>OY728143.1:43677500-53677500 GCA_963277665.1 Viscum album | reverse complement strand
GTCCAAATATTGTCTCTGACGGATTGTCTTGCATGCTTGGGAATATGAGACCCAAGCCGAACCCCTAACGGCGATACCCTCATCATGTTGATGGTGCACTGTCGCACGAGTCTGGTAGCGATTGATGATGAGATTCCTCGAGAAGTACTCATGTCTTCTTGAATTAAGGCCTTGAGTGACCTTCTAATTCACCTCCCCATGATATGGGAGGGACTGGTGATTGCGTTTCGGGGATAATGACACGAAATGGTTGGAGACGTTGGACGGAACCAGCTGCATCTTGACCAATGGTCGTTGCTATCTGGACAACCAGGGTGAGTTATTAACATGGAGGGCTTTTCGAGCGACCTCAAGAGTCGGAATGGTACCGTATTGATGATATTCCTAAACCAATGGATTTGAGACCCATCGTTGAAGACACTGAGTAGGTGATGTCATCCAAAGAGCGGATGATGATCCACCAAGAGTAGCAGCCGATGCATTCACAGGTGTGAACTTCAAGGAAGCCATTTCTGTATTATAGAGAGATCTTATAAAAGTGTGTTGTTTAATATAACAGACATAATCAAGATATGTTTGTCCAAACTAAATCTTTTGGATGAGCACATATGTTATTTATTTCTTTGTTCGCCCCCATATTGAGTTAAATAGGGGCCTAACAAATAATTAAAACATCATTTAACTTGGTTAAGGATTCACGTCGGGTTCACCATTTTTTTTTCATCCGGAAATGGGAATGACTTTTTTTAAGGTTCAAACATTCCAATCAGTTTCTAATGGGGTTATTCGTAGAACCAGAAACATCCAATGATTCTATATCCATTGGACCTACTTTCCAATGGTTGGTGCCCATTAGTTATGGACTGATGAGGCTTAAGAATTTTCATTGGTCCAGAGGATGAGAGGTCAGACTCATCTCACCTTTTTGGGGTGAATTATTGTTTACTATGGGACTCTCTTATAGATTTTAGTTTTGTTCTTGAATCCTTATTAATTTACCAAGCTTGAAAATGAGTTTTTCTATTAGACCGTGCAATCAATGATTGTTATGTAGGGGATTTAGAGAATATTTTATATGTATTTGAGGTTATTCATCAATAGAGAATCGTCCATATGAATTTGTGATACTTAGTCAATTGTATCCTTCAATAAATTATATAGAACTATCTTGGTCATTATGATGACCATACTTGTTTTAATGCCACTCAGTGGGGCACATGAAGTTTATTGTCATTTAGATATACATGGATTATTTTAGAGTTGGGATTGTACCCGTAGATAGGATACCTATGTATCCTTGTTAGAAATGGAATTAGAACCCACATTGTTAAAGAGAAGAAGTAAGAGGATTATGCATGATTAATGGCCCAACAAAAGATGTCATAATTACTTTTACACTCTAAGCTCGCGTGATACATGCATGGTGTGAGAATCAAGTGGTATCAATAAAACCTGAAAATTGTTCCACGAAAGATGCAATCATAAGAAATGATGTGGGGATAACATATGTATGACTACCCAAGTAAATAAAGGCATAGAATTTTATGATAGAAGCCCAAGAGCAGGGTCATAAAGGTGTTTATACTTTATGGAGATTTGGGATTTTATCCCGAGGTTTAATCCTGAAAAGAAAGCCAAAATTTAAGATGGAATTATGATTGGGTTTTATTCTTGAGAAGGAAGCCCAAATCAAAAGAAATTAAGACTAGGGATGACTCCCTATGAGGATTCCCATATAACAGGGACATTTAATTTAGGGATTACTCATGAGAAGGAGGCCCAAATAAAAAGATCTTCTCAGAATTCATTTCAAATAAGGAACCCACCAAAGGAACCATGCCACAAATGGCTTTGTAGATGGTTTTGAAGGTTGTCTTTGAAGAGGAAAGGTGGATTTGATGAAAGGAGGTGACTAGGAAGGAGGCGTGCAAGTATTGTTCTGGCGCACCAGTCCTGGTCACGCAAGTATACCTGCGCAACATGAGACAACTTGGAAGACGAATAATCCATAAGGTGATACTTGGGCGACTTTGAATTGGAGCCCTTAGTATCATCCATAGAGACGTTCAAAAGGGTGGCGCACAAGTTCCCTTGAGAGGGAAAGGCCGCGCGCAAGTGTATTCTCTTCCATTAAGGGCTGGACACTTAGGCACGAAAGTATTGATGAGTTCTAATACTTAATCCACATTCTTCCTCTTTAGTGCTTCTATTCTAAGTAAAGAATCACCTTAGAAGTGTTCGAATGATGTCAGGAAAAGACTTGGGAGACCAAAGCTTGAATCTAAGTTTTGGAAAATTCTTCCTTGAAATGGGGGGGGGGCACGAGGGCTATTTATATGCCACTGATCACCTTGGGTGAAAAAAAGAATAGGGCGTGCAAGTGACTTGTGCGACCAATATGTGACATGCAAGTGACCTGCACGACTAGAAGGAAACTTGCATGACTCATGCTTAAAGGGTTCCTCATTCATGACTTTGTCAACTTTAGATGCTCTTAAAAGGATGACTCTATTTTTGCTTAAGGTATTCCCCATTTCCATTCATTGGACTATGTGATGGAATGGGGCCTCAACAATGACCTATGTGGAAACCTTCCTCAAAACAGGATCAGGTTCTTCTTCCACTGGTCAGGACCCACTGGCCACTTCTCCCATTCCACAGGCATCCTAGTTGGTTCCACCAATTTCCCCTCAGGTTATTCCACTAACTGTTCTGTGAGCTGTTCAACCATATTATCACATTGAATAACCTTCCAATTCCATGGTAGTTATGAATCCATTCTATGATTGTAATCTTCAGCATGATAATTTAATGTATACTCTCCTAGCTCACCTTGAGTATCATAAAACCCCACAGGTGGCGATCCGACCAAATAGAAAGCCACATCCGTCATGGGTGGATGATTTTCTTGCACCCACAATAATTGAAAATAAAAACATATAATCTTTTAATGGTATGAGAGACATGAAACAGCATCTAGAACAATATATTTCATGTTGTAGACCCATTCTGGGAAATCCAATGCAGTAGGAAGCTGATATTCTTCAATGATTCCTATAGAAATATGAAGGGCATGCAATAATCTAGTAATTCCAGTTGCCTATTAGGGGCATAGTTGGATGGGAGGATCTCAATAGGAAGGTTCTTTATAATTGTAGATCCACTACCTGCAAGAATAGTATTATCGACCTATTCAAGTGCAAGAAAATACTAGATGAGCGAGTCACAAACTATGTTTCCAGTTGGACATGCCTCACATACTCACTCGACATGCCACTGACATAGGAACGTATGCTAAAAATGTGTGAATGGAATGTGAGAATTGTATTTTTTCTTTTTCTCATCACTCAAAATATCCCTTTTTTATTCCGGGAGTTCTCTAAAATGGATCATCATATAGTGGAACAATTCAAGAAAGACAATCATATACACCCACTTTGTCTGACATCTCTCGTAAGAAATTTTATCAAAGTTGATATTACTATTATTTCATAGATAGATTTCCTTAGATATATGAATTAATAGTAGAAAAGCCATATTTACAACGTCTTCAAGGGCCACCACCTAAAGCTCATCCATAGGATCATTATTTCCCACCATAGAATCAAAAGTCTCCACCTTAAAACACACTACCACCCCCGATGTGAGTTAACTAGGTTTCAACTCCCGGACAGGATGTAGCCCCCCATTAGGGCCAGGCTACTAGAGTCCCTTCTGTGTTTGGAGGTAGTAGACATACTCATTCAATAGAACCTAGGACCCCAAATATTTTCAGAGTTTCTGGGACTTGGTAATCATATGGTTTCTAGATTTCAAGTGACCCAAAGAGGTAGATCTCACTGATCTCCCTAATTACTTCCCCTGTCACCAGATCCTTGGACACACTCTCAGGATGTAATATGTGATTAATGACTGGATCTAGGACCATGTTGATAAGAATATATTCAAATTGGTTCGATCCCAGAAATAGGTGGAATTTGTGTTTTATAATAATACAGTCACATTATTTCGAGACCCAACATAGGAGGACTTTGTGACAGAAAGGGAAAATGACTGTAGGTCTCCTATCACCGCTCTCAGAAGTATGATAATTGGATAGAATGGAATGTAGTTTTTCATTATCATGGTATTATCTATCCACATTTGATCCAACACAAGCCTCCCAAAGTCTCTGTGTTACCCCTTAATCATTCTTCTACATTAATGCCTCACCTTTCCCTATCTCAAGAGAGTAGGAACCAATGACATATGGAGATCCAAATTACTCCTCCATTACTAACTTAAACCCATTATATTGGTAATTTCATTACCTAGTGGATGGGGACTGTTCTCAGAAGTCTCCCAGTAATGAAAGATTCAACTTGTGATGATCATGAGTATATCGTAGTTAATGACATTGAACTAGTGGAACCATACATGGTACCTGAAGATGATTTATACTAAGAAAACCCTCCCATTTCCCTATATGACGCTGTCATCAATGAATCCATCGATATGTGAATTGGAATGTGCGGTGGCTAGTGCTTCCGATATGGTAGTTTGTGCCATTAAGAAGATACAATAATCTCATCACAAGAATCATCAAGTGGATGACTCTCACCTAATTTTATCAGATCCACTTCCCCCACCCCATTAGTTCTAATCAACTGGGAAAATACATCTTGGCCATGCTATGATCATCCATGTAAAGATGACGTGAGGCCATAGTCATCCAATAATCAATAGGTACATATCCTACTATATTATAATAGTGAGTAGTGGGATACCCCCAGCATGAGGCGAATGTTTCTGATTCAATTTGAACTATTATCCATACCTCCCATTATATATAAACATCCTATTAGAGAAAATAAGCACCTGATATGGATGTGTGATGTGCTCATGAAAAATTCCAGTATTATAGAAAAACACTCATCTCTTGATTCTCTTCTCTTGTCCATAGATATGCATGAATCCCTCAGAGAGGCTACGTGGATACCACTCCAATTAAAAAAAGACGTGGTGAACGAAAATACCATCCTTGCTCAAGAGACTAACATGTATAATTTCAGGCCATCATCTCATTCTCATGAGAAGATTAAGGTTCTCCTATACCGGGGAACATTCACCCATTCTACATCACCAGTGAGTTCAATGGTCTAGAATTACTCATTTGTCTAAACGATATAGTTTACGAGTTCAATATCATCTTATACCAGATGCACTACTAGATTGGGATTTTTGAAAAAAATCTGAATCCCTCTAAACAAAAGATACATGGTTTTAACAGGGCAATGTAGATGCCTATTTGAAAAATCCAATTGAAGACCTAAATATGTTTCTTGATTTCCATAACAGCATTCAGGGTTGTCTCATAGGAAACCACATAAAATGTGCTTGTGGGTAACACTTGTATCTATATGCACATGGTTTTCCCCTCCTTGTATCACCAATTCCATAAGTACGAACTGAATTTTCAAATGGGTGTGTTCCAAGGATATGTGTCTCCCTTCACCTCTTTTGAATCCCACTACCTTGATGCATACTACTATAGGAGAAAGGAAAATAATGTTCAGAATAATAAGGATTAGCAAAATACATTTGTGGATGACACATGGGCAGACATGGACGATTCCTACATTTTCCAAATTCACCAATTGGAGTTCACGAACCTAGAGATATGACACTGTTTTATCATCTTTAGGAAAAGGGGAATAGTGAAATCCCTAATGCAAGGAGAACTAGAATATCACTATTTACTCCCACACTAATTAGTCTCTAGTGATCCCAAACCCCTTAACCCTTTAAGGTGTCATGATTTTCTCCCAATGAAATAAATACATCTTACTAGGAAGATTCACTGAGATGGGTTAAATCGGCACAATCCTACATGCCATTAATTTTTTGATATTATCAAAAGTGTCCCATTGGGTTGAAGGATATATGGAATTAGATTATCAAAATTCATCTCCATGATTTTGGCAGCAGAAATGTCCCCTAATGAATATTCCACTTCCACTCGGGCCAACAATAGTATTGCATTAGAACCCTCCAACTCATAATAATTTCCCCATTTTGATGATCATCTCACAATGGACAATGAAGAAGATTTGGAGGATGACCCTACTATATTTGAGGAAGGTGTCTCTACCACTATTGATGAGTTGGTATAGGTGAACATCGACATTGAGATAGATCTAAAAACAACACTGGTCCATGCAACCAGGTCTGTAGAGGAGCAACAGTAGTATGTGGGTTTCATGAAGCAACATGTTGATGTGTGATTCTAGTGCTATGGTGGGATTCTAGGATTTGATTTTCATGTTTCCATCCACCACCTAGGTCTCTTGAAAACCCATCGAGTGATTGATTATCTACCCAGAAAGATAAACCCTCCTTATTGTTCAATGCTCGAGGCCAATGTTGATAATATCATTAAAACCAACTTCTTCAAGGAATTCAAAAACCTAAAATTGCATGCCAACATACTTACCTTCCAGTATAATAATATATAGATTCTATTTTTCATTGAATTTTGGTATCTCAACCATCACTGTCGGAAAGATGATTTCCTATTTCATGCGTCAGAGTTGTTGATCCATGCTACTATTATTTTCCATGAACTATATTTCATGGATTGGTATTTCAGATAGAATCAAATATGAATGGTACATGAGGATGAAGAGTCTATTACCTTTATAGTAAATCAAGGCTCTTTCTATTACCACTTAATTACATTCAATCTGAAGAATGAGTGTGCAGCCTACTACTGTGCCATGCACCACATATTCAAACCAATCCTCATGATATTTGTGAAATTCTATGTGGATGATTTAGTGGTAAAATCACACCATCATCATGACCGTCACAGAGATCATCATTTTTTTTAATTCCACTTCTCTTGCCATTGGATGTTTAACCCATTAATGTGTACCCTTAATGTTACCTCTGGATTGTTTCTCAGCTTCCAAATCACGTATAGAGGAATCAAGATTGATCCAGAGAAGATCAATTTTATCACTCATATGTCTCCTCCGAGAAACATTCAGGTGCTATGAGATTTTCATGGACACACATCCTGCATACATCAATTCGTCTTGAATATTGTTGGAATGTGTAAACCATTATCCCAACAAATTATAAATGGTGTTGACTACGAGTTGGATAAACATCATCAGGCATATTTTTATGAGATAATGTAGTACTTGCTTTAGCCTCCGGTTTTTATTCCACCCATCTCTAGAAATATGATAGTCCTTTATGTGACCTCCCTCGAATCGTCCCTTGGTGCAATTTTCTTCTAGAAGAACAATTTGAGGATACATAATAATTTATACTATATCAACTATATGATCCTTGATAAAGAGACCACATATTCCTCATTCGAGAATAACTATCTCCAACTGGTATTCAGGGTCTTGATATTTCAGAATTACCTATATCCCCATGTCAAATAACTTGTGTCTCTCATAGAAAAGCGAAATTATATTCAAGACCACCCCATGCTGATAGGCCTTCTCCATTAGTGGGTTGTGATCCATCAATAGTTTGACATCGGGTTCATTATAAAGAATGCTATCCATGTTCAGGGACTAGAATTCTTTCTTTCCGCCCATATAATCCTTACAGAGCAGTATCCAGAATTTCATTTTCTAGATTAGTAAATTCACATAGTGGATTATTTCGTGCCATGTTAGATGATGAACATTGACGGTGCTTCGAGAAGTCCTACTCGCAGAAGACTCAATGATCCCAGATATAACAGAGGGGTCTTGGGTATCATCTTCACCGTGCTTGCACAAGATGTCCTCACCTACTCATTATTGTTTTCAGAAGGCTTCCCCAATAATGAAGAGGAGTATCATGCCCTAATCACTAGTCTCAAACTGGCCCTCGAGATTGATGTTACCCAGTTACATGTGAAAGTGTATTCTTAGATGTTCATCCGAAATATTAGTAGTGACTACACTATTAGAAATATGGTGCTTGTATCCCTGTTAGAGAGCACTCTTTAACTAATAGACCGGTTCCCTTCCCCGAATTAAGTCATTCCTGATCCCTGATCACTAAATAGTCAAGTCGATTCCATGGCCATCCTTGCCACATCTCTTGTAGATCGTGACCATGATGATTCAATCTTCCATGTGGCACATCGAAGAGTCGTCATTCCCTTCACTTCAGATGATCATTATAGTCAGTAGGTAAGGACTTTTCCCACTATTGCATCAACATTGGGACCTCGATGTCTCCTTGACACAATGCATGGGACCCCTGGTTGGACTAATCAATTCATAGAGTATATCCAATTTTGTAGTCTCTCCAAAGACCAATCTGAAAATGAGTTAATCTATCAACGTGCAGTGTTTTTCTTCCTCTAGGGTTGTCCCAGTCTTGATAAGATCCTCTAAAAACATGTGTTTGATGGGATTATCCTTCATTGTATTTGAGGAGATTAGAGTCCTTAGGTTATGTATGATGTCCATGCCGGTTCGGATGGAATTCATCAGTCAGGGCTGAAACTCTCTCATTAGACCCAATGGTTGGTATATTTCTGGCCTACGATGACCCATGAATGTATGGAGATCTCCAAGAGGTTTAATGCGTGCTTGATCTATAAAACAATTTGCATCCTCAACCAAAACCTCTTAATATTACTAAGTACTCCAGGCCCATTTTGGTATGGGGACTTGATTTTTTGGGACCATATCCACCAGCAACATCTTCCCAGTGAAAGTCCATCCTAAAAGCTATGGATTTATCTTCCATGTGAGCATAGGAAATTATTCTCAAGGAAGTCATGACCTTTTTTATCATTTATTTTATGTTCTTTAATATTATCCACTGATTCAGAGTCCCTCAAACTATCCACGCTAATAATGGAAACATCATTTTGAAATTAGACATAAATAAATTATACACTATGTACATTTTTCATTCAAATTGTTCCTCCTGTTGAAATGCACAAGAAAAAGGGCTGATCGAGGAATTCAGAAATACCCTCTCTAACATCCTATAGATGGTAGTTGGTTAGAACATGAAGAGATTGCTGGAGAAGCTTCCCAAATCACTATGGGATTATAGAAAGTCGAATTGAAATTCCACCTAGGTGACCCCAAATTCCATTGTATATGGAACATATGCAGTCTTACGCATCATGATTTAGTTTTCACCACTCGGTATAGCTATCCATGATCAACATACATTAGACAAGGTAGTAGAAGTATAACTGATTGAACATGATTCCCTTGATTAAAAAATTATTCATGTCATTCAAAATATATAGAGGCATCAGAAAAAGTTTCAAGGAGCTTTCAATAATAAATTTTATCTATGTTATTTCCTCTATAGTGAAACAATATTGTCCCTGATAATGTCAATGATATGTGGAAGTGAGCTACCAATGTTGGAACCCAAATGTAAGGGACCATTTATCATTCACATGGTTTTCCCCAAGAGTGCATACTCCTTGGTAACCAAGAATGCTTAGAATTTTACACCTCCAAAAAATACAGAAATCCTCAAGATGTACTTCAAATGAGTAGTCCCATTGATCCAACCCGATGATAAAATGAAACTGGTTTGAGCTCTATGACATTGATCTAAGATCCCTTTCATCCTTTATGATGATAAACTACAATAAATTATCATACCTTAGGGTCCAAACTCAATGGATTAAAACTATGATCTGTGTTTCCTTACATCATGACGTCAAACTGCATTACATTTGAAGAACTATGTTTGGCTTGATTACAATCTATAAAGGATATGTAAGAATTTCCAGACATAATGTCTTTATGTCCAACCACATGTACCATAGATTCAACCTTACTTCTAGCATCATCTCCTCAGTATCTTGAGAGATTTTGATTTTCTGTGGAATTCCTTTTCCCTCAATCACATCAAGGTTACCACTACCTCATCACATATTGCTTTAAGGGATCTCCACTTTCACCTTCAGTCCATACCTCAGTATTTTAATCTATATGATATCTCAATAACTATGTATGGATTAATTACGATCCTCATGGGATACGTTGGAAGGACCTTAATTTTTTTTCTTTGGGTCCATCCCAATAAATATTTCCATCACCATGGTTCCCAATCTAGGTTTATATTTCCTTGAGGGATGTACACGGTGTCATGTGTAATTATTTTTCACGCATATATGTTGGGTTTACAACATCTTCCCAGTGTAGCCTCCGTTAAGAATACCTTCCTTCATTCAACATCCTTTCTATGTGATGTTAAACTACATGGAATTATAGAACTATGCATTTTTTGATACCTTCTTTCACAAGATACGTAGGAATGCACTAGTATTTTGTCCCTATGTGTATCCTAGGTAACGAAATTTATCTCTTTCATTCATCCAATTGGCCATAATTCTTATAGGATTATATGGTGTGATATGTGGTATTCTTTTTTCATCATTCACATATGATTCATAACAGCCGCACCATATACTCCCCTACTATGAGATTTTCCTTTCATCTAGATCCTTAATGTGTGACATTAAACTGCATGGAATTCTAGAACTATGTAAGGATTGATTCCCATTATTATGGGATACACAGGAATGACTAGAAATTTTGTCATTGGATCTAGCCCTAGGTTTCTTAATCATTTTGTCCATTTTGGCCCTACATCATGTTGCGAGATCTATGTTTGTAAACTAATATCTCTCTCATTCCTTGTGATTGTAAATGATTCTCTCCTACCAACAAGTCATTAAAATGGAGGAAAGTTATTATTCTTTCTACATAAACTTAAATGTAATGTATCATTCAATCCTATACAATGTTAAAACGCATAAAAATTTTCTGATTTCCCTCTATTTTAGGATTTTTGATTGAGTTATCTTAAGGATTACATAATATGTAATGCTGGATTCCATATATTCATTTATGCAGGGTTTGCATTTCCATACCATGAACACCTCCTTCAGGACCTCTTAAATTTGATTCCTCACCGCATGATGTGAAACCACATGAAATCTCAAAAAATACATATGGATTGATTCAAATACTTATTGGATATGTAAAAACACCTAATTTTTTTTTCTTTGGGTCCAGCCCTAGGTCTATCAAACTATCATTTCCCCTTTTGTTATATTATTATTCTCATGTCTCCTACTCTTAATTGATCCACTCAACCTCTATTGTGCCCCCACCAATGCACTCAAATGAACTATAGTATAGGGACTACAGTGTTGGACTCTCTATGGACACTATATTGTTTGATTTAATGGATTCATGTGTCCCTTTTTTGGGTCCCCATCACCCCTATCATTCAAAAGGACCCCCAGGAAGTATGGATGGACATCCTTATGGATCACCTACCATATTGGGCCCACATCTTGGAAGATCTCAAATGAAATTTGAGACAGGTCCCACATTACAAATATGGTATTCTACCGACCGTCACTCGTTTTTTCCATAATAGGTTACACGATATAGATGATGTGCATCGAATATGGTAAATATTTTTCCTCCAATGTTACACCAACTCCATTATACCCTAAATATTGGTTTCCAGATTCCCATACCATTTCATTTCATCTTATTCAGAAGAATCCTTGACACCCTCACTATTATTTGTCTTTAAAAAGTTTTTCATTGAGAGGATGAAACATCATCTTAGGTTATCCTTGACATCAAATTTTCATTCCCTACCATGTGATCCAATGTGTTGTAAAGACCTTATCCACCATTGTTTTCCACTCCCACCATGTATCATGTGGGATTTGTGATCTTGGTATGGTTTGTTCCTCAAGGAAGAATGACACATCGCTATCGTCTAAGCTATACAACCATAAAATTAGATCTCTTGCATCCTTATATTATGACGATAAACTACACCTTTTACATACAAGTTGTGTACTAATGAAACACCCAAGTGTAGAATGTCTTCATTAGTGAAGATGTTGACCCTTTTGGCATTGACCCCCAACCATTCCACATTTCAAAACTACGTATGGAATGGTTATCAACCCAATGAGATATGTAGTGACACATGGGTACATTACTTCCAAGTCCATTCGTAGAGCGAAGAACTTTATCACCACATTTGGCATGATTTCTTCCTCTCTAGAAAGTTTTTTTAGAATGAACATTTTTTGTCTCCATTCACATTGGGTTGCCTCATGATTCTATACTACACATCTCCACCCATACATTAATAAAAATATTCCCTTTAATATAAGACTTCATGTTTCCTAGTTCTCCTAACATTATAATGCGCAGTAGCTATGATTTTCATCACCAAAGATGGTATATCTTTTTTTGGTATTGTCTTTATTCTATACCATATTTTGGAAATACATTTGTCTTTATTCCCATTCTTTTGGGTTATATTGTGATGCCCAGATTCTTCTTTGATGGTCCAGTCACAAACCCTTCAATACTTATGGCCTCATAGTCCTAGCCCAGTTTTAGGAATCTGTAGTGTGTCATGTTGTCTTATTTTTTCATCATTAACATTGCAATATGTACCATGCCACATGTTTCTACATTGATTTTTCCACATACTTATTGTAAGATGTTAAACTGCACAGGATTCATGAACTATGTAAAACTTGATATATTCCCTCTCTGGATATATAGGGACACCAAAACATCTTACCTTTGGCTGAGCCACAAGTTCATTAACTCTTATGGATCATTACCCATAAATATTGTCAAAACTCTATAACCAAATACAAATAGTTCCCAATCCATGTTTCACAACATTAGACCGTTGAATAGTTTCAATGAAATATAAACTTAAATAATTTGTAACGTATTAACTTTATCATGCTAAACTATTTCACACATCATCCACACCGAATTACACTAAAATTTCATGTCTATCACCCTCATTTTTATGACAAAAAACTAAAAGGCATTCTAGGTACTCACTAGTGAGGCCCTATCTAGAAATAGGTTTGATCTTGATTCTGGTTAACAAACCAACACATTACACTTTTGTTACAATGTTGTAATTTTAAGAATTTAAGAATCTATCTTAATATCCCATCACAAAATTTCTGTGATTATAATGCCCTCTATTTCAGATCCTCGTCATCCTCCATGTTTTTAGGAACCCCCCATCAGTATGGATACTCAGCCATATGGTTTGCGTAATTTTCTGGGATAATGTTCTAGAAGAAATTAGAAAAAAATTCAAGTTCTGACACCATGTTCTGAATTTAGTCAATGTTTGGCCCTCATTTGTTTGACCCAACTTTGGGAAAACACGATCTATATGTTACATTACAAACATAGTTAATATTTTTCCTCCATTGATGTACCACCCCCACTGAATTTTGAATTTTGGTTATTGTGATTCACATATTCCATTCCACATTGTTTTGATTTAGTCCAATGCCCATAGAATTATCACACTTGTGCACTAGAGCACATTGGTGAAAAGGAAATTTGGTTGTTTTGGGAACAATATGATCTAATCTAACACACCTCTTTCCTCTAAGAAACTCTATGTGGTAATTCATAAATTTAGTGTCTAGTGATTGGGTGGGACTCTCATATTCAAGGTGAATAATTATGTAGTCATCCCTTCTTTCTCACATTGGACATGGCTCACGTGATCTTAGTGATTGATCAAGAGTTGTTTTATCAATACGATTGAGATGCAATAATCAATGAATATTACAAGGCTCGTGAAACCGATGAAAATATGAAATCAATAATTATTTTATGTTATTAAGTTCATGGAAATTATATACCCCATGGATTTTCCCTTAAGATAGATGGGATGACCTTCTCAATGAAGTGTCTTAGCTCCGCCACACTCTAACCGGTGTCCTCTATGATTTGATGTCACCTGATAAGATCCTTCTTTTCTTCGGTAGTTATAGACATAGTTCATCGGCCTTAATCTGATTGCGACCCTCATCAACTCAGATGTTAGCAGTTTCATGGGATTCTAACCTCATATGCGCCCCATCTTCTAAGAGATGTGACTTTTATCATGATATGTGTTATTATTGGGAATTGACGAAAGTGGATCATTCATTCACGCATTCCCTAAAACATTTGACTTCTTCCTCATCCTTCTGAAATATCTAGATATTGATTTCTATCCATTGTTTCAATCTAACAGTAGTTATGTGCTCATCTCTTCAAAGTTATCTACATAGAAATATCGATTGAGCATATGAGGACATCGAAAATGCACTCATCTGGAACAAAGGTCGCGTAGCTCAGAACAATGATTCCCCATCTGGTTTATTCACATTTTTTTGGAGTGTTATCTTTGAAATTATTTATCTGTTTCAATGACCAGTGGGGGATAGTGTTTTTGACCTCTTCATCTGAAGCGATCTAATCTCATTCCTCTTGGCCAGTAGGTTCATATTCCTTGAAAACATTCAGATTTTTTGCAGTAGGATCTTCCTCTGGTGTCATGTGAGATAGACTAGGTTCCAATCACGTGGTTGATCTTCATCATTGAATCCAACCTCAACTATTTCTTATTCTACCCCACCAGTAACCCATCCTATGGCTGTAGCTACAAAGATTTAGATATCTTGCGAAACCAATTCCATGACAATCTATGTTCCCCTCATGATAGGTGGGTCAGGAGCACCATCCATCCCCACAAGTAGGGCCCACACCTATTTATGAATGGTTCAGATAAAAATACATAAATTTTAGTAGGCCAGTTTTGATGCACCACATGTATAGATTCTGTGAGGGAGATGCCATATAGAAATCAAATAATTAGTCTCACCCTTGAGTTTCTATTTCCGTAATCCCCTGATGTGGCCCCCATATATGAATGAGATCATAAAAGATTGTAGAAGGGACACCATGGTTATCATAGATATCTAGAATTTTATACTCTCCATCATCCTAGGAATATTTCAAAAAGCTATGTTCACTACAATATGGGAAAGTTATTTAGATATATTGTTCTCATATGTATGAAATATGTCAATTGAGAAAGTATGGATGACCTGATTAAGTGCCACAACAGAATGGTTTAGAGATTACCTCAAGAGTCTTAGAAAACTCTTCCCACACAGAGATCATGACATCCCCTTCCTCCAATGGTCTCCCCCTATCACAATCCTCTACATCAAAGAACTCCTATAATTATTCAGTTAATGTTATGTGGTTCCTCATTTGAAATGTGTATGGTTGAGATATAGATTTTTGATCAAGAAATACTTTTACTCAATCTCTCATTGGTCATGAGGATCCTTGAGAATGCATAAAATCTTCCAACTCAACCATGTATAGTTCCCTTTCTGCATGAAATATATGAATGATTCCATTGGAATGTAAAATAAATGATAGATCCATCCTAATATGGTTAAGGCAGTCCCACATCACATAGTGACTGAGAAATTGTCTGTCGACGTCCCATGTGTCCCATGAACATAGGAAAACAACATCTAGAGGTTTGGCTATGTGGTTTATCTTTTTCCTAGTAGCTTTATTAGATAACCTCAGGAACCCTCTTGGTAGCTTCCCATCCTTCTGTCTCTACATAGCTGGTGTCGTAGGGTCCTCTGTTGTCACCTGTCTCTTGCTTGGTGTTGGCCTTGGAATTATTGTCCTTGTCACTGTCATAACCCCATGACCACAATGTGCATCAGCTTTCCCCCCATGATGTTTTATTTCCATTTCCACCCTAGAATTGTGGTAGAGGTAGCACCCAGTCATCAGCATAGAAATTTCATCACTTCAACATTTCCCCCAGGTATGCAATCACCCATATTTCATTCATACACTTTAACTAGCACATAAATGGATTTGGTAAAAGGCTGCTCAAAATAAATTTTACCATTATCCTGCAAAAAAAATTATCCAAATTTTCCTTATCATGCATGGGTGATCCTCATGTTGTACCCCTAGTTAGACTGTTGTGGTCAATCTCTTCACCAACCAAAACTACCTCCCAATGTGGTGCGAGTTATATGGATTACAGATAGGCCTAGGGTTGATCTGTTCCACCAACAATATTCCCTATAAGGTAAGTATATATGAATGATTCCCCACAATTACACTACCATCATATGCGAATACCCCTATCTGTGGTAAAAATTGAGGGAAGTAGAATTCAGTCACCTTTCAGATTCTATTCAGTGTAATTTGTGTAGTTAGGTTGGTGGAAAATCTACCCACTGCATTTAGGATAGCTGGTTGTAAGTCTGAATCGTGAGGAAAAATATGGTTCGGATATTCATAGACACTCATGTATGACTCTATCCATCCAAACCGAAAGTGGAGTAGTTCACACACCCGGTGTGGTTTCTCACCCTCCATGATGTAACACAACATCTTGTACAGTTTATCCAGTACTGAGATCCCGAGGATGATGCACTTCCCCATTTCTAGCATGTATTTCATAATTAATGTGTTGGGCCATGAACCAATGTTCGTATCATAGACAATCAACATCCAACTGAATATAAGTGCAGAGATAAATCCAACCAATCTGACCATCGATTTATTCTCGGTGTTGACACTATGCCCCCATCGTTTCAATTCGTTTTCCTTTAGGATTCTGTTGTATGAATTTTCATTACTACAATGATAACCCTTTGTACAAGTGGAAAGACTTAAGGGTAGGTTATTAGGCACCTTATCCTCTTTAGTGGCAGGACTAGGTGGGATGTTTGGAAAAAATCTAAAAACAACATAAAATGGACATCCTTCCCTGACCATTTATTATTTCCCAGCACCATGTCCATCAGAATCTTTTTATAGCCATGAAATCAACTTATAATCCTTCCATGTGTTATCCACAAGATTTAAGTCATCATATATTGACCGTGTAATGATAATACCTGAGATCTGTTGGAGGTCCCATAGGCGGATGTCAACCTCCTCGTTATGGAAAAGGAATGTGTTTTTAAATAATGACCACATGATCTGTATCTCTGAAATCATATGTTTCGGCTCGTAATTATGGAATTGGGAATCCCATGAAGCCTCATATATGACTACCCCCTTTATGTCTACCATGAATTCATCACAGGATGCACAGAACTAGTAATCCCAATCCTAGTATCTTTAATGTTTTTTCAATGGAACAAGTCCCAATAATCAATCAACCCCTTCTTTGGGTCCCTAAGAATTCATTGAGGATGGTATGGTGCTATGGGGTAGACACCTCTGACTATAGAACTTTCTCATTAATATTATTGACATGGTTATACATTCTTTCGTCATTGACAGGAGCGTTGTCATGTCTGGTATGGACATAAGAACTCCAAACCATTGCTATCAACACAGCTTACTCTTGAACCTATAAGATGATTCATCCCTCCTCAATTCAGGGATTAAAACTTCCTCCCTTAGACCGAAACCATATAGTGGAAGTCACTTATATAGGGGCTAGTTCAGTTCCTCATCCGGTTGTAGCTTTACTAGGGACTCATGTTTTGTGTGTCTTTACAAAAATTCCCTGATCTTTGAATGGTCTGACATCTCAACCCTTCGAACAGAATCAATAAGGAACATTAAATAAGTAGCTTTGATATCCATTTCAACCCATGTTTTTTGTACTTACCTCTTCTTTTATTGAGGCTTGTTACTAGATCACATTCATAGAGCTCATTCAGAAAGAAATCCTTCTGGATCATGAAGCTATAGTGCCTTGAAATGCTCACTGTGCATCACTGAGTGACACAAGATCCTGTTTCCTTATTTTTATAAAAATCATTTGTGGAGAACATAACAATAAAACCTGACTCACAAAGCACATTCATGGGGTGATCAATATTTTCAATTAAATATTTCAAAGTGTAATTTAATATGGAGAGATGTAGATAATATATGGGTCCTCACAACTATTTTATAGGTGATGACTTCTTGTGAATGCAGTGCATTTGGCCATGGTGGGATCTATGGAATTCCCCACCCATACTCTACCTACCATCCATCATGATTCCACATCAGGATCTTATTTATTTTTGTGACCTACCCTCAGAATATGACCCCCGCATTTTTCATCAACTCTTATTCTAATGGTGCATTTGATGGCACCATAAATTTGTGCCTTGAATTAAATTAGTAAAGACATAAAAGGTTACCTTTGCTATGAACCTTCACAAATACCTCTAGCATCATTACCGACACAAATCTAGTAAGAAATATTTTCTATAATCATTACAATGGTGAAGAACAAAGCCTCTACGAATCCAAGACACATTATCGATACTTCCACGACCACCACAAAGTCCATTAAGGGATCTACTTAGAGTCCAAAGAACTAGACTGAAGCCTTCACACCCACCATAATAGAAATTATGGAAGCCACTATGAGTCCTAGAAACTTGATTAGAACCACCATGATTACTATGAAGTAAAAGAAATATGATGTTGCGAATTTGAAGAACTTAATAGATCTCTATCTGAATTTGAAAAAAAAAATCTTCATGGAGTGCCCTCTGATAACTGTGATATCCAATGACTATATATACATGGATCACCCCCACTCTAAAGGATCAAAACCATAATCTTTCACATTTTATGCTCTCAATTCATGGAAAACCATTTATCTGTGAGTCATCGATAAAATGAACGTTCTGAGGTACATATGCATTGTAAACCCACATTCCCATTGCTTAATTTTACCTCTTCTTCAAGTGGGTATGCTCTTGAAAAATCATTTTGGCCATCACAAAGGAAGGAGATCCCTTTCGGTACTCTTATCTTCATAAATCACTCAGTCCTCATGAAGCAACCTCCATGCACAAGTGGAATCCATGACTAAGCTGGGTCACTATTCATCGTGAAGCCCCTTCGCATCAAAAATCCCCAGAGTTTCGCAAATCCTTTATTTATGGGGAACTCTTCTTCATAAACCCCTTTTCTATGCATCCTTATAAGAATGTATGTATCGATACGCTGGTCCCCCGATTAGTGATTCATGTTTCATTACCATGTCGAATGATTCTATATATACGCATGAAAATAGGTGTGGCTTCATTTCCTAGTCATACTAATATGGACCCCTCAATGGATCACTCCAAAACCGCAAATACATGGAGTTTCTTATACCATAACATCTCCAAGTTCCGGATAGTAAATATTTATGTATGTCTTAATAGTGAGGAGGGAGTCCTCATTGTCTGAGCTGTCAGATGTTAAAATGACATGAATCCCCAGGTCCACAACACATGACATTAAGCATTGATTTTCATATCTATAGTAGGTCTAATATGATAAGAGAGTTTATGGTCACCATGTCCATCCCTCTCTATCATTTTCTATGGTGTTTGTCTCCATGTTCACCTCAGAAAACCTTATCATAGGACCTGACACACATTGGTAGTTTTCCCCCTATGTGATGACGACATCATCCTTGTACATATGTACACCCTGTGGTATCATCCGAATTTTCATCTCATTTGTCCTTTAACCACATGTAATCCCCGATCTACTCGTCACAGACGCACCATTTTCTACTTGATAGTCATGTTTATTGAAGTCTCTTTTTTCTCACATAGATCATGACTCACGTGGGATTACATTTTGAATCGACTATAAAATCATCATTAAGATACATTACCATGTAAACCACACTACCATCATCCTTGAACTACTAGAACATAGATTCCCTACTACGGTATATATATGAAGCATCTTTGAGGTTCACTCCGATCACCCAACTACCCCAAAAATTTCACATTAGTTCACTCTTCGTCACACAAGACATTAATCTTTATATTCCATAAAAAACATTGGTTTTGATGCCTTTCTGGTATATAGGTTTCCTCCATGAGGTTCAATCATAAATAATGGTAAACTATTGTGCTTCCATATAGGGATGTACCCTCTTAATATGAAATGATTCCTCCTTGGGAAACATCTCTAGGACCCCCCACTATGCGGTGTTCTAACCCCCTAGGATGAAAACCATGACTAATACCCACACAAAATCGATACTCCCCTAACTAATAGTTTCCCTCTTGTGAAGGAATGTTAACCATGAAAAATCCCCAAGAATGTAATTTGATTTTTGGCTGTTGTGTACACTTTGATTCTGTTCCCCATTCTGGAACTATATAGACTTTGATCACTGACCTTTTTGAGAAAGGTATATTGTAATTCTACCCGACGTGCAAGACTGATCCACTCTTCAACCTAGTCTCTCCCTCGAGCCACTGTGTATCAGGAAGACCATTACTTAGCTTGTTGGTTCCAATTCCATCAGTTCCCCTTCCTCACATCCATTCTTATGAGCCTCCTTCCATGGTTACTCAGACCCCCATTCCTAAAATACATGGAAATTGAATTTCCTAGCATTGCGATACATATAAAACATCTCTAAGTTTTAACCCCAATATTTTCACCTTCACACTAGCTCTCGGTTATATCCACATTCATTCCATACTTCGACACTTCATCCATATCCATCCTGATTTTACATGGGCCACCATAGCCCATTGAAATAATAACATTCCTATGGGTATCTAAACACATGTATGACCCATTCATCTCATTTCTATTGGAAGCACATAGTCATCTATCCACACTTAAGCTCGAATAAGCATATGAGTTTTTTATCACCTTTGTAAACCTCAAGCCCCTGCCTCTCCCTCTCGAAGAACATGATTTTTGATCCAGAAATTCAAAATTGGGAACATCAAAATCCACTTTGAGGGTAAATCCCATAAAATAGTAAACCATGGTGTATCTTTTGGTGGGATCCCCCATCCTCTAATCCTCTCATTATGGTTTCAAGAATAGCCTTCATGTTGTGAAACCTTCCTCTATTGAGATACCCTATAGTGAATCCATCAATATTGGACTTTTAGATCCACTAATCTAGTAAAATTTATATGTGTTTAATCCAAATGATGTACCCATCTGATCCACTTTCACATGTGTTTTGATGATTCTGATCTGTCTCGAATATACTCTAAAATCATGGAATACCCATCTCAAACTCGAGAATCCGATGAATTAATTAGAGGAATAACTCTGGGATACAATTCCCAACCATTGATGTGAGATCTATCTGAGTATTGTGCCCAAGAGAAGACCTCCTATAAAGGGAAAATCTAGGTGTGTTTGTGTTTTAGTGTCCATACACTCCATTGATTCCCAACGTGACTAGTCTCTAGAACGAAGGCCACTCTCCTAACATAAAACCTTTATAATTTCCATGAATATGTAGCGTAATTAACCGGAATCTAAATGATATGGTACTAAGGATGTTTTCTTCCATAATGTCTAATCTTTATGGGACACCTAGACTTAGAGACCAAATATGAGGAGAAATCCACAAGAGGGACCAGCACCCCATCATCCCATTTTGAGCAAGGATTAAACATAAAACAAGAAGTAATGGATTATTCCTACCTTTGGAAAGATGGAATTTGGTGGAAAGACATGAAATTCAAGGCAAAAATGTCCCACACACATGGCACGACAAGGCTTGCCCCGTTAGAAAAACATCGAAAATAAAGAGATTTTGTGTATTGACCATGGTCAAATATATAATTATTTAAATGATTAATGAATAATTATATTGATATAGTTATCATATTTAATCATCACATATAATTTTATATCTTAAAAATAAATATGGTTTTTAAAAATGTAGTATGTTATAATTTTGGACATGGTAGGTCCTTTGCACGCATGAGTTACATTTCCATTTTTCAACGATCATTATAGAAATAAGATAAATAATATTTTATAGTAAGATAATTATTTTAATATGAATATGATTTTATTTATTTAAATATACTTATATATATAATCCTTGTGCTGTGGTCATGAGAAAATAATCATATCTCTTTGCCGAGGTGGTAGTTCACAGGTCCACCCAAATGATGAACTCATTTTTTATGAGTGGAATGGTAAGAAAAAAAATAAAATATTATCTTTTTAGAATGATTAATCAGGATTAAATATCAAATTTATTTCATATATATCATATATATAAACTGAATTTATCCTTACTACCATCTATTTATAGTGTTAGTGAACAATGATTCACATCGCTTCATTAGGCGGTTGTCCATGGTACACACGAGTGATATTATCATATCAACCACAAAATGTGCCGTATGAATTTTTTACTAATATGAATATTATTAAATTATTATCATGTTTAAAATATAATATATATACTTTATATCCATAATTATAACAAGACATAAGTGGCATTGATGGAAAAAATGTTACATTAGTTCATGAGGTTGTAGTCTGATATTTACATTATCAGATGTTTTGTTTCACATATTGTGGATGTGGAGATGAATAGAGATTATGACATCATTATAATAATATATCAGTATATTCTATATACTTATGATATTATACTGTAATTATTAATTATGTAAATAATGTGGTGAGAGGTGGAGTAAAAAGAGAGATCTCAATGAAGACAATTTCCTTCTCTTAGAAAAACATCAACTGTATCTCTTATTAATGAAAATATTGTTGGTATAATTAGAATAAATGTAACGCTAGAACATGGATAAGGTTTTTTTTTGTTTGTAAGGTAGTTTTTGGTAGAGGAATATGGCTAAAGATTTATAAATAATGGAAAAGAGGAGGTGAACTTTTATAGAGGAGTGGAATTGTTGAAAATACGCAAACTATTCAATAATTTGAAGTCACACCCAACACATGTTCCTCAAAAAATTTATAATTAGAAGATTAAATGGATGATATGGTCAATTTACACATTCATCTATAATTATTTTCTTAATTTTTGTACCAAGGTTATTTATCCCATAATAATGAAAACAAAATTAGTATTATTAGATAATTATTAATAACATTTCTTAAATTTTAATGAGAATATATATAAGAAAAAAACTATGGGTGTGGAAAATTAATTACAACACAATCACATTTAATGTACATAGCCCCATTTACCCATTAACATTGTAGAATTATTTTTATTATGTATTTGTCAATATAAATATAATAAAGGTGACAATGATCCATGAATAGACTATAAAGGACATTTTTTAACATATAACTATAAATTTAAAGTGGAAAGTATTTTTTGTGAATTTCTCATCTTTTTATAAAAATATTATTTACTAAAATATAACACTAATTTCAATTTTGTCATATTTCATTCAGTAGTTTTAAAAATTATTAAAATTGTTGAATGAGAATATATTATATTCATACTATCTATAATGTTATACATATATATAATAAATTCATGGATTATAAAAACTCACTTAATTTATATTATATTTATCATTTTTTGCATCATTTATTCTATTATTATGTTTATTAAT
This sequence comes from Viscum album, assembly GCA_963277665.1. NCBI lineage: Eukaryota > Viridiplantae > Streptophyta > Magnoliopsida > Santalales > Viscaceae > Viscum > Viscum album. The sequence continues at coordinate 53,654,294 of OY728143.1, read as the reverse complement.
TTTTTACCATGTTAGCATTACCAATGAGTTCAATGTTTTTATATAATTAAAAAAATTAAAAATAATCTACCCTCATTAAATTAATTTTTAAATTCTCCAAATTACCATCAATATTCCTTAAATTTTATATTTTATCCCTATATAAACACATAATTGAAGTTATTGAGTAAGATGGGGACATTTTTTTCATTATATAATTAATTTTATTTCTTCTTTATATTGAAATGTTACAAAAAAGAACATAAAAATATAAAAAAAATAGTTTTTATTGAAATATTTTTATCAAATTAAATTTGGAAAATTAATTTAGGTCATTTTAAAGATTATATTTTTAGTTTAACCCCACATTATACCTATTTTAACCTTAACCACCGTAATAGATTGTAATTATTTTCACATTTCAGATTTAAGAAAATTTATGTTGGCTATATTATATAATATAAATTATTCTTATTCAAAATATGGAATCTATTTTACCAAATTAACATAATTTTTTTTGTAAAACCTAACATAACCTTAAACCCACACACACAATGAAATATATATACATCACGAAACCAAAATTTAAAGCATTAGATGATTTTGAGTCAATTATTTTACAAGTAGAAATCATGTAATGAATTTTAATTTAATATATATAAATTTATAATATAAATGTTTAATTTAATAATTTTTTAATATATGTTTTTTAATTAATTAAAATGTAAAAAAATTATGCAATGTAATATACATTCCATAGAATATGTGTTGTTAGACCCAAAAAACTGACTAATGCTAAATTATAGTAAATAGTGGATTTAAAATTATTTTTTTGGATTATTTATAAATATATAAATCTTAAGTTACATGAAATAATATTTATACTTTTGAATTACTTAATTTTTTGAAAATAAATTATTAGTGTATCCAAAATTATAATTTTTCACTAATCACTGTAAAATTTATAATTTCCAAAAAATCCAAAAAATATAAATGTAAAATTTGATAGGATAAATTAAAAACCAAGTTAATTTTATCAAATAAATTTTATAATATATTATAAATTAATTATAATATTTTGTTGAAAAATTAATTATAATCATTTTGAATGAAAACATATTTTCAATGAAGAATATCACTTAACTAAAGTGTAATAGATTGTTCAATAAGAATTTACCAATAAATTAATATTGAGTAGGAAATTTATATGTATTGTTCATAAATTGTTTAATATCATTCATAACGACCAAATTTAACAACTAGTTTATAACAGAACAATATGCATGTGGTGATTTATGCTCGGTGCTGCATGTCAAATATGCCATCGAATATAATGTACCTCTTTTAAAATATATGGGTGTTATATTATCCCAACGAAATTTATAAATTTTATGATCATAATTTTAACATGATCTTGATATTTAATGGGTTTATATTTCAAAATATTTTTTTCAATCTCACAACATATAAAGAGTTAATAAAACATCTAATTTAAAAGAGGGATATGGAGTGGGAAGTACGAAGGTAATCCTAGAAAATTCATAATTAGTAATATAAATAAGGAAACATTAATGAGAAGTGAATATATAGACATGGTAAAAAATATTATTCCCTAATAATGATGAATAGTGATATATATCATTGATCACAATAATTTGAATTATCCTAAAAAGTCAACAACCACAAATCATTATACCAATGAGGTTTGAAAAAGACAATTATTTGGTCGCATATGAACATTACTGGATGCATTTATAATTTTAAAATAATTTTCCTGTAGTATAAATATTACTTAACATATGTACTATAAAAATAAGGAAATATACCATATAATTTTAATATCATCCTTTAATTAATATCCACCATAATATAATATTTGGCTCCAAATGATGAGTCATGAGGATGAATTTTTCTCATCTGACGAACTAATATAAACATTTACTAGATCACAAAACCATAATTTGATAAAAATATATTTCCAATGTATTTATATATTATCCAAAACAGAAATACTTATAAAATAGTATGATAATTCCCACAACCAATAATCATTACATTGATGAAATAATATATTAATCTCCCAAATTCCATAGTCATTCTCAAATTTAAAAATAACTATTTACATAAATTAATTACCCTAGAACAGAAAAAACCTCAATAACATCAACATTTAAGAGTTTTTAAAACTAAAAGGCCATCTCATACCTTTTAACGTATAAGCCCAAAAATAAAATGATCTTCTTCTAAATAATAACAATCATATAGTCAAAAATCAATTATATATATCATGTTAATCTATATGATAAATATTATTTTGTAATAATTACCTCAACACATAAGAACATATAAACACTAAATATTATAAATACCATAAATATTTAGTACAAAAAAATGTAAATTAATAATTTACATAAAACTAAATATTTACATTTAATTCAAAAAAATAAAATGAATCCTAAAATAACTCTACCATCTCCTCACATAATACATAAAAATGAGTTTCTATGAATAAGAAATTATGATCAACCTAATCCCATAAAAAATTTATTTTGTTAATATATATTAATAAAATCATATTATGAGAAAAATATTATTCTCTAATGTCATATAATCCCTGCTTCGATACCAACTATAATAGTCATGAACCTACACTCATAGATCTAGTACAAAAAAACATGATCCTTACCTTTATGACCTTGATACAAATAAATATGACCAAATTTATTCAATCAATCCTTTCAAAATCAATATTAATTACATGATTACATTTAAACATAATGAAAATTTTGTTTTATTGTTTCTAATAAATATAATAGACTCATAAATAATCAATAGTAATGTATTCAATTGAGTGCTATTCCTATTAAACCAAACCATTATAATTTTAATGTAAGTCATAATTACCACCCACATGAAACAATTATTCACATAATTCATTTAACATAATTCGTGATAAACTGGCGGAAACAGATAAAAAATAATGGTTAACTCAAATGATAATTAAGGGTAAACATAAGAACTATAAATATGATATCATGCGCAAGAATAAGAAAAGAATAATAATATTATGAAATAATCAACATGAATTTGTAGAAAATATGTGAAATCACATTCATAAAACCTAGATCAATAAACATATAGAATAACATAAATCATTAAAAAAAATAAAGTGTCTTGAGACTCAATAATAATGATCCCTGTGATGTCAAAATTGATCAAAAAACTTTTACATTATAGAGAATGTATAATGAAAATGTGTTGGATTCTGTGGAATGTTATCATCATAACATATTTTAATATCATGTTAGAAATAACTGGGTCCTAGATAAATCTATAAGAGAAACCCTTATGTAACTCCAATATTCTTCCCTTATATGAGAAGAAAAATACCCAATGAATTATAGAATTATATTGCTGCACCCAATGTATAAGTTGTATTGGGCTCACCCAACATTATCATGGTGAAACCATTGTATTTGGAATATCAGGTTCACTTAGCAGTATAATGCATCACCATTGATATATGATATATTTGTCTCACATATGATCTATAACGATGATTAACCCTGTCGAAAAGTTACATCAGGATCACCCATTCATCATCAATAATGTCCACATACTATTCATGAGTAAAACATTTAAGGTCATTCACTTTTCAAAATTAATTTTTATTAATATCCCTTAAATGATTAAATAACACATTAAAAAGGAAATGGGTTCCATGACAATATCTAAATCCATCCAAAGAAAAAATAATGATGTTATTAATAAAGTATAACTCAAATATAGTGCTTGTAACATAATGGGTGTTCACATTTATTAATGGAAATACCATTAAAATATCACATTAAATATTATTGAAAAAATAACCTTTTCACATTATATAAAATATAAGGATTTCATAAATATTAAAATTATTCTGAATGATCAAATGGAACATTACTTAGAGATAATACCCTTATAATTTTGATAAATAGTATCTAAAAAATAATACTTATGAAAATAAGAAAGAAAACTGTTCCATTGAAGAAAACCATTGAAACATAAAAATGAATCCTTTAAAAAATTTAGTTGTCATTATTCTGAATAATCTTGTTCATATTGAGCTTGTTAAGAAACATGTTCATTTTACATTTTCATTAGGAGTAAAAAAATCATAATTTAGAGAAATGAATGAAAGGAACATTTAGGAAAATAATACAACAAATATCATTAACAAGGAAATTAATTTATCATATTTAAACAACCATGAAATCATTTTTATATAACCAAGATTTTGAAGATAAATTATACTCAAATATCACATGGAACACTTTTTATGGGAAATAACATTTCAATTTAGAAAACATATATTTAAAAACTAAAATTTCTGAATCAAATAACAGAATATTATCTTTGAAAATAATTAGTCAAATAGAGAAATTATTCCATAAAACATATAGTATTCATGCTGAAGTAATTTTTTCATGTCGAGTATGTTAAAACCACGATTCCATTAATATTTTTATTAAGAGTCGAAATATGCCTAATTTGGAAAAATTTACCTGAAGGATCATTAAAAAAAGAATAAAAATGAATTTTAAGAATAATATTAAAGCATTTTTGAATTTTTTTAAGAATTCACGGATTTGGATAAAATATTATTTTTTACTGATGATATAAATGATGTTGGAGTCACTTAAATATCCTTTCTCAGTTATTTTAGTTACCAAATAGAGTAAAATTCTAATATTTATTAAAAATTTAATTAATAAATAGAAGATAAAATATATGTGTGGTTAATGAAAAATAATATCATATTATTCCATCGTAAATGAACTTTAACATAAACAATCTTGAAAAATGGAGATTATATCATAAATAATTTTCCACTTTGGTAACCCGTAAATCATATTCTTAATTAAACAATAACATCATATGTACATTAAATATAAAAATGATATGGATTTTCATAAAATGACATATAAAATTGGATTTGATACACCTCATAATGGTAGAGAGGGAAATAACATTACATATGTCTCTGAGAAGACATTTCGAGGCGAGAAACCCTTATAATGATAATATCATTGATTTGATAATTAATCAGTAAATATATTTTTAGTATAACATTTGAATCCTTAGAAATCAAATAGAAATAAAACCTAATGTATTAAAAATTTATTAAACACTTTATATTATAATTTCATAGATATTTTAGTAATACAACACAATAAAAATAAATTAAGTTATTATATTCTATTCCACATGGTAACATACAAATGACATGACCTTGGAATGAATTATTTAAATTTGAAATTAATATAAAATGACTAAATAAGGATTTATTATATTACATGTAAATGTGTAATTATATTCAACATATAAAATAAATTAGGAGCATAACATGGAAATACTCTTTAATGATGGAAAATTAAGATGAAGTCCCTTATCTCGAGTCCAAAATATCCATGTATTTCCCTTAAAATTTATATATTATACTTGAATAATTTATTTTATTTCATAATAAAAAATTAATTTCTTATTCCATCTAACACAATAAATCTCATTTTTTTATTTATATATAGTAAATCATTTATTTCCATACTGGGTGTTTTGAGGATGTTTAGTTCGTTGTTTCAAAATGGAATTAGTGTGATGATTATGGCCATACATGTCATTATTTCAGTGTATCTAGAATTATATTAAATATATAGTTATCTTATTTATTCCTAAATTGATATATTAAATCAAATAATGAATTATGGTTATGATAAATGAATTATTTTACAATCATGGAGACGGTAGGGTATAAATACTCATGAGTAACATTTCCAATTTTCAATGACCAATATGTAAAGATGTTATGTATTATTTTTTCTTATATAATTATATTATCATAAATAAAATATTAGTTCATTAACAACACTAATATCTTACATCAATTTGATGTCTTTGTCAACAAATAATCACATTTCTTTGTGGAGGAGGTAGTGCACACATACACACGAATGATGTTATCATTTTTTGTGAGTGGAATGGTATAAAAGAAAATTTCATATTAGATTATATGAATGATACATATATCATTAATATCAAAATTATTTCATATATATCACATATATTCATTAATAATATCCTCAATTACATCTATGTAAATTATTAGTGATAACCAAATCACATCACTTTTCTAGGCGTTAGTTCGTTGTACACATGAGTGGAGTTATCATATCCCGCACGAAGATGGAAAGTATGAATATATATGTGACATAAAAAATCATAATTTTAATAATGTTAAAAATATAGTATATATTCATTAAAAACATCATTATAATAAGAAATGAAATGTGGTGAGGTAAAATTAATTGCATCAGTTCATGAGGCTATAGTCTGTCATACAAACAATCGACAGTTTCATTTCCTATTTAATTAAACATGAGTTAGAAATATATTATTATTTAATTATAATAAAATTTAATTTTTAAAAAAACATTATTGTTAATATAATGGAATTAGTAATACATGAATGATAGTGGTAATAGGATGAGTAAAAGGAAAGTTCATAGTGAAGGAAATTACATTTGCTTAGATGAACCTATAATGGATATCTTATTAAGGACACTTGTTTAGTATTTTGGGAAGAAAATAATACCTATGACATGTATTAGTATTTTTATGAGGTATTTTGGAAGGGTTATGTTGATCTAAATAGATCTATAGGTGTGAAGAAGTTAAGGGAGGAGGTGGCCTTTTTTAAAGGAAGGGGCTAACCTTTTTGTAAATACCCAAGATTATTCAATAATGTCAATTCACAGTAACCCCTTGTGCATTTAAAATTGAATATTAAATGATTTAATGACGGACATGTTCATTACACTTCACTAATTGAAATAAAAATACATTTTATAATCATGTTATTACTAATTATTTATGTTTACTCAATTTTGACATTTTATTTTTCACCATAATATATAGTTTTGTATTTATTTTACTTAGTGATTTGTCACATCAAAATAAAACTAAAATTGAAAATAGTATATAATTTGGACCTATTTTTTCTAAATAATATATCAAAATTTTATAATAAAAATTATATGTGTGTGGAGAATTAATTTTAACACAGGCACATGGAACGTGAAAACACTATTTTTTTATTTTCCATGGTAATGAGGTTTTAACTATTTTGGGCTCAATATAATTAATATTAAATAAATATATGTCCATTATTGGAATATGGTAGATATTTTAAATAATATAATAATTTATTTTTAGGGGGTTATATTATTATTAATTTTAAATTTTTTTGGTCATTTTTTAATAAAATAACATTAATGTCAATTTTGAAACTTTTCATTAAATTTGTCTTTGAAAAAAATAATACAAAGGTTGAATTATAATATATTATTTTAAAACTATTCATTCGTGTTATATTTATCTAATAATTTCAGTAAGTATAATAATTCATTAAATTTATATTACATTCAAATATTATAGTATCTTTTATTTTATTTTTGTATTATTTAAATAAGTACTATGTCATCATTTCGTAAGAATTAAAATTAATAATATAATTAATGAAACTAAAAATATTTTTTTTCTCAAGAAATTAATTTCATTATTCTTAAAATTAACATCAATATATGTTCACAATTTTTCTTTTCCCTATATACGAATACATTATTGAAATTTAAAAGAAAAATTGTGTTGTTTTTTTTATTATTTACATAAATTTTAATTTTGTTCTCTTACAAGTGAATTTTTCAAAAAAATAACAAAAAAATAGATACTAAAAAAATAATAGTAAAAATATTTCTCTATAATAAAATTCAGTCACATATTTTGAGTTTTTTAAACCATTATTAATCTAGTTTAAGCATTGATAAATGTTTTTTAACATTAATTGTGGTAAATGTATTTTATGTTATCTCTATCATCTATGAAAAAAATTAAGTTGATATTATTAGGTTACTAAAATTATTTTTATTTGATATATTAAATTCATCCTACCAATCTTAAGTAACAAAACATCAATAATTTCATTTAATATTAGACAGACATGTGTAACAAAAAATTAGTTTTTCAAGAAACCCATTTTTCAAGAATAATATTATATTATATTTACTTTTTGAATAGTAACAATAATTTTATGTATTATAATTAATATTTTTATATATATAACGTTGGAATATATTTTAAAAATTCATCATTATGGTTTTTAATAAATAAAAATGGGCAAACATTATGAACATTAAAATATTTTTTAGTAAAATGTGTTTTTTAACCACAAAATAAAATTAATCTAAATGATAATGTAATGATGATTTAAATTTAAAAACATCTTTAAAATATAAATTATATTTATTTAATTACTTGAAATCAAATATAATCATAATTTTAAATTGAAATTAGGTAATTTAACCAAAAGAATGAACAATTTTAAAAATATTTATTTTTCACTATAAATTAAAAAATTAATTTTCCAAAAAATAAGTTCACACTGCTTTAATAATGATAATTTTTTTTTAAAAAATAACGTTATTTTTATTAAATAAATTTTCTAAATGTTCAAGAAATTATTTATAATATTTTCTCACAAAAATAAAAAAATAACATTTTTAAAGAAAACATAGTTTTAATTATTAAAATGAAACAACATGAAACTTATTGATTGTTTACTATTTATTTATTAAAAATATTTATTAAAACATTATTATATATATTTTATAAAGTAATTAAAACCATTTATACCCTCCATTTTATTGTTTATGTTATAACATTCATATGTTTTGTGGGAAATTTTATCACAGTGTTGTACTTAAAATAAAGTATTCAACATTATGTTCCTATTATAAAATCTAGATGTGCTAAAATTTTAATATATCATATCATTTCTATAGTTCTTTTCATGGTTTTATTTATTCTATAGAATCAATAATTTAACAATATTCATATTTTATATATAATATTTTTTATTATTTCCATTTTTATATTTTCTCAACCATTAGTAATATTTAGTCATTAAATATGATTTTAGAATTCATATTATATATATTTTTTCATATGACCGTATGTTCAGAAAACATTATATAATTCTATATTACAATATATTACAGAAATATATAGTCATAAGGGAAACTGCATTGATAAATTTCTTGATTATTTCTTTCTTCTTCCTTAATAAATTTATCCAACAAAATTTCATTTTACATAGAAAGGTGAAAAATATGATGTTACTTTTGCATCATCAAATTCTATGGTTCTCAAGACAACCCCTTAGGAACATTGTTCTTCCATTTTACTTCTAGTAGGTTAGTCATCACATGATGTAGTACTTTTTATCTGTGGTCTACAATTTTTACTAACTACTCCCAATAATAGGGTACATTTTCCTATGTTAATGCCTTTAAATTCAACTCATCTAAGGGATATGGTACCATATTCATCAATACTAACACATGGATGATGTCATATATATGTGAAATGGCTAGTTTTAGCTATTGTTGATATGACACTTATTTTATAAAATCATGAATCTCAATGCGGTAAATTTATCTAGTACATAACATTCCAATATTATTAAATGACCAGAATTAAATATATAGAGATATAGATAAGAGAATAATTTATGCAACCTCAATATATAGGTCTCATGAAAATTTTTAACCATTTATCTTCTATCGAAATTGACCAGACCTGATGCGATTCTAAATTTTTTAGATCATTTCTATTATTTTATTGAAAATTTTAGGTCTTAAACGCCTTCACTCATTTATTTTTCCCAACATAGAGGTGTTCTACATATCATCCAATAATGAGCTTCATATGGGGATATATAGATTCTTGAGTGAAATCTATTATTGTAAGCCTACTGAGCATGGGGAATATGTTAATCCTATCCTCCTTCAAATTCTATCATGAATGCACTCAACATGTCTTAATGTATCAATATAGTCAACATATATTGTAAACCAATTTGTGTGATAAGTAATACTAGTGTACAACTCAGTATTTATTGAATGTTAGAGAATCATCCAAAACAAATAGGTAACTTTTAGATCCTGATCAGATATAATTGATGTTCATAATACATGAAGCCTCAACAATTCTCTGATATATATCCTTATATGTTGATCGTATGAGAATTAATCTCAACTATTTATGAAATTGTTCATATTTTAGAGATGATCCAAATAAACTCAAATGGAATTATTCATAAAGAATGTATTTATTTTTTTTGTGAAAAATACCAGAGGATTTTCTCTTTTTTCTATGTGGGTATGGTTTGAATTATCATAATTCCCTTGTAATTTATTCCGTTTATAATTTCATTGGTGTTTTTTGAATTATATTTTCTAAAAAAGAGTAATTTCTAATATCGTGATACAATTTCTTTATCTCTATGCTTATAGATAATTTCAAGCTATAATATTCACTAAAAACATCTTCATTGTCTCATGCTTTGATGGTACATATATCCATGACCAAAATTATAAAACACCTAATTATTACATTTTAATGTCTAATTATATCCCATTTCATAGAGATTCATCCTTCATCTATATTTCTACATCATCGCATAGGTTAATAATTTTATTATACAAAAGGGATTCTTGAGGAATAAATTTAGAAAGGAATGATGATTTCCCTTCATTGGCGATTCCCACTACCATCTATTGAATCCCAATGATGACAATACCCTTCTCAATTATTCTCATTGATAAGGTCACGTGGCCCTTTCTAATTAATGAATATTCCACTTTATTTGCTTTCCTATAATTATAGTGTATTGGAATAAAATAGTCCTTGAATTGCTTTAACCATCTTTAGTGGATTATATTAATATCCATATATGTCAATATATATTTGAGCATTGTGTGATCCATATATATTTCACACATATACTTATAATAAGAGTACAAAAAAATTATCAATATGAGTATAAATACATTCAAATTAGGTATTTTGTAGTTCTACTCAAAAATATTAAACTTCCTTGAGGCGTAATATATATCATTATGATTTCTTATCAGTACTCAATCCATAACCCTCTTTAATGGGTCCCTATAATCCTTGATAAGATCCACATTTTGGTGTGGTGTAAGAAATTGTATAGATATAAGCCTATTTTTCAATTCCATGGACCACTCATCTCATTCACTAGTACTAAAAAATATGACTTCCTTATCGGTCATCCTTGTTAGTGGGTTTAAAGATCACAAGTTATTTCATAGAATCTATCAGTTATACTAAACTATTCATTGGAAACTACTGATCTTAAATAAATATTCTAGTCCATGCCATTCCATAAACCCATTCATCATATAGGAAATTATTTTTCTTTCAATTTTAATTGATAACATTCCCTATGAATAATAATTACTCTCTCTACAACTGAGATTTAATATACATGGAATATTTACCCTTGTTTCCAATGGTCCTTAGCACAATATTTAAAATTTTCTCATGCTCTTAATTTCTATTAGAGTATATCATAATATCATCTATAAAGATGTCAAAACAATTTCTAAGTTAATTTACAAAGTATATATTTAGAAAACCTATATATACTTTTTATGATTAAACAGTCTAAAATGAGTCACCGGGAACTCATAATGTTGATACATTATTCAAATTGTAGTTAAGTGGATATCCCCCATATATACATTTAATTTGTGATATCTTGACAAAAGGTCGACATTATAGAGAAATGAGGCCACATTATGTAGATTTTAAAAGTCATAACTCCATGTATTGGGATAATTTTACTACATCACGATTCTATTTAGTTTATTGTTACCAATTTACATATATAATGAACCATAAATATTCAAGATGATGTGGTCATGTTGACCCCTTAGTTAATCACTCAACTATATTAACCATTGTTGATATTTTCTTTTAGTTTTTTATTATATAATTCCATATATGTGGTGGAAATTATATAGGGATTCTTGAATATGGTTTGGGATTCATGTATAACGGAAATTTATTACTTATACTCTTAGTTAGGTGTATTTTTAGTCAACTCTTATGTAAATACATCAGTATAGTCTCTCATAATGAGAATTTCCTTAAGAAAGATTCTTTATGATTTCAAAATCATTTGATCATTTTATTATTTATCTTAATGATATAATGTCCACAATTGAGAAGAATATTAAAAAGTTGATTAATCCAAATCCTTACACTAGTTCACAGTTGGACAATGGCATGTGGTGTAAAGAGTTATGTTGGGTTTATATAATTGAATCAACTCAATGCTGAATATATCCTCAAATTACACTAAATTCTGCTAGGTAATATTTTTTTTGATGTTGAGACAACTAAGATTAGAGAGGGTGGATTCATATACCTGATATGCAGTAATTTACACCTTTTTTGTTCTCATAGATAACTCAACTTCAATGTTTTCAGGTGATGTTTGAATATTTCTACAAACCATGAATGACATAATGATATAAATAAAATTAGATTCATGTAGTTTGCTAGATATTATAGAATTATTAACTACAATGCATTTTAATTCATTACTATCAGGATCCACCTTAGTAGTTTTTATATCATATTCTCTTCTATTCCATATAGGAATTTGTGGATATTATCATTAAATATCTATTAAAACTGTTGGCTAAGGTAATTGTTTGGAATTATTTATAGGTTCCTTATAGTTGAAACACATTAAATTAAGTTGATTTTAGATATAAACCATCATTTATTCCATTTTATGACTACATTTAATCTTTTATAGTCAATATTGAGTAGTACGATGACATTATTTTTGAAATTTGAACCTTTCCCAAATCACTAGAGATTGTTTTTGGGATTATTCTTCCTAAATTTTTTACATTTGGCCAGTTTATTTTTCATTCGTAAAAAGGATTTATCCACCAATACCCCTAAATAATACACAATTTTACGATATATATGGTGATCACAATGATACAACTAAGAGAAAATAATATGAATACAATCCTTGGGGGAACAATAGAAAATATCATTACAGTTTTCAAGGAATTGAATAACCAATAATTTTAATAGACTCCAATTTAATTCCATAAAAAAGTATCCCACATTACATTTAGTGTTGATGATAATGTTGGTGGTGCTCCATGGAATCCTCATGATGATTTAATCACTTCTCATGATAGACTCATCTTCCTTTAGTATCAGCATGAGTAACTACATCTTGTTTTTAATATAGATATTTCTATAAAATGATTATGTAAAAATATTATAATGAATCATTCCAAATACATGTAACCAAAATCGACAATGGACATTGTCTTCTTGATCAGTGTCCACCACGGATCAACTTCTTTACCTATTTGATAAAACCCCATTATTAATTTATCATGATCAATGAATTAGAAGAAAATTGATATCTCCTTAATGATATTGATCATTTTTTATAAAATCATGGGATAAGAATATCCAGTAATGGTATAATTCCTTTGTTGTTGGAATTCCTTATGAACTTCTTTATCTATCATATGAGAAGGACAATGTACCACACAATTCATGTTTTTAATCATAACATTTTTCAACTGATATATTATTGTAATGAATTACTCACCTCCCACTAATAAATTTATACGATCCTTATTAGGTAAATCATCTAATTAATTATCACATTAGTTGTTGGAATGGTGCCTCATATTTACAAATATTTACTAGAGTAATGGAAAGAAAAGTTGGGACAAAATTATTCAAAATACAATTTATATAAAAATGAAAATGTGAATATATATATATATAAGGAACAACTTATAAATGACACCTAAATACTAAATTTTGTGACCCTAATTTTCAATCCATGTTATCTATTGTAATTTTTCTATTAGTTTTTCTACCATAACAATTTATTATATTAATTTATAATTTTTTGAAATGAGTGTTTTAATTTTAAAAATCATATCCCCCATTTGTGTCAAACATGGAATTCTATAATGAAATTATATCACAAACCAGTTGATGGTCATGTAAAGACACTTACACCATTTTTAAGTCTATTTACCCTAGGTAAAACTATTCTATAACCACTCCCATATGTTTTATTACGATAGGTATGTAATTTAAATGAAACCACTCACTCTATACTTCACTAATATTTTATGAGATTTAATAAATTTAGATGTGCCTCAAGGGTTATTTAATAATATATTCATTTCATAAATCACAAAACTAACTAAACCATTATCTGATACGTACTTTAGTGAACTAGCCCAATTACACATATTATTATATAATAATTAATATAAATATGTAGTAATAAAAATGATATAATTTAGAGGACCAATTTCTTGTTAAGACAAGGACAATAATACATTAAAATGAAACAAAAATAATGTATCATTATTATATTATCCATAATACGGTCCAAAATCCATATATTCTCAAAAAAATATATAGAATAATTAAGGGAACACATAAATAATAGGGTTTGGATAAACATCTACGTAATGGAATAATCTATATAATGAATAATAACATTTTATTCAAAGAACGAAATATGAAATAATTAAATTAAATTCTCAAAGATAATCAATGGTTAAAACTAAATAAATAATATGTAAACATAATTTAATTGAAGAATATGAATATTTAGTCATCATAAAACCTGAAATAAATATAATACATGGATAGCTTTCAAGACAACATCCAATGGTAGACACAATCCCAAAAGTGATTATGTTTACACCTTAATCCCATACATATCATCTCAAGAGTAATAAAAAAGGAAAAATTCATTTGAAAACAACATTGTTGAATTCATTATATCATGTAAAATCATACATGTTCCACAAATAGAAATCATACATGAGGTATAAACATATTTGTCTCCAAGTAAAAGATATTGGTTTCATAATAATGGTTTTTAGAATTACCATATGTTGTATTAGGATAATATCCATGAAATAATGTATTAAAAAATTATTATAAATTTATGTGTATAATATAATATGATATCTTGAAAAATTATTTTCTACTAAATTAATGATAATAAAAATAGAGTATAAGTTACATTGGAAATGTACCACATAAAAGGGGCCCAAGGAAAAGTGGGATAAGTATTTAAAGAGTGTAAGAGAATTATAGTTTTAATAAAAAAATAAATCAACAAAAATGGTATTACAATTACAATTAATTGTTTTTAAAAAACATGTAAGTATTATAAATTTAATTGATTATTATTTTAAAACAGACTATGAAAATAGAGAAGATCCTTATAAACAGATTGCCAAAAAAATGAAATTGAGATGAAAAATATCAAAAAATGAATATCATCTTCATGGAAAATATTATTTAACTACCTATATATTTCTTGGAAAAATATAGATAATATATAGGAAGCGTATATGAATAATAGGGAGAGAGAGGTAATGTTGGGAAAAGTTAGAGAAATCATATCCTAATAAAAATAAGATTACCTTAAGATATCCCTTAACCTATATAAAAAATCAATCTACACTAGTATTTGATATCCTAAATTCTAAATTAAGATTCATTAAATAAATAATTAATTAAAATTTACTTTTAATTTTATTTATTATAATTTTTATTATTTTAACTAATGACCAGTATTCTATGAAATTGTTATTAATTTCCCATTTTCAAGGCATTCATTTAATGGATCTATGTTTTCATTTAATTTTGGTAAATATTGATGTCTTATTAATATGGAATTATAACTCTAGATATAAAATTAATATTTATTAAAAACCATATATATATTTAAAGGGTTCAATATATCTATATTTGTTATAGAATAGGGATAATTTTTTTAGTACAAACATTAATGTTATATAATTAGTTGAATTAGGAAGTTCTACCGATCAAAATGAACACGTTTTATTTTAGTTAATATTATAGATATTTGTTAATTGTTTCATATTAAATAATATATAAGAAACATATCTAGTTAATATTAAACAATAATAATTCAAATTATATCCTATAATGATGTTAGTAATGAAATAAAGAATACAAAATTCGTTGAGGTATTGGTGAGAAATTTTATAGAGGATGTTCTAATTTATAGAATAGCAGGATAATTGAGGTAGAATGATGCTCTATATTTCATAAATAATAACATTACATCATTTTTATTATAATTTAGTTATTATATAATGTTGATTCAAATTTTTTTTGTTGGATGTTGAAGAAGAAAAACATAAAAGACTTGGTTGAGGGTATTACATTATCCTTTAGATGTATCATCATGTGAGTCCACTTAAGGTACAATAGATTAGAATATTTATTATAAAAAGAATATAAATATTTTTTTGGAGAGATTAGGTGAGTTTTTATGATTTCACGATATCCCCAAAACCTATAATGTCTTTAGGGATGGTGCGGTGAGGTGTTGTATTTAGAATTAGAGGATAGGAATGTATTTGAATATTATATTCATTACAAATGTTTTGGTATAAAACACATATAATGATGAATATTGTCAATATATATATTAAATTGGAAAAAAATCACACTAATTGGTCCCAAAATCATTAATGATTTATAAGTCCTTGTATTTAGCTAATAATGAAAAATATAGTATTTTATAATGTGATACTATTAAAAAACTAAACTATATTAGAACGATGCCTAAGATTCACCTAAACCTTTGTTTGGTGAGTTTATTTTAAAAATGAAGTCGATTTTTTTAAAATCATATTCTAAATATGATAATTTTTTTAATAAAATATTATTTTTTTCAAAAATTAATGTTTAATATTTTGGTTATTTTTTATTGATTAAAATATAAAATATGTTCTAATCAAATAATATTATTAATATAATAAAATATAATATAAATTTATAACTCAATTTTATTAAATTGAAACTTATGTTAATTTTTTTAATAAATAATCAAATATTAAACTTAATATTTTAAAAAATAACTAAAATAAATTTTCAGTTTTAAAAAATTTATTTACATTAATAATGATATAAATATGTAATATTTTCATTTTATAATAAATAAATAAATTATACATCCATATGTAAGAATTCTATTAAAATGGTTATGTTCAAATTACAAACAATTTGATTACTATTTCAATAGTCATATTTCCCAAAAAAGAGTTATATTTATAATGGTCATATGGGATTCCGATATTTCATAAATTCGTTATATTTTATTTTATTATTTATTAACATGTATTTTAACTAAAAGTTATAAATATTTTCATTTTAAAAATGAATAATTCATTAATAGTATTTTGTTTCATTTATGAAGTGTTGATTGGTAGTGAAGTTATTCTTGTAGATCAATTAGATAAAAGATTTCTTATTTTATTAATGTTATTTTAAATTATTTTATCATATTTATACAATTTCAAGAATTTTGCTTGTATTATTTCTAAATAAAATTTTAAAATTAATAAAATAATTTATTTTTTGATTCAATCATGTAGTGTATTTGTATTAAATAATATTGCAGTACTAAATATGACTAAATTATATAATCTAGTGGTAAATTCTATTGGTAAATTTATCTATCAATATATGACCATTCATGTACGGTGGTTATGCAAAAAAGTGCATTGTGGAAGTGGTAGCCTACACATCGCATGATATAGGGTTTTGTTTATCATATAAAAAAGTGGAAAAGGTGAATCAATATTATTCTAAAAAAAAATAAAAACATTAATTATATATATTATGTATATGTTATTAAAAATAGATTATAAATTTTAATTGGAAAGTAATTGTGGAAAATAAATATGTTCTATAAAAATAAGTACTCTCATTGAGCACTATGAAATTTACTTGGATGATCACCTTGAAATTGATAAAATATGATGAAATCTTATTACCTGAAGCAAAATAAAAAAGATTTTTATTATATGGGGTGTATTAAGGGGGTGATTGGGGAGGAAATAAAATTTTATTGAGTGCATTGAAGGTTTATTTAGGGGCCCCTTTTATAGGATTTGACAAAAAAATTAGTAAATATTTTACCTTTATATAAAAGATGAAGATGATAAAAATTTCAAGTGGTTAAAAAATGAGATATAATTTAGTAATTAAGAAATACTTTTTAGAAACACCCCATCCACTCAAATATACACATGTTTTATCATGTTTCAATCCCATTACTCAAAACATTATTAATGTGACAAATTTTTATTTTTATATTTTAAATACTTCATACCAAATGTAGAAAGTAATTTATACATAAAAATAACATTTTGTTTTTTATAAAAATTATAAACAATAATTCTATGTTTGAAAATCATTTCCTTCTATTAAATTTAAATTATTGCTAACAATTAATTTTATAATAAATCCTTGTAATGTGTTAAAACAAATTTTTATGAAATATTAGTTATGTTCTATAATAAAAACATGGTTTTAAAAATTTCAAAAAACATTTAAATAATATTATTTTATAAATAAAATAAAATTTTAAGCAATATAAAAATATTTCATGAATTTAAAATTTGTGCGTGTATACTAATAACTTCCTAAAAGTTATGTTATTTTTATAAAAGGTAGTCTTCATTATTAACATAAAAATTATGGTATTTTTATAAAATCACACATATTAATCTTAATAATACATTATTGTGATTCATCCATAAAAATTGTCATTTTTTTAATTCATATTCATATTTTTTAAATTTATCTTATAAATAAAAATGTAATATATAATGGAAATATTTTTAAATAGAAATATAATTTTTTATGAAAATTAACCAATCACCTTCATATTCACTATTATTTTAAAATAAAAATAATATTAACAAATTAATCAATAAATATATATTTTATTATAATAAATTAGTTAATTACTGTATAATAAACTTATACTTCCAAATAAGATAATATTTATATAATTAAATTTGTATACATAAAATTATTTCATTAGTTATTTTAGATTTAATAATTTAATTTCATTAAATTAATAATATAATTTATATTACTTCATAAAATATTAAATAGTGGTCATTGTTAATAATTCCATTTAATTCAATTGGAATGTTTAATAATTAATAATTAATAATTATCTTTTATCCATATATATCATTCTTTTTTTATGTTTTGCTTTGTGTGTGGATAATAGTTTTCATCCCATTTATATATTTAAAGGAAATCATATATTAAAATTTTGGGGTGTTACATTTCTGATATATCATTTTAACCCTAATGTAAAACCTTGTTAAACAAACACATATTAGGATTCCCACTGAGTTCTATCTAATTTAAATCCCTAAAAAAATTTACACTCATTAAATGTTAGGACATGACATCGAAGACACTTTTATCATCATGGATATACTATAAAAGTTGACTGTCCATTTGATTGTAGAGTTGGTTAAATCTCCACACAAATTTACCTATGTATCTTCAACTAAATAGATGCAAAATTTGAGTAGAAGTATGTTTTAAATTTCATTTGTAAAGCATTTATGATTGGATATATATAAAATTATCCAACAATGGCAAAAATAAAACTTAAGTTGAAACTGAAGCAACAAGTCATGAACCCAATTCATAATATAACACCAAATATTATACCTTTGTCATTATACGCATCCATGATTCATTATAATCACCGATTATAAAATATTTTATAGAATAACTATCCCTTATGGGTGCCTATAAAAATCAATAATTTCTGAGATTTATTACCCCATAATAAGAAGGATGATGTTTTTGAGATACAGTGATTGAAAACAAAATTAATCAGTTGGAAAGGACATGGTCTAACTTCTTGTAAATACGTTGGATAAAGGAATTCTTCACGTCCCGAGGAACTCGATGAACCCTAGTCTGCTGAATTTCTCCCAAAGTTATGCGTCGTCCCCTTGATTCATTGTATTATGGCTGGATTCGACCCTAATTGGGAACTCGCGGTGGTTCTTCAAAGAAAAATGAAAAGAAAAGCTTGCATATGGAAGTTCCAGACACGAGGAACGCTCTTCTGGATTCTGGATCTAACCCTCCAATCAGTGGAGCACCGCGAGGTATTTCATTACTTGATGCTCTTAAAGGATCTCTTGTTTCCTCTTCTATAAGTGAAAAATCTCACTCGACCATCAAGCGACTGGACGATGGAGGTTTTTCCGTTGAAGCAGATCCTGATGCAATTGCACAACGCCAAAATCTCTGTAATTTTTCTTTAATGGGACGTGTCTCGTATGCTAAAGGAGACAAACCCTAGTCCTATGTTGAACTGAAATAAAGAATATCAATATACTGGGGTATTGCAAACTGGAAAATGATCCCCTTGGAAAAAGTTTTTTTCCATATTCTTCTATACACTCAAGAGGATCTTAATTCTGTTTGGAAGATAGGTAATTTATTGTTCAAGACTGGATTTATGAGACTCTTGGATTGAGATTTTTCATTCAATCTGAATACACAAAGAGGCAAGTCTACACAAATTTGGGTTAGGTTCCATAACATAAACTGGTTTTTTTGGCACCCTAGAATACTGAATGATTTAGCAGCCTGCATACGTACCCCCTCAAAATTGATCAAATAACCATTAATGCTGACTTGGGTATGTGTGCAATGGTTTTAGTGGATGTCAATCTTGAAACCAAGCCTCCTAATACTATCTCTTTTCATGCCAAAGATTACAAGACCATAATTGACCTTGAATATGAAAATATTCCCTCCTTTTGTGACTTCTGTAAAATTGTAGGACATTCTGTTCAGATTTTTAGACTGGTTCATAGAGCCCCCAATCATCATAACCCTTATGATTGGTCTGAATTTAGAAAAAATAAGAATGATAGAGTCCCCCCACTGATAAATCTGACCCTTCCCAAGTCAAACCTGGAATGTGGATTTTTAAAACCCCAAAAGAACCTGCGGTAACCAGGGCTGATCAGGTGAAGAAATAGGAGCAGGATTTACATGCTCAATCCATCATGGAAAAACTGGAAAATTTTGATAACCCGTTTAATCAAACCCCCTTGATTGGGTCTCAAGATGACCTTGATTCCTCCCTAATATTGGGACCTGGCTCCATTTCTAAAGATCTTCCTCTAGTTCCCATAACACAGACTCATAAGGGTGAGTCTTCCCTGACAAATTGTATGGTTGGACCATCTCCTGGAACCGAGCTCAATCTCCCTCTTCCTTCTCTTATGTCTGACAATTCACCTGCATGTCTTCAGGACTCATGCTCTTCTGAAAAGATAGAATGGATTAGGCAGGTTATCTCTTCAACACCTGGTGTTGTTCCATCTGAGAAATTAGCCAAAAACAATCCTTCCTCTTCAATTGTCCAGTCTATTGTTCCTGGAAACCAACCTTTCTTGTCTGCAGAATGTTCCATCACTGTTTCCATGCAGAATACTTCCAATGTTGTGGTTGAGGTGAATCCATCAATCTCCGAACCTTCTGAAACAGATCCAACTTCTTATTCGGTGACCCTTCATCAGGGGGTTTCTATTTTGGATGGAAATCCCCCTGTATTGGTGGCTACTACAGTTTTAGACTTGGATCCTTTGAATCCAGTTTCAGTTATCAATCCTGTATGTGTGTTGACTAATTCTGAAATTAAGGCGGGATGTAACACTGCCAATCTTGAGTCACCTATGGCCATAATGGATAAAATCTGTTCTCCCAACAAAACCACCTCCCCTAGGAAAACTAGAGGTCAAAGTGCTGGTAATAAAAAGAAAAGGGGGTCAAACCGAAAGAGTAAATAATAATGCATATTCTCAACATGAATTGTCAGGGGATTGCAAGCCCTGGAACCCATAATGTTTTGAAGCATTTTATTTTTACCCATTGTCCTATGCTGATTTCCATTGCTGAAACTAAAGTTAACTTTGCCCATAAATTCATGCATCTGTGTAACTTTGGTTTCTCTTTCTTGTGTGCTTGTAACAATGGATATGTGGACTCTCTTTGGATTTTCTATCACTCCTCTCTGAAAATTGTCAACATATTTAGTCTCTATGCTCAAGCTTTGATGTGCGATTACTATCTTGATAGCACTCACATCTTCAATACCTTTGTTTATGCCAAAAATAATTACCTTGATCGAAGATCTCTTTGGAAGGTGATTTTTTACATGAGTACCATGATTCAAGATCCCTGAGTATTGGTTGGGGACTTTAATGCTATTTTTTCACCCTATGAAAAAATTGGCCACTCCTTCTCCTCTATCTCGGCCAGAGAATTTAAATCTGCCATAGAAGGCAATAATCTCACTCAGATAAACCTTACTGGTTCTCAATTCACTTGGTAAAGACATCACTACAATCACGTGGTGGCGAGGAAACTTGATAGAGCTTTCACTAATTAGTCTGCTCTTGATAAGTATAACCAGATCTTCTGTGCTACCCATACAAAACATTCTTCTGATCATAATCTGATCTTAGTCAGCTTTCCTCAAAACTCTTAGAAACATTCCTTTCCTTTCAGATTTAATTTGTCCTGGTCTTCGGACTCAGATTGTGTCTCTCTTATCAATTCTTCCTGGACTAATATGGGCAATCAAAATGTTTCCTTTGCGTGCACCACTAAGTTGAAAAACCTCAAAAACATTCTCAAAAAGTGGTGCACTAATAAAACTGCTTTACTTGACAATGATATCCATGATTTGGAAAAAGATTTGTCTCTCATTTAAAATAATAACACTTTATCCAGTTTCAATTCTGACCCCCAGGATGAAATCAACATCTCTACTAAATTGATATATCTTCTATACATCAAAGATAACTCAAAGAAGAAAATTTTCAAAACTAAATGGCTCAATGATGGGGATAGAAACACCAAATTTTACAACTCTCTTCAACGGGTTAGAAAAGATTGTAAGCCTCTCTCTTGCTTAAGAGTTGAGGGTAATCTCATTGATTCTGAGGAATAGATTGCTAATCATGTTGTTTCTAACTTCACTGAAATTTTCAATGGTCCTAACATCAACAAAGATATCCTACCAAACATTATTCCATGCATTGTTACGCCTGAGGATAACTGTTTTCTCAACTGCATATCCCTTGATTCTGAGATTAAGGACACTATCTTTGGTCTAAATCCAGACAGTGCCCCGGGTCCTGATGGTTTCAACAATGATTTCTATAAAAAACATTGGGATGTCCTTAAAAATTATGTCTGTAATTTTGTTAAATCTTTCTTTGAAAAGGGGTTCTCCCCCATTCTCTCAACTCTCAATTCCTCATGTTAATTCCCAAAGTTGATAATGCTGATGAAATTCACCTCTTCCATCCCATTTCCCTCTTAAATTCATTCTTTCAAATTATTACTAAGATCCTTGCTAATAGGCTTTCTAATATTAGCAACAAAATTGTCTCCTGGAACCAGTTTGGATTCATTAATGAAATATCTATACAAGATTGTATTTGCCTTTCCTTCAAATACAAAAATTTATTGAACAGAAATACTAGAGGTGGGAATATTGCTCTTATGCTGGACATCACTAAGGCCTTCGATACAATTGAATGGACCTTCATTCTTAAGGTCCTCTCCAATTTTGGATTCAATGATTCCTTTATCAATAAAATTAAAATCATCTTCAACTCAGAAAATATCTATATTCTTATTAATGGATCACCTAGGGGATATTTCAAATTATCCAAAGGTGTTAGACAAGGAGACCCGCTCTCTGCTATCATTTTTTCTATCGCTAAAGACTGTCTTAGTAGACTTCTCTCCCTCAATGTTGAGGGAGGAAGAATCAAACCAATCATTTCTTCTAGAAATATTCATGCTCCCTCTCACCAGCTCTATGCCGATGATATTATTTTCTTTTTTCAGGGAGACAGAAGAAATGTTAATGACCTGAAATACATCATTTCTCACTATGAGGAGGTTTCTGGCCAATGCATTAACTGGATAAAATCTTTCATTTACTTTGGTAAAAACTTCCCCTCTAATAAGAAAACTCATATCACCAATGTCTTAGGGGTTACAGAAGGATCCCTCACTTTCACTTATATTGGTATCCCCCTTTTCTGGGGTCGACCCAAAGCTTGTTTTTTTCATAGCATCGTTGATCAAATTCAAAATAAATTTTCTTCCTGGAAAGGTAAATCCCTTTCAATGGCTGGAAGAATTTGCCTTGTTAAATCCACTATTGTATCTAAGCTAGTCTACTCCATGATGGTCTACAAATGGCATTTGGGGCTTATAAAAAGATTAAATACAGCTATAAGAAATTTCATCTGGAGTGGAAGCACTCTGGAAAGGAAATTGGTAACGATCTCTTGGGCCACTTGCTGTAAACCTATTGAAAATTGAGGAATTGGTATTAAGAATCTTAACATCTTTAATGAGGCCCTTCAGGCCAAACTCACATGGTCCCACATTCATAATAACTCTCATTCCATGAGATTCCTCAAAAACCTATTCCTTGATAACTGGACTGACTACCCTCTCATTTCTGATATTCCTAATACCATTTCCCCTAATCCCCCGAACTTTTCTATTAGGGAGATGATCAATTCCCCTGATTCTCAACATCCGAATCCTATCGAGGGGATTGTGGATAATTATTATTTCACTTCCAATGAGGATCTCCTTGTTTGGGAACCTTCTCATAATGGCCTGTTAGACTCTAAATTTTTTTATCGATATCACTTCCCTAATGAGGATGAAAATTTTAATTGGTTGTCAAAATTCAATAAAGCCTAGATCAAGCCTTATCATCTTACTCTTATGTGGCGTATTGCACATCAAAAAATTCCAACTGATGTTTCCCTGCAATGTTATGGATTTAATCTTTTCTCTAAATGTAGATTATGAAATTAGAATCGTGAGGACATCCATCGTCTTTTTTATCTTGTGATACTGCTATGGACCTTTGGCATTACATATTTGACCTTTTTGGATGTAGATGGCTTTTAGATACATTTATTTTCTCTCAACTGAAAAGAACGTTGGAATTCCCAAGATCACCCCAAATCAAGAATCTTTTTCTTACTGCTATTGTGGAGCTTCTACATATACTATGGTATGGTAGAAATGATTCTTTTTTCAACAATAACTCTTTTAATATTAATACAGGTAAAATGAGGATTCTACTGGCTATAAAGGAAGCAGCTATGATCCAAAAAGAATGTTGTGACAATTCTGTCATAGATTTTGAAACCCTTCACCGAATTGGTGTCAAAGGTATCTTCCTGAAGCCACGCTACACTATTGATGTTCTCTGGCAGACACCATTTCCTGTATGTATTAATTTAAATGTGGACAGAGCTTCAAAGGGAAATTCTAGACTTTCTTGATGTGGAGGAATTTTCAGAGACAATCAGGACCGGTTCCTCGGATGTTTCATTGGTAGCTGCGGAAATGCTTCTGCACTGGAGGCAGAAATGCTTGTTACCATTCACGCCATCTCCTATGTAAAGCTTTTCGACTAGAAGAATATCTGGATCGAGAGCGACTCCACTACTATTGTACAAGCCATCTGGAAGGGTGATGTCCATCTTGCATGGTCTCTCACCCCCAGATTGATGGACATGGTCACTGCACTCAACGACCTCAACATTATTGCCACTCATACCAATCGGGAGGCTAATATGATCGCTGATGGTCTTTCCAACATGGGAGTCTCAAATGAGATCACTTGGAAGAATGAACTCCCGCCATAGTTGATTCCTTATTTTATTAATGACTCTAGACAATTGCCCTCTTTTCGTCTGTTGTAACTTGTTTGTGCCTCTTTCTATTTGAATAAATCTCTAAGTTCTGGTCTTTTGACCCGAACCCACTTTTATAAAGAAAATAAGATGGATGATCACCACCCTAGGAAATGGAACATTAATTTAATGATGAGATACAATATGGTACAATCATTTTCATATACTTTTTTGATCACCAAATAATTGATTTATAATTATATTAACCTTATTTCACAATCTATTATAATTTTATACCTTATAAATGTTCAAGCATGTGAAACCATGTTACATTCTAATGGATGTGAAATAATTCTACAAAATATTAATGTGATGTGAAATCCCATATATTGGAAACCTAATGTTATCAATAGAATAATATATTTAATTTTAAATACTACTAGGCATCCACATACCCAGTTATACAAGTATAAAAAATTATAGAAATGCAATTTTCCTAATGACATGAAAATTATTAAATGAGAATTCTACTTGATCAAAAATGGGAATGAATTTACCTTAGTTCTTTTTGAGGAAAAGATATCTCGGAAAAGTCACCTATGACCCATAGATAAAAGGTGAAAACTCATTTCAGTATGTATTTGAGTCTTCCAAGAATATTAATATCATAAATAATATTTTTACTATTCAAAAAAAAATATCAATTTCCCGACCCCCTTCCCACAATTTTCACGCCTCCTGGGCCGAAAAAAGGAGAGGAGAGGTAGTTTCCCCTGAGTTTGACAACCAACAGACTTAGGATAATGACTAGAACTAAGGGTATAATAAACAAACAATGGGGAGGAATTAACCTCTAAGAAAACACATGTGAAAGGGTGGGATATATGAAATACAATAATAAATTCTTACTCAAAATCCAATATAAAAGAAAAACCAAGTACACAAATGTAATGTCATAAAATAACTACTAAAACTAAAATGGAAAACTATAAGTACCAAAGGAAAGTATGAATGGAAGTGACCACGAAGCCCAAACAACTATTGAAAACCCCCCGAGCTAGTAGTAACCATCTTGATCTCCATATTACTCAAACTGACATGAAATGAAATTTTATATAAATATGGTGAGTATAATAGTATACTGGGTAGGATCATCCTTGTATCCTCTCATGAAAAAGTTAAATAAGGAATGTTATTCACAATTAGCAACAAGTGAAACTAACAAATAACCTAAATAGGTATACTGTGTTCTTAGACACACCATGTCTATTCTCACCATGTATCACATACATGGAAATTTAATAAATAATATCAAAGGTGGATGACTTCCCCATCCCTACTGGGTTTCTACTATTCCACAATGTCACACGTCTCGAGCATCTCTCCTTTAAAATCATCGCCAAAAGTCACCATGGTGACGCACCACAACATGCACGTCATGTTACACACCAACAAGTCCATCTAACCAATGTAACCATGTAAATTTTGTGATTCACCAAACCTCGTGTAATGGGAATCATACATCGAGTATTATACCTCAATCCATCACAACCCATACACTGAGTAATGATCCTCAATCCATCACAACCTATACACATTATCCCTATAGTGTTCCTGAGGAATCTATATCTAGAATACATGTGTCTGAAATAACCACAGTCCAACACATCACCCTCCCCACATATATCATGAGAAATCTCCATAAACATACCAACACAAGTAACTACCATGACAAAAGCGATTATCTAAAGGGGGTGGACATCCATCCATCCTCCCATCGAGATATAGGGGAAACACGCCCCCTAGGGCTATGAATCCTTGGGGTGTCAGTTTTCTAAATAAAATGGGTGTAGTATAGTATAAAAAAACAAAGTTTAAGTGATATAATATAGATCAAAACCACACTATGGGAATAACATAGACTCAGAATCAACTACATCTAACATCTCTCAGACTCCCAACTACCACTGAGAAGACAATATATCCAATAATCATAAAACAATTTGAATAGATAAATTGAGTTATTTAATCCATTTTACATTTTTTTACATTATGTTTCTTAATTTTTAAACCATTAATTATTAATTATATTTTTTCCAGATTACATTAAATTATCATAATAATAAATATCCATGCCGTCTAGGCATAAGAAAACTGAGCCCGCGTATTCTCAAAATTAAAACCACACCATTTCATCACAGAATGATCCAACAACATAGGATAAACATTGATCCTTTAACTGACGTCATTAATTTCTAGATTACTAGGTGTTCTTGGAAAACATTTTATACTACTAAACACAAGTGGGTCAACAATATGAGTAGTTGAACTACCCGTCGAGTATTCACCACATATAGCAGGACCATAGACACATCTATCAACAATAAGCTAATCACAAAAATCACGTGGAATACCTCAAACATCTTCAAATCTCTTGGAAATAGAGTATCCAAATCCATATACCTCATGTAGTGGGGAATATAAAGAAGATAAATAGCAGCATGGTCTTTGGTGATGAAATTGATGCAAAAAAGAATCTAACTATCATAACAATGGGTAATCCCATCTTCAACTTGTTACATCATCTCTAGTGTCCTCCCTAACAACTACATGAATATATAGATGTGTATAAAAACTCTAAGCATCATCTACTACCTCAAAAAGTTGGCCTCCAGACCTCTAATAATGTAACATCCCTATAATATCATCCATCCAAGGCTCGCAACACATCACAAGCAGAATTAAACAAATATCGATATAGATATATTGGCCCTAAAGATATAAATTTATCATTCACAAAAAATGATCTCTCGTGACTCAAATGTAGAGGGCACATGGACTCTATAGGAATAAAAGATACTCAATTCTGATAATGTTATTATATTTTATAACACAAAAGGATATTATAATATCTTTAATTAATATATTAACTAGCATGGAATCTAACTATGGGAAACCCAATCTACAAGATACAACAAATATCCGAAATTAGTTAAAAAAATAACTTAACATGCCCATAATTATTTTATCAACAAGAATATGCATGAAAAAGGTTAATATACCAACTCAATTTAACATGCATACTTTTATCAATTTGTTTATCATCAAATTACGACAACAATATTCATTAATCATTCCTCTTTAATTCTGTTATCCAATTAATTATCCATTTATTTAAGCATTATGGTATTTAAAAATACCCATCATGATAAAAAAAATATATGTATGGCCTACATATCACATTATCTATCAAATCAAAAGGAAACCCATTATCATAATACAAATAAGTAATATTTTTATGTGAAGAATATAAATTCTTTAATATGGATCAAATAATTATTAACTTGTCTTTATTATGACCACAAGGTCTAAATCATGCTAACTCTACTATTGAATATAATAAAATTGGGAAGTAATTAATCCCACACCTCAAATGGTCTCCTATTTTCTTCACATGAGAACAAACCAAACAACCGATATCTGATCACCCCTCCTGCAAGAACTTTATCCACCCATGGATGTCTTTAAACTAACACACCAACCAACACCCTTGAAAACCCCCCTTAAAAATGTAGGAGATCAACATCCATGACATTGAAAGGTTAATTGGAGGAAAAGATATCAAACTATAATAAATTATTGTATAACAAAGAAGAAACACATATTGAATCTACCTATGTAACTATAGATTAATGATGGAATATAAGAATCTATCATTGATGAAGGAATCCCAAAAAGATGAAGAGGGGGTTGTTGAGATTACGAGAGTTGAAAGAGAGCCATTGCAGCTGTAGGGTGTGAAAAAACATGTAGCTATAAATTTTATATAACATACAACACTGAGGTTCAAAAAAATGTTTAAAACCCTTTCACATCCTGTAATCGATAGAATACGATTTCCTAAAAAAAATTCTTCGTTGATTTATTTATCTTTAAAACCCTAATATATTACATTAAATTAAAACCTATTTCACATTGTGAAATTTTTCATGATGTGAAATCCTCCCTACTTATAGCTTCTAGAAACAAAACTGCTCTAAAAGTCCTCTAAGACTCTTCCAATGATCATAATCCTGAGAAACATGACAAGGGTTCAACCATGTGGATTCTAGTTATTAAATTAGACACCTCTAAAAACATTCTCATCCTTCATAATCCAAAACCAACCTAATGTTGAAATAGAAATGGGGTCATTTGACCAACCACCCCAATAGATTCCTCTCAAAATATATCACCACCACATGATCCCAACCACCCCCATCCAAGCTCAAGGGGCTCGACATGGTGAGTATATGAACTACTCAACACATTATTGCCACATATAGTTGAAGAGTAGACCCATAAACCCTTAGGAAGCTTAAAAGTGATATATCATGGCATAAAATATGAATCTTCCCCACCCATGGAAATAGAGTAGGAAATAACAAGTAAAAAATAGATTGTGACCACATAAATTAAAAAAAAGGATTCAGCCAAAAAATGAACATTATTAATTAAAATGATATAAACCTCAAACATCTTGATGTAATAAGTGTGTATCTATGAATCATATTCCCAAAAACACCCCACTACCCCACCATGCCACCAGGAATCTTGATCCAAGTGCATAGTATTCCCACACAAAACGTTCCTCAAGTCATCATGGATCCTTACAAGATTCTACATGATGGTCGCAACATCATCAACATCGCCCTCGACCCAATCGATGGTGTGAGAGTTATCCTGAAGATGACATTGGAGTTGTGACATGTGAAAATAATTGTGTATCATGATCATATATGGGAATTGGTATTTGATATGTCATGGATCCATCACGACAAAACAAATTTAAAGGACCAATAAACTCGGGCGATATATTCACAACATCTGTAAAAATTCAACCGCTTATAACCCGATATTGTGTGTGGAATCTTTACACTAATGGTGATGTAACTACTAAGACCAATATGAAATGACTGATCTAGACTACATCAGAACACATACCCAATAAATATGATAAGAATCATAGAGAACTTAAAAAAAATCATTCTAGTGGAAGAGAAATAACCGATGAACAGATAAACTTCATCTTCAGATACACAAAAACTATCTAACATTGATCAGTCCACATGAACACCAACTACATTACTATAAATGCTTCAAGTGCAGTCAAAACCCAAAATAAATCGTCCATGAACCTCTATTAATAGACTAAACGGCCATGTAAACCTCACACATCAGCCACTATCATTAGGGAATCCTATGACACAACTACTTCTAACATTGAAATATCCACAGATACTCCCTTGTATGATACAACATGCCCCAAGAAATAAAATAATTGAGAAGAAATATTAATGATTATTAACATTCCAAATAGCTACACATGGTAATGAACTCCCAAAATGGCATGCAGATGCTCTGCATGATCCTCCAGAGACATGGAGTACACATGAAATGTTCCCTATGAAAACCACCATAAACATATCCAGGAACTCATTGAACACAACATTCATCAACCCCATGAACATATCTGGAGCAAGAATACCACCAAATAGCATAACAACAAACTCTTAATTCCCATGACAACAACTCAATAAAATCATTGCGATATCCCCATCCTTCACATGTATATGATGAGATCCTAACCACAAATCGATATTTGATAACAAAATTCCACACATTAGATGATAAAATAAATCTTCAATCCATAAAAAGGATACTTTTTCTTCACTATAACTTAGTTCAAGTGATGATAATCAAAACAAAACCACAAAAAACGGTTATCCTTCATTATGAAGAAGAATGTTGGACCCCATGGTGACACAGTCGACTGAATAAAACCACCCCACAATTGACCATAGAGTTATATACAGAGATCATGCATCTTAGAAGATTCTATCTTCTAAAGATACTTCGAGATAAAGGATATTCCTAGCTTTAGATATATTCCAAACATGATCTCTCATCATGACGGTAATGCTACAACCTCCTCTGTAATGAAATCAGGGTTCTATTCCATTATATTGGGGGAAACTAACTATTGAACCTTCAATGTACTCATCATCATCTTATCGGCCAAATATGACAAGGATGGAACACACATCTGACCCATCTGAGGGTATTTATCACCAAAAAACATGTTTGTATGTCTATTAGAATTGAAGAACATCACCCTCTTTTTGAAAAAATAGCGGATATCCTGCACAGAATACAACCAATACATGTTGAATTTGATGTCATATGGTTTTATATGTAATCATAGAAAATTTCCTCTCGTTCAGTACATCCCCATAAATATCTCAAAATATTAACAACAAAAAAATATGTCAACTCATCCTCCAACTAGGGTAGTCAATTCCATGTTATGTTGAAGTCTATCTACCTCATGTCCCAAAGCATTGGCAAGGGAAAGTGATATGAATGAGTGTGTCACTCCTGGATCAAAAAGGAATAAACCCAAGTAGAAAAAAACCCTTGGGTACCTCAAATGATGTCTTGTTCACATGGAAATAGAAATGATAAAGCAAGAAGCTGTATACATCCTACTCAAGAACCTCTCCAACAATACCGAAAGCCACCTCCACTATTGCACTCTACACTCTGAAAATGGGCAATATCCTAGGGATAACCTTTGCCTTCCCTATTGACTATATGTTGATCCCAAACATGATTATACTACTATTATTTCCTCATATATAACTGCCTTAGTGGAGGAACCTAATGTGGGACACATAGTTCATGCTAACCACTCATAAAGGTCAGGTACTCTTGCTGCTGAAGACATCAAACATAAAATGAAAAACATGGGTATGATCCCATGTCATGGGTCTGAGATTTGCTCCCCCTAGAGAAACATGAAATTGATGGTTGGGACGTACATCTAGATTTTTGGACACACTTCTTAACTAAAAAATGGGAACCCTAGAATATAACACCATTTCAAGAAGAATCTTGACGACTCACCTCTAATGGTAGTCCAATTTTGGAAAACATCCTCTAAATGGCCTATACTATAGCCAGTCACCAGGATATGTCTTTAGCCAAAATTGGGTGACCTACCACTAGATATTTGGATAGAAAGACATCATGAAATTATTTTCTCTAGCCTCCTCATCTGGAAATAGGTTCAAAGCATATCATAGAATGTTCCTGAAATAGATTCTAAAAACTCACATAGTGGATCCCCTAATGGAATGGAAATAATCCTTCAGTCACTAGCCGCCTCCATATTCAACGTGTGAAAATCAACTATGAAATGTTCTATGAAATCCTTCCATGATATTTTTGACTCACCAAGATCACCTAGGAATAATAAAATCCTCTTCTTCACTACCCCATTTAGCATCCTCACTGACAACGATACCAAATTCTCATTTTGAGATGGGTTCGAACTTAAGGGTATCTCAACCTCATCTGACTTGTCTTCCATGAATATATCTAAAAAAGATTCCCCGTACATTTTTAGATTCTTCTACTAAAAATCTATGAGAATCCCCATACCAGTGTTATTTTCATCAACTGCTAGTAAATGTTGATTTTTTGGCCCCAATTGATAAACATATTTAATGTGAATTGATGAGGATTCTGACAGGATCCATACCAGAAAGAGAATAAATATTTAGATCTCCAAAATATAGAATATGGAACACATTAACATTAATTAATTATTCTTTATTTTTTATTTTAGATGAAAATATCTCATGGTCTACCCATTCAAACACATGCACAAATAAGAATGATTCATGGTCATTTCCTAGGTATCTACCATCTAATAAGTATCACCTAATTTAGTATCCTCTATAGGCGTAATGGTTTGTGCATCGTTTGACTTACCCCCTAAATACCCATGACTTATTCAATCACCCATGTTTATAGAATTTTTTAAATTTTTCTGACTCCATTGATCTATCATTCAATGCAACCTCACCTATTCCAAACTCCGAACTCTATCATAAACCTCCACCAGAGGTCTGATACCACTCATTCATTACCCTCTCACTACTATGTGTACACCTCTTGGTTAAAAAAATGGTAGAAGAGAGATAATGACCCCCCCAATTACCTCCTCTAGTTTTCCCCAGGCTAGCTACTATTATCGATGGTATAATAAATAAATTGATGGTAGGAATAACCATCTAACAGAACACATGAAAAAACGAAGAGATATAAGATAAAAATCAATCGACTCCTTCTCAGACTCCAATATAAAATAAAACCAAATTACACAAAATTAATTTCATGAAATAATTACACAACTAAAATGGAATAAAAGAAGTACCAAATGAATGTATAAAACATCAGTGACTATAAACCCAAACATCTCCTAAAAACCCCTATGGTATTAGTAACCAATCTGATATCCAACCAATTCCAAATAAAATGAGAAACAATTCATATATAGGTTGGGTGGGTATAAAATTATACTAAGTAGGATCCTCCATAAATATTATCATAAAAAAGGTGAATAAATCATTCTAATAAAAGTGAAAAAGTGAAAGTAACTCTAATCCTAAATAGATATACTCAGTTCCCATCCTCACCAAAATTACATTCACCATGTACCACATGCAAGGACATATATTAAAAAAATATCAACTATAATCAGCTACCACATCCCCAGTAGTTTTCCACTCTATCAAAATTTTACACATCATAATCAACTCTCTCCAAAATGGCTACCCTGTAGACACCTGAGCGAAGCACCACAATATACACCGAGTAAAAAAAGTAAGAAGATAGTTCCTTGGATCTACAATAGCCTCCATAATTTGAATCATACATCATGTGTTTTACCTCAATCAATTACAACCCATACACTGTGTAAACATACTCAAGCCATCACTGCCAATACACGTTATACATATAGTATTCCTTAGGAAACTATATCCATAATAAATGTGTCTGAAATAACCATAATAATTCACATCCCTCTATACATGTATATGGGGAAAACTAACACTCGTACATACCAGCACAAGTAACTACCAAGACAATAGAGTGGGGCCAAAGGGGGTAGTCATCCAATCAACCTCCCACTAAGATTTTGGGGAAAATACAGACCCCATGGCATAGAATCCCTAGTGTGTCAGCTTCCCTAACTGATAGGGTGGAGTGACATATAGAAACAATTGTGTGTTTTATAATATACCTCACAAACACACTATGGTAATATCCTAGTCTCAAAATCAACAACAAATAATTTATATTGGACTCCCGACTTCCAATTCTAAGACCACATATCCTATATGAACACAACCATTTAAAGAGTTATATTAAGTCATTTTTTCACTTTTTTATTAGTTTACCTTTACATTAATTAGTTAATTTATTATTACTTAAACATTGAAATTTGCAACATTACATTAAATTATCGTCACAAAAAAAGATCTTTTCCCTCATTCTATAAGAAAATTAAGCACATGACATCTTAGAATTACAACATCACCATTACATTACAACAAGATCCAATTCAATGGGTTACACATTTATTTATCTAAAAAATCATTTCTTTCCATATAACCTAGTGTTCTAGGATAATAATCTAACTTAACCAACATAAGGGTCTCAACACGGTGATTATAAGAACCACATGTCGATTCATCGCCACCGATATTAGGAGAATATAATCATCCAACCACAAGATGCTAAACAAAGAAATCTTGTAACATACTCTGTGATTATTTTACTCTCTTGGAAAGTGAGTAAAAAAAAAACTAACTCAATAAGTGGGGATAGTATGTCAGATAAAAAAACATAGACATAAACCATGAAACTAATTCAAATAAGAATCCATCTTCCATAACAACAGGTAAGCCCAAAATCAACTCATTCGTTCACCATTGGTGCCCTCCCTAACACCTTTTTGCATACCTCGATTCATCTCACCACTTTAGGCCTCAATCGATGACACAAAAATAGGGCCTCTCCACCCTTCATACCATAACAACACTTCACGATCATCCATCCTAGGATTATAAGAAAATCCCAAGTAGTAGGAAAAACATAAAATCAAGGGTCACGACCAAAGTGGAAGGCATCCAACCTTCACACACAACATGATCTCACTGCCCCAAAACACAAGGAACATCACCTCTATAAGAAAACCTAGAAATAAACCCTAAAAACGCATTATATTTTATTACAGAATTGATTATAATTTCATATATTAGTAACCAATTAATTATCACCGGTTCCCAATATAGGAAACCTAAGTAACAAAATATCACAGTTACCAAAAATTAATTCAAAACTTAATTTAACATTCCTTTAATAATTTAAATAATAAGAATGAAAAATATTCTGGTTAATTTACCAATTCAATTTAACATTCATACATACATATATTTTATTATCATAAAATTACAATAACAGCAACAATATTCATTAAAAATGCCCCTTTAATTACATTATCCATATATTTATCAATTAATTCAAACTTTACTTTCATTAATTATTTAAATCCAGATCTACATGTTAATCAAAGAAAATTAAAAAAATCAAACTATCTATAAACTCATGTGTCAAAATTTAATAATAGTACAAAGAAAAAACATCATTATGCAATTAATAACAACTCTATAACCCTGTTTAAATAATTATTAGGTTTATTTCATTACAATCCATTGGGATAAATAAAAATAACTCTAAGATTTCACAAAATTAAATGAATATTTACTGAATACCCTACCTCAAAAGGCCTTAAATGTTCATTATACTGAAACATACTAAGAAATTGATATCCAATAATCACACTCTTAAGAACTAAATCCACCCAAGGACACCATGTCACAACCAAGGCATCTAAAAGAACTACACTACAAACATGGGAGATCATTATTGATAGAATAAAAAGTTAAATGAGAGGAAAAGACATAAAACTAGATGAAACTGTGGTAAAATGAAGTAAAAAAACCATGGATCAACCTGGGTCACCACATATGAATGATGGAATCTAGGAATAGATCCTTGTAAATGGAATTCCCAAAACATTGAATAGTTGGCCTTCTGGATTCCAAGAGTCCAAAGAGAGCCACTAAAGTAATGGTGTTTGACAACTTGAGAGACAAGAAATGTTTTAAAACAGATAGTATTGGGGAATTCCATTATTTACAATCCCAATTCATGTCTTATAATCCTTAGAATTCAGTTTTGTCTAATTAAATCATTACAACATCATTTTATTTATTTTTCAACCTTGATATGTTACGTTTCATGGAAACCTCTTCCACTTCTTGTAACACTAAATGACATAAAATCCTCCCCACATCCATTTTCAAGAAATATATCTCCTCGAGAAAACTTTCATGCCACATTTGGGTTCCACAATCCTTGAATACATGAAAATGGTTTATCCAAATGGACCCAATCACTTAAATAAATCAATGATTCCTTAAATGTTCTAATAAAACAAATTAAATCCCTTATAGAGTCTTTATTAGTCTTGAAAGAATCCGAGACCAACTTTGTTCTTATGGAAACAAATGTCATGGATAAAAACATCACTGAATGTCACAATGTCAAATATTTCATGGATAATGAAGGTTAATATTCAATAAATTGGAATATTGAGACCTTTTACGTATCAGGAACACTCAAAGATATCATTATATGTTTATCCTTATTCAATATTTTTTTTAGATATAACCTTATACTTATTTGGACCATTAGATGTATGGAGTATTGTGATTCTTACTTTACACTTAGAACCTATAAATTTATCTTTCTAAAAATAGAATATAAAGAAAAGATTGAGAATTATTCAGATTAAACAGTATAGAGACCACATATCTGACCGAAAAATAATGATGTTCGACCAAGATAGAGCTCTAAATGTCTTGCATCGATGGTTTTGGATCCATATTTATACATTAGTTCCTTATTCTTGTCATAAAGGCCGTAAATAATAATTTTATAAGAATTTAGGGGTTTTTAGGATGACAACTATCATGATCATTCATATATATATATAAATATATTTGTGTGTGTGATGTTACAAAATGGATAAGATGTAAATCATGTTAGAGAACACTATATATATCGATTCAATAATGGTCTAAAATCAATCATCTATATCCATAAGTTGATCTTGGAGAGGAATTCATATTTTATTTTAATTTAATTTTTGTGATAATTGTAGGTCTTGGATAAACTTTGGCCATATTATAAATATTTTGAAAACCACCCAATTATTACAATCTTATGTAATATTCAAGTTGATTCTTATATTAAATATGGATGTATATATTTCATGAATATATTTTCATAATTAATTAACTTA
Source organism: Viscum album (assembly GCA_963277665.1). Taxonomy (NCBI): domain Eukaryota; kingdom Viridiplantae; phylum Streptophyta; class Magnoliopsida; order Santalales; family Viscaceae; genus Viscum; species Viscum album. The sequence continues at coordinate 53,616,512 of OY728143.1, read as the reverse complement.
TTTTAATTATATAATTAATAATTTATACTATATTTACATTTTTATTAATTTATTCTTACATTAAATATTTTTATTTATAATTTGGAGAGAATTGGAAGAATTAATATTTGGAAAAAAAGTTGGAATAATTTTTTAATTTGGATTTTTAGTAACATAAATTTAAAGATAAAATATAGAAAATATCCCCTCCCTAAAATAACCATAATATTTTGGGTTATCCAATAAAAGAATATATATACATGATCTACTACATCCTAGAATGGGATCTATATATTTTTTGTGGGATAAAAGAGATCATTATAGTGTAGAGATAAATAGTGGAGAGTGATGCATGAAATGATGCTCGACCAGAGGAACAATGTAGACTATGCTATTTTTCCAAGTTCCAGCCATGTATATATTATTAATGAATCCCCCATCCATGAATTTAATTATATTGGGATATAGAAAATTGGTTTATGTTCATACTAATACAAATAGTGTTACGTGATTTTATAACTATTTCATGAATGCTTTTATATTTTTGTAGTTATATTATAAGGTTTTTCATGGTCTTGTTGTGTTATTCTAGGTAAATCCACCATGTTTTATTTATGAAATTATTTTACACCACTTTCAAAAAAGGAAAATACATTTTAACAGATATTAATGATTAACTTCATATTTGTAATTCATAAAACAACTATGAGATCCAATTGTATCCTAGAGTATAAGAAATCATTTTCTATGTGATGTTAAAATTCACATGAGAAATGGGGATGTAGTTATTTGATGGTGGTAAAAATTTATTTATACCAAAATGATTTGGAGCTCAACATTGACCCTCTATAAAGCTCACATTCAAACAATTATGTTTAAAATAAATCATTCACAATGAATACATCAATATGTTTTATGAAAATATTGTAGAAAATGAATGTATAAGGTTACATCAATCCTCATCTCAGATTATTATTTCCAAATAATATTTTAAAATGATTCTTCAAGAATTTACTTACATGGAATTATATATTTTTTAAGGGGATTCATAAATTGTAACAATAATATAATTTCAAAATATTTTAGCATAATGATCGTATTGTAGTGGTTGGACTTTTGTTATAATGTTGAAAGAGAGTTGAGATGATACTTTTTATTGTTTTCTAGATATACATTTTATAATATCATAAATTTTAGTTGCAGTGAACGTTTTATGTACCTTTTGATGTTGTATTATATAAATATGAGATTTCACCACAATATACCCTTTCAACAGGAGATGTTCAGTCAAAGGGAATGTAATAAATGAGAAAATATAATACTTTTATTTTTTGTTATCAAGGCATCTACACCTAAGAAAACATGTTATTTTCGTCTTTACTACATGGACTACTTTTGAAAGAAACTTTTATAACATATCTCTAATTTATTCCTATTAATCTTGGTTGTTGTGTGCACTATAGGGGTGATTTGAACCATGATAGTTGGATACTATAAGAGATTACATTTTATGATGGAATTTAACGTGTTAAATGTTTTATATTTTATATTAGTACATACCACCCTATGAACTATAATTATTTTGTGACATTCTTATTCCACTCATGCATTAAAGGGAATTCTTACTATTATGTTATTGTATTATATATTATTCAATTATTGTTATTATAATTAAATTAAATACTATAAATAATAATCTTTTTCTCTCACGAATATTGATTATATATTTTATGTTTAGTAATAGTATTTAAATGAAATTAATACGACCTAATCCTTCACGATGTCCTTTGTGGTTGGGTTCTATACTTAAATATTTTTTTTCAGTTAACTTTCTCACTAATCAAATAATGTATTTGATCCAGAAAAAGTTTAATGAGTGAGAAAAATGGAATGAGAGTTTGTGTGTATGATAACAATAACCAAGGGTATTATATATTCCTAATTACAATAATATTTCTTATATCATTACCATAATATATGATTAGTTAATGAACATGTGACAATTTTCCATGGAAATCTTTTTTTTCATTTTATCATCATTTCAAATTGATAATCATTATTCATTATCTAATAATTAAACTTTGTAGAAGTAGTCAACAATTCATTCATGAATAGTTTTTAAAACATTGAGTTAGTGCCTCTCCTTCCAATTTAATAATTAGTTCAACAATATGAATTGAATTCATATAGATTATTCCAATGAATTAATATTTTGTATGTTTCATTTATGTAAATTATATATCAGTATAACCGAAGGATAATTATTTATGATCCATATCAAATCATATTTCTTAGATTTATTTATAAGTATGTGTTATATCTAATATTTTACTTATATAGTTATGAAAATTATGATTCTCTTCATTAGTTTTTGTTAATTCATTTTTTTTTTTATTTTCTTTTTTCATACACATTTTTTATATTTCAATATGTTGGAAGGTACCAGTATGATAATGACAGAACATGAAAAATTAATCGTAATATTGATTGATCTAACACATATAATTGATGATAATATTGTTAATTTCCAAATAATAAAGAGATATTTTGAAAAAAACTATACTTGATATGTGAAAAGAAACTCCTCTATGTATAAAAACCCATATTGAAAGAGGCATCACATGACCTGGAAAGGATAGACATGGATATTGAGAAGTCTTGGTAAATTAATAAGAATGAATTCCTCATTGAATATGATCTTGAATAGATCTTGGAAAGAGTTACAAATCAATAATCTAAATCCAAGGTAATCCATATCCCCAATATAGAATCAAAATAAGAATCAAAAAATTCAAAAGAAGATATTCTCATCACTACAAACTCATTGGATGAATAGGATGGACAAGACTCAAATAATTATGGGTTGAGGGTGGTATAATTTTTATATTATAAAATCTAAATATTAATAAAATATTTTGAATATCATCCATATAATGAAAATGAAGAGGATAATGAAACTATTGAGATCTTAAAGGGGATTATATATTATAAAATAAGTAGAAAAAGATAATTTATAAGATACTGAAATTGGGAAAATAACTGAAGTTTATAAGTTATATATGAAAGAAAAATACAAGAGGTTTTATACCATTTTGGTAAAACATGAGTGTTATTTTTCTAATAAAATAAGTTATTCAAAATTTGGGTACCTCTCCAAACAAGTGCTAATCCTAATTCATACGAAAGATGGAGAGGAAACCCATGTGATATTCAATGAAAATAAAGGTTAAATATTATATGAGAAACTTTATTTCACACTCTAATTAGCTATTTAATATGTAATGTGTTGATTGAGGACCTAAAATAGAGGAATTTGTATAAAGTATCCAATTGTTTTAATTTCTCGGTTCATGGAGATATATTTTATTATTCATTTTATTATTTGTTTTTGTTTTAATTAATATTAAAATAATTTTTTTTGAGATTCAATGCATGAAAATTATGATTTATTATTAATATTAATGTTCTAATTCGATAAAGACGGAATTAATAGTGAGAGGATAATGGTATGGTATTCATGATGAAAAAGGATTATCATTCAGATTTCATTATTTTTTTATTGCCAAGAATATTTTTGGATTTATATATGAATATTAAAAGAAAATTCAAATTACAAATTAATATAATTGAAATATTTTTTTCCATAGAGACAAAATTCGCATACGAACTCAGGATTCCGTGTTTTAAAAATACGATTGAATACGTTTGAATGAGAAAATATTTGGTAAAAATTGTAATCATAACATAGTGTGAATTTTTTTCTAAATAATTATTTACTGGGAAAATATTACTTTTTAAAATTAAATTAAATATATTATTTATATTCTGTTATTTTATAATAATTAATTTTAATTTTTTCATGTTATTTTTAATGAAATGTGTGATTATTAAAATTTTTTGTTTCCAATTACTGAGAGGGTTTTAGGATAAGTTATTCATTTTTTTAAAATATCATTTTTGGAAAGATTTTAAATATATATAAACAACAACAACATGATTTTAATGTGATAAAATATTTTATTGTTAAAAACACAAGAAAAAAATGTTCTATTTTTACTATTAAGGGCTATTATTTTTTGAGACCCACCAATACACAAGTTTGTTATTTTTTCCTTTATAAGATATTAATAAACATTATAGGAATATGCATTTTATAAGATTATTTTGTCCATCCTACCTAATTATATTATTTTCTAGGATATTAGATAGTTTCAATATGGGAGTTTGATTTTTCAATGTGCAACTCAATGTATTTTATTGAGGAGAATATGTGGTGATTTTTCGTGGGGTGTGGGAATGGATCATGATTAATTCATTTTATATATGATTTTAACTACTAAAAATAAATTTTTATACTATAATTATTGAAAAATGAAATAAAAAACAAATAATGAATTAATGATGAAATAATGAAAAATAAATAATAAATAGGACAAATTTTATTACTCTTTTAATCTTTGGGATCCTTTCATTGAGTATGTATGTGTCGGAGACAGATTTCTTTATAATTATTTATCATTAAGTATTTAATTGTTTAAAATCTAATGTTTCTAAACTTGCACTTCTAATATTATCATTAATGATTTATCAGATCAATTACCATTTAACCCAACGTATTTAGGCATTTTGGTCCTAAATGTAAATTCCTCGTTATTATGTATAATTTTTTGGGATGGATATTTGAGATTCTATACAAGAATATGTCTAGGATACTTGTTCCAGAGGGATGAGAATAAGTCTAGTAATTTTTACCCTGAGTGATGATTTTTTAAAATATTGGTAGATCACAATTTCTAGTTATAGTAATTGTGTGTTTTCATATATTAGAGGAAGATAAAAATGGGAAAAATTTATAAAGGGGGATGTAAAATATAATGTTAAATTAGATCCCTTGTGAAGTATGAATTTAATAATATTTCTATCTATGATGATTGGAATTTTGTCCCATATTTAGATTTTTTGACTTTTACGTTGACAATTAAATGTTTTTCTAATTAGGGTTCCTTCATGATGATGTTAAGATTTTATCATCAAAGGAAATCGTGAGATCAGCTTTTTGGGATATTATAGTAATATTTCATGAATACATTTGTATTATTAATTTCATTTATTTTAATTATATTATTTATAATTCATGCTCAATTATCCCTTATATACAAATTTTCATGATAAGAGGAATGTATTCAAAATGGGACACAATTGGAAGAAAAAATATTGTGAATATAATTGAATAATAATTCGATATTAAGTATGATTTTAGAAAAATTAAATTGAAAATGAAAACCTAAAAATAGTATGACACAGTATTTCTCTAGAAGGACCACAAAACACTCTAAGAGGGGAGGGCTGAATCATGGTGACATATTTTTTTTAATCTAATGGATCTTGTTACCAAGTATATATGAATCTGTTAAAACTATATGAAAAGTGAGTCCAACGAATTATCCATTACATGTAATTCTATGACACATCAATTATACTTAGTTTACCACTAAGGGATACATCCATGAACGATATGCCAACAATGTGTCCGTTGTACCAAAACCACTAATATTCACAAGTTGTGGATTACAAGAGAGTAGAATAGTAACTCTGTGCTAGGTGCACTACCTTTACATGGTTTAGGTATAGCATAATGTGTCCCTCAGGCCACATCAGTTGTATCCCCTTTACTAACAAGTTTGGATGAATCATCACTTAGATTATCAACATGATGGTTGCATCAATGGTTTTGCTTTAGATCATGCATCCTCAACTATAAATGGATAGTTTAATGAAGTCCCATAATTACCCACCAATTTAATTAATTATCCTATACACATATATGTTTTGGAAATTAATTTTGAAAATTTATTTGGTCAATTTTCAGGATTTGATGGGGGTTCTGCGATCTTCTGCTTTTTTCGCATACTGCTGCTATTTCCACATATTCCTACTATTTATACATACTGATGCTATTTCTATGTACCGTATATCTCCCCTACTACCTATGCTACTTCGCATTCATCCCTACATCAGGTACTACTCCACAACTCCATGTATCATCCTACTCTGTATACTACCATGCTCTGCGGCATACTGTAAGAGATTCCATCGCGAACCACACACTCTTCCGTAGACTATTTTCATTATGTGGATGATTATTTCTAGGTTCCATATTCTTCTACACCAACCACTTCAAACATCACTGTATTTCTTCCATATATTTTAACCTCCTAGCTAATCAAATAACATAGGGGATTACTATTCCTTATATAGGAAGGAAACTCCTTAATTTTTTCTAATATAATATACCCAAATTTTCAATGCGGGACAATATTAAATGTAATCTAAAATCTATCAGTTTAAATATAGCCTCCATCGTGTACCAATCCAGTTTCATGAACCATAGAAATCAGGGCAACATTCATCACTCCATGTACCACATCTCCTCACCACATATCGGCACTATGAACCATTTTTCATTACAACTTTAAGTATTATGTGTACAACATTCCTTCACAATGTACCACTTGTAAGAACTGTTTTTGGTTCTAGACACTGCTTTGCGTACCACTCTCAATAACATTCCTTCTACATAGAATGTTTTCGTGAACCATTCTAAGAAAATGGTTCACAGTCCATGTTCTGAGGTATGTGGTTCCTTATTTTTCCATTTTTATTTTTCATTTTTCATACCATTCACTCAAATCTGAAATACCATTCTTTTATAAAACCAAACTCTCTTTTTTGGGGCCCAAACATTTATCAAACACTATGAAACTACACCACCTTCAATAATGCATTCACTCTCAAATGTACGACCTCATTCCTTGAAAACTCCCCAGTCATCCATGAGTATATTTACAATTAACACAAACCAAAATCTATTATTAGCAAAGTACAATCCTAGTTATAACAATATCCCCTTTTGGGTTTGATGGAAATATCAAGATAAATTCACTGACGTTTTATCCTCAATCCGAACCCGAACATTCAGAAAACAACTCAGCCATCACGGAAAGTCTACATGAGTAGTGCTTGGTGTTGAAAACAAGGGAGAGGAAGTGAATTGTGTTGTAATTATTTTATTTTTACCCCCATACTCTATAGAAAATATCCATTCTCCCCCATTGCAAATAAACCCAACGAACTAAATCACTACTTATATAGTAAGAAAACTATGCTCCCCCGGGATCGTATCACCCACATAAACCTGCGTCATTTCCAAAAATGGTTTAAAAAGAGTTAAAAAATGGTATGTGGGAAATATTGTAACATCCTTAGTCCCTGAAAGGTGGCTAATCACTGAGGTTCAATTGATGTTTCTCGTTTACAACCACAAACAATGTCTTGGTTATAATGTCATCCACTTTCCCATCAATACCATCATGGTTCATTTTAATCATTACTTGTTCGACATATATCTTGATGATGTGATATGTGATCTAAAAATGTTTTATACGAGAATGATGAACCTGATTCTTTATAAGATCAATTAAGATCTTATTATCATGGTAAATCACCTTTGGTTGTTTCACCTCATAACCTATGTCAATCCGTTACTGCTTCATCTAGAGTAATTGAGCACATTCGATGGTAGGAGGTATATTTTTATCTACAATTGTAATAAAATAAGTCCTTTCCTATTTCATTCATTACCATAACACAAAATTATTCAAAATATATAATGCTCCTCCATTGGAAGACTTTATATCCACTAAATCTTCAGGCCAGTCTTTATCAAAAAACTGGATAGTCCATTATATCTTCCAGCATTAAATTATATCACATTATTATGTGTACCTTTAATGTATCTCATGATTCCTTCTGCTGTCTCCATATGTTCTTCCTTTTGATTACTCTGGAATTTGGCCTCTAGGAGAGTTGCAATGAAAGTATCTATTCGTGTCACCATCATGTACAATAGGCTTGAAATGATTATTTTGTACATGGATGGATCTATAGAAGTCCTATCCTCGTGCTCCCAAATAAATTTTCCCACAGCAATCAGAGTTGATATTGGTTTGGAATCATTCATATTAAATTTCTTCGGCCGATATCTTGCATAATTTTCATTGGAATTGATGGTGTAATACTTCTTAGGAATTACCTATATACCCTAACAATTTTGTGAGTTCTCCGATATTAGACATTTCAAATTACAATTTCATGTGATTTGAAAATTCATCCACTAATTTGTGTTATCTTCCTCCAAAAATAATATCATCCACGTATACCAATACCATGAACTGATATTTTAGATAATTATCCACATATATATTATGATCAACTCCTCCTCTTTTAAACTCAGGATTTCTATGATAATTTTCCACCCGAGAGTACCATGACTGATGCCCCTATTTCACGCCATATGGAGCTTTCTTTAAATTTATTCATGAATTTTTATTTATAAATAAATATAGATATAAATATTTGTATTTTTGTATTTTTTATTTTTTTATTCCAAAAATATTATTTGAAATATTATTTTCTTTATTTTAAATTAATTTTTCCAAGGTTTCATTGTCAAAAGAAATTCCATGAATTTCATAAATCATTTTTTCGAGAATTTTTTTATTCGGTAAATTTATTAAATAATTGTTTTTGAAGATATATTCATATATGGATGATTATAATATTTTAATATTTTATTCCGTTACTCTATGCTACAAATCTCGTATTTTACCTCCTGCTGCTACTATTATAGTTAGATCTTCCATTCCAATTAGATCTACTGAAGGCCTATCCATTAGATCTACCATTTCTCTCCTCAATAATTGGAAACATGTAACATCCATTGTGATTATAGAATAAGGTGTTTTTATATCTACTAATATTAATAAAATAGATATTAATTTTACTTTTAAGGGGATGTAATGTCATATAGCATACACAACACACAATAATGCTTTTCTATGAAATATTACATTGCACATAAGACTGAATTATATCCAAAAAATAATATATTTTTAAAATTATTATTTTATGTGGTGGTTATAGTATAGTTATTTTAATGGTGGTAATGAATATATCTACCTATGTTACGTTTACATATGTATCATAAATGTTTTAACGTTCCTCCAATAAATATTAGGTTCCTAAAATAATAATAAATATTTTTTTAAATAAAAAAATCTATAATATATTTAAATGGATATTTAATCTCCGTTTGATGAAGAACACATTGTAAATGTAGTTTTTTTGTTTTATAAATAATATAAGAAAAAATAAACTTATTATCTAGAATCAGAACAAAAAATTACTTTGAATTATTTTTTCGATTTTTTTGATAAAATTCATTTTTTAATGCATTGTGAAAAATAAAACATGTTAATTCAAAAAATATTTTTCATCTAATTTATTTTAATTTCAAGATTATAAATTTAGTTGTTTTTAAATTATATTTGGTTATGTTTATGTTTATTAATGAAAATTTGGTCATTGTAATCAATTTCACAATGAAATTTAATATAAAAACTATGTGAACTTTTAATAATTTCACATAAAAAAACTTATTTTCATATTTCATCAAAAATATTAATTTTTAATTAATTTTAACCAATTATATATTTCAAATTTGGAAAAATCCATTCCATATTTGGAATCAAAGTGTCGAAATTATATAAATCATCTGATTTTTATTTTTGGACATTATGAATTGTAAATTTAGTAATTACTTTTTTTTACCATAGATAAGGGTAAATTAGATAATTAATGGACAAGATAATATTATAAATATTATAAAACTACCCTATAAATGTCCTAATTCAATTTTATAGGTTAAATTTGGAGAATAAAATTGTTGGGCTGGAATTGTTTCCATTGGATTCCATTTGGGTGTGATTAGGAAATTTATAACATTTTCATTAAACTAATGACCATGATGTAAAAATCATATCTCATATTATATAAAAACATTTACTAAGTGGTTATATGGGATATATATTCTACTATAAATACTACACAGAGATTTAAAAATAGTACCTACATCATGGTAACACAATTATAAATTCTGGAAATAAATATTTATGTAAATAGCGACACAATGATTATTAATTAATTTCATAATTAATGAAATAATAAAATAAAATATATTATAAATATTATAATTTATTTATGTTTATATAATTAATATTATCCATGAATATTTTGGATTAATTTAACATGTTTCTGATGATTAAAAGGTGTTTTTTTGAACTTATCTTATTTTTATGATAGTTTTAAAAAGTCATCTAATGAATTGTTTCAATAATTAAAATATTTTTATTATAAAATATATAATATTATATTAAATTTTATAATATTTTTATAAATCCTAGAGTTATCCAAAGAGTTTATATAACTATAAAAATGTTATTAATGACTCTTTCATTGGTCATTTTGAATGTTATGGATATTATTTTAACTCTCAAAATTTATATTATTTGTTAAAATTGTACGAATTAAAAGGGTTAAAACAGAGAGAGAAGGATAAAAAAATTCAAACATTTCTAACTTCCAATAGATGATTATATTACAACTACTCCTCATATTATACTTTAATTGAATCAATTTTGACCCATTTTTAATAGAAAATTAATTTATATTAATTTATTACTTTTCATAATTCCAAGAGTTCCCCCCTTTATTGTAAAGTGAACCAAATTTTCTCTACTCCATACACTTCAAAAAACTTTTGGATTTTCCACTATTTTACCATAAACATTAATATAATACCTCCTCTCATTATTTTAGCCTTAGTTTAGGCATAATACCCTCTTTAGAGGTGTAAGGTGTTAATAACGATGATCATTCGAAGGAATGGAATTGTTTTTTGCGTGTTTCTATTTTCATTCATTGTCCAATTCATTCAAACCGACTTCATCAATGATGAAATAATAAATAATGTATCCTCATTATAAGGAGATGTTATTATATTAATATCATCACCTAAATCCATCTCTACTACCATCGATGGTAAAGTAAATAATCGTTTGTGTGTACTTGGGAAATATCAACTCCAAGAAATGATATACTTTGTCTTCCATAATCATCTCTCATGAATAGTTATAATGACGGAATTAATCCTCATATGAAATATTAATAAAATATTTATCATTATAATAGAGTGATATTTTAATTATGTTCTTACTTTAAATGGACATTAAAATTACATCGTTGATTGTGATTAGCTGTGTACTATCACCTCCATGAAACCATGTGATTCGTTTTTATTCCACACTTCACCTATGTAATTTAAATAAATATATTTAAATGATTAATAAAATATAAATAATTTTATAATCATTATAAAAATATTAAATAATAATTACCTTTTTTCCGTAATGATTAATGTAAAATAGAAATGTTACACATGTATAGATATGACCTGCGATCTCCATGATTATAACGTTGTTGATTTGTTGAAACTATAATAAATGGTTTGATTTAAAAGAATAATTAACATAAAAAATTTATTATTTTTACATTAATATTATTATTAGAATTATGGACTTATGAACACATGGAATATTGACATCATTTTTGACTCCAGTACAAAATATCGACAATATTTTTTATATGAAATTAAATAATTAAATAATTGTCATTACATGGTAATAAGTGATAAAAAAATAATAAACATGAAAAAAGTTATCAATAAATTATTAATTAAACAATGTTTATTATTCTTGATGAGAAATTTTGTACATTATGATTCAAACTCAATGTAAGGGACTGCATCTCAATCTCCTCTCATTAAGGCATATTTTGAAAATATACACCACTTCATTTATATGGGGTATAATGAACCCATATGTCTATTAATTTAAAAAAATGGTTTAAAAATGTATATTTTTATACAATAAATATTTCTTTATTAAATTTAAAAAGGATTGATTTTTAACATATAAAGTGACAATGAGTTTTCCACTGATGTAACCATTATTTTAGAATTGGCTTCCTTTACTTGTAACGACCCTCATATTAATTAATGCAAATCCCACTTGATCTAATTAAACGAATCATTATGTAAATTGTTTATATAAAATGTCAAATTCTTTGGTTTTATGTTTTTATATTTTTAAAATACTATTATGAATTGTTATAGTTTCTAATATAGTCGTTAATCAATGATCACATGATTAGTATAAATATAGGGATTTAAAAAATCCAATTTACTCAGACAAAGGAAGAGATGGCCTCATCCAGTAGAGGTTCCCCATACATAGCCCATTTATCAGAGCTAAGAATGGTGGTTGCATCATTGGGATTTTCTCTTGACCAAGCCCAACCTGGACTTGAATATGTCATGCTCGATCGGGATCGCCTATGAGAGTAGTGGATGATGATAGAGATTACCGCCTGAGTAATGTTATCTGAGACACTCCAAGTGTCTGTCACCATCACACACCTTATTCTTCGGACTTATGTGGGTGTTATAAGGGTTAATGTAATATGACCATACAACCGTGGTTATTCCATTTATTTTTGTATATAATAATGAATATAAATTCATTTTATTATTGTTACCTTGTAAATGGATATTAAATAAGAAATAGAATTTTTTTTGTTAATGTTCAACTAAGAAATCTATTTTGATGAATTAATTGATTTTTGAATTAAATAATATTTTAATAAAATATTATTATTATTAAATCAATTTTTTGGTAAATATAAATTATCATATAATTTTTTGAATTTAATTGTAATTTTTATCATGGTTTGAAAGCCATTCCTTTCAAAACCCGTGAGTTTTCGATAAATGTCGGTTTTTATTATAAAAGTGAAAATTAACATACTTAAAAAATATTTATATAAAAATAATAATTTCTAGAATCAAGACATTGAAATTATCCAACGGTGAAATTTTCATAATTTTTTGATACAGTCATATTTTAGGGTAAAAATGAAATACTGTTTAAATATATAATGTGTTTTATGACATCAAAATGACACTATAGTGATGTAATAAAATACAATAAAAATTATTTTCTGAAAATATATCTTTTACCATCAATGTAATGTGATTTATGGTTTGTTTGATTTATTTTACCGAGCTTTAGTGGACCCTTCATGATTTATTAGTCATTTTGTATTTTTAAATTGTTTTCCTTGGGAGCGTGACTCAACTCCAAATAAAAAAACCCTGCTATTTTAAGTGTTTGGACATTAGAAATATAAAATATTTTCTTCAAATTACCTTTTACAAAAATCATGGGAAAAACCATGGGCTGGTTTGTGGTTTGGATTAGTTTAGTATGAGGTGTCCCAAACCAATATAATAAAGAATTCCCTCACCTTTCCTAAATAAACCCACCCATGCTCCCACTTAATTGTAACTAGAATCCTTTAGAGTTCATCCAACCTCTTCTCTCATCTCTCTATAATCCACCTAGGGTGACCAATCTCCCATGAAGACTCTATCAAGAATCTCTCAAGCCTTTGGAAGCACACATCCAAGTAAGGGGTTTTTCATCCTTTCTCGTTTTTTCCAATATTCATTAAATTGTTACAGTCTTTTAATTTCAATTATAAAAGTTGGGGTATGGATTTCCACCTCCACCATAAATCCCTACCTATGTTTAAATAATGGGATACCCCTTTATTTCTCATTAAATTCCTCCCATTAAACATGTTATTATGCCGAAATTCTGAATGGAATTTCTCTCTCCTCATTTACATTCAAGAAATTATTTTGTATCATGAATATAAATTCCATTACATTTATTGGTAAATGTATCTATATGACCCCCTTAATATCTAGGTCATGTAAATATGATCATACATCTCTTTATCTCTCATAAACCATTTTTTATGAATTCTTACGTCACATCGTTACACTGCCGAAATTGCACCGCGCTTTTCAAAGGCAAAGTCATTGTGTAGCGAATACCATGCAAATTTCTCTATCAAGTGTATTCACCATTATGAACATTTAAATATTGATTAAATAGTTTCATTTATGTAATACACATTCGTTTATCTTGGAATAAAATATTATGTTGAATGATTCAATGTTTTATGATCCATGTTGCTCTTTTATGAATGAAGTGATATGTTTAGGAAGGGTCTGCCCTTAGAGAAATTCAATACATTTGGTAAATTATAGTATCATGATATGTCATGAGGAATTGGTGTCTACTAATTCTAATTCATGTTCAACAATGATTTACTCTTGATCCACCTACAATGAGGGTTTACTCATGCTCTATGTGCAATGAGCCTTGGATCGTGCAAATTCCATGTTAAGTGTTGTTTCCACATTTCAATGTGATTATTATCATGATTTATCATTCCTTTTATGTTTATTATTCTCTTGTGCTCTATTGATATTCCTTTTTTCTAAAATGTATTGTATTCTTCATGTTCATCCATGCTTATTCCCTTACTAGACATTATAACTCAACCTTTTCTATTGCGTGTCCTCAGGTTATCCCATGCAATGCTAAGTATGATGAAATGCAGTGGTCATGTAAAGTATGTTTTCAATAAATATGTTTTATTTAATGTTTTACGTTGTCATGTAATAATCCTATTCCACAAAGACACTAGGCCTATATATCTTCTATGTTGTATAAAGTGAAGTTTATGTAATAAATTATGATTAATTGTGTAATAAAATATCAGAATTTTCATACCATTGGTCATAATGTTTTAAAATAAAAATAAATTCCATAATTCTTTTTTACGTATTTTAGTGTTTAAAATGGTTTTGGTAAAGTATTTATCATATAAATATCTTGAAATAATATCGTTGGATTGAAAAGTGGAAATGTTATTTTTAATTATTTTTTTATGTGTAATGATTATGTTAATGTTTTTGGGAATTTTTTACGTATACAAGTGGTTCAAGATAATCCAATGGTGGGTGAGCCTGTGAAAGCTGTACAATGCATTGGGTAATGACTTGGAGTTAATGGGTTTTCTTTGAATAATAAATTTGTATTTATATTTTTAAATTACCTATTACCATTCATACACATCATTTTAATAGTTATATTATACCATTAAATTATTACAAATTCCATGTAAGATGTGTGTTTCATTTGGAATATGTTATAAATCCTAATGTTTCCCTTTTAAAATATCAGGGTGGTATATCTTACCCCTTCTAATGAATTCAATCATAATAATTGAAAATTGATCTATATAATTAATTTTCTTCTCTCATTTTAAAGTAATTTTGTTGAAATATCACATCATAAAATGTGTTAATAAGACATCTACTTAGAAATAGAAGGACGTGCATATGAAGGTGAACTGGTCCAACTGATAACATAGTTTTTATGTTATAAAACATCAGTTAGACGTAAAAATATGGATATATATGAAAAATTTAATTCCCAAATTATTATTGATATTTAAAGATATCAATTAATAAAAAAAATTAATGATCCTATCAATGTTAACAACGAAAACCATAAATAATGAGGTGTGAAAAAATATAAATTTTTATAAGAAATAAACATAATAGGTACAATTTTCATTTTAAATATAGTTTTATAAGAGTTTAGGAATTAGATAAAATATATTATATTAAAAAAATAATTGATAATATGAATTTCTTAATTTAATAAATCTCAACAACAATCTCATATTTTTCACCAAACAATTACTATTCTAGATGAATTTTTTATGCCAGATGATATATAATAATCATTTTTTGGATTAGAAACCCATTAATTGATAACATGATATTCTTTATATATTTTGAATTTACCAAAACCAAAATTTCTAGAATAATTTTATATAATTTCTAAAACTAATATACCTCAATTGAAAAAATAAAACATTAAAATCAAAAATTCAGTAGTAATACCCATAGTTCAAAATAAAAAATTCCATAAGAAAATAACCATATCACCCAAATAAGTTTAATAAAATCCAAATTAAATATTTTCATTATATAAAATAATATCTAACTCCTTTCATACTATAATCCCAATAATATAAATTTTTTATAAATTAACATTCATCACATAGTCACCAAGTTACTTTTCAATGATGTGGATATATATACATGATAAAACATCTATTCCTAAAATTAACTCAATATCCAAATTATATAAATCCAAAGAGATTTAAATGCCTTTAATGTTATTTCAAATACTTTTATTTTAATACTTTGCATTAGATCTTATGATCATCATTAATCTCTTATAGTCTTGATTATATCCATATACCTTATGAAAACCACTCATGAAAACTTCCAAATAACCAAATTTATTTAATCCCAGTTCTAATACCAACTATGACATATTCAAAACATCACACTCAAATATGATAATAAAAACATAAACAATATATATTTGGATTTTATATCAAAATATGTGACCCATATTTTTCCCTCCAAACCTTAAAACATAAAAATGAAATATTGTATCCCATACATACCCAATGAACTTCGTTGATTATTGATTTATAGTATTATGTCAAACCCTTAAATAAAAAATACCAAGGTATTAAAGTGATTTTTCACCCAATAATATCATATTTTATTATTTCACATTAATTCATCTTTTACATCCATACGAAACCCTTCTAGACATACATCATTTAACATCATTCTTCACAATCTAGGTTAAATCAAATATAAGAAGGGTGAGATGAAATGCTATGTTTGTGTCAACAGAAGAATTAAAAACTAAATATCAGTAGTGAGGATAATATAGGCATAAGTGCATTAGGAAATAATAATATTTTATAATAATGACATAGTAAAACCCATACACATAAAACATGTATTATTGAACATGTAGAATATAATAAATACTTAAAAAAGGAATGAATCATGAGAATTGGAAAACAATATCCATGTGATTATAATTATGATAAGTGAATCATTAAAAACCCATAGTAATCATAAATAATATTGGACGTATAATGGGAAAATTATATTCATACCCTATTTTAAATCAATTTAAAAAAACAAGATCCTTATTAAATATATAGCCTAAATCCTTCGATAACTCACTCATTAGTACATCAAAAGTCATGTTACAATATCCAATGCATTGGATAAATAATTATGGCACCCATTATGTATGATATATCATGCTCACATGGCACAATCTAAGAAAACTATGTATATAAGTTATATTGGGATCAGATAGAAATATCGTGGAACACGCATCCTATAAGCCATATGAAGATAATAAGTGATATATAATGGATATAAACAATTTTTCTATGTTATATCGGGATCAATAGTTCATCATAAATAATATTGTTGTATTTTTCATGAATTAAAAAATTATATTCCACCCCTTTTCAACAATAAAAATTATCAAAGTTCATTCATATCTTTATTAACCCATGAAAATATAATTAGTGTCATGGATATCTAATAATCAATAAAAAAATGAATAATGATTGTATCAATAAAAAACATTCCTATTTAAGTGAATGTAACATCATGTGAAGTTTATATTTATGAAAGAAAAATCCAATAAAATATTATAAATTTTTTTTGAGTAAAAAATCTATTTTCACATAGAGTAAGATCAATGGACTTAATCATAGTTAGAAAATTATTTTGACAAATAACTTAAAACATATCCTGAAGAAAATATACAATACTTTTTTTCAAAAAATAATTAAAATATCAATCATTTACAAATTTTAATGAAATTTTTTCCTTTGAAAATAACCATTGAATCATTAAAAAGGAATCTTTATTAAATTTTTTTTGTAATGACACTATAAAATATTATTCACATCATGTAGGTTAATAAAATTATCTGAAATGTTTTATAAAATAAAAAAAAATTACACGTTATAAAAATAAATGGAGGATTCATTTTAAAATAAATTAAATAAATGCATAAAATTGACTTTAAATGGTAATAGTAAAAGATTCTAAAATACATTAATTTAGAAGAAAAATAATTTTTAACCAAACAATGAAATGAATTCAAAATTTCCTAAAAACCCTTTCGCAATAATTTTGAGTACCAAATAGTAGAAAATAATTCAATTACATTATAAAAAATGGAATAAGTATAGGAAAAATAAATTATATTTTTTTCAAGAAAATAATATCACATTATTTTCTCCCAATGAAAAATCAATACAAATTCCTTAAATTAAAGGATATTATATAAAAAATACTTTACCACTTTGGTGGATTCTAAATCAAAAGAATAAAGAATGAACTGATTTACTTTATAGGTAAATATAATTATCATCAAGATATTTACAATTTAAATTATCAAAGGGGAAATAGATACACCTCATAATAGACAAATTATTGCTAATATAACCCATGTTCTAAATAAGAAAATTTGAAGAGAAAACCCCTTAAAATGATCATAAAATTTCAGTGAGAATTAATGCTTCCACCAATTATATTTATAAAATGTAAATACCAAAAAAATAATTCTATATGGAATAAATGGTAATAAATATTCATTTCCCACTTAATAATATAACATCAATTTAATGTAATATTTAATATAACCCTTGAAAAAGTAATTCAGTTATGAAATTATTTACTATTTCATAAAATTCATGTCAAATACCATTGGATGATATAATTAAAATTTATACATAAAATACACTGATATAATAAAAATTAATGATATTATTAAATACAACATAAAATGAAATTTGGTGCATAGAATTAAATTATGAATGAATGAAAACAATTGAGATAAAATTCCATACATTGAGTACATACATTTCATATATTTTCTTTAAATCATATATAATAAAAATATATAAATTATTTTACATAATAATAAAAATATATATGATTAATAACTTATACATAAATATAATTATTTATTTATATTTAATGGAAATTAAAAAAAATAATTTGTTTAGTCTGATTCAGGTGTTTTTAAGATGTTCGGTTCATTGTTTGAAAACAAATTCGGTATATTGACAGTGGTCATAGAAGTTACTATTTATATATTGCAATAAAATAATAATAAAATAGTTATCATAATTATTTATAAATTATACTTTTAAAACCAAAGAATAAATATGATTAGGATATATAAACTATGTTAAAATCATGAAGAGGGTGGGCCAAACGTAACCAAGAGTAACGTTTTCATTTTTCATAGATCATTAACAAAGGTAATAATATTTTAATCAATATATAATTATCCTCATGTAAATATGATATCATTTTTTAAATATAACTATATATATCATCCATGAAATTTGGTGGTGAAATAATTATTCACATCATTTCATGGAGGTGTTTATACACACATACACACAAATGATGTTATCATTATTCTGGGAGTCAAAAGTTATGAAATAAAATGATATATTAATTATTATGAGTGATAAAAAATTTTAAAATATACATCTCTTCTCGCCTAGATCTCCCCCTCCCACTCCCGACTTTGGTACCTGGGGTTTCGATTAGGGGTTGGAGGCACATCTAAGCACCGTTTCTTCCTCTATTTCATCATTTCTTCCCCTTTTTCACCTCTTTTAGATCTCATCCTCCATTATGTTTCGTTTTTCTTGGATTTCATCCAATAATGTTATTGTGTTGGTTTCAATGAAGGTTGTCGCTATTGATGTCCCTGAATGCTTCTACCCCACCCTGAATGAGCATTCCACCGCGCCTCTCTAGGTTTGAGCTAGAGCGATGATTTCATTGTGGTTTTGGGTTAAGAAGTTTATAAACCATTGTTTTTTCATGAATTACTTTGTTGGATCTCTCTTATCTTTGGATGATGGTTTTATCCTTGAATTGATGCCACCGCTAGGAGCTATAAGTCGATCACTTCTCTACCCTGACCTAATCTTAATCCTTTCCACTCAGAGTCGGAACAAGACCAATGGTTTCTCAGAGGTTTTGGGAGGATAGATGGTGTGGCCGACGGTTCATTTAGAATGGTCTAAGACGGTTTTTATGATTGATGATGTATTTATTTATCTTGTTCCAATGAAATTTTCATTTTATGGTTTCTATTTATTCAGTTTTATTCCCCTTGTTTTTGGTGTTGTTTCAGTGGTATTCAGTGGTTCTATTAACAGTTGTCCCATTTTGAGAATTTTGGGTTTTCTATGGTGGTGGATTGACTGTTTCTGGCACGCGATGACATTGTGCTGTGGTATTTCGATAGTTTCGGTGGTGCCCGAAAAATTGGATGGTGTTTGGAAGGTGACGTTCAAGATGATGAGGTTGGTGAGGCTAGAGGTAGATTTAATGATGATTCTAGATAGATATGGGACTCAACTAACATGGATGATGATGATGGATACTTGATGGTTATGTCAGATGATGGATGATCCAGTTCGATCTTAGCTGGTGGCATCTTGCTATTATTACAATGGTGGTTTTTTTAATTTTTTGAATTTGATGGATTTCGGTTTTCCATTTGGAATTTTGAACATCATGGTAGTTACATTATTTTTTGAATTCTTAACATGGTAGAATGCGGTTAGCATGTGGATTCTAGTTTCAGAATCATTATGTGAGGTTCCCATATTCTGTAAAGTATATTTTTAGAAAATTAAAAAAATTACTTGATAGTGATAAATATTTTAGGAGTATCATAATGTTGTTATATATATCATTTATATTCATTTAATTTATCATTATTACCTTCCATATAATGTTTTAATGAAAAAATAATATCGCTTTTCATGGAGTTGGTCCCCAATACACATGATTGATGTTAAAAAATATATGATGGAGTGTAAATTAAGATGTTATATGAGATTTACTAATTTATGAATTTTAATTATGTAACTAAAATCATATATATTTTTAAAAATCCTTCATTATCATCATTCATGAGAGGTGGTGATAAAAACGATATACATCCGTTCATGAGGTGGTATTATATCGTACACATGATCGACGATTTCGATTCCAATTTAATGGGAGTAGAAAGAAATATAGGTTATGAAGTCAATAGAGAAAATTTTCAATATATTTTATAATCATTTTTTTATATTTTACCTTTTAACACATTAAATGTGGTATGAATAGGAGAAAAAATATATTGTTTAGTGAAAATAATTACCTCTAGTTAGAACATTATGATTTATATCTATTATTAAGGACACTTGGGTTGGTATTTAGGGAATACCAATAGGTCTATAACAAGAATAATGATGATGGGGAGGGATTATGGAAGGGTTTGGTAGATATAAGTGGCTTAGTAGGTGTGATGATGTTAGGGGAAGAGGAGGCCTTTTAAAATGGAAGATGTGTAGAATTTGTTTACCAACCATAATAATTTAATATTGGGATGACACTCTCATCCCAATTTTATACAAAATTTATAATTTAATAAGTAGATAGAGGATATCATAAATACACGACTTCACTAAAAAATTGTGGTTTTATTCATTTTATCTCATTGTATTTATGTTTACTTAATTTTAAAAAATTTTATTTTACCACATCAACTTGTATTTTTTTTAATTTTTTTTGAAGTTTTACTTATCACTCATTACAAAAATTAAAATGAGTCTAATTTTTTAATTTGTACCAAATCAATCAGAAAATGAAATCAAATTTATAAATTAAATATCATTTTGAATTGTAAAATTAATTTTATCAAAATCTCATGTAATGTAAAATCCAAATTATACCCTTTAGTCATGATAGTGTAGTTTTTACTACTTAGGGGTCCTTAAAATTATTATAAAGTAAATATTGTCCATGAATGAAATATGGTTGATAATTTTAAATATATATATATAATTTTTTTTTGTTGATAATATTTTTAAGAAATTTAATTTTTTTATAATTATTATTTATTATATAATAACCTTAAAATAAATTTTCACTCTATTCAATTAATATGACTTCAAAAACAATAAAAAAAATTTTGACATCAAAAAATTTATTTTCAAAACAAAATATTAAAATATATTTATCAATAATATTTATTTATTCATATATTTCATTCAATTTATTTTCTTTTTACAGTTTTAGTATCAATTATTTTATTTTTCTGTTAGGTAAATAAATATCGTGTTACCGTTTCTTAAGTGTTTAATGAAATCATATTATTAATAAAAATAAATATTACATTAAACTAATGAAATTAATTTCAATATTTAATAAAATACAACATATTATCATCCAAATTTTTCACTATTTGAACATATACTTGAAATTTAAATGTCAGAGGGTGAAATTTTGTTACTTTCATTGCTTAAAGTATTATATTGGTCACTTTTGTGAAACAATATCTCATAATCAAAAAATAATATAGCCTAGGGTAAAAAGGTTCTCAAATTTTTTATGATATATAATTTAGAAAATTAATTTCGTTTAATTTATCCATTATATTTTTATTTTAACCCCCCTTAAACAGGTTTTAATCCTAAATGTGGAAAAATATTTTTACATTTTCCACTATTCAATAGGGAATTTTTTTATTTGAACGTATAATGTTTCCTAAATTACGATTTTTTAAAATATGGTATCTATTTTATCATAGTGAAATAAAAATAATTTTATAATAAAAATCAAAATTTATCTCATAGACATGATGATAAAAAGATTTTTCAAGATACATATTTTTCAATAATAAAATGATTTCATTTTAACAATATGACTACTAAACATTAATATAATAATTTAAATTTTTATTTTTATATATATACATTAAATTTACTTTGAAATATTCCTCCTTATGGTTTATTCTAATAATTTAAAATGGGAAATCATTATACAAATTCAAACAAATTTTTTTAAAAAAAATGAATTTTTAAATTGAAAAAAACTAAACTAAAATCCAATATAATGATGATTTAAATGTAATTACTTATGTTTTATTAAAATAAACAATAATTATGTAACAAGAAATAAAATTTAACGAATAAAGGGACTTTTATATTACTCAATATATTTAATACAAATGATAATTTTTCAAAATCGTTATTTTCACTATTCACTAAAAAGTAAATATTTTCTGAAAAATAAGAAAATTTAACCCAATATATTTTTATATGAATATTTAAAAACTGAATTCTATTCTTACAATTACATTTTGTAAAATATTTAATAACAAACTATAATATTTTCCCAAAAATTCATCATCATTTTTGAAGAAAATATATATTTTTATGAATAAAATTACATTACTAAAAATAAGTGATTATTTACATTAATTTATCAAAAAATTCTTATTTTGGAGTATATTTTTTTTATATAAATTAGTTTATTCTATATACACATTTTAATTTAATGACTATGTGAAAATTATCATATATTTTGTGGTCCATTTAAGATCGATGTTTCCAATTGAATTTGGAATCAAACTTGATGTTCCTCTTTTAAAATCATAAGTTGTTAAATTATGATTTTGAAATAGAAATTATATCTATTTTATGGGACTTGATTCAAATTTATAATTGGTATTTATTGTATATGTTTGGGTAGAAAAAAATTATCAATGATATATCGATTGTATGGTAGTCTATTTATTACTTTGAATAAGAGTTTTCTATTCATTCCTAAAATTGTGAAGTTGACTTTTAAATATTATTCATTCCTGGTGCTACACCTATTTAAAATAGTATATATAGAATTTATATTAATGATTTATATAAATTGAAAAATAAAATAATGAAAAATATTTACAAGGGGTTCATATAAAAAATTGTTTCATCATGAGGTGCACCTATTCTTTTTTTAGCAAAAGGATAGATCAATGTGAATCCACATTGATTATCAAAAAAATAACAAGGTCAAGATCAATAGTACATATCATCTACCCCAAATTTATGAATTTTTTTGTCCTGAAATTATTATCCTAATACATTTTTAGGACTGAAATTTTTTGTGAATACTACAAATTGAGGGCCAATAGTGAAGAAAAACCTATGAAAATCATCAATATGAGGAATGGATGTAACACACTCACTTAGTAAACCAAATCTTGTAGATAATTTACAAAATTTGAACATAATATAATAGATAATATCTCGGGGTATCTAATTACATATAATTCCTAGGTAATTCGATGCATATATATTATAATGTTACATTTAAAAAAAGGAAATCAAATTTAATTTTCTAGTGTTATATTTATGAAATCAGCTCTTATATTTGTGAAATAATTCATAAATACATTTTTGGTATCGTTGGGAATCTAAAATGTTGTCATATAAAAATAACTACTTATGTTAATGATCACTAATCAGGGTCATATTTTTATTTATTTATTTCATGTTTTCTATTAGGAACTATTTTTGGAGAATTAACTGGAAAAAATGGACAAGTCTAGAATTTACCACAATAAGAATACCATATGAAGAGTTTTAAATAAAAATCAAAACCAGATAATTATTTGGATCTCTATTTTCATGATATATTTCACATTAATGTTTAATATAATATTAATTTGCGTTAGAAGGGAAAAATATGTCAATGTCATGAATGAGTCTTGATGTGGAGATGAGCTTACTATTCCTGGGAATCAACATACCACATCTATAGTGAAGCAACAATGAGACAGATATGTACCATACCAAATGAATAAATTATGTTACCATACTATGGTATGCCAAATATATCATAAATAAATATACTAAATATGTTTATTGTTGTAGTGTACAAACAAAAAAACATTCCTCATGAATTCAAAAATGTACCGAATGAGAAAATGTATCGAACAAATTAATTGGAGAAACAATCTTGAAAGCATTTCCACATCTATATAACATTAAAAAACCATTTCTGTCTTCATAAGGTACATACTATGCTAAATATCCATATTTTATGTGATGACAACTTATTGTGTTTAACGAAGAAGTGAATCATTTTAAATCACTAATGATTTTTTTTTAAATCATTAAATGAATCAATAGTGAAATTAACACTACGTTGATTATTATTCAAGGGATAATTAATAATAGTGGTCATTTTAAGAATAAAATCCAGTCATGTGATGAGTGTGGCATATATTTTCTCTTATTTTGAATAATAAACTATCCTATATGTAATCCCAATCTAGAAGAGACAAATTTTTGAAACTCATTTTTCATAAAAATTTTAAACACCTATCCAAGGAGTTTATAAAAGAAAATTTAGGGACCCTAGAAAACAAAATCTATTTTGATTGAGATCCATCACATTTAACTATCAAATATATATTTATATTTATATTTATGCATTACATTCAAGTTTGTTTTTTTGAAAAATTTATTTATAAAAACCCCATCTCATGTGATAAACTGGAGATTTATTCATAATCTCTCTTATATTTCATTTATATTCCCATTAAAAATATTGATAAGGTCCTATGTGATTGGGTATTTGATTTCATCCCACAAACAACTGTGGAAGAGGGTATGATATTGGATTTTCATTTTTATTATTGTTTTAAAAACATGATCATGGTTGTTGATCAATTTATTGAATAATAAACTACTTGTTTGTTGGTTATTTGTAAATATAAGGGGATTAATTCTTATATTTTGACTGATACCTTTGTCAAGTTTCCTCTATTATATTTATATAATATTTTTTCATATTAAAAATGAATTAGTTTTTATATATATTTTAGTAAAAAAAATTACTCTGATGGTTATCATAAACTGGTGTCTTATATATTGTGTTTGATACAAGTATTTTACATTCAAATGTAATAGTATTTTCAAAATTATTTAAACTATGTTTTGATGAACCATTTCAATACAATTTCAAAGATAAAATAATATATTAATACTATTTTTCATGTAGATTTTTTATTGTACAATTCAGACAATGATTCCACTAAACAGGTGCTTTGATCCAGTACACCACAATTTATTAAGAGTGATTCAATATTAAAAAGTTACCTGGTATGTAAGTCCTATGGTGTTTCATTTGGGGAGACTATACCATCTTATAATAGTAAACAATAACAAAAGTACATATATTTCTACCAACGAAGTAAATAAACAAATTGAAGATGTATTAAAAAAAATAAATGTAAACATTGTGTAATAATAAATTAAATTCAATAATATATCAAATATCCAAGTCACATATACAACCCTAACCAACCACTAGAATTATCTCATCTAACTGAGTAAATAAAATACAGTAATAAGGGAACAAAGCTCTACTACCAACTCTATGATAGAATAAATATTCATTATTCAACACACAATTGAGCTAATCTGATACCATCCAAAGAATCCACCAGAGTGACATCAATCAATCATGAAACATTGGGACTCACCCCTATCAATCATGAATATTTTATATATGAGAAATGAAGAACTAGGCCAACAGGAACCCCAAGGTGAATGTACATGGGTGAGAAATAATCACTTCAGTCCTCCCCAATGATTAACCTTTCAGTGTTCTGTCAAAGGAGAATTATCATTCTATATGACATGCCTATATGATTCACAACTGGAAATGATAAATTAAATAAATTATGTGAAACCATAGTAAAATCCTATGTTTTTTATTCAAATCAACAAGGAAGTGTTCCTTCCTATTTTTATTAATTTATATGTGTGTATTTATATATATATATAAATATATATTTGTAAGTTAAATTGAACATTGAGCTGGATGACATACCACTAAATTTGTGTATAATTATATTGATCATTTTGTTTTAAATATTAATTTAATATAACTTAATTTTGAAGCATTGGAAATGTATTTGATAAATCCATGTCTCTATACAGAGATACATTTCCGTGACATATGATCACCTTTACTCACCACCAATAACAACAATGAATATTTTTTTTATAACAATTGAAAATCAATAAATGGTGTAATTTCATAAACTCTTGCCTATGTCACGTTTATCATGTATCATACATATAAGGCCCTAAACCAAAGGACATGGCTAAGGAATCCTCTTATATTCTACAAAGTGCATCTATAACAAACCAGGTATAATATATAACTAATTGGGATACGGTCTAATACCATTGACTAAGGTGTCCTCCTTTAGTTGTTGGAGTTCATCCATATAAAACATAGTATAATATAGAGTTACTAGCTCTTGGAACCGAAGCTAATAAACAAGGAATCATCATTGATTCAGTGTAGTAAAACCATAGAGATCTTGGTAAACGTTGTCATACAATCACACATTGTTGGTCACATTATATAAATATCACAATCAGAATCATGAATTGAATCCCATAATTTACCTATTATGCTCAACAATCTGGTTCTCGGAAGTACCTCTTGCTATCCAATCCTGGTATCACATTGGTTTAGGCTCATCACCCAACTACTAGAAAGTACACCTAAGAGACCTTTATGTTTCACGAGTATCCTTGTGAATTTGTAAATCAAAGAGTGAGGGTTGTTGAATTACTAGATCCTAAAATACATACATAACCTCATGATATAACATTTTTCATTTGTGTTCTAGGTTACTCCCACTACCATCTCCTCCCAAACACAAAAAATGATACTAAGTTGGTTAAATACATCTATGAACCCATTGGGTTCGTCATGTAAAAACACTAGAGAATAATCCTACTTGGGATCCTTGTGTTCAACGCATAATGAATTGAATCCTTATTGGAAAACATGGAAATGATAATCTACTAGAGTAATCATACCCAGGAACCTTTAAAGCTATAATTAAACAGGGGAATATTATATGAGATCTTCTATGTTGAATCAGAAGTTGATGAATCTTTTGTGGGATCCAAAGAAATGTATTCCGAGGAAGATGATTACTAAATTTTGTCCTTAGAAAAGTATATTTGTAGAGTGTTCCTAAAAGGTATTTCCATGGTCATCATGTATGTGATAGTGTCTCAAAGGGGGCCCTAAATAGTTGTATAAAATTATAGTCATCCTACAAAGTATCATTTAGTTCAAAAGTTCATATGCACTCTTAACCTAAAAATGTGAAATTCATTGAATTCCATACTTTATTGATGGATCAGGGAAAACCTTAGATCAAGGTTTTAACTATTTGTAGATATATATATTCAATATAAAAAATAAGAACCTCTCTATTAAGTAAAAATCCTGAAACACCTTCTGTGAGTCATCAAAAAACCACAATGTCTTCACTCGAGTAATCAACAAAAAAAGAGACTAAAAATTGACTACTCGTGTTCCTAATTCCGACACTAGTGTGTAAAATAAAAAATCCCAAAAGAAATGGAGTAAGGAAGGATTACATTGATTACATTACCTAGTAAAACAAATGTATCCAAAAAGACTCACCTAATCATAGTATTTAGAAGGAAATAATTTCGTAATCCCAATGTCATGGTGTGTATAGAACTTATAGTGTGTGTAACATACAAGAGGTACCTAGAAATATAACACACAAGTCCTGGACATGTGTCTCACCTTATCATGTACATATACATTATGTGTAACCTAAAAAGGAACTAGAAGTGTTCTCAATATAACCATTTTCTCAACACTGGCTATCTAGTCATATACTCGACTAAATGACTAATTGCATATACATGGTGTATACCCATGGAAAATAACTTGTTTTTTGATAAATTTTATATAGGTGTTTATAAGGATACAAGGCCTAGCAACACAATATTGTATGTACTCCGAGTACACACATGTTACATTTCAAAAGTAATCATTCACAAACATCAATAGCACATCACATGCGATCTTTAACTATCTGTCATATGATCAATATTTCAGAACTAGCAAACAATCAAATCGGCCCAAAACCCTATTTTCTCTCTAAAATATATATATTGACCATCAAGGGGTCCTAATGAGACATAATATGGAACTAAAAATATAAAATGACAAATATATAGGTAATTATGTGACAAAATAAAAATGTTATAACTTTTCATGAAATCATCCGAATCATCTTCCATATCATGGATTCATCATAAATATATGATGATTTGGATACTCCCGAGATCTACGATAACACCTTAATTCTTATCCCTCTTCAACCCTCTATCTCTCTCCATCCCTCTCTATATTTCATTCAAGTTCATGAAAATGGGAATCCATCATGGAGTACACAATAAAATATGTGGGGAAAAGAATATAAAATAATAATAATATAGGGAAGAAAGAGAATAGATCAAGAAAAAAGTGATCGGGCACAACCCTGATGGTCTATATGAATATTTTCCTTTACAAAGAAAAGCTGTATTTTATTATCAATTTCAATGTCTGAATCCCAATTAGAAGATATGTTCAAAATAAATCACTATATAAACCTATATAAATAAGTTAATATTATCTTTATGAAATTTTAAATAATAATTATTCCAATATTTTTTAATGGATCCAAATTTCCCTAAAAATATATAAAAGGGTAACTACACAATTTATGGACCAAATATTCTGATATAACTATTATCCAATATCATATTATATCAAAAAATTACCAATTTACACCATATAATCTTCTATGTGAAAAAATTCTATTTTGATCTCAAATTAACATTATATAAAACATACGTTTTTCTAGTATCATGACCATAATCTGTCTCATAACATAGAATCCATTGTGTGAAAACTAAAAACATTTCTCATATCATGAGAATATACACAACTTTTCAATCTTGGATATCCAACGACCAATCTCATAGTGTCTAGAACTCTCATACTAGTGATATTTTCATCTGTCATTGATTTTGTACTCCCCACCCAAGATATGATATTATAATAACCTCTATCTCTCGAAATAAATCTCAATGGACCTTACTATATTGATCACTTGACACAAAAAATAAACATGAACAGAACCACAATTTTTCTATAATTAATGTCGAAACTTTAAATTATCTAACATTCTTGCTTTATGAGAACATTTTCCCTGGAAAATGATGGATTGAAATTTATAACAAGGTTCACCACCTTCAAATGGCCAATGGTGAACTACACACCAAATTATTTACATTATACGACATTTTGAGTAAAATATTAATAGGATACATTATCGAACCAGGAAATATATTTAAAATGACATAATCATTATTTAGGGATGATTGTCCCTTGAAGTACATAGGTTGATGTAAATATATAGGGCATGAAAATATCTAAAATAATTGTACACTATGACCCTATAAATAGGTATGTCTATATTTTTCTAATCTATTCTCATCATCCTATCAATAATAGAAAATGATTCATCCATGGTTCATATACCATATGACACCTAATTTACCAAAGGTGCCTCCTCATGTATAGAAGGGAATTTATCCTTTTATCTCAAAACAAAAAAACATTGTATGCATCATGTATTTGAAAACATCATCATAAGGTTCACACAGGGACATTCACTGATTAATGATTTCATGATTTAATGAATACCACACACAACCTACATATACCAATATAACCACACTCTTGATCCATCAATTATTCGAACACTAAAACCAAGAAGACAAAGCTACATGGAATGATAGTATAACAATGCCAAAATATTCCTTGTAAATCCTCTTCAAAATTAATCACTTATATTATAATATATTTTATTCCAAGATATCCCATCAAATAGCATCATTTTTTTTAAATTTATGTGTCAAACACACTCCATCTAGCTAACAGGGACATTCACCTAATTCATCTTGACTATCAAATCCATTCTCAAAACACAAACAACCCATGCCCATTCTTATAAAAAGATATCAAAAAACTACTTATATCACAAAAATAGAGAGTATAAAATTCATCAGTCTCAACAATAGAATACAACCAAGATTATTTCATATAAGGAATCAATAAATGAGGTCAATCCTCTCTCAAAGGTCTCATTTGATCAATACTGAGCTTTGTACTTAAATGGTTTGAGTCAAACTAAGTCTATCTACATCTCCCACCAAGCCCTACTAATAATGTCTCAAATGAGGGTCATTAGGTCCAAAAACTTATCCCAATGTTCAAACCTCTCATAAAGGACACAACTCATGGGATGTCATCAAACCACCCTTCTTGGCACGAGGAATCTAATGCTCATGTGAACTCTCACACTATAAAAGTGGTAAATAAAATATTAACCAACAAGGGTCCAAACAATCCGGAATCAACCTACTAAGGACCTAATCCTCATTTAAATTTCTATTATTTTACTTCTCCATGAGTATCGTGAAGTGAATAGAATAATGATAACAAATTAACACACTTTGGGAACCATCCTATGGTAATACCCACTTGAGGTATAGTTTAGTATAAATGTTTATGAATCTGCTGAAATTGTACGCAGTGTCTTGGCAATAGCACTCTAAAAAAATACATCAACAAAAAATGTTGACATATGAGGGATAACATTAATCACACAACATCACCTCAATGATCTATGTTATAATATTATAATGTTGTTCAAATAAGTGGCATTTAATTCCCAATTATGAATGAAAACACTTTATACATTGTTACTAAAACATTAAATAACATAGTATTAGAAAAAGACCACATGATTGATTTATAACATGAGAATTATATTCCCTATCAACCTACTAGGCTCATTGAATATCCTTTTCATGACTTTTTAGTAATCCCCTATTCCATAAAAAATATCTCCATAGATCTACGTATCCAACCATTGAAATGATATATATTCAAGTGAGATCAAATGAGTATAATTTCACCAAACACATATAGGAGAATAATCCAATTAGGTTTTTGTTGACACTTTATATAGTTTCCTTCTATCATAAGACATAATCACACACTTTAGGGACAATAACATGTTAATCCAACTTTTCGAATATGATGCATGAGATGCCTCTTTCCTTTTCCATCCAAGAGAAAATGTAAATCAATAAATCAAAAATCTACAAAACTAGTGTATTTACCAATGAGAAATTAAAATAAAACTAAAACATTATATATGAGGATAATCAATCCCATATCCTTGGAATCCTAGAATTATAACCAATGCATGTGTTATTGTTTCACAAGGCTGATGTCCATCATAGGTTACAACACATTCAAAATACTCAATTATACCATATCTAATATAATAATACGACGTTAATTGAATAGTTCACATACCAAATTGTAACATCCCAACATAGATTCCACTAAAATAGTGCATAGATTCAGTTCCCCACAAGACCGCATCTATTCATTTCTACACACAAGAGGATAGTGATATATAATAAAGTCCTAATGTGTGTCCATGGTGAGAATGTACCATCATATAGAATTAAACAATTGCATAAATAATTCAATTTCATTATAATTAATAACTTATCTAAGTGTGGAAGATTTAAATTAATTTCAATAATAACATGCTATAATAGTAAAAAAAAATCAATAAATTCCAATTTATCAATGTCATATAGAGACGGTATAAGGCCCCAGCCTTAAACCTTACGTAATATTGAATTAAATGAGTAATTCACATTGAGGATCTTTTCAGGTTTAGAGTTTTAGAGAATTAGGACATAACTATTACATCTCAAAAGATTACAAAGTAGTCACTTCTACTAAATTTCCATAAAATAAAAACTCTTTAAAAGAAACATGTATAGTTCCATGTTTTGGGTAGCATGACTTTCCCTTGATCCCATCCTTGACCCTATCCCACGCTATGTCCTGTGAAAAACATTTCAAAAACATGGGATGAGCATAAGAATCTCAGTAAGGGATACACAAAGAATGAAAACTGTTAGTTTTTCAAAACAAATCGTAAACCATGTATACTTTATCAAGGTAATACTTTTCACCGTTATGAAGTTGTAAAAACTCTCCACTGAATAAAATATCATTACTTACCTTTTTGTAACCAATGTATTACCATAAAACCACTATAAAGAACACATAACATATATAAAGGTAACTTGGGACATAAACATACTTAAGTGGAATAACCATACAGTCGACTCCACCACATATCACTTAATGGAATAGACATACGGCCAATTTCCATACATACTTAATGGAATAGCCATACGGCCGACTTCCATACCCAATGCATTGGAGGTTATAACGTAACCACCCGTCCTGGTATTCACGACACCACCCGTCATATGGTTTATAACGTAACCACCCGTTAAAATGTCCATGTACCAATATAAAATCATAAAACATAAAACCAATATAAATGAATGATAACATTTCCACATCACAATATATCATAATAGAATCCTTTATCAAAACCATTTTCAAAACCATTTAAAACATTTAATAAAGATATTTTTGAATCAAAGTGTCCCATACTACCTTGAAGAATAAAATTTTAAACCATTAATATCCATATAAATAAATCCTTAATACCTTTTTGAAAACATGGATATTAATAAGAACAAATAATTAAAACATTTAAAACGACATTTTGGTTAAAGGGGTTTTACCAAAATTAGAGACACTTGAATACAATAATTGAGGAATAACATCTAGTTAGAACTTTATAATATCATGAGAATAAATGGATTCATGATATAATACTCCAAAGGACAGTATATACACCATATAAGAGTTAATTGGTGCATAACATCAATGAACCCTCAATGGAAATGTCAAATGTGATGAAATCCCTTATAAAGAAGGTATCCTTAAATTAAGGACAAATAAATCTCAAAAATAAGTGTGACAAATATAAATACACCCAATATAAGTGGATATTAAGTGTAAAACAATAAAAGGTCATTCACACATATTCAATGGATGACATATTCAATGACTACATGTTGAACCCAAAGAAATCGAAATTGGGTTAAAAAGTTCCCTTGACAGCCTAACAGCATCACATAAAAATGAGTTGATGAGAGATAAAAAGTGTATCTCATCACTTGGAAGTAAAATTTACATCAATAAGGATATATGAGAACATATCCCATCATAACAATATGTAATTTAAAAGACCCAACAAATGAAGTCTTTTAAAAAAGAGGAGGGTGAAAGGTTCCCTTACCGACTTGGGTATCTTTCAAAACATACGCCCCGTGAAAGAAGGACAATACATCATTGATGTAAATACTCATAAATTTAATAATATTGCACAAAGAGTAGAATAATGGGAAGTACATACACCACTCAATGGAATTTGTGGCAAATGTAGCATAAATCTCACGGGAATAAAAATGAGATGAAAAATCCCTTACGAAAACTCGGCAGCCTAACGGCGCCACATAAAACTTCCGAATATGGATTGATGAGATCAAATAGGGTATCTCATCACATTACAGTAAAATTTACAGAAAGAGGAATATAAAATAACATCCCCCAACATTACAAAGAGGATCTTAAAAGAAGTGACATAAAGGAGAGTACTTAAAAAGAAAGAGAGAGGTTAGTTCTCTTACGAAAATTCGGCAGCCTAACAGCGCCACTAAAAACTTCAAAAATGGATTGATGAGAGAGAATAGGGTCTCTCATCACATGAACATAAAAATTAAAGTAAGTGTAATATAAAAGATCATCCCAATAACAAGAAAGATGAGCTTTAAAAGGAATGACATAAAAGTGTGTACTTAAAAAGAAAGAGAGGAGTAGGATCCCTTACCTCGGGTCCGACTTGACTCGATCGTTCTTTAACGTCCTGAATAATAAACTTGAGTTAATTTCTACTTCCTTAAGAACCTTTTTCAAGTTCATTATTCCTTTTATATCACTTATTACCATGTCATAAAAATTATGTAATAATTTAAGTTAATAATATTTGTTTTGTCGATATTTGGTTCTTAAGCCGAAAGTGGAATTCTTATAATTACATGTTGTTCGTGTGGCCAAATTTTTATTATATCCAGAATTGTATTCATCATTTAGATATCATATATGTAATATATATCTATTACATTCATGCATTTATAACATTACATAATCATTTAGAGGTAAGAAATGAAATGCACCATTCATGGAGACGGTAATCCGTACGTACGCATGAACACTACTTTCATTTCTATTTCGTATTTTATAGAATGGAATCATAATGATATAAAGGTATATTATAATTCCAGTATAATATCATATATAATATCATATTTCCATCCTTTATACGTCCCACATATGGTATTTAACGAATCAAATCACTTTGGGGGGGCGGTAGTCCGCACTTCCTAAAATGAAGATATCGCTTATACCCATAATGGAAGCCATAACATTAAGACATAAATGAAAAATAAAGAAGCATAAGTAAAACATAAACATATTATATATCATATATAAAAATAGTGACATCATAATGGCCACATTTGAAGGTGTTAAATGAGTATTGAACAATCATCGTTTTGGGAGGCACAATTTCGCCATCCACAGAAACCGTATGTTCTTTAACCATTTGATGTAGTTGTGTGAGAGTGTAGCTCGAATAAATATTATAACAACATCCTAGTATATTGAAGATACTGGTGCTGTTACAAAAGAAATAAGTAAAAAGAGTTTATGGGGTTGGAGAAGCAAAATAAAATAAATGAACATGAGAGAATGAATTACCTTTAAAAGTGTAACTCCTTTTGATTTGAGCCTAAAGGCTTCTTTTGAAAGGATTATTCCCAAAGAGAATCCTCTAGGATGAGGAGAGGGATGTGGAGAGAGGAAATGGGAAGGGTTTGGCCGAGCCAAAGGCTTGAGGAGTGTGTGAAATGAGGTAGAAGTGGGGGCCTTTTATAAGAGGAGAGGAGGGGCACTTTTGGAAAGTAAAGAAATATTACATTATTTGAAAATGTGTTTCGGGTTTAAAAGGACCCACATTGATAGAATTCGTGGATAAGGTGATAAGGGTTCGAAATCCTCCCATCCAATAAGTTTTGGACATTTGTAGTTCATATATTTTACATTATCCTTCCATTTTATTTAAATCGTCAAATAATGATGTTATCGCTGCATCATTATTATGTCATAAATAATTTAATTTATTTAATGTATAAAAATTTTAAAAAAATTACTATGATGTAGGGAATCGTTTTATATTTCCAATGACTATTTATAATCAAAAATCTGATCTTTATAACCCCATGTAAAAATTGGTTTCGTAAAACATATTTTGTTTGTGTCATTTTTACTTTAACATTTAATAAAAAGTTATTTATGTAATTTCCCAACCAAAGTGGATCCATGGGGTCCCCAAGTTGGTCCATGGCTTGTCTTGGTCGGACATGACTCACCCAATAGGTGTAGGACAAGTTTTATGGTGTTTTCACATTCTTATAATATCATTTTTACCTTAAATTACACTAATTACCACTAATCGCGATTAAAAACTTAAAAAGTTACTATTCACCAAAAAATTATTTCCATCCCATTGAACCACATTTTACATAATAATGACAACCATGTATGTCGGATTTTCAAAATTAAATACACATTAGTGGTAAACTTTTATTTAACTGAAAAATCAGTTTTCTTGATTACCACTTAGTGGTTTCACTATTCATCAAAAATTGGAGTTTTTCAGAAAATTACCAATACTTCACCCTAAGCTATATTTGATATTCCGAATTAAAAAATGAAGTCCGTTTTACAAAATTCAAAATATATTAGTCACATTAATTAATTTAATAATTAATTCCCGCTGTCAGAGCAAATAGCGTGTTTTTATAAAACAATAAGTATCAAAAGATTGACACTAGTTTAAGTCTGATTTCAAAGTGAAATTAATTCCAACGACCACTATTGGATTTAATGGTAAAAATATTTTCTAATTTCACTTTAAAACCAATTCAAAATATTATCTAATCATATAAATAAATTAGATTAAAAAGTGGTTTTGAATTAAAACACAACATTCTACACTATTCATTAAAAAATGAACTTTATCGGAAAAAATACCAAAAAATTACACAATGTAAAATTTGATGTCCCGATTATTAATAAGATTTTTATTTGGTCCAAAAGAATCTATAAGAGTGATCAAAACTATATTTAATGACAATTCTCTATTAAAAGGCGATAAGTGAACCTTTAGTGAAAACTAGGGCATATACACCTAAAATTTAATTCTTTCCGTATTTTAAGCCTTTAGCTTTTATTGGATAAATGTAAAAACATTTAAAAACATATATAATCATATTTTAGTTATTTATATCCATTCCCGCTAGTACAACGGCTACTCGTTAACTAAAATAATATTATTTTATTATTAGAGTGAAACGTAAGATTCCCAAGAAACTCGTTGTTGCGTGTTGGGTACGCCATTGAGCATAGCATCCCCTTTAAAGTCATATTAATATTTCATTCACAAATATGGATAAAAATAAAAAATGTCATATTCTTTATTTACCTGGGGTGTTACATCCTTCCCCCCTTTTGTGAATTGCGTCCTCGCAATTTTAAAATTGCGCTTGGAAACATCCTTGAAAGTCCCACATCGGAACAAGAGTTGGTAAAACAATCACTTTAAAATAAAGAAAGATAAGCACAGAGGTCACCCGAGTTAACCCATACTAGGATTCCAAGTATGAAAACATGGACATGGAGGAGAAAACATAGGGTCATGTTCTAATGGAGAGTGATAGAAAACATGTTTAGGAGAATGTTAACCATGAGAAAATCACAAACTTGTGATGGGTTAAACGGTATTCGATTTCCCAGTAGGAAAAGTTAATAGACAACATTTTTGTTTTAAGTTACTTTTTATTGAGGAAATTATTCATAAGGAAACATAATAACTTATCATGTTGAATCTCAACTTTTATTAGATTCCTTACACAAACTCATATTCTCTCCAAAAGGCGAGTATTTAGGAAGACTTGTTCGCATTAAGGGTACTATAAACAACTTTTAGATAATCACCTAATCCACAAAAGAGAACTATATACATCCCATGTCTTTAGGCTTTAACCAAAACCAAAACCAAAAAGGTTAGTAAAAAGTCAGATAATCCAGAAAAGGATAACCCATTAAAAAGAAAATCCATTCTTAATCTCCAAAATTTGTCCAACAAAACCCAAAGTTCAACGAGGACCATCCGATAAACAATTTGTCCATAAAATTCTTCAAAGTAAACCAATCTAAGATTGAAACCCAAATATTTGAAGTATTTAGTCACATATTCCTCCAAGTTAAATCGTAACATTTATCACCAAACAACATCAGTTGCTCCTAAAGTCACATATTGAAAAGTAATTAACCTAATCACATATCCTCCATGATAGGTTAATCATTTTAATAAATAACCCAAAATCAACTTACTCTTAATTCATAAAATCATATAACTAAAAAGAATCAGTCAAACTAACCAGGGAATTCACGTAGTCCAGTGGTAGGCGATAAATACCAGTCGCACTTTGGTTGTGGGTTCGATTCCCGCAGCTTTGTCCGACATGACGGGATGTCACACGGTCTGCGTGTTGTCCTTTTTCCAAAACTATGTAATTCTCAAAACATTCCCCAAAACGAGATAAAATCTTCAAAAATAATCATAACATATTTTAACCTCAAGTTTATCGCCTGCCCTTCATTTTCCATCATATCATAGAGTAACCCATAATTACCTAAAAAGTAAGGATCATATAAACCCTAATGGTTACCTTAATAATTATTAACTGAATTTCCACATCGAGTTCGCCATTTCGTACATGATGCATTAGAGAACTCACCAAGGTTGAAGTGGTTGATCATGACTCCCTAATAGTTGGTTTAGAACAACTATGAGATTCCTCATTGAATCCCCCATCTCATCTTAATCAGAGAACCACCACAGTTTCCTTCAAACCCATTGTCACTTTGGTGCCTGCTAGATCCAGCCATTTACTAAAACCAAAAAGGTCAGTGTGAGTATGTCAACCAAGAGATAATGTACTAATGAGGAAGATAAATACTAAGATATACTTACTCATTCACTTTATCTAAAACTAGGACTCTTTCTGAAATCCTATCCATTATGGTAATGTCACTTATGCTTAAAGAATACCCTAACCTCTAAAGTTATCTAAACCGACCTTTGATACCAACTATAAGGCCCCATCCTTAAACCTTACATAATCTTGAGTTATCACAAGATTACAAGTTGAGGATCTTTTCAGGTTTAGAGTTTTAGAGAATTACGACATAACTATTACATCTCAAAAGATTACAAAGTAGTCGCTTCTACTAAATTTCCATAAAATAAAAACTCTTTAAAAGAAACATGTATAGTTCCATGTTTTAGGTAGCATGACTTTCCCTTGATCCCATCCTTTACCCTATCCCACGCTATGTCCTGTGAAAAAAATTTCAAAAACTTGGGATGAGCATAAGAAGCTCAGTAAGGGATACACAAAGAATGAAAACTGTTAGTTTTTCAAAACAAATAGTAAACCATGTATACTTTATCAAGGTAATACTTTTCACCTTTATGAAGTAGTAAAAACTCTTCACTAAATAAAATATCATTACTTACCTTTTGTAACCAAAGTATTACCATAAAACCCCCATAAAGAACACATAACATATATAAAGGTAACTTGGGACATAAACATACTTAAGTGGAATAACCATACGGTAGACTCCCACACATATCACTTAATGGAATAGCCATACAGCCAATTTCCATACATACTTAATGGAATAGCCATACGGCCGACTTCCATACCCAATGCATTGGAGGTTATAACGTAACCACCCGTCCTAGTATTCACGACACCACCCGTCATATGGTTTATAACGTAACCACCCGTTAAAATGTCCAAGTACCAATATAAAATCATAAAACATAAAACCAATATAAATGAATGATAAAATTTCCACATCACAATATATCATAATAGAATCCTTTATCAAAACTATTTTCAAAACCATTTAAAACATTTAATAAAGATATTTTTGAATCAAAGTGTCCCATACCACCTTGAAGATTAAAATTTTAAACCATTAATATCCATATAAATAAATCCTTAAAACCATTTTGAAAACATGGATATTAATAAGAACAAATAATTAAAACATTTAAAACGACATTTTGGTTAAAGGGGTTTTACCAAAATTAGAGACACTTGAATACAATAATTGAGGAATAACATTTAGTCAGAACTTTATAATATCATGAGAATAAATGGATTCATGATATAATACTCCAAAGGACAGTATATACACCATATAAGAGTGAATTGGTGCATAACAACAATGAACCCTCAATAGAAATGTCAAATGTGATGAAATCCCTTATAAAGAAGGTATCCTTAAATTAAGGACAAATCAATCTCAAAAATAAGTGTGACAAATATAAATACTCGAAATATAAGTGGATATTAAGTGTAAAACAATAAAAGTTCATTCACACATATTCAATGGATGACATATTCAATGACTACATGTTGAACCCAAAGAAATCGAAATTGGGTTAAAAAGTTCCCTTGACAGCCTAACGGCATCACATCAAAATGAGTTGATGAGAGATAAAAAGTGTATCTCATCACTTGGACATAAAATTTACATCAATAAGGATATATGAGAACATATCCCAACATAACAATATGTAAATTAAAAGACCCAACAAAAGAAGTCTTTTAAAAAAGCGGAGGGTGAAAGGTTCCCTTACCGACTTGGGTATCTTTCAAAACATACGCCCCGTGAAAGAAGGACAATAAATCATTGATGTAAATACTCATAAATGAAATAATATTACACAAAGAGTAGAATAATGGGCAGTACATACACCACTCAATGGAATTTGTGGCAAATGTAGCATAAATCTCACGGGAATAAAAATGAGATGAAAAATCCCTTACGAAAACTCGGCAGCCTAACGGCGCCACATAAAACTTCCGAATATGGATTGATGAGATCAAATAGGTTATCTCATCACATTAAAATAAAATGTACAGCAAGAGGAATATAAAATAACATCCCTCAACATTACAAAGAGGATCTTAAAAGAAGTGACATAAAGGAGAGTACTTAAAAAGAAAGAGAGAGGTTAGATCACTTACGAAAATTCGGCAGCCTAACAACACCACTCAAAACTTCCAAAATGGATTGATGAGAGAGAATAGGGTCTCTCATCACAAGAACATAAAAATTATAGTAAGTGTAATATAAAATATCATCCCAATAACAAGAAATATGAGCTTTAAAAGGAATGACATAAAAGTGTGTACTTAAAAAGAAAGAGAGGAGTAGGATCCCTTACCTCGGGTCCGACTTGACTCGATCGTTCTTTAAAGTCCTGAATAATAAACTTGAGTTAATATCTAATTCCTTAATAACTTTTTTCAAGTTCATTATTCCTTTTATATCACTTATTACCATGTCATAAACATTATGTAATAATTTAAGTTAATAATATTTGTTTTGTCGATATTTGGTTCTTAAGACGAAAGTGGAATTCTTATAATTATATTTTGTTTGTGTGGCCAAATTTTTATTATATCCAGAATTGTATTCATCATTTAGATATCATATATGTCATATATATCCAGTACATTCATGCATTTATAACATTACATAATCATTTAGAGGTAAGAAATGAAATGCACCGTTCATGGAGACGGTAATCCGTACGTACGCATGAACGCTACTTTCATTTCTATTTCATATTTTATAGAATGGAATCATAATGATATAAAGGTATATTATAATTCCAGTATAATATAATATATAATATTATATTTCCATCCTTTATACGTCCCACATATGGTATTTAACGAATCAAATCACTTTGAGGGGGCGGTAGTCCGCACTTCCTAAAATGAAGATATCGCGTATACCCATAATGGAAGCCATAAAGGTAAGACAAAAATTAAAAATAAAGAAGCATAAGTAAAACATAAACATATTATATATCATATAAAAAAATAGTGACATCATAATGGCCACCTTTGAAGGTGTTAAATGAGTATTGAACAATCATCGTTTCGGGAGGCACAATTTCGCCATCCACGGAAACCGTATGTTCTTTAACCATTTGATGTAGTTGTGTGAGAGTGTAGATCGAATAAATCTTATAACAACATCATAGTATATTTAAGATACTGGTGTTGTTACAAAAGAAATTAATAAAAAGAGTTTAGGGGGTTGGAGAAGCAAAATAAAACAAATGAACAGGAGAGAATGAATTACCTTTAAAAGTGTAACTCCTTTTGATTTGAGCCTAAAGGCTTCCTTTGAAAGGGTCCTTCCAAAAGGGAATCCTCTAGGATGATTAGAGGGATGTGGAGAGAGTAAATGGTCAGGGGTTGGCCGAGCCAAAGGCTTGTGGAGTGTGTGAAATGAGGTAGAGGTGGGGGCCTTTTATAAGAGGAGAGGAGGGGCACTTTTGGAAAGTAAAGAAATATTACTTTATTTGAAAATGTGTTTTGGTTTTAAAAGGTCCCACATTGATAGAATTCGTGGATAAGGTGATAAGGGTTCGAAATACACCCATCCAATAAGTTTTGGACATGTGTAGTTCATAGATTTTACATTATCTTTCCATTTTATTTAAATCGTCAAATAATGATGTTATCGCTGCATCATTATTATGTCATAAATAATTTAATTTATTTAATGTCTAGAAATTATAAAAAAAATACTATGAGGTAGGAAATCTTTTTAGCTTTCCAATTACTATTTATAATCAAAAATATAATCTTTATAACCCCATGTAAAAATTGGTTTCGTAAAACATTTTTTGTTTGTGTCATTTTTACTTTAACATTTATTAAAAAGTTATTTATGTCATTTCCCAACCAAAGTGGATCCATGGGGTCCCCAAGTTGGCCCATGGCTTGTCTTGGTCGGCCATGACTCACCCAATAGGTTTAGGGCAAGTTTCATGGCTTTTTCACATTCTTATAATATCATTTTTACCTTAAATTACACTAATTACCACTAATCGCGATTAAAAACTTAATAAGTTACTATTCACCAAAAAATTATTTTCATCCCATTGAACCAAATTTTACATAATAATGACAACCATGTATGTAGGATTTTAAAAATTAAATACACATTAGTGGTAAACTTTCATTTAACTGAAAAATCAGTTTGCTTGATTACCACATAGTGGTTTCACTATTCATCAAAAATTGGAGTTTTTCAGAAAAATACCAAAACTTCACCCTAAGCTATATTTGATATTCCGAATTCAAAAATGAAG
This sequence comes from Viscum album, assembly GCA_963277665.1. Taxonomy (NCBI): domain Eukaryota; kingdom Viridiplantae; phylum Streptophyta; class Magnoliopsida; order Santalales; family Viscaceae; genus Viscum; species Viscum album. The sequence goes on along the minus strand of OY728143.1, from coordinate 53,573,724 downwards.
TTTGTTTTACAAAATTCAAAACATATTAGTTACATTAATTAATTTAATAATTAATTCCCGCTGTCAGAGCAAAGAGCGTGTTTTTATAAAACAATAAGTATCAAAAGATTGACACTAGTTTAAGTCTGATTTCAAAGTGAAATTAAATCCAACGACCACTATTGGATTTAATGGTAAAAATATTTACTAATTTCACTTTAAAACCAATTCAAAATATTAACTAATCATATAAATAAATTAGATTAAAAAGTGGTTTTGAATTAAAACACAACATTCTACACTATTCATTGAAAAATGAACTTTATCGGAAAAAATACCAAAAAATTACACAAAGTAAAATATGATGTCCCGATTCTTAATAAGAGTTTTATTTGGTCCAGAAGAATGTATAAGAGTGATCAAAACTATATTTAATGACAGTTCTCTATTAAAAGGCGATAAGTGAACCTTTAGTGAAAACTAGGGCATATACACCTAAAATTTAATTCTTTCCGTATTTTAAACCATTAGCTTTTATTGGATAAATGTAAAAAGATTTAAAAACATATATAATCATATATTAGTTATTTCTATCCATTCCCTCCAGTATAACGGCTACTCGTTAACTAAAATAATATTATTTTATTATTAGAGTGCAACGTAAGATTCCCAAGAAACTCATTGTTGCGTGTTGGGTACACCATTGAGCATAGCATCCCCTTTAAAGTCATATTAATATTTCATTCACAAATATGGATAAAAATAAAAAATGTCATATTCTTTATTTACCTGGGGTGTTACAGACTGAGTGATGCTTCTCTCAGGAGAAAGGATTGAAAACCCTAACATTGCCGATCAAGGGTTCCAAGATGAGAGAATATTCGCATATGTGGTCGCAGGTAGAATTCCATGTGCATACTCGATGGCCTCCAAAAACATTGACCCAAAATCATAGAGACACATATTTCTATCTTCAATTGCTTTCTCTAAATATGAGGTACTGGATCTCGCTTCAGACCTCCATTTTGTTCCTGTAGGTCCTTTAATTAAAAAGCGCTCTTCTATGTTCTTCTTATGCAAAACCTTTGAGAACACTATCTTTACAAACATTCAAATTGGGCTTCTGAATTATTTTATTTTCATGATTTTTTTACCTCAGATTAGGATTATTATAGAGTTTGGATTCGAATCACTTGGTCCTTTTGGGAGTCTTCTATGAAGTTCTATAATTGGTCTCTAGATTTTGAAATTGGATTTGAGCCTCCTATTGTTCCTATCTAGATCATGTTCCCATGGTTACCGCTGTATTTGTTCAAGCAGTGTGCTACTTCGTTAATTGCTAGTATTTTAGGAACCTTGATTAGATTAGATGCTGCTACCTGAAATCTATCTCGACCCTCAGTAGCAAGGATTTTCACAGAGGTTTACATCTCGCGTGATCTGCCATCCTGATCTTGTCTTCAAAAAGGTGAGAAAGGAATCATTCAATAAGTGGTATTTGAAAATTTTCATCCATACTGTATGTTCTACTACAAAATTGGTCATTCGATGGAGGAATTTGAGTATCAAATATTAGAACCTCCTAAACCTCGTTGCAAATCAGTTTGGGTGGAAAATCTGGGTCAAAATGGACCTCTGATGCTCTTAAATCAGGGCCTGTTGGTGACACCTAGAAAACATCCATGCATATCCCCGGGACTTATAATGAGATATCAGAACCTAGGGACAATTTTCATCCTATGAGGGATCAAGATAATACTCTTATGTAAAAAGGTGAGCATCTTACCAAAGAGACTTCACCGATAGTTGTGGTTGCTAGTTTTCCTCACAGTCCCTCCCCTCTTCTTGAGGTAGTATCGAATGTGAAAATGAATGATGACACTCAAGAGGATGTTGATATTGAGAGGTGAAATGCATCGGAATGTAATGATTCACCAAATAAAGAGGAAGACAAATCTACTCACATTTAGGTAGATTATTTGAGAACCATGTCTAGGAAAGGGAAAAAGCCAATAGTGGATGCAGATGGGTTCATTACCCCCAATCCCAAAAAAACGAGGAATCATTGAAATTATTCCCATGTTTTAAGAACTATAGTTACTCGATACTTGGATTTCTCATGAAGGTAAGTTTCTATTGATCCTTCTATAAGGGAAACCAATGAATCTACTCAAGTTAAACCTCTTAGTGAAATGTCACTTGAAGTGATTTCAGCCTCTGACATATCCCAACATGTTGAGGTCGCACAACACCATGGAGGGGTAGAAAAGTAGGATGTACCTTGCTATCAGGACCCTAAATCATCAGAGAAGTTCCAAGATGAAATCTTATATAAATATTTTCAAAAAAGGGAGATCTCAAATAACACTTACCTTTTCGTTAAATAGAATATAATTTAAATGAAAAATTAAAGAGGATGTTTCAAAAAATCATTAATTCATCTTTGATGTTTGTTCGACCTCTATATTGCAAGATTTGGTATTCTCTGATTGCTGCATATGCTTTTGTTTTTACTGGTGCTTCCTGACTTTGACTTTATTATTGAATGGGCTATCCTGATCAGTTGATGGATTTTGAATCTGTTTCAGATTTTTATTTGATGTATATATTTGAGAATCCTTCCCTGCATAAAGTGATGGATTCAAGTATTATGATTCTTTGGTTTGAGAAGTATGTCTCACATCTGTTTTATGGTTGTATAAAGGAATATTTGGAATCAAAATGGCTTCATTGTATCTCTGATTGGAACCTTTTTGATCTCTCCTGGACTGAATACTAGAGGATCCAGACTTTTTCGTACATTATTTGTTGGATTTGTGTGTTATTATCTATTCATGCTGACCACAGGGGAATAAGTCTTGGACTGTTCTATTTCATCCAGTAGAACAACCCTATGAATATTTGGATGAACTTCACATTTGAAAATCCAGCTTTGAAGATACAATTGAATATTTTAACACAAAAACAGATGCACAAGTTTCCGAAGATATGCAAAATGAAAGTTATGTAATTAGAGCAGCATTGGGGAAGAGCCTCAAATTCCTTGAAGTTGACATCAGATGTGTGGCTGATGATGATTCTGGGCAAGGACAGAGTCCTACGGAAAAAATAATTCATGATGACTTATATTGAGGACTGGGGGCTTTCACAGTTTTTCTATACACTTGGCATGAGGTTAATGATCTTCCTTGATATATCTCATGTTCCGCTATTATACTTTTGCTTGGTGTAAACTCATTATACCTCGATCTTGTATTTTAATTTTTTTTATTTAAAAAATTTATTTGGGGCATAAATTGGGTGACCAATTCATGCCTCTGTTTGAATAAGAAAATGTCATTTACACATCACAGATCTCCTATAAGTATTATCTCATATAAAAGAGTATATATAAAAATAGAAATAAAATCACTATGAACTACTGAAAATATCTTGCCATGACACATACCAAGTCACCATGAAAGTGTTGATATACTCTAGATCGATTAAAATAATACACATGAGAAACATCGATCATTCATGTAACCCAAGGCCTCAACCCTTTCTATTATTCTTCCATGCTTAACAAAAAAATAAATAAGGTATTCATGCTCCCTGGAGGTTCTAATACATGGGTGAGAAATAATATAATAAGGCCACCCAATTATAAAACAATATCTCTACTTTCATAAGTTCTTGATCATGAAATAATCTATAGTGAGAGGAGACATAACAAGAAAAGGTAGATACAACAATTAAGGTGAACCCACAAATGATCCATTGGTTTTTGATCCCTATCCTGTTATAAATGTACCAATATATATATATATATATTTACACATATATATATGCATAATAATTTATATATATGAGTGAAGTTAAAATATAATTGTGATAGATGTCATACCACTAAAAACACTATATAATCATGTCAATTCCTAGGTCTGTAATCATGACTGACAATACCTACTATGGATAGTGCTAGAAATTTCTTTGAGAAATACGTGTAACCACACGGGGATATGTGTGCATGACCAATGATCTTAGATAATAACCTTAAATCCATATGATTATGGATTTAATATACTAATGAAAATCCTCTAAAAATAGAACTACTTAAACAATGACCTATACATTGTGTATCATGTATTAATGCTAAAATAGAAAGGACCTAGGGAGATTGACCATGGAATCTTAGTTGTGTCTATTTAGCTAATCTATAGAAATCATATTATAATATACACCAACATGGTCAAGGAATTATGTACATTAACAAATCCTTCCTTCTTGAGTCCACATAGAACATATATATAAAACTCATATAATTTAGACTTAATAGGGCCATGACACAAGGCCAGCAAAGAAGTCATACTTATGGAGTCCACAAGGAACGTCCGTAGAAAAAATTATACAATATAGACCTTCTATGTCTAGGAATCATGTTAATTAAAAATGATATCCTTCTAGTTTCCACAATGCACATCCATAGAAAAATCTAAAAATTGTTCTTTAACATTATGCATTAAAATTTATATTCTACAATTCCAATTATAAGTTTCATACCATGATTACAATAATCCATTACATAGGAACAATAACCATGTACTAGAAAGGACCTCTAGGAATCCATTTCTTATTCCTCATCATGCCTAGATCTTCTATCAAATACTATTATATATCATTTGTAATCGTATATTAATAATGAGTGACCACATGAATGTACAAATATAATATTGAGGTTAAAGGAATGACAAGAACCAACAACATTATCACATCATGATGGGAATAAATGTTTGGTATGAGTTCGAGGTGAAACCCACAATCATCTATATCCAAACCCAAAATAATTTCTTTAGGTTGGTAAAAACATTAGGGCATGCATCAGGGCTCCCATGTCAAATAAAATAGCGAGGCGTCCAATTTGGGATCATAGAGGTTTATACGGTAGAAAAGGTTTCCCTATTATGAAAAATGGAAACTGTAACATTCTAGACACATCATAGATTGGATCCTCAGAAGGAGAAAGTAAACAGAGGCATCATATACAGGGTCATCTGGGTAAAATAATAAGCAGTAGCATCCTATATTGGATCCCCAAAATGGTATCTGTAGGAAGAGTCATCCTACATGGGATACTAGGAATGAAGAAATATGTTGAGGGATCTTAAATATATTACCTAGGACACCCTGTTTTTATGGAATCCCACATCGGACCGACATTAACAGAATTAATTCACATGCATCCTACAAGATATCATTGATGTAAAAGGATAAGATAAAATCTTATCATAAAAAGGAATTGTCTTTGAATAATAAATTACAGAGATGGATCATGTCCCACCTCAAATAAACTATAGAACTCATAGGATATAGAATAATGTCGGTACTACATGAAGAATTTTTTTTTAATAAATGTTTTGGAAACCCCACCTAGGATTCATGAAATTGCATCATGGGTATCATCTTCATGATCTACATGGAATAATACTCAAAATTGGCAACTCATGTGTCCAATTTAGACTCCAAGCAATAAGATAAGAAAATTACTAAGTGATATAAAGTGGTCAGTACATAATTTATATACCATAGAACATTTCATATACCATTAAATCATTGCCTAGGAATTTACATCATCCAGACATGGAGGGAAAAGAAAATGTGAACAGTACCTATAACACGTATGAGAGGTTTACCATACATGAGATACCTACACTTATATCGAACATGGTATAGAAATATGTATCACCTCAAAAATGCACATAAACATGATCTGTGACCAATAAAGGGTATGTATGTGTTCTAAATATCAAAACATTCCCTTCATGGGTTTTCTAATCATATACTCGGCTACACAACCAAGTAACTCTAACTAGTGTGTTCCCAAGGTACATGGTGTTTTATTCCAAAAACTCTATTAGGGATTGAACATTTATACATGTCCAGGAAAACCAAAAAGGTGTTTACTTCTTGTATATAAATTATACATCTAAAATTTTATCTTCCCTAAATAGGAATGACACCTAATGTTAGTTTTTGAACTATGCAATGTGGGATCAGGATTTCATAACAAGAAACTGCTAAAATCAACCCTGAACCCAATTGATTCACTAAAAGATATAGATCGATCATAAAGGGGGTCATAATAGAGATCCAAAACTAAAATGTTATTAATTTATTAGATTTTATGAAAAAAACATAAAACAATCTTACAATTGGGTATAATCTACCTACTGTTCACTCATATTCTAGTTCCATAACTAACACATAATAATCCAGCTCTGTCTAACATCGAAAGAGGAACCTCCCATTCTATCCCACATTCATTTTATATCTCCACATCCCCCTTTCCCTATCTCATTCACATTGAGTGAAGTCCCATAAAGATTACATGAGAATCCAAGGGAAGGATAAGAAATGAAAGGAATGAAAAAACCTAAGAAAATGAATAGAAAAAAATGGTTCCTGACCCTAGACCCCTGTGTGATTTTTTTTCTTTTCCTTAGAAAAGTCAGAAATTTCATACACAAAGATAAATACATGTTCTCAAAAATGACTCCGAATTCAAAATATATTTCTATGTATAACTATGTGAATAATTTCAAATTAAATATATTAATTACTAATTATTAATTATTTTTCTTAAATTTGATCATCTCATAATTCCAACAAACACCATATATGGTAAAATTCATATTCCAAGACCAATGTTGTAGTCAGAATAATTATTGGAGGTTATATTCTAGGGAGAAATGATAGTTCTATCACATACAATCATCTATGAGAAAAAATAATATATATGATCTAATTCAAAATCTTGAAAAACATGGGTCCACACCCTTATAAAATTAGTGGATTTAATTATTAATTTTTTAAAATATAAATTTAATTTAAAATATATTCACCCCTCTATTGATTTTTCCACTCTGAACAAATTTTTCTATCAGAGGATTTCAAAATATATTTATAATATTATATTATTTAATTTCATGATATAAAATTTTTTTATCAAAATTTTTTTATTTATTGAAGATAATATATAATATATTAAAATTACTAATTTTCATCATTAATTTAATATACATGACTACATTTAAAGTTATATTATGGAAAAACATTTTATATAGATAATGGGAATTGATATTTTTACAATTGTCGAGGATAAATATTAATTTAGTATATCTTCTAAAAGAGATAAGATTAATGTGACAATTAATAACTTGAACTATAAAAATAAACTTATGAATTCATTATAATATTCCTTAGTAGATGAATAATTCCATAAAATATTCTTTTGTTACTTATTTTTTGATTTGGGATACCATTTTTATATCTCATTATGGATTTTATAATGTCACAGAAATGCATTTAAACACTTATACAATTAAATATGATATATTAAGGATTAATCCTGATGAATCTATGATTGACATTAATATAAGATGGATGATATTTTTAAAAAAAATGCACACTCTTAAAAAGAAAATTTTGGACAAGAATAAAGTCATGTCACATCATAAATACCTTTTAGAATGATGGAAACAAACATCTGTGTTCATAGAGAGTCCTATGAAATTACTACACTACCATTAAAAGAAATAATTGGAAATATATTAATAAATGATGAATAATAGAATGTGATCAATGATAATGCGGTTGAACCAAATTGAACGTTAGTATATTATAATACTTTTGACTCTAAACAATAAGAGATGATCAATGATGGTGGAATAAGTGATAAAGAATCACCATCTAAAAGTGATGAATTATTGACTAACATAACCAATCATTAAATGATATTCAATAGAAAAATGGATTTATTTAATATACCATACTATAATGTTAAATATATTAATATATGTAATTTAAGGAATTATTTTAAAGAAAACATTTTCTGACAATGAATTAATTTGCTATGACTATATAAAAAGGGACATACTAAAGAATACCTTATAAAGATAAAGTATATTAATAAATATGAGGTAAATATTATAATGAATAAAAAATATAAAATCCAGTAGGGTTTCCTCTAAGTATTGTCCAAATAATTGATACTGGAGAATATGACATTGAAATAAAGCATATAATGTCTATTTTATAAAAATCACATAGGAAGAATTTAATGTTTTCCATGATTCTGAGGAAAATATATCAAATCATGATGAGACTTAAAAAAAGGATGAGAACATGAAAATTGATTAATCATTCATAGTGTATAACATTATTGATGATATTATTGGGGAATAAAAATAAAAATAATAAAATCTAATGAAGTATCATTAAATGTCTTCTCAAACAAAAAAATGACCTTACAATATCAAAATAAATGAATTATCAATTTTTTTAAAGAAAACAACAATCTTAAATTGTCTAATGAATAATTAATGAACAATATAGATTTATTTTTAAATAAAATAAAACCCCTTACTATGATTCATGGTGTAAAAACAATTTTAGGTACACAACATGACTATGATATTACCGTGGAAAAAGGAATATATATAATCATTTATATGTCCCAAATTGAAGTTCTTCTAGATCTTTTATAATTATTGTTTCAATTTTTCGAAATAATAATTTTTTAACTGATGATTTGTGATAAGCATATAGAAATCAAATAAAAAATATATTTTATCATAAATCACTTATTACTAACATATCTCAGCCAATAAAAATATGGTTACCAAAAAATTTTTTGCTTTAAAATCTATTTTTTATTAACCGTTTTTGATGAGTTTTAGTAAATAAATATGAAAACCAGATAGTGGATGTTCTAGATATATGATTGAATATTACTAACAATTCAAAAACTATATTAAAGTGATTGGTGGACTTCTCACTTTTTGTGATAATTATAAAGGGGAAATTACATGGGATAGAATCATAATAAACTGTAATACAATTTTTATTTCTAAGGTTTTATTTTGAAATGGATTAAAATATAATATGTTTATAATATAAAAATTATTTGATGATGAAACTCATCTTAAATTTGAAAAAATTGTAATGTTTCTATTTCACATCATGCTTTACTTTCTACTTCTATATGAATTAAAAATGATTTTGTTATAGATTTAATTACTTATTTTCTTAGACTTTGTTTATTAATTTATAATGATTATTGGATTTGGAATATAATACTAGGACTATGAATTAATCTCTCACTTAGAAATCAATCTATTAATTTTTGAGTGATGGATCTACCCAAACTAGAATTCCCAATAGTCACGGTCGACAATCCCAATCAATGTGGAAGGTAATATAAAATACCATTAAAATTATAGAAAAATGTTTTATCTTCTAAAACGCTCAATTTAGTAAAAATGTATTTGATTATACCATATAAATATTATTATATTGTATGAAAACCTTATTCATATGATATATTATATGATAAATCAAGAAATATATTTGGGTTTTTCATTTCTCCTAAAACTACATTTCTTTCTGGTATTTCTAAAAATGCAAGGTTGTTACTGAATATTAGTGGATGCTGAATTATGACAATGAGAAGTGACCCTGTGAATGCGCATGGAAATAATATTTTTTATTCCTTATTTTCAATGCATTTATAAATTTACAACTTTTATGATCGTTGGACTCTATATAAAAATGGATTATTAGATAAAATAAATATAATCCGTAAAAAATTTCTCAATCCACGATTAATGTGTATGATTTAATTGTATATTTTTGTGTATAAGAAAAAAAATCTTATTATATAGTTAATATATATTTAGTTAGCCTATTTTAAAATAATTTCCCATAGGAATTTAATATTGATAAATAATTAATGTTTATTTATTTAGAGTTATTGGTATAAAATTATTTCTACTCAACACAAAATAGAATTTACTGATGTTTTCATCCAAAAGTGATGAAGGAATTTTTATACGACATTCATTATCTAGTAAATCATATATAGTGTTTAAAAAAAGGTCTATGATTATGGTAGAATCTATATAAAGCATGTTTCACGGGATAGTTACACATAAATCTAAGACATCATTAAAAAATATGGAAGAGGATCTTCCCATTTAAAAATCAATTCTATATGACCTCCTATTAAGAATTATTCAGTAACTAATGAACATCATGAACATGAAAATATGGATAACAATGAGGTTTCAATAAATTATATTTCTTGAGATATTAGGACTCATTGATATAACCTCCCCTGAATATTGAGTTATAGGTTACCTATACAATAGAACATTGATTATAAATTTTATATAAATACATGTTGGACATCAATCATATTATCACAATATGAACCATAAAAATGTATGATTTGAGTAATTATTTATTCTCGGTTATGGAAATTAATTAATAGTTGAACAATTTTGAAATATAATATTTTTGTGATCTTATTTAAGGACTCAATGACTATCTAATTATTAGAAATAAATGGCTATTTAGTAACAAGGTTGTGGAGTAAGGAATAATAGTTTGACACAAATATAGACCTATTGTGTAAAATTATTATTAAGATGAAGTTACTAATAGTCAGTAATTATTTCTCTAGTCTATATTTGTAAATTTATTTGAATGTTGATCTCATATGAAAAAAACTTGGATATCAAATTATATTAAATGGATGCTAATAATTAATTTAAAAATTGATATATAATTGAGGTGGTTTTTATTAAACAACCCTAGGGTTTTCAATACCCTAATTTTGTAAATTATATTTTAAATTTAACATATTATTTATATGGTTTAAAAAAAATCCTTGAGTTAGTTATGATAAGAACCAATAATTTTTTTATAAAATTTTTTAATAAAGCAATTGCTGACCAATATTTTTTCATAAAAAAATATTTAAAAATATGAATTTTAGTATAAATATATATTGATTTTATTATTTATAGTTCTTCAAGAAATTATATATGTACAATATTTTAAAATATATTGAAAATTATTTTTAAATGACTTTAATGGAAGAATTTAAATTATTTCTAGATTTTTATATTTTTAGAAAAAATGATAGAATTGATTTAAATAAATGAATTTAAAATTGTGATCATTTAAAAATATTTTTTAAGGATATTAATTACAGTAGTGATACCCCAATGAGTAATACATTCAATTAATATCATGATGAAATAAATATATTGATTGATCAGGACTCATATAGATTTATGATTGTAACTTTACTGTATTACACTTCTATTTGACCTGCTATAATAATTAGTGTGATTATGTGTCCTCCCATTCTATAAAAAAGAGTTACATTTAAATATTGTAAAGGTAATTTTTAAATTACTAAAAAATTAATATATCATTGGATTATTTTACTCCAAGAAAAAAGAAATAGACTTATTGACTTTTTCAAATATTGATTTTTATGGTTGTATGTTAGAAAGAAGAAGAACATCTGGAACATGTCACTTTTGGGAAAATTATTTACTATCATGGTGTAGTAATAAGTATTATTATATTGCATTATCAACATTGAAACTTTGGTATATAGCTATAAGTAGTGGCTGTGAAATATGATTTTGGATGATATATTCATTATTTATTTATGGATATCTATTCCAAACTGTTCATATAAATCTTTTTAATACAAGTGCAATAAATATTTCTTGAAATCCTATATCATATTTTATAAAAATGAACATTGATGTAAGACTTCACTTTTTAGAGATCATTTTTATGAGGATGATACAACTCTATATTTTATTGGTAATGAACATCATCTTTATAATATATTAAAAAACCTATTTAATGATGATATAATAAATTATATCTAGAATGAATTGAGTAGGATTAGTTATGCATAATTATTTTAATTAAATTTTATAATTTTTTTTTATTTAAGATAAATTTAAATTATATATTTTTAATATTTTTATTTGAAATAACATTGAATTCAATTCCACGCAATTTTTATGATTACAAGGGGAGTTTGTTCATGTGGTCACAATGCATACCATCAACATTTACTCAAGCATTCACCATTCATACCATGATATTTTACTCACTTGGTAAATATTCATACAATGAATACATGTGTATATGGGTGGTACATACTTATCATAAACATCATATTCATATAGTTATCATTATTACATTGATTTTGTTATAACATATCCATATTTATCAAACGTTCCAAGTATACTCCCATTGAATTTTATGTGATAATTTTTGTGATTTTATTTAAGTTTATTATTATTTAATCAGTAAATAATTTGAATTATAATTTAAATTTAAATCTGAATTGAAAATTTTAATTTCCCTTTGATCACCAAAAACAGTTTTAGATCTTTTCAGAAAATTGAATTCAAATATCTCAAAACTCTCACTCACTCCAACCCAACCATCTCAGGTATTTTCTCCCTTAATCAAGCCTTCTAAAATCGATCCAAATAAAAATTCAAAAAGTGAGATTCCAAACACATCTCACGACTCCTATCTTATTTTCATCTACTAGTAAATTAATTATTTCAAATGAGGGAGTGAGTGAATTTATAAAGACAATGAAACATAAATAAATTGATCATCGAGTTTCAATAAAAAATTAATTCAATGAAAAGTGGTTTCAATAGAGTAGATCTATTTTCTTGGATGTGATTCAAAATTGAGGATGGGATGTTTAGTTTATGTAAAGTGGTTTTCCTTGTTTTTGAAACATGTTACAATTTTTCATGTGAAAATAAGTTTTTACCAATTGATAAAAGATATTTATTCGGGGAATTTTTTATATTGTCATAGAATTTTCCAATACACGTTAAGAGAAGTTTTTTAGTGTGCCACTCAATGGATAAAATGTGGATCACTAAGGATAGTAATCATTTATTCATTTGAATATGTAATATTAGGATGTTTTAGATGAACTTACCTGTATTGGACCCCCAAATTGACCTACTATTTCTAAACATAGTGATGAATGTTGGCCACAAGACATGTTCATTCTTAATTTAAAATGTCCAATAATATTGGATTATATAATCCTGATGCATCACAAACTGTTTTACTTATTTTTTATTATTTATTATATTCCAATTATTCTTTCTAGATATGTTATGAGACAAATGGTTGAGTTGTGTAAAAAATATCAAGGTTTAGTTCTTTACCTTTCTATAACCTCATTTCATCATTATCTATGTATATATGAATAATTATTTAGAGTAGAGAATATAAATTAATATGATAGATTTGTCATTACAAAAAATATTTAATAAAAAATGATAATACACTAGAACTCATAGAAAGATAAATTTTATGGTGAATCAGAAAAATTATATGAAATAATTAATACAGTAACGTACTCTATTTATAAAGACCCATACTTTACATACATTGTTAATACTTCAAAATTGAAGCACAATTATTACAACAAATGACAAAACCACAAAGGACCATATAGGTATAGTGTCTTTAGAAACTGGGAAACATAAACAACTGGTTCATTAATCTTCTACAGTGTCTCCCATTTATTTCATCATATCTAGGGTCCCTTTTAGCATATTCTACTTAATATCCATCTTCCTGACCTGGGGAAAAGAAAACATAAAAGGGTGAGCTCAAATGCTCAGCAAGGGCAAATAAAGGAAATAAAAATCATATCATATCTTTTTGAAAATCATTACATGCAAAAGAGATCATAACATCTTAACATGGAACAAATCAAAGAAGTGAAAATGAGATCCCCATAATCATAACATGAAACTTGAAACTTTGTGGCATGTACACATAATCATGGAAAATCATTTCTTTTTAGTCATGACTCATTGCCAAGACTATCTTTGTGGACAAAGTCCCTTTCTGAACCGAGTCACCCTCATTCCAGTCCTGTTTCACTGAACCGGTATAACCTACTGTTCCAGCCATGTCTATCTCATGAGATATAAAATCTTTACCCAATCGGTAAGCTACCTTCCCAACACGATCCAGTATTTCGAAAGGACCGATATATCTAGGGCTCAACTTCCCCTTCTTTCCAAATCTCATAACCCTCTTCCAGGAAGATATTCGTAAGAACACTTTATCACCCACTTCAAACTCTAGGTCTTTTCTTCGGTTGTCGGCATAACTTTTCTGTCGACTCTGAGCTGATCTTATGTGTTGTTGAATAGATCTGACCTTTTCTGCCATTTCATCAATGAGATCAGGTCCTAATAGCTTTCTTTCCCCAACTTCATCCCAGCAAGTTGGAGTCCTGCATTTCTTTCCATAGAGATATTCATAAGGAGCCATCTGAATACTGGAGTGAAAGCTATTATTATAAGAAAATTCCACCAAAGGTAGGTGTTGATCCCAACCACCTTTTAAATCCATAGAGCAAGCTCTCAACATATCTTCTAGAGTTTGAATTGTTCTCTCAGAATGACCGTCTGTCTGAGGATGATAAGCAGTGTTGAAACTCAACTCTGTATCCAGAGTATGCTGAAGACTTCGCCAGAACTTCGAGGTAAATCTCGGATCCCGATCAGATATAATAGAAAGTGGTACTCCATGCAATCTTACCACTTCCTTTACATATATCCTGGAAAGCTGATCTGGAGAGAAATCTTCTCTAATAGCAATGATGTGTGCAGACTTTGTAAGATGATCAACTATGACCCAAATAGCATTATTTCCTTTGGATGTTTTAGGAAGTTCTGTGACAAAGTCCATAGTGATGTTTTCCCATTTCCATTCGGGTATGGGTAATGGTTGTACATCCCCTTAGACTTCTGTCTCTCAGCTTTAACTTGTTGACAAACCAAGCATCGAGAGACATATTCAGCAACATCTCTTTTCATGCCATCCCACCAGAAGTACTCTTTCAGGTCCCTATACATCTTCGTGCTTCCAGGATGAATAGAGAATGATGAACTATGAGCCTCATCCAGCTTCTCCTTGAATTCGGGGATGGGAGGAACACAAACCCGATTCCTGAACTTTATTATCCCATCACAATCAAGGTTAAATTCAGGAACATTTCTCACCTTCTTTTGTAACTCGACATCTTCTTTCTGTGCCTCTTTAATCATCACATGTATAGATGGTTGAACATTCATTTGAGAAAGATAAGATTTTTCCTCTTCCATTATAATTCCAAGATCCATCCTTCGTAAATCCATAAATATTGCAACTTTTGTGATCCTCATCATGGATAAACTAGTATGGTCTTGTCGACTTAATGCATCTGCCACCTTGTTTTCGTTCCTAGGGTGGTAATGGATTGAGCAGTCGTAATCCTTAATCAGCTCCAACCATCTTCTTTGACGCATATTCAACTCCTTTTGTGTGAAAATATACTTTAAACTTTTATGATTAGTATAAATATCACACCTTTCACCATAAAGGTAATGCCTCCAAATCTTTAATGCAAAGATTACCGCATCCAACTCCAAATCATGTGTTGGGTAATTTTGCTCATGGATTTTCAACTGTCATGAGGCATAAGCTATCACCATATCATTTTTCATAAGAACTGTAGAGACCCGAAGCTTGACGTACATTGACATTACATTACATTTGCGGAATACTTAGTACATAACAAAAACACACACACAAGGATCGTAATAGTTTAGTGTCTTTGGAAACTCGGAATATAATCTTCTAATCGTGGTGAAAGATCTTCAAAATCTCCCATAAAGATCTTCCTTTTTTTTACCTAAAACCTTTCTTTATATCCTGGGGAAAAGAAAACATAAAAGGGTGAGCTCAAATGCTCAGTAAGGGTATACAAAAGAAATAAAAAACATATCATATCTTTTTGAAAATCATAACCTGCAAAAGAGATCATAATATCTTAACATGGAACAAATCATAGAAGTGAAAATGAGATCACCATAATCATAACATGAAACTTGAAACTTTGTGGCATGCACACATAATCATGGAAAATCATTTCTTGTTAGTCATGACTCATTGCCAAGACTATCTTAGTGGACAAAGTCCCTTTCTGAATCGAGTAACCCTCGTTTCAGTCCTGTTTCACTGAACCGGTATAACCTACCATTCCAGCCCTGTCTATCTCATGAGATATAAAATCTTTACCCAATGCATTGGAGGGAGATATAGGTCCCACCCATCTTATAATGAATCCTTTCTTATGTGTGCCACATAATCATAAATCATATATCATCGCATAACCCATGTAATAAAAATGGGATTCTTAAACAACATGACATCATAAAACCATTCATATAAGATAAAGGAATTCATAAACATAATTTCATCACAACTTAGTCAAATCAATGTCAAAAATATGGATAGAAACATAACCCTCTATTATCATAGATGGAAAATAATTTTGATAAAACACTTGAAATGAATTCTTGAGGAAAATATCCTTTCTTCTTCAAAAACAATTTTCCATTCTTAACATGTCATAAAATTTTAAAATAAAAGAAGTCGAGTTAAAAATAAACTTGAATACTTGTAAAGGAAGATTCTTGGAAATAATTTTTTAGAAATCCATTCATGCCGTATAAGTTAAAAAAAACATTCTTCGTACTTTTGTCGGAAAAGTCAAAAAGTACCTCGTATGAAAAATGACAAAAGATTCCTTTCATATCTTTTACTAAAAACTCACCAAAAGGTAAAATTGGATTTTAACCATTTTAGGTGGATGGAAATAACATTGCATATTGAGGAAACATGGATGTGGATGATAAAATACACCCCAGTAAATTTCAAAGTATAAACAATCTCGGATAAAAATGAGATTGTGATATTTCCCCTTACCTTATGTCCGACTTGCTTTGTAAGTGTCCGAACCTCCTGTATAATGATTTAAATAATGTTATTGACTTATTCCAGAATCATATTCATTGTTATGATATCATATATGGTTCACTTATGACATTATATTACCCGTTCTTTTGTAAATTCCATGTTAAAGAAGCGTTTTGGGTAAAATCGTTTCATTTATCGTAGGTGTTTTGACTTGTTGTTCTTGACATAATTATTACTTATATCATGATATACTTACTTCCAGAATATAAAATATGATTTATATATCATATATATTCAGTATATATATATATATAATAGGTAGATAAATAAAATGAAAAACACCGTTCATGGAGACGGTAGTCCGTACGTACGCATGAACGCTGTTTTCCTTTCCTTATTGTCTTGAAATGGAAGTAAGTAGATGACATACATATGTATATATATAAATAAATCCAGTAGCTTTATAATTTCATATATTTCATTATTATTTCTTATATATAAATTATAATCATTCTTAAACGGTTAACATGGAGAATGAATCTCATCGCGTCGTGGAGACGGTATTCCGTACGTACGCACGAGCGATGATATCATTTCTATAAATATTGAATTGAATTGGAGTGTATTATACAATATATCAGAATCAATATGATGTTTTAATAACTATTTATAGTTATTCTTTACACCATTATACCCATCCATGTAAGGTGGTGGTGGAAAATAGATTACACCACGGCGTGGAGACGGTATTCCGTACGTACGCACGCGCGGTGATTTCTTTTTCCGTAGGATGGATAGATGGTGAAATAGGGTTGTTTCATACTTATAATAACATATCAGTATATGAGTGATACTGATGTTATTACTTCATAATGAAACAACCTAAGAAGAAGAAGTGGAAGAAGAAATAAAGATGAAAGAATTGGTAACGGTAATTACCTCTTCTTTGAAGTGCCTCTTTGAGACCTCCTCTTAGGGCACTAAAATTGGTCTTTGAGGAAGACCAGAACCTCTAGGATGTTGCTAGGGAAGTGGAGAGGATAAATTGGCAGGGGTTGGCCGAGCTTGATTGCTCAAATTGGTGTGAGGAGGAGGGGGAGGAGGTGTCCTTTTATAAGGGAGGAGAGGGGCACCTTAGGAATATCTCAAAATATTATTTTATATTAAAGTCAAAATCGGTTTATAATGGTTCCAAAGGGTCTTATTTCGAAGCTAAAGTGGGGATGGGTCGAAATCCTATCAACCAATAGGATTTAGACAAGTTTAGGGTATTATTTTAACCTTATCAATTAGATTTAACTCTAAGTTAAATAATTTAACTTTTACCGTGTCTTTTTGTTTTCTTTCACTATATGGTTAATAAACTTACTATAACATGCCAAACGAACCCCAAATTGTATATTATTAATACATGTATCCTTATCTAAGTCATTTGGCCGAACCTTAGATTTTTAGGAATAAAATAACAATTAATAATATAATATTTTATTTAAAAACTATTTTGTGTCAATTTTGACACTATTTGATATATGATTTTTGTGAAAGTCATAACAGAATTATATGTTCGAACCAAGTTAATTAAATCAACAATAATATATCATAGTAACCTAGAAAATTAGTGGAATTCATAAAAAGTCTTAAATTACATTTATTTTGGTATTTATATTATCAATTATGTCAATATTTCATTAATAAGATAATTACTGCATCATCTTTGTGTCATAAATAAATTATATTATTTGATGTCTAAAAATTACAAATAAAATACCATCATGTAGGAAATCTTTTTAGATTTCTAATGAATATTTATAGTAGAATTTATCTTATGTATAACCCCATATTAAAAATGATTTACTTATTAAACTGTGATTTTAACTATTTTAACCCTTCTTTAAATAAATTAATAATAAATGTCCAAATCTAATCCAAGTGGGCCTAAATGGTCATATTTTATTCCTAAGTTTGTTTTTGATCGAATTACACTTGTCCAATAGAATTAGGACATGTGTTAGGGTAATACTAATATCATATTTACCCTTAGTTACCCTATTTACTATTAACCGTGGTAAAAAAAAGTAAAAAGTTACTATTCACCAAAAAATTATTTTCATCTCATTGAACCACATTTTAGTCCTTGATATTAACCGTGTCTCTTGGATTTTCGAAATTCCATTCACAGAAGTGGTAAAATTAAGTTTTATGCAAAATTCAGTTTTTAACCTACCACTTAGTAGTTTCACTATTCATCAAAAATTGATGTTTTTCAGAACAATGCCAAAATTTCATCCCAAGCTATATTTCATATTCCGAATTCAAAAATGAAGTCTATTTTACCAAATTCATAACATAAAAGTTGCATTAATTAATTTTATAATTAAATCCCGCTGTTAAAACAAATAGCGTGTTTTTAAGAAACAATATCTATCAAAAAATTGACACTTGTTTATGTCTAGTTTAAATGTGAAATTACATCCAATGACCAACATTGTATTAAATTGTAAAAATATATTCTATATATACTTTAAAACTACTCCAATTAATAATTTATCACTATTAATTATTTCGATTAAAAAAGTTGTTTTTTAATTCTAATTTAGTAATTTTCACTATTCATCAGAATATGAAAGTTATCCGAAATGTACCAAAATTTCTCCTTAGGCTAAATTCGATACTCCGAATCCAAAAATGAAGTTCATTTTGAAAAATAAGATTTACAGAATTTTAAAAAGTGGTTATTACTATTCATACCGGCTAGTTTTAATAATATTTTAATAGCATATCGTTGTTTAGTGAAACTCGGTATTGCGTATTACACACGCTATCGAGGAAGGTCGCGATTGCGTGTAATGCAAGGCAAGTCAAGGATGAGTGTTGTGCATGCTACTTTTGGTGTAGCATACAACACAAGACATTAAAAAGAATATTTTTTATAAAATCATGGGCTGTTACATTCTACCCCCCTTAAAATGAATTTCGCCCTCGAAATTCGTCGGGGTTATAAATGGTTTACTATTTGAAAGTTTCTTTAATAGAAACCAACATCGTAAAAGGGAATACCAAAACTTGGCTTTTAAAAACTAAAGTATGAAATGTAACGATTACCCAAATAAACTAATCACTGGGTTTCCACATAGGAGAAAATATGTATATGGAAGAGAAATCTAACCATCATGTTCTGATGGAGAGTGGTAGAGAACATGGCTATGGAAAAGCCAGTAATCACAAATCCATAGATTTGTGATGATATAAGGTACCATCTGATTCAACAGGTATAAGATCACTAGGACAACATTTTTGGTTTTCAAGATCATTTCCCTAAAGTTGAAAATTTGCTTAAAATAAATACTTACTTTATTTTGGTACAATCTCACTTTTGTTCGTGCCTTGAACAATTTCTACTTCATCTCTTAAATAAATGAAGTTGAATTTGTTATTTGTGAAGTGTTAGTAGATTATGTGATAGAATGATGGGTCATTCCATCTGTCTCAAACAAAAGGTTAGAAAAAGTTATTAAATATACATAAGTCATTCTATCGTGAGATTAATCGCATATGGTTCCTAAAATGGACTTATACTTCATATATCATACTGCTTAATATAATAACACTAGTTTCTACTAAACAGGGACTTCCTGTAGGTCAGTGGTAGGCGATAAAGGCCAGTTGCACTTCGGTTGTGGGTTCGATTCCCACATCCTTGTCCGACGCGATGGGCTGTCGCCCGTCCTGCAGGTTGTCCTTTTTCTAAAACTACATTACTATAACATCCCATCAATAATATCGAAAATATTTTATCCTTAAACAATACTAACTTATGTCCAACATAATCCATTTTAATCTTTAGGCTTATACATAATACTGCAGTCCACTCTCATAATACAGTGAAAACGATTACCAGAGATTTAATACTGTCGTTGATCCCCATATATCATAAGATATGTCTTGTTGGTCACATTCCAAACATTCAAAGGCCTTAATCTTGTACTCTCTTGAATACCCATTGAACCTTATTGAAAACATGAATTCTATTAAAAGTTAACTCTTTCCACATACCAAAATCCTCAAAATTCTATATACTCAAACCATGATATCACTTAGTCCTTATATCAATCATGAGCTCATTAATACTGTCAAACTTTTCATTTTCTCTTTATCACTTCATTATGCGCATATCATCCACTTTCCAAAAAAATATCTGAATAACCTTTCATTGTTACTCATACCATTCATCATAAACTTTCAAAACTTAAGGAAAGACAATAGTGTAACAATCCATAGATGTCTTTTTATTCTATAGTACAACATTACACTTGATAAACATGTAATCATTCCACTACCTTCTTAAACCATTGACCGAGCTTCAACAATTCTTTCATCTCACATATCATTTGTAGTCTCTTCATCATCATCCACATAAATACTACCCATAAGACCATACTGATTCTCTTCATGAGTCTTTCCCTTAGGGTATTTGTTTGCATAATGCCCATACATTCCACATTTAAAACACTTAACCATTTTTGATGTCGTAGCAATACCATTATCCTCATCCATGGTGTTAACCGACCCTTTTCCTGTGCACTTACTTGCTTTGTGTCCTTCTTTTCCACACCCAAAGCATCTTCCAGTTCCCTTGAAACATTCTCCTTGATGCCTTTTCCCACATGATTTACATAGGGGAAATTGAACTTTCTTTCCTCTATGATCATCATGAAACTCCATCTTTCTCTTATCAGCCGAGTCAGGAAACTTACCAAATTTTACTTTATTGATCATATTATGAGATTGCTGATTCGGCATAATAATGATGTTTGGACTTCCAAATCCCATTTCATTTGGTTTCTCATAAAGAATATCATTCCTTTGTCCATCATATCCTCCATTATCGTGAATCATCTTGTTTCCAACCATATTCTAAAACCCAAAAAGAATAGTGTGAGAGGAAAAAATCATAATAAAGGGGGAGTAACTTAAATATATATCATATTTGGTTTAATCTAATATCGTTACCATAGTTCTAGAACTATATCCTATACGTATACTTATCCTTAGGGGCATCCCTAGACATTCCTTAGAAATATCTCTAGGGATCTCACTAACGTTTTCGCATCCTAGTTTCCAAAGGTTGACTAACCCTTTCCTCTGATACCAACTATAATGACCCGAAGCGTGACGTACATTGACATTACATTACATTTGCGGAATACTTAGTACATAACAAAAACACACACACAAGGATCGTAATAGTTTAGTGTCTTTGGAAACTCGGAATATAATCTTCTAATCGTGGTGAATGATCTTCAAAATCTCCCATAAAGATCTTCCTTTTTTTTTACCTAAAACCTTTCGTTATATCCTGGGGAAAAGAAAACATAAAAGGGTGAGCTCAAATGCTCAGTAAGGGTATACAAAAGAAATAAAAATCATATCATATCTTTTTGAAAATCATAACCTGCAAAAGAGATCATAATATCTTAACATGGAACAAATCATAGAAGTGAAAATGAGATCACCATAATCATAACATGAAACTTGAAACTTTGTGGCATGCACACATAATCATGGAAAATCATTTCTTGTTAGTCATGACTCATTTCCAAGACTATCTTAGTGGACAAAGTCCCTTTCTGAATCGAGTAACCCTCGTTTCAGTCCTGTTTCACTGAACCGGTATAACCTACCATTCCATCCCTGTCTATCTCATGAGATATAAAATCTTTACCCAATGCATTGGAGGGAGATATAGGTCCCACCCATCTTATAATGAATCCTTTCTTATGTGTGCCACATAATCATAAATCATATATCATCGCATAACCCATGTAATAAAAATGGGATTCTTAAACAACATGACATCATAAAACCATTCATATAAGATAAAGGAATTCATAAACATAATTTCATCACAACTTAGTCAAATCAATGTAAAAATATGGATAGAAACATAACCCTCTATTATCATAGATGGAAAATAATTTTGATAAAACACGTGAAATGAATTCTTGAGGAAAATATCCTTTCTTCTTCAAAAACAATTTTCCATTCTTAACATGTCATAAAATTTTAAAATAAAAGAAGTCGAGTTAAAAATAAACTTGAATACTTGTAAAGGAAGATTCTTGGAAATAATTTTTTAGAAATCCATTCATGCCGTATAAGTTAAAAAAAACATTATTCGTACTTTTGTCGGAAAAGTCAAAAAGTACCTCGTATGAAAAATGACAAAAGATTCCTTTCATATCTTTTACTAAAAACTCACCAAAAGGTAAAATTGGATTTTAACCATTTTAGGTGGATGGAAATAACATTGCATATTGAGGAAACATGGATGTGGATGATAAAATACACCCCAGTAAATTTCAAAGTATAAACAATCTCGGATAAAAATGAGATTGTGATATTTCCCCTTACCTTATGTCCGACTTACTTTGTAAGTGTCCGAACCTCCTGTATAATGATTTAAATAATGTTATTGACTTATTCCAGAATCATATTCATTGTTATGATATCATATATGGTTCACTTATGACATTATATTACCCGTTCTTTTGTAAATTCCATGTTAAAAAAGCGTTTTGGGTAAAATCGTTTCATTTATCGTAGGTGTTTTGACTTGTTGTTCTTGACATAATTATTACTTATATCATGATCTACTTACTTCCAGAATATAAAATATGATTTATATATCATATATATTCAGTATATATATATATATATAATAGGTAGATAAATAAAATGAAAAACACCGTTCATGGAGACGGTAGTCCGTACGTACGCATGAACGCTGTTTTCCTTTCCTTATTGTCTTGAAATGGAAGTAAGTAGATGACATACATATGTATATATATACATAAATCCAGTAGCTTTATAATTTCATATATTTCATTATTATTTCTTATATATACATTATAATCATTCTTAAACGGTTAACATGGAGAATGAATCTCATCGCGTCGTGGAGACGGTATTCCGTACGTACGCACGAGCGATGATATCATTTCTATAAATATTGAATTGAATTGGAGTGTATTATACAATATATCAGAATAAATATGATGTTTTAATAACTATGTATAGTTATTCTTTACACCATTATACCCATCCATGTAAGGTGGTGGTGGAAAATAGATTACACCACGGCGTGGAGACGGTATTCCGTACGTACGCACGCGCGGTGATTTCTTTTTCCGTAGGATGGATAGATGGTGAAATAGGGTTGTTTCATACTTATAATAACATATCAGTATATGAGTGATACTGATGTTATTACTTCATAATGAAACAACCTAAGAAGAAGAAGTGGAAGAAGAAATAAAGATGAAAGAATTGGTAACGGTAATTACCTCTTCTTTGAAGTGCCTCTTTGAGACCTCCTCTTAGGCCACTAAAATTGGTCTTTGAGGAAGACCAGAACCTCTAGGATGTTGCTAGGGAAGTGGAGAGGATAAATTTTCAGGGGTTGGCCGAGCTTGAGTGCTCAAATTGGTGTGAGGAGGAGGGGGAGGAGGTGTCCTTTTATAAGGGAGGAGAGGGGCACCTTAGGAATATCTCAAAATATTATTTTATATTAAAGTCAAAATGGGTTTATAATGGTTCCAAAGGGTCTTATTTCGAAGCTAAAGTGGGGATGGGTGGAAATCCTATCAACCAATAGGATTTAGACAAGTTTAGGGTATTATTTTAACCTTATCAATTAGATTTAACTCTAAGTTAAATAATTTAACTTTTACCGTGTCTTTTTGTTTTCTTTCACTATATGGTTAATAAACTTACTATAACATACCAAACGAACCCCAAATTGTATATTATTAATACATGTATCCTTATCTAAGTCATTTGGCCGAACCTTAGATTTTTAGGAATAAAATAACAATTAATAATATAATAGTTTATTTAAAAACTATTTTGTGTCAATTTTGACACTATTTGATATATGATTTTTGTGAAAGTCATAACAGAATTATATGTTCGAACCAAGTTAATTAAATCAACAATAATATATCATATTAACCTAGAAAATTAGTGGAATTCATAAAAAGTCTTAAATTACATTTATTTTGGTATTTATATTATCAATTATGTCAATATTTCATTAATAAGATAATTACTGCATCATCTTTGTGTCATAAATAAATTATATTATTTGATGTCTAAAAATTAAAAATAAAATACCATCATGTAGGAAATCTTTTTAAATTTCTAATGAATATTTATAGTAGAATTTATCTTATGTATAACCCCATATTAAAAATGATTTACTTATTAAACTGTGATTTTAACTATTTTAACCCTTCTTTAAATAAATTAATAATAAATGTCCAAATCTAATCCAAGTGATCCTAAATGGTCATATTTTATTCCTAAGTTTGTTTTTGATCGAATTACACTTGTCCAATAGAATTAGGACATGTGTTAGGGTAATACTAATATCATATTTACCCTTAGTTACCCTATTTACTATTAACCGTGGTAAAAAAAAGTAAAAAGTTATTATTCACCAAAAAATTATTTTCATCTCATTGAACCACATTTTAGTCCTTGATATTAACCGTGTCTCTCGGATTTTCGAAATTCCATTCACAGAAGTGGTAAAATTAAGTTTTATGCAAAATTCAGTTTTTAACCTACCACTTAGTAGTTTCACTATTCATCAAAAATTGATGTTTTTCAGAACAATGCCAAAATTTCATCCCAAGCTATATTTCATATTCCGAATTCAAAAATGAAGTCTATTTTACCAAATTCATAACATAAAAGTTGCATTAATTAATTTTATAATTAAATCCCGCTGTTAAAACAAATAGCGTGTTTTTAAGAAACAATATCTATCAAAAAATTGACACTTGTTTATGTCTAGTTTAAATGTGAAATTACATCCAATGACCAACATTGTATTAAATTGTAAAAATATATTCTAAATATACTTTAAAACTACTCCAATTAATAATTTATCACTATTAATTATTTCGATTAAAAAAGTTGTTTTTTAATTCTAATTTAGTAATTTTCACTATTCATCAGAATATGAAAGTTATCCGAAATGTACCAAAATTTCACCTTAGGCTAAATTCGATACTCCGAATCCAAAAATGAAGTTCATTTTGAAAAATAAGATTTACAGAATTTTAAAAAGTGGTTATTACTATTCATACCGGCTAGTTTTAATAATATTTTAATAGCATATCGTTGTTTAGTGAAACTCGGTATTGCGTATTACACACGCTATCGAGGAAGGTCGTGATTTCGTGTAATGCAAGGCAAGTCAAGGATGAGTGTTGTGCATGCTACTTTTGGTGTAGCATACAACACAAGACATTAAAAAGAATATTTTTTATAAAATCTTGGGCTGTTACATTCTACCCCCCTTAAAATGAATTTCGCCCTCGAAATTCGTCGGGGTTATAAATGGTTTACTATTTGAAAGTTTCTTTAATAGAAACCCACATCGTAAAAGGGAATACCAAAACTTGGCTTTTAAAAACTAAAGTATGAAATGTAACGATTACCCAAATAAACTAATCACTGGGTTTCCACATAGGAGAAAATATGTATATGGAAGAGAAATCTAACCATCATGTTCTGATGGAGAGTGGTAGAGAACATGGCTATGGAAAAGCCAGTAATCACAAATCCATAGATTTGTGATGATATAAGGTACCATCTGATTCAACAGGTATAAGATCACTAGGACAACATTTTTGGTTTTCAAGATCATTTCCCTAAAGTTGAAAATTTTCTTAAAATAAATACTTACTTTATTTTGGTACAATCTCACTTTTGTTCGTGCCTTGAACAATTTCTACTTCATCCTTTAAATAAATGAAGTTGAATTTGTTATTTGTGATGTGTTAGTAGATTATGTGATAGAATGATGGGTCATTCCATCTGTCTCAAACAAAAGGTTAGAAAAAGTTATTAAATATACATAAGTCATTCTATAGTGAGATTAATCGCATATGGTTCCTAAAATAGACTTATACTTCATATATCATACTGCTTAATATAATAACACTAGTTTCTACTAAACAGGGACTTCCTGTAGGTCAGTGGTAGGCCATAAAGGCCAGTTGCACTTCGGTTGTGGGTTCGATTCCCACATCCTTGTCCGACGCGATGGGCTGTCGCCCGTCCTGCAGGTTGTCCTTTTTCTAAAACTACATTACTATAACATCCCATCAATAATATCGAAAATATTTTATCCTTAAACAATACTAACTTATGTCCAACATAATCCATTTTAATCTTTAGGCTTATACATAATACTGCAGTCCACTCTCATAATATAGTGAAAACGATTACCAGAGATTTAATACTGTCGTTGATCCCCATATATCATAAGATATGTCTTGTTGGTCACATTCCAAACATTCAAAGGCCTTAATCTTGTACTCTCTTGAATACCCATTGAACCTTATTGAAAACATGAATTCTATTAAAAGTTAACTCTTTCCACATACCAAAATCCTCAAAATTCTGTATACTCAAACCATGATATCACTTAGTCCTTATATCAATCATGAGCTCATGAATACTATCAAACTTTTCATTTTCTCTTTATCACTTCATTATGCGCATATCATCCACTTTCCAAAAAAATATCTGAATAACCTTTCATTGTAACTCATACCATTCATCATAAACTTTCAAAACTTAAGGAAAGACAATAGTGTAACAATCCTTAGATGTCTTTTTATTCTATAGTACAACATTACACTTGATAAACATGTAATCATTCCACTACCTTCTTAAACCATTGACCGAGCTTCAACAATTCTTTCATCTCACATATCATTTGTAGTCTCTTCATCATCATCCACATAAATACTACCCATATGACCATACTGATTCTCTTCACGAGTCTTTCCCTTAGGGTATTTGTTTGCATAATGCCCATACATTCCACATTTAAAACACTTAACCATTTTTGATGTCGTAGCAATACCATTATCCTCATCCATGGTGTTAACCGACCCTTTTCCTTTGCACTTACTTGCTTTGTGTCCTTCTTTTCCACACCCAAAGCATCTTCCAGTTCCCTTGAAACATTCTCCTTGATGCCTTTTCCCACATGATTTACATAGGGGAAATTGAACTTTCTTTCCTCTATGATCATCATGAAACTCCATCTTTCTCTTATTAGCCGAGTCAGGAAACTTACCAAATTTTACTTTATTGATCATATTATGAGATTGCTGATTCGGCATAATAATGATGTTTGGACTTCCAAATCCCATTTCATTTGGTTGCTCATAAAGAATATCATTCCTTTGTCCATCATATCCTCCATTATCGTGAATCATCTTGTTTCCAGCCATATTCTAAAACCCAAAAAGAATAGTGTGAGAGGAAAAAATCATAATAAAGGGGGAGTAACTTAAATATATATCATATTTGGTTTAATCTAATATCGTTACCATAGTTCTAGAACTATATCCTATACGTATACTTATCCTTAGGGGCATCCCTAGACATTCCTTAGAAATATCTCTAGGGATCTCACTAACGTTTTCGCATCCTAGTTTCCAAAGGTTGACTAAACCTTTCCTCGGATACCAACTATAATGACCCGAAGCGTGACGTACATTGACATTACATTACATTTTCGGAATACTTAGTACATAACAAAAACACACACACAAGGATCGTAATAGTTTAGTGTCTTTGGAAACTCGGAATATAATCTTCTAATCGTGGTGAAAGATCTTCAAAATCTCCCATAAAGATCTTCCTTTTTTTTTTACCTAAAACCTTTCTTTATATCCTGGGGAAAAGAAAACATAAAAGGGTGAGCTCAAATGCTCAGTAAGGGTATACAAAAGAAATAAAAATCATATCATATCTTTTTGAAAATCATAACCTGCAAAAGAAATCATAATATCTTAACATGGAACAAATCATAGAAGTGAAAATGAGATCACCATAATCATAACATGAAACTTGAAACTTTGTGGCATGCACACATAATCATGGAAAATCATTTCTTGTTAGTCATGACTCATTGCCAAGACTATCTTAGTGGACAAAGTCCCTTTCTGAATCGAGTAACCCTCGTTTCAGTCCTGTTTCACTGAACCGGTATAACCTACCATTCCAGCCCTGTCTATCTCATGAGATATAAAATCTTTACCCAATGCATTGGAGGGAGATATAGGTCCCACCCATCTTATAATGAATCCTTTCTTATGTGTGCCACATAATCATAAATCATATATCATCGCATAACCCATGTAATAAAAATGGGATTCTTAAACAACATGACATCATAAAACCATTCATATAAGATAAAGGAATTCATAAACATAATTTCATCACAACTTAGTCAAATCAATGTAAAAATATGGATAGAAACATAACCCTCTATTATCATAGATGGAAAATAATTTTGATAAAACACTTGAAATGAATTCTTGAGGAAAATATCCATTCTTCTTCAAAAACAATTTTCCATTCTTAACATGTCATAAAATTTTAAAATAAAAGAAGTCGAGTTAAAAATAAACTTGAATACTCGTAAAGGAAGATTCTTGGAAATAATTTTTTAGAAATCCATTCATGCCGTATAAGTTAAAAAAAACATTCTTCGTACTTTTGTCGGAAAAGTCAAAAAGTACCTCGTATGAAAAATGACAAAAGATTCCTTTCATATCTTTTACTAAAAACTCACCAAAAGGTAAAATTGGATTTTAACCATTTTAGGTTGATGGAAATAACATTTCATATTGAGGAAACATGGATGTGGATGATAAAATACACCCCAGTAAATTTCAAAGTATAAACAATCTTGGATAAAAATGAGATTGTGATATTTCCCCTTACCTTATGTCCGACTTGCTTTGTAAGTGTCCGAACCTCCTGTATAATGATTTAAATAATGTTATTGACTTATTCCAGAATCGTATTCATTGTTATGATATCATATATGGTTCACTTATGACATTATATTACCCGTTCTTTTGTAAATTCCATGTTAAAGAAGCGTTTTGGGTAAAATCGTTTCATTTATCGTAGGTGTTTTGACTTGTTGTTCTTGACATCATTATTACTTATATCATGATCTACTTACTTCCAGAATATAAAATATGATTTATATATCATATATATTCAGTATATATATATATATATAATAGGTAGATAAATAAAATGAAAAACACCGTTCATGGAGACGGTAGTCCGTACGTACGCATGAACGCTGTTTTCCTTTCCTTATTGTCTTGAAATGGAAGTAAGTAGATGACATACATATGTATATATATACATAAATCCAGTAGCTTTATAATTTCATATATTTCAGTATTATTTCTTATATATACATTATAATCATTCTTAAACGGTTAACATGGAGAATGAATCTCATCGCGTCGTGGAGACGGTATTCCGTACGTACGCACGAGCGATGATGTCATTTCTATAAATATTGAATTGAATTGGAGTGTATTATACAATATATCAGAATCAATATGATGTTTTAATAACTATGTATAGTTATTCTTTACACCATTATACCCATCCATGTAAGGTGGTGGTGGAAAATAGATTACACCACGGCGTGGAGACGGTATTCCGTACGTACGCACGCGCGGTGATTTCTTTTTCCGTAGGATGGATAGATGGTGAAATAGGGTTGTTTCATACTTATAATAACATATCAGTATATGAGTGATACTGATGTTGTTACTTCATAATGAAACAACCTAAGAAGAAGAAGTGTAAGAAGAAATAAAGATGAAAGAATTGGTAACGGTAATTACCTCTTCTTTGAAGTGCCTCTTTGAGACCTCCTCTTAGGGCACTAAAATTGGTCTTTGAGGAAGACCAGAACCTCTAGGATGTTTCTAGGGAAGTGGAGAGGATAAATTGTCAGGGGTTGGCCGAGCTTGAGTGCTCAAATTGGTGTGAGGAGGAGGGGGAGGAGGTGTCCTTTTATAAGGGAGGAGAGGGGCACCTTAGGAATATCTCAAAATATTATTTTATATTAAAGTCAAAATCGGTTTATAATGGTTCCAAAGGGTCTTATTTCGAAGCTAAAGTGGGGATGGGTCCAAATCCTATCAACCAATAGGATTTAGACAAGTTTAGGGTATTATTTTAACCTTATCAATTAGATTTAACTCTAAGTTAAATAATTTAACTTTTACCGTGTCTTTTTGTTTTCTTTCACTATATGGTTAATAAACTTACTATAACATGCCAAACGAACCCCAAATTGTATATTATTAATACATGTATCCTTATCTAAGTCATTTGGCCGAACCTTAGATTTTTAAGAATAAAATTACAATTAATAATATAATATTTGATTTAAAAACTATTTTGTGTCAATTTTGACACTATTTGATATATGATTTTTGTGAAAGTCATAACAGAATTATATGTTCGAACCAAGTTAATTAACTCAACAATAATATATCATAGTAACCTAGAAAATTAGTGGAATTCATAAAAAGTCTTAAATTACATTTATTTTGGTATTTATATTATCAATTATGTCAATATTTCATTAATAAGATAATTACTGCATCATCTTTGTGTCATAAATAAATTATATTATTTGATGTCTAAAAATTACAAATAAAATACCATCATGTAGGAAATATTTTTAGCTTTCTAATGAATATTTATAGTCGAATTTATCTTATGTATAACCCCATATTAAAAATGATTTACTTATTAAACTTTGATTTTAACTATTTTAACCCTTCTTTAAATAAATTAATAATAAATGTCCAAATCTAATCCAAGTGGGCCTAAATGGTCATATTTTATTCCTAAGTTTGTTTTTGATCGAATTACACTTGTCCAATAGAATTAGGACATGTGTTAGGGTAATAATAATATCATATTTACCCTTAGTTACCCTATTTACTATTAACCGTGGTAAAAAAAAGTAAAAAGTTACTATTCACCAAAAAATTATTTTCATCTCATTGAACCACATTTTAGTCCTTGATATTAACCGTGTCTCTCGGATTTTCGAAATTCCATTCACAGAAGTGGTAAAATTAAGTTTTATGCAAAATTCAGTTTTTAACCTACCATTTAGTAGTTTCACTATTCATCAAAAATTGATGTTTTTCAGAACAATGCCAAAATTTCATCCCAAGCTATATTTCATATTCCGAATTCAAAAATGAAGTCTATTTTACCAAATTCATAACATAAAAGTTGCATTAATTAATTTTATAATTAAATCCCGCTGTTAAAACAAATAGCGTGTTTTTAAGAAACAATATCTATCAAAAGATTGACACTTGTTTATGTCTAGTTTAAATGTGAAATTACATCCAATGACCAACATTGTATTAAATTGTAAAAATATATTCTAAATATACTTTAAAACTACTCCAATTAATAATTTATCACTATTAATTATTTCAATTAAAAAAGTTGTTTTTTAATTCTAATTTAGTAATTTTCACTATTCATCAGAATATGAAAGTTATCCGAAATGTACCAAAATATCACCTTAGGCTAAATTCGATACTCCAAATCCAAAAATGAAGTTCATTTTGAAAAATAAGATTTACAGAATTTTAAAAAGTGGTTATTACTATTCATACCGGCTAGTTTTAATAATATTTTAATAGCATATCGTTGTTTAGTGAAACTCGGTATTGCGTATTACACACGCTATCGAGGAAGGTCGCGATTGCGTGTAATGCAAGGCAAGTCAAGGATGAGTGTTGTGCAAGCTACTTTTGGTGTAGCGTA
This sequence comes from Viscum album, assembly GCA_963277665.1. Lineage (NCBI taxonomy): Eukaryota > Viridiplantae > Streptophyta > Magnoliopsida > Santalales > Viscaceae > Viscum > Viscum album. Next base: position 53,541,387 of record OY728143.1, on the reverse strand, counting down.
CAACACAAGACATTAAAAAGAATATTTTTTATAAAATCTTGTGCTGTTACAAGAACACACCCCAATCCCTTCTTGGATGCATCACTGTAGATCACAAACCTTTCTCCACTACAAGGCAGTGTGAGCACAGGTGCACTGGATAACCTTCTTTTCAACTCCTTGAAATTCTCTTCACATTCCTCTGTCCAAACTAACTTAACTCCTTTCCGAGTCAACTTGGTGAGTGGATTAGATAATCGTGAAAAATATTTTACAAAAAGTTGATAATATCCAGCCAAATCAAGAAAACTTCGGATCTCAGTTACTGTTGTTGGTCTTGACCATCTTTTGATAACCTCTGTTTTTGCTGGATCCACAGATATCCCCTCTTTTGAGACTATGTGACCCAAAAATGTAACTTTTTGAAGCCAAAATTCACACTTGGAAAATTTGGCATAAAGATTCTCCTTTCTCAGGGACTTCAATATAATTCTCAAATGATCTTCATGCTCTTCCTTTCTCTTTGAATAGACAAGAATATCGTCTATAAAGACTACCACAAATTGATCAAGATAGTCTCTAAAGACTCTATTCATTAGATCCATGAAGATAGCAGGGGCATTAGTAAGACCAAATGGCATCACTATAAATTCATAGTGTCCATACCTTGTACGGAAAGCCGTCATTGGTATATCCTCCCTTTTGACCCTTAATTGATGATACCCTAAACGAAGATCAATCTTGGAAAAGTATTGAGCTCCGCGTAGTTGGTCAAATAAGTCATCAATGCGTGGGAGAGGATATTTGTTCTTGATAGTGATCTTGTAAAGTTCTCAATAATCAATGCAGAGTCTCATTGATCCATCTTTCTTATTATCAAATAGAACAGGTTCTCCCCAATGTGATGCACTAGGGCGTATGAATCCCTTATCAAGATTCTCTTGGAGTTGCTTCTTCAATTCCTGCAACTCAATTGGGGCCATTCTATAAGGTGTCTTTGAAATAGGCAAAGCACCCGGTACGAGTTCTATTGAAAACTCAACTTCACGATTTGGTGGAAGACCCGATAATTCCTCCAGAAAGACATCATCAAACTCTCGTACGATGGGAATATTCTTAATTGTAAGTTTCTCACCAACCATTTGAGATAAATAACCTTCATTTAGTGGAGTCATGACCCATAAGATGGAAGCAATTTCTACTGGAAGGCTATATTCATCCTTGCATCGATAGACGATCGTAGATTGATCTGGAATATGAAATGTGACTTCCCTTCTTTTGAAATTGATATGAGCTCCGTATAAAGAAAGCCAATCCATGCCAAGAATCACATCGAATTCCACTAAAGGAAGGATCACAAGATTTGCAGGAATCACTTTCCCACAAACGTCAATTGGAGAAGAATTATAAACTTTTGATGCGATTGATGTGCCATTAGGTGTTGTCACAGCTAACTCAACATCTAATTGTTGAGGTAATACGGTGATACCCTTAGAAAATTCTTCAGAAATAAAAGAGTGGGTGGATCCAGAATCAAATAAAACATTTGCTACTTTAGAGTGGATGGTATGTGTACCTTTCACCACTTCGTTATCGTACTCTACATCGCTCATAGAAATTGCATGTGACTTTCCTTTGTCTTTAGCCTTAAGAGTTTGTTGACGTCGACCATCATCATCAACCCTTGGATTTGGGCATTGATTGGCATAATTCCACATCTTCTTACACTTGAAACATTGAAGTGTAGTAGGTTCATTCTGTGTATCCCTTCCTTTGTTTGCATCATTAGACATCTTCTTCCCATTATCGCGGCATTCAAATGCCCGATGACCTTCCTTTCCACATTTGAAGCATTTACGTGTCCCTTTAAGACATTTCCCTCCATGTTTCTTTCCACACTTTGAGCATAAGGGAAAGCTCATCTTCTTTTCAGTGTGCTCTTTAGATTTTCCTTTGAATTCCATTTTCCTCTTCTTATCAAACCCATATGACTGATGGGTTACTCCAATCTCCATCTCGACTTTGAGAGCACATCGAACAATTTCCTCGTAGATATTGAAGTCCCTTATGTCTAACGCCCTTAGAAGGCATGGTTTTAAGCCAATAAAGAATCGATTGATCTTACTCTCAGGTTGGATAATAATACCAGAAGCGTACCTTGCAAGTCTTGTAAAATTTGCTTCATAGTTACCAACATATTCATCATCCCTTTGCTTCAGTTCAAGAAACTCTTTATCCATCTTTGTTTGGAGAATACGAGGGAAGTACTTATTAAAAAATAAGTTCTTGAACTCATCCCATTCCACAGACTCAATTTCATCCCTTTTCCTCGTATTCCTAATAAGATTCCACCATTGATCAACATCTCCTTCCAAACGATACACTGCTAGGATGACTTTATCATGTTCAGAACATTGAAGAACTTAAAATATCTTTTCATTAGTACTAATCCATTTTTCATCAACTAATGGATCAGTAGACCCACTGAATGAAGGTGGACGCTGCCTCATGAAGGATTCAACAGAATGTTTCTCCTTCCTTTGCTCGTTTGGAAGTCCTGCATGATTCATAGCTTGAGAAAGTTGTGTGAGCATGGCTACAAGATTTTTCATTCCAGCTCCCATATCGTTTGGTTGCTCAGGGGGACAATCATTGCATTGCCCATCGCATTCCGCATTAACACGGTTCCTTCGGGTTCAAGCCATTGACTAAAACCAAGAAGAATAGTGTCAGAAACACTAATTATAATAGGAAAACCACATAATCAAGGATAAAATTTCACACTTAAGGTCTTATCCTAGGGTATTCATGGCCATTTCTAAAACACTAAGATTGTGTTCTATGCTTAGAATTATCCTTAGGGTTCTTACTAAGGCTTTCACATCCTAGTTTCCAATGGTTGACTATACCTTTCCTCTGATACCAACTATAACGACCCATACTTTACATAAATTGTTAATACTTCAAAATTGAAGAACACTTATTACAACATATGACAAAACCACAAAGGACCGTATAGGTATAGTGTCTTTAGAAACTGGGAAACATATACAGCTGGTTCATAAATCTTCTACAGTGTCTCCCATTTATTTCATCATATCTAGGGTCCCTTTTAGCATATTCTACTTAATATCCATCTTCCTGACCTGGGGAAAAGAAAACATAAAATGGTGATCTCAAATGCTCAGCAAGGGAAAATAAAGAAAATAAAAATCATATCATATCTTTTTGAAAATCATAACCTGCAAAAGAGATCATAATATCTTAACATGGAACAAATCATTGAAGGGAAAATGAGATCCCCATAATCATAACATGAAACTTGAAACTTTGTGGCATGCAAACATAATCATGGAAAATCATTTCTTGTTAGTCATGACTCATTGCCAAGACTATCTTAGTGGACAAAGTCCCTTTCTGAACCGAGTCACCCTCGTTCCAGTCCTATTTCACTGAACCGGTATAACCTACCGTTCCAGCCATGTCTATCTCATGAGATATAAAATCTTTACCCAATGCATTGGAAGGAGATATAGGTACCACCCATCTTATAATGAATCCTTTCTTATGTGTGCCACATAATCATAAACCATACCTCATAGCGTAACCCATGTAATAAAAATGGGATTCTTAAACAACATGAAATTATAAAACAATTCATATAAGATAATGGAATTCATAAAAATATTTCCATCACAACATAATCAAACCAATGTAATAATAGGGATAAAAACAGAACACTTTTATTATCTTAGATGGAAAATAATTTTGATAAAAAACTTGAACTCCATTCTTGAGGAAAATATCCTTTCTACTTCAAAAACATTTTTCCTTTCATAACATGTCATACAACTTTAAAATTAAAGAAGTTGATTAAAAATAAACTTGAAAACTTGTAAAGGAAGTTTCTTGGAAATAATGTTTTAAAAATCCATTCATGCCGTATAAGTTAAAAAAAACATTCTTCGTACTTTTTTCGGAAAAGTCAAAAAGTACCTCGTACGAAAAACGACAAAAGATTCCTTTCATACATATTACTAAAAACTCACCGAAGGGTAAAACTGGATTTAAACAATTGTAGGTGGATGGAAATAATATTACATATTGATGAAACATGGATGTGGATGATAAAATACACCCCAGTAAATACTTACGAATAAACAATCTCGGATAAAAATGAGATTGTGATATTTCCCTTACCTTAGGTCTGATTTGCTTTGTACGTGTCCGAAGGTACTGTATAATGGTTTAAATAATGTTATTGACTTATTCCAGAATCATACATATTGATATTATATCATATATGGTCATATTCTTAGCTTCTTGTTAGTAATATTTCATTGTTACTTGTTACTCGGGTCTTTATTGCCTTTTGTTCTTATGCGTGTTTTGCCGAATAAAATCTTATTATTCTTTTATGGTTATAGAAACCTAATATCCAGAATGGTATTAGTGTAACATATATTATATTTATTCATTCAATTCATTTATATAATTACTCTGTAATGATGATCATGTAGAACGAGTCGCATCACATCGTGGAGACGGTATTCCGTACGTACACACGAGTGATGATATCGTTCCTATGATCGTGGAATTGTATTGGAGTATATTAATACTATTTCAGTATCAATATCACTTTATAATAATCATATTTAGTTACTCATTAAACCATTATACCCATCCTTGTAAGGTGATGGTGGAAAATAGATTACACCATGGCGTGGAGACGGTATTCCGTACGTACGCACGCGCGGTGATTTCATTTTTCCGTAGGATGGATAGAAGGTGAATTAGGGTTGTTTCATATTTATAATAACATATCAGTATGTAAGTAATACTGATGTTATTACTTTATCATGAAACAACTAAATAAGAATAATTTGAAGAAGAAATAAATTGAAAAGATCGGTAATGGATATTACCTCTTCTTTGAAACGCCTCTTTGAATCCTCCACTTAGGGAACTAAGATTGGTCTTTGAAGAAGACCAGGACATCTAGGATTATTCTAGGGAAGTGGAGAAGGTATTTTGGAAGGGGTTGGCCGAGCTTGAGTGCTCAAATTGGTGTGAGGAGGAGGGGGAGGAGGTGCCCTTTTATAAGGGAGGAGAGGGGCACCTTAGGAATATCTCAAAATATTATTTCATATTAAAGTCAAAATCGGTTTATAATGGTTCCAAAGGGTCTTATTTAGAAGGTAAAATGGGGATGGGTCGACATCCTATCAACCAATAGGATTTAGACAAGTTTAGGTTATTATTTTAACCTTATCAATTAGATTTAACTCTAAGTTAAATAATTTAACTTTTACCGTGACTTTTTGTTTTCTTACACTATATGGTTAATACACTTACTATAACATGCCAAAAGAACCCCAAATTGTTTATTATTAATATATATATCCTTATCTAAGTCATTTGGCCGAACATTAGATTTTTTGGAATAAAATAACAATTAATAATATAATATTTTATTTAAAAACTATTTTGTGTCAATTTTGACACTATTTGATATATGATTTTTGTGAAAGTCATAACAGAATGATATGTTCGAACCAAGTTTATTAAATCAACACACATATATTATAATACCCTATATAATTAGTGTAATTCATAAAAAGTATCAAATTTCATTTATTTGAGCATTTATTACATCAATTATGTTAACATTTCCTAAAATGGGTAATTACTGCATCATCGTTGTGTCATAAATAAATTAATTTATTTATAGTCTAAAAATTATAAATAAAATATAATTATGTAGGAAATCTTTTTATCTTACTAAATAATATTTATAGTCGATTTTCTCTTATGTATAACCCCATATTAAAAATATTTTAGTTATTAAACTTTGATTTTAACTATTTTAACTATTTTAACTATTCATTAAATAAAATAATATTAAATGTCATAATCTAATCCAAGTGGACCTAAATGGTCATATTATATTCATAAGGTTGTTTTTGGTCGAATTACACTTATCCAATAGAATTAGAACATGTGTTAGGGTAATAGTAATATCATATTTACCCTTAGTTACCCTATTTACTATTAACCGCGGTAAAAAAAGTAAAAAGTTACTATTCACCAAAAAATTATTTTTATCTCATTGAACCACATTTTACTTACTGATATCAACCAAGTCTGTCGGATTTTCGAAATTCCATTCACAGAAGCAGTAAAATTAAGTTTTATGCAAAATTCAGTTTTTAACCTACCACTTAGTGGTTTCACTATTCATAAAAAATTGAATGTTTTCAGAAAAATACCAAAATTTCACCCTAGGCTAATTTCGGTATTATGAATCCAAAAATGAAGTCCATTTTGAAAAATAAAATTTATAAAATTTCAAAAAGTGGTTATTACTATTCATAACGGCTAGTTTTAATAATATTAAAATAGCATATTGTTGTTTAGTGAAACTCGGTATTGCGTACAACGCAAGCTATCGAGGAAGTTCGTGATTGCGTGTAAAGTAAGTCAAGCTAGTGTGTAGTGAAAGATTCCTTTGATGATATATATATAACATAAATACAAAATATTACTCATAACAATCTCGGGTGTTACACTATTTAAATGAAGGATCTGGGGGATCTACGTGTCAAACATGATGAGGATTTGGAATATTATGATGAAGCCTTTTATTCTTCTAATAAACTAGAAGAGGACTTATTTGTTGAGAATGAAAAAATATTATTAGATTGATATGCTATATAACATGATGAAATACCACGAATAGGTCCTAAGGGTGAGATAAAATGTGATACATTTGTTGAATCTGATTAAATTTGGGACAACATAGAAGTATCTCATATTATTTTGATTACTCCTAGAAAACATATACCATCTCCAATTTATATGGGAATTATTTCTCCTTGATCTATATTTTTTGTCTTTGACTATCATGATTCTGATGATGATGATGATCTAGGAGGTAGTGTACCAACCTATAGTGGATATATAATTCTTCCTCTTCAAATAACATTAGATGAATAATTAATTGAATATATTGATAATGAAGAGGGAATTTATTAATCTCTTAAAATTCAATCTACTGATAAGACCATTCAATTCATCATTTCCACTACTCCAACAAAATTTGGTGATGAATATCAACATTTCATTCATGATTATATTGCTGATGATTCTGATAGAGGTGATGTTCATTATTCGAACAGAGTTGAGGGACATATAATTAGAGATTTATTAATGTATAACATACATTATAATAGGAATTAGGATATTAAGACACCTCCATATACTCGTTCAACCTCTATTACTTCTACTATATATGTCACTAAGAATGACTTGGATGTGTTTTACTCCTAAATTAATGATATGATCAAGTATGTATTTTTTTAAAAACCATTTCCACATGCTAGAAATTATTATATTTATGAATATATTATTCTAATGACCAATCACCTTCTTCCTCACATTCAATTTCAGATATAGTTATTTCTAAACAAGGATTCCGATTTGAGAGCACAACATGGTAATATCTATGATGATCTATCTAATATGATGATTTAGGTAGAGCATGGGTTTCTGAATGATATATTTCAACTTTCTCTCATTATATCTCTTCCTCGTTGTGGTCTGTCAGTTTTGTTGAATATAATAATGTAAAATTATTAAAGTTATTTTCAAGTTTATTTATGAAGATATTGTAATGATAAGAGATGTTGTGTTTAATGGGTTTCAATACCAAACAATATAATGCCCAATAATTGCTTTTGATAATTTCATTCAATCTGTTCATGATAAAGAAACTGTTAAGGGAGAAATTTATTATTACCTAATTATAAACTTTACATTGTGTAATATAAAGGATATATATATACCTATATCATTGTACACAAAGATTCCACCTATAAGTTACGATTTTAAGTGAAATATTGAGAATCTTGAGGCTTTAAACCTAGTATTGGAAGCATTCATTGAAAATAGTGATTCATATCATTATGATTTAGATCATAGTTCTTGAGAAGTTAATGAATTTATATAGTCGATGTAACTTTAGCTATAGAATTCATAGATATCATTTCATAATCATTAACTCATTTCCTTATCCCCATAAACAACGTCTATTACCAATACTCCTTTCGGTTGAACTCCAAACCAATATATTTGATTTCTAAGAAATATTTTAGATGTATATTTCATGTATTTGAAGCTTCCATATTTAATCATAAGACATAAACATCTGTTTATTCTACAACAAATAAAAATGAACCTCTCCACTTATTTATTTAACGTTTATCCCAAATTTAGATTAATATTTAAATCATTGAAAGGTAATTATTGTTTACCTTTTTTAATACAATTTTTATAACTTTTGAAATATTATGAAAATATTCAATTTTATTCCTTTTTTCTTTTAACTTATTAATTTTTTATAATCGCAGAAGGGGGAGTAATTAATGTATTGTTTTATAGAATAACATAAAATTAATTAAATCCATACGAAAAATTATCATGGTTTTTGGAACATTCTGTAGTGGTATTTCATTTATAATAAAATATTTTTTTACCCAAAATTGACATAAATTTAAATTCCATGATTTTTTATCACTAAAAGGGAGAAATTTTTGGCTTATATCAGAGCCCCGTTAATTCAAGGATCAAAATTTCTGTTTCTATTGTAACTATTGAAATTATTGTCTTCTTTTAGTAACTAGTATTATATCTAAAACATTGATAAATGGATATGTCTATATTTTTTCATGTAATCCATAACATATGAGAATTTTGAACATACGATGATGTTCCGAAATCTGTATGAGACCTTAATTAAAATTATATTTCACCTATACATATGAAAGAACAATTTCAATAAGTTAGATGATAAAAATTTATCAATGTCATGATCTTACCATAATGTGTATTTATACATACCATGCATTTAGAATCACCATTATACATGTACAATGAACATAACATGAGAAAGATATGTACATTACCACATGAATAAATAAATTTATTATTCCCTGGTCTGTATAATTTTTCGTAAAATTAAAGATTGACTTTGTCTATTATTTTTTTGATCGTTTGATGAAATAGTTTATCACATGAATTTATGAACCTAAAACTTTGGAAATGAATTGGCCTTATGTTGTGATGAACCAACCTTGGAACACATGTCACATAAACTGATCATGACAACTAAACTTGTCATGAAATCTTGTGAAATAGACCATTTGAACTAGAAATGTATTATGTGATGAAATATTATTATTTAAATATTAGTGGTGAAAGATTTTAAATATCCAACAACTAGTTTTTTAGAGAATTAACTTAATTGTAAATGCATCTAATATTGTGGTGACTATTATTCAATTGGTAATTTTATATGAATAGAATTTTATGATGAAAATATGATCATGAGAATAGAATGGAATATATGTGATCTTATATAGAATAATATATGAACCTATATGTTGAAATGTTATATAAAAGAAGGATATATGAAACTTAATTTTACTAGTGTTTTTGGAAATCATATATGGGCTTCCTATAAATATAACATCAAGGATACTAGATAAAGAATTCTACTCTGATTAAATTTCATCACATTTTCTTATCATATATTTCATTATTTTTTATTCATTACAGTTGAGTTGCGTTTTATTTTCATCTATTTATTTATAAAAAGACAATATATTATGTTAAACTAGTCGGTAAATTATATTCTATTAGGTATTTAATCTTTAATACATGGAAAAATTGTGGAAGAGATCATATGTGACATGGTATATTGTTTTATACCTTGTATAAACAATTAAAGAGAAAATATGATGGTAATTGTAGAGACCCAAAGCTTGACGTACATTGACATTACATTACATTTGTGGAATACATAGTACATAAAAAAAACACACACACAAGGGTCATAATAGTTTAGTGTCTTTGGAAACTCGGAATATAATCTTCTAATCATGGTGAAAGATCTTCAACATCTCCCATAAAGATCTTATTTTTTTTTCTTATACCTAAAACCTTTCTTTATATCCTGGGGAAAAGTAATCATAAAAGGGTGAGCTCAAATGCTCAGTAAGGGTAAACAAAAGAAATATCAATCACATCATATACATAAGAACATAACTTTTGAAAATCATATCCTTCAAAAGAGATCATAATATTATAACATGGGATAAATCATAGAAGTGAAATGTAATCCCAATAATAATAACATAAAACATGAAACATTGTGGCATACACACATAATCATAGAGAATCATTTCTTATTAGTCATGACTCGTTTCCAAGACTATCTAAGTGGACAAAGTCCCTTTCTGAACCGAGTCACCCTCGTTTCAGTCCTGTTTCACTGAACCGGTATAATCTACCATTCCAGCCATGTCTATCTCATGAGATATAAAATCTTTACCCAATGCATTTGAGGGAGATATAGGTCCCACCAATCTCATAATGATACCATTCTTATGTGTTCCACAACATCATAAATCATACATCATTTCATAACCCATGTAATAAAAATGGGATTCTTAAACAACATGACATCATAAAACCATTCATATAAGATAAAGGAATTCATAAACATAATTCAATCACAAAATAGTCAAATCAATGTAAAACTATGGATAGAAACAGAACCCTTTATTATCTTAGATGGAAAATAATTTTGATAAAACACTTGAAATGAATTCTTGAGGAAAATATCCTTTCTTCTTCAAAATCAATTTCTTTTCACAAGACATCATGCAATTTTAAAAGAAAGATATTTTATTGAAAATAGTCATGAAATCTTTTGGAGTAAGCGTCATGAAAATAAGGCTTTATAAAACCGTAAAAATCCTTTCATGCCGTTTAAGTTATAAAAAACATTCTTCATACTTTTGTCGGAAAAGTCAAAAAGTACCTCGTACGAAAAAAGACAAAAGATTCCTTTCATATCCTTTACTAAAAACTCATCGAAGGGTAAAATTTTATTTAAAAAATTGTAGGTGGATGGAAATAATATTACATATTGAGTAAACATTGATGTGGTTAATAAAATACACCCCAGTAAATGCCAAAGTATAAACAATCTCAGATAAAAATGAGATTGTGATATTTACCTTACCTTAGGTCTGATTTGCTTTATAAATGTCTGAACCTCCTATATAATGATTTAAATAATGTCATTGACTTATTACATAATCATATTCATTGTTATGATATCATATATGGTTCAGTTATGACTTTATATTACCCGTTCTTTTTTAAATTCCATGTTAAAGAGCGTTTTGGGTAAAATTATTTCATTTGTCATCCGTGTTTTGACTTGTAATTATTCATATGATTACTTATATCATAATTACATAATTCCAGAATATAAAACATGATTTATATATAATATATATTAAGAATATACATATATATAATAAATTAGTCAATGGAAAGAAATACACCGTTCATGGAGATGGTAGGCTGTACGTACGCATGAACGCTGTTTTTGTTTCCTTATTGAGTTGAATGGAATTAAGTAGATGAAATACATATATACATAAATAAAGTAGCTTTATAATGTCATATATTTCATTATTATTTCTTATATATACTTTATAATCATTCTTAAATGGTTAACATGGAGAATGAATCTCATCGCGTCGTGGAGACGGTAGTCCGTACGTACGCACGAGCGATAATATCATTCTCATGATCGTGGGACTATATTGGAGTGTATGTATACTATTTCAGAATCAATATAACTTTAAATTAATAATATATAGTTATTATTTACACCATTATACCCATCCAAGTAAGGTGGTGGTGGAAAATCGATTTCACCACGACGTGGAGACGGTATTCCGTACGTACGCACGCGCGGTGATTTTGTTTTCCGTAGGATGGATAGATGGTGAAATAGGATTGTTTAATACTTATAATAACATATACATATATGAGTGATACTAATGTTATTACTTCATAATTAAACAACCTAATAAGAAGAAGTGGAAGAATAAATAAAGGTGAAAGAATCGGTAACGGAAATTACCTCTTATTTGAAGCGCCTCTTTGAGACCTCCTCTTAGGGCACTAAAATTGGTCTTTTAGGAAGACCAGAACCTCTAGAATGTTTCTGGGGAAGTGGAGAAGAGAATTTGTCAGGGGTTGGCCGAGTTTGAAGGCTCAAAGTTGTGTGAGTAAGAGAGGGAGGAGGTGCCCTTTTATAAGGGAGGAGAGGGGCACCTTTGGAATAACTAAAAATATTATTTTATTATAAAGTCATGTTCGGTTTTAAATAGCTCCAAATTGATTTATTTTGAGGATAAGGTGGGTATGGATCGAAATACTCTAATCCAATATAATTTAGACAAGTTTAGGTTCCTATTTTAACCTTATCATTTAGATATAACATTAAGTTAAATAATTTTACTTTTACCGTGTCTTCTTGTGTTCTTACACTATATGGTTAATACACTTTATATAAGAAGAAAAACAAACCCCAAGTTGTTTATTATTAATAAATATATCCATATATAAGTCATTTGGCCGAACATTAGATTTTTAGGAATAAAATAACAATTAATAATATAATATTTTATAAAAAAACTATTTTATGTCAATTTTGACACTATTTAGTAATTGATTTTTGTTAAAATCATAACAGAATGATAAGTTCTAAAAAAGTTAATTAAATCAATACTAACATGTCATATTAACCTAGAAGATTAGTGGAATTCATAAAAAGTCTCAAATTATATTTATTTGGGTATTTATAAGATCAATTATGTCAATATTTCATTAATAAGATAATTACTGCATCATCGTTGTGTCATAAATAAATTAAATTATTTAATGTCTAAAAATTAAAAATAAAATACGATTATGTAGGAAATCATTTTAGATTTATAATGAATATTTATAGTCGAATTTAGCTTATGTATAACCCCATATTAAAAATGTTTTATTAAATAAACTTTGATTTTAACTCTTTTAACTCTTCTTTGAATTAAATAATAATAAATGTCCTAATCTAATTCAAGTGGGCCTAAATGGTCATATTTTATGTCTAATTTTGTTTTTGGTCGAATTAAACTTATCCAATAGAATTAGGACATGTGTTAGGGTAATAATAATATCATTTTTACCCTTAATTATTCTATTTACTTTTAACCGTGGTAAATAAAAGTAAAAAGTTACTATTCACCAAAAATTATTTTCATCTCATTGAACCACATTTTACTTACTGACATCAAACGTGTCTCTTGGATTTTTGAAATTTCACTCACAGAAGCGGCAAAATTATGTTTTATGAAAAATTCTGTTTTTTTAACTACCACTTAGTGGTTTCACTATTCATCAAAAATTGAAAGTTTTCAGAAAAATACAAAAAATTAGGCCTAAGAAATATTTGATATTATGAACTCAAAAATGATGTCTATTTTACCGAATTAAAAACATATCAGTTGCATTAACTAATTTAAAAATTAATTCTCATCATCAAAACAAATAGCGCGTTCTTAAGAGATAATAACTATCAAAAGATTGACATTTTTTTATGACTGGTTTAAATGTGAAATTACATCCAATGAAAAAAATTGTATTAAATTGTTAAAATATATTCTAAATATACTTTAAAACCACTAAAATTAATAATTTATCACTATTAATTATTTCGATTGAAAAAGTTGTTTTTAATTAAAATTTAGTAATTTCCACTATTCATCAAAATATGAAAGTTATCCAAAAATTACCAAAATTTCACCCTAAGCTAATTTCAATATTTTGAATCCAAAAATGAAGTCCATTTTGAGAGATAAAATTTCTAAAATTTTAAAAGGGGGTTATTACTATTCATAACGACTAGTTTTAATAATATTTTAATAGCATATCGTTGTTTAGTGAAACTCGGTATTGGGTACTACACACGCTATCGAGGAAGGTCGTGATTGCGTGTAATGCAAAGAAAGTCAAGGATGCTTGTTGAGAAAGCTCCTTTTGGTGTAGCGTACAACACAAGACATTAATGAAATTAAAAAGACTATTTTTCATAAAATCTCGGGGTGTTACATTCAACCCCCCTTAAAATAAATTTCGCCCTCGAAATTCATCAGGGTTATAAATGGTTTACTATTTAAACGTTTCTTTAATAGAAACCCACATCGTAAAAATGAATACCAAAACGAATCGTTAAAAAAAAGTATGAAACGTTAAGGTTACCCAAATAAACTAATCACTGGGTTTCCACATAGGTGAAAATATGGATATGGAAGAGAAATCTAACGATCATGTTCTGATGGAGAGTGGTAGAGAACATGGCTATGGAAAAGCTAGCAATCACAAAGCCATAAATTTGTGATTATATAAGGTACCATCTGATTCATTAGATATAAGAGCACTAAGACAACATTTTTGGTTTTCAAGATCATTTTCCTAAAGTTGATGAAATTGGAATTAGAAGAAATACTTTTGTGATTTTGGTATAGTATCACCGTTTGTCGTTATTTGGACAATTTCCACTTCATATCTTAAAGAAATGAAGTTTAATTTGTCATTCGTGATGTGTTAGCATATCATGTGATAAAATGATGGGTTATTCCATCTCTTTCAAACAAAAGGGTTGCAAAAGTTATAAGTCCATCTTATGGTTAATCATATATGGTTCTAAAAATGAACTTATACTTTATATATCATACCGCTTAATAAAATAAAACTAGTTTATACTAACCAGGGACTTCCTGTAGGCCAGTGGTAGGCGATAAAGGCCAGTCACACTTCGGTTGTGGGTTCGATTCCCACAGCCTTGTCTGACGCGATGGGCTGTCGCCCGTCCTGTAGTTTGTCCTTTTTCTAAAACTATATTACTATAACATCCCATAAATAATATCAAAAACACCTCTTTCCTTAAACAATACTAACTTATGTCCAACATAATCCATTTCAACCTTTAGGATTATCCATAATACTGCAGTCCACTCTCATAACATAGTGAAAACGATTACCAGAGATTTAATACCATCGTTGATCCCCATATATCATAAGATATGTTTTGTTGGTCACATTCCAAACATTCAAAGTCCTTAACCATGTATTCTCTTGAATACCCATTGAACCTTAGTGAAAACATGAATGCAGTTAAAAGTTTACACTGTCCATAAACCAAAATCCTCAAAATTATTTATACTCAAACCATTATATCACTTAGTCCTTATGTCAATCATGAGATCATGAATTCTGTTAAACATTTAATTTTCTCCTTATCCCTTCATTATGCGCAGATCATCTACATTCCAAAAATATCTGAATAACCTTTCATGGATAGTGGTACTATTAATCATACACATTCAAAACTCAAGGAAGGACAACAGTGTAACAATCCTTAGATGTCTCTTTATTCCATAGTACCATGGGATTTCTTATACAACATTACACATGATAAACATGTAATCATTCCACTACATTCTTAAACCATTGACCAAGCATCATCAATTCTTTTATCTCACATATCATTTGTAGTCTCTTCATCATCATCAACATAAATACTAACCATATGACCATACTTATTCACTTCATGAGACTTTCTCTTAGGGTATTGGTTTGGATAATGCTCGTACATTCCACATTTAAAACATTTAACCATTGTTGATGTCGTAGCAATACCATTATCCTCATCCCTGGTGTTAACTGAACCTTTTCCTCTGCACTTACTGGAATTGTGTCCTTCATCTCCACACCCAAAGAATCTTCCAGTTCCTTTGAAAAATTCTCCTTGATGCCTCTTCCAACATGATTTACATAGGGGAAATTGAACTTTCTTTCCTCTATGATCATCATGAAACTCCATCTTTCTCTTATTAGCCGAGTCAGGAAACTTACCAAATTTTAATTTATTGATCATATTATGAGATTGCTAATTCGGAATAATAATGATGTTTGGACTTCCAAATCCCATTTCATTCGGTTTCTCATGAATAATATCATTCCATTGTCCATCATATTCTCCATTATCGTGAATCATCTTGTTTCCAGCCATTTTCTAAAACCCAAAAAGAATAGTGTGAGAGGAAAAAATCATAATAAAGGAGGAGTAACTTCAATATCTAACATCTTTGGTTTAATATAATATCGTTACCATAGTTCTAGGACTATATCCTATACTTATACTTATCCTTAGGGACATCCCTAGACATACCTTAGAAATATCTCTAGGGATCTCTCTAAAGTTCTCGCATCCTAGTTTCTAAAGGTTGACTAAACCATTCCTCTAATACCAACTATAGTGACCCGAAGCTTGATGTACATTTTCATTACATTAAATTTACGGAATACTTAGTACATAACAAAAAACACACACACAAGGATCGTAATAGTTTAGTGTCTTTGGGAACTCGGAATATAATCTTCTAATCCTGGTGAAAGATCTTCAACATCTCCCACAAAGATCTTCTTTTTTTTTCTTATGCCTAAAACCTTTATTTATATCCTGGGGAAAAGTAAACATAAAAGGGTGAGCTCAAATGCTCAGTAAGGGTAAACAAAAGAAATATCAATCACATCATATACATATGAACATAACTTTTGGAAATCTTATCCTGCATAAGAGATCATAATATTATAACATGGGATAAATCATAGAAGTGAAATGTAATCCCAATAATCATAACATAAAACCTAAAAAATTGTGGAATACACACATAATCATAGAGAATCATTTCTTATTAGTCAAGACTCATTGCCAAGACTATCTTAGTGGACAAAGTCCCTTTGTGAACCGAGTCACCCTCGTTTTAGTCCTGTTTCACTGAACCGGTATAACCTACCATTCCAGCCATGTCTATATCATGAGATATAAAATCATTACCCAATGCATTGTAGGGAGATATAGGTCCCACCCATCTCATAATGATACCATTCTTATGTGTGCCACAAAATCATAAATCATACATCATTTCATAACCCAAGTAATAAAAATGTGATTCTTAAACAACATTACATCATAAAACCATTCATATAAGATAAAAGAATTCATAAACATAATTCCATCACAACATAGTCAAATCAATGTAAAAATAAGGAGAGAAACAGAACCCTTTATTATTTTAGATGGAAAATAATTTTGATAAAACACTTGAAATGAATTTTTGAGGAAATTATCCTTTCTTTTTCAAAATCAATTTCTTTTCACAAAACATCATGAAATTTTAAAAGAAAGATATTTTATTGAAAATAGTCATGAAATATTTTGGAGGAAGCTTCATGAAATTAAGGCTTCATAAAACTGTAAAAATCCGTTTGTTCCGTTTAAGTTAAAAAAAACATTCTTCGTACTTTTGTCGGAAAAGTCAAAAAGTACCTCCTACGAAAAATGACAAAAGATTACTTTCATATCCTTTACTAAAAACTCATATAAGGGTAAAATTGGATTTAAAAAATTGTATCTGGATGGAAATAATATTACATATTGAGGAAACATGGATGTGGATAATAAAATACACCCCAGTAAATGCCAAAGTATAAACAATCTCGGATAAAAATGAGATTGTGATATTTCCCTTACCTTAGGTTCGATTTGCTTCGTAAGTATCCGAACCTCATATATAATGATTAAATAATGTCATTGAATTATTACAGAATCATATTCATTATTATGATATCATATATGGTTCACTTATGACTTTATATTACCCGTTCTTTTGTAAATTCAATGTTAAAGAGCGTTTTGGGTAAAATTGTTTCATTTGTCGTCCATGTTTTGACTTGTAATTATTCATATGATTACATAGATCATAATTACTTAATTCCACAATATAAAACATGATTTATATATAATATATATTCAGAATATACATATATATAATAAATTAGTAAATGGAAAGAAATACACCGTTCATGGAGACGGTAGGCCGTACGTACGCATGAACGTTGTTTTCGTTTCCTTATTGAGTTGAATGGAATTAAGTAGATGACATACATATATACATAAATACAGTATCTTTATAATGTCATATATTTCATTATTATTTCTTATATATACTTTATAATCATTCTTAAATTTTTAACATGGAGAATGAATCTCATCGCGTCGTGGAGACGGTAGTCCGTACGTACGCACGAGCGATGATATCGTTCTCATGATCGTGGGACTATATTGGAGTGTATTTATACTATTTTATAATCAATATCACTTTAAAATAATAATATATAGTTATTATTTACACCATTATTTCCATCCAAGTAAGGTGGTGGTGGAAAATAGATTTCACCACGGCTTGGAGATGGTATTTCGTACGTACGCACGCGCGGTGATTTCGTTTTCCGTAGGATGGATAGATGGTTAAATAGGATTGTTTCATAATTATAATAACATATCAGTATATGAGTGATACTGATGTTTTTACTTCATAATGAAACAACCTAAGAAGAAGAAGTGGAAAAAGAAATAAAGGTGAACGAATCGGTAACAGAAATTACCTCTTCTTTGAAGCGCCTCTTTGAGACCTCCTATTAGGGCACTAAAATTGGTTTTTGAGGAAGACCATAAACTCTAGGATGTTTCTAAGGAAGTGTAGAAGATAATTTGGAAAAGGTTTGCCGAGCTGGAAGGCTCAAAGTTGTGTGAGGAAGAGAGGAAGGAGGTTCCCTTTTATAAGGGAAGAGAGGGGCACCTTTAGAATAACTAAAAATATTATTTTAATATAAAGTCAAGTTCGGTTTTAAATAGCTCCAAATTGATTTATTTCGAGGATAAGGTGGGGATGGGTCGAAATCCTCTTATCCAATAGAATTTAGACAAGTTTAGGTTCCTATTTTAACCTTATCATTTAGATTTATCATTAAGTTAAATAATTTTACTTTTACCGTGTCTTCTTGTGTTCTTACACGATAAGGTTAATAAACGTACTATAAGAAGCCAAACGAACCCCAAGTTGTTTATTATAAATATATATAACCTTATCTAATTCATTTGGCCGAACCTTAGATTTTTAGGAATAAAATAACAATTAATAATATAATATTTGTTTTAAAAACTATTTTATTTCAATTTTGACACTATTTAGTAATTGATTTTTGTGAAAATCATTACAGAATGATATGTTCGAAAAAAGTTAATTATATAAATACTAACAGGTCTTAATAACCTATAAAATTAGTGGAATTCATAAAAAGTCTCAAATTATATTTATTTGGGTATTTATAACATCAATTATGTCAATATTTCATTAATAAGATAATTACTGCATCATCGTTGTGTCATAAATAAATTAAATTATTTAATGTCTAAAAATTAAAACTAAAACACCATTATGTAGGAAATCTTTTTATATTTCCAATGAATATTTATAGTCGAATTTATCTTATGTATAACCCTATATTAAAAATGTTTTATTAAATAAACTTTGATTTTAACTCTTTTAACTCTTATATGAATTAAATAATAATAAATGTCCTAATCTAATTCATGTGGGCCTAAATGGTCATATTTTATTCCTAAGTTTTTTTTGGTCGAATTAAACTTATCCAATAGAATTAGGAAATGTGTTAGGGTAATAATAATATCATTTTTACCCTTAATTACCGTATTTACTTTTAACCGTGGTAAATAAAAGTAAAAAGTTACTATTCACCAAAAATTATTTTCATCTCATTGAACCAAATTTTACTTACTGAAATCAACCGTGTCTCTCGGATTTTTGAAATTCCACTCAGAGAAGAGGTAAAAATATGTTTTATGAAAAATTCAGTATTTTTAACTACCACTTAATGGTTTCACTATTCATCAAAAATTGAAAGTTTTCAGAAAAATACCAAAAATTAGGCCTAAGCTATATTTGATATTATGAACTCAAAAATGATGTCTATTTTACCAAATTTGAAACATATCAGTTGCATTAACTAATTTAAAAATTAATTCCCGTCGTCAAAACAAATAGCGTGTTCTTAAGAGATAATAACTATCAAAAGATTGACACTAGTTTTTGACTGGTTTAAATATGAAATTACAACCAATGACCAACATTGTATTAAATTGTAAAAATATATTCTAAATATACTTTAAAACCACTAAAATTAATAATTTATCACTATTAATTATTTCGATTGAAAAAGTAGTTTTTAATTAAAATTTAGTAATTTCCACTATTCATTAAAATATGAAAGTTATCCTAAAATTACCAAAATTTCACCCTAAGCTAATTTTGATATTCCGAATCCAAAAATGAAGTCCATTTTGAGAGTTAAAATTTCTAAAATTTTATAAGGTGGTTGTTACTATTAATAACGGTTAGTTTTAATAATATTTTAATAGCATATCGTTGTTTAGTGAAACTCGGTATTGCGTGCTACACACGCTATCGAGGAAGGTCACGATTGCGTGTAATGCAAAGCAAGTCAAGGATGCGTGTTGAGCAAGCTCCTTTTGGTGTAGCATACTACAAAATTCATTAATGAAATTAAAAATAATATTTTTCATAAAATCTCAGGGTGTTACAGTAATGTCATGTGTATTGTTTTTTTAAAAATTATCAAGACTGTGGATCAGTTTATATAATAATAAACTAATTGTTAGTATGTGATTTCGAAGGGGAGAGGACTAAGCCTCAACTTTACAATGAAACCCTTGTTAAATTTATAATATTCTCTTTATATGTTTTGTTTCATAATATTATAATTGAAGTAGTTTTTATCAATAGTTTACTAAAAAATTATACTCAGATAATTAACATAAAATAGTTTTTAAATTCTATGTTTCATACAAGATTTTTATTTATTGTTATTTTGTTGATTTTTTTAAAATAAAATCTTATGATTTATTTTTTAAAATAAAAAATTCATTAGAAACTCAAATCAGCCTCACATTAGATTCCTAATCTAACCAATAGAAAATATACTAGTTTGTGGGATTATAATATCATTAAGGAAAATTTTATAAAAAAAATATATTATTTGAAAAATAAAACATGAATAATATGTCAAGGATAAAAAAATAAATCATTTCATATAAGTGATAAATGAAAATAGGTAACTAAATCCATGGATCCAATGGAAAAATAAATAAGCATATGGATAAAAAAATTATTTCATAATTATTTAATTTGAATTTTTATACATCATAATCATACCCTCGAGGTATTTTGTGAAGATATCATACATAAAAGGAAATGCATATGCAAAATACCCAAACGAGCTTATCTCATGATAACAATCAGTACATCAAGTTGCTATTATAGACCTCGAACATCACTTACTATGTCAAATTCCTTAATCACATCAAATATTTGATAATGACATACAATAAATAATAAATATATTTTTACATATTAGAAAACTATCATATATAATTACAATATTTTCACCATTCAAAAATAAATCATGGTGATTATATTCCATCCATATTATTTTATTAGATGTTATTATTTTATTAAATCTCCATTTAAAAATAACATTCATCAAAAATTGTGGATATTAGTGAATATAAAATTTAATGATAACTGGAAATATTTATTGGGTAAAGTACCATTTAAATTTTGAGATAGGTTTTTTAAAATCTAAATATTTCAGAAATGTTACATAAAGCCAGTTATTTCAAATAAACCAAAGAAACATGTAATGAAATATTATAATATAATAATAGGAAAGATTTTTTGATAAATCACTCACCCATTAAATGATAGAAAATATTTAATTCATTCCATTAGTAAAAATTAACTCATTTAGAAAATGATTAATAACTTCATTTTAATCATTTTTATTTAGTTTAAAAATGGATTAAAATAAAATTAATAAATAAATTATTAATATTAAAAAATTTATTTAATCCATTATAAATAGTATATTGGCATGGAATAAAAATATTACAATCCAAATTTAAAATAATTAAATTTCTATAAAATGATTCAATTTGTCTATTTATGTTCTAGTCGATGTAAAAATTGAAATAATACATGAAACCAATATAAATTAATAGTATAAAAGAAAATAAATGGGTTTTATGTAGATATAAAATATAATTACTCAAATAGAAACATAAATATAAATAATAAAAAATCAGTATAAGTTTATGAAAAAGGTCATTACAGTGGGTCTGACATACATTTAAAATGAATTAAAACATTTATAATAAAACATAAATTTATTATATTTTTATACCAAATTAATATACTATTAAATCATATAATATATGATTTAATACTTAAATTTTAACAATTTTTTAATAATAAATTCTTTATGTCATAGATTCTTTGTGTTAATACATTTATTTTTCCAATTTTTATGTTTTAGCAGTTTTAGTATTTTAATCTTCATCATGGTAAAATCATATATAAAATCATAATCTTGTTATAAGTATCAAATTTTTGATGATATATAATCTTAAATAACAATTCATATATATATATGATATAAAAAATCACGTTGGTTAGTGGAGAAGGTAGTGTACACATAAACACAAGTGGTGTTTATCGTTTCTAAAAACTAAGGTAATATGGTAGATAAAATATTATAATTTTAGGAGAATAAAAATTTCATATATAATAAATTATAAAATTATATCCATACTAATTAAGAAACATTAATGATGGTGTGATGGTGATAGAAAACACAATATATCGCTACATGGAGGAGGGAGTCCACACATATGCATGATTGATAATTTTATTTCCCATTTAATGGAATAGCGGTGGAAACTGGATATCCCAAAATCATAAAAACATGAAAAGATATTTATTAGTCTATATAAATTATTTTAGTATCTATTTAATTTATTTATGGGTATTAAATGAAGAAATAAACATTAAATGAATTTTTAAATGTGATTGCATCTATTTTAAGATAACTCATTTAGCTTACAACATGACCCCTTTTATTATAGAAATAAGAGAAGAAAATAGTATCATGTATGAATTGAAAATGTAAAGTAATGATTTTGGAATGTATTTTTATAATATAGTATTCCCAATGATTGGGAATAATATAGATTAATATGTATGCTTTTATAAGTGAGGAGTGTGGGTCATATAAAATTACATAAAATGATTGAACAATATATAATAGTTTTTTTAATAATTTTCAAAAAAATGAATAATATAACTAAAGTAATATTAAAAAAGGAATAAATATAATAAAATAACAATATTTAAAAAAATTAGATTCATTTTAATCTTATCTCTAAGTTTAACCCTAAGTAAACTCATATCAATATTTATCTGAGTAATAATTTTTTTTACCAAGGTAACTATTCATAATGACTGAAAATTATGTTGATCTTATCACATAATATTAAGAAGGATTATTCATGATATTTAATAATATTTAAAATATTCAATTTTATATGTGGTGGAAATTTATTTTAATATATGTTTATAACACAAAACAATAATGATTTTTTTAAAATTATTATTTAGTACATAATAATTATTTATAAAGAACTAAAGCATAATATTTATTAAAATGGAATTTATTTTAATATATAAAATAGAAATATAAATAATTTTACATAAAACAATACTATAATGGATATGAGCCTCGTAAATTAATAATTATGTGAGCGGAACTTGAAATAGTTTTTATTTTAATAAAAACATTTCATAGATTTCAAAAATGATAAAAATTACATATATATATATATATAATATATTGTTTTAATTTATTAAATTACTCCATAAATATGTTTCTTATCAGGAAAATAATCTTTCATAAAAAGGAATTTTTTATTTATATAATTGTAATTTTGTAAAAGTGATTGTTTTAAAGAGATATTTTTCAATATTCACCAAAAAATTAACTATTTCAAAAAAGATTCAAAACATCAACCAAATATAAATTTGACACAATTAATTTAAAAAGAGAAATTAATTTCTTCGAAATCAATTGAAAATGTATGACAATATATGTTCAAATAAAATTATTGAAAAAACAATGTGCATTTATATATTCATTCTCTACAAAGGAAAATATTCCCCAATTAATGCATGAGTGATATATTATTCCCCCATTTAAAAAAATTATCACAAAAATTTCATGAATTTAACAGTATGAAATGACATTGAACATATATATAAAAGGGACCACATAATAATAGATAAATATTGTATATTACTAAAACCAAATAAGATAAAACATCCATCACAATAGTAGAATAAATCATTGAGTATATGTCCAATAATAAAGGACTCCAAAATAGAAAAAAATACTCAATGTGAGAGCATGAGAAGACTCCCACCATCATACCACCAACAACTCAACATAGCTGGATGAAAACGTCACCATATCACTATGATGCCTTGTATTTCTCTAAATAAACGGATTTAACATGGTCTAAGATTCATCTAAGGAGTATGTTGGGTGTTGGATATAATGACTTGTAGGGTATCACCTTGGTGTTACATATCATGTATCTGAACAATAATCCAATAATTCATAACTTTAATAAAAAAAATGTAATGAAAATTCTTTTATAGTTTATATATCAAGGTCATGGAAAAAAGTAAATTTCCCATTTTCACATATTTTCAAATAAACCATGTAAATTAGTGTCAAATAATTTAATATCTATATTTATCATTAGATATATAATGTAAAAACAATGAAAATTATGCTTCATTTATTATAAAATGAGTGTGACATTTCAACAAAAAATTACCAAAAAATGCATAAGCACATGTAACATCACAGTAGGGGTCAAATCAATCCAACATATCTAGGATACTGATTCCTAAAAAAGACCATAATATATTATCTAATAAAATATATATATTCATTGATAATAGATAGTAGTTGAACATTATAGAAAATTGAACCTCCAACTGGTCTAACAATTTCCTAGAACTATATGACTAGGGAGCCGAGGAAAGACCCATGATAAAAAACACATAAAGTAGATGATACATATTACTATAAGATAAACCTATGTACAAAAATATTCCCATGATATCTCTATTTAAATAAATTCATCAATCCATTCTAATAGAATAATGATTTTAATAAAAATTCACAAAATCATTTCACAATGGGTGGAAATCAGTAATACATATATCAAAATTATGGGAAATCCATAATTAATAAAAAACTAGTTACACACACACATTAATGATCACTAATATCATTACAATTCATTTAATAAAACTTTTTATCAAAACATTACCAATGTTTTTCAACAACAAAGTCTCGAGACATTACCACCTACATCAAAACTCGAGACACACACATCCGCCCTAGAACAAACCACAAGAATAGATTCAAAAAAAATAATGAAGACACTATAACAAATATAAATGTCATATAATTGACTTAATTTATAGAAAGGATAAATATAGTAGAAGAAATACCAGTTAACATAAGAACACACACCGTATTGACCACAAAAAACAACAGAATGTCCCCCCGAACAAGATCTAATATCTAATTTAAAAGGAATCATTAAAATACATCTCTACAAGTAAAAATATTAGACAACTCATTGAATGGAAATAAAAATGATCAATAAAATTAATAAGTAAAAAGGATCAATCACCAGGGAAGATTCTAACCAACCCCAACAGGGAAAAATCTCTAAACAAATCAATATGTATTGAATTGTTACTCACAAAAATTACTAGAGAAGTGATCTAGGTCAAGATCCAAACGATCCGCATAAGAATGAAATAAAATCTAATCCAAGAATAATATTAAAAATAAAACAGAATAAAATTTACATGTCATGTAATCCATTTAGACATCATCAAATACCTGGCATTTAGAAATAAAAAAACCTATTATTTCTTATTAACAATTGTTCTTTTGACATTATATGTTATTAATTATTTACCCGGGGAGTAATTTATTCATCTTCTATACCATGTTCACAATATCTAACCTTCATAACATACACCTAATTTAACCCCATTACACCAAGGGTACTTCTAGTATAGACAACAGAATCTTTAGATTCTTAGATGAAAACCCGAACAACTAGAATGTCCTCTGATCTTAGGAAGAACACTGAAAACGAAGTCTATTAAATCAAACAAACATATATCCCCAAAAAATGGATTATTTTTCTAAAAAAAATGTTTTGGATTCAAGAGAGTCCCAAAATACACCAAATTATATATGAATAAAATTATATAGAATGTAATTTCCTGAATGTGGCTAACACGATGTTATGAACTCCCAACCAAAAGAGTTTTCATCCCCAGGATGTCATGTGGAAGAATCTACTATGGTAATGAGGTGAAGTCAATAGTCCCACACAAAAAACATGTTATCCCAATTCTAATTTTAATATGATCCATGCCAATATAAAAATTTACAAGCATAATCTATTTTCCAATAAATATTTTCTTTTGAGGGTCAACAATCGCAATTGGATGATAAAAAATAGAAGCATCAGTCTCTAAATCTATATTTTCCCAACTCAGAACATGACATTGGTTAGGATGATATTTAATATTATTTGATACATTAATGACTTCAAGAATACCTATTACTAGAACTAGAAATTATAACACATAAGAAACCTTCCCAAGACACTTAATAACCTCAAACAATCCCACATATCTCGAAGCATAATTTCCCTTTATCCCATTCCAATATTGATAATACCTCGGAGAAACATTCTAGAACACCTGGTCACTTATAGAAATATATAAACGATGATTTCATCAATCCAAATTAGATTTCAAGATAATCTATACTATAAAAAGAAGTATATTTATACCATGATTCCTCATAAAACTATCCCAGATCAGACTCAGTCTCATTAAAGAATATACCACCTCATTCCAACAAATAGATTATCTACATGAATGCCCGTACATCGTATTTAAAGGATCCATTCAGATTGGTGAGGTATAATTACTATTATAAAATATTAAATTAGTAATAGATTTCTATCCCAAGATCCACTATTTTCCAATATAGATGCATGATGAATAACTTATATAATAAGAATACAATTCTCCTTCTAAAAATATATATGTGGATGATAAAAATAAATTAATATGAAATAATTTCTCACTTCCCTTTAGATACTTCTCTATGACATTGAGGTAATCCTAGGATAATAGTTTCAAACAATGGAAAAATGAACCCCATATAACATCACAATTTCATAAACAATCAACTTTTCTAGATCATCACCATTTTTTGTTTATTTTGTCAAAATAGAATAAATTGGCTTTTTCACCAATAAATAACCACCTAGAAATAATTTTTCTCTTATGGAGTCCTTGTTAATCCATCCAATTTTTTTTGATACCTCATCTCATTTCCAAACCAGTACTAGAAGATTTCGAAGGAAACCAGAAGGATTAAAATTCTCTACCTTATTCTATTTGATTGTTTAATAGCGATACACATAATTAGTAATGTCAACATTCTTAAAAGGCCAATAGATTGTTTTTCACATGTTATAATTGATCATAGTATTTTCTTATGAATGAAACATGAATATGAAATGTCAATTAAAAAAAACTAATATCCTCATTGATACTCGGATGATAAAATTATTCCAAAACATATGAATACCATATTATGAGTGGGACCAACACGAAATGGTCTCCCCACCATATAGGGTTATTTGGGTTCTGTTGAAATTAACATCCTGCTACCAGATTCATTGAATAGTCTCATAGAGAGATGATCTTAATTGAAAACGTGAAAGACCCATGCCTAAAACATCCTCCTAATCATATAAATGAAACTGAGAAAGAATATCTATAGCATACCAATCATTTTTTGGCTCTTAAATAGCTTTCGAAGGCACATCCCTACTAATAGAATCTGCAACGACATTCCCCTTCCCCAAGGCATAATTGACATCAAATTTAATCTTCTAAATGTCCTCTACACATTTCCTTGGTACTAAATTGATGAATTTATTTTGGAAGATATATATCAAACAATTATGCATATTATTGACTATAAACCATTTTCTTAAAATATATATTTTCATCACATAAGAATATTAATTACCACTTCCATCTCTAAATCATGAGCGGGGTAATTTATTTAATGTGTTTTAGATGAAGAGTAATGTTATCCATAAAATTATCATCCCTTATGATCACACAACCCAAACTAGTGCCAAAAAATAAATAAAAGACAACATACCATTAATGGGATCAGGTAAGATAAAAATATGTGTTGGTATTAGATTTATTTTTATCATGACCAAATAATAATGAAATATCTCATCCAAAGAGAATTTCATCCTTTTATTGGTATGAGTAGTCAGTGGTGACACTAACATTGAGAACTCTTTATTGATCCATTTATAGTAACAAGAATAGCCATGGTTGTTATGAATCTCAATGACATTATGTGGATCCCTCCAATATAAGAAATCGTTTAAATTTTAAGGATCAGCTGGGATGCCATGCTCACATATCACATGCCCTAATAATTTCACTTCTTAAATAAAAAATTTAAAATTTGATAGCTTTCTATACAAAATTTGACTTCTCAGGATTATCAAACACAATCTCAAATGATTATCATGCCCATTATTTCATATTGAGTAAACCAAAATTTAATCAATTATCAATATCAAAAAAAATTAGGGTTAATGATGGAATTTACAATTCATCAAATCCAAGAAAACTACACGATCATTAGTTAGAACAAAAAAATTGAAATATATTTTTAACGGACATATATTATCTTGAAATATATATTCAGTATATCACACATTGAAATGCTATGATGATGATTACTAGATCGAATATTGAATATTAGGAACCATGTTTCAACTAATAACTATTAAAAAAATCAACAGCACGAGGAAATATAAAATTGTTCTTAACTATTACCTAGATTAACATCTAATATTTCACTCACATTCTGATTGAACCATCTATCTTCTTGGAAAAGAGAACTAAATATGTACAAGGCCAAACACTATGAGGAACATAACCATTTTTTAGGCTCATCCATCCAAATATGTAAATCTTTAAGCTCCACAGGTTCCATACAATAATTTGTAATTTATATCAATTGAATCCCTACACCAATGTCAGTTGTATAATCAACCTAACTCTCTAGAGGATGCACAAAAAAATAATCTATTAAAACATCAGTAAAATCCCAGACAACTGTGGGAATATAAACAA
The DNA here is from genome assembly GCA_963277665.1 of Viscum album. NCBI lineage: Eukaryota > Viridiplantae > Streptophyta > Magnoliopsida > Santalales > Viscaceae > Viscum > Viscum album. The sequence continues at coordinate 53,512,375 of OY728143.1, read as the reverse complement.
AAAATGATATGTGACCAGGATCAACTAAAATAGAAAACAAAGAACATGTGTGTTTTGGTTGAGATGGTCTTTAATGACCAAATCATAGATCCTACACTCCACAGAAAACTAATGGGCTCCCATAAGCCGCTGGAAATGAGATATACCATTTATAAAAATCTAAATTTTTATTATAATCAACAATAAAATAAATGCCGATGTTGATTTCAAATAGATAAAGAACGATAACTATTAAATCAATGAAATAATTTGAATCACCTTTTCAAAGTTCACAAGGATACAACAATCCAATATCTTTCCTCTTCCAATGAGGTGTCAAAAACTTGTTATCAATGGAAATTAATTCCATTGGATATATGATAACAAAATCTAAATAGATGGATATAAATGAGTGGGAGGAACCAATATTAAATAAAGAAATCAGTACTCAAGATGTAATAAATAGTGTACCTCTCACCATCACTGGACTTTCATATTCATTTAATGGAAACTAATATACTAAGTAATGGTGATTCACTCCTAAATTATATAGATGGTTCTATTTATAATTTGAAGAATATTAATATGTTGTTGTATCCTTTGGATCCAATGATACATGACCATACCAATGTGTAGACATAGCCTCACAGAAATGTTGTTGCTGACCAAAACATACAGAACTGTTACCCATCATTTCTTTTGATGGATAATAAAACAATGTGTGTATCACCATGGTGCAATGATATGATGTCTACGGAAAAAAATAGACACAACATGAAGTTTTTATGAGGTCTAATTCCATGAACCACCTCTATTACTCATGTGATGATCATGCCACTTTCATATTTTCCCTAGTGCATTAGTGAAGATGATACATGATGGAAAAGAAGGAGATAAATATCTAACCATTCCTACTGTAATCATCACTTCCATTGTACCCCTTTCAAATGTATCTGAATAGTTAAAATTATTTTTTATAAATATCTAGAATTTGATAAATAGTCACATACCAAGCAAGTACATCTGTGCTTTCAACTAGTCATTATTTAGAATCTATGGTGAAAGACGTACTATCTCATCTAACTGATTGATGCATTTTGACACTAATTACAATCCAAAATAAAAATATATGAACTCTAGAGACATTTAAATAATCATAATTTAATTATAAAACTTCTATAAAATTGAGTGTTTTAAATCCCTTTCAGTCTAAGACCACATGACTCTCTGGATGTACTATAGAATTCAATCAATGATTTCTCGGACTATAATGTCTACAAGTTACGCACATAATATTAATATTATCAGGTGTATCCAACAACGAAAAGATCTTATAGATATTGATATTCCAATATTCTTACTCTTTAGGTTCATTTTTAACATTAAAGGATGGTGGTTTCTCATGAAATAAATCTCATGACCAATCTCTTTCTAATATATCTCATGGTTGTACCGCAATAATTGCATTATGATGTTTTGGAACGTTTTATATGGATGAAAGCATAAACATTACACAATCATGAATAAAGTTAATAATTCACATGAAGAATATTTTAATGTTTATAACTGTAGAGAATTATGTCATAATATATACATAACAACTTGAATATTACATGTAGACACTTCTACACATTATCAATTTTTTTATTAAAATAAATACTCATGAAAAAAGAACCATGTCTTGTTCCATGTTTTTGATAGCATGTATTTTCCTTGATCCCTTACTTAACCCTATTCATTTTTTAGTCCTGTGGTAAAAATTAAAAAACACGGGATGAGCATAAAAATATCAGTAAGGGTTATAAAATAAATAAAGAAAAACATTAGTCTATCAAAACATAAGCCTTTTAACGTACCTAAAAAATCATAAGATTTATGAATAACACATAAAAATAATAAATCATAAAATTAAACTTCTGGCATCCCTATCATACTTACATTTTTTCAATCATATCTACATAGGTAGTTACGTTGGAATAACCATCACAATATAATCCCTAAATCTATTAGAAGAAAAATTAATGTTTAACTCCGTCACATTACCCAGTGAATTGGGAGCTATCTGAAGCTCACCTAACATAGGATTATCATTGAAACAAACATATACATAAACAATTAATAAGACCATAATATATTCACAACACATAAAACAAACATAAATGAAATATATCTTTTCTACATTCTAATCACAATATATCATTTAAATATATTAACATAAAAAATCCATTGTCAAAACAATTTTCAAAACCAAAATAGTTCAAACATTACATTGTATTTATTTTCCTTTTAAAAACATTATGTCCTATTAAGGAGGCCAAATATCATATAGCATTCACAATGGAGAAATAGTCATTGTCACCACGTACGTTAAAAATAAACATTTTTTTCTGTCATTTTGTAAAACACAATGTAGAAAAAATATTCCATTTTAATGAAATAAAAATTCAAAGGGTTTTATACACTGTATAAAATAATGTTGCATATTAATAAAAATATGCCTTAATGAAAGGTGATTGGGTTGATGTCCCATACCTTGTGTCTGACTTGACTCATTCATTGTTTAATCTCCTTTAAATTGGGTAACTCCCTTTGGTTTAGTCCAAAAGGATTTTTTGAAGGGTATTTTACTTAAGGTAAGGATTATAGGTGGAAGAGAGAGATCATGTAAGATTATTTCGGCAAATTATGGATGAGGCAATGGGCTTTAGAGGTGTGTGTAATGGGTTAGAGGTGAGAGCTTTTGATAAAGGGGATGAGAGGATCTATAAGATTATTTGAACATATTATTTTATTATATAATAATTTAGGAATTATAAAGGTCCAAAACATAATAATATACACGATAAGATGAATCTTGTTCGAAATAAAATCATCCAATTAGATTTTGATAGGTTTTGGATATTGTTTTGGTTTTTATAATCTTATTAATTTAAATCATTTATTAATGTGGTAAACACTGCATCATTATTGTGCCATACATAATTTTATTTATTTGATGTCTAAAAATTATAATTAAAATAACATGATATAGGAAATTTTTTTATCCTTATAATCAATATTTATAGTTAAATATATCAATTTTATAACCCTACATTATTTATTTAGCAAAACAATACTTGTTTTTGATATTTTTATTTTCACATTAAATAAAATGTTATTAAAGTATTTATCTTACAAAAATGGATTTGAAAGAAAAAATATCTCACCCAAGGACTGTATTGGTCGGACATGACTTATCCAATATGTTTAGGACACATGTTAATGTAATTTTATATTATTATAATATTTTTTACATTGATTTACCCTATTTACCTTTAATTTCATTAAATAAAAGTCAAAAGCTACTATTCACAAAAAAATTGCATTCACCTTATTGAACAACCTTTTACTTACGGATAACAACCATGTATGTCATATTTTCAAAATTCAACTCACATAAGTTATAAAATATCATTTAAATGAAAATGTTAGTTTTTTAAATATTACTAAGGGTTTTCATTATTAATCTAAAATTGACCGTTTATAAAAAAATTCCAAAATCTCTACCTAAGATATATTCTATATTCTGAATTCCAAAATGATGTCTATTTTACCAAATTCAAATCTTACAAGGTGCATTAATTAATTAAAAAACAATTAATGTTGTAAAATCAAAAAAGCGTGTTTTTAAGGAATAATAACTTTCAAAAGACTGATAGATGTTTATGTCTAATTTCATAGTGAAATTACATTAAATTACCAAAATTAGACTTCATGAAAAAACTATAATCTATTTACACTTTAAAATCCATTAAAAATATAATATAACCGTATAAATAAATTAGAATAAAATACAATTTTGAAAAAATACAGTATTTTTCACTATTCATTAAAAAATGAATTTTATCAGAAAAATACAAAAAATTTAATCAATGTAAATTTTGATGTTCTGATTATAATGTGAAATAAATTTTTTCAAATAGAACATATAAAATTTAAAAAATAGATTTATAATCATTTCTCCCTCAAAAGGAAGTAAATCGTCCTTTAAAAGTATATTAGACTATTTATGCATAAAATTAGATTCATTCATATATTAATACTCTAAATTTTATATTATATATGTAAAAACATTTAACAAATGTGTATAATAATATTGTAGTTAGTAATATCAATTCCCACCAATATAATGGTTAGGCATTAACTATCATTCAAAATAATATTATAATATTATTTTTTATTATGACTCTGCATTGTGTGCATCATATGATTTCAAATAAACCTATTGTTGGGTATCAGGTATGCCATTGAACTTATAATCCCTATTAAAGAAAAATTTAATATTTAATTTAAAAAATTTAATAAGGATGAAAATGTATTATTCTTAATTAACTTGGGATGTTACATCCTTCCCCCATTTTAGAAATTTTTTCCTCATTGTTTTTTATTAACATATTGAATAAGTTGGGGGTATTTATCCATCATATAATTTTTAGATTCCAACATTGCCTCTCCAATAATATAGATTTTCTATAAAACCATTACATGATGAATTTCGTTATTCCGCAACACTTCTCTCTTCGGTAAAGAATCTGGAATCACTGTTCCTCTTAAGAGAGATTCTCTTCCAAATGTACTACCTCTTGGCTCAGAACATGAGACTTATCTGGAATATAATTTCTCAACATTGAAACATGAAATACATTGTGAACCTGGGATAATATTGGAGGAAAAGCTACTCTATACGCAACTGATCCAACTTTCTCCAGGATTTCATAAGTTCCAATGATCTTTGGACTCTACATTCCCTTCTAACCAGAACGCGTTACACATTTCCATGGAGAAACATTAAGAATGGTCTGATCACTTACCATGAAGGAACGAAATTGCCTTTGGTTATATAAATTTATCTTCTTCCAAATCTGATCTGTTCTCATGTTCTTCTGAATCAATGGATATTTTTCTTCCATCTCTTCTTCCAATTATAGTCCCATCAACATTCATTCAGCTACTTCATTCCAAAAAGCAATTGTTCTACACCACATACCACATAATTCCGCAAATGGATCCATTTTTATACTGGAATGAAAACTGTTATTATATAAAAATCTTCCAATGAAATTTTTTTGTCCCAACATACCTTGTAACCTAGTGAACAAGCATGTAGCATATCTTACAAGGCCTAAAATGTTTGTTCTGACTACCCATCTGGTAGAGGATGAAAAGTATTACTAAAATTTATTTTAGAAACCAAACACTTCTCAAGGCCTTTCCAAATGTTTTATGTAAAACTTGGATCATGATCAGATACAATATAGAGGGGAACTCCATGAAACATAACTATCTGTTTAACATACAACCGAGAATGTTGATCTAGTGAAAACGTATCACGAATAAGAAGGAAATTAGCATATTTATTAAATCGATCAATAATAACAAAATTTGAATTACTACCTTAAGATGTCTTTAGTAATCACACAATTAAGTCCATGGATAGATTTTCCCATTTCCAATCTGACATTGGTAATGACTGAAGCATCCCTTTCAGTAACAGCTATTCTATTTTAACTTGTTGACACGTCAAACACCTCATAGAAATGTCAGCAATATCAATTTTTATTCCATCCCACCAGTAATACTCTTGAAGATCTTTGTACATCTTAGTATTGCCAAGATGAACTAAAAATGAAGAACTATGTGATTCACATATAATTTCATTCATTAAATGTGTATCAAAAGTCACACATAATCTCTTTCCAGATCTAAAAATAAAATCGTTATCAATGTTATATTTAGGGAACTTACCCTTCTAAACTAACTCTATCTTTTTCTATATCTCCCTATATTACTTCTACGCTTGCTTATTTCTCTCTAATATAGATTATTTCACTAAAATCTGTAACAAAACAAAATCATTTCCTTCACCAACCACTTCTATGCCAAATTTCATCAAATATTAAATGAACAGATCTGGTTCCAATACAACAAGGTTAGTGTATCATTACATTTTGGAATCTAAGCTTCAACCACGTTATTTTCCTTTCCAGGATGGTAATGAATCATGAAATAATAATCCTTGATTAATTATATCCATCTCCTTTTTGTCATGTTTAATTGATTCTGAGTGAATATATACTTCAATTTTTTTGGTCAGTATATATTTCACATTTAACTCTACACAGATGATTCCTTCAAATGTTTAAAGAAAAAACAACTGTTGATAACTCCAAAACTATTGTAGGGAATTTTAATCATGAGGTTTCACCTAACGTGAATCAAAACTAATTACTTGATCATTCTATATTTGGACACATCCAAGTTTATTCAATAAGGAATCATTGTTGATAACTAACGGACCGTTTCTGGATGGTAGTTCCAAAACTAGAGCATTCACTAATCATCTATTCATTTCTTGAAAATAATCATCACATTCATTTGTCCAAATGAACATGACACCTTTTCTTGTTAACATAGTCATTGGGTTAGGTAACTGTGAAATTTTTTCAACAAACCTCCAATAATAACCTACAAAACCAAGAAAACTACATATCTCCGTCATATTTGTGGGTATTGGCCATTCGTCAACAACATTTGTTTTAGAAGGATCAACAATTATGAATTTTTTTTATAGAAAAGTGACCATTGAATGAATTTTTTTTGACCAAAACTCACACTTTCACAATTTATCAAATAAATTCTTTTCGTTTAGTATTTTCAAGGGAACCCATCATTGAATATTATGTTCCAATTTTCTTTTCGAATATACCAAATTATAATCAATTCATAGAACCAAAAAATATACAAAAACTCATAGAAAATTTTATTCATAAGATCCATGTATACATCAGGTGCACTGTTTTACCCAAAAGACATATCTTAAAATTCTTAATGACCATATCTAGTATGAAATGCTGTTTCTGGAATATCTGGTTCATTTTCTTTCAACTGATTGTACCCCAACCTCACGTCATGCTTTGAAAAATACTGATCTCCCTAGAGCAGATCAAACAAATCATTGATATGAGGAAAATGATACTTGTTCATAAACGTGATATTATTCAATGCTATATAATCAATGAAAAGTAACATTGGACCATTTTCATTTTAACAAACAAGATAGGAGAACCCCATTGTGATGTGCTAAGTCAATGAAAAACATTATCTAATAACTCCTGAAATTGCTTCCATAACATTAAAAGTTCAATTTGATCTATTCAATAAGGGTGTTAGGAAATTGGAAGATCATTAAGAACTAATCCAACAGTAAATTAAACTTCCCGATAAGGTATTATACCAAGAAAATCATCAAGAAAAACATCAAGAAACTCATTTACCACTGGAACATCATTAATCTGAACAGTTCCATTGTTTTTAACAATATGTTCAAGGTAACAATTTTTCAACATTTTACTATTTTCTCCACTTTTTGATATGTTATCAAATGTAAGGGTTCATTTTGGTAAATAAACCAAAAATAATTCTGAAATGAAACATCATTAGTTGTGCAGTCGATCATAGTATGAAAAACGGAAAGCCAATCCATACCCAAAATAACATTACACTATATTAGAGGAATAACAATAAGGATTGTATGTAGATTCCTTTTTTCTCACAAGGATAGAATGGTTCTTATAAATTATTTTTAACTCAAAATTGCTTCTAGGTCTTTTTTACTTTAATATCAGGATTCATATATTGAGATAGAATTTCCAATTTACAAGAAAACTTCTCAGAAATGAATGAATGTGTATACCCTGAATCAAATAAGACATTTTCATAATATTTATAAATAAAAAGTGTACCTGATAAAATATAAATTGATGTCCCATCATCTACTTTGGTAGTTGAAAATGATGTCACCATACTTTTCTGCATGTATTGTAGTTGCCTTACCTTTATTGAGTTATTCATTGGACAATCATTTTCATAATGACTGATTTCATTAAACATAAAAAAATATAAAGATTGTAAATCATATTTTGTCATACCATTACCCAATTATTTTTCAGTGGATGTATGAATATTATGTCCCATTTTACCACATAGTTAGCTCATAAAAAATCAAAAGACATTCCCCAACATGTTTTTACCATAATTTTATGAAATTGTTAATATAAATTTCTAACAATCAGAATTTTTTGAAGAGTTTTTCCATTTCATCTGCCACATCAACCTCTTATTCTGTAGTATTTAAAAGAACTCCAGATCTTCGGAAAACTCCATTTCCACCTTCCCTGCACATTGAACAAATTTTTCATAACATTTAAACTCACAAGAATCTAATGATATTTGATAATTTGTATTTAATCTTTAGTAAAAACAATTAATTTTAATATCAAGATCTCATATGATGTTTGGAGCATACATTAATAGTAAAGTTAATTTTTATTTATAAATATCCACTGAGTCAACATGCTGCCATAATTAATTTTTTTTCCGTCCTATGATGAACCACGTTCGGAATATATTTTTCTTGAATCATTTCTTCATAATAATCCCAATAAAGGGAATCAATCTCCACACTATACATGATATATTTCATAAATGACCACCACTGATCATATTCACCATCAAAATGATAAACAACGAGACTAACCTTTTGATTGTCTAAACACCCCAAGACATCAAAAATATTATCCAGTTCTTTAGTCCACCCTTCATCTAAAAATGGGTCATATGATCCTCTAAGTAATGGGGGATGTTATTCATGAAATGCTAAAATACTGACATGTTCCTCTATTGTTGATCTGGATGACCTCTCGCATGAATACCACAACCATTTATACCATGATTCAATTATTACATCACTATGACACAATGTTCAGTCCCGATTCTGACCATCTCGTGTTGCTAATTTGTTAGGATTTCTTTCTACAGATGGTGTCCCATCATATCTTCCTTATTTCCTCTACGAAAAACCATTCCGATCAAAAAAATGTCTTAGGTGAAGCCACATGGTAACCCATAATTTCAATATCATTTCAATTTTACCATAAATAATTTTATGGATTTTAAGTTAACAATATCCTTACTCCTAATGTAAACTAAACGGTCCCATGATTCCAACTATATCAACCTAGCCTTATACATTGAATAATCATGAATGAAATTTATAATTCACATCGAGGATCATTTTGTGTTTTGAAAATTTGTGAATAAGGTCATAACATATACATAACAACTTGAATATCACATTTAGACACTTCTACAATGTATCTATTTTTTTCATAAAATAAAAACTCTAAAAAAACAGCCATGTATAGTTCCATGTTTTATAAAGCATGGAATTTCCTTAATTTCATACATAAACCTATTCGTCATGGAGCTCTATGAATGAAATTTTGAAACCTGGGATGAGCATAAAAACTCATTAAGGGTTATTAAGTAATGAATGAAAAAACATTATTCCATCAAATAATAAGCTTTTTAACATTCGAAATGAAATCATAAGATTTTTTAATATCACATAGAAATTATAATTCATAAAGGTAACTTTTGGCATCAAAATCATACTTACATTTATCTATCACAACTACATAGGTAGTTATATTGCAATACCCGTCATATTATATTCCATAAATACCATAGGATAAACGGTATCATTTACATATTTCATGATACCCAATGCATTAGAGAGCCATCATGGGCTCACAACAGTAGGTTTATCAGGTAAACACTCATATTCATAAACAATTCCAAAGAAATATAAATATTCACTTCACAAAAAACAAACATAAATGAATGATAAAATTTCCACATTTCAGTTACAATATATCTATTATATATATTGACATTACAACTCAATTATCAAAACCATTTTCATTACCAAAATACATAAAATAGTATGTTGTATTTATTTTCTTCGTAAAAACATCACATATTTTTAAGTAATCCAAATATCAAATAATGCTCCTGACAGATGAAAGGACATTATAATCACATAAATTAAAAAAACATTCTTTTTCTGTCGATTAGTAAAATGGTACATTGAAAAAAGATTCCCCTTGAATGAAATGAAAAGAAAAAGGGGTTTATACACAGTATAAAAGAATGTCGTGAATAAAAGAAAATATTCCTCAATTAATATATATTGAGATAAATTATGTTACCTCGTGTCTAACTTGACTCGTTGGTTCATTAATCTCAATTAAATCGGGTAACTTCCATGGGATTGAACTAAAAGGTATTTTTATAGTTCCTTAAACCTTTGGTAAGGATTCTATGTAGAATATATGCATCTTTAGAGCTTATTTGGGAGGATTTTGGATGATACAAGAGGTTTCAGAGTTGTGTGTAATGATTAGAGATGATGGATTTTTATAAGGGGGAGGAGGGGTTCTTTAGGAATGTTTGAAAATATTATTTTATTATATAATGATTTTCGGTTTTTGAAGGTCTAATAGTTATTAATGTTAATGATAAGATGACACTTGTTAGAAATAAAGTCATCCAATAAAAATTGGACAGGTTTTGGATATTGTTTAAATTTTTATAATATTATTTATTTAAATCGTTAATTAATGAGGTAAACACATCATCATTATTGTGTCCTAAATAATTTTATTTATTTGATATATAAAAATTATAAATAAATTACTAAGATTTTGGAAATATTTTAATCTTTCTAATGAAAATTTATAGTCAAATATATCAATTATATAACCCACATCAATTTTTTTAGAGAAACAATACATGTTTATGATATTTTTATTTTTACTTTAAATAAAAAGATATTATTGTCATTATCATACCCAAATGGATTTAAAAGGTGAAAAATATCTCCCAAGGATTATATTGGTTGGCCATGACCCATCCAATATTGCTATGACAAGTGTTAATGTAATTTTATATTATTATAATAATATTTTTAACATGTATTTCACTATTTAACATTAACTGCAATAAATAAATGTCAAAAGTTATTATTACCCAAAAATTATTTTCATCTAATTGAACCAAATATGACTTACTAGTAACAACAATGTATGTATTATTTTTTAAATTATATTCCTAGAAGTAGTAAAATTTCATTTAAATGAAAAGGTCGATTTATAACTATTACTCAGTGTTTCCACTATTTATAAAAAATTGATGGTTTTCAGAAAAATGAAGAAAAGTCATCCAAATCTATATTTGATATTCTAAATTCAAATATTATGTATATTTTACCAAACTAAAAATTTATAAGTTACATTAATTAATTTAAAATTAACTGTTGTTGTCAAATCCAAATGATTGTTTTTAAGAAATAATAAATATCAAATGATAGACACTTCTTTATGTCCAATTTCAAAGTGAAATTACATTAAATGTTCAACATTAGATTCAATTCTTAAAAAAATAAACTAATTACAGGATAAAACCAATTAAAAAGATAATATAACCATTTAAATAAAATATAATAAAAGGTAGTTTTGAATTAAAATATAGTATTTTCATTATTCATTAAAATAATTATTTTATCAGAAAAATACCAAAAATTTACCCCATGTAAATTTTGATGTTCTGATTTTAAAGTATTTTTTTTTTCAAAAAGAACATATAAAAATTACCAAAAATATATTTAAAAATGGATTTTCATCAAAAGGTGTCAAATTGAACTTTTAAATATCATTAGACTATTTTTTCTTATAATTATATTCATTCACATTTTAAGACTCTAAGTTATACTGGATAAATGTTAAAAAAATAAAAAACATGTATAATAATATTGTAATTAGTTCTATTCATTCTCTCCAATATAACGTCTAGGAATTAACAACCATTTAATATTATATTATATTATTATTTTCCTTTATGACTCAGTATAGTTTGCAACATAAGATTTCAAAGAAACCCGTTGATGCGTATCAGGTACGCCATCAAGCATAGAATCTCTTTTAAAGTATAATTTAATATTTAATTCACAAATATTAATAAATAGGAAAATGTAAAATTTATTCTTTACTTGGGATGATACAAATTCTTTCCAATGTCATGAAATTATTACAAAATAGACATGATAATGTTCTGATCCCTCAAATGATTCCCTTCTATCGCATTAGTTTCACCATCCCACAGAACTCACAGATGTTTTCATTAAGGAATTATATTGCATGATAAAAAAAAGTAAAGGATCATAAAATAGAAAAAAAATGAGTTCAAACAATAAACCTAATAATAAAAAACATATACTATAAACAAGAACAAATGATAGAATAAACACATGGAAACAACCCATGGTAACTTGATTCTTATCATGAAAATTGGTAGAATGGAACCCACTACAAAATAACTTTCATTTCATGACTATCTTATCACTACTATACCAAATATCCTATGACAAGGAATCAGGGTGAAAACCCACCGCTGATAAAAAATTGTAACATACTGATGCATATACCCTCTCAAACTAGTACTTGACCCGCTACAACACATACTCGAAGGATTTTCTCAATCCCCACAAGATGTCGACAAGCACCAATGAATCAAACCAGAAATAAAGAGAATGATTTTTTCTAATCTATTGAAATGAAATATCATATATATATATAATAGAGAATGCAGTCAAAAAGTTAAATGTATGAAATAAATGAAACCAAACAGTAGAAAAAAAGTAGATAAAATTGTTGAGTACAATTACAAAAAAAATGGATACAGAAACATGAAAAAAACAACGCCATATGATAAAATTTTCATACTAACACTTCTCATCACCGTATAGTCATCTCTGTTGACAACAAACCTCACTGCCTCACTTTTCCACTTTTCAATTCCATTTATTGAAATAAATTACCATGTCTATGCACTGTAGAAGGGGTATGCATGGTATGAGCTAACCATCTTAGTGGGTCTTCACTAAGGTGTTCTGTATCATGTCTCTGAGAAATAATCCCTGTAGGCTCATCATTAATGAAAATAAAGAATGTTATCAATTTTACTATTTTTATATCAATAGGAGGATTTTTTTAGTTTCTCTAATTTCAACATTTCCAAATATAATATTTAAATCATTATAAAATATTATCATATAAAAATATATTAGAATTTATTCAAGTCAAAAAAATAAAATCTTGTATCATTTATCATATCATGTCTATTGAGTACCCCAAATATTAACCAACAAATGAAGAATAACATGTATGATAATAATGAGGATATCACTATGGAAATATATCTAGGTAATTCATGAATAAAAAGAAAGATTACATACAAATTCAGCCACTAGTCACATGTATGATGGCTAAAGAGAGGTGGAATTCCATAGAAAGTGAATTATCTAATGTTTCTATCAATTCCCTTTAAGAATAGAACAAGAAGTAGATAAAATACCCTTGAAAAAACCTCTAGATGGTAGAAAATACCTATTACTATTCTTACTACCTATGTACCCATGAATTGCCATGTTCCCTATTTGGAAATTAAATTTATCAAACTGTTTCCATCAAACCATGATTACAAATCCATTTCAAAAAATATATTCACAGTTATATGAAATCCTATTTCTATTTACCAATAATATTGTAAAATTATTTTATAAAAATATATATTTTCACACACATAATCTAAATCAATCATATCATTTTCTTTAAAAATAATTTATAAAAAAGATGTAATTTCATTCAATAACACGTAATTGAGATGGAACCACCATCCCCATAATTCATTTCACACAAGTCCTCCAAGGATCACTCTATTATAAAGGATTCAAAAATGAAAATGGGGTCCATAGAACCAATATACAATACTTATAATTGTTTTAATTTACAAAAAATGAACAATAACAGAGATGAAATAACACATAACATAAGAATTTCCACACATCGTACCACCAAAAACAAACGAATCAACCTCATAACAAGACCACAAAATGAATAATGACAGAAACCAGAAGAAACATCACCATTGGTCAAAATATATAATAATTTAATGCAGTGATATTACGATGATCCAAACAATGAAGAAACATAAATGATCACTCACTATAAGAGAGGAAAAAAATGCATAATTTCTCAATCATCGAATGGATAAATCTAGGGCAAATGGAGACTTCCACAGTCACATTCCAACGGCTCTAGGTTATGAAAAAAAGGAACTGTGGAAAAATGAAATAAAATCCCAATCGTGAGGCACCATAAAAATCCAACACTTTAGACAATTTTGTAGTGTGTAATCAATTTACATGTCATGTAATATTTCTTGTTTAGATATGCTGAAAATATGGATCTTTTTTATTAAAAATGGGTTTTCCAACATTAAATAATGATTTTTCTTTAAATAGAGTGTAATCCATTAACACTTTGTACTAGGTTCACAGAATCATCCATGAAAAACATGCAAGTCATATACTGCCATTACATTTCAGTTACTTCTCCAATAGACTACAGAAAATGTGTATTCCTATATGAAAACCTAAACCACACTAGCATATTCATTACATGGGGAGAACACCAAAATAAATATTAAAATATTTATACCCATAATCCATTAATTCAAACAAATATATATCTCAAAAAATTTGGTCATTTTTCTCAGAAGCTATTCTCCATCATCAGGATTCCCACGAGAAAACCAATTAAAGATAAAAACATTTAAAGAGAATGTAATAACCATAATGTGGGTAACATGATATTACATGTACTAGGTAATTATATTCCATTTCATGTTGAACATTATAACACCTTTATATATAGACATTATAATGAAAATATTATATCTTAAATGAAATTATACACCCTTCCATAGGAGATTAGTGAATAATTTTTAATGATTAAGAGCTTTGGTAATTTGATTCTTGATTTTAATTACAGTCTCCATTTATTAACAATATATTCTAGGTATAAATAATTTTTTTCACCAAATTCATCTAAATATATTACATTATGAAACCACTTTTTTTATATTTATTTATATGGTTCCATTTTAATTATTTGATGAAAGACATTAATAGATATGAATTCCACCTAAGATAATTTTTGATTACATGTTCCACGATCATCAATTGAGGAAGACCATAACATGTATATTAATTTTATAATTGTTTTTTTATACTTCATATTATGTTTCTTTGATGATAGGAAGATCTAAAATATAGATCAATGTCTATAACATTTTAAAGAACCCTATAGAATATTAATTTAAACATTATCACACAATTTTATAAAATCAAAGTTGGTGAACCATGAGGACGTTAATAATATTTTATTTAGAGTTATGTGAGGTACTAAATAGTTATGTCTTCTTATGTAGTCATAAAATGATATGAACTTGTATGGTGATCAATAATAAAATATATTAAATCATTCTGTCAATAATTATTTCCAAAACCATTGACAATTTTTATAATAATATCATCCTATTTCAAGACAGTAATAGATAGAGGATGCATGTCTCATCTTGTGTAACCTTATAATATTTTAAAAGATGAAAATTGGGACCAACTAAATATATGACATGACAAACTGAGATTATATGATAATTTAACACTCATAGTCTTTATATTATATTTACTTTTATATAATGATGATCCCTTCAATAGCTTAGGGAACATACCAATCCAAGCCTAAATGAACTTGGATATACTATATCATTATAATGTTGACATTAAATTGGTGTGTGTAAATAATAAAATTTAATTGAAGAAAATTATATGCTCTACACATGGATAAAAAATTTCATTGGTTGTATATTCATTTTAAATAATGTAAAAACAATTTTATTTAAAAAAATTAAATAATTTTTTTTTCAAAAAGTCAGTTTCATCACGCTTTTCTCTCATATTTTAAAATTAATATTTTACTATTTTATAAATTTATTTGGAAATATAAAATTATGTTATTAAAAATAATAATTTATAGTTTTCTCATTTAAGTGGACTAAAAATGTTTCATTAGATAATATTAGAGGTTATAAAGAAATAATATTTCTAGAAACTGGTGTTAAAAATGTTTTTATGCTTTACATGGAATGTAGTAATATTGAAATTAATGACAAAATGTGGTGTATAAGACCTTAAAATACTTCTAAAAATATTATATCACTACTAATATATTTCCTTCAAATATGTTGGAAAATAATAATGTCTCTCATGCGTACGTGGGGACCATCGCCTCCACATAGCAATGTGAGATGTTTTTCATTTTTATTTTTACATAGATGGTAATAAATATGGATTTAATTAATATAAACTACATATAAAAATAATAATAAATCAATATTTAATTAAAATATATTTTTTTATATTCCAATCTATCGAGTAAACATGGAATCTATCTTCATCCTTACGTACCAATTAATGTCTCTATGAATAGTGTGATCTATTTTCTGTCACTAACTTTAATATCATTATATAAATAAATATATAATGAATATATATGTGATATTTATATCATGGTATTATTTATGGTTATTATTGGACTATGATCAATTTTAAATGATTTAAATTACCAAAATGAAACATATAAGAAATAGAATGAAATTTCACATGAAATAGTGATTTTTACAACGAAATTGTAATTAAAAAGTATTAAAATTATATAAGATAATAATATATGTCATATATTATTTGATTATCGATTTTTATAAGATTTAAAATAAACCTACATTTATTATACTAGAAGATTTTACACATACAAACGAAATCAATCCTCTGGTATGAGTTTATCATCTAACTTTTATTTCTATTAAAAATATTTCATATTCACCACTTATATCATTTTTGGGTTATAAACTTACTCTTTTTTATATCATTAACATATTTATATTCACGGTATTTAATAATCAATTTTATGTTATTCAATTTATGGTGAATAAATTCAATAGTTTCCCTATTGGTAAGTGATATATGTTTAAATATCAATATAATTAGGATTGTTTACAAATAAATTTCCATTGAAGGAAATATTATTGAAATTTTATAAGAAAACACAATAATTTTATTATCCTTATGATATACATGAAATAATTTTGTAAATACACCATATTGCACTTTTTGATATTTAAAATTACTGATATAATGTTATGAATAAAATGTGACATAATTTACCTCTTAGGATGAATATCATTTTTTCTTCCAAACCAATGTTTTTTGAAAATTTTTTAAAAAATATTTTTAAAAATATCCAAATGATTTAAAGAATACATCATTACCCATTATTTAATTTTAAAAAATCTTTTAATGTATTATAATGTATTTTTTGAAACAATTCCATTTTGGATTTTATAAAAAATGAGAAAGGAATCTTTGTTTTGACATGTACGACATGTACACAATTTTCTATCATCATGACCAATATATGATTCAAAGAATCCTTTATAAAATTTTAATTTAAAACAAAAATAAATTAGAAATATTTTTTGAGAATATAGTTATGATAATTAAATGTTGAATGATTATTAACCCTTATTAATATGTTCAGTTACATTTTATTTTATTCGTATTCCACAAGGACATAAACTATTTATCATACTTTTAACACCCAGAGATTTTGTGATTTTTTTTTCAAATTAATTTAATGTTCTTCATTTCCCCAAACACTAAATATAGATTTTGTTATATCAATGAACTTATTTTAGATTATGTTTCATGCAACACGATGTGAATCTTGCACTAAACGAAAAATTTGGATCGATATGGGATACACACAACACTTGTTTTTCATTTTTTATTCACAATTGTTAGTTACATTGATTTCTTTTATTACACACATGGATGATTTTTCCAAAGACAATATATACTATTAAAATTTTCATTTAAATATTATTATTGTTATCCCCTAGAATATGGAATAAATGTTATGAATATGAATAATTGAATTGGGAAAATAGGATTTTCATATCTATATAAAATAAATACTTTGGATATAAATCAATTATAAATTAATGTAATAACTATTTGAGAATAATTAAATTCTATTTCTAGTAAACCTATTTTCTAAATTATAAAAACACTTTTATCTCTATAAATAAAAAAATTATTAATGTTATTCCTAAAAATAATATATTACATACTCAATAATATTTTTTTGACAGTCATGTAATATATTTAAAATGTATAAGATAATAATAAATCCAATTTTATTATTCAAACAATATATTTTTCTAAAAGGTAATTTTACCCCCCATTTAATTGGATCACCTATTTTAAAAGTGGTTTTTTAAAATTTTATAATTTATACTAGAAAAAAATAATTTTTTATCAGGTCTATATTAATTTTCAATGGGTGAGTTTTTGGAATTTTTTTTGAGAAGTTTATTTCGTTGATATACAATGAGACACGATGAATTTTAAATGAAAAATTATTTTCTATCATTTTATATATATTGAAAGAATATATTTAATTTTTTTTATTTTAAATTTATATAAATTCTAAATATATAAATACGATTAATGTAATTATAATAAATTTCACCATCAAATTGGATATAAAAATAGTTTAATCCTTTGATATTTTTCACTTTAAAACCCCATTGTTTCATCCCCTCTAAGTGATTTTTTGTTAAATTGATATTTTAATCTAATGTGAAAATAAATTTTTAAAATAAATTATATATTTGGATTATATGTAATTAATAATTTTAATATGTTCATATTAAATTTTGACCAAAAATATTAGTGTCCGTAATAAAAATTAATTACAACTATTACTATAAAACTACGTTTACGTAGTGGTTAAACATATAAATAAGTTACCAAATAACCCATAAAAAGGTAAATAATTAATTTTGTGGACATATTTATACAATATAATCTATTTTAGAGTATATTTAACATTATTGGGCCCACATTGTTTAAGTTAAGCCTCTTAATAATATTTTCCTTTTTATATTGAACATAATGACACTCTTCCTCAACTATAATAAGGGACCTCACTAAATCACATATTAAAAACAAAAAATCCCATTGGATCCCCTAAAACATCTAATATAATTACCTATATTCCATACCATAAAACTGGAATCATTACATGTGACATAAATCCAACCATGTAAGCACTTTGGTAAAAACTAAATAATGTCAACAAATGAGGATGTAAGATCCTTTATCAAGTACAATTGTTTTATGTATTTCACCACTACCTTAATTATTCATATTACATGAATATATAATATCCTAATTATAATAAAAACAGTTATATTTTGTTATTATAAGTTCAATACCTCCACTGACACACACTTCCTCCAAATGGGATACACAATAATTGTTCATGTGTACGGTGGACTAGGGCCTCACTAACTGATGTCATTAGTTTTTTCCAATTGATCCTTAAAATGTGTGGAATAATGATTAAAGTTATTTTTAATGATATATAAGACATGTATTATTTACTTAATCTTATTTAATTTTTATATAATATATATCTTCGTTTTTTCCATTTAGTGAGAATATCATAACCTCATTTGTTGACATACAGACTATCACCTCCTAAAAGTGAAGTGAATTTTTCACGCTTTTCATAGAATATATTTTGAATGTGTTTGAAAATAATATGTTTCGTATATTAAGTAATAAATATTCTGTATTTATTATATATATATATATATTCCATTACTTATTTCTTTCAATACACAGTGACAATGGAAATAGTGTTCATGCGTACGTACAATATACTGTTTCCATGAATGATGTATCTAATTTCTCATATATATATATATATATATATATATATTATATGTTATTATAAATAAATATATAATAATGATATTTAATATTTTTTCCATTTTTTAAATTTTAGTTTCATTTAAATAAATATCTAAGTAATATTATAACCAATCAAAACTCAAATCATGCATGAAATACTAAGCGGTTGTTACTTAAATCATATCATTAAAATGGAATTATTAAAAACATGTAATATAAATTCATAATATAATAATATAAGGTATTATATATAATAATTTTTTCTTTTTTAGATTTATATTAAAAATATATTTATTATAGTTGATGTTTTAACATGTGTGATGAATGTTAAAACAAAAGGTATGTGTTTTTCCTTTTCACATTTATTTTTGGGAGATATTTTTTATATTAACTTATAATTCATATGGTGTAGTGTATATAATTAACAATGAAATTTTATATCATGAATTTCGATTAATTAATGATATTTAAACTTTTAATTATTTTTCCTTCATTAATTTCATGATTCAAAAGTAACTCAAGTAGTAAGGGGATTTGTAGTGTCACATTTATTTCTAAAATTAATTTTTAGTATTCACCAATTATTTATTTTTCATGGTATATATAATGTCCATTAATTTATTCTATGAATATTATTCGTATATTTATTAGTATTTACATATCCATTTTGGTATCTATATTTCATGGATTTCATTGTTTGAATTTTACCATATAGGTATGGAAATTTTTTCAAAATATTCCACCATAGAGACACATGTTTTGTTATTCATCTGTATAATGTTTTTAGATTTATATACCACCATTTTAAATTGTTTATCATGAATATTATTCTATTTACTATTATTTATACTTTTTTATATTTCATTATATCATGGGGATCATGATTCAATGTTACTAAAGTGGTAACAATATGTATCTATAATATAATCATTTATTGAGATATTTTTTATTATACTTTAGTGGATGAAATAAAATGATCCATATCTCAATATGTATAATGAATTTCATTATAATATGGTAATATTTTATATTTTCTTGTCATGTTTTTATTTATAAACTATTTGCTAGATAAAATATTATATAAAATGTTTTTAATAAAATCAGAATTTATTACACACTTCGGTTTGAGTTTTTATTCCATGAATACCATGTTTTGTAATTTTTTTCCACATAATGATTTACTATTATTATATGGTCTTTTATAATACATTTTTACCCTTTTTTTAATATTTTAAAAATTGTTTTAGAATGAATTATTCTTGATTTTATTTTATTGAGGAACATTTCGTAATATTTTATGGCGAAAAAGGAATGTTGATAATATACAAATTTAACCCACATAGTGATATATCATTACATTGAGATTAATTTTCAAGTTTAAAAGTTTATTTTGAAGGAAATTTATTTTCTCAATAGTCATTAAATTCATTTTTTAATTTTTTTTTAAATAAAAAGAATTTCATAATCTATTAAATCATTTATTATATGTTTTCAAACTTATTTTAAAATAAAAAGGGTTTCAAAAGGTTTTCAAGATTCATTTATATGTTTTCAAATATATATTATTGAAATAATTTTCAATTTTTTTTAATATCCCTTTATAGGTATTCAAATATATTAGGATTGAAAAGGTTCCCAAAATGTTTTTAAACATTATTTATAAGTTTTTTGGTAATTTTCAAGGAAAATGTTTATCAAAATGTTTTATGTTATAAAATAAATTTTAAAAAAATTAAGGATATTATCCAATAGAAATGTTTTATATGATTTTAAATCATATTTCAATTGTTTTATAGTGTTTTCCAAAGAGAAGGATTTTCAAAATGATTTTTGTGCCAGAAAAATAAATTTTAACGATTGATTATCTTCCATAAAAATACTCAATGTGATACTTCCAAATTATTCTCCATCTATGAGAACATAATTTGATATAGCTTATGATTTAATGGGGATATTATCAATAGAAACCATTATTATTAAATATTTGAATGAGTTATGTTTATATAGAAATTTGCTTTATGAAACCTGTTTCCATTCCATGCGTTATACAATGAAATAATGATTGTGAAAACCACTTTATTTAATTGGTTATTATATAATGAATGATTATAAAACCAACCAATTTTATATAGGTTATGATAGTTACATTTATCAAGATACCCATTTCAGTTAATGTGTTATATTAATATGATTATGAAACCCACATCTTTTTATGGGTCATGATATGATGAATGTTTTATTATCTTGTCCCATATATATATATATAAATATATATGATTTAATTATGTTTTGAGTGGGACCTATATCTATCTCTAATGTCTTGGGTGATGATTTATATATCATGATATATAAAATTATGGAA
Source organism: Viscum album (assembly GCA_963277665.1). NCBI lineage: Eukaryota > Viridiplantae > Streptophyta > Magnoliopsida > Santalales > Viscaceae > Viscum > Viscum album. Next base: position 53,490,437 of record OY728143.1, on the reverse strand, counting down.
CAATGAGTTATCATGTTTTAGTAAAGGTCATTATCCCCAAAGATGTTATTCAGAGTGAACATTGACTACTAAGATGTTCTTAGGATTGAACAATGAATACTAAGATGGATTGGGGAGTAAACCATTTAAAATATAATGAAAGGGTTTCTACGGGGGATGGTGGTGTATCCCACCTAATGGGTGTTATCCTTATGAATTTCCCTAATAGGTTTCAGAAATAAGAGTAAACTTATTTGCGAATGATTTTATTTTATTAGGTGTGTTCCACAAATTCTATTTCCATTTACTATGTTATTATCTAATGTATAATTCTCATGATTCACTTATTATTCAAGTTTTATTAAATTCTACTATTTATGTCATGACTCGTGTATATGATCCTTAATATTCCTGGTAAGATCGTCAAATACAATTCACATGTTCTCATGCAATTATCCCCACGATTTTCTTTGATATATTCATATTACACCTTACGAATCATCTGATCTCACCCATTCTATATGATTAATTTACCTATGTAATGATGCATTGTTTTATTTAGGAGTAATAAATGGGAATAACTTTATGTGATAAATATTTGACCTTTCATCATGTTATAATATTTTGTTCATAGTTTTTGTATGAAACTAAATTATTACATCCCTTGAGCATGTTATTTTTTAATGTTCTAAATATTCAAAAACATTTATTTAATACCGCTGTATGTAAATCAATTTTTGATATATTTGGTCTTAAAGGAATGGTTTTGTAATCATTTGGAAACTAGTAATATAAAACATTAGTGATATCCCTATATATATTTCAATGGAAATTTCTAGTGATGTCTCTAAGGATTAGCCTAAGTTGTAATGTATTTAAAAGAAAGTGTCATAATTAAATATCATATAAGTCTTTTTTATAATTATGTGATTTTCCTCTATGATAACTATAGACCACACTATAAATTATGGTTTTATTCAATGGTAGAACTCTGAAATAACTCAGTTAGCATTTAATTTGACGAACAATTTACTCTTGAGAAATCAAGTTAGATGATCACAGAAGTGAAAGACATTATGATCATGACTCATTAGTTTCCATAGACCATGATTAATATGAGTACCATAATCAACCCTCAGACTCAATAAAGATGAAAATTAATGTTTTTTATTTGCGATCAGGTAATGTATACAATATAGGATAGAATATTTAGTTTTATTTATGTTGATAATGTGGAAAGAATCACCCAAGTGAGTATTTTAGAGGAATGAGAAAATGAATAGACTATGAAATATAAAAAAATAAATTAATTGAAAATTGACAAATATTAGTTTTATTAATGAAATCCCTGAGAATTATGGGCCCTATAAGACTTCATAGATGATTGTTTAATTTTAATGTGTAATCAATGAAAATTATAATAATTTATGTCCTATGTGGTAATATCCTGAAGAGAATTATTAAGTTGGTATGAGTAATGGTTATATTTGTAGTGATGGTGAGACTAAAAATGAAATTATTATAGAAAAAGGGAGTATATAATATGATGAGGTTTAATTGTTAATGGTTTAAGGATGAAGTGGAACAATGAATGTGTTAATTTATTTTGATTCAATATTTTTGAATTATGAAATATTTAAGTATGGATAATTTAATATTTTTTTCTATGGATATACATTAATGTGATGTATGGTTTTGATGGACCAGAAAAATGATTTTATGGAAAGGTAATATTCATGGGAAACATAATATTTCGAGAAATATAACCCTTAATAAAAATTGTAGTCAAGGGAAAATACATTAACAATATGTTAAAATAAATGAAATTATCAAAAAACAAGCGCCATGGGAACAAAGAAAAAGCTACATACCAACTAATTCTGACTCGTCACTACCTCCATGAACAAAGGCTTAATCCATAATTATACATTCCCATTCCAAGATCTCACATTGCTTGAGGACCTTTACATACTTTCTTTTGAGATTCATCTGTTCCAATGAGAGAAATTTATTAGTAGATTTCAGACATTTATTAAATGACCTGGTAGACATCGGCTATAGAATGTATGATTATTCCATCCTCGACTATCATCGTAGAAATGATAGAATATCCTCTTAGATCTTATACAACACCTCCCTCCCTCCCAGAGCAACATTACTATATGAGGGTATGACCATTCAATACTCATCTTCTTTATCACTATCAGATAAATCCCCCCGTTTACTGTGGATCCGCACATCCTGATAAGGATCAAGTTGGTTCTGATGGTGCTGTAAATTAGTGTCGATCACATCTATGCATATTGGGTTTTCTATCAGTTCATTTCTGTCAATAAATATTTTTTCAAAGCTCTCATTCACTGCATCATCATCCTGCAAAGTTCCCTGGTTCTGCATGTTGGAACCATCCTCCAAGACCTCCTCCACATCCTTCTACTGTAGACATTGAAACCATTTCCCCATGGATATAGTAGCCAACACACCTTCCTTACCATTAGCCTTTCCCTTAAGCCCAACATCACCGACCGTTGAAATCCAAAAATAAAGATGATCCCCACATCCAACAGACTTCAAACTTTCTTCGGCCCCAAGCCTCTGCTCCTCAGTCTGAACCACACCATTATTATTTCCAGTCCACCGCCCTTCAGTACCTGGATCACCCTTTCCAACAACCCTATCAATAGCCTACCTCTCAACATCAAGAAATAAAACCCTAAATATTCTCAAAAATGTTGATGTAATTATTTTGAATTATAGATATATTAGATAAGAATAAGTAAACTAGATTTTACTGAATAACTTCTAACCGATTATGTATTTTTTAAAATGTTTTTAAGATATCATTGATTAATTTTATACTATTTTTATATTCAATTAATATCCCAAATAAACATTTGAATGAGTAATCATGGATATTTTCCGTAAATATTTTTGGTAATTCAGGTTATTACCTAGTTTCCTGAAAATACATGATGATGGAGTTCACATGTTCATTATATGAAAATTTAGAGCAACTTTATAATAAATCGTATATAAATGTTTAGTTGATTTCTATAGATATAATGACCTTATTTCAATTTATTTATACTTTAATATTTCATAAGGGATGTAAGGATAACAATTTATGGAATGGTTTAAGTTAAACATTGGATGTGGTTTTAGAGATTATCCTATTATCTCGCAATATGAGAATTTATACATATTGTTTAAAATGTTCTAACTGTTTTGATGACGTATAGACATATAGAATTAAATGTAATTCTATTTTTGGATCACTTGCTCTACTAATGCTTTATGAATAAAAAATTCACTATCATTCAGGGAAGAAGAGATAAAGTAGAAAATGATGAGCTTGAAACCCTAGGGAAACATTGTTCTTATAAAATGAAATGAAATCAAGTAATTAAATGATCACATCAATGTTGTTCATATTTATTAAAAGGGTTTTAAAATAAAATTTGTCTCTTAATTATATTTTTTATGATAATAATTTAATTTTCCAACCTCACTTTACACGGATTTGTGATGATTAACATTCTATCGACCATGTTCTCTATCACAATCAATCAGAACAGGATATTTATATTTCTTTACTATGTACATGTTTTACCTTTCAACAATTATTATCCTATGAGGAAACCATGTTATGAGATATGTTATCTATCTTTTAGGTTTCAAGCCTTCACTTTTTAAATGATTTTTTATTTTTCATTTTTTTAGTTATGGGTTTCAATGGATGAAGCCTTAAAGTATTAAACATTAGACAAACTTGTTGAGTTTTTATGGTGAAATTAATTCAATAGAGAGTATAATCTATCATTCTGATATTTTTTAAAATATATTTTTAATTAATTTCACATTCTACATTTCAGACAACAATGAATATTGCTTCTGTTATATGAACGCACTATGCTTGGCCTACATTGCATTCCAAAAAAATTTAAGCATACCCCACATGAGAGACATATATTATATTATGGTACAAGAAACACTATTTTTGTCTTCTGTTACACATAATTATGTGTTCCATCAGTAGCTTGTGTTACACACAAGAATGAGTATTATCCAACAAAAACTTACTTTTTTTATTTTCATTAGAAATTTATAATATCTATCACCTAGACATTGAAATGAATATTCTGAAAAATATTAACTAAATTATGAAAATATTATTTATAAATATATATTAAAATAATACTTTGGTGATCAGTCAATTAGAAATGATAGTGTAAAAAATTTAAAATAATTATATTCAATTTTTTTTGAAAACAGTTGTTCTATGTATATACAAAAGTTTATCGCAATAAAATAAAATAACCATATAAGATGAATATTTTTAGTAATATTTATATATTAAACATTATAAAAATCATTTGACCCTAATAAAATAAAATTTATATGTATAAGAGATGAATAAATCCAATTTTACAAATATAATGGAATATTTTTCCAAAGGGCAATTTTACCACGATTTAATGGAAAACATATTTTAAATATTTATTTTGGACTTTTATAATTTATATTTTTCAAAATAATCTCTAGTTTTTTATTTATAACATAAAAATTTAGGGTGGGTGAACTTTTGGTATTTATTTCGTGATGTTTAATTTTTTATGAATACTGAAAAATAATGAATTTTAATTGAAAACTAATTTTTGTCTAATTTATTTATATAGAATATTTATATTTAAAATTTGTTTTATATTTTATATAGATAAATTATAAATATATTAAACAATGTTAGTTTATTTAATAATTTTTATAGTGAAATTGGTTATAAAAACAGTTAAATCTTTTAAACCTTTTCATTTCAAAAATCAATTGTTTCATCCTGTCTGTGAGATTTTTCATTTAATTATTTTCTGAACCTTATTGGTTTGTACTTTGGAATAATAAATTTGATATTCCAAATTATAATAATTGATAATATATAAGAATTTCAAGTAATTTGTTTTACAGAATATATTATTGAGAGTACGTAAATGTTTTCACAGTGATTATGGTAAAAATGAGTTAACATGGTGGTGAGTATTTAACCTAAGAAGAAAAATAACCTAAAAACATGAAAAAATGAAATTTTATCGAATTAAATAAACCATATATACACCTATATTAAAAATAAATGATTATTAGACTCACATAATGTATATGAGTCCTCTCAATAGTGTTTATCTGTTTTTATTTTATTGAAGTCCACTCCTCCTCCAATATAAAAATAGTACTCACCCCCTAACTTATTCACACACATAAAGCCTGTTATAGAATCCATAACCAAGATAAATATGATAAAAAATTCCCTCCCTACATTATATAAGAAGAAATTTGGTCAGAATTCCATCCTAGGAATCCTAATGGTGAAAACGAAATGAAATTCCACAAAAAAGAGGTGACATCCATCAACACGAACTTTTATTTTATTTTTTTATCAACCACTAAATTATTCATATTAAAATATTATATAATATAATAATTATACTCAATATATTGATATTTTTTAGTCAGTTAAGACCTGTAATAACACACAAATTCATCAAATTGGATACACAACCATCATTCTTCTGTACAGTGAACTACTGCCATAAGATCCGACGATGTTTGTTCTTCCATTTCCTCGATTCAAGATTTATAATATTGTTTTAAATTTTGTTTTTATATGATATATATTTTCTTTATAATTTAAATATTATTATTTTATTAATACAAAATACATACCTTTATGCCTTCCTTTTTTTGGAATACGATACCTTCATTTGTGGATGTGTGGAGTACCTCCTCCTCAATGCTATATGATTTATTCATGTTTTACATGGAATGTATTATGAATTGCTTTAATAAAAATATGTGTAATATATGATATAATAATTTTACTAGAATTATAATATATAATATATATTATACATTATTTTATTTAATATTCCATTAAAATTGAAATATCGTCGATACGTTCATATGACCTACCGTATCCATGAATGTTTTACTTAATTTAATATTAATATTTTTTAAGTATTAATATAAAAACATTATATAAAAAATATAATGTACATTTATTATTTCTATTAAATTATTTAAATATGTAAATCATGTACTATGTAATAAGGGCATGGATAACTAGTTAAATGATGTACTAAGAACAAAGAGTTTATTACTCGATACATAACCTTTATAAAAAATTGTAAATAAAATGGTAATATAAGGTCATTATATAATATTAAATGGTATTATATATAAGAATATTGTTCTTTTAATATTTTTAATAAACATAAATTTATTATAAATTAGGTTTTAATTTGTATGATTAAATTTAATACTTATGTTTAGGTTTTTCATGTCCTACTTTTATTTGGGTGAAATATATGGTATATTCCACACATATTCTTATTGTGTGTTTCATATAATACCCTAAGAAATTTTATATTTTGAATTTAATTTTATTATTGATAATAAATGATTATATCCATTTTATTATTTCATGTATTTCATGATCCAATAGTTACTTACCTAGTATGGGAATTTATAGTAACGCTTTTATTTCTACTATAGTATTTCCATATTCACAAATCATTTATTTTTCCTGGTTTAGATACATCCCTTGAAACTATTATATTTTAATTATAATAAAAGTTATAAGTATTTAAATATCCAATTTATTATTTCTATTTCATGAGGTTTATGGTTCAAAAAAACAAATTGGTATTTTAATTTTGTCGCAATCTTCCTTCATTGAGACACATCAAATTCTATGATCTTGTATTGTTTTATAAAGTGTATATTCTTAACATTTATATTTATAATAATGAATCTAATTTTTTGATGGATAATTTATGATAAATTTAGTTTTATTCTCTCAAGGGTATTATGAGTCAAAATTACAAAAGTTGTAAAAGTTTATTGACAAAATTTCATTGTTTTTGTGGGTCATTTTTTATTATACTTCTAATAATGAAATATTTTCATTTATATCACACAATATCTAATGAATTTTCTTATAATATTTTGTTTCATGATATATTTTTGTAATAGTACCATTATTACACTATTTTTAATTATGATAATGGAAAATATTTTTATGAGAATCATACTTTATTTCTCTCTTGGGTCATAAATATGTTTACCGTAAAATCCATGTTATGTAAAAATGACATTCAAAATTTTTATAATATTATGCTATTATTTATTACAAGGTATGTTTACCCATGTTTTACCATTATAAAATTATTTTAAAATGATTATTATTGTTGTTTTTAAATTAGGGATATTTTCTAAAAACCTTATCGTGTAAGAGAAATGTTCAAGATGTATGGATTTACCAACTTTTATGATAAAAATTTCATTAAATAAACCATTTATGTTTAAATGGTTATTTTTAATGAAAATATTTTTCTTAATATTATATAAATTATTATTTTTAATTTGGGTTCCAATGAAATTCCGTACATAATGTTTTCATGATTTCATCATATGTTTAGAATGTTATATCAAATTAAATTGTTTTCAAAATGATTTCAATATTATTTTTAATTATTAAAAGATACATTAAAATGGAGTATTTTAACACAATTTCAAGAATCCTTTTTAGGTTTTCAAAGAAAATTTTAAAGAATATGTTTTTAAACTATTTTCATGATTCCTTTAATAGTATTAAAAGTTATTTTTCAACTATAATTGTTTTCATAAGGTTTTATATTTTTAAATTTTTTTTAAAAGAGGTTATTTTTGTCATGAAGTGATATAAATTATTTTTAAATCATACTTAATATGTATTTAATTTTTTATCAAATAAAATTATTTTGAAAATGTATTAGGTGAGAAAAAATTATTGGTAATGAAAGGATATTTTCCTCAAGAAATGATCCAAGTGGCAACCAAAAATATTTTTCCATCAAATATGAATTTCATTGATGAAGTTAATTCTATACTATGTATATCATCCCAGGAAATCCTTTTTATTTATTTATTAATGGATTATATTTAAATGTAATGTTTTTTGGATAACTAATTCACATTTATGGGTTATACCATGAATAAATTATTGTAAAAAATGCATCTTTTCAAGGGTTATTCTATAATCAAATGAGTATGAAAACTGTCTCTTTTGTATATTTTTTATAGGATGAATATTTTATTATACCCATTTCATTTCATGGCTTATGATATGATGTTTATGTGACCAAACTCTTTTTATAGGTCATTATATGATGAATTTATTATTATCATATAGAACATGTGTATATGATTTGATTTTTTGATGGGTGGGACATATTTCTCCCATAAATAAATTATCAAAAGATATATTTCTCATCAGATAGACATGGATATAATGGGGGGTTAACATAGTTTAGTAATTGAAATTTTTTTAATAAGATTCTATCAGGAGTGAACCATGACTTCTAAGATTTTATTGGGAGTGATCATTGACATTAATGATGGGTTGGGGACGGAACACTTTTACTATAAGGAATGATTTTGAACTTGGGATGGTGGTGTGTTACACCCAGTTGGTGTAGCCCCCATGAATTTCCCTAAGAGGTTTTTGAAAAAATCCTTGACTTAAATGGATTGATTCTATATTCTTATGTGTGTTACATAAATTGTATGTCTTATTCCACTAGTATACTCTCACGTGTTATGCTACTGACTCTTGATTCATGTATTATAAAATTACAATATTTATGTTTTAAATCATGTGTATGATCTATTATATTTAGGGCATGAACATAAAATGTTAATATCATGTTCTCATACAATTTTGTTGATTATTATGATTAAATATCATTTTTTACCCTTAATGATAATTTAGTTCAACTCTTATTTATGATTCCATTACATATGTAATAAAAAATGATTTTATGTACGAGTAAGGAATGGAATGAACATTATGTAAATCATTGAAAACATTTGAACTATTTAGAAGGTTGGGTTCCTCATTTCAAAAAAATCTAAATAATTGTAGTCATAGAGCATATACTTTTGTAATGTGTTGAATATTATAGTACAATGATGAAAAATACAGTTATGTTATAATATGGTTTCTATAGTACTTATGATCCATAGGGGAAAAGATGAATTGATATAATTGTTATTATTTCTATGGATGTTTTTTAATTTGTTTGACCAAGAAATTTATTGACACTCTCTCTCTTGATTTTTTTTAATCAAAAACAATTATTTGAAATATTTACCTTCTTATTATTTTTAGAAATTACATTTCCGATAAACTTCCATAATATTTTTCATATATATACTTATTACATAGATAAAATATCGTTTCTACATATTGTGTTTCACTTATAATCATATAGGATTTAATGGTATATTATTTTTAATCCCTATTCCATACATGATACATAAATTTGTTGATAGTGTATATTTTTCATTATTTTTGTATGTTATTTAATATACAAGTAATTATTTGGATATGTGACGGAAGGGTCTCGGTTATAGATAGACCCTCAATGAATCTATTATCTCATGAGAGGAATTATTTTGAGGGACTTATATAAATGGTTCTTATGGTGTATACTTACACATTATATTTAATTGTCTCATGATAGATTTTGACAGTAGAGGTATCATGATTCCTAAGGTAATGGCTTCTAATAATTAAAAAATTTCATCATTAAGAATTAAAATATTTTTATTATTCATGATATTTTAACATTGATATTATCTATATATTCATTTAATTTTTTGTTATTTGATTAAATGGAATTTTTATTTAGTTATTTACATTTCCATATTGGTTAAACCTTATATATTCATGATATTCATGTTATTTTAATATCATGTGTGTTTATTTATACACCTTTCCATGATTATTATTATTCATTATTTAGTATAAATTCAAATTAACATATCTCTTATTATGAATTTGATATCACATTTATTTTGTTTATATTCCCAATAATGGTTGAAGTGTACTATGAATAACATAAAAGGACACGAAATATGGGGAAATTCTATTAAAAATAATGAATTTTTTCAAATGTACTATGAGAATAATTTATGTATCTAGTTTAGAAATACTATTAGTCTATTTGGCAATTTCATTTTTTATTACTGTAATATTATTCTATGATAATAATGTAAGCAATAAATCTAGGCTACTGGGTTATGTGTCTTTATATTTGGTATTAGAAATATTTTAAGAGATACCATGAGAACTAGTTTTAGGATAACATGTAATAGGGAACATAATTGAGAGTAATAATTTTTATAGGTGAAAATCATAAATAATTTTCAATATATATTTTATACATCATGTTAATTATACTTAGTGATTATGTGGTTTCCCACTATGATTATTTATTCTCACACTATGTTTTTTGGTCTTATTCAATGCCTAAAACCCAAGAAGACCATGTTAAACTTTAATATTATTAAAATATTCTGATTATGAGTAAAAAAAATTGGATGATAACTATTGTGAAACATTTCTTGACTTTTCCTAATTACATTAACTTAAATATGATTAATAAATTATACCTTAACTAAACTTTGAATTACAAATGAATAGAAGTATGGATATCTATAAGAGGATGAGTGTTGGAGACCATGGTGGAAAGATGTTCAATTTCATTCATGTCATTTATATTAAAATAAACACATAAGATTGTGTATAATTAGATTGTAAATGTATTATGTGTGAAAAATAAAATCATAAAATAATTAAATTTCAATAAAAAATAATGTTAACAATAGAAGACAATAAAAATCATCCAATGTGTTTATTTATACTTTATCTTCATAAATGTGGAGAACCTAGGAATTATGTAATATAATAACCTCTTTTAAATGTAAATTAATTTAACATGGAAGGAATCATGTTAAATTGAAACAGATGAGGTATTTATTTAATAGTATTCAAGAGTTAAATTTTGTAAGTATTTTTAATAATGGAATTTTGGTTATAATAATAATTAAACATATAAGGATTTTGATAATTATTAGAATCATAAAAGTCATAATTACCTTATTTTTTATGAATATAATCATTTTTTCTGAATTTACGATTGATCATAATTATTAATTCATAAACACACCATTTTCGATTTTATGAGATGGTAGTCTAAATAGATTAAAAATATTTTGGGATACATTTAAGGTAATACAAAGTATTAGTTTAGAATATATTTTAGTAAAAACATTATTTATGGAATAATTCCCTTACATTTTTTGGGAAAAAGTCGGATGGTATTGGTAACCTTTATGTATTATAATATATTATATTTTGAGTTAATTTTGAGTTATTAAACATTGGTAATTTTATAGTAATTCAATTATTATGGATGTAAAAAAGTTTATCCGAAATTTCAGGTGAAAATCCTTCTCAATCGGTAATGCGACAGAGCTTGAACCCCTAACAAAAGGGTGACAATGTTGTTAGGCCTACCACTATAGTATATGAATTTATAGTTAATATATCATTTATTTTCCTAAATAGTTGAATATATATATATATATATTTGTGATGAAATAGTTAGATAAATTTTGAGTTTTGGATTTTAATGTAATAAATTAGATAATTTTTTTCAAACCACATTGGTTTGGGAGGACATTTATAGACAAACTAAATGAATTTTTAATCTTTTCTGGATTTTATAATCTTCTATAAGTTAATATTATTGTTACTTAAATAAAAAATTAAATATTTGATATATATTTCTTGGAGTAATAAATGGTTTGGAAATTGATCGATGTACAACCGAAGGATTGAATTATGATTATAAATTAAATCAATTAATAAATTTCTATAACTTCTTATATACTAAAATAATTCCCCATATTATGAAAATGTATATTTAATCAAAAAACATTTCTTATTACGTTCATATCTTATAAATATATGGTATTTTTAGTTGTTAATTTTTTTGAATTTTTTTGTCTTTGACTACCTTTTTATAACCAACATTCTTGTGATCAACTAACAACACCATCCTTTATCATTATTTGGGTGATTATTATTTTCATCGATGTATATAGATTTAAATCACAAAAATATTCTTCGAATTGAAAAAATAATTATATGTTATTACAAACGACCATTCATATTTAATATTCATTATTTTAAGTGTAATTTTTTTTATTATTTATGATGTGTGTATTTTAGAAATTAATTTTCAAATATAAATCCTTTGATATTTAGGTGTGTGGTAAAACAACAAAGATGAAATTTATTACAGATGGGGAGAATGTAACACCCTAAAATATAAAATAAATATAATTATGTTTGATGTTATATATGACAAAAACAATCAATCTTAAAATATAATGAAACACACTAAGACATTATGTTTTATAAATTTTAGATATGTCTGATCTCTTAGATAGATTACAGAACATGGAACCATATGTACGAATGTACTATAATATATTTTACCATTATATCATATCTATTATATTGGGGGGGGGGGTTTAAATAGTAATATCAGAATAATTAAAATTATATTTTTTACATGTCTAAAAAAATTAATTTGTAATCTATTAATAAAAAATATAATAATAATAAATTAAAAGATAAATAAATGATTTCAAAAAAACATTAGTTTTAAAAATCTTTCCTTCATCACGCTTTGACCTCGTATTTTAAAATTATCAGTTTCAATTTTAATTAAATTTAATAGAAAAAATATACTTCATTTTGTAAATATATATGTCAAAAGTAAATGTCAATTATTTTTTTCTAAGAAACATTAATATTAGAAAAATATTTAGTAATATTATTTTCCATTGAAAATTGTCTTTTCATTTGAATAATCAATATGGTTAAATTATATTTTAACAATTTTTTAAACTTATTTAAGTTCAATTATATAAAAAAATTATAATTTTATTAATTGGAATCATTTTTATATTTAATTTTGACATAAAATTTTTGTAATATATAGATTTGTTCTCCATAGAGAAACATTAAATTCAATGGCTCTATGTGTTTAATTATAAATTGAATTCTGATACATATGATGTCTATATTCATAAAAATACAATTACATATTGTTTATAAATTTAATTTACATTCTTTAGTAAGGTAAATATAATTTTTTACCCTAATTAATATTGAAATAAATAAAAATTAATTACCAAATTTAAGGTAAAAATGAGATTACTGGAGGTCAAAATAAGATGATACGGGTTAAAAATAACATAAAAATGTCCAAAATACATTTAATAGAAAAAATTAGACCAAATTTCCAATAAATATATAAAATTATCCATTTTTTAGGCTAGGGGAATGAGAAATTTTTTTTATGACATTATGTTTTCTAAAATCAAATGTGTGACCTTTACCCCATATATAAAAGTACACCCACTCTCCACCCCTATTCACACTAAAAACCCCATTATTTTAGAAATGAAATAACAGAAACCATTCCTAAAATAACTTCCCATCTCCTATGCACATTACTATTATTATTAATTCCTCTAATGAATGATTTATTTATAAACCTAATGAGGTACTCGAAAGAAGTTGAAAAATTCATGATCAAGTGTATTTGTTTTATTCAGTCACACACCACCATAAAATATTATTAAGATATTTTTATATAATAAAACTAGTATTACCTATATACTGATATGATATAAGATTAATATAATATCCCATATTTATCTTTATTTTCATGAAATATCAAACTAAACATTTGGTAATTTTTACATAAGACTACCTCCTTGTGAATCAATGAAATTTATTTTCAACAACCAACATTCATTGATTGATATAATAAAATTTTATTTTATTTATTCAACAGTGAAGAAATTATTATACTTATATAATTATTTTTATATTAATTGTATTTTATTAATTTATATTTTCTGAGTCATACTATAATGTCCCACATGTGTATGATAGACTACTGACACACAAAACAATTTGATTATTTTTTTACTTACCCATTACATGGAATGTAGTATGGTTAAAATTAATGAATATATTTAATATTTATACGATAAAAATACTTTCGGAAATATAATATATCATCTAAATTATAACCTGTTAGTCCATTGGAAAAAAAATATCATTAATCTAGCGTATGTGTGGACTACCACCTCCACATGGTGATATGAGAAGTTTTTCATTTTATTTTTACATATATGGTAATAAGAATGAATATTATTATTATAAAAGATATATACAATACAATAAATATTCAATAGTAGTATATTAATTAATATTTTCTTTTTATTCAATGCATTCAAAATAAATTGAAATAATTGTAATGTGTACATATGACGTACAATCTGAACAAATGGTGTAATCCATTATCTATCTCTAACATTATTAGATTAATACAATGAAATATATAATGAATATATATGATATTTAAATAATGTTAAAAATTATATATATTATGTAACCATGATTGATGTAAAATGACTTAAATTACAGAACAAAAAAAATACATGGAAGATGATGTAATTATTAACTGAATGAGTGATTTTAACCAGGAAATATTAATAAATGGTTGATAAAATATGATATTTAAATAATATATGGTATTAAATATATGATTATTTTTCTATAATATATTTAAGTAATTTTATATTAATATTAAAGGAGACACAAACAACTATTATGGAAATCAGACATGCGGTAATGGTATCTCTTTCATATTTATATATGTCATACATATACCATATCCATTTCTAATTATATTGTGTTGTTTAAATAGTTCTATTTTTAAAATTTTATACCAAAAATTTAATTTTATTTACTTTATTGACTATTTCGTTTGTTTTTATTCATTTCATTGGGCTTATGATTCATATTTTACTAGGGGGGGATATATTTGTTTTTCAATCTCATTTAATATAGAATAATTATACAAGAATGTCCATTGAATAAAATAATTTGACAATTTTCTAACTAACCAGATTACTTATTTTTTTTTCTCATATTACATAATTTTAATCGTTGGAACATAAATCAAATTAGAAAATGGTTTTAATAAAATAAACCATCATTTATATCTTCAGAAAAATGGTTTTTTCATCCATGAACATGTTTTCAAAATATATTTAAAAAAATATTTTTAAAATCAAAATGATAATTTACGAAGGTTATTTTTACCCATATTTAAATTTTTATAAAAAAATTAATGTAATATATTTTTTTTTTAAAATGTTTGTGTGGTTTTTACGGAAAATATGATAGGCGTATTTATTTTAATGTGTATTACATTATTGAATTTCCTAGAATCTTGACTAAAAAATCTTTTATGTTTTATATTTAGTGTTCCAAAAGATAATTTTAAAGAATATTATTTTAAAAAAAATTATTAAAAATTCTTATAATGTTTTTTAAGTAGAATATATTATTTTCTTAATATATATTTATTAATGAAATTTTTATTGTATTTATAGTCACCAACAACATCAACCATTTATTAAAAAAATTATCCATTGGGTATAATATGTATTAATACGATCCTTGTTATTTCTATTGATGGTTTATGATAATTTTGATTAGGTAATATATTCAAAATCCCTTTCTTGATTATTTTTGGTAATAATTTACTTTCCAATTTAATATATACTATCATTTCATCATCTACAAAAATTTCCAAAAAATATAAATACTATTTATGATAGATGTATATATTACATAATCTATATATGGTATATCTATATGGTATTTACACTGAATGTTATACATTTTACTAGGGAAATATTCTTTAATCTATATTACTTTATCGATATTGAATTGTATTGATAAAGAATAATGTTCATGAATTAAATCTATTATTCAATATCTAATAAATTATTTGGAAAGAGAGTGATGTTATGGGCTTGGTTGTAGTTTTCCCCTTTATGCATTGATTATCTCATGAGATGAGAAAGACGACTAGCATTATTTAAATGGATTTTTGTTGCATACATACAAATATTATTAAATTGTCTCGTGAATAGAATTGAAATTATATTTAATATGATTCATGAGATCCTCAAATACAATAATTAATAAATTTATTCATTTATAATTATATTATTATTATTATTCATGTGATTTTTAGATTGATATTATCTATGGATTCAGTATGTTGACAATTTATTGATTAAATTGAATGTTTGTTCTATTATTTTTCTTGGTAAATCTATTATTCCATATCTTTTCATGATATAAAATTCATTAATCGATAACATGTGTTCATTAATATCTCTTTCGACATTGATTATTCATATTTATTCTAGAAATATTCCAATATACATAACCCTTATTGATCATTTGAGAACTCTTATTTTGATTCATTTTAATGGAATACAGGACCTGTAATAATAAGGATAACTCAAGAATATGTTATAGATTAAAATGGTACATTAAAAATAATTATAATTTGTATTTTCTAAAATAATATGGAAATCATGTATGTATCTAGATTACCAACACTAAAAAACTATTTTCCCCTTGTGGATGGTATTTCATGTATCTTATGAAATTGTAATAAATTAAGCATTGATGTTGGGTTACTAGTTTAGGGGTTATTACATTTATGATATTTTTTCATGTACATTATGTTTTGACAAACCCTGATTAATGATATTCAGTCTGTAATTTCCCATCTCATATGCTCCTACATAAAATTTCACTTTAAATCCCAATACATTTTGGGTAGCCATGTTGTGTTGAGATATTTTGGTTATTATAATCTAATAATAATCATATTCTCTTTTAGAGCACCTTTGTAATTCATATCGTCAATAATAATTATAAAATAGAATCATCCGTGAAACAGTCTAAAATTTACCATCATTCATGGATATAATTTTATTTTAAAAATTATTAGCATCATGTTGGGAACTGCTTATTTAATACCATAATGATGGTTTTGAAATAATTGGGAATATATTTGATGTTTACCTATATTTAATGATTACCATATCCAAATTTTATAAATACATCAATTTTGGATGTTTATGGATTTTTACATTATTTAGAATACAATGTTAATTCATACTTTATAAATCATCCATGTCACACTAGTGTTTTGAAATTCATCTTTCGTTCTGGTTCAGGTTTGGTGTTTAGTAATTTTATAGGGAACTGGGTGTGACAGTTTTTTATTTTTTGGATGTTCTAGAATTATTTCCTTTGCATATACTTCCTCCATGGGTACACCTGGATTATTTGTAGAAAATGGCTCTTTTTAGTGGTGGGAAGACTCTGGCACCTAGTTAGTGTACAGTTAAAGGTTACAGTGCACCTCAGCCTAGGTAATAGTGTGGAAAGTTAGGTCTTGTCTAGAAGCGACAATGTAAATACTGAACTTTTAGTCAGACCATGCAGGTTACAGATGTGGTACTTCTCCATCTCTGAATAAGTGGTCCCACAACTACTACATTGTTTAATTAATCTTTTTGATAAACCTTAAGTCCGGTCCAAGCCATCAAAAATTATGGTGTTATTTTTATATCTCCAATATTTTAAAACAAAACACCAATATATCTCCCAAATTCGATACTATATTTCCTAGACACCTCCATCCCATCTTGTGGATTCCTCTAGAGTCAATTTCTTTTGTGTTTTAGAGGTGTATTCTTCAAGGGATCTTCAAATAAGTCCAATCTCCCTTATTTTCTTCTATCTAGGGTGGGTTTTCCCACATTCTTGGGATCTCATTCCTCTAACAGCTAGGGTTCTGGTTATAGGATTGAATACTAATATTTTGGTTTCAATATTGATGTTTCAAGTTGGATTTATCGTATTTTGGGTGCAATTGATGTGGAATAATGGTTTCACACTAGAATTTGAAATTTTTTAAATTGTTTGAGGAAGGATCCCTATACATACCTCCTTTAAATTCAATATTATGTTATATTCATTATTTTCATACCATCCTTATTTAATATACAATGATGTATGATTATTTGGATATATTTTTTTATGATAAATGTGGTTTAATTCTCAATTATTTTGAATATATCACGTGGATTTCTTGACTTGTTGATTCTATGTGTTTATTAAATTTTCTGGTTATCATATTCTAGTTGTTATTATTTTTGAAATGAATGATTTTATTTTATAAATGTATTTTTTTCATCTAAAATAGTGTTTTGATTTTTCAAGTGGATTTATAAACAGTTTTGGGATTGAATTTTTCTTGTGTGTAGTTTTCTCAGAAAAGGTTGCATATGTGGACATTACGTGAGGTGCTACTGGCACATTTTTATTAGTTTCATTTTGAAAACTATCTACTGGGTGAGTCACTTTTCATATTGATTGACCATGTAATGGGAGTTTTATCAATATGGGACCTCCCTTGTGTGATTATTTTTAAGGAAAGGGACTACCCTTATGGTTGTTGGGGTGGTGCCAGTTTGTATGATATGTATGATCAAATGTGTGTGTGTATTTTTGTTGTGATTTTTTGGAACACCCCATTTTTAATATAAAAATGTAACCTTGAAAAAATATGAATAATTTTGGGAAACATTACTACAAAAGACTAGGTCTTGTACAAGCTAGTGGACTTTTGAAGAGGATATTTTATTATTATTTTTATGGGATCAGGCCCCTCAGTCAGGCCAGGTTGGGCGATGATCCGACGTTTCAAAATTGTGATGTCATTGAAATTCATTCAACATTAGTGAAATGTATAGTATGTTCTAGATAAACTCTTAGTTCATTGGTAATCATGTGTTCCTATGATACTAGTATTGGTTTTGTGATTCCCCTCAATATGTATAATCATGTTCCTTGTACTTGGTTTTCTTGTTTGTGTTCCAAAAATTATGAATGTGTGGCTTTGTTAATAAGGTTTTCAAGAATAATTTTTTTTAATAAAGAAGTATTTTCCGTTAACAATTTTTATTAAAAATTAGAATTTATACTTATTAACCTTTTCCCTTTCTCCACTTGAGTATTGTTTAAAATCACGTGGGAAATGGATTGTGATTTTTATGATTTAAATTGAAAGTGAGGGAAATCGATATTTTTATATTTTATTTCAAACCTATCAATCAATTTTTCATTATTTTAATGATATTCAATGGGATTTGAATTATTTTGGCCTACCTAATGGATTTTTAAACTTGTTATTATATCATTTTCTTTTTTTTAGTTCCATATGTAAAATCTTGTGTGGGTTCGATGGTCTTGTGTGATGTTTGGTTTTTGAATGGAGAGTGAACCTTAGGTTCATGTAAGGAGGTCATGGGTATCATGTTTGGGTTGGGTTTTCTTACGTAGTTTTCGATCAATTTTTTATATTTTCAGTTTTAATATAATTGATGTAATGTTTACCAACCATATTAATTTTGTTGTTTATCCTCTATTTTTTAGCTCATTTTTTACATTTTTGGGAGTTACCATTCCTATTTTCTCTATTGATTCCTTTGGCACTTTTCGTCGGCCTGGGGGATCAGGAACGCCTCTCGATCCTTGCCACACATCGTCTGGGGTGATTAGTTCAGGTTTGACCCAGGTTTGTTCTTGAAAAAATGGTATCAGATTATGTTGGATCTTTTTAATTCCTTGATTTTTAGAGATCCCATTTCTACATGGGGATTTTAATGTAGGAGTAGGATTTTTGAGGCACGATGTGTAAGAACGATATGTACTTCATGAACCCATGTTCATTTTGACCATAGGGTTACCATGAAATGTTTCTTTTTATTAGTGTCATTTGATTCTTATGGGTTTTATGTTATTTGGAAAATAACATATAGTATGAAAATTGGCCGATTTGTGCTCACAGGGCTTGAAAATCAATGCATATCTAGGGACATTTCACTATAGAGCTCTGTGAGTGGTGGCATGATTTTTATATAACTACCAAAAATATTTAAAATGCACCCATCAACACAAATTTTTCCCTTTTGAAAGTTGTTCTGTGTTCCATTGGGTTCTGAAAATCATTTTTAAAACCATGATTTTGATTTTGAGGAAAACATTATTTTTAACGGTCAAAGTGGATTGATATTCAAAGGGTAAAAAATTTGTTCTTATAATTTTCTTTTATGGAGATATATAAAAGTTTATTTTTATAAAATTGTTTTTCTATATGATGATAATGGTTTTAAAGAGAATATGATTTTGGTATCAAAACATTTGTTTTTTTTGAAAAACCAATCTTTTTATTAAGTGAAAAAATTTCATCAAATGAATTTTGTAATTTTTCTTGAATGTGTAGCTCTTAGTTATTAATTATAATAGTTATGTATAAAATAAGGTTTCTATTGTGATCATAATAGGTTTTAAATTTGATTTTTTTGAAATAATGTGTATGGTTTTTAAATGTTTTTTATTTGGATGGTTTGTGTTTTCTAGAAAGGGTCTATAATATTTGAATAGGGATTCAAGTTTTGTGGTTAGAGATTATGAAATGGAGATTTTGGGATATTGAAATGGAGTGTGATTTGAAATATTATATGTACAAGGTGTTTTACTTTGGTTATTCTATGAGAAACCTAATGTATAGATGTGTCTATAAAAGTGCATGGGTGCCCAGTATGGAACATGGATGTTCATGTGTAAGGATCAATGGGATACCATTGGTTGGTGATAAATCTTTTAATAATGTCTCCATTTAAAGAGAGTTTTCAAAATAAAATGTGATTTTTTGATATATTGTGGTTGTGTGTTTTTTCCTTAGTATGTTGGGAAGGTTGTTTTTTAGGTGTTTGAAATAGTGGATCCTTGTTGTCTGAACAGTATAACCGAGTTCCTTGTTTTCTTGTTTCTTAGTGTCCACTCCCAAGAAGATCCTATGGATACCGAAGATGTAGCGTAAAATGGTACACCATTAGAAAACATTTTAGTTGATCAACCAATAGAATACATTCAGGAATTTTAAATGTTGAACCCACTTATCTATTATGTTCAAGAGGATCTTATGGAAGTATAAGAGTGGATGAGAATGACTGATAGAAATTTCAGTTTCCTTGAGTTTTCTAGTTCATTCGATGTAATAATCTATACCATTGTTCTTGAAGGTCTATCCTCATAATCGATGAAGATAGTTTCTTAAAACATGCCATAGGAAGAACATACTTGGGAGTTCATCATGTCATAATTCATCCAACAGTACTTTTCTTGGTTGACAAATTCAAGGAATAAGATAGAGATGTGATGTTTTCAATAGGTTTTCTTGAATCGATGTTGGAGTTCTATCATTTCTTCTTAGAGCTATTTTCGATTGATTAAGTGTATGTTGTGAATGGTCCTGTGAAAGAACAACATTTAGAGTTTGGGGTCCATCCCAAACTAGATTCAAATGTGGAAGAGTTCAACCTAGAATATTTATTTGATGTGGTGTGGAAAGCCCTTCATGCTGAACTTATGATAGGGAGAGGGCTTGAGAGGGATAAACATCCTCTAGTATCTGGAAATGGTGAAGGATATTCTACAATGAGGAATGGGTGGTGGCCGGATACTGGTTGTGTTCGTTGAGATATTAAGATTCCTTCAAACATTTCATTAACCTTGTGAGGGTGTGATTTCGTGATGTGTCATCAGTGTGGTATGAGTGGCCCTAAGAGGTTATCACGCCTTATAGATCTAAAACCATTCCACCCCTTTGGATGCTTGGGACAAATTATGTGTTTCTATCATGATTTTTCCCATAAGAGCTGTAAAGCCGGACCCGACCATTCAAAGGACACTATAGTATGTTTTCAAAAGTAAAGTGATGATTGGATTCAATTTAGGGGCTTTATCGTTGTAATGATCATTAGATTCAATTTTACTACCTACAGTCTTTTTTTTCTGTTTCATTAAATTGTTATAATTAATGTAGTATTAGCCATTAAAACCTATATTTTAATAGATGTATGTTTCATGAAATTTTGATCTGTGTGTTCTGTTCATGGGTATCAAAACCCTGACTACGAGGTATGAGTTACATCAATCAAAATAACCCCATGCATAAGTCTTGGATTGATGTTGATGCAAACTCCTTAGAATCCCAGTGGTTGGAAAACCTATTCTCAATGTTATATTCTCATTTTTGTATATAGAGACAATTTGAGCCACTATATAGCTGTTATGATTTTATTGATCCCATTATATTGAAAGATATGAGTATACCACTATTCCACACTGTGACCAATATGGGTGTATGATTTTACATTATTCATAATGTGGTATAGTTATCTCATAATTATAAATCCTTGACCACTTTTTCTCTCCATATGTATGCCTTTATTTAATGTCCATATTGTGTCATTCATGTGTGAATCCATCTCGATATTAGTTTTGTGGTAATACAGGGTTGTGATGATGTTGGTATGTGACAGTTGTAGTTTTTATAGTCTACTGGATAGTCCCATTCCCTCCACTCACCTTCTGTAGTGGTTTTTGGTCCATGCATAAAAATTATCATGTTCATTTAATCTCATTAGTTCTTATGGCGGGGATACCCACTGCGAGTCTCGTTGAAATAATTCTTGAATTTAGGTAGTGTTAGACTATTACTTATGATGGGGAGTCTATTTTTTCCTCCCTAGGACATTATCATCATTCCGTTTTTTGTATCATTTTATTGATGGATGGACTCGTCGGAAAACATCTAATAATAAGTTCTTTCAATGTGTAAATGTTGGTATGTAAATGTACATGAAATTTTTTGGAGTATGTTTATAGAGGTATTCATAGGATGTGGTTTGGATTCGTTTGTTTGTTTTGGGTGAGTTGTTTAAATTATTCTTGGTGATGTCTATGTTGTTCATGTGTTGAATTAGGATTTAGTGTTGTGAAATTTCTTTGCCTTTTTGATCAATTAACTATAGGATATTAAACAGTGGGTGTGGGTGGATAATAGTGGGGAGTTCATTTTTTATCTACCGAGTTCATCATGTTAGTCATTTCTAAATGGTAGGGTTTTTGTTATCTCTTCATTTGGTATTTATGGGGACCCCCTTTGGTTAAATGGAGACATTTTTAGCTATTGGTTTATGAATTTGGTTTTATTTGTGGGGGTGGAAGTCATTATGTTGGGGAGAATTTTCACACATATGTTTTGAAATTCATCTTTGGTTCTGATTTTTTTCTATCCTCAGTTCTCTTCTCAGGAATCAAGTTTGACATGTTTGAAATTTTGGAATTTTCTCTGCTAATTTCATTCGACTATCTTTCCTCCCTAGTTCTACATGATTTTTTAGAGAAAATGGGGTTTTTAGGTTAGGTATACTCGGGTGCACAGCTGGCGCATAACTAATGGTAAATTTGTTCCTTGGTCTAGGTAACCCTGTGGGAGGTCAGGTATTAGTAAAAACCTATGACACGGCATCCACACGGATAGTCTGACAATGCATGTTACCTGTTTCGTATGTCTCCATCTTTGTTGAGGCAGTCAAATGGTCATTTCATGGTTTTCAAAACTGTGAAAAAAACCTTGTGGCCTATCAAGGTAATTAATGTTTTTGGGGGTTATTTTCTCTCTATCTATTTTAATCCCCCAAAAAACCCTATATCACACCATTTAGGACCCTATACCCTACTAGCCCTCCCCCTATCTTTTCTTCCATGGTTATCCATTTCTTAGTGTTTTTTGGGTATATTAGTCAAAGTATATTTATGTAAGTACTCTCCTCTACATTCGTTCCATCATTCTAGAATTTTCTCCCCTCTTTATTAGGATATTACTCTTCCAATGGATAGGGTTTTCTTTTTAGTATCTTATCATAATATTTTGAGATCAATATGGATATTTTAGGTTTAATCTAGATTCCTTTGGGTGTGGTTGATGTGTTATATGAATTTTGAAATGTATTTCTGATTTTATTCATCGTTTGAATTAGGATACCATTGAATATCTCCATTAAAATTAAGATTACAATGTTTAATTGAATGTATAACATTCATTAGTTGTTAAATAGTGATACATGATTTTTGTATTAATTTTTTTATGAAAAATATGTATATTTTCATAATTATTTTTAATATATTCTGTGGATTTGTTATCGTGTTCATGCTAAGTAATTGTTAAATTACCTAATTTGAATTTATGACTAATTTGTGACTATTATAAGAATGAGTTTGTTTTGTAATTGTATTTGTGTCATCGAAAATAGTGGTTGGACTTCCCTATAAGAATTCTATAATTTTTTTTCTTTAAAGCAGCATGTGTGTAGTTTTTCAAGAAAAAGTATTGATATGTAGAAATTATTTGATGTCTATTTGGCAATTTTTAATGGTTTCAATTTGAAAAACCACCAAGGGGTGAGTCACATTCCCTATTATTTGACCATGAGGTAGGATTTTCTTAGTTCTCGGAACTCCATTCTATGATAATTGTTTAAATAAAGGGAATACCCTTGAGGTGGTCAGGTTTTTTCCATTTGTGGGATATGCAGTATGAGATGTGCATGTAGAATTTTATTGGGATTATTTGGCACTCCCCTCTGTGAAAATTATCTGGGAAACTGGAATATCTATGAGGAATTCAAAAAATGATTGTTTCAATAGTCTAGGTCATTTACTAGATAGTGGCACATAGTTGGGTGATATATATTTTTATTATTTCTTTGTGATCAGGCCCCTCATTCTGGCCCGGATGGGCGATGATCAGGTGTTTGGGTATAATTTTTTGATCGAGTAAGGGATTCCTTCAGGATGATTAACATGTATAGTATGTTTTAATTCTCCTCCATGTTCAAACATATTATAGTGTTCCAATTATACTTGTAATGTTAGATCCATTTCACTTTATATTTATTATCATGTTCCATTTATGTGGTTTTGGTAATTTGTATAGAAAATATTGAACATGTGGCTTTGATAGCATAGTTTTAATGAAGAATGTTTTTAAAAGAACAAGTAATTTCCCCTATTAATTTTTATGAAAAATTATTATTTCTACTTGGTTCCCCTCTCTGTTTCTCCCAATGATCATAGTTTAATATAATGTGGTTAGTTTACTCGGATTTGTATGAACTACAATGAAATGTGTGGAAAACCTATTATTATATATTGTATATTTAACCAGTTAATTAGTGTTTCATTATCTAAATGATATTCTGCATGAATACAATTATTTGGGCCTACCTACAGAGTCTTAATAATCACTCCTAAAATCTATTTTTGTTTTTAAGATTCTATTCTATGTTCTATCTTGGGTTCGATTGCCTAGAGTGATAGATGGTATTTTGTTAGAGAGTGACCCTCGAGGTCACCTATGGATGTCTTGGGTGTCATTATCAGTTTGGGGTTTCTTGTGTAGTTGATTAGTTTTCTTATTTTTAGTTTTAATGTAATTAATGTAATGTATTGAAAAAAAATATATTTTTTGTTTTATACTTTATTATATTTCCCTACTATTTTCATTTATTGAGTGAATATTTTCATGTTGTCTTTGATTATTCCCTCAATTCTTGTCGCCAACATGATGGGATCGTGAATGATTCTTAGGACATTCCATATATCAGCCTGGGTGACTAGTTTAAGGTCGACCTTGGTTGGTTCATGAAGAGACATTGTTTTTTGTTTACAAGGAGGCGGTGTATTGTGAAATAATAATCCATGATTAGTTCAAACAATTTCTATTCCCCTAATGTTTATATCATTCTGTGATGATATTTTTCCAACATTTTTATATTGTTAAATTTTTCAAATTATTCAAAAAAAGGTAATTAATATATCTTCAATAAAATGACTAGAGTTACCCACTCAAGATCAGGGGTTGGGTAATTCTATTCATGAATTATTAACTACCATGACCCAATTTCTATAACTCTATCATTCATTAAAATGAACCATCTATGTATTTTATCTTATTCAGAACTATATATCACAATTTTTTCCCTTCAGGATGGAAATGTAAATATTAGTTCATTAACTAATATCATCCTTAATTCTTCAAAATAGTCCTTACATTATTCTCACCTTATTAACATATCCTCTTATGTTTCAACATGGATAACATGTATTATAAATGAGTAAAAATTTGAACATGTTATCAATAATTACCTACTAATAGAAGAAAGATGTGTATCATTGTTATATTCATTTTTATTGTCCACTACATAACAAACTTTTCTTTGGAGGATCAATTGATGTTACATTAATAGATACATTATGTCCCCTGAAATAAACTTTTAGAAGCAATAATTCATATTTGGTATATTTTCCATTTCACTCCATATCTCTATAATAATTATGAATGAATCATAAATGACTTTTATTCTCATCATATATTAATATTATTTCATGATATAAATAATAAATATCAGAAAAAATATTATGATAATCATTGAGTACTCTATTCATTAGATCTATTAAAAAGAGGGTATATTATTCAACCCAAATGGAATTACACAAAATTATAATTTCAAATACCATATAATGAAGGTAATAATTGGAATATAATATTTATTTACTTATAGTAGATGTGAACCATAACACAGATCAATTTGTTAAAATATTGAAATCATAGAAGTTGATCTAGAAAAACAAAAAATGATAGATATGATACTTTTTATTCATTTTAATGGAATTGATTTTCATATAATTGATTCACAACATTATAGACCTTAATTTCATTAACATAAAGAATAGTGGAATCATATGGTTAAATAATATGGGGAAAATCCATTATTATATAACACATGCAGATATTTCATAAATTACCCTAATTCCACTTTGAAAATAACGTAGGGTGTCCATCATAGATGTTTTTCATCTATGATATGCATACTGGAAGAATTAAATTAATTATTAAACTGGTTTCTAGGTAGTTCTTTGAATAAAAACCATAATGTATTCCAACATAATCGATGTACCCACTATTCTACGGATACCTTTCTCGTTCATTGGTTGCATTATATATTCATAAATATAAATTCAGTTATGGAGAGTGACATGAAAGAGTATCCATTAATTATTAAGATATATTAGTCTCTACTTTAAAGACATGGGATTACATTTCACCATCAAAAATCATAACATCCTTCTCTTTGTACAATATTTTCATATTATAATCTAATAGTCAATCCCTTCCAAGGATTATATTAATGTTAACCATATGTAAAATAATGCTTTTTTAAATAGATTATGAATATGTGTCATAGTTGGAACTGGAATACATACCCATATTGAAACAAGATTTTAATGGGGAATCTTGATCTACATATTTCATTATTATATTATAGGGTAATATCTATGATTCTTTGAAAACATGGATGATATAAAATAATTTGATAATTCTAAATAAAATAAATATTTATCTAAATTATAGGATAAAATTAATGTACTTTTCTCTAATTAAATAATAAATTTTATCTGAACTATAGTCATTTCATAAGATTTTCAATGAATTTAGCCCTTTTCTAAGCCAAATACTATTGGAATTTGTGGAATTAAATAGAATTTTTAACCATTAAATTAAAATTAAATTATTTATAATTTATAACTTTTTACAATCCATTAGAATAACAGACATAATATACTTGGTATCCACACATGAAGTAAACATATATGCACATAATGCATTTTTAATAGTGTTTATTTCCACGATTATTACAATTTGGAAATTCCATCATTCTTATTTTTCATTTTGGCCTATTTTCATTTCTGAGATTGTTTAGATTCTGGCCTCTGTTAATATTTTTCCTTGGAAAAGACAAGACGTGGTGAATTATTTCACTATTACAATGGAAGATGATATTATATCTCTACATATTAAAATTTTCATGGACACTAATACCATTCGTAGACATGGATTTATCCAGTTAACGAAATGATCAATCATACTCAATGGATTAGGTATATTATCCAAAATGTTAGTTGATAAACATAAAATGTTTTCATTATATTCAAGAACATTTCCACATAACATTTTCTTTAGATTGTGTATTTTCCTCACCATTTGTTCATTTTTATCATAAAAAGGTATTTTTCAAGGAATGTCTCACTGAATGTATTATAATCTATATTATTATTTTTATCCAACTCATTTCTATTCTAGATCAATAACCATCATCGATCAAATTATCCCTTTTGATGATAATATTTTATGATATATATTTTTTTTATTTACTTACTTATTAATGCAAGAAACATATTCTCTATGGACTCAATATATTACTCACCTAATAATGGATTATATTTCCATAATAATAGTAGAGGATTCTATTGTATGAATTATTCCAACATTGTTTTACCATGTTTGGGATCATCGGGTTTCATTATATGAGAAAAGGTATTATACCAAATCTGGTTCAACTACACAAATATTGAAATATTTTGTTCTTTTTTAGATATGGAAATTTTTACTTCACCTAGTGGGATAATCCTACATCAATTAAATTCATTGATACAATTTACATTTCTTCTATTTGGAAACATTTCTAATGAATGGAATATTCAAAATTGGATCATTATAAAATTAATTTTAAATCATAGTGTATAATTTGAAATCTATTGCAACATTTACTGTATAATTTAAATTTAGGAATAGATCATCACATAATCATAATATTAATATCTTTGTTTATATCCTCCAATAAATTTTTTTTATCAAAATCATTCTTAATGGATTATAAAGAGAATGATAATCAACCAAATTATATTCCTAGGGAGTTTCTATCTTGATGTTTAGTAATATTCTTACTCACCAAGCATAGGTGATGGTTGAGTTAATCATAAAACCCACCCTTCCTGAGTTATTACCCCCCAATGAATATCTTCCATATCTACATCCACAATTTGGTATTTATACATGTATGTATTTCCTAGGTAAGAACACATTATCTACCATAACAAAATATACTGTTATTATCTTATAAAAAGGCATATCACAAGATTATTTCATTGATATTTTTTCTATAATATATATTTTCAGAATTCTTGTTCTAATGGATTATAATAAACCTCATTTGATATCAACTATTACACCCCAAATCTAGTAACCTAGAATCAGAGTTAATTTTTCTATATTGGAACACTTATAAGTGATCGCATCTCAAATAATTTAATTGTTTAATTTTAATTATAGATTATATACATACATGACTATCAGATTACATTTGATAATGATAAATATAACATATTACTGATGTGTTAATTTTATAATATCATATATTATATACTAAAAATCATTTATAAATCCCTTCTTAGTAACTTAATGATAGAAATCCAAAATAAATGGTGATCTTAGATTCATAATAAGAAAAAGGAAACAATGAAATATATTATAGTATACACTTAACAACAATAGTTATGAATAAAATTGATAATTAATGATAAAATATATATTATATTAAAAAATGTATCCAAATAAATGAATGTTATGGAATCAAAAATAATAAGAGGGATAAAAATATAATTTTATAATTATAGAAGAAATAATTTTGGACATAAAAATATAATTATCAATTCCTTATTCTAAGAGATCGTATATTAAAAGGAAATTCTTATAAAAAATAGGAAAAATACTTTGTCTCATAAGATATAACGATGTATATAGGGGTTACAAATGAAATCAACCATCACATACAATGTCCAAATAACTATACATGTAAAAGGGACGATTAATGAATATAATATTATATTCAACATAAAAATATGTAATTAGAGATTGGAATACATAATCTTAATAATTTTCTCTAGGGAAAAAATTGAACATAATGATTATAGTCCATAAAAAAATAATGTGTATGATACTATTAGATTATAAACCAAGTATGATATAATATTTTTCAAATTTTCTTTAAATTTCTGGAAACTCTTTTAAATATCATTGACAATAATTCTTGATGAAAATAAACATTTCATTTTCAAATCACTTATATAAGATGAAAACTATTATATAATATTTTGATAAAAGTATGTTTAAAAATATCCCTAGAAACATTTTGAATATATTAGAAATAAAAGAAAATTAATGATGGAGGGAAATATTATTTATTTGAAAAATGATAAAATAATGATATAGCTCTCAAAATTCAAAAAAAAATGAACTTGTTTAGAATATAATAATAATTTTCATTTTAAAATTTTACATAGACCTTCAATAATAGGTTATAATTAATTTAATAAATCATTTAATTATACTAAAAAGATTCTATAATTTTTTTAAGTAATTATAATCCTTTAATAAATACACTATCTTTTGAAAATAAAAATAATCTTAACATTCAATAAAAACAAATATTGTTAATTTTTGAGTTAAAAATATTGTATAAAATCCAAATAATATCTAAAAATACCATAAATAAGTATAGGAGGATAAAAAATATTGTGTTTGACATTGAATTATAATATAATTTCACCAACATAAACATACACAAAAACAATCTTCAAAAATGATGAGATTTTGAAACAAAACATTATATCATGTCCAAAAATATTTTTATGTACTTTAAAACTCATTAATAATTAGTTTTAATTTATTACTATTTTATTAAAAATCATATATCTAATATATCTATAAAAATTTACCTAATTATAACATTTAGAAACCTCTTGTTAATAAATCTTTATAAATTCATAATTTCTAATTTGTAACTATTTCATTTTTGTATATGTTTTAGTTTGGTTTTTTTATCTATTAATAATTATAAAATATAATATACCATATAGAGACTTAATAATATATGATTTATTATATACAATCATTATATACACTTTTATTAAAATTTATATAATAAAATAATGAAGAAAGTAATATTTCTTCATGGAGGTAGTGTTCTACACATATGCATGAGTGCTGTTATAATTCACTAATGAATGGTAATATAAGAATATATATAGTATATTAAAAATAAAAATTAATAATTATTTCATAAATATCAAATATAAATAACAAATCCTCCATAATAAAAAAACATGATTGATGTTGGTGTAAACATAATCATATAGCTGCCCGGAGGATGTTGTCTACAAATATGAATGAGTGATACTTTTATATTGAATTTTAATGAATATTGGTATACAATGTTTTTCTATTAATAATAATAATTTCTTATTATATAACTCATTTATTATTTTATAATAGTTAGAATATATTTATAGGATGAGGAATAATAATAAAAATTGAATGAATTTAAAAAAATATGACTACCTCTTAATTAGAAGACCTCCTTGGGATTCCCATTAAGCATTAATATGTATATATTTGGAGAAAACTAGAAGATAAATAAATATGGGAAAGAATATATTATGATTTTTTCAGTAGGGATTGGTTGATATATAATGTTAAATAATTTTAATAATGGTGTATCAAGGATTCCCTTTTATGTGTGAGGTCAATGATACACATGTAATTAAATAAATTATTTGATTAATAAAAATTCAGTTTCTAGTGAATATTCAACCAAATGACCATGAAATAAAAGGTAATATATTTTATGTCAAAAAATTATGCAATAAATAAAATTTTTACAAGTGTATGTGTCATTTTATCCTTATCTCACTTTTTAACTCATTGGTAAACTCACTTAATGATTACCAAAGTTAATAATTTATTCCATGTTTAATATTCATGATGACAAAACTTGTGATTAAATTATTAATTATTATTAATTATGATGGTTAAAAATATTAATTTCATTTTACATCAATTAAATTGTAAAATATATAAAATTAATTTTAATAATTTTATGAAATATGAATCAAATACATTTTTTAAGGAAATGATTGTTTTAGGATAAAAATGTATTTTACAATAAATTTTTAAATAATTTTTATTAAAGTATAAATATTTTTATTTGCTTAAATATTTTGAGAAATATTTTTGTTTCTAACCATAAAACTCGAAAAATCATTGAAATAATTTATTTCTATAGACAAACTAAACCTATTATAAATTGTTTTAAAAACATTGCATTGATTTAAGAAATTTTATTCATATATTCAAAACAAAAATAACATATTTTTAAATGAATTATATAACTTTAAAAATATATATTATGTTTTAAATTGTTTCTTAATAACTTAAATTTTAATTTTCTAATTATAATGTTATAAAATTGATAGTTTATGTAATATTATTAATATTTAATTTTCACCAAAAAATCATGTATTTATAAAATAATATAAAAAATCCAATGTAAAATAATTTTTATATTTGTGTCAAAAATTATAAATATATTCATTATACATTTTATATCTCATTTAGGAATTTAGGTTTAAATTAGATCAATTAATATAGATTTGTGTAGTGTGCAATAGATTCTCTAAAATGAAAAACATACTATAATTGTATTTGAGGTGATATAATATTAAATATTAAATTATTGCAATTAAATTTACAATTAATAGTTACTAAATATAATAATGGATTAAATTAATATAGTTTATTATTTTACCTTGACTAATTTAAAGTTGCCTTTTTTAGATGGTATTCTTGTATATTATAATTGTAAGGAATACCAGGAAGATATCTTTATAATTTTGTTAAAGAAACTAATGAATGGGAAAATTTATGAAATAATCAACACGTGTGAATTATTATTATATAAGGTATAATTATTGGGACATGTTTTCACATTCTAGGTTATATATGAATATCCTTATAAGATTTTTTTACAAAACACTTGCATAGACCAATCAATGTGACTGATATATTTAGGTTTCATTGATTGGTTGTACGTTATCAAATAATTGAGATGAACTTCTGAAAAAAATATCAAAATACATCAATTTAACATGGAAGTGTGTCATGATAATTTAAACTAATTAAGGTGAATTAGTTTCCATTATTTGAAGAGAAGGATCATCCTTGTGTCAATAATAAAACTACTCTAATGGGGGAAAGGGTTAGTGGTCTATAATCATGCATCGTAAAGGGTATATGGATGTGTTCTTATTTATAATTACGTGGTGATATATATGGTCTCTTAAAAATTAATGATTCATTAGTGGAATTATTATACCTTTGACATGTAGATAACGACAAAAATTGTTACATTAATGTTACAGAGGAATTTTCATAACATAGCAATATGTTGCATATATATTTATCATATAATATTAAAGTATATATTCACTAATAATATGTTTAATATGCACTAAATAATTTTTTTGGAGTTAGTTAATGTTTATGACTACTCAATATATTAACAACCTGGGAATGTGATCAATGAGGTTGTGTCATTAAGTTAAAAGGATTGTGATAAATTATTTACAATAATGGTCATAAAAGATCACATATTTATAGATTAATAATGGATGAAGGTAGAAATCCTGAAATAAAGTGAGAAATATTATGTTTTTCATTTGAGATTTAATTCAATTATCAATGTAAAAACTAATGATGTGTAAAATGATTTTGTAGAGCTGCAAAAGAAGGTGAGAAATGTTCTTGAGAGTAGCTTGATTATAATGGAGTGATAGTGGATAGTAATATTGTATTTTTCTCTATTAAACAATATTTTTTAGTGATATTACATGTATCTTAATACTCTTCATTCGATATTCATATTTCATTTTAAAAATATCCCATAGACCATAAGAATAATTTTAGGTTGGAGAACATGAATTGAGATATTGGGAAGTATATATATCAGCTCATAGTAGGCCATTTAATTAAGGATATATATCATAAGTGTAAAGGTATATTATAATCCTTTACCATAGTAGTTCTAGAATGGATTAATTTCGTCATGTATTTCATCAAAATAATCCCCAAAATATCAAATGGGTATACACTTATTCAGTTTGTAGTTTATTTCCTTCCAAAGTCAAATAATTTCATTTCTATATAAAAATATATTTAAATCGTCATTCGTAAAATAAATTTATGCAATGGTATGTTTTCATAGATTATCACATTATAACCTATTCTATTTATATATATTGTTGATATCAATTTTCAATAGAATACATCAACTTGATCTAGATATGGATTTCTTTTTTAGTACTGTGAATCATTAACCATCAAATGATCAGTCTTGGAGAATCATTCAAACCT
This sequence comes from Viscum album, assembly GCA_963277665.1. Lineage (NCBI taxonomy): Eukaryota > Viridiplantae > Streptophyta > Magnoliopsida > Santalales > Viscaceae > Viscum > Viscum album. The sequence continues at coordinate 53,456,619 of OY728143.1, read as the reverse complement.
AATAAGATATGAAAAGATCTTGTTTTATTGATTTTAAATGTTCTTGTGATTTTAACCTAATGTAAATATTAAATTACAAAACATTTTCCACTCATGATTTCAAATGGATGTTTATAAATACTTCTATTGAATGGAGAAAAAATATAAACCAAGTCGGGATGATATTTGGAGAACAGAATCTGTAGGTACATAAGATAAAATAGGAAATAGAAGAGATAGTTGGATCCATTCTATAACACATCAAGTAATTTAATGGTTTAAAGAATATTTTTTGAGAAATAAAATTTAAAATAGTTAATTCATATTTTGGGAGAGGTTATAAAAATAAATTTATATATTGAATAATGTTATGAGATTCAGATGGAACTAAAACATGAGGCCTATGTATGTGGGATCCTTCATGATTCTTGATGAAGAAGGGATGGTATACTATCATTTTTTTATTCCATGAATCCTTCATAAATTTCATAACGTGTGTTATATATATTCATTGGGTATTTTTATACCTAATACTTCACATGATCATAACTCAGAATTTATACCATAATAGAATGATCAATTATATAATGAACAACCAATTGAAATCGTGGATAGATGTGAAATTTTTTCTTGATCATGAATACATTACTAGATTGTATTCATTAACATAATCCAAAATTTTAGAAATCTATATGTGAATCAATGGACGTGATGAAGAATAAGTACCCTATTTCTTCTAACTCAGAGTGATGTAATTTTGGTAGAGAATATTTTTTTAAGGTGTTAGAATGTTATACCGAATTATTTTATATTTATTCATATAGAAACAATTCTATATATTAAATAGAAATAATTAGATGAAAAATCTAGTCTAAAAATGATATATTATATCATTATTGACACAACTATTTGATTGAAGGGTTTAAATATGGTATAAGACATTATTAAATATATACTAAAATTATTTTCTTAAATAAATAATAATAATAATTCCTAATAGTTAATGATAATTTATTTTATTAAAGTCATTTCATGACTAAATAAAATATTTTCCTATTTAAATTTTCTATAAATTATATATATACTCGTTCAAAATTAAAATAATATCATTTTAAGGAAAAAAGTGTTGTTATTCTAGTTTTTTAATGTTTTCATTGTTTTTTAACATAGAATATTTAAAAAATATCAATTTATTAATGATTTTAAATATATTTATATAATATATTTTCAATAAAAGATTTTAACAAATATATAATAATTTTTTAATTGTTAAAAAATAAATGTTGTCACAGTTTTATTCTTATAATTCATTTCATTAAAACATTATTTTTTTTAATGATTATTTTAAAATTATATTATTCAAATTATTTGAAATTTATTTGATATAATTGAATAAATATTTTTAATTAATATTTATAAAATTGGTAATGTGGAAAAATTAATTTTGGGTTATAAAGAATTGTAAAACTGTTTTAAAAGGTTCAATATAGTTAGAGTTAAAATTTGTTTTTTTGTTAAAATAATTGATAAGATTCCAGTGGAACATAAAATTTTCAAAATTATATTATTTGAATGTATTTAGAACAAATAATATATTAACTTAAATTTCATGTCCAATTTGATCCAGATTCATTACAAAGTCACTTTATATTTTTTTCAAATCTTAAATGATATTCCTTATTTGTCCCTTACATCTCTTACAATGTGACACATCTTATGGTACCTTATTCGCAAAATTTTATCCTGATAGATGAGTTAATACTTTCCCAAAAAACATCATATATTACTAACATTAATTTTTGACCATTTTTTAATTCTCCTAAAACCATATGAATATAGAATAATGTGTATTCAAATAGAGGTCTGTCAAAGTTGAGGTGAGCATCTTAACTAACACCATCAATGTTTATTTCATCACATAAACCCTTTAAATATTTTTTTATTTGAGATAACCTAAGTAATATTATTGTATAAATATATACATATTTTATTGCGATTATGGTACAACCATATTCCTCATCATTTATAGAATATGTTAAATGACTGTATCGCTCAAGCATAAGTGTGGATGACTAAATCAGCCTAGGGTTACAATTAATTTTACTTCACCACCTCAAATTGATGGATATAATGATGCATTTAAAAAATTTATTTGATATATATGATTTAATTATGAGTATTTAATTATAAAATATTATTCTATAGTCATTTCATATTTTTGATAGAAAATGTTAAAAATTTCTTGCATTTGTATGGACTACCATCTCCATGAACATTGTAATTAATATATATAGGTATCTATAAATTTTATGGATGGTTATAAAATTGTATATAATTTATATATGTTTTATTAACATCATGATAAAAATCATGAAATAGTGGAACAATCATCAATAGTGAAGTATCATTATTGTTGAGTCAAAACACACATGAAAAATGGTGAAGTTAACAACAAAAATGATGTTGATAATGGATGGTGGTTTCGGGTCGGTCTCAAAATTCCCAACGGTTCCGTATCCAATGACACGTGGACTTTCATTCTAATGGCATGCGTTCGTAGGGAGGTCTGACCCGCGATGCTTAAGAACACACATTGGTCAAGAGGATGGGAAGTCGGGCTCATCACACCCTTTTGGGGAGAATAATTTCCTATTCCGGGACTCTCTTATATATTTAAGGCGTATTCATATGTTTATGAATCATTGGATTATACTCAAGAATAGTATCCACAGAATTCTCCTTCTGGGAAATTATCAGCTCGACGCAGGGGTTCAGAATCATTTACACCCGAGGTCTACCATCCCTCGTTGGATTAATGACCCCGAGGAGTCGGGACTCAATGAGGCGGTACTAGGAGTGGCACAGTGAACCGATGTGATGACAGCAAGATCAACCGGTCATTGGGCATGACGCTCAAGGAGGCTACCTAAGTACCCTACCTAGGAGACAGGGATCGAAGTCCACTTAGTTCAAATTGGGGTGTTAGAGGACCGATGTGAAGGTGGACCCGGGGGTCCGATGGTGATCGGGCATGAATTTCTTAGAGGCTTCCTATGTATCGATGTGGTGGGGAATCAAAGTCCTCGTAGTTCAAAATGGATTGTGGATTACACTCTGAAGCGGCCGAGGGTGATGGATTGGGGCATACACACTGAGGAGGCCCATAAGAGGATGTCATGGCCGATGCTTACTCTAATCTCACGTGAGTCAGGCTTGGTGTGAGAAACAAGAGGCAGCAGGGACCAGACAATCACGTCGCGAATGGTGCGTATGTGAGAAGTGGAGTGGGGCTTACGCATGGAGCGGCCCATAAGGTTGGGGCATACTTCGAGATGTATTCCCGTGGAGAAAAAGCACAAAGGGAGAGGTAAATAGGTGCTATTGTGCCCATCAACTCTCTTGTTCCTGTGGGAAGTACGAATGTTCCTGAGGACTTCTTTCTGATGGTTATTTTACTACCCACCGAATAAGGGAGAAGTGCCCCGACCCAAACCAGTACATGGGACAAAAGGGGGATCCCGAGCTCAGAATCCACATTACCATGGGAATGTGAACCCTAGAATGCTTCGGAAATCCTCTCAAGGGTCAGAGAAACCCCTTAACCCCTATTTATTGTGTGTATTTGATCACAAAGAGGTGTGCTGATGCGCATGAAGGTTACATCACACGGGTTTGGTGCTAATGGTGGAGGCCTCGTCTCGTGACCGTTGAGTAGGTCAATGAGGGAGCCATAGAGGATCAGGCTAGATTGGAAGGATTTTATTTGGATCGGGGAATGGGAACCTCAAAGGATTTAGCGGGCCATGTGGGTATATGAGGAGTGGCGCCCTTCACGTATGGAGGTGATACATGGCTGAAGAGGTCGTCTGTGAACCATAGTGGTCCTCGAACTGACGTGCACCCCACGAACCAGGGTGGTTCGCGTCCTAGTGGGAATACTACGAACTAGGGTGGTTTGAGGCTTTAGGTTCGGCCCGCGTACTAGACTGGTACGCGGTGGCATACATGCGAGCAACGACGACCAAGGGCAACGTCAGTCGGGGGTTCGTCGGTCTGGGCTTCGCCCGTGTAGGAGGGTGCTACGCGGTGTGACAGATTTGAAAATGGGCATAAACACCCTAGTCCGTGGGGAGTTATTCCGTGGATGGTCCATGGTTTGTGGTATTATTTTCATTGTTATTTTAAGTTCACAGTTCACCAATTTAATATGCATTTTTGGTTCCCTAATAATTCGCTTCCAAGTTCATACCTGTTCTGGTTCGCGAGCTATAACTTCGTTGTTTGTGAAATCCTATGCTCCTTTATTCAAAATCCTTCCACCCGAACATGATTGATCTCCTTTTCCAAATCCCCTTCTATTTTCCCTCGATCTCTTTTTATAGAGTGGGGGAAGGGATGCATCTATGGTCTTGTGGCATCTTTTGTAGAGGCCAATGATCGGAGACCCGGTTCAAGGATGACTTGGTCAATCAGCAAATCGTGGGGGGGGGGGGCATCGAGCGCATCTCCCCCATGAACCAAACAAGCTTGAGGAGTGCTTCACAACAGCAGAGAGTTCCGCCTCCATTCCATGAATGATAGTGGATGCGGACTGGGCCGGTTGAGGCGGTCCGCGGCTGGGGTGGTTTGTGATGGTGGATAGGTTTGGCATCTGTCTTTCTTCGCACCCGCGGAGGATATCCGCCTCCATTCCGCGAAAGAAAATAGTCCACAGAGGGGGTGCCTCATGGAACCAGCCGCATGGCATCATCATTTAGACCGGGCAATGGACCGGTTCAACATTGTGCTTCCTTTGAGTTTTCTCGATTCTCCCCCCCCCAACTCTTTTGGGGAATTGGGAAGAATTTCCGTTGTAGATTTTTCAAGACCCTAAAAATTCCCCCCATCAGAATGGGGTCCGATAGGAACGAAGAGGAGGCCATTCCGATGCATAGTGGTCCTGAAACTTGGATGGTTTGCGGTAGAGGGGTGGACCCAGTAGGTGACCACACCTATAAATACGTGGGGACCTACCTTTTAATTTTTCAGATTCATCGTGAAACCAGAGCCCTCTTAGTTTTTCGTCTCTGCGTGCTCATTCCTTCTCCAAACACCTCGTCCGCGAACCCATTTCTATTTCCACAAACCATTCCTATTTCGCGGTCACCTTCACATGTGGACTAATTTCCCAACCGCGAACCAATACTTTTAATTAATTAAAAAGTATGTCATTACATGCCGTAGAGGAATTCTCTTCATGGTTTTGATGGTCCGCGGACTGAAATCTTGATGGATTTATAAAATTTCTAAGTCCTCCGAATATAATTACTTAAATCTGGGATTAGGATCCTGCGGAGCAACCTGGTTCGTGGTTCGCTAGCCAATGCCTCGCGGGCCATCATACACCGAACCCATTCCACATAGGGTTGGTTCGCGTGATGCCGCCATCGCGAACCACTTTATGAGGCCAGTTCACGAAGGCTTATCAAATTATTTGGCATACATCCAATATTTCCGTCCATGTTCTATTAATCTGGACTAACCATTTTCCTAGATTATATAATGTAGGAAGACAACATGGTTCCTCCATGCCATGCACCCAGGCCTGCCACAGAGCCTCTCCCAATTAGCGATCCAAGCCTAAAGGATGTGGATGGCCCTGTTAAGGATGGAGTCCGCCACTCCCCACTGTGCTCCTACCTTGCTGATCTGCTCTCCAAGTCACAATGGGAGTACCCTTTTCTAGCAGACTTCATACCTACGAGTATATTTTACTGTCTAATACGATGATTCTGGTGCCATCCTGTGACAAAAATCATGGATCATGGATATTTACTTCCAATATCCCTCGATTTGTGATATCCTCCAGAGGGCGGCCTGCCTCAAGGGACACAACTACCAGATCTGTGTTGAATCACATTTCAGTGTCCCCAACAGGAGAAAAACGTCAGTAAGAAGGGGCAATTCACTGTTACCGGAGCATTTCCCGCAATGCCATTGTAAAAGACCATCATGGCTGGTCAGAGAACCGAGACCTCCAGCCCTGAGGGGCATTTAAGTCATTAGATTGGGGGTGGCCCTTCTGGGTTCACCAAAGTTGTGCAGAGTTTTAGATAGAATTGCGAGCCGTAGGTTTATATGAAGCTGCCTAGATGTCCCAAACCTATACCCATTGACCTTAAAGCCTCGCCAAGAAACTTATGAGCTGTTGGAGTCTAGACACCAACCCATTTCACCTTTTTCATAGTGAAGTGGCTATTAGTCTTTGAGGCGTCTTTCATATCTTCAGGGTACCCATCATTGGGGGTATGTATGATGAATTCTTTCCTCTTTATTTTGTGTGGGAAAACGAAGATAGGACTCCTCTTGGTGAAGCGGCTTATTTACCAGGCCTAGAGGCATTCAAATGATGCGTCTCTGAAACATCTTGTCTCATATCATGAATGTCTCATGGTTTTTAGTAGAGAGAGAAAGTAAGTGACTCTCCCACGCAAGCCCACGACATGCCCTATGATTGAGTCCCGAAAGCAGAGGGGCAGTTATTGGCTGATCCTAGAAGAAGGCCAGTTCAGCGACTGGGGCTGGGAGCTTATTTCGGAATTCGATCGGCTACTTCATCTGGCAGTGTTCTGGGCCAGGTTCCTGAGTGGCTGGCTACTGCCCATACATGATCTTGTTGGCATGCAGGTCTCTACATTTATCATGGTATCACATCTGGATACTTTTGGTTTTTCTAGTATTGGCCAGGATCTATCAGTTGCTTAGCAATATTACCGATGGGAGTCGCGCAAACTGGGTAGCTGATCCTTTTCTAATAATCTAGGGATGGTTGGGAGAGCATATCAAGAACTGATACAAATTAATCAACCCTCTTCAGATTCCTTGCACCACGTTCTGGCCATACTTGCAACTGAACAGCGGGGTTATGCCCGAAGAGGGGGAGACCCAAGAGAAGTACGGTCAACAGACGGTTCAGAATATGCATCTGATATCGATCCGGATCTCGAGTTATGATCATTTCATCTTCCAAACATATCACATCCAATCCGGTGAAATTAGAAATACTAGATCAGAGGAGTTTAGTAAGTGGGGCTACCTCTTTTCTCTCCGAGAGGGAATTCAGGTGGCCCGTATCGGTGGGGAACTGATCTGCGAGGGGTACGCGCCATGCCGATTCGGACACCAATTTGACTGCGTCCAGGCACTCTGTCCTCCCTCGCTCAATGGTTCCCATGTGAACCGTCATTTGATGGTGGCTAGACAACTGTGGTTAATGTTTACTCATGAAGATACTGTTTGTGAGGTTATGACTCCCGCACTTGTAGACTCCACGCCATTTTTATCCAAGAGTTACACAGACTCCTCGAGGAAATCTTACTCGAATGGCTAGCTAGGGCTGTGGGTGCCTAACATATCAAGTCCTAAGCCATAAAAGGGAAATAAGAACCGAAAGGGGGATTGTGCTTCAACCAGACCGGGTCGGTGTTCTTCGCCACCCTTTGTGTCCTATCCTTCCGGGGAAGGTTTTAATAGACAGAGGTATATCCTCTCATGCACTCGAAGCTGCTCGGAGAGAGTTGGTTATCCCTGCTGATGTTTCCTTCCTGACGGCTTGGGGCCAATAGGATGAATTCAAAATCTGGTCATCCTTTCACAACCAGTACCCTCATTCTCTGTGGAAGTATCTTCAAAAATCAAAGGTGGATTTTTATGGTCTGGGTTACATATCTGCTCCCATTGATATTGTTTATGATGCGGACCTGGAGAGGTTCGATCGATATCTCTGGGACCTCGAGGCCTACATCCACGCACTTCAGGGATATGCAGTGTTGACTCATTGGGTTCAGGCCATGCTGCAGTCAGGGACTGACGAGGAGGAGGATGAGAGAGATCACTCATCAGGGGGCGGAGATCTCGGTGGTTCCCACACTGTGGATGAGGTAAGGAAATTTCCCCCTCTTCCTATGAGGTCCCACCCATAAAATAGACACGACCATTGACGCCCCCAACAGCCCCTGTCGCTGCCAGACCCTCCCAGTTCGATCCCTCCGGGCTAGCTGTTCCCATTACGGCCACATTCCCAGATTCATGGAGTATTAGGGATGACCTGAGGGTCAGTGGCTCGGATTAATAGGTTTGGTCATTGCTCCAAATGGGCCCTCTCAAGAATCCAGGTATTGGGACGATCTTCACTCCACCCCACTTGTTGCTGGAAGATGATCTGGAATAAATAGTCACCTCGCTGAAGGAGATGGACACCTACATTCATTCACTCCGGAACCGGCTCTATGGGTCCACCCGGGTGTTCATGATGATTAGACATCCCGAATTGTCTGACCCTGTAGTAGATGTTGACATGCTCATCCATTATGGTCTTCCCTTCTCCTTTATTATGAAGGTTCTAAAGTTTCCTCCCTTTATAGAGGTTGAAGAGGAGTCCCAGGGGGTAGTTCCTTCCAAGAATTATACTCCCCATGGTACTTCAGTAGGAGAACACGTGCTTCCATCTATGGGGATAATAGAGGAGTGATCTCATGGTGCAGCTAAGCTCATGGAAGAAACCATTGTGGACCCAGTTAGGGTCTTTCCTCCTCCATAACCTCTTAGTGTCTTGAGCGAAGAACTGTCCCCTGGGCTGATCCAGAGATGGCAACAGGCGTCCCTTTTATTGGACAGATCAGACATGGGACGTCAAGTAGTTATGAATTCTTGTTTTCTCGATTAACGGCTAGTATATTCCGACTCTTCTAGTTATTAACTGTCTTGGCGTATGGTGTAGGTCCACTCGGAGGCCCGGTCGTGGCTACACCAATGGTCATAACTTTTTCCAAATTATCTTCAGAGGGATCACATGTAGCCACATATGGGCATGATGAGATGGTGGGCCATGCTGGTTGGGTTAGTGATATGGATTATTTACTACTGCCTTGATCAATCAAGGATATGTCAGTGGAGGAACAACTCAACGTAGAGACTCCTGCTGATCAGACAACCCCTTCAATTATGGGGGAGAATGGGGGGCCTGTAATTCCTGAGGGGTTTCAAATCCAACGGGGCTTTCCACCTCAGAACCAATGGATTTCAAGGCGATGGAGGAAGAGCTTGCCACCAGACTAGTCGTCAGAATCCAAGAGCGGGACATTATCTTACTTACCATGGGAGTTATTTCCCTGGGCTTGATATCCATAGTATATAGTTTGGGGATAGATCTAGGAGCCACTAGACTTGGGAATGGCCTTAGGACATGAACACCTCTAAGGGTTCCTAGGACTCCCTTGCCACTCTAAGATGCAGCGTCTTCCTGGGGTGGCTATGGCGGCGCAAAGATTGAGGATACCGACACCTTGATGATTATGGGTATGTTTTTCAACCTCCTTCCACTGACTCCTTTCCTCTTCCCTTTTCTAATTAGAGATACTTATCTGTCTTGTTAACTCTTGAGCTGTAGGTCCTCGACCTTTGGCGTTGACGATTTTGCTGTCATATCCGATCGTGAATTTGACCATGACGGTTGGGGGTGAAGTTGTTGTGGCGCCAGAGTTTGCGGGTAAAGCCGCATCGAGTCCCTCCTTTATGACATTCATCCCTGAATATGTATCTTCATCCTAATGTGACTCTGAGCCTAATCAACAAGTCATTTCCAGTCTTCGACTTGCTATCCAAAGGGCTTGGGAGAGAATTTGGAAGCTGATTTCTCATACGCCATTGGATGAGATGCCGATTAAATTACCAAAGTTGTGAAATCTGTTTATGCTGTTGGGATGTGATGGAATTTACTACCATGGTATTTATTACATATTAAAACATGTGGTCACCAATCGAGAAAGACTGGGTGGTTTTGAATCTCTACTTTCTGCTGCTCAATATGAAGCCCACCTTTCCACAACCCAACAACTTTTCCTAATAGAGGCTCATGATTGTGTTGGGGTTGTTTTGAGGCTCCAAGGATATGTTATTGAGTAGCGTTATTGCATACAGGTGCTGAGTAATGAGATACAACATCTGCAACAGGAAGAGTCTAATGTCACCGCCATAATTGAATAAGCGGAGCAACGAATGGAGGAGGAGATGAGGGTGATCTCAATGGCGGACCAGGAGGCGGAAGCGTTGTGGGCTGGTGTAGAAGATGAGGCAGCCTTTCTGCGGGGTCTCCATCATTAAATCTAAGAATCTCATCAATTCCTAATACAACTTTTTGAATCTGCTGAAAAACTCATGTAATGACCTTTCATTATAGAGGAGGCTCCAGATTGTGGATGCCCTTCTTACCAACCGTGTCATAGAAAAAAGAAATTTTTTCATTAACGCTCTGGCTATCTTATCATATGGAATGAATTATTTTGCACGATTACTGTATATGTTAACTCACCAAACATGGAATAACCAGATTTTGGGATAATAAAAAAAATCAAATGAGCTCTAACGTTTGCCTGAATCATGAGATCCAGTGAGTGTAGTTTGACTATTGGTAGGACTTGGAAGAAAAGACCCAAACACATTTTTTTCTTTTAATGCCCTAATTTTTCTTGGGCCTATTTATTCCGGGCCTAGCGTGTATGGCCCAACTTTTGGTTAGGTCACCCTTTTCGGGATTTTGTCCCAACGATCTTAGTGCCTATTTTTGTGGGTGGTTTAAAGTCTCACCGTCAAGACTATCATTACTGAGGTTTTAGGTCGAACATATTTGTCCATGTATAGTGGGGTGAGGGACCCAATGAGGTTTAGATGATTAAAAGATGTCTGAATTTCCTTCAGACATATGTGGAGGGAGCATGTTTATATTTGAACGACATGGAGGGAATTCCCCAAGGCCTGGGAGCCGTATCGGCGTACAAAGGTAGGAATAGCATCACCTAAGGAAATCATGCCTTTGGTAGACAGGCCAGGAGTGATCAATATGAAGAGCCACTAAGGGAATGGTATGCATAGTTGTGAAAAGGTGTCCTTAAGTCAATGACTCTCCAATTCTGATGGTCATAGGACTTCATGAATGTATGGCATAAGGAAACCACCATGGGTGGATTGGAGAATTATGAAAACCACTAGTCATGTCTTGGAAAGGGTATGTGACATCTGACAGGTTTTGAGAGCATCTATATCAATCAAGTGTGTGGAAGTAAGGTTCATGTCTTATGAGTTTATCTAGCATAAGGACAGCTGGAGTTAGGTGTAGTTTAAAGTCATGCAGCTGGGACATCATCTAGAATGGAACAGCTTCTCCTGGTCCCCGGTAATCTCGTCCGAGACGTTCCACCATATTCAAGAATGGTTGTAAAAGGGGATGCTAAGATGTATCTCAGAGGGTTTCCGAATTCCAGGATGAACATAGTTGCTCAGGGGCCAAGAGACGTACAGAGAGAATAATTTCCTGAGGAAATGTTACCATTGGTAGATGGGCTAGAGGATATCAATATGAAGAGCCATTGAGGGAATGATATGCATAGTAATGAAAAGGTTCTATTGGGCCAATGAATGTATTCTCCCGATAGTTGAGAAACTTAGGTGAAGTTGAGATTAAGGACAACCAGGGGTGGCTTGTGAGAGTTTGGATTTTTCGGAGTACATAGTATGGTTTATGAGGAGATGGTGACTAGATATTGGAGAAGCGTCTAGGATAAATAACCTAAGTATCGGTGAAGTCATTCCTTCTCACACTAGTGTGAGATGGTGGTTCGTGCAGGTATGACCCATGCACTGGGGGACAGAGAAAAGCCTTCGTTCTTTACTGAACCCCTGACGGGATTGATCGTGAAGATTAATGTCATGCAATAAGGACGACTTCCGTGCAGTTTAACGTCATGTGGTATGAATGGGGATCATTTTTAATAGGTGTTGTGCAGTTTTACATCACGCATCGAGGATACGGGGAATTTTTAAACTAGTGAAATTTCATGTAGTTGAAGGCATTTCCCGAGAAGGTTAATGCTTGGTCCATGCAGATTTATGCCAAGAGGCCATGATGTTCAATGGAGTTTAATGTCATGTGGTAAAAACATAGTTACAAAAGCCTCTCTTCATCGGAATGTAACTGGTCTTGAATATATCGGCGTGCCCAAGACGTGGAAAGGGGATTTATCGGTGTAAATTGTGGTTTCGGGGCTTCTCGGATCACGAGGAATGAAATGAGGGCTCTAAGGCTGGTAAGCGTACGGAGCTAAGAAGAGTGCTGCCCGAGGAAATATTTCCTTTGGTAGAAAAGCGAGGGGCTATAAATATGCAGAGCCACTAAGGGCATGGGATGCATAATCATGCAAAGGTGTCAACGGGTCGATAAATTTTCATTTCTGATGGCTATGAATGGTTATGAGGATTTGCAATAGTCCGGGCCACGAAGTTTTCCATTTGGTAAGAAAATGTCTGGACATGTTGGGCATACTTGACCCTAGTTGATGTTAAAGCATAGAGAGCTTGCTACATTGATTTATTTTTTGCATGAGGGTGTACCTTTACCGAATGAATTTTATTGTCATGTGGTATGGATGAAGCACTCCTTGTTTAGCGGTCATAGGTTTTGGACCATTGGGTGACTATTGCTACAAGCACTCGAAAGATAACTGAGTTACCATTCACTGATATACTTGGAATAGGGTGGGGATGAAGGTTGCAAACTATAACTCTGAGGTTTCCCGGATCAGGAGGTGTGGTGTTGGAGATCTGAGGCCGGTAAGCGTACGGAGCTTGGAAGAGTGTCTCCTAAGGAAATATTGCCTTTGGTAGACGGTCCAGGGGCTATTAATATGATGAGCCACTGAGGGAATGGTACGCATAGTAATGCATAGGTGTCCCTAGGTCGATAACTTTCCACTTCTGATGGCCATGAATGATTATGAAAACCCGACATTTCTCACAGTACAAAGTTCAACATGTGGGTATAACGGTGTCTGATCATACAAGAAACATCTTCACTACAATTGTCCATTGAGTCAAAGTATCCTAGTTCTAGCTTGATGTTCATAGAAATAGGTTATCACGTGATCCATGGGCGGATACATAGGCTAGTCGGGTAGGGTTACCCTGGTGACGTTTGGATGTGAAAAGGGGACAAACATGTAAACCACTGCGCCATAAATTTCTAGATCGGGAGGTATGGTATGGGGGCTCTGAGGTCGGTAAGCATACAGAGCTATGAATATTGTCGCCTGGGGAAATATTTCTTATGGTAGACAGGCCAGGGGCTATCAATATGCAGAGCTGTTGAGGGAATGGTATGCATAATCATGCAAAGGTTTCCACTGGTCGATAACATTCCACTTCTGATGGCCATGAATAGTTATGAATATCCATAATTATCCGGGTCGTGGTGTATGATGTATGGGGAGGATGAATCCAAATGCTCAAGGAGTATTTCCACCTAATTTCTACATATATCTTAGGTGGTTTGCGAGGAAATCTATACAGTTTAACGTCGTGCGGTGAGGACGCAGTCCGTGCAGTTTAACGTCATGCGGTGAGGAAAAAAATACACCCCGTGCAGGTATGGTCCATATATGGGGGAAAGGAGAATTTTTTAACTTTAATTACTCTTTTTTTTTTCATAATGTGGTATGGATGAAATAATACACCTCGTGCAGGTCTAGTCCATACACGGGGGAAAGGGAGCATTTTTTAACTTTCATTATACATGCAGTTTAACGTCGTGCTGTGAGGATGCAAAAACACACCCTCTGAAGGTCTAGTCCATACTCGGGGGAATGAGAGAATTTTTAAATCACATTATCCATGCAGTATAACGTCAAGCGGTAACGACGCAAAAAATACACCCTGTGCAGGTCTGGTTCGTACACGGGGGGAATGGGCAATTTTTTAATTATCCATGTAGTTTAACGTCGTTCGGTAAGGACACAAAAATAAACCCCATATAGGTCTGGTCCATACACGGGGGGGGGGGAGGGCATTGTTGACTCTTATTTCATTTCATTTGGGAGTGGTTGTGCTAGGATAGGGGATCCCGGTGTCGCTACATATCCTACAAAGGTAGGAATCAAGTTGTACAAAATTCTCTGCTAAATACACCTCGTGCAGGTCTAGTCCATACATGGGGTAAGGGGGCATTGTTGACTCTTATTATATTTAATTTGGGAGTTGAGGTGCTAGGATATGGTATCTCGGCATCGCTACGTATCCTGATAATGTAGGAATCACGTTGTATGTAGTTCAATGCTAAATAAACCACGTGCAGGTCTGATCTGTTGACGGGGGAAGGGGGAATGTTTTAACTCTTATTTGAGGGTTGGCTGTGCTAGGATGAGGAAAACTGGCGTCGCTACGTATCCAGTGTGGGAATGAATCAAGTTGTACGTAGTTATCTGAAATCTGTACCATTTAATGTCATGTGGTAAGGATGAAAAATACAGCCCGTGCAGGTCTGGTCTGTACATGGGTGGAGGGAGTATTCTTATTTTTCACTCGTTTTTTTCTTATCCGTGCAGTTTATCATCATGCTGTAAGGACGAGGGGTAAACCCCATGCAGGTCTGGTATTTAAATGGGGGATAGAGGGAATTTTTAACGTCAATTTGGGGGTGGATGGGCCAGGACGGGGAACCCTAACGTCACTACATATCCTATGATGGCTGGAATCAAGCCGTACGTAGTTATCTGAAATCCGTGCAGTTTAAGGTCGTGCGGTTAGGATGAAGGATACACCCCATGTAGGTATCGTCTATACATTAGGGAAAATGGAATTTTTAAACCTTTTTTTGGGATGGATGGGCCAGGATTGGGGACCCTGGTGATGCTATGTATCCTGCGTGGGCATGAATCAAGATGTACGTAGTTCTATGCTAAATACACCCCGTGCAGGTCTGGTTCGTACACGGGGGAAGGAGACATTTTTTAACTCTTATTTTAGGAGTGGTTGGGCCAGTATTGGGGACCATGGTGTCACTACGAATCCTGTGAGGGCGGGAATCAGGCCGTACATAGTTCTTTGAAATTTGTCCAGTTTAACATCGTGCGGTAAGGATGAATCCCATGGAGTTTAACATCATGCATTAAGGAGGTAAAATACACATCGTTAAGGTCTTGTCTGTACACTATGGGATGTAACATTCTTATTTTTCCTTCTTTTTTTCATATCCATTATTTTATCGTCGTGCGATAAGGATGAGGGGTACACCTCGTGCACGTCTGGTCCGTACACGGGGGAGAGAAGACATTTTTAAATTTATTTTAGGGGTGGTCGGGCTAGGATGAGGAACCCCAGAGTCGCTACGTATCCTGTGATGGTAAAAATCAAGTTGTACGTAGTTCTCTGAAATCCATGCGGTTTAACGTCATGCGGTAAGGACGAAGGATACACCTCGTGAAGGTCTCGTCTGTACACAGGTGTAAATGGAAATTTTAAAACTTTTTGGGGATGGCTTGGAAAGGATTGGGGAAACTAGCGTTGCTACATATCCTACGAGGGTATGAATCATGCCATATGTAGTTCTATGAAATCTGTGCAGTTTAACATCATGTGGTACGTACGAATGTCTTGCTATTTAATGTCATGCGGTAAGGACATCAAAATACACCCCCTGTAGGTATGTTATCTACACAAGGGAAATGGAGTTTTCTTGAGATTCGTGTATGTGTAGTTTAATGTTGTGTGGTGGGGACGATATACTCTTGGTTTATGGTCATAGATTTTGGACCATTGGGTGCTTGGCTATTTAACATCATGCAAGTCGGACGACCCCCCCCCCCCCTTTTTCTTATTCGTGCATTTTATCGCCGTGCAGTAATGACGAGGGGTATTATTAGATTCTGTTCAATTTAACGTAATGCGTTAAGGATGAGGGGTATTATTATATTCCATGAAGTTTAACATCATGTGGTAAGGACGACTCCCATGTAGTTTAACTTCATCCAGTATGGACATAGGGTACTATCGGTTTCTATGCGAAATTAGTCTTTAGGAATCTCGCATTGGTAGGAGCCATGGTGAATTTCTCGTTAATGGAGATCATGGCATATGCTCCGTTGGTGTAGACCTTGTGTATAACGTATTGTCCCTCCCACATGGGCTCCACATTTGGAGGTTTACTTCAAGGTATCATTGGCGTCCGAAGGACCAACACCAATTCTTCGTCCAATAATGACCAAAGACGGACCATTTTATTGAAGGCTCGTGCAATCCGGTTCTGGTATACATCCAGATGGTGCAATAGACATGACTTCTTCCTTTTCGTATACTAATGAGTACGGGGTAGCTCGAGTAGCAGTGCAGGTTGTGGTTCGATAAGCCCAGAATGCATGGAGGAGTTTTTTCGGCCATGACTTCTTGTCTTTGTCCACCATTTTCTGGAGAATGTTGGGCAATGTCTTGTTGAAAGCCTTTATCTTTCCGTTGTCCACCGCATGGTAGCGAGATGAGTGGTTAGCCTTAATACGATATTCTCGGAATTGTTTCTCTAATCTAGAAGAGCAGAAGTTGGTGCTGTTATCCGTTAGTATGGTATGAGGGACACAAAATATGGTGATGATATTGGTTTCCAAAAAGCAGAAAATATTTTTGTCCCCGACATCCTTTAGGGGTAAATCTTCTGCCCATTTGGAAAAGAAGTCGGTTTTCATGAGGATATACATCATCTGTTTGACTGTGGCGGGGGGATATGGTCCCAGGACGTCCATTCCCTAGAAAAAAATGGCCAGGAGTACTTGGCCTGATGAAGTAACTCCGGAGGTTGGTGTATGAAGTTGGCATGAAGTTGGCATTAATTTGGTATGAGTTTCATTTTGTGTGTGACATGTGTTATGTTTTGGAGCATCTTCCTTGTCTATTTTTCTACAATGATTTATCCTTTTCTTGGTTGGGAGTTTTTGGATAATGCATGAAAATTTTATTACAGTAGTGCCCTGAGTATGGAATATGCCTGGTTAGGAGTAACCGTGAGGACATCATGTAGAAGAATTGTCTTACACAGAAGAAATCACACTTTCTCCACATTGCCATGCAGTCGGTTTTTTGTAGCCTTTCAATTATACATCAATTTATAATAGTTGTCTCATGGTAGATGCATGATTTATTAAACTGTGTAGCTTAACCATTCAAGTTTCCTAGATTTAAAATTTACGGGTTTTCCATTCTTCCCCTTTTAGGATTTTATCCCAAAACCCTCATGTTTTCCCCCACATGGTTTGTAAACCTTATGTTAGTTCTATACCTTATTCCCTAAGGATATACTAAATTAATTTTGTTGGATAAATGGGTTTTGTAAAACGTTTAGCCTCTTTATCAAGGTATTTCTCCAAGTCTCATCTCCATCAACATTCTATTATATTTTGTTCTTGGATTTTCATATCCCCAATGGTCATGTTGACATCAGGTTTCATTTTCCATTTGTCTATATAGGGGTTTTTTAGGATCCTATTTCATGATCTAGGGTTTTGAAGCCTTCAGGGAGAATTATTGTTGATTTGTTTTGATTGCACCATGGTTCCAATGTAGGGTTCTTGAGTACATTCCATTTATATTATAAGAATCATAAATTTCATAATTTTTTCACCGTATATGAGTAATATGTATTGATTTATAATCCTTGGTTTAATTTTGTGGTGGAAAAATTCTTCATTAGTCCGTATTTTGTGATAATTGTTCTTATCTTTGCAAAATATTCCAGACAATGTTTTTTAATGCCTCGTTGTCTCTAATGTGTGGTTTTAGACATAAAATAAATTATTTTGAATTGAAAATAGATTTGTAACGAGTGAAATTATGTCTTGGGTGTTCTTTTTGGGTTTACCTTATATATTTTGGGTCTTTATAATGTATTTCTTAGTGGATTTTGATGTTTTTGGAATTTGTTACTAGAAAAAGGACACCATGGAGCATTTATAAGAAATTTTTTTCAACGTGTATATTAAATTGAATTTTGATATATTTTGTTAGAGGTATGATGTATGTGTTGAGTTTTCTGTAATGGTTTGGAATAATGAAATGTTAATGGCCCGTTTGGCCATCTATAAAAATGATGAAAATGTATATCATGAAAAACCACAATTGGATGTCTCGTGAATGCATTACATATAACGGAAGAGAGATCCTTGCTATGGAGTAATCAGGATCTGTTATTAAGGTTAAATGATTATAAATATTCGTAATATATTTACTATAAGGAATATAAGTAGCCCTTGTAGAATCTCAAGGTGAGTCTAATTGTGGATTATTACATTATAAGTTATGATTTCACACTCGATTGGAATTTGGGGGCTCACCATCATTAAATACAAGATAAATAGTAAACTAAAATATTGATAGAGTATTCTAGTAACGATTGATGTACCATTAGGTAATGGTACTGACCATTGGACCATATTATGCGGATATAATGGGTTCATTTATTTAAGAAATATCCTCATTCTTATCTAAGAAATGGTGGATAATCATATAGAGTGTTTGATTTCATTATATATAGAATTATACTATATAAGGGGTCACTAATATTTGTGTCTTCTACAATTTTTGTTTATCTACTAGTTTCACATATGTATAATTGATTTTATCTTGTTGAGCTATTTTTTGGGTTCTTGTATGAATATTTACATTTCCTATGTGTTATGTCTATCTAGGTGTTCATGTCATGTGTTTTCATGGAAAGTGATACCTTAGTTTCCAGAACTATGTTGCCAAATGTTTTCAAAATCAAAAGTTTTTTCATACTCCTCTATTCTAGTTGAAAAAGAAATCATCTCCTTCAGCTTGAAATGTAATGGTACCACTAATGGATCCATCCTTATTTTCTGTAATTCTTTATTTTAAATTATGTGCATTGGGAAATACAATATTGAGTTAGAATAATGAGTTTAAATACCCACTCTAATAATTATCGACTATTTTTAGCATTTTTTAGGATAAAATTTAGCCTCTCTCTTTGGTAGACATGTGTTCATGGTGTTAGACAGTTATCATGGGGTAACATTGAGCTAGAATTTTATTAGGTCTATTGTATCATTGTCATATCATTTAGTTTCTTATATAAATTTTTATGTTCAATTTATTTTTATCTTAGACTACTTATGTGTCTTGATTCTATTTAGCTTCTTGTTTAGTTTTAAGAAAAATTATTCCCTTGTGTACTTTACTGATTCCCTTGTCGCTTATTTGTATCCCTAGAAGATTGGGAATGCCTCTCTGGTTGTATCATGAATTATCTTGGATGATCAGTACAAAGTCGACTCGGGCTGGTTCATGACAATCTTTTATTAGATCCTGGTTGGTAATTAGTAGACCATGCTTTTAGAGTTCCCATTGTTATTTGGGGTTGTCATTGTGGGAGGAGTACGATTGTCAGACTGGTGTTTTAGGAATTGGAAGGACGTCGTAAACCATTTCCCTTGAAGAACCATGGGACACCAGGTTAATTCTAGTTTTATTTGTTTTTGTGTCCTTATGGATTGTTTTCTGATTAGGATATGACAAGGGGAGTTGGACCAATGGTCTCTATGATCTCACAGGGCCTCGAAAGCATTTTTGAACAAGGGATGATCCTAGAAGGATTTTGTGTTAGTGGTGTGTTTGGGATATGGCCACCAATGTTATGGTCAAATCAGCATGCAATACTAGTAGCCCTTTTGAGTCTTTTTTTATCTTCTTTGAATCATTTAAACTGTATTGAGAACACATTTTTTATAATTGTAAAAAATTACTTTTTAATGAAATCGTTTGATTTTGGAGAGTAAAAAAGATGGAATTTTGAAAATTTAATACGTAAAACACCATGGACAAATGAGATTTTATAAAGTAAAATATTTGGGGAATTGAATCAAAATGTCTTATTGAAGCTGGATGTTTTTAACTAAAGCCTGGGGGATTTTGGAAAATGGCAATTTTAATGGAGCATGTTTAATATGAAATCTGTTTATAATGAAAATGGAATGATTATTTAATCAAATTTTTATTGATGTATTGGGGTGAATATTAGAATTTTGAAAAAGAGAATGTTTTTTATTAGACTCTAGTGTATTCATGGGTGCTCACCCGCATGATTATACATGTGGATGTGGATTGATGCCTGATATGACATACTGGATGAGTAGTCGAGGTGGCTCGAACATGTACACATGGGTGAGATTCCATAAAACAACTTTGGGGATCATGAAAATTCAATGAGTTTGTTTTAAGTATTGAAAATGTTTTCAAAAAGTACATTTAGAAGTGTATAATGGTTTGTTATATTATGATTAAAATTGGTCTCGTGTGCATTGTTTAATATTTAGGTTTTTTGTTGTTAATAAAGACTTGATGTAGTTCCTCGTTTTTCGTTGTTCAGCAATTGTACCCATGGAGTTTCAAAGGTAGATTGTGGTGTAGTTATAGGTGATACCTTGTTGGTGTAAATCAAGGTTGATCGACCTAAGGATTTTTCATTTGAGTTCCAGATACTAGATATACATCTCATTTATGCTCAAGGGGATTCACTTATGGTGGAGGAGTGGATGTGAGATATCAAAAGGATAATTAGCATTGTAGTGTTTTCTAGGTATTTTAAGGTCAATATTTCTAACATCGTTCTTGAAAGATAACCAAGGAAGTAGTGGAATTAAATATCTCATAACAAACCAAAGGGTGATCTTCCATGGGGACTCTTCATGGCATTTTTTTCAATATTTCTTAGAGAGATAAAGGGTGGATACAGGAATAGAGATGGGATCCCTATAGTAGGGTGATGGGTTAGTGTTAGAATATTTCCATCTATTTATGCACATATTTCCATATCATCTATAGTATGTTGAACATGACTCTATGATGGCTCTACACTTTAATATTTGGCTTTTTTCAGATCTATAATCGATGGTTTCAATGTACAACCTCACCTATTTTTTTATTATGGTTTGGATTGTTGTTCATATTGAAGTTATAGAGGGAGGATTGTTCAATGTATTTCATCCACCATCAATTTTCCAGAGTTATCGGGAAGGTTCTAGTATGGGTATGAAAAAAGTATTTAGAAGTTTATGAGGCATGTCAGGGAATCAAGTGACACCAAGTGCTATCATCAACCCCACATATAAATAATTTCTTTATATTCTACCAACGTGGAAAGAAGGGATACAAGAGGCCAATGCATCTGATTTCTCATAATCTCTATCATTTCAGTGGGCTCTTGGGTCACTATAAACCTTTCTATCATCGCATTTCTAAGAAGATATGGTGATGAAAACCGTTGAATTGAAATATTGTTGGGACACTCACTTCATGTTATTTTTTCTTTGCATCCTTTCAGTACATGGTTCATTTGGATGCAGTGTATTTCTCCATTCTATAGGGTTTTGGAAATTTAAATGATGATTTGAATTTCATGGTGAACTTATATTTTCAATTATTTTGTGATTTTCATCCATGTAATCCATGGTTTTTAATTTATATAATTTCTAATGTTTGACCTCAATGGAATAATTAATCCTGACTGCAATGTAGAAAGATGCTTCAATCAATTGCGCTCCATCCAAAGGACTCTGAGTGAAGCAGGAGTCTAGTTAGGATTCCCTGGATATTTCTAGATTTGAATAATCTAGATCATCCACTATGTATTGAAGTTAATTTTTTTTTCATGGAAATAATAATCAAATAATTTCACCCCTTCACTCCATGTCTCTTGTGGTGGGTGTTTGTGGTCAGTGCACTATGTTTTGGATATGTTCTTATCTTCTCTATTTATGAGTGGATAGTTTAAATGATAATTATCAATCCTTCATGGCCTAATTTGGTAATCCATTTAGAATATATTTTATTAGAATTCATGTTTGAGAATATCATAGTTCTTTTCATCTCAAATCTATATATGGTTGTTCATAGGTTATTCATAATGGCGTGGAGACCCGGTATAAGTATCATTGAGCTATCTATAAAAAAGATATGGGTTGATTAGTGATCTGTTTTGGCTTGTTTTTTTACATAGTTTTGGTATTATTCTTTGAAGGTGTGAATTCATTCAGTTTTCTTTTTGGTTGTCTAAGTGTTGATTTTTTTTTCATTTCAGGCATGAGTCTTCAGTTCTTGTTGTGGGGAGTTTTTTAATTCCATAATTTATAAGTGATATGTTCTGAATATAAAAGGGTTGGATCATTTTAATATTACACCCCTGTTCATTGAACAATTATCTGGAATATGTGATGGGCTTTGGTGGCAGAAAGTGTTAATTGTTGGGATAATTTCACACGTGAGTTTTCTTATTCGTCCAATACTTTGGTTTGTTGGGTGTTTTCCATATTTCTATCCGGTTGAGGCTATAATGGGGTTTGAGTTTAGGATATTCTTTCTTTTCTATTCTCCCCATGAGTTATCCTTGTCTTTGTTAGGATCTTTCTGAGAAAACATGAAAATTTTATCTTGGCAGTGGCCTAAGCATAGTTTACATATTTTTAGGAGTAATTGTACAAACATCATGTAGAATGTTTTTCTCAGATAGAAGATACTAAATATTATTCTCGTAGCATTGTGGTAGGTTCTTTCTACTCATGAAGCTATCCAATCGTGGATAGTAGATGTCTCATGGTTACTATACGGTTTCTTAAATCATGTGACATAACCTTGCGACATGACCAGAATGAATATTTAGTTGGTATCCCTTAATACCTCATATGAGATATTAAACAAAAGCACTCATTTCTCCCACCTATTTTGTGTTCCTCTAGGGAGACCCCTACCTTCTTCCATAAGGTTCTCCTCATTCCATAGGTGGACATCATAGGATTTTTCTTCAATGCTTGGCCTCTTTCTCAGGGTATTTCCCCTCCTCCATTCTCCTTCTCCCTTATCTTATCTTTTTTTCTCGTATTTCCTTCTCACCCATGATCATCTTAACATAGGGTGTGGTTTTACAATGGTTTATGTTGTGCATTTTTTTTTATGGGATTTTTTTTCTAGATATAGTGTTTTGAAGACTCAAAGAGCATTATTGTTCATGCATATGGATTGCACGATGGTTCTGAGAAGGATTCAAATGCTCATTCCCATTATAATTTAAGAATCATAAATTTCATTTTTTTCACACTTTATTTGGGTAATATGAAATGATGAAAATCATTGGTCTAATGGTTTGGTGGGAAAATGATTCATTGTGCATTATTTTGTAATAATTTTTCATTCCTTACAAAATAGTGGAAACCTTTGGTTTGTTTTAATGCATAGTTGGAACATGTGTGTGGTTTATGACATGAAATACATAATTTGGATTTTAAAATTGATCATTAACATGTGAAACGATGTAATAGGTGTCATTTTTGGTTTTCACAAGCAATTTTAGAGTTTATTAAGTTATTGGGTTTTGGATTTTGTTGTGTTTGGGACATGTTTCTGGAAAGAGGCCCACATGAAATTTTATAACAGAAGTTTTGATTTCAATGTGTATTGTAAATTATAATAAGATTTATTTTTCATGTGGTTTGATGTATGGTTTGTGTTTTCAGTAATTTTTGGGTTTTATGAATTGTTAAGGTCTTGTTTGGCCACATGTGAAAATAATGAAAATGTGTATCATGAAAAAACTCCATAGGATGTCTCATGTATGGTCTATGTAAAATGGATGGAAGATCCTCACTTTTGAGTCCCTATGATCCATTATTTGTTTTCCTCATTATGAACCCCTTGTAATCTATTTATTCTAGTTAATTAGATTTGTCCATTGGGAGACTCGAGGTGAGGTATGTTTTGGATTATTACTGTATATATCGTGATTTGATGCTCGGTTGGAATTGGTTTCGATCACCCCAATTAAATACATGACACATAAGAACCTAGTTTATTGATAGAGTAATTTAAGAATGATTGTTACAAAGGTAGGTCATGTTACAGTCCAGTACCCCTTATTAGGAGGGATACTAGGTTCATTACTCTGTGAATTTCCCTTATTCTGACATGATAAAGGGTGGCTTAAGATATATTGCATTTGATTCATCGTATGTGGAATTCTACTATATATGATGTTGAAGGTATTGGTTTCTCCTAGACTATTTGTGGTATATTGGTTTCTCTGACATCTAATAGCATTCAAATTCTTGAACTATTGTTTGGATTTGTGTATAACTATTTACATTTCCCTTGTGACATTTACTCCTTGGTTCTCTTGAGGGGTGTTTTCTTGGAAAGTGAATGCTTAGATTCCTGAACTATTTTTATAAATTTTTTAAAATAATATGTTTTCAAACTATTGTTTTCGAGTTAAAAATGAAACTGGCACTTCTCCCTTGAAATGATATGGTATTTCTAATGAATCCAACATGGTTTTTTGAGGTTCATGAGGGTATTGAATTGTGCATCTATTTTTAAGTAATCATATAAAAAATAAAACTTTAATATATTGTATTTCAATCATATAATTTGATGATTCATTTATATTAATGGAATTTAATTGTGAAATAGAATATTAGGATGATAAACTATGTTTTAACACAAAAACACATAGTTTTCCTCCTTTTTTTCCCTGTTTAAGTTCAACTTTAGTTTGATCAGTTTGGGGAATATGTGTTCATTGTGTTTTAGAGTGACTGTGGGGTCCCATGCATCTAATGTGTCATTTGGGATATAGTATCATTGTTGTATATTTTTTTATTTTATAAAAAATACTTTTCAATTTATATATATCATGGAATTATTCTGTACATTTTTTTATCTTCTTGTTTAGTTTTGGGCATAATCATTCCCTTGTGTACAATATTGAAGCCCTTGGTTCTTGTCACATGATCGGGAGGATCCGGAATGCCTCTTGGGCCATGTCTCAGATCTTTGTGGGTCACTAGTTCATGGTCAACCCAGGATGGTTCATGATTGGTACATTGATGGTTAACCCATGTCCAAATGTAGTACATTATATGTTATCTCAAACAAAACATAGAATGAAATCTTCTTTGGGTAACCATTAAATAAGATTTCTATCATTATGAATATCCCAAATGAAGTATTCCACTATATATCAAATGTTAATAGGATTATGATATGATATAATGGCTTAGTGATATTTGACTCTTTAATATTCATGTCTTATGAATTCCCAAATCCTTGTTCCAAGACTATGATGTACGAGTTTCTTATTATTGATTTTTCAAATTTTATGATAAAATTAATGTACACTTATTATCATGATATGATTAAATATGACCATTAATTCATATCTCAAATGTTTACCCTTTATAGGAATTTGAGGTCACCATATCTTATGTAACCTTTCCCCATCTTAAAAAGAAAGGATTTGTGAATGGTGTGAATAAAATTCGTATAATATGTAATGAAATTTATGGGAGATTTCGACTATCCATTATTATAAACGATCATTATGTTTATTTTATCTAAAAATAGTTAAACATTATGATCAGTGGGTATGAATTATTATTAAATATCTACAATATTTATCTAAAACAAAGAAATATTTACGTATATAATGGTTATTTTTCCTTATAAAAGAACATAAAATGAGATAAATTAGGTATATACTTCATTAGTAATGAATCATCAAACACATCAGGTACCTAATATAAAAGAAGCTACAATGATACCTAGTATGAATTTGATACCACTTTCTCCAGAATATCGTATAGCTCAATGAACCAAGGACATAACATACCTTTTTTACATAATCACATTGAACCTTGCCAGTGAGGTATTTTAATAAAGACAATGTCACCAACCAAAAATTAATTGTGCATCCTTATATTATTTTAATTAATATTTCCCTTCCTATGATACCATTATGTCGTGTTTAAAAATTTATACCTTCTCATCTATATCATCAATAAATTATACAGCAGAAAATGTCCTCTCACTAACTCCATACCAACATGCTTGAGACTCACATTTCATCTCCGTATTCATCCTCGAACGGTTTTATATGAATGATGGAATGATAACTTTTATTATAAGAAATTTTAACTAATGACATATGATGATCTAAACATCCAGTATTAACAAGAAAAAAAGATTAAATCATATCTTTAATGTAAGATTTTTTCTCTCTGATTGTCCATAATATTGAGGATGAAATGTTGTACATAAATTTAATTTAGTCAATATTAACTATGTAAGTCATTTCTAATACTTTTATATTATGTTGACCCTATGATGAGATTGAATAGTGAGGGATAATTCATATGACTACAATATCTCTTTAATATATGTTTTAGAATATTGTTATAAATATATACAACCTAGAATAGGTAAAGCAATAGTGGATTTTGTGAATTTATAAAATATTAAAACCAACTAAAATTATTACATTGAGATATTTTTTGTAATCCCAAAACATAATAAATGAATATATTATCCTATTCCCAGTTTGAAACTATATAAGGTTGAATCAACCCCTCCAGTAGTTTTCAGTTTTATTTGACATATTTTGAAGATAAAAATTTCATAGAGAATTATCAATATCCATCTTCCTACCCTCCAAAAAGTATTCCTAATTGTATTAATACTTATAAACACTACACCAATTTAAAAAAAATTGAGATCTATGAGTTTTAAAAATTCATTCACACACATGGAATCACTCATAAAATAAAACCTCTATCAAAATTTGAGCACACTATCTTCATAAAAATTTAACTTTGGAGACTTACCCTTTTTACCAGTTGAGAACATCAATGAAAACCAATATCTTTTTTTTAACCCAATTAATTATATTAGAAAATGGTGACTCCACTGATATCTAATTCCAAAAAAAATAGATTTTTTACATTAAATTTTAAAACCATTATTTATTATATAATTATTATAACAACATGTTCCAAAATATACAATATTTTAAAATTCATTAACTTTTCAAGTCAATGAATTGAATAACTTGTTTTCATTACTAGAATGATGGTGAATTGTGATATTTTCATCCTAAATCAGTTTTATCCATTTTATATTCCCCATGTTCACCTATTTTGGAGTTAATGTATAATTTTAAATTTTGTGATCTGTATACATTTCATGTCTATCACCATATACACGATTCCTCTAGACAATTAATTTAAAAAATACAATATCATTCTCAATTTAAATTGTTGGAATCTTTTACTCCAATATTATTAACAAACAATATGGATATACAATAACTAAATCATTTTCCATAAATACAAAACCTTGGAACATCAATGAATAAAAACTATAAATAACAATTCTTGAATTTATATATATAAAGATAATTATAAGATGAATTAAACAATATTATTTTAAATTTATGAATTCATTCATTATATTCCAAATTTTACATAAGAAAGACGATTATTTAAAATAAGTCAATTGTTTACATAATTGAGTGATCATTTCAAAAAATGGTTGATTATAACCCATTATCCAAAGAAAATGTTTAATATCTCTAACAATTGAATATATCAGAAACTATAGAATCATATTTTACATAATAAGGTCAAATATTATTCAATATGTTGAAATAATATATCGAAGTAATGAAATATATTATAAAGAAAAATTTCTTTTACTAAATTTTTCATACAAAAACTTTTAATTTATTTTTGGAAAAAAATATATATAGAAATTTCTATAGATCATAATAAATTTAAATAGATGAATTATTATAATTGATAAATATAAAAAATAATTTATTCAAATACACTGGGATAATTCAATTAATTAGATCCATAAATATAGTGGGTGAATTTTTTATCACAAAATTCATAACCACAAACTATTAATTGATAAGACAGGTCCATAATTTGTTCTTTGAAATTTCCTTGTCACGACCCGCCCTCGGGGTCAGTGTCGTGACTACCCCAAGCCCACCTTCCATAGGCCAGGGGCTGGCGACTAGAACCAAGGCGTAAATCCTGGTAAAAAGGGAAGGCATTGCCTTTGTAAAGTAAACAAACACCATAGAGTAAGCAAGCGGAAAGTAAACACTAAGCAAAAGCATAGTACAACTGAAAGTACGGAAAAGTAAATGAGCCAGTATATAAACCCAAACTGAAAGTAAAGTACAACTCGAAAGGGAAAACATCAACTGAAAAGTAAAAGCCGCTACACCGAGCTGTCCACTGGAAATCCCACCTGAAGGGTGGGTACAGATAGCTCCACTACTCCACGGGTCCCGCCGTCCGCTCTGAGTACGTCCTGCACAGTGGTCCACCTCCAGATACCGTCCTGCTCTGCAAGCCTCTGCTAAGATCAACGTTGTCCGTCGTCTGCAACCAACACAACGTAGTGCGGGAAAAGCCCGTGCAGGGGTGAGTATAAGATACTCAGTAGGGATCCCGAGACCCCTGAAGGTCTCTCAAATCCACAAAGGATAAACCACGAAGAAAGGTACAATCACGAAGTAACAACCGAAACTGCTTAGGTATATGCCCATACATATACCTATGTCATCAATTCAAATACGCTCCAACCTCCGAGCCCAAGTACAACTCAGTCCCCACAGGAAAGTAAACGTATTCCACACAGGAATGCAAAACGTAATCCACACAGGATAGCACAACACAATCCACACAAGAAAGCAACAGGATTCAGCTCACACAGGTATACATCTTCAAAGGACGATAAAGATGATCTCTGATCCATCTATGTCGTCGGACCCACGATGGATCGATAGGTAACTAACCCCCGCAAAAGACCCACACAGGATCAGGCCCACGTAGGACTTGTAGGCGCTGGTTCACACAGGAACGCCGAGCGCAAAGACCCACACAGGATCAGACACACACAGGATCGGGCCCACACAGGACCTGTAGCACTGATCCACGTAGGATCACTGAGTGCTGAAGTCGTCGTCGTCGAATCCACATAGGATCTCTGTACTGTCGTCGTCGCAGTCACATTAGCAGTAGTAGCAGTAGTAGTCACAGTAACAGTCGCAGCCAGCACTAGAGTTCCCGCACACAGCAAGCTCGTTCGGAGGGTCCGCTCCACGAGACGAGAGGATGAAACATCAACTGTCACAAAGTCCAGAGTTGATGTATCCAAAAGTTCCGAATCGTCAACAGGAACTCAACGCAACAGACGGCACGTCGATCAGACGCCCGGTCTGAGAGTTATTGGCATTTTCGTCCCCGGGGCCCGGTTGGTTTTTAAGGCAAAACCAACCCGACCGTACTCCACCTGCGTCCAAACCTTGGGCGGAGTATGCCAAAATAACCGTCTCACTAAGAGGAACACAACAAAGCTGACGACACATCAATCGGACGTCCGTAGCTCAAGATATGAGCGTTTCCGCTCCGAAGGCCCGGTTGGTTTCGTGAACGAACAACCCGACCGAACTCAAAGTGTTCCGAAACCTTGAATGCGATATACCGAAACGACAGTATCGATCCAAGGATCGCGTTTCCGTAGACGGTTCGTCAATCGGAGGATTGTGGCTCAAGTTATGGCCAAAAGACCGAAACTGTCCCGAAAACAGGGGGTCCGGGTCCGGGCCGACCCGGCCCGACCCCCCCTGGGTCGGCCCGTTCCGGGTCGACCCGACCCGGATCCGACCCGGTCGGCTGGACCCGGCCCGGCCGGTGGCGGCGCGGCCCGGCCAGCGGTGGCGCGGCCAGGGTGCCGCGCATGCGCCGCACGCGGGGGGTGAAACCCCCCCTTTTTTCGGATCTCGGCCGGCTTTTGCAGGCCGTTTTTAATAAACACACGGGACCCGCGGGTCCCGCCTTCTAACCGAACCGGTGGCCGGCACAGCCGGCCGCCTTCCCCCTCCCCACCGTGGCCATAGCCGCGGCTCATCTGAACTCCGGCGGCCGACGAGGCCGGCCGCCCCTGGCTGCTCCGCCGCGGCCGTAGGGCCGCGGCCCTTCTTGATCTCCGGCGCCGGCAGCCCGGCTGCCGCCGGTCTTCCCGTCTTGCCGCGGCCTGGAACCGTCTGCGGTGTTCATCGTCCGTCGCGGTGCGACGGCACCGCGCCCCTCCGCCACGCCTTCGTTTCCCCTTGACGCGGCGCGACGGCGTCGCGTTCTTGATGATTTTTTCCACGGCGCGGCGCGACGGCGCCGCGCAATAAAATCGAGCGAATAACCGCGTGGTGTGTCAGCACCACGCCACCTTGCCTCATCCGCAAAAATAAAACATCAAGAACGAAGGAGGGGTTCGGCCTTGTTAATGCGGTCCGGCCCCCTCACGTTAAACAATAACACAAATTTATAATCCTCACATTAGTCATGCTAGAACCAAGAACAAGGATAAATAAATAAACAAATAACAACAACCCCTCCCTTGGGTATAATTTCGAAGATTTGTCAACGTCCCGCGGAAGACAACGTCACGGAGGTCGGGCGTCGCGGAAATCGTTCGTCAAATCCGTTGACGAAGAGGTACGTCATTGGCGAATCTTCGTATGCCGACGAAGGGAGTCCGAGGAGGAAGCGGCGTTCCCTCTCGTTGACACGGAAGAGGAAGAAGAGAGGAGTGGCGTTCTTCGTTGGAGCTTGAGCGTTCTTCGTCAAGGCTTGAGCGTTCTTTGTCAAGGTTTGAAGAAGAAGGAAAATCTCTCAAAAGCTCTCAAGATGGATAAAGAGTTCTAACCCAACAAAATAAGATAAGATCTTATTTTATTCACAAACTTAACAAATGAATTTCAAAGGTTTGAAATTCAAAAAGGATAACTCCAAAATTAAATAACAATTGTCATGTCATTTAAAGAGGGGTTAAGGGAGGTTGGGAGAAGATGAAAATTTTAGGGTTCGTGTGGGCCCAACCACACTTAATCCTCTCAAGGGAGGTTAAGTGGGTGTGGGTCCCACCCCTAACTTCCTTTGAGAGAAGTTAACTAACAAGATTAAATAAAAATTTGTAATCCACAATTTTTATTTAACTTATTCTAAACTCCCAAAAACTAACTCTCATCCCGAAATAAACGCAACCTCGGAAAAGGTATCCTTAAGAGAATATCAGCGCTACGAGTTCATCGGTGCCCTCAGATTTCAATTCCGAGCACCAGATCAAAAGTTAGAAATTCCCGCTCGTTCGTTCACTGAACGTACCCGAGCCAAACATCGGAAAATGATTCCGGGCACTCTGGGCCTCCGAATCAGGTGCCGTCAGAAACCGCGCTCTTGTATAATTCCAAAGAAAATTAAGAAAAAATTTACCTTGAATTTTATGGGTCTTTACATTACTCCCACCTCAGAGCTTTACGTCCCCGTAAAGATAATCAAAAACTATGGAATCAAATGAGGGTACTGAGCACGCATCTGAGCCTCCCGCTCCCATGTGCTCTCCTGGAGATTCCCGTGCTACCATCTGATGCGCACAAGAGGAATCGATTGCCCACGTAGGACTCGCTCCTGTCGATCCTCTATCTCCACCGGGACCTCCGTAAAATTCGCCCCATCGTCAACTTCAAGCTCCCCATGGTCAATGATGTGCATCTGGTCGTGCACGTATCTCCTCAGCTGAGACACGTGGAAGACGTCGTGTACCCGGTGCAACTGAGGTGGTAGAGCCAGGCGATAAGCCACCTCACCAATCCAGCTGAGGACCTGGAAGGGTCCGATGAAGCGCGGAGATAACTTGCCGCCTCGGCCAAATCTCCGAATACCACGTCGAGGTGAGACTCGCAAGAAGACGTGGTCGCCATCCTCGAACTCCAGTGGCCTCCGCCTCCTGTCAGCATATGACTTCTGACGGCTCTGAGCTGTCCTCATCCGCTCCTGGATGACCTGGACCTTCTCTGTCGTGGCCTGGACCATCTCCGGTCCCACTAGTGCTGACTCCCCAGGGTCTGTCCAGCACAAAGGAGTTCTACAAGGTCGGCCTTACAACGCCTCGTACGGTGCCATCCCGATGGTGGAGTGGTAGCTGTTGTTGTATGCAAACTCCACCAAGGGTAGGTGGTCCTCCCAGCTATGACCAAAGTCGAGGACACATGCGCGGAGCATGTCCTCAAGATTCTGAATATCCCTCTCCGTCTGACCATCCGTATGAGGGTGAAAGGCTGTGCTCAGATGTAGCTGCGTCCCGAACGCCTCCTGTAACCCCTTCCAAAGCCGGGAAGTAATGCGGGAATCTCGATCGGAGACGATAGATGATGGCACACCGTGGAGCCACACAATCTCCTGAACGTAGAGACGTCCCAAGATCTCCACTGAGCCCTGCTCTCTGATGGGTAAGAAATGTGCCGACTTGGTGAGTCCGTCAACAATTACCCAGATGGAGTCGTGACCTCTGGAAGTGCGTGGAAGTCTAATCACGAAGTCCATAGATATGCCGTCCCACATCCACTCCGGAACCTCCAAGGGATGTACCAAGCCTGCTGGTACCTGATGCCCTACCTTCACCTGCTGACAGGTGAGGCATCGAGAAACGAACTCTGCCACTGCCTTCTTCATGCCCGGCCACCAGTACTGTCGTCTGAGGTCCTGGTACATCTTCGCCACTCCAGGATGTACCGCCAAAGGAGAAGTGTGAAACTCTCTAAACACTTCTTCTCGCAAAGCGACTCGTACCATGGTACGTCCTCTAAAAAGGATGGCGTGCTCTGTTCCAATGGAGAAACCATCAGGTGCCTGTCCCGAGGATATCTGTGCACGCCGTGTCTCACAGTCAGCGTCCTCACGCTGTGCTTCTCTGACCCGCTGCAGTAGTGGAGGGGTGACTGTGAGAGACTGGAGGAAGGCTGCTCCATCTCTATCCACGAAGGATATCTACAAAGAGGCTAGCTGCTCTATCGCCTCCTCAAGTAGCTGAATGCCCGTCCTCCTGCTAAGGGAATCAGCTACTACATTCCCCTTCCCAGGAGTATAGACTATCTCAAAGTCATAGTCCTGGAGGAACTCGAGCCATCGCCGCTGTCTCAGGTTTAGGTCCTTCTGCGAGAAGATATACCTGATACTCTGATGATCGGAAAAGACTGTAAAGCGCTCTCCCATCAGGTAGTGCCGCCATGTCTTCAGAGCGAAGACCACTGCTGCTAAATCCAGGTCATGGGTAGCGTTGTTCTGCTCATGCGGCCTCAACTGACGTGATCCATAGGCGATCACTGCTCACTCCTGCATCAGAACACATCCGAGTCCGGTCCCTGATGCATCGCAGTTGACTACGTACCCTACTCCCTCCTCGGGCAACCTCAAGATAGGTGCGCTTGTCAATCTCTGCCTCAGCTCCTGGAAGCTCTGCTGACATCTGTCTGACCACACGAAGGGTTTCCCCTTCTTCGTCAAAGCTTTGAGTGATGCCGCAACTCTAGAGAAGTCTGGCACGAATCTCCGATAGTATCCAGCTAGTCCCAAGAAACTCCGAACCTCAGTCATGCTCCTGGGTGGCTCCCATGCTAACACAGCCTCAATCTTCGCGGGATCCACTGCAACTCCCACCTTAGAGATAACGTGTCCCAAGAAGTAGACCTCACGTATCCAGAACTGGCACTTCAAGAGCTTACCATAAAGCTGGTGCTCTTGGAGTGTGTCTAGTACAACTTG
Source organism: Viscum album (assembly GCA_963277665.1). Classification (NCBI taxonomy): domain Eukaryota; kingdom Viridiplantae; phylum Streptophyta; class Magnoliopsida; order Santalales; family Viscaceae; genus Viscum; species Viscum album. The sequence goes on along the minus strand of OY728143.1, from coordinate 53,423,338 downwards.
CAAGTGATAGGCGTGCTCCTCCTCAGTCGTAGAGTAAATCAGAATGTCGTCGATGAAGACCACGACAAACTGATCGAGGTATGGCTGAAAGATCCTGTTCATGAGAGCCATGAACACTGCTGGAGCATTGGTTACACCGAAAGTCATAACCAAGAACTCATAGTGGCCATACCGACATCTGAAGGCTGTCTTCTGCACATCCTCGTCTCTGACTCTGAGATGATGATAGCCTGACCTGAGGTCTATCTTCGAGTACCACCGTGCTCCCTTGAGCTGATCAAAGAGGTCATCAATCCTCGGTAGCAGATACTTGTTCCTCACTGTCACCTGGTTCAGGCGACGATAGTCAAAACAAAGTCGCAAGCTCCCGTACGCCTTCTTGGCGAACAAAATCGGGGAAGCACAGGGTGAAACACTGGGTCGGATGAACCCCTTGCCTTGCAAGTCCTCCAAATGTACCCGTAGCTCTCGAAGCTCGAAGGGGGCCATCTGATATGCTGGAGTGGATATCGGGGATGTCCCGGGGTACAAGTCAATATAAAAGTCTACCTCTCTACGAGGAGGTAGCCCTGGAACGCCGTCGGGAAAAACGTCCGCAAACTGATCCACCACTGCAGGAAAACTAGGACTCCGCACGTCAACTGCTCCAAGGATGAGGCTAGCTAACTGATGAGTAATGGGATTTCCTCTCCTCCACGGAAGTCCATCCTGTGCTGCTAAGGCTCCCTTCTCGCTGGTGAAGGTGAACCTGCTCCCGTCGGTGCGTACACATCGCACCTTGCGCCTAAAACAGTCAATCTGTGCATGGACTGTAGATAGCCAATCCATTCCCAAGATGACGTCGTAAGGCCTCGACACTGCTACAAGAAGATCCCAGCCGAAGCTCTCGCCTCCTAGAGTAATCTCACACTGCCGACACCTGTGCGTAATCGTCGAGTCTGCTCCCGTAGGAGTCTCTAGCCGTAAGGATCGAGCCAACGACTCTGTCGGAATCTCTGAGCTCCGAACAAGGGCAGTGGCTATGAAAGAGTGACTCGCTCCTATGTCTATAAGAACTGCAGCAAGGGTGGAATAGACACAGATAGTACCTCGAATCATCTCGGGTGCGCCGTGGTCGTAGGCCTCTACTGCCTGGAGCTATGCCTGTCTCTGCCCGCCAGCTCCCTGTGGTCGGGGTGGACCTCCTGGTGGTGGTGGTGGCAGAGCCTCAAAGCGTCGCCCACCACCGGATACTCGTCCAGCTCCTCTACCTCGCCCGCCTCCTCCCTTCGGACCGCCACAGTCGACCCTCAACCGACTGCTGCTCCTCGGCACGGCGGGTCGGGCAGTCACGAGCCATGTGGCCCTGCCCGCAGCACGAGTAGCACTGTCTGCCTCTCGAAAGACTGGCTCCTCGCTGTGTGCCCTGCACTGCTGAGCCAGTGCCCTGAGGTCGTTTGCTCGATGGTCTGGTCTGTCTGGACCCCTGAGTCATCCGTCGACTGCCTGCTGCAGATGACTCTGCCACGTGCCGCCCTGCGGTGGGTCGCTGCGCTGGTGTAGACTCAGCAAGGAAGCTCTCGATCAGAAGGGCCCGCTCCAGTACTCCTGTATGAGTCGGTATGATGAGGGAGATCAATGATGCCCTGATCTCGTGTCTCAAACCTTGCTCGATGGTCCGTGCCCGAAAGAATGGGTCCCGTACCATGTCGGTCGAGTAGCGCGAGAGATCGGTAAATCTCGCCGAGTACTGAGCGATCGTCATGCTGCCCTGCCACAGCTGAAGAAGCTCCTGGATACGCACCGCACGAAGGGTGGTTGGGACGAACTCCGAGCGGAAAAGGCTCTCAATGTCCGTCCAAAGTAGAGATGCCTCATCGTGCACCTGGAGCATCAAGCTCCACCATCGTCCTGCTGCTGCGTGTAGTAGGCTCGCAGCGAGGATCACCATGAGGTCTGCTGGTGTCCTCACTAGCCTAAACACTCATACCACTGCCTCCAGCCAGTCCTCTGCTGCCTGGGGATCCGTCTCCCCGAGAAAACTGGGCGGTCGCTGGCGCTGAAACTCATGCAATGCGCTGAGGCGACGTGCATCGTCAGCGGCTGGTGCTGGAAGCATCCGGGGCTCGGCGGGTAGAGCTACCGCCGGTGCCACTGCTGACAAAGGGCCCTGCACCGAGGCCTCGTCGCTCGGTGGGCTGTCGTCATGCTCGACTCTCGGAACCCTAGCTGGCTGCCGTCTTGGGGCCATCCTGAAAAGGAAAAAGGTGGGCCACGGTCAGAATAGTATACCTGGTGAGCTGATATAAGTAATCACAAAGAAAACATTGAAACACACACGCAATCAATGTTTTCGTGCATTAAGTCAGAAATCAGAAGTCAGGGTCCTGGTGTACGGATACGTCAGCCGCCGCACCAACACTGGACTCCCTGAACTGATAACCACACTCAATACGCTAAACATTATTTCTTCACATAGAAAAGATCAGAGTTCGCGGTAGAACCGAACTCCTCTGATACCAATTTTTCACGACCCGCCCTCAAGGTCCGTGCCGTGACTACCCCATGCCCGCCTTCCATAGGCCAGGGGCTGGCGACTAGCACCAAGGCGTAAATCCCGGTAAAAAGGGAAGGCATTGTCTTTGTAAAGTAAACAAACACCACAGAGTAAGAAAGAGGAAAGTAAACACTAAGGAAAAGCAGAGTACAACTGAAAGTACGGAAAAGTAAATGGGCCAATATACAAACCCAAACTGAAAGTAAAGTACAACTCGAAATGGAAAACAACAACTGAAAAGTAAAAGCCGCTACACCAAGCTGTCCACTGGAAATCCCACCTGAAGGGTGGGTACAGATAGCTCCACTGCTCCACGGGACCCGCCGTCCGCTCCGAGTACGTCCCGCCCAGTGGTCCACCTCCAGATACCGTCCTGCTCTGCAAGCCTCTGCTAAGATCAACGCTGTCCGTCGTCTGCAACCAACACAACGTAGTGCTGGCAAAGCCCATGCAGGGGTGAGTATAAGCTACTCAGTAGGGAGCCCGAGACCCCTGAAGGTCTCTCAAATCCACAAAGGATAAACCACGAAGAAAGGTACAATCACGAAGTAACAACCGACACTGCTTAGGTATATTCCCATACATATACCTAAGTCAACAATTCAAATACGCTCCAACCTCCGAGCCCAAGTACAACTCAGTCCACACTGGAAAGTAAACGTATTCCACACAGGAAAGCAAAACGTAATCCACACAGGATAGCACAAAACAATCCACACAGGAAAGCAACAGGATTCAGCTCACACAGGTATACATCTTCAAAGGACGATAAAGATGATCTCTGATCCATCTAAGTCGTCAGACCCATGAAGGATCGATAGGTAACTAACCCCCGAAAAAGACCCACACAGGATCGGGCCCACGTAGGACCTGTAGGCGCTGGTTCACACAGGACCGCTGAGCGCAAAGACCCACACAGGATCGGACCCACACAGGATCAGGCCCACACAGGACCTGTAGCACTGATCCACGTAGGATCGCTGAGTGCTGAAGTCTTCGTCGTCGAATCCACACAGGATCTCTGTACTGTCGTCCTCGCAGTCACAGTAGCAATAGTAGCAGTAGTAGTCACAGTAACAGTCACAGCCAGCACTAGGGTTCCCGCACACAGCAAGCTCGTTCGAAGGGTCCGCTCCACGAGCCGAGAGGCTGATACATCAACTATAACAAAGTCCAGAGTTGATGTATCCAAAAGTTCTGTATCGTCAACAGGAACTCAACGCAACAGATGGCACGTCGATCGGACGCCCGGTCTGAGAGTTATTGGCATTTTCGTCCCCAGGGCCCTGTTGGTTTTTAAGGCAAAACCAACCCAACCGTACACCACTTGCGTCCAAACCTCGGGCAGATTATGCCAAAAGAACTGTCTCACTGAGAGGAACACAACAAAGCTGACGTCACGTCAATCAGACGTCCGTAGCTCAAGATATGAGGGTTTCCGCTCCGAAGACCCGGTTGGTTTCGTGAACGAACCATCCCGGCCGAACTCAAAGTGTTCCGAAACCTTGAGTGAGATATACCGAAACGACCGTATCGATCCAAGGATCGCGTTGACATAGACGGTTTGTCAATATGAGGTTTGTGGCTCAAGTTATGGTCAAAAGACCGAAACTGTCTTGAAAACGGGTGGTCCGGGTCCGGGCCGACCCGGCCCGACCCCCCCTGGGTCGGCCCGAACCGGGTCGACCCGTTCTGGGGAGACCCGAACCGGATCCGTCCCGAACCGGGTCGGACTGACCTGGTCCGCTGGACCCGGCCCGGCCGGTGGCGGCGCGGCGGCGCGGCGCGGCCTGCGGGGGCGCGGCCCGGCCAGCGGTGGCGCGGCCAGGGTGCCGCACATGCGCCGCACACGGGGGGTGATACCCCCCCTTTTTTCGGATCTCGGTCGGCTTTTGCCGGCCGTTTTTCATAAACACACAGGACCCGCGGGTCCCACCTTCTAACCGAACCGGCGGCCGGCACAGCCGGCCGCCTTCCCCCTCTCCGCCGCGGCCATAGCCGCGGCTCATCTGAACTCTGGCGGCCAGCGAGGCCGGCCGCCCCAAGCTGCTCCGTCGTGGCCGTAGGGCCGCGGCCCTTCTTGATCTCCGGCGCCGGCAGCCCGGCTCCCGCCGGTCTTCCCGTCTCGCCGCGGCCCGGAACCGGACGCGGTGTTCATCATCCGGCGCGGTGCGACGGCACCGCGCCCCTCCTCCGCGCCTTCGTTTCCCCTTGACGCTGCGCGACGCCGTCGCGTTCTTGATGATTTTTTCCACGGCGCGGCGCGACGGCGCCGCACAATAAAATCGAGCGAATAACCGCGTGGTGCTTCGGCACCACGCCACCTTGCCTCATCCGCAAAAATAAAACATCAAGAACGAAGGAGGGGTTCGGCCGTGTTCATGCGGTCCGGCCCCCTCACGTTAAACAATAACACAAATTTATAATCATCACGTTAGTCATGCTAGAACCACGAACAAGGATAAATAAATAAACAAATAACAACAACCCCTACCTTGGGTATAAGTTCGAAGATTTTCAACGTCCCGCGGAAGACATCGTCGCGGAGGTCGAGCGTCGCGGAAATCGTTCGTCAAATCCGTTGACGAAGAGGTACGTCGTTGGCGAATCTTCGTATGCCGACGAAGGGAGTCCGAGGAGGAAGCGGTGTTCCCTCTCGTTGACACGGAAGAGGAAGAAGAGAGGAGTGGCGTTCTTCGTCGGAGCTTGAGCGTTCTTCGTCAAGGCTTGAGCGTTCTTTGTCAAGGTTTGAAGAAGAAGGAAAAGCTCTCAAAAGCTCTCAAGATGGATAAAGAGTTCTAACCCAACAAAATAAGATAAGAACTTATTTTCTTCACAAACTTAACAAATGAATTTCAAAGGTTTGAAATTCAAAAAGGATAACTCCAAAATTAAATAACAATTGTCATGTCATTTAAAGAGTGGTTAAGGGAGTTTGGGAGAAGATGAAAAGTTTAGGGTTCGTGTGGGCCCCACCACACTTAATCCTCTCAAGGGATGTTAAGTGGGTGTGGGTCCCACCCCTAACTTCCTTTGAGAGAAGTTAACTAACAAGTTTAAATAAAAATTTGTAATCCACAATTTTTATTTAACTTATTCTAAACTCCCAAAAACTAACTCTCATCCCGAAATAAACGCAACCTCGGAAAAGGTCTCCTTAAGCGAATATCAGCGCTGCGAGTTCATCGGTGCCCTCAGATTTCAATTCCGAGCACCGGATCAAAAGTTAGAAATTTCCGCTCGTTCGTTCACTGAACGTACCCAAGCCAAACTTCGGAAAATGATTCCGGTCACTCCGGGTCTCGGAATTAGGTGCCGTCAGAAACCGCGCTCTTGTATAATTCCAAAGAAAATTAAGAGAAAATTTCCCTTGAATTTTATGGGTCTTTACATTCCTATTCTGTCATTTTTTAGCTTATGGTACCCAATCAAGAGATCCATATTTAAAATTACTATACTTAAAATATGTGACAAAAATGTTCATCAATATGATAAAATGTATTATTACTCCTAATGGTAATGTTATTTGGTACTCCATAATCAATGAAATGTTTAATATAACTATTCTTATTTTTAACAAACCTAGTTGGATCACCCCAAGGAGATATACCACGGTTTTTGAATCCGTTATAAAATAACTAATATATCTTATTTTTAAATTATAAAAACTCAATCAAATCCATTCTAAAGAGAGTTAGATAAATTTAATTACCACTAGAAACAAATTCAAATGTAAATTAATCCAATTAATTGAGAAAAGCACCCTTAAATCACAAATTAATGCAGTAATAAATTTATTTAAACATGGAACATCATTATGTTATATAGTTCCCTTATATTATATAATATTTTTAACTATTATTTTTAATTCCAACATTATTTAGTGTATCATATTCTTGATATAATATAAATGTTAAAGAGTAATTATTATATAACAACTGAAACTCACAATAAGGATTGAATATGACTTCATTATCCATACAATATCTTATACATTGATAAACTAACCACCAATCCATACATGAATAACAAAAAAACTATATTAAGGAAAATATATCTATATTTATAAGGAAATCCATTCTATATATACTAATGGGAATATTGTAATAAATCATTCTTACATTAATACTCTCAACTATAGTTATTACCAAATTTGTTATCTTCAATTATATATATATATATTTCCATTTTTCCAAGTCATTTTTAATACAATAAAAAAATGAATAGATACATAATCAAACAATAAATTTAATTAAATAGTTTAAATAAGTATTGTGTATTTCCCCAAAAAAATTATTTTTTATGAAAAATATATTTAACATTCGTTACATTTTTGATTTATGGTTCTCATTATAACTCTATACAATACCTTCTTTATTATATAAATTGGAAAAAATGGAATATATCATTACAGTTTAAACATGTTCCTACATTATTGTCATTAAATTTTTTCCCATTACCATTTAACTTTTATTTTTATCCATTATGAATTTGACATTGATTTATATATCAGGGAAACATCTCAAATCCTATAATGCATTCACTAGATGGCTCCTTCCCACACTTATCACATGAGTGAAATTTAATATTCATACCTTCATGTTATTTTTAAGAATTATTACATAATAAAGTCTATATATATTTCATTATATCATTATTTTTTAAAAATTTAACAAACTATATAATGAATTAACCAATAAAACTAAAAAGTTACTCATAACTTAAAAATTACTAGTAACTAGATCTAATCATAAAAATTGATCTAATCCTAAATAAAACTAGTTGATTTTACATTAAGGGTCTATTATAATATTTGATTCATATATAGTCAATATTGTACAATTATCTTCAATAGAAACAATAATGACCTTATCCTTTTTTGTTAGGAAAAGTAAATTCATTTTTATTATATTTTTAATTATATTTTAAAATAAATTTCAAAATATATCTTCAAATAATATCTATTAAATGGCATAAACACTACAGTTTTCTATAGAGTTCATAATCATTTACCACCATTGATCGAGTAATCCTTTAAAATGATAAATATATAAGGACAAAATTTTTTGTTCAAAAATCATCTATCAACAACAAATATCTTCTCAAAATCATTATTCCATCTATCAAATTTAACTCTCTATGAGGATCTGCCAAAATCTAGAATATTATGTTTTAGGAAATTATATAATACTTTATATATTCATTAGTAAATATTTTGGTCACTCACTTTTATTATTAAATTAAATAATATCTTATTTAACTAATTTATCAACACCATTAAAAACTCTATTAAAATTACATGTAATATAGTTTGATGGAATAAAATTTGTCTATCCACATGATGGATTTTTACCTCAGCGATCATATTTTTTTTAAAAAAATTCTAGTTAAACATTAATTAGATTAAGAAATTTAACAATACTAAATTTCTATCTCATGATAATATAACAAAAAATTATATAATATTGAGTATACCATTTTTCATTATCCAACCCACTAAAAATATATAATTCCATTCTATAAAATCATAAATTATAACCCATACATAATAGTCTTATAAAATAAATGATTTATGGAATGCATTTGAGCACATACATATTGAGGAAATTTTTATAAGAGATAAAGTTATCTTGGAATTCCATTACCTTAAAAATCCTACATTTCATCCAATTTCTGTTTTCTCTTTATAAATGGTTCTTCTTTAAGTAAAACATTCTTCTATTGAAGGTAAAACCCTATTAATATAACACTAACATTATTAACCTTACTACTCATCCTTTTGTCTTTTGAAAAAATATCGGAAAAATTGCGATGAAAAAAATAATGGTAAGGGATATAATATAACAGAAACATATTAGACAATTTTTAAACCTAATAAATCCTTGATAATGTTTTCCATTTATAAATATATATTTTATCTCAAATATTAATATACTATTCAATGAAAAAAATAAATTTTATAACATAATTTATAAGATAATTCATATGAAATCATAATGAAAATAAATTATAATAATTAAGGTTTCTTATAAAACATGAAAACTCAATAATACTATTCCTTAAAAAAATCCATTCACCTTTTAAAAAAATTATAATCATTCTATAAAAATATAAACTAATTTCATTTCATTTACAAATTAAAAATAAATTATTTATAATCCCTTTCAATAATATCATGTGCATAACATGGTACATTATCCTAAAGTTTACCCTTAAAAAATTACCATCTAATATGATAATTGAAACATTTAGTAGAAGTATCATATCACCTATAAACTCTAATACATTACCCAATTAATTGGAGAGAGAAATTTGGATCACCAATAATGAAATAAATATCTAGATCATCCTTCATTCATATAATATATAAAAGAACCATTTAAAAAACAATTCACACATATCATTCACTATAATAATAAAACCCATTTTAGTTTTCTTCCATTCTCATAAACCATATTACATTCATGTCAACTCATAAAAGAGATTAAATTTCAATTTTCCATGAAAATATTTTAAAACATAATATTCATTGAAGAATGAGAATGTTATTTCATTCCTAAATCATGTTAAAATTGAGATTAACATACATAATTACTAATATATATGATAATGGAAATACTATGTTAATTCATATATATTATAAAAAATTATTAATACCCCTTTGAAAAAAATTAAAAAAATAAACCATATTCAAATCTTAGAAAATAATCATGTTTTATTATTTGTAATGATATTATAAGATATCATTAAACAACCATTAGTAAAAATAAAATAATAAATAATATAATTCTTTAAATTTTTTAGAAAATCATGACATGGATGAAAATGACTGAAATAGAGAAAATTATAATATTATTTTAAAACAAAATATCTTACCATGAGTCCCGACTAGTTTCCCTTTTATTTCTATCCTCTTATGTTGTAAAATAATATTAATTTTGTACTTTAATAAAAAAATTATTCGTGTAAATTAAATTATAATTATTCCATATAATTAATATTTTACATTTTTATTTAGTTAATAGAGTGGTAATGTTCACATTATAACTTTCAAGGATGTTAAATATTTTTATATAATTTTACATATTTAGGTTTAATATTATCAAAGTGATGATTGATAAATCCAAAAGATAAAATTAATGATAAAAAATTATTATATTTATAAATTTATAAAATTTTAACAATCCATGGAAGGTGGATGTGGAAAATGATATGTGTCGTAGCATTGAGATAGTTGTTTTCCTGTGCACATGAGAACCATTTCCATTTTTCTACTAGATGAAAAAGAAATTAGGTATATAATAATATAATTTTCTAGAATAAAAATTATAAATTATGTGTCATATTTATTCATTAGTTATATCTTCATTTCAAACTATGTGAGGCCGAAATAAATATTTAATTACTGAACATTGGGGATGTGATATTCCACATGCACGCAACAGTGGTTTTATAATTTTCCAACAAACCAAAATGATAAAAAGATAAGTAATATATTATTTTTCCAAAATAATAATATCGTAATAAAAAGCATATATATTATTTAATTCCTTATTTATAATCATCCATGTGATGAGGTTATAGAAAATGAAACACATTGGATTATGTATGGGGTAGTACACAAGTATTGAGATGTAATATTTTAATTTTATATTGGATTGAAGATATATTTAATGGAGTTTTCCAATCAACATAAGAACAATTAAAAATAAATAAGATACTTATTAAATTATTTTATAGTGGTTATTATAAATTTCATTATGGTATGAGAGGAAATAATGATGGAATATGATAGCTTGGACTTATATATGCTCCTATTATATCCCCCTTTGGATTAAACCATAATCATTCCAAGATTAGTACTTTGATAGTACTATGTCCACTAATTCAAAGTAATGGCGGGTTTTATGGGATTTGGATGGCCTTTAATACGATAATTTTGTCAATAAATTTGATCAATTGAGGAGAAGATGTTCCCCTTTACAAGTTTTTGGTGTCACAATCTTCGTAATACATTAGGATTTTAAATTTAATAATTATATTTCTAAAGGTAACATAGAAAAAAATTGTTAAAAATAGAATCCATGGAATTTAATGTTTATATAAACTCAACAGATCACATTAAACCATGGTTTATATATATTTTATGCCTTGTATCTTAATTTATCCTCCTGATAACTTTTTATAAATTTACATGTATGAATCTATTTTTTAGTAGTTTCCATTAATAAAGGGAAAATATAAACAGAACACAATAAAAAATCAAACCACTTGAATTCATATATAAAATTAATTTTCAATGTACAATTAGTATAAGTTTGAAAAACTAACTCAAATATATTTCCTCAAAATTTAATGGAAAAATATCTATAAAAAATATCATTCTATGCATAAAAATTATATTATTGCAAAATAAAATATAAAACTGAATCTATGGAATTAATTGGATTATTTTTATATAAATGATATATATTTCTATAGAAAAATATTTCAAAAAAAATTGGGACATATTATTTTATTGAAATAAAATGAAAATTAATATTAAATTGATATATTATATAACTCAATCAAAATTTAATCTTATTCTGAAACATTATAAAATGTCACTTAAAATATTATTAATATAATGAATTAAATAAATAAGACAATTTTATATTATAAAGTTATATTCACAAAAAATCCATTACATTCACTAATAAAAGTAGGTCACCTCCACCCCTATTATCCATTAATTATAAGGAATTATCTCTAAAAATATAATATATTACTATCTATTAAATTATATCCTCACATTATTGAATTTTTTACTTTATATTAAACCCATATAGGGAACCATAAGGCGTTTCCCAAGGTGGAATATCCTATGGGAGATATATTATTTTAAACTGAGCTCTCTTAATTACATTCAAATTATACACTAGGAAATATATAATATCAATTAAATTTTAATAAACACTATATTAATAATACTCTAATATGTTATTTCACTACTAGAATATAATTTTACTACGGTCCAATAATACTATTACACAAAATTATTAATCCATTTTTTGTACACGCAGACTATCACATCAATGAAATACATGCTTGATTTTTCAAAACTACCCTACATAAGTCCTTAGAAATGTATATTTAATGGATTAATAATATATTTAAAAAATTATTATTATTTTGATATTATAATATAATCCATATCTTACTCGTAATATTTGTTAATCAAATGAATATCTTCTAGGGGCATGAATGCAAACTACCGCCTCCATGATGGTAAAAAATATGTTTTCTCATTATAGTCTATTTTTTTTATAAAACACTTTTATAACCTGAATCTACAACTAATAGTCATATAAATAATATCATTATTGTTTTATAAATATTTTATTATGAATATATAATCAATTTCATAGCCACACTCACACATAGATTGTAGCTTTTTATTGTTTGAGATGGTGTACCCAGCTACACGAATAATGCTACAAATTACAATCATAGGACTGTAATGATAAAATTACTATTGATATTAAAAAATATATGTAAATAATAATTATTTTCATTTATAATTTTAATGGTAGTATCTAACCCATTATAAGAATACTATATTTTTTAAAATTTTATAAAAACAATCACCAATTCCATTAAAATGAATTGTAATGAAAAAAATGATGAAATGAAATTAAAATTTATTAATAAATAGAAATTATTTTATAGAATATTAATTGTAATTGATAATATGAACTTCATATCATTAATTACTAATTGAAAATTAAATTCTAAAACTAGATCTAAAAAACAATTAAAACTAATAAAAATCTGAATGTTACAATAAAATATTACCATTTAATATATTTTCACTTAATTTTTTTAAATGATGATAATTAAAGGTTATAGGAAATATTAATGTTCTTAAATCCATAAGTGTTATATCAATTTCTTTATTAATAAATATTTACCCCATTGTGGTATGCATGATTAAAGGTAATGATTTTTTTCTAATTCTTATTTTCTTGTGACACATTCCATATCCATTTTTTTTTAAATTTTGTGTGGTGAATATAAGAACTATTTATGTGTTTTTAACATCATCATCATGAAATTAATGTTATTTAAATATCCATATTTTTTATACATTTCATGTGTATTGTATTCAACCTATATTGTTGTTGTAATGTTTATTCATAATTAACTCCCCATTTCATTGTGTTATATTGTTTCAATATGAAATTCTTAGTAATATTCCTGGTTTCATCCAACCCAAATATTTTATATTGAAATTACTTTTTCTCCCAAATTATAATGATTTATGTGATTCTAATCTCCCACCAAGATGTATATTTCCACTATAAAATTATGACATTGTGAAGAATAATTATCATTTTCTTTAATTATAATTTTTATGGCAGGTGTATATTTTTACACATATTGCAATTTTTAAATTAAATATAGTTGTATGTTTTCTCATGTTTCATTCATTTTCCACATTCCTATTTTTAGAATGTATGTTTTATTACTCTTTTTATGATGTGTTGTTTCTTCAATGGTATTTGAAAATATTAAAATCATTTTCCATTCATCATAAATAAAAAGTTTAATATTTTAGTCCAAATTTCCATGATATATACTATATTTGTTTTTATACCATCCATTATTGTAGTTATTTTTTAAATTTTAATGTTTAAAATGTTCTTATCTCCACTTTTTTAAAATAATTTTTTCAACTTAATAATAAAATCATTATTTTATGATAATATTAAAAATATTCTAAAATATATTTTTATGGTTTTTTTGAAAAGGTATTTTATTATTCATTCAAAATTTCCATTAAAAACTTTTCCACCCAATAATTCAAAATAATTTTATATAAATTAACATAATTCTTAATGATTTTAAAAATAAAATTTTTCCACTCTTATTATTAAAATTAGTTTAAGAAATTATCATGAAATGGTATTTTTCATCCAATTAAATAGCCTTAATTCAAATAATGTTACACTAGGAATTTATTCATATACCATAAACCACCATAATTATCTTGATAGATTAAGAAGTATTCGAAATATCTTTTAATGAAACACATATCTTTTTTAAGAGTTAATTGTGTGATGATTATTATCTAAATGATCATAGGTTCTCTAGGAACATAAATTGATGGGTTATTATTTTTATCCATTAATGACCTATATTTTTCTCCATTGCACTCAATGATGATTACATAACATTTTCGAAAAAATGGTACATGGGTAATATCTCAAGACCAAAACTGGAGACTTGTTGTTATACTATGTAAAATAATGTAAATAGGTTCCAAGACCAATCCCATGATAGTACATTGCTTGTTATCCCATGCATAAGAGGGTATATGGGATGTCAACCACGAATTAAATGGTTACATGGTTTGTTATCCAATGCCTATTATGTTATGAGAATCAAGAAAAAATAATTCTCCATTATCATATGGTTTATTATGATTTATATTATACCAAAATCCCTGTTACACACACACAAAGATATATATATATATATTTGACTATGGAATGGTTCCATGGATTATGTTTATTATATCATGACTCTGCAATATTATTATATGGTATGTGTTTGATGATTTAATTCTATAAATCATTAAATTATATCATCTAGTAAGCAATAATGTTAAAATGTATTATATAAAAATATTTTTATCACATGCTACTGATTTCTCTTATGTGAATGTTCTTATCCTTGGTGAAATGACATGTAGTTTTTCCTTTAAATAGAATTTGATCACTCTCAATTATTTTGTTGCCATTCCCAATGAAATGATGATTATTATAACATATGAGAAGTCTATAATGGCCTCTATGTTAGTTTTATTATTGATAAATGTTAATGAGTATAATTAAAAAAGGTTCTTATGTAGATTTTCTAAAAATACATTGAACATTTATTTCTATGGATTTGATTATTTTTCCATTATTTGTAGAATTTATCTTCTGAAAAGTATATGAAATAATGGTATGACCATATCAAATTGTATTAAATAAAGTGCTTCAATAATTTTTTTTATATTTTTTGATGGTGATGGTTTGCGGAACCTCAGTTGGTACTATAGAACGGGTCAATTTTTTTGGGAATATTTTATTTATGAGTATGGATTAAGATAAAATGAAATTAGTGAAAACCCAAGAGATATGATTAATGGATAATTATTAGAATAAGAAAACATGATAAAATTTTACTGAATTTGAGATTGCGTGGTTCTCCTTGATATTACATCCATTTTTGTATAACAGACTATGGGTGTGGTAATGGAATACAAACCCCATGGTGTAATCTTCCAAAAAATTGATGGTTGTGTATTAACTCAATGTTTACACATTTCATTATGAGTGGGGATAATATTGAACACATTTATAGACACTCATGGTAGAATGATTTGGTTAATCTCATTTCCATTATAAGACATTATAAATAAATCAATATGTTACAAAATTATGATTTAAAATATGAGAAAACCCAATAAAATGGGTCATAGATTATACCAAGAGTGATATATGTTGAATATAATGTATCTTATTATATAATTTTGGTTCATTACAAATTCTTAATAAGGAATAATCCAAATATTTATTTGTTTACCCTAATTATATATAGCTATTATTGATCAGTCACGACAAATAATTTTTGATTTATTTGATGAATTAAAATAAAAGTAGAGAATTACGTTATAAATTAGTGTTATATCATACATTTCTTGTATTAGTTATGTTTTTTTTTAAAATTCATAAGACATTCTAAATATTTAATGACATAAATCTTAATATACTAGAAAATTTCTCCTATAAGAGATAGTTTCAATCATTATTGAAAAATCCAGTTCAACTGGTCATTATAATCTTTCTATAATTTAACACAACTGAATGTTACATTATAAAATTTTAAAATCACATCCTATTGATTGATATAATGATTCAAATATAAAATTTATTAAACAAATTTTAAAGAGAGAACATTATCATGATATTAAATTATAGAATTAACAAATGGAACACTATATATTTTAAAATATTACAAACCTAAAGAGTTTTTACAGTCATATATAATGTTTTAGGGTATGTAGATACATAAAAAAAAATATCTATTTTTTTCAAATAATAATATGTTTTAATATTTTTTATTCCAACCTAGTTTTCAACAATTCTAGTTGATTAATTTCTGAAGGCTTTATGTACAATATGCCTAGAATTAAATTTCCAAAAATAAATATACTGAAAATCATCAAATATATAATATTTGACATTTCTAACACTAATTAAAACAATTATTTCTATTGTTTTATAGAAGTATTTAGATAATTGAAAATCCTAATGTTGAAATGTATCAACTCTCGAATGAGATAAGATTCACCTTTAAGACTCCAAAATTGAAAACAAAATTTTATTTCGTAAGGATCATTATTTTGGAAAGGTATTTCAGAAGAATACCATATGAATACTAACTATATAAAGAAACATGGTTTTGTATATTTTTTAAAATATTAATATATACCTAAAATAAGGAAAAAACGATTTTGCCACTCATACCTAAGAGAATATTTATGATATATCATTTCATTTTATATCATTAGTAATTTCTATCTAATAAAAAAATTCACTTCTTATTTTCTTAAGAATATTAAAATTTGAAATATTTTATTTATGTATTGTTGGTAAAATATAACACCTCACAATTTTAGAATATATTTTTCTATATATTATTATTAGGTTTTAATCCTCTTTTTACATGAAAACCCATATATAAATGAGTCCCAACTTAATTTTGGAACATTATTAAGAAAAATAATAATAACAGATACTATAAAAATAAGAATATATTAATCGATAAATAATTAATAAATTTATAGATTTTAAAATTTTTATTATTTAGTATTAATATTTTTTGTATTCTAAAATAACTATATAATGAATTAATATAGAAAATTGAACAATTCGAAATTATTATTGTGATAATATATTATATTTTAATATATAAATTAATATATTAACATTACTAAAATTAAAAATTAATATAAAATATTATTGAAAATAATTAATGTTTAAAATTTAGTCTTCTTAATATTTTTTTATTATATATATTTTTTAATTTTTTTTCTAATTTAATATTTTGAATGATAAAAAATCAATTTATTTTTTTGATTGAGAATAATAATATCATAACAGAAATTTTCTTTCATTTTTATGGCATTATTTTTTTTTTATAAATAGTAAATACTTAATATTTTAACTAAAACCATAGAAATTATGAATATAGTAAAGAATTAATTATTACATAACGACTTATAATTTATTTTCCATTATAAAGAATTAATTAAGGGAATGAAATAATTAATTTTAAAAAATATAATGTTTTATTATTTTAACCCATTTTTATAATTTGTAAATTAAACCATTATTTTTCTAAAATCAGAAAATGTTAGTTATATTATATTAATCATGTATTTTGCAAATGGAAATAGGTATCAAATATATTATAACATCATGTATATATAATATAGTTAATTACAATTCCACTATTTTCCTAAAAATATATTTCCTTGAATAACATTTCATAAACATTAAATTATACTTAAAAATTCAATTTCTCTAAAAAGTGGTATTTAAAAATTACAGGTGACATTGTGAAGATTAATCTTTATTTAAAATAACCATTTTTTAAAACATTTTATCATATATTATATCATTAGGATAAAATTATCTATTATTTACTATTTATGTTATGAATTAATACTAAATTTCTTAGGTAAAATAGTAAAAAGTTTGTTATCATAAGCAAACTATGTTATGATAATCTCATTACAATGCCTACTCTACCATGTTTTGATTTTTATATTTTCAATTATGGCACATTTCTATGTTTTTTTGTTAAGATTTTCTAACATAGATTTTTTAATTGTCCATTTATTCAACACTACTATGATATAGTATTTTTTTTTATAATTTGAGACTACCTCTAAAAATATTTTATATCTTTGAAAAGACTTATTATTTAATGTTCCATTCAATAATATATTACTCCAATGATCATGATGACGTTTTTTATTACAGATAATTGGAGATAACACCTTTATTATGTTTTTATTTCCATGGTTATGAATAAGAGTATAAATTATGAGTAGTCCAACAGCGGTTATAGTTCAGTTTTATTATGGGGAAATGTTTCAAATTATCATAGAATAATTCTCTTATGTAAGAGATCAAAAGAGACACTTAAAAATACCTTTATAAAACAATATGATTATTTTTCTTATAAAATTTTTAATTTTTGGAAATTATATAATATATATATTGGTCCATAACACATTATATGAATTCTAGTGATTAATTATAATGATTTTTGAAAACAAATATATGGTAGTGTGGTTCTGGGGAGCCACAAATGGTATTATTGAATGGTTCCATTATTTTTTTTAGATTAGTTCAGGTTTTTTGGATTAGTATATAAATAGTCGTGTAAAATTTATATGGGTATTTTTAAGGTATACATCTTCATATAATATAAAATCATAAAACATTATTAAACTAAATAATTTTTTAAGTAACTATGTCTCTTAATGTATATTGGAATGTGGATGTCTCTCCAGCAAAAAATCTCTTTGGTGTAATCACACTGAAAATAATTAGTGTAGTATATACTTTGTTTTCACATGGTTTACATTGTGTATTCCTAATAATAACAACCAAGATTTAAACATCAAGGTTTATTTCTTGGATAATAATATTCTACATGAATTCCATTACATAGAATTCATCATAATGTGAAAATGGAATAAAAATTATGATAGAACCCTACACAAAGAAACTAGTATAGTACTAAGATTCATTGTGGATGAACTGAAAGTATCGTATTCTAAATTTTTTGAACCATAATCTTTTATTCGATAGACTATTCTAGCTTTGTTAAATTTTTTACAGTCATTATATTTGGATATTATTATTTATTCATGATTGAATATTTTCAGTTTATTTGTTAACTGGAAATAACTGGATGTTAATTACATTATAATTAGGTTGTAGTTAAATCATTTCACAGTCTAATTTTTTTAGTTCATCAACTTCATGTACATTAATAAATATTGAATTAAATCTCAACGTTCTCTCTTATCCCACATGAATGAGTTAATTACCTTTATTTTAAAAAATTTATTTTGAGGGATCCTATAACATTTTAAAGACTTCAAATCAATTAAATATAATATTGAAATATATTCTTCTCTGCACATATTCTTTGATAAGATAACGGGACAATAAATTATTTTATAAATATTTTACATTAAAAAATTTCTCATGTTTCACAATTTAGGAATTACTATAAGGGACATTATCGAATTTTCACTATCTTCCAACCCAAAATAGGTCTTACTATCATTTATAAATATGTGAAGGAGAGTGGTCATTGGGTATCATATATCTATCTTATTTTACAAATTAGATATATTTTTATATATTTGTACAACGAAATATCATTCTAAAAATTAAAATTGAATCATGTGTATGATTTTTATATAAAAAAATCTCTAATGAAATTTCAAAACTATATGATCAATATTAAGAACACCATAAAACTGTTTTTCTTTTATTAATCTAATTTAAAAAAGGATGTCACTAGTGTTCATAAATATAAGAATATTTAAAATATCAAAACCATTAATTTCACCATGTGAACAAAAAAACATGGTCTATATCACATCTAATCCTCTAAAAGCTACAATGAAATTGGATTACTAGGTGATGTTCTGTTTAATAATTTATGCTTCATGTAACACCTATGTCTCAAAACCATAAAAGTATTAATATTTTCAATAATTGGTTGAAAATCACAAAATATTTCTAAAAATGGAAAAATATGTGTTTTCAAGTATTACCATATACATTATGTTAAATATATCATTTTAAATTACTCTTGGATCCATGCATATAGTTAATATACCCATTGATTTTATTAGTCATATTACAAAAAAAATATCATGAGGACGTTATTTATCTCAGTGGAGGGGAAGAATCTAACACACCTAGACAATGAAATATTTTTATGAGATTAATACTATGTTTGACACCATATTTCACAACCAACGTTGATCTAAAATGAGTCAAGAAAAAAGTTAATGAACATTATTAACAAATATACAAGAATATTACAGCCTTATATAATAAATAAATATATACTGATTTAAATTTATTACATATAGATGATACATAATTATATGATTTCATATTTATAAGTGTTATTCATTCCCAAATTACTATTCAATTTATTAATAAATTAAAAATACCATTTTTAATTTAATATTATCTTAACTTATAATATTTCAATATATAAATTAATGTATTAACATTCAAAAAATTAGATGTTAGTTTGGAATTATATAGGGGACATATTTAGTTTAAAATTTCTTTCTATAAGTAAAATCATTTTTTAATCATATTTTGAATGTTCATTTAAATGATTAATATAGAAATTTTAGAATTTATTTTTTATAATATTATTAAATTAATTTCATCATAAAATGGTTTTCATTGGATATATTTTTGGGAATTATAGAAATAACAGATTTTTTGGGTGAACTGAAAGTTTATAAATATTTTCAATAAAACATAGTCTTTATAAATATGTGATGATTTAATTATATCATGAACCCGTATAAATCATTTTTCCGGAAAAAAATTATATTAAATAAAAAAACTAATTATTTAAAATAAGTAGGATTTATAAATCCATGTTTAAAATTTTTAAAAATGAAAAATGTTTTCCAATGAAAACTAATTTTAATATTTTTTATACAAATTTTGTTTTCACAGATTAAAACTATTTCATATATTTATTTACAATTATAATAAAAATATTTTAATTAATATTAAAAAAACTAATGTAAATAAAATAATTACATTTATTTACTAAACATATCATATTTTGATATCAATACAAAAGTTTTAAAACCAGGTTTTTCTATATTTTTTGTTCTATTGTTATATTTATTTTCTTATGAAAAAATAATATTTTTATATTGATAAAACTGATTTTATAAAAATAGTCCCTATTTAAAAATTATTTACCAAGTCTCATTTTATTTTAATGAAATAAATGAATATTAGTAATGTAAAAAATTAATTACAATAGTGAATGAAAAAAAAATTGTAAAAGTGAAAATTATAAGACTAAAATACATAATAACAGGTTTAAAACATATGTGATATATAATTATCTATTGATTATTATACTTAAATCATCAGCCACAACATTATTATTAATTTTTTCTCCATTTTCCATGCGAAACATGTTCACTGTTTAAATTTAAAATATTATATTTAAAAAAAACCTATTCCCTTCCCTTATTAAATGATCTAAATGACCCCCAATTTCATACTCACTATAATGATTTATCCCAATAGAAAAAAATTTCCAATTATTTCTTATCCACTCTCTCATTGTATAATAATCCTTATAATACCCAATTTACCATTATAAGGATCCTTAAGGTGTTACCAAATGATGAATATCCAAAGGAAATAGTAATGTATTCAAACAAAAATTTATATTTATTTTTTTATTCTACCAAAAAATCCATTATTGTCTATGAAATAATGATAAATTTTCTATTACTAATAAGAAGAAATTTTAAGTTACTAATAGAATATCAATTTTCTACCCTCCTCCAAAGCTTTTTCTAATCATGATTATTTTATCTTGTATACGTGGGGAATATAACCTCCTTGAATGATGTCCTTGATTTTTCATCAACATAAAACATGGATGGATCATAAAATCATTTTAAATGAAGAATATGATATTTATAAAATAATTAATTATCTCATATTATTATCCATTTTGTATCTTTCTCAAAATATATATAAATCTAACATTACTATTGTGAATATGTGAGGACTACCGACTCCACAAAATAGGTGTATCTCATTTTATACTATAGTCATTTATTAGTTTTCCAAATAACTTATAACATACATATGAACAATAAAATATTCATAATAAAAAAATTATTAAAATTTAATAATTATTTAATTATAAATGAATCACTTTATTAACCATAGTCCCTAATGGATTATAGATTTTTTGGGTGGTATAACTACCAATAAGAATAACGCTATTAATTAATTTCATAGGAAACTAAAGAAACATAATTAATATTTATATTGGAAAAAATAATCTAATAATGATTTTTTAGTAATATTAATTGTAATATCTTACATGATATTATAATTCAATTCTTCATTCATTAAAAATTACCAAAACATGATCATTTGAAATTTCATCATCTTGAATAATAAGTAAAACATTTATTAAAAGGAATTGGAACTTTTATATTCATTTTGAAATATAAATTATAGATCATTTAATAATCTCTAACGGACTAACTTCAATAATTTTAACCAGAATAATCATTGAAATTATAAAACTACTGTTAAAAACAATTAAAACTAATAAACATCTGATGATTAAATTAATATATAAATAACTAATATATATACAGTAAATTGATATTATTCCATATTTAAAGTGATAATGGTATGGATATAGTTCTCAAGTAGTTTATTTAGATATTTTATTTTGTATAAAAGAGTCTAGAGATCACTCAGTTATGCATGATTGATGTTAGTGGTATAAAGTAAAATATTTATTACATTGTCAAGTATAACATAACTTCATATAAAAAAATTATATGTTTTAAATATAATTCCCAAATATATATTTTTATCACACTCTTTATAATTTTTATGAATTCTAATAATACTACTTTTGTTATACCATTAATGTGTATTTGATCAGAAAGATAATGAAGTTGTAAGGGGTTTTGTTAACACAAAGACCTTTCTTTGAGTTAAAATGATTCACCTTGAAATTAGTAAACATATTATTAGTTTCATCCACCCATATATTTTTTATTGATTATTCTCTTTAGCTAAAGTGAACAATACCTTTTTATTGAAATATTCCTCAATTCTGAATTTATTCATCAGAAATGTATGATGTTGTTGAGAATTAATTTCAATCACATTAGTAATGATTATTATTATATTTTGTAATTTTCTCTTCCAACCAATGGTCTCTTTCTTTAATTCATAATAATATTTTATCTAATTTTACAATCATATTTCCATTTACAACTTATCTACTATAAATTTTATTATTCGTTCATGGATGTGGTTTAAAAAATTAAATTTAAAAATTATAAAATGTATCACCTCCTTTAATATAGATATTTTATATCACCCACACTATATTTACACGATATAAACCTTATAACATTTTAGAAGGATCAATTTTTTTGATCAATTTTTAAAATATAATATTTTCATAAAGTATGTCATTATTGATTTAGAACATAGTTTATGATGTTGGATTATAAAATTTTTTTCTTTATAATAATGTGAAAAATGTTTTAAAAATTTTCTTATTATATTTCTTTCAATGTGAACACTTTCATTTTATGTTATATCAATTACATTCAATAAATCGTTCATTCTATTTATTAAAATAACATTTCAAATATCACCAAATTCACAATTATATTTAATGTATAATTGGTATTTCAACATCTTTTTTTTTCATTTACCTTGGGATATTGAAAAGTTATTTTCCATCCTTGTAATCATTTTTTATCATTATCCTATTATAGAGGGTATATATTATTGTAACAGAATATAAATTATTTCTCTTTAGGTATTATGAAATTATATAAGGATTTTTCATGAAAAAATTTCTTTTCTATGTATTAATTAAGCGATGTTTAAAATATCAATTTTTTAATATTATATTTGGTAAAAATATGTATGAATAACTATTATTGATTTATTTCCTCCCATGTCTCAATCTACTAATATAGTTGATGTTTTATATATCATGATCTCAAAAGGGTACTCATATATTCTGTCAATCCCAAGACAGAACACATATTTTTAGTATAATCCCAAGAATGTACACTGTTAGTTATTTAAATTTATAGATATTAGATATAATGGTATCCAAATCCCAAGAAGTAATACATAATATTAGAAAATCCAAAATGGGAATTTAGGTTTTTAGACCAGTCCCATAGTGGTACATTATTTATTTTCCCCATCCCAAGAGGGTATATTAGTGGTTAGTATGAACATATGAGGTACAAATATTATTATCCATTGATAAAGAGGTTATATGGTTATTTTTATACAAAACCAACTATGTTATGAGAATTATTTAAAAATTCATGCCCTAGTAGGTTATTATTTCATATTCATTTTTTATTCAACATTTCATGGTCATTTGATTATATAATTATACAGTGTATAATTTTAATTTATTATTTTTTCCATACACTTTTGATATGGTATAAAATTGATCATTTTTGATTTTATGTCATTCTATTATGTCTTCTGGGAAACACTTATTGATTAAAGATATTTATTAAAATATTTGTTTCATATTCCCATGATTTCTTATAAGACTATCATCTAATACTTAATTAAATTTAATGAATATTTATGTACTATATATTTGATAAAAAGACTTTAATATGTTATTATTACAAATATTATGAAGATGAGAATAAATTATGATTAGTCGATAAGTGTTTATTGGTTAAAATAATTATAATTAAATGTTCATGAGAATCATAAAACATGTTTTTAAAATAGAAAATCTCCGAAAACAATTAATCATATATTCTTTGTATTACATTATTATTTGTGAGATGTATGGTATAACTTATTTTAATGTCATAAAATAAATTTAGGTCCATCTCACATTATACCAATTTAATCATTTAATGAATGTTTATTTATCACTTTATCTAAGAAAGTATGGTTAGTGTGCCTTAACATTGGTGAAAATTCAATCTAAATTCTCTCAATTAGTAATATGTTATAGAATGATATAACCATTGTAGACTATAACATTGATGTTTTGAAACCCAGTATCAATGATCGTTGATCATCTTTGTTGCATAATTTTTTACATTTAACAACAATACATTTTATATCGAATGATATATTGATAGGAATCACAATATTTACCACAAAATCATTAAGTTACTAATTCTTCTAAATAATATTAGCACAATCACTAATAATAGTAATATAGCTATTCTATATGGTAAATATTGGAACTAATTTTTTATAAATTAAAATTTAAATTCACTTAAATTCATTATAGATGAAATCTTCCTCATTAGGTGAACATTTTTTAATCACAATCACCATGATAATATATGTTTTTAAATCTATATATATTCTGAAACTAATCATTTTTATAAAATAAATAATAATTAAATATCCCTTTCATATTCTAAATTTCACTTTTGATAGAGTGATATTTATTAAGCTATAGATCAAACTTCTAATCCTACATTTATTTTCACATTTTTTTTTGCGAATCATTTGATTGCTTCACTACAACATGAATAAGTGTAGATACTTTTTTCACTTATTTCATGTGGAATTTGAACAAAATTGTATTTCATAAATTATATGGGATAAAAAAGTTAAATCATTCCTTATGAATAACTTTATATACCATAATATAACATATAAATATTGTATCAACATCTAAAACACATTTCCAATTTTCAATGGAAATTATTTACATACACTAATATGATAAATGAAAAAAATATGAGAAATATATATTAATAATGAAAGTATTCCTTCTATAATTATTTCAATATGAAAATTAAATTATAAATTTATTTTAGATAAGTTCATATCATTCATGATGTTATACATATTTGAATTTATAATCCTATGAGTAATTATTAATCTTTATAAAGATTCAATCAATTGTCACACTGTAAAAAAATCAAGTAATAAAATCTAGGATTTCTTATAAAAACGTATTATTCTCGATATGTATTCAGGATGTTAAATTTTACAACAATATGATTTATTTTACATTCCATGTGTTCGTTGTAAGATCCAAAACCTCCAATGAGGGATGTTATTATTTAATATTTTTCAAAATACATTTAAAATTTTTAATGAAATTTTTCTAGAGAGTATAAAATGTGTTGTTCATGTTTAAATGGTTTAGGTAATGGAAAAAGAGAGTATGGATGAAATTCTATGTAATAAGGATGGTTGGAGCATGGTTTATACTAACCATATTCCCTATACCATGAAATATTGAAGAATAAATTCCTTGGAAAATTGTAGGAACACAACCACAACACAGTTTTTCAAACCTTATAGGTGGGGAAAAATATCTATTCCTACAAGGCACCCTCATAAACCAAGGGTACATAATGACTTGTTATTGGTTTTTCCAACCTAGAATCCAAGCCATGCACAACATTATGTATGAATAAAATTCCCAATTCCAACGACAAGGTTTAAGTAAACATACATGAACTTATTCCCCTATCCACCAACATAATCATGAATGCTGAACCAAAGCATCCCTCATCCCCAATGGGTGATTCTATATAATCTAATATACAATTTAAGTATAATTGGTTTAAAATAGATTCTCTATGTTACTATATTAGTTGTGTTAATTATTTGTTTTGGTAGAACCATGTTTTTTTGTTTCATCTCCATATATAGACTCATGTTATAAATTATTCTGAAAATTTATTATTTGGACTTTAAATGTTGTTTGAGTTCAAATCAAGGGATGTGGTTGAGTGATTGTTTGTCTAAAAAATTTATGGTGGTTGTTTATAAGTTATATCCCATAATATGTATGATTATTTATATGTAAGTGGTATCAATATTTTTTTATGATTTATATTTTATTATTTTATATAAAGTAATGAATTTGGTATATAAATTATATGTGGGACCCTCATGATCACATTTGATTTTTTTAGGATGGTTGGACCTAGTTTATGTATACTAATGGGGTGTTCTATTAAACTGATCATGGGAATTGTGTTTTAAGTGACAAATTTTCATGTTTTTGATATTACACTAATGATAGTTTTTCCATGTTAATAGGGAATGCTGGTGTGTCCGTTAAACATGATATATTTAAATTAGTTATGGATTATAAATGTATATATGTGGTGAATGGTTAGAGGAAAACACATATTGTCAAATGGCTTAAAAGGGGTGAAAAATGGATGTAATGTGCATAAATGGTGAACTAATATTACTATAATAATTTAGAACATGATAAATAAAATTAACTCTAGTAAATTAGAAAAATTAAGAAGGTGGACCATTGTTTTTATTGAGTGATTGGGGGTCATTAATGTTAACAATAAAAATTAGTGTAATGGATGGTGGGATATTGGAATGATTATCCTCTCCCATGAGGGATATTGACTCATGCTCCATATGACACTATTAAATGTATGTTTTAAAGGGTGGGTCGATGCTCCTATCACTACAAGTTTGGAAATAGCTTTCCATGTAATGGTTTGTATGATCAGACATGGAATTATAAATTATTATTGGATATATGAACTGATGCTCCTTTCATGTAGACCTATAACCCCTAAAACATATTGTTTAGATGCCCAACATCGGTTGGCATAGGCCTGATATATATGGGTAAACCATGGAACTGGGAGAAAATGTAGATATAAAAAATAATGTTAGTAAATGAAACTAGTTTATAATAGAATTTTTTATTTTTTATTATAAATATATATACACTATATTATAGTGAATATTTTTATAGAATCTAATGGTGTTTTCCTATTGAGTTTTACTCAAACCCTTCTAAGCCTTTCATTTGATACCTAAATAGACTTTATTGTTATAGGTTCAGATAAGTGAAAAGTCCCTATGTCAATATGCGTGTTGGGTTAATTACTGGATGAGGGGACCATACATGAATTCCTGAACCATTTATTGATTTTTACTACCTTTTTTGGGTATTTAATATCTTTAGACTATAATGACATGGCATTTTTACTAATTTGGTTATTTGGTACATACCCAACATGCATGTGTAGTATTTGATGTTTTTTATTTATCCTTATATGAGGTCAATGTTTATCTTAATTTATATTATTGGTTCACTATTGAAAAGTTGGTATAGTCTCACAAACTATTAAATCAGCCCCTTACTATAATTATGTATCTTATAGAATATGCAGAGGCACATTTGATGCCATACAGGGATCCATCATTAGCTACATGTTAGTGTCCCATAAGAAGTGATATTACATGCTGAAACATGTAAATATATCAGGATATCCTTCAATAAAAAAATGATATTTTCTCCTCATAATATACTTTTTTAAAATGTTAATATCCGTTCAAAACAAGTCTTCCACTAATACAAAGGACAACACCCATTATATTTAGTTTTTTATAGAAAAACCACATGGTAATAATTTAAATTGTTTATCTTGGTTTTGGAATAAGATCCCAAGTGTAATTTTTTAATGAAGATATAGAAAATAATATAAAGACCAATACCACTTTTTGTGCTTGAACACAATATTTACTAGTTGCGGAAAATCTTTGATATTGGATTATTTTGATATTTTACCATCAATCTATTTATTTTTTCAACTCAATCCACTTTCCACCATTATTTTTTGTCTATCAACATGATTCATTAAATATTGAAATTTTAATATCTCATATCCAACATCATTTTTATTATCATTATCATAGATTTTCTGAAAATTATTATCTACTTTTATTTTTTTTCTCATCCACTTCTTCATTCATATCTTTTAAAATAAGTATATTTTCTCTTATATAATTTTATAAATATGTTACATCTATAAAATAAAGTCTTCTAAAATTTTCAATAATTTTCCTTCCAAATGTGTCATTTGAAAAAATTATACTTTTATTCCAATATATTTTTCCAACTCCATTACACATGTCACCCATGGATATTTCTTGTTCGATTTTTTTCATCAAATTTTAATTGATTTATATTTATTATCCCAGTAAACTTTTAAAACAAATGACATTAAATTATATACTCATTTTATTTATCTTACACTTGAGTCATATGGTTTTATACCTATCATAGACCTTAAAAACGTTGATTTTAATGTGACCATTTGAACATACATCCTCTCTCTAAAAATATGTTATCATAATTTTCCCTACTAGAACTATTTTATCCATATAGATTTTTCCTCGATGATACACTATTTTCTGGGGGATTAAAGTGTAATATATTGACTTATGATTTCATTTTTAATATGATGATATTAAAAATGAAATCACTTTAATCATTTCCATTGTTTAATTCCAATTTCTTGATCATGATTTCCAACTAATTATCGTCATTATATTTAATTTTTCTCAAATCAATTACATTACCTTTAAGTTGATAAATATGATTCTAACTATATATGTATAGTCATTTATTAATATAATGAAGTACAAATCACCTATGTCAAAAAATTTCTCATAGACCAATATAAGTTATAGTGTATAATTACAATTTTCTTTGTAGACTAAATCTCAACTCTTCATTGATAATAATATTTTAATTTCTTATTTAGACATGTTTCAAAAATATAATACCTTTCTATCATAGGTTTAATTTGATTTCATATAATATCAGACATCAAAATATTAAATCAATGTATTTGAAAAATATTTTCATGAATTCAATTTTATAAATTTTCAACACTATTACAACTCATGTTACATATGTTTTTAAGATAACGAATTTGAAACAGATTCCTATTTGTTTTTATTATGTGTGATATGATCCTTCTATATATTTTTCATTTAATGACACATGAGTCTTTATTGAAGATGGTATCATGTACATAATCATAGATTTAGTCGATAAATAATAATTGATTAGTCCTTTAGAAAATAATATATTATTTTACATCCTGCTATAAGATTCTATTTATGCTAATCTAGCTCATATGTTGTTCAAAAAACTCAACGTAAAAATTAGTACTTATCTGAGATCCTTATTAATTTTTTTTATTTTACCGGTCACCAATCTTGGTAGGGGGATATCTATAGTTATGATTCCATGGATTGGTTTTCATTTAGTATTTTAATTTTACTATGGAAATAAAATAATACTCTTTCACCCCCCCAATGAATTCATTTTCAATTCAAAGCAATGAAATTATATCTATTTTCGATCATGTTACACGCATCAAAACAAATAATCAACTAATAACATGGACATAAATTTCCAAAATGAAGTTAAATATTTTTTACAAGATAAAGAGAAGAATAAATCTTTACAGTTTTCATTATTTTAGATTTTAATTTCATCTTCTCAATAAAATCCATAAAGATACATTAATCTTATTAAGTAGAGATATATTATGGAATCATGAGTATGATTTGTATTCAAATACTCCACAATAACAAATATATCGAGAAAATGTTTTTTATAATGATAATATATCATTATATAAAATAATTAATATCATCTTACTATAAAATGTGTCTATAATTTCATTTGGTGAAGTTAAGTTAATGAGACATAATTCTATTCTATTGAAGTAGATGAGGGTTTTCCATTTTATATTTTTGTCCAAAAAAATAATAAACTTGCTTGAAATGTAATATTAAACAGAACATGTTTATTTTTATTTATTTAATAGTATGAAATAGCCTTCCACTTTTGATATCTCAATTCAATATCTTGTTGAGATTGATCATAAAAATCAACTTCAATATTAATGTATTATATTATATTCTGGAAATTTATTAATGATTTATGATTCATTGATTATTAATTGATTAAATTTTATTCTATTGGATTATTATTAACCTCATATTAATTCACTATAATTTCATACTCAACTAACATCAATGTAATTTTTTAGAAAACATTTTTCATGTTTCTTCAATGTTTATATACTAATCCAATCCAAAATTTCTAATTTTAATTTATTTATTTAATAACCTCATCTCTTTCAATAGTTTAATATTATTTCCATGAATGGTTTCTAATTCATCCATTATTATGTGTTCTATCTTTGTTGGTTCTCTTCTATCTTCTTTACTGATCATGGTTTTAACACTATTTTCAAAATTATCTACAAAATGTTAGTTCATTTCAATGACATTATCATCGGATTGGATAATTTATGTGAAATAAAAATCAATTTTTTTCCTCAAAAATATCTATACTCCTAGAAAAAATATTATCTTTTTAATCAGATTTTTATTCTTCCATAAATATTTAATAGCATTAAATTCTCTTATATTTTTTATCATCTTCATCTAATTCATAGTTAATAAACTTCTTCTTGAGATGAATGATAACAATGTGTCCAATCCCATTACAATTTTATTACCTTAGTTGTAGATTGAGTAAATTTTTTCTTTTTATGTTCAGGAATTCTTATGATATAAGGTTAAAAATTTCATTCAATGTTTATATTTTTTCCCATAACTAATTTAAATTTTATCCACATCTCCATATTCTATGATTGTGGGTTTTAAAATTGCCTTTAAATCTATATAAGAACTGATCATCATCTATAATTCTCTAATTATTAACATTTAATAATAAATTAGAATGTAATTAAATTCATGAAGGTCATATTACTATTAATATTATAAAGACTAAAATGTAGGATTAGAAAACATAGAAAAATTTAACATTTTCTTAAGAATTGTTAATTAATCATCCATCTTTTATCTATAACATCAAAAAAAATTCATTATTAAATTTAATCATATAGTTAGTTATAAATTTCTTAATTATCAAAAATAATTACATAATTATTTATAAATCCTAAAAATTTAAATTATACCTCCTTGACATTCACATTTTTTCATATCTTTGTCAGGCTTATAAAAATCACCATTGTTTTCTGAAGCCTCGTAATATTGGTGTGCAATTGTTTTTGTAATTGGAAAATGCTATATATTTGATATTATATTTTAATTTATATATTACTATTCATTGTAAAATTTATATAATAATCCATCTAAATTTGTTGAAATGAATTTATTGATACATCTATAATGTCTAATCTAGGAGATAAAATATAGGGAAAAATTATTTTCTTTTTAAATTTTTTTCTTTCCATAAAACAAAAGGAAACTATATTGGTTATCTGAATTTTGTTTTTATGTCATTTTAATTAATTAATAGTGGAAATTACATAAGAAACCACGTTAGCTATAATACTATTTTTGTTTTATAATTACTAACATCAATGAGAGGATGAGCTGTTTTATTATTGACTCAATTTTATGAATTGATTTTAAAAAACCTATATGATCATATAATACTATAATCATCTAAAATTTTCTCACTCACCATTACCCAAATATTTCATATAGTAAATACATCAAGAGTAAATATTTTTGTCACAGATCATCCCCTTCAGTGAATAAAATAAATTTCTTATCATTTGATAGTAACATTAATCACATGTTATTATAATATAATCAGAATTTATTATACTAAGAATCATCATGATCAATTTATACAGCCTTCATCATTATATCATTTCACTATGATCTCCAAAATTTGACTAAAAACACAGCAGACCACTACTAGAATAATGTGTTCAGAGATGAATGATATGGAATTCATATTCATTATAGTTTCTTTATAAACAACTATTGATGATCTTCCCTATCAAATATTTAAGACAATGAGAGTTCATGTTATAAACTCATAATGTTTTTAAAAAAATATAATGAAAATTTTGAAAATGAATCTGATAAACTTACATCATATCATAAATAATATTGTTGAAATTCTAAAATACCATATAACTTATGATGTACATATTCTTTTCTTGTATTTTACAAAACATAAAACAATATAAAATCACCTTTTTTCAACTATCCAATTGAAAATTATTTTAGAAATGTATATTCTAAATAATACTCAACTAGTTAAAAATATTATATAATCATTTATATTATTTATATTCATATAAAATCATTATTATTATTTCAATAAATAATATACGAAGAATCCACTGCTTTACAACATCCCAATCATCACATTCATTGGTAGTAGATATAATAGTTTTAATTATCATGAAAATTCCATACAAAATACTTTTCAAATTGAAAATTTAAATTCCCAAAATACATATTTTATTATTTATGAGACATTTCAATTACCAATATGATAATTTCAATATAAATTTAATTTAAATTATTTATATTATATTATCCATGTGTTTATAGAGGATGACATTATTCTTATATGGAACTCCTATTTTTTTGTGTAACACTAGAATATTATCCAGATTAACAATTCGTTATATTTTTTTGAAGATTGAATCCATATATAAAATCTCTAATGAATTATCGGAAATAATATCCTTTTATAATATATTTAGATTGGTATCCCATTAATCATTAAAAATTACTGTTTTCTATGAGATGATAAATGTTACTTAAAAAGTCTCCAATCACACATATAAGTACATAACTTATCCTTATAATGTCTATAAATATTCTTTATTATAATTCATTAGATATATTATATTTAGAATCTAATTTTGTAAAGTTAAATGGTGCTTAAGAATTAGATATCAACCATTATAAAGTTATATGATAATTCAAATAAATGATAAATTAATCTTGTGGAGTATAAACTACACATTATATGGAGATAAAAAATCATTAAACTGTTTCCATTTGATCCCCAATATTCAATTCATTTGCCGAAATGACTCTTTAGATCTCTTAAATTGGCCTTAAAAACTCATCTAGTGACTCTTATAGATTCTACAATGATCCTTTTGGGATTGATATAATACTTATATATCATCCAATCATTCTTTCAAAAGCACAATTATTTTGGAAAATTTCCAAAATATAGATTAAATTAAACACACATATCTTAAAAAATTTATCCACCAAAAAATTAAATTATCCTAGAAAATTATACATTGTAAAATTATACATTTATAAATTATTTCCCAATAAACAGAAAAAATTCCATAACCTTTAATAATAGGTAAAATATGCTCATAATAATTTCAATTTATATACTAATCATTCACTGAGTCATGGATAAAAAAATAATTATTCAAAATTTCATGTGGTACTTCATAGAAAATGTATTGAATTGTTTTTGGTGGGAATATTGTCTTTTTGTGATGCTGAAAAATGATTTTAAAAATAATTAGTAATGTATTGAGTATCCAAATAATCTAAACACAATGGGTTTTTAGTGTGGTCATTTTGATGTGATTTATAAAATCATGTCAAATTATGTATATTTTTTACATCATCAGAATTAGTATTATTGTATGGATTTTATGTTGTCTATATAATGAAATAAATCGTAGTGTTCAGGAATAAGGCACTTCATGATTATTTCCATAAATCCTTTGATGATATCATCAATTTCCATTTATGTCCACCATCAATGACATAACCCATCAAAGGGAAGCCTCTCATCTAATATGTGGTAACAATAGAAAAATATCTTTTAATTATTCATGTGTAGAATAATGTAACAAATAATGAATAGACATCTATTCTCTTAATATAACAATTTTGGATTTGGAGACTCGATATTAAAATTTCATGAAAAACATTCATACATTGATTTTCACATGACTAAATAAAATACACTATTTATAGAAAAACGATTTCCTATTAATCTGTCTTATTGATGAAATGAAATATATTCTTATTTTTTCAAATTTATTTTTGAATATGATGTGATATTATGTGATTATATGTTAATTTTATTATTAATATTATGTCAGAGGAGGAAAAATATGAGAAAACTATAATAGATATCATCATAGGGTTCCATATCATTTAATAGTTGTTGATTGAAATAGAACAACCTAATGATTTTAGATTAGTCCATTTAAAAATATGAAATGATGATAGACATAATTTTATTGCTCCTAAAAGAATCCAATTAGAAAGGTGATAGAACACATGAATCTGGATTGTGTTTAATTGTGGATTAAAATAATCTATATAGAAATATTTATTTGTCATTACTACATCAAACATTTTGAACGATTAATTAACAATGATGTAGAATAAAATACAATCATTAAAAGCTCAAAATTGGACATGGAATTAACAATGTCTTTATTAAATATTAATATTGATTTTTAGTTAATTAATATGAAACTTATTAATCATCATTCTACCTTAAAGGAATTTTTTGTTCTCTTTTTAAATTTATGTGAGGTTTGAGGGCTTATTGAACTTTATAATTAATAAATTGTAATATATCATGTTCAAAAAACAAATAAAATATGTGTAATAACATGATACAAATGGACAAGATAATTTATAATAGAACCAAAAATCAGTATCCATCACACATCACAAGGAAGTTACTCTATCAATAAATATAAATTTTGAAGAAATCATGGTTTTTTACCAAACAAAAAGTAAAACAGATCTATTTCACCCACATATAAATTTCCAAATGTTATGGTTATTTCATATAATAGACTTTATATTGTATAATATTATTCCACCTCAATTAGCCTATAATGAATATATCCATCATCATGAATTGAATTTTCATATATAAAATGGAACAAATATTTTTAATTCCATATAAAAATTATTTATTTGTGGAGTCATCCTTAGATTTATTAATAGATTAGAGAGCCTCTACATTATGAAAAAAAATCCATGTTTTCACTAATTCCAGCAACTAGTATGGATCCTTGTTTTTTCATTAAACTAGGACACATGGACGCTTAATGATATCAAAGAGGTAGAACAATATGGTACTCACATTGAAAAAATATATTGTTCAAATATATGAAAATATCAGACCTAATACCAACCAATTATTGAAAAATTAAATATATTCATCTCCAGTTCTTATTTGGGGAATTGATTTCCTCATTCTATCCACCATAAATTTTATGTTCTTCATTATTACCATCAATATCCTCTCTTAATGGAAAAAATAAAATGATCATAAATGTATCCTGTATAAAATTTTCCTCAATGTCAATTTTTTTTAAAACAATTCTAGATTTTGTTTCCCTCATACAATACTGACATATAATTATACCAATATTGATGTTCCAAACTTAAAGATGTTTTATAAAGAGTTCAATATATGGACCATTAATTCATCAGTCAATCATGAAATGAAATTGATATTATTAATAAAATATATATCTAATATCCATAAAAAACAGTGGATAATGAAAAGAAGTATTGTAGAGATAAACACTTATATATGAAGTTATTTTACAAAAAAATGACTCATACCACCACAAATGTAACCCCATACACTAGTTTAGATAAGGAAAGTTATAGTATAAAATAGTGAGATTATGTTTTCTTCATATTGTATTACTTTTTTTGTCACATATTCATAGATACAAATACTCATTTATTAATTTATAAAATATAATTACTTGATATAAAGAGGATATATATGTATCCCAACCTCAAAATACATCAATGTTGACTCATATTAGCATTCAATATGAATTTTCCCCAATATATATTCATCTAGGTAGTATTCTTGCTAACTATAGAAAGTTACATGAATAATTATAAGAAACCCTTAATGCTAGAGAGTATATTAAAATGAATTTATACTCTATAGAAATATTAATATAATTGAACATTCACATGAAATTTAATTGATAGATATCATGTTGGGCCTACCAAATATGCATGGTTTCCTAAGAAGTAATTTTTTGATTATTAGTTCAAAACATAGGTCCTAATTTAATGAATTTAACTCTATGTGAATAATTATATTGTCCACCATGCCTGAATTTAAATATCATGAAAATGGAAAATGTAATATGACCATAAATGACATGTCATAACTTTATTTTTCATATTATGTCAAGATGTATGCCATATTCGTCATCATTAAATATATTAATCTACATAAAGTGTTCCATTTTGTATTACTTTATCCCATTATATGTAATCTTGTTCTTTGTATAAGATCCCTAGTGTATGGGTTCAACCGTTTCTATCAAAATTACAATGGAAACCCAAAAGAGGGATGTAATCATTTTATTTATCCTACAAATATCCTCGATCTTTTTTTATAAATATATTCCTTGACATTCACGTTATTTTAGGACAAATATAGATATAGAATAATCTAATCCCTTTTCAAACAAAAAATCCAAATCCCTCCTCATAATTTTGCTTATGACCTCTCCTTCACTTTTGTTTAGTCATCAACCCTTTATCATAATGAATCTATTTTTATGTGACTCCCAACACATGGGTCTGAATATTGTAGATACTACTTATGATAATGACATAGGTAATGATTAATTTTATCATTGGATAAATTGTAATTCACGACCATAATTCTATACATCTCGAAAAAAATTACCTCTAAATTAACCCTTATTCTTAGGCACATAGTCATCGATGCTGAGTTTATCATAGATTCATGTAGTGGAATAAAAACTAAATCACATTACCAAGATCATAATGTAGATGTGTGTTTATAAAATTTATCCATAACTATGCACGGATTGATTCTTGTCATTAGATAATAAATTGTGATACAAAAATCTCTTATCTTGACTACAAACAATTAATATATATATATATATAATATTCATAATAATTTTCCCAATGTATGAATACTCATGATATTACAATAATATTTCATTAATGGAACCCCAAACTTTGAAAATTCCATAATTTATTTCTGAATTATGTGTAAACAAAATTTTATTATATTAGTAAATGAGGTGATGTCCTGATTACATGTTTTGGACTCAACAGCATGTTTTATCCCAATCAAACATCCAGTCCATCATACTGTAGGATGTTTTATCATTTCATGTCCATTCTTCTCAACTAATTAAAGACAATGATGAAAATATTTGATATTAAACTAGATATAAATCTATTAAAACCCCTAAATATAAAAATCATAGTAATAAAACAGTATAATAGATGAAATCTATGTCATTTTCTATTGATGTAAAGTAAATTAATTAATGTCCACCATCTATGACCTATAATAAACAAGAATATGTATGTATAATTAAAAAATTTCAATAAATTAAATCGTGATCTTTGTAAGAGGCCTATGTTCATGTTTTCTTATCTATAAACATATTATATAATAAAATTCCTCGACTTCCAGTAATTATGTTCCAGTATATGGGGATTCTGTATTCAAATCCTTATTTAATATATTATATCTCATTAACGAGATGTGATATGTTTATCATTTCTATACACAGGACTTATATATATGAATAAACCATTATAAGAACTATGCATTTCTGGATTTTTATTATTATAATTTATATATTTGTGTTTATTGTAACTATGATGACCAAGCCATGAAATTGTTTTTATCAATGTTGACACTTTGTTTGTAAAGTTCACATTCATGTCATGTGATATTAGGAAATGATACATTGGGATACCATATAACGA
Organism: Viscum album; assembly: GCA_963277665.1. Taxonomy (NCBI): domain Eukaryota; kingdom Viridiplantae; phylum Streptophyta; class Magnoliopsida; order Santalales; family Viscaceae; genus Viscum; species Viscum album. The sequence continues at coordinate 53,385,529 of OY728143.1, read as the reverse complement.
TATTAAGATATCATAACTTGGTATTAGGAAGAACATCTTATTCCTACTTCACCTACAACTCCATCATAGTATTGGGGATCTTTTTAATCATGCTGAGTGTTCTTTAGTAATTCTATAAAATGATTTAACCGATTTATTTTCTCATATAAATGATTAAAATATGTACATAATTCTATATGAAAATTGTGATTAGTTTGATTCCAATTTTTATATTATATAAGTTGAAATATAAATCAATACTATAGTCTTAGATACAAATTATCATTAACATCCACTTCCTTTACACAACTTATAATAGACAAACAATTGTTTTTTTACACTAGAGTGTTCCATTAAATTTTTTAATACCCTCTTCCATTTGAGTTTAATTTATTCCTTATGAGTATGAATAAAAATTAAAATATAAATAATATTTTTAAAAAGATCATCTAATTTAATGAAGTAATCCTCTACATGGTAATGATGAAAAAATAAAATATTTTTCCTCCAAACATAAAGAATTAATATTCATTGATTAAATTTATTTTTAACTCCATGTTCCCATGTTAATAAAGCATGGAACATATCATTCACAGTTCATAATTGGTCATCTTGAACATTATTTCTCTATTCCATGGATTACTAACATAGATAATATATTTTGAATTTATATCATTTTGGATTTTTTCATATGTCATAGGAAAGTCTTATCTCTGGAAAAAAATCGGGGTTTCACATCACATCCTACATAATTATTCCTTGTTCTATGACCATATATTATTTAAATCATTTGATACCTAGTTTTCCCACATTAGTATTAAGACCAAATAAATGTCATGTCAATTCTATCATTAACTGATAACATAAATTTTTTTTATTTATGTCACTGTTATATGCCATTAAAAATTATCATCATCATATAGAGAATAATATTCTTAAAACTAGGTACATATTACACTTTAATGGTCATTTTAATCAACATGAGTCTCATTGAAACACATAATATCAACATGTACTATTTTGAAAATATATATCATGACATTGAGGATATCCATACTTGTATCAAACTATAAATTCACATCAGATTGTTTCCCTGTTAACAATAGGCAAATTGCTACAATTTTAGTTATTTTTGTGTCACTATAAACCACCGAAAACTTATTTTCATAGCATTATAAACATAAACATAGCTCACCAAACAATAATATTTTTTTACATGCACTACAACCTCCATTCATTTTAGGATTTCCTCTCAAATGATATATAGAAAATTATATCATTTATTAAATGTTAAATTATCATAAACCAATTTAACATTTTAACAATGTAATTAAATCTCAATCATCACCTTCATTATATGATATCCATTAATTTATATAGTATATTGAAATAGACAAAGAACTCACCAATCTTAATTTCTATTAATTGTATCCTAGAAAACAATATTAACATTAGAACATATTCATGTACACAATTTAGGTTGTGAAATTTTTTAGAAATAATATAAAAGATAAAATGGATATTAAAATATAGGCGTAAAACCCAAAAAAAGAAACCCATAGAATAATAAAGCATTCAAAAAGGTATGACACAATCTATCCCTAGCTTAAGAAGATGTTTGGGATAAAATAAATAAGAAATTATTCATTTTAAAACTATCATTAATCCTTGGAAATGGTCTTCTTGTGTTCGATATAACAAATGAACTATGGAAATATTAAATAACACATAAATTAGTAAAATATGTTAGTTTGGATGATTTTTTTAAATTTCACTAATGAGTAATTTTTGGTAACTTTACCCCTTTTGACCGTCAAAATCATTATTTCATTCCTCCATAATGATATTCACTATAGATAAACCTTCAGCTTCCCCATATACAAATGGACTAACCCTATATTATTGTTATGGAAAATGGGTCATAAAATCGTCCTCCCCTATGTCTACATAAGAGTAAAAGATCACAATAAAAATAAATTATTCTATCCTTTTTCTAATGGAAATAACCTATGTTATAGTGAAGGTATTGGTTTCATATTACCACAATTATATCCATATAATGTAACATGTTTAAATGAAAATGGATTATTTTATGAATTTATCCAAAATCTTATCTTATTGGGAGTTTTAATTTATTAGATCCTTATATATAACATTAAATAAGAACCTATAACTATAATATTACATGTTTTTAGTTTTATATATTAACATAGAATAATATTAACTAAAATATGGGGAATAAAAAATTCAATGATTAGATATAAAATAATTTTTAATTTTAAAATAAAATCAGGGGATTATACACAATAATGAGTCCCCCTATGTCAATCATAAAATATAATATGGGGATTGGATTTATCTTACTCCTTTTGATTTTTCTATTTATTTTTCCTCTAAATTGATATTGTATGGAATTGATTGTTTTATATAAAATAGTATATTAAAATGTACTATCTTATATATTATTGAGATAAATTCTTAAAATAAAATATTTATAGAATAAAATTATGAAAATGAAATATCAAAAAAGATGAATAAAATTACCGAAGGAATAAAAAAAATTACTAAATGGATTAATCCATCTCATTGCACTTTAGTTGATTATTATCACCATAGTGGAAATCATATAGATAAGGTAGATATTTAGAATTATACGAACAATGTTATTAAACAATTAATTTCATCCCCCCACTAAGATAAAATCTTTTACAGTTAAGGATGAATCTAGGTATGACATATTAAAAATATCCCACATTTGGATCTTGTTTTACCGCTAAAAACACTCTTCTCTCATATTTATATAACAATTCATGAAGAAAAATTAAATCATGAACATAACGAAAAACATTTATATGGTTCAACTTCTATGGGTTTTGTACAACTATCATACTATGTTAATTTTCAGATGTGCCAAATATAGTAAAGTTAACTATTGTTACTACATTTGTAAAGTAGTGACTAACTCTTCTTGTTCACTATTTGTCACACATTGAAATATAACTTTTCTCTTAACTAATTTCTTCCACTAATCCTATAGAATAATCTCACATGGATTTAATTAATTATGTTTTAAAAATCAATAGTTTTTCATTAATCACTAATTTAATTCAAATGATGATTATCAATATATATTATATATTCTAATAAATTGATTCCATTTTTTGAATCATTTATTTTTGAGAAATTTTTTTACATCTATCTTATAATTTTAACTAGTGTTGGGATAACATCTCACAATTTGAAGGAACTCATAAATATTATGTAATAGTTCAATTTTTTAAAAACCCGCCATATCATTCAGTGATATTAATTTTTTTAGTACTAACTTGGTTATATAGAGATAAGTTCCTTTTATGATAACAATTTATTTTTATGATAGTGCCCCTCAGAAAAAAAATACTTCAAATAAATAATATGTGTTGTTGTTCCATAAAATAATATATGTATTGGGAATCCTAAATTGTTGTGTGGGGACCTATTTAAAGATATGGTCGACCCATTGGAAATATTCTTTTCATTACATTGAACATACACAAAACTCTAATGGTTGACTCAGCATAAATAATTTTTCGTTCCATATTGAATGTAACTCACTTCGGTCAAGGAAATACTATTTTCATTTACCATTATTATATAACATTATCTACATTTCACAACACTAAATTTCATCAAAATTTAAAAATTTTGTGAAACACCATCAATTTATACAATTTTATGAGTCATATTAGAAAAATTAAATAAGTTTAACTTAATAAAACTCATTTAAATTATAATATAATCTTATAATACACCTTCAAGAGCTTCTATAGCTTTATAATTGATATTTGTTCATGAATGTTTTTAATAGCTACATTAGAACATTAAAACATAACATTTCCACCATAATTATTATTAAATTAACCACCCCAAAATAAATTAATGTCACCTTGAGAAATTTTTTTTCAAAACTATATGCTTTTGAACCTTCAATACCATTTTAACCATCCTATTTCCAAATTAGTCATTTAACATTAAACTATTCATCATTTTTCAACAATTCATATCCTATAACGTTAAATAGTGATCAATGATTTACTTAACACATATTCTAAGCCCTCATTATCGGTGATCAGTTCTAGAAATTATTGTATCCTAAAATGTTCTCTATTGAATCAAAAAATTATAAAAATTATTCATGGAACTCATCATTTAAAATAGATAAAAAATTTATCGTCACATATAAGAATTACTGAACTCTGGAAGAATACATCCTTCTTTGACTACATTACACTAGGAAATATATTGAAAGTCTAGATGACCACATATTTCAATACCATTATGTAAATTGTTTCTTAAAAAAACTTCAGGTAATGAATTTATGATATGTGTACATTGAATGAATATATACAATATTAGCATATCTAACCCTTAGGCTATTTAATCCTCTCCTTTTCATTAATCCCTTATTCTATGAGCTTCACACCCATTATCAATGAACCAAGAGGTCACTCATTTATGTTTTCAACTATGGCAATGAAAACATAAAATCACATATAAAAAACACCATATCTCAGGTAACTAGGGTTCCGCAACCATAAAAATTATTTTTGGATGTTCAAATAGAATATGAGAGATATTACATGGTTGTAAAAATACTTTTTTGGTAAGGCCATTATTAGAAGGATTTCAACATTTTTTTCTAGACCCACACTCCAAATCATTAAACTATGATCCACATTATTATCGATAAAATAAATCATAATTCCAATATTTTCTATTCATAAGTGATGTAGATGATTTCCCATGATATTTATAACACATAAATTATCATAATTATTTGTGATTATAGACATCCCTTATACTCTCATATAATTATTATATATCATCAAAAATATTAACCATGTTCATGATAGAGTAGACACAATATATTCATCATTTATGGTGCAAAATGAAATGAATACTTTTTTATTATTTATCCATGTAATATATAATCCGTCAATATAGAATTTACTATATGAATTTTATTTTATATTAAGTGATGAATTGTCCTAATATTCATCAATAAACCTGAATCAGCCATTCATTTATTTTTAATTGTAAAGAACGAATAAAATCCATTTTTCATAGATAAACCATAGTATACATTTAACAATAATAAAGTGACTTTAATTGGGATTCCATTGATATTATTTCATGTACAAAGAAGATAAAACAATTTATGGTTGTGGTGTTTTCCATTAAAATAATCTACCAATAATCTACTAATTTTATAAAAAAATTCCTCATTACATTAATCATATTATAATAGTTTCATCCCGGAAGTGACTAGTCATTTCATCTCCTCATAATTCTCTATTCCAAATCATCTTAGAACTTCCATGGATTGTTAAGATTGAGAAATAAATTTTAAATTTATTATTTCACCTATAAACCATGTATAATTTTCATCTCTATAATAATTTTGATTTAAAACCTTCATTTTAAAAATTATATAAACATTTTTCACATTGATTATTCGAATCCCCCAAATATTTTTTCATCATTAAATACCATAAAGATCATCCTTAGATTAGTCTCATTATTGAATTTGAGATTTTAATTAACTACTTAGTGATAAAAATTGAGATTCTAAAAATATTGAACATGTTTGGAATACCTTTCTCTTAGTTCCAATTTCAACCATTATAGAATATTCATCAGAAGATAATCATTGTTCATATATTTATAAAAAATAAAACCATATGAATATTTTTTGAATAAATCTTTCTATAGAACCCCATTAAAAAATATTTTACATCCATATTGAAGTTAATTTATTTATTTTTCCCTTATATTACATAGAAAATGAAATCAGTCTCCATCCTTACAAAATGCGTAGATGACATTTTATACCAATTCCATTGATCTGAGCGTATCCCTTGACCACCAATCATGAATTATTTCATGTAACCATTCCAAATTCATTTAATTGTTTATATAAGAGTTCTTTGGACTTGATAACATAATTATATACTGGTCTAAATATAATAACCCATGACATATTCTTCCCAGTTTGGTTTTCCTCTTAATTCAATGTATAATCCCAATTCATATCATTCATATCTTCTTGATAAAAATTATATATAGTTTCTATATGAAATATGTTTGATATTGGGACATAATTATCCCTATTTAAAGTGGAACTAACTCATAATTGATGATATAATGATTATATAATTCATTTATACCCTTCAAATTCAATATAATATTACATCTAACATTGTATTGATGATCACCCATTTTTTCTTGTAATAATTAATTAATCAATTTCACTCCATCTGAGATATTCATATCATCATTATTATATTCAAATATAATTATTTAATTTTATAAATATTTTTAATTCTACATTACGTCAACAACAATACTCTACACAACCATTATTTTTTCTTATTGATAAATTTGTTTGAATCACTTATTCATAAGTAGATATATAATATATAATGATCTATATGAGATAATAACAATATATGTTTTTTCACATTGATAATGAAACACTTACTTTGGAATAATAAAATGCACCTCTATATCATCTTTCTTCCATAACACATCACATAGGGGGCCGTTTTTTCATAGAAACGATATATAACTATATAACTGTAGATCCATTCCATGTATACTTCTTTCCAAAACACCTCACGTAAATATTCCTTAAAAATAATTTTTGTAGACGTGTTTTTTATAATAAATTTTCACCACTCCACCACATAATTTAATTGTGGATTTCTTTCTACTAGGACATACTACCTTAGCCATTTGTTTTCTAGATATTATATAACCTGAATGTTAGTAATCCTCATTCAATTTTTTGTTTGGAAAATAATATTTATTATGGATCCAGTATATTGGTCATTGATATTTAGTAACCTGAGTGTACACCTCAATATTTTGGGTGATGATGGATATTCATTCCATTTCATAATAATCACTGAAAAAATTAATATAATATCCTCTTATAGATGGGTCATGGAATGATTGGTCAACACACATCAAAATGCACCGGTTACTATACTTTTATTAACTACATTCCAAATTGTAAATCCCAGAGTCTTTAAAATATTTTTATCACGGAAAAAATTTATTATTTATTATATTTTTCTTATATGTAACACCAATTAAGCATACTCTACACATAATAATGCGCTTGATTTGGTGGCAGACAAGCCAGGGTTTTACAAAACAATAATTTATTATTAAAATATTATTAATTAATATAATAAGATATAACATATGCATTAAGTCAGTGATTATGAATTTTATTATCTAAATTATAAAAATATATGGCTTATTTAATTAGTTATAAATTAATTAGAAATGAATATTGGATCCAACTAAATATATAAGAATCATTTTTATAAAGTATTTTTATGATCACAAAGTCATTTTATCTTAATAAATTAAATTAATTAGTAATAGTGAATGATATTAATGAAATATATATATTTTATATTAAATATGTTTTTTCTGATAATATAATAGATTTATTACTAATAACATATTAAGTAACCCAATATTACACATAAAACAATATTTTTATAATAATCGTTTTACATCCTTTTAATGAAGAACCTATTTTAAATATAATTATTTATTTTTTCATATTATATTTGAAATATAAAAACTATTATTTTAAATATAAATATATAAATTTAGTTTTGATGAATTATTATTAATTTTCGGATAAGATTCATGTTGTGAAGAATAATGATAAAATATTGACTTATAATTGAAAATATAAATTTCATATAAAAAATTTATAGTGTTTAATTATATTTATATATTCATTTAAATTATAATTAGATATATTTTATATCATTCAATACAATTTTGTTCATTGGGGTAATTTTAACATTTAATATTAATATAAAAACATCACAGTCTATTAAACATTTTCACTTTAATAACTTATTTTCTCATTCAATCAAAAAGATTAATTCTAAATAAATCCATGTAACTTCTATATTTTTAGTCATAAAATTTATATTTCATATTGGGAATCAGAGGACCGAAAATATGTAAAAAAATTATTATTTTTTTCAAATTAATACTAAATTTAGTAATATTTTAATTTCCATGGATATGGGTAAATCATGTAAGTATGGGTAGAAATAATATTTGAAAGGCATAAAATTATGCTAAAACATATCCAAATTGAATTAAATTATTGTTTATAGAAAATGATAATGCATTGGATTATTTTATGGCCTCTTTTAGGCACTTGGTTCAACATGGATGACATTAATCTGTTTATAATATTTTATTATAAGGGGTGTCAAATTTGTCGCACTCTTGTTTTTAATAGGTTTTATATTTTTCTTATATGGTTTTTAGATGTTATATTTGACTATTGTTAGTAATATAAAATTTTAAACCTTTATATTCATTATTTTAATTTATAATTAATTTTTAGGGAAGAAACAATTAATATAATAGCTTTCATAATGTTGATGCAGTAAATGATTAATTATCAGACATATAAAATAAATACTAATAAAAATATGAAAATTAATACATTTTTATATAATTTACATCATAAAATAATATTATATAAGAACTAAAAATATTAACTATTTATTAATAGTCTTTATTTGAAATTATCTTATGTATGTATATTTTTTATAAATTCATGTAAACATAAGATACTTAATTATAATCAAACTATTTTCCTAAAAATATATTTCTTTGAATAACATTTCCTAAACATTAAAATATAATTAAAAATTCAATTTCTCTAAAAAAAGTGGTATTTAAAAATTAGAGGTGATAATGTAAAGATTAATCTTCATTCAAAATAGCCATTTTTAAAACAGTTTTTCATATATTGTATCATTAAGATAAGATTATTTATTATTTCTTATTCATTTTAGGAATGAAAACTAAATTTCATAAGAAGAATTGTTAAAATTTTGTTATCATAAGCACACTATGTTATGATAATCTCATATCAATGCCTACTCTACCATGTTTCGATTTTTATGTTTTCAATTATGCCACATTTCTATGTTTTATTGTTATTTATTCCTAACATAGATTTTTTTATTTTCCCTTGTTTCAAAAATACTATGATATAGTATTTGTTTTATAATTTGAGACTATCGGTAAAAATAATTTATATCTTTGAAAACACTTATTGTTCAATGTTCCTTTCAATAATATATTACTCCAATGATCATGATGACATTTTTTATTACAGAGAATATGAGATAACCCATTTATTATGTTTCTACTTCTAGGTTTATGAATAAGAGTATAAACGAATAGTAGTCAAGCAGTGGTTATAGTTCAATTTTAATATTGGGAAATGTTTCAGATTATCATAGAATAATTCTCTTATGTAAGAGATCAAAAGAGACACTTTAAAATAACTTCATAAGACAATTTAATTATTTTTCTTATATAATATTATATTTTTTGAAATTATATATATATTGGTCCATAACACATTATATGAATTCTAGTGATTAATTATAATGATTTTAGCACAAAAATATATGGTAGTGTGGTTCTGGGGAGCCACATATGGTATTATTAAAAGGTTCCATTATTTTTTTGAGATTAGTTCAGTTGTATTTTGGATTAGTATATAAATAGTTATGTCAAAATTATATGCGTATTTTTAAGGGATACGTCTTCATAACAGATAAAATCATCAAAAATTATTAAACTAATATTTTTTTAAGTAATTATGTCTCTCAATGGATATTGGAATTTTGATGTCTCTCTAGTAAAAAAATTATTATGTTTAATCACACTGAAAATAATTAGTGTTGTATATACTTTTTATTCACTTGGTTTACGATGTGTATGATTAAGAATAATAACATAGATTGACACCCCAAGGTATATTCCTTGGTTAATAATATTCTACATGAAAACCATTACATACAATTCAGCATAATTTGGAAATGGAATAATAAGTATGATAGAAACCAACACAAAGAAACCAGTATAGTAATAAGAGTCATTTAAGATGAACTAAAAGTATGATATTATAAATTTTTTTACCCTAATCTTTTATTAGATAGACTATTCTAGATTTGTTAAATTTTTTACACTCATTCTCTTTGGATATTATTATTTACTCATGATTGAATATTTTCGGTTTATTCAATTTCTGAAAATAATAGGATGTTAATTACATTATAATTATGTGGTAGTTAGATCATTTCACAGTCTAATTTTTTTAGTTCATCAACTTAATGTACATTAATAAATATTGTATGAAATCTTAAATTACTCTCTTATCCCACATGAATGAGTTAATTACCATCTTTATAAAAAATCTATTTTGTGGGATCCTATCACATTTTAAAGACATCAAATCACTTATATATTATATTTATATATATTGTTTTGTCCACATATTCTTTGATAAGATAATGGGATTATAAATTATTTTATAAATATTTTACATTCAAAAAATTTCTCATGTTACACAATTTGGGATTTACCATAAGGGACTTTATCTATATTTCACAATCTTCCAACCACTAATAGGTCTTATTATCTTTTATAAAGCGGTGAAGGTGAGTGGTCATTGGGTATCAAATATCTTTCTTATTTTACAAATTAAATAAAATTTTATATATTTCTTCAACCAAATATCAATCCAAACATTAAAATTGAATCATGTGGATGATTTTTATATAAAAAAATATCTAATGACATTTCAAAACTATATGATCAATATTAATAACAACATAGAACTATTTTTTATTTATTACTCTCATTTCATAATGGATTTAAATAGTGTTCATAAATATAAGAATATTTAAAATCTACAAACCATTAATTTAACCATGTGAACTGGAAAACACGATCTATTTGACATTTAATCCTCTAAAAGAGACAATTAAATTGGATTACCAGGTGTTTTTCTGTTTAAACATTAATGCCTCATGTAACACCTATGACTCAAAACCATAAAAGTATTGATATTTTAAAGAATTGGTTGAAAATCAAAAAATATGTCTAAAAAGTGGAAAAAATACGTGTTTTCATGTTTTAAAAAATATTAATGATAACCATATAATTTGGAATTTCTCTAGGATCCATGCTTATAGTTAAGATAAACATTGATTTTATTATTTATATTATTGTTGAGTCAATAAGGTTGTCCTTATGAATTTTCCATTCTGTCTTGTTTTGAAAATCACAAACACCTTATCTTAAGAAAAATTTCTTTCTTAAGATAATTTGCTTTTATAAGAAAAATTGCTTTCTTAAGGAAAATAGCTTTTATAAGAAAAATTATCCTTATTTTTTTTCATCCATATTTTTCGTAAGTATGAGATTCAGATTCATTTTCTCGGAATCATTGAAACATTGTTATAAAGCATTCTGTTTTAGGATTCGGATTCTGGATAAGAACTATAAGGAAGTTTCATTCCGAATTCCGGATATGAACTCTGACTAAGTTCTATTCCAGATTCATGATACAAATTCTGAAGAAAAATTCTCATTACGAATTCCAATGAAGAATTCTCATTACGAGTTCTAATGAAGAAATCTCATTCCGAATTCTCATTACGAATTCTGATGAAGAATTCTCATTACGAATTCTGATGAAGAATTCGCATTACGAATTCTGAGGACGAATTCTCATTACGATTTCTATTGACGAATTCCTATTCCGAATTCTCATTCTGAATTCACCTATTAAACAGAATTTGAGTATCTTTTTTTTATACACTCTGAATTAATTCAGACTCCAAAAAATATCTTTGTTAGACTCCGAACTTTTATATTGCTTACACTTCTAAAATTTGTCTACTCTTTCCTATTGTTCCTTACACTCCGAACATTCACTCCAAAGTTTTCATTCCAAACTTTTATGTTAGAGTTTAAAATGATGTCGTATATTCTGTTACACTTGTTTTGTTATAAAACGATGTCGTCTGTTTTGTTATAAACTAACCGTTGTCTAAGTGACATGTGTACAGGTCCCTCCGATCATTAAGGAAAATATGACCATTGGAGAAGGAGCCGACCTTACCTATATATAGGAGCTCATTTGAAAGATCTCGGAAGCTGATAGCTGATGATAGTGCTGAAAGGATGACGAATTTGCTTGAAGTGATTTATAGGGAGGGAGGCTCTTATTAACTCTGAAAGCTTCGTGCGACTCCGAATGTTGGTGATTACATTCGAGGGCTTTTGGGGATAGGAAGACAAAGGTGCCGACTACCTTGAAGTTTGAGGGCTTCCATGCTGAGGAAGACAGAGGTTGCCAACTACCTTGAAGTTGAGGGCTTGCGGGGATAGCAAGACAGAGACTCCGATCTTCGTATCGATGGCTTGCCCTGGTGTGGGTAATACAGACTTGCTTGAAAGTATAAATCAAGATACCTTTATCCAAGGTTGTTGGATACCCATCTCTTTGGGTTAAAAGACTTATATCTTGTTACTTGTAGTTTTACTACTTGTTTTTATTCCGCTACATTTTTTATTATAAGGAAAGTATAACTTTCTTATAATTCCTTATTTGTACTCTGTTTCATTTAGATTCTATACGCTTTAAGGTAGAATCTCATATTGTAATCATTTGTTAAGATTCAATTTCCGGAACCATATTTCCGGAACCCTCATTCGGAATCTCTTTCCTAGTTTGCATTCGGTGTTAGAGGTGTTGTGAATTTTCTTAGTTTAACGTTGTTAAACTTAGCCTTTTTCCTTTGCTTAAGGAAAACATAGTTATTCTTAACTAACTTTAAAGGTTCTAAAGGAATTTTTAAAGTATACAATTCACCCCCCCCCCCTCTTGTATATTGAGCTTCTAAATCACTATTTCGATCCTAAAATGGGTATCAGAGGTTGGAAACCTCTTACTCTATACCAATCTTACATTTGGTATCAGAGCAGGTCTATGAAATACTTGTACTCACATTCAAGTTTTCTTGCTCACTTTTCATTCCGAATTTCTATTCCGAACTTTTCTCATTCCGAACTTTGTTATTACAATTTTTTTGCTACTAACAAGTTTGTGTGCAAAGTTTTTTTAGTATGGCAGGAATTAATGTTGGATCAATTGATAATATGAATCCTACAAAACCACCTATATTTGATGGCAATGACTATGAATACTGGAGAGATCGTATGAAGACCTTTGTTATCAATACTGGAGTAGACAACATTGTTATGCTTACTGGTGATTATAAAATTCCTGACAAGGAAGTTAGAACCTTTACTAACCAGGAAAAGCAAGAATATCAACTCAACTATAAGGTACGCAACACTTTACTATGTTCAATGACTAGAAATATATATAGCCAAATTTATTCCTATGAAGATGCTAATTGTATATGGAAGAAGTTAGAGGTTACACACTTTGGGACTTCTAAAGTGATTGAAACTACAAGAGCTATGCTTAGAGCTGAATATCATGGCTTCAATTTTCCTTATGGAGAACCTATCTGTAAAGTTCAACAAAGATTTATGACTATCGTCAATAGTCTACAATCTATGGGAGAGAAAGGTTTAGATGATTAAGATCTTGTGGACAAGATAATTGACATTATGCCCAATGAGTGGGAATCCAATAGAACAACTATAGATGAGAACAGGAAGGTCACTCAAATTACTCTTGATGAATTATTTGGAACTCTTCTACAACATGAAACCAGAATGAAGAGAGATGCTGGCAATATCAAGAAGAATAATGGAAATGGTACTGTTTCTTTTACAACAACTTCAAATCAGATGAAAGCTAAGACTCCTGAGAGAGTTACTAGATCCAAGTCTATGAAAGTTATTTTCGAATCCAAATCTAGTGAGAGTGAAGTCTCAGAAAATGAATTAGCCAATCTTGTTCGAAGGATGAACACGATAGCTGGACAGAGAAATTTTGAATCTAAGTATAAGAAAAAGGAATGGAAAGATAAGAAAGATGGAGAAGTTACTTGTTATGAATGTAAAAGAGATGGACATATTAGACCAGATTTCCCTATGCTCAAAAAGAAAGAAAGGAAGGAAAGACATTCAGACAGGAACAGAAAGAAGTATTATAAAGCTAAAGCTAAGAAAGTTCTGAAAGCTAATGATACCTGGAGTTCCAGTGGTGGTGACTCTTCAGAAGAATCTTCTGATTATGAATCTTCAGGACAGAAGAATCTTGGTCTTATAGCCAGATTACCTATTGATAATCATTGTCTTATGGCTAAGGTACGAAATGCTGAATCATTGACCAATGTTTCTTTAAATTCTAATGATAATAAGTATTATAACTCTTTTGATGAAGAATCATCTTCTGATGAGGAAAATACATTACCTACTTATGAAGAAGTCTCTAGGTTTTCTGAACTTCTTGAAATTGAGAATTCCAAACTCAATAAGAAACATGATAAGGAAAACTCTAGGAATTCTATTCATACAAAAGAGATATCAGATCTTTCTAAAGATCTTGATAAGAAAAATGCTGATTTTTAAAATATTTCAAAAAATCTTGAGGATGTATGTTCTGAGAAGAACAAAAATTATAAAGAATTAGAAAAAGTAATTTCTAATAAAAATGTTTTCGAGCCTAACTCTAGTTCTAAAACTAATGATTTTGAGGATAAAAACTTGGTTGTAAAACTCAAGTCCGAAATTTTTTCCTTAAAGAAGTGTTTATCAAACATTACCCATGGTAAGGAAAATTTTGATAAGATGTATTCCCAAATACGACCTTTAAGAAATAAATCTGGATTTGGTTATACCCATGCAAAACCAATTTTCAGTAACAATTATTTTGTTCCTCAAAGTGCCCCATTTTGTAACAAGTGTCAATGTGGTGGTCATTGGGAAAAGAATTCTTACTTAAACAAAACCCAATCTCTAGGATTTCACAAAGCTTACTTTTCTAAGAAAATGTGGATACCTAAAATTTTATTGTCTGGAAATCTCGGATCCAAACAAGTTTGGATTCCGAAAGTCTAATTTTCTTCTTGATTTCAGGATAATAAATAAAGTACCAGCAACAATACATGGTACATGGATAGTGGATGTTCCCGGCACAGGACTGGTAACAAAAGCTTTTTGGAAAAGATTATCAAAACGAAAGGAGGAAAGGTAACTTTCGGAGACAATGCTAAGGGAGAGATTGTTGGTATTGGTAATATTGTGCTTTTAGGTAAAACCTTGATTTCAAATGTTCTTTTTGTTAAGGGTCTTAAGCACAACCTCATTAGCATAAGTCAGTTATATGATGAAGGTTACCTTGTGAATTTTAGGAATGATAAGTGTTTAGTTCACAATTCCAAGGAAGAATTTATTCTCTCAGCAAATAGGCAAGAAAATGTCTACACTTTGAACCTATAAGATCTTAGAATCCATGATTTACCTTGCCTAAGTGCAATGGAAGATCATTCTTGGTTATGGAATAGAATACTAGGTCACTGTAGTCTTAGGAACCTATGTAAACTCTCTAAGAAGAAACTAGTTAAGGATCTACCGGAGAATAGATTTGATTCTTCTAAAGTTTGTGATCCTTGTCAATATGGAAAGAAACATAAATCTAGTTTTAAATCAATCGGTGAAGTCTCAACAACCGATGCATTACAGATAGTGCTCATGGATATTTTTGGTCCAACACAATCTGGAAGTATTGGAGGAAAATACTATGTGTTTGTTCTAGTTGATGATTACACTAGATTTACTTGGGTCTATTTTCTAGCAAAAAAATCTGAAGCTTTTTCTTATTTTAAAAGTTTTAGAGCTCAAGTTACAAATGAGAAAAACCTTCCATTGAAAACTATTCATTGTGATCATGGAGGATAATTTCAAAATTCTGATTTTGAAACTTTTTGTAGTAAGAAAGGTATTACTCACAATTTTTCAGCACCGAGAACTATTCAACAGAATGGTGTAGTTGAAAGAAGAAATAGAATTCTTCAAGAAATAACTAGAACCATGTTCAGTGAATATTCTATCACTAGACATTTCTGGGCTGAAGCTGTAAGTACTGCTTGTTATACTATAAATCGAGTTTTGATTAGTCCTTTTCTTAATAAAACTGTTTATGAGTTATGGAATGGTAGAAAACCTAGACTATCCTACTTCAAGGTTTTTGGTTGCAAAGTATTCATTTTGAATACTAAAGATAACTTACATAAATTCGCACCAAAGTCTGATGAAGGAATTTTCTTAGGATATTCCACAACTTCTAAGGCTTATAGAGTTTTTAATAAAAATACATGCACTGTTGAGGAAACAGTACATGTAAAATTTGATGAATCAGATCCTTTTGTTTTTAAACCATCTCAACATATATATTCGGATGTGTTTTCAAAAACTGATTATCAACCTTTGATAGAAGAATCTTTTGAAAGGATAATGTTCTAGAAGATACTTCTGAAACATTTACCCCAGAAGACTGTCTACCCTATGTTGATGAAAAGGTTTTACAAAACCCAAATCAGGTGTTTCTTAAGAATCATCCCAGTGATAGTATCATTGGTGATGTAAATCAACCTGTAAGGACTAGAAGTTCCTTATGAAATGAAGTAGAACATCTAGCATTTTTTTCCCAATTAGAACCTAAAAGCACTGATGAAGCTTTAGGTGATGATGATTAGATTAAAGCCATGCAAAATGAACTAAATGAATTCGAAAGGAATAAAGTCTGGACCTTGGTTGAAAGACCTAAGGAAACTTCTGTTATTGGAGTAAAATGGGTTTTCAGAAATAAATGTGATGAAAATGGAGTCATTGTTAGAAATAAAGCTAGACTTGTTGCTAAAGGCTATAATCAGCAAGAATGAATAGACTATGAAGAAACCTATGCTCTAGTAGCTAGACTTGAATCTATCTATATTATACTTGCCTTTCCAGCATTCTTTAATTTCAAACTTTTCCAAATGGATGTGAAATGTGCTTTTCTTAACAGTTATGTTCAAGAGGAAGTTTTTGTTGAACAACCTCCTGGCTTTGAAGATACAAAACATCCTGATCATGTTTTTAGACTTACCAAAGCTTTGTATGGTCTTAAACAAGCCCCACGAGCATGGTATGATAGACTCACTAGATTTTTGCTTCAAAATAACTATGTTAAGGGAAATGCAGATCCAACCCTTTTTATAAAGAACGATAAGAAAAATGTTTTGATTGTTCAAATTTATGTTGATGACATTATATTTGGTTCAACTCAGCAATCTTTGACTGACTCTTTTTCTAGTCTAATGAAATATGAGTTTGAAATGAGTATGATGGGTGAGTTAACATTTTTCCTTGGTTTTCAAATTTCTCAAAAACTAGAAGGAACCTACATATCTCAACATAAGTATATTAAATATCTTCTTAAAAAGTATGGTTATGACAACACTAAAAGTATAAGTACTCCCATTGGTACCTCAAACTCTTTAGATCTTGACGAAGCTGGGAAACCAGTAGATCAAACATCTTTTGGAGGTATGATAGGAAGTCTACTTTACTTAATAGCTAGTCGACCAAACTTAATGTTTTCAGTATGCTTATGTACAAGATATCAATCCAATCCTAAGGAATCTCACTTAAAGGCAGTAAAAAGAATTTTTTGCTACCTTAAAGGAACCATGGATCTAGGATTATTTTGTACTTCTGGAAATGATTTTGTTTTAAAAAGCTTTTCTGATGACGACTTTGGTGGATGTAGAATGGATAGAAAAAGTACATCCGGAACTTGTCATTTCTTAGGAGATTCTTTAGTTTCTTGGTCTTGCAAGAAGCAACATTCTGTAGCACTCTCCACTACTAAAGCTGAATATGTAGCAGTTGGAAGTTGTTGTGCTCAAGTGTTGTGGATGCAACACACACTCACAGACTATGGCTTGAGTTTTACTAAAACTCCAATTTTGTGTGATAACACAAGTTCTATTGCCCTAAGTAAAAATCCTGCACATCACTCTCGTGCAAAACACATAGATATTAGGCATCACTTTCTTAGGGATCACACACTTAAAAGAGATATTATTCTTCAGTTTATCGGAACGCAAGATCAACTTGCAGATATTTTCTCAAAATCAATTCCTTTTGATAGATTTGAATATATTAAACAGAAGTTAGGAATGATGACCGTAAGGTAATCTTTCTTAATTAACATTCTGTTGAAAAAATCTCCTTACAGTAATAAAATCCTTTTCATTGGGGGAGTACATTTGATTGTTTGTTTAACAAAGCTTTTTAAATTTTGTTTTTCAAACTTTTCAGAACGAAGATTTCTGGAATGGAACTTCCGGAACTAAATTTTTTTCAGATTGGACATTTTCGTATAGAATACATCTGGAATGGAAGTGTTTGTATTGAAAATTTCCAGAATGACATTTTATGTACTGGCAGTTTCATAACCTGATTTTTGTACCAATTTTTTTTACCCGTAATGTATTTTTCGTAATGTATTTTTCGTAATGAGTTTTTCCTACTAAGTTTATTTTCCATAGTAAAATTTTTGTGAAATCTGCCATTACGAATAATTCTCCTAAGCCAATCCGAAAGGTATGATTTCCCTACTCAAGTTTTCATAGTCTTATTTTTCTTGCTGGCATTTTCCTATATCATGTTTTTGGATTATAGTATTCTTAATTCCTTGTCTTAATAAAAACCTCAAAAAGATCGGATTCATGTTTTCAACCGCCAGATCTGATCGCAGCTCATTCCAACCGTTAGATCAACTGTGGAATATGAACCGTCATCTCGTTGCCTATATAAAGGGAACCCAATTACTCGTCCCACATCGATCTCAAGCTCTTGCGTCTCGAATTTCTGCCTCTCTGTTTTAAGGCCGTTCCAAACATCAGTTTTCTCCGTTCCGAACTACTCAGAGGACTTCAGATCCGAATGTCTGCGGAGTTAGCGTCTAAAGAAATGTCTTCCAGCAAGCCTATTTCTCAGTGGCTAGTTTACAGGGAAAGGTTAGTCCATATGGATTTCTTCAAAAAATATGATTCTCTTATCTCAAAGAACATTAAGTTGAATGGCTGGGAAGATGTTGCTGTATCCAAACTAGGGACTCAAGACGATGTTTTTACAGAGTTACTTGTTGAGTTCTATGAAACTGTTTCCTTCGTCCAGGAAGATAATAGGGAGAAGTTTTCCTTCAAGACGTATGGCAAGACCCATAAACTTTCTTATATCAAGGCAGTAAGCTTGGTAGGGCTGTCTTATGAAGGAGAAGCTGAGTTTATTTCTCATGTATTTTCGGACTCTAAGGGTAGATTCGACAAGGAAAAAGCATTAGGAACTCTCGGACTGGCTGATGACAAGGCTCCGAAGATTGCTAGTTTGCCTACAAACTTCCGGATTCTAGAGCTATGGGTGCAAGGACTTATCATACCAAGAAAAGGCGATAAAGACATCTTGAAGAAGAGTGAGATCTATATCTTATATTTCTTGATAAATCTATGGATGTTTAACTTCATGAGGCACATTCTTATAACCATTGAGAATCTTAAGAAAGGAAATCTCAGAGCTCAGATCGTAATGTACCCAGCAATATTATCAAAGTTGATAGTCCGGTGCCTTGAATCTTTCAAGGAAGCTTGCAGATCTAAGCCAAGGGATTGTAAAATTTTGTTGGTTAGTGATGACACCCTTAAGAGGATGGATGTGGCTTTCAACAAGGAGATTGGTGAGTTCGTTGATTTTCCTAATCAAGAAGAAACGGTTCCGAAGGCTGCTGAATCGGAATCATCGAAACTAGTGAAGAAAAGAAAGTTGAAGGAAGTTGCAGCTATAGTCGAAGATCCTAAGTCTAAGGAAGTTCAAACCGCTCCTCCCAAACCAAATAAGAAGAAGACATATCCTGATGAGGTAGTTACAAAGTGGAGACCTGATAAAGAGAAAAGGAAAGAAGGGGATCCGCAGTTCGGATTGGACCCTGCGGAAGCTAAGGCATTAAAAGAGAGAACTGCTGATGAGCTTGAAAAACAAGAAAAGGAGAAGAAGCTCAAGAAAAAGATGACAGAAGCAGAGGCATTCCAAGCATTGTTAAAGTTTAATGAAATAGTATCCGGAAGTATCCCATTGCCGAGATCTTTCTCCCTGGAATCTATACCTGAGACTCCAGGAAGAAACCTTGATTTTCCGGAAGAGACTACAACTGAGCATGTTGAGAAAATTGAGCAGATTCAGCAAGTGGGAGAGGAAGAAGAAATTGTAGAAGGAAGTGGTGAAACAAGAGATCTTATGAAACAAGTGGATGATTATAAAGGATCACCTTCAGAACATCTATCACTCCGAACTTCAGAGGCTGAATCCTCTAAGTTAGTAACTCCAGAGAAGGATAAGTATGAGGAAGATGTTGTTCAGAAAGTTGTTGATGAGATTATTCAAATATCTACTGGGGAGCAGAAATCTCGGGAACAAGATTCAATTCCGAAGAAAGACAAGGGAAAGCAACTCCTTGTTGAAACTCTGAAATCAGTGGCTAGCAAGAAAAGAGAATATGGTGATTCGTCTAAAAGGAAGTTGGAGCTTATTGAGGAAGAAAACTCTCCAAGCAAGATTTCAGATTCGGAGTCATCATCGTTGGGGAATGATTTTGTTGTCTAGGATTTAAAGAATTTGGTGGGATCCATTCCGACATTCTCTAGTATTGACACTAGATGTCAGATGCTCCAACATGCGTTGAATCACAAAACTGACTCCGTATCTATGGTTGTGGACAAGTGCGTTGAGATTGAAGCTTAGTTCAAAACCTTCTTTGTTGGTTATGAATCTCATAGAAAATCTTGTAAGAGGATGAAAAAATGGTTGAAGAATACTGTGGAAGAGATGAGATTGTTCGATTAGTTTCAATACAATGTTAAAGATGCATTTGAAACCGAGGAAAAGAAGATAAATGAGTTAACTACATCCTTTGAAGAGAAACTGACAGAAGAAAAGAACTTCCGGATTCATGAAGTGAGAGATCTGAATGGGAAGCTCAATTCTGTTTCTGAAAACTGGAAATTTGAAAGGGATCATCAGATCGATTTTGAAGAAAGGATGAAGGCTCAGGAAGAGAAAATCAAAGCTCAGGAAGAAAAGCTGAAAGCCCATGAAGAAAAAATTGAAGCTCAGTCCGCAAGAATAGTTGTCTTAGAGAAGCAAGCTGAAGAAGATCATAAAGACCTAAAGAAGATCAAGACTATTCTTAAGGGGCTCATATCAATGGAAAAAGATCTGAAATAACCTAATCCGATCTTTTTGTTGTATTTTTTCCCTTTGTTGTCGAGATTTCAAATCTAATGAATGTTGTAATTGTTGTTTCTATTGTTATCATTACTAATTTTTCAGGTACATTGTTATTTTTTTCCATTCCCTCCAATTATTTTTGAAAATCACAAAGGGGGAGAAGGAAAAGATCCTTAAGAAAAAGAAGAACTCTAATAAGAGTTTATCAAAGGGGGATAAGAAAAAGATGCTTAAGAAAAAGAAAAACTCTAATAAGAGTTTGTTTAAGGGGGGGCTTTTTCATTAAAAGAAGACCTTCTTATTTATTACTCCAGAAATCTGAATACGATCCTTAGAGTTCCAAAGCATAAGGGGGAGATAGTCTTATTCATCAATATCCTTAAATCAAAGGGAGATAAGCCTTACTGTTTTTCTTTCTTCTTAGAATTTTTTTTCGTAAGGATGTTTGTGCTTTCCAAAAAGGGGGATATTGTTGAGTCAATAAGGTTTTCCTTATGACTTTTCCATTCCTTCTTGTTTTGAAAATCACAAAAAACCTTATCTTAAGAAAAATTGATTTCTTAAGATAGATTGCTTTTATATGAACAATTGCTTTCTTAAGGAAAATTTCTTTTATACGAAAAATTATCCTTATATTTTTTCATCCATATTTTCTTAAGTATGAGATTCGGATTCATTTTCTCGGAATCATTGAAACATTGTTATAAACCATTCTGTTTTAGGATTCGGATTCTGGATAATAACTATAAGGAAGTTTCATTCCAAATTCCGGATATGAACTCTGACTAAGTTCTATTCCAGATTCAGGATACAAATTCTGAAGAAGAATTCTCATTACGAATTCCAATGAAGAATTCTCATTACGAGTTCTAATGAAGAAATCTCATTCCGAAATCTCATTATGAATTCTAATGAATAATTCTCATTACGAATTCTGATGAATAATTCTCATTACGAATTCTAATGATGAATTCTCATTACGATTTCTGATTACGAATTCCTATTTCGAATTCTCATTCCGAATTCACCTATTAAACAGAATTTGAGTATCTTTGTTTTATACACTCTAAATTAATTCAGACTCCGAAAAATATCTTTATTAGACTCTGAACTTTTATATTTCTTACACTTCTAAAATTTGTCTACTCTTTACTATTGTTCCTTACACTCCGAACCTTCACTCCGAAGTTTTCATTCCAAACTTTTTTGTTAGAGTTTAAAATGATGTCGTACTTTCTGTTACACTTGTTTTGTTATAGAACGATGTCGTCTATTTTTGTATAAACTAACTGTTGTCTAATTGACACGTGTACAGGTCCCTCCGATCTTTAAGGAAAATATGACCATTGGAGAAGGAGCCGAACTTACCTATAAATAGGAGCTCATTTGATAGAGCTCGGAAGCTTATAGCTGATGATAGTGCTGAAAGGCTGACTAATTTGCTTGAAGTGATTTCTAGAGAGAGAGGCTCTTAATAACTCTCAAAGCTTCATGCGACTCTGAATGTTTGTGATTACATTCGAGGGCTTCCGGGGATAGGAAGACAGAGGTGCCGACTACCTTGATGTTCGAGGGCTTCCTTGCTGAGGAAGACAGAGGTTTCTAACTACCTTGATGTTGAGGGCTTGAGGGGATAGCAAGACAGAGACTCCGATCTTCGTATCAAGGGCTTACCCTAGTGTGGGTAAGACTGACTTGCTTGAAAGTTTAAATCAAGAGACCTTTATCCAAAGTTGTTGGATACCCTTATCTTTGGGTTAAAAGACTTATATCTTGTTACTTGTAGTTTTACTACTTGTTTTTATTCCCCTGCATTTTGTATTAGAAGGAAAGTATAACTTTCTTATACTTCCTTATTTGTACTCTGTTTCATTTAGATTATATACGCTTTAAGGTAGAATCTCATATTGTAATCATTTGTTAAGATTCAATTTCCGGAACCATATTTCTGGAACCCTCATTCGGAATCTCTTTCCTAGTTTGCATTCGGTGTTAGATGTGTTGTGAATTTGCTTAGTTTAACTTTGTTAAACTTAGCCTTTTTTCTTTGCTTAAGGAAAACATAGTTATTCTTAACTAACTTTAAAGGTTCCAAAGGAATTTTTAAAGTATACAATTCACCCCCCTCTTGTATATTGAGCATCTAAATCACTATTTCGATCCTACAATTATATAAAAATATCACGAGGAAATTATTTATCTCAGTAGAGGGGAAGAATCTAACACTCCTAGACATTGAAATATTTTTATGATATTAACACTATGTTTGACACAATATTTCAAAACCAAAGTTGATCTAAAATGAGTCATAAAAAATTACTGAGCATTATAAAAAAATATATAAGAATATTAAACCCTTATATAATAAATAAATATAGACAGATTTAAAATTATTACATATAGATGATACATAATTATATGATTTAATATTTAAAAGGATTATTCATTCCAAAATAACTATTCAATTTATTAATAAATTAAATATTCCATTTTTAATTTAATATTATCTTAATTTATTATATTTCAATATATAAATTAATATATTAACATTCAAAATATTAGAAATTAGTTACGAATTATATAGGCGACATATTTTGTTTAAAATGTCCCTCTTTAAGTAAAACCGTTTTTCATCATATTTATATTGTTCAATTACAATATCTATATATAAATTTTAGATTTTTTTTATAAAATTAATAAATTATTTTCATCAAAAAAATGTTTTCATTGGGTATATTATTGGTCATTATAGAAATAAATGATTCTTTTAGTGAAATGAATGATTATAATTTTTTTAATAAAATCTAGTGTTTATGCATATATAATGATTTAATTAAAACATGAATCCATATAAATCATTTTCCATGAAGAAAAATCACATTAAATAATAAAATTAATTATTTAAAATAATTTTTATTTATAAATCCATGTTTAAAATTTTGAAAAATGAAAAATGTTTTCAAATGGAAATTATTTTTAATATTTGTATACCAATTATGTTTGCAAAATATAAAACTATTTCATATATATCATTAAAATTATAATAAAACTATTTTATGGAATATTAAAAAAACTAATGTAAATAAAATATATACTTTTATTTACTAAAAATATCTTTTTTTGATAAACATACACATGATTAAAAACAAGTTTTTTATACATTTTGTGTTCTATTGTTATAATTATTTTCTTATAATAAAATCATATTTTTATATTGATAAAACGGATTTCATATAAATAGTCCAAATTTAAAAATTATATACCATGTCTCGTTTTATTTTAATGAATTAAATGAATATTAGTAATGTAAAAATTAATTACAATAGTGAAAGAAAAAAATGGTAAAAGAGAAAATTGTAAGACTAAAATACATAATAACAGGTTTAATACATCTGTGATATAGAATTATCTATTGATTATTATACTTAAGTCATCATCCACTACATTATTATTAATTTTTTCTCTATTTTCCATGTGAAACATGTTCACTATTTATATTAAAATCTTATATTTAAAAATACATATTCCCTTCCCTTATTAAATTATCTAAATGACTCCACATTTTATACTCAATATAATGATTTATCCTAACAGAAAAAATTTCCAATTATTTCTTATCCACTCCCCCAATGTATAATAATCTTTATAATATCCAATTTACCATTATAAGGATCCTTATGGTGTAACCAAATGACGGATATTCAAAGGAAATGGTAACATATTCAAATAAACATTCATATTAATTTTTTTATTCTACAAAAAAAACCATTATTAACCAAGAAATAATGATTAAATTAATATTACTAATAAAAAGAAATTTTAAGTTACTAATGGAATATCAATTTTCTACCCTCCTCCAAAATTGTTTCTAAACATGATTATTTTATCAGGTATATGTGAGGACTACTGCCTCCATGATTGATGTCCATGATTTTTCATCACCACATATCATGGATGGATCATAAAATATATTTAAATGAAAAATATGATATTTATAAAATAATTAATTATATCATATTATAATCAATTTTTTATTTTTCTCAAATCTATATAAATCTAACATAACTATTATGCATATGTGAGGACTACCGCCTCCACAGAATAGGTGTATTTAATTCTATACTGTAGTCATTTATTATTTTTCCAAATACCTTATAAGATACAAATGAACAATAAAATATTCATAATAAAATAATTGTTAAATTTTTATAATTGTTTAATTTTAAATGATGAAATTTATTAACCTTACTCCCTAATAAATTATTGATTTTTTTGTATAAATACCTAGAAGAATAATTCTATTAATTAATTTCATGGGTAACTAAAGAAAAATAATTATTGGATATATTGGAAAAAAATAATCTAAAAATAATTTTTTAGTAATATTAATTGTAATATCTTACATGTTATTATAATATAATTTTTCGTTCATTAAAAATTTTCAAAACATGAGTATTTTAAATTTTATTGTCTTTAATCATAAGTAAATTTTTTTTTAAAAGGAATTGGAACATTTATATTCATTTTCTAAAATAAATTATAGTTCTTTTTATAATCTCTAAATTCCTATGTTCAATAATTTTAATAAGAATAATCATTGAAATTATAAAACTAGAGTTAAAAGACATTTAATACTAATACACATCTAATGAATAAAGTAATATATAACTCACTAATATATATATAGTAAATTGATATTATTTTATATTTAAAGTGATATTGGTATGAATATAGTTCTTAAGTAGTTTATTTAGATATTTAATTTTTCATACAAGAGTCTAGAGATCACTCTCCTAAGCATGATTGAAGATAGTGGTTTAAAGTCAAATATTTACTACTTTGTAGAGTATTAAATAACCCCAATTACAAAAATATTATGTTTTAAATATAATTCCAAAATATATATTATTATCAAACTCTTTCTAATTTTCATGAAATCTAAAAATACTACTTATGTTATACCATTAATTTGTATTTGATCAGAAAGATAATAAAGGTGTAAGGGGTTTTGTTAACTCAAAGACATTTCGTTGAGTTAAAATGATTCAAATTTAAATTATTAAACATATGATTAGTTTCATCCACCCAAATATTTTTTATTGTTTATTCTCTTTATTAAAAGTGAAAAATACCTTTTTGTTGAAATATTCCTCAATTATGAATTTATTCATCATAAATGTATGATGTTGTTGAGAATTATTTTCAATCACTTTAGTAATGATTATTATTATATTGTGGCATTTTATCTTCTAACCAATAGTCTCTTTCTTGAATTCATAATAATATTTTATATCATTTTACAATCATTTTTCCATTTACCAAATATCTAATGTAAATTTTATTACTTGTTCATGGATGTGGTTTAAAAAACTGAAATTTAAAAAATCTAAAATGTATCTTCTCCTTTAATATAGAAATTTTATATCAGTCACACTATATTTACATGATATAAACCTTATAACATTTTTTATGGATCAATTTTTATTGATCCATTTTTAAAATATAATATTTTAAAAAATATTACATTACCATTTTATAAAATAGTTTATGTTGTTGGATGATAACATTTTTTGCATTATAAGAATGTGAAGAATGTTTCAAAAATTTTATTTTTATATTTTTTTCAATGGGAACACATTCATTTTCCATTATATATATTACATTCAATGAATCATTCGTTAAATTTATTAAAATAGCTTTTCCAATTTCACCAAATTCACAATTATAATAAAAGTAGAATTGGTATTTCAACATCTTTTTGCATCATTTACCTTGGGATATTGAAAAGTTATTTTTCATCCTTGTAAATTTTTATTATTATTATCCTATTATATAGGTTTTATGTTATTGTAACTTAATATTAATTATTTCCTTTTATGTATTATGAAATTCTATGATGATGTTTGTAATAAAAAATATATTTTCTATGGATTAATTAAGTGATGATTAAAATATCAATTTATTAATATTATATTTGGTCAAAATGTGTATGAATAACTATTATTGATCGATTATGTCCAATGTCTCAGTCTACTAAAATAGTTTATGTTTTATATATCATGATCTCAAAAGGGTACTCATATAGTATGTCAATCCCAAGATGTAACAAATATTTTTAGTATAATCCCAAGAGTTTACACTGCTAGTTATTAAAATTTCCAGATGGTATCCCAATCCCAATAAGGCATACAGGCTATTAGGCAATCCCAATTGGGTATTTAGGTTTTTTAGACTAGTCCCATAATGGTACATTATTTTTTATCCCAATCCTAAGATGGTATATTAGTGGTTAGTATGAACACATGAGGTGCAAATATTATTATCAAATGATAAAGATGGTATATGGTTATTTTTATCCCAAACCCACTATGGTATGAGAATTATGTAGAAATTCATGCCCCACTAGGTTATTATTTCATATTATTTTTCTTATTCATCATTTCATGGTCATTTTATAATATAATTATACAATGTATAATTTTTATTTAATAATTTTTTCATACTCTTTTGATATGGTATAAAATTTATCATTTGAGATTTTTTTTCATTCTATTATGTCTTATGAGAAACACTAATTGATTAATGATATTTATCAAAATATTTCTCTCATATTACTTTGATTTCTCATAAGACTATCTTCAAATACTTAATGAAAATTTAATGAATTTTTCTGTACTATATATTTGATAATAATATTTTAATATGTTATTATTAAATATATTATGAAGATTAGAATATATTATTATTAGTCTATAAGGTATTATTTTGTAATATAATTATAAATAAATATTCCTGAGCATCATAAAACATGTTTTTAATATATAAGATCTTTGAAAACAATTAATCATATATTCTTTGTATTACATGATTATTTGTGAGATGTAATGTATAACTTATTGTAATTTCATAAAATAAATTTAGGTTCATCCCACATTATGTCAATTTAATCATTTAATGAATGTTTATTTATCACATGATCTAAGAATGAAGGGTTAGTTTGCCTCAACATTGGTGAAAATTCCATCTAAATTCTCTCAAGATGTAATATGTTATTGAATGATATCACCATGGCGGACTCTAACATTGATGTTATGAAACCAAATATCAATGTTCATTGATCTTATATGTTGCATAATTTTTTTAATTTAATAAAAATACATTTTATATCGTATGAAATATTGATAGGAATCACACTATTTACCACAGAATTATTAATTTACCAATTCTTCTAAATAATCTTAGCACAGTCACTAATAATAGTGAAATAGTTTGTCTATATGATAAATATTGGAACTAATTTTTATGCATTAAAATTCAAATTAACTTACATTAATCATAGATTAAATCATCCCCCTCATGTGAACATTTTTTAATAATAATCACCATGAAAATATATGTTTTTAAATATATATATATATTATGAAAATAATCCTTATTTTAAAATAAATAGTATTTAAATGTCCATTTCTTATACCTAATGTCACTTTTCATAGAGTTATATATATTATGCTTTAGAAAAATCTTCAAAACTCACACTCATTTTCAAATTCTCTTTGAGAATCATTTGATTATTTAACTACAACATGAATGGGTGTAGATATTTTTTGCACTTCTTTCAAGTGGAATTTGAACAAAATTGTATTGCATACATTATATGGTATTAAAAAGTTGAATCATTCCTTATGCATCACTTGATATACCATAAAATAACATATAAATCATGTATGAACATCTCAAACACATTTCCAATTTTCAATGGAAATTATTTATAGACACTGATATGATAACTAAAAAATAATATTAGAAATATATATTAATAATTAATGTCTTCCTTCTATAGTTATTTGAATATGAATATTACATTCTAAATTTAGTTTATACAAGTTCATATAATTCATGATGTTTTACATCTTTGAATTCGTAATCCTATGAGTAATTATTAATCCTTATAAAGATTCAATCATTTGTAACACTATAAAAGGATTCATGTAATAAACTCTAGGATTCCCTATAAAATCATATTATTCAAGATATGTATTGAGGAAGATATATTTTACAAAAATATGATTTATTTTACGATCTGTGTGTTCATTGTTAGATCCAAAACCTCCAATGAGGGATGTTATTATTTAATATTTTTTGAAATACATTTATAATTATTAATGGAATTTATTCCATAGAGTATAAAATGTGTTGTTCATGTTTAAATGGTTTAGGTAATGGAAAAAGAGCGTATGGATGAAATTATGTGTAAGACCGACGATTGGTGCATGGTTTATTCTAATAATTTTTCCTATACCATGAAATATTGAGGAATAAATCCCTTGTAAAATGGTAGGAACACAACCACACCATAGTTTTTCAAAACCTATATGTTGGCCAAAATAACTATGCCTGTAAGACCCCATCATAAACCAAGGGTACATAATGAATTGTTATTGGTTTGTCCAACTGAGAATCCAAGCCCTGTACCACATTATGTATGAATAAAATGCCTAATTCCAACAACAAGGATTAAGTAACCATAAATGATCTTATTCCCCTATCTACCTGTGAAATATTGAATGATGAACCAAAGCATCCCACATCCCCTATGTGCGATTCTCTATAAAATAATAGCCAATTGAAGTATCATTAGTTTAAAATAGATGCTCTATGTAACTATAGAAGTTGTGTTAATTATTATTTTTGGTAGAACCATGGTGTATTGTTTCATCTCCATATATGTTCTCATGTTATATATTTTCCTGAAAATTTATTATTTCAGATTTCAATGTAGTTTGAGTTCAAATGAAGGGATGTGGTTGACTGATTGTTTGTCAAAAATTTTGATGGAGTTTATCTGTAAGTTATATCCCACAATATGTATGATTATTTATAAGTAAGTGGTATCAATATTTTGTTATGATTTATATTTGATTATTTTATATGAAGTAATGAATTTGGTATATAAAAGATGTGTGGGACCCTCATGATCACATTTGATTTTTTGGATGGTTGGACCCAGTCTATGTTTACCTATGGGGTGTGCCATTACACTGATCTTGGGAATTGTGTTTTAAGTGACAAATTTTGGTGTTTATGAGATTATACTAATGATAGTTTTTTCATGTTAATATGGAATGAAGGTGTGTCTGGTAAACATGAAATATTTAAATGAGTTATGGATTATAAATGTATATCTGTAGAGAATGGTTAGAGGAAAACACATGTTTTAAAATTGCATAAAATCGGTGAAAAATGCAATTAATGTTCATAAATGGTGAACTAATATTACTACAATAATTTAGAACATGATGAATAAAATTAACTCTAGTAAATTGGAAAAATTAAAAAGGTGGACCATTGTTTTTATTTAGTGAATGGAGCTCATTAATGTTAACCATAAAAATGATAGTAATAGATGTTGGGATATTGGAATGATTATCCTCTCCCATGTGCGAGATTGACTAATGCTCCATAAGAAACTATTAAATGTATGTTTTAAAGGATGGTTCGATGCTCCTATCACTACGGGTTTGGAAATAGATTTCTATATAATGGTTGGCATGGTCATACATGGAATTATAAATTATTTTTGGATATATGAACTGATGCTTCTTTCATGTAGACCTGTGACCACTAAGACATATTGTTTAGATGACCAACATAGGTTGGAATAGGCTTGATATATATGGGAAACCAATGGAATTGAGATAAAATGTAGCTATGTAAAATAATGTTAATTAATTAAATATGTTTATCATATAATAGTTTATTATAAATTTATATAAACTATATTACAGTTAATAATATTACAGAATCTAATAGTGTTTTCCTATTGAGTTTTACTCAAAGCCTTCTCGGCCTTTCATTTGAAACATAAATAGACATTATGGTTATAGTCATAGATAAGTGAAAAGGCCCTATGTCAATATATGTGTTGGGGTAATTAATGGATGAGGATACCATACATGAATTCCTGAACCAGTTATTGAATTTTTACTAGGTTTTTTTGAATATTTCATATCTTTAGACTATAATGACGTGAAATTTTTACTAATTTGGTTATTTGGTACATACCCAACTTGCATGTGTAGTATGTGATGTTTTTTGTTTGTCATTATATGAGGTCAATGTTTATCTTAATTTATATTATTATTTAAATATTGAAAAGTGGTTATAGTCTCCCAACCGATTAAATTATCCCCTTACTAGAATTATGTATCTCATGAAATATGGGGAGGCACATTTGAGGCCATACAATGATCCATCATTATCTACCTATTAGTGTCCCATATGATGTGATATTACATGATGAAACATGAAAATATATGAGGATATCCTTCAATAAAAAAATTGATATTTTCTCCTCAGAATATACTTTTTTAAAATGATAATATCCCTTCAAAACAAGTATTTCCCTAATACAAATGACAACCCCCTTGATATTTAGTTTTTTTAGAGAAAAAACCACATGGTCTTAATTTAAATTTTGTATCTTGGTATAGGAATAAGATCCCAAGTGGAATTTTTTAATGATGATCTAGAACATATTATAAAGACCAATACCACTTTTTATGCTTAAACACATTATTCACTAGTTGAGGAAAATCTTTGATATGGGATTATTTTGATATTTTAACATCACTCTATATATTTTTTCAACTCAAACCTCTTTCCACCAATATTTTTTGTCTGTCATCACGATTCTAAAATTTTTTAAATTTTAATGTATCATATCCAATATCATTTATATTATCATTATCATAGATTTTCAGAAAATTATTATATACTGTTATTTTCTTTTCTCATCCACATCTTCATTCATATCTTTTTAAATAAGTATATTTTCCCTTATATAATTATTTAAATATATTTAACCAATAAAATAATGTCTTCTAAAATTTTCAATAATTTTACAACCAAAAGAGTCTTTTCAAAAATTTATACTTTTATGCCAATATATATTTCCAACTCCATTACACATGTCACCCATGGATATTTCTTGTTCGAATTGTTTTTTCAAATTTTGGTTGATTTATATTTATTATCCCAGTAAAATTTTAATACAAACCACATTAAATTATATATTCATTGTATTTATCTTCCACTTGATATCATATGGTTTCATACCTATCTTAGGCCTCAAAGGCATTGATTTTTTATGTGACCATTTGAACTTACATCCTCTCTCTAAAATTATGTTATCATAATTTTCCCAACTCGAACTATTCTACCCATATAGATTTTTCTTTGATGATAGACTATTTTTTTGGGGGAATGAAGTGTAATATATTGATTTATGATTTCATTTTTAATATGATGACATTTAAAAAGAAATCACTTTTAATCATTTCCATTCACTAATCCCAGTTTCTTGCTCATGATTTCTAACTAATTATCATCATTGAATTTAATTTTTCTCCAATCAATAACAATACCTTTAAATTGATAAATATGATTTTAATTTTATATTTATAGATATTTATTAATATAATGAAGTATAAATCACCTATGTAATAATTTTTCTCAAAGACCAATATTAGTTATAGTGGATAATTACAATTTTCATGGTACACTAAATCTCAACTCATCTTTGAGAATAATATGTTAATTTATTATTTAGACATGTTTCAAAAATATCATGCCTTTCTTTTATAGGATTTATTTGATGTCATATAATGTCAAACATAAAAATATTATATCAAAATATTTGAACAATATTTCCATGAATTCAATTTTATATATTTTTAACATTATTAGAACTCATGTAACTTATGTTTTTAAGATCACTAATTTGAAATAGATTCCCATATGTCTTTATTCTGTATGATATGATCCTTATATATATTTTTAATTTAATGACACATGAGTCTTTATTGATGATGTTATCATGTACATTGTCACAGATTTATTCAATAAATAATAATAGATTAGTCCTTTAGAAAATAATATATAATTTTACATCCTTCTATAATATTTTATTTATTCTAATCCAGTTCCCATGTTGTTCAATGAAAATCCACGTAAAAATTAGTACATATCTCACATCCTTATTATTTTGATTTTTTTATTTAACCAGTCACGAATCTTGGTAGGGGAATATCTATAGTTATGATTCAATGGATTGGTTTTCTTTTAGTATTTTAATCAGGCTATGTAAATGAAATACTACTCTTATACCCCCCCCATGAAATCATTTTCAATTTAAAGAAATAAAATTATATCTAGTTTGGATCATGATACACTAATAAAAACAATGAATCTACTAATAACATGGACATAAATTCCTTAATGAAATCAAATATTTTTTTACTAGAAGAAGAGAAGAATTCATCATCACATTTTTTATTATTTCAGATTTTAATTTTGTCTTCTAAAAAAATCCATAAAGATACATTAATATTGTTAAGTAGATATATATAATGGAATCATGAGTATGATTTGTATCCAAATAGTCCAAAATAAAAAATACATTTAGAAAATGTTTTTTATAATGATTAGATATCATTATAGAAAATAATTAATATCATATTACCATAAAATGTGTCTATAATATCATTGGGTAACGTTAAGTTAATGAGACATAATTCCATTATTTTGATGTAGATGAGGGTTTTTAATTTTTTATTTTTGTCCAAAAGATAATAAACTTGTTTGACATGTAATATTAAACAGAAAATGTTTATTTTTATTTTCTTAATAGGTTTAAATAGCCTTCCACATTTGATATTTCCATTCAATATCTTGTTGAGATTGATCATAAAAATTGACTTCAATATTAAAGTATTATATTATACTCTAGAAATTTATTAATGATTTATGATTGATCAATTATTAATTGATTAAATTTTATTCTCTTTGATTATTTTTCACCTCATACTAATTCACTATAATTTCTTACTCAACTAACAACAATGTAATTTTTTAGATAACATTTTTTCAAGTTTATTCAATGTTTATATACTAATACAATCCATAATATCTCATTTTAATTTATTTATTGAATAACCTCATCTTCTTAAATAGTTTAATATTATTTCTCTAAATTGATTCTAATTCATCCATTATTATAGGTTTTAACTTTGTTGGTTCTCTTTTATCTTCTTTATTGATTGTGGTTTTAACACTAGTTTCAAAATTGTATATTATATATTAGTTAATTTAAATTAGATTTTCATCTGATTGGATAAATGAAGTTAAATAAACCTCAATTTTTTTCATCAAAAGTATCTATACTCCTAGAAAAAATATTCTCTTTTTAATGGGATTTTTATTTTTCCATTAATATTTATCACCATTACATTCTCTTAGATTTTTTATCATGTTCATCTAATTCATAGTTAATGAACTTCTTCTTGAGATGAATTATAACAATGTGTCCAATCCCATTACAATTTTAATACCCTTTTTGTAGTTTGAATTATTTTTTTCTATTTATATTCATGAAATTTTATGATATAAGGATACAAATTTCGTGCAATGTTTATATTTTTTTCCAAAAATAAATTCAATTGAATCCACATCTCCATATTTTCTGATTTTGGGTTTTAAAATATCCTTTAAATCTATATAAGAATAGATCACCATCTATAATTCTTTAATTATTCACATTTAATAAGAAATTAGAATTTAATTAAATTCATAAATGTCATATTACTATTAATATTATAAAGAATAAAACATAGGATCAGAAAACATAGAAAAATTTAATATTTTCTTACGAATAATTAATTAATCATACATCTTTTATCTATAAAATCAAAAAAATCATAATTAAATTGAATAATATAATTAATAATAAATTTCTTCATTATCAACAATAATTACATATTTATTTATAAATCATAAAAATTTAAATTATAACTCCTTGACATTCACATTTTTTTATATCTTCTGTCATAAATATAAAAATTTCCATTGTTTTTAAAGCCTCATAATATTGGTGTGAAATTGTTTTTATTATTGGAAAAGGCTATATATTTGATATTTTACATTAATTTATAAATTACTATTCATTATAAAATTTATATAATAATCCTTATGAATTAGTTGAAATGCATTTATTGATATATCTATAATGTTCAATCGAGGAGATAAAAGACATAAATTAATTATTTTCTTTATAATTTTTTTCTTTCAATAGAAAACATAGACACTATATTGGTTATCTGAATTTAGGTTTTCTATCATTATAATTAATTAATAGTGTAAATTCCATAAGAAACCACTTTAACTATAATAATAATTTTTTTATAATTACTAAAATCAATGAGAGGAGGAGTTGTTGAATTATTGATATAATGTTATGAATTGTTTTTAAAAACACTATATGATCATATAATATCATGATCATCTAAAAGTCTCTCACTCACCATTACCCAAATATTTCATATAGTAAATATTACCAGAGTAAAGATTTTTGTTATAGATCATCCCCTTCATTGAATAAAATAAATTTCTTATGATTTGATAGTAACATTAATCATATGTTCTTCTATTATAATGAGAATTTATTTTACCAAGTATCATCATGAACATTTTATATAGTCTTCATCATTATATCATTTCACTATGATCTCCAAAATATGACTAAAAACATAGAAGAAACATACTAGAATAATTTGTTCAGAGATGAATCATATGGAATACATATTCCTCATAATTTCATTAGAATGAACTATTGATGATCGTCCCTATCAAACATATAAGACAATGAGAGTTTCATGTTATAAAATCATAACGATTTTCAAAAATTATAATGAAATTCTTTTAAATGGATCTGATACACTTACATCATATCATAAATAATATTGTTGAAATTATCAAATCCCATATTACTTATGATTTACATGTTATTGTCTTGTATTTTAAAAAACTAAAATCAATATAAATTCCACTTTTCTTCCACTATCCAATAGAACATTATTGTAGCAATGTATTTCCTATGTAATACTCAACTATTTAAAAATTTTATTTAATCATTTGTATTTTTTATATTCATATAAAATCATTAATATTATTTCCATAAATAAAATATGGACAACCCGCTAATTTAAAACATCCCATTCATCACATTCAATGATAGTAGATAGAATAGTTTGAAATCTCATGAAAATTTTCTACAAAATGCTTTTCAAAATCAAAATTTAAATCCCCAAAATACATATTTTATTATTTATGAGATATTTAAATTACCAATATAATAAATTCATTATAAATTTAGTTTACATTATTTATATTATATTATCCATGTGTTTATAGAGGATGACATTATTCTGATATGGAAGTCATATTTTTTTGGGTAACACTATAATATTATCTAGATTAACAATTCCTTATATTTTTTTTGGATTTAATCCATAAATAAAAGATCCAAAGAATTATATAAATTAACATCCTTTTATAATATATTTAGATTGGTATCCAATTAATTTTTAAAAATTAATATTTTATATGAGATGATAAATATTACTTAAAAAGTCTCCAATCACCCATATAAGTACATAACTTACCTTATAATGTATATAAATAGTTTTTATTATAATTCATTAGCTATATTATATTTCTAATCTGATTTCATAATGTTAAATTGTCATTTAGAAGTAGATATCAACCCTTATAAATTTATATGACAATTTAAAGAAATGATAAATGAATCTTGTGGAGTATAAACTACACATTATATGGAGATAAAATATCAATAAAATATTTCCATTCAATTCCCAATAATCAATTCATTTGTTGAAATGACTATTTAGATAACTTAAATTGGACTTAAAAATTCATTTAGTGACTCTTAGAGATTCTGCAATGATATTTTTGGGATTTATGTAATACATATATATATAATCCAATCATCCTTATAAACGCACCATTATTTTGGAAAATTTCCAAAATATAGATAAAATTATTCACACATATCTTAAAATTTTATCCACAAAAAAATTCAATTATCCTAGAAAATTATACTTTTTAAAATTATTCTTTTTTGAATTATTTCATAATAAACTCTTAAAATCCATAAGCTTTTTGTAATTGGTCAAAGAATCTCATAATAATTTAAAATTACATTCCAATCATTCACTGATTCATGGATAAAAAAATCATTATTCAAAATTCTATGTGGTACTTCATAGAAAATTTATAGAATGGTTTTTGGTGGGAATATTATTTTTTTGGGATGTTGAAAAATTATTTTAAAAATAATTAGTAATGCATTGAGTATCCAAATACCCAAAACACAATAGGTTTTGATTGTGGTCATTTTGATATGATTTAAAAATGATGTAAAATTATGTATGGTTTTTATGTCATCCGAATTAGTATTATTATAGGGATTTAATGTTGTCTATATAATGAACTAAATATTAGTGTTTTGGTATAAGGAAATTCATGAATATTTCCATAAATCCTTTGATGATCTCATGAATTACCATTTATGTCCACTATCCATGATGTAACCCATCAAAGGGAAGACTCTCATCTAATATGTGATCACTATAGAAAAATATCGTATAATTATTCTTGTGCAGAATAATGTAACAAATAATGAATAGACATCTATTATCTTAATATAACAAATTTGGATTTTGAGACTCGATATTAAAATTTCTTGAAAAACATTCATCCATTGATTTTCACATGATTAAATAAAATATAATATTTATAGAAAAAATCTTTCTAATTAATGTCTCTTATTGATGAAATGAAATATATACTTATTTGTTCAATTGTATTTTGGAATCTCATGTGATATTATGTGATTATATGTTAATTTTTTTTGTTAATATTATGTTAGAGGAGTAAATAAATGAGAAAACTATAATAGATTTCTTCATAGGGTTCCCTATCATTTAATAATTGTTGATTGAAATAGAACAACCTAATGATGTTAGTTTAGGCCATTTAAAAATATTTAATGATGATAGACATAATTTTATTCCTCCTCTAAGAATCCCGTTAGCAAGGGGATAGAACACCTGAATCTGCATTGTGATTAATTGGTGATTAAAATAATCTATATAGAAATATTTATTTTTCATTACTACATCCTACATTTATAAGGATTAATTAACAATGATGTAGAATAAAATACCATCATTGAAAGATCAAAATTGGATATTATATTAAGAGTGTCTTTATTAAGTATTAATGTAGATTTTTAGTTAATTACTATGAAAATTATTAATAATCAATCTACCTTAATGGAATTTGTGGTTCTGTTTTTAAATTTATGTGTGGTTTGAGGGCTTATTCAACTTTAAAATAAATAAATTTTAATATATCATGTTCAAAAAACAAATAAAAGATGTAAAATAAAATGCTACAAATGGAGAAGAAAATCTATAATAGAACCAAAAATTTGTATCCATCACACATAACTAGGAAGTTCCTCTATTAATAAATAGAAATTTTGAATAAATCATGGTTTTTTACCCAAGACAAAGTAAAAGAGATCTATTTCCCCAACATATGAATTTCAAAATGTTATGGTCATTTCATATTATAGTTTTTATTTTATATAATATTATTCCACCTTAATTAGCCTATAAGGAATATATCCATCACTATGAATTTAATTTTCTTATATACAATGGAATAAATATCTATAAGGCCATATAAAAATTATTTATTTGTGGAGTCATCCTTAGATACATTAATAGATCATAGAACCACTACATTAGGAAAATATATCCATATTTTCACCAATTCCACCAACTAGTATGGATCCATGTTTTTCAATTAAACTAGGACACATGGATACTTTATGATATCAAAGAGGTATAACTATAGCGTACTCACAATGAAAAAATATTTTTTTTCAAATATACGAAATTATTATACATTATACCAAACAATTATTGAAAAATTAAATATATTCATGCCCAGTTCTCATTTGGGGAATTTATTTTCTCATTACATCCACCATAAATTTTATGTTCTTCATTACTACCATCAATATCTTCTCTTGATGGGAAAAATAAGATTCACTTAAATGATACCGGTATAAAATTTTCCTCAATGTCAATTTTTTTTTAAAAAATTCTAGATTTAGTTTCCCTTATACAATAATGACATATAAATATACCAATATTGATATTCACAAGTTAAATATGTTTTATAAAGAGTTAAATATATGGACAAATAATTCATCATTCTATCTTGCAATGAAATTGATATAATTAAGAAAACATATATCTAATATCCATAAAAAAGGGGGAATAATGAACACATGTATTGAAGAGATAAACTATTATATATAAAGTTATTTTACAACAAAATGACTCATACCACCACAAATGTGACCCCATACACTTGTTTATATAAGGAATTTTATAGTAAATCATAATGAGATTATGTTTTCCTCATATTTCATTACTATTTGTTGTCACCTATTAAAAGATAAAAAGACTCATATATTACATTATGAAATATAATTACTTGATAAAAAGAGTATATACATGATTCCCAACCACAAAATAGATCAATGTTGACTCATACGAGAATTTAATATGAATGTTCCCTAATATATATTCATCTGGGTAGTATTAGTGATAACTATAGAAAGTTATGTGAATCATTATAAGAAACCTCTAATGATAGATAGTATATTGGAATTAATTTATAATCTATATAAATATTAGTATAATTGAACATTCACATTAATTTTAATTCATAGATATCATGTTGGGCCCACCACATATGCATGGTTTCCTAAGATATTTTTTTTGGAATATCACATCAGCACATAAGTCCTCATTTAATTAATTTAACTCTATGTGAATAATTATATAGTGCACTATGCCTGAATTTAAATATCATGAAAATGGAAAAAGTCATATGATCATAAATGACATGAAATACCTTTATTTATCATATTATTTCAAGATGTATGACATATTTCTCATGATTAAATATATTAATCTACTTAAAGTGTTATATTTTGTATGAATTTATTCCACTATATGTGATCTTGGTCATTGTATGAGATCCCTAGTGTATGGGTTCAACAGTTTCTATCAGGCTTACATTGGAAAACCAAAAGTGGGATGGAAGCATGTTATTTCACCTTAAAATATCCTAGATCTTTTTATAAATGTATGCCAAATCATTCAAGTTATTTTAGGATAAATAATTATATAGAATAATCTAATCTCTGTTCAAACCAAAAATCCAAATCCCTCCTCATCGTTGTGCTTATGACCTCTCCTTCACATTTGTTTCATGAACAACCCTATATTATAATGAATCTATTTTTATGTAACTCCCAACACATTTGTATGAATATTTTAGATACTACTTACAATAATAACAGAGGGAATGATTTATTGTATCATTAGATACATTATTATTCATGACCATAATTCCACACATGTTGAAAACAATTACCACTAAATTATCCCTTATGGTTAGACACTTAGTCATCGATGATGATTTTATCATAGCTTCAAGTATTTGAATCAAAACTAAATTACATTAACAAGAGAATAATGTAGAGGTGTGTAAATAAAATTTAACCATAACAATGCACAGATTGATTCTTTTCAGTAGATAATAAATAGTGATACAAAAATCTCTTATCTTGACTGCAAAAAATTAATATATATATATATATATAATATATTCCTAATAATTATCCCAATGTATGTTAACTCATGATATTACAATAATATTTCATTAATGGAACCCCAAACTTTGAAAATTCCATCATATATTTTGGAATTATGTGTAAACACAATTTTATTATATTTGTAAATGAGGTGATGTCATGATTACCAATTTTGGACTCAACCGCATGTTTTATCCCAATCAGACACCCATTCCATCATACTGTTTGATGTTTTATCATTTAATGTCCATTCCTATAATCTAATTAAAGTCAATTATGAAAATATTTTATATCAAACCAGAGATAAATCTTTTTAAAACCGTCTATATAAAAATCATAGGAATAGAACGCTATAATTGATGAAATCTATGTCATTTTATATTGATGAAAAGTACATGAATTAATGTCCACCATCTACGACCTATAATATACTATAATATGTATGTCTAAATAAAAAATTCAATTCAGGAAATCATGATCTATATAAGAGACCCATGTTCATGGTTTCTTATCTCTAAACATTTTATATAATAAAATTCCTCGATTTACAGTAATTATGTCCCCGTATATAGGGATTTTGTATTCAAATACTTATTTTATATATTATATCTCATTAATGAGATGTGATATGTTTATAATTTCTATACACATGACTTATGTCTATTAATAATCCATTATTAGAACTATGTATTTCTTGATTTTTTATTATAATTTATATATTTTTGTTTATTTTAACTATCATGACCAAGCCATGAGTTTTTTTATCCATGTTGACTATTTTTCTGTAAGGTTCACATTCATGTCATGTTATATTAGGAAATGATACATTGGGATACCATATAATGATATTGAGATATCATAACATTGTATAAGGCAGAACATCTTATTCCTATTTCACCTAAAACCCCATCATAGTATTGGGGATCATTTTAATCATGTTGAATCTTATTTAGTAATTATATGAAATGATTTTAGCGATTTATTTTCTCATATGAATGAGAAAAATATGTACATAATTCTATATGACTACTGTGAGTAGGTTGATTCCAATTTTTATATCTTATATGATGAAATCTAAAAACAATAATATAGTCCCAGATATAAATTACCATTAACATCAACTCCATTAATACAACTTATAATAGAAAAACCATTGTTTTTATTACACTGGAGTGTTCCATTAATTTTGTTAATACCCTCATCCATTTGAGGTTAATTTATTCCTTATGAGATTGAATAAAATTTTAAATTTCCATGATATTTTTAAAAAGTTCATATAATTCCATGAAGTAAACCTCTACATGGTAATGATGAAAAATTCAAATATTCTTCCACCAAACATAAAGAAATAATTTTCATTGATTATATTTATCTATAACTCCATGTTCCCATGTTATTCAAGCATGGAACATATCATTCATAGTTCATAATTGGTCATCTTCGACATTATTTCTCTATTCTATTACTTACTAACATAGATAATATTTTTTGAATTTATATCATTTTTTCATATGTCATAGGAAAGTATTCTCTCTGAAAAAATGTGTTTTAACATAACAACCTATATATTTATTCCTTGTTCTATGAAAATATATTATATACACCATTTGATACCTAGTTTTAATACATTACTAATAAGACCAAATAAATGTCATGTCAATTCTATCATCAACTCCAAACATGAAACTTATTTTATTTATGTCACTGTTATATGCCATTAAAAATTATCATCATCGTATAAAGAATTATATACTTAAAACTAAGTTCATATTACACCTTAATGGTAATTTTTATCAGCATGAGTCTCGTTGAATCACATAATATCAACATGTACTATTTTTAAAATATATATCATGCCCTTGTAGTTATCCACACTAGTATCACCCTCTAAATTCACATCAGATTGACTCCCTATTGATAATAGGTAAATTTCTACAATTATTGTGATTTTTTCGTGACTATAAACCACCAAAAACTTATTTTCATTGGAATATAAAAATAAACATGGTGCACCAAACAATAATAGTTTTTTACGTGCACTACATCCTCCATTAATATTGGGATTTCCTCTCTAATAATATATAGAAAATCATATGATTTTGTAAATGGTAAATGATCATAAACCAATTTAACTTTTTAACAGTACAATTAAATCTCAATCATCACATCCATCATATGATATCCATTAATTTATATATTATATTTAAATAGACAAAGAACTCACCAATCTTAATTTATTTTAACAGTATCTTAGAAAAAAATATTAACATCAGAACATATTCATGTACACAATTTAGGTTCTGAAAAATTTTAGAATTAATATAAAATAGAAAATTGATATTAATATATAGGTTTAATACCCAAAAAATAAATCCATAGAATAATAAATCATTCAAAAAGGTATGACATAATCTATCCATGGCTTAAGAAGTTGTTTGGGTAAAAATAAATAAGATAATTTTCATTTTAAAACTATCATTAATCATTGGAAAATTCTTTCTTGTGTTAGATATAACAAATAAACTATGGAAATATTAAATATCAATTCTACTAGTAAAATATATTGGTTAAGATGATTTTTCTAAAATTAAAAAAAGAGTAATTTTTGGTTACTTGGCCCATTTTGACCGTCAAAATCATCATTGCATTCTTCCCTAAAGATATTCACTATAGATAGACCTTCAGCTTCCCCATATACAAATGGACTAATCATATATTATTGTTATGGAATATGGGTCATAAAATCTTGCCCCCCTATATCTATATAAGTGTATAAGATCACAATAAAAATAAATTATTTTGTCCTTTTTATAATGGAAATACCCTATGTATAGTGATTGTATTTGTTTCATATTACCAAAACTATATCCATATAAGGAAACATGATTATATGAAAATGGATTATTTATGCATTTAACCAAAAGCATATGTTATTTGGATTTTCAATTTACTAGATCCATATATATAACATTTAATAAGATCCTATTACTATAATATCACATGTTTTTAGTTATACATATTAACATAGAATAATATTAAATAAAAATAGGGGGTATAAAAAAATTCAATGATTAGATATAAAATAATTTTTAATTTGACAATAAAGTAAAAGGAATATACATAATAATGAGTCTCCCTCTATCAATCCTCAAATATAATAGGGGGATTGGATTTATCTTAGTCCTTATGATTTATCTATTTTTTTTCCTATAAATTGATATTGTATGGAATTGATTGTTTTATATGAAATAGTAAATAAAAATGTACTATGATATATATTATTAAGATAAATTATTAGAATAAAATATTGATAGAATAAAATTATGACAATAAAATATAAAAAAGATGAATAAAATTACCCATGGAATAAAACAAAAAGAAAATAAAATTACCCAATGGATTAATCATTCTCATTGCACTTTAGTTGATTATTATCACCATAGTGGAAATGATATAGATAAGGTAGATATTTAGAATTATAAGAACCATGTTATTAAAAAAATTATTTCATCCCCAACAAACATAAAATCCTTAACAGTTTGGGATGAATCTAGGTATGACATATTAAAAAACTCCCACATTTGGATCATGTTTTCCCCCTACAAAACTATCTTCTATCATATTTATGTAACAACACATGAACAAAATTTAAATAATTCACATAAGAAAAAACATTTATATGGTTCAAAATCAATGGGTTTTGTACAACTATCAAACAATGTTAATTTTCTGATGTGCCAAATCTAGTAAAGATAACTACTGTTACTACATTTGTAAAGTAGTTACTAACTCTTCTTGTTCACTGTTAGTCAGACATTGAAATATAAATTTTCTCTTAAGTAATTTCTTCCTATAATCCTCTAGATTAATCTCACATAGATTTAATTAACAGTTTTTTAAACATCAATAGTTTTTTCGTTAATAACTCATTTAATTCAAATGATGAATATCAATATATATTATATTTTCTAGTAAATTTATTCCATTTATTGAATCATTTATTTTCAAGAAACATTTGTACATCTATAA
This sequence comes from Viscum album, assembly GCA_963277665.1. Taxonomy (NCBI): domain Eukaryota; kingdom Viridiplantae; phylum Streptophyta; class Magnoliopsida; order Santalales; family Viscaceae; genus Viscum; species Viscum album. The sequence continues at coordinate 53,340,786 of OY728143.1, read as the reverse complement.
TATAATTTTAAACAGTTTTGGGATAACATTTCACAATTTCAAGAAACTCAAAAAATTTATGTAATAGTTCAATTTTTTAAAAACCCTCCATATCATTCAGTGATGTTATTTTTTCATAGAACTAACTTGGTTATATAGATATAAGTCCCTTTTATATTAACAACTAATGTTTATCTCACTGCTCCTTGGAAAAAAAATACATCAAATAAATAATATTTGATTTTGATCCATAAAATAATATATGTATTGGGAATCCTAAATTCTTGGGTGGGGACCTATTTAATGATATGGTAGACCAATTGGAAAAATTCCTTTCATTCCTCTGAACATACACAGAACTCTAATGGTTGACTCAACATCAATAATTTGACATTCCATATTTAATGTAACTCACTACCATCATGGAAATACATTTTAATTTACCATTATTATATAACATTATCTACATTTCACAACACTAAATTTCATTTAAATATACAAATTTTTGGAAACACCCTCAATATATATATTTATATGAGTCATATTATAATAATTAAGTTTTTTATCTTAATAAAACTCATTTAAATCATAATATAATCTTATAATACAACTTCAAGAGCTTCTATATCTTTGTAATATTATATTTCTCAATGATTTTTTATGATAGATACATTAGAACATTACAACAGAACACTTCCACCACCATTATCATTAAATTAAACCACAAAAAAAAATTAATTTCACATTGAGGAATTTGTTTTCGTAACTATATGTTATTGACCCTTTAATACCATTTTAATCATCCTATTTCCAAATTCGTGAATTATCATTACAGTATTCATTCTTTTTCAATAATTCATATCTTATAACGTTAAATAGCGATCAATGATTTACTTGACACATTTTCTAAGCCCTCATTATCCCTGATCAGTTTTAGAAATAATAGTATCATGAAATGTTCTCTAATGAATCACAAAATTATAAAATACTATTCATGGAACTCATCATTTTAAAATTTATAAAAAATTATCATCTCATATAAGAATTAGTGAACTCTGGAATACTACATCCCTATTTGACTCCATTACACTAGGAAATATATTGAAACTCTAGATGACCACATATTTCAACACCATTATATAAATCTTTTCTAAATAAAACATCAGGTAATGAATTTATGATCTGTGTACATTGAATGAACATATTCAATATTAAAATATCTAACCCTTAGGCTATTTAATCATCTCCTTTTCCTTAATCCCTTATTCTATGAACTTCACCCCCTTTATCAATGAACCCAGAGGTCACCCATTTATGTTTTGAACTAAGGTAATGAAAACATAAAATCACATATGAACAAACACCATATCTCATGTAACAAGGGTTCCACATCCATTCCAATTATTTTTTAATGTTCAAATAGAATATGAGAGATATTACATGGTTTTAAATATATTCTTTTGGTAAGGCCATTATTAGAAGGATTTAAATATTCTTTTCTAGACCCACACTCCAAAATCATTATACCGTGATCCATATTATTATTAATAAAACGAATCCTATTTCCAATGTTTTATATTAATAAGTGATGTAGATGATTTCCCATGATATTTATATCACATAAATTATCATAATTATTTGTGATAATTGACCTCCCTTATACTATCATATAATTATTCTATTTCATTAAAAACATTAACCTTGTTCATGATTATTAGCCACAATATATTCATCATTTATGATGAACAATGAAATGCTTACTTGTTTATTATTTATCCATGTAATATATAATCCTTCAATTTTGAATTCAATATATGAATTTGATTTTCTATCAGGGGATAAAATGGCCTAATATTCATCTACAAACCTGAATAAATCATTCATTTATTTTTAATTGTACAGAAAGAAAAAAATCCATTTTTCCCTTGATAAACTATAATATACATTTAACATTAATAATGTTTCTTTAATTGGGATTACATTGAAATCATTTAAAATAAAAAGAAGATAAAACAATGTATGGTTGTGGTGTTTTCCATTAAAATAATATACTAATAATCTAACTATATTATAATAAATTTTCCACATTACATTAATCTTATTATAATAGTTTCATCTCGATAGTGACTATTCATTTCATCTCATCATAATTTTCTATTACAAATCATCTCAAAACTTCCATGTATTGTTAAGACTGATAAATAAATTTTAAATAAATTATGTCACCTATAAACCATGTAAAATATACATCTATCTAATCCTTTTGATTTAAAACCTGCATTTTAGGAATTCTATAAACTATATTCACAATGATTATTCAGATCCACCAAATATTTTTTCATCATTAAATACCATAAAAACCAGTCATAGATTAGTCTCATTATTGAATTTTAAATTTTAATCAACTACGCAATGATAAAAATTTAGATTCTAAAAATATTGATCATGTCAGGAATACCTTGTGTTTAGTTCCAACTTCTACTATTATTGAATCTTCATCGGTAGATAAACATTGTTCTTATATTTATAGAAAATACAACCATATGATTATTTTTTGAATAAATATTTCTATATAAACCCATTAAAAATGATTTTACATCCATATAGAATTTAAATAATTTATTTTTCCCTTATATTACATAGAAAATGAAAATAGTCTCCATCCTTAAAAAATGCGTAGAAGAAATTTTATAACACTTTCATTGATCTGAGAGCATCCCTTGGCCACCAATCATGAATTATTTCATGTAAACATTCAAACATCATTATATTTTTTATATAAGTGTTTTTTGGCCACAATAACAAAATTATATATGGGTCTCAATATAATAACCCATGTCTTATTCTTCCCAGTATGGTTTTCATCTTAATTCATTTAATAATCCCAATTATCATTATTCATAGCTTCTTGATAAAAATTCTATATACATTTTATAGGAAAGATGTTTGATATAAAGACATAATTGTCCCTATTTAAAGTGGCACTAACTCATAATTGACAATATAATGATTATAAAATTCATTTATACCCTTCAAATTCGATATAATATTACATCTAACATCATATGGATCATCACCATTTTTTTTCTTGAAATAATTAATTAATCACATCAGTCTATCATAGATATTCATATCTTCATTAGTATCTTTCATATATAATTATCTAATTTTATAAATATATTTTCATTCTCCATTACATCAATATCAATACACTACACAACAATTATTTTTACTTAATGATAAATTTTTATGAATCTCTTATTCATAAGTAGCTATATAATATATAACGATCTATATGAGATACTAACAAAATATGTTTTTTCACATTGATAATGAAACACTTACTTTGGAATAGTAAAATGTACTTCCATATCATCTTTATTCCACACCACATCACCTATGGGGTCTTTTTTTCATAGACACAATACAAAACTATATAAATGTATATCCATTTCTAGACTACTTCTTTCCAAAACACCTCACGTAAATCTTCCATAAAAATCATTTCTCTAGACATGTTTTTTATAATAAATTTTCCCCACTCAACCACATTTTTTTATTGTGGAGTTCTTTCTACTAGGACATACTACCTTATCCATTGGTTTTTTAGATATTATATAACCTGAATTTTAGTAATCCTCATATAATTTTTTTTGGAAAATATTCTTTTTTTATGGATCCATTATATTGGTCATTGATATTTAGTAACGTGAGTGTACTCCTCAATATTTTGGGTGATAATGGATATTCATTCCATTTCATAATCATCATTGAAAAAATTAATATTATATCCTCTTATAAATGGATCATGGAATGATTGGTCAACACAAATAAAAATGCGCATGTTACTATACTTTTATTAACTACATTCCAAAATGTAAATCCCTGTGACATTAAAATATTATCACCACTGAAAAATTTTGTTTGTTATTCTATGTTTTTTATATGGAACACTATTTTAGCATACTCTACACATAATAAAGAGCTTGATTGGGTGACATACAAGTACGTGTTTTACTGAACAATAATTTATTATTAAAATATTATTAATTAATATAATAAGATATATCATATGCGTTAAGTCAGTGATCTTGAATATTATTATCTAAATTATAAAAATATGTGGTTTATTTAATTAGTTAATAATTAATTAGAAATTAATATTTGATCCAACTAAATATATAAGAATCATTTTTATAATGAAGGATTTTTATGATCACAAAGTAATTTTATCTTAATAAATTAAATTAATTACCAATAGTGAATGATATTAATGAAATATATATTATATATTAAATTAATTTTTTATGATAATATAATAGATATATTACTAATAAGATATGAAAAAACCCAATATTACACATAAAATCAATATTTCTATCACAGTCGTTTTACTTCCTTTTAATGGTGAACCTATTTTAAAAATAAATATTACTTTTTTCATATTATATTTTAAAAAACAGTTATTTTAAATAGAAATATATAAATTTACTTTAGATAAATTATTATTAATTTTCGGATATGATTCATGTTGTGAAGAATAATGATAAAATATTGAATTTTAATTGAAAATATCATTTTCATCTAAAAAATTTATATTGTTTAATTTTATTTATATATTCTTTTAAATTATAATTAGATATATATAATATCATTCAATAAAATTTTCTTCATTAGGGTAAGTTTAATATTGAATATTAATATAAAAACATCCCAATCTTTTGAAAGTTTTCACTTTAATAGCTTATTTTCTCATTCAATCAAACAGATTAATTCTAAATAAATCTCTGTAAATTCTCTGTTTTTATTATTAAAATTTAAATTAAATATTGGGAATCAGAGGACACAAATTATGTAAAAAATTTATTTTATTTTATTTTCAAATTAATACTAAATTTAGTAAAATTTTTAATTTCCGTGGATATGGGTAAATCGTGTAATTATGGGTAGAAATAATATTTAAAAAGCATAAAAGTACACTAAAACATATCCAAATTGAATTAAATTATTATTTATATAAAATGATAATAAATTGGATTATTTTATGGCCTCTTTTAGGCACTTAGGTAAGCTTGGATGACAATAGTCCTTTTATAATATTTTATTCTAAATGGTGTCAAATTTGTCACACTCTTTTTTTTAATAGGTATTATATTTTTCTTATATGTTTTTTAGATGATATATTTGAATATTGTTATTAATATAAAATTTTAAACTATTATATTATCAATCTAATTTATTATTACTTTTGGGAAGAAACAATTAATATAATAGCTTTCATAATGTTGATTCCGTAAATGTTTAATTATTGGACATATAAAATTAATACTAATTAAAATATGAAAATGAATACAGTTTGATATAATTTACATCATAAAATAATATTATATAAGAACTAAAAATATTAGGTATTTATTAATGGTTTTTATTTGAAATTATCATATATATGGATATTTTTTATAAATTTAATATTTGAATAGTGTTGAAGATGACATTAGTGATATTTTAAAATAAGTAATGTTTTATTAAATGATATAAAATTAAAAAAATGAATAACAATTATCCAAATTATGTTGATAGAGTTTAAAATTCATTACATGACTCGTTTAGGGTTATTTTTTGATTTTATTTTAATGTTATTAACCCTTAATGTGTAAAAATCCATTTTTTAACGGTGAGAGTTAACGAGTTTAAGTAAGGGTTAAAGGATAACAATAAGATTAATATAATGACCTACAATTTTCTATAAAATATTTTTTGGATGTATTCATATGTAAACAAATATTATTTTTAAAATAACTAACTTTGTACCAATTTCTAAAAAAAATTAATTTATATTAATTTTTTAATGTCTGTGTTTCCAAAAGTACCATGCACCTTCATTATGAAAGGAAAAATCCTCTATAACTTCCTCTCACTACATTCATGCAAATAACTGAACCAAAACCAGCACAAGTAATCTTAAAATATACCCATATTCATCATATAAGAGTCCATTTTGTTATAAATCTAACCAGGAATCCATCTGGCTCAAACCAAAAGGAGTTACCCAAAGAAGATGTATTACCATTCTTCAAGATCTTCAGTTATATTTCCATTATTCACCCCTCAACACTACTTACACCATAAATATATAAAAAATTATCCAATGTTAAATGAGATGTACTTTTGATATTTTTTCTTCCTAAAATTACAAATGATCCCATATAATGGGTAATGAACATACTACTTATGTGTGTGATGAACAATTGAATCATGAAATTATGATTGTTCATTGTTCTTCTATTACCTTACATGGATGGGAATTAAGATAAAAATTTATTTCAAACTATAATATATTAAATCTATTATATATTTACTATTATTTTATTATTTTATAAGACATAACCTTATGTTTTCAATTTTTAAAAAATATGATAACATCATTTTTTTGAACTGTGGACTATAACCTCATCAAAGTGTCATGACTAATTAAAGCAACATATGGAATGTATACATGATTATTTTAAAGAAATACATGACAAATATGAAATAAATATAACAATTTTATTATTATATACACATATATCATCTAAATTTCACTCTATTAATATGACTATGATATGAATGTAGTGTTCATGATTATATATGTCCTACCATCTTCATGAAAGGTTCATTCCTTTTTATATTTCCATATTTTATAGATTATTATAAATACATATCCATTTAATATATATAAAATTTAAATAATTATTTAAATTCCTGAGATGTCGAAAACATGATATTATAAATAGTAAAAACAAATAAAAAGTAAAAACTTACTTGAGAAACTAGGCAGTTAGCACCTGAATTAGTGAAATTAACAAATTAATGTTTACAAATGGGTAATGAGATATTATAAGATGGTCATATATGATATCATAAATATTAATGTTTTTTAATTATAATAATAACTCTTATAATTATTATAAATGATGCTAAATAATGGTCACCCAAAAAGAAATGCATGGTAAGGGATTTCATCTTAGTTTACATTCCATTAAAGGTTTTTTGTTATTCTTCACCAATTCAAATTTTTATGGTGTATATACTACCATTTGAATTATTATATTATGAATATACTTATATTAATGATATTATAAAATTATATTAATTCTATTCTATCATTGAGATTATGATTCAAATTTTTCAATGTGCAATACGACAGTTTTGAATTTTTAAATGATTATTTTCCTCAAAAATGTTTTAATGGTATTTCAAAGGTACTTCCATTAATGAAAACTAAGAAAACATGTTGTTAAATAGTCTACATGATGGAATTATATTCAATACAGATATTTGATAAGAAATATTTTTTATTATTTTCATATATTATTAGATATGAGGAATGCTTTTGACAGGTACAACACTTGTGGTGCCCAATTATTGATTTCCAATCAATGCATCAGTAATATCATTAGATGAAATAGTTGGTCAAAATAGATTCTTTTTTACCTAATATGTTAAACAATATTTTAAATGGTCTCTATGGTAATTGTTACATGTACCTAGGAAACATGAATTATGATAATTAATCATATCCCTCATTTAGTATCAATTTTAATTTACCCTTGAGATTTTGTGTCTATATATTGATGGATGCATTATATTCTCAATTTATTGATTTAGATGGTATGTTATTCAGTTTATTACCATTCTATAATTATTATTCATTATCTAGTTACTTTAAAAGAATATGTTTTTATTTATTTACCGTTCCATGTTTATTTATGTCCATTGATTCAGTATCTCTTCAGTTTTACATACTGTTACAAAGCATTTGAGACCACCCTTATATTGTTTACCTTACCCAATAAATGAAGAAGAGTCATTTGAATGAGTTTAAATGGTGTTTTTTATTTCTTTTTTATTATGAATTAGGGTTTTATTTCATATTTTTTAATGTATTTTGGGAATCATGTTAGTAATATGGATTTCCAAGACTATTAAACTGGTCAATCCATCCCGATTTTATTCTTTGTAATTCATGACAATATAATAAAATAATTCACCAGCTCTGGGATTCTACTTTCAGGTAGTTATAGTTGTTATTTATAGAAAATTATTAGAAACAATGGAAACTAGATTTAGGAAGACACAAATTAAGGAAAACAACTCATTGGGTTAGTATGTGTTAATACTTTTTTTACAGAATAATGACAGTTCATTTTCTGGAAATATTTTTAATGGTATGTACAACCATAAGGGTTTATATAATCAATGAATTAATGATAATTATGAGTATTTTTTTATTCAGAATACAAAAGGAATCATATGAGGAAAATATTTTGGTTAAAAAATTTCATTAATGTTCAATATATTTATCTTATTTTTATGCTTAACATATTTTATGGATAATATTAATATGGTGTTATAAAATAAAAAACTGTAAATAGGGTGATAACCCATCACATCTGGAATATCTTTGGGGCTTTAACACTCAACTGATGGATGAAAAGGGTGTAATTTTTACCACATAACTATATAAAGTCATTATCACCATGAATTGTTTAGATATATTATCTAATAGATAAAGGTCATTTTGATTTCTGGGAAGCATGGTTTATCAAATATAAAAAATTTTAATTGTAAAATGATATAGTTATTACATAATTAATGTTATTTTTTAGAAGTTCTATATTTTTGTAATCCTATATGATTAATGTAATAAAAATGAATTTAATTTTGGAGCCAGTTATAATTTATTGTAAACTTATAGTGATTATAGATATTTATGTAAATGGTTAAAATATTATAGATATTACGTGATTTATGAAATTAATTTTTTCTAGGAACATTAAGAGGTATTGATGTTATTTATAAGAATGTGATGAAATAATTTTGATTTTTTGTTATCAATATTAGTGTTGAATATTTATTGGAAGGGTAGTTATTTTCTGAATGATCTATGTATAGTTTTAGTTTTTAATAATGAATTTTAGAGTCTATTTTTAATGAATTATCTTATCTTATCATACAAATTTTGTTCATGGTTAATTTATAATAATAGGAGGAATATATAGTTATATTGTTTTTGATTTTATGATTCAGTAATGTTGATTCAAATTCTACATGACTAAAAAATCATCGTAAATAATTAATGTTTGGAAATCAAATATGAGTTTGTGGTAGAAGTTAATTATAGTATGATATCTATATAGAAAGAAATTATGTTTTATTATGTACATAGTCTAAATAGTAAATGAATTCGTCAACTCTAGGGAAAATATCTTAAAACCAAAATTTTTATCCTTACATGTTCTTTTATGATGAATCAAATGGTTCCTTAGACCATTGTAGATTTCTAGAATTCTGGTTGTAATCTTTCACCAGACCATGTTCTCTATCACTCTCTATCAAAACATGATGGATATATTTCTCATCCATGTCTGTGATTTCTTACATGTAACCCTATTATGCATTTTCTATGGTGAACTTAATACTTCCCTTTGTTATCAATAAGTTGAACGCTCATTAATCCATTTTCATATAAGGGTATTCAACAATGATATTTTATAATGTCGTGCCCCTATTTGTTGAACCCAATTTTAAAATATGGGGAGAAAATTTATTAAAGGGTGGGAGGATAATGTACAATCAAAATCCATTATAATATTTTCATTTTTTAATAATATTTTTTTCATGATTTCATTATACACAACACTATGTTAAGGTTATGGTACACATAATAAAGACTTCGTTTGTGTTAGACGAGAGGCAGTGTTTCACAGAACAATAATATATTAACAAAATATTATTATTTATTATAATATGTTATATTCTATCAATTAAGTTGGATCTTATGTATATTATTTACTAAATTAAGAAAATATAGGTTCCATTTCATTAATTGAAAATTATTTATAATTGAATATACAAACCAACCGAAGATATAAGAAATATTTTTATAAGAAATATTTTTTTATCTCATATAGTCATTTTATCCTAATGATCTAAATAAATTACTATTATTGAATGATATAGATGAATATATATTATATATGTTCAAAGAGATTATTTTTATAATCAACCAAATTATTTGATAGGTGTAACATAAGAGAAATCCCAATATTACACACAAAAACCAATATTTTTATAAAAGGAGTGTTACTAAATTTTTATGGATAAGCAATTTTAAATCCTTTTATTGAAATTTTTAGATATTTTATTTGAAAATACATTCTTATTATTTTAATTATGAATATAAAAATTTACACTTATTGATTTTTGGTAATTTTTCTGATAAGATTCATGTTTTGATGAATAGTGTTAAAATGTTGATTTTTAATTGAAAAAACAAATTCTTTTAAATAATATATAGTGGTTAATAATATTTTTTATTGGATTTAAAATATAAATATATAAATTTTATACCATTTAATACAATTTATTTCATTTTAATCAATTTTATAATGAATATTATATAATAACATATCAATCTTTTGTACGTTTTCACTCTAATAACTTGTTTTCTCATTCATCCAACAATATTATTTATAAATTAATTACTAACAAATATCTATTTTGAAACCTGAAAAATAGATTCTATATTTTAAATATTTGGGTATAAATTTTGTAAATAGGTTGGTTTTATTTTACGGAATGTTAATGATAAAAAATAGTAATATTTTAATTAAAAGGGTTAAGGGTAAATCAGTTATTTATAGATAAAAATAATATAATTAGGACCATAAAATTCCCCTTACACAATTAATAATTTTTTTCGGTGAATGTTTTTTCTAAAATCACCATTGTGTCTATTTTGTGGAATCTTTTAGCAACTTGGATAACTCTATGGCTTTTATAGTATTTTATTCTAAGGGATGTCCAATAGGTCACACACATTTTTTTTGTACCTATTACATTTTTAATATAGGTTTATTTATAATTTATATTAGAATATAAATATTAATATTAAATATAAGACATTTTTCTTTCATAATTATAATTTATTTTTAATATTGAGGGAAGAAATAAATATAATAAATTCATTCACAATGATGATGTGGCAATTGTCAAATTAATAGACATATCAAATTAGTAAAATTAAATATATTAAACTAAATATAATAAAATATAATTCATGTCATACAATAATTTGATAGGTTAAATATACTAATTTTTTATTTTTCAATTTTTTTCAATGGTATCTTAAACATTGTTATTTTGAAAATTTTCGTACAATGAATAATGTCAAAATTGACCTTAATTATTTTTTAAAAGGAATAATATTATATTATATTATATAAAAATTATAAAAATATAACAAATAATCCAAATTATATTTAAAATGACTAAAATTTCATCCATGACTCATTTATAGTTGTTTTGGTTTTTTTAGTAACTATATTAACCCATAAAGAGTAAAAAATATATATTTTCACAATAATAGTTAAACGGTTTAACTAAGGATTAAAGCCAAATTATAAGGGTAATAATGTGACATAAACATGTATCAAAATTATTACTATAGAGTATTTAGAACCATAATAACCTTATATTTGAAATGAGTCACATTAGAGAGATTTTAAATATAAAATATCTTTAAAGCAATTTAATAGTTTGACTGTTTAAAAAAGTTCCCCTCACCTCAATTATATAAGGGCTTCCCCTTCCTCACTTACTCAAACCCCTTTGAGACTTATATAATGACCATATAAATCCCAAATAAGGTGTCAAATTTTATATATTTTTCCTTGAAGCAACATTTTGGAAATATATCTATCCAATGAATCCCATTGGTGCAAAACAAAAGGAGTTACCCAAAGAAGAGGTAACAATGTTCCACATGCTCTTTAGTTTAATTTCAATTATTCATAACCTAAAATATGAACATTGTATGATTATATTACATAAAACGTATCGTAAATTTACAAATATGTTTTTATTTTAATTTTTCTACATACTTTAACACATAATTTAATCTAATGGGTGACAAATATACAATTTATGTGTACGGTGAACTGCCGCCTAATAAAATGATTGTTTTTCATTTTTCCATAACCACATTTCATGATATGGAATTATGATAGAATATATGTTTAAATACATTATATATTATTTTTATCATGTATTTATTCATCATTATTTCTTTTATGACACATACCCTTATTCTTTTTTTCTATATATATGATAACATCATCTGTGGAAGTATGGTCTATTTTCTCCTCAATGTGACGTGATTCATTCACGCTCTACATTGAATGTATAAATGTTGTATTTAATAAAAAAACAGAAATTTATTAGAAAAATATGATACATTAATTATAATATATATATATATATCAGTCATTTTTCATTCATTTAATACAGAAATGATAGAAAAGTAGCCTTCATGCAGATGTACAACTTAGCGTCATTTGAACGGTGCATTAAACTTTTTATCTTCCAATTTAATTTCTTATTATAATGAAATGTATAATTAAAATATATATTATTTAGGTAAAGGATTAAATATTAGATATGTGAAACCATGATTTAATTATTAAGAACAATAAATAACAAGGAAAAATTTAATCGACAAATGAGGCTATTAACACCAGATATAGTGAAAATAACAAAATAATGATAATGAATGGGTAATATTATATTGCAAGACAATCATAAAATATATCGTTAATATTAATATGGTTCTTTAATATTTTAGTAAAACAATTAATAATATTATATAGGAGGATAAAGGATGACCACCCAAAAGAAAACGCAGTGCAAGAGAATTAGTCTCAATTTACTTCTTATTGGGACTTATTTGTTGTTATGAACATATTATTTTTTATATGGTCGATATAATTCCCTTGAAAATTTTATATCTTGAATATAATAATTATCTAGACGTTATATGATTTATTTGATGTTTCTAATTTACTCAGAGTACAATTCAAATTTTAGAATGTTGTATAGGTCACTTTGGAATGATTAAATATTATTTTCCTCAAAAAACAATTAATGATATTTTAATGGTATTTACATTCAACAACATTAATAAACATTATTGGAACATGGAGTCCGATAATAAATTTTTTAAAAGTATGTATAAATTATTCAAAAAAGATATTTTAGATGGCATATTTTTATTATTTGAATGGAATATTGAATTTGATGTATTCTTTGTATTGGTACATAATGTTTGGAGACTAGTTATTGATAGACCATTGATGAATATGTATCTTACTGTGAAAAACAGTTCTCCAAAATAGATGGGGTTTTACCTCATATGCTAAATTTTCATATAAAATGGGTCAATGGTAAAAGATCTATGTACCTAGGAATCATGGGGTCTAATAATTAAACAACTCCCTTTTTTACAATCACTTATTATTTATCCAGGATATTTTTCATCAACATATATATGGATGCATTATATTATCAGTTTATTTATTTAGATGGAATGTGTTTTAGTTTATTAAATTTATATATTGATTATTCCTAATATAGTTATTTTAATGTAATATGTTATTTGTTATTTATCAATCCATGTTTATTTACTTCCATTTACACATTAACGGTTCCATTTTAAATACCCTTATTATGCATTTGAGATCACATTTATTATGTTTCCTTTCCCAATGTTTTATAGAGGAATCCTTTGAATGAGTTTCAAATGTTTAATTTATTCATGTTGATTTGTATAATGTTTTTATTTCCTATTTTGTAATGTATTATCATTTTCATGTATATAATATAACTTTCTATGACTGGTAGACTAGTCGGACCATTAGGATTTATTTTCACTAAATTAATGAAAATTTTAAAAAATAATAAATTGTATTTTGTCTTTTGGGGTTGGGATGTTACACAAATTACATGAAATATTTTTCATTTTTCTCATATTAATGGTAAGCATAACACATGTGTGTATTATCATGTGATTACTTAGGGATAACTCTAGCACCAACAAATTTCACAAGATCATATGATTAGTATTGGCTCAAAAGGCCATGACATTTGTTCGAAATCATATTCAAATATTTTTTTGATATAAAGAACATATATTCTTCACGACTCTTATTGTAGAGTTATAACATTGTGAAAATCACCTAAATCACTGTTAAGTTATTTTTTCATTTGATATAAATATCTTATGGATACCTTTTATTACATCTATAGAGTTTCCAATTTTACCAACAATGAAACATTTTTGAATGAGACCATAAACTTACATGAAAAATGGATGTCACATGTCCTTTTTCACAAATATTGTTTATCAAAAATGTTATTCTTTAATAATTCATCATTTTAAATGTTTAATGAAACATCCTTATCTTACATGATTCTTGTGATGATATCTTTATTTCCTATCATATGGTAAGAATGTCCACCCTAATGGATATATAAACCAACCTGATTTACTAATTTAAATGAAAAATCTAAATCCTATTATCACTTAGTTACATTAATTTTGATCCATGTATTAAATTTCAAAATTGATTCTATCAAGTATTCTTCATCTATAATAGTGAATAATTGACCAATTTCATCTTGGAAATCGTCAAAACGATTTTTCATTTTCTACCCACTAAATTATTCCTCAATCTTATTTTTACACCAAACATGTATCTTATTTGGAACATTTCGTTACATTTTTCATGATTAATATCAATCCATAATTCCTAATAATCCTCACATAAAATTACTGCAATTAAAATAATTGCTGAAAAAATCGAACTCTGTTTGGATGACACTTTTTTTGGTTTTTGCATAGATTCCCCTTGTACGTGGAACATTAATTTTGGGACTATCACATATTTCCCAAAATAATAAAACCTAAAATGATGAAAATTAACATGTTTCAAGGTTGTCAGACTAGTTTTCCATCGGGTTGTCCAAATAAATGAATTATTATTCGTACAAAACTAAGCCTTAAACCACAGAGTTGGAGATTTTATCCTAGAATGAATCTTATCAACCTTATATTTATTGTCCATACTAATTCCATATGTGTTATTATAGTGTATAATTTCGTTCTCATAATAGTTTTTAACTGTTTTTAGGGATATCTATACTCTAATATAACATTCTTATGTCACCTTTTAGAGATACATTTATTATTTCAAAGCCAGATTCAAGAGTATATCTATATCATTTTCTTTTCTCCATACGTAAACAACATTCCCATTTTGTTATTTGATATATTTGAATTCATGAATCACTATGTTTTTCAAATATTTGATAACCATGGGAAATTATTCAACATTGATATTATAAAAAATGACTTTTTTTGATTTCTCTATAATAGAAGAGTTACAATTTTTAGGATCTACCTTTACCTAAAACTTTAATTCATCATACTACTATATATTGAATTTGTAATTATTAAACACTCATTTGAATTTCATTATTATGGATCAAAATACATCACGTACAACAATAGTAGAGTCTATATCCCCATGAATATCAACTCTTTCTTACACATCTCCATCATTATTTAATCTCTCTTCCATTATATAGGAATTTCTTACAACTACCCGCAAATAAACTTTTCCATAGTTATTATAAACAACAATTTATTCTTATTTATCTTATTTTGAAATATCATTTAATTTTCAAAGTATTTTTTTATATTTAAAAATAGTTAACTTATTTATTTTCCAACCACTCAAACATTTGGAATAAATCTTCATAGTAATTTCATCATCATCCCCAAAATTGTCAAAACTATGTTGGGAAAAATTGTTTCAAATTTCACAACAATTATATATCAAAATCATTTTTATTAATGTAATCACCCAAATGATCATTTTCACCATTCTATATTTGTGGATAAGAGTGACATAACATCTCCCTCTTAATCCTCTTTGTGAATAATCTGTACAATGAGATTTATCAATGCCCCAAATTTCAACTCCTCCGAAATACCCTTAACTATTACATCATTATAATCATTTCACGTTTCTAATGTGACTTTTTTAAAATGAAAAAATATATTTTAGGCTCCTTTGGATCATTATTATAATGTATAGAAACATTTGGGATGATTTAGGGAGGAAATATTCTCATGAATCTTTTGAAAATTATTATTATATTGACCATTTATCTATCACTTCACATGATCTTCCTAGTCACCTTCACTATATCAAAGAATACCTTAATAAAATCACTGGGTTACACCCTCATGTCCTCATTTTTTTTCATAGAACATGAAAATTAGAATCTCTATCATATTAATTACATTTTTAGTTATAAAACTACTTTTCCCCATTAAAATTCATTGATTTACAAGAAATTACACAAATGTATAATGTATTATATAAGGATCATAATAAATAATTGACTCCTCTAGAATATAAAACTTTTTCTCCTTATTTAGAAACTCATTAATAATTATTATATATAACTAATGAGATCCCACGTGTCAAATATATTTACACACCTATAGCTAAAAATGGTTCAAGTTTAACATCATATTATTTAATAATTGAATATAATTTATGTTGGTGATCAAAATTCTTATGCGATTGATATATATCATGGATTTATCATAGGGATATAAAATAATATTAACCATTCTATAATAACCATTTTTTGTTTCCACTATAATAAATACCCTGAGATGAGGGATGAATTAGTGTAAGATTTATTAAAAACGACCCATATTTGGATCCGTTTTTATAATTAGACAAATCCCCTTTCCTTTCCCATAATGTAGAAATATAATAATGTAAATTAAAAAAGCACCATATAAACAAAATTTTATTGGATTACCTCACAATGATACATTCAATGAAAATAAAATGGTAATATAGTGGTATACGAAATCCACTAAAATGAACTAATATTACTATTTTAAGAGTTCACACAATATCTTTATTGGTTTAATGCATATCACACTTGGAAATACAAATACTCACTCATCTGATGTGTGAAAATTGATCCTCTAGAATATTTTTATTTTTATATATTGAATAATGTTTTTTTCACAACAATTAGTTTTTCATGAATTAATATATTAAATCTCATGATGAAAATAAATATATAATATATTTTTTGGGTGATTACATTGGGTTCATGTGACATTCACTTCAACATAACCACAACTTAACATTCACAAAAATCATAATATTTCATCAAAAATCACATTTTGGAAAAAATGGAAAATTTCAACAATTTTTTATTTTATCAAGGAAATATAACCTTTTTGGAAAATTTTGGTTTGTTTTAGATCTATATTTTTCATATAGACACATGTTCCCTCTCTACACGCATCGGATGTTTCATAAACTACTTCAGGAAACTAATATACAATTTTATTTCCATGATATTATCTATGTGTTGGAAAACCCAAATGAGGGTGTTGAAATCAATTAATGGACATTATATTTCCTTCAAGAAACTACCTTACACACCAAAAAACATTCATATATCATACGTAGTTCTCTAAAATTAAATGACTTATGAAAAATATAGACAAAAACTCACATCCTTCAAGAAACCACCATATGTATTTCC
The DNA here is from genome assembly GCA_963277665.1 of Viscum album. Lineage (NCBI taxonomy): Eukaryota > Viridiplantae > Streptophyta > Magnoliopsida > Santalales > Viscaceae > Viscum > Viscum album. The sequence continues at coordinate 53,323,344 of OY728143.1, read as the reverse complement.
CTAGATCCCACTAATATATAGGCACCATGAAATAGTGAAAATCATGGATCTTTTTGACATTCATGAAACACCATTCATTTTTTTATTTCTTTAAAGAAACATTAAATATTTAATTTCACATAACATTATGATACTCATTCCCATTTTTCACCAAACCTTCTCTTTTGAGAAGCATTATTTACACCATCAAAGCTCTAATATCACTTAAATAATGATTATTTTAGTATATATTGTGAATAATAATTTCAAATCATCACAACTAGAAATTTTAGTCATCCATATTCACACACATAACCAACTTAAAAAACTAATATATCAACTTGAGGGATTTTTTCATATAAAAATATATATCAATAAGGATTCTAGAGAATTTGTGTAAGGCTATATATAGGAATGAAATTTGAATTATAAATATATATTTTCATTGGAAATATGATCATTATAAATATAGTCATTGTGTATATGGTCCTCAATTATGCATGTATACAATAAGCGTATTTCTCCATTCTTATTTTTTGTATCAATTAAAAAATTATCTAATTATGTAATTCATTAAAATGTAAGTTTATAATTAAAATATTCTTTATAAAACTAAATTTTCATGTGTTAAAAATTATCAGTACTATTATAATGATTAGTTATTGATTATAAATATTCAAAAGATAAAATATTGAATTTAATACTAAGAATTGAAACAATTATATGTTGAGAAAATAAATATTTAGTTTTAATATAATATTATCAAAATTATATAAGGATATTTTTAGGATCTGTTTATTTCAAAATATAAAAATAAATGGTAAATTTTAAATTATAATTATGATTTAATGTTCTAAAAAATTAAAAAAATAGATTATCACTAATTTAATCATTATTTCAAATATATTAAAATTTAGAACACGTTATGTTAGAATGTTATTTTTAAATAATAATATGTTTTATTAATATTTAATTTTTTTATTAACAATTATTAATTATCTATATTTAATTAAATTAATTAAATTAAATAGATCCCCATTTATTAATCATTAATTTTAAATTAAGAGTTAATTTGATTACATTCTTTTCATAAAAATTATTTAACACGGTAAAAATGAGTGTGGAATTCAATGGTCAAAAGCGTTAAAAAATTAATAATGGAATAAAATATCATAAAAACGTTTATCTAAATGTACGGATAATGAATTTCAGGTCCAAAAATTACCCATATCCATTATTGTCAACATTATATCCACCTTAAATTTAATTTCAAAAGATTCAACTCATTAAATTAATATTTGAAGAATTAAAACTCTATAGTAACTGATATATGGATTTGTAGTCTAAACCATAGAATAAATCAATTTATTATATTCCCTATTGAATATCAAAAAATATTTCTTCACCAAAAACCTTATTATATGTTTTATAGGTTCTATTAAAAGTAATGAATCAATAATTTATCATTTTAATGGAATCTATGTTGAGAACAAATGAATTGATCATGTATATAATGTGTTCAAGGATATTTTTAATTAACTTCATAGTAAATCTCAATGAAAATATTATCTTATACTTTAATTTAGTTTTAATAAAATTGTTTTGATTCTAAAAAAATAAACATCTTTTATTTAATTATTATATCATACACATCCCCTATTATAATATATTGTTGATTAGATGTGTTTCGCCACATACATGAATGAGTCTATAATGACATCATCATATTCAGCAAAAAACAATATCATTACATTAATACATAGAATATCTGATACTAAATAATATTATACTTCATTAATATTGTTATAAATGAAATAAATATAAATTATTGAAATAAATTATTTAACTTAGTATTTTCTATAAATTACTTAAAATTTATATTCATGGACTCCAATTTAGATGAGGGTGAGCATTGGTGGTAAGCCTATTATTTCTTATACTAAAAACCCATAATCAAATCCAAGATGGAATAAATTAAATTTTCACTATAATTCTAATTTATAAATATTATATTGTAGTAACAATATAGAGAATTGTAGGAAAAACATTATTAAATAGATATAATCTTTTATGAAATGATACATTGTCTACAATGCCTCATGGCTATCATTAATCTTTAATCTACTCAAACTCCAAGTCAAACTATTCAAGATTGTGTAGCTAAGAGAATCCCCTTATTGGATGAATATAATGTTTTAGAAATTTATTAATAATTATGTAATTGGAGGATATTGATGGGGATAGGGAAAAATTTGAGTATTTAGGAGTCATGATCATATATATATAGAAATGACCAACCCAATAACATCATGTTGGTTGGGAATGTCTCACACAATAATAAGGGTAACTGGGTGGAGGGTACATCTCATGATTCTAATATATTAAATTTAATATATACATATAGGTCATAGAAAATATAAAATGGGTCTTTATTATATTTAAGAGTTTCCTTAAATAAATTAAATGAGTGGATTATATAAATAAATATTATTCAATGCCATTAGGCTAGAGGAATTTATTTTATTCTAGAGAATTAAATCAATGACTTCCATAAAATGGAAAGGAAAAATTAATTATAACACAATGATACTACAACCTTAAGTAATCTGTAAAATTTTATACTAGTTATAAAAGGACCAACAACAAATATATTGAATATGAATCAAATGATTAAAATTACTAATAATCAATTATTTAAATAAAAAAATAATCCCTACTAAATGTATATTGATTCATTTTCATTAAATACTATAAGTTTATATAGATATGAATATGGTTTTGAAATATTTTACTAATAATGTTATGTAAATTTAAAATAAGGTTAAAGATATTTCGTATTATTTAAGATAAATTTTCAGGGTTTTCACTTATCAGTTTTTCATTCATCATGATATGTTTTTCTTTTAAAAAATTATAATTTTTTAATGATTATATAATGTCCCGTTGATATTTAACTATTTTTTCAATGAAATTTAATATATTAATAAATCTGTCTCCAGTTTTATTTTTAATGGTATTTTGATTCACAAGTTTGTGATGTTATAATTTTTTTATTTGAAATTTAATATTGAATCCAATCTTATTTGGAAAATGATTCCAAATGTGAGATTTTTAAGATATTTTTCATTAATACCACATATATTTTTTCCTATATATTATTTCATGTTTTTTAATATATTTATAACAATTCAGTTCTCCATCAGTTTGTAATTATCATAGAGTGATTATATCAAAATAAACAAAAAATATCTGTTATTTTCTATAAAAAATAATCCATTTTCAACTAAATTTAATTTTTTAATGGATTTAATTATATATAATGATTTTATTGATTATGTACTTTTGTAATGTCCTTTAATTTCATTACTAATGGAATATTCTTTCATCATTTTCGAATATTTTTTTTCTACAGTCATTAACTCCCTTAACAATAGAGGAAAAAGAATCATTATTTTATTAAGCTTTCTATACGAATGATTTTGTGAACTTCTGTAACCATTTTCTCTGAATCAGACTTCCTCTTCATGTGTTCATGATTTCACAATAAAATATATCTTTTGATTGTTTTAATTTTACATTAAAATTTGATATTTATTCTGGTTTTGTGATACAATTTTCACACAATTATGAAAGGGTGTTTTATATATATATTTAAATACATTGATGTTTCATATTATTGAATAGGTATATTATCTAATGATTTGATTAAAAAATGTTATTTTTACTAATTAATATTACATTATGATAATTTTTTTCTAGATACACAATTCATTCCATTAAATCAATTATGCTATGATGGAATTATGAAGGTTTTCATGATCATGTAGATCTAAAATGTACCATTTATCATTATATGATGCTTGGTTACATTATATAAATTTTATGATACATTATATCATGTTATATTATGATGGGATATGTGTTTTAATTTCAAGACTAAAGTATTAATAAATATAGGTGATTCTCATAATTCAACAATGTTTGGGGATGATGGTAAGCATGGACAATTATTTTGTGATTTTATTGGTTTTTGGACATGAAATATTTAATAAGATTTATTATTGTATATGAACCAAATTATTATACATTGAAGCTATGTTATTTTATCATACTTTATTATTATTTAATCCTTTTTCCACACACTTATAACTCCTATATTATTTTAGCTTGAAAACTTATTCCCTGAATCATGATTTGTTAATTATATTTGTATTGGTATAATTATATTATTTATATTGATGTAAATTATTTTTTTATCATTCCCACATTCATATCTTATTCTAATATTTGATCTTTAGAGTATATATGTTATGTTTTCCTATAAAATCATAAGTGGGCACCCTTTCATATATTTTGATAAAAAAGGTTATAAAAATTGTTTTAAATATGGTGAGTCTAATGTTTACCTGGTGACGAGACATATTTTTGAATTTGGTGAATACTCTAAAATAATGTTGTTATGTATCTAATATGTAATAACTCTAATTTTTTTGTTATATGGGTGTGATTTATTGTGAGATAAAATTAAAATTCATATTAAATGTTGTAATATGTATATATTTTGTAATCAGGTAACCTTAGTTATAATCATATTTCTATTTAAATATTTTGGGGGATTAAGATGTTAGGAATATGTGGGTAGGAACTAAAAATACTATACTAAATAAATGTGATGTAGGATGAATATAGATTTCAATATGTTGAAATGAATATTTCATAACCCTGTACATCATTTCATTCATTTTCATTATTATATGAATTTTTTATATTCTTATAATTTTTTAATACTGATGATAAAAATTTTAGTTTTTGTAATTGATGAAAATTTGAAACATTAAATTGATACAGTTATGTGTATGATCAAAATTTTAAATATATCATTTAAGCATAGTTTAATGAATTTTTTAAAATATTGGTAAATGTAATAAAAATATTTATATTCAACACCAATTTAATTTTATTGAATTATCAATGAAATATTATAGTGTTTTGATGATTTTATTTCAATTATAAAATAATTAGACAATAGTTGTCTATTGAAATATGATTCTATAATTTTATTTCTCCCTCTTGTTAAATTAGATGTAATTTTTGGAATGTATATTTTATACTTATATAAATACCATACCAGTTGTTGAGATATGAGTATCACAGTTCCTATCTCAAATCATTTTAAGATCATTTATCGATCAAAATATTACTATGAATTTTTTTTATTGAAATGAAATCCATTATAGTGGTTCAAAAACATAATTATGTGGGATAATTATCCCATATGTATGGGAAAACCCATATATTGAAATTATTTATATTTTACAATAATATGTTAGTTTATTTTTGAAATTTTTTATGTTTTTCCCAAATTATAATGTTGTGTTTTTAATAGAATTCATACTCAATGTTATAGAAATATAAAAAAACCAAAAAATAGTGTTGATTGATTTAGAAAAATTAAATATGGACATCCAAGATAACATAAATTGGGTTTTATTATTCTTATGTTCTTGAACATGTGGGGGGGATGTACTGCTTACTGAGAAAAATGAAGGATTCGTGTGTTTTTTTTTCATTTTTTATCATGAACATAACTAGACCATCATCACAAAAAAGTTCCCAATATTGTGTAATAAAGACTTGATATATCAACTATCATTGAATCAATTTTCTCAATGATTGAACATTGATATGAATATCATAAACCAACTATTAAAGTATTTTTATGTCAAAGAATAAAATTTATACAATTTATAGTCATTATTAATTAAATGTTATATAATTTGAACTATAATAATTCTTCTTTAATACAAAATGATTTAATGAATTGATCATTATAGATTATATTGACCAATTTATGGGAGTCATTGTATATACTTTATTCAATTATTCCATGATAAATAAATTTCATGATGTTCATTGGGGGAATGAGAAGAAAACCATGAGCAAAATAGATATTTTATTTCAAATATAGAATTTTGAAATCATATTTGTTGAAATAATCATTTTTTGTTTATGTAATTACATGTTATGGTATACTATGCATTAATGAATCAAACAGGTGAATAAAAATGGATTAAAAAAAACTACTTTTATAGAGTTCCATATTTTTATTAGGATTTATAAATATTATGAATGGTCAAGAAAATATTTTACAAGACTATAAAATAAAAAACCAGTATAATTAATATGAGGGTTATGTTTTAATGGAAATATTATTGAGAGATTTTTTAAAGGATACTGAGATATGTTTCATCACTACACATGTACTCAAATTATCCTATACATGAGAAGCATTAATAATATAATTTGATGCATCGGTTAAGGGGATATAATGTATCATCATTTATAATGACATGTTGTAAAACTATTCCATAAATTATTATGGATTCATGTGAAAAAATTATCATTGTATGATTTAAATAAAGGTTCATTAGAATCTACAAAATGATGAAGTGTAATTATATCTATGATGACGAGTTTGATTTATAGACTAATAAACAGATATTAATGTATGTATTCACATAGATGGAATTAATAATTTAATACTGATGATATTTTGAGTATATCAATGACATTAAATAGTTTATAAATTTCCACATTTGAATGTAAAACAGGGTGGTTAATACTATGGGTATGAATTATTATACTACCATATTCAATATAATGATTTAAAATAAATAATACTCATGGATTTGAAAATTACGGAATGTTGAATCAAATTATAAAGGCCCAAATAATATCTTTTGTAAAATATTCCTCGATTATCCATCCATTTAAAGATCAAGTTGGAACAAAATCTAGAAACAAAACAATAGAAGAGTGTTGGTAATATTATATATTTAATCTATTGAAGTAATATAATTATAAGATTCATTAAATAAATACATATTCCATAAAAAATTAATTATATAGGTAATTTTTTGATGATATGAATTTCTAATCACTCTCAATCCAACATGAAACACATATATGTATGCAAATATCAAGAATAATTTTTTTTCGAAAAAATGAATTGGGTCATTATAGTGTATATATCATGATAATTTGTTTTCATAATGTTATAGATAAAATTTTTATTTCCAAGGGGAGGATGCAACCACTGCCCATACATATATGTATATCATAATATACAACTACTTATTTTATAATTAAAATTACAATGAATCTTAGATTTTATAATGTTATTTGTGTTATATTAGATTCAATAATGAAGTTCACAATTTCTTTATTGAGACACTTTATTTCTTGGTAAATATTACATGATGTATATATGAAAGTGTTATGGCTTCATAGATTAACCTCTCAACATTATCTGATTGATATCATAGTTTTAGCTCATTTTTCATGGGAGGTCCTCCATATCAACAATATACAATGTAATGCTATAATAGAGTTTATCATCACTATTGAGATAGTTCACTAAATTGTTCTGTTTAACACTTTCTGATATATTGAGATTATTTTTAATTTTTTTAAAATTATATTGGAAGCAACTCCTTTGGGTAGTGGAGTTCACATATAATAATTTTTTACATTATATCATTTAAAAAAGATATAATTTTTAAATTTAATGGGAATTGGTTCTAAAATCCAATTTATTGGAATGAATTTAGTGACGAAAATCTGATGGTATTGGTATGTTCCCATGAAATATAATAAAATATTCATACTATTTGGTGGAATATTATTGTTGTGTTAAAATGATAGAAGAGTTATGTTGATAATAATTAATGAAATTGGGAGTTTGAAGCCAAAATCAAGGTATTCCTTTGAATATAATCATGGAATATGGATATGAGACTCCAGAAGATCATAAATTTGAGCACTAGATACTTTATTCATTTAAGAATACTTGTTTTTTGTTAAATGGTATCTCATCATCCTTCACATCCACCAAACCTATCCCAAGAGAATAATTTGTTCCATTTATAACTTTTGAGGATGGACATTCTGGAATATTCACATGTAATGAGGTATGATTAATTATAATTATAAAATGAACTATCTTATGAGTAATAATTATAAACATCATTTATTATAAAGGAATTTTTCTATGATATTTGTCTACTAGTAGTATTAAAGTTTTATGGGGAAATAAAAATTTGTAGGAAGAAATTTTGGAATATGCAGATGTAATGAGGCAGAAATACACTCGTTTTATTTCATCCGAGTAATGAATTTTAAAGGGAAATTTATTATAATGGATGTAAAATGTTACACCCCATGATGTTTTAGTTATTTTCTAATTACATTGAAAATATTTTTAATTGATTTTTCAAACACAATATTGGAATAAAATAAAAATTAAAAAAATTTATTTGTTTAAAATATCAATCTAAAAGTTTAAAAGTAATACATTAGGATATTTGAATATGAAGCATTATTATGAAATTTATAAGCAGAAAAATATCATATGTCAATAAATATACCAAGAATATTATATCCAATCCCTCAAGGTTTTTATTAATGTTTATCACTTGTATTAAAACTTTGATTATTTAAGAGTGAATTAAAACAAAAAAAACACATCTTAAAAAAGAAATAAATTAACAGAACGAATTATTCTAAATTATCTATAGAAGACTATATATAAGAATGAAATATGACTATTATATATATGTTAATTATAAATATGGTTCTTTGACATATAGTCATTTGGTTTCTGTGTATCCAATAGGTATATCTGTATTCTATAACATTTAGAAACACATTGAAAATAATATAGTTCTATAATCAAGTGAAATGAAAGTATTTAATTAAAATATTACAATATAAAAATATCTTAAAGTTTGTTACATATTAATAATTATTTTCCAAAATAAATATTTATTTCATGTATTTATAAATTTTAAAAAAAATTATTAACAATGTATTTATGAAATTAATTTTTAATATGTATGAATAATTTTAATAAGGAGTGGTAAAAATTATTTAAAGATATTATTGAAGAAAAAAGTATTTCTACCTTAATTAAATAATGATGTGAATTTTGGATGATGTTTTTTTGTAATTATTTTAAAATAAATAAATATATTAAATCAAACTGAAATTATATTAGATATAAATAAAATTATAAACACATAACCTTTGAATGATAGTTTTCAAGTAATAAAAATTTCTATTTATATATTCTTTTTTTATTTAAATGTTCAATTTATCGTATTTAAATTATAAATTAGATTATATTATTTAAAAAATAATTAATGTAATGCAAGAATTATTTACGTTGGAAATTTTTTTTATAATTTAAACAATATGATATTGAGAAGAAATATATTTACTATGGTATATGTAAAAATATATTGAATGTTTTTTAAAATAACAGGTAATTACATAAGATATCTTAAAACGCTCTTTATGAATCTTTTGATGAGGGATATATTGAAAAATACTTCTCATATTCCCTTTATAGTGATTTTTATTCGCTTTTCTTTTAAAATGACAACAGTTAGGAAATGAATATTTTTGGAATATCCACACAAAACTCACTTATAAAAGGACTCTTCTTCTCTACTTATAAAACCCCTCATGTGATTACTTTAAATATCTAATATAGTGCCATATACTATTTTCCAATTCCATAAATGATGTTTGTATAGTTTTTTGTCTCAGTAAAGATTCCCAAATCCTACATTCTAATCTATAAAGAGTTGAGAAGTATCAGATTAATCATGTATCTAAATTACCCCATATTTTTTACAATTAAATTAAGATATACACAAATTTTATATCTCATATTAAAGTATAATTGTTTTATATTTAGATCATTACGAGTATATGAAAAAAAATATTTTTTATAAATATAATTACATACTCATTCTCTAATATCTCATGATCTTCTTAGGTTATGTTAAACCACATATGTGACCGATGTTATAAAAATACTATTATTATCGCAAAAAAAGAGTTAATATGTTAACTCTATAAATATATTATAATAAAAATTAATATATTCCATGGATATTTTTCTACAATATGAAACAATATATATCGACCAATATAATGTAACCCATTATGATTAGTAAATTAACAGAAATATTATTTGAATTGCTTTTATTCATAATAACCCTACAAATACATTCTAAAAATTAATAGGTGATTAAATAAACCATTAAAAAATTATACTACTCTTTTGACTCGTATGGATAGGATTTAATTTTTACCAATGAATGAGGACTAAAATCATTATTACCAAACATGTAAAAAGCGACTTATATTAAAAAAATCTACGAAGAAAAATAAAAAAAATTAATAAATATATTTGTAATAAATTATTACAATTAATGGACATAAAAGGTAATAAATATAAATAGTTTTCTATAATATTTTATTTAAAATATTATTTTTCCATAAATTTTGATAGACCACTTTCATGGAATCCCATAATAAATTTAACAGATTTTTCATCTCAATTTTCCCTTCATCAGGATGTCTTCAATATTCTCCAAATACATTAATAAATATGGATTATATAATACCCCATGGATGTGTTTAATCATATATTTCATTATATTCATGGTAATATTTTTTCTTTTAATGTATTTTCTTTCAATGTAAGAAAATCAATAAAGATTTTCTTTCCAATCACATTTCAAATTTGAGAGTTCTATAACTGTATTTCAATTTGAAAAAATTATGTGATATATCTATATATAACAACCAATATTTTATTTTCATATAATTGTTATTAATTTATACTTTTTCTTTTTCCATTTTAATCACCCTTTAGAATATAATTTATTATAAGTGGTCTGTATAAGTGAAACATACTATACATATTTATTTTGGTTTAGAATATTTCTCTTACAAGTCTAAATTCATCAATGTTTTAATAGTTGTTAGTATCTGGAATATTTTATTATATTAGTTCATTTTCAATGTAAATTTATTTATTCAAAAAATAAATATTATTTTTATTTTATTAGTGTTTCTGTTTTCCATCAAAATTTTCCTTCTTTACGAAATAATGAAAAAATAAACATTTTTAAAGTATTAGGAATTTATACTTTCCCATCATTTATATTTTTTTTCCTAATCAAAATTGATATCAATGATTTAATATTTTCCCAATGAAATATCTTTTCCAATCAAATAATTAATTTTTATTGGAAATCAAATTTTATTAAAAGAAATCATGTTTTTTATATAAAATTTGTAACAATTTTATATAAGGGTTGTTTAACTATGTTTAAATCAGTTAATATTTTATTTGATTCATTAGGTATGTGATCTAATGTTACCATAAAAAATATTTAAATATATTCATTGTTATCATATTATGTAAATTATTTCCTAATAAAAAAAAATTTTATTGGTTAATAATATATTATAGAATTCTTAATATTTCCATTACCATTTTGCTCATATATATATATTTTATAATTATACAATTAGAGGATCTATTGTATCATTCAATTTCAATGGGTGTTGTTCTATGTTATGATATCAATATGAAATGACGGTGTATATCAAATGTTCACTATGTATGGGATAAGAGTTTTTATCCCAAGTTTAATGTGTTATGGGGTGGTGGTTTGTATAACCCGTCAAGATGTGATTTCTTAGGTGAATATTTTTTGAATAATTTATGATATAAATTATTATTTTAATGCTACATTCGTTGTTAATGAAATATAACAATTTTCCCATGGATATTGATTACTAAATATTTTTTCCACTCTCCCAGAATTCTTGTATTATGTAATCCTAATCCCTTATTCCATGAATGATGTTTTTTATCTAGTATTATTTAGTTCTAAATATTTTTATTTTATATCATGTACATTTATTATGTTATCTTAACCAAATTCATATCTTATGCTCACATATAACCATCGATTGATAATTATTATATTTACCCTTAAATAAAATATGAACATACATTATCTTATAATTCCATTAGTTTTGATATAATGAATGGTTTTAATTATTATGTTTCAAAATAGTATCATGTTAGAATACTACTTGTACTATATGTTGAAAATTTGATTATTATTTTTGTATCTAATGCAGAAATACACTAATCATTTAAGATCATGGATGAGATATAATTATTTGTAAAATGATTTTTCATATAATTTTTTTATCATGTCTATATATTGAGATATGGTCATATCAATAGGAAAAATATAACAAGACATGAAAAATGAACTCAACATGTTGGGTCATAACTTACTCTAATTATTCATGAACCCATATAGTTTGTAAAATGGTGTAGTTTATTTCACTTTATCAAGAAATAGTACTTATACCAGTAACATATAATTAATAATTTTATTCTAAGCTTATTTAAATAGATTTTAATGATCCTACACTCCATTTATAATGAGGTCTATCCCATAGAGATGTCGATACAATATTTACCTTCCATTACATCATGTTGTACCATTTCATCCACCTCCAAATATTGAGAATATTCCTGAGGTGTTTCACTCAAAATATTTATATAGTGGGAAATAGATTATTTAGCTGAGAGAATCAACTATAGTTATATCCTTTAATTTCAGGTGGAAATCGGGTCCTTGTATCTAGAATGGATTATATAGTAACCAATCATTTGAATTCCTAGATAGAATAACAGGTGTGTAATATGAAATAATGTATAGAATAACATTTCATTGGATCTAGAATGGATTAAATGGTAAACATACCTTCCATTTCCTAGACTCTATGATCTATGAGTGGTGTCTCACAAACATGCTTCCTAATGATTCACCATACCAATATTGTATCATATAATAAAGTATGTCATACTCCAGGATGCAGTCAATGTCTATTATATGAGTTAATTATTAAATTGAAACAAATTCAATATGAGGAGGCTATTATTTAACATTCCCCATTTATATTGAACATGGAATAATCCATAACCATGTCAATTATATTAGTAGTGACATTTAATTAGATACTTTCTCAGTTTCATGGTATAATCCATGGATATTTATGTCATTATCATGGATATCTTAGCTAGTAGATAAGAAATGATCACTCAGTAGTTAGGATAATTAATTGAAAACATCACTGATTTTTGTTCAAACAATCCAACCCACCAGAACTATTTTGGAAAGAGGTTCAATTTATGTTCATACATGCATAGGGAATTTCAATTTTATTTAATCATTTGAAGGTAATAAACACTTTGGTTATGTTTTGGGACCAAATTAATGGTAAATCCTTGATATATCCTTTATAATTATTTTTAGATCCATGAATATATATAAAAATTAATTAGTAAAAAAATTAATCTTTAAATATTCATGGTGAAACACCCTCATTTAGTGAAGAAATTAATGCATTATCACTAATTCTAGATGTTCAACTATGATTTATATGTATATGAGTTCATCCACTAAGCTTAAATGAGCTGAAACAATGGTTGGAATATTATGGTCATGATCTAATTCTAGTCTCGAAAAGGATTTATTATTTTTCATTTCAGTTAGGCATCCTCTTGATAATGATCATATTATATAATCCTTACAGTACAACAACCCTTGGAACATAAAAAAGGTTTCATATTTTAGTAATACAATATATGTGTATAAATATAAAAATGAATATTTATATATATGTATGTAGATATAGGATTAACAATTATTTATATATAGAAAAAACAGTCACAATACATATATTTATCCTACATAGTTATTTCTTTTAATGCATTAGTAATAGGATGATCCACTAGAAGTTCCACTGGGAATATTTCTAGAGGCTCAAAGACCACTACTCAATTATATACTATCATGAATGGGAATTTTTCATCTTCAAACATGATTCCTATGTAAATATATTGGCTAACGAGTGTTCCACCCATTGAATATCATAATGAAAAAACAATATATCATGTTTTTATATACTCCAACAAATTAAATTTTATTATTATGGATGAAATTAAGAGAAACATATTATTTTTCTGTTGGAACATAATTTTCATGTACACAAATAGACATTCTTAAAAAACATAGTCTATTCTTGTAGAGTCTTTTTTCCACCCACATAATCCCATATATTTTTGTCAACATACTCATAGCACCCATATTATGTTAATTGTTTTAGCTTTTAGTGAATATACATTAAAATTGAGTTCTTTCATGTAATTTCACATTTCATTAGGATAATTATCAATAAAATAATTTGAATGGTATTTCCACCATTAAGAAACCATTCAATACAACTTCCCCCAAATATATGGTATTTTACATCTCCACTATATATAATGTGATTATCCATGAATTCCACTCCAAATAGTATTTAAAAATATAATGAATTTTTTTATTAATGAGGGGTTAAGGGGATGCCCCACCCCACAATGAATTAAAATTTATATGAATTTATTAAATAAAATTTTTTAAAACATTTTATATTATAATATAACTATTTTTTAGAGGACATTTGTTTTATTTGAAAATATTTTCTATATTATGAATTTTCGTGGGTTGTTTGATTCCTTTAATATTTTCATGAAACATAGAATGGGTGTAATTTAAAAAATATATAATTTAATTAACGTTTATATTTTTTATGAAATATATATTGTTTATTTAATTTTTTTAATTAAGTATTAATTTTGGAAGAAGTTTAAAATTATCTTAAGTTGATGTAATTAATAATTTATATTTTCCAAAATTTTATTATAATATGTTTTTAGTGAATAAATTTATGTTTTGATCTCTGAAATTGTAAAATTCGTTGAAATATTAATGATTCCAAATATCATATTACATATTACTTCATTAAATTTAATTTTATACCATACATGTATCAATTTTCTCACTCTCTTTTTGAACATAATCATTTCAAATTAGACATTGAAATAAACCTTTTATGGTGTTCATCTAGTCCATCATAAGATATTATCGAATTATTCTTGAAACCGAATGCACTCATTGGATATCCCATTGGTAGATCCAAAATAAATTTTCATTGAATTCCATATAAAAATCCAATGGCTCACGTGAATATCCTTAAAAGTCCATATGAATTTTTCAATGAATTTATGTAAGATGATTGGTATGACTTCAAAATCTAATTCCATTCCATATTCTGTTGAAACTAAGAAGAAATAAATCTATAACGGAAATCAAAGGGTCATTTCTCATCTAGAAAAAGTGAAATATTCCCTAGCTCATATAGAATTTTATAAATATATTACTATTGAATATTTGAAAAAGGGGTGACTACTGAGAAATATAAAATAATGATTCCAATATTTTATAGCCTTATTGAATATTATTTTTTGAAGCATGAAGAATATAAAATGAGAAAACTATGAAAATGTAGTAACAACTCAAATGGGTTGATACAAAGAGCCCAAATAAAGATTAAATCCAATGTTTGACATTTATTGGATGATATTGATGCTATTTAATGTGGGTTTTATGTGAGACATATTGACATAAAATTATATAATAATAAAAATAGATAAGCTACTAATCTATGCTGGATTAATAAATAATAGATAACAATTAGATTCTTGGTATAGAGCTAGATTTAAGGTTGAAGATGATGTTTCAATGAACCATTGTTGTTGAATAAATCCAGTGATTAAATTCGACTGCTAATAACATGATGAATATGATCACATAGTAGCACCATATTATTATCGAAACAAATAAATAAATATTCTGGATCGATATAGAGTTAATTTGATCTTTTAGGCCATGATAAAGGATTAAGTGGACCTCATCACTCATAAGAACTACAGTCATTGTGATTATAATTTATAGCCATTAGCTTCATGAAATTCTGTCTTAATGAATGTACAAACCACATGAATGAAAAAATTGGGTATGGGGATGTTGTTCCATGACAAAACATTAGTTTTAGTCACATTCCATTGATAAAGACAACATATGATTAATGAACTAAAACCCTGTCTGCAATCATTATTAAATGAAATGGTTAACAATTATTAAATTTTTTATACCAATAGATCTGTCTATGAGGACTGTTATATCTAATAGACAGAAATTGTGTTTTAGTGAGAGGATTTCATACATTGATAATGAATAATGAATTTCTTTGAGAACCATAGGTGTTACATTACATACATATTTTAGTACGTATATATGAATACTAAGCCTATTAATACCAAACAATGACAGTAAACATGAAATGAGTAATGTTATAGAATATATAAGATACTATAGTGATTCATTAATCAGGTGGGTATAGTGATTTTGATTTCGTGATAATGAATTTGATTATTGGTGTGATTAATTTCATTCTCAAGAAGTATCAGTTATTGGGAGTTTATATAGAGCTAAAATTAAAAATAAAAAATTAAAAATTTATCACTCTATATTTATTATAAGTAGAATAGGAACTAATAAATTTATGCGTAAATAAATTTTTTTAATGCTATCATTAAAAATCTAAGTGGAATAATTTCAATAATGTGTTCCCAATACTGAATTAAGGAATCTGACACTGAGATATAGTGAAATAATGGAGGTTGAAGTGTGGGGGATTAGAGTTTGTATGGATTTTTTTAAACAGATCATATATGTCTTTCCATTATATTTTTATTTATTTATTTGAGTAATTATTAATATAATCGAATTCCATTTTTATTTCAATGTGACTATCTAATTTTTTTTTGGGATGATGGATTGAAATAAAATAAATTTAATTTCATGTTCTTGATTGATTTTATAATAGTGGTATATTTTTCCCAATTTTATTGGTTCACTATATTACATGATTTATACATTAATGATGAAATAAAAAATTATATTATGAAAAGATAATTGTTGAATGTATATAATTCATTCATTCATCCATTATTTTTTAATATTGGAAAATTATTGTGGGTTTCAGTGGGATTTTGTCAGTGTAATTTCATTTTACGAAGTTTTCCACATTTCCATTATGTTTTTGAAAAACTATCATTCTAATCCATGTATTTTTTTGGGGAATTTTAGTGGATAAGTTCCCATGGATTGCTCAAAAAATATGAAAATGTAAAGGATTTAAACTCCATTAAATAATATTTCATTACCAGAGATATTGAAGGATATATAATTCTCTATGAATGCCAACTAAGCTATATTTATCAATAAGTGAGTGTTTGGTGTTTTAATTCATTTAAATCATATAATTAAATATTAATATACAATGAATTTATGAAATCTCATAATTTAATTTATCAATTTAGTTATCTATAGTTTTTCCCTAAATCTATAAATTATTTTGGTCAAATTATACATTCAATCAAATTTCTTTTATTATCACCTTTTTTTTATTATTTTTTTTCTTTCTACCTGCTTTTAGTCTAAAATTCATTTTTCTTATTTTAATTTATTGTTTTTTTTGTTTTTTCACATTATTTTTTAAATTAATTTTTCTTCTGTATGGATTGAACCTTCTCCAAAATATATTGTAGTATGTAGGTTATACTTTGTTTTTTTTGAATTCAAGACAAAACCTTATATTGAAAATTAGAATCATTTATAAGGATCGAATTGTAGTTAATTCACTATAAATATTACTATAAGAATATTTCAAAATTATAATTACCTATTAAAAATTATCTATAAATATGACTATTTTTTACTATTATTTGATTTTAATTAAAATCATTCAATTTTTTAAATGGACTCTCTATAATATTATAAATTATTGTTAAATTTCTTAATTCCTAAAATTTACAAACTCCAAACATCCAAAAATATGGAAAATAGAGAAATAGTTAAAAAATAAGTTACATTTTATGAGAAGAAAAATTATATTTTCATTCAACCTCAAAAAAAATAAATCGTATTATCGAGAAACCTAGACACATGAATTGTTATCTTCCTATGGTCTCTCGAGACCTATCTTAAATATGGTTTTCCCATAGATCTAGGGAATATGAGATGAAACAATCATAATTATCCATGCAATCTTTATTTGATGGAATGTCCATTGATGTTTATTTAGATCTTGTTAAATATTTATATATTATAGATAAATTATTACCATTGTATAGTGTTATTGAAGAAGATTAATGGTTGAGATTATTTCCATTTTGTTTAAAAATATATGACAAAACCTTGTTCTAGTACATAGAGGAATAATTTTTTGAAAATCGGGACCACGTATTCAACTAAATTTCTCTAATATTTTATCCTTGTGACAAGAACAATAAGATCAAATATAAAATCATTTTTTAGAGGTGGGGTAATTTTTTCCAATGAAAGGTCAAATATTTAGATAATTTTTTTAGTATGGTTACAAAGAACTAATATTCACCCCATATTTTAATGGTCATATTCTATAATGGTCTCACCCATTACCAAAAAGCTATAATAGACCAGATTTCTTATTTTCATATTCAATATTTAAAAACTGAGGAATTGAAAAAATAATTACAAACATGATAAAAATTAAAATAATAAAATTTCAAGAAGTATTACAATTTATAAGAGTTATTAAAATCATCATGATAAAATAATTTAAAATGAAAATTCACATATGTAGAAATTCTAGTATGGTGTCGTATTTTGAAATAGTAAATATTTTTCCTCAACAGCAATTTTCCTAAATAACCACATATAAATGATAATTTCATAGGGTATGGCCTTAAAATTTAAGATAAAATTTTCTATTTTCAATTAATTATTATTATTTTTACAGTATCAATCCTAACTTTTATAGTAAGGAAGGTTTTTTTAAATCTTATATATCCCATGGTGTTCACCCATAGATAAAACTATAGTATAAAAATTAATTATGGACTGATTCATCTAATTCTAATGTCGGGTTAAAGGGTTTTATGTAGAGATTTTGGGTGAAGTTGGAGCTATAACATAAATGGATACATTGACAGGCAACCTATAAAAACAAATGATACATGTTGCTTGAGTCCTAATATAAAGGGATATAGGAAATATGTTAAGATCAAAATAAATGAATCCAAATGAAAATGTGATGAATGTAATAACATGATGTTCATTGAAAATATAATAAAAAGGAAGGGAATGAAACAATTATTTTGTGACTGAAGATCTATGATATTTTAAAATATAAAATATATAAACTAATAATTTTTGGAAAATTGGCATTAAAGTCCAAATTTACATAAATTTTGATCGTTTTACATGAAAATTGTTGAATTTAATTTGACGTGGGAATAAATAATAGAAGGTTTGATAAATGATAATAGTAGGGAAAAAAGTGTCAACTTTTTTTACATTTATATTGTCCTCTCATACATTTCCCTAAAATGGTTATAAAAATTATTAATAAAACCAACATTTAAAATGACGTGAATTTTTAAAAACATTTAACATTAATATACAATTTGTTAAGGACCTAAATAAATTACCATTTCTCATTAAATTTAACTATATGATGTTAGTTAACAATGGAACCACATATGAAATGGCCACGATAAATTGAACTAAGAAATAATGTGTTATCCTAAGTAGTGTGTTACCACGATTTTTTCAAGAGCCCTGAAGCATTGTTATACATGGTATAATAATGGATAATTAAGATCAATATTTTTTCTTTTTTCATGGATCTTGAAACAAAAAATTTCCTTTTTCATTGTTTCAATCAATGGGTCTTGGGAAATCGAGAAATACATCGACATCTCTATTTTTTTGTTGATATGAAAATTAATCAAACCCATGAAAGTGTTGATTCATTGTTGTTAAATGTTGGGAATTTTATTTTAACCAATTATTTATCAGTGATTTAAATAGGGAAGTATAGAATGTTTTATACCATTATGTATAGGCCATCCATAGACACTTGTAGATAAATAATATATTTTTCAAAGTGTAGTGACTCGGAAATTTCAAGGAATTTTTTTTCATAAATTATTTGAAATTTTCAGAGTCTGCAGTTTCTGATGGAACTTGATTCTGAGGCCCAGTGTGCCTGGAATCAATATCTGATGTTTTTTCTGGGTACGTTCAGTAAAGGTACTTGCTAATTTTTCTATCTTTTGAACGGGTGCTCCAAATTGATATCGGAGGGCACCGTTGAACTCGCAGCGTCAGTTTTCACTTAAGATGGATTTCACCTTGACATTGGTTGATCGGGTATGAGAGTTGGGTTTTGGGTTTCACGTGGATTAATAAAAAATATGTAACAACTTATTTTATTTTAGTTTAACCCAAGCCATGTGGTAATGTTAGTTAAAAGATCCACATGGGGGTTGGTGGTGGGACCGCCACACCGTAACCTCCTATGGGAGGATGATTGGGGTGGGGACCACCCGAGAAGCATAACATCCATCGAAAGGTAATGATGTGAGGTCCACATGGGGATTAACCATCCATTTAATGGGAGGGGAGAAAACTTCTCAACTCTCCCTCATTAATGAGGGAGAGCCTCTTCGTCTCTAACTCCTCTCTTAATTGAGGTGGATAAAACCACCACAAAACTCCCAATTAATAGAAGGAAACTCTTTCACCCTCTTCTTGTTAATTATGTGGGGAACACTCGGGCCTCTAACCCCCTCAAGACTCCCAAATTTAATTTTTCCCATCTTTTGATTTTAATTTGGTGGAGCCTCTCCACTTGAATTTCGAATATTTGTGCCAACGTGAAATTAATTAAGTGGGTCCCACTTAATTAGTTCATTCCATCTGACATAATAGATTAAAATCTATTATTTTGGCACATTTTTCTCTCTTTAGTGGAGAGCATGGGAGAATAGAATCCTATAACGAACAACGCGAAGACACCAGTGACACAGAATTCTTCCTCGACTTCTTCCTTGGATCCCCCCTTCCGACGTGGGATATCATTGATGACCCTTCTTCCTTCCTCTTCTCCATCAACGGATTAATGCATGAGCTCGGATGTGGAAGCCTATGGCAAATGAAGACAACATCATCTTCCCCCATGACGAAAGAACACAAGTTGATTAAAAATGTAGGGGTGTGTTTTAAGTTGATTAATGCTTACTCATCTCTCGTTAAATCAACTACATGGGAAGCATGCTATCATTCTAACATGGAGCGTTTGGGCGGAATAAACACGAACCGACCCCTCTGCATCCTTTATGGTTTTAGAACATTGGATCGACGACGATGACTCAGTGGCATGGCAATGTTGTGATGGAGATTAAGACTGCGATTATAGGCAACACTTCCCACGACCTCCACGAACCACGTCGTCGGCCGAGAAATGCCCGATCATCCTAACCGTGCGTTGTCTACTACACGCCAAGGCCAGAACCGTGGCCCGCCCATCCCTTCGGCTCCCTAACCAAATTCCCCTCGTGCTACAGGTGCGCCCTACGCCAGCCCGGTGCCCCCCGGCGTCCCGACCGCCTACCCGGTGCCCTCCCGGCGCCTGCCTGGCACCCAGGCCGGCCGCCCTGCACCTGCCCGGTGCCTAGTCGACCTGCCCGCACCCCTCAGTGCCCAGTACACCAACCCGACACCCTCCTGGTGCCTGCACGGCACCCAGGCCACCGTCATGGTGCATGCACGGCGCCCAGGCTGCCTGCCTGTCGCCCCCCGGCGCCTGCCCTGTTGCCGACAAGCTGCCCGGCGCGCCCCACGCCCTTCTTTCCACTCCTGCGGTCTGCTCGTTCCCCACGCGGCCCATCGCTGGAATCTTGGGAAAATCAGTACGACTTGCGCCCCTCGCGGCACCGTCCGGACCTGCCACTGGCCCTCGGGCGAAGTAACCCACGAAGCGAATTCTGCCCGAATTGTCCACATAGTCCGATGGGCCGGCCCAATGGACTAGGCATAACATAGTGGGCTGACCTGCACAACGAGCCGAGTTAGATCCACCATGTCTGACCGGGTCATCCCAGACCTAGTCGAACAATACTGGGTTAGGCCGCGCCGGTCCGACAAGGTCGGACCATACCCAGGCCCACTAATGACCCTTTTCTTGCGTTGGCCATATCTTTGGAACCGCACTTCCATTTGACAAAAAGTCAGCGGCGCTGGTAATCTCTATGAGAATTAGTCCCTTAAAAAATACCCCCCTGGGAATTTGGGGTACAGTTGAGATACGTTTGGGTTGGTTCGTACACGAAACCAACTGGCCCCTGGGACAAAATCGATAATAACTCACAGATTGGGTGCCCTATTGATGTGTCGTCTGTTGCGTTGAGAACCATATGACGTGGCGAACATTTGAGATACTTCTTATTGGACTTTGTGACACTTGGAGTATCATATTTTTTCTCATGGAGCGAACCCTCCTGGAGATGAGAGAGCAGACTACGAAGACCTAGAAGCTGGATCAGACTAGATGACTGCTTGTATGATTCATTTCAGTGTGACTTGACTATCCAAGTGGGGAGCACTACTGTGTAAGGTTACAGACCCATGGAGGAGGAGCGCTATTGTGTGAGACAGAAGACCCACTATAGAGAACCAGGTTCTAGCAGTATTGGATCATCCCTTAGAGGTCCAGAGTGGATGTTGGATGGTAAATCAATGGATTTCATGAAGGGACTTCCACGTACATCCATAGGTCGCGACTCTATCTGGGTGATCATTGACCGCCTCACCAAGTCGGACCACATCCTACCGATTAGAGAGCATGTCTCAGTAGATTTCTTAGGACGCCTCTACGTTTAATAGATCGTATGGATTCATGGTTTTTCATCGACTATCGTCTCCGATCGAGATGCTCATTTCACTTGCATGCTATGGAAGGGGTTGCAGGAGGCTTTCGAGACATAGCTTCACTTGAGCACCACCTTCCGTCCATAGACAGATGGTCAGACTGATAGGTTCATTCATACTCTCAAGGACCTGCTCCATGCATGTGTCCTTGACCTTGGTCATAGCTGGGAGGATCAATTACCCTTTGTGGAGTTTTCGTACAACAATAGCTACCACTCCACCATCGGGATGGCCCCTTATGAGGAACTGTACAACCGACTTTGCAGATCACCTCTATGTTGGACTGACCCAAGGGAGTCAGCACATGTAGGACCAGAGATGGTGTAGGATACGACGAACACCACTGGAGTTCTAGGATGGCGACCACATCTTCCTATGGGTCTCACCTCGACGAGTTCTATAGATATTTTTCAGAGATGTCAAGTTTTTTATACATTTCCTCGGGTTGTTCCAGGTCCTCAGCAGAGTAGGCGAGGTGGGTTACCGCCAGGCCCTTCCACCTCAGTTTCATCGAGTAAACAACGTCTTCCATGTATCTCAGCTGAGGAGATACATGCACATCCCTTCCCACATCATCGACCATGGGAAGCTGGACATCGATGACAGGGTGGCTTTCACAGAGGCCCCAGTGGAGATTGTGGATCGACAAGATTGGGTCCTGTGTGGATGGTCGATTCATTTGGTTTCCATTCACTGGCTGCATGGGAACCTACATGAGAGAACATGGGAGAGAGAGGCTCAAATGCATGCTCAGTACCCCCCATTTGTTTTCCTAATTTGTGTTGTAGCTTTATGGGGACGTAAAGCCCTAAGGTGGGGGTAATGTAAAGGACCCTGATTTTCAAGGAAAATATTTTCTTAATTTTTTTGGAATTTTATGAGTCCAAAGATTCTAACAGCGCCTGATTCTGAGGCCCAGTGTGCCTGGATTGAATTTCATAAGTTTTGTTCAGGTATGTTTAGTAAACGTACGTGCAAGTTTTTCGATATTTTGATCGAGTGCTCAGAATTGAAACTTGAGAGAACCGTTGAACTCACAGCGCCTATTTTTTCTTATGAAGGCTTTCACCATTATGGCAGTTGATCGGGTATGAGAGTTGGTTTATAGGTTTCACATGGATTAACAAAATAAAATAAGTTACAGCTTATTTTATTTTAGTTGAACCCACGCCATGTGGTAAAGTTTGTTAAAATCTCTACATGGAGGTTGGTGGTGGGACCGCCACACCCTAACCACTCATGGGAGGATGATTGGGGTGGGGACCACCTGAGCAGCATAACCTCCCGCGGGGGGATATGATGTGGGGTCCACAAGTGGCTTAACCACCCATTTAATGGGAGGGGAGGAAGCCTCTCAACTCTCCCCCATTAATGAGGGAGTTCCTATTGGTCTCTAACACCTATCTTAGTGTAGGAGGATAAAACCTACTCAAAACCCCCAATTAATGGAACGAAACCACTTGAACCTTTTCTTGTTAATTAGGTGGGGATCACCCAGGCCTCTAACCCCCTCAAAACTTCCTAATTTAATTATTCTAATCTTGTGAAATTAATTTTGGGGAGCCTCTATACATTTGAATTTATAATATTTGTGCCATCCTGATGTTAATTAAGTGGGACCCACTTAATTAATTCAATCCATCTGACACTATAGATTAAAATATATTATTTTGTAACATTATTCTCCATTTAGTGGAGTTCTTGGGAGCATAGAATCCTATAATGAAGAACACAAAGACGCCAGCGATGACGAATTCTTCCTCCTCTTCTTTCCCGGAACACCCCTTCCGACATGGGATCTCTTCGATGACCCTTCTTCCTTCCTCTTCTCCATCAACGGAGCAACGCACTAGCACGGAAGTGGAAGCGTATGACAAATGACGACAACATTGTATCTCCCTATTACGAACGAACGCCCGTCAATTAAATATGTAGGGGTTTGTTTTAAGTTGTTTAACGCTTAATCATCTCTCGTGAAATCAACTTCATGAGCTTCTTTCAATAGTTCTAACGTGGAGGGTTCGTGCCGAACGAACACGACCATATCCCTCTGCAACCTTTATGGTTTCAGAACCTTGGATCGATGGTCAATAATTAGTGGCATGGAAATGTGGAAATGACGATGAAGACGACGATTAGAGGTCGCACTTCCAACGACCTCTGCGAAGAAAGCTCCCGGACGGGCGGCGCCTGATTAGCCTACTTGTGTGCTGTACTGCGTGCACCCCAGCCGGATCCGCTACCAGCCCCACCCGGCGGCACCCTACCAGCACGCCTTGCGCCTGTCCGGTGCCCTCTCGGTGCATAGTCTTCCTACCCGACGCCCTCCTGGCCCCTGCCCGGTGCTCTCCCGGCTCCCCGGGTCGTCTTGCCAGGGCCAGGTCGTCTACCCAACGGGCCCCATGCCCTTCCCTGAACACTCGAGGCATACTCACACCCCGCACGACCCACTTTAGGCCTCTCGGGAAGAGCCATCCCCGCCGCTCCACTCGCGGTGCCGGCCGGACCTGCCACTGGCCTTCGGGCCGAGTCATCCACGTGGCGACTTCGGCCCAAATTGTCCACGCAATCAGCTGGGTTGGGCCTAGGGGACTAGGCCAAATTTGTCAGGCTAACCCACCCAACAGGCATAGTCAGAGCCAATGAGTCTGACTCGGTCGACCAAGACCATGTCGACCTAGACTGGGTTGGGCCATGTCGGTCTGACCGGGTTGGACCGGACCCGAGCCCACTAATATCCCTTTTCTTTTTTTGGTCGTATCTTTCGCACTGGATGTCCGTTTGACGAACCCTCAGCGACTCATGTAATCTCTTTGAGAATTAGTCCCTTTTAAAATATGCTATGGGAATTGGGGTATAGTTGAGATTCATCTGGGTTGGTTCATACATGAAACCAACTTGGCCCCTATGTCAAAAAGGCTAGTAACTCACAGACATGGCGTCAGATTGACGCACCGTATATTACGTGTAGACCCTTAAATGTGGTGAACCATTGATATACTTCGTCGTGGGACTTAATGAAACATGGTGTATCAGCTTGTACCTCATGGAGCGGACCCTCCCGGAGATGCGCGAGCAAACTAAGGAGACCTAGAAGTTTGCTGAGACCAGATGACTTCTTGTTCGATGCATTTTAGAGTGACTTGACTAGCTATGTTTGGAGTGCTACTATGTGAGGTGGATGACCCATGGAGGAGGAGCCCTACTATGTGAGGCTACAGACCCACAGTACTCGACAGGAGGATTACCTCTATAGGATATTAGGGGGAGCTCTACTATGTGAGGCAGCAGACCCAAGGTACTCAACATGAGGGGTACCTCAGATTTATAAGGTTAGTGAGTAGAACCTAGGATTCACGACAGAACTACTTTACTAGACAGAGGAGGAGTTCTCCAGCAGCCGTGGCTTCGTAAATGAAAAATCCTGGTTTGACCTGAGTCAATGACCTTTGTGTTTTCCACATTATTGAGATGGGTTACTTGATAAATTTGGTATATTTATGGGAATATACCTATGTAATGGTTATCCGTTGAATTTTCATACATTGTGGATATCCTTGTTGGATTTTGTGAGACCTTGAGGGTCTCTGGGTCTCTACTAAGTATTGTTATATTCACCCACGCACGGGCTATGTCGGCACCACGTTGTGTCGGATGCAGACGACAGACAGCGTTGATGAAGGCTGAGTGCGATCCAGGACTGGACGGCGCCCACAGGTGGACCACTCGACAAGAGGGTACACGAAGCAGACCGATAGACTTGGAGTGCTGAGGTGGATATCTATACCTACCCTTCAGGTAGGAATCCCGGATGACGATCCTAGAGCTACTTATACGTTTCAATTGTTTGTATCTTTCTTTTTAGTTGTACATTCTATTCATTTGTATTTTCTTATTAGGCTTGTATTATGGCCCCCTTTACTTTCAGTACACTTATTATACAGTTTTACTTAGTGTTTGCTTCCTCATGTACTGCGGTTGTGTGAGTTTATGTTTTATAAAGGCAATTCCTTCCCAGATTTAGGGGATTATGCCTTTGGGGCTAGTCTCCAGACCCTGGCCTCTGGAAGGCGGGCTTGAGGTTGTCACGATGCAGGCCCTGGGTGACGGGTCATGACACAAAGGGAAAAATAATATTCATTTTTTTTCATCCCCAATAGTAATTTATTTTATTTAGATAATTTACACTTGAAATAAAAGGTAATAATGTTTTTTTTGGATGAAGTGGTGTTTATAGAAGAATTAATGAATGAAATAATGACACATTAAGGAAAATAATTCAATTAATATTGAATGAAAAGTATAAAGTGAAATTCAATACTTTTATTAGAATTATTGGACAGATATATTGGGGTTAAATTTACCATGATATTTCAAAAATATTTTCAATTTTTGAATGAATATATACATTGTGTTGATGTTATCGATCTAATTAATTTTATCTCACACCCTCACCTCATGTGATGTAGTAATATAAATGATAGAAACATAGATGATTTTCAAAGTATCATGTAAAATAACAATATTTTCCATTTGGATAGGCACCGCATCATATATTCATTACTAAAACACTACTGGTTATGGAATTAATTTTTTAGTCACCCTATATAAAATATTTATATAAATGTATATACACACTAATCAATAATCTCATTTTTGTAATTGGTTAGATTCTCCCATTGATGAACCTAAACTAATGACTAGTAATAATCCATAATTAAACATCTCTGTAATTTTTTAACAAGTGATATAAATATTGAATTCTTTTATTTGGATAAATCAATGAAATTTGAAGATGATATTTCTATATGATTTTACATGATATTTTTATATTAGGTTATTTTTGAGAATTTCTTCATTATAGATTTTGAATAGGACTGTTGGTCCCCAAATTATTTTCAGAAAATGTTTGATCTCAAGAAAACTCATCCATTACTAGAAATCATGTTTAGGTGATCTACTTTTTGTAATATCATTATGATTCACCTCTTTTAGACTCTTTAAAAATGTGTAGCACTTGATTTTTCAGTAATTAATCAAATAGTTCTTGTGAGTTATCCAAATGTATAATATTTTTTCCCATTAGAACTTGATCATTTATATTCAGACAGATTATCATCTGAATAATAGGTTACAAAATATATTTTTTGAACTTCCCTTGATATTTAGATACTTGTGAGACCATATCAACAAATTTAATTGGAATGAATCCTTTAAAGACCTTGAAATTGTACAAGATATTATGTTATAGATAATCAGTTATATTTTATTTAACACAAAAAAAAATATATCATTAAAAATAAAGTGAGTATAAATGGAAATGTGATAATTGTGATTTTACAGTTATACGAAAATTGGGAAAATGTAGCCCTTTTCACTATGACCATATAAACAATACTCTTATTAATAATTTCAACATTATACTTATTGTTTATTAGATGAAATGTCAATGGATAATTTTTATAGTAAGGATATTGGATTGAATCAGCAGGTAGAGTTAAGTTGTATTAAGCCCATTTTTCAGATCATGGGAATGAGGAATCATCATTTGGGTTCACCCTTGAACATTATCAAATTGATCTTCAACATGTGAAAAAAAACTAATATTTTATACAGGACAAGTTCATGTTAGTGGAAATTACCAATCACTTGATATTAGTTGAGAAGCCCCATTAATATATCACCATATTACACCTTTCTCTTACATTATATGTGGGTGTTATAAGGGGTTATGTGTCGAATAATTAGATATATAATGTGTATTTGCTTTGATAAAATAAATTTTCAATTCCATCATTAAAAATATAGGTTTCATTGAGATGAAATTTGATAAATGTATTATTTTGGACAGAAATATACTTTTATAAAATGATGTAAATTTTTTGATAATAAACTGTGGTATTATAAATAAGATACATTTTTATTTAATAATATTATAAAATAAAACATATTTTATTATAAATTATAATATAATTTTTTTATGTCGTTGAATGTTTTTAAGTGTCAGAAATTTTACAATACATTTAAAACCACAATTTTTTCAAATAAATATGGTTCCATATATATAAAAGATAAAATAAAAATATTTATAGAAATATTATGATACAATAATCATTATCGTTGATATTATATCATCAAAATTAGTTTATGGTGAAATTATGAGAATTTCCAAAAATACTAAACTGTTCTGGGAATATTAAATAATTAAATTTTATTTTTTTATATGTTTAATGACATCAAAATTTTTTTATAATTATTAAATAATTAATTGACTATATTAAATGAAAAAAATATTGTATTA
This sequence comes from Viscum album, assembly GCA_963277665.1. Taxonomy (NCBI): domain Eukaryota; kingdom Viridiplantae; phylum Streptophyta; class Magnoliopsida; order Santalales; family Viscaceae; genus Viscum; species Viscum album. The sequence continues at coordinate 53,294,478 of OY728143.1, read as the reverse complement.
TATTTATTACAAGTATTTTAATATATTTTAATTTATTTTCAAACCTATAATTTATTTTCTAAAGTCTCAATTGGAAATTTTGAAATTAAAAGAAATATTTTGTGGAATCGTTACTTTTAAAAGAAAAAATATGTTATAAAATATGATTATTAGTTGTTTCTGTTTATAATAACATGAAATAATGCATGAATTCTCAAATAATTTGTAATACCATGGTAATAATAATGGTTTTTTTCCACAACATAGATTTCCAATGCCAATATTTTATAATTTGTAAACATATTTTTCACCTTTTCTATAAATGCCAACATATATCTCAATTTAAATGAAATAATAATACGTTCACCACAAATATATTTTATTTTTCCCTCTCAATAAATCCCCTAGGATTTCTCAATCCCCCAATGTTCAATTGTTCATAATCTAAGAGTTACTCTTAAAGGTAAGGGAATTATCATTACTATTTCATTAATTATGGATCCTTTTTTATATTTCTTTTAAATTTTAAGGTAACCATATTTTATTACCCATTTTGACAAAACATTACTGAAAATTTATGGTTTATCAATGAGGTACTATTGTCCCTTCTCATTTTACCCTTTTCTAAAACCTCATTTTATACTCATTATTCTACTGAATATAATTATCAACATATATATCTTCTTCTTTTTAAATTGAAAATTTTTAATACAAAAAACCTTTACTTTTATAGGGTTGCTAACCTAGATTTAAATATGAATTATTTTATTCTGGTATTAACAAATAAAATTACCAAATTCCCATTTCATTGGATAAAAATGACATAATGATTGTATCTTTAAGCACTTTTGGAATTCCATGATTATGAAAATGAAATAATTATTTATTCTCTCTTGGATATTAATGAAATGATTGATTGCGATATACTAAGGTCTAATGTGTTAATAAATATGACTAATTCACCCTAGTAGAACTCCAATGTTTTGGATAAAAAATATAATCTATAGTGATTATATATTTTATTATACCATAGTGAATAATAAAAGAAATTTTTATTTAGGACAACTTGATTATTAACCTATGTGATATGAGTATGAATTTTATACATAAATATTGTCTCCACATTTCTATATTATTATTCAAGTTTATTTTTTTATTATATGAAATATTTTCATCTGCTCAATCCTTAATAAAATTCCTCATGTTCATATTGATATTCTTCATGATAACATATAAATTGTTTTCTCTTACTAGGGCTCAGGATCACACATTTCTTTTGATGCATGTCCCTAGGATATTTGATGTTGTGAGAGTACTTAGGATTAACCCTATGTATAATACTTTCAATTGGATTAGAGGAATTTTTTATATTTTAATTAATTATTTTTCATTATTCAAATGAAACTAAACATTATAAGATCCACTATAGGTACAATGTAAATGAAAATTATAAGGAATAAAAATGTAGTGTTCTACAGTTGATATCAAAGGGTCCCATAATTTGTTTTTGAATTTTTTTATTGGAAAACATTAAAAAAAACCCATATGAAATTTTTAATATAATTAAAAATATTGGTATTTTGATGATGCATTATGTTATTTAATTCCATAAAATTAAAACTATTCCTATAAAAAATGGTTGTAGATCTGACACAAATGTTTCTAGGGGTAACCATCAAAAACACCGTGTTGATATATAATTGAATTGGAGCTGGTTCCAGAAAACAATCCTTGCATCACTCCAAGGTTTTTAATCTCGTGGATATATTTCAATAATTAATGGATTTTAACAATTATTATGAAGGATATATAAATTTTTTAATTTTTGATAAAGAATAACATATTTAATCAATATTATTTAAGATATAAAAATCATTTATAATTATATTATTCTTAAAAATAAAATTTCTCTATATGTTTTTCTTCTATTATTAAAAGAAGTGAAATAGGAGGAACCATATAAATGATGAGCATAATGAACCATGCACTGAAAAACCTTTTATGGATGGCCTAATGGATAACTCCCTTAGAGTAATGATTCATCTATCAAGATTTTTGAACAATAACATGAATCAATTCAAGAGATCATATTCACCTTAATGGTAAAAAATTCACATTCTATCCATTTTGCATCAACGACTACCTTTTTTTATGGGATCAATTGACCCATTTATTGCTTGAAAATAGATAAGAAAAATAGAAAATAATTTTTTTACTCTATTTTTAGGAAATGAAAATTAACCATGTATAAATACTACATAATTTGAAAAGATGAGTAGTGATTAACACTATGTAAAAACATGAATCCAAGAGAAAATATTTATTATATAGTTTGGGAATAGATCATGGGATCCTTTTTCAATATATATTTCCCTAGTTTGATGTGATGAAAAATGGAGAATGAATTACTAGAGTTGATTCATAAGGATAATTAGTAAATGGAATGCAATGAGATGAACTTTAGAATAATTTTTTTGTTACATCTCTATTATTTTTACATAGAATATGGGAATTTTAGATAAATTCATTACTGTACTAAGACATCATGTAATGAGGAATATAGCTAATTGAGATGATGAAATCTATAAGGAGATATTGAATATTATTATGAAGGTTGATATAGATTTTGGGAGATGTAGTGGTCACATAAATTGAATAAATGGAAGAGGTCATTAGAATCAAACATAGGGAGGAACTATGATCATACTAAAAGAGATAATCATGTTCAAAATTCCATATGAAAAAAATTTGTGAAAAAATATTTAGGTAAATTCTAACAAAGGAGTGGAAGAGTTTTCATTTGTTGAATAGTTGACCATATTGAAAGAAACAGTCATAGTGAGGTGAATCCTAAACATCACCACACCAACAACAATGGAATGATTGTTCATGACTAGACTGAAGTCCAATGCTACAATTATTTATAGCTTGGTCACTTTTCCATTCACAGCCAAAAAATTATATGATAATGGATGAAATTATATAGCAACCTTAGCATAGACCAAGGGTGAAAGACAATGATTTTTCTCTCATGACTATTATATATTAATATATTACCATATAAGGGTTATATTGCATCTCTAGTGAAGAAAAATATTTTTGAATTTTTTTGAAAATGTTATTTTCGATTTCAGCATGTTTGTTTATAGTGGATGATTGTAACTAATAAAGCAGTGTCAACTGATCTTGCAATGAAAATGGAGGTGTAATAGTGACCTCATCGTTCAAAAATATCTAATATTTGTAGATACCTTTGTTTATCCATATATTATAATAGGTTTTTGAAAACCGTTCCATGAAATTGTCAACCAGTAACCCTATGAACATGGAAAGTGGAAAGGTTCATATGGACAAAAAGTTGTGAATAATGATTCCATAAGCTGGTGATGAAATTGGTTACTACACATGTTTTATGTCTTCCCTCTATCGGATAAGTACTCATTATTTTTATCAAGTCATCTCTGAAATTTCTTTTGTGAGACCTCATAAAATATAAAAAGTTGACTACTTATGTGACATTATATTTCAATTTTCATGACATAAATTTTCCTACCAATTACCTAGATCTAGGTTCATTTATTTTATCTCTAAATATATGTAGGCAGAATATTGAGGGGTATAAATTGGATATATACAAAGAATGCAAATGTTCAATGTATATAATAATGAAAATGAATAGAATATAAGACAAAAGATATGTTTGGAACATCTTAAGGTCTATGAATATTCAATTAATTTTCACCCTATAAGTGTGAACAACACCACTGACACATTAAATTGGAATGAATCTATTGTGCTAGATGTGATGAGGATTCAAAGAGATCACATTACCAAGGACCTCATTAGGTTGAAAATGGGAATCATTTGGGAAGGTAAATCTTCAATACTATATAAAATTATTTATCAACCGTCATTACTAGAGAATATTGGGATAGGTCAAAGAAAAAATCCTTTTTATTTCAAAATAAGATAGAAGATGTGAAGAGTGGGATGTATTGTGTGTTCAATATTGATCAAGAAGGTGTAATAAAAATTATTAAAATGTTATGTGTTAAATTATTCTTGATAAAATAAAAAGAATTATTGATTAATATCATAGATATATGTTCTCAATACATCATAGATTCATGGATATTAAAAGTTACCTTGATGAAAATTATTTTGGGAATAATATAAAAATAGATGTTGGTGACTACACTAAATGGTGATTTCTTTGTCAAAAATTAAGGAAATGTGATAAAAATTTAAAGGGTAATTAAAAACACTATCCATACCAACATGAATGTTCGACAGTAACTATGTGGAATTTTTCAGTGGTCTCTTGAGAACATACAATTTAAACAATTAAATATGAGTTTTAAGGGATTAAATCACAAAGACTTCCCGTTTTATTTATTTTTTGGAAGATTTATCACTTGAATGACATTCCATGAATTTATGTAAAGGAATTTGTGAGGATTCATGGGATTAAACGTCCTATTTTATCTAGTCGTGATCCATGTTTCACATAATTTTTTTTTGAGAATTCATCCAAATTCTCTAAGTACTGAATTAAATTATAGTATGGTACATCATCACCAAATTGATGGACAATCTGAAAGGAATATTTATAAACTCGTGAAAAAATTGAGAATATAATCAATAAAATTTTAAGGGGTATGGGATCAAACCCACCTATTAGGTTAGTTCCCATACAAAAAATATATTCCAACCAATTCATAAAAACCCCTAGGAATATTTATATGTGATGTTATGTAAAACTCATTCTTGTTGGGAAGAAGGTGATCAGAAAAAGATGCTTAGTCCTGATCTGGTGAAAGAGATGATAGAAAAGGATCATTCTATCCAATAACAGATAATGAATGCTTAGTTGCATCAAAATATCTATGCTAAAAAAATTAAGGGTTTTTGAATTTTACATTGGAAGTATTGTTTTCCATGAATTTCACCATGGAATCTAATGATGTTGTTTCGGAAGAAATGGATGTCTATACCTACGTACACTGGTCCATATAAAAACCTAGACCAAATATAATTAGTGGCATATCTGCTTAAAATTATACCAAATCAATACCATGTTCATGATGTATTCCATGTATGTCTCTAAATAATTTACATGTCATATCCATCACATGTACTAAATATTGTGGTGGTACAATTTTAACATGACCTCTATTATGAGGAGCATCGAGTAGAGATTATATATTTCAAATATAATTTTCTTTGCAACAAGACTACCCATCTCTCTAAAGTGTTATGTAGAAACAAAAATTATAAAGAAGTTATGTGGGAACTATAGAAAAAAAATGAGACCGAATTACCCACACATTCTCTCAATTTATATAATGTGATAAAATTTAGGGGATTAAATTTTTTAAGGAGGGACAAATGTAACAAAAGATCATTTTTAAATGATATTTGTTTCTGGAAAATTTGTGTTATTTTATTTTATACATCAAAACCATATCTCATTAACCATGATATGTGTATTAAGGTTTACATGATCATCAGGATTCGAGTGTAATATTATAATTATCCCTATATTAATGTTGGTAAATATTATATTCGAAAACTATAATCATGGTAATAATTTTAAAGTTTAAATAAGTGGTTTAAAGTAGAAATTATAAAGGATAATTAATATTTATTAGAGAAGTGATAGCCTCAACCATTGGATCCATTCCATATACATCCCATTTGTTGGAACATAAGAAGTAGGTATAATCACTAGGGTTATTCCATTACCATTCTCAATCCATGCTTCACCAACTAAATCATGGATGAAATCACATATGGGAGAAAATAAAGGTAGGGGAAATTACCCGCCAATTATTGTTAGTTGAGATTCTATATGAATTTATCACCCTCACACACCATACTCTTAGGTCATACATGGGTTATATAAGGGGTTACATGTCTTGGCCTATTTTTATTAACATATAATGCCTTTTTCAAAATAAAAATATAATAATGTCAATAAATATTTAGGATTAATTTTGATTGAATATGATAAATGTATTTGTAGACAGAAATTTTACTTTTATAAAAATATGTATTTTTTTTATAATAAACAATGGTGTCATGAATAATTATTATTTTAATTAAATTGTTTGGTAAATATAGTATTCTTATAGAATATATGATAAAATAATTTTATTATGTCCCTTTAATTGTTTATTCATTAGAAATTTTTCTATTGATTTCAATCAGCTATTTTTTTAATAAATAATGAATTTTGTATTTAATTGTTATAATAATCCTATTAATAGAATTATTATTCTTAAATAACTTTATTTTTTAAATTATATTGTCAAAATATTGTTAGAGTAAATTTAAGAGATTTTTTAAAATATATTACTTTTCAATGAATAGTAAAACATTAGGTTGTGTTTTTAAGAATGATTAATGAGTTCATAATTATATAATAATAATTTAATAATTACCTAACTATAATCCAAGAACCAAAATATTTTATTTTCCTAATATAAAATATTTTAATTTATATTAATAAATTTTTATATCTATAGTATACCATCTAAATTTTAAAATGTAATCTATAACTTTAAAAACATTTTTTTTGTGGAAACATTAAATTTCATGCCAAAAAATGTAATATAATATGATTTTAAGTTATTTTGGGTTAATGTAAGTTTAAATATGAACCCAAAAGTCTAAAACATTGGAAAAAACAATGGGGAAGAAAATGGTTTTCTTTTTCTACAACTTATATTTCCACAGACTATATTTTTAAATTATCAAACAAATCCTCCACTTTTCCTATAAATGAAAACCCATTTCTCCATTTATATATACAAAAATATTTTTTCAAATAATCTTCAGATTTTTTTTCCTCTTAAATATGCCCCTTTGGTTTCTTCAATCACCCAAGGTTCCACTTATCAATATCCTAAGTTAACTCTTTAATGTAAGAGATTTGTTTGTCCATTTTCTTCAATTTATGAAATGATTTTTGTATGTGTCTTCTAAATATTATGGTAAATCTATTTTATTACAATTTTAATCATTCCATTAATGTCTAATTATTTTTATAAAATTGGATACTCATGTCCCATATAATTTTTCAATTTACTAAAACCATGTTTTATATATGTTATGTTCTTGAATTTATTTCTAAAAATTTATATGTTCCCCTTAATAAATTATATATTAATTTATTTTTGTGATTTACTAAACAATTTTTATTCTAGTTGTTTTAAACATTATTTAAATATTATTTTTATTATTCAGGTATTTATACATATGAAACCCACATTCAATGTTTTTGTACTTGAAATTGAATAATATTTTTTTCTTTATGAACATTCGAAACATCTTCATTTGTATAACAAACAAATTTTTTATTCACCTTAGGATATTAATTAAATTATTTATTATGATCTATCTAGTTCACATTAATTAATATATTTTTGGGGTTTTCATATCACTCCAATGCATTAGGTAAATAAATTTTTTCTATAGATGAAATGTTTTAAGATAACATGGTGAATATGATTATTGATTTTCATTTACAACTCCTTCATTATTAACATAGATTATATTCTTATGAATGTTTAACTATATTGTTCTATAAAAATCTTATTTACTTATTATTTTTATTTATATTATTAAATGAATTATTTTACTCCTTTCAAGTATTTATTACATTTCTCATATTCATATTGGTATTTCACATGATCCCATGTAAAATGTATTCTCTTACTGATAAACACGATCACCTATTTACTTTTATGTATGTCCTTAAAAAATTATATATAGTAAGTGAACTTATGATGAACCCGTGATGAATCCTTTTAAGTGGATTAAAATAATTTTTTATATTTTCATGCATTAATCTTGTTAATTTCTATTAAACTAAAAATTAAAATATCTTCTATTTTGTATCATGTAAATGAAATGCATATGTATTAAAAAGGAAATATTATGTAAATATTTATTTTATTCTCCCATTGTAACTCAATTAAATTTTTTCCTTTTTTTGAATTAAATCATCACATGAAGTATTTATTTCTATCTTTTATATTTTCTAAAAAAATCTATTATTTAAAGAATTTTCAGTCTCCAATTGATGGGAATCATGCATCATATATATATATATATACCCCCCTCTTATGGAATGGTTTTCTTCTTAAAATATTCGTATTTTTTAGAAAACACGGAATTATAATATGTAATGAAGACATTATATCATAATGAATTATGATTAGAAATAAATTCATATAATTTATTTTATAGAATTTAACTTATAACCACTTTGGTTTTTGCTAAGGGAAAGGGATAAATTCATATCAAAATAAATGTATAATGTTCAATTAGATATGCATATGATGTTGTATCAATTTTGTATGATCAACGAATTGTTCATGTAATATTTGTCTCATTCGCATACCAGTTTATGTTTGAAAACATCCAAATATGAAAAAAATAGACTATGTCGTTTTTTACATATCAAGTTCCAGAAACATCTTTAAATTAAAAACCTAAAATCTAAAAAAATCTCTTCAATTTTGAAATTTTGATTCTAAAAATCTAGTAGCCGAGTGATCTTAGGAATTAGGATTCTTAATACATGAAGATCAAGATGGAACAAATAATGTAATTCATTTGTTTTTTAGATTATTTTTATTGGGGTCCTAAAATAATATAACTAAAATTCTAAAATTCTATAGTGTACATTTTTCTCATAATGTGGATTTAGGTGGAATGCCACTTCTGATCACTAATATATCAAATTGCACTAAACTCAAAGAACACATTGTAGGTAATAGTAGACAATTAAATTGTGTGCCAAATGAAATTAATTATGATTTTTATGACACATAAAAATAATTATTTATCATGTATATATGGATTAATGATACAAACATAAATCCATACATTTAAAATGGCAATGATTGATTAAAAAAATTATACATTAGCTAAATTAAATTAGTTTAAATAGTGTCCTCATGGAAACATTTATGTACCCTCACAGTAAACATAAAAATGACATTATTAAATTATAGATAGTGTCTATATATCCCCCAAAACATTAAATTACATATATTGATGTTCAAAACATCAAAAATCCCATTTATCTTGGGATAAAGTTCAAAACAATCTCCCAATAATTAAAAAATTTAACATCTGAAACATATGTAAACATTGACCATAAATAATTTTTTTTAAAATGGAACAGAAATATAATCTTTTAATTTTATTTTCAATAAACATGGAAAACCTCTATTAAATTTGTGCGCTTCCCACCACCCTCTCCTTAAATGAATATAAGTACATAGAAAGTATTGCGAGATTATATTATCATATGAAACATTTGAAACTATTTCCCTCTCCCTCATTTATAAATAATCATTAGCTTATTTAAAATAATAGAACTATGTTACATCATGATTTCTTTATCAATGACCATTTATTCATTCAATTTTATGTCTATGTGTTAATCCATTTATAATAAAAAAGGATGTATAAACAAGGTCATTAATGTTTTATATATATCAAGAAACATTTGAGGACATTTTTATAAACTTATTTTCGGGTATTCTCTTATTGATTTATTTATTAACAAATATTTTTCTATTCTAGTTTAAAAAAACTCATGAGAAAAAAATGAAATTCATGTAACTCCAATGTTATCTCATCTAGTAATTAACACACACGCCCACTTCGTATAAAAATTTTATTTGATAAATAACATGTTCTTAGGTATAAGGACCCGACCTTATTACATACATAATCATGAATTTAGTCATGAAAACAAATAATTTTACACTATATATCTTTTCAAGATTAGTGCTTTAGATATTTAGGACAAAACATTCATATAGTTACACATTATTACAGAGTGGATACCATAAAAATAGTATCCATTTTTTTCAAAATATAAAACAATAAATCAATAAAAATACTCCTTGATAATTCATCAAAATTTAACATAGCTTATTTACTTTTCTTACAAATCCATTAATCTGTGAAAATAATTTAAAAACATGAGATGAGAACAGAATCTTAGTAAGGGATGAAAAATATTATATTAGTCCATGAATACTCATAACATATGAAAAAAATATTCAAAAGACATGCTTGTCACTCATATATACTTACTTAGTGTAATATGAGATATACACAATATCTATACATACATGAGAACATAAATATAATCATAGAGGTATCTTGGGGCATTACTTACATAATCATGTAACTATCATGGCTACCTTATAATTCATAACCCTCATGGCTACCTTACTTTGTGTAACCCTCACAGTTACAGTTGGTGTAACCTTACAGCCGAACTCCAACTTACTCATAAAAAATTATTTGGAGGGAGATATACGTCCAACCATTAATCATAAATAATTCCAAAGAACCAAAACATAATCATATAACATGAATAATTAATAACAACATATTTTGGAATTTCGTAAAATCGAATTAAAAAAATATTTTTACAGAAAATTCCCTTATAAATATCATAAAATTGAAGAGATACTTAATAGAGTAGATGGAGTATTTATATATACTATAAATAAAAATAATGAAACATAATATAAATAGAACACCCCACACAAAAAATTTAAATAGTAAATAATAAATGAAGTAGAAGGAAAACCAAAATAATGGAAATAGGGTTAAGAATTCCATTACATCGGGTTTATATTACATGAAACTTGTTTAAACATCCTGTATATTAGTTAAAATAGTGTTCTAAATATTTTAAAGAAACATTTCCATGTTTATAAAATCTTATATTATCATTTAATAACATCATTTGACCCTTAATTGTTAGTATTTTTCCCTTTGCACTGTTTTTGGGTGAGTTCTTATCATGATTTCCATGATTTGTTCATGATGGACATTCTTTTAGATTGGAAGTGAAACTTCAGAATTGGAATGAAGTAGTATTTAAATATATCCAGTAATATAAATTATTCCATTTATCATTTTGAATTCATACATGAGGATGATTCGTATGTTAGAACATTAATGATGTTCGTTTAGATAATTTTTGGGGTTCTTTGATAATAACAACCTCATTTTGACATTTAAATAAGAACAATGAGTATAAATTGATTCCAGAACCATGGGTTAGTCGTAAAACATATATAATAACCTAGTTCAACCATATATATGGTATCATTACCAGAGGTGAAATAATTAATGGAAATTAAAATCACATCGTCCACGATGTCGATAATTCGACACAAACGTACAATGTTTTTATTCATTAAATAAGTGGGATATGAGAACAATAATGATGATTAATTTTCCATTAAAATGATAAAAAGTTGAATATACATTATTTATGGATATTTCATGCCACTTGGGTAGGGTGATATGAAGAAATAATAAAGAAAGAACTTAAAATATAATAATAATTGTGAAATCTCTTACAAAATTTCAACAGCCCAACGGCTATGCGACAGGGTTTTAGAAAACATTAATAAGAGAGGGGAAAAGATTCACCCATCCAAAAATGATTCATAATACATAATTGATCATGAAAAATAAGGAAATAATAACATGGTATAAAAACATGAAAATTATACCCCATAAAAGAGAACCTGAAATGAAAAAGAAAGAAATTGAGAATTTTCATACCTTGTAGAGTAACCCTTATAACATGACGGTTGGGACCTTGGGGGCTGGAGGGAATCTTGGGAGGACTAATATGAAGGTAATCAGTCCAGAGCTTTATTTAGGGAGAATTTGTATTGAATTCAATGAAGGGACGAGTTGGTATTTATAGGAAAACTGAGGGATTATTTTAATAATTTCCAAGGAACACCTCATGGGTGGTATTTGCAAAACCATGGGCTTGCCCATGGTATTCTCTCATGGTATAATCCACTTGTTACACCTCACATATTATTTTACTATACAAAACTTCACCATATTTATGACATCATTATTATATCATTAATGATGTCATTAACACACCGAAACTAAAAACTGTATGTTTTACTTTTCACAGAAAAATCAACTAATTCAGAAAATTTCTAATAATTCACCGTAACCATTTATTGATCTGTAGATTTCAAAAAAGACTTCCATTATTTGATAATAACTTTCTAAATATTATAATTTAAATTTTTAAATAAGAGCATACTAAATTCAAAAATTAACAATTCTATTTCTATAACTACTTTTATATTACAACAAAAAATTAACCTAGATGCTATTGTATTAAAGCCGTAATAAAAAAAAATAATAATATATTTTACTATTCATTAGGTTCATATCACTATTCATATTACAATTCATAAGGGTATATTACTATTTTCCAAAAAAAAAACTAGTTGGTTTCAATAGACTCCAAATAACATATTGAACAGAATTGTACATGATAGTTTCTTGAAATTCAGTAAATAGAAGTAGAAAAGTTATGTTTTAAAGGATAAATAAAATATCTACCTAAGACCAATTTCCATGAATTTATTTTTTATTTTTAGAAAAACCTGCGGTGATACATTATCCCCACCTTCTTGAAATTACATCCCCATAATTTTTTTAACTTATTAAACAACTTAGGGTACTTTTCCCTCATAGCATTTTCAGACACCCATGTTACTTCTTCAACCACATGCTTTCTCCACAAAACCTTTCCATGGTGGATTAACTTATTCCGCATTACATGTTCCCTTCATTCAAGAATCTGAACTGGTTTATTTTCATAAGAAAGGTTCTCATTCAGCTAAAGTACTTCTGGGATCAAGACATGTAATGAATTTGGCGCACTCTTTCTCAACCTCAAGACATGAAAAATATTGTGTACCTAAAACAAACTTGGAGGCAATGTTATGTGGTATGCAACTGTTCCAACACTCTCCAAGATTTGAAATGGAATGATGATTCGTGTACTTATATTATATTTCTTACCTAAACGCATCACACTTTTCAGTGGATATATTTTAAGGAAATCATGGTCACCTTCCTCGAAAGAGAAGTCTTTCCATCAGTTATCTGTATAAATTTTCTGCCTGCTTTGAGCTGTCCTCATGTGCTGCTGGATCATCCTCACTTTCTCAACCACATATTCTACTAATTCAGGCCCCATCAACTTTCATTCACCAACTTCATCCCAAAACGGTGGAGTCTGACACCGCTTCCCATATAATGACTCAAAAGGTGCCATCTGAATACTGGAATGAAAACTGTTATTATAAGAATACTCAAGTAAAGAATGAGGTTGATCCCAAATTCCCTAATAATCCATTGAACAAGCTTAAAGCATGACCTCAAATGTTTCAATCGTTCGTTCTGACTTTCCATCTGATTGAGGTTGAAAAACTATACTGAAATTTAACTATGTGCCTAAAAAATTCTGAAGTCCCTTCCAAAAGTTAGAAGTGAACCTGGGATCTCGGTCAGACACAATGGAAAGATGAATTCCATGTAACCTGATAATCTCCTTGAGGTAAAATCGAGTAATATGATCCAATGTCATAGTATATCGAATGGAAAAAAATGTGCAGACATTGCTAGCCGATAAACAATAACCCAAATCGCAATTTTACCTCAAGAATTCTTTGGTAGTCCCACCACAATGTCCATGGATACATTCTCCCATTTCCACTCTGGCGCTGGAAAAGGATGAATCATCCTCTTCGATAACTTCCACTCTACTATAACCTATTGACATGTCTAACATTTCATGGTAAAATCAGCTATATCCCTATTCATTACATCACACCAATAATACTTCTGAAGGACTATATACATCGTAGTACTTCTAGGATGAACCAAAAATGAAGAACTATGAACATGACACAAAAAATCATTCTTAAACTGAGAAACTCAAGTCACACACAACCATATACCAAATATCATTACACAATCTTTATCAAGAATAAATTTTGGAAACTTACCCATTTTAACCAATTTATCCTCTTTATGTAGCTCACGATCTTCATTATGCGCTTGTTAAATTCTATCTGAAAAAAAATACTGGACTAAAACCTGAAGAAAAACAGATGAATTCCTTGCACCAACAACTTCTAAGCCAAAATTCACAAAATCATTAATCATGGGATAATGTTCCAAATGTAGCAAGGTTAATGTTGCATGATGTTTATGACTTAAGGAATCTTCCACTTTGTTTGCTTTCCCAGGATGGTAATTGATTATGCTGACATAATCCTATATCAGTTCTAGCCATCTTCTCATCATCATGTTTAATTCCTTCTATGTTAATATATACTTTAGGATTTTATGTTCAGTATATATTTGGCATTTGTTTCCGTATAGATGATGCCTCCAAATTTTCAAAGAAAAAAACATAGCTACCAATTCCAAATCATGTGTGAGATAATTTATCTCATGTGGTTTAATTTGTCTTGAATCATAGGAAATTACCTGATCATTCCGAATCAAAATAAAATCAAGTCCCTTAAAAAAGCATCACATTAGATGAAAAACTCACCATTTCGGGAATGTAAGGCCAAAACTAGAGCATTCACCAATATATTCTTCAGTTCCGGAAAACAAACATCACATTCCTCTTTCCAAAAAAAATTAACCCCTTTCCAAGTTATCTTAGTTATCGGGAAATATAACCGTGAAAAGTTCTTAACAAACTGTCAGTAATAACTTGCTAAGCCCAGAAACTATGAATCTCAGTAACATTTGCGGGTCTTGTACTTTCATCAAATGCTTTTTTTTACAGGATCAACTTTTATTCCATCTATATTTATAATGTGCCCAAGAAAAGAAATCGATTGTAACCGAAAATCACACTTGCGGAATTTTTCATACACTTTCTTTTCTTTTAATGTTTCCTAAACAACACATAGATGTTTTTCATGCTCCCCATTTTTAGAAAATACCAGAATGTCATAAATAAATAAAACCACATACTTTTCCAAGAACTCATGAAATACTATATTCATAAGATTCATGAATTCAACAGGTCGATTGGTTAATCCAAATGGTATAACAACAGATTCATAATTCCCATATCCAGTACTAAAGGATGTTTTCGGGATGTCATCCTCATTCACCTTCAGTTGAAGGTATCCAGATCTCAAGTCAATCTTGGAAAAGTATAGATATCCCTAAATCTGATCAAACAAGTCATCAATATGAGTCAAATGATACTTTTTTTAATAGTGATGTTATTCAATGCTCTATAATCAATGAAAAGTCTCATGAACCCACCTTTCTTTTTAACAAAAAAATTGGGGCTCCCCATGGCGAGTTTCTAGGACGGATGAAACCTTTGTCCAGTAAATCCTGCACCTGATTTTTCAATTCAAGAAGTTCTATTAGAGCTGTACGATATGTGGATTTTGAAATTTGATTAGCATCAGTAACAAAGTCAATTATGAATTCTACTTCTCGATCAGGTATGACACCAGGTAACTCATCCGAAAAAACATCAAGTTATTAATTTACCACTGTCACATCATTAATTTGAACAGTTCCCTTATTTTCAACAATATGAGCAAGATGACTTTCATTTCCGTATTTCAATAGTTTCTCTGCTTCCTGATATGTTATGAAATGTATGGGATCGTTATTGTATAAAAACTAATGCTTAATCTGAAAAATAACATCTTTATCTCTACAGTAAATCTCAGCATTATAATTAGAAAGTCAGTCCATCCCCAGAATAACATCAAACTCGACTAAGGGTAAAACAACATGGTTTTCAGGTAACGTCTTTCCACATACCACAATAGGAATATTCTTATAATTCCTCTTTGCTATAACATTTTCCCCCTGGTGTTTTAACAATAAGTTCGGGTCTCATTTTTGAGGTGATATTTCCCATTTACGAGAAAATGTCTCAAAGATGAAGGAATGTTTAGACCCCGTATCAAAAAAACATTAGAAATATCTTAGTGAACAAACAGAGTACCTTATACAACTTCATTGGGTGGCCTGACATCTGCTGACGTATTTGCAAAGGATCTCACTCCACCTTTCAGCATGTAGTCTTGTTTTTTTTCATCATTCGAATCTCTCTTTGGGTAGGTGTTTTCATAGTGACCCATCTCACCACATTTAAAACACTTTATAGTTTGCTTATCAAGAATATTATTAGGAACATTTTCATTGCAATCTAGGGCATTATTTCTAAACATACAACATTTAAAACACTTCCCAGATTTGATAAGAAAATACTCCGAGTTTTTATTGCCAAACTTTTCACAAACTAGAAATTGGATTTTCTTACCATAAAATTTCTTTGGTTTATTCTTACCCATTTCATGAAAACTAGACCTCTTCTTTTATTTTTTTCCAAATTGAACATGACCATCAGCAAACTCCATCTCTACCCTCTCAGCACATCAGATAATTTTCTTATATCTTTTGAGTTCATGAGAGGCCAACACCATTTGATACCTTGGCTTGAATCCTGAGTAAAAGTGGTTGATTTTGCTATCAAGATCCAGAAAAATATTTGGTACATACCTTGCCAGTCGGGTGAAGTTCGTTTCATACACAGCCATTGAATCTTCCTCCTTCTGTTTCAATTCATGGAATTGATTCTCCATTCAATGTCCCACCACATTAAGAAATGTTTTTAAAAGAAAATAATTTAAAATTTATCCCACTCTAAGGAATAAAAATCCTCTCTACCCCTGATATTCGTTACCATTGACCACCCTGACCAGCTTACCCATCAAAACGATAAATGTCAAGACTTACCTTTTGATTTTCTGAACATCCCATAACAATGAATAACTTTTCGAGGGCTTTGATCTATCCTTCAGCTTCTATTGGGTCATAAGATCCATTGAATACAGGACGATGTTGTCTCATAAAATGTCCCACTACTGTCATGTAACTTTTTGGTACCACTATTGGACCTCATTCATGGATTCCACCAACACTTATTTCTTTCGTTAGCTGAGCCATTATTATAAAAAAATTTCCCAGTTCAAATCCCTACCATTCTGGGTGGTAGTTCTGGAAGGATGTCATTCTTTCAGTGCCACTCCTCTTCAGTATCCATGTTCCTTCAGCTAACAACCATTCTTAACAAACATTTCTTAGATAAAGAAGCATGGTAATCTTTAAATTCTATAACATTTCAAATTAAACATATAGTGAAAATAATTTATGGTATTCTATGAACATCACCATATCCCCTAATGTTATCTAAACCATCATCTCATACCAACTATATGGACCTGACTTTATTACATAAATAATAATTAATTTATTCAAGAAAACAATTAATTTTATATTGAGGATCTTTTAAACTTTATAACATTAGATAATTAGTACAAAACATTCATAACATTACACATTATTAGAGAGTGGATAACATAAAAATAGTTTCTATTTTTTTCAAAATATAAAAAATTAAATCAAAAAACAAGACTCATTGATAATTATTTAACATTTAACATAGAATCCTTCCATGACTTACAGATCCATTAACCTGTGAAAATCATTTAAAAACATGGGATGAGCACAAAAGCTCAGCAAGGGATGAAAAAAATTACATTAGTCCATGAATACTCATAACATATGAAAATAATTTTCAAAAGACATTCTTGAAACTCATATACACTTAATTAGTGTAATATTAGATATAAAAAAGATCTATACATACATGAGAACATAAATATAATCATAGAGGTATCTTGGGTCATTACTTATTTAATCTTGTAACCATCTTGGCTACCTTATAATTTGTAAACCTCACGACTACCTTACTTTGTGTAACCATCACAGTTACACTTAAAGTAACCATAAGAACGACCACTAACATACTCATACACAATGCATTGGAGGGAATTATAGGTCCCATCCTTCATCATAAATAATTCCCAAGAAACAAAACATACTAATTCGACATCAATAACTCATAAAAACATTACTTTGGAATTTCGTAAAATCAAATTTAAAAAAAATGATTTTTAAAGAAAAGCCACTTATAATTATCATAAAATTGAAGAAAGATTTAATAGAGTTGATGGAGTATTTATATATACTATAAATACACATAATTAAACATAATATAATCAGAACCCATCACACAAAAAATTTAAATAGAAAATAAACAATGAAGTAGAAGGTTAACCCAAAGAATGGAAATCGAGTTAAGAATTCTCATACCTCAGGTTTGTCATACTTAAAACTTTGTTAAACCTCCTGTATAATGGTTAAAAAAGTGTTATTATTATTTTACAGAATCATTTCCATGTTTATAACATCTTATATGATAATTTAATAACATCATTTCATCCTTAATAGTTAATATTTTTCCATTTGCACTTTTTTTGGGTGAGTTCTTAACATGACTTCCTTGATTGGTTCATGATGGACATTCTTGTGGATTGGAAGTGAAACTCCAGAATTGGAATGGATTATTATTTACATATATCCAGTAATATAAATTATTCCATTTATCCTTTTGAATTCTTACATTAGGATGAATCATAAGTTATAAAATTAATGATGTTCGTTTAGATAATTTTAGTGGTACTTTGATAATAACAACCTCATTTTGTATTATAAATTAGAGACATGAGTATAAAAGAATTCCAGAACCATGGGTGAGTCATAATACATATATTATAACCTAGTTCAACCATATAAATGGTTTCATGACCAGAATTGAAATAATTAATGGAAATTGAATGTACATCGTCCAAGATGCTGATAATTCGACACAAACGAACAATGTTTTTATTCTTTAAATAAGTTGGAGAGGAGAAGAATAATGATGATTAACATTCCATAAACATGATACAATATAGAATATACATTATTTCTGGAGATTTAATTCCTATTTTGTAAGGATATATGAAGGAAGAATAAGGAAAGAACTCAAAATAAAAGAATAATTGTGAAATCACTTACAAAAATTTGGCAGCCCAATGACTATGTGACATGGTTTTAGAAAACATTTAGATGGTATGGGACACAGGTAACCCATCCAGAAATGATTCATAATAAAAATAGATCATGAATAAGTAGTAAATAAGTACATGGTATGGAAACTTGAAAATTATACAACATAAAAGAGAACATGAAAGGAAAAGGAAAGAAATTGAATTTTTTTTACCTTGTAGAGTAACCCTTAGAACGTGAAGGTTGGGACCATGGGGGATTGAGGGAACCTTAGGAGGAGTACTATGATGGTAAGGAGTCCAGAGCTTTGTGGAGGGAGAATTGGTAGTGAATTCCATGAAGGTAAGAGTTGTTATTTATAGGAAAACCGAGGGATTATTTTAATAATTTCCAAGGGACACCTCATGGGTAGAATTTGTCAATCCACGGCCTTGACCATTGTATTTTCTCATGGTATAAGACATTTGGGAAACCTCGCATCATATTTAACTATACCCAAGTCGACCATATTTATGAAATCATTATTATATCATTAATGACGTCATTAACACACCGAAACTAAAAATTGTATTTTTTACTATTCACCAAAAAATCAGTTGTTTTTGAAAAATTCCCAAAATTCACCCGAACCATTTATTGATGTGTTGATTTCAAAAATGAAGTCCATTTTTTTAAAATAAATTTCTAAATATTATTAATTTAATTTTTAAATAAGAGCGTACTTAATTCAAAAATTAACATTTCTAATTCTGTAACTGCTTCTATATCGGAACGAAAAATTAACCTAGATGTTATTATCTTAAAGCCTTAATAAAATAAAATAATAATAAATTTTACTATTCATTTGGGTCATATCACTATTCATATTAATTTTCATATTGGTATTTTACTATTTAACAATTAAACAAGTTAGTTCCAAAAGACTCCAAATAACATATTGAACACAATTGTAGATGATAGTTTCTTGAAATTCTGAACATAGATGTACAAAAGATATGTTTTAAAGGCTAATTAAAATTATCTACTTAAAAAAATGTTCCATTCATTTCTATTTATTTTTAGAAAAACCTGGGGTGTAATAGTAATGGTGATTGTATACCTCATAATTCAATATTAAAAAAACTATCTAGAAATTTGAGATCATGGTATATTTAATTTATAATAGGCAACCCATATTTTCTCTCACTAAATGGATTCACTAAACTCTTTTACATTATGTACTTTGAAACACCATGGAATCAACATTCATTGATATCACAAATGGACAAATTTCAATCTCTCATTTAATTCTATGAATGTTAGAATTACAAATATTTTATAGATTATGGGGGACCCTTTTATTCCATTTATGTAAAACAATAAATCATAGTTTACAGCCAATGATAACTTTTTTTAAATTATTATGATATTTGAATGCAAAATACTTTTTTTTAAAGCTTCATATTTTTTACACATTCCATTCTTGTAGTAAATTTTTCTTTATTAAGGGATAGCATATCCACTTCTGATGTCATGGAATATTCATTGTCATTTACTTGAACCATTTTTTAGATGATAACATCTTGGAATTAAATAATTATAACATAACTATTCATCATATTCTTTGTTTTTTAATACCTTTCACTAAGATTAGGTTAAATGATCAAGTCACCACTTTTTGAGGTTTCATCATGATTTTCATATCACCATTTGTGGAGATATATTAATTTATTTCCATATAAATTGTGTAACAAATTATTTACATGTGTTTTATCACCCTTATATAATTTCACTATTCCATTATAAATGCGAAAATGGTCTAGGTTGATCTATAATGAATCTTTTTTAAACCTATATAACTTTTTTTTCTTAACAAATGTCATCTTTAATATCCTTAAATTTTATAAAACCTCCCCTTTGTATTTCTGAATTTTCACCACTTTCAAAACATATGGAAAATCTCACATAATTGATTAATTCAATCCTCATCGATATGGTCTTATTTTATAAGTTATAAAAAAATATCATATAAAAACATATCATTATTAGATATATTTGCTATAGATCTGATTTTATATATCATCCTTTATGTATTCTCAAATTTTTATAAAAAAATCATCATTTGTCCCATTCTTAACCCTAGAAAATATATATTGTTCTAGTAAAATATTTTTATTTTGTAAATAAATTCCACATGACCACAAAATCCTTCAAATTGTTTTATCAATGACTAATTAAAAATAATTCTAATATTATGTTGATGTTGTTATATCATTATAATGTAATTATTATTTTACCTCGGGGGAAGTGATATCCTTGGTATGTTTTAGTGCTAATTATTTTTAGAATAATTATTCTTAGTTTTCCTAGTCTAAACAATGTTCATAGTCTTATATATCTCTAGAATTATTAGATGTATCAGTTTTAATTTTTGGGTAGCTAGGGTGAAGATCCACATTCCATGATTTAATCATTATTTTCACCAATATAAGAAAATGAAAAAATTATTTAATGGGTATACTGAGGTTTTATTTAATCTTAAAGAATTAATTTTTAACTAAATTATACATTGACTGGTTCTTGACAAGAACATCTTCATTAGTAGCCAAGTCCTCCTCATGATTAGACACAATCTTTACATTATCTTTTATCTCATGTTTTTTCATATTTATTTCAATAATAAGGTAACATCACTCTTAACATTCACATTATTTTATGTATAAACCTTCTTATTTTCATAATATGTCTTTCTCTTCTATTTTCCAGCTTTTTATTCATATAAAGAATTCCTTTCGAATATCCTTTCAATAAACATTCCAGCATAGTTCATTCATCACCATAATAATCAACTAATAAATATACAAATCATCTATCCAATTTAGTACTGAAATTTACCTCATAATACTAATAGATAGTTGATTACAAATTTATTTTATTTTGATTTAACAGAAAATTAATTTTTCTTCTACAAAATGGAATCTTATATTTCATTTTTTTCATATTTTTGATATATATTATAATACATTTTTTTTTACTTATTTTAAGAAAAGTACTTATAAAAGTGTCCAATGAAATCATTATTGTTCACATCGATGTTTTTTTTTCATTTCCCTTAAATTTTTTCATTTGGATTTTTCTTAAAGAAGACAGATAATATTATTGATGTCATCCTCAAATTCCTCTTCCTTAGAAGCACTTGACACTAATAATAAATCCATATTATCTATTCCTTCTCTCTTGTACTATAAAACAATTTCACCTTTTCTATTATTCTTCAATGCATTGGTTTTACTATTCTCATAATCTATGAATATTTTGCAGAGCTTTTATAGTTTATAATATTTTATTTATTACAGAGTAAATTTTTTTAAAAATTGATCTGGATAATTCGGTATCAAAATTTTAACAATGATGTCATCCTATATCGATTCACCCAAACCCCATAACATTCTCAAAAAATCATTGTACCTTGTAAAATAATCATCAATTCTATCAACAAAAACTATTTTTATTTTATTAAATCTTATCCTATATCCATATATATTTGAATCATTTAATTTATGTTACCTCTATCGATTCTCAATATTTTTCCCCATATCTCATCATTTATTTTATAACACATTACATTGGTATATAAGTATTATAATATATACATTATTATGTAATTTTAATCTTTTAAATAAAATTCCATATTTCCCTAATAATCATAAGTCATTGTATCACCTTCAAAAGTACGTATAAGTCCAAATTATAAAGTATCTATCACATAAAAACCATGTGGTAAGAGGTATGGTAGTGTCGTATTCATCTAAATGAGATTTTTTTCACCATATAATATAAGAAGTACATTAATTGTTATATTTTCTGAGTCACAATAACATCAACATCTCTATTCATTATAGGGAACCTCCCTTTGATACCACATAAAATTCCTTATTACATATTCACGACATGAGGTGTTTGATATTTGTGAAGTTATATATATATATATATCTTCAATCACATGAAAAAATTAAATTTCTAGATAATCTAAATATTATATTATATCCCAATCTATATGAAATTGTAATATCAGAGAGAGTATCACCCGTGATTTTTATGGGTTTTTATAAAACCCTAAACCATTGAATGTATGATATATATTGGCATTACAATTCACTAATATTGGTAAAAGTGGTAACAATTGTGCCCAGTTAGACACCCCTACTACTATCATCCAACAACTGGTCATACACCATATAAAAATATCACATATTCAATAATTGATTAGTCAACGTAATTGTAGACTAAACTCTACTGACTAGTTATAAGCCCAAAAATATTGATAATTTTTTATGATGTGATTGAAAGACCTCCTCATTCAAGTCATCTTCGGTGACTCCTTTAGATGATTTTACTCTAGAAGTATTTTGGTTCTGGTTAACACATGTATATTTCCTTAATATCATCAAAACTAATCTTATTGTCCCTATTAGACATGGAATTCATTCCTAATCATAAAATATTTCGATCATCCTTGGCCTTTAATAGTAAATAGATTCATGCTATCCCCATTTTGAAAGATCATCCGGAGTTTTTTCTATATCTTTGATACTCTATTATATCATATCATTCTATATTTACTAAAATAGTGCTTATGATTTATTTAAATGAGGTTATGTTTTCTTCTGTGGAATAAAAACATTTTTATTAATTTAAAATATCATATTAATTACGACTTCCATGATGAAAATTTGGGTACACCGTTATTATTATAAATAAGGCACAATCTTGAAAATTATAAATGTAATTAGAAATGTATATTTTATTTTCACAATTAAAAACATTTTTATCTCAATTATATCTTCTCATTTAATTTGCCCCTATAATCATGTGTTTAATTCACCAAAATCCAACAAAAATGTTCTTCTTTAAACCATTTATAATATCTACATTCATGGAATCATTCATCATTGCAACACAAATAACATGTTTGTGGCATGGTTATAACGTCATCTTATTTGAATGTATTTTAAAATTCATAATCTCTTTATGTGTTTACAATATAAGAAGATAATTAAATACTAAAAAAATTAAATTCTTATAATCATGTAATACAGGACACCCTACTATAGTAGATAAATAACATATCCCAAATTATTACACTAAATATCCTCTATTCAAGACATTATTTCAAAGAGAAATTCTAGGTTTTTTAATTATCCAAACTAAATTTATTTTGAAAATTATCATATAAAAATAATCAATGTATAATATTTTTTCTAGCTCTATATATGGATGTTTTTAATGAATTTATTTTTCACAAAACCCTTAAATCATTTGAAATTATAGTTATATTATAAATATATAGATATTTAAATAACCATTTTTAACAACTATTTATGTAAGGAATAATAATATGAATTTTAATAAATTAATTCTATATATAAATCAAATGTTTAACATTTGTTTAACTAATAATTTTTTTATTAATAGAAAATAATTTTAGTTCTTTCTGTAAATAAAAAATATTCAAGGGGGGATATGTTTTATAATTCCTATAATTACTCATATCTGTTATTTGTATAATAAATAAATTTATTTCATTAAATAAAATAGCCACAATGATTTTATATTATATATACATTTAAATCATTAATATTTTATTATAAAGAAAATACTATTTTACTTGATTATATTGTATTTATAATAAAATGATTTTCTTCATACCATTATATTTTTATAAAAAATGGGTTATAAAAACTATAGGTATAAATTTTTTTTTGTAAAGTATATTCTTAATATTATTAATTTAAATTAATTGACATGTTTTCTAATTAATAACCATTATAATTATTAATTAGAGTACAAAATGTCTTATAAAAAATATTAAAATAAACAATAATTTAACAAAATAGAGTTTTGAGGGTAATTTTTATCCAAAATAATTTTATTATCTTTTTTTCATTTTGTGGACATAGATAATTGAACTGTGACATAAAATTTTAGAAAAAATATCCTTCACTCCAAAAACTAATCATCACTTCAAATATTAATGGGTAAAATATTCATCACTAAACATATCCATTGTCATTATAATTTCACCTTGAAAAACATTCATTTTATCCTTTAATAACCATATTCTACATTCAAATGATTTTAGACCAATTTATTAAGCATCATGAATTTATTTCTATGTATAATTCCATGTAATTTTCAATACCATAATCATAATATTATTATGAACTTATCTTATTCTAATTAAATATCTTATATAGAATTTCTTTTCGGAAAACTAATATAATGTTATTAGTGTCATTTATATTTTCTAATGTAACTATTTTATGCTAATTATATTTGCTTATTTATATAACCCATCCTGTAAAAAAATTATTATATGTGAATTTTGTGGACTTCAAACTATATAATGAAACATGTTTAGTTTTCCATCACTACCTTTCCTGGCCTGATATAAGGATGATATTAAATGATAAATATTATTATCAGGGTATAATTATTGTAATAAACCAAACATTTTAAATGATATTTAATTCTTAAATAAATATTTATTACATTTTATATAATATTATACGTGTACAAAATGAGTAGAAACTAACAATATTTTACCTTATTAACAATTATCATTACATTAGTGAGATATATAACTAATTTAAATTCCAAGCATTGAAACTGGATAAAAATATAAAATATAATATCTATAATCGGATCATGAGGATCACACAAGTCTTCTAGAATCCTCCACACCAGAGAAAATTCAATAGAAACGAAATAAAATATTATGAAACCAGTCATCATATTATAAAATGAAAATATAACATAAGGGAGGACTTGTAAAGAATTTTGAATTAAATAATGATGTAGTACTTATTGGGTAATAAGAGAAATGTGACCCCTGAGATGATTATTATATGACCACTGGTCAAATATGATTGTTGGACATTATGAACACTAGTCAATATGATAGTTGTTAAATATTACCATTATAAACTAAACCATTGGTTGATAAAATTACAAATATAATTACTGTTTGAAAATACTAATGATAAAGTAAAATATATATAGAAATGAGAATTAATGGATTCAACTATTATATGTCTTTAATTTGAAGAAAATTTGTCCAAACATGGGATGGTGATTACAGCACTAGTGTCCACCCATGACCAATCCCAAGATGATCTTAAACAAATAATTTTTTTTAGATATTGACTATGGGATAATTTCAAGTTAGTGATTATTATCCCCTAGTTTTTGTTTGAAAATCCACCCCATGAATCTATGACCCTAAAACACCTCACCTTCGTTGAATACGTGACATTAATGGGAGGTTATGAGTATAGAACATATTTATAAATTTTTTATATTATTTTTTATAAATAAAATGTTTATTTTGGAATTAAAGTTTTTCTTAATAAAATATATGTTTTTTCGAGATGAATTTGATAAATTGAATTTTGGATGCAAATGAATTTTTTTTTATTTTTTAGACAATATTTACATTTTCATAATAAACTCAAGTATTCTAAATAATATGCTTATTTATCAATGTGTTCTTTATAACCCTCTAACCTACAAAAAAACGAATAAGTTATTTTAAAATTGCTAATAAATTTTTTATAAATGTCAGATATATGACGTTGAATTTAAAAAATATATTTTATATAAATATGTATTTTTATATTAAAAAGTTATAATTATAGAATTTAATGAATTATTCCAAAAAAATTAACAATATTCATGAAATCAACACATCAAAATTAGGTTTTGGTGTATTTATTAAATTTTTCTAAAATACATTATTTTTTTTGGAAATAGTAAATAATAATGTTTTTGGTTATCAATATATTATGTGATTTTATATTTATTTTATAATTATGAAATTATTAATTAATAAATAATAAATAATGAAATTAATTTAATTAATATTTTGTATTTTAGTATATTTTATTCAATTTCCAAAACAATATGTAACTTTCATAAGTCAAAAAATGAACATTTTATTTTGAAACATGTAATTTTCCATGATCATTAATTTTAAAGGCCAAATGAAGTATAAAAAATGTAGTCTAGTATTTTTTGGATTAAAATATCATAAAATGTGACCCAATTTACAAAAACATGAGAAAAAACCTTTCGGTAAGACAATGGTTATTCATTTTCCGCAACCTATATTTCTAAGACATATATATGGAAATTATTAAAAATTTCGTCAACTATATCTAGAAATACCCATCCATTTCACTCTTATTGTACACAAAAAATCTATCCTTCCTGTATTTATGGTAATTGTATCACCTAATTAGTCCCAAAAGGCTTCCATAGGCAACAATGGATAGTTCCTCAGGTTGTAGGAACAACACTTCATGGAATGAGAAATATCAACTTCTCATTTCCATTTAAGTTCCCATTTAAAGTGGTATGTATTTTATTTTCAAATAAATTTATTTTTCCCAGAATTTATAATCTGATTATTATATGAATGTTATTTTATAAATGTAATATCATTATCCCATCCCATTTACCCTTTTATAAAACCAATTTTTTTAATTATCAGGCTGCCAAATTTACATCTAAAATTTCCCTCATTTATATATGAAATTATCCTTTTCATGTTATTTTAAAACCCAATTCCTCTATTCATTTTAATATGTATTAAAATTGGTTTAAAATGACTATTTTATTTGGGTAATTGTATATATGAAATCCACATTTCCTTTAATGGGTTAAAAATGACCCAATGATCATGTATCTTTTCACTTTTTTATTCCAAAATTTTGATAAGAATCCCATTATATTTTATCTATTGGTTATTAATGAGGTAATTTAATATTATACATGTGGATAATAACATAATAATATATATGAATGTTCTATGCAAAAGTTTTCCAATTCAGTAGGTAAAAAAATCAATCTCTTGATATGAAGTTTTTTGTGATACATTGGTAAACAACTGTGGTAATTTTAAATTGTGACACCTTGTTTATAATCTTATGGATGTCCCATTTAAATTTTTTAGACACATTACAATTTCAAAAAAACTGAGTAATGAATTGGTCACCAAATTCATGCCTCAATAAAATATATAAAAATATTAGTGTAACAATATAAGAATAAGGTGTAAAAATCATACACCATCCTAGAAATGATTTAGTAACAATTTAGAGAGACACAATGATACATTTATAATATCATTATTAAACATAACAGTTTTAAAAATCATTCCATTATCTTATAATTCTTCAAAATTACAAAATAGAGCTTCTTCATGTGGGAAAAATTCCATCAAGATCATGTATCGTTAATCCATGAACTTATAATCATGAGAATAAATAATGTCCCACCTACTATTTAAGTTAGTCAAATATAGATATAATAGTGCATGATTAAAAACACTAAACTAAGGTCTGGTATCACTCCATCATGTGGGAATTCACTAATTATATCCCATGTACAGAGTTGAATCAAAACTTTCTTGTAGTTCCATGTTAGGATTCATGTTCTTAACATAATAAAGATATGATTCTTATTCATGCATTATTTTTATTCCTCATATTCATATGTATCATGATCACATTATATTTTTTATCCATTTCTTATTCCATTATTTAGAATCACTATCATCCATTTACATTGATGTATGTCCCCAATCTATGAGATAAAATAAAATTTACTTCTGCTGAACCCATGAATATTTATTCAAGTGGATTTAGAATATCATTTTATGTTCTCATGTATTATGTGCCTTATTTATATAAGAAAATGCTTTAACATGTCCTATTATTTCTATATGAAATGAATGTTTTTATAATCGAAATGTGGGATTCCTTATTTGGTGTCAATGTATAGTTTAGTTATTTATTGAAATTTAGATATTAAAACATTAGAAACAATACTAGGCACTTGTATAAATATCATAATGAATCCTAGTATTGTAGTGACTATTAATTAAGTTGTTTATAAGAAAATATATCTCTATCTAGATAATACAAGTGTATATGGAACGAAATATTTGTACATAGGGTTAACAAACAAAAACACTACATTTATCTTGACTAAATAGGGAAATGGTGAAAAAAAGTTGGCATTGCTGCACACCTGGTTTAACACTCCAATGGGACATGTTTTGTTAATTATATTATGTTTATGGACCATTATGAAAGATAGATAGAAAATTTAAATATTATTTTAATATTTTATATCATATTTATGAATTATTTTATAAGACATAAAATACTTTTAGAATTATAATAATCCTGTAATTGATATTTTTCTAAATAAAGATTATTTGTTTTGGAAATACATAGAATAAAATTAAAGGAACAACATAAAATATGAGTGTAAGAGATGATTCACTTGTCGAGTTCTAATGTATGTTTTAATAAAAAAATATAAGGATGATGAGTCCACTGAATCTAGTTGTGATAAATATATTCTATCATGTTAGGAGAAGGGACTCACCTTGAAGGGAACACTATTCTGTTTTGGCCTTTATGTGTCAATAAAAACCATCAATTAGTGGACCCACCGACCTGTTGATTTATGAAAAGTTTATAATATAATGTGAAAATATGATTTCTATACAAAATTTCTCAATAGAATATAAAGTAACCAGAAAATTATATCATTAATATGGGGATTCTTATTAGTGGTGGATAGTGATTAAAAATATGAAACTAAGAATAACGATTGATTAGGTAGTGTGGGTCGAGATTAAGTGAATATTTTTCAATAAATATTTACTCTTTTAAATGTGAACACATATGTATAAGGATTTACTGGATGTAAATTAAAAAGGAAAATTAATGGTTGGGATGCTATGAGATGATAATTATAATACTTGCTCGATACTCCTTTATATTTATTTTGGATACAAAGGGAATTGTTGATATATTATTAAATGGAATAAGAACCCAGATGTAGAGGAATTTATGAAATCACGACTTTGAAATCAATGAGGATATAGTGTTGAGTGAAATGAATTTTAAATAACCGTTTAGATATATTCATTTTTTATGTAGATCAAATAAAAACAATATGGAATTGAGGAAAAACTCAAGGAAGAATTTTGATCATAGAAGTGTATAAAAGAAATTTCAACGTAGCATTTTCATCAAATGTGGGAAGAATAATTCTATGAATTTCATACCTTGGATAGGAAGGTGCTAAAAATTTGTAATATAAGGGAATATTTCACAAAGATATTGTGGTTAGTAGAATCATTGACTTCTAAAAAATAATGAAAAGGAAAGATGTTGCATGACAAGTAGGAAGTTAAATTCATCAAGTGTTTAATGCTTGGTCCCTTTTCTAATCAATATTTAAATCAGAATATAATAAAGGGAAGTCAATATAACCCTTAGGATAGAACAATGTAGACCTTTTGGGAATTTTTTTGTCACGGTGGTTGAAGTAATGGATATAAATGATGTGGTCATAAGTACACGGGTCATGCTCTCAATGATAGTATGTACATTGTTTGAATATGATTCAACAAAATACTTTATTTTATCCTAATTTTCATGAATATATAATCAATACCTAAACATCTATTATAAGAGTGATCAAATAAAACTCATGTATTAATTTTCATAGAATCAATAGTAAATAGAATCTGTAGTATTACATTTTTTTGTGTAAATATCATCACAAATCGTATAGTAATTTCCAAATTGGAATTCCACCACATATGTTGGATGATTAATATATCCATGTATAATTACATGATAATCCATAAAATTTTGAAAATTTTATTTTTTTTGAAAGGATACCATGTATTCATTTTCAAAGGTGATATATACCGACCAAAGATTTCACTAGAAGCATCTCCCATAGCCATTTTTGTAAAGATGATTAGTGAATTGGGAGAAAGTGATTAATGTACAAAAATAGACAATCTAACCATATTTTAAGAATAAGTTGACATATTTACTATATAGCTACCTATACATCCACTAGAAAGATAGGTATAGTAATCCAAGGAACTCATACCTGCATATATATCGATATCAAAGAAACTATATTGAATGGAAAATATAGAGTTATAAAAATTTATGAAAAAACATCATGTTCTTTTGAAGAATGGATTTGTCTGAGAATGTGTGTCTCCTTAGGGGGGGATTATCGTTGTAAATTATTGAGGTGGATTAATGGATCTATGAATTGAATGCAGCAAAATTAATGTTGTTACACTAATGAAAAAGTACACTCTCCCAAAGAATGATGATTTATTTGACAAGCTTCATGGGGATCAAGACTTCTCAATGATGGACCTCTGATATTAGTATCAAGAATTGAGTGTAAAAAATCATATATTATAAGTATTTCCTATTAAAATAGATATTGTAATTATGAGATTGTTGTTATGTCCTTCGTCTTGACTAATAATCATATAATATTTATAGATTTAATGAATTTAGTCTTTTATGGTCTAACATTATTAATTAATTGTTGTTTATAATGATGATATTCTAATATATTTGAAAATATGTGAGAAGAGTAAGGATCATATAAGAGTTTTATTGAGAACTCAGAGCAAGAAGAATCTTTTTAGAAAATTCATAAATTTTTAATTTTTGTTAAAAAAAATATATTTTTTGGAACATTGTAACCAATAATGAAATATCATTTGACACATCAAATGCAGAGGATTTAGACCAGTGACCACATCATATAATTTTTACATACCAGGTAAATAGAGAATATGAAATTTTCATATTTATTAATATTTTTAACTTAATTATTACTTTTACTTTAAAGGATATGTTATGTTTGATTGCATACCCGTTACACAACAATGGGTTTTTTGAAATCTTATTTTTCACACAATGCTGATTCGTACTGAAAAATAATATTATAATATTATTTTAAATGGTAGTTAATGTCTATCCATTGAATTAGCAGGAATGGACATAACTAAATAAAATATGAAAATAAATGTTTTTTAAATTTCTTTACATTTATCCAATAAATTTTAGAGGCATAAAATAAAAGGAATTTGATTTTAAGAATAAATACACCAATATTCATTAAAAAGAAAATTTTCCACCATTTTAATGGAGAAGCCTCTTTAAATCTTGTTTTGGTCACTTTTATATGTTCTATTTGACAATATTATATTATTCTATAGAATTAGGACATAAAAAATTTACTTTGGGTAAATTTTCAGTATTTTTTTTGACAAAATTCATTTATTTAATCAATAGTAAAAATTAATGTATTTTAATTAAAAACTTCCTTTTAATATAACTTATTGATATGGTTAGATTATCCTTTTAAAATGTTTTAAAGTGAAATTAGATTATATTTTTACCATTTAATCTAATTCTGGTCATTGAAAGAAATTTCACTTTGAGATTGGCAGGAACAAGTGTCAATATTTTGATATATATTGTCTCTTAAAAACACACTATTTGTTTTGACATCAGGAATTAATTTTAAAATAAATAATGAAACATCGATGTTTTTAATTTTTTAAAATAGACATCATTATTGATTTTGGAATATCAAATATAACATTGGAAGAATTTTTTGTATTGTTATTAAAAACATATATTTTGATGAATAATGAAGCCACTAATTAGTAGTTAATAAACATACATTTTTATTTAAATGAAATTTTACCTCTTTTGTGTTTTATATTTCAAAAATCTGAAATAAATGGTTGTTATCAATAATTATTATTTTTTCAATAGGATGAAATTATTTTTTAGTGAATAGTAACTTTGGTCTTTTATTTACCCCGGTTGAATGTAAAGAGGGTAATTCAATGTAAAAAGAATATTATATTAATACAAAATTTCCTTAACATGTGTTCTATCATTAATATATGAGTCATGGGCAACCATTTTATTCCCTAGGTTGATTTTGGGACCCCATGGAGCCACATGGGAGTGATAATGGCACTTTAAATTAATTAATTTAAAGTAATGACAAAAATGACACAAACAAACATCTTTTAGTAAAAAAAATTACATTGGGTTATTTTAGAAATCTATTATACTATTAATATTTATTGGGAAGAAGAAATGATTTCATACATAATGGTATTTTTTAATAATTTCTTAATATCAAATAAATAAAATTATTTATGACAGAAAAATGATGCAGTGTTTACCTCAATAATAAATGATTAAATAAATAAATGTATGAATATCAAATTTAAATAAAAAAATTGTCCAATTATTATTGGATGATTTTATTTCGACTATGACTCATCTTATCTTCAAATATAATTTTTTTGGGATCTTTACAATCCAAAAATAATTATATATTAAAATAATATTTTCACACATTTCTAAAGTGCCCCTCTTGCCCTTAATAAAATGATCTCACTTCTAACCCATTAATCACACCTGTCAATCCCCTTGGATCATCCTACCCTGGCCAAAATAAGATCTAAATATCCCTCTCTTCCTCTTATATTCCTTACCATAGGTAGAAGGAACTTCAATAAGTACTTTTGGTTCAAACAAAAGGGAGTAATCCGAATTAAAGGTAACCGTTTAACTTAAATTATTTTCATTTATTTTAATTCAACAACCTCTAAAATCGTTTCATTACATTATTTTATAAAGACACCAGTATAATAAATATACTATGATTTTTTATGTGAAGGATTATAATTACACTAACACACATCTTCAACTAATGGGTAAAGAACATAATGTTTCTGTTGGTGGAAAACTAACGTCTCACAAAACAATGATTGTTTAATTATCTCTTACCACCTCTTATGGTGGATATTATGATGACATATTATTTATATATGATATATATTATGTTTATTTTTTCTTTATTATTCTATATTTTTAATTTGTATTATACCTTTATGGTTTCCGTTATGAGAAAACGTGATAATTTAATTTTAGGAAGTGTGGACTACCACCTCCTCAAAGGGATATGACTCGTTCATACAATATTTGGGACGTATAAAGGATGGAGTTATTGAAATTATATTTTAAATTATACTGTAATCAAAATATAATAATGTATCATTATGTTTTCATTCATTTAGAATAAGAAGTAGAAATGGATGTAGTGTTCATTCGTACATACGACTCACCATCTCCATGAATGGTGCAATTCATTTCATATCTCCCAATGTTTTTTAATGTTATAAATAAATAAATATATTATATATTTATTTTATATATGATATATAAATCATTAATATAATTATGGAAATAATGGACTCTTGAACACATGGACAACATTCTATTATAAGGTGGTCATTTTTTACTCATGTACCAAATATCGACAAAACGACCATTATTAACATAAATGATTACATAATGTTTATAACATGATAATATGTGATATAAAAGGAATAATAAACTTGAAAAGGATTTATTAATCATGTATAAACTAACTTTTTATTATTATTCATGAATAACTAGGAACAAACAAGTCACGTTAGACATGAGGTAAGGGGTTTCTTATATCATTTTTAATTCTATGAGATTTACATTGTTCAACACTTATTTGATTCATGTGATGTATTGTGCACTTCCACATGATATATATTATCATAATTCTCTTTATATTCATGGTATTCTATGATTAATTTGGTGGTTATTCACATTGGGTCATACAACACGATTGATTACAACGTGGTAAGCATTTTTAATCTAAATTTTTATTCCAGTGAGATTCATGGTATATTTTCTACTATTTCCTTTTGTGTTGTGTATGTTATGACCAAGAATTTATTAATTTTATAATATACTCCAATTTATGTGTATTTAAATCTTCATTTTATGATCCTTATTTCATGGGTTTTATGTTTCGTATGTTACCAAATCGTTAACAAAACCTTTTAACCAAATATCCATCCCTTGGGTTAATCGCCTAATTATTAATTATGTCTTGCTTTTATTATGTATGGTGTCACTATTTATTTATTCATGTTGTAATTTCTACTCCACTTTGTGTGTATATACTTTTGATACAGATAATCACTCCATTGATAAATTCCCAATTTATCGATATGAACATGATAAGAGTTATTTTAACTCAATTTCAATTAATTGAGTAAAACATCCAAGACATTGGTTAGGTCTTAAAAAAACATATTTTAATTTCCTATGATTTATTTACACTGAATATCCAATCATATTGACTGTATCTCAATTTTTCACACAATATTATTTAATTTGATTATCCTTGATCTACATATAGCGTTTTTATATGGGATTTCATCTCAATTTAAATTTCATTGAGACTTCATTGTTATTATGCACCAATTCACTTTTATACAGTGTATATACTATTATTTAGAATATTATATCATGAATCCCTTTATTCTGATGATATTATTATTTTTTGATTTAATTTTATTCCTAAATAATATGAATTCAAGCATATCTCATTTGGTTAAGAATTCTTTAACAAAAACTTTGTTTTAATGATTTATTCTTCTAAATATATCTCATTAATGTCCATGTTTTCATAAAGGCTTTTAGTATTTATTTATATGTATATTAATATTTGAAATTTTTAATTCTGTTAAAAGAATCAAGGTTGTATGGTACACTTTGATTCAAAAATATATTTATTAAATGTTTTAATTTCATTATAAAATGGTTTTATAATGAATTCTTTATTTCAATAAATTGATTTGATATATTAGAATGTGGAAATGTTATCTTTCCTTTAAACATGTTTTATGTGTTATGATTATGTTATGGTTCATGTGCACTGTTTTTGTATATGGATGATTCTGTGATAAATATAGGAGGGTGATCCTGACATAGCTCTCCATTGCATTGGGTAACGTGGCATAAGTAAACGATAATGCTTACACTATGATATTTAGGTAATATACTATGATGGGTATTACAAATTTGACACTCTATGTATTTGTGTATGATACAATTTAAGTATGATATGGTTTCCATTAGTTTTCGTTATGATTTATGATTTGTGTGTGTTATTCGTAAATATTATGATTTCGTAAGGTATGTTTTGATTGAAATGTATGGTTTCATTTATTTGTATTTATTTATGGGATAATGTTTTCATTCATTATATTAAAACCCTTATTAAGATTTTTATTCTCATTACATGTTTTTGAATGGTTCCTCACAGGACATAAAGATGAATAGGTTCAAGTATGGGATCGAGCAAAAGTCTTTTTATCAAAAATAGGGAACTAGAAATGTATCTTTTTATATGTTTTTGTTTTATGAAAGAATGAATACCAAGTACCAGTGTCTACATGTAATATTCAAGTTTTTATGTAATAGTTATGGCTTAATTCACTAAATATCTAAACCTTAAATGATCCTCTGTGTGAATTCTTAACATAATTCAGGATTATTTAATATTTAATGTCAGGTCCTTATAATAATGGTAACTGATATTTGTTGTATCCTTGGATTAATCGGATAGGATATGAGGTTTTTGGGAATCATTTTGTGACTTTATAATTCAGTATCCAAGTTAAATCAAAAGGGGGTGACTGCATTTTTCCAAATATTTGTTAAGAACATTGACGTGAAATGAATAATAAATTTGTTAATTCACCAGTGTTAACTCTACCATCAATTAGGGAATGATTTTTTTATAATGACACATCTCAAAAAAAAATCAGTGAATCCTCATGTTAAAATGACAATGTGATTATGGACTAATCTCTATATTTAATTTCGTCATGAGAATAATTACTCTACACGTGACATGGAGTTATCTGTAATTATTTTTTCTCTAAAATTAAAGAGGAAAATTCATTATGTGGAGAAATATGATATATACAGATATACACAAATTAATTATATATTCATGGAATGAAATTAGACATGAGACAATGGAGAAAGTTAAAAAATCATAAATTCTAGGACAGTTCAATTCATTATCAACCAGGATGGCCAATCAAAGACACAAATTCATTAGGTACAAAAGAGAATATTGTGTTATAAATGATTATGACTCAAGGAGGTATATTCATTGAGGACATTGTAATATTATAAAAGGTAATTATAAGGTAATGTTCATCATCAACGTTATCCAAAATGATTTATCAACCATCATTACTAGAAAAAATTATGAAATATTAGAGCGAATATCATTTGTTACAAAATAAGATTGACGATGTGAATAATGGGATGATACATGAGTTCAATATTAGTCATGAAGGTGTATTGAAATATCACATAAGACTATTTTTTATATCTATTATAGAGATAAATAATTATCTTATGGATAAATCTCATTGAAATATATTATTTTTACAGCATTGGATCCTAAATAATTATAGGGACCTTCATGGTCATTGTTTGATGGATAATATGAAAAGGAATATTATTGACTACACTACAAGGTTATTGGTGTGTCAGAATATAGGGGTAGAATGAAACATTTTTAAATGGATATTTAAAAATTTATCCATACCAATATTGAAGTGTTATAATATCATTATGGACATCATCACTAGTATTCACGAACATTCAAATGAAATAATGAAATGTGGGTTATAATGGATCGACTCACCCAGATTTTCTATTTCATTTCTATTTAGGAAAACATTTCCCTTAAAAAACATTGTATTATATACATTAATGAAGTTGTGAGATTGAATTCGGAGTCAAATTGTATAATTTATTATCATTATCTAGGCCTTAGATTTAAATAAGGGATATGTATTCAACATGATTTGAATATTAAATTAAATTTCAGTACAACCTGTCACCCCAAAATTTTGGACCATCTGGAATAACTATTCAGACTCTTCATAAATTATTACGAATATTATCAATGTAATTCAATGGTTTATACGATAAAACCCTCACAGTAGTTTTGTTCTCATATTAAAACGTCTTCTATCAGGGTAATAAAATGACACCATATGAAGATTTATAATGGAAGTGATGTATAAATATTTCATGATGGGATGTATATTGTGTTATAAAGTTTCATGGTCTTTATATTGTGTAAAATATAATAGAAAGTGTTCATTCCATCAAACAACATATAAATAATACTATGTGTTTGAAGAAGATATCTGATAATTCTCATCAAATTGAATTGAATTTTGATGTTGGATACAATGTTTTCTTTTTCATATCACCATGGAAGAGATTCATGTTATTTTGAATGAAACTGTATATTAGCCCTAAGAACATTCATGACTTTGAGATCCTTTTCTGCATAGCAGTTGTGTCCAATAATCTATAACATACACAAAATCCTTATAATGTTCATGATTTATTCCATGTATCTCTCTTGAAAATGTACATACATGATCTCTCACTTGTACTGAATCAATAGGTGGTGTAATTTGTAGACGACATCAGTTATGAAGATTAACTGACATATATCATGGACTTTAGAGATTAAGATATATGAAACCAGACTACACACCTCATCAAATTGCTGTAGAGGAATTTTAAATATGAATAAGTTTCATTGGAACATGAGAAGATAATGGGATAGATGTACCCATAACTTTTCCCAACTTATGGAATAAGTTGATATTTCGAAGATGAAATATCTTTAAGGGAAAAAATATAATGACTTCATCTTTTGAAATGGTGCTTTTTTACTGAATAAATTTTTCTCATATAGAATAAAACTTTATACATGTAAAAAATATTGAGAATAGAATGTAATTTTATTTCATTAAAAATGATCATTAAATTAGTAATATATGAAACCAATTAGAAATGCAAACATTAAAACTAGAAAAAAGTCTAAATTATTATAGCTAAAATGGGATAGTATGTATATCCCCAGTCTGGTAGAATAATTTACCCCCACCAAATTATATAGAAATGATAAAAAAATATTAGTATACCAATCATCATATTATGAAATGAAAATATAGACTTAGGGATAAATTCTAGTGAATTGTGAATGAATGAATGAAGTGTACTCATAGGGTATAAAGGGAAATAATACATTATGTATTAGACCATTATATTATAGTTGGTCAAATTTGAAAATTAATCAATAAGACCATTGAAAACTATACAATTGGTGGATAATTTTACCATTATAATTTGTTTTTATTTGTTGTAATGAAAAAGGATAATTGATACGTAAGGATAATTGATGGACTCAGATTATAGAGTCGTTCCATTTGAATCCCATTTGACTGAACATGGGAGGGGTTAGCATTGTTGGTGTTTTACCTTTCCCAATCCCAATACATTATTCAATAAGTGACGCTTGAATAAAAACACATATGTAATAAGTACATGTTAGTAGTGATTACCACCTAGCCAATGTTAGTTGAGGAACCCTATGAAACTACAACCATCGTACACATAACCTGTAAATAATACAGAAGTGTAATAAAGCGTTATATGTCTAGTCCTTAGTTTCATAATGTTTAATTTATTTTTATAAATAAAATTGATATTACATCAATTTATTTTTCAAATTAGTTTTCTTAAATAAATTATATTTTAAATGGAGATAAATTTAATAAAAAAATTGATTCCAATGATACAAAATGGTATTTTTATAGATAATAAATAATCTTATTAGAAACAAAAGTATTTTAAATAATATTTTATTAACAAAGTATTATTTTAATACATTAGAACAAAAATATAAATGCCAAATTAATTTTATAAAGCAGTAGATATAATTTTATAAGTCTCAAAATTCTCACTATTACATAAAAATTTATATTTTTAAATTAATATAAAATTTTATATATAAAAGATAACCTTATGATATTTAAGAAATCATTATGTAAAATTACACAATACAATTTAATTTAGAATTTCAAAATTAGGTTAGGGTAAATTTATGAGAATTTTCAAAAATAAACTACTTTTTCATGATGAGTAAAAAATTATGTTTTGGGTTTTTAGTATATTTTACGTCTCCATATTTATGTAATAATGATGTAATATTTAATTAAAAACAATAAAATACTAAATTAAAATATATTTTATAAATATTAATTATATTAATATATTTTAATAAATTTATAAAATAATAAGTGATATTCCAAATCCAAAAAAAATAATATTTAAATTTAAAAAACATTTTTTACGGAATCATTAATTTTATATTTCAAAGGAAGTCTTAAAAATTGGTTTTTATTTATAGTGGATTATAATATAATAATATACTTCCCATGTGTCCAAAACTGTGAGATAAACCCATGGTTAATCCAATCATTTTTCATTTTCAATATTCTATATTTTCTTACCAATTACAAATTATTAAATAATACATATAATTTTCATTAAATACCCATCCATTTCACCATTACCCTTCCTCCAAAATACACCATCATGATTTTATGGTCATTTAACTACCCAAGGAGTCTCAAAAGGTGTCCACCGGCCCCCAAGTTTCCATCCACACGTTTTAGGAACAAATCTTTTAGGTAATAAAAATATACACTTCTTTATTTCATTAAACTTCCATTTTCATGTGCGTTTTACTCCAATTTCCAAACTATATTTTCTTAAACATTATATTATCCCATTACTATAATAAACGTATTTTTAAAATTACTTTTTCATATAGGGAGTTACATATATGAAACCAATAGTTCCTCTCCTCAGTTAAGAATGACACAATGATCATGTACTTAAAATCTTTTGCATGATGATATTTTGGTAATAAAACAATTAATTATTCTACCCAGGTTATTCAATAAATGATGTATTATGATCTATTTGGATCCTATTAAATTAATACATTGTATTGTGTTCCCGGATAGTGCTCCAATTCCTTGGGTAATGAAATTAGTCCATAGAGATTACTTGTTTTATGATAACCTTCTGAATATCATTGGAAATATTCATATATGAAACCATGGTGATACTATTTTTAATGTTTTATTGAATGGTTTTAAACATAATTACATGTTATAATTCTTGTTATTTTAATTATGAATATATTCTTCATGTTTATTTCTTATTGTTATGGCTTATGTTTTAATATATATTTCTCATAATCACATGATTTGTTCTCCCTTTAATATTACCTAACAAGGATTTATTAAAATAACATTCCATTGATTTATTTACTTGAGATATTATATGAGGTAAAATTAAAATAGGGTAATCCAATCATGATTTATTCATTTGGATTTAGAATAATGTTTCATGTTTTTATATATTACGTAAATTATTTCCATGAAACTAATCAAAAAAATAACCTTAGTTTGTAACATGTAAATGAAATTAATGAGAAAAAAAAGAAAAGATTCCATATTTATGGATCTTATATGTAGAGTTTTATAACAAATTAATTAAATGAAATATTAAAAATCATTGTAAATTAAATTAATTAAAATAAGAATGCCAAGAGACCTATCTTTTATCAAAATTGTGTAATATTTTATCAACTATTATATATTCTTATAATTCATCAGAGATTTTATGTATAAAATAAAAAAACCACACAATATCATTATTCATAAATTATATTTTGAATTTCAACAAATCCACCTCCCCATAATCATTCATTAAATTTTGTTACTATCATATTAGGGTATCTATATCCACCTACAAGAATAATACATGCATTTATAAAATGGATATCTAAGAAAATTTAATTACTATTATATATTAATATTAATTCTCCAATAAATATTTTAATTTATTTATTATGAATTCATATCAATATAAAATTATTCATTTAATGAAACACCAATCATTCTTTAGAAAAAAATAAAACATATATATTATCGACATCCGCTTCCAGGATAATGTCTAAAACACACACTAAAGGAATTCGACACATCATAAATTATTATAAATAATAATAAAAAAGTAATATTAATTAAATTGGGAAAAATAAAATTTCAATAAGAATAAATATTTACACAGATACTATGAAACTAGTAAAAGCAATCAAAACTATAATCACCAATGAGAATGATATAGAGAATTCATTTACAGAATGGAAATTTATAAAGATTATAGATAAAAATTAATTTGTATATGGTTTTTAATCAACATATAAATATATATTTTTACTATGATATAAACTATTAATGTGTGTTAATGGAATTTTGTTCAATTGGTATTATTATTCTATATCAAGTTCCTAACATTGAGAAATGTTTTGTATTATGCACCCTATTTTTTATATATGGTCTATATACTATTAATTTTATACGTTAAGCCATAAAATTCAGTTATTACTTATATATCATAACATTATTTGATCCCTTTAATTCAATAGTTTATGATTTAATTTTTATACATTATATATGTTGGGTTTTTTTGTTATTCAATTTTAATTTATTGTTACTCATGATATATTCCCCAAATATTTTCTTGTGTGTGCTGAAAAAACATTCATCAAATAATTTATTATCCCTTACTCATAAATTTTAAGTTATTTTCATGTCTATTTTGGTATCCCAATCTTATAATCTTTTCATTCATGAGTACCCTTTTCTATGGTGGAAAAACTATCATATATTTATTGAAAGTAAAATTGTGAATATTTTCCAAAAAAAATTAATCCATGTAAAAGAACTAGAAATTGGATGTGACTATTGAATGAATACACCTAGTGGTAATCATCATAAAAATTATTGGTTGAGGATTGACTAAATTATCATCACAATTCATGAAAACTAGGCCTAAAAACTCATACTTATTATGTCAATACCGGAGAATATGTTTTTTATATTCACACAATCTTAATTAACTATGATAATTGATATTAATATCCATTTTTTTACTAATAATATCACATGTATTGGGTGACCTAGTTATCCAAAACAATTTATAATTATGTGATACCATTACATGAGAAGAATAACTCCATCATTTTTACAAAATACAAATATGTTACCAGTTGATGAATGGATCATGCCCCTAGTGTTGTTTATTAAGTCTTCAGTAAGTAGTGAACAGGAAAATGTTACAATTGTAGTAAATATTATAATGGGAGATAAATATTGTTGGTGGTCACTAATTCATGTCACTAAATAGGACGATGAGACCAATTTCATGGAATGGGGAACTTTTATAGTTGTAATCTATGAAATTTCATTTTATCATGATAAAATGGGGAAATTGAAAAGAATTTCATCAACCTTAAACCAAATTGTGAGGAAAATGTTTCTTAATAGGAGGATAAATTTACATGGTTATATTAGTAGGTTTAAGAATACATATATTGACCAAAATAATGACTGATAATTTATATTATGGTAAAATTTTAATAAATTAATCATTTTGGGTCACTTAGACCATTTCATAATATCTATATATTTTCACAACTTCTAATATTGTTAGAAAAGTAATTATTCATTTTCTTTTTCATTAATGGTAAATGTGGAGAAATAAATTTAAAAATAGAATATTTGGAGGAAGGATGTTGAAAATGTGTAACAACCCATCCTAGGAAATCCTTCCATCATATTGGTGAGTCATCATTCCTCATACATGTGGTATAATCCATGTCTTTTAGGGATGAAATCAAGTTTCAAGAGAACCATCCATAACCATTATAAATGGTTTTATCCAAAAGTGACCTAGTAAGAAATTCGAAGAAGGAATAAATGTTAAAAATGATCCAAGTAGTTAGAAATTTCATACAGGTAAATAACCACATAGGGAAACAATGTTACAACATAAGCTAAAAAATAAAAAAGGTGAAGAATCTAGAAAAATGTTCGAGCCAACTGGTTACATAAAACCAAATGTATGATCACAAAATCCATGTGACTCCACTATCCACATCATTATCCATATAACACCAACTTACCAAGGTAGAGGATACCAAAACAAAAATGAAATCCAATTCCTGGATAAACCTGTACAAGAAATAAAGGCCAAAAACTCACCAACCTAAGAATATTGGGAGTGATACAAATCTAGTAATATACCTCCTTGACTAAATTTCATTTCAATAATTAATGAAAAAAATTTCAAAAATTTGAAAATAATAGACAAAAATATTTTTTCTTTTATCTTTTAAACAATATAAGAATAAATAATGTATGTTACATTCACATTCTCAAAAAAAATTACATTCATAAAACAATCCATGAAATGATTTTAAGAAAAACCAAGTCATTTCAATGTGATATAATTATCTCCCAAAAAAAAGAAAACTTTCAGAAAATAAATCTACACATAGTTTAAAACATTTAAAAATCATGTTAACCATGAGAGCCACTCTAAACCCCATTTCTCCCTTTTTTCATTAAAATCCATTATAAACAAAATATAATGAGAAAAAGGGAAATAATGGAAAAAATAATGAAACACAATCATATTAGGTTATAAATGAAGATAATAAATAGATATAGTAAATCTATAAAAGACAATAATATTTCAATGGAGGATCAACATATCAAATGTGAAAAAAGAAGACATAAAAAATATGAC
The DNA here is from genome assembly GCA_963277665.1 of Viscum album. Lineage (NCBI taxonomy): Eukaryota > Viridiplantae > Streptophyta > Magnoliopsida > Santalales > Viscaceae > Viscum > Viscum album. The sequence goes on along the minus strand of OY728143.1, from coordinate 53,250,385 downwards.
CTAACTATAGGCAAGATAATAGTATGTCATTAGAACACCAAATATATATAAGAAGTAAACTAAATGAAAAACATATATTACAATAATATGTAAATATAGAGGGTAATATTTAGTACTAAACCTAAACTACCCTTAAAATTTCCCACTTCTATTTACATAGAATCCTTGGTCTCCTCATAGAATATTTATATAAGTAAACCTTGAAAAATAATTTAATCACATGAAAATTACAAAACCCTAGGGATAACACCACAATCACATTATTATCACCACTTACACTATCCTTAAATGTAGCACCAATATATAATCACCACATGAATCACATCACTAACCAAATAACTTGTGGATATTAATACACAATAATAATAACCAATGGGACTGAATAATGGAAGAATATACATCACATAAAAAGTGTTATCGGTACATCACTTATAACATATAAATTTTGAAATGAATCTTTAAAACAATTGTGAATTCAAAAATAATACCATAAAAAGAATAGAACCTACAATGAAAAATACAATAATTCATGGTAATGTCCATTTTCTCTTAATAAAAGAGGGAAATCCTTTGAAAATAATGAAAACATTTAAATATGATAAGGGGGTCTAATTTGAAAACTCCATTTCACCTAAATACCAAATAACATTTGATATTCACATATAACATATTATTTAGAATATTTCAAACAAAAATAATCTATAAAACAAAAATTTCAACCAAATTCCATTTTTTAAGGAATGTTACTCAGTTTTTTCAATTGAAAGCCCCAATTAACAATGATAACTCATTTTCCAAAAAAATACCATCAATATAATTAGATAAATTAATTAAAAAATAGCTTAAATAAACCTATAAAAAACTAAATTCTTAAATAAATGTAAATGAATTGTAAAAACTTTATTTTTGAGGTTAATCATGTCACCTTCGGTGAAAAGTATCAAAAATGGACTCTTAGTCTATCTCATAACCAATAAAATCGAAATAACCAATTTAAGAAAACCATAGACTTGAAAATTGTCCAAACATGTTCATTAATGTTGTTCGAGAATGGGGAAAATTATATAAACACAACGAAGAAGAAGAAAGAACCCGTTAACCATTGGACTGGGTAAAGAATCAACCTGAAACTCTTCTCAAATCACAATGATTGGGATTTGGAGTAGCCATTGATGGATGATAAAGTAATATAGGTCTTTGTAAATAGAGTGCAGAGTCGAGGTGTTGAAAATCCTTCTAAAAATGATAAAAGGAAAAAATATCCCCTCCTGGGGAGGCTTTCATGGTTTACTCACATGTCTAAAAAACTATGTCGTGACTATACAGATGCCTACTATTTGAGATGCATGGGTTTAACAATTCGGTTTTGTTGTTATTTTAATTGAGTTAAAACCATGTGGAATTGATAAATCCAATACAATAGGATGAAAACATAGGCTACATGATTAAATTAATGGTGTTCATCAACCGTATGATGATGGGAAAGGCACCTAACAACAACATTTTTATCAAGAACCCACATACTAAAAGAGATAAACCATTAATAAAATAACCCCATATAAAAGCTAAACTATGGATGTTATAAAATCCCCACCATGAAACTTTCTCCCACCTGATGTTTAGATTAATGATGAAATCAAAAAATAAAAACCCCCAATACACATTCCACAAATAGAGGTGAGTTGGATGATAAATAACTAGACATGAAGGTAGGAATTAACTCTTGTGAAATGATAATTCCACCTAAATGAACCAAAAATATAAAATGTAAATAGGAGTACCTAATTTAAACTCATCCATCTTTACCAGTAATACACAAAAAGGGAAATGGAGATCGAGAACTATTTTAACAACCATTTAAAATATCTAAAGTGGTGTAACAAATAAAACACACCATGAATACCTCAACTGAAGGTACCCATATCCAAATGGGTCTAAATATCACATAGAAACAGACTCTCACTTACTCAAATGAAAAAAACATAACAACTATCCATACATATGGTTATGCATTACAAAATCGTAACACTCTATTCTAAAAGGGAAAATTTATGCCATTCCCAAACAACTGATGACATGGGACATTGACCTTGTTTAAATTACTTTAGGGTAAACTATGTTCTCATGATAGAAGACCATCCAATAGAAATCCCCTAAAAGATAGAACCATTTATTGACAAATGTCCTAAAAGAAACTTCTATCAAAATTACCCACATTATAATCCAAATGTTTCTTATTCCAATACCAATAAGAAACTATCATTATAATAGTACATGTGATATAAAAACAATAAAGGCTACAAACTAAGATAAATAAACAATAAGAAATTCATTGAAGATAAAAAATAGTGATTTCACCCATGCAAGAAAATAAACCCCAATGAATAATAATTCAAAATCCATGACACACATTTGAATTTCAAAAAATTATCCCTATTGGTTTGTTTAAATATTCACATGAAAATCACATTCCTATACCTCATCCCCTTTTAGAAAACACAAAATGTAGACCATTTTACACAGAGAAGAGACATAACTAACAAAAATTCATTTTTTAATATTTCAACTCTTCACTCAAAAAAATTAATTAAAATAAACCTTAATTATCTCAAAGAACATTGAAAATAATTACCACAATCTAGTTTGAAAGAGAATGAAAAAAAATCACTTATTTCATTTAGGAAAATTTCTTCCAATTTTTTTTAAAACCTAATGAAGAACAATTTCAAAAACCAATTCGTTTTATTTTAAGACCATCATTGCATTGATAACAGAACTTTTAATATTTCATAACATTACCCAATAATATTTTTTGTTTTTTAGAATATCATACTCATTTTAAAATATTTTTCTAAAATTTTCAAAAGTTTATTGAACAATAACTAACCTTTAATATTACCAATAAATATTTGGATGATGAAAACCAGAAATGAAAATTAATTTTAAAGACCTAAAAATGGTAAATATAATTTTAAAATTCCATAACCATATTAAAATGAAACATTAAATTTTACACTTATTGTCATTTAAAATCCCTCTGAATTTTCAATTGAAAATTACCATTCAATAAGTATAAATAAAATTCCCTAGAAAAAATTTTCAATGTAAATTAAATTCAATATTCCACTATTAAACCATAAAACTATGTCAATTTAAAACTATAGGTAACCCATGTCAATAAATCCCTAATAGAGGAGTTATAAATATCCTATGAACAAAACCACAAAAATATATAACTATTAAAAACACATTATCATCCATTTGATCATTTATATGATGCACTTATAAAAGAACACAGGAAATGAGCCCAACCACCTGCACTCCTCAATGAAAGTAAGCTTTCCAATGACCAAGGGAACCAACAAAAACACCATGTAGAAATATCGAATGAAGAAAAATACCCAAATGATTTGAAAACCAAATTTGAATTATAAAATACGTCTCACCACTATTTTCTCAAAACATTAACCCATTTCTATTACCCACCAGTCTCAAAAGTTATTTAAAATAGTATTTAACACCTTCTATACCAATTTAATCACATTTATCTTCATAAATTGTAATTATCAAACATAATTCCAAATCAAATTCAAAACACCTATTTGAAATAACCCGAAAAAAGAAAAACATTCATAACCTAATTCACAAAACATACACTTTATGTATTAATATTCGGTACAAAATACCACTTTTTGAACCAAATTGTTTTTAAAATAAATTTTTTTCATTAGATTGATTTATAAAAAAATATGGTTTTAAAACTACAATAAAACATGTTTCATTAATGAAATAAGACTTTTCATTTTAAAAAACCAAATCATCAATTTTCAAAACAACTCCCCAAAGAAAAAAACAATCAAACAAACAGGAATTCCAAATGAAGAAAAAGTCAACCACTCAATTTTCCATCAAAATCCTAGTTAAAACTTCCCTATAAGATACTACACAAATGGAAAACACCATTAGATTCATTCCGGTAAAAAATTGATGAAATTAAAAAATTCCATAGGGGGGGATTATTTTGTATAGGTTGGTCATACGTGCTAGTAATTATCCCACCTATAGGCAGAAATGTTTATTCATGTTTTAGAACCATGTCAAATTGGAACTACATGGTTTACCAGACCTTGGGTACTAATCATGTGGAATTATTCATTTACCCATGTGTGACTCCAAAACTCAATCCAACATATGAATCACTAATACAAACATCTTAAATTTTAATATTGTCATAAAATATTAATAATCAATCAATACATCTAAATCTCATCTCAATATCTTGAATCAAATATGATACACCCATGGAAATTGATGACATGGTGTGATAATGAGTTGGACAAGCCCCTTCCAACACACTCCACAAAGATCCTCTAAGAAAATCCTTCTCTCTAGACCAAATAGCCAAATTCCATGAAACAATGTGAGTTTCCCAAGAACCTAGTACCAATTTCAAGGAACCTAAATACTATGATACAACCTTTTTTAATCTATCATGGGAGAACCTCCATCAGAGTCCCTATATGTACCACCACATTCTCGAGGAGAATCCCTGATACACCCATGCCAGCGATTAACATCAGGGGTATTATACATAAACATTAGGGACAGCTTCACCCTGATGGAAATAGATAAAACCATCATAGAATGTAATAAAATTACAAAAATACATTCCAATAGACATATCATATATATAATCAAAAAATTAGTGATACTAAAATGAAATGAAATATAATAAAATAAAAAATTGATGAAGCTGATATAATGATCAGCCCAAATGGATCATTGAATATGAATGTCTAATCAACAACCTTGTGTGACTCTAAGGTCATTACCATCATACATACAACACCTACATCCCTAGGAATATTGTACCAATTCCTCATGAAAATCACTACTATTAGGAACATATACATAAAATTACTACATCATTGTTACCAATATGATAATATAGTCTATATTCCAAAGAATGTATGATACCTCCATGAGTCTAATTCATTAATTTTATAAAATAATCTTGATCATTATTTTAGTAATAATAGAAAATTCAGTTTATCAATATACTTTACAAATTTTAGGAATACAAAATAATATTACATGCAATTTCTAAAATAATTGGTTTCAAAAAACCAACCTTGAATTTTTTTTACCAAAAACAAATCCATTTATATATGCTCACAGTTTCTTTTTAAAAATACCACACTCCAAAATAGAATCAATACATGGTTTAAAATCATTTAGATTCATTCTAACCTTTAATTCCCCTTTGAAACCGATTTTTCCATGTTTTCATTAAAATCCATTACAGAACAAATACAATGGGATATAAAAAATCAAGGGAAAATATAATTAACCACAACCATAAAATGCATTAAATATAATTATAAAATGTATGGAAAAAAACTAGTGAACAACATGACTATGATATAATAGTATCAATAAATTAAATAAGTAAATACTATAAATAAGATTCAACAATGAAAAAATATAAAAATTTCATAAAATATTTTACATACCATGAGTCAACAACACAAAGACTAATGGGACAACACAAGAACTAATAAAGTAGACCTAACTATCGGTATGCTAATAATCATAAATCTAACAATAATATTTATCTTTGTATTCTATGTAGAGATAATCCCCCAACTTATGAATATATAATACTTAATGTGACTATCGAGTGATAAACAATATTTATCATAAAGTTTAATTTATTTTTATAAATAAAATTGATATTACATCAATTTATTTTTCAAATTAGTTTTCCTAAATAAATTATATTTTAAATGGGGATAAATTTAATAAATCAATTGATTCCAATGATACAAAATGGTATTTTTATAGATAATAAATAATCTTATTAGAAACAAAAGTATTTTAAATAATATTTTATTAACAAATTATTATTTTAATACATTAGAACAAAAATATAAATGCCAAATTAATTTTATAAAGGAGTAGATATGATTTTATAAGTCTCAAAATTCTCACTATTCCATAAAAATTTATATTTTTAAATTAATATAAAATTTTATATGTAAAAGATAACCTTATGATATTTAAGAAATCATTATGTAAAATTAAACAATACAATTTAATTTAGAATTTCAAAATTAGGTTAGGGTAAATTTATGAGAATTTTCAAAAATAAACTACTTTTTCATGATGAGTAAAAAATAATGTTTTGGGTTTTTAGTATATTTTAAGTCTCCATATTTATGTAATAATGATGTAATATTTAATTAAAAACAATAAAATACTAAATTAAAATATATTTTATAAATATTAATTATATTAATATATTTTAATAAATTTATAAAACAATAAGTGATATTCCAAATCCATAAAAAATTAATATTTTATTTTAAAAAACATTTTTTACGGAATCATTAATTTTATATTTCAAAGGAAGTTTTAAAAAATGGTTTTTAGTTATAGTGGATTATAATATCATAATATACTTCCCATGTGTCCAAAACTGTGAGATAAATCCATGGTTAATCCAATCATTTTTCATTTTCAATATCCTATATTTTCTTACCAATTACAAATTATTAAATAATACATATAATTTTTATTAAATACCCATCCATTTCACCATTACCCTTCCTCCAAAATACACCATCACGATTTTATGGTCATTTAACTACCCAAGGAGTCTCAAAAGGTGTCCAACGGCCACCAAGTTTCCATCCACACGTTTTAGGAACAAATCTTTTAGGTAATGAAAATATACACTTCTCTATTTCATTAAACTTCCATTTTCATGTGGGTTTTACTCCAATTTCCAAACTATATTTTCTTAAACATTATATTATCCCATTACTATAATAAATGTATTTTTAAAATTACTTTTTCATATAGGGAGTTACATATATGAAACCAATAGTTCCTCTCCTCAGTTAAGAATGACACAATGATCATGTAATTGAACTCTTTTGCATGATGATATTTTGGTAATAAAACAATTAATTATTCTCCCCAGGTAATTCAATAAATGATTTATTATGATCTATTTGGATCCTATTAAATTAATACATTGTATTGTGTTCCTTGATAGCGCTCCAATTCCTTGGGTAATGAAATTAGTCTATAGAGATTACTTGTTTTATTATAACCTTGTGAATATCATTGGAAATATTCATTTATGAAACCATGGTGATACTCTTTGTAATGTTTTATTGAATGGTTTTAAACATAATTACATGTTATAATTCTTGTTATTTTAATTATTAATATATTCTTCATGTTTATTTCTTATTGTTATGGCTTATGTTTTAATATATATTTCTCATAATCACATGATTTGTTCTCCCTTTAATATTACCTAACAAGGATTTATTCAAATACCATTCCTTTGATTTATTTACTTGAGATATTATATGAGGTAAAATTAATATAGGGTAATCCAATCATGATTTATTCATGTGGATTTAGAATAATGTTTCATGTTTTTATATATTACGTAAATTATTTCCATGAAACTAATCAAAAAAATAACCTTAGTTTGTAACATGTACATGAATTTAATGAGAGAAAAAAGAAAAGATTCCATATTTATGGATCTTATATGTAAAATTTTATAACAAATTAATTAAATGAAATATTAAAAATCTTTGTAAATTAAATTATTTAAAATGAGAATGCCAAGAGACCTATCTTTTATCAAAATTGTGTAATATTTTATCAACTATTATACATTCTTCTAATTCATCAGAAATTTTATGTATAAATTAAAAAAACCACACAATATCATTATTCATAAATTATATTGAAATTTAAAAAAATCCAGCTCCCCATAATCATTCATTAAATTTTGTTACTATCATGTTAGGGTCTCTTTAACCACCTACATGAATAATATATGCATTTATAAAATGGATATCTAAGATAATTTAATTACTATTATATATTAATATTAATGCTCCAATAAATATTTTAATTTATTTATTATGACTTCATATCAATATATAATTATTAATTTAATGAAACACCAATCATTCTTTAGAAAAAAAATAAAACATATATATTATCGACATCCTCTTCCAGTATAATGTCTAAAACACACACTAAAGGAATTGGACACATAATAAATTATTATAAATAATAATCAAAAAGTAATATTAATTAAATTGGGAAAAATAAAATTTGAATAAGAATAAATATTTACACAGTTACTATGAAACTAGTACAAGAAATCAAAACTATAAACACCAATGAGAATGATATAGAGAATTCATTTACAGAATGGAAATTTTTAAAGATTATAGATAAAAATTAATTTGTATATGGTTTTTAATCAACATATAAATATATATTTTTACTATGATATAAACTATTAATGTGTGTTAATGGAATTTTGTTCAATTGGTATTATTATTCTATCTCAAGTTCCTAACATTGAGAAATGTTTTATATTATGCACCCTATTTTTTATATATGGTCTATATACTATTAATTTTATACGTTAAGTCATAAAATTCAGTTATTACTTATATATCATAATGTTATTTGATCCCTTTAATTCAATAGTTTATGATTTAATTTTTATACATTATATATGTTGGGTTTTTTTTGTTATTCAATTTTCATTTATTGTTACTCGTGATATATTCCCCAACTATTTTCTTCTGTGTGCTGAAAAAACATTCATCAAATAATTTATTATCCCTTACTCATAAATTTTAAGCTATTTTCATGTCTATTTTGGTATCCCACTCTTATAATCTTTTCATTCATGAGTACCCTTTTCTATGGTGGAAAAACTATCATATATTTATATAAAGTAAAATTGTGAATATTTTCCAAAAAAAATTAAATCCATGTAAAAGAACTAGAAATTGGATGTGACTATTGGATGAATACACCTAGTGGTAATCATCATAAAAAGTATTGGTTGAGGATTGACTAAATTATCATCACAATTCATGAAAATAGGGCCTAAAAACTCATACTTATTATGTCAATACCGGAGAATATGTTTTGTTATATTCACACAATCTTAATTAACTATGATAATTAATATCCATATACATTTTTTACTAATAATATCACATGTATTGGGTGACCTACTTATCCAAAACAATTTATAATTATGTAATACCATTACATGAGAAGAATAACTCCATCATTTTAGAAAATACAAATATGTTACCAGTTGATGGATGGATCAAGCCCCTAGTGTTGTTTATTAAGTCTTTAGTAAGTAGTGAAGAGGAAAATGTTACAATTATAGTAAATATTATAATGGGAGATAAATATTGTTGGTGGTCACTAATTCATGTCACTAAATAGGACGATGAGACCAATTTCATGGAATGGGGAACTTTTATAGATGTAATCTATGAAATTTAATTTTATCATGATAAAATGGGGAAATTGAATGGAATTTCATCAACCTTAAACCAAATTGTGAGGATAATGTTTCTGAATAGGAGGATAAATTTACATGGTTATATTAGTAGGTTTAAGATTACATATATTGGCCAAAATAATGACTGATAATTTATATTATGGTAAAATTTTAATAATTTAATCAGTTTTGGTCACTTAGACCATTTCATAATATTTATATATTTTCACAATTTCTAATATTGTTAGAAATGTAATTAGTAATTTTCTTTTGCATTAAAGGTTAATGTGGAGAAATAAATTTAAAAATAGAATATTTGGAGGAAGGATGTTGAAAATGTGTAACAACCCATCCTAGGAAATCCTTCCATCATATTGGTGATTCATCATTCCTCATACATGTGGTATAATCCAAGTCTTTTAGGGATGAAAACAAGTTTCAAGAGAACCATCCATAACAATTATAAATGGTTTTATCCTAAAGTAACCTAGTATGAAATTCGAAGAAGGAATAAATGTTAAAAATGACCCAAGTAGTTAGAAATTTCATATAGGTAAATAAGCACATAGGGAAACAATGTTACAACATAAGATAAATAATAAAAAAGGTGAAGAATCTAGTAAAATGTTCGAGCCAACTGGTTACATAAAACCAAAGGTATGATCACGAAATCCATGTGACTCCACTATCCACATCATTATCCATATAACACCCACATAATAAGGTAGAGGATACCAAAACCAAAATGAAAACCAATTCCTGGATAAACCTGTATAAGAAATAAAGACTAAAAACTCACCAACCTAAGAATATAGGGAGTGATACAAATCTAGTAATATACCTCCTTGACTAAATTTCATTTCAATAATTAATGAATAAAATTTCAAAAATTTGAAAATAATAGACAAAAAATAATTTTTCTTTTATCTTTTAAACAATATAAGAATAAATAATGTAAGTTACATTCACATTCTCAAAAAAATTACATTCGTAAAACAATCCATGAAATGAGTTTAAGAAAAACCATGTCATTTCAATGTGATATAATTATCTCCCAAAAAAAGAAAACTTTTAGAAAATAAATCTACACATAGTGTAAAACATTTAAAAATCATGTTAACCATGAAAGCCACTCTAAACCCCATTTCTCCATTTTTTCATTAAAATCCATTACAAACACATTATTATGAGAAAAAGGGAAATAATGGAAAAAATAATGAAACACAAACATATTAGGTAATAAATGAAGATAATAAATAGATATAGTAAATCTATAAAAGACAATAATATTTCACTGGAGGATCAATATATCAAATGTGAAAAAAGAAGACATAAAAAATATGACCTAACTATAGGCAAGATAATAGTATGTCTTTAGAACACCAAATATCTATAAGAAGTCAACTAAATGAAAAACATAAATTACAAAAATATGTAAATATATAGGGTAATATTTAGTACTAAACCTAAACTACCCTTAAAATTTCCCACTTCTATTTACATAGAATCCTTCGTCTCCTCATAGAATATTTATATAAGTAAACCTTGAAAAATAATTTAATCACATGAAAATTACAAAACCCTAGGGGTAACACCACAATCACATGATTATCACCACTTACACTATCCTTAAATGCAGCACCAATATATGATCACCACATGAATCACATCACTAACCAAATTACTTTTGGATATTAATACACAATAATAATAACCAATGGGATTGAATAATGGAAGAATATACATCACTTAAAAAGTGTTATCGGTCCATCACTTATAACATATAAATTTTGAAATGAATCTTTAAAACTATTGTGAATTCAAAAATAATACCATAAAAAGAATAGAACCTACAACGAAAAATACAATAATTCATGGGAATGTCCATTTTATCTTAATAAAAAGAGGAAAATCCTTTGAAAATAATGAAAACATTTAAATATGATAAGGGGGTCTAATTTGAAAACTCCCTTTCACCTAAATACCAAATAACATTTGATATTCACATATAACATATTATTTAGAATATTTCAAACATAAATAATCTATAAAACAAAAATTTCAACCAAATTCCATTTTTTAAGGAATGTTACTCAGTTTTTTCAATTGAATGCCCCAATTATCAATGATAACTCATTTTCCAACAAAAATACCATCAATTTATTTAGTTAAATTAATTAAAAAATAGCTTAAATAAATCAATAAAACACTAAATTCTTAAATAAATGTAAATTAATTATAAAAACATTCTTTTTGAGGTTAATCATGTCACCTTCGATGAAAAGTATCAAAAATGGACACTTAGTCTATCTCACAACCAGTAAAATCGTTATAACCAATTTAAGAAAACCATAGACCTGAAAATTGTCCAAACATGTTCATTAATGTTATTCGAGAATGGGTAAAATTATATAAAAACAACGAACAAGAAGAAAGAACCCCTTAACCATTGGACTTGGTAAAGAATCAACCTGAAACTCCTCTCAAATCACCATGATTGGGATTTGGAGTAGCTATTGATGTATGATAAAGGAATATAAGTCGTTGTAAATAGAGTGCAGAGTCCAGGTGTTGAAAATCCTTCTAAAAAATGATAAATGGAAAAAATTTCCCCTCTTGGGGAGGTTTTCAGGGTTTACTCACATGGCTAAAAAACTGTGTCATGACTATACAGATGCCTACTATTTGAGATGCACGTGTTTAACAATTCGGTTTTTTTGTTATTTTAGTTGTGTTAAAACCATGTGGAATTGATAAATCCAATACAATAGGATAAAAACATAGGCTACATGATTAAATTAATGGTGTTCATCAACCGTATGACGAGGGGAAATCCACCTAACTACAACATTTTTATCAAGAACCCACATACTAAAAGACATAAACCATTAATAAAATAACCCCATATAATAGCTAAACTATGGATGTTATAAAATCCCCACCATGAAACTTTCTCCCACCCAATGTTTAGATTAATGATGAAATCAAAAAATAACAACCCCCAACACACATTCTGCAAATAGAGGTGAGTTGGATGATAAATAACTAGACATGAACGTAGGAATATACTATTGTGAAGTGATAATTCCACCTAAATGAACCAAAAAATATTAAATGGTAATAGGAGTACCTGATTTAAACTCAACCATCATTACCAGTAATACAAAAAAAGGGAAATGGAGATCGAGAACTATTTTAACAACCATTTAAAATATCTAAAGTGGTGTAACAAATAAAACACACCATGGTTACCTCAACTGAAGGTACCCATATCCAAATGGGTCTACATAACACATAGAAACAGACTCTAACTTACTCAAATGAAAAAACAAAACAACTATTCATACATATGGTTATGCATTACCAAATCGTAACACTCTATTCTAAAAGGGAAAATTTCATGCCATACCCAAACAACTGATGACATGGGACATTGACCTTGTTTAAATTACTTTAGGGTAAACTATGTCCTCATGATAGAAGACTATCCAATAGAAATCCCCTAAAAGATAGAACCATCTAGTGACAAATGTCCTAAAAGAAACTTCTATCAAAATTACCCACATAAGAATCCAAATGTTTCTTATTCCAATACCAATAAGAAACTATCATTATAATATTACAAGTGATATAAAAACAATAAAGGCTACAAACTAAGATAAATAAACAATAAGGAATTACTTGAAGATTAAAAATAGTGATTTCACCCACGCAAGAAAATAAACCCCAATGAATAATAATTCAAAATCCATGACACACATTTGAATTTCAAAAAATTATCCCTATTGGTTTGTTTAAATATTCACATGAAAATCACATTCCTATACCTCATCCCCTATTATAAAACACAAAATGTAGACCATTTTACACAGAGAAGAGACATAACTAACAAAAATGCATTTTTTAATATTTCAACTCTTCTCTCAAAAAAATTAATTAAAATACACCTTAATTATCTCAAAGAACATTAAAAATAATTACCACAATCTAGTTTGAAAAAGAATGAAAAAAATCACTTATTCCATTTAGGAAAATATCTTCCAATTTTTTTTAAATCCTAATGAAGAACAATTTCAAAAACCAATTCGTTTTATTTTAAGACCATCATTGCATTGATAACAGTACTTTTAATATTTCACAACATTACCCAATCATATTTTTTATTTTTTAGAATATCATACACATTTTAAAATATTTTTCTAAAATTTTCAAAAGATTATTGAGAAATAACTAACCATTAATATTACCAATAAATATTTGGATGATGAAAACCAGACATGAAAATTAATTTTAAAGACCTAAAAATGGTAAATGTACTTTTAAAATTCCACAAACATATTAAAATGAAACATTAAATTTTACACTTATTGCCATTTCAAATCCCACTTAATTTTCAATTGAAAATTAGCATTCAATAAGTTTAAATAAAATTCCCTAGAAAAAATTTTCAATGTAAATTAAATTCAATATTCCACTACTAAACGATAACACTATGTCAATTTAAAACTATAGGGAACCCATGTCAATAAATCCCTAATAGAGGAGTTAAAAATATCCTATGAACAAAACCACAAAAATATATACCTATTAAAAACACAATATCATCCATTTGATCATTTATATGATGCACTTATAAATGAACACAAGAAATGAGCCCAACCACCTGCACTCCTCTATGAAAACAAGCTTTCCAATGACCAAGGGAACCAATAAAAACACCATGTAGAAATATCGAATGAAGAAAAATACCCAAATGATTTGAAAACCAAATTTGAATTATCAAATACATCTCACCACTATTTTCTCAAAACATCAACCCATTTCTATTACCCACCAGTCTCAAAAGATATTTAAAATAGTATTTACCACCTTCTATACCAATATAATTACATTTATCTTCATAAATTGTAATTATCAAACATAATTCCAAATCAAATTCAAGACACCTATTTGAAAGAACCAGAAAAAATAAAAAACATTAATAACCTAATTCATAAAACATTCACTTTATGTATTAATATTCGGTACAAAATTCCACTTTTCGAACCAAATTGTTTTTAAAATAAATTTTTTTCATTATATTGATTTATAAAAAAATATGGTTTTAAAACTACAATAAAACATGTTTCATTAATTAAATAAGACTTTTCATTTTAAAAAACCAATTCATCAATTTTCAAAACAACTCCCCAAGGAAACAAACAATCAAACAAACAAGAATACCAAATGAAGAAAAAGTCAACCACTCAATTTTCCATCAAAATCCTAGTTAAAACTTCCCTATAAGATACTACACAAATGGAAAACACCATTAGATTCATTCCGGTAAAAAATGGATGAAAAAAAAATTCCATAGGGGGGGTTATTTTTTATAGGTTGGTCATACGTGCTAGTAATTTTCCCACCTATAGTAAGAAATGTTTATTCATGTTTTAGAACCATGTCAAATTTGAACTACATGGTTTACCAGACCTTGGGTACTAATCATGTGGAATTATTCATTTACCCATGTCTAACTCCAAAACTCAATCCAACATATGAATCACTAATACACACATCTTAAATTTTAAAATTGTCATAAAATATTAATAATCAATCAATACATCTAAATCTCAACTCAATATCTTGAATCAAATATGATACCCCCATGGAAATTGATGACATGGTGTGATAATGAGTTGGACAAGCCCCTTCCAACACACTCCACAAAGATCCTCTATGAAAATCCTTCTCTCTAGACCAAATAGCCACATTCCATGAAACAAAGTGAGTTTCCCAAGAACCTAGTACCAATTTCAAGGAACCAAAATACTATGATACAACCTTTTTTAATCTATCATGGGAGAACCTCCATCAGAGTCCCTATTTGTACCACCACATTCTCGAGGAGAATCCGTGATACTCCCATGCAAGCTATTAACATCAGGGGTATTGTACATAAACATTGGGGACAGTTTCACCCTGATGGAAATAGATAAAACCATCATAGAATGTAATAACATTACAAAAATACATTCCAATAGAGATATCATACATATAATAAAAAAATTAGTGATACTAAAATGAAATGAAATATAATAAAATAAAAAATTGATGAAGCTGATATAATGATCGGCCCAAATGGATCCTTGAATATGAATGTCTAATCAACAAACTTGTGTGACTCTAAGGTCATTACCATCACACATACAACACCTACATCCCTAGGATGATTGTACCAATTCCTCATGAAAATCACTACTATTAGGAACATATACAAAATATTACTACATCATTGTTACCAATATGATAATATAGTATGTATTCCAAAGAATGTATGATACCTCCATGAGTCTAATTCATTAATTTTATAAAAGAATCTTGATCATTATTTTAGTAATAATAGAAAATTCAGTTTATCAATATACATTACAAATTGTAGGAATAAAAAATAATATTACATGCATTTTCTAAAATAATTGGTTTCAAAAAACCAACCTTGAATTTTTTTTACCAAAAACAAATCCATTTAAATATGCTCACAGTTTATTTTTAAAAATACCACACTCCAAAAAAGAATCAATACATGGATTAAAATCATTTAGATTAATTCTAACCTGAAATTCCCCTTCGAAATCCATTTTTTCATGTTTTCATTAAAATCCATTACACAACAAATACAATGGGATATAAAAAATCAAGGGAAAATATAATTAACCACAACCATAAAAGGCATTAAATAAAATTAAAAAATTATGGAAAAAAACTAGCGAACAACATGATTATGATATAATAGTATCAACAAATTAAATAAGTAAATACTATAAATAAGATTCAAAAATGAAAATATATAAAAATTTCATAAAATATTTTACATAACCTGAGTCAACAACACAAGGACTAATGGGAAAACACAAGACCCAAAAAAGTAGACTTAACTATCGGTACGCTAATAATCATAAATCTAACAATAATATTTATCTTTGTATTCTATGAAGAGATAATCCCCCAACTTATTAATATATAATACTTAATGGGACTATCGAGTGATAAACAATATTTATCATATCAATGTCCCACTACTTCATACATTTCAACATCAGCCACCTCATAAAATAAAAACAAATTTGGGTCATGATCGACAACATCATTACATGGAATTAAAGACCCACTTTGGGTAACTTAATAATCATGTCATTTAGACCTATAATACCACCCTTAAATGAATCCCAACACATAATAACCATCAGAATCACATCCCAAAACATACATAACTTGTATAATTATACACATCAATAACAGACAAGGGGATTCAAAAAGTTCAAAATCAACACAAAACCATAAGTGCCAACTAGGCCATCAATTATATTTTATAAATTTTCAAATACATCTTAATAAAAATTTGAAATTAATATAGAAATCTAAAAAATCAGAAAAACATATAAGGACAATATATTAAGTAAAGGGGACTCTATTTTTACATTCAAATACTAATCCACCCCCATAAAAACAAGGAAATCCTTTAAAAATGAAAGATGAGTCCACTATGAATACCTAATTAGTCCTAAATCCCAAATAATATGTTTGTTTCAAATGTAAAATCCACTTTGACATTTTACCAATCAAAATTAATGCATAAAACACCAATTAAAACGAAAATACCATTTTTCTAAGAAAATCATTCACGTTTTCCAAAATAATACAATAACTATGAATAGAAAAAAAACCAATATCTGTATAATATAATACATTAAATTAATTAAAAAATTATTTTAATAAATCAAAAAAAAATGTAACTCTAAAATAATATGCAATAAACCAGAAATATTGACCTTCTTTCTTGAATTCGATGAAAACCATATGAAAGAGACTCTTGTTATGGATCCCATCGATTACAAACTAAAATCGCAAATTTAGAAATACTATAGAAATGAATTTCATCAAACCATTTAAAATAGGGTTATATGAGAAGAAGAAAAAGAGACAAACCAAATAAAAAGGAGAAGGAGGTCCAATCCTTTTGAACGGGTTAATGAATCACTATGTGACCAACATGAATTCAACTTGGATGAGTTTTGGAGGATAAAAAATTGATTGTAGAAGTTTAAAATGTGTGTTTAATATTGTGGGCAGTAAAATGGAAGGAACACCACTTAAAAATAAGGATAGGAAACAAAAATAAACCTCAAGGGATGGGTTTTATAGTATACTCACATTGTTTAACAAACCATGTGGTAACGATGTAAAACTCCACTGTCTTAAGATAAAGTTTTGAACATAATAGATTCATGGTAACTATAATTGTGAACTAAACACGAAACTATAGAAATAAATTTCAATATATTTCACACATAGGATTATGGTTACTTTAATCATGCACATTAACTATGAAACCTAGAAAAATTCCCCCTATATCACCCTTTTCATCCTAAAACGCCTGTAAAAAAGGTGGGTAATCCATCTAATGAATACAACCACATAAAAGTGACATTGAAGGATTCAAAATGGATATGAAATAACGTTTTTAATTTCACTCATTTGATAACTATTGTCAGAAACACCCTCAAGATTATAGAAATGGAATTGGAGTTTTTTATTTATGCTGAGAAAAACTCCATTACTATCCCAAATTCAAGTGTAATAAATAATAAATTGATGTTAAATGATATATCTATTGGGATACGAGACCTTATTCAAAGAAACTCCCAATTTATCAATTTACATTAACTAAAAATGTTTATGGGAGTAAGGTAAATCATATGCGATTACAAAATATGGAGTTGATGTTCAAAATAACATCATAGAAGGTACTTCGATTGATACCTCATTAATAGATAAAGTTTTGTTTAATTGTAGATATTCATAGTAATATATATATTCCCTATAACCAACAAAAAATTATATACTTTCCTAGAACCATAGTATGTGAATTATCAATTAATACATTATGTGGAATTCTTATCACAACAAAGAATTTAGTTGTAATTATAATTATTATGTGTCGTAATATCCTATTTATATGATTTTTAGTGTGGATAATATTTCAAAGAATATTGTAAAAAAATACTTTAACTGAAGGATATTGAAATTCATGGAGGTTGTGTGGAAATACTTTCCTTTAGATGTGAAACTTCATCAACTTAGTCTTGTTAATATCCTCTACATGTATCCCTCCATAATGTAATTATGGGAAGAGAGGATGAAAAATCATGATATATAAATAATGAAGGTATAATAAGGCTAGAGGATGTACCTATTGTATAAAAACCTAATTATGTTTTTTTGAAAAATTACCTGGTCACCCACTAGAGCATGATGTTAAGATCTCCATTGAACATATTCTTAATGCAGCAATAGTATCTTAATATATTTGTATAATGAAACCAACCAATTTTTTTTAGGTGAAGAAAAATTAAAATATTTTATTATAAATGGATTTACAAGCCCTCATGATTGAATATTCGGATCTGTAGTTTTATTCCTGAAAAAATAGTGGGTAATATGAGGCTATGCATCAATTATATGGATATTACTGTAATTAATATAATGAATAAGTACCATTTACCAAAAATTGATGGATTATATGATAAAATTAAATAAGTTCAATAATTTTCAATGATTGATATTCTTTTTTGTTATAATCATGAAATTTTAATGAAATGTGACATCTATATGATGGAATTTTGAAGAAGGTTTGTATAATACTAGTTAATTGTAATGAAATATAGATTGAATGGTGTATCTTCTCCCATTATGGGTCTAAATAATTAAGTATTCAATGAGTATAATGATAACTATTTGATGATATTCATTTATGATATTATTGTATAATATAATATATATGAATATAATGATAACTATGTGCAAATAATAATTGAAACCCTCAAAAGAAAAAATAATGGTAAATATAGTAGGTGGGATTTTTCAAAAAAATTATGATTCTTTTATAGATAATATTGTCTCTAATTTTTTGATTTATGTTAAACAATAAATGAAAAATGTAGTTAATGGATAGACTATATGGATGAACATAACTGATTTTTGATGATTCACAGTCTTGAAAAGTTACAATCGATGGATAATTCTATAATTATTCTTATTGTAAAAATCAATAACAATGATAAAATATAATTGTAATAAATCATATTATCCAAGTAATGTGTATAATTTTATGAAATTAAAAATCTGTGACTGGTTAATGGACTTGTATTACACTACAATAAAATATAGATAGATTTTTAAATTAATGTTATTCCTTATATAAAGGACATAGTTTGTCATTGTACAGAATGATTGGGCTATTTATTATTCATATATTAAATTAAAAATTCATGAATTTAACTATCCAAATCATGAACATGATTCGTTATCCATTAATATTTCTTTTAAAATAAGATTATAATCCCTCTACGATGAAATATATGAGATATATAAGGACCACATGAGTTTGATTTATATCATAAATCTAATGGAGTTAAACGTGATTCCAAAAATATTATTGGAAGAAATCAAGGAAATGATTACTCTATACACTACCACCCATGGATATAAAATAAGGTAGATAATTAATTGAGTAGGTGTTACCATTGAAATATTACAATTAAGTAGATTTATAATGACCCTATAATAATAGATCTAGTAAAAAAAGAAGGAGTGATTTTCAGGTTAGAGGATCCATGTTTATTTTTTAAAGAAATTGTTAAACCCTAATTTCTATATATGATATATAATTAATACTATGGTGATAAGAAATTAAAAATTAATATTATGGTAGTGAGTGATGGGAGATTGAAATACTTCATCTATATATATAAAGTGTTGATAAATGGGAATATGTTTTGTGTTCCATCCCTGTATGAATTGATGAAAGAATTGTTAGATGAAGAACATAGCTCAAATTTCACCAAAAACCCTCAAAGAACAAATATTTATTTTGATTCAAGAGAAACCTTCTTGTGGGATGTTAGGAAAGAGGAAATTATATTTTATGTGTCTGTAGCATAGTACGCTAGTAGGTGAAGGTTGAAATAGAATGTCCGTATAGAGTCATGAATCGTCTTCCTATACCAATATGAAAATGAGAGAATGTTACATTTTACATTTTTTATGTATTCCCAAGAATCCATGGAAGAATGAATCTATATGAATTTTAATTGATCATTTTAAAGATCCTAGTAATTAATTAGTGTTAATTTAAATGATACCAATATAGAACCATCCCCAAGTCTTTTTCAATGAAATTATAAGGCTTCTCGGAGGACCTCTATCAATCATACATAAGTTTGAACCTCATATCACATTAACATTATATAATCTTTTTGTAAGGGATCTCAATATTGAGATATATTTATGAAAACAATATTATCCCCAAATTTAAATGACGTATAAAAGGACTATTCATACATCATTAGACATGTAGAGATAATTTTCTCTTGACTTACAAGGAATAAAATACCAGTATGAATCAATAGTGGAATTATCACATAATAGTAACATCCTTTTAGGATTCCAAATTACACCATACGAATCATTATATGGGAAGTGGTTTCATACAAAAATATATTAGGAAAAAGTAATAGATTGATAGTTATTTGTTATATAGTTTGTAGAATATAAAACATTAAATGTACGGACTTTTCATTATCTCATTAAAGTAGCACAAAATGGGAAATGTGTAATGAATTTAATCAAATGAATAACTATGAATTTAATTTTTCATGATCATGTGTTTTTAAATTTTTCACTATGCAATGGAGTTGAAAGATTTTCAAAAAGAGAAATTAAATATATATTTACATTATAAAATTTGAAATACATGAAATAATTGGAGTTGTAACAGATTTTTTGGACATTATAACCAACCATTGTAAATTTCATAACACCTATACCATTTCATTTTTAAATTAATACATGTATAATGAAATTTATGGGCCCACATGTGAGGGAATAGAGTTGCAGGTATAATTCTCTCATAATAGAGAAAATGTTAAGGTTCATGAGACTATAGAAAGTGTAGATGAATCATTCTACGTAATTGGTGAAAGTTATTTTGATAAATCACAAACAAAAATAGGGATACTGGGATCATAGAGATGTTATAATAAGTCTCCATATATTTTAAATATTAGATACATATCAGAATTTTTAGGATAAAATTATTGTTGTGGGGGAGAATGTAATACATGATACTATACTATAGTAGGTATCCATCAAATTATAGATTATCACACTCTACATATCCTTTATTAATAAAATTTATTAAGCGTTAAATTTTATAATTATAATTTCACAAAACAAACATCATTTTTTAATAATATTATAATAATTGGATTACTATAAATTTTTTATTTTTCTAGGTAAATGATGAATATTTTTCAACGAATTTTATTTTCACAAAACATATATGTTGTATAACATTATACTTATATATGAATAACCAATATTTTTTTATAAATATTTAAATAATTAAATATTTATTTATGGAATAAAAATATGAGTTATTGAATATACATTAAACATACAAATCATATGTCCAATATATAAAAGCCAAATTAAAATGTAACATTAATTATAAAAACATTTATTCATTTATCTATATAAAATATTATAAAGGGTGAATCCATTTTGGAATCTTTGAGGACTTAATATCTACTATTTTTTATTATAAATAAGTTTATTTCATTGAAATTAGTATCAATTATAATTTTATCATATGTATAAATTGAAATACTAAAAAACTATTTTTATAATATTTGTATTTATGTGACTGATTAAATTTACATTAAATGTATAATTTTACAAAATTTAAATTTTTTATTTAAAATATAAGGCCCTAGCCTTAAACCTTACTTAAAATTGAATTAAATGAATAATTCACATTGAGGATCTTTTCAGTTTTAGAGTTTTAGAGAATTAGGACATAACTATTACATCTCAAAAGATTACAAAGTAGTCTCTTCAACTAAATTTCCATAAAATAAAAACTCTTAAAAAGAAACATGTCTAGTTTCATGTTTTAGGTAGCATGACTTTCCCTTGATCCCATCCTTGACCCTATTCCACGCTAAGTCCTGTGAAAAACATTTCAAAAACTTGGGATGAGCATAAAAACTCAGTAAGGGATACACAAAAAAACCGTTAGTTTATCAAAACAAAAAGTAAACCTTGTATAACTTAACAAGGTAATACTTTTCACCTTTATGAAGTAGTAAAAACTCTTCACTGAATAAAATATCATTACATACCTTTTTGTAACCAAAGGATTACCATAAAACCCATATAAAGAACACATAACATATATAAAGGTAACTTGGGACATAAGAATACTTAAGTGGAATAACCATACAATCGACTCCCACACATATAACTTAATGGAATATCCATACATCCAATTTCCATACATAATAAATGGAATAGCCATACGGCCGACTTCCATACCCAATGCATTGGAGGTTATAATGTAACCACCCATCCTGGTATTCACGGCACCACCCATCATATTGTCCAAGTACCATTATTACACATAAAATATGGAAAATATAAACATTTCAATAACAATATTTCATTTTCAATTATAATAAATAATTCCAAGATATTGAATTAATCAATCCATTTTCAAAAACCATTTAAAAGAGATTTTTGAATCAATGTGTCCCATACCACTTTGAAGCCTTTAATGGAATTATAATTTTAAAACATTAATGTCCATATAAATAAATACTGAAACCCATTTTGAAAACATGGTCATTAAAGATAAAGATTTAGAATAATAAATCTTTAAAACATTTAAAATGATACTTTTGTTAAAGAGTTTTTAACAAAATGAGAGACTCTTGAATACAAATAATAGTGGAATAACATTTAATCTGAACTTTATAATATCATTAGAATAAAAGGATTCATGATATAATATGTCAAAGGACAGTATACAGACCATATAAGAGTGAATTGGTGCATAACAACAATGAAGTCTCAAAAGAAATGTAAAATGAGATGAAATCCATTATAAATAAGGTATCCTTAAATTAAGGATAAATCAATCTCATAATTATGTGTGACCAATATAAATACACCCAATATAAGTGGATATTACTTGTAAAACAATCAAAGGTTATTCACACATATTCAAAGGATGAAATATTCAATAACTACATGTTGAACCCAAAGAAATCGAAATTGGGTTAAGAAGTTCCCTTGGTAAAATTCAACAGCCTAACGGTGTCACATTAAATTTTACATAAAGGGTTGATGAGAGAGATAAAGGGTATCTCATAACTTGGAAATAAAATTTACATAAATAAGGATATATAATAACATATCCCAACATAATTGTATGTGAATTAAAATACATAACAAAATAATTCTTTTAAAAAGAGGAGGGTGAAAGGTCCCCTTACAGAGTTGGGTAACTTTTGAAACGTACACCCAATGGAAGAAGGGTCATACAATGAAGATGTGAATACCCGTAAATGAAATTATACTAAAAAAGTGTATAATAATGGGCAGTACATACACCACTCAAATGAAATTGTGGCAAATGTAGCATAAATCTCACGTGAATAAAAGTGAGATGAACAATCCCTTACGAAAACTTGGCAGCCTAACGGCACCACTTAAAACTTTCAAAATGGATTGATGAGATCAAATAGAGTATCTCATCATATTAAAATAAAATGTACAGAAATAGGAATATAAAATAACATCCCCCATCATAACAAAGAGGAGCTGAAAAGAAATGACATAAAAGAGTGTACTTATAAAGAAAGAGAGGAGTAGGATCCATTACCTCGGGTCCGACTTGACTCGATCGTTCTTTAACATCCTGAATAATAAACTTGAGTTAATTTCTATTTTTTTAACAACCTTTTTCATGTTCATTATTCCTTTTATATCACTTATTTCCATGTTATAAACATTATGTAATCATTTAAGTTAATAATGTTTGTTTTTTCAATATTTGGTTCTTAAGTCGAAAGTGGACTTCTTACAATTACATGTTGTTCGTTTGGTCAATGGTTCATTATATCCAGAATGATATTCATGAATTTTATATCATATATATCATATATATCCAGCATATACATTTATTTATAATATTATATAATCATTTATAGGTAAGAAATGAAATGCACCGTTCATGGAGACGGTAAGCCGTACGTACGCATTAACGCTACTTTCATTTCTATTTCATATTTTATAGAATTTAATAATAATTATATAAAGATATATTATAATTACATTATAATTTCATATATAATATCATAGTTCCATCCTTTTATACGTCCCATATATGGTATTTAACGAATCAAATCACTTTGAGGGGGCGGTAGTCTGCACTTCCTTAAATGAAGATATCGCGTTTACACATAATGGAAACCATAAAGGTATGCCCAAAATGAAAAAAAAACAGAAGCTTAAGGAAAACATAAACATATTATATATCATATATAAAAATAGTGACATCATAATGGCCACCTTTGAAGGTGTTAAATGAGTATTGAACAATCATCGTTTCGGGAGGCAGAATTTCGCCATCCACGGAAACCGTATGTTCTTTAACCATTTGATGTAGTTGTGTACTAGTGTAGCTCGAATAAATCTTATAACAACATCCTAGAATATTTAAGATACTGTTTTTGTTACAAAAGAAGTAAATAAAAAGATTTTACGGGGTTGGAGAAGCAAAATAAAACAAATGAACATTAGAGAATGAATTACCTTTAAAAGTGTAACTCCATTTGATTTGAGCCTAAAGGCTTCCTTTGAAAGAATTCTGCCCAAAGGGAATCCTCTAGGATGAGGAGAGGGATGTGGAGAGAGTAAATGGGCAGGGTTTGGCCGAGACAAAGGCTTGAGGAGTGTGTGAAATGAGGTAGAGGTTGGGGCCTTTTATAAGAGGAGAGGAGGGGCACTTTTGGAAAGTAAAGAAATATTACTTTATTTGAAAATGTGTTTCGGTTTTAAAAGGTCCCACATTGATATAATTAGTGGATAAGGTGTTAATGGATATAAATCCACCCATACAATAAGTTTTGGACATGTTTAGTTCATAGATTTTACATTATCTTTCCATTTTATTTAAATCGTTAAATAATGAGGTCATCGCTGCATCATCATGATGTCATAAATAATTTAATTTATTTAGTGTCTAAAAATTATAAAAAAAATACTATGATGTAGGAAATATTTTTATATTTCCAATGAATATTTATAATCAAAAATCTGATATTTATTACCCCATGTAAATATTGCTTTCGTAAAACATATGATGTTTGTGTCATTTTTACTTTAACTTAAAATAAAATGATATTAATGTCATTTTGCAACCAAAGTGGCTTAATGGGGTCCCCAAGTTGACCCATGGGTTTTCATGGTCTTCCATGACACATCCAATGAGTGTAGGACATGTGTCAAGCTCATCTCATATTAAAACATTATTTTTACCCTAAACTACACTAATTATCACTAATCGCGATTAAAAACTTAATAAGTTACTATTCACCCAAAAAATTATTTTTATCCCATTGAACCACATTTTACTTCTTAATGAAAACCATGTATGTATGATTTTTGAAATTGAAAACAAAGAAGTGGTAAAATTTAATTTAAACTAAAAATCGGTTTTTATAAGTACCACTTAGTGGTTTCACTATTCATCAAAAATTGTAGTTTTTCAGAAAAATCCCAAAAATTTACCCTAAGCTATATTTGATATTCCGAATTCAAAAATGAAGTCTATTTTACAAAATTCAGAACATATAAGTCAGATTAATTAATTTAATAATTAATTCCCATTGTCAATGCAAATAGCGTGTTTTTATGAAACAATAAGTATCAAAAGATTGACACTAGTTTAAGTCTGATTTCAAAGTGAAATTAATTCCAACGACCACTATTGGATTTAATGGTAAAAATATTTTCTAATTTCAATTTAAAACCGATTCAAAAGATAATTTAATCATATAAATAAATTATATTAAAAAGAGGTTTTGAATTAAAAAACAACATTTTATACTATTCATTAAAAAAAGAACTTTATCGGAAAAATACCAAAAATTTACACAAAGTAAAATTTGATGTCCTTATTATAAAGAAGAGTTTTATTTGGTCCAAAAGAATGTATAAGAGTGATCAAAACTATTTTTAATGAAAGTTCACCATGAAAAGGCGATAAGTGAAGCTTTAGTGAAAATTAGGGTATAATAGCCTAAAATTGAATTCTTTCCGTATTTTAAGCCTTTTGATAAATGTAAAAACATTTAAAGAACATATATAATCATATTTTAGTTATTTTATCCACTCCCGCCAATAAAACGTCTTCATGTTAACTACCATTTAAAATAATATTTTTTTACTATTAGAGTGAAACGTAAGATTCCCAAGAAACTCGTTGTTGTGTATTGGGTACGCCATCGAGCATAGCATCCCCGTTAAAGTAATATTAATATTTTATTCACAAATATGGATAAATAAGAAAATGTCATATTATTTATTTACCTGGGATGTTACATAAAATGTAGTCCAAATATTAAATTTTTGTTATCAAATTGTATGAAAATATCATTCATAAGAAAAATATTATAATTCATTTTTGTTTAAATAAAATCATTTACAAGGTAAAAAAATTAGGTTAATATAGGAAATGATAAAATGGTCTTTAAAGCACTTAATGATTTTTCAAAATGTAGTGCTTGAGTTGTTATTTATGAAAAATTAATTTCCCTCCATTTTTCCAATTTTTTCCTATTTCTCTTGAATGTAATATAAAATTATTTTTAATTTAACGGTTACTCTCAGAACTACCCTTCCCATCCCCTATAAAAGGGTAACATCTTTACCACATTAAGACTTACATTTCATTATAATTTACACTTTAAACTAAAATATTTTTTCTACATATAATATGATTTTACATTCACGATATTATTAAAATAATTCATTATAAGGCCTTCATTTTCAATTGGAATTCAATGGAAAATTAAGTTCCCTTATGTGTTTATAATCTTCCACTCCACATTTAATCCTTAATAATATTCTTTTAGATGTATTCAATAAACACTAATAGTATTATATTAGTATCATATATATTATATAATGTCAAAAAATATAGTATTTATATTTTATATTAATATACCCATTGAATAAGAAAAAAAATTGTTATTCATGGGATGCAAGGACTACCAAATCCACAATTTATTGAGTTTTGTTTTTAATGTTCCCAAATTAGTGTGGGATAACAAATATGGGAAGGGGTGAATCAGGTATCCATTTTTTCCAATTAAACCTTTATGGTTTGTGAATTCCTTGATCCACTCTTGTTGTGTATATCATATGTATCATGAATAATGATAGAAATAAATTGGTAATGAAAACATGGATTTACAAGGTTATGTATAAGGACCCACAACATTTTTTTATTTTCATTACCCCCAACACAGATTCTACACTATATTTTTATAGAATATTACATTATTAGATTCAGTTTTACACTATATCTAGTAAAAATACAAATATAATGTTCTTTATATTGGATAATGTAGTGTTATCATAATCCACACTAGCATGCTCATGAATCCTCACAATAGACTTATTTTCATGAATAACACATTGGATTCCTCAAACTCCCAAATCCAAATTAATTAATTAATCATTTCCTAAAGAAATTATCTAATGTAATTTGATTTTTTCCCCCTTCAATGATATTTCTAGATCACACAGGCTTGTTTACACTTCATGAACCTTTTCATTTTTCTGGTCTTGATCAAATATCTTTGATCACCTACATTTCACCAATTTATTTGTGAATAAAAGCTTGGGTTGTAATCAATTTTTTCCAAATGAATTCCTAGCCTCAATTATAGTGTGAAAAATTTGAACCAAAATTCATCAATATTATTTTATTCTAGACAAAACAACACAAATTGAAATTACCCATCATTAAATTATCAATTCAAATACTTCATGTAATCGATAATTTTAGAATGAAATATAATAAATTTCACCTTGTTCCTTGTTTCATTCATCAATATGTATATATCAAATACTATTCCTATATATTACCATGATCATAAATTTATTATTGGATAGAATATATGAAAAATAATGGCATTTTCTTCACTTTATTGATGATTAGTTTACCGATTCTCATTTCATTTACCTATTCACTTTTAATTTAAAAATTATTACACAAATAACATTATAAATTATACTTACCCTCATCAAATTACTATAAAATAAATTATATATAATAATACAAATAAAATTGGGACACTTCATTTATTCATAGTAACCTTGTTCTTGCATCAAATGACACCTCACTCTTCTATTGTAATATATATTCCTAAAAACGAATTCTAAATTTTCCATATGATAATTAAATGAAAATATCACCACATATATGAAAATTTATATTATGATTGACCACTTCCTTGATTCATATATAATGGGTTCATCAAAATGATGATTACTATTTTTTATGTATATATAAATCACTGTATTCCATCATGAAAAGTGTAATTCACATTGCACATCACTTGAATATAAAATTGGATTTGAATTTCACTTCACATAGAAAATAGTATAGTAGTTATCTTTGTATATAAATTAGTATTGAAATTTTATTGGCATCCAACATAGAATTGAAATTCACATAGAAGAATGCTTTAGAAAATTACTTCACTTCAGAAAACACTTATCATAGTAATTTTAATAGCATATCACTTATCGTAATATGGTTATTTGCATAAAACATAACATAGAACATATATTTTCATTGCACTGATATGGACGCATCAATTATAATAGTTCATTGAATATCATGTAGCATATCACTTTTCATATTATTTTATAAATCACAAAACGAACAAATTGCATTTAAAAACTAAAATAGAGAAATATAAAAGTCCCCCTTATGTATAAACACATCTCCAGAAATCATTAATGAATTTTGGGAGATATCACCTCCTTATATATAGGTCATAAAAAAATATTTAATGAATGATAACCTCGAATGATATGATTAAATATTCATCTGTGATGTTGAAAAATACCTCACATATCTCCATAAGAAACCTCAACTTGGCATACAACATCTACCGCATGGAATTATTACAAACCCCTATTAACAATATGTTAATGTTTGCATAATGATTCCTTGAAATTCTACATGGAATTTTTTTCATGGAATAAAAATAAATATTCAATTTATTTGAATATAATATAATGAAGTTAATTGTCATATAGTATGCTAATCAACCTTATATTTCATATATAGTGTTTTTAATTATTTAAATGCTCATAAAATTAATATTTCACAGTATATATGTCATATATTATATTGAAAATTAATATTATTGAAATTTAGCTAACTACAAATGGGATTTTGAATTGTGTTGTATAAAAATTATTTTTTTTTCACTAAATTCAAGTCAAATATTATGATAAACTATTTCTTTTCACCTCACATGAATATATCGTAACATATATGTCACTTATCATATGGTGGATTCACATTGTTCATGTTAATAAATCTATGCATTAGATTTTGTATTGTATTTATTAAACCTTCATTTATTTTCCTCTGAATATATATGAAATAGTTTTCCAAATTTTTTATATTTTCATAAAATGAATATAGAATATAATATATATCAAATAACATGTTGTGGTTTCAAATTTTTAATGCTTAGAATGCATTCCACGGGATTTTCATTTGTGTTCGATGAACATTATTTTCTTTTCCAATGAATGTATCTTGAATAGTATGATAAATAATTTTTATTCACATCACATGAATATAGAATAGAATATGTTTCTTAGAATATATCATTGTTGTAGATGTTTTATTCTCTGAGAACTACTTCATTTTAATATGAAAATCATACAACCATATTTATATGGAATTCACATTCATAAAATAAAATTTCAAAACTATTCTAATTGTTTAATGAAATAAAAACTAAGATAATTTTTTAAATTCCTAAAGATTCTGATGATCTCTTAGCATAATTAACTCTAAATTCAATATTTTGAAATTAAACTTGTAACTTCCCAACCCGCGGTCCACTAATATTCTACCCATAGTTGGTGGGTCACATTGCCTGAAGCTCATCTCCCCATATAAAAGAAGTTACCACTAACAGTTAGGTTGTAGTGGTGGTATGTTGTGGAGACAATACCTCATTTTAGAGTTACAATATAGATACAGTATATAAAATAAAATTCTAAATCATACTATCAAAAAATATAATTAGTAAACTTTCGATGCATAAATAGATAACTCAATAAATAGGTAGTGGAATAAATAGATAACATGATAGCAGAATATAATTCAAATGAATCAATAGAAGTTTCTGAAACATTTATTCATGCTATGATGATTATACAGAAATAAATATCCCTATGAAATAATGTTATACAATAGTAAAAAAAAGATGAAATATCATTGTAATCATCTCAGGCCTATTTCAGATCCTCTACTCCTATGCTCAAACTAAAGAAGAAAATTAGTAACCTGTATCAGATACATTTACCGTATAAATACCAATAGAATGATAATATTATTGGGAACCAAATTCAGATCGAGTATGATGTGAGATAACAATATCAGTAGGCCAATGCCAATAGAGATTATATATAATCCCAGTAATGATTGTAACTAAATAGAGTATAGGTTAATGAAGGAAGGTAAAACAATGATGGAAAACTAAATTACCTCTAACTCAGGATCCTAGAGGACACCTGGTGGGTCAATTTGATTTATCTCATGGATTCATAGAAGTCTAAACATTTCACTATACATATAATATCGGTAATAATAATAATATATATATATATATATTAGTTCTATATTACATACAAATATATTATATAAGTGAATCAGCTCACCTAATAACCACATACCCAGAATACTAGTGTTGGTTGGAAAGAGGGATAACTCCCAAATACACACCAATCTAAAAGCCGAAAATCGCAATCTAAATGGTACATTCTCTACATCCCAATAGAGAGACATATTCTATACTACATCAGTTATGATGGCGAGTGAGCTTCCATGCAACACTCTAATCATAGAACAAGGTGCATAAGTACAACGTCCATATCTTATCATTGGTGTGAGAATCCATACATATAATCTAATATAAGAGAGTGTGATTACCCTCCTAGATCATCACCCCTTAACATCATATCACATTCTATAAAAAGGTTAATTTATATTATAACTCCCATGGGGAATTTCATTCCATCAATATCAATCATATATCCCATATATATATATATATATATTTGTGTGTGTGGCATAGTAAAAATTATCATTCATCCCAAACAGAAAAAACAGCTTACTAAATTCATTTAAATATTAACATATCCATGGTTTTTTATGTATTTCTATAGATATATAGGGGACATATCATGCATGCCATTACGAATGTTCAATTTAACTTTCAGTATTTTCATTCTCATTGAGCATTCATATATGCATAAAAAGGGAATGGTATTAACATACTATAAATTTAATCCATTAAATCCATTCACTTAACTATGACACATAATACCTTCATGCATTAGTAATTTCATTCTACTCAAGCCTATCAATTGATCAAAAAACATGACTTTTCCATTAAACATGCTCAATGGGTTTTTAAAAGGTGACATAGCCAATAAGGTAATTGAATACTTGGAAATATCCATGTAAAATATTTTCAAACACCTAATATGTCCTTTGTGACACATTTAATACATATTTAGATAAGGAAACCACATTTACGAAATGAGATGAAAACTAAAAGAAGTTTTGGTTATTTTCAATCAACTGGCCAAAATGGCCAATTCTTTTGCACACCCCATTGGTGACCATATAATTCATATGAAAGCTCTAACTAACCTAGAAATTTTTAATTAATATATTTCTAGGTAAATGGGTTATTTTGACATGATGGAAACAACATATTAAAAATTATCAGCCAAGGATGACACCTAAAACAATGGAATAATTACAAAATATCCAAAACTCGATTGGAAAGCAACATGAACACCTACATCAAGGTTGTAGATGAATCCATACATGATATCAGGAACATATTCGATAAGTGATGAAGTTTAACTGACAAATAGTCAAATTTGAGAAATATTGGGTGAATGAGCCTACATCTAAATATCACAATATATGGAATAATAACCTTTATATTCTTTTGAAAGACTAGGTTAGCCTACCATGAAGAATTTGTATCTTCAACAAAATTGTGGATTGGACACCAAGTGATGAATCTACTGAAAATCCTCTTTTTTGTGTAATTGAGTCTCAAAATAGAGGAGAAATCGCTAATGTATACATGAGTATATAGGAGAAAGAATAAAGGTGTTAAAACATTACGTTGTTGGGGGATAGTCATTCACCTCAGAAAAATAAGGTGCACAATTTAGGTGCACAATTTGATAATTTTGTGCTAACCATGTAGGTTTAGATGTATGGAAGGGGATTCCCACACCATTTGGCAAACAGTCAGACTAACCATGTTCCCACCATAAAAATTTCTTATGTCCCATGTTTTCAATGGTCTTCATGGTAGAGAGACCTAATATTTTTTTTAAATTTTTGAAATTCCAACTCTGAACGATCCAAGGACACAACTGTGACCTCCATGGATTTATTAGACATCAATATTATGAATTATTATGGTACTAAAATTTAAAAACAAATGATCCATACAATTATTGAATATTGGGGTAATTACAACCTCCCCACCATAATGAAAATCATCCTCGAGTTTTCCTTCTAAGGGTAAGGAGTGATTTCCAGCAATGAGTTTCATTAATTGTGAATGTATATCAGCTTCTAGCTCCCATGACTCTTGTTTTACTCATTTGTACTCTATATCACCCAAAAAAGAGAAACATAACTTCCTCATAATGAATTCATTCTCTAGTTAACAATATTCACTAGATACTCCTCAAAGGAAGAATCCATATAAAATTCAACAACATTAGGCTAGAATATGTGGGTTGACCATGGATATTATTAGTGAATTTGAGGTACAAAAATAAAATAATCCAAGGAATTGTATCTTTGAGGTTGATCAAATTGGAATGCCACTAATTTGATTGACTTCACAACCTCTAGGGGTCTAATGAAACATGGTGAGCGTTTAAAATGAATCATGGTATGCCTATTCAATAACAGGGGTGAGACTCGCAATGAAAATCCATTCTACGACATTGAAATAAAGAGGTCACTGATGTACATTGGAATATCACTACATTCAAGAATGTGATTTCAATATGCACTTACTAACCAGGTAGACTTGCATTTTCATCTCTTTTATGAGTCATGGTCCAAGCATAGCTGCTTCCACTAACTCTTTCTATAATGTAAGTATTCATAAAAGCCTACCAAAAGTGGCTTCATATTGATCCATTTGAATCAAAGAAAAAATGATTTGGTCATTAGAAAACTCATCGAGGAGAATATGTTTCTACCGAGAACCCCCAATGTCATGTACACAAGCACCGAGCATGATCTCCATAACTTGAATTATATACTCTATCAATTTATTGTTTTGTGGGTGATAGACCATGATCAGAAGTACCTACAAAACCAAATCCTTCGACAACCCTTTCTAGGACCATTATGTGAAATGAGTGTCTCTTCTAGAAATAATATAATGTGGATCTCAATAATTATGTATTATCACATTTAAAAATATCCTCTATAGACCATCTATTTTTAAGGACTCTCGTACATGTAAGATGTGTGCAACCATAATTAGATAGTGAAAAAAAACCATCCTATATCATTTTTTAGTGGTGAATTGGGTATATGAGTAACATAGATCATCAAAACATCATCCCATTTCTACTCAAGAATGGAAAATATATGTAGATGTATTTTCAGTCACTAATTACCCATCTTCACCTACTGACTTGTGGAAAAAATAGAGATGAATTTAGAAGTCTCACATTTCATAACAGGCCACTGATACATTGTTCGTAGATCTCGATACATTTTTCATACACTATGTTGATCCTCTAAGGATGAGGCATATAATTTCTACGTCATGTCCTCAATGATTTCTAATAAGACCCATAAACACTCCCATAATAATAAGTTATCATCCCCACCACAATCCAACATAATTATGTATCATCCGCTGAAATGATTTCTGTTTGGGTGAGGCCTTCAGGATCTGATAACTACCTCATTAATCCCCTTTCTAGAAGACTAAAAGTCACCACTAAGGCTGAGAGGTTAGTATAACCATTTTCATCCTAAACCTAAAAATTCATCTTGTAGAATAAGCACATTAGTTTAATTTATCCAATGGATTATTTAACTTCATGTGTCTTTGTTTTCTAACTCAAAGCATCAACTATTGAATTCTACATTCTATTAATGCAGAAAATATTCGAATCAAATGAATTTAGGAAGTCAACATTCATGTTCTATCTGAGATTTAGATAACACTGTGTGAAGATTTATTTTAGGATTTTAGGATCTATGAACACCAAAAAAATCGCATTAAATATTTTCTCAATAATTAACATTAATGTAAACTAATAGTATGCTTGAGGTTGTACGTTGGGTAATTCTACTCATTAGGCACCAACTGATGATACCATCATGAAACGACTCACTCATCTAGCATTATACCATATCTAAAAATAATACCTGATGAACTAAACTATAAAATATATCATTTATAGGTATCCAATGAAATCTATTTTAGTAATAAATTTTTTTTCCATTCAACCCATAAAAGGTTCCTTCATATGATTTTCAAAAAAATAATATATCACCCTTCTTTGTGATGCCCCTAAGAAATGCTAAAAGGCATGATAAATCTTGTTTTAATATTCATTAATATCCAAAGAGACATATAAAAATCTTAATATAAAATATGTTATTGGGATTATTTCAATAATCTATCGATATTACTTTATTTATATCTATTTAAAAATGGACTTTGTGATAATATTAACTAGAAAGTGTACATTTTCAATCTAGAAGTGGAATATTATTAGCATAGTATACATCTGGTTCTCCCTTAGTGTATTTTTGATGATCTCAAGAAGAGTTTCATGGTAATGTATGGTGTGTGAACTCATCAAGATATCTTCTAAAAATAGAACAAAAAATTAATTTAGATACGAGTGGAAAACCTGATTCATATGAGAAATAAAAACTATATGTGTATTCTGAAGTCCAAACAGCATGATCAAGTGCTCATATATTCCATATTTACCATTAAATTCTATGGGAGATTCTTTAGAAGTCTAAACATGCTCCTCATGAAAAACGAGCCTCAAATATATTTTTGAAAACAACATTGATCCTAATAGATAATGATATTGGTTATCTATTCTAGGGAATGGATAACAATTCATTATAATGAGCTAATTCATGTGGTGGTATCCCACATAGAGCCTATCATTACAATCATCATTCTTGGGAAAATAATCTTTTAACCATAAAAAGATGTTTTGGGGAATATAATTACTTTATCCTCCAGATCCTCCAATTGCATCTTGGGATCAAAAAGCTCCTTAGCTTCCATCCTATAAGGAGTAATGGTCACTATTGTAGCACCTCACACATGATCAGTATTAAAATATCCTATCAAATAATTAATAGACTAGAGATTTTATCCGGAAATACGTCTATGAAATTATTTTCTGGAGGAGTAATGATATCACTTTTTTACCCCTAATCATATTTAAAAATACTAGCAATTTGAACCATCACATTACCCTGGCTCTACTACTCTAGTCCTGATCATAATTATTTCACAATATATTCACACTTATACACATTCTTAATGCTATTTGGTGATAGAAATATAACCCTCCAATGATAGAAATAAAAATGGTCTCAGTAGGTAACATACAAGTCCATCCAAATGATTTCGTTAAATGTTTCCATTTTGTGGAAATAAAGAATACATATGAAAGGGTAACCACCTATCTCATGGGGAAAATAAAAACAATGGATAATTCTCAATTAATGGATATCTAATTTTATATCTAGCATTAATAATACATGGAATTGTTCAACATCATGTCCCATAATCCCAATTATAGTATTATATATGAAAGAGTGAGACACATCTATGTCAAATAAGTTAGACACTAATGTTGAGGCAACTAGAATAGTAACTGAAAGGGTATAAGGTCATATGCTCTACACCTACATTGTAGGTTTTAATTCATGTAACTAAAATGAATTGTGGTCCTGAGTTACATCATGAATTCCCCAAGAAATCCCTTTCAACTGCAGTTGATAATCATATGTCTTACTACCTCTTCCTCGAACTCCACCTCTACTTGATCAACCATTAGTATTCCATTTTCCTTTCTATTATGATCCTTATAGACCTACCCCTGACTGATGAGAAGGTATAGAACCCCAGTCTCTACATGGGGATCCTCACAACATCTACCTCCATGAGTAGTCTCAAAATGACAATTTATCCCATACGAATAACCACTAATATAAATACGGTCCAAACCATCCCTACTCAATCCTTATTAATTTCTCATGTTTCACTCTATAATTACTACTTGGTTCAAGATTTATAAATTGTTCAGCAATCTAAAATCATTGAACTCCAACTGGATTTCATAAAAAATCCAATACGCAAATCGCTTAGTGGTCATAAAATCATAAGTATCTTGAGGGGGAGTAAACCGTTGTAGTTCTATGAAATGTGCAGGGTTTTCCAATAATGAAATGAGTCCATCCTAAAGATTCATTAATTATATATCTCTATCATCCCATAGAATATGTGGAAATAAGTAGTTGTAGAAGATGGTCTGAAAGTCATTGCAAACCATATCACAATTCTTCTATGCCTGGTTGATGACATCCCACAACCTCTTGGTTGAATCATGAAGTGTATACACTACTATACTATCCCACTGATCTAGAGTAATCTCCATATGCATGAATATATATAGTATTGCATCAATCTAAATACTCCACAACATGGGGTCTTCCATCCCCTGAGAACATGGGAGGACGTTTCTTCTGAAACTCATGATTTAGCTCTTCTATTCTTGGGGATGGTTTAACTACACCATGAATACCCTAAAGGATATGCAGAAAACTCTCTTTGAACTAGGAATTAGTGCCCGTATCAGGAACAAGAAGAGTAGCCACATTTGGCTTTATATAAGAAATAATAGGAGGTTTGGGATCAACCACCAATAGTATGTGGTCTTCACCACCATCATGGGGCACATTAGGAGTAATTCATGGATGAATGACACTAAAATGAAAAACACAGACCACAATATAGATTTAAGAAATTTAAAAGACAGCATTTAAGAAAAGATGATTGGATTAAAGCCTTCATATTGTATCAAACAAACCTCACTTTCTACTTCAATTTCTAGGCCGATATTGTAGAACAGACTATAAGAGGCCCTATGTACAACACAGGACACCCCACTACCCACTACTAAGGCCAGGTTTGGGTCAATGTCAATGTGTCAAATATTTATTCAATATAGGCATTCTTTATTTTAAATTCATATTCATTTTGAATTTGTGCTTTACATATTACTAACTATATTTAAATGATTCAATTAAAATGATTTACATTTTCAATTAGTAATGACAACACTCCTTATGAATCATTTATGGGACCAACTTAATCCACACTATTACATGGTCCAACTCATATGACCAATGGTCCAAAGCTCAACGTTTCATAATTGAATTCTTATTGTGTTTTATTCAACCTATTCAAAAAAAACTCTTTGGTTAATTCTTGAACACTAATGGTCAATTATGATTTCGAATACCTAAAATAAGCAACTGCATAATTAAGTATATAAAAATTCCCAATAAATATGTTATAGGATAATAAACACTGAAAATAAACATGGCATGAAAAAATGAATGACTTATTAGTAATATTGTTCCAAATAAGGTTCATGTTATATTTCAGATACCTCATTTCATCAGGACATGATGAAGAAATCCTAAATTTAATAATATCAATATCACTAACATAAACATTCATGTTCATCAAACAATGGTGAAATGGAATCAACAGTAATAGGCCCAAATATAACAAAAATTAAATTTAAGACAAATGGTATTTACCTTGAACATAGTTTCTCAATACATATGTATGACTTATGACTATGTCCCATGCATTCATAATATCAAATATATTGTCTAAAAATAGTATGATACGAAAAGAACCACTATGATACCACTTTATAACATCATAACCAGGGGTCCACCTAACCTGTGCCCCGAGCCAGTGGGTCACATGGCCGCAAGCGTGCCACCACATAGGCTAGAGGCCACCGACTAAAAGAGATTGTGTAAGGGTGACATTGTGGGGAGACTATACCATCATGTAAGATTTTTACATTGGATAAAACATAAATAATAAATATCATACTCATATTATAAATAGATAGTATTAGTAAACTAAAGAAGCGTAAATTAATAACATAATAAATAAGAAGTGAAAGGAATAGATAAATGAGTAAATTGATATAATAGAAAATACCCATAGTTAGTGTTTGAAACATGCAGTCATGGTATTCTTATAATACATAAAGAAACATACATATTAAATCATTCTATAAAGTAGTAAAAAAGACAAAAACGGATAAAACAAATCCATAACCAGCAACAGAGTATGTTGGATTATCTTCTCCTAGGCTCCAACTAAATATGAAAATAAAAAACCTATAACATTGAAATTTCTCTTACCATTACATAAATGATGATTTTATTCTCAGGTACAAAAAGAATCCCTAGTAGGGTGTGACATAAATATCTCAATAGGCCACCATAAATTATGTATACACATAATCTGAGTAGTTATCATATTTAAATATTGTACAGGTAAAAGTAGAAATGTAAAGCAATGTTGAATAATTAAATAAATGCCCACTCATGTTCCTAAAGGGAACCTTGAGTGTCTACCTTCATCAGATCATAGTAGGAAAGAAGTCTCACCATGTCACTACATATATATATTATTTGCAATAAAAATATATATATATATATATATTAGTTTTGTCTTCCATCCTCCTATTTAAAACATGTTTGTTTGGATGTCAATCGTCCATATACATAGGATAATAGTGCTGGTTGGTCTGGAGTGAAACATACAGATCCATATTATTTTAATGGGTTTAAAATATCAAGAAAAATGGAATAATTCCAGAATCTTGATAGAGTGAAAGATACAATATGACATCACTTAGGATAGGTAGTGAGCATCCATG
This sequence comes from Viscum album, assembly GCA_963277665.1. Classification (NCBI taxonomy): domain Eukaryota; kingdom Viridiplantae; phylum Streptophyta; class Magnoliopsida; order Santalales; family Viscaceae; genus Viscum; species Viscum album. The sequence goes on along the minus strand of OY728143.1, from coordinate 53,210,808 downwards.
AAACACACAAATAATTTAATTTGGTGCCTCATACAAATATTTATATTATATCACTGGTGTGAGATGCCATAATCATCTCCTATTGTAATGGACTATGATTACCATATTGGCTCATCACCCCATACCATCATATCACAGCCTTTATATTGGCTCATTAATAATTTAACTAGATTGGTGTATTGACCATTTCCCATTTCATTTCAATATACCATGTTCATATAAGAGTAATAGTCCCAATTATCATTCAAAACATAGGTAAATACCTCTTATTCATTTCATTTAAAGATTTTCATATGCATATTCATATATGTATTTCTATTAATGATGAAAGGACCTCTCAAGGATGATATTATTCAATATCAATTTCACTTTTAGGCATGTCATTCTAAATAATCATTCATATAAGTATAAACATGGTCATGGTATAAACATTATATATGTGTCCACCATTGAAATCCATTCGCATCATTATGACATGGTAAACCTATATGAATTACTCAATTCATTAAACTCAGTCCCTTAAATATATCAAAACCCAGATAATTCCAATAATAATGGTCAATGGGTCCTTAGAAGGGGGTATACCCAATAAGGTAATTGGTAACATGGTAAATTCCATGTCTGTGAGGTTAAAACACCTAATAGGTGATTTGGGATTCATGTAATACACATCTAGAAAAGTATAACACATTATGAATTCAACATGACTGGAAAAATACGAATATTGGGAATTTTGAACCTATTGACCAAAAAATGGTCAATTCTAGTGGCACATCACACAGGTCACCATATAAGTAAAGTGAAATATATAACCACCTAGAAAAGATAAATTAATATTTATCTTGGTATAATGTTCAATTACCAATGAATTAATCAATATATAAAGGATTATCGACAAATTTTGGCATATAGCACAATGACATAATTTTTAAATGGATAAAAATGAATAGGAAAACAACATGACCACCCACCTCAAGGCTATATAAGATTCCTCGCTTGATATAATCCTTATATTTGACGTATGATGTAAGAGAATTGAGAAACATTCCAATTCCCTGAATAATAGGTTAATGAGCTGCATCTAAATAGTGCAATAGATGGAATGATAAACATTGATAGGAGTAGAGAGACTAGTGGAGCTTAATTTGACAGATTTGTATATTCTAAAGTATTTGTGATAAAATTATGGATTCATAATCTCGATATAAGTATAATATAGGTGTTAATGAGGCTAAAAAGGGGGAATATCAATGATTAATGTTGGAGGAGTAATGTTAAATAATAATGTTATTAAAAATGATTTGGGAGAAAACATTTCATTTCACATCCAAAAATCCAAACTGCATTGTTTGAAAAACATGATCCATGCATACACAGTAAGCTACAAAGAATGGGATCCCAAAAAGGATTGGAATATGGTTTGAATAATTGCTCATAGTCCACTAAAATATGATCTATACCTTGTTTTCAACTTCTTTCATGTCCATTTATCCTGGAAGGCACGATTGTAGAAAAACCGTTCGACCCAATTTATTCTTCCTATTTCAGATCATTAGGCTTATAAAATGACACAGTCTCTCATGTGACCTGTATGGATTGATTAGATATAATTTTTATATATGAATATGGTTTCCAAGTTCAATAACTAATGATTTGTACCTTCATTGAAAAGATAGGTCATTACAAAAACCATCATCAATACCTAATGAAAATGATAGGAATATTACATAGACTTCAAATAATATACAAATGAAAATGAATATTTCCACAACTATTAATACGATTCCATGTTACAAACAATGTTTAAATTTTTACATATCACCATGATATTTACGATCATTTTAACAATCATCACATTTTCTTGGAGAATAGTCAAAGCTATAACAATTATCAAATCATCAATTCATCCACCAAAACATATTGAATTTTTGGAAACAAACATAAGATAGGATAATCAATCCCTCACTTTGTGTTTTTGTAAATATAATGAATTATTAGGTTTCAATATTTGGTTCTTACTTTCTCCCCCTTATTGAGATTTAATATGCAATGTTAAGTTCCATCATTTCAACTCATCTTTCTTCTCAATGGAATTATCATCTCCCATATATGAAAATTTCAAGATCAATTATAAGTGAAGAATGATCTCAATTGGTTCAATATAAAAATATCTTTTAATTATTAATATCATAATCTATGTGGGATAACCCTAAAACACATTTATATTTTGTGAAATATTATTTTGAGTTAATTTAATCAATTGTATATTCTTCATGTCACATAATGCTGAATATTGCTACTGTTATATAGAAGCATCAGGTTATTATTACCTTCTATGCAATAATATATTGAGATTGTTCTACATGAAACACTAATATTAGATTTGTTTTATAAATATTATGTTTTTCTTGTGTTATATACATTTCTATATTCCTTTGATAACTTCTATGACACACAAGACCTTCTTTCACTACACTACTACATACGATTAATATTATTATTAAAATTCAAAGATACTTATCAGATATCCATTGGAATTGTGTTTATAAATAAGGTTAATTAAATTATTAAACTATTATTTACACTTATATATATATAATTATTCAGTAACCAATTAAATAGAAATGGTAATAAAACCCTTTTTGAAATATATGATATCTTTTGGTGGAAATCTATTTTATGAAATCTAATATGTTTTAGATTATTCGATTAATTAAAAAAAGTATGATAAATGATTTTAATGAGATATATATATTATATTAATTCATATATTTAAAATTGTTTGTATGTTTTTTCTATACAAGGCACAATGATAAATCTAATTTTATGATAAAAATGATATATTTTTCTAAATGGTAATTTTACCACTTTTTAATGGAACACGGATTTTAAATCCAATTTTTTTCAAATTAATAATTTTTTACGAGAAATAAAATTCATTTATTAAATATTATTATCATAATTTATATGGGTGATATTTAGGTATTTTTTTGAGAAGTTTCATTATTTTATGAATAGTAAAAAAATACTAAATTATAATTGAAAAGATCATTTTCAAATAATTAATTCATAATGATAATTATTTTTTAATTTGGTTTTAAAGTATAATTAAATAACTTAAAAAAATATAAATCCAATTTATTCCATGTAATTGGTCTAAAATTTAAATAATATTTAAAAATAATTCTAATTTATGATCATTTTCACATTAAAAACCTATCGTTTCATCTCATATATGGGATTGTATTAAAAAATAACTTTTCCCAATTATGAGTTTTTAATTTGGGTAAATAGAATACATATTTCTTCAGAATAAATTAAAATTTATTTTAAAAGAATTTTATTTTATAACTGAAAATATTAGTGTGAATATTAAAATTAATTATATTGATTACTCTAAAATCTAGTTTACATAGTGGTAAAAGATTAACATAAGGAGAAACATAAACAATAAAAAATTAAAAATAAATTTTATAAAAATATTGCGACCATATAATACATTTTTTATAAAATTTATCATTACTAAATGCACCTGACATAAGGGATACCTCTCAATCGCATTTACCCATTTTTTTACAAGAATGTCACTCCTCCTCCAATATAAAATGGTCACACTTCCCCCTCACTTAGTCACACCTATATAGAATTTTTCATCATCCTAAAACCACATAAAAATACTCAAAATTTAATCCCTTAATCTTATATGAATCTTTTTGGGATGAAATCTATCAAAGGAAGACATGTGGTGAAAACAAAAAGGAGTTACCCAAATAAGATATAACATCCTTCAATAAGAACTTTTGTTTTATTCCATATCCCACCCACACAATAATTATTATTACATTATTATATAATAATATATATATCCCAAAAATATTTAGTTCTTGTTATGTTATTGTTATTATATACACTAACACACAATTTCATTAAATAGGGTAGGAAATCGTTGTTTGTTTGTATGGTGGAATGACATTCATTCTTTCATTATCTCTTATCAAGGATAGAAATGAAGACATAATTAATGTTTTTATATGATATATAATATATTTATAATTTATTTTTTCTTATTTTAATATGTTATAACACATTCCATCAAGAATTCCATTATGTCGGTATATGATAACCTCATTTGGGGATGTCTGGACTTCTGCCTTCTCAAATATATCTGATTCATTCACAACATAAATGGAATGTATCAAATATGAGTTTATAAATATTATATGATATATATGAAATAAAAATCCACCAGAGTTAATATATATATACATATATGAAATTTAAATTCATTCATTAAATACGGGAGGAAAACAGAAAAACCAATTACGTGTACATATGACTTACCGTATCTAGGAACAATGTATTCAATTACATATTTAAATAATTTATAGATTGTTATCAAATTTATATAATGAATATATATGATAATTATATCATGTTTGACATCTTATAAATATTTAAACCACGATATTTGATAAAGGATCAAGAATGACTAGTAAAAAACTAAATAAAAAGTAAAGTGGTTATTACCTGAATCAAAACTATAACGTGAAATTGTTAATAAAATTGTTATATAAAGAAATAATTAATATGATATGGTATGAAATATAAAAATATACTAATTTTTAATATTTATAATAATTTTATATTTATTATATATGAGGATTGAACAAGAATGAAGAATGTAGAAAATTTAGGAAATGGATTTCTTATCAAACAATTATTTATGTGATATACAAGCTATATAAAAATTTTATTCTTATTGTGTGGTGAAAATAAAAACATGTGACATTTATTATCACAAATTTAATTTATATAGTGATATTTAATCATTCAATTTATTTTATTAATTCACATATCTCAAGATTGTAATGGTACACAAGAAGTAAGGGGATTTCTACTCTCACTTTTATTTCTATAATACTAATGCCATATTGACATCTTGTTTCTTTTATATGGTGTATATAATGACCATGATTGTATTTTATGATTAATATAATTACGTTTATTCCAAATTAAATATACAATTTATTATTTATATTTCATGTGATTTATTGTTCAAAATTTACCCATTCAGTTATGTATATTTGTCTCAATTTTAATTCATTGAGAATAATGCCATGTTATTAACCAATATTCTTTTTGGGGGTTTATATACTACCATTAGAAATGTTATATCATTTATCTTCTTATTTTCATGATATTTTATGAATCATTAAATGTTTTTATTTATTCGGTATTACAATTCAATGTTACCAAATTTGTATTCGTATATTAAAACAATCACATTGTTTACTGGGATTATTATTTATTATGATTCCATTGATTAGAAAATACGATACATATCTCAATAAATCCCATGAATATTATAATTCTGTTTTTATTAATTATATATTCATGTATTTTCACAGTTTTCTCAACTAATTGGATATTAATAATATTTATAAATGTTGTTAATATTACTCAGAATTATTTTACTCTTTGGTCATAATTATGTGTTATCTCCAAAAAATGTTATCATAATTTTTTTAAAATGGGTTCAGATAATAATATTTGTCATTTTAATGTAAAAAAATTTATAAAATGAATTATGTTTAATTTTTTTTTTAATTTTCTTTCAAATATTCAATCATATGTTTTAATCTTTAAATCGATTGACAAAGGATTTCAAAATGTTTTACCTTTTTAAATGTTTTTTTGAAGTGAAACAGATATTTTCCTCATGAAATGTTTTAATATTTTTTTTATTTTTAATTAGTTATTTATTATTGTGGTTTTCAAATAAAATGATTTTGAAAATGTTTTAGGTATTAAAAACAATTTTTTTCAAAGTATTTTTTTTTCATTAGAAATATTCCATGTGATCTTTCAAAATAATTCTTCATCAAAGATTATTTCATTTAATATATATTATTATTTACTAGGGATATTATCCCATATTATAATTTATGTTATTTATTTAAATGGATTATATTATAATGAAATGATATTTCTTGAACCCCTTTATTTTCTATGAGTAAATCATGTTTTGTAGTGATTTTTATGAATCCCATTCCATTTACACAATAAAATAACATTTCAAAGAGATTGACATAAAACCAATTTCATTTTTCATGGTTAATCATGTTATGAATTAATAATTGTTTCTATGTGTTTCAATGAAGATATTTAATCTCTTTTTAATTTATTTATATTATAGTTCATAGATATTTCATATATGATTGGGTGTCCTAGATAGTTCTCAGTTGGAATATTATAACATATATGATGGGGTGTCCCAGATCGCACTTGGTTTGACCATTTCAAATTATATGATGATGAGACCCAGATAACACTAGGTGATATAGTTATATCTCTGTAATTATTTTGGTAAAGAATTATATCTCTCAGATAGTGATCGGTTCAAGCCAATATACTTGATCGACTATGCGAATAAGGTGTAACCAAATACAATATGAAGAAATGGATTCTAATGGGGATGGTGGTGTATGCAACCCAAGAGTTATAATGTCCTATGAAGAGATATGATTAAATGATCAAAATTTTATGAGTGAACCATTTTACATGTTAATAATGTTATGAATGGTCCTAGATACACATCCATATGTTTATTCGTGAACCTAATTATATGTTCAAAATGTTATGAGTGAACCTTATTACATGTTCACAATGTTATTCATGAACCCAATTATATGTCCAGAAGTTTATTGTTGGGTATAATTACATGTTCACTATGTAATGAGAGAATTATATTACATGTTCAATATATTATATGTGGACTTGGTTTCAATTTCACAACTTAATGTGGGGGCCTTAATTAATGTCCTTAAAATAATGACAAAACTTTTTATTTTCAAAAATGTTTATATTGTTATAAAAAAAGGTGTATTCCCCATGTGTATGTCATATTCCAATGATATATTCTCACAAATCATACTCTTCTATTTCCTTTTGATTCATGTCTTATGAACAAATAATCATTACGCCATGACTCATGATAAGAATCTATGATTTTTAGGATATGATCTTCAGATTAAATACTGATTTTCTCATACACATATTCTAGGTTCTTCATATGGATCTTCATTATTTGTACCCTTATAGGGAATCTAATATCTACATTTCTTATATTTTATTTCCCAGGGTTATGAGGAAAATTTTTCAGTTAATGTACTCAAAGGGAAGATCATTATGGGGGATTTTGGAGGTCTCTAACCAATGTAGAAGACTAGGTTTCATGTTTCTAGAAACACTTAATGATTATGTTCTTCTGCAATTTACTTTTGTAATGTGATGAATATTCATCTATATTTTTTTAATATCATTGAATATTAATCGTAGGTTTCTATAAACATACTTTTCAAATAAATAAGAAGATAAAAAAATATGTATAAACAATACCTATGTCACGACCCGTCCTCGGGGCCCGTGCCGTGACTACCCCAAGCCCGCCTTCCATAGGCCAGGGGCTGGCGACTAGCACCAAAGGCATAAAATCCCGATAACTGGGAAGGCATTTCCTTTATAAAGAAAACAAGCACCACAGAGTACAAGCGGAAGTAAAACACTAAGTACAAAAGAAGAGCTGAAAAGTAAAAGGGGCCGGAAATACAAGCCCAACTGTAAAGTACAACTCGAAAGGGAAAACAGCGACTAAAAAGAAAAGCTGCTACGCTGAGATGTCCACTGGAAATCCCACCTGAAGGGTGGGTACAGATAGCTCCTCTGCTCCTCGGGTCCCGCCAACCGCTCCGAGTATGTCCCGCCCAGTGGTCCACCTCCGGGTACCGCCTCGTCGTATAGTCCACCTCCAGGTACCGTCCAGTCCTCGAACCTTCGGCTTCTGTCAGCACTGTCCGTCGTCTGCAACCAACACAACGAGGTGCGGGCATAGCCCGTGCAGGGGTGAGTATAACGATACTCAGTAGGGACCCCGAGACCCTCAAGGTCTCACTAAAACCAACAAGGATAAACACAAGAAGATCTCAACAGATAAACTCTACTTAGGTATATGCCCATATATATACCTAAGTTATCAAGTAACCCATCTCAATCATGAGGAAACACAAGGATTGTGAAAACGACGGATAACCACTACCCGGGTATATGCCCATACATATACCAATGTTAGCAAGTGACCCATCTCAATCATGAGGTAAACACAAGGTAAAAAGTCTCAGCTCAAACCAGGATTTTCATTATCGAAACCGTAACTGCTGAAGAGCTCCGTCTCTAGAGTGTACAGTGGTCCTGTCACGACTCCGAGGCTGCCGCTCACTAACCTAAGACTGCTGAAGTACTCCTCCTGTCGAGTACTGCGGGTTTGCGGCCAACTACCTGGCGCTCCGTCCGCTGAGGGTCTGTCGCCAAATACCGGGCGCTACCCAGATAGCCTACTGAGGTACTCCTCCTATCGAGTACCGCGGGTCTGCTGCCAACTACCAGGCGCTCCGTCCGCCGTGGGTCTGCCGCCAAGTATCGGGCGCTCCGTCCACTGGGCTAGTCGACTCACTCCAAGTCGAGTCGGTCAAGGAGTCGTCAGGTCTCAGCCGACTACACGGTCTCCGTACTCTGCACGCTCGTCTCCGGGAGGGTCCGCTCCACGAGCTACTGGTCGATACTCCAAGTATCACAAAGTCCCGCACAGAAGTATCTCAAAAGTCCGTCTCGTCACAGGGGTCTCAACGCAACAGACGGCGCGTCGATCGGACGCCCGGTCTGTGAGTTATTAGCCTTTTCGTCCCAGGGGCCCGGTTGGTTTCGAGTGCGAACCAATCCCGGCCGTATCTCAACTATACCCCGAACTCCAATAGGGTATACTCATAGGAACAGTTATTAAACGTAAACACCAACGCCGCTGACGGTTCGTCAAACGGACGTCCTGTCTGAAAGATATCAGCTTTCCCGTTCCAGGGGCCCGGTTGGATTTCGGGTACAATCCAACCCGGCCATACTCCAACTGCATCCAAAACTCGGGCGGAGTATGTCAAAAGTTCCGTCTCATCAAGAGGAAGTCAACGAAACAGACGACGCGTCAATCGGACGCCCGGTTTGTGAGTTATTTGCTTTTACGTCTCCGGGGCCCGGTTGGTTTTTAAGGCAAAACCAACCCGACCGTACTCCACCTGCGTCCAAACCTCGGGCGGAGTATGCCAAAAGATCCGTCTCACTAAGTGGAACACAACGCGACTGACGGTGCGTCAATCGGACGTCCGTAGCTCAAGATATGAACGTTTCCGCTCCGAAGGCCCGGTTGGTTTCGTGAACGATCCAACCCGGCCGAACTCAATGTTAACCGAAACCTTGAGTGCGATATACCGAAACGACCGTCTCGATCCAAGGATCGCGTTGCCGCAGACGGTTCGTCATTCGGAGGTCCGAGGCTCAAGTTATGAGCCAAAAACCGAATCTGGTTCGAAACGGGGGGGTCCGGGTCCGGGCCGACCCGGCCCGACCCCCCCCCCCCCCCCCGGGGGCGGCGCGGCGGCGGCGCGGCGGGCGGCAGCGGCGGCGGTGCGGCGGCGGCGGCGGCGGGCCGCGGCGGCGGCGGCGGCGGGCCGCGGTGGCGGCGGCGGCGGGCCGCGGTGGCGGCAGCGGCGGGCCGCTGTGGCGGCGCACGCGGGGGCTAAGCCCCACGGTTTGACAAGGCGGCACGGCTTGTGCCGTGCCTTTGCAACAATCGGCCCCCACGTGGGGGCCCATTTAAAATGAAGAACCGGGGGGCTGTTGCCCCCCCCCCCCCCTTACATGGAACCCCCCCCCCCCCCCTCATTAAGAGGGGGGTTATAAAGGTTGGCCGGGGAATTAAATTCCCCGGTTTTAAGACATCCGGCCGGCCAGCTGGCCGGCCGGTTTTCTCAAACGGGACCGGAATTTCTGGTCCCCTTCTTCAGCTTCCGACGCCGGCGGCCCGGCCGCCGGTCTTTCCTTCCGCCGCGGCCCGGAACCGGCCGCGGTCTCCTCGTCCCGCTGTGGCCCGGAACCGGCCGCGGTCTTCTCGTCCCGCCGCGGCCCGGAACCGGCCGCGGCGTTCGTCATCCGGCGCGGTGCGACGGCACCGCGTCCCTTCGCCGTGCTTTGATATTATTCAACGCGGCGCGACGGCGTCGTGTTCTTGTTGTTTCTTCCAAGGTGCGCGTGACGGCATCGCGTAAGATATTCGCACGTTCATCCGCGTGGTGCGACGGCACCACGCCACTTGCTTACCTCCGCAAAATAATTAAACAAGAACGATGGAGGGGGGGTTCGGCCGTGTTCGTGCGGTCCGCCCCCCCCCCCCCTCGCGTTAGCTATAATCACTTAATAAAAATATTTCAAAGCCTCACGTAGACATGCGATCCACGAGCAAGAAATGAAATAATTTAAGAATTAAACAACAACCCCTACCTCGGGTTTAAGATTCGAAGAATCGTCTACGTCCCGCGGAAGACGGCGTCGCGGAGGTCGGGCATCGCGGTCGTCGTTCGTCAAATCCGTTGACGAAGTGTTATGCCCGAAGAGACACGACGTTGGCGGATCTTCGTTTGCCGATGAAGAAGGTCCGAGGATGAAGAAGGGGTCCGAAGATACTGGGTTGCCGAGTCGATGATCCTTGACGAAGTGTTGTCGTTCTTCGTTGAGGATGAAGACGTTCTTCGCCGGAGAAGATGAAGTTCTTCAAGAGACTTAGAGCTCTCTCCTCCAATCCTCAACACAACCAAACTAACCCCCCAAAAATAAAATAAGCTAATCTTATTTTATTAAGTCATTCTATGAGTTTCAAAAATTCAAAAACTTAAATCCATTAATTGGATTAGTGTGTTGGCATGATTAAAGTGAGGAGAGGGAAAGTCACCCAATTAATGAGAAGTTTAAAGGTTAAGATGAGTTACACATCTTAAGTGGGGGGTTTAGAGGAGTTAGGGAAGGTGAGGGGTTGGGCTCGTGTGGGCCCCACCCCACCTTTATTCTCTCAAGGGTAGTTCACAACAAGTAGGTCCCACCCAACTTCCACACATAGGATAACAACTTAGATTATGAAATAAAATTGTAACACAATTTTATTACTTCACATTTAACTCCCCCTTTTTTTTAACAACTCCTCCTCAGCAAACGCACCTTCGGAAAAAGTCCTCTTAAGAAAAAATCGGCGTTGCGAGTTCATCGGTGCCCTCGGATTTCAATTCCGAGCACCGGATCAAAAGTTAGGAATTCCCGCTCGTTCGTTCACTGAACGTACCCGAGCCAAACTTCGGAAATTAATTCCGGGCACTCCGGGCCTCGGAATCAGGTGCCGTCTGAAACCGCGTTCTTGTAAAATTCTAAAGAAAATTAAGAAAAAAATTTCCTTGATTTTTACGGGTCTTTACATTACTCCCACCTCAGGGCTTTACGTCCCCGTAAAGCTACATCAAAAACTAGGGAAACAAAAGAGGGTACTGAGCACGCATCTGAGCCTCCCGCTCCCATGTTCTCTCCTGGAGATTCTCGTGTTGCCATCTGATGTGCACGAGAGAAATCGATCGCCCACGCAGGACCCGCTCATTTCGATCCTCTATCTCCACCGGGACCTCCGTAGAAGTCGCCCCATCGTCAACGTCAAGCTCCTCAGCTGGAATACGTGGAAGACGTCGTGCACCCGGTGCAACTGAGGTGGTGGAGCCAGGCGATAAGCCACCTCGCCAACCCTTTCTGAGGACCTGGAAGGGTCTGATGAAGCGCGGAGATATCTTGCCGCCTCGGCCAAATCTCCGAATACCACATCGAGGTGAGACCCGCAAGAAGACGTGGTCGCCATCCTCGAACTCCAGTGGCCTCCGCCTCCTGTCAGCATATGACTTCTGCCGGCTCTGAGCTGTCCTCATCCGCTCCTGGATGACCTAGAGCTTCTCTGGTTCCACAAGAGCTGTAAGATTTCTTCTTTGCCGATAAGAGAAATCTGGTCTCATCCCCTGGATGAACCACATTCTTTGCCTAAGACAGTCAATCCTAACATGGATGATTCTAATCCATACCAAGGATGACGTCGTAAGGCCTCGACGCTACTACTAAGAGATTCAACCGTTACTCTCGCCTCCATGGGTTGAGTCACACTGTCGGCATCAGTGTGTGGTAACTGGGTCTCCTCCAGTAGATGTCTCACAAGTGAGGGTCAAGTCAACAGCCAAAACCGGAACCTCTTAGTAACATCACGAAAGAGGACAGGAACGAAAATATCACAAAGGTATGCGTCTTTTATTATTGCAGCTCATAATACAAGACGCTACACAAAAGCAACAAGGAACCAGAAGTACAAAGGTTTTTATCCACTAGTTCTGCTCCTGTCCATCGGCTCCCAGAGCTCCATGATCGAAGGCCTCGGCTGCCTGAAGCTGAGCTCTCCCCTACGGTCGGGGTGGACCTCCTGGTGGTGGTGGTGGAAGAGCCTCAAAGCATCGCCCACCACCTGCTGCTCGTCCAGCTCCTCTGTCTCGTCCGCCTCCTCTCTGCGGACCGCCACGGTCGAACCTCTGCCTCTGCCTGGGAGGTTCTTCACTTAACTGTTGATCATCAGCATGGCGGGTCGGACAGTCACGAGCCATGTGACCAATCCCGCCACAGGAGTAACACTGCCCACTCTCGGCACGCCTGGCTCTGACTCCACCCCGGCTTCCCCGTACAACTGAGCCTGAGTCGTGCAGTCGGCCACCGGTAGGTCTGGTCTTCCTGGAACCCTGAGACATCCGTCGGCTACCTGCTGCAGATGACTCTGCCACGAGCCGCCCTGCGGTGAGTTGCTGTGCTGGTGTAGACTCAGCAAGGAAACTCTCGATCAGAAGTGCCCGCTCCAGTACTCCTGTCTGAGTCGGTATGCTGAGGGAGATCAGCGATGCCCTGATCTCGTGTCTCAAACCCTGCTCGAAGGTCCGGGCCCGGAAGAAGGGGTCCCGTACCATGTCTGTCGAGTACCGAGAAAGGTCGGTGAACCTCGCCGCGTACTGAGCGACCGTCATGCTGCCCTGCCGCAGCTGTAGAAGCTCCTGAATACGCACCGCACGAAGGGTGGCTGGGACGAACTCCGAGCGGAAGATGCTCTCAAAGTCCGTCCAAAGTAGAGATGCCTCATCGTGCACCTGGAGCATCAAGCTCCACCATCGTCCTGCTGCTGCGTGTAGTAGGCTCGCAGCAAGGATCACCATGAGGTCTGCTGGTGTCCTCACTAGCCTAAACACTCGTACCACTGCCTCCAGCCAGTCCTCTGCAGCCTGGGGATCCGTCTCCCCGCGAAACCTGGGCGGTCGCTGGCACTGAAACTCATGCAGTGCGCTGAGGCGACATGCATCGTCAGCGGCTGCTGCTGGAAGCATCGGGGGATCAGCGGGTAAAGCTACCGCCGGTGCCACTACTGAAAAAGGGCCCTGCACCGAGGCCTCATCGCTCGGTGGGCTGTCGTCACGCTCGACTCTCGGAACCCTAGCTGGCTGCCGTCGTGGGGCCATCCTGAAAGGAGACAGGTGCGCCACGGTCAAACAGTATACCTGGTGAGCTGACCTGGTTTGAGCTGACTTAAAAAACTTTTGGGAAACACACACGCAATCAGTTTTTTCATGCATTAAGTCGGAAATCAGAAGTCAGGGTCCTGGTGTACGGATACGTCGGCCGCCGCACCAACACTGGACTCCCTGAACTGATAACCACACTCAATATACTAAACACTATTGCTTCACATAGAAAAAAAAGACCAGAGTCTTGAGTTCTACGGTAGAACCGAACTCCTCTGATACCAATTTGTCACGACCCGTCCTCGGGGCCCGTGCCGTGACTACCCCAAGCCCGCCTTCCATAGGCCAGGGGCTGGCGACTAGCACCAATGGCGTAAAATCCCGATAACTGGGAAGGCATTGCCTTTATAAAGAAAACAAGCACCACAGAGTACAAGCGGAAGTAAAACACTAAGTACAAATGAAGAGCTGAAAAGTAAAAGGGGCCGGAAATACAAGCCCAACTGTAAAGTACAACTCGAAAGGGAAAACAGCGACTGAAAAGAAAAGCTGCTACGCTGAGATGTCCACTGGAAATCCCACCTGAAGGGTGGGTACAGATAGCTCCTCTGCTCCTCGGGTCCCGCCATCCGCTCCGAGTATGTCCCGCCCAGTGGTCCACCTCCGGGTACCACCTCGTCGTATAGTCCACCTCCAGGTACCGTCCAGTCCTCGAACCTTCGGCTTCTGTCAGCACTGTCCGTCGTCTGCAACCAACACAACGAGGTGCGGGCATAGCCCGTGCAGGGGTGAGTATAACGATACTCAGTAGGGACCCCGAGACCCTCAAGGTCTCACTAAAACCAACAAGGATAAACACAAGAAGATCTCAACAGATAAACTCTACTTAGGTATATGCCCATATATATACCTAAGTTATCAAGTAACCCATCTCAATCATGAGGAAACACAAGGATTGTGAAAACGACGGATAACCACTACCCGGGTATATGCCCATACATATACCAAAGTTAGCAAGTGACCCATCTCAATCATTAGGTAAACACAAGGTCAAAAGTCTCAGCTCAAACCAGGATTTTCATTATCGAAACCGTAACTGCTGAAGAGCTCCGTCTCTAGAGTGTACAGTGGTCCTGTCACGACTCCGAGGCTGCCGCTCACTAACCTAAGACTGCTGAATTACTCCTCCTGTCGAGTACTGCGGGTTTGCGGCCAACTACCTGGCGCTCCGTCCGCTGAGGGTCTGTCGCCAAATACCGGGCGCTACCCAGATAGCCTACTGAGGTACTCCTCCTGTCGAGTACCGCGGGTCTGCTGCCAACTACCAGGCGCTCCGTCCGCCGTGGGTCTGCCGCCAAGTACCGGGCGCTCCGTCCACTGGGCTAGTCGACTCACTCCAAGTCGAGTCGGTCAAGCAGTCGTCAGGTCTCAGCCGGCTACACGGTCTCCGTACTCTGCACGCTCGTCTCCGGGAGGGTCTGCTCCACGAGCTACTGGTCGATACTCCAAGTATCACAAAGTCCCGCAAAGAAGTATCTCAAAAGTCCGTCTCATCACAGGGGTCTCAACGCAACAGACGGCGCGTCGATCGGACGCCCGGTCTGTGAGTTATTAGCCTTTTCGTCCTAGGGGCCCGGTTGGTTTCGAGTGCGAACCAATCCCGGCCGTATCTCAACTGTACCCCGAACTCCCATAGGGTATACTCATAGGAACCATTATTAAACGTAAACACCAACGCCGCTGACGGTTCGTCAAACGGACGTCTTGTCTGAAAGATATCAGCTTTCCCGTTCCAGGGGCCCGGTTGGATTTCGGGTACAATCCAACCCGGCCATACTCCAACTGCATCCAAAACTCGGGCGGAGTATGTCAAAAGTTCCGTCTCATCAAGAGGAAGTCAACGAAACAGACGGCGCGTCAATCGGACGCCCGGTTTGTGAGTTATTGGCTTTTACGTCTCCGGGGCCCGGTTGGTTTTTAAGGCAAAACCAACCCGACCGTACTCCACCTGCGTCCAAACCTCGGGCGGAGTATGCCAAAAGATCCGTCTCACTAAGTGGAACACAACGCGACTGACGGCGCGTCAATCGGACGTCCGTAGCTCAAGATATGAACGTTTCCGCTCCGAAGGCCCGGTTGGTTTCGTGAACGAACCAACCCGGCCGAACTCAAAGTTAACCGAAACCTTGAGTGCGATATACCGAAACGACCGTCTCGATCCAAGGATCGCGTTGCCACAGACGGTTCGTCATTCGGAGGTCCGAGGCTCAAGTTATGAGCCAAAAACCGAATCTGGTTCGAAACGGGGGGGTCCGGGTCCGGGCCGACCCGGCCCGACCCCCCCCCCCCCCCCCCCCCCCGGGGGCGGCGCGGCGGCGGCGCGGCGGCCGGCGGCAGCGGCGACGGCGGCGCGGCGGCGGCGGCGGGCCGCGGGGGGCGGCGGCGGCGGGCCGCGGGGGCGGCGGCGGCGGGTCGCGGTGGCGGCGGCGGCGGGCCGCGGTGGCGGCGGCGGCGGGCGGCTGAGGCGGCGCACGCGGGGGCTAAGCCCCGTGGTTTGACAAGGCGGCACGGCTTGTGCCGTGCCTTTGCAACAATCGGCCCCCACGTGGGGGCCGATTTAAAATGAAGAACCGGGGGGCTGTTGCCCCCCCCCCCCCCTTACATGGAACCCCCCCCCCCCCCCCCCTCATTAAGAGGGGGGTTTTAAAGGCTGGCCGGGGAATTAAATTCCCCGGTTTTAAGACATCCGGCCGGCCAGCTGGCCGGCCGGTTTTCTCAAACGGGACCGGAATTTCCGGTCCCCTTCTTCAGCTTCCGACGCCGGCGGCCCGGCCGCCGGTCTTTCCTTCCGCCGCGGCCCGGAACCGGCCGCGGTCTCCTCGTCCCGCCGTGGCCCGGAACCGGCCGCGGTCTTCTCGTCCCGCCGCGGCCCGGAACCGGCCGCGGCGTTCGTCATCCGGCGCGGTGCGACGGTACCGCGTCCCTTCGCCGTGCTTTGATATTATTCAACGCGGCGCGACGGCGTCATGTTCTTGTTGTTTCTTCCAAGGTGCGCGCGACAGCATCGCGTAAGATATTCGCACGTTCATCCGCGTGGTGCGACGGCACCACGCCACTTGCTTACCTCCGCAAAATAATTAAACAAGAACGATGGAGGGGGGGTTCGGCCGTGTTCGTGCGGTCCGGCCCCCCCCTCGCGTTAGCTATAATCACTTAATAAAAATATTTCAAAGCCTCACGTAGACATGCGATCCACGAGCAAGAAATGAAATAATTTAAGAATTAAACAACAACCCCTACCTCGGGTTTAAGATTCGAAGAATCGTCTACGTCCCGCGGAAGACGGCGTCGCGGAGGTCGGGCGTCGCGGTCGTCGTTCGTCAAATCCGTTGACGAAGTGTTATGCCCGAAGAGACACGACGTTGGCGGATCTTCGTTTGCCGACGAAGAAGGTCCGAGGAGGAAGAAGGGGTCCGAAGATACTGGGTTGCCGAGTCGCTGATCCTTGACGAAGTGTTGTCGTTCTTCGTTGAGGATGAAGACGTTCTTCGCCGGAGAAGATGAAGTTCTTCAAGAGACTTAGAGCTCTCTCCTCCAATCCTCAACACAACCAAACTAACCCCCCAAAAATAAAATAAGATAATCTTATTTTATTAAGTCATTCTATGAGTTTCAAAAATTCAAAAACTTAAATCCATTAATTGGACTAGTGTGTTGGCATGATTAAAGTGAGGAGAGGGAAAGTCACCCAATTAATGGGAAGTTTAAAGGTTAAGATGAGTTACACATCTTAAGTGGGGGGTTTAGAGGAGTTAGGGAAGGTGAGGGGTTGGGCTCGTGTGGGCCCCACCCCACCTTTATTCTCTCAAGGGTAGTTAACAACAAGTAGGTCCCACCCAACTTCCACACATAGGTTAACAACTTAGATTATGAAATAAAATTGTAACACAATTTTATTACTTCACATTTAACTCCCCCTTTTTTTAACAACTCCTCCTCAGCAAACGCACCTTCGGAAAAAGTCCTCTTAAGCAAAAATCGGCGGTGCGAGTTCATCGGTGCCCTCGGATTTCAATTCCGAGCATCGGATCAAAAGTTAGGAATTCCCGCTCGTTCGTTCACTGAACGTACCCGAGCCAAACTTCGGAAATTAATTCCGGGCACTCCGGGCCTCGGAATCAGGTGCCGTCTGAAACCGCGTTCTTGTAAAATTCTAAAGAAAATTAAGAAAAAAATTTCCTTGAATTTTACGTGTCCTTAAAACCTAAAATACCATTCTTGAAAAATATTTTGGAAAAATTACTAATTTCCATTAAATGGATTGGAATCAATTAGAATCTTCAATAATATTTTAAATCATACACACACATAAACAAAATCTTTAGAAAATTTAAACTAAAAATGATATAGATCTCTATTTATCAAATTTTTGCATCAATAATGAATGCCCCCTTAATTGTTATGATTAATACAAATAAAAATAATGAATTAAAGTGTTATTGGAATTCTTGTATCTTCCAATTCTATAAATTTTTTTAGAAGTGTTACATTTACTATTTAGTGATGATTAACTGCTTCACCATATCAATGCTCCACATAATAAGATGAGTATATCTCCTTCAATTCTATTAATTTTATAAAATAAGAGTTCATATATAATAGGATAAGAAGGGGACTCTTTGTTTTTTATAGATAACATTCAGAATGACATATTCTCTTACTAATAGACCTATTATTATTCTTAGATTTCATTGAATGTATTATTAATATTTCCTCCTCCGTTTACAGTAATGATGTCGATGTTCTTTCTTTTTCAGTATCAAATACCTTGATTTATTACGATCCACATATTCTTCAAGCATTCTTCTTATACTGGTAGAATTTTCAAATAATCTTTTATGTCAATCATGGTTTATTTTCAATAAAATAAAACATAATGATATCTATGTCATCATTTTTTGATGAATTGTTAAAAACATTAACTTCATAAACTATGACCCCCTGATTTCATTTTTTCTTTTCATGATTGTGATAATTCATTATTTATTTATCCTTTGATAGATGATTGCAGAAAATAAATAAACCTTCATTATTGATGTTTTTAGAATTTTTTAGTTTCTCAAAAATACAACGATGTTGATTTATTTCTTCACCAACTATCATCAGTTCATATATTCATTGTGTGAATTTTCACATAGTGAGCTAACTCTAGATTTATAATTTCTTTTCAGCATAACTAAATCATCTAAAAACATCTTTCAAGAATTAATTTTTTTTATAGTTGAATGATTATATATATTCTTTTTCATAATACTATCTTCATAATAATATGATCTCGTTTTTTCTGTATTGCACCCCATGATTCATTCCACATTCCTTGTAGTGACCTATTATATCATCCTATATAAGCATTATGGCCAAACACGTCACAAAACCAGTAGTATCTTAGGAAGAAATATCATCTCGACTAATAATAATTATGGTATAAATTCTTTCATTCATGTATTTTATAATATTGTGGGTTTTTAACGTTAGGATCCAGCCTTTTGGCTGAATTGGTCTTTTATTCTTTTTTGGAAGATGTTTTATAATTCTTTCTTTTAGTGAATCCAGATTTTTTCTTTTCTCTTCAACCTCCATTATCTAAAATAATATATATACATTGAGATTATTATTTTTATATAATAAAACATATTTTGTGGACCATTATTCACAGAATATTTAAATGACTCTATGAAAAGGAAAATAATTTTGGTAAAATCTTATTTCGTCTTCATCAACTGATAGAGAGCATTAAGGAACAAAGACTACATCTCCAATGATTTAACCTCTTTCTCAAGAAGTTTTTATTCAATAAAAATAACAATATTATTATGTTCATATATATTTAGCCTATTTTTATTATTCCATTAAATTATGTATATTTTATATTTATTGAATAATTTTTATCTAAATTAATACTGTTAAAAATCTTTCACATTCCATTGTAGCACAACTACCTAGTTCAAATATACCCTTATCTCATTATTATTCTCATTTTCCTTCATGAAAGATTTTTAATTTTAATTTATGATATTTCATTTATACATCATTTGGAACATTTATTTATCATGATTATATTTCATATCATTATTCATGTACCATTTATTCTTAGTTCTCTATTTACATTTGACAACATAGAATCTGATTTTATCTATTTGGGATTTTCCCTCAGAAAAAATCTATTTTCTAGAAAGTTTTTCAACATTTGTCCCACTACATTATAATGATTATATATAATTTAATTTTTAATAATATTTATTCAATATTTATTTAAGTAAATATTATTTTCCACTAAAATTAATCCTTTTGTATTTAATAACATAATTCATGAAGTATCCTTCTTATTTATCAGATTTAGTGTAATTATCTTTCTTCATTGTAATGTAATTTGAAGAATGACAAAAAACATGAAATTTAAATCTTGTTATTGGATTATTTCCTATTTCAATTATGTCTCTCTTATAAATAATTTAATAAAGGACCCTATTTGATTACATGCCTCTTCATTTTCTTCACCCCTTGAATAACATGATTGTGGTTTATATTTATCTTTAGTTCTATATATTTTCATGGACTTGAAGAACATATCTTATTTTTCTTTCTTATTAAGTTATAGTAGTTTTATCAATTTAAATGAAACAATAATGGTATGGAGTTCATAAAGATATAGATATACTCATTTTTACAGTACCAAAATATTTGAATCATATAACTTCAAATGAAAACCAATGATGACACTTACAAAATAATCTTCTATTTAAAAGTAGTCATTTGTACTTTCATCATCACCAATTTAAGATCATCAAATATTCCATTATAGATTTTAATCCTATCATATTAAAAATTAATATTTAATTTATAATTTCTCTTCAGTTTATCCCAAATTTACAAGGCAGTTTAGAGACCCATCACTTATTTGTATATATATTCTTACAAATCCACAATTATTTCATTTTGAGCCTTACCATCTATCTCCATGAGCCTCTTATATTCAAAATTAATAGGATCATTTTCAATGTATGGTGGACATCCCACAGTAACTATATCCCACACTTCTACCCCATGAGATTGAAGATATGGTATCATCATAATTGTTTTGCCATGATATTTCATTCAATTGATAATTGCAATATCATTACTAGTTATTAAATTTATATTATCATTTCTCAAAATTCTTTTGGATCTTTTAGATGTTTATATCCCTATTATACACATATAATTTTCTTAATAGTTTGAGATCACTAAAGTAGAGAGGGAGTGAATCCGTGATATTTTTTAAACAATTTTTTTTCAATTAAACCTATATGGTAGGTTAATTCCTTTATTCAATATTCATGATTATGATAACCTTACCTCAAATAATTAGTAAATAGAAAGGCGCAAAACATAGTGATATAAATGGATCAGTACAAAGACTGACTCCTTTTTTTGTTAGTTGTTATCAGTAACTGAGTTCATCCAATACAATCCTATAGAAATTTATAATCATTGATATATAGTCACACTATATATATCCTAAGTCCATATAGGAGGTTCATTATACTACATCATTTAATGTTACCTGAATAGAAATTGGCGTACTCCAAAATATGCACTAGAGACATTCTCTCCTGAATCAAATAAAATATTTCTACTACTCCCAACTACATCCAAATCACTACATAATCTTTTCAAGTGTATGTACATTATTTCTTTATATATTGATCTTCCTCTGTGATATTTCTAGATCACACTTTCCCATGTACACATTTATAAGCTTTTCAATAAAATATTTTTTTCAAATAACTCTCATAACCTATATTATATTAGTTTCCACATTGAAAAAATGCTCATTCTAGGCATCCTTTGATCCAATGAAGTCCCAAAATAAATTAATATGATTAATATGTTCACAAAAATTCATCAATATTACATAATACTAGACAATAATTTTACATCTCTAAATTATATATCCTCAAATACACAATTTAAATAAATCATGCAATCTGGGGTACTGCCTGGACATATGAGCAGGTGTTCCAAGTACAAGATTTCCTTATTCAAAATGTATACATAAAATATGTAGAGACCCAAAGCATGACGTACATGGACATTACATTACTTTTTCGTAATATCTTATACATAATAAAAACATACACAAAAGGACCATAATAGTTTAGTGTCTTTGGAAACAAGGAATATAATCTTCTAATCTTGTTGAAAGATCTTAAACATATCCCATAAAGATATTCCTTTTTTCTTACCTAAAACCTATCATTATATCATGGGGAAAAGAAAACATATAAATTGTGAGCTCAAATGCTCAGTAAGGGTATGAATGGAGAAAACAAAACAAACCATATACATTTGAACTTCAAAACAGGAACATAATAATTAAACATCAAAATCTTGATCAATGACATAAAAATGGAAGTACATAAGGCATAGATCATAATGGAACCTAAATCATGATAAAATAGCATGGGAATAAAGAAGGTAATTTTGGAAACCATTAAGAACGTGTTATGATTTCCATAGTAGACAAAGCATTGCTTCCAAGACCATCTTAGTGGACAAAGTCCCTTTCTGAATCGAGTTCACTCCTCGTTCTAGTCCTGTAACACTGAACCAGATTAACTAACCATTCCAGACATGTCTATCTCATGAGATATAAATATTTACCCAATGCTTTGGAGGGTTATATAGGTCCCACCCATCTCATAATGAAATAATTCTTACTTTTTCTATAACATAAACATAAATCATTCATCATAACCCAATGAATATAAATGGGTTTCATAAAAATCATCCCATCATAACATAATCCATACAAAAAATGGATATAATTTCATCATAAGAAATGTGAAACAATTTAAATCGTATAGAAATTATAATTTAAACATACACATATGAAATAATTCCGTCTTATATGGAAAATTGTTTTGATAAAACATTTGAAATGATATCTTGAAGAAAATATCCTTTCTTATTCAAAATCATTTTCTTTTCAAAAAATGCCTTGAAATTTTTAAAGAAAATGATTCTTTTTTGAAAATATAGATTAAATATTGTAGAGTAAGATTCTTGAAAATAAGGTGTTATGAAACGATAAAAATACATTCATGCCATATATGTTAAAAAAAATCTTCTCGTACTTTTTTCAGAAAAGTAAAAAAGTACCTTGTGTGGTAAACAAAAGAAATATTCCTTCCATACGATGTTGTAAAAGTAAAAAAAGTAAAAAATGACTGTAAACATACATTGATGAATATTAAACATTTTATGAAAACATTTTTAGAAAACATGGACATGTATGATAAACATGACCCCATTAAATACTTAAGTATAAGCAATCTCGAAAAAAAATGAGATTTTGAAAAATTATCCCTTAGCTTTTGTCCGATACGCTTTGAATGTATCCAAAACTCCTGTATAATAATTTAAATAATGTCATTGACTTATTAAAGAATCACATTCATTTTTATGATATCATATATGGTTCATTCATGACTTTATATTATCCGTTCTTTTGTAAATTCCATGTTAAAGAAACATTTCGGGTAAAATCGTTTCATTTATCATCCGGGTTTTGACTTGTAATTATTAATATGATTACTTAGATCATGATTACTCAATTCCCGAATATAAAACATGATTTATATATCATATATATTCAGAATATAAATATATATAATATATTGATAAATGTAATGAAATACACCGTTCATGGAGACGATAGGTCGTACGTACACATGAATGTTGGTTTTCCTTTCCTTATTGAATTGAATAGAATTAAGTAGATGGTATATATATATATATATGTCTATAAATCCAGTATAATTATTATTTCATATATTTCACGATTACTTATTATATATACTTTATAATCATTTTTGAATTGTAAGCATGGAAAATGAATATCATCGCGTCGTGGAGACGGTAATCCGTACGTACGCACGAGCGATGATATCGTTCCCATATTTATTGAATGGAATTGGAGTTGATGATATAATATCATAAAATTAGTATGATTAAATAATAATCATATATATTTATTCTTTACACCATTATACCCATCCAAGTATGGTGGTGGTAGAAAAACTTATTACACCACGGCGTGTATACGGTATTCCATACGTACGCACGCACGGTGATTTCATTTTCCATAGGATGGATAGAAGGTGAAATAGAGTTGATTCATATTTAAAACAACATGTAAGTATATAATTAAATCTGATGTTATTTATTTATAATGATACAACTAAATAAGAGGAGGTAGAAGAAGAATGAAACTTGAAAGAGTCGGTAGAAGAGATTATCTCTTCCTCGACCCACATCCTTTAAAATTCTTCTTAGGGCACTAGAGTTGGTCATTTGAGAATACCAGAACCAATATAATATAACTAGAGAGGTTTAGAAGATTATTTTTTTGGGTTTGGATGAGATTCAAGGCTCAAAATGGTGTGAAGAGAAGAGGGAAGGGGTGCCCTTTTTATAAGGGAGGAGATGGGATCCTTTGAAAAAACTTAAAGTATTATTTTATAATAAAGTCATATTCGGTTTATAATAGCTCCAAATTGATTTTTTTCACATTAAAAAGTTGATATGGGTCGAAATAATCTCAACAAATAGGTTTTAGACAAATTTAGTTTACTATTTTAAACTTATAATTTAGATTTAACTCTAAGTTAAATAATTTAACTTTTATTGTGTCTTCTTTTTTTTTCTTACACTATATGGTTAATAAGCTTACTATAACAAGCCAAACGAACCCCAAGTGGTTCCTTATTAATATATATAACTTTATCTATGTAATTTGGATGAACTGTATTTTTTTTAGAAATATAATAACAATTAATAATATAATATATTTTTTAAAAACTATTATATGTCAATTTTGACACTATTTTGTAATTGATTATTGTGAAAATCAGAAAAACATGATTAGTTAGAAAAATTTTATTTGAATCAATACTAACATGTCATTTTAACCTATAAAATTAGTGTAATTCCAAAAAAGTCTCAAATTACAAATATTTGGGTATTTATAACATCCATTATGTTAATTGTTTATTAATAAGGTAATTACTACATAATCATTGTGTCATAAATAAATTAACATATTCAATGTATAAAAATTATAAATAAAATACCATTATGTATGAAATATTTTTAGATTTCTAATGAATATTTATAGTCTAATTTACCTTATCTATAACAACATATTAAAAATGTTTTAGTTATTAATCATTGATTTTAACAATTTTAACTCTTCTTTAAATAAAATAATAATAAGTGTCCTAATATAATCCGTGTAGACCTAAAGGGTAATATTATATTCCTAAGATTTTTTTCGATCGAATTACACTTATCCAATTGAATTAGTACATGTTTTTGGGTAATAATAATATCATTTTTACCCTTAATTACCCTATTTACTTTTAACAGTGTTAAATAAAAGTAAAAATTTTCTATTCACTAAAAATTATATTTATTTTATTGAACGAAATTTTACTCCATGATATTAACCGTGTCTCTCGGATTTCATAAATTCCTCTCGCAGAAGCGCTAAAATTATGTTTTATGTAAATTTTCAAATTTTCCTAGGAGGTGGGTAAAAGACAGTGAAATGTTCTATAAAAATTTTATATATATGAAATTATTACAGAATGACTCAAATGAATTACATTGATCTTATAAGTATTATGTATCCATTTTGACCTAAAATAAATTTAAAAAAAAAATAAATAATTATTTAAATAAAAAGTCGGTTTTTAAATAGTAACCTAGTGTTTTCACTATTCATCAAAATTTGAATGTTTTCATAAAAATACCTAAAATTCACCCTTGGCTAATTTCGATATTCCGAATACAAAAATGATGTCCATTTTGAAATATATAATTAATAAAATTTCAAAATGTGGGTATTACTATTCATAACGGCTAGTTCATAATAATATTATAATAATATATTGTTTTGTGAAACATGGTATTCCATACTACACACGCAATCAAAGAAGGTATTCATTACATGTAATGCAAGGCAAGTCAGGTCTGCGTGTAGTGAAAGCTCTGTTTAGTGTTTCATATAACATAATAAAAACGTATTTCATTTATATGTTAAACAAAAACGATACTTAATGATGCGTAGAATAATTTCCACAAAACGAACTTGAAATTGTGTGAAACACGAGCCAGGAACAGTGTTGAATATACTACAAGCTAATACTATGTATCGTATAGTACACGATAATCTTGGTTTAGTGTATAATAGAAGACATCAATGAAATTAAAAATAATATATTTCATAAAATCCCGTGGTGGTACATTCTACCCCCCTTAAAATGAATTTCGCCCAAGAAATTCATCGGGGTTATTAATCGTTTACTACGTGAAAGTTTATTTAATAAAAACCCACATAGAAAAAAGGAATAATAAATATTAATGTTAAAGACTAATGTTTGAAATGTAATGGTTACCCAAATTAACTTATCCCTGGGTTTCCACATAAGAGAACATAGGTGAAAATACGGATATAGAAGAGAAATATAACTGTCATGTTATGATGGAGAGTGGTAGAGAACATGGCTATAAAAAATTCAAAAATAAGAAAGCCATAAATTTATGATGATTTAAGGTACTATATGATTCATCGTATATGAGGACACTAGAAAAACATTTTTGGGTTTCAAGATCATTTCCCTAATGTTGTAGAAATTGAATTAGAATAAATACTTACTTGATTTTCAAACAATCTTAATGTTGTTGGTGTCATGAACAATTTCCACTTCATCTCTTAAATAAATGAAGGTGAATCTCTCTTCTGTGAAGTGTTAGAAGATCATGTGAGAGAATGATAGTTCATTCCATCTGTCTTAAAAAAGGATAGAAAAAGTTATTAAATATACATAAGTCCATATATAGTGAGATTAGTCATATATAGACTTATACTTCATATATCATAGCGCTTAATATAATAAAACTAGTTTCTACTAACCAGGGACTTCGTGTGGGCTAGTAGTATGTGATAAATTCTTGTCACACTTCCTATGTGTGTTCAATTCTCAAAGCATTATCCGACGCGACGGGTTGTCTCACGTCCTGCAGGTTGTCCTTTTTTCTAAAACTAAATTATTATAACATCCCATCAAATAATATCAAAACAAGTTCGATCCTTATACAATACTAACTTATGTCCAACATAATCCATTCCAATCTTTAGGCTTATTAAAAATACTTCTATCCATGTTCCTAGTATAAAGAAAACAATTACTAGAAATGTCATCTGCTGAGCATGTAAATAACATAATTTATCCCCCATTTATCATACGATATATCTTGTTGGTCAAATTACAAACATGTGAATACCTTAATCCTGTATTCTATTGAAAAATGAATACCCCTTGAAAATTAGTGAAAACATGAATGTTTTCAAAATTTAACTCTTTCCACATACCAAAATCCCAAAAATCTGTATACTCAAACCATGATATCACATTTCCCTTATATCAGTCATTAGCTAATATCATTTTTTTCATTATCGCTTCATTATGAACATATCATCATCTTTCAAAAAATATTTCAATCATTTTTCATGGCTACCATCACCATATAATTATTGAAAACCAATACAAAGATATTCCAAAATTCCACAATGCCATAAATGAGATTCGATGATACTATTTTGAAATCTCGTTACATAAACACTTAATCATTACACAACATCATTGTCATACTCAACATCACAAATATTGAGAGCATGTGAGTTCCCTTTATCCTTTTCCTTAAGAGGTTGCTCAAGTTGATCATCATTAACTCGTGGATTAGGGCATTGATTAACATAATTCCCCATTTCCTTACACTTGAAACATTGAAGTGTTGGTGGTGTGTTGTCTGCAGTATTTTCTTTATTCACATCATAAGCAACCCTTTTTCAATTACATCGACACTCAGATACTTGATGAACTTCTTTTCCACACGTAAAGAATTTTCTAGTCCCTTTAATATATTCTCCACCATACTTCTTTCCACACATTGAACATAAAGAAACATGCATTTTTTCACCATTATTCTGAGATTTCTCCTTGAACTCCATCATTCGTTTCTTGTCAAAACCATGAGATGCATATGTAACACAAAATTCAATTTCTACCTTGATAGAACAATTCACAAATTCTTTATATCTTCTGAAGTCTCTTATAGCTAATTCCCTTCGAAGACGTGGTTTTAAGCCACTGAAGAATTGATCAACTTTACATTCAGGTTGGATGATAATTCCAGATGCATACCTTGGATGCCTTGTAAAATTCTCTTTTCATATACCAACAGATTCATCATCCTTCTGCATAAGCTCATGGAAATCCTTTTCCATATTTGTTTGATGAATATGAGGGAAGTACTTATTGAAAAATAAGTTCCTGAACTCATCCCATTCCATGGGTTCAATTTCATCTTGGGGCCTCGTATTCATAATTAGAGTCCACGATTGATCTGCTTTACCTTTTAAACGGTAAATAGCCAGAATGAATTCTTCACGTTCTGGATAGTGATGTATGGAAAATATCATTTCAATGGTACTAATCCATTGTTCAGCAATAAGTGGATCAGAAGACCCACTGAATGAATGTGGACGTTGCCTCATAAAGAACTCAATAGAATATTGTTCCCTTCTCTGCTCATTTGGAATTCCAGAATGATTCATAGATTGTGTAAGTATAACAATAATATTTTTCACTCCATCTCCCATAACATTGGTTTATTCAAGAGGAAAATCATTTCATTGTCTATTACATTGATCAACAGGGTTCTTTCAAGTTCTAGGAGTCGTCTAAAACACAAAAATAATAGTGTGAGAGGAAAAAATCATGCTAGGGGAAAAATAATAAAGGTGGATTACCTTCAATATATATCATCATAGGGTTAATCTAAGATTGTTACCGTAATTCTTGGACAATAACCTATACTTATACTTACCTTAGGGACATCTCTAGACATACCATAGAAATATTTCTAGGGATCTCACTAAAGTTTTCGCATCCTAGTTTCGAAAGGTTAACTAAACCTTTCCTCTCATAACAACTATAGAGACCCAAATCCTGATGTACATGGACATTAAATTACTTTTTAGAAATATCTAATACATAAGAAAACAGAAACCAAAGGACCGTAATAGTTTAGTGTCTTGGGAAACTCGGAATATAATCTTTTAATCTTGGTGAAAGATCTTCAACATCTCTCATAAAGTTCTTCCTTTTTTTCTCAACTAAAACCTTTATTTATATCCTAGGGAAATGAAATCATTTAAAGGGTGGGATAAAATGCTCCATAAGGGTAAACATGGAGAAAATAAAACAAACCATATACATTTGAACTTCAAAACATGAACATAATATTTAAACATCAAAATCTCGAGCAATAACATCAAAATGGAAGTACATAAGGAATAGATCAAAATGGATCATAAATCATGATAAAATAGCATGGGAATAAAGTATTTAATTGTTGCAACCATTAACCACATGTTATGATTTCTATAGTATCCAAGGCATTGCATCCATGGAAATCTTAGTGGACAATGTCCCTTTCTTAATCGAGTTCACTCCTCGTTCCAGTCCTGTAACACTGAACCAGATTAACTTATCATTCCAACCATGTCTATCTTAGTAAATATAAATTATTACCCAATGAATTGAAGGGAGATATATGTCCCACCAATATCATAATTAAATAATTCTTACCTGTGCCACAACATAAACATAAATCATTCATAAAAAACCGAAATAATAAAAATGGGTTTCATAATCATCATCCCATCATATCATAATCTATACAAAAAAATCGTTAACATTTCATCATAAGAAAAGTGAAACCATGTAAATCATATAAAAATTATACATGAAACATACACATATGAAATAATTCCATCTTATATGGAAAATGGTTTTGATAAAACACTTGAAATGAACTCTTGAGGAAAATATCCTTTCTTCTTCAAAATCATTTTCATTTCACAAAATGACAAGATATTTTAAAAGAAAAGGATTTCTTGGAAAATAGTCATTAAATATTGTAGAGTATGATTCATGAAAATAAGGTGTTATAAAACCGTAAAAATCAATTCATGCCATATATTTTGAAAAAACATTCTTCTCGTACTTTTGTCAGAAAAGTCAAAAAGTACATTGTATGGTAAACAAAAGAATGATTCCTTCCATATGATGTTGTAAAAGATCAAAAAGGTAAAAATGACATTGAAAATACATGGAAGAATAGTAAAAATTTTATTAAAACATTTTTAGAAAACATGGACAGGGATTATAAACATAACCCCAGTAAATACTTAAGTATAAGCAATCTCAGATAAAAATGAGATTTGCAAAATTATCCCTTACCTTTTGTCTGATATGCTTCGTATGTATCTGATCCTCCTCTATAATGATTTAAATAATTTAATTGACTTATTAAAGAATCATATTAATTGTTATGATATCATATATGGTTCACTCATGACTTTATATTACCGGTTCTTTTGTAAATTCCATGTTAAAGAAACGTTTTGGGTAAAATCGTTTAATTTATCATCCGTGTTTTGACTTGTAATTATTAATATGATTACATATATCATGATTACATAATTCCATAATATAAAACATCATTTATATATAATATATATTCAGAATATACATATATATATATATATATAATTGATCGATAAATGGAAAGAAATACACAGTTCATGGAGACTGTAGGCCGTATGTACGGATGAACTCTGTTTTTCATTTCCTTATTGAATTAAATGGAATTAAGTAGATGACATACATACATATATATTTATATATACATAAATCCATTTGAATTATTATGTAATATATTTCACTATTAATTATTATATATATTTTATAATCATTCCTAAATTGTTAACATGGAAAATGAATCTCATCGCGTCGTGGAGACGGCAATCCGTACGTATTCCCGAGCGATGATATCATTCCCATATTTAATGAATAGAATTGGAGTGGATGATATAATATCTTAGAATCATTATGATGTTATAATAATCATATATAGTTATTATTTACACCATTATAACCATCCATGTAAGGTGGTGGTAGAAAAACTGATTACACCATGGCATGGAGAGGGTATTCC
Organism: Viscum album; assembly: GCA_963277665.1. Lineage (NCBI taxonomy): Eukaryota > Viridiplantae > Streptophyta > Magnoliopsida > Santalales > Viscaceae > Viscum > Viscum album. The sequence goes on along the minus strand of OY728143.1, from coordinate 53,180,182 downwards.
GTACGTACGCACTCGCGGTGATTTCGTTTTCCGTAGGACGGATAGAAGGTGAAATAGGGTTGTTTCATATTTATAGTAACATATAAGTATATATGTAATACTTATGTTATTAATTTATAATGAAGCGTCTAATTAAGAGGAAGTAGAAGAAGAAATAAATTTGAAAGAGTCGGTAGAAGAGATTACCTCATCCTTGACGCACCTCCTTTAAACTTCTTCTTAGGGCACTAGAGTTGGTATTTTGAGAAGAAAAGATCCTCAATGATATAACTATAGATGGTTAGAAGAAGAATTGGTAGGGGTTTTCTGAGCTTCAAGTCTGAAAAGGGTGTGAAGAGAAGAGAGAAGGGGTCCCCATTTTATAAGGGAGGAGAGGGGCACCTTTGGATAAACCTAAAATATTATTTTATAATAAAGTCATATTCGGTTTATAATAGCATAAAAATGATTTATTTTGAAGATAAAGTAGGGAAGGGTGGTAATCCTATCAAAAAATATGTTTTAGACAAGTTTAGGTTACTATTTTAACCTTATCATTTAGATTTAACTCTATGTTAAATAATTTAACTTTAACTGTGTCTTCTTGTTTTCTTACACTATATGGTTATGAAACTTACTATAACAAGACAAACAAACACCAAGTGGTTCATTATTAATATATATAACGTTAACTATTTTATTTGTCTGATCCTTATATTTTTAGGAATATAATAACTATTAATAATATAATATTTGTTTTAAAAACTATTTTATGTCAATTTTGAATCTATTTGGTAATTGATTTTTGTGAAAATCATAACAACCTGATAAGTTCTAAAAAGTTAATTTAATCAATACTAACATTTCATATTAACCTATAAAATTATTTTAATTCATATAATGTCTCAAATTACATTTATTTTGGAATTTATAACATCAATTATGTTAATATTTCATTAATAAGGTAATAAATTCATCATCATTGTGTCATAAATAAATTAACTTATTTATTGTCTAAAAATAATAAATAAAATACCAATATGTATGAAATGTTTTTATACTTATAATTAATATTTATAGTCTAATTTATCCTTTGTTTAACCATATATTAAAAAAATTTAGTTATTAAACTTTGATTTTATCTATTTTAACTCTTCTTTAAATAAAATAACAAGTGTCATAATCTAATCCAAGTGGACATAAAGGGTAATATTGAATTCCTAAGGTTGTTTTTGGTCGAATTACCCTTATCCAATATAATTAGGACATGTGTTAGGGTAATAATAATATCATTTTTTCCATTAATTACCCAATTTTCTTTTAACCGTGGTAAATAAGATTAAAAAGTTACTATTCACCAAAAAAAATTATCATATTGAACCACATTTGATTCCATGATATTAACCATGTCTCTTTTATTTTCAAAATTCCACTCACAGAAGTGGTAAAATTATGTTTTATGTAAATTTTCTAATTCTCCTCGGAAGTGGGTAAATTTCGGTGAAAAGTTCTTTAAAATTTTTATATATCTGAAATAATTATAAAATGACTCAAATGAATTAAATTTAAATTATATAGGTATTATGTATCAATTTTGACCTAAAATAAATTTAAATAAAATAAATAATTATTTAAATAAAAAGTCGGTTTTTAAATAGTAACCAAGTGTTTTCACTATTCATCAAAAATTGAATGTTTTCAAAAAAATACCAAAAAATCACCCTAGGCTAATTTCGATATTCCAAATCCAAAAATGAAGTCCATTTTGAATGATAAAATTTATAAATTTTCAAAAAGTGGGTATTAATATTCATAACGGCTGGTTCATAGTAATATTATAATAATATATCATTTAGTGAAACTTGGTATTGCGTACTACACACACTATCGAAGAAGGTATTGATTGCGTGTAATTCATGCCAAGTCGGGGCTACATATAGTAAAATATCTGTTTGGTGTTGCGTATAACATAATCAAATCTTATTTCATTTATACATTAAAAAAATCTATACTTAATGTTGTGTAGAATAATTTCCACAAAACGAACATGAAATTGTGTTTAACATGAGCCAAGAATAGTGTTGTGTATACTGCAAGAAAATAAGGTGTTGCGTATAGTACAAGATAATCTTTGTGTAGTGTATAATATGATATATCAAAGAAATTAAAATTAATATCTCTCATAAAATCTCAGGGTGATACATTCTACCACCCTTAAAATGAATTTCGCCCTCGAAATTTGTCGGTGTTATAAATCGTTTACTACTTGAAAGTTTATTTAATAGAAATCCACATAGTAAAAAGGAATACTAAAGCTTAATTTTAAAAACTAATGTGTGAAAATTAATGGTTAACCAAATTAACAAATCCATGGGTTTCCATATAGGGGAACATAGGTGAAAATATGGATATGTAAGAGAAATATAACTGTCATGTTCTGATGGAGAGTTGTAGAGAACATAGATATAAAAAATCCAATAATCAGAAAGCCATAAATTTATGATGATTTATGTTACTATCTGATTCATCGTATATGGGGACACTAGGACACCATTTTTTGTTTTCAAGATCATTTCCTTAAAGTTAACTAATTTGAATTAGAAGAAATACTAACTTGATTTTGGAACAATCTTACTGTTATTTGTGCCTGGAACAATTTCACCGCATCTCTTAAAGAAATGAAGTCGAATTTGTCTTACATGAAGTGTTAGCAGATCATGTGATAGAATGATAGGTCATTCCATCTGTCTCAAACAAAAGGATAGCAAAAGTTATTAAATATACATAAGTCCATCTATAGTGAGATTAATCTTAAATGGAATTATAATTTATATATCATACTGATTAATATAATACAACTAGTTTCTACTAACCAGGGACATCATATAGGCCAGTGTTAGGCGATAAAGGCTTGTTGCACTTCTGTTGTGTGTTCGATTCTCACAACCTTTTCTGACGCGACGGGTTGTCGCCCGTCCTACAAGTTATCCTTTTTTCTAAAACTACATTATTATAACATCCCATCAAATAATATCGAAAAAAGTTCTAGTATTATACAATAATAACTTATGTCCAGCATAATCATTTCTAATCTTTAGGCTTATCCAAAATACTAATGTCCAAGCTCATAGTATAAAGAAAACAATTGCTAGAAATGTCATCTTCTGAGCATGTGAATACCATAATTTATCCCCCATATATCATATGATATATCTTGTCGGTAAAATTACATACATTTGAATACCTTAATCATGTATTCTCTTGAAAAATGAATACCAATTGAACCTTAGTGAAAACATGAATGTTGTCAAAAGTTAACTATTTCCACATACCAAAATCGAAAAAATATGTATACTCAAACCTTGATATCACTTTCTCCTTATATCATTCATGAGATCATTTAAATTTTTTCTTTATTGCTTCATTATGTGCATATCATCTTCTTTCAAAAAACATTTCAATAACTTTTCACAGTTACAGGTACCATATAATTATTAAAAACCAATACAAAGATATTCCAAAATCCCGTGATGCCATAAATGAGATTCCATGATATATTTTGAAATCCCATTACATAAACAGTTAATCATGACACAACATCATTGTCATACTCAACATCACAACTAGTGAGTGAATGTTACTTCCCTTTATCCTTTTCCTTAAGATGATTCTCACATTGATCATCATTAACCATTGGATTAGGGCATTGATTAGCATAGTTCCCCATTTCCTTACACTTGAAGCATTGAAGTGTTGGTGGTGCGTTCTTTGATGTCTTTTCATTATTCACATCATTAGCTACCAATTTTCCATTACATCAACACTCAGCTGCTCGATTAACTTCTTTTCCACACTTAAAACATTTTCTAGTCCCTTTAAGAAGATCTCCACCATACTTCTTTCCACACTTTGAGCATATAGAAACATTCGTATTCTTTTCACAATTATTATGAGATGTCTCCTTGAACTCCATCATTCATTTCTTGTCAAAACCATGAGGTAGCTATGTAACACCAACTTCCATTTATACCTTGATAGCACAACACAAAATTTCTTCATAGCTACTGAAGTCTCTTATAGCTAATTCCCTTCGAAGACTTGGTTTTAAGCCACTGAAGAGTCGATCAACATTACTTTAAGGTTGGATGATAAAGCCAGATTCATACCTTGCAAGACTTGTAAAATTCGCTTTGTATATACCAACAGATTTATCATCCTTTTACTTAAGCTCATGGAAATCCTTTTCCATCATGGTTAGAGGAATAAGAGGGAAGTACTTATTGAAAAATAAGTTCTTGATCCCATCCCATTCCATGGATTCAATTTCATCTCAGGTCCTTGTATTCTTAATAAGAGTCCACCATTGATCTGCTTCACATTCTAAATGGTAAATAGCCAGAATGGCTTTTTCATGTTCCGAACAACGAAGTATGGAAAATATATTTTCAATGGTACTGATCCATTGTTCAGCAATAAGTGGATCGGAGGACCTAATGAAAGAAGGTGGACGTTTCCCCATAAAGCACTCAATAGAATATTGTTCCCTTCTCTGCTAATTTGGATGTCTAGAATGATTCATAGCTTGTTAAAGTATAGCAATAAGATTTTTCACTCCATATCCAATAACATTGGTTTGTTCAGGAGGAAAATCATTGCACTTTCCATTACATTGATGAACACGGTTCATTTGGGTTCTAACCAAAGTCTAAAACCCAAAAATAATAGTGAGAGAGGAAAAAATCATGCTTGGGAAAACAACATAATAAATGGGGAGTACCGTCAATATATAACATCTTAGGGTTAATTATATGATTTTTACCGTATTTCTAGGACTATAACCTATACTTTTACTTAAACATAGAGACATATCTAGAAATACATTATAAATAACTCTAGGGATCTCACTAAAGTTTTCACATCCTAGTTTCCAAATGTTAACAAAACCATTCCTCTGATACCAAATATAGAGAGCCAAAGCATGGCATACATGGAAATTATATTACTTTTGTGGAATATCTAATAAAGAACAAAAACAGACACCAAAGGACTGTAATAGTTTAGTGTCTTTGGAAACTCGGAATATAATATTTTAATCATGGTGAAAGATCTTCAACATCTCCCATAAATATCTTCCTTTTTTCTTACCTAAAATCATTCTTTATATCCTGGGGAAAAGAAAACATATAAATGGTGAGCTCAAATTCTCCATAAGGGTATGCATGGAGAAAATAAAACAAACCATATACATTGGAGCTTCAATACATGAACATAATATTTAAACATCAAAATCATGGGCAATGACATAAAATGGAAGTACGTAAATAATTGATCATAATGGATCAAAAATCATGATAAAATAGCATGGGAATAAATCATTTTGGAAACCATTAAGCACGTGTTATGATTTCCATAGTAGCCAAGGCATTGCTACCAAGACCATCTTAGTGGACAAAGTCCTTTTCGGAATAGAGTTCACTCCTCCTTCCAGTCCTCTAACACTGAACAATATTAACTTACCATTCCATCCATCTCTATCTCATGAGATTTAAATATTTAACCAATTAATTGGAGGGAGATATAAGTCCCACCCATCTCATAATGAAATCATTCTTACTTGTTACACAACAGAAACATAATTAATTCATCATAAACCAAATAATAAAAATGGGTTACATAAACATCATCCCCTAATAACATAATCAATAAAAAAATGAATATCATTTCATCAAAAGAAAAGTGAAACCTTGTAAATCATAGAAAAATTATACTTGAAACACAAAAATATGAAATAATTCCATCTTATATTGAAAATGGTTTCGATAAAACACTTGAAATGAACGCATGAAAAAAAATCATTTCTTCTTCAAAATTATTTTTTTTTTCAGAAAATGCCAAGAAATTTTAAAATAAAATGATTTTTATGAAAATTTTCACAAATATTGTAGAATATTATTCATAAAAATAATTTGTTATGAAACTGTACAAATCCATTCATTCCGTATAAGTTAAATAAACATTATTCTATTATATTTTTCGGAAAAGTCAAAAAGTACATTGTATCGTAAACAAAAAAAAGATTCCTTCCATACGATGTTGTAAAAGTAAAAAAAATGACATTAAACATAAATGGAAGAATAGTAAAAAATTTATGAAAACATTTTTAGAAATCATAGACATGGATAATAATCATAACCCTAGTAAATACTTCATTATATGCAATCTCGGATAAAAAGGAGATTTGAAAAATTATCCGTTACCTTTTGTATGATATGATTTGTATGTATCCGAACCTCTTGTATAATGATTTAAATAATTTCATTTAATCATTACAAAATAATATTTATTTTTATGATATCATATATTGTTTACCCATTACTTTATATTACTCGTTCTTATGAAAATTCCACGTTAATGCGATGTTTTGGGTAAAATCATTTCATTTATCATCAGTGTTTTGACTTGTAATTATAAATATGAATACTGAGATCATAATTACTTATTTCCAAAATATGAAACATGATTTATATATATTATATATTCATAAGATACATATATATAATATATAGATAAATGTAATGAAATACACCGTTCATGGAGACGGTAGGTTGTACGTACGCATGAATGCTGTTTTTTCGTTTAATTATTGAATTGAATGGAATTAAGTAGATGAAATACATATATATATATACATATAAATCCAGTAGAATTATTATGTCATATATTTCATGATTAATTATTATATATAATTTATAATCATTCTTGAATTGTTAACATGGAAAATGAATCTCATCACGTCGTGGAGACGGTAATCTGTATGTATGCCCGAGCGATGATATTGTTCCCATATTCATTGAATGGAATTGGAGTCGATGATATAATATCCTAGAATAGTTATGAGGTTATAATAATCATATATAGTTATTCTTTACACAATTATACCCATCCAAGTAGGGTTGTGGTAGAAAAACTGATTTCACCACGGCGTGGAGACGGTATTCTGTACGTACGCACGCACGATGATTTCGTTTTCCGTATGATGGATAGAAGGTGAAATAGGGTTGTTTCATATTTATGATAACATATAAGTATATATGAAATATTGATGTTATTACTTTATAATTAATCAAATAAAAAAAGAGTAAATAGAAGAGGAAACAAACTTCAAAGAGTCGGTAGAAGAGATTACCTCTTCCTCGATGCACCACCTTTAAACTTCTTCTGAGGGCACTAGAGTTGGTCTTTTGAGAAGACCAGAACCTCAATGATATAACTATGTAGATTGATAAGAATAATTTTCAGGGGTTTTCCCAGCTTCAAGGCTCAAATGGGTGTGAAGAGAAGAGAGAAGGGGTGCCCTTTTTATAAGGGAGGAGAGGGGCACCTTTGAAAAAACATAAAATATTATTTTATAACAAAGTCATATTTGGTTTATAATAGCTCCAAAATAATTTATTTCGAAACTAAAGTGGGGAAGTGTCTAAATCCTCTCAACTAATTAGTTTTAGACAAGTCTAGCTTACTATTTTAACCTTATCATTTAGATTTAACTCTAAGTTAAATAATTTAACTTTTACCGTGTCTTCTTATTTTATTACACTATATGGTAAATAAAAATAATATAACATGCCAAACGAACCCCATGTGTTTAATTATTAATATATATAACCTTATCTATTTTATTTTACTAATCCTTATATTTTTAGGAATAGAATTACAATTGATAATATAATATTTGTTTTAAAAACTATTTTATGTCAATTTTGAATCAATTTGGTTATTGATTTTTGTGAAAATCATAACAACCCGATTAGTTCTAAATATGTTAAACTGAATTAATACAAACATTTCATATTAACCTAAAAAATTAGTTTAATTCATAAAAAATCTCAAATTAAATTTATTGGGGTATTTATAACATCAATTATGGTAATAATTCATTGAAAAGGTAAATAAAAAGTCGGTTTTTAAATATTAATGTAGTGTTTTCAATATTTATCAATAATTAAAAGTATTCAAAAAAATACCAAAAATTCACCCTAGGCTAATTTTGATATTCCAAATCCAAAAATGAAGTCCATTTTGAAAGATAAAATTTATAAAATTTCAAAAATTGTGTATTATTAATCATAACGGCTGGTTCAAAATAATATTATAATAATATCTTATTTAGTGAAACTTGGTATTGCGTACTACATACGCAATCGAAGTAGGTCTTAATTGCATTTAATGCAAGACAAGTCAAGGCTGCGTGCAGTGAAAACTCTATTTGGTGTTGTGTATAACATAATCAATACTTATTTCATTTATACATTAATCAAAAAATATATACTTAATGTTGCATAGAATAATTTCCACAAAACGAACTTGAAATTGTGTGTAACACGAGCCAAGAATAGCGTTGCGTATACTACAAGATAATATGGTGTTGAATATAGTACATGATAATCTTGGTATAGTGTATAATAGAAGACATCAATGAAATTAAAAATAATATATCTCATAAAATATCAGGGTGTTACATTCTACCCCCCTTAAAATGTTTTTTTACCTCGAAATTCGTCAGGGTTATAAATCATTTACTACTTGAAAGATTATTTAATAGAAACACACATCATAAAAAGGAATATTAAAGCTTAATTTTAAAAAGTAATGTATGAAACTTAACAGTTATCCAAATTAACTTATCCCTTGGTTTCCTCATATGAGTACATAGGTCAAAATATGGATATGGAAGAGAAATATAACTATTATGTTCTGATGGAGAGTGGTAGAGAACATAAATATAAAAAATCCAACAATCAGAAAGCAATAAATTTATGATGATTTAAGGTACCATCTGATTCATCGTATATGAGGACACTAGGAAAGCATTTTTGGATTTCAAGATCATTTCCCTAAAGTTGAAGAATTTGAATTAGAAGAAATACATACTTGATTTTGGTAAAATCTTACTGTTGTTTGTGCCTTGAACAATTTACACTTCATCTCTTAATGGAATGAAGTTGAATTTGTCTTCTGTGAAGTGTTAGAAGATAATGTAACAGAATGATAGGTCATTCCATCTGTGTCAAAAAAATGATAGCAAAAGTTTTTAAATATAAATAAGTCCATCTATAGTGAGATTAATCGAATATGGACGTATAGTTCATATAACATACCGCATAACATAATAAAACTAGTTTCTACTAACAAGGGACGCGTTGTCACCCGTCCTGCAGGTTATCCTTTTTTCTAAAACTACATTATTATAACATCCCATCAAATAATATTAAAAAAATTTCTAGGCTTATACAATAATAACTTATGTCCAACATAATTCATTCCAATTTTTAGGCTTATCCAAAATACTTCTGTCCAAGCTCATAGTATAAGGAAAACAATTATGAGAAATGTCATCTCCCGAGAAAGTGAGTACCATAATTTATCCCCCATATATCATACGATATATCTTTTTGGTCAAATTAAAAACATGTGAATTCCTTAATCCTGTATTCTATTGAAAAATGAATACCCATTGAACCTTAGTGAAAACATGAATGTTGTCAAAAGTTAACTCATTCCACATATCAAAATCCCAAAAATTTGTATACTCAAACCAAGATATCACATTGTCCTTATATCATTCATGAGCTCATTTCATGGTTTCATTATCGCTTCATTATAAGCATATCATATTCTTTCCAACAACATTTCAATCACTTTTCATGGTTACCGGTACCATATAATTATTAAAAACCAATACATAGATATTTCAAAATTCCACGATGCCATAAATGAGATTCCATGAAACTAATTTTAAATCCCATTACATAAAAACATAATCATTACACAACATCCTTTTCATACTCAACGTCACAAATGGTGAGTGCATGTGACTTACCTTTATCCTTTTCCTTAAGAGGTTTCTCACGTTGATCATCATTAACCCTTGGATTAGGGCATCGATTAACATAATGCCACATTTCATTACACTTGAAGCATTGAAGTGTTGGTGGTGCATTCTCTGCAGTCTTTTCTGTATTCACATCATTAGCAACCCTTTTTCCATTATTTCGACACTCAGCTGCTCGATGACCTTCATTTCCACAATTATAACATTTTCTATTACCTTTAAGAAAATCTCCACCATACTTCTTTCCACACTTTGATCATAAAGAAACATTCATCTTCTTTTGATCATTATTCTGAGAATTCTCCTTAAACACCATATTTCATTTCTTGTCAAAACCATGAGATGGATATGTAACACCAAATTCGATTTCTACCTAAATAGAACAACACACAATTTATTAATAGCTACTAAAGTCTCTTATAGCTAATTCCCTTCAAAGAATTGGTTTTTAGACACTAATGAATCGATTAACATTACTTTCAGGTTGGATGATAAAGAAAGATGAATACCTTGAATGTTTAGTAAACTTCACTTCATATATACCAACAGATTCATCATCCTCTTTCTTAAGCTCATGGAAATCATTTTCCATCTTGGTTCGAAGAATAAGAGGGATGTACTTATTGAAAAATATGTTCTTGAACTCATCCCATTCCATGGATTCAATTTCATCTCGGGGCCTCATATTCTTAATTAGAGTCCATCATTGATCTGCTTCACCTTCTAAATGGTAAATAGCCAGAATGAATTTTTCATGTTCCGAACAACGAAGTATGGAAATTATATTTTCAATGGTACTGATCCATTGTTTAGAAACAAGTGGATCAGAAGACCCACTGAAAGAAGGTGTATGTTTCCTCATAAACTACTCAATAGAATATTGTTCCCTTCTCTGCTCATCCGGAAGTCGAGAATGATTCATAGCTTGTGTAAATATAGTAATAATATTTTTAACTCATTCTCCCATAACATTGGTTTGTTTAAGAGGAAAATCATTTCATTTTCGATTACATTGATCAACATGGTTCCTTCGGGTTCCAGCCATCTTCTAAAACCTAAAAAGAAGTGTGTGAGAGGAAACAATAATGCTAGGGAAAACAACATATTAATGGGGGAGTACCTTCAATATATAACATCTTAGGGTTAATTATATGATTTTTATCATATTTTATGGACTATAAACTATACTTATACTTAAAAATAGGGACATCTATACACATACCTTAGAAATATCTCAAGGGATCTCACTAAAGTATTTTCATCCAAGTTTCCAAAGGTTATCTAAACCTTTTCTCTGATACCAACTATTGAGACCCAAAGATTGACGTACATTGACATTAGATTAATTTTTCAGAATATCTAATTAATAAAAAAAACATTAACCAAAGGTCTGTAATAGTTTAGTGTCTTTGGAAACTCGGAATATAATCTTTTAATCTTGGTGAAATATCTTCAACATCTCCCTTAAAGATCATCCTTTTGTTTCTTACCTAACACCTTTCTTTATATACTAGGAAAAAAACATATAAAGTGTGAGATAAAATGCTCCGTTAGGGTATTCATGGAGAAAATAAAACAAACCATATTCATTTGAACTTCAAAACATGAACATATTATTTAGACATCAAAATCTTGAGCAATGACATTAAAATGGAAGTACGTAACGAATAGATCATAATGGATCATTAATAATGATAAAATATCATGGGAATAAATCATGTAATTATGGAAACCATTAATCTCATGTTATGATTTCCATAGTGGCCAAGGAATTTCTGCCATGACCATCTTAGTGGACAAAGTCCCTTTGTGAATCGAGTTCACTCCTCGTTCCAGTCCTATAACACTGAACCAGATAAACTTATCGTTCTAGCCATGTCTATCTAATGAGATATAAATATTTACCCAATTAATTTGAGGGAGATATAGGTCCCACCCATCTCATAATGAAATCATTATTACTTGTTCCACAAAATAAACATAAATCATTCATCATAACCAAAATAATAAAAATGGGTTTTATAAACATCATCCCATCATAACATAATCCATAAAAATGGATATCATTTTATCATAAAAAAAGTGAAACCATGTAAATAATAGATAAAGTAGACTTGAAACATAAACATATGAAATAATTACATCTTATATGGAAAATGGTTTTGATAAAACACATGAAATGAATTCTTGAGGAAAATTTCCTTTCATCTTCAAAAACATTTTCTTTTCAAAAAATGCCATTCATTTTTAAAATAAAATAATTTCATTAAAAAGTATTTTATTTAAAAATATTCATTAAATCTTGTAGAGTATGATTCTTAAAAATAAGGTGTTATGAAATTGTAAAAATCCATTAATGTTGTATAAGATAAAAAAACATTCTTCTCATACTTTTGTCGGAAAAGTCAAAAAGTACCTTGTATGTTAATCAAAAGAATGATTACTTCCATACATTGTTGTAAAAGTTAAAAAAGGAAAAAAATACTTTAAACATGCATGAAAGAATAGTAAAAATTTTATGAAAACTTTTTTAGAAAACATGGAAATGGATGATAAACATAACCCATTTAAATACTTAAGTATAAGAAATCTCGGATAAAAATGAGATTTGAAAAATTATCCCTTACCTTTTGTCTGATATGCTTCATATGTATCTGAACCTCTTGTATAATGATATAATAATGTCACTGACTTATAACAGAATAATATTCATTGTTATGATATCATATATGGTTCACTAATGACTTTATATTACCCATTCTTTTTTAAATTCCATGTTAAAAATACATTTTGGGTAATGTCGTTTCATTTATCATCCGTGTTTTGACTTGTAATTATTATTATGATTACATAGATCATGATTATTTACTTCCAGAATATAAAACATGATTTATATATACTATATATTCAGAATATATATATATATATATATATTATAACGATAAATGGAACAAAATACACCTTTCATGAAAACGGTAGGTCGTACGTACGCATGAACGCTTTTTTCGTTTCCTTATTGAATTGAATGGAATTAAGTAGATTAAATACACACACACATATATATATAAATATAATAGCATTATTATGTCATATATTTTATGATTACTTATTATATATACTTTATAATCATTCTAGAATTGTTAACATTGAAAATGAATCTCATCGTGTCGTGGAGACGGTAATCCCTATGTACGCACGAGCGATGATATCGATCCCATAATTATTGAATGGAAATGGAGTGGTTGATATAATATATTATAATAAGTATGATGTTATAATAATCATATATATTTATTCTTTACACCATTATACCCATCCATGTAAGGTGGTGGTAGAAAAACTGATTACACCACAGCGTGGAGATGATATTTCGTACGTACGCACGCGCGTTGATCTCGTTTTCCGTAGTATGGATAGAAGGTGAAATAGGGTTGTTTCATATTTATAACAACATATCAGTATATAATTAATACTGATGTTATTACTTTATAATGAAACAACTAAATAAGAGGAAGTAGAAGAAGAATGAAACTTGAAATAGTCGGTAAAAGAGATTAACTCTTCCTCAACGCACATCCTTTAAACATCTTCTTATGGCACTAGAGTTTGTATTTTGAGAAGAAAATGACCTCTATGATATAAATAGAGAGGATGAGAAGAGGAATTGGTAGGGGTTGGCCAAGATTCAAGGCCCAAAATGGTGTGAAGAGAAGAGGGGGGGTTCCCTTTTTATAAGGGAGGAGAGGGGCCCCTTTAGAGAAACTTAAAATATTATTTTATAATAAAGTCATAATCGGTTTATAATAGATACAGATTTATTTATTTCGAATATAAAGTTGGGATGCGTCAAAATCTTTTCAACAAATAGGTTTTAGAGAAGTTTAGGTTACTATTTTAACCTTATCATTTAGATTTAACTCAAAGTTAAATAATTTATCTTTTACTGTGTCTTCTTGTTTTCTTACAATATATGGTTAAACAACATAATATAACAAGCCAAAAGAAACCCAATTGGTTCATTATTAATATATATAAACTTATCTAAGTCATTTGGATGAACCTTATATTTTGAGGAATATAATAACCTTTAATATTGTAATATTTTTTTAAAACTATTTTATGTCAATTTTGACACTATTTGGTAATTAATTTTTGTGAAAATCATAAGAAGATGATTAGTTCGAAAAAAGTTAATTTAATAAAAAATAACATGTCATATTAACCTATAAAATTATTTTAACTCATAAAAAGTCTCAAATTACATTTATTTCGGTATTTATAACATCACTTATGTTAATATTTCATTAATAAGGTAGTTACTAAATCATCATTGTGTCATAAATAAATTAACCTATTTAATGTCTAAAAATGACAAATAAAAAACCATTATGTAGGAAATATTTTTATATTTATAATTAATATTTATAGTCAAATTTATCTTATGTATGACCATTTATTAAAAATGATTCAATTAATAAACTTTGATTTTAATTATTTCAACTCTTCTATAAATAAAATAATAATAAGTATCCTAATCTAATCCAAGTCGACCTGAAGGGTAATATTATATTCCTAAGGTTTTTTATGGTCGAATTACACTTATTCAATAGAATTAGGACATATTTTAGGGTAATAATAATATCATTTTTAACCTTAATTTCCCTATTTACTTTTAACAGTGGTAAATAAAAGTAAAAATTTACTATTCACCAAAAATTATTTTTATCTTATTGAACCACATGTTAGTCCTTAATATTAACAGTGTCTATCAAATCATAGAAATTCCACTTAGATAAGTGGTAAAATTATGTTTTATGTAAATTTTCAAATTCTCCAAGGTGGTGGGTAAAAGATGGTGAAAAGTTCTATAAAATTTTTATATATATGACATTAATATTAAATGACTCAAATGAATTACATTGAACATATATAGGTATTATGTATCAATTTTGACCTAAAATAAATTTAAATAAAATAAATAATTATTTTAAAAAAAAGTAGGTTTTTAAATAGTATCTCATTGTTTTCACTATTCATCAAAAATTGAATGTTTTCAGGAAAATACCAAAAATTCACCCCAGGCTAATTTCGATATTCCGAATCCAAAGATAAAGTCCATTTTGAAAGATAAAATTTATAAAAATTCAAAAAGTGGGTATTACTATTAATAATGTCTAGTTCATAATAATATTATATTAATATCTCGTTTAGTGAAACATGGCATTCCGTACTAAAAAACACTATCGAAGAAGGTCATGATTGCGTGTATTGAAAGCCATGTCAGGGTTTCATGTAGATAAAGCTCTTTTTGGTGTTGCGTATAACATAATAAAAACTTATTCCACTTATACATTAAACAAAATCTATACTTAATGTTGCATAGAATAATTTCCACAAAACGATGTTGAAATTGTGTGTTACACGAGCCAAGAATAGGGTTGTGTATCCTACATACTAATACGGTGTTGCATATTGTACATTCTAATCTTGATGTAGTGTATAATAGAATACATCATTGAGATTAAAAATAAAATATCTCATAAAATCTCGGGGTGTAACAAAATAGTATTCCAAATTATTACTTCTCACATCAAATGATCATAGAATAACATATACGATAGTTCCTGTATGGTATGTTTACTTCATCGATTGTTAACGTATTGATGGTCACATCGTATACCACTCCACATTTCTTATAAAATTTATATTACTCAAATAGTATGATAAATAATACAGAATCTCATCAAATGATCATAGCATAGAATATATGATAAGTTAAATAGTGTTTAAAAACTTCCTTGATTCTTATAAATATTATTATTTCATCATTCAAAAATTTACTTTTCCATTCATGTATCTTCCAATAGTGATTATAAAGTATGCATTTTCCATTTGATTTTGGTTTGGGAATATTTCATAGAATTTGGTATGTTTTTTGTATGATGGTTGATTACACATAGTGTAGAGGTATTACAAACCTATAATTTGCGACGAGAATATGTCATGAAACTGGTTCAAAAGGTGAAATGATTACACTATTTGTATAGATTACAATACGTGAAATGGTCAAAAAAAATATTTTAATAAAAGGAGAAAGATTTTTAAGAGTATATTTCCCTTTTGAAATACATTATGTGAGAGGTGGTTAAAATCAATGAAATTCATGATTAAGGTAGTTTTAATAAGTTTTTATAGATTATTTTCATTCCATTGGACCCATAACTATCCATATGATGACATAGAGACTTCTTTATGTGATTTTTCCTCCTCCAATACCTTTAACCAGTGTATCAAATTGGAATTGACCTCCATCAGTCTCCTACTAGTAGGTGCATCATCTCTTGTGTTTAATTTTCATATATCTAATCTATCCTAAAATTTTGAATATATCATCATTTAATGGATGGATATAATAATTTATTTGAAAGATCCTGATTTTATGACATGTTCTTGTATCTCTTATGAATTATTTCTTCTTTGGAATTCCCTATTGTTGGTGTTTGGAATTTTGATTCCTTTCAAAATTAAGTTGTTTTCAAGATTATTTTCCAATGGATTGGAAAATATAATTTCATGATTATAGTTTAATATTTTTAAATTTATTTTAAAACATAGATTACATCCTTTAGTTGTAATATAAATTAAACTAAGAATGAACCCTGTTTTAATATTATTAAAATGTTGGTGTGGATTTATGAATAATTTTGGGATAATTTAGGATTTATTTTTTATAAAATTATTTGATGACTATATTTGAGAAAATTCCATAAATTGAAAACATATATTAATTGCATTAAACGATGAAACCCTATGATTTTTCTTGATATAGAAAATGGATGTTGGAAATTGAAATAGGGGAACATTATTTTTAAAATGTATTAAAAAAATTTCTTCTATTTCATTTAATAAAAAATTTATTTAATAAAATGAAAACCATAATAGTTATTTGGTTTTTGGGGAAATCTTGTTAGTATCATAATCCCATAGCACATGATTTATGATGAAAACACTAACAAAAGATTTTCATTCTAGTGATTTTCCCTTTAAGTGGGAGTGGATGTAATTTTATCTTATGTTTGAGTGCATATAATTTCACCATAACTGGTATTGGAGGATAGTAATTTCCCATTAAACAGGATTTAATGTTGAGCCATGATTGCTTATGAGATGATTGAGGAACCTATTTCTCATAACTAGAAAACTAGTGGGTTTTTGACCATGGTTCTATGAGATGTATGATTTTATATACATGTCGTTGATTTTTTATGAGTTGATTTATAGTATATAATTTATATAAACTATTTCATATAAAATATTCATTTTATACCTGTTTAAATTTTTTTGATATATATTCCATTTATTTGAATGAAATCATGTTTTTTCAATATTACAAAAAATTTAATGCAAAGATTTATTTATATTGTTATCATGATTGGTTTATTATATATAAAATGATTTTAGAACACATTTTTATACACTATTAGGATTTGTTGCTGATTAAAATCATTTCCATTATGAATTTGTAGATTTTCTTATATGAGGTCCTAGAAAATGTAATTTTCTACTATGATTATTTGGGTGTTCTTTATCATTTGAGCTCAAAGTGATCGAGGTGACTAGTGGGTATGTTTCTGTTTAATGTTTTCATATATTCATCAATTTGATGATATATAAATTTTTATTTTATATACGTATTTTTTCTAGTAATTTCACCCTTCTGAGTGTTGATGGTATGGAATGTATATTTACCATCAACTATTATAATGAAATATTAATTCCCCTTTTATCTTTTATGATTCCAGGTTATCATCACCAAAAAATGGGGACCAGGAATACGATTTGGTCCAAGTAAGTGATAGATAAGGTGTGAGGGTACAAGGATATTCAGGATGGTTTTTTAAAAATTTTATCAGAGGTGTATTTTAAGCATATTTCGATAATGGAAGTATGCTTTTTTGATGAATTGATTATACTTTTATGGTATTTTTTAAAGAGTGGTTATCCTACTCTCACTAAAATGTCCCTTAATTTACAAAGGGTATTTATGTAAATTCTTCCTGGGGAATAATTTTATCTAACTCTTTTCATTTAGTTTCATTTTATTATGTTTTTTGGAAATAAAAATCTTGAAATCTTATCCAATGGAATTGATAATATCAATCCTCTTATTTTAGTTGCTGTTTTTAATAATGTTTTTGAGGACTTTAATATTGTATGTGGATTTTGGGTAACATTATGAATTGAGGAGTAATTTTTTAATTGACCCCATGAGAAATTTCCTAATGAACAACAATGAAAAAAATCTTCCCATAGACCAGAATTTTCATGAGATTGTCTTGCATGTTGTACATTCTCTAGGACTAAAACCAACACCCATTCCCATTTAGGTTCTATTAAAGGATTATCAGATGGATGAATCGTGGAATCATTCTCAAGAGTTTCATCACCAAAATTAGATGTGTTCCAAGACACTGGTGATCCTCAACATGCATAGGATTAGTTAATAATGACATATATTCGTATTTATTTATTATAAATGTATGATCCAGTTAAGGATAAATTTGACACCTTCAAGACAATATGTAATATTAGAAGATTTTGTGATTTTATGGAAATGGAGAAGAATCATTAGAGTTTAGAGTGGATGGACGTTATAGTACTTTTCACAAATCAGTTCTATCCATATTATATGGTACATGATAAGGCTTTGAAATTTTTGACATTCTCCATTTGGCAGAAATAACCATGAATTATTATAGGAATTCTTCTACTGTTCTTGTACAGTTTTCACCAGAGATTATATGAAATGAGAAATTGAAGACATAATCGTTTGAGATGGCTTTCAAACATGAAATCTATTCACATTTTTTAATACTAAATCTTACATCATATATTGATGTTCTAGATATGGTTTTGGTGGTTGAGTGTGATTAGTCTAGTAATAAAATGTTTAAAATAGTTATATTTTCTCATAGGAGAATTTCTATTTGTTTTATTAATGTAAACATGAAATGTGTTGAGACTCGTGGTGGTTCAAGATAGAAAAAGTCCTCTAGGACTTAGGAAGATATTTGAAGAGTCCCTTTGAAACTCTTCCAGTGTGTCATATTTTGGAATTCTAGACTCGTTAGTGCAATGGTGCCAAATAATAGTAGTTCATATGGTTTTATGGGACACATAATGAAATTATTCTATTTTACTATTCTCTAAAAAATGACATAGTCTCATAAAATATATAAATTATTATTAAGTAATCTTTTTTATTTGAAAAAAGGGGTTTCAGCCCCATATATCTTGAATAATGCGTCATTCCGTAGTGAATTAGTCTCCAGTGGAAGAAAATAAATATCCATCAATCATAACATGTTCTATCACTATCGATATATATTTATTGTGAAATTTATTTGATACTGGTAAAACTCACTGATTTACATCAGCTCATATTATAATGTATGCATATCATTCCATGGAGATTTTGTGTATCTAATAGATAATATCACACCCCATTGAATAAAGATATAGTAGGGTCTCCATTATCCTTCTTGTGATTTCAATTTATTAGTGATTGAGGTAACATGATATTTTTTGGATCTGGACATGAAACCACTTGAGTTCATTTTTAGGATGAATTTAATGATTAAAATTTAGGTTCAAATTAACTACAATCATAAATGGGTATCCTTAAAAACTTTATTAGGTTTATTTTTTATTTCATGGAGAATGGGACCAATGGATGAGAATAGATGAAACTTAAAATAGAGAGTAGAGAATTTCATATTACAATTTTTTATTTATATAAACTGTTATTAATTTAGTGATCATCTCCCTCCAGTCATTGTCGTGTATACTGCCATGTTTCCTTATGCATTTAATAGTCTTCCACCTACAATATAAGTAGATTTCACAATTTATTTATTTCATGTTACTCATCCAATATAAATTCCTTGATAATACATGTAACCTGCTGATCTGAAATAATTTAAGAAAAATATGGATGTTCTCTTGGAGAAAGGATTCATACACCAAATTATGTCACATTATGTGGGGCCTATTCTCTTTGATAAAAAATTCTGGGATACATTACTGATGTGTTGATTACATAATGCTCAAATGGATTAATAAAATGAAAAATTATCTATAACCCTGGTTTTACTATATTATTGACCAGTTGAAATAAGAAAAGTGGTTCTCAATAGTTGATCTTCAAGCTTATTATCACCTGTTCAGAATAAAATAATCTGACAATAATCAGACTACATTACATAGCTGGTATTACCATTATGAGTATCTTGTAATTCAATTTTTCTTATCTGATTCTCCTGATGTCTCTATGAAAATGATCAACAATATCTTCAATGAGTATTATTATATTTTCATGGTAACATTTGTGAATGTAAATATTTTTTACTCTATTGTTGATGAGGATCATGTGTGTAATTTGATAGAAAAAGTAGAAATGGAGTGAAATCGAAGGCACTAATCCAAGCTATTAAAATTTGATTTTATTATTTAAGATGTGATGTCATTTGGAAAAATGTTTTTAGAACATTCTCTTTTAGTTAATAATAAGAATGATGAGTATTTTATGGCTTGTGAATTATCATAAAATGTTTTCGATTATATGATATTTTTGGGTATATGGGGATATTACCATCAATTTTCAATTAATTTCATCACTCCATCCTGTAAAATGGCCTCTCTCACTCAATAGGGAGAAGATTTTTATTTTTAGGAAAAATGGGATAGTTATTTTTTTGTGATCAAATCTCTATTGATTCTAAAATAGTTTTGACTCTTATAGAGGATGTTTGGTGATATATGGTCTTTTATGATGCATCCGGATCGAGTTTGGGTTTTTTATTTTGTTGGGTGATAACATGGTAGCATATGGATCTTGATATCATAGGCCAAATGAGTAAAGATATACATGCCATGATCTCAATCATGTATATGTTATATATGATGTTAAGGGATATAGGTATTACAAATGTGAATAATGGTTTAGTGTTTATTATCTATGAAAAATATTGAGTAATATATTTTTTTAATTAACATTTAATCATGATCAAAGGCATTGGGTTATGTTCCTATAAAAATTTGATATCAATAATTCCTATACGCTAGGTAAGGGAAATATCTTTCTAGATGACTTGGGTAGGAATTATTTTCATTTCTATTATTCAACTTACGTCCTCTATTCTTGAAATTATTCTTCATGAACAATAGCTTAATGATTAATTCCATGATATTAGGACTCTATTTTTGTCAAGGATACAATTGGTGAATAATTATCCTATTTTTATGGAATACTATTTTTATGGAACATATACATTATACCTATTTCAATTAGAAATGTAGTTTTGTGGGAATTTTATAACTCTAAGTGGGTAGTGAACCTATGTGTCATGATAATTTTTTATATCATGTATATAACAATTTCATTTCTGGGTATGAGGTTAGAAATCACTTATTTTTTTATCATTAATAAACCTTAGAACAATTATAGGTAATGAAATAGAGATCATTGAGATTTATTCTTCCACTACCAGCTCCAACATGGAAGTGGGATGATGTTTCAAATGATTTTTTGGGATTTTGTGTACCACATAAATGAATAATTTAATATAGTATTTTATTGATTGGTTGAAAAAATATTTTCACAATGAAAATTTGGAAAACATCAATGTTTCAAGATTTTGGGAATCTATATATGAATGAGATTTTTCATTTTAATGAACTTCCATCAAATAGAGTCTCTGGTATAGACCCCTCCCCCCCACATTTTAAATCATGTTATTATAGAAGCCTTAGGAGGCAATGGGAGCTATTTTTTTATTTTGTGTTGAATTACATCAATATATATGTGTCCATATAGAGATATATATATATAGATTCCTTTAGATTTTCTATGTTCTTGTGTTCTTAACTTTGGTTGAGCATTGGATGACAATTTGGGACTAATTGAATTTTCTTATAAAAACTGTTATTATTCCAAAAATCTGAAGATATAATTTTGGGTCCATATACAACAATCCATGTAAATATATGTTGTGATGGGAATATATTGGTGTTACTTCCATGGTTGAACAATTTTTTTTCAAGGAGATGAAGACCAAAATTCAGATGATTCATAATAGAATGTTTACAACACAGAGATGTTAAAATCTAATTCTAATCATTGATATTGAAATTAGGAGTTTTTTCATGGATATTAAGTGTTATTGAAGGGTTTAACTCAGTTGGTTCAATGATGAATGGGAATTCAATGGAATATTTCTCTTCATTTTATGGTAGATATTGACGTTATTGAGTAGGTAAACAAAGTATATTTTAGTTTAGAAATTCCAAAACAATTGATATAGATATATGATGTGTTCAATGTATCTTAGAGTGAAAAGTATAATTATAATATATCTCATTTTGGATATAGAGTGGTCTTGATATTGGGGATTGTTTATTCATGAATAAGGATCCAGTGAGGCTAGTTGATTCAGATAAAAAGATACTTCATCAGATAATGATTCCTACAGTACATGTGTGATGGATGCTTTGTTTTGATTTAAAAAATATGTGGGAACATGAGCAGTCGATGAGTTAGTAGTGGGATAATATATTGAAAATAGAAACATATTGATAGGAGTTTTGGAGATAAAATCTTTTTATGATTGGGAGGTTGTAACATCCCATTATACATGGATGGTATTCCTTATTATTTGGTTTTTTGTTTCATGTTTTTTGTCTATAAACGGTGTTTTTTTACTATCTTCAATGTTATTATATGATTTTTGAAGGTATTACACATATTTTAATGTTCAATAATAATAAATTATGAAACTGTGTGCAGCATGAAATGAATACATGCCGTATAAAATTTACATGATTGGAAATGGTCAAAATAGGTTGTTAATATAATTTAATTACTTTTTTTCTTATGCATCCATCTTGAAAGAAATGAAATGTAATAGTGTTAAATGTTATATAATTCATCAGGTATAATGTTTTATGTGGGGATTGTGGATAATTATTATTTCATTTTTTATAATACTCTCCCTTTTTTGACCTAGTGGCTTATCATGTTGAATTTGGCTCCTCTAAACCATTTATTTGGAATATAGAAGTGGTGTTGACCTCGATTAATCTTCAATAGATAAGTGGACCACCACTAGTTTATTTTTTATGGTATCTCTTTCTCACCTCAATGGGATGTGAATAGATCATTATGTAATGTATGTATCTAGAAAATAATTAGTTAGATTTTGATAATAAGTTGTGTTGAATGATTTATCATTCTTTCTTTCTTGTTTGGTGTTTTTTTGTTATGGGTGTCGTGTATTTTGATTCCTTCCAAAAGGTATGTCGTTCCATGTTTTATATCCCTAAAACTAAATGCTTTAATGGATAGATTATATTGCATCATGTTTTTAATTGATTTTAAAAACATTATTTAATCCTTGATTTGGAATAGGCAGGGTAATTTTGAAAAAAACCAAATTTCAATGGAATTTAATTTTTTTGGCAGATATTTAAAAATTGAAGGATTGACATTGGATTTTTTTTGAAAAAATTATTTGATTAATAATATTTATAAAATGTATTAATATGAAATTTTAATTAAAATGGAGTGAAATGATGAAAATATATGATTTGTTTTTAAATGGAAAAGGAATGTTGGGAATGGATATTTGTAAATTTTTATTTATAATGTTTTAAAAATATTGATTTCCAATTTTATTGATTTATTGATTTAATAACATATGTTCCAGGGTAGTTAGTAGGATGTTGGGAAAATAAAACTACGAAATTAATCCCCTAGAGATGGATTTATAATAACCACACTAACAAAACCACATTTGTATAATGATTTCCCAATAAGTGACAATGGATGTATTTTTAACATAAAAGAGTGTGGATATAAAATTACCTTAAATGGATGTTAAGGATATTAATTTTTTCTTTTATAGGGAGAGAATTTTGTTTTGTGATAATTGATGAGATTATTCCAGATCCTATATGCAGTAACTATTGTTTCCAAGGCATTTTACGATGTTTCTGTGAGTTTCCGGACTGGATATATATTTCATTTATTCATGGAGAATTTTTAATCCTGAAAACTGATTTATATAAATATTAAATATATTAAATGTACATTTAAGAGTATTTCAATGTAGGTTTATGTTTCTGACATCTATTTTAATAAGATAATGGTTTGTTTTTAATATAAATATGAAATTACATACCATAATTTTTTAAATTTAATACTTGATCATTATATCAATAATAAATTTAATCTATTGATACAAAAGAATTAAATCGAAATTTACATCAAATATTTATCCATGATTTCCATGGGATCTCCATTACCTAAAATCATTAGTATAATTATTGTGTCCATATTCAATAGTATTATTAAAGATCAAATAACACCAAATCAGTTTCATTTTATTTCTGGTAGGAACATCCGATGTTTTTTATTTTATACATTATAACGTATGACAATCTTGAATAGGACAAGAAATCATGGTATCTTTTATCTCAAAAATGTAATCCCCAAGGATTTTTATATTCATAGATGGTATATTATCATTTTTATTCTCAAATGGTATGGGTTCTCACCTTCATTCATTTGATTAATAAGTTTCATCCCTAGTACATCAAGGATATACATCCCTAAATATCGAGCTACGATAGGATACTTCTAATGAATCATGGGTTATAGATAATGGTATCCATTTTAGTACTTCCATTTGTTACTACTGAGGACTGTATGAGAAGATTCATCACATAACTCATTCATATTGGTTTTCATAAGCAAGGTGAAGCTCCTAGAGAAACTTTAACCCCATCATACCTTTTTATGTAGATGATATCCTTCTTAATTGACTAGACATGAGAAAAATATAGATGATATAATGTTCTTCATTGAAATCCATGAAGAAGTTGAAGGTAAAGACATCATTCGGGACAAATGATTTTTGATATTGGTTGTGAAAAAACAATTAAAACCCGAAATAACAATAATCCATTGAGTGAATAGGGAGTTCACCCCCTGCATCTATATTAGTGTTCCACTATTATGGGGAAATTTTAAAAATCAATACTTCTGGGAATATTATAATGAATTATAAATTAACAGGGTTAATTGAAGGGGAATACTGTGTCACTAAATAGAAGGTTGTGTCTTTTCAACATAGTTATCTTATTTATGATAGTATACATCATTCTCTCTAAATATGTCCATGACCACTCATTAGGGACATACAATGCATGATAAATAAATTCCTATGGTTCTAAAAATTGTATGAAATAAAGATGATAATTGTTTCTTTGAAGGAATGTATTAATCCCATTGAAATGAGGGGTAATGGAATTAAGGATTTCAGAATATTTAATGATTTCCTAATAAATAAATTAAAATGTAATATAAAGTATTTTGATGAATATTGTTTTGATTTCCAATCAATGAGTGTTAAAAGGTGGAATTTTAAAGGGAATCAGTCTTATCTTGAATCATCTATGTGGAAATGTATCAAACACTCATTAAATGATACCATTCAACACTCAAGATGGTTGTTGAATTCAAACTATTCTCTTATTTGCTAATGTGCTCCATGGATTCATAATCCTCTCAAAAAATTAAATATCCTTTATCACATGGAGAGAATGTCTACTTTGGAGCTGTTGTCTAAGAGTAATCATACAAAAATTATTCCGATTGATGTTGCACTGAATATTCATATAGAAATTTTTATGGATGATGCCACACCGATTTTTTTGACCATCATTTATGGAAAATTGATTTTCATGGAATATTACTAGATATTGTGTGATGGATCAAAATTTTCATAATAATTGAGTCTAAAATTCAAGGTATCATTCATATAGCTCTCTAGATTCATAATTTTTTGGAAAATATATATAATAAGGATTCCTACTCATGACAAACTAAAGAGACGTAGATATAAAACAGTATTAACATGTCACATATGTATAAAGGATGAACATAATATTCAAAAACACTTTTTGGAGTGTGTGATTTATAATATTCTGAGAAGATATGTTAGCTTCATCTTCAACATTGAAACAAGTACATGAAGAAAGATATATGATCTCCTGCCACAAATATGCAATTATAGACATTTTTTGAATATCTATGACCTGGTCCTTTCTATAACTGACTCCATCTATATAACCATATGGGTGGAATTATTGAAATATTTTTTACAAATTTATATCTCCACCAATTCAGGCATCCTAGCCATGAAGAGGGATTTATAGGCCACTTCAAAGCTGCAGGTAGGGGTATTGCATAACACAGATTTGGATATGAATCTCATTAGACTTCATAGTGTTCCAAGGAATACCAGGAATCCCTTAGTGATGAATTATAACCACTTTATCCTTCAATTTTCAACATGGATGTAGGTGAATGTTTACACATCAACCTTTGGCAGGGAAGGACCATTGGGATGTGGATGTGTGTTCCACAATTATCATGGATTGTAGAAGGTTTTTTCCACCACATTATTATACTTATAACACTATATGAGGATGATATTTGAGCCATGTTCTATTCTATAAGGCATGCTACCCATAGAAATTAGAATCCCATATGGATTGTGTTAGATTCAAAGATTAGTATTCATTTCCTTAAAGTAATAACTAGAATTTTACATTAGTGGGTGATTCCACATTAGGATGACTTCTTTAAAAAGGAAAATAATCATCATATCATGGTTTGAAAAGTATATATAGAATATATTAATGTGGATGTTATTTTTTTAAATAGTTAGATAATGGAAACGATCACTATGTTGTCATACATGGATCCTAATTACCATTCACCCATGTCTGATTTGGATATATGGGTATTGATTCCCTCTCGATTATGTAAACCACCTTTTAATTAATTATTTTCCAATTGAATTTTTCTTTAATTAATTTAATGTCTAATATAGTTCATTAATATATTTTCTTAGTATGATAGCATGCTTATTTAATTATTTTGTAAATGATTATGGAAAACATTGTTAGGCCCTAATTGGATTTATATCTCACACTATATTTTTCCATTAAAGACCATTTAAAATTTCTAATTTTAGGAATGATAATAGGGGAATTTTTATTGTAAGAGGTAAATGTTATTGATTTTTTATGCTTAGAGTAATAGAGGTGACTATTAGAGATATCATCCACTTGTTTCATGAGATGTTTTAGTTTAATCTTATTTTATTTTTAGTAAATTGATGATATGATGATTAGAATTTTGTTATAATTACTTTATTTCAAGTACTTTCCCCCTTTGGTCTATTGGTATTTATGAATTGTATCTTCACATTTTTCTCTTTTTGAAGAAAATTCATTCATTTTATTATCTTGTATAATGCCACGTTGACGTCGCCAAACCATGGGGATTGGGAACACACTTCTGGCTACATCAGTACCACCTCAAGTACTATGGTAAATTTTTATCTAGCTAGGATTATAAGAATTAAACTATTTATTCATTAAATAGTATTCTAGATTGTTCTTATTCTCATGAAATGATGATTACATAGCATATATAATATGTTTATATCTATTGGACCAGATCCATGATGCTTAAGAAATTTATTCTTATAAATTATTTAAATTATGATTCATTTAGAACTATATTTTAGAAACTATAGAAAATGGTTGTTTAAATAGCACTTCACCAGAATAGAACTTACTATAGAATTACATTTTTCATATAACAAAGAAAAACACTTATCATATAATTTCAATTATCATGGAAAATTGAATATAAATTCACTTTGAAAATAACTTTAGAATAACAGTTCCCTTTTCATAGAACATTGCATTGAAATTATCCTAGGATAACACTTATAATAGAAAAGTGGATGGAATAACATGTAGTATATAAATTCTCATTTCATATCACAAAGAATAAAAAATCACATAAAATTGTACTTAATATGGAACATATCATATAACTTCTCAAAGAATAATATCCAACTAAAAAACCACAACATTGTTTTTAGAAAAAAAAATGGGATAAATTATATGCTTCTGATTTTCATAAATTCACCTCCATGATTCATGATTTCAGTTAGTGAGAGTATCCATTTTATGAAGTGAGAATTAATAAAAATATATCACATGATAACCCCAAAAAAAATTGGTAAACATTAAACTATGTATGATACCAAAATAAAATTTCCATCTCTCCATAAATATTCCTCCTTATTATAATTTAATTACATCATGGCATTATTGAAAACTCCTCTTACCCAAATGAATACATTTTTATATATCCTCCCCAAAATTCCACAAGGAATTTTGGAATTGAAGAAATTTTCACGTTTAATTCATTTCCATAGAATGAATTGCAACGAATATTCTTATTATATGATTCTCAATAATATCTTATGTATATAGTATAACAAATTGTTAAAATGATCGTCATATAAATAAATAATATCATATATGTGAAATAAAATGTTGTGTATTTAAATTATTGACATTTAGAGTACTATGCAGGGTCTAGTCAATTGTGTTCTATGAAAATACAATTCTTTTCAATAAAATGACCGAAAATATTATACTATATTATTTCACTTCAGATCATATGAATATATAATATATTATATTTGAAATAAAATAATGTGTGTACAATTTATTTGTTCTTAGTTGACCATGCATGGGATCCTCAATTTTTTACTATTAACATTCTTTAATTTTAAAACAATGTACCTAAAATATTATGAAAAAAATTATTCTATGGAAATCACATGAATAAAAAATATTATTTTTTTTATAATAGGACACTATGTATTGACATTATTGTTGATTAATGAACTATACATGGGCTTTTAAATTGTGTTTTGTAATCCTATATTTCTTCATCAATGAATGTATGTCAAATAATATTCTAAATGATATCAATGGAAACATTATGAATTTATAATTGAATATGTTTGTTAAATATTACTATTGGTAAAAATTATGGATTCTTTGTGAATTGTGGCATTTTATTCTAATAATCATAAAACCACATTTACATGGAATCCTAATTTGGAAATATAAATTTTCCAACAATTCATACAGTTTTCAGAAAGCCTTACATAACTGATTTAATAATTACATATAAATTTACATAATCCTAAATGGAACCTAATATCACCCACAATAATTCATCATGAAACCCCATCATTAATACCTTATAAAATTATAGTTTTATTACATGGAATTCACATAAAATCAATATAAAAATGAAAATTTTCATGACCTTTAATAATATTTCATGTTGAAGAAATTATATCACTTTTAAAAGAATTAATTTATATTTAGATTAATTAAATAATCATACCAATTTACTATATGTTTATCCAAGACATAACAATTCTCCAATCATAACCAAATCATCCCCTACCACATATTGAGTTATTTACAAAATAATTTTCATATAATTTCCAACAAAGACTTAAATGTAAGGATATATGAATGAGAAAATGGATAAATATTATTTTTATTCTACCATTAAGTGTGTTAAAAAATATTTGAGAACCCATTAATTATATTATCTTGAAATAAGAATTGTTAATTTTATTATTTAAAATAACCAGAGTCTAATGATAATATTTTATTCAAAATGTTTAATGTTTTCATATTAATTAATTATTCATTTAAATACATAAAATTATTATATATCAGACTAACATACATTAATAATTTCAATATAAATATGGTGAAATTGTATTACAATAATATCTATTAATAATCATGCAATGAATATGTGTATGTTTGTGTATGGGTTAGTTTAACCACCCAGATGAACAGTACTATGAATGTATATCCAGGATGGATATGAAACAAAACTTGTATAATATGAAATAAATGTGTAAATAATGATATATATTTTGTTATATAGATTTTTTATTAATATTTAATTCATAAACTCATGAAAAAATAATTGTTTGTAAAAAATCACCCAAACATACTTATTATCAACATCATCTTCATGGATAATGTCTAAAACACTGAAGAATGGAATTTTAAACATCATAAATTATTATAAATAATCCCTAATAGTAACATTGATGACCTAGTAATTATGAAATCTAGTATAATAGTTAATACATACACTACAATTATGAATCTCATATAAATGATAAAATTTATAAACATAAATGTAAAAAATCAAAATAATTAGTGTAGGTAATAACTATTTATAAGGATTATAGATGAAAATGGATATGATTAAGGATCCAAATTAATTTATTAAGAAAAATATATTTATTATAATTTATATTAGTGTATTATAATGAAATTTTGAAAAGGTGTTAAGGGATTTATGTCTTAAATTCCAATCATTGAGATATGTTTTGAATTGTTCACCTAATTTCCATCGCATGGTGGAAATGGATTTCTTTTTAAATTATATATCATGAAATTTATTTATATATCATAATTTAAGATCATGTGTTTTCCTCTAATTCATGATTTTATGGGAGAGTTTTTATCCAATCAGTAGGTACATTTTTTCTGTCTTAATTATTATTATTTGGGACTCATTTACCAAGAGAAAAATTTACATATTAATAATTAAATTTAATTTATATACCAGATAAAATAGTTTTTCATATATCATATTATTTTGATTTTAGAGTTATATTTTCCATGGTGGAATAATGATCATATGTTATGGTGATTTAATAGTCTATGTAATTTCTTAACAAATGAATCCCCCAATAGATATAAGAAAGTTGATGTGGATATAGAATAGATGAATCTAGGATTATTAATGAAAAAAATAAATGGTTTATAATTGATAAAATTAATGTACGTTTACATGGAATGGTGATGTAAGACCACCACCCTATTCAATAACTCTTGGGTTAAATGCTTTGTAATATTCACACACTATTAAAGAGAAGCATAAAATGATTTTTACTACCATTTTCTTGTCTAAATAAAATAAAAATAGTAATTATAAATAAAATATTCCATTTTATTAATTAAAAATTTCGATATACCCTTTCTCATATGTTAAATTGGTTAGGGTACATCCAGTTACATTTATTGATACCCAACAACATCTAAGTTGATAAAGGGTTGTTCTCTTAGACATCCACATTATATATTGAATGATGAATTATTTTATCTTTTTATTTATAATTATTAGGAAAACATTGGTTTAATCCTAATGTTTCTCCTCATAGAATTATATGAAATTTTTATTACTTTTTTCTTTTATAGATTTCACTTAATTCAATGATGGGTGAGGCCTAAAATTATATCACCCCATGATGCATCAAGTTGTCTCATTTGAAAATATAGGTTTTGATGTGGAAAATTCAACTTCTCATTTGATGATAATTTACTTGTAAAAAACCATTGATAGTAATTTTGATGGATGAAATTATAATCTCTATCCGTTTGATATCAATGATTATTATTATATCTGATTTTATTTATTTACATGGATATAAAATTCCATATATTTTGAGCTGATTATATCATCATGTTATTGACTATTTATATCAATATCAAGTATTTCAATTTTATATTATATAATATAATGATGTATGTTAACCTTTGATTAGCATATAAACTCCCCCATATTTTTTCCATTCCCCATGAAATCATAATGATGAATATAGATATTTACCAAGGACATAATAAAAGTTCTAATAATGTTCTCGATATTTTTTCTTGTTTCATATTATGTTTTCAAATGACTTGTATATATTTAGCTTGTCTTCTAAGACTACTAAAATATTTGACCCTCTAGGAACTATTGCAATCAATAATAATAAGGAAATATAACTAGAAACTCTAGGTCTCTCATATCCAGGATGTTATAAACCAATTATTGATACATTAATTCATCACATTAATGACTTAATCATGGTAGAAGGTACATAGTCAAATGAAAAGAAAAGTTTTATGATCAATTATAGAGACTTAAAA
This sequence comes from Viscum album, assembly GCA_963277665.1. NCBI lineage: Eukaryota > Viridiplantae > Streptophyta > Magnoliopsida > Santalales > Viscaceae > Viscum > Viscum album. The sequence goes on along the minus strand of OY728143.1, from coordinate 53,148,360 downwards.
TAATAAATAAAAAAACCACTAAACACCATGTTTTTATATTCATAAATTCATTAAAGTTTTAATTTATATAAGATAACTTCTCTAAAAAACTAAAATTAATGGAAAGTGGAAAGGTACACATCACATGTTCTGGTTTCTTCATGAATTGAAATCCATCAATCTCAAAGAACCATATGGTGATTCATTCCTTGGTTCATAGTAGTTATAATAAATATCTTCTTGAGTGATCATGATTATAAATACATTATGATTACGAGAATCTTCCTCATCAATTAATTTTTTTTATTCAAAATATATAATTAAATTTGTCCGCAAATATTGTCACAAAAATTAAAACATCCATCTATAAGGCCCCAGTCTTAAACGTTACTTAATCATGAGTTATTACTAGATTACACATTGAGGATCTTTTTAGGTTTAGAGTTTTAGAGAATTAGATCATGAAACTTGAATTACATTCCACATTTAAACAAAGTGGTTACATAAAAGACAATATTAATTCTTCCCATCAACGGAAACATATTTAAAATAAAACACGGATTCTTTATTGACACATCCTTGACACTATCATCACATCATGTACCTTTCCCTTGACCTGTGAAAAACATTTCAAAAACATGGGATGAGTATAAAAAGCTCAATAAGGGTTATAAAAATATGGAAAGGAAACATGAGTTCATATATACATAGGAATGAAATAATACTTTACCCATAAAACATAGGCACTTTAACATACCTCATCAAACCATGAATAAATCATAGAAATCATAAGACATAAAGGTAACTTGAGGCATTCATAACATTCTTACGTAGGGAGTAACCCTCTTGGTTACGTTTGAATACCCATCACAGTATATTCCCTAAATCTCTTCGAAGAAACCATAACATTTCACTCCTTCGTGTTACCCAATGCATTGGAGAGCTATATCGGGTTCACCCTCCCTTAGTTTATCACGGAACCACTCGTCTTCATAATAATTCCCAAGAACCTCAACATAATCGTATCACATAAAACATGCATAAAGGAAACATAACATTTCCACCTTTCAATCACAAGATATCAATACAACACATTGATATAAAAACATTATGAAAACCATTTTCAATACCAAACTAAAAGAAAAGTAAATCATGGTATTTATTTTTCTTTTAAAAAGAAGGTATGGCTTGTAGAGGAAGCCGAAAATCAAATAATGGTCACGGTGGCGGAGAAGTTGTTGTTGCCGCATACGTACGACAAAAACATTCTCTTTTTTCATTTAGTAAACGCTTCGTATAAAAAAGATTCTCTTTTTAATAAACGTAAAATTCAACGATGATTATACACTGTATAAAATAATGTTGTGTATAAATCAAAATATGTCTCAATGAAAGGAGATTGAGACTAAGTTCCATACAAAGACGGTATCCTTGGATTAAGGATAAATCAGTTACATAACTATGTGTGACAAACGAATACACAAAATATAAGTGGTTATTAATTGTAAAACAATCAGAGGACATTCACACATAATCATAGAATGACATATTCAAGGTGTACAGGTTTATCCCAATGAATCGAAATTGGGTTAAGAAGTTCCCTTGCAATAATTAGACAGCCTAATGACGTCACTTCAAAATTCAGAAAAAATGTTGATGAGAGATAAAAAGGGTATCTCATCACTTGGACATAAAATTTACATCAATAAGGATATCGAAGAATATATCCCAAAATAATATTATGTGAATTAAAAGACATAACAAAATTAGTCTTTTAAAAAGGGGAGGGTGAAAGGTTCCCTTACCGACATGGGTATCATTCGAAACATACGCCCCGTGAAAGAAGTACAATAAAAAATTGATGTAAATACTCATAAATGAAAGAATATTACATAATTAGTAAAATAATGGTCAGTACATACACCACTCAAAGGAAATTGTGGAAAATGTAGCATAAATCTCACGGGAATAAAAGTGATATGAAAAATCCCTTACGAGAACTCGGCAGCCTAACGACGCCACTTAAAACATCCAAAAATGGATTGAAGAGATCAAATAGGGTATCTCATCACATTAAAATAAAATGTACAGAAAGAGGAATATAAAATAATATACCCCATCATAACAAAGATGTGCTTAAAAGAAGTGACATAATTGGGAGTACTTAAAGAGAAAGAGATAGGTTAGATCTCTTACGAAAATTCGGCAGCCTAACTGCGCCACTCAAAACTTCCAAAATGGATTGATGAGAGAGAATAGTGTCTCTCATAATATGAACATAAAAATTATAGTAATATTTATATAAAATAACATCCCAATAACAAGAAATATGAGCTTAGAATGAATGAAATAAAAGAGTGTAATTAAAAAGAACGAGAGGAGTAGGATCCCTTGCCTCAAGTCCAACTTGTCTTGTTCGTTTCTTTATATTCATGAATAATAAACATTTTTCAATTAATAATTCCATAATTAAATCCTTTATAGATTATTATTCATTTAATATCACATATTATAATGTTATAATTATTGTTTAATAATGTTAGTTCATATCAGACGTTTTTGCTGATGTTTGGTACATGAGTCAAAACTGAACTTGTTTGAAAAAAGATTGCCCATGTAGTTATAAGTAAATAATATCCAGAATAGTATTAATGATTGAAATGTCATATATATCCAGTAAATATTTATTTTATACTATTCCATATCATTTTGAGATAAAAAATGAGAACCACCATTCATGGAGATGGTAGGCCGTACTTACGCATGAACGCTACTTTCATTTTTTTGTCATAATAATGTAATTAAAACAAAATGAGATATATACATATATGTTATAATTCTAGAATGATATCCATAATTTAGATGTAATATATTACATATATATCCATTATATATATGTACTAATAATATTACATAACATTTTGAGATAAGAAATGAAATGTACCGTTCATGGAGACGGTAAGCCGTACGTACACATGATCGCTATTTCCATTTCTATTTTATATTTAATGGACTTAAAACATAATGATACATAATATTACTTTAATTCCAGTATGGTATTATATATAATATCATTAAATATATCTTTTATACATACCAAATATGGTATTAACGAATCAAATCCCTTTAAGGGGGCGGTAGTCTGCACTTTCTTAATTGACGATATCGCGTTTACCCATAATGGAAACCATAAAGGTACGCCATAAATGAAAAATACAGAATATTAAGTAAAACATAAACATATTATATATCATATATAAATATAGTGTCATCTTAATGGCCCCCATTGAATGTGTTAGAAAAATGTTGAACAGTCATCATTTCGGGAGGCATAAATTCGCCATCCACGGAAACAGTATGTTCTTTAACCATTAGATGTAGGTGTGTGTAAGTTTATCTCGAATCATTATTACAAAAACATCCTAGTATATTGAATATACTGTATTTGTTACAAAATAAATGAATAAAAAAAGTTTAGGGGGTTGGAGAAGCAAAATAAAACAAAAGGACACAAGTGAAGACATTACCATAAAATCGAGTAACTCCCTTTGGTTTGAGCTCAAAGGCTTCCTTGAGAAGACTTATGCCCAATGTGAGGATTCAAGGAGTAATATAGGAAAGTGGAGAGACAAAATGAGCAGGGGTTGGCTGAGCCAAAGGCTTTGGGAGTGTGGGTAATGAGGTAGAGGAGGGGGCCTTTTATAAGAGGAGAGGAGGGGCACTCATGGAAGGTAAAGAAAAGACACTTTATTTTAAAGTTTTATTCGGATTTAAGAAATCCCACATTGATATGTTTCGAGGATAAGGTGATAAGGGTTCTAAATCCACTCATCCAATAGGTTTTGGACATGTGTAGGTCATAGATATTACATTATATTTCCATTTTATTTAAATCGTTAAATAATAAGGTCATCGTTGCGTTCTCATGATGTCATAAATAATTTAATTTATATAATGTCTAAAAATTATAAAACAAATAATATGATGTAGGAAATATTTTTATCTTTTGAATTAATATTTATAGTCAAAAATATTATTTGTATAACCTCATGTAAAAAATGTTTTAGTAAAACATTTCATGTGTGTCTCGTTTTTACTTTAACTTTAAATAAAAAGATATTAATGTCATTTTCCAACCAAAGTGGCTCCATGGGTTCCCCAAGTTGACCCATGGATTGTATTGGTCGTCAATGACACATCCATTGAGGGTAGGACATGTTTCTAGGTCATTTAATTTTATTAAAACATTATTCTTATCATAAACTACACTAATTACCTCTAAACGCTATTAAAAACTTAATAAGTTACTATTCACCAAAAAATTATTTTTATCCCATTGAACCACATTTTACTTCTTAATGACAACCATGTATGTCAGATTTTTGAAATTCCAAACACAAAGACGGAAAAATTTCATTAAACGGAAAAATCAGTTTTTAGAAGTAACACTTAGTGGTTTTACTATTCATCAAAAATTGAAGTTTTTCAGAAAAAATAGAAAAATTCACCCTAAGCTATATTTGATATTCTGAATTCAAAAATTAATTGAATTTTAAAAAATTCAAAACATATAAGTCACATTAATTAATTTAATAATTAATTCCCTCTGTCAGAGCAAATAGCGTGTTTTTATGAAACAATAAGTATCAAAACATTGACACTAGTTTAAGTCTGATTTCAAAGTGAAATTAATTACAAAGACAACTATTGGATTAAATGGTAAAAATATATTCTAATTTGACTTTAAAATCAATTCAAAAGTTAATATAATCATATAAATAAATTATATTAAAAAGTGGTTTTGAATTAAAATACAACATTGTACACTATTCATTAAAAAATGAACATTATCGGAAAGATACCAAAAATTTACACAAAGTAAATTTTGATGTCCCAATTCTTAAGAAGAGTTTTATTTGGTCCAATAGAATTTATAAGAGTGAAAAAAATTATATTTAATGACGGTTCGCCATCAAATGGGGATAAGTGAACCTTTAGTGAAAACTAGGGCATATACGCCTAAAATTGAATTCTTTCTGTATTTTAAGCCTTTATCTTTAATTTGATAAATGTAAAAGAATTTAAAAACATATATAATCATATTTTAGTTATTTCTATCCATTCCCGCCAATACAACAGTTACATGTTAACTACCATTTAAAATAATATTATTTTATTATTAGAGTGCAATGTAAGATTCCCAAGAAACTCGTTGTTGCGTATTGGGTACACCATCGAGCATAGATTCCCCTTTAATGTCATATTAATATTTTATTCACAAATATGGATAAATATGAAAATGTCATATTCTTTCTTTACCTGGGGTGTTACATCCTTCCCCCCTTTTGGGAATTACGTCCTCGCAATTTTTAGAAATGAGCTTGGAAACATCCTTGAAAGTCCCACATCAGAACAGGAGTCTGTAAAAAAAATCACTTTACAATAATGGAAGATAAGTACAGAGGTCACCCGAGTTAACCCATACTAGGATTCCATGTAGAAAAACATGGACATGGATGAAAAAGAAAAGGTTCATGTTCTTGAGGGAGAGTGATAGTAAACATGTCTATGAGAAAGTTAACTATAAGAAAATCACAAACTTGTGATGGGTTAAACGGTATTCGATTTCCCAGTAGGAAAAGTTAAGAGACAACATTTTGTTATGTTACTTTTTATTGAGGAATTTATTCATAAGGAAACATAATCACTTATCATGTTGACTTTCATCTTTTACTAGATTCCTTAATCAAACTCATATTTTTTCCAAAAGACGAGTATTTAGGGAGACTTGTTCGCATTAAGAGTACTATAATCAACTTCTAGAGAATCACCTAATCCACCAAAGATAACTATATACTTCTTATGTCTTTAGGCCTTTTCCAGAACCAAAACAAATAAGGTTAGTACAAGGTCAGATAATCCAGAAAAGGATAACCCTTTGAAAATAAAATCTATGCTTAATCTCCAAAATTTGTCCAACAAAACCCAAAGTTCAATGAGGACCATCCGATAAACAATTTGTCCATAAAATTCCTCAATGTAAACCAATCTAAGATTGAAACAAAAATATTTGAAGGATTTAGTCACATAGTCTTCCAAGTTAAATCGTAACATTTTTCTCCAAACAACATCAGTTGATCCTAAAGTCTCGTATTGAAAAGTAATTAACCTAATCACATATCCTCCATGATAGGTTAATCATTTTCATAAATAACCCAAAATAAACTTACTCTTAATTCATAAAATCATATAACTAAAAAAGAATCAGTCAAACTAACCAGGGACTTCACGTAGTCCAGTGGTAGGCGATAAATACCAATCGCACTTTGGGTGTGGGTTAGATTCCAACAGCTTTGTCCGACGCGATGGGTAATCACATGGTATGCGTGTTGTCCATTTTCCGAAAATATATATTTCTAAAATCATTCCCCAAAAAGGGATAAAATCGTCAAAAATAACCATAACATAATTTAACCTAAATTTCATCTCATGCCTTTCACTTCAATCATAACATATAATAACCCATAATTACCTCAAATGTAAGGATCATATAAACCCAAATGGTTCTTTATAACTATGTCCACAAAAGAAAAGATAACTATTCCTTGAATAAAATTTGCATATATTAAACATCAGGGTTACACATAATATAAAAAGTCTTCTAATGTAACCCCATCATCAAAAGAGACTTAATACTCTTAAAAATATCACCATAACTCTTGAAGCCCTTACATGTTGACATCTTACTCATTAAACATTCTTCATGATCCATTAACCATTCCTTTCCAACTTATTCCGAAATACCTCTTTCCTACAAAAAAATCATGAATCATATCCTAAGATTCCAAAATAGGAAAACAATAGTCATGAAATAATACACACCTTTGATTGGTCATTTTCAGTTTCTTCATCCTCAATAGGAATGGAATTAGGTATTGGTAAACCAGCATTTTTACACTCTTGCTGATCCCATTAATGAAACGTCTTCATAGGACATGTGTTTTCAAAATGACCATGCACACAACATTTAAAACATGCAATTGATCCCTCAGAAATAACTTCTTTCCCTTTCCTCGAGTCAACTGGATGCTTCCTTTTTCCAAGGTAGGTTCTTTCCTTATGACCTTCATTTCCACATCTATAGCATATTTCTGTCCCTTTGAAACATTTTCCTAGGTGTTTCATTCCACATTTTTGACACATAGGTTTTTTAACACACTTAACTTTATGATTACTACCTGTACTTCCGTAGGGATTTTTTTTTCGCATATATGATTCCTTAGAGAAATCACCAAGGTTTAGGTGGTCAATCATGACTCCAGATAGTTGGTTGATGATAATCACAAGAGTTCACATTGCAGCTCCCATATCATTCAGTTGCTTTCTAAAACAACTGTCACAGTTTCCTTCACATCCACTGTTACTTTGGTGCCTGCTAGATCCAACCATTTACTAAAACCAAAAAGCTCAGTGTGAGTACATCAAAAAAAACCATCATGTACTAATGAGGAAGATAAACACTAAGATATACTTACTCATTCACTTTATCTAAAACTAGGACTCTTTCTGAAATCCAAACCATTATGGTAATGCCACTTATGCTTAAAGAATACCCTAACCTCTAAAGTTATCTAAACCGACCTTTGATACCAAATATAAGGCCCCAGCCTTAAACCTTACTTAATCTTGAGTTATTAGAAGATTACACATTGAGGATCTTTTTAGGTTTAGAGTTTTAGATAATTAGATCATGAAACTTGGATTACATTCCACATTTAAGCAAATTGGTTACATAAAAGACAATATTCATTCTTCCCATCAACGGAAACATATTTAAAATAAAACACGCATTCTTTCTTGACACATCCTTAACACTATCATCACATCATGTACCTTTCCCTTGACCTGTGAAAAACATTTCAAAAACATGGGATGAGCATAAAAAGCTCATTAAGGGTTATAAAAATATGGAAAGGAAACATGAGTTCATATATATATAAGAATGAAATATTACTTTACCCATAAAACATAGGCACTTTAACATACCTCATCAAACCATGAATAAATCATAGAAATAATAAGACATAATGGTAACTTGAGGCATCCATAACATTCTTATGTTGGGAGAAACCCTCTTGGTTACGTTTGGAATACCCATCACAGTATATTCCCTAAATCTCTTCAGAGAAACCATAACCTTTCACTCCATCACGTTACCCAATGCATTGGGGAGCTATATCGGGCTCACCCGCCCTTAGTTTATCACGGAACCACCAGTCTTCATAATAATTCCCAAGAACCTCAACATAATCGTATCACATAAAACATGCATAAAGGAAACATAACATTTCCACCTTTAAATCACAAGATATCAATACAACAAATTGTTATAAAAACATTACGAAAACCATTTTCAATACCAATGTAAAATACAAGTTAAACATGGTATTTATTTTTCGTTTAAAAAGAAGGTATGGCTTGTATAGGAATATGAAACTCAAATAATGGTCACGGGGGTAGAGAAGTCATTGTCTCCGCATACCTATGACAAAAACATTCTCTTTTGTCGTTTAGTATAAAAAATATTCTCTTTTTAATAAACGTAAAAGTCAATGGGGTTTATACACTGTATAAAAGAATGTTGTGTATAAAACAAAATATTCCTCAATGAATGGAGATTGAGATGAAGTCCCATACAAAGACGGTATCCTTGGATTAAGGATAAATGAGTTACATAACTATGTGTGACAAATGAATACACGAAATATAAGTGGGTATTAAGTTTAAAACAATCCTAGGACATTCATACATAATCATAGAATGACATATTCAAGGTGTACAAGTTTATCCCAAATAATCGAAATTAGGTTTAGAAGTTCCCTTGCAATAATTAGACATCCTGACGGCGTCACTTCAAAATTCATAAAAAGAGTTGATGAGAGATAAAAAGGGTATCTCATCCCTTGGACATAAAATTTACATCAATAAGGATATATAAGAACATATCCCAAAATAATATTATATGAATTAAAAGACATAACAAAATAAGTCTATTAAAAAGAGGAGGGTGAATGGTTCCCTTACCGACATGGGTATCTTTCGAAACATAAGCCCCGTGAAAGAAGGACAATAAAAAATTGATGTAAATACTCATAAATGATATAATATTACACATTGAGTAAAATAATGGTCAGTACATACACCACTCAAAGATAATTGTGGCAAATTTAGCATAAATCTCACAAGAATAAAAGTGAGATGACAAATCCCTTACGAAAACTCGGCAGCCTAACGGCGCCACTTAATACTTCCAAAAATGGATTTATGAGATCAAATAGGGTATCTCAACACATTAAAATAAAATATAGAGCAAGAGGAATATAAAATAACATCGCCCATCTTAAAAAATAGGAGCTTAAAAGAAGTGACATAAAGGAGAGTACTTAAAGAGAACGAGAGAGGTTAGATCTCTTACGAAAATTCGGCAGCCTAATGGCGCCACTCAAAACTTCCAAAATGTATTGATGAGAGAGAATAGGGTCTCTCATCATATGAACATAAAAATTACAGTAAGAGAAATATAAAAGAACATCCCAATAACAAGAAATATGAACTTAGAAGGTATGACATAAAAGAGTGTACTTAAAATGAAAGAGAGGAGTAGGATCCCTAACCTCAAGTCCAACTTGTCTTGTTTGCTTCTTTATATTCCTGAATAAAATTTTTTTGTCAATATATAATTTCCTACATACCTAATTTAGATATTATTATTCAGTTCATATCACATATTATAATGTTATAATAATTGTTTAATAATGTTAGTTCTTATCAGACCTTTTTCCGATGTTTGGTACATGAGTCAAAAATGAACTTGTTTGAAAAAAGATTTCCCGTGTAGTTATAAGTAAATAATTTCCAGAATAGTATTAATGATTGAAATATCATATATATCCAGTAAATATTCATTTTATTCTATTCCATATCATTTGGAGATAAAAAATGAGAAGCACCGTTCATGGAGACGGTAGGCCATACGTACGCATGAACGCTACTTTCATTTTTTTGTCATATTAATGGAATTAAAACAAAATGAGAGAGATATATATATGTTAAAATTACAGAATGATATCCATAATTTAGATGTAATATATTACATATATATCCTTTATATATATGTACTTATAATATTACATAACATTTTGAGATAAGAAATGAAATGTATCGTTCATGGAGATGGTAAGCCGTACCTACGCATGAACGCTATTTCCATTTATATTTCATATTTAATGGAATTAAAACATAATGATACATGATAGTATTTTAATTCCAGTATGGTATCATATATAGTATCATTAAATATATCCTTTATACGTACCACATATGGTATTAACGAATCAAATCTCTTTGAGGGGGCGGTAGTCCACACTTCCTTAAATGAAGATATCACGTTTACCCATAATGGAAATCATAAAGGTGCGCCATAAATGAAAAATACAGCAGCTTAAGTAAAACATAAACATATTTGATATCATATATAAATATAGTTTCATCTTAATGGCCACCTTTGAAGGTGTTAGAAGAATTTTGAACAATCATCGTTTCGAGAGGCAGAAATTTGGCATCCACGGAAACAGTATGTTCTTTAATCATTAGATGTAGATGTGTGTAAGTGTAGCTCTAATACTTCATATAAAACATCCTAGTATATTGAATATACTGTATTTGTTACAAAATAAACGAATAAAAAGACTTTATGGGGTTGGAGAAGCAAAATAAAACAAAAGGACACAAGTGAAGACATTACCTTAAAATCGGGTAACTCCCTTTGGTTTGAGCTCAAAGGCTTCCTTGGGAAGTCATATGCCCAAAGTGAGGATTCAAGGAGTAATAGAGGGAAGTGGAGAGACAAAATGGGCAGGTTTTGGCCGAGCCAAAGGCTTTGGGAGTGTTGGTAAGGAGGTAGAGGTGGGGTCCTTTTATAAGAGGAGAGGAGGGGCACTCTTGGAAGGTAAAGAAAAGTCACTTTATTTTAAAATGGTATTTGGATTTAAGAGGTCCCACATTGATGTGTTTCGAGTATAAGGTGATAAGGGTTATAAATCCACTCATCGACTAGGTTTTGGACATGTTTAGGTCTTAGATATTACATTATCTTTCCATTTTATTTAAATCGTTAAATAATGAGGTCATCGCTGCATCATCATGATGACATAAATAATTTAATTTATATAATGTCTAAAAATTATAAAAAAATACTATGATGTAGGAAATCTTTTTATATTTCCAATGAATATTTATAGTCAAAAATCGGATTTTTATAACCGCATGTAAAAATTGTTTTAGTAAAACAGTTCATTTTTGTCTCATTTTTACATTAACTTTAAATAAAAAGATATTAATGTCATTTTCCAACCAAAGTGGCTCCATGGGGTCCCCAAGATGACCCATGGATTTTCTTGGTCAGACATGACACATCCAATGAGTGTAGGACATGTGTCTCGGTCATTTCATTTTATTAAAACATTATTGTTACCATAAACTACACTAATTACCTCTAATCGCGATTAAAAACATAATAAGTTACTATTCACCAAAAAATTATTTTTATCCCATTGAACCACATTTTACTTCTTAATGACAACCATGTATGTTGGATTTTTGAAATTTCTAACTCAAAGATGGAAAAATTTCATTTAAACGGAAAAATCAGTTTTTATATGTACCACTTTGTGGGTTCACTATTCATCAAAAATTGATGTTTTTCAGAAAAAACCCAAAAATTCACCCTAATCTATATTTGATATTCCGAATTAAAAAATGAGGTCTATTCTACAGAATTAAAAACATATAAGTCACATTAATTAATTTAATAATTAATTCCAGTTGTTAGAGAAAATAGCGTGTTTTTATTAAACAATAAGTATCAAAAGATTGACACTAGTTTAAGTCTGATTTCAATGTGAAATTAATTCCAATGACCACTATTGGATTTAATGGTAAAAATATATTCTAATTTCACTTTAAAACCAATTCAAAAGATAATATAATCATATAAATAAATTATATTAAAAAAAGGTTTTGAATTAAAATACAACATTTTACACTATTCATTAAAAAATGAACTTTATCAGAAAGATCCCAAAAATTTACACCAAGTAAATTTTGATGTCCCAATTATTAAGAAGAGTTTTATTTGGTCCAATATAAAGTATAATAGTGAACAAAACTATATTTAATGACGGTTTGCCATCAAAAGGTGATAAGTGAACCTTTAGTGAAAACTAGGGCATATACGCTTAAAATTTAATTCATTCCGTATTTTAATCCTTTATCTTTTTTTGGATAATTGTAAAAACATTTAAAAACATATATAATCATATTTTAGTTATTTCTATCCATTCCCACCAATACAATTGCTACATGTTAACTACCATTTAAAATAATATTATTTTAGTATTAGAGTGCAACGTAAGATTCCCAAGAAACTCATTGTTGCGTGTTGGGTACACCATCGAGCATAGCGTCCCCTTTAAAGTCATATTAATATTTTATTCACAAATATGGATAAATATTAAAATGACATATTCTTTATTTACCTGGGGTGTTACACCATACATCGATTATATACATTGAATTTTGATAATTTTCACATGATTCCTATGATCGCTAATGTCACACATATTCATTATTTTATAAAAAAAAAGTAATGGACCTTGAATGAAATTTTGTATAGTTCTAGATGATTTTTACAATGGTTTGGATTACATGTACACATATTTATATTGGAGGTATGCATAAAAAATTAAAATGTACTACATTCATCCTTTAAAAAATTATGTCTTAGTATGAAGACCCCATAAAATTTTCATTTTTAAATTGTTCATATTAAGGACTCCATGAACAAGAACTATCCCATCACAATAAAATCAAAAACCTCAGCCAAAATGTTTAATATAGTGTCTCTATATATAAAAACTACTACTTTGTACTTTCATTTTTGTTCATATATTTAATTATGAGGTTGGAACCTAAAATAATCCACTATTAATCATTAATTCATACATGAAACACATTCTAAATCATTCAAAATAAATAACATTCATCTTATGGAAACTTTATCATCATTGATTCATAATACACCAAGGAAATTAAATGAACTTGGAGGCCTCAAAGAATAATTAGATAACTCATTACTATGAAAATAGTTGTGGTATATCCAAAAAATGGTTTCTTTCAAGAGAGGCTTTTAGGATGGTGATCAACACATAGATACCTATCCTTCTAAGGGTCTCTCCCCCTCTAGTCCTAATATAATATTAGTTGCTTCTACCTTTCTTCATGTGAACTCTTTGTCTATTTCAGGAAAATTTTCAATTTAAAAGGAGTTTTTAATGGTTGAGAAAAATTATGAGACATTAAATACCACTTAATAAGTAAAATTTATTCCCAACCCATGCATGAGTGTCAATGGTGATAATAGAGAAAGTATTCCATTAAAGTTAAGTAGGTCAATTTTTGCAATGAATATTTTTTTGTAGATTAAATTTTTGTCTATATGAATAGAGAATTCTTAAGGGAAATTTAGGATACATTCCTTAAATAAATTATGAGAGAACATTATGAAAGATATCATTTTAGTGAAAATAATGAAGTTGTTGTATATTATGATCATATTAATAAATTTTTTGTTTCCATTATTTCTGGGGTAAAATATGATATTACATCAAGCTATGATGGTTATTTTTATAAACTAATTTATGGAACATTTTCTTATTTTAGAAATTTTATGCTTTGAATTGGAGGTCTACATAAAATATTCAATTTGAAAATAGAATAATTCGATTGAATTTTGATATATGATTGTGTTGTGTATGTTTTAATATATTAGGAATCAAATTTTTTATATATGAAGTTAAACTCATTAAGAATTAATACCCATAGAGTGATCATATATATAATTTAATGGCGAATGTATAGATGAATAATCTAAACTAAGAACTGGGTGTGGGGAAAAAATTTCATAAAAAATTAGTTTCATTTTCATTAAAAATAAAAGATACTATAACCTTTTGGTTTAATTCTGTGTTTTCCAAGGATTACATATTTCACACCTATTCTATATTCAATTTAACTATTTATTACCCGCAATTTAACAGCTACCAACCCTAACATTTATATAGATTAAATTATTTTATTTTCAATTGTATAATATAATGTCTTATTTGTTATTATCTTGTAGGTTTTGGAATGATAAAACATTAAGAGTTTTGAAGTGTTAAAGGAGAGTATTTATGGACCTAATCATAAGGAAGCATGGAAATAATTTTCAAGTGAGAAAATCATAGAAATTTCACATTATGTGTGGAATTTTACGTTATGGTTAAAAATTTCACATTATCTTCTAATTAGTTGTGAAAATTGAATATGTGACGAATAATTTTAGATCATCCGGTAGTTGATAAATATGTTTGGGGTTTATAATTTTATAATGTATGAACTAAACACATGTTTCTCCTTTTTTAACTTTTGGATTTCATTGTGGATAAACTCTATATTATTGAAATTAATTTTATATCAATTAAAATAATTATTATCATGATGAAAATTCCCATTTAATTTTCTAAAATCTTATAAAAAATTAACAAATTGATGATATTTACTATAATCACTGATATACATAATTTATTATGATAGAATAATTGAGAAATACTTTGTTTAATTAATAAAAAATCTTGGAGATTCTAAAAAACAACATCAAAATGTGTTTGGTGTTTCGGGTTACTTATTTGAGTTCTCTTAATTCACTTAGTATATTATTTTTTAGGATTAATTGAAAATAATTTTAAACATTGTTTATTTTAAAGAATACATGACTATATTGTCCAACATGTTTTATAATGAAAAGTTTTATGTGTATAATAATGATTACTATCTTTCTATATTAAGCTGTATTTTATTGTGGTCAAAAAAATAATATCATAATTTTTTTTGAAAATTATATTTTTTCATGGATAAATATTTATTTTAGTAGTTATAAATATTTCTTAAACTGTATAATTTTATTTCTTATTTGATTAATTAATAATTTATAGTAAACGATGGATAAAACCATGTATCATATGTTCAAATTCATCAAGAAAGAGTATGTATGCTGGAATGTTGGGAGACCCTTTATAATTTTATTTGCGATAGAACATAAAAAATGGATTTAAACCAACATTATTTTCATTCAACTAGGATTTAAATTAAATAATAGTAATACATTATAATTTTTATTTTTAAGATAAAACTATTGGATTATTTTTAATCCATTAAATTATGGATGATAAATTTGTAGGCTAATTATGTGTCTCTAATCACTATAGAGAAAATGGGTAATTGGGATGAATTAATGAATAAATGGTTATATTGGATTAAATAATTTATTTTATTTAAAATTTAATCATCTATGTAAAACTAAAACCAATGGTTGTTCTAATATTTTTTAATGATGTAATCATATTTTTTTACGTGGAAGATTTAATGTGTAGAATCATCTGAAAATTTCCATTTTTTTTGAAATGTAAATCATTATCCTATAAGTGGAATTGGACTCCCCTAAATTTAATTAATTGATTAATTATTGATAAAAAATTAGTTATGCCTGGGGAAATGATATTTGAATTTATTTAGTAAATATTTATTAAATAATTTTGTACTATAATAATAATAATTTAATGAATTTTTTTTATTAAGTGAATTTAATATTAATGGTGATTATTTGAAGATTAAATTGTTATTCCATGAATACATTCATGAAAATGATGATTTGTTTTTATTCCAAAATAATATTTGAAATAATATTCATATATTTTAAAATAAAATATATCATTTTTTTGTTTTTAAATGAAATATTAATTTTTAATATGATCTTAAATGATGTTAGGTTTTTTTAAATCATAGTTTCTGTGTTCAAATATTTTATTAAAAATATAGAACAAATTATTTTTTTGATAGGTGAAATTAAATAATTCCTTACAATAGTAGAAAATTTAAATTCTCATATTACATTATGATTAATTTTATATTAATTTTACCAATGATCATATTATTTTTACCCTATTTGTGTAGTACTTACTCTTACCACATCGGGTATCAAAAAAATCATTGTATTGAGTATATCTAGCCTCATATAATACTTTTTAGTAGTTTTATGAGACTCGAAAGTCTTGTAAAGACACTCAATGGTAGTTATATAATTCCACTAAAATGAATAATGTATTCCATTTATCATCTATGTATGTTTTTGATTGGTATATAAGAAATTATTTTTAAATGTATTTGTGAAAGATACCGTGGAAGTAATTATACTCTAGCACATTTAAATAATCATTTCTCATCATCTTGATATTATAAAACGTATAAAATAATTTTAATTGGATCTTAAATAGTGAATTCATCCAAATTATAGATAGAACCAAAGATGTGTTGTAATAAATATTATTCAAATTATGAGTATTGAATGAGTCTTCATAAAGAAGTAAACCATGATTTTTCAATCTCTATTGAAGAATCATTTCTAAAATTTGGATGATGAATGATTAATAATGTAGTGAATTTTCAGTCATTTTTTGAGATTTTTCAACGTCAATATCTCAAAATGATATCATGAACATATAATTTTTTGGATTGGATAATGTTATGGAGAATTTATTTTGGTCAAATGTGAGATGCATATATGTCCAAAAGTGTATGAATGTGTTATTTTTAAAAAACAATTATTTGTTAATATGAATTTTTATTTGTAGTCCGACATTGAAGAGTGGGAGGAATTTTTTTTCTATTTAACATATTAATGTTTACTGATATTAAAAATTAATTAAGGTAATATAGTATAACCATCTTTCCAATTTTGCACCACACCTTCCACACATGAGCATATACATGGGGTAAAAGTTACATCGTGATACATTGATAAGGTAATTTGAACTTCGCATGCCACATTGGGGAATAGTTATTAGAGGAGCATTTCTGGTGATAGATCAGTGGTTCCACCTTGTTCATTAAATTTTCATGATATTGATCATTTATTTGATTAATTTATATCTAATTTCTCTAATTACATTATTAGCAGGAGTGTTCATAGACATTTATTTGATCGAGTACCAATGAACAGAACTAATTACATATGGAAATATTATAAACATTATGAAAATATATTATACAAATTTTTGTGTATAGTATTATTTTAATTAATGGGTGGATCCATTTAAATAAAATGGATCATCTAGAAAATGGGAAACCAAATTCAATGTATTCAATCACATTATACAATTACATTCAATTTTTATATTAGTCAATGTCCTTCTCTGAGAGTCAAACACAAATTAATGGTTAAAAAATATAATAAAGTTTATATATATATTGATTAATAATACTATTCACAAGATACTCTACAAGAAATACTTCTATTGAGTATCAAACCACTATTGTATCCGAAATTGGATTCAAGATAAACATAATTTTATTATTATTTTGGTTAGGGTGAATATAATCTTAAGGGTAGAGACATCAAAATGCCCTTCAACAAGCCCCATTGACATACATCAAATATAAATTCTTGTTTATTTATCCTCTGATATATCCCCCTATAATTGTTAGATAATATTTACATTAAATATTATATAATGATTCTCAACAATTCAATGATGGTTGATTTATTTTATAGAAACAACTTCAAGTGTTAAAAAAAGAAGTAAATTATAGTTAAAAACCATAATGTAGTGTACATGTTATCGAATCCAAAGACCACCAAAATACAAATTTTAGATGCATCATGGTTCTTACATTAGTAAAATAGAGACTTATGACTTCATGTGAAAGGGGAACGTACTCAATACTTTTTCTGATGATCACATTGATGCATATCAACATCACCCACCCATAAAAGAGATATGTTAGGCCATGGAAAAAATGTACTTCATAGACGATGATGCATGAAATAAATTCATTGTATTAATTTAGGAATAATATGAAATATAATATAATTGATCTATTATTGATAAATTCTATAAAATATAGTGAAATACAGAAAAACATACTAAAAAGGATAGACAAGGATGATGTTATCATTATCCCATCAATCATCAATAATCTTCCTCATTCTTGGTTGAATCTGAATAAATTGATCAATATAAAGAAAAAAATGGTATTCCCATAAATCAGTTACTCAAAAACATAATATTTGGGGAGAACTATAAAAACATGAGTACAAAAATGAGCCTATGGATGATAATTCCACATTCCAAATGTTGAAGTGAGTGGATCCATCTAGTTACTCAAAGGGGAAACCATGTAAAAACTATCTTTAAAAAGAAATGGAGAAATTCAAGAGGTGGAAATGGTAATGATACAAATATTTCAATATGGTATAATTAAAAAGGATCCTTTGAATTCATAATAGGAAATATAGAACCAATGATTCAAAATAGATCATTGTGGCCATGATTATCTAATAGAATTTACTCGATGATAACTCTTCCTGGAAAAAATATTATGGTTCTACAAGAAAAAAATGAAATAAATACACTCTAAAATAAAATATAATCAATAAATAATGGGAAATAACTATATAATAGAATCATTTCTTGCAGAAATATATATGTTAAGTAAGTGATCGATCTTTAGTTTACCTTACGAAAATAAATCACAAAAATGTTGTATTGGATGTGCCTGAATTTTATAGGATCATGGTCTCCATGAGCTTGTTAAACAAGAATGGGTCTAAGACTGTTTTAGAGGTAGATAAATTGGTTCAATGCATGGTTTGGATATTTTTAAAAGGGTCACATATAAGATGGATTTTTCAAATTGATTATAAATATTTTCACATTTTTACTTTCTAGAGTCTTATGAATTATTGAATAATATTGCATGACCCAATATGACATGTCTCAAGATGTAAGTACAATATTCCTGCCTCAAATTTTCCATGGGATATCGATCATCACTGAGTAGGTATATCACACACATTGTTAGTATATTACTAAGGTAGTTATACACTTGAACACATCTGTAATCATATAAAATTATGAAATATCAAAAAAAATGATAAAAATGAATTACTAAATCTATAACAAAACAATTAGAGTATGAAATATTGTACAAGAATGAATATAAGGGGGACAAATATAATCCCACCAGAAATTGGAAGATAAATTTATACCTTCGTAAATGGAGGGAACTATTTTCAATTACACATCCGTATGACCAACCATATGTATAGCCCATCCTACGATACACGTTACACTAGTCCTCCATGGTTTCTATAAAATGGTATTCCATCCGGATAAGACACAATGTGTGTGGATAGATCCCATTAAGAGGTGAGTATGAAAATAACCATAATTAAATCCTAAAAACGACAATCATGAAACATCAATAAACGTATGATCATCAATAATAGATATGTAAAAAATATTTGAGACATTGTGAAAACCATTTTTATCTATTATATACTCATAAATAATCCCAATTCATAAAATATTTCAACTAATTACTTCCATATATACACTTGAGGTTCTATGGTAACACTCTTCGGGAGGACCCTCTCCCTAAGCTATAGTAATACTACGGAAACTCATCCCATGGATAATTCTCATTGGGTTTAGCACATAATAATCACATATGAAACTTAGGGGTTTCACCCAGTATACAAACTCCATTAGAATAATATCCCATCAGAGTGATTAGATAAAAATTCATATATTAGTGGCCACTTCCTAAGGAACACTAGGGGGATATCAGACTCTCACGTCCCTTCCTAGAGGGGCCTGTGTTGTGATTCCTAGAGCTCGCTTCAAAAATGAATGGGATTAGTGACTAGGACCAAGAGTAAATATCACAGATATGTGAGGCCTTTGACTAATTACATGTACAAATGAATATATCTCCATGAAAATACAATTATGAAATGTAAAAAAATGATTAACCATGCATTCATATATCTAATCCCATAACCATAGAATGTAAAGATGTTCTATAAAATAAAGAGGGACAAATAAAAGACCCTCAAAAAGAGTCTGAAACAAACATACATCCTTAATATAAATGGACTATTGACTCAAATCTATAGGAAAACAGAACTGTATTTCTAGTCTCACTAAGAAACATCTGGTCCTAGACCACCTCAAACTCTATCAAAAGGATGATCGTCTACACAATACACAATATGAGTGGGAATAGACCGTGCATGGGTGAGTTTAAATATCCATATTAAGATTCCCTGAAACCAAAATCATACAAAAAAAATTAAAACACAATTATCTCTATATAGGTATATTTTTACAAACTCCAATAACAAGAATATCTTAATATACGCCACAAAGACACATAGTTTATAGGTATGTTTCAACAATAGTATGCCAGCCTAGGATTTTAGATAGATGACTCCACAAGGAACTCATCTAGGATAACACACACTTGAGTCTGATAGCATCTATTATATCCATCCAAGAGGTACTTTTCATTGTCTATCACCATGAGAAATAAAAAACAGATAGTCCAATGATAATATGATACATAATCTAGGATCACATCTAGGGACACGAGGTGATACCAAAAAAATCTGGATTAACCTGCTATATAGGGGATGAACACACGCATAGAATATTCGATCTCACATTAGGTCTGTCAAAGTGATAACAATGATGATATCCATGAATTCCCAGTGAATGGATCATATTGATATTATTTTAAAATGATTCCATATAATCATTGAGGAAATGGATAAAGGGAATGAACCATAAAAATGTTTTACTAGATATGGATGACAAGAGATCCAAGTAATGTTTACAAAGTACATGACATGTAGTTGGGTTCAAATGCAATTTCCCTAGACCTTAGGTTCTATCTGTGTAAATATCCTATGTCGTCAATCCATGTCCATGTATTAGTACACGCCATGTAGGAAACTTGTGAACTCTAACCGTTTGTCAATACAGGGCTCTATCTCATGCACTTCTGCATGTGTAAAAGTACACAGCATAGCTGGTTTACCCGGTCTAGGTCATGTCTATTTAAAGGAGTACACAATGTTTAGGAATCTCGTGTACCCCACACATGTATTTGTATATCTAATGGTACATTTTGAATACCCCTAGAGCGACCACATGTCATGTGATATGGGTTGTATGTAGTCTGATACATACCCTTCTCCTAAAATCATATTTTCTACAAAGGTCCACCACATAGAATGTAGGTCCAGACTATAGGCCATGTAGATCAAAATTTTATAGATTCCTAGATCTAATTCCCATTCATTATGGAGCCTTCTTCCTCTGATACATTGATAATTTCACAACATTATAGAGTATCCCTACTCATTTGAACATCATCATCGAAAAAAACATGTTCTTCCATCAGAACATCTCATAAAATAGATCAAATCATCGTTCATCGTTATGCATCATTGAACATGATATCAGGTATCAACCATCATCCAAAACGCCACATCTCTATCATCAAACCTACATCATGATTTTTAAATCATAGATCAATTATTTCTAATCATTTAACTAATAAATGAGTATGAAATGATTGATTGATCTGTATTTGTCACATCCTAGAACAAATGAGGAATACATGTGATTAGTGATGACTGGGAGAAAAGAACAAGAATGTATTAAAGGAATAAACCTCAGTTGACTTTCATGTAGATATCAATCCACATACATTTGAATGAATATCAAAATAATCAAGTCCCAAAGATTGTATCCTGTAAAACCCCCACAAATAATCCCTTCCAGCAAGATGATAAAACCACTGATCAATATGATCATTGATTGATTCATTTTCATCATAGAATTTCATAATAGGAAATAACAAATTCAAAACACACACCCTACCTTAATTAGGATTGATCTCTAATGATGACGAAATCGGTGTCGCTTTCGTTGGAGAGATCCTTCAAATTTAACATGCATTGCCTATCTGTCCATGATCTCGTCATTTTTTCACCTAAGATAATTCCTCAATAGTTTCTACAATAAATCACCAATGGTTCTATTTTTTTTCTTATAACCCTAGACTTCAAAAATAAAAATCTATTTTAATATTGTTAAATCATTTCCTCAAAAAAAAAATTTATTCAATTATATTATTAATTTCCACCCTAATGATGAAATTTTTAGAAACCACCCACACCAAACAAAATTATGTAGCTCCTAGGGTAATAGAAACATTATGAACTCAATTATTGCATCATATATCTAATATAGACATCCATTTAGATGATATTCAAATTTTTAGAAAAAATGCATGCGTGTACAATTTAATATTTTTATTTATTTAGAACATTTATTTTAGGCACAAAGAGCCTCAAAATCACACACCCTCTCAAAACCTGGTCTCAAAAATAATCCATAAAATATTTGAAAAATTATTCATGTATTATATAAACATTATATTTTCCCAACTGTTTGGATTTTTTTCCTTAAAAATTCCAATCAAGGGTTACATAAAAAGATGAGGGTGGTATGAATCTGAGACACCCTCTCCCATGTCCTCACATGGATATTCCCATGATGCCACATAACACACACTAAAGGAATCCATCCCCTAGGAACAATACTCTCGTAATGATCCTTGATCTCTTCTAGGAACTCATGAAAGGTCACTCCATCTACAATTCCCAGTTTTCACTAGTCGATAATGGTGAGGGTTATTGCATATTCCTCCTCAATTGTGACATGTGGAAGATTTCAGGTACCTGATCAAACTGCATAGGTTGATCTATGTGTTAATTCACCTCTCAAACTCTAAGAAATATCTACAATGGGATAATGAACATTGGAGACAATTTCTTGCGCCATCTGAATCTATGTAATCCACGTCAAGGTGAAACTTGTAAGGACACATGGTCTCCATAATTAAAATCAAAAGGCCTTATTCAACTGTTAGTATACGAATTATAACGGATTTATGTAGTGTCCATTTCCTCAATCATGATTTGAACCTTCTCTGTTGTACCTAACACTAATTGATGGACCATGAGTGCTTACTCTTTTGGGTTAGTCCAAAAAATTCATGACATACAGGTTCACCCATAAAAAGAATCGAATAGAGCCATACCGATGGTGGAATGGTAGTTGTTGTTTTATGAATAATCCACTAGTGGTACGTGATACTCGCAACTAAGACCATAGTCTAACATGAAATCTCATTGTATTTCCTCCAGAATATGGTGGGTCTACTTAGTATGGGCATCATTTTATGGGTGAAATACTATTCTCAAGAATAACTGAGTCCCAAAAAAACCCAGTAATCCATTACATAATCAAGATGAAAGGAGATAACCATGATCAAAAACAATCATCAATATAAATTCATGGAGTTGGACTATCTCATTCATGTAGAGGAATCCTGATCTCTCTACTGAACCCCACAATCATATATCTAGGATGTATCCCAACATGGGGAGTCAGTCTATAATCACTCAGATTGCATTGTATCCTCTGTATGTATGTGTTAACCCATTCAAAAATTCCATATATATTCCATTACACTTCCATTATACCACCTCATGGGGATTTTTTTCTATATTATCTTATACATGATTCTCAACCTCCTCATGATCAAATGTAAGGCATAATGAGAAAAAAATCTATAACTCTTTTCTTCATCCCTGCCCACCAAAACTGATGTAGTAAGATCTGGTATATCATTACCAGCACTAGATATACCACTAAAGGTGCTGTTTTAATATCTCTTAGTAAATGCCACTAAATCATCAATTATACCATTATTCATCCTCTAAAAAGAACAATTTTCTCTATAAGTTTAGAATATAAATAGAGGGCATGCCTTGTTAATATCGGAGTATGTTGGGTCTTACAGTCGGTATCACAAAGATGTACCTCCCCGACTCAAAATAAGTGAGGCGGGGTGAAAAACATCATCTGGAGGAAATATTATCCCTCTCCATCCATAATGGATTACTAAAATTAGGCCAAATATTCAAATTAATCATTCAAAATCTATGAAAAAAATCTCCTATTGAGAGAATCTAATACAATATTCCCCTCCCCATCAGTTTAGAAAATATTTAAATCGTAATCCACGAGTAACGATATCCATAACATATTTCTCAAGTTGATATCCTTTATATAAAAGATATACTTGAGACTATTCTGATCATAGTATATGATAAATAGCTCATCCATTCTATGTGGTCATCACATCATCAAAGATAAGAATACCACTGATTCCTCAAGATCATGTTTCAAAAAGATCATTACATGTGGTCTCAACTAGCGTGAACCATAGGGAATGACTACATGCCTCTACTTTAGAACACAACAATGAGAGGTACCTGATGCATCATAGAACACAATATACTCAACACCATGTTCTTACAATATCATCGAGATAGTTCTGGTCAAACGTTTCTTCAACAGGTGAAATTTTTGTCAACGCCTCTCTATCCACAAGAAAGGGTATTTCTATCATGTAAAAGAAATCATGAGTCCCCATATTCTATATAAATATTATCTAAATCTCCATTAATATAATACCAACCCTTGGAAGATCAACCCATCCATCACACTCTGTGGTGGATCCCAATCTAACACCACCATTACAATGGAAAAGCCCACTACAACACCATATTTTGAGATAAAATGTCTTATATAGTGGACCAACTAAATCTAGATCTATACAATTGAGATATTTTCATAAATATGGTGCACCCTGAGTATGTTTCGAACATTAATCAAGTTTCTCCCATTATCCTCATCAGATGCTGAGTACACAATGATATAATAGATTAAGACTACCATGAACTGGTTAATGTAAGGCTGAAAGATCTAGTTCATGATTCCTATAATGTCTAATGTGTAATTTTTTCAACCGAATAACATTATCATGTATTCATAGTCCCTATAGATTCATATAAATTTCTTCATAATTTTATTCTAAACCCATCCTCCCAACTGGTGATATCCTGATTTGAGTTCAACCTTCAAGCACAATCATGTACCTATCAACTGGAAAAGAGGACATCGATCCTTAGTGGTGGATACTAATTTTTGATGGTCACCTAGATAATGATTATGTAATTAATGCACAACCTAAATCTCCCATATACCTTCTTTGAAAACAAAACTGGGGCCGCTCGAGATGAAAAACTATATCCAACGCATCCATACTTCAGAAAATCCTCAAATTGCACCCATAACTCATGAATCTCAATATGAGACATGTGATATGTTGGCGTAGAAATAATTATCATATAAAGGTGTAGATTATTGAATATGTATATCTCATAGAGGAAAGTTAAACCTAGAACATAGTATGGGAATCCATCCTCATACTCTGAAGCAACAATAGTTAACTATGAACTCAAAATATCCACTACACCATGAGTTAGGATAGCCTACAGATGAGTAAGAAGTTGCACCCTCATATGCATAAGTCCATCCAACAATACATGGGATTCCATATCATTGAAAATGAGAACATTGTTTCATCACTATTTACGCACCACAACCATCACAAAAAACATTCAATATGAGCATGAACAATAGATAACCAATCCGTACTAATAACGATGTCATAAAACCTCAAAAAATATACATTATAGTCTAATATAAACTGTATCCTCCCAGAGTTAGGTCACACTATCAGGACAAGTTCATGATCACTGAGTCTTATCTAGTAGTATTGTCCATGCTCCATGGTCTATAAAAAGGTTGAACAAGATTCTATAATTAACGTGCAAGGTTTGTTGTAAGAAAATAATGAATTGAACCAATGTCTATTAATAATGTAGTTATGTTATAAACGACATAGATAAAACCTCAATTAATTTTTTGAGCCTCTTGGTTGTATTCTTTGAGCACCTATAGATGTCCATACCTTTTCCCCCATCTCTGTGAGTTTAGAGGGGACCACATAGGGGTCATGGTTGTAACAAGTTAAAACATCAATCACCTACAACTACTCTCCCAACTCCTCATTCAAATCCTTTATCCTATAAACCAGCCTTATATTTCTGCTATATTTAACTCGATGTCCCATCCATATATTCTCTATCAACTATATTACAGTAAGGTAAATCTCATGTGATATGTCCCCTACAGTCACATGAGTTGCACCGCCTATATCTTAAATTAATGTACCCACCCTTGGAGCCCTCCACAATAGATCCACTATCATTGATACTACTCCTAAAATGTCTCACACATATACATCATTTCGACTGATGTTTCCTCCTTTTTGTTGAGGAATCTTATTGTACTATTGATAACCACAGTTTTTATCTACTCATCCTAGAAACTCTAAACCACCAAAGCTTGCACTATCACCTGAACATAGGTAACAATGAAAAAATAGAGAACATTTGATTAGATGTCTCAATACAGACCATTCTCAAAGGACGATGCCTAGAAGAACTGATCTCGAATCATATCCATCGAGTACCTAGTGTGATCGGTAAACCCCTATGGATACCCAACTACTATCATGCTTCCCAACAAAAGAAGTAGACTCTTCAGGATATGTACAACCCTATGTGTAGCAAGTGAGATCTCCTATATGAAAAGGAACTCAAATTCAATCCACATAATAGACAACTTCTCATAAGAATAAGTAAATAAATCCCATAATCATTATATTGAGTAGGGAATATGGCTCAATTATAGGGCCGTCATTGGGTAATATAATGTGATTACAAGATATAAAACATGGGTCACCACGTAATGCTCATCCTCAGACACCAGGGGGTTGGGATCACCTCCGAACCTATGGAGCATCTATTACTAAAACTCATGAATCACGCTCAAAATTCACTCCTCAAATGATGGTACTGTGAGTATCACGTGTTTCTCTACTAGTGGTGGTTTGGCTGGTCTGACAACTCGACGATACATCTATGGAAATGTTCCATATATCGATGTCTGATCATTGAGGGTATCATCATATAGATCACCAATATAAATCGAAGATAGCATATGTTGTAGTGGAAACTAGATCATAAACAAGATAAACTACGGTCAATGAGTACATCCTGAGAGCTGACGCAAGAAGGACATTGAAACCATAACCCATTATTATATTTTGCATGTACCATTGGTTACAATCATACAAGTGTTCTCATTTACCAAGATGATAACTAGGTGATTAGAGTCTTGGTGTATGGATACCTCAGCCACCGAACAAACGTTGGAGTCCATGGCTGGAAATATGAACTTGAAACACATAATAATGTTTTTCCAAACCAATCTCATAGACTCCTTGTCCAACAGAAAAACAAAATTATCTGATTCCTCTCTATCATGACCTGTCCCAGGGGGGGTCCCCACAACGACTCACCAAGCATGCCTCCAATATGCCATGGGCTGTTTACTAGCACTGAGAAGTCATATTAATGGCATTAATGGACTTATCCATTGTACCTATAAACATGAACACTTATCCCATCTTATACAACACTGAAATGTAAAAAAAACTGAACATCCACGCTTTCATGCTTCTTAACTTGTAACCATAGAAAGACAGAAAGAAAAAAGAAAATAAATAGGGCCAAATACAATCCCACCACAATGATTCTAAATAAATATGACATTAATTTATAGGGAAAATTGTCCATAGTCTACATGAACACACCTTAGTCAGTCTTGTCTCACTAAGCAGTGTCTGGTCTTGGTTTGCCTACGACACTTTCAGAAGGTCAATCATCTACAAAAAACACAACACAAGTTAGAAAATACCATGTCGAGGTGAGTATAAAAATAGATAATAGGACAACTTAACACAAATTATCATACATTAATGTAAATAAAATCATATATATAAATATATATATATATATATATATATATGTATACAACACATATGACAAGAATATCCAGATATACTCATCAAAAAACACAATGTTTATAGCTAATTTGCGACCATAGTATAATATCCAAGGATTCCAGCATGAATATTCTACAATGCACTCATATGGGAGAACAAATCCCTCAGTCTTATAACACCGATGATGTCTACCTAAGAGGTACTTATTGTTAGTTTTTGTTATAAGTAATAACACACTAATAGTATGATGATAATATGATACATAGATGAGGATCTCTTCCAGGGTCATAGAGAGATACCATCAACTCAATCTAGATTAAATTATTATGTAGATTATAGACAGATGTGTAGTTTTGGTCAAGATGATACAAAGAACTCCAACTAGGGCATTAATACGAATATAGGATCCCACTTCGGGAATCTGAGATGGATTCCAAAAACTTGATCCTAGATGTCCTAGTGAAGGGAACATAGTCTTAGGAGTAGGAAACGATTGCATGCTAGCCTTAAGGGAAATGATAAAACGAAAATACCTAACAAAACATTTCAATGATATATACTAATAGAGATCAATGATTTATATAATAATTTAAATGGAATGTTCTAGGGGACACATTCCCTGTCCCTTGACCACATGTCCTACCTAAGTAAATGACCCCTCTCATCAAACCATATATCTAGAGTGGTAAAATTTGTATATAAATGTTATATTCCCAACTCATGTGTCACTAAATATATTGATCATGTGTATTTGTATTCATGTAATAGTTCACATATTCTCCCATGTACATTATCTAGGATATGTCTTTATAGTGGAGTACATGTCGTATATGAAACATGTGTACTCCACCCCATTTTGGTGTACTTCACTAGGAACACAATGGGTCACTTGGGAGAGATCACACAATGTTTGACTGGGTTTAGACACCATGTGATACATAATTTTCTCCGTAAACCCATTCCTCCACAAAGGGTTCTCCACGCAGAGTATATATTCGGATTACATGTCATGTAGCATGGGATTTTCATGAATCCCAGTTCGTCTTCACATTCATTCCAATCCCTCCAACATAAATCCTATTGATCATTTCACCTAAATATTGAATATCTTAACTCATTTGAAAATCAACCTAAACAAAAATCAAGTTCCACCATCAGATCTCCATGTAAAATAGATCAAATTTCCATTCATCATTTTCTGTCAAAGATCACTAATGAATGGGAAATCATGTTTCATCCATCATTTTAATCACTTCATCTAAAATTTCACACATCCTTTATTCCATTTTGATCTTAGATCAACGATATTGGATCATTGATCCATGAAAACGGTGCAAAATGATCAATTGATTGGGATTTATCGAGCTGTGGGCCAAATGAATATTGCCCGCAAAGAATGATTAATAGGGTAGAAAATTAAAAAATTAGATTAACAGAATGAACCCTATTAGTAGTTTGTGATAGTATTAATCAATAAAAATTAGAATTTAAATTTAAATAATCATATCAAAAAATGGTTTCCCCAACCAAAACCCCACAAATAATCCCATACAACATGTCAATCTAACAAATGATAAATTTTTTCATTGATTGAGTAGTGTTTACTATAGATTTAATGAACGGGGAAGAAAATATTCAAAACACACACCCTAATTATATTTGCATTGATCTCTATTGAAGAGAGAATATACAATTCATTCATCTGTGATATCCTATGAATTTAGTACACATTGACCATAAATCCTTGATCTCATCATTATTTTCATATTATAATTTCCCAATGGTCTCTCCAAGGGATTTCTAAAGGTTCAAGGGTTTACAAGGCTAACCCATGATTTTCACCTCAAAAATATATTTCATGGTTTTCAAATCACTATGTTTAAACAAAATAAATAAAATAATTTATTCAATTATTCAATTCATTCATGCAATAACAATGACTTTTCAAGAAACAACAAATGCCAAAAAAATTTAATTCACACCATGGGTAAAACCAAAAATTTAATCTAAATGATTCCCATAGATTCCTAATCTGGGTACTCATTTGGATTTAATAACAATTTTTTAGTAAAATTAAACTACTGTGTTAATTAATATTTTTAATATATTTCATATATTTATTTTGAGGCAAACTGGGTCTCATAATTATATGACATCTCGGCACCTAGTCACAAAAATAATCCATAGAATAAAAAAACACAAGGATAATATGAAACATTTCAAAATACCTTCTAGAAACATCCTCATAGAGATGGGATTGACAACATGTATGTGTGGGCCATGTTTATTCTCTAAACCCTCCCTAGATAATCAAGAAAGAAATGAGTATAACTCTAGGACACTCAGTTGAACTAATAATCTAAAATGATGAGGTGTCTAGTCAAATTGGATTGTGGAAACTCACTCAAGACTAATAGAAATCTCCCACACTTCACTAATCAATATGAATCTATTGAGGGATTCCAATGATATTAATAAGATGGTATTCTACTCTAAAAACTCAACGTAATGGACTATAGTGGAACCTTCAGCTAATATTGGGTTGAAGGAGCTCACAAAATCTCACAATGAAGCTGAAATAAGGGAAAATAGGGATCCAACCTATCCTCAAAGGAGTACATGGTATGTCCCTAGGGGCACATGATGTGTCTTATATATCCTATAACTACTTGTTTCTTATTCTATAAAGATATATATTTTCTCACAATACACGATGAGTCACATTTGGTAAATGGCATGTTGAGGACACCTTGACACTCAACACTCCCTTTATCCCATACATGTGCACATCAGGTAATAACCGTGGTCTTCGTCATGTCTGAGTACCTAGATCATAATGTGTACCTTTTCATTCCCATGTACATTGAAATCACATAGGGTATATGGCCACATGTTTCCCGAGTCACGTACTTCAGCTACATGACATGTTATACACTATGTGATACATGGTGTGGGATGTGGAACACATGGAATGTAACACTACATGGATTCATTGGCATGTACACACAACCCGCACCAATCATTTTATAAATGTATCACATGGGTTGACACGTGTAACATAGTTTTTGATTCTTATCTATATGAGTACAACAATTACACTACAACCAAGGCCCCATGTGGTGCATAATCTTGGAAGAAATTGTGTGTAACCTAGAAATTTTCAAATAAATAGAGTTATTTTACATGTCATTGTTTGTGTTCCTGCATTGATTATTCCAGAAATGAATCTCAAATCTAATTTCATATTACTATATCATCACAAAAGATCTTAATCCAAGAATTGAAACCACCCCAAATATAGAATTTTTATCCATTCTATCTGCACAAATCAAATAACATTGAAGAACAGAATATATTAGTACATGCAATCTACTTATTATCAATATCTATTGCAACCAAACCTCGTTCAAACCCTTGATCACTGACCAAACATGTGGTATTGATCTATTGAAAGTAATAATTTTTGCAATATTTCAAATATTCATCACACCATTATCTTAATAAAAATATAGTGATGAACATGTTAAGATACAAGAGAAAAATTTGAAAAACACAATAATGAGGAACAATCCACTGTATTTTTTTATAATACATCAACCATCATTTAAATAATAAGATGAATGAAGATATAATAATAAATGATTAAATTAACCATCCAATAAAATAAAACATATATCCATGAATCATTTCTTGTTTGTGGAATTGATCATCAATTGTTTTGGTAAAAATGTGATAAGCCACAAAAATCAAATATCCAAACTCATGTCAGATCAATCAGTGATAAAGAATGATTGTGTAAAGATAATTCTGATGATATCCCTAAGAGTAATTATTTTTGGTGATTCTTAAGGTACCCCAATCATCGATCCTATATCTAGATGCCTATAAATAATCATCCACGTTATCCTATTAATTATCATGGATATGAAGTTAACCATGTTAATTAGTTATAATAATTTATTTATAAATTTAAAAATAGTTCACTATGTCCCCTTAATAAATAATTTTTTTAGTTAATTTTACATCATTATTTATGAATTTTATGGATTTTAAGAAAACACATCATGGTGAAAAAAGATTATTTCACACCTAGGATAAACCCAAATTATAAACTCAATGAAGGAATCATATTTCTAATCCAACACACCTTTTGCGAGTTATATTTCCCAGTCAAGACAGACTAATAAGAGGGGAGTGATGAGTTAAGAGTTACATTTTATGAATTTTGTTTCATTTCATTTTAACCTCTTAATATTGATAAGGTTTTTGATCCACTCAATATGATCTTCCAATCTCAGCTGATGGGTATTAATATAATCAAAAAATAAAAAAAATATTTAGAGGTTTTTTTTAAAATACATACTTCTTGGTAGTTTGATTATTTCCCGCAACATGGATTATCCATTATAATTACTTATCAAACAAGTGATTGTAAAGGATTTCAACTAAAATTGAAAGACTTATTCTCTTCCTACAATCAAGAGTCTTTACTTTCATTTGGCTCTAACAGAATGTCTTCTTTTTCCATCTCCAATAGATATAATCGGTTTCATAATGGATTCTACAAGAAGACATTACATGCTTCCAGCACCAAATAGATGGTTTCAACTATGTTAAAAGGATTGATCCAATGTAGGATAATTATATGATTTCCATGATGATAGTTTGGGTTCTAACTTTTCCATTTACCTATTCATGTATCTTCAGCAGCCACCGGTCAGGTTTTTTTGGCCTTGCTCAGTAATTCTGACCGCCTACTCTTGAATTATTTCCTCAGTGCAACTATATTCAGAAAAAATATTCCTTCATTATGAAGTCCTGAACTCACTCAGATGTGTCCATGTAGTGAACAAATTATCATTACTTATATTATTGAATAATTATTATTTTTAAATATCAATCATCATCAGTTATTTGTCATCCATGAATTTCATGGTATCCAAAAATATAGAAAAAAATTGTTATTGCCATATTAGTTTATGAATTATTATCAACAATTTTAATTCAAACATCATCTAAATTATTGTGAATTATTTTTTCGGTATCCCAACCGGTTAAGGGTGAATGCATGCATTGGATACTTCATGAAACCATTTATGATATTTCTTTCATGAAATACTTTTCTTATCAATTTCATCACATTTATTATGAAACAAAGTTTGAATTGTCTATTTTTAATTCATGTGTGAAATTACATATTTAAACACAATAACTTGTCATGAATGTTAATATCATATATGTGTGATATAGTTCATATTATTGAATGAAAACCTACATGGGTTTAATCCTTCTATGGTTGTAGGTTATCATACATCATTATGAGTTATAGTGTATGTGACGATGCCTTATAAGTGACATTGGGCTTCATAGGGGAAGGTTTCTAATCCCACCCAAGAAAAAGGTATTAACATGTGATGTCTTGAAGAAACCCTCAATGTCATTAATGAAATGCTATCCTGGGAAGTCATGGAGCAGTGCACGCTTTGGCGAAGAACCATACATGTAACACCCCAAGATTTTATGAAAAAAATACTATTTTAATTTCATTAATGTCTTATGTTGTATTCTACACCAAGATTACCCTGCGCTATATGCAACACCGTATTAGCTTGCAGTATACGCAACACTATTCTTGGACCGTGTTACACACAATTTTGATAATAGTTATTCTACCCAACATTGAGTATATATATATATATATATTAAATGTATAAATGAAATATGGTTGGATTCTGTTATACGAAACAACGAAGGATTCTTTCACAACACGCAACCCTGACTTGGCTTGCATTACACGCAATCGCGACCTTCCTCGATAGCGTGTGTTGTACGCAATACCGGGTTTTAATAAACAATGTTATATTATTATAATATTGTCATGAACTAGCCGTTATGAATATTATTAACTAAATTTTGAATTTTATAACATTATTATTCATCTTACACTTTTCTAGAACATGGTATAAGAACAAAATAAATTTTTCGGGTAAAATAAGTATTTTTTCAAAAAAATGCAGTTTTACCGCCTTTTGATGGCGCAACCACTTTAAATATAGTTTTTGACATGTGTGTATGTTCAATTTGACAAAATAATATTCTTCTTTTGAATCAGGATATAAAAATTTACATTAGATAAAGTTTTGATATTTTTTCGATAACTTTCATATTTTAATGAATAGTAAAAACACGCTATATTTTAATTAAAAACAACTTTTTTCATCGTAATATATTATGTGGTTAAATTATAATATTGAATAGTTTTAAAGTATAAATAGAATATATTTTTACCATTTAATATAATGTATGTCATTAGCATTGATTTTACCTTGAATTCGTAGGTTAAATCAATTCAATCTTTTGTAATGTTTTAAAGAAAAACCCATTTTCTCTCGACAACGGGATTAATTTTAATTTAATTTCTGCATCTTTTGTGTATTGAATTTGGAAAAATGGATTCCATATTTGGAATCAGTGGGTCCAAATTATGTTAATAAGCTACTTTTTATTTTTGGGAATTATGAATAGTAACTACGGTAAATTTTATTTACCATAGTTAAAGGTAAATTGGGCAATTAAGGGTAAATATAATATTTAAAAATTACCCTAACAAATGTCAAAATCCTATTGGATGACTAATAGTAGACCCATATCACCTAAGGGTCGGATTAGAATCATTTAATGGAAATTTTTCCACGAAAATAACTTAATTATTAATTAAAACCAAAGAAAGTGACAACATGTCACTTTCTTATATCTTATAAGTATATTAATTTTAACTTAGTGATAAACTTCATGAAACTTAGAACATGAATAATCTCCAGAAATCTAATGAAATTATCTACATCATATAAATTTATTTATAAATTTTAGGGATCAAATAATTATCATTAATTATGAAACAATAGTGATGCATAAAATGTTTATCTAGTGAAAAATCAAGAATATTGTCTTTATTATACTAATAGTGACCATAAAATGCACAAATACCTAACCAAAACTTATTGGCCATGTAAATGTAAACCATAAGCATCCAATGGTCGAATATTTGACCATTTTTAGCCTTATAAAAGCGATTATTACACTTCTATTATTTTATTTTAAATGATGCCAAAGTTGTCACCTTCATAATTTAATAAATATAACAATTTAAATATTGTGATTTTAAGATGATAAATTCGAGTAAAAGTATTATTGTGAAAGGAAATAGATTTATTTTCATCATAGGATTTTATTTTTAATTTTTCTGCAACAAATAAGTATATTAAATAATTATACAAAAATGTTGTAGTATTTATTTTATTAAGAGATAAACCAAATAAATGGTTTTAAAAATAATAAAATAAATATTATATGAACT
The DNA here is from genome assembly GCA_963277665.1 of Viscum album. Lineage (NCBI taxonomy): Eukaryota > Viridiplantae > Streptophyta > Magnoliopsida > Santalales > Viscaceae > Viscum > Viscum album. The sequence goes on along the minus strand of OY728143.1, from coordinate 53,113,190 downwards.
ATTTAATGTGATAAACTAATTTTATAGATACATATGACCTTTTATTAATATATTAAAGCTTTTAGTTCGAACATATCTTCTGTATAAAGTTTATTTAAATTCAAATAAATGAATAGTGTCAAAATTGACACTATTGTTATTTTACAAAAATAACATATTATAAAATTGTTTAAAAATCACAAAAATATTTAAAAATTATAAATTTATATTTATATGGTCTATAATGTTATAAAGTAAATAATTATGGAAAATTCACAACAAATAAGTAATTATTTGTTATAATTTTAAATTTAGAATTTTATTACCACAAATAAACTTAAATAGATTAAATAAGGATAAATCAAAATGATAAGGTTTCAAATATGATCCAAACATGTCTAAATTTGATTGGTTTATGAGATTACAAACCTATCTCATCTAATCTTCGAATATGAGTCATTTTTGGTGGTTTTTAAGTTGGGTTAGATTTATTATAAATTAATATTTTTAAGAATTCCTAAGGTGCCCCTCTCCTCCCTTATAAAAGGGCACCTCCTCCCCCTCCTCCTCACACAAAATTGAGCACTCATGATCGGCCAACCCCTGCCAAAATCTCTTCTCCACTTCCCTAGTATCATAATAGAGGTCCTGGTCTTCTTCAAAGACCAATCTTACTTCCCTAAGTGGAGGATTCAAAGAGGCGTTCCAAAGAAGAGGTAATATCCATTACCGATCTTTTTCAATTTCTTTCTTCTTCAACTTATTCTTCTTTAGTTGTTTCATGATAAAGTAATAACATCAGTATTTCTTATATACTGATATGTTATTATAAATATGAAACAACTCTAATTAACCTTCTATCCATCCTACGGAAAAAGGAAATCACCGCGCGTGCGTACGTACGGAATACCGTCTCCACGCCGTGGTGTAATCTATTTTCCGCCACCACCTTAATTGGATGGGTATAATGGTGTAATGAGTAACTATATATGATTATTATAAAGTGATATTGATACTGAAATAATATTCATACACTTTAACACAATTCCACGACCATGGGAACGATATCATTGCTCGTGCGTACGTACGGACTACCGTCTCCACGACGCGATGAGATTCATTCTCCATGTTAACCATTTAAGAATGATTATAAAGTATATATAAGAAATAATAATGAAGTATATGAAATTATAAAGCTACTGGATTTATATATATATATACATATGTATGTCATCTACTTACTTCCATTTCAAGACAATAAGGAAAGGAAAACAGCGTTCATGCGTACGTACGGACTACCGTCTCCATGAACGGTGTTTTTAATTTTATTTATCTACCTATTATATATATATATATATACTGAATATATATGATATATAAATCATATTTTATATTCTGGAAGTAAGTAAATCATGATATAAGTAATAATGATGTCAAGAACAACAAGTCAAAACACCTACGATAAATGAAACGATTTTACCCAAAACGCTTCTTTAACATGGAATTTACTAAAGAACGGGTAATATAATGTCATAAGTGAACCATATATGATATCATAACAATGAATATGATTCTGTAATAAGTCAATAACATGATTTAAATAATTATACAGGAGGTTCGGACACTTACAAAGCAAGTCGGACCTAAGGTAAGGGAAATATCACAATCTCATTTTTATCCGAGATTGTTTATACTTTGGTATTTACTGGGATGTATTTTATCATCCACATCCTTGTTTCTTCAATATGTAATATTATTTCCATCCACCTACAATTTTTTAAATCCAATTTTACCCTTCGGTGAGTTTTTAGTAAAATATATGAAAGGAATCTTTTGTCGTTTTTCATACGAGGTACTTTTTGACTTTTCCGACAAAAGTACGAAGAATGTTTTTTTTAACTTATACGGAACGAACAGATTTTTACAGTTTTATAAAGCCTTATTTTCATGAACCTTCCTCCAAAATATTTCATTACTATTTTCAATAAAATCTTTTTCTTTTAAAATTGCATGATTTTTTGTGAAAAGAAATTGATTTTGAAGAAAAAAGGATATTTTCCTCAAGAATTCAATTCAAGTGATTTATCAAAATTATTTTTTATCTAAGATAATAAAGGGTTCTGTTTCTATCCATATTTTTACATTGATTTGACTATGTTGTGATGGAGTTATGTTTATGAATTCCTTTATCTTATATGAATGGTTTTATGATGTCATGTTGTTTAAGAATCCCATTTTTATTACATGGGTTATGCAATGATGTATGATTTATGATTTTGTGGCACACATAAGAAAGGATTCATTATGAGATGGGTGGGACCTATATCTCCCTCCAATGCATTGGGTAAAGATTTTATATCTCATGAGATAGACATGGCTGGAATGGTAGGTTATACCGGTTCAGTGAAACAGGACTGAAACGAGGGTTACTCGATTCAGAAAGGGACTTTGTCCACTAAGATAGTCTTGGCAATGAGTCATGACTAACAAGAAATGATTCTCTATGATTATGTGTGAATGCCACAACGTTTCATGTTTTCAGTTATGATTATTGTGATTACATTTAACTACCATGATTTATCCCATATTATGAAATTATGCTCTCTTTTGCAGGTTATGATTTCCAAAATGTTATGTTCTTATGAATACGATGTGATTGATATATCTTTTGTTTACCCTTACTGAGCATTTGAGCTCACCCTTTTATGTTTTATTTTCCCCAGGATATAAAGAAAGGTTTTAGGTTAAAAAAAGAAGATCTTTATGGGAGATGTTGAAGATCTTTCCCCACGATTAGAAGATTTTATTCTGAGTTTCCAAAGACACTAAACTATTAAGATCCTTGTGTGTGTGTTTTTGTTTTGTACTAAGTATTCCGCAAAAGTAATGTAATGTCAATGTACGTCAGGCTTCGGGTCTCTACAGTTGGTATCAGAGGAAAGGTTTAGTCAACCTTTGGAAACTAGGATGCGAGAACATTAGTGAGATCCCTAGAGATATTTCTAAGGTATGTCTAGGGATGTCCCTAAGGTTAAGTATACGTATAGGTTATAGTACTAGAACTACGGTAACGATCATAGAATTAAACCTAAGATGTTAGATATTGAAGGTACTCCCCCTTTATTATGTTGTTTTCCCTAGCATGATTTTTCCCTCTCACACTATTTTTTTTGGGTTTTAGAAAATGGCTGGAAACAAGATGATTCACGATAATGGAGGATATGATGGACAATGGAATGATATTCTTCATAATGAAATGGGATTTAGAAGTCCAAACATCATTATTATGCCGAATCAGCAATCTCATAATATGATCAATAAAGTAAAATTTGGTAAGTTTCCTGACTCGGCTAATAAGAGAAAGATGGAGTTTCATGATGATCATAGAGGAAAGAAAGTTCAATTTACCCTATGTAAATCATGTGGGAAGAGGCATCAAGGAGAATGTTTCAAAGGAACTGGAAGATGCTTTGGGTGTGGAAAAGAAGGACACAAAGCAAGTAAATGCAAAGGAAAAGGTTCATTTAACAACATGGATGAGGATAATGGTATTGCTATGACATCAACAATGGTTAAATGTTTTAAATGTGGAATGTGCGGGCATTATGCAAACCAATGCCCTAAGGGAAAGTCTCATGAAGATAATCAGTATGGTCGTATGGGATGTATTTATGTGGATGATGATGAAGAGACTACAAATGATATGTGAGATAAAAGAATTTTTGAAGTTCGGTCAATGGTTTAAGAATGTAGTACATGTTTATCATGTGTAATGTTGTATAAGTAATCTCATGGTACTGTAGAATAAAGAGACATGTAAGGATTGTTACACTGTTGTCTGATTATTGTTACCAGTATCCATGAAAGGTTATTCAGATATTTTTGGAATATAGATGATATGCGTATAATTAAGGGATAAGGAGAAAATTAAATGTTTGATAGTATTCATGAGCTCATGATTGATATAAGGACTAAGTGATATCATGGTTTGAGTATATCGAATTTTGAGGATTTTGGTATGTGGAAAGAGTTAACTTTTAATAGAATTCAAGTTTCCAATAAGGTTCAATGGGTATTCAAGAGAATACGTGATTAAGGCCTTTGAATGTTTGGAATGTGACCAACAAGACATATCATATGATATATGGGGATCAACGACAGTATTAAATATCTGGTAATCGTTTTCACTATATTATGAGAGTGGACTGCAGTATTATGGACAAGCCTAATGATTAAAATGGATTATGTTGGACATAAGTTAGTATTGTTTAAGGATAGAAGGTTTTTGATATTATTGATGGGATGTTATAGTAATGTAGTTTTAGAAAAAGGAAAACCTCCAGGACGGGCGACAACCCATCGCGTCGGACAAGGATGTGGGAATCGAACCCACAACCGAAGTGCGACTGGCCTTTATCGCCTACCACTGGCCTACAGGAAGTCCCTGTTTAGTAGAAACTAGTTTTATTATATTAAGCAGTATGATATATGAAGTATAAGTCTATTTTAGAAACCATATGTGATTAATCTCACTATATATCGACTTATGTATATAATTTTTGCTATCCTTTTGTTTGAGATAGATGGAATGACACGTCATTCTATCACATGATCTGCTAACACTTCACGAATAACAAATTCAACTTCATTTATTTAAGAGATGAAGTGGAAATTATTCAAGGCATGAACAACAGTGAGATTGTACCAAAATAAAGAAAGTATTTATTCTAATTCAAATTTTCAACATTAAGGAAATGATCTTGAAAACCAAAAATGTTGTCCTAGTGATATTATACCTGATGAATCGGATGGTACCCTAGATCGTCACAAATTTATGGCTTTGTGATTTCTGGCTTTTCCATAGCCATGTTCTCTACCACTCTCCATCAGAACATGACGGTTAGATTTCCCTTCCATGTCCATATTTTCACCTATGTTCTCCTATGTGGATACCCAGTAATTAGTTAACTTGGGTAACCATTACGTTTTATACTTTAGTTTTTAAAGATAAGTTTTGGTATTCCTTTTTACGATGTGAGTTTCTATCAAAGAAACTTTCAAATAGTAAACCATTTATAACCCCGACGAATTTCGAGGGCGAAATTCATTTTAAGGGGGGTAGAATGTAACACCCCGAGATTTTATGAAAAAATATAATTTTAATTTCATTAATGTCTTATGTTGTATTCTACACCAAGATAACCCTGCGCTATACGCAACACCGTATTAGCTTGCAGTATACGCAACACTATTCTTGGACCGTGTTACACACAATTTTGATAATAGTTATTCTACGCAACATTGAGTATATATATATATATATTAAATGTATAAATGAAATATGGTTGGATTCTGTTATACGAAACAACGAATGATTCTTTCACAACACGCAACCCTGACTTGGCTTGCATTACACGCAATCGCGACCTTCCTCGATAGCGTGTGTTTTACGCAATACCGGGTTTTAATAAACAATGTTATATTATTATAATATTGTCATGAACTAGCCTTTATGAATATTATTAACTAAATTTTGAATTTTATAACATTATTATTCATCATACACTTTTCTAGAACATGGTATAAGAACAAAATAAAATTTTCGGGTAAAATAAGTATTTTTCAAAAAAATGCAGTTTTACCGCCTTTTGATGGCGCACCCACATTAAATATAGTTCTTGACATGTTTGTATGTTCAATTTGACAAAATAATATTCTTCTTTTGAATCAGGATATAAAAATTTACATTAGATAAAGTTTTGATATTTTTCCGATAACTTTCATATTTTAATGAATAGTAAAAACACGTTATATTTTAATTAAAAACAACTTTTTTCATCGTAATATCTTATGTGGTTAAATTATAATATTGAATAGTTTTAAAGTATAAATAGAATATATTTTTACCATTTAATATAATGTATGTCATTAGCATTGATTTTACCTTGAATTCGTAGGTTAAATCAATTCAATCTTTTGCAATGTTTTAAAGAAAAACCCGTTTTCTCTCGACAACGGGATTAATTTTAATTTAATTTCTGCATCTTTTGTTTATTGAATTTGGAAAAATGGATTCCATATTTGGAATCAGTGGGTCCAAATTATGTTAATAAGCTACTTTTTATTTTTGGGAATTATGAATAGTAACTACGGTAAATTTTATTTACCATAGTTAAAGGTAAATCGGGCAATTAAGGGTAAATATAATATTTAAAAATTACCCTAACAAATGTCAAAATCCTATTGGATGACTAATAGTAGACCCATATCACCTAAGGGTCGGATTAGAATCATTTAATGGACATTTTTCCATGAAAATAACTTAATTATTAATTAAAACCAAAGAAAGTGACAACATGTCACTTTCTTAAATCTTATAAGTATATTAATTTTGATTTAGTGATAAAATTCATGAAACTTCGAACATGAATAGTCTCCAGAAATCTAATGAAATTATCTACATCATATAAATTTATTTATAATTTTTAGGGATTAAATAATTATCATTATTTATGAAGCAATAGTGATGCATAAATTGTTTATCTAGTGAAAAATCAAGAATATTGTCTTTATTAAACGAATAGTGACCATAAAATGCACAAATAACTAACAAAAACTTATTGGCCATGTAAATGTAAACCATAAGCATCTAATGGTCGAATATTTGACCATTTTTAGCCTTATAAAAGCGATTATGACACTTATATTATTTTATTTTAAATGATGCCAAAGGTGTCACCTTCATAATTTAATAAATATAACAATTTAGATATTGTGATTTTAAGATGATAAATTCGAGTAAATGTATTATTGTGAAAGGTAATAGATTTATTTTTATCATAGGATTTTATTTTTAATTTTTATGCAACAAATAAGTATATTAAATAATTATACAAAAATGTTGTAGTATTTATTTTATTAAGAGATAAACCAAATAAATGGTTTTAAAAATAATAAAATAAATATTATATGAACTATTTAATGTGATAAACTAATTTTATAGATACATATGACCTTTTATTAATATATTAATGCTTTTATTTTGAACATATCTTCTATATATATTTTATTTAAATTCAAATAAATGAATAGTGTCAAAATTGACACTATTGTTATTTTACAAAAATAACATATTATAAATTTTTTTAAAAATCACAAAAATATTTAAAAATTATAAATTTAAATTTATATGGTCTATAATGTTATAAAGTAAACCATTATGGAAAATTAACAACAAATAAGTAATTATTTGTTATAATTTAAAATTTAGAATTTTATTACCACAAATAAACTTAAATAGATTAAATAAGGATAAATCAAAATGATAAGGTTTCAAATAAGATCCAAACATGTCTAAATTTGATTGGTTGATGAGATTACAAACCTATCTCATCTAATCTTCGAATATGAGTCATTTTTGGAGGTTTGTAAGTGGGTTTAGATTTATTATAAATTAATATTTTTAAGAATTCCTAAGGTGCCCCTCTCCTCCCTTATAAAAGGGCACCTCCTCCCCCTCCTCCTCACACCAAATTGAGCACTAAAGCTCGGCCAACCCCTGCAAAAATCTCTTCTCCACTTCCCTAGTATCATCCTAGAGGTCCTGGTCTTCTTCAAAGACCAATCTTACTTCCCTAAGGGGAGGATTCAAAGAGGCGTTCCAAAGAAGAGGTAATATCCATTACCGATCTTTTTCAATTTCTTTCTTCTTCAACTTATTCTTCTTTAGTTGTTTCATGATAAAGTAATAACATCAGTATTTATTATATACTGATATGTTATTATAAATATGAAAGAACTCTAATTAACCTTCTATCCATCCTACGGAAAAAGGAAATCACCGCGCGTGTGTACGTACAGAATACCGTCTCCACGCCGTGGTGTAATCTATTTTCCGCCACCACCTTAATTGGATGGGTATAATGGTGTAATGAGTAACTATATATGATTATTATAAAGTGATATTGATACTGAAATAATATGCATACACTTTAACACAATTCCACGACCATGGGAACGATATCATCGCTCGTGCGTACGTACGGACTACCGTCTCCACGACGCGATGAGATTCATTCACCATGTTAACCATTTAAGAATGATTATAAAGTATATATAAGAAATAATAATGAAGTATATGACATTATAAAGCTACTGGATTTATATATATATATACATATGTATGTCATCTACTTACTTCCATTTCAAGACAATAAGGAAAGGAAAACAGCGTTCATGCGTACGTACGGACTACCGTCTCCATGAACGGTGTTTTTCATTTTATTTATCTACCTATTATATATATATATATACTGAATATATATGATATATAAATCATATTTTATACTCTGGAAGTAATTAAATCATGATATAAGTAATAATGATGTCAAGAACAACAAGTCAAAACACCTACGATAAATGAAACGATTTTACCCAAAACGCTTCTTTAACATGGATTTTACTAAAGAACGGGTAATATAATGTCATAAGTGAACCATATATGATATAATAACAATGAATATGATTCTATAATAAGTCAATAACATGATTTAAATCATTATACAGGAGGTTCGGACACTTACAAAGCAAGTCGGACCTAAGGTAAGGGAAATATCACAATCTCATTTTTATCCGAGATTGTTTATACTTTGGTATTTACTGGGGTGTATTTTATCATCCACATCCTTGTTTCTTCAATATGTAATATTATTTCCATCCACCTAAAATTGTTTAAATCCAATTTTACCCTTCGGTGAGTTTTTAGTAAAAGATATGAAAGGAATCTTTTGTCGTTTTTCATACGAGGTACTTTTTGACTTTTCCGACAAAAGTACGAAGAATGTTTTTTTAACTTATACGGCATGAACGGATTTTTACGGTTTTATAAAGCCTTATTTTCATGAACCTTCCTCCAAAATATTTCATGACTATTTCCAATAAAATCTTTTTCTTTTAAAATTGCATGATGTTTTGTGAAAAGAAATTGATTTTGAAGAAAAAAGGATATTTTCCTCAAGAATTCAATTCAAGTGTTTTATCAAAATTATTTTTCATCTAAGATAATAAAGGGTTCTGTTTCTATCCATATTTTTACATTGATTTGACTATGTTGTGATGGAGTTATGTTTATGAATTCCTTTATCTTATATGAATGGTTTTATGATGTCATGTTGTTTAAGAATCCCATTTTTATTACATGGGTTATGCAATGATGTATGATTTATGATTTTGTGGCACACATAAGAAAGGATTCATTATGAGATGGGTGGGACCTATATCTCCCTCCAATGCATTGGGTAAAGATTTTATATCTCATGAGATAGACATGGCTGGAATGGTAGGTTATACCGGTTCAGTGAAACAGGACTGAAACGAGGGTTACTTGATTCAGAAAGGGACTTTGTACACTAAGATAGTCCTGGCAATGAGTCATGACTAACAAGAAATGATTCTCTATGATTATGTGTGAATGCCACAAAGTTTCATGTTTTAAATTATGATTATTGTGATTACATTTCTCTACCATGATTTATCCCATGTTATGAAATTATGCTCTCTTTTGCAGGTTATGATTTCCAAAATGTTATGTTCTTATGAATACGATGTGATTGATATATCTTTTGTTTACCCTTACTGAGCATTTGAGCTCACCCGTTTAAGTTTTCTTTTCCCCAGGATATAAAGAAAGGTTTTAGGTTAAAAAAGGAAGATCTTTATGGGAGATGTTGAAGATCTTTCCCCACGATTAGAAGATTTTATTCCGAGTTTCCAAAGACACTAAACTATTACGATCCTTGTGTGTGTGTTTTTATTTTGTACTAAGTATTCCGCAAAAGTAATGTAATGTCAATGTACGTCATGCTTCGGGTCTCTACAATACATGTATAGTATGAATTAAAACCAACCATGGTTGTTTGGGGATTTTCATTTTGGTATGAAATCTCACACAATATCTGAGAGTTGTACTAGCAATCTCAATGGATTATAGGGAGAGGGGATATATCCTTATGGAACCACAACTGGGCAGGGCTGGTGCTCGGGTTCCCGGTTGTTCTGTAACAACCCACACATTCAGAGAATCCAACATTCATCTTACCCTCATTAATGCGGTGCAAGATGAGCAGCAGCAGAATACCATTAAACTCATTGATATATTTTCGGATCTGATTGGTGTGTGTTCAACCTCTTATCTTCAGGGAATTTTAACTCTAATGACTAATAGCAATCATGGGAGATTCCTGCTCTTGTTGATTGCTGGAATTTCATTTTATGGTGCAAATGCATCCCTTGGAAATACATGTTTCTGCTATAGTGAATTAGGAACATGGCCATTCCATCATATGATAATATCATACATTAAGGGATCCCAAGTGTGTATCGTTTCACTTATTGTGTCTCCTGTTATGAGGAGAGTTTCGAACACCTTTTTTTATAGGTGAATCTCTATGTGCCATTTGGAGCAGATTTTGGGATTTTACAGGACTACATGATCATAACATGGCGGAAACTCCTTTCTAGGATAGGTGGTTTCATAAGTCCGGGGAGAGAGGGATAGAAAAGGTGGCTCATACCTTGTTCCTACAAGCATGATGTTGGTATATTTGGTAGGACAAAAATAAACTACAACACGAAGGGGTTAAATATTCTAATCATTCCATTACTCTCAAGAAGAATATTCTCCTCTCCGACTTGGACCATCTTGTCTGCAATGGGTGGGAGGCTACCTCAATATGGTGGATGAACATGCGGCCTCAAGACTCTGAGACAAAGAGAAGTAGAATTGGTGGTCATTGGTTTAATTGGTACCCCCTATATGGTATTGAATCTAAATATTAATGGGTCCGGATATGGAGGGGTCTTACACGGTAGTACTTTTGTCCATGAATCTCAAAGCTTGGTGGTTCCGTCTTTCTCCGCTCGCCACAACCATGGATCCCAACTTCAGGCCGAACCTAAGTCCATGATACGAGGATAATTCCTTTTCAAACAAATGGATTTACTATCTCAGAGGTGTAAATGGACTCCAAAATACATCATGATGTTATGTATGAACTCTACCCTATTTTGTGGTATATCTCCTACATCATCAAAAAATTCAAGTACATGGTCAACAATGAAATCAATGTTAATCACTACTAGAGATGGGGAAATCATGTTGCAGATTAAATTGCTTCGCATGATGTCATTATACATAACCCGGATTGCTTGCACAATGATCATACTTTGAAGCCCGAAGGGTTCAACCTCATCAGAGGGGATTTCATCAATCTTCACAATTTTAGACAACCTTAGGTGCCTTCCCTTTCATGTGGTCATGTGGTCATGTGGACATATTACTTTATTTATTTTTCTATTCCATAATAAAAATTGAAATAATGATGACAATGCCTTACAGATGCCGACAAAATTTTTTTAGAAACTACGGCGACACAGAACTTAATGTTACTTGATGGTTAACAGAAATAGATTATTTATGAATTATAATGAGTGTGTTATTCACATTACATATGCTCGTAGATTCCTCCTTGATGAATTATGTATGATTCAAGGATCCACTCAACCCATAAAAACCAAAACAGGTTATATATTCTATGATTTTATAGAAAAAAGGAGGTCGCTCATTTAGTTTTTCAATAGAAACACCACATAGCCTCTGGATATATCATTTTATAAGCTTGGATTACTATCTTTCACTTCCTAAAATCTAGTTTTAATTTTCAATAAATATCCCAAATTTTATTCTACGTCGAGACATATTTATCTTATACAAATCCATTAGCTGTATACCAAATGTATTCCTAAAATTATGTAATTCTCCATTTATGATTGCATAACATCCATTCCAGTGAAATTCAAATTTTCATTAAAAATGGATTTTGTTATCATCAATAGTCATGATCTATCTCGTCCTATTTGTATATCCTCTTGAAACTATAATTATCATTTTGAAAAATTCTTATTAATTTAGTTCATCACATGCATGAAATTTACATTTTCATGAATTATATTAGTTTTCTATCAAGTTATTAATACCACTAGAACCTTTTAAATTATTTTTGAAATTGATATATCAGTGGCTCAACTATGTTATGGCATATAAAAGATGCTCAAATAATCTGGAATTTTAAGATGATCACTGAGATTGATCAGATAGCCAATATCAAATGATTGTATTGTTGTAGTTATTTTCTACATTTTAATATTAGGGATAAATACAACCCTTTTAGGAGTCCCATATTAGTCTCAGCATTTATCAAGGCCATGGTTTAAAAATCAATCACTACTACATAGTGGGAAGAGATATTGAACACATATAACACGCCTCATCCCTACATGTTGTTGAAAACTCTTCTCCAAGTGATCTATGGGCCATAAACATGTGAAATTGTGGGTCTGTTACTATTCCCACCGATACAACCAACCATTAAATCTATTATATTGGCCCAACCAAGTTCCCCTGGCCATGGAAAACCCTTATGGGTCCCACATATTGTTGTGGTCGTGCCTGTAAGGGAGGTCCCACTAGTTTAACTATTTTTTATGTATGGCCGCATAATATTACATCGAGAAATTATTTTGTAATAAATTAAATTGAAATCCAATTCTCAAAACCTATTCACTTCCACTTAAATTCACCATGAATATTATATATTATTGATTTTTATGTACTTAATCAATTTATCTTCACATCCTCACGAAATTAATCGTATTGCATGAGAACCTTCAAATCATAATATCGTCATGAAAATAAACATTTGAATGCTATTAACATGTAATATCGAATGTGAAAACATATTACCACATTCCATTAACCATTAATAAATAGTACAATACATGTTAGAGTTAATCATGGAGAATAGTACATGTGTGAAATCTAATTTTAAAAAATTCATCCATAACAATTCATCAGGCTTCATCGCTTATCATTATCATATTAACAAACACATATTTACATATGATTGGAAAAAATGAAACACTGGGCCCAACAATATCTCCTTTCTTATTTTGTCATCAATACCTTTTTAGAGCACACTATAAGAATTATATTTGCAATAAAATATTTTGGGACTTCATTGACAATAAAATGAGATGAATTAGTGGGGACTTCTAAAAAACAGTTTCTCATCCCATTGAATATTATTTATTTAAAACCTCTGAGATAGGGATGGTATCAAACAATTATGTTACCAATTCTAATTTAGTGAATCAAATCTATCTATACTTCATATAACCCAATGTTAAAAATAGATATATTATACTAATGGTTTCAATTTTTACCATAATAAAATATTCATGTTAAATATTGTATCGAATTTCACAATTCCCATCCAAAAGCGTGAGCATAATCATATTTATCAAGGATATGCTAAATTTAAACCCTTCTTCAAAAAAATCAGAAAGATCTTATATAAAGAAAAATATCTCCATTTTTTATGTTATCAAGATCCAAGAAATCCCACTTAATTGATAATGTTAATATAATTAAGATAAATGGATGAATTTTTTACTATAATTATATAGTTGTTCTAAAGATCCACATTTACTAGGCAGTAAAGATTTAATAGCTTTATCTCATCCATTTTACCCCTCAAGGGATACATCCATCTCCTTCAATTACTTGAAACTTATTAAAAAATAATATATATAAATAAGGGAATATAGTGTGACATTACTTATTCCACAATGTGAGAATAATGTTATATATGTTATTCAAAACCATTTCTTGTTAATTGATCCAATCATCATTCTTGTACATCTAACTTTTGAATATGATTTATCCTCTAGTACTATATATCTAATCACTCCTACCACGAAATTGCATAAGATAGTTCATTATTAACCCATTAAATAATAAGCATTTATTAATGCATGATTCGTTATCTTCAATTCTTCATCTAGTCCATCCAATGTTAAATTTTTTGTTGAAGAAGAAAAACAGAGAAACAAAAAGTTCAAATGGATGAAAGCATTATAGACAATAAAAAAAGGGACAAGAAACGAGACCCGAGAAATATACACAATCAACATTCACAAGTACCATGGGACTATGGGGTCCAGAAGTAAGGTAGACCAAGAGAGTATACTCTAATCATGTTAACTACCATAGGTTTCAAGAGTATGATCGAATTAATGCAAGTGAAGTTGGGACTCGAGATCGCAATAGACGCAAGATGATCCGCACCTTAATTCCCCTCATTCCAGGTATGAGTCACCCTGATATTATGGAGAAGAGAAAGGTTGTTTCTAACAATGTATGAAATCAACTAGGGTATGTGAACCTTTCCATTAAGGGAGCTATGTAGAATCATGGAATCTGTCTCCACTTGGGTACTCATGATGTTCCTCTGCTTGCAATGAGATATCCCTGTAGGCAATGATTTGGCCTCTTCTTGGAGTGTGGATCCATTATCATATGATGCGGTGATAGCCATCACAACACTACCCCACATGTCCCTAATAATGCCCCCACCTTTTATTTCCCCAGATGATATGGGCCATTCAAATTGAGCTTGTATCCAGAAACTGAAGGTCGCGATTGTATCCATTGTCCCTCTGGCCTATTATATGAGGAGTTAGCTGGGAGTGCACTCACCTGAAGAATCATCAATTAAGGAGCCTCCCGCCATCTGGGAACAAGTGTAACCAGGGCATCCATCAGGTTCTGTGACTGCAGCACGATGGTCATTGCTGTAGGCATATCCCCTAGAATTAAAGCTAGGTTCCTATCTAGAAAAATTCACCCACACCCTACACTGAAAATCATGGAACACACCCCCCTCTTTATGTCTATAATATCCAGCCCGTGATACCATCAATCCATAAAAGAGGAGTTCATGTGAGAACTGTAGGAGAAAGCTGTGATGCTTCCCAAAATAGACCAAATGGCTTGGGCCCAATCACTTCCAAATAACAAGTGAGCAATGCTCTCCTCCCTCAAACTACAGTAGTAATAGCCTCTAGAAACTAGATTAAATCCCACCTTCTAAACTTTCTCATCTACAGCCAGAGAATTCTTCTTGAATCTACATGTTAGAAAATTTTATTTGGAAGTAATCTCTTTATACCAAACTGTTGTATTCCATGTGTCAATATGGAATTTCGAAAACAATATATTGTGATATTCCTTGGTAGAGAAACGCCTTGAGGAGGATGTGGTGAAGAAACAAGTGTCAAGATCCATGTTAATAGAAATGGACTCGAAAAGCTCATGTTGTTTTGTATCCAGCACTGCCTTGATATGTTGCGGGTAGAGGTTGGATTCCTTGAAGGAGATAAAGGGGGTTGGGTAACCTAGAAAGCCAATAATAGAGCCAGACCAATTTTTCTTCAAAATAAATGTTACCTTCCCCCACAATCCAGTGTGATCTCTAATGAAGGGTGCTGATGAACGGATAGATACTGGACCAAAAGGGGGATGTAGCACATCCAGTGTGCTCCTCATTACCCACCCATCTGTGAGACATGGAATTCCCCCAAAAGGTATTTCCTTCAACCACTTCCCATGAAATCTTGGAATACATACAGTGATATGGGGAGTCTAAACTCCTTACATAAACACCCCCTGCCTGTATGGGTTGTGACATTATTTCTTGTGTAACCCAGTGACACTTTCCCCCAGAAAGTGCATCCTACAGAAAACTATCTAGAAGCCTATCAACAATTCTAATGATTCCTTTAGGAACAACAGTGGAGGCCAAATCATGGATGGGGATAGTCGACAACACCATGTAAACTAATGTAATTTTCCCCCAAAGGAAATAAAACAGTTATTCCAGTTACAAAACCCTACCTATGGTATTTCATACAATATGATCGATGTTGCGAATCCTGAGCCTCCCTTGAGATATAGGAGCTTCGAGGTAATCCATGGGAAAGGACCTGAGTTGCATTTCATGCCGTGTTCAAAGGGACGAGGCCCTACTAGGTGGGAACCTATTCGAGAAGTAAATACCGATTTTGGCATTATTAGTAACATGTCCACTCCAGAAGCAATAGTCCGCAAGAATTATCTTTATGTCATTTATTGATCCCCTACCACCATTAATGAAGATAAATGTATCATACAAGAACATCATGTGGGATATATGATTGGGTTAAATGTCCTACTATATGGGATTATTGCCCCATTAGATAGGCCTCGGATGATGAGGCGGCTAAGCATGTCCTGTGCAAGAATGAAAATATTTGGAGAGATAAGATCCCCATACCAAATCCCTCAGGTATTCTAAAAAAAACCCATAGGACTATCCCATGAATGAAACATCAATCCAAGAGGTGCTGAAACATCATAATATAAGGTATATTTCCATATAAGAGAATCCCATTATTGCAAGCACTCTGTTAATGAAGCCCCACTCTATCTTATCATAGGACATATCATTACTCTAGTACTAGAAATTTTTTCATGCATCCTCATTCATTGTTCCTATCCTTATTTCATCTCTCACATAGATCTTTTTTAATAAACATTCCTTCATTTTTTGACAAACATTTATTGTATTCATCATCTTTTAATAAAATCATCATTTTTTTCCATTTGCACATGATTTTTCTTGAGATTATTATAACATTATAGCCTTCTTTAAATCATCCCTATAAAAATCAAGATAATATCATTGAGATTTTTGATGTCTTTTTTGGATTTTCCAAGTGGATTTACATTTTTTCTCCCATTGATGGAGGGAAGGACCTTTGATTGTTCTTCTTGTTGATTGTTAGTGTAACGATATATATTCTTCTTTCATATATAATTGACTTCACGTCCATATTTTAATTTTGAGGATTTACACATTCTATATGTAGCTGAACTATATAATTATGGTAATGACATAGATTTTCCAGGTTATATTTTTAGAATATTTCTGTGAAAAACACTGAGACAAGGCCATGAGACGGCATTGGATTTTGAGGCGTAGTGTGCCTGGATTAGTCCGTTAATAAAATTTATGTTTTTAAATATCATGAATGATATGATTTATGGAAAAACATGAGTATATATTAAATGGGTACCCAGATCATAAATTTAAGGTAACCTTTGAATTTAGGATAGCGACTTTACCCTAATCCTATGTTTACTTAAGTCGGCTCGGGCCCCTATTGAAAAGTCCGAAGAATGGAGTAACCATTAATAGATTAATTGAATAAAATTATTTAACTTTTCAAATCCTTATAACTCATGAATTGACATCATGAGTTTGTTCATTGATTATGTAGTAACTAGCCTTAACATGTTCGGTTTGATCATAAAAGTTAATAATTGGGTTTTTAAAGAAAAATAATATAATCATAACAATTATTATTTTATTAAAAAAATGGTTCAATGCAACACAACGTTGTTCTACCAATATCATTTCCTAAATGAAATAACATAATGATTCTGCAACTCAAGAGTAATATACATTTAGTTTCATTTCATAAATGAAATAGTGTAATGATGTAGTGACTTAGTAATAAAAAAAATGCTAAAATACATTTCTTTCATTATGTTGATTAACAATGAATCAGGATCGAGGAAGTATCCTAGAGTTTTCTATTAATACATTGAGAAAATTAATTGGTGAAATAAGAGCCGTGACATGTGGTGAGCGACAATGGATCGACGAACCGATTTATACCAGACATTGGTAGTTTGATGAAGGATGAACATATGATTCAACCTTGGTCAGCAATCGATCAAATCTGAGGTAAGGTTTTATTTCTATGTGTTTAACTTTTCCCTTTTCTTCCTTTATAAATGACTAACATGGGCCAATTTACAAATAAAATTAACTCGTAGTTCAATCGTCTACGCCAGAATAGAATTTTAGATGTACGGTGTTATGGGAAATCAGATTCCAGTTTTATTTTTCATTGTATAATCTTCTAACATGGACTAATCATGCCGACATCAACAAATGTTGTAGTCCATTCTTCATGCATTCCTTTTGTGTCCTTTTAATCCTCCATTTTATTTCATTCTTCTTGATGTGATGGCAACAACGGTCCATGTAGGACCTCAACGGTGGATCAACCCAGTCATGAGTCCAAGGGAGATGGTAGAACCGGGTTAATGACTGTTGGAATGGGAGACAACTGGGGTGGAGGTAGATCTACAGCTAGTAGGTTCGTGGTGGTGATTGATGGTTGTGGACAAGTGTCTGTGATTGAATCAATGGACACTAGCATGATGGACAGCAGCGGTGGAACCAATGGAAGATGCCACATGTAGTGGACTAGGGAAACCAAAAGGTGTTCGGTGACAAAGGAACATGGAGATGGTGGTGGCGCACAGTGGTTGATTTTGGCAGGAGGCACATGCCGAAGGCATGATGCATCATCATAGGAGGCCCACAACCATAATGGGCTATGGTGAGGATACTACATGAGGTCATCAAAATGCGTGTTGGGAGGTGTAAGGTCATGTCGGTCATGTGACACAGAGAAGATGTGTCACCCACAACATCTGGGTTAGGCCAAACTGTCCTACCATTAGGGGTTGGGTGATAAGAGAAACTAGGCCTTTGGGTGGCCCTGTATGAAAGAAACCATCCCATTAGTGGAGGCCAAATTGGATGAAGGGGACCCGGCCGATGGGAAACCCATCATGTTGGACCCTCATCCTAATGGTCCTTGACCAATTTCCCTAGTTGTTGATCTATTTAGGAATAGGTAATCACAAATACAACTAGGTCGGGTTGTGTCAGTCCGACCAAGTAGGTCTAATCCAGACCCGACTAACCGCTTTTCACTAAAAGTATCATAACATTCAAACCACATGTCTGATTGATGAGCCATTGTGGTGTTGGGACCCTTGAGATGAGTCGTTACATTTGGTATACACAATGTTTCATAGCATACCAGTGGACCTCGTTGACCCATTAGGCCTTACTGAAAAGAAGACCTCAGTACCTCTTTGGACCAGTAGGTGAACAAACCTCTCTGGCCCAGACGACCTTAGTGAGGAGCGGACCACACTGTCCCAACAAATGAGGGGACCTCAGTGGCCCATCAGACCTCAGTGAAAAGCAGATCTTAGTGTCCCAGCAGATGATAAAAACATTGTGGACCAATATAATAGTGGACCTGAGTATCCCAGTAGACCTCAGTGATGAGTGAGCCTCATTGGCCAAACATGACACATAGACCAATCGAGGATGTGTCCCTCAGAAGTACAAGATATCCATCAGTAAGACTGAGAGTCTTTCATTCAATACTTTTGGTCATACCTATTTGAGCATTCTGTAGTGACTCTCATAACTATTCTTCTTAGTGCATACACATCGTGAACCTCATTATTTGTCTTATTTTTGAATATCATTGTTGTACTCTATTGTAGTTCAGTTCCCAACTGAGTATCATTTTACTCACCCCTACACAGGCTTTACCCTCACATGTCATGTCTTGTGGAGATGATCGAAACATTGATGATGTCCTTGGTTGACCAGGTCTAGGTGTTTCTTAGAATGACTAGGCAGATGTGATGTGCTTCTATGAAATCAAATTGTTGTTTCGGGCCTAACTTTTCGGTAGGGTTTTCTACGGTGGAGTTCCACAGACATTAACTTTTACATTCCTATTTCTTATGGTCTTGTATTCTAGCACTATTAAACTTGAATTTTATACAGTTTATCCTTCTTTTTTATTACATTGTATATTCAGATTTCTGTATTTGTGGATTGGAGTTGTGGAAATTTGCATTGATACTTTGTAAAATGCCCCCCATTTTGTTGGATATTCTCACTCAGTTCTAGTCACCATCACCTGTCCAATGGGAGGTGGTCATGGGGTAGTCACTGCACATGCACTGGGGGACGAATCATGGAAAATTTGTATAAAAATGGTCATTTGTACCATAAGAAACTAGATTATATGATATTGGTTAGGGAAATAGTGTTAACTATATTGATTTCATCTTTTAGGCCAGAGAATCTAGTAATGCTGTGGTGGTTGAAATATCTATACACCAGGTCCGTGATTTTTTTTTGACTCGTTACATGAAAAATCTAGATATGGGGAGAAAAATGATGGTACATGCATTATATAAGAATGGGTTGAGTTTTACATGTGATTATTGAGTCATCTCAGCAAGTATACTCAACTGATTTCATTGCATCTTGTTTTTTAAAGATGCTTCCATGTATATTGACAGAAAATATTATTTGGTCGAAGTGGATACTCAAGAGGGGGTTGAATTGAGTTCCAATTAAAAATTCCTGTTAAAATATTTCTATTAAAATCCCCCAATTTAAAAATACGTAAAATTGTATTGAATTTGTAAAACTGTAAGGGTTCGATTAGGTTCTCAAAATATTGATTAGGTCTCAGCTAATTTAGTCAGAATATTAAATTAGGTTTTGAAACAAACCTAATGATTTATAATAGTTACAAACACTTTATATATTAACTATCAATGTAACTTTAAAAAAAAAATATATTTCAATTTAATTAGCTCTGAAATATTCAATATAGGTTAAAACCAAAATAATTAAGCACAACAATTTTAAAACAAGAGGTTCAGTCTCCAGCCGAGACTATGTCCTCTCAAAAAATTTATATAAATTTTGATCCATATCATAGATTGGGGTAAACAACATTATAGAGATAGTCCAGGTACTAAAACCTCTTCCATTCTTCAGTGTGGGAAAACAAAGAATAGCACACATGCTATCCATGTCTTACTTGACCTCTACCACTATCCCCAATGGGAAATAAAAGAATAGGGAAAGAATAAGTCAGGATTAAATCCTCCAATTCTTCACATGAGTTAGTGTGTGTATAGAAAATACAGATTACACACACTGCTCAAAAATTAAGTAAAAGAATCACTAAGAGAGTAGATATGAGTTTAGAATGCTCTTGTGATTTGAATTGAAGATCTGGATTCCTTTTTATTAATAATAATTTCTTTTGAATCCTTCTCTAGTTTTTTTCTAAAAAACAAAGTTTCGATTGATTCCTTGACTTTCAGGTTCTGCTTGATCATCTTGAGTTCATGTACATCTCATTGTAGTTCTTCACTCCTTGACTAAAGTTCAGCTTGTGTTTTTTTAGTGTATTAATGGATTCATGTATGTACAGAGTTCTTCTAGTATGTATGTATCCTTTCTTTACTGTGTGTATATACCACATTTCAGCACTCATCATCCCTTTTTATGCTAGGAATTTGTCCTTCCTTTTATAGCTCTCAACTCTAGTAATGGGAATGATTACATTTTTAAGAGTACGAGGTATGGTTCCATGACATGCCAACAACAATCAATAAATAAGATTAATTTAATTAAAATCATCAAATATGCCCGTTATCATTATTTTAATAATATTTACAATGTATAGAGTTTGTGTAATAGTGACTGGTTAACAGTCATCTTCCATCAGTAGCTCTCTGTCGGTGGATTTATATCGGTAGCTCTGTGTATCAGTGAGATCTCTATCAGTAGACATGTAACGGTAATTGTTACTCAGTGTAACAGTAGCTTTGTGTATTAGTAACACCTTCTATCAGTAGCTCTTCTTGTATTGGTAGCTGTCTGTCCATATCATCAGACGTGTATTGGTAGCTTTCCGTCGGTAGCTCTTCTTGTTTATCAGTAACTCGCTTGTACCAGTAGGTTCTCATATCGGTGACTCTGTCTGTATCGTTAACTGTACATATCAGTAGACATTGTATCATCAACTCTTTATCGTTGGACTTCATATTGGTTGCTTATCTGTATCGTTAGACTTGATCTATCAGTGGCATTTGCTTGCCAGTGGACTTATACATACCAGTATATCTATTCTGTTTCAGTGAATCTTCCTATTCATTATATCAGTAACCTTTGCCTATCGGTAGACTATGTACCAGTAGGTCTCTATTTTTCTATATCAGTAGCTCTGTGCATACCAGTGGACTTAACACTTATTTGTTCTATGCAACACATATGCCGATAGAGCATGAATTATTTCATAGTTCATATAATCATAGATAACCATTGATTAACATATTTCAAAGATCATTTTGATATTCTTATCAACTCAATAATAGGATGAAAAAGTAAGTAATATATTAATGACCATTATTTGGAATTTTCAAAGCATATTAAAACATAATTGAGATTATCAAAACATGTGAGGTCAACAATCTCCCCTTTTTTGAAAATCACAACTTATGATATTATAATCCAAAAATAATTAGTAAAGTATCAGTATAAAATATACAATGGTTATAATTTTTCAGTGTGAGTAATGAAATTTTAAAATGAGAGTTTTTAAAAGATATCAGAGGATATAGTATTTAAAATGAATTGAATCAGAGAAAACAATATATTATAAAAAAAATTGTATCAGAGGTAAAATATAAAACAAATTTACCAGAGGGAAATGAAATATGCTCATAAAATATAATGATATTTCATATCCGTTTTCACTGTTCTCCCATAGATATTATTTCTCCCCATGATATTTTTCCCTTAGATAGTATTTCTCATCCATTATGATTAGAAAAAAGTGGTACAAAAAGGAAATACAGGAAAAGAGAAGTAACAGAGATTAAAAGAAAGGAAGATCATATATATCTCTTGGGGAAAACAGATATAATGAAATAAATAAATGAAACAAAAAGAAATACAGGTGATTTTTATCAATGATCATATCCACTAATCAATACACATCCTCAGCATGAGATTTCCCATTGGGATCAGAAGAGGATTAAGGGGTGGTAGATGCAGGTGGAGGCTTAGTAACACCATAAATGATCAGAGGAGGCTGAGCTACTAAAACCAATCCTGGAATATACTTTGTAGATCTTTGAGTGATCATAGGAGTGAGGCTGTGAATGGCTTGGATTGTTGTCATCAGAGTAGTAGATGTAGTAGAGGAAGAGGCAGGTAAAGCTGGAGGTACAAACACTGGTCGAACATCAACATGCAAGAAGTGAAATAAGTGATTTCTGAAATCCATAAGGATTCCTCCTCCTATATCCATGGTAGAAATGAAATCATCCTTGTTTTCCATAAATTTTTCCAAAGTTGTAGTCAACTACCTCATCTTACTGACTTGCTCTCTAAAATCTTGAGTGACTGGAGGTATCTTCATGTTCTCTAACATAATATTTAAATGGTTGTTGAGCAGATGCTTGGTGTAGACCCTTTGGAAATAGTAATCTAGCATGTCTTTAACTTCTTTCTGAGAAGAAACAGCTTCTCTCATATAATCATGAACAATTTTCATGATATCTCTCGTGTAATTCACCCCTTAGGTCAAGGAAGGTGGGTCCACATAGCCACTGATTAAAGATGAACCAAACTAATCCTCCATCAAAGCTCTAATTTGATATAATTCTATTGAAGGTCTCAAAGCAAGAGAGTCTTCTAAGATTTTTCACTGCAGAATCATGGGTGCTAACATGGTTTGATATGGAATGCATAAACTCCTCCAAAATTGAGATCATCTAGCTAACTACACTATTTACATAAGCCAAATCATTTTCTGCTTGAGATTTAGTACTCATATATGCTTCCAGAGAGAAAACTGATCACTTTATAACTTCAACAACCTCTTCCAAGCTAGAAACCAGATTCTAGAAAGCTGTGATTTCATCCTCTATCTCTGCCACAATCGTTGACACATTACAAACAAGAGAGTCTTCTAAAGAGTTTTCCATATTTCTCTTCTCTTAAACAAAGAGACTCTTTAACTCGGCAATAGAAGCAGTCAATAACTCTTTAATCACAGCCTTAAAAGATTCTAAGTCATACCTGGTGACAATATTAGCTGACACAATAGCAGGTTCTCTTTCATACACAATAATAGTCATTGAGTCATTAATAATCGATTGAATAGATGACACTAAGGATGCTTCCATTTTTCTTATCTATTCCGCAAAATATGTCTTAAGATCATACTTCAACTGATCCAGAATGGCTTTTCTTACCACATACTTAGGTAATATATCAGAAAGAATATCATAAATAACTGTTGGTCGAGTCAGGGATGTCTCATTATCAGAATCTGGTTAATCCAATCCACATACTACAAACCCTGGGTCCTCTGCACAGTCTTCAATCTCAACAGCCACTGAAACACTACAAAATCTGGATGGATGCTCCCCCTCTACTGGTGTATTCTCCTATGTAGAAATAGCACCTTCAATAGCATGTTATTCCTCAGTAGAGTCATTCACAACCATCTCCATTTATCAAAAAGCTGTATGTTCATTAGGAATAGTAGCAGGCCTATCAACTTCCACAAGAACAATCTCTAAAGGCACAACAAAACATTCAATCAGAGGAATCAAACTCAAGGTGGAAGAAGTAGATGCTTCAGTTTCAGATTCTCTTTCTTCATCCATATTCTATGGGGCAGCCTCTTCTTGATCTGATAATTACCAGTCTTCCTCATCTATAGATTCTTGTTCATTTCTTATACACATAACAATTTATGTACTTGGTAGGTTAAAAGAAGCACTTCCCTTTTCTTGTGATACAATTTCAGGAGTTGGCCTCGGATGCAAGTCTGGATCTCCTACATCTTCTGTTGAAGAAACAGCATATTCTGAATCATCACTATAATGTGGCTCCTCAACATCAGGCCCTATACCTAGATCCCTCACATCCTCAGGACTAGAAGGATGATCCACAAGTTTAAACATATCATATAACTTATTATCATCAGTAATTCACTCCCCACTCCATGGGTTCCAGCTTATATTCATGTACTTACACACTGTGCTTGTGATACAAAAGTTGTTTCTTACCACCACTATCTCATCCTGAGACTCAACTACTCCATTTACCTTAATCATAATCAAAATCAACATAGCAATGAATAAGGCATTGGACTTTGATTTGGGTATTTTCATATCCTCCATTTGAATCATTACCAGCCTGTATAGATTCACCTTCACACCATGACTCAAGAGATATAACAGATAGATATATTGATATCTCCAATTTGTAAAGTACCCTCTTCTTGGAAATACCACACGCTGCACAAATTTGAACACAAATCTGTTTTCTTCATCCATTTCAGTAGCCACCACCTTTCTCTTCTTGCCACTACCAGTAGGATACTCTAAGGCAGTCTCATAATAAAATATGTCACTTTTAGATGGTACTTTCTTCGATGAATATCCAAAAACTCCTTCGTGTGGTACTCTCAGGTACTCATCCCACTCAACAGATGAAAATGCTATTTCCTTCCCATTTACCCATGAAATCATTCTATTTTCCTCATCGTAGTTTTCAAAACTCACAAACTCGTAGAACTATTTTACTAGGTTTGAATAATAGTAGACATTATTATTCTAGAATCATTCTACACACTTCTGATATACCATCACCTCTAGAACTATCAATTTACTATTCATAAACCATTCAGTGCATAACACTTTCCAATTTCAATATCTCAATTTTGTAAATGCGGATTCACTGGATGCCTCCCCAACCTTGATATACTAACACTGCTACTTGCATCATGTCCTGTCTTCTACTTCTTCACATTTGGCTTTTCAAAGTCATCTTTGATAGTAGGGAGTTTTGTTTTTACAATATCTGGTTCGAGGAACATAGGGTTTTTCATGAGATGCGGGAATTAAAGGAGTTGGGTTTGAGAGAGGAGAGTTCAGTGGATTGAGAAGTAACTACGACTTAGTTTTATCATTTATGAATTATAAAATAAATATTTAAAATATAATAAGTAATGTATAAATGATATAGATTCCGGCTGCTAAAGACTGAATTTTAAAACAGCGCATACTAATGGTAGGGTATACAGGTGAGAATTCCCAATGGTGAGATCAACTATCAGTGATTTATATAAGTGAGGATCGTACTGGTGAGGTATAAAAGCACGGTTTCATACTGGTGAGGTATAATAGTGAGGTTTCATTCCGGGGAGGTATAACAGTGATGTTTCATACCGGTGAGTTATAACAGTGACATTTCTAACAGTCAAGGTTAATCAATCCAAACTCATGTCTAATGTAACATAACCTATATGAACATAGAGGTTTGGTGAATATTTCATCTAATTGATCTCCAGTACCTAAAAATTCAAGAGTAATATAAACTTTTTGGTAATGATCTCTTAAAAAGTGGTCCGTTACATCAATGTGTTTGGTCCTAGAGTGAGATATAAGGTTATTTAAAATTTTAATAGAACTAGTGTTTTCACAGTTAATAGATACATGTCTAAATTGATATCCATATTCCAAAAGAGTGTGTTTCATCCATAGAATTTGAGCACAGTAACTACCAGCAGGTATATACTCTTCTTTAGTAGTACAGAAATCTACTGAATTTTGTTTCTTACTACACCATGATACTAAGGATTTTTCCAATAAATGACATGTTCTTGATGTTCTTTTTCTATCTAACATGCAACCAGAAAAGTCAGAATTTGAATAACTCATTAGGTCAAATGATTGTCCTTTTGGATAAAAAAATCATAAGTTATCAGTAAATTTATGATATTTGAAAATTCTTTTAGCAACAAGTAGATGTTATTAATTTTTATTAGCTTGAAATCTTGCACACATACACACACTAATCATAATATCTGGTCGACTAGCAGTAAGTTACAGTAGACTTCCAATCATACCTCTGTAATTGGTTTGATCAACTGGTTTTCTAGTTTCATCATCATCCATCTTACAAACAGTACTCATAGGTGTATCACATTCCTTAACACAATCCAATCCAAAATTCTTTAAATAATCCTTTGTATATTTACATTGATTTAAAATAATACCATTTTCCTTTTTAAAAAACATGAAATCCACAAATATATTTGAGTTCTCCCATTAAGATCATTTCGAATTCATTTTGAAAACTCTTTGAAAAATTAGTACATAAAGAATGTCTACAAGATCCAAAAATAATATCATCAACATAGATTTTTATTATGAATAAATATTTAGAAGTTCTTTTGATAAAAAGAGTTATGTCAGTAATCCCTTTAGAAAAACCTTTTGAAAAAAGAAAACAGCTAAGTAAATCATACCAAGCTCATGGAGCTTGTTTCAAACTGTATAAATATTTAGATAGATTAAAAAGTCGATTTGGAAAATGAGGATTAGTAAATCTAGGTGGTTTCTAAAAAAACAACTTCAATTATAAAACCATTTAAAAAATCACTTTTAACATCCATTTGATATAACATGAAATTCAGATGAGAAAAATAGGCAAGTAGAATCCTAATAGCTTCTAATCTAGATACAGGGGCAAAAAATTCATCATAGTCTATTCCATCCTCCTGACTATACCCTTGTGCAACTAGCTTTGCTTTTTTTTCTAACTATATTTCCCGATTCATCTACATTGTTTCTAAAAACCCATTTAGTTCCTATGGTCAAAGTGTTATTAGGTATTTCAACTAATTCCTAGACTGTGTTTCAATAAAATTGATTTAATTATTTTAGAAAATACATTACCGAAAATTCATCATTGATTGCATCATTGGTATTTTTAGTTTCTAACTATGAAATAAAATCTTGATGTTCAACCTGGTTTCTTAGAGAATCTCTAGTCTGTGTCCCACTATCAAGATTACCAACAACATCCTCTAAAGGATGATTATTTAGAATCCAAGTTGATCTAGAAAAGGTGGGACTAGATATTTAAAGGTCAACTCTAGATTCAGGTTCTACATAAGCACGTACTGAAAAGTCTCCAGAACTGGACGTCATTACAATGGGTTCATTGAATTTATCATTATGGTCCTGAACAGACAAATCTTTTTCAGGATTTTCAAGAGAAGACATAGGTTCATTCGGATCAGTTTCATCAAACATGATGTGAACAGATTCTTCCACACATTAGTTTCTTTTATTATAGACTCTATAGACTATTATAGTAAAAGAATAACAAAGAAAAATTCCTTCCACACTTTATGAAGCAAACTTGTCAAGATTATCCTTTGTATTGAGAATAAATACTTTGTAAACAAAAACATTAAATTAACTAAACTTAGGTTTCCTATGTTTCCAAAACTCATAAGGGTTTTTTTTGAGAATTGGTCTAATCAGGACACTATTTATAATATAACAATCTATGTTAACATATTCAGCCCAAATGTAAATAGGCAGGTCATCCTCATTAAGAATTGTGAGCAGTATGATTCAAACTATTTATGTGAGTAGTAAGATTCAAACTCATGATTTTTAAACTCACGACCACGATCACTTCTGAGGTTCTTAATATTAAGTTCAGTAAGGTTCTCTACAGACATGGAGTATTAAATAATGTACGAACAAGCTTCACTCTTGTGAGCTATGAATTATACCCAAGTGTATCTAGAAAAGTCATCAACTGAGACATAGACAAAGAGAATTCCATTTAATCAAGAAATTCTAGATGGCCCAAAAAAATCCATGCAAACCAATTTGAGAGGTTGAGATGTAGAAACTTCTTTCTTTGATTTAAAAGAAACTTTATGTTGCTTTCCCTTTTGACATGGATTACAAACTCTGTCTGTTGGGATTTTTAGTTGAGGTAGGTATCTAACTATGTTCATCCTAGTTAGTTTTCTATGTGAATGAATGTTTCAATGTCCTAATCATGTGTTCCATATCGAAGAATCTTTATGAAAAGCATTTATGAAAGTAATTTTTTATTTAGCTAATGAATTCAAATCAACTGCATAAACATTTTCATTTCTCAAATCAGAAAAAAAAAATTAGAATTAAAAATATTACAAGAATAATTTTCAAATTTAAAATTGAAAACATTATCACACAGCTATGAAATACTTAACAGGTTATATTTAAGTCCATTAACAAATAATAATTTAGAAATTAAAATAGAATCGTTGTTAACAATATAGCCCAGGCTGATGATTTTTCCTTTAGAGTTATCACCAAAGGTGACATGGACACCATCTTCTTTGATTAAACTCTTGAAGCATGACTAATATCCAGTCATATGCCTTGAACATCCACTTTCCATGTAACATACCTTCTTATGAGAACTCTTCAAGCAAACCTCCTATAAAAATGTTTAAAAAGAAAATTATTTTGGTACCCTGATTTTCTAGGGTCCAGACAGGTTAGAAATCAAATCTTTACGTACCCAGATTTTTCTTATGGGTCTCAAATAATTTTCATAATCAATATATTTTGAAAGATAATCATTATTTGATCTATAACCATGTGAATAAAAAGTTTAATCATATGTATTTCCTGAACTAGAACTAGCATCATTCTATCCAAATTGAGTAATAAATCTATTTTTAGTAATTTGTCTCTGTCCAGGCTGATAGCCTATTCCAGTGGAATATTTTGGTGCCACTTGTTTCTCTAACATTTGTGTACATGTATCTCTTCCATTTGTGAATTTCTCTAATTCCTTCTTTAATTCCTCATTAGACAATTTCTATTCTGTATTTTCCTTATGTAATTGAGCATTCTATTTCCTTTTCTATATCAAGGGTGGATTTAACAGAATTGGTTAAGACATGCTATTTCATCAAGGTCTTATACATGTCTTTAAATTCATTAAAAGTTTATTCTAGAATATTACAGTATTCAAATAACTCTTCACTAGTCATATTTTCTGATTCATAATTACAATCAAATCCAGAATAATTATATTTTAACACATGAGTATATACTGTTTCCTCAGATGTGTTTTTCATAACACACATGTTATCTTTTTTTTTATTTTTCATCATGAGTAGAATCAGAATCTCATGAAATATCTTCTAAAGCACACTATGACGCTTTCATAGCTTTCTTGTACTTGTTGTCCTTGAAGTCATATTTCTTATTAAACGTTAAATTTGGACAATATTCTTTCACATGTCCTTTCCATTTTCATTCATAAAAGACAATTTCATCACTTCTATCATACTTTTTCTAGTCTTTCTTCCAATGACCATTATTGATATAATTTCCCTTATAATTTTATTTTCTGAAGAATTTATTATTCCTATAGAACTTCTTATAACTCTTGGCTATTTGAGCCATTTTACCATCACTGTCAGAATCTAATCTTTCACATGTTTGGGTTTCAGTAGGAATGTGAACTTTATCCTTATCCTTGCTCTTGGAGGTAGTAGACTTAAGTTACATTGACTTCCTTTTTGGTTCATCATCTTCTTCATTGTTTACCTTTAGTTCTTATTCATACATCATAATATTACCAATTAATTCCTTAATAGTTAAAGCGCCAATATCAAATGATTCTATAATTGAAACTAATGTGCCTCTCCATCTATCTGGCAGACATCGTGGTATTCTCATAATCTACTCATTTGCCGGAACAACGTTTTGAAGTGAGCTCATAGTGTTTACAATCTCATTGAATCTGATATACATATCAGAAATTGGTTCATTGGGATTCATTTTAAAATTATCATACTTAATTGTAAAGGTATTCAATCTCATTTAATTAACATTAGTTGTTCCCTTATGAGAAACACCCAATTTATCCCAAATTTCATAAGCAGTTTTACATGCAGATATGCGATTAAATTCATCATCTCCTAATGTATAATACAAGGAATTCATTTCATTACAGTTATTATTGTAGGTAGTTTTAGTAGGATCATCCCAAGTAGTTATTTCAGTTTCAGGAATCCTATACTATGTCTCTATAGAATTCTTGATATCAAATCCCATACTCTCTAAATTAATATTCATTTTATGATTCCACTGAGCATAGTTAACACCATTAAAGAAGGGTGGCATGTTGGTAGCAGCATCTTCTAATCTAATAGCATCTTCTGATTTTAGAAAATATATTTAAATAGATAATATTTAGAACTAACAGAAATTTAAGATCTTTAGGATACAAGTAAAATACCAGTTAAAAAACAGAGTATTTGGAAATCCTTTATAAATAACAAACAACCTCTGATACAAAATTTTGGTCGGAGTGGATACTCAATAGGGGGGTGAATTGAGTTCCAATTAAAAATTTCTCAAAAAATTTGATATTAAAATCCCCCAATTAAAAACTAAGTTAAACTGCAGTGAATTTTTAAAACTGTAAGGGTTTGATTTGGTTTTCAAAAAATTGATTATGTCTCAGTTAACTTAATCAGAATATTAAATTATCTTTTCAATCTAACCTAATGATTTACAATAGTTACAAAAACGTTCTAGATTAACTATCAAAGTAACTTTAAAACAATTTTATATTTCAAATTAATTAATAGTGGAATATTCAATATAGGTTAAAACCAAAATAAGTAAGCACAACAGTTTTAAAACAAGAGGTTCAGTCTCAAGATGGGACTTAGTCCTCTCAAACAATTTATATAAATTTTGATCCACACCCTGGATCAGGGTAAACAATAGTGCACAGACTGTCTAGGTAATAAGACCGCTTTGACATTTCTTCATGGGAAAAAAACAATAGCACACATGGTATCTAGTTCCTACTTGACCTCTACCACTATCCACAGTGGGAAATAAATGAATACGGAATGAATAATTGAGGATCAAATCTTCCAGTTCAGCACATGATTCAATGTGTGTATGAAATATACAGATTACACAAACTACTCAAAAAGTATGTAAATGAATCACTAAGAGATTAGATATGAGGTTATAATGCTATATTGATTTGATGTGTACCTCTGGACTCCTTTTGATTAATTTTAAATGCATGTGAGTCCTTCTCTGGTTTTTGTCTAAAAAACAGAGTGTCATTTTCTTCCTTGACATTCACGTTCATATTGATCAGCTTGAGTGCATGAATTGCTCGTTGTAGTTCTTCACTCATTGACTAAAGATCATATTGTGTTCTCTTCTTGTAGGAATGGCGTCGTTTATGTTTAGTGTTCTTCTAGTATGGATGTATCCTTTCTTTACTGTTGCACCACGTTTCAGCACTCTTCATCCCTTTTTATGCCCGGCCTTTGTCCTTCCTTTTATAGCATTCTGCTCCGACAATGGGAATGATTATGTTTTTACATGTACGATGTATGGTTCCCTGACCTGCCAATAACTATCATTAAATAACATTAATAGCATTAAAATCATCAAATATGACTATTATCATTATATTAATAATATTGATAAAGTATAGAGTTTGAGAAATAGTGACTGGTTAACATTCATCTTCCATCACTAGCTCTCTTTCGGTGGATTTGTATCGGTAGCTCTGAGTATTAGTGAGCTCTCTATTGGTTGACTTGTAACAGTAATGGTTACTCAGTTTAATAGTATCATTGAATATCAGTAACACCTTATATTAGTAGATTTTATTGTATCGATAGCTATATGTCCATATCATCAGACTTGTATTTGTAGCTGTCTATCGGTAGCTATTATTTTCTATCAGAAACTCGCTTGTACCAGTAGATACTCATATTGGTGATTCTGTCTGTATCGGTAACTATTCTTATCGGTAGACTTTGTATCAGCTTCTCATTATCGGTTGAATTCTATTTGGTAGCTTTTCTGTATCAGTAGACTTGATCTATCAGTGACATTTTCTTGCCTGTGGACTTATACATACCGGTAACTCTGTTCTGTATCATTGACTCTGTCTATTCATTCTATCGGTAACCTTTGTCTATCAGTAGACTAAGTACCAGTAGTTCTCTATTTGTCTGTATCAGTAGTTATGTGCAACCAGTGGACTGAACACTTATCTGTTCTATGCAACACATATACCGATTGAGTTAGAATTATTTAAAAGTTCATCTAATCATATATAAACATTTATTAAAATATCTCAAAGATCATTTTGATATTCTTATCAACTCAATAGTAGGATGAAAAAGTAATTAATATATGAATGAACATTATTTGGGATTTTCAAAGCATATTAAAACATTATTGAGATTATCAAAATAGTTAAGGTCATCATGATTCCATATTATGATCACGAGGATGATCTATAGGGTGAAAAGGTGGTTACTAGGGTTTGAACCATATACTAAACCACTCAGTGGTGTACCAGCTATACCACCATATATGGGGTTGTGCATGGTACTCATAGTATCGGCAAATCTGATGCACGAGTGGAGTGAACATCATGAGTTTCAGTGATAGGGATCCCTCTAGTTTGAGTCAAACTCCACTCAATAGTGGTTGAGGAATTTTATTAGGTGGTTACTAAGTTTCCCAAAATGTCAGTAAACCACTATATCTAATGGTTTTCTTTGTAGTGAGCATTCAACATTGATCAGTAGTGCAATGGATGGGTTTATAATACCTGATCATATGACGAGGTGACTATTTTATTGACATATCATGAGAAACATTCATAGAAAAGGGGGACCTCTCCATAAATGTATGGTATATGTGTTCCCAATATCTTCTAATTCTTCATCAGGATTGCATGAGGATATATGAGTACTCATCAAGGTGTGCCGACCAGTCTTGGTACTTGATGAATATGATATGTATAGTGCTTCTTTACTCATAATGTCGAGAGAGTTGTGTTTTAGGAAATATGAGAAAAAACTATTATTTTGTCCATTCCAACTTATTCTAGGGTGTATAGAAAAACCTCTGAGGTTGAATGTCTTTTGTCTATGCAAATATTGTTTGTGGATGTCAGTGTTGGGGAAGCAAGAAGATGACGTCAGTCATAGAGACGTGGATGTGTGAGACATTCCAAGAAAAGGTCCCAAGATATTAGATCAACTACATAGGGATCATAGGGTGAGTTTAATCCATCATGGAAGAGGTAATGATTTTAAAAATATGGGAGGTTAAATCTTGCTAGAGATTCTCCATCCTATAGTACTGATAGTGAAACAACGGGTTCCGCACCAGGGTAGAGACAATGAATGGAATAGTTGAATCTTTAGGGTAGAAGATGTGGTATATGATCTTGGATAGTAGTAGGATGTGGTATAAATTTCAACATGTTACAACCACCACCCCAATGTGGTCCACACCAGGCTAAGGAAGCTCATGGATAGGTCATGGGAGTAGCTACATGCGGTCAAAGAATATGACCCAATGGATATAGGAATAAATCTATATTAGGTTTTTTCCTATTAATATATTCTATATTTACAGAAAAATGTTATAATAATTCATTATTGTCACAAATATTGTTCAATACCTAGATATTCCAATTAGACCATTGAATTGAACCTTATATCTGGAGATACCTATGAGATGAGACTCGATAATCACACATATGATGATAGTGTGATCTATCCATATAAGAAAGTGTTTCGGTTAAAACGTATTGAAGGATGCATCATGGACTTACGATGTTAGTTTTTTTGTTGACTAGTCATCCACAGTTCATGCTGAGATTTTATTTTTTAGGCAAAAGGATGTGTTGTGTCTATATTGTTGGAATGGGGATTCCCTTGGTTGGAAAAAAATGAATCTAAGGCAGCATGAGATAAAATCACGTATAAGAGGGTGAATCCTATCAATCTTGAGTCGAAGAGCCTTACCCATGTGGAAGTAAATTTTTTGATTTTTCAGTTCCCATAAGTAGTGTTGGAGTATGAGAATCTCTTGCCCAAAATAATTTTCCAGGATTGCCTCCCCGATAGAGGATGGAATTATAAGTTGTTCTATACCCGGATATTGAATCAATATCAGCATCATTAGATTGTATGAATTCCTCAATGCTTCATGAATTGAGGGTTTAGTTTGAGGACATCCGGATGAAGGGATTTTTGGGACCCAGTGTTCCCCCATGGGAATGAAAAGTATTATTTCCAAGAAGGAAGACAGGATTTTGAGGTTATGTGTGGACTTCTGGTGCCTGAATCTGGTGACTATGAAAAATAATTAACCACTATAAATTATTGATGATCTCCTCGATCATCTGAATAGGGTGACGCGGTTATCGAAAGTTGAGACCACATGAGCAGAACGATGTGACCCACAACCTTGAGTTGGAAATGGTATTCTTTTCATTGGAGATCAAAGGAAACTACCTTATGGGAAAACTGTTTATCTTCTAATCTAAACACAGGAGTCTCATGTATATATTCTCTCATAATGATTTTAACTTGAGATAGATTCGATATTTAGAGTTCATCTAGGACTATCTCTTTGAATTAGTCAACACTCATGTTATGGGAAAAGTACTAGCATATTCTCTCAGTAAGATATCCAGTTCATAGTTTCTGAATTGTGAAATAAAGCAGTTGTCCATGTTATAGATACCCTTCATCGATAGTTATGATGAAACGTATCTCCGATCGGTGGTTGTTATCCCTCCACACTTTATGTGAGTTAGGGAGGCACAACTCTATTATACCAACTACAAATCTTTAGGTGCTATGTTGCCCAAAAAGAATAAATATGATGGATATTATAATGGTGGTGATCATGTAATTTCATTCAGAGGAAAAAAATGAGTAGTTGTGGACACCTAGAGTGATGATATTCATCAGGATATTGATATGGGTGTCAAATAAGAAACAAGGGATGAATTAATAGGTTGAATCTTGGGTTACCAATTTATATAAAACTAGAGTGCCTGTTCAATCAACTTTTATCATTTTTCAACCCACCATGTAGAGCCCATATGCCTTGAACGGGTTACTCCATTCCTTCCTCTCAATTCTAATGCTTATTAGGATAACCCTATGAATTGGTTATTAAAATGTACTTAAAAGGGAACATATAGTTTTTTTCAATGGATAAATAAATAAATTTTGAATATTTATTTTTCCCAATATATCATTTAACACAATGAAAAATTCAAACAAAGAATATTCCACACCTAGGGTAGAATACATATTCATAACTCCATAACAACATTAGATTTATAATCCGACGATCTATTTTTGATAGAATGAACCATGAATGACTAATATAGACAATACATAATTTTCTTGATTATTTATTATATTACAAAAATACATGCCTAAATTCATTTATAGTTTAGTGGATTTTCAAAAATGGAAATATATACACTTATCCATATGGGAGATATGTCACCACCAAATTTTTTTTCCATAACAAGTTCCCTTCTCATACATTTCAAACATAATATATATCTTTTTAACCTAGGGAAATGAAGCATAAGAAAGTGTGAGTTTAGATTCTTAGTAAGAGAAAACAAGGTAGATACACAAGAACAACTAGAACACAAGGGTATGAGACCATGAAAATAACTTTAGAAAATTAATCCAATAATATTGATGATCATAATCCGGAGTAATGTCCTAAATACTAATATTTCATAAGACATTATTCATAATAGAATGAAATATCATGATCTCTAAGAGAATAATGCATGGAATTGTTTACATACACATATTAATAGAAAATAATTTCATTATTAGTCATTAATCACGTGCAGGACCATCACAATGGAATAATTCATTTACTAAAATAGGTTCACTCATTGTTCCTTCCCTGTAGTACTGAACGGGGGTCACATACCATTCCATCCCTGAATCACTGAACTTAGTTCCCATTCCATTCAATCCAGGTATTCATGAATGGATTTCACTTCATGTTGCAGTCCAATAAAACTCATTTGATATAAATATTAACCTAATATATTAGTGGAAGATATTTTTTCCTCCATTCATGTAATGATTTCCTATATATACATGTCACAATATCATAACAATTTATCTTTTAATAACCCATGAAATGAAATGGGTATCATAATAATATAATCATATCATAACATGTAGAAATAATATCAGTTTTATAATCATTTCATCATAGTATAACTATTGCAAAGAATTGGGTTTTCTTAAGTGATTTATCACTGTAAAACACATGGATTAGAAATAGGTTTCATAAACATTATGAAACTAAAAAGAAACGATTTAGAGAATGAATATGAATGGTTTTTTAATATCATGTCCCTATAATGAAATACGTAACAATAACAAATGTCATCTTAGATAGAAAATATTTTTAAATGATTATATATACTATTTGTTAAGGAAAAAGTGTTTTCTATTATGGAAACAATTTTTTAAACAATTATACAATATTAAAACATCTTTATTTTCAAAGGAGTGATTGTTCATGTTTTTATGAATTATTTCCATATTTTAAAGGTTAAAACAATTATTTTCTTCACATTCTAGTAATAGGCAAACCCATATTTTTTTGGGAAATTACATGAAGATTAAAAAAAACATAAAAACGTCATACATTGGTAAAACAATATATTAAAAATTAATAAAATATATTAAATCATTAATTTTTTTTAATTTTTTTTGAATGAATACATATTTTTGACTAAAGATAGGAATAAAGTATGATTTTCATAAAAACATTACCATTATTATATTAAGTGCCACAAAGTGGAAAAATGTTAATATAATATTAAAGTGTGATGAATAACCATATTGGAAGAAAAATCAAGAGTTTCTTTAGAGGTATATCATGACATTTAAATATTGGAAACATAATTATAATCAAACTTACTGAATGATGAGATTGAAATATTAAATATTTACCTTCGTAACATTAATTCATAATCCCAGTGAAGTAATAACATAAATGAAACATAAAATATCATTTGGATGAATTAATTCATTAAATTACATGTCAAAGAGATGAATGTAAACCTCGTAACATAATGTATGTTCATAACATAACACATGTCTTGAAGAAGGAAAATTGATAGAACATTCACTTACCATATTTGTAATGTATTGACCATAAATAAAATGATAGATATATCCAAAATGGATTTTCAAATCCCAATAATTCTCAATATAAGAATCATAAAAAAATTGAATGGGAAATATACACACCAAAAACCAGAAATAGTTGGTGAACATGGCTTGAGTCTCAAAGAAAATAAAAGTGAGAAATATATCCATTAGATTAAGTATTTAATTTTTTTACTTGTTCAAATTATTGGTAAAAAATATAATGTTATTAAAAATATATTATATAATCAAATAAATATATATAATACCATATATTATTTTTAAAGTCCTTTTATCTCACGTTTATTAATTATTACATGTTAATGTTACGAATTTGTATAATAACTACTTTGTTTTTTGACGAAATTTTTATTTATTATATTTATGATTATCGTAATTTATTCATGATTTAATAATATAAATAATTATAACCGTGATATAAATAACATAAATATTTCATATGTATTTATTTATATGAATTATTATATTTATAAATATGAAATAAAATACCTCTTTCACGGAGACAGTACACAATTTGTATGCATGATCATTGTTTAAATTTTTTGTCATATTGAAAGTGAAAAAATTATATGATATATTTAAATTATTGAAGAATTTTTATTTCATGCTTATTTAATATTTTTATTACACTAATCCATTATACATTCAATGTAAATAGAGAATGCTTCATGTCACTTCGTTAGGCGGTAGTATGTCAAATACATGAATGACGTTATCATATTCCCCAAAATGGAAATCAGGGAGTGATTTTTGATTTAATATTTATAGATCCAAATTAAAATTTTTATAGATAGCCATTATGTCTTCCATTATTCCAATCCATTTCAGGTGGTAATGGAAAAATGAATGACAACAGTTCCTGAGGGTGTACTTCTTCATGAACATGAACGATTATTTCATAAGCCTTTTGATAGTAGTGTGTATTTTTTTATGCTAAAAATAAGATCATATATTTTTATTTAATATATTATGTTTGTTATATAATAATTATATTAAAATAATTCAAGGGGTTTTATAATTAAATAAAAAAAAATTTATTGATGAATTTTCCTTTTTCTTGTGTTATGTCTCTTCGGTTTTCACCAAATTATATAAATGGTTTAATTTATTCCAAAAATAAGTATTATAGAATGAATCTAGGAATTTTTATAAGTTATTTTGGAAGTATTATATAAAAAAATTAATTAAAAGTGTGATTATAGGGGGAGAAGTGTGTCCATTTATAAGGGTGTTGAGTGGAAAATTTTATATTTTTAAAAGTGAAAATTCCATCCAAATATTAAAATAATTGTCTAAAATATATAAAATTTGAGCCATGAACATTATATGGTCTATATATAAAAATAAAATGTGTTTTGGACAAGTTTTGTGTCATTTTATCACGTAATTTTTAAAGATTAAACACAAGGTAATCTTGTATTGACTTTAATAATTGTAATTAATTTTTCATTTATTTCACTAATAACTAGAGAAAAATTAATATAAACTCAATTTAAATTATAAATTATATTTATTAAAATTATGGAATCCATTTTTAAAAATTATAATCATAGTATAGGAATAAATAATTTCAAATTTACCTCACAAATGTGTCGAGAAAATGGGGTTTTAATGTGAAAAATATCAAAAAGTTACATAGTTATATATCCTAATTAAATGTGAAATTGGTTGCATTTTCCTGGATTGGATAAATATATTCTAAATTTTTCAAATTATACTTTAAAACCAGATTTATAATGTAACTAAACATTATATATAAATTAAATGAAAATGTATTTATCAATTGAAATTCATTTTTTACTTTTAATAAAAAACATGCAGAAAAATAAAAAACAAAAAAAAATTATTATTTTTACCTTCCAAATTCAAAAATAAAGTTTATTTTATCGAATTGATTTTTAAATGTTTCAAAAATTTATTTTATTCAATACGATTTATTTGTTGAGACTAATGGCTTCATTATAATTTTAAATTTAGATATAAATGTTAATAATGTGTTGAGGTTTTGTTAGTACCCAGTGTCCTATGTCAGATAATCTATCTGTCTGTTTTACAATGTTCTTGATAACCCATGGTCTAGTGTAATGACAATTTGACATGGGGTACTGTATAATGGAATCTATCAAATTTAATTCAATTTATTTAAAATAAAATGTTCATAAAACTCTTTTTGATAAATTATATACATATTTAAATTTATTTCACACTCAAAAATCATCATTCCAATAAAAAAATTACAATACTTCTGCCTCATCATATCCTCACATTCCAACATAGTTTCCATGGACTGGTGGTTTCACCAAAAAACATTCACCAATTGAGTTGTTTTTTTTACAACTTTTGCTATATGATTTATGATTTCCACCAGTTGTTCCTCATAAGAATGATCATTCTCTAATATTATTACCTATGAGTTTATTTCATGTGGTGGAATATGTATAAACTCCCTCAATATAGACATGTAGCACATCAAGAAATTTAGAGTGATTTTGCGAATTCACAAAGTAATAGGCAACTTCACTTATATAATAAATAATTCCAAAGGGACTGATTTACCTAAGGATTAGGTTTTCATTATTCATAAAAAAATAACCTTATTCTATAGAGAAATTATTATAAAATTATTTTTACCAACATCAAATTCTATATCACATCGGTGATTACCAACATATCTTTTTCTCCCATATTAAACTACCTCGATATTATACTGAATGGATATAACCTTCCCGAACATATCTTATGAAATATTAGGTCTCAATCCCTTTCATTATCGATATTTTTTCAAGCATGTTAAATATATACATTCTATTCCATAGAGGGATTCATACAGATCTATATGATTTCATGGGTGAATTTTATGTTTGTAAGAAAACTCTACTAGGGGAAGCTTTTGATCCCAACAGACATTAAAATATGAAGAAAAATATTTTAACAACTACTATTGTTTTTTAATTATTATTTCATATATACCATCTATATGAAGATGATATGCAATGATGAAACTGATTTCCATATAATGGGATTAATGAAGATTTTACTAGGACATTATGGTGATCCTTGGATCTTGATCAGATACAATGGAAAGTGGTACTCAATGAATCCTTATGACATCTTTCATGTATATCCTAGACATCTGATCATGAGAAAATATATATCCGATAGTGATGAATGTTTCTAACTCAGTTTGTTGATCGACTACCACCCATATAGAGTTATAACCATTAGAGTTTTTTGGTATTATTATGATAAAACCTATAGTGATGTTTTCCCATTTCCATTATGGAATGGTTAATAGAAGGAGCATTCCCTATGAATTTTGTCATCCAGTATTAACTTATTGACATACCAAGAACCAAGATACATGCTATTTGATATATCTCTTCCTTCCATCCCACTAGAATAATTATTTGAAATATTTATGAAAATTAATTCTTCCATGATTAATAGAGAATAAAGAACTATGAGCATACTCTAATGAATAATTCTTCCTACCTTTTTGGAGGAATTAATATATAGTTCTGGATCGTTTTCATCCCCTAAAAAGAAAGGTTAATCATAGGTACATTTACACACTTCTTTTTTTGATATACATATTCATTATGAACCTTTTTAATCATCCAATAGATATATTGTTAAACATTCATTAGTTCAAGGTGTGGTTTTCCCATTTCATGTGTATTTCAAAATCCATCCTTTGAAAATACATAATTATTGGATCTTATTATCCTCATCTAGTATAATATAGACACACCTTTTGACTCATATATTCTACCACCTTGTTCACTTACCCTCTGTGGTAATTTATTGAGTAGTCATAATCATTTATCTTCACAAAAAATATTCTCTATCACATCTTAAAATCCATTTTTGTGAATATATACTTTAAAATATTATAATCAGTTTAAATATATATATATATATATTTTCGATAAAAACGTAATGCCTTTATATTATTAATTACTAAATAACCATAATTAAATCCAAATAATGAGTTGGTTAATTTTTCTCATGAATCCTCATTTTTCATAATGCATAAGATATAAAAATGTAATTTTTTAAAATAACAAAGCCAATTCTTTTCTGGTATGCATCTCTATAGATTACAAACCCTTATCCTGTATAGGTAAATGTAATAATAGGTTCACTCACTAACATTGTATTTAGATCCTTGATATTTACATCACATTTATCAATCCGGAGAAATTGGTTCCCTTCTAAGATTAATTTTTCATATTATTAGGTATTAATGATAAATTATCCACTAGAAATTATCTAATATCCATTTAAACCATGAAAACTACATAAATAAATTACCATGGTTAGCTAGGTCCAATCTTATTATAAGGTGCCAGCCTTAATCCTTATTTAATCTTGAGTTATTACAAGATTACTTATTGAGGATCCTTTTAGGTTTAGAGTTTTAGAGAATTAGATCATGAAATTTGCATTACATTTCACATTTAAACAAAGTGGTTACATAAAAGACAATATTCATTCTTCCCATAAACGGAAACATATTTAAATTAAAACACAGATTCTTTCTTGACACATCCTTGACACTATCATCACATCATGTACCTTTCCCTTGACCTATGAAAAACATTTCAAAAACATGGGATGAGCATAAAAAGCTCAGTAAGGGTTATAAAAATATAGAAAGGAAACATGAGTTCATATAAATAATAATGAAATCATACTTTACCCATAAAACATAGGCACTTTAAGACACCTCATCAAACCATGAATAAATCATAGAAATCATAAGACATAAATGTATCTTGAGGCATTCATAACATTCTTACGTAGGGAGTAACCCTCTTGGTTACGTTTCGAATACCCATAACAGTATATTCCCTAAATCTCTTCGGAGAAACCTTAACGTTTCTCTCCTTCGCATTACCCAATGCATTGGAGAGCTATATCGGGATCACCCGCCCTTAGTTTATCACGGAACCACCCGTCTGCATAATAATGCCCAAGAACCTCAACATAATCGTATCACATAAAACATGCATAACAGAAACATAACATTTCCAGCTTTCAATCACAAGATATAAATACAACACATTGATATAAAAAAATTCTGAAAACCATTTTCAATACCAAAATAAAAGAAAATTAAAACATGGTATTTATT
The DNA here is from genome assembly GCA_963277665.1 of Viscum album. Classification (NCBI taxonomy): domain Eukaryota; kingdom Viridiplantae; phylum Streptophyta; class Magnoliopsida; order Santalales; family Viscaceae; genus Viscum; species Viscum album. The sequence goes on along the minus strand of OY728143.1, from coordinate 53,070,535 downwards.
TTTCTTTTAAAAAGAAGGTATGGATTGTAGGGGAAGCTGAAACTCAAATAATGGTCACGGCGGCGGAGAAGTCACTATCGCCACATACGTACAACAAAAACATTCCCTTTTGTCGTTTAGTAAACGCTTCATATAAAAAATATTCTATTTTTAATAAACATAAAAGTAAACGGGGTTTATACACACTATAAAAGAAGGTTGCGTATAAAACAAAATATGCCTCAATGAAAAGAGATTGAGACGAAGTCCCATACAAAGACGATATCCTTGGATTAAGGATAAATCAGTTACATAACTATGTGTGAAAAATGAATACACGAAATATAAGTTGGTATTATGTGTAAAACAATAAGAGGACATTCACACATAATCATAGAACAACATATTCAAGGAGTTCAAGATTATCCCAAAGAATAGAAATTGGGTTAAGAAGTTCCCTTGCAATAATTAGACAGCCTGACGGTGTCACTTCAAAATTTAGAAAAAGAGTTGATGAGAGATAAAAAGGGTATCTCATCACTTGTACATAAAATTTACATAAATAAGGATATAAAAGAACATATCCCAAAATAATATTATGTGAATTAAAGGACATAACAAAATAAGTCTTTTAAAAAGAGGAGGGTGAAAGGTTCCTTTACCGACATGGGTATCTTTAGAAACATACGCCCCGTGAAAGAAGGACAATATAACATTGATGTAAATACTAATAAATGAAAGAATATTACACAATGACTAAAATAATGGTCAGTACATACACCACTGAAAGGAAATTGTCGCAAATGTATCATAAATCTCATGGGAATAAAAGTGAGATGAAAAATCCCTTACGAAAACTCGGCAGCCTAACGACGCCACTTAAAACTTCCAAAAATGGATTGATGAGAACAAATATGGTATCTCGTAACATTAAAATAAAATTTACAGCAAGGGTAATATAAAATAACATCCCCCATCATAACAAAGATGAGCTTAAAAGAAGTGACATAAAGGAGAGTACTTAAAGTGAAAGAGAGAGGTTAGATCTCTTACGAAAATTCGGCAGCCTAACGGCGCCACTCAAAACTTCCAAAATGAATTGATGAGAGATAATAGGGTCTCTAATCACATGAAAATAAAAATTACAGTATGATTAATATAATATAACATACCAATAACAAGAAATATGAGATTTAAAAGGAATGACATAAAAGAGTGTACTTAAAAAGAAAGAGAGGAGTAGGATCCCTTACCTCGGGTCCGACTTGACTCGATCGTTCTTTAACGTCCTTAATAATAAACTTGAGTTAATTTACACAATATTAAAAACCTTTTTCTAGTTCATTATTCCATTTAGATCACTTATTGACATGTTATAAACATTATGTAATCATTTAAGTTAATAATGTTTGTTTTGTCGATATTTGGTTCTTAAGTCGAAAGTGGACTTCTTACAATTACATGTTGTTCGTGTGGTCAAATGTTAATTATATCCAGAATTATATTCATTATTTCGATATCCTATATATCATATATATCCAGAATATACATGTATTTATAATATTACATAATCATATAGAGGTAAGAAATGATATGCACCGTTCATGGAGACGGTAAGCCGTACGTACGCATGAACGCTACTTTCATTTCTATTTCATATTTTAATGGAATGGAATAATAATGATATAGAGTTATATTATAATTCCATTATAACATCATATATAATAACTTTAAATACATCCTTTATACGTCCCACATATGGCATTAACGAATCAGATCACTTTGAGGGGGCGGTAGTCCTCACTTCCTTAAATGAAGATATCACGTTTACCTATAATGGAAACCATAATGGTATGCCCAAAATGAAAAATACAGAATATTAGAGAAGACATAAAAATATTATATATCATATATAAATATAGTTTCATCTTAATGGCCACCTTTTAAGGTGTTAAAATAATGTTGAACATTCATCGTTTCAGGAGGCCGAAATTCGCCATCAACGGAAACAGTATGTTCTTTAACCATTAGATGTATGTGTGTGAAAGTGTACTTAAAATCCTTCTTATAACAACATCCTAGTATATTTATGATACTGTAGTTGTTACAAAAGAAATGAATAAAAAGAGTTTCGGGGGTTGGATAAGAAAAATAAAACAAAAGGACTCAAGTGAAGACATTACCATAAAATCGGTTAACTCCCTTTGGTTTGAGCTCAAAGGCTTCCATGGGAAGGCTTATGCCCAAAGTTAGGATTCAAAGAGTAAGAGAGGAAAGTGGAGAGACAAAATGGGCAGAGTTTGTCCGAGCCAAAGGCTTTGGGAGTGTGGGTAAGGAGGTAGAGGTGGGGGCCTTTTATAAGAGGAGAGGAGGGGAACTCTTGGAAGGTAAAGAAAAGTCACTTTATTTTAAAATGGTATTCGGATTTAAGAGGTCCCACATTAATATTTTTCGAGGATAGGGTGATAAGGGTTCTAAATCCACTCATCCAATAGGTTTTGGACATGTTTAGGTCTTAGATATTACATTATCTTTCCATTTTATTTAAATTGTTAAATAATGCGGTCATCACTGCATCATCATGATATCATAAATAATTTAATTTATTTAATGTCTAAAAATTATAAAAAAACTACTATGATGTAGGAAATATTTTTATATTTCCAATTAATATTTATATTCAAAAATCCGATTTGTATGACCCCATGTAAAAATTGTTTTAGTAAAACATTTCATGTTTGTCTCATTTTTACTTTAAATTTAAATAAAAAGATATTAATGTCATTTTCCAACCAAAGTGGCTTCATGGGGTCCCCAAGTAGACCCATGGGTTTTCTTGGTCGTACATGACACATACAATTAGGTTAGGACATGTGTCATGTTCATTTCATATTATTAAAAAATTATTTTTACCTTAAACTGCACTAATAAACTCTAATCGCGATTGAAAACTTAATAAGTTACTATTCACCAAAAAATTATTTTTATCCCATTGAACCAAATTTTACATCTTAATGAAAACCATGTATGTCGGATTTTTGAAATTCAAAACACAAAGATGGAAAAATTTGATTTAAACGGAAAAAATCATTTTTTATAAGTACCACTTAGTGGTTTCACTATTCATCAAAAATTGAAGTTTTTCAGAAAAATCCCAAAAATTCACCCTAAGCTATATTTGATATTAAGAATTCAAAAATGAAGTCTATTTTACAGAATTAAAATCAAATAAGTCACATTAATTAATTTAATAATTAATTCCCGCTGTCAGAGCAAATCACGTGTTTTTATGAAACAATATGTATCAAAATATTGACACTAGTTTTAGTCTGATTTCAAAGTGAAATTAATTCCAACAACCACTATTGTATTTAATGGTAAAAATATATTTTAATTTAACTTTAAATACAATTCAAAAGATAATCTAATCATATAAATAAATTAGGTTAAAAAGAGGTTTTGAATTAAAATACAACATTTTACACTATTCATTAAAAAATGAACTTTATCAGAAAGATACCAAAAATTTACACAAAGTAAATTTTGATGTCCCAATTTTTAAGAAGAGTTTTATTTGGTCCAAAAGGATGTATAAGAGTGAAAAAAACTATATTTAATGATGGTTCTCCATCAAAAGGCGATAAGTGAACCTTTAGTGAAAACTAGGGCATATACGCCTAAAATTGAATTATTTCCATATTTCATGCCTTTATCTTTTATTGGATAAATGTAAAAACATTTAAAAAAATATATAATCATATTTTAGTTATTTCTATCCATTCCTTCCAATACAACGGCTACATGTTAACTACCATTTAAAATAATATTATTTTATTATTAGAGTGCAATGTAAGATTCCCAAGAAACTCGTTGTTGTGTGTTGGGTACGCCATCGAGCATAGCGTCCCCTTTAAAGTCATGTTAATATTTTATTCACAAATATGAATAAATATGAAAATGTCATATTCTTTATTTTCCTGGGGTGTTACATCCTTCCCCCCTTTTTGGGAATTGCGTCCTCGCAATTTTTAAAATTGAGCGGGGAAACATCCTTGAAAGTCCCACATCGGTACAAGAGTCAGTAAAACAATCACTTTAAAATAAAGTAAGATAAGTACAGTGGTCACCCGAGTTAACCCATATGTAGAAAAACATGGACATGGATGAAAAAGAAAAGGGTCATGTTCTTGAGGGAGAGTGATAGTAAACATGTCTACGAGAAAGTTAACCATAAGAAAATCACAAACTTTTGATGGGTTAAACGGTATTCGATTCCCCAGTAGGAAAAGTTAATAGAAAACATTTTTGTTTTATCTTACTTTTTCTTGAGGAATTTATTCATAAGGAAACATAATCACTTATCAGGTGGACTTTAAACTTTTACTAGATTCCTTAATCAAACTCATATTATTTTTTTCAAAAGACGAGTATTTAGGGAGACTTGTTCGCATTAAGAGTACTACAATCAACTTCTAGAGAATCACCTAATCCACCAAAGTGAACTATATACATCCCATGTATTTAGGCTTAAACCAAAACCAAAACCAAAAAGGTTAGTACAAGGTCAGATAATCCAGAAAAGGATAACCCATTAAAAAGAAAATATATGCTTAATCTCAAAAATTTGTCAAACAAAACCCAAAGTTCAACGAGGACCATACGATAAAAAATTTGTCCATAAAATTCTTCCAAATAAACCAATATAAGATTGAAACCCAAATATTTGAAGGATTTAGTCACATAGTCTTCCATGTTAAATCGTAACATTTATCTCCAAACAACATCAGTTGCTCCTAAAGTCTGGTACTGAAAAGTAATTAACCTAATACCATGTCCTCCATGAAAGGTTCATTATTTTCATAAATAACCCAAAATCAACTTACTATTAATTCATAAAATCATATAACTAAAAAGAATCAGTCAAACTGACCAGGGACTTCACGTAGTCCAGTGGTAGGTGATAAATACTAGTCGCACATTGGTTGTGGGTTCGATTCCCGCAACGTTGTCCGACGCGACGGGTTGTCACACGGTCTGCGTGTTGTCCTTTTTCCAAAACTATATAATTCTTTAATAATTCCCCAAAAAGAGGTAAAATCATCAAAAATGATCAGAACATATTTTAACCTCATGTTTATCTCATGCCTTTCATTTTCCATCATATCATATAATAACCCATAATTACCTCAAAAGTAAGGATCATATAAACTCTAATGGTTACCTTTATAATTATTTCCTGAACTTCCACATCGATTGGTCATCTCGTACATGATGCATTATAGAACATACCAAGGTTCAAGTGGTTGATCATGACTCCTTGCTATTGGGTTTAGAACAACCACGAGTTTCCTCATTGAATCCTCCATTTTATCTAGTATCTTAATCAGAGAACCACCAAAATTTCCTTCAAACCTGATGTCTCTTTGGTGCCTACTAGATCCATCCATTCAATAAAAACAGAAATGTCAGTGTCAGTATGCCAACAAAACCATCATGTACAAATGAGGAAGGTAAACACTAACATATACTTACTCATTCACATTATCTAAAACTAGGACTCTTTCTGAAATCCTAACCATTATGTTAATGTCACTTATACTTAAAGAATACCCTAACCTCTAAAGTTATCTAAACCGACCTTTGATACCAACTAAAAGGCCCCAGCCTTAAACCTTACATAATCTTCAGTTATTAAAAGATTACACATTGAGGATATTTTTAGGTTTAGAATTTTAGAGAATTAGATCATGAAACTTGAATTACATTCCACATTTAAACAAAGTGGTTACATAAAAGACAATATTCATTCTTCCCATCAACAGAAACGTATTTAAAATAAAACACGGATTCTTTCTTGACACATCCTTGACACTATCATCACATCATGTACCTTTCCCTTGACTTGTGAAAAACATTTCAAAAACATGGGATGACCATAAAAAGCTCAGTAAGGGTTATAAAAATATGGAAAGGAAACTTGATTTCATATATACATAAGAATGAAATCATACTTTACCCATAAAAAATAGGCATTTTAACATACCTCATCAACCCATGAATAAACCATATAAATCATAAGACATAAAGGTAACTTGAGGCATTCATAACATTCTTACGTAGGGAGTAACCCTCTTGGTTACGTTTGGAATACCCATCACAGTATATTCCCTAAATCTCTTCGGAGAAACCTTAACGTTTCACTCCTTTGTGTTACCCAATGCATTGGAGAGCTATATCAGGCTCACCCGCCCTTAGTTTATCATGAAACCATGAGTCTTCATAATAATTCCCAAGAACCTCAACATAATCTTATCACATAAAACATGCATAAAGAAAACATAACATTTACACCTTTCAATCACAAGATATCAATACAAAACATTGATATAAAAAAATTATGAAAACCATTTTCAATACCAAAATAAAAGAAAAGTAAAACATGATATTTATTTTTCTTTTAAAATGAAGGTATGGCTTGTAGAGGAAGCTGAAACTCAAATAATGGTCACGGCGGCAGAGAAGTCATTGTCGCCGCATACGTACGACAAAAACACTCCCTTTTGTCGTTTAGTAAACGCTTCGTATAAAAAAGATTCACTTTTTAATAAACGTAAAAGTCAACAGGGTTTATACACTGTATAAAAGAAGGATGTGTATAAAACAAAATATGCCTCAATGAAAGGAGATTGAGACGAAGTCCCATACAAAGATGGTATCCTTGGATTAAGGATAAATCAGTTAGATAACAATGTGTGACAAACGAATACACGAAATATAAGTGGGTATTAAGTGTAAAAAAATCAGAGTACATTCACACATAATCATAGAACGACATATTCAAGGTTTACAAGTTTATCCCAAAGAATCAAAATTGGGTTAAGAAGTTCCCTTGCAATAATTAGACAGCCTAACGACGTCACATCAAAATTCAGAAAAAGAGTTGATGAGAGATAAAAAGGGTATCTCATAACTTGAAAATAAAATTTACAACAATAAGGATATAGAAAAACATATCCCAAAATAATATTATGTTAATTAAAAGACATAACAAAATAAGACTTTTAAAAAGAGAAGGGTGAAAGGTTCCCTTACCGACATGGGTATCTTTAGAAACAGACGCCCCATGAAAGAAGGACAATAAAACATTGATGTAAATACTAATAAATGAAATAATATTACACAATGATTAAAATAATATTCAGTACATAAACCACTGAATGGAAATTGTGGCAAATGTAGCATAAATATCACAGAAATAAAAGTGAGATGAAAAATCCCTTACGAAAACTCGGCAGCCTAACGACGCCACTTAAAACTTCCAAAAATGGATTCATGAGATTAAATAGGGTATCACATCACATTAAAATAAAATTTACAGCAATAGGAATATAAAATAACATCACCCATCATAACAAAGAGGATCTTAAAAGAAGTTACATAAATGAAAGTACTTAAAGAGAAAGAGAAAGGTTAGATCTCTTACGAAAATTCGGCAGCCTAACGGCGCCAGTCAAAACTTCCAAAATCGTTTGATGAGAGAGAATCGGGTCTCTCATCACATGAACATAAAAATTACAGTGTGATTAATATAAAATAACATACCAATAACAAGAAATATGAGCTTTAAAAGGAATCACATAAAAGAGTGTACTTAAAAAGAAAGAGAGGAGTAGGATCCCTTACCTCGGGTCCGACTTGACTCGATCATTCTTTAACATCCTGAATAATAAACTGGAGTTAATTTCCACTTTATTAAGAACCTTTTTCTAGTTCATTATTCCTTTTATATCACTTATTTCCATGTTATAAACATTATGTAGTCATTTAAGTTAATAATGTTTGTTTTGTCGATATTTGGTTCTTAAGTCGAAAGTGGACTTCTTACAATTACATGTTGTTCGTGTGGTCAAATTTTCATTATATCCAGAATTATATTCATGATTTGGATATCATATATTTCATATATATCCAGAATATACAGGTATTTATAATATTACAGAATCATTTAGAGGTAAGAAATGAAATGCACCGTTCATGGTGACGGTAAGCCGTACGTACGCATGAACGCTACTTTCATTTCTATTTCATATTTTTATGGAATGGAATAATAATGATATAGAGGTATATTATAATTCCAGTATAACATCATATATAATAACTTTAAATCCATCCTTTATACATCCCACATATGGCATTAACGAATCACATCATTTTGAGGGGGCGGTAGTCCGCACTTCCTTAAATAAAGATATCGTGTTTACCCATAATGGAAACCATAAAGGTAATCCAAAAATGAAAAATAAAGAAGCATAAGGAAAACATAAACATATTATATATCATATATAAATATAGTGTCATCTTAATGGCCACCTTTGAAGGTGTCAAAAGAATGTTGAACAATCATCGTTTCGAGAGGCCGAAATTCGCCATCCACGGAAACAGTATGTTCTTTAACCATTAGATGTAGGTGTGTGAAAGTGTAGCTAGAATACTTCTTATAAAAACATCTTAGTATATTTATGATACTGGAGTTGTTACAAAATAAATGAATAAAAAGAGTTTAGGTGGTTGGAGAAGCAAAATAAAACAAAATGACTCAAGTGAAGACATTACCTTAAAATCGGGTAACTCTCTTTGGTTTGAGCTCAAAGGCTTTCTTGGGAAGACATCTGCCCAAAGTGAGGCTTAAAGGAGTAAGAGAGGGAGTTGGAGAGACAAAATGGGCAGAGTTTGGACGAGCCAAAGGCTTTGGGAGTGTGGGTAATGAGGAAGAGGTGGGGGCCTTTTATAAGAGGAGAGGAGGGGCACTCTTGGAAGGTAAAGAAAAGTCACATTATTTTAAAATGGTATTCAGATTTAAGAAGTCCCACATTGATGTGTTTCGAGGATAAGGTGAAAAGGGTTTTAAATACACTCATACAATAGGTTTTGGACATTTTTAGGTCTTAGATATTACATTATCCTTCCATTTTATTTAAATCGTTAAATAATCAGGTCATCGCTGCATCATCATGATATCATAACTAATTTAATTTATTTAATGTCTAAAAATTATAAATTAAATACTATGATGTAGGAAATCTTTTTATATTTCCTATTAATATTTATAGTCAAAAATCTGTTTTGAATAAAGCCATGTAAAAATTATTTTAGTAAAACATTTCATGTTTGACTCATTTTTACTTTAACTTTAAATAAGAAGATATTAATGTCATTTTCCAACCAAAGTGGCTTCATGGGGTCCCCAAGTTGACCCATGGGGTTTCATGGTCGTCCATGACACATTAAATGTGGTTAGGACATGTGTAAATTTCATTTCATATTATTAAAACATTATTTTTACCTTTAACTACACTAATTACCTCTAATCGCGATTAAAAACTTAATAAGTTACTATTCACCAAAAAATTATTTTTATCCCATTGAACCACATTTTACTTCTTAATGACAACCATGTATGTCGGATTTTTGAAATTAAAAACAAAAAGATGGAAAAATTTCATTTAAACAGAAAAAATCATTTTTTATAAGTACCGCTTAGTGGTTTCACTATTCATCAAAAATTGAAGTTTTTTAGAAAAATACCAAAACATCGCCCTAAGATATATTTGATATTCAGAATTCAAAAATGAAGACTATTTTACAAAATTAAAATAAAATAAGTCACATTAATTAATTTTATAATTAATTCCCGTTGTCATAGCAAATAACGTGTTTTTATGAAACAATATGTATCAAAATATTGACACTAGTTTTAGTCTGATTTCAAAGTGAAATTAATTCCAACGACCACTATTGGATTTAATGGTAAAAATATATTCTAATTTGACTTTAAATCCAATTCAAAAGATAATCTAATCATATAAATAAATTAGGTTAAAAAGAGGTTTTGAATTAAAATACAACATTTTACACTATTCATTAAAAAATGAACTTTATCAGAAAGATACCAAAAATTTACACAAAGTATATTTTAATGTCCCAATTCTTAAGAAGAGTTTTATTTGGTCCAAAAGGATGTATAATAGTGAACAAAACTATATTTAATGACGGTTCTCCATCAAAAGGCGATAAGTGAACCTTTAGTGAAAACTAGGGCATATACGCCTAAAATTGAATTATTTCTGTATTTCATGCCTTTATCTTTTATTGGATAAATTTAAAACATTTAAAAACATATATAATCATATTTTAGTTATTTCTATCCATTGCTGCCAATACAACGACTACATGTTAACTACCATTTAAAATAATATTATTTTATTAATAGAGTGCAACGTAAGATTCCCAAGAAACACGTTGTTGCGTGTTGGGTACGCCATCGAGCATAGCGTCCCCTTTAAAGTCATATTAATATTCTATTCACAAATATGGTTAAATATGAAAATGTCATATTCTTTATTTACCTGGGGTGTTACACTTATAATAACATCAATCAATGGTGGGTATATTGAAATAACCTATCATGATATTATGTTAAAAAAATTAACCTTTTACATTCATAATTAACACTTTGGGAATATTGAATATTATTTCTCTTTTCATAGTGTCTTACTAAAATTCTTAATTGGTCTTCGTGATTTTCCTTTATTATTAAATATATATGTATATCATTTAAGATGACTACCAAAATTATAAAGGAGGTATCTAAATACATTATTCATTTAACAAAAAAATATATTTTGGGAACTATTATGATAAAAAAGCATAAATATATGTTTATAATTTTCATAATGTCTGTAAAATTACTTCTTTAGTATATCCTATTTATTATTCTTCAATTGAAGATATATATAGTGGAGGTAAATATTGGAAAAGTATTGATCTTGATAATGTTGTTCAAACAAGTCTTCAATATGGGGAAGAGGATAAATGTTCTAAATTTTAATCTTTTCCATCTCCCAAAATTCAATGCAGAGTCACAATAATCTATATTTCTTTTAAACCAAAAAAAACATGACCACCACATAGTAAAACATAATTTTATGAATACCTTATCATGTATGTTAGGGAATTAAATCTATAATACCAACAACTCAATTATGACAATTCTTTATGGACTCAATTAAATTGTTGTCGATCCTTTTATGAGTTATATTCTGAACTCAACATTACATTTTTATGGATTAAAAAGAAACTATTCTAGAAATACAATATCAATTTCTGAAAATAAAATTATCATTGATTTTGAGTTTCTCCTCATCCACTTAAGATATTTATTCATTATGAATGGGAATTAAGACCCATACAATTGATTTAATTTCCATCAGATGTTCATAATTATTATCCCATTGAGAGATGATCATATGATGGTTTGGAATATCAAATGTTACTTCTATACCCTGAAATGGGATGTTGTATTATTGTAAATAATTAAAATCCACGTATTTGATGAAAACAATTATAGCAAGAGGAATCATGATATGATTTCTAAGAAACATATTCACACTAATTTCAACCAGAGAGGAATCATATACATGAAATGTGATCATCATACCATTAGTGGTTTTCACTTCAAATTCAACATCTAATCATTTGGGTGGAATCTTGTTACCTTTATAAAATTATATATATGAATAAAGGGATGAGTATATCCAGAGTCAAATATGATATTTGTAGTTTTATAGTGGATTTTATTTTAACCTTTCACCACTTCATTATTGCACCCTTCATCAAAAATATTTATTTTAATGATATTTACCCATGTCCCAGTACATAATAGGTTTATTATGTTGATCATCATCATCAAACCTCTTGTTTTGGTAATAGATAATTTAATTCACATTATCATTACACTAGATGCATTGAATGGAGGGGGGGGGGTTAATTAAATAAATTTTTTATCTATTTCTATCACTAGAAAACCTCATACCATAAATTCATAAATCAATTCCTAAATTAAATTCTCTTAAACAATTAAAAAATTTCCTAACACCCCAAAGAAAATTTCCACCATTCCTCTTCCCACACATATAGAAAAAATAAAATATTCTCTTCTTCTCTCCATGGTTAATAGATTTACATTTTAACTCCATCGTAACTTTGTTGTCAATAGCATGTGATTTATATGTAAAATCATCTTCCATTTCAACATTGATTTCACATAAAAAATTTCTTCATAACTATTGTCATCTATTATGGACCCACTACCTTTAGAGACAAGTATTTACAAAACTAAAGTATTGACCAACCATATATTCATGTGGGATGGTATTAACATAAGGGTACCTTGTAGGTATTGTAAAATTAACCTCATATGTATAAAAGGATTAAACAATGGTTTTAATTAACTCAAGTATCTATTTATTATTATTTACATGGAGAATAAAATGTAAGTGATTATTAAAAAATATGTTCTTAGACGCATCCCAATATGTGGATTTAATTTCATCATATTGTCGTATCTTCTTTATAAGAGTCTATTTTGATCAAAATCACCATATACATGGTAGATCACCAAAATAAATTTGTTTTATTTTAAACATTGGAGAATGAAAAATATCTTTTTAGTGGTATTGATCCAATTTTTAACAACTTCTGTACTAGAAGACCCTGTGAAATAAGGTCTATTTTGCCTCATGAATAAGTCATTATAATGTAGTTCCCTTTTTTTCTCGTTCAGATGTCCAACATGATTCATATATTGATAATTTTATGTGATCATATTATCAAGACTTACCATTATATAACCCATAAAATTTTATTTCTCAGGAATATGGTAATTTCATTTTCATTCAAAAATAGTATTAGTTCTCTTCCATCATGTTGCAGCCATTGATTAATTCTAAAAAACATAGTTTACGTAAAAATTATCGTAGTGGGGGAAAATAATCATGAAAATAACATTTAGGGGACCTAAATCCTGAATCTGTATTATCAATATTTTATACCTTAGTTTTATCCAAGTTTATTCATAGTCATATTATGTTTAAATCCATAATAATGGTTAGTGAACAGTTTGTAAATTTTCATAGCGTATCCACTGGGAGTGTTAAAGCTAGTGTGTATAAAGGACTGTTTTTTCATACCAATTACAAATGATTTCTAGGTAAATGTAATTTTATTAGAGTTCTTACACCTATATAAATCTATTCCAGATCCACATAAACATTTAGTATCCATAAAGGGATATAGTTGTAGGAATCCACTCACCATATGTCATACAAAAATTCTAGGACTTTTTCCTATATATTAAATAATCTATATACATATACTTAAACATGTAAGTAGGGCTCACATTAAGTTTTTATTATCATAGTTTCCAATGTATAAATAATCCTATGAGATGTATCAAAATATATCTACCCAAGGATGAAATACATAGACATTACATCATTTGATCAAAAAATTTATTAAATTACACAAATACACACCCATGGACCGTAATTGTTTATTTTCATTGGAGACATTGAAACATAACATCAGTTCCATAAGTGGGATATATTAACTATCACTACATTCTCCATACTATGTAACCTTCTTAGAGATATCATACGTAAAAAATATCTCCATAACCTTTGTAAAGGAATCATAAGAATGAGTGAGCTCAAATGACCATTAATGGAAAAAAGGGAAATATATAAGACTGACATGAACATAAGGGTTTGAGAACATGATAATAAAATTAGAAACTATTCAACGCATATCAATGAACATAATCACGAATCATGGAATAATGATTATAATTTCATAACACCTGATTAATAATATAATCAACAATAATGATACATGAGAGTATAAGAGAAGGAATTTTTGGCACAAACATAGGAAAATAAAATCATTTCCATATTATTCAAGGCTCGCATCCAAGACCATAATAATGAAGAAATTCCTTTACGAAACTTGGTTAACTTCTAAATCCAATCCAATTTTATAAAACTAGGTTATGTAAACATTTTAGACATATATTACATAACTAAGTTCACATAAAATTAAATTAATGTATAACTATAATAACTTCACTCCCCATTCCATAGATTCTTATCTCAGGAGATTTATATTTTTTACCAATTCAGTAGAGATAGATATTGTTTCCACAAAAAACATAATGAAATCATATGTATGTGTGACATATGATGAATAAATATTTATCATATTATAACCCATGTAATGAAACAGGTATCATATACATGTCCTCATGTCATAACATTTTGAAGAGATATATCTTTAAAATTCATTTCATATTAACATTAATAGTGAAAATATGTGGATTTCCACAATGTTTTGTCATTGTAAAACATGAATAAGATAATGTTTTTTAAAAAAAGCAATAAAAAAATGAATAAAAAATCCTATGTGAATATATGAATGGAGTTTGTGGATAATATAACCAGTAGTGAAGAACTAATACCAAAATATTTAATAATATATGGAAAATAATTTTGATAGATCATTTAAAACATTTTTGGGGGAAATTTTCTTTCACATTGGAAATACATTTTTAAAAACATAAATAAGATTGAAAAACATTTAATTTTAAATTAAACATGAAATAATATAATTTATGCATCGAATCTTGGATCAGTCATGGAATAAGATAATTATATCCAGGTCATAGATATTAAAATGATGTTTCATTACACATTCTTGTAGTATCCAAATAGGGATTGTTTTTGAGAATAAAAAAAGGGTTCATTTAAAAATATTTTTAAAAATTATAATATATTTGAAAATATATTTTCAAGAACCACTAAATTATATTAATTTATTTTTTCAAAAAGTAATTTATGAAAATGTGGTCCTGAAATAAAATGGACTTTTGACTGAGGAGAGAAATAATGTATGATTTACTTAACAAAATTAATTAATTATCACAGGTTTTAAATTGTTTAAAAATGGTACTATTAATTAAAAATATAATGACTAAACCTAATAAAATATTATTTATGAGTTTTTTAGATTTATATCATGATATTTTATCATTTTAGACATTATCCTAAACAACCTTGATAAGCAATGACATTGCAACATAAAATCTTTTCCACATTGGGAACATTGATTCATAAGACCCATGATGGAATTATTTAAAAATAAATAAAAAATATAATCAGGATGAATAAATTCTTGAAAAAACATGTTAATGGGTATTTGTATACACATATATGAATAATGTGGGTGCAGAACATATCATATGTCTTTAATAAGGAGAATTGAGAAAAAAATTCTCCTATCATGTTGTGAATGTTGTAAATATAAACCACATGAAAGTTATATACTAAAATGGATTCTAAAATCCAAATAATTTTCAGTATAATAATCATAAAATTCATTTATTTATATTATACACACCAAAAATAATTAATAGTTTGCGAACATGTCTTTTGTCTCACTAAAAATAAAAGTGAGACAAAAATCTATGTCCTTATGTCGTACCTTCCATCAAACTCATTCAAACCTCTTGAATAATAAATATACGATTATTAAAAAATATTTTAAATTATACTACTCACATATATATTATCATATATTTTTTTATAAATTTTCATTACATATTTATTAATGATTCCATGTTAATGATTCATTTTCGGATAATAAGAGGTTTTTTTTTCAAAAAAGTATTAATTTGTTATATTTTTTGATTATCTTGATTTATATTTAATTTCATCATAAATGGAATAAAAAAATGATATAAATATCATATATATTGATTATATTTTTATTTATAGTAATCTCAAAATGATGAAAATAAGAAATTAAATTCATCGTTTATTAAGACGGTAAGTCATACTTATGGATGATCGTTGATTCCATTTTCTTATAGAATTGAATTAATAAATATTATATGATATATAATAATTAAAATAAAATTATAATTTCATGTATATCAAATATTTTTAATAAATCCATATTTAATAAATACATTTATAGTGTGAGAGAATCTAATCGCCTCGTTAGTCTATTGACAAACATAAATAAGAATGATATTGTCATATTCCCACAAAATAAAATTCTTGATGTTATATTTGATATAAAAATTAAATAATCATAATA
This sequence comes from Viscum album, assembly GCA_963277665.1. NCBI lineage: Eukaryota > Viridiplantae > Streptophyta > Magnoliopsida > Santalales > Viscaceae > Viscum > Viscum album. The sequence continues at coordinate 53,054,566 of OY728143.1, read as the reverse complement.
AACTAACAAAAATATAAAAAAATATATTAATAGTATGTAAATCATGATTCCCTCCCTTGATAGGTGGTAATGGAAAAAACTAATGACATCGTTTCGAGAGGCGGTAGTCCATCGTACACATGAATAATGATTTTATAACAAATTTGATGTATGTCTGCGTGGATTTATGTATTTAAATTAACATAATAAATTATTAGTTTATTTCATATAGTGAATTTCTGTTTTAAACATGATATAAACATAATTTATTAGGATTGAGAAAGAAATAAAACAAAAAAAATTATTGATTAATGTTAAAATCAGCATTGGGTATCTTCTATTGGTTTGCACCAAAGTCCTTCTTAGGATGAATTTCATCCTAAATTAAGGACTATAGGATGTGATAGGGGAAGTGTAGAATTTTTTTAGTTAGGTATTATATGATTCAATTGGGTTTTAATTTATGGAGGGAGGGGAGTGTCGGTGGCCAATTATAACGGAGTTGAGTGGAAAACATGTAATTTTTTGAATGAAACAAATATGCTAGAATTATTAGGGAAATTATCCCCAAAATGGATATGATTATAACCTTATACATTATAAGGTATAAATATGACCATACAATGTGGTTTTTACGAGTGATTCGTCATTTTTACACATTATTTAACATGTTTAACAAATAAGAAATCTTGTTTTTCATCTTTATCATAGTAATTAATTGTTAATTTATTTCATTTATTACAATGATAAAAAAAATTATATGAAATTAATAGAAATGATAAAATATTATAATAACTAATATGTAATCCAAAATTTAAAATTATAATCACAGAAGAGAAAAAACATAATTTAAATTTAATTCTCTAGACATGTCGAGAAATTAGTGTTTTAATCGGAAGAAGGTAAAAAGTTTAAAAATATCTAATTTTAATATGATAATGGTTTAATTAAATTATGTTGGATTAAAAGATACATAATAAAACTAATTATAATTTAATAACATTTTAAATTATAATTTACCTTTATAGATAAATTAAACAAAATGTTAGTTTTCAGTTAAAATTCCATATTTTTCGGTATTCATCAATAAAAATAAAACATTTTAAAAATATCAAAAAATTAACCTATTATATTTTTGAAATTATTTATTAAAATTTACATTTATTTTATCAAATTAATATTCAAAAAGTGTTAAAAAATAATTATATTATTTTTTACAAAATATATTAAATTCTGTTTTTTGAAATGGGTATTTTCAATTATACAAATATGGTACCAAATATATATATATATATATTTTATAAATTTGTTTCAATTATTTAAAAAAAATATAAATAATAATAGAAAAGTATTTAATATAATTAAATTTTCAAATTGTAATGTCTTGGTTACAGTTGTAACATTTAAATAGAAACATTAATACTATGTCTAGGATTTTTAAAGCATATTGGTGTGTGTCACACTAGCTAGCTGGGTATTATATATAATGAAAGATAAAACAAGGATTCATGTACTGAATTGTTGAATTTGTGTAACATGTAATGCACTCCATTATTCAGATTTAATTAATTCATTGTTACATTAGATTTATTAAACATTTTAGGAAAATTTCATTAGAGTGGTAAAAATATATTTTATATAATAAAAATAAAAATTCTAGGATCATTGTGAATTTAAATTTATCATTTTATTAGTACTTGGCCCTATAAATATTATCATAAAAATTTTAATGTATTTAATGGAATAAACCATGATGATAAATAATTATTTATGTCCCATTAATTCTATAAATAGAAAGAAAATTGAAAAATATAATTTTTACATAAAATGGATAATAACATTAAAAATGTGTTACATTTATTTCCATAAATAAATTATTGACATTAAAAAAGGGATTTATTACACAACATGGATAAAAATGAAATAGTAATGTAATGTCAATGAAAAAAAATAGTTTGGAAAAACTTGACAACTATATAAATGAAATGTTTCTTTATAAATTTATCACAAAGTGATATTTTTAATTTTCATTCTTCACTTAAAATTGGTTATAAATGTTACATTATATTTGTTGAAAATTATTATATATTTATCATTGATTATATTTTAAATGATAGATATGTAGATGTAGATAAATTATATATCTAATAAAATGATTTTGAAAGACAATGGGAGCTTATAATTGAATGCCTAAAATCTAAATTGTGAGGTGAATAATATATCCCATTATCTTTTAAATCCCTTGGAATCATAAATAAAGTGATATCTATCTATACTCCATAATAAAATGGTATAGCTGAGAGAATGAATAGTAAATTAATAGAATAGTAAATTCTATGATGTCAATATTGGGTCTATTAAATGGATTTTGGGGAGAGTAATTATTAATACCATTTTAAATCCTAAATAGGGTTTCCACAAATTTTTTGTATACAATTCTATATGAATAATGTAATCATAAGAAACCAAAGCTCAGTTATTTTAAATTTTCAAGATTTCATGCAATTTTAAGTGTACTTGAACCTTGAAGGGAATGATTTTAAATGAGGTATATATAGATTATTTCGTGGATATATGGAACATTTAGGGGATTATTTATTTCTTTATCTTTGAAATAAATGATTTAGTAAAAGTTATTATAGTTATTGAATCGTGAGATGTTATCTTTTAAGAATATTTCATTACCTATTCACCAAATAAAGTCCAAATAGAAGAATCTAGCTCAAATAAAATAATATCTTAATAATATTCCTTCGATTTTTTTTAAATAAAACCTCAGATACCAAAGATAAATGGGTATGATATAAATATGTGTTTTAAATAAAGAACAAATTATAGTATTGCTACTCCAACAATTGTTTTTTCCAATATATTGTATGACATGAAAATATTAATGGAATCTATTTCATCGTCTCATTCATATCTTGGGATCGAATATATAAATGATTAAATAGACTCACTAGTGGATAAAAATACTTGGACATAAATTTATCATTCTCAAGGTTGACTACCATTTGGTTATATGTTTTTATTTACAAGAAATTAAAATTTTGACAATATAATTAAAAATAAAAAAATTACAGGTTTGTAATCAATTGGTATACTCAAATAGAAGGAAATGATTATTTCAATAACCATGAACCCAGGTCTAGGCCATATTTTACTAGATTTATTTTTGATTTATATTTCATATATAATTTGTAAATTTAAAAAATATATGTTAAGACTGAATTATTAAATGGTTAATTTGATGATGGCATATATATATATATATGTGAATGAAAAGTAATCATATTACACTATAAAAAATATTGAAAATTAGTGTGGTCACAATATTATTGAAAAATAATCTTTGAAGTAATAGTATTAGATATTAAATCAAATAATTTTAGAAAATGGGGTTTTATTTAACGAATCATTTAATGTTTTTATATAATGTTCCATATTAACGATGATGTTTTTATTTTATTATATATTGATTTATTTATTGTCTATCTAATTGATATAAATTAATTAAAAGATGTGAATTATATTTTAACTAAAAGAATTAATAGGATATACTATGGTTAATATATAATAATTCCCCAAAATTATATTTTTTTAAATTAGTTTTTTATTATTCTATATCTATCTTATTAAGATGAAAATGTTTAATAGAAGTATGAACTATTTTATTGCTCTCTAGTTTCTACCATATATGCATTACATTGTTGGATTCTACCCAGATCTAGAAATACAGTCACTAAATTGGAATGTTAAATGGAGATCAAATATATAATGTATTTCAGGACATATACAAGACTCAACATTTCTTATTTCCTTCGATACTTGAGCAAATATATGAGTAATAAAATTTAGGAAAATTGGAAAATATTTAAAACAGTACAAATGTATATAATTAATATTATGGATTACTATATATTTTATAGTGATATTTCTTGTGTATTATAATGTTTTTTGTGTGATCTTGTTTACTTATCTGACAGATCCATCTTCTTTGAGTTTTTTGGTTTTTACACACAGGGGTTGAGATATCTCTTTGTTTTTAATGAAATAAACATTTATAATATAAACCACAATGTATTTTGGTTTTTTTCATTAATAGATACTTGAATGAATGTATAATGTATTTGATATATTTTATGATTATCTAACACAATGTCACATACTAATATCTCCAGCTCATATACACTACGATATTCCAGAAACGTTGTCTAAAACACACAATGTTTTTAATGATGGATAATCAGGACCATTGGTGTCAGAAAAATCTATATGGGGATGTTCATGCATGATTATGTCACAAATATGTAATTATTTAGAAAGATACATAATTTGTAATAACAATAAACATAGATACATTCTAGGGAATTTCTATGAAAAATCATCATCCCAGATGGGTTTAGTGTTCTTATCAAAATTCAGAAATGAATGGACCACAACTTAAAAATTACTAAATCATCTTTTATAACATAAATTTAATAAATTATATCACATATATAAATGAATCACTAATGGTATATTACATCATAGGAAAATGGTGTTCGGTTCCCATGATAAAATTGAAGGTGAGTAAAAACATTTAATGCGACAGGGATTTCAAAAAACTGATGAATCATTGAAACATTTTTTTGTTTTCCATTTTGAATATAAGAGTGGGGCTAAACTAAAGGGCTTATGACTTATTCTCTATAACATTCATCAAAGTATAATTATAAAAATTCTACCAAGGTTTCATAGAGTACATTATAAATTTAGAAATTAGAGTTGTCTTCTATAACATAAATTTGGTTGATATGATGAGTTATAGGTATGAGTCATTTTCTACATGTATCTCTATTCAAAATTTATTTTATTATATAAAATAAACGTAAATATTATGATTATATGTTATTTTTAAAAATTCATTCAAATATCTTATTATCATATAGTAGTAAATTAATGTTTTAAATATTTTAAAATGGTGTGGTGTTATTTCTCCTTTAAATCATATTACTAAAATATGGTTGTTTAATTTTTTAAATGCGAGTTATTTTGGGATTCAAAAATTAGAAAGTAAAAGGAGTGATAACATATTTTATATAATAATAATTTTTTATATTAAAAATTAATATATATGATAGGTTATAATCATGTTTTAGAAAATGCACAACACCATTCATGTTTGGGATTTCACATTCACATAACAGTGCAATGTAGAAATTTTATGTTTCACTGTTCACATCATCCATCACATTGGTCTAAGATTCAATAAGTTCTTTAAAGTAACACGAAATAATATTGAATCATAATAATTTAATTCTAGTCATAATTTGATACATTCTCTGGGTTAACATGGATTACTAAACAGATTTAATATGGAAAATTTATCATAGCTTGTGTGATCTAATTGATGAAATAGATTATTAACAGGTTATATCTGGGCCACTTATTCAATTATGTAAAGTTAAATATACATGATTAAATCTAGGAATCGTATATATTTACAATAATGTTATTATACCCATTATAATGGGTATGATGATTTTTCAAACTATGTTCTTCCATGATTAATATATGGATCCTCTTGAAGATGGATGAAAATATCCAATAACACATGCGACTCAACGATTTTAACTATTATCCATGATTTTTATATAGTAATCAACAAGAAATAGTGGATCTCTTTGTTTCATAATAAATAATCTCTTTACAAATCTCCCCTTTCCCATTGATTCTTTGAGATGAACTCTACAAAATATACTTGTGTTAAGTATTCATACATTATTATACCATAAATATGATTCCCTGAATACCCTTAGAATTTCATTTCAGTGGGGGAAGAATATACTATTAAGAAGGGAGACATTGTCATATATCAAACAAACCTCCATATAATCAAATAGAGAGTAATGTGAATTTTAATTATCTATTGATATATACCAACTAGTTCAAACTGAGGTATGAATAATAGTGTGATATTGTTTGGATAAGTCCATAGATGTTTGAAGTGAGTCTTATGTGTAATCCAAAAATGTAAATAGGTGTATTGAAGAATCTTAATATACCATTAATCCATGATAATCTGATAAAAAAGGGAGATAAGAGATATTATTAGTGTAAATTTATTTTGAATTAATTGTTAAATATTCCCATTAAAATTTTTACAGATTGGGCTCATTGAAGAGTTCTGAAAAATGAAATCAAGGTGAAAGATGTCACTTTTTATCACTTAAGTATTCCCAAAAATAATAAATTGTCTTTTTTAATTGATGTTTTTCTGATGGATTTATTTATTGGTTGTGAATAAATATAAAGATGACCTCAGTACTCCTATGAAAGCTGATTTATTATTTATAATGTTATGTATTATTGGTTCTATATACTTTTTATTTATGTAGTTCGATATTAAGTGGATGAAAATAATTTGGGAATAAAATTTCCAATTCATTACATATAATTGGTTTTAGATGATAGAATTTGATAACAATGTACAAATACTAACAAAATGAATATATAATGGTAGTAATGATTGATATCAAAATTTTCTAGTGGTGAATTTTATTTTTTCATTAGATCAATTTCATAGGACTAATTTATCTAATATACCTTATATAATATGTTTTATATTCCATTAGTCGTGTTTATGATGTAAAATGTCCTATAAAAACATCTATTAGTTTCACATCCACCATAGATATCAATGCATATAGATTATTGATGACCTCATTAAATCAAAATAATGTTGGTCAAATTGATGTGATATATATATTAGTATGGAAGGTGCTGACCAAATTTTTTTTTTCATTAAAGAGGGTTTATAGATTATGTTGTCATGTTTATCCCAACCTGACCCTTTGGTGCCCAAATAACGACCGACCTGTAGAGTATGACTACCCCAAGCCCGCCTTTAATTGGCCAGTAGATGGTGATCATTTCCCAATAGGCATCACTCTCCCATGGGTGTCCTTATCCTTTGGAACCTCTACTCTCACACACATTTCCAATTGTATACAATTATGAAATGTAATATAAAATTGATTCCCAATACATGAGAACTTTTAAATAATAAAATTAGAGTATAAAAACACCAGAATGTAATAAAATCCAAATACATACCCAATGAATCTATAAATAGCTCCAATCCGATTACAAGAAGGGACTATAGTCAAATGTGGCTCTTAACCATAGTCCTTCTTGCCGAAATCTAAACATCATCTACTATCGGTCTATAAATAAAACCCTTGAACTTGTAGTCATGTTTATAATACATGACATGTGTGTAAGGATCCCATGAAAGGGTGAGTATAACATTACCAAGTAGGAAAACTGGAAATCAATAATAATAAATTATAAATAATCACAATAATATCATTATAGGTATATCTCAACAACATACATAAAAGGAACCTCCATATATACTCAAATAAGACAGACAGTCATTAAAATCAATGTTCTCGATAATTATTCTTACTTGATGATCCCGTATATTAGTTTTCAAGGGGAAGACAAACTATGAGTTAAATGTCACTATTGGCATTCATCAAAAATGTATTTCTCATTAGGTATCTCTATAAAAACTGTTTGTTAGAATTCTATAGAGATTTACACATATATGGAGATCACACCCAATTCCAAGGGGTATACCAAAATCCAAATTATCAATAACTAGATAAGCAGGGGATCAATGAATGTTTAGTGATCAATATTATGATTTTGAGATCCCGACATAGGGATGATAATGATATAGTTTCTCACTTTGAGACTTGCCAATGGATTTAAACAATACTAACCAATAATAAGGATCCTCTGAGGCGATAACAATCCTATAAACAATATATGATTTCATAAAAAACCCTTAGGGAATGTATCATAGTAACACACCCTAATAAATTATGTTCATGATAATTAGAACATGGGATCCATTAGGTCTTTGAGGAAGTACACCATGTTTGTACATTAAGTACATGATATATCCCATCGGAATTACATCTACCCATGTGTCATGACCTATGTACATGTCTATATACATGTGCACCCAGACCATCTTGTGTACTTTGTCATTGTCACGACCCGTTCAAGTGGGGCCCGTGCCGCAACTCCCCAAGCCCGCCTCTAATAGGCCTGGGGCTGGTGATAAGAACTGAGTAGGCATATCATTAACATGGGAGGAATTTCTTATGTATATATAGACACACACACACACATCTCCATGAACAATAATACAAAAATGTAAAAAAAATACGGAAGGCAATGCATGCATACAACTAAAACCAACCAACAAAGTACAATAGAAGTAAAGTACAGAAAGTAAAAATGGCTAAAATATAGGCCAACCAAAAAAAAGATTCTGCAGACTACAAAGTCCAACCTATATTTACAAATTGGTACTGGGACTACAGCTAGAAATCATAGCAACACCTTGTCCTATAGGGAACATATAATGCTCGGTCTAGTCCTAGTCGACCATATACAATTCAAAAATTCCAGTTGTCTATATTAGACACGACACCTGTGGAAAAATATAGTGCAGGGGTTAGTATAACAATACTCAGTAGAGGACTCCGAAAACCAGAAAATAATACACAATGGAAATTTACAACAATCTCTACACATTATATGTCTATTGAACATATATCAAGATAAAAAAATCCAAATATAATCAAAAGCAAGACCCTTGGTCTAATGACTAGTAACACATGGGTATTCCCAAACTATTGATTCATTTCAAAGGTTCCATGAATCAGCCGTCTGGGAGAACTCACTCCATGAGTATGATATAACTGATGACGTTCATCCGAGAAGTATTGTTCATCCGAATAATCCATGAGAGATAGATTCACTCATTCTTGGAGAACAGTCATCAGGGTGACCTCATTCCAGTGTTACTAGAGCTATAAGGTTTTATTTCCAATATAATTTTCTTATATATATTATTTCGAATGGATTTCCATAAACGTAATAAATTAGGTGAAAATATTCTATGAACCCAAAAATTTTATTATCATATAGTAATAAATTGTGTTTTGTATTTCTTCTCTCATTTTCATTTCCCATGGTAAATAATTTAACAAATGCATCATTTATGAGAGATATCAACCCCACATTTTCTATTTGGTCAGGGATTTTCATCCTCAATATCTATATCTACTGTATAATATTATGGATTCATTATACATGATTAATGAATTATTTATATTCTTGATTAATTCCTTGTGAGACATTAGAATATGTATTTATTTCAGGGCTAGACTCTAACTTGACATATGATTCCTAGACCCTGTGTGCTGAAAATTAATTTTATAAAAAAAATTAAGTATATTTTATATTCCTCATGCACGATTTCTCAAAGAAAATATGATAAAAATTATTTGGAAGCTCATATTATAAATATAATACCACAGTTGAGTATATATTTAATTATTAATATTGGAATGACCTAAAAAATGATGGTGTGGGGTGTTAGGATAAAATGGAAATTGGTGGTTCGTCTAGTGGAATAATTATTTTATTGAATTCATTAATTCATTCATTTTACCTAAACTATTTCATAAAAATGCACTTCTAGGGATAATCCTGAAGGGCCAACCACATAAATCCTTATAGGATTAAAAATATTTTTCACCTCCTTTAATTATCTAGTAACCTTGGATGACAATGAGACACCTGAACAATGAATATTGAAGCATAATACTATAACAGAATCCATCAAACATTGGTGAGAATTTTTTTCAATGATGAACAATCTTGTATATGGGAGAACTCATAAAAAAATTTATTTCAATTTTTAATGTATTGATTAAGTTGAATCATTCCATTTATGATCTCTTCCAATTATTATACCATAGAATGTGACCATGTAACTATTTAGCAGATTGTTTCAATTTTTTATAAATAGGATATCTACATTCGTGATTGTTAACCAATATTTATTGGACAATGATGGTTAAAATATTGTTATTATATCATTTTCTACTTAATTTAATCATTATCATAATCATTTAGACACCACAATCACAGTTTGATGCTTCGGAGTGGTTCAGAGCCTAATTAAACCCCTAGAATTACAACAGATTTAGGAGGTCCAGTTGGATAGATGAATTTGGAATAGATATGGGATGGTTTCTTGTTTTGGATTTTTGTTTAAATAATAGAAAGAAAAATATAGAGTGATGAAAGTTTTAGATATGTGAGGAACCCATGATGGAGATTTTGAGGTTCGATGAAGCCAATTTTGGACCACTAGATAGATGGAAACAATGAATATCGCCTATATTTTCTAATATTGGGAAGATTTTTGGATGTATTTATTGTGGAATAGTGTAATTATATGTTCATATTGTGGATATATAAATATTTGAAGAACCAAAATACACAGAATTTATTGCAATAAAAATATTATGTGTAACCACTTGGCTGTTGTTTCTATGGTTTTTGGAAATTAAAAATGATGGAATGATGTGTATTCCTCCTATAAATCATGTTCCAGAAATTCCATGGGATGATCAATGTGATAATGCACATCGTCTGGCACATAACATTTGACTATGTACATAGAAATGGAAAAACCACATAGGTGATACCACAAGTAAAGCAACATTAAATGTTCTATAGTACACAAACATGAATTTAGTATATACACACTTCTAGAAGAAACTCCCCAGTCTTGGATAGTTTGGCCACATCTTGTAGTCCACCTGTACACCATGTACATATACATGGATAGGGATTTGTGTGATGTTTAGGGACATGGTCTAGTGGTGGAGTAGGACCACACACCATGTGTTCCCTCCTCACATGCCATGTACTAATTACTTCTTTATGAGGAAACTTCAGTAATCCATGTCTCTTTCATTTGAACTCAGATTTCATACTGTGAGTAACATATCCCCTGTTTTTTTCATATAGAACCTAAAAGTTAACTTTTTTGCGGATTTTGGGACACGATGTAAAATGTTTTTGGCACATAATTACAAAGTCGATGCCCAATCACGGTAGTTATCAGGTAAGATTAACATAGGATTCTAATAGAGTGAAACCACCCATTAATATGTGCATTGGTCCTATAAAACATCCTTTTGAATGAAACACCTATAATATTAGCCATTAGTCCTCTATGTCCGTAGTGTATCCCATCCATTTTACATGATCTTGGCTCTTTGACATTTTGGTGGAACCCCCTATCTAATAAGGCATGGGTCCTCGATGACCATAGTGGAAATCCATCATTGTACTCCGGCACATGTCCTTGACTTCCGATTGGAACCCCATATTAGATAGGGTATGGTCCCATGATGATTAGATTATAAAACCCATATCATATTAGAGAACGAGACCGTAAACTATATAGTGGAACCCCGATTATCTTTTCCATGATTCTTCTACCTACTGAGTGGATCCCCCTATCAAATAGTTTGTAAATCCACACACCACTAGGGTGGAATCCCCCATCAACATGGGATATGGTCATATATGGATATATACATAGTATAACACCCCTAACTCAATGATGATCTAGTTCTCTAAATGGATTTTGGTCCCCCTAGTTTGTGCGACCTAGTGGTATGGAGTTGGTTGACTTGTATGGTTACATCTGGGAAAGCACATGAGAGGATGAGCATCATTGATGGACTATAAATATTGTTGGTGACTCTTCTTCCTAGGATGAGATATAAGTTATATATCCCCATCCACATTTATTTGGGTTTCAATTTACTTGAAATGTGTATATATATATATATATATATATATATATATTCATAGGTATCACATCCTTAGAATCTTGTTACTCTATTTCTATGAGACGCGAAGATGTTCAATGATTTCCACATGCTTTCTATGATTACATTCTAATGGTTGGATTACATTAATCTATTGATGTAGGTGGAAAATAATTTATTTTTAGTTAATCTATATATCTTATTCTGGCCCTTGGGTTTTTATGAAATTTCATACCCTCTTTATTTAGGTTTATTTTCTCTCATTCATTGATTTCTGCAACCTGCTTACTATCTACAATATTTCTATACGTATTTTATATGTTACTTCTCACCCTTCATATGTTGATTCATCCAAGATGGTATATACATACTTACCACTACATGGGATTTTCCTACACAAGTCATAGCTTATCCAGACAAGAGATATGTCAGTGGTGACTTTAGGGGATCTTTAGAATACCTTATATATTAGACAATATATGTTCGATGAAACTTTGAGATTAGTAGATGTGGTTTCATAGTAGATTTTATAACTAGTTTTTGTAGTTTGGGTCATATTTCGGGATGACCATATATTTCTTCCAATTAATTTTTAGTTTATAGTACCGTACTCTTGTACTATTTAATGGTTTTCTATACATGGTTGTTCCACATTCCTACTATTCTTTTATTTTTTATGAATCTCCAATTTTTAATAGAGATATATTTATTTGTGTGTAGTATGTAGGAAAAGGCATATCTGTGTTATTTATTCATTTCCAACAGGTCTACAGACCTTAGCATATATAGGTGGGCTTACGTCTGGTCATGACAGAATGGTTTAATAGATTGTTCGATCATTGGGATGGAGGAAGGTGGTGTACCATTATGTGAATTCAATTTTGATAAGGTAAATTTTTTCAAAGTATCTTGTTTATAGAACTCAAGATATAGAATCTGGTGATGGTTTAAGAGGTCGATATATCCATTCACTCAGACCGTGTATGCCTACTTGTCGACTCATCATACTGATTCATTGGTCATAGGGATCAATGCTACCTGAAACATGTATGATGGAGTCTTCTAATTTCTTTATTGATTTAGCTCCCTATTGTTTTTATATATATGTTTGTGTGTCTATGTGTTCTCATCTGACTATGGTATATCTAGATTATAATTTTGGATGCCTCTGTGATTACAGTTGTCCATGATACCAGTTCAAGATCCTAATGAAGATATAATGAGTAGAGGAACCTCAATTTCTGTTTCATCCCACGATATTCATTCATGGTTGGTAGGCATTATTTCCCCACATATAAAGAATGATATCATCCTAGAAGAGTAGAAAGAGGATACATGTATGCTCAATTCACAATGTGAGTTCAAGTTCCCAAGTCTTCTGATGATCTATTACTAGTAAGATCCATAGGTAGAAGTGTATTGGCTAGATTTAATGGTTTATATCATTAAAATCATTCAAACCATGATGGATCTATTGGTTTTTCTAGTAGCTATACTTTTCCATGGATTAGATGGAAACTAGTGGATCTTGTTACATAGATGTATAATGAGTCAACAATATCATGGCCTCACTTTCATCAGCTATTTCGTGAGGAGTATGACCCCTCATTTTCACACAGATTTCGGGTTCAAAATCCTCTAGTGATGTATTAGGGAGGGATGGAAGTGGATGAGTATGAAACAATGTTCACATATCTTCATTGGTATTCCCATGAAATGAGTTGAGATTGAAACATTTGAGCACATATGTTTTTATAGGTAGACCATAGATAGATCCATGCTAGTGTGGTGTCCTTGTGTATTAACACCAATTTAGTGGTGATAATCGGGAACTAGTTATTGAGAGAATCCAATATGTGGGATGACATATGGTTATAGATGTCATTTTGTTTCCAATAGATGAGTCATCATGTAGTATATAGAGAATTATAATCAGTAGAATCTTGGCATAGGATACCTATAAATGATTGGACATAGGTATGATTTCATGAAGTATAGGGACAACAAAAAGCACAAATGAATCAAGGATAGGTACAATGATAATCTTCTGTTGGAAGAGGACACCTAATGTGAGTATTCTTGACCAAACGAGTATATGAGAACATGTAGATAGATAAAATAACTCTACATAATAGGCATCACTGTCATTAGGGATCTCATAGGAGAGGAAATGGTAGAGCCCATGGAGGTGGAGCTTGTATATTAAGAAGAGATCTTGGAGTAGAATGATGCTATAATATTAATACACTACCACTAACAGGTGACTAATTTCATGAAATATTCCATGTTTTTCTTGTGGTACCGACCTTTTAATTTGGGTTAAATGTGTTTTTGTTTCTATTTTGATTAGACGCTAATACATGGAAAGTGATGATTATGTTGTTTTTTAGAATTAAGGGAAAAATAGGATGAAGGTTGGCTACAAGCCATGTACACATTGTGTATTAAATGTACACTTCATGTAGGTACATTCCATTTACTTGAAGTACACAATATGTACATGCTTGCTTGGGTTTTAAAAAAATAGCTATGGCCTCACTCTTTTTTTAAGTAATTTTTTTCACTCTAGTTTTTGGAACCAAAAACCCATACAATATGGTTTATTTGTTCTAGAAGATGTCTGAAATCTGATTATTTTGTCGATAATCACATTAGAACCACATCGATTAGTACTTTAATCTTATTTAGTCATTCTTGATTCTTCTGAACAACAAATGTGTTATTTTACTTTAGGCTCATCTGCTTTAATTTATCATTCATAATTAGTTCCTCTAATTTTTTCCGAAATCAGTCAAATCAGAACTTAATACTGGACAATCTATCTACTACATTCTTGAGGAAGGTGTTCTATGATTTCATTCTACTTTTATAGTGCTTTTCAGTCATTTGGCTAATATGTCATTCATCATACATTTCGAAGTGGCCCTATTTTTAACGGAGATTCGTGTAGTAGTCTTAGTTGAACCTAGTGAGGATTCCTGTAGGTACTGTTTAGGTGTGTTGGAACACGTTATCCATTTCAAGGTCACCCATGGGAAGTGCCTTTTGGATTTAACATATATATTCATATTTAATCCACCCAAGGGGTGTGTTCTTGTGCTTGAATAAGTAGAGGATGCCCATTAATGCTTTGATAGCTTGAATGACGTTCCTAAAAGATATAATACCTCCAAGAATATCGATATCTTGTGATGCCATACCTATTTTGATAGCTTTACTGAAATTAAATTTCTTGATATGTGTTGGTATACCTCTATATAATTTTTAATTCCATGTTAAATGGATTATATGGGAGGGTGTTCCCAGATGCTTTGTAATTGATAAATGGTGGGTATGGGTGGGTGTAATCATGGATTGTGCATGTATAAGTGAGTGGGTATAATCACATGGAATGAGTTTTTAAATTGAATTCTATGAAATAATGGTTTGATTGAGGACATGGACTACTCTCCATGGATCTAGAAGGCAGTAGTGGACACCTTGGGTGGACTCTGTCCTTTGGGTCTTAATTCCATGGGATGCCTTGGGTCTTGCTACAATGTGGATTTGGATTTTTTGGGATCACATAGTACATTACATTGCATTGATCATAGGACACCAACTAGTTCCAAGACCCACTATCCATTTTGACACCCATGGGACTCAATGTGGATTCCTTGGATGATCTCCATTGATCTATCCCATCATGGTCTAGAATCATTACAAAGATTCCCTGATATGTTACTCCTTAGATTCGGCCCATGGGGTCTAATTTTCACTATAAGGATTGGTCGTGGGATTCTACTATTCACTATACATTGAGAGAAGGGGATTTATTGAATTATTTATACAACGTGGTTGGTTCTTTTTTGGTATTGAGGTATTTACGACATGGATCTGTGAAATATTTACGTTTTTATAGCATCCTTGTTAGGATATGACTCTTTATAATGTATCCTTTATGGTATATTCAATATTACATATGATAGTGGGCTTATTCCATGGGTATAAGCACATTATTTACTATTTTCATTACTCATTCTAGATCTTCGTATATTAATGTTATAATTATATAGACCTCAGTGGTTCCCTACTGGGATGTTTCTCTCACGCCTTGTTTATGCATCCTCAAGGACCCAACCAGGTTATATGGTTATAGGGGATGATAAGGTCATGAGCATCAGTATAGGTTATTGACTATGGATTTTGAGCGTAAGATCATAGGACCATGATGAGGCTTACGATGCTACATAAATTTTTCTGTCTCTTTTTTTTGGATACTTCTACTCTATTGTATTTCTATTTACTATTCTAGCCTCTTTATACATACTCATATCATCAAAATCATTTTCAATATGAGGCACTTTTTGTTATTGATATTTATTCATGAATTTAATTACTTTCTTTTGACTTTTGTCTATTTTTCTTCATCTATTTATTCAATTTTTGACTTATGATGTGATACTATGGTAATGAGGGAATAGTCTCCCTAAAAAGTCACATAATTCATCAGTACTAGATGGCATCCAATGGCATTTTGGGAGATGAACGTGAGACCATGTGACCCACGGTTCTTGGGGAACGTTTTCATGTAAAATCTGTGTTTGAGATGTTGCAAAGCGGTATCAAAAGTGTTTTTTCTATTTTTCCTTACTATTTGGTGACGATAAATAGTGACAAAAAATAAATGGAATTTGGTAATAATTTTTCCCATGGTGTCTATTCCCCATGTATAGGGAAAATCCAAATTTCCTCTAATTGTGTAATGATTTTATATATTTTGTCTATTATAGTGGATTCGATTTCACTATTGGGTGATGCACTTGTTTTCTATTATTTTTGGTGATTCAATTATGGGTTTTATTTTAGTTGAAACTTAATTATATGAGGGTGTACCATCTCTTGTATCATATAGACAGTTGTTAGAAACATATTCCATGTACTATGTCAGGCCATCATTGATGCATTTGATATTGTATATTTTTTGTGATAGTTGATGTGATAGTGGTGCATACTATTATATTAGTTTTGGTGTTGTGGATAATAGAGTGATATCATCTTTCATTCTATAAGGATTACGAGAGAATATTAATTGGGGAATGATGTACTAATAGAATTTAAAAGATAAATGAACTTGAAATATGTATAGTTTTAATGGGAACAATGTTTGGGTCCATGGGGTGTTATGGACCCTCATGGATTCAGAACTGGTAACACTTGGTAGAATTTCTTGGATAACTAAGTGTGAAATGGAAATTGAAATAGGATATTTTTAATAGTGATTTGACCAATGCATGCATTTTGAGTGGGAAAGAGGAATATTTTCTATTGGTTCGACGGATGTTATTTATAAAATCCTAGTTTTAGTGGCAGGATATGAGTTTGAATTGGTTTTAAGGAGGGGTTTGACCTATCATATGATTGGATTGGATTGTGTTGTGTTGCTTTTATTCTATTCTTAGGATTGTGTTCGACATTGTAGAGACATGACAAAGTGAAGACATACAGTGGTTCATCGTGACGAATGTGAAGACCATAATTTGGTGATAGTGGGCCATAGGCTACTGGTTAATCCTCATACATTTATAGTTGCAGCACCAAACATTTTTTCAGACATTGGTGCTGAGGAACAGTTCCTTGAGGGTTTCTTTTATTATATACATACGTTCCAAAGAGCACCATATCCAACCTTAAATATCAATGAGCTGACATAGGTGTTAGTAGTAGTATCTTTCTCCCACATTATATAGGGATGTCAGAACAAGGGATGTAGAGCAATTTCTTGGGTTGATGTTAGCTATTTTTGAGTATCTCGATACAGATTCGGAGAATAGGGTAAAGATATTGTCTTACATTCAACGTGGACCATCCAAGAGCTCGTGTGATGTGTTGAACCAAACTTATGGGCAATAGAATATGGGTTGGGATGAATTCCAAACCTACCTATAGGACTAATTTTACCATAACAATCAATGAGTAGAGAAGTATGGTGACTTCATGCATCTAGTCTTGTGTTTCATAATGGTTATTTAAAAATCAAAATTCATTATAGATTTCTTGAGTTTTAAACTGATGTATCATACTGATGAGTTGTCAATGGAGAGATGCTTCGAGGTATGTCTCAAAATTTATATCAAATATCTGGTCAATGTGTTTTGGTTGTATTCTATCACCGAGAGTGTGAATCAGGAATATATTACAGATTAGAACATGAAAAATATTGGGGGTATAGAACATGTGAGGTTTTATTATCTCCCCAGTGGATCTACGTCTTTCTGAAGGAAGCATCACTTCAATTCTTCCCTTGAGATCGGTTCCAATTAAGATGTGGTTGTATGTAGCTGGGGGTATTTCCATCAGTTTGGTAGGATATGAAACATTATGAATTAGTGTGCCTATGACCCGCTCGAGTGATTAGCATCCAACATGATGGGGGTCATGAAATGGGTTTATAGGACCTCACCTCTAGATGAGAGTGGTAGGGGGTCAACACAAATGTCAGGTTCAGGATAATTTTATTCACCTCTACATTAGTCTTTGATACGTAGTATTTCATGTAAGTCATGTTAGCATTGTGGTGGTTGTGGTTGTTGTAGCTAGACAATGGGTTCTCAGAGAGAGTAGGGTGGATCAGCTTAGGGTAGCTAGGTTGTGAAACAAGTTCATTGTATAAGCCAGACAAAAGTAGTGCAGTAGACCTAATAAGAGTAATATCCCAGACTATCTATAGAGAGAGGTATGACCTTGTTATCTTATACTATTACATCACTACTTTTTGATATAGGTGAATCACACCATTCTATATCTATGCAAGTGTATAAAATTCTTTTCCTATTGGTTTTTATTTCTGATGGGTTTTTGAGACTAGAAACATCATTAGGAGTCATAACAGTTAATGTGAGATAATGTATGGAGTTTACCTTTTATTTAGGAGGGTGTCACATCATCTGGGGCCTTTATATCCTACAGATGACAAGATTTAATGTCATTATCTAGGTGGAATGGATAATATCGTATTGATCATACATTATCTTTAATCTTAAGTGGTGACTTTTATATCACCATAGGGTGTATTGATTATTAATAAGGTTTAATGGGATGTCCAGGTGAGAATATATGTTGATGAGAGTCATGGTTTTGGTTGCATAATAGTCCATATTAATATTTTGTTTCCAAATTATCAGGGAGTGCGTTTGTCTGACTTCCCTGTAGTGGTTGAGTGCTTTGGGGCAGTTATTCCTAATAACATTTTGGGTTTACCTCCATTTAGATATGTGTAGTTCTCCTTAAATATAGTTCTAGGAGTTGCGTCGGTATCCATTACCCTTTATTGTATGGCTACGATGGGCTTACAAGAGATCAAGAGTCTACTAACGAATTTATAGATGAATGGGTTTATTAGACCCAATACATATCTATGGGGTGCACTGGTCCTTTTTGCAACAAAT
Organism: Viscum album; assembly: GCA_963277665.1. Classification (NCBI taxonomy): domain Eukaryota; kingdom Viridiplantae; phylum Streptophyta; class Magnoliopsida; order Santalales; family Viscaceae; genus Viscum; species Viscum album. The sequence continues at coordinate 53,035,461 of OY728143.1, read as the reverse complement.
GATCCATAACTATTAGTTTTTTCGTGGTCGGAATGGCTCAATGGCCATATTTTTTATTTTTATTATGGATAATCCACCTTTTATGGGTTTAAGGGGAACCCGTACTTTACCCGTAGGCCTAAGGCAGAGGGCCCGACTGAATCGCAATGCATGGCTCGAAGGCCCAGAGGCTTACCATGCCCAATACCTAACCCATAGGACCACCCCACTTGAACTTCCCTCCCTAGCTTCTTCGTCATTGATCACCTAGCTCCCCACCTTGAATTTTTTATTGGATAGCATTTCCCCTTACATTGATTCATGGTTCCTAGTCCCGATGGAGGCTGCCATACCCTCTAATTTATCCAATCTGGTTAGCTTGGCATTTGGTGGCTGCTACTCATGTTTCTCTGGTCATCTTCTAGGGTCTGTTCTGTGTGAAATGGGATACACCATTTTCTATGTGGCTGGAAGTCCCTTGAGACCTGTAGGCCCAAACCGGTGGCCCGATGGCCCAAATCGAGTGAATAGTTTCGACTGATACAGTAACGAATAGTAACTGCTACATTAACTACTACAGTACTGCTACAATGCTACTACAATTCCTGGAAATTTGCCTCTAGCCGGTTTTGAACCTGGGTCACCTGAATTCTTCAGTAACTACTACAGTACCAAAAAGTACCTATTTTTCATGGATTATTGGATAATGGGGAATTTTATGGTTAAAAAATGATATCCCATTCCATAGTTAAATTATATGTTAGATAGGCATCAATGAACTCGAGTGTTCTCAAAAATAGACATGAATTCAGTATATCACCTGGTGCGTGTTTAACATATAGACATACCACATACAAAATTTCATACAAGGTATGTGTTATAATAGTTTCTATTTATGGGATTCGATCTCAGAAGCATGCAAACATTTTTCATTGTGATGATGAACCATGTGTTCCATCCATACATGGATTTTATTATGGTGGTTTTTGTGGATGATATATTGGAGTATTATCACAATTGAAATGTACATGGAATTCTTTATGGTGTATTTTTTAATGCACCTATAGAAAATTAGTTATATGTTAGGATCATAATGATCCACATTTAAATGGATCTGAATCATCTCTTGTGTCACATCATCATGGATACATGAGTGTTAGTGAACCTAGAGAAGGTGAGAGGTGTAGTTTCTTAGGAACATCCCAGGAACATTTTTGACTAACGGTGTTTCTTTGGGCTAGCTGGTTACTACATAAATTATATACCGGTCTTCTAATGCTTAGTAGTTCTATTGACATGATTTAATAAATAGGGTGCGAATTTTTTTTGTCAGACTATTGCAATATAACCTTGGAGGAGATGAAAGGGAAGTTGAAATTAGCACCATTCCTAATACCACCAGAGTCATGTATGAGTTACATGGTTTATTATGATGATTTTGGTATTCATGAGGGGTAATTTTTGATGATGTAAGAATGATTCATGGCATACGAGTCTTAGAATTTGACGACTCGGGATATGAATTAACCAACATATGATCTCGAGCTAGCAGCGATTGTTCATGCATTGGGCTGTTTGATGAAATATTAACTGGAGAGAATTGTGTGGTGTATACAGGCAAAAAATATCCTCAAATATACCATTATGTATCATGATATGAATTTGAGGCAGCGAATGTGTGTAGTGTACCTACAACCCATCGACTTCAAGATTGCCTACAATCCTAGAAAGTGTAATATTTTGCTTGATACACTCAGTAGGAGGAATCAGATATAGGTGCTTAAATAGAACAATGGAGAGTGGAAGCATATGGAGTTGTTATTTGTGATAAATCTGGTGGTGAATTATATATAGTAATAGACTAATTTATCATCCTTATTTGTGACCTCTACCCAGCTGGATAGACGCAAATATCAGATTTAGAAGGCATAGTTCTACTAGAGTTTGTGGCAGGCGATGAACCTCCATCTATTTGGAAGATAATAGAGGATAAGATCCTACATATACATGGATGTGATTAGGTTTCAGTTGATATATGAGAGGAGTTTCTATGGGAGATTCTTGGTACAGCTTGGTTAGAGGATCCCAGAGTCAGTAAGATGTACTATGACATGCAATGATATTACTAGTGGATGGGTATGAAAAATAATTTAGCTAGTTTTTTATAAGTTGTAAAAACCTATCACTAGATGAAGGTAGAGCTACAATTACCAGTTGTGATTCTAAAGTAGTTATGTATTCCATTGTGTAAATTGGATGATGTCGTAGTGGATTTTGTGTCTCGTTTACTAAGGTCGCCTCAAGTTAATGATATTTTGTGTGTTTTTGTTGAAATAATAATGAAGGTTTCTCATTTCTTACTGATCAATGAGACATTCAGCGTGGATGAGCAAGGAAGTCTATATATCTGATAGGTAGTATGACTATATGGGGTCCCAGGCACTATTGTTTTGAATAGGGATGTCGGCTTTTGTTTCATTTCATGATGATATGTCAATGGGTTCTAGGTAAACAAGTGTTTTTTAGCACAACATGCATCCTTTAGACTAATTTCTAGTCATAGAATATTATATAGGTGCTTGAGGGCATGTTTTGAGCATGCGTTCTGGATTTTGGGTGCTCTTGGGAGAGGAACATTACACCCATTGAATTCTCCTTAAATAATAGTAATCTGGATAAAAAACAGATGACACCTTCCATGGATTTATATGGTAGGCCATGTTGATCAACCCTCTTCAAGTTAGAGGTAGGAGAGATATCATTACTGGGACCATATCTCATTAATGAGAGTTCTGAACAGGTCTAGTGGAATAATAAATGGATGGTCATGATATTGTCTCATGAGAAATCATACACTTATTTCCGCCGAAATCCTATAGTGTTTGATGTTGGTGATCAGGTTTCCTTTCATTTTTCAATGAGGTTAGTATATAAGTGGATTTGGATAAAGGGTAAAATTTCATTGAGATATTTCTGTCCATTCGAGATTCTGGAGAGAGTGGGGTCGGTTCCCTATAGGTTAAAGTTACCTCAGTTGTACCATTCCATGTGTGACATCCTCCCTCTACCTCAGATGTGTTTCTAACACTCAATCCAATCTCATGTTTTTCAGTCTTAGGAGTTTGAGGTTTTGGTTGATGTGTCCTTTGAGGCACATGTAATTCGTATCATTGATATGAGCATAAAGGGTCTCAAAGGACCATAATTTCCTCTAGTACGAGTGCAATGGAAGCACAAACGATTATAATATAAGATTAGGATATGGAGGATGCTTTACATGATCTATGTATTGACTTCTTCTTATATGAATTTTGATCAACCTTGAGAGAGGAATTCAAGGATGAATTCTTATATGCAGTAGGGGAGATTGTAAGATCCATGGTTTTTTCTTGTGGTAAGGAACAATCCTTTTGCAATAAATTTGTTTTCATTAATTTTTGGAAGATACCTTAATCTATCACATGGGTGGATGGGTTGTTTTTAGAATGAAGGAGAATAGAGGATAAATGTGGGCTATAGGAAAGATACACATAGTTTACTAGAAGTACACATCGTGTACGTACATGCCATGTACTAGAGGTATAAGTCATGTACATTCCCACCTGAGTTTTAAAAATAGAATCCATAGCCTATCTCTTTTTTTCGTAAATCATTTTGTAATTTTTTTGGAACCCACAAAACATAAATTATGGTTTTTCATATCTTAATGCCTTCAGGCATCCAATTCATCCATTATAAGTCATGATGGAACTTCGTCACTATGTACTCAAATCATTTTTATCCATTAATGATTCATTAGAACAAATATTGTGCTATTTTATTTTAGTATTATATGCCTTAATTTATCAAACGTCATCTTTTCTTCATATTTATCCCATACCAAGTCGAATATGGTCATGATAGTAGACAATCATTCTACTTCCTATCTAATGTAGGTAGTCTATGATTTAATTCATCTTTTCTAGTATTGTTTGTAAATTTTATTGATATGTCATGCATTATAATTTCCATTGTGACCCCATTTTGGAGTGACTAGATTGTCATAGGACTGGTAGGACATAGTGAGTATGCTTGTAGGTTCTGTTTAGGTGTTTTTGAACCTATTACTAATTTCAAGTTCATACATGGGGTGTGCCTTTTTTATTTAACCTTTTTATGCCTGTTTAAACCACCTAGGGGGTGTGTGCTTATGATTTCCTAAATATAGGAATCTTTTTAATACTTTGATAGATTTAATAGCTCACCTAGGATATGTATTTCATCATTACATAATGATATCTTAGGACTCCATGTATATTTTGATATCTTGGAATAAATGAACTGTGATAATATGGGCATGCATACATATTTAAAATTGTTTAGGGAATGCTAAATGGATATTATGGGAGGGTAGGCCCATATGAATTGTAAATGATTAATCGTAACCCTGATTAGGAATACTCATGGATTGTTCATGTGTATGGTAGTGGGTATACTCACGTGGAATGAAGGATTAAATTGAAGGTTTTGATTGAATGTTTTCATAATTCCATGGACTGTTACCCATAGATCTGGATTGATGTAGTGGACACCATGGGCTTACTATGCCCCTGGGGTCATGATTCTATGGGTTGCATCTGGTCTTTCTACATCATAGATCATGCATTTTTATGATCTCATAGGAAATTTTATTTCCATGCTCCTTGGATCCCAATGAGTTCCTAGGCCGATTTTCAACTGAGATTCCCATGGGACTCTATGAGGATGCCTTAGACACGTACCTTGGATCCAGCTCATTGTGGTTAAAAATCATTACGTGGAATGGTATATGACATCGTGGATCTGATCCTTGGGGTCTATATTTCACAATACAACATGGTCGTGGGATTCCACTTTTCACTTTATGACAATGATGTGGGATTTATTGACATCTTTATATAGCCTTACTATGTCATTATTTGGAATTGATGGATGTATATAGTGGCTGTGTATCTTTTTTACATTTTAATAGCATCATTTTCTAGAGATGAAACTTTTTTAGGTAGCCTTGTGGGGCTGTTAAATATAACATAAAATAGTATACTTATGCCATGTGCATACTCACATGAATTACTTTTTTCTTTACACTTACTAGCACTCTGGATATTCATGTTTGTACTGTATAGACCAGGGTAGTTGCCAATAAGGATGTCTATCTCACACCCTATTTGTGCATCCTTGGGGACCCAAAAAAATTATGTGGTTGATGGTGATGATAGGTAAAAGAAACATAGTACATGTTGTTCATAGTGGTTTTGGAGAAGGGTACATTTGGAATATGTTGATGCCTATGATGCTACAAACACTTCATGGTCTATTGTTATTTTGGGATACTTTTACAGCATTGTATTTCAATGTACTCTTCATGATTATTTCTAGCTACTCATATATTTTGCATCATTTTGTATAATATACCATTCATTTTATGGATATATATTCTTATCATGATCTTATATTCAAATGAATACTATTTTTTTGCTTCCACTATTTAGTGTATGTTTGAATTCTGTTGTGATACTATATTAATGCGGTCATAGTCTCCCAACTGATTCACCTAGGCTCTATTTTTTATACAGTAGTCTATGGTGTTTCAGGATATTCTCTAGAGGCCTTTTCCCTAACGGGCTTGGGGCACGTTTAACGGTGGAATCTGGGTCTGGGATGTTTCACATCAGGCCTAAAGAGATGGTATTTGGGGCCACATATTTCTATAGGATTTGGAAGATTATGGCCAATCAATACAAAACATGATTTGAGCTATGATATTTGTTTCTTATACACTACCGTCAATATTAGTAGTAATAGGTGTATGTTATTCCTTCGTATATATACTACTAGTATGATAGTTATAGGTCCGAGTTGAGGTGAGATCCTAACATCATAATCTTGAGGTTCTTACAGAGAATTATTAGTCATAATCAATTATGTAAAATAAGTGAGAGATATATATTTGGGGATAGAAGTTCACATGGGACCTTTTGGTCATCATGATGGTACCCTATGATGTCATCTTGTGTATTGATTATTTGTTCATGGACTAAACCCAGATTGACTATCACAATAAACGGGACAGATTCCTTCACTATGATGGGATGAATTTCACCATTATGGGTATAATAGATCTAATTATTGGTAACTAGGATTCATTAGAAGGAGGTTTTTTCACAAACTGAAATAGTTTGTGAGAAAATATCATGGTGTAGATGGATCCTTAGACATCTAAATTTCTTCAGTTGTGTGTGATTATCTATAAATGTTCCCTGAGGATGTTCATGGACTACCTATGAGGTGGGAGATGAATTTTTTCAATGATTTGAAACCTGAATTCACTCTGATATCTTATTTAGCATATCATATGCCCCTTAACAAGATTTTTTTGATGTGGTTTTTATTGGAGGTCCTTCAAGAGAAATATTTCACTAGACCCATTATGTCTCCTATGGTAGCTCAATTTTCGTTCATGGAAAAATTGAATGGGATATTTCAAATTTTCATGGATTATTATCTCATGAATCATGGAACCATAAAGAACAAGTACCCATATCAATGTATTTATAGCCACTATGACTAGTTGAAAGAAAAAATTTTGTTCATGATGAATGATATTTTATCCATCTACCACTAGAGTAGGGTTATCAAGGATTATATTTCAAATCTATAATTCTAATTTCACTACACACACTATGATTTCATAGTGATTCCCTTTGGTGTAACAAATTTTGCCACCATGTTTATTGTTTTTATGAACCACATATTTTTGACATACAAGAAATAGGTTTTGGTCATCTTAATTGGAAATATATTAATATACATTTTATTATAAGAGGATATTATAGAGAACTTTAGGTAAATTCTATATATTCTTTGAGGGAAAAATAATTATTGGAATATATTGAAGGGAATATTCTAGATTCATGAAGTTGACATTATGGAGGATTGTCATTTCTATGAATGGTTTAACAATGGACCCAATTATGATTGATTCAGTACATTATTGGTAGCCACCTAGGACCATGTTAGTTGTTTAGAGATTTTTTTGTCTTGGAGGGGTACTATAGCAAGTTAGTGGAATACATCTACAGAATTATAGCCTCTTAACCACCCTAATATGAAATGGGTAGTTGTTTACCTATACAGAGTAGTGCCTGAGGGTCTTCAAGGATTTGAGGATGAGGATGATGAGTGAAACATTTTTGTGACTGCCATATGAGGGGGTATAGTATATTGTGTATTTTGATGCATTAATAGATGGGATCATTTGTGTGTTTGTGTAGATAAATATAGTTATTTCATATGGTTCATTGAATTTGAGACCCCGTGATCATAACTAAGTGACATTTGACCTGGATCAATCAACAGTTCTGTTCCTATGAATGATGATTAAATACCTTATTTTGGAGTACATTTGATTTATTTAGACCACTAGAGTCTCATTTATGCATTCAAATAATGAGACTTGAACACGAGATGAAGATGATGGTCAGATATCCTAAAGGACTATGACATTGGGATAGTTTATAATATATGGAATGTAAATGAATTAGATGATTCCCATAACATGAATTACTTGTATCACTTAGTGTAGGAGGGTTTAGAGCAATTGGACTCCCTATAGCTAGCCTTGGTGGAGTAGGAGGATAAAATCATTCTATAGTTGATCATATTCACTAGTCCACTTCTCGAGCATGTGAGAAAGTCTCAACTAGTATACATTGATTTTGAGGTCTTACGTGACCATATATTCACATTGCATTGACCAAATAGATATTATATATTGGGGAATCATGTTATAATTTTTGGGGATTGATGATGATTCCAATCACGATGAAAGAATAGGTAATACAAGAGTTGCACACTTCTCCCATATCATTACATCCTAGAATGTGAAGATGTACATGGACCATCAAAAAGTGTTTTGGTAGTTTGGAATGAGAATGAACATAGCTATGTTCATCAATCGGTGCCCCACATGGTAGCAGGTTAAGGCTGGGAACCATGTTCTAACAGGTTTGTTGTAGCCCCTTGATATCCAAGAGTAGAAGTGTGACATCATATTGATGGACTTTTCGATTGAGCTTAAATGGGACAATGTTGACAATTTTTTTGTTCTTGGAAGGTTAAAAATGTTTGTGAAGAAATATTTTTCTTTTGTTTTCAATAAGAAATATACCACATTAAATTTGTAAAATCATACAATCATAAATACCATGGTATTTAATATTTTAGACTCACCATTCTTATTTAATTAAATGGGATTGGGAATATGTTTTCTATATTAAAAGAATTATTGGACTCACCATAGGTCCAGAATAAGGTTTTAATCAATATGAGGAATAGAATCATATTTTTCATGTATCCTACATAAATTTGGAGACTCTTTTTGTTTTTTCAATTCAAAAAAGTCATAAGTTGACTAGAGATGTGTGCCTCAAGCCTTATAAAAGACAGGATGAGAAGTGGTTCTTATAATGATATTGAGTTGTTGGAATGAAAAATGTTTATGGGTAATGATATGTTAGAATAATTTATAAATTTAATTCATATGATGTTGATGTTGATCTTAATTGTTCTTAAAACTCATGAATATGTAATGAAACAAGTAAAAGTTTTTTGAAAAAATGTGGTTGCTGATGTTAAGGATTTAAAATCTCAATCCATGAGCGTGTGAACACCAGATACATGTTCATTTGAAGGCTAATAAGGTTTATCTAAATGTGATAAACTAATGTTGAATGATTTTAGTCAAAAAAATAATACATGATAAAAAAAATCTTCAATGAAATAAGTTAGGTTTTGGAAGTTCATTTGTATTGTAATCATAATAGGAATGAATTTTCTGTAGTCAAAGTTACTTGAACCGGTCCATCAAATGTAATGTGGAAATAATTATCAGAATTATTCTAATATATATCATCAGGTGATATTATTTATGAAAAAAGGAATCAGAGGTATATTTATAATTATTTTTCCTGAAAAAATGTGATATCCTGGTAACAATAAAAATAAAAAAATATTTAAGTATTTTAGATTGATGGTGGTGAGGAAATTCAATGACTGATCAAGAATGTAGTCAACCCTTTCTATCACGATGAATTTTTGGTTAGGTAAAATTTATTCAAGAATGAAAATAATAACTATGATTATTTTTTCAAGAGTCTTTGTATGAGGTGGGTTAAAACTATCAGACTTGAGCTAATATCGATAAACATCATCAGACAGAAGATTATCAGCCTAGGAAAAAATTAAAAATATAATTTATTAAAGATGGTTGATGTGTTTTAAAGAGGGATCAAATAAGTTGTGTATGGAATTTTAATAATTGTTTTAATATGATTCATTTGGTGCAATTAAACATAATCTTCATCCTTCAACATAATTATGAAATCAGATTGAGCAGCTGGTTCTGAGAACTATAATAAGAAGACATATGTTTGATTTTCAAATAGTATATATAATTATAATGGGTAAATAAAAAAGGAAAAATGGATTCATAAAATGGTTTTTAAATAAAGTAATAAGTGAGCTAATGGTGTTAGAAATTTAATGATGTTTTGAGAAGAGTTTTGAATCATATTATAGTGAAAATGTGCCAAAAATTCATGAAGAATTTATGTTTTAGGAAATTATGTTGAGATAGAAATATAATCATAAACCCATATTTACCATTTTCTAGTTTCCTATAAATAATGAATGTAAATTTCAATTTATGACATTAATATAATATTCTATAGAGAATGCAGAGAACTTTTGAATTCCTGAGAGAAATATCTATTCGATTGTTATATCATGAAGAATTTTTCCTGATCGAAGAATAAAGGAGGAGAAAAAAGATCATAATTATGGTTTATAGAAGAGGCTAAGAAATAAAACTGGTATTTCTAGACTCATACATAATTATTTAATAAAATTTAGTGATATTCTGACATAAACACGTTTTCTTTAATGAAAAAAACTACTGTAGAATCAAACTGAGGAATCAGATTGGGAAATCTGATTGAGGGTTATCACGATGTCTGGAAGAAGTTATGTATAATTTCATTAATGGTAAATACACATTAATAAGAGGTTAAAGTTGTTTCAAAATAATGTTTACATAAATTAAAATGATATAAATGATTCACCTCATCACCCTCTCAATTATACATTGATCCCACTTAGAATTGTCAATTATTATTAGATATGGAGGTTCCAATTGTATAATAATTTCTAATTTGTTAAATATTTGTTGATAGATACTCTAAATTGGGTTAACAGTAATGTTATTTCAATCATAAATAGTAATAACTATCATATATTGATAGGTAGAAGGATTCTTTTTCTTATATCTATTTGGTATTATATTCTTGAATGTGTAATTTATGAATTTCTTAATATTGACGATTAATTTCCTATTACATCAATTGAGAAGAAAATATTGATAGTGAAGGAAGAGATAAAAATAATTTACCCTCATCACTTTATGAATGTGGGTTTACAAAATTTCATGGTGTTCCGCTACAAAAAGTATCAAGGATATGTTGAAAAAATATTTATTAAGGAAGTTCAAAAGTTAAAAAGGAAAATTTATAAATATAGTGGCTGAAGTATGAAGATCTCTTGATTGGTGAATGTTAAGATATCGGGTGGATATTTACTACTGAAAATGGAATTATCATCTCTATATGATGTATCCGTGAAAAGATATAGGATTTTATAGTTTTTGAAATCATCTCGATAATTCATTACTAAGAGTTTGATGAAAAAGTTTCCTCATTGGAAGATAGAAATACATAAAAATTATATCTAGATGATTTGTATTTTACTTTCATTAATTATGAATTTTGTGGGAGAGATATATGAATTAAAATGTTGGTTGTGAAATTTAAATCATGGATTCAATAAACGAAAGTCTTAGAAGGTTCTAGAGGAAGAATATGTTGTTAAATCTGATTAAAAAATGAAGTATGTAAAAATAATAATTTATTCTTATCATTATTTTATATAAATTTTAATAGAGGGTTTTTTTAAAATTAGACTTCCCTTAATATTCTTTGAAGTTATATCCATTTGAAACTTCACTGTAAATTGTCATCGAGAAAATAATGAAGATGATAGTGACAGAGATGAATAAAGGTGGAGAATATCATGAAAGAAACATGGTGATGGGGTAAATCCTTTTCAAGAGTGAAATATAAACAATTATATAAATCCATTATACAATTATTTTTATCAAAAGATTATAAATAAGATACAAATAAAGATGAATCTTAAAATTCTATTGAAAAGGATATTGAAAATAATTTAATTGCAACAATTAATAGTAAAGGGTTCGAAAGAAGCAGTCTTTATGAAGAAGAAACTCCATTACAAATTTATTAAAATATAGAATTGAAATAATATATAAAGTTGATTGGATGGCTTGATAAAGAGATCATGAAATGGAAAAATGAAAACTCTTCAAAAAATATAGAATGTTTTTCTGAAACAAGTGATAAGATATTTAAAGATATTGATGACCTAAAGAAATACCATGAAACAAATAATCATAATGAACATATAGAAGTAAATATGAAGGAAAATATAATAAGAGTTTGAAATTTTTCCAAAAAAAACTCTCTAAAGAAGAATATAATTTTATAATTTTCAAAATATCTTTTTTCTGATTTTTGTGAATGCTCTGTGATGGGTAACATTGGGGAAGATAAAAAATTTCTTTCAAATTTTGAGAAAATATCTGGTTGTGTATATGTGAAAAATAAATCAGTAAAATTTATGTATGCTTCGAAGAACAAAAGAGTTACTTATTTAGAAATTTATCAAAATCCAAAGTCTGAAAATGTGTTTATTTCATTTGGATTTTATAAGGGTGAAAATGGCCTTGATAAAAATGCATATTCTAATAGATAATAGAATGGTTGGGTCACGACCCGACCCTACCTGGCTCGAGCCTCAACTACCCCAAGCCTGCCTCCATAGGCCAGGGGCCGGCGACCAGCGCCAAAGGCACAATAACTCGGGGATGCCTTTTCCTAAGCACCCGTTCACACACATGTAACAAACTCAAAGAAATACTGAAGAGTAAAAGAAAATACAAGCAAAGAAAAGAAAAGGGAAACTGCTATAAACATACCACAAACTGCAACGACCTCTACAAGTAAAAAGTACAAACTGAAAATAAAATGGGAAAAACACGCGCCCAACCGAAAAGTGCCACAACCCGGAAACAGGTAAACAAAAGAAACAAATGATGGTTCTCCCACCTGGATCCCGGCCATGACCACCGCATGCGTTCCAAACTCCCAAGCTCCTACGCTCCACCGAAGTCACGTTCCACTTGTCCGTCGTCTGCAAGGGCACAACAAGTGCGGGAAAAGCCCAAGTAGGGGTGAGTATAAAAATACTCAGTAGGATACCCCGAAGGCTTGAGGGAGAAACAAAGGAGGAACCGAAGGGTGAGTGGTAGAGTGAACAGAAAAGTAGGGGAGTACAACTGAAAGTGCAGTAAGAGTCCAGCTCAACCCAACAAGAGAAAGAAGATAAACTCGTGCAGACACAAGGAGCTGGAAACAGTGATAAGGTGAACTTCCCTTCGAGTTTTCGCTACCTATAGCAGGAGAGTAGACTCGTCCAACCACGAGAATCTAGACACGGAAAGCACGTGGCATACCTCGCGCGTCTTTGCCTCTCCTAGAAGGAGAGCAGCCAAAACCCAAGGAGTGGGTACTCGTACGATGTATATACATATATATGCTCTGCCAAGAAGCCCGAACAAGCTCGTAAGGGGACCTCATCCCATAGCTCAGGCAAAGAAAAAAAGTAGCCAAAAGTCCCAGACATAACCCATCATTGTCGCCCAGCAACCCGCACGTTTGCCCTGAACCGCAAGCCAAGGGGCTCAGTCACCGCACATTGATACTATCTGCTTGGGGCATCACTAACTCACCCGAACGGTTTTATATCACGTCGCAAGAATGCGTCTCAGTGGGGAAAGCGCCCCTCGTACTTGAGAGTTCTAGGAAAGTCAAGCCACACCTCATCACTGCCCTATAGTCGAGAGGTCTTCTCAAAGTCAAGCCATTCCATCACCGACCCGTACAACCAAGGGTCCCACTCTGGTAATCACGGAGGTAAGACACAGACTAGACTAGTCGAGAGGACTGAGTTTGGAATGCCAACTGGTTTCCCACTGCCCAGCCCCGCTAGAGGGTAATTCATAACCAAATATCAGGTGACCCACTACCCAGCCCTGCTGGAGGGTAAACCCTAATACATCACCCGGTGATCCACTGGCCAGCCCCACTGGAGGGTAGACCATAATCAGATATCGGGTGACCCATATTCCAGCCCAGCTGGAGGGTAAACCATATTCAGATATCGAGTGACCCACTACCCAGACCTGCTGGAGGGTAAACCCTAATACATCATCAAGAGACCCACTGCCCAGCCTCGCTGGAGGGTAGAACTGGAATAAGTCGACAGGAGACCCACTACCCAGCCGTGCTGGAGGGTAGACCTGGAACTAGACGATAGACGACCCACTGCCCAGACCCGCTGGAGGGTAGACCCTAAGAGGTCGTTTGGTGACCCACTTCCCAGTCTCTGCTGGAGGGTAGACCCTAGTAGCGTCGGGTGGCCCACTGCCCCGTCTCTGCTGGAGGGTAGCCCCTAATAGAATCGCGTGACCCATTGCCCAGTCTCTGCTGGAGGGTATACCCCAGAAGTTGATGAGTAACCCACTGCCCAGCCCCGCTGGAGGGTAAAACTCAGAACTACTCTGGCCATATCCACTGAAGGGTACAACACTGTCCAACCAAACATGGAGTGGGTATCGCGCAACCACCCAACTCCAGCACAACTCACCCAAAGGAGGTGCATCGTCTACTCCAGCACTCGGTGTCACTAGCACCGCTACCGGCCAATCCATCAAGAGCGAAAACAGGGGTGGAGACCACTCAACCCTGCTGGTCAACAAACGAGCACCGAACTAGGGGAAAAACTCCACCCTGCTGGTCAAACAAACACACGGAGGGACCCTCTACGCCGCGAGAGGTCCAAGTACACAAAGCAGAACCCGACACGCACGTGGGGACCACACAACGTGTGGCCCCATCTAAACCCCAACTGAGCGCACAACCAACCTCAGGTACAAACAACCACACGTACATCCAAGCGCTCTCTTATAATCTTGGAGTATACCTCATTCTAGCCCAAAGGCTATCGTGCACATGGCACCCAACGTCAACGCGAAGGCGTGACGTAACAACTCCACCTCACAGGCCCAGGCACGACCAACCACATCTTGTGAACCATTTATGTAACTCTCTCAAGAGTGCACGATCACAAGCCAAGTGTCCGCTATAACAAAGGTAGGACGAACCACCACCAGAGCACCCCTCATGCTCCACATTTAACAAGATCACACAAGAGGCTCCGTACAGCCAAACGGATCACACCGTTGCAATCCTTGCGCAAAAACAGGCGAGTTAGACTACTCACTCGCCCAAAACGGTCAACAGGTGAAAAAGGTACTATTCATTGTGACCAAACCCGTGTAGGGCCCACCCCAAGGTCCCGAAACTGAACCAACAGATCACACCACTACGATCCCCTCAAAAAAACACACTAGATTGAGTAATCAATCTCCCAAAATGAACACCCAGTGAAAAGGGTACTATTCACCGTAGCCATGTCGGGTGGGTCTCACACCACGTCCCCGAAAAAGGTCGGGCGGACTGCGCCATCGCAAAGCTCTTGAAAAAAGCATGTCAAATTGACTGCTTAATTCCGTGGAATGGGTATCCGGAAAAAAAGTTGCATCCCGGCGCATCGCACACGAGCGGTGTCACATGGGACCCGCAACCCGGTCCCGAAACTCAACGAACGGATCACACCGTTGCGATCCTCTCGAAAAAGCACACAAGATGGACTACACACTTGTCCAAAACGGTCACCCGGTGATAAAGATGGCAAATCACCGTCGACGCCCCAAACCGCCCTCGTGGGCCCCACACCATCGTGCCGAATTTGAGCGGGCGGATTGTACCATTGCAATCCCCTTGGAAAAACACCCAACATCGACTGCTCTCACGCCGCGAACGGACGTCCGAGGAAAAAGTCGCTAGAAGCTGGACGCAGCTCAAAAGACGGGCTGTGGGGCCCACGCCTCAACTCTAGACTCAATGCCTGGAACTGCATTGGAAACCTCTGCCCCAGTGCCAGGGTCACAACGCCGCTGACGGCGCTCAAAACGGATGTCGGACGCGTCCGCGCCGTCCAAAACAAGAATCCCGGGAAAAGCGCTCGTCCACTTAAGGACGCGTCACCCCTCCGAGGCCCCTCGTTTCGGGAACTAAAAATTCTCAAAACCATCTCAAAAGATTTTCCTCTACGCATGATCTGCGCTGCCGCAGACAGCACGCAAAACGGACACACGTAGCCCGAAATACGAGCATTCGATGGTTTAAAAGGAAGAGGGGGACCCCCTTCGGCCGGTCCGGCCTGTCCGCCCCGCTCGAGCCGCCCCGCTCCGGCCAGCCCGCTGGGATTGCGGCCCAGCCGCATCCCACAGGTCACACCGCCAGCGCCGCTCGGGCGGTTCTTCCACCGACCGGCCGACAGGCCGGTCGGCCTTTCCACGCGGAGACCCGCGTCGCGGGGGTCTCTGCCCTGTCGCGGGGTTGCACAGCGCGACCCCGACCCTCCTCTCGCCGGCTCCCGCAGCCGGCGCCCTCAGCCGCCGCCGAAGGCCGGCGCCGCCTCCCGGAAGCGCCGCCGCCGCCTCCGAAGCCCCGGACGACCGCCTCTTTCCTACTCTGCACCGTGCCGCCCTGCGTGCCGCCTCCTCCGCCGAGCCGCGCCGCCGCTCGAACTCACCGGAACCCGAAAACCCGCAAAGTTCGGCGGATCATTGCAGATGCCACGGAGGTTGGAATTGAATCTGAAAGATGCATTGGATAGTGAATTTACTTTACTACGCATTCATTGGATTTTATTGAAGAGAAAACAAAAAAATTGATGCTAAAATTGGGGTTCAAAGGGGGGTTCGGGAATTAAAGCTCAAAAACAAAACCCTACCTCGTGGGGCTTCGCCCGACGCTTCCCGCGCTATCTGCCAGCACCACCGCACCTTGACGGAGTCGCCTCTCCGGAGCTCACCTCACCGGAGCTCGCCTCACTGTAGGTGAGGGAGGGGGAGGAGGGTTTGAGGGAGAAGAGGAAGAAGAAGAAGGGGGGGGGGAGTGTTTAAGTACAAATCACTTAAACGCCCGCCCGACAGCCCCGAACCCGAACTCCCGATGGGGTCTGGATTTAGCCTCCTCTAGGCTAAGAACCACACTATGAGCGCAACGGCAGTCTCGTAGTTTTATTTCGAGACCCCATTCAAAAATTACTAAACGTAGCGTCCGAGGCCACCAAATTACGAAAACGCCCCTGGGGC
Organism: Viscum album; assembly: GCA_963277665.1. Lineage (NCBI taxonomy): Eukaryota > Viridiplantae > Streptophyta > Magnoliopsida > Santalales > Viscaceae > Viscum > Viscum album. The sequence continues at coordinate 53,019,047 of OY728143.1, read as the reverse complement.
CATTTTTTACAAACGGTCCGCACCCGCGAAAATTATACCCCTCCTAGGGTAAACGACATGCTCCGAACTCGACGGTCCCCTCGGTTTTTCAATCCGAGCCACCGTTTAATAGATACTAGCGTTTCTCCATTAAACAAATTAATTAATTAATTAATTAATCCGTTTAACGTTCCAGAAGCGGGCGAGGGGTCTAAACATCCCGCACAGACACGTTTTATGCCTTTCCTAGGGTAAGCACCCCATTCTGGACCCAGCCGTACACTCAGATCTCTGATCCGGAACTCCGTTTAGGAGTTATCCCATTTATTTAGAGTTTCCAGTGTGAACGCACAGAAAATTTAATTCCGGCCACTCTAGGGCTCAGAATCGCACGCAGTCTGAAGGCTCTGCTCTGGAATATCTTCAAGAATATTCAAAAGACTTTCGTAGCAAAAACCGGGTTCTTACATCATTCCCTCCATCAATCTTTTCGTCCTCGAAAAGAAAAACTAGGGAGCAACCCATGGTACTACGCCCACACTTGGATTTCGCATACCCAAAAGAACCCACACACAGCTCAGTGCCACCGCACACAAACCAAAGGATTGATCTGTTCACGCGAGGTCGGCCCTTGCCGATGTCGTGCACCAACTCCAGACATTGGGGTTAGGGCAAGGCGGTTGGGTACCTCGCCATCCCTTTGCACGGTCTCAAACGGCCCGAAGGCCCTCGGGGGAAGCTCACCTCCCCAGTCAAACCTCTACGTCGCACGCCGCGACTGGAATCATCACCCGCACCTGGAACAAGGCCCGGTGATTCCCTCCTTCAGAATATCCATATGGTGAAACACCCAAGGATATATGGTCACGCTAGAGGCTACACATTCGATGCTCTCTTACACGCTCAAATGGCGAAGGAGTCAACACCATCGACTAAAGGAAAAGGTCTCGGGCCTTTCTCCTTACCACCATAGGGTTACACCCGACGCCCTGCGTCACCCTGGTAACACCTAAAACAAGGAGTCGGGAGAGAATTATTTCACATGCAGAGCCTAACAATTCTACTGCAAGCAGTATAAGGGTCGCAAGGGGTACCTCTCACCATCCCGTGCTCTGTAGGATCGTAGACATCCAAAGCATGCGGCTATCTGTCGTCCCAACTGTCATCTCACGGAGCCTAACGTAGACCACCTAGTGGTGATGGGGAGATCATGTAACGTCGTCCCCCACCTCCAGCTTCTCCCGCTCCTCTGCTAGCACCACCTCTCTGGGTACCACTCCGATCACGGTGCTGCCTCTGCCATGGCGGTGCACCTGCTGCCTGCCCGATGCTCCTAGCAACTCGGGTCGGGCAGTCTCATGCCAAGTGACCTCGCCCGTCACAAGCATAGCATCAACGCTCTTTGGGATGCCCTAGTGCCCTCCAGCGCCACTGTGGTGTACGACCATGGCCTGGTATCCACTCACGGAATGGTATCCTCGGCTGAGGCCCTGCACCTTTTCGCCATAGTGTTATACGACCACATCTCCGGAACCGGCTGTGGGAAGGCCACCTGTATCGAGGTCCTTTCCTCTGGCGCCTACTAGCTACGGCAGACGTCCCGACTCTGTCGCGCCCCCTGCCACTACCAACCGCAAAACATGACAGGAATCCCCCTGTCACCAAAGCCTGCTCTGGCACCCTGGCATATGTGGAAATGCCCAAGGGTACTATGACATCACAAATCTCTCAGCGGAGACCCTGCTCAAACTTCTGTGCTCGGAAGTTGTCGTCATGGACCAAGTCCGGATAAAAGCGTGCACGGTCTGTAAAACTAGCCGCGTACTCAGCCACCGTCATCCCTCCCTGCTGAAACTGCAGGAGCTCCTGATTCCAGACGGAGCGCAAGCATGAGGGGAAAAACTCCTGACGGAGCAACAACTGGAAGTCGTCCAACGAAAGCGACGACTCGTCAAGAACCTGAGTCACCAGACTCCGCCAACGCCGAGCTGCTCCACGAAAAAGGGTGACTACCAAAGCCACTCTCCGATCTATCGGCGTCTGCACAAGCCTGAAAAGGAGAACCACTGCCTCGAGCAAAACCTCTGCTGCCTGAGGGTCTGGCTCACCACTGAACCTCAGAGGTATCTACCGCTAGAACTCATGGAGCGTGCTCAACCTACGCTCGAGCTCAGGCTGCTCTACTGAAACTGTCTGCTGCCCAACAGGTGGGGGTGCTTCTACCGGCCCACCAGGAGAAAGGGGCCCGCATGATAGGTCCTGAACTGTGGCCTCATAGCTCACAGGGTCTTCTTCACGCACCCAAAGCTGGTATCTGGGCTGGCTGTCTTCGCAGAAACATCCTGAATATTATCAAGGAGTTCCGCGGTCAGATGAGCATATATGTATATAGCACAACAACGATGGGGAGCTAACTCAATAAGGGCAGTCAAGACTTAGTCTTATGTGATGCACAGACAAATTCCCTGCAACAAGTGTCTCAGCATGCCAAGTCAACAAACAGAATATCAGGGTCCTGGTGAATGGATACGTCGGCCGCCGCACCATCACTGGACTCCCTCGCCTGAGAGCCGCTCTCGAGACACGTTAACATTGTTGCCCTAAATCCCAACCAATTCCTCTTTTAGGGACGTCTGCACAACGTCCCAAGGAACGAACCACCTCTGATACAACTTTGTCATGACCCGAAACTACCCGGCTCGAGCCGCAACAACCCCAAGCCCGCCTCCATAGGCCAGGGGCTGGTGACCAGCGCCGAAGGCACAATAACTCGGGGAGGCATTTGCCTAAGCACCTGTACACACACACGCAGCAAACTCAATGCAAAAGTGCAGAGTAAAAGAAAAGACAAGCAAAGAAAAGAAAAGGGAAACTGCTATAAACATACCACAATGTGCATCGACCTCTACAAGTACAAAGTACAAACTAAAAAGAAAAGGGGAAAACATGAGCCCAACCGAAATGTGCCACAACCTGGCAACAGGTAAACAAAAGAAACAACTGACGGGTCTCCCACCCGGATCCCGGCAACGACCACCGCACGCGGTCCAAACTCCCAATATACTACGCTCCACCGAAGTAATGCTCCACCTGTCCGTCGTCTGCAAGGGAACACCAAGTGCGGGCAAAGCCCAAGTAGGGGTGAGTATAGAAATACTCAGTAGGATACCCCAAAGGCTCGAGGGATCAGAAAAGGTGGTACTGAAGGGTGAGCGGTAGAGCGAACAGAAAAGTAGAGGAGTACAACTGAAAGTGCAGTAAGAGTCCAGCTCAACCCAACAAGAGAAAGAATATAGACTCGTCTAGACACAAGGAGCTTGAAACGGTGAGAAGGTGAACTTCCTGTCGAGTCTTCGCTACCTATAGCAGGAGAGTAGACTCGTCCAACCACGAGAAGCTAGACACGGAAAGCACGTGGCATACCCCGCGCGTCATCGCCTCTCCTGGAAGGAGACCAGCCAAAACCCAAGGAGTGGGTACTCATATGAGGTATATACATATATATGCTCTGCCAAGAAGCCCAAACAAGCACGTAAGGGGATCTCTGTCCCGTAGCTCAGCCCAAGATAACAAGTATCCAACAGTCCCAGACATAACCCATCATCGTCGCCCAGCAACCCGCATGTTTGCCCTGAACCACAAGCCACTGGGCTCAGTCACCGCACCTTGATACTATCTTCTTTGGGCGACACTAACTCGCCCGCACGGTTTTAGATCGCGTCGTATGAATGCGTCTCGGTTGGGAAAGCGCCCCTCGTACTTGAGAGTTCTAGGAAATTCAAACCACACCTCATCACTGCCCTGTAGTCGAGAGGTCTTCTCAAAGTCAAGTTGTTCCATCACCGACCCGTACAACCAAGGGTCCTGCTCCGGTAATCACAGAGGTAGGCCACAGACTAGCCTAGTCGAGAGGACTTAGTCTAGAATGCCAACTGGTGTCCCACTGCCCAGCCCCGCTGGAGGGTAATTCATAACCAAATATCAGGTGACCCACTGCCCAGCCCTGCTGTAGGGTAAACCCTAATACATCAACCAGCGACCCACTGCCCAGCCCCACTGGAGGGTAGACCATAATCAGATATCGGGTGACACACTGCCCAGCCCTGATGGAGGGTAAACCATAATCCGATATCGGGCGACCCACTGCCCAGCCCCGTTGGAGGGTAGACCTAGAATAAGTCAACAGGCGACCCACTGCCCAGCCGTGCTGGAGGGTAGACCTGGAACTAGACGACAGGCAACCCACTGCCCAGCCTCGCTGGAGGGTAGACACTAAGAGGTCGTCGGGTGACCCATTGCCCAGTCTCTGCTGGAGGGTATCCCCTAATAGCATCGGGTGACCCACTGCCCAGTCTCTACTGGAGGGTAAACCCTAGAAGTCGATGAGTATCCCACTGCCCAGCCCCGCTGGAGGGTAAAACTCAGAACTACACTGGCCATATCCACTGAAGGGTACAACACTGGCCAACCAATCACGGAGTGGGTATCGCGCAACCACCCAACTCCAGCACAACTCACCCAAAGGAGGTGCAGCGTCTACTCCAGCACTGGGTGTCACTAGCACTGCTACCGGCCAATCCATCGAGAGCGAAAACAGGGGGGAGACCACTCAACCCTGCTAGTCAACAAATGAGCACCGAGCCCGGGGGGAAAACTACACCCTGCTGGTCAAACAAACACACGGAGGGACCCTCTACGTTGTGAGAGGTCCAAGTACGCAAAGCAGAACCCTGTCACGCACGTGGGGACCACACAACGTGTGGCCCCATCTCAACACCAACTGAGCGCACAACCAACATCAGGTACAAACAACCACACGTACCTCCAAGCGCTTCCATATACTCCTGGAGTATACCTCATTCCAGCCCAAATGCTATCGTGCACACGGCACCCAACGTCAACGTGAAGGCGTGACGTAAAAACTCCACCTCAAAGGCCCAGGCATGGCAAACTACATCTTGTGAGCCATTTACGTCAATCTCTCAAGAGTGCGCGATCACACGCCAAGGGTCCGCTACAACCAAGGTAGGACGATCCACCACCGGAGCACCCCTCATGCTCCACATTTAACAATATCGCGCAAGAGGCTCCGTACAGCCAAACGGATCACACCGTTGCAATCCATGAGCAAAAACAGGCGAGTTAGACTACTCACTCACCCGAAACGGTCAACAGGTGAAAAAGGTACTATTCACAGTGACCAAACCCGTGTAGGGCCCACCCCAAGATCCCGAAACTGAACCAACAGATCACGCCACTGCGATCCCCTCAGAAAAACACACTGGATTGAGTAATCAATCGCCCAAAATGAACACCTGGTGAAAAGGTACTATTCACCGTAGCCAGGTCGGGTGGGTCCCACACCACGTCCCCGAAAAAGGTCGGGCGGACTACGCCATCACAAAGCTCTCAAAATAAGCACGTCAAATTGACTGCATACTTGCGTGGAATGGGTATCCGGAGAAAAAGATCCATCCCGGCGCATCGCACACGAGCGGTGCCACGTGTGACCCGCAACCCGGTCTCGAAACTCAACGAACGGATCTCACCGTTGCGATCCTCTCGAAAAAGCACACAAGATGGACTACACACTTGTCCAAAACGGTCGCCCGGTGATAAAGATGGAAAATCACCGTCGACACCCCAAACCGCCCTCATGGGGCCCGCACCATCGTGCCGAATTTGAGATGGAGGATTGCACCATTGCAATCCCCTTGGAAAAACACCCTACATCGACAGCTCCCACACCCGGAACAGACTTCCGAGGAAAAAGCCGCTAAAAGCTGCACGCAGCTCAAAAGACGGGCCATGGGGCCCACGCCTCTACTCCAGCCTCAATGCCTGGAACCACACTGGAAACCTCCGCCTTAGTGCCAAGGTCACAACGCAGCTGACGGCGCTCAAAACGGATGTCGGATGCGTCCGCGCCGTCCAAAACAAGAATCCCGGGAAAAGCGCTCGTCCACTTAAGGATGTGTCGCACCTCCGAGGCCCCTCGTTTCAGGAACTAAAAATTCCCGAACACATCTCAAAATCTTCCCCTCGACGCAAGCTCCGCGCTGCCACAGACGGCACGCAAAACGGACGCACGTAGCCCGAAATACAGGCGTCCAAAGATTTAAAAGGAAGAGGGGGACCCTCTTCGGCCGGACCGGGCCGGTCCGCCCCGCTCGAGCCGGCCCGCTCTGGCCGGCCCGCCGGGACTGCGGCCCGGCCGCCTCCTGCAGGTCACACCGCCTGTGCCGCGCGGGCGGTTCTTCCACTGACCGACCGACAGGCCGGTCGGCCTTTCCATGCGGAGAACCACGTCGCGCGTGTCTCTGCCTAGCCGCGGGGTCACACATCGCGACCCTGGCCCTCCTCTCGCCGGCTCCCGCAGCCGGTTCCCTCAGCCGCCGCCGAAGGCCGCCGCCGCCTCCCGAAAGCACCGCCGCCGCCTCCAAAGCCCCAGCCGACCGCCTTTGCCCTGCTCCGCACCACGCCGCCCTGGGTGCCGCCTCCTCCGCCGAGCCGCGCCGCCGCTCGAACTCGCCGGAACCCGAAAACCCGCAATGTTCGGCGGATCATTGCGGATGCCACGGAGGTCGGAATTTGAATCCGAAAGATGCGTTGGATAAGGAATTTACTCTACTACGTATTCATGGGATTTTATTAAAGAGAAAACAACAAATAGATGCTAAAATTGGGGTTCAAATGGGGGTTTGGGAATTAAAGCTCAAAAACATAACCCGACCTCGTGGGGCTTCGCCCGACGCTTCCCGCGCGATCCGTCGGCACCACCGCACCTTTTCGGAGTCACCTCGCTAGAGCTCACCTCACCGAAGGTGAAGGAGGGAGAGGAGGTTTTGAGGGAGAAGAGGAAGAAGAAGAAGGAGGCGGGGTGTTTAAGTACAAATCACTTAAACGCCCGCCCGCCAGCCCCGGACCCGAACTCCCGACGGGGTCGGGATTTAGCCTCCCCTGGGCTAATAACCACGCTCTGAGCGCAACGGTGGTCTCAGAATTTTATTTTGATACCCCGTTCAAATGTTACTAAACTTAGCGTCTGAGGCCGCCAAATTACGAAAACGCCCATGGGGCCATTTTTCACAAACGGCCCGCGCCCGTGAAACTTATACCCCTCCCAGGGTAAACGACATGCTCCAAACTCAACGGTGCCCTCAATTTTTCAATCTGAGCCACCGTTTAATAGATACTACCGTTTATCCATTAAACGAATTAATTAATTAATTAATTAATCCATTTAACATTCCAGAAGCGGGCGAGGTGTCCAAACATCCCGCACCGACATGTTTTATGTCGTTACTAGGGTAAAAACCCCATTCCGGACCCATCCGTACCCTCGGATCTCTGATCCGGAACTCCGTTTAGTAGTTATCCCATTTATTTAGCGTTTCCAGTGTGAACACACTAAAAATTTAATTCTGGCCACTCCGGGGCTCGGAATCGCACGCCGTCTGAAGGCTCTGCTCTGGAATATCATCAAGAATATTCCAACGTCTTTCGTATCCAAAACCGGGTTCTTACAGGTTGTTGGTAATCAATGTTCTAAATAGAAAGGTAGGAAGGTTAGTGATAAATAATATCATAACTGTATGTAGTATTGATCTTTCAAAGACAAATATTATTTCTATGGATACTACTTGTATTGTAGCTAGTTTTGGAACATAGAAAATATGTTTTTATTTAATCAACAATATTAAAAAAATATTCCACCAATTTTAAAAGTAAATCTCTGAGTGGGGTAAATACTCTCAATGAATGATTTATGAGAAGGATGTTCTGAATAAACCATATGAAGGCAGTGTAAAATATGAAAATTATTTCTAACCTATGGTCACTATTTCTAAAACATGTGAATAACATTGACACCTTGAAAAAGGGTGGGTTTTTTATAGGAAATATTTGGTAACATTTCTCTGATGATGTAGGTTAAGAAAGATAATGGTATAGAAAAATCTATTCTTGTAAAAACTGCTCAATAAGTTAAAAAATGAGAACTACCTTGGATTCAGAAAATAGGTTGTTGTTCTCAAATTACTTGAAATAATTTTTTTTTTCAGAATGTGAATGACTTCAAATATGGAATAGTGACATTTTAAAATGAGGAATATCTCAAAATAAATGGTGTTGGAACAACCAGCATTGTGGGATACAAGTCAAAATATAAATAGGATTTGTTTGAAGATGGGAGGATATATAACAAGCTGAGTGTTTCAAAACAAAATGGGGAAGGAACTAAATTTTATTTCTAAAAATATGGTTTTTTTGGAAAGAGAGTAATGTAGAAATATAGTCACAAGAATCTAATAAACAAAATGATATTTTTTCCAAGTATGTTAAAAACAAAATTATGTTTACATTGGAATGATATAAGACAACAAGTTGCGATATAAAAGGTTGGGGGCATGTGTTAGTGAAACATTAATAATTTATCAAATCAGTATATGGTATGTGGTATTTATTATTTGTCAAGAAGAAGATATTAGTGGTGAAAAATATTTTAGAAAGAAAAAAAATATATATTATTTTCATAAAAAGTTGGGATTTTGTTCAAAATGACCCCCATAACATATCATTTCCAACATCTATGGAATAAGGGAAAAACAATATACTCATGGAGTAAAGTACATAATTTCTTCAATTGATGACATTGCTATTATTACTTATGTCATGTATATGAAATAAAATTCAGTTTCTAGGATATTATTTAAATGTTTTCGGAGCAAAGATGAAAAAGAATGTGTGTATTCTTTGAAGAAGTTGAAAATTAAAAATGGTGGGGAATAAAAAAAATGAAGAGTTAAAAATTATCTTGAGATTCATGGAATTCAGAATTAATTCATTACACCATACACTCTTCAAGAAAATGATTTCGATGAATGTAATATTATAAGTCTCATTGAAATTGGACAAACTATGTTACAAGAATGTCGTCTCTGTAATTATTTATTGAGGAAATCAATGATAATTTTTGTGTATATTAATAACTGGTGTTTATACATACCATGTTCAAATATGATTCTATATGAAATTTTTTACAATATAACTATATTTTTGAAACTCTTACATGTCTATGGGAGTCAATTCATTATTAATAATAATCGTTAAATACTTGGAATCTTTGAGCATATAAGTGAAGATGTAAATTGTCTTGGTTAGTCACAACATGGGAGAGGATGCATGTGTTTTAATAACAATTCTGGAAGATTGGTTGACTATTTTGAATGGAATAATATTGATTAAACTGAGGAAGATAAATAATCACTTACATATAAGTATTTTGGGAAGGATAAAAGAATGTTTTATGACAATGTTGAAAATATTTATGACAATTGTAATCCCACTCAAATAGAAGAAGCAAACTAATATTTTTGATTTGGTTAGGAAGAAACCTGAAAATCAAATCTCAGGATAATGAAACAAGTAGATTCATTGAATGCTATTAGTGATCATAATACATGGGTAAATACAAGAAAAAAATTTCTCATATTGATTTTTATTAAAATTATGAGTCAATGGTTGTGAATGAATCTTTTTATAATTTATCGTCGGTTCATGATATTAATTATGATCTTGATCCGAATAAAAATAATGATACGTGGGAAATCATACATAAACCAAATGAAAAATATTTTATTGGTACAAAATGGATTTTTTTAGAATAATATGAATAAATCTCATGAGATGATTTGAAATGAAGATCGATTAGTGTTAAAATGTTACTCTCAAATTGAAGGCAATGACTTTGAAGAATCATTTTATTTTGATGAAATTCTATAAACAATCTTAATATTTTTTCTATTTCTACATAATAATGTTTCAAAAGTATTCAAAATGATGTGAAGTAAACATTTTTATTTTACATATTGACAAGGATGTTTACATTGAACTTAAATGTGTCATTGTTGTTGGGAATTATGATTGTTATGTGTGTAGGTTGACGACGGACTTGTATGGGATAAAAAATCCAAGTGCATAGTATTCTAAATTTAATACATGGTTAATGAAGATGAGTTTAGGAAATGAATAATTAAGAAATAAATCATAGATAGAAGTATGTATGTTTAAAAAATCATATTTTTTCACCATCATAATTGTTTATAATTATAATGTTATATTTATCTAAATTGTTAGTGAACATGTGATGGATTTTTTGTAGAGATGAAAAATTAGTTTGAATTGTATAAGCTAGATGAAAGGGAAAACATTATTGGGTTAAAAAACTCACAAATGAAAATCAAAATTTTCTTTTTGAATAACTGCATGCTAATAAATTTTCTATGATGTTCATCATAGAGAGTTGAAATCCTATTCCTTAATGATTTTAGAGGGATCCAAGTAGAATAATTATTAGGATGGGAATGCATTTGATCATAACTATTTTTGGAAAATGATATGGTGTTTTATTATTTGATTATCTCAAGAACAGACATTATTTATGTTATTACCTTATATGAATGTTTTCATATTTTTAAAATAGAATCACAAATTTCATATAGAAAAATAATCCTCATATATATCAATGTCACAGCACATTTCATAATCAAGTATGACATAATAGAATGTATTTAACGTTTTGGGTGTTCAAATGCAGTTTGGGTAGGAAATATTAATGACAGAAGATCCACATCTAGTGTAATATTCATTATTGGAAATTGTTGTCATAGTTGGTAAACAAATAATAGAATTTTGTAACCCTTAGTACTATTAATGATTTTTATTTTTCTCCCACTCAATTTTCTAACAATCATATATGGATAAAGACATAGTTGGAAGATTTTCTTGTTGATTTAATGTTATCCTGTATCTTGTGTTTTCATAGTCAAAGGTAAATCAACCTTATGAAGAATCTTGTACAAAATTATCATTCAAAACGCATTGATATTAAATATCATTTCATAAAAGATAATTTTTTGAAAGAATGAGATATGGTTGTTGTTTGATCCAATATCATAAAATGTAGATGACATTTCTAAAAAACCATTACCAAAGAAGACTTATTTTAAAATTATGTTTATCATGGGTTCCAAAAACCTTATTATCAAGGATGAGGTATATGATTTCATTTCTTATCTAATATTTTCATTTGATAGACTTATAAAAATGGGGTAATTTTTTCATAAATCATTCCATTTTTATGTTTCAATCCTGTTTAAGGAATCATGAAAATTAGTAGAGTTTGGGGTAAGATGTAGTTCAAGCATTTAAGCATGTGAACTATTATAATTATTTTTTGGTAATGGTTGTAGGGAATAAAATTATACATGAATTTTATTAAATGAGGTGAAAAATCATTTACAAAATACTGTGGTTGTTTGATGAGTCATTTATTTTGGAAAACATTGTTTCACTATCAATAATTTTTTACTAGAATGAGTGAGCTCATGTGGGCTTAGAAATGTTGATCAGTAAGTCATACCTTTCGGATAAACAATTTAGTTATTAATGAATCCTGGATGTAAACTGAATACAATGGGATATAAAACTAGGACCATGTTTTCTAGATGTATTTTATGGAATCATAATGATTTATTTTATAAATTTTTGTTTTGTCAACAAAAACGAAATAAAATTTTATTCTTAATGTTTTAAAATAAGACTGATCATCTTATTTAGAATTTTAACATTTTTATGAAAGTCCAATAGTTTCAGAATATATTTTCTTGATGAAAAATCTCATCTAACTCATCTTTGGTTGGGAATGAGTTTCAGATCATAATGAGGATGATAATGGGATTCCGTATAGATCTAATATAAATATTTTGATGATTTTATATTTTTTTATTCACAAAAATCATATGGAGTCTAGATAATTATGACGCAATTAATATAAAATAATGGGGGTATATAGTGTTTCAATTCATATTTTTTTGAAAGAATAATGTTGAAATGGAATAGGAAGATACGATATTTTTTGGTACATGGTAGATGATGGTGAATTGAATATTAAATGTTATCTAAATTCATTAGGAATTTATGGTATAAGAAAATATTTTGTGGAAGTATAATTCTTCTAAAATCAATGATTATTTTCTTAGACCAACATTGAGAGAACTCCCTACATAGGTTTGTATGAAGGCTATGAAGGTTGATCAAAATGTGGGAAACCGAATGATCTTGTTTTTAGTCAGACTAATAGGCCAAAATAATCAAATTTTCATAGAAATACTTTATCTCATAGAATTTCATTTGTATCATAATTATATGTGTAAAAAAATTTCTAATATAGAATCCTATGGAACTAGTCCATTAGATTTAATGGTCCATCGATATTAAAAATCATCTTGACACCGATTATCTGATAGTCTAATGGTTGAAAAAGAGAATGAGGTGATGTTTTAAAAGTCATGTTTTTTTAAAATAAATATTTTGGGAGATTTTGGGTTTACTGAAAAAGAAAAGAAGTTGGATGTTGGTTAGACTGATGTTGTCAAAGAAATTTAGAGACATAACAATGATTTATATAATTATTTCCATCAATTTGAATTTTTTTTACAATTGAGTCAAGAATGAAAATAATAGCATTGATTTTTTTCAAGAGTCTTTATATAAAGATGGTAAAAGATAAGGTACCATATCTGACAACAATAAATATCATAAAACTAGAGATCATTGGTCAAGGAAAATAAGAAAAGAATAATTACTTAAATATGGATGTAGTGTTTTCAATATGGATCATATAAATAGTTTAAGAAGTTTGATGAATGGTTTTCATATGTTTCATTTAATTTAGAGAAATGTAATCTATTACCGTTATAAAAATGATTAAATAAGAATTATTTGATTATTCTTTGAACATAATGAGATGTCATATATTTGTTTTTTAACTAGAATAGAGAATTACAATGGGATAATCAGAATGGAAAATTGGAATCAGACTGAAGGATTGTAAATAACGTATGAAGATATTAACAAATTTTAGAAGATTTTAGATGTATTGATAAGTGGTTATAAGAGTTTAAAAATTAAATATTTACTTAAATTCGAGTATAATTAATTTTTCGAGATATCTCATTGAGTGAGAAATATTATCTGAATCCTTCCCAAAACACGTTTGGGTCGCCTATAAATAATGAATGTACTATTTTACATTCTGACACATATGTATTATTGAAGAGAGAAGTAAGGTAATGCAAGAAATATAGATATAATAAGTTTCTATATTGTTATTTCAAAAAGAATATTTTCAAGCACAAAATTAATTGATATTGGAAAAGATAGTAATCAATATTTCCTATCTGGAATAAAAATTCAGATTTCGATTTACAGAATAAGAAATAATTATTTTGGAATTATTTTATAGTTATTCATATAGAAACATATTTTTTGTATTAATCAATTAGACTAGAAAAGCAGAATGGGAAATTAGACTAAGTGTTTTTATGAAGTCAGAAGAGGATGTTTTCTATTTTAAAAAGGAAACAACTCATTTATAGTAGGTGAAGGTGGTTTTAAAAGAAATTAATCATAAATGAGAAATATAACACTCATTTACTCAATAACACTCTCAATGATGACTTAATCATGATATGACATATTATATTACACACATAGATAATGGTCATGATACCATCTGGGTGATATTTTTCTAACTCAAGAAGATGGAACACTTCTTTGCTATTAGAGAGCATAGTTTTATGGAGAGTTTGGGGAAGTTGAACATACATTAGATTGTTACCCTTAATTGGGTGACCATGATGATTGTCTCTTTTCAAGATGTGTGTTTTAGGTCGTGATTTTTGCAAGGCCCTATAGAGGCATTCATGATCCAAATGAGGATGAGTACAGTCTTCCACACCCATATCGATGGGGAAAATAAGTTCACTATCATTATAATAGAGGATATGTTGAGGGCATGCATTATTGGCTTTCTCTAGATATGGGAGAATCACATACCCTTGGTATATTTTTTATTCAACTATAGATACCACACTATTATCGACATGTAACCTTTTTATACCCTATATTAGTTAGAATTTAGCTTACTGTTATACAAGATAGAGATCAATGAGACATCTCTTGTAGGAGTAGAGATGGATCAAGTGATAAAAAAGATAGTCCAAGTCATTTGTGAGTTTAATAGGACAACCCAAATTATCCAGAAATGTTATTTAGATAGTCGTTATAAACCCTTTGAGTTCGAGATTAGAGACCATGTTTTCTTGAGAGTCTCCCCGCAACAAGGATTGTAGATATTCGAGTGTGGAGGAAAGATGTCCCCATGGTTCATTTGGCCAATTGAGGACTTGAATAGGGTTATTTAGGTTTCATACAACCTATACCTGCCATCAAAGAAAGAGAGGGACTATGAAATATTCCATGTATCATATCTGAGAAGATATGTGCATGACCCTATACATTTCATTGATTGGGATGAGTTGGGAATTCATGATGGAGACACAATTGTGGAAAATCCAGTGGCTTTTGAGGAACGATAGGAGATATCCATTAATGGATAGATCATCCAATTGCATTGAATTTTTTTGTGTCGTAGGAATGAGAGTAATTGTTCCAAGGAGTGGAAGATCTTGATTCTGCCTTAGAATCCTATGTTGTTTGGGTATTTTTTATTCTCGAGGATTAATGTTGTTAAGAACCGATCCCCAATATCCAAGATCCATTACCTTAGATTATAATATTAGTATTATGAACTAGTGATTTCATCCCAAATTATATAATAGATAGGTAGTTCTGGGAAACTATATACAAACAAAAGTATTACATTACATATTGAAATTAAATAAAACAAATAACCTCCTTTTAAAACTTTTCAAGTCTTCTAGATTAGCTATACATGTTAATAAAATCATAAATCTTGGTATCATAGGAAAAAATAACACAAAATAAATGGGTTGTAAGGGGAAGTAACTAGTAGAATCTATATTTAATAAATATAAATAATAAAGAATGGTTAATAAATGAAAAAACCAGCTTTCAAAACATGATCATCAGCATAATATGGTAGTAATATATGATTTTAAAATAAAAACGAAAAATTAATCACACGAGAATGAAAAATTACCATTGGAATCATACTAGTAGAATAATAACATGGATTATCATTAAAATATCTCCAAATTAATCAATACATAATGTGGGACATCATTTACATAACATAAATCCTTTTTCCATGAAGTGTACTTAAATGGGTAAGGCTTCAGCCAAAACCTGGTCTAGATTGTATCATTAGACCTACTAATGAATCAATGGGATATAGAGGTTTTCTCCTGACACATTATATGTCCCATACGTTCCTTATATGAAACGGTTGGAACTTAATCAATATATACATTAATATTGAAACTAGCATACCGAATGAAAAATAATTTCCCCAATTTGTTAAACTAATGATAAACTATTCAAAGTAATATGGTGAATGATATCAAAATAGTACATACCCAACCAAAATGAT
Organism: Viscum album; assembly: GCA_963277665.1. Lineage (NCBI taxonomy): Eukaryota > Viridiplantae > Streptophyta > Magnoliopsida > Santalales > Viscaceae > Viscum > Viscum album. The sequence continues at coordinate 53,003,653 of OY728143.1, read as the reverse complement.
CATAATCGTTCATAAAATATAATATATGGTATCATAATAGAACTAACTCAATAAAGAATAATAGTCAATCGAGTGTTTTCAAATAGATGATATTTTTAACAAAAGCATTGCAAAATTCATGACAGAAATTCCATTTTGGCATTGAAATCATTAATTTTTGAAGACACACAAATATAATGAAATCATTTTATTTTAAGAAAAACTTATGAAATGTAAAACCAGAGTGAAAATAACATAATAAAATCATAATAAATTAGTAAAAATATTTCTTCTTATAATATTAGAGAATATGGAAGATGATGAAAAGTGATTTTAAAGGGATATTTTAAAATATAATTTTTAAATGAAATTACCTTACAAATATTGAAGTGATCTTTAATAAAATGGATCAAATAAAATTTTAAACTATAAAAATAGATAAAACTAGTTAAAATAAAACATAATAGAATATAAATCTATTTAAGAAAAATTATTAGATCATAATCAAGGAAGAATATGTTAAACCCAAATAATCGCAATTGGGTTATGAATTCCTTTACCACTTTAAAAAAATTCGAAGAGTATGCCCCATTAAATTATTGATCATCATGTGAATATATTGAACATAAGTAGATTAGTGATATGATATATAAAAAATATGTATACATACACAAACCTTGGGAAGTATTTTGGAATAAGGCATATCTCACATAAATGAATGTGAAATAAGAAAACCCTACCTTCTTCATGAAAGTGTTATTCACATGTTATAAATGTCTAGGATAATCCAATTAGATTAATTAATTAAATCATTAATAAAATTTTATACATGTTTTCTATTTATTTTAATTTCAATATTTCCATGTATTTCATTTTTTATATGTTATAATATTCGATTTTGTCATTTTGGGAGTGTTCATTTTAATGGTTTTTAGGATTGGTTTGCTTGTACACAAGAATAGAAGTTCTTGTAATATGGTAATAGTTCTCCAGAATTGAAATTATAACATATTAATGAACATAAATATGTCTAAATGATATTATATATTAGTTGGTTATACAATATGATAATTACTCAACAAATTAAATGGCAATGAAATGATTTAATTTATTTTGGATGTTTTTTCGACCATTACAAAATTATATCATTCTTTTTAATATCCATTCTATATATTCGTTTGAGAACATTATATAATATATAATTTTTATAATAAATTATTTAACTATAATTATGGTTTAATGACCAGAAATGATGGTGATAATGCAAAATTAAAATGCATCATCCATGAATGCAGAAAATTGACACATCATGGACGATATTTTAATTTTTAGAATAAATGGGAGAAGAGAAGGGGTCTCGTGATGAATATTACACTAATATAATAAAAATATAGTATATATATATTGTATTATAGGGATCATTAATGTTTAGATATTGAAATTATGGAGAAGATAATAAAATAAAAATAAATTAATTTAAATAATAAGATAACAGAAGAGGGTTTTGCCTCTTTTATAGAGTCTCCTTGAGAACCTCCTTAAAGAACATGGGAATATTCTCTGGGGGAGACCAAAAACACCATTATGGGTGGGATAGGTTTTAGAGAGTAATTTTATTTAATTTGAGAAATACCAAAAGCATTTAATGTTTTAAGAGAAGTGGGGGTGAAGGTTGGTATTTATATTGGAGGAGTTGGTTTTTTTTTATTATTTTATTAATTAGTTTATTATTATCGATAATGAATATCAATAATATTGATTAATGTGAAAAATTCCATAAATAGTCCATTTTTGTTCTCACTAATAGTTCTTACATAATCCATAAATCATTCATGAATCAATAATTCATGTATATAGCTAATATAGTAAATTAAAGAATTTCACTCTTCACAAAAATTCAACTAATTTAGAAAAAATACCAAAAAAGAACCAGAATATTTTTTTTCTGTTTATATTTCAAAAAATTACTGATATTATTTGAAAATAATTTTCTAAATGTGAGGAATTTAATTTTTAATTAAACCATCAGTTATTCAAAAAATACATATTTTAAAAATATTATTGATTTTATGACACATTGAAAAATTAATTTTTATCTCATAAAACTTTCTCATAATAATAATAAAACAAAATATTAATTTCTTATTATAAACTAGGATAATTAATTTTCATTTAAATTATTATTTAAATTATAAATTTATAAATAAATATTTACATTTAATAAAAAATACCAACACCTAATATAGCATATTTAAAAAATATATTTACATATTCCAAAATTTTAATATCTCATATTTTTATTTATGAGTGGAGAAATTTTTTTTATATATTTTCATAGGTGAGGTTACTATTCTATTGGCCATATTATTTTTCCTAATGGTCATATTACTACTCCAAAAATCCTATTAATAATTAATATTATATCATAGTCCCAATCTTGGTATTTCTTGCATCCTATAGTACAAAAGATTTTAAATTTAAAACAGAGATACAAAAAAATATTGTGGTGTTATATTCTATCCTCCTTCAATAAACTGCATCATTATAACTTTGAAATTTTACATGGAATATAAACTGTTGATACTTGAAATTTCAATATGGGAAACCTTCTTCAAAAATTGGTATAATAACATATCCTATTAAAAATATTGAAATAGAAGTGTTAATTTCATTAAAATTAGCCTTTAAAATTTTACATCATTAGTAGTAAGTGAAAACATAGACATGGAAGAGTAAAATTAATATCAGTGTTTGAAGGATAGTTATTGAGAACATGTTCATTACAATTTTAAAAATAAAAAAATAGTAAATTTTTTATCATTGAAAAGACCATTGGGTTCATATCCTAAAAATTTAATAGAAAACATTTTCAAAATAAAACCTCTTATAATAGTTTATTTATTATTTTACTATACTTATAAAGATCTAATGAAAACATACTTAATTCATTTCTATGTTAACATCTCATCTTTTGGTTGTGCATATATCTTTTTATAAATCATTTCTAAAACCAAGAGATAGATATTCAAAAATAATTTTATACCTGACAATCCTTTATTAGAAGATCCAGAATTAGTTCATCTGAATGTTAAATATTATAAAAAAAGAAATGGTTATTATATGTTATCCATGTTTTTAAATCCTACATTATCCATAAGAGATAATATCAAAACCTAAACTTAATCCATTCCAAAAGTGATTTCCTTAATAGGTAATCGAAATAATTATGTCCAAATTCATAGCACAAAAATTTGGAATTAAGGTCACTAAATTTAAAAAATCATCATAATAGAAGACTTCCCAAAATAATTTACCTCTTGATGTCACATACTAAATATATGAATACCTTAATAACATTTATCCTTTTTATGAATAAATAATTCTTCCTAGAGTAAAATCTCACGTTGCTGTATATATTCCATAAATACAAACATTTAATAATTTCAGCATGACATAAATTATCATATCACTTTCCACCATAATTTTCACTGATAGTATCCCATAAATATCTATTTTTTATAATTATAACATAAATCTTATTTTTAATGTTATATTTTCCAATTCATGTGTTTAAAATAATCAACATACAAAATAATCACTTCCCTTGATTTCTGGTGATATTGATCACATGCTTCAAATTACATTAATAATAAGTACCGAAATAATATCTTTAAATATCCCATGATTTGTAAAACCAAAATATCATTTATAACATAGTTTTTAATCAGAAAACACAAATAATTTAATTATTCCATGATAACGGTATTAACAACATTATCTTCAACTGAATCCAATTGCTTCTTCATAGTAATACTCCCTTGACTCAGGGAACATTTAATTTCATATTTCCCCATCTTTTTAGAGTTCAAGCATTGGAACTTGGTCACCTATTTCCTTCCCATCCAATCATGAGACTGGTGACTTATCTCTACACATTACTGGAAATATCCCATTTTAATTCAGCAAGTTCCATGATGAAATTTTCTAAATTTATTTTAAGTTGTAAGTTATATTATTCCATTACACATTTTTTATTTATTTAATATTCCAATTTAGTGAACATCCATCTTCTTATTTTAAATCCATTCAAATCTATAAGGATTTGAAAAATAATTATTTATATTGATAGAACATGATACTATAACTTTTATTTATGATCATGTTTGAGAAACTGGTTACCATAATAAAATTGGATTAAGATCATAAAATAGGTGATTAATCCTTCTCCATGGATTACACATGTAGTATGTGACATGACATTCTAACCATTTATGTTGTAATCATACATAGAATCTTTTTCATCATATTTATTTATTAAACTCAAGAATTTTATCTCAATATCTAGTCATTATTTTCCAGGAATGTATTTTTCCAATATAGGTTCCATAAAATCCTCCCATTCCATGTTTTCAATTACCTCATATTCCTTAGTGTTTTGAATAAATTAACACATTTGATTTGTATATTCTGAGAGACTGTAAACCTAGACGAAAAACTTCTCTCTTTAATTTATTCCTAATGTTATAAATACCTCCAATATGAAACCTATTGATATGTAGATATAAATGGATCTATTTCCTATATAACAATGGATGTAGTTTTATCATGAAGTTTCCTAACATTGTTACATAATTTTGTGAATTAGGATTCTTCATATGTGCAATGTTATCACTCAAAAGATAAGTCAATGTTTACAATATAGTTATAATGTGTTCAGATCATGCTACAATTACATCTCCAACAACATTTTTATGCATATGATGAAAATCCTTACATGGATTACATGAATTGATATTATTTTGAATCCTTATACTATAATCCTTTTATAATTAAAAGAATATACTATATTATATCATAACATTATGAATCATAATTTATAATATAAGTCTAGTATAACAAAAAATGTAAATTAAAAATGTAGGTATAATGAATCTCGGAATCATAAGTTTAGTTACAATGGGAATATTCTCTAAGTATGTTATTGGATTAGAATTCCCTGATCAATGTTTTTATAAATCTACTAGAAAACATTTCTCATAAACATTATCTAATACCATCATTAAATAACGCAACCCTAGTATCATAGATTCAGTCCTTACATTATTACAGTGGTATGATAAACATGAGATTTTATCCCAAAGGATCGAATAGTTTTGTAAATTTTAAAAACTAGATACAAAAATAAGTATGAAATTAAAACATTAAATGAAATAAAATATATAATATATTTTGAAAACACACATATTCTCATAGATGATTAGTATATTAAAATCAAAATATACATCTTGGCACACTAGGGAAAATAAAATAGATGAAATTGGTGATCTCATATGATGAATAATGGAATGTATTTAACAAAATCACTCATAAATAAATAAATAAATAAAATAAAGGTCAACAATAAAAAAATGATACTAAAAAATAATCTTCAAAATAAATTTTCATGAAAAAAAGATGATTAAATAATTCCATATAAATAATCATATGAGAATGAAACATAACCATGTACACTATATAAGTTAAATAATCACATTGTTTAGAAATAAAATAGTTCATATTGAGTTAATTCATAATGTGAGACATCCTAAACACACCATCTAGTCCTAGGCCAATAATTATATATATATGTGTAATGCATATGCAAATATTCAGCTTATTTTGTCTTATGAGACCTACTGATGCATCAAGGGGGAATTGCTGGCCAAGCCCGAAACATAATAAGTTTAAGGCATTACAAATATGAATTGGATGAAACGTAATAAATATATACATTAATATTGAAACTATTAAATGAGATGTAAATAATTTCCCCAACTAGTAATTTACTCATAAACTATAGAGAGTAATATGGATAACTGTATCATGATACTACGTCCCCTTCCAAATGATCCTAAACTATTAAATAAAATATAGTAAATGGTATAATAAGAGTTAAACATAAATTAAGAATAAAATTAAACATATTTTTTTGATATAGAAAAAATATTCTATCAAAATCATTTAAAATATCATGAGAGAAATAACATTTTTTAGTTGATAATATAATATTAAAAGGCTATGAAATTATAAAAGAAAACATTTTAATTTAATATTAATATATAAAAATTATAAAAATATTATATAATCTAATTTCCGACAAGAATCTATTTGGGATCCATTTTTTTTAAATGTGGGGACACAATTATTTTCTATAGTTCATTTTTTGTTTAGTCAGCTTATTATAAAATGTGACCCCCTCTACTATCCTCCTAACACTTCAAAACCCCATTTACCATGGAAATAAGTAATAAAATAATGTCATTAATTCCCATCCAAAATCATATTACTAGTATTTGAATTATAAAACCATCAAAATAAAGATTTTGGATTAATTTTAAATGGGTTCTTCAAAGAATAAGTACTGTCTTAAACCATGTTTTATCAATTTATTTATTAATTAAAATAATGAAATACTTTTTAAAAACTAATAATATAATAAAATAAATATTTATCATATACTTATATTTTGTTATGTTAATTAAATTACATAAATATAAATCCTCTTATAACAACTAGGAAATGAAACGGTTGATCATGTGTATGGCGGGCTACCAACTCGCAAATCGATGGAATTCATTTTCCATTAACACCTCCCACGAATGGATAAAATTCTGAATTTGGAATAAATTTATGATATTTATGACATATTAATTCATCTATATTTATAATTTCACTTATACCTTGTTACATTTCATTCTCCAATAAAATGATTACAACGCTCGTGTGTATGACAGACTTCCGCCTCACGAAGCGATGTTATTCGTTCTTTAAATATTAATTATATGGAAGGTTATAATTATTGAATTAATTAACATATGGGATATATTTGAAGTGAACAAGATTATATAAATTTAATTAATTATTTTCCTTATTTAATCTATCATGAAAATATAAACAGTGTTCATGTGTATATATGGTCTGTCATCTCGATGAATGATGGATTTCATTTTTTATCTATACATTTATGGGATTAATCTAAATAATAAAATAATAAATATTTATGATACTTAATTTATGGTAAAAAATATTTATATTTTCAAAAAATGTTAATTGAAAAGGTCCAAAAATACCCAACCAAACCACACATGAAAAACAATTATGGCATTACTCGAAACGAGATATTAATAAGTACTTGTTAGTAAATGTGTAATAAAAGGTCATAATAACATAATATATGGAAGAATAACAATTAAAATTTTTATATAATACATTTATGACAAAAAAATATTTCTTATATAGGATATTTGAACATGTATGCAAGAATTCAATACTTAAGGTGAGTTATTTTCTTCTAAAATGTCTTTTTGTGGGGAAAATGATTTTTAAAGTACTTGTTTCATTTATATGGTAAATATACCACCAATTAAATTATATTATGATTAATGTCTTTAATATTATGTGACTCACATATCCATATTTAGTTCACATGTTCATGGGACTTTTGATTCAAAATATGTCAAATTGGTATGGTTTTTATTTCAAAATCTCATTATTTATGTGGAATATTTATTATTTTATGTTCAATGTAAAAATATTAAGACCTGTATCTCATGAACATCACTAAATTTATTATAATATATTCAATTATAGAGAAATATTTTTTTCCCTTTGATATTTTCTCTCTTTGTTTAATTAGAATTTCAAAATAATGTTTTTAAGGAAGGTTGTCATTATTTATCGTTTAGATAAAAAACATTTTTTTATCCCATTTGTATTTTTTCATTAAATTATTTAAATACTATTTTTATGTTATATAATTATTTTTAAAATTTATTTTAACATTTTTAAAATTTTCAAAATTATTTTCATGCAATCTTCTTGTTATTTGTGAATATGGTATATTATAATTTTTACCAAGGATGTTTATGGAATCATTTTTTCAACATTTACTACATGAATTGTATTTTACTCCATCACGAGAACATAATAATTTTAATATTAATTTATAGGTTTCCAATATTATTCTAAAATAATTTTTTATTTAATATTTGGTATTTTTGTAGATTCTAAATATGTGGTTTGGAATTGTAATGGATATTTTTCCCAAGAAATGTTCCAAGTGATATTTCAAAATAATTTTAAATTAATGATTAAATAATTTTTTATGTAACATAAGATCTATTTGGGATATAATCCAATAAAAACATATTTATTCATTATCTAGATGGCCTATGTTTATGGTTATAATATTTTTATATAACCCATTTCATTTCCATAGGTGATGTTATAATGATATGTTTTTGTAATCTCATTAATTTTCATGAGTTTTGATATTTTGAATGATTTATGTTATTATGGATGAAATATGATTTTTTTTCATTATATAATCAGTGTGACCTATATATAAATAAAATTCATTATGTATTGTTTTTTATATCATTACATGATGATAAAAGACTAGTTGGAATGCTTAATATATTACTGTAAATATGCCAATGTTCTTAATCCAATTTGGGGAATTGGTGATGATATATGATTTGTTATGAAATTTTAATCAAGTATTGATGGTTTTTCCATTATTAATTCATTATATTGGATGTTAACCTTATCATACTATTAGGTTTCTATATAGATTATGGTGCCCCACATATATGACCTAAACATATGGTCATGATTTATTAATGATGAGTTTTTACTCTTATGGAATCTATGATCCGAAATGATAATTTGTAGGACATGGATCATGATTAAAATCCATTATATACTAGTTATAATATTTTTATGTTATATTTTGTTGTACTATTTTTCTTGTATTATGAATTCATATAATCATGGATTGATATCATTCAATATTACCATTAATAATAGTATAATCTCACCATTTATTATGTTTTATATCACTATGTCATACATAATGGATTTTGTAGGGTATTATATTGAAGAGTTATAAATGTTAATATCTATATGGGAGATGATGGTGATTTTTTCAATAAATAAGAATATTATGTTACTAGTTTCTAGGTATATTAATATGTGATGATCCTCATGAATTAATTTTTTATATGTATAGAATATTAATCTAAAAGGATGTAATATTTATTTATAAAAATGATTATATTAATTTATGGTATCATAGAAAATGTTATCTATCCATTGGAAACTTGTAGGACATATCTCTAGTGAAAACCATTAAGCAATTACAATTTATGTGAGAAAATACTCTATATTAGAAAATAAATGAATGAGGATTTCCTAGAAAAACATCCTTGTATGGATACCTTAAGTGGATATGGAACTAGAGAAATTGTACATAGGGGTAATAACTCAAAATTTAGGACAATAATATTAACTCAATAGTGTCCAGGTGCATGAAAACGATCCCTGATTCACACATAGTATGGCACTCACATGAGATATTTTTTGAATATATAAAATCTCTGAATAAAATATCATAATTTATTTGAGTATATTATAAACATTAATTAAATAGGTTAAAACTAATGTTCTATAGATTTAAAATAATTTTTATTTATTTAGAAATCTTATAGTTGATTGTTCATGATTATTTAGTTTTCCGCAATGATTATTGTTTCTTGAAATATGTAGTTTGGATTTAGTGAATGGATGGATCCCAATGAAACCATGTTAATAATAAATGTGATGAATAATTTTATGATATCCCCCATAAGAAACCCAATTATATTTGTGAAAGAGTTATATATATTTTTACAGTGATTGTAAAACTTTTTTTATTGTTTGAATCATGTCGAGTTTCAAAATTACAAAATGAGGTAAAAAGCATTCAGTTAAGTATTTAATTAGGAAACCCCCAACTTAATTTCATGGTTCTACTGATTCACTAGATGCAGATAAAAGGATCCATACCACTAAAACAATATTTTACATTATCTTGTGTATATTCCAAAAAAATATCCTTTTTTAAATACATTTTGAATGTGAAGAAGATCTGTGGTCGACTCTTAATATGAATATTAGAGAATAAGAATTAATTGACTCTATAGAGTGGAAAGAGTTTTTGAGATTATTTTTGAATTATTATTTTCCTCATTTTCATCATACCATAATGGAGACGAAATTTCATGATATAAAGAATAAGGATAATTAATCTTTTGGTACATGTGAGTAGTGATTTACAATATCTATAATTTACATTTTTGGTATTATCATCCATCCTGAAAGTAAGGTTGATTAATTATTTGGTGGCCTAAAACCAAACATCAAAAAAACTGTTACAAGAACATTTAGTAGAGATTAATAAATATTTCTATGCATAATCATGGTGGAAATGAAAATTATATATTTCAAACACTCTAAATGGTTTTATAGGAAATTTAAGACTGGGTATCTAGAAACCATGATTCATTTCAATGGGGTAATGAAATTGCATCAACATACATGAAAGACATTTTTAACAAAAAAAATCAAGAGAACTACTTGGAATAAACTAGTCGGAATTTAATTATGGAAGGTTTGGTTATAAATTACATGAATGTGAAAAGTAAATAAATTGTACAATTAATGTATTGTAAGAGTAGAAAATATCCACTAATTTACTATTCACACTCTAAGGAATAAAGTTTCAGGTTATTGGGTGTTATAATAACTAATTATTTAATAGAATTTTAAATGATAATTATCGACATTAGTAAAATATTATGCAAAGAGATAAAGGGATATTTCATGTGATCACTATTTCTGAAAAAAGTCGTGGTGATGAAATATAGAAAGTTACAATCATCATTCACTCTAGAACTGCTAATGCAATATTTTACTCTAGATATACCATCTTTATTATATCTAAATAATATGATAAGGAAATATAAATTCAATCCCAATGATTTGATGTTGATTGTATAGTGAGAACCCCTGATGGTATGATGATGTCATATCCTATTTGTGATTCATATCCTTTTGGCTTCTCCATGAATATTCTCCCTCAAAACGTGTCCCAATCTACTTGAATTTGATGTTTTGTATGTTATGGACTATATTTCTACAAATAAACCCCATATCAATTTACAGGAAAGGGAATTTACATTTGATATTCCAATCCAACCTAATATTTTATATCATGATGATGATAGAAATTAACTTCAAAGGAGATAATATATATTTTATAAGACCGCATCGCCATTCATAAGGGCCATTCATCTCAAATGATTGTAGATGAACTAAACATTGAAGATACACATATTATGTATGAGTTTAATGATCTCTTTCCCAAATACTTACATATTATTACTCTAAAATGTGAGGTAGAGTATTCAATAGAAATGATACATGGTTCCACACCTATATTAAAGAGTCCTTATAAAATGGACCCAATTGAATTGTAGAAATTAAAGAAGAAACTCCAAAGAATACTGAAAATGTATTAATTCACCCAATTGTGTCACCATAGGGTTACCCTATTATATTATTTCAATAAAAATGATGGATGTATATTACTCTCCATTGATTATCGAGAAATAAATTATATCAAGATCATGAATAATTATTCTATTCCCGGTAGTGATGACTTAATTGATCAACTATATAGAGGTAACTACTTTTAAAAGATTTTAATATATTTTAGAAATAATTAATTTATGTTCTAGAAGGTTTATATATCCAAAATAGCATTCTATTCAATCTATTTTTACATTGAGAGTATAGTGATCCCATTTGACCGTATCAATTCCCTCACATTCTTCATGAATTTAATTAATAGCATTTCTAGAGATTACATTGAGCAATTTTTGTTAGTTTTCATAGATGATATTATTATATATTCAATGAGAATATAATTTTATGAATATTTTTTTGACAATTTTACTCAAAAATCTATAAAAGGAGATACTATATGAAAATTTTATTTTGGATTTTGGAAGTAAACAGATTCATTTATGTGTTATATAATCTAAAACGGGGGTATATCAGTGGATCATTCATAGATGAAGGATATTGTACATTCTACTTGAATAAGCATAGTAATAAATATCTAAATGTATCTTGGTTTTAATTGTTATTATTAATAGTTTGTGGATAATTTTTCACGACTATATAATCCACTCATATTTATAAATTAAATAGTGGGTATATCCTTTATATGGATAAGTGTGAGGAAATTTTCACAGATACAAAGTGGAAATTATTCAGTACACATTTACATATATTTTTCTAATTAAAGTATGATATTTAACAAATTTTGTTGAATCCATGAAGGGATTGATATGAGTTGTCACATAGAATGACATGGTAATAACTTATGTTGCATGTAAATTTACGGTTCATTTGAAAAATTACCCAACTCATCGATTAGAGTTAGGCTTGGTAAATTTTTCAACAATGATATCGATGAATTATATTTTAAGAGAAAAGTGTGAAATAATAAATGACCAAAAAATATAAAATAATATATTCTAATTTTAGGATTTGAATATAAATCAGATAATATGGTTAGAGATGAATTAATATTACAACGACAATGTATATTACAATCATTGGATGATAAAAGTTGTTTAAAATGAATTGATCCAATAAAATTATACAACAATTTTGATAAGGAGGATAAATATTCACCAATATATATATATATATATATATTTTCATAGTATGGTTATATATATCCTGATAGATGGGGAGAATTGATATCATTCTCTGATGACTGTTATACCATCTATCAAGGTAAATATTAAAGAGGCACATAAAGATGATGTAGATCCATAAAATAAGGTATGAATTCATCATATGGTCAACCATGATTCTCATTGAATGATAAGGTTGAGGAACCACTTATGTTTCAATATATAATGGATTTGAATAATTATCTACTATAATAGGCTCATTATTCTTCATCCTAAATTCATATTGTAAATAAAAAGATGTTTAATGATTTGAAATATTATTTTTGATTGGATATAATGAGGAGATAAATCATAGAATATTTATCTTGGTTCTCAGTAGGAAAAAAAGTTTATTTTAAGATAAATATGTATCCTAGGATGTTACGTCCATTAACTATGCCATAATGGCAATGAAAAAACATCACCATTTAGTTTTCGTCAGTCTCCTAAAAATATCTAAGGGTAATGATGCTATATTGGTTTTGGTTGATTAACTTACAAAGACCACACACTTTGTTGCGATCAGAGTATATTTCATTCAATATTATTTTAAAATTATATGTTATAAATATGTTGTTAGGTTTAATGGAGTGATACATTATTTTTTTTGATCCAGATCATATTTTTAACATAATGTTTACGAAAAGTCTTATGAATGTTATGGATATATAGATATGTTTCATCACTATATATCTGAAACACCCGGCATAATTATAAAATAAAGGAATTTCATATTAATTTATATTTACGAATTATATAGTAATTTTTCCATTATATATATCTCTATTTTCGGTAGGATACCCTACATACAACAATGAGTTTCCTTAAAATCATACATTGCATGAGAAACTGTGTTATACTAAGAAATAAAAATATAATGTTATTATTTTTATTTTACGTAGATGTTATCACATATGAATTGTATCAATGACAATGGATAACAATAACTATATTATGTTACTAAAAATTTATTAAATGCGTTAACATCCATCCAATAGATATTATATGATCTTATAAGTATAAATCTTATTTTAAGCATAACAAAATCATATATATTTAAATAGTAGTTTTATCATCTTTTGATGGTGTACATATTTTAAATATAATTCATTAAAATTTTATAATTTATATATGAAATAATAATCCTCATATTTTAATGAAATAACAAATAATTCATGGGTATATTTTTGGTATTTTTCTGTGAACATTAATATTTTGGTGAATAGTGAATAATGCAAAATATTAGTTCAAAAATTCTTTTTTGTCCAAATTATTTTTATATATAAATTATATTTTAAAAAATTTTAAATATTAAAAAGTCCAATCATATATCAATTAAGTCAATTTATATTAGTAGGATAAATTTCTCCATGAAATTAGATATTAATACAATGTGAACTTTTGAACATTTACTTTAAAACCCCTCTTTTTTGTTATGTCTAAATGATTAATTATAAATATATTTTTTCTAATTATATAAATTGAATTATGTAAAATGGATTTAATATTTTTAATCATAAATTTAAAATTTTCTTTTAAGGTAAATTTTATTTTAATTTCTAAAAATATTAGCATAGTTGAAATATTATATAGGACGATATATGTAATAAATGAAACATGATAAAAATGAAAGGGTAATGGATTCAAATAACTAAAAATTACAACATTGAATGGTTTTATAAGGTGTTTCTAGAACATATATATATATATATAAATTAATTTAATGTATAATTCGATGAAATTATTGCCAACAAAATGTTGTTATATTTAAATATAAAATAATAAAAATATTAATTGCTTGAACCTACCTCTCCTCGTGTATAAATACAACCTCTCACCTCTCTATTTCGATCTAAAAAATCCATTTAGATGCTCTAATATATTCCCAAACATATCCCCATCACTCTCTCTATGTCCAAGTGATTCTGGTCTCACTATAAGACCAAATCCATGGACATCAATAGTCCCTCAAGGAGGTGTTATTCGGGAGGCAATTTTCCAATGTACCTTTTCTTATTACTTTAATTTTCCTACATTCTATTCAATCCTTCACCCATAAATGTATGATACCTCAAAATACATGTAAATAAATTTTTTTATGTTTTTAATTCAATTTATCATATATGTTTCATTTATTACCTTCTATTATTCAATGAAATGAAAATTTTTCCATGTTATACACGTTAATCACCTCGATTAATAATATTTTTTTCCATTATCACAACCCTGGATTTTCTTAAAAAATTATTTGGTTAAATAATATTTTGATATTTTTATTATAAAATATTACATATTATATAAATTATATATTAAAAAAACCTTCATCATCTCTATATTGTAGATATATGATAACTTCGTTTGTGGATGTGTGTACTACTGCTTCCTCAAAGAGATGAGACTCATGAAAATATCACAAGGAATATATTAAGGATAGTATTAGTTAAAATATATGATATATATGATATATTTTTGCTACTATAATGATATTATATGTATACATATTTACATACATGTAATTTACATTCATTATTTCAAAATTAGAGGAAAACAAATAGCATTCATTGGTACATACATCATACCATCTCCAAGAACATTGTTTCTAATTTATCGATATATATAATTATTAATAATAATATAATAAGTATATAAGATATTAATATCATTTTTATATATTTTAATAAATAAAAATTTTAAAATCATGAAAAATAAGTCAAAACATGTACGATTAACAACGAAAATTTCACCTAAAACGTAACATAAACATTGATTTATTATTTAACAATTAATATAATGACATAAGTAAATAATAAATTGTACTGTAACTATTAATATGGTTCTTTTATAAACAAATAATATACTTATATTTTTTATACATGATGTTTTTATGAGTATGATGAGATTTAATTCATAAGATATGGAAATTTCATCTCACATTATTATTTCAATGAGATACATGTCTTATTCAACACTCATTTCATTTGAATGGTATAAAAATTACATTTAATGTATTCAATGAATGTTATCACATAATTTATTGGTATTTTCATATCCCATTTATGATCATAATTTCATGTGTTTTTATGGTTCAAAAGAAACTAAATGATAAAAGGAATTTCGTAACAAAATTTCGATTTTTTGGGTTAAACTACTACTTCATGATTATGTTGTTATTATATTACATGTGAACTGAATATTGAATACCTTATGTTTTATTTAATGATGTTTATATTTATTTAAATAAGATTCAAATATTCATTTGATTTGATTAATTTCCACATCCATGTTATGATTTTTATAAGGGAATTTATGAACCCAATTTCCATTCTTTGGGTTAACCATGTATTAAATAATTATGTAATTCTAATATTAAAAGTGTATTAAATTCAGAATATATTATTTTTTATTTAAACTATATTATGTTTATTTACATAAGATACATATATTCATTTATTTTCATTAATTTCCACATCTATGTTATGATATTTTTAAGAGATTTCGTCTCAATCTCAATTCATTGTGGCATATCATGATGTTATGAACCATTAATCTTTTATAAGGTGTGTATACATCTACAATGAAATTTCATAAACATATTTTACCTTTAATAATATTATTTAATTTCATGGAAAATTTCTTATTTTAACTATATTATTATTTAAATTTTAAATGTTGTATGCGACACCTTGAATGATTAAAGATTATATTATCAAATAATTTTTACCATGTTAATATAATTGATATTATTTAACATAATTATTTATGTGGATATTAATTTATTTTTAAAGTTATTTTATGGTTTTTCTTTATGTTTCATTTAAAAGAATCCTAATAAAATATCTTTTACTATTTTATAAGGAACATTTTGAAAAATGACAAAAGGAATGTTTATGTTTAATGTTCACAATGCAAACAAAATTCAATCCACTATAACTATTATTTTATTTATAGATTCATTTTAAATATTACTTGTTTTGTAAAATTAAAACTCATATATAATTATTTTGTTTTTTTCATCTTGAAAATGGTATCATAAATGAAATGGGGTTTTTATAAGAATTTATTTTTCATATGGGATTAAATTTTTTTTCAAAGGGTTTCCTGAGGAATGAGTTTTATACATTAAAATTTAATTGAGAATTGTACAAAATATGTGAGATATATATAGCATATTTTATGGTTTAATCCCCATTTTAGATCATAGGTGAGCTCGATATAGCTTATAAGAAGGGTTTGACCCCAATATAGCTCATGGGTGAGCCCGATATAACTTATATTGAGGGATGAGCTCTATTATATCTCACGGTAGAGGATGAAATAACACATATGAAGTATGATCCACATTAAATTTATCCTAAATATTGGGTAATAAAAATTATTTTGTGTCGGTTGAATGGTTATTTCAACTGTATGGGTTTCAGGTATTTCATACTCTAAGCCACCTAAATATGTTTGGGTTGATTTCATTTGATTTTAAGTATTCGTATATGAGAAAAACATATGTTTGTTATTGAGGATAATTTTTTTAATTTAATTATGTAAATATTTTTTCATGTTTTGAACATGACTAATATTTTTCAATAATTTTATAACCCTTACAAATATTTTGTGTTTACCCCTAATTTTAAAATGTCTTCCTCGTGGTTAAAGGATGAGTAGGGACTAGGAAGAGGAAATTGTTGGAATTGAGATGTTATAAAGAAAGCATGTTTAATTTTATAATAATTAAAAAAACGTTCTTACAGAGTATAAGAGTACACTCCTAATGTATGGGTTTAATTTTTAATATTTTATCCTAATTCTCTCAAAAACTAATCTAGAAGGATCCTCAATAAGGAATTCTATTTCAAACAAAACTAGAATTTTTAATATTTAAAGCTGGGGATGTATAGTATCATCCTATGAAGGATGGTCAATATAGGATAATAATTCAATCCCTAGTGGATATGTTATGAATGTATTCTCTAGATTTTATATGTGGTTGGTATCAACAACTTACTCCGGTTGAGATTTCATACAATAATATCATTCACTAAATCACTCATATGGCTCCTCATGATTCCACCTAGGGAAATAAGAATAAAATTCAAATGTAATTTGATGGATCTATTGAGGGAATTAGATTAGGTCATCATCTTTATTAATAAAGGACATAGATTCTTATATTCATTCAGTAACACATATGGGATGAAGAATGTTTGTTAAAAGTATATGTTTCCAATCACCAACATAATCTAAAACATAATGTATGTGAAAATTTGTTTCAATGAGTTTCAGCATGGATAAGGTTATTATTTTCTCATATATGTTAATATTATACCCTTGGTGTATCAAAAACATTAGAATTCATGATCATTCAGGGACTTTAGATTATATCATTGTGTTTCATCCAACCTCTCTTAAGGCTCATGATGTGTTCTTATCTCTCTAATGAGTACGTAAATACCTAATCAATTATATATATACTAAGATCATATGGAATAAAATTAGATCATGATATTTCATATGAATGATAACAGCTGTAGATTTAGGATCACATCAGGAATGTGCTATGAAAAACGACCACACCCCATTTCAATGTTTTTTGAAAAAACCTATAGCTAGATAAAGTTACATTGGAACCTGAGGTTGTATAGTAGTATGTTTTTCCTCATTGATTTCCTAACAAAGTTATGTAATTTAATTTTTTATATTCATTTTAATGGGGTATAATTTTAACGTCAATTATTTTATGAAAAAAATTCAAAATAAATTAATTTTCTGATAACATTCGTTATACACCACATGATGTTTTAATGAACCATGATATAATATTTACATAATTATTTAAAACTATCCATTATAACCAAGAAATTAAATTTGGATTTATAAATAGTAAATAAAACCTTTAAATTATTATTAATAATGGTATTATATGATGAAAAAATGATACAAAAGTACTTAGTTTGTAGTCATGTCACTAAAAGTTTTGAAAATACAGTTTTCTCAAAAAATGTTTCAATTGATTTCTGTGAACATATAATAAATCTTATTTTGGAATATTTTAGAATATTAATTTAAAAAAAATTAAATCATTTATTCAAATTTATAATTGAGTAAATTATTGAAAATTTTCTAAAAAGAGTAATTTTTCGATGAATAGTACAAAATATTGATTATTTTTAAAAAAAGGCTTATTATTTAGAAAATATATAAGTTAAATTATAATATAAGATATTATTAAAAGTATATCTAGATAATATATTTTTTTAATTCAATATATTTTGTTAGAATTAGTTTCATATATAAATTATTGTGTCAAAACATTCTATACTAATGAAAAGTCTATCTTTTGAAAACAACCTTTTCAACACAACTGTGAGATTAAATTTTAATTAATGTTTTTCAATTCCATGAATTTATTTGGAATAAAATGATTATTTATTTCATATCATCATAATTATTATTATATAATATGTTCAACTTAATTTTTGGTTATGATGAATATTAAAATTTTAAAAATTTATTATCACGATTTAGGTTAAATCATATTACATGGGTTTTAACAAAAAAGATAAGTTATAAACTGACCTAGTAATTTGTCCAAAACACATTTTATAAATATATTTATAACATATATCATCCATTTTTTTGGATAATATTATTTTTTTGGATCCTTGTGGAATGTTTTAATTTATGTTACATATTTTTGTTTTAAAAATTTCTCATTGTGTCATCTCCTCCACTTATAAAAGGTATCCCCATATTATCTCCTACAAAAATTTCCAAAACCATTTGGTTCATAATATAAAAGAACAAATATATTACATAATTCCCACTCCACATCATAAATTCTTTAGTTTTACTACTAAAACCACTTATGAAGTCTTTAGGTGTCAACTTAAATTGGTTCTCTGAAAAAAAGGTATTGTCCTTGACCATGCCCTTTCATTTTTTAATTTCACCAAATAATTTATAAATTCTATATAAATGGTAAAATAATAAAATAAATATCTCGCATGTCAATATATTTTATTATTTTAATTTAATTACCAAAATTTATCTTATCATTCAACAAGTGGGAAATGAAACTGTCGTTTGTGTGTATGGTGGACTACCACCTCATGAATCAATGTAATTATTTTTCCATGACCATATATAACTTATGGATATAATAATGGAATTAAAATATTTATTTGATATTAATAACATATTTAAAATTCATTAATTATAATTAAATATGTACCTTATTTTGTTCAATTTCATCATAATTTGATAATGTGGCTCATGTGTATGAAACAAAACAACCATTCAACGAGATGTGACATTCTATTAAATTATGCATTAAATGAAATGTAATAATTATAGGTTTCATAAAAAAAATTTGATATATATTACAAAAACGTTATTGTGTGATGGTTATATATCATTTTATCTCTTCTTTTTTCATCTCTTTTGAGAAAAAAAACAATATCCACATGTAGGTATGACCAACCTTCTCCATGAATGGTGTAATTCCTTTTATTTATATAAATTTAATGGGATAATATAAATATGTATTAGATTTATATCATAGTTAAAATTATTGATGTCATCGAACCATGATATAATTGATAGGACCAAAAATACCAAAACAAAAAATACCTGAAAAAATTTTATTTCCCGAAACATGTTTTTAACAAAAAAATGTTAATAATTAAGAAATAAAATGTACTAAATAAATCATATATATGAGGATACATTTTATTATAGATATGTTGTATTTTTATTATAATAATATATTTATTATATACAAGATTCTCAAGTCGTTGGTATAACTTGCGAAATAGTTTAATGTATTTTTATTTCACTTATATGTTCTTGGGGATAGAAGCCTTATAGGCAAGAAACTTAATTTTTATTTTGTATATACTAAACATGAATGGATTTATGATTTTCCTAAAGAATATTATAGGAATAAAATATCCATATAAAACACTATATTTCATGGGAATTACCTTTCAAAATGTACTAAAGTTGTAAGATTTTTATGTTAAAATATAATTATTTATCAAAATTGATTATTATTATGCATTCAATGTTGAAATAATATTACATATTTATCATGAAATCATTATTTTTATATGAAAATTTTGATTTTTTAAAAAACTATATTCCTTCCATTTTACTCTCATTATGTAATAACGAGTCTATATAATGTATTTAATGAAAACCAAATTCATTTCTCAATTTGGTTTAAAACCCTTATTCTTTCATATCCATGGTTTTATAAATTGATTAAATTTTTTTATATAATGCAGTTATTTTTAAAATCATTTTACTATATATATTATTTTAAATAGTTAAAAGTAATATTTGTGTCAATTTCTAAAAATGATGACTTTTTTTATTATTAAAAAATGAATGGAATATTTTTTTAATGTGTGTGGAATGAATTTTATTTTCCACCAACATGAACACATAATGATTTAAAGACTCCATTAAAATTTTAAAATGTCATTTTCTAGGAATTTGTTTAATATTTATTATGTTTTATGTTTTTAATGTATTTATTTAAGAGGGGGTAATATTTTCCTCAATAATTTTTTGAAGTTATATTTTAAAAACATTTCATCTAAGATGAAATCCTTTGACGTAACATAGGTTTTACAAGGGATATGATCCAATAAAACCATACTCATTATTTATCTATATTGTCTCTGTTTATGATTATATGATGTTTTTGAAACCCATTTCTTTTCTATACGTCATGTTATCATGAAATTATTATAAATCTCATTTCTGTAATTTTGATTTAATATTATTAATTTTTTAGGATAACGTTTCACACACATATATGATTTTACTTACATAATGCATGAGATCTATATCTACATTTAAATAATTTGTTAATGATTAATATATCATTAAATGATGATGGGAATAAAGATGATGTATTGTATCCACTATAGTATATTTAATAAGGTAATTAATCCATTTTATGAAATATGTGATGATTCTTGATCCATTATGAAATGGGATAAATGTGTTTTTACTAATCCATTTTGCTTCTATGTTCTTTGATTTGAACATTAACATATCAAATGGGTTTAATTGGATTTTGGTGCAACATTTTTATTGTATAAACTTCTTGTTCATGATTTATTTTTAAATATTGATTACTCTTATGTTCTTGTTTTTTGAAATGATAATGTTATATTTTATGGCCCATTATTATGTCAAATGATATATTGGGTAAGAACATATGAAGTTATATTGAACATCTCATACCCTTATGTTTATCTTATGATTGCATATGTTTATCGACTTGTATCATTCATGTACACCCTTACAATAAATCTGAGACCAACCTTAATAAGGATTACATTCCTTAGATTTTAATGAATAGTTTGTGTAGGGAATTTTTATGAAGTGTAATAAATAGAAATATATTTATGGAAAATTTTGAATATCATTATATATATATAAATATTTTATAATTAGTCTCCATATATTCTATACCTTCACAATCTGTAGGAGTATATTTTTGAAATATATTTTATATTCTTATTAAATGATGTAATATTTATGTATGAAATGCCTTATTATTTATAGAAAATATAATTTTATTTTATTTTTTACACAAGAGTATAATTTTAATATATAATCCTCCTTTCATTGGATGAATTATTGTGATCATGTTTTTAGTATTATATTTCATAAAACCAATCTCTTTCCAATTAGCTTTTTCATGATATAAAGAATTTATAAATGTTTTTATGTTCTTAATGTATATATAAGAATGATTTAATATATTTAGGTTGATTAAACATGATAAATACCTAATATTTATTGGGGTTCCTATTGTCCTGAGATAATTATGTTTTTATAAATCCATGAGAAGTGTTATGTTTGATAAATACCTTAGATGGTTTGAGTTAGATAAATCCTTTAAAAATTTCAAATTAGATAAATCATTTATAATTTTTGGGTACAATAAATCTCAAAAAGGGTTTGGGTTCAATAAATACTTAATAAATTTCTGGTCTAATGTATCCTTGATACAATTTCGGTCCAAAAAACATCTAAGATAATGTTGTTTGAAAAAATTCCTAATTTTTTGGGACAAATAAAACCCGTAAATTATTTTTTCCAGAAAATTCCAATCCCTAAGATGGTTTGGTTATGTAAAATCCCCCCAAATCATTTATTATAGATTTATTTCTCCTAAAATAATAATGTTTTGTTTGGGAAAAATTATGGGTATATATGATCACCATTTTATGTTTTCATATACATACATGTATGAAGAAATTCTATATGATATGTATATGTTATGTTCCATGGTCCATTATTATTTTCTGTTGATTATTTGATCATACATCATGATATAAGTATGTTAATTTGATCTTATATTTCATTCTACATTAACATGTAGATAAATATTATTGTTCCATATTTTTTTAATAAATTATTTCTCCCAGGTTCATTTATATCTTGTTTTTTTCATCTAAACCTTGATGATAGGTGTAAAATTATTTTCCATAACGATTGTTTGAGCTCATGTGATTCCAATTTTTCCATTCCCATGGTCATGATATTGATTAAATGTTATTAAGTATGCATAAGTGCATTTATTGTAGTTTTAATATTGAGAAACAATCCCATCTATCATAATATTCATTCTGTATATTATTGATTCTCAAATGAAATATTATTTTTGTTGATGTGATTGGGAGTTAAATTTTAGGTGTAATGTATATGTTATTGGAAAATATTAAAGATTAGTTTGTAAACCACTTTAGAATCAAATCCAATTTATGATTTTTATGTTTTGAGAACCCAACCCAATAGTTCAGGTCAAGGTAGTCATTGATGGTATAAGAGATGGGTATAGTTATTTTTTAGTGATTATGTTAGTTATTTTTAGATTTTAGTACGATATGTCATTTTTGAAGACTAATAGATAAGTCAAAGAATAAGATTCCATGCATAAACATTGTTAAAGTATAACATTTTTTATTTAATATGAATAATATCAATGTTTCGATACAAATTATATTAAATTGGTTTCTAACTATAATGAAAATGGGGTTTATAAATCTAAAAATTATGGTGTGATATTAACCGGAACTTTGCTGGGTGAATGAAAAATTTGACTAATACCACACTATGTAAAAAGTTCAAGGGTAAATTCTTTGGTTATTTCACATTCTATTTATGAACCATTCTGATGGGTTTGAATAAATTTTTGTTATATATCATAATAATAAACGACTATAAGTAACCTAGATTGAATCATAGTGATTTATAAGATGGGATTTTCATTCCAAGTATGAGTATCTTATTTTAAAATAATTTTTTGACAATCTTGCCTCAATAAATAAATTTTTTCACATATTTAAACATAACGAAAGGGAGGAGTCATTGAGAAACAAAGTTATCACTAGTTACCATGGGTAATAGAGTGATCATCATCATAGAAAATAGAAAGAGGTGATAGTTGAATTGATAAATATTATAGATATTCTTAATTAGATAATGAGTTTAATGAATTCAAATTTTAAGACAGTGTAATTTTTGAATGAATCATACAATATAAAAATTATTTTAAATTGATATTCATTTAAAAAAATTTATGGAGGAAAGATGATCCAGCTTCAAACATGTCATAAAAGAGTTATGAAGCCCCCATGTAAATTTCTCATGTAAAATAAATTTATCAAATGTGGAAGGATTATATATTGAGATCATGATAATTAAAAACAGATAATGATTTCAAACAATACAAAGGAAGTTATAAAGGAACCAATTAATATATCACTCACACGTCAATCATTCATATTCAATGATTTTTAGAATTAGGCATATTGATTTCATAACCCTATGATTTTCAAGGATAATAAAAATGTCAAACAATAAGGAACCATCCTTAAAACAATATATAACATTTAGTTTTATACCGGAACATGAATTCTTACATAATGAATATTTTTTTAGGTTTATTTTTTAATGGAATTATGATATATTACATACATAACATTCCATAATGATATAGAGTTGATACACAAAAAATAATCTATTTATTCTAAAATATAATATGTTTCAAATAAAACATGTTTGGTTTGATAAATAATCATAAAATTTGACATGGAATCCATATTTTTATAACACATCCAAAAAACCTAAAACAATCCATGAATAACTAGTTATGATAAAAAAATATTAGTAAGGGAAATAAAAAGACGGAAATAAAACATTATCCCCATGAATAATTGTAAACATATGAAATCATTTTTTAAAAGTCATACTTGTCACCACTTTATACTTACTTTATGAAACATGAGATTTACACTAGAATTACAAAAATCATAAGAAACATAAATAGAACCATAAAGGTTTTCATTGTTAAAAAAATATCATGATCATTATAAAATATTATCTCATTAAAAATAATAAGTGTGGCAATGTTTTAAAAACCCAATATAAAAATACATGGTATATCTCAAATTTTGAGGTTATGATATATATTAATTCCATTAGTGTATGGAATATTCAAATATCTGTAACATCACTTCCTATCATTCCACCTACTAGGAGGTTCCCATACAAGGATGTTAAGGAGAGATGGGAGTCATTGAGAAAACAAATCCCAAACAAATCACGAAAAATCATGAACTAGTAATATCAACCCTAATCTCTATCTTCGTCCCACTAACCTAAAAGATAGTTTATATATAAATATGGTGAGAATAATAGGTATACTTAGTATGATGTTCCATATATCATATCTTTCAAAATATAACGAAAACATAATAAGTCCTAATGAAATTAATTAGAATCAAAATCATCACCTAAAAATTTAAACTAACTACCCAGCCTCATCATGGGTTCCTCTCAGTATGTATCACATAAAAGAGATTATGTATTATAGTAATAAAAAAATGGTACGTTGTTACTATATAACCACTATTTGGACACTATACCCAAACGTCACACATCTAGAACCATCTCTCTCTAGGTTAATCCATCCCCAAACACATAACATATCTATAATAGCATGCCTCTAATGAATCATATCATTTCAAAATAACATCCATATCAATATATAGTATCCTAGAAGATTTATGGTTCCACCACTACCTATTCATGGTGCATCATTAATCGAGTATTGTACCTCAAACCATCAATGTCTAGGTGAAATTTAATTTATCTCAATCCACTGCATACCATACTTGTCATACCTAAAATATATCATATAATAATAAATTAAAAGGTACATGTGTTTGAAATAACAAAAATATGTTACATCCCTTCACAGTCATATATTTCAAAAACAAACCACTATAAAAACTAGAAAATAATACTAATAAGAGATTATTGTTGCGCTAGATGTGTTAATCTGCCATATGTCTCCAACCAACCTGGATATTGGTGAAAAAACCCTTTATTCTTCCCCTATGATTTAATAATCCCAAAAATATATGTCGGCATGTTTATTGAATCACATAACATACAATATATAAAATATACCAGAGTCACACAATAGAGATTAACCACTTCCTAGTCCAATAACATCTTTCTTCAGTGAAACACCTAACAAACACTACTATGGACATTATAAACTATTGGTAAAAAATAATTTATGAACATCAATAAATAATTTTTCCATTTTAATTTTTCACTTTATGTTATTTAATTCATTAGACAATAAATATCATTATTCTAATTAAAATTAATTAACTATGTATTAGAAATCCATACCCTCCATTCATAATCCAAATGAGTCTGTGGACTTGTAAAACTAACAATGTATTTTTTTAATATATAATGTTTCAACCCCATGGGTAGAAATATTAATTAATCACTAACATTATTCAATAAATATTTGTTCCCTAGGGAAATCAATCCTATTATATAACATAGAGATTCATAAAAAAATATCTATTTTCCACAAGCTATTGAAAATGAAATAAGAGATAAAAGAAACCAGTCCATATATCCCATAAGAATATCTATTAACAAACATGAATCTAACATTCAGAATGAAAATGGTCATGCCTATCTTAATACCAGTCCATCAATCATTTATTCACCCCCACACAATCATACATCTCACCATGCATCCCCCCCATAATAGGTGAAAACTTACTCAAAAATCTAATCCTCCCAACCCTTATCTCATAAAACTGCTAACCTACACTTAAATAACATAAAAAAGAAAGGATCACATCCAAATCAAAACACAAAAGTAAACCCACATCAAATAGATTTAATAATGAAAATAGGCCCTACAAACAATGCCAACAACCTTCATGTGAATATGGGTTCAGTCCTACGAAATTATTTTTCTTTAACAAACAAATGGTTTTATTCCGCCATGGATTAAATGGTTCATTTATTATTGTTTATTAATATTGGATACCCAATATATCATCTCTAGTAGGATATTTGAAATTATTTAGACATGGTATATTGAATTAATTATAGTTTCATCAAATAGTTGGAAGAACTATTCTCATTTTTAAGAACCCAGATATTATTTTTTAGTATGATTTATTTTCAGGTTGTTTTTTAGGGAAAAGAGAAATTTCTAAAAATTTGTGGAGTACACATCGTGTATTTTTAATTACATGCTATGTACTCAGTTTCCACACGTAGACGTGAGCTGGTCGTGTAACGACCGAGCACACAACCAGGTGTGGTGACCTGGAGACCACCTAAAGCAGAGGCCGGAAAAGGAAAGTAAACACCGTGTACTTTTAATGAACAAGTCATGTACATTTTTTTTCCTTAAATGGACCGTGGTCACATCTAATCAACAGAACCCAATTCTTAATCATTCGTCTCATCCAGGAGAGACTATATGGCTATAGATCTTCTATAATCCCCTGACTCTTCTTCTATTCTCTGAATCGACTGCTGTAAATTGTGTTGGAATCGCATTAGGGAGTTCTCACTTCTTCTTGAACAATATATTCTGATATATTCTATCTCATGAGTTATCCTCATTGGAATGAATTATCGTTTTTGTATATCTACGGCGTTCAAGGGGGCTTGAAGGCTTGAGATTCACATATATCAATCTCACATCACTGAGGTAAATAGTTTGTCCAATTTCATAGGTAGTCTTTGAATTTTATGTGCAAAATATTTCAATACCCAAGAACGCTGTATTGTGTGTTTATGGATTTTAGCATTGTTTTTCTTTCTATTCCTTGTTTGTTTGGATAGATGAGGTTTGTTTATAAGTACAGTTATTTTTCCCTTGATGTGTAGGTTTTGACCATGTTTTCTTATTTTGACCGTTTGGTCCAGCTTGCCTGTTAGGCAACCCTGCATTCCCTGCCTAGTATTTTTAAGATAGTGTGATTATTATCTGACATGATATGATGTACTATAGATTGTTTATCCATGTAGTTCATGATGTTTACTATGGTTTCATTGTATCGTTTTTTCATGACTGACTTACATAAGGCTGTGGGAAACTGGTGTTGTAGACCATATAGATAATTGATGATGAGGGCTTCCCTAGAGGGTCTATTTAATTTTACATTATGATACAATAGGGGGGATGTACGTTGAGTACTCCCTCAGAGTTTTTGTAGTTCCTAGATGTTGGATACATGAGGAATTGGATGTTCAAGGCTTCCCTAGAGCACCTATTAGATACTAATACAAGACTATAGGGGGAATTGACGGTGAGTGCGTCCGTGGAGATTCTATTAAAAAGATGAATCAGAGGGGTTAGACTATGAGTACATCTCCTAAGGGACACTTGTTTGTGACTATCTACTTTCATGAATAATGAGATTTAATGCAATTGAAACTGTAGTATTGTTTATTTTTTGTTACTTCCTTGTTTACTACATATAATTGCTTATTTCAGGCCATATATATATTCATTAACTGTTTGGCATAGATGATTAGGTGGTTTCCTACTAGGACTAGTCTCAAACCCTATTTAGGTCATGATTTTAGGCCAAAAAAGATTATATTGTTGCAGGACTAGAAAAGAGAAACTACCCTTCTTCTTTAGGTACATGATTGCTGTGGAGTTGGGGAGTATGGGACCAAGATGAGTCTTGCGATGCTATGGAGCTATTTAATTTCATTACATTATACTTTGGTTTATTACTATATTCCATCATTGTGACTTGTTTGGATAATTTATTAGAAATATATATCATGCATCATTAATATATGTGCTCCAGTTATTATTTACTTTCATTATTTAACTGTTTACCATTGTTTGGAATGTATATTTCTTCTACTATTGATTTATATTTTACTTCCACTCTGTTACAATACCAGTGAAGGCATAGTTTCCCCACTATCACACACAAGGCCCTCGCTTCTACTAGGTAGTATCTGGTTTTCATGGAAATGTGTTTGAGGCCATGTGACCAACCGAGTAGGGGCACCTCTGGGTGACTTCTAGAATAGGGGAATTACAAAGTGGTTTTAGTGGGATTATATTCATATTGACTTACTATTTGGAGCCAAAATCCTAGGATATGAAGGAATAGTTACTTGGTAATAATTTGTGTCTGGGATTTCCTAACACATTTATAGTGAAAAAACAATCTACCTCATTATTGCAATTATTCTAGTTTTGAAATTTTACAGTTGATTTGATTTCATCATTGGGTGATTCACATGTTTTTTGTTGTTATCATCGATATTATTAAGGATTTATTTCTATTGAAACCCGATGATATGAGGGTAATCGATCTCATTCATAATATAAGAACTTGTTAGAAATGACATGTGATGCACTCCTTTTCCATTTAGGGTTCATTTTAGTGATTTTATGTTGTTTTGATAGATGTTGTTCTAGATATGCAGTCTATTGTGATAAATTCCTTGATAGAATACCATATTTTTATAAGATATTGAATTTTTTAAGATATTGTTTGAATGAATTCCAAACATTGGTATTTAAGGTGTTATGTTCCTTCTTGGATCAGAATTTAGTGAATCATTACACTATTATTCTTGAAAATGACATGTATAAGATTCCATGATTTGATTCACAGAAAGTATGGGTCCTCTTGTAGCTGAATTTGGCACTTTAATGTTTGTCTCATTGTTTTTCTGGTTTTCAGACTAGTTTTTGAGGCATATTGTCTAGAAAAACCCATAATAAACCTCATGTAATGATAAATACACTCCATGTGGTCTTCTGTTGAAGATAGAACTGTTTTTCTTATGTAGTCATTGTGTAATGTATGTACATTCCATGTTTTCTCTAACTGTTTCATTAGTCGTGTTAGAAGAGACAATGGGTTGGTAAATCATGGTAGAACACATAGTGTCCCGGATGTACACACCGTGTTGTGTAGAGAATGTGTCCAGCTATGTGACTAATGACACAGATGGGTAAAAACAATAGTCACACACTCTATGTCAATCATGAACACACTTTGTAATGTAACCCTTGTTTATGACCTTGTTTCTAACAACATGTGTATGATAAATTCTTCTATTACACGTCGTGTCCCTCTGGAACACGCTAGGTAGAGTCAGTCAGGTAACATGTCTTCTAACTAACAACACGGGTCGGTGATGTTCATCAAGTACATGTTCTGTATATCACTAACACACCATGTAGTCAAGTTCTAGGTGAACTGTGTGGCTTATCCATGTAGAATAACTCAGTGTGGTGAAATGGAATCAAGTATATGTCGTGTGTTAGGACCACACGCCGTTTGTATGGGGTGTTACACGACCTAGGTTGGCAGAAGTACATGCCCATTAGAAATCTTAAGGGAACATGTCATGTAGGAATTATACATGTTGTGTTTACATGTTTTTAAAAAATATAAATGATTTCTTTATCTTAAACCCTTATTACTCTTCTATGTTTCAGTCCATATAAATATTGATCTAAGGTGTGCTCTTGACCTTCCAGAGTCATGCCACTGAGACATCCTCCAGTTGTCCGCCGGTAATAGAGTAGTTCTCAGACACCAGATATGGATGATCACAGACTACCAATAGATCCTCCAGTTGTGCCAGTTTTGACACCAGCCATAATTCTGGACATAGGTTCTATCACACAGTTA
The DNA here is from genome assembly GCA_963277665.1 of Viscum album. Classification (NCBI taxonomy): domain Eukaryota; kingdom Viridiplantae; phylum Streptophyta; class Magnoliopsida; order Santalales; family Viscaceae; genus Viscum; species Viscum album. The sequence continues at coordinate 52,973,046 of OY728143.1, read as the reverse complement.
AGAGAAGTCATTATGATGATGATGCAGTCCTTTTGAGAAGTACTGTGTCACGCCTCTTCTATGGCAGAGTTGACATGGGTTTCCCATTAGCATCATCCTCTCACATTCACAGGGTAAGGATGACCTTAGGCTATAAAGTCATGGTTAGAATCCATGCTATGTATCTACAAGAATATAGAGATGCCTATAGATAGGAGGGTGAAGCTCTCTACATATATGCTTCAGGACTCTACCAAGAGATGGTGGGATGTGATCTCACAGGTGGGACGCCAGAAGTATATGCCATGGGATGAGTTCCAGCATGCATTTTATTACTACTTCTACATTGATACTTTGAGGGCCGATAGAGACCAAGAGTTCATGATTTAGGAGCAGGTTACTCTCTCATTCATGGAGTGATCTTCTCATTTCACAAATCTGCAGCGCCCTACGCCTATTCAAGGAAGTGATGAGTTATTTATGACATGGAGGTTTAAGGATGGTCTTAGACATGAAATCAGATCCTAGGTGAACATTTTTAGGTTGACATTCATCACTTATATAGTTAACCTAGTGATGATCAATTAGTACAATCTAAGGGATTCTAGAGTGGTGAGCCAGGGAAGTTCGACATCTGGTGTTTGTATCCCTCCTATTGGCAATAGCCATCACTATCGGGAGTCTACATGCAGAGATCCAAGGAAGCAGTTCACTTCTTCTGGTAGGTAGGTGGGGTTATACCATTTTGGGAAAAGAGGGAATACCATGCCACATTTCCCAAGATACCCAATGGAGTGCTGATCATGCAGCAAGATGGGTCATCTTCAATGATTCTGTAAGATCTTCTCAGTAGCAGCTGCTGACATAGGTTCTTCTATGACTCCTCGTTCAGGAGAAACACCATATGTTTTTCACCAGTATGGGAACTATAGTTCTTCCAACCATTCAGGCCAAGGCGGAGGACATGGATGTGGAAGCTAGTCACCAGGAATTTAGTGACTTAAGGTTGGATCATCTCTGAGTGGTCAAGGAGGTTCACAGAGCTGCAGTGCAGGTAAGACTTTTTTAGTGGATCAGAACCCACAAGAGCAGGATCGTGAACCCTCTACCATTCAAGGTAAGATCCAATATGACACATTATTATCTTCTACTGTTTTTGATATATGGTCTTCCAATATCTTTATATCTATTTCTATTATGTATAGACTCGGTCTCGGTATCTTTATTTATGCTGATATATTGACGTTAGACACTATGTTGGGGACAAGAATGGATAGTGTACGATAGTGCAAAGAGTTTCCTCTATTGGTTGGTGGGTGTCATTTCCTATGGGACCATTATGTCTGAGAGATGACCAAAAACGATTTCATTCTCATTATGAACTATTTATTTCACATCCAGGTTGTTGTTGACTACTATCATCGTAGGGTGAGTTTCACATCAGCAGAGGGATGATTGTTTGTTCATAACGGTGAATGGGATGTCTATGAGAGTAGAGAAGGACATGATAATCATGGGTTAGGAGGAGTTACAACCCAATTTTCTTGTCTGTATCTGGATGACCACGGGACTTCACAAATGTACTTTTCTCTAGTGGTGGATCGTTTTAGAGATGCAATTCGAGTGGAATTTTCATTTTTTCCTCCATAGTGATAGGTGGACTTTTATGTTAATCTTTTTATAGAATCATAATTGGTTTCCATTCGTCCTTATTGGATGTCTACATCGGAGTTACAAGTGCTCAAGAAGTAGTTGGAGTATTTGTAGCCAAAGGGGTTGATCTGAGCCAGTACTTATCCATGGGGTTCTCATGTCCTATTTGCGAAGAAGGAGAATGTTACCCTCCATATTTGCGTGGATTATCATAAGTTAAACCTATTGATGGTTAGGATATGATATCACATGCCAAGGATTGATGAACTCTTTGATCAGCTTCATGGAACCAAAATGTTCTCGATGTTTGAATTGAGATTTGGTTATAATCAGTTGCATGGTAGACCATTATATCTACCTCGTATATACTGCTGAAGTAGTTATGATCATTATGAGTATGTGGTTATTCCATTCGGTCTCATGAACTCCCTTTTAGTCTTCATGGAACTGATTATCCAATTGTTATATCCGTACATGGATTTTGTCATGTTAGTATTCATGGACAATATCTTGGTGTAATATCACACTCGACACGACCAGACCACACATATTTGGTTCTTTTTTATTACACTGAGAGAGAATTAGTTTTATGCTATTTTCTCCAAATTACACTTTTGGATGGACGAAATTCACTTCATCGGTCATGTTATCTCAGAGACAGAAGTATTAGTAGATCCAGATAAATTGAGATATGTGGTTTCATAGGAGAAGCCAAAGAATGTCTTTGATGTAAAATGTTTTATAGTTCTAGATGGTAACTAAAAATGTATCATACAAGAATTTTCACATTTACAAGGGCCTCTTATGGGCCTGACAAATGAGGGAGTGATGTACTTGTGGTTTGATTCTTGTGAGTCATCCTATCAAGAGATGAAAGAGAGGTTGACATCAGCACCAATACTAGTTCTTTTAGAGTTGGAAAAGAGATATATTGTGTATTGTGATTCATATAGTATCGGGATGGGAGAAGTGATTATGTAGGTAGTTGTGGTTTTTGTGTATGGGTCTCGGTAGTTGAGGCCACATGAGAGAAATTACTCGACGCACGATCTCGAGATGGCTTTTCATTCTTTGTGTTATTCATGACATTAACTTCTTGGAGAGAATTTTATGGTTTTCACTAACCACAAGTCTCAAGTATATCTTCACTCAACATGATCTTAATACGAGACAAAGAAGGTTGTTTGAGAACCTTTGGTATTTTAAATTTGAGCTTTCCCGCATTCCTTGGAAGGGCAACACAGTGTCTGATGTATTGAGCAGGAGGAATCTGATATAGGCAGTTCAGGAGGCCATTAGTTAGTGGAATCATTTGGCTCTGCTTTCTAAGATGAATTTGATGGTGAATGATTAATAGGGGATGATGTTTCTATATTCTGTAGCAGTTACCTATACTTTTCTCGATAGTTTGCGATTGAGGGAACTATCAGATTCAGACGGACTAGTCCTATGTGGGAGTTTGTTAGGAGAGGACTCTATTCCAGGATAGAATGTAGGTGAGGATGAGATGATTTATTTTCATGGATGTGTATGGGTGTCATCCAACATATATGAGGTGATATTGCGAGACCTTCATTACTCTATTTGGGTAGTTTATCCTGGTTTCACCAAGTTGTATTGAGAACTTCACCATCTATATTGGTGGCCAGGTATGAAGTGATATGTTGCTCATTTTTTATTAGGCGTTCCACCTATCATAAGGTGGAGGTGGAGCATCAGTAACATAAACGTCATTTGTAGCAGTTACCCATTCCTAAGTAGAAATGGAATGATGTTGCGATGGGCGTTGTGACAGGTTTGTCGAGGTCGCCTCAAGGAAATGATGCAGTTTGGGGTGTTATTGACAGACTAATGATGATTTCTCAATTCCTTCCAATCAAGGAGACCTTCAGTGTTAATGATATATGGTGGTTATACATATGATAGATTGTACATCTACATGGGGTTCCACCATATATTTTTTCAGACTGGGTCGCCTGTTTTTCTTCATGGTTCTGGTAGGGAATTCAGAAGTCTTTGGGTACACAGGTACTTTTGAGTACAACTAACCATCCCAAGATAGATGGTCAGTTCGTGCATATGATTTGGGTGAATGAGGTCATGATTTGCGCATGCAACATGTATTTTTTAGGTTCTTGGGAGAAACACATACCTCTTATGGTAAGCACCCCATAATCCTACAAGAAGAATGGGGGTTTAAAACCCATTGGGTACAGGTACTGTAGTAGTACTGTTGCGGTACAGTAGTAGCGACGACACTGTTCATCAGCGGGTACTGTAGCGGTAGAAGGACACTATAGTGGAGGTGGTACTGTGCGGGTACTATAGTAGGTGGGTTACTATTCACAGAATTTAAATTAGGCCATATATTTGGGCCTACGGGCTATGTTATTGGATACTAGCCCACTGGGCCTGCGGGCTATGTAATGGGTTTCCCTCTACCCAGTTAAAAGTGGTCATTGGTTTGATTTAATAATAAAAATGAGGCTACGACCCCAACATTAAAAAAAATTCTTCTTGTGGAGTTTTCTGAAAATATTTTTTTTAAGTAACTATTCAGATTGCACCTTTTGATGATTTCTATGGTAGTGCATGATGATCACCATTCTACCGGATGGAGGTAGGATAGGTAGCTAATCTGGGATCTCATCTTTTCAAAGAGACCATAGAGTAGATAGAGTTGATTCAGAAGAGGATGGATACTGTACAGTTATGACAGAAATATTATGCTGATTGGCGTAGATGACCTCTGGACATCGAGGTCGGATATCTGGTTTTGCTGCATGTCACACCGAGTTTGGTACATCCCTATTTTTCATTTAATAAAATAAAATCTCAACGTTGGATGGAGGAGGTTCCATTCTTGGTGACAAACCAAATGGATATCCCTATATCAATTTCCTATCTCATTACCATTTTATATAATTTTATTATTCATGTATCTATTTTTTCAAAGTTAATTAACTTACATTATTTTTATTTTTATTTATGAGTGGTTTAAATTTTTATTTTTCACATTTTGTAATATCACTGATTTTAAAATCATTATTTATTATTCATTCATGAAATACAGTTATAAGTCAATTTTATGACACTTTAGTAGGTAAAACCTTTTTTATGATTACATTTATAAAATGTTGAATCCTTTCCCAAAATTGTATTATATGATTCCATTTTAAAATTTACCTGTCCATGGAGATTAAGAGTAAAAATTAAGCATTTACACATCTTTCCATAGATATTTTTGTAATTTATGAATTTATTTTGGGGAAATTTGGTTTTTTTGAATTTTTATTCATTCCTATTTTATTTTTTAAAAATTATTTATGAACGAATTGGTTGTTTTTAGGGATTGAGGTACTTTGATTACATTCATTGTATTTTGTAAGAATCTTGTAAAAACAAAAAATATTTGAAAAGGTGGGAGATATTTATGGTTTTTATACCATCTTATGTGGAATTGGGAGGAATGGAAAATTCCCAAAATAGATGTTAATATATTTGATCTTATTTTAAGGCATAAAGTTATGTTATGTCAATGTTTTTACCTTGGAAATGTATGAATTACTTTTTATCTCACAAAGGCTCATATGTTTGATATTATTAATGGGAATAATTTTTAATGGTTTAGATGTAGTTCGATTATAATTAATATGTATTTATCATGGAGTCACAATGCATACATTAATTTAATTTTCTATTTGATGGTTCTGATATATGTTCAAATTGAGATAATGATGATTTCTGTGTAGTCATTCAAGTAATTTATGTGATTGGCATATAATGAGTTCTTGAAAAAATATATTCATAAAAGTTCCTTGGAATATTTTATACAATTAATATGGGTATTTAGTATATGTAGTTTTTTATTTTTTATATATTTACCACATGTCCTGTAGCTTTATGTTGTGACATATACATGGATTAAGTGAATTTATGATGAAAAAAACACTTAAAAATTTGAAAAAAGGATGTCAAATACATGGTCAAAATCTTTATCTAAACCCCATTAATATTAATGAAAATGAGAAGAGTGTTTAAAATTACAAAATTCCCTGGGAATTTATAGAGTATAAAATACCATAGAGAGTTTTCAAATGTCATGATCAACATTTGTGGAAGAAAAATAAGCATTATCTGTAGTGGGAAATGAATGATTGTTATGAAATAACTCATGTTGTCATGTGTTGTTTTTTTAAAATTTCTTATTTAGTAGTATAATGATTATGATAGTAATAATCATAGTAAAATTTTAACATCAAAATAGTTTATATTACATTGAAGATGTAATATTAAGAAAATAATTGTTTTCATAGAATATGTGGTTGTAATGTTGTTTTTTCAATACATAAAAGTAGTTCAGAAATTGGTAGTATCTTAATCTCTTTGTATTTGTTTGTTTTCATCAAAATCCTATATCCCCACAAAAACCTAGTCACATAACGAAAAATGGGACAAAATACACATCCATATAAATGATGATCGATAATGTGATATTACGTAGATCAAAATTCTAGAAAATAGATATTTTAATATCTTGAAATAAACAATTACATTACCTATGTTGTTACCAAAGGAAGTACAACATTTAGGTAGAATGATAAATGGGATGTTTAATGGTTGTTTTTTCACTATATACAAATGATAAGTAATTTCTTTTAACTTGAGTTCATATATTTTAAGTGTCTTACAAGATCATTGTAAGAAAGGCGTGACTCAGATTAGATCGACTGAATGGATTTATGTGACAATAAAAAATAGAAAACATAAAAATGTAGAAATCATTAAGATAAATCATTTTACTAGGGGTTATAACATAGTAATCTAGGATCACTAGAAGCTTATATCATCGAAAAATGGTAAATACATTGTAATTGTTTTATTTTTTCCTCATTTTAATAATTGTTTTATTGCATGATTTGTACATTTGATGTTAAATTTATATTCCTGTAATTTTTAAATTATTCCTCAATAATTTGGAAATTACATTAGTTCAAATATCATTAGAGTAATGTGTGGTTCACCCTTTATCTTGGGACAATTAACAATGATTAGCTAGACTCATAGTCAAGGGTTAAATTGAGTGGAGATGATCTATACCTAATTATATAAATTATTGTTTTCTTTTGAGGTTCTATATTATTATTTTTATTATATTAGGAGGTATTCAATCATAATTTTCATTCTCATTAAAATTGTGAGTTATATTAAGAGATTAATTATATTATTATATTGGGGAATTTGATAGATAGAAAAACAAATTAATTATTTTTCCTTATTTTCAAATTGAATATAACTTTTGATCAACGAGTTACCTTTAAATTAAGAATCGAAATATAAAATAAAATTTTTGTAATTGATAACCTTGTTTAACTAATTTCATTATAATGTCATGAATCTATTGATTTAACTATTCTCATGCTTGTAGTGGTACTATTTTCAAAATGTAGAAACCATACTAGGATAATTAAAATTTTCTATTCTATCCCTCATAGATAGTTAATTCATTCATGAAATAATATAGTTTAATTAAGAAATGTTTTGTTTAGTTTTTTCATTCATATTAGTATAAATATTTTTTACATTTAATAATTTTTTTGGATATTGTAACTCATATTTCAAGATAAACATATGAGTCAAATCAAAATTTTAGTATACTATGATTTTAAAGATATGGTTTAGTAGTGAAAAAATTAAATTCAAATAATTTTCTATCATGAAGAATAATATACAACATGTGGATAAGTTTGTTTTCTATGTCATTTATAATGAATGTAGCATCATTTTTTTTTCAATGTAGAGGAGTTGGCATGTTCTGTAGTTTCATATACAAGACCCATTTAAATGTTTATAACTTAAATTCATCCAAGGAAAATATATTTTAAATATAATTTTATTCTTTTGTTGAATTAATGTTTTTCTACCCCCCCAAAATATGATACAAAACTAAAATTTGTGCACCATAGAGATGTACTAGAAATATAATTATTATAAAAATATTTTTTTATCGATGTGTTTTATTTATAAGTATTTAAAAATATCCTTTATAATGATGTCCCAAATGTGAAATATAAGACATCAACTATATCATGGGAATTTTTCTTTCACATGGTGAACTATAATGTAATTTTCGATAAGGGATTATAAGTTTTTTCTATGAAATAGTGACCAACAAATATTTTTTTATTTTATTTTATAATTTTTATACATATATATACACTATTTGTGAATATAATGAGGAAAAAACCACACATTTACACCATGGGAAGAAGGGAAGATGTGTTTAGATCATCTATTTTAGTGATGGAATACGGGTTGGGATGTTGTGTTCTCAAAGAATCAATAATTATAAATGTCTTAGGACACTATATTTGAAATATTACATCATTAAATATTTTGGATAATCATAAATTTAATTTTAGGCTATATTTTTATCCACTAAAATGATTTTTGGTTATTAGTTATGGATTATGATGAGGCAGAATGGCTCGAAGCCCTGCTCTCATCCAGTGCTAATGGTGAATAGATTTATGGTTTAGATATTTATGGACATCATCATTCACGGTTTAAAGTGAAAAATTTGAGGTTGTGAGGACTAAATTCGTTATTGTGGGATCATATAGGGGAGGAATTATATCCATGGTTGAAGTTACATGAAAAAAAGAGGAATAACAAGATCAAAGGCCTATATATATGGGTAAAGGATTTTTATCATGATTTTCAGATCCCATGGGATCATATATTTCAGCACCAATTATGTTCATGTGTTTACAGATTCGGGTAACCCCCCTCATAGGTCATGTAGTATGCATTGGCCCGAGATTGTTCATTGTGCACCTAGAATTGTAGTGGTTTCTATGTCATGTCCCCCATAGACTGTCCTATGAGGGTCATGGATGTTCTAAATAGTGAATCACAAAGAATGACATCCTGGACTCACATTCATTTATCCTCATTTAGCATGTCGCATGGTTCACTGAGGAGTGGATTCATGGACAATACAACATATAATGACCTAAAACAGGGCCAATTATCAGTACTGAAATATGAGATTCCATAAGAACCATGGAATGAATTCGAGTATAGTAGAAGATTAAAATTAGTGGTGACTGCATAATACACACAATAGCGAGATTATGATCTTAAATCACTGTCACCTAACAATAAAAAATAATCAAGCATCATACAAATCCAAAAAAATTGAATTGTGAAAAATAAATAAACAAATCATATATATGGACAAAAAATATTGTTGTTTATAAAAAAAAATTGATCATGCATTGGACAACATTAATTTAAAATAATAAATCCAAAAAATAAGAGGATTGACTTACAACCCTGAGCCTCATCCAAATCTCAAATACCCACTGATCTACACCATTTTTATCAATTACTTATCCTATTCTTTGAAAAAATAAAACATAATTTATGGATTCACACTGAGATTCTCACACAAGGTGTGAGAATAAAACTCCGTAGTGCCTTAGAAAGAACACCTAATATAACCTTCCTATAAATCACTATGCATGGTGAAAATAAATATAATTACTAAACATGCTCTTTGATTCATCTAGTTCTAACCATGCTACAATGGTACTTGATTGGATACACATTCTAGTCTTGTGATTTGATGCGAAATTAGACACCCTTTATACTAACAATATTAGCTTCAGTTCCATGATTGCATTCACTCAACTCCTTGAGAAACTATAACTAATTCACAACCCATACCTAGAGACCTAGTGCATGGAATCATGAAATCCATAACCAAATACCCACAAACCTTGAAACAACCATATATTTGTGTCATGGATCACTTCACGATCACTTCTGGAAGGATCCCCCAACTCATCAAATAACACCACAACCCAGTCCCTCGATATGTCCTTGAACTAAGCCATTTCATGCAAAGGACCAAATCATAAGCAATGGCCCCACTAAACACACTCAAGGTGGTCCATCATTCACACTAAACCAACCTCAAAAACGTTGATGATGTCACAAGAACACTATCCCATACCGGTTTAATATGTGGAAGTCATAAGCACATTGACCCATCCCCACCCACACTTGGGAGGTCACATGCACACCAGACCATCCATATACATGCTAGGGAGGAAAGACCATCATTAAAACTAATAACAATATTGGAATGGTCCAATAATAACATGAAATAATCACTTACGGTTGCAATCATCTACACAAACACAACACCATATCCTAGGAAGGTAATTATTCAAAACATATACCCTTATTTAAGTATATATCAACTCACCTGTTAGGGTTCCCACTAGATCCTTAAGATCTGATTTGTTCTATCTAGATTCATACATTCCAATTCCCATCACCATATAGTGACATCAATTCTATAATTCTCCCATGACTCGTAATACAATTTTGAGGCTAGTATCACGAAGACACTCAGCAAAACAAGTTCACTTACCAATGTGTTATCCAATGAACCCATATTCAATCTGACCCTCTCATCAATTGGAAGGGTCCATAATCCCTGGGAATACTTATTGGAATCCTACTTCTTATCCCTGAAAAGCTCCTGTGACACTTCCCTAGACCCCATCACACATCTCCAAAGGGATATCTCTTATACTATAACCTAGATGAAACCCATATCTATTATCCTATTCCATGTCTTTCAGAACTACTCTCACTAAATGAGAATATCAAGAATCACCTCCAAACATAGTAGGGTGTTCATCACAACTTGAGATAAATATATCTATCTCCCAAATCAATATTTTTTCTCATGCCTATCATACATAAATATTTCCACTATGATGTCGTCCTTGTGTATCTCACATATCATATTTCATCTCAACAACTCCTAGTGGTCTCTCTTGAACATATATAATTAAATTTCCCATTGGAATCATTATCGCAAAATGTATCCAAAACCATTTTTTTGTTAATGATAATTCATATTTAGGATTTCTACTATTATCCTACCACTCTACCTAGGGTACTCATTGTCCTAAAAAATTATGATATAACATCATTTATATCTTTAAAACATCTGCATTCATGTTTAAAAAAACATATGTTTAGGTATTAATGGGACCATCTACCTTGAACATGGAGTTAAACACATTTAGAGATATTTTGATCCTTTGTTAAGAAAACTATGTATCATCTTGGATATCAATAATCTATCTCATGTCATGTTTCAAACAAAAATATTTACAAAAATATATAATTAATTATTACATTTAATTAAATTAGTATTAATTCAATAAAAGTTTTCTTCCATCATTTAATAACTAAATCATTGAGTGATAGAGTATTCTAAACTATAGAAAAGAAAATAAAAAAATTCCATAAGATATTACCAATAAATATTATTTTTAATTTGGAAATATACGTTTAAAATAAATAGAAATTGTAAAAAAATTATGTATGAGACATACAGTAAATAAAATTAAATGTTATGGTGTGCATATATCTTCTTATTTCATACACTACACATATTGAGAAAAAGATCCATTACTCAAGATGATTACCACTTTAATTCAATGTATATTTCCAAACTCCAAAACCCAAATTCAAGACAAAATAGTGGCTAATATAGAAATAATAATAAAGAGATATCATAGGATAAATACACAGTAAATCAATACAAAAATTCAACCCTATAGAGGGGTAAGATGGAGTCACAAAGAACATTATCCCTCCGATTCATGTATTCTATCATATAAAAATAAGGCATATAGATCAACATTTTAGTTAAAAAAAGTTAAAAACTCATTTAATATGCCAATTAATGGATCGCACTATAACTATCTTTTTTTGGGTAACCCAAGCCCAATATTCTATAAAATCACACCATGATGACCTAGTTTGCAATATCAACAATTTTCACCAACTAAATTCTTGTAAAACGGCCACATGGACAACCTATGATTATCTCTTAAACCATTAATAAATCCATATAAAACAAAACATAGTATGAAAGCATAATATTTGGATATAAATATGTTATGATTTATAAAATATAATCTGTTTAAATAAACTCCTCACTAAATGGTGACATCTAAATTCCATCAAAATATAAGTAATTATAAATTTGTTGGATGTTTCAAACTCCCCATAATAATGATTTTTATGCTCTATATTATATTTTAATCTTCATACAAGGTCTCTTGTCCTATTATGACAATCAATTCAAGGATAACTCACTATAATCTAACACAAAATTTCAAATATGAATCTTCAATGAAACTCTAACCAACAAGGCCAGGTACACTAAATCTTCTCCAAAAAATCAGGTTTCATCTTAATGCCACCTCAGTGATGTCCTGAAGAATATCCTAGTCATATTTTCAACCTAACAATTTCTGGACTATTGAAAAAACATATCAGGTATTCTCAAACTTAATTTTTCCATACGTTCTTAGTTGTACATGTCGACATGTCTTAAATTAAACTCATGCACTCGACCAAGAATTTTCACCAAAAAATCCACCACACCATAGGTACTAGTTATTATTAGACCATAGAATCATCTTTTATTACATATCTAATAATTTATATCCCATCCTGAAATATTTATATGTTTAGTCATATAGTTCCCCAGTAGAATCAGTTAATGCATTGGGTTCATGCACTGAACCATGTCCTAAAAATGCTTTCAACATGTGATACATGTCAAAAACAAGGTTTCACCCCCTAAAACAATTCAAGAAACATTTATCAACCCATGATTCAATCATGAGTGGTTTTCCTAGACCCAACTATTATATAAACAATTATTACCATTACATGTATCAATTTTGACAAATAATCAAGATTCTATTATCATTATTGTAATGATTAATCGATATATAAATTTGTTAATAATTTCCATATATTATATATCATATAAAATGTTTATAGAAGTTACGATGTATACAAAGTACCTCATTATAATATCATAAAAATCATAAATAAATGTTCTGTGGTAAAGATTCATCATACTGATGGGACACTAATGATGTATGTCTATCAGTTGTTGGGGAACCTAAATATTGACACTTCATCTCATTATGTTATCTCATGGTGACTTTGTGAAGATTAGAACATGAGGACTGACCCTCTAATTGAAACACCACATGTATTGGGTTTCATTGTTTATTCATATATATGAAAATGGGTATTTTTCTCCTAACATGAAATCATTATCAATTTATTCGATTTGGTAACATACATTGATTCAAGGAAAAAATGAAAATTATTTCAGGATTACGTAACTTTAATTTGGTGTTTCATTGGTGGTTTATAGTAGGATGAATTATCAAGATATATTGTTTCACGTCTATGATAAGGAAAATATAACATTTGTAAAATTGATTAGGATGGTTGTTGATTTATTTAATCCATGACCACTATAATTAAAGGTATATCTAGATTGTATGACAATTATTAAATAAATAAACAATTGTTGATTTCAAAGAGTGGTTCTTATACAATATTATATATCACAATACAAAGGAATTTTATTTCATCGAGTATGTTCAGATATGTTTCATGTAGTTAAGATATTAATTATCTATATAAGGGAAATGATGTGGTTCAAGATACCACTCTTGGTATTTGGGAATGAATCACTATTATCAATATTCGGTCCTAGTGATTCACATAATTTGTTTATCAATAAATCCACTTATTTGGGTAAATGGTAGATTGGGATCTAGTGGGACCCACTTGTGGGGGTTGGATAATGTCCAACAATGGATTTTCACAAGTATGATAAGTCAAATGTATAATTAAATTTTTGAATAGAAATTATTTAATTTTTATCTCATGGAAATAAAATGTAGTTTCATGATAAAAAAGAATATTGAAAAACTGAAAATTTTAAAAGAAAATAACATGTTTAAGATATTTTAATTTATAGTGGGATTTTAAAAGATGATTATATTTTTAATATTATCCCATGTAACATGATAAAGTGTTATTGTATTGTGATAATTTTTTTGAGATGTATGTTATTTTTAATTAATTCATAAATGTTAACATATGACTAAAATGTGGGTTATCACTTTCTAGGGACAAAAGTGAAATTTTGGAACATATAAACTTCGTATAAAATATTATTTTAGGAACTTGAATAGTTTAATCCATTATTTTTAGGAATTTATAGATATTACCAGTTTTATCATATTCACTTTGGATTATAAATAGAGAATATGAAGGAGGAACTGGCCTAGATCAATCCCATATTCATGATAGAGTTTTTGTCGATCATGAAATCGAAGGTATGTCATAAATAACTTTAATTTCATGTTATAGAACATGAGAATCCAAGATATAAATTATATGATAAGTAGTGAAAAGGTGTATGATCGTTATAATATTAATATTGGAACCATTGAGCCACAACAAGATAATGATGAGTGAATCATGTAAGTTATTTAAAAATTATAAGGCACAATTTACAGTTTCATTTGATTTTTCAATTTTTGCATTAAATTAATTGATTGTTATAATTTGAGAAATCTAGACAAGGTTTTATTTAAAAAATTTCAAAATAATCTAAACCAAAAATGTTATTTTATTTATTTCTCATGTTTCAATTGTACATCAAGTTTCTCAAATTAGTACCCAATACATCATATAATCATTTGAATCCAAAAATTTAAAATAAATTATAAAATATTCTAATATTATTAATGAATTTTTTAAAAATATTCTAATTTAACTGTAAGTGTATTGATCCATGCTTTTATTGAAAATATAAAGTTAATAAAATATCTTTGGGTTTTAAAATTTAATTATGATGTATATTTAACGAATAATTTTTTCCTACCTTTATTTCAACTAGTGTGATGTAATTCTACCTACGGTGTTCTGAAAACTTATTTTTTATTAGATGAATATAATAATAAATGATATGGTTAGATTGATAGGATAATGTATTGTTATATAATATTAAATAATAACACTTAAAACAAGAAAATTTTATTTTGAAATAATAATGAAACCAAATAATAATAATAATTCATACATATTAAATTAGTCGAGGAAAAAATGGACCATCCACATTTATATGGAGTGTGATTGATAATATGGTTATCCATTAATAGGTTTTTTCACTAATATATATATTTATATTATATATATTATATAAAATAGATTTTATAATATTATTATATATACACACACACACATATATATATATATTTTCTTGGTTAATACATATATCCCTAAATTGGATTCCCAATCGATCTCGAATGGGATCGAGTTATTCCATATATAAATTTTCGGAATTTTTAGATGATCCTAGAGTTGTAGATTAATATATGGCAATCTATATTTGGACCAAAGGGACAAAAATATTTTTGAAAAATTATCTAAAATTAAATTTATCAAAATTAATTCTATTTGGATGGGACATATTAATAATTAATTGAAATTATTTTAAATCATGTTAAACCAATTAAATTACCATTGAGTTTCATTTTATAAATATTAATTTATTATTTGAATTTAAGTTGTATGTTTATAGTTCATGATCTATGACTGAACAATGTTTATCAGGTTTAATGTTATTTAATATAGATGTTGTGTTTATGTGTTAAAATATAATATCTCATTAGGATTCATCGTTTTACCAATATATTTATTTTTTATTATCTTTGTTGTGAAAGTATTTAAGTGATAAAATATAATTCAACACCCAAAAATCTTCTTAATATCCATTTGAATATACTATGTAAATTTCGGACTTGTTTAATGAAATATTGTTCTAGTCGGGAGGCGGTGTAATCCAAATTTGTGAAATGCATGGGTGTTTATGGGTGATACAATTTGAGTAAGGTATTGGAATATGGAATTCCCATAGGGATCAGTTAATCCATTAATCAGTGAATTAATTAAACCACGCTAAATCTCTCATGATCATGATAGTATTTACAATTTATTTTATCAATTTTATGCTTTTTTATTTTTCGAATTAGTTTTTATGTGGTGACATTGTATAATAATTAAAATAATAGAAATATAAAAGTTAATGAACATGAGGTGAATTTCCTCAATTTATGAATTGTTAGAAGTGAATTAAATCCCAAAGTAATATCATGCTAACTACAAATGTTTTTCATTATCTATGATAAATTAAAAGCTATAAAAGTCATATTATTTCAATACACATTACTTAATTTTATTATATTAATAATTCTATAGGATTTGTGTGCTATCAAACCCTATTTTTGGTTTGATCTTTCTACTAGGGTTCTCTAAATACATCGTAGGGGTTAACATAACAAAATTTGAGAGGAAATAATTATTCATTGAAATATTTATGCAACATTAGAAGAATTTCTTTGAGTAAATCATGTTTATGTTTTCAAGAATATGGGATTCACTCAGAAGATCATGAATTCTTGTGTTAATGTGGTTATCATTTCATGTTAATTCAATGAAACTCTTTTCAGTAGTGCTGTACCACTAATATTGATTAAAACGAGATGATTCAAATTATCCTTACCACTAGAATATTTAGTTCACTAAATATCCAATGATTGGTAGTTAATGGAAACAAAAATTTATTTAAATAGGTGGAGACATTACAAATTTAATAATTGATAATTAAATTCAAAAATCATGATAATGAACTAATATAATTATTTATTTTAATATAGATCAAATAGAAACCTACAGTAATTAAATTTTAATGCAATCAATATTTTAGAAAGAGAATATCTGGATTAGTCATAAATTCCTGGTGTGGTACATTTCCTTTTATATAGTTCTACACAAAGAGAGAAATATTTATGTGATATAATACTTACATCCCACTGAGCCTACTCATGGAGAAACCATGATGGATAAAAAGAAATAAAATAATACTATGGATGATGAAATAGATTTCTAATTTTTTATGTTATCATTTCTATATAGATAGTTCCATAAAATGCATGAGTATGGATATCTATATATGTTGATATGTCAGCTAAAATATTTATACAATGAGAGACCTTAGAAATAATGTTATGTGATATCTTGTGTATTTATTTTAATAAGAGGGTAGAGATGAATCGAGAAGGATAACATGTAGAAAAATTAATTAGATACATTGAGCAGCTAGAATGTGATGGATTCAAATTGAACCAATATATAGAAACTGATCTCATACGTTCCTCTTGACCACCTTGTCAGATGACAGTAACTGTTAATTGTAATATAAAAAACATGACTAAATCAATTATAGGATATTCTTCTTTAGTTCACCAAATAGACGAAGATATGGAGAATTAAAAATCATTTATTCTTCTGATGAACTAGATAATTAGAGTTTTTGATAAGGTTTAAAAGTTCATCTCTATGTCAAATACAAAAATTAGCCAACCCTCAATGATGCTAATGATATAAACGGAGAGAAATTATTATCACTGAGTCTTAATTTCGTGTGGTAATTAAATCCACTAAAAGAAGAGTTGTATAGTTCGAAATAGGAACTAATATTTTGATTATACATTTTATATACATGATATTAAACTAAATGTATCTATATATACAATTTGGGTATTCGATAAGTCTTGTGTATCATAAATTTTTATCCTAAAATATGAACAATGTAGATTACATAAGATTATAAATTTTGGGGTGGATACATGATTAAATGCTTTTCAAGACATCCATCAATATTAGTGGAATATTTCCACGAAAAATTTCCTATTATTTTGGTTATTGATTTAAATAATTGAAATCAAATACCATAAATTAATAAAAACAAATTGACATTCTTGAAATTATACAATATTATATTATTTCCTTTTTTTAAATAAATTTTTTCACTATTATGAAGAAAAAATATATTATTTTGTGTCACATAATAAAATGTATTTTTTAAAATGTAATTTCAAAATCCAATTTTTGAATTCCATGTCGCAATCAGTGAGAATGAATAATATCCTATACACATATGGAACATTTCGTCTGGTTATGAGAATGATATTCATTTAAAAAATCTATATCAAAAAGGATATTCAGAATATTTTAAGTTTATACCCCTAGATTTTTACCTTTATTGTTTACAATTAAAAATGGAAACATAAAATATGGGAAAAGATTAATTGAAATAGACATAATCGATTCAATTCATTGTGATTTTTGGGGTCCATTTCATATAGAGTTAAAGGATGGGTTCTATAATTAGAAAACATTATCATATTACTTTATTATGTATGATTATATATTCCTAATGAGATTTAAGACATATTTCATTTATATATTAATAGAGTATCAAATTTATTTAGGCAATCATTTTTTAGAAAGAGTAATAAGCACTTTCGAAACTATTGTAGGGAATACAAACACCAAGAATTTACCAATCTCTTCCATGAGTGTCAGATAGCTTCTAAGATCACACCTACTAATAAACCATAGTGTAATGGTGTTAGTAAAATTAGGAATCATAAATTTCTTGAATTAGTATGATTAATGATGACTCATGTGGCTTTTCCATTACCTATTTTGTGATATGAACTATATACTTGATCATATAAACTAAACAATGTACCAATTAAAGCATCATATGAGACTCCATATGATTTCAACTGAGTAATGAAACCTACTTTAATTCATATACTTCTATAGGAAGGTTAGGAATTGTCAATACTATAACTAATGAAATACTCTAATCCCAATGGAAAATGTATTTATAGGGCTTTCTAAAGAAATATAATGATATTACCTATATAATACTCTATGTAGAAATGATATAATTGGAAAACATGACATATTTCTTGAATGTGATCACACTCCCAATATTAATAGTGTTAGTGAGATTGACAAAGAAGAATTTATCAATTTATATGTATAATATTTTTCATGAGAACAATCTTTAAAATATTTGGTGTGACATGAATATATTCCTAAGACACAAGTACTATGAAGGTGTATGAGTGCGTTTTGAGAACAAGAAGAGTAATATTTTTTTGTCACTGTGTTAGGGGACACATTACAAAACGAGGATAATTAACCTCTTCCATAAAATTATGTAGTTTATAGAAAGGACGCAGTTTAATGGGAAGAAGAAATCATTTCTAAAATGGAGCCAATGTACGAAAATAAATTTATTCTGGTAATCCCCAACCTGATTTAAAGCATATTGTGGGTAAATATTTTTTTCTAATAATGTTGAACATGTATGGATTGATTATTGTATATAAATCATGAATTGTGTTGAATGGATTCATACAATATCATGCAATAGACTATGAAAGAACCCTATCACTTGTCATGATTTTGAAATCAATCAAATTAGTACATTCTATAGTAATCAATCATTATTATGAAATTTTTCATATATATTTAAATATTATTTATAAAAATGGAAGGTTTGTTGAAGAAATATATATGATAAAACCCTGGTGTTTGTAATGTGAGTGTGTTCTAATGACATACAAAATATTTATATACCCATTTATGGTTTTCTAATGAAATCACTATCATGTAATTTTATATAAATGATTCCACAAGATAATTAGGATTCATTATGAATGAATGCTATCCATGTGTCTATATGAAGATTAGAGGAAGTTATATAATATTATAAATTTTATATATTGAAGACATATTAATAATGAGAAATGAATTGTTAGTCTGATAGTCAATTATGTTTGTGTTAAATAATTTCATTTCTATGGAAGAATTAGAAGAAATAGAATAAATTCTAGGGTTTAATGTCCATGTAAATTTTTCTAAAAGGATTCTTGGTCTATTTGAATGTAAAAAAATTGAAAAGGTACTCAAAAAGAATAATATTGAACAATATAATAGTAGGTTTTTGAAGATTTCACATGATAATAATCTCTCCAAGAAAATGTGTTCATATAAAGTGGAGGATATTTAACGAATGAGTAGAATACCTAATACTTAAAAAATGGGAACAATCATGTCTGTTATTTTTTTATTATTGTGTTTGATATTTATTTTCATCAATCATTGTGGGAAGATATTAAGAAAATATAAGAGATCTATATTGGAAAAAATAAAAATATATCTTAAATTACCTTGAACATAGAAAGATATCATTCTTGGTGTATGGAGGAGATGAGGATCTAGTAATGGGTGTGACATAATGATTTAATGTTCATAGAAATTCAAGATGAAATGAAATCACAGTTAGAATGTATTCTTTTTTGTATGGTGGTGGATTAAGATTGAGAATTTTAATCCAGATGGTGGTTATAGAAACAAAAGATAAATCCAATTATATAGTGTCTCCCCATACAGGTAAGGAATTAGTTTGGTTATGTATATTTTGTTGGAGTTGATGTCCTAAGAAAAAATGTATGATTTATTTTCATGAATAATTAATTTATTGAATATTAATTAAAATTTGTATTACATAATATTTTTTATTCTACGTTATTCTAATTTAATAATGTCAATGATTATATGTCTCGTTCATAAGATTATATTAGTTCCCAAATATGACGAGAAACTGGATGTGTCATGATGAAATTCTCAAATATTGTTCTGTGTTTTGATAATGTACTATGATGTGACACATTAACATAGACTATTAGGTGTGGGTAATTCTAAGAAAATTCTGCTTCTTCTCATGGCGTTTTTAAATTTTAATCTTCAAGATGAGATATTATGATAACATACCTGCCAATATAAATTCAACATGTTTTTTGTGAAACCTGAAATTCCAACCTATGAGTGTGTGTGATGGTTCATAGACATTAAGATTATATTTATTTCTTGTTACATATCACATACTTTTATGTATTTTGAAAACAACTATGATAACAATTAGTAGAAAAGTTAGATATGTTCTATGCATCATAAGTGATATGTCATTAATGAATAATTCATGGGTGGATTTTCCCTTCCATCTTTATGGAAGATGATATATAGTCCCTTTGATCGATATAGAACCATCACATTAAATTCTATGGCCATGGTGTAATGAGGTGTTTATTTTATATAGTCAAAGAAATATGTATTGAAAATAATGGTTGGTGAAAAATATATTCATCCATTTTGATGAGATATTTTTATAAAGGTATTATATTACAAAGTGAGTGTTTGTATTTAACTTCTAATGTTGTGACCATATGTAATTTCACTTGGGTGCCCCGACCCATTGCAAGACAGTAACATTGTGATTTATGTACTCTTGCCAAATGGAAATGAGAAGGAATCCTATAGGGTCATACACTAAGTGAATTTATTGATCTCGATTAAAATAAATTTAAGTTTTGCTAATGAACAAAATATTATTCTCATATTTCAGGAATAATTTTATACATTTTATATTTACTGCATAAATTAATTAAATATTTATTATCTGGATTGTGAATAAAATTTTTAACATATCAATGGAATATATAAATGAATATTTATCCAATAGAATTTAAATAAAATATTAATTTTGAATGAAATATTTATTCTACAATTCAATAAATTTTAGAGGATTTCGAATTGACCAAGACTGAGTCTAGAAAAAAATATTAATTAATAAGAATTTCAGATAATATTTCTTATTTTGAATGTTGGTGCACACAAAAAATAATATTTATATTATCATTATTATGTATAATTGGATTTAATAAAAGTATTTAATGTTATATTATATCTATTATAAAAATAAATAATATTTTAACTGAGATCCTAACTCTATAAATAGATGACTTGGAATATTGTGTGGATCATTCAAAATTGAGAATAGAGAATTGTTTTACACAATGAATTATCTCTCAACTCCACCTAAAATCTACATCTCACGAATTAGAAGTGAATGTGATATTTTTTAAGACTAGATAATGAGGCATCACGAATGAACAATGAAATAAATTCAACTCACTGTGCTAGCAGCAAAAGATTGAGTAGTGTTGCTCGGAGATTGTAGGAGCACTTGTGGGTAACCACTAGAGGGATTATATCCTTGGATCCATATAGTGAAACAAAGGTAATATGAAAGGCTCTGATCATATGATCAACATAACCCAATGAATAATGTTCCTAAGAATATGTATTTATTTCTCAAATATTAATGCAATTATGTATAAATTTTACATGTAAGATTAAAATTCTTTTTTTTGTAAAATTATTTTTAAAATAATATTTAATATATTCAACCACATATGCACACTTACACTGCACCCAAAACCATCAAGTAGTATCAAATTAGTAATGTTTAAAATTATAATTATTTATTTGATTGTGGATTTATACACAATAGTGGTTTTTTATTTATTTCATTTTATTTTTTATTTAATCCTATTAGCATTGACATGTTTTATAAATTTAAATCATGATCATTTAGTGTTTCATTTTATTAAAGGTTTAATAAAAATATGAATAATGAATGTAGATTCGATAAGAATACTCCAAGCCATTGGCTGATAAAACTAAGTTACACAACATACTGTTAGAGCACATGACAGATACCCATGTGCATTGTATCTAGATTCACTGAGCTATTAATGACATGGGGTGATTTTATTGCACACCATTTGTGGACTGGGCCATCTTGGCATATGAAAATAGGTTATATGGTGGTTAACATGAATGTACACACCATATATTCTGTCTGAGTCAACAATCAAAAGTCCTAGCCATGTGAATAGGATATATGGAATACAATGTATAGGGCATGTAGTCACATGTACATCCAGTGTAGTTTCCCATTAATGGAAAAAATTAAATTTACATTAAATTTTTTATTATAGAAATAAAACATTATTTTACTAATTATCACACTATTGTGTGATTGATATTTTAATAATGGTTTTAGAATAATTTAAATGCTCAATTATTTTATTATAAATAATATATCATTATTTATTTTAATTTTTATATTCCATGAATTCCATTCATTATGGGTATCTTTAAATAATATTGGATTATAATTAAGATGAACGAGAATTATTTAACTAATTAGTTAATTAATAAAATCATGTTAATCTAAAATAATAAATGAATGAATAATGAAATAAAAAATAAAAATTTAAATTTTCATATTAATTACAAGTATTCCCCTTTGTAATCTTGACCAACACATATGTATGCATTGTATGTATTATTTTAATTTATAGAATGATTTTTCTATTTTTAAATATTAATTTAAATGATTTCTTATGAGTCATAAATCCCTCCACTATTATATAGGACCTTAAAGTCCAAATATATTATGGTTATCACCTTCATCCAATACTTTGGTTCCCCTCACATTTATGTGAGTAATAAATATTTTTAATTAATAATGAATCCCCATTGAAGATGGATGCAGTTCAAGATGGAACCATAATTATTCCAACCCAGATGATAGATAGGTGGAAAAGTAGAATTCTATAAATCATCTCAGGACCTATAATATATGTTATTTCCCCTAGGATAAAGGTTTATTTATTGTGAACTCATTAAATCAAATGTTAGATAAAGCACATGAATGGGAAATTTCATTACTTATTTATTTTGGACTATGCAATTATTTATTTTATGGATGCAAGGTTGTGATAAAATATGTAAATAAATTAAAGTGAAATGATGGAAATGATATAAATGATTTATGCCAAATATATTCATCCAACATGGTTAAATAATAATGTAGCATACACATAATATTAAAAAGACATTTAATGAATAAAACATGATAAATTTATGCATAATAAAATTAAATACATAAATTAAATATTAAATTATTCAATGACATATATTACTTGACTATGAATGAAACCATAGAGATCAGTGTCATACTTGTCAAATTATTGGACATTTACTTTTATTAGGGGATTATTGAAGATATTTTTATGTTGAATTAATCGAAATTATGTTGAGTTTAATGGGAAAATTATAAAAAGAAAAAATTTGGAGGATGATGTTATTGAAATCCATGTCATGATTTCAAGATAGGGGAATCCAGTAAATTGGTCATGGAGATGCAAGTTTATAATAAGAAAAAATCGGTACTTTATTACATTATTATGGTTTTTATGGTCATGGATTGGATCATTATAAAATGTAATGGGGATCCTTTCCAATATAATATTAAAAAAGTAAATACTTCAAGGTCAATAGTGAAGTAAATTGAGGCATGATAAAATAGTGGGGGTAGTAATAAATAAATAAATTAAAACATTTATTCTATTACGTCTTAATTATTTTATAATAAAGACGAGTACAAATAATACGGTTATTAAAATTTTTGAATGAAATGAGAAGCTCATCATCCACATAATACCTCTTATCAATATTATGGAATGATAACCTCAAAATTGGTAGTCACTTCCCAGAGTGGTTTAGATTCCTTTAGGTGGTGCTATGCCTTGAATAGAAATTTTACATTATAGAATACTATATGCAAGATTAGATTTCTAAAAATGCATGTGAGGGAGGATTCCTTATCCATTAAAAGCATTTGAGTGACATGGTCGACAATCATTGATTGATGCTATCATCAATGTACATTGAACTAATTAATTATCACGCTGAAATGGATGTGTATATAATTTTTATGTACCTCTCTATTCTTTACTGGGATAGAGCTAGATATGAATGGTTTGAGATTTCAATGGTTATATTTCAAATAAATCTTAGAGAGGGATTCCTGGTTGGGCCTCATGTATTCATGCTCATTGGATACATTGAGTGATTATAGGTTCTAGGTTTTAAACCCCCCAGAGAACCGGGCTCTAAAATCATTTTCGCATCACTCACTCATAGGTTCTTGAGCATTATTTTCATGTTTAATATGAAATAAATTGTTATGGCTCTTCCTGATCTTCTTACTATTATCCTCTAATTATACTATGATATGAAGTTTGAAAACAATTAAATTAATATGTTGAAAAAAATGTCAAGTTGAAGAAATTTGCTTTAAGACAAATGTTTTTTCACACCCTTACATGAAGAGGAAGATCAAGGGGAATTCAAGGGAATATAATGTTTTTTGTTTCGCATGTGGAAAAAGGGACACTAAATGAAAAACTACACCAATCCAAAGAATCAAGGGTCAAATTTAGGTGAATCTTTTATCGTGTGAAATTTTTTGATTACTATAATATGATGATTAGATATAACATTTGGTTTTTTTTTTTTTTTTTTTTTTTTATTTTTTTTTTTTTTTTTTTATTTTTTTTTTTTTTTTTTTTTTTTTTTTTTTTTATTTTTTTTTTTTTTTTTTTTTATTTTTTTTTTTTTTTTTTATTTTTTTTTTTTTTTTTTTTTTATTTTTTTTTTTTTTTTTTTTTTTTTTTTTTATTTTTTTTTTTTTTTTTTTTTTTTCTATATCCAAACATAGTTAATATTAATTTAATTTAAAATTTGTGAATAAATGATTCTTATATTTTATTTATAGTGTTTTTATGTTAAAAAACATTTAAATAATAGTATGTATGTGTAGTATTACAGAAACCAAATAATGGAAATCGATAACGAAGTTACTTCACATTAATTATACCTCATAAAAATTTAGCACCACCAACCAGGTCATTTAAATAAAAAGACATGAATAAATTACACCAAGACAAATATTTATTTTCTTTTAATATAAATCTACATTTTGAATGTCACTGTTATTTATAATGAAAAATGACCAAATCCATATTTACTGGAAATGGTGAAATGGCTAATGAGATTCTTGAATTAGTTCATACTGATATATGTGGACCAATTCATATTGAACAAAGGGGTGGGTACTCAAACTTCATAACTTTTATGGATGATTTTAGTAAATGTGTATATGTATACTTAATGAGAAATATGTCAGAATATTTTTATTAATTAATTGAATACAATAATGCTAATGAGAACTATCTTTTTAATAATATTAAAAAAAATTCACACACTGTGGTGGAGAATATCTTGGTCAAGACATCATTGATTACCTATGGGAGTTCAGGATGAAAACCCTACTCACATATCTTTATATAAAAAATCATTATGATGTAAGTGTAATAATGAATCAAAACCTATTGGATGTGGTGAAATCAATGATGAATCATATGAGTCTTCCGTTATTGTTTATTAGATACACATTATAAACAACAACATACAATCTAAGTCGAGTTTCACCTAAATAAATATTTTGGTATATCATACCAATTATGGAATGGAATGAAACTTTTGTTTTCCTACTTACATGTGTTCTATTTGAAAGAATTTTTTAAGGAATCTTCATGTAACTAGCTTGAAGCATGAGGCATAATGTGTATCATTATTGGATATCCCATTGAAACAATGGGATAAAACCTATACATTCCTATAGAAAAAAATTTTGAGGTTTATATATGTCACACATTTTAGGAAGATAATCTTATCTCAAAAAGAGACAGTGGGAGTGAAATAGAATTAGATGAAGTCATGACACATTATAAAAAAGAGTTAGAGAATGAATAATTACACAAAACCCTATGTATGAGGTAATTATTCGAGAGACAAAATAACTACATAAGATTACTATAGAGGTTATAAAATCGAAACAGTATTGTTTTGTTATCACTGAGGATGGTGACTCATTATTAGTTGATAATAATGACCCTATATCATATAAGGATGATTTAAGTGGAACATATGTTTCCAAGTTGAAAGAATCCAAGAATTCAAAAATATATTCCATCTTCCAAAACAAAGTATGGTTTTGGTTGTCCCTCCGGTGGATGTAAATCATATTTGTGTTAAATGGGTATTCAAGAAGAAACTAAATATTAAAGGAGAAGTCAACACCTGTAATGAATGTCTGGTTGAAAATGGTTTAAAAAGCATCAAGGCAATGACTGAGATAAAACCATTTCACTGGTTACAATTTATAAATCCATCAGAATTATAATTTCAATCGTGTATTTCCCGGTTTATTAGATTTGGAAAATCGATTTCAAAATTTCCTTCATAAATAGGATCCTTTAGAATGATATCTAAATGAATCATCCTGAAGGGTTTTGGACTCTATAAGATTCCAACATGATATAATAATTTAAAGGAAAAATTTATGTATCAATGAATGTATCTAGGTATTGGAACATTAACAATGATGAGTTTATAATAGAATTTGGATTCATAATGAAATAATGAAAGTTGTGTGTCTATAAACAGTTTAGTTGGAGTGCATTATTTTACTCAATAGTATATGTTGATTAAATATTAATCATTGGAAATAAAAAATTACAATCGTAGTCTATTATGACATGGTGGAATAAATGATTCTCTTGATAGTACATGGGTTAGGAAACATATATTCATGGGATAATGATACATCAAGATCGATCCAAAAAGTTTCTTGGCCAATGTCAATGTACATATATTAAAAGGATATTAAATAGATTCATTATAGAACAATCCAAGAAGGGATTGTTTCCAACTCCACATGTAATTAATATTTTAATAAAAATGTTTCCCCAGACACATGAGGAATGTAACACAATGATTGGGATTCCATACACATCAGTTTTAAGTTCAGTCATGTATGATATGCTATATACAAGGCCAATTGTTAGCTATGTATTAGGTGAGGTATGAGGATATAAAAATGATACATTTTTTTCTATTGTTTTATGGATATCAAGACAATACTTATGTTTCCAATGCATACTAAGGATATGTTTCAGTTTTAAGGATGATATAATGGACTAGTCATCAGATGATATACATATGATAGTTTCGAAACTGATCAACATGACATAATGTCATAAATGGGATACATCATCACTTTTAATGTAGGTTTTATTTGCTAAAATATATTGATGAATGTAGTGGTTGCACATTTTATAGTAGCTCCCGAGTATATTACAGCTTCTAAGATGTAAAAAAATTATTGATGTGACACCTCATCCATGAGGATGATGTGATACCTACCTGTAATGATCTCATCGCAATATATTATGATAATATCATAGAAATGGATCTTGAAAAAAGAGCCATGGTCACATTACCATATGAAGCACATACATCAGATCTATCATCTGTTGAGGTTTTTTTCACAGAGATGTAATGTTGAAATTAGAATTATTTACATGTATGAAAAAATGGTGGAACCCTTGGCTAAAGACTTGACTTAGTAGAAACATAACTATCATGTGAGGTCTAGCAGATTTTTGGTCATAGGGAGATGTCTCTCATCGAAGTGGGTGTTAATTGGAGTTGGTGTCCTAAGACCAATTGTTTGTAATATTATTACCTGAGTATTAGATGTTTTTAATGTTAATTAATCATATTATTATATATTTTTTTATTTTTCTACATGACTCTATTTTAATAATTCCCCAACGTAAACATCATATTGATAAGGTCACTCTAGTTTCTTGAAATGATGATGAATTTTAAATGATATGATGATATTATCAAATAATGGTATGTGATTGAATAATGTACTATGATGGGACACATAGTACATAGAATATTAGGTGTTAGTATTTAAATGAATTTGAGGAATCTTCCAATGATTTTTTCACAAGGTAATATCCATGATGGTATATTATGTGAATAGAACTACCGGTATGAATTCCACAAATTTTGGTTTCATCATATATTTATATCTATGTGCATGTGTGATGTTCCTCATACTTTAATATTATTATTAATTCTTGTTACAACTCACGTACATAGATTTATCTCAGAAACCATGACAATAACAATTCATGGTAATGTTTTATATGTTTGGTGTTTCATGAGTGACATTGCATTAATGAATAAGGTGAGGAATGATTTTCCCCTTCCATATTTATGGAAGATGATAACTCAACACTTTCATTGGAATATAATCATTCCAATAAATTCCTTATCCATTGTTTAATGATGTTTTTTTAGATAGTCAAATAATGAAATATTAATCATATAGGATAATGACACAGATGTCGAACCTTCTTGGTGATATATTATTTCAAAGGAATTATATTACAAAGTGAAAATTTGTTTGTGGTTTTTGAAACATTGACATTATGTTTATTCTATTGGATGTATTGACATGTTGCTAGAAAGTAATATTGGACATCAAACAAGCCCACCTAATTACAATGAGAATTAATCCTAGTGGATCATAAATTAAGAGATTTTTGGACCTCAAGTAAATCCCATTTTTGTTTAATTAATTCAATAAATAATATTCTCAAGATCATGGAATAATTTTATTCATGGTATAGTGATTTCATAAATTAAATAAATATTTATTCATTAGATTGTGAAAAAAATAAGTTTTCAGTCAATGAATATTTTATTAAATATTTATTATCTAGATTGTGAATAAAATATTGATTTATTCATAAACTTTTTATTTGGTTATTGAGTAAACTCTTAAGGAGTTCGAATGGATTAAGACCAAGACTAGTGAAAAAATACTAATAAACAGTACCACTGCAAAATATTTGTTATTGTGCATGTTGTAATTCATAAAATAAGAATAATTATAAAATTAATATTATGTGGAATAAAATTTATTAATGGTAATAAATTTTAGTTAATAAATGGTATGATATTAAACAATATTTTCACTCAAATCCAAAATCTATAAATATACAGTCGTACCTATTTTTTAGAGACTCCAAAATTCAGAATAGATAATTTTTGCATATAATGAATTCCTACTCTACATATCCCCATCTTACCCTCTCAGAAAAGAGACATGAAAGATAGATCTCTTCATGACCTAAGAACATTCGATCAAGAAAAAACAACATAAGACATTAAAATCACAATGCTAGCACTCGATGATTAGGTGGGGTTTCAAGGAGATCATTAGAGCACGTGGGGATAATCACTAGAGGGATTATATGCATGTATCCTTACAATGAAACGAATTTAATATGAATGGATAATTTTAGATGATTAAAATTCACCAATAATGAATGTTCATAATCCAACATTTTTATGTCTTTAAATATTAAATAAATTTGTTAAAAATTTTACATGAAAGATCATTTCTGTTGGTTTCATGAAATGAATATTGAAATAAATTATAATATATCTCCTACCACTACCCACTTCAATTGCTCCCAGAACCTTTATTTTTATTTCTGATCTTGGAGTTATACATACAAGTATAGAACATATTATTGTATAATATGATTATAATACAATAGCGGTGTTTTCCAAGAATCCATTGTCATACTAGAGGACAGAAAATATACATTATATGTTTCATCTATTGAGTTACTATACTCACATAGGTGATTTTGATGTCGGTAGATTATCCATATAGGAATATGGTGAAATCCCCCAAGAAGAAATCAATATATCAACATAATCATGATTTTATTATGAGATCTAGTTGGCTGAATGTTTTTAGAAATTGGATCTAGTGCATGTGGATGTTTTTTTATAGTGTTCCCTAGACACAACTCCAATATATACATTTATTACCCCTAAATTATTATATTTTGTTATATATATATATATATTTATATATGTATATCTATTTGTTTTTATCATAAAAATAAATTGAATTTTTTTCTAAATGTACAACTTGTATTTTAATTTCAATAGATTACATGTCATATAATAAATATATAGAAGTTCCTCGGTATAATGAGATCATCAATATATTGTGATAATAATATTAAATATATGTCCTATGGTGTATATACATCATATTAATTCGAAAAATAACATGTAATACTATCATATGTTGGGGTATCCTATGCATTGACACTTTTTCCCAATAATTCTTATTTATGGTTTTCTCGAGTAGACGAGATCATGGGACTAATCTACAAATAAGAAGAACACATGTATTTTTGTGTAAATGGTTATTCCAATATACAAACATATATATTGTTATAACAACCTAATATCACTATCAATGCACACAATTATATCATGTACATTAATGTAATAAAAAAACCATGATAAAAGCATACATGGTGGGGGAGATTCTGTTGGATGTGTCATTAATGGAAAAACATAGTTTGAATGATGAAGATATGATTATTCACTTATGAGTTAAGGAAGATATGTATTGTGGCCAATTGAATAAGATGGTATTACCTTAATTCAATCAATTTATGTGATTATTTATGATATTTTCATCTATTAAGGACAATTAATTAATTAATTAATAATGTATTATGAAATACAGTACCAATCCTTCATTATGATATATAATGAGACTAATAGATTATAATAAAAAAACATTTTCATAAATGTTTATTATTGTTATGAAATTATTTATCTACTTAAAATCCATGTTGTACTTTTATATACCTATATTGTTTCTGTATGAACCACTAATATTGATATAAGGGGTTAAAGAGTTGCACACTAGGTTTATCCATGATTTCTTCCTATTGGCATGAATAGAAATGTAGAAATAGTGATCACAATGTGCGAGATCCACTGAACACCCAACAATTAATAATAAAATGTAAAATAGTTTAATAATATTATCAAAGTACAGAGAAGAAAAAACTGAATTTATTTCTAATATAATTTTAATATTGATTTCATTACAAAAAATGAATATAGGAAACTAATATTTTTCAAATGAACATAACAAGTTAAAGGCTCATTAAATTATTTTTGGGACGTTCAAAAATGTGTAAAAAGTTATTAATTTTTGACATAACATTTTAAAGTGTTATATGAAACTGATAAAATGTTAAATACATTTATTTTAAGTATAATTATGTTATTTGTTTTGAAAATTGTCTACAAATAAGGTTATTACATCCCAGGGACCAATGCGAATTTTTTTAAAATATAACCTTGGTTTAAAGGCTTAATTTATCATCTACGATAGTGGTTTCCATACTTTTCATCATTTTAAATAGAATATATCACTTGTACACTCTTATTTACCTTTTAAAGAAGGCATTTTAATGATGAACAAGGCTAATTTTGTCCCACTTTCTCTATTGAGCCCGCATTATTGACGTGATATCATATGAACTTCATATTCCCATAGTTTCACCCGGTAATTAATGTTCAATGATATAAAATATATACTTCACATGAATTTTATATAATTTTTTTCTATCTTGGTTCCTTTCAATGATGAAACACTGATATTTAGTGAATCTGGTCAACTATGTCAAAATAAAATATGTCTTCATAAATTCATTCATTTTAATTAATTTTACATAAATTGAATTTAAAATTATCATATGATACATTAATGTGTGGGGTTTTTTGGGGATATATTATTTTTATCATGAATCCAATCCCAAATATTTTAATTTATTTATTTTCACACTTATGCTTAACCAAAAGTTCCTTCAATTGGAATCAAATAGAGAGTACTATTTTTTTAATTTAAAAATTCAAATATTCTATTAAACATTATAGTATTATGAAATAGATCATTTTCACATTCCAAATTCAACTGTCGGTGTGTCTATATGAGTTCATAAGGAAATTTTTTATCTAATAAAGAACATTTTGGTTTTAAAAAGTTATTGTTATGATAAATAATTGTATGGTTTTTATATTCAAATTCATGGTTACAGGTGAGATCGATTTCTAGTCTGAGTGTATTGCAAGCACTCCATGTATTAGTTTTAGATATTGGTATCCAGTAGTGGTAGTATAGTTAGATTATATCATGTTATGTGAGCCAAAAATATATTAATTATAATGACTAAATTTTATACATGATAAGTATGACATAAAATTCATATTAGATTGCATTGGATAATTTCAATTTGGTCCACATGGCCCTTCCTAATTTACGTGGAATTTGATTTATAATATGTCCACCCCATCAATTTTGAATTTTAATAATATTATATTTATATATATATATATATATTATAAATAATATATTATAATATATTTTATATATGCATATATATACATGTTTTATACATATATCATTAATTTAGATGTTCTAACCTAGCATGGGCAAGACAAAGCTAGAATAGATCTAACCTACATAACCCATTAGACCCCTCACAAGCGAAAAATAAATATTTTAGGATATGGATTCGGTAAATAATAAATCAAAAATTAAGAAAAAATTTATAAAAATAAATTTATCTATATTTAATTTTTTAAGATATCTTCATGTTTCATGGGAAATATCAATAAATAATTAATAATATATTAATTTTAGATAAAAAATTAAAAACACTCTCCTGTTGAATTTTAAAAATTAGTTTTTCATTTTGAAAAGTTATTCAAAAATAACTAATAAATAGTTGTTACTAACCCACAAATGATTTTAAAATATTTTTCAATATAATTACATTATTTAAATTTTAATATTTGTTAATTATTTTTTGTACATCTAAGAATCATCCATCTATAATTAATTTCTATAAGGGTTAATTTTTTCAAATGATGGTGATTAAATATAACTCCTAACCATGAGATGCTACACTTTCACAAGAGTATAAAATTTAATGTTTTGAAGTGATAAAATTGGCATAGATTGATGTAAGAGGCTTTGTATACAAAAAAACTAAACTAAAATGTAATTTTTCCGATGCTACAATTTGAATTAGTTTCTCACATAATTATATACCCTAGTATTAAATTTTTCTATAAACTTATCATTTAATTAGACCATAGGTAATATCTCCTGATATTTTAATTTTTTAGTAATTTATTTTTCAATTAAATTTTTTATTTTTCTATTTTTTTCAGATTATTAAATAGTATAATAATCAACATACTCGAATAGTTAAAAATACATAAATAAATAGATAATTTTTTCATTTGTTTAAGGGTAATAGAAGATCATAATCTCAGAATAACATTATTCTAAATAGAAAATTATTTATTTTATTCTAAAAACTAAAATCCTACAATGTTATAGTCATTCAAAACACATTCAATCATCCCGATTTAATCAATGCCATAAGTTTTAGGTAATATTTATTTATAATAGGTGTGAATCTTAATATGAATCAATCTATTAAAATGGGTGGGTTATGTTAAATAATTATAGAAACGAATAATTATTCATAGCACGTATATTTCAACATTAGAGGTAAATTATCAGGTAAATCAATTAAATAATTTCCAAAAGATGGGACTTCACTCAATAGACCAAAGAGCCTTGTGTCAATATGGTTTTTATTTGAAATCCTACCATGAAATATACTATATAGATGAATAACCATGGATAAGATTGTAAATAGTGGTTTTGATGGATTCATTCCATTAAAAAATTCAAGGAACCAAAAATTCTGAGTTTGGAGGTTGAGGTATACTGTTTTTTGATTAAATAGTGTGAAAAATTTAAATTTAAATAATTTGATATTTTATTATGTCAGTCATTATAATTTAATAATATAAAAACATTAGTTTTGGTAGATCAATAGGAAACCTAATTTAAGATAATTTCACTACAATTAATAATGGATAAGGATATTATATTGACTGATCATAACATCCAGAAGTGGTACACGTGATTACTCATTGTACTACAAAAAGAGATGATGAATTATATGATGGAATCCTCTCGTCATTCATGGACCCCCATAGAAAAATAAATGACCATAAATATAAAAAAAATATCATGTGGATGATTCATTGGGCATCCACTATGTAATGTTGTCGTATATTTTTAGTGAGATTCTAAAAATGCATAATGATGAATATGCATAGAATATGTTATCTCATGTGGAAGTGTTATATTAGGAAGGTGTTTATAAATGAAGAAATGTGTTATCATGTTCATTGTACAAATGCATTTTAGTATAATGGAATCAATAATGGCCACATTTACTAAAAATTATCTAGTACATTGTGCGATTAGAATCCCTAGAGTCAAATTTGAAAAATAATTAGCATCATATATAATTCTTGCATATTTGATAAATATATTCCCAAATTTAATCACCAATTAAAATATAAATAACTAGAATAATTCACTTCATGACTTTTTGATATTTGTGTAAAAATCATCAAATGATATAATGAGTTGCAAACCTTTTTTCATTTTGGTAAATATGAGAAGGAAAGGAATAGAATTTATGTCAAAGGAAATTACTATGTAAAAGGAATTAATGCATTTCCCCCCAAGAAGATATTTATACAATTAGAGAACAATGAGAAAAATATAATCCAATTTACATGTTGAAAGAGAGGTCGTTTGAAGAAAAAAAACCCTATGGATAAATTGAATAAATGTGTTTCTTCTAAATAACGTATATGTTTCATTAAATTAAATATCTATATATATTCAAGTTGGGTATTGGATTTAGAATTTGGATCTCAGGTTTTTATTGAAATACAAGGATAAAGTAGATTCTAAATGGTGAGGTTGTCTCTAAGAAGCAAATAGTTTAAGGATGACATCATTAGCAATGGGATATTTCCATCTCGCATTAAAACTAGTTTGGTTCTTATATTAAATTATTTTTATTATGTACCAAATATTTTATTAGCATAATATAAATTTCAAATGCAGACATTATGGGATTTTATTTTATGAATGAAAATAAATTATGTCACTTTTAAAATGATGAAATATGTTATGGTGTTTTTTATCTTTAATTTGGGGTTGCATATATATAAACAAAGAAATGCTATTTTGTAAATCATTTATTATACTAGAAAAAATAACATTTATCCTAACCAACATTTCCACTCATGAATAGGTTATATGGATGAAAATATTTTAACAAACCTCTATAATGAATTTTATATAGATGTTATTATGTTGAAACACTTAGATACATTGAAGTATTATTTAAAAGGTAAAAAAATATTCTATTAATGGGAAATTAAATGGTTCTAAATACCTACTAGGGTTCATTCGTATAGTTGTATGTGTTCAACTTATAGTAGTGTAAATATGTTAAAACTGTTATTTCATTAAATTTAATGATGACTATAGTATGTATGGTTTTATCCAATAAATTTTGTATAGGTCATATAGCATTATGAAATTTTAGGAATATTAAAATAATGTATAGAATTATCTTGGTAAAATAAATTTAAAATATCATCCTAAATATTTTCAGGTGTTATCTGATAAAAAAATTTATTTATCACATAATGTAGTGTTGTAAATTCTCTCAACCCACTCATCCTAATACACCTCAATTAAATGGTGTTTGTAAAATGAAGAATTATACCTTTCATGGAATCATATGATCGGTCATGATTCATAAAACACTTCCATTATCTTTTTTGGATCCCATATAAATTTTTATGTTGATCGAATCATGCTATTATATATATATGTACATGTATTTGATAATATTTTCAAGACTATAATTTATTAAAAAGTAGTATCTTTAAACATAATGAAAACATGTATAGATTATCCTAAGGAAAATGAAGTATATCAACTCTATAATCCATTATATTGAAAATAAAATATTGAAATACACTACATATTTCTATAACAGAAAATAAATTCTTATGGAAATAGTGAGATCGATATTGAATTCAATATAATTTGTTCTCTATATTCAAAAAAGTTTCTATAAGAATGGCTCCATAATATCTATTGGGTGGTGAATATTTACCTGAGAAAAATGTATTATATTGATCTATGAAAGATGATAGAGAATCATAACTGTATCGATTTCATGTCAATAAGTTACATGAAACATTACTCCTTAAAGATAATTATTCTCTATCATTCATGGACGTAGTATATGAAAAGGATGATAGTAACTGAATAGAAGCAATGATTTTGGAATTATTGTCTATGTACTAAAATCATGTCTTGATATTTTAATACAACCAAGATAATGTAAATCCTATATTGTGTAAATGGGAATTAAATTAAATTGTGATCATGAACAGTATTATGTATACCTACAATAAATGTCCTATTTAATAAAATACGAAATTTCATGTAGTATATTATGATAAAACCCTCAACCTATCACTACGAAAAAATTGATTTTATTATTACTTTAAATATATTCTATAATTGATTATGAAATATGGATAGTGGTTGTCAAAAGTACTTATCTAAATGGGATATTGGGTAAATATGTCAAAACTACACAACTCAAAAGTTTTATTATTTCAGAGTTTTTAATAAATTATATAAGAAATATATATATTAATATATAGATTGAATTAGGAATCCTGATTTTTTATTGTTCTTTTTTATTAGACCATAAGATAATTTTATTTTATTAACAATGATATCATGCCTTGTGTATATAAATTATAATGTTAAAAAACATTTAATGAATTTTATGAATTTATATGTAAATGAAATCAAAGTCATATAAATTAATGTAAAAGTATTAAAGTTAATGAAGACTTAGAAAAATAATTTATTCACACTGAATGTACATTAAAAATATACAGACATTATAGGGGTTAATATAAATAAAGATAAACTATAATGGATTCTTAGACTATGTTGATTTCCCTTCATTATAAATATTATTGAAACATATAATTTGTAACATTCAATTCGAAAGTTATTTTGAATTCTACATTATATTAATTTATAAAAGAAAGTGAGTCCATATATAGAGGAAAAAATTCAATGAATTATAAGAATAATTTATATTTTGGATGTGGGATTTATCTTGTATGTCATTCTACATACTAGTTTTGGTACTTCCATTTCTCAAATAATGGTGGGTAGATATCAAGCTAATCTTGAATAAATGAATTATAAAGATGTAAATGAAATCATTCTGTACATTTGATGAAGAAATGGATATTTTACAGTTTTATGGAGAATAATATTAGTTAATAATGAGGTTATTCACATTTTATAGCTTCCAGATAGATCATGATGATCTAAAATCATAGTCAGACTATGTATTTTTTTTGAATGGTGGTATAGTGAGCTATAGAATATCAAATTAGTATATGTATTTTTATTTCTGAGTTGAATATATGTAATATAGATGATCCCAATGTATATAAAAAAGTTGTTGGGGTATATAAATTTATTTCCCAAAATAGAATTCTTCCTAGATGTATATACCCTTTTACAATATTTTGTGATAATATTATAGAATTAGTTCATTCTAAGGATGAAATGTATCACCAATGAATTAAAAATATGCTAGTAATGTTTCATCACATGATTTATTTTACTCAAATGGGTGAATTTATATTAAAAAAGAATAGTTATAGTGGATAACATTGCATACCCCTTGAATAAATCCATATCTCTATAGAAGTATGATTCCCATATGAGAACTAGTAAGATGAATGTTTCATGTATTTGGATCTAGTGTAAGTGTTTTGAGTGGGTTCAATAGATCCAAAATCTCTGTGTAATTTTATTACCCTTATATTTATACTGTTTGGAAAATACATCTTTTTCTCTTAACATCATAAAAATAATTCATCTTCATGTACTATTTTAATGACAATTTTCAAGATTAAATGTCTTATAAAAATATAATAATTGTTCAAATATATAATTTTAATGTCATCATTAAATTTAACGAATTATATATATTTACTATTTTCAAAATATATCAAACTAACATGACACAAATGATGTATGAAAATTATGTGTTGGGAGATCCTTAGATTGTTGAATTATTCTCCTGATGTTTTCATTTAGTGATATAAAGTAGATGAAATCATGATGATGGAAAAACCAAAAGGGACACTACATGTTATAGGTATCAGTAGTTTTTCGTATCCAAGAATATTTTTATTGTCTCACTTCATGAAATTATACTAATTTCTAAAATTTTAGCATTTACATTTATGGTTTTTAAAACCATGAAATTGAAGAAATGTGGATGTAGCTTGTCTTGGGTATGTCATTTTAGTTCTGTAATTATTTTAATTATGAGTATAATATTTGAAACGTATGAGTTGATAAAAGGATATGTTTGTACCAATTGACTAGTATGTTAGAAACTTTATTAAATCCACATCTATATTGATTGAAACTATTTATTTTTAGTGAGATAAATTAATAAATAAAGAATTAATGTGTGATGACACAAAGTGTGCTTCATACTGGATGAGATATCCTAAGACAATTTTATTATAAAAAATAGAGTTTTTTTATTGTAGGTCTTCATAGTTAGGAAATTATTTATCAAAATATGGGACATTATGTGTTTCTATATACCACTCTTTGTTTGTGGGTACAACATGTTTCTATTGATATAAGGACCCAGAGGGTCTCACACTACATGGCTCCATAAGTCCCACTTTTTCTTATGAATCAATGTACAAAACATACTGGTACCATTTTTGGGGGAGGCTGGAAAATGAATGAGTGTGAATGATCACATGTACAATATTTCAGTTATATTATTAAATTTTATCATAATTATGATTTAACTTCTTTTGCAATGTATTAACATGATCTTTCATTATAAAAATGAATATCATAAAATATATTTATTTGAATGAACATAAAACATTCATGGTTCATTGAAATATTTTGGAGCGTACCAGCTGAGTTAGTGATTTTTATTCAATCATCAAACATGTTTAAGTGGTTCAAGTGAGTAACAATATTTACATTCAATAATGAAAAAATTTAATAAAGTCGTGATTTTTTTCCAATGCCTAAAATGAATTTTATTACTTTATCTAGTCCATTGTAAAATTTTCAAAATTATTACCAATATATAAAAGCTAATTTAATCCTATAGAATAGTTGGATCCAGAATTGTAATGACTTTAGATATATGATCTCTCATATTATCTCATCTCAGGATTTTAAAATTATAATTTTAAAGAATAATATAACATGGTCGATCCCATATTCTTTATTGAGTCTATATGCTACACATTATTGAGGGGATGTTGATATGATTTTCAATTTCCAATAATAGAATCAATTAATCAATAATAAGTGATTAGTTTTCTAGGAAAATTATTTCACTTGTGGAATATATTGTGGATTCTTAACATAATTACTTTTCTTAATGACACTCCAATAATGATCAAATAAATTTAAAGACATCAAATTAACTATGAAACATTTACTATTTCATTCAGTTGTTATTTAATTCATATAATTTAATTATGAAAGATCATATTATAAATACTAGAAGTGAATATTTTGAAATTAGAGTTTTTAACATGAATCTGAACCCAAATTTTTAAAATACATATTTTTCATGCTTCCATTATTCCATGAGTTCCTTCAATATCACATTTAAATGAAACTAAAACGCCCAAGGACAAATTCAAAAATAATGAATCCAAAATCCATGAAATCTATATCCAAAATCTAGTTTTTCAAGAAACTATATAATAATATATATTTTATCGCAACCATTATCACCTCACTATGACTGTTTTGACATGGGGATCATTCCTCTATGATCTACATGATACCCTTCACTACAATAGTATCATCATAATCACATTTCATAATAAAAAATAATTTTCATTTCCCATGTGGTTCTTATTGACACACTTAATTAATTAATGTGAAATGAACAAAACAGTAACAACAACTATCCTCAATCAACTCCAGGTAGAATCATCCCATGGTGACTAATTATATTTAACATAAAACATAAATCCCACTTATTATTTGATTACTATGAATATTTAATTCTAATAGGAAGTAGTGTTCTCCCATCTATATGGATTCTCATATTCTTATCCTAAATATATACCCCCAAACATAACCCAGCTGCATATGTTCTTTGATCTTCCCAGGTAACACTAACATACCGTTAATCATAGAAACCATGCCTCCATAAAAATACCTAATAGGTATTGATTCTATTTGACTATACCATTATTCCATGATTAAACATTAATATTACCTCTCACTGATAAGTGACATCCCATATTATTATCTAGCACCCTATGATTCAAGTCAAGAAAGTGTGTCACCACCCCACTACCATTGAAGCACTAATCGTGTTTATCTATAACACTAAAAATTATCAATGGACCCATACAAAAAATTTTCACTGATAATGATATCAATTGGAAATTACACATACCCAGTGAAAACCTACCCTTTCACTGTAGTTCATTTCTATTTAATCCTGATCAATTCCCATCTCCTCCTCCTTATAAAAATTGATAATATAAGAATCCATTCATAGGGTCTCTCCCATGGTCCTACTTGATATCAATGAAACCCAATATGTACAATCTCTTATGAAACCCAATATCACAAACAAACTCATACTCCAAATACTCACATCTCATACATTCTCGGCTCACATGCCTAACACATTGATTATTCCCCACACAGAAGTCAGTCGCATCTTAAATCTGATGGATTATCATTGTCTATGGTGTACACGATAACCAAAAACCAAACAAGAATCATTCATGAACAATTAGTTTCTATTAATTCTCCCATTTTCTACAAAAATAACATCAAGGTATCCTCTAATAAATACACTCATCCAATAATTCCATTGAAACATGAAATTATAAAAATTCTCGATTTCATTCACCTCATAATAATACAACGCATTTTATGGATTTTCTCAAATACACAGTATGGTTAGGTTGAATTCCAATAAGAATATATATTGGAAAACACCATATAATTTTTTTTTTTAAGAATTAAATATCATAACAAAAATCCTTTTACCAACAAGGTTCATTCAATCTCATGGATACCCATGGCCATATTCAGATAATCCTCCAGGAATATCATTCCCTTATCGAGTCCTTATAGTTGTATTAAATTCTCAAATCAATGGTAAAAGTGTCTCTATACATCCCTTGATTATGTGAATTCATTTTCATAAATGGATCCCACGATATGATCAGAAAGTAATGACAACGAAATGAAATATATTAGGGTAATGGTTTGAAGAATCATACCATCATTTTATATTTATCACAACCCATCCCTTGAGGCTCGTGTCGTGACTACCCCAATCCTGCCTTCCATAGGCCACTGAATGGAGACTTTTACTGAAAAGTGTATTCCCTAATAACCAGAAAGGAATTAACTTTATAACCTATAAACAGAAAAAACAAATCATAGAAAAGGATACGAACACAAGTAAACTGTATAGTAAAAAAGAGTGTGTATAATAAGAAAAATGAACCAGAACCGGTTTTTGGCATAGCCCTTGCAGGGGTGATTTTAACGATACTCGATAGGGAACCCGAGACCGTCAAGGTCTCAAAAAATCCAAAAAGGATAGACCACAAAGCTTGTAAACTATTGAAAAACATGCTTTGGTATTTGCCCATACATATTCCTAGGTCATCGAATATTACCCATATCATTCATGAGGAAACACAAGGCCAAACTCCATAGCCAAAGAAAAACGATTCCATGAAGGAAATATTACCATGAAGATAAGTACCACACAGGTACACCACATATTACAATACCACAAAGGTATCACCACGATGGTAAGTACCACACAGATACACCACACAGTAAAATCCCACAATGGTATCACCACGAAGGTAAGTACCAAACAAGTATGCAACATAGATGAATACAAAAATTGTATCACGATGATGGTAAGTACCAAATAGGTATTCCACATATAATAATACCACAAATTTAAATACACAGGTCACACCATGTATAACTTAAGTACCAGAATATAGATGATTAGTTGTAAGCTAAATCATCTTATTTTGTTAAGTAGAACTGATGCTGACCAACACTGGATCTATAGGTAAATAACCCCCACTGACCCACACTGGATCTGACCAACATAGGATCAATATTTACTGACCCACATAGGATTTTATAGGTGTTAATCCACACATGATCGATTGATACTGACCCAATTATGATCGATGATCATTCTTCACGTTACAGCCAGCTACTTGGTTCCAGCAGCAAGCTCACTTGATTCTGGGAGGGTACGCTCCTCAAGCGAATGTTATATAATCCAACTTCTTTAAAGTCCCATGAATAAGTATCCCAAAGGACCTCCATTTAAAATGGGTATCAACGCAATAGACGTTGCGTTAATCAGACGCTCAGTCTGTATGTCATTGTCCTTCTAGTCTCGAGGGCCCGATGGGATTCATGTTCGGTCCATCCCATCCATACCCCAAAATTATCTAAAACCCAAGTGTGGTATTCCAAAAAAACCTCCCAATCATAGGTTTCTAGCAACATAGACATTTCTTAAAAAAAACTCTCAATGCTTATGATATTTCTGAGTGAGAGAAAAGGGTCGAAGTTGCTCTGGGTCCGGTCTGACCTGGTCGGACCAACCCGACCCGACCGGAGTCAGGCCAAAGGTCGGACCTAGCTCGCTGGCTCTGAACCAGCCCGTCTGCGTGGCCCATCCTGCAGGGCGGACCATGTAATAGTGGCCCACGGGTGGACGGCCAGTGGTGCGACAGCCCACGGTGCAGCGGCCCGTCGCGGCTAGCAGGAAAGCCAGTCCCCTCCTCAGTGCAGCATGGTCGTGTGCCACACCTTAGCCGGCAGCCGGTTTGGCCGGCCACCCTCCATCGCCCTCGCGGCCTCAAACCACGGCTCTTTCACCACCAGGCGGTGCAAACCTAGGCCACTGTCCCCTTTGCATGGCCGACCAGAGTGTCAGCCTCTTCCATTTCTCCACCGCGTCCGACAGGCCGCAACACTTCTCTGATGGTGTGGTTGTACCGCCGCCATCATTTCAGCCATTCGTGGTGTCGATCAATGCTTCTGAGTCCCAATAGTGCCAATCACTGGCACCAGTCTCCATACTCCTCCACCGCTAAGAACACAAAAAAACCACAATGGTTGCGGAGAGGTCGCACCATGTTCCTTTGGCCGACACCATCTGTGTTAGGGAGGTAGAAATCATCTCAACAATTATAGAATCAAGAAGAACTTAAATAATGGGTAAGAAGTTATACATACAACAAACCCTACCATGAAGATTTCATATGAGGAGGTGTGAGGAAGAATGTGATGTCGTTGAAGAGTTGGTGCTCTTAGCTTCCACAAGGCACTTCTGATCCGGGCACTGTGTCATTTCCTCGTCCTTCGTTGGAGAGTAATTCTTCATTCTAAGGTTTTACTCATTGGGAGTAGTTCATAATTGGAGAGTTTGATTCTCCAAAAGATATCCCTTTCAACTCCACTCCCTTTCCAATAATTTCTCCACCAATCATGTGAGGTACTGACATAAAATAATTAATAACTCTAAAAATTAATTTACGTTTACACATTTAATTAATTGTGGAGTTGAGAGGTTTGTCCCCCATTAAGAGGGATTCAGGTGCTCCCCACCACCATGGATTTAAATTGGGGGGTTTCCGAGTTCCGGTGGTCCCCACATACATAACTCTAACATGTTCTTTCAAAATAAAAATAAAAATTTTAGATAATTTTTATTTTTCTTCTCCCCTGAAAAAGTGAATAACTAACATCCACCCTCGACCTACTACGATTGAGGAGAAGTGCTCTTTGAGAAAATAAATGTTTTGCGAGTTCAACGATGTCCTCATATTTCAATTGGGAGAACTTCTTCAGAAGTTACAAATACCACTGGAACGTTTACTGAACATACCCGAAGAAAACACCAAAAATTCATTCCAGGCACACTGGGCTTTGGAATCATGCACAATAAATTTTTTTAGAAACATAAAATTCACAATTAATTAAAAAAAATTACATGGAATATCTTAGTATATATATTCACCCCATATTAGGGCTTTACATCGCCATAAGTCTCAACTAGAACTAAGGGTACAAGTGGGGGTACTGAGCATTAATCTAAGCCTCCCTCTTTCATGTTCTCTCATATAGGTTCCCGTGCTGCCAATGTACACGCACCAAAGGTATAGACTTCCCATGAAGGACCCACTAATATCAATCCTCAATCTTTACTGGAACCTCTGCAAATGTCAACCCATCATCGATGTCCAGCTCATCGTGGTCAATTATGTGAGAAGGGTCATGCACATATCTCCACAGCTGGGATACATAGAATACATCGTGCACCCATTGCAAATGAGGTGGAAGAGATAAGAGGTAAGACACCAATCTAACTCTGATAAGGACCTTAAAGGTTCCGATTAACCTTAGAGATAACTTGTCGCCTTGACCAATTCTCTGCAAACCTCATCGGGGTGAGACCCTTAGAAAGATGTGGTCACCATCCTCGAACTCCACAGGTCTCTGTATCCTATAAGAATAATACTTATGCCAGCTCTTTGCAATATTCTTCCACTCCTGGATAATATACACCTTCTGTG
The DNA here is from genome assembly GCA_963277665.1 of Viscum album. Taxonomy (NCBI): domain Eukaryota; kingdom Viridiplantae; phylum Streptophyta; class Magnoliopsida; order Santalales; family Viscaceae; genus Viscum; species Viscum album. The sequence goes on along the minus strand of OY728143.1, from coordinate 52,928,478 downwards.
TTGTAGCTCATACCATATCTAGTCTAATGATTGCTGACTCCCCTGGGTCAGTCAAGCACAGAGGAGACCTGTAAGGTCGGTCGTACGACTCCTCTAATGGTTCCATCCCAATGGAGGAGTGATAGTTGTTGTTGTATGAAAACACTACCAGGGGAACATGATCCTCCTGGATATAACCGAAGTCAAGGATGCAAGCATGCAGCATGTCCTCGAGGGTTTGAATGGTCCTTTGAGCCTGGCCATCCATCTGATGATATAAGGCGGTGCTCAAATGAAGCTACGTCCCGAAATCCTCTTAAAAACCCTACCATAGCAGGATATGAAACCTGCATCACAATAAGATACAATTGTCAAGGGAACGCTATGTTTTCCACAATATCTTGCACATAGAGGGGTCCTATGATCTCTGCTAAAATCATCTCTCTAATCAATAGGAAGTCGTACGACATGGTGAGTCGGTTGAATATCACCTACATAGAATCATGACCCATGGATGTACGTGGAAGTCATGTCACAATTTCCATGAATATATCATCCCAGTTCAACTCTAGGAGCACTAAAATATGAACCAAGAATGATAGTACTTGATGCTCCACCTTTGCATGCTGACAAATGAGGCTCCAAGAGACAAAATCTACTACTTATTTTTTCATTCCCAGTACCCATTGAAATCATCATATATCCTCGTACATCTTCGACACTCCTAGATGTACCGCCAGAGGGGATGTGTGGATCTACCTCCAAACTTCCTCCCGAAGTAACATGAGTACCATGGTATATCCTCGGAAAAGAATGACGTGATCCCCACCTTTAGAAAATCCATCAGGTTCATGTCATGTGGATATCTAAGCACGTCGAGCGTCATTGAAAGTGTCCCCACACTGTGCCTCCCTGACTCACTGAAGATGTGGGGAGTGACTATAAGAGACAGAAGAAATGTTTCTTCATCCCGTTAGACAAAGGATATCTGTAATGTGCCCAGCTGCTACGTTGCCTCACCTAGTAGATGTATAGCAGATCTCCTACTGAATACGTATTTTACAACATTCACCTTTCCAAGAGTATATACTATATCAATTTCATAGTCCTAGTGGAACTCAAGACAACATTGCTACCTCAGGTTCAGGTCCTTATGAGAGAAGATATACAAGAGGCTCTTGTGATCATAGTTGAATGTAAAATGTTCTCCCATCAAGTAATGTCTCCACAACATCAAGGCTAAGACCAAAACTACTAACTACAGGTCATGGGTACTATAGTTCTACTCATGCTATCTCTACTGTCGAAAACCATATGGGATAACTGCTCGCTCTTGCATTAGGACACATCTGATTCTAGTCCCTGATGAATCATAGTAGAATACATACCCAACGTCATACTCTAGAAGCATAAAAATGGGGAACTATTAATCCTCTTCCTCAGCTACTTAAAACACTTCTATCATCTCTCTGACCACACGAATGGATGACCCTTCTTTGTCAACACTGGTAAAGGTGTTGTAACACTAGAGAAATCTGGCACAAACTTCTGATAGTATTAGGACAAACCTAAGTATCTCTGTACCTCTGTCACACTCCTAAGAGGATCTCATGCATGTACCTCTCTAATCTTCTCTGGATCCACCACAACTCCAGCCTCTGAGATGACATTTCCCAGAAAGTGAACCACTTGGATCTTGAATGGTAACTTTGAGATATTACCATAATGATGGTACTCTTGGAGTGGGTCTAGAACTAACTGAAAATTATAGTCATACTCCTTCTCAGGTGCTGAGTAGATCAAAAAGTTGTCGATGAAGACTACTAAAAAGAGATCATGATATGACTGAAATACCATGTTCATGATTCCAATTAAAATTTATGGAGAGTTGGTCATGCTGAATGGAATAACCAAGAACTAGTAGTGGCTGTACTAACATTTGAATGCTGCCTCCGGCACATCCTCTTCCCGTACATTGAGCTAATGATAGCCTGACATGAGATATATCTTTGAGAACCACTGTGCTCCCTTCAGCTGATCAAGAGGTTGGAATTCCTTGTGAGTGGGTACATGATCTTCACAGTCACCTGATTTAGGAACTGATAGTCAACACAAAGTCTCACACTCCCATCCGCCTTCTTGGTAAACAAAATCGGGGATGCCCAAGGGGAAACACTAGGCCAGATGAACCCCTTTCCCTGTAAGTCCTCTAGTTGTACCCATATCTCATGAAGGTCCATGGGAGTAATCCAATACGCCGGTGTATATATCAAAGTCGTAACAAGGTACATGTCAATGTAAAAGTCCACCTCTCTTCGAGGAGGAAGACCTGAAACATCATCAATGATGACATCTATGTACTGGTCAACCACTATAGGATAACTCAGATTCTCCACATCAACCGAATCGAGGTTAAGGCTAGATAACTGAAGAGTGATCAGTTGTACTCTTTTCTAGGTAAGTCCATCCTATGATATAAAGGCTCCCGTATCACTGGTGAAGGTAAACCTAGTCCCAGCATTGCGGATACACCGCACAATTTTCCTAATACAATCAATCTGAACAAGGACTATAGAAAACCCAGTCAATACCGAAGATGACTTTATAAGGACTCGAGGCCACTACTAATAGATCCCAGCAAAATCTGTCACCTCTTAGATTAAGCTCGCACTTCTGAAACAAGTGTGTAATAATCAAATCCTCTCTTGTATGAGTCTCTTACTGTATGGATCGGGCCAACAACTCCACCAAAATCTTCGAGATCTGAATGATGGCATTGGCAATAAAAGAATGACTAGATCCTATGTCTATAAGTACTACATCTATGGTGGAGTAGAAAAATATTGTACCACATATCATCTCTGGAGTGCCATGGTTGTAGGCCTCAACTGCCTGGAGTTGAGCTCTCCCCTATCCATGAGCTCCATATGATTTGGGGGTGGGAAAATGGTAGTGGTGGCAGTAACATCTCGAACCACAACCCACCGCCATCTACATGAACAGTTCCCCTGGAACATCTTCCTGCTCCCTGCAGAACTCCTTGGTCGAACCTTTGAATCTATCCGGGAATTCCTTCTACCATCTTTTGATCATCCATCTGGTGGGTCGTGTATTTATTAGCAATGTGACCCTACCCTCCGCATGTGTAACACTGCATACTCCTCGTATGACTGGCTCTGTCTCGGGTGCCTCGCAAACGCATCCCTGAATCCTGCGGTTGTCCACCTGTCGGTCATGTCCTCTTGGACCTCTGGGACATCTATCTAGCACCAGCTAGAGAAGAATCTTCTATGTGATGCCCGGTGGTGGGTCTCACAACTAGTGATTGCTCAGAAAGAAAACTCTGGGCTATGTGGGCTCTCTCTAACACCCCCCCCCCCCAACGTCAGGATGCTGTGAGAAATCATCGAAGCCCTGATCTACCACCTGAGTCCCTACTCGAAGGTCTGGACCATGAAGAATGTGTCATGCGCCATATCAGTTGAGCAGCGTGAGAGGTTCATGATCCTCGTTGAGTGCTGATCCACAATCAGGATGAACTATAAAAGACAGGTGGTAAGGATCACCATGAGATCAGATGGTGACCCAACCATTCAGAATACTCTCACCATGGCCTCCATCCAATCCTCAGCCGCCTGTGGATATATAGCACCCCGAATGCTCAGTGGCCTCTGGCATCAGAACTCATGCAACACGCTTAAGCGGCGAGCACCCTCTACTGTTGGGGTTGGTGGAATCGATTTCAAAACAGTTACTGGTACCACTTGTGCCTCCACTGCTGCCCCTACAGAATGAGGTCCATGCATCGAGGCCTCGTCGATCGGTAGGATATCATCACATACTATACCTAAACCCTAAGATGACTGTCTACGTGCTGGCATCCTGAAATGAAATAGGTGCGCCATAGTCAATAAGTTATACCTGGTGAGATGAATCAAAGAGTTCACAAAGAAACTTTTCGAAACACACACGCAATGAGTGTTTTCATGCACTGTGTCAAAAATCACAATTTAGGGTCCTAGTGTATAGATATGTCGGTCGCAGCACCAAAACTAGAATCCATAAACTGATAGCCACACTCATTACACATAACACTATTTGCCGTTAAAATATCTTATTATAATGATATATGGTAGAAACTAATCCAATGATACCAATTTGATACGACTTGTCCCCTAGGGCCCGTTCTGTGAATACCCCAAGCCCGCCTTACAAAGGCCAGGTGCTGGAGACTATCACCGAAAGGCATATTCTCTAAAAACAAGAAAGGAATTTCTTTTATAAGCTTTAAACACATGCAACCACGTACACATCATTATATGAACACAAGTAAACAATATAATAAAAAGAGTGCGTACAATATGAAAAAAAGGATAGAATACAAACCCAATTGGAAATTATAAGAAAAATTGGAAATTAAAATTAAATTGAAACAGATCTAGTGAACACCCGCCAAAGATCCTAACCAAAGGGTAGGTACAACTCTTGATCAGTCATCTCTATGGTACGCCACATCTAATGTCCATCATTGTGCTACCTCCAGTCCTGGAACCCTCGTCCTCAGTTAGTGATGTCTGTCGTCTGTACCAGAAACAACAAATTTCGGGCATATCCTGTGCAGGGGTGAGTATAATGATACATAGTATGGACCCCGAGACCCTAAAGTCCCCCCAAAATATAGAAAGGATAAACCAAAAATCTGTAAACCATTGACAACCCTACTTAGTTATATTCCCATACGTATACTTAGGCCATCCAATGTTACCCATCTCATTCATGAGGAAACACAAGTCCCAACTCCTTAGCCAAATTATAGCTATTCCACGATGGAAATATTACCATGATGGTTAGAACCACGCAGCTTTGACACACAGTAGAATACCACAAAGGTATCCAAATGAAGGTTAGTACCTCACAGGTACACCAAAAGTTAGAATACCACAAAGGTATCACCATGAAGGTAAGTTCCACATAGGTATGCCACAGAGAGGAATATCACATAGGTATCACCACGAAGGTAAATACCACACAGGAATGCCACACAAAAGAATAACACAATGGAAAAGACTCAACTCACACTAGGTATATCTTATTTACTAGAATATAGATGATTAGTCATATGATCAATATTCTTATTTTGTTTAGTATTAGTACTGCTAACCCATAAAGGATGGATAGGTAACTAACCCCCACTAACCCACACATGATTCGACCCACACATGATCGATATGTGCTGAGCCATCCAGGATTGATATATGCTCACCCACTTTGGATAGATGATCTTTCTTCACATTAGAGCCAGCTACTGGGTTCCCTCACTTTGCTCGATTTATTCTGGGAGGCTCCTCTCCTCAAGCCACAGGTTGATACTCCAACTTCCACGAAGTCCCACAATGATGTATCCGAAAGAACTCCCATGTAAAAGGGGTCTTGACGCAACATACAGTGTGTCAAAAGGATGCCTGGTCTGTATGTTATTTTTCTTTTTTTCCTGAAGGCCCGATTGGATTAATGTTCAGTCCAACCTGGCCGTACCACAAATTTATCCAAAAACCAAGTGGGGAATACGATAATAACAATATCGATCCAATGTTTATGGCACTGTTGATGGTTCGTCAAACAGAATCCCAAAGATCACGATATGGCCGAAAGAACGAAAAGGGTTGAATATGGTCCACGTCCGGTCCGACCCAGTCATACCGACCCCACCTGTCCCGGGACTCGCCCTAGGTCGGACCCGGGCCCTCGGATCTGACCTAGCCTATTGGGTCCATCCCAGCACGCTGGGTCTAGCCCTGCCCGTCGGTGAAGACCGCAGCGTGGCGGGCCGCAGTGGCTGGTTGGACGGCCACCCCCTTTATTCATGCGCCGCGGTCACGCACCGCGCATTCGTTGGCATCTGGTTCAGCTGGCCACCCTATTTCGCCGTCGTCGCCTTGTGTCGCGTCTCTATCTCTATCTGGCTTCATGTACACACACCTCCATCCCCTTCGCATGGCCAACCGCAGAGCCGGCCGCCACCCTTTCTCCACCGCAGCCAACAAGCCTCATCTCTTCTCTAGAAGCGTGGTTGTGTCGCTGCGTTCTTTGAGGCTGGTCATGGTGTTGGTCACCACTTCTGTGTCCCACCGGTGAAAATTTCTATCACCGATCAACATCCTCCTCTACCGTGAAGAACAAGACAAAACCAAAAAGGTTGTGGAGCAGTTGGGACATGTTTTTTTGGCTCGCACACTCCTCATTTGGGAGGTAGCAAGTGGATAAACACTTCTTCAATCACTAAAAACATCAAGAAAGGGTAAGGGGGTTTTCATACCAAAAACCATACATTGAAGGATCTGTAGGAGGGGATGTAAGGAAGAAGATGAAGTCATTGAAGATTCGGTGCTTGTTGCTTCTTCAAGGCGATTCCGATCTAGGATCGGAGTCGGTTCCTCATCCTTCATTGGAGAAGTGTACTTCATTGGGAAGTGTTCTTCATTGGGAGTGGTTCTTTATTGGAGAGTTTGATCCTTCAAAATCTCTCCCTTTAAACTCCTCTCCCATTCCAACAATTTCACCAACAATAAAGCATCTATCCATCACAAAATATTTAATAACTCTAACAATTAATTTACGTGGACACATTTAATTTGTTGGGGAGTTGAGATGTTTTTACCCCATTAAGAGGGGTCCGGGTGGTCCCCACCAGCATGGATTTAAATTGGGAGGTTTCCTAGTTCCGGTGGTCTCCACCTCCATAACTCTAAAAGAGGTTTCAAAAGAAAACCCAAAATGATATATAATTTTTAGTTTTCCTCTCCAACAAAAATGTGAAAAACTAACTTCCACCCTCGACCTACTACGGTTGAGGTGATGGTCTCCTTAAGAAAATACTTGTGTTGCGAGTTCAATGTAGCCCTCAGATATCAATTCTGAGCACCGTTTCAAAATTTAAATAAAACTCACTCGCACGTTTACTCAATGTACCTGAAAAAATGTTTATAAATTCCTACCGGGAACACCGGGCCTCGGAATCACGCACTGTCAATTTTCACGAACTCATAAAATTCCCATTTAACTAAAAAATTACATTGAATTTTTGGGTCATCATAATATTGTAAAACACATTTTATAATTTATATTGATATTTTAAACAAATGAACATGTGGTCATGGAAAAAGCCATAGGAATGAACAAATATGTTAGGTGAATTTGATATGATTACAATGATTCATGAATAAAGTTTCTAACAATTTCTACAAGGGCTAAAACCACAATATAATTTACTTTAAATCTCATGTGCATCATGCAAAGTGAAATTATAAAACTATAGTAATAAAATCATATAACACCAATATCGTGCCATAATAATTTTCAAATCCTATAATTAATAATGTTCTTAAATCATCAGAGTGAAGTCCAATGTTATATTTAACACTTTATTGGATAACCTTACTACTATGTGGAAATATAACAAAACAATACAAACCGTTGATAGCACATTACAACAACCTAGACCTATAACATTCATCAGTTCCTAAATTAGAAATTACATAGCACCACATGTGCAGTACCCTCTATGAAAGAGGCTACAAACTATCTTAGAGGGAGTAATCAATTCAATGTGAGTAATTTTCCCTCAAATATGAGTCACAAAATACCTAAAAAATACAAGTCATCATTAATAGCCATATGTAGCAAAGTACATTATATAATTTATAACCAATCACAAATTATTTAGTGATGTGTGAAAAGATTTTTATGAGATGTTTATTATTAGTGGGGTTGATATTATTTAAAAAATAAATAATGTAATTTGAGGATAAAAGGATTTTTTAATTATTCTTATACATGAGGGATTAGTGATATTATTTCCTCCAATATATTTTTTATTTCTAGGGATGGATTTTGTGTTTTTTATATTTCTATGGAGTTTTTTAATTTTATTTTTTGTATTTTGAACTATTCTCACCAATAACCAAAATATTTTTAACTAAAATATTTATGAATGATTGTTATATCTTGTATTTGGGATTGTGTCAAAGAATAATATTGTAATGTCCCCAGTGGTAGGATTATATATAATATCTTATTCAATAAAAATTCTTAAAATTATAGAATTTTATTTTCCTTTGGGACAAATATGTAATGATTTTCATTAGTATGGACAGAAAAATAAGAAATTCCTTATGGTATGAATATAGAAAATTTATGATGTGAGTTCCCTTATATGTGTAATGATATAATTTCAAATTACTCAGTATAAAAAATAGTAAATATCCATTGTTAGATTTCATCCCCTATATTGAAATATTACTAATGATTATAGCTTAATTTTGTCACACTATTTCTAAGGTTGTCTCACCATGAGGTCCAAAAGTAAAGGTCTACATAAAATAATCTATATTTTGTTGTTATCATGTAAAAATGGAATTTCATTTTCAATTATATATTTTTTATAGTGTCTCACCACAATAATATTCCCCCTTCAAGGATGCAAGTGTGGATAAAGAGTGATAGTGATGAAAATTCCTATAATAAATGGGGAAAACAAAAGGAAATCCATGGTGAAATAATCAATCCAAAAAAAATAATGATTTTTAAGACTAGTTTATTTTCAATCACCCATAGAATATATACACATGTATATGGTGTTTTTTTCTCATGATTTCTTCCCAAATAATAGTTTACATGCATGGGTGAAGAATAAGAATATTGGTCACTGGGAATGTAAGATGAGAATGAACATACTCTTAAGGTGATTTCATGGTTCCTAAAATGTTTAACTTTATAATAATGATTAAGATGATGATGAACATTGGAATAGTAATAGAGAGATTATTATTCCTCAATGACATTTTCATATTCCATAGGTGAAATACAATGATGATATTGGTTTTCTAGGAACATGTGGTAGTAGTATGTTGTTTTGAATTCATCCATGTGGGCTCAATTATAGGGAGTAACATGACATATTTTGTAAAAACAATTCACACAAAATACCTTATTATCATCCTAGAATAGATATATAATTAAAAATGAGATCAAATCCATTACCTTAGAATTAAGGTTCTATTCCTTTGTTTTTTAGAATTATATGATTTTTAGAATAACTTATATTTTATTGTATTAGCCCCACACATTGCACTATAATGGTTTGAAGGGATTTTAAAGATTAATGACAAAGTTATAATGGGTTATATCATTGTTCTACAGGCTATGCTACACTGAAAACTAGTCACTTTGTCTCTATAATAAGAATTCATATATTTTAGTGATCTTTATAGATCATTAAAGTATTTTTTTTACTTTAATAGAACTTACTGGCTAGTAGAATTATCACTGGCTAATTGTGGAAGATCAGACAGATAACCTGGTGTAGTTGAATTGATCCACAATAATGGCGTTCTGTGTAGGAAATAAATTATATCAATTTATTTAAGGCATAAACCAATATAGATTTCATAGATTGGTTTTTGTTTAATAATTTTTTCTTTTCATTTATTAAAGTAGGTATTAATAAAAAAAATTAATTAAAAATTCATCATTTTTTATCATTTTTTCCCAATACATTCATTTTCATTTAAACTATATTACCTATTTTGTGATTTTTTCGATTAAAGTATAACAGAACTGATGTACGAGTAGATATAATAATATACAATGATGGAATGGTTCGATGAATGTGAACATATATATTTCATTAAATTATTCTTAACTTTTAATTTTTTTTATTAATTAAAATTATATTATGTATAATTCATTAATTTCTACAAGTTTCATAGGAAGAATATGTGAAATTTTTTATTGGACCCCAATCTAAAATATTGGAATGTGAGAGACCAAGATGATCAAATATTTTCCATTTTATTTGAGGATAAAAATAATAAATATTTTCCTCACTCATTTTCATTTACTATGATGAATTAATAGGACATTGATAATTTTACTTATTAGTATCCAAATAGAAGAAATTACATAATATTGTATTTCAAATATTTATTAGATTAATATAATTGGAAGAGATTAAATTTTTAATGTAATGAATATCAATCCATAGAAATTGATTCACCTTTATACATTCTCATCATTTAAAATTCGCTCATTCATTAACTAAACTAGATTACATTGTATTAGTTTAGTTTACAGGAATATATTCACATTTATGTAATGATTTTTAAGTGTGAAATATTTGTTTTTGTGAATGTAACTGGTGGTTATAGTTCTTCAAGAGATCTTTCCCATGATTTTGTTATACTGAAATTTTAGATTTAGTTGTTATAAAATAAAATATAAATTTTAATCATTATAAGCAATGAAGAATAAAAATCACTTCTTATATTACCACTTGGGACGATTATTTTGTTGCCAAATTTTTCATGAAAAAATATCATTATTGAATTTTTTTTATTTTAATTATTTTATGATATAAAATATGTAAGAGGAATGTACATTAGAATGTGTATAATGAGTTTCATGTGAGTTTTGGACCCACAATCATCACAACATGTCATACATTTCCATTTATTAGTATGAACTATTTTTTAGTGTTAATGTTATTTAATTATGAATTTAGAAGTTTCAGGTTGAGGAAGGATGATTGGAATGATTTTCCCAAATGTGATCAGTTTTGGGTTCATAGGAAACATATTATGCACCAACCTTATATCTGATATGGGAAAGAACATATTATATTCCCCATTGTCAGTATTCCATTTCGAAAATAATGTGTCTAGACCTTGTGACAATATCTTTACCAGATATGGAATATCACTCTTTTAGTAAATTATTTTTGATCTAATTTTCCAAACCATGTGTAGTGGTAATAATGTGGTTCTCTATTAATTTTCATTTCATGAAATTTTAATTTCTAAAAATCAATGGTTAATTTATTATTTATGATTTAAATTTGATTTCATTACATTATTTTAATTATGTTTCAAAGTATATATGGTTTTTTTATATAAATATATTTTTATTTGATTACTCTAATTCCAATATTCAAGATCTCGAAGGAATCATACAAAAAGAGATGTGGATAATTGTATTCATGTCAGCCCACTATTCAACTAGAATTTTATTGTGATGAGAGTTTATAAAATTCTCGACATGGATCTTGAATCCAAAAAATTGCTTTTCTACTGTGGGGATGTAGATCCTGATCCAACCAAAATTAGGGATGAAGATCCTAAAATTCACCACAGTTATCCTTCATTATTTCATGAAATTTATTAATCTCAAGTGGTAGTGGTTTTATAATATTATATTGAATGGATTATGTATATATAAAAAACAGTCGAGGAAATAATGGTGAATTATTCCATTATTTTGATGGAATTTTATTGCTAAATTAATTGGAAATCTAGTATTCAGTATAAATTAAATGAGAACCTATAGTTAAAAGGATTCTGGGATTTCTTAACATATTATTTCTACCAAATATATTATATTTGAAATGTTTTAATTATGTGTAATAACTACCTCATAAATAAAAAAAATTAATCACTTAAATAATGTAGTAAAGTAGCACCCATTGGTTTTCTCCCAAGGAGATTTCATTTATGGAGTTAATTTTGAATGATTTTATTATCAATACATTATACTCTTATAATTATTATGGGATTTAAAAATGTAATGGAGTTAAAAAAATATATAATCTTTTTAGGTTGAAATAGAATAAATCATACAATAAATTCCAACAAAATGTGGATGAAGTGAAAAATCATAGTGATTATTTAGGTCAAATAATTCTTCATTGATTGAAACCAATTTCAAAACTATAATTTCAACAATTAAACGAATTAAATATTTAATCATACATATCATTCAATTAATTAAAATGAGGATAATATACATGATCTTTTGAGAAGATATCATTTCAATATGTATAAATCAATCTACTAAATGATCACTAAAAGATATAACAAAATTGACTCTCTATTTACATAAAATATTCGATCGATGACTAAGAAATTTAAACCGAGAGAATAAAATTCAAAATCCTACAAAATATAGATAGCATGACCCATTTAATGTTTTTTATGCTCCAATCAATAACGTTTAATTCTTATAAAAGAATAAAATGAAATGAAATACATATAAGCATCATCTAACGATTGTATTATCAATTTTGAAATATCTAGAGATATTTAAATGTTCTAAAATTATATAGTTGAAAACTAAAAAATTCATTACTGTTCTAATCTACTAGTTTCTAATACTATAAATATATCCAATCATGGTCAAATTCATGGAAGGAACATGGATTTTCATCTTCATCAACATGATCATCAAATAGTACTTCGTTACGATGAACATAAAATATCATGATTCTGATGAAAATCACTCTTATCCAATAACCATATAAGTGTTCCTTGATGCTATGATGTTGATGTAGAAAAATGTTGATGCTACTCGCATTCCGCTGCTTCTAGAAATATATTCTATCTCAAGAATTACATTCCCTCAATCCAGTCCAAAATTAGTTACAGTACCCAAAAAGTGTGTAAGGCTGGTGCCTCAATTTATCAGGGCTAAGAAAAGTGTTCTAATAAATGGGGGGGGGGTTTATCAGTACTAGTTAAATGTGATGATAAATCCACCCTTTATCAGTGCTAACAAAACCACTGATAAATGTGTACCCTTTAACAGTGATTTTTTAGTGCTAAGAAATAGTATATTTTTCACTGATAGTATTAGAACTAAAAATGGTTTTTAATAAAATTTATATATATTTTCTATATTTATTTCGTAAAATAATATTTATTTGTAAATATTAAATATAAAACGTGTTTATAATAAATGTATATATTTGTTATAATTCAAAAATATATATATAGTTTTTTAAAAAATTTATAAGACTATAAATAAATAAATATGTGTTTCCTATGAGTTTAGTAAATTAATATATTGATCATGTGTGCCTATATTTTATATATCATCATGAATGTTCATTAATAAATTACCCTCTTCTTATTATTCAAGTATTCCATTGATGGCTTGTTTTTTATTATGTGTATTTAACGTGGTGTATATGATTAATTCATGTTACCCAAATACTATATTACGTTTGCAATACTTATAGAATTTCATTAAATCTATTTAAATAATGAATACATTTTTAATTTTATTAATATTTAATTTTTATGAATATATTTATTTTTTAAATATATTTATTTTTAACAATAATTATTACTATATATATTTAAATAATTATATAATTACAATAAATACATATATGAAAATTTTATAATTATATATATATATATATATATATATTTATTTATTTATAAATATATAAAAATATTTATAAATAATTTTTTTAGAGTTATATTTATAACTATATATATATATATATATCTCTATGTGTGTGTAAAAAATTAAAAAATTATAATAGATATATTTATTATACTACTTATGAAGGAATATATATATATATATATATTTAAACATATATACAGAAACATTTAAATAAATACAAATATTTATAATAACAAATCATAATAAACTATAGATATATTTAAATAATTAAATTTTTTTAATAAATGTATTAGTTATATATATTTATATATATATAAATAAATGAATACAAATAGTTATAAATATATTGCTGAATAAATGTAGATATATTTAAATAATTATAAATTTATAACAAATATATTAATTATATAAATTTATAACATGAGAAATATATTTGTTATAATTTTATAATTATATATATATATATATATTAATTCAACTATAGATAATTTATTTATTATTTATAAATATAAATAAAGATTTATTTATTTAACTAATTATTAATTCATAAAAAATACATTTAATATTTCCATATATAATGTAATATTTAATTTAATGAATATATAGAAATGTTGAGTAATAAATAACAATGTTAATATTTTTAGTTATAAATTAATACATATATATTTAATTAAAATATTAAACTATAATAAATACATTAAATATAAATATTATTAAACCTAAAATATTAGACATATTTATTTTTTATAATTTAATAATTATTTAAATAAATATATATTATTTTATAATTATAATTGTCAATAAATTTATATTAATATATAATTATAATAATAATAAAAAATTCAAATTCATATAAATAATAATAAAATTTGAAGAAATATAGTTGAATAAATCTATAATCTTATTAATATATATACGTAATATATTTATTATATATATATATATATCTAAGATTATAAATATAAAAATTATATTTCTTATAATTTTATAATTATATAAATTGTAATTTAAAAAATATAAATATATATTTATCCTGTCTATAATTTTAAAAGTATATAGAATAATATAAATAAATTATTAACATTATATAATTATCAGTGCTATATTTTTAGCACAGATAAAGGACATATTTATTAGTGCTAAAAAAGAGTTGAAAAAGGCATGTATTATCGGTGCTTTATATTTTTACACTGATAAAGCCTGCCTTTTTTAGTTCTTTTTTAGATTGCATTGATAAAAGTTTGAGTGGGTGTTATAAAGAAATTGTGTCTTTATCGTCATTCCTCACACCCCTAAAACTCATGCAGAAGCAGATTGTTGTTGTCGCTGCCTCCTCATCTCCAGCAATCTTCTCTACCATGAATAAGAATTCCCCACACTCCTCTCATCCAATGTGCACTTCTTCTCCTCCATTTTGATTCCCTCTACAACATTCCTATCTTCTATTGTTGTGATTTTCTTCACTACATGATTCTCTTTTCCCAATGAATCCTCTGTCGTATTCCTCTCCTCCCTCGGATGACTCCTCTATTACAGACCTCTCCTCTGTCACAAACTCACCTCAACCGCGCGTTGAACCACACCTCTGTGTTGAGTTTTCTCCTCTTTCACAATTTATTCACATGTTATTATAGTTTGATATTGATGGTGATGTTGTGAATTGTATGGGATAAAGTTCCCACATATAATCATGGATTATGGTGGTCATTGATTATGTACTGAATGGCTTGTATGTTGGTTTTCCTTGTTTCTAGATGTTTTATGTAAATGATTGAATTTTTTATTTACAAAATTTTCATAAATCCAGGTTCCTCCTTTATATTTTCATCTATTTTTCTATGAATTCCTACAATGTACCCCTTTTCAATAAATACAAATAAATATTAGAAATTAGGGAAAATAAATTTCTTGAATATGATGATCGATTAATGAAATGTAATAAAAATAATTTATGAATTATAGCTATTAAATATCCCCAAGCCTATAAAATTTATTGTCACAAGGAGAAAAACCTCATCTCATTAAAAAAGAATAAAATATTATACAATTATTAAAATTCAAATATAAATAATATAAAATAATTATATATCAGATAATAAATTTTTTATATGATATAAATGAGTTCTCTTTAAATCCTAACATTTCAATTAAACGAAATTTAAAATATAATTTATGTTTCCCAAAGTAAAAAATAGAGAAACTAATCAGAATAACTATTTACATATATATATATATATTCACCATTTTAATATTATATATTTATAAAAAAACCTAGGATGATAGGGGGTGGATGTTGTGGATACCTAGGGAATCACCACATATGATGAGGTAGCAATCATATGGAAATGAACTAGTACATTTGAAAAGAATGATAATTTCACATGGCCTCCCTTTTCAGGATAAGATTTATATTATTAAATCCCCCCCCCACCAAGTTTTTATAAACCATGATTCACTAATCAATGATTATCCGATATATCTTGATGTATTATCCATGATCCTAGAGGGTGATACATTTTCCTTGATGGAATCCAACTAGAATAGTGGATTCAAACGCCGCTATAGAAATCTCGATACTGTAAATCCTAAAATAAATGAATGAACTGTACATCTCCATTTTATATGTCATAATAGTTTTTCCATGTCCATTTAATGAATGGAATATAATGATCTATTTTCCTATTTCCTCCTACATAAATACCACTTTCTTAGACCTATAGTAGGTTCCCTATATCCAACCCATCACTTGTGGTTAGACATACCACTTCACTAAGGGTATTGTTCCAAACTCAAGTGAATCCCCTTTAATGAGGCTAATAACACCCTTCATGGTATTTCACCCCCATTGTTTTGGTTAATTGATTTTTGGAAAACATTAAAATGTGTTTGATAGACATGAATTCATTCTATCACATTGTTCCTTTTATCCCAAAGAACCCAACACACCATAGCGTATAACGTGTAGCATATTTTTTTATTAGTACCATATTTCATGACAAATTTTGGAATGTTACTCTCCCATTATATTTAAAGGTAGAGAGTCCATGATAATTTATATCAATGGAAGAAAGAACAAATATAAAGTAACACCTAAAAAATAACTTTCCTCTAAACATTCTCGTCAGTTTGGAATCACCATGTTTTTCAACGGCCAATCCACGATGTACATGTTTTTATGTATCTATCTACATCATATAATTCACATCCACTAATCTGATTAATGTTTATAATGAATCATAATATAATAACCATTCCTGCTGAAGTGTTTTGGAAATGACATAAAAAATATGTCTCACACACATTCACATTGTTGATGCTCCTTTGAAGGATTTTATCCTATTACCTAAGTGTTTTGATTATTAATCTTGGATGAATTTTTGATTATACGATGGTTTTATTAGTAACATGAAACCATAATATTGAGTCCTCATCCCCTTCAAATATAGGATTCTTGTAACTGATATCACCTCTACCTTGAACACAATGCACCATCACCTTCAGAAAATTCATATTCCCAACCATGATATGTGAATGGATAGGCATTCGTCTAGGTTGTACCAACCTAGATACTCTATTCAACATTATATCTATTCTTTATAAATATACCATATGAATAATTCTCTTTTAAAATGTTCCATTCTAGACTCACATTCATTCTATTACTGTCTTAAAAATTGCTCCTTAAATTATTACCCACTTTTTTATTCATTAATTATTCTATTAAAGGAATCATAGTGGAATACCCCAATAATTAGCATCCTTGATGAATTCATTTATGACCTTTTTCAATATCATTCATGTTTCCCTTATGTTTATAAAATACTAATATGCTTTTCATTTGAATTGACGTATTTAATATGTTCAACAATTTTATCCTTCCACTAAATGATAAAAAGCATATTTTCTAGTTGAAAATCATCCCATTGATATGAATAATTACTCATTAAAATAAAACAGTCATTAATTTTACATTTGAAATGTGTTTCCGTATATACTCTTTTTTAAGGTTTCACTGATGACTTCCAAGCATATATTGAATGGTTATAGGAATCATAAATAGTAATTTTGTAACATGTAAACAATTATTTACAATTGATTTATTCTTTGTCTTCTATAGTTTATATAAGACTCCATAATCATATTGAACCCATTGATGAAAATATTACTTCCACGAATAATGAATTAAATGTTGTTATAGGTCCTGAAATGAGAAACCATTCTTGTATTTGACCTATTTTATTGAGGAATTATCTTCTTATCTACAAAGAAACATTAGAGACTCCTAGTAAGAGACACTTAATACCCTATTACCCTTGTTAGGTCTTATAATATTATAATATTGAATGAAATTTAAATGGGAAGAGATATATGTGGAATTTATGTGGATCTCTTAAATCTGTTGGAGATAGCTTATTCAGGACATGAACCTCACAATCACACTATCATTCAATTAAATTACAGTTCAAGTATTGAATCAAAATCTAATATGGATCCTTCATGATTCCTTCATTTCCCCCAATACATTGGTGATATGTGTTTCATATTTAGTGTCCCTTTACCCCTTATTTTTTCTATTTATCTGCTAGAATCAACATATCAATCGATAGTGATCCATGACAAGTTTCTCTGCATTCCTCATTAGTTTCCTATATGTTCATCATATGAAGAAGGGAGAAGAAATAACATTGGGTTGTTTAAGGAATACTGGGATGAGTGGTAGATAGAAATTTTGGGTTCTTGGTTTTTGAGGATTCTATTAAATTATCAAGGATTAGTGATTATTTATTTTGTTTTACATCCAAAAAGGTTGATAACATCTTATATTTATTCAGCGGTTTAGACAATTTTATTTATTTTTTAAAAATTGTGTATGTTGCATGATTTTTGAGATTTTGTTGAATGTTAAGGATTATGATACACATAACACCTCAGGTCAGACCATCTAGTTCAATATGAATATCTATAAGACCTCGCGTGAACCTCTCCATCAAGGGATTCAGGTTATACCATCAATATATAAATAATATATCATCAATCCTCTAATAATAAATGGAATTAAAAGACGATTCAATAACACATTCCCATTCAATGCTTCTTTTTAATGATAGATCCCTATTGAACCACACAATTATGAAATAATGCTAGATTCACGACCGATTTATAATGAAAGGATGAATTCATCATAAAATCTACATGTAAAACAATGATCCATTATATATCTATACTCATTTATAAATAAATAATTAAGAAAATATATGGATCTAAGAAGATCATACTACTCAAATTCCACTAGATCTGTAAAATGTTGATAGATATAGGGGATATGTATGGGGAAGATTTAGAGACCAGGAGGGAGACCTATAATTTGATATAAGCCCTTGGGGGTCAAATTTGGGTGGGGGTGGGGAAAACACATGTACAATTAAACCCCATAATGTGTAATAATTGAACCCCTATAAAGGGTGCACTAACCAAACTGTAATAGGATACTATGATTGTGAAATAAGAACAAGCTGGTTCATATAATGATGAGTGAGATAAGAATATTATTTTTGAAAGGAATGATCATGATTTATGGATCATGATGTTGATTAATGTGTTTTTGAAAATGAAAAGGTAACTTTTTTTAAATGATTCAATTATTTTGAAATGTATCTTATAATATTATCACCCATTTTAGATGAGTAATATTATTGGGTAACAAATCTACATAGTTTTTTGAAAGTAATTGTGGTTTTTGTAAGAATATTTGGAAAAAATTGATTTATTTTTATGTGTGTGTCATATAAATGATGAATTTGTGTACACAGTTGGTTTTTTAATGGGATGTGATGTAATGGCCCAGACCTCCCTGGTCCATTACTTTGTGAAAATGTGGTGTTGGAGGTGTTCCGGGAGGTCAAGGTGACTTATCCCGCAGCCGCTGCCTACCGGTAGCTCGGTCTACCGGTAGCTGCTGCCTACCGGTAGCTCGGTCTACCGGTAGCTGCTGCCTACCGGTAGCTCGGTCTACAGGTAGCTGCTGCCTACCGGTAGCTCGGTCTACCGGTATCTGCTGCCTACCGGTAGCTCAGTCTACCGGTAGCTGCTGCCTACCGGTAGCTCGGTCTACCGGTAGCTGCTGTCTACCGGTAGCTGCTGCCTACCGGTAGCCGGTCTACCGGTAGCTGCTGCCTACTAGTAGCTCGGTCTACCGGTAGCTGCTGCATATCGGTAGCCGCCGCTTACCGGTAGCTCGGTCTACCGGTAGCCGCATCCTACCGGTAGCTGGGTTTACCGGTAGCCGTGGCATACTGATAGCTCGGTATACTGGTAGTCGCAGTCTAGCAGTAGCTCAGCTAACACATTGCCAAATTTCTAGTTCTGGGAACAGTGTTTCCAGTTTTATGAACAGTATCGGTAGGTGAACAGTGTTTCTATCGGTGAGGTTCGGTGAATAGTGTTTCTATCGGTGAGGTTCTATCGGTGGACTTCTATCGGTAGACTTGAACAGCGTTTCTATCGGGGAGGTTCTATCGGTGGACTTCTATCGGTAGACTTGAATAGTGTTTTCTATCGGTGAGGTTCTATCGGTAGACTTGAACAGTGTTTTCTATCGGTGAGGTTCTATCGGTGGACTTCTATCGGTAGACTTGAACAGTGTTTCTATCGGTGAGGTTCTATCAGTGGACTTCTATCGATAGACTTGAACAGTGTTTCTATCGGTGAGGTTCTATCGGTGGACTTCTATCGGTAGACTTGAACAATGTTTCTATCGGTGAGGTTCTATCGGCGACCTTCTATCGGTGGACTTGTACAGTGTTTCTAGAATCCTAAGAGCTACCGATTCCATACTTTGCCAAATTTTGAGTAAGTGAATAGTGTTTCCAGCTTCGTAAATTTGACGTTTTCTTTGACGTAAAATACTTTTAAAACCTTATTTTAAGGACATTAAGGCCGATTCAAAGGCCATAAATTCTATATTAAGTATTCCTAAGGCCGGGATGTTTTTACATGGTCAAACCGCGTGGGTTAATGCGACCCATTTTTAATGGAGAATAAATCGGATCGTAAACCGTCGCCTCTCTAAATATTTAAAAGGAACGAGATATCATTATTCGTTGTTCTTCCTCCTGGTTCTCATCTACGAGACGCTAGAACCTTGTAATCATTCCTGTAGGAGTTTCACAATCAAATGTTACTCGGATCAGTTACGCTCTGTTTGATGCAACCAAGTTGTGTCGATCGTTCTTCCATATAAGGTATGTTTTATCATCGTTCCTTCGGGGATCACCTTCTCTTGTTCTTCCTTCCATATTAGCATGTAATCTCCATGGTTCTAATAGGGTTTTCTTGGGGTTGGTTGGTACTGTCGTACCGTGGCATCCTCCTGTGGATGCAGTTATCATGAGGAGAAGAGGACTGTGACCCGCTTTGTGGATAAAGGACATCAAGAACTCTTCGAGGTAGGGGATTTGTGGCTTCTCTAATTGTGTATGTGCAATCGTAGAATTATTATGATTTAGTCCTTTGGGTCACAATGAAATTGACCTAATTAAATACTTGAACCGGATTAAAAGAATTTTATGATCGCATGTTGTTGCTTTGTACCGTGATAACGGTTTGCCTCATGTTTTCCTAGATAGAGTGATATCTATGATTTTCTTTAATTAGTTGCTCGTTCATGATGGAAATTGATAAAGAACATAATGCTGGAATTATTTGATAAATAATTGGCATGTTAATGAATCTGTTAATTCAATATGGATTAATGAACTATTAGTTCGATAAATTCAAAAGGGTTCTGAGTTACCTGCTTGCTTGTAAGGCTGAATGCCTTGTGGTTTGGAGCTCTGAGTGCTCATTTTGTATGAAGGTTGAATGACTTGTTAAAGGGCCGAGAGCCCATTTTGTGATATTTGATTTCCTGCTTCTTTGGATTTGATGTGAGCCTGGATGGATGTTGTGATATGTGGAGGTATGGGGACTTGTGGTTGTGGCGGATGACGCCTAGTGTGGCGAGATGCATCGGTTTATGCATGTGGGTGTCGGGGAGGAGACCAAGGATGATGGTATGAGATGAAGTAGCAGCCTGGAGTCTGAGAGACGTTAGCTACAGTTGTTCCTATGACAAGGTAATGCCCATAGTGTGGTTGTGAGTTATATATATTCTGTACTTTTGTGTTTCTATACGCTACTCCACCCTGTCGGTAAGGGCAACCGACACCCCGGGGATTCTCAGCCCTGGGGGGTGTTTTCCCCAACATTCTGATGGGAGGTTGAATGGCTGACTACCCCCTTTGGCCCCGCTCTCTTCTCTGGGTAGATCTTTGTTCTGGTAGGCACAATGGTTAATTTTACCCATATATGTGTGTAGAGGGCTATAATGGCTTGTGGTTATTTCACACACATATATTCTGGATATAGTATCCTATGGACTACTATAGGTGTAACGTGTATAGGCAATAATGGCTTGAGGATCCTTACTCGGAGTATGGGCTGTAATGGCTTGAGGTATTATACCCGACGTATGATACACGTTATTTGAGCTGTGGTGGCTCTCGGAAACTACCTGGTTACTTTTGGTTGTGGGGACGGTGTGGAGCATAGCCCAGGTGTCTGCGGGCAAGCCTTTGGAGAGAGATGCACAGGACGTATGTCGTTGGGGCGAAGCGGAAAACCAGTGGGGAAGTAGTAGCGGGGTACCCTTGATATTCTTTACTATATGCTATATTCTTGTATGCGTTACTTGGCGAGAGTATCCATGGTGAGGTTGGGAACATAGTATACATGTTTAGGTAACGAGTTAGTTTCACTTGTTGTTCACTGAGATTTAGCATGCTTTCTTTACATTTGCATGAGAGGCTTGGGGAGGATCCTACTGAGTATACTGTTATACTCACCCTATGTATATATAAACTGTTTTTCAGGTCACTTGGAGCAGGTTGGAGATCAAGCTGGTTACTAATTGCTTGCGGTTGGAGGAGGAGCTGTTCGGGCTTGTGGTCACTGCCGTTTTACTTTCTTTTGGGTACTTTTAGTTTTCCCTTTCAGTTGTAGTACTTTTTCATGGCATTTCATATATGGACATGAGTTTCTTTTATATTTCAGTTATGAGTTGGAGTTGGTTGGAGTCTATTCTATCTCTCTCTTCTACATGTGTTCTCTTAGAGGGTAATGCCTCCCATTTGTGTGTGTATTATACCCTCGGTGCTAGTCGCCTACCCGGGGCCTGCTAGAGGCGGGACTCGGGGGTCATTATCTCCCTTATCACATTGCCGGCCCAGGAGGGGTACACTTTGTGGGGAGGGGTTCGTGACAGAGTGGTATCAAGGGTCTGGTTGAGGGATAGGATGGAGTTTGGAGTTAGGCACAGGTGAGGATGCATGGGATGGTAGGGCAACGATGTCATTCATGTTTAGAAAGTGGGGTAAACACTGGAGACTGGAAAGACATAGGCATTTAGGGCACCCTATGATCTGTTGCATGCACCTTTAAGCTTACGATGGCTACTAAACAAAGTGATACCGGTTGCAGGGTAGAGACCTAGGAAAGGATCATGCATCATTATTCTTTGCGCTTGTGTTTGAATGGGTAGACCATGGGATAGGTAACCTAAAATAAATAAAACAAAACAATTAATTAATTAATGTTGAGTCTTCCATATTCCAGGCTTAGGAGCTCTAACAGTTGTTATTTTGCAGGTATGGCTTCAGGTCGACATCCTCGTCAGGTTTGCACAGAAGATGCCCATCAGGCTGTTCCAGCAGATCGCCGCCGAGTAGAGGTTGACGACGATGACACTTGGAGGAAGACACTTTGAGAGTTTCAGCGCCAGAGTCTACAGAAGTACGAGGGATCCGTTTCAGATGCAGTCACAGAAGACTGGTTGGAGGAGATCGAGATAGGCTTTAGTTCAATTCGTGCTCGGAAGGAACACTGGGTGTCCTTGGTTTTGACGATGCTGTGTGGAGCAGCGAGGCAGTGGTGGTTCTTATTCCTCGGTGATCATGAGGAGTCAGCAATCTCATGGGAGGAGTTTCGAGACAGGTTTAGAGTCGAGTTTCTTTCGTCGACTGCGAAGGTGTCCAGTCGCCAGGAGCTTCTCACCCTTCAACAGGGGAGCGCCAGTGTTTGAGAGTTTGGAATCCGTTTCAGTAACCTTCTATGATATGCTTAAGACCTGTTATCAGATGATGAGGCCAGGGTGAGGCATTTCGAGGAGGCTTTGTGTCCAGAGATCCAGCGCCAGGTTACCCCATTTATGCTGAAGGCATATCTTGAGGTGCTGGCGAGGTCAGAGGTTGTTGAGAGGATTTTGTCCAGGACTGGATCGTCAAGAGAGGGGAATCTTCATGATCCCTCATGAAGTAGAGTTATGGTCCAGGGTTCTCGGTTTCCAGGATAGAAGAATTTCCGTTCACCTGGGGGTAGGTCCCAGCCCTTCCCATCTCGTTTCTCCAGAGGCAGAAACTCTCAGACCTATGCCAAGGGATCAGGCGATTGTTTTTCTTGTGGTGGTCGTGGTCATCAGCAGCGGGAGTGCCTGACTTTTCAGAGCAGTCATCGTGCACCGGGAGCTCCACTCCAGGTTCCTCCGTTGAGGCAGTTCCAGTCGAGGCAGCAGCAGCAGGTTGCACCAGTTTTAGATCACCAAAGGGTAGATGGAGCAGGAAGAGGACAGCCCCATGACGCTCCCCATCCTTAGAGAGCAGAGCGCGGCCATGGTGGTGGTCGTCATCAGGGTCAGAGAGGCCGTGGAGGAGGTCGTGGTAAGCTTCATGCTCTAGTGTTACCAGCCCCAGGCGAGCCAGATGTCGTTCGAGGTACCCTTTGCTTGTTTTCTACCTTGGTGTATGCCGTGTTTGATTCAGGAGCAACACACTCCTTCATATCACCTACCCTTGTCCATGATTTGGAACTTGATGTAGAGAGGCTTCCATTTCCCTTGGAGTTGACTACACCAGTTAGAGGTCGAGCTGACTTGTTTGAAGTATGTAGAGACTGTGAGCTAGTGTTGGGGAAACACCGCTCTTGGGGAGATTTCCTATGTTTGTGAATACAACCAAATGATGTCATACTTGGCATGGATTGGCTGTATTCGGTGCAGGATGTTGTGGATTTCTACAGGAAGAAGGTCGTTTTCTTTGATGAAGATAGAGAGAATGTGGTGTTTGTTGGTGAGAGAGATCCTCGGATGAGTCATAGACGAGTTCCATCCTTATCATCCATGATGGCTAGGATGACGCTGAGTTCTTCAGAGGTTCAACAGTTGGCATTTCCTAGGGTCATAGAGGAGTACCCTAACGTCTTTCCAGAAGAGGTTGTATCCTTACCCCCTCGACGCGAGATCGTGTTTGGGATCGAGCTACAGCCAGGAGCGTCTCTTATCTCTATGTCTCTGTATAGGATGGCCCCTTCTGAGTTACGAGAGCAACGTATTCAGCTCGACGGTCTGTTGCAGTGTGGTTTTGTTCGACCAAGTGTGTCACCGAGGGGTGCACCGGTTTTGTTTGTGAAAAAGGCTGATGACAGTTTGTGGTTGTGCGTCAATTATCGTCGGTTAAACAAAGTGACAATAAAGAACCGCTATCATCTCCCGCGGATTGATGACCTATTCAATCAACTGAAGGGTGCAAGTTGGTTCTCAAAGATAGACTTGCGGTCAGGATATCATCAGAAGCGTGTAAAAGATGAGGATATCCCGAAGACTGCTTTACGCTGTCATCATAGGCATTATGAGTTTGTTGTAATGCCATTCGGCGTGACGAATTCTCCAGCAGTTTTCATGGGGTTGATGAATGCTGTGTTCCGTGAATTCTTGGACAAGTTTTTTGTGGTTTTCATCAACGACATCCTTGTGTACTCCACATCTGAAGAGGAGCATGCAGAGCAACTACGAGCCGTTTTGGGAGTTCTTCGCCAACATCAGCTGTTTGGGAAGTTGTCCAAGTTTGAGTTCTGGGCTCGAGAAGTTCGTTTCTTGGGACATGTTGTGTACCAACAGAGAGTAGCTGTGGATCCTTAGAAGATAGAAGCAGTGGTGTGTTGGCCAGCCCCCAAGACTGTGTTAGAGGTGCGAAGTTTCCATGGTCTCGCAGGCTATTATAGGAGGTTTGTAGCTAATTTCTCCCGAGTTGTGACTCCTCTGACAGCTTTGACCAGAAAGGATCAAGCGTTCATATGGACTGATCAGTGTCAGACAGATTTCGAGTTTCTAAAGGAGAAGTTGGTAAGTGCTCCAGTCCTTTGTCTTCCAGCTGAGGGAGTCCAGTTTGATGTTTTCTATGATGCTTCTAATCTGGGGCTAGGCTGTGTTCTCATGCAGCAGAGGTCAGTTGATTCTTATGGGTCTCAAAAGTTGCGTCCTCATGAATTCAACTATGCCACCCATGATCTTGTGTTGGCAGCCGTGGTGTTTTCTCTGAAGTTGTGGAGACATTACCTCATTGGTGAGCACTTTGTGGTTTTCACCGATCATAAGAGTTTGAGGTATGTTTTCTCCCAACGTGACTTGAACATGAGGCAGCGTCGGTGGATGGAGTTCTTGTAGGAATACGACTTTGAAATATCGTATACACCTGGAAAAGGGAACGTTGTAGCTGATGCACTAAGCCGAAAGTCACGTAATGATGTTGTGTATGAATCTTGTGATTCTTGGAGACTGATGGAAGAGCTATCAGCTTTGCATCTTGATATGGGAGAAGTTGGGGGTATAGGTTGTCTTTTCCAGATTACGGTGCAGTCATCCCAGATGCAGAAGGTGGAAGAGTCTCAATTGGGTGACCTAGAGGTGGAAGTTTGGAGAGACAGAGTTGTATGTGGTGAGGCCCCTGATGGCTGGTCGGAGGCTGAACAACACAGAGTATTGTATCATGGCAGGCTCTTTGTTCCCTTGGCAATGTGCGAGATGGTTCTCCGAGAGTTCCATATCTGGCCCTTAGCATTACATCCTGGTGTGACAAAGATGTACTGATCCTTGAGGAGTCAGATTTGGTGGCCTGGGCGGAAGCGTGCAGTGGTAGAGTTTGTGTCTCGATGTTTAGTCTGTCAGAGGGTGAAGGCCGAACACCGTGTTCCTGGTGGTCTTCTCCAGCACTTAGATATTCCTTTGTGGAAGTGGGGGGAGATCTCAATGGACTTTGTTACATGTTTACCTCGTGCTCCGGGGGGACATGATGCTATATGGGTTGTAGTGGATCGTTTAACAAAATCATCCCACTTCATAGCGATCAAGGAGTCGAGCTCAGTGGATGTTTTGTCGAGGCAGTATCTAGAGGAGGTGGTGAGACTCCATGGAGTACCTAGGAGGATCATTTCTGATCTTGCTCCTCGTTTTACTTCCAGGGTGTAGAGAGGTCTCCAGCATTCCTTTGGCTCTCAACTGTGCCTTAGCACTGCTTTTCATCCTCAAATGGATGGTCAGACAGAGCGAACCATCCAGACTCTTGAAGACATGTTGCGCTCTTGTGTTCTTGATTTTGGAAATTCATGGACGAAGCACTTACACTTTATAGAGTTCTCTTACAATAATAGTTTCCACTCTACCATTAGTATGGCGCCGTTTGAAGCCTTGTATGGCCGTCCATGCCGTTCTCCGTTGTGTTGGACTGGGGTCGGAGAGTCAGCAATTCTCGGAACAGAACTAGTGCCGAATACAACAGAGATGGTTCAGGTGATTCGTGAGAGGATGAAGATAGCACATGATCTTCAGAAATCATATGCTGATCAAAGGAGGAGACCCTTAGAGTTTAATGTTGGGGATCATGTGTTTCTGAAGGTGACACCCCGCCGTGGGAAGCGAAGGTTTGGCGTGGAAGTAAGCTATCTCCCCGGTTTGTTGGGCCTTTCGAGGTGTTGGCTCGTGTTGGAGCTGTGGCATATCGAGTGGCACTTCCCCCTCAGATGAGTCAAATACATGATGTTTTCCATGTATCAGAGCTCTGTCGTTATCTTCATGATGAATATCATATTATCGATTGGGGAGAGATCGGTATTGACGATGATGCAACCTTCGAGGAGCGACCTGTGGAGATCCAAGACCGCAAGGGGTGTTGCGTGGGCGTTCTATTCCTTTAGTTCGTGTCTTGTGGTGACATGGTGGCATGGAGGAGAGTACCTGGTAGCGTGAGTAACAGATACGTGCTCAGTACCCAGAGTTGTTTAATGTTTAACTCTTTTCATGTAATGATGTTTCCTTTATGGTTAGACCTTTCATGTTTTATTTATGTACCTTTTTTTGTGTGATGTTATGATTGAATTGTTTGGATATGGATTGTTTGTTTCCATATTCTCGGATGTCGTAGTTTTGTTCCATCTTTCGAACAACTCATGGTGGTTTTCCCATGAGAGGTATCTTATGGGGTGGTTGTTCGGACCCCTCTGTTCCTCTGAGTTGGGTTTTAATTCTCGAGGATGAGAATGTTTTGAGAGGTATCTAATGTAATGGCTCAGACCTCCCTGGTCCATTACATTGTGAAAATGTGGTGTTGGAGGTGTTCCGGAAGGTCAAGGTGACTTATCCCTCAGCCGCTGCCTACCGGTAGCTCGGTCTACCGGTAGCTCGGACTACCGGTAGCTGCTGCCTACCGGTAGATCGGTCTACCGGTAGCTTCTGTCTACCGGTAGCTGCTGCCTACCGGTAGCCACCTCTTACCAGTAGCGCGGTCTACCGGTAGCCACATCCTACCAGTAGCTGGGTTTACCGGTAGACGCGGCGTACTGATAGCTCGGTATACTGGTAGCTGCAGTCTAGCAGTAGCTCGGCTAACACTTTGACAAATTTCTAGTTCTGGGAACAATGTTTCCAATTTTATGAATAGTATCGATAGGGGAATAGTGTTTCTATCGGTGAGGTTCAGTGAACAGTGTTTCTATTGGTGAGGTTCTATCGGTGGACTTCTATCGGTAGACTTGAACAGAGTTTCTATCGGTGAGGTTCTATCAGTGGACTTCTATCGGTAGACTTGAGCAGTGTTTTCTATCGGTGATGTTCTATCGGTAGACTTGAACAGTGTGTTCTATCGGTGAGGTTCTATTGGTGGACTTCTATCTGAAGACTTGAACAGTGTTTCTATCGGTGAGGTTCTATCGGTGGACTTCTATCGGTATACTTGAACAATGTTTCTATCGATGAGGTTCTATCGGTGGACTTCTATCGGTAGACTTGAACAGTGTTTCTATCGATGAGGTTCTATCGGTGACCTTCTATCGGTGGAGGTGTACAGTGTTTCCAGAATCCTAAGAGCTACCGATTCCATACTTTGCCAAATTTTGAGTATGTGAATAGTGTTTCCAGCTTCGTAAATTTGACGTTTTCTTTGACATAAAATACTTTTAAAACCTTATTTTAAGGACATTAAGGCCGATTCAAAGGCCATAAATTCTATATTAATTATTCCTATGGCCGGGATGTTTTTACATGGTCAAACAGCGTGGGTTAATGTGACCCGTTTTTAATGGAGAATAAATCGGATAGTAAATCGTCTCCTCTCTAAATATTTAAAATGAACGAGATATCATTATTCGTTTTTCTTCCTCCTGGTTCTCATCTACGAGACGCTAGAACCTTGCAATCATTCCTGTAGGAGTTTCACAATCAAACGTTACTTGGATCAGTTCCACTCTGTTTGATGCAACAAAGTTGTGTTGATCGTTCTTCCATATAAGGTATGTTTTATCATCGTTCCTTCGGGGATCACCTTATCTTGTTCTTCCTTCCTTATTAGCATGTAATCTCTATGGTTCTAATGGGTTTTATTGGGGTTGGTTGGTACTATCGTACCGTGGCATCCTCTGGTGGATGCAGCTGTCGTGAGGAGAAGAGGATTGTGACCCGTTGTGTGGATAAAGGACGTTAAGAACTCTTGGAGGTAGGGGATTCATGGCTTCTCTAATTGTGTATGTGAAATTGTAGAATTAGCATGATTTATTCCTTTGGATCACAATGAAATTGACCTAATTAAATACTTGAACCGGATTAAAAGAATTGGTTGATCGCATGTTGTTGCTTTGTACCGTGATAACAGTTTTCCACATGTTTTCCTAGATAGAGTGATATCTTTGATTTTCTTTAATTACATGCTCGTTCAAGATGGAAATTGATAAAGAACGTAAAGATGGAATTAATTGTTAAATAATTGGCATGTTAATGAATCTGTTAATTCAAGATGGATTAAAGAACTATTAGTTCGACAAATTCAAAAGGGTTCTGAGTTACCCGCTTGCTTGTATGGCTGAATGCCTTGTGGTTTGGAGCTCTGAGTGCTCATTTTGTATGAAGGATGAATGCCTTGTTAAAGGTCCGAGAGCCCATTTTGTGATCTTTGATTTCCTGCTGCTTGTGATTTGATGTGAGCATGGATGGCTGTTGAGATATGTGGAGGTATGGGGACTTGTGGTTGTGGTGGATGACGCCTAGTGTGGCGAGATGCATCGGTTTATGCATGTAGGTGTCGGGGAGGACACCAAGGATGATGGTATGAGATGAATGTGATGGTTTGATGTTGGTGGTTTGGTTTGGTAGTTTATCTTCTTTAATTTTCCCCACTGCTCAAGGAAGCTGGTATTGCTGACCCTCTTTCCGAAGGAGGCGAAGAAACGCGGGGTATGCCACGTGATTTCCGTGTTTAGCCTCTCGATGGAGGATGGGTCTATGCTCTTGCTATAGGCGGAAAAGACTCGACGTGTAGTATATCGACTCTCCGTGTTGAGCCCCTTTGTGTTTAGTAGCATAGGATGTTTTTCTAGAATGCCTGAGATTATGGAAAAGTAACTCTAAAATGAAAGTTTGTTTAAATGGTGGTAATCCACGGGGATGGAGAAACTGGAATTTAATAGTGATGTGAATCCTAAAAAGGATCAGTTTTTGAATGTGATGCCAATTTAGTTTAATGTGGTAAATTGGTCATGGTTAATTAATGTTTAAAGAATTAATTAACGTACAGTGGAACTGATAAAATGAGAATGGAGTAATCTAATAAATCTCTTCAAATGGTTGTGTGCTTATAGGATGCCTAGTCTTAGAAGTAGTAGCCTGGAGTCTGAGAGACGTTAGCTGTAGTTGTCCCTATGACTAGGTAATGCCAATAGTGTGGTTGTGAGTTATATATATTCTGCACTTTTTTGTTTCTATACTCTACTCCACCCTGTAGGTAAGGGAAACCGACACCCTGGGGATTCTAAGCCCTGGGGGGTGTTTTCCCCAACATTCTGATGGGAGGTTGAATGGCTGACTACCCCCTTTGGCCCCGCTCTCTTCTCTTCGTAGATCTTTGTGCTGGTAGGCACAGTGGTTAATTTTACCCATATATGTGTGTAGAAGGCTGTAATGGCTTGTGGTTATTTCACACACATATATTCTGGATATAGTATCCTATGGACTACTATAGGTGTAACGTGTATAGGCTATAATGGCTTGAGGATCCTTACTCGGAGTATGGGCTGTAATGGATTGAGGCATTATACCCGACATAAGATACACGTTATGCGAGCTGTGGTGGCTCTCGGAAACTACCTGGTTACTTTTGGTTGTGAGGACGGTGTGGAGCTTAGCCCAGGTGTCTGCGGGCAATCCTTTGGAGAGAGATGCACATGACGTATGTCATTGGGGCGAAGCAGCAAACCAGTGGGGAAGTAGTAGAGGGGTACCATTGATATTCTTTACTATATGCTATATTCTTGTATGCATTACTTGGTGAGAGTAGCCATTGTGAGGTTGGGAACTTAGTATACCTGTTTAGGTAACGAGTTAGTATCACTTGTTGTTCACTGGGCTTTAACATGCTTTCTTTACTTTTGAACGAGAGGCTTGGGGAGGATCCTACTGAGTATACTATTATACTCACCCTATGTATATATAAACTGTTTTTCAGGTCACTTGGAGCAGGTTGGAGATCAAGCTGTTTAATACTAGCTTGCGGTTGGAGGAGGAGCTGTTCGGGCTTGTGGTCGCTGCTGTTTTACTTTCGTTTGGGTACTTTTAGTTTTCCCTTTCACTTGTAGTACTTTTGCATGGCATTTCATATATGGACATGTGTTTCTTTTATATTTCAGTTATGATTTGGAGTTGGTTGGAGTCTTTTCTATCTCTCTCTTCTGCATGTATTCTCTTAGAGGGTAATGCCTACCATTTGTGTGTGTATTATACCCTCGGTGCTAGTTGCCAACCCGGGGCCTACTAGAGGCGGGACTCGGGGGTCATTATCTCCCTTCTCACATTGCCCGCCCAGGAGGGGTACACTTTGTGGGGAGGGGGTCGTGACATGTGATGTGGGAATTTTTAAATTTTTTTTGATGTAAATTTGAAATGTAAAAAATTTATATTCATTTAAGTTATATATTTTTATTGAATTAGAAGAACAATTACACTATATCAATATTTTGTGTCTTTCTTTTGTTAAATAATAATATCTACTAATTATATAGGATGGATTTGAATAAATAATGGATTGATATTAATGGTTTGGAAAGAGAGTATAATGATGGAGATAAAGAGTTCATCAGGTTTGAAATAGATCATTAATATGACCTTCTTGAATACGTTTTATTTGTTTATGATGAAATTATTCAAGATATGTTAGTACATAGGAGTTGGACGAATAGTATATTTATCAATGAATAGATATGTGTTTTAAAAGTTCAAATCAACATGTTTATAAAGAGAATGTAGCTATTGGTTTGGATAAAAATTTGTTTTATGGGTAATTTTACATGATTACATCTATGGTCAATAAAGAAGACTGTATCAAGGATGTGATTATCGATGAAAATTATGATGAAGATCGTATTGAGAAAATGATAAGGACTGTTGTGTATGAACCTCGTGGTTTCCCAAAATTGTTTACATAGATAAAGAGTTTAATAATGAAATATTTGTATAGTGGTTGCACTAAATATTCATAATTTTCTGCCGTACCAAATCTGTATAAATTGAATGTATGGAGATGATGAAGTAATGCTAATTTTTTATATTTAAATGTAATCTTGAAGGAGATTCTCTCAGTATATAATGATCGTCCTAGACAAAAATAAACTAACAACTGAATTCTTTGTTTAATGGTTATGAAATCTAAATGAATACACACCTGTAAAGATTACTATATACTTTTTTTAATGGACCTAAAATCACTTAAATAATTCCCAGATTGTGGTGGTTATGGATACAATAAAGAGGAATATATTCCAATGAATTTGGTACGGTATGTTTCAACCATTCCATGGTTTAAGATCCAATATTTAAGTGAATAGACCTTGGGAAAATTGATGTGTCATGCAGAATGATGAAATAAATATGGGAAACTACATCACCTGACAGTCTCTCTGCAGTTGAATATAATTGATCATGAGTATCCAGATTTTTGAAACATTGTGAGAAACCATCATCGTACATTATCAATTAATGGAGTGAATCCTTTTGGTTTTAAATATATCCCTCTCAATACAAGACAAATGATTTTGTTAATTTATAACTTCAAACCATGGTTAGCCATGATACAAAAACCCATCATGCTATCTATGTTTATATCTAGACTGAAATAACCATGTAATGATATTGACATTTATTTGAATCCATTGATCGAGGAATTGAGATTATTGTGGGATTCCGGTGTTAAATTGTATAATTCATAGTGAAATGATGATTTCATGTTGATATACATGTTTTATTGGATGATAAATGACTTTCCTTCTTATGGAAATTGGATAGGATATACCATTAAAGGAATTCATGGGTGTCTTGTCTACAAACAAGGTATATAGTGAAATAGGATGAACTATTCATCGAAAATTATGTTTCTCAGATATCGCAGATTTGTTCCCCAACTACATAAGTACCAATCTTGGAAAACATCATTTCATGGATGTTCAGAAAAACATACAACATGGTCTTCACTAACATGTGATAAACTATTAGATAAAGTAAAAGTGGCAGACACTAATTTTGTTAAACTGTTTTAGAAAAACCATATGAAAACCAGTTGGAAGAAGAGATCAATTTTTTCAAATTACCATAATGTATTTCATGTACGTCAATCACTCTATTTATGTTATTATTTTTGAAAAAAAAATGTGTGTGAAATTGTCATCAGAATATTGTTAAATGCACCGGACCAAACCAAGTATGGAATTAAGGCTATGTTGGACATGGTTGGAATGGGAATTCTAGAAGAGTTCAAACATGTAAAGGGTGAAAAATAAACTTTTCTTTCACCAGCTATATACAATATTTCTAGGGAAGAATGATATCAGTTTTTTATTTTCTTTAATGAGTTAAAATAAATAGTGGTGTATTCATCAAATATCAAGAGCAACATGTCACTGACATATTTAATTTTAATGATGACTAACACATTTTGATCTATGATTTAATTCATATATCTTTACATTGTATTTTTTCCAAGAATGTATATTATACATTATAAATCCTCTATTTCTTATTTATAGCTACATGATTTAATGTTATAGGTTCGATGAAATTTCCATGTATTGAAATAGGAATTTCAATCATATTATGTGAATTGAAAATGAACATTCCACATATATTATTTGATATTATGATTTTGATATTATGGTTCCATTAATGTTTCACATGGTGAGAGATTTTTGACTATGTGGTTTTGTACACTATAGATAGATATACCCCATTGAAGGATATATAATGTCTTTTAATGGGTATGTGAAAAATAAAAGTCTTCAAGAGTGTTTTATTATGAAGGGAAATATTGTTTACGATGTCAATAAATTATATAATGAATACCTCTCAAGTGAGAAATGCATTTCTATACCAAAATCCCATCACACAGGCCAGATTACGGGTGAAGGAATTCCTAGAATAGAGGATGTCATAATCAATATAACAGATCTGGAGTAGGCCCACCATTACGTTTTTCATAATAGTTTATATGTTGACCCATATGTCAAAACCCGCAAATAAATTTCTAAGCATTTGAATCCATCAAGGTATGAAAAATGGATATCAAATACACATAATAAATAGTTTATAAAATGGTTTTAGGACTATATATTAAAATTGTTTGATAAAAATATAGATTCAATTTAGAAACACTTTGATGGATATCTGTAGAGCCATGTGTTTATGTATTATCTTATAATTCTAATGTAAGTAATGGTTGTACATTATATACTAATGAAAATGATGAAGACTATACCATGTAAATAGTGGAGTTACACTTGTGGATGAAGCAATGCATGTTTCCAGAGATAATAATAGAAATCCAATTTATGAGAATTTTTCATACTTTGGTATCATCTTTCAAATATGGGAGTTGGATATAAAAACATCAAATTGTAGATTTTTCAATGAAAGTGGATTGATAATAGGAGAGATGTTAAAATAGATTGGTTGGTATTTTTAAATGTTGATTTCATAAGGAAAGGAAAAAATATGAACCATTTATAATGGAATAACTGACAGTACATGTATTTTATGTTCTGGATCCCACAAATCGAAACTAGTCAATTGTTCTATTATCAACCAGAACCACTAAAGAGTCAGATGAAAATTCAAAAGAGGTTGATCATTTAATTGGGATTTCATAATCATTTCCTTGAATTTCCAATATATAAGAAATTTTTTATTTCAAAGGAGACCACAATGGACGATTTGGATAGTCAATAGGGGGATAAAATCCCTTCAAACATAAAAAAAGAGTTCAATAATCAGGTTATATATATATTTTTAATATAAATCTTCTTACTATATGTTATTATTTATTCATTGCTACATTTTTTTAATATAAATTAGATTTTGAACCACTTCTCTAGATAATGACATTTTCACGCGATGATGCTCCCAATATTTAAGAACAATACATCTCTCAAAATACTGTTTCTCATAGTGCAGATGACTAGTAGGTTTCTCAACCTATTTATGATACTTATCCCAATGAAGAGGTAAAACCATCATCTTTATATGATGATTATAGTGATTCAATG
Organism: Viscum album; assembly: GCA_963277665.1. Classification (NCBI taxonomy): domain Eukaryota; kingdom Viridiplantae; phylum Streptophyta; class Magnoliopsida; order Santalales; family Viscaceae; genus Viscum; species Viscum album. The sequence continues at coordinate 52,893,324 of OY728143.1, read as the reverse complement.
TAACATATTTATCATGTTGATACTGAGGAAATGGTAGGAAATGAAAAACTGTAGGAAAAGAAAAAGTTGGAGCACTGTAGTTTGTCTATCATAGAAAAATTCTGTAAGGAAGAAAGTAAATGGCATAAAATATAATGGAAAATATAATAAGTGGCGCCATCATATTAACCCCAAAATATTTCTTTTAATAGTTACATTGGAATCGTCACTCATAAACACATGTCGATTGATGTATAGTCATGGAACCATCGTGTTATCAGGATTTAGTCACTGATATAGGGAGATATTATGTAAACATTATAATATCATTTCTTTAATTTATAAAAAAATAAAATAACTAAATATTGAATTAATCCTAATCATCCCTTTTAGAGTTTATTTATAGTGGATGATGCGCAAATGGACTATGTATCATCAGTTTCTGGAAGGATTCAAAAAGGATTTCCCACAATTTTATCAAAATATAATCATACATATTCTGAAGGTAAAAAAACTCTCTTACATCCAATTTATGCATAGTTGATAACCCAAGGAGTATGGGATTCATTTTATGGCTATCATTTAGAGTATTCCTTTTAGGTACATTTTATTTTGTAATACTTTTTTGGTGATATGTGTATTCATCACATTGATGAGAAATTTTTATTTATGGAAAAACAACTGATTCCTAAAAATAAGAAACGAGCAGCGAAACAAGAATTACCCAATCGTAATTCTATAATGTGGTTTTATTAACTTGAATTTTTTTTTGTACTTATATTAAATCTACCATAATAATTTTATGTGATATAATTTATCACCATTACTATGTTCCTCTATATATATAGAGATTGATGAATACAAATCCAAATTCACTTTCACCCCACGCCATGGGCTATGGAAGGAGGAAAATCAAAATAATGATTGGATAAGAATAAATTAAATACAAAGAAGGTGTAGGAAACATGTGTAATTATGTCATAATAAATATTTTATTTTAATTAAATCAATACAACATGAAAATGATGACTTATTTTTCTATAGTTTTAATCTGAAATAGTCATAGGAATCAATAAACACTGAATCTAGATGACCACATACATTTTGTGTCCTTGAAGTAGATAGAAATGTATGGTCTTGTCAATGTTTTGATTAAAATATCCTATAATCTAAGCATCCAGATATCTATTTTAATTAATGATGAGGATATTCATAAGGTTAAACAATATATTGGAACATTCATTGCATGGACTTCACAACTTGTAAAAAACATGTCTAAAAGGAGGTATTCATTTATAATTTATATTTCAAGATAATTCATTAACATTTTTATTGAAAAAAAATCACTGATGAATGCTATCACAAAAGGACACTAGGAAGGGGTGGAAAGAAAGAATTTCTCAAAACCTTATCAAGGATCAACCGACCAATTGAAATTATATACCAGAAGCTGGTTAAACCCAATCCTTCTATATTTGAATTTATAATCATTACAGTATCATGTGAATATGAAGTTGATAGATGGTGGGGCTCAACAAATTCTTGTTTATGGAAATATATAAAATGGGGAAGATCCAAATTTCATTTGTTTTGACAATGTAAGTTAAATTATTACGCATGATTGGTTATGCATCTCAATTATAAATGTATACATGAGGTATGTTTTCAAGATTTGATTTTCAATAACTTGATATACTATGATAATTATGAAAAAATACATTTCATATTTTTCAAAGGTTTATATACAATGAAAATTAAGGTATTTCCCTATGAAACAAATTTGGACTTTTTAGTCCTCATGTATCCTCAACAAAACAAAAAGTAATTCAATCCAAGAATGAGTGTGAAATAATGGTAGGCCTGCTAAATTGGTTAATAGAAAAATTACGTATGAAAGTCTCTTCATAATAGTAATGATGTTGGATTAAAACAATATAATTTAATCATATCAAATTTATTTTAGTTCAATTCAATACATATTCCTCTTTGTGTATTTAGGTAGTATTGGATTCTCATTATGGTCAATTTTGGGGATCCAATTATTTATTTCATGGTTTCAACTCATTGATATCCAAAAACCCAACCACAAATGAGGGTGTTTTTTAAATTTTAATTCTCGTCATCAATCATTTTAGAACTAAACAACTAGTTATATAATTTGAATTATCTTTTAATAAGGATCATGTTATAATAGTGTGGTGAATTAATATCATCTATTTCATGGAATGATGCTAAGGGAAAAGGACACGAAACATCAGATGTACTACGACTGGATAAAAATAGTTGTATATATAATAATATTTCACTATCAATACACACATAAAAAATTGACATATTTTTCACATTGTTTTTATAGTGTTCAAAACAAACAGACGATAAATATTATGGTTATTATATTTGTAAATTTATAAAAGTGATTATATTCCATGAACAAACTATCATCCTTGAAGAGTTATTTTAAATGGTAATTACTAGTAAATTTAAAATAATAATTTATCCTTTGTGTATTTATATTATTCATTACAACCATTATTGTCAAAATTAACGTATTCACATGATGAGAGAGACATTTTTAGAAATAAATGTTCAGCATACCTAATAGATGAATGTATAGAAATAAAATACAGATGTGACTGGTATGACTCGATGTGTCTTTTTTTAAAAAAAAAATTGTCATTAGTTTTAATAAAAAGATGATGTGCCATACTAGAAATTGAAAAAATACATTATGTTTGTTCTGATACATTGGGATAATGATACATATATAAATTTTGACATGTAGTAATCAACGCCTCCTAAATCCGACACATGGTGTGATTGTTATGACTTTAAGTTGATATTTATATAATAAATTAAACATAAATTTAGATAAAAGAAAAACTGCCATAAAAAACAGATAAAACACATTCATATTGTTTTGATATTTTTGGTTAATGATCCATTAGTCAAATGTGACATGTATGAATCAACAACACCATAATCCGATGAATGGTTTCAGATATATGACTAAAAGTATCCATTATCAGTTTAAATTTGACAATTTAGTTCAAAACATGTCACTCACTGAAAATAAAAGAAAACAGACAATAATTGTATTCATAAACTAGGAAAAAGTTTCATACTTTCTTGGGATATGTATAAATTATTTTCATGTCAATGTGACACATGATGAGAATGATACGACTCAAAATTAATATTTCTAGTATGAAAGTATATTTTAGTAAAACAAATACAGTTAGAATACGAAAATGTGAGAAAACATATTTTTATTGGTTTGACACTTGAGGACAAAAATCTATATGTTATTCAGGATGTACAGGAATCCAATGAACCTCAATCGGAAGCACGATACAAATAGAATGACTCAAAGTGTAACTTTTTATTTAAAAATGACATTAATTTTATTAACAAACACAATTGGAATTCGTAAAACCATTATAAATGCATTTGGTTTGTTATGAAAATATAGGAAAACGATCCCTGAGTTATTTATGATGTGTAGTAATAAATATAACCTCAATACAACACATTATGTGAAAAGTATAAATCACAATGTGTATTTTTCATTAAAATTGAAATTAATTTTTGAAAGAAGAATTACTAATATAGTAAAAATCAAAAAATCACATTTGGATTGTTCTGATACATTAGGTAAATGATACATGAGTAATTTTTGATGTGTAGAAATCGACCCCACCTCTATTTGACTCATTGTGTGACCGATATGACTAAAAGTTTCATTTTTCAATTTAAAATTATATTTTATCTCAAAATGTGTCAGTTGCTATAAACCAAGAAAACACTTTATGATTATCTTCATATTTTAGGACAGTGAACCTTTAGTCATTTTTGTCATGTCTAGTGTATTCTCTTATCAAATCGACGCACTATTTGACGGGTATGACTCAAAAAGCATATTTCTCATATGAAATAATGTTGTTTTAAATAAAACACAACTAAAAAACTAAAAACCAAGAAAAAGCATTTGGTTTATTTTAATACCATAAAAAAACGATCCATGAGTCATTAATGACATGTTGGATTCAACCAAATCTCAATCAAATGAACTATGTGACCATAATAAATCCAAATGTGTTCTTATTTAAAAATAGACTCTAATTTATCTAAACAGACAAATACATATACAATATACTAAGAATAGACAATCATATTATTTGGATACTTTAAAAAAATGATCACTGATTCATATTTGATTTGTATGAACCAACCACACCTCAATCTGATGCACAGTGTTACCAGTATGACTAAAATTGTATGTTATCAGTTAAAAATTGACATTTTGGATCAAAACATATCACTAACAAAAAATAAAAAAACTCCCTCCAATTTTCTTCATAATTTAGGAAAGTGTTCCATAATTCCATTAGGATTTTTAAGAAGAATTATCAAATCATTCTGAGGAATAAAGAAATCAGTATGACTCAAAATGGTTGTTTTTGGTTTTAAATGATATTTTAATAAAAAAATGTCATACTGAAAACTAAGAAAACCCAATCAGATTCTTTTGATTCATTAGAACAATGATCCATGACTCATTTGTGATGTATATGAACCAACCACACCTCAATATAATGAATGATGGGACTTGTATAAATCCAAATATTAAATTAAAATTTGATATTAATTTTAGTATATAAAACAAGGGACATACTCAAAACCAATCAAACCAATTCAAATTTTCCTAGATATTTTAGGACAATGATCCATAAATCATTTTTTATATGTAGTAATCAACCCTACCTTAATATAATGAAAAATTTGAAATATATAACTCTAAATATTTATATTTTTATTATGAAATGATATTTTATGAATGTATTTATTCATATTAATGTTTAATTTATTGATTTATATTATTACTAAAATAATAATCATTTTCATATATAGGTGGAAACCTTTTCTAGAGTTCGGATTGATTTTTCGTCAACTAATACCATGTGTGGACATTTTTGATAGGAGATCACAGATGTCGAAGGATAAAAAATTAATATTTTCAACTATTTGTTTGATAATTGTAAATTTAATTTAATAAAACATTGTTTGAAATGTATATATCATTGTTTTCCAAAACCTTGTGTGTGCTTCTTGGTTTTAGTGTCTGCTATTGTGTGTTATGATTTATTCTTGTGTTTGTTGTGTAATTGTTGTTTTGTGTAGGTAGTGTGTGTGTTTTGTGTAGGTGCTACTTGTGGGTGTGTTGTTTATATGTACAGGTGCTAATGGTTGGTGTTATTTTATACAAACAACACATCAAAGATAGATAGGACATTATCAGCACTATTTTGAACATTGATAAAGGCACCTTTTATCAGTGATAATTAATGCATCGATAAATTTTTCTTTTATCAGTGCTGAAAATAACAGAGATAAAAATTTTCCATTATCCATGCTAAAATATAATGGATAATGGGGAAACATTATTAGTGATATTTTTATTACGAATAAAGGTATCCACTTATCCATGATTTTTGAACATTGTAATAGGGGACCCCTCCTGTTAACTTCGCTGAGTTTAAAAGATTTTTTCTATCACTATTAAAATTATTTTATTGTATTGATAAAATAACTATCTCTAGTAATGTTACTTACCTTAATATTGTCTAACATAATTTTTTAAGATGACATGATAGTCATCCTTAACTTAGAGAGGGTGTTCGACCAGTTTCCTAACCATTATCCATCACCCTTGTAAGATTATCATAACTTTTGAACAGATTTCGACCACATTAATTCTCTGAACAGATGTTTATACCACTCCTTTAGAATTGAGATCATTTATTGAAATTATAAATTCTCTACAGTTGACTCTAAACAGCTCATTCATTGAAAAATATTATTTTCTTAACTAGTTTGGTATAATTTCCTTACTATTAATAGAACCATCCAACATAACAAGTACAAATATCAAAAATCACTCAACCATTGTCATGGTGAGCCTTATAGCCTCATCCTTCTCTTTATGTCAATTCTACACAATTGAAAACCCCATCATGTGAAGTCAAAACCTTATATTTCAAATCAAAAATGGTTTAGTAGTGGTAGTGGAATGAACTATTCCTATGTCTCATCCTGGAATGGTTACATAATTTATGTGTAAGTGATTCATAAAGAACCATATTTGTTTTGATCCATGCATTCTCCACTCAGGAATTTTCAAATGTCGATGCCCCATTGTCTTCAATAATCCAACCATTCAAAGAGATACTACAATCAGAAATCAATAGTATTCAATAATTCAATTTCTCTTGCATGGTATTTTATTCTTCATCACAAAATCGATATCATTTAATTTTGTTTGAAAATGTTGAATACCTGATCTTTTCATCTAAATCAGTAGTGGTTTATAAGAAATGAGCTTAACAGAACTTCTCTAGTGGAAAAATCAACATCAATGGTGTTGGTTTCCCATTAATATACTTCAATTAGAATAGTGGTAAACTAACACGAAATAAGATAACTTAATTCAAATCTATATAAATTTTTTTCGAAAACATAAAAAAAATAATTTAAGTAATTATTTTTATAGAAAAATGTATTAAATTGTTGTCAAAAAAATCCCCCCACACAATGATTTTTCTATTCATGAATCAAACAATAACCAAAAATTAGTTAAATAAAATGTATCTAGAACTTGAAATGTTTTATGGAAATAATTTTTTTTATCAAAATGAATTACCAAATTATATTTTTATAATGAATTGAAAAATTATTTCCTTCAAGAAACGAAATATTATCTGGTGAAATGTTGAATACTTTTTATCAAAGATTATTATCCTTAACAATTTTAAAATAGATTAATTAATTTAAAATTAAAATCAACTATGTTTCTAAACCATTATTTATCTCCAGGAGAACATAATACCATAATAAGAATCCGAAATAAATTATTCACATTCATTGGATGAGTGAATTAAAAGAATAATGGTATTATAAACAACTTATACATCTATATAATGCATTTAACACAGTTTGAATTGGATTAAGATTTTCATTTCATAATTCATCTAAATGAATACATTAGATTATTAAATATAAATTAAAAAAATAAATGGTAAATATAATTTTATAACATTGATATATTTTTTTACTAAATCCAACTGCTTTCTATGAGAAAAATTAAAAACGAACAACCCAAATAAATCTAACGGTTATTAAGGAATTGAACTCCTTAATATGGCTTTAAAACATTTAAAAATAAGAAAAACTCAAAATCACATTAAAAAATTCATTGGAAATTGAATAAAATAAAATTTTAAAGAGCTTAGAGAATTTATAAATTATTTTCATTGTTGTAAAATTTAGCATTGTGAAAGGAGGGTGAATATCAGTGGTATTCCACACAAACAGAAAACCGATAAAGTCACTTATTATTTGACAGAAAGAAGCATGAATATAGGTGTTTCCATATTATTAATAACATTAGAATATAATTTAGATATTTATGGAATCATTTTATGATAAATAACACATATTTAGATATATTGTTATTAGAAATAAATTGAAAGACGTTGGTTTATATGATTAATTCCTCTTCAGTAGGTCTATATTAGATACCTAATTATGGACCATTATATTGGATATTTAAGAAGACCATCACATAAAATTTATGAATATTGATGTTTATAAGATAATAGGGTGGTGTTTGTTTGAATAAGAAGAATCATGGGGGTATAATGAATAGTGGTTATAGGTTCCCTTCTATAAGGGAATGGAAGGACACATTTGTGATAATTAAAGCATTATATTAATATATATTAATTTTAGGGATAAAATGCATCTAAATTGAAATAAAAATATTATAAGATAACTATGATTATAAATAATATCATCTGATTTTTTTGATAATTTTTTGTTATTTTTTCTCATTTATCTCTTATTTTTAACCCCTTATTTACCCTTTTGACATTATATGTGATATAAATAATTCATTAAAAATATGTGTTATAAAAGTTATAATAAAAAAGACAATTGACCCATAAAATGTATCTAGGTAGATATTTTAAATAACATATAATTCAAATAACTTAATATAGTGTTTTTTAAATTTAAATCATTAAATAAAATAGTTTTTATTGAAAAATATGATAAATGTCATTCTTGAAAGAAATAATTTTATTTGACTTTAATGACATGAAGATAATATTTTAAATAAAATATAAAACATCCACACAACCTAAGAAAAATATATTCATATAAAAAATTATATATAGAATTAAAATTGGCCAAAATAATATTACATTATTATATTTAAAAATACTTATATGATTTTTCGATTACATTCTCATGAACTATGTTGGAATTGTTTAATAATTTATGGAAATTATTATTTCACTGGAAAATAAAACAAAACGAACCTGATAAAAAAATTAATTATACATTAAAATAAAAAATTATAAAATAACTTAATCTCTTTTTATCATTATATAATAATTTTAGAGTTATTAATGTCAATAGAGTAACATTTTGCAAATTTATTTACATAAAATAATAAGAAATTCATTAACAAGGGAAAATTTAAACAAAATTCCATATATTCTAATTTCATATATATATATATATTGTATATTTTAATCCATCAAATTAAATAAATGGATGTTTTGGATTTTTTTATGTATTATATTCATGTGTTAGTCTTATTTTAACCTTTTAACCCTTAATGAGTTGATAAATATTTACCAAAGTTACTCTTCATAATGAAAAAAATAAAATAAACCAATTTAATATATATGAAATTCCTATTTAAAACTATAGTGTAAAATTTTCATGATTCATTTCAAATTAGCGGTTTAATATAATTTAAAATTAAACCTACTAAATTTGATGAAATGGAGTATTCACGAATAATGTTATTTGAATTTAAAAAACATGTACTTAAATCCCTGAAATAAATTTCTATCAAATTAATTATTTTATTAATAATTTAAATGAACTAATTTTTCTTTTAAAACCCATTTACATTAAAATAGTTTATTTTAATCTGCAAACCAAAATTATAGTTTTTAAAAAAACGGGCATATATAAAATTTCATAAAAATATATACTTCTTAATATTTCTGAATAATTCACTCCTACGTAATTTTAATATTCTAATATTAAAATTGAACTTAATATTTTTAAAATACATTATAAAATTTTTTATAAATTAATTATATTATATTATCATAAAAAATATATAAAAGATTTTATAAGAAAATTTTAATTTTCAATCATAAAATGTTTTAAATTTCATTTATTTCTAAATACCCAAATTAAATTACTTTAAAATTTTAAAATATAATATATAATTTATTTATAAATACTTATTAAATTGATATATTGTTTTTTAAAATACATTGTGCACCAAAATACTCTTTTTAGAAAAATTAATTTCAATGATGAATATTGAACTTAAACCAACATCAATTATAATGATGGATCCTATTTAATAGGTTATATCAAAATTAATTAAATTACACTTATATGAAATTAAAATAAAAATCAAAACATAATGACACTTTTGAATAACTATATTTAATGAGAATAAATGACTGTATTTGATTTTTTTTATTTTTCACTATTTAATAAAAATTATTAATTTTAGAAAAATAATAAAATTTCCTCATAATTTAATTTTATATGATTTTTTAACAAATTATATTGATTTTGAAAAATAAAATTTCTTAAACTGGAGAAATTAATTATAATTTCCATGTGTGAAATAAAATAAAAAGCATTTTTAAAGAAAAAGATTTTTTGATTAATAAAATAACTCTACTAAATAATCTATTCCTATTTAATATGAATTAATCAATCCTTTTTTATTTATTAGAAAAATATTACCTATATAAATAATATAGACACTCATATTCATACCAACCAACTCAACGACTATATTATAATATTATTTCTAAAATATATCACAATTCACATAAATATTTTACTTGTGTGTTAGGTATGTTATCATGTTTAATATTAATTGAAATTAATTTTATTAGGTATTACATTATCCCACATTAAATTAATTTTTTCATTTAAATTTTATCTTATTCATTAAGGGGTTAATAATTGATATAATTTTCCTTGAAACCCAAATCAAACAATGGGATAATAACACTGCCTTTAAAAAGGGAAATTTGAAATCCTAATGGTTACCAAAAATAATAAATAGCTAGGTACCTAGAAATATAGAATATTATTCATGTATTTGAATTATTAAAGTGGAGAAGAATACAAAAATATAACGATTAATATTGATAAATAGTTAATATGGTCATCATAATGTTAGGAGACAAAAAACTATAAATTATTAAGGGGTGAAAATAATATTAATTAATTATAAATTAATGTAAAATGATAGCATGTTTATTTCAAAATTATTTTCCAAAGGATGAGGTATTATTCTACTATCAATATAGAGAACAAAAAAATATAAACTAACATGATAGGAAAAATTTAATCATTTGGTAGTATTTATATAAATTTCCACTTCATCTCTTACTCAATGAAAAGAATATTGAAGATATATTATTCATACCTTAAGTAATAAAATTTAATTCAAACTGATCATATGATCTCCAAAATAATTGAATGTTATTACTTCTATTTATATATTTTTACATAAAAAAATTAGGATAAATTATCTAATATAATAAATTTATCTCAAAAATATTATCAATAACACCAACTCTCAAAATAATCTATTCCAAATATAGAAACCATAGAAATCCCCCAAATAATTTTTCACAATTTCAAAATGAAAATATATGAAGGATTTACATATTAGTATTTTACCAAGATCATCATTAATATTTACACCATTAAAATATAAATAATCAAAAAATATCATATTCTAAATATGTGAATAACTTGATTATATATTATCTGTAAAGATGATAATAACTTGAATCTCTAGAAATTATTAATGATTACAAAAATAATTTCAATAATTATCTCTATAAATACAATGTAATTTTCATTATAATCACTTTATACCAATTAATAATTATTAATTATATATGAATAAATTATTATGGTTTATATATCCCTCAATAATGTCTTCTACAATAATATATTTCTATATTTTTTTACATTTAATATATTCATTCTAATCCTTAATAAAAAATTACTATTGAAAACCCCTCAGATGATTCAATATTGTATAGCTAAAATACTATAGAGAAATAATATTCTACAACATAATTCATAAATCACAGTTCGTAAACACATAAATCATTCCACTTCCTTCAAATACCATTATCTAGGATTCATCATCTTAATCGTTAATACCTCGATCCATTTGTATTTCATTCACTGTTTCTTCATCATCAATCGTAAAAGAATTAATCAAAAAACTAATCTGATATACTCCAAAATAAGTCCACCTAGAATATCTATAGGTATTATTCCCATAAATTTTATATTTAAAACATTCATTTAACAATTATACCATAGGGAAACAATTTTTCTCACTAATTTCGTTAACAAAATATTTCATTTTACCTTGGAAATTACATGATCTATGTACTTTTATTCAACCCTCATCACACATTCCTTATCCTCTTAGATATTTAAAAATGTGATTATTCACACATTCGTGAAATACTGTAATTTAAATATATTTCATCCATAGAGTCCATGAAACTAGAATTCTCTCTTATATTCTTTTTAGGAAATTAACTCATGATGAGGTTTTTAATATTATAATGGGATGGAAAATTAAAAATTATCACAAGCATTGTCATTATAAATCCCATTTAATTTGTTTTATCTTGTATTATATAATTTCATTTTCATTCATTTTCATCATTCACATGAATAATCATGGATCCATCTATTTTCCAAAACCAAAAAGTATAGTGTGGAAAACACAAGTAATATTGAGGAATCGTATAATAATGAAATGAATTTGTATGATTTCTAAATTGTGAAACCTTATATTCAATATATGACATATTATATATAAACTAGGTCATCCTTGGTTATTATAAAATCAAATCCATCAATATGGTTGAGAAGGAAAATATAAATTAATCTATGAATGTCACCCTAGATTTTCATACTAGGTGACAGAAAGGGAACATTCACTAAACACTAGAATGACTGTTGAGGTATACTTGAACAATTCTCTTTTAGGTTATTAACTTGAGATTAATATATGTCAAATAAATTTCTCCCCATAGTTTCTATTATGATATGTTTTTAAAGGAAAACTATACTCCTTTATTTAACAAAACAATCTTTTATACCAAGGATTATCCAAAAGGATCTATCTAAATTTTTATCATGCTAGCTTCCAATGGAAACTAGTCATTATTATGACTCAAATAGCAAAGAAAAAATAAATTTCATAAATCAATATTACCTATTAATATATTTTTATTCATTAAAAACATTACAATCAATGTTATATGCATATAGGTTTTGTGTATTTAAAAAATTGATACAACAAAAAATTCATAAGCGAGGTACATATTCTGTTATAAGATTCTTGATGAATAAAAACATTATTAACCATATCATACAAAGATACATTCTTTATAACTTGGGGAATGTAATCATAGGAATGGTTGATATCAGATGCCCTCTAAGGGTAAATAAGGAAGATATGAACATTCATATTAACCTAACAAGAGAATAAGTGTACAATAACATGAACCTAACATTTGAAAACCATTAAATTAATAAAATAGATCATAATATTGGTTCATGAAATAAATCAAGGATGTTTAAAAATAAAATTAATAATCAACAAACATGATATATGAGATCATATAATTGGAATATTACATAAGTTAGTGGCATAAACCTGAGAATAAAAATCATATCCTTAGTCAAGAATCACATCCATGTTTATAATAATAGATTGGATTCAATCCCCATTCCATCATATCATGTATCATGGTTAACAAAAACTACTATAATCTTTTATAAACCCACTTATTAAATGAAATTCACTCCATATTCCAGTCCTTATTTCCACATAAGATATCCATCTATTCCCAACACGTTAGAGGGTAACATAATTTTAGGCCCACACATAACATAATAGAAATAAAACATATTTGAGTGAATAGTTATTAAAATATTCACAATAGTATAACCCACAAAGTAACTGGGTTTCTAAAACAATTCATAATTTAATCATATAATAACCCATGAAAAATATTGGTTTCATTAGGGTTTCATCATAAGTTAATTAACTCCTTGGAAAGAAACATGTTTCATCATATCATCCTTAAATAATAATTATTATAAAAAATCTAACAAATGAAATTGAATGGGGTCATTGGATCATATCCAGAGTAAAGATTAATTTAAATAAGTGGATTAAATCTTATATGAATAATACATTAAATGATATTTAGAATATTTCCCGAGGGAAATGTAATTTTTATTTGTGAATAACATCTACAGTATATAAAATTTTCACAAATATTAAATAAAATATCTTATTTGAAGTTATCTTTTTAAAATAGTATGGTATGATTTATACCATTGGTTGTTAAATATGGTGATTAATTCCAGTCTTTCCATGTACGTAAAAACATTGATTCCTCTGAAATTTTCTATAAAAAGTAAAAAGTACATTTTTTAAGAAATTACCTGAAGAATAATTATCATCCATTTTATAAAAACTAAATAATTGTTTAAAAAGATATTTTTCAATCATAGAATAATATTAAAAATAGTTTTTATTTTTTTATAATACATGGATATTAATGAATATGATATTTCGACCAAAGAGAAAAATAATGTTTATTTTCCATATAAAATATTTGATCACATATATAATTAATGATAATAAAATTAAATAAAAAATAAATCTATATAATTAACCATATGATAAGAAAATTCATTACATTCTTGAGATATAGGTTATAAAATTTCAACATTAGAAACATTATCATAGTCAATCACATTAAAAAATAAGATAGTCATATAAATCTCTTACCTCAAGTCTGACTTACCTTGAAAGAACTCTATAATACTATATGTTAAATTTATGTTTTTCATAATTATATAATACATTAATTAACTAAATTATAAAATAATTAATGAAATAGTTATAACATTGTATTAGCAAATTATTAATAATTCCCTTTTAAAAACATAGTTTTGGGATGATAACAATTTTGTTTGTTTTGAGAATTTTTGGCTGATAGTTCTAATCAGTGTACATTTATCATGGGTCCATATTATCTATAATTCCAAAATTGATATAAATATTATATATATTCATTATATATATACATTAATATATAAATTATATTGATAGAAAAATGAATCACATTATTCATAGAGATGGTGGGTCACATGTACACATTAACACTATTTTCACATTTTAATGGATTTAAAGAATGATATGTAAATAAAAATTCACCTATTGAGAATAATAATAAGCCATATATACCATATATATATTATCAAAATATGTTGATGTTAACATCAATTTAAATGGTAAATAGTAAAATAATTACCTTGCTTCATGGAGGTGGTAGTCTATATGTACATACGTGCGATGTTATCGGTTTCCAATTGATGGGAAGGTAAGAAGATTGATATGATATTATAATATAATAATTACAAATAAATATAAAATATCATCTATAAAAAATAAACCCTATCTTAATGTCCATCCATGCATGATGGTTGTTGAAAATTGATTGTATCACTTTGTGGAAGTTTTATACAACATTTACAAAAGAAATAAAACATTTACTTACCATTTAATGGAAATGAGGGTAATTATTGATTATTCAAAAATTATAATAACTTTTCTATATATTGATGATAATTATTTTATTATTTTATTATGACGAACATCAATTTATTAGAGGTATTAGATCAAATAAATTTAAAGTGGTTGGGTAAGATGATTACATCATTAATTCCTTTCCTTATATAGATACATTATTAAGGAAACATTAATTTGTATTTTATCAATACCATAACACAAAAAATAATGTCTAGTAATGTTTAGAATAATGTTTTATAGTCTTTGGTTGTGTTATATTTCTCAATGATATGTAATGAATTGATTGTAGGGGTATCCTTTTATATAAGAGGTAAATGAAACACTCTTGATTCTTAATGTATTTAATTAGAAAATAATAATTTAAATGTAAAAATGGATCCAAATATATTATATATTATGATAATATGGGTATGATTCTAAAGCTTATAATACAATAACATTTGGACTATTTTTTTGATAATTTTTCACACAAAACATATTGTTTTAGGAATATCTTATCTCTTTTGAAAATTATTGTTATATCAATGACATTTACTCATTAGGGGTTAGTATAGTTATAATAAAAAATTAATGTGACAAATAAATAGAAAATGGATGGTATTTTCAATCATATACCATTCACATTGGAGAAAGTATAATTTTATATAATTTTATATCAATTAATAACATATTTTTTATAATAAAATATCATCATTATTATTTGTGATGTTATTCATAAATTTGCCTTTAAAGAAATTAATACATAAATATAATATAAATATAAAGAATTTAAACATCCCTAATATGTTATATTTCTAAATAAAATTAATAGGTAACTAAAATTATAATAAAAAATACCTCTAGAGTTTTTTTAAAAAAATTATATTTTTTCAACTTCTTCTATATACAATATTTCAGGGGTTTATAATAATTTAATGTATTTATTTTATCACTAATAATTTAAAATAATTAACCGTTAAAAAAATATTTCATACATATAATAAATTATTTGACCTAAAATTATCCTATAAGGATGCTGACCCCGGTAGCCCAGAGTTTGTGCCCTATGTTAATACATTGATATTGATACAAGACCTGGATACAAGTGGACCAATAGATAAAGATGTTTTGGATTCCAGATTACATACCTGAACTTTAAATTACAACATGAAAGTAAACACATCATAGAGATACCATTTGTAACACCCAATAAACTCTTATATTTACCCTTCAATACATTTATAATATTCAGCTTCATATCATGACGAAAAATAAAAAACAAGAAAGTGGGGAACTCAAATTATCTATAAGGGTAACAAATAAAATAGAAGAAAATATAAAAAAAGTCATTATTAGTGAATAAAAACAGAATCCATTAGAACAAAATCTTGAATAGGATATGGCAAAGATAAATGCTGAGATATTAATTCCATATAAATAATCACATGACAATGAAGCCTAACTATGGATATTCTAAAAGTTGAGAATTCCTATAGATTATCAATTAATAATATCATTAAGTGGGAATTAATATTATGGAATTATGAAACATTCCATAAATTATTTGTCTAAGAAATATGAATATGACTAAGGCCTCAGCTAAAACCATATTAGAAAAAGGGAAAGGCTTCGGCCAAGTCTATATCCATTTTATCTCATAAGCCTGAATGATGCATCAAGGGGATATTGAGGGCCCCGAAATCACTTTTTATATCTAATTAGTTCCTGATATAAATTGGGTTAAACAAAAACAATATATTCATATGAAATGTAACTAACATTCACTAATCGTTAAATTTAAACACAATCCATTCGGAGTAACATTGTAAAAAGTATCAAGATATCAAATACATAGTCAAACTTATCCTAAAACATTTATTAAAATATAGAATATGATAATCCTAGTATATCAACCAAAATAAATAATAAAATTAAATTGATATGTGGAAATATATTTAATTAGTCAAGTAAATCATTGATGTATACTTCATAGAAACAAACCTTTTAATTTTCAGTGAAGATTTTTTGGGAAATTTCATTTATAATTGTCATGGTATTATTATAAACCCATAAATAAAAAATATTTATATTCATGAAATAATATTTATTTTATAAAAATAATGATGTATAAAAATAGGTTATGGATGGTACAGAAAATGGGTAATAAATTGAGATGCTCCCTTTAATCAAGCATCTGTATCGGGGTCTAATTTAGAATAGAACATTGTAAAACATGTAAATAACTAAAAATAAAAATAAAATTATTTGGATACATGATTTTATAATTTATAAAAATAATTTATAATTGTTATATAAAAAGAATAAAAAATTAAATTTTGGAATTTTGGGAGAAATCATAACCCAAATGAAAATGGAGATTCAGGATGAAACCAATAACTTATGTCCAAGTGTGTTCTACAATTGACCTTTAGATAATAAAATTGAATTCCTTAAATAATTATTTAATAAATATTTTACATTTATTTTATTCATTATAATTTTTTATGTATATTTTTGTCCATATTGATGAGTTATAGAGTTTAATTTCTTTGTATTGGATCATTTCATTTCTTAGTTTTCATGATCGGTTCACTTTCTTATAAGTAATAAAGTATAATTAACTAGAATTCTATTTGTTTTCTATTAATGAATATATATATATATGTGTAATTGTTTTTATATATTATTTTCTCTAAGATATGATGATGAATCATTAGATTACTTGTTAATGATAAATGTTTAGATTAATTTTAGATGTTTTTCGATCACAAGAAAATGCTTTTTCTAATTAAATATGATCATGTATATATAAATAACATTAAATATGTACAATAAAACAATTTTTAACCATAATTATGGTTTTATGGTCATCCTTGAAGGTGGTAATAAGAAATGAAAATGCATCATCCATGATGTTGTAAAATTGACACATCACGTGTTATGTTTTCATTTATAGAATCAAAGAGATATAAAATGGAGTTTGATGATGGAACATACCTTAACATTATATAATTCTTGTATATATATACGATAATTGAGTTATCATGTATCTTTATATGGGATAATTGAGGTACATAAAATAAAATAAAATAAATATAAATGAAAATAAAAAAATTAAAAGGAATTTTACCTCTTAAATACTCCTCATTGAAAACCTCTTTAGGGGGTAGGTTTTTTCATTTTTATAATATTGAGATCGCATAGACCTGGGTTAGGGGCTTTTAAGTAGTATTGGGTAGACTTTTTTCATGTTTCAAGTCTTTAATGGTGTGAGGTGAAGATGTTGTGATGGGTGGTATTTATACTAGAGGATAGGGTTTTTTAAAATATTTTAATCATTTCTTTCTTATTTTGGCACAATACTAAGAATATTTTTAGCATTGTCAACTCAAATATTAAAATAATTATGTCTAATTAATAATAATGGGCTTAAAACATCAAAAATTTACCTATGCCTTAATAATTCATGTATTTAAAATATATAGTATATTTTCATATTTTACTATTCACCAGAAAATAATGTATTTTAGAAATATTTGAAAAATCCACACAATCCATTTTTTAATTTTTAGAATAAAAAAATTGAAATCCATTTTATGAAACTAATATTCCCTATATGATAAATTTACTTTATAATTAAAATCATCATTTATATAAAAAATTAGATTTTATATTTATAACTTATTCTATAACAATCGTATCATTTACTAAGGACTCATAAAATTATCCTAAAATATTTAGAAAAAAAATTGTTATTTTATAAATTCATTTTATGGGAATATATTTTATTATGAATAATTTTATTATTTATTATACTTCAATTAAATATATATAACGTTAAAAATTACCAAATGTTAATTATTATATTTTTAAATATTCATTAACATATACTATGATATAAGGATTAATATTGATAAGGTTAATCTTACTATTCATAAGGTCATGTTACAATTTTATCGGTATAGGTTTCTTAACTTCTAGAAATTTTTTTTAGTTCATTTATTCTTCATTTGTAATGTTTGTATTATTCCTCCTAAGTGATAATATGTGATTTATACTATATGATATAATTATAAGATGGAAAATTTCCCTGAAATATTTCTCATTAATTATATATCATCTTTTTATCTCTATATAAAAATTTAGAGATATTAATCTCGAGGGAGTTACATTGTGGTATTTACATTAATAAAAATAATATAAATTTTATTATTAACGTAAAAGTTGACCAAAAATGCATATATTGTAAATTGGTGTATATATATATGGTCGAATCAATTACAACTATTTAATTAATTTAATTTGATTTGTTGATTTTTAGAACTTGTACAGTGGTTTTAACAATTTTCTACACATTGTACACATAATGATTCGATAAATATTTAACAAAGTTATTATTCATAATGAAAAAAATTAAAAGAAATATTGTAACTAAATTTGATCTTTTAAATTTCTAAAATTCTTTACATTTTTTAGGATTCAATTTACTTAATAATTATAACTTAATTTAAAATTAAAGCCAACCAAATGACAAAAAACACTTCAATAAAACTTTTAACTGATGAAAAAAACTATTAAATACATAAATACTTGAATAAGTTCAATTATAATTACTCTTTTAATGTTTGTAATAATATACACTAAATAACGTTACTTTTAAAACATTTTTAAACAAAATTGATCTTTTTAGATTCATCAAATGAAAATATAATTTTCAATAAAAATGTGTATTTTTCAGTATTCATTGACAAATTAATCATTCTATGAAATTTGAAAACATTCCCGTTAAGAAAAGTTTTAATTGATGATTTCAAAAATTAAGTTCACTTATTTAATCAATTTTATAAAATCTGGATGAAATTTATTATATTATATTCTCTTAAAATGAAAAAATATTTTTTTATGAAAATAGTATTTTTGATGAACAAAATGAATTTATTATCATTTCCATTCTCAGAACCATAATTAAATTAATGAATTAAATTTAATATATAATTAATTAATTTAATTATTTTTAATTTAATCTATTATGTAATTAAAATTGGATCCTATATTTTTATTCAAAGTACAAGGGGTGTTAATTGTATTTGAAAATATTATACTAATGATAATCCCTACCACACTTTAGTTAAATAGAACTTTCTCAACAATTGTACAATGATAAGATTGTGTGTATCAAATTGAAAAGTTATCTGAGAAATAAAAGTTGATAATCAAGTATATAGGAAGTCTGATAAAATAGTTATTATAATTTTTATAAAAACAAACATTCTAATTTAAATTAAACTCTATAATGTAAAAATTATTGAAACAAGTTACACATATATTGATATAATATTATAATTAATTACTATATTTGTAATTGAAAATATACACATTAACATTAATATCCAAATAAGTAATAAATGTTAATATACGATTTCCACACTTTTAAAATTGACTATAAAGGTTTATCATTTTCTCATAAATAAAGTCCTCGATATAATGATCAGATTATCTATGTCTTAAAAAATGCTAGAGTCCCTAATTCAGTCTTCATTATGAAATATTTCATCCTATCCTTGGTATCGCTTGATTTTCTATATTTGATTCACCTTTATTCATATCCCTAGAATCCATAAATCTAAAACATGGTAATCCAAAATGAATAAGAACAATTAATATCCAATGGAATTTATACTCTTCAAAAAGATTCCATAGAAATAGAACTCTCTAAAAATTTAAAATCCTAAGAATGATATTTTTAGTCAGTGAATAATATCATATGTGTTGAGTCACAAATGATTTATCTCCTATATTGTAATTTCCCTGACCTGAAATCCAATAATCCATTTCCCACAGACAAATCATAACATGACCTCAAGCACGCCTCCCTCTACTCTAGAGGTTTCCAACTAACAGAAAGGGACTAATGATTCACGTGGTGAGACTATAGCCTCTTTACTAGAGGAATCCACATCAGAACACAATGTAAATATTATAATAAAATGAAACAAATAAAAAATATACAAGGAAAACATCTCCCAAAAGGGTAAAATCCATAATTCCACATTAACAATGTCCTGACATACTAGTTGTGGACGTGAATAAAACTCAAAAACAATATAAATTCAAATAACCAAACGAGTCTGAACTCTATTTCTATATCCTTCTCTATGTTCATCCTAACACCAACATAGCATCTTATGTTGGGCCTTCACCCTTGTTTTGACCTACATCCATGAAATATGTTTGGGTACCCAATGGTGGCCCGATTAGGGTGTGTATACAGAACTCAGTAGGCCATCGCCATTGGTGTCCAAAAAATATCAATTCTAATAGATATTTTAATCAGGTAAAAAATAAAAGGGAAGAAAAGAAGTGATAGTTTATGTTTCATTTGTAAATTAAGTAAATTTAATTCATGATTATCATTTATCCTAGATCCATTTCTTAATCCATCACTACAACATAATCCCTTTTTTAAAAAAATTCTCTTTGATTTAAGAATATAAATCGTCTATAAATGGGTCTAACATAATCAATCACTACATATAGGGGAAAATAAATCAAGTCCTTATCCCACTAGGGATAAAAATATCACATCAACACATTATCATCACCTTGAAGCCTCAGTACAGGTGGAGTAAAACCATTAGGGGAAAAGATCCCACATCCCCTTCTCCATCCCATTAATTTTTTGGTAGTGTTTGGAGCCCCAGTCTAACAAAACATGTGGTTATAGAACCTCAAAGTCAATAACACACTGTACAAAGACATGTGGACATAATTTTTTACAAATTAATCACAAACATACCATAATACAACCAAGATAAAAAATTCCATTATAGATCTCAATAAAAAACAAACAAAATTAGAATCAATACTACCCCACAACACATCAATACATTTACCAATTACATTCCATAGCCATTATCCAAATTCCCATTCTCATGAATCAACCATTTTTTGTGTATTAAACAACCCCTATGCCTTATCCAAATTCACCAAAGACCACACATTTAAATATTTATCACATTTACCATTTCACAAGAATTCACCCACTTATTCATACCATGTACATTTTACATATCTTATAACATAACCACTATATTAAAATCAAGATGTTAGTTTCCCACCACTTCCAATGTATTAATTTGTTCAAAATATTAATCCATTTCCTTGTTACATCCCATTAAAATATTCCCCATTCCCCATTTCATCATTCCTTTATAAGTTCACCATTCTATATTCACTAACCCACTTTGGAATTTCAAAACAAATTTTGATAAAAAATTGATATAATCCCCTTTGAACCAATATTCCTGTTTTTATGTCATTAAAAACAACTCCTTATGCCTTATCACCATAGGAATCTCTATTATCCTTTATTTTATTGATTAATCAACCATTAAATCACGTTCTTCATGGTTTCAACCCATTAATCAATAGTCCATCACTTAACCCAACCACTCTCTATGTCCATGATTGTCGGCACACCCCATGAGTGGCCCTAAAACAGTCAAGTCATCCTCTACGCTTCCAATAAGGATCATGAGGGTTCTATTGGGTGACTTAGACACTCCTTATTATTAAACACTCCAATAAAACCATGAAAAATATTTGGGAAAATAAGATCACAAGCTTACATGTACAAATCCAAAATAAAACTATTGTATAATACTTATAGACCAACTAATTTTTATCTGATGAATTATGCACTAATAATCGATGCCATACAGCTGGATTCAACCACTATTTTATGCATAAAACTAAATTTTTAAAAAAGGAGGGTTTTAGAGATCCATAAGTAAATGGGAGAAAGATGAAAACACTTATAGAAATGTGGAAGCATGTAAGAGATTAGACTTACCTGAGGCGTCAATTTGAACCAACGACGCCCCAAAAGCCTAGAATCAATGGAGAATCACCACATCCAATCTTGGTTAATTCAAGTACATCACTAGGTTTTCTTGGATTGGAATGGAGGATGAACCTATGATTGGGTTTAAAATCCTGGGATGGATTTTTTTTAGTTTTCTCAAATTTTATGGGATGCATGGTTTACCCGAACAGTTTTCCAAACTGTACGCAGACCGCGTGGAATCTAATGCCTGGAAATTACCCCATTTCGCACAGTTTCTTGGGGATTCTTCATGGTTTTCACTGTCCATGCACAAACTATGAAACTTGAACAGGAACTCCCTTTTCATCCTTTTACTTGTCATGAACCTCCGAAACACCCCTGAAACATTACACAAATATGGGGAAATGCTTATCTAGTCAAAAAGTAGTTACCTATCCAAAACATAAACAAAAACATAACTTCAATACATCCCGAATCTTACAACATCCACACCATATAATGGATAACCCTTGATCCTCTCTTCCATGAATCCATATGCCTTCATAAATAGAGGAAATTCCACTAGTGTTTTATATTCATTCTCACTTTCCACATTTATGGTTTCACACCACAAAGACACATAACATGGATCAATGTCACCGACACATCCCCCAACACTTTCTCACCACGACCTAAAACACAAACTAGAAAACTCCTCAAGGATGAATCCACTTTAACCATTTCAAACAGAAGAACTTCATAGGGTAGACGTATGCAACAACAGATAACACACAAAACATAGAATCATAACACCCAACATAACGTCATCATAGAGGAACCAATCATGCACCACATCAATCCGATTCCTCTTCACAACTCATGCCCCAAATCACATCGCATCATTTTCAGCTATTTTATTAAATCTCAATGCAAAAAAACTCAATATATCCAAAAAATGCATGGTTCATTCAACCACTTTTCTTAATGATTTAATTTTAAAACTATACATCTAGACACAATCTGAAACCCTCAGCTACTCAACTAGTTAAACCCCTGCCAAAACACTCTACTAGGTCCAACTCTCTTGAATGGTGACAAATCATGTTCTTCCAACCCAAAACTCAGATCACATCATCAACCAACCATTTTCGTTTACTCGATACCACCCCCATCGATGAAGGATAACCCGAACATAAAAAAAACATTCCCATCACCTAGTATATCCAACTAACAGCACTCCAAAATCCATCGGATCATTACAATGCTTTGGTATCCAGTCTCACCGTCAATACCATTACGTATGTTTCTACATGATCCATTCATAGTCTAAGATAAACACGACCTCCCCGAAGTAAAAAATTATATTTAAGGGAACTTGTTGCCACAACATCAACCCGGAGGTGGGTCACTCTTTCACACCCATTCACGTTTACTATCTATAGTCAATCCACATTTGACGGGCATGTCCCAAAACTCCCACCTTACACTGATGGTACAATAACCCTTTCTCACCATCATAAGGTTCTTAACAAAGATGAATCCCATCGTTATGATCCCATGAACCCCTTGAGGTTGTTCCTTAAATTCGAGTAGAATTCTTTGATCACAACGTTACCTCCCTTTGGAGCATCATCAGTCTTCACTCTTGGCATCACACCACATAACATGGACAATGTTCCCACAAATTCCAGATGTTCCAAAACACCCAAGAATAAATTTCCTGAGTCTAACAACAATCTTATTAGGAGTTATATAACCCAACACGCTCTTGCCACAAACTATTGTCAAATTCAACCACACCCTTCTAAGTCTTCAGCACTGAAATAACCATCAACACATGGAACCACCCTGAGCTCAAATACAACACATGGCTCATTAGTCACCACATCGATGTCCTGCATTATCTCCCTAAGGGACCTAACATAGACCTTACCAGTTAGTCATTGGAATCTCGGTGCCACTACATCATCTCTATGTTCTCTTCTCTACATCTATGATTGAGTTTTCACTCCCCAGCTTAAGAGTGTTTTTACAACTGCTCTCATGAAGGATTCCAACAACCATTTCATACAATCAATCACAAGGCCAACCCCAAAATTTAGACATGGATATGTATCTTTTTCCTATAATAGGAAATTGAATGTAACCAACTTCACGTTCTCAACTTTCTTGAATGTGATCAATGGTGATTTTCAACATTTTTTCCATCCTAAAAACATCACCCCAACCCATAAAGTGGGAACATTCCATCATCATGTTCCAAATATACTATTTCCATGAGAGTTAACTCCATTATGACCCTCATTCAACAAATTAATTTCAAAAAATTTTGTCTAATGGTAGAGATTCTCAATGATCATGGGATGATATTATGATATTGGGCTGCATCGCCACTAGTTGAGGTACCCTAAGATGTTTTCAAAGAACAACACCACCAACTTATTCATTTTTTATATTGAACTGTGGGACACTATAACCTGTCAAGGATCTTGGGATCCTTTACCAAACACATGTAATCAACACTTAACCCACACTACATAGGTGTGATTTCCACAAAAGTCTAACTATCTCTCTATAACCAAATCTCCATGAAGTAGTGGACCAATGTTTCATGTGGCACTTCTTCTACTGCAAGAATTGAATTCTTATTATGTGTAGCTGATGGATAACAACTGATTCACAATAGTCTACCACAAAAATAAAACCAATCATCTCTCACAAATAATCCATTACCAATGTATAGCCCATTGCCAAATTATATACCTAACCATGTATCCAGGTTTTTTGGCATAATCATCTCCAAAGAAGAATTTTAATCTCACGCTAAAACAGAAATCATTCATTCAAACAAGTTCATCCATGTGACCAACCTCACATCTAGGGTTAACATTGAGTAAAGGAGTATAACCATACATCAGTTACCCTAGTCTGTTCTGCTCAAAATCATTTTCAAGACCTCAATTATTAATCATCCAAATAGGTGATTCAAGAATCCAAATTATAAAAAACGTCAAAACAAACCTAACCTATTATAAAAAACCATAGGGTTCTAATATGAATAAACCTAGAAAAACTATACCATTCACTATAAATTGGGTAACTTATTATTCATTGACACCAACTCTGAAGCATCTCCCATGATTCATATTCCAAGGTACCTGCACCGGTATGAAAACCTCCCACGATGTAACCCTTGATTTTTCTGAAAATACCATTGCATAACCAAAACTAGAGTGGAATCACCTACAATCATCCTAACCACTTATCCCTCAAGGCCGAAATTTTACCATACACACCCTGAGTTCCACTACCAAGGTACAAAACATTAGCATGTGCAATAAACACCCAAAAGCATTTGGAACCCAGTCCGACCTTTCTCACAGATCACATTGATGGTTGGATGATAACAATGCCTTATACTATAGTCCTAACCAATAAATAGAATTGGTCCTCTCTCGAAACCATTCATATCATGATACAAACAACATATTTTTTGTGAATGGCACTCTCACCCCAGATCTGATTGACATTGTTCCTAGCGCACCAAACAACCATTTACTCTAGGTTACCCACCAAGGGTATACACACTCGTATTATATAAAAGAAAATAATCCTATCCATAATCCAAAAATCCCCTAAGGTCACTACTCACAAGGTCATGAAGGCCCAAGAACCATTCATAAGGTCCAAAAAGAACGTTGTATGGTCATGAACCACGAGAGTATAAACACTCAAATTACAGAACAACACCTCACAAGCCAACTACCACAACCCTACCAAGGGTTTTCTAAACACTTCACGTATGTCATATTATAACTACAAAGGCCTCACATTACAAACCCAAAGTCTCCACCTAGGGTATCATTACTTCCCAACCTACACAAAAAAGGTCAAATTGAAAACACAATTGACACACACCCATTAACTCAGATATTGTAATTTTAAACTTAATTTTGACCCGACATATTGAATAATGATAGATAAGATTTAAAAACAGATGGAAAAGATCTCATGCTATCAACAATAAACAAACCTTCCTTCATATTATATCCAAATAGTCATCATCTCACATAGAACACTACCCACTACCATACCTACCATAGTTCATAGTCAACATAGGGTAACCAATTTATTTTATCATCAGTTTTTCATCAAGACATATTCAAACAAATTCTTCATTTACAAAAAAATATATTTCACTAAAGATCATTTCCCATTTCAAAACATGTTGAAATAATCATTTTAACTCATTTATAGATTTCATTAAGAAAAATTAATTACCGATTTTACCTTCATTATGAATTATTTCTCTTTTAGACACCAAATAAATCATGAAAGTTTTCACAACCAAAAATTTTAACCAGTTCACAACATTTCTTCACACATTATATACTGTAACTATTCAATTTCCATATTTTCATTTGCCCACATTCATTTAAATTATTAAGAATCATTTTATTCCTATTTATTAAAAAATTAAAATGCATTATACTCTCTATTACTCGTACACCCATCTCGTGTGGGTGCCTATAATGAAGAAGGACACCTATATCCTTAGGTTCCTAAAATGATAGTTGAATACAAAACCTCATAAAATTATAACAATGAAAAAAAATTATAAATGAATCAAATCAAACAACATATTCATAAACCAATAATGGAATATCATTCAATTTTAATAACACAGATCAAAAAAACAATGCTTCCCACCTAGGGGGACTTGTGTTTTCCCTCGTACATGGGTTAGCTACTCCAATGCCCAAGCTCATTACTAAAGTCCAACACATCCTAATCTCTTGTATACTATCCCCAAATAGTATTAATGTGAAAAGAACTCCTCTGATACAACATTTTAATTTCTTCGGGATGAAAACTACTAAATTGGTGCCCAGATCCAAATCATCACATGACCTCAATGGAACCTCCCCATATGAAAGAGGTTTGCAATTAACAATGAGGGATTGATGAGTCATGTGGGGAGACGATACCCTATTTATCATAGTAAGACACTATAGAACCCAATATAAATAACAGAATAGCATGAAACTATTAACAAACATTCCATCCAAACCTATCCCAAAAGGGTACAAAACATAATTCACTTTAACAATGTCATGAATCACATGTTTTGTATGTGAATAAAACCGAAAAATAAGACTAAAGGGAAAATACTCAAACAGGTCCAAACTCAATGTCTGGATCCATATCCATGTACACCCCAAGACCAAATCAACATCCCAGAGTAGGTACTTTGCCATTGTTCTGAACAGTAACCATGAAATCTTCCTCGATGCCCAATTGAGGCCCCATCATGGTTTGAGTAAAAGACTCAGTAGGCCACCACAAATATTGTGTACAAATTATCCAATCTAATAGATAGTTCAGTAAAGTACAAAATAAAATTGTAGAATACAAGGGATACTTCATGTGTCATTTGATATTAAAGTTCATTTAATTCATGTATAACATTAAACAAAGTTTCTTTTCATAAACCATATTTACTACATAATACAATTTTTAATACATTTTATTTGGGTTATGAATATACATAATCTACACATGGGTCTAAGGAAATTAGTCACTTTGCATTGGGGAAAATAAATCTTGTCCCTATCTCACTCATGATACACATATCACATAAACACATTCTCTTCACCTATATGTCTAAATAACAGTGGAATGAAACAATTAGGGGAATAGAGCCTCTATCCCCACCCAAACCCATTCAATTTGGGGTGTTTTTTAGAGCCTCATTCTAACTCGACCAGTGGGCATAGAACCTCAAGTCAATACCCCACTCTACCAAACCTATTGAAAATGATTATTTATCAAGAAACCACAACCATTACATAACACATCCAATCATAAAAATTACATTGGAGATGACATTACCAAAAAACAAAATGGGAATAAATACTATTCCATAACCCATTAATACATTTACCAATTACATTCCATAATAATTATTTAAATTCCCATTCACATGAATTTAACCCTAATGTGTATTCAACCACCCCTATTCATTATCCAGATTCATCATAGGCCATACATTTACCTATTTTCCCATTTGTAGTTTCACATCCATTCACACACTTATGCATTTGATGTACATTTCACATATCTCATAAAATAACCAGATTATGACATTCTACATGTAATGTGTACCAAAACATCCCATGTATTAACCCATTCTAAATATTCATATATTTACTTATTACATTCAATTAAAATATATTCCATTTCCCATTTCGTCATTCCATTTTATGTTCACCATTCAATATGCACTAACCCTCTTTGTAATTTCTAACCATATGTTGATAATAATTGACATAATCTATTTAGAGATAATTTGGCTATATTATTGTCATGCCAAACAACCCCATATACGTTATCACCCAAGGAATCACTATTATAATTATTTTTACAAAATAATAAACCGTTAAAACATGTTATTCATGGTTTTTATTCTTTACTCGACAATCCATCAAATAACCCTAACACTATTTAGATCTAAGATTGTTGATGCACCCCATCGGTGGCCCTAAAATGGTCAAGTAATCCTTTATAAATCCCACATGGATCATGATGGACTCAATTGGTCACTTAGAAACCCATTTTTTCTAAGACTCAAATTGAACATAGAACACAATTTGGGAATGATAAACACAAACTTCCATGGAAAAAACCAAAATAAAAATATGAGATAACACTTGTAGACAACATACCATGCATATAATGAATAAAACACTCCTAATCCATGCCATAGATCTAGATTCAACCACCCGTTTATGACTAAACCTAATTATGACATGAAAAATATGGTTTCAGTGCTTCGGAAGGAGATGAGAGAATGGTGAAAACCCCAATTTAAAATAGGATTCAACTTATAGATTAGACTTACCAAGGGCTTTGATCCCAAAGAAACAGTGGTAAAAATGGCCTAGAATCTTTGGAGAATCACCAATTATAAGCTTGGTTCATCCAATTTCATCACTGTAACGACCCGAAATTTCGATTAAATCTTGTTTCCAAATTTTGTGTGTTATTTTATTTTTATACTCAACAAAACTTTTTCATTTGAAAACATGAGAATAATTAAAATAAGACTGTTGGGTGTTGACTGTTATTTTACCATTAGTCAATATGACCGTTGGAAACTAAATGTTGCGATTATTGTCTCTAAATACAAGTTATCAAGGTTAATTAATATATAAAAAAGATTTGATGGCCTCATTTAGTAGTCACGGGACAATCAAATCCCATCTAACAGATCTTGGGAAGGAGGTAGCACCTTTGGGCTTTTCCATGGAACAAACCCAAGCCGAACATTATCCTGTGAAGCTAGAATGTAATTGCCTTCGTGGGAAGTTCAAGCTAATATAAATTAATACTCGGGTAATGTTGGTCGATCTGCCCTAAGATTATATCACACTAGCACACCTTACGCTTAGGTCCTATGATGGTCTAATAAGGGGCAATGTAACGAGACCGTAACTGCCTTGTGTAATCCTTTGATTTAAATAAAAATTGTGATTTCATATTAAGGTGATGTTTGTGAACATTCAAATGTCTGGATAAATATTGTATGCAAATTATTAATGAATTTAAGAAAAGGGATATTTTAAAAATGTTTATGTAAACCATAAATAATTAATTTTGTGTAATTATTTTCAAAAAATTGTCTTCAACAATTATTTTTAGAAATAAATGTGGAGTCTATTAAGATCAACATAATTTTTGATTAATAGTAAAATATGAATAGTGATTTTATGCTTAGGATTAGTAATGTGACTAAATCGATTAGTAATCTCATTTTAAGAATGTATTAATATAATCTAGGTACCTTGATTAATTAATGTGGTTCAATAAAATAGGTAAATAACTATTTCAGAAATTATTAGTCAAGTTTTAGTTTTATCAAGTGAATAGTGTTTTTTAATTAAAAATAGAATTAAAAATATTTAGAAAATTATTTTTATGAAATGGAAATTATTTTTGAATTCAGAAAATCGATATTATGTTATGGTAATTTTTGGGGATTTTTCTGAAAAAAATGAATTTTCGGTGAATAGTGATGTTATTTAAAAATTAAATTAAAAATATATAGAAAAATATTTTTATAAATTGGAGTTCATTTTTGAAATCAGAGCATCGATAGTTGGTTAAGGTGAAATTTTGGAATTTTTCTGAGAAAGTTGAATGTTCGATGACTAGTTAAATATACAGTTTTTAAGTTACGAGTGTTTAATGCAATCATTAAATGATGTATTAAGTATGTAATAAATATGGTCGACTTATGAATAGTATGATAAGGTATGAGGTGTCCCATGTGGCCAATACCATGGGAAAACACCATGGGAAATCTCATGGTTTTGCCAATACCACCAATGTGGTGTCCCTTGGCCATTAATACCTTGTCCCCTCACTTCCCCTATAAATACCAAGCCATTATCTCATCCTTTCAATTCCAAAATCCCCCTCAACTAATTTTGGGTATCCTTACCTCCCAAGTAGTCCTCCCAAGGTTCCCTCAAGCCTCCCAAGGTCCCAAACATTATGATTTTTAAGTTACTCTTCAAGGTAAGGGATCCTACCTCTCGCTTTCTTTTCAAGTACTATCATTTATGTCATTTATTTTAAGCCCCATGTTCTTATGTTGGGGTGTTATTTTATATTACCTCTACTTTCATTTTCAATTTCATATGATGATAGACCCCATTTTCTGTAATCAATTCATTTTAAGAATGTTTAAGTGGCATAGTTAGGCTGCCTAATTTTTAAGGGAATCTTTCACCCATCTTGTTTTCAAGATCTATTTTCATTTCAAGTCTTTCATGTTACTTTTTATTATGTTGGGGTATGATCTATATATTTTTCATACTTATGTTTTATGTTCATATGCTGATAAACCCTATTTTATCTCGTCAATTAATTTTTTTTTGAAGTTTTATGTGACTCCGTTAGGCTGCGGAAATTTCATAAGAGAAATATTATTTTTGTCTTCCTTAAGTGTTTTTCATTTCATATTGTTTGTCTTTAAGATTAAATTACCATAATCCTATATCCATTATATTTTTCCCTCTACTATTTTATGGATTCTTTATGAGTGGAGGACTCATGTTCCCTCTCTTTTCAATGTTTTCTAAAACCCTGTAACATAGCTGTTATGCTGTAGAATTTCCGTCTCAATATGTCTCTCTATTTTTCTCAAATTATTTCATTTTATTAAGTGAATACACAAATACATTTTTATATAGTAGTATTCACATATAAATATCTAGATGTTCTATTTTAATTCTAATATTTACATACATGAAACCATCATTCCTTTTTCGTGGGTTTAAAATGACATAAAGATCACGTCTTTAAAGCAGTTTGTAAAACGGTATGATTATGAAAGGAAACCCATTTATTTTATGCTATATGGGTTATTTATGAAATTTTTAATGATGATATATGTCTCTCACATGATAATAAAGAAAATTTAATGGTGTGCTCTGATATCACTCTAATGCATTGGGTAAAGACTTAATCTCTAGAGATGACCATTTTTAACGATGCCTTGGTAAATAGCCTTGGTAATTTTTAATGACACCTTGGGGATGGACCATGGTGAAATGGAAATGATTGTATGTGTTAAATTCTTTAGCCACATCTTCAAGTTATTAAATATATTATTATTATTATGATATGCCTCATGATTTATTTCTCATGCCTTAAAGTTATTTTTCATGACATTATTGAGGTATCTTAAGTTCACATGTTAAATGTTTCCCCTTGTTTCCCTTACTGGGGATTATGATCACCCTTTCTTTTGACGTATGTCCCCAGGTTTTGAGATGCAATAATGAACCTAGGATGAACATCAGGATAATAATTTCAAGTGTTTAATAATAATGTTTTATGTTTTCATGTTTTAAGTTCTTGGATTCCAAGACAGTAAACATTAATTATCCTCAGTTTTGTAAAATGTAATGAAAAGTTATGTTATAAAAAGGCGGGATGTTATAGTCACTGTGGTTTTAAGGGGTGAAATAGAAGAGAAACCTGAGTTGGGGATAAAAACCTTGGGATGTAATTTTTTAATTTTATCAATGTTTCTGGGAAGAATTCTTTACCAGCAAGGTAGGCCAAACCATGCACAAACCATGAGGAAGATAGTTCCCAATAATTACCCCCTTCACAGGGTTTCTTGGGGATTATGAATGGTTTTTAATAATAGTGTTAAATTCATGAATAATCAGTTGAACTCCCTTTTCTTCCTCTTTCATGTCCTTAACCCATAGAACACTCCACCAGACTACATATAATGATTGGGAAACACATATCTAGTTCTAATGAAGAGGAAAATCAAAATCATAAAAAAACATACCTTATGATGATCATGGATCATAAAAATCCTAAAATTAACTCCACATTATAGAAATACATTCAATGGTCATATTATTCATGATTCTAAGAGTTGGATTCAACGGACTCTTATGTTCTTTACTTGGAATCCCATAAAAACACCTCCTTGTATAGTCAATTTTGATTGGTCCTATAAATTTCTAAAATAATTTATATCCAATCGAAATAATTATAATTACACAATGGGGAAAAAATGTAATATTATTATAGACTATACTGTTTGTTTTTTCAGTTTGATGAACTTTACAATTATTAGTCCAATAAATCTAAACTATTTCTTGACTGATGGATATAACATTGGTTAGTCATATATAACAAAATATAGTTAATATTGTGGAAAGACAATTGTTAGTTTAATGGACCAAACACTATGTTAATTTGATGGGTTAGATTAAAGAATAATGTTTCTATTCATTATATTAGATTATATTCAACATTTTGTAAAAAAATCATTCAAATAAAAAATGAAAACACATGAGATAGAAAATTATAGAAAAATATGGGTTTAAGAATGTGTTTATGATTTTAAAAACAAATGAAATGAAATTTAGAATCTATAAATTTTTACTCAACTATATCACCATTTATGGAAAGAATAAAACACAACATGTATAATGAAAAACTATTAGATTTGGAAAATATTCCACCATTTTTATATATAATAATAAATTGTATTTTCTTTATAAGTAATATATTACCGTATAATATATTAACTCCTAATAATTTTATAAATTATTTTTTATTCAATATTAATCTAATAGAATAAATAATTACATTTAAAAAAAGGAATATAGAGAATGTAATATTTTTTCGTAAAATGTTAGAATCTAAAATATGAATCAATTATGTTTTAATAAATATTAATCCAAGATAAAAAGAATAAAATTTCATCCAAATGAATTTTGAAAACATTAAAATTGAGTTATATTTGGATAATATATGATTCAATTGAAATGTAATTAAAAATTTTCCATTAAAATATTTAAAAAGTCTTTAGATATAAAATGTTGATTCAATGTTATACACCATCCTGATAATAAATTTTAACTTAACCAAAACCATATTATCCATATTGAATTAATCTATGGATGGAATCAGGTTAGATAACCTATATTCCATTAAAAATGTGACTCACTATCATGAATCCTGAAACCATCTCTTCAAGAAACCTATTTTACTTATTTTCCTCAATTACCTTCTAAAATGCTTCATCAAATGACTTGATTAAAAATTATATTGTAACATATTTCTAGTATATTTGTTAAAATCCATGATTTTCTAATACTAATAATTAATAATATATTTGAATTTTTAGAAAAATATCAATAGTTCAGAGATATCTGAAGATAAATTTTCAAATGAATCTACAATGATATAAGAAACACATTTCACTCCCATGATTTTTCCATCATTGACCTTTAAGTCACCATCTAACTGTCTTATCCACTTTACTATTTGATTAAATCTTATTTTTTGTTCTTTATTGTTTTCGTTGAAAGAATTTATATCATATTTATTTTGAGTGACTGACTTTTACAACAATTTCAATAAATCCGGATTCCCATTGAATATGTTTTGAATATATTTGTACCTTGATTAATTATTTGGTAGGTAGAGAATAGATTTAGTAATTTTCATAAGAGTCTAAAATAAATATTCAATTTTTTTTATATTTATTTGTCTATTAATCTAATGACTCTATTAATTCCTCTAAAATATATTGATGATATGATCCAACGTCACTGATTACATATCCTTCAAATATTTCATCTTCTGAAACTTTTTCAACATCAAAATTACTATCTGTAACGTTATAAATTTATAATATAGTATTTTAATGGTTTAATTCTACATACTATTTATGTGTTGATTTTGAACATGAACTGAATCCTTGGATTCGAGTAGTTATGATACTAAATTTATATTAAGGTAATGGATGAGGAAGACTCTAATAATATTTTTCTTCTATCGATTCTTCTTCTTCTTATTCTTCTTACTCTTAATTATGTTTTTATCTTACTTCTTATATATTAATAAAACTAATTTTACAACCTTATAATTTTTTTTATTTCATATTCTCCATTTATTATTAACTATATTTTGAACCGATTCGCAATCCAACTTTTTTAAATTGGGTTTGACATTAAAATTATTTTATAACTTATTTTATTTTCCATTGTCAGTAGATGCAAACAGTATTGCTATTTCAAAAAATTTAAAAAAAATATAATGATGGGTTTGAAAGTGTATGAGCGTCATAAAAAATAACTCTACATCTAGGATGTAATTGAGCATCTGATCACTATGAAACTGAAAATGGTTGATCTGCAGACTCTCTTTCATCTCCTTTTAGAAAATTTTTGATTTGTTGTTCCTCATAAATCCTTATATTTTAATTATTATCATCATTATGATCCATTAAAATTTTATATTCTTCATCACACATATATTTCCATTTCTTCTGAATAATATGGGTATAGGAGTCATCATTCTTATTTTCTTTTAATATTTCATTCTCATTAGCTGGTTTAGAATGATATGTATCATTGTATTATTTTTCAAAATATTAAATAGAGATTAGATTAAAAACCAACTTCATTATTTCAATTTTTTCCATACTAATATGAAAAATTACATAAAAATTTGTTTAAAACCAAATAATTTATTTTCAATTTTTTCTGCACCAATTAGTGAAACAATATCATTAAAAGAATAAAAATTATTCTAAATTTAGAATAACTCAATATAGTGTACTAATTACATATTATTGGTTATTGGGAAGAAGATAATTATTGGCCTCATATATGTATTATTTATTGCCTCAATGAAATGAAATAAAAAATTCATCCGATTTATATGCATCATATTAAGAAGAAAATCAAAAATAATTTTTTTAGGAATTTCTTAGTATCCATATAACATGTACTTAGAATCATGAATCCTTACATATGTAGTGTTACAAATCTTATTTACAGTGTATGTAGAAACTCTTTTCTAACATTAACATAAGAAGGAAAAAATGAAGATTCTACTTTGGAATTATTGGATCTACCAAGATTATATATAATTCTATCTGATAGTAGATATTCTTACCCTCTAATGTCACTTCTACAAGATCTCTGACATGTTGAATGGATATTTTTTTACATTATCTTTACAATTTATAAACAATAACATATGAATTGTATATTATATTGAATTGTATGAATGAATATAATTTCCTCACTATTTCTAGATGATATCATTCAAAGTTCATTTTTCCCACCCATATATTATCCAAAATGTGAATATAATAAGTATTCTCAATATGGAATCAAACATTCAAATATTTTTTTCTATGTCATCCTCTATCATGCAAATTTTCTATTCATGAAATTTTCTTATGAATCCAGTATACTAAAACTAATAAAAAAACGGAAAAAGAAGATTGGATGAATGTAAAAGTATTAAACTAATAAAAAAATTGGGTACCATAGGTTCTGATAAAAACTTGTAAATTGATTTGTAATTAGGATAAAACATCCCTTATATATAGGTATGGGTATTACCCATATTTATCCAAATATCTAACATTGTAGACTAAAAAAAACCATCTTGTCTTAGTCCTATGATTAAATCCTCAAATTATTTAAAATTATTTTCAAATGTGAACGTTTTTAAGAAAAATAATTTGTCAGAGTAAAGAAAATTATTAACTAACAAAAAAAATTAGAAAAAATTAATGGTTTTAAAAAAGGATAGAATACATATAATAATATAGAAAAATAAAATTCATTGATTAATAAAAAATCCATAAGATTTTAACAGTACCTCTTGAAATAAAAATTTACATTTGGTATGATAAAAATTTTATTCGTGATTATTGTATTAGAATTTGAAATCCGTAAAATTTATAAAAAAAAAAATTTCTAAATTTTTTAATATATATTTTGATTTTAGAAACATTAATAAAAAATTTGATCTTGAATTTTTTAAAATGTAATTTAATATTCAAAAAAATAGAGATATGGTAATATAATTTTTAAAAAATTGAGAAATTTATAAAAACCAAATCATTTAACAATATTAAGATTTATAAATCCAATGTATACACCACTCGCCCCTTTGATAAAGAGTCTATTAATGTAGGTATATACGAAAACATTTAGAAGATATGAAGGATTATTTGATATCGATCACTCTTAGTTTCTATTTAATATATTCAAATATATCGAAACTAATATATTTAGTAAAAATACATGAATTTTTTTCATGAATTCTTATGAATTGTAAAATGATATATATATTTTTTGGGTGATATTAGAGAAACTGGTGTGTTATATCTATTTTATTATCTCATGAGTGATATTATATGATTTTAATCAATTAAATTGAACGTTTTTTTCATGATATATTTTATTTTTACTGAAATTCATTCAATAATCATTGAATGTGTGTTACATCCCTATAAATTGAGCATAACAACATCAAAATACATCAAATATATTCAAAATATAAAAAAACCATTTAATTCAAATTTATTTATAGAATAATAAAATAAAAAAACTATTAATCTATTTTGATAATAAAAAATTATTTTTAAATATTTAATATGGGTTAATTTTATATTTTCTTGGTATCTATCACATATGAATACGTAGTACATTACATCCATATGCCTAGCGGTTTTTAATGTGGACTTCAAATCATACATATATTGATAATTCAATCATCCAGTTCCATAGTTTCATCAATATTTCAACCATTTGAGGCTTTGATAGGATTAATAATACATTTATAATTTTTATATTGTAATTTTATAATAATATCTTTTATATAATTATGTAAATATGTAAAAGCACCAGCTATTTTTTAGAATCTTATTTTATAAAATATTTTGGATCTTCACCT
This sequence comes from Viscum album, assembly GCA_963277665.1. Lineage (NCBI taxonomy): Eukaryota > Viridiplantae > Streptophyta > Magnoliopsida > Santalales > Viscaceae > Viscum > Viscum album. The sequence goes on along the minus strand of OY728143.1, from coordinate 52,855,486 downwards.
CAATTAACAATGTTATTTATAAAACAAATCTAGTTAACCTATCGTAGTAGGCTCTATGGACTTTTTTAAATATATAACATTCCCATGTTTTTTTGAAATCATATTTTATAATTTTTTTACTTTAAAAAAGGTTTCGTTTTTCATTAACATCCTCCTAAACATATCCATTTAAAAATTTACTTGTCAAATAAAGAATAAGTCCTTAATTTAATGGATCAGATATTTCTAGAATTAATTAGTTATAATTATTTGGGAAAAATGTAATTCCATAAAGTAAGACAACGTGTCATTTTGAGGCCATGTCTGCTCAGAACAATTGATTGAAATATTTTTGTAAGAGTATTCAGGGAAAAATTTCCTAAAAAAATTAGTATATTATAAATGGGTGCATGAATTAGAAATATGAGGGGACTATTGAGCTCAAAATGGTGTATTTACCCTAGGTTCAATATAAATTTTGTTGGAATGTATCTTCTAAATAAAAGCTCACTAGGGGAATAATTGTAAATAAATATATTAAATTAATTTTTTTAATTTTAAAATACTAATATCTTATGAATGATGAATCATATTAGAAATATGAGACTACATTTGTGTTTATAATGTGGTATTTTATCAAGGAGAGACATAACATAATCTAGTGTGGGTAGGATTTGAAAGTTTTATTTTAGACATTTTAATGAATACAATAAAATATGATCCTTTTTTATTTTATTATTTCATCAACACAGTGAAATTGATTCATTTAAATAAGGAGCTAGGATGAGTCCTATATTTAGGTTCATAACCCTAGAAATTCCCAAGAGTCTCTAGAGAGAATCCATAGAGAATTCTCTCGGTATTGATGATAAAGACCAAGATTAGAAATTGTTTTTGATTGATCACCAATCTTAATGAATCCTCTAAAATTAATGACCCATATTCTATATTGGACTATAATTTCATTATTTGTTTTTCTCATTATTAATTTCTATGATGAATGTGGTTCAATGAAAAAACAGATTGCACTGCAGTTTGGTCATTATTATGGGATGAGTAATTGATGCGGGATTATGCTGAGATTATTTTATCCTCTTTGTTTATACTTATTACAATAATGAATTGAAGATGAAAAAAAATTGCAAGGTTTATTATTTGGTTGTTCCTGTGCTTTTTTTCACCATCATTCTTTGCGTTATTTGCATTTGGGTCATCATGAATATGGCTTGACATTCCCAGAGGCTCCAAATGTGACTGGAACCCCCGATTAGAGGGAATAAAAAACATTTTCATGATTAGTGTAGATCGAAATCCAAGGATCACACATATGTCTTTATTTTTAAAATATGAGCATCAGAGGATGAACATAAGATCACAAAAAAGAAGGGTGATGGGAGCACACGATGACGAGACCCGATCGACGCCTTGTGGGATGCGGTGGGTTGTCATGTTGAGTTAGAAGGGGTTACCATGGATGACCAGGTGAATTGGACCGACAACAAATATAAATTGTGTCATGTTAGTGGGTTAGGCCAACAAGACAGGCCAAGCCGGCGTATTGTGTTGGCCTAGTCAGAGCAGGCTAAGTGCAGGGTTCCAGGTTGACCAGACGGACCTGGTCAGACACGACAGGTCCTGATTGACCGCAATGGTTGGGTTAGACCCAGGATGTCGGACTGGGCCATTTTCAGTCCATGTCCTAGTGAAACCCCTTATGATATTTTTAAATAACCATAACTTTTAATTTAGACATCCATTTGATGATTTGTATGTGTAATTTGTATCTTTACAATTAGGCAATCATATTGAGATATCCTAAATGGGGTTTGTGGGTGTGTTCCTATGAACTAATGGATTTAGGAGTGAGTTATCCTTCTATGAGAACTATTTGAGAAAACATTTATGTGCCTGGAAATGACGCTGAGACAATTTGTCTTAGGGAGATAGTGTGTCTTACGGAGACTTTGTGTCTTATAGAGATTGTGTGTCGTGTACAAACAATGTCTCTTTTTGATACTACTTGTCTTATTATATTTTTCATATTTTGATATTCTTAATATATTTTCTATAGACATAAATCTATGTGGATAATATTATTCATTCCACTATGGTATTAATTTATGGTATTCCATGGTTTTCTTCTTTCATGGTATAACCATTTTTGTATTAAATCCTGTTATTTAATATGTTCTATTCTTTTGTTGTATTCCATAGGGGTATTTCCTTTTTTTTATTCCTTGGTGGCATTCTTTCTCGGTATTTATTTTATGGTATTTTATTTGGGGTATTTCTTTTGTGGTGTTCCATTATGGTTTGGGGTTTTCCTAATGAGTATTATTGCACTCACCCATGCCTATTCTTTTCATGCACGTGTAATATCTTGTAAATATGATAGACTCTTTGATGGAATTCCAGGAATTCCATGACCTTGAAGTGCCTTGTCAGACCAGAATGGCTCAGGTGTGTTCCAATAGCTTTTCTGATGACCGTTCCAGTACCTCTAAAATTACAAGTTGGACTTGTGGTAGTATATTATGTTTTGGGTGGATTGTATTAGACCTATTAACTTCCTTGTAAATTCTCTATTTTACTTTTGTTATAAGATATAGTGTTTTTCATGAATGTTTTTCATAGTGTTGTTACTTTCTAAAATCTATGTCTTGGAGATGTGTGCGTGCATACATATACTTATGAAAATTCCACCCATTTATAGGATATGTTCACATGGTGCAAGTCACCATACCCTAAACTATTGGATTAATTAATTGGGTAGTCATAGTATGGGACCCTATTAGGGGTCATGAATGAGTGGTATCAACTGGTGTTTGGTTATACGTAACGATCATGACTTTATTAGGTATGTTTCATGCAAAAATGATAACTGTATCATTTTAGAATTTCAGGACAAGGTATCCATTTTTGTTGTCATGGATGATGTATCCATAATCTATGACACTGGGAACCATATTTTAGAATGAATAAATGAAAAAATAGGTATAGGGAAAATAATGGTACATTCATCATATGTGAGTGGGTTATATCTTCCATGTCCATCTTGAGTCATCGGTCTAGATTTACTCTATTGAATGTGGTATATAATTATTTATTAGATTATTTTTCAACATAGCCAACTATACATGATTATATTGTGTGATCATGAGAATGATCTAGTTAGAAATGAGGAATTAGTACATGGGCATGTAAATAAGATATATGTTTTGGGTGGTTTACCTGTTATACCACCACCTATGAAGCAGTATCTACTATCATCCCTACCAGTTGAGGATGCACACATACTTATTTAAATGAACATGTTTCTCGGGTGTATACATCCTAGTATTTTGAGTGATATCAACCCCAGGAATCAAAGGATTGGCTGGAGTCAAATACATGTGTCTAATGCCTTGTAATAACTCCTTTCGATCAGATGGAAGTCCTTATCACGAGTCTTTTTCATAGCCCCATTGGGAAATGGTAGAGCTTAGTGAACTAGACCCACATTGAGATGACTCTCTATTTGGAATAATTCAAATTTTTATTTATTGAGATGTTCTTTTCAATCAAATTTCATTCGGTGCATATACATGATCTTCCACGTATTCAGCAGGGCAGTCAGACTATGGCAGATTTTTCAGTGAGATTTACTGATATTTCATGTGACTCCATGGATATGGTACAAGGACCATTCTTCCAAGATTAGTCCATTGAGAAAGGATTCCACTAAAATACAATTACATCCCTGATATCCATTATAACTCAAAATGTTTCTCATGTAGATGTGAGACCTTGTAAGTGTGGATATTTCTAGTAGATCCTACACCAGTAGTGGGTGCTACAAGAAAGAACCAGGAATATGAGACCTCAAAGAAAGTAACCAATGGAGGTTTCATGGTTCCAATCAGGATAGGTTCTTTGGGATACAATCCAAGGGACACAAGATTTGTGGTGTGGGGCTCCCAGGGAAACTCGAGTCAGCAAAGGGGTAGGATATGTTACTCGTGCGACGATCTGGGACATAGGGAAAATGAATTCCTTACTTGCCATTCGGTTGATCAAGAGACATTTTAGGGTCCATGTAGGTAGATGAAGAGGTAGGATTTGGGTAGTATGTAAGGTCAAGGGCATGGAAGTGGAGCAGGTATGGTGGCATGAGTTGGTCAGAGGTTTGAGCTATTACCACCACCACCCCAGGTGGTCCACAAAAGGCTCAGTAAGTTGGTAGATTGGAATGAGTCCAGCTATAGATTATGAAGTCTTATGAGCCTGAGGATCTAGGGATTATTATAGGTATAAAATGTGTCTCTTCCACCATAGATGTAATATTAATATAAGTAGTTGACCGTCATTATTTTTGTTCCACAATCCTTTTTCGAGGCTCTGAGATTCTGGTCGAACTATTCACTCAACCCTTATACATAGAGTATCCTACAAGAGGCAATTAAATGAACACACACTGGTATCGATACTGTTAACATACTCCTGGATGGGAGATATTCTGTTGGGATCCATTTGTATCCACGTTGTGGCCTAATGATTTTGTTCTTTGTATGGACTGGTTATCCATGGTTCATGTTCAAGTTGACTATTTTAGGCATAGTGTGCAGAGTGTCCATACTGAAGGGTTGATTTTTTAAATAATTGGTGGAAAGGAAATACATGAAGTGTATGATGGACTCACATATAGTAGGGTATAGCTAACCACTCATCAGTGTGCTTTCCTGGTCATTTGTGTAGTGGAAGGTTTGAGTCCACAGTTACCTACAATGGTGGATGAGTATGATGACATCTTTCCTGATGATGTTCCAGGATTACCTTTCCACTTGGAGGAAAAAATATGCATTTATCTATACCCTGATATCACACCAATTGTTTTACCTACATATCACATGTCTCCTGCAGATCTTCATGAGTTGAGGGTGTATTTGGAGGAATTACAAAGGAAGAGCTTCATGAGACCCAGTGTTTTACCCTAGGCAGCCCTAGTTTTGTTTTCAATGAAAGAAGATAAGAAGCTAAGGATATTTATGGACTTGTGGTACCTGAACCAAGTGACCATTAGAATAATTATTCAATACCATGGATCTATGACCTCATTTATATGTTTAAATCTACACAATGGTTCTTGAAGAATGACCACAGATCTGGCTATCACCAGCTATGAGTACGTGATGGGGATATATTGAAGACAACCTTAAGATGTTGTTATGGCCACTATGAGTACATGGTTATGCTATTGTGCATTAAAAATTCCATGCAATTGTTCATGGGATTCATGAATGATATCTTTCAAACTTACAAGGAACAGTTTGTGGTGTTCTTTGTTGATTAGCTCCTATTGTACTCGGCATCGAAGGAGGAGCACATGAGACAATTGAGTATTGTCCTAGACATACTCTGAGAGAACCAGGATTATGGTAATATCTTGAAGTTATATTTTTCGATTCATTAGGTCCATTCAAGGACACATTATTTTTTATGTTGGAGTTGTAGTGGATCTAGAAATTGTTAAGGTGATGCTTGCATAAGATCATCTCAAGAGTGTTACCGAGGTGCATATATTCTATGGGTTAGATGGGAAAAATTTAGGATTTTCTCTAAACTTTTCTAGAGTAGAAAAATAATTGAAAGGTTTTTCATAAATGTGACAACCCTTCACATGGATATAGAAGTTCTCATTGAGTCTTCAGTATTTGAGGTAGAGATTGATCAGTGCTCTCATCAATAGATTTCCAGAGGATGGTACAAAGTACATAGTTCCCTGATATGCATTAGTAATCAGGCCTGGTTGTGTCCTGATATAGGGGAATGTGGTGATTACCATTATTCTAGTTAAGACCGCATGAGCAGAACTAAGATTCCCATGATATTGAGTTAGTTTTGGTGGTATTCATTTTGAAGATGTGGTGACACAACCAGATGGGTGAGAAGTTTATCATCCATTATGGCCACAAGAGTGTTTAGTATATCTTCTCTATGATGTATATGAACATGATATAGAAGTGATGAAAAATATTTCATCCTGGACTATGTAATTGAGATTGTCTATACTTGTGGTATGGGTAACAAGGTGTATGATTCTCTATGTCGGGGATCTATTTTTTAGTTGTTGAATGTGGAATTCGAGTTGTTGGACTCATTACATGCATCCTTTGTGGATGGAGATAGAGAAGATTACCTTGAGTAAATGGTTGTCACCCCTCCACTCTTACATCTAGTCTGACAGAATCAATTTGGAGATTTGTACTATGATACCATACAATTTAAGTTATCTACAGTGATTTCCCATGAAGAATATTTTAAATGTGTAGAGAATGTCAATATTTTTAGAGGGAACATCTTTGAAATATTGGTGTTGTGGGAGGAGATTCTGAAGGAATTTCCCAAATCCCCTTTTGAGGTACATCATGGTGTACCAATGATATATCAGGACCACTGATGTGAGTTTTCGTTCATGATAATGAAGAAGGAAGCTGTGTATTTTGTTTCATGATGCCTCACTTCTTAGTAGGGGAAGGATGATCACTATGTTCCAACGAGTTTGAGTCAACCCCTTGAGGTGATAGAATGGAAGTGGAATGGGATATTTATGGACAACATGATAAGTTTTCCATGTCCATCTAGGGGACAGAGAAACATCTTAGGGAACATTGACTGACTCACCAACTCATCCTACATACTAGATATTTGGGAGAAATGTTTAGTAGATCTTTTGGAACTCCTCTACAGTCTTAGAATAGTTCTACTCCATGGAGTTCCATTGACAATAATATAATATCATAATTGTCACACTATATCATGGTTGTTGAAGGGACTAAAAGAGGGGGTTGGGACTTAGTTACGCTAGAGCACAACATTTCAACCACTGACAGATGACTAAACAGAGTGGACCATTCAGGTTCTGAAGGATAAGCAACTGGCTTTTATGTAATATTTTAGCCTCGGTTGGGAGGATCACATAACATTCATGGAGGTTTCATAAAATAATATCTTGCATTCCACCATCGGTATGGCACAATTATAGGCCTTGTATAGGTGACCGCGATGGTCACCACTTTGTTGGATAGACCTAGGAGAGTCATCACTCATAGGACCCTTGATCTTGTATGTGACTATAGATAATGTGAAGATCATCTCAGAGAAGATGAATACTCCATAGAGCCAACAAAATTCTTATCATGATAGGTGGTAGAGGACGTTGGAGTTCAATGAAGGAGACCATTTATTCCTTTCGGTCTCACCTGAATATAGATTATGGGGATTTTGCTATGGTATCATGCTATCTCCAAGGATCATTATATCTTTACTAATAATAAATAATGATGGCGAGGTGTCGTACCACTTAGAACTACCCATATAGTCAGAATAGGAACATGATGTCTTCTATGTGTCACAAATCAGGAGGTACATGAATAACACATCTCACAAAATTGACTTGGGTGAGCTGGAAATCAATGATGGGGAAATATTCTCTATCTCCTAGTGGATATTGATGATCATATGGAGAGGATATTTCATGAGAGGTTGATTCCATTGGTGAGTGTCTAGTGGTCATATAGGAATCTCTATGAGAAAACATTGAAGCAGGCGGCTCATATTCTTTCTCAATACCCTTGTTTGTATGATTACCATCTGTTTTGGCATTTCAGGGATGTCAATTTCAATGGCATGGAGAATGTAATTAATATGAAATTTATTAATTTTATATTTAGAAATTATTTTGGAAAATTCCAAGACCAAAAACTGTGATGGAGTATGATTTGGATGATCAGTGTGACAGATACAATTAATTGAGTTTTATTTGTTTTTAATAGCACAAAGTTGTGAAATTATTGATAAATTTTAATGTATTTTAAATGGGTTCACAAATCAATAATCTGTGTGCATAATTGATTGCGGATTGGCATCTTTAACCTAGGTGCGACTTGACATTTGTCATCATAGTTCATCTAATGAAAAATTTACCATGGACGTGACCATAAATAATAAAATTAAATAAAATTATTATATTTTAAAACTCTAATAACTCATGAATGGTGACTATGATTGAAAATATGAAACCACCATTTTGATTATAATTTGGTTTATCACTAGGATATTCCTAAAATACTCCAGTGTTTTTTGGTTGTGAAATATAGTTTTTGAAAATTTTCATGAATAAAATAAACAATACATTTACATTATTTTAATATTACATTGACATAGATATGATTTTTCATTTAAATAATTATGTATCATGGTAACCATGGTTAGGATAATCACCCTATAAATTTCTGGGAGGTGCTGGAGGGAATCCATAGAGAATCCCCTCAGCACTGATGAAAAACACTAGGATCAGAGATCTTTTGTGAATGATAGTCAAAGATAATAAATCCTAAAAAATTGATCCATATCCCAGGTAGGGTGGTTATAGTATTGATTAATTTCCCCATTATTAATTTACATGATGAATTAGGGTCAATCCACAAACAGATTGAACTGTAGTTCAATTGTTGTTCGGTTTGGGTTTAATGATGCTGGATTATTGGGAGACTAGTGTATCCTCTTCATTAATCTTTCTAATGATAAAAAATAGAGGCTTTCATAAAAAGAGTAAAAGGTTCATTCTTTGGACATTATTATTCATTTTCTATCATTAGTTCTTATCTGTATTCATCGATGGCTCCTGAAGAGCACATCTATACTTTTTAGGAGGCTCAGAATGAAATCAGACCATCTGATTGGAGGAAAAATAAAACATAGCCCAAATAAGTATCGATTGATTCTTGAGGATCACCGAAATGGTTTTATTTTCGATGTCTGAGCACCAGAGGACGAACAGAGGATGAAGGAAGAAAGGGAACCATAGCATGAGGCGGTGGATGGAAACTGCATAAAATGGTGTGGTTTATTGGGGTGGTGTTGTCAGTCACCATGAGAGACCATGTGTAATGGATAGACTCAGCAAGCATAGTTGGACGATGAGGCCTGTATAGCCTAGCTACAGCTGACTGGGGCCAGGGGTCCAGGTTGACCCGATAGCACGGGGCAGGCTCAGATGGTTAGGTCAGACCCCGTGGTTTGGGTTAAAACTTTTTCAAACACAGTGAGAGTATATCGGGCCACGTTTGATGGATAAACTGCATGGCCAGTCCACATTATAGTGAACCCCCTTATAAATCATTGAAATGAATATAACATTCAATACATATATCTTTTTGACAATCAATATGTCATGACCCCCTCCCCACAATGTGTACCCCTCCTAGGCCAGCAATGTGAGAAGGTAGATAATGACCCTTGAGTCCCGCCTCCAGTAGGCCATGGGTTGGAAACTAGCACCAAGGGTATAATAAAAACACAAATGGGAGGTATTACCCTCTAAGAGAACACATGTATAAGAGAGAGATAAGATAAAAACCAATCAACTCCAACTCATAATTGGAATATAAAATAAAGCGATGTTCATATATGAAATTTCATGCAATATTACTACAACTGGAAGGGAAAAACAACAAGTACCCAAAAAAAGTAAAAATAGCAGCAAACACAAGCCCGAACAACTCCTGTAACCCCAAGATAGTAGAAACCAGCTTGATCTCCAACATAATCCAATTGACATGAAAAATAGTTTATATATACATAGGGTGAGTATAACAGTATACTCATTAGGATCCTCCCTGAACCCTCTCGTGAAAAGTAAAGAAATCATGCTAAAGAACAGTGAACAACCAGTGAAACTAACTCGTCACCTAAACATGTATACTGAGTTCCCAAACTCACATTGGCTACTATCACCAAGTAACACATATAAGAGAATATCATATAATAAAGAATATCAAGGTTTCCCCACTACTACTTCCCCACTTGTATGCCGCTTTGCCCCAACGTTGCACGTCATGAGAATCTCTCTCCAAAAAGGCTTACCTGCAGACACCTGGGCGAAGCACCACAATATGCATCTTGTGCTGAACAAAGGCTTTCCCACAGACTCCTGGCCGAAGCACCACACCATCCTCACAACCAAAAGTAACCAGGAAGTTTTCGGGATCCACCACAATTCGCTTAACATATATCATACGTCAGGTATTATACTTCAAGCCATTATAGCCCATACAATGAGTAAGGATCCTCAAGCCATCACATCCTATACACGTTACACCTATAGTAGTCCATAGGATACAATATACATAATATGTGTGTGTGAATACCCATAAGCCATTACAACCCTCTACATAGATATATGTGGAAAACTAACCAATGTTCCTCCCAGCACCAGGAACTACCAAGAGAAGAGAGTGACGCCAAAGGGGGTAGTAATCCATCCATCCTCCCACCGAAATATTGGGGAAAACACCCCCCCCCCCGGACTCAAAATACCTGGGGTGTTAGTTTCCCTTAATGATAGGTTGTAGTAGCGTATAGAAACACAAAATGTACAAGATATATTATATCTCACAACCACACTATGGGAATTACATAGTCTTAGACACAACTGCTACCAATGTCTCTCCGAAACTGGGCTGCTAATTCTAAGACTAGGTATCCTATAATCACAAAACCATTTAAAGTGCTTTATTAGATTACATCATTCCCTACATATCAATTCCAATTTAAGTTAATTAATTTTTTAAACATTAATTAACCTTGAACAATTCCACATTAAATTTCATTAGTGTCACACCCAAGTCAATAGATCCTTTAAAAATTACAACCTCGTAATTAGGTTCCACCATCTCCATCCCCATGGGTTTACACCATTTATAAAAATATTCATTACTAAATTACTTTTCCATGTTCTCCAGCATTATAAAAATTCATTATATGCTACAAAACATAAGTGGGATAAACACGGTGAGTAGATGTACTACCCGTTGAGTATTTGCTGCCTATAGAAAGCACGTCGACCTATTCCTCATTGAGAAGCTAAAAACAAAAAGCACGTGGACTACCCCGAGTGTCTTTGCCTCTTTCGAGGGAAGGGTAACCAAGACCAGCTTTCTTGATCAATGGGGAAAGGTGAAGTAGATCAACAACCAAAGAACGAGAAATCAATAAATAATTTCATCCATTCCATTCCATCAACCCTACTATCCTACCCGACACCCACATGCATAAACTGATGCATCTCGCCACTCTAGGCATTATCCATTGCTACAAACAAAAGCCTCCATGACCCCACATATCACAATAGCCATCTATAATCACATCACAACACAAACGACAGGAAAAAACACCACATTTAATTGGGATATTTGTCCTTTAAAAATCAAAAGGGTAACTCATAACCCTTAATGGAATTATCAAACAATCAATTCTATAATCCATCTTGGGTTAACCAATTTATTATTCACTGGTTCCAAATTCAAGAAACCTAACTAGTAAGTTATCATAAATAAATAAACATTATTACTTCACTAATTAGATTAACATAAAATTACAACAAGAATCAAATACCTTTACCTGGGGCTTTTTATTTAGTCAAAAAATTATCAATTAATCCCAATTTACATTCCTTACCGATTTCCATCAAGAACAAACAACTTAAACAAAGTAAGCATATGTATAACACTATCTAGAAAAACATGAGGCAATAACATACGATCGATATCAATTTATTTTTCCCATTAAAATATTTATTATTTCAATTCAATTTTCATCCAGTGGGATTAAACATGCTAACAATAAAGCTGCACCTAAAAGAAAATAGAAGAAAAAAAATCCCCTACCTCGAAGCGTTATTGATGTTCTTTATCCACACAACAGGTTACAATCCTCCTCTCGTGCCAACTGCATCCACCCGAGGATGCCACGGTACGGCCGAACCATCCCAACCCCAAAAAAACCCCATTTGAAGCTAGGAGATTACATGCTATAATATGGAAGGGAGAAATAGGAGAAGATGATCCCAAAGGAACGACTATAAAACATACCTTATATCGAGGATTTATTGATACAACTCGGTTCCATCAAAACAGAGCGGGACCGATCTGAGGAGTAATGTCTGATTGTGCAACTCCTACGGGGAGGATTGAATGGTTTTAGCATCTCATAGCATAGAACAATGATGAAGAACAAGAGAGGATTATATCTTGTCTCATTTGAATATTTATTGGGGCAATGATTTCAGAAACACTTAATTCCCCATTAAAATAGGTTCGTAATAACTCACACAGTTTGAATGAGTAAAAAAATCATGAGCCATAAGAATAATTAATATAGGATTTATGGTCTTTGAATCATCTTTCTTAATTTCAGGGTTGCATCATCCAAGACTTTTCTCCATTCCAACACCATATATGGGAGATATGTTGGATGAAAAATCCCTTAATAATATTAATAATAATAATATTATTGTGTATTTCCTGGTCCTGAGAAATAAATCATAATTTAATATTCAACATAAGACTTGAATCGATCGTATTAACTATAGGTTCACATTTCCACTGATGAGAAGTCAACCGAACGTCGCACGCGGGAGTTATGGCTGGTCAAAGAATTAATAATAATATTATAACTATTATTTTCTGAGTGCTTCGAGTACCTGATCCAAAACACAAAAAAGATATCCAATATTGGGCTTCAAATGTTTGTCTCGGAATCTAGGTCGCACTGCCGCAGACGGTTCGAGAAACTGCGGTCACACAAATAAGATAAGGTTGAAAAAGCTTTTTATGAACAAAAACAATAACATGATTATTATATTATTATTTTTAATTGATTTATTTCCAATACCCAAATCAAGGCACCACTCTCTCTAGTTTGGTGTGCCTCACAACCTTTCACCTTAATTGATTTTCTTTTTCTATTATTTCATCCCCATTAAGTTCTCACACACTCTCTCTAATCTCATTCCAATAATTCACCCACTACACAAAATGTGGTGCCTCACCCTTGCCTTTACTCCATGTCCATCATGCCCCATCTCATTTCTCACTTCAATGTTATTGTTAATAAAATTAATAATAACAACACCCATCATTAATGTTCTAATTTAGTCCCATTAAATTAGTTGACAATAGTTATTCTCAGATTAAATTAAAACTACTTCATTTAATTAATCACACACTAAAATCCACCATTACCATTTTTATTTAATAGTAATAAATCATCTTTTAATTTCATTTGTGGGTTTCCATCATTATCATTAATAATAATTATTATTATTGACACCAATTATTATCTTATAATTAGTCCTTTAAAAATTATTCCATGCGCCTCCCATTATAATTTATTCCATGCGCCTCCCATTATCGTCCCATTACACACAAAATATATTATTTTTTAAATCAAAAAGAAACCATAACCTCCTCTCATTGAATTAAATACATTGAATTTTATTTCTTTTCTTTCACAATGATTAAATTAAAACCATTTAATCTAATTAACACCAAATATTTTCATGCCTCCCTTATTAATTATTATTATGAAAAATTATTATTATAACACACGTCATGTTTGACCACATCAAAGTTTCAGAAAGTAATGGACCAGAGAGGTCGGATCCATTACATCAGATACCTATCAAAACATTATCATCCTCGAGAATTAAAATCCAACCCTTAAAAAGGGGAAAGGTCCAAACAACCACCCCATAAAAAACCTCTCAGGGCTCTCGTCATAATAGGAATCCAACCACTATACTAATTATATGAGTCAGGGAACTACATCACCTATGTTGAGATATTATCTAATTTAGGCGGCACTGGCTCGCCTTCACAGGTTTAATCGCATCCACAATAATGCATCTCGGTTATGGATTAGGTCCTCCAATCCCCCATAATTTAGGATTTATCATAAACACACTTCCACTAACACCTCACAAAACAAGAAATATGCAACCCCAACACATGGATTGGGGAATTATTTCTTCCATAGCAAGATTCAATGCTGACAGTTCTTCCATTACTCTCCATGAATCACAGAATTCATGCACAACATTACTATGTGACTTTTGGCTCAACGCATCAGCTACCACATTCCCTTTTCCAAGTGTATACGATATCTCGAAGTCGTATTCCTGTAAGAACTCCATCCACCGATGTTGTTGTATGTTTATTTCACGCTGAGAGAAAGCATACCTCACACTCTTATGATCAGTGAAAACCAAAAAGTGCTCACCAATGAGGTAATGTCTCCACAACTTCATAGAAAACACCATAGATTCCAACTGAAGATCATGGGTGTAATAGTTGCATTCATGGGGACGCAACTACTGAGACCCATAATAAACAATTTACCTCTTCTGCATGAGAAGATAACCTAACCCCAAATGTGAAGCATCGCTGAAAACATCAAACTGGACTCCCTCCGCTGGAAGACAAAGGACTGGAGCACTTACTAACATATCCTTTAGATACATAAATTCTTCCTAACAATGATCAGTCTATATGGATGCCTGATCCTTCCTGGTCAAAGCTTTTAGTGGAGTCGCAACTCATGAGAAATTGGTTATGAACCTCCTATAGTAACAAGCGAGACCAAGGAAACTTCTAACCTCTGACACTGTCTTTGGGTTTTCCTAAGAAACAACTACTTCTACCTTCATTGGATCCACAACTACTCCCTATTTGGACACAAAATGAACCAATAAAAAAACTTACCAAGAAAAAAACTCGCACTTCGATAACTTCTCGTACAACTAATGTTGGCGAAGAACTCCCAAAACGGCTCGTATATACTCTACATGCTCCTCTAAATATGTGGAGTACACAAGGATGTCGTCGATGAAAACTACAATGAATTTGTCCAATAACGCACGGAACACAACATTCATAAATCCCATGAATAAATATGGAGCATTTTTCACACTGAATAGCATTAAAAGTAACTCATAATGCCCATGATGACAACAGAAAGCTGTCTTTGTTATATCCTCATCCTTCACACGCATCTGATGACATCCCGACCAATTTAGATCTTGGAGAACCAAAATTCACCCTTTAGTTTATTGAATAAATCATCAATTCGTAGAAGAGGATAACTATTCTTTATTGTCACTTTGTATAAGAGATGATAATCGACACACATCCACAAACTACCATCGTCCATCTTCATGAACAAAACTGATGCACCCCATGGTGACACATATTGCCAAACAAAACTGCACTACAACAGACCATCAATATGTATACATAGCTCTCGAAACTCATAAGAGGCCCTCTTATATGGGGACATAGAGAAAGGAGACACTCTTGGTTATAGCTCAATCCCAAACTCGATCTTTCGTCGAGGGGGTAATGCTACAACCTCTTCTGGAAAGACATCAGGGTACTCCTCTACGAACCTAAGAAACTCCAACTGCTGAACATCTGATGAACTCAACATCCACTCAGGCATCATGGATGATATGTATGGAACGTGCCTATGACCCATCCGATGGTGTCGCTCACCAACAAACACCACTTGCTCTCCAACCACATCAATGAAGATGAAATTTTTCCTAAATAAATCAATGATAGCCTTCATAGAATACAACCAATCCATGATGATGATGATATCATATGGCTGTATTAGTGAAAATAGGAAATCTCCCCAAGAGTGGTGTTTCCCCAACAGTAGCTCACAGTCTTTACATATTTCAAAAAAGTCACCTTGACCTTCAACTGGCGTAGTCAATGCCACGGGCACTAGAAGCCTCTCTTACTCATGTCTCAAAGCATGGAAATGGGTAGGTGATATGAATGATTATGTCTCCCTTGAATCAATCAAGGCATACACCAAGGTAGAAAACAGGAAAAGCGTACCTCGAACGACGTCTGGCTCACCTGGAGCAGGCAATGCTATAGCATGAAGCATACCAAGACATGCTCCACATCCTCTCTGACCTCAATGACGTCCACCACCACGGCCGCACTCTCCTCTATGAGGATGTGGAGCGTCATGTGGATTTCCTCTAACTGCCCCATCTACCCTCTGCTGATCTAATGGTGGTGCAACTGGCTATTGATTCCTCGGCTGGAACTGCCTCAATGGAGGAACCAGGAGAGTAGCTCCCGATGCACGATGACCACTCAGAAAGGTTGGCCACTCCTTCTACTGATGTACACGACCACCATAAGAAAAAGAAGAACATGATACCTTGGAATAGGACATAGAGTTGCTGCCTCTGGAGAAACGAGATGTGTAGGGCTGGGACCTACCCTCGGCTGAACAGAAACTCTTCAGCCCTAAAAACCAGGAACCCCGGACCATAGCTCTTCTTTGTGAGTCATCATTCCTATTCCACTCTGATGATGATTAGGTCCTGGATAAATTCCTCTCAACAACCTCTTTCCTCCCCAGTACCTCAAGATATGATCTCCACATAAATGGGGTGACCTAGCTCTGGATCTCTAGACGCAAATCCTCCTCGAAATACCATAACCTAGCCTCCTCATCTAGTAACAGGTCCGAAGCATATCGTAAAAGGTTCCTAAAACGGATTCCAAACTCTCGAACACTAATGTTCCCCTGTCGAAGGGTAAGAATATCATGGCGACTAGACGACTTCATAATCGAAGAAATAAACTAAACTATAAACCTGTCTTGGAACACCTCCCATGAGATCGCTAACTCCTCCTGATCCCCATGGAACAAGAACCACTACTCCTTCGCTGCTTCACATAGCATCGTCACAACCATGGAAACCCAGTGCTCATTCCAAGAATGAATCAAACTGAAGATAATCTCAATCTCCTCTTACCAGTCTTCCATGACTGCGTATGAAACAGAGCCCTCATACTTTTGTAGACTCTGGCACTAAAAGTCTCAGAGTCTGTTCCTCCAAGTGTCGTCGTCATCAAACACTACCCTGGGACGATCTGCTGGAATAGCCTGCTGGTCATTTTCTATGAAAACCTGATGACGACGTCGACCTGGAGCCATAACTGTAAAATAAAAACCATTAGAGTCCCTATGCATGGAATATGGAATACTCAACACTAATTAATTTATTTTTTTCTTTCAATCATTTTAGGTTAACCTATCCCAAGGTCTACCCATTTAAACATAGGCACAAATAAAAATGATGCATGATCCTTTCCTAGGTCTCTACCCTACAACCAGTATAACCTTGTTTAGTAGCCATTGTAAACAAAATGGTTTGTACATCAGATCATAGGAGTCCCTAAACGCCTATGTCTTAGCCAGTCTATAGTGATTACATCACATTCTAAACATTACTGACACTTTTGCCCTACCAACCAATGCAACCTCACATGTGCCTAACTACAACCTCCATCATATCCCTCAACCATGCCTTTGATACCACTTTTTCATGACCCCCTCACCACAAAGTGTTCCCCTCCTGTCCCGGAAATGTAAGAAGGGAGATAATAACCCCTGATTCCCGCCTCCAGTAGGCCCTGGGTTGGGGACTAGCACTGAGGGTAGTATAAACACACAATTGGGAGGAATTACCCTCTAAGAGAACACATGCAAGAAAGAGGGATAAGATTGACTACAATCAAATCCAATCAAAATTGGAATATAAAAGAAACCCATGTTCGTATATAAAATGTCATTAAATAGATATACAACTGGAAGGGAAAACTACTAATACCAAAAAGAATGTAAAAACAGCAGCAACCCCATGCCCGAATAGCTCTGGAAACCCCAAACTAGTAGAAACCAGCATGATCTCCAACCTACTCCAAGTGACATGAAAAACAATTTATATTTATTAAGGGTGAGTATAACAGTATACTTAGTTGGATCCTCCCCGAATCCTCTCATGCAAAGTAATGAAATCATGCTAAAGCATAGTGAACAACCAGTGAAATAACTCGTAACCTAAACAGGTATACTATGTTCCCAAGATCACCATGGCTACTCTCACCATGTAACACATAAAAGAGTATATAGTATAATAAAGAATATCAATGGTTCCCTACTACTACTTCCCCACTGGTTTTCCGCTTTTCCCTAATGTCACACGTCTTGAGCATCTCTCTCTAAAAGGGATTTCTCGCAGACACCTGGGAAAAGCACCACAATATACACCCTGTTCTCCACAAAGGCTTGTCCGCAGAAACCTAGGAAAAGGACCACACCATCCTCACAACCAGAAGTAACCAGGTAGTTTCCAAGATCCACCATAGCTTGCATAATGTGTATCATACATCAGGTATTATACCTCAAGCCATTACAACCCATACACAGAGTGAGGATCATCAAGCCATCACAGCCTATACACATTACACCAACAGTAGTCCATATGTAACTATATCAAGAATATATTTGGGTGAATAACCACAAGTCATTACATCCCTCTACACACATATATGGGGAAAACTAACCAATGTTCCTTCCAGCACCAGTAACTACCAAGAGAAGAGAGTGGGACCAATGGGGGTAGTCATCCATCCATCCTCCCACCAGAATGTTGGGAAAAACACCCCCTAGGGCTCAGAATCCCCGGGGTGTTAGTTTCCCTTAATGATAGGGTGGAGTATCGTATAGAAACAAAAAAAGTAAAAGATATAATATATCTCAAAACCATACTATGGGAATTACCTAGTCTTAGACATAACTGCAGCTAACATCTCTCCGGCTCCGAGCTGATACTTCTAAGACTAGGTATCCTATAATCAGACAACAATTTAAAGATATTTATTAGATAACTCAATTCCATTATAATCAGTTTCAGTGTACATTAATTAATTCTTTAAACATTAATTAACCTAGAACAATTCCTCATTAAATTTAATTAGAATCACAACCAAGTCAATTGTTCCTTCAAAAATTACAACCTCATCATTATGTTCCAGCATCTCCATCCCCATGGGTTAATACCATTTATTCAAATATTCATTACAAAATTACTTTTCCATATTCCCTGGTATTCTAGAAAATCATTCCATGCTATTAAACACAAGGGGGATCAACACGATGAGTATATGTACTGCCAGTAGAGACTTTTTTGCATATAGCAAGAGCGTAGACCCATTCCCTCCTTGAGAAGATAAACATGGAAATCACGTGGCATACCCCATGTGTCATTGCCTCTTTCGAGAGAAGGGTAATCAAGACCAGCTACCTTGAGGAGTGGGGAAAAGTAAATCAGATCAACAACCAAAGAACCAACAAGCAACCAAAAATTATATCCATCCCATTCCATAAACCCTAGTGTCCCCCCTGACACCCACATGAATAAACTGATGCATCTCACCACTCTAGGTGTCATCGTCTGCTACAACCAAAAGACTCCAAGCCCCCACATATTACAACAGCCATCCATGATCACATCATAGAACAAAGAGAAAAAAACAAACACCACATTTTATTTGGATCTTGGCTCTTTAACAATCAAGAGGGAAACTCAGAACCCTTCATGGAATTATCAAACAATCAGTTCTTTAATCCATATTAGGTGAACCGATTTATTATTCGTTGGTTCCAAATTTGGGAAACCTAACAAGTAAGTTATCATAAATAAACAAACATTATTACTGCACTAATTATATTAACATCAAATTATAACAAGAACCAAATTTGTTTTCATGCCTATTTATCATTATCAAAACAATTATAAATTAATCCCAATTTACGTTCTTTACTGATTTCCATCAAGAATGAACATATTAAACAAATCAAGAATAGATATAACAATATCTAGAAAATCATGAGGCAATAACATATGATCAATATCAATTTATATACCCGGTTAAAATATTTATTATATCAATTCCATTGTTATCTGGTGGGATTAAACATTTTAACAATACAGTTTCACAGAAAAGAAAATAGAGGCAACAAATACCCTAACTCGAAGAGTTCTTGACGTTCCTTATCCACACAATGTATCACGATCCCCCTCTCCCGCCAACAGTATCCACCCAAGGATTCCACGGTACGACCGCACCAACCCAACCCCAAGAAAAACCCCAGTAGAAGCATGGAGATTACAAGCTATAATATGGAAGGGTGAAATTGGAGAATATGATCCCAAAGGAATGACTATAAAACATACATTATTTCGAGGATTTATTGATACAACTCGGTTGCATAAAAATAGAGCGGGACCGATCCGAGAAGTAAAGTTTGATTGTGAAACTCCTATGGGATGGATTGAAATGTTCTAGTGTTTCATAGCCGAGAACAAAGAGGAAGAACAAGAGAGGATGATATCTTGTCCCTTTTGAAGATTTGATGGGGCGGTAGTTTAAGATACGCTAAATTCCCCCTTAAAATAGGATCGCATTAACCCACATGGTTTGACTTAGTAAAAACTTACCGACCTATAGGAATAATTAATATAGGATTTATGGTCCTTGAATCATCCGACTTAATTTCAGTTTTGCAACGTCACAGACAGTTCTCAATTCCAACACCGTATGAGGGAGATATGTTGAACGAAATATGCCGTAATAATAATAATATTATTATTAATGGGTGTTTGGTGGACCCGATCCATGAACCATAATTTAATATTCCACCTTATACATGAATTGATCGTATTAAAAATAGTATCACATTTCCACTAATGAAAACTCAATCGAACGTCAGACCCACGAGTTATGGCGGGTCAAAAATTTAATAATAATATTATATCTATTTTTTCTGAGCGCTTCGGGTACCCATTCCAAAAACCCAAAAAATTCATCCAATATTGGACTTATAAGGTCCGTCTTAGAATCTGGGTTTCACTTCCACAGACGGTTCGTGAAACTGAGGTCGCATGAATAAGTTATGGTCGAAAAAGAGTTTTATCAACAAAAACAAAAACATGCTTATTATATTATTATTTTTAATTGATTTATTTCCAATACCCAAATCCACGCACCACTATCTCTCTAATTTGGTGGGCCACACCCCCTTTCACCTTATTTGATTTCCTTTTCTACTTTTTTATTACTTCCCTATTTAATTCTCACACTCTCTCGACAATCTCATTCCAATCTTTCACCCACTCCACATAAAGTGGAGAATCCCCCTTTCCTTTAATCCATGTCCATCACGCCCCATCTATTTTCACACTTCAAATTTATTATTAATAAAATTAATAATAATAACATCCATCATTAATGTTCTAATTTAGTTCCATTAAATTAGTTTACCATGTTTGTTGACATATTTAATAAAAACTAATTCATTTAATTAATAAAACACTAAAATCCACCATTACAATTATTATTTAATTGTAATAAATCCTCATTCAATTTCATCAACAGGTCACCATCATTATCATTAATAATTATAATTATTATTGACACCCATTATTTTCTTATAATTAATCCTTTATAATTTATTCCATGCGCCTCCCATTATAATTTATTCCTTTATAATTTATTGCATGAGCCTCCAATTATATGCCCATTACACAAAATTTATTATTTTATAAATAAAAAAGAAACCATGCACCTCACCTCATTGAATTAAATACAATAAATTTTATTTCTTTTATTTCACAATTATTAAATTAAAACTCTTTAATCTAATTAACACCAAATATTGTCACGCCACCCTTATCAATTATTATTATCAAAAATCATTATTATAACATTCTTCATGTTTGACCACATCAAATATTTTACAATGTAATTCACCGGAGAGGATTGGGCCATTACACCATATATAGCATTGGGAACCTTATAATGGGATGATCAATTGGGATATTCTATGTGGGTTTTTGTGGGAGTGTGAATATGATCTATTGTATTATGGAGAGAGTTCTCCTGAAATGAGCATGCTTGAAGAAACATTTTTGTATAGATAAATGTGACCGAGAAATTTTGTGTCTTATAGAGACTATGTGTCTTCTGAAGACTATATATCTTATAAAGAATGTGTGTCTTATAGAGACATTGGGTCTGGTTGAGACACTGTGTCTTATTAGATTGAGTATATCTGGATGTTCTTGATGTAAATGCTATAGTAATTTATCTATATAGAACTTACTATTCATTATTTTATGGTATTCTTTTATAGTATTCCATGGTGGTATTCCTTTATGGTATCTCTTTTGTGGTATTACTTCATGATATTTTCTTTATGTAATTAGGTTTTGGTATTCCTTGATGGTATTCCTTAGTGGTATTACTTCATCTTATTTCATTTATGTTATTTCATTCATGCTATTCCTTTGTGTGTTCTGGGTATCCTTCAGAGTATTGTTTTACTCACCCATCCATGTGTTTTTCCCACATGTATCATGTCTCGTGCAGATGATTGAATCTTTGATGTAGTTCCATGAATACGCAAAATAGGCGTTTCCCTGTGAGACTGGACAAGTCGAGGTGTGATCCAACATCTTTTCTGATGAGAGTCCCAATAAATCCATCTTTATAGGATGAACATGTGGTTATAAACTCTTTTCATTGTGTTCGCTTGTTTTTTCCCAGTTTACTATCTAGTAATTTCACTACTTTACTCTAGTGGTGGGATATAGTGATTTGTATTCATTTTTTACATAGTGATTTTACTTTTCATAATTTTCTATTGGGAGATGTCTACATGTGTACAGGTACATAAGAAAATTCTTCCTTTTTATTGAGATATTCTTATTTGAGGGTAGACACCATCCCCTGGCCTAATAGAGGTACATTTGTGGTTGTCATGAGACATTCCCCTCTAGGAAGTGTAAAAATATATAAAATTACATAATATTATGTTTTTATATAGAAAAGTACATTCTATAACTTTGAGTATCTTATTTGGTTAAATGTTTTTGGAAATTCATCCTTATATAATACATAATAAAATAAATATTTGGATGTAAAATATTATACTAAATTTCATTTTTATACAAAAAACACTTTTAAAAATAAAACCTTGGTATTTGTAATGATCAATCATAAGAAACTTTCCATTGATATCATATTTATCTATTTTCTCACTTCAATCTCTTGAAAAAAATATAATACTTTAGATGAAAATATAAATTATATAAGGGACACACAAATATGGAAAACTATTAGTCTTGTGGAAACATGAAACCAATGAAAAATTTATTATAAATTAGAAATAATAAATAAATTTCTTTTGAAATAAGCTCATTGCATACCACCTTTTGTAATAATAAGGTTACTATAAATCCATATAATTTGTTGAATACAGAAAAGGTATCTTGGGACATAATTATAGTTTTCATATTTATAAATGAAATAAGAATGTGGTCGACATCCATACATTTAAATCTTAAAAATTAAATAATGATATGACTAAATTTCATACCCAATGCATTTGAATGATATCAAGGATACGCCAATCATTAGTTTATAATGGATCTATCTGTAATTATTTTATAAAACACCATCCCTTAAAAATTCCAAATACAATTATATAATCATAACATAGAGAAGTTTCCAATATTCAACATGTCATAATAAAAATTTCATTTCCACTCATTAGGAATGAATTCATTTTATTGAAATAGTGAATCCTTTTTAAAACCCTATTATTTAAATCATTATATTCTAAAACATGAAAAGAAAAATTATTTTCTCAACAAAACATGATGTCTTGTAGAAGAATCCAACTAGAAAATAATTTTTATGATAGTAGAGAAGTTTTTTTCTCCATATATGTTAACAAGAAGATAACTTTTCCAATTTGTAAAGAAATTAAAATGTTATATATAGGAAACATAAAAATTAATCATTTTTTCACAAATTTTTAATCAAATTCATAGTTAAAGGTGTTGTTTTAACAAATCATAAAATGAGGTGGGTGTCCATTATCAAAATATGCCTCAACGAAAAGAGATTGAGATGATATCCCTTACCCCATGTCTTAATCGTCATTTATGTCCTTTATTAGTATGAATAATAAAATTATTCTTATAATTTTATTTAGTTAATAACATTTTCATGTTTTTGATTCATTTTATATCAATTATTACCATGTTATATCAATTTTTTAATTATTTAAGTTCACGTCGAATGTATTCATAATATTTAGTAATTTAGTTGAAAATTGAAATTAGATTGATTTCAATAGTCAATGATGTCCTTATTACATACTCAAAAGAATAATATTAATGATATTATTATCATTTTTAAACATAAATAATATTCATAAATAAATCCATGTATTATGGTTACAAAAAAATGAGAAATTTTATATTAATAGAGACTGTATGTTGTATGTACGCTTGTATAAGGTTTCCATTTTAAATTTGATCATTTTGGAAAGAATTTAAATATTATTTAATATTTATATATTTATTTAAATATAATAAATATCATACTATTAATTTAATTATACATATATATATCATCCATGTTATGTGGTGTTGAAAAACTTATCACATCACTCTGTAGAGGTGATAGTCCACATGTACGCATGAACATCATTATCATTTTTATGTGCATGGAAATGTATGAATATAAATTATATATTATTAATTTATATTAATAAAGAGGTCATGCATATAATATATAAAAAATAATTACCTCATTTTAACAATTATTTTTGAGACATTTATATAAAATAAATATAAATAGTTTGTGTGGGATTAGTCTGTCATACCCAAATTCAATGAGTTATTATCCCATTTGATGGAAAAAGAGATGGATATATATGAGGATATTATCATAATAACATATAACAATATTTAGGATAATTGAAATATTATTTAATCATGGTATAAGAATATTTTAAGGAATTGTAATAAGAAATAATATAGAAACATTTTTTTTAAAATGGTATTTCTTCATTGAACGGTCTACTTTGATTAACACCATGAGACCTATAAGGAAGGATTTATATAATAAATAAGTCATATAGAATGTGGGGAGGGAATATAGAAATTTATTTGGGTACATCTTGTTGGATCTAAATTTATTTAGTAGTGTCAAGAAATTATAATAACGAGCTCTCTTTTATAAGTGATGGGAGGGAAAATATTGGGATTTTTCAAAATATTCAATGAATATAAATTAAATTTCTATTAAAATTGATAAAACCATATTTATTTTTAATATATGATGAATATTGATTTAAATAAAAGACTAAAATGAAAATTATAAATTTTTTTATTATCTTTGTAATCCTTATTTTTTAACAATTCTTAATTCCTTTTACCATTTATCATGATATCATATCATTTACATTTTAATGGCTGAAATAATTACTATTAATGAAAAAATACCAATAAATGATTTATTAATTAAAATATAAGACATATCCCAATCAGTTATATGAATTTTATATTTAAAAAATAATATATATTATTATAAAATATTTTATATTTTAAAATATCATCAGTGTCAATTATAACAGAATTCAATACTTGACTTTTTAAAAAATCATAACAAAAAGATAAATACTAAAAAAACATTTAACACATCCCTAAAATGTCAATGTACTATTTTCAATTAATATACATAATTAACTGTATCAACTTATACTTATTTTAATATTTTGAATCACTTATTTGATATTTCCTCTAATTAACCAATTATTGACTCCCTATTTTGTAATCTGGTACGGTAAATATTTCTACACTAAAAATTATAATATACTGAAATGTATAATATAAAAAATATAACATTCAAAATATTATTTATTGATTAACATAACCCCTATAAAACGCCATATTATTAAAGATTCACTTGTTAAAAACAAAACATGAAACATTTGATAATTCTTTGAGTAAATAATATAAATGGTTTAAATTGATCCAAATAGATCCAAGAGCCCAAATTAATTTTTTTTTATGAAAATCACACATCTAAAAAATTATGATATGTTTATTATAATATTATAAAATTATTATTATTTTACACTGAATTACATGATCTATCCTTAACCGTGGTAATAAAAATTTCCAAATTTACTAATCATATTTTCTAAAAAATAAAATTAAACAATTTAATAAATTTGGAAATTAATTTTTTTAATATTTTATCTCATTTTAAAAAATTAAACCCAATTATTAGATAAAATTATTTTAAAATTAACCTTTTTCATGTGAGAAAACAAGTTATTAATGTGAAAACATTCAAATGATTGAAATGTATTTAATTTTAAATATAATGTAAAATTAATTACAATGAACATGAAGGAATTAAATGATATAAACTTTATCTAATTGTACTCTAAAAGAATTAAAAAATATAATATAACACTCCAAATTATTTTGATTTAAAAAGTTGTTTTCAATTAAAATCATGTATTTTTCTCTATTCATCAAAAATGAAACATATCAAAAAAACACAACATTCATCCAATATATATTATACTATTAAATTTTCGATGAATAAGTTTATTTAATTTAATAAAATTTATAATATTTTCAGAAAAAATAATTTTTTTAAAAAAAAAGTGCACAATCAAAATACGACAAAACTAACTTTTAAAAAAATACATCATTTTTGTGTAAAATTTAATTTATTATTATATTATATCAATAAAACACATAATATTAATATTAAACATTATATATAATATATCAATTATACATATCTTTTATATAATCCCGTAAGAGTGATTTTTTTATTTATTGGTATAAAACATAATATTTAACATTAAAATAGATTTTTAGAAAAAAAAATTCATCTAAAAATGTTTATATTTTCATTTATAATTAATTGGTCAACAAATAATTAATTTTATATAAATATTTACGCCATATTTTAATAATTAAGTTAATATGGTTTACACCCTCCATTATAAGGGAAATGTTATAATAATAACATTTAACTAACAATATTTAATTGTTTTTTCAACATGATGTGGTATATTTTGTATGATATCTAATGTACTATTTAATTTTTTAAAACTATAGACATTACATTCTCCTACCATTTAATAAATCAAGTCTATGCAATTTGAAATCAACCTTTGTAACCTCGTTTTGAATATTCATAAAACCTTTATTGAAATTCTTCATCCGAACAAGGGTTAATGAAACTTCCAAATTAAAATAAAGAAAGGGAAGTAATAAGGTCACCATAGATAACACATATTGGGGTTCCATGAAAGAAACAATGGACATAGAAGAGAATACTAAATATCAGGATCTGATGGAGAGTGATGCAGAACATGGCCATGATAAAGTTATCACTCAAAAAACCATAAATCCGTGAGGGGGTAAATGGTCATTTATTTATTAGTTATAAAAGTAAATAGTCAATGTTTTTTTTTAAAGATAATTTTCATAGGGTTGTGGAATTGGTTGTCTAGATTGACTAAGAACATAAGAATATATAATTACATAACATGTAGATATTAATACCTTAATAAATTCATACAACAAACTCATGTTTTTCTCTACACTATGAGTTCTTATGATTATTTTTTCATACTTGAAACACTATATAAAATTATAGGGAATAATATATTTCAAAAAATATTAATGATCTATTTCTCCTCTATTTACAATTTATAAAAAACAAAAATATTTAGGTTAAAAACTATAATAATTACCCAAAAATAGTATACCATTATTTGATAAAAAATTTAATTAATCTCCAAAAATCAACAGTGACACCTAAATATCAACAAAAATCACTCAAAAATTAACTATCATTAAAATTCCTTAAAATAATTCTAGACTAATCAGGAAACCGAAAAATCATAATGAATTGATCACAAAGACTTCCAAATATTGTCAAGCACTTAATTACCAAATCTTTTTCGAATCCCAAGGTTATTGTTAAATAAAACAAATGTTCCCAAAATTAACTTATTATTTATCCATCAAATGGTTTAACTATAAATAGAAAGTAATAATATTTTGGATGTCATATTGGCCATTGGTTTGTGGTGCACCCTTGTTTCCCATCGATTGTGGGTTAAATCCTCGTTATCTTTTCAGATGATATGGGTTGCCACCCATACTGAAGGTTTTCCTTTTTCATACACTATATTAAAGGAATCCTTATAAAAATTCCATAAATGATAAATATTTTAAAAAATAAACTTAATATGGTTTAACCTCAAAGGTTATCTCATACCTTTATAATTATGTCCATAGGACGAAAAAGATAATTCTTCATCAAAAATAATTTCAACATGAAAAAAATTTAGCCTTATATATAACTAAAACCAAAAAAAGTCATCCAAAGTAATCCCATCATCAAAATAGTATTAATACTATTAAATATTTCAGAATAATTAGATCTGCTATAACTCTTGAATTACATAAATTTAGAGACCATATTCCTTATTTATAATCCATTCAACATTATTTTCTATATTATTCAATAAATATTAATTACAATAATCCAAAATGGGAATCATATCCTAATAATTAAAAATGCCAATATTTGAAACAATAAATAATCTATAACTTTTATATGTCATTTTAGTTTCCTCGTCTTCAATTATAATGACATTAGGTATTCTTAAACAGATAAATATATGATACATCAAATCCCATTAGTGTTCTTTCTTCTTGAGATATTAATTTTCATAATGTGTATACTCCCAATATTTACAACATTCAACTATAAAATTTGGTTATAACTTCTTTCAATTTCATGGAGTAAATTTAATATACCCTTTTTTGTGGAAGATTATTTCATTATGATCTACTTTTCAAAATTTGAAACAAATTCACACAGAAAAAGGAAATTTTTTAGGTTTTTAATTCAGCATCATTGAAAAATATTTAATTTATCTCAAATACTGTTAGGATCATCATTACCTTGACATAAATTGGGAGTCATTTGTCTGATATAATCTAAGTTAAAATAATCCCCAAGGTTCAAGTGATAAATCATTACTCGTGATATTTGGTTTATAATAACCACAAATGATCTCATTTTTAGTAACATTTATTTCATTTTCTTATTCTGAGAACCAATAAATTTTAATTCACATCCCTTTTTACTTTTGTTCCAACTAAATCAAACAATTTACTATAAACCAATGTATGTGTGAGCATATCAAAAAAATTATCATATACTATCTTATGAGGAAGATAAAACTAAAATATCATTATTCATGTTATCTGAAACTCATTTAATTAACCTAAAATAACAATGAATGATCCTACCATGCTAACTAGTATTGTTAATAATGACTTGTAATTACTGATAAAATTTCACCCTATAATCTAAAGTTATCTAAATAATCCAATGATTCCCACTATAAGTCCCTAGACCTTAACAATACATAATAATGGGTTTTAGTAAAATAAATTAATTTCCATCACATTCATGAAAATTTTAGGTTTACATAATTAGATAATTAGGCATTAAATATTACATAAGATATAAAATATAACAATACAAACACATCAAAAAAATATATATATTCCCTCAAAAAAAACATTCAAAAATGAACATGGTTTCTTTTTATGATAAATCACCACATTTTATTCCTTGATATCTTCCATTTCTCAACTCTACCTTTAATCAAATGATAATAAATTTGAAAATATAGTTGAGGAAAAAATCATAGTAAGTTATAGATAAATAAGGGAATATTTTATTCTTGTGAAAACATGAAACCCATAAAAAATTTATCATGATGTAATATTTATCTCCATTAATAAATAGTAAAAACATTCATTTGAAAATTAGGTCATTTATCACCCTTAAAAAAATAATATTACGATAAATCAATATAAATATAATATAACAAAGAAAGGAGTCTGCGGAAAAAATTATACTTGCTAAACATATAAATAGAATAACCATGTGATAAAATTCCATACTAGTAACTATAACAAATGAAATAACAATATGATTAGATTCCACTCCCAATTCCTTAAAGTGAAAGCATGGACCCAACAATTTTTTCTTTATCCTATAACTAAAAAACATTTTTTATCATATAACAACCCAAAAAATTTCCATGTTTAATTATATAGTCACAAAACATAAAAGTTGTCAATTTTCAAAATGTCACTATTATAATTACTATGCCACTTTTGAGAAAAAACTTAATGTTTTAAAAGAAATCAATCTATTTATATTTTTTTCAAAAATATTATAACAAAAAAATAGATCATATGGTATAATTTTCTTTTAAAAACATGATTTCTTGTAGTGGAATTCAAATATAAAATAATGGTCACATTGGCAGATTAGTTTTTGTCATCGTATACATAAAAAATAAAATTTCTTTTTTTGTTTTTGAACAAAGTAAAAAATTACGTATAGGAAACATAAAATGATTCCTTCTTGGAAACAATTTAATGAAAATAAAATTAAATGAGGATATTTATAAACATTGTAAAATGAGGTGGGTGAATAACATCAAAATAATATTAAATAAAAAAGGATTGAAATGAAGTCTCATACGTTGATTCTGATTGATCATTTTTCCTTTTATATTTCATAATAATAAATTTCAGATAATTATTTAAATGATTGAAAATATTTTTCATATTTATCATTCATTTTATATCACTCATATCTATTTTCTGATAATTTCTCAATTATTTAGGTTCCCATTGGATGTATTGAAGATATTCCGTACTTGTGTCCAAAATAAAATTTGTATGATTCGATTAGTCAATGTGGCCATTATTACAATATATATAGAATAATATTAATAAATTTTATAATATTTCAATACATAAAATTTAATTTTAAATAATTCCATTATTTATGGCTATGAAAAATGAACTACATTACAATCATGGAGGTGATAAGTCGTATGCACACATGAATAATGTTTCCATTTTTCAATGATCATTATAGAAATAAGGTCAATTTTATATTATCATTACATAATGTTCATTAAATTTTTATAGTCATATTAGTAATATAAATATACCTATATTAATCATCCATGTGATGTGATTATGAAAAATTAATCAAATCACTTCCTGGAGATGATTGTATACACATACGCACGAACCGCATAATCATTTGTACGTGCATCGAAAGGTAAGAATGTAAATGATATATTAATATATTAAAAGGATAAATATACAATTAATATCATATATGAACATTAATTGCATAATTATAACATCACTTGATAAGAATTTATGGACAACGAATGTCATCAGTTTGAGAGGCGGTAGTCTTCCGTACAGACTGTTATGACCAATAGGGGCCTATATACCCTTAGAGGGGGGGGGGAGGTGAATCAAGGTATGGATATTATTTTTCAAAGTTCTTCCGGACCCACCAGATCATGACCTTTTTATTACAAGTGTCACATTTTTTACACTTGTGTGTTTATTATTATCACTTATTTTCTTCTTTATCTGATGATGATGCTTTAAATGCAATACAGGGTAGTTAGAACGCAGACACAGAGTTTTTTACATGGTTCACCCTCACTGGGCTACGTCCAAGTAGAATACGCCGAGAAGTTACCGGTCGTACCAAATTCAACTATTCTTCACTAGATGTGGATACATAGGTTTGGTATAGATCACTTCTATCCCAGGCTCACTGCCTTTACAATGTTTATGGACAGCTCACTACTTTCCCAAGGGTCACTCCCTGTTTCACTCTCTCTGGCTCACTGCTGGTGGAGAGGATCACCTTCTTCCACATCTTTGCTCACTGCTCTGTAAAGGATCTACTCACATTTTATAGACCTGTAGGTCTCTTCATTTTCATGAAGAATTGCATCTTCCTATGTATGTAGATGCTCTGCTGAAGTCCAACTTTGACCCGTATATGAATCTTTCTTTGCACCGATGATATCGGGAATACTTCAAGCTTTCACACAGCCTGAGAACACTGTCGTAAAATCAACCTTACTTGGTGCACAAGTCTAAGACGGTGCACAAGTATCAGCGTGCAAGTCACAAATTGCGTGCAATTCTTCCTCAACCACTTGCGCGACACAAGATTCATCAAATCCAAAATTTCACTACTCACATCCCTTTACGCTCAAATCAATATTGGTGCACAACTAACAACAATCTCCATTCTTCAAATCTAGCACGCAAGTCCCAATTGCGTGACACACCACCACATGGATGACCACCACACCTGCGTGGCGGGAGATCTGATTTTTCAAAGTGATGAACTCCATTGATAAATGAGGAGGGGTGGTCCAGTTTTTATAGGAAATTTGAACACCCTGCTCGGTGCCGCTCAAGTCTTCCCTCAGCGCGCAAGTCTCGGCACACATGTCTCTTCTCCTACAATTCACTTGCACGACCAAAACTATAACCTGCACGACCCTCTTTACTTTGCCATATTTTGATATAATGATATTGAAAAACAACAGGCGTGCAATTTCTCACACATCGAACGCATCGACACGCAAGTCTCTTCACGGCGCAGAAGTCACCCGTGTGACCACGCCATCACTTGCGCGACCCACATCCATTAGCCATATTTTGATTATCTGGTCTCCAAAAACATATGGCGTGCATGTTTTCTATACTCCAAGACCCTGACGCGCAAGTCCCTTTGCCAAAAACACTTTTCTACCTTTGTCGATTTTCAGACCCAAAAATTTGGCAAACCCTACAAAACTACACCACCTTGTATCTGTTCTTTTTATGCTGCCTCCAGATATTCCATTCTATTGTCGACGTTCTTGATTCAAACATGGATCGTTGACCACATCTCATGAACTCAACATTCCACCATGAAATCCCATTTTTCATCAAATTTGTATGTCATGGTTTTCATTGTCCACAATCACAACACAAATGTTCACATTATCAACAAACACAATCACCTAAAAAATACTTCAATGATTCCTTGAGGGATTTTTTCCCAACAATATCCGCCTTTGGTTTTCTTGAAAACTCTTACATAAAAAGATACATTGTTAATTCTTTATCCACCATTCACCTATTGTGATTATGATAGAGATCATGTATTACTCAACACATACACTAAGACCACATGAGAAATGCTCAGCGTGAGAAACATGAGAAAATTAAAAGTTCATCAATGAATCACTTCAACACTGACATCCGCTCTTGACACCAAACTGATACCAATTTTTACCAATCTGATACCAATTGTTGGAAATCTTCTTACCACATTCCAACATCTCTCTTTTGATTTTAGCATGATCCTCAGTTGTCGTGAAATCTAGTCTTTGATTGATCTCTTATATCATCGTCCAATTTAATACGCTCCCTCTTTCTTCTCACAGCTTCAATTCAGGTCATCTTCAAAAACACTTTAGCCCTATTTCCTGTGTTGTCCAAGCTATGCTCTGGCTAAGAATGTTCACCTAGCTTCATCTCCCCATATCTGGTTACTCCACCTGTATTCTTCTCCCCATATATTTCATGATTTCTCAAATGTCCACACTGTCTCCCCCTTGAACAATCACTATTTCCTCCCCACTTTGTCAAAAAACTCAAAGGGCACTCATTTGCAGTCTGTAACAGAGTAGATAACACACATTAGCATGTTAGAGAAAAACACATCATACCATAGGGAGAGGGGGTGTTTTCCACATCCACAATATTTCAAATGTGGGGAGTCGACTGAACTCATAGAGCCAGTCGATGCCCTTAAAATGCTTGCTTGGGTAAGGCCTTTGTCAGAATGTCTGCAACCTTAAGCTCTGTAGGAACATACTCCATCTTCACGATTTCCTGCTCAACATTCTCCTTGATAATATGATACATTATCTCAATGTGAATTTTCCTTGAGTGATGGACATGATTTTAGCTGAGATTTATAGCACTTGAGTTATCACACTAGATTCTGATCGGAGATTTCACATCAACTCCCAAATCTTCTAGCTGATGCTTCATCCACAATAACTGTATGCATGCATGAGTGGCCGCAATATACTCAGCCTTCGCGGTGCTCAATGAAATGCAATCTTGTTGATTTATTAGCAATGAAATACACAATCCAACAAGATAGAATGAACCTCCTGACATTGATTTTCTGTCATTAGCTGATCCAGACCAATCTACATTTGTGTAACCCAATAACACTGACTGAGATTTGTCATTATACACTAGACCGGAATCCACAGGGCCTTTGATATAATGAAGTATTCTTTTCACTGTAAGCATGTGTCTTTCCTTGGGATTACTCTGATATATCATTGGTTGGCATGTGGCGAAAACTATATCAGGCCTTGTTGTGGTCAAGTAGAACAAAATTCCAATAATTTTCCTGTATTCTGAGATATTAACTACCTTGCCATTCTCATCTTTTGATAATTTCATCCGGGTAGAAACTTGTGTCTTCATCCCCTTGGAATTTTCAATTCCAAATCTCATCAGAACCATCTTTTCATATTTATATAATCCACCTTTAATATGCTTCATTCTAAACATAGATTCTTCAAATATTGATCCAGCATTGAATACCATTCTCTCGGTGCTTGTTTCAGCCCATATAATGCCTTCTTCAGCTGAAAAACCGTGTTATTATCTTCATGAATGAGAAAGCCATCTAATTTCTTGATATACATGCCTTATCCAGAACCTAATTCAATAATGTCGATTTGAAATCCATCTGAAAAACTTTGAACATTCATTACACTGCAATGGCTAAGAATAATCTGATTGTCTCCAGCCTTGTAACTGGAGCAAATGTCTCATCAACATCTATTCCCTCTCTTTGGGAGTACCCTTCGCACACTATTCATTCTTTATTTTGAACCACAACACCATCTCCATTCATCTTGTTGAGATAGATCCATTTAGTACGATGACATTTTTATCTGATGTTCTCAAAGCAATATCCCACGACTGATTCTTCTCAATCTGATTTAGCTCTTAATCCATGTCCAGAACCCAGTTTTCATCTACAGCTGCATCAACAAGGCATTTCAGCTCATCCTTTGATAGTAGTGATGTCTGATGTAGTGATTTCATTCTTCTTGCCTGAACTGAATCTCACTGATCACTAATGATATTCTTCCTGTCAATTTCAGCTCGACTCTTTTACTTTTGTGCAGATAAGTATTTTACTTCCTCATACTCACCATCAGTATCATTTTTCTAAATCATCTTCTGCCACTTCTTCTCTCCTTGAGTCTCTTACCATTTCCTCACTTTTAACAGATAAATTTTCATTGTGTCATTGTTCAATGACGACATTTCTTCGAACATCTTATCTCAAATATTTGTTGACACACCTTTGATTTTCTCTCGCAGCGTCTTGGTATCCTTAAAGTAGTCAGCTGATACCAAATTTTTTGGGAAAAATAAATAAGCATGAAATGTTTGATTATTACTACTTCCCCTTAAATATGTCTTCCCTCTATAGACAACACCAGAGCCGACTCACCTGATAATTGCATTGATGGATCTTGCATCTGATTTTGTTATTTAATTCTCCCTATATGTTATGAAACACTTCCTAGGGTTAGTCCCACTGTTTAGACTCATAACCATTATTCTCCTCATGCATCATCTATTCTAATATGGCACTCATCATCGAGCCATTAACCAATTCTCTAAGCCTACGGAGTTGGAACTCGGTTTAGGAAACAAGTGATAGAGTTAATAACACTATCACTTCATATTGTTCTCTTTTTATCCCTTTCTCCTTCAACTGTGGTATCTGATTTAAATCAATTGAATATCTAGAGCATTTCACTTCTCCACTTTGCATCTTTATATTCCACTTCCCCTCGAATTGTATCTCCATAAACCTGAAACACATTAGTCGTCAGTTAATAGCATTTTTATACATAGGGAGAGGGGTACTTTTGGAATCCTCAAGATGAGGATTGCGGTTGATCTTGAGGGGTCAAACCTTTGATTATTTCTTGCAGTGAATCACACTCTTTCCTTGCACCTTCTTGATACCTAGAAAACTTCAACTACTCTGGCCATATGACAATGCATTAATTACCCACATTCTGAGTCTTTTACTGATATGATGATTCTGCAGGCCTGACTTTTCTCACCATTTGGGGTTTAAACCCATGAGTACACATTTCATTCATTGATGTTCCACCAAAATTCCATTTCCATTGATTAATTCTTTGGGTATGAATCTCTATAATTTGCATCTTCCGTTGAGTTTTCCACCATTGCAACGATCTTTCACCTTCCTCCACTATTCGATGAGGAACAAAACATGAAAATTTTTTAATACATTTTTTTTCATCTTTCTTTTATCAGATGTCGGAGTCACCGCACTCTTTTTCACTTGTGGTGAGTCCTCCGTTGAACATTCATTCTTCTTCATAACTCTTGGAGTAGATTTACCCTTAATCTTCCAGGTTTTTTCACATTCTCTCATTGAGAGTTGTTGTGAGTATGACAGAGGAGGTGACTGATACACCTTTCGTTTAGCTCCATGTGATTCTCCTGAGGCTCTAAGACCATTCTTATCCTTACCATGTTGTCTCCCAGTGTAGAATTTCTCAATATAAATAATTGGAGTCGAGAATCTCTTTTATAGTTCCATTTCATTTCTCGTGTTCCTCTTGCTGCAATTTATTTACAAAGGCCCATAATCTAAGCATATAAAACATTTTCCATCAAAGGAATACCTCATATCATCATTTCTCTATTGAGATGTTGATGAATATTGAGTTATTCCTCTAACATTGATCTTCTGAGCTTCCTGACACATTTTCATGGTGTGTCACATTCTTCCACAGTAATAAAATCTAATGAATGATTTCCTCTGAGAGATTATTCTCTCTAACTTCTCATGAAGCTTCTTCTTATTCTCAGTTTTGTCAAATCATCTATTTTAACATCTTGAAATTTATTCCAGAGTCTCTGAAAAGAATATTGATGTGTGGCCATGAATCCCATAGAAATAGCACATGTCATAATTTCATTTTGAAATTGTCCTCTTATTCCTATCCCCATCACCTATAGGGTTTTCTTCACCTAAGGAACTATTCACGACTCTCTTTCATTCAGACATGAGAGGGAATTCAGGAAATCCAAGGCCAGATTTTCCCACACTATATGGCCTTGGAGCTGAGAAAATATTTTTTTGTTTCTCCTCAAAAATCTCATACTTCATTTTCATTTTATCGTCACCTTCCGAAGGACAATCGAATAGTAAGTGTAAGGAATCCTTCTTTTTGGGATTTCCTTTAACATTGTATTTATCGACTTCCTTCTTCACTGATTTTATCTCTTCCTCCAAATTTTGAATCTTAATATCCCTTTATTCAATTTGTTCATTGATTTCTCTTCTGATATTCATTCCACAACACATCTCATCTTCCAGTTCTAATGTGAGATTTTCTACCATGTCAAATTTCTTCACTACATTCAATTTTTCCTCCAATACAGATTTAAAAACATACTCATAATCTTGTTGTAGCCTTTGATTATACTAATCTTCTTCCGAAAACTATGTTACTAGATCATCATTTCAATATTTAAGATTTTTAATTTCATCTGAATTTTGATCCTCTTCATAATCACCAGCCTTTTGTTTTCCTTTTATTTTAGCCATCTTTTGTATTTCTTCACTTTGAGAATCATTCCTCTACTTTAGGTCAGTAGCCTCATAAATAAGCCTTTGATTTATTCCTTGTAGCTTGATGACCTTAATCTCCAATACATTAATCTTGATATATATAGATTTGACTTCTTCATCCAACTTCCAGTCCAATTTCGTTGTCATGTTGACAACATCTACTGGTGGCCTCCTTCTTGATACTTCATCGTAATCATTTGTTTCTTCGTC
This sequence comes from Viscum album, assembly GCA_963277665.1. NCBI lineage: Eukaryota > Viridiplantae > Streptophyta > Magnoliopsida > Santalales > Viscaceae > Viscum > Viscum album. Next base: position 52,818,086 of record OY728143.1, on the reverse strand, counting down.
ACAATGAAGTTCAAGTACTTCCCTCATTCCTATATCATGATTAAGAGAATCAATATTTTCCCTATAAGATTCATCCATTCCATCTTTATGTATGTTGTTTTATTTTATTAATTGAATAAAAAAATTTCCACACAGACTTTCACACTGAGGAATACCACCTGACTTCTGATTCTTCTTTGATGTTTTTCCCTTTTCCATGGCACACAGAGATAAGAGCAGACTGATTCTTTGACCACACATACTGACTATACCAAGTCGGACTAAACAAATCTGATAACAACAACCATCCCTCTGATACCAACTATTAGGACCAATAGGGGCCTATATACCCTGAGAGGGGAGGTGACTCAGGGTATGGATATTCTTTTTCAATATTCTTCCTGCCCCACTGGATCTTGACCTCTTTATTACAAGGGTCACTTTGGTTTCACTTGTGTGTATATTATGATCACTTATTTTCTTCTTTATCTGATGATGATGCTTTCAATGCAATCCATGTAAGTAAGCAGGCAGACATAGAGATTTTTACTTGGTTCACACTCATTGGGCTACGTCCAAGGAGAATACGCCGACAAGTTTCCCGTCATACCAAATTCCATTGTTCTTCACTAGATGTGGATACACAGGTTCTTGATAGATCACTTCTATCTCATCCTCACTGCCTTCACAAGGTTTACGGTCAGCACACTACTTTCCCAATGGTCACTCCTTGTTTCTCTCTCTCTGGCTCATAGCCGGTGGATATGATTACCTTCTTCCTCTTCTTTGCTCACTGCTCTGAAAAGGATCCACTCACAGTTTATAGACCTATAGGTCTCTTCATTTTCATGCATAAATGAATCATCCTCTGTATGTAGATTCTCTGTTGATGTCCAACATTAACCCGTAGATTAATCACTCTTTGCACCGAAGGTATCGGGAAAACTTCCTGCTTCCATGCAGCTCGAAAACAATGTCGGACAATCACCCTTACTTGGTGAGAAATTCTATGCCGACACGCAAGTATCGGCGCGCGCGTCACAACTGGAATTCAAGTATTCCTCAACCACATGAGTGACACAAGGTTCTTCAACTCCAAACATGCATGACCCACTTCCCTTTACGTCCAAAACAATATTGGCGTGCAACTAACAACAATCACCCTTCTTCAAATCTGGCGTGCAAGTCCCATTTGCGCGACACACCACCACTTGTGCGACCACCACACATGCACGATGGGAGCTCTAATTTTTCAAACTGTTGAACTCCATTGAGAAATGAGGAGGTGTGGTCCTATATTTATAGTCAATTTTAAGACCATGAGCGAGGCCGCACAATTATTCCCTCGATGTGCAAGTCCCGGCATGCAGGTCTCTTCTCCTGCAATTTACTTGCGCGACCAAACCAGTAAGTTGCACGACCCTCTTTCCTTCAACATATTTTGATCTTTTTATCTTTAAAAAAAGCAGGTGCGCATGTTCTCAAGAAACCAATGCATCAGCGCGCAAGTCTCTTCACGGCGCGCAAGTCACCAGCATGACCGCACCAACACATGCGCGACCCTTATCCCATTGCCATATTTTGATGATCTGATCTCAAAAAACATATGGCACGCAAGTTTCCTATCCTCCAAGACCCTAGCACGCAAGTCCCTTTTCCAAAAAACCTTTTCTTCATTTGTCTATTTTCAGGCCCACCTTGTATCTATTCATTATATGCTGCCGCCAGATAATCCATTCCATTGTCAACGTTCTTGAATCAAACATGGATCGTCGACCACAGCTCTTGAACTCGACATTCCACCATGAAATCCCCTCAGTCGTCAAATTTGGATGCCATGGTTTTCATTTCCAACAATCACAACACATATGATCACTTTGTCAACAAACACAATCACTTCAAAAATACTTCAATGATGCATTGATAGATTTTTTCCCAACATCCATGTGATGTGCTTATGAAAAATTAATCACATCACTTCTTGGAGATGATTGTTTACACGTACGCATGAACCACATAATCATTTGTATGTGCATCGAATGGTAATAATGTAAACAATATATTAATATATTATAAGGATAAATATGCAATTAATATCATATATGAACATTAAAATCATCATTATAACCGATATTGATAGGCATTTATGGAGAATGAATTTCATCAGTTTGAGAGGTGGTAGTCTGCCGTACAGACATTTCGATGAATTCTTTTACCATTTGAGGGGACATGAGATTTATATAGGTTATGGTATTAACATTGTAACATATTAGTAAATTTAGGATATTTTAATTATTATTTCATCATGGTTTAATAATATATAATGTAATTGGAAGAGTAAATATAATAGAAACATTTAATTTAAAATGATTCCTCTTCCTCAGGAAATATCCTTTTATTAACAACTTAACAAATATAATAAGGGATTAATGCCTAAAATAATTCCCTTATAATGTGGGAAGGTATTATAGGAAGGTATTTTGTTATACATTGTTTGAACCAAATTGGTTACAAAGTCTAAATAAATGATAAAAGGGGGTGATTTTTTAAGATATGGGATGTGAACTCGTAGAAATCAAAAAAATATTAAAATAATTTAATTTAGTTTTCTATTTAAAAAGGTTCAATTTTTTTGAAGTGAAATTATCATAGAAAGAAATTAATTTACAAATTCAATATTATATTACTTTTGATTAATTTTTTAATACTTAACTTTTCTTTAACCCTTATTTAACTCATTTAACAGTTATCGTGATGTCATGTAATTAAAATTTTTATGGTTGATATAATTTCTATAAAATGATAAATGACCAATAAATGAATAATTTTTGACATTTTAGAATTATTAGATTAATTACAATTGAAATTATTATTTTTAAAAAATTTATGCAATTTAATAAAATATATTATATATTATAATATCATCAATGTAAATTTTTGACACTATTCAATGGTTTTATTTTTACAAATATAATAACAACATTATCTATTATAAAAAATGCTTTTCAGACATATATATCATGTAAAATTTATCCATAAAATTCCAGGATGGCATTTATAAAATATATATATATATATATATTAATATTTGTAATATCATTTATTTGATATTTGCATTAATTAAAAATTTACTAATCATCATTATGTAATCATTTATTGTAATTATATATCTACTAAAAATTAAAAATGTTACCATGATTAATAAAAAATATTTATATTTCTAAATACATTTGACAGTCGAACATGTATCCTATATTACCCTAAATTAAAAACATTTCACATGTTAAAAATAAAAGTATAAACAAATTTTTCATTTCATTGAATAATTTAATAAAAATGAAGTCATTAAAGTGACTCCACGATCTAAAAATTAAAACCAAAGATGATTTTGGTTGTGAATCACTTTTCCAAAAAGATTAATACATACATTTTGGTAATTTTCTAATATTTATAATATTATTTCTACCCTTAATTAAAAGATTTACTCTTAACAATGGTAATAAAAATTATTAAAGTTTATATATATGTTTGTCAAAATAAAGTGTAATTATTTACTAAATTTGGATCTTTTGATTAAAAATATAAAATTAATTTTACAAATGTGAAGACAATTAATAGTCTAAAATTAATTAAAAATTATTCCCTTTAATGGTGAGAGAAAATATGTTATCAAAGATAAAACATTCAAAAATATAAATTCTTTTATATCAAAATTTATTATTAAATTGAATATAATGACCAAAATTAAAATAAATGATATAAAATTTATGTATTTATAATTTAAATATAATCGAAAATAAAAATTATCAAAATAAATCATTTATATGAGTAATATATTTTCAATTAAAACCTATAATTTTCACAATTCATCAAAACAAAGAACTTATCAAAAAAAAAAGAAATTAATCCAAAGTAAAATTTGATATTATTATTGAAATTGAATTGGTTATTTGAAAAATTATAATATAAAAAGGTTTGAAAAACAAAACGTAAAAAATGGGCTATATCAAAAGGTAGTAAAACAGACTTTTTAGAAAAATACATCTTTTACACAAAAAAACAGGATATATTTATATATCATGTCTAAAAAACATAGGATGAATTTTAAATATTGGATTGATTGCATTATATTTAAATTTTATTAATAAATTCCAACAATATTTATTTTTTTATTTATTATTATAATAAAAACTTGTCCACTTTTAAATAGTTTTTCAGGAAAAAAAAATTCCATTTAAAAAATGATTTATTTACATTTATAAATATTTTTACAACAATAAATTAATTTTAAATATTTGATTCCACCATATTTTCATAATTTAATTATTTTTTTCATTCTCACCATTATAATGGATAGTATATAACATTAACTTCTAAATTAAAAAATTTAAATGTTTTTTCATGCATGAAGTAGATTATTTTGTATGATATGTATCATTGTATTTCTTTAAAAACCTGGGATGTTACAATTAAAATCTATTTGAAATAGTTTTAAATTTAAGAATGCTTCATATGCTATAATAATTCAAATAGATTCAAATATAGTAATTAGAGATTAGGTTTCATCATAATCCATACCATCTTATTAATTTTATAATTTACCAGTATGCCTTGTTGTATTTCAAACTAGTGTACAATTTTCATCATGTTTTTATTTCCTAAAAATTTCATTTTAATCAAATTACTGAAGTATATCTAGGTTTTTCAACCAAAGACCAATCCTAATATATTTCAAATTTATTGAGTCTATCTTTTATTTTTTTTATTCAGTATTTATCACATATTTTCGCATCCGGAGTTATGTTTTTTAATTGAGACCAAAAAGAATTATGTTCAATATAATTTCATATTGAACTTATAGTTCTATGTGGAGGATCTATATCCCCAATGATATTATCAAAATGGTGATTTATATGTAATAAAGGATTTATCATGTTTAAAATACTCAATTATTCCTCAACCTTATGAAAACATTATTGGTGTATAACTCCATAAATATATTATTTAGTGGTTATATCATGGGAATTACATTCCAACACATGTTAAAAATATTTTTTCGAAATAAAATCTTAAGATATATGATGAGGTTGTTTGAAAATAAAAGGATCAGTTTCATAAAATTTAGCATGTATTATTTCTTCAACAATACATGTGTTTTTATTAACAATTCTATATGTCGTACTAGTTATTGAATAACCATAAAATACTCATTCATTGGATCTTGGAGAAAATTTGTATTAGTTGTCTATATTATATAGAATGAAGTATTTCCATCCCATAATATTGATGTAATAATGTTTATGTTTCCATCCATTACACAATTTATAAAAAATTTCATTATCAAACGGTGTTAATAAAACTTGATTCATTGTATAACAGTTAGTACTATCTAATTCAACCCAAAAATATTTTGAGTATTCACTAAGAATAGTCTCAGAAATCTATTATGAAATTTTATTTCTTATTTGGACTATACCATTTTGTTGGATATTTCTATGCACAATAAGTTATGTATAATACTTTTTTATTACTAAATGTTTCAAAAATATATTTTAAAAATTCATTTCTAGGATAACTATGAATAGTCATAAAGGATTGGTTTTTATCTTTTTTATGTCATGATTCAATAGTATTAAAATGAGAAAATGGCTTTAGAGTTGTTTTATAGAATGAAATTCAATATATAATCTATATAATCATAAACTAAAACATATACATATTATTTTTTACTAATACATCTTATTTTTGTAGGAAAAAATAGTTACATGTATACTATATAAAATCCTCAAAAGTGGAGACTTTAATAATAGATTAAATATATTGCTTATTTTTCTTTCTAAAATCATAAAGGATCACATACTTATAAGCATAAAACCGATGATCTAGTTAATCCTTGACTAGTCATTTCGTATATAACTTTTGTAGTGTTATAAGATTAATGTTTACTAATCATATATTACATAACAAAGGCTGGTATTCCAATTCACTAAGGAATGAAAGATCATGGTTCATATGATATTCTATGTTTAGAGTATCAACATTTTCATTCGGGTTGGTAGAATGAATAAATTAATATTTATAAAAATGAAACGTAAACTTATCAATCATAAAAGTTACTTTGCCACATTTTATTTTTATAATATTATTACTGAAGTATTATTTTACAATCATGTGTTTGGAGAAACTACTATCCATACACCATGTATTTTTTTTCTGAAAATATCCATTGTCTTCTTAAAAGAAAAAATATTAGAACATTGGAATCCAAACATTCTTTTGATCGGTATTATCAGAATGAAATTTTTTAGAAATCTATATTTTTCACTCATTAGTATTCTGATATAATATAATTCATTTGAATATATTTCATTATTAAATCCTAAATACTAAACCATCTTTAAAATAAATTTCTTTCTTCAAGTGTCCACCACCTTTGGATTTAGTACATAATAGAGCAGTTTTTCTAATAAAGTATTAATAAATAAAAATAGGTTTTGTATTTGAAAAACCAATTCCTGAAATATATATAAGAGTTACGATTTGATTATACCTTTAATCAAAAATTTCATTATCAGTGCTAAAAATTGATATTAGATTTTCCCCCAAAAAAATTTATTTTTATTTTTACAATGTAATTTTTATCCCTAATTGAACATTTTTTTTAACAATGTTTTACCATAGAAATTTTCATCTATATTTCTTAAAATAATATTTTTCAAGATATTTTGATATATATGTTTTTTTAATTAGATTTTTGAAATTACATATAAATATATGATATCTCAACAATTTATGTATATAATAATGAATTATCTTTTACATGGGTTTCTTGAGCATTTTTATGTTTTTTAAGAATATTACAATATTCATTTTGAAGTAATTTTTAAATAGTGAAACATCATAAATACATTTTAATTTTTTTTTATCATCATATGAAGAATATTATTCATCAAAGGACATATAAATATTTTAATTATTAATACAAGGGTATTTAGTGATTAATTTAATTAATGCAGGAGATTATTCATTTACCTTATACATAAAGAAATTGTTATCCATTGGTATTTTTACAAAAAAATGATATTATTATATTCTAAAATTTCACTTTTCGATGAATTTTTAGAATAATTAATTGTCCACTAATACTCAATGTATCATAAGCTTCTAGAAAATAATAGATCTCGTACTTATATTAATTTTTCTTACTTTTTATTAGAAAATATTTCCTTTTTATCCTTTCTCATTGGAATAAGAATACATTGTCTAAAATGTCCAGCCATCTTACATTAATAACATATCACTTACAATGAATCATTTTTTTCACCATTATGATTTTGGATTTTCAAGTATCTATAGTGGAAATATTTTTTCCAACTGATATTTTTCATTCTTTTATCATGATTTGTGGGATAATTTGAATATTGTTCTGAAGAATGATTATCATATTCAGAACCCACTTTTTTCATTTTAGTATACCTTAGAAAAATATCTACTGATTATAATTTACTATTAAAATTATAAGTAGTATAAAATAAAAATCCTCCATTTCTATTTTTCATTTTCTCTTCATCTATATTCAATACTCCCCTAATATGAATAATGGTTCCAAAATGATCATCAAGTTTTAGATGAGTAATCATTCTCTTAGAATCTAATTAAATTATCTTTGATACACATTCACCATAAATTATTTATAAAATATTATAAAATAAAATTACATATGTGATATCCTTCTCACATAGAGACTAAAATATGTTAAAAATAGATATTGATTTATGGTTAATTATAAAAATTGTTTCTACATGTTAAAAATCTAATGTCTCAAAATATTCTATATGAATAGCTTATCTAATCTCAATAAAATTAAATAATCTAATCTGAGGAACCTATAAAATCATAAAAATACAATTTTCTAATTAACATAATGATATCTGACTATATATATTTATATTAATAGAATATATTTGAGTATTTAAAACACTATAATTCCACTGATATTCAAACTATTCTTGATTAGTAAAACTTGTAACTTCATTCTATGAAATCATGTAATTTCCTATCAACATCACAATGTTTTCCACACCAGTATATATAAGAATGGTTTCCACCATGCATAGCTAATATTCATAATAATTACCATCAAATATAGGTGGTCTTATAGAATTGAAATTCTCAATGGTACCTTCACCTAATCCTACCATATTATTGAAATGGATACAATATATACAATATATATTAGAGTAATAACAATTTATAAAAACATTTACTCTATAAAAAATATAAAAAAATTTATAAGACACTCAAATGAAAAAAATCAGATGCTAGAGTATTAGAACCTACTCTGATACCAAATTAAGGATCATAATCATTTCTGATGGCTATAGGTGGGTGGGTGATTTGTAATTTTAAAAACTAATTAAACTAAAAACCAAAAACCTGAGAGAAAAAAAAAATCAAAAATCCATTGATGGATTTAGTTTATGTATCTGATTGTAATGTTTTCTAATAAATAAAAGTTGTTAATTCGGAAAACAGAAAGTCTGATAAAATAGTTATTAACAATATTATTAAAAAAGAAACATTCTTTTTAAAATTTCACAACAATAATCAAAAACATGTAGAATCAAGTGTTATGAAACATTATAATGATGTAATAATGACGTAAAATAATTAAAAAATTAATTATACTCATTATAATTATGAGTTAAAAATCTAGGAATCTAGAAATATGATATCAAAAGATTCAAACCAAACTATAAAGGTATATCTTTCCACACCAAGTAATATCCAGATACGATGATTGGAATATATATGTATTATAAAACCCTGGAATTCATTGATTTGATGTTTATTGAATGCACTATCTTCTAATCGAATGAATTGATTAATCGCCTTGATCAAATTCAATATCTTCCTATTGCATGAATCCCTCAATCTAAACATCGATATGATAAACTGATTACAAATGTAAAATATTACAAGGAATTAAAAATCATCACATGGATTTTTTATAACTACAACTATATCCAAAATTACAATTTGTTATAATATGATTATTAGTAAGAGAAAAATCACATACATGTTGATATTCAAATACATTACCTCCCAGCTCATTAAATGCAGTCCTATTTATATGAATCTCTTCGATTCTCAGGTTTTCCATGATTCTAGAAATCGGTTTCAATGGCCTTAGTTGTTATTCACATTATAGCTCAGCAAAAAATCTATATCTAATGTCATTTTTGTAGACCCATTACAATTTTTTAGTATATATTTTTTAATAAATATAATTCTAATAACCCCAATTATAATAATTTGATTGTTTTAGGGACTAATATTTTTGTTTCAAATTGATGAACAAATAATTTTCCTGTATGAAGGATCTAAAACATTAATAGAATTAAACATATGAATTGGTTCAGTTTTATGGATTGAATATAAGTCAATTTTAGTTATATAATGGTAGTCATTCTGATGGAACTAGTCTCTACATCAATATTACGGATTAGGTTAATGTATAATGTTTATATTCATTTATATTAGAATTCATTTAATTTTTTTAAAATGTGTCATCCAGAAAAAAAATTCTAAAACATTTTATATATACAAATTTATAGAAATATGATTTTAAGAATGGATTTATGGTTTTCAAAAATATGTAATGGAAAATCTGAAATTATATATTTTTACTCAAGAAAATATATTTAAAAAAAATTTAATAGAAAAAAGGGTTTTAAAGAACATAAATGAATTTCTACAAAAATCATATATAATACTGATTCATATATTATTAATTTTATTATTTATAAATGGAAAATCTTATGTTAAGTTTGATGAATTTCAAAACATAATGTAATTTATAAATAAATAAATTTTATGAATATAAATGATAGTATTTGAGAAATTGTTAATTTTAAATATTCACTAAAAATCATGATTATATAAAAAGCCCAAAAATATAACCCTGAGTTAATTTTGATATGTTATTAAAAGAAATATATTTATTAAAAATTCACAATGTGGTATAAATAATTTATAATTTCAAAAAAAGAAATATAATTAAATTAAAATTGTGAATATAAATAAATTTTAAAGCCTAATATGAAATCACTAAAAATTTGAGTGCATATTTGTAATGAATTATTCAATAATATTGTAATATGTGTGAACATTATGAATATATTACATAATGATGTTACTAATGTTCATACCTACCAATTAAATGTCTTTGATATAATAACATTTTATAATATATCACAATCCCCTTAAACTCAAACTTATGTGTTAATAAAGATGACGAGTTTATTATGAATTTCAAGTAAATTTCTATGGTGTCACACTATGATTATTTGAATAAGGTCTGTTAATTATTTTATTTATAATAAATTCCATTAGTGTATTCATCACACCATCTATTTATATTTTAATGGGAAAATAGAAAAGCCCAATAATGCATTAGGGTAAAATTGGGGGATATGTTAGAGTTTTTTCATTATTCAAAACAAGAAAAAAGAAGAGATTTGGGGGAAAAGACCCTTACTCTAATTCCACAACATGATCATTGGAGAGTGATGTAGATCAAAGGGACACATGACAACTATCATGAACTTTCCTGATGACCCCATTCGAGAGCAGCTAGAGGATCACCTCATTGAGAACCAAAGACAAATAGAGTACTATAAGGGTAGTTCATATGGAAGATATCATATCACCTATTAATCTAATTTTATTTGATTCTCATGTACTATAATTGTCTATTCATTTAATAGAACATGATCCTAGGATAAAATTTATTTCATGGAGATTTTATTTGTACTGGATTATCATTTTATTACATCTCGCACTTTTCTTTTAATTAAACCAAAGTCACATCAGCAAGATTGATTATAGTTATTTTATAAAATTTTTCACACCTATATTGTTTTTAAATTCAAAATTTCAGGATCATTTGGTGAAAGGGATCATGATTTCATTATTCAAACATCACATTCAAAAACATTGTAGTATTACATCGAGTATTATTCTAATTGCATAATTTGTAAAATTATTTATTGTTATTAAATACTGGAGTGGAAATATCCAATATATGATAATATATTTGACTTATCTCTTAGGGAGGGAGATTTTTCAATCATTTCATGAGGTGTTATTCAACTAAATGTGGTGAAGATTTCAATAATGTTGACAATTTTCTTAGAGATTCCAGAGTAAAATTTCTTGATCTGTTGGTTCTCTATCATTTTTCCAGAGTTTATGTTTACTTTTTTCCCAATAGTTTCATTATTATAGTGTATCCCAATAGTTATAATTATATTTCAAAATTATATATTATATATATATATATATATTCAAAAAAATCCCCAACTTCTGAAAATAGGGTTCATGTTAAAACTATTACAATTACTCAATTGCATTCCATGTGGATCGACACAGCACCAAAAAACTACTATAGGTTTCTAAATGTAATTTTGAGGGTCATCACTACCTTTTACCAAAACATAAAAATATTTCACTAAACACTCTTCATAATAATTCATTAAGAAAGATAGTTAATTGAAATGTCAATGTTATCACTGATTCAATGAATGAAACCCATGGTCAACTTGCTGAAATCACAAACCGACTTCAATCATTAATGAACCAGAATTAAAAAAACCTCATAACCAACTAGGATGTCAAAAATCCAACCAATCACTTATAGAACAATGTTCACAATGTGAACGGATTGGGAATTCTAAAAATTCTTGTCCAAACATTTATATTATATCCCAACAATAGCAGAACTAAATTTTTTTCAATTATGGTACTATAATGCATATAAAATAGAATAAATTTTCAATCATTTATAATCTATGATATATGAACCATCCGAACTAGTCTGGGAATGATCAAAGATTTATTAAACAATCCAATTTCCTTAAATACTCAAACCAACCAAGACGAAACATTTAAAATCAATAAAGGGGTGAGTCTTTAAACTCACAAGGTAATAATGATAACCAAATGTTTTCTTAGATGGATAAAATTTTAAAATTAATAAACTATCAAGAAGAAATTTTCATGAATCAATTAAACATGAAACAAAATATGAATCTAATAAAATGAAAAATGATGTTAGAATGGAGAACATGGAAACACTGCTAGGTCAAATTGCTAGGTATTTGACCTCTAGGGAAAATAAAAGGTTTCCTAATATAACTGAACAAAATAATAGGGAGAACATCATGGAATTATTCACTATAAGTTGTCTGAAAACTCAAGTTGATGAAAAAAAAGACTTTTAAAATGCTAATGTTGAGAAACAGTATGAATCTATAAACAAAACTCTCATTTCTTCTCAATATGGAAACTATGAAGAAGTTGTTGAAAATGTTGAAAATGTGAATTTATATGCAGGATATAAAGTATGAAAAATCTTCTAAAAATTAAAATACTAGAGGAAAATAAAATTTTGATGAAGAGGTGTGTGAGATTTATAGTTCTCTGAAAATGTTTGCCCCACCCATCCCTTTCCCAGAAAACAAAAAACCTTAATGTAAAAATAAGTCTTAACTTCATTAGGTCCTTGTTCTTTCTAACTAAAATAAAATGATCATTCCATTAATTTTGGATTTAATTATAATACCTTTGTATCTGAAATCTCTTTAAAAATTGATTCAAATAAAAAAACTCTTCATGAATTTGTTACTTACATCCACATGGAAGAGTTCAGTCTTGTACTGCAATTGAAAATCCCACCTAAATAGAAAGAGAATTATATTTTTTTCATCCCTTCCACCCAAGGATGTTCAGATCAACTCAACTGTCATTGGGACATAGGTTATAATATCTACATGCTCCCATACACATTTTTAATATATTTTATTTTGGGATAGCTTCAACCCACCATAGTCATACTTCAATTAGTTGACCGACCATTCACTCATTGTGTTGGTGTGATAGATTACAAATTAGTAGGGGTAGGGAAGTTGTTTTTTCTTTCAAACTTATTATTTTTTCATATAATGTGTGACCAAGAGGTTCCTATCATCTTGGGTAGGCTCTTTTTGGCCACAGGTGGATCTATAATAGATGTTTCTAAAGATCAAATTATCTTTAAAATTGGAGAATTAGAAGAATTTAATGTGTTCAAAAAATGATAAAGGACCAACATTACCTGAAAAATGTTCAATGTTAGAGACTATAGAAGTTTCAAGTGCGTATTAATATCTTAGAGAATATGAAACAAATTCATTTATTGAAGAAATTAAATTTGAAGATTAAGATATTCATTTTCATGTCTCGGATGTTGAAAATTCAGCTCAAACACAAAATCTGTAAAATTTACATGATTTCGAAATCTGTCACGTTTCAGCTATATAAGTGATATCTATTTATGAACATATGATATTTTTGAGTGTTAATATGTGGAAAAAAACAATGTTGGGAACTTTGAATATGTTGAAGGAGATATTTTGAGAAAATTTGATCATTCTTCTTTGATAAAATTATTAAATTCAAATTTGGAAAAGCAGGATAGTGAGCTGTCAAATTTGGATAATACAGTTGTAAAGAATGATTCAGAACATGATATTGAAAATCATTCATCTTTTATTACTCTATTCATGAAATATGTTGAATACCATTGTCCTTTTAGGCCTTAGATTCTTACATCTAGTGGAAAACACATGTTCTGAAACATAAAAAACATCATGAACATTTAAAATATTAATTCTTGGGTGGAAATTCCACTTTGCAGTCTTAATTTCTACTCATCCTAGTGAAAATAAAGAAGAAAGATTTCCTAATGTTATTAAAAATATTAAATCTTCCTTACTCTAGACCACAACTGATATAAAATGTTTTATTCCTTCATTTTTCATGCATAAAATTCCTATGTAGCCTTATCATAATCCTAGGGTAGATATTCAAAAAAGGTTCAAACTAAACATAAAAGGGGTTGTGGGAGAGGAAGTGATTAAACTATTAAACACTACTATAATATATCCCATATCGGATAGCAGAAGGATTGGACTAGTTCAGGTTTTTCCTAAGAAGAGATGTTTCAGTATTGTCAAAAATGAAAAAATGAAGAAATACAAGTTAGGAAAGCCACAAAATGGTGAGTCTATATTGATTATTGGAAGATAAATGAATCCACAAGGAAAGATCATTACTTGAAGCCATTTATTAATCAAATTTATGAGAGTCTAGTTGGAAATGAATTCTTCAATTTTCGGATGGGTATTCTGGTTACAACCATATTCTAGTATCTATAGAGTGTTAGAAGAATACCACATTCATGTTCCCCTTAAAGACATTTTCCAACAGGTGGATACCTATTGGATTGTGTGGAGATTTAGTAGGATTTCAATTTTATATAATATCTGTCTTTTCTAATATTATTGAGATAATCATTAAGGTTTACATGGATGATTTTTACATTTTGGGTAGTCCTTTTGATACTTGTTTAGGAAATCATGAATTAGTTTTGAAAAGATGCATTGAATCCCACCTTGTACATACATGGGAAACGATTCAATTTATGGTCACTAAAGCTATTATTTAAGTAATAAAGTGTCAAATAGTGGTCTGTAAGTTGATAATGCTAAGATATAAGTCATTCAAAAACAAAAGCATCCTGAAAATGTAAAACGTGTTATCTACTTCTTATGGAATTCCAGTTTCTACAAGAGGTGTACAAAAGTAATCTCCAAAATACCCAAGGCATTATGTTCATTGTTGGTCAATGATTCAGAAAAAAATGTTGATGACAAATGATTGAAATTTTTTAACATGCTTAAGGAAAAACTCACTAAATCACATATTATCATCGCACCTGATTGGAAATTTCATTTTGAAGATATGGTTGATGGTAGTGATTTGGCTGTTAGAAATTTCATTTAATAACAGAGAGGTAGGAAGTTACACGTATATTGTTATAATATTATATTGCTAAATGAGGATTAAATAATTTACACCACAACTGAAAAGGAATTGTTTGTGGTTATGTTTTCACTAGATAAGTTAATCAATATTTTTTAGGATCAAAATTAATCACTTTGAATGATCATTAATACTTGATGTACATTCTATCTAAGAAAGAAACTAAACTCAGGTTGATTAGTCGGATTTTTTTGCTACAAGAATTTGATTTAGAAATAAGGGATAAATAAGGATTTGAAAATTTAGTAGTGTACCATATATCTAGAATTCCACTTACACATTATAAATATCTAACGTACATGAATTATCATTTTCTGATGAAAACCTACTCAATATGTCAGTCAGGTAGTCTTCAAGTTATGCAGATTTTCCCAATTTTCGGGCAGCATGAGTCATTACAAAAGATCGTTACAATAACCAAAGGATAAAATATATTTTTTTGCTTAAGTGTTACCTTTTGGAAGACCCTTTTATGTTTACGTGTTTTTATGATGGTATTCTTAGGAGGTGTGTGCCTGAGGAACATACACTTCCCTTTTTAGAGAGTGGTTAATATCCACCTTGGGGTGGTCACCATGATGGTGATAGGACTGCTCAAAAAGTTCTATAATCTGGTTTTTATTATCCCACCCTTTTTAAGGATGTTACGTGTTTTATAGTTTCTTGTTACATGTGTCAATGACTAGGTAATGTGGGTAGGAAATAGGAGTTACCACAAATGGGTATTTTAGATATATAAATTTTTTATTTTTGGGAATTTCATTTAATAGGACCATTTCCATCATCTCATGGGAAGGGGTTAATATTTGATTATGGAAATTATGTTTCTAAGTGTGTTAAGGTAATTGAACTACCAAAAAATTTGCCCAAAAAATGTTAAAATTTTTGTCAAAATGAATGTATTTTCAAGTTTTGGAGTTTGCAATGCCAACATTACTAGTAATGGAACACACATTACATAATAAAAATTTAAGGCTATGATAGAAATATATAGAAGTTTTCATAATAATGGTACGCTTTCTCATCCATAGTCCAGTGGACAGGTATACATTTCTAATAATTATTTGAATCAAAATCATGAAAAAATTTATCAAATTCTTTAAAATACTAGTCTTTTAAATTGATATATGCTTTATGGGCATGTAGATTTTGTTTCAAGATGCTAATAGATATGTCTCCATTTATGCTTCTTTTTGGAAAATGACATCATTTGCCTATACAGTTGCAACACAAATCATATTTGGATGTTAATGCTCTGAAAATTGATTTTAGGAGTGTTTGTCAGAGGGTATTTCTTGAGCTGAGTAATCTATATTATAATTGGAGAAATTCGTATAATAATTCAAGAATATATAAAGAGTGAAATAATATCTTACATGATTTTATTATAAATAAAAAAGAGTTGAAAAAAGAAAAAAAGGTTATTCTCAATACTTATAGATTAAAACTATTTACTGTAAAACATAGGTCCTTATGGTTTGGACAATATACTATGGTTTGAGATCATTATAATGGACCTGTTAGATAGTTTGGGAAGAAATCTAAACTATGCTGGTTAATGGGAAAATATGAAACTCTATTTTGAAAGGCAGCCAAAGTTCTTGGCTTCCTTCACCGTCCATGATAATTGCTTCCTAATAATTTATAGATAAAGAAATTAAACATAAGACTACTTGTTATGCCACCCATGGCTCATGATTTATCTTTTTTGTTGTTTAGATTTTTTAATTTGAATAAAAGTACTACTTGTGTGCTATATTTTTGTGTTATCCCGATGATATCTTTGTTATTGATTCTAGTTCTTGTATTTTTCTGTTAGGAATATATTTTTGTGTCACACGGAAGTAGAATTCAAATGATGAAGGATTAATGACAAACCAATTCAGGGAATTACATTTATTTCATCATTAATTTTTTTTCTTATGTTCTCTTAAATAAAAATTTATTGCATGTCACAATTTTACTATAGTCAGTGAGTCACTGGATCACCGATGCACCTGATCCACTGATACACAACTGTTAGTGACTAAATGGTACGACTGTCAGCGAATCAGTAATAGTTACATTAAATTTTTTATGGGGTGTGTGGAATGATTGTTTTTTTCTTTATTTAACATCCAATTCAAGTAAATATGTATAACCTATTACACCCTTTTCATTGTGCACCTATATGTTACATGAAACTGTTTGAAAATTCATGATTTTTTTAACAACTCAAATGTTAATGTGTTTATTTTAATGTGAAACTATTGTAAATTTACCATTTTGGTAAAAATATTCTTATAAACATCAATGAGACACCTAACATGTCATCTATCTAGTTAATTTAAGATTTCCTTTGAAATTTATCTATCAAATAGTTCTTCTCTACATTTGAATTTAAATTTTAAGACAATGATTGGTTTTTTCATTGGAGGATGGGGTCACTTATGGACTTAGATAAACTATTCTTAAATGAAATCCCATCAATTATCACTTCCACATCAATAATTTTATAAAAATGGGTAATACTTTTCAAAATTTCATTCACAATTTTAGTCTTTACACTGTTCACAAATGAGTACTTATTAAGGAGAGTTTTTTTCTGGTATTTTTGACATGCTTTGAATATGAAATTGAAAAGTTTGAATGATTTTCGAGTGAATATACATAGTGTTTTCAAAAAATTTGGTTTAATATAAACATTTGAGAGTGATTTTGGATACATTTTTGGGGAATTGAAATCGTAACCCTTGTTAAAGAATGCTTGAAATTGATTATAGGGGCATCATTATTATTTTTATTTATAAAAAGTGATCCCCTTAGGGAGGCAACATAAAAGGTTGTCATATGAATCTTTTCAAACTGGGGTAGTTTGAGCATTTTGGATCCCACAGTGAATCTTTGTGACCCTAGATTCTCAGTGCGATTTGGATAACAAATATCCATTTGGACACTTTAAATAAGTGCATATTCACATTGCATAGAACATGATACATGGCTTGGAAAAAATAATATAATTTTTTTTTTGTCAAAAGTGAGTTCATTATGGTGAGTGGAGTGATGAACGCCAAATGAAGAAGGGGACAATTGGTTTATATGAAAGTCATTTAGGATGTATCAATAAGGTGATTCAAAGATATATATATATCTGTGTGTGTGTGTGTGTGTGTGTGTGTGTGGATCCTAGCGGAAGTTCAATGTACAAGGTTACTACTTTTATATTCTTAATTCCCCATATATATAACTATTTTCACTCTTGGACATAGAGTGTCATCTTGGATTGAAATGAGTCATTATGCAATGTTATATATATGGAAAGACACCTTCTATGATAGATGATTATTTTCCTTCTTGATTTCCCTTTCAGTGGTTGTTATAGGCTAGAATTCACTTGAAGACATCTTTTCAAAATCCATTTGACATTTCAGACATTTCTATTAAATGTGTCTGAATTGTTACATCTTGAGTAGAGAAATATTAATCAAACTTCTATTTTGTAATTATAAATATACATGGTATTTTTATGGAAAAAATGTTTATCTGTGGGGTTATTTGACGTGGCTTTTTTTACACAGTTTTACACATATTTTTATTTAATTTACAATGATTTTAGAACAATTTTACACTATTTAGTAAATAAATCTACATTTTTGTTTTTATAAATAAATATATCAATATATCAATTTTTATAATTAATTTTTTAATTAATTTCGTTAACATAATTATATTAATCTATCTATTTATTCTAATATAATAATTTATAAATTAGACATGTAATTTTAATTTTCTAGTCTTTTTAATAATTTGACATGTTTATTTTATTTCAACCACTTAGTTATGGTGTTTATATGTAATAAATTTTTTTTTCAATCCACATGTTTAATTATTAAATTTTAATTAATATAAAAAATTTAATATCCATTTATTAAACTAACTCGTTAATTTTTTAAGTTTAAAATATAACAATTTTATTAATTAATGTGTTTAATAATAAGTTAATTTAATTTTGAAATTTGATGTTATTATATAAATTTAGATAATAATATATTTTTTATAATACATTTTGTTATATATAGTTATAGTTATATTTTAGGTTTTAGTTTTTTAATTTTTTGTTTTTAATTGAGTTAAACAGTGTATTATTAATATATTAGTCAGTATAATTTTATTTATTTAGTTAAAAATTATTTTAGTTGTTTATAATTAAAAATTATGTGTTTAGTTTCATTTAAGTGGTTATTTTTATTTTGATTTACAGCTTTATTTTTTTGTCATCATTAGATATTTATTTCCCTCTCGATGGCACGTTTCTACCAACAACGATAATTTTTCACCATGACCTTGATAGTTTTTCACACTTACACAAATTCCCACCCTCTTCCATTTCTGTCGACGCTACATGAGTGTCTTTTTTTGACTCAAATAACTAAACCTTTCCACCAACACTTACAAATTATCTCAGCCCATTTTCTTCTTGCACATTGATGGTGTGAGTCTTGTACTAACCTTCCTTCCCTGTGGATCAACCCTAGATTACAAGACTAGTGTAGGATTTGAAATGTAATTTCGAGGGACTTCACGACCTCCGAACACATCAAAATTTTGATTGGTAATGTTTTCAGTGACTCAGTTATATTTACATTAAATTATTTGAGGGGTTTTTTCATTCATTTTTCTACATTGTTGATCATCCCATTGAAATAAAGCAGTTGAACCTCCTACAACCTTTTCACTGTGCACCCATAAGTTACAAGTAATAGTTTGAACATTAATGAAAATAATTTTCACTCACTCAAATGTTAATGCATATCATTGGATGTGAAGTTGTTGTAAATTAATCGTTTCGGAAAAAATATTCTTTTGAACATCAATGAGACCCTTAACATGTTATATATCTACTTAATCTAAAAGATACATTGAACTTTATCTTTCAAATTGTTCATATCATCATTTTTATTTAACATTTGGGTCAAATTTTTTGTTTAGTATTAGGGCAGGGGGTCAGTTCTCGACCGAGAAAAACTATGTTTAAAAGATATACCATCAATTCTCATGGCCACGTCAATTTTTTTAAAATAGTTAAAACTTTGAAAAAAATTCATTAAAAATATTAGGCATTACAATATTTATCAAATGATTATTGACTATGGAGAGTTCCTTGATGATAGTTAAGACTTGATTTAAAAATGAAATTGATTTGGTTGAATGATTTTTGAGTGAATATACTTAGTGATTTAATGAAAATTTGGTTTAGGAACTAATTTTAATACTGATTTGGGATACATTTTAGTGGAATTTAAATCATAACCCTTGGAACTATAAATTTTAACATTATTCAAGGGATTCATTATTCTTTTAATTTACAAACAGTGATCACCTTTGTGCTCCATCATAATTTGTTGTCATATGAATATTTTGAAACTAGTGTTTTTTGTGCTTTTGGGATCCCATAGTGAATCTCTAAGTCCCAATATGTTGTGTTTATTTCGGTTTAATATAATCCCTTCGTACACAATAAATAAGTACATATTCACAATGGTTAGCACATGATAAATGGATTCAGAAAAATAAAATGAAGAGTTTACGGTCAAAAATGAGTTTATTAAGGAGAGGGGAATGATGAATACCAATTGAACAAGGGAAAATAGGTTTCTATGTGGGTCATTTAGATTGTATCAATAATTTGATTCAAAAAAATTATATTTATTTTTGGAACCTTGGTGAAGTTCAATTTACAACGTTCCTTCAGTGATCTTCTAAATTCCTTATATATTCCACCTACTGTCACTCTTGGACATAGAAATTAACAATGGATTGAAATGTGTCACTAAGAGGAGTTACATATGATCCCTGAAACCTTCTATTATAGATGATTACATGCTTTCTTGATTACCCATTATGTGTTTTCTCGGCAAGACTACATTTGAAGAAAGATTATTAAATGTTGAGTACTCTATTTTAAAATTGATTGACATGTTACATCTTGGGTTGAGAAATATTAATCACACTTCTATTTTCCAATGATATTAAAACATGGGATTGTTTTAGGAATATCAATGTTTAGGTGTTGTTGAATTTCGTGGGGATTTATTTTTACATAGTTTTCCACACCATTTTAATTAATTTTTAATGATTTATTAAATAATTTTAAACTATTTAATAAATAAAAATACTTTTTTTTATAATTAAATATATTATTTAATAGATTTTTATAATTAATTTATTAATTTTAGCCCTTAAAATAATAAAATAAATCTAACTATTTTTTCTAATATAATAATTTGTTAATTAGATTATTAATTTAAATGTTCTTCATAGTTTAATATTTTATCATGTTTATTCTGTTTTACCTAATTAATTATTGTGCTTACTTTTAATTAACATAGTTCTCATTCACCATGGTTTATTTTTTAATTTTAATTTATTAAAAGAAGACAACTCTCATTTAATAAATTAACTCATAAATATCATTTTTACTTTAAAATAAAACATTTTTATTAATTCACGTGTTGAATAATAATTTAATTTAATTCTATAATTTGAATGTATTATCTCAATTTTACAAATAATCGATATTTTTTTATCCATTTTATTTTATTTATGTTTATATTTAGTCTTATTTTAATTTTTTAACATTGTGTTTTTAATTTAGTTAAAACATATATTATTAATTTTACTCTAAAACTAGTTATATATAGTTAGATAAAATATTTTTAATTATTTTTAATTTTAGTTAATGGTTTTAGTAACACTTAAGAGTTTATTTAAAGTTTAATTTGAATATTTATTTTTGTGCCATCGTTCCATTTTATTCCACTATTGGTAGCATGTTTCTACCAAATCGATAATTTTTCAACATGACACTAATACTTTTTCACCCCGACACTAATTCCCACACCCTCCCATGAATTCGACACTGTGTTAGTGTCAATTTCTTCCACTCAAATCCATCAACCTTTCCATCGATAATGACAATTTCTTCTACCTCTTTTCCTTCTTCCACATTGACGGCTTAAGTCTCGTTTCTCACTGCATTCCCCATTTTATTCTTGATTTTGAGGCCATATTTGTGTCGGATCATCCCTATTTCCTTGCTACCATTACCCCGACTTTGATGTGTATCCACTGCCCCTCTCCTCACGATGACCCTGGTGTCGTACACAAATTTTCACACCACTACCTATGACAATGGGTCTCCATTACCCTCACTCACTAACATTGCCTCAACACACTTTCGTCAATGGGTTTAGTCTCCCCAACACTCACTAACAATGATGCCTCTTATATCGCCCTTCCAAGATCTTTCTTTCATGTTTTCACCCCTACCACTGATGCACAACATGGGTCTAACCATTTATTCGTCATCCTCCGACCAACACATATCATTTTCTCCCCCTTCGTTCTACCGACACCACAAATATCTCACTGACATCCAATCATCCACTAATACTTCCTTCCATCTACTTCCATGAGCTACGGATGGCTTGTTTTCCCTTCTAACGACACACCAGAGATTCAATAACAAAAAAACATGAGGGTGGAAACAAAATGAATTTTTTTTTTGAAATTCTAAAAAGTACGAAAATCATGAATTGATTAATCACATCCTATGTACAGGATTTGAAAATTTATTCCTACATGAGATAAAACCGCTAATGGTCTAGAGACACATCACCAAGCAATATCACACACAACCATATTCTGTACTAGTGGAGGAGACACCAATGCTCGTCGAAATCGAAAGAGGAGCCTTCCACTGCTGATCTGAGGATAGTGGTTGGAATCCTGCACCAAAGCACTATGATGGGCCATCATGAGAAGCCCCCATGTTTTCACCTTTTTAAAAACCCATGTGCTGCTACTAGCTCCCAACCATGACTATTAAGATGGGATTTCCATCATTTTCATGTAGAGGGTCAATGGAAGAGCGGCACAGCTTCTCGAAGATGTTTCTATAAGAACCAAAATCCCCACTCTATATTGTGTAGCGTGAAGATAAGTGGGTGAGGAATATGGGATTTTAAAAATATATTAATTAAATAATTTAAATAATATAATAATAAAATAAAAATAATTAATTATAATATATACATTAAATAACAAAAATAATAATAATAATAAAATATATAATAAAACTATTTATCTAAATGAAATATATAAAATCTAAAAAAACTTATTAATAATTAATAAATAATTAAAATATAATATACCAATTAATTTAAAATAGTAAATAATTTAATTTTCAAAATAATCATAAACATAATAATTATAATTAACATTAATAATATTATAAAATAAAAATAATTATCATAAAAATATTAATATATTAAAACTAATAATAAATAAGTATAAAATTAATAAAAGAATTTAAAACCATAAATGTTAATAAATATTGATCAAATTAATTTTCTTTTAACTAAATTAAATAAATATATAATATGTTTCTATTTAATTAATTATTATCTCATTACTTTTATAATAATATTTAATAAATTAAAAAATAAGTTATTCATTTTAATCTAATTTTAAAATAGAGTTATAATAAGATATTCTCAATAATACTAATAAAGTAACTTAACAAATATTATTAATTTTAAAACATAATAATCATACTAAAATATATTTACTAAAATAAGAATAATTTTATATATTTTTTTATTAACATTCTTCCTGATTATAAATGTTTAATTTTTTTCTTTACTGTGCATGTTCATTCAAGCGGCAGAAACCTGTCCAGTTTTACTCAACTAACTCGTAGGGTGTTAGTTACAAGGGAAATGTTAAAAATATTTGTGATTCACAAAAAAATCACTTGTGAAATGTGAAATTGAAGAACAATATTATATCGGTTGATATTGAGGGTGATATACAACAGATAAAGGTTTGTTTATAAAACAGACAAGTATGAACATTTTCTGGGGGCATTTTGACGACTTCTCTTACTTCAGAGAAACACATATCCTTCGAGGTGCAGATCCTGTAGATACGTAGAGCAGAGCAGGACACACCACGTTTGGAGGGGAGTTCTCGTGTTCCACTTTATTTTCTAAATTTCTGTTCTTTTAATCATAAGATTAATTTTTCTAATATGAATATGAAAATTAACATAATATTCTTGTTCCGAGAAAATTCTTGTTTTATTCATATCTTTATCATTATTTTAATTTTTTTATTATAATGTATTCTATATTTATTTTTCATATAGTTCTGAATTTATTCGGCTGCATCTTTTGAAATTAACTTCAATTTTCATGATCATTTGGTGAGTCTGATCATGGACACAATTTATAAATACTTCAATTCCAAAAAACATTATAACATATGGTGAGTTTGTTCTTTAGTTATTTTTAAATATTAATATCCTAGTTTATTTTTCATGTAGTTGTGAACTCTATGGTTAATTAGTCTTTATGGATTTTCTCTTAGTGAGAGAGTTAGTCAATCCTTTTTCAATGGTACATTACATACAAATATGAGTGATACTAAATCATTTAAATCCAGTAGAATAGACATTTCCAAGGACATTTATCTTGCTTTTTAATCATAGAATCTATTTTCGTATTGTTAGTTGATGTTGTGTTTTAGTTTTATTATCTCTTACATCATCATTGTTTTGATAAGATTTAATTTTCTTACAACAAAAATATAAAAAAATTGAAAATTTAACAAAGTATCCCCATTGCTGAAAAAATTGGGGTGTTTTCAAGGGTTTTTATTAAGGTAAGTGGTCACAAGCCTTCATCGTGGGTTCAAACCTTCATTCCACTAGACAGTAGTTGTGGGAAAAAATCATTCTTTGAGTTGATTTCAATGACATTCATGCACCATTGTAGGTGAAGGAACACACTGAGTTTTTAAGGTTTAAAAAATTCAATTTTTTTTTAAAATAAATCATATAAAAAATGATTAAAAAATTGATAACATGAATCTTTTGGTTGTCTGAACATAATTCTATTTGAATTTTAATGTGTTTGTAATCTGTTTGACTTTAAAAAAAGGAAGATATGAAAACTACAACCATAGTGAATTACCCCGTGTATATTGTTGCTATTATGGGAACACTGCTTGGAAATGTATCAATAAGCAAACACAACACGATATTTATATTGAATAAAATAAACAATATAATCCCCAATCCATATTCCTAGATAAAGGATCATTAATTGAATACAAATCGGATTATATGGAGGATATGTGGAACATTTGGTTTACTAAAACCCAAGAAATTCAATATATAGATTCTCAAGTGAAGGATAAATTAATGGAATGATTTGAAATAATGCTATTGGAATTACTAGTAAGGGTAAATGAACATTAACAGGTTTAAATGAGTGAAAATGAAAATCTTTATAAATGATTTAATAATCAAATTGACTAGGATAGTGATTTTGTAACAGGGAAACAAACCGTTTATTTTGATGAATATGACTCAAATTAACCAGGTTTGGTAATAACCAACTCACTAAATCATGAAAACAAAATTGAATGTATGATTGAGAAGTAAAGATAAAATGAGTTGGATTATTCATAAAATCAACTTAGATTGATTGAAAAAAATTTCCAAGCACTGCACATGGTACCAACTGTTGATAAGTTTCACTATTTTAGAAGTTTGGAAAATGAAATCACTAGGTTTGAAGAAAATTTGGAAATTGAAAACATGATTGTTAAATACTCTTCACCAGACATTTAGGAATTTCTGAAAAATGAACCTAAACATGAAATTGGAAATAAGTTGGAAGAGAACATTAATCAGGATTACATTGATTTTGGATATTTTGAACCTGATAATTATACCACCATTCCCTGTATTGAAACTATAATCCCAATAATCACTAAAACGATATTGGATGAAGTGGATGAAGTTATTATATTTGAAGGAAAATTAACTCTTTAGATTTCATTACCTTATTCTGGGATTGATAATTTTTCTTAAATATTTTTTAGTGAAACTGAAAATAGTGTTGAAATACTTAGGGATACTTTATTAAATTTTAATAACTTGGAAACTAAATTTGTTGAAAATGAATTGGAAAATTCTTCCCATGAAATTGCATTATAACTATCAATAATAATTGATTTATTCTGTTATCCATTTGAATATAAATTATAATGAGAGGTTGAGCACACACTTGATTTTGGAAGAGTTTATTTATAGGATGAAGTAGATGATGAGTGTAAATAACTAATGAGGATATTTTGGAATAGATATATAATAGTGTAAAACCATAATTAGTTAATAAAAAAATTAAATATCTTCACTGATTTTCACTTCTGTCCTCAGTTGAGTTCAATGAAAAATATATTATATACTAATAGTTGTTTATAGGGGAAATTTAACTTTAGTTCTAGTTTTGTGGCTTCTATCTATAACACTATTGTTTCTCCCCGATAACCTATTAGTCGGAACTCACATTCAAAAACACTTGTATTACATAATGTCGGAGTTGAGGTTAATCGAAAGAACTACGAGGATAATACAACACCCTTAGGAGCATCATGTTCAATGTTGTCCCTTCATGTGAATTCAAAACATGATAAATTGGAAAATAATATGGAAGTGGTTAACACTATTCCCACAACTATTAATGGGTGCTACTTATGGGTTATTTAAGCTAATATGAGTTTGGATTTTTTTTCTTACTCTTGGTGCCAAAACATTTCATTTCTCTATACAAAAAATTTTGCCAAGAACATTTGGTGGTTCCTACTGGGGAAACCACATACACCTAGGGAATATGGTTAGCTCTAGGTGAGTCTGGCTGGGGACTATAAATCTAGAGTTGCATAGGAGAAAACCCAGGTTTTTACTTCTTTCTTTTGTAATTTTTTTTAATTAACCAATGTCTATGTGATTATTTTAAATTTAGTGTTTCATGGGATTCAACCCATTCCTTTTGTTTTTATTAATTTTTTTATTGATTATTCTTTGAATATGTTGCTACTCTGATGTCTTCTATATGCTAGGTCTATGATTAATATTTGATGTTGGTTTACAAGGACTATGTTTTTTAGATGTTGTTATTGGGGTCATCTAAGGAGTGTAATTCCCATGCTGGAGGATCAATGATAAACATTGATTCAGGGAAGTACTCTACTCTTTAGTCTACTATTATATTTTCTTCTCATTTCACAATAATAATAATTCACTGATAATTCACAGTTACTCAGATCAACAATTTTTCATTGAACAACTATTGTTCATGAGAAATTATTCCACTTCTATAGGGGAGTCATCTCAATGGTGAGATGATGATAAACTGCTAGCAGTGAATCAATGACTGTTTATTTTCAACTAATCAGCTTGGTCATCAAAAAAATTCTACTTATAATAAAAATTATGCTGCATGACTTAGGATGATTAAATAATTCTGCATGTAGCTTTTTTCTGGAAATTGAAACTCACTATTTGAAAACCATTTCACTTCTTGAACATAAGTGTGGTGGGATACATACGGGTTGGATCTTGTGTTTTTTTGAATCTTCATTAGTATATAGGGTGTATGAAATGAATTTTATCTACTCTTTTGAAAATTTAAATGGAACAAAAACTTTTGAACATTCTATCACCCTTATTCATTGTGCACTAATAAGTTACATGTTACTATTTGAGATGTATTGAAAATTATTCAATAGATTTAATTATATTTAATAAATTTACTTGTGAACATGATATATATTAATTATTGTTTAAAACATACCTATGAACATTAATGAGACCATTTACATGAAATTATTCCACTAAATTGAAAATATACATTGATTTTTAATGTTAAATTATACTTCTCCACCATTGAATTCAACTTTGGGGACATAGTTGAATTCTAATTATGTGGAAAGGGGTCAATTATTGACTAAACATAACTGTGATTAATTGGAATCCCTTCAATTCCCACTAATATTTAAAAGTTTTCTAAAAAAATAGGGTCATATTTTTTCAAGATTTATTCACATTTTAGGTTTTACACTGTTTCGAAAATGAGCATTGTCTAAGATAGTGCATTTATAGTAGTTAAGACTTTATTTAAATCTGAAATTGATAAAGTTGAATGATTTCTGATTGATTATGTTTAGTGATTTTATGAAAATTTTGTGTAGGAACAACTTTTGAGAGTAATATGGGTTATATTGTTTAAGAGATGATATCATAGCTCTAGAAACAAGAAGTTTGAACTTTATTCAAGGGGAATCATTATTATTTTAATTTAACAAGGTAATGACTAATGTGATCCAATTTAAAATATTCTTATATGAATCATTTGAAACTAATGTAGTTTGGGTATTTGGGATCCCACGGTGAATCTCTGTGACCCTAGATGCTGGGTGTGTTTCTGTTAACTATAATCCCTCGATACACATTAATTAAATGCATTTTTATTGTGCATATCACAGTGATACATGGATTGAGAAAAAAAATAAAGTGTCTAGGGTCAGAAAAAAGTTAATTAAGTTGAGATGAATGATGAACATAAAATAATGAAGGGGAAAATTTTTTTATTTTAGAGTCATATAGGTATTATCAAAAAGTTTATTCAAAAAAATATTTTATTTTTTGGAAACTAGGAATGAGTCAATGTAAAAAGATACTAAGGTTAAGATTATAATTACACTTATATTTAACTTATTGTCTTTTTTTGACTAAGAAATTATGTTTGGATTTAAACAATTCATTACGAATTATAACATTTGAAGAAAGATAATTTCATTTATTAATGATTCATTTTTTCTCCACATAACTAGTGAATGTTTGTTAGGTCAAGATTTATTTGCGTTTTATCTTTTCAAAATACAATTGAATATTCAATACTATATTTTCTAAGTGTTGGACTTGTTACGATTTTAGCTCAAAATCATAAACACATCTATGATTTTCAATGATAATCGAAAAGGGAATTGTTGGAGGAAAAACTATGATTAGTGTCGGGAAATTTTATGTGGGTTTAATTTTACATAGTTTACCGAATATTTTTTATTAGTTTGTAGTGATTTAATTAACTATTTTAACAATTTTAAATAAATAGTAAAACTTTCTTATTTTTGTAATTAAATTTTTTAATTTTTCAAATTTTAAAAAAAAACTATGTATTTTTACTCTTAAAAATAAATTGTTTAGTCTAACTATACATTTGTAGTTTAATAATGGATAGATTATTCTCAATATTGTTTAATTAATTTAAAATATTTTATCTTTAACAATTATTATAAAATAATTATATTTATTTCCTTTAATAATAAATTTCCATTTTAAATCAATTTATTAACTGTTTTAATAATTAATAATTTTATTAATAAAACTTTTTATTAAGATATGTTATTTTTACAATTATTATAACTTTATATTTTTGTTTATTTTTTATAATTTTGTTTTATTTAATTACTTTAATTTAATTTTTTTTCAGTAAAATTATTTTTCACTATCAGTGAGACTGACTGTGTATTTTAACTCAAAAAATATCAGTGCCACCAATATATAGTATTGGTGCTAATGATGTACACTATCGATGCCAATGATGTACACTATCAGTGCCACCGATGAACACTATCAGTGCCACTGATGTACACTATCGGTGCCACAAATAGTGCACCCTGCTATCCACACCGTTCATCTCACCGACAACATTTATCTATCTCACTAATAACAATCGGTGAGACATCCCACTAATACCTTACTCATGCTACTGATACCAACTTGCAACATCTGTCTCACTGTTGTTCCTCCATCAGACCGATAGTGATGTAATCACATTTCATCATTTCACGGATGCACACCTTTTCTTCTTCCACTGCTATCGATGACTAATATGGTCAGATCCAACCTCTTATTAGCATATATCTCTCCCTCGCAAATTTCATACCGACACAGAAATTCTCACCTCACTTTCACCTGCATCTACGATGCCACCGATGGAACCATCTATATTTTATTCAACAACACATCAATCCTTTGTGGTTCTATAGATAATTTACAACGAAACATACTCAAGGAAAATTCAGACTTCAGAAAATTACAAACCTCATGCGCTGAAACTAAAATATCTAGGATCTGAATCATAATAAAAATATTGAAATATAATACTCATCTTCGATTCAGATCTACACACACAATCAAACCCACTTTTCGATATGGGGACATTTAACCATATGTTGTTCCTCTGCTGAACCGAGCAGAGGATTAGTAATCTTGAGAAGAACCGACGCCGCCTGGAATTACTACAATCACAATTTTCCAGATCTATTAGTTTAGGAGAACATGCTGAATCAAGAGCTCACTGTGAGGCCGGTCTGAGGAGGAGGCTTCTCTATGAACCCTCATTTTCCCCATCCCTTACGTTGTGTAGAATAAAGGTGGCAGAATAATGTTTTTTTTAAAACAGATAAAATAAAACTAATAATAATAAAAATATTTAACTAGAGTAAACATAATAACTAAATAAAAATATACTAATTTACTGAAGAAATTAAATTTTTAAACTAAAATTTTAACAATTTTCTTAAAATTAAAATAAACTAAAAAATCAAATATATTTGAAATGATTAATTCAATAATAATAATTAAAATAAAAAAATTCAGAAACTCTAATGAAAATAAAATTAAAATTGATAAAAATTTATAAATAAATAAAATATAAAATTAAAAAAACTATTTAAAAATAAATATTAAAATTAAATTTTTATTAACATTATTGATCAACTAAATTATACATAAATATTTAATTTATTATTGTAACTTATCTTCAATAAAAAAAATAAAAAAACCTAAAATAATATTAATAAAATTATTAATAAAAAATATAATTAAGCTAAAATATCCTATTACTAATAACACTAATGAATTAACTTAATATGTAATATTAAATAAAAAACATATTAAAAATTTATAATAAATTTATAACATTATTAATCGCTATTAGTTAAATTTTCCATATGTTTAAATTGTTATGTCTTGTTCTATATCATGCGGATTCATTCTATTGATTGAACACCATCTAGGTTCCACTCAACTAACTCGCAGTGAGTTAGTCACAAGGGTAGTGAAAAATTGATATTTGATTAACTAAAAAGTACCCATGTGCGGGTGCATATAGAAGAACTGAACTGACTAGGTTGATTTTGTGGGCGATTTAGCAGCAGATGTCATAGTATTTAAAATACAACATATCAGCAGAGATTTAGAGAAAAACAATCTCATTGTGATTCCACAACATGATCCTAGTAGAGTGTAGTAGATCCAAGGGACACATGAAAACTCTCATTCACATTCACAATGAAAACACTGGTGAGTAGTGGCAGACCTGGATGATCACCTCTTGGAGATATGTGGACTAGAAGAGTAGCATAAGTGTAGTTCATAGAGAAGATCTCTTTTCAAATATTTTTCTTATATTACGTTATGCTCATGTACTGTAAAAGGGTATTCATTGAATTGATCTTGATCATAGGATAAAATTCTTAACTCTGTGACTTAAATTATATAGGATTATTTTTTAGATTAATTCTCAGAAATTTATTTTTATAAAACCATAGTCACATCCACGAGATTGATTTTGGTTTTTTGAAATTGTTCAAACCTAAATTATTTTTAAATTCATAATATCAAAATATTTTATTGAAACTGATATTGATCACTTTTCTTCAATCTTCACATTCTATAACATTTGTATATTATGAATAGTTTTTTTTTCTCAATTGCTTACATTATAAAATTCGTTACTGTTATTGAATTTTGGAGTGGAAAACTCCAATATTTGATAATATTATTGATTTATCTCTTGGAATGGGAGATTTATCAGTCATTTCATGAGTTGTGACTCAATTAAAAGTGGTGATGAAATCGAATTTTTTAACCAGTATCATAGAGATTATGGAGTATAATTTCTCGGTCTGTTTGTTCTTTAATATTTTTCATGTGTTTAAGTTTACTATTCTTCAAATAGTTTTATTATTATAGTGTGGACATCTAGTTATATGTTTTTTTCAATTGTGTTTTATTGAAAAATATATAAATAATATTAATAATCACCCCTAATGAAAAAAATAGGATTGTAAAAAAAATTATAATTACTCGCCTTCCATCCCTGTTGACCGACCCTACACCACTAAACTATTGTAGGTTCCTAAATGTAATTTTGAGGTCTGTGATGACCTATGACCACATTATTTTTATCCGTGATAGATGGTATAGTTTTCATATGAATGGAAACCACAATCTTATCAATGGAATCAAATAATAAAAACAATATGTTATTAACAAGGAAAATCATAAATGATTGAAAATCATTTTCTTCAAAATAGAAAAAATATGTTGTAATGAATTACGTCTTTTGAATATCATGTTTTTTGGAGGAATTAATATCAATTTGCTATGCATGGGTAATTTTTTTGACTCATGGATATAATTAATTTTCATTATATATCTTGAACTATAAATACAAAAGTTAATTTTATTATGTTAGAAGGTCTAAAAAATAGAATATCTAACTCTTCAATGGGGAAAAGGACATCTTAATTCATAAAATGTATTAATAGAATAAGAGGTGTCATAAGGGTATTTTGCAATCGATTCAAATATCTTTAGAAAACTCAATTAATAATTAATGATATGATATCCCTAAAATTGATGTGATTGTACACAAATATGGGATACATGATAATAAAAGAAATTTATTCAGAATATTTAAATGATGATTAACAAGAAGTGGAAAATATTTATTAAATTAGTATAATTTTAGGTTTGTGGATTATTAACCAAAGTATCAATTGACTATAGAGGTATATTGATCAATATATTTATTATTACAACAAGATTGAATGTATCATGGTCATGTTAAAAAAATACAAATAGTTTATGTGTATTTTATAATATTATAGATTTGTAGAGAAGGTTCTCAGGAAAAAAACTCATGATTGATAGTAAAATAATATTTATAAAAATTTAGGTGGAACTATAACTCAAAAATCATGGGTTAATGTGAGATGGCTTAGTATTGAGGAATCCTCTACAAAACAATGTCATAGTGAAGTTGTACTAGATTATTAATAACTTGTCTTAAAATAAAGTCATTAATAAATATATGTGTTACATATAGAGCTATATTTCAATAATACAAATCTGATAGTTAGTTTTACACATGGGTAATATCAATATATTGTAATAACACTTTATTGAATAACATATATTGCTGGAAATATCATGTTTAAATGAACCATGAAGTATTATTATTTAAATATGACTATTATAACATAGTAAATGAATTGATATGTATTGTGACGACCCGCCCCAGTGGGGCCCGCACCGTGACTCCCCAAGCCGGCCTCCAATAGGCCAGGGGTTGGTGACTCGCACCGAGTAGGCATATCACTAACATGGGAGGCATTGCCTAAGTACCTATACACACACAAACATCAACAAGCCCACAAATTCTGAAATGTAAAACACTAAGGAACAAAAATGCATGCATACAACTAAACCCAACCAATAGAGTACGATGAAAGGTAGAGTACTGTAAAAGTAAACTGGGCCGGAATATAAGCCCACCAAAAGCAAGAGCATGAAAAACTGCAAAGTCCAACCTGTAAGCACAAAGGTACTGGGGCTGCCGCTCGTAGTCGTATGAACGCCTCGGCCTGTAGGGAACTCTGAAAGCTCAGTCCTGTCCTGGTCCGCCTGAGACTCTGTCAAAAGGTTGCTCGTCTGCCCAAGACACCAGACGTGCGGGCGAAGCCCATGTAGGGGTGAGTATAACAATACTCAGTAGAGGACCCCTAAAACCCCAAAGTTGTACACAATGTAATGGCACAGTCATCTATGCGTAGTATATGTTTACAGAATATATAAAACAAACTAGCTATACTCAATAACCGGACCGGTGGTCTAGAACCAAGTCACACAACCACATACCCCTACAAGGGATTCCGTCCGAAGATTCCATGATGCGATAATTCCAGGAGAACACACTCCACAAGTCTTATAGCTTTGATGAAGTCCATCCCAGAAGAGATATTCGTCAGGAACCATCATGAGAGATGGATACACTCATTATGGGAGACACACTCTTGAGTGGAAGGGTTACGATAGATAGAAACACTCATTACGGTAGACACACTCTTGGGTGGTAAAGATCTAGATACACAGATGAGGATCACTTCCAGGTCCATGGAAGATACCATGACTCATCCGGAATTCACCTGCTATTTAGATGATCAATGCCCAGTAGAGTTGGTCATGAAGATGTCTGACTCTACCTAGGGTCTGGAATGGATATAGGATCTCGATCTGGACCTCTCGGATGGATTCCAGAATCTATCACAGAAAGTCCTCCTGAATGAATCATAATCCTGTGTGAGGGAATGATGCATAACCTTCAGGCAATCAATAAGAAGGGCCACTAACCCAAACGAAATATGTTCAAGGCATGTTGAACAAAAGGACCAAGCCGTTTTCCATAATGTACATGGCGTGTAGAAATGATACACACCGTTTTGTCCGACCCCGGGTACTACCCGTGTATAACGGCAAGTGTCCTGAGGCTGGTAATGTAGAAAACATTATACACGGTGTGTAGTACGGAGTACACGATGTGTCAGGGTAACTGGGGTTGGCTCCGTGATCTCTGGCCATGTTCTCGTACACGGTCACCAACCCATGTACTCCAACCCATGCAATCTGCACACGGGGTGACCCGCACTGTTGACCTTGCCTGGCCGGGTGATGGAGTACATGGTCGTGTACTCCATCTCGTGTCCATATATCACCGGGATACATTCTAAGCTCCATGTAGCCATGTCTGTCGAGCTGTACATGCTGTGCCGCCTGAACCCGTGTAAACCATCCCGCGTCCGTGTACAACCCAATGTACACACCGAGCTTCGGGGAAGGTCCAACATGATGTGTGACTGAGGTTACTCGCCGTGTGATCCTTCTCCGACCCCGAAACCCTAGCCGCAACTACCAGAACTACACTGCGTGTTCTTCGGAAGAACATGTCGTGTATTTTGGAAATTTCCAGAAACGACGCCCTTCACCGGTGCGCCTCCCGTGGTGATCCGATCATCGATCCTGCCATCCGATCGTCACAAAACTTCTAGGTTCTAGTCTCCCCGACACCATGAAGCCACTTCCATCATTTTCGGGCCTTCAGTCGACTCCAAAAATGTGTTCCGATCTTTCCGGACGAGGAATGCTCGGAGAACGGTCTTTCTCATCCAGTCCGATTTGTCATCTTCCATCGTTTTTGCACCTCCACAAGGTCATTGCGTTGTTGAACATTAGATTTGGGATCGTTGCATCACAGAACGGATGCACAGCAATTTGTTGTTTATCGCCCCGTGAAGAATGCGAAGAACGCATGAGGAAAGAAGGGGGAAGAAATCCAAATAAACAAAATGAGGAACGAACCTCTGCCATTGTTCGTCACGACGTTGATTCGCTCCCGTTAATAGGCTTAAAACATAGCAGTGATCAACATGAATAAAAAGCATGGATTATTTCCCCCAAAAATATCCCAAAGAAAACCCTCCTGTAAGAACGTACGAATCCGTGGATCAACATGTTCGTGGTTGATCCGGATTCGTCGTTTAAACTCTATAACGGGGAAAAGAAAATGAAATAACAAACCCCTACCTTTCGAAGGGATCGATCATTGATGAAGGCGTTGTGCTATCGTTGCCATCGAGATCCTTCAACATCGGCGCAACGATCCTAGGTTTCGATCCATTTTCATTCGTCGTCGAGAATTTTCTCCAACACGCCGTGTATTCTGAGGAGGTTCCTCTCTCTATGTTGCCTAGGACATACAATTGCTTAGCTCATTAAAAAGGGGAAACAAGTTGGCATTTAATTTATGCATAATAATTAATGATGTTGAATCTCCATTATAAAGTTATTATGACGTGCCATTAATTTAGGAAATAGTTGGGCCGTTACCGAGCTACAGCGGATGTTTCCTCAAATGAAATAAAATAAACTGGTTATTTTATTTTATTTTATTTTACTTAAAACGTCTGAAAATTAACATTTTCCCTCAACACACACCGTTCGAGGTTATCCTAATTCTTAGGTAAAGTCATCGTCCCGGACGCAACAGTGCACTCAGATTCTCAATTCGGGAATCCATTTGGAAACTGCCACAACTGCGCGCAAGTGCCCACTCACATAACTAAAAAGTTCAAACCACCATTTCGGGCTCACTGGAACTCGGAATGATGTCCCGTCTTCGCGTCCAGTCTCGAAATAATTCCATATAACATTTAAAAATAATAAACGAAAAATCCAAGACATTACATTCTCCCCACCTTGGGGTTTTACGACCCCGAAATTCCAATAATAAGGCTACTAAAAAAGATGAGGGTACTAGGAAAGGATCTAGGCCTCCCTCTCCCACGTGCACTCCAAAAGATTCTCATGCTGCCACCGGACGCGCACTAAGGGAATCGATCACCCACGAAGGATCAATTCATAAAGATCCTCGATCTCCACTGGGTACTCCGCAAAGGTCACTCCATCCTCGATTTCCAGCTCGCCCCAGTTGATGATGTGTGATGGGTCATGCACGTACCTCCTCAACTATGACACATGGAACACATCATGTACCCGATGCAACTATGGTGGTAGATCCAAGAGGTACGCCACCTCGCCAACTCTGCCCAGGATCTGGAAAGGTCCGATGAACCTCGAAGATAGCTTGCCACCTTGGCCAATTCTCCGCAACCCATGTCGAGGTGAGACCCGAAAAAAGACGTGGTATCCCTCCTTGAACTATAGAGGTCTCCATCGTCTGTGAGAATAAGACTTCTGCCGGCTCTATGCAGTCTTAATCCGCTCTCGGATGATCTGCACCTTCTCTCTGGTAGCTCACACTAACTCTGGACCCATGAGTGCTGACTCTCTAGGGTCGGTCCTTCAAGCGGTGACTAGTTGTGTCTCTCGTACAAGGCCTCGAACGGTGCCATACTGATGGTTGAGTAGTAGCTGTTGTTGTACCCAAACTCCACCAGGGGTAGGTGGTCCTCCCAGCTGCGACCAAAGTCTAGGATATAGGCTCACAACATACCTCCAGAACCTGAATGGTCCTCTACGTCTAACCATCTGTCTAGGGAAGAAACACTGTGCTCAAGCGTATCTGAGTCCCAAAATCCTCATGCAATCCCTTCCACAATCGGGATGTGAATCGGGTGTCTCGGTCTGAGACTATAGTCGAGGAGACTCCATGAAGCCGAATAATCTCCAGTACATTGAGGCGTCCCAGGCTCTCTACAGAATTCTGATCCCCGAAACCTAGGATGTGGGCCAACTTGGTGAGTCGGTGAACGATCACCTAGATGGAATCGTTCCCCTTGGACATCCGCGGTAAGCCCGTCATGAAGTCCATCGATATTCCATCCCACTTCCACTCTAGAACTTCTAGGAGGTGAGCTAACCCTGTTGGAACCAGGTACCTAGCCTTCACCTGCTGGCATGTGAGGCATCGAGAAACAAAATCTACTGATGCCTTCTACATGTCTGACCACCAATAACTAACGTCGGATGTCATGTTACATCTCTTTCCCTCCAGGATGTACCGCCAAAGGGGATGTATGGAAATCCCTTAGGACCTCCTCCTGAAATGCCACTGGTACAACAGTGCATCCTTTGAAAAGAAATATGTGCTTCCCGCCTTGAGAATATCCCTCATGAGCATGTCCTGTGGATAACTAAGCACGTAAGGTCACACAGTCGAAATCCCCAGGTTGTTCCTCCCTAACTCAATGTAAGAGTGGAGGGGTGACAACCATCGACTGTAGGAATGTTTTATCCTCTCCATCCACGAAGGATAACTGTAACACTGTTAACTGCTATGTCACCTCACTCAACATCTGTGAGCTCAAACATCTGCTAAGAGCGTCCGCCAACTTTTTCCCCTTCCAAGGAGTATATATGATCTCGAAATCAGAGTCTGGGAGGAACTCTAGCCAATGCCTCTGCCTCAGATTTAGATCCTTCTGTGAGAATATGTATTTGAGGATCTTTTGGTCAGAGTAGACAATGAACCGCTGGCCCATAAGGTAGTGTCGCCACATCTTCAATGTGAAGACTACCGCTGCTAACTCGAGATCATGGGTCGCATAGTTCTACTCATGAAGCCTATGTTTGTGTGAACCATAAGCAATAACCACATGCCGCTACAGCAGGACACAACCGACCCCAGTCCCTGATGCCTCGTAGAAAACTATGTACTTGACACCCTCTTCCGGCAATCTCAACACTGGGGCGCTCATCAAACTCTATCTTAGCTACTCAAAAGCCTGCTGGAACTTTTCTGTCCACATGAATGGTTTCCCCTTCCTGGTCAAGGCTGTCATCGGTGCTGATATCCGGGAGAAATCAGTGATGAATCTTCGGTAATATCCTTCCAACCCAAGGAAGCTTTGCACCTATGCCACGCTCCGAGGTGGCTCCCATGCTAACACAGCATCCATCTTGGCTGGGTCCACAGCTACACCATCTTCTGAGATGACATGTCCCAGAAAGTGGACCTCTTGAATCCAGAACTGAAACTTTGTGAGC
Organism: Viscum album; assembly: GCA_963277665.1. Lineage (NCBI taxonomy): Eukaryota > Viridiplantae > Streptophyta > Magnoliopsida > Santalales > Viscaceae > Viscum > Viscum album. Next base: position 52,779,658 of record OY728143.1, on the reverse strand, counting down.
TTCCCATAAGGATTTTGCTCCCGAAGTACGTCCGGAACCATCTGCAGGTGTCTCGCCTCCTCCTCCTCTGATGCTGAGTACACACAGATTTTTTCGATGAAGACTACTATGAAACGGTCCATGTATAGCTAGAAGATCAGGATAATCAACCCCATGAACACTATGAGGGCGTTTGTTATGCCAAAGGGCATCAATAAGTAGTCATAGTGATCGTAGCGATATCTGAAAGCCATCTTCGGTATATCCTCATCCTGCACTCATAGCTTGTGATAGCCTGATCTAAGATCAACAATCGAGAACCATTGTAACCCTTTTAGCTAATCTAAGATGTCATCAATTATCGGAAGTGGATACTTGTTCTTCACCGTTACTTGGTTCAGGTGCCGGTAATCTACGCACAACCTCAGACACCCATCTGCCTTCTTGGTAAACAAGACTGGAGCCACCCAGGGTGAGACACTGGGTCTTATGAAACCGTTACTCTGCAAATCCTCCAACTGTACCCTCAACTCGCGATGCTCCGTGGGATCCATCTGATAATCTAATGAGGAAATTGGTGTCATCACGGAGTGTAAGTAGATTCAGAAGTCGATTTCCCGGGAGGGAGGTAGTCCTAGAATATCATTGGGAAAGACGCCCTCATACTCTACCACCACTGATGGGAAATGAGTGCCCACAACATCTTCTGCTCCGAGGGTAAGGCTATCCAACTCGTGAGTGATCGGCTGCACCCTCCTATGCATGATCCCATTTTGTGCTTCCTGGGGTTCCTTTTCTCCGAAAAAGGAAAACCTCATTCCATCAAGGCGGACACACTGCACTATTCGCCTAAAACAGTCAGTCTGGGCATGGACCGAAATAATATCTATCTAATGTGAATTATTTCAGGTTTTATTTTTAAATAAATATATTCCTTGAGCTGATAAATGTATTTTTAAAATATAATTACTAGAGTAGGAAAAAAGTTGTATGACTCCATTGGTACCTATGAAGTATATATTATAAATATTTCTGTTTATGATTATTGTTTTATCATATACCCTACAAAAAAATAAATTACTTATTTAGGGGTGAAAATTCAAGAGAATTAATTTTTATATAATATTTGATAGATATAAAGAAATGATTTTATGTTATATCAATGTAGAAATGTTAATTGTAGACTCCTATTTATATTATTGTTTTTGGGAAATGATGATGAAAATCATGTTTCATAATTCTTTAATGAAAACCAAAAGTTAAAAAGAAGATTAATTTTGACACATTTCTAATATATGAAATGACCATTTGTGTATTTTTTTTAATGGTCCGGGGAAATAAATCTATTGTGGGTGATAAGGCCTTCAATAATATGGAAGTATATTTGATATGAAGATTTATTATAATGATCAATATAATTCAAAACTCATACTCTAATGGATTAATTATATATATTATAGACATTAATCCATCTAGTGGCCAAATAAATTGTTTCATAATTGAATCAATGTAAAAAACCTCTAAACACACAAGAAAAGGAATGTTTTTAAAATAAAAACTAATGAAAAGGTTTTTAAAAAGTATGTGGTGTAAGGTACACACATCATCCACTATAGATTTACCCAAGTCATTTTTGAACTGGTATCTACCCAGTCCCTTATATATATGGAATATCATGACAACTTAATATCAGTACCCTAATTATTAAACATTCTATTATCAGTCAAAACTCATTATGAAGTGTTAACCTCATGCTATGTCTATAAGTCCTCTCTAATAAATGTTTGTGAGAATATGATTCCTAAAAAATTATTATTTTCCTTATACTAAAATTTAATGTCATTTTGGGTATAAATTAAAAATAACCATATATATTATGTTAATGTAGACTTTATAATATCATAAATTGAGGATAATTTATCATACCACATGGAATAATTGGTTATAATCCATAAGAAACAGATTTAATAGAATCTATTAAAAATTTAATAATTAGAACACAATCATTGATAAAATTCTATGAATATTTACAATAGGAATAAATGTGTTTTTATGAATTGTATGTGGTTGATGTATTTACTTAAATAAAATATGAAATGGAAGTAATAATAGTTGGACAATATCCTTTCATTTGGGAATCTTTTATTTAATGAATCATCCTAACATTCTCTTTTCCCCATTGCACGTTTTGATAGGACTGCGAAGACACTAACACCCCTTTGTGTATTATGATCCTCCTATACTGAATGAGGATATATAGGCTAGTGTACCACCCTTATAGGTATATGAATTTTACCTACTACTCTAGTTAATTTTTTAAAATATATTTCTTTAATAAAATTTCATAGACTACGAATCATCCGTGTTGTCTACATTTTTTTCTACTATTTATTCATTTATATTTTTCACAGTTTAAAATATTAATTCCAAAACTTATATGGTGTTTTATTGTATAAATCACTTCCACTCTTATGAATATAGTTTATTAATTCCCTTAGGTTCATAATAATGGTATCAATGTGAATACATGTTTTATATTTTATAAATCAAGAATTAAATGAATTATCCTGGGAAATACAACATCATTTTTCATTTCTATAATATAATGGGTAAATGAGACTAACTATAATATGAAAAAAATAAATTCATATTTGTTTCTCATGTTTCTAAAAAATACATAATGTTTTTATTTATAAATAAAATAAAATTATTTATTGATATAGATTTTTATTTACTTCTTTCAAATAATATAAAATATATTTTGAAACAAATAAATATGTTAAAATTTTATTTTATAATTTTTTTAACACTGATTTTTTAATTGTTAATTCATTTATAATATGTATGTATTATAAATCATATTAAGAAATTGGAGGTGTATTTTTGTGGTAAACTCTTGTAATCCTGCATTGTATGACTAGATTTATATACCAGAAAAGCAGTATATTTTAATTTTATTGTAGTAGTTAGATTTGAATTTTTTAAGAAGGAAATATAGGTATACTATTACATTATAACAATTCACCCACATTAGTATTTCATACCATAGTGTTGGGCCTAAAGGAAGCACGAACCTTTGATAATCAATGATATTTTGGACATAGGACCTTTGGATAAACATTTATTCCTAAAGGACCATAAATATCATTGTCCTAGTTAAAAAAAATCTGCAATCATTTTTCAATAATTATTTATTAGTATTTTCATTTTTGAGTGTTACCTATTTCATTTTTCAAATACATTTTGTATTAGTAGTTTTAGTACATATACTTGTATCAGTATATCATCATGTAAAAATGTTAATAATTACATAAATATGATATATATCCATTATATAGATATTTGTTGTTATCCATAATATTTATACATAAAAAATGAATTATAATGTTAATGGAGATGGTAGGCCGCACGTATGTATGACTGTTGTTTTCATTTTTTTGATGGATGGAGTCAAAGAAAGGTAAAAAATAATTCACTTTTATTGAATAGATATTATATGATATACTTAATTTTTATTAATTAAAAATCTTCTTAACTCCATCATAGTTAAATGAAGATGAAAAAAAATCACATAACCTCGTGGAGGTGGTAGTCAACACATACGCACGAGCGACATTATTTTTTTCAAGGGATTGGAATATTAGAAGTTAGATCATAAATTATAATTCTCTAATTATAATTATATTATGAGTGTGTTATATAAAAATTAAAATCATCATAGAAACCATCTATGAAATAATGTGGTGTGAAATTAATTCTACTGATATGGGATGATGGTATGTACTACATACACAATATCAATACATTCAATTCCAATGTGATGGGAACATGTGAGTTTAATTGTGATTTAATTATCATAATAAAATATTATAATATTTAGGATACTAAATTTGTTATTTTATGTTAAATAACCTATATTTAGAAGTGATACTGAATAAATTAAAATAAATTGATCAATTAATGTGATTTCCTCTTCATTTAAAGAAGATTATTAGATATCTAGTTATGGTTTTTAGGGTTGTTATTTTTTGAATTACATAACATCTAGATTTTGAATAATATATATTAGAAGTTATTTTTTTAGTTTATGGTTGATCTATATTGATTAATGTGTCTTATGTAATTTGGAAGATGGTTGACCTCTAATAATGGAAGGTGAGGACAGAAATGCAATTTCAAAAAAGATACGAATAGACTGAATCCCTTATCATGAAAAAAGATTCTAAATGTCCATGAATTTGAATAAAATTTTTTATAGTCTAAATAACATCATCTAATGAATTTTATAGAGTTATTTTTATTATTTTTTCCTATATGTCATTTATTAATCCCATTACTTATAATTTATGACATTTACTATGGTAAAAAATAATTAAATAATAAAATATTAAGAATCATATAATATGTCGATAAGTAAATCACAAATAGACCATGAATTAAGATTAAAAATCAATCTATTATCCTGTTTATAGATAATATTTTAATGAATTTTAAGTCATTTAATTTATTATAATTCATTATAAAAAATCATTAATGTTAGTTATGAAACTATTCAAATAATTTGACATTAAAGACTCAAAAAAATGAAATTTGAATCTAATCCTTTTACAAATCTCTAACATGTAATATTTATCAACTAAATTCGTGGAACAATAAAAATACCCCAATGTATGTTACTTTTAATTTTATTAAATGCCTATATTTTTTATGAATTTAATAAATATTGTATTGTAGGTGTGAAATAATTTAATATAAATATTTTATCTCCCAATATAATAAATATATTACCATTTTGAATATAATTACAAATTTTAAAAAATTAAAATTAATATTCATTTCCAAAGATCCTTTTTTCATAAGTGAACACATATAAAAAATTTAAAACATTGTGGGTGAAATTGTGTATCTTTATTTTCTTTAGTTATTCTATATTTCATATTCATGGAACAGTGCCTCTTAAAAATTAATGATGGATACTATGTTTACTATTTTTGAATTTACATTGTCTGAAAAGAACATATATAAAAAATGGTGACCTTATCACATAGTTTTATCCTAGATTATTCTAATGTATATTTTGTTTTTGCGATAAATATTGTGATGGTCACAATTCATATTGAATAAAGATAAAAGGTAACTATTTTCAAAATTTTACCATATTATTTTAAAATATGATATTCATTTAAAAAAAATTAATACCTATGTAATTTAAAAATTGATTTTAAAATTAGTGTTGAAAATGTGAAAAAATTTCTTTTTAGAAAAATATAGATATTAAATATAATCATGGATTTTTTACTATCCCATTCATAGTAAAAATATTTGATGAGTATTAAAAAGTTATATTGAATATATAATATATAAATTCTATTATAATAATTTAAAAGGGCGGTTAATTTAATTTATTATGATAAAAATTCATTATGTTCTTAAATAATGTTAAAAAATCCTGTTTTTACATTAAAATGATTTTTATTTATATTATTATCCAATTGATAACCAATTAATATATTTTATAATTTTTTAAAATACCTTAACAATGACTAATTTAACATCTAGGTTATAATTTTCAATTAAATAATATTTCATTTAAACTTGGTGTACCATTTAATACATGATTTGAATAGATTTATTTCAAAAAAAATATCATAAAAAAATGTTTGTTACATTCTTCACTCCATAAAAACTTTCATCTTTACAATTTCTAAAATGTCACCTCAGTAACATTTTGGTTAGTTTTTCATCATAATTTTTTCAAGTTCCCATGTTTCTTATTTTATTTTATGATTTTTATTCCTCAACACATATTCTGTAGTACGTAGAATCTCAAAATAATCATAATACTAGTATTTATATGGTTCCAATTAAATTTATTCATAGGTTTGAATATGTTTTGGGTATAGAATATAGTTCATTAATAATAATATATGTAACACATCATGATCTTTTCAAAGACATCGTTTCATTATCAAATAGTAATCCATATTTCATATTCATAATATCATTTCATAATTTCTGTTGTATATAGGGTTAATTTTACTATCCTTATAGAACCTTATAACACCCTTAAATTGATAAAATATCAAGAAAACACGATCATAGACTTTGAATTCCAAATCATTCTTCCCGTTACTTCCATAACTATTTTTCATCCTTTAATATTTCTTAATATGAGTGTAAATGGTCTCTACCCTTATTATTATATCATAAAAATTTATTATTTGTATAAGCTTCCTCTAAATACTTCATCTAAAAAATTATTATTAGGAAATTTCATTCAACATAATTCTTTATAGTAGGCCATTCGAATACTTGGATTGAATCAATTATTATAGCAGAACTCTACTAAAAGAAAATAATGATCTCAAACATAATAGATGTAATGTGATAATTAAAAAAACATGTGTTATAATTTTTCTTCAATCTTTTCAAAAAACCCATTATCTTAATAATGATAAGCTATTTTTAAATAATCCTTAATATCATGGTACATCAGATTACTTTTCTAGAATTTACATGTAAATCATGTATAATGACAGAAAAATATAAAAGAGCTTCCCTGTGAAGTCTAAATCATTATTTATATAGACTCATGAAAGTATATATAGAGATAAATATTCATTTATAGTGGGGAAATGTGAATACATGGTAGGGAAATAAAAAATATCCTATAATGTATCATTAATTGTAGGATTCATGGTATTCTAGTGATAAATTATATAGTAATTCCCTCCCATTAAAATTTTAGAATAGGTTGATGTTTCATTAATCCTTTGGGAGACGTTCTATCATCCATTATCTATTGACATAACAAACACATTGTCACAAAATCTACATTTTCGTGATTCATATTATCCCACCTAAAATGGTCCACCAAATATCAATACATCATTGAGAAACTAGGGTGTATAAATAAATATAGGCAATGAGAATTATATAATAAATACCTTTTCATCTTTAGTGTATACTGTACATATATAATCTTTCCAATGTTCAAAACAACATCATCATATGTTAAGTCACACTATTTCACATCATTCCAAGTATTAATTATCTATAGAAAATACTCATCATTAAGCTGAGGAAATTTTAAATTTTATAATAAATATTATTTGGTAATCCTTTTAAAAAACTAGTGATTTTCCCCTTAATTAATAATTTATATATAAATCTCCAATAAATATATGAATTGAGTATTTGTTTCAATCCTAATTTTGTTAATAATATTATGATATTACTATTACAATGCATATTGTACATTATTTAACTTCCCTATGTGGTAGTTCCTTGATAAATAATAATAGTTAAGTAACTCATTCCATAAACATTTCATCATATTGAACTCATTCTATAAAAAGATTCTTTGCAGTCTCATGCGATATGATTATACCTCACATTCTTCACCATATAGTTAATGCATCCATATCATCAAAAGATATATTAAATCGCTATCAAAATATCATGGGTTGAATAGGTTTGTTGATGATTAATTAACATTCTTGTTGTGTAGTCTATATGATTATCATTATACATAAGGACTCAATTAATTCCCTTATTTAATGATTCAATATATATAAAAAATCCATAATTTCTTAATGATAGAGTAATTATTGGAGAATTAACCAATCACTTATTAAATAATCCAAAACATTTTTTGAATTAATTTTTTCATATTAACATATTCCATTAAAGAGTAATCTTGGTTAGCGGGTTAAAAAATCTAGAATATTCTTGAAATAATTGACAATTATAACCTATTAAACCCATGAAACAACATTACATGGTTATGATCATTGGTTCATTCCATTATTGGACTGCATTTTTTCATAGGACAAACTGATATTTCATCATTAAAGACAACATTTCTAAGAATAAAGTATTTTAAAATCCATAATTCATAGTTTATAAATTTCATATATCATATTTTTTTGATAAGAGTATCATTATTTGTCCGAAATAGATACTCAATTTGTTCATATAATTTAGAAGACAACAATATATCATCATTAAATACCATTATAAAATCATAAATAAATTCATTGAATATATTTTTCATTAGATCTATAAAAATAGAGGGTTCCTTATTCAATTCAATTGGAATTAATGTAAATTCATAATTTCCATACTTATATCAAAATATTTATTTTTTAAATATTCTTTCATAACTCTCAATTAATGATACCCAAAATTATGTAAAATCTTTAAAAGATTTTGAGATATTTTAAGATGATCAATAATTCATCAATTCAGGTAAAAAGATAAATATTATTTACTATATTATCATTAATATACCTATAATCAATGCTAATCCTCTTAGATTTATCTCATTTTCATACAAAACATTAACAGCAGATCCACAAGGTGAAACAATAGTGATTTTGAATTCCCTAATTCATAACTCCTACAATTGTTTCTTCAATTACGTTAAATCTATTGTATCCATTCTATCATTAGTATTTGATATAGCATATCCATCATGGATTAAATAAATGGAAAAATAAAACATACACTCTAGTGTACGAATAGGTAATTCCACATGAAAAACATAAATGTGTTCATTCACATTAGGTAAATCATCAATTTTAATATTAAATTTTCCATCCATAGGTTGTGTTTATTTATCTTCCATAATAATATCATTTGAAAGAGCTTATAGGGGTGGATCATGAAATGAATCAGATGATGAATTCTATCCTCAATACAGATGGAATTAAATATCATTATAAAGAATCATATTTTCACACTACATTATATAATTTTTTGCATCGTATTTTAAAAACCATTCTATACCAATGATTATATCAAAATCAAACATTTTTATAATAAAAAAAAATAAGCAAATAGTGCACATTATCTTATTATAATGGGAACTGACAGAGACACACTTATTTTCATGATACATCCACATGGATTCTGGACTAATATAAATCTTTTTAAGGGGATAAGAAAAATATATAATTTTCTTTTAAAACATTTAAGATTAAAAATAATGAGAATTTCAAGAATCAAAAAAATAATATTCTAAATTTGAGGATTTGATTATAGTAAATTCCACCACATATATAGGAACATCAACCATTGTTTTAGTTATCACTTATTATTTTCCATGATCACTATCAATTTTCTAGGGAAAATTCTTATGAACTATGGGATAATAATTTGTATATCGCACCATATACATACATTTGAAGAATAAAAAATTTGTATCTTCATTATTAACTTTTAAAATATAATTTTGGTGGAATTTCAATATACACATGAAGAAAACTCCCACTCCTAGAAAGAATTTTCTATAGTTATTAATTCCAAATTTATCACATGTTCAAAATTCAACCCTTCCTCGCTTCCACTTTTTTATAATACCACTTACAAGGGGATCAACATTCCTTTTCTTATGTTTATACCCTTCAAAATAAAAATACCTAAAAAATTATTTAAATATTTTTATATTTAATTATATTATATCCATGAATGATAATAATGTCTGGGGGACTAGTTCCTATTGAATCATTACTTCTATATCATCATTTTAATATTGTATATTACTCTTTGAATTAAAGATTTTGTCAATAGAAACTGTCGATAAACATAAAATCTATCATCACCATATCTAATCATGAATTTTCTTTCAAAATCAACTCCTTTCACATTAGAAGAAAAATTTTAATGAAAATTACAAAGAAAAATCCTTCCAATAAATATTTTTTACATTCTCGTCATCCAATGTGTTCTGACACAATACAATCCATTGATTTACACCACTATCATATAAGAAACATCCACGAAAATCATATCCCTTTAATTACGTCATAATGCATGCATTATATTGTAATAGTAACTTGTCCATGAATCAGTTACAAAAAATACAAGTAGTCTCGTTGAATGATAAATGTTTTTGGTGCATTAAGTCTATTAACATTTTTTCACCATTCATTGGATTTGAAATAATCAACATTTAACCATTGTTATTATGCCTAAACTGACCCATAATTTTCAATATAGTTATAGTTTTTCATATCTATATCCAGGTCCAATTTTTTTTAATTTTTATTCTATTCTCTGAGAGTTAAATCTATACATGTATTACATGAATTAATAATTTTTCTTTTGATTACACTATGTTTAATTTCTAATCAATGGAATGCCTATGATATAATCAATAAATTATAAATAATATTGTATTATTTTAATACTAGTGAAAATGTTTCAATAAAATGAAAATATAAATTAAACTAATCTCAAAATCATAATATTGGTTTGGTATAGAATATTCTAAATGTTCAGCATAGGTTTTTATTCCATAATATATGTTTCCTTAAATATATTTATCATGCATTCATTTAAGAATCTCCGTATACCTACTATACCATTCCATCATTAGTATCTTATATTTGGGGATAATTTCACAACATTATCATTAATAAAAAGTGATCTAGTCCTAGGGTATTGAATAGTTTAATAGTCTTGTGGAAATAGATACATACTTGATTCTCACATTACATATGAGGAAATAAAATAAAATATAATAATTCATATTAGAAAAATATTTATTCTTCTATTAAATATATTAGTTCTTATATATATCCTATATTTGTATCCTGGTTAAAGGATAACATAATTATGAATTATCATTGATACCCGATAAACGAAAAAATAAAAAATAAATAATAATATTGTAAAAAAAAGTATGAGATAAAAAATAATAAAATATTCTAGACAATTAATACAATAAAATGGGAATAAATACATGTATAACATAATACCATAAATAATCACAAGGACATTAAAAAATATTTTGATAATGATTAAATTCTTAATGTTCGATATCATAATCTTACCATTAAATCCATATTACATGAAAACATACATAAATATGCAAGGTGTACTTTAAATAACCAATCATGTTAGTCTTATGAGACCCACTTATGTATCAATGGGATAATAAATACCCCTCCAATAACATACTAGGTCAAATAGATTCATCATATGAAAGGGTTGACACAAAATCAATGTAATAATTTGTAATGGTGATATTGAATTAAAAAAATTATAATTCCCCAAAACATGAACATAATACATACAGAGTAATATGGTAAATGTTACAAGAATAGTACACGGCTACTAAATATAATAATCCAAAAACAATGTTGACATATATAAAGTTAATATAAAATCATTATTGAAATATTTCATTAGGGTAAAACCATTTTTCTTTTGATAAAAAATATTTGAAATATAAAAAATTGAAAATATTAATGAATTTTTTAAAATTAATATGGTAAAGTTTTAATGGATTTTTTAAAGTAATGATATATTATTATAGGATGAAATATTGTGTATACTATATATGTTATTAAAACATTCACTTTATATTCTTAAAAGAAATCATATGTGCCTCATTCGAAAATTTACATAATGATTTCTTCTGAACCATTTTTTTAAAAATAAAAAATGGGGGAAAATGAATTTGAAATTTTTTGGGGTTTAGTAAAAAAATTCTTAAATATATTTTTAAAAAACGTGGGCATTTAAATGAAAATATATTCTTTTGAAATAAAAAATAATTATGGTTTTCCTTAAATTGTTTTTGGAATATTTAATAAATAAAGAGAGGAAATTGAAAGGATAAAACATTTAATTTATAAGATTAAAAAACTTATAATATTATTTATTATTTTTAATATATAAATATTAAATAACTACCCCAGTAGAGACAGAAAAAAAAACACAAATAATGATGAGATTGTAAAAAAAACCCTTACAACACACTCCACATACATTATATGCACTTTTATTAATTTAATTATACTATAAGTATATAAAAATATATATTTTATTATAATATCATATATTATCCAATTTAAAAATTTAAAAACTCAATTATTAATAAATATTTATTAAATTAATCATTTTTGATTGCTAACTGTTTCATTTTTCAGGTTTGTTTCAGTTTAGTAGTTTCAATCCTTATACATTGATCATTTTTATTCATATATGGTGTATTTATTATGATGTACATATCATATATATTTATTAAATATAAATTTATTAACATACATACATTTTATATATAGAATAATGAATTACACCATTCATGGAAGTGGTCGGATGTACATATGTATAAGCATTGTTTTTATTTTTGGTATGATATAAAAAATAAAAGTAAATAATAATTTACCATTCCATAATTATTTCTGTATCATATATATAATTTATATTAATTCAATATATCATTATTTCCATCCTTGTAAAATCAAAATGAAAAACATGTCACATCACTATGTAGAGGAGGTGGTCAACACGTACACATGACTGACTTTTTTGTTTTTCGTTGGATTGGAAGGTAAGAACGTTGATGTGATATTATAATTAATTAATTATAATCGTATAATAATTATCTTATTTAAAACATGAACAGTTCATAATAAAAATACTTGAAATATAGTGGTGAAAAATGAATTTTATCTCTATGAGGATATGAGAAGTCCTATGTATGCGCAAGCAACACATTCACTTACCATTTTTTGTGAAAAGGGCGGTAATACTAATTTGAAAATCTATATAAAATCTATCTTTTATAAGAAAACCTAATTTATTATTTTATGATCAATAAAATATATTTATAATAGTTAATGAAATTATAAAAAACAATGTGATCGAAAAATGCGATTACAATTTAATTTAAATAACTTGTTTGGATATCCTCTCAAGGGTAATAAGGTTGGTATTTTTGGAATACATATACCACTATAATTTGTATTATGATGTTAAAAATGGATTTTTTATGATATTTTATTTTTATTCAGATAAAATTGTTGTAAAGACAAGGGAGGATGTTCATCCTCTAATAAAGGAGGGAGAGGATACACATCGAATTTCATAAAATAATAATATATAACAAAGTATTTATCTATAAAAATTCTTTATAATGTATATTAAATCTAGTAAAATATGTATATATATTAAATAAAATATTTAATTGAATTTATATAGTTTTAGGTGTCATTTTATTCATCCTTTTCCTTTATTGATCTTTTTTTAATTATTTTGGATCTTAAAAAAGGGAACACCTATTTTTATCATAAAAAGTTTTAAATGTTTCCATAAAATAACAAACAACTCCTAAATTAATTATGGATGATGTTTTCAACCATTATACATTCACATTTTTATTCAAAAATACACCTACCATATTTTTATTCTGAAAATATTTTGGCTGAGGAAGAGAAGAATTAATATCAATGAGATACCTATAAATAATTTTTGGAAGAAATATCTACTAACGTCAATGAGTGAAATCAAGTGACCTTTATACAAAATAGGACACACAACCTATAATTATTGATGCATCCATAGACCAGGAGATGTGGGAATAGTATATTTCCTTATTCAATTTACATCATGGTTTTTCATCTAGAAATTTCTATAAAATTCATGGGTTAAACCCCATGGTATACAGTATTCACATAATATTTCTAGTGACCATTTTTGATATACATAACCATCAAGATTAATTAATCCATATCTTTCTACTAAGGATGAAGTCAATACTAATAGAATCATCAAAAATAACTTCATTTGGTTTGTTTAGTTTCCAAATTGTTAAGAACAAAACCATCCTCTACTAGAGGAAGAATTATTATATTTGATTATATTTTGACTTCACTAACCTCAATAAGAATTTATGAAATAATTACTTTCTCATCCTAGTCACATAATTTAAGATCTATGTGATTCCTTACATTGGATCCTTCTCTATTATGGATTTATAATCTTGTTATAACCATAATTGGATATCTATTAAGGATGAGGAGGCCAATACTTTTAGGGAACACCAAGGAATATGTTTAGATTTACTAATTCCCTTTTTCACAATGAACATTGACACTATAAATGAATTAAATATTCATCACATCATAATATTCATCATGGGAAAAACCAGACAGTGTTATGTAGAAGATATAATATTCCATTTTAAACCATTATATGATCTTTTTTATAACATTAATGAAATATTAAAAAAAATGGTAGAATCGCCTAAACAAAAATCCCTATAAGTGTGAATTAGTTGAAACATAAGAATAATTTATCATTTTTTTGTATTCCATCACATATTAGATGTATAACATAAGAATACAAATGAAATTAACAGTATTCCACTACCAAGAAAACATATCTGAATTGGGTGAACCCCAGGAGAAGCATTCTCATATATGATTCTTCATTGAAAACATAAATTGTAAAATCCTACCTATAGATATATTATTGAATGAAGGAGTTTACAATAAGTTAGATGAGGAAAAATATGGAACCACTAAACACCTCATGAAGTATATGTTCATCATGTTGGTCTTGATTCCACATGTTGAATTAGTTTTTCTCATTTTAAATTAGGAAACATTAGATAATATATACTGTGAAATCAAAACATAGAATTATGATTTGGGAAAAGAGAACAATATTTATCTTCTCATTTGGATGACGTTAAACATATTTACTAAATATTATAACATTCATAAGAAAAATTTGAAATATTTAATTGAGTGAAAATGTGATGCACTACCTCTAGAATCATGATATTAATTCGAATTAATCTATTTTTATTATCATGTATATCCATAACCACCATATGTTGGACAAACATATAGAAATAAGGTCATTCAACTACCAATAGTTTGACATCTGAATAATCAACCAAAAAGTGATTGTGGGAAAGGAACTATAAGGCTTCCTTACATGACACCCTACCCTGAGTGAATTCAACTACATATGGATCCCCTCTATATGTAGGTGATCACTATTCAAGATACATATTAATCATGGTAGATGTCCTTTTATGGTGCTTCTAAAAGAAAGAGATGAATGAGATTGGAGAACCTATTGGATAACCTAGATGGAAATTGGTTTTTTATCATATTCTAATAAAATGTTTTATTTATATTTTAATTGATGTTTTAGAAGATATAAAACATCAAAATGGGATAGTATGAATCAATAATCAAGGGATTGGATTTATCCCAATAGATACCAATGAAAAACTTCATCATTAAAGGTGATTTGAATAATGTAATCATGAATATAAATAAGGAATATTACATCATGCGGGTGAATATAATATATAAAAATTATTCTGTCTATGAAATGATAGTGTATTTTCCTTTTGAAAAAAATTTTACCAAATTTTCAGGTATCTGGAACACCTGTGATGATTCCTTAACTAATACATCTACAACCCTTTTAAACACATTCTAGGATGAGACATTTATCCATGTATTGCATTGTGGATGGTATCAATATTAATCAATAACAATATAGTGTAGGTCCATGAATTTAATACTACCCATTAATTTGATGAGACCAAAAATTAATTAGACTAATCCTTTAATATTTACATTTCATTGATTTCATATTACAAACGATAGAAGATCCTTTCACAAGATCAGAATATGAAAGAGCGTATTCATCTTCGAGTGGGGATGTGTACCATATATCGTGACACTATTTCATTGATGCCACACTAAAAATGATGTTTTAATGGATTTATCCTTATGTATATCAAGGTATTTGATACTTATATTATTATATAAGAGGTCCATTTTGGATCTTGTGTTGTTCACCATTTAGGGACATAAATCTATCATAATATTAGAAGACATTGATACATCATATCACTAATGGCCCATGATTCCCTATAAGTTTATAGAGTTTTTATGCTTTCTAATTTTATCCATCATCCCCTAGAGTTATTTTTCACTCATTAATAATCATTTCCCATTTATTTATGTGGAATTAATGTCATGGGTTTATATTCCCCGGTTATAGTCATTAATTTAATGTCCATCCTATCTAAAAAAACGTTTTATTTAAATGTTTTCTAGTTATACATATCATTGATGTTAGTGATAAAGATTTCAGGATATTTAAAATGTGTAATTTCATTAAAAAAATTATGGTGTGCCTCACACTATATTGATGGAAAATAGTACCAACATCTATATTTTTTAGTTTAAGACACTAACAAGAGTACCACATCCAATATAAAAATTTATTTTTATATCACATGATGGAAATGGAAATATATAGGCCATACAAAAACAATACACAATATTCTTTAGATTTTTATAGATAATGATAATACTTCACGAACATAAAACTGTTACATGATTTGTGTTAATATCGTACCATAACCAACACCACTACACATGAAACCCTATATTCACTCATGTGTGGAACACCCATTATTTTACCCATTGATGTTCACCATAATTATCTTCATTCTTCCAGTTATGTTTAACTCACAATAGATTATTATTTAAAACATAGATTTGATAGACTATAGAAAATTGATGAGAAATTATTAGGCACATTGCAAAATTGTGACATTCACGAGGATAATATTTCAACTGCCATCAACAATAATGTTTTCCTATATTTACATATATATTGAAAACTAGTGTTGTAACTAAAATCTCAAACTATACAAGGATATTAGCCTATAAAGATAAAACCAAAATGGGATAGACAATATGATATGTAGATATTTCAAAATAATATTGAATATTATCCTATTACAATTGATAGAGGGCACGTCCAACATCCCACCAATGATTGGATTATAAAAAATTTATTTTCATAACCATCGTATTAACTACTTTTTGAAAAGGAAATTAGATCTTTGAAAACATTAAAATTAGTATCGGTATATAATTCCTTAATGTACAAATAATTTTGGTTACAAATATAATACATTAAACTAAATATCACCTAGATAGAGTATGTAAGATCTTTAACTACATTACACATTTTCTTATGTCGGATGATATAAAAAGACTTTAAAACAACATATTAGTAACTCGATGTTAAATTATATGAAAATAGTCATGTTTTAATGAATCATAGATATATAAAACCCTAGTTTAAGTCACATGACCGTAAACTACAAGACACATATATCATGCTCACATAATGTTAAAATGTTTAAAAAAGTCTTAGAGGAAATAATGTAAATTGTGTATCAGATTTGAATATATTAAAAAACCCTAAATGGTGTGAGAACTAAATCATATTCAAATGAAATTAATCATTTAGAATAAATTACAAGAATCCTTACTCTAAATTGTATAAACCATGTTAATTTTTGAAATATTATAAACTACATAACATGCTAGTCCAATAATTTGGACCATTAAATTCATTCCCCCATAGGTCTAGTCTTCAATTTTTTTATCTTCCTTGAACTAGTAATTATATATTTTCTTAGACTAATCATCTTTGAGTACTTGGTTCATTACATTATTATACAAAACCTCTAATTCATTGTTATAAGAAATAAAATATCAGAATATTTATTCCATCATTCAATAACCTTATATATCTTAAAGTGGTGTACCAAATGAGACCTAACTCTCCTATGTAAAATCTAGAAAAATGTAAACATCCCCCATATTTCCAAAATATGTTCCTTGTGTTTTGATGCTTCTCATATAGCATGGTTTCTCCCAAAATATACACTGTTTTATATATTATGTATGGAAATGACCCATTTCACACCAATATGTATTAGGTTTGGGTTTTCTAAAAATAATGTGGCCCTACCTACAAGAAAAAATACTAAATTTAATCATTGTATTAATCACATGAATTTAAACATCGTGATCAATAATTGACACTAGTATGATCTTTAACTAGACATCATTGGTCTCTTAGTCACTTCTCATTGGACCAAATAAAATTTAATCTTATTTTCATGTATGATTTAGTGGATTTTCCCCATTAGGTTAATTTATATACCTCACATTTGATATCAAAAAAGAAATTTGTTCACTTCCAAATGTTGTTAAATTGTGTATTTTTTCTCATTATTAAAATAAATTATTCTAGATAAAGAGTTTGAATCTGTATGACCCTAGTCATTTTCATGATAATGTGTTTCATGTAAGTGTTCATCGACCCATAAAACATCATCCATGAAACATTTAAATAACTATAGAAACAACAAGTGATTAGATTCTAGTAATCCATAAATGTATAGTGATGTAAAAATAAATTGACCCATAAAAAATCTCATCCCCTAACACACCTATAGTTTTTATTGCAGACTAGACAATTGTCTAATTTAATATTTGCTCCTTGTCTATTCTTACCACTAAGACATGGTGAACATATGATAACAACTATGTATGTATTGATTACATTTTTTAAAGGTTACATACTAACATCCATATAACTTATCATAGGCCAAAAAAATGAATTCTAACAAAATAAGGACCCCATGAAATTAGTGTTTTATCCCTACCATCTACATCGATTTATTACAATGGGTCTCTATTAAGTTGGTGCCAAATTTTATTCCACCACATATATGTTTGATCTATATCAAATGGGTTTATTGGAAAAAAAAATGTGGCCTGATTCTTATAAAAACATTATATATAGTAATTCCATGATCATTTATCATTGGCCCAACCATGAATCACCAAAAGTTAAACCCCCTTATTCATACATGTTATTTGGATCAAAGTAAGATTCTCACAAAAAAATTCCACATATATCAGATATCACGAAGGAAAAATTACCCCTACACAAATGTGAACATCACTTTATGATGTTAATGTAAATAGTTCAAGTATAATTTGTTTGATATTCAAATGCATGACAATAAATCCATCACACGTAACCTCTTAATATTTTTGAGTTTGTTGTTATAGATATACATTTAACATATGATAGAGTTATACCCATATGAGTGGCTATGGGTAATTGAATGATATGTACATTCATAAATTTACCTTTCCCAACAACTAAGTGAGATATATTTATGAGTTATCTTCTATAAATAATATTTGTTTCATGTTTCTTATTCTAATAATTTGTGCAATGACACCCGGATACCTTAACTTTGGTTGAGCCATAAATTACAACCAATAACCCCAAATTTTAACTAGGAATGTACCCATCCATTCCCATTTGAGTAACCATAATAGGTATCTCATTTTTAAAAAGTCCATTAATTTTTTCCATTATGTAAATTTATGAAAAACTGCGACACAATATTACTTACAATATGACGATTCACAACAAAACATCAATAACCTTGCCACATGATATTAAACCACTAGACATACACTCGATCCAATAAGAACAAAAATTCCTTATAGAGTACCACCATTCAAGGTCTAATAGTCATACATAATAACATTATATATATAAGAACATAAGTAGTTCATGGATCCCCCTAAATTGTTAAATAGTAAAATTATAAAATACCACATTCTATGTGTGAACCAAATTCATATAGGGGTTCTAAATTGGGTTCATCAATAAAATAAATATGAGAATCTGTGTTCAAGAATTCAAAAGATCACCCCACTAACAATCACTTATTTTTTTGAGATGACTACAAAAAAGATTCATTTTTTCACTTGATATTCATTGTTCATCTAATATATGACCAAAAATGAACAAATATTTATTATATCCCCATCCTAGTGTGTTGGCCCTCTTTATTCATATCAGGACTTTTATAATGGTCTATTTCACTAGGATATCATATTATATATGTATGGATTTATTCCTCTTTTTAAAATATACTTAGTGACACCATAGTTTCTTATCATAGACCCTACCACCAACTCCACTCAAATATTAACACATATTAATCATTGTTTAAAGGTTATATCAAAATAAAATTTGTATTAGTTAGATTTCATTATGATTTATGTGGGAAATTAAAATTAATAAGCTTCTTATATATGCTTTTATATCAATAACACTATTATATAAGAAATTTTTCCAATATAGGAATGATCCATATAAGTTTTCATCACATGAAATTAAACTTCACAGAGAATGATCCTTATTGCATGATATTAAAATATATAACATTTCAATTCCATGATCATTAAATTTATCTAAATTCTATATGGCCCAACCTACATAGGAATAAAATAATCATTGTAATTAATGTTATATTAGATGATTATATTATATGAGAGTTACATCCTTTTTATAGATCATACCATATGATACCCTATATTGAGATAAAATTTTCTTTTAATACCACCAATTATTGGTGTTGGGGTCCCCAAAATTACTAGTTTAACATGCCTAAATTCATTGAAATATATGAAATGTGGGGATTAAATATAATATTAATATATTAATAGGATATAAAGTGACCATCACATGTATTTTACCTAGAATAAGGAATATTATATTTATTATATAAGATCTATATGTGGCTTTGTTAATATAATATTAACCAATATATTGATATCATAGATTTATATTCCAGACTCGACATTTAGTTATAATTCATAATAACCCTTGTATAGAGAAGAATGATAAATTTTACCTAGAAAATCAGTTGTATAGTGTCCCATAAAACATAATGAACATCACTTTTCATAAATCACACATTGGGCCCAATGTGACACATATTTACGTAAACCATCAATTACTATTGGTAACAAATAAATTCATATCCAAAAAAATTATACATATTTAATACACACACATAATGTGCCTTTGTATATTCTCTGATAGAGTATCTTATCAACCATATGCATGTTTTGATAATATGTAGATGGACGTCTAATTTCTAAATCCCCCTAAATCATAATAATTAAACCCATAATTTGAACATGGAATGCAATCACCCATTATATCTATGTATTATATCTCTATTCATGGTATAAGATCCTAGAGTCTTGATCTGTGATGTTATCAACAGCTATCTAAAAAATATTGGGTGATATTAGAGTTTTATCCCATTTGGGTTGTCATTTATCACCCCTTATTCCATGAACTATGACTTTAAACAATTTGCACCCATCTTGGGTTTTCTATTCTAGAATCAATTTTGGGGATTAAATTTTAATTATTAGATTCTCTATCTCTCCATTCAGTATATGAACATTTTCATAAAATTGTGTTAAATTTGATTAATGAACTACAACCTTAAACCCCAACTATCATTATATCCATGAAATAGGAACATAAATCTACAATTTTATGTTACATAAAATAGTACTGTTTGAAATCCAGTGAAGGAAGGCTTCTAAAAAATAAAAGTCACAACAAAAAAATAATCTCACCATCATAAAATAGAATAATATAGTGCTCAAATTAAAAATAAATAAATATTATTAGTCCCAACATATGGCACTAGAAATAGTTGATTTGTTCTCATTAATACAAATTGTCCTCAAATATGTTAATAAAATTTAACATGATATTTTCATACATTGAAAATATGATCCATACACATTAGAGTAAATTTTAGTGTGTAATACCCAACCTCAAATATTCATTTCATATATATATATATATAATTTATTTATAAGTTTTTATAATCCTCATAAATCATCAATGTTTACAAGAAATGATTGCATCAGAGTCCATGGGACATTCCAATTTAGATATGATTGTGATCCCTTAATATAGTCCTTGTTATGTTATTCTAATTTGTAATTCCACATATAAGAATTTTTTTATCTAATATGGTGGTTATATAATATATATAGTCTCTGATTCTATTATAATATAACCCATTATTAAATTTTGGTAAGCGATTTTCCTCAAAATTCACATCTCATTGTTAATAATTTAGACTCAGTGATGTAATTTTTTTACAACCAATAATCATACTATTCGGGAGGATTAAATATCATTGATATTAAACCTATTCCCTGCAAAATCATTCCAATTGTACTGATATAATATATTACCTTTGAACCATTTAATTATCCTCATCACAAAACAAATGATTATTATTATTCTAAACTAAAATAATATTTTCTCAAAGGAGTTCTATATTTTTTAGACTAATATGATATATATTCAAAGATATGTGATATTAAAATTCATCCATAATGATAAAATATATATGAACATATGTTTTAGTTATATGTGGATAGATATATATGATCTTCAACACCAAAAATATTGTTAAGACAATAAAAAATTAAAACAACATTGGGAAAGATATACAAATATCCTTAGCTTTAAACCCCATAAAGGTTGTCCTCAGAAAAATTATTTTTAGGCCTTATAAATTGAAACTATAAAAGATTCATAAGAAATCAAATTTTTAAAGGTAAAATTCATTAAACATATCCTGTTTAGAAAATAAAATAGGATCCCCCATTAAAATATGTCTTCATTTCCACTAATCCCAAATGTGATGGTTATGAATGTTTTAGGGAAGATAAAAATAAAAATCCTCAAATATTTTGGGGTCCACCAAAAAATAAATTAAAAATTAATTCAATGATTTGTCAATTACATACCTATGATATATTTTATCTTTCCTTCATCCCTATAATATCAATACAAAATATCAATACATAATGGATAAATACATAATTCAAAGGTGTTTTACCTCTTTCTATCAACATAATCTCATTACAAATCCTGATTTCATGATCCTCATAACATCAAGACATATCCTTCTATATAATAATGTGATAATTATAGTGTTTCTGTGAAGTTTCTTATGCCTATATATATATATTTAATCCACTCATAATGGAAATCATCTACTTTTTACTGGATAAAATCTAGGGTCATGGAGACCGTAACATGTAAATTCCATCATATAATCAATTCCTTTAGAAAATCATCCAAATCCATATTGGTAAATTTTTTTGTTATAGGGATGTTTTTATACCTATAATAATCCCTTATACACGTCCTAGAGGAAACTATTATAAAAAATAGTTTGGGAATCATGATTCACATTATCCATTCAATTTGAACAATCAAATTATTTCAAATCATTACTATATTTAAATTACGGTTTCAAAAATCAGTTAGAAGTGTTAAAAAATGAATAAAATGTAAATCATAATATAGACATTTATTTGAGAAAGTAATCATTTTCATTCATTATATAAAAAAGGTCCAAAATCCATAATTTAGATTCCCTAATTTTCATTACCTTCAAATTAAATGGAATGAATTAGAATATATATTGAATATTCATACTTATAAAGTTATACAATTCATGATAGGATGTTAAAATATATTTGTAGAAGTTCTCACAGTTGATAACATCTACATACCGAAATGGATTCATTTTCTCAAATTGAAAAATCATTTTTTGGTTCCTTTGTTCAAAGGAATCAATTTCTAGAGTAGTGTTTATATTTTATACATCATAATTCTATGTTGAACACATATTACTAGAGAATAATATTCCTATAATATATTCAATCACGAGGAAATTATTATTTGATATAAATTTGATTATTCTCTTTGTTGGATCCCCATGCAACTTCCATGTGATGGTTTCAGTATTAAATAAGTGGATATCAATATAGTTGGGTAACCTTTTATCTCAGTAATCAATACATATTGGATGAGTAACAAGAACATATGATATTTAAATCCACATAATCCCAATCATTATAGGTTAGATTGAATGATATACATTTTGTTTCTCATTTATTCTAATATATTATCTATGATAAGGATATAAACATTACACCCAAAAAAACCCCACAACATGA
The DNA here is from genome assembly GCA_963277665.1 of Viscum album. NCBI lineage: Eukaryota > Viridiplantae > Streptophyta > Magnoliopsida > Santalales > Viscaceae > Viscum > Viscum album. Next base: position 52,756,169 of record OY728143.1, on the reverse strand, counting down.
TCATAATCTAGTGATTCAGGGTGTGAACTTTAGTTTTTTTCCACTATAGGTATATAATTAAGATTCAATTTTGGAACATAAGAATATGCTCCAGATGGTGATATAGTAATTCTAAAATCTTCAATAACTACAACTTATTTGGCCTCATAGATTTATTTAGTAGAGGTTGTCTCCACTAATGAATAGATTGATGTTAGCATAAGAAAACCAAAACCATCAATATAGAGTGTATAATTAATCATTTTAAATGAGCCTAACCCTTCATAAATCTAAATGGAATGGGAATATAGGGGAACCTCATGATTCATAGGGTACTTTTTTGTGGGACCCCATAGTTTGATGGTCCACTCCAAGGTAACATCTTGTAATAGACTCATGACATCCATTTTTCTAGTCACTCATCAGATAATCCACTCAAGCACCATATATAGGTAAATCAATACCCACACCGTGGATTAAATATATTATAATTATATGGAATAATGGATAAATGGAAATAATATATCAATAGTTTTTTCCCTTTAATAGAATTATCCTAATGCGTTGGAAGATAATTTGATGAAATTCAGTCTAGACCCTATGGAAAGGAAGAAGAGATTCCTTCAAAAACCATAAGAACTAGCATGAAAATATGTATGGTGAATATATATCATAGATCAATACCTTATCCACTAGGTTCACAGAGACAGCATCCTAAATTGAAATCACGAAGGAACACTCATCTTGGGTGTTTTAGTCATTTTAAAATACCATTCAAGAGGTGTATTAATATAAATCTTTTTTGAAATAAAAATAACTCATCAGAATTTTAGGGTACTCATCCATAATAAATGATATTTTATATATATTAAAAATGATCATTAGTTGTGTGTGAGATATTAAATAATGGGATTTAATGATATACTCATACTCATAGATCAGGAAACGATCTATCAGCCAACCATATAGAAATTGAAAGAAACCACTTATTGGAGAATGATTCTTCCCCTCATTTATGTGGACCATCATATGAAATATATAGTAATAGATAGATAATCATAATTAATTAGTAGTCCTTATTTTAGGTAGGTTTAATTTACAAGGATGCTATCCCTAAAGACTGAATGGGCATCCTCAGTAGGGAATATCCATCAACTCCGAAACACATAAAATAATACTTCTATTCAAAGGATGGAAACATATTCTATTAGGATGAATTACCCCCATAATGTTTTTTTCAAACGTTTATGTTATCCCAATATATACATTATTCATTTTTTTCATGTTGTGAAGTATTTCAAATTGGGGGTTAAATCCTAGAATTGGTTTGATTGTTGGATGAAAATATTTACTCATTCATTAACTGTATAAATTAAATGATTATGATTCTAAATCCAAAAATTGCCTATACTTTATTATATTGGTACCTCAATAATGGATGGGTTTATTTGGAATCCTACATGCCCTTATCAATCGATATAAAATTTTCATATATCATCTTGAGTATTCATATCTCATTCATTTTAAAGATATCTTATAAAAGGAACTCTCCATCAGTATTTTTGTAGAGGGAATTTATTTCTTCCTGAAAACCTATGAATGAATAGTACATGGTGATCCTCTATGTTCTGTTATATCATAAAATAAGAGATCTATAATTTTTTGTATATATCATTCATATCTATTAATTTAGTAAACTCTTTATAACCTTGATCCACCACGAATTTCACATCCCTTCATCCGAAAGCTATAACTTTTGGAAAATTCCCACTTCAAACACCATCCTATACTAGTGTAGTTTTAAGAAAAAATAAAAATGGAAGAATTACTATAATAAATAGTGTGATGACACATATCTAGACCATCCATAATCATAGTAGATTATATCTGTACATTTTCCCTCTATTGATGAGGATTTTGGATGATATGATCCTTAATAGATATGATCAACAATATATAGACCAAGGAAGATAATAACATGGAAAATTATAAGTTTTGATGGGGAAAAGGGATATAGATGTAATCTTCGAGACAGAAAATCATTATGGATAGTTTTTCTGAATAGTACATAATTTAAAATATCTAGTTTGGGATAACTATTTAGGAGTCATTTCTAGTGAACAACATGGTATTTAGGGTTACCCTCAACATTTCCAGTAATGGAATGCATTATATTATAAAAATTTATCAAAATAGTTATATGGGAATGTATATAATTCATCCCATAAATCACTAGAAATTAATGTAGTTATTTTTTAAAAAATAAACATTGTTGAATAAATAATTAAAATATATTAATGTGTATGTTTTTGTATAGTAGTTACATAGTTACTGCATACCAAACTCATTAGAGGTTAATATTGTTCGTGAAGAACATGCATGGATATTTTATGCATGAATTTTTATATTAATGTCACTCATAAATTGGAAAATAATTATATTTCACATGATAATCTTCATAATATCTTTTCATCAATGATATTATTAATGAGAGGAATTTAAGAATATAAATGAATCATAGTTTCTCTATTTTTTAGGTATTGGTTACAACCATTAAGATACATGTGCAACCACTACCTAGACTACATAATTTTAACCATGGGTCACATGCGTACGAGGTGGATCATGAAGAAAAAACACGGCCTCAATAAAAAATTTCTTAATCAACCCCTCATCATGTTGATCTGATTTCATTCTGGGGATGATATTTTTTTATTTCTATTGAATTTTATGGACAATTCATTCCACTTACAAAACAATATAAATAAAAAAACATAGAAAAATGATCACGGTAGTTAAAATGACCTATTTAGTATGAGAACGTGCAATGAGTGTGCAGGATCCTAGAATTGACATTATGATTATTGGATCACCATACAAAAATCGACCTCCTCCAGAGTATGAGAATTTGATCATCAGGAAAGACGTCACCTTTTGAATAGACTAGTGTCATTCATGGTGCCTTTTTGGAAACCTCCATACCTTCAATCATAAAATATGGGGAGCCCATCACATATGAAGTGACGATGGATGTTTCACAACTACAGACATAGTTTTCATGGTATGCTCCTATCAGCATAAATAGTGGACATTCTCTACAGTCACCTACCCTCTCATATTTGATCAATCAATTTTTGAAAGATATTTTTTCATGCCTTAATAATAAATACTAGTGTAATTTTCTAGAAGTAACATGGAGGTGAAATGAAGAATAATATAAAATAATTTATTCCATGAGGCCAAGGAAAAAAACATTGATAATTTTAAATCCAATAAATCATAGGAGGAAATCATATAATGTTTTTTACATGAAATTTTTTTAGAAAGGGTATCATTTGAAATCCTTGTATGAAATATTTCTTTTATAGACTATACATGAACAACACACCCATGTGAGAACCCAAGTATAAATCCATAACGTGGTTTATTTATATGTTTTAAACTACGATGTGGAGAGTAATCATCCATGATACTCCCAAGAAGATATACACTCCACACACCTATAATACAGACTGAATCCCATTGAGATTCACCCACATGGGTTTGCCTCCGTCATCAACCTCACACATATCACAACCCTCTTTATGATATTACTATTGTTACTAATTACCGTAGGGTATCTATTCCACTCATATCATCAAAGCATATGCGCAATGTATTTTCTCTACTTTTGGAAGCTCTACAGAGTATCTCGATAGAAGGGGTATACCTCCGCCTTTTAATTTGAACATTTATTATTTTTAACACATGTTATCTTTTTCAAATGTACATAATTCCTCTCTTTTCTGAGTTCATAACCATAAAAATCCAAAATCCTAACATCTTCTAAAATAACTTTAAGTATATGATATTTCTCACACATGAACATGAACCTTTTTGATCATTAATTCCCATAATTAATGGAGTCTTTCAAATTTACATCCTATATAGTTTGAATCCTCATGTATCCATGAATAATAATTCCATTGTTAATGAGGATCTTTATCATGATGAAACTTTAGTGTTATCTCCCATCCCATCATGCTCATTTAGGTTCATGATTCGAATAAATTAGTTATCTATCAATGGGATTCCTATCTATGTTTAAACCCAATATATTATCCCATTATTTACTTCATAACCATAAAATTATATCAATCAAAGGAACCCCCCGACATTATGGATTTATAAACACATTTATGTGCCACATATATTCTCATTTAATTTCCGAGTGGTATCTTGGGTATCCTTTTAGGTGTAGTCCCCAATCATGTACTCATGAAGGGGAATCAACATTATCAAAATAATTTTGTATTATCTAATCAAGGAATCCCAAATTAAAATTCCAATTTTAATATAATATTTATTCTCTTTCATGATACTAACATCATTTTTGCAAGACATTATATTGTGAGTATGGTCTTGTCACATGACCATTAGTTATGTTCCACATAATACATTTATTTTGATTTCTATCTAAAATGATTTATATTTTTCTTTTATATGGATCAATCATATCATCATATTCACATGTATCATTCTTATCTATAATATATTCCATATGATCCATTTCATCCTTTAAATGGGGCCATATTCCCTCAGAATAGTATATCTCAACCCATATTTCTAAAGTTGTCATGTCATACTCTGGGATATATTCACTTGATCCAAATCAACAAAATTTACCAGGGGCTATATTCCCGTGGAAAAAAAATCATCCTCAACTAGCCATATTCCATGTCATTCAGCTGAAAAGGGTCTCTAATATTCATTTCCCAACGTAACCGATTCTAGGAACCATTCTACAACAATAAAAAAATTATTGTAACCTGACCATTAAATTTATAACATGTCTTACAAATGAAAATAAAAATATGAATGTTTTTATTATCTTGATGATAATATATAGGAATCCCTTCTTATATGACAGATATTAACATAACAAAATAATGAATACATACCACCTAATTAGTTGATGATAACCTAAAGATAGCCAACTATTGTGGTTTTAACCATATAATAACTAATTATAAGAGAATAATGGAGATAATAATATATATATATATATCTATGAATATTCACATTGATGTTTTTAAATTATCAGCCATTAGTACCAAGGTATGTAGGGCGATAATGGGATTTAGGATGGATTCGTTATTATCTTTTATATCTATAAGAGAGTACATGTGTATAAAATAATCCCACCTAACAATGTTATTTGAGCCTGACCTCCCATCTATACAATCAATATGAATTCTTTTAAGACATTGGTAACATCATATTGATGAGATTCCTTTCAAAATCAGGCCCTCCCTGACTCAAAATACCACAAAAAGTGTCCCATTGGTTTTTTTAAAAAAAATATGGTAAACCTGATGTTAATTTTTATGTGGTAAACAATTTTTGGTTTATAATATTCATCTGGAATTTTAATCCCAACATAAAAAATTCCATCAAATACATTTTTAAATTGGAAATACAAAATATATATTTCATAATGCTTTAAATGGTTAATCTACATATAGATGTTTATATCAATCCCAATAAAGCACCCAAAGAGCATGAGAATCATATGTATAGAAAATTATTCATGTGTATAATTATTCATTAAAAATATCCTAGACCTACCAAATAAATTAATAATTAATATAAAATCGCATTTTTCCTAAATCATAGATTAATATTGAAAATAAATAAACAAGAACATAAATCAGATATACAATGCAAACTAGGATTATCACTAAAAATGGTGTTCATGACACATTGGTCGAATTTCAATCCAAATACCACATATCATTTAATAGTGTGTATCATACCTAAAATATCAATATAGTGATAGGATACTCTAATTCAACATAGAAACATCTAGTACTCTTATTCCACTAGATAGTGTCTATGTTGGGGATTCACATGACCTCAAGTGTACCTTCCTGTAATATAATGGTTTATAACTAGTAGTGAGGTTTTACAAAATATGTTGTAAAGAAACAAAACCCACATAATTGAGTAAATAAACAATTAAAATAACAAAATAATACCATAATCATAATAATTTAATAGAAAAATAATAAACACGAATTTTTATTTAGAATTTTTTTATACACATATAAATCTACATTGAATAATATAAAGAAGAGTCACAATTAAAAATTATTAGATGATGTGAAATTAATAAAAATAGAATCTACTACATACCTTGAGCATCATAGTTTCCGAATTCCTAATTTGGTCAAGATTCTCTAAACTAGTCCTCAAATAGTGGACATCTACACTATATGATAATAAAATAATGTGGTATTCTTGGGATCAAAAGTACGAGGGCTATGTAATTAGGGGGTGAGTAAAAATCGATAGGATTACACTTATTTCCCTGACATGATTAACAGAAAATATTATTCATATAGGTAAAATTTTGTGTTATAGGGATGTTGTTATACCTATAATAATCCCTTATACACGTCCTAGAGGAAACTATTATAAAAAATAGGTTGGGAATCATGATTCACATTATCCATTCAAATTGAACAATCAAATTATTTCAAATCATTACTATATTTAAATTATGGTTTCAAAAATCATTTAGAAGTGTTAAAAATTGAATAAAAAGTAATTCATAATATAGACATTTATTTGAGAAAAAAACTCGTTTTCATTCATTATATAAAAAAGGTCCAAAATCCATAATTTAGATTCCCTAATTTTCATTACCTTCAAATTAAATGGATTGAATTAGAATATATATTGAATATTAATACTTATAAAGTTATATAATTCATGATAAGATGTTAAAATATATTTGTAGAAGTTCTCACAGTTGATAACATCTACATACAGAAATGGATTCATTTTCTCAAATTGAAAAATCAGTTTTTGGTTCCATTGTTCAAAGGCATCAAGTTCTAGAGTAGTGTTTATATTTTATACATCATATTTCTATGTTGAAAACATATTACTAGAGAATAATATTCTTATCATATATTCAATCACGAGGAAATTATTATTTGATATAAATTTGATTATTCCCTTTGTTGGATCCCCCTGCAACTTCCATGTGATGGTTTCAATATTAAATAAGTGGATATCAATTTAGTTGGGTACCCTTTTATCTCAGTAATCAATACATATTGGATGAGTAACAAGAACATATGATATTTAAATCCACATAATCCCAATCATTATAGGTTAGATTGAATGATATAAATTTTTTTTTCTCATATATTCTAATATATTATCTATGATACGGATATAAACATTACACCCAAAAAAACCCCACAACATGATCATAATCTAGTGATTCAGGGTGTGGACTTCAGTTTTTTTCCACTATAGGTATATAATTATGATTCAATTTTGGAACATAAGAATATGATTTAGATGGTGATATAGTAATTCTAAAATCTTTAATAACTACAACTTATTTGGCCTCATAGATTTATTTAGTAGAGGTTGTCTCCACTAATGAATAGATTGATGTTATCATAATAAAACCTAAACCATCAATATAGAGTGTAGAATTAATCATTTGTAATGAGCCTAACCCTTCCTAAATCTAAATGGAATGGGAATATGGGGGAACCTCATGATTCATAGGGTACGTTTTTGTGGGACCCCATAGTTTGATGGTCCACTCCAAGGTAACATCTTGTAATGGACTCATGAAATCCATTTTTCTAGTCACTCGTCAGATAATCCACTCAAGCACCCTATCTAGGTAAATCACTACCCACACCGTGGATTAATTATATTATAATTATATGGAATAATGGATAAATGGAAATAATATATCAATAGTTTTTTCCCGAATATATAATTATCCTAATGCGTTGGTAGATAATTTGATGAAATTTAGTCTAGACCCTATGGAAAGGAATAAGAGATTCCTTTAAAAACCATAAGAACTAGCATGAGAATATGTATGGTGAATATATATCATAGATCATTACCTTATCCACTAGGTTCATGGAGACACCATCCTAAATTGAAATCACGAAGGAACACTCATCTTGGGTGTTTTAGTCATTTTAAAATACCATTCAAGAGGGGTATTAATATAAATGTTTTTTGATATAAAAATAACTCATCTGCATTTTAGGGTACTCATCCACAATAAATGATATTTTATATATATTAAAAATGATCATTAGTTGTGTGTGAGATTTTAAATAATGGGTGTTAATTATATACTCATACTCATAGATCAGGAAACGATCTATCAGCCAACCATATAGAAATTGCAAGAAACCAATTATTGGAGAATGATTCTTCCCCTCATTTATGTGGACCATCATATGAAATATATAGTAATAGAATGATAATCATAATTAATTAGTAGTCCTTATTTTAGGTAGGTTTAATTTTACAAGGATTCTATCCCTAAATAATGAATGGGCATCCTCAGTAGGGAATATCCATCAACTCCGAAACACATAAAATAATACTTCTATTCAAAGGATGGAAACATATTCTACTAGGATGAATTACCCTGATAATGTTTTTTTCAAACTTTTATGTTATCCCAATATAGACATTATTCATTTTTTTCATGTTGTGAAGTGTTTCAAATTGGGGGGTTAATTCCTAGAATTGGTTTGATTGTTGGATGAAAATATTTACTCGTTCATTAACTGTATAAATTAAATGATTATGATTCTAAATCCAAATATTGCCTATACTTTATTATATTGATACCTCGATAATGGATGGGTTTATTTGGAATCCTACATGCCCTTATCAATTGATATAAAATTTTCATATATCATCTTGAGTATTTATATCTCTTTCATTTTAAAGATATCTTATAAAAGGATCTCTCCCTCACTATTTTTGTAGAGGGAATTTATTTCTTCCTGAAAACCTATGAATGAATAGTACATGATGATCCTCGATGTTCTGTTATATCATAATATAAGAGATCTATAATTCTTTGTATATATCATTAATCTCTATTAATTTAGTAAACTCTTTATAACCTTGATCCACTAAGAATTTCACATCCCTTCATCCGAAAGCTATAACCTTTGGAAAATTACCACTTCAAACACCGTCCTATACTAGTTTAGTTTTAAGAAAAAATAAAAATGGATTAATTACTATAATAAATAGTGTGATGACACATATCTAGACCATCCATAATTATAGTAGATTATATCTGTACATTTTCCCTCTATTGATGAGGATTTTGGATGACATGATCCTTAATAGATATGATCAACAATATAAAGACCAAGGAATATAATAACATGGAAAATTAATAGTTGTGAAGGGGAAAAGGGATATAGATGTAATCTTCCAGACAGAAAATCATTATGGATAGTTTTTTTGAATAGTACATAATTTAAAATATCTAGTTTGGGATAACTATTTCGGAGTCATTTCTAGTGAACAACATGGTATTTAGGGTTACCCTCAAATTTTACAGTAATGGAATGCATTATATTATAAATATTTATCAAAATAGTTATATGGGAAGGTATATAATTCATCCCATAAATCCCTATAAATTAATGTAGTTATTTTTTAAAAAATAAACATTGTTGAATAAATAAATAAAATATATTAATGTGTATGTTTTTGTATAGTAGTTACATAGTTACTGCATACCAAACTCATTAAGGGTTAATATTGTTCATGAAGAACATGCATGGATATTTTATGCATGGATTTTTATATTAATGTCACTCATAAAATGGAAAATAATGATATTAAACATTATAATCTTCATCATATTTTTTCATCAATGATATTATTAATGAGAGGAATATAAGAATATAAATGAATCATAGTTTCCCTATTTTTTATGTATTGGTTACAACCATTAAGATACATGTGCACCCACTACCTAGACTACATAATTTTCACCATGGGTCACATGCGTACGAGGTGGATCATGAAGAAGAAACATGGCCTTAATAAAAAATTTCTTTATCAACCCCTCATCATGTTGATCTGATTTCCTTCTGAGGATGATATTTTTTTATTTCTATTGAATTTTATGGACAATTCATTCCACTTACAAAACAATATAAATAAAAAAACATAGAAAAAGGATCACGGTAGTTAAAATGACCTATTTAGTATGAGAATGTGTAATGAGTGTGCAGGATCCTAGAATTCACATTCTGATTATTGGATCACCATACAAAAATCGACCTCCTCCAGAGTATGAGAATTTGATCACCAGGAAAGACGTAACCTTTTGAATAGACTAGTGTCATTCATGGTGCCTTTGTGGAAACCTCTATACCTTCAATCATAAAATCTGGGGAGCCCATCACATATGAAGCGACGATGGATGTTTCACAACTACAGACATAGTTTTTATGGTAAGCTCCTATGAGCATACATAGTGGACATTCTCTACAGTCACCTACCCTCTCATATTTGATCAATCAATTTTTGAAAGATATTTTTTCATGCCTTAATAATAAATACTAGTGTAATTTTCTAGAAGTAACATGGATGTGAAATGAATAATAATATAAAATAATTTATTCCATGAGGCTAATGAAAAAAAAATTGATAATTTTCAATCCAATGAATCATAGGAGGAAATCATATAATGTTTTTTACATGAAAATTTTTTAGAAAGAGTATCATTTGAAATCCTTGTATGAAATATTTCTTTTATAGACTCCACATGAACAACACTCCCATGTGAGAACCCAAGTATAAATCCACTACATGGTTTATTTATATGTTTTAAACTACGATGTGGAGTGTAATCATCCATGATACTCCAAAGAAGATATACACTCCACACACCTATAATACAGACTGAATCCCATTGAGATTCAACCACATGGGTTTGCCTCAGTCATCAACCTCACACATATCACAACCCTTTTAATGATATTACTATTGTTACTAATGACCGTAGGGTATCTATTCCACTCATATCATCAAAGAATATGTGCAATGTATTTTCTATACTTTTGGAAGCTCTACAGAGCAACTCGATACAAGGGGTAGACCTCCGCCTTTTATTTTGAACATTTATGATTTTTAACACATGTTATCTTTTTCAAATGTACATAATTTCCTCTCTTTTCTAAGTTCATAACCATAAAAATCCAAAATCCCAACCTCTTCTAAAATAACCTTATGTATATGATATGTCACACACATGAACATGAACCTCTTCGATCATTAATTCCCATAATTAATGGAGTCTTTCAAATTTACATCCTATATAGTTTGAATCCTCATGTATCCATGAATAATAATTCCATTGTTAATGAGGTTCTTTATCATGATGAAACTTTAGTGTTATCTCCCATCCCAACATGCTCATTTAGGTTCATGATTCTAATAAATGAGTTATCTATCAATGGGATTCCTATCTATGTTTAAACCCAATATATTATCCCATTATATACTTCATAACCTTAAAATTATATCAATCAAAGAAACCCCCCCCCCCCAACATTATGGATTTATAAACACATTTATGTGCCACATATATTCTCATTTAATTTCCGAGTGGTATCTTGGGTATCCTTCTAGGTGTAGTCCCCAATCATGTACTCATGAAGGGGAATCAATATTATAAAAATAATTCTGTATTAGCCAATCAAGGAATCCCAAATTCATATTCCAAATTTAATAGAATATTTATTCTCTTCATGATACTAACATCATTTGTGCAAGACATTATATTGTGAGTATGGTCTTGTCACATGACCATTAGTTATGTACCACATAATACATGTATTTTGATTTCTATCTAAAATGATTTATATTTTTCTTTTATATGGATCAATCCTATCATCATATTCACATGTATCATTCTTATCTATAATATATTCCATATGATCCATTTCATCCTTTAAATGGGTCCATATTCCCTCAGAATAGTATATCTCAACTCATATTTGTAAAGTTTTCATGTCATACTCTGGGATATATTCAATTGATCCAAATCAACAGAATTTACCAAGGGGCTATATTCCCGTGGAAACAAAATCATCCTCAACTAGCCATATTCCATGTCATTCAGCTGAAAAGGGTCTCTAATATTCATTTCCCAACGTAACTGATTCTAGGAACCATTCTACAACAATAAAAAAAATTATTGTAACCTGGCCATTAAATTTATAACATGTCTTACAAATGAGAATAAAAATATGAATGTTTTTATTATCTTGATGATAATATATAGGAATCCCTTCTTATATGACAGATATTAACATAACAAAATAATGAATACATACCACTTAATTAGATGATGATAACCTAAAGAGAGCCAAATATTATGGTTTTAACCATATAATCACTAATTATAAGAGAATAATGGAGATAATAAAATATATATATATATATATATATATGAATATTCACATTGATGTTTTTAAATTATCAGCCATTAGTACCAAGGTATGTAGGGCGATACTGGGATATAGGATGGATTCGTTATTATCTTTTATATCTATAAGAGAGTACATGTGTATAAAATAATACCACCTAACAATGTTATTTGAGCCTGACCTCCCATCTCTACAATCAATATGATTTCCATGATGACATTGGTAACATCATACTGATGAGATTCCTTTCGAAATCAGGTCCTCCCTGACTAAAAATACCACAAAAAGTGTCCCATTGGTTTTTTTAAATATGGTAAACCTGATGTTAATTTTTATGTGGTAAACAATTTTTGGTTTATAATATTCATATGGAATTTTAATCCCAACATAAAAAATTCCATCAAATACATTTTTAAATTGGAAATACAAAATATATTTTTCTTAATGCTTCAAATGGTTAATCTACAAATAGATGTTTATATAAATCCCAACAAAGCACCCAAAGATCATGAGAATCATATGTATAGAAAATTATTCATGTATATAATTATTCTTTAAAAAAATCCATGACCTACCAAATAAATTAATAATTAATATAAAATCACATTTTTTATAAATCATAGATTAACATTGAAAATATATAAACAAGAACATAAATCAGATATACAATGTAAACTAGGATTATCACTAAAAATGGTGTTCATGACACATTGGTCGAATTTCAATCAAAATACCACATATCATTTAATAGTGTGTATCATACCTAAAATGTCAATATAGTGATAGGATACTCTAATTCAACCTAGAAACATCTAGTACTCTTATTCCACTAGATAATGTCTATGTTGGGGATTCACATGACCTCAAGTGTACCTTCCTGTAATATAAAGGTTTATAACTAGTAGTGAGGGTTTACATAATATGTTGTGAAGAAAAAATCCCACATAATTGAGTAAATAAACAATTAAAATAACAAAATAAAACCATAATCATAATAATTTAATAAAAAAATAATAAACACAAATTTTTATTTAGAATTTTTTTATAGACGTATAAATCTACATTGAATAATATAAAGAAGAGTCATAATTAAAAATAATTAGATGATGTGAAAATAATAAAAATAGAATCTACTACTTACCTTGAGCATCATAGTTTCCCAATTCCTAATTTTTTCATTATTCTCTAAACTAGTCCTCAAATAGTGGACATTTACCCTATATGATAATAAAAACATGTGGTATTATTGGGATCAAAAGTACGAGGGCTATGTAATTAGGGGGTGAGTAAAAATCGATAGGATTACACATGTTTCCCTGACATGATTAGCAGAAAATATTATTCATAAGAGATATGTTTAAAATTATAAATAACTACGTAATAAAAAATTTAGAATTGTTGATCCATGGGATATCACGTGATTATTATGAAATAATAAAAATTATTCATATAGTGATTTATGTGTTTGAATATAAATCATACCACATAGGTGAAACTATAACATGTCATAGAAATAATATAATTTTACCCAGGGTGAACCACATCCTACTTTGTATCCGAATGTATCATGAAATAAGGAGATCCATGTACTACCCCAAAACCTCATGTAGGGTACACGACGGATAAAATCCCCCTTTATCCTCATACAATATTCACTCTTGGTTAAACTCTATCAAAATCCACTTAACCTATACATGAGTGGATAAAAAACTTCATAAGACATAATATATAATTTTACTAGTGGGAAATTTTTTTTGACTAGTATTGTAACCACAAAATTATTACCAATATATAGAGTGTATACATACCACTATTGTTCTAGATAACCATATACTCATGGGGTCATAACAGTTACACATAATAATAACATATCATGTATCCAAGGATTAAATTTCCTTCCAAGATGAGTCACTAGTCCATTATTACCAAGGTGGATTTATTTAACTCCAGTACCTAATATCATATATACATGTGGGCCATAGATCACCTAGAACATTTTCTATCATATATCAAATACATGGGATTTCATTAACCTCATAATACCCATCACGTATCAACCTCACACATATAAATTTCATTCCCAAACATTATTTACATTTCCTTGGTTAGCCTCACAATAATACCTCATTATTTACATGTCATATAATTCAAGGTGAATTTTATTTTTCTATTAATGGATAATATTTTAAGAAATGGGGACATGGAATGAGTTATTAGGTGTATAAAAATATTTAAATTGTATTTTTAGATTTTGATGGAGCTATATATTTGGGAATCATGGGTTTTGGAATGAATCACAATTTTTATGTTGTTAAGATGTTAGAATTTTACCGCATTATCAATTTTACATCATGATAAAATTGTTTATGCGGTGAGTTTTTTGGATAGAAGGGGGGATGCCCCCTCTAAAATATATGTTCACAGTGTGAACACATCGGTAACACCATGAATCACATCTACAGGAATGTTTTAAAAATATCTAAATGATTCATGGACCCTCTATTTCTTCGAATAAATAATGCACACATGGAGGGTATTGGAAGGACCTCCCATATCCCATCCTCTATCTATTAACAGAAATATTTGGTGAGTTTTGTTATCGTTTCATGTTAGGTTATTCCACCAACTTCTTTATGTGTTGTTATCTTTCTAATCTAGTTAATTTCATAGAATAATGGTGATGATATTCCAGTTTCTTCCTCCAGAGCATGGTGAATGTCAAAAAAATTGATTGAGAATTGTTCATTATATCTATATGAGAACTAGATCAGTTGTAATCATGCTATCACGTAATGTTTTATTGATGATATGTCACCATTTTAATTTCTATAGGGTTTTGGACCTCAAATTTACTTATTTTTTGATTGATTCAGTATGTTAAAATTTAGATTTTAGCTTTATAAAAACAAAGGGTGAATCAAAATTGAAACACACCTCATTGACTGTAGTTTTGGCGTGATGAGATAATCCTATGATATTTTTATTCTATAAACACTATTATATTAAATGAGAAATCAATTTTAAAATTTCCAAATAAATGAAACATTTTATTTTAAATCATTTTAAATTAATTATTGTATATTTTTATATGATTTAATGTATCAAGTGTTCTAGATGATGATCAATGAACATGTTTGAGATCGAGAAATAGGTTTAAGGTTATTAATAAGGATATTTTAGATATTATTATGGTTTGGTGTTCATTGATGTTTTCCCTTTGGAATTATTAAATTATGATTATGATTCATATGATATATGATCACACGACTTATGGAATTGGATAATTTTATTAAAAGTGCATTATAACATAGTTCAAAGGCCATTTTATCCATTGTGCACCAGATAGACCTCCTCAGTCACTGATAGTGGAGGATATAAATGAATTAGTAGGCAACAGTGGATAAACCATTGGAATAATAAAGATGCCTCGATCAAGATAAATGCAATTGGGTTACCCTATACATAGATATGAACCGTTATCCATATCTAGTGATTTTCACCAATTAGGCATTCGATTGAGTAATATGAGGATATATATGGACTTTGATGATGTAGAGATATGGGATTAAAAAAGAAATCAGACTTTGACATAGAAGGTGATTTATTTTAGAGGATCCTTATTGGTATTTCAACATTATATTACTGATCTATGGGACATCTGTGGGTTCCCCATT
The DNA here is from genome assembly GCA_963277665.1 of Viscum album. Taxonomy (NCBI): domain Eukaryota; kingdom Viridiplantae; phylum Streptophyta; class Magnoliopsida; order Santalales; family Viscaceae; genus Viscum; species Viscum album. The sequence continues at coordinate 52,740,235 of OY728143.1, read as the reverse complement.
GAGAGTCTACCTTGAGTATGTGTGTGTGTCCATGGGAAGAGGTGGTTGGAGTAGCCACCTAGTACCTAAATTGATGGTTAATCCCCTTTGGGATATGATGATAAGTGTTGGTGTGGAAATTTTAAAAACTCTATTATGATTTATTTTACATATTTATAATATTTTTTATTTCCAATTATTCCTGGGAAATGACTAATGGTCCTGGAACTAATGTGATTTGTTGGGATTCCTATGAATCTCCTATTATTGTTGATGAAGACCTAGTATTTATTGAATTTTTGTCATACAATCTCTAGGATTACTATGGGATTATTCATATTTTTTCTATTATAATTTTTTTGTTTATATTCTTTTGTTATGGATTCTTATTGGTGGTTAATATGATAAAATATTGGGGCTAGTGGATTTTTGAATAGATGAACGACTAGGATTTATGTGAATCATTTGATACCATCAAACCTCTTAAAAATCTAGTGTTCCCAATTATTTTAATCCTAATACCATTAGACGAATTATAAACCATTTGATCCCTATGTATCTAATCGATAGTTTTGGTTTTATGTTAGAATACATCTATGATACGAGATGTAGAATATCAAAATGATTATTATTAAATCCCATCAATCGATGCCTAGTATACCCACTATGATATGGTAGATACACCAGTACATTATGAACGAGGATCTATTTATTAATTGATTTCCATGATATTATACTTTGGAACCATTTTGGTATTCCTTTCGATTTCTTATGGTTCCCAATAATCAGTCATATCGGGATATGTAGGAATTCAACAGCTCACTCCAATAAATTAAATGCATACCTACTATCAAGAACACAAAAAAAAATTATGGGGTTCATCCATAGGGATTTATATTGATTTATTCCTATATATTACACATGATAAACTACTTATCTTCTCATATGCATGAGAATGGGATCCCCAGTGTGTAGAAAGAGGTCGCAGAGGTGATTCCCATTCTTAAATATTCTCGGACACAAATCAATGAATGTATTGTAAATAAGGATAAAGGAACATAGAATCAATGGTGGTATAATTTTTTATTTCTAATATTTTATTTTTTCACTTGATAATTTCATGTGATCATATAATATCATTTTAGGATATGTTAGAGATAGTGTTGTTGGTGTACAACTTATTTTTTTAATCACTCACCACCATACAATCCATGGCACATGCCTACTTGGAAAATAACGTAGTTTTTGCTTTTATAGGTTGGTTTGATGCCTAAAATATTCATGAAAAAGTGTGATATCTTATATAGTGTTATAGTTTTTGTATGATGTGTCCCTAATACTATTTTGGGGGCATCAGTGCAATTTTTTATTATATATTTGTATATGTGATCGACCAATTTAGTGATTGGTTTTCCAGGACTATGTGTCTACATCCAGTTTTATTAGATGTTTTGTCAATTAAAATACTATATACATTAATTTATATGATTCTGGGTTATTTACTATCAATACATACTTTTATATTGAGGGTATATCCACCCAATGGTTCTTCCATAGCCACTGTTATTTTTCAAGAACCTCTAGAATTCATGCAGACATTAATGATGTCACATTGTCGTATGGGTTGGATACAATTTGAAGTAACCTAGTCTGAGGCACTAAAAAATGGAATCAATTTTTTTTCTTACCCATAATATATGGTATATTGGAGATATATGTATTATTAAAAGGTTGTGATGGATATCAGGATGGTGTGTCATGAGCAACGGTTCCAGTAGAAACTCCAGGTTTTTTTGGAGGGGATTGATGTTCTGGATTTATGATGTTATATTTTTATGATGTAAACCTCTTATGATTCACCTGATGGTACTATTTATTATTTATTATTTATTTTTTCAACTTTAACTATTGGTAAGATACCAAATCTAAATTTGTATCATATCTTAATGTGGTGAATGTAATCTAATGCATCATAATCAATGTGTAGGGATTCCCATGACATAAAATCCTACTCATGTGTGATTTATTTCACTAGTTATAGAGGACCAATTTTATATTATATCATAATCTAATCCTATGAACATTTCCCAGATATGTACTTAGTGAGATTTTACTTATATGAACTAAAATGTGTATTCATTTTCTTTTGATGTCATGCCTTAGGAATTTTATGGAATGATGACCATTGGAATTTATTTTTATTAAATCAAACCTACAATGGACATTCTATTACTCTAATGTGTCATTTAATTTACATTGTGATAACCCTCTTGTAGGAAATTGATGAATGTGTTTTATTATTTAATGTTTTAGTAAAAATAATAATTTTTACCCTATTGTATGGAAGGCACTTCTATATAGCCAAACCAATTTTTACGGTTCTTTGAAGTGGTTCATACAGATAAATGTATTTATTTTTTTAATTACTAATTGGTTTTTTTTATTATCAATGTAGTAGTATCATAGGTTTATGCACAGTGATAAGAAGATCACATTTCATGAATAAGTTTTTGTATGATTAATTATTTTTATATGACACCCCATAGTTGGTTGTTTGGTATGTGAGTTTCATTTAACCTTTAAGATGTAAATTGTGTTATTACTCATGATTTTATATTTTTGAGAATCCAAAATGTGGTCTTGTGTGGAGAATGTAGTGAACCTAGAGTGTAGAATACGATAGTGATGATTCAAGTGCTATGATTGAGTAGTAGAATGTGTAGCCATACTATGGATGAGATGGTTTTGGATGAGATACGGTTACCTAAGAGGTGGGTTATCTATAGGATATGACTATCCTTGTATATGGAGAGCATGGGTAGGTGATACATTTCAGGACTAATGTATAGTAGGGTCTCATGGTTGTATAATGGGAAGGGATATTATCCAGGTTTAAGGATAATTGGCACCTTTAGTGTTAGAGCTTCAGTATCAAGGTTGAATCTTAATGGGATGATCTATACGAGACCTGACCATGTTATTTCATGATACAATAATAGTGGTGTTATGATAGAATGGGTAGATTCTTTGAATCAAGAATGATTCACAACAATGTTGGAATATGTTTGATAAAAATGGTGTAGGTAGAATGCCAATTTTTATAGGGAGTGTTGTGGGTTCTCTAGGTAAGATGTGGAATACATGCTACATAAAATTTTCCGCATAGTCCCGATTACATGATACACATGGATGTTTTCATTTGTAATTAATATCATGTAACATAATGTATTTAAATTATTTTTTATATGATATTAGTGTAATGTGTGTGGGTGGTGAGTGGTATTAGATTTCTTGTAAACTAGGTGGATGTGGAGAATTTTATCATTGGGTCTAAATGGTATAATGGTAGATTCCACTGGACGAACACAATGACTTTTGAATTTAGAATTACAAGGAGTCTATATATGGGATGATGAAATATGATCGTGGCTGTGTAAGAGAGACATATGTCTAATTATGTTCTTCCATTTGTGGTGAAATTTGTGCATAATAATTAGTTAGTACCTATCATGTGTATTTCACTAATGGCTAGTTTATGACAGTGGACCATTATGTAATTCAATTTGGTTGATGTAGTGCATTTCATTTATTGGAGTCAAGAACATGTGGATAGTTATTTTCAGTGAGGCACAATGGTATGACTATTTTTTGTATATTTACAGTCCATGTGTGTTGTAGTGGATATATTTTTATATAGGACATAACAACCCTATGACAACCCTACTATTTATTTCACACATAAACATGATTTATTCCATAGAAAACATCACATTATACATCATAGAATATCGATCAGTCTAGTGTCCTTGTGTATTATAACTACTACAAAACAACATAAAACATAGGATGCAACATCTTATTGAAAACTTATTTTATATGACCACCACATTACCTCGTACTAATCATTTCATGGGATAACCTGAGGACATGCATAAGAAATGGGTGAGATATAATGCATAATAAGGTAGTTAAAAAGTCATAATATATATGATACAATACATTTTAGGAAATAGAAATTTCAATGGTTCATAAGATAAATATGAACATAAAGGCTTGATATAACATGATTAACATAACATGGAAATGTGACAACCACATTTAACATGAATTTAACATGAGCCAAGGCTCATTGCACATGGAGAAATAGTAATACCCATTTTAACATTAATAATCATGAGTAAATCTTCCTTGAACAGTTCGTATCATGATTCTAATCTTTACCCAATGCATTGGAGAGTTATCTGGGCTCACCCTTCTTAAACATTTCATTTCATGAATAAGTGTTTTGGAAGGATAATATAACATGGAATCGATCAACGTCATAAGTTATTCCACAATTAAGTAACATGGAATAAATATATGAAATTACCATTAAAAATGTATAAGTTAATAAAGTTGAATACCTTTGATAGAGACATGGGTATGGTATTCACTACACAATGATCTTTGATTGAAGAAACGCAGTGAAATTTCGGCATCATATCAGCGTGACATAAAGATTCATGAAATTTTTTGATGAATGATAAATGGGTAATCATTATATTTATTTAAAATGGATAGTAATGGGGGAACATGATAGGTATTAATGAGAGATAAAGGGGTATCCCAACATCCAAATATAAATAAGGATTTATGGGGGAGTTGATTAGTAATACCCTAAACATTTTTAATGAAAAAAAAGGGTATAACACATTAAAGAAAATTGGACAAAAATGAATATGGTAGTGATCCATTACTTGGAAGTGCGATCACAAAGGCTTGGGAGAGGCTTGAGAGAGGATTCTTGGGAGCATGGGGTGCCTTGTGAGAATTCTATAGAGAGGAGGTAAAAGGTTTGATGAACTCCAACAGATTATATTTAATAGGATGTTAGATTTTGGGTGGGTTTATATTGGAAAAGAGAGGGAATACTTTATTATTTAGGTTTGGGTCACCACATATTAAAATAATCAATACCACAAACCCGCCCATGGTTTTTTCACATGGATTTTTCAAAATGGAAGTGTAAAATAATATTTTGTATGTATAATGGGCGAACATCATAAAATAATAGCGTGGCTTAGTTTGAGGTGAGTCACACTCTCAAAAAAATTCATTTATAAATTGAATATTTATTATAACTCTGGGAGGGTCCACTAATGTTTTGAAAAATAAATTAAACAAACCTAAAATTACATTATTTTAATGATAAAACATATATTGGCCGAATATATTATTTAAATTATTTTATTACATCACTATTGGGTCATTATTATGTCATAAAACACATTACATATTTAAAATGTATTTAATTTTTACCCAAAAATTTTATTGTCTCAGAAAATTATGAAAAATTTATTTTTGGATAATTTTTACATTCTTATTCAAATAATAATATTCATTTTATCTAAATAATCTTCTAAATATTTGAAATTTTAATTTTAAAATAATAAACCTACATTTATTGAAAAATCATGGTTTTGATGAAAATCGATTTCAAACCTTAATAAAAATTAAAATTGCATTCATATAAATTATACGACCATTTATATTAAATAAAAATTAATTTAATAATATTTTTTTAATATTATTTAATTACAAAATCCATTAATTCATCAAAATAGATTCCTTTGTTGAATATTAACTAAAAATAATATTTCTGTTTTAAAGACTATTTACGAAGTAACAATAATAAAATGAATGCATATTCATTATTATATAAAAAAATAATTCTCATAATCATAGTTCTATGGTCAAGTTATATAACCCCTTATAGCACCCGCATAAGACCTATGGGTAAGGTGTGTGATGTTGAAAGACTCTTGGGGTGGCTCGGATAGCATCACTCGGGTGGAATTCTCTTTTAACATCCACTTCTCCCATAGTCAGTTCTGCTCATGCTTAACGTGTTCAATTTAGGATTTGGATTGGTCATGAGAAAATCCCAATGAAACCACCTCCTTCTGGAGCTCTGACAATAGGTCGTTGTATGGAGCTAGTATACTGGATGAGGCAGTCACATCTATCCTATGATTAAATTAGATTTGATAAAGCCATATATTTATAGCAATTAGGTGATCACTGTTCAACCACTATATTAGAAATGGTCCCAATTCATAATTGTATATTAAAATCCATAAACCTAAAATCAATTAATTTTACATTTATATAAACAATTTACATAGATAGGAATTTAATCAGAAAAAGAGGCAATTTTAATAATGAATTTTTGGTTCATTACAATTCCCCCCCCCTTAGTAAATTTCACCCTAAAAATTTATTTTTCCCACAATAAAACAGATGTGTGTAACTCTGATTCATCATTTGTGAAAATTCCCATATTGCTTCTTCAAACATATGGTTTCACTATAACACCTTGACGAGGGGTATTGTCTTATTTCGTAGAACTTTTTCTCTACAATCTAACATCATCACTGGTTTCTCCTCATAAGAAAGATCATCCTAAAATTATACCACCTCTGAAGAGAATACATATGAAGTGTCAGGTATGTACTTCCTTAAGATGGATACATGAATGAAATCATGTACTTTGGCTATGGAAGAATTAAGTGCTAGTCAATAGTCCACAACCCCAAAATGATTAATAATATCAAAGGGGATTATGTACCTAGTACATAACTAACCTTTCTTTCCAAACCTCATGACCTTATTCCATGGGTATATGTGTAAAAATACAATGTATCCCGCGTTAAACCCATGGTCTTTTCTATAGTTATCTTCATAACTCTTCTATAGACTATGTGATACCTTGAAATGTTGCTGAATGGTTTTCACATTCTCTACCATTTCTTAGAAAATTTCTTGTCTGAACAGCATAAACTCACCGAATTCGACCTAACACACTAGTGTTTTGTACCTTTTCCCTTAAAGGGCTTCATATGGTTCCATTTGGATGCATGAGTGGAAACTGTTATTATAGGAGAATTGATCCATAGGAAGATGTTGATCCCATCATCCTTTAAATTCCATTGTCCATCCTCTCAACATATCCTCAAGTTTTTGGATAGTTTGCTCAGATTGTCCAGCAATTTTAAGATGATAATCTGTAGTGATGTTCAGCTCAGTATCGACAGCATGTTGAATACTCACCCAAAAATAGAGGTTAATCATGGATCACAGATCGGATACATAAGATAGTGGTACTCCATTCTCCCTTACCACTTATCTGATATATATCTGTGCCAGCTGATCCAATGAGAAATACATCCAAATTACAATAAAGAGTGTATAATTTTTATGACGATTGACAAAAACACATATTCTCTTATTTCCATTGGATATATTCGGAAGACCGGTGACAATGTACATGGTGAGGTTCTCCCATTTCCATACTAGTTTGGGAAATTGTCGCATTGTCCTTTTAGACTTCTGCCTCATTGCCTTCACTTACTGACACACCAGGCACATTAATTTATACTCATCAATCTCCTTATTTATATTATCCCACCAATAATTCTATCAGAGATCTCAATACATCTTTGTGTTTCCAGTGTGAATAGAGATATTTGAACTATATGCATCATATAAAAGTTCCTTCTTCAACTTAGAACATGATGGACCACATAGAATTTCCCAAATATCACAATTTCTTCTTCATTAATATTTAACTCGGAGGATTTCCCTCTTCTAATAGCTTCCAATTTCTTCTGAATTCCCACATCATCCATTTATGCATCCCTTAACCTTTCCAAAACTGAAGGTTTCGCAATCACTTGTGAAATGATTGATTTTGTTCCCTTCTTTATGATTTGCATGTCTATCTTCAACAAATCTATGAACATTGAATCCTTCTCAATTATCATCAGTGATAGAATCGTTGAGTACTTTCTACTTAGATCATCCTCCACCTTGTTCACATTCCCAGGGTGTTAAAGTATTGACCATTCATATTATTTGATCAGCACTATCAATCATCATTTTCACATGTTCAATACTTTCTTTGTGAATATATAATTGAGGCTTTTTTGGTCCTTATGTAACTTCCCGGTTCTGGAAGAAAACTAGAGACACCCTTTACCTGTTAGGTCACATGGCCTCAGAAGGATTTCCATGAATGCCAGAGGCTACTGACTAGTAGTGATGGAATTGGGTGTAATTGTGGGGAAACAATGCCCTCATTGGCAGAGTACAGAGCAGATGTACACGAGTACATAAAAAAGTAGAAGTAGTAAATATCCAACAACAATACAACGTGGAAGACTGAATAATACACAATTAGAGAAAATATATAAATGATACTTGATACTAATGTCTTGGAATGCAGCCAAACAAGTCACAATACTGAATACAGTACTAAAATAATGTACAAAAAAAAAACAGATAAGCAACTCCAAAGCATCGCATGTCTCAGCTTGGTCCCATACTCTCCTGCTCCAATGCAATCAAGAACCTGAAGTAGAAGGGTACTTTCCCTTATCTATACCTACAACAATATAATCTGTTTGGGCCCAAATGCATGACCCAAATAGGGTGTGGCATAAAAATCCCCATACGAATCCACTAAAAGATCTTTGCCTAACAGTAAGTGATTATATGGAAGGTAAAAGTAAAGAAAACAATAAACAGGAAAAAAATACTCAACAACAAACTAACCACGGTCTCTCACATATAATGTAAAAACAAGAAAATATCCACTCAAGCAAGTAGAAAAAACAATTAACCCTCTGGGTAGTTCTCACAGCCAAATGCCTATGGTTCAACCTACATGTACTATCATCCCGCTGGGAGGAACACACAGTCACACCCCTCTGGTTCAGCTAATGAATATAAACTATCTGGGCAAGCACTCACCGTCAATTTCCCCTATAGTCTCGTATCGTACTAAATGCGCTCTGGAGAAGAACTCAACGTCTCATTCCCCCTGTGGCTCAGGTCTAGGAACTATAGAGACTCTGAGGAAGCACTCAACATCAATTTCCTATGTGGTATCACATAATAATGTTAAATATACTTTGGATAATCCCTTACGTCCATTCTTCCCATGGTCAACTACACTAGGTTCAATAAGCCCTGGGTAAATTCAGCAAGTTTCGCATCACGTAACAGACAATGTGAACCTCATGAACTAATTGGATTGCAGCCTATAACATCTCAGCATGGAAGAACTACATTCACACCAACCTAAAAACTAGTCATGGAACTTGAAATAGCATGACAGGATAAACTAGACCAAACGATCATAAACAGGCAAAACATGCATGGGAAAAAACATCCAAAGCACAGTAAAATACCCTATTCACAAAAAATAACCTATACTCAAGAATATAAGCAAAGCAGGTAAACAACAAGGGCTAAACAAGAAACACACATTACCTCATCCAAGAATATTGGTGGAATTTGCACAAAATACTCACAAACATCCTACAGGAAGGTACAAACCACCTAGATCGACGTTAGTAGATCAATATAATCCATCCTAAAAGCTCGAATCTCCTTAGAATATCGTAGATAATAGAAAATGTCCAAAACTCTCAACACGTGATAACTAAATAAATATGAGGAAATGGAAAACAAATATCTAGGAGAAGGAAGAGCTTACCGCTTCGGTTCCAACACAATTGACGACGGTCGATTCGGAGAATTGATGGAGGATCAGGGGTTCATCGATGATTTGTGGCAGTACGAGACACTCTCGGTCGAAGAAGCTGGAGTAGAAGATTGTTTTGTGGTTATGATGCAACCCAGGTGAGTTTAATGAAAAAAAAGTACACTGCGTGTACTAGGATTTTCCGTACACCAATTTAGGTGGCCTCAGTTTCACCCCTACATGGTCGTGTGTGTGGCCATGACACGACCATCACACGGACTCGAGCGGCAATTAAGTACACGATGTGTACATAAAAAAATTCCAAAAACTCATCTTTTCTCAACAAATCCAGAAAAGGGGAAAAATACCTGAAAAAATGTCTGGGTTCATACAAACATCCCACCTTAAAGAAATTCATCCTTGAATTTCCCTAGCGCAGTGTTAAAGAAGAAATTTTGAACAACACCACCAACTGTGTTCGTACATCAGTCACCCTCTCCCAAGTCTCATCCTGTACTCGCCCGTGCTGCCATGGCTCCCGTACTAGAGGAATAGACTGACCAAGTATAACCATTGTACTATAATCGTCAATCTGGATGGGATGCTTCTCAACTGATGCATCTGCTTCGAGCTCATCCTCCTCTGGATTAAAGACATGAGACTAGTTTGAAAAGTAACGTTGGATCTAAGAAACGTGGAAGACATCGTGCATATCCCAATACCTATGAGGTAACTCCTACCAATAGGCAACCAGCCCAACTCTCTCCATCACATCAAATGGCCCGACGTAACTCAGTGAAAGCTTACCCTATCTTTGAATCCTCTTGTGTCCCAACCTCTCTGGGACACACTGGAAAACTAGATCACCTACCTCGTACTCCAGAGGTCATCTTCGCCGATTAGAATAAGACATATTTCAAGACTATGCTATTTCCATCCGTTTTTGAAGCAACTTTATCTTCTCCGTGGTTTCTTGAACAAGACGAGGACCCAACAAAGATACCTCTCCTACCTCTAGTGAGCATAAAGGTGATCGGAATGGCCTACCGTAAAAATCCTCATAAGGTTCCATCTAAATAGTCATCTGAAAACAGTTAGTGTAGGAAAACACTACAAGAGGAATATGATTCTCTGAAGAATCTTCAAAGTCCAGAATGCATGCTCGAAGCATATCCTCAAGCACCTGAATCATACGCTCGCAATAGAAATTTGTATTGGTATGGTATGATATACTCAAAAGAACCTATGTACCCAAAGCCTTATGAATCCCCTACTAGAACCGAGAAGTAAATCATGTATCCCTGTCAGAAAAAATAGAGTGCAGAACTCCATGCTGATGCACAATCTCTAGGATATACAACCATCCCAGCTCATCAACGCTGAAGGTATCCTTGATTTGCAAGAATTGATCAAACTTCGTGAGTCTATCAATGACAACCCATACTGTGTCATTCTCTCAAGGCAGTCTCGGAAAACTGGTCTCGAAGTATATCACGACATCATTCCACTTCCACTCGGGAATGGGTAACTGCTGTAAAGGCTCGCAAGTCGCTGATCTTTTACTTTCACCTGCTGACAAGTGGAACACATCATGAAAAAACCACTAAAAAATCTCTTCATACCTGGCCACCAATACTGATGGTGAAGATGAAGATACATGTTGGTGACACCCAGATAAATTTCCTAAACTAAGGAATGCAAGTCTCACATCAGCTCTTCCCAATTTTATATTGGCACCCATACAGGTCCCTAGAAATGAATGATATCATCCTCACCTATTGTTCATCTAGGAATATGGTCATCTCTTAACATGAATTCGCATAGGACAATGCCTTTAGAACCAGATAGCTTCCTAATTTGTACCTGATCAAGAAGTGTAGAGGCAACAACTACAGAAGATAGGAATGTATACCCTTGTCTATCATGCACCTCCAAATGCATCTTAGAGAACATATCCATAAGCTACCACTCAATGTGGTCATCTTGAACTTCATGTATCTAGTTCTCTTGCTAAATTATTCAGCCACTACATTGACATTCCCAGGTGTATAGGAAAGCTCAAAGTCAAAGGACTAAAGATACTCGACCCACATGCGCGGTCTCAGATTAATATCACACTAAGTGAAGATGTACTTTAGACTTTTTTGGTCAGTGAAAACTACAAAATTCTCTCCCTAAAGATGATGTCTCCAACATCCTATGGCATGAACAACAGCTGCCAACTCTTGATCGCGTGTCGGGTAATTCCTCTACTGTGGCCTAAACAGCTGAGACCCGTACACAACGACTCAATCTCCCTACATAAGCACTACTCCTAGCCCAATACCCGAAGAATCATAGTAGACATTGTAGCTCATTACTGGCTCTCGAAAGACTACAATCAGTGAAAAACCCAACCTCCCTTTTAGCTTCTGAAAATCTGACTCACAAGAATCTGACCATAAGAACATCGCACCCTTCTTGGTCAGACTCATCAGCAGTGCTGCTAAGCATGAAATGTCCTGTATGAAGCGTATGTAGTATCCATCCTGTCCTATAAAACTCCGCACATCAAGGATGTTCTTTGGATACTCCCATGATACTTATGCTCTCAATTTCTATAGGTCTATTGATACTCCTATTTCTGATATAATGTGGCCCAAAAAGTGAATCTGATCCATCCAAAAGTGGAGCTTCGAGATCTTAGCATATAACCGATGCTCCCTCAGTGTACTGAAAACAATCTCCAGATGGGTATCATGGTCTTGTCGAGTGTGAGAGTATACCAAGATGTCGTCCAAAAAACCACCATGAAGGAATCTAAGGATGGATGTAACCCTTAGTTCATCAATTACATGAAAACTATGGGTACGTTCGTGAGACCAAACAACATAATGATATACTAGTATAGAACATACTTTCTCTGGAAAGATGTACGAGGTATATAAGATGGTTTAACCTGAAATTGATGATAATCAGACCTCTATTCGATCATCGAGAACACCCGGGCTCTTCAAAGCTGATCAAACAGGTCATCAATCCGAGTAAAAGGATATCAATTATTGACTGTCAACTGGTTCAGCTAAAAAATAATCCACACAAAGCCTGAGGGTACCATCTTCATTCATTTCAAATAGAATAGGCGAACCCTAAGGAGAAGTACTCGGTCAGATGAAACACATTTTTGGCAGCTCCCCCAACTACTTCTTGAGCTCCTACAACTCAGGTGTATCTATCCTATAAATAAGAATTGGAAACCAGTGCTGCTCCTCGTACAATCTCAATTGAGAAGTATACCTCATGATCTGAAGGAAACCATGAAAAGTCATCTGGAGAGACATCCATGAAATGATCCACCCCTGGATGAAATTTAATACGCTAATGTCTCATTGTCATCTATATAAACTCTAGAAATTTGGGATGTAACTGTTCCCAACTCATGATGCTCTGGATCTACTCAGCTCGCCCAGACATCCCACTAACCCTTATGATGAAAAGATCCAACCTCTATTGATATGAAACTCACCCTGTGACAATAATATTTCACTACTTCTTGGAAGAAGACGAGCCAGTCCATTCTGAGAATGACATCATAGCTCGTCATCTCTATGACTTAGAGGTCCCATAAAAAGTGATACCCATCCACCTCTAGAGGGAACTCCTTGAACTGACATACCCTAGCCATCCTTGTCCCAAAAAGTGTTTTTAGAGTAAATTTATCAACACATGAAAAGATATATAGCCCAAGTATATCCACAATTAAAACAATGAAAATGCTATGGGAATCCCCTCTATCAAAAAGAGAAGAAGATAAAACTAAGTCTACTATGATCGTATGTCAAACTGTAGAGGGTCCAGGATCATGCTCTTGTAGGGTCTTCTCTATTAAAAAAGTATAACATGTACCATGGCCATCTGACCCTTCCTGACCACTCTAAGATGATCCTCCCTATTGTCTCTAAAATACTAGTGACTGACCACAACGACCTTGACCTCCACCTCGGCCCGAACAGCCGGATGAATTCAAGTTCCAGACTAGTTAGAAACTGGTGGTGCTGCTCCTAAACGAGAAGTTGTGGATGAACCCCTGTCACCAGCTGCTGGTGAGAAAACCTCACAGAAGTGCTGAAGGTGACCCATCTTGCCGCAAGATCGGAACACCACTGGGTCTCTATGGAATTGCGGCCTCTTATGCCCAGCCCTTCCACACTGTTGGAATACCACCTAGCTACCAGAAGAGGTTTCTCGCCACCTAGTATCATCAAGCGTAGACTCCCAACTGCAGTTCCTACTGTACGCTGGTGAAGCACAAACTCTGGGAGTTGAACCGCCCTGACTCTCAGCTCCGGAATCTCTCAGATTACGCTCTGCAATCAGTGCCTGGTTGACGATCAAAGCGATATAATTCAGCCTCAATATCTTCACCTGTGAGCGGATCTCCCATTTGAGACAATCCTCAAAATTCATTTCCATGAACCACACTTATGCGCCCTACAGTGGGGTGAAAAACTGATGCTTGGTGAAACAAGAGGAATAATACATGATAGAAAGAGTACCCTACTATAGGCTCATGAACACCTAGTCTCGATCTGCCCTCAGGGTCTCCAGATAAAAGTAGTCGTAAAAGACGGGCTGAAACTCCTCCCACGCCATATCTTACTGATGAACCACCTATGAGATGACATCCCACCACCACTTGGTGGAGTCTCGTAGCATGTAGGTAGCGAGCATTACCTTCCAATCTGTAAGAATCTCCAGATGCTCAAATATTTTCATCATGACTTCTAGCCATGACTCTGCAGCCTGAGGTCCTCCTTCTACCGAGAAGGTGGGAGGATGCTGCTGCTGGAAAACCCGTGTCACGTCTGCCATAGTCCATGGAGGAGGCGGTTCTCCAGATATGGTCTGAATAATCCTTAGAAATCATTACCTAAATATCACATCAGAGGTTTTAACTGGTATCAATACTAGTGCCAAGGCTGGAATAGCAGGAGGATCTATAGGTGGTCCATGATCATCCATATCTTGTGTCTGATCACCGTTTGGCAGCTGATGTACAACCGGAGGACGTCTCGGTGGCATAACACTGAAAGGACAAAAGAACACCTTAGACCAAGTTTAACAAAGACTTAACACAATAGTACAAGAGGGAAATAGGAGAAATAAACTTTCAAGTTTAACAAAACATGACTACACGGCATGTATAAAAACTAAATAGTGTGTTCTTTTAAGCCATTCATGTGGGCGTGTACTTCTTCCACAACTAGTTTAGTAACACCAAAACCACATGGCGTGTTGTCCCCAAACATAGAATGTACATGAAATATATTACCCTTCCCGAGTCTCTTTACATGGCTTACCCACACGGTCCTCATAATCCTAGAATACATGGCGTGTTCAATGACGATAAGACTTGTGCTAGATATGTTTTAACGACCCGTATTGTTAGTTACACAGTCGTCTACACTGCTATCTCTACACGGCATACTCCATGGATACACGACATGTAATTGAAGGTCTTTCGCAGAGGAATGTTGTTCGTGACATGGCTGGTTACTTATGTTACAAGGCATGGCATGTACAAACAGGACACGGCGTGTAAAGTCAATGTTTCATCCATCCGAGTCGTTAGTCCCACATGTAGACACAAGGTCACAACAACATGGCGTGTACTTACAGTACATGGCGTGTTCCTGATGATTTTTCGCAACCCTGTGTTTCTTCCCACACAGTCACCTACATGGCATGAAAAATACACGACCTGTATTCATAACTTACATTCTATGTATTCTAGGTTTTTTCGGGCTGTATCCTCAGAAACTGCTCTGGTGCCCAGAGAACACAGAGGAAAAGAGTTAAGGTGCCAAATTCAGATTCTTGAGGGTCCATACACCCAATGAATCAATGTTTCTCACCACATTCATAACATATAAAAGAAAAAAAACAATGATCTACCAAGTTACAATTCATGAGGGCCCGTAACACCGCATGAATCAAATTTGGCATCCATTTCAGTAAATCACTACAAAAATAAAACTCTATCAAACATCAGGTATTTCAATCAATGAAGCTATCACAACAACATGCATATTTTACACAACATATATCACAACAACATGCAATCAATAGTGAATCCTAGATGGCATGGTAAAAATGCATGATATGTGATATCTAGCACGTTCATATATGATGCATGAGATGGCTCACCCTCATCTGATCGGAATGCAAAAAATATAGAACCTAAATGATATCAATAGTAACAACACAAATCATGGGATTCAATCAAGATGAAATCATTTCAACATTAAAAATCAAAAAAATAGAATAAATTGCAGTTAAACGACGTAGATTGGCTTTTCCCAGTACCCCGGTTATCTACTCATGGGCACAAATTATTAACAAGTACATATTATATCCTATCCCTGGATAAAGTCTCCAAACTGTAAATCAATAGAAAAGAAAACCTATGATACCACTTTGTAACGTCCCGGTTCCTAAAGCCACCCAGAGGTGCCCTATACCCGGTAGGTCACATGATCTCTAGCACATTTCCGCGAATGCTAGAGGATGCCGACTAGCAGTGAGGGACTTTGGTGTTATAGTGGGGAAACTATTCCGTCATTGGCAGAGTACATAGAAGAAGTACACAAGTACATAAAATTGAAGAAGCAAAAAATATCCAAAAATAGTACACAGTGGAAGAATGATAAATAAAAAACTAGGGCAGATATATAAAGTATGCAAGATACAAATGTCTTGGAAGGTAGCCAAACAAGTCACAAAACTGAATACAGTACTAAACCAAGGTATAAAAGAAAAACAAATAATCAACTCTTCATCATAGTAAGCCTCAGCTTGGTCCCACACCCTCCTACTCCAATGCAATCAAGGACCTTAAATACGAGGGTGCTTGCACTTATCTATACCTGCAATGATATAATATGTTTGGGCCCAAAAGCATGATCCAAACTGGGTGTGAGATAAAAATACTAGTAGGAAACCACCCGAAGATCGGTGCCTAATAGTCAGTGAATATATGGTAGCTAAAATTACTGAAAACAGTAAATATGAAAAAACTACTCTGCAGTAAACAAACCATTGTCTCTATCTTATAATATACAAAGAAGAAAACAACCACTCATGGAAGTAGAACAAACATGGAACCATCTGGGTAGTTCCCACAGCCTAACCCCTACGGTTCAACCTACAAGTACTAGCAACCCTCTGGGAGGCACACATAGTCCCACCACTCTGGTTCAACTAATTAATATAGACTCTCTGGGGAAGAAATCATCGTCACATCCACCTATAGTATCGTGTCGAACAGAATGCGCTATGGGGAAGAAATAAGGGTCTCATTCCCCCATATTGATCTCATCGAGGAACTATAGACACTTTGAGGATGCACTAAACATCTATTCCCACTGTGGTATTGCATCGTAATGATAAAGGCACTCGGGAGAAATCCATATGTCCATTCTTTGTATGGTCTATTACACTATGTTCTCACAGACCTGTGTAAAGTCATCAAGTATCACATCGCATAACGGCCAATGTGAACCTCAAGAACTACATGGCTAGAAACCTACATCATCTCAGCATGGAAGAACAATAGTCACCCCCCTACAAACTAGGCATGGAACTGGAAATAGCCTAATAGGAAAAACGAGACCAAACAGTCATAAATAGGAAAAACATGCATGGGAAAAACATCCATAGCACAGTAAATTACCATATTCACAATCAATAACTTCTACTCAGGAATATAAGCAATTCAGGCCAACAACAATGGAATAACAGGAAACACACAATTCCCCGTTCAATGGTATTGGTGGAATTTGCACAAAATACTCACATTATTCCTATAGAAAGTCACAAACTACCTACTTCGATGTTAGGAGATCGTTATACATGAACCTAAAAGATTGAATCTCCTTGGAACATCATATATCTAAGAAAATTTCCAAAATGTTCAACCCACGATAACATGAGAAAGATGAGTAATTGGAAAATAAAGATCTAGGAGAAGGAAGTGCTTACTGCTGCGGTTCCAACGCAATCGACAATAGTCGATTTGGAGAAGGTACAAAGTCTCGGGGGGTTGTCTAAGATCCACGGCCGAACGGGATGCTCTCAGTTGGTTAATCTAGATAATGATACACTTATGTGGTTAATACATGACCATATTGTGTCTAATGAAAAAAAAGAAAGTACATGGCATTTACATTTGGACTACACGACGCGTACTAGTCTTTTCCGTACTCTGCTTTAGGCTGCCTCTTAGTAACCCCTACATGGCTGTGTGTGTGGTCATGAAATGGCCAGCACACGGCCTCGAGCGACAACAAATTACACGAAATGTACTCATAAAGTACATGGCGTGTACTTCAAAAAATTATAGAAACTCATCTTTTCTCAAAAACACCATATAATGGAAAAACGTACCTCAAAAGAAGGTATGGGTTCTTACACCATATATATTTCACCCATCTCCCCAAAGAGATAAATCCTCTAATATTTTAAAGCGAAGATCTTCACTACCAACTCTAGATCATGTGTTGGATAATTCTTCTCAGGAAAATTCAATTTCCTTGAAACATAGGCAATGAATTTTTCATTTTTCATCATCAGACATCCCAGACCCTTCTTAAAAGCATCATTGAATACTACAAAAAGTTATCCGCTTTTGGGTAAAGTGGGCACGAGTGTTGTGATAAGGCTTCTTTTTAACTCCTTTAATTTATCATCACATTCATCACTCCATGTAAACTTTACTCCCTTCCTAGTTAGCTTGGTAGGAGAGTTCGAAAATTGTGATAAATTTCTCGAAAATCGTCGATAACTTCTACTTATCCCTCGGAAGCTATGTATAACTGTTACTGATGTTGGCCTTGACCATCCCTCAATTTCATTTGTTTTTGGAGGGATCCACATATATCCAATTGTTTGTGGTGAAATGTACCAATAATGAGACCTCCTTAAAAAAGAACTCACAGTTTTTGTACTTTTCACAGAGCTTCTCCTTCCGCCAGGTCTCTGGTATAGTTCTTAGATTCTTATCATGGCTCTCCTTGGTTTTGGAGTATATTATAATATAAAATATAATGGCCACCAAAAAATTTTCGAGGTAATACCTAAAGAATCTATTCATCATGTACATGAAGTGTTATAGAGTGTTAGTGAGTCTGGAAGGCATTACTATGAATTCATAGTGCCCGTATGTTGAACAAAAAGTAGTTTTGTGGATATCTTCCTTCTCCACCATTACATGATAAAATACTGACTACAAATCCACCCTGGAAATGTATTTATCTACGAGAAAAAAATTGAACATGTAATTAATTTTTTTGAGAGGATACTTGTTATTTATTGTTATTTTTTTAATCTCTCGATAATCGATGCAAAGGCGCATTGACCCATCCTTCTTTTTAATGAAGAGGACTGGTGTTGTAACAACCCATGATTTTATAAAAAATATTCTTTTTAATTTCATTGATGTATTGTGTTTTATTCTACACCAAAAGGATCTTGTACAACACGCATCCCTGAAATGTCTTTCATTATGCTCAATCATGACCTTCCACGATAGCATGTGTTGTACGTAATACCTAGTTTCACTAAACAACGATATGTTATATAAACTAGCCGTTATAAATAGTAATACCAACTTTTTTAAATTTTATGAATTTTATATTTCAAAATGGACTTCATTTTTGGATTCGAAATATCAGGATTGTCCTAGGGGTACTTTTTGTTATTTTTATAAAAACATTCAATTTTTGATGAATAGTGAAAACGCTTGGTTACTATTTAAAAACAAACACTTTATTTAAATAATTATTTATTTTATTTAAATTTAATAGGTTAAAATTGATACATAATACCTATATAAGTTCAATGTAATTCATTGGAGTCATTTTATAATAATTTTAGATATTTAAAAATTTTAATGAACTTTTCACCGTATTTTACCCACCTCCTAGAAGAATTTGAAAATTTACATAAAACATTATTTTACCGCTTCTATGAGTGGAATTTTGAAAATCCGAGAGGCACAGTTAATATAAAAGATTAAAATTTGGTTCAATAAGATACACATAATTTTTGGAGAATAGTAACGTTTTAATTTTATTTAACACGGTTAAAAGTAAATAGGGTAATTAAGGGTAAAAATGATATTATTATTAACCTAAAACATGTCCTAATTCTATTTAATAAGTTTAATTCGATCAAAAACAGCCTTAGGAATAAAATATGTCCATTTTGGTCGACATGTATTAGATTAGGACACTTATGATTATTTTATTTAAAGAAGAGTTAAAATTGTTAAAATCAACGTTTAATAACAAAAACATTTTTCATATAGGGTTATACATAAGATAAATTTGACTATAAATATTATTTAGAAAGATAAAAATATTTCTTATATAATGGTATTTTATTTTTAATTTTTAAACATCAAAAAATTTAATTTATTTATGACAAAATGATGATGCAGTAATTACCTTATTAATAAAATATTAACATAATTGATGTTATAAATACCATAATAAATGTAATTTGAGACTTTTTATGGATTGGCCAAATGACTTATATAAGGTTACATATATTAATAATGAACAACTTTGGGTTCTTTTTCCTTGTTATAATAAGTTTATTAACCATATAGTGTAACAAAACATGAAGACACGGTAAAAGTTAAATTATTTAACATAGAGTTAAATATAAAATATAAGGTTAAAATTGTAACCTAAACATCTATAAATTATATTGGTTGAGAGGATTTTGACCCATCCCAACATTAGCTTCGAAATAAATCAATTTGGAGCAATTATAAACCAATTATGAATTTATTATAAAATAATATTTTTTGTTTTTCCAAAAGTGCCCCTCTCCTCCCTTATAAAAAGGGTCACCCCTTCCCTCTTCTTTTCACAACCTTTTGAGCCATGAAGATTCGCCAAACCCTGAAAATTACTCTTCTAAACCTCTCTAGTTATATCATAGAGGTTATGGTCTCCTCAAAAGACTAACTATAGTGCCCTAAGAAGATGTTTAAAGGAGGTGCGTCGAGGAAGAGGTAATCTCTTCTACCGACTCTTTCAAGTTTCTTTCTTCTTATACTTCCTCTTATATTGTTGTTTCATTAAAAAGTAATAACATATGTATTAATTATATACTGATATTTTATTATAAATATTAAACAACCCTATTTCACCTTTTATCCATCATAGGGAAAACGAAATCACCGCGTGTGCGTACGTACAGAATATTGTCTCCATGTCGTGGTATAATCAGTTTTTCCACTACCACATTACTTGGATGGGTATAATGGTGTAAGGAATAACTATATATGATTATAATAAAATCATAATAATTATATGATATTATATCATCTACTCCAATTCCATTCAATAAATATGGGAATGATATTATCGCTCGTGCGTAGGTATGGATTACCGTCTCCACGGCGCGATGAGATTTATTTTCCATGTTAACAATTCATGAATGATTATAAAGTATATATAATAAGTAATCATGAAATATATGGCATATTAATTCTACTGTATTTATTTATATATATTTATGTGTTTGATCTACTTAGTTTCATTCAATTCACTAAGGAAACGAAAAACAACGTTTATGCGTACGTACGACCTACCGTCTCCAGGAACGGTGTATTTCTTTCCATTTATCGATATATTATATATATGTATATTCTGAATATATATTTTATATAAATCATTTTTTATATTCTGGAATTATGTAATCATGATCTATGTAATCATATAAATAATTACAAGTAAAAACACGGACGATAAATAAAACGTTTTACCCAAAACGCTGCTTTAACATGAAATTTACAAAAGAACAGGTAATATAAAGTCATAAGTGAACCATATATGATATCATAACAATGAATATGATTCTTTAATAAGAAAATGAAATTATTTAAATCATTATACACGAGGTTCAGATATGTACAAATCATATAGTGCCTAATGTAAGGGATAATTATTCCAATCTCATTCTTATCCGATATTGTTTATTCGTAAGTATTTATTGGGATTATGTTTATTATCCATGTCCATATGTTATCAAAATGTTTCCATAAAATGTTTACATTTAATCCATGTTTGTTTAAAGTCATTTTTACCCCTTTTTATTTTTATCACGTCGTATGGAAGGAATCTTTCTTTTGTTTACCATACGAGGTACCTTTTGATTTTTTGGAAAAAGTACGAGAAGAATGTTTTTTAACTTATAAGGAATGAATGGATTTTTTATGGTTTCATAAATCTTTATTTTAAATAACATTAATCTATAATATTTCATGAATTTTTTCAAAAAAATCATTATCTTCTAAAATTTCATGGTATTTTGTGAAAAGAAAATGATTTTGAAGAAGAATGGATATTTTCTTCAAGATTTATTTTCAAGTATTTTATCAAATACATTTTCCATTTATGATGACATTATTTCATAAGTGTATGTTTCATGTATAATGTCTCTTTGATTTACATTATTTAACTTCTCTTATTATGAAATTATATCCATTTGTTTTATATGGATTATGTTATGATGGAATGATGTTTATGAAACCCATTTTCTTCGTTGGGTTATTATGAATGATGTATGTTTAATTTGTAGCACACAAAAGAATGATAATATTATGAGATGTGTGGGACCTATATCTCCCTACAATGGATTGGGTAACGATTTAAATCTCATGAGATAGACATGGCTGGAATGGTACGTTAATCTGGTTCAGTGTTACCGGACTGAAATGAGGAGTGAACTCGATTCAGAAAGGGACTTTGTCCACTATGATGGTCTTGGGAGTAATGCCTTGGCTACTATGGAAATAATATCATCTGATTAATGGTTTGACATAATTAAATGTTTTATTCCCATGCTATTTTATCAATATTAATGTTCCTTTATGACCTATGCCTTACGTACTACCACGATTTATTTCACAACTCAATATTTTGATGTGTAAAAATTATGTTAATTTTTTGAAGATAAAATGTATATGGTTTGTTTTATTTTCACCATGCATACCCTTACTGTGAATTTGAGCTCACCCTTTATATGTTTTATTTTCCCCAGGATATAAATAAAAGTTATATGTTAGAAAAAAATAGAAGATCATTATAGAAGATGTTGAAGATCTTTCGCCATGATCGAAAGATTATTTTTCCGATTTTCCAAAGACACTAAACAGTTACGGTCCTTTGGTGTCTGTTTTTTGTTATGTATTAAGTGTTACATAAAATTAATGTAATTTCCATGTACTTTAAGCTTTGTGTCTCTGCACTTGGTAATAATCCTTTGGAAACTAGGATGCGAAAACTTTAGTGAAATCCATAGAGTTATTTCTAAGGTATGTCTAGGGATGTCCCTACGGTTAAGTATAAGTATAGGTTATAGTCCTAGAATTATGGTAATGATATAAGAATTAATCCTAATATGTAATATATTGAAGTTAATCCCCCTTTATTATGTTTTTTCCTAGCATGATTTTTGCCTCTCACACAATTCTTTTTGGGATTTAGACGTTGGATGGAACCCGAAGGAATTATTTTTCTCAATGTAATGGAAAATGCAATGATTGTCCTCCCGAACAACCAAATGTTATGGGAGATGAATTGAAAAATATTATTGCTCTAATTACAAAAGCTATGAATCTTTCTGGATTTCCAAATGATCAGAGAAGGGAACAATATTATATTGAGTCCTTTGTGAGGAAACGTCCACCTTCTTTCAGTGGGTCATCTGATCCACTTGTTGCTGAACAATGGATCTGTGCCATTGTAAAGATATTTTCCACACATCACTGTTCAGAACATGAAATATTCATTCTAGATATTTACCATATAGAAGGTGAAACCGATCAATGGTGGACTCTAATTAAGAATACGAGGCCCTGAGATGAAATTGAATCCATGGAATAGGATCACTTCAAGAAAATATTTTTCAATAAGTACATCCCACTTATTTTTCGAACAATGATAGAAATGGATTTACATGAGCATAAGAAAAAGGATGATGAATCATTTGGTATATACGAAGAGAATTTTACAAGACATGAATGCTATGAATCTGGATTTATCATCCAACCTGAAAGTAAAGTAGATCGATTC
The DNA here is from genome assembly GCA_963277665.1 of Viscum album. Classification (NCBI taxonomy): domain Eukaryota; kingdom Viridiplantae; phylum Streptophyta; class Magnoliopsida; order Santalales; family Viscaceae; genus Viscum; species Viscum album. The sequence continues at coordinate 52,716,604 of OY728143.1, read as the reverse complement.
TTCAATGTCTTAAAACCAAGTCTTCGAAGGGCATTGGATGTAAGAGACTTCAGTAGCGATGAAGTAATTGTGTGTTGTCATATCATGGTATAAATGGAATTTGGTGTTACATATCCATCTCTTGGTTTTGACAAGAAACGATAGATGGAGTTGAAGGAGAAATCTCATAATAATGGTGAAAAGAAGATGAATGTTTCTTTATGCTCAAAGTTTGGAAAGAAGCATGGTGGAAATTGTCTTAAAGGGACTAGAAAAAGTTTTAAGTGTGGAAAATAAGTTTATCAAGTAGCAGAGTGTCGATGTAATTGAAAAAGGGTTGCTAAGGATGTGAATAAAGAAAAGATAGCAAAGAATGCACCACCAACACTTCAATGCTTCAAGTGCAAGGAAATGAGGCATCATGCTTATCAATTCCATAATACAAGGGTTAATAATGATCAACGTGAGGAACCTATTAAGGAAATGGATAATGGGAAGTCACATACGATCACTTTTTGTGATGTTGATTATAATAATGATGTTGTGTAATGATTAAGAGTTTATGTAATGGGATTTCGAAATAGTATCATGGAATCTCATTTATGCAATATTAGAATTTTGTAATATCTATGTATTGGTTTTCAATAATTATATGGTACTAGTAACCATGAAAAGTGATTGAAATGTTTTTAGAAAGAAGATGATATGCGCATAATGAAGGGATAATGAGAAAACGAAATGAGCTCAAGACTGATATCATGGTTTGAGTATATATATTTTTTTAGGATTTTTTGTATGTGGAAGGTGTTAATTTTTGACAACATTCATGTTTTCACAATGGTTAAATGAGTATTCATTTTTCAATAGAATACATGATTAAGGTATTCACATGTTTTTAATTTGACCAAAAATATATATAATATGATATATGGGGGACAAATAATGGTATTCACATGCTCAACAGATGACACGTCAAGTAATTACATTCGTTATACTATGAGCTTGGACCAAAGTATTTGGATAAGCCTACATATTGGAATGGATTATGTTGGACGTAAGTTAGGAAATAAATTTTTCGATATAATTTATGGAATGTAATAATAATGTAGTTTTAGAAAAAGGAAAACCTGCAGGACGGGCGACAACCTGTCACGTTAGGCAAGGCTATGTGAATCGAACCCACAACCGAAGTGCGACATGCCTTTATCGCCTACCAAGGCCTACAGGAAGAACCTAGTTAGTAGAAACTATTTTTATTATATTAAACAGTATGATAGATGAAGTATAAGTCTATTTTTGGAATCATATACGATTAACCTCACCATAGATGATCTTATGTATATATGATAACTTTTTCTAACCTTATGTTTGAGATAGATGGAGTGAACCATCGTTGTATCACTTGATCTGCTAACACCTCACGAATGAAAAATTTAACTTCATTTCTTTAATATATGATGTCGAAATAGTCCATAAACGACCAACAGTGAGTTTTTAACAAAATCAAGAAAGTATTTCTTCTAATTTCAATTTCTTCAAATTTGGGGAAATGATCTTGAAAACCAAAAATGTTGTCCTAGTGCCCTTTTAAATGTTGACTTATATGGTACCATAGATCATAAAAAATTTATGGCTTTTTGATTTTTGGATTTTTCATATCCCTGTCCTCTACCACTCATCATCAAAATTTCATGGTTATATTTCTCTTCCATATCCATATTATCACCTGTGTTGTCCTATGTGGAAACCCAGTGCTGAGTTACATTGGGTGACTGTTATGATTCAAACATCCAATTTTAATATGAATTTTTAGTATTCCTTTTTACGATGTGGGTTTCTATGAATGAAACTTTCAGGTAGTAAACCATTTATAACCCCGACTAATTTAATGGGAGAAATTCATTTTAAGGGGGGTAGAATGTAACAACCCACTATTTTATAAAAAATATTATTTTTAATTTCATTGATGTCTTGTTTTGTTTGATACACCAAAATGATATGAACTACACACATCCGTGACTTGGCTTGCATTACACGAAATCACGACCTTCCACGATAGTGTGTGTTGTACGCAATATCGAGTTTCACTAAACATTGATATGTTATATAAACTATCCATTATGAAGAGTAATACCCAATTTTTGAAATTTTAAAAATTTTATATTTCAAAATGGATTTCATTTTTGGATTCAGAATATTGAAATTATCCTAGGGTGAATTTTTTGTATTTTTTTGAAAACGTTCATTTTTTGATGAATAGTGAAAACACTAGGTTAATATTTAAAACCCGACTTTTTATTTAAATAATTATTTATTTTATTTAAATTTATTTTATGAAAAAATTGATACATAATACCTATATAATTTCAATGTAATTAATTGGAGTCATTTTATAATAATTTTAGATATATAAAAATTTTATTGAACTTTTCACCGTCTTTTACCCGCCTCCTTAGAGAATTTGAAAATTTACATAAAACATAATTGTACTAATTCTGTGAGTGGAATTTTTAAAATCTAAGAGACACGGTTAATATCAATGAGTAAAATGTTTTTCAATAAGAGAAAAATAAATTTTGGTGAATAACATTTTTTAGTTTTATTTACCACGGTTAAAAGTAAACAGTGTAATTAAGGGTAAAAGTGATATTATTATTACCCTAAACGATATCCTAATTCTATTGGATAAGTTTAATTCGACCAAAAACAACCTTAGGAATAAAATATGACCATTTAGGTCAACTTGTATTAGAATAGGACACTTATTATTATTTTATTTAAAGAAGAGTTAAAATAGTTAAAATCAATGTTTAATAACTAACACATTTTTAATATAGGGTTATACTTAAGATAAATTCGACTATAAATATTCTATAGAAATATAAAAATCTTTCCTACATAATTTTATTTTATTTATAATTTTTAGTCATTAGATAATTTAATTTATTTATGACACAATGATGATGTAGTAATTACTTTATTAATGAAATATTAACATAATTGATGTCATAAATACACAAATAAATGTAATTTGAGACTTTTAATGAATTAAACTAATTTTATAGGTTAATATGACATTTTATTATTGATTTAATAAACTTTGTTCTATGTAATCTTGTTTTTATGATTTTCACAAAAATCAATTACAAAATAGTGTCAAAATTGACATAACATAGTTTTTAAAACAAATATTATATTATTAATTATTATTTTATTCATAAAAATATATGGTTTGTACAAATTACTTATATAAGGTTATAAATGTTAACAATGAAAAACATTGGGTTCGTGTTCCTTGTTATAGAATGTTTATTAACCATATATTGTAATAAAACAAGAAGACATGGTAAAAATTAAAATATTTAACATAGAGGTAAATCTAAATGATAAGGTTAAAATAGTAACCTAAAATTTTCTAAATTCTATTGGATCAAAGGATTTATACCCATCCCCACTTCAGGTTCGAATTTAATCTATTTGGAGGTATTATATACCGAATATTACTTTATTATAAAATAATATTTTATGTTTTTCCAAAGGTGCCCCTCTCCTCCCTTATAAAAAGGGGCACCCCTTCCCTCTTCTCTTAACACACTTTTGAGACTTTAAGCTCAGCCAATCACTGAAAATTCCTCTTCTCAACTACTCTAGTTATATCATAGAGTTTCTGGTCCCCACAAAAGACTAAACCTAGTGCCCTAAGAAGATGTTTAAAGGAGGTGCGTCGAGGAAGAGGTAATCTCTTCTACCTACTCTTTCATGATTCATTCTTCTTATACATCCACTTATTTAGTTGTTTCATTATAAAGTAATAACATAAGTATTACTTATATACTTATATGTTATTATAAATATGAAACAACCCTATTTCAACTTCTATCAATCATACGAAAAATGAAATCACCGCGCATGCGTACGTACGGAATATCGTCTCCACGCTGTGGTGTAATCAGTTTTTTCACCACCACCTTACTTGGATGGGTATAATGGTGTAAAGAATAACTATATATGATTATTATAACATAATACTGATTATAAGATATTATATCATCCACTCCAATACCATTAATTAAATATGGGAACGATATCATTTCTCGTACGTACATACGGATTACCGTCTCCACGACTCGATGAGATTCATTTTCCATGTTTACAAATAATGAATGATTATAAAGTATATATAATAAGTAATAATATAATATATGACAAAATAATGCTACTGTATTTATTAATATATATATATATGTATGTATGTATGTCATCTACTTAGTTCCATTAAATTCAATAAAGAAAAGGAAAAATGCGTTCATGCGTACGTACGGCCTACCGTCTCCATGAACGATGTATTTCTTTCCATTTATCGATCTATTATATATATATATATTCTGAATATATATTATATATAAATAATATTTTATATTCTGTAATTAAGTAATCATGATCTATGTATTCATATTAATAATTACAAGTCATGACACGGAGGATAAATAAAACGTTTTTTCAAAAACGCTGCTTTTACATGACATTTAGAAATGAACGTGTAATATAAAGTTATAAATGAACCATATATGATATCATAACAATGAATATGATTTTGTAATAATTCAATGACTTTATTAAAATAATTATACATGAGGTTCCAATATGTACGAAGTGTATCAGACCTAAGGTAAGGGATAATTATTCCAGTCTCATTCTTATCCGAGATTGGTTATTCCTAAGTATTTTCTGGGGTTATGTTTATTATCCATGTCCATATGTCCTCAAAATGTTCTCATAAAATGTTTTCTTTTCTTCCATGTATGTTTAAAGTCATTTGTACCCCTTTTTACTTTTACCACATCGTATGGAAGGAATCATTCTTTTGTTTACCATACTAGGTAATTGTTTACTTTTCCGGCAATGGTACGAGAAGAATGGTTTTTTAATATTATACGGGATGAATGGATTTTTTACGGTTTTATAAATCCTTATTTTAAATAAGCTTACTCTACAATATTTCATAAATATTTTCAAAAAAATCCATTTATTTTAAAATAACATGGTATTTTGTGAAAAAAAAATTATTTTGAAGAAGAAAGAATATTTTCCTCAAGAATTCATTTCATGTGTTTTATCAAAACCATTTTCCATTTAAGATGAAATTATTCCATATGTGTATGTTTCATGAATAATTTATCTATAATTTACATGATTTCACTTCTCTTATGATGAAATGATATCCATTTGTTTTATATGGATTATGTTATGATGGAATGATGTTTATGAAACCCATTTTATTCATTGGGTTTTTATGAATGATGTATGTTTATTTTGTGGCACGCGAAAGAATGATTTCATTGTGAGATGTGTTGGAACTATATCTCCCCCAATGAATTGGGTAAATATTTATATCTCATGAGATATAAATGGCTATAACGGTAAGTTAATCTGGTTCAGTGTTACAAGACTCAAATGTGGAGGGAACTCTATTCAGAAAGAGACTTTTTCCGCTGAGATGGTATAGGAAGTAATGCATTGGCTACTATGGAAATCATATCTTGTGTTTAATGGTTTTCCACAATTAAATTTTTCATTCCCATGCTATTTTATAATGATCAATGTTCTTTTATGACCAATGCCTTAGGTACATCCATGATTTATTTCACAACTCCAGATTTTGATGTGTAAACATTAGGATCATGTTTTGAATTTCAAATGTATATGGTTTGTCTTATTTTCTCCATGCTTACCCTTACTGAGTATTTGTTGTCACCCTTTATATGTTTTCTTTTCCATGGATATAAAGAAAGGTTATAGGTAAGAAAAAATGGGATGATCTTTATGGGAGATGTTGAAGATACTTCACCACGATTAGAAGATTATTTTTCTGTGTTTTCAAAGACACTATACTATTACATTCCTTTGGTGTCAGTTTTTGTTATGTGTTTAGTATTCTGTAAAATTAATGTAATGTCCATGTACGTCATGATTTGGGTCTCTACAGGTGCACCCCATAGTGAAGCACATGGGCGTATAAATCCTTTATACAGATTCTCTTGTAGTTGTTTCTTTAGCTCGTCAAGCTCCACAATAACCATTCTATATAGAGTCTTGGATATTGGAAATACACTGGGAATAAGATCAGATGAGAATTTGATATCTCTTCTAGGAGGATGTCTAGTCAATTCCTCAGGAAACACATCAATGAATTCCCTCACAATAGGCATGTCTTCAATGATGGATTCCTCCCTAAAATCAATCAGCTATGCCAGATATGCATGTTCATAGGGCAGTAATATCCATGCTTGAGATGATGGAGCTAAATATGATTCATCTTCCTCCTTGAAATTGTATAGAATCTGGGGTCTATTTTCTACATGGAGTGTTATTTCCCTCTAATAGAAATTTATGTTGGATCTATATAATGAAAGCCAATCCATGCCAAAAATTTCATCAAATTCCACCAGATGAAGTATTATGAGGCCCTCCACGAAATTCAATCCATTGATTATGATAGAGGAGGATTTATATTCTAGGGATGCAATTATTTACCCATTTTACACACTCTCCGACATCTTCACTTCCATGATTTGTGGTGGTTCTAGAATTGTTCTACTAAGATGTCGATATATAAAAGATTGTATAGAAAAAGAATCAAAAAGTATGTTCGCTATTATTGAATGAATAACTAGAGTAACAGTTACCACTTCATTGTTGGGGTTCATTTTGGAAGTAGTTATGGAAAAAGCTCACCCTTTTTGCCTATGAGGATGTTAGTTGCCTCTAAAAATGCTTGTCTTAGGGAACTGGTTTTCAATGTTCCCAATTTCTTTGTAGTTGAAGCAATGAACAATGCGTTGAGGGTTAATTGGAGCATTCCTATCCTCTGTCACAACGGTGAGTTTTTCTTTCCAATATTTAATAGCAAGGTTCCTTCCTCTTCCACACCTAACGCATTTCCTCATCCCCTTCAGGAAATTTCTGCGGTGATTATTTCTGCACCATTGGTAAGTCGGTGCTGGCTCTTCTTAGCACCGTTGAATTTATCCATCAGACTACTAACATTGATGTCCACCTTATGCTTCTTATCCCTATGAAAACCTTGAGATTCTTCGATCTCCATTTCAACCTTGAGGGAAAATCAAAAAAAATTCATATATCCGTCATAGTCACAAATCACATACACCTTCTTCAGACTAGGTTTTAGCCCACCAAAGAAGCCTTCAACCTTGTATTAGTGGGTAACGACAATGATGGATGTGTATCATGAAATACTAGTGATGTTTTCTTCATATGATCTAACATATTAGTCATATTTTTTTGAGGGAAAGGATGTCCCTTTCCATCTTATGCTGGAGGGTGTGCTGAAAATATTTATCAAAAAACCTCTTCCAGATATCAGTCCATTCTGACACCTCGATCTCCTCCTCAGACTTTATATTATTGATCAACATCCACCAATGATCAGCTTAACCCTCTATATGATAAGAATTCAAGAAAACCTTCTCTTGTTCTGACCATTGAAGGAAGGGGAATATCTTTTCAATGGAGTTTATACATTGTTCGATGATTGAGGGATCATATGATCCACGAAAGGTAGGCGGCCTTTGTCTCATGATGCTCTCAATAGTGACTTTTTCTTTCTTAGGTGGGGTTTAACGTTACTCTTAAACCATGATTATATTCAAATCTTGAGTTAAAAAGAGAGAAGTGTGCCAAAGTTCGGGATTCCCACTCATATCGGATTGGGAATCTCATTAGCACATTCATCACATTGATCTTCACATCTGTTGTTAGCTTGAGGCATCCTTTTACCTGCCATTTGATGGAATAAATGGAAAGTTAGGGGTAACACATAAAGGGTAATCCAAGGAAAAAACTGATGAATTATAATAAACATTTATTTCCTTAACTTATGAATCCATAGGCATCAATCTATGATATTCATGATCTAATTTCTAACATATATTCTTAGGGGAAATTTTTTAATTCCCTTAATAAGGGTTCATATTAAGCTATTTAATTTACCAAATCAAATCCCTCGGTACTGTCATAACCAAGACTGTAGCGAGTTCTATTGTTGTGTGCCAGGATACCCCAGGCAAGCCCAAAACTCTATGTTAGGGATTTCACCACTAGGTTAGACTGTGCCAGAGGCGCCTCTACCAGCTCATACCTAGATATATATGTATTATATTGATAAAACACGTACTCAATACTCATCAAAACATAGGTATGTTTTTATACATATTCTTTTCGTTATGGCTTTACTAGGGTTTTTTAATCGTAATCCCAAAAAGAACTAAACCTATTCTCTGATACCAACTATGACAACCATGATCTTTATTTCACAATTAAACATGATTTATTAAAAAGAAAACATCAATTGATACAACATATAAGATCAATAGGTATTTTTTATTTTGTGATTAGGACCATTACATAACAAATTACTTCATATGATGCAACATCTTATTGAAAACTTCATTTACATAACCACTACATTACCTTGTACTTAGAATTGCATTGGATAACCTGAAGACATGCATATGAAAAGGGTGAATTATAAATCCTAGTAAACGAGTAATCAAGGCATAACATGAATGATATAGTACATTTTAGGAAAATATTAATATCAATTGAGCATAAGAGAAACATGAACATAAAGGCATTATAAAACATGATTAACATAACATAGAAATGTGGAAACAACATTTATCACGACTTTAGAATGAGAGAAGGATCATTTCACATAGAGATGGAGTAAACCGTCATTTCACATGAATTATCATGATTATAACCCCATTGATCTTGTCATATCATGATATTACTCTTTAACCAATTCATTGGAGTGCTATCAGGGCACACCCTTCATAAATAATTCATTTCATGCATAAGTGTGCAACATGGATCATATAACATGGATTCAATCAAAACCATAAGTTATTCCACGATTAATTAATGTGGAATTAATAAATGAATGTGTCATTCAAAACGAATTTTTTCATAAAGGTGAATACTCTTGATGGATACATGGGTATGTTATTCACAAGACAATGATCTTGGTTTGGAAAAACGCGGTGCAATTTCGGCAGCATAACGACGTGACATAAGTATTAATGAAAATTTTTCATGAAAGAGAAAATTATGTCTCATCATATTAACATGAAATGGACATTATTGGGTTCATATATATACATGTACCAACTATAATAATGTAATATAGATTGATAATACAAAAGAATTACTTGGATGTAAATAAAGGGAGAGAAATACATCACGAAATTTCGGCATAGTAACGGTTGTACCTGAGAGGCATTAATTAGATAGAAAAGGGTCTCCCATCATCAAAACATAAAAAGGGATGTATGGGGGAGGTGCTAAATTATACCCCAACAATTTCAAATGAAAAAAATGAGCATAACATTATAAAGACAATTGAACAAAAATGAGAATTGAAGAAATCCCTTACTTGGAAGTGTGATCCTAATGTATTTGGAGAGGATTGAGAGTGGCTTCTTGGGATCTTGGGGTGGATTATGAGGATTATAGAGAGAGGAGGGAATATTTTTTATGGACTCTAAAGGCTTTTAGTGAAGAGGAAGTTGGAGCTTGGATGATTTTATATGGGAATGGAGAGGGAAGTTTTTATTATTTAGGTTTGGGTCACCAAAAATTAATCAAATCAATACCACAAACCAGGCCATGGATTTTCCCATGGTTATTTTCAATGGGAAGTGGAAAAATATATTTGATAAGGCCAATGGCCTAACTTCTTAAAATAATAAGGCGGATTATGTGGCGGTGACTCACACTCTCAAAGAAATTAAATTCAAAAGTGAAAATGTTTTATAACTCTTCGAGGGTCCAGTAAAGTTTTGTAAAAAAATAAAATAAACCTAAAATCACATTATTTTAATTTTATAACATATATTTCCCAAACATATAATTTATTGTATTTTATTACATCACAATTGGGTCATTATGATGTCATAAAACAAAATATATATTTAAAAGGTATTTATTTTTTCCCAAAAATTCGACCGTCTCAGAAAATTATGAATAATTCACTATTGGAAAATTTCTACATTCTGATTCCAATAATAATAATCATATTATCTAAATAATTTTTTTAATTTGTGAATTTTTACATTTAAAATAAAAATACTGACATTTACTGAAAAATCATGGGTTTTGATAAAAATAGATTTCATAATTTAATAAAAATTACAATTTCATTCATAAAAATTATACCAAAATTTTTAATTAATTAATAGTAATTTAATATCATTTTATTAAAATATTATTTAATTCATAAATTTATTTATTCATCAAAATATATTTCTTAGTTGAATATTTTCTAAAAATACTATTTGTGCTTTAAAAACTATTTACCTAGTAACAATAAAGAAATGAATGTATATTCATTATTATATACAAAAAATAATGCACATAATCATAGTGGTAAGGTCTTGTTACATAACCATTTATAACACCCACATACGATCGAAGGGTAATGTGTGCGATGGTGAAAGACTATTGGGGTGGTTCTAATAACATGGCTCGGGTGGTAATCTCTACTAACATCCACTTCTCCCATAGTCAGTTCCGCTCAAGAATAACATGTTCCAGCTCGACTTTGGATTTTTTAAGAACGAATCCCAATTAACCCACCTCATTTCTGAGCTCTAACAAATTATCTTCGTATAGAGCAGGTCTACTGGATGAGTCCTTCACTTCCTTTTACTTAGTAAATTTGATTTTTTAAGGCCCGGTATTTATACTAATCAAGTTATCACTATTCAGTGGTTGTATTAGAAACGATTAAAATTATTAATGATATTTTAACATCCATAAACATAAAAGAAATGAAGTTTACAATTATATAAAAAATTTACATAATGAGTCATTTAATCAGATCAAGAATAATTTTCATCCATGAATGTTGTGTCGTTTCAAACCCCATGTAGGTATGTTCATGGACATGAGAATATTGATCATTATATGGTCGATATGATTATGTGAATCCAATATTATCTGGCCCAGAGGTAAACACCATATATTATATTAAATGATATATTGAATGAGTTGGAGTATTTTCCATGGCTGTATAATAGTTTTGTTATGATATGACAGTTGTTACTGACATGAACTAAAATGACCCATGATTTTAATCTGTGTTTCTCCAATAATTATGTTAGATATTTTTAATATCATTCACAACAAGAAAACTAAAACAAAATTAAGTTGTGATCTATTTAGAAAACTAAAAACTTATCTGTTTAATTGGTATGTATGGAGTATCGTATCTAAATTCTGAAATATATTTATATGTATTCATATACAATAAATTTATTTTATACAAGTTTTCTTAATTCATTATTATTTATAAGTGTTTATATTTTTTTGTGTTATAATTATTATTAAATAAAAAAATTATATTATTTTCAAATGAATAAAATAATTAAATATTATACGGGTTTATTAAATCTATCTGGATTAGTGTTTCAGGAAAATTATGATTTTGAAAAAAGAGTATTTTAAAAACATATTTTACAATAAGTATAGTTTCTCATTATATTAAATTATTTTATTCAAAATATTAAAAAGAAAATTATATACATTTAATTTGATCAAATATTACTCAATTTAAATTTTGTAAATTTAAAATTTAGATTTTAAATTGTATTGGGGTCTTTATAAAATTAATGATTTTTATGAAAACTATAACATCCCGGATAAATGAAGAATATGAAATTTTCATATTTATTAATATTTTTTAATTTAATATTAATTTTATTTTAAATGGGTTTCAATGTTCGATAGCGTACCTGATACGCAACAACGAGTTTCTTTGAAATATTACGTTGTGAACTAATAATATAATATTATTATTTTAAATGGTAGTTAACTCCATGATGTTTTATTGGCAGGAATGAATAAAACTAACAAAAATATGATTATACATGTTTTTTAAATGTATTTACATTTATCAAATAAAATTTAGAGGCTTAAAATGTGGATGAATCAAATTTTAAGCATAATTTACATTAAAAGGTCGATTTACCACCTTTTAATGGAAAACGCTCATTAAATATAATTTTGTCCAATTTAATACATTCTATTTGACCAAATAAAATATTTATTTTTAATGGGGACATCAAAATTTACTTTGTGTAAATATTTGTAATTTTTCTGATAAAGTTCATTTTTAAATGAATAGTGAAAAATATTGTATTTTAATTCAAAACTTTGTTTTAATATAATTTATTTATATGCATTAGATTATATTATTAATTGGTTTTAATGTTTTATTATAATATATTATTTCCATTTAATCCAATGTTGGTCATTTGAATTAATTTAACATTGAAATTGGACATAAACAAGTATCAATATCTTGATAGTTATTGTTTCTTTAAAACACAATATTAGTTTTGATAACGAGAATTAATTTGAAAATTAATTAATGCCACTTCTATGTCTTTAATTTAGAAAAATAGACATCATTTTTTAATTTTTAATATCAAATATATCTTAGGCTGAATTTTTTGTATTTTTCTGAAAAACTTCAATTTTTGATGAACAGTGAAACCACTTAGTGGTAGTTAAAAAACTGTCTTTTTCATTTCAATGAAATTTTACCACTTATGTGAATTTAATTTAAAAAATCCTACATACATTGTTGTTATCAAGAAGTAAAATTTGGTTCATTTAGATGAAAATAATTTTTGACAAATAGTAACTTTTGACTTTTATTTACTACGATTAAATGTAAATAGGTTAATTCAAGGAAAAAGGAATATTATAATAATTCAAAATTACCTTAACACTTGTCCAAAACTTATTTTCTAAGTCATTAACGACCATTGGAATATTTGGGTTGATTTTGGGACCCCATTGAGCCACTTGGGTGTGATAATGAAAATTTAGATTAATTAATTTAATGTAGAGACAAAATTGACTTTAACAAAACTCTTTTAGTAATAAATATTTATATGGTGTTATATAAGTCATATTTTCCACTATAAATATTAATTGGAAATATAAAAAGATTTCATACATCATGGTATTTTTTTATAAATTTTTGACAAAAATAAATTAAATTATATATGAAATAATAATGATGGAGTATTTACCTCATTAATAAATCATTTAAATAAATAAGATTATAATGATTAAAATAATAGTCAGAACAAGTAAAATTATGGTTGGATGATTTTATTTCGACCATGAGTCATATTATAATAATCTGTTAGGATTTTTGGACCATTAGAAACCGAATATATTATTATAATAAAATAATAGATTCACACTTTCCTAAAGAGCCCCTCCTCCCCCTTATAAAAGGAGAGCACTTATAACCAATTCCTCACACCTCTAAAGCCATTTGGATAGTCCAAAATCCACCAAATTAATCTCCCTACATCCCTCACCTCCCCATAGAAGCCTTACCTTAGGTATAATGCACTTAATAAATCCCTTTTGGATCAAACCAAATAAGTTACCCAAATTAATGGTAATAGTTTCTCTTATATTTTTTTCTATTATTTTACTTCTCCAACCCCTAAAATATTTTTATTCCATTCTTTTGAAACAACATAATTATACTAAATATACTAGTATGTTGTTATTATATGGATTTGAGCTACACTTACATACACCTCCAGATAATGGATGAGGAACATAATGTTTCTGTGGATGGCAAACTAATGCCTCGAGAAACAATGATTTTTTAAATATCACCAACTGCCTATCATGGTGACCATTATGATGGCACTATATTTTTATATGATATATATTATGTTTACGTTTTCTTCATGCTTCTTTATTTTCAATTTATAGAATGGCTTTATGGTTTCCATAGTGGGTAAATACGATTATATCATTTGAGGAAGTACGGACTACCGCCCCCACAAAGTGATTTGATTCGTTAATGCCTTATGTGGGATGTATAAAGGATAGAGTTAATGATATTATTTATGATATAATAATGGAATTATAATATATCTATTCATAATTATGTTTTATTTCTATAAAAATAATAAATATAAATGGATGTAGCGTTCATGAGTACGTACGGCTTACCGTCTCCACGAACAATGAATTTCATTTCATACGTCTAAATATTATGTACTATTATAAATCCATTTATATACCGGATATATATGATATATATGATATAAAAATCATTAATATTAATCTTTATATAATTAACCATTGACCACATGAACAACATGTGATTATAAGAAGTCCATCTTTGACTTTAGTACCAAATATCGACAAAATGGACGTTATTAACTTAAATGATTAAAAAATGTTTATAACATGGTAATAAGTGATATAAAAGTAATAATAACCTTTAAAAAGATTCTTATGAAAGTATAAACTCACGTTATTTTATTATTCAGAAGATTAAAGAATTATAGAGTAATGTCGGACACAAGGTAAGGGATCCGACCTCTCTCTTTCTTTTTAAGTACTCTGTTTTATGTCATTTCTTTTATGCTCAAAGCTATTATTTTGGAGGATGTTATTTTATATTAATCATACTGTAATTATTATTTTCATATGACGAGAGACCCCCTCTTACTCTCATAAATTAATTTTATGAATTTTTATGTGGCGCCGTGAGGCTGCCGAATTTTTTTAAGGGATTTTCATATCTCACTTTTTATTCCATGGGATTTCCATTATTCGCCACTTATTCACTACATGTGGTGTATTGTGTACTTACATTTGATATATATTATCATTACTATCATTATATTCATGGTATTATGTGATTAATTTGGTGGTTATTAACTTTTGGTCAAACGACTCAGTTGATTACGACGTGGTAAAGGGATTCATCTCACTTTTTATTCTCATGACATTCATGTTATATTTTCCACTATTTCCTTTTTGTGGTCTATTTACTTAACATGATTGTAGTATTTGTGTAATATAATTTCATTTATGAGTATTTACATCTTCATTGTATGAACCTTCTTTCATGGGGCATATGTTTTGTCAGTTACCAAGTCGGTAAGGGAACCTTTGACCCTCCTCTATTTGAAAGACTTCTTTTGTTATGTCTTTTAATTAACAAGTTTTTATGTTGGGATATGTTATTATATATCCTTGTTGATGTAAAATTTATATCTATGTGATTATATTCCCTTTTTATCTCATAAACTCATTTTATGATTTTTAAAGTGACGCTGTTAGGCTGTCAAATTTTTACAAGGGATCCTCTTCACCAAATTTCAATTCCTCAGGTTCAACTTTTACATCTTGAACATGTCATCCTATGAATATGTGTGAATGACATATGATTTTTTTACCATTAATATCCATTTATATTTTGTGTATTTATATTTTTCACACATAATTATGTGATTAATTTATCATTACATTATGGATACCATCTTTATAAGGGATTTAATCTCAATTTATATTTCCAATGAGACTTCATTTTTATTATGCACCAAATCCACTATTATATGGTGTATATACTATCCTTTGACATATTATATCCTGAATCCATTTATGCACATGATATTATAAAGTTTTGATTAAATTTTATTCCACAATTATTTGTATTCAAGAGTCTTTCATTTTGTTAAAAACTCTTTAACAAAAATACAATTTTTAAATGTTTTAATGATATATCATTATAAATAATTATCTTTAATGTAAATGTTTTAAACAATTGTTTTGAGTATTTATTTATATGTAAATTAATGACTAAAATTATAATTCCATCAAAATCTTCAAAGTGTTATGGTACACATTGATTCAAAAATCCTTTTTAAATGGTTATTCAAAATGGATTGATTATTTCAATATCTCAAAATTACTTCTTGTGATTGGAAATGAATTGTTATTGGTGAAATGTTTATATTTGAAACATTTTATGTTTTATGATGGTACTTGGACATTTTATGGGTGGTTACGTGATAATCCATATGACAGTTGGTGCCGTGAATACCAGGAATGGTGGTTATGTTATAACCTCCAATGCATTGGGTATGGAAGTCGGTCATATGGCTATTCCATATAGTGATATGTGTGGAAGTCGACTGTATGGTTATTCCATTGAAGTATGTTTGTGTACAAAGATACCTTTAAATGTTATGCGTTCTATATATGGGTTTTATGGTAATCTTTTGGTTACAAAAGGATAAGTAATGATATTTTATTCCATGAAGATTATTTACTAAATTATAAAGGAGAAAAGTATTACTTATGTTAATGTATTCATGGGTTACTTGTTTTTTTTGAAAAACTAGCAGTTTTACTTCTTAGTGTATCCCATAATGTGCTTTTTATGCTCATCCCATGTTTTTGAAATGTTTTTCACAGAAATAATGTGGAATAGGGTCATGGATGGGATCAAGGAAAATTCATGATTTCATAAACATTGAACTGGACATGACTATTTTTTTCAAGAGTTCTTGTATTGTAAAAAATGGATAATGGGTAGAAGTGTCTACATTTTAATATATTGAAATGTAATATTTATGGCCTAAATCTATAATACTCTAAACCTGAATAGATCCTCAATGTGGATTATTCATTTAATTAATGATTATGTAATGTTTTAAGGTCGGGTCCTTACAGTTGGTATCAAAGGTCAGTTTAGTCAAATTTAGAGGTTAGGGTGTTGTCTAAGCATAAGTAACATAACCATAATAGTTAGCATATTACAATGAATCGTAGTTATTTTGAATGATTTCAAGATAACTTGAATATGTATTTTCCCTCCTCATAAGATATTATATGATGATTTTACTGATATACCCACACCGACCTTTTTGGTTTTAGTAAATGGCTGGATCTAGCAGACACCAAAGTAACAGTGTATGTGATGAAAACAGTGACAATTTCTTGAACGAGAAATTGAATGAAATGAGAGATGCAATGAGAAATCATGTGGTTATTCTCAACCAACTATTTGGAGTCATGATTGATAACATGAAACTTGGAGATTTTTATATGGCATCGTATATTCGAGAAAACAATCCATATGGAATTTCAGGTATTAATAATTAAGGTAAGAATGTTCAAAAACAAATGTGTCATGGATGTGGAAAGAAACACCAAGGAAAATGCTTCAAAGGGATGGGAATATTCTATATATGTGTTAATTAAGTTCATAAACCAAGAACCTACCATGGAAAAAGGAATCATCCAGTTGTCTCTAGGAAATGGAAAGAAGTTATTTCTGATGGATCAATTGAATATCTTAAATGTGTTTTCCATGGTCATTATACAAACAGGTTTCCTACGAAGATGTTTCTAGAATGGTTTCACTAGGATCTTACAAATATTTTTTTACCAATAACTAATTCCATTCCTATTGAGGATGACGAAACATACAACGACCAAGGAAGCTATGGATTATTTCAAAACATATTTTTTGATATTATTGAATCTTACGATATGATTCATGATTATGTTTGTAGGAAATAAGTATTTTGGAATAAGTTTTAAATTAATGGTTAATGGATCATGAAGAATATTGAATGTGTAAGAAGTCAACATATAAGGGATTCAAGAGTTATGGTAGATTTTAGGATGGTGAAATGCTTAAAAGTATTAAGGCTCTTTCCATGATGGGAATTAAATTAGAAGACTATTTATATTATGTGTAACCTGAATGTTTGATATATGAAAATTTTATTCAAGGAATAATTATCTTTTATTTTTTTGATATAGTTATAAAGAACCATTTCGGTTTATATGATCCTTGAATTTGAGGAAATTATAGGTTAATACATTTTTGGGATGCAAAATGAAAGTTATTAGAAAACCTTCATGGTTATAATATGCTATGGTTATTTTTGATACATTAATCTCTTTTTGGGAATGTTATAAAATTATATAGTTTTTGAAAAGGGACAACACGAAGACAGTGTGACAACCCGTCATGTCAGACAAATCTATGGGAATCAGCCCACAACCAAAATGCGTCTGGTATTTATCGCATACCACTGGACTACGTAAAGTCCCTGGTTAGTTTGACTAATTCGTTTTAGTTAGATGATTGTATGAATCCATAATAAGTTTATTTGGGGTTATCTATTTAAATGATTAACCTAGCATGGAGAATATTTGATTAGGTTAATTGCTTTTCAATATGAGATTTTAAGAGTAACTGATGTTATTTGGAGATAAATGTTAAGATTTATCTTAGAAGACTATATGATTAAATCCTTCTGAGATTTGGGTTTCAATCTTATTTTGGATTAATTTTATGAATTTCAAGGACAAAATTTTATTGAATGGTCATTGTTGAACATTGGGTTTTGTTAGACACATTTTGGAGATTAAGAGTAGTTTTTCATTATGTAAATGTTTATCCTTTGAGGGGATTATCTTCTCTTGTACTAAAAATTTTGGTTTTAGTTAATATCTAAAGAAAAGGGAAAGATATAGGTAATTCTTTTATAGATTATTTTATTTTTTCGAAGTTGATTATAACAGTTTTAACTTGAAATAAAGTCATCCTGAATACTGATCGTTTGGAGAAAATATGACTTTCTGTTAGAAATCTAGTAAAAGACGAATTTCTACATGACAAGTAAGTATATTTTCTTTTCTTTTTAGCTAATCTCATAAATAAATTACTCAATGAAAAGAAACTAATTTTTTTTTGTCTGTTAACTTTTCCTACTGGGGAATCAAAGACGGTTTAACCCATCACATGTTTTTGAATTTATGGTGGTTAACATTCTTCTAAATATTTTTTCTATCACTCTCCGTCAGAACATGAATGTTTGTTTTCTCCTCCATATCCATGTTTTCATGGAATCCTAGTATCTATTGTCGAAGGTTACCTTTGTACATCTCTTCCTTTATTTTAATGTTATAGTTTTATTGACACCTTTTCAATGTGGGGATTTCAATGAAGTTCCCAAGCCCAATTTTTAAATTGTGAGGACAAAATTCCCAAAAGGGTTGAAGGATGTAACATTCCAGATAAATGAATAATATGAAATTCTCATATGTATTAATATTGGTGAATTAAATATTATGTTTTCTTTAAATAGGTTTCTATATTCGATAGCGCACCTAATACACAACAAGGGGTTTCTTTGAAAGCTTACGTTCCACACTAATAATATAATATTATTATTTTAAATGGTAGTTAACTCCTAGATGTTGTATTTACAGGACTAAAAAAACTATCTAAATTATTATTATACATGTTTTTTAAATGTATTTACATTTATCCAATAAAAGTTAGAGGCTTAAAAGGTGAATGAATCTAATTTTATGCATAATTTACATTAAAAGGCCGGTTTTCCAGCTTTTAATGGAGAACCCTCAATAAATATAATTTTTGTCACCTTAATACATTATATTTGACCATATAAAATATTACTTTAGAATTGGGATATAACAATTTACATTGTATAAATTTTTTGAATTAATCTGAAAAAGTTCATTTTCTAATGAATAGTAAAAAATATTATATTTTAATTCAAAACATTGTTTTAATATAATATATTTATATGGTTACATTATATTTTTAATTGGTTTTAAAGTGTAATTTGAATATATTTTTACCATTTAATCCAATTTTGGTAATTATAATTAATTTAACTTTGAAATTGTACATAAACAAATACCGATCTTTTGATAGTTATTGTTTCTTAAAAACACACTATTTGTTTTGATAACAGGAATAAGTTTTAAAATTAATTAATTCAACATCTACGTTTTGAATTTGAAAAAATAGACATCATTTTTGAATTCAGAATATCAAATATAGCTTAGGCTGTATTTTTGTTATTTTTCTAAAAAACATCAATTTTGGATGAATAGTGAAACCACTTAATGGTTGATAAAAACTGACTTTTTCATTTAAATGAAATTTTACCACTTCTGTGAATTGAATTTCAAAAATCCTAAATACATGGTTGTTATCAAGAATTACAATGAGGTTCATTAAGATGAAAATAATTTTTGGTGAATAGTAACTTTTGGCTTTTATTTACAGTGGTTAAAGTTAAATAGGTTAATTCAAGGTAAAAAGAATATTATAATATTTAATGATTACCTCAACAGTTGTCCAATATTTATTGGTAGAGTCATTAACTACCATAGGCATCTTTGGGTCGATTTTTGGACCTCATTAAGCCACTTGGGTGTGATAATGACAATTTAGAATAATTAATTTAAAGTAAAGACAAAATTGACATTAACAAAAATATTTTAATAATTAATTTTTATATGATAATATATAAGTCATATTTTCAACTATAAAATTTCATTGGGAATATAAAAATATTTACTATATCATGGTATTTTTTATAATTTTTTTACAACAAATAAATTAAATTATATATGACATAATAATGATGTAGTATTTACCTAATTAATAAATAATTTAAATAAATAAGATTATAATGATTACAATAATATTAAAAACATGTCAAATTATAATTGGATGATTTTATTTCATCCATGAGTCATCTTATCTTAATCTTTAATGATTTTTTGGACCATTAGAAACCGAATATAATTATATAATAAAATAATAGTTTCACACTTTCCTAAAGAGACCCTCCTCCACCTGATAAAAGGAGACCACTTCTAACCAATTCCAGACACCTCTCAATCAATTTGGCTCATCCAAAATCTGCCCAATTAATCTCCCTACATCCCTCTCCTCCCCATAGAAGCCTTACATTAGTTATAATGAACATAAATAAATAATTTTGGTTCAAACCAAAGGACGTTACACAAATTTAAGAAAACATTTTCTCCTAAATTAATTTTTTTTATTTTACTTCTCCAACACCTAAAATCATTTTCTTCCTTTATTTTGTAACAACATAAGAATTCTCAATATACTAGGATTTTGTTATGAGAATTATTCGAGCTACACATACACACACATCCATATAATGGATGAAGAACTTAATGTTTCTGTGGATGGAAAACTAACGCTCCACGAAACGATGATTGTTCAAATATCTTCAACCGCCTCTCATGGAGGCCATTATTATGGTACTGTATTTAAATATGATATATATTAGGTTTTTTTTTTCTTTATGCTTCTTTATTTTCCATTTATATCATGCCTTTATGGTTTCCATAGTTGGTAAAAATGATAATCTCATTTGAGGAATTGCGGACTACCGCCCCCTCAAAGTGATTTGATTCGTTAATGCCTTATGTGGGATGTATAAAGGATAGAGTTAATGATATTATATATGATATTACACTTTAATTATAATATAACTATGTATAATTATGTTTTATTTCCATTAAAATAATAAATATAAATGAAAGTAGCGTTCATGCGTACATACGGCTTACCATCTCCATGAACGGTGCATTTCATTTCATTCCTATAAATTGTATGTACTATTACAAATACATGTATATAATGTATATATATGATATATATGATTTCCAAATCATGAATATAATTTTGGAAATAATTAACCATTGACCACATGAACAACATGTGATTATAAGAAGTCCATTTTTGAATACAGTAGCAAATATCGACAAAATGGACGTTATTAACTTAAATGATTACATAATGTGTATAACATGGTAATATTTGATATAAAAGGAATAATAAACTTTAAAAAGGTTCTTAATAAAGTATAAATTTACCTTTGTTTATTATTCAGAAGATTAAAGAACGATCGAGTCATGTCGGACCTGAGGTAAGGGATCCGACCTCTCTTTTTCTTTTTAAGTACTATCTTTTATATCGTTTCTTTTATGATCCATGTTCATATATCAGAGGATGTTATTTTATATTCATCATACTGTAAGTTGTATTTTCATATGATGAGAGACCCCCTCTTACTCTCATAAATTCATTTTAATAATTTTTAAGTGGCGCTGTTAGGCTGCCGGATTTTTGTAAGGGATTTTCTTATCTCACTTTGAATTCCGTGTGATTTCCATTGTTCGCCACTTATTCATTGCATGTGGTGTATTTTTTACTACCATTTGATATATATTATAATTATTATCATTATATTCCTGGTATTATTTGATTAATTTGGTGGTTATAAATTTTTTTTCAAATGACTCAGTTGATTACAATGTGGTAATGTTTTTCGTCTCACTTTTTATTCCCGTGACATTCATGTTATATTTTCCACTATTTCCTTTTTTTGTGTTGTATGTACTGACCATGATTGTAATATTTATTTAATATAAATTATTTTATGAGTATTTAAATTTTCATTGTATTAACCTTCTTTCATGTGGCATAAGTTTTGTAAGTTACCAAGTCGGTAAGGGAACCTTTCACCCTCCTCTATTTAAAAGACTTCTTATTTTATGTATTTTAATTTACATATTATTATGTTGTGATATGTTATTCTATATATTTATTGATATAAAATCTATATCCATGTGATGAGATTCCGTTTTTATCTCATCAACTCATTTTTTGAATTTTAAAGTGATGTCGTTAGGTTGTCAAATTTTTACAAGGGATCCTGTTAACCCAAATTCAATTTTTTAGGTTCCACTTATAGTTCTTGAAAATTTCATCCTATGAATATGTGGGATTGAACATTGACTGTTTTACACTTAATATCCACCTATATTGGGTGTATTTATATTTTTCACACATAATTATGTGATTTATTTATCTTTAATTTATGGATACCATATTTATAAGGTATTTCATCTCAATTTACATTTCCATTGAGGCATCATTTTTGTTATGCACCAAGTCCACTCTTATATGGTGTATATAGTGTCCATTGACATATTATATCATGAATCCATTTATTCACATGATATTATAATGTTCTGATTAAATTTTATTCAGCAATTATTTTTATTCAAGAGTCTTTCATTTTGTTAAAAACTCATTAACAAAAATATCATTTTAAAATGTTTTAAATATTTATCATTCTAAATCATTTTATTCAATGTCCATGTTTTAAATTTTTTTTGTATTTATTTATAAGGAAATTATTATCCTAAAATTATAATTCCAATAAAATCATCAAAGTGGTATGGGACACTTTGATTCAAAAATCCCTTTTTAAATGGTTTTAGAAAATGGACTGATTATTTCAATATCTCAAAATTAGTTCTTGTGATTGAAAATGAAATGTTATTGGTGAAATATTTATATTTGAAATAATATATGTGTTTTTATTGTACTTGGACATTTGACAAGTGGTTACGTGATAAACCATATTACGGGTGGTGTCGTGAATACCAGGATGGGTGGTGACATTATAACCTCCAATGCATTGGGTTTGGAAGTCAGCTGTATGCCATTTCGATTTAGTGATATGTGTGGAAGTCGATCGTATGGTTATTAAATTTAAGTATGTTTATGTACAATGTTAACTTTATATGTTATGTGTTCTTTATATGGGATTTATGGTAATCTTTTGGTTACAAAAGGGTAAGTAATTATCTTTTATTCAGTGAAGAGTATTTATTACCTCATAAAGGTGAAAGTTATTACTTATGTTAAAGTATTCATGGTTTTCTTTTAGTTTTGAAAAACTAACATTTTTAATTCCTTGTGTATCCCTTAATGAGATTTTTATGTTCATTCCAAGTTTCTGAAATGTTTTTCACAGGAAAAAACGTGGAATAGGGTCAAGGATGGGATAATGGAAAATTCATGCCCTCTTAAACATGGAACTAGACATGACTCTTTTTTTTCAAGAGTTCATGTTTTGTAAAAAATGGATACTGGGTAGAATTTTATACTTAGTAATATTTTGAAATGTAATAGTAATGGCCTAACTCTCTAAAAATATAAACCTGAAAAGATCCTCAATGTGAATTATTCATTTAATTCATTATTATGTAATGTTTTAAGGTCGGGTCCTTATACATACAGTGAAACATATTGATTTTTTCTAATATCATCAATTAAATGAAATTGTTTTTTATTTCATTTAAAAAAATGTATTATAAATTTATATTGATAATATTTAAATAATATATTGGATTTATAAAATCAATGTATAAAATTATAGAGAATATAATATTTTATAATAACTATTTTTCATATGTTTCTTTCTATAAGTTTGGACATGGAATAAATTATGTTCAAATTTATATTTATTCCAAATAAATAACCCTTTAATAATAATAATATTTTTAATATCATTATAATCATTAAAATATAATTTTTAATATCCAAAATCATTATTATTAAATATAAATTGTTCATAAAAACAAGTTTTTACAAATTACATGGGATAGCGTTAATATTAAATTCCCTACAAAATTAATTTTATTTTTATAAAATGATTATTATATTTGATAAAACAAGGATAAAATTATTTATTATACAAAATTCCATTTTTAGGAATAAAATTTATATTATTAAGATGATAACTAATTACCATGAAAATAAAGAACCAATAATTATTTAAAATTGTTTCATTATTAATATATATAAATATCAATAAAATAAATAAAAGTCAAATACATTAAATAATTAATATTATATTACTTATATGCACTTAAAAAAATTAATACACCTTTATTTGGTGACCAATACTAAAAACTAATTTGAATCCATAATGATCAAAAATACATTTTCAACTAAAATAATTTTTCTACACTTTACCTATTATAATTTTAAAATAATATATAATATTTAGTAATACACTTTAATTAATTATAGATTAAATTTCTTTAATTCATAACCAAATTGTGTTTTATGGGTAATGTCTTATATTTTTAATAAAACATAAAATCACTCAGTTAACTACTAGTTTCAATGATAAAATGTGAAAGAGTGAAATATAAAAACATAATGTTATAATAAAAATTACATCATTGAAAAATATGTGGAATTCCTTGTATAATTCTATCTCAACATAGACACACCACACTCCATTATTGTGAATATTTGGACCTGTTGAATTATAAATTGTATCATGGCATTTTTAATATATAATGGGTGTTTCCAAAACTTTATTTTTTATCTATTATAAAACGTTTTCACTGAAAACCATTCAAAAAATGAACATAAAATTAAAAAATTACACAAAACTCTACCTATATATCCTAAACTTGATGTTCTTAACATAATATTATACCCATAATCAGACTAAGATAGCCTAAACCCTTTATTTGAAATTAGTTTTGAAAGGAATAACAAATAATCCAACACATTTGTTTACATATTCATATGTTTTTTTCTTAGTATTACTCTTTTAAATATATTATATTGATAACAATATAATATAATTGTATAATTATTATATTAATCTACATCCACCAAAAAGTGACATATTCTATTTTTCCATAATATAATTAATGGTTGGTAAAATGTATGAAAAATATGAATAAATATTATATCATTAATATAAATATAATTCCAAACTATAAAATTATCATATACTTTATTTCCTCTCATTATTTAATAAATGGAAATACTACTCAAGAGTTTGTGCAAAATATAACATTCATGAGAAATGATTTTCATTTTTCATCACCACTAATTATTGTTATATTTAAAAATATTTCAACATTATTAACATATGACTAATATAATTATAAATATTAGGAAAATAGTTTATAATTATCTCACTATGGCCAACATTAAAAAGGTGTCACCAAAATATTTTCAAAAAAACATTTAGTAGATTCAATAAAAAATAATTATAATGAAACATTTTACCAAACTAAAATTGATAGACCTCGTAAAATTAAATATTCAGGAATAATTTTATTGGTAATATATTGAATTATATATATTTAATTATTTAATAATACATGTTCAAGATATGTGTGTTGTCAGACATGTGTTAATGGATGTGTTTATATTTATCTTGAATGAGATATTTTCTAATGTTACACATTAATTATGTTGATAGAGGTTTTATATACTACAAATGAGTATATGTTGGAAAAATCCATGATTTAATGAAATTTATTTAAATAACCTTATTATTTTCAATATTCCAATGACATTTTATTGAATAATTAATTTAATATATGGGTTTCATTAAAAAATAGCCTACTTTGAGAAACATTATATATAAATAACACACTTTATTTTTAATGTGGTTTAAACTTACAATGGAAATTAATTATCAGGGGTTGTCATTATTTATGGTTTTATAAATTTAGTTACATGATAAATATATATATATATATATATATATATCTTTTAATGGGTTATTATTAGAATTATTTTTATTCGGATTGGGTTTCTTGTGGTAAGATTCACCCAATAAAACATATTTCTTATTATACATAATGATTTCTATTGAATGGTGTATTAAATTCAAAAAAAAATGTTTTTTTATCATCATTGTATTACATTTTCTGATATTAAATGTTGTGTACAATTTTCATTATCTACTTGGTTTTTGAGTGACAATTGTAAATGTAATAATGGGTTTTTTCTCAAATTTCTCTCTTTAATACATGTTACAAATTATAAACCATGATTACTAGTATATCATGTAAATTTGGATTATCAAACGATAATTGATTTATTCTCTATTTATAGTTATTTAAAAATATATACTAAACCAAAATCAATTTTATTTTTTAAATGACCTTACACTCAACTGTTAATTTTATTGAAAGGCTTATTTGGTACCTCATACTTGACATATCATTTATTTGTTATATTTTCACACTATTTTATGGAATTTTGTTTCAATTTTTCCTTTCTTGTACAAATATACTAAACATATTGACTTAATTAAATACCCTTTTCATTTCTAGAGTTATAAATTTTCAAATTTCTGCATAAAATAACCACATTTATGTAAACTTGGTTTAAGGGAAATTTCATATTTATTTACTCATACAGAGAATCACCCCCATAAAATTATTTTAATATAAGGATATATTTTAAAACCCATAATTATATTATATATAACCCCTTTTGATCAATTCTTATATTACATAAATAATCAAGGACAATCCTCTTTTATAAGTATCTTTTACATATTTCATAAACAACTACTGAAGTGGTTAGTTTTTATTATTTATTATCCAATATAATTCCCATAAATTTGTGGTATTTTATCCCCAAGTTCAATATATATATATTAATTTTTTATAATGAATTAAAAAATGATTTAATTCCCCCTCTTTTGGGAAATCCAAATTCTATAGCATATGGTTATACCAGTAATCAGAATTATCAAATTTGTATCATTCTCATGGATTTGACCGTGCATATGATTTATTTATGGATTATGTTCTTTATATGGAACATGTGTGTATGATTTTAATTTATGTAATTTGTGATCCTAGGATTCAGTATGTCTTCAATGTATTGGGTAATGTTTTATATCTCATGATATGTTATTTAAGGTGTTTTTGAGTGAACCTAACCAACTATGGACATTTTTAATATTAGGATGATGTTATGGGAAATGGAAATTTACTGATTTTTATGATATATTGTTTACTCTTATTTCCACATATTTATAATTCCATGATCAACTGATATAATTACATTTTCCTAAATGGTATTTTTATTTTCAATGGAATAGTTTAATTACTTGAAACCTTCACATTGTTATAACTATTGTACAAATGCTCCTAAAAATAACAACCATGAAAATGGCTGGTTAAATATTAAATCAATAATCACACCGATTCTGGAAGAGTGGGCCTAATATTTTACACCTTTTAGTACACTCATGAGGGATATTCATTGGTTAATCATATGCTCTTTAAAAATTAATATAAATGATTTATTTTATAGTATCCTTTTGGATATAGGTTTACCTATTTAGGATAACAAAACATAATGTTTCATAGGTTTAAAATAATGATTTATATGATTAATAAAGTTTTTCATTTATAGAATAAATGTATCATTGGTTTTAAATGAAGGTGTCATTGGATAATACAACCTAAAATTGTTCTTTAGTTTTCATGTGATCATTTGCATGGATTATATTGATATCGATTTTTGGTTTTTGTATATTTTTAACATGGTCAATTAAATGATGGTAAAAAGGTATTAATATTTAAATCACTACATAATATACCAAAATATGGGAGATTACTTAAATAGTTGATAATAATTATGTAATAATTTTATGTTGGATTATGATAGTTTTTTTCTCATTCAAATTATAATTACATTAGTATGTTAATAGAAATTAAATAGTGACACTATCAATTATCTTTATTATATAATGATATGTTAACAATATTTATGTATATTATTAAATTAATTAGGATTTTCTGAAACATATAAGGACTATTCTTCAAAAGTTATTATTTATATGTATGAAAACTTATAGTAAATTGTATCAATATAATCGAAAAAATAATTTTTGATAAGTTTATATTTACGGGGATAACAAATAAAGAATATATGATTGGGGTACATATAAATATTTGGTTTATATTAAGCATTATTTTTACCTAATAAAGGGTCGATTTATTTTGAAAAACTATGTTAGATAATATTACTATGCTTAATATTGATAAATTATTATTTATATTTTGTTTGTGATTTTAATCTAATTTTTTGGGTTTATGATATATATATATATATACTAGTGTGTGACTTTATAAACTGTTTAATGAATATAAGAGATTATTTTTGAAATTAAATTCACTATTTCTCTATGATTTAATGTCTTATAGATTGAAATGATTTGGTAAAATTACTATTATAGTGAAAATTTGATTAGTGAATGTATATACATGAGTATATTATTTTACGAAATATTAATTCTATTTTAGGAAAGATATGACACAGAAGATAAATATAAGGGAGTAAGGATGATTTCATATAATGATTAATTTCTAAAATGATGAATATATTAGGAATACCCTCACATAAATTAATTAGATATGTAAAATTGAAAAGACATAATTTATTTGATGGGAATGGAAGATGTAATGACCCCATATTTAAATATTAATTTTTCCACTAATTAAGTAAATTTTTATTGATAAATTTACATATATGAAACAAATAGATTAAAAAACTATTATTTGTTTATAACATTAAGTACCATTATTCTTAATTATCATGTATGAACACAAGTAACTAAATAAAAAAATATATTAATGTATACATTTACAAATATAAAGTTAATTTTAAAAAAATTAATTAATCCAATATTGTTGTTAATAGTCTATCAATTACTATAATGTAACTTTTTAAAAATAAAATCACTCTTTATATTTTTAATGTGTGGCCAAAATAAAATAAAAAATATTTTATTATTTCAATCTTTATTAATGTTTTTTGTAAATTAAGAATAAGAACAATTGGTAATTTAAGAAGATTCCTTCCTTGACAAAAATCATAGAATTTTATTTTATGGTTGTATTCAAATGTTAAAATATAAAATTATAGAAATTTATTTTGGGAAAATACACATCTAATTTTTATTTAGAGTATAAAATTTATCTAAATATTATTTTATTTGGTTTTTTCAAAAATAAATTTTTGTAGGTAAATTTTAAAACATATTGATCTTTCATAATACAATAAATTTTATGAAATTAGTTCATTAAAATTTTGAATCCATTTTATTATAAAAATATATATTATAAATATAAATGAAAAAATTTTAATTAATATGTTCAATTCCTTAAATCATGATAGAAGATTTTATAAAATTATAATAGTTTTTGAAATCCATTTTTCATCTGTTTCTTTAATAAATTTTAAACCTGGATGAATTTTTTATGGATTTATTTAAATATAAAATAAATATTCATTTATCTATAAAAATCTGTTTATTATATTTTATTTAATTATCATGGATAATTTTGTACAACACATATGACATAGGCTTAAAATTTAACTTTTCGTAAAAAACATATTCTACGCATCACATAGGATAAAATAAGGATTAGTTTTCTAATATATAAAATGATAATTTAAAAAATTTATTCTAATATTCTGGATTTAAATTTTCATATTATTAAACATGAAAATTTTCATTACATTGGCATAAAATTTATCTTTATAGGAATAATCCTAATTAATATGATAGTTGTAAAATAATATTTTCTAATATTATAGATTTATTAAAACTGTGAAATTTATTTCAAATAAATTAATATAAAATATTTATAATAATTAGTGTCATATTTTGTTAATGAAACATAAATAAAACTATTAACAATCATTTAATTGGGATAGATATAGAATATAATTTCATTATTATAAATTTATGTATAAAAAATACTTTTAGAAATAGTATATAGCATTAACCCTTACATCAGGTCTTTTTTCCCTATATGTTCTCTAACCACCCCATCATTGAGAGAACTAATCATGATTAGAATATAATCCATAAATGAATACACTTATATGTGGTCTATATGATATTGGATGAATGGGATTTGTTAAATAATTTTGTGTAGTATTAATTGGATGATATATAAATATAAAATTGCGTACATAAGGTTAGAGATGAGGTTCACATATTTATGTGATAGGAGGGATACACATGGAATTTATTAAAAGAATTAAATTATATAAGTTCACTATAATGATATAGTCGATCTAAATTTCTATGTATTATATGGATGGATCTAATATGATTTAAATAAAATCAATTATTTATTATTATTCACATTTGGGTCGTAATAATATTCTCAAATCGTAGTTTAACCCTTAGATAAACCAATTTTAATATTATGTGTGGTATAAATAAATTACTATTATTACAATTTAAAATGAAAAAAATAGGTTGAATGTATTAAATTATATAATATATTATTATTTCTTATATGGAATAAATTTTAATAAATTGAATTTCTATATGTTTGAAAATTTAAGCTCGAATATGTTTTCTATATGAAATGATTTATTTCTTGAAAAATATATTTTCAAGAATAAAAATTCATTTACATATATTCTATGATTTATAAAAACCACAAAATGAATGTAAAATTTTTAATATAATTTATAATATATAAATTTAATTAATTACATTAATATGTATAGATTAATTTATTTTATTAATATAAAAAACACATTGCACGAATGGATTGAATGTGACTCAACAACCTTGGTTCATGCAATTACAAGTGGTACTATTAATTTTTCAAAGAATCTTACTACAAAATTGGGAAATTTCATAAATGAACCATACTACATGAAATATATTTTTAAACATGTCTACTGTGAAGCGAATCACTTGGATTTTGGGATGGTTAATAATGGGGTTAATGCTCTAGAGCTAAAATGGTGAAATTATTTTCTTAATGATTTTTAATCTTTTTTGGAATCTTGACATGTCTAAAAAATACTAATTCATATTTTTTATGTTTATTTTATTAAAAAATATAGACCTTATAGTAATGCACTCAATTTACCATAGATATGAACATTACATGAATGAAAATATTTTATAGAAGAATATAATTTTTTGATCCCAAAAAATGAACATATATCAAAATAAAAGATAAGGATTATTCAAATTTAATGAATTATATTAATTATAATTGATTATAATTTATATTTATTTATTATATCATTCGAAAAATAATGGTAATTTTATAAGAAAATACATTATAGTTATTGTAAAAATCAATATTTTTTACTATTCATGTAGTGTTCTCGACCCTAGTAGCCTGGATTAATTGTCAAAATTATTATATATCCGTAGAATTTACTGAATCTCATCATGAAGGATCAAATAGGTTAATTTCCATATAAAGATATGTACTTACATTATTTAAAAATTAATTTTTAAAACAAAAAATACCCAATGAACTTTATCTATGAATTCAATTATTTAAATTACTGTATCTATATATATTAATTATAAATAATTTCTGTATCATAGGGAAAATAAAACAAAAGAAAGTGGTGATATTAGATGCTCAATAAGGGTATCCATATATTGGAATCAATGAATAAATAAGACACTATTTGTTTAACATGGTTAAAAATATGAAACACATTTAATTTAATAAATAACATGCCCAAAATATGGAATGAATAAAATATGAGGAAATAATTCCATATAAATAATAACATTATCTTGAAATTTGACCATTTATATTCTAACTAATAGAATAATCACATGAAATATCAAAAACTAAATTCATCTTGATGGAGTACATATTACTTCACAAATAAAACATACTGTTGGGGCTTCTTCCAAGACATAGAATACCATCCAATATTTATACAATACATATAATACAATTAAATAATATTACAAGACCTCTATATAAATGGGGATGTCCTCAAGAAAAATCATATCACATTTGTCACAAAATCTATACCGATGTATCAAGGGGCCAAAACAGGCACCAACCATTACATAAAAATTAAAATGAATTCATCATATTAAATTGTGGAAAACAATTAACATAAATATTTAAATTTTAAGCAGCATAAAAAATGATAATAATATATCCAATTAAATAACCTAATAATAAACTATCTAAATTATAATTAATGATATCAATATAGAATATCCCTAGACAAACTGATCATAAATCATTTCGAGAAAACGAAGGATGGTATCATTGGAGTACATCACTATTTGAGAAAATGTAACATCAATGAATTTCTCCCTAACTGGAAAAAAGTCTGAAAGATTACTTGAAACATTTTATTGTGGAAAATATAATTTTTTGGAAATAAAAATTTATTAATTTAAAAATAGAAATTTTATAAAAAAAATTTCAAAATCATTTTATTTTAAAATATATATTTTAAAAACATATAAATTAAATAGAATTAGGAATTTTTATAATAAAATATACTTCTAAAGATTCAATGAATTATTTAATTAAATGAGTGTTGTAATGGTGGTTAATTCTTTACACGTCGTAGAAGCTAAAAAGTACATTCCTTTTACACTATAAAAAATCCGTAAAGTAACTCATTACATGAATGAGAAAAAACAATTTTCAATATTTTTTTCAAAATTGAATATTTGTTAAATATATAATTAATAAATCATTTGGATATTTATATAAAATAGTATATAAATTTTGAAGACATGATTTTGTAGTTAAAAGTATTTTCAAATAACGTGAGAAATATAGTCGTTATACGTTAAAAACATTTTATTAATAATTTCAGGTATAAAAGAGATGATGAAGTATAATATTATCTGAAAAAGATAAAAAAATATTAGAAGAAACTATATTCATTTTAATATGTTAAATTCAAATTATCCCCCCATGGTATACATAAACAAACACAATTTTTAAAAATAAAGAAATTGTTAAAGTAACCCTTTACCACTTTGGTATATTTTGAGTCATAATCACTATGAAATAAAAAAACAGAAAAGAAAATTTAAAATAATTAAGATAAATTTATTCTTTATATAACATACAAAAAATGGAAATATATACACCACACAAATTGAAAATATTTGAATATGGAATATATCTCTCAATTACAATAGTGAGACAAGAATCCCTTAACTCACATTTGTTTTTTTTGGAAAAAATGAACCTCCTATAATGGTGTTCTAAACAAGTTATTAACTTATTAATTAACCACATTAGTATTAATAATATCTTCATATTTCCCATTATAACATCTTATTACTTATTCATTAATAATCATTCATTGTTTTCATTGTTTCTAGTGAAAAATGTTTTATTATCCCATGTTGTTTTTCATAAATGATCAATTTTTTTCATATATTATATATTTATATGATAAATAGAGTAATAATGAAATATTTATCATATTTATATGTTAATTATAATTTTAAAACTAATAACTAGTGATGGTTATGAAAAATAAACTATGCAATAATCATGGAGATGCTAGGTTGTACGTACACACAAGTAACATTTATATGTTACATTTATCATTAATGGGAGATGTTAAGTAATAATTTATATTTCAAAAAGATAATAATATCGGATATATTCTATTATTTTTTTAAATATATTTATATATTTCATATAGGTAGTGTAGTGATGAGTGAGATTCACATCCCTTAGTGAAGGCGGTTATCCACGCATACACAAATGATGATATACATTTTCAGTGTTAAAAATAAAATGATATATTGTATTTTAATAATTTATAATATGTAATTAATACCAAATATACTTATTTATATCTCTTATATTTGTTAATATTTTCTTTATTATATTCAATGTAAATCGTCAGTGTAAAATGAATCACATCGCATCGTGAGACCATAGTCCGCCATACACAAAAGTGATGTTATCATGTATCATAATGAATTGAAAATATAAAGGTATATATGATAAAATATATATATTGGTATAATTATATTATAAATATCATATATATTTTGTATATCCATAATTTCATTATATGTGGTAATGGAAAACTAAAGGAAACTTGTTCATGAGGCGGTGGTTTTCCCTAAAGAAGTTGATAATTTTATATTCCATTTGATGTTAGTGTAGATTGTTTTCTGTAATAATATTATTATAATAATATCCATGTATATATAATAGATTTACTATAAAATTATATTTTAATAATAATTTACTGAGTTTGAGGAAGAAATAAAATAAAAAAATCTAGTTGAAGAACATCACATCTTATTTAGGCTGCCTCTATAGGTTTCCACCAAAGAATTAGAAGGTTGTCTCTCTCCCAAAAATGCTTCTATGAATAAAGGATTAAATTTTTTAGTGGTATTAGTAGTACTTTACTAGAAAAATGATGTGAATGTGTGATGAATAGTGAATCGGGTGTGTCTTTTATGAGGGAGCGGAGTCGCACACCTGTAATTTTAAGATAACCAAATATGAAACCATGTTTTCGACATAAAAAAAGAAATAAAATATAGTATTAACAATATTTATAAATTATTGGGTTTTAATATATACATAAGATATATTTTGTACATGTTTATAGGTAAATTTTACCTTAATCATTATATATTAACCCTCAAGTAAATCCATTTTTACCTTAACTACTGTAATTATTATTTTTAGTTTTTCCACTATTCATTATCTAAAGAATAATGTTTCACAGATTAGATAATATAAATTATGTTTATTCAACATATTTAATACATTTTCTAATCGTCTATTCAAATATGCGACAAAATGAAATTTAAAATTAATCTCACAGACTTGATGAGAAAGTGTTTTTTGAAAGAAAAAATGTTCAAAATATTTTAAAAAATTTTATATATAAATTAAATATGAAATTAATTCCAATGAAAAAAATTGGCCTAATATTTAACTAAATTAAAAAATTATTCTTTTATTCGAATTCAAAATAAATTTTCACTTTCAAATTAACCCAAAAATAATGATTGAGAACAATTAAAATTCAGTATTTTTCATTAATCATCAAAAAATGAGTCATTTCAAAAACAAAACAAAAAACCCATGCAACGCTAAAAATAAAAATATTATATAAAAAAGGAATTTTATTTTCTATAATATACTATATGATTGTGGTAAAATTTAATTTTTAATTGTATGAATAAAGTGTTGTTAAACCATATTTTAGAACTATTACCAAATTTCATAAAATAATTATTTTTATATGAAATGAATTTGTTCTTTCTATTCAATCGATTACCATATTTATCATGTTTTTTAATTATTTAATATATTTCAGTCTATTTTATGGGGGATATATGACTTGGAATGGTGATTTTTCAATTCGATAATGGTGATTATTTGATTATATCTTTCCTTGAAAAACAATGACATGATTTGATCAGTCCTGGGAATTAGATATTAACGAAAAAATTATGGAATATTTTTATGATTCTAAATCCACTAAAAATGGGAAATTCTATAACGAAAAAAGTCATTTCTTTTCTATAATCTCTCAACATATTAACAAACTATGGATAATAATATTGTTGGTTTTCTTCCAAATTCATTTTGCATGATGACGATATTCTCTCAGTAATGGTTGAAACAAACTTTCTAATATATATAGTTGGCCAATGGAATTATTATCTTTTAGAATGTATAAGTCATTCCAAGGAACACATAACTTTTTTATTTGTAGCTCTTAAATCCAATACTGGTAAATGTTGGACAATATGTGACTAGATTATTAAGACAATAAGTATATGATACATTCATTTAATTTTCATGAACAAGTAAGACATTGAAAATTCATGGAACATGGGGAATTTTAATCATAATCCTGGAATCATCAGACTCATGGAAGGTGATTGCAATATTATCCATTTTGATCAAAAACAATATACTGCTCAAGTTAGGGTAATAATACATGACTTAAGATGGTTTTTTTGACCCCCAAAATTTTGCAATGACCTTGTAGCACGATTAGGGATATCAATTAATATTTATTAAAGAATTCTTGATGGAAACATTTTCAATTATGATAGAAATGTAGTGTTGGAATTTATGGAATCAATGATTCTAAAAGTGGTATTATTTATTACTAATTATAAGATAATTTTAGTCAATGTTGATTTTGAATATAAACCTCCATATTGAGGATTCTAAAAATTGGTGGTTTATGCTATTTCCAATTATAAAATAATTCTAAAATTTATTAATGTTCTAAAGATAATTAAATATTATAGGAGGGTTAATAAATAATAGATATAAAAGGGCTCACAATTTTTTGTTGTATAGACCTATAATAAACTATTATATCAGGGAATGTTTTCTCCAGATGTGTCGGAATAGAAACCAAAGATGACTATATCATTGGCTAACTTGGTGGAATATGTGAAGATAGAAAATTTGAACAGATGATCCACTTCTATGAATAGTGATTTTATTTTAAAATCATATGGTAATAATTTTATATATGAATAATATTAAGAAATTAATTATCTAGTACTTCAGTCCCATGTATTTACCCATCCTAATGGTGAATATTATTCATGTTAGGGTTTATATATGTCTAAAAATTATATTTTATACATTTTTATGTTCAATTTAACCCATTTAAATTTAGCTTAATTGTCAGGTAAATCGATTCATGCCTTAACCACAATAAGAACTTTGTAGTATTTTCACTGCTGGTTTTGATCAGGAATTATGGTGAAAATACTAGAAAAAATAATTTATTAATAATATTAATATTTAATTCATTTATCCTAATTCTATTAACATAAGTGTAAAATTTTACATTGAATGTAATCATGTAGATGGGATTAGAAGGTGTGTTACCAAAGAGAAAATATTCAATAATTTCCATGATTTTATATTTATATAAAACATTATAATGAGTATGATGACCTGAATTGGATTAATATATTTAAAATTGAACTAACTTTAATTTAAATCAAATTCAAAATATGATTTTACATTCTAGATATTTTGGACCAAAAATCAGTTTTCAATTTAAATTTAGTACTTTTCACAATACATTGAAAAATGTATCATTTTATAAAAATTACAAAATTCTACCATAAGATATTTTTTATATTTATATATAAATATTATTACTATTTTTCAAAATATACATTAAAAAGTTGTAAAAATTTGATTTTATATTATATTCCAAAAGTGCGACTAAACAATGTTTTTTAAAAAATCCATTACAAAACATTTATTTTTTCAATTAATTGATTTAAATTTTATTTTTAATCAATAGATTACCAAAATTTTAATAATTTAGATAATAATATAAATCTTATACATCTTATGTTCTGGGTTATAATGCAATATTATATTATGGTTCATTTTGACTTGGTGTTGCATGTTCTGCAAGCTTTTGAAGATATTAATTTTTTTAAATAAATATTTTGTTGTGTCACATGTGTTATAATTTATTTTAAGCATTTTATTATATGTAAAAAATTCTATAAAAAATATACAATTAAAATCAAATGGTGTTCGAAATTAATGGAAAATAAATATTTTTAATGAAATACAAAATATTAACCCTAAGATAATATTTACTTGATGATTTTAAAATTGATATGAAGGTACTATAATAAAAATCTAAAAAATAATGGAAATTATATATAATTTTCAGATGAAAAACATTTTTATAAAAACATTTTTTTATAAATACATATTTTTGAAGCATAAAAAGACATTACAATAAAATTATTATGTATTTATTTTGTAATAATCATTACACCTTAACTATTTAAAAACATCATACATTTTTAGAAATTAGGATATTATAATTCTTACCTTACAATTTAAAATATGTGTTATAATATTTTAATACATAATGGTTGATAATGAATTGATGTTACATTTATGGAAGGATGTCTTATAATTTGTCCTTATTTATAAGGAAATATATATAAAACATCGCGGTGTTAACATTTTACACACTTTAAAATGTATTTTCCATTGAAAAAAAATCACTCTAATATTATAAATTGATGATAACCATTTTTACCACATATTTAGTATCTCATTTAGTGACCTTGAATTTATGTTTCCACCAAAGAACATCATCTATGAGATTTTTCTTATTCCGTAGAACATCATCTCAACAATCAAAGATTTATATTGATTTATATGTGTAGTAATGATCAAGATTCAAATGTATAGTCTCTATGTTTAACACTTTTGATGGATTAGGATTGACCTTCCTCAAGAGAGATAAATGGAGCACGTCATGATTATGAGATAGGTTCAGAAGGAGGCCACGAGAAATGAATCTATCCCAATATGATCAAGAATCATGGCAGGATCAAAATTCCAAGGGCTTATAATTTTATCCATTATAAATCTAAAAACCGTCTCCCATGTATAAATTAATATGAATACCTTCTCACTAACATCAAGTTCTAAATCATGCTAAATATTTTCAAAATATGTATTCTATCAACTATATGATGCTAAATTGATAAAAACTTATCTAGCTTACCTTATAATTAATTGCTCCCCAAAACATTATTTTCCCAATTTCTTCCAATTAGACTATGATCATACACTTCATTAAATCCCAAGATTCATGAAGATCCATCTAAATACTCAATTGAAATATATTTTTTAAAAAATATTTTACTAGAGGGTGGTATTGATCCCAAACACCTTTGAAATAATGAGGAAAATATCTCAACATAACCACCCGATTCCGAATAGTCCTCTCATAATTAATATATTTATATTGATGATATATAGTACTAAAACCCAACTCTATTTCTTTTACATTCTAATGAAATATCAAAAACATTGAGTTCATCCTCACATCCTTATCATTTACTATATAATATTATACCCCTCAGAACATTACAACTTCCTTAATGATTATCCTAGAATGATTATCAATTTTGAATTATTTTTTGGTATTAATGAATTATAATAGATTTGTAACACGATAAAATGAAACCCAAATAACATTATTACCATTAATAGTATTTATGAGACTGAAAACAAATTAAATTGTGAGGTTTTCCAATTTCTATTTATGTATGGGTAATGGTTATAAAACCCCCATATACATTATTCTATCTTCCTTGACTTATTTTCGTACAAATCTCTAATAAACATAGTCTTTAAAATATAAATTTATATTTTACCCTTAAAAATACTATTTAAGATCACAATATATCTTTTTAGTTATATGATGAATATATAATGATGAAATCATATATTTATCCAATATCCAATTCTTCATGTTTGATATTGATGATACACATAATCAGTTCATGAAGCTTATCAATCTATAAAGGTCATGGTTGAACTCAAGAACATTTCATAACATCTCATGTATCTCTATTTCATCATTAGAAATCACCTTATACATCACATGTATAGAGGGTTGAGAATTAACTTTATAAATGTATTATTTATTCAATTCCTTATATGTTTCATGTTCTATCGTTAACAAAGTGATGAATATTGTCTTTTTTAATATCTACATCATAGGTATGATAAAATTATCCTTTCCACTCAAATATACATCATCCATGTTTTATTTTTGATACTGGAATTATATTGAGATGTCCTAATATTTAATCAACTCTATCCATAATCTATGCTGTGTATTCAACTTTTTATAGATAAAAATAAACATTATTAAATTTTTATCACTATATATGTCACATTTTTCTCTATAAATATAATTCTTCCATATCTATAAAGAAAATAATACCTATTACAACATCAAATCAATATCCCAGTAATTTTACTCATTAAAAGTCAATTTTTTGGATTCACACTCAATTGTCATATACTCATTCATAAGAAAGATACGCATCCCCTTATTCAACATGTCATTGTAAATTTGAAACCCTTATCTAAGATAGATGAGTGTTGAAATAGGTCCATATACCATCCCTCAATTCTATTACATGAATTTTTATACATTTTTCATTCTATAGGAAGATAAATCTCTTTTGACTTAACAATGTTAGTGGATTAGATATTCATGATAAATCCTTACTAATGTGTTAATAATATCCAACAATGTAATAAATGCTATGGATAATAGTTACCGTTATTAGTTTGTGGTAGTGTTTAATAACATATTCAATTTATGCATCCATTTTTATACCATCAGATGATACTAAATAAATAAAAATTGTATCTTTTTATTAATAAAATTTACAAATATTAAATATTTAATAAATGTTACCATTATTTATTTTATCCAGTTCAAAACACCACAGATCATAGTAAACATGGTTACTAATAGAATATATAATAACATAACCTTAAATGACTACTAAAAATTTATTAAATTAATCTCCAAGGACCATATTTATTAAATCACTTATGATAGTCGGGAAATTAATAAAACGGAATGGAATCACTAGAATTTCATATTTCCCACCTCAAATGGAATGTTGTATTTAATATGTATTCACTTTTTACCCAGAACTGATAGTATCTTAATCATGGATAAATGTTTTAAAAATATTTAACTTCTCATAATTGATCAAAAAAATCATCAAACTGGGGAAGAGGATACTTTTTCATGATATTTATCAAGTTTAATCATCAATAATAAATATAGAGAAACATTTATCAATATTTCTTCATAGAAAAATGAATAGGTTCCCGCATGGTAATTAAATAGGATAAATTAATATCTTATCAATTTTATCCTCAAGTATCTTCTTTAATTATAAATTCACAATTAGTATACTCACATTTGAAGTGGTTAAAATAGGTGTAGCACTCGGTATGACACCAATTAAAATCTAAACAAAACAATTTTTTGGAATTGTCTGATACTATTTAAATAATTCACTATCAAACTCAAATACAATAAGAATACTCCAATTATTATTTCTCACCAATGTATCTATGATAAAAACCCTATTTGAATTTGAATCAAGACACCAGAATAAAACGTTATTTACAATATAATTTTACATTTATCGACTCAATGGTAGAATATCATAAGTTGGTTTCTAATAAAAAAATGTGACATTTCTTCCATATAAACTTATGTGATACATATATATATTTAATAAACTGATTCCCAAAATACATTCATATTTAATCAAGGGAATAATATCATGTTTTTATGGAACACATTCCCACCAACTCTAATTGGGGAAGAATCAATGACCTGACATGAGACCATCATACATTAATATTTTATATTAATATTTTAGAATCATCAGATTGAGGTGGTAATATATATATTTTAGATTATTTTTAAAACCAATGATACTGGGCAGAAGTAGAATAAATTAATACATTATCCATTCTAGATTTGATTGTAAATATACCTTTAACCTCTTTTGTATAGTAACCACACATCATTAATAGTGGCCACATAAATATTTCCCTTTTCCTATGGTATTATGTGGTTTATAACATAATCTATCAATATTTACCTCATACTCGAGTATTGGTTTCAATAATTACCTAACTCGTTACATTAGAAACATTTGAGTGTGGGTGGTACATTCTATTGAGATTTGTTATTTTTCGATTAATTTACTAGCCTCTTCCCATCACATCAGTATTATTTTAGTTGATGGATATCCATGAAAGCTATAAATAATTTAATTTCACATATATAAAATTTTATTAATGTATAATACAACACATGTTACATTATTGGAGACTGATCTTTATCCATTAATTTGATTTAATATAATTTTTTAAAAAATTTATCATCCTTTTCTTTTCAAATATATGAGACTAATAGGGCCCTCTAGTAGTAACCCAACCCTAGTAAGACATGAATCTATGATGAATACCATTACATTTGAATGATTAAAAATAATGAAAAATCAATGGACTAAGGAGTTTAACAGTTGTAGTAAACCAGATAAATACATGAGTCTTTTATTAAAATATATAAAAAAGTAGAACATAGATTTTTTTAGGGAAAAAATTATTACCACTTACCATATCCTTGAATATATTTATTTATATTTTCATTAGATTCTTGGAAATAAAAATGAAAATAATTGTTAGATTATTTCGTCTCTGATGTATAATTACTGTGGTAACAATAATGAATCAATGAGTATAATCAATATAAAAACGTAAATAAAAAAAACACATTCC
Source organism: Viscum album (assembly GCA_963277665.1). NCBI lineage: Eukaryota > Viridiplantae > Streptophyta > Magnoliopsida > Santalales > Viscaceae > Viscum > Viscum album. Next base: position 52,674,328 of record OY728143.1, on the reverse strand, counting down.
ATTTTTTAATAAACCGAGACAGAGTGCATAAGAAATATAAAAAAGGTAATTATGTGAAAAAAAATTAAATATATATAATTGGAAACGGTATAAAAAATATGGAAAGTAAAATAATTTAACAGAAATTGAATTCAATCAAAAAAAAAACGAGAATAAAATGATCCCTAGATTTTTTTTCATAGTGAAAATAAATTATATAATAAAGATAAAGAAATAATAAATTATTGAAATTAATAATTTCCAAACATCATGCTTCCTAAGAAAATGATACCTTTAACATCTACAACTATACTAAAGACAGTTTAAAATATACTCTGTAAAAACCCAATATCTTATTCATGGAAACTGATTCATCTAAGGAGACTATCGATTCATCGAGGGGATTGCAGTATCCAGTCCCCAACCCATGTCATTATTGTCCAATGAATTCATTATATGTTATATAATATATTTATTTAGAAAACAATATACCTTATAAAATAAATTTATCTATAAAATTATATTGATATATCAATAATTACCCAATTAACCGTATATCATTAAATGTAAACAAAGCAAGTAGAAATGGTATAACGTTTAACAAATAAACATATTATTGATAAATAATAATAATTTTTGTTTAAAATTTTATGTCTAACGATCATAAGAAATAAAATATTCCAGGTGGAATGAAAAAATAAATCAATGTAGTGACTTTTAGTACTACCCATCGTTAAAGAAATCACAGACCATCTAGATGAATAATAAGGAAATTATTTATACAAAAAATCTCTTTTGAGTATTGATAATGTGTTGTTTTTGTTGATGATAAATAAAAATAAATTCAAAATATTTGTAAAATATTCATAAGGAATATATAATTTTTTTTTTGAAAAAAAAAATTAAAATACATTTTCTCTTTAAACAACTTTTATTTTTTTATTTAAATGATCATGGAATATTTGAAATATAAGTTTTGATGAAATGACTTTGGGTAATTTTATACATCTCATAAATGGTGAAAATAATGTCCCTTTTTCATGGTAATATGGGTAGAAAATTGAAATTTTCGGAAATAGACATGAATATTCATTTGACAAAATTTATTAAATGCCAAAGGGTGTAATAATTTCATTAAAAAATATTTTTGAATTGGGTAAATCCATTTTTATAAAAAATGTTTCTCAGGGAAAACAAATTTTTGAAAAAATAGTGTAGTGAAGTTGAGTCTTCATAAATTCATTTTCTATAACATACTGAATTCAAAATAGTTGTAAAATGGAATGAAAACAAAAAATTGGTTACAAATAACCATATAGGAAAAAATTAAATGGTGCATTGTAAAATTATAATATTAATTTCTTTAATTTTATTTATTGAATAAGAAGTCTTAATTTCCAATGAGCCTGTACTATAGTTGTAAGGGATCCTTATTTCCATCCAAGAGTCCCAGGTTCAAAACTGGGTAGAGGCAAATTTCTGGGTACTCTAGAAGCATTGTTGCAGGAATTGTATGGCACTGTAACAACTAGAACTATTCAACCAATTTGGGCCTTCAGGCAATAGGTTTGGGCCTACTTGTCTCAAGGCATTTGGTTCATCAACGGTATTTGGGACATAGGGTCTTTGGGACCTAGATAAAATGATGTAGGCCAGTTCACACAGAGCATGCCCTATAAAAGGATAAATCAAAGAGTAACAGCCACCAGAAGCATAGCTAATTGAATTGGAAGAATATGTGGGTATGGTAATTGATATCGGGACCATGCAATGTGTAACATTGTATGTGAAAATGTTATCCGATCATCAATTTAATGTGGGGAGAAATGAGATCAAATGATATAGAAGATGGGGACGGGCAATTCTAGTGGGCTGGGCCTACGATTCATATAATGGGCATAGTATGCCTTTGGGCCATCAGGTAATGTATTAGACTTTGGGTCATTCTAGGCATTGTGCCTTGGGCCTACGGGTCATTTAAGGCTTCCCCTTAAATCCATAATATGTTTATTATACATAATATAATTAAAAAATAAGTCTTTCGGGCCATTCAGGCAGTAGTCTTGATTTGAATGAGATTTTAAATAAACACATAAAACTTTATTAATTTTGAAGATATAATTAAAAAATTAATTGAGTATGTGTATAAAATAAATATACAAATAAAAGAAGTGTAAATAAATCAATTTATAGTAATATTAATTATAAAAATAATCATAAATTATTAATGATAATGATGATGTAATATAACCTAATCAAATTGAATTGAGTGATGAATTTTTTACCATATGTTAACATTAAATTTAAAAACCCTTATATGATCAAATTAAAATGAAACAAAAATAACATGAATAAATAATTATTCATGATGTTAAATTTCAAATGGTCAATATATATACCGAATTAAAAACATTATGTTCATAACAACACAATATATCTCAATGAAATGAAATTGAGATTAAATCTCTTACCTTGAGTTTTATTTTGGGTGGACATCCCATAACCTCATGTATACTACTTATAAGAATGATATTAACTGATAAAATAACCAAATTCATATTCATAATATCATATATGATACTTTTATAATATCTTATCACCTGTCTACTAATTTTGTTTCTTTATTTTCACTATTTCATGTGTTAATTTCATTATTTCTGAGTATGTTTTAACTTTTTTATTTTTGGTCCTCTTACTCAAATAATGATTTAATCATATATAGAATGAAAATAATGATTTAAATATTATATGTATTCATTATTTTTCTATTTTTTGAAATCAATAAAATTTCGATATAGGAAATGATGTGCACCGATAATGGAGACGTTATGCTATATTAATGATAGAGGTCAACTTTAATATCGTTATCATATTTAAAAGAATGAAAATTAAATGATATATATATATATATTATAAAAACAATATAATATATATATCATATATATATATTATAGTATTTTTAAAAAAATCGTTTAAAATTTCTAGATAATGTAAGAAGGAACTACATCGATTTGAGGATGTAGTAGTCCACACGTCCACAAAAGATGTTATTGTATTCCCCCAAAATGGAAGGAATGTAGAAATGTGTTATGAAATAAATAAAACATAGAAAATAAATTATAAATATCCTATATATTTATATATAAACAATAAATAAATCATTAATCTCTACCTTTAAATGTAATGGATGAATGAACAACATCTCTTCGCAAGGTGGTAGTCCACCTTACACACAAAGGATTGGTGTCTATCCCATTTGATGTAATTGTGTGAATGTGTAAGTATAACCCTTATAATAACATAATATCAATATATTTATGATAATTAGGATATTATATTATAATTAAATAATAATAATTTCATTGGAGGATATGTAAATGAATCATAAGTTATTGTAAAAGAATGTTACATCTTATTCGGGTAGCTCTTGTGGTTTATAAAAATAGAGATCCCTGATTTTCATTCAACCACAATTTTGGAATATAAGATTATGGGATGTATTTGGGTAGATTAGGTGGGAAGGGTTTTCATTATACCAAATTCATTAATTGTGTGAGCAAGTGGGAGGGGTGAGTGTCTTATAATATCGTAGGGGTAACATTCTTGTAATGTTTTGAAAGAGGGAAATACACCCACATTTTATCATATAAAGTGCATAGAAATATTAATTATGTTAAATAAAATATATGATATGGTACAAAAATGGCCACCAAATATGTTTTGGAACAATTTCTAGTTCATTCTGACCATTATATTTTTGGTTTAGTCACTTGTTTAGCTAGTTTTTCTCTCAATCACTATAATTAATTTTAATTTATTTATCTAATAATTATTTTTTAAAATAATTTTAAATTTTTATAAATAATAAATAAAAATAACTAATAATATTAAAATAGTTTGAGAAACTTCCATTCACATAAATAGAAATAATCTATTTAAAATCAACCCCCACACGGGATAAGAAAGTTTGGTTTTAATGTAAAAATGATCAAAAGTTTAAAATGATTTTGTATCCAATTTAAATGATATTATTCCCAATGAATTAAATAATATTAATTTATGTATAAATTATCAAATTATAAATTAATTTCAGTTAGAAATATAATAAACACTTATCAAAAATTAAAATTAATGATAAATTTTATATCAAAATATAGTATTTGTAACTATTTATCAAAAATGAAACTCCCCAAAAAAATTAAAAAATTTCACCGTAAGATACATTTTTTATTATTCATTAAAAAATGAGTTTTTTTCATAAATTTTATTAAAGTGGAAAAATTTATTTTTAAAATAGATGCGCCATTACAAGGTTGTATATGCGTATTTATAAAAATATATCTTTTTATGCATAATTTTTGTTTTCATCAAATCATATGCCTATTAAATATATTAGATGAATGTCAAAATTATTTTATTGAATATATAATGTATATATTTATTAAATAGCATTCAATAATTTTGATTAATTTAATTTATTGAAAATCACCTTAGTGAACATACAATGAATTTTTTTTATAAAAACATTTCCTTTATTTTTAAATTGTATTTATTTTCATTTATAATTTATTGGTAACCAATGAATTTTTTTCATACAATATATTTTCATAATTTATTTTATCATACTCATAATCACTAATTTATCACATAGGTTACATCTTATTATATAGTATTTATAGTATTCTATACAAATCAGCATTGCATGTAATGAAGTCTCTCGAAGAGAACCTTTGTTGTGTGTAAGGCAAGACAAAATAGCATCACATGAATTGTGTTATATAGACTATATTTAATGTATTTTGAAAATTTTAATATAGTTTAAATAAACAGGATTCATATTCCCTTCTACAATTGGTGTTGTGTTCTATACACGCTTTCAAATACAATGTTCTTACATTGGAAATTTGTGGTGTTACATTCTCATAACATTAATTGAATTGTTTTTTATTAATTTAATCATTATATCAGCTATCATGGGTTTGATATTTTATAATTATTTTCTAAGATAAACTGCATCATAATGTATTTTATAAGTAATAATCTTAATAATAGAGGATAAGCAGTATAGAGGTCACATGGAATAACATATAACTAGGTTTTTATATAGGATAACATTAATAGAAATTGAAAATATTTACATGGAGGAAGAAATAATTAATTATAGGAGGGATTATGATCATTGATCATAATAAATGAATTATCAATTGATAGTTTATGGCCTCAAATCCGCAAATCTATAATGATTTAAATGACTATCTGTTCAACAAAAAGGATGTTATTAGGATAAATTTTTGGTCTTATGATAATTTCACTAATGTTGAGGAATTATTTTTAAGACTGAATATTAGTAAATATACATACCGAACATAATTAAAATTAATAATAACACTTGTATATTATATTTTTGGTTATATCAAATTATAATAAATCCTTTACTCCATGAAATGGATATCATATATTTATTTTTGTATTCTTGAATAACTGAAATTAATTTTTAATTTATCGTAACATACATGAATGTGTTAATTTTTTTTCTTATATAAATATTTTCCAAATCCAATATGTTTAAAAAATTAATTTCTAAAACTATAAAGTCATAAATAATTGTTTATAATTAAATTTCATTCATTAACAATAATGACATTTTAACTAAGAAATTATGTAGGACTGTGGTAGACGAGATAAGCTTATAATAATTTTATCATGGGATCATGCCTTGCTGCCATGTTGGATATGATGGGTTTTCACCTGGAATATAGATTTCAAAATATTTAAAAAATTGTTAATATAAATTTAAAAAATAAAAATGATGTTAAAATCTACAATTTAACCATTAAATTGTCTTTTAACTATGGTTTCTAAAGAAACCAGAATACATAAATACTTCATCATCTTATTTTCACATAGGCTCGTCTATGGTCAAGAGCTTATTATTATGAAATGGACGTTGAATTGAGTAATTCCGAGTTTTCCCAAAATTGAGTAAATAAAATATAAGTGGATCTTGAGGATGAGTGTTATTTCCTTTCATAGTACTATATTTATGGAAATTAATTTATTAATTTTCTTATTTCCCATCCATTAATCATTTCCCCATTCAATTAAGACACCTCCATATTTGTCTCTTTCCACATTTCTTCCATGATAGAAATCATGCCCCTTTTCCCCATGGTACCCACTATTCAAACTCGTTAATAACTTTATCTATATCTTCTTTGGTGATTCTGGGCGTTGGATAAGTTATATATTTTGTTCATAGTTTAATAAAATCGATTTGGCCAGAACATGATATCCTTCACTCAAATCAATACCCCATTTGGTTACTTAGTACCACCACATTTTACTGTATGTTCAATATTATCCTAATTTCTATAAGTTCAAACTATTGAAAAAAAAAATCATAGTGTGAGAAACAATTTTCATAGTTGGGAAACCATATAATTATCTGTAGGGTGTCTAAATATTGAAATGTAATTTTTTTTCTAAAACATATCATATTTAACCTAGGTTTTTTATTGTCATTATCTATTTTATTTACAGGTTGGGGCCGAAGACTCAATTTATTATTTGAAATCAATGACTGCTTTAGACTGGGTAGAGGGAGACCCATTACATAGCCCGAAGGCCCAAGGCCAAGTGGCCGGAATACAAGGCTTGAAAACCCATTTTTTTTGCCCAAAGGACCCCTCGGTGAACAGTACAGCTACAGTACCTGTGCTGCTATAGATCCTGCTATTGTACCACCGCCACTACAGTATCTTCTATAGTCCCTCTACCGATACAGTGATGTCGCTGCTACAGTGCCGCTGCAGCTACAGTACTTGGGAAATTCGCCCCTACCCAGATTTGATTCTAGGTCTTTTGGATGCCAAGAAGGAGCATGTACCACTAGGGTACATACTCTTCGGCAAATTCCAAATACATCATAATGATTTGAAATGAAAATTTTAATTTTCCAATTCAGATATTCCAGAAGTGTCATACCAAATGCAAAATAAGGCATGTTTTCTTCTTATAGGTTATTCTTGAGTCAAACCCGACATTCACTTTTTAGAGTTATTACCCCCTAAGAACATCTATATCAGAACCATGTCAAAATTTAGTATCTATACATGGATCTATATCCAGTAAAACCACATAACATCTATATAAAAAATATTATGATTTTATTTTATTATTATCATCAAATTATAACTTATGAATATGTTTTATAATCTATATTTACTTATGTCGACTTCCAAATGATAATATTAAACATATCTGATACAAATTAAAGTGTCACAAGCCTAGTAATAATAGAGCTAGTGTCTACTACCAATACATCGACATGATTATATGAATTAAAATACTAAATTTTCTATTTTTTTCCTACTCATAATAAACCATATATAAACATGTGACTATTTTTAAACAACAATAAAATTTCTACAACGTAATTCATTCAAGAATAAAATTTATTCCCACATAGAATAACCTTTCATATAATTCATATTACACATCATTGTTTCTGAGGTAAAGGAATAAATATGTGTATGAAATATTCTCAACAATGGATAATTATAAGGGAAAAATAATAAATAAATTAGAATAATCAATATGCCTAAAAAATTTATAGACAGCATATTCACTGAAATCAATAAACTAAGGGGGAGTGAATAAAAAATATGGAACTATAAATAACTACAAACACATTAAATTTAAAAAACAATATAAGGCATAAAAAATATGAAACAGTAAATAACCAAACATATAAAACGAAATATGCCTCAATGAAAGGAGATTGAGACGAAGTCCCTTACCTCGTTGTCACCGCGTATGTTAAAAAACATTCCTTTTTGTCCTTTAGTAAAATGATTCATAGAAAAAGATTCCTTTTGTATAAATGTAAAAGTCAAAGGGGTTTATACACCGTATAAAATAATGTTCTGTATAAAACGAAATATGCCTCAATGAAAGGAGATTGAGACGAAGTCTCTTACCTCGGGTCCGACTTGACTCGATCGTTCTTTAACGTCCTGAATAATAAAATTGAGATAATTTCTACTTTATTAAGAACCTTTTTCAAGTTCATTATTCCTTTTATATCACTTATTATCAGGTTATAAACATTATGTAATCATTTAAGTTAATAATGTTTGCTTTGTCGATATTTGGTAATTAAGTCGAAAGTGGATTCTTACAATTACATGTTGTTCGTGTGGTCAAAGGTTATTTATATGAAGAATGGAATTCCTAATTTTTAAATCATATATATCATATATATCCAGAATATACATGTATTTATAATAGTACATAATCATTTAGAGGTAAGAAATGAAATGCACCATTCATGGAGACTGTAAGCCGTACGTACGCATGAACGCTACATTCATTTCTTTATCATATTAATGGAATTAAAACTAAATGAGAGGTATGTATCTTTTAATTCCAGAATTATTTTCATCATTTAGATGTATCATTCATCATATATATCCATTATATACATGTACTTATAATAGTACATTACATTTGGGGATAAGAAATGAAATGCACCGTTCATGGAGACGGTAAGCCGTACGTACGCATGAACACTACTTTCATTTATATCTCACACTTTAATGGAAATAAAAAATAATTATATAGGGGTATATTATAATTCCAGTATAACATCATATATAATTACTTTAAATCCATCCTTTACACATCCCACATATGGCATTAATGAATCACATCACTTTGAGGGGGAGGTAGTCCGCACTTCCTAAAATGAAATTATCGTGTTTACCCATAATGGAAACCATTAATGTATTCCCAAAATGAAAAATACATAAGCTTAAGGAAAACATAAAAAAATTATATATCATATATAAATATAGTTTCATCTTAATGGCCACCTTTGAAGGTGTTAAAAGAATGTTGAACAATCATTGTTTCGGGAGGCAGAAATTTTCCATCCACGGAAACAATATGTTCATTAACCATTAGATGTAGGTGTGTGTAAGTGTAGCTCGAATACTTATTATAACTACATCATAGTATATTGAGGATACTGTAGTTGTTACAAAATAAAAGAATAAAAAGATTTTAGGGGGTTTCAGAAGCAAAATAAAACAAAAACACTCAAAAGAAGACATTACCTTAAAATAGGGTAACTCTCGTAAATTTGAGCTCAAAGGCTTCCTTGGTAAGACTTCTGCCCAAAGTGAGGCTTCAAGGAGTAATAGTGAAATGTGGAGAGCCAAAATGGGCAGGTTTTGGCCGAGCCAAAGGCTTTGGGAGTGTGGGTAAGGAGGGAGAGGTGGGGGCCTTTTATAAGAGGAGATGAGGGGCACTCTTGTAAAGTTACAAAATGTTACTTTATTTCCAAAAGAGTTTCGGATTTTAAAGGTCCCACATTGATTTATTTCTAGGATAAGGTGACGAGGGTTCGAAATCCAATAATCCAATAGGTTTTGGACATGTGTAGGTCTTAGATTTGTCATTATCTTTCCATTTTATATAAATCGTTAAATAATGAGGTCATCACTACATCATCATAATGTCATAAGTAATTTAATTTATTTAATGTCTAAAAATTATAAAAAAATATCCCAATTTAAGAAATATTTTTATCTTTCTAATGAATATTTATAGTAAAAAATATGCCTAGTATAAGCCCATGTAAAAAGTGTTTTAGTAAAACACCTCATGTGTGTGTCATTTTTACTTTAACATTAAATAAAATATTATTTATGACATTTTCCAACCAATGTGGCTCCATGGGGTCCCCAAGTAGACCCATGGATTGTATTGGTAGTACATAACACATCCAATAAGGTTAGGACATGTGTAAAGGTATTTTCATTTTATTATAATATCATTTTTTCCTTAAATTGCACTAATTACCTCTAATCGCGATGAAGAACTTAAGAGAAACTATTCACCAAAAAAATATTTTAATCTCATTGAACCACATTTTACTTCTTAATAACAACCATGTATGTAGGATTTTTGAAATTCAAAATACATAAGTGGTAAATTTTCATTTAAACTAAAAATTAGTTTTTATAAGTACCACTTAGTGATTTCACTATTCATCAAAAATTGATGTTATTCAGAAAAATACCAAAACATCACCCTAAGCTATATTTGATATTCCAAATTCAAAAATGAAGTCCATTTTACAAAATTCACAACATATAAGTTGAATTAATTAATTTAATAATTAATTCCCGCCGTAAGAGCAAATAGCGTGTTTTTATGAAACAATAAGTATCAAAAGAATGACACTAGTTTATGTCCAATTTCAATGTGAAATTAATTCCAACGACCACTATTGGATTTAATGGTAAAAATATATTCTAATTACACTTTAAAACCAATTCAAAAGATAATCTAATCTTCTTACAAAAGTAGATTAAAAAGAGGTTTTGAATTAAAATACAACATTTTACACTATTCATTAAAAAAATGAACTTTATCGGAAAAATACCAAAAATATACACAAAGTAAATTTTGATGTCCCGATTCTAAAGAAGAGTTATATTTGGTCCAGTAGAATGTATAAGAGTGACCAAAACTATATATAATGACGGTTCTCCATCAAAAGGTGATAAGTGAACCTTTAGTGAAAATTAGGGTATAAATGCCTAAAATTGAATTCTTTCCGTATTTTAAGCCTTTATATTTTATTGGATAAATGTAAAAAATTTTAAAAAACATATATAATCATATTTTAGTTATTTCTATCCATTCCTGCCAATACAACGGCTACATGCTAACTACCATTTATAATAATATTTTTATATTACTAGTGTGCAACGTAAGTATTCGAAGAAACTCATCGTTGCGTATCGAGTACGCATTAGAACATAGCAACCCCTTTAAAGTAAAATTAATATCTATTTCGTAAATATTAATAAATATGAAAATTTATTATTCTTTATTTACCTGGGATGTTACATCCTTCCCCCCTTTTGGGAATTGTGTCCTCGAAATTTTATTCACTTATCAAAATAAGTGGGGGTATTTATCCATCATAGCATTTTCAGATTTCCATGTTGTCTCTTCAATCATATGGTTTTTCCACAAAATGTTTACCTGGTGGATTACCTTATTTCGTAACACTTGCTCCTTGTGGTCAAGAATCTAGACCGGTTGTTCCACATAAGATATGTTCTCTTCCAGCTGAACTACCTCTGGACTCAAAACATGAGATGGATCTGGCATATACTTTCTCAGCATCGAAACATGGAAAACATTGTTTACCTGAGATAAACTCGGATGTAATTCCACACTGTATGAAACTAATCTAACTCTCTCCGGAATTTCATATGGTCTAATGAACCCCGGACTCACCTTTCATTTCTTACCAAATCTCATCAAACTTTTCCATGGAGAAACCTTGAGAAAAACATGATCACCTACCTCAAAAGATATATTCTTCCTCCGGTTATCCGCATAACTCTTCTGCCTGCCCTGAGCTGTTCTCATGTGTTTCTCAATCAACTGAACTTTTTCTATCATCTCTTCTACCAATTCTGGTCCCATCAGCTTCCTTTCACCCACTTCATCCCAAAATGCTGGAGTTCGACACCGCTTCCCATATAATGCCTCAAATGGTTCCATCTGCATACTGGAATGAAAACTGTTATTATAAGAAAACTCAACCAAAGAAAGATGTTGGTCCTAACATCCCTGATAATCCATCGAACAAGCTCGTAGCATATCCTCCAAGGACTGAATTGTTCGTTCTGACTACCCATCTGATTGCGGATGAAAAGACGTACAAAAATTTAATTCAGTACCCAATGACTTCTGAAGGCCTTTCCAAAAGTTAGAAGTAAACCTGGGATCACGGTCAGATACAATGGAGAGAGGAAATCCATGTAACCTGACTATCTCTTTAAGATACAAACGGGAAATTTTATTTAGGGAAAAATTATCTCGTATGGAAAGGAAATGAGTAGATATAGTCAAGCGATCTACAATAACCCAGATTGCGTTATTACCTCTAGATGTCTTCGGTAATCCCACTAAAAAGTCCATGGATATATTATCCCATTTCCACTCTGGCACTGGTAAAGCCTGAAGCATCCCTTTCGATAACTGCCACTCTTCTTTAACCTGTTGGCATGTCAAACACTTCATAGTAAAATCAGCAATATCCCTTTTCATTCCATCCCACCAGTAATACTCCGACAGATCTCTGTACATCTTAGTACTGCCAGGATGAACTAAAAATAGGGAAATATGAGCCTCACATTACAGCTCATTATTTAACTGTGAATCACAAGGAACACATAATCTCTTCCCAAACCTCATAACACAATCATTAACAATGTTGAATTCATGCAACTTACCCTTCTGAACCAGCTCTACCTTTTTCTGCAACTCACTGCCTTGCTTATGTGCTTTCTTGATTCTGTCTGATAGAGACGATCTCACTGATACCTGAAACAAAACAGAATAACTTCATGAACCAACAACTTCTATGCCAAAGTTCATCAAATCAAAATCCAAAGGATCTCATTCCAAACGTAGCATGGTTAATGAAGCATTACTTTTTCAACTCAAAGCATCAACCACTTTATTTTTTTTCTCGGATGGTAATGAATTGTATAATCATAATCCTTGATTAATTCCAGCCATCTCCTCTATCTCATGTTAAATTCTTTCTGAGTGAATATATACTTTAAAATTTTTTGATCAGTATATATTTCACACTTTACACCATACAAATGATGCCTCCAAATTTTTAGATCAAAAACAATAGCAGCTAATTCCAAATCATGTGTAGGGTAATTTACCTCATGAGTTTTCAACTGACGTGAAGCATATGCAATTACCTGATCATTCTGCATAATGACACATCCAAGTCCCTTCAACGAAGCATCACTGTATATAACAAACTCACCATTCCTGGAAGGAAGTTCCAAAACTGGAGCATTAACCAATATTCTTTTCAACACCTGAAAACAATCATCACATTATTTTGTCCAGAGGAACTTAACACCCTTCCGAGTTAGCTTAGTCATTGGACTTGATAAACATGAAAAATTTTCAACAAACCTTTAGTAGTAACCTGCAAAACCAAGGAAACTACAGATCTCGGTTACATTTTTGGGTCTTGGCCATTATTCAACAACTTTTGTTTTATCAGGATCAACATTTATGTCATTTTTTGAAACAATGTGACCCAGGAAAGAAATTTATTGTAACCGAAACTCACACTTGCTGAATTTTCCATACAATTTCGTTTCTTTTAAGGTTTTCAAAATAACCCTTAAATGACTTTCATGCTCCTCTTTCCTTTTAGAAAACCCCAAAATATAATCAATAAAAACAACCAACATTTTTCACCTGAGTCAACTGATCCATCACTACAGCAAACTGTTTAGTTCTGATTATGACCATCTCAGGATACTGATTTGAAAGGTCATTTCCCTCTGTATGCATTCCCAGAAAATTTTTTCTATTTCCTCTATGAATAACCATTCTTAACAAACATGTCTCAGATTAATCAATAAGGTAATATTCAAATTATATATCATTTCAGTCATACCATAAATTAACTTATAATCTCACAATTTTCTATCTCCTAAAGTTGTCTAAACCGACCTCTGATACCAACTATAAGGCCCTGACCTTAAACCTTACTTAATACTAAATTAAATGAATAATTCACATTGAAGATATATTCAGGTTTAGAGTTTTAGAGAATTAGAACATAACTATTACATATCAAAAGATTACAAAGTAGACACTTATACTAAGATTCCATAAAATAAACAAAATAATCTTAAAAAGAAACATGTCTAGTTCCATGTTTTATATAGCATGACTTTCCCTTGATCCCATCCATGACCCTATTCCACATTAAGTCCTATGAAAAACATTTCAAAAAAAACTTTGGGTGAGACTAAATAGCTCAGTAAGGGATACACAAAGAATGAAAACTATTAGTTTTTCAAACATCAAGTAAACCATGTAAACTTTATCCAAGTAATACCTTCACCTTCATGAAGTAGTAAAAACTCATCACTGAATAAAATATCATTACTTGCCTTTTTGTAACCAAAGGATTACCATAAAACCCATATAAAGAACACATACCATATATAAAGGTAACTTGGGACATAATCATACTTAAGTGGAATTACCATAGGGTCGACTTCCACCCATATCACTTAATGGAATAGCCATACGGCCAACTTCCAGACATAGTTAATGGAATAACCATATGGAGGACTTCCATACCCAATGCATTGGAGGTTATAACGTAACCACCCGTCCTGGTATTCACAGAACCACCCGTCATATGGTTCATCACGTAACCACATGTCAAATGTCCAAGTACCATTATAAAATCATAAGACATAAAACAAATATAATGGTAAGAAACCATTTCCACACTTTGATCACAATATATCACTTAAATATATTGACATAACAAATCCATTATAAAACCCATTATCAATACCAAAATATATAAAAGAGTAAATGGTTTTTATTTCATTAAAAAAACATTACGGCTTGTTGAGGAAGACAAAGACCAAATAATACTCGTGGCGGCGGAAAAGGTCGTTGTCACTGCGTACTTTTAAAAAAACATTACTTTTTGTCGTTTAGTAAAACTCTTCATCGAAAAAGATTCCTTTTGTATAAAAGTCAAAGTCAAAGGGGTTTATACACCATATAAAGGAATGTTCTGTATAAAACGAAATATGCCTCAATGAAAGGAGATTGAGACAAAGTCCCTTACCTCGGGTCCGACTTGACTAGATCGTTCTTTAACATCCTGAATATAAAACTTGAGTTAATTTCTACTTGATTAAGAACCTTTTTCAAGTTCATTATTACTTTTATATCACTTATTATCATCTTATAAACATTATGTAATCATTTATGTTAGTAATGTTTGTTTTTTCGATATTTGGTTCTTAAGTCAAAAGTGGACTTCTTACAATTAAATGTTGTTCATGTGGTCAAAGGTTCTTTATATACATAATGACATTCCTGATTTTTATATCATATATATCATATATATCCAGAATATACATGTATTGATAATATTAAATAATCATTTAGAAGTATGAAATGAAATGCACCGTTCATGGAGACGGTAAGTCGTACGTACGCATGAACGCTACTTTCGTTTCTTTTTCATATTAATGGAATTAAAAATAAATGAGAGGTATGTATATTTTAATTCCAGAATTATTTTCATCATTTAGATGTATCATTAATAATATATATCAGTTATATACATTTACTTCTAATAGTACATTACATTTGGGGATAAGAAATGAAATACACCGTTCATGGAGACAGAAAGCCGTACGTACGCATGAACGCTACTTTCATTTCTATCTCACACATTAATGGAAAGAAATAATAATGATATAGAGTTATATTATAATTCCAGTATAACATCATATATAATAACTTTAAATCCATCCTTTACGTGTCCCACATATGGCATTAACGAATCACATCACTTTGAGGGGGCAGTAGTCCGCACTTCCTAAAATGAAATTATCGTGTTTACCCATAATGGAAACCATAAAGGTATGACCAAAATGAAAAATACAGAAGCTTAAGGAAAACATAAACATATTATATATCATATATAAATATAGTTTCATCTTAATGTCCACCTTTGAAGGTGTTAAAAGAATGATGAACAATCATCGTTTCGGGAGGCAGAAATTTGCTATCCACGGAAACAGTATGTTCTTTAACTATTAGATGTAGGTGTGTGTAATTGTAGTTCGAATACATCTTATAAAAACATCCTAGTATATTGAGTATACTGTATTTGTTACAAAAGAAATGAATAAAAAGATTTTAGGGGGTTGGAGAAGCAAAATAAAACAAAAGGACTCAAAAGAAGACATTACCTTAAAATCGGGTAACTCTCTTAGATTTGATCCCAAAGGATTCCTTGGGAAGACTTATGCACAAAGTGAGGCTTTAAAGAGTAATAGAGAGATGTGGAGAGCCAAAATGGGCTGGGGTTGGCCGAGCCAAAGGCATTGGGAGTGTGGGTAAGGAGGTAGAGGTGGGGGCCTTTTTTAAGAGGAGAGGAGAGGCACTCTTGTAAAGTTAAAAAATGTTACTTTATTTTCAAAAGAGTTACATATTTTAAAGGCCCCACATAGATGTATTCCTAGGATAAGGTGATGAGGGTTCGAAATCCACTCATCCAACAGTTTTTGGACATGTGTAGGTCTTATATTTTACATTATCCTTATATTTTATATAAATCGTTAAATAATGAGGTCATCGCTGCATCATCATGATGTCATAAATAATTTAATTTATTTAATGTCTAAAAATTATAAAAAAATATCATGATGTAGGAAATATTTTTATATTTCTAATTAATATTTATAGTCAAAAATATGACTTGTATAACCCCATGTAAAAATTGATTTAGTAAAACACTTCATGTCAGTATCATTTTTACTTTAACATTAAATAAAAAGTTATTTATGTCATTTCCAAACCAAAGTGGCTCCATGGGGTCCCCATGTTGACCCATGGCTTGTACTGGTCGGAAATGAAAAATTCAATAAGGGTAGGACATGTGTCAAGGTATTTTCGCTTTATTATAATAACATTTTTTCCATAAATTGCACTAATTACCTTTAATCGCGATTAAGAACTTAAGAGTTACTATTCACCAAAATAAAATTTTAATCTCATTTTACCACATTTTACTTCTTAATAAAAACCATGTATGTCAGATTTTTGAAATTCAAAACACAGAAGTGGTAAAATTTCATTTAAACGGAAAATCAGTTTTAATAAGTACAACTTAGTGGTTTCACTATTCATCAAAAATTGATGTTTTTCAGAAAAATACCGAAACATCACCCTAAGTTATATTTGATATTCTGAATTCAAAAATGAAGTCCATTTTAAAAAATTCACAACATATAAGTTGAATTAATTAATTTAATAATTAATTCCCACTGTCAGAGCAAATAGCGTGTTTTTATGAAACAATAAGTATCAAAAGATTGACACTAGTTTAAGTCCGATTTCAAAGTGAAATAAATTCCAACGACCACTATTGGAATTAATGGTAAAAATATATTCTAATTTAACTTTAAAACCAATTCAAAAGATAATCTAATAATCTTAAAAAAATTAGATTAAAAAAGGTTTTGAATTAAAATACAACATTTTACACTATTCATTAAAAAAAGCAACTTTATCAGAAAAATACCAAATATTTACACAAAGTAAATTTTGATGTCCCTATTATAAAGAAGAGTTATATTTGGTCCAATAGAATGTATAAGAGTTATCAAAACTATATTTAATGAAGGTTCACCATAAAAAGGTGATAAGTGAACCTTTAGTGAAAATTAGGGTATAAATGCCTAAAATTTGATTCTTTCCGTATTTTAAGCCTTTATCATTTATTGGATAAATGTAAAAACATTTAAAAAACATATATAATCATATTTTAGTTAATTCTATCTATTCACGCCAATACAACGGCTACATGTTAACTACCATTTAAAATAATATTATTATATTACTAGTGTGCAACGTAAGTTTTCAAAGAAACTCATCGTTGCGTATCGAGTACGCAATCGAACATAGAAAACCCATTAAAGTAAAATTAATATTTAATTCGTAAATATTAATAAATATGAAAATGTATTATTCTTTATTTACCTGGGATGTTACAAGAACATCAGTGGAGAGTGAAAATATTTTCATAGAGGGAAAACTTAAATAATTATAGGGAGAGATTGAGGAAAATGATCACAATCAATTGAATGATCAATGTATAATTTTTTCCAAAAATAAATATAATTATATGATGATAAAAAATGAACATCAGTTCAAGAAAAATATGTAATTTGGATAAATTATTGTTTTAAGATCATTTTCATAATATTGAGAAAATCATATTTTGATCATGAATATATGGAAATATACATACATGATACGTTTCAATTTTATAAGAACAATTTTTTTTGGTTGAGCTTCAATAAAATTATAATTCATACCTTACTCTATGGAATGGATATCTTAAAATGATTTTTGTATTCCCAATGAACTAAAATTCACTTTTCAATGATCATAAGTTATATGAATGGGTGAAATGTATTTTTTTATTCCCAATGAACTCCAATTCACTTTTTGATGAGTTGTGACATGACATATAGGTTTTAATTATTCTAAAATTATATTAAAATAATCTCCAAATAAATATAATGGACATCATTTAAATTTAATCATTAAAAAACCTTTCAACTGAGGTTTTCTACACAACTACAATACAAATTTATTTAACCCCTTTATTTCCATTTAAGTATTTTTGGGCTTTGGAGTTTATTGTTTATAATTGGGCATTGGATTGAGTAATTACTAGGTTCCACATATTTATGGAAATGATCTAAAAAATGATCTTTAGGATTATATTTCATTCCTTCTAATGTACTCTTAATTTTTACAGGGATATTTTTTCCCTTATGCACTTTTTTCCCACACATAAATCAATTAACATTCAATTGAGACACTTTCATATGTGTCTCATACCAAATTTCTTCCATGATATAAATTGAAACCTTATTCTCTATGCTATCTACCATTTGAGCCCTTAGAAATCTCAATCATTCTCTTCTTTAGTGAGTCCATGGGATAGTTAAGGTAAATGTTGTTAATCATATTTTATGGAAAATTGATTATGAATAAACACATTATCCATCACTCATATAAGAATCCCATTTGGTTTCTAATTTACACCCCCTTGAATCCATGATCAATGTTAGCATGATTTCTTCATGTTCCTACCATTAAAAAAAATCCAAAAAACATAATGTGGAAAACAATTAACATAGTTTTAAAATCATCTAATCATTTTTATGGTGTCTAAATCATGACACATTATATTTTATCTAATAAATAATTTCTCTAACTAATGTCATTCACTGTCATTATATATTCACATCCTTTATACTAGTTTGTAAAGAAAATTTCAATTATTATAATTATATCCCATGGTATTTTAAGACCAGGTGTGCAATACGACCTTTTTTGTGTACCCAGTTATACTCGATTCAGGAGTGACACACCATTTTCACAGTTATTAACACTAATTATATCTATTCTAGAACCAAATCAACTTTTATTATCTACAAAATAATTTATTACATAAAAACCAAATAATATATGTCTAACTGATACTTCTTAATTCTCTTCTATTCTTATAATCAAATCCAACCATGGGGTTATGATCTAAAATAAATATTTTTTTAAAACTATTTCACATGGTTTATTCGAATCTTCATTTCATACAAACATTAGAGACCCAAACCCAATAAACCAATATCCATTATTAAATACAAATACATTATCATTATTTCAAGGAATCAAATCATGATAGACGAATGATTTTAGTAGTATAAATAAACTAGATACATAAATGTGACATTTATAACAATTGAACATGGGAAATACAATATCATAATTTGTTAGGATATATTTATTTCCACATACCATATTCATGCACATCTTACAATGTATTATTCATGGATTACTAGGGAAGGGAAATAAAATAAGGGGTTTCTCAAATAATCAGTAAGTGTTATGTACATTAAACAAAATAATGAGTCAATGATAATAATAAATATTATAAGGTAAATAAATTAACCCATATTCCGTGTAACCAATAATCATTGAGGGAGTGTGTAAAAAATATGGAAAGGTATATAAGTGAACAAAAATTCCATTTAAATAACTGGGTAATGCATAAATAATATGGAATTGTGAAGAACTGAATATATAATCCCTTAAATATATAAAATGAGAAAGAAATGAATCCATAGAATTTTCTTTAGTGAATATATATCGTGGAAATAATGAAAAATAATTAGTAAATAATGTAAATTATTAATTATTTGACGTCATGTTTCCTAGGAACGTGATAACTTTTCCATAAAGAACAATCCTCGATATAATTTATAATATACTGAGTGAAACCCCATTATCTTAGGGAACCCAACTCATTAATCTCATGCGACTATTGATTTATTTGTGGTCTTGAATTGACCAGTGCTAATCCCATGTATGAAATGTGAAAATCATTCCCCATATATCAAATAATAAATTTAATTCAAAAGTAATTTTATTTATCAAATATCTGAATTGAGTAAAAGATTGGGATCTTTCAATATTCCCCCATTTAATCGTATAACATTTAATGTAAACACCAAACATCGAAATGGTATATAGTTCATCAAAAATATTATTCGATGATAAATAATATAGATATTGAAGGAAAATTGAATGTATAATTATCATGGAATATTGAATATTTCAAGGGGAATAAAAAATAATCAATGTATTAAATGTCAATGCTAGTCATGGTCAATGAAATAATAAACTATCCACAAGACGAATGAATGTATATCAAAACACCATATCCTAGGTGGAGTACATATAATGGTAATTTTTTATTTATTAATATAAATACCATAAAAATATATCTAAATCCACCCTGAAGAAAATATCTATTTCATTTTGAAAAAAAAATTAAAAATATTTTATTTTAAATTCACATTTCAAAACACAATCATTAAAAATATATATCAATAATTTCAATGGAATATTGAAATAAATCATAAAGGGAAATTTTAAAAATTTAAAAACAGGTGAAAAGAAACTTCATTTTTCATATAAAAAAGGATAGAAAGGTTCCTTGTTGTGAAAAGGACAAGAAAATTCCCTGGAAAAATATAAAAGAAAAAAGTGTTTAAAATTTCACTAAAAAATTATTTTGAAAAGGCTAAAAAAATTTATTTTTTCTATAAAACACTGTTTTGAGAGATAATAGATATCTTACTATAGAGAGAAATTAAATCAGGTTTTCGTAAAAACATTTTATAAAATAGTTTTTTTACCAAAGAGTGTAAAATGGAAATATTGATTGACCAAATTCATAATAATCTATAGGTGA
The DNA here is from genome assembly GCA_963277665.1 of Viscum album. Taxonomy (NCBI): domain Eukaryota; kingdom Viridiplantae; phylum Streptophyta; class Magnoliopsida; order Santalales; family Viscaceae; genus Viscum; species Viscum album. The sequence continues at coordinate 52,653,408 of OY728143.1, read as the reverse complement.
ATATAATTATATTATTTTCAATACAATTATAATATAAATTCCGTTAATAAAATTTCATGAATAAGAAACCACTGTTATATTGTTATTGTGTAATAAAAATTTTAAATGATCAAAATGTTCAATTGATAACTAATCAATGAATTCATTATGTGTATCATGCTTAAATACTATTATAATATTGTGAGATACATTTCTAGAACCATTTCGGACCGACCCTGAACCAGTTACCTGAGTCGGAACATGATAGGGCCCAAAGGGAAATCCCAATCCCCACATGGTAACATCTATAGTCTTGAATCAAAATTAAATAGGATGGAATGACCTTTCCCTTAAGTGAAATAAAAATAGATAAATAAAACTGAACAATTGAAACAAAAACTAGCAGCGACAAGAAAATAAAATTGTACATACCTACATGTGACCCTTTGGGTTAGCACTAACCTCAATCCAACATTTCACTATGAAGACTAAATTTGGGACAGAAATCACTCAAAGCTAAAAACATTGATAAACTACTGATGTGAGTATTAAAACTCAGTAGGTTAGACTGATAATCTATTATCAATATTCTTCATCTAAAATAAAATAAACAACAATTTTCATCTTCAAACTACAATATAACAAATTATCCTTTTGTACAAATTTTACTCAAAAAAATACAATGCATTTCACTTATTCATTTCAAAACCAAATTCATTCTATTAGTTTTCTGTTAACATTATAAAAATGGTTGTGAGGATTTGGTTTTTGATGACAAAAATGTTTATAATTCACATTGACTTTAAGACCCTATTAATAACCTTCTAGACACTGGTTCATCCTTTATAAGTAAAAACTACTCAAGAAAGAACAAAAATATTAATATTAGTAATGAAATGAAAATAAACATATAAGTAACACATTTAATATTGTAAGAAACTAAATGATCATAGATATAGGTTAATCCATGAAATCAAAAAAAAATCTAGCACATACCGGTACATAAGACCCAATCCCTAGTAGCATGCCACATATTAAGAAATCAAAAAATTATATACACCAGGACACCCTTAATCAGGACAGACCATCGAGACCAATCCCATAGTAGTAAACCCAAATATATTCACCTATTATGGGATACTAGTCAGTGCATGACATATCAGGAGAAATCACTCTCAGAAAATTCTCTCAATATTCCAGTTTCTCATGTCTCATGTACTCAATGGGGGTGATTCATCCGAGAATCTCATGAAAACAAATATATATATATACACGTAATAATATTTCACAATATGTCTCACCCCATGTCTCCTCATGGACTTATCTCATGCCCTAGAATAAATAGATCTCAATTGTTTCAAGCTGAGGAACCCTAATAATGGATCATAATGATTTTAATGTATGTAAATCACATGAATTATTCTTAGACAAGGCTTGACAAACATCCATCAGAGGTTTTCATAACAAACCTTTTTATCAATTTCACCAAGTTTCTAAACGGCCATTAATAATTTAACAAAATCAAATTTAATCAAACATTCAATCAATTTTTGAATCACGGTAGATAAAACCATTTACAATTTAAATACCATTAAAAGACTCTTTGAAATATTTACATTACACCTTAAAAAACAATTTCATACAAAATAACCTTACATTAGATTTATCGATGACACATGAAAAAACATCTTAAAATCCAACATCCATATCTTTATAAAAACCATAACCATATAGGAAACCCATAAAAGGAACCTCAAACACTATTTCACATTTTTCCAATACATATAAAAATCCAAACCATGAATTTTACAATAAAAATTACACAGAAAATCCAACCGATCATTTAACCAAACACATTGTGTGTTATATTTACCAAGAAAATTCACGTTATCAAAACAATAGGGCTAAAAAATCTAATTTCACAACAAAAAATCTTATCCAAGGGTAATTTATTCATATTTATAAATAAAAGAGGATATTAAAAGAAAGAAACTAATAGATATTTATATGAAATTTAATGTGCATGGGAAATTCTACCTCAACATATGATCATGTAAAATCTTTATAAATCATGCAGAAACCAGAATGTACACCCACACACTCCCATATATATAAATCCTTAAACCTATTCGCATTTTCCCGCTCAAATATCGAACATTAAAACAATATATATATATATATACAAATCCAAACCTTGAAATATCTGGTCACACTAACAAAACCAACCAAAACTCCCTATAACAAATCCCTGAGTCTCAAAAACAAACATAAATTCCTAAAAACATTTTATCCAAACAATGGAATAATATTATATATCCAAACCAGATGAAACATCTAAGAAAAAAAGGTGTAATGAAAACAATATTTTTAAAGTACCATCATTATTTGAATGCCCATCCATGTGTGCACTCCATGGACCAATAAGTGTGACAACATTAACCAGTACATTCCAAAAGTCCAAGAAAACACTGAAAAAAATTTTTATAAGAGAACTCACTGTTTGCAAACCTGAAACATGAATCCACAAATAGGATTCATGATTTGAGAAATTAACCAATTTTAATTTCACATTTACTTAAACACAATGGGTGTGTAAAGCTTACACAATGTTATATAATCAAACCAAAACCATTTTCAGGAACTTTTACCACCATAAAACACTATAATGATCTAATCATATTCACTAAAAGCATCAAAATCAGGTTTAAAATGTAATTAGCTGAAAAAATATATATACATAATATGTCAGAAATAAAAAACATGGCCTCACATAACATTAACTGATGTAGGTGAAATGATGATTCAATAGAAGGAAATAATGAGCATTGTAGACCATTCACACGTCGTAAAATCCAATAAAAAACAAACTGAAAACAAACCAGATTTCTTAGGGTTTAGAGAATGAGAGGAAATCCCAAAAAATGAATGGAATATAACCGGCGAGGGAGTCACGGTAAGAGGAGATGGAAGGTTCCATAATGGGGGGTCATTCTAGAGTGGGTCATGTTGTACAGGTGTGTCACAACAAACAAGGTCATGCAAGACAAGGCGGTCACATAGGAGTAGACTGTACTAGATAGGGGGTCCTCCAAGGGCAAGCTATGCCGGATGGGGGGTTGCGCAATGGGGTAGGTGTATTATGGTTTATTTTCTTATTATTAAAACTCTAAAAAATATTAATAAAAATAATTATAATATAAATAAGATTACTAACAACATTAATATTCTTAATAATAATAATAATAATAGTAATAATAATAATAACCTATTGGTAATAAAAATATAATTAATAATAATAATATCATTCTCATTATTACTGTTATAACATTCTATAAATTTTATTTACATAAAATTCTAGTTATTTGAAATATTGGTTAACCAAAAGGTTACCTAGGCTAACCACACAGTTAATGTGTATAGTGTGGTGCCCATGCACTAGTTTGAAATCCACCAAAGTCATGAAACATCAAAAAAAATAATTGATCGCTCTACCTAATCCTCAATATGAAAATCCAATGCCATGAAATAATAAAATAAAATAATTTTAATGGTAGTGTTGTGTAAATTCTCCCCAAAATAATATTTATGACTGCATTATGTCAACAAGAAAATTTTTAATAAAAAATTGAGACCATACCTAAACACAAAAATAATGAACAAGGAATTCAAGGGTGACTATTTATTTCACCAAGTCACGACGGACCTATCTAGAAAAAAAATAATCCAAAAAAAGGAAAACAAGAGTTTGTTATCTACATCATAAGAATAAAAATATCATGGATGTTAAAACCAATAATACAATCCTGAGGAGGGTTTCAACAATTTTTTTTCAACCTATCCAAACCATCATCTATCAAATGAGAAAGAAAACACCTCTACTGAAACATGGAACTCTAAACCCAAGCTAAAAATTATCAACACTAGGGGAAACACCAAAGGATGAACATGACACAAAAAGTGATCCCAAAAATAGCTATAAACATTGTTCCTAAATAAGAACATACATATCCAAATGAGGATAGATAAGCCATGATCAACCGATACAAGGGCCAAACTAGCTTTAGAAAAAATACAAGATTTAGAAAACCATATTCAGAAAAATATGACTGTTTAGATTAAAATAAAAAAAAGTTCATCATAATATCGCAATGAAAAAATTGACGTACAATAAAAAAACCACAACAGTAGAAAAAAAGAATTAAAATTCATTAAATTATATAACCAAAAAATGGAACACAAAATATAGACAGAGGCATTACACCCCTGACAACTCCTGACTGTGTGCGAGCTTCCCCATGAGAGATGTGGCAGTGGATCTGATGGTTTAAGCATCTCATTCCTCATAGTTAGGCATGAGAATACCTTGGTCATAACAAATTCTTCAGGCGATTCTTCCTGTAGAACTTCCATAGGTGACCTATATAGCCGCAATGATAGAACGTCTTTGGTGGGCTGCGATAAGATGGCTACAAATTTCTGAACCAACCGCACTCATGACAAACCACTAAATGGTCTAAAGAACTAAAATCTAGAACCAACAAGAGAGATTCTATAATTATAAGTTCATATGACATGAACATCTTTCTAAATGGGTACCCATTAAGAATTATATGAATGACACGATATTTAACCACTTCCACTATGAAAATGATATAGTTTAATTTGTCATCATAGAACTTCATTTTTTGATGACTAATGTTGAACGCACATGAGCTCTCCCCCCTTCGTTGTCTTTACATACATGGGTATAAACTATCAATAAAAGATGGAATTTAACACCTCACACTTCATCTCAAATTCAAATGATAGTACGACAACAAATTTCCACTTGACCAAGGCTGGGCCATTAACTAACCCTAAAACAGTATGTACCCGGGAGTTCCAAACAACCCTAAGACAAACTCTACCTCTTAAAAACACTCAATTACCCCTAAAGGAACTCAGTCACCATCATAGATATGAACACTTAAGAAGAATTAAGACATGGAATGACTCATCTGAACCTTGGGTTCCTTTCTGGGCAATATTTTTCTGAACAAAAAATAAAACCCAAAACTAAAATAGATATCAAGGAAAATAACAAAAAAAATATCACCTCTAGAAAAATGTATTTTCATCAAAAACCAAAAAATTATAAAAAATACAAAAACATACAATTCAAAACCATCATTTCTGTTTATGTCTCAAAAAAAACTTCATACAAGGTCACTCCCCTATATTACAAAACCCCCTTTTGAAGCCAAATTTCAATTTACAAAAGAATTTCCCATTTCAAAATCACCATTAGAAAAACTCTCTCAAGACATCAGTTTCATATAAACACTAATTGCATCCCATGAATCATCACATGTGTTTCCATCCATTTCCATCCATGCATTCCAACATGCATTTATCTAGCATACTTAAACACATTCAAATAATGATAAGATTAACCCAAGTCATTATATTATCACATCCAAATGAGAAAAAAAATTCAAGATAAAATTAATTCAATTTAAAAAAAAACTTTAAAAATTTAAATCCACATGTAAAAAAATCATTTCAAAACCATTTTCATTTCAAAAAACACCCACACTCTAACAAAAAATAATAAAAGACTCATATTGCATCAAAATACCGTAGTAAGAGACTAGTAGTCATGTTTAACTCAATTCCATGGTAGTGTTATAGGCCCCAAGTTAGAAAAAAAACTAGGTGTAGCTTAAAATGCATACTCGGACTCGAAATGGGTAACTACACAATGTTAAATTGTAATTTAATACCAAATTTACTCTATTTTTATCCATCATTTCATAATAAAGACAAAAGGCTCAATTCCCTGACTACCCGTAGAAACATGAGGTTCAGAATGAACAAGGGGTCATTATTCTCTTCCTGTACCAACATCATAAGTCCTGAAAATGCTACTCCTCAACTATGAAACACCAAAAATAATTGGAACCTCATCTAATAGCATTTTTTCATGAACCAACTCGTGCCCACCATGAATTGGTCACCCGGTTTGGCCCGCGATAAGGCTTGAAGAGTGTTCTCGGTCCCCATGGGCTGCCAACTAGTTTTGGGATTCAAAATTAAATTTGTGGGAATGATTTAGACCATAAGTGAAAGAAAAATAAATAAATAAAAATTGATGAATGAATAAAAAAACTAGATGCAATGAGAATATAAAATTGTAAATTCCTCCATGTTACCCTATGGGCTACAACCGATCTCAAAAATATGTATCACTATAGTGACTAAATCCATACAGGATGCATCACCTATATATAAAATCAATGATAAAATGAAAGCGTGAGTATTAAAACATAGTAGGGTGTCCAAATAAACTATTCTCAATGCAGTTCATTTAAAATAAATGAAACATCAATTTTCATGTTTAATAAACATTATATCAAAATTTTCTCTTATACACATTTTGCTGAAAACAAAATACAAATCATTTCCCTTATTCATTTCCATAACAATATTCATTCTATTATTTGTATTGTTAAAATAAATTCAAAAAATTAAGTGAGGTTTTTGTTTTTGATGATAAGAAGGAATATAGAATAAATATACATTAAATACTTTTCAAAAGATTCTAGAGTCCAACGTATCACTTATATGAAAACACAACTCAAGAAAGCAATAAAAAATTCATATAAAAAGGGGAATGAAAATATAAATAAAAGTACCACATTCACTACTACAAAAAACCATGAGCTAAAAGATATAGGTGAACTATGGAGGTCAAGAACAATCCATAACATACCAATACAATACAACCCATCCATGGTAGCATCCTAGAAATGATTATATAAAAAAACTCAAAAATCCATTTCCTCCCTATCTCAGGACAAACCAAGGGGCCAAATCTCATCAAAATAACCCAAAATATGACCACCTAAAATTGGACACTAGATAGTACATGGCCTACTAGTGCTACAATAATTCTCATAAAATTAACTCAATAATCCATGTTCCCATTTATCATTTTTACATTGGGTTTCATCCATATGATTCCATCTTAGGATCTAATGACATAATAAAAATACATAATAAAAATTTATAATAGATCACACCCCAAGTATCTACAAGGAAAAATCACATGCCCTCGAATAAATAGAAAATAAAGGGGTCAAACAAAGGAACACTAATAATGAATCTCTAGGATTGAAAAATGGGGAATTCTAATCCATTATTTTTATAAATGACAAGATAAAAATATATATATTATTATAACAAACATTTTTATCAACTTCACAATGTTTATAAATAATCATTTATGTATTTCATAAAACTAAATTTTATCAAACATGAAATCTATCCATAAAAAATGAATAAACACACTATTTACCATTTAGAAACCTTTACGAAAATATTTTAAAACATTTCCATTATTCCTTGAAAATAATCTATTTCTTATAAAATCACCAAAACATGCCATTTATTGGAGTCCGGTACAACAACACATTAAAATCCAACACTAACATATTTAGAAACACCAAAACCATAATGTACAACCATATATGGAACCCCAAAAAACTATTTAATATCTTTTTAATACATATAATAATTAAAACCATACAATTTTGATCCTAAATTATCCAACAAATCCAACAAGGCATTTAACCAAACACATTGTGTCTTATATTTAACAAGACAATTTTATTTATCAAAAAACAAGGATTTTAACACTAATTATACAACAACAAATCAAATCCAAGGATATTATAGTCATTTTTATAAATCAAATAGTATATGAAAAAAATAATAGATCTTAATTAAAAAGGAAATTTCATGTGAAATCCTACCTCATTCGATGTTCAAGAAAAATAATCATAACTAAATCAACATCACAATCACATTCACACACATCCATATATATAAATATAAATATATATATATCCTTAAAACGATGCATGTGTTCCCCACACCAGGAGGGAACATGCACATAATTATATATTTTTTATATATATCCATACATGTAAATATGTGTGTTCACCTTTGAAACCAACCACAACTCCCTATAATAAATACCCGGGACTCAAAAACACAATAAATCACTAAAATAATATTAAACCCAACAAAAGAATAAACAAACGATTAAAAATATTTTTTAAATAAAAATAATGATAAAATAAAAGACTAGTTTAAAAGTACAATCTTCATTTATATTCCCATCCATGTGTGCACTCTGTGCACCCATGGATGTCCCAACATCCAGTTGTATATTCTATAAGTCTATGAAACCACTCACAACGAATTTTCTAATGGAAAATATAATTTTTTTAAAATTAAAAAAACAACACACAAAAAGGAACCATTCATTGAGAAATTAACCAAATAGAATTTCAGGTTTAATCAAATACAATAGGTGCATAAATCAAAGGCAAATTTATGGAATCACATAAAACCATTTTTAGTAAAATTAATTATAATAAAAAATACTAAATGGGCTTGTAAAATTAACTTCAATAATTAGAATATTATTTAATAATTAATGATATAAATAAATGATTTTATAAAATGTGTTGAATATCAAAAACATGAATCCACATAACTCAAAAATGTGCGGATGCAATGGTGCCTCAATGGAATGAATAAACGATCCTCGTGAACTCTTCATATACCCTAAAATCCCTGAAAATAAAACCAAAAACAAAACTCATTTATTAGGGTTTGCAAAAAGGATAAAGTATTACCCAAAAAATGATAGAAAAATAGTTGAAAGGGGGAGTCACAGATGTAGGAGGGCCGACACCTAATAGGGGACACACCCGATAAGGTCGTGTATGATAGGCAGTCATGTTAGTTCCGGAATGGCTAGAAAGGGAGTCATGCAGAAGACGACCGGCCGAGGTAGTAGTTCACACCAAATGGGGGGTTCGCGCAAGGGGGTAGGGAATTTGGTATCATTTCCTTTCTTATTATTAAAACCATAATGTTAATTATTTATGTTACATCCCAGGTAAATAAAGAATAAATAATTTTCATATTTATTAATATTTACGAATTAAATTTTAATTTTATTTTAAAAGGGGTTCTATGTTCGATAGCGTACCCGATACGCAACAATGAGTTTCTTTGAAACTTACGTAGCACACTAGTAATAAAATAATATTATTTTAAATGTTAGTTAACAAGTAGTCGTTGTACTGGAGGGAATGGATAGAAATAACTAAAATATGATTAGATATGTTTTTAAATGTTTATACATTTACCCAATAGAAGATAAAGGCTTAAAATACGGAAAGAGTTCAATTTTAGGGCATATATACTCTAATTTTCACGAAAGGTCCACTTATCACTTTTGACGAAGAACCTTCATTAAATATAGTGTTGATCGATCTTATAAATTCTTTTGGACCAAATATAACTCTTCTTTAGAATCGGGACATCAAAATTTACTTTGTGTAAATTTTTGGTACCTTAATGATAAAGTTCATTTTTTTATGAATAGTGTAAAATGTTTTATTTTAATTCAAAACCTCTTTTTAATCTAAATTATTTATATGATTAGATTATTATTTTAATTGGTTTTAAAGTGAAATTAGAAAATATTTTTACCAGTTAATCCAATGGTGGTCATTGGAAGCAATTTCACTTTGAAATTGGACTTAAACTGGTGTCAATCTTTTGATACTTATTGTTTCACAAAAACACGCTATTTGTCATGACAGCGGGAATTAATTATTAAATTAATTAATTTGACTTATATGTTTTGAATTTTGTAAAATGGACTTCATTTTTGAATTCGGAATATCAAATATATCTTAGGTTGATTTTTTGATAATTTTCTGAAAAACTTCAATTTTTGATGAATAGTGAAACCACTAAGTGGTAATCAAGCAAACTGATTTTTCAGTTAAATGAAAGTTTACCACTAATGTGTATTAAATTTTGAAAATCAGACATACATGGTTGTCATTAAGAAGTAAAATGTGGTTCAATGAGATTAAAATAATTTTTTGGTGAATTGTAACTTTTTTTCATTAATCGCGATTAGAGGGAATTAGTGTAATTTAATGTAAAAATGATATTATAACAATGTGAAAACACCATGAAACTTGTCCTACTCCTATTGGGTGAGTCATGGCCGAACAATAAAAGCCATGGGCCAACTTTGGGACCCCATGGAGCCACTTTAGTTGGAAAATGACATTAATATATTTTTATTTAATGTTAAAGTGAAAATGACACTAACATAAATTGTTTTACTACAATAATTTTTGAGTGGGGTTATACAAGTCCAAATTTTGATTATAAATAGTCATTGGAAAGCTAAATAGATTTCCTACATCATAGTATTTTTTTAAAATTTTTAGACATTAAATAAATTAAATTATATATGACATAATAATGATGGAGTGATGACATCATTATTTGACGATTTAAATAAAATGGAATGATAATGGAAAATCTAAAAACTACACATGTCAAAAACCAATTGTATGAGTGTATTTAGAACCCTTATCACCTTAGCCACTAATTCTATCAATTTGGGACCTTTTAAAACCGAAACACATTTTCAAATAAAGTAATATTTCTTTACATTCCAAAAGTGCCCCTCCTCTCCTCTTATAAAAGGCCCCCACCTCTACCACATTACACACACTTCTATAGCCTTTGGCTCGGACAACCCCTACCCAATTACTCTCTCCACATCCCTCTACTCATCCTAGAGGATTTCCTTTGGGCATAATCCTTTCCAAGGAAGCCTTTAGGCTCAAATCAAAAGGGAGTTACACTTTTAAAGGTAATTCATTCTCTCTTGTTCATTTGTTTTATTTTGCTTCTCCAACCCTCTAAACTCTTGTTATTTACTTCTTTTGTAACAACACCAGTATCTTCAATATACTAGGATGTTGTTATAATATTTATTTGAGCTACACTCTCACAAAACTACATCAAATGGTTAAAGAACATACAGTTTCCGTGGATGGCGAAATTCTGCCTCCCGAAACGATGATTGTTCAATACTCATTTAACACCTTCAAGGGTGGCCATTATGATGTCACTATTTTTATATATGATATATAATATGTTTATTTTTTCTTTAAGCTTCTGTATTTTTCATTTTTGACATACCTTTATGGTTTCCATTATGGTTAAAAGCAATATCTTCATTTAAGGAAGTGCGGACTACCGCCCCCTAAAAGTGATGTGATTCGTTAATGCCATATGTGGGACGTGTAAAGGATGGATTTAAAGTTATTATATATGATGTTATAATAGAATTATAATATACCTCTATATCATTATTATTTCATTCCATTAATGTATGATATAGAAATGAAAGTAGCGTTCATGCGTACGTACGACTTACCGTCTCCATGAACGGTGCATTTCATTTCTTATCCCCAAATGTAATGTACTATTAAAATTACATGTATATAATGTATATATATAATTAATGATATATCTAAATGATGAATATAATTCTGGAATTAAAATATACATACCTCTCATTTAGTTTTAATTCCACTAATATGACAAAGAAATGAAAGTAGCGTTCATGCGTACGTACGGCTTACCGTCTCCATGAACGGTGCATTTCATTTCTTACCTCTAAATGATTATGTAATATTATAAATACATGTATATTCTGGATATATATGATACATATTATATCCAAATCGGGAATTTCATTCTGGATATAAAGAACTTTTGACGACATGAACAACATGTAATTGTAAGAAGTCAACTTTCGACTTAAGAACCAAATATTGACAAAACAAACATTATTAACTTAAATGGTTACATAATGTTTATAACATGGCAATAAGTGATATAAAAAGAATAATTAACTTTAAAAAGGTTCTTAATCAAGTATAAATTAACTGAAGTTTATTATTTAGGACGTTAAAGAACGATCGATTCAAGTCGGACCCAAGGTAAGGGACTTTGTCTCAATCTCCTTTCCTTGAGGCATATTTCGTTTTATACACAACTTTATTTTATACGGTGTATAAACTACTTTGACTTATACTTTTATACAAAAGGAATCTTTTTCTATGAAGCGTTTTACTAAACAACAAAAAGGAATGTTTTTTTTAACGTACGCGGTGACAACGACCTTTTCCGCCGCCGCGAGTATTATTTGATCTTTGGCTTTCTCAACAAGCCGTAATGTTTTTAGAATAAAATAGATACCATATACTCTTTTATGTATTTTGGTATTGAAAATGGTTTTGAAAAAGGATTCTATTATGTCAATATATTTATGATATATTGTGATTGAAATGTGGAAATGTTATCATTCCTTTATATTGGTTTTATGTTTTATGATTTTATACTGGTACGTGGACATTTTAACGGGTGGTTACGTTATAAACCATATGACGGGTGGTGCCGTGAATACCAGGACGGGTGGTTACGTTATAACCTCCAATGCATTGGGTATGGAAGTCGGCCGTATGGCTATTCCATTAAGTATGTATGGAAATTGGTCGTATGGCTATTCCATTAAGTGATATGTGTGGAAGTCAACCGTATGGTTATTCCACTTATGTATGTTTATGTCCCAAGTTACCTTTATATATTCTATGTGTTCTTTATATGGGTTTTATGGTAATACTTTGGTTACAAAAAGGTAAGTAATGATACTTTATTCAGTGAAGAGTTTTTACTACTTCATGAAGGTGAAGGTATTACTTTGATATAGTATACATGGTTTACTTGATGTTTGAAAAACTAACAGTTTTCATTCTCTTTGTATCCCTTACTGAGCTTTTTATGCTCACCCCAAGTTTTTTCGAAATGTTTTTCACATGACATAAAGTGGAATAAGGTCAAGGATGGGATCAAGGGAATGTCATGCTATCTAAAACATGGAATCTAGACATCTTTCTTTTTAAGAGTTTTTATTTTATGGAGACTTAGTAGAAGTGTCTACTTTGTAATCTTTTAAGATGTAATAGTTATGTTCTAATTCTCTAAAACTCTAAACCTGAAAATATCCTCAATGTGTAATCTTGTAATAACTCAAGATTAAGTAAGGTTTAATGCTGGGGCCTTATAGTTGGTATCAGAGGTCGGTTTAGATAACTTTAGGAGTTAGAATTCTATTAAATGATTATCCAAAAATACTTTTTTTCGAAATGACATAGCATTTGAAGATTACCATGTTGCTTCATCTAAGACATGTTTGTTCAGAATGGTTTTCCGCAGAGGAAACAAGGAAGCAGTGCGAGGAAGGCATACAGAAGGAAATAACCTTCCGAATCAGCATCCAGAAATGGTCGGAATTGGAACTGAGCAGTTTGTTGCAGTAATGGCGCAGTTGACTCAAGCGATAAATGGTGGTGGTATCCATGCACGAGATCAGCCAGATCAACCGCAGAGGAACATGTCAGGGGTGGAACATTTCATGAGGCAACATCCCCCGTCATTCAGAGGATCATCTGACCCTGTGCTAGCTGAAAGGTGGATTAAAGCACTGGAGAAGATTTTTGATGTCATGGGGTGTTCAGAACATCAAAAGGTTAGTCTTGTTGTTTACCGTTTTGAAGGTGAAGCTGATCAGTGGTGGTCTATGGTGAAAAATATAAGGGATAGTGATGAGATTGAGGATCTTCACTGGGACGAATTCAAAGGTATGTTTCTTGAGAAATACTTTCCTAAGGTGGTTCGTCTTAGGATGGAAAAAAAGTTCCTAGAATTGAGGCAGGAGGATGATTCAGTGGCTTCTTATGAAGAAAAGTTCACTCGATTGGCAAGGTATGCTCCAAACTTCATATGAGATCTTGATAGTAAAATAAACCGTTTTTACTCAGGGTAAAATCCAAAGTATCGAAGGGCTTTAGCTTCTCGTGAATTCAAAAGTTATGAAAAACTTGTTCGATGTGTGGAGAAGGTAGAAATGGAGTTTGCCGATGATCAGGTGTTCTATGACAAACAACAGAATAAGAGGTCTAGTTGGCAGGAAAAGGGGAAGAATTCATCAAAGAAGCAAGGAGGTAAGAAAACCAAATATCCATCCTGTGAGAAGTGTGGTAAAATGCATCGTGGAGAATGTTTATCCATGTCTGGTAAGTTCTTTCGGTGTGGTAAGTCTGGTCATATTGCTCGTAACAGTAAGGAAGATGATCAAGAAGTAAATGAAAAGCCAACGGTAAGATGTTTTAAGTGTAATGAAATGGGTCATTATGCAAACGAGTGTCCAACGAATAACTCAACTAGGGGAATGCAGCCAGACTACAAGCAGAAAGGGGTGGTGAAATCCTTTGCAACAACATCAGCAGATGTTGGGCCATCGAATGAAGTGGTATCAGCTCCAGGGAGCTCAGTATTTTTCGAAGATTGACTTGAGGTCGGGGTACCATTAGTTGAAAGTAAAATAAGAAGATGTTCCGAAGACTGCGTTACGTACTAGATATGGCCATTATGAATTTGTAGTTATGCCTTTTGGTTTAACCAATGCACCTGCTGTATTCATGGACCTTATGAATAAAATTTTTCATGAGTTCTTGGATAAGTTTGTGTTTGTGTTTTGAGATTTGTGAAGAGATTGTGTGTGCCTTGTGATTCACAGTTGAAGAGAGAGTTGTTATGTAAAGCTCATAGTTCTCTATTTTCAGTTCATCCGGGCAGTACTAAGATGTATAGAGATCTGCGGGAGTATTACTGGTTGGATGGAATGAAAAGAGATATTGCTGATTTTACTGTGAAGTGTTTGACTTGTCAGCAGGTTAAAGCAGAGCGGCAGTTACCGAAAGGGATGCTTCAGCCTTTACCAGTGCCAGAGTGGAAATGGGAAAACATATCCATGGACTTTGTTGTGGGATTACCGGGGACATCTCAAGGTAATAATGCAATCTTGGTTATTGTTGATCGCTTGACCAAATCTTCTCATTTCTTTTCTATACAAGATACTTTCTCTCTTGATCAACTTTCCCGTTTGTATCTTAAAGAGATAGTCAGGTTACATAGAGTTCCTCTCTCCATTGTATCTGATCGTGATCCCAGGTTTACATCTAACTTTTGGAAAGTCCTTCAAAATTCGTTGGGTACTGAAATAAATTTTAGTACAGCTTTTCATCCTCAATCAGATGGGCAGTCAGAACGAACAATTCAGACATTGGAGGATATGCTACGAGCTTGTTCTATGGATTATCAGGGAAGTTGGGACCAACATCTTTCTTTGGTTGAATTTTCATATAATAACAGTTTCCATTCCAGTATACAGATTGCACCATTTCAGGAATTATATGGGAAGTGGTGTCGAACTCCATCTTTCTGGGATGAAGTGGGTGAAAGGAAGTTGATGGGACCAGAATTGGTAGAAGAGATGGCAGAAAAAGTTCAGCTGATTCAGAAGCACATGAGAACAGCTCAGAGCAGGCAGAAGAGTTATGCAGATAACCGGAGGAAGGATCTATCTTTCGAGGTAGGTGATCATGTTTTTCTCAAGGTTTCTCCTTGGAAAAGCGTGATGAGATTTGGTAAGAAAGGAAAGCTAAGTCCAAGGTTTATTAGACAATATGAAATTCTGGAGAGAGTTGGATCAGTTGCATACCGGGGGGCTTTACCTCCGAGTTTATCTCAGGTACACAATGTTTTTCATGTTTCAATGTTGAGAAAGTATATGCCAGATCCATCTCATGTTTTGAGTCCAGAGGTAGTTTAGCTGGAAGAGAACCTATCTTATGAGGAACAACCGGTCCAGATTCTTGACCACAGGGAGCAAGTATTACAGAATAAGGTGATTCATCAGGTAAAGGTTTTGTGAAAAAACCATGTGATTGAAGAGGCAACGTGGGAATCTGAAAATGCTATGAGGGATAAATACCCCCACTTATTTTGATAAGTGAATAAAATTGCGAGGACGCAATTCCCAAAAGGGGGGAAGGATGTAACATCCCAGGTAAGTAAACAATAAAGAATTTTCATATTTATTAATATTTACGAATTAAATATTAATTTTATTTTAAAAGGGGTTCTATGTTCGATAGCGTACCCGATACACAACGATGAGTTTCTTTGAAACTTACGTAGCACACTAGTAAAAAAATAATATTATTTTAAATGTTAGTTAACAAGTAGTCGTTGTACGTGCGGAAATGGATAGAAATAACTAAAATATGATTAGATATGTTTTTAAATGTTTATACATTTACCCAATAAAAGATAGAGGCTTAAAATACGGAAAGAGTTCAATTTTAGGGCATATATACTCTAATTTTCACAAAAGGTCCACTTATCACTTTTGACGGAGAACCGTCATTAAATATAGTTTTGATCGATCTTATAAATTCTTTTGGACCAAATATAACTCTTCTTTAGAATCGGGACATCAAAATTTACTTTGTGTAAATTTTTGGTACCTTTCTGATAAAGTTCATTTTTTTATGAATAGTGTAAACTGTTGTATTTTAATTCAAAACCTCTTTTTAATCTAAATTATTTATATGATTATATTATTATTTTAATTGGTTTTAAAGTGAAATTAGAAAATATTTTTGCCAGTTAATCCAATGGTGGTCATTGGAATCAATTTCACTTTGAAATTGGACTTAAACTGGTGTCATTCTTTTGATACTTATTGTTTCACAAAAACACCCTATTTGTCATGACAATGGGAATTAATTATTAAATTAATTAATTTGACTTATATGTTTTGAATTTTGTAAAATGGACTTCATTTTTGAATTCGGAATATCAAATATAGCTTAGGGTGAATTTTTGGTAATTTTCTGAAAAACTTCAATTTTTGATGAATAGTGAAACCACTAAGTGGTAATCAAGCAAACTGATTTTTCAGTTAAATGAAAGTTTACCACTAATGTGTATTGAATTTTGAAAATCTGACATACATGGTCATCATTAAGAAGTAAAATGTGGTTCAATGAGATTAAAATAATTTTTTGGTGAATAGTAACTTTTTTTCATTAATCGCGATTAGAGGTAATTAGTGTAATTTAATGTAAAAATGATATTATAAGAATGTGAAAACACCATGACACTTGTCCTACACCTATTGGGTGAGTCATGTCCAACCAATACAAGCCATGGGCCAACTTGGGGACCCCATGGAGCCACTTTAGTTGGAAAATGACATTAATATAATTTTATTTAATGTCAAAGTGAAAATGACACTAACATAAATTGTTTTACTAAAATAATTTTTGAGTGGGGTTATACAAGTCCAAATTTTGATTATAAATAGTCATTGGAAATCTAAAAAGATTTCCTACATCATAGTATTTTTTTTAAAATTTTTAGACATTAAATAAATTAAATTATATATGACATAATAATGATGCAGTGATGACATCATTATTTGACGATTTAAATAAAATGGAAAGATAATGGAAAATCTAAAACCTACACATGTCCAAAACCGATTGGATGAGTGGATTTCGAACCCTTATCACCATATCCATGAATTACATCAATGTGGGACCTTTTAAAACCGAAACACATTTTCAAATAAAGTAATATTTCTTTACTTTCCAAAAGTGCCCCTCCTCTCCTCTTATAAAAGGCCCCCACCTCTACCCCATTACACACACTCCTCAAGCATTTGGCTCGGCCAAGCCCTGCCCAATTACTCTCTCCACATCCCTCTCCTCATTCTAGAGGATTCCCTTTGGGCATAATCCTTTCAAAGGAAGCCTTTAGGCTCAAATCAAAAGGGAGTTACACTTTTAAAGGTAATTCATTCTCTCTTGTTCATTTGTTTTATTTTGCTTCTCCAACCCTCTAAAATCTTTTTATTTACATCTTTTGTAACAACACCAGTATATTAAATATACTAGGATGTTGTTATAATATTTATTTGAGCTACACTCTCACACAACTACATCAAATGGTTAAAGAACATACGGTTTCCGTGGATGGCGAAATTCTGCCTCCCGAAACGATGATTGTTCAATACTCATTTAACACCTTCAAGGGTGGCCATTATGATGTCACTATTTTTATATATGATATATAATATGTTAATGTTTTCTTTAAGCTTCTGTATTTTTCATTTTTGACATACCTTTATGGTTTCCATTATGGATAAAAACGATATCTTCATTTAAGGAAGTGCGGACTACCGCCCCCTAAAAGTGATGTGATTCGTTAATGCCATATGTGGGACGTGTAAAGGATGGATTTAAAGTTATTATATATGATGTTATACTGGATTTATAATATACCTATATATCATTATTATTTATTTCCATTAAATTATGAGATATAAATGAAAGTAGCATTCATGCGTACGTACGGCTTACCGTCTCCATGAACGGTGCATTTCATTTATTATCCCCAAATGTAATGTACTATTAAAATTACATGTATATAATGTATATATATAATTAATGATATATCTAAATGATGAATATAATTCTGGAATTAAAATATACATACCTCTCATTTAGTTTTAATTCCACTAATATGACAAAGAAATGAAAGTAGCGTTCATGCGTACGTACGGCTTACCGTCTCCATGAACGGTGCATTTCATTTCTTACCTCTAAATGATTATGTAATATTATAAATACATGTATATACTAGATATATATGATACATATTATATCCAAATCGGGAATTTCATTCTGGATATAAAGAACTTTTGACGACATGAACAACATGTAATTGTAAGAAGTCAACTTTCGACTTAAGAACCAAATATTGACAAAACAAACATTATTAACTTAAATGGTTAAATAATGTTTATAACATGGCAATAAGTGATATAAAAAGAATAATGAACTTTAAAAAGGTTCTTAATCAAGTATAAATTAACTGAAGTTTATTATTCAGGATGTTAAAGAATGATCGAGTCAAGTCGGACCCAAGGTAAGGGACTTTGTCTCAATCTCCTTTCATTGAGGCATATTTCGTTTTATACACAACTTTATTTTATACGGTGTATAAACTCATTTGACTTATACTTTTTTACAAAAGGAATCTTTTTCTACGAAGCGTTTTACTAAACGACAAAAAGGAATGTTTTTTTTAACGTACGCGGTGACAACGACCTTTTCCGCCGCCGCGAGTATTATTTGATCTTTGGCTTTCTCAACAAGCCGTAATGTTTTTAGAATAAAATAGATACCATATACTCTTTTATGTATTTTGGTATTGAAAATGGTTTTGAAAAAGGATTCTATTATGTCAATATATTTATGATATATTGTGATTGAAATGTGGAAATTTTATCATTCCATTATATTGGTTATATGTTTTATGATTTTATACTGGTACTTGGACATTTTAATGGGTGGTTACGTTATAAACCATATGACGGGTGGTGCCGTGAATACCAGGACGGGTGGTTACATTATAACCTCCAATGCATTGGGTATGGAAGTCGGTCGTATGGCTATTCCATTAAGTATGTATGGAAATTGGCCGTATGGCTATTCCATTAAGTGATATGTGTGGAAGTCAACCGTATGGTTATTCCACTTAAGTATGTTTATGTCCGAAGTTACCTTTATATATTCTATGTGTTCTTTATATGGGTTTTATGGTAATACTTTGGTTACAAAAAGGTATGTAATGATACTTTATTCAGTGAAGAGTTTTTACTACTTCATGAAGGTGAAGGTATTACTTTGATATAGTATACATGGTTTACTTGATGTTTGAAAAACTAACAGTTTTCATTCTCTGTGTATCCCTTAATGAGCTTTTTATGCTCACCCCAAGTTTTTTCGAAATGTTTTTCACAGGACATAAAGTGGAATAAGGTCAAGGATGGGATCAAGGGAATTCCATGCTATCTAAAACATGGAATCTAGACATCTTTCTTTTTAAGAGTTTTTATTTTATGCAGACTTAGTAGTAGTGTGTACTTTGTAATCTTTTAAGATGTAATAGTTATGTTCTAATTCTCTAAAACTCTAAACCTGAAAAGATCCTCAATGTGTAATCTTGTAATAACTCAAGATTAAGTAAGGTTTAAGGCTGGGGCCTTATAATTTATATAAATACAAATAATAATAACCAAATGACAGAAATAATAATATTTATAAAATTAATAATAATAATAACACTAAAAATATTAAAAAATTCTCTAAATTTTATTTCATAAAATTTTATTTATTTTAAATTTTATGAAACTACACAGTCATATGGTCCGACTAAAAGGTTTCCTCTAACAATATAGGGGACATTCGTTGGCCCAAAAACAAAAAATTCATCAAACACCATAAATTTCAAACCAACACTCAACCCGGGCCTCCACATGAAAATATGAATCCTATATATTATAAAATAAAATAAATTATGGGTTAGTGTAAAAAAATTTTCAATATATATTCTATTTAATTATACAAAAATTCGTCAAATATTAATGAAAACAATGTAGTAATACAACCCAATTAAAAGTAATTGTGTTATGCAATTTAATTACATCTTAGTATATTTAATTTGAAATAACCTAGAATAAAATAAATAAATTTGAAACTCAATTTAATATTAATAATTATTTATTAATTATATAAAACATAAAAGGGGATTTATATAGACCATATAAAAGAAAATAGGATAATATCATTAAAATATGCCTCAATCAAATGAAATTGTGATGAAATCCCTTACCTTGCATTTCTTTTTGAGAGAAAACCCATAAAAATAATCTGTAGTTATTTTAATATTGTAATTAACTTATAAAATAACCATAAACATATTATAATATTATATATGAAAATCTTATAGCATCTTATTTTGCATTTGTTAAAAATCATTAATTATTTTAACTATTTACGGTGTTAATTTCCTTTTTTAGTATGTTGGAGTATCTTATTTTGATCATATTACCATGATATTTATTTAAACATATAAATAATGTAAATATTATGTAAATATTATATATATTCATTTTATATGTATTGATAGTATTCCATAAAATTTACATATAGGAAATGATAATGCAATGTTCCAAGAGATGGTTGTCTGTACTTGTCACATTAAATAGAATGAAAACTAAATGATGTATATATAGAATTAATTTAGGTATGATATTTGTATAATATATAGTTCATTTATTTAATAAAACCATCCTTTATTCATTTCATGTAAATTATTAATGAATGAAATCACTTGAAGGAGGTGGTAGTCAACACATCCACAAACGATGTTATTATACTCCCAAAAAATGGAATGATTGAAGGTATGAGTTATAAAATAAATAAATAATCATAAATACATTTAAAATATATTATATATATATATATATAATATTATCTACATATACATCAATATCATTAACCATTAACGTTATTAATGAAAGAAAAAATGGCATCAGATTGTGGGGAAATACTATGTCCAACACGTGAATAATGGGAGCATATCTCATTTGATGGATGTGTGTGATAGTTTAGACCATAAAAATAACCCAAAAACATATTAGTGTATTTAAAAAACATATTTATTATATAATAATGATATAAAAATAAATTAATTGGTTGATAATCAATGGAAACCAAAATGACCAGTGAGGACGGTTACCGCTTATTCTGTTAACTCATTTTAGTTTATCTAAAAAGACATCATTGGTTTGGTTTATGACCAAAGTTAGGATTTTTGGATGAGTATAGAGATACTAGGATATTATTTTACCATGTTATTTATGAAATATATTGATTTATTGGAGTGAATAATTTAGACGGGTGGGTAACTTTTCATTGTGGAAGAGGATGGAAATCCATGTAATTTTTTGAAAGAGGATATTCCACCCATATTTTTTTTACATGTGATGTTGATACAAAAAGGGGAATGATAAGATATAATAGGAAATTTATTATAATTAATTTGATAAAATATGTTTTGAACTAATTTATTGGTCATTTTCTATTTTATGCTTATGGTTTACTACCTTGCTATGTTGTTTTTCTCTAAATCACTGTAATTAATTTTTATTTATTTCACAAATATTTGTGTATAAATAATATGTTCAGCATATTATAAATTATAAATTATTATTAATAAAAATATGGATTACATTTTTTTATTTATCAATAATATCATTAGGTAAAATTATTATAAAATTAATCCTACTAACATAATTTTAATTTATGTTTTTAAATTAAAAAAATCCAACATTTTAATATTTTTCCATCTAATTTTAATGTGAAATTGATTAAGATGATATAATTTTTTTCATTTATATATTAATTAAATAATCATACTATAGTAAAAATTATAAAATATTTTATCCTAGTAAATTATTAAAATGAAAAAGTAGCTCTCAGAAAGAAGTCAGAATTTTTTACTATTCATTAAAGAATGAAATTCATAGGGAAATACAATAAATTAACCATAACATAATTTTGAAATTATTATTTAAAAAATTAATTTAGTTTTTAATATAAAATTTATAAAAGATCAAAAATTTTGTATTAAAAAATCTTCATCATTAGAAGACATTAAAGTTGCCTTTTATAAAAATATGAATTTTTATATGTAATATTGGGATTATTCTTATCATATGTCTATAAAATCTATTTGATGAAAGATGGAAATATTTTGATGAATTTATATTGTATTTATTTAATCAATATCAATCATCAATTTCAATTAATTTAATTTATTTAGACAAAACACGTTTATGGGGATAAAAAATGTTTTTTAAAACATTTCCTTTATATTAAATGGTTTTTGCCATTGGACTTATAGTTGACTCGTAAAAAAATTAATTCCCTTAAATATATTTTAAACCATATATAATCATAAATTTATTAATCCAATTAATAATCACAACCTTATCATCCAGGAAAAATCATATTACAGAATAATAAAAATATTCAGTAAAACCCTATCTTACATGAATTGGAATTTTTCAAAGAATGAATTTATTACATGTAAGGAATGCTAACACATTATCACATGCATTAATATAAAAAATATGTATATTATTTATTTTAAAATTAATTATATTTTTTAAATTATTTGAATTTTAAATTCCATTCTACAATTGGAGTTTTCTATTATGCACACCATGAAATATAATGTTCATACATTAGAAATTTTTTTTGGTTACAAATTAAATCTCGATCACAAATATGAACGAGAAATGAATGATTTCATCATAGATATTAAATTATTATTTTTAAATAATTTTTTATATAATATATTTTAATCAATTGAGTAATTAACCTATCTAACTTTTTGTTTTAATGATTCTACAAGAAGTAAACCTCACATGTCTTCAAAAAAAATTTTACATGGGGAATAACATATTCATCATACAATTACTATAGCTCGAGGAATTCTTTCACAATTTTTTTAAAAAATATAAATTTAATTTACTTAATAAAAAATTATCATAAACTTTTACTACTCAATGGATTCAATTTCATCTGGTTTTCATGTATTTGTTATAAGATTTCACCATTGATCATTGTCATCTTCGAAATAAGAAATTACCAATTTAACCTTTTAATGTTAATATAATCATAGAATGGGAAATGTATTTTTCGATTCACTAATACATTTATTATCAATTATTGTATCAAGGGGCAACTAAAATAATGTGTTGTTTTCATCATTAAAAAATGAATAATATATTTTTCACTAATATTGTTATAACGATGCTCAAATGATTCATTAAATAATATATTTTTTAGTATTATATGAAAAATATTTTTTATTGTAAATCTAATTATTATTATTTTCTAATAATTAAAATTATTTCAATTTACATCAAATTCATCCTTAACATGGTAAATTCTTCACTTATACATTGAATGAAAGGAGACAATATAATTTAATAAATAATAATCATAGTGGTAAATCATGTAATTCGGAAAATAATTTATAAGATACCAAAATCATAACATCTTAGTCTCAATATATGACACCTTATAGTTAACATAGGTTGTCCTAATTCCATCATAATGGATCATAAATAAAATTTGAGTTAAATAAATAGTTTCCCTATAGATTTTCAATCATAGTATACAGTATGGGAAAATTCACCATGAACCATAATGACAGTTATGATATAGTCAACAAGATATTTTCGATGATATTAACCCATGATGCATATATTAAAAAACAACATCCACATGTAGTTTACATATTTTTATTTATTTCCTTAAGTAATATGGATGCTATCATTTACCATAAAATTGGGTATTATTCTATTCGTCGAATTATCCTATGGATTTTCAGTTATATTTTTATGTACTACTTTTCAAAAAGATGAACCATCTTCTCATAAAAACTATATAATACCTAAAAATTAAAATATAAATATTATATTATAATAGATAAATACTAATTACATTACATTTCAATCCACTGTACAGATGAATACATTTAACCGCATTGGAAACATTGATTAAAAAAGACATGTATTTTAAAATATCTACATAATTTCCAATTTTGTTCACCGTAATTACTACCCCTCATTAAAATTTCATAACTAAGTATTTTATATATGACATAGAAAATAGAAATATAATATAGGGTAAAATCAAATTTTTAGTAACGAAAATTATAATATATATTAATCAACTATCATAATTTGTGAAAATATACACAAAAGTGTATGAGGATGTGATAAAAATATACAAAAATCATATCCATAAAGTTGATGATATTTAATCATGAATCATGGAATAAGGGTTTTTAGAAAAAAATCCAAAATACATAGGGGGTTTGGAATAATTAATAATAAATCATGTTCAATGATTATATAATATAGGAACAAGGCATAAGTTTTTGTTATTAACTTGGCTGTGGAATTCATTCCATAGCTATTGGTCAATGAAATGACAGTCATTGTGGACAAAGTTCAATAATATTATGACCACCCATTAATTTAAAATATTCTGATAGGATTATATTCAATCAAGTTAACGTGGTAGTATATCTGGTGATCATTAAAATTTTCATCTCTTAAGAGTTTGAAAATATCATTATCATTATCCAATAAACTAGAATTCTAAAAAGGACCCACTCGTTCTTCCTTTATATCATAACCACTCATCCATGATATATAGATTAACTACCTATTATTAGATTATAATGGATACACTATTCACTTAATCATAATATAATAAAATTTATGACACAAGATTAGGGAAATATTTACAACTTCATCACACCTTAACCCATGGAATGAAAATGGGTCTCATTAAAATTTACGTATCTTAATAACAAATCATATTTTAAAAGTATAAATTTGTTAACATTAGATCTTATCACCCATAATTTTGAAGAAACATAAAATTATATTTTAATAGATGAAAATAACTATGAAAATTCATAATAACTTTTCTTTAAGAAATTACCCTTTCTATTTTGAAATC
This sequence comes from Viscum album, assembly GCA_963277665.1. Classification (NCBI taxonomy): domain Eukaryota; kingdom Viridiplantae; phylum Streptophyta; class Magnoliopsida; order Santalales; family Viscaceae; genus Viscum; species Viscum album. Next base: position 52,628,191 of record OY728143.1, on the reverse strand, counting down.
ACTTTCTTAAAAATAAAAACAACCAAATTTTTAAGGGAAAACATTTCATTATAAAGAACCATGTAACCTTATAATGGATTCATCAAGGATAAGAGTATTTATTATGGAGGGTTATGTAATTCATGTACTATATAATAAAATTTATTTTTATTCTCTTTTTTGGTCAAAACTATAATGTCCCTCATTCGAATAATGATAAAAATATTTTATAAAAATATTTTTCATGAATGTAAAACATGGGATAATGACATTAATGAATGTTTGGAGAATATTAAAAAAATTGAAATTTTTTTATGAAAATATTAACATAAAATAAAATAATATTAAATAAATATAAAAATGAATTTGTTTTTAAAAAATATATTATTTTGGTCCTTTTAGTGCACAAAGAGTGAAAAATTAATTGAAAAAATATAATATCAAAAAATAAACATTGGATATGATAATTAATTTGAATTGGGTAAGATATGTAATATAATTTTAACTTTAATAATTCAATCATAATCAATCCTAGAAAAGAGTGTTTGTAACATAAAACACATTCCCCATGTTTGTAATGAATCTTAAGTGCTCAAATATCATCTTTTTTAATAGTATTAATTTTTATTACCTTGTAATACATTAATTATTAGTCATAGAGGATTTAAATAAACTCAAATATGGAAAGAAAAAATCTTGTATTGTTTTATAAAATAGATTGGTCATTGGGGAAGGTTTTTATTTTATGAATACTAAAGGATAAGAGGTTCCATTTTATTGGTGGGTAATGGAAGCACAATGAATTTTATAAAATATTTCAATTATATAAGGTTAAATTAATATTAATGTCGATCAGAATAGCTCGTTATTTTATGTTGTGATATGTTAAGGTTGAAATATCATCAAAACATTAAAAATATAGATATATGGGTTGTAATAATGTTTTTTTCACTGGGATAAACACCTTGGTAAACCTATTTTCACCTCAACCATGGTACTTTTTTTTACTATTTTAGTTATCTATTATTAAAAAAAATAGTCACACTGTAATGTTATATTAATTATTGTGATTATAAATATTGAATCAATTTTACAGTATTCAATTTCTATAAGTGGATGGATTTTATTTTAACTAATCCTGTAAACCACAATGAAATCGTATTTTATAAAAATAAATGTTTTTATCATAAGGAATAATTTTAATTCCTTTCATTCATTTTGAAAACCAAAAAACTATATTTGAACAAATTATATTGATTAAATTATCAGTAAATTTTATTAAAACCATTAATAAGTAGGGATTAATTTAATTTAAAAAAATTATAATACATTGCAAGCTGAAACAATGTTTTTTAATGAAATTTTACTCTAATATAAACATATATCACTATCATGTATAAAAATGTTCCATTTTTTATTTAATTAAAAATTAAAAAATAATGGATAATTATTACACATTAATATCAAATCCATAAAATAATGGTCTTATTCTTGAAAATGAATGTCTTTTTTTAAAACAAAATATATTGTTGGATATTTATTCAAAAACATATCTTTTTATAAAAATATAAAAAAATACCAAATAAAATATTAAAAATATTATTTAAAAATATTATTAATTTTTAAAATTAAAATTTCTAAATATAGAATAAATTAATTATATTGTTTACATGAAAACCATTGTGATATAATCTATTTTTCATGAAAACATATTTTTGAAAAAAAAACATGACATTACTAATCATTTATTAGTAAATTATTAAGAACTAATCAATAAATTTTCACTATTTCAATATTTTATAAATAATTGATAAAAATTTTCTTATTACTACTCATAAATTAAAATTTAACATCAATGTTATAACATTTTACTCTATCACTTTTCAAATATACTATGTGTTTAATGTAAGGAATGTTATCAAACATATCATGTTTATTTCTATGAAATTAAACAAAAAATAATACAATGCTAAAAATTCCTTTGCCTATATTTTAGATATGAATTTCCAAATGATTTAATTTCTTATCCTCTTGGGAATCCTAATGCTTTATCCTTTAATATTTATGGAATCAAAATTATGGAATCCACTTTCTTCTCTTCTGTATAATCAAGATTATATATGGATTATTCTTCTTATGTGCCTCACATGTATATGTTTTTTATTTATTTTAGGGGTGGTACTGTGATTATATATTCATCTAATACATTGGGTAATTAAGTATAGCTCATGAGATGTTATGTAATTGATTAGAGAGTGGACCTAATCTACCATGATAATTTTCCAACATTATGATTAGGATACTGGGGGCAGTTTGAAATATGTTTATGATACCATGTATAATGTTATTTCCACATATTTTTTAATCCATCATCTTATGATATAATTACTTAATTCTATTTTCAAATGCCTATGATCAAAATCATTTTGATACCATGTTAGGTATTTTGATACTTTTTTTATGATTTATTTCCCTAGTTAATCCATTAATGTTATTTTTACTTCATCATTTTCCAGATTTATTTTCTCCATGATATTCTAGATAGTTTTAGAATATCTTGGGGTGTAAGGGTTTCTTTGGTAAATTGTTTGAAAAAGGTATTCTTTAATGTGTAAGTCAACATATTTGAATTCCGGCTTTTCTAATGAAACTAGAACACTAGGTCATTAATATATATTTCTAGAAAATATTGTTAAGAATCCTGGATTAAACTATGAATAAGGATTGGGGTTCTAAATGAACTGTAGTTTGTGACATTGTTTAAGGGGTGATTTACCTTTGTCACATGGTTCGATGGTGAACCCAAAATATCTGATTTATTTATGTGGATAAATAGTTTTATGAAATTTTTCTTGAGGTTATACAGTTTTATTACATGTTTTCCATTAAATCATATAATAAAAAAGAGTAAACGTTTACATTAAGATTAAAAGGATTAGAAAATCCTAGGAGCATTCTACTGTGATTTAGTTATATCATATTTTATATTATGGTGTTATTTTAATGATTATTCTAGATGTTTCAGGGAGAGCATGACATAAGTTTTCCTTATAAAGAGGAATTGGAGACTCATTTAATTCAGTTAGGATTCAATGAGGATACGATGTAATAAATTCTGAATGGTATTTTTATTATTAATTAATATTGGGAAATATAAAAGACACAAATTGGGTTATCATACAAATATGATAATTTTCTGTGGGCGATTCAAATAGTGATGATCATTTTTGATTGGGATCAGCTATTACGAACATTATAATATAGTTGAAGAACTATTATTTTTTAAAGAGTTTGTGGATGACTCATTGGTTCCTTTGGAAAGTCAATAATTTTTTAACACATTCTAGAGGATTAAGTTATAGATTTAAGTGGTCACTTCATTTTTTAAATATTATATTCCTTATGTTTGGAGATGAGGAGAAGATTATCATTTTCCATTAAAGAGTACAATGTGGAGAAATGAGAGAGGTTTTGAGACAACATTATGTAAGGCTTTTTGGATGAAGGGTTGATGGAAATTATTAAGAATGATAAATTTTATGATGTGGAGAACCGATACAAAGTTTCTAGACTCGTTTTTTAATTCCAATGGAATTTTTTTTTGTTGATGGTTTTCAATCAAAACTGGGACCCAGAATGAGAGCAGAGGAATTAAATATCCTAGAAACGTATTTTTGGATGTTTTTTTGAGATTCATTAGATGATTTGAGGTTTATTAAAGTAGGGAATGTATTCTCTATGGTTAGAATATTGTACATTCATGGTATAATTAGATTGATGATCTGACTATTTTATTCATGCAGATAATTTTTGGTAATGATTGGTGAAGGTCCCTCTGTATGAGGAGTTCATGATGTGAACAATTTTTTAATTACTGGAACCACCTCTATAGTTTTTCCAAAAAATAATTTAGTGTTAGGACACCTTTTTCTTCCCATGATGTCAGTGTATTGAGAGAGTCTTATCCAGACCAACCCACTCGTATCCTCGCTCCATTTGAGGAAATCATGGGTTTGTTAAAACAACATTTCTTGGTAGGTTCTTCATGATTATTCATTCTATGGTTTCTTTCCTCTACTCAAATGTATGTTTCTTATTTATTTTTTTTACAGTTTTGGAGATTTATAAAATAAAATAGTGGAAATCACTTCAACTGCTGGGGTTTTACACTATCTATATACATGAGAACTTGATATGCAGTTTTCAAATTGTCTCATGTCCTTTAGGAAAAGATACATCACTTTTTGAATATATATATACATTTGGACTGAATATAAATTTATTTAGAAATTTAATTTGTAATATCATGTTTCGTGGGCTTGGGTGAGAGTTTTGAGTGGGATACACCTCATTTCTGGTTGTTTCAGAAAGACATGATGACTCTATGATATTTTAGACATTTATTCCCAATTAAAATTAAAATTTATTTGTAATTTAAATTAATGAATTGAAATAATATTTATAAATTAATTATATTTTATTATTTTATTTTTTTGACAATGTATTGGACCTATCACGTTTTAGTCGATGGTTGATGGATTTAGATTAGCTCGGGTTATGTTAATATATCTTCTATTAAATAGGGTTTGGCCTATGTTTATGTGATTTTTCATTATTTTATTTTCAATGTAATTTTTTAATTTTTTTTTTTGATAATTGTGATGATTTTTCATGCCACCAAGGGTGAAGACCAATTTAATTTAAATAAATTCTTTTATTTAAATTATAAGGTAAATTCAATTGTTGTAATATATAGAATAAGGTTCCAATTCCATAATATATATTATGAAAAAAATAAAACATCTTCCAAAATTAGATAAGGACATATATTTAATAGTGGATCACCTATGGGGGTTTGATATGGGTGTCCATTTGAGAGTTTTCCCTGAGAATGTTTGTCTGGTCATGGGTGTAATTTTTGTGGGTGACACCTTTGGACCCAAACCGATGGTTAAGACATGTGTGGTTTTGATGATATGATTGGGTGTCAAGATTAATATTGTCCATGTAATGATTTATTTTCATATATTTATATGATTTTTGATTTAATTTTTTTAATAAGAATTGGTAAATGTTATTATAAATACATTGATTTCCCTGGTGGCTCATGATTCACTTATTATGATAGAGGAGACCATAGGAAACCAACAATGTCAAGTAACTAGTATCATGGATTACCGAGGGTAGATTCATAGTCTGGATAACATCAAGTGTGAGTATGTTTAATGTAGTTATTGATTTAAACAGTCATTTAATGTGATTTACCAACAAATCCAAAATAGGTGTCTGTAAAGGATTGATATCAAGGCTTGTGATTCATATAAAACCAGTGGTCCATAGAAAATTGAACAATTGAAATTTATTTGAATGGAAATACCTTTATACCATTGAATAATCCTAGGAACCCTAGGTATTTAATATTAATACCAAGTTCTAGATGGGTGTATGTCTTTAAGCGTGTATGTTGGATATCCTAATGGTGACTATTGTACCCCTTTGACTAATTACTATGATACCCCATGAGATTGGGTGGTTTTACCAATATGGTATGGGTAATGAGATACACATTTTTAGATTATAAAATGGTTATCCTTGGAATCTACAATGGTATTCATTTCTATTTAATGGTTCACCAAGGAATGTTTCACAATTGGAAATATAGTAATTCATAGGTTGTTCCCCATCATTGAAATCATATCATTGACCAACGTTAAAAATTATGATGTACTAATGTGGCATGAATCCTTAGGTATTGATGACAATGAATCCCTTATCAAACCACATTGTTCACAACTTATTATTGTGGAAGAATGAGTATGGGATCTTTATGTTGTGAATGGAGGAACTAATGTGGAAATTCTTATTCCCATAAAAAATTCAGAACTATATGATTAATTTATGGTCAATAGAGGTCATGGAAAAGGGGTTTAATGATGGTTTATTTGTTTATTTATTTTCTATTATTATTTATTATTGTCACCAAAGTAGGCCAGAAGAACATATCAGTACATTATATTTTATATATTGGAATGTATTGGTGGGGAATTATTGAGTTTTATTCTCACAGCCTTTATGGATGATAATGGAACATGAGTACCCATGAAGCCCAAAACTTTTTAAAGTCATCAATTGGGTCGAGGACCAAATTTCCTTGATCATGGGGCACATATCAAATAACAGAACTATTCCGAGATAAGGAATGGACGATAGTTGTAGTGGATTTTCAGTTCAATTTCTATGATTGGATTATTTTTTGATATTTGTGATCAGGCAAGTTGCTGACCAGTTTTTCATGTTAATTGGTCTATAATATGTTTTTTATTTCATGTTAATTTATTTATTATCAAGTGTACTGTAATGTGAATGTTTCTTAGTTGTTCACCAATGTTTTCTACTATAATATAGGGGACCTAGCCACCCCATGGTTACACCAAAGACCCCCTATGCTGATTTATTTATCAAAATTTTAGGAGGTGTTCCTGAGGATATAAAGCATGTTGGATTGGTTTTTTTTAGAATGATCTAGGCTAGGGAGTTACACTATAAAAAATAATACAACTCAAAATTTCATGTATTTGAGGATATCATTTTCAATCCTTGTGGTCTAATATGACACCCATGACAGGCCGTACAGTATTTCATTCTCTAAACATCACTAGGGATGACATGTAAATGGGTAACCTAGTAATCCTAACTTAGGTATATCAAATTTGACTAACCCCATAGTGTATCATTAAAACATACTAATCCCTAAGGCCAACTCCATTCCCATATAGGGAATAAAATCCCATAATACTCTCTTTATGTCATTTTAGACTAATCATACATGTGGAAAATATTTTATTAGTATTGATCTATAGTAATGGACTAAAACCTTTCTCCCTTTCAAACACAGAAGGTCGATCTACATGTACTCATCCTTAATATTTTCTGACCCAACGAATACCTACTAGTATATATATTATTTTGCAATGAAAAAAACGCACCCCAATATATAGTTATGTATCATAATGGTTTTATGGGATATTTATGTTCATTACATAATTTTACTAGGGAAACTATTCCAATCATCAAATCTACCTCATTTGATGATGGATAGGTAAACCAAAAAAGGACCACTATGTTATATTCATTTTATTCATTTATATCCCTCCATGTTCCATATTTATCACCGATCATATTTATGATACAACCTTTAACCATTAATATATTCTTCATCAACTAGTTTTCATGTACCTAACAAATACCATGAAACTTTTTTTCTACCCATAATTATTTTGAAAAAATATATTTATGGTAGAATAGAAACAGGTAATGAGGCCACAAATAAAATTATACAACAAAGAAGTAAAATATTTTTTTGGATATTTTCAACGAAAATCTATATCATTCAATCCTCATAGAATAATTTATTGAATACAAACATTAAATATAAATCTATCTCCCCAAAAATTATTAATTATTAAATTTAATAATAAATTGTTCAATAGTGTTAAAAAATGTAAAATCACATAAAATTAATAGAGTGAAATAAAATCACTAAATGAATAAGTCATGAAAATAAAATTTCATATGATATGACACTAACTTATCAATGAATTAAAATCAAAGTACATAAATACTTATCATACAGTAATTAATTTTTATTTAATTAAAACCATAAAATATCTCCAAGAGAATTTTAACTCCAAAAAACCATGAAAAATGACAAATGATCATCGTCCTAATATTTCTTCTGAATAATAACTAAAAAATGAATATAATTTATACTTGATATACCATGATCCAATAGAATTGGTCCCACCCATAGCATATAATTGAATCAATTTTGAGGGAAAAATTAATGGAATGTGAGAGGGAATGGGATACAAAAATTAACTTAAATATTCCTTGAAATAATAAAAAATACATTCCTCAGAATGAGCATTGAGTGAGAATTGATTAGGATAAGTGATAGCCTAAAATTTAACCACATGAGAAATTATATCAACATAAGACCAAAATGGTGAAATTATGTAAACATCTTTATTCCTAGTTAAAAAAATAATGAAAAACAAAAAACCTTGTTAGGACATCTTGGGGCACGACATGCAACCCCAAAAGTAGAGGACTAAATAACAATTCATGTCTTCATCAGGATGCAACCCCTATGGTTCGTCTCATAACCTCCACATATAAAATTAAAATCCCATCCAATCAAATATTGTTACATTGACACTTTCTATCATCGTGCATCACATATTATTGTGAAACATCAAAATAAAAATAGTTTATAGCCCTCATTCCTTTTAATAATGTTCACCGCTGCAGCGTGACAACCCCTTGAAGAAAAGAAAAATTCCATTCTTTTAATTCCCTTATGAAAAACTAAAAACCCCCAACTGGGGGATAGGTCCCTCATCCATGATGTGATCACACATTTAATAATGTTAACTCTTGAATAACATTTTACCATCATGAAATAAATAGTCACAGTTAGACATAATATTAAATGGGGTATCCCTTGATGTACTCCATCATTCAACAGACAATGTAAAACAGCACCGATTCCTCAATATACAATTAAAACATATCATCATAATGATTTATCCTTGTGATATATTATATTTTGAAAATCATGATGGGGGATCTACTGATGGAGAATTTTGAGATGTATATGTTGCCTCTTAGGGTATAACTATCTCAATCTAACTAGGTATTTTTTGGAAGAGACCTCCAAAATAATGTGATTATTAGATTATATCATCATGTATTAACTCCCATGTGAATTAATTTTTATTTCAATTTATAACCAGATCATTTGAAATTATATATATGTCTTTTATGGGTGTATTGAATATGGGGGATGTCTATGAATTTATTAATAGAAGTTATTTGTGATATTCATGGGAAGATATTTTCATAATGAAATGTGCATATGTATAGTGTGATTAATTATAAAGGAAATTATTGATAAATCATATACCAATGATTTGGAAAATTATATTGTGTGTGAATGATCACATTGGCAGTTTTATATTGTTGGATTTGTGGTGAATATCATTCTTAATGAGGATCCAAAAAAAATTCATGATGAAACTATAATATAAATCTTGTTTATCATTATGGGGATGACTTATGTGGGTTTACATTTCTTGATTAGTGGTTCACTGTTAAACTATCTAAATAAGAGAGTGTTTTACGAATAAAATTACCATGTTATGATGTTTTTAGATGAATAAATGTTCAATTTAAATTTCAATTGTTGTGAAAAACCCGATAAGGGATATTTCTTTATAATACCTAGAAGAATATAATAGATTCTATTTATTGAATATGCAGTAGCATAATATTTATACAACAACATGTATAGTGATGTTATAACCATGGATAGTTTTTGGACAAATCCATAATTTTTTATTCAATATGATAGAAGTCACACTGAAAACCATATATCACATTATAAAGGTGGTTTTCAAGAAAAGAGAAATTAAAAATGGTACCTGGTATATATAATATTGTTGAATATTATTCATAATAGTATTTCAAACATGCATTAGTTTTTCGATATTGTCTATATATGAATAAAGGGTTTCACTCCATTACACCAAGTTTCATTTTGGTACTTAGATGAGATAGTGAAACATGGAATTAATAGGAATGGAATGGGTCAAGTTAGTATCTTATGAGTATTAGGATCCAAGATATTTTAAGGGATATATAAAGGATTCCGTTTGGGATATTGTGTTCCTTTATGAATCTATATTTTAATTTCAATAAGAAAATGTCCTTAAATACATAAGGGTAACGTTATAGTATGTTTATGATTGTTTACATAATTTAAAAAAAGAAATAAATAGTCACATCATTATGAATATGCCCCCAAACCATAAAAGGGATAAGGTAGGATTTGATTGTTATGTTTTTTCTTAAGGACTCCATGACATGGGAGTATAGTAGTTCAATGTTTCCATTTTATGAAAAATAAATGTTTCACCATTATAATGATTGTTTCACTATGACATATTTGATTCGAAATATCAATATATTTTTCGTAATTATATTTTAAGGTGGTGTCAAGGGATAATGTTATAGATGTTTATTCATATTCAAAGGGGATAATTATAAACAAAATTCCCACATAATTATGGAAATTTAATTCTCTATATAGAGGGTGATATGTGGATTAATCATAGATAGTTGAAAAAATGTTTATCCATTTTGAACATATGAAATAGTTATTGGGAATTATTATACAAATGGAGACATAGAGAATATATACAGAATTATAAACATGTGTTGGAATATTAGAATGGGATTTAGTAGGTGTTATTGCTAGATATCAATAATATTAATTAGTGGATGAAGTGGTATAGATTTAATACAAACTTTTGTGTACAAAATCACTATTTTAGATATGGATCACAACAACAAAACATATGTAGGATGTTTTCTATTTTAGTGAATAAGAAGAGTGATTCATTTATTTTTACGAGGGTTATAATACTAGATGATCATTGATACTACAATTAATTATAAAGAAAAGATTTTTTATGACTGTTTTAGGTACATATCATATCATTATTTTTGTATAAATTGATAATTAATATATGGTTAAACCAAATGAAATTGTGTATGTCCCTCTTCAATATACTTTACCACTTCATATTATAATTTTAGGAGATTAATTTTCCAAGTAATGATGAATCACAATTTTTAGTGAGGACCCATTCTTGAATTATTTAAATAACCTAAATTACCAAAATGTAAGGGTATTTTCAATTATTAATTATAAAATAATTATTTATCGTGAGATGGAATCTACCCATTTTATGATAATATATGATAAAAAAGTAGTAAATGAATTTGGAATAATTGGAGTCCATAAAGTCACAAATAATTAAGTTTTACCATCAATAATAATTTATTAAAATAATATTTGATAGAGATATTGATTGTGTAAATGTATTTAAAGTGACATGGTATCTCATTTAAAAAATTATCATAAAACCCCATTCCAAAATTGATATGAATATAGAGAAGGAAATCCATATTCAGGTAGAAATTTCATATGCATTTTTTTAATTTAGATGGTCATGGGAATAACAAATACCATTAAATGAGTCTGTTTACAAAAATAAATATTAATAATCACATCATATTTCTCACATTGGTGTGATATATATGTGGGTTTTCCCATAAGTTTTCTATTTCACTATGGTTCGTGATACACCCAAGTGGGGTTAAGCATTATTTTTGAGTTGATGAATATGAATGATAAATTCTTTATACACTTAGAGTTATATAATATCCACTATAAATAATAATCATATCATTTATATATAACTATATTGTCTATAGTTGGTATCATTTTATTCGTGGAGGAATAACTGTAATGCCCTAGTATTATGGAATATATTTTTTCTAAATTAAGATTTTTTTGATACTTTGTTACACAAAAAAATTGAAATAAAGTTATCCATGACATATTAGATAAATATTATTAATAAAATTTCAAAATAATTAATCCTTTAGTCAATATAAATAGTGTGATAAATTATAAATTCACACAAAAATGGATTTAAAAATCCATTATTATTTAAAAGTGAGTTTTTCTATAAATGAACATTTTCAATATATATGATATTTCTATTTGTAATGAAAATTTATAAATTTTAAAATATAATTATTTTAAAATGAAAATAATTTTTTAAATCATCAAATCCAAATTATCCTAATAAATTTTTTTGATGGTATTCATAAATAATTGATAGTAATTGAATATTGAAAAATATAAATATCACCAAAACGTTGCATCTTATTATAAAATTAAAACAAAAATATTTATAATAAAATTTTAATTAATAACAATTTATTTAAGGGATAATATTTTTTATATTAAAATATTATGATAATCATATAAAACCTATTGTTATCATTTTAAATCATAAGCATCATTTAATTTTAAATTTATTTTTGATCATATATTTTAATTAAAAATATTAATGCTGAAATTAGATTTTGAATTGATTTTAAGCAACATTAAATTTATTTATTATATAATAAACAAATTATATCATTATTTTTAAATACAATTATAAATTTATATTACACAAAAATTTAATTCATAAAACACAACTGTTCTAAAAATAGTTTTTATTTATTATGTGTTGTAATATTAATATAAACATTAAAAACCAACTGAAATATTATGTAATAAAAAGATTTAAAAATTTCAAGTCATCATGTATTAATTAGATTATAATGTGAATTTATCTTTTTTCCATTAAAATAAATTACCATGGTTTGAAGAAAAAAATTTATCAACGTAAAAATAAAATTGGTGAAAAACGTTTTTCTATGTGAAAATAAAAAAAACTTATAATAATTAAAAATCCAATTGTTTTTATCATATTTGGATGTTTCAATCCTCTAGCCATAAATTATTTTACTCTTTTTGAGACAGTTATGCATGAATAATGACTTATGAATATTGAAATGTAATGGGTACATACAAAATTAAGTTTCTCTTCATATATAATAGAAGATCACATCCACTACTTCATAGTACAACAATAACTTATAATTTCAACCTGGAAATCATACATTTTTTTCTCCTAGAATCAAATATCATATTATCAAAGATATACTCTCAACTAATTAGATTATGATCCCCATTTCTGATGATATTGTCCAATATAAATCTCAAAATATCATCACTGTTATTATTTATGACTCTTTCTTAGGGGAATCTACAATCTATTGGGGAACAGTAGTTATTTCCCCATATTCCCACATTCCCATGGTGTTTGGAATCCATATCTTCTTCATGGACATTTTCTCCTAGATTGAAATGGGATGATGGGATGTCGAACCCACATTCTGTGGATTCTTCCTCATATTTCGTCGTTTAGTCTAGGTCACTGTCATAGATTTAAGGAGTTTTTCATGGATATAATTCTTGGTTCTATATCTTTGTAGAAACTGGTTAATTACACTACTTATTCCATGACATTCCATGGGGACCATTCAGGATCAAAACCATCTATTCGGAGAGTAATTACGTTGGGCATCGCTGGCATGTCTGGATGCTAGACAATTATACACCTGGATCTTTTCACCATATGATAGGGCTTCTTGAGTCCATGGAATCCTAATAAATCCAACATAGAGTGCAGAGAAATTAAATTCCATATGAATATCATTGAGTTATTCTTCAGCATTCCATGTTTAACATGGGGTATGTCGAGAGATTATTGTCTAGCGGGGATTGATCGGACATGTCAAAAAATTGATGAGGGTTTATCAATATGTCCAATGAAGAAATATTTATGAATGCCTGGGTCCCTATAATTTGGGAGACCATGGTTTACAATTTTTCAGGATTGAGCCCCATGGAGGCCTCCTAAATACCCGGTGTATAAGATGTGAATCAAAATCCATGTAGTACGAAGGGGGTTTTGAATCATGGAATTGTGGTGTAAGTAATGGAAAACAACTAAAATACATGTTGATTATTACGTGTAGTTAGCTACCTATCGCAAGAGTAAGACTCTGGGTTGGATGGTAATGGATTTTGTGGGGATTCTATATAATTAGCTTCCCAAATGGATGGCATGATAATACTGGGATGTGGCAGCCCGGTTAATAACTAGGCTGGATGATGGATTAGCGAATGATGTGGATAGTGAATGATATGGAACCATGATAGAGATGACAGTGATATTGGAACTAATCCTTTTGGGGGCTTACAACATATCGATGTCTTATGGAATCAAATTCCAAAGAGATAGGTGGGTGATAGGACTCCTGAAGAGGCTTCCCGTGAGAATGGATTCATGAATGGGACCTGAAGGAATTAGAACCTCAGAGTTTGTGTATTCCATTCCTAAAATATAAGGGCTCAAGGGAGAGACCATAATGGGACATGGTTAATGTGATTGAACCTTAAATAAGCTTCATATATATCCTTGTGTCTGGGAATAAATTTACATGTAGTTTAGTTTGGGTCATAGAATTAGGGTGTACATAAAAGAACAGTGACCCGACAATATGATGGGGATTACACGTGGTTAGAAGACTGTCACATGATGGACACTCGTGGAATGAAGAGTATGAATTGAGTGAGGGGGGTACACATGGTTATCTTCATAGGAGATCGTCTAATGACATTATGGGATGAACACAGGGTGTGGGTCCAAAAAATGGGGACATAGAATATTACCAATTTTTGAGGTTGAACATCATGGAGGCTTCCTACGTACCCTATCTTGGAGACAGGGTTCAGATCCCACATAATTCAAATGTATACAATTTAACATCACGAAGGATGAATTTTCATACTTGTTAATGTTAGAAAGGATGAGGGTGAACTGATGTTAAGTTGTAGGGAAACATGGGTGATTGGCTTGAACCTTAGGAAGGCTTCTAACGTACCTTTTTTATTTTGAAGGAGGCATGGATCAAAGTCCAGGTATTTTGGTTGGATTAGTAATTTACTTTACACAATATGGTAGCATATAGAGGATTATAAAATATATGATTAATTGATGACCATGTGAGTCATTATCGGTGTGAGAAACAATATCCAACAAAGACTGGATGATCATGTCATGAAAGGTGCACCCGTGAGGAATGGAGTGGGGCTATCGCATGGTAAGCGGCCCAAGGATATGGATATTGGGAATTAATCTAGGGGGATGACCAGGTATGGGTCCAAATATACAAGGAGGATTGGGCCATACATCCTGGAAAACCTCATCAGAAGGTACTAGGTCTCACATTGAGGCGTTTTCAAGTGCGCATGGTGACAAAGATCAAAGGGAAAGGGATAGAGAGGGAAATTGTACCCATATCGCTCTGGTCCTCTGGTACTAATCCACATGCGGTGATCATAGATTAACATTTTGTGTTGTGGAAAATGGTTCATGGTAGTTTAACATCATACTATATAGAAAATAAGGTTTCAATCAACATCCCTAAAACATACATAACTGTAATTCTTTAACCCTTGGTGAAGGGAATAAACCAGATATGCCATATGGAGATGGGGTTTTGCAATGATCCATTGAGGAGATCACATGCATTGATATGGGAAGAATTAATAGTTGTTATCATTCCTATGCGGCGAAGCATTAGGTAGGTAACATGGTATGGAGTGTCACTCTGGGGACCTTAAAATCACATTGTGCAAGCATAGGGGCCACACAGATGGAGGTTTTGTGAAGCACTATAGGTTACAGGAAGAGAACGTCTAGGGATTTGGTTCTTTACAATGTAGAGATACATCGTGAAAGGGAATTCTTCATGATATGTAGATGTCTATAATATACATAGAGTAAACATGTGTTAAAAGAGTTCTTGGCAAAGTGAATGTTCACTAACAAATTAGGACTTCACAGATCATGGGTTCCTTGCAAAGTGATGCATTGCGAAGCAATGTATATCACAAAAAAATAGTGATCCTGCCATAGAATGGGGTTTAAATGTTCATAAATGTTAATTGGAAAATCATGAGAGATTTGTAGGGACCTGCATTCCCATAGGGATCACTGTTGTGATGGCATGTGGGCTTCACAAAGGGAATCCCAAATTTAATAGTGGATGAAAATGTGCAAACAAAAAGCTATTTCTCAATGCTCCAACAACTTGAAGAGTTCATTTTCTCAATGATTCAAATAGAAGAGGGTGCTTTATGATTTAGGAGTTGAGAATAGGAATGTTCAGTGTATCATTCCATTATATTTTGGAGAAGCATGTCATTTATAAGAAAGAGGTGGTGTGATGTTCAGAGGTCAGGTTGAGAAGTAATTGGACCTTGAAATCAGTGGCAACCCCAAGAAGTTTCTCAAACACATGGGTCTCTCTATCAGCTACTGTATGACACCCATAGAGGGATCTCCCTAGTGCATCTTAGTCTTGCAGGACTCTTTCACCTATTTTTTTGGTGGTGTAGAGCACTCACTCAGGTGAATATTAGTCATGTACTTCTCCATAATTTTCTATTTAGTGGCCGTATATGAGGAATTTCCAACTACATTTCATAGATTGGAGATCTGGTAGGCCTTGTGCGGCTTATTTGTGAGGATTCATTGCGAGGCGGGCTTTCTTGGAGTATTGGGGGGGGGGGTTTGTCTTCCCAAGGGACAAATTTTGAAGCCAAAAATTCCCCCCCCCCCCCCCCCTTAGAATTGGAGTTGAGAAGAAATGAGGGTCATATTCTTAGGATACTTCTCCAGAATCATGGTTGATTGGGATGAAAAAATGAAAAGTATGGGCAAAATGCATGGGTTGTGCGCAATGAGGAGCATGAGACACACCACATAGTCCGGTGTTCAATGCCAATAAATAGAGGGTGATGAACTAAATTTTTTCCTCAGTTTATTTTTAATTTTTTATGTTCAATCTAGATTCATGAAGAACCATTCAATCCATGATATTACTTTGCTAATCCAGACTATGAGTACAAGTGATGTAAAATTCTATATATCGAGCTGTTGCACCAAGATCCTAGGCTACCTTGCACTGCTCATTTGGTATTTGACACCATGACCACATTCTTTTCAAGATTATATCTTCTAGAGGGCTCTTTGAAACTACTCAATGACTGATATTTAGTAACGAGCTTCATGAATTAGCAAAGAAACAATATCCAAAGTCATTATCAGACAAAATTGCCAAATAGAATGTCTTCCAAGTAGTCATTACGGTTACTACCTAATGGAAGGAATGGGAGGAAAACATGGGGATTGGTAAATATGTGTTCAACAATTCAGATCATGAATACCTAAAGGTGCTTTGGACTGGGGGCCAAATGAACTATACCTTGTTAAATAAACTATTGTTGCACGACTTTGATTAGAGGGATGTGGTCTTCATCCCACGAGGTGTTTGGGATAAACAAGCCTACAAGTTCAAGAGAACCACATTCTAGTATTAGTTGTTCAGGATTGATGATATCCATATGTCGCTCGGTCGTACATTCATCCCATCCAACTAAATGTACAACCACACCCATGATTTTTATGGGAATGAGTTATAGGCTGAGTTGTACCCTCTACAATATCATGATATCCTTAATGCAGCTCACCAATATTCGGAAACATGATGGTTCGTTGAGTGGGCCTTTCATCAGGGTGTCAACTTCAAAAATGATAGATCCTTGTCGTAATGGGTATTATCAACCAGTGATGAGTTTTGGTTGGATCTAAGGTGAGTTGGACAATTTGATGTGGCATGGGCTTCTTAAATCAATATCAACCAACCAAAGAGTGGGATTCCAGAGTTGTTGAGTAAGTGTTCACCCAAGATCAACACCTTCCATCTTCATCATGGGGAATTCAAGATCTACCTCTAGGATATCCACAAGATCAATGGGATTCCCATTTTATGGGAAATTTATTAATAATTCCTCTCAATAAATAATGTGTGGGGCGACGTAGTGAAACTGTCAAAGATGGTGAATGAACTGATGGACTTGGTGTTGGGTGAGGGAAATAAATGAGTAACAGACATGCATTTCAAGATGTATTATAGGAGGAGTGTGAATTTCTCTTAATATAGGAGGTTCTTGGAGTGGCATCTCACATCCCCAAAGTGTACCCAAACAAATTAATAGAACTTATATTATCGAAAGATGAAGGATTGCATGTGGAAGACATGGGGGCTGAGCATCAAACATAATTAACAACCAAATGATAGGTTAGATGCATTCATCCCATCATACATCCATATCTACATGATGCAAGTGAGAGATAAAAACATTCATGTGCATCATAGAATTTTGATCATGCAATACATGCAAGCGACATGGTAGTAGGCCAAATGATTGTTTTGGGTGTAGTAGATGTGATGTTAGGATGACACCCAACATTAATTTTAACCATGATAAAAGATTATTCTAGGATCAATATAGTGATGAATTCTAGTCTCCATGGAATAGAATCAATGATTTAGATAAAAAAGGAAGAATCCAAAAAACATTAGAGAAGATCTTTCACATCATTTTTATAGTTAATTTAATTAATTTCAGAATGAAAAGAATTACTTGATCTTTGTTATTTTTCATCATTAAGGAAGTTGATCATTCAGAAAGACCATTCTAGATTATATCAT
This sequence comes from Viscum album, assembly GCA_963277665.1. Classification (NCBI taxonomy): domain Eukaryota; kingdom Viridiplantae; phylum Streptophyta; class Magnoliopsida; order Santalales; family Viscaceae; genus Viscum; species Viscum album. The sequence goes on along the minus strand of OY728143.1, from coordinate 52,610,119 downwards.
TATTCATGAGAGGATCTAAAATAAAATCCCTCTAGCGGTGATCCACACATGCTCAGATGACCTCTAATCTATACCACCTGTTCTATAGGTGCTAGCACGATAAAGCGAGTGTCCTGTGTCGGTCGTTCTTGATCGCTTTTTATTCTATCACGAAGAAAGTCTCTCTTTCTTGAGAGCGGCGTGAAGAGTATTCGAGAAAGAAATTTTTTAGCTCCACAACTCTCAATTCATCATGCAAACAGTGTGTTTGCAATGGAATAATAGTCATACTTCTCTATTATTATGCATGAAACTTTAGTTACTATATTTAATTTCATAAAAAAAATAAATACATTCATGAACTTTGAGGAAACCTGTGATCATAATAATAATACTGCATCATTTTTTATGGTGTGCTAATTTCTGCAAAATGGAATTTGTAATAATATTATAATTCAAAAAATAATAGCAGCATCATTATTATTTTAACTCATTCTAACTAATATTTATCTGCACATTTTATAATAATTACTTTACTACTAGACTGGCCTTGGTCTTCTCGAAATCCACTTCCATTTACTAAACACCAAAATAAACAAACAAATAATTTATTTTCTTAAATTAATACATTTTTTTAAAACTAGTTAATAAATGTTTATTAAATGTTCAAATAAATAAATAAATATATTTTATTATATTTACGCATCTTGAATAAAATTATTCCAAGGTCTTGAGGTTAATATTTAATTAATTAATTAAATACAAATAAAATTTAACCTAGACCACCAAAAACACATAGTGTGTGAATGTTTAGGATTCATCCTCGTTGGCATTAGTCAGGAAAGCCTAAAGTCTAGGTGTAATGTCTAGAAATGGATCATGGAACCTTAGAGAAAAATAATGAATATGAATCAATAAATTCTACAAATGAATGCTCACTGTTTAATATAATCCATTTGTCTCAATATCTTATCAAGAAGGTTTCACGATAGTGTCATGAACCTTTATACTAGATACGTCGATCATTTACAACATGAAATAAACTCATCATTACAGCATGGACATGGAATTTCACATGGTGGTTCTATTTCAATCAATTTTCCGAGATATAAGCTTCCATAAATGGAAGGTAAAAATCCTTCCTGGACTTATCTATTAATTGCATGTTACTCGTGATGCACCCATGGAACCTTACTTCCTGCCAACTGTTTTGCTGACAGTTATTGTCAATATATCAATGTGCACAAGTCATGAACCATATTAAATATATTATTATAATCTAAGGATCATTACACACATTCATAGATAGAAATATACTATTACATCAAAACATGTGTAATTCATACTGGAAGTTGTTTTTTCATAATCACCTATCTTGATGATTACAAAATGAGAACTTCATGAGAGGATGTCTCATCTACATACAAGTACTTTAACCTAACAATCGACATTATATCTATAAATTCATAGTATGCCACAAAACCATAGTACTATATTTAAGAATATTGATATTTCATTTCATGGTTCTCATCATAGTGGGGAACTTCCATGAGGTTATCAATGCAATAAATACTCTTGGACATTATGAAATCATATTCATACATAAAAATGAACAATATGTAATAAGTTGATTGATATTTAATTACATTAAATATCAATGTAAAAAAATTTACATCCTGTTAGTTCTAGGAAACCAAATCTTACAATCTCCCACTTTTACTTGAGCCAACTCCCTATGACTTTGAGTCCTCTAGACCTCACATACTGATCATGTTTCTACTGAGTCAAGGAATGAGTAAAGGGGCCAGCCATGTTGTCTTCTATGGAAATACTGCTCACTAAAACATCAAATCTCTGAGAAAAAATCTCTCAAGATTTGATTGTTTTGAAGTAAGTAATTTTTGGATGATGTGACCATGCCTCTTTTCAGAGAGCCACCAGAGCAGTATTATCACTGTACAGTGTGATTGGATCCTTACTACTAGGTATCACATCCAAATCCAAGACGAAGTATCACATACATACTTCTTCTTCAGCTGCCACAAAAGATAAGATATACACAGACTATGATGTAGAATCTGTTACCAAACTCTTCTTTGAGATCTAATAGCTCACTTCACCTCCATTCAAATAGATAATGTATCACTTTTTCAACTTCATGACATCTTGATCAGTCTACAAACTAAAATCTTCATATCCTCTGATAACAAGATCTATATCTCATCCATAATCCATGAACATATCTTTAGTACACCTTAGATACTCTAGGATAGTCTTTACTTCCATCCAATGTTGGTCACTTGGTTCAGCTTGATATCATCCTACCACACATAATTCATAGGCGACATCCAACCTAGTACATAGTAGGGAATACATGACTGACCCAATCATGGATACACATGGATTCATTTCCATTATCATTATTTACTCATGTGTTTGAGGACATATTTTCTTGGAATGATGAATTCCATTTGATTGTAAAAACAATCCCCTCTTGGATTGTTCCATACTGATTCTCTTCAGTAACTTATCTCTTTATGTACTTTGACATAGTCCAAAAAATCTTTTGTATCTATCATAATGAATCATTATTCCCTGAATATTTTCTCCCTCACCGAATTCCATCATTGAGAAGCATTGATTCATCCATTCCTTGATAGACTATAAGACTGGTATCTCATTTCCAATAAGTAATAGGTCATCAACATATACTATTATAAAAATGACTACATTCCATCTAATCATTTTATAGTCACCAGTCTAGCATTCAATCTGATAAAACAAAATTCTGTTATGGCTTCATCATAATGAATGTTCCATGACCTGGATTCTCACATTAATCCATAGATGTATTTCTGAAACTTGCACACCGTATTGGCATCATTTGGAGTCCCTAAACCTTCAGGTTTTTTCATGTAGACAACATTCTAAAGGTTCCCATTAAGGAACGATATTTTAACATCCATTTTAAAAATATCATAGTTATGGGAAGCTGTAATTCCATGTAAAGTTCTAATGGATTTGATCATTTCAACTGGTGAAAAGGTATCATTGTAATCAATTTCTTGACTTTGTTTAAACCCTTTTTCCATCCATTCATTCCTTATAGGTACTGACATGTCCCTCCATGCCTATTTTTTTCTTGAAAACCAATTTTCAACCAACATGATTTACATAAACTGGAGAATCTACCAAAATCCAGACAGGGTTTTGATACATGGATGACATTTAATAATTTAAGGCTTATTTCCACATGGAAATGTATGCTCCACTTAATTATTCCTCATAGGTTATAGGATCTTTAACATCAACTAATAAGTGGTCACCATCCTCTGTAACAATAAAAACATAATGTTCCAGTTCTATAACCTCTCTTTTACTTCTACGTAGTACTTGTGACCCTAGAACATATTCTTTTTCCATGGGGCTTTGAGGAATATGTACCTATACCAACTCTTATATACACTAATCCTCAACTTCATCGAAGTCTATCTCACCCCCACTATCGCTTTTGGAGATGTTATCCCTATCATTGAATATAGTTTGTCTTTCAACTATAACCTTTTTGTTTGTGGTTTTCAATAGGTAAATATCCTTGTTTCATTGGGGTATCCTATAAAGGTACAATTTGTTCATCAAGGTGTCAGTTTGTTACCTGAATAGGCCTTAAGAGACTCTTCTCTACCCCACACATGTATATTTGATAACAAGTCTTTTCTTCCACTCTATAACATGTATATAATAATATTTATCGATTTAGATGGTACTTTTTTTATTATATGTGACATTGTTTGTAACGCATATCCCTAAAATGATAATGTTAAACACACCTGACTCGTCATTGATCTCACCATGTCCAACTGGGTTTGGTTCCTCATTTCTCTCACACAATCCCATTGGGGCGTGTTTGGAGGAGTGAGTTGGAATAAGATACCAAACTCTAGTAATTAATCAATGATGTTATGATTAAATATTATCCACCTCAGTCTGAGAGGGGTTTCTTAATCTTCACACATATCTCTTTATATACTTCATTATTGTATTCGTTGAACTTATCAAAAAAATCTAACTTATACCTAATTAAGTAGATATATCAATATCTACTAAAATCATCATTAACAGTTATGAAGTATGATTACCCACCCCTTGTATCAACTGGAAATGGTCCACACACATCATAATGAACCAATTCAAGAATTTAATTAGCTCTTTAATCATTCCCACTAAATGGGGCATTGGAAATTTCATCTTGTAAACAAGCATGAAATACACCACATGGTTTTAGTTAGAATGAATGAAAATATCCATCATGATGTACCCTTGTCAAGCGTTTCTCAATTACATTACCTTGATGGTGATGCCAATATTGGGTGTGGTATGAGTAATGTGAAGTATCATTGTTATTGATATACATTACTTGGTTTGTTTAATCCAACAGGTAGAGACCATTCTATAAATGTGCCTTGCCAAAACAAATGATATTTTGTAAAAGAATAAACATTCATTTACAAACATAAAAAAGTCCATCTATATCTAATCTGGATGCAAAACTAAAATTTTTAGTAACAAAAGGAACATAATAAAAACCCTTTATCACCAAGATCATCCTAGATTGAAACTTGAGGTTTTTTTCACCAACAGCTACAATAACATGTATGTCTTGGTTGGACACTCATAGATCTTTCTCCCCTTAGTCAATCTTCCTGAATATACTTAGTTTTTGTATTTAGATACATAAGTGAGCACCAAAAGATGTATCTAATACAAATTTGTTAGAACTGATAGATTACATTAAATAAAAAATGTACCTGAAGATTTCCCTTGCATATTAAGCTGGGTGCAGTTCTTTTTCCAGTGGCCCTTCGTGCCACATGCAAAACAAACATCTTCCTATTCCTTTGCCGCCCCATTTTCATTCTTTTCATGGAAGGCTGTAAAGAAGATTTGGTCCTAAAACTATTCTACTTTAGATATTATTCACCATAATGAATGATGGGTTTTCATGCTTCGTGTATTTTTCTACCAATCGATTAAGAATAAAATGATCATATAGAGACTTCTCATATTTTTTCATTTTGAAAATGAAAACAATATAAGAGAATATCTAAGGGAGTGATGCCAGATTGAGATTGGTTCTTAGTTCATGGGGGAGTTTAAACACTAGAACCTATAGGCTCTCAATGTAGCTAATGATCTTGAAAAATGAGGCCCAGCTAAGGTACCTTCTCCAAACTTTCTCTAAAGGTGTTCCATAGAGATCTCAAAGCTTTCATGTATTTATCTATCCTCATTAAGACCTCGATGTTGCTCAATAATTCTATAAGAATCTATGATATCATGAGACATCATTAGTTCACTAGAAATTAATGATAACATAAATCATTGAATTTAGACCATGTCATTCATATGTTTCACATATACTAAGAAATCTTCATCCCTTACCTCTTAGGAAGGTGGATTAGGTAATGCAGACTCTAGTATGTAATACCTCCCTTCATGGTGTATGATAACCCGTAGGCGTATAAACCATTCCCGGAAGTTACTGCTAGTTAGGATGTTTTATTTATCCATAATTGATCTCATGGAAAGTGTGGTTGATGAGCTTTTCATTTTTATACAATAACTAAAAGAGTATATGATTAGTTCTTTATTGATTACATTTATAAGAAATAATAAATTTCTACTAAGTATCTAACTATTTTATCAAGTCCTAATGGCCATCACCATTGAAATCATAATGTCCAGTTTCCTTGACATTCTAGTGGAATGGATCCATATTCCCAATCACATAACCCCAACAAGGTTTGGTCATGATATTAGAAGTTATTTAGGATGACAAGTCATTGCCAACTGTGGGGTTGTAGCTCCATGATCATTTGAGTTGACTACCAAATCTTGAAAACATGAATTTTGTATTTACTCAACTCTTTACTACAATATTACACAATGTCTAGCAAGGGATACTATTTTTGATGTAATATGGTTAATTAAACATGAAACCTTTCATTAGAGCTTCTTTATTAATAGCTTGTTTCGCAACAAGGGTTGGTCAAACACATAATTATATGGAGTTCTTTTAATCGTGTAACAATGGGCTTCGTAAAACATAATATTTTATTTGAGTGATTTTTATCTCTTATGCATGAATTGATTATTATCACTATCAAATTCATATTAATATTAAGGTGAACTTTCATAAGTGGTTATCCATGTCTTGAAAATATTTACACATATGTATGGTTTATTTTAGTACCATAGAGCATGCAGGTTTGATAAATTAATTATGTGATCATGAAAACACATCCATAATGATAAACAATGAAATGGATAGAAACAAAATAATTGTCATGATCACGAGATTATCTAATGGTTAGTTTATCTAGTGGTTGATAAACTAACCATGACCTAGGGGAGATACATCTTGATACTTTTGGGTTCATGTTTACAAATTTCCACTTGTTATATCTCCTGAGATTGTTTTCTTCTCAGCTCTATCATGAACTTCCTATACTAGCTTGGGAGTTCCATCCATTACATATGCCTTTTTTTAAACTCACATACAATTGAGGGGTAAAAAAGGGGTTTTACATAAATGAAACTATGGGCATGCCAAAAATATATATTAACAAGGAGAAGGCACACATTCCAAGAAGATTAATTTAAATAAATAAATAAAAAGAACCCATCCACATACAAAGTTTTTGGTCTAATTTATGACAATACATACATGTAACAATTTTTACGCATAAATAAAAATATCATTCAATTATTTAATCATTCTTGTTTAAGATAAATTATGCTCGAATTGATTAATTATAATATTTAATTAATATATCCTTTTATCAAACATATTTTTTGAAAATTCTGGAGATTTTCATCCATCATAATTTTTTTAAAAAAAAATTATTTAAAATTATCTTTGTACTTTACTCGTACTATAAAGGAACCTCAAGGAAATAATACTCATAACTACCCAATGAATTTAAATTAACATTATATAGATGTTAAATTATTCAAATATATATAAAACACCGATCACGTGTTGTGCCTCAGATTTAAATCCACACAATGGTACACATGTCAAGGGTTTGTATAATATAATAAAAAAATTTAATAAATCTGTGTTCTTTTGTTGAGGACACGACAAGTAGTTCTGAATACACTATGTATACTATCATTTTCCTTCCATATGAAGTACAAGCCAGAGGACATAGATTATAGATGTACTTTAGAAATATTCTAAGTAAACGGAGTATTTCGTGGTCCACATGTCATTATGTATCCGTGATACACAGTTTTTATAAGGGCAAGTTATGGATGGGGTACATAGTCCAACCCTATCCTGATGGGACTACACGCTGTGTCTAGTAGACTACACGGCGTGTAATCCGGAAACCATGTGACACATATTCCTAGTCAACACACAGAGTCATTTAAGACATATATATACTCCAACACATGGATGGGATTGTAGAACAGGTATGATAAATTATATATTGACTACACGCCTTATAATAAAAAATGCATGACGTGAGATCTCATTTTGTACGGTCAGGAAGCATTAGAACCTCCAAATGATATCCTCTATTTAATTTTAATCAAAATAAAAAGAAAATGTCATGTCTGTAAGTCTCACGAGAAATAAAAGAGGGGGAACATATCTCGAGATTCAGATTTGCAGATAAATTAACATGAATTGAAACAATTAAATTATTACATGCGTAAATCATCAATTAAATATTTAAATAATTATAAACTATGATGTAACCTATCTGATACCACATCTAGGTACTGGGTGCAGTAGAAGCATAGTGGGGATTACACCCTAGATTAATGTTTACCATGATCAATGAATTTTAATGGATAAATACAACGATGAACACTAGTCTCCATATAATAGAATCAAATATTAAGATAAAGAAAAAAAGATGCCCAGAAACTTTAGAGAGGATCGTTCAAATCATGTTTATAAATAACTTAATTAATTTTATGATGAAAATAATACCTGGATCTTCTGTATTTTTTTGTTGATGATGTTCCTTTTTCACAGTGACCCATCCAGATTATCTTATTGCTCTTGTGAGGATCCAAACTAGAATCCCTCTAGTTGGGATGCACACATTCTATGATGGCCTCTGATCGATACCACTCATTCTACAGGTGCTAGTGTGGAAAAGAGAGTGTCTTGTGTCAGTCATCCTTGATCACTTGTTCTTCAGAGATGAAGAACCTCTCTCATTATTGAGAGTGGTAGGAAGAGGATTCGAGAGATAATTTTTTTAGCTCAACCATTCTAAATTCACTAATCATGCGATGAGTTCTCTATGGCGCAATAGACGTACTTGTATATATATATATATATATTAATGGAACATTAGTTACAATATTTAATTGAAAAACAACATTTAAATACAATCATGAACTTAGAATAAACTCTTTCTTATTATAATAATACTGCATAATTATTTATGGTGTGCCAACTTGCGCAACACAAAATTAGGAATAAAGTTCAGCATCACAAAATAATAGCAACATCAATATTATTTTTACTTGTGCCAACTAATAATTATCTACCATCTTGAAAAAAATTATATTACTAACGGATAGGCCTTGGTCCACTATAACTCTACATCAATTTGTTGAAAACATGAATAAATAAATAAATAAATTATACTCTTAAATAAATTTTTTCTTTACAAACCTGTAAAAAAGTAATTATTAAATCTTCAATAAAATAAAGAAATATATTTCATTTAATTTATGTGATCATAATATCATGAATAAAAATAATCCATGGTCTTGAGAATAATATTTATTTATTTTATAAAATTCAAATAAAATTTAACGGAGAGGAAAAAAAATACTTAGTGTGTGACCCTCTAGGATTATATCTCATTTGAATTAGGTGGGCTTTCCTAATTTCTAGGAGTAATGTATAGGAATAGATCAGGGCACCCATGTGATAAAACATAATGTCGCAACAATGTCATCTGCATACGAACACTCACTATGTAATATAATCACTTTTTCACAATATATCATCAATAATGTTTCATTATACTGTCATCAACCTTTATAGTTGACACATCGTTATTTGAATACCTAAAATAAATTCATCATTACATCATGGCCATTTAATATTGTGTGATGGTTCTATTTCAATCATAGGGACAAGAAATAAACTTTTATAAATGGAAGGGACAAATCCTTCCTCTACTTATAAATTAATATCATGTCACTTGTGACGCACCAAACGTACCATAATTCCCACCAACTGTATGCAAGACAGTTTTTGTAAGTATATCAATTTGTGCGAGTCATGAAACATATTAATGATATTCTTATAATATAAGGATCATTACACACACTTGTATGTAGAAATATTTGATGACACCAAATCATATGGAGTTCCTACTTGTGGGACTTTTCTCATAATCTCTTGTCTTAGAGATTAAAAAGTGAGAACTTCGTGAGAGGATGTCTCATCTTCTTACGAGTACTCACTCCTAACGCTCTGTATGCTATGTGTACCTTTATAGTATGTCATCCAACTGTATAACTATATTTAATAATATTGTTATAGAATTTCAGGGTTCTCATCATAGCGGGGAACTTCCATAACCATATCAATGCAATAAATGCACAAAATATTATTACATCCTAGTAATGAAGAAAAATGAACAATATGTTATAAGTTGTTTAATATTTAAATACATTAAATATCCATTTAATCAATGTACCTCCAGTTGGTTCTAGGACACCAAATCTTACATCAACCTCAGGATTCTTGTACTAGTGTCGATGTACATGATATCGTGGCATATCAACGAGGGGATGGATTCGTTGTGGGTGTGGGGGTCATTACATTTCTTGTATAGTAAGATGGTGGTGCAAGAAAGGGTTCATGAGTACCCTATCCTAATTTCTCATCCCTGGTGAAACATTTGTTTCTTTATCCTGAATGCAGTGGGTGGATTTCTAGCCATGTTGAGCCCATAGAGCATGCTGAACATCATCTAGAATGTGGATTAGTTTTCTTCCTCCTATTATAACTACCCACATGGGAGTTCACCACTGTTGAACAAGTTATTTAAGAAAATAGGTCCTACCTTTTGGCTTTAAGAGGTGTATTTTTAGTGGAAAAGGTGGACCGTGATCACATCTATGAGTTTTATACCCCGCAAAAAATTGAGAGTAAATTTTAGTGCATGTAGAGGCAAACCACAATGGATTATCTGGGGGTGAGTCATGAGGATAACCCTTGCATAATGTTGTATATATTGATCATGTTCACCTGAGAGGATATGAGAACCTATTATGTGCTACCTCTAGTAGATTCCGAATTCAGGATGGTCATTGAATATTCTATGATATGGTAGTATTCCTATGCAAGGTAGATATTAATGGGTGAACAAATTAGTTCAATGATAGACTATCTCCTCAAACTAGAGGTGAGGTTGGAGAATTATGGGTGTTCGTGCTGGCGGCAGTGCGGCGGTAGAGGTGAGAAAGGCACTGTCAGAGCCTGCATAAAATGGTGAGAAACCAACAATGACATGCTTGGGGATCCTAAATGAATAGTATTATGAAGATAGGAGGATTACTAGAGGGTTTCTTAGGATTCACACGCAATCTCCTAGTAATACTATGTGACACATAGATATTCTTCTCTACGTATTCTTTTTGGAGGCTTGGGACAACTTGGAGGTCACCGAAAATTCCCCAGTCCTATCCATATCTGGGATCATATCAACCATTATAGAATTGAATTTTTATATATTATTCATGTTGATGTAGGTTATTAGGTGTCCCAATAAGAAAGGGAATAATATGTCGCATGGTTGGACGACTATGTGAATTCTCGTGGTGCACCATGTCCAATGAAGATCCAGGTGAAAGTAATGTTGGTTAGAAATTCATGCCTGAAGAGGCTACTAATGAGCTGAGTGAGATCTTACCATTACACAAAGAGTCATATAGCTATTGTGGATATGATTCTGTAGGGGGTGTCCTTTGGAAGAAGGTGAAATCACGACTTTGGAGTTTGGAGATTTCGCTAGAGCTATCAAGCTAACATCCAAATAATTATTTTTTCACCATGATTTTTCTCACTGTCAGCCTATAATCTCAACTACTATATTTTATTTGTATGATTTCATTATGTATGATATTCACACCTACATTCCTCTGGATGGAGGCTCAGGATCTGTACCTAGGTCAATAGTGATTGTCGAGTTGAGTAGTGCTGTGGAAACCAAGATGGCTCTACCAGAGTCCTCATCATTCTTGAACATATATGGGAGGCATGTCTTGGGATACCATTGATTAAAACCCATGAATGGAAGAAATACTTCAACATTCAAATTCCTTCTTTCTCATATAATCCATGGCTATTATTTGATGTATGAAACACTAACATTTTCTTATCTATTATGAGAAATTCATCAAATTGTGTGGGCTATACTGGAGAGGAAACATAGTGGATTGAAGGCCCCTCTCATGATAGGGGTATTGACTATAATGGAATTAGATGTCTTTGATGACTAGACTATAGATACCATGGCTGAATTCCAAGAGAGAAGCGGAATACACCACCACTAGGCTAATATCATGAGATCCAACACTTGGGGGAATGGGTGAAAAATCATTTTTCATTCCTCATTCCTAAATCAGGACTAATATCATGACTGAATTCCATGAAAGAAGAGGCTGCAGAACATATGATGCAAGATTCCCAAGAGATAGTGATTATCCAAGCTAACAAGGATTGGGCCTGAATCATGTACATTGAAATGTGACCAATTTCCATCGAGGAGGAACAAAATATTAACAGGTGATAATCTATTTGGGATCCTACAAGCTAGAGAGTTATGGAGCACATATGCTCCATTGAGTGGGTAAATCCATCTACTAGAGGGGCCAATCTATAGGTGTTGTAATTTTTGTGACCTCACAAATGAAATTTCATAATTTTATTTGTTGTTTTGGATGAATGTGTGAGTTATGTTATCAATTTTGATTTCTATATTTTCATCATATCCGTTACATATCCAATGGTCAATCACTAAGCTCACATGGTTCCTTATGTATATTAGAAACAAGTGAAGACCGCATTGTTATTCTGTTTGAATACAACAGTTCCATCCAATCTATGGTCATCTAGTGTCTTAATGATAACAATGAGATTTTGTAATGAACACGGGGGGGTTATGGTTAGGGAAATAGACTCTCAAAATATCCAACCCCCTCTACCACATGATCTAGAACACCAGTGGGATAATACTAGCTGGGTAGGATTAAATCAAAGTAAATTGGAATAATGAATGAGAATTATGATACCCCAATTCTGGAACACTTTAAGGATTTCATGGAAATCAAGGATAACTGTTGATTTTGTTTGAAACATAGTATCCCTATCACGTTATAATGAAATGGGGACAATAAATTATGGTTGAATGCTGACCATGTTCGAAAAACAAGGCCTAACCCGAAATGTCATCCACCGCCTTTCGGGATGTTGGCCCAGGACTGTATGAAAGCCATAGGCCAATCATCTACAATATTAGGGGGCTTACTTTAACATGAATGATGACAGACATCCAAATAAAGGGAACAAAAATCTTGGAGGGAGGAATGAGGAGATGCTCGAATACAATCCAACACAATTGAAATTATGCCACTATGATGAAAAAACATTAGTTGAGCACATTGTTCTTATCAGGTATTATAATAATTTCTTTAATGGATAACTAAAAATAGATCCTAGTCTTACCAGTAGTTTTACACCATACCATTGAAGATTGTAGACACATTTCTTAATGTCTTACAATGAGGATTGAGAAAATGAATGGTCTTGAAAGGTGGAACAAGGCGAAGAGGGTTTTATTAGTGGGTTTACAAGAACATATATGGATCCGATGACTAGACATCAAAATATCACAATGTATCATACTAGGGTAGGAATCAAGAAAAACATAGTTATAAAAAAAATCATTCATGAGGGTCTGGTCCACGCACATAGAATGGAGGAATGTGATATATTTTGTTTTTTCTTTTGTATTAGTAAATCATTTGAAGTTATATTTCTAGGATTTGAAATTCCATGTGTCACTTTAGGAATCAAGATGTTTTTGGGTCTCGAAAAAATAACATGGTAAGATTACTAGTGCCCAATGAGATGTCTCTTCGAGTGAGAATATAAAAATAGTTGGGCCCTTTTTTCATCATGTGGTCGGGTTGATTCAGTCGTAGTTTAGGGACTAATGAGAGGACCTGATGGATCATGCGGCCTCATGAGTGGGTATTATCTTGTCCAAATCCCCTAAGTCTACGTGAGTGATGATCAGTTTAAGAAACCATGTGTGATACTAGGTTTCCCAATTACAAGAGATCATGTGGTTTTAGGAAGTCCATTTTATGCAGAAAAGATCCCACATACAAAACTATTTCTACTTGTTGCGTGTGAATGCACGGAGTAAAAACACTATTGTTTCGATAATCCGGAGATTGGTTATGGGTATGGTACATAAAAATCACAATATAGATATTTGGGACATAGTTAGAATTGCATGATGTGGAGGATGACTATTAAACATTTTCAAAACATTGAATCCATTTCACATTATCCTGGAATGCGAACAAACAAGTGAGGGTCAACTACTGACCATGTTCAAAACATAAGACATATAAAAAATGTCATCCATATTCTTCCGGGGTCTTGACCCAGGATGTTAGGTGAGCCAAATGAGGGAAGAGTGATGTGTGAGCATACTCATACTGGTTAACATCATGTGGGATGACATAAAATTTAACATTATGTGATACAACATATTGTTTATCTTCCTGCAAGATGATTCTGAAAAGAGGGGTACTGTCCCATGAATAGAGCACATGGAGCTGTTATTATAAACCATATATTAGAAAGAAGGTAAGAGTCTATGCCACACCATGTATACTAGAGGGATATTTGGGCCAAATGTGGCTTGAAAGATTGAGGAGATTGTCGTTGTACCATATATAAAATATCTATGTTAAACTATGCATCCCGCATGGATGGGAATCAAACTAGATGTAGTTTTGATAAGAAGGAATGGAAATGGGTTGATGTCCAAAAGAGTTAATTCGTCTCGAGTGAAGACATCTGATGGCTAACCAGGATACAATTATGCAACTCAGATGTAGGGGGTGATTGTATGTGATGCACGAAATAATGTTACCCAATATGATTGAGGAATAATAACAAGTCCACTCTGTATCACATATCTATTAAGGTATTTACATAGTCAAAATTCATGATGTCTAGAATTTAAAACTTGCACTCATAGATTTCGGTCAATGAGTTCGGAACATAAGAGCAATATTCATGCATATGGTCGTGAACCATAACCAAACCTGTAATCCCATGTGAGTTTTGTTCAATGTGGGAAACAAGGGGTGACAATATTTCCTTCTCCATTTGGAAGTGTATAATAAAAGAATATAGGTGTGGTTCAATGATGTCCCATAATTGCTAGTCCAATCTATCAACACACAAGGATGCATAGAAGAATAAGACCAAGGGTACTATTGTAATTCCTAGACACTAGGGTTGGTGGAATGATGATATGGGTCATAAGAAATGTACATAGAACCTGATGGATTTGGAGAAAATGATGGACTATATCGTTTGACCATGATCACAAAACATTATTCATATTGTGTGACATGAAAAGGGAACAAAAAATGTGGGTGGATCATTGAACACATTCAATACACAAAACACATCTCAATATGTTGTTAAAAAATCATCCAAAACATTGGTGGTATATATTAGGCAATCCATAGGCCAAAAATCCATTCTGTTAGGGGGTTACTTCAGATGTGAATGGTTACGGGGACAAAATTAAAATGGTATATGAAGCATGAAAATGGAGTGAGAGCACACCCAAGCGTAATTCAACACCATAGATCCAAAACCCTGAAACATATAAATCTGTAGGTGTGGATGAATGGAGGTTTTGGAGCTTATTTTAAGAGATGTGACCTAAAAGGATAACTAAAGGGGTAAAAGGGGTACCAATAGACCAGAGGCTGGACTGGAGAGAAGAATTCCAATGTAGTTTATTGTTATGCAATTAAGAAAATTGATGAATGTGATTATGAGAAATGTTCCTGGCACAGCCATTGCATACTCGATGTGAGTGAGAACTATGTAGGTCAATAAAATGATAGCCACATCTGTAAAAAATGACCTAGGCCATGCGTCAAGATGAATGGGATCGGGAGAACCTAATATCTCCATGCTATTTCATGGCACGCGTTGAGGAAAATAGGGGGAAGGGATCTCTGAAGGGGTACATGATGTGTTTACAGTAATCCCGATGTGAATGATTATTGAAGGATTTTTTCACCTTATCATCTTCATCAAAGAGATATATAAGGCCAATGGCCCAAAAGGATAATTTTGCGGCTAGATATGATGGGGAATGGTCGGGTGATAATACATATCAACCAATTATGGGAATCAATCTAGACCTTGTTATCAATGTGCAGTGTGGTGAGAATCCAAAATTAGAGAGGGAAAACCTCTATAGTGAGGAATCGGAAGCATCCCATAATCATAATGGTTCATCATAAACTTATCCAAGGTAGAATCGTAGTTTAAAGTCATGCATTGATGATGTGAATAATCAGAAAAGAAATGTGTGGTGTGGTACATTTCTAGACGTGAATGATGACAGAAGGAAGTTTTCACCACATCATGTGTTCCTAGTGTGATTCTTTAAACCATATACTAGATGTGGCCTAACATGTGGGTAGACCCGAGGGAAAGAGATCTGGAATTCATACATATCCCATTTGGATTTGAATTAAGACACATGTAGTATAGTTGGACTTTTGTAGTTTAACATCTTATGGTAGGACGAAGAGTAAAAGGGTAGATCCCAAATGGGGGAGTATGTTGTGTGGACATTATAGACTACACGTATATGAATACCAATGTAGTCCATACAAAACCATGTAATCCTTAGGGAAATATTTTTCAATGAGACCGATGATGGTAAAATTTGTGTTCATCCTGATGCAAAATTGTCTGGCATTCATACATACCCCATTAGGATTTTAATCAAGGAATATGTAGTTCTAGAAGACCCGTGTATTTTAACATCATCGGGTTGTGATGAAGGAGATAAGTGTCTCCAAAGGGTAATGTATATGGTGAGGCTATTATAAAACAGACAAGGATGATGATAAAAGTAGTCCACGCCACACCAAACTCTTTAGGTAGAATCCATTGGTCGATGGACCGAAGGTGAAAAATAGTATGGGCCCGAGACATATTGTTGGGGTGTTCCTACATATCCAATGAGGATGTGAATGAAACCACATGAAGTTCATGAAATAATTGCAGTTTAATATCATGAGGTAAGGAAAAAGAGGTGATGTTTATGGTCATAGATCTCAGAATGAAAGAAGAGAGATCCTTCCAGGTGGGATAAATTTTGACCAAGTCCCCAAGCCCATGTCAGCATCACCTGATGTGGGAAACAAAGGTGGATATGATCTTTTCAACACATGTAATAGATAAAAAGGTGAAACATTATTGAGCATCTAATGATACCACGATGTTGATTCGTCCACTAAATGCACAAATGAATACTAAGGGATAACACCAAGAGTTTTGAAATTCGACTCAAACATGATCACATAAAATGGGATGTGAATCACGCTACGAATATTCATGTAATAAGGCGTGTTTCATAATGATGGAGGATAACTTCATACCGTTCTTAAAACACATCATCCATATCATTTGACCTAAAATGATAACAATAAGTGATGGTTGACTGATTACTTAATTCAAAGAGTAAGAGTTTTGTCAAATTGTTATTCGAGTTCCTCTAGGAAGTTTCCCCATGATGGTAGGAGAGAACTAAGGACTAGAATCAAGGATGTTTAGGGGTCCTTTCGAATTTGAAATATTATGGAAACCCCAAATTATGGGAGAAATGAATCATATTGAAGAAATGAATGAACATCCTCGTAGAATCCATAAATATAGGTCTCAAACCACAGTGAATCCAAGCGCATTGGAGAGAAAACCAAAAAGGATGGAGGGGGGGGGGGTTGAAATCAGAAGACTCAAGAAGATGAGTGGATGAAAGAGAATGGAGAGATATCAAGAGAGAGGTAAATGGTGTGGCTGTTTCAAAAATGGTGTGAATGAGGTCATAAATTCACACCACCCCACACACCCCCTTGAAGAACCAAGTCCATTTGTTTAAAAGGAAGAGGAAGTTTTTAATAAATATGGACGAACCCGAAGACAAAATTTCTAGGTGTTCCAATGAATCTCGTGAGTATGGGAATCAATTCAGATGTAGTTCTGAAGTGTTGTTCAGTTTAAACACATGTAGTAAGAACAATTATTGGGTTATATTGAGAAGGAATGTGTGTGGCATGGAGAATAAGCTGATGTGAATAATGACATAATCCCACATATGCCACACCATTTATACTTCCACGAGAGAACTCATGCTATGTTGCTGAGAGAGTGAATTGATGATCCCAGTATAGACCCAAAAGTGAAATATTCAGGTGTTCTTACTTATCATATCTGGATAGTAATCACGCCACAAATAGTTTTAGAGTGTAGTGTAGTTTAACAGCATGATATAAGTATGTAATAGGTGAATACAACTGTCTCAGGGGGATATTGGTGGCATAAAAAATAGCTCAATGTGAATAAGGAAACACGTCCATACCACATCACACAATCACGAGATAGAACATGTTCTAAGAGGCCGAAGAGGTCATGTGACATGAGGCTAGGCCATAGATGAATAGTCAAGTAATTCCTACATATCCCATAAGTATGTGTATAAAGACATACATAGTTCTAAAATTTCATGCATTTTAATGTCAAGCAACAAGGATGTGGGATATGTTAGTTTAAGGTCTTAGAGCTCATACCATCTTGAATTTTTTCAACATGATGGATGAGGGTGGGGTTTTATCATTTATCGGGATGAGTGTAATAAGTTTAATGTCTTGCAGAATGGTTATATAGTTTATCATCATGTCTAATGAGTGTTGGGTAGCCTTACTTCCATCAGCCACTACGGACCATGTAGTTTAATGTCGTGTGGTAAAGGAAAAAAAATTTAAAGTCATGTTGGACTGCTAATTAAAATTATTCTTGTGGAATTTAGCATTATTGGGAGGATTAATAAACTCACATTTCATGGTGACTAATGAGTATGCACCATTCAAGAAAACATTGTGAATGATATATAGTCCCTTTCATTTGTGCTCCATCTTCGATGAATTCCCACCATGTATCATTGGCATTTGTAGGGTCAACACAATGTCCACTCATATGAAAGGGAAAATATGAAATTTATTGTCGAAAGATCTGGCTATCATATTCTGATGCCTCTCCAGATTGTGCAGGGCACAATGACTATTTTTTTCATGCACTTCCAGTTTGGCCAAATAGATTTCAGCTACATTGTATGGTGTCTACTAATCGCAGATAGTTGTACATAATGAGGGTAACTAATTCTAAATGGGAAAGACTTCCTCTATTCTATACACCAGAGAATATCGGGTCACCTAATTAAAATTATGAGTTGTTATCCGACAAACCCAGAGAGAATTTAGGAGTTTGTCTGGATGAATATTCTTTTTCTGACCAACTATCTTCACCAAAATTTTAGCGAGGGAATTTTTTGAATTCATTGATTTTCTAATTTTCTTATTCATTATAATGATACGTATTATTGGAACGAATGTTTTACTTCACATACAACATCTTCAAATCAGATTGTCGGATGTCAGTGACATTATTTGGGGGTATATAGTGTGGAAACATGAATCATTTGATGATTTTATATCTCACAAACTCAATGATATAATGAGCCATTACTTCCATGATCATAAATTCCACTACCCACTTGGAAAAGAAATCTGTAGTAGTCAAGATGAACCTGCACTGGTGGGTGGTCATCGATGAAAATAGTCCCATGTTATCGAGTCCCAAAACCACAAAGGGTTATGAATACTTGGTTGTGTGTAGAGGTTCTAACATCTAATGAATGAAATTAATATTGAGTTGGTATGCGTGTAACCTCTTGGAAAACTTGATACAGTCACAAATCATGTTGTACCAATAATACCCCAATCTCCAGATATGATGAGAGAGTCTTGTAACTATTTGATGTGCCTCACATGAACGGTAATGAGCATCATTCATGACCAGAGAAATATCACCTCCCCAAATGTAACAGAGGAGAATCCCATCAAAACCATTTCTATAGAGGTCATGCTCCAGCCTAGGACCACTCTGGGGGGTGAACTGCAATGTGTGTAGATTGGTTCTATAGTAGGGAGGACCTCCACCATCACTAGATGCGATATAAGGAGGGCCTTTAAATCCCATATTGCTGACATGGGTGAAAATCCTCTCTAATTAGCCAATGTGTGAGGGGAATCTAGAAAAATGACAAAGGAAACATGGGTAGGACCTCCTTTTTTGATATTGAATTAGAGGGGAGGTCCTCCACTAGAGCTGGTGGAAACATGGGGATGACCTCCATGGTGGGCCTCTGTAGTGGAGGGAGGAAATTCATGTCGGTTGTCCCCGATGGAAGTGGTATGATGAGAGAGTTTGAAGTAGATATAATAGACACTATAAGGACCTATTCATTTTTGTTTGATGATGTGAGGAGTAATTTTACATTGGGGATTTCTAGAACAAGGCATACCTCTTCCATAATTGATGTGTACATAGGTAGGCCTCTATGATGTTGATCGATTTTGAAAAGAAGATCATCACAGTAATAACCTGGTAGGTTGGGGAAACCCTCATACCAGAGACCGAGATTTCAGAGAGTACCTCCAAACGGAATTAAATAATGGGGAGGACCTCCACTATTCCTAGTACTATTTTTATGGATTCTCCATGCGGGATGGAATCATCATGGGTCGACCCATGACAACTACTGCTGGCCCTAGTAACTAGGAGGTGACCCTACCAAATGATGAAAATGGTTTGATAGATCATGCTAGTGGGGTCTCCATAAATTAATTGCAAGGATTTTGGGTCCACATAATTTGAATAATCCTGAGATTTCTACTGTTGTTGATGTTATTTAAGATGAACTATTTCCAGCTATGCAAGGAAATGGACCTCCTACTCTACTGTCTGTAGGACCGGCTGGCGATGTTGATGCAGCTGGGTGGGAACCCTCAATGGGAGCTCCTGAGTTAAAATCCTTGTCAAGAAGACTCGAACATCAATTACATAATCAATATAAGGGACTGAGTCATAGGAGTGTTCCATGTATATAATCCTAAAATTGTTCAAGGTGTGTGTTTGGAGAAATGACTCATTGTGCATCCCCTGGGGGTTGTGGCACTGATGGGGAACCAAGGCCTCCATATCATTGTGGGCCACGTTTCTTATAAGGATTATTACAACCTTGGTATTTATTTCATACATAAACATGTTTAATTACATAAAATTCACTTTATACAACTTATAATTTCAATAGGTCTAGTGTTTTTGGGGATTAAGATCATTATACAACAACTTAAAACATGAAATACAACATTTTATTAAAAACATGTTTTTACATGACCGAGGCTCAATGCACCTGGAGCGTGAGTAAACCCTCATTTCATATGAAGCACAACTAAAAACTTGTTTTACATGAATTTTCATGATTCCACACTCAATTCCCATTAAGTATCATGATAATATAATTTTCCCAATGCATTGGAGTGCTATCAGGGTCCACCATTTATTAATCATTTTATTTCATGCATTAGTGTGTCACATGGATCATGCAACATGAAATAAATACTCATAATTTATTCCATGATATAGGGATGTGGAATAAATACATGAGGCTTTATAATTAATAAGTAAATATTGGTAATAGTGAATACCCTTGATAGATAAATGTTCACGGTATTCATTACACAATCACATTGGTTTGGAAAATCCTAGTGCAATTTCAGCAGCATAACGACGTAACATAAGAACTCTAAAAAATGGTTGATTAGAGAGAAAGGGGTGTCTCAAAATATTTAAATTAAATGAAAAGTAATGGGTTCATATAGATACATTTCCCAACATATATAATGTAATTTAGATTCATAATGAAAAATAATTACATGGATAAAAAGGGGGAGAGAGAAATCCCTCATGGAATTTCAGCATGGTAATGGGTGTATATGGGAGGAATTAATGAGAGTGAAATGGGTTTAAAATCATCAAAACATAAATAGGTAAGTATGGGGGAGGTTTGAAATCATACCCCAACATTATTAATTGAAAACAAAATGTCATAAAAACATAATGAAAATTGGGAACAAAAGAGAAACGAAGAAATCCCTTACTTGGATGTGTGATCCCAAAGTCATGTGAGAGGCTTGAGAGGGGAATCTTCAGAGCTTGGGAAACCATTGGGAGGATTATAGAGTGTGGAGGGAAGGGGTTGGTTGAACTCCAAAGGCTTTTTGTGATGAAGAAGTGGAAGCATGGGTGGGTTTATATAAGAAAGGAGAGAGAATTATTTATTATTTAGGTTTTTGGACAACTCAAATTAAACTAATAAAAACCAAAAACCATCCCATGGGTTTTTCCTATGATATTTTTCAAAGGGGTGTGTAAAACAATATTTTAGGAGTCCAAAGGCATAATTTCATAAAATAATATGGTTTCTTATGTGGAGGTGAGTTATAATCTCAAGGAAAATAATTTAAAAGTAGAAAATTTTTTATAATCCTTGAAGGGTCCGCTAAGGCATTCTAAAATAAATAAAACAATCCCAAAATCGCATTATTTTAATGCTAAAACATATATTGGTCAAACATAATGTTTATATTGTTTTATTAATTCACTTGTGGTACATTATGATGTCATAAAACACATTATATATTTAAACAGTATTTAATTTTTACCCAAAAAATTTCACTATATTGGAAAATTATGAAAAATTCACCCTTGGATAATTTAAATGTCTTGATTCCATAAAAAAATTCATTTTATCTAAATAATATTCTAAATATTTTAAATTTTCTTTTAAAATAAAAACCATCATTTGATGAAAATTCAAGGGTTTTTGACAAAAATAGCTTTCAAACCGTAATAAAAATTACAATTGTATTCTAAAAAATTGAAAAATAATTTATTTTTAACAAAACTAAATTTATTAGTATTTTATTAAAATATTATTTAACTCAAAAATCCATTAATTCAACAAAATAGATTTCATAGTTGAATATAAAAAAAAAATACGTTTTGTGATTTAAAAACTATTAAAAATTAACAATAATAAAATGAATGCACATTCATTAAAAAAAATAATGTAAATAGTCATAGTGCAAGGGTCATGTTACATAACACCTTATAACACTTGCATAAGACCGAAGGGTATGGTGTGTGATGGTGAAATACTCTTGAGGTGGCTCAGATAACATCGCTTGAGTGGTAGTTTTTAATAACTTCCACTACACATGTAGTTGTTTCCACTAAAGCTTAACATGTTCAAGATCGACATGGTCTTAGTCAAGAGTGAAGCTCAATGATGCCCCGTCCTTTCCAAGATCCAACAAATGGGCTTCATATGGGGAAATTCTACTGGATGAGGCAATCACTTCCTTTGTCTGAGGAAATTGGATTTTGTAAAGCCCTATATTTATACTAATTAGATGAACAATGTTCAAAGAATATTTTAGAAATGGCCAAAATTTATAACAATATTTTAAAATCCTAAAACATAAAACTAATGATGTTCAAATTTTATATAACCATAATAATACATTTAATTGTATAAAGAGGAATTTCCGTTAATGAAATCCTAGGTTGTTACAATATTACACCCTTTAGAAATTTTTCCCTTGAATATCCTTTTCCCACACTAAAACAGATGCAGGTAACTCTTCTTCATCACTTCCTCTGATTCCCACACCGCTTCTTCAAACATGTGTTTTCTCCACAACACCATGACAAGGGGAATTATCTTATTATGTAGATCATTTTCTCTACGATCTAAGATCTTCACTAGTTTCTCCTCACAAGAAAGATCATCCACTAACTGTACTCTCTCTGATGGGAGTACATGTGAAGGGTATGGTATATACTTTTATAAGAGAAATATATGATAGACATCATGTAATTTTTCCATGGTAGGTGGAATTTCTAGTAGATAAGCCAGAACCACGACATGATCAAGAATATCAAAAAGGCCGATGTACATAGGACATAACTTCCCTTTCTTTCTAAAAATCATGAACTTATTCAATAAAGATATTCATAGAAATATCATGTCTCCAACATTAAACTCATGATCTCATAGATGATAATCTGCGTAACTCTTCTGTCGACTCTGGGATACCTTGATATGCTGGTGAATTTCATTCACTTTCTCTACCATTTCGTCGACCGTTTCTGGTCATAGAAGCTTATTCTCACTAACTTTATCCCAACATGCTGGTGTTATGCACCTCTTCACATATAGGGATATATGAGGTTCCATTTGGATGCTCTAGTGGAAATTGTTATTGTAGGATAATTCAACCAGTAGAAGATTTTGGTCCCACCCTCCACTGAAGTTCATAGAACATGATATTAACATATCCCCTAGTGTCCGAATAGTTCTCTCATACTTTCAAATAGTTTGAGTATGATTGGTAAAACTAATGTTCAGTTCAGTATCCATATCATGTTAAAGACACTTCCAAAAAATAGAGGTGAATCTTGGATCTCAATTGGATACAATATATAATGGTACTCCATGCAGCCTTACCACTTCCCTGATATATATCTATGCTAGTTGATCCAGTGATAAATCATCCTGAATTGAAATAATATGGGAAAATTTTGTAATATGATCCACAAAAACCCAGATTGAATTGTTGCCTTTGGATGTCTTCAGATTTCTGATGACAATGTCCATGGATATTTTCTCCCTTTTCAATTCTTGTATGGGTTATGGTTGCATCATCCCCTTAGAATTCTACCTCTCTGCCTTCACATGCGGACACACCAGGCACTTTGATATATACTCAGTGATCTCCTTCTTCAAATTACCTACTAATAATTGTCTCAGAGATCTCGATACATCATTGAGTTTCCAAGGTAAATAGAGAAATTTTAACTTTTTTCATTATCCAAATGTTCATTCTTCAGCTCTAAACATGATGGAACACATAGTCTTTTCTCAAATCTCATAATTCCTTCATCATTAACATGGATCTCCAAGGATTTCTCTCTTATGATAGCTTCCAATTTTTTCTAAATTCCCACATCATCCTTTCGATCATCCTTTATCCTTTCCAAAAGAGATGGTTGAGCAATCATTTGTAAAAGGATTCATGATGTACCCATCTTTATGATTCCCATTTCCATCATCATGAATTATAAGAAGATTGGATCCTTCTCAATTCACATCAGTGATAGAATCATTGGGTCCTTTTATACTTTGAGAATCTACTACCTTGTTTTCTTTACCAGGGTGGTAATGAATTGAGATGTCATTTTCATTGTTCAACATCAACCATCTTCGTTGGAGCATTTTCGACTCTTTCTGTGTGAATATATAATTGAGGGTTTTGTGGTCCGTATATATTTCACACTTCTCTTCCAATAGATAATTACGATAAATTTTTAAAGTGAAGTTCACCGTAGACAACTCCAAATCATGTGTTGGTTATTTCTACACATGAAAATTAAATTTCCTTGAATCAGCGGCAATGAATTTCAAATTTTTCATCAACACACAGCCTAGGCCCTTCATCGATGCATCAGTAAATACCAAAAAAAATTCTCCAATTGTGTGTAAAGTTAGAATGTGTGCAGAGATAAGCCTCCTTTTTAACTCCTTGAATCATTCTTCACATTCATCACTCCATGAAAACATTACCCCCTTTTGAGTTATTCTGATAAAAGGGTTGTACAGTCATGTGAAATTTCTCCCAAATCGTCGATAAAATCTAGCTTACCCTAAGAAGTTATGGATATAAGTTACCAATATTCACCTCGTCCATCCCTCAATTGCATCTATTTTTAGAGGGATCATCATATATCCCATTTATTATAATGATATGGCCCATGAATGATAACTCCTACAACCATAACACACACTTGATGTACTTTTCATAGAGCTTCTCCTTTCGTAAGGTCACTAGTATTGTTCGTAGTTGATCCTAATAAAGGGGAGACCAAGATTTACCATTGGATATGAATGAGCCTAATGGAGGACTCCTTTTTTCACATTATGGGATACAAGGATAAAATCCAATGTAGTTCGAACGAGGTGATGAATTCTAGGATCAGTTTGTACACAATGGAAAACAACCCCAAGACATGCTATGGATTATTCATGGTTTGTTACATATCACAAGAGGGACACTATTGGTCGTATGGTTATTGATTTTTTGGTTATTATGAATGGTTAGCTACCCAAATGGATGGAATGATCTTACCAGGATGTGGCGGCCCAGGTAAGGACAAGGATGGATAATGGAGGTTTGAATGTTGTGGATGGTGAATTAGATGGAACTGTAGTGAAGATGGCGATGATGTTGGACATGAACCATGGGTATGCTTCCTACATATCCATGTGGTAGAGAATAAATTTCCATGAAGTTCAGTGAGGTGATGGGAAACCTGAGGAGGTGGCCCATGAGAATGGGAATATGAATGGGACCTGAAGGAAGCCGAACATTTGGGATAGGGAATGACCTTCCCAAAACACAAGGGATTAAGGGAGAGACCAGGATGGAACATGAGTGATGGTATTAAACCTCATAGATGCTTCCTCTGTGTCCAAATGTAATTGAATCAATGTTCACATAGTTCAGGATGGGGCATAGAATCTGGGTGTACACAAAGGATGGCAACCTAGAATCATGCAGGGGCTTATGCATCGTTAGAAACCCATCATAAGAGGGACACACATGGTTTGAGGATTATTAATTTTGTGTGGTTATTATGAATGGTAAGATTCCCATGAGTTGTTTTAACACCACTAAGGTATGGATGGAGGGCGTGGGTTCCCACAAAGGGGGATGTCAATGTTTACTATTGTTTGGGGTTGATCCTCAGGGACACTTACTACATACCATATAAAGGAAACATGGATTAAAACCAACATAGTATGAATTTATAATTAATAACATCATGATTATGAAGAGTAATAATGTTTAAAATCAATTTGAATGAGTTTGAACTGATGTGATGGGGTCAGGACCAATGGGTGATGTGATTGAACCACATGGAGTATTCTAACATACATTTCATGGAAATGTTCAGGGAAAAAAGTCCACATAGTTTGGTGGGATGAGGAATGGGGCTTGAAAACTAATGTGAACCAGAGAGTATAGAATGGTAGATTCTTACTCTAATCCAATGTGAGTCATGCTCATTGTGAAAAACAAGAGGCAATATAGACCTGATGACCACATCAGTGAATGTCTGTGTGCGAGGAATTTAGTGGGTCATCTAGATGGTTAGAGACCTATGGAGATGGATATTGGGAGTTACTCCAGGTGGATACCTGAGTAGGGGTGAACATGTATGAGGAGGATATGTAAATCGAACATGGAACCCCCCATTAGAAGGTATCTGTGCTTACACGGAGTCTACCTGAGGTGTGCATGGTAAAAGTTTTGAATGGGAAAAATGAGAGGGAGGGAACCTGTGCGCATCCCCCTCTAGTTTTCAGGTCCTTAACACATTCGGATACAACAATTTATCCTTTTGTTTCATGGATGATGGTTCATGACTGTTTAACATCCTGCAACTCAGATGATGAGGATTCCCTCTCCATCCCTAGGACTTAAATTAATTGCTTGCTTCTACCCTTGGTGATGTGAAATAATAGGCAATGTCATAGGGAGATGTGTTTGTGGAGTGATCCATTGATAGGCTCATGTTAGATTCCATATGAGAATAAGAAATTGATGTTAGTGCTCCTATGTGATGAAGGGTTAGGCATAGAGACCTAGTATGATTTGTCACTCGGGGGACCTTGAAATCACTCCCAGCAACCATGGGGGAAGGCCAAAAGGAGGTTTTGTGAATAAAAAGGGTTCACAAGAATGGACCATGCAGGGATATTTTTCTGTACAAATTGGAGAGACTTAGAAAAGAGGGATGCTTAATGAAATAGACTGGTATATTATAGGCATGGAGTATAAAAGATAATAATGAGTGTTTCACGATGTTTATGTGCTTTTGCGAAGTTGTACTTCACAGATCATGGGTCCGTTGAAAAGTGAGGCATTTTGAAGAAATTTACTTCATAAAGAAAAAGGATTCCGCCTTAGCATGGGGTTCACAATTCAATTTAAGGTAATTCATGAATCATGAGGGATTTTCAGAAACCTGAGTGCCCATAAGGATTTCAACCCTTACGATGGACCATGGGATTTGTGATGTGCATCCGTACTTGAAGAGGGACTAAATATGAGAAATGTGAAAGGTATTTTACAATTCTCTACAACATTGAATATCTCATTTTCTCAATGTTTCATAGAGAATCAGGTGATTTCTAGTTTGAGAGCTAAGATGGAGAAAGATCAGGGTATGGGTCATTCGGGTTTTGGGGAAGCATAGTATTTTAAGGAATGAGTTGGTGTGAAACTCATAGGCCAGGTCATGAAGGAATTGGTCCTTGAAATCAGACAATTATCCATCAAGTTATTCAGAATCATGGAGCTCTCATCAACTGCTACATGAAACACGTAGAGGGATCTCCCTTGATAATTATAGTCACTGAGTTCTCCAACAGCTGCTCTGCTGTGGCCTAGAGCACTCACTCAAATGCATCATAGTCACGCAGTGCTCCTTGAGCTACTCCGCGACAACCACATAGGTATATTTTACAGCTCCTTCAAACTGATCATAGAGATGGATGGGCTTTGCGAGGATATTCTTAGAGGTATGCTTCCATTGAATTTTTTTGGGGGGGGGGTCGAAGGGACAAATTTTGGCACCAATAGTTATTTCTTACCCCATTGTTTTCATCTTAATCGATCAAAAACCAAATTATCTAGTCACCCTAATATAATTAAATCATTATTATTTATATAATTCACTATTATTCTATTAATTTATAAACTATATTTGAGTCCATTCATTACCCTAGAAAAAACAAGACAACTTTTGTTAGGTTTATGGGTGGACTACTACCACCATGAAGAGAAATTGTCATTTCTTCATCACCGCATTCCAATGTTGGTAAAAAGAAGGATCATATGAATAAATTTATTTATTATTTCTAAATTATAATTCTAAAATAATATATTGTTTCTTTCCCAATAGTTGGTAATTGCAATCATTAACCATACATTTGTGTGGACTACAACCTCCACAAATGGTGAATTTCTTTGTCATAACCACCCAACATCAATGGTTCTAAAAATGAAATTTCTGAAGATTAATGATATATTTGAAATTTTTAGTACTCTAAATAATTGATATTAAATTTATATTAAATTTAATTCTTGTCAAAATATTATAACTTGATCCCATTTATTACTATTTGGGCCTCCTTTCTGTACTTTGTTATATTTTTTATACAATAAATGGCCATGGAATGTTATATCATGGTATTAACACTTAATATAAATTTATTTAAGTTGTTTTAATGATTCTAGAAATGTATTATTAATATTTTTTATATTTTTTATTTTAATGACATTAGATATTAGAAATATTTATCTTTATTATGTGTTATGGTTAGAATATTATGTAATAAGCAATAACATGCTAATCCGAAAACCATGAAGCTTTAATATACATAAATTATTAAAGAAGAACATTACAACTATTATACATGTACAAATACATAGTAGAAACTATATTTTTATTTTCTATATTTATAATAAAATTTTAATATCAATTGGAATAAAATAAAAACATTTTTTTGGAATTACAAACGAAATATTTAATAAATATTAACTTTTTCGATTCATTTCAAATAATATATTTCTAGCTGAATTATGATAATTGTTGATTTTAATAATACTGTTTGTTTTATGATATTATTATAAAATAATTAATTTAATTTTAATTTAAAAAATTAACAATAAATTTTTTTAGGTTTAATTTATTATTTTAATATACTAAATAAAAATATAATTCACAATTTATATGTTTTAAGTAATGATTTGAGGATTTTTTAATTTGTTTTTATTGATAAAATATTCCAAAGCTGGAATCAGGTTTTTGAAATCTTATAATGTTAATTAAATTTTAATTGAGTATTAATGAACTTTTAAATGTCAATAGAATCCATAATTGTTTTTTATTTTATCCAAAACATATGTATTATTCATAAAAATTCTCATTTTCTAAAAATGGGTTTTGTCCTGTAACATGAAATAATGTCAAAATTATTTTTCTACACATATATATATTATTTATTAATTTTGACAAAATAATTAGAATTAATAGGGTCATGTTTTCTAGTAATTCATAAATTTTTTATATATTAAAAATTCTACATATGATTAAATATTTTTTTTATCATAAGTAATGTTTTGGAATCCTTTTTGACACATTTGGAAAAATAATAAAACAAGACTAGTAAATTATGATTAAAATTGTCAAATAAGTCATAACGTTAATCATTAATGAGATTTATAATGATTCACCATCACAATAAATAAACAGATATATTTTATAACAATGTAATCATCTATATTTTTAAAAATATTAAATAAATTCAATTCTATAAAACCATTTTCAGCATAAATGTTTATTCGAACAGGAATATATTTGAACTGATGATTAAAATAATGGAAGAAAATACTATGAAAAATGAGATGCAGCCTCTTAACTAAAAAAAGGACATGGATGAACATAATCAGCTTATACAATGTCAATACCATGTAGTGGATGTTCATTACTTTATAATTAATGAACCTAATATTATTATTTTGGTCATTAAGATCAAGTGAAGAACACCATTAGACTTAAGGTAAGGGATCCTCTCTTTCTCAAACTTATTCAAGAATATCCTCTATGTTATTCACCTTTATGTGTAATTACTAATGATGAAGTATTATATTAAACTTTCCTCATACTACCCTCATTATATATAATTTATTATAAACAACTCTCTCACTCATTAAAAAATCCAATGTTGACATGATACCATGCAGATATTCCTTAAGGGATTCTCCCTGAACCTCCATTATTCCATAGTGTTGTTCTTAATATATTTTAATGCAAATAAAATCCTATATTATATTTATGTACATCATATAATTTATGTTTAAATTTCCAAACTCATGTTTCAAGATCCACCACTCATTATCATTTAAGGATATACATTTTTTAAATGATTTCCTTCCCAAATACTTCACGAAAAGCAATCCCATTTTTACAGATGTTATATATTATTGTACCCAATTCCAAATACATTATACGATATATTTTTAAGCAAAAATTATATTTATAAAACCACTATAATTTATGAAATACTTCATGGTTCATTTATATTTTAATATAAAATAATATTCCACGATCAATTTTAAGGACTCTATTATTTTCTTTAAAACTACCCAAAAGAATTTAAATGTTAAAATTTCATAAAACCTCTTCATATATATTGTCACATCGGTTTGAAATCACCTTCCATGATATATTCCTATTTTACCTTTCCAATGTATGTGTATGTTTTAATTTCATTCTTTCATGGACACAAGTATGACAGACCCTCATATGACTTGATTGTGACACCCATTTCATTCCATGTTTACCCTTATATTTATGTATGATTGACTACATATAATTATTTTTGTAGAATGAATATTCATGAACATGTTAATATTGGTGTTCCCATAAATTGATCCAATCCATTGGGTAATGTTTAGTCTCACGAGACGTTATGTGAAATAGTTTGGCGGTTAGAATTAACTCATGCTACCATGTGCAACACTCGTGGTGGTTAACATTGACTTGTGATATTCTATGTGAAAAAATCCTTCACCCATTTTAAAGTCATGATTTATCTTCTAGAACATTACTATCAATTAATTTGTATATGATCCAATGTTTATAAGTAATGATTCCATGTGCTCCATGACTTTAATTTTCATTATTCCATGCCTTCTAACCAATGTGCTAAATATTTTTTTACTATGTTTTTTCCATTACAAAGATTTAACCTCATAAATTTTTTCATATTATCCATATGTTATCATGTGTTTTTTATTATAATTGATGTTATGATCTCCTTATAAATATTAAATCATGAAAAGTTTTATTTAGTCCCGTATTTTATGTTTTGTGTACCTAGTATTTAATGACACTTGTTATCATGATCCTTGGACTATATTATGATGTATAATTATGCCTAAAATCATGTAATGTTATGTGCCGAAGTCTAGGGTGACAATATTTGTATCACAGGATGTTCTAGTTATTTTTGGTGATTAAGAATTGACAAATATGAAAAAAACATTAAGGATGATACTATGTATAGAAAAACACCCCAAATTTTATTTTTATGTATACAGTAAGTGGTTATTCATGAAAATAGATCCCTATCTGAAACAAAACAGGTAGTGGTGGGTATGGGACAGTTGTATCTAGAGGTAAACCATAAAAACACCACTTTGAACTACACATGAATGGGAAAATATTCACGACAATGGTCCATGAATAACTCTTGGTTGGGAACTCCAAGAGGATATGCATATGTAATTTCCATATCTTAGTACCAACCAATATTAAAAAAAATTACCATAGGAATATATATTATGAAATATATTAAAGATAACCTAGATTTAAACCTTGGGAATCAAAAGATATTATATACTTATTTTTTACAATTTTATCATTTTATGTTGAATTTTTTTTCCTTTTTATGATCAATATTTAGGTATTAAATCCCTACAATTCTAACACATTTTCATAGTTATTAGTGGGAAATCAGAAAAGACATCGAACAATCAATGTGATAGGAAATGTAAATATTTCCCTAATTATATTCCAAATATGATGGGACAATGTGCTCAAAACATCATGTAAGTACATGTTCAGATGGATACAATTATGAATAATAACAAGAATCATGTGGAACGCCCTCCCCCTCTAAGGAGAGAGAAACCTGTCGCAACATCTCGCTTCTGGAAAAGGACACCCGTGTTTAGTGGTTATTCTGATCCCCTACTCGTGGAACACAATATTAAATATATTGAAAAGGTATTCTCTGTCCTCTAGTTCTCATAAGAGGAGAAAATTTTGTTTCCATACTGTCATATTTATGGGGATGTTGTTAAGTGGTTTACATTGATCAATAATACAATTCCCTATGATGAAATTGACTCGATGGATTGGGAAGAATTCAAGAGAATTTTTTTCAATAAATATTTTCCCCAAACCCTCCATCTAAATATAGAAAGAGATTTACTCAGACTCAAGAAGATGGAAGATGATTCAATCATGGAATATGAATAAAACATTAAAGGGTTTGTAAGCTAGACCTATGTAATTTTTATTAACTCCAAAATCATGGTGGATCTCTTCTTCAGTAGAATACAGTTGAGTCTATTAAATGTGTTGGTGATTTAAGTCATTTATAGCTATGAGTATATTGTTTTTTGGGATCTTGAGGCTGAAATAGAGATAATAGAATTACGGTGGTATCATGGGAGAATAAGAAAATAGGAAAATTAAATATTATTTGATTGGTTCCAAAAATAAATTACATGATTGAAAAAATCGACTATCCCAAGAGTTAAAATGGTGGGAAAGAGAATATTGTGGCCTATATAAAGGGAACTAGAAATTTATTCTAATTTATAATGTTTGGAAATATAGCTAAAAACTACCCACATGATATAAAAAATACAAATAATGTGGTAGAAAGAATGCAGGTTTAGGTCAACACTTAGACTATTTTGAGTTATACAATTGCAAGGTGCAATGTGATTCTGTGAGAAATTTTCCTAAGCTGAGGGTTGTCAGAGGCAATCAACAACACCATCCGAGGAAAAAATGAAGGTATTATGCTATCAGTACAGATGAGGTAGATCTGGAAAAATTTTTTGTGACAAGTATGATTGTTATTCATTCAATAATACAGAATGTACTTTTTTATTATATTTCAACACATTCCTTCATATCTTGAATGTTTAGAAGAACTATTCAAACAACACCGAAACATTTAGAGGATAATTTATCTATGAGAACATTGAATGGGGAAATTATTTAATCTATGGTCTATAACTCCTCCCCAGTTAATTTTTGTTGACTAAACCTCCCATCCAATCTTGTCATTCTTTTTTTGTGGAGTTCTTGCAATCTTGGGCATTGATTTTCAATATTTATTCAAAGACAAATAATCTATTCAGAATGAGATATCACACCTTACATACTAAAGTAGCCTATAATTCATTTAAAGTGTATGGTTGAAGATAAATCTCCATTATAACCATTGTCTAATGTTTTGATATAAATTCCTTATGAGAAAGCATGTGTGTCTAATATATTGAGGCAAAGGAGAGAATCATGCTTGAAGACAAGTTCATCGGGGTGGATTACACTAATGTATACCCTAAAGAGTTGTCTGAGCTTCCACATGATCATGTTATAGAGTTATCAATTGAAAATACATTTGGATATATGCCTATATCAATTACACCATATAGAATGGCCAACATAGAGTGGGCGGAGATGAGGAAGCAGTTAAAGGAGAATCTGGAGAAGGGTTTTTTATGACTGAGTGCATCACCATGGGGTGCACTATTACTATTCATCAAGAGGAAGGATAGATAATTGAGCCTATGCATTGATTATTTTGAGATAAAAACATGATAAAGAACAATCTTCCCCTACCATGGATTGATGATTACTTCAATCAACTTCATGGGTTTACTTATTTCACTAAGGAGGTCCTTCAATTGGGATATCACTAATATAATGTGATGAAAGAATATATTACCATGAATTAATTTTGATCGAGGTTTGGAAACTATGATCTCATAGTTATTACCTTCAGACACATTAATTCTCCAGCAATTTTCATGTATTTAATGACTAGAGTCTTTAGAGATTACCTAAACAATGTGGTGGTAGACTTTATCAATGACACTCTAATATACATATTAATAAAGGAGGAACCCAATGAGAATTTTAATACAATGTTAATTAATTTACAATGGGAGAAAATATATAAAAATCTGTGTAAATGTGAGTTTTGTATGGAGAAAGTATCATTATTGGGGCATGTTATCACCAGGAAAGGTATATCTATATACCCTTCTATGAAAAAGGCAATTCATGAGTGGCCCATGAAAACATTTGTAACAATGATATGAAGATATTCGGGTCTATCTAGTTATTATTGAAAAATTAGGAAGATCTTTTCACAATATTCCAACTCAATGAACAAGATGAAATATAAGGGAATGATGTTTTTATGGACTCCGGAATGTGAAGACAACTTCAAGGAGTTAAAAAAGAGGCTTATCACACTACCAATACTCACACTACCAACAAGTGGAGAACTATTTTTGGTGTAAAACATTGCTTAAAAGAATGTTTTAGGTTGTTTGATAATGAAAACTGATAAAGTGACAGCCCCATTAAAGATTAAAATCCATGAGAAATAATATCCCATGCATGATCTTGAGTTGGCGGCTGTAATATTTGTTTAACAAATCTAGGGACATTATCTATATGTGGAGAAGTGTGAGATATATACTAATAAAATGAGTCTCAAATATATATTCACACCAAGAGAGCTTAATATTCTCTAGCGAATATGGATATATCCCAACATGTATTGTGAATTGTCAATCCACTACCATCCCAGTAATGCAAACATGGTGGAATATGCTCTATGTAAAAATAATGTTTCATCTTTATCAATGATTAAATCTGAAAAGGTTCCAATATTATTTTATTTTTAGATAATTAACATGATAATTATTAATGTGGGACCATCATAATTATTTTCTCAAATAATGGCTCAAATATCCATAAGGGATAAATAAAGGATTTCAATGTAATGTTCAAAAAATTTATAAAAGTGTGGAAACCATTAAAATGGAAAATACTTTGTGTGTATGATTGATGATGAAGGATTTACATGAATTGGTTCAAAATTATGTGTACCATATATTCTAGAGATAAATATGGATATTCTGAATGATGTACATAGCTCAACCATCTCTATCCACCCATAGATCACAAAGATATATCGATATCTCCGTGAGAACTTTTTGTCGGACAATATAAAGAAAGAGATTGGTGAATATACATCAAAGTGTCTGGTATTTCAACAAGTAAAGCCTGAAAGGAAAAATTATAATGCGATGATGCAACCACTACCCATACCAATACGGATGATAGAGAGCATCACCATGGGATTTTTCACTGGTCTTTCAAGGACATCCAGAAGAAACAATGCTATATGGGTCATTGTGGATCGTCTTACAATGACATATCACATTATAACAATTCTAGAGGACTTCTAATTGTATCAAATTGTAGGGAAATATATCAAATATGTGGTAAGGCTTCATGGGGTACCACTATCTATTAT
Source organism: Viscum album (assembly GCA_963277665.1). Classification (NCBI taxonomy): domain Eukaryota; kingdom Viridiplantae; phylum Streptophyta; class Magnoliopsida; order Santalales; family Viscaceae; genus Viscum; species Viscum album. The sequence continues at coordinate 52,574,588 of OY728143.1, read as the reverse complement.
ATTTGTTAGAAATTCAAGATTCACCTCGATGTTCTGGATGAGTATCCAACATGATATACGCACTTAATTAAATATTAGTATGGCCTAACATCCTCAAACTGATGGCCAATCTGAGTAAAATATTATGACACTAAAATATATTTTGATAGAATATTATATGGGCTTCAAAGGAGAATTGGAGCTATATATTCCTCTAATAGATTTCTCCAACAACAATTGTTTTCACTTGATAATCCGAATGGAACAATACAAAGCTATTTATGGGAAAGGGATCACAACATCACCATGTTGGGATGTAGTTAGAGAACATAATATATGAGGACTTGAAATGGTTGATGAAATTATGGAGAAGTAAAATAAATTTATCATCACATAAAGGTATCCAAAATTCTATAATAGATTTATGAAGACAATCATCGATGAGATCTTGAGCTCAATGTTGTAGGCAAGGTATTTCTACGCATATATCCATGGAATGTGGTCAGGTGGTTTTCGAAGAAAGGTAAGTTATGTCATAGGTACATCATCCCCTTCAAGATTCTTGATATTGTTGGAGTTCTGGCCTATCAAATATAACTTCCACAACCATTTCCAAAGTATATGATGTATTTTAAGTATCTTTCATAAAGATGTACCGAACGGACCCTTCACATGTACTCTCTTAAGAGGTGGTACAGTTGGAGGATGATCATTCGAAATAGGAGTAGCCAATGAAGATATTGGATCATAGAGATAAAGTTCTATGTGACAAGACTACTCATGTGGTCAATATACTATGGAGGAACCATAGGTATGAATAGGAAACATTTTAACTGGAGGTGGAAATGATGGAAAATTACATGCACCCATTTTTGGCTTAGAATGGAAAATGAAATTTCTAAGATGATTTTTCATAAACAGGGAATAATGTAAGGACCAAATGGTTTATCAATTTAAATTTCCCTATTATAATTATTTTTCCACATGAATTTACAATCCAATTAACTACTAAGTATTATGTGATCTTGAAACATAATATTGTCACTTCTCTGATTTGAATTAAAAAAATCTGACATACACAGTTGTGATTAGTAAGATGATTGATGTCCAATTAGAAAAAACATAATTTTTTGTGAATAGTAAACTACCATTATGAATAGTGACCTACAATTATGAATTCTAATATGAACCTTATAAATAGTAAATCATCCCTATAACAGTAACCTCATCCATGAATGTTTAAATAAAATTTAAAAATCTTTTAAGTAATAATATGACTATAGTTAAAGTATTGGTATTTTTTTATGTCCTAAAATTTTAATTTCAATCTAAGGAATATTAATTTTCGAAAAAAGTTGTTCATAAATCATAAATTATATGTCTCTAAGATTTAGGAGTATTTTATAAGACCAAATGTAATTTTTCAAAGCATTATAAAAGCATATATTGTTTAAAAATATGTTTTTTCAATTAAATTTTGATTTTAATTAAAAATTAAATTAAACATATTTAGAAAATTATTTTTGAAAAATGTATATCATTTTGGGTTTTTACATGTTGAAAAAATTATAGGGGTAATTTTTGTAATATCTCTAACATAGGATAATTTTTTATGTATAGTGAAATACATAATTTATAAAATAATTTAAATACATTAATTACTCAGTCATGGGTGATTTTATGCCGATGTAAGCACATTTGGTTCGAAATCAAATGAACATATTACTAATTTAGTTCATCTAATCATTACTATTTCTGGTCTTATATGAAATTAATAAATTAATGATTAAAATATTTAGAAAACCCTCCTCCCCTCCACTATAAAAACCACCCACACTCCCCTATTCTATTCACTACACTCAATCCTTGTTAAATCCCTAAATTCTTCCCTAATATCTCCCCATTATCCTCCCATAGTTCCAAAAGCCCTTGGTCTCCTCAAAAGTCCAAATCCCCTCCCTTTAAGCGGCTCTCAATGAATATTTAATCAAGAGGTAAGTTACACTTTTCTTTTCATTCATTGTTTTCATGTTCATTTATTCTCTTTTAATTTCTATACCATCCAAATGAATATGGTAGGAAAAATTCATTATCAAAAATAAATTTTAATGTTTTTATTCATGTAATATAATTCATTATCATCTCTCCATTCCCTCCCTTTATACGAAAATACGATAACAACATTCAAGATCTGTTAATTTATCACATTCAAGGATGACAAGTTATCAATTTCTATTACCATCTTCCATTCTGGTTATGAAAAAATGATTATGGTAAAACTACACTATTAAATATGTATTTTATCTTATGTAATATATTGGAATCCTATTTCACACATGGTTTAAAAAAATAATACAAAAAAAATTATGAGAAAAATCACCTAATTAATCCTGGAATTTATCATTATTGTTTTATATGATGATTTACCTTGAATAAAATTAATCAAATGAATTTTATAAACCATTAATAATCTACATGCTCACAAATATCATATAACTTCAATTCCGGACAAGCATTATAATCATAAATTCTTTTCTGAACCGGAATATAAGTCATCTAATCATTAAAACCAAGGAAGAAAACACTCCCAAACAATGAAATTGAACATCTTACCTCATAAAAAATGAAATGGATGAATGTAATATGATTATAATAAATATATATCATGTATTGTAGGATCTTGATTTATTAATTAGTGGACTTAATTTTATTATTCAGAACATTAATATCAAATGAAGCACACCATCGTACTTAAGATAAGGGATCCTCTCTTTCTAACACATAATAAAGAATATCATCTATGTTATTCCATGTTATGTGTAATTTATATTGACGGGGTATGATTTATCACCTTAAAAATAATTCACTCAGTATGTATATATGATGTGTATGCCATTTATCCCCCATTAATACCTCCAATGTACACCTGATATCAAGCTTGTAGTACATAAGGGATTATACCTGAACCACCGTTATTCATTCCGGTTATTCTTACTCTCTTTTTACCCAAATAAAATGCTATTTTATGTTTATGTACATATTCTAATTTTTTTTCACTTTTCCAAAATCATGTTCCAATATCCATCTCTCATTCTCTTTTGGGGGTATACATGTTTTTAAATTATTTCACTCCTCAATACTTCTTGATAAGCAAATCAATTTTATGGATGCTTCTTGATTTATTACCCAATTCCATATACACTATAAAAAATATTTTCTAGAAACCACTATATTAATAAAACCACTATTATTATGAAAAAAATATTGGTTCACATATGCTATTATAATAAATAATAAGACATTCCCAATTTTAACGATTCTTTAGTATTTTCCTTAAAACCTCACAAACTCATTTTCTGAAAAAAATCATAAAAACTCTTCTAAAAGGTTTTCACTTTGTATTGAAATCCCTTACCTTGATATATACCTATTTACCTTTTCAATTTACATCTATTAATTAATACATTTCTTTCATGAACACTTTTATGATACACCCTTCTATGACTAGATTATGATACCCATATCTTTCTGTGGGTACAATGATTGATTAAATATGATAAATTATGTGGAATTAATATTCTCAAACATGTTATGATGTGTGTTCCATGATATCACACCCATGAATTCTGTAATGTTGTGTCTCATGGGATTTAAAGTGCAACGATCATGTAAGTTATCCTTGACTGATCCTAAAATGTGAAATAGTATTGGTGGTTAACCATAACAAGTTCTCATATATGTGCAACGTGACTTGACTCATGAAAATATACTGTTTAATGGTGTTTCCACATTACTATTATTTTAGGATTATATTATCTGATTTTTATATGTTATGATTCCTTTTGTTCCATGCCTTTTACATTCATCATTTTATGCTTTCTAACCCATGTGCTAATGGTTTATTACTAAATTTTTCCCTTTCTGGGATTTTATCTCATCCTTTTTTTTGTTATACCTAGGTTATCCTATGAGTTTGTATGAGCACAATATATTTTATGATCTCCTTAGGAATATTAGATAATGAAATGGTTTTTAGTACCATTTTTTTGTGTTACATTCCTAGCATTCCAAGACACTAGACTTCACAATCCTTGGATTCTATTCGAATGTATAATTATGCTTAAAATTAGGTAGTGTAATGTATAAAATGATAGGATCACTATAGGTATAAATCTTATAGTATGATTTAGAAAAATTATGAAAACATATATTTATACAATGTTTGATTATTTTTATAATATTACCTTTACCAAACATTATTATTAAGCACATTGTTTTGAAATTCCATGTTAAACATGTTATCTATTTATATTAATGAGTTATATGTCCGAAAAATTCAATTATATTCAATTATAAATGGATGAATAACTCATCCACATCTCTAAAATTTCAAAGACCCTTATTTACAACCATCAATATTCATAGTCTCACATAATCCATATCCAATCATCCTTTAACTTTCATCCTTCCAATAGAATATGATACAGTTCCATAGGACAACGACCAGTGTAAAATATGAAAAACAAGATGTAATAGTTTTATACTACACATTCATAATAGCTATATAATCCTAAAACCAAAAACCTATTCTATCTAGGAAGGTATTATATCTCCTAAATTTATATTATTCTTATGTATTGTTATACTATTGGAAAATCCATTTTATACCTTCATAACAAATCATTTAGAAAAATAAAAATTTCATTATGCATGTATGTGGATACCACCTCCACAAATAACATAGTAAAATTTTCACCATCACCTTTTTTGGGTGGTGAAAATGGGTTATTTACTAAAATAATATAAATTTTATAAAAATTTAATGATTCTAGAATTATAGGACATATTATATTATCTCTTTTTTTATTATGTAAAACTGAGTGCACCGTCAATGTGTATACAAAAACTACCACCTCCATGTGATTATGTTACTTTTTCACTTTCCATAATAACTAACAATCATGGAATAAAACATATATGTGACATTTAAAAACATGATTCACTAAACCACTAAAAATCAAGACTTATTCTATAGATTGACTAACCAGGTCCCTCCTTGACTACATTTAGATGAGTGAGACATCCTAAGTCTCAATCCAATAGGATAGAGGCTGGATACATGCTCCATGTAAGAAAAATTAAAAATATAGGTTTTTTCCTAAGTACCATTAAGAATGAAAGATACAAAATGCATGTAAAATTTGTAAATGTATAGTAAAAAACAGAACATATAGAGTGTAAACCATGCATGTAATTACCTCATGGAAATACATATCAAAGTACATTAATGCTGTACTAGAAGTATAAAGGGAAAGAATACAGGCCCAATGGGAAATGATGCCCCAAAATAAAAAAAATTAAAAAAGGAAGACTAAATAGAGATTGACATGTCATTTCCAACGATTAATATAGAAAAAAATTATATTTTATAAGAACAAGTATTCTCTTCCATTACCAGGTCCACCAAAATCACTAATGATCTACTCGTCATCTGCAAATGACACAAAATTCTCAGGTGAAACCAGTTATTGGATGATTATATTCATTCTGAATTAGATTATCTAAAAAAAGAACTGTTTAAAAGAGAGATACAATATTCATTTCACATAATTTGTCTTAGATAAATGAAACCCAACATATTTTCTTAAAATAAACCTAAAATATGGAGGAAGTGGATATCTATATCCATGGAAAAGATAAGAATGAATATAAATATGTTTGCACCAAATATATATATTTTATGATTGGTGCCACGTGTAACCAAAAAATAATATATATCGATGGATCTCAACATTCCATTATGCTCTACATTAGTTGGTGTTCGATATCATGTGGAGGACTCAGTCACAACTATATTTTAGAAGACAGAGGTTCAACATAATACATTGAGGAATCACAACCTATGGTAAGGGGGTTTCCATCACTATCATTTCAAATAGTATAGGGGATCAAAGCCTTGTATACATCAGTTTTGAGTCCCCTTATAACAATATCATAGTCAAAACATATCATTGTTGACAACTAAACATTGATAAAAGAACCATCCTACATGAATCACCACTTATGGTACCTATGATTCCAAAATCAATACCACCATCATGTTATTCATAAAAAACTACCTAGGATATTCTATTATAAACCCCATATCAATGTCATGAAGAAGGCGAAAAAAAGGTGGATGTTGCTGAGTAAAGTACACAACCTTCATAGGGAATACACTGTGTGTCGTTTAATGACATGGTTTTCTTGTGTCTCCTAGCCCATGCATATGTGATTTTACGCATGCCTATGTACATTGGTAATGTCCCTGTGAATAATCTATGATCATGTACCATGTTCATCTATAGATACAATTTCCATGTTTGATTACATTGTATTTTTAATGTACTATGGTAGTCCTCATATAAACTATCCCTATTTCATTACCATGGTTGGATATTGATATAGTACACATGTATGAGTACATTGTTGTACCCATGTACTATGGTCATGTTAATGTGTATAGATGTGTTTCTGCCTATGTATTCTTTGAATAAACATAGGGCCTTCAAAAATGTGTCCCACTACATATATAGGGCCACACATAATGTGTGATGCTTATCTTCTCTAAAAACCATATCTACACTACAGTGGTACTATATGGTGTGTTAACTCCATATAACACATAAAGTATAACATTATTTTATAAAATATAAATAGTACATCATGTTTCTCAAAACCAAATGTCCTTCAATCATTTCCACCACATATTTCATTGGGGACTGTGGAACTAGGGACAACCACACAGAATTCATTCCTAGTGGTTGGTTTCTGTCAAATGATTCTTGTGGGATTAGTTTCATTACGTTTTACCTTCCCCATAGATGAAAAAACATGATTTATATTTAAATCCATGTCATCAACAACATCATCCTTTATAAAAACATGAACTATCTATAAAACAAAAATTTGTACATCGTTCATGCATCCTCCATGAATCTGAGAGTTCAATCATGCTCAAATATAACATAATTTTTATGTATTGTGTTCCCAAGGGATAAAATTTATGATTTTGATGATAATTATGAGATATTAACAAGAATGAAGTTATTTCTGCATTTTCCAATGTGATTATATCACAAGAAGATGAATTTTTAAAACAATAGGGATGTGATTCATATTTGAAAAAAAGATATCAATTTTGATTATGAATTTCAAAAGAAGATGGGCTCATGCGGATAAAATGATGGTAGAAAATAAGAATCCGAAATACAATCTTTTCAATTTAATAAATTAGGGAATAAATAAATGAAATAACATTCAATGTGTTAGGGTTGGATCAATCATTGTGAAAAATATGTTCTCTATAGATTAATTAGATGACTCTCCATGTTTAAACCATCTCACGACCCCCTTGATATTTTTCATTGATCCACTTTCATAGTATCCCAATGCTGATAAAGAGTTTTTCCACCTGCTCTCAAATTTCATAGGGTTATATAGATATCCGTATAGATTTTATAAAATAATGTATTTAATATAGAGGATAAGGTTTTTATGAATTATATTAATTAATTAACTTATTGTACATGACAATTGTTGTGTAAATAGAATTCACAACAACAACAAATAATATGCCACACCTAGGGTAAATATCATCTTATAAAATCAACCATGTCCTAAAATTTCTAATATTACATCCTAATAAATAAAAAAACATTTTATTCCAAAAATATGAAGACACATGGTTTTATAAGTATTAATATTTTAAATATATAAATTATGGGATATATAATACCAAAACATAGTAAAAAAAATAATGAAAAATATAGATATATATATTTACATTAAAAGGACAAAACTAACAAAACTATATGTCCACATCCTCCCATACTTCAAGTGTTTTATCCCAGTAAAGAAAAATATAAAAAAATAGTGGTGGTATTGAGCCCTTAACTAGATCTCATTCTCTAATAAGCTCTATTATATGCTACTATGTAGTCAAATCACCAAAACCCAATGTAGTAGTATGTGCAATTTTTGGTCAACTGTTTACAATGGTCACATTGAGAAGGTGTCAACATCCTAATTTTATATCATTAACTAGTGAATAAATTTTGTTGAATTATGCACATATTTCATTATTTGTGACAGATGAAAGACTTAATACACTCATTTTATCTATGAGGGAAAGGTCATATGGCAAGATACTTCACCAATCCTCACCAATGTAAAACGTCCATGAACAATGTCAATTTACCTAATGGGTACCATGAAATACCATGGTTAATTTTCTATCACAACATAGTATACATCTCATTAGGTTATTTATCTATATAATTACTATCCACACAATCCCACACATGTTATTCCAATTTGTTTTTCATTACTCATAAAACATGACTGAAACCACCTCTTATTGATGTAAAAATATACTTTTATACCCCCATATAAAAATATTCAATCATATCTCATGAGGATATATGGTTATTTAAAAAACCACAGTTGATGTCTCACAATTGATACTCTCACACACACTAATGAACTAGTGGATTCAAAACTATAAATTGAAGAAACCTTTCACCCCTTTTCCCCATTAAGGTTACTAAAATGAATCCAACAACTGATATGCCTCCTATAAAAAGATGTAATGATTCATACTAAGTGAATGTTACACCAAATTTACCTTCAATAAACTATAAACATTATTGTTGTTACAATCCTTTAGGAACCCCAACCTACAACTATGTATAAGGTTTATATCTCTACGATTGAAAATGTATATGAGACATTGGTGGTCCGAGTAAAAAATGAAACACCCTAATAGAATATAGTCCCTCTACAACCTCAGATAAAAGAAAAAATATTCAACTCAAATCCATGATTTTCATTATTATATTCATGGGGTTTAAACAACATTGACCCTTATGTGGTCATTGCTTACCTTTGATTCACCATGAAATTGAGACTGTCTCTAGAAGCATCATATAATTACATGTACCCAATAGACTCGTTTGGCACCCACATGAAAGGAGACCTGTTCAACACTATCCTCAACTCCTCAAAAGATATCAAACACTATTCAGTCCTCATTAATGGGTTCCCATTCAATATTTGGAAGTGAAATTGAATGATAACATAGAAATATATTCATCAAACCTCTTATACACTCCCATAAAACACATGAAACTTTACACCTCCGAAAAAATCATCGGTTTTTCCCAAGATGTTACTCCATAAATAAAATATGGATCATGAGATAAACCATGTTTAGAGACAAAATTATTTAGAAGAGATCCTCATATAACCAAAATATGATTATTGAGAACTTATAAAAATATGGGTGCTTATATGTAATTCTACTGTAATTATAAATTACACAACATCTCCTCCTCTAACAAAGAGTAAAGGATTTTCTATTCATTAATTACCACTATGTATTAGTCTATGACTTGTTAAAATATTTTTCTCATAAGTTCCACGAACACGACATGGTAATTAATCATAATAAAATCTATCACCAGGAAATCATAGTGTATAGAATGGAATTGGAATGTAATCCGAGAAATATCATCAGATAAAACCCTCAACTGATGGTAGTCTAAGGTAAGAATGATATTGGAGAACCAACAAATGGATCTAAACTAGTCTAGGAGGTCATAAATCCGTTCTAATGGTCACTTTTTTTCTTTATCGTTTTAATTCCACGATAATCAATATACACCCTAAAAAACTCATACACCTTTTCGTGAAAAAAAATATGTCCACCTACAATTAGACACTTGGTAAGAATTTTTTTTTATGTCTATGGTCTTGTATTTTCACCCTCATATCCACGATCATAGTGGGTGCCATTTGATATTCCATAGAAGATTTTTTTGTTGTCCCATGTTACAAGTCGATACAGAAGTATGTCTCCCATATTAGAGGTAGTCCCAAGACATGTTCAATGTATATATCCATTGAATTATCTATTTCTACTAGAAACAAGATGCATAATGTCAGAAATATTACAAGGAATAACACCAACAAATTATCCTTGATAGGTTTCAGTTTCTTATTAGAAATGCACAGGAACTCAACCTTAAGATATCATTCAACCATATAAGAGAATGTAGTCCCATTCATCCAAAAAAATTTAACTCTACTAAAATGAATATATATCTAGGTATGAACCAATTAAAACTAGTACACACCCAAAATTATTTAATAAAATTTCATCCTGAAAAAGAAGGTGTACAATAACAAACTCACTCTAATAAAATTTAACTTGAACATCCATAATATGTATTGATATTGAATAATCACTCAATATAGAAAACCTCTAACCAAATATATTGGGATATTAATTCAATTGGATTCACTCGATATAAAACTAGCGATATATATACAAAGGATTGACCCACAAATTATTCTATATGTGCAAGAAACAAAGTAAAAAAGACATATAATTTACCTCGAATAATTTCATAAGAAGCATGTACATTTACATCCATAGACCTTATTTTACCATGACATCAACTTTTAGACTATCGGGAATGGTGTAGGCCATGTTGTGGTGGTGGTTGTTCTATCTCATAGTGTTGTCTTCTAATTTCATCTCCTCCCTACATTATTCCACCTACTCATTTGTCTGCACCACAATCCAAGGGACTTCCTTGAACACTGTTGGGATCTCTTGGATTTTGATGCAACCTATATCATTGGGGACTATCAACCATCTCTCTATGTTACACATCCTACCAGACTATGTAATCATGAGTCATTGACCTCACCAGTCTAAATAATATCACTGCATATCTTATGTCTGATTAAATCCTCCGTGAAATATATGTGTTGCAAATAAAAAATAATGAGTCTAGCCATGGGGAGGTTTTATATTCTATAATCATGAATATTGAAAATTGTTAGCTACACCAGTTGACTCAGCTCCATGATGTCTACCATTATATGATTCCACCCAACATCCCTATTTAAGGAAGCCCTCTATAATTAGGGATTACTCTAGAACCTTAGCATAATTTGCTATGAATTATGAGGCTAAGATGGAATGGATGTCAATAAGAAGGCCCTATAAAATCATATGATCCAAGATGAATCCATATTTAACAATATAAATGGCATAATTTGTGATTTCCATAAACCTCACAACATATTAAGAAATAATCACACTTTCTTTTCATTTATTGTGATGCTTCTATATCCATATAGGGAATAATCATGAAGGGTAACATTAATCATGAAAATTATATTAGGATCCTTCCACTAGGAGTATCATCTAATCAGGGTTCTTGGTAATTAGATCACACAAATTCATACTACACTATGATGAATAATATCTTCAATCACACCATCATGTTGGATGGGGTCTTGAGAAGCATGTAGACTCATACAACTAACTTGATCTAATCATCCACTTTCAATGTGTCTCTATCACCACAAAATATTGATGTCCAATATTAAAGGAAAATCTTAATAGTTATATTTTTTTTTGTATCATAAACATATCATGACAGATCTATTTCTATCTAACTTGCATTAAATCATCCACATAGACTGTTCGGGAAAGAATGTCACAAGTTGGACCTTGAATTGTGGCATCATCAATAATCTTATCAACATCATGTTCATATATCATCGTATTTTATGGATATCATAACACATGTATAACAAAATTTATGAAGATTAATCATGGTTGTCTGATAATATATGAGAATTTAACTCAATAAGGGTATGAAAGTCAAAATACTCTATCTATTATGATACATGTACCATTTTTTTCATATTATTGGTGGCTTGTTGTTCTACATCAAGAAGTATGTAGTTAAGGTCCTAGTGAATGGATTCATTGTACATTTCACCATAACTATGTTCCCAATCATATATGATACACTTGATATACTATGACATTATTACGGTATGTTCCCAATCCAATTCACATATTAAGGAAAATAATAAATATTGGCCCATGAGTTATTGCTCTGATACCACTCTACCATGAACAGACCGATCGGTGTCCCATTATCTGATGGTATGCAGAGTTAGACACCATAGGACAAAATCATAAAGGTTAGGGGTTTGAAACATGTACCGGGTATGAGAAACTAAAATAGGACACTATAGACTATTTACCTATATGCACACAAACTTTAAGCCCAATAATATTATGATGAATATAGTAAAAAAATAACACCTTGAGTGTTATACATGCATTCAATAACTTATAGAGAATAAATATTTGGGTAAATTGGTGTTGTAAAAAATATAATGGGTAAAAATAAACTCCCAACTAGAAATGAAGTCCCAACCATAAAATAACTAGAAAAAGGGAGACAGTAGAGAGTCTGTCTCACAATCTCCAAGGCTTAATGTCAATCTTAGTCATCTCTTCTATCTACAAATATGCTCATATTTTAAATATTATATCAATATCACCATTGATATACCTATAATTTACATAAAAAACTATTTTTGTAGATAAATCCTATGCAGTGGTTAATATATACATACCCAAAGAGATTCATTGAAAGGAAATAAGGGAGAAATATAAAGATACAAATTAGAGTTCAACCAATAAGAAAGAGGGAAACAAATCACAATATATATAAAAAAAATAATACAATTCGAGAGGAAAAATGATATCAATATCCAAAGACCAGATAATTAAAATGAATCATCTTATAGATCGAGGAATCCATATATGATTCCTATAATCCTGCATATCAACACTAGAATCTTTGTGGAGGGCTCTCACCTCACTCCCCCACTCGACAGCTAAGGGGTAACAATATTTGGTAGAGGACCTTCTACCCACCAAATCTTGAATATCGAGGGAACCACAACCTATGTAAAGGACACTCAATATATAGTAATCGGATTTTTAATAGAAACTATTTAAAGAGTATGTATAACCCATTCCATGGTTAGAGACTGGAGTTTCCAATCCATGGTAACAATTTTATTACGACACCCAATCATTATCAACAACATAGATTATATAAAATAAGTATCTGACATGCATCACCACATTCTATATCTCTTATTCCAAAATGAATTCCACCATCAAGTAATTCAGGGAAAACTACTCAGGATATGTCACTCATGAGGCCAAATATGATTCCTAAAGTATGAGATAATAAAATTTGAAGTTGTTTAGAAAAATTAATTGTGTATATATGGAATATTTGACCTGGATATGTAACATTGGGTCTGATCATGTATCATAGAATGTGTTTGGGTACATAGAACCATGAATTAGTTCTCTAGTCATACCCATGTAAAGTACCCATGCTCATGTACCATGGTCATGTCTTGATAAACTGGTTTTGTTAGTATACATAGTCATACCTATGTACTCTGGTCAAAATCATGTTCACTTGATAGGATCATGTACCATTTCCATGTCTATTTTTCTATCTGTGTCTGAGTATACAATCATTCCTATGTAATATGGGTGTTCCAATGTTATTTTTAATATCCATTGTTCTGTACTCATGGAGTAAATATCATGATGTCAACAATAAGTAATACATATTGTGTGGAGTCGTACACGATGAGAAATACATATCTCCACCCAAAACTCATGCTGCTAAAACAAGGGTACTACACAGTGTGGGTTCTCTAGTGTGCACATAGTGTATATCAGAATTTTATAGAAATTTTTTAAACCATAATGTATATCTCCAATGTAGTGACTATTTTTGTACCTAAAATTATGTCGTATGGTGAGGATATAGGGCTGACTATTCCTGATTCATTAATAGTGTCCAGATTCATGGCCCTCAGTCCTTGTGTTGTCCATTCATTCTCATCATGCCTCTATTATGGAATAAGAACCAATATTTGAACTTCAATCCATTTTTTCATCTCATCCAACCTAAATCACATTATTTCCATTAGTAAAATAATATAATTTACATCGTTCAACCATATTCAATGAATCTGGTGGTTCGATCATGATCAAATTTTACTATGAAAGTTTAAACCACAACCCCCTTGGCCAATGGTGATGATTGTAAAAAAATGGGGGAATATTATAAGAAAAAATTGATATCATCATTGGATACTATGATTCTAGACAATGAACCTGAATTTTTTAAAGCATAGGAGTGAAAATCATATGTGTAATAAGGATAAAAATTTTGTTTATGGGTACTAAATGAAGTGGGGATGATGTGAAGAATGTGATTTATATCAATATGTAAATAATATCTATGTTTATCACTAAAATAAAATAATGTTGAAATAAATGAACTTAAATTACATTCCTTGTGATTGGATTGGTTATTGGTAAAGAACACATACATTGGCGATGAATAAGAATATTAATTATTTTTCGGACCATTACACGATTCCATCCAATCATTGTCATTGTCCCATGTTCCCAGTTGGTTAACAAAATTTAATTACAATTAATACACATCTAAAACATTCATGGGTTTTGAATATAAAATTTTTTATTTTCAATAATTGTATATTTATATGGTGGATTCCATTTTTGACTATTTACTAATATAATTTAATTAAATAATTATTTCACTAAACGCACCTTCCAATGGCCGCCTCAAACAATGTCTCAATGTTTTCCACTATTATAATCTTCCTAGGGTAAATACTATATTACTTAATCAAACATTGTCTAATATTTCTCTCTAAATGACCCTATAAATTTGAAAAAATATTTAATCTAAAAATATGTGCATGTGTATTTTATATTGACTAATATTTTTTTATATTAATTATGCGGTTCTTTGACACCCAAATACAATACTGACTCTAATAAAAAACTAATTATATATATATATATATATATATATTCAATGGAATAAACCTACAATACCAAAGTCGTTAAAATTATAATATTGAACATTCCACAAGTGATATTAACAATAAGCAGTTATATAAAATTTAATGACTAAAAAATATATATTTACAAAATTTCATTATTAGGAATCCTTTCATCAAAAACCTATTCCCCTGCATGAATAATGTGATAATATAATAATAAATGGTATATTAATATATAATTTTATATATTGTAAAACCATTTTATTTAATGTTTTCCTTGACCAACATACTATGAATGATTCCAGAAAATTGAAAAGTGAACACAAAATAACAATTATATGTAGAAACAATGTAATAAATTAGATACCATTGATGAAAAAGGGACCTAAATATGTATATATACATATACATACCTATATATATATATATATTCAAATGAGGTTATTAGGAATGCTTTTAATAAAATTAATTTTATTATTTGGGATGATAGTTGAATTTAAATAGAGCTTTCAAACACAAGGTACGCGATCTCTGGTACCTCCTTCATATCATGATGGTCGGATATTCTCATTCAACTAACCCTTTAAAAAAAATATTTTAGTAACATTCATCCTATATTTTACAACATAATCCCCTTAAAAATAAATATGTTTATTATCATTTATATTTATTATGGTTTACATGATTTTGGTTTCATTCTAAGTTACCACTTTTATGTAATATCAATTTAAGGTATAATTCCTATATATTATCACATATTTCGCGTCCCTCTCCCAAAATGGTTTGAAAACATGAATAAAATCTAAATCTGAAACTCATTTTATAAATAATTATTTTGAATTAATTTTGGATTTATGGAAAAATAATAACATATTTACTTCATTCAAAATCCATTACATATATAATAATGCTTCAACCAAGTGGAATTTTCTAATTAATTCTTGTCATATATTCATATAATGAAATATATACATTTGAACTAATGGATTGAGGATTATGTTTTATTATTAAATATGAATATAAAAAATATCTAATTACTAGTTTTATTTTTAATAATTACGACTTACCCTTTTATTATGTCATGAATCAAAATTATGAATCAAAATTCCTTCCCATAGATTTGATCAATCTTAGGATTAATGTATGGGGTTTTCATCATGTTTCATGAAAATGTATGAGTTTAATATATGTGATTTCTGGTCAGTTAATATTACAACACTATAATGTATTTGTTAAGGATTTATATCATATGGTATGTTAACTAATGTATTATGGAGTATGATTAATCATGATATGTTATGTATGGTATTATATATAAGTACATGTTATGTTGACATTATACAAATTATGATTATGTTCGTGGATGTGACCATTGATTTTATTTATTCTATCATGTTGTTTTACACATTTTTAGGACCTTATGACATCAATTTCTTATTCCGTCTGATTTTTCATATTATCATCATATTTATGAAAAAAAATTATCCATATTGTCTCTTATTTTATTCTTTAATACAATGTGTATTCCCTTATTTGGATTTCCAGATAACCCTTTTCATTATGTTTTCACAATAGTATCATATATAGTTTTAGAATATATATGGGATTTATGGAAACTATGTAAAGTTTTATATAATTATAATGATTTTATGGTGGAGAAAATTAATTTATAATCAAAATAATCCATTATAACTAGTCATTTGGATCCTCATGTTTTATTTGTTGGAAATGTATTTTAAATTTTTAGAAGTAAATTATGTTTATGAATTGGTTTTCTAGTATTAGAGGATGGTGTAATTATTTATAGTTATTAAGATGATAGAGACACATTTATAATATTAAGGATAAATATAATAGATAAATCTATAAATAAAATAATATCTTAACTTTTTTAAAAGCTTATATTTTGTTTTTTACATGAAATTATATCTCTATCTATATACTGAGATGTGGATACATGATTTTACATAGTTATACCTAAGGGTTATAGCCATGAAGGGGGTGTGTTGGTTGTTAAATCAACTATGAACTATTTCAAAACAAAGAAGTGTAACTATACACATGCCCCGACACTCTCTGGGGATATACATTCTTTAACTCAAAATCTCATTATAAACCATTATAAAGGATTTTAATGTACTTTTTTTTAAAACAATATCATAAAGAACCTAATAAAAATATAACCATGTATTCTTTATATTATAACTATGAAATTAATAATTTAGGCTCTACACATTATATAAGAGTTAATTATTATAATATTATAGTGTATATATTATACTCTTATTAATAAGAGTATTCCCATTACTAACTATTTTTTATTTTGAAAATAAAATGACATTAGTGGAATTGTCTTAGCAGCATGTGTAATTGGAAATTTAATGTGTGCCCAAATGAAACTTATATCACTATAGAACCATGATCTAAGAGCCTAATGTATATAATAACATAATTTAATCATTCTTTTATTAACAATTATAATTGCATAGAATTATATATAAGAGATAAAGTTGTAGTTGTGTCCTTAATATGTTAGATACTTCAAAAAAATTAGTTTAAATTATTATCCAAGAAACATTGAATATTTTATGAGATCAATTAATATGATATTAATTTTCTTCAAATCCCATTAAAAATATAATGTCATACTATATATATACTAAATTGAGGGAGAACTTGATCAGTGATGGACATTATTCATGATTAAATATCCCATTTAGTACAATGAATTAATGGAGTTGGATGAATTTAAATGGTTTTTATTCAAAAAATATTTCCATGAAACTCTTTTTATTTAAATGGAGAGTGATTTACATGAACTCAATAACATGGGTGATGAATATTTATGATGTTATTATGAGAAAATCAAAATTCATTTAAATTATTCCTCACCATTTATCAGTAACACTAATAGTAAAATTGAACACTTATTTAGTGGGATAAATCTGATTCTACGATTTTGTTACTCTATTCAAGCCTTTGAATAATATGAGAAATTTGGATGATGTTATTATATTGTTAATATGGAAATGTGTGATTCATATTGGTCTCATGGTATTAGAGATAATATGTGTGGGAATGATTTTTCAATCTAGGGATCACTTAATATAAGTGATGGTGTTGAGAAAATAAAATATCATATATGTTACAAGTGTGGAATGAATTATCCAAGAAACTATCTAAAGGTGTGGGGGTGGGGGAAATGAATCACGTATTGAATGAGTTTTATTAGGTCAATAGTTTTAGAAGTGGGATAAAGAATCCAATTTAGGATATTGATGAAAAAAATTCCAATTCAGACCTCAATATGTTTTATAATGTTTCCACTAAAAAAACATAGTCACTACGAAAAAAAATGCACAACTCCAAGGATTGTTGATGATAACAAACATTGAAAACTCCTACAGTTAATATATATGTTATTCATTAAATAATAGAGAGTATTCTATTTTTTATAGAGTTACACATTCATTAATATATTTAACGATTATTAAAAATATTCAAACACCCTCACAAAAGATGGAATTTTAGTTATTAATGAAAAATTATAAAAAAAATTATTGAATCTCAAATATATAACACTTCCATAGTTGATACATATGATATGAATATTATATGAACCTTATCATAATACTTTTTTTGTAATTGGATGAAATTATCAGAATGGGTGTGTTGTCTCAGTATAAGTCCCACATCATATTTTAGGAGAAATTTTTTTTCTAAAGTATCTCAAATTACTATATCATTAATTTCTATTGTAAGGACGAGGTTAATATCATTTAGAATATTATTTAGATTCATGGATATTGTTTTTTATGAGAAATAATATTTAGATATTATTATTGAATTAATGGATAGAACCTTTCTTGAAGAAATTCTCATTGTAAATGGTTATACTGATATTTTCATTTTAGAATTTATTTGTTTTTTCTTTCACTGCGAGTTTCAGTTAACAATTAAATATTTACTCATACTAATGATGATATAAAATAATCAATGTATATTGAAACCAGTTTAACTTGATGAACTATAGAAACATAAAGAATATTTTTACATGGGTACCATACACTTCGGGTGATTCTCTAAGGGGGTCACTGATACTATTTTTCAAGAATATGTACATTTCTATGGGGTTTTTATCGATTAAAATGTACTCAAAATGATCACAATAAAGAAAAATTATGACATTCCATAGATTAATGAACTGTTTTATCAGTTACAAACTTCTCAATTATTATCAAAAGTGTACCTTTGTTTAGTTATCATCATTTATAAGTGAATAAATTGGATATTCAGTAAAAACACATTTATACAATGTATGTGTGTTATGAGTTCATTGTCATTACATTTGGTGTAACAAGTGCTAGAATGGTCTTAATGGAATTTTTTTAATATAGTCTTTATATATGACCTCAATAAAGTTTTTCTAGTCTTTAAATATGATATTATTATATATTTAAAATTATAAAATATCCATAAAGAAGAAGTTAATTGTTTGATGTTTTTGATGAATGAAAAAATATATCCAATGTAAATTAAATGTGAGTATTTGTTGGAACATATATAATAACTGGATAATTTGACCTCCTGAAAGGGGATATTTATGTATCTTTATAGAACAAGTGGATTGATTATTTACCTATAGAGTCATCAATTATGTATATCAGTAGTTTTATCAGATTAGCTATGTACTATCGATGATCATTATAAAACTTATCTAGATTCTCTAACTCGGTAACCAAGCTTAATTGGATGGGTGTGAATAATGTTTGGATCTATGAAAATATAGATATCCCCAAGAACTATAATAATTAGATAAATAAAAAAATATAATCCCCATACCAATAATTGGGGAGAGATATGAGATATATAGTTACACATCAAAATTCTTGTTGGGGTTTGTACTCAGGTGTAATTATGAAGTCATAATCTATGAACCAGAAGATCGTGAAATATATATTTACCTTAGGATATCGAAATTTTCCAATGATTATGGTTAGATATTATCAGGAATTATGATTTCCCAATCCAACACCCTCTTCATAATAAAAATAATGTGGATGATGATATAAGTAGAAAAGATCCTACAACATTCTCTGTGATGGTGATTGATAAGGATATGATCATCTTGAATATTCAAAAAACCAACCATAGAATCATGAAGAACGGAACATCATATTTACCTCCTAAAATATTTATTTAGACTTCACAATATAATAATATTATGAAATATCATTGGGAATATGTGGAGATATATATAAATGTGTATATCGTGGAGAAGGGAAAGCATTATGAGTTCAAGGTTGATGACGAAATAATCAGGAGATTTAGGAAATAACTATTCATTCCATTAGATATGGATATAAGTAATGAGCAACATAATTATGGTCACAACACAACATTCTCCATACTAACATGAATATATATATATATATATCTGAGAATATTATTGGTGGAAAAATTTGAATAGTTGTATTGTGAAATATTCCTAAACATTATTATTGTATTAGTAGGTGAAGGATGAGAGGAATAACTCCAAATGGATTATAAAACCATTTACCATAACATCATAGTAATTTCAATTCATCATAGTGAAATTTATCAGGGGCCTTAAAATAAATCATGAGTAAACAATGTTATATTGGATATGGTGGACATTATTTTAAAGACAACTCACTTCATTTCCATTCGAGAGGACGTCTCAACTGTTCACATTGGAAGTATATAAATTATAGAAGTGGTGAGGTTTCATGGAATACCAATATTGATATTATCTCATTAAGATTTATATTAATATTTATTTTTTTGGAAGAGTCTTCAAAATTCTATAGACATAGAATATAACATCCATTGATCATAACTTACCCATACTGAAGTCCAATCAAAACAGAATATCCAAAAATATGAGGATATATTACGTTCCTTATCTATGAACTTCAAGGGAACCTAGTACCATTATATTCTCCTACTCTTGTTCTATTAGAAGAATAGTTTCCACTAAATCTACCAAAGGACCTATATGACATCTACTATGATAATATTTGTAAAACACCTACATGTCGAGATGATATACATGGAAAAGATTTGATTAGACCTAATATGGTAAATGATATAGTAAAAAATGATAAGATAATTCCACTAAACATTAATTCATGTCAAATTATATATAATATCTTTACTAATAACATTACTAATGACATTAAATTATAAGTTAGTGATAAAGTCATAATCTATAAATCTCTATAAATGAGGGTCAAGAGATTTTTTAAGAAAGGGATGATAATTCCATGATATATTGTCCCCTTGCAATTCCAGATCATATTAGATCTTTGAAGTGTTGAGTGAAACTACCAACAATCTTTTCCATTTTGTATGATGTTTTCCAAAAATCGATTTTTGGGATGTAATTTATATATCCATCAAATTCACTGAATTCAATGTGGTATTATTGAAGAATGATCAATATTATAATTAGAAAATGTTAAAATATATTTTCTATTGTGAGGAGGTTCATCAAAATATGATAACACACTATATCAATGTGATATAAAGAAGAAATATGAATAAAGAGGGAATATGGGAACCATATTTGACCATGAATTAAAATAACCTTTGACTTTTCACATTTGTATATGAAATTAAATTTAAATTGATAGATTTATTATGGGAGAAAACTGTACAAACCGGAGAAATTAGTGAGTAGTTTCCCACAGTACATATTTATTTAGTATCATATATTAGATGACATATAATAATATGACAAAAAATGTGAATATATAATGAAATTAAGTTTTTAAAGATAAAAATTATAATAGTTAAACTAGAAGGACTATCCTTATCAAGTAAAGAATATGAATTTATAAATACTTCTCCAGAAAAACAGATGAAATTCCGTTTAAAACATCATATGTATAGCTGATAAATGTTTTAGAAAATAAAACTATATATGATAAATAATCACAATATTTTGGTGATATTTAATTCCATGTGATCATAGTAAAGTGGACATTTCATGAGAAAGTTATTGACTAAAAAAATGAATCAAGGATTTGAAGTCTAATACTTTCCACTAACAACATGATCATAAACCATCTAGAAAACGAATATGGATGGTATTAATATAACATATACTTGTTGTTGTAATATTAATTTTTTTTGATGAATAATTAAAATTCAATTAAAATATTTTTAAAATCTCTTTTGAGTAAAATATTCATTACCTTTTGAAAAACATTTTGTAAATGCATTACATAAAAAAAAATAAAAAATTCATTAATAAGAGAAAATATACATTAAAATAAATATATAAAGAAATTATAATCAGGATGCAATGTAATTCAATATATTCCATAAAAGTAAAAAAATAGTAAATTTTACTATAAAAATTATTGAAACTTCTTTTTTAAAAATTTATAAGAAGACTCCTCGAAGCTTTTCAGGAAAAGGAAAAGGAATTTTTTTAAAAATTAAATAATATTCATTGGAAAAAATAATTGACGAGTAAAAAATGGTAAAAAATAATTTGATGAATCAATTTTATGAGGTTAAAGAAATTTATTTTATTTAGAAAATGTGGTTTCGGAAGAAATCATATTTTCTATAGAATAGATAATTGGAGTCAGATTTTCCTAAAAATACATTCAAAATAAAAAGTAAAAATGAGTGGAAAATGGAAATATTATATTAAAATATTATGAATAACAAGATAATAATGAAATTTATAGTATTATTAAACAATGATCAAATGATTTACATGAATTGAAATTCAGGAATGAAAAGTATCGATTAAAATGAAACTGTGATATAATCCATTGAAAATTACAAAAGTTTTATAATCAGAAACAAAAAATGAATAAATGATGAAAATCATTTTTAAATATACATAAAATATTCAAAAGAAAACATATATCAATAAAAAAAATAGCATAAATATAATCTTATAAGGATTATGTTAAATAAGTTTAATATTATCTTAACAAATAGAATTTGAGTTATGAAATCCCTTACATCACATTTATTTTTCAGTGAACATCCATTATCCACCAGTATAGTGGTTTTGATCAAGATATATAATTATTATAAAATAATATTTATATTTATAATAACATATATTATCCTTTTATAACCTATCATCATCCATTTGATAATAGTATTTCATTATTTTCATTACATCAGGTGTTAATTGAATTGTATTATCATGTGATTTTAATGAATGATCTTGTTCATAAACATGTTATATATTCTTAACATATCAAGAATTATAATCATGACCTTATTATGACATTTTTACATAATTTTAATTTTTAAAACCAATCATTGATGATAGTCATAAAAAATGATGTACATCAGGATTATGGAGATGGTAGTTTAATTGAATGAATGTGTAACATTTAAATTTTTCACCAATCATTATGGAAGGATGTTATGTAATATATTAATATTATAAAATCATAATTATATCATATATATCATATTAAATAGATATATAAATGTCATCCATGTGTTGTGGTGATGAAAAAAGGGTCACATCACTTCAAGAAGGTTATATTCCACATGTGGATGAGTGATGTTTTCATCTCTAAGTTAGTGAAAAAGAAAAAACACAAAACAATATATATTAATTTTAAATAATAATAAATATCTCAGGAATATAATAATTTTTTAATTTATATCACATTTTGTCATTATCATTATAGTTATCACCATTCCGGTAAAGCGTTAGAGAAAGTCAAATCACATCGCTTCGCGATGTGGTAGCTCGATGTACACACAAGTGAAATTATCACATCACATATGGATTGGAAGTTAAAAATGATATATTTTTATAAATGAACCCATTGGAATATATATAATATATATATCAGATATATACTTTATATCCATCATCATACCCAACCTTGATAGGTGTGAATAGAAAAATGAATGACATCAGATTATGAGGTGGCTGTTCATTACACACACAAATGATGATTTCGCAACCCATTTGATTGAATTGGATATGATTTTTCATTAAAATATTCTTACCCTAGATAATTTACAACCCAAACTATATATAATTGAATTAAAACTACATAATTCGAACAATAGCCCCATGAGTTACTAATCATGACTCTACCCATCAATGTAGCTCCACTAATTCACCTATAAGAAATAAATTCACAAACAAGAAATAATAAAATTATTTTCTAATTATTATTTGGAATATACCTCAACAAAATAATAAGGTACACAAAAAACACAAAATGGAATCTATCTCATAATAAAAAGTGTCAATAATCCAAAAAATAGTAAATTATATAAGAGAATATATAAAAATATCTCAGGATATTGTGAACATATATATGAATTATGATAGCTCGTAATCTCCCCCACTCCATTATGCTTCCACAAGACATGAAATTTTTGAATTTTACATCCAAAAAACACAATCTTTATATTTTCCATTATCTCCAAATGAAACTCCACAGTATTATCATCCTCATGAACAAGTATATTTATTGAATTAATGATTTGTGACTAACAATGAAGAAAATTTAGGAGTTGCAACACATGGAATTTATTATTCATATGATTAATCTATGTGGGAAGTTCTATATTATATGAAAAACACTATTTTGGGTAAACACCTTGAATGGCCAAAAAAGGAGAAATCAGATTTCCATGAATAACTATTAATTAGATACGATGATGTGTCACCATAAAAGCCACATGATTTTTATGTCGAACTCCATAGGTATCCTCTAATGATCTACAATGAATTTATAATTTTTATTTTCTTCTTTCACTAACTCATTAATCACGTAATCTATTTTATTTTTTCCCACTAGATTCAACTCCTGAAATTCTCACTCTCCAACCCAAGTGTATATAGAAGGAGAATGGAAAGGTCTACTATCAAAATATTTAAATGGATTCTTTCCGATAGTGGAATAAAAAATAATTTTTTAATATAACATGAACAAGGGTAGATTCCTCAACCACTAATATTTGAAATATAATAATTAATAATGCCACATGTCCTCTAGATCATGGATGGTCAAATTTGTCTAACCATCAATCCATCAATGAAAATTTGTTATAATAAATAATTGAGATCAAAAATCATATAGAATAAATATTCAAACCCAATTTTTAAAACATGTATGATTATATAAGATGATATTCCTTGAGATTTAATGGTATTTAAAAACCTCCTCTATATAGTACCTCAACAAAATTCAATATGTGATTGACTCACTAACCACTATAAAGTGGAATGATTTCATGAAATGTTCCACTATCACCCATATAAAATAAAGTAATATAAGAGAAAGAGGTAATAAAGTAATGAAATATATATATGTATTCCATCACATCCAACAAGGGAGGTCTAAAGAATGGATAAACCAACTTGGAATAGTGTTCACAACCTTCCCCTTCTAAGAGACTAAACATTATTACACACACCTTACAAAAAAATGCTTCATACCAGGCCACAAAATAAACACTCTCAAAGATATGTATATATTTAACATTATAGGATATACCACTTGGGATCAATAATGTTACTTAAAATGAACAATATAATACATAACTACTTATATTAAGAGACTTCTCTAAAATAACTCTCAGTGTTGTTCTTCTTCAGACCAACCATCATATACATCACCAAAAACAATATAGTATCTAAAGACCTCCACCTCACAATAACCAAATTGGGAATCAAATACCTAGTACACCAATGCTGACTACCACTACATGTTAAAATATAACCTATATATCTATCTTCTACCATGTTATGATACAACATGGAGATCACTCCCATAATTTTTCAGGAATATCTAGTTTATGACACGACATCACTGCAAGAATTACTTATCAATCCATTAACAAAAACATTCACTTTCGTAGTGTATATGAAATAAAAAATCCGTAATCCCATGACAATACCATCTTATATCATTGCTATAAGATCATTTAATTCAATGAAACTCCATACCTCGGTATATAATGGTCAAAATGAGCAACGAAACTCTCACTCATGAGGTAATCTATCCAAAAATTTGAAGAAAACACTACTTCTACCAAATTGATATAATGGGTGGAATAACTATAATCATGATTATATAACTATCAGTACCCTTAAGAAAAAAATATTATTTTCAAAATTAATAAATAGCAAAAAACCAAGATCTATATTATAAAAAAACTCAAATTAAGGCCCCACTTCTAAAAATTTATTACCAGAGAATTTAATAAATTACCATTTAGGTACTCAAAATAAACCTAATAATAATAATAAAGCTATAATTCATGGTACTTTCCAGTCAATGATGTTATATGATTCACAAATAGAGTGAATTTAGATACAGACCGCCTATAAAATCATTAATGACTAAGGAAACTCCACACATCCAAGATAGTCTAGGTGGGTTCTAATGTAACTATATTCTCAATATTTAAAAGATCCACAAGTAAACCTCTCTAAGAAAAATTTTTCTTTAATATATGAATTTCATGAGAATTGAACTCACAATTAGACAAATTCTTGATAGATTTTGCTGAAGAAGAAGTCAAAAAACTACCGTCATATAATCATCATGCCCTTACCCATACAGAAAGTAAACATAAATTTGATCAATTAATGCAACCAAGAATAAATCCAAAAACTCCCTAAAACTTTAATTCATAAAACCCATGACAATATTTAGATATTTCATGAAACCAAAAAAACATCACCATAAACCCATTATTCACATAATGAAATCATAGATTGACCATTATATTTTCTTAATCTTTCACCCATATATGATACTTTCATGATAGTATATCAATATTCAAGATTGAACTAGATCCTTTAAACTAATCAAATAAATCATCATTTTGTGGTATAGGAAAGTGGTTCTTAACATCAACCTAATTTGAGAAATGATAATTGAAACAAAGATGAAAAATTAGTTTTAACTTATTCACAAACAAAACTGGTGCACCCAAAAGTGAAAAACATTGATAGATAAAACCCAGATGAAATAGTTCATCGAGATACAGATGCATAAATCAAAAATCATTAGGAATCATCTTTTATGAATACATTGAGAGAAGAGAAATTCCGATCTGTAATAAAATCCTAAACTCAATATCTTGTAGAAGGTAAAAAGCTAAAACCACCTCAAGAGAGACATCATGGTACTATTTCCTGAACCACTAATGAACATCGAAAAACTATGGACATTGTGGAAGATAGGGATGTAACAGACATCCAATACAAAATAGTGTATCAATCAATAATGAAAAAGTTAGATTCTATGTCATCATTATAGAAAACAATCTTTCTGTAGATGTAATATGTAATATCCTAAACTGAATATAGAAATTTCATATCTATGATGACTTCATAAGGAAATATCAATAAAAATGAGATGTTTCCCAAAGTGTAGTTTTTTCTTATAAATAGATAAAAATATAAACATACATCATTCCAATTAATTTGAACTCCAATTTGATTATTATTTCCAAGGGATCGATTAGTATCTCTAAAACATGTCCCAATTAATAAACTATGGTAGGTGATATGATAAATTGTATAGCTATTCAATCAAAAAATTCAAGTACCCAAGTATAAAATAAAGAAAAGGGTCTCTAGAACAATGTTTGGACATTCAAGCACGAGAAATTCCAAAGCATGAAGATGATTACAAATTCCTCCATGGCCTCTTTGAAACTGATAACAACCACCACTGTAGTCATTCTCTATACTATAATGACATGGAGAATCCTTGTGTTTCCCTATTCCTAACCCATATACTCACTATTGATCCCATAATTTAGTATCCTTCTACTATGTCCCCATTTGAAACATTCACAGTAGTGGAACATAATGTGGAACTCCAAGTGTATGCTTCCTTCTGAAAATGTTAGGTCACTCTCTCTATTAATTACCATATAATCCATACCAATAACAATGATATGATACATTTAATTAGGTATGAGAGATTCCACCACAATATAAATGATATGATGAGGGATGGTACTTACTCCAGGATATTTAAAAACACTTCTTCCAAAAATCGTGGAATAGTAATAAGATTGCCTCCACACTATTAAAGCATGAAAACTCTCTTCTCAGGATAATCTGATTCTATCCAGCGTACTCTCAATAATATTTTCACTCCCCATCACCTTAATATGCATATCCAACATAATAAAGGTATAATGGAACATGATTAGGGTTTGAAAATCATATTTTAAATTTCATTACATGTAATTATCATATAGAAAAATTCTAAATCCTATTGGAGAAGGGTCTTAAAATAGATCTTTAACTCATACAAAAACGTAACTCACCTATCAAAGGGTAATAATATTATTTTGGATAGCATCATTCATAGTCAGTTGAAGAAAATCTGCACTGAACTAGTCCATATATATCTCCCACATGACCTATGACTCCCCATAATCCCATATGAAAATGATCATCAATAGTGACATGGGATTAACAAAAATGGATAATACAATATTTTTTGATAATATTTGGTACATTGAAATGATAAAAATCCATGGACCACTGGATTTTAGAATTTTTTGAATCAAGGAGACAAAATATTCTATCCTAGTGAATGATTCTCAATATCTCCAATACAAAGCTCAAAAATCAGTACTTATATGTAAAAAAATTCTTCTTAACTTGGGGAAAGGAAACATAATAAAGGGGTGAGATCAGAAAATCAGAAAGGATAAATAAAGGAAATTCATAATCATAGCATGAAAAAAGGGTATGGAACATGAGCACAACATTTAAAGATCCCACTGTGCATATTTTTTATCCTAATAAATATTTTCATTTCACAAGACATAGAAAATAAGATTTTTAAGAGAATAATTCATGAAAGAATAACATATCAATAAGACATGGAATTACGAGCATGAACATAAAAATATAAAATCATAGGTCAAGGATACATACAAAGAACATTATAACTTGTAAGGATTGGGATAGGACCCATGTACCTTCTGGTAACATAAGATATTAACCAATTTATCCTGTTACTTGTATTCCTGGGATACAACCCCTATGAATTATTGTTTTCGGGCATGGGTTACAACTAGAATAACCTATTTTTTAATACTTGGGAAATAACCAATGTACCTTCTTATACATGGTATTTATCTTAACATGTGTACCCTCTCTCTTTTAGTATTGGGCTACATCCCATGTAACTTATTGTTTTCAGTTTTGGTCTATAACATCTATTTCGACATTATTTTAGGTTTCAAATACCAACCATGTTCATTCTTTTTCTCAGTCTTGGTCTACAGACGTTTTACTCTTTGATATCATATACAACTTATCATTTCCCAATTCATTTGAGGGAGGTATATGTCCCACCCATATTATATTGAAATATGGAATACATTTTCTACATTATAATAAAACATTAATTATATGATGACCCATAAATGAGATAGGTTTTATAAACATCAAATAAAAACCCAGGAAAAGTAATGGGTATGATTAAAATTTCTTTAGGTCATCACATATGAATAGATATAGGTTTTATTATCACATCAGGAAAGCATAACCCCTGAAAATAATTCGGGTTTCAAATCATAATACATATGGTAGTTATGTGGGTGTATTATGAATCATTCCAAGAAGACATAAACCATTCGGTAATGAATATAAATGGAATATTTTGATCATTTCCTATAAGGGAGGGAGTAACATCAATGGATTTCATCATATATGAAAATAATTCTAAATTGTCATTCAGAAATGGTTCATTATGAATATACACCTTCTTCTTTGAAAAACATTTTTTACACATAAACCCATTTGAAAATAATTGTTGTAGAAAATACATGGAAGGAATATTAACAATACATGAAATCTTTTTAAAAACCTTTTTAATTGGAAAATTATAAAATCATATCAAAATATTTCAAATCACATTTTTTAAAAAAACACATCGGAAACTTATAATGATGTATTGAAAACATTTTGAATACCATTTCATTAGAAACACATTGAAAACATATGAATAAGGCTTGAAATCATTTGAAAACCATTTTTGTTTAAAATATAATTTCAAAAAAATTCTAAAATATACCATTAAACATGATATCAAATCTTCATAGGATTGACCGTATATAAATTCATACAAGTTGTACAACCTAAAGAGAACATTCCTTTTTTATGGGAAATGTTTATAAAAAATTACACATTTAAAAGTGATAAATTGATTCTTTAAAATAAATAGTAAATGAAAAATAGTGAAAAAATTTCATGTAATAATCCTAAGAGACTATTAGAATATTCTTGAAACCATTTTCAGAAAAAAAAAAAATAGTTTTTAAATGACCACGAATTTCCAACAAATGAGTGGGTAAAGTGGGGATTTCATAAAAATTCACATTATTAACTATATTATGTACCAAATAGTGGAATTAATTGTAGAAATATATTAATAAAAAATTAATAACCAAAGGATAATAAAATTAATGAATCTTCTTGTGATAAGGATAATAAGGATTCATCAAAGGTAACATAGTCTAAAACAATCTCGACGAGCGATTATATTGTTTCAATAAACTCTTATAACTTCGTAACTTGTGATCATACAATCCATGAATGAAAATGAAGTCAAATTTAAATTAAAATATCAGTAAAATATGTAAATTAATGATATTACATGTAAAATTGATGTATATAAACCTAAATTTTTTTGGTGCATAAAAAACATGAGTCTCAATGAAGGAAAATTGAGTGGAAACTATTTTACAAATTATGTATCGTTTGATATATAAACCCCATGAAAGAGATATCAAAAAATGTATATGTTCATTCCCAAAAATTTCATTATAATATATATATATATAATACAATAATGGTCAGTACAAACCCTACAAAATAGTAAACTATGGTGAACATAGCATGTATCTCTTGAAAATAAAATGTCAAATGAATTCCCCTTACCTCATGTCTTGTATCTCGTCGTACTTGTTCAAAAAAATCAATAAATAAATAAAAATTTATTATAAATATTTTACAGAATGATATTTTATTATCTGATATTATACATGGTACAATTAAATTTTATATATCCCTCCTGTTAATAATATTATGTTAATGTTTCTTTACTAGTAATATTCTCTTTATTCTTAGCATGTTTCATAATTTGTTATGTCATTAGTCATTATACATTATATAATTATTTATAGAATTTATAAAATGATATAAATATCATTTTATATTTAGTATATTTTAATTATAACAATATATATAATATACTTTTATTAAATGGAATACATCATTCATATAGTCGGTAGGCTATATGTATGCATGAATACTATTACAATTTAACTGTAGTATTTAATGAAAGTAAAATAAATATATGTATACATATGTGTGTATATATATCATTATAATATTAGATTTATTATATCATATAGTTATTATATATTCACAAAAATCATCATTAATACATTCCATGTAGTGTATGAACGAATTATATCACTTTGAGTGGGAGGTAGTCCAAACTTCCACAAAACAAAATTATCGTATTAACACCAAGTAGAAAGTAAAAAAGAAATATTTTGAAAAAATAATATATAAGCATAAACAAATAATAAATATAATATATTATATATATAAATATAGTTTCCATAATAATTTCCACTATGAATGGTGGTCTATAAAATTGATCAATCATTGTTTAGGGAGATGGTAGTTCTCTATACACATAAGCAATATGTTCTTTACCCAATATATAGAGATTTTTCTGTAAGTGTAGGATGAAAAAATAGTATAAAATATACTAGTATAATGTTTATACTGGTGTGGTTATAAAAAATTGAATAAATATAGAATAGGGGTGGGGATGAAAAAAGAAACAAAAGGAGCTTTAGAGAAGCCATTACCTCTTAATCTGAAAACTCCATTATGGTTGTTCCAAAAGGATCCCTTGGAAGAATTTAGTATAAAAATAAGGATTCATTGAATATTAGAGTGACTTAGGGATGTATATTAGTAGATATTTTATTAAACTAAGAGGTTTGACTGGTTTTAAGAAGATGGAGAGGTTCTAGACTTTAAAAGATAAGGAAAAGGACTCAGTTGGAAGTTTTTATCATAAGTTAGGAGTACAAATATTCTTAACTAAAATATAATATATAAAAACATATTTCAATAAATGTAAGGTTTAGGTCTTATATATAGTTTTTCAATGGGTTTTGGAAAAGTGGATATGATATTTGGTCCCCTAAGATAAGGGGTTAGTCCCTAATTAATCTACATTTGACCTTAATTGATGTGATTAATTGTAATCCCTTTTAATAATATTTCTCGTAAAAAAATTAGTTTATATTATTAGACTATAAAAATTATAATTAATAAAATTTTGTAATTTTGTTTTGGTAAATTCAATTCAAATAAATTGAAATGATTGAATAATATTATTCCCACACAAGATGAAATTCTGTGTATTTAAAGTAGAAAATAGATGAAAAGTACATTATGTTTTTAAAATAAATTTCAATGTAAAATTGATTATAATGGCCTCTATTGTATCAAAATATTTATTATTGATCAAATTTGACCATATAAAATTTAACATATGATTTATCATTATTTATTATTTAACCGAAAATGTAAATTTTTATCACTAAAAGTCATATTTTTAAATATTTATCAAAAAATGATGGTTCTCAGAAAATACAAAAAATTTACCCCAAGATAAATTTTGAAATATAAATTTAAAAATGAATATTATTTTATCAAATTCAATATATAAATTTTTAAAAAATTTAATTTAATTTTAAAATTGGTTAATTTGAGAAAAATGTTATTTTAAACATAAAAGGTATTTACCAAAAAAATCATATCATTCATTAAAATTTCTTTATTATCAACATAAAAATATTAAATAATATGTTAAAATAAGTTAATACTATTTATATATACATGTTTAATATCTAGGTTATAATTATATCATTTAAATAATTCTAACTCAAAAAAATTGATGTTTTACATAAACATCGTCGTTGTGTGTAGTAAAAGGAAAGTTGGTATTGATTATAGCTCAAGACAAGTAGGAATTTAATGAATGTAATGTTTTAGTTTTTTTTTAAAATAAATTTATGTGTATAGAAAACTACTTTTAGTGTTAGATGAAATTATAAAATATAAGAAGGTAAATTAATTCAAGAAAAATATTTCACAAAATTTTGAGGTGCTACATTTTTCACCCATTAAAATTTAGTTAATCCTACAAAATTGTCAGGGTAATCAATTGTTTAATACATGATATTTTCATTAATAGAAACCCAAATTGTATAAAATAATAATAAAACATTACTTAATAAGGGAATGTAGTAACCATAACGTTTACCCAATGGAACATATAAATTTTTTCCATATGGGAGTACATAGTTTGTTCGTGAGAACATACACATAGAATAAAAAAACAATCATGTTTTGATAGAGATTTATAGATAACATTGAATAAATGAATTGGGTGATCAAAAATCCATAAATCTGCTATGATCTAAGGGACTAACAAATTTATCAGAAATAAATGTGATGGGATAAATATTTTTCAATATCCTTTTCCCTGATTAGAGGAATAAAGAAACAAAATAACTTGATTTTGTTTATTTTCATAAGTAATATATAGCCATTTGGGATTTCCAATATAAATTCACACATAATATTATATTCTAGGAAACGATACTGATTTTTTCATTCATGATGTACCAACATATTAGGATATCCCTAAATATAATGATAATTAATTCCATCTGACATTACATAACATCTCAATGAAATGGTTAGAACATGTTATCCAGCATGAACAAATCCTCTTATGGTGAGATATCATGTTAATCTCAGAAACATAATTCAATTTTTAACCTAATATTTCTATAAATGGTCATCCATATAACACTTGGGAAATCTAAAATTATTTAACATTTAAAAGAATGTTACTAAATTATCATAACAGTGATCCCCTATAAAACTGAATGTAATTATGGGTATTCACATTCCAATCATGTGAATATCCTAATAATTTCATCTCATAAAACATGGTAATAACTTGATTCACTGCTAATACTATTCGAAATGATGAATTAATACTTACTAAAAAGGTTAATGTATTTCTTAAATCTATGATGATCTAAACATAATCCATTATGACTTTGAAAAAATCATCAACCAATTAATAATTAGGACTAGGGTAATTATTACGGTCCAATTTGCTTATTTATATCCAACACATCTCTTATCCACTAATCATTATCATTACATTAAAAAAACCATATGGGTTATGTATCTATTAATATTTTATTTCCAATGAATATTACCTTGTCAATAAATCATTGTTCTTATAATTTTAATGATTTAAAATATTATTGAAAATATTTAATGGAAAAAATAAAATGAATAATCCTTATGTAATTCACCATTAAAATTTCATGGATCCAAATACATTAATAATTAAATTATTCCACATTAATTTTTTGAATGGAATGAGTCAATATTTGTTTTAGATTTGATTTCTTATATATGGTCATTGAGTTGGGTAATTCTCATTATATCTACAGATGAGACATTGAACTCCATGAAAATTAATCACTATATTCACTTTTTCCCGCATATATAACATCTTAACATCAATATGAGGTTTCCCTCATGGTTATGATTCATTTATTCTTGACTTGTAGAAATCCAAATATTTCTTCCTCTATTATCTGTAATATTTTGACATTTATAAAACCCATATTCCTCTTAAAGGATGTGTTAGGAATATAATAAAATATCACATTGTTAATATTAAATCGCAATAGCCAATTTTTCATAATCATAATAAATTTCACTCAAATTAGTAACCAATTTCATTTCTCATAATCCCTATAATTTCTAATAGACTCACACTTAACCCAGTTCCTTTTATTTTCCTCCAATAACTAAAACCATCAATCATGGTGTGGGAGACACATATCATATTTAAAAACCACATAATCATGAAAAATTACTTATA
The DNA here is from genome assembly GCA_963277665.1 of Viscum album. Taxonomy (NCBI): domain Eukaryota; kingdom Viridiplantae; phylum Streptophyta; class Magnoliopsida; order Santalales; family Viscaceae; genus Viscum; species Viscum album. The sequence goes on along the minus strand of OY728143.1, from coordinate 52,539,828 downwards.
TGATATCTAAATAATTAAATATATATATAAATTTATTACACATTCTATTTATACTAGTTTATTCATTGTAATATTTTTAAAAAATCCTTCATAATGGTTCATGAATTGTTTGTGAATTTCCAAGTCATACCCCGTGGGAGTGTCAAACTAGTTGTATAACATCTAGCATTTTTGTGTAAAAGATCCCCCATATTAGGATCAGATCATATTTTCGGATTTGTTACCACGATGTACATCTATGAAAGATCCACAACCACTTATAGTATCCATACATGGATTTATTTCGAAGAAACCACTCACTCAATCATTTACCAAAATTCCATGACATATTCATAAATATTAACTCATCCTTATACATATCCTTACGGAAATCCCTATACCTATCATTAGAAATATTCATTTTGATGTCACTAATGTTTTATAATCCAAATTTCAAAAGTTTGACTAAATTTTTTAATACCAACTATAGTTACCCTAGATTCCCATATATGTATATTTCATCATTTTTTAGGAATATTCAATACATTGAAAAAATAAAATCCCAAGGACTATAATAGTTAGTTTTCAATGGAATCAAGAAGAGAAAATCATATATATTAGTGAAAGATCATCAAAATCTCACATAAATATCTCAACCATTAGTAATACTACCAAAAATAATTCTTTACAACTTACAAAAAAGAAAGATAATAAATAGGTGAGATCAGAAGATCTGTAAGGGTAAATAAATGAAATGTGTGTGCATGAAAGTATAAAAGGGTATGAAACCTGAGAATAACATTTGAATATAATACCCTTCAATTAATAGTTCATTAAAATCGCTGAAAATTTATAATACATACATAATTAGATAATTAATAGTATTTTTCATGAATGTATAAACTGGGAATAATACATGGAATTTGTGTCATACAAATGATAATATAAATACTATGCCAATGGTACCTACCAAGGACTTTGTAACATGTTATTCATTGGATAAGACCTGTTCACCTACTACAGGCTTGGAATAAAAACCCATGTACCCTCTTACTTTCAGTCTTGGGCTACAACACATACACCTTTTAATTTTAGATCATGGGCTACAACTATTATACCATCAATCTTTTACATAAGGGCTAAAACCCTTGTACCTTCTAGTTTTTTGGATTGATATTTTAACTATGTAATGACCAAACCCTAGATTCCTGGAGATGGTGAATTATATATTACATTGGCATGATCACATGAAATTAAAATCATGATGGATTGATTAGTTTAGTATCCTTGTAAATACGAGATACAAACATATGATTTTACATTACATATAAAAAATAAAGACAAAATTAAAACTCCATTGAAAACATTCTTATTCACTTTGGTAATCCCCATAATTAGTTCATAATGTACAATGTTGAATCCTGTAAAAAATTAAACCTATAATTGGGGTGAGCTTATATGCTCAGTAAGGGTAAATAATTTTGCATAAACTATAAACCTTTAAGGCAAGATGTATAATAAAAATAGAATGTATTTAAACATAAAAATGAACATAATGTGACTTGAATAAATCCAAAATTACCATATAAAATTTAAAATGGATATTCTACTAGTAGAATAATCACATGTAATAACTAACATTATTCATAAGGAATATATAATGTGGGACATCCTAAACACACCATTAAGTATAATTCTAAGACATCATACAGAATTTTGTAAGACATTAGCCATAAACAAAACATAATTGTATCATGAGACATAATGATTCATAGAGGGGCTATAGAGGGCCCTGCTCGAAACTTAAAAAGTCTAAATCACTATTCTTATGAAAGGGGTACAACCTTACCAAAATAAAGAGTCATATTAAAACATTAGTTTAAATATCAGTATTTATGCCATATGCAATGAATGATATCAAAATAGCACATATAGTGTCCAATGAATCATAAAACATTAAATACAATATGGAATATACTATCATAATATATTAACCTTAATTATTAAAAAAACCAACAGAGGATGTTGACATAGAAATATGGGATCTAAGAAAATTATTAAAAATCTTGTAGAAATATCCCTTTTGTAGTTTGAAATCATTTGAAATTGTGTGCAATTATAAAATAAATAATTTCCATTGAAAATAACCTAGTAATCTTGTAAGGAAACCTATAAATAGTTATGAAGTCACAATTCTGTAAAATGTTAACTCGTTCCGTGTATGTGAGAAAACAGTCTTTCTATAAAATTTCGAAATGGTCATATAGTACCTCGTTTGGAAAATGACAGAAAGATTCATTTCAAAAAATTATATACAAAGTAAAACATGGGTATAAATCATATTAAAAATATTCTATGAATAGTAATATTATTTTTAATTACATATATAAGAAACATGAATGTGAATGATAGTTATATCCCAGTAAATAATTATATATAAACAATCAAAGATAATAATTAGATTGTGATATTAACCCTTACCTAGTACCATCCATTAGTAATTGGTGTGTTAAACATCTGTATAATAGATATTGATTTTTAATTAACTATACTAGGACCATGAAAATATTTATGATATCATATGAAATCCTCTTATCTTGTTTTGTTAATAATATTTCAGTATTACAATTATTTCATGTGTTAACAACTTTGTTTTCATATGCATGTTTTGTTAAGTAAGTCATGTTTCTTAGGAATAAGTTATATTTTATTCATATAAATAATTATATTAAGTTCATAAATATTATATTTACATATCATATGCTATTTTTAATCAATCTAGAATGGTTAAAGTGAGGAATGGATCTCATCCCCTTGTGGAGAAGGTAGGTCGTATGTATGAACGAGCGATGATATCATTTTATTTATGATTAAATGGTATAGAATTGGATAGAATTTTTATTATAAATAACCTTAATAATGTCATATTAATTAATTGTGCCTGTTAAAATAATCGTTATACCCATCCAAATAATGAAATGTTGAATAACTAATTATACCACAACGTGGAGATGGTAAGTCGTACGTACACACACGTGATGATATTATTATTCGTATGATGGATAAAATGATGAATATATTTCTACAATGGTTAAAATAAAATATAATTATATGGATGGTACTAGATATATTACTTTTGTATGGAAACAACATAGATGGATGATGTTGAACTAGAAACGAAAATTGAAATAAGGGATAAAACAATTACATCTTCTACGGCTGTCTCCATTTGATTTACACAAAAGGACCCCTTATGTTGGTTTTCAGCACCAAGGCAGGAATATAAGATAATTCAAAGAATTTTAAAAAAGTATTTGTTTAGGGGATGTCTGAGACAAAGGGATTTGGAGATGTGAAAAAAATATAAGGTGAAGTTCCATATTATAGAAGTGGTGGGGGGAACATTATTAATGTTTTTAAATATTAATTTGTTGTTAATTTATTTTCGGTTTATAATAGATCCTAAGTGAAATAATTTTTCTATAAGATGAGGATGAGGCTAAATCATACGAAAAAATTGTTTTCGTAAATTTTCATTCAGGAATTTAACCTTATCTTGTAGCATTAACCCTTAGTTAAATAATATAACTCTTACCATGTCATTTTGTATTTATATTCAATATGGTTAATATAATTCTTTTAAAATAAAAAATTAAAACTCTATTTTATAATTATTGACATTGAAAACACTATATATTTCATTTGTATGAATATTATTTGTTTTATACTATTATATCTTTTAATAAATTAGCATTTGTTTTAAAATCTCATTTATGAAAATTTTAACTCTATTTAGTAATTGATTTTTTTACAGTTATAACAACATTATTTCTTAAAAAATGAATTAACACATCCCAAATATGTCAATTAATTCCATAAAATTCATGGCTGTTATCAAAATGTTAAAATTTAATTTAATGTAATGTTTATAATTACATTTATTGGAATCATTCATTGATAATGTAATCTCTGTATAATCAATTTGTCATAAATAAATATATTTTTTAGGTTTGAAAATTATAAATAAAATATCCATATGTAGAAAATATTTTCATATTTTCAATAATATTTATATTCATATATATTAGTTATATAAACCCATATTAATATTGATTTAGTAGAAGATGCCTGTTTATATTTTATCTCCCTTTTCTTTAAATATAATATTATAAAATGTCATTATCACAACCTTCTGTCACCCAAATGCCAAACATCCAGTATAAGGATTCTCACGCTCAGACACATAACATCCCATAGGATTATAACATGTTGAAGGGTAGTTTTATACATTTATAATATTAATATTTTACCCTTATTTACACTAGTTTACCTTTAAACATTATAAATAAAAATAATTACTGATGTTACTATTCATGATGTCCACAAATAAAATGTAACTATTTAAACAATTTGAACCATATGATTTGAAATATGGAAACAATTTTTCTAAATTAAAAACATAAAAATTTTAATTATTAATTGAAAATTAATTCACATTGTCAAAACCATAAAATGGGAATTAATGATGTCAAAATTATCAAATGATTGACATGTTTTCTATGTCGAATATTAATGTGAAATTACGTAAAATAACCATCATTGGATTAAATTGTTAAAATAAAATCTAATTATACATTAAAACCACTAAAATCTATAATTTAATTGAAAAAATTGTTTTTATTAAAAAATATGATTCAATTAAAAGTTGGTACTTTTAACTTTTCATCAAAAATATGAATGTTATCAAAAAAAGTACCAACATTTCACCCTAATATAATATTTAAATTAAGACTTCCAACATTAATCAGATTTTGAAAAATATAATTTATAAAATTTTAGAATGATATTAGTACTATTCACAACATCTTTTTAAATGACTAGTCTGATAGGTCTTGGGGTGTTCGAACTCAGTGTTATGTATATCAGACACTATTGAATTATATAAAAGGTAGTGTAACAAGGATAATTGGGGTGTTACCTTCTTCCCTCATTCAAATAATTTGTTCCTATAAATTTCTATAATATCATTGCTTAAAAAGATTTAGGTTGTTCTTCATTATATGTTATTCATGTTCCCATGTCACCTCATCCGTCTTATGTTTTCTCCGAAAAAAATTTACCAGATGAGAAATCCAATTCCTCAACACTTGTTATCTTGCATCATAAATATTTATAGGAACTTCACAATAAGACAAATCAAGTTCTTGTTCTATTTCATAATAGGTTATTACATCTGTTGTTCCTGGCATGTATTTCATGAACTGTTATATGTGGAACACATCATCATCATTGGAGAGACATGGTGGAATTTCAAATCGGTAAGCTACATATCCAATTCATTATTTAGTTTCAAAAGTTCCAATTTACATTGGACATAAATTACACTTCTTATATACATGAATAGAACATTTCCATGGAGATAACTTCATTAAAATATGATATCCTGCATTATCTTCAAAATCCTTCTTTAGTTAATAGCATATCTCTTTTTCTTACATTTTGTTATTTTGATATGGGTTTGAATAATATTCACCGTCTCAATTATTTCTTCAAAGTGTTATAGACATATAATTTTTCTTTCACCAACATTATCCCAACAAGTTGGCGTACATCATCTCTTTCCATATAACTCTTCTTATGGTTCCATTTGAGTACGTTAATGGAAGCTACTGTTATAGGGAAATTATACTAGAGGTTAATACAGATGGAACATACTTTGAAAGTAACGTGAGAATGATCACATAATTTATTTAAATGTTTGAGTTTTTTGTGTTGATTGTCTATCAGTTTTAAGTTTGTAGGAATTGCTCAAATGAAGTTTAGTTTCTAGGTATTTCTAATGACTTATCCAGAACATTTATATGAAATATGAATAATTATCAGAAACAATTTATTGGGGTACACCATGATGTCTTAAAATTTATTAATATATATTATTGGTAATCATTTAAGTGGTAAATATTCTCTTATAGAATGAAAATGTGCTAATTTGGAATGATAATCAACAATGACCCATATATCATCATTTCATTTGGCAGTCCTTGGAAGTCCCCTTATAAAATCATTCGTAACATCGTCTTATTTCCACACAGAAATAGGAATAGGTTTCATGAATACCCTAATATGTTGTCATATAGACTTTACCTATTGAAAAACCAAACATATTGAAACATAATCAGCAATCATTGTCCTCATGTTGTCCCACCAAAAATTATACTTAAAATACTTAAACATCTTAGTGATACTAGGGTTTATGGGTAAATTGGAGCAATTAGTATCATCCAATAATTCCATTTTTAGATCAGGTATAACAATATCACAAAGACTCTTCCCAAATGTTAAAACATCATCATTAAAATTGATGTCAATAAATATCCCATTATACACAGGATTTAATTTTTTGTTTGAAATTCCTCATTATCAGACTAGGAAATTTTTTTCTTTTCTAATATAGGTTGCTTCAAAACCAATGGACGAAGTAGTGATGTTTCAACTTATTGGATAATCTCCATATCCATCTTTACTAGATCCTTGAACATGGGATTCTTTTCAACTCCTATTATGTTCAAAACTCCATGGTATTTTCTGCTCAGGTAATCTTTTACCTTATTTTCCAGTCTAGGGTGGTAGTGTATTATACTATCATAATCATTGTGTATCTCCAGAAACCTCATTTGTCTCATGTTGATTTATTTCTAGGAGAAAATATATTTCAAACTCTTCTGATTGGAATATATCTCAAATATTTAATTGTATATATAGTGACATAGTATCATTATGTAAAAGAAAATTGTAGCTACCTCTAGATCATGATTTTGATAGTTCTGTTCATGAATTATTAATTTTCTTAGTGAATATGCAATAACACTATGAATCTATACAAGGACAAAACCATGTCCATTCCTTGATGCATCACTATAAATTAAAAATCCATCACATTTAATGGAAATGTTATAGTAATATGATTGTCTAGTTTTCTGTTCAATTATTCAAAACATTCCATACACTCTTTTATCAAAAAAAATTTAACCCCATTACGTGTAATCTTATTAATTGGGTTATCTAATTGGGAAATATTATAGATGAAACTCTGATAGTATTTTTCTAAACCATTAAAACTGTGTACCTTAGTTATATCCATCGGTGCTACCCATTTGTAGAAATCCATTTTATTTGAAGGATCAACGTAGATTCCCTCCTTTGAGACCATATATCCAAGAAATGAATTTTCTTGTAGCTAGAATACACACTTTATAAATATCTCATAGATCTCATTTCATCTATGTGTCTTCAGAACAATATAAAAGTTTTTGTCATTGTCTATGTAAATTTTTGAGTATAAGAAGATATCTACCATAAATACTACAAGAAATTCATCAATATATTAACTAAACACACTTTTCATTAGATCCATGAAAAAAGAGGGTTCATTATCGAATTAAAATGGAATTTCTATAAATTCATAATGACCATTCCTTGATCAGAATGATGTATTTTAAATAACATCCTTTTTACACATAATTGATGATATCTAAATTGAAGGTCAATCATTAGAAAATATTTATCTACATGTACTTGATCAAGTAAATAATCAATTATAGGGAGATGATACTTGTTCTTCATTGTAATATCATTGATTTCTCTATAGATAATCAACAACCTCATTGAACCATATTTCATCATAACAAAAATAACAGGCACTCCCCATAGAGAAACAACAGGGTGAATAAATCCCTTATCACCTAAATCCTATAGTTATTTCATCAACTCCAATAATTCTGAAGAGACCATTCAGTTGATATTTTTTTATATTGGCATTACAATGAGGATTAAATAAGTTTTAATCTAAACATCACTCTCTTTGGGGTGTCCCAGAAAATAATCCATAAAAACATAAATATATTATTTTACAATATTAAAATTTTAAATTTTAATATTTCCTTCTTCATCTATATATTTTATTTCCTCATCCACCCCAATAATGTCATTGAGTAATTCTATGGGGTTTGGGTTTTGATAAGAATCTGGCGGTGAGGTTTCCACTCTAAAGATAATGGATTCTACATATTCCTCAACAATTCAAACATAATTTATCTTGTAATATATATCTGAATCATATTTTGATAGCCAATCCCAAAGAAGTATTGTATTAACGTAAACTATATGTATGATGATAAAGTTAACAGACTATTAATATTTATATGCCACAATGGGAACTACCTGACACATTATTATTATGATATGGAATTCCTTTGATGTATTGATTGATAACTACTTTGTTACTGTGAATTGAAAATGTATAATTTTTTATGAAAACATTGAATATATAAAGGAATGCGAGGATACCAAAAAAAATAATGCTTGGCCTAAATACAAGGGTTTGGTGATAGTATTTTCCATTAAATCATTAGGAACTTCAACCTCAGTAGTTGTGATTGCATAAGACGGGACTATCTCCCTTGGCCTTTTCTGAGGTAGATTTCCTAGAAACTTAGGACAATAATGTGTATAGTTTCCTGAATACTTTCAATTAATGCCTTGAACATTACCTAATTCATTATTTCTATTTCATGAATAAGCATAGTGTCCATTTTCTCCACACTTGTATCTATATCCGGACCCTAATAAAACTGTACAAGAATGTTTCCTTAGCAATTAATTGTAAGACGGAAAGTAAACTATCCCATTTTTACCATTTACATTGTTTCCTATTTCCAAAGACTCAGCAAACCAGTTCTTAACCTACTTCCCTTTAATTTCATAATAGATAGTGAATTACTTCTCTATCTTGATGGAAGATGAGAATATATCTCTATTGGATGATAATGTTTTGGAGACCAATTCCCTTTCAATTTTATTTAAATCATTAATGGATTGATAAATCTTACTTCTTCGGTTATGTATGCATTCTGCATCATATCATTCTAACCATGTGAATTTATCCTCACATGTTTCCACATTCTCATAGTTATTTTCTATATACACATAAATTTACATTCCATATCATCTTCCTATTCATGAGGAAATTATTTTTCTAGGAAATGTTCTTTAAAATCACTCCAATATATATTTTTTACCTCTTAATCCCCGTTTCTGTTTTAAATTAATGACCACCAATGATCTGTATCTCCTAAGATGGTAATCTTCCATGATATCTTTTTCCTTTTCATTACGTCCCAAAGTAAGAAATATTTTCCCTAAAGAACATATGCATTTCTAAGTTACAAATGTAATTATAGCCCCATTGAATGTTCGAGGATGTTATATCATGAAGAAGTCGAAAATTAATAGTTCATGATGTGGATCAGGGTGCTCCATAGGGGTAAGGTTGTTATTAATAACTCAAGTCACATATCCCAGTACGGGTATAAGCTTTTCAACTGTAGATTCATCACCTAATCCACTATAATTATCAGGCATAGGTTATAAATCCCTTCATGTATTACTTTGGTTGATATTATTTCGATTCCTTTCACTAGGCACCATTTCTAAATAGTTTCATACACTAGATTTGGATATAAATCATAAAGTATAATTCTAAATTAATAAATTATGTAAACTAAACTAAATAATTTATGCATATCTAATCCATAATCATAAACATGGTTTTGTTGAAGAAATAGATAATAATAAATCCTTCATAATTGGTTGTAATTAATATATGAATTAGACTAATAATATCCCCTGGAGTGTCAAACTAGGAGTTTAGTAAGGCCCATTTTCGAGTACCGGGTTACCTAGAGTCATGTCTGAAACACCTTGTCGATGATTTCACCCCTAGGTACATCTCTTCTAGAACCATTTCCCCTAGTTGTATCCAAGTATGGATTCATATTACAGTAATTCTCCCATAATTTCTACATTAAAAAATTTTTATGATGAACTTTAATACTCATCCACATTTTCTATCGTAGGGTAATGCCCACCAATCAATGATTTATTTAAATCTAGTTTCCATGTTTTGATATATAATTCTGTTGATACCAACTATAAAGGCTAGACAACAGATTCCATGAGATGGTGATTTATTTATTACATTTTCCTGATCACAATATTATTGAATCCTGAAAGATCCATCGGTTTAGTAGACCTGAAAAAACTAGATACAAACATAACATTACTACATATCATCTTGAAATAGATTAATACATATAATATCCATTGAATTTTTTTTATTCCCTTTCATTATCCATATAATTCATTAATAAATAAAATCTTCACATCATATAAAAAATGAATCATAAGAATGTTGTGAGCTCAGATGCTTAGTAAGGGTAAATAATTCAGTGTAAGCTATAAACTTATGAGGAAATATGTATAATAAAAATACCATCATTTTAGAAATGAAATTTGACATGATAAGGAAAGAATAAATAATACATTACCATATAAACATCCACATTTATATTTTACTTTTCAAATAATAACATGTAATAACTAACCTTATAAAGAGGGAATATATAACTCATTACATCTTCAACACACTGTCAAGGGTTTAAACAAGATACCATACATAATTGGGTAAGATATTAGCCAAAACCAAACCATAATTTCCTCATGAGACAGAACAATGCATCGACTGGATATAGGTATCCCCACTAGACACATAAAATGTCCATTGCATTCCTTTTATGAAAGGAGGAAATCATCACAAACATTAACATTCTAATTAATATTTTCATATGAAATGTCAATAATTAAGCCAAAATCAATGAATGGTATCAAAATAGCACAACCATAGTCAAGCATATCACAAAATTTTTAATAAAATATTAAAGATTATATCAGATTACATTAACATACATAATCATAAAATCAAAAAAGGGACTTTTACATTGATGAAAGCAATCTAAAAATCATCAAAGACTTTTAGATATATACATTTTTTACTTTTAAATCTTTTTAAAGACTGTATATTTATAAAACATTCAATGAAAATAACCTATTAATATTTTAAAGGAATATTCAAAATTTTAAGGCATCATAATGGAAGTAAATAGCTACTCATACTATATAAGTAATAAAATATTCCATCATTAATTTATCAAAAAGGTCATATAGTACATTGTTTGGAAAATGACAAATAAAATCATTTAAAAACATTTTATAATAATTATAACATGGTTATAAATGATATTAAAAAATATTCTAGGAATAGAAATATTAATTTATGTACATGTATAATAAAGATGGATATTTATGATTAATATGTCCCATTGGATACTTTGGAAGAAACAATCTCAGATAATAATGACATTGTAATATTAATGCTTACCTTGAACTTTTTTAGTCAAGGGCGTGTTTATCTCCTGTATAAAGTTTTATGATTGTTAATAAATTATACTAGTACCATATAAATATTTAATATTTCATATATGATCCTCTTATCTTATTTAGTTACTAATATTTTGATATTACCTTTATTTTAGGTGTCAACTACTTTGTTTTCCTATGCATGTTTTGTTTTGTATGTCATTTTATTATGAAAAGGATATATTTTAGTCAAATCCAAAATGAAATTGTGTTCATAAATTTTATATTTACATATCATATGATATTTATAATCATTCTTTAATGGCTAATGTGGGGAATGAATCTCATCGTGTTGGGGAGATAGTAGGTTGTACGTGCGCACAAGCATCAATATCATTTCTATAAGGATATAATGGTATTATATTGGATGGAATATTAATCATAAAGAATAATAATAATTTCAAATTAATTATTTATATTTATTATACTCATCATTAATCCCATCAAAATAATGTAATTTTGCATAACCAATTATACCACAGCATAGAGACGGTAAGCAGTATGCACACATAGATGGTGATATTATTATTTGTAGGATGAATACAATGATCAATATGGTTTTACCATGATTATAATAATATATATGTGTACTGATTATACTTGATTTATTAATATGGTATGGAAAAAACAAATAAATACGCTGTAGAAGAGGAAAAGAAATTTGAAAGAAGGGATAAAATGACTATCTCTTCTTCCCGTGTGCCCTTTTGGTTTGCACAAAAGGGATACTTAATTTTTATTCCTACCAAATGGGTGGCCTCTGAATGAATTTATGGATCTTTAGAGGAGTTTTGTTCTTTGTTTTGATGATCTGAAGGGCTTTGGATATTTTAATAAAAGAGAAGGAGAAGTGCCCTTTAAAGGGGAGGTGACTGGCACTTCACGAATTTGATGAAATAATAAATTATAATAATTTATTTTGGTTTCTAATGACTTAAAATTGAAACAAATTTAGGATAGGATGTGTATTGGTAAAAATACACTAAAAAAAGATTTTAAAAAAATTTAGGTCATGAATTTAACCTTATATCTTGGCTTTATCCCATAGTTAAATATGTTAACTGTTACCATGACATCTTCTATTTTTTTACAATATGGTAAATATAATTTCTATGAAATTCCATTTGAACCTCATGTGGGAAATTAAATAAATTTTTAACACTATATTAGTCCGTTTGTTGAATCATATATTTTTAATAATATTATATCATTTAATAGAATAATTTTTTTGAAACACTCATTTATGTCGATTTTGGCACATTTTCGTAATTGATTTTTGTTAAAGCCATAACAAATTGATTCATTCGAAATAGTCATTAAAAAATTTCCCATATGTCAAAGTAATTCATTTTTTTTGAATGGAATAAAAATGCTCAAACTACATTATTTTAATTTTTATAAATTCATTTGCTTTAATATTGCATTAATAAGTTAATCACGGCTTCATCATTGTGTCATACAGAAATATACTTATTTAATTTCATTAAATTAATAATAAAATTAATTAATTTATGAAATCTATTTATATTTATAATGAATATTTTTATTTTGTTATTTTTTTTATATAAACCAATATTAAAATTTATTTAGCAAATGTTACATATTTATGTTATATTTCCATTTTCATAGGAATAAAAATTATAAATTTACTTTTTCACACCCATGTGACCCCCAAATGCCAAACATTCTTTTTAATGATGATTATGGTAAAACTAACATATATTAGTGTAGTTTTATATTATTATAATATTAATTTTTGTAATATATTTAACTGATTTACCCATGAACCACAGTAAATTAAATAATTACTGCAGTTACTATTCATAATGCCAAAAATTAAAAGGTACCTATTTACTCAATTTGGAAATTTTGAATCCTAATATTGAAACAATGCTTTTAAATTCAAAAAATGGAAATTATAGTAATTAATATAAAATTAATTCTTGTTTTCAAAACCATAAAGTTGGTTTTTATTAATACATACGAATCAAAAGACTGAGATGTGTTTATGTCCAATTTAAATGTGAAAATACATAAAATTACCAAAAATATATTAAATGATAAAAATAGAATCAAATTTTATATTATAAAAATTTATATTTATAATTTAACACTATAAATTATTTCGATTAAAGGATTTTTTTTTCAATTAATATTAGTAATTTTTCACTAATCATTAAAATATGAAAGTTATTAGAAAAGTACCAAAAATTAATCCTACGATAATTTTAATATTATGAATTAAAAAATAAATCCAAAATTTAAAAATAACATTTATAAATTTCCTAAATGTATTTAATACTTTTAATATTGTCTTTTTAAATGGTTATATTACTAGATTGTGATGTGCTCAAACTCAATGTTGCGTACAACACACTATTGAATTATTGAAAAGGAAGTGTACCGTAGATTCTTGTGGTTCTACAACATATGTAACCTATTTGTTGTTGTCATGTGCTACAACCCATATACCCATATTCTAATAGACTTTAAATACAACCAATGTACATTCAAGTTTTCAATCATAGGCTACAACCTGTGTACCCTTTGACCTCATATAGAACATAAAATTAGCCAATGTAATGGAGGGAGATATATGTCCCACCCATGTTACAATTAAATCATACATACATGTTCCACAAGATAATAAAACATTCATCATATAATGACCAATAACAGTGATAGTTTTAGAAACATAAAATAATAACCCATTTAATGTAATGTGTATCATTAATATCTCATAACATCATAACCTATGAAATGATATTGGTTTCATAATCACTTCAGGAAATCATAAACCATGAATAGAAGTAGGATTGAAAATATAAAACCAAGGGAATTGAAGTGGGAGTCTTAATAAAATTTCAATGAAAATAAAAACCATTCGGTAAATAATATGAATTGAAACTTTGGATTATTTCCACGTAGGGCATGAGTAATATCAACGAATGTCATATATGACTGAATTTTTTTTTTAAATATCGTTCAAAATTATTTCTTGATAAAAATATTTATTTTTCTCTGATAATTATTTTTAATAAATAAAACCATTTTAATATCATTTTCATTTAATATATTGTGATAACATAAAAATAATACTTGAAATCAATTTGAAAACTATTTTACTTGAAAAAATAGAAAATTTTATCAATATATTATTATAAAATGTTCTTCCATAACACTTGGAATAATTATAATGAATGCCTAATTTTTTTTAGAAACAATTTCCTTGAAAATAAATTGAATACTCATGAAAAGGGTATTATTTTTTTTTTGAAATCCATTTACCATAAAAATATCATAAAAACTATTTATTTTGAAAATTATCCATTAAACATGAAAATAAATAGTAAATGGATTAATGGTTGATAAATCACTACATTCCATATGAGATAAAAAGAATATTCCTCATTCACAGTAAAAGGATAGAAAAATTCCTCATAGTAAAACGAAAATAAGACTATTTTTTAAAAAATTGTAAAATACAAAAAGAATAAAAATATATTTTAATGATAATAGTATATTTTATAATATTCTTTTGATTTTATTATAAATCTTGTTTTTCAAATGAATATAGATTTCAACTAAAGAGAGGGTATAGGTGGGATTTCTTAAGATATCAATTTCTTAACAAAACATATCTACCAAAGAGTACAATAAATTGTAAAAAAATATAAATAAATCATCAATAACATATATAAATTAAAAAAATGAATTATCTTGTGACACAGATCATAAAAGTTCATCAAAGGAAGTTGAAACATAAAAAATCATGAAAATCGATGCGATTTTTTCTATAAAGACTTATAACGTGGTAACATAGGATCATAATCTCCATGTATGAAAATTAAATTACATGAAAGTTAAAATATCATGAAAATATGGGAATTCATGACATAACATGTAAAATGAAAGTATAAACACATCAAAAAAATAATTTAGATGCATAAAAAATCACGAGTCACAAAGAAGGAAAAGTGAGACACAACAATTTTACTGTTTTTGTCACTTTTTTAACCAAAAACCTCATGAAAGAAATATCATAAAATGGTTATGTGTATACCTATAAATATAATTATAATATAAATAGAACACAGCCATGGGTATTACATACATCACATAAAATTAATTAACGGTGAACAATGAATGTATCCCATGAGAAAAATTGAGATGAAATCCCATTATATTTATGTCTTCATTCTACTCCTGCACAATTAACCCACCACTATAATATATAAATAATAATTATAAATATTTAACTGAAACATAATCCAATGTATAATACCATATTTTTTTATTATCAACTTATATTACCCTCTTTTTAACAATATAATGTTACGGTTTCACATCTTGAAATATTCTATTTATTCCTTGCATGTGTCTTAATTTGTTATATCTTTGGTACTTATACAATGTATCCTGATTTCCAGAATGTTAAACATGGAATAAATATCAATTATATAATATATATTGTAATTATTATAATATATAGAATATATATATATGAACTTTAATAATCTATTAATGGAGACGGTAGGTCGTACGCAGACATGGACACAACTTCCATTTATTTTCTATATTGAGTGGAAGAAAATTAATGAAGTACATGTATATACATGTACATATATATCATTATCAAAGAATATTTATGATATCATATATTTATTATATTATTAACTAAATAATTAATTAAATATATAACATATAAAAATAGATTTTCCATCATCATTTCTACCGTGAGAGTTGGTAATGAAAATTGAACAATCATCGTTTAGTGAGGTGATAGTTCACCACAGACAAAAACAACAGGTTCATTATCCATTAGATGTAGGTGTTTGTAAGTGTATATCTATAACATATTATTAAAAATTGTAATTATATGTAAAATACATTTGTTTTGATACAAAAATGTAATAAATAGTTTAGGGGGTGGAGAAAGAATATAAAAAATAGATCATGAGAGAATGTGTTACCTCTAAATCAGGTAACTCTTTTTGGTTTTTACCCAAAATATTACATGGAAGACATTGTTCAAAAAAGAAGGAATCAATTAAGATATTATGGATTTTTTTATTGTATTGGGTATAACTTGTTGAATATAAGATCATTGAGTGGTGTGAAGAAGAGGGATAGTTGGTGGCCTTTTATATCGAAGGAAATGGGCTCACTAGCATTTTTTGAAAACATGTTCATTGTACACATATTTTTACCTAAATAAAGTAATACCAAACCATAATAAATAAATAATTTAAGGTCTAAATAAAACATATGTATATACAATGGATTTTTGAAAATTTTATAGGATATTTTGGCCTCTAAGATTGAGGTTTAGTTCCTTATTAATCTTAATTTGACCTTAATCGTAAGGATTATTTTTAATCAGTTATAATAATATTTTTTGTAAAACATAATATTTATATTATTTGACTACAAATATTATTCTTATTATAAATTTATATGTATGTTTTTCTAAATTCAAAAATTAGATGCAATAAATATTATGATTAATGTTTATCGCACTGAGAGGATATAATTATGGGTCTTTGATGGAGAAACAAGTTCAAGAGTTTATCATTATTTTAAATTCATTTCCAATGTGAAATTTATTCTAATGAAACTAATATTATTAATTGATTTATAGATATTATAATTCCCCCTTGAAAAATTTTAAAATATTATTTATCAAAAATAATAATTTAAACGAAATCAGAGTTTTTAACCTAAATATAGTATTTTCACTATTCATAAAAAATTACATTTCTCAAAAAAAAATATAAAATTCAATCTAAGATAATTTTTGAATTATAAATTCAATAATTCAAATTATTTTATCAAATATAATTTGTAATTGAGTTTGAAATTAATTAAAATATTAAAATCTATTCATTCTAATAAACGAGAACTATTAATATAAATGGAATTCCAAAAATCAAATATTTCATTATCATTGTGTTATATATATATATTATAAATAATATTTTAAAATTAGTTTTTATTATTCATATTACAGAGCTTATCTTCTAGGTTGTATTTATCTCATTTAAATAATTATAATAAAAAACAATAATTAATAATGGTTCGTTGAAACATGTGTTGCATGTAGTTCAAGACAAGTCGACATTGTGTCTTACATAAGACAAGTCAGACTTGCATGGAAAAATATTTGAGTTAGTGTTTTAATATAAATATATAGGTATAAAAAACTCATTTATATTGTCACATGAAATGAAAAATACTAAAACTTTGATTAATTTGAAAAAAATACTTCACAAAATCTCACCACCAGATCACCACTCCACATAGATTCATATTAACCAATGAAACATAGAGCTTCTTCTCAGCATGAATGAAAAATAAATCTCTCTCCAAATGCAATTAATAATAATTTATTACATTGAAAAAAATATATCTCTTGTAATTATATAGGCTCTGGTGATAAAATTCTTGGAGTATTCTCCACTATTTTTCATTTTCGACCTCTATATTGAGGTGATCGATAGTTGTATTTTGAAAAACATCATCAGCATGAACCTGATGTGGAAATTGACCTGGAGAAATATCTACAAAAGAGAAGATGGTTAGAGATTTCCAATCCTATAATATTTAATATTTTGATTAAATGATAAATTATTTTATTTAATTTAGGTTTTCCATAATCCCATGTTCAAAATATTTTGGACATAGGTGTACAAAATAATGATCCTTGATAAATTAATGGTATCTATCTCACAATATATATCACTTCTATTTGTATGCTCTGTATACATAAATACCTATGAATCAGATCAATGGGGTTAATATAAACCTATGTATTATTTATTAAATGATTCTTATATTTCTAATAAAACACCTCTAACATTGTTTACCAACTAATCCCTGATATCCTCACTTTTTCCTAACTCCAAAATACACCTTAGCCCTCAAACTGAGCAAATAATATCACTCTTTCTCAATCCTATCCCCACCATGGTCCCCGTCTATGGCTAATAATTATACAAGGTATATGGTTACTACACAAATTTCACATATAATAGGTCATTGTTTAGTTATAGGAACTAATGGTATAATGATCATACAAATGGGATTAGTTAATCTCTAACAGAATATGAGGAATGAGAGATATGTCAACAACCCTAGTCATATACTAATTAGATAAAGTTAAAATAAATCCCAAATATATAATTTTATTTTTATTCAAAACAAAAACAACAAAAATAGAACTAAAAGTACGAAAAGTTAAACTTGGGAACGTCCACAAAGCTAAAACAGTTCATGATGAAATTAAAAAAAATATTATCTAACCAAATACTGATGATGTACATGGGGAAATAAAAAAAATTTCATATATATATTTGGTGGTGACTATAGGTATACTTAGTTTTATAATCCCAAAATCCACTAACGCAAAAGATAAATAAAACATAGTAACTCTCAATGAATAATAAGTTCAACTAACTCATCGCATAAGCTTATATACAAGATTCTTAGCCTAACCAAGGATATCTATCTCCATGTAATGCCTACAAGGGATCAATTATTATATTTCTAAAATAATGGTACCTTGGTACCACATCTCCATTGGCTTTCCACTATTTTCTGACATCATATGTTCTGGGCCATCTCTCTCAAACAAAGGACAGTCTGAATGATCCAAGGATAAGTATCATAACATTAATCCTATGTATCACCTCATAAAATTTTCCCATACACATCCTTGTAGATTAACTATTTTGTTTCTAAAAGTGACCACATCAGGTGTGTGATGTGTCATACAACATATACTATACCTCAAACCATCATGTCCCATATTAAAATTATATCCCTTAACTCCTCCTTGCCCATACACATCATAACTATAATAATCCTTAGGATACAATATCAAGAGATACATATGTTTGGAATAAGAATAATTCATTATAGACTTCTATACACACATATAGGATAAATAGACACTTTGTATAATAATACATAATATTATGAGTATAATAGAGTGGGAATAAAGGGGGTAGTCAACCATCCATCAATCGAAAACCTAGCTAATGGGTAAACCACCCTCTTAGAGTGCAGTAGGTGTCATCCACCATAATTATATGTGTGGGGTTTCTTATGAAATGATTAAAATTACTAAATTTAATTTAGATCACAACAACACAAATGGAATTGAATTTTTCACTAGATCAATAGCATCTATCATCTCAAAGAAACCAAGCGACCACTATTAATAGGTAGGTATTATATAAGCACAAAATTATTTAAGGGGAATCTGATAAAATAGTTTACTCATTTTTTATGTTGAATTTAATTTTAATTAATTCATTATCCATTAATTAACAATATTAAACATTACATTTAAATAACTATTAGAGTAATGTTCATTACCTCTCGGAATAATCCAATTTATTACATAGTTTCTCAATATTAATATCATTGAATTATAGAAATTACCAAACTCATTAGATAAAACAATAACTATAATCAAACCATTCCACAATTATTGATATTCTTGGAAACATCCTTAGGTAACATAAAATATATCCATAATCATAGACATCTAGCTACCTCAATCTATGGTGAATGAACTATAGATAAAGAACAAAAACCCGGGCATCTATCCTTTAAACACATACATTATCATGATATAATCTCATTTTCAGTACAACAATGGATATGAATATATTCAACCAATCCCATAAAATCTGGTTTGATCCCCAATATGATCTTATATATCACCTAGAATCATGTTGTTACAATCTAAAACTACATCCACATATCGGATCCACCATGTCTATATCTCACCGACCATGGAATGATTACATCACATCACAAAAAAGGTCCCACGTATAGAGACAAACCGAAGTTGTAAAATAATCAACATTGTTATTATGGTAACTAATCCTCAAATTCGAGGGATTTATCATTCACATGATTGTATGATCAATCGCCACAAAAAGGAATTTATTCATCATAATAAAATGATATCACTCATCCCGAAACATTCTTCATTATAAAACACCCAATTTTTTACATATTTAATTTACATAGTAAATTATTATATTTCAATACTATGGAAACACATGGAATCATATATTAAATTATATCAACTACATATATATGATCTTAAACATCAATTATGATTGCATGATACTATATAAGAACAATTCAATTAAAGTTAAATTTTATTATTATCATCAAAAAACATTACAAGATCTACGTTCCTATAAAAATTTCATTAACATGTTGATAAAAAAATAATTAAACAAAAATTTATCTTCAATTTCATTACTATCAAATTACATGAATCCAAGGATTAATTATAAAATATTGTTATTTTCAATAGCCTTAAAAAAACAATAATTAATTTCATTAAACATTTTCATCAATATAAACATGTTAACCAAATCATAATAAATATTATATGTAAATAATATCATCGATAACACGCTATTTGTATTATCTAATGGAGAATTATTATCATAGTGGAACAGCATGTGATCTCTAAATATAAACCATTGTTTCATTAATATAGTTTCCCCTTTAATAATGTAAATTAAAAAACCACAAAATGTGATAAATAGTGGTAAATTTATTATTTCTCATAATTAAATAGAGAATTAATAAACCCCCTACCCGATTTAGTCAATTTTCTTCACATTAGAATGGACTAACAACATTTATCTCTGATCACCTCTATAACAACGAATGATATGTCCATACAGGAACATTATTGATAAATCACACCAAAAAACATAAATAACTACATTATAATGAAATATATGATACTATATTAATTGGTGTGAAACATGGTAGGAAAAAATACTTAACAGATTTTTTTTAATAAAATAGGAATAAAACACCATAGATCAAAACATATCAAACACATGATTCCATCGATTGAATCTGATCCAAATGGGATTTAATGGACAGAAAAAATTTAAATAGGTTCCATAGGGTTATGATAGAAATATGGAATAAATTTTTTTAGAGAGGATTGGAGAACATTTATTCCAACTGAAAATTAAATGGCCTACGTTTAGCTTCATATACCACACTACAGAAATAGATGAATCAAAAAAGAATACAACCCACTCCATGAAACCCCATATCATCCTTCCCTGGAAAACCAAATTTGGGAAAAATTATTCCATTAATTTTAATGATACAAAAAATTGAGATAGGTAGTAATGAACATTCAAGGACACCATGTTGTTGAACACCATCATGAAAATGGGGTTATGCTACACAGTGTTCACACTATACAACTAAACCAATTTTTTCAGAACCACAATTTAATCCCTATATCACATCCTATTTCTACGTGGAATAAATCATGTCCAGGATAAACCATAAAATACCATCAATAGTATAATTAATCCAAAATGTTTGTGTCTTTGAAATCTAATTCTTGACTGCTAACACAAAAACAAGATACACTACACCTCAATGACCACCCTTATAAAATAATCTTGGTCTTTATAGTGAATAATTTATTTAAATCCCAATATTCCCTCCAAAACACCATTAAAACCTTCTCCTCAAACCACCAATAGCTTGGATTTCAAAAGAAAGTAATGCTACAGTATGATCCCATACATTATCTTTAAGGGAAATCAATGTATACATATAGAAATATGAGTCATATCAATAGAATTTTGTGATATTATTCAAAAACATTTGATCAATATAATTATATAGTAAATTCAACATATAAGGTTTCTAGATTCAAGAGGAATTCTTGCTGATCCATTTCATACCAGTTTCTATGATGTTGTTTTATATAGAGTAAGTGGATTTGGAAAAATATTAGACTCAAAAAAATAATTTATTTATTATGTTGTGTTTTAATAGATATGTCAGGACATTTAAATGATATTATCAATAATTATTATAATTTTTTTTCACCAATTTAGTTAGTTTTTATGAAATTTGGGTAATTTATATTTAACCAATAATGTGAATCCATGTTGCGATAGTAAATAGATAGCCTCCCCTAAGTGAAAAATATTGTTTTATGAGTAATGTGAACGTGTTAAACTATCTATTATTACTCTATAATAGATATCCCATGTTTGGAGGTAATATTAGGTGACAAGTTATATTCATATATATTTATTTGTTTGAATGATGGTGATTTGAATGATATAACCCGTAATTTAATGTTTTTTTATTGGGATACATGGACAAATAATTTAGTTCCACTATCTCATTAGAGATATATTTTCCATCTATATGTATAAAAATATAATGAAAAAAATATTTTTTGCAAAAATATTTGAATTCCATGATAAGGATTTTGTTTGAGGGCCTTAAGATATTTTATTTTGAGAAATATTTTCTGTAAAAGGGAGACATTGTTGAAATTAAACCTAGTATGTTGAATTGGAATCTAATATTGATGGAATTAAAGGATTATTTAAATGTGATTAATTTTTATAGTGGTTAATAAATAAGAATATGGGGTAGATAATAATAGCTTTTCAATATAATTAAATCACTTTTTCCCTATTATAATATTCAAATTATAGTACTAATTTCAGTTAGTTTATTTATGCGAGATCAAATCTTAGATTTTGAACTAATTATATGATTTATTTGGGAGTTGAATTAGTCTATTTAATTAATAGGAGTGTGGAAGTACTGAAATCAATAAGGGAAATGTTGAGCAGGTTTTTTCACTACTCTCAATGGGTATTATGTAGAAAAACTGTATCTGAGAATTTATATTTGATATTTCTTCATGTATATAGGAATTTTCAATGATAATTCATGATATATACCTTATTTCCTCATCCATTAGATTATTATGATAAAAAATAAGGTCCAATATGGAAACATCACCCACTCCTAATGCACATATTGCAGTATCATGAGGTAACCATGTTAATTATCACGAGATATATGGTAAGGACATAAATACTTGAGGTTATAAGGGTTTTAAGAGACTATTTGAAAAAAAAATCCCACTTTTTCACTAATGGAGAGACAAGGTTATTGGATGGGTAATTTTGTTTTTATATATGTAAGATTATTTGTCTACGTGGTTTAAACATATATATTTTATCAAATTGACATAGTAGTTTCCCGTACTAATTCTATTATAGGTTCCAGGGTTCCATATGTACTATGATGAATTCATGTATAAATTTTTATTTATATAGTGATGTATGTTAAGAGATGGAAATAAAGGTATTAAATTATACAATCAATGAATAAATTATATATTTTTACTGAAATTTTTGTTACCCCTAAATTACATAATAGATTATATGAAACAATTGATAATAGTATTTCATTCAAATGGAATACACTAAGAATTTTTATTTTGAACCCTGTAAATTATCTTCCTTTTTGTTAGTGGACATTGTTTTAATGATAAAATACTCTATCCTGGTCTATGAGATATTTAAATCATGTTGTTTTTAAATAATAGTGTTTTCATTTTTCAAATTATGAAGCAATCAATAGTTGGAAATAGGAAATAACCATTGTTTTTCATTATGGGTGATTGGGTATTTTTATGAGTTTCAACTTAGTCAATTCACATAAAATTGAGAGATTATAGTAATTTGTATTTGTGATTTATTTTACCATCTAATATATTATAGTGGATCAATAAAATGTATTCTGGAATATCAAATCCTATAGAATACAGATATAATTAAATTATATAAGATTTTAAATATTTAAGGAGATGATTAAAAACATTTATATAACATTGATATTGAGTATATATAATTTTATGTCAATCTATATTTTACAGAATCAATTTTTCTAGTGGACCATAAGAAAAAGATATAAAATTGAAATGTTAAAAGTATTGTAAAAATTATGTGGTATCAGATACACATTCTTGATGTGTTGTCTATAATATATATATTTGATCACTGATGATTACATTATTCACATAAGATGCATGTGTAGTAATATAATGGTTGAAAATCACAATATGGATGTTTTTATGGAACCCATGTTTTGAGAAGTGATGTTGATTTTTTTTGAATTTATATAATATGTTATAATATTTTTAGATATCATTTGGAATAATTTTATATTTTAGGAGTCTGTTGATGTTATGAGGTGGAACTCATTCCAATATATAGTCGTAAATGTACCAATTTAGATGTTGAAAGGACACTACATTCACATTGATAAAATCTATGGGGTAATAGAATCATGTGTATAATAAGCCAACCAGTTCCATTGTAATGGTGGATATAATGTAACCGAGACCATTATACACATGTTAATTTAATCCTATGTTATACATAGAAATATATCATTATTTGATAATTTCCATAAGGAGAAAATTAAAATTGTTTCATCCTCTCAGGGTCAGTCAAATCAATATTAGACTCCCCCATAATGTCATCCATACATAAATAAGCTCTATAACATTCATTTTAATTAATAATTTATTCTTATAATGTGAAATCCACCACTTTTACAAAATGTATTTCAATATATTATTTTATTTAAAAAATTGAACCCTTTATTATTCCCACATCATAAATATTTTATTTCGTTATTTTTTTGATATTTATCATTCATTGGATTTGGAGATTTTTTGGAATTATCCTTTGGTGAGATTTTACATTAGTGCCTAAGGTAGTTGACAGTCTACCTTCTATATTTTTTATATGGTCTCATGTGAACTGATATGATTTTGGGTAATTAGTTGTGTCTTTTGACTTAATATGGTATGTAAATACTTCTAGTTTAGTTTAGTGTGTATGGAAAAACCCATTTGACAATATTTAAAATATTTTTACATGTTCCAGACCCATTATTGATGAAATGGAGTGTTTTGTAAGAACAGATACCAAATTTTCGAATTTTTGGTTTTTGTTGTTCGTTTTCAAAATAAATAGTTAAATATGGTCGTTATCCATATTTATATGATTTGTAAAAAATTTTACTTCTAGTGTCAAGAGGGAAGATAATGAGATACAATTAATTTTATTTGATTTAATTTGGGTCTCAATTTTGAGATAGAATATATGATTGAAACTATAATGATAGAAAATTAATTTATATGATCTATGTTTAAATTTTTTTACAAAAATTATAAAGGAGATGATATATATGGATATGATACACCTAATTTTCACAAATTAATGTTGAGTTAAATTTAAAAATGGTGATGGGTGTGAGAGACATGTATTTATATTGGATGGATCCCTTGGTTGATATCACTTTTTTTGACTCCCATTTAGATTTGTATTAATGGTAATCCTTAGTATGGATATGGAGTTCCCAAAATGAAATATTGAAGGAAATTAATATCCATCTTCTGGATTTCCATGGTTACAACAATTATCAAAAGATCAAACAAGTTATTACTGACATAATATTTGGATGAAAAATATTATTCATTTAGATGGTAGATATTGAGTTTTTATAATTATGTTATACAATATAAATTATTTGGATATTATCAGTATGGTTTGGAAACATGATTTCATGTTATATTCTTGTTATGAGGCATATAAGTTTTTGTTTTTACGGATGAACGTTTCAATAATGAATGTAACTATTTTATTCATTGTATCTAGGTATTTTAATGAGGACCCAACCATAGTGTATGCTACTATCTATTTATTTATTAGTTAATACGTGAATTAGAGTATAGTTATTCATTTATGTTAATGGACATTTTCATAATTGTGTATAGTAATCACACTCTATGTGTTCTCCTCGGTAGAAATATTGATTGCACTATCTTGGATAGTTGGAAAGATAAATCCTCATTATAAGGATATCGAACAAAATATATTATAATTGAAATTAATATTCTACTAATAATTTATCTTATTCACGATACATAGAAGAAATTATTTTATCTTATTTATACGTCCCAAGTAGATTATTTTATACTTATAGGGGATTATTATATTTTCTAACATTGTTTGATTATTATGTCTTTAATTTTTGCTAAAATTTTATTTCATTTTTAGGTATTGTATTAATGTATTATTAAAAATTATACATTCATTGTGTTACATTGTTTTTTTATTAATTTATTGGGAATTAATTTTACAGTATGATATCCTCAATGTATATACCAAACCAATGCCATTTTTAGAACATATTTTCATATGGGGTGACACGGTAGAATAAATATGGTGCCTCATATGAAACCTAATAATCATTTCCACACCATTTCATATAAATCCAATGGTTTAATATGTTTCCTTCAATGAAAAAATTATTGTCGATCAATAAAGAGATTTGAAATTAAGATATCCTTTTCAAAAAAATTCATTAATTAATCTTACTGAAATTAGAAAATTTATGATTTAAATATATATATAAATATATTACTTAATATATATCATATCATATCCAATAAGGCTAGTTCATGAAATTATTATTGGATAGTACATTAGAAAAATAGTGTAGCATAACTATATAGGAATTAGTGTCTAGGTTCACATTAATGGTTTTCTTCATTGAGTGGGATTATTAATGTGTATAATTTATTAATGTAAAAAAATTAAATAAATTAGGAAACTAAAAATATAAAATATATTTTTATTTTATTCATGTTAGTAGAAATAATGGGATCAAATGTGTTTTTTAGTTGACAAAAAACAAATTTACACTAATATACCAGGAGAGAAATTTATCATGATCTAAATAAATTTTAAATAGAAAACCAAAAAATATTTGGTATCCTATATGAAATATAATTATATTGACATGTTTTACAATTTGACAATAATCTATAATGAATTGAAAGAGTGGATTGGTTGTTTTAGGATATCCTTAGTGATTATTTTCAATTCAATATTATGGAAAATTGTCTTTTTGATAGTATAGATAATTAATTGGATGAATTTGGTTGGATGGGTTTATGGTATTTAATGATTAATTATTTTTTGTATCTAAAGGTAAATCCATGTCATTTATTGATATACTACATGATAAAAACATTAATGAACCACATGAGACTATATTTACAGGCTCTCATTAGTCTGGTTCTATAAGAGTTATAAATCATTAATCCATGAATTTTTTCCTTTTATCTACATTATTTTTAGTAATTATACAATTAAAATTTATTTTCTATTATCCACACAATTATTTTTAGGGAAATTTTGACTGGTTCGATATGTTTTAAATTTTATTTTTATATATGTGATGTCTTTTATTTTTTCAAAAAATGGGAAAAATATTTCTTTTTATTTTATATGAAAACTCATATTAACACGATAGAATATACATATGTTACCAAAACTCAAAACATATATTATTAGTTCTATAAATAATTAAGAAATAAATATTTTATGAAGGATAATGATCATATTCATTGTTTAAAATTATTGATAATTTTTTAGTTTTATCATGAATTATTTATTGGTGCAAATTTCATTCCATTATATAAATTATACATTTGATTGAAGTCAACACCAGTTTATAGATTTCTTTTATCATGGGATATAATCTTATCAAACTAAAATAAATCACTTGAAAAATATAATAAATTTTTTTATGTATAATTAAAAAATTAAATATATATTTTTATCTGTAAAAATATATATAGGTTTAATAATTTTAAAAATCAATATAACATTTACATACATATAAAACACATTCATTTCAAAACAACTCAAACCATTTAAATTTTTTAATTAATATAAATGAATTTCTATGGGACAACCAAAACCATACAAACAATACCAGTGCATATAATAAGAACCATTTCAAGTATTAACAGTAATTATAGAATTGAAATCTGTTTATAATTAACATGTCATACAAAGAATGATCCATTTTTAGCAACTGATATTATAGTTATATGTTTAGAAACGATGCATAATAAAATATGGAATACCAATTAGTTTTAAATATATATCACAATGAAACAAATAATATTATTGATAAATACAAATTACAGTTGAAAAAATAAACGTGAATTGTTTTAAATAAATCATATATCTAATTGATGTTTAGTTTACTTCAACATGAAGGCAATTAATAAGAAATTGTTTTAAAAACCATTCATGATAATATATTATTTTTTATTAAACATTTATTATATTTTTTTCATTGATACCATATTGAAGGCTGAAATGTAGAAAAATCAGATTAGAACATTTTTTTCAAATATAATATCAAATAAGAATACATATTTTCTTATAGGTGAAATATTAGTTCACAACTAATATACTAATTTTCATTTCTAGAAATACATATTATTTTATTATGTTGTAGATAATTTATAGATATTTAAGAAAGTCTTTTGTTTTTAATTTTAGAACGTATCTATTTTTCATTCATGAACAATAACATATATTATTTTCAAAAGGTTTTCCAATCAGGGAACAATTAGATGAACTCTCTAAGACTTCCTATTACTTGTTTTCATACAACAACATCCACCATGATATACATGAAAAGAAATTTTAAATAATATAATGGTTGAAATATTATAAAATCCCCTTTTATAAAATGTGACGTAATAAAATTATAACCATAATAAGAAAATATCATATCAGGGATGGATTCCATAAATTATATGAATGAAATGGGTGTGGTTTTCATCAATTGATCTATACTCCACTATTAATACAAATCATTCACCCATCTGCAAGGACCATGATCATATGTCCATAATTTATACGAATATGTATGGACATAAGGGAAAAAATGAACATGGTAATATGTATTGGTCGCTATAATAAATTTAGGTATAATATTACTATGTAATGAGACAACCCTATACCATCCATTATCTATGTGAATGAATAAAATGTGAATTGTAGAAAATCTTACATCACACGATGTCGTTAGAATTCATAGTCATGATCCAAAATATTCAAAACAAAATTCACATTATCCTTAGTCACAAAATTATAATGTTCTTGACATGGAACCTGAAAAAATATATGATAACACATATTTTAATTCCCACTTGATAATTTGACTTAGATGCATGGATCATTAGATTATCGATGGAATTAATATATATATTGATCAAAGAATAACTATTATAAATAAAAAACACTCATTATCATTGAACTATTGAAGTGAATAAAAATCTAAAAATGGTGGAATTAAATTTCTCTAAATATAATAGCATATACATGAATGAATGATAATGAAAATTAACAAATATAATGCTAAATCTGTATATCAGAATATCATTGAAATAAAAAACTCTCATGTTACATATTTTTATTAGATACTCACGTCTCATAAGTACTGGGAGTGTATTATAGATAGTATTTTCTATAATGTAGTCTCATTTTTATAAAAAATAGATGAGTAAGTGATGGGTTTAAAATAATATAGAAACACATGTTAATCACAGTTTATGAAACATAGAAATCAATTCCCATGAACATCTATGATAGTTGAATGTAATAATACTTACTCTAAATAATGTAATCTTATACAAAAACACTAAACACTCATGTTTCATATTTATTTTCATCTCATGTTCATTTTTAATGTCCGATTATATTAAACCAAAAGAAATCCCACCTCCCAAGGTATCTAGGTGATTTTTATAATCATATGATTCTTGAGGGGGATCCTCTTAAAACTGAAGATATACTCATTCTTTATGGGAAAATATATAAAGTGGAATAATTAAATATAATCAATAGATATTTAGAGAATAATTAATGATAGATTTTCCATCCAACATAATTTCCCATACTACAATATATATCATTTTTGGATCACTCAGAAACTACAATAATTTAATCATGTATTAAAAAATTCACTAGTAATTCATCATTCAGAAATGAATTCATCAAATTAATGAAAATAAATTCTCCCAAAAAATTTGTTAATTATATCAGGGATATAAATTATAATTTTAAAATTACCAAACTACATTAATTAATTGAGAATGGAATAGTGGTAATATGGTGTCTATCACATGGGGTAAATACATATTAATAATTTAATATCGTAAATGTTTTTTATGATTTTACTAAACTACTATTAAATAAACTTCTACAAGATGTGATTGGACTGAGTCAAAAATGAAATCAAGGATGATGGGAATCCAAATTATATCAAAGGAATGTCATAAGTGCATTTATTTTAATATTTTTAGAAAATGATGTAGATGAATCTACACTCTCTTTTTGCATCTGTTAATCACATTGTGTTTCATACCATAATTACCATTATCCTTTCAAGGTAATTCGATGTATGAGTTAGTTTTTCAAAATTTCATATAATTTAATTATATGACATTATATTTAAAAATGAATTTCACATTAAGAACTCATTCTATTCTATCGACTCAAAATTCCCTTTGATTCCATAGTGATTCATATCATGAATTTCAAAAAACATGACTAATATATGAATTTTTGAAAATTTAATATAATCAAGATCTAAACCTAAATGAATTGTGGAAATAAGTAGAACATATTTTTAGAACACTCACACTTTTATATGAATATCAAAATTACATATTTATTTGTAAAATATAAGATAAAGAGTCTAAGTTAAGCAGTGATGAAGTTGATGAAAATCGTGTTCGTATAATATTTAATTGGATATATGTTTTACACTTCCAAATTCTACCTATTACAATGTTGGAACCACCCCGGTTCATATGAAATTTGATTTTGGGTCCCCTTTAGTATCTTTCCTCTATTTAAATGTTTAAGTACACCTCTATTTCTTGGAATCCCCATTTTTTGTCATTATTTTGAATTTCAAAATATTATTCTCCACTATTTTCATTATCAATTTGACTTATTCACCATCTAAATTTTTTAAATAGTGAAAAATCATTCATTTTAATTTATCTCATAATTTATGAAAAATGGTTTTGTTGGTTGGATCATATAATCTTTTTGAACTCATTAGGTCCTCATTTAAAGCTCTTTTTAGTGGATTAATTGAATCCTCATCGGTATGAGAATCATATGTTTTATAATTCTTATAAATAATCTATATTAATCTCGGTTAAAGAACATGATATACTGAAAGAATAAATTATATGAAAATGCAGATTGAAAATTCATTAAGGTGTGTGTTATGGTACTATGACACACCGCTTCAACGTGAGCATAACCATGAATGGAATGTAGAATATCCAACATTCCACAACCACATTCATTAAGCAGTCTATATCTAGGATACGAATTAATTCAACACCACCCTGTCATGGGAAACACCCTACGAGGAAACTCTCCTCTTTTTATTTTGTGGGCGAACATGGTTAATCTGTAGTGTGATATATTTTCACTGACTCCATTATTCTATTTTCCAACATCAGTGAAGCATATCACTATTTTTTGGAATACATCACAGTGTGATATTTCATCGAAGAGTCAATAATTTCTATGGAATAACCTAGATGCCACTATGGATCTCATCACTTTAGTTTGATCACCATTGGACACTTCACTAAATAACTATGGCTTTGAGATAATGATTATATAAAATCTACCTTTGACATGATATCTATATACATCTGTAACAGAATACTATGATGTAGTATATGTAGTTGGTTATATAGATTGACTAGTATACAATGTAGGCTTTATCTGTGGAAGACAATGCACGTCTAGCTAGAGGTAAAAAACTCTCGGTGTGTTTATAGTTACCAAGGGTGTGCTCATTTCCAATATCGTGTTTTGGATAGATTCCCACTTGTTAACAGCTAATCATTGTCCACCCTTTGTTTAGACACAATATATAGAGGTAGGGTGGATGCTACACTCTAAGAAAAACTAATTGGACCTTTGATGGAACACACATGCACAAGAGGCCTTGACCAAAACAATTCATGTTCGCACTCTTATTCATGAACAAACATACTTTTTCCGCACATACAGGTCTTCCATGTAGTATTTTGTTCCTAGTTGACCCTTTATGGGATGCATAAGAGACTTTCTGCCTATGAGTTAATTACTAGGGTCAGTTGGTACATTTGTTTAAAAATACCTCCTTTTCCAAATAAATTTGAAGACAAAAAAATTATAAAATAATCCAACAATATAGAATAAATTATCGCAACACTTATTTTATAAAATATTATAAAAAATGTAAAATACTAGAAAATAAAATAAAATAAATAAAAATATGGGTCTAATTAATTAAGAAAATTAGATATTAAAAAATTAAATTATTTCAATTTATGAAGAAATACAAACTCGTCAAATTTGCAACACATAAAAATTGATTTTCCTGAAGCATAAATATCTATTATGAATTAAAAAGCAACCCACTATTATACCAATATTTAATGTTCATAAAAAATGAAATCAAAAAATTATCAATGGAGGAAAATAATTTTTTAATGTGACAAAAAACTAAAATGATTTTAACTAATAAATTTACCCAATATATTTGACTTTCCCACGAAAAATCCTGGGACTTATAATTTCCTCTGTTAATGTATTTTAATTTATATTTATTAATATGTAAAATTAGTATATAACACACCGATTATTTTATTCTCTCATCAGTCAATGTATATTTAATATTTGACGTTTTATCTTACATTATGTACATGCTCTAAAATTTTGGATTGAAAATCATCTAAACAATCCATGTAGTGTAGAAAAATATCACAAAAGGAGGTCAATAAAATAGGGACCATAGGATTCAATGTTTATCTAGATTTAAAATATTGATGAATTAATATTTTAAATCTTGATAAGTAGGTTATGCACTATGTATAAATTATTATATTAAATGTAAATTGAATGAAATTATCCTATTAAAAAATCTCATTTTCTCTAATTTCTACAGCTCATGTAAATCCATGATCATTGAAAATAATTAATGTAGTAACTACTCTAATTTTATCTATTTCTAATTTTTTATTTTTTGACAAATGTATCAATGAAAAATCTCACATCAATCACCAAAAACTAAATGAATAAAATTATTGGACATGTGATGGTAATTTTTGACCATCTATAACTCAACACAAATTTATATATTTTTTTAGAGGGTTAATATTGAAATTTAATGAAATATGCAATGTAAAACTACACAAAAACATTTTGACACCCAAAAAATATTACCTCAAATTATCATGTCTATTATTTCATGAAACCCCTACTACCAAAAAATTGATCTTTTAACATGATGGAAAAAATTATTGAATGGGTAAAAATGGATTAATCTTCTTGATATGTGACTATTTATATCATATGAAATTCATAGTATCTAAGGGATAAACTTAATATAAATTTTTTTTATGTCTCAAGTATAATGTCTAAATAAATCAAAAATTCCCAATGAATTTTATGTGAACTTTTACAATAATCTTTTGTAAAAGATCAAAATCGAATCCTAGTATGTGAAATATGTCATGTTCTCTTAATAATTTTACTAATAAATATTGTAATATTAACATAAAAACTCTAAATACTGTGATAATCTAATTCAATTCAATCAACCACGGTATGTGTTGTAATTATTAATCAATATAAAAATTTACTAAATATAAATCAGGAAATATTGAAGTGAATTTTCAACAACATGCGACTCAAAAAAAATTTGTTTTTGATTTAAAATTCCTATGTTTCAATATTTTATTTCAATTTAACCATAATATGTGTTCAATTAATATAAATATTTCAATTTAAACATGGAATATTTGAGCTATTAAAAATTAAAAGTATCATTAATAAAAAAAAGTAACACATTAATCTATGTGTGGGTATTTAATTTTCTGAATAAATATAAAAACAAAATGATTCTAGAATAATCATTGGAGTGAAAATGAATATGAAAAATTAAAATTTACTCCCATTTATATTATGATTCTCATATTATACAAATATTATTACTTATTATGTTTTTAGTAGAATAGAAAATTATGTAAAAGAAACAAAATCATAATTTTCATTATTTTAATGTTGAAAATTTATGTGAGGAGTTTCACTGATTTTAAAATGAAATTCAAATCTATAATTGAATATAATTTAAACATGTTTATTAAAAAAAATTATTAAGGCCATTAACCTTATCTTTAAATTTGGAATCATGTTCTAAGTGAATGATATAGATTCCACCACATCATATAGAACCAGTTATGCATTTTTTAGTGTATGGTGAAGTTATTGTACCTTTCCTAATCTTGGAAGGCTATTATTCTTATTGTTGAGGGATTTAATCAGTGGTCGATAATACCAGAGTTTGCAATAGATACTCATGGACTAACAAACTATGGTACCACTCATATTTCTCTTCATTTGGTGGATAATGAACTACAAATTCTTCCCTCTAAACATTTGTTT
Source organism: Viscum album (assembly GCA_963277665.1). NCBI lineage: Eukaryota > Viridiplantae > Streptophyta > Magnoliopsida > Santalales > Viscaceae > Viscum > Viscum album. The sequence continues at coordinate 52,505,311 of OY728143.1, read as the reverse complement.
TCTAAACACTATATCTACTTCTTCTTGATTCTGAATATCTCCCAAAATATCTAGTATAGAATTTCAAATATCCGCAAGCCCATGCTCTTCCTCCTCATTCTTATATTCTTTTTGGTACTTAAGGGTTCATCTAGTTTTTCTTTATCATAAAGTGGGGTAACCAAATGATTTACAAGTATGAAAAAAGAGAGAAAAAATATTTGACCATACCTAGTACCCTACCTCAACATATTATTTTTCTTCTTAATTGGGATTCACTATTGATATTTTTGGAGTATCTCCCCCTTCAGTTGGTTCTAGAATCTCTTCCATCATGTTAAGCTTGTTATCAAATAATTTCAAAACTCCCATATTTTTATATGCATCTTCCTTTTCTTCTGATAATACATATTATTAATCCTAAATTTCCTACTCATCCAAAAGTAAAAGGGTATTCTATATGGGAAATTTAAAATTATATTGATGACTCACCTATTGTACCGTATCTAACATCCTCATGATTTCCAGGAGTGAAACTCCCTCTTTGATATGTGATTCCATATTGAGGAGTGCATCTTCCTGAATTGGGTGTGGTTATCATTCCCATGGTTTTCATTGAGGATAAAATCCCTGAATATATATATTACTATTTAGTTCATCCATTCATTATTAGAGGTTTTCCATTTCAATTTCCAATGGGATGTGCTACATCATTCCTCCATTTTCATGAGGTCATAGTAAATGTCATCGAGTAAGTAAAATTGAGAAACATTAAAAAAACCTAATATAATTTCAGAAAAATGAAAAGAGATGGTGAATTTTATTTCAAACTATTAAATTTATAATTTTATACTATATAAAAATGGTTCCTATTTTTAGATCACATAAATGTGTCACTAATTATCTTTGGGATATTAAAAAAATTATATTAACAAATTTATTATAACTACCTAAGGGTAGAACATTGGTATGATGGCGTTGATCCCATGTTGAAAAGGGATATACTTATTCCATAGTGTTAATGTTTGGGTTGAGTTAAATAAAATAAAATAATCTAAACTACTATGATATTTTATTAGGTTGAATAAAAAAACTATTAGGAATTGATGTGATTTGATATCAATGTATGTTTTATCATAAAATTAATGTATTTTAACCCTTTCATGAGAAATTATATCAATTTAAAAGTTAAAAGACATCATTGAGTATATTATCTATCTTTTTAACTTCACCTAAAACTACATATGATTGTTGAATCTATATCAATTAATTTCCTTCATTGGATTAATATCATTCAGTTTAATATTTTAATATGAATGCTGATTTTTATTGAACATTAAATTTTCCCATCTAGTAGTCAGATTGGGTTTCCTCCAATAATCACCACTACCTTTTTTATGCAATTATGTAGTTTATTATATTTTCTTTAATAAAATAGAATTAAACAATGTGATATGAGAGTTAATAATGAAATGAACATGTTGTACTAATATTCTTCCATTAACACACCCTTATATTGAATAATTATTTAGTCCTAGAAATTAAAGCAACAAACCCGAATAAGCTAAGAATTTATGAAATTTGAATATAATGTTAGATGTAAAAAATCAAAGCTATGTGAAAATAATAAAATCACATTACTATAAATATAACAACACAATTTTAATTTAAAAATTTAACATTGAAAAGTATTTAAAAAAATAAAAATTTAAAATTACGAATTGTCATAGTTTATGATGAAAAACATACTCCACTATCTCTTCAGATTCTAGGTAGAAACTTCCACTATCCTCTATATGAGCTTCTGTTGTTATTTGTGTATCCTTATTCAGTTCTACTAGAATTATCTTCTTGGTCCTCATTGGGTTTGATCCATCATTTTCACATTAGAAATCATCTTATACTTATATGTATCCCATTATATTTATTTTATTTTTATTTTCAAACATTAATATCCCCCTATTTTAATTATCCATTTTTTCAGATGATCTAATTTTGTATTCAACTCAGCAAAAAATAATTTATTTTAATTTATCACACTATCATTGGGAATTGTTTTTTTGTATTTATCATAGAGAATATGAAAATTCTGTTGATCCTCCCCTATAGATACTTGTTTTTTCGATTAATTCAATCCTCATTGAAAAGAATATTCCCATGTGAATACTGCTTAAGAAAACATAATCGGATACAAAATTGCATCACATGATTTCCCTAACCTATTATTTATTTAACAACGTAAACATTTAAAACCCTACAACACGGGTTGTGTTACTATGGGGCATCTTTTGACAATATACATGTATTATAGTGGATTGTGGTGTCACACAACAACCATGGATGTATGATCCAATCATATTATTTCATTAATACTGTATATTCTGACTCCTTCACATGACAAGAAAAAAAATTATTTCAAAAATTTTATCTTTTAATTTTCTTGGTTTAAATTTATCCTTCGTTGTGGATTATATATAAAACAATTTTCAACATCAATTTGTTGTCTATAGGAAACCACATCGTTGTGGTATGGATGAAATTTTAGTTTCATTTTTCAACCTCAAGACCATTGTGGAAAAGAAACACCGGAGAGGCCACTGTGCATCTAATATCTTTGGTTTGGTCTTCTATGGTCACATAAATACATCTCCATGGTTGTAGAGTACATATTCTAGAAATTCTAGAGGGTACTCAAGACCTATATTCATTATCTAGGGAAGACAAGTCTATAGAGGACTCAACTAATGGTGTAACGTTTCTTGTTTTTTCATATGTTTTATATGGGGAATATGACATGTAACTAGCCTAAACTGACACTATTTAGATATGTGCATCATAACGTGGAACATGTATGTATCTCATATCATTTTTACAGACAGATTTAACATTCCATTAAAATAAACACATCCTAATAATGTATTATACTATATATACATATATGGTCTCCGCCTAAACTATCTAAAAAATCAAATGGATTAGTGTAAACATACACGAGATTAGTGGACTTTGGTGCATCATATGCATGCAGGTCCTCTTGTTCACAACACATCTTCCTTCTCCATCCAATTCAATCATTCCCTATGGTCTTTCATGGTAATTCAACACATCATGGGTTTTTTATGTGGATATAGTATTTGACATGAAGTATATTGGGGGGTACCTTATATTTTTAAAATATTAATTTTCCCATCAACATATTACACATAAAAAATAGTAAAATAAATACATGAATATAAAATAATTTATCTTAACAATTTTAATTTTTTTCCAAAATATCATTAAAATAAATAAATACCAAAAATTCAATAAATTAAATTATACTATAATTATAATTAATTAATACATTTGATATTTTACAATTAATATTTCATAATTAATGCACAATAAACTATCTCATTATATACCCTGATATGTTTCATCATATTAAATGAATTTCATATTTGTATATTATGTGAAATTTAACTGAAATGTTATCATAGTATGATATCATATTTCATGAAAAAAAATATCACTAGTCACACAATATTTCATTTTTATACAGTATAATGGAACCATTATTTATAATATCCCTTAGTAATACAATATAATATTGAAAAATAAATCATGTGCATAATATTATTAAGGAAATTTCCCATAAATATAACAGTTGTAATAAATAATTTTATATTTTTGCATTATCACCTTATCCGATATTGTATGTAATAATTTATAAATCCATCTGAAAAAATACTTTTAGAGATCTTATAAATCCATTTTGGGATGAAATAAGTAATATTACAATGTATCACATAATTTCTGACCCATTTTGAAAATAAATGTTTTTTTTATTAACACTAAAAATATTTTATAGTACTTTTATGAGTGAAATAAAATCTCCATTATGTAAACCACAATAGGTGACACTAGTGGACATTATATAATTCACAATAAATATGAATCATTATATCCATAATTACAAGGAAACATATTACCCAAAAAAATAATGATACTTAATCAACTAAGAGATATTAGGTGATCCTTATTGAACACATGTTTCATTATGCATAATTCAAAAATTTACTTCACTTGTACGCATGAATTATTATACTTTCGATATGTATAATACACCAACTGACCATGTAACATCTTGTATTTAAATCTCATATTACATACACATAATTTGAGAACTCCTATAACATAGACATACCATGTCAATGAATATATCAAATGATAATAACCATTAAAGAATTTCACATCACATTTCTCTCATATAAATATAAAATAACATTGTTATTTACTATTTAGGTGTTTCATTACACACCATTTTTATACATCAATATATTTCATCATCGAATAATTATAAAATCATATGTAAATCTCATATTTTTTGATCAATAATTGTTTACTTGATCAATTACATACCAATACACCCATTAATTATAAATACATAAGTAATTCATTATAAATATATCTATGTATTTTGGTTTTTATTCTATAAATATCACTATCATCACATATTGGATACTGTAAATATTATCCATAAAACACATTTATAAAAATTATTCGATTACACTCCACGTGGTATGACCAGTTGGTTATCTAGTAAAATCATTCTTGGGATTATTCTCTAAGATGATATAAGAAATATACTCTGGTTAAAAAGATAATACACCATAGAGAATATCGATTAAGTGTATGATAATGTTGTACAATAAGAGGTTAATTATTACTAAATATCATAGAATTATATCAATATATACATACATGTAGAAAAAATAAATCAATTATTAATTAAGTAAAACCTTGTTTTAACATGATATAATATTTATAATATTAATCTATTTTAAGAACTCTTATGATAAATAATCATAAAAACATTTACATCATATTATATGTGAATGAATTCCAGGCCATCCTCACATTTACAGAACAATCTATTGTTTTGATAACTCATTACAAATATATTTTTAATATTAAATCTCTAAAATACCACATTATAAAACCCCTCGACTTATATATTTCTGGATTTAAAACATTCATGTTATCAATTTTGTAAAATAAAAATTCATGGTAGTTATATTTTTATTGTTCAACTACATGAATATATTTAAACTACTTCGCTCAAAAAAATGTTATATTGATAATAACATCTATTTTAAACATTGAATATTTCTATGTATATCATCATCAACATTCATGGAACCCTTTCTATCAAACTATTTCATTAAAATATATTTTTAAATAATGAATCAATTTAAATAAATATTCAAAAAACTTTTAATAACTGTTTTAGGGTACAAAGATAAAATCCCACAGTTTTGAGTAAAACTAGAAAAATATATATTTTCATCCATTTCAAAAAAATCCTCTTTGATATTTATGTGAAACTCAATTAGTGTTTTTCACGTGTAATGATTTATTTATCTTCTTTTTTATATCTCTATATTAATTAATTATATAACTATTCTATTTACCTCTAAATTATTCATATAATATAATTTTATGATATAAAATCATCTATGTACTATGAAACGATAGTATAAAAAGAATATAATAATGGTTTGAAACCATTATATTGTCTTTAAAAACGTTTTATATCTGGTACCAATTGTTAGATTAGCCTCTTGGAAAAATTACAACATAAAATTAAAATACAAATGGTTTTATCAAAGCATTTTTAGAGGAATTACATAATCAATTTTATTTACCAAATATATTAGCACTATGATAAACCAAAATTTGTTATAATAAATAAATAAATATATATTTTTTTGTATAAAAAATTATTATTTTTAATTATTATTTTTATTACATAATGTTGTTACATTTTACAATGATTTTTTCAATCTATTGTTATAGGTTCTTATATAATATTCATATGAATGCTTTGTAACCAAAATGTTCCAATCGGTATCAAAAAAATACTTCTTCAATTAGTTTTATCTAATAAATAGTATAGATTTCATATAATATAGTAGCAAAATTTCTTACTAAAAGGATGGTATATATGTCCAAAATCAAACCTATACCAATGTTTTTCAAACTATTCATCTAGGTCCACTAGTATAGGTTATATTTCTAAAAGTGAAAAAAAAATTCTTTTCGACGGAGTATTTGAAAAATAAATGAATGAGTCTATATGATATATGAAATTCTACCTGTTTGGATCATTTTCTAGAAAATATAATTATTATTTAAAATATTACATATATTTTTTGTGGAATGAAATCCTTTTAATTTATTTAAAAATTTAGAAAAAATATCTCATCCTTGATAAATAATTGGTGTTATTATAATCTTCTCATAGCATGTTATTTAAACTATTGGATGATAAAAATCTTGTATTAAATTTCAGATCTCATATTTTTTATGAAAAAATTTATTTAAAATAAAATACTCTTAAATTATAAGTTAAATGAGATAAAATTACACATGATTTAATTAGATATTTTCAAGACTTAAAAATTTAATTTCATTATAAATATTGATGTTACAACTCTTTGTTTCCTCAGAAGAACCAAAAACACAAGCTCTATAAATCCTCCCCTAGATTTAAAAAAATCTTGTATTTTGAAAACCCATGTAACGTATACATTGATTATCATACACCCTATGAAACTGAATAATTGATCTCTAAAACTAATAAATAATATTGACATTCTATGGATTTTAAATAACTCCATTATATATTCCATATAATCATTTTTTGATTAAATCATTTTACATTACTTCTTTAAAATATTTTCAATATTCAAGGACCTTGACTTGATACTCATATAATGATTATTAGACTATCAAATGGATATTTATTGTTCTATATTCAAATTAAGTTCACTTTTTCTATCAACATAGAATAGTTACCAAGACATCACTTTTCATGTTTTACTATTCTCAAAACATTTAGAATATTCGGTAAAATATTTTTTAGTTTTTTTATATTATTGGAACATTATTATATATTTTGAGAGGACTAATTCATAACGCATATAAAATAAGGATGAAATATCATATTTTCTATCTCATTTACATATCAAATATTATTAAATAGTTATGTAGAAAATAATAATCCAATGTCCAATTTCCATCTAATAAAATATAATCCCAATGTTATTAGTTCAAGGATTATAAAAAGAATCTATATTAGTTTTTTAAACTACTTTAAAATTGGGTAACTCCAGAAATGTTTTCTCAAACATATAAAATTTCACTTTTTCATGAGATCTAATATTAAGACTCTAAATAAACATTTTAATTTAATTAAAATATTATTTTCATTTCAAAAAGATTTATTAAAATGTAAATGTTGGTGATGATAAATCTATTATCAATATTGGATTTTAATCCAATGAGTACAATATTTTATATTTTTTTCACTATTTAAATTAAATGAAATTAATCCCACAAAAAATTATGAATCCAATTATGTTCATTATAATAACTAATAGAAAAAGACTAAAGTTTTTAATAAAATTTTGGTATCTTTATAAATTCTACCATTACTATGATATTTATTTTTATAATCACCTAAATAATATCATATAACACTCATGGATATTCAAGAATATATCTTTTTCTCTAATCCAGGAAGTGGATAAAACCCTATTTCATTCCATAATTAACCTAATCCTATTAGGGAATCCCAAAAAACTATTAACATAAGAAAACATTAAGAAAAATATACTAATACTATCAAATTAAACCATTATATGACATCACTACAAAAGATAATCCATAGGCACCGCTATTTAAAATGAATTACCTACATAGATGATTAAGGAATTGATTTTTTTATGTCTCTTGTTATATAATTTATGTATGAATGATCCTAATGATCTAGTCAGAAATCATTTTCATTCCACCAATTTAATATGTTAAATCCATATTGTTATAAAAATAATTAAAAAACACAAAAAATGTTTGAATTGTTAAATTAAAAGTCAATTATTTTCACACATATCCAAATTTATCCTATGAATAATGTATAAAAGACCATGTCAATAAATAGTTTAATATTACGTGAAACAAAAAATTCCAATTTGTCTAATCTTGGTACTGAAAATAACCATCCCACACATTTATTTAATAAGGTTAAATCCATGAGGTTTTGGGATATATAAATTTAATTCCCTCCATCTAGTAAAACATTAAAAATGTAAGATCTTGTTTAAACCATAACTACAATATCAAATAAGTATAAATTATAATTAAATAATTAATTACTACTAATTACTAAAAAAACGTAACTAAGGAAAAAAGTAAATTAAATTCATTATCATATCATGAATTTCAACCATTAAATAAATATTTCATAATATCTAGTTGTTGATTATCTACTTAAAACTAAATCATTAAGACAATAAAAATATTAAAAAAACTATTGATGAAAAAATCAGAGAATAAGATTCAAATAACTGAATAATTCAGAAATATATAAATGAGATAATTTTTTTTGAAAATTTCATAAATAAAAAAAAATTATACACTCTTTATAATAATTAATATATTATAAACATTCAATAATTTTTAATATAAACACTTTATATTCGATATAATATTAACCCATACTGAATGTTCTTTATTTGTATTCTATTTCTATAAATTCTATTTAATGAATACAAAAACATTATATTTCAATATCTATTGGGTAAACATAATAAAGAATATAAATATCAAATATATATATTTATATAAAACTTGATCAAATTAGTCATGCAAACTTATTTTAATGCGGTTTAAATAATACTCCAAATAAGTTATTGAATTTGAAAATATTAAAATAAATATCTATTAACAATTTATAATTAAATATAGAAGATTTATATTTTACATAACTTTAAAATATTTAATAATCCTTTATAAAATACCATATGATAATCATATTATATTTATAATTATATATATATTATAATCCATTAGATGTAATTTTAATGGAATTTTAATTTTAGCAGAATATATTTTTCCATATTTATTAAAAATGTATTTATTAATAAATAAATAATAAATTAATTATAGATTCATTATTATTAATTTATTTATAATTAAATTTATTTACTAATAAATACCAATAAATATTATTTATTATAAAATATATAAAAACTAAAATATATTATTAAATAAAAAATTGATATTTGCTATAATTATTCTCTAAATATAATTATAAATGATTAATGAGAAATCAATGAACATAGTTGATAAGTTTAACATGAATAAATACTTTAGGTACTATTAGTTAAATTTTAAGATCAATTATCTTAACATGGTTTATAACGAGATGTATACATAAATATTTCTTATATAACTAGTAATATAAAAGACTCTTGTTTAAGGTGTAATATTTACAAAATAGTAACACCGCAATCATATATATTTATATAAAACCATTACATACTATAACACCTATATATTTTAAATTACATTTTCCATTAAAACCTAATGTGTTTGATAGTTTTCTTTAAATGCATCAACAAAAAACAACAAGATGTATAATAGTATGTATCCATTTAAATATTTTTCCTTAAAATTATTTTCAAAAAATAAAGGTAAAAAATATATTAAATTCTTGTTGAGATAAAAATAATGAAAATTAATTAATTATAATTCATTGATAAAATTAAATTAGTGTAGTTGGGTAACTAATTAAACTAATATATGATTTAAAATATAAACATTTTAAAATCCCATTTAAAGATACTTATTTAATAATACTAAATATATTAACTGTAAAAGATATTCCTCACATGAATATTTTTTAACACTATGTTCGATTAGTAATTTATTTAAAATAAGAATGATTATAGTTAATATATGATAATGTTATTATTACAACCCCGACTCCAGTAACACTAAATTGGTGTATACTTTATTAAATTGGAATAGATACAATAGATCATAGAGTGACCCCAGATTAACATACATGTATGTTAAATTATTTTAGATCATTATTTATAATATTACAAAAACACATTCTCAATGACCATAATCTTTTACTATCAATGTATAATCAGAACACATTCTTCTAGTATATTGAATGATCTTTAACATATTCTTTAAAGATTTTCCAAAATTGTATTCCTACTTAAAAATATTAACTATCACATTGGGAATGGAAATTTAAGAATTGGGTGTGTGTGAATAAACAATAAGGGTAAATAAATTAAATACATAAGAATATCATGGGAATAAGGGCATGATAAAATGTGTATAACATTTGAAAAACATACCCTACCTAAAAAGATCATAATCAAGTAAATTTGTAAAATATTTGGATGTTAATAAGACATGAAATAATATGATTATCAGGAACTTTAACCTTATGGTCATATTAAAGGCATAAGACCACGAATTTTTTCTAGACACATAAACATTTAACAACATTCCTTATATTTGAAGGCGCATTTCTAAAACCTAATAGGGCACTTTGTGGGGACTAAAAAAACTTGGATAGGCACACACATATCCACCGTTGAGTCTTTTCCATGTATGGGATCTGGTTTCCCCATGTTCCCATAGATGATCGGCTTTCCCCATATTCCCATAGTAGATCGGTTTTCCCCCCTCTTCCAAAAGTGGATCGGGATTCCCCATCTTCTATATTAGATAAGATTTCCCAATATTCCATATTTTTTTAATCCCATTAACATTTTTCTCAAAATTATCTCTTAAAATATTAGTATTTACTGAATTAATTAGATGGAGATATAGGTCCCAACTTCAACATAATAAAAGCATGAATATGTGTACCAAAAGATAATAAAATATGCACCATATCATAACCCATAAAAAGATATGTATTTTATGAAAATAAGATCATAACCGATGAAATAAAAATGGTATCCTTAAAATTTCACCCGACCAGCACCTATGAAAAAACAATATGTCTCATAATAATTTCATCAATGTATATCCCATGAAAATAAGAGGGCTTCGAGATCATATTACCCTTATAATAAAAATAAGTTTCATAAACATCCTTCCACCAAAACATATACTACTTATGATTGAATATGAAATGTATTATTATATTATATCCCCATTTTAAAATGACAATAACAAATAATCCAATCTTATATAAAGATGTATTTTAAATGATCACCTAAATCATTTCTTAAAAAATTTCCATTCAAGGAAAATCATTTTTATAAAACCATTTCGTATATAGAATTCTTTAAAATTTATTTTAATAAATTTATTTAGTGAGATAACATTGCATACATGAAAAAATATTTCTGAAAAATAAATATCTTTGAAAACGTTTTCTGTTAAATTTTCATTTGAAAAACTTATAATAGAAGCTTGAAAATATTTGAAAACATTATTTTAAAATTTTATAAAAACAAATAAAATGTATTTTCAAATTATTTTGAAATCCATTACCTAGAAATTTTATTTGAGAACATATAAATAAATCTAAAAATAATTTAATGACTTTTCATTTAAAATATCCATCTGAAAACTTATAAAGGATACTTTGAATATAATCTAAAACAATTTTTAAAAATAAAAACATTCATTAAAAAAATTTAAATCAAAATTAAAAAAAAAATATATAATATTAGAAAATTATTTATCTAATAGTAAATAGTCTTATAAACATACAATAGATGTGTAACGGACAATACAATCATGACATTTGGTAAGTTTATATATGGAAAACATTACTTTTTCAACATAAATTTTTTGAAAAGTATCATGATGGGAAAAAAAAGAATTTTATTTTAAAAGAATTTTTAGAAAAGGTAAAACATTTGAAAAAAATTCCATTAAAAATCACAGGATAATCGTAAATCATTTTTGAATACATTTTTTTTTTGAGAAATAAGTTTGAAACAACATAGACTTCCAATCGAAAAGTGAAAAGAAGTTGGATTTTCATAAAAATGTTTTTTTATTTATGGTCTATAACAAGGAGTGGGAAATGGTTCCATTGTGTGGATATAACATTAATGGAAGAAATATAATAAAATTAATGATTTTTATTGAGTGATGGATGATAATATTTCATCAAAGGTATAATAATCATAAATAATCTTGATACACGATGAAATTGTATCAATACACCATTATTACACTCATGACATTGAATCATAATATAATGAAAATAAATAATTTAAATGAATCTTAAAATATTTGAAAAAAACTCTATTCATGATATAATATTTCAATGTCAGTATATACTCCTCATGGAAAAATAAATGTGCATAACCCGACATGTATCACAAATAATTGAAAATAAGAAAAAAAATTAACGATTTGGTATATATTAAAACCTAAACCCCATGAATTAAATTTCATGAAATGGATATTTATATACCCATTAATTAATTTTAATTAATCACATAATACATCCATGGTTTGTATTCGCACGACACATGTAAAATAGGTGGTAATCAATATTTGTGTCTCAAGAAAAATAAATGTAAGAGGAGAGATCCATTTCTACATGAGTAACATTTGAATCATGATCCACATGAAATAATAAAATCATAAAAATGATATAATTAATGATATAATAGGATATATTTAATTATATACACCAACCAATAGAATCTACTGGTTAATATGGAATGTTTGTCACTAAAATAAAAAGGGAGATAAAATTCCTAAACCCTATGTCTGTATCATTTTCCGTACACATTAAAACCTCTTATGTAATAAATATTTTTCTTTTATAAATATACAAAAAATTATTTACTATATATGACCCCATATAATATTCTTTTATGATTTTATATTACCCATTTGTTAACAGCACAATTTTAATGTAACATTTTTGGTAATATTTTTTTTGCTTCTCATATATTTTTTGAACTATTATTATCGATCCTCGTATATAGATAACAATATAATTATTTTAAGAATGTATATATTTACATAAATATCATATATATTAATTATTTAAGTATTTATAATAAAAAATATATTATATTAATATGTACTGGAATACATTCTTCATGGAAACTGTAGGTCGTACATATGCATAAAGATGTTTCAATTTTATTTTCATATTGAAGAAATTGTAAATGAAATATATGTATAAATATCTATATTATAATTTGAATGGAATTATTATTTTATATATTTTATATTATTTCACTAAAACCATCAATAATACATTTCATGTAGAGTGTGCTTGAATCACATCACTTTGAAGAGGTGGAAGTCCACCCTCCCCAAAATAAATTATAGTATTTCCTCATAATGGAGAGAATTAATGCATGTGTAACATAAAAATTGAAGAATCATAAATATATCATATATATCATATATATATATATAATATAAAAATATATTGTCAATAATTATTCCCACATATGATAGGTGGTAAAGGAAAAACAAAAAATATCCTTTTGTGTGATGACAGTTCTCCATAAACAAGAAAAATAAGTTTGTTACACATTAATTGTATATGCGGGTATGTGTGGGTATTATCATTGGTGTAACTACATATCAATATTTTTTGGATACTAATGATATTATATAATCCTAAAATATGAATATCTAAGGGGGTGGATAATGAAAATAAAAATATATCTTAAGGATGGATACTAACTCTTAATTGGGTAAATACTTTTTGTTTGAAACAAAGGTATTCCTTGCATGGATTTAAACCCAATGGAAGGAATCATGGATGAGTTGAATTATATTGGGATCTTATTTGAGTATTGTTAGTATGAGAAAATGTTTTTGATACTATCTTTTATTAGGTATTTTTCTCTCTATTTATTTCATTTCATCCTTAGTGGGAGAGTCTTATTCAGAGATAAAAATCCTTTATTATAGAGAATGACCAAAAGTTCATGTATTTTATATTTTTAACAAATTGTAGTGTTAGTATTAATGGTTTATGTTCGTCATGGGTTCCTGGTAAGTTGAGAATCATTTAATTGAATCTTTTTTTTAAAATAAAATGTCCTATAAAATTAACTACTGAACTTTTACACATCATGTAAAGGGATTATACATAATGTAGTTATGAATGGGTTTTAATAAATAAATTTGAGGTGGTGGATTTTTAGAAAATCCCACCAAACATATTTTCATGACATGTAATAGAATTATATGTATTCTTATTCCACATCCTATAATTTTAACCATGTTTAAAAAATAATTTTATTTCTAATCTGTTACAGATTCTCTTATGTTGACCTTAGGATATTATCTATTAAATTTTTGGGTGAAAATTAAATTCTAGACATCATTTTTGTGTTATAAATCCCTATAATGTACCTTTGGTTAGGTTTCATCTTTCTCTTCTATGGTTCTCCAATCATTATGGTGAAATAATTTTTCCAATTTCATTGTTGGTTTTGATGATGAACTGTTATCATCAAGAATCCTCTTTGTTATCATTTTCAACTTGTTACTCATGGTAATTTATTTTTATAAGTAATACGGGATCATAGGTTCAATGAAGGGGGTCTAAATATTTTTTATTTTCTTTTATGATTTCATGGTTTTTTCAATATCATTGTTTTAATATCATTGTGTGTGCCCAAACCAATTAAAAATGAATGGAAATATTCTTTAAATCTATTTTATTGGAATTTTCATTTTAACTAGAATATGTCTACACATTGGGAGGAAAAACCATAGAATATAATAGAATTTGAAAATCGATTAAATTATGTTTAGAATGATATTTTTATATTAATTCATTATGAATGTGATTTTCCATGAAATTATTCTTATATATCAGGCTCGATTCTAGACCATGCATACTTATATGCTATAATGTTTATATTTAGAGGAATTAGAAAAATCCATGTTTTAATTAGTATAGAGAGTTAAATTCCAAGTCTCAAGTTATAATTATTTTAATAATTTGACTGGGAATTCTATAATTCTAATAGGGCCATGACATTTAATCCTATAATAAAAATAGGGATTTAGACTGGAATTTTTGTTGTGACATTACCAAGGTTATGTGATGGTTCACAGCAAGGTTGAACGTGTTTCTCAGAGATATTATTTTCTAGTGACGAAGTATGTTATTTTACAGTGGTTATATGGTTTTGGTTGACATGGTCATAAAAAATACCCATATATTTTTCATCATGGAGTGAAGTTGGTTTTTTTGTACTTTATTAGTAGTTTAATTAATTAATAGAACTAATCATCGCTTAACTTCACAATTATATTATTTTAATTGTTTTATATTGAAATGGTGGTTTAGAACCACTGAATTATACTCACACACTATCCCATCCTACACTTCATACCCGAGCAGATATCATGGTTGTTTGATTGGGATAGTGTAAAACAAATTTATGATGATTTTTTGTTTTTTATTGGGTTGGATGTTGGATATGGGATGGGAGTTTTGTTTGGGACCCAAGACATTGAGTCTGGTAGAATTTTTCATGTAATTTTTAAAACATGACATTTCATTACATTGCATCACATCATTAAATTATTCCATATTTATTTTTTCAATTATTTTTTTTATTTTATTTTTGAATTATGATACGTATTTAATATTTTTACTTTGTATTTTATTATGAATTATTTAGGAAAGGTATAATGGAAACTAGGATGTGTGGCGAATCGATAATGAGATTGTGAATGGTAGTTTCTAACACATGTATAGGGTAAAATATGAGTACCCATAGATATTATTGATGTATATAATATGTTAATGTTATATTTTATGTTATATCACCATTAGTTAATCACATATTGTGTGAGGTAACTATTTTAGGATGATATTGGTTCTTCTGTTTTTTTACTTTTGGACCGGTATGGAGCGAGCTTAGAATACATACACAATATTAGGTAGGGATGGATATATTGACATGAAATGTTTATAATTGAGGAATATATAATTTTTTAGGTGGTGTATGCTTTCCGGTAAATCTATGATATGAGATAAATATTTCCACAGATAAATGAAATGAGTTGACATGTCATGCTTAAATATGTGTTGGCTGTTTTTCAAGAGACTAATAGCTAGGGTTTATCTGTTGTAGTCACCTAGTGTCGATGTATTCTTTGTAATCCAATTCATTAATTTATGTGATTCTCTTGTAGAGAAAATGACTCATCAACATAATTTAATTGACAATCAGTTGAGTGGAAATTAGAAAACTCTTAATGCATCACAATCATAATATAATGTAGTTCTTGAAGATTATATGGGTTTTCAGCTTTGTGACGACTTTATAATGGTCGTGTGATCCATGGAAAGGGTGACTATACATACCATTCCATCGATGTATATGCTAGATATAGTGCTTCAAAATTATCATACCCATGTGTTTACTAGGGAAGGTGCAATCTATATAGTTATGTTATAGGTTGATTCAGTCACGAAAATCATTATGAATTTTAGGAAACTCATGGATAGGAGGGTGATTCTTGCTGAAAATATGCATCATGGACCTTAACATAATTAGTGATATATTATAGTGGCGGAAGAGTGGAAGGATTGGTTGTATTGGAATAAAATCATTACAGAATTCATGATATATTTATATCCCAAGGCCTTCATGGATTATAAATCTCATAAGTTGACGGATCTATCACACATGGGGTTATTTGTGCTAGAAAATGCTGGACGTTTTACCAACCTATAGTGATTTTCACCATCTTTGGCAGCTAAGGAGATATGAAAGGTGAGATGTTTCATGGAATACATTCATTATAAAATCAGAAAATAGGTAAACATGTTTTCATATTTTAATATTTGAAATTGTTATGAATCAGTCTCTCATCATAGATAGAAACATTGGAGTGGCCCCGAACAGTGGCCTATATAGTTTTGTGGGTCGATCAAGGAGTTCTTCTTAAGATGTAAATAAGTGACATTATGAAATTTCCCACCAATGAAATAATGGGAGTAATATTCAGGGTAGTGGATGAAAATATTAAAATCGTATTCATATCCAGATCTGTGAGTGTGAAATATTTGGCAACAAATGTATTCATTTTCAAAAACCCACTATTGAGTGTCATATCTATGGAAAGTTGTGGTCATATTAATAGATTGTATGGGAATTTTATACAACAAACAAATGGAATAGGATTGGTAAAGGCACCAGAATTAGGAAGGGGCTCAACTACCTCTCAACATGGTGGTAGATGGTATCATACATGCTATTTCAGAAAAGGTAGAACATGTCTTACTCCAATGTATTATAAATACTACCATGCATTGGAAATAACCCAGGGTAGATAGAATTGATCCATTGAATAGGGAAAATTCAGTTTTTCATTATACAGAGTACTCTAGATAGTGTGGAAATAAGACTATTTAACTGTAGAGGTATGATCATTGTATTATCTACCTCGCTTTTTTTATGATTGTTACATGAGAATCATATTATTTTCAATGTTATCTTTTGTCAAATGGTTTGGGCATTGATGGTGAATACTTCAATTTAGTTTTAAAAACACACACAACATTGGGAGTGAAATTTTGAAATTATACGCCTCGACTTGATTCATGGAATGGATTTGTATGTTCTATACCAGTCTCATATCAACAATTACAGGTGGATAGTTACCGTTTTGTCTCCAGAAAGAGGCAATTATTCTCACCCGAGTGAGTAGAATCTTCATGTTTTTAACGCTGAAATAATTTAGTTGATATTGGACTACATCATAACATATACAGAATATAATTATCTTGATAATGGAGGAATGAATTATGATTCATTACCTTTATAGGTAGACAATTTTCAGCATATCTTCCCTGATATGTTATGTGGATTACCCCCCCCCCCCCTGAGTGGGAAATTTAGTTCTTGATCATCTTGGTGTCAGGAGAAGAGATAGGTTTTATCCGTTATTACGAAATGGAACAAGGAGAGATAAAGGGGTTGATAAATTAGTTGAAATATCATGAATTTAAAGGATTCAAAAAACAGATTACATCGCCACAAGGTTATCCAGTTCTATTTTCCAAAAACGACTAATGTACTTTGCGCTTATTTGTTGATTATAAGATGTTGAACCAGACGATGATCAATAAATGGTTTCCTCTTCCATGAATTTATGATTGTTTCCATCAATTGATAGGTGATATGATATTATTTAATATTTAATTGATAATATGATATCATCAGTTAATATTGAGACTATCGAACATTCCTCAGACTATATTTAGGAATAATTATGTCTTGTGTGAATTCATAGCAATGCTGTTTGGGTTAAATGATGCTCTTGTTGGATTAAAAGCCTTAATAAATATTATATTTCATACATTTATGGATTAATTTCAGATGGTTTTCATAAATGTTATCATAGTGAAATTCTAGTTAAAATATTACCATGCCAAACATCTTGTCATCAAGGTGTGTACATTGAGACAACATCAGATTTACACCACAATAACAAAATGATGTTTTTTGATATATGATGTTAATTTATAGAGACATGGAAACCCATATGTAATAGTGTCAATTTTTTCTGATATTCTTTCATCCATTATATTATGGTAATATCATAATAATTCCTTAAAAATATATATCATTCTAGTTTTATATGGTTATTGCCAAATTTTTATACATGATTTCTCACGTTTGGAAGAGAAAATTTCTAGGATGAAAAATAAATTGGTAGATACTGTTTAATATAATAGTTTTAAGAGATTATTTCATGATAATATAGTTAGGATGGAATTTTCACATGTCCCCACATTACACGATCCAAGTATAGAATATACCATGTACTATAATGCATTTAAAATTTGATTATAATTAGTTCAAATGATTAAGGATCGTTATGTTAATTATAGATCCAGGTATCTGAAATGACATGATTAAATTTTCTATACTAATGATCATGAGATAGAGGTAGAGGTGCATTCCCTATGTTTTTGGATACACTATCTCATGGGTCAAAGATTTGTGGCATAAACTACTCACATGAGTGATAGGTATATCTTTTCTAAGAAATACATGAACCCTTAGTAGATGTGGTTGGTTGAGTATCTATATAATTTCAACATTATATTGTAATATAAACCAATAATGGAAAATATCACGGTTGACGATTTGACAAATAATACATAGATAAAGGCATCACATGAGTCTTGTGATGAGTGCACATAATGGACCTACATGTAGACATGCATCTAGATGTTTGAGAAAAGAAGGAGTGAGTATATTAAAAATAGAAATATGTTGTTCCCATGATTTTACAATAGAGTAAGACCTATTATTTTTCTGATTCGATGATCTTAGTTACAATAGAATAATTATATTTTGGGGAGATTCTATGAATATAGTTTCTAAGTTGTGGCCATTATCATATTTTTTGATCTTATGTAAGGAATCATACAGGTGTGTGTGAAGTGATTATGAAAATGTTTCATGCTTCTAGATGGGTGGTTCATCCTAGTTTAACAAAGATGTATCATGATATCCCTAGATAGTACCAGTGGTTTGCAATGAATAAGGAGGTCTCAGTAATTATAGATAGATGCTTAACTTTTCAGTTGGTGAATGACACACAACATAGGACGATTGGGATTTTTAAATCATTACCCATTTTAGAGTAGAAATGAGACGAATTCACAATATTTTTGGTGGTATACTACACTAGATAAAAGGAAAAATTGATGTTACATTGGTTTTTTTGGATTGATTAACTATGTTTAACAACATCTTACCAATTAGGAATTCCATCATAGTTTAGTATATGGGTAATCCTTATATGAATGAGGTTGATTGGTAACATAGTGTTCCAAAGAGTATAATTTCCATAAATATTCTTTATTCAGATCATGTTTTTAGATTTTTCATTCCAATTCTTTATAATTATAAGTTCTTCAAAAAAAATTCTATCATCCATATGATGATGGTCAATTAGAGTGGACTATTGAAGTTATGAAGGATATGTTACAAGCATGTATTTTGATTTTTTTGGTTCATAGGAAAAGCATATGAAACTAATGGAGGTTGAATATAATAATATTTTAGAGGAATAGATCAAAATTGAATCATTTTAGGCATCGTGTGGAAGGTCATGTTTTTCTCCTCTTTTTTGGTAGGAGGTAGGTGAGTCAAAACATGTTGAGCATAGTCAATTGTGGGATACATATAAATTTTTTCCATTGATCATAAAATGGTTGGTGACAAAGTATTGATATTAGAAATCATATTTTTATCTTCATGGATTAATTATGGAATTATTGGATGGTCATCAAGTTTTCTTTTAGTTGTTTCTTAGTTTGTGGTATAACCAAATCAAGAAACAAGGGAATATTGGTCCCAGGTTTTTCAATCTTTTTGAAATAGTAGAATGGGTCGATCATGTGCAATACTATTTATCACTTTAACAACACTACAATACCATTCAATACATGAACCGCATTTTTTGTCCTTGAATATATCATCCATACCCAACCCATGTGACAGATGTAATAGATGTAGAGCATTGTGTTGATGCTTTCATTTATAATACATGTTTTGGATCATAGTGAGAAATATCATCTTGGAATTACTATACCATTTGATTAGATGTAGTTTCAGAATGGGGGAGTTTAAGAGAATACATGGGATAGGGAGTTTTATATGAGAACCAAGTATCCATACTTGTTTCAGAATGAGAGTGTTCTAGTGGTTAGTTTTCTTCCTTTAATCCATTGGGTTCCAACTCTTGTGTTTAAATCCTTACACTGATTGCTTTACATGTTTTGATCATGGTCATTTTTGACATATGAACCAATATAGAATGATTTGAAACATAATCCTCATGGCCATTTGGTGTTAGGGGAATTGATGGGTCACCAGTTAAAGGAAAGGGTTCTAAATTTTAACCCTTTGGCCAAATAATTTCCTTGTATATGAAATATTGTGAAACAACCAAAATTTTAAATGCATAAAAAATTAAATAAATAAATCAAATTATAATTTTATGTCCATTCATTGAAATTTTATTCTAACATGGATTGTGGTAACCCATTGAGTGGGAAGAAATTTTAATATAAATGAATGGGAAAACATCTTAATGTATGTTTAGCATAACATGTCACCTATGCTGATTTCATGTTAAAACCCCCAAAATTTTCACTTATTAATTTTTGTTATAATTCTTAATCAATTTTGAATTGAATTTCATGTAGAATTTTAAAGAATAAATGTACTTCTCATAATTAACAATTGACTTATGTGATCCCATGTTGTGATTTCCATTCTCTATGATAGGGATTGTGTTCCATTCTGTAATGCTTACATGTCGGGCTCATACTTGGAAATTGCACACTTATATGTTTAAATGCTCATATTGAGAGGGATAAGCTCAGTCCATGTGGAAATACTTATAGATTGAGTTCTAGGACTAGGCCAATGTTGTAATTATTATAGGGATTTTACCAATAATGTTTTATTTCTTATAGGGATTTCGCTCAATAATGGTGTTTATAGGGATTTGAAAAAAAAATATGTTGTGAATTTTCCATTATAAATGGCTGTGGTTGTCATTGTCATAATATGTGACTAGATATATTCCTAATTGGTTCCTAAATATGTTATTCTAACATGGTTATATGGTTGTGGTTTATTAGGTCAAAAACATACTTAGATATATTCTAGCATAGAGTCTAAGTAATTTATTTTTGTTTTTTATTAGTTATTTAATTAATTAATACACATGGTTATCACATTATTTCATAAAATTCTTATAAATATTGTTTTTTAGACTTGGTGGTGTCAACATACTAGGTTATACTCAAACACTATATGGGATTCCATTTTTTACCTGAGTATATATCATGGATATTGGTTTGGAAAAGGGAAATTGACCTTAATGTTGATTTATTATTTAGTATTGGGATGTGGTTTAGAGATGACAATGAAATGGGGTATGAGACATGATATTGTGAGTCTTTTATTTGAGTTTGAAATTAATTTTCATGTATTATACTATCATGAGATATAGTTACATTCCACAACTTCATTACAATATTATTTATTTATTTATTGTATTATTCATGTATATTTAAGTGGTGCCTTGCACATTTTTTAACTTTGATTATTTCTTTGTTATTGTGAAATGCTTCTTCAACAATTAATAGTCATGATGGGGGTAACTTCACCCCACAATACTAATCAAACCACCACTACTAGTCAGTAGCCTCAGGTATATGGGGAGGCATGCTTGAGGTTTCATAGCCATCCATTTCCATCCACATAAGAGACTTATAGTTTGTAGGATGTTACACAATGGGATTGAGTGGTGTGAATAAGTTGGTGGGGTGAGTTCCTTTTTATAGTGTATGGGGACTTCTATTCTTGAAAAATTTTGAAATGTAAATTCCACCCACACTTTTCTATGGTGAAGTAGCTCTAATTTGAAACCCAATTCAAAATATGGGAGGATAGGGTTAAAATATTTCCATAAAAAGGATTTTGGACAAGTTTCAAGGACATTTTGTCCCTAATGTTTTAGTATTTTCCATCATAAAGATAATTTTCCACTTAATCATTGTAAATAATATTAATTACATTCTCTAATACTTTTTTCCAAATAAAACTTTCCCATATTTGAAATTATTAATTTTTTTGATTCAAAATATGGAATACATTTTTATAAATTCCAATTATATAAGTGGAAGAAATTAATTCTAATTTAATCCATTAGTAAGGACAACAAATTTTATTTTTAATGAAAATGTTTTCAAAAGTTTGGTATATTTATATGTGAAATTTAAAAGAGAAATTATTCAAATGAACTAAATTTAATTAATTTATTTATATTTTATTTAATTATAATTTAAAACTAATAAATAAAATAATTCTTATTATGTATAAATTAGACAAAAAACTAGTTTTGAATTAAAATGTGGCATTATTCACTATTCATCATAAATAAACCTTCATAGAAAAATACCAAAAATACTCTCTAATGGAATTTTTATTTTCATATTTTAAATATAATGTTTATTTTGTCAAATGAAATTTATAAATGTTTTATAAATTATACAAAATATTTCATTTCTATTAAAATGGTGTAAAATTAACATTTAGAAGAAAATTTCATTTTGATCATAAAATTTAATTAATTCGTATATTATAGCTTCCTAATCAATTGGATTAGTATAAAAACTATTGATTGAATTTATAATAGTTTAATTTCATCAAAAATATAATACCAACGAGGGTTGTTTAATTTATTAAGAAAAAATTGTGTTTATATATAGAAATATAGTTTTCATAAAAATTAATTTATTAATTTTCAAATAGTTCATACATTCACTTTTACTAATTGAAAAAAAATGATTCATTGTATATAGATTTTTAAATCATATTTTATCAATTTACTTAATTTTATTTATTACTGATCAATATCAATAAGAGTTATATCTATTTTAATATCAAAATAGTGTATTCTAGATGGATTTATTATAGGAGTGAATGGTATTTAAAAAAACACCATTAATATAAATTAATATAAATAAATTCAAAAAAACAATTGGAGTAAGAGGTTTGATACACACATAAACCTAAGTTTATTTATCAAAGTATTGTAATCAGTATGGTTCCAATGATATTAGATTATAGAATATGTAATCATAATGTATTGGATTATATGAATTTAAAAATAAAATCGATTCACTAATGATATGACTAATAGATAATTTTCTATCGTATTAAAAAATGTTATGATAAAAAAATATAAATAAGAAAATTAGAATAAAATAAATGTACGAAACAAGTAATATAATATAAATAAACTAAGAATACATTATATCTATTTATAAATAATATATCTCCTTTAACCATACTAGAAATGTATCCACAAACCATGAAATAGGTATCACTTGTTTTATACATACAATAAAGTATATCATTCAACTGAAAGGAAAGTACCTGATAAAAATATCTTATTCCATTTTTCGCCAACCCTGTATCCCTCAATATGATTGATCATATCTTTCTTGATATATCTACAATCCCTTTATTATAATATTAGATTATATATCTTTATGTCCTTACAAGCCAATAATCGTTATCACAGATCAGACACACGATTAGAACAAAAAATAATTCAAATGTGAGAAACTATATATGGTTCCCTTAAGAATAGAAAACTCAAAATTAATTACAAGTATCACCAAAATATATATAAAAAAATTTATTCTTAAGATCTCTCATAAAAAATGGAAATTTTAAATTGAAAATATATCACCGATAGACTCCTTGAATGATTGGGAATATATGGGAAACCTTCCAAAAGATCATATATTCCTCCAAATATCATATCTTTTCGTTGTTTTTTAAATGATTTGGACACCTAGATTTAAAATATCATGTTGGATATCACGTTTTCACACCATTACTATGTAAAAGGTTTAAATACATTAGAAACAAGTCTTTTTTATTAGGACTATAAACTTATTTTCGTCAGATAGACATCTATAATATGGTCAAAACAATTATGAAAATCTGGAATAATCTGATTTTACTGTAATGATATCTATGTGATATCGAAATATATTTGGCCGCATAAAGAGAATACAAGGTCTTTATCTGTTCAATAAATTTCAATAATGTGAATCAGTTCCAAACATATTACAATTTTTGTAATGGATGTATATAATTTTATAAACATAATAATTTAGAAATTCATATAAATATGGTGAAAATTAATGTATTCATTAAAAACATTATTAAAATTCATGGAAATAAAATTCAATTAATTCATTTAAAATGATAGAATTTGTGATTTGGAAAATAAAATGGAATTGAAAATTAATTAAGCGAATTTATGAAATACAAATATCCCCATTTTTGGAAATCACATACCTCATAACATAAATGGAATGAAACATTAAAAAAAATATAGTATTGTTCTTTTAGAAAACATCATATTTTGAAATTAATATTGCTACTTAAATCTCTTTTAGATTATCAGTATAGTATATATAATGGAGAAGATGATTAATACGATAAATTTCCATTAATTTATTATCTCTACAATGAAATATATTCACCCCTTTCTACAAGAAATCTCACATTGTAGAAATAAGTAAGATATCATGTCCGAATTTAAATTATGGATTATGATTTCATGTGTTTTTTTTCGAAAGGAAGAATTTTTAAATTTTATAAGTACATGACATATGCTCTTGACTACACGTCTTGTTCCCAACTTACCCATGTATCCAAGTAATAATTGTGTAATGGATGTGTACATGGCTATGTGAGGTAAATTGGAGACTTCCTAAAGCCGAAAACAGTTAAAGATAGTACATGTCATGTACATTAAATGAACACCCCTTGTAGTTTATTCTTTTATTTTCATAAATGTAACGGGGCCAAGTGTAATCTCTAGAACACCCTTTTTCTAGTTGTGCTTTCTATTAGAGCATACAGAATCACTAAATCTTCTACAATCCACTGATCCATCATACGTTCTCCGAATCAAATATCATCGGTTTCATTGGAATCGAATCGTTGATTACATCCAACCTTTAGAGCCTCACATCATGATTATTATTCATTCGTGAGTTATTTAAGGCTGAATGATTCAATCCTTTATATTAGATCTATGAATTTCTAGTCGAATTCAAGGGTCAACGTTTGAGAGTGTTCATTGTTCAATGTCAAGGTAGGTGGTTTGTTGCAATTCAAATTTTTCTTTGAGTAATATATTTCAATTTGTTGATTAGACATGATTCATGTATTTAGTTTTAAGTAATAGAACTGAGTTATCATCTTCCTTAGATTAAATGAAGTAGTTATGGATATTATTGTTGTATTATGATAAATTTAATTTTTAGGGGACACCCAGTGGGTGTCTTTCCTTGTTTGAATGTTTGTGGTCATTCGGTCTATGTTGCCTATGAGACATACTTTGTTTCCATTAAATTCTTGTTATGATGGAATTTATTGCTTATTGATTCTTCTTAAATTCATGGGTTATTCATTGTATTTTCATATCCATGTAGTAGTTGAGATTACTTTGGACTATTGGATTTCATTGTGTACGATTATATTACACATGGCTGTAAGAACCTTATGTAGTTAGGCAATAAGGGTCATTGATGTTGATGACTTCCACAATGTTTCTATTATGTTTAAATTCTGATACCATAAGGAGGGATTGATGGTATTTTCTATCTCAGAGTGTCTACAGTATACCGTTATGAGACCACATGGGGAATTGACATTTAGTGATTCCTGTGAGAGTATGTAGTTTATCATTAAAAGACCCTATGATTAATTTCTGGTGAGCGATTCCTCATGCAGTCTTTATCTTTGTGAGACAATAGGGGGTAAACTGTGTGGGTTATCACATAGGGATGTTATATCATTATTGAATTGATGATATGCTGAACTAGAGGGGTTAGACATTGAGATATTCCCAGAGTTTTTCTAGTGAATGATTGATTGATTTTGACAAGTCAACCAATCCAAAGGACAACCATGGACTCAATCTTACTTGATTGTATGTTTTTATTTGGAGACATATGTTTTTCTATTACACATGGGATATATAGATTAGGCTATATCCCATTATTTCTTTATTCAATTGATTGATTAATTAAAAAACATAAATTAATGTAACTGGAAACATTAAGACTGTTTACTTTTCTGTACATCCTTATTTATTTCATTATTTTTCATATTTCCTGCTATATATATTCACAGACTGTCTTGCATAGATATTTTTGTGGTTTCTACTAGGATTCACTTAACGCCCTGTTTGGGTCATTATTTTGGGCCCAAACATGTTATATGGGTTCATGTATAGATAATGGAAATCCCTTTCTACCTCAGGTGCTTCATTACTATTGGAGCTAGAGAGCATGTGACCAAGTTAAGGCCTAAAATGCTTTTGGAGTTATTTGCTGTTTTAATTACATTATTTTAAGTATTGTATTTCCATCATTGTGACATTTTTGGATGCATTACAATATACTTTTGACATGAATCATTTTATATATATATATATGTATGGAAGTCATTTATACTACCAGTCTTCTATTTTTTACCATGTTTTATGTTATTTCTCCTTCCAATATTGTTTTCTTTGTTTTTGATATGTTAATCTACCTATGAGGGCATATTTTCACCATTATCACACCCAAGTCCCTTTCTGCTAGTCGGAAGTCTTTGGTGTTTAGGGAAAACCACATGAGACCATGTCAAAAATTGAGTACAGAGCACCATTGGGCGACACATGCTACTAGGATGTTACAAAGTGGAATCAAAGGCAGGTTCATTTATTCTTTATGTTACTATTTGGATCCTATATATAGGGACAAAAAGGAATAGGTAGTTAGTAAAAAGTTTTTCCTGAGAGTTACTACATAGTGTATAGAAAAAAGCTAATATACCTTGAATATAGGTATTTCTCTAGTTTTGAAATTTTTAAAGTTGATTTTATTTTACCAACGGGTGATTCACTATTTTGGGATGTGATCATCTATATCATTGAGGTTCTATTTCAGTTCTAAAACAATCATATGTGTGTATTCCATATATTGTGTCAGATAAGCACATTATAGGGATCACATGTCATACATTATTGTCATTCTATTTAGGGCGCATTATATATTCCATGTTGTTGTGATAGATGTTGTGCAATATATTAATTTTTGTGTGATAGATTTTGGGATCGAATACCTAATATGTTTATAGGGTATTAGAATATGTAAATTTTAATTTGGTTGGATGCCACACTTTGGCACCTGAGGTGTTATGGGCCCCCTATGATCAAAATTTGGTGTATAATGTATGACCATAAATTGAATTTTGACTAGTTGTGATGTTAATACGGATTCCAATCATTGATTTGATAGATTATGGGCTCTCACGGTTTGGAAACTATCATTCTCTGGATAAAATTTTATGTTTTAAGGGTTTCAGAAAAGATTCAGAGGTCTACTATTCAGAAACCCATACAACACAACATGTGGTGTTATGAACACATCCCATAAGTTCTTATTCTCTAGAAGAAACAACATTTCATAAGTAGATGATATGTATTGTGTGTATATTCTGTGTTGTATTCTTACGTGTCGCTGACTGTCTGAGAAGGTACACAGGGTTAGGAAACCTTTGGCAGAACACACCATGTCTAGATTAAAGTAGTTGTGTTAAAAGTAGTTTGATTCTGGCCATGTGACTAATGACATAGGTGGATAATACATTGGAGGACATGTCGTATTACATTCTTGCATGCCATTTTGAGACAACTATGTCATAGAATGTGTGAATAATGAAATTGGTGGTTAAAACATAGGTGTCAATTTCCATGTGTAGGGTGAACATGCCATGTTTAAGCTGAACAAGCAATGTATTGTTACCCAGGAGAGAACTGTGGGGTTTAGCTTGTTAGAAGAACTTTTTTGGAGGATAAATTCACGTACACACCATGTCTAAGGATTAATATTCCATGTGTAGGGGTGTTACACAACAAGGTTTGGCAGTGGGACATTCCCATGTTTAAACCCAAGGGAACACGACATGTTGAGGGTATACGGGCAGTGTACCCAGATTATGTAAAACTATATTATCTATTTTCTCATGTTCAATTTATGCACTTCTAAGTTTTAGTCCTTAATAATATTTAACTAAGGTGTGCTCTTGACCATGCAGATTCGGGCCACTGAGATTTCCTCTAGTTGTACTCCTAGTACAGGGCAATGATCAAACACCAGAAATGGTATATCTCGAACTACCAGATGATCCTAACATCATGCCTGTATTGGAACCAGCATTTATACCAGAAATCATTGTGGATGCATAGTTATGAGAAGTACTCGAGAGATTAATTAAAACATTTTAGGGAGCTTCATTCTGCCCCATCTATGGAAATGTTGTTGCAGGTTTTTTAGCAGCAACATCCTCCCACTTTCTTAGGTGATGGATGACCACAAGCTACAGAGTCATGGATAGAAGCCTTTCTATATATATTCAAGAATCTCAAGACACATTTTGAGTGGTGTTTAATGTTCACAACATAAATTCTTCGAGATTCTTCTTTGATATGATGGGAAATAATATAACAGGTTGTACATCAACATGTTAGGTATCGGGATGAGTTCTAGCCGAACTTCTTTGACTATTTATACCCATAGTTCTTGAGGGGTGACTAAGACTAAGAGTTAACGGGTTTTTAATAGGGTACTATTTCATTCATGGAATATTCATCTTGATTCATAGATCTATAGCTCTTCACACCCATTATGGTGGGTGATGAGTTATCTAGGGCTAGGATGTTTGAGGATGGTCTCCAAAATGAAATCTGATCCAAGGTGTACATCATAAGGTTGATTTCCATATTCTATATTCAACCAGGTGCTGATCACCAAGAACAATTTGCATGAAGTTTGGAGCTGTAAGCCATGGAGGATCAACATCAAGAGTTGGTACTTCTCCGACTAATAGTTGGAAGCACAGTAGGGTCTCTACGCGCATATATCCATTTAGACCAGATGATCCTTTAGGTGGTAAGGTGGTATGGTAACAATTTGGTAAGAGAGGGCATATGAGTGTTCAGTGCCTAAGAGACCAATTCGAGTGCTGATCTAGCGGAATGATGGTCCATCTTCAGTGTTTTTTCTATTTTTTCTCACCGGAAGCTAGTGATAGGAGTTCTTCAATGAATCCACATTCAGAACAAGGACAACCAGCTTATCATTAGTCTGGGAACTAGATTTTTCCTGACTTTTCAAGCTAAGGAAGAGTTCATGGACATGGTAACCAATCATATAAATTTTAGTGACTGGAGGGTGGATCAGCTCAAGGTAGTTAGAATGGGTCACAGGGCCATTGTACATGTAAGACTTTTGTAGTGTAGTAGACCCAACATGAGAAGGACTACAGACCCTCTACAGTATTAAGTATGATTCTAGTGTAAATTGTATTGTATTATTCCATTTTTGATATAGGGGTATCCTATACCTTTATATCTATTGCTTTGGTAGAGAGTGTTAGGCTCTGTATCATTACATCTTATGATGTTATGATGATATAATCGATATTTCGGATTATAATTGCTATTGAACATCAGGGAAAGGAGTTCCCTCTTGAGTTTAGTGGGTGTCACATATTATGGTACCTCAATGTCTTATGGATGATTGTTTTTTATGTCATTCTCAGAATGGACTATTTAGTCTTTTTTCAGTCCTTTTTTGACTATTACTTCTAAAGGGTGAGCTCCGCGTCACCCGATAGTGGGTCTTTTCTACACAAGGGTGAATGGGATGTCCAGGCAAGCATAGCTGGACTCGAGCATCATGAGTAGACATGAATTACAGCCCATATAACAATTTTATATCTATATGAACATATGACTTCATATAGATACTTTCCTCCATTGTTGGATCATTTCAGGAATGTCTTTCTATACGACATTTCAGGATTACATCGAGATTGAGTGTTAGATTTCTCTACTGATCTTGTTCCAAGAGCAAAACATGTGTCCATTCCTCCCTATAGAATGGTTAAACTAGAGTTATAAAAGAAAATGAAGTAGTTTGAGGATTTACATTCAAAGGGTTTCATCTGAACCAGTAATTCTTATTGGTGTTCTCTTATCCTGTTTGCGAAGTAGGAGGATGGAACCCTCAGAATTTGGACCGATTATCCAAAGATGAATAATTATAAAGTCAAGAATCGATACCCCTTGACGAGTATTGATGATATCATTCATCGGAATTGGGGATAAACAGTTTTCTCAAATATTTACTGTAGATCTGGTTATCATCAGTTTCTCTTTAGACCATCAAATATACATCTTACCAAATTTCAGAGTAGTTATGGTCTATAAGAGTATTTGGATATGTCATTCAGTGTCTCTAACGCGCTAGCTATTTTTATGGAATTGATAAACTGGGTGTTCCATCTATAATTGGATTCCCTTGTGATTGTTTTCATTAATGATATCTTGGTGTACACTCACAACCGACATGACCATGCCACCCATATTGAGATTGTTTTCAGTAAACTAAGAAAGAATCTGTTATATGTTATGATCTCAAAATGCTACTTTTGGATGTACCAGATTCACATCATATGTCATGTCATCTTATAGAAAAGATTATATGTAGAACCATAGAATGTGAGATTATTTGTTTCATGGGAGAAACCTAACAACTTATTTGAGATACAATGTTTTCTAGGGATGGATGGTTACTATAAACATTTTATAGATGACAGTTCCTGCTTAGTAGCACCACTGACATGCCTGACTTAGATGGGTGCAAAGTACTCGTGGATAGATTCTGTCGATTATGCCTATCAAAATTAGAAGTAGAGATTTCCTTCAGCACCAATACTAGTATTTCTAGAGATAGTAAAGAGTTACACCATATACTATGATGCATCAAGTATCGAGATGGGAGTAGTGTTTTTGCAAGGGTAATGAGTCTTTGTGTATGGGTCTCCGAAATTGAGGACACATGAGAGGAATTTCCCAATGCACAATCTTGAGTTGGACATAGTTGTGCATGATTTTTTCTTTTGGAGACATTATCATTTGGGATAGTTTTTTTGTGGTGTTCACTA
Organism: Viscum album; assembly: GCA_963277665.1. NCBI lineage: Eukaryota > Viridiplantae > Streptophyta > Magnoliopsida > Santalales > Viscaceae > Viscum > Viscum album. The sequence continues at coordinate 52,473,893 of OY728143.1, read as the reverse complement.
AACAAAAAAAATATCATTTATATCTTTACTCAGTGTGATCTAAATTCCAGACTGTGAATGTGGGTCGAGTACCCTCATTTTTTTAAATCTGATCTTGGCTACACTCATGGGAATGACAATAATGTTCTTGATGCATTGAGAACGATAACTCAAATACTGGAATTACATGAGGCCATTAGGGAGTGGAAGATTATTCCTCTATTTTATGAGATGTATTTGGAGGTTTTCAACAGATAGGGGTCGGAATTTCATTCTTTTTTATTTTTTGCCTCTACTATACTGAATTAGGTGTGAATGGGGTACCTATCAGGTTATGAAGGCCTAGTAATGTGGGAGAGTGTGTCTGGAGAGGACCCTACTCCAGGATAGACCATAGGAGAGGATGAGATCCTTCACTTTCATGGGCACATATGGGTGTTAGCAGAAATACATGAGGAGATAATGCCGGATCTCCATTTCTCATCTTGGGATGTTCATCCTATTGTCTCCATGATGTATCGTGATTTATACCATCAATATATCTATCCAGATATGAAGAGGGAAGTTGCATGTTTTGTTATGAGATTTATCACCAGTTAGTTGGTGAAGGTGTTTCTTCAACGAGTGTGGGACACAAGTGTATTAGGATACATGGAATGATTTCACCAAGATATGTTGGTCTATTTTAGGTATTGGAGAGTGTTGGGATGGTTTCCTATCAATTGAAATTACCTCAATGGTACCAGTATATGAATGGCGTCTTCAACGTTTCTCAGCTACAACATTACTTCTCAGACCAATCACATGTTTTTAACCTAATGAGGATGAGTTGGAGGGGGAAGAATTTTTCAAGGAGCACCCCATATAGATTGGGGACCGTAGCATGAAAGTTCTCCATAGGTAGAATGTTTTTCTGGTATAGGTGTTATGGCATCATGAGCAATTATAAGATGAGTCATAAGAGAGGGACTCAGATGTACATTCATAATGGGACATCCACAAACCAGGCTATGGAATGCACCACCCATTATCAGTGCTAACACTAAAGCATTGATAAAGGTGGTACCTTTATCAATGCTAAAAAATTGATGATAAAGGGTACCTTTATCAATGCTAAAAAAGTGTAGATTAAAGTACCCATTTTCAGCGATTTTTTTAGCGCTGATAAATGAACCCCCTTTAACAGTACTTCTTTAGAATTGTTAAAGAGTACCCCTTTATCTATACTTTTTTTAGTAGTGCTAATAAATGGAAAATTTTATGAGTGCTCTTTTAAAAGCACATATAAGAGGTCTACTTCCAAAAAAATAATTAATAAAATATATTAATGTTTAAATATATTTTTATAGGTATATTGATATAAATATAATATATATTGTTAAAATATAATATTAATTATATTTTAAATAAGTATAAATATATAGTTACAATTAATATATAAGATATTTAGTGAAAATGGATTATAAAAAAATTAAAAAAAATATTTTTAATAAATAATTTACTAATTATTATGGAGTAATAGTCATTTAATAACAATTCAAAGACTAATAAAATTTAAAATTTTTATAAAAGATCAAAAATATTTTGAAAACCCAACTCGAACTTCAAATGGCCATAACTTTTGATATCGATGTTCGTTTGAGCTCTACCATATACCAAATCGAAACATGTGATGAGATCTATACACCTATGATTGGGGTTCTCGGGTAAAGGTTTATTCGAGGCCAAAAAATGACAAGAAGTCATCTAATACTGATTTTTTAGTCGGGATACCACGATTTTTCAACATTTTGATAATTTTCATCCTCGTTAAGGGTGTATAATTGGATTTTTTTGATGGGACTGAATTTATTCCAAGGTATTAAATTCATATTGGTATTATTGCATTGAATTTTTTTTAAGGCACTGCAATTTATAATAAAAAATATTACAATATATACATATTTTTTATATATTCACACATAAACATTAAATTATAAATATAAATAATAAAATATATTGACATATAAAATATATTACCTTTATCTAAATAATAACTAATATCCATATTATTTAAAATAAAAATATATGAATATTTATTTAAAAGGGGTCTTTATCAGCACATTTTGCAGTGCTGATAATGGGGACCCCCCCTTTATCTATGTCGGCTTCAACAACGCTTTTCTTGCCTTGTTAATGATTTTTTTGAGCACTGATAAAGCATGTTTTTGTAGTAGTGTGGATAGAGTTGTTTTTTGTTTATTAATCTCCACCCATGGGAGGGATATTCATGGAAAAATTAAGTTAAGGGGGGAGATTGTAAGAACTAGGATCTTCGTTTGTGGTAAGGATCATGATTTCGGTTGTATTTGAGGAAAATGGTAAAATTTTAAAATTTTATATGTACATGCCATGTACTCATGAGTACACACTAGGTAACCAATTTCCGAGTGTAGCTGTGTACAAACCATATAATGGCTGAGTACATGGCCTTGTGAGGTGAACTGGAGATATCGTAAAGCATAATGTAGTTATGTCTAGTACCTGGAGTGTAGATTAAATCAACACGTCATGTATTTTTTTTCTTTTATTTGATTAAACGAATCGAGGATGCATCTAATCTCCATAACTCCCTTATTCTAGTCATGCCTCAAGTAGGAGCATACAGAATCTCCAAATATTCTTTGACCCACTAATATGTCGTATGATTTCTGAATCAAACATTATTGGTTGTGTTGGAATTGCCTTGGTGAGTTTTCCTACATCTAGATCCTCTCATTCTTATTTCTCTACTTTGTTGAGTTATTCAATTTTGAACTTTTTAACCTTTTTTATAGATCTACTACGTTATAGGTAAATTAAAGGGCTGATATTTGTGAGTTTTCATCTTTCAACATTGAGGTAGGTGGGTTGTTGCCTTTTGAAGTTTTGCATTGAGTTATATATGAAAAGGTGTGTATAATCCTTGATTCGGGTGTTTCGTTTTAATAAATTTAACCCTATTATAATCTTATATATATTGAATGATAGATTTAGGGTTTTTGGTTGATGTATTACGCAAAATTTCATTATTAATAGTCACACTATGGGTGTGTTTATTTGTTTAAATGATTGTGTCCATTAGGTCATGGTTTCCTATAAGGAAGACACTGTTTAATTTCCATCCATGTTACGTTGGAATTGAATACATATTTTAACATTTCTAATTCTTGTGTTATGATTTTTAGATTCTTATCCTTGTATTAGTTGATATTACTTTGAGTAACTGCATATCATTGTGTACGATTGTATAACACATGGCTGAATGAACCTAATGTAGTTAGACTATAGTGGGAATTGACATTGAGGTCTTCCCTAGAGTGTTTGTTATGATTATGTTTTGAGGATATAGGGGAGATTTCTAGTGAGTTATCCCTTATAGAGTCTATAGAATAAGATTATTTGACCACAAGGGGAATTGGCATTGAGTGCATACCCAAAGGGTATGTAGTTTATTTTAAAAAGGAAACATGAGGAATTGATGTTGAGTGCTTCATTAGATAGTCATTTTCATTGTGAGACCATAGGTGTTAGACTGTGTCAACTTTCCCAGAGGGTCATTCTAACATTATTAAATTTATGAAATGATGAACTAGCAGGGTTTGACTGTGAGAACATTATCAGAGTGTTTCTTGTGAATGATTGATTGATTTTGACATGTCTACCAAGCCATTGTAAAATCTTGGACTTGGTCTAACATTATTTTAAGATGGAATTCTGAGAAATTACATTTTATACTACATTGGGGATACAAATACTAGGCATGAACCTTGGATTTCATTAATCAATGGTTTGAATAATGGATAAATGTAAATGAATGTAATTGAAAACTATAGGATTGTTTACCTTGGAGTACATCCTTATTTATTGATTTATTTTTCATATTTCCTTCTATATATTTTCACATATAGTTGGACACAGATTTTTTAGTGGTTACCTATTGGTGTTCATCTCACTCCTTATTTGGGTCATTCTATTGGGACAAAATATATTGTATGGTTACGGGTATAGATAACAGAAAGAGACCTTATATATCAGGTTCTTGACCGATGCCATATCTGGAGATCATGGGACCCAGCTGAGTCTTGTGATTTTGTTTGAGTTATTTACTATTTTACATACATTGGTTTTATTATTGTATTTACTACATTGTGACTAGTTTGGCTTCATTCCTAGATAATCGTGACAAGCATCATTATTTATATATATTCCATACTAATTTATACTATCAGTCTTATGTTGTTTAAATTTTTTTATTGTATTATTGTTTCCACTATAATTTAATTTTTTTGACTGTGTTACTCTACCTATTATGGTATAGTTTCCCCATTATCACACCTCTAGCCCTTGATACTAGTCTTCATGCTCTAGCATTTGAGGAAAGGTGCTTGAGGCCATGTGACCAACCGGGTATAGGGAACTTTTGGGTGGCACATGAAACCAGGATGTTACAAAATATATCCCTTTAATATTTAAAATAATAATTGGGAACACACTATAATGTTGCAGAATCATCAGTTAAATAAAAAGTATATGATTAAATATTTGGAATTATGTTATCATCCCCAAAATTATAAAAAACATTTAACCAATCATATTGAATAAATATACCAAGAATAATACCAAGATATAAGTTGATTACAATCATCTATAGAAATTTCAAATGTTTATCAAAATAATGATTACAATATGAGTTCAAAAAAAATTGTCTTCTTTCATGAGTGTTTTTAAATTAGTCGTTATTTTATGGTCTTATTTTAAAACATTTTTATCTTCATAATTTGATTTTTCAGAATCGATTTCTTATAGTTTTTTCCTTACTTCACAGGTAAGATCATTATTCTTATCTTTAATAATATCAACATCATCTTCACAAAAACATACACTTAAAATTTCCAACATTAAGTCCATGTTGTTTATTTTGAGTGCATCAACTTCTTTAATATTTTTTTCTATTTGATCAATGAAATCATTTTCCAATTTTACTCTTTTATCACTCTTGTTGGATAAATAATAAAAAATATAACTGATCAACCATTAATTTCTGTATTTCATGAATATGGTCATAATGAGACTGAAATTGAGCATCAAAATCATTTTATAATTTCACCATGGAATTACATGATTTTTTTTGGGAAACATAACATTATTGTAATGTAATCAAATAAGTCTAAATATATATTATGGAATATTAATTCAATTTAAAATACTGTAGTTTTTTTTAAATACTATCAGAAAAAAACTCTCTCTTATATTCATGGAATGTAAAGAATAATATCTTCCAATGTTTTTAATTATTGAGTGATGTAATAAAAACAATTTAGTCTAATATTTACTATGTATTCCAAAAACTCTAGATCTGGGTGAAGATATTTTTATCATATTTTATCAATAAGAAAAGTTTTACTAATATTTATTTTTTTCCCTTTTATTTTGAAACAAATCATCTATCATTAGAATAATTATTTAGTCAGACATTTCGATATTTTCAACATATTCAGTGTCAGGTTTTTTCTTTGAAACACGATCTACCTCACCAATATTTAATTATAACCATTAATTTTCTCTTAATGATTATTCTATTTCACAACATTACAATTCTTCATCATTGTTTTCTTTTGAATTCATGTACCATGATAACGACTTTGATGAGGATGTATTAGATGATTCTTCAAATTGAGTTTCTTCAACATTGCATGATTTTTTCTCATTTCGACCCTTTTCTTTTTCATTATCCAATTCATTATATATAAATAATCATAATCTTCAGTGTATTCATATTATAATTCTTCTGGTCCACATTTTTTTCATTCCTTACCTTCCCACTATTCATCCTCATTACAATATTTAGCTTCTAATCGATTCTCATGAACCTTGTTAGAAAAATAATTTTGTTGTCCTTAAACCAACTCAATGACTTATTCTTATTTTTATCAATAAATATAAAAACCTATAATGATAATATATTTTTTAAACAAAATTAGGGTCGATTTAGTATCTATTAATGTCGGTGTCAATTCATTTTGTGAAGTTTCAACAAAAACAGATTCTCAATCTTTAGAAGGATGATTTTATTATTTATTATTTTTTTTGTTGATCTATTTTCATTAACTATGGGAACATTATAAAGGAAGACTGATGTTTATTCAATGACTAACGATACATCTGGTTTTTATTTAGAATCTTCATAGGGGAAAATTGTAATCCATTCAATAAATTTTAACATAAAATAGAATATCATATTATCTTAGTTGTTAATTTTATTTTTATATTCATCCTTTATTTTTCATTATCTTGAACTCTTAGGGCCTTTTCTTCAACAGGATCTATTCTAATTTGAGTATGATCATGTTTTTTATAATTTTTTAGTTTCATCCATCACTCATAATGATTAGTAGGTGCTTTTATTTTATTCTGTTATTTAGTTTCATCATTAAGATGTGAGGTTTCAACCATTAATTTATTTTTCATCCTCTCTATTGAATTTATTGATATATATTCCTATGATAAAATATCCAATGGTTTTTCAAAATAAATTCTTGATTTTTATCAAAAATCATCTTAATTACTTTTATTTTATCATTATAAATGAGTGATACATTTTCACTTATTGCATGAGTTTTTAATCAACATTTGTTAATGAAAAAAAAATCATCTTACTCAGGAATCCCAAAAACATTATAATATTTTACGTAATAGAATGATATTTTATTTTATGTATATTCAATTAAATAAAAATTACATGTTCAACCTTTCTCTTATCAACCTATCAGTCTAATATGAAGATAACAGTCAAAGTGAGAGTATCATGGATCCATTACTTCGTATTAAAAAACCATGAGTACCCAATGTAATGTAACTAAAATATTAGGAATGATATGAAATTTTTTGTATTTATTTTCATTTAAGAATAATGAATCTTCATCTCTTATTTTGTTAATTGGTTATAAATTATCCATAATTTTGAGTGATGGAAAATGTGTATCACCTCAGGAAGTTATTATAAGCTGTTAAAATAGTTTCTTGTTTATAAGTTATATTATATTCCATACATCATGATGTAAAACTTATCCCCCTATTTCAAAAAATTTATAGAGGTGTACAACTCATGAACATGTTCAGGGCAATACTTAACCCATTTATTATATTTTTAAAATAGAAATTTATTCATATGATTTAAAATAAATTTCCTTCTTCATAGTAGGGTCAAATTTAAAAATTAAAATAACATTCAATAAAACATTATCTAAAAATAAATCATTCTTCATAATCATATATATATATATATATATCTTCACAATGAATCTAAATATGGAGATATAGTCTAGAATAAAGATAATCGGACTGATCAGGATGTAGGATGTAACAAGTCCATGAAAATTCTTTTTGGGAATCCGATGTGAAAATAGGGATTCACCCTTTTATATAGAATAATTGGGAAATGGTTCATTGTCCAAAATGGATTCAATGGTTCATATGTTAAACACTTTGATCTGATGTCTTAATTTCACTCAATGAAACTATTAATGAATTTTTTGAACTGTTAACATTTTATAACCATTTATTGTATTCAACGAAATATAATTAGAAAAAAATTGAATTAATAATGTTTAAATGTTTTTTTGACCAAACATTATATAGAGAAATGTAATGGAAAAGTAAAAAAATTAAATTATAATAAAAATAACTTTCGAAGTTGAAATTTTTCATTATTATAAACATCATTTTTTTCTTAATTTTTTAATGAAAATCAACAGTACTAAGAAACTATATATGATAGTTTTTATATAAAAACTAAATACATTAGTTTTAAAATAAAACATTAAATATTCATTAGTGGGAAAAGTGAATATGAAATTTCAAAAAAACCATTATAAATTTTGTAATGAAACATAAAATTTTATGAAACATTAATTATAGAAAATTTATAACATTTATTAACTTCAATTATCCATTATAAAGTTATAAATCTGAATGTTTTATAAATAAATATAATATTCCAACTTATTTATGAATATTTAATAAAACCATAAATTTTTAAAACTATATGAATTTGAAACAAAAAAACATATATATCCCTTATCTTAAGATGTGTAAAAAAATTTAATGAGATTGGTGAACAGGATATAGATATATATGATCATTTAATCTTTATAATTCCGAGAATATATTTACTTTTCTAAAATTGATATGAAGGTGTAGGAATTTTGAAAATATCAGCATTCTAATAATGGGTTTTGATGAATATTAAAATTGTATACCCTTTTATTATGTTATCCCTAGGATAATGATTCCTAATATCTATGTGTTTTTCACGTTATTTATGTGAAAGGTTATTATATATTTTGAATTCACTAGTATTAACACCAAGTATTTAATTTATTTTAAATTAATGATGTAGTTAGTGAGTGTGATTGGCATTCACAAAACATGAGAAAATCATCATCTTGAAACTACATATTTGACTTCACCTGTAGAAAGTGCTACTTAGTGTTGTTTCCTACATGACCAACAAACAAATTACTATCTAAATAAAATAAATGATCCTTATGTACTTTTTATATAAATTCTTAGACAACCAAATTCTTCATTTGAAGAATTTTTTAGTTCATAATCATGTTATAATTAATATAAAATTCCAATATCCACTGTTCCATTATGATAATCCAGAATTAATATTACTTATATAAGGTGGGACTATTTTGGATTTTCATCATATATTTAAAACAATAAAAATGAGAACAATTAAACATATAATACTTGTTATAAATTAAATAAAACTTCATATCATACCTCTAAAAATATTTTGATCAAAAGGTTGCCCAGCCGCAAAAAAATCTAATGTATTTGAAGTACCGATATGAGTACCAGAACATTTAGAGTTATTGTGTACAAAATTATTGAGAATATATTTTATATAATTATTTTGGGATATAATATTTCTTGATGGTTTTTATAAAAAGTGAAAAAATAAAACGGTATGTTGAATCACCAACCATACTTATCTCAAACGCATATTTCTAAATATTTGGAAAGGAATCTCTTAAGGATTTTTGAATTGATCTGAATTAAATTTCATAAAAGAAGTTTTTACATTAAAATTTTTTTTATTAAAAATATTTGTAATAAGTGTTGGATCATTTTTTCTATTAACCTAAATATTTTTTAATAAAAATCATGTAAATCTATCATATGCCGCTCAAGAAGATTTTGTAAATTTGAATAATGATTTGGTATATCTAATTACATAATTATGATGTTTTCTATTTTCAAAACTAGAGGTTTTTTCAACATAAACATCCTCTTCAACGTATCCATTAAGAAAACCATGGAGCACATTCATTTGAAAATTTTTAAAGTAATCAAATTCTACAACGGATTTTAGAATATGAATGGATTCAAATCACTGTAAAATCACATAGGTATATTTAAAATTTATACCTTATTGTTGGTAATATCCGAATAAGAATGTGATTCTTTATTTATAAGGATTTTTACATTTCATACCAATTTTCTTCTAAAACCCAACAAAACACAGATTTCAGAATTTAATTTAGGTCTTTCATCCATGATCCAGAATATTTTCCACTTATTATCATTTATTTCTTACTGTATATCATTAATCCAATCCTCATCATTTCAACCCCATCAAAATTCATAGGATCAAATTGGGAAAGGAGAGAAAGAAGTTTAATTTCATTTCATTATGAACTTGCTGTCTTGATATTTTGATCAAAATCTCCAATTAAATATTTTTTTTGGATGATTCCAAAGAAGAAACTGATTTCTTAGGTTTGGTAAGCTGTGTTCATCAATATAATATACAAAATATTACTAAGTAAAAACATTAAAAAAAATTTTTGGTTAATTTCGTTATATGAATAATTGTCTAACCATGTTTTACGATCAGTTTTCCAAAACACATACACGGAGGATATTGTTATAGGTTGTTTAAAATCAAAAGGATTAGTTTTATCAAATTTGAAATTTGTTTTTTCACCAATAGTAAAAGAATTGTGGTTAAAACAATATATTCTATATAATTAATTGACTAACATTAAAGTATCCATTCGTCGGATTTGGGTGAAAATTTATTTATGTTGCTTTTCTTATTCAGGATAAACACTTTCCCTCCAAAAACACTGATGTATGAAACTTTTTTCATTTTTTTCAATCCATTAATCATAAGGGGTTTTATTAATAAAAATAACGTATTATAACTCCATTTATAGTATTGTAGGATGTATTAATCTCATCAACCCACAAATGATTAGAAATTGAGTATTCCCTTAACCTGGATTTTGTAATTTCTTAAAGAATAAAATTTACTCTTTCAAGAGAACAAATTTTCATAGGATTACAAGGTGATTAAAAGTTATGTTCTATAGATTTCACATTAAAACAGATTCAAAATCATAGTTTATAAATTTTACACCATAATAACAATAAATAGTTATCAAGGGATTTCTTTTATAATATTTTACATGAGCTAATAATATTTAAAAAAACATCAGTTTTTATTGTGAGAAAATCAACCCATCTATTTCTATTATAATAAAAAACCTAGAATTATACATATTATTTATATACATTAAACCCATTTTCTATATGAATGAATAATTCCATGGAAACTAACTATAAATATTCAGTATTTGAGACATCACTTTTATAATAAAAACTATACCTATGTTTGATACCTTATAGACAATAGTCACAAACTTTTAAATAATAAATCCTTTGATCGGTTTGATCATTAAAAAGTCTTTTCATATTCAACATACATATGTTTTTAAGGTAACAATGTTCAGAAATTATATTATGTTACCAAAAATGATCTTTTTTTCACTAATTCATGGTATTATTTTCCCCCTATGGTCTTCTATGTTATGTTATAAACATTCTCATGATGATTGGTAGAAAAAAATGTATTAATCACGTAATTGTGTACAATACATATATCACTTACGTAATTGACAAGGTTTACTTCATCAAATAATTGAATTATTTTTATAAGGTGTTTCTTAATGACTTTAAAAGACTTTTTTTAAATTAAATCCTTACAATGCAAAAAAATATAACATATATCGATAATCTATCTATTAGAATTATCTGCAAAGGTACTATTTCCACATTTTCTATTGATTATATTTTTGTAAACATGTTTATTTCTAGACATATGATAGAAAAATAAACTATCAATATAACATTTTATCTTATAAGTGGTACATTATATTTTATTCTAAAAGAAACAATGAAATAGACTATGGTAACTAAATCCATATAGAGTACCAAAATTTCAGCAATCTAAATTTTATGAATCTATATTTTTTGGTTAATTGGACTTATAAGATCCCAGGGATTGAAATTTGTTAATTGAATGCTTATTTATCCAATGAATAAGTATTTGACACTTCATACCAAAATGATTACTTTTATAAATAATGATGATGTAACAAAAAATAGCAATTTTTTGTGTAAACTGCATCCTAGAACTATTACCACATGGATAGATATTTTTATGTCTAATCAATGTTTTGTTTACCAGTAATAATGCCTTAAAATATTTTATCAAAATATGATATTTTAGTTATTAGATTAAAAACTATGTTCTTCTCTGAATAAGTATTAGTTTTATTAGTATGTTTTTCTATATAACATTTTTCTCAAAAATTACATTCAAAAAATCATTAGAAATATTATGTTCCACAATGATGAATTTTTAAAAACATTTATAAATACATTATTTTTATACAGTTTCCTCTATCATGATATTTCTAGAGATTATATTATTATTTTATTTAAATAATTATTTGAGTAATAACCTTCTCATGTTTTTTACTAACATTGAAATTTTCATTTTCATGAATATTAGAAAAATGAAAAACATAATTATATAAAGGTAGAATATTATATTAAATTTATTATGATTATTCTTCATCTGGTGGTTTTTATGTTTCCTCATTATCATATTCATGATAATTTTCTCTTAAATCTATGTTTGTAAGGTGTTTAAAAGTGCATACCTTACCCATAAGATTGTGATCCCATAATTTTATGAAATGGATGATAATAGTTTAACAAGACTCATCTAATTAGATAAGGTCAATGTATAGATAAATACAAATCCTTTTCAAAAAGATTAATCATGGTTTTACCAATTTTACCCTTGTCTTGGTGATAAAAATTTACCAACATTACTATTCAGTGATGACAAAAAAATAAAAGACCTTTTTAAAAACATTGAACCTATTGATTCCAAATAATGGATTAATTTTTTATTATTGAATTTCATTAATTATTATAAATTCATTTTACATTATGTGTGTAAATGGCATGAAATCTCTCTGTAAAAAATAATATTTTAATGAATAAAAATAGTTAATTATATTTCATTTATATTAAAATATAAATATGAAAGTAAAATAAATTTAAAGAATATATAACCAATAAATATATTAAAAATTATATTTTTCTTAATATTTATCTAAATATTTATTATATATTCATATTATTCTATAATAAATTGTATTTAGATAAAAAAATTGTTCTTCTGACTAAAAAAACTAATACCAATAGAATGATTGGTGATAATTCATATTTATTTAATTAAATGTATGAAAATAAATGAGACAAATTTTACTTCAGGATAAATTTCATATCATAATGGAAAATTTCAATGAAATGAAATGGCAGTTTTAGGAAAATCAATCAATTTCATTATTCACTAAAATATCTTTCTTTTTAAATAAAATCACAAATATTTAATCTAATCTATTTAGGATATTATGATTTAAAAAATTATAACCTCTTACAAAATAATTTTTAAAAGGAGTTAAAAAATAATTATAATATACATGTAAGGGTTTGTTGTCTCCCCATCCGTTACATTGTAGTTTTGATTAGTGAATGGGCTCATGGGAGGTTCTAGGTGTTTTCGTTGGATGTTTGATGTGCAGTTGGGTTGTGGGAGGAAATAAACATCTTTTAAACAATACATGATGTGAAACATGTATTCATGAATTTTTTAAGGCCCGTTTGGGATGTGAATATTAATTTAGGTAAATAACAAAAAGGCGATGTTTTTTTAAACCAAACCTCGTGGATTATAGGATGTAAAAATAGGATTTCACAACATGTTAGTCCATGATAGGGTGAATTTATAATACATATTTTCCAATTGAATATACATTCATTTTCCCATAGATTATTCTTCCTATAATTTTTTGTGAACCCTTAGTGCCCCGAGGAGTCCTACAATACCTCTTTCTCCCTTATTGATCTATTGGTCCTGATGGGTTTTCATTTGTAATATGTGGTAAGCCATTCCATATTCCGAGATTATTTTCTCCCATTCTTCTACAATGTTTAACTACAGTGGTGTCATTTGGTTTGGATTGTTTTTTATGACTATTTTTATGGACATTGTGTGTGGTGTAAAATGATCCACTATTTCTTATAGTGTAGTTGTTGTGGTCATTATAGGTTCTTCATCTTCAACCTTTGGTGTGTAGTGATTCAAAAAAGCATCTTTGAGTCAGGGAATCCCTTTTTTCTCATTATTATGTATCATTAATAATGGTATTTTATTTTTTTATGTATGGTATTTTGTTTCAAATGATTAACCAATGAAAAATAATTTGTTAAAATGAAATTTAATGTGGTAAATGGGGATTTATTTTAATTCGTTTATATATTTGATATTATTTGTGATGTTGTCGATTATATAGGCTTGTGGGCCCATTAAAAATTACTAAATTTAGGGGATTTGTTTGTGTTGGATGATATGTGTTGTGACTTGTGTGCATTATATGGTTGTTATGATATCACACAAAAAATAAAATTGACTAACCATTTATATTGGGATAATGAAATGGATTCCCTTATATTATCGATTTCATGAAAACACCACTAACATATAGTGTAATTATTGAAAATAGAATTTTAAAATCTATTAAAAGATCTTGATTTTATTTATTTTTTATCCTGTTTATGAAAGGTGATGTTTGGATAGGGGATGTTGATATAATGGATTGTGGGACTTTCTTTATGTGTGGTGAGGTTTTTTTGTGGGAATTGATTTTTTGGTGGATAGTTGGTTACATGGAAATTCTTTTTGGGAAGTGAGGTGCTGTGTGGGTTGTTTTTTTGGGCAGCCAAGGTGGTGGATTATTTTTTAATTTATCTCAGAGTGGTGAAAGAATAATTGATTTATAATGATTGAAATGACAAGATTTGGTTTGGTTAATGGTATAAAAGTTTTTAATGAATGATATAATTATGGGTTTTGTGGTTTAATGTGGTTGACGTTAAATTATTAAAATAATATTTTTAGTAAATTAAATTGGTTGGAAACACGAATTTGGATCATCATTTTTTCATTGGTGTTATGCCTTATGATGTGGTATAAAAATTTATAGTTTTTTGAGTTTATTGGTTGGGTTGTGAAAATGTTGGCTAGGATTTAGTGTTTGATGTAATATATATACTTTTATATTCTTTTATTTCAATATGCACACCACCCACATAGGGTACTATGAGCTGACACCCACATAGTCATATTGAGTTATTTTTCAAGACATATGGTGAAGAGTACATAGAGATAGGTACCAGCTCATTCATGATCCCTCATCAATGTGAGGTTCGTATTACATGTGTTATTATGGTTAGAGGACTATTATTGAATTGGATGTTGGTTGTGAGAGGTCATGTGTTTTTAGTTGATATGTTATTATGCTTGTAGAGAGTTGGACCAGGTGTTTTTAGGTGGTATGTAATGTGAACAAGTATGTGTCATAAATTCAAGTGGGAGTTATTCATGGTAGTATTAGAGCATTGGGTTAATATCTTACATGATACAGGTATTGTAATACTCTTATTTTTGTATTTTGTTGTTGTTTCCAAGGTGTTATTGGGTGATATGTGCTGTGTCCGTGCTTTTGGGGTATTGAGTCTACGTGTTTTTGGTTGAGGTGTGTTATGACCATTCTTGTGGGGATGTGTGTTATACATAAGGGATGTGATCATCTAGGTGTGTGACATTGGGATTGATAGCATCATACCTATGGGAAAGTGGTGCATGGTACCCTTATCGACATGCTTCTTGTAACATTATAATAATTTTCTTTTGTTATTTGGGTGGAATTACTTAGTGAGGTTGGGTATTTTATTATACCTATATATGTGCTTTTTGGATCCCTTGTTTTCTCATATAGTCATTAGTATGAATCATTCACATGTACATGAGAGACCTTGGATTTTCTACTTTGCATACATGTATGAACAACCTACGTACATAAATCTGTTATTAGGTTTACATTATGATTTTGCAGAACGTGCTATAGATTACTAGCTCAGACCTTCAATAACTGGCATGTTGCTAATTTAGCTTTCCTTTTCTGTATTCACTTAGGAGACCTGAACTGTAATTTTTTTGTTTATAAATTCATGGTGGCATGGTTTTATGTTTATTTTCATTTTATGCCATGGAGTTTATTAAAGATGATTTTACTTATCTCCAAATCCTATTTATATTATATAGGGTAAGGACGCTGACACATGATATTTTTATATCCTCAGTGTTAGTCTCTACCATGAAGCCAATTTCGGTGGTTCTCTTTGGTCATTGTCTCTCATGCCATGTTTTTGTATCTTTGGAGAAAGGGGGTTGCGAAATAGTGATATTTAAAGAGTGGATAAGAGATATTTTGGTTTTTAGATTAAGTCATAGCTATTTGTGCATGAGTTGGTATGGAAACTATACCATCTAAACATGATGCATGCCATAGATTAGGGATACAGGCTATGACATGGGAATTTAGGGCCACCGGTGATCTAGAAATATACATTGAAATTATAAAATGGAAAAGTGGGATGTACCTGATTTCAGTGTGGAGACCTATGATAGGTATATTTATTATGATGACATGTGTTCTTGTTTGAATTTGGTTAATTTGGGATGTTTTATATCTATTTGGTGAATTAAAATGAATATAAATAGAACATCAATACTGCTATGTATTAGATGATTCTTGTATTCCTTAATATTATGGCTCATGGTTGTTGTCTTCATGAGGCTAGTGCTATTTTGGTTCAGTAGGCTGATCTGGTTGATCACCTCTGGGTTGATCTGATATAGTAGGATGAGGCTTGGTAGAGGGAATTGAGTGAGTTTAAATTGAACGATTTGGGGATGTATGAGGGTAATATTATAGATGAGGATATATAAGGCCATACAGAGGAGCATAAGATCTATTGTAGTTTCATCTGGGCTGCAAAAGATAATTTGGTCACCATGGTAGTCATTTACTGTCAGGTAGTTATATGTATGGGGTATATTTTGTATCAATGAGAGAAGAAAGATGAAAAAAATTATGTCGACTTTTATAAGGAGTTTTGGGAGTTATTCCATTCAAAGACATTGAATTAAGGAAAGAGGAAGGAGAATAGTTATCTTTAGTAGGGGAGAATATTATTACCGGATATGAGAATCCATTTCGAGGTACTTCGTTGGATTTTTATAATTAATTTTATTGAAGAGGAGACCGATATGAGACGTTATTAGGTGGAAATTCATCCTCATATCTATTACACAATAATACCTTTTACGTCAGCTATGTATCTCGAAGTTGATAAAGAGGATGAGGTGGTTAATTGAATTCACATGCGATGGGGTTTTCCATGGGAATGGTACCAGTTAGGTGCCTCGAGGAGTATAATATTACAGTGGAAGGTCGAAGGAACCAAAACAATATAGGTTCCACCAAGTTAGGAGTCAGACATAGAAGATTTATTTTAATCCTTCTGTGGACATTAGTTTCCATGAATTTCCTGGGAGCATTTACCTGAGTGTTTTGGTTAGGGATTTCATTTCTATCACCAAAAATAGTGTAGAGTGTTTACTTGAGAATAGTCTGGTTGATGTAGACTTGATCATGGATATCAACTATTGTAGTTTCCATTGTGTCTATTTCAATAGCATGGGAAGCATGTTTTTTATCCTTAAATGGGAGATAAAGTATTTATAGGACAACCACATAATGTTCCTCACATTTAGGGACCAGGACACAAGCATGTATGTAAAGGTGTTTGTTAGTGGGGAAGTAGAATATCTTATAACTGTCAGTTCTATATAGTGGATTTAACTGTTCCATAGAGGAAATAGATAATTATTGGTACAATCAGTTTGTTTTGTTCACATTTTTTCATTTTTATTATTTGATATCTTCACACCACTATATATCACCTAATGTAGACCATGCTATGTAAATATTCATAGTGAGGCCTCACATTCCCTAGGTATTAACAATTCTAATTAGATTTCATACCATGTTGTTTGATGTGTGTAGAATAATGATGGGGCCACATTAGTCCTCATTAGATATTTTATAATTACAAATGTTTCCATATGTTTGTATCCCTAACATTGAGTGGTTTTATTTCATACATTCTATTATCTTCTACTTTTGGATAACTGTCATATTATTTGATGTGGATTCCTAATGTGTGGTTTTTGATGATGAGCAGGATTTTCATGTGTGCATTTTGTATGTGGATCCCCTTCATTCCTTATTGGCATATTTTTTGGTGAAATTAGTGGATGCTGGGATGGTTTATGTTCCAAGAGTCGTTTTGGAGTTCCTTAAATTTTTCACATGGAGTTTGTGACACTTCCCCATTAACATAATGTTGAGTTTGGCCTAAAAATCAATCTCAGTGATTCTCTAATTTTTATGGAACCTTAACAAATAAAAACTTATGAGGTATATGAGTTGAGGATTCAGATAGATGATCTGATGTGAAATGTATTTATCCAACCCATTGTGTCATAATGTGGTGGTCACGTGTTGTTTGCAATGATAAAAGTTTTTAAAATGATTTTTTGTGTAGAATATCAGATGATGAATCATGTGGCAGTGAAAAAATATTACACTCTTCTATGATAAATGATGTTTTTTTCTAGAAGACATGAGGAATTTTTATTTCTATGAATTATCTATGGTTTGGATATCACTAGTTGAGGGTGAAGGAGGGAGATATCTCAAATACTTCCTTCGGATTCATTGATGGGATCATCATGTTTGTAGTCATGCATCTCGATGTTACGAACATGCCAGCTATTTTCATAGAACTTATAAACTTTATATTCATTGAATTACTGGCTCAGTTATTTGTCATAGCCATCGATGATATCTTGATCTACTCAAAGTCAGAGGAGGAGTATTCTGAGCCTCATAGAAAATTTTTTCTGGTTATTCAACACCAATAGATCTATGAAAAGTTATCCAAGTGTATGGCCTAAGAAAGATAAGAACATTTCCTTAAAAATTTGGTGTCTTACTATGGTGTGGATGTAAACCCATCTAAGGTCTATATAGTTTATTCTTTTGTAACACTAATGAATGTGGCATAGGTTCATAGTTTACAGGGTATTTTATGTTCTTTTAAGAGGTTTTCACCATATTTTTATCAAGTCACAACCCTTTCGATATACATGACTAGTAATGTCTAAGATTTAAGGTGGAGCAATCATATCCATGCAGCATTATATTATGTAATGGTGATTATGGTAACTGCTCCAGTGCTTTGGTTTCCTAAGAAAGGGGTGACATTTACTGTTTTTTATGAAAATTCCTATATTTCATGGGATAAATACCAATGAATCAGTTGGCGGTGATGTCTTATAGGTCTAAGAAGTCAACGCTTTTTGAGTGACACTAAAGAATACATGATAGGGGTATATCAGTGTTTGTGTTTGTAAAGTCCTGGTTCATAAAGCCACTAAAAGGAGATATGTACATGGTTGGTCACATGGGACCAAGGGAATTTCCTCAAATTCCAGAGGATGCAAACTAGAAGTGAGGAAATTGTGTGTGATAATTGAGAAACGATGCCCTAATTGGAAAATTAACATAGAATAAGTAAAAAAGATAACAATAGCAGATGTAGTAAATATACCATACAACAGTAAAAACTAGATGATTTTGGATATAAAATACGGGAGCACATATATAAATGATGCATGATATATATGTATAGGAAAGCAGCCAAACAAGTCACAACGCTAGAATAAAGAATTATCCAATGTACAAAAGAAAATAGATAAACTCAAATAGCATCTCAAGCCTCTGCTTGGTCTCATGCGCTCCAATTCCACACTAATCAAGTACCTGATGTTGAAGGGCACTCTACCTTATCTATACCAGCCAAAATATATTCTGTTTGGGACCAAAACAATGACCCAAATAGGGTGTGAGACTAAATCCCTGTAGACAACCATCCAAATATCTTTTCCTAACAGTTAGTGAATATATATCCTAGTCTCTAATCAAATTTAAATTTTACCATAGAAATACTCAAAAGTAAACAGTATTACAGTTTCAATGAATTCAATTTCATATATCATGTAAGAATATAAACATAAGCAAGTACCCCTCTTGGAAGTACTCACAGCCTAACCCCTCTGGTTTAACCACACAAATAGGAGCATCCCATTGAGAAGTACACACAGTCTAACCCCTTTATTTCAGATTTAGAATAGACTCTCTGATGAAGCTCCCGTCCTCAGTTCCACCTATATAATCGTATCAGTAACTAAAAGGCACTCTAGGAAGAACTCAACATCTCATTACCCTTGTGGTCAACGTCAAGGAAGTATAGACACTATGAGGAAGCACTTCTGTCTATTCAACCTATGGTCTCACATCGAAATAGTAAAAATAGACATTCTGGAGAGGCCCCCAATGTCCATTCTCCCTTTTTTCTACTAAACCATGTTCTCATGGCCCTATGTAAGTCAGTCATGCACAAAAGATACATGGATACCAATGTGAACCTCATGATCTACATGGATAAACAATATAATGCAAAACAACATGTCAGATAATTAATATTACTCCATCCTATCAACACTAGGAATGGAAAGAAAGAAACCTAATAGGCTAAGAAAACCCAAACGGTCATAAAAAAAACATGGATGGTAAAATGCTTCCAAAGCATAACAATTAACACTATTCACATTCAATTGACCTCTACTCAAGCATATAAAACATAGTATACATTAATAGGGGTAAAACTATAAACACGCAATACCTCGACCAAGTGTATTGGGATCTGTTTCCCATATAACTCAAATACTATCTCCTAAAAGGAATAAATAACCTACCTCGGCATCGTACGATTGATATACCTCTTTGTCAGCCCTTGGATTGACCTAGAACACGGTATATCTAAAAAAATGTCAAAAAAATTCAACCGAAGATAACTCTTGAAAGAGTATGAATCAGGAAATGATTCTCCAAAGGAAGGAAGATCATTCCGTGGGGATCCCAACACAATCGACGACAGTTGAATAAGAGAATGGAAATTCAATCAGGGGGCTTGAGGAAAGATCGGAGTTGTACGAATTCCATCAGTCATAGAAGGTGAAAAAGAATATAATTCTAGAAATTATACCTGAGCCTGGTAAATTTATGGAAAAAAAAGAAAGTACACGACATGTTCTTTCCTTTACCAGCCCATGCATTAGCGGTATCCATGTCACGACACACAACCGTGTTCGCAGTCGTTACATGGCCAACACTCTGCTACCCATGGTAACCGATTACACGGCGTGTACTCATAATGTACATGACGTGTACTTAATAAATCTCAAGAAAATCCTATTTTTCCTAAAAAACAACAGAAAAATTAAAACATACCTAAAAGAAGATATGATTCCTTCTAAACATCTCCCTAAAGGAAATTTGTACCCGAATTTCCCTACCGAGGTGGCATATAAGAATAATCCTCGATTAGCTCTGGCCACTACGGTCGTGAATCTGTCTCCCTCTCCTAGGTCTTATCCTGTACTCGCTCGTGCTTCCATAGCACTCGTACTAGAGGAACAGACCGACCATGGAGAACCTTCTCACATCAATCAATAATCTGGATATGATTTTCCTTCAACAAGGCATCCACCTCTAATTTAACCTTCTCAGGTTGAAGATCATAAGAATGGCCTGATATGTAACGTTTATGTTGAGATATTTTCAAAAAAACCATTATAAATTTTGTTATGAAACCTAAAATTTTATGAAATCTTAATTCTAGAAAATTTACAAAATTTATTAAATTCAATTAGCCATTATAAAGTAATGAATCTGAATGATTTATAAATAAATATAAGTTTCCTACATAATTATGAAAATTTAATAAAAACCATAAAATTTAAAAACTATAAGATTTGGAAACAAAAAACATATATAAACCTTATCTTATGATGTGTAACATAATTTAATTAGATTGGTAAACAAGATTTAGATATATAAGATCATTTTATCTTGATAATTCTGAGAATATATTTATTTTTATAAAATAGATATGATGATGTATGAATTTTGAAAATATCAGCATGCTAATAATGGGTTTTGATGAATATTAAAATTGTATACCCTTTTATTATGTGATCCCTAGGATAATGATTCCTAATATCTATGTGTTTTTTAGGGTATTGATGTGAAAGTTTATTACATAATGTGAATTCATAAGTATTAACACCACGTATGTAATTTATTTTAAATTAATGACGTAGTTAGTGAGTGTGTGTGGCATTCACAAAACATGAGCAAATCATCATCTGGAAACTACATATCTGACTTCACCTATATAAAGTGCTACTGAGTGTTGTTTCCTACATGACCAACAAACAAATTACTATCTTAAAAAAATACATGATCATTAGGTACTTTTTATATAAATTCTTAGACCACCAAATTCATCTTCTGAAGAACTTTTTAGATCATAAACATATTACAATTAATATAAATACCCCATATCCATTGTTCAATTAAGATAATCCACAATTAATATTACTTCAATAATGTGGGACTATTTTTTATTTTCATCATATATTTCACACAATAAAAATGAGATAAATTAACCATATAATAACTGTTATAATGTAAATAACACTTCCTATCATACCTCTACAAATATTTTGATCAAAATGTTGCCCAGCTGCATAAAATCTAATGTATTTGAAGTACCGATATGAGTACCAAAAGATTTATAAATATTGTGTCCAAAATTATTGAGAATATATTTTAAATAATTATTTTGGAATATAATATTTCTTGATGGTTTTTATAAAACATGAAAAAATAAAATGGTATGTTTAATCACCAATCATACTCATCTCAAAAGCATATTTCCAAATATTCGAAAAGTAATAGCTTAAATATTTCTGAATTGATCTGTAGAAAATTTCATAAAATTTTTTGTACATTATAGAAAATTTAAAATTATTTTTAATAAGTGTTGGATCATTAGTTCCATTAACCTTAATATTTTTTAATAAAAATCATATAAATCTATCATATGACGCTCATGTAGATTTTGTAAATATACATAATGATTTGGTATATCAAATATCATAATTATTGTGTTTTCTATTTTCAAAACTAGAGGTTATTTCAACATAAACATCATCTTAAACATATCCATTCAGAAAACCATGCAGTACATTCATTTGAAATTTTTTAATGTAATCAAATTATACAACAGATTTTAGAATATGATTGGATTTAAATCCATCTACAAGCGTATAAGTCTATTTACAATTTATACCTTATTAGTGGTAATATCCGAATTAGAATGTGATTCTTTATTTATAAGTATTATTACATTTCATACTAATTTTCTTCTAAAAACCAACATAACACAGATTAGAGAATTTAATTTAAGTCTTTCATCTATGATCAAGAATATTTTCCACTTATTATCATTTATTTCATAATGCATATCATTAATCCAATCCTAATCACATTAACCCCATCAAGATTCCTAGGTTTAAATTGGGAAAGGAGAGAATGAAGTGTTATTTCATTTCATTATGAATTTATTGTTTTGATTTTTTGATCAAAATCACCAATTATATTTTTTCTAGGATGATTCCAAAGAAGCAACCAATTTCATAAGTTTGGTAAGCTATGTTCATAAATATAAGATACAAAATATTACTAAGTAAAAACATCAAAAAATCTTGGTTAATTTCATTATTTGAATAACTGTCTAACCATCATTTAAGATCACTTTACCAAAACACATACAATGAGGATGTTGTTAGAGGTTGTCTAAAATCAAAAGGTTCAGTTTTATAAAACATAAAATTTTTTGTTTCACCAATAGTAAAAGAATTGTGGTTAAAAACAATATATTCTATAGAAGTAATTGTAGACGCCGAAAAAGACCATAACTCCAAGAGGAAGTTTTTAAATGAAAAAGAGAAGTCATATTTGGAATCAGAATCTTGGTCTGGAGGCTCGTGAAGTAGTGCACGACATTAATGAGGACTTGCGCAAAATAATGAGGTTTATGCGAAGCATTCTCGGGATTCTGGTAATCGAGCCGATGGCGCATGCAATTTTGCACGCCCAGGTTCCGCGCGGTGAAGCTTTGTGCGCTGACGGTTCCTGGCCTGGAAGATTTCGTGCGCCACCAGGATTCTGCGCTGGCTGATGCCTATAAATAGAAGGCTACCCCTAACGGTTTGGGGGTTGCATAATTCAGAACGGCTCCCATGCTCACAATTCAGACTCCCCCGCGCGCAAGATCACTTCAAGGTAATTCCTCTTTTCGCGCAACCTTGCCCCGAGGTTCGCCATTGCGCACAACTCCACTGGCTGAAGTGATTTCGCTCCCTCCTCCGGGTTCCTCCCTTGTGCGCAATCTTTACCCCGTGTGCGAAATCCCCTCATGTGAGAGAAATCCTCTCCTGTGCGTGCAATCACATCTCCGCGCAATCCTCTGGTCCCATTACCCGACATCCCGGTGTTTTGCGCGCAAACCTTATTTTTGCGCGCAGAACCCAGGACCCCTTCACATTGACGCACCTTGGCTTCCTTTCCGCACTGGAACCTGATGTCTCCCCTGCCGGGCATGCGCGCCATGCGTTGTTTTCCCATATGGACTTCCAGGCTCATACGAAGTAACCTCAAGGCCCCTTGGGCGGTGTTTCCAGTTGCGTTGCTTTGCCTTATGGTTCTCCGCATAGGCACGCTAACAGCTATTGCTTCTTCGCATAGCCACGCTAACATGGACCCCTCAATGATTCTCCCTGTGGCGCCCCTCCAGTACGGACTTGACGATGCCTTCCCTCCCACAAAGGGTAGAGGGTGTTGGGAATGTAATCCCTAGGTTTGTGGAGCGAACCCACCTCATCCAAGCTGCAGGACGTTAAACTACTAAGCACCTCATCCTTAACACATGACGTTAAACGGTGGTCCGACCCTGCGCTTCGCATGCAGGGCCCCCCCAGCTCGGAATTTTTTTATGCCTCTTGTCTCCATGGTAATGGAATCTTCTTCGCATGGAATGAGATCCTCCTTGTCACAGTGTCGTTTGTCCATGGGGGAAGGGCTTCCTCAGAGCATAAGCACCAAGACTCTCTTACAGAAGGTTGCACCCTTGCACCTCCATACTCCTCCCTGCTATGGCTAGCGGAGTCCCTTTCCCACTACTCTTTGTCGCACCACAGGCCTCCATCCTGGAGTAAGCCCTGGCCCTCTGGGCCTCTAACCACGTGTAAGCCCCTGTTTCTTCTTTGGGCCGCTCAACGCGTAAGCCCCTTTCTGCTTCCCATGGACGCAACCTTTGTGACGTGATCGTCTGGTCCGTGCTGCCTCTTGTTTCTGACACTGAGCATGACTCATGTGGGCTTAGAGCGTGCATCTACCATGATGTCCTCTCAAGGGCCGCCTCAGAGCGTAAGCCCCATACCAGCTAACTACGTGGACTTTGATCCGTGCTAACGCATGGTACGTAGGAAGCCTCCACGAGGTTCAAGCCCACCACCCGCCCGTTCTGACTTCTTCACGTCGGTTCGCCAACACCATGGGCCGCCTCAGAGCGTAATCCCCAAATTCCATCATCATACATGATGTTAAACTATATCTTGTCCCACATGACGTTAAACTGTATCTCGTCCTGCATGGCGTTAAACTATATCTTTTCCCGCATGACATTAAACTGTTTTCCTTCGTCCCACATTATGTTAAACTGTATGCCTTCATCCCGCATGATGGTAAACTGTATCCCTCATCCTGCATGAAGTTAAACCGTATGTCATCCCACATGATGTTAAACTGTATTCTCCGAACTACGTGGAATTTGATCTATGCTAACGCATGGTACGTAGGAAGCCTCCACGATGTTCAATCCCGTAACTCAGTCACCCATACTGGTCCTTACCCGGGCCGCCACATCCCGGTGAGATCATGCAACCCCATCCCACTCCATAGTATTTGGGAAGCCTCCCATGTGTTGGACCCAACATCGGTGTTCCCATAGGGGTTCTTCAATCTGATCCACTCTCAGTGTCTCGATCAGTCCGATCCGTCTACCCAATACGTTAAACTCGCAGTATACCCCGTGTTAAAAATGGGAAGTTGAGGAAAACATCAGATGGTACATAATTATCCATGTTCAATGTGGGATGCCTCAGGATTCCATGCCCTCGAGAAGCCCTGTGATAAGGGACAGAAGACATACATGCCGATCCCCAGTGCCAAGACATGCCAACGACACCCCAATATGACCACTCTCCTCACCGAAGGTTGCTGCCCTGACATTACCCCTTGGAGCGTCTCGACAGAAGTAGCGTAATTAACTGGAGTCCATGCAGATATTGCACTGGGAACGAGCTTCACAAACCCATCTTAAATCTATTAGGGAGATCCATGCTAGGTGACGAGCTCTGAGGAGGAATCCATAGAAGGAAGAACTGACATCCCATCATCCCAGTTTCGATCAAGGAGTAGACGTACCTGAACAAGGAATGGATGTCACCCGCCTTTGGAAAGCGGGAATGTGGGGCAACAATCCGTGCGTCCTCTCATGCGTGATGGAATCATGCGCGCGCCCCAGTGTAAAAATGTCTGAAACAGAAAATGGCTAACCCGACATGAAGCTCTTATCCTCAATATGGGGACATGTAGCGTTCGGGGTGTCGAAAGATTAGCTTGTCACCAGGTCCAGGTACCTATTGCCAGGACGTGAAACCCGCAAGGGGTTGAGGCAGTCTGGATGATGAGCACTCCGTTCTGCGACGTCATCAGCGTGGATCCCTCTCACCGGCCATGGAAGAAGGAATGATGTTGGGCTATTGGTTGTCGATTTCTTTTCCTGTTAGTACTAATGGGTTCATCTCCATTCTTCTAGGAATCAGATCACTGCATCCGGAGCTCGATCTTCACCTTCCCACCGGCGCAGGGGCATGTGAAGTACAGACGCGGCTACCCCGTGCGGTCGTGCCATTTCCGCAGCCACTCCGGCTCCGATTTCTACGATTGTTGGGTGCTCACACCCCCTCCCCCCCATCAGAAATCATCCAACGAATGATGATCAACGAACTGGTTTGTAGGTATGATGAGGAACGGATCATCCCCACCGGGGGAATGGACCATTTGGATGTAGAGGCGGCTATACCTCACCATCTTCGCCACCCCTGAGGGCTGCGCAGGGAGCCACCGCTCCCCACTCCGATATTCAACCGCTTCAGGAGCCTATCCTTGGAGCACCTTGACACATCCCTACCATATACCAATGAGGTGGGGGATGTCCGGGTTCGCCTGATTAGAGACCCGTCCCAGTGGTTAATGGAAAGAGCCCCTGCTAGGCTGCGTCGGCGCCGCCGCCCGACTCCCCGAGCCGAGGAGCGGGAAATCATCGTGCCCGCACCACCGACTCCAACCCATCTGACCCGACACCAGCGTCGGACATGAGAGGAAGAGGATGCCCGTCCTGGGGCAACAACGTCAGCAACCACGGTGGCTCGAGCCTCTTCTGACTCTTATTACCATACCCACACACACATTGAGCAGGGGCAGTCACATGCCCGACTGGGATCGAGGCATTGACCGCCATGCAGGCAGGTTGGGTCGACTCTCCCAGTCGCGGGCACAAGCAATGGCCACCGCGGACCAATCTGCGGTAGTGCCACCCACCATGAAGGCTCATTCTGTGCCACTGATCTGGAAAGCCTACGGCTTCACCGCGATTGCTACGCTCTAGGTATGACTCTTCCCAACACCCACTTCACTGGGTATGAGGTCACTCCCCCTACCGCTGGCCGCGAGCATGGATTCGTTGCGTATCCGGTCTTTCACCCGCATGGAGGTCCTCTCCATGTCCCTTTCGACATCTGTCCCGGCGCTCCTCGCACCCCAGCCTTCAGTCCCCTCTGCCTCAGCACTATTGCGTCTAGGGGACTCCTTGACGGAAATCATCCTTACCCCGGGGAGCCACCCAGGGGTAGGAAGGCAAGATTTCGTCGCCATAAGAAGAATGTTAGGGGAGTCTGGATGGAAATTAGACCAGTCTGTTTCTCAGACTCTGAGGCAGAGTACAACTCGATGGTGGAACCTTCCTCCCAACCCTTTGAGTCGAAGGCATGGATGGGGACACAGTGTGTCAGTCTCGTACTCCCCGAATGTGATATCCTTATGATTACCTCCTCCCTTCGAAGGTATATCTAGGAGGACGAGGACTTGGAGTACCCCCAGGGGTGGAACCCGCAGTACTGGCCTCCTCAGAAGCACCTTCAACCTCAGTCACGGAGGGTGGGGAACTTTTCTGGGGACCGACGGAAGAGTCATGACACGAAACAACCTCGACGAGCATTGATACTGTGACAGGAGGCCTGTTTTCCAGCCCATCATATCGTGAAGTGTCTTCGAGGGAACTGAAACCCTTGGAGGACGACTCAGGGATCAACGTCCAATCAGCCTATTTGCCGTATTCCCCGTCGGCTAGCTCACCGTCCCGGCAGCCTACCCTAGTGTCGTTGCCATCTCCCCGGACACTCTCAGTTGATGAGCAGGGGTAGTATGGTTCGGACCCCTAACCAGAGTCTTGGAGCTTCTGTACCGTCCTTGCAGCGGGCCACATCCCCGAGAAGTTTTGGCCGGTCATAGGATCAGATTTTGATATGCCAGAGTCACTCACCCCGGGAGAGTTTGAATGTTTCTACAAGAATCTTCGGGCGACTCACACCCATCTTCTCCATCACCGATAACCTTATCCTAGGAGTCAAGTACATCTTGAGGATATCGGTGAGCAGTGCCGTCAGGTCAAACAGGCTGCTCTCCCCGCGGTTCGGCACCCCGAGTCACTTGACCACCATAGGTCCCTCCAACAATAATGTGTCCAGAGTTTTCAAGTACTCTGCATGGTTATCAAGGAATACACCCCCACACGCACGTTCGCAGATGGGGGTAGTACGTTGCCCTTCTTTTCTATGTGATCCACCGACAACCCAACTCACTGGGCGGCCCTGAGGAAATATCGTCAAGGGTAGTGGCGGTCAACATGGATGACCTTTCAGATAAGGGAAACGGTGTGGAGCTCCTCGATGGGGACTCTCCCCTTGAGGACAAGCCTCTACTAGACCCATCTGGGAGGATGACTTGCCAACAGAGGATCCTCCTAGGTCTCCCTACACCCACTGAATCCTTAACAATGAGCCGAAACATCGGCAAGGGTAAAGAGCACGTCAGGTCTGTCGAGCTTACTGAACCATCTGCCTTGGTACAGAAGGCAGAAGAAGACCCCAAGAAGTCCACGCTACACCAACAGCTAGATGAGAAAAAGAGGTTGATTGATAAACTCTTGGCCGAACGAATTGTAGTACGGTGGCCTGACTACTGTAACCATAGGCCCGGAATGCATGGGTAGGACCACCTACCCCTTGACAAGATTTCCCCAGGAAATCGCGACCATGTTGTGTTCCCCAACAGGGGAGAGGCCGGATCCCTAGAAAGAGGGTGCGTTATGTTTCGTCAAACCCTCCCGAGTGGCGGGATCACCTGGGGGACCTTGCTCGGTTTCCTCCCGCTGCCCCGATAGTCTCTCCTCCAGCCACCCCGCGATCTGCTAGGCTTAAATACAAGATTGAAGAGCCCTAAAATTTTCGTGTGGTTAGAGATCCCCATCAGGGCACGAATAGACATCCGGACGATCTAAAGGAGGCACTCATCGCCCGCTTAGAGGCCCTGGAAATTCGGCAGGTGGCAATCCCACCAGACGGTAATCTATACCCAGTGTGGGTGGATGATATTTCGGCCCCACCGAGATTTGGGAACCCCACTTTCACCCCCATTAAGGGGACTGGGGACCCGCCACCGCAGCTAGACCACTTCAACTCGAGGTGAGGGCCTATGATAGGGACTCCGGTGTAGAAGGAGGCTTCCAAGCTCTGTTGCATCATTTAGACACTGGAAGGACCAGTATTTTTCTAGTACATCTAGCTCCCCGTCGGATCTATGGCTAGCTGGGAGGACCATCGCCAACAATTCCTCTACCATTTCAGTTACACAACCCATAATACTAACATCCCTAACATTTTCAGGTGAAAGAAAAGGCCCGATGAGCGAGTCACGAACATCATCGCCCGGTGGAAGGGGCTCACATACTCCCTTGACATGCCATTGACTCTGGAGAAATTACTGACACTGTGCGTAGGGAATGTCAAGGCAGAGCTGGTACCTTCTCTAATCACTCAGAATTACCCCATAGGGTTTCATGACTTCTTGGAAAAGGCTCAACACCTCGAAAAAGCCCTGCAACAGGCCAGTCATGCACACCCGCTGCCTCCTATAATCCCTGCAAAGAGAGCTTCCAGAGCCGAGCCCACTGCTGTGGCCCAAATAGTGGCCCCCCTGATAGCTAGAGTTGCTACCAGTAAGACTATCTCAGTAGCCTCATAGGGGTCCACCCCCACGGGCACAGCCTCCGTCCCAGCAACGACCGCCCCAAAATCGGCAGGCGCCTCCGCGTAACGCACCGCCACCACCAAGGAGAGATAATCAGGCTCCACCTCCTCAGCATGCTCCTCCGGCCCCTGGTCATGGTCAGCCTCCAAGAGCACCCTTTCTAGACAGAAGGAATCATACTTACTCGTTTGACGAGGCCCAGGTCCTCGGTTATTACGGTAGCGCCTTGGAGCAGAGGATAGTGTGACTACCTGAGTGCCGGAAGCCAAAATAGGCGCGTCTCACTGATCACCCTGACTACTGCCCTTATCCCCTATCCCTTAGGCAAGCCATACAGTGATTCTTTGTGTTCAAGGACTTGCTCCAAGACCAGATTGAAAACAACATAGTCAGGTTGGGCCCAACCCCGACACAAGTGGCATGTGTATTCGTGAGATCAGATGGTAGCAGCGACAGTGAGGATGAGTGGAAGCAGGTTTCCGACCGTCGGTCCAGTAAGTATAATGATTGGATGGCCCACAGTATAGTTGTCCGTGCCCATGGCATCATTTGTTCCCGCGTGAGTTAGTCATAGCCCTCAGAATCTGTGAGCACCGCTTTGGCATCGTTGTCCCAGCCTACCTCTTCCCAGAAGAGCAATTAGTGGATCAAGAAGAAAGAAGGCACGCTGCCAAGGCCATCATCATCTCACACACTTAGAGAATTTATGCCCCCAGAGATGGGGATCCCTCCGAGACTCCGTCTGGTAGTGGATGACTCTTCGTGTGAAAGCCCAAGGTACGCATCGGTTAACACCGTAGAGTTGGTAAATCCCTTTTTGAATCCCGACAATGAGGAACATCAGGTGGACCTTCCCAATGTCCACAGCCATCGCCAACGTCAGCGGAGCCGTGGCTACGTGAATTGCTGAGGAATGACAGTCATCACCTCCAGTCAGGTCGTGCACGCTACTGAGACCAGGTTGCAGGCCCGATACAGAGCTCTGCATAAGTAGCCCCCTCACCCGGTGTTGACAGGTTCGCCTCCACCACCGTTTGTGTTACTGGATCAGGCGGGACCAACTTGGTCGTGTCCCGACCAGACCTGCCCTGCCACCAGCCAACTACAGCCTTCCGGTCATAGAACGTCAGCCACCTCTCGGGATTCGACTAGTGAACAACACGACGTGCCTAGTACCGGTCAGTCACCAGTTCCGCTGGCCGGGCCTGTCATGCCTCCAATCACAGAGCGGCCTCCTGTAAGAAGAAGCTCATGTTTGGAACGAATGTGTGATGTTCTGAAGCACCTGTCCGGAATTCCGGAAAGGCTTTATATCCTTGAGTCCCTTCTTCAATTGTCTAAAATGCGTGAGGTGCTCGACAATTCTCTAAGGATCCCCCTTTAGTTTGAGACGGAGGTGGAATCCACAAAATCCTTCCACACCGAGGTGATTGAGGACACCGAATGTCATGCAGTTATCTTGTTTTGCGGTGAAGATGAAGAACTTCCCATATAGGGGCACATTCTCCAACTGTACATCACTATCCAGTTCAATGGCGTGGAAGTCTGCCGCTGTCTTGTTGACACCGCTTTTGGGATTAACCTAATCCCAACTCGGACACTACGGAAACTGGGGTTGTCTGAGGATGATTTAACTCCTTCCGACCTCAGGATCCAGGGGTATGACAGGGCCGAGCAATCTGCACTCGGAAATATTCGCTTGAAGACCCATTTCGGCGGATTAATTTCCAACACTGAATTCATGTTTTCCTCTCAGGACACTGCCTACAATGCGGTGATGGGCAGGCCATGGCTCCACTTTCACTCAGTTTTCCCCTCATCGTATCACCAATGCCTCAAATACTCCCTTAAGGGTCGAGTGGTCGTGCTCCAAGGAGATGCGTCTCCTTTTGCCTCTTGTGAAGCCCATTATCTGGACACTGATTATTACAAGAGAAAGGACAAGCAGATCCTGGCAGGTGAGGTTGAGCCTGCCACTATCACGAGTGATCCCTGGGCAGGTTTGGACGACACTTATGTCTTCCCAATCCATCGATTGGAGGCCATAACCCTCGGCATGGGGTAGTGCTTCGTTGTTTCGAGTACCAGAGGATGTCATATTTCCATTTCCAAGCAACGGCGTAAAATCACCTAATACTCTAACACTAACCAGGCTCAAGTGATCCCTGAGCCCCTTACCCCTGTACGATATCAGGATGTTTGACTCATGGAAATGGCAGTATTCCAAACGTGTCTATTTCGCTGGGTCGGAATCGACCAGCTCCAGCCAACGAGACACCACTGATTTGATGTCATAAAGCGTGTCTCCTTGTGTTGAAGGCCATTTGGGATTGGATCAACCGCCTTTGTCGCCATGGTCTCCACAGTGCATGAGTCTCCGGATGTGATGACCTCTGCCTCCCAAGATGGAACCAACTTCCCATCAGGGTCTGGAAGCCTCGAAACGGCTCCCCCTGTGGATGATCCCTCTAAAAGTGGAGAGGAGGACATGTAAGATGCTCCTCCTTCCTTTGAGGAGGGAGTCTCCACCATGGTAGACGAGTTAGTTCAGGTGAACCTTGGTAGTTAGGCGGACACGAGACCCACATTGGTCAACACCGGTATGCCCCACAAGGAATGGAAAAATTACGTAGACTTCCTCAGACAGCACCATGATGTGTTCACCTGGAGTTATGATGAGATTCTAGGGCTAGATCCCCAGGAAGCCATCCACCGCCTTGGCATCCTAGCAATGCATTGCGGGTTTAAGCAGCCTCCCAGGAAGATGTACCCCTCTCACGGTGCCATGTTTGAGGCTGATGTTGATTATCTCATCAAATCCAACATCATCAAGGAAGACCAGTACCCTATGTGGCTAGCCATCATTGTGCCAGTCAGGAAGAAGAACGGGCAGATTTGGGTCTGTATTGACTTCCGCGATCTCAATCACCACTTTCTGAAGGATGATTTTCCCCTTCCTGTGATAGAGTTGTTGATCGATGCCACGACCAGGTTCCAAGCCCTCTCCTTCATGGATGGGTACACCGGGTACAACCAGATCTGGATGGCCCCCAAGGATGAAGATTTCAGTGCCTTCAGGGCCCCCTAGTGTACTTTCTGCTACCAGGTTATGCCTTTCGTCCTGAAGAATGTGTGTTCCACCTATAAACAGTCCATGCATCACATATTCAAGCCGATTCATGGGACACTGGTGGAATGCTATGTGGACGATCTTGTGGTTAAATCCCTCTAGCGCTAGGACCATCTCAAAGACCTTGAGAATGTGTTCAGCTTCCTTCGTTCTCACCACTTGAAGAGAACCCGTTGAAGTGTGCCTTCAGGGTCACCTCCAGAAAGTTTATTGGCTTCGTTGTTAGCTACTGAGGCATTGAGATCGACCCGTTGAAAATAAAGGCCATCAGTCAGATGCCTCCCCCAAATAATATTCGGGATCTCAGAGGTCTTAAAGGCCACATAGCCTATATACTCCAATTCATTGCGAATATAGCCGGAAAGTGCAATCCCTTTTCTCAGCTCATGAAGAATGGCGTACGCCTATGAAAGGGATGAAGAGTGTCAAATCACTTTTGAGGAAATCAAGCAGTATCTGCTCCAACCTCCGGTGTTGATACCACCCATTTCCAGAAAGCCGCTGGTCCTTTACGTGACCGCCCTGGAGTGATCCCTCGACACACTTCTCGCCCAGATGAACAACGAGGGAACAAGGAATAGCCTATACTACCTCATTAGCATGCTCCTCGATACAGAAATTAGATATCCTCCATGCAGAAATTGTGGCACTAGTTGCAGCACCACGAGGTACAGCTGGTCTCTCGGGTAGACCCATTGAAATACATCCTGAGCCGACCTATGTTGATCGGCCGATTGGTGTGCTGGGTAGTGATCCTACATCAGTTCGACATCAGGTTTGTACCTCAGATGGCCGTCAAAGGACAGGCGTTGGAAGACTTCTTAGCTACCCATCAAACCTCTGCAGACCAGCCACTAGATCTAGGCTTTCCTGATGAGGCAATCCCCACAGTCGATCATGCCATCCCATGCTGGCAGATGCACTTTGACGGTGCCTCCCAGAGCCCCATCGGTAGGAGGCTCAATGATCCTAGGCTCAACAGAGTGGGCCTGGGTGTCATCTTCATCACCCTGGAGCAAGTCGTTCTGCCATATTCATTACTGTTGTTAGAAGGCTGCACCAACAATGAGGCAGAGTATCATGCCCTCATCACTGCCCTCGAGTTGGCACTCGAGATTGATGTAAACCGTATGTATGTAAAAGGGGACTCTGAGCTAGTCATCAAGCAGTTCAATGGTGACTATGCTATCAGGAAGCCAGAACTCCTGCCATTGTTGGGGTTCAACCTTCGTATAATGGCTAAGTTACCCTCCCGGCCAGAGGTCGTTCACATTTCTCGGTCGCAGAACAGTCGAGCAGATGCTTTCGATATCCTGGCCGCATCACTTGCGGAACCCCGAGAAGGATGACCTAATTATCCACGTGGCACACCGGAGATTCATTTCTCCTATTATTCCGGAGGGTGATCACGGTCTGCGAGTGAAGCATCTCACCGCTAGTGCCCCTACGTTAGGATCCCCGGGGGCTTCAGGTGCGGTAATTCAGACATTTCATGACTGGAGGACACCCTTGGTTGAATATCTCCAGCACGACAATCTTCCATCGGACCGAGCCAATCGCAAGCGAATCTGACGCCGTGCACACCCAGTTCACCAATTAGAGCGGTCCCAGTCTTGAGCAGCTCCTTTACAGGCATAGATTTGATGGTGTTCTCCTCTGTTACCGTCAAGGAGTCAATATCCCATAGGTCATACAAGAAGTGCACGCTGGTTCCTATGGCTCCCCCCAGGTCGGGTAGATGTTTTCCCACCAGATTCGGAGGCTGGGATACTTTTGGCCCTCCATGATCTACGACTGCATCGAATATTCCAAGAGGTGTCACGCTTGCCAAGTTCATGCTAACATGGTGAATCGGCCACCGGAGCCTCTCCATACTACCAAGTATTCTTGGCCCTTTACAGTCTGTGGGTTGGATGTTGTAGGACCATACCTGCCGGTGATGGCCCGCCAGTGCCGGTTCATCTTGACCGCTATGGATTTCTTCTCCAAGTGGGAAGAGGCAATCCCGCTCAAGGAAGTCAAAGAATGTTCTATCACTGACTTCGTGAGTCCAATATCATATATCGATATGGATTACCTCACTCTATCCTCACGGATAATGGAACCAACTTCCGAGCAGCCGAGATGAAGAAATTGTACGCTAAGTACAACATTCAATCTAACCACACCACCCGCTATCATGCGCAGGCGAACGGATAGATCAAGGAGTTTAACAAAACCCTCTCTATCATTCTGCAAAAGATGGTAGTTCAGAACAAGAAAATTTTCCTGGAAAAGCTCCCCAACGCCCTCTGGGATTATTGGACGATGACTCGTAACTCCACCGAGGTGACTCTGTATTCCATAGTTTATGGAGCCGAGGCCGTCCTTCCCATCAAGATCCAGTTGTGCTCATTGCGCACAGTGGTCTACGACCAGAAAGCGCCGGATAGAGTTGCCGAAATCCGTCTAGCCGAATTGGAAGCGCTGGATGAAAGTAGGCTTTGCGCGTTACATAACAGGGAAAAAGTTGTTTTTATTTAAAATATAGTGTGTTTTTACTATTCATTAAAATATGAAAGTTATCGGAAAAATATCAAAACATTATCTAATGTAAATTTTTATATCCTGATTCAAAAAAAGAATTTTATTTTGTCAAATTGAACATATAAACATGTCAAAAACTAGATTTAATGTGGGTGCGCCATCAAAAGGAGGAAAAACTACATTTTTTGAAAAAAACTTATTTTACCCGAAAAATTGATTTTGTTCTTATACCATTTTCTAGAGAATGTGTAAGATGAATAATAATGTTATAAAATTCAAAATTTAGTTAATAATATTCATAAAGTCTAGTTCATGACAATATTATAATAATATATCATTGTTTATTAAAACCCGGTATTGCGTACAACACACGCTATCGAGGAAGGTCGCGATTGCGCGTAATGCAAGCTAAGTCAGGGTTGCATGTTCTGAAAGAATCCTTCGTTGTTTTGTATAACAGAATCCAACCACATTTCATTTATACATTTAATATATATATATATATATATATACTCAATGTTGCGTAGAATAAATATTATCAAAATTGTGTGTAACCCGGTCCAAGACTAGTGTTGCGTAGACTGCAAGCTAATACGGTATTGCGTATAGTGCAAGGTAATCTTGGTGTAGAATACAACATAAGACATTAATGAAATTAAAATAATATTTTTCATAAAATCTCAGGGTGTTACATGCACGCAACCTGTAAAGAAGAAACCCAAGCACGTACTCCAGCGCTCAGATCGTGGGAGACCTGAGAGACACTGTTACGCAGCATGGTCCGTCTGACGTGTGGGGGTGTACTGAGGGTTAGTACAAGGAGTGTCGAGATTCCACCTTGACACGGTGGGGTGGAACATAGTGTGAATCATGCAACCAACATCAGGTCCCGAAGAAGCTGGCGTGACGACTGAGGATTACTGCTGACCATGTTCGCAACACAACATCCTGTCACGTTAGCCCAGATGTTGGGGCAAACAAATGAGCATAAAATGATGAACACATTTGCAACATGAGATTTGTATCAATTTTTTCCCGAAACCCTTGGGGGCATTGGTCCGTGATGGTAGGAGTGCCCTTAGGTGTTGTATCCATACCATTCTTGGGGGTCCCTTCGGGTGTGAAAGATTGTGGGGACCAAATGAAGGGGAACACGAAGCTTGACAAGCAGACGAAGACTTTCCTAAGTCGAATCTGACAAACCAGGTCCTAGACCAGAGTACTCTAAACACATTAGCAGACCACTGTAAAGGGTCGAGGGGCTTAGTCTGAGAGCGGCCAAAAGATGGATGATTCCCAAGGGAAGGGCAGGTCAAAAGAACGAGGCAACCGTGAGATTGTGGGATCTCCTAATAGATGGGACTTGACATGAAATCTAAGAGTTCTGGCGGTACTAAGTATACCATAAATATGGGAATCAAGACACACATAGTTCTTGAACCGCAATTTAATGTCATGTAGGACGAAATACAGTTTAACATCGTGTGGGATGGAATACAGTTTAATGTCGTGTGGGAATGGGAAAGGATCTTAGATTTAAGACTTAGAACTTGGACCATTGGGTGCCCAGATGTAGGGAAAAATGTAGTTTAAGTTCATGTTGGACCATGTAAAGATCTTAGTTTAAGGTCTTAGAACTCGAACCAAGGTACAGTTTAGGGTCGTACGGGACCGTAAAGTTTATGGTCATGCAGGAACATGAAAGGATCTTATTTTATGGTATTAGAACTCGGACCATGGTGCAGTTTAGGGTTGTGTGGGACCGTACAGTTTAAGGTCATACAGGACCATGTAAGGATCTTAGATTAAGGTCTTAGTACTTGGCCCAAGATGCAGTTTAGGGTTGTGCAGAACCGTACAGTTTAAGGTCATGCAGGACCATTTAAGAATCTTAGTTTATGGTCTAAGAACTCGGACCAAGCTGCAGTATAGGGTCGTGCGGGACCGTACAGTTTAAGGTCATGCAGGACCATGTAAGGATCTTAGTTTAAACCAAGGTGCAGTTTAGGGTTGTGTGGGATCGTATAGTTTAAGGTCATGTAAGACGAAATATGGATCTTAGTTTAAGGTCTTAGAACTCGTTCCATGGTGCAGCTTAGGGTCGTGAGGGACCGTATAGTTTAAGGTCATGCAGGACCGTGCATACCTTGGAAAAGTACTGCTTGAGGAACCTGGCGTTGGTGGGAGTATTTATGCGTTCACCATCTATAGTCACTAGGGAATACACGCCATTGGGATAGACCATATAGATGATGAAAGTCTCCTCCCATTTGGGATCCAACATTGGTGTTTTCCTACCGGAAATCATTGAGGCTCAGAGAGCCATCACCAGGATTTTGGTTGCATGATTCACACTATATTGGTGTTTTCCTACCGGCAATCATTAATCCTCAGTCGTCACGCTAGCTTCTTCGGGACCTGATGTTGGTTGCATGATTCACACTATGTTCCACCCCACCGTGTCAAGGTGGAATCTCGACACTCCTTGTACTAACCCTCAGTACACCCCACACGTCAGACGGACCATGCTGCGTAACAGTGTCTCTCAGGTCTCCCACGATCTGAGCGCTGTAGTGCGTGCCTGGGTTTCTTCTTTACAGGTTTTGTGCATGTAACACCCTGAGATTTTATGAAAAATATTATTTTAATTTCATTAATGTCTTGTGTTGTATTCTACACCAAGATTACATTGCACTATACGCAATACCGTATTAGCTTGCAGTCTACGCAACACTAGTCTTGGATCGTGTTACACACAATTTTGATAATAGTTATTCAACGCAACATTGAGTATATATATATATATATATTAAATGTATAAATTAAATGTGGTTGGATTATGTTATACAAAACAATGAAGGATTATTTCACAACACGCAACCCTGACTTAGATTGCATTACGCGCAATCGCGACCTTCCTCGATAGCGTGTGTTGTACGCAATACCAGGTTTTAATAAACAATGATATATTATTCTAATATTGTCATGAACTAGCCGTTATGAATATTATTAACTAAATTTTGAATTTTATAACATTATTATTAATCTTACAGATTTTCTAGAACATGGTATAAGAACAAAATCAATTTTTCGGGTAAAATAAGTATTTTTAAAAAAATGCAGTTTTGCCTCCTTTTGATGGCGCACCCACTTAAAATCTAGTTTTTGACATGTTTATATGTTCAATTTGACAAAATAAAATTCTTCTTTTGAATCAGGATATAAAAATTTACATTAGATAAAGTTTTGATATTTTTCCGATAACTTTCATATTTTAATGAATAGTAAAAACACGCTATATTTTAATAAAAAACATCTTTTTTTCATCGTAATATCTTATGTGGTTAAATTATAATATTTAATGATTTTAAAGTATAAATAAAATATATTTTTACCATTTAATATAATGTATGTCATTAGCATTGGTTTTACCTTGAATTCGTAGGTTAAATCAATTCAATCTTTTGCAATGTTTTAAAGAAAAACCCATTTTCTTTCGACAATGGGATTAATTTTAATTTAATTTCTGAAACTTCTGTATATTGAATTTGGAAAAATGGATTCCATATTTGGAATCAGTGGATCCAAATTATGTTAATAAGCTACTTTTTATTTTTGGGAATTATGAATAGTAACTACGGTAAATTTTATTTACCATAGTATAAGATAAATCGGGTAATTAAGGGTAAATATAATATTTTAGAATTACCCTAACAAATGTCAAAATCCTATTGGATTAATAAAAGTCGACCCATAACATCTAAGGGTCGGATTAGATTAATTTTATGGTCTTTTCACCATGAAAATAATTTAATTATTATTAAAACCAAAGAAAGTGACAACATGTCACTTTCTTAAATCTTATAAGTATAATAATTTTAACTTAGTGATAAACATCATAAAACTTCGAACATGAATAGTATCCAGAAAGCTAACAAAATTATCTACATCATGAGAATTTATTTAGAATTTTTTTGGGATTAAATAGTTATCATTAATTGTGACACAATAGTGATGCAGAAATTATTTATCTAGTGAAAAATCAAGAATATAGTTTTTATTAAACTAATAGTGACCATAAAAGGCACAAAAACCTGACAAAAAGTTATTTTTCATGTACATTGAAACTATAATCATCCAATTTTCTATTATTTGACCATTTGGAGTTTTATACAAGCAATTATGACACTTATATTATTTTATTTTAAATGATGCCAAAGTTGTCACCTTCATAATTTAATAAATATAACAATTTAAATATTGTGATTTTAGATTATAAATTCTAGTAAAAGTATTATTCAGAAAGGTAATATATTTATCTTCATCATAGGATTTTATTTTAAATTTTTATGCAAAAAAATAAGTATATTAAATAATTATACAAAAATGATGTAGTAATTATTTTATTAAGAGATAAACCAAATAAATGGTTTTAAAAATAATAAAATAAATATTATATGTACTATTTAATGTGATCCACTAATTATAGATACATATGACCTTTTATTAATATATTAATGCTTTTAGTTTGAACATATATTCTGTATATATTTTATTTAGATTCAAATAAATGAATAGTGTCAAAATTGACACTATTGTTATTTTATAAAAATAACATATTATAAAATTGTTTTAAAATCACAAATTTTTTTAAAAATTATAAATTTAAATTTATATGGTCTATAATGTTATAAAGTAAACAATTATGTGAAATTCACAACAAATAATAATTATTTGTTATAATTTAAAATTTAGAATTTTATTACCACAAATAAAATTAAATAGATTAAATAAGGATAAATCAAAATGATAAGGTTTAAAATAATATCCAAACATGTATAAATTTAATTGGTTGATGATATTAAAACTCTATCTCATCTAATCGTTGAATATGAGTCATTTTTGGTGGTTTTTAAGTGGGGTTAGATTTATTATAAATTAATATTTTTAAGAATTCCTAAGGTGCCCCTCTCCTCCCTTATAAAAGGGCACCTCCTCCCCCTCCTCCTCACACCAATTTGAGCACTCAATCTCGTCCAACCCCTGCCATTTTCTCCTCTCCAATTCCCTAGAATAATCCTAGAGGTCCTGGTCTTCTTCAAAGACCAATCTTAGTTCCCTAAGTGGAGGATTCAAAGAGGCGTTTCAAAGAAGAGATAATATCCATTACCGATCTTTTCAATTTCTTTCTTCTTCAACATCTTCTTCTTTAGTTGTTTCATTATAAAGCAATACCATCAGTATTAATTACATACTGATATGTTATTATAAATATTAAACAACCCTAATTCACCTTCTATCCATCCTACGGAAAAATTAAATCACCGCGCGTGCGTACGTACGGAATATCGTCTCCACGCCGTGGTGTAATCTATTTTCCACCATCACCTTACAAGGATGAGTATAATGGTGTAATGAGTAACTATTTATGATTATTATAATTTAATATTGATACTGAAATAATATATATATACTCAAATACAATTCCACGATCATAGGAACGATATCATCACTCGTGCGTACGTACGGAATACCGTCTCCACGATGTGATGCGACTCGTTCTACATGATCATCATTACATAGTAATTATATAAATGAATTGAATGAATAAATATGATATATTTTACACTAATACCATTCTAGATATAAGGTATCTATAACCTTAAAAGAAGAATAAGAATTTATTCGGCAAAACGCGTATAAGAAGAAAAGGCAATAAGGACCCGAGTAACTAGTAACAATGAAATATTACTAACGAGAAGCTAAGAATATAACCTTATATGATATCATATCAATATGTATGATTCTGGAATAAGTCAATAACATTATTTAAACCATTATACAGGAGATTTGGACACGTACAATGAAAATCGGACCTAAGGTAAGGGAAATATCACAATCTCATTTTTATCCGAGATTGTTTATACTTTGGTATTTAATGGGGTGTACTTTATCATCCACATCCATGTTTACTCAATATGTAATATTATTTCCATCCACCTAAAATTGTTCAAATCCAATTTTACCCTTCGGTGAGTTTTTATTAAAAGATATGAAAGGAATCTTTTGTCGTTTTTCGTTCGAGTTACTTTTTGACTTTTCCAGAAAAAGTACGAGAAGGATGTTTTTTTTAATTATACGGCATGAATGGATTTTTAAAACATTTTTTCCAAGAAGCTTCCTTTAAAAATTTTCATGTTTATTTTTAAATCAACTTCTTTTAGTTTAAAGTTGTTTGACATGTTAAGAAAGGAAAAATGTTTTGAAGCAGAAAGGATATTTTCCTCAAGAATGGAGTTCAAGTGTTTTATCAAAATTATTTTCCATCTATGATAATAAAAGGGTTCTTTTTTTATCCCTATTATTACATTGATTTGATTATGTTGTGATGGAATTATATTTTTATGAATTCCTTTATCTTATATGAATTGTTTTATGATGTTTAAGATTCCCATTTTTATTACATGGGTTATGAAATGATGTATGATTTATGATTTTGTGTCACACATAAGAAAGGTATCATTATGACATGGGTGGGACCTATATCTCCTTCCAATGCATTGGGTAAAGATTTTATATCTCATGAGATAGACATGGCTGGAATGGTAGGTTATACCGGTTCAGTGAAACAGGACTGAAACGAGGGTGACTCGGTTCAGAAATGGACTTTGTCCACTAAGATAGTCTTGGAAATGAGTCTTGACTAACAAGAAAGGATATTCTATGATTATGTGTGTATTCCACAAAGTTTCATATTTTAAGTTATGATTATTGGGATTTCATTTCACTACAATGATTTATCCCATGCTATGAAATTATGCTCTCTTTTGCAGGTTAAGATTTCCAAAATGTTATGTTCTTATAAAAATGTTGTGATTGATATTTCTTTTGTTTACCCTTACTGGGAATTTGAGATCACCCTTTTATGTTTTCTTTTCCCCAGGATATAAAGAAAGGTTTTAGGTAAAAAAAGGGAAGATCTTTATGGGAGATGTTGAAGATCATTCACCACGATTAGAAGATTATACTCCGAGTTTCCAAAGACACTAAACTATTACAATCCTTGTGTGTGTGTTTTTGTTATGTACTAAGTATTCCGCAAAAGTAATGTAATGTCCATGTACGTCAAGCTTCGGGTCTCTACAGTTGGTATCAGAGGAAAGGTTTAGTCAACCATTGGAAACTGGGATGCGAGAACTTTAGTGAGATCCCTAGAGATATTTCTATGGTATGCCTAGGGATGTCCCTAAGGTTAATTATATGTATAGGTTATAGTACTACAATTACGCTAACGATCATATAATTAAACCCAAGATGTTAGATATTGAAGGTACTCCCCCTTTATTATGTTGTTTTCCCTAGCATGATTTTTGCCTCTCACACTATTCTTTTTGGGTTTTAAACGATGGCTGGAACCCGAAGGAACCGTGTTGATCAATGCAATGGACAATGCAATGATTGTCCTCCTGAACAAACAAATTTTATGGGAGATGGAGTGCAAAATCTTACTGCTATACATACACAAGCTATGAATCATTCTGGACTTCCAAATGAGCAGAGAAGGGAACAATATTCTATTGAGTCTTTCATGAGGCAACGTCCACCTTATTTCAGTGGGTCTTCTGATCCACTTGTTGCTGAACAATGGATCAGTACCACTGAAAAGATATTTTCAGTTCTTCAATGTTCTGAGCATGATAAAGTCATCTTAAAAGTATATCATTTGGAAGGTGAAGCTGATCAATGGTGGAAACTTATCAAGAATACGAGGCAAAGAGATGAAATTGAGTCCATGGAATGGGACGAGTTCGAGAACTTGTTTTTAGGTAAGTACTTCCCTCGTATTCTTCGAACAAAGATGGAAAAGGAGTTTCTTGAGATGAAGCTGAAGGATGATGGAACTGTTGGTATATACGAAGAAAATTTTACAAGATGTGCAAGGTATGCATCTGGCATTATCATCCAACCTAAAAGTAAAGTTGATCGATTTTTCAGTGGCTTAAAACCAAGTCTTCGAAGGGCATTAGCTATAAGATACTTTAGTATCTATGAAGAAATTGTGCATTGTGCTATCAAGGTAGAAATGGAAGTTGGTGTTACATATCCATCTCATGGTTTTGACAAGAAATGAAAGATGGAGTTCAAGGAGAAATCTCAGAATAATGGTGAAAAGAAGATGAATGTTTCCTTATGCACAATGTGTGGAAAGAAGCATGGCGGAGTTTGTCTTAAAGGGACTAGAAAATGTTTTAAGTGTGGAAAAGAAGGTCATCGAGTAGCTGAGTGTCAAAGTAATGGAAAAAGGGATTCTAATGATGTGAATAAAGCAAACACTGCAGAGAACGCACACCAACACTTCAATGCTTCAAGTGCAAGGAAATGGGGCATTATGATAATAAATGCCCTAATCCAAGGGTTAGTGATGATTGACATGAGCAACCTCTTAAGGCAAAGGACAAAGGGAAGTCACATGCGATCACCATTGGCGATGTTGAATATGATAACAATGTGGTGGGATAATTAAGTGTTTATGTAATGGGATTCCAAAATAATGTTGTATCATAATGTATTGGAATATTTATGTATTGGTCTAATGTGGTATTCAATGTGATTGAGATATTTTTGGAAATAAGATGATATGAGCATAATGAAGGGAAAATGAGAAAACGAAATGTTTAACAGTATTCATGAGCTCATGATTGATATAAGGACTAAGTGATATCATTGTTTGAGTATATAGAATTTTGAGGATTTTGGTATGTGGAAAGTGTTAAATTTTAACTGCATTCATATTTTGACAAAGTTATTCATGAGAATACATGATTAAGGACTTTGAATGTTTGGAATGTGACCAACAAAACATATCTTATGATATATGGGGATCGACGATGGTGTTAAATCTATGGTAATCATTTTCACTATGTTATGAGAGTGGACTGTAGTACTATGGATAAACCTAAAGATTGGAATGGATTATGTTGGACATAAGTTACTATTGTTTAATGATAGAAGTTTTTTTCGATATTATTGATGGGATGTTATAGTAATTTAGTTTTAGAAAAAGGACAACCTGCAGGACGGGCGACATCCCATCGCGTCGGACAAGGCTGTGGGAATCGAACCCACAACTGAAGTGCGACTGGCATTTATCGCCTACCAATGGCCTACAGGAAGTCCCTGGTTAGTAGACAATAGTTTTATTTTATTATGTGGTATGATATATGAAGTATAAGTTAATTTTTGGAACCATATACGATTAACCATAAGATGTACTTATAACTTTTGCTAACCTTTTGTTTGAAAGAGATGGAATGACCCATCATTCTATCACATGATCTGCTAAAACTTCATGAATAACAAATTCAACTTCATTTATTTAAGAGATGAAGTGGAAATTGTTCAAGGCACGAACAACAGTGAGATTTTACCAAAATAAAGTAAGTATTTATTCTAAT
The DNA here is from genome assembly GCA_963277665.1 of Viscum album. NCBI lineage: Eukaryota > Viridiplantae > Streptophyta > Magnoliopsida > Santalales > Viscaceae > Viscum > Viscum album. Next base: position 52,429,041 of record OY728143.1, on the reverse strand, counting down.
TCAAATTCTTCAACTTTAGGGAAACGATCTTGAAAACCAAAAATTTTGTCCTAGTTCTCTTATATCAGATTAATCATATGGTACCTTAGATCTTCACAAATTTATGGATTTGTGATTGTTGGTTTTTTCATAGCCATGTCCTCAACCACTCTCCATCAGAACATGATGGTTAGATTTCTCTTCCATGTCCATATTTTCACCTATGTTCTCCTATGTGGATACCCAGTGATTAGTTAACTTGGTTAACCATTACATTTTATACTTTAGTTTTTAAAGATAAGTTTTGGTATTCCTTTTTACGATGTGGGTTTCTATCAAAGAAACTTTCCAATAGTAAACCATTTATAACCCCGACGAATTTCGAGGGCGAAATTCATTTTAAGGGGGGTAGAATGTAACACCCTGAGATTTTATGAAAAATATTATTTTAATTTCATTAATGTCTTGTGTTGTATTCTACACCAAGATTACCTTGCGCTATACACAACACCGTATTAGCTTGTAGTCTACACAACACTAGTCTTGGACCGTGTTACACACAATTTTGATAATAGTTATTCTACGCAACATTGAGTATATATATATATATATATTAAATTTATAAATGAAATGTGGTTGGATTCTGTTATACAAAACAACGAAGGATTCTTTCACAACACGCAACCCTGACTTAGCTTGCATTACACGGAATCGCGACCTTCCTCGATAGCGTGTGTTGTACGCAATACCGGGTTTTAATAAACAGTGATATATTATTATAATATTGTCATGAAATAGCCGTTATGAATATTATTAACTAAATTTTTAATTTTATAACATTATTATTCATCTTACACATTTTCTAGAACATGTTATAAGAACAAAATCAATTTTTCGTGTAAAATAAGTATTTTTAAAAAAATGCAGTTTTGCCTCCTTTTGATGGCGCACCCACTTTAAATCTAGTTTTGACATGTTTATATGTTCAATTTGACAAAATAAAATTCTTCTTTTGAATCAGGATATAAAAATTTACATTAGATAATGTTTTGATATTTTTTTCGATAACTTTCATATTTTAATGAATAGTAAAAACACGCTATATTTTAATTAAAAGAAACTTTTTTCATCGTAATATCTTATATGGATAAATTATAATATTGAATGGTTTTAAAGTATAAATAGATTATATTTTTACCATTTAATATAATGTATGTCATTAGCATTGATTTACCATGAATTCGTAGGTTAAATCTATTCAATCTTTTGCAATGTTTTAAAGAAAAACCCGTTTTCTTTCGACAATGGGATTAATTTTAATTTAATTTCTGCAACTTTTGTATATTGAATTTGAAAAAATGGATTCCATATTTGGAATCAGTGGATCCAAATTATGTTAATAAGCTACTTTTTATTTTTGGGAATTATGAATAGTAACTACGGTAAATTTTATTTACCATAGTTAAAGGTAAATCGGGTAATTAAGGGTAAATATAATATTTTAAAATTACCCTAACAAATTTCAAAATCCTATTTGATGACTAAAAGTCGACCCATAACATCTAAGGGTCGGATTAGATTCATTTTATGGTCTTTTGACCATGAAAATAATTTAATTATTATTAAATCCAAAGAAAGTGGCAACATGTCACTTTCTTAAATCAAATAAGTATAATAATTTTAACTTAGTGATAAACATAATAAAACTTCAAACATGAATATTATCCAGAAATCTAACAAAATTATCTACATCATGAGAATTTATTTAGAATTTTTTTGGGATTAAATAGTTATCATTAATTGTGACACAATAGTGATGCAGAAATTATTTATCTAGTGAAACATCAAGAATATTGTTTTTATTAAACTAATAGTGACCATAAAAGGAACAAAACCCTGACAAAAACTTATTTGTCATGTAAATTGAAACTATAATCATTTAATGGTCGAATATTTGACCATTTGGAGTCTTATACAAGCAATTATGACACTTATATTATTTTATTTTAAATGATGCCAAAGTTTTCACCTTCATAATTTAATAAATATAACAATTTAAATGTTGTGATTTTAAGATTATAAATTCTAGTAAAATTATTATTGTGAAATTTAATATATTTATCTTCATCACATGATTTTATTTTAAATTTTTATGCAACAAATAAGTATATTAAATAATTATACAAAAATGATGTAGTAATTATTTTATTAAGAGATAAACCAAATAAATGGTTTTAAAAATAATAAAATAAATATTATATGAACTATTTAATGTGATCCACTAATTATAAATACATATGACCTTTTATTAATATATTAAAGCTTTTAGTTTGAACATATCTTCTGTATATATTTTATTTAAATTCAAATAAATGAATAGTGTCAAAATTGACACTATTGTTATTTTATAAAAATAAAATATTATAAAATTGTTTACAAATCAAAAAAATATTTAAAAACTATAAATTTATATTTATATGGTCTATAATGTTATAAAGTAAACAATTATGGAAAATTCAAAACAAATAAATAATTATTTGTTATAATTTAAAATTTAGAATTTTATTACCACAAATAAACCTAAATAGATTAAATAAGGATAAATCAAAATGATAAGGTTTAAAATAAGATCCAAACATGTCTAAATTTGATTGGTTGATGATATTACAACCTTATCTCATCTAATCTTCGAATATGAGTCATTTTTGGAGGTTTTTAAGTGGGGTTAGATTTATTATAAATTAATATTTTTAAGAATTCCTAAGGTGCCCCTCTCCTCCCTTATAAAAGGGCACCTCCTCCCCCTCCTCCTCACACCAATTTGAGCACTCAAGCTCGGCCAACCCCTGACATTATCTCCTCTCCACTTCTCTAGAATAATACTAGAGGTCCTGGTCTTCTTCAAAGACCAATCTTAGTTCCCTAAGTGGAGGATTCAAAGAGGCGTTCCAAAGAAGAGGTAATATCCATTACCGATCTTTTCAATTTCTTTCCTCTTCAACTTCTTCTTCTTTAGTTGTTTCATTATAAAGTAATACCATAAGTATTAATTACATACTGATATGTTATTATAAATATGAAACAACCCTAATTCATCTTCTATCCATCCTACGGAAAAATGAAATCACCGCGCGTGCGTACGTACGAAATACTGTCTCCACGCTGTGGTGTAATCTATTTTCCCCCATCACCTTACAAGGATGGGTATAATGGTGTAATGAGTAACTATTTATGATTATTATAATGTAATATTGATACTGAAATAATATATATATACTCAAATACAATTCCACGATCATAGGAATGATATCATCACTCGTGCGTACGTACGGAATACCGTCTCCACGATGTGATGCGACTCGTTCTACATGATCATCATTAAATAGTAATTATATAAATGAATTTAATGAATAAATATGATATATTTTACACTAATACCATTCTGGATATAAGTTATCTATAACCTTAAAATAAGAATAAGAATTTATTCGGCAAAACACGCATAAGAACAAAAGGCAATAAGGACCCGAGTAACAAGTAACAATGAAATATTACTAATAAGAAGCTAAGAATATAACAATATATGATATAATATCAGTATGTATGATTCTGTAATAAGTCAATAACATTATTTAAATTGTTATACAGGAGCTTCGGACACGTACAAAGCAAATCGGATCAAAGGTAAGGGAAATATCACAATCTCATTTTTATCCAAGATTGTTTATACTTTGGTATTTAATGGGGTGTATTTTATCATCCACATCCATGTTTACTCAATATGTAATATTATTTCCATCCACCTAAAATTGTTCAAATCCAATTTTACCTTTCGGTGAGTTTTTAGTAAAAGATATGAAAGGAATCTTTTGTCGTTTTTCGTACGAGGAACTTTTTGACTTTTCCGGCAAAAGTACGAGAAGGATGTTTTTTTAAATTATACGGAATGAATGGATTTTCAAAACATTTTTTCCAAGAAGTTACCTTTAAAAATGTTCAAGTTTATTTTTAAATAAACTTCTTTTAGTTTAAAGTTGTTTGACATGTTATGAAAGGAAAAATATTTTGAAGCAGAAATGATATTTTCCTCAAGAATGGAGTTCAACTGTTTTATCAAAATTATTTTCCATCTAAGATACTAAAAGGGTTCTGTTTTTATACCTATTATTACATTGATTTGATTATGTTGTGATGGAAATATATTTTTATGAATTCCTTTATCTTATATGAATTGTTTTACGATGTTTAAGATTCCCATTTTTATTACATGGGTTATGAAATGATGTATGATTTATGATTTTGTGGAACACATAAGAATGGTATCATTATGACATGGGTGGGACCTATATATCCCTCCAATGCATTGGGTAAAGATTTTATATCTCATGAGATAGACGTGGCTGGAATGGTAGGTTATACCAGTTCAGTGAAACAGGACTGAAACGAGGGTGACTCGGTTCAGAAATGGACTTTGTCCACTAAGATAGTCTTGGCCATGAGTTTTGACTAACAAGAAATGATATTCTATGATTATGTGTGTATTCCACAAAGTTTCATGTTTTAAGTTATGATTATTGGGATTTCATTTCACTACTATGATTTATCCCATGCTATGAAATTATGCTCTCTTTTGCATGTTAAGATTTCCAAAATGTTATGTTCTTATAAAAATGTTGTGATTGGTATTTCTTTTGTTTACCCTTACTGAGCATTTGAGCTCACCCTTTTATGTTTTCTTTTCCCCAGGATATAAAGAAAGGTTTTAGGTAAAAAAAAGGGAAGATCTTTATGGGAGATGTTGAAGATCATTCACCACGATTAGAAGATTATATTCTGAGTTTCCAAACACACTAAACTATTACAATCCTTGTGTGTGTGTTTTTGTTATGTACTAAGTATTCCGCAAAAGTAATGTAATGTCCATGTACGTCAAGCTTCGGGTCTCTACAGTTGGTATTAGAGGAAAGGTTTAGTCAACCTTTGGAAACTAGGATGCGAGAACTTTAGTGAGATCTCTATAGATATTTCTAAGGTATGTCTAGGGATGTCCCTAAGGTTAAGTATACGTATAGGTTATAGTACTAGAATTACGCTAACGATCATAGAATTAAACCTAAGATGTTAGATATTGAAGGTACTCTCCCTTTATTATGTTGTTTTCCCTAGCATGATTTTTGCCTCTCACACTATTCTTTTTGGGTTTTAGATGATGGCTGGAACTCGAAGGAACCGTGTTGATCAATGCAATGGACAATGCAATGATTGTCCTCCTGAACAAACAAATGTTATATGAGATGGAGTGCAAAATCTTATTGCTATACTTACACAAGCTATGAATCATTCTGGACTTCCAAATGAGCAGAGAAGAGAACAATATTCTATTGAGTCCTTCATGAGGCAACGTCCACCTTCTTTCAGTGGGTCTTCTGATCCACTTGTTGCTGAACAATGGATCAGTACCACTGAAAAGATATTTTCATTTCTTCAATGTTCTGAGCATGATAAAGTCATCTTAGCAGTATATCGTTTGGAAGGTGAAGCTAATCAATGGTGGAAACTTATCAAGAATACGAGGCAAAGAGATGAAATTGAGTCCATGGAATGGGACGAGTTCAAGAACATGTTTTTTTAGTAAGTACTTCCCTCGTATTCTTCGAACAAAGATGGAAAAGGAGTTTCTTGAGCTGAAGCAGAAGGATGATGAATCTGTTGGTATATACGAAGAAACTTTTACAAGACTTGCAAGATATGCATCTGGCATTATCATCCAACCTGAAAGTAAAGTTGATCGATTTTTCAGTGGCTTAAAACCATGTCTTCGAAGGGCATTATCTATAAGATACTTTAGTAGCTATGAAGAAACTGTGCATTGTGCTATCAAGGTAGAAATGGAAGTTGGTGTTACATATCCATCTCATGGTTTTGAAAAGAAACGAAAGATGGAGTTCAAGGAGAAATCTCAGAATAATGGTGAAAAGAAGATGAATGTTTCCTTAAGCACAATGTGTGGAGAGAAGCATGGTGGAGTTTGTCTTAAAGGGACTAGAAAATGTTTTAAGTGTGGAAAAGAAGGTCATCGAGCAGCTGAGTGTCAATGTAATGGAAAAAGGGATTCTAATGATGTGAATAAAGAAAACACTGCAGAGAATGCCCCACAAACACTTCAATGCTTCAAGTGCAAAGAAATGGGGCATTATGCTAATAAATTCCCTAATCCAAGGGTTAGTAATGATCAACATTAACAACCGCTTAAGGCAAAGGACAAAGGTAAGTCACATGCGATCACTATTGGCGATGTTGAATATGATTACGATGTGGTGGAATAATTAAGTGTTTATGTAATGGGATTCCAAAATAATGTTGTATTATAAAGTATTGGAATATTTATGTATTGGTCTAATGTGGTATTCAAAGTGATTGAGATATTTTTGGAAATAAGATGATATGATCATAATGAAGGGAAAATGAGAAAACGAAATGTTTAACAGTATTCATGAGCTCATGATTGATATAAGGACTAAGTGATATCATTGTTTGAGTATATAGAATTTTGAGGATTTTGGTATGTGGAAAGTGTTAAATTTTAACTGCATTCATATTTTCACTAAGGTATTCAAGAGAATACATGATTAAGGACTTTGAATGTTTGAAATGTGACCAACAAAACATATCTTATGATATATGGGGATCGACGATGGTGTTAAATCTCTGGTAATCGTTTTCACTATGTTATGAGAGTGGACTGCAGTATTATGGATAAGCCTAAAGATTGGAATGGATTATGTTGGAAATAAGTTCGTATTGTTTAATGATAGATGTTTTATTCTATATTATTGATGGAATGTTATAGTAATGTAGTTTTAGAAAAAGGACAACCTGCAGGACGGGCGACATCCCATCGCGTCAGACAAGGCTATGGGAATCGAACCCACAACTGAAGTGCGACTGGCCTTTATCGCCTACCACTGGCCTACAGGAAGTCCCTGGTTAGTAGACACTAGTTTTATTTTATTAAGTGGTATGATATATGAAGTATCAGTTCATTTTTGGAACCATATATGATTAACCATAAGATGGACTTATATCTTTTGCTAACCTTTTGTTTGAAAGATATGGAATGACCCATCATTCTATCACATGATCTGCTAACACTTCACGAATAACAAATTCAACTTTATTTATTTAAGAGATGAAGTGAAAATTGTTCAAGGCACGAACAACAGTGAGATTGTACCAAAATAAAGCAAGTATTTATTCTAATTCAAATTCTTCAACTTTAGGGAAACAATCTTGAAAACAAAAAATGTTGTCCTAGTTCTCTTATATCAGATTAATCATATGGTACCTTAGATCGTCACAAATTTATGGATTTGTGATTGTTGGCTTTTTCATAGCCATGTCCTCAACCACTCTCCATCAGAACATGATGGTTAGATTTCTCTTCCATGTCCATATTTTCACCTATGTTCTCCTATGTGGATACCCAGTGATTAGTAAACTTGGTTAACCATTACGTTTTATACTTTAGTTTTTAAAGATATGTTTTGGTATTCCTTTTTACGATGTGGGTTTCTATCAAAGAAACTTTCAAATAGTAAACCATTTATAACCCCGACGGTTTTCGAGGGCGAAATTCATTTTAAGGGGGGTAGAATGTAACACCCCGAGATTTTATGAAAAATATTATTTTAATTTCATTAATGTCTTCTGTTGTATTCTACACGATGATTACCTTGCGCTATACGCAACACCGTATTAGGTTGCAGTCTACGCAACACTAGTCTTGGACCGTGTTACGCACAATTTTGATAATAGTAATTCTACACAACATTGAGTATATATATATATATATTAAATGTATAACGAAATGTGGTTGGATTCTGTTATACAAAACAACGAAGGATTCTTTCACAACACGCAACCCTGACTTAGCTTGTATTAAACGCAATCACGACCTTCCTCGCTAGCGTGTGTTGTACGCAATACCGGGTTTTAATAAACAATGATACATTATTTTAATATTGTCATGAACTAGATGTTATGAATATTATTAACTAAATTTTGAATTTTATAACATTATTATTCATCTTACACATTTTCTAGAACAAGGTATAAGAACAAAATCAATTTTTCGGGTAAAATAAGTATTTTTCAAAAAATGCAGTTTTGCCTCCTTTTGATGTGGCACCCACATTAAATCTAGTTTTTGACATGATTATATGTTTAATTTGAAAAAATAAAATTCTTCTTTTGAGTCAGGATATAAAAATTTACATTAGATAAAGTTTTGATATTTTTCCGATAACTTTCATATTTTAATGAATAGTAAAAACACGCTATATTTTAATTAAAAACAAATTTTTTCATCGTAATATTTTATGTGGTTAAATTATAATATTTAATGGTTTTAAAGTATAAATAGAATATATTTTTTCCATTTAATATAATATATGTCATTAGCGTTGATTTTACCTTGAATTCGTAGGTTAAATCAATTCAATCTTTTGCAATGTTTTAAAGAAAAACCTGTTTTCTTTCGACAACGGGATTAATTTTAATTTAATTTATGCAACATTTGTATACTGAATTCGGAAAAATGGATTCCATATTTGGAATCAGTGGATCCAAATTATGTTAATAAGCTACTTTTTATTTTTGGGAATTATGAATAGTAACTACGGTAAATTTAATTTACCATAGTTAAAGGTAAATCGGGTAATTAAGGGTAAATATAATATTTTAAAATTACCCTACCAAATTTCAAAATCTTATTGGATGACTAAAAGTCGACCCATAACATATAAGGGTCGGATTAGATTCATTTTATCGTCTTTGGACCATGAAAATAATTTAATTTTTATTAATACCAAAGAAAGTGACAACATGTCACTTTCTTAAATCTTATAAGTATAATAATTTTAACTTAGTGATAAACATCATAAAACTTCGAACATGAATTGTATCCAGAAAGCTAACAAAATTATCTACATCATGGGAATTTATTTAGAATCTTTTTGGGATTAAATAGTAATCATTAATTGTGACACAATAATGACGCAGAAATTATTTATCTAGTGAAAAATCAAGAATATAGTTTTTATTAAACTAATAGTGACCATAAAAGGCACAAAACCCTGACCAAAACTTATTTGTCATGTAAATTGAAACTATAATCATCCAATGGTCTAATAGTTGACCATTTGGAGTCTTATACAAGCAATTATGACACTTATATTATTTTATTTTAAATGATGCCAAAGTTGTCATCTTCATAATTTAATAAATATAACAATTTAAATATTGTTATTTCAGGATTATAAATTCTAGTAAAAGTATTATTGTGAAAGGTAATATATTTATCTTCATCATAGTATTTTATTTTAAATTTTTATGCAACAAATAAGTATATTAAATAATTATACAAAAATGATGTAGTTATTATTGTATTAAGAGATAAACCAAATAAATGGTTTTAAAAATAATAAATTAAATATTATATGAACTATTTAATGTGATCCACTAATTATAGATAAATATGACCTTTTATTAATATATTAAATCTTTTATTTTGAACATATCTTCTGTATATATTTTATTTAAATTCAAATAAATGAATAGTGTCAAAATTGACACTATTGTTATTTTATAAAAATAACATATTATAAAATTGTTTAAAAATCACAAAAATATTTAAAAATTATACATTTAAATTTATATGGTCTATAATGTTATAAAGTAAACAATTATGGAAAATTTATAACAAATAAGTAATTATTTGTTATAATTTAAAATTTATAATTTTATTACCACAAATAAACATAAATAGATTAAATAAGGATAAATCAAAATCATAAGGTTTAAAATAAGATCCAAACATGTCTAAATTTGTTTGGTTGATGATATTACAACCCTATCTCATCTAATATTCGAATATGAGTCATTTTGGAGGTTTTTAAGTGGGGTTAGATTTATTATAAATTAATATTTTTAAGAATTCCTAAGGTGCCCCTCTCCTCCCTTATAAAAGGGCACCTCCTCCCCCTCCTCCTCACACCAATTTGAGCACTCAAGCTCGTCCAACCCCTGCCATTTTATCCTCTCCACTTCCCTAGAATAATCCTAGAGGTCCTGGTCTTCTTCAAAGACCAATCTTAGTTCCCTAAGTGGAGGATTCAAAGAGGCGTTCCAAAGAAGAGGTAATATCCATTACCGATCTTTTCAATTTCTTTCTTCTTCAACATCTACTTCTTTAGTTATTTCATTATAAAGTAATACAATAAGTATTACTTACATAATGATATGTTATTATAAATATGAAACAACCCTAATTCACCTTCTATCCATCCTACGGAAAAATGAAATCACTGCGCGTGCGTACGTACGGAATACCGTCTCCACGCCGTGGTGTAATCTATTTTCCACCATCACATTACAAGGATGGGAATAATGGTGTAATGAGTAACTATTTATAATTATTATAATTTAATATTTATACTGAAATAATATATATATACTCAAATACAATTCCACGATCATAGGAACGATATCATCACTCGTGCGTACGTACGGAATACCGTCTCCACGATGTGATGCGACTCGTTCTACATGATCATCATTAAATAGTAATTGTATAAATGAATTGAATGAATAAATATGATATATGTTACACTAATACCATTCTGGATATAAGGTATCTATAACCTTAAAATAAATATAAGAATTTATTCGGCAAAACACGCATAAGAACAAAAGGCAATAAGGACCCGAGTAACAAGTAACAATGAAATATTACTAACAAGAAGCTATTAATATAACCATATATGATATCATATCAATATGTATGATTCTGGAATAAGTCAATAACATTATTTAAACCATTATATAAGAGCTTCGGACACATACAAAGCAAATCGGACCTAAGTTAAGGGAAATATCACAATCTCATTTTTATCCGAGATTGTTTATACTTTGGTATTTAATGGGGTGTATTTTATCATCCACACCCATGTTTACTCAATATGTAATATTATTTCCATCCAAATAAAATTGTTCAAATCCAATTTTACCCTTCGGTGAGTTTTTAGTAAAAGATATGAAAGGAATCTTTTGTCGTTTTTCGTACGAGGTACTTTTTGACTTTTCCGGAAAAAGTACGAGAAGGATGTTTTTTTAAATTATATGGCATGAATGGATTTTTAAAACATTTTTTCCAAGAATCTTCCCTTAAAAATTTTCATTTTTATTTTTAAATCAGCTTCTTTTAGTTTAAAGTGGTTTGACATGTTAAGAAAGGAAAAATGTTTTGAAGCAGAAAGGATATTTTCCTCAAAAATGGAGTTCAAGTGTTTTATCAAAATTATTTTCCATCAAAGATAATAAAAGGGTTATGTTTTTATCCTTATTATTACATTGATTTGATTATGTTGTGATGGAATTATATTTTTATGAATTCATTTATCTTATATGAATTGTTTTATGATGTTTAAGATTCCCATTTTTATTACATGGGTTATGAAATGATGTATGATTTATGATTTTGTGGCACACATAAGAATGGTATCATTATGACATGGGTGGGACCTATATCTCCCTCCAATGCATTGGGTAAAGATTTTATATCTCATGAGATAGACATGGCTGGAATTGTAGGTTATACCGGTTCAGTGAAACAGGACTGAAACGAGGGTGACTCGGTTCAGAAATGGACTTTGTCCACTAAGATAGTCTTGGCAATGAGTCTTGACTAACAAGAAATGATATTCTATGATTATGTGTGTATTCCACAAAGCTTCATGTTTTAAGTTATGATTGTTGGGATTTCATTTCACTACTATGATTTATCCCATGCTATGAAATTATGCTCTCTTTTGCAGGTTAATATTTCCAAAGTGTTATGTTCTTATAAAAATGTTGTGATTGATATTTCTTTTGTTTACCCTTACTGAGAATTTGATCTCACCCTTTAATGTTTTGTTTTCCCCAGGATATAAAGAAATGATTTAGGTAAAAAAAACGGAAGATCTTTATGGGAGATGTTGAAGATCATTCACCACGACTAGAAGATTATATTCCGAGTTTCCAAAGACACTAAACTATTACAATCCTTGTGTGTGTGTTTTTGTTATGTACTATGTATTCTGAAAAAGTAATGTAATGTCCATGTACGTCATGCTTCGGGTCTCTACAATTGGTATCAGAGGAAAGGTTTAGTCAACCTTTGGAAACTAGGATGCGAGAACATTAGTGAGATCCTTAGAGATATTTCTAAGGTATGTCTAGGGATGTCCCTAAGGTTAAGTATACGTATAGGTTATAGTACTAGAATTACACTAACGATCATAGAATTAAACCTAAGATGTTAGATATTGAATGTACTCCCCCTTTATTATGTTGTTTTCCCTAGCATGATTTTTGCCTCTCACACTATTCTTTTTGGGTTTTAGACGATGGCTGGAACCCGAAGGAACCGTGTTGATCAATGCAATGGGCAATGCAATGATTGTCCTCCTGAACAAACAAATGTTATGGGAGATGGAGGGCAAAATCTTATTGCTATACTTACACAAGCTATGAATCATTATGGACTTCCAAATGAGCAGAGAAGGGAACAATATTCTATTGGGTCCTTCATGAGGCAACGTCCACCTTCTTTCAGTGGGTCTTCTGATCCCCTTGTTGTTGAACAATGGATCAGTACCACTGAAAAGATATTTTCAGTTCTTCAATGTTATGAGCATGATAATGTCATCTTAGAAGTATATCATTTGGAAGGTGAAGCTGATCAATGGTGGAAACTTATCAAGAATACGAGGTAAAGAGATGAAATTGAGTCCATGGAATGGGACGAGTTCAAGAACTTGTTTTTTAGTAAGTACTTCCCTCGTATTCTTCGAACAAATATGGAAAAGGAGTTTTTGAGCTGAAGAAGAAGGATGATGAATCTGTTGGTATATACGAAGAAAATTTTACAAGACTTTCAAGGTATGCATCTGGCAATATCATCCAACCTAAAAGTAATGTTGATCTATTTTTCAGTGGCTTAAAACCAAGTCTTCGAAGGGCATTAGCTATAAGATACTTTAGTAGCTATGAAGAAATTGTGAATTGTGCTATCAAGGTAGAAATGGAAGTTGGTGTTACATATCCATCTCATGGTTTTGACAAGAAACGAAAGATGGAGTTCAAGGAGAAATCTCAGAATAATGGTGAAAAGAAGATGAATGTTTCCTTATGCACAATGTGTGGAAAGAAGCATGGTGGAGTTTGTCTTAAAGGGACTAGAAAATGTTTTAAGTGTGGAAAAGAAGGTCATCGAGCAGCTGAGTGTCAAAGTAATGGAAAAAGGGATTCTAATGATGTGAATAAAGCAAACACTGCAGAGAACGCACCACCAAAACTTCAATGCTTCAAGTACAAGGAAATGAGGCATTATGCTAATAAATGCCCTAATCCAAGGGTTAGTGATGATCGACATGAGCAACCGCTTAAGGAAAAGGAAAAAGGGAAGTCACATGCGATCACCATTGGCGATGTTGAATATGATAACGATGTTGTGGAATAATTAAGTGTTTATGTAATGGGATTCCAAAATAATGTTGTATCATAAAGTATTGGAATATTTTTGTATTGGTCTAATGTGGTATTCAAAGTGATTGAGATATTTTTGGAAATAAGATTATATGAGCATAATGAAGGGAAAATGAGAAAACGAAATGTTTAACAGTATTCATGAGCTCATGATTGATATAAGGACTAAGTGATATCATTGTTTGAGTATATAGAATTTTGAGGATTTTGGTATGTGTAACGTGTTAAATTTTAACTACATTCATATTTTCACTAAGGTATTCAAGAGAATACATGATTAAGGACTTTGAATGTTTGGAATGTGACCAACAAAACATATCTTATGATATATGGGGATCGACGATGGTGTTAAATCTCTGGTAATCATTTTCACTATGTTATGAGAATGGACTGCAGTATTATGGATAAACCGAAAGATTGGAATGGATTATGTTGGAAATAAGTTAGTATTGTTTAATGATAGAAGTTTTTTTCGATATTATTGATGGGATGTTATAGTAATGTAGTTTTAGAAAAAGGAAAACCTGCAGGACGGGCGACATCCCATCGCGTCGGACAAGGCTATGGGAATCGAACCCACAACTGAAGTGCGACTGGCCTTTATCGCCTACCACAGGCCTACAGGATGTACCTGGTTAGTAGACACTAGTTTTATTTTATTAAGCGGTATGATATATGAAGTATAAGTTCATTTTTGGAACCATATACGATTAACCATAAGATGGACTTATAAATTTTGCTAACCTTTTGTTTGAAAGAGATGGAATGACCGATCATTCTATCACACGATCTGCTAACACTTCACGAATAACAAATTCAACTTCATTTATTTAAGAGATGAAGTAGAAATTGTTCAAGGCACGAACAACAGTGAGATTGTACCAAAATAAAGTAAGTATTTATTCTAATTCAAATTCTTCATCTTAGGGAAACGATCTTGAAAACCAAAAATGTTGTCCTAGTTCTCTTATATCATATTAATCATATGGTACCTTAGATCGTCACAAATTTATGGATTTGTGATTGTTGGCTTTTTCATAGCCATGTCCTCGACCACTCTCCATCAGAACAAGATGGTTATATTTCTCTTCCATGTCCATATTTTCACCTATGTTCTCCTATGTAGATACCCAGTGATTAGTTAACTTGGTTAACCATTACATTTTATACTTTAGTTTTTAAAGGTAAGTTTTGGTATTCCTTTTTACGATGTGGGTTTCTATCAAAGAAACTTTCAAACAGTAAACCATTTATAACCCCGACGAATTTCGAGGGAGAAATTCATTTTAAGGGGGGTAGAATGTAACACCCTGAGATTTTATGAAAAATATTATTTTAATTTCATTAATGTCTTGTGTTGTATTCTACACCAAGATTACCTTGCGCTATACGCAACACCGTATTAGCTTGCAGTCTACGCAACACTAGTCTTGGACCGTGTTACACACAATTTTGATAATAGTTATTCTACGAAACATTGAGTATATATATATATATATTAAATGTATAAATGAAATGTGGTTGGATTCTGTTATACAAAACAACGGAGGATTCTTTCACAACACGCAACCCTGACTTAGCTTGCATTACACGCAATCGCGACCTTCCTCGATAGCGTGTGTTGTACGCAATACCGGGTTTTAATAAACAATGATATATTATTATAATATTGTCATGAACTAGCCGTTATGAATATTATTAACTAAACTTTTAATTTTATAACATTATTATTCATCTTACACATTTTCTAGAACATGGTATAAGAACAAAATCAATTTTTCGGGTAAAATAAGTATTTTTAAAAAAATGCAGTTTTCCCTCCTTTTGATGGCGCACCCACTTTAAATCTAGTTTTTGACATGTTTATATGTTAAATTTGACAAAATAAGATTCTTCTTTTGAATCAGGATATATAAATTTACATTATATAATGTTTTGATATTTTTCCGATAAATTTCATATTTTAATGAATAGTAAAAACACGCTATATTTTAATTAAAATCAACTTTTTTCATCGTAATATCTTAGGTGGTTAAATTATAATATTGAATGGTTTTAATGTATAAATAGAATATATTTTTATCATTTAATATAATGTATGTCATTAGCATTGATTTTACCTTGAATTCGTCGGTTAAATCAATTCAATATTTTGCAATGTTTTAGAGAAAAACTCGTTTTCTTTCGACAACGGGATTAATTTTAATTTAATTTCTGCAACTTTTTTATATTGAATTTGGAAAAATGGATTCCATATTTGGAATAAGTGGATCCAAATTATGTTAATAAGCTACTTTTTATTTTTGGGAATTATGAATAGTAACTACGGTAAATTTTATTTACACTAGTTAAAGGTAAATCAGGTAATTAAGGGTAAATATAATATTTTAAAATTACCCTAACAAATGAAAAAATCCTATTGGATGACTAAAATTCGACCCATAACATCTAAGGGTCGGAATAGATTCATTTTATGGTCTTTTGACCATGAAAATAATTTAATTATTATTAAAACCAAAGAAAGTGACAATATGTCACTTTCTTAAATCTTATAAGTATAATAATTTTAACTTAGTGATAAATATCATAAAACTTCAAACATGAATATTATACAGAAAGCTAACAAAATTATCTACATCATGAGAATTTATTTAGAATTTTTTTGTAATTAAATAGTTATCATTAATTGTGACACAATAGTGATGCAGAAATTATTTATCTAGTGAAAAATAAAGAATATAGTTTTTATTAAACTAATAGTGACCATAAAAGGCACAAAACCCTAACCAAAACTTATTTTTCATGTAAATGGAAACTATAATCATCCAATGGTCTAATATTTGACCATTTGGAGTCTTATACAAGCAATTATGACACTTATATTATTTTATTTTAAATAATGACAAAGTTGTGACCATCATAATTTAATAAATATAAAAATTTCAATATTGTGATTTTAAGATGATAAATTCTAGTTAAAGTATTATTGTGAATGGTAATATATTTATCTTTATCATAGGATTTTATTATAAATTTTTATGCAACAAATAAGTATATTAAATAATTATACAAAAATGATGTAGTAATTATTTTATTAAGAGATAAACCAAATAAATGGTATTAAAAATAATAAAATAAATATTATATGAACTATTTAAAGTAAACAATTATGGAAAATTCACAACAAAAAAGTAATTATTTGTTATAATTTAAAATTTAGAATTTTATTACCACAAATAAACTTAAATAGATTAAGTAAGGATAAATCAAAATGATAAGGTTTAAAATAAGCTCCAAACATGTCTAAATTTGATTTGTTGATGAGATTACAACCCTATATCATCTAATATTCTCATATGAGTCATTTTTGGAGGTTTTTATGTGGGGTTAGATTTATTATAAATTAATATTTTTAAGAATTCCTAAGGTGCCCCTCTCCTCCCTTATAAAAGGGCACCTCCTCCCCCGCCTCCTCACACCAATTTGAGCACTAAAGCTCGGACAACCCCTGCCATTTTCTCCTCTAAACTTCCCTAGAATAATCCTAGAGGTCCTGGTCTTCTTCAAAGACCAATCCTAGTTCCCTAAGTGGAGGATTCAAAGAGGCGTTCCAAAGAAGAGGTAATATCCATTACCGATCTTATCAATTTCCTTCTTCTTCAACATCTTCTTAATTAGTTGTTTAATTATAAAGTAATAACATCATTATTAATTACATACTGATATGTTATTATAAATATGAAACAACCCTAATTCACCTTCAATCCATCCTACGAAAAAATGAAATCACCGCGCGTGCGTACATACGGAATACCGTCTCCACGCCGTGGTGTAATCTATTTTCCACCATCACCTTACAAGGATGGGTATAATGGTGTAATGAGTAACTATTTATGATTATTATAATGTAATATTGATACTTAAATAATATATATATACTCAAATACAATTCCACGATCATAGGAACGATATCATCACTCGTGCGTACGTACGGAATACTGTCTCCACGATGTGATGCGACTCGTTCTACATGATCATCATTACATAGTAATTATATAAATGAATTGAATGAATAAATATGATATATGTTACATTAATACCATTCCAGATATAAGGTATCTATAACCTTAAAATAAGAATAAGAATTTATTCGGCAAAACGCGTATAAGAACAAAAGGCAATAAGGACCCGAGTAACAAGTAACAATGAAATATTACTAACGAGAAGCTAATAATATAACCATATATGATATCATATCAATATGTATGATTCTGTAATAAGTCAATAACATTATTTAAACCATTATACAGGAGCTTCGGACACGTACAAAGCAAATCGGACCTAAGGTATGGGAAATATCACAATCTCATTTTTATCTGAGATTGTATATACATTGGTATTTAATGGGGTGTACTTTATCATCCACATCCATGTTTACTCAATATTCAATATTATTTCCATCCACCTAAAATTGTTCAAATCCAATTTTACCCTTCAGTGAGTTTTTATTAAAAGATATGAAAGTAATCTTTTGTCGTTTTTCGTACGAGGTACTTTTTGACTTTTCCGGAAAAAGTACGAGAATGATGTTTTTTTAAATTATACGGCATGAATGGATTTTTAAAACATTTTTTCCAAGAAGCTTCCTTTAAAAATTTTCAAGTTTACTTTTAAATCAACTTCTTTTAGTTTAAAGTTGTTTGACATGTTAATAAAGGAAAAATGTTTTGAAGCAGAAAGGATATTTTCCTCAAGAATGGAGTTCAAGTGTATTATCAAAATTATTTTCCATCTATGATAATAAAAGGGTTCTTTTTTTATCCCTATTATTACATTGATTTGATTAAGGTTTGATGGAATTATATTTTTATGAATTGCTTTATCTTATATGAATTGTTTTATGATGTTTAAGATTCCCATTTTTATTACATGGTTTATGAAATGATGTATGATTTATGATTTTGTGGCACACATAAGAATGGAATCATTATGACATGGGTGGGACCTATATCTCCCTCCAATTCATTGGGTAAAGATTTTATATCTCATGAGATAGACATGGCTGGAATGGTAGGTTATACCGGTTCAGTGAAATAGGACTGAAACGAGGGTGACTCGGTTCAGAAATGGACTTTGTCCACTAAGATAGTATTGGCAATGAGTCTTGACAAACAAGAAATGATATTCTATGATTATCTGTGTATGCCACAAAGTTTCATGTTTTAAGTTATGATTATCGGGATTTCATTTCACTACTATGATTTATCCCCTGCTATGAAATTATGCTCTCTTTTGCAGGTTAAGATTTCCAAAATGTTATGTTCTTATAAAAATGTTGTGATTGATATTTCTTTTGATTACCCTTACTGACCATTTGAGCTCACCCTTTTATGTTTTCTTTTCCCCAGGATATAAAGAAAGGTTTTAGTTAAAAAAAAGGGAAGATCTTTATGGGAGATGTTGAAGATTGTTCACCACGATTAGAAGATTATATTCCGAGTTTCCAAAGACACTAAACTATTACAATCCTTGTGTGTGTTTTTGTTATGTACTAAGTATTCCGTAGAAGTAATGTAATGTCCATGTACGTCAAGATACGGGTCTCTATAGTGCAGCTTCACCCTCATCCCCATGGGGAATGAGGAGTCGCCCAGACATTGCGTTCGGGCCCAACGTAGCTGGGAGCTAGCATGTCATGCCCCCCCTGATTGTTGAACCATTATAGGTCCCTTTGGACCGAGGCATCTCTCTCGGAATCGCGCGCAGTGATGGTATGGGATTATGTCCTTGTTCGAATCAGGTATGCTTTATCACATCGTACGTGTTTCCCCTAATCAAATCCATACGACCTAAAACATTGTTGCATGTTCCAAGCCATACGACCTAAAACTGTGCTGCCAGGTCCAAGCCATACGACCTTAAATTGTGCTGCCTGTTCCAAGCCATACGACCTTAAACTGTGATTCCTCGTCCAAGACATATGACCTTAAACTATGCCTCTAGTTCCAAGCCATATGACCATAAACTGTGCTGCCTGGTCCAATACATACGACCTTAAACTGTGCTCCAAGGTCCAAGCCATACGAACTTAAACGGTGCTGCTTGGTCCAAGCCATACGACCTTAAACTGTGCTGCCAGGTCCAAGCCAGATGACCTTAAACTGTGATGCTCGGTCCAAGCCAGACGACATTAAACTGTGCTACCAGGACCAAGCCATACGACCTTAAACTATCCTGTGAAGCCCAAGCCATACGACCTTAAATTGTGCTGCGAGGTCCAACCATATGACCATAAACTGTGATGATATCATCCCAGCTGCGCACCTTTAAGGCGCTACCTCTCAAGAACTATGTATGGCTTGATTCTCATCCTTATGAGATACGTAGGAGTGCCTGGGAACATCCCCACAGGCCCAGCCTCACTTTTCATGTTTGGTCTCTCATCCTAAACGCATCTCTAGGAGCACATAGTAAGCATGGATTTTCCCCATTCACATTGGGTTTTGCAACCACATTAACGTGTGTCTCCCGTTAACCTTATTCTTTGGTCTGAGTTCTAAGACCGTAAACTAAGACCCTTGTATTTTCACGACTCGGTCCCTCTTGTGGGATTGTACTGTGTGGTGCGGGATTATGTCCTCCATCACATCAGGTTACTCGACGTACCATGCCTTTCCCCGGATGAGATGTTTCCCTTGTCCAACACGACGCTAAACTGAATTTCATCCTACATGACATTAATATACACTTATAGAACTATGTGTGGCATTATTGTCGTCCTAATGAGATACAAAGGACTGCCCAGTCATTTCATCTTGGATCCAGCCCCATGGATTACCAAATATCGTTCCTCTTTATTGTCAGCCCCTCGCCCTAAAATCTTGGGAAGTGGTGTAATCGTGACATCTATACCTAATAAGTTCGAGATGCCCCATAGTAATAATGGGAAGCGGCGGTTCTCCCACCAGCGAGGACCTGTCTGAAAATTGGGACGATCTGTGATCAGTTTGGTACGTCCTCCTAATGCGCCTCCGCCATGGTGGCGTAATTTTGGGAGTGTTGGACTCTATTCGAACAAACCACCACTCCAAATTCCATGGTTTCCATTCCCCTTTATTCAGATCCTCATTCGCTTCCATGTTCGATAAGACCCCCTAACAGTATGGATGATAGACCTACGGTCCACCTACTGCCATGGGCCATTGTTCCGGATGACTGGTCATGTTTGAAGGGACCCCCTAACAGGATGGATAATAGACATTGGTCCACCTACTTCCATAATATGGATGATAGTCCTTTGGTCCACCTATTGTAGCAGTATGGATGGTAGACCTATAGTCCGCCTGTTGTCCTGGGCCAATGTTCTGGAAGACTGGATAGTGATATTTCAGTTAGGCCTCGTGTTGCGAACATGGTCAGTGGTTAGCCCTCATTTATTTTCCCTATTCCAGGCCAACATGATATGGACGCTTCATTTCCGCCACGGCTAACAGTTATCTTCCATCGTCGCACCCCAGAGTGTTCCGAATTCGGGTAGCGTTATTCACATTTCATGTCCATCTTCCTATGTTCGGATGGATTTCATTGCCCCTGTCATTGCCCCGCTCGTGTGTAAGAGTGCATTGAGAAGGTGATATATCAATCAGTCTGAGGTCTTCTCCTCAAAAATGCAGGCCCAATTTCGGATTCCTGAAGCTTGGTTAATGCCCCACAGTTGGACGAAATGATAACACGACTATCCTTTGTTTCTCTCATTGGGTGTGACCCACAGGAGATTAGGGATGAGTTGTTATTCATTTCGGCATTATGGTTGAGAATATTAAACCAAGGGTGAAAATGAATGGATTTTTCCATGTATTGGATTGAGATGATGACCAGTACAAGCAAGAAGTTCATGAGATGGCCAAAACAAAGCCCCTAAGGGTCGGTGGGCTGGATCGATCCTACCAATGCCGCAACCCTTTGGCTGGTAGCCTCCAGGACTGCTTCTCGCTCCTTGTAGACTCTCTCCTCATCAGCTGCCACAAACCACAGCTCACTAACCCTAGCTTGTGTCTGCACCCACTCGGTTTGAAGTACGACCATCTACTGACTCACATTCATTAGTTGTTCTTGCGCATCAGCCATATGGGCCACCAGTTGTTCCACGAGCTTAGAGCACGTCTCAAGGAAGGACACCTTCTCTGCCGCCTACCCATCGAGGTGCCAGACCTCCCGCTCCGCCCTCAGCAACGCTCGAGAATCCTCCGATTTTTTCCAACACATGGCAACGTCGGTGCGCCAGCTGCTCTCGCGTATCTTCTCGACCATGTAATCACGGACCGTCAGATGAAGATGTTGAGTGTCAGCCCCTCCGGCACACAGAAAACATAGCCAGGTCCGGAGTGATCCCATCCGCCTTAGCCAATCCGACTGGGGAAGTCTGAGAAAGTGCTATATACACTTCGACCCCTTGCGTCAGGTCATCCAGTTCTCCTCGGCCTCTTTTGAGTCTGATTCATGTATCTCCTTAGGGCCAGTGGGCCGATACACGGGAAAGGCAGCCAGAAGGTCAGCAGCAGGATCTGCCTCAGGGATGTCTTAATGAGGAATAGGATTTTCGACGTCTGAGTGATCTTCTTCTCTTGCCCCGATAGCGACGGTGCCTTCGTCAGCCTCCAGACTCACCTCAAGAACAGTGGCACAGATCCCCTTTACCCCTTTCTCACTGATTTCCATGGGAGACTCAGTGCGGGAAGCATGCTTTGAACGAGGTGGTATGTCTTCCACTGGTCTACTCACGGATGGACCTAGCTCCGCAGCCTGACAAGCCTCCAGTGTTGAGACCACTGCGCAAAGTGTATGCAGATTAGTTGGGATCTTTTGATAACAAGCGCCAGTAGTGAAGCGTGAGACTCACGGGAATCCATAGTGTCACCATCCAGTGTTCCGACCGCTACAGGAACCACCGTGATGGGAGACCCCTCTACGCTTGTCAATTCAATAATGGGTGTCGGATCCCCATCATATACCATAGGTTCCCTTCCACCCTCCTCTAGTGGGGACACCTGACCAACATTTAGGCGCTCCTGAGTGAGGTAGAGAGAGGGTTTATAAATTGAAAAAGAGAATGGATGAAAAAGGTAAATGAATGAATATATAGACAAACCATGAGAATCTCTGTTAGGTCGTGATCAGAGAAGACAATCCCGTCTCTCTCTCGGAGACTCCCTTGGTAGGTTTCCCCCTATGACCCCTCACTTCGGGTTCTCATTCTTATTCATTTTCCCTTTCACCTTCGTCTTCCCCGGTCTCCTCCCCATACGACTCCTCGTCTATGTCGCCTTGTCCCGACGGCATCACTTCCGGATCATGCTCTTGGCCATGCATCGCATTCACTAGGAAAGGTGGCTATGCACGCCGACCCCTTTGGCATGCGTATGTCTCCATGGCCGTCAGATAAACATGCCACCGATGGAAGTTTACCAGGTCAGAAACTCGAATGAGCCCGACCTCTGAGAGCTGGATCCTGTTTTGCATGATATTCTGTCAGACGGCTTCAACGATCAGTGATTGTCGTAGGGTCATCCAAGACGACCCTAGTGCCGGGAAATTTTCATCATGGGAAGGTTCGAGAACGTACCTTATCTACTTCCCGGGCAGTTCGCTGGCAACCTCATGTAACCCCCCCCCCCCACGGGCAACGAGGACACGACGACACCGTGTGATGTGCCCGCCGCTGAGGTCCTAGCCTGCGCATGACTCGCTGTTGGACACGCCCCTGGTTCCCACCATCTTGTGAAACCTTGCCTCCTCACCCGTCACCCAGTTTCCATGCGGGTAGCCTCGAGTTTCCGGACTCTCTTACGTAAAAATCCCTCGGGGTATGCAATGGTCCAGTGCTCGGCATGTTCAGTTGCTAAGCCAGCGTCGACCCCGGTGGGTGGAAGAGTGATGACGTCGCCGGAGCCAAAAGTGGTAAACATCAACCACATCTAGCACAGAACGCATGGATTCTTCTCCTGCCAGACGACCATGAATACCTTCTTCGACATTCGATGGAGGAACCTGAATTTACTAGCGAATCGGGGTGGCATGTAAGGCTAGCAGATCACTTTCCCATCGATCTGAGCCACGAGCACCTCGCCCCGAATGCTCTCAAAATACTCTTGCTGCTCCAGTGGGCCTTTTCCATTGTCCACCATATGTCCGGCCATGGTGGGGAACAGGCTAAAGTTTAAGATGGTGTGGTTAGCAATGAAGATTCTCACGCCCTCTTTATTTTGCGTCATTGGCGCCACCCCAGGGCTATTCAGCAAGGACGGTCGCAGGCCATTGCCCGGAGGACGGATGGCCTTTGGGAAAGTGTACCTTCCGAGGTGAGCCGCCACCCAGCCGTGGAAGATCTGGAAGGGGCCACATACTCTCTGAGGTGACCCCCCTTGTGAGATGCGTCCCGGGATGGCATACAGCTTAGCTAGTACGGAGACGCCCATTTTAAACTATTTGTTGGCAGCGATGGTTCCCGCCATCACCAGTGTTGCTGGACAGACCCCCATCCTCGCCTCCTGCACTGGTAGGAGCCACCCACTCAGGAAGGCGGCAAGGAAACTGGCATACCGGACGTTCGGGTCCTGGGCCTCGATGACGCGATATCCCCATGATTGGTATTGCCCCGCCTCCAGGGTCCTCCTGTATGACCCATTCCTGCTCCACTGAGCCATGGTTGGGCACCGTTTCCCCTGTCCCGGCATCTTGATTGCTGGATCCTTCTCGAAAAACTGGTTGAACCAGGCCTTGTAGGCAATGTCCTTCAGGATGTCCTTGACCCCCATCCTCTCTTTGGCTAGCTCCAGTAGGTTCCACGTCAGCATGGGCGTCCGTGACCTGTCTTCCCAGGTGTTCATTGGAGGAATGAACTCAACGTATTAGTAGCACTCTAGTGGGATACATATGACGTAGTGAACATCTCAGAGACTGATGCCAACTTCCTCATGGTGAAGGTGGAATGTGTTGGTATCAGGAGACCACTGGGTGAATAGATCTGGCCCAAGCTCGGGTTGACGGTGGAAGTGGAACTGCGATGTCCATACCGCCTCGAACAGGCCAATATGCCGCAGTTCATCCCCACACTCATCACAAGGATGGAGAACCCAGAACACCCAGGCCCACTAGCTGGTGAATTTTTCCCCGGACCGCAGTTCCCAATCCTTCAGCTAGCCCTTCATGTCATCTATGACGCTCTGACGAAACGTGATCGCGTAGAGGGCCGAAGAATTCTCTACGACAGGCTCATCCCGGGTAATGGTCCTAGTCCTCGGGTTCAGGACATATACATCCATATTTCTTGTTTCCCTAGCCGGATGGTCATTGTTGGTAATGTTTTATCAAGGAAGCTCGTCCTCCCGGGTAACCCAGGACCGTGGTGTGTCCACCTCGAAGGCCGGCAGAGGCACCTCCTCCCGGATACCAATGTTCCAGTGCGGTAGGTTGTCAGATAGGGGATACGTCTTCTTGGCTGGAGTCAGTAGATTGAACATGGTTAGATTGTTGGAAACGATCACCTTGGAACCATAAACCTCCTCGTTCGCCACCATTTCAGTTTTACGAGCGGCTTCTTCCCCTCATCAACATGGTTTGTGGCCATCTCGAATATTTCGGGAGTTGCACGAAATCAGGATGTAGTGAACGGGATCGGAGAGTGCTGCACGATATTTGAAGTGGCAGTGCGAAATATCAGAGTTGGTCGCAGAATTGGAATGCTAGGCATGGAATAGCCCGAGTAGGTGCACAAGTACAGCCAAAATTCGGAAGGAATTACGCACTGCCAAAGCGTTTTTACCTGCAGCCACAGGAGCAATTTCATGCACGAGAGCGTTAAGCCTATCGCGTAGAAAAGCCTATGTACGGATTCAGGACCCAGCGCCCCATTTTATAGGTGAGGCTAGGGTTCCGCGCCTCGAAGAAGTAGAATTCCGCATGGATCCATCATTCTGCGCGCCACACCGGTTTTTTGCGCGCTCAGTTCCCAGGATAGGCCCTGCTTCAGCATTTCGGTGTTTCCCTCAGAATCTGACCGTTGCGACCTCTCACCGATCTAATTCCAAGTGCTGGCATTTGTAGATGACGAAAAAGTCCGTAACTCCCAGAGGAAGTTTCGAAATGACAAAGCGAAGTCATATTCGGAATCAGAGGCCTGGTCTGGAGGCCCTGGATGTGGTGCATGAAGTTAAGGAGGAAATGCATGAAATAATGAGGTGCGTGCGAAGAATTACCCGAATTCGCGTAATCGAGACGATGTGGCACACAATTTTGTGTGCCCCGGTTCCGTGTGGTAAAGCTTTGCACGCCGACGGTTCCCGACGCGGAAGATTTCACGCAATGCCTGGATTCTGCGCCGGCTGATGCCTATAAATAGAAGGAAACCCCTGACGGTTTGGGGGTTGTGGAATTCAGAACGGCTCCCATGCACGCAATTCGGACTCCCCCACGCGCAAGATGACTTCCATGTAATTCCTCTTTTCACGCAACCTTGCCCCGGGGTTCGCCGTTGTGCGCGACTCCACTGGCTGATGTGATTTCGCTCCCTCCTCCAGGTTCCTCCCTTGGGCACAATCTTTACCCCATGCACGCAATCCCCTCCTCTGCGCGAAATCCCCTTCTTGTGAGTGCAATCACATATTCGTGCAATCCTATGGTCCCATTGTGCGCTATCCCAGTGTTTTGCGTGCAAACCTTCTTTTTGCGCGCAGCACCCATGACCCCTTCACCTTGACGCCCCTTGACTCCCTTTCCGCGCCGGATTCTGATGTCTCCCCTGCCCAGCATGCGTGCCATGCGTTGCTTTCCCATACGGACTTCCAGGTTTATACGAAGTTGCCTCATGGTCCCTTGGGCGGTGTTTCCCATTGAATTTCATTGCCTTATGCTTTTCCGCATAGGCACGCTAACGGCTATTACTTCTATGCATAGCCACGCTAACGTGGACCACTCATTGGTTCTCCCTGCGGCCCCCCTTCACTATGGCCTTGCCGATGCTGTCCCTCCCACAAGGGGTAGAAGGTGTTGGGCATGTAAGCCCTAGGGGTGTGGAGCGAACCAACCTCTTCCAAGATGCAGGACATTAAACTGCTAAGCACATTGTCCTTAACACATGACGTTAAACTGAGGTCCAACCCCGTGCTTCGCATGCAGGGTCCCTCCAGCTCGGACATTTTTTACGCCTCTCGTCTCCATGGGAATGGAATCTTCCTCGCATGGAATGAGATCCTCCTTGTCGGAGTGGCGTTTGCCCATGGGGGAAGGGCTTCCTCATAGCGTAAGCCCCTAGCCTCTCTTATGGAAGGTTGCACCCATGAACCTCCGTACATCCCCCCTGCCAAGGCCAGTGGAGTCTCTTTCCCACTGCGCTTTGTCGCACCATGGGCCTCCATCCTAGAGTAAGCCCCAGCACATAGGGCCACTAACCACGCGTAAGACCCTGTTTCCTCTTTGGGCCGCAAAATGCGTAAGCCCCTTTCCGCTTCTCACAGATGCACCCTTTGCGACTTGATTGTCTGGTCCCTACTGCCACTTGTTTCTCACACCGAGAATGACTCACGTGGGCTTAGAGCGCGCATCGACCATGAAATCCTCTCATTGTCCACCTCAGAGCGTAAGCCCCATACCAGCAAACTACGTGGACATTGATCTGTGCTAACGCATGGTACGTAGGAAGCCTCCACGAGGTTCAATCCCACCACCCGGTCATTCCGAATTCTTCACATCAGCTCGCCAACACCATGGTCCACCTCAGAGCGTAAGCCCCAATTTCCTTTGTCCCTCATGATGTTAAACTCTATATCACCCTGCATGACGTTAAACTATATCTCGTCCTGCATGACGAGAAACTATAGCTCGTACCGCATGACGTTAAATTGTATTACTTCATCCCGCATGACGTTAAGCTGTATGCATCGTCCCGCATGACGTTAAACTGTATCCCTCATCTCGCATGATGTTAAACTGTATGTCGTCCCGCAGGACATTAAACTGTATTCCCCGAACTACGTGGTCTTCGATCCGTGCTAATGCATTGTACGTAGGAAGCATCCACGAGGTTCAATCCCGCAACTCCATCACCCATTCTGATCCTTACCTGGGATGCCACATCCCGATGAGATCATGCCACCCCATCCCACTCCATTGTATCCAGGATGCCGCCCACGTGATGTCCCCAACATAGGTGTTCCCCCTAGGGGGTTCTTCAATCTGATCCACTCTCAGTGTCCCGATCTGTCCGATCTGTCTCTGCAAGATGTTAAACTCATGGCATACCCCGTGTTAAACATGGGAAGCTAAGGAAAACCTCATATGGTACACAATTCCCCACGGTCAATGTGGGATGCCTTGAGCTGTTGTGCCCTCTAGAAGCCCTGTGATAAGGGACAGAAGACAGACATGCTGATCCCCAACATCAAGACATGCCAACGACACCCAAACGTGACGATTCTCCGCACCGAAGGTTGGTGCCCCGACAAGACCCCTTATAGCATCTCGACGGAAGCAGTGTATTTAACTGGCGTCCATGCAGATATGGTGTGGGGAACGACCTTCACGAACCCATCATAAATCTATGAGGGAGAGCTGGACTAGGTGACGAGCTCCGAGAAGGAATCCATGGATGGAAGAACCGACATCCCATCATCCTGGATTTGAACAAGGAGAAGACGTCCCTGAACAAGGAATAGATGTCGCCCGCCGTTGGAAAGCGGGAATGCAGGGAAACAAGCCACGCATCCTCCCATGCGTGACGGACACGTGCGCGCGCCCCGGCGTAAAAGCGTAGGAAACAGTAATTGACTAACATTAGAGTATCCATTCATCGGATTTGGGTGAAAATTTATTTATGTTGCTTTTCTTATTCAGGATAAATACTTTCCCTCCAAAATCATTGACGTATGAAATTTTTTGGATGTTTTTCTGTCCATTAATCATAAGGGGTTTTATTAAAAAATGAACATATTAAAACTCAATTTATAGTATTATAGGATTTATTAACCTCTTCAACCCAAAAATTATTAGAAATTGAGTATTCACATAACCTGGATTTTGTAATTTCTTAAAGAAATAAATTTCCACTTTCATGAGAACAAATTTTCATAGGGTTACTAGGTGATTAAAAGTTATGTTCTACAGATTTCACATTAATAAAGATTAAAAATCAGAGTTTATAAATTTTACACCATAATACCAAGAAATAGTTATCAAGGTATGTATTTTATAATATTTAAAATGAGCTAAAAATATTTTTAAATAAATAAAGAACAGTTTTCATTGTGACAAAATCAACCCATGTGTTTCTATTGTAATAAACAACCTAGAAATATACATAGTAT
The DNA here is from genome assembly GCA_963277665.1 of Viscum album. NCBI lineage: Eukaryota > Viridiplantae > Streptophyta > Magnoliopsida > Santalales > Viscaceae > Viscum > Viscum album. Next base: position 52,400,119 of record OY728143.1, on the reverse strand, counting down.
TTATATCCAATAGACCCATTTTCTGTATGAATGATTAATTCCATGTGAACTAACTATAAATATTCAGTATTTCAAACATCACTTTTTTAATTAAAACAAGACTTATGTTTGATACCTTTTGGACAAAAGTCACAAGATTTTAAATAATGAAACCTTTGATCTGTTTGATCGTTAACAATTCTTTTCGTTTTCAACATACATATTTTTTTAAGGTAAAAATGTTCAGAAATTATATACTGTTACCAAAAATTATCTTTCTTTTCACTAATTCAAGGTATTATTTTCCCCCTATGGTCTTCTATGTTGTGTTATAAACATTCGAATGATGATTGGAAGAAAAAATGTATTAATCATGGAATTGTGCAGTATACATATATCACATACATAATTGACAATGTAGACTACATCCCATAATTAAATTATTTATATAAGGTGTTTCTTAATGACATTAACAAATAGAATTCATTAAATTAAATCCTTACAATGAAAAAAATACAACATATATCGATAATATATCTATTAGTATTATCTACAAAGCTAACATTTCCACATTTTAAATTGATTATATTATCGTAAAAATGTTTATTTCTAGTCATATGATAGAAAAATAAACTATCAATATACCATGTAATCTTATTAGTGATACATTATATATTATTCTAAAAGAAAAAAAAAAGCAATAGACAATGGTAACTTAAACCATATAGAGTACCAAAATGTCATCAATCTAAATTTTATGAATCTACATTTTTTGGTTAATTTGACTTATAAGATCATAAGGATTGAAATTTGTTAATTGAATGCCTATTTACCCAATGAATAATGATTTGACACTTCATACAAAAATTATTTCTTTTATAAATAATGATGATATAACAAAAAACTATAATTTTTTTTGTAAATCACATCCTTGAACTATTACCACATGGAGAGATTTTTTTACGTCTAAAAAATGTTTTGTTTACCTATAGTAATGCCTTAAATTTTTTTATCCAAATATGATATTTTAGTAATTAGTTTAAAAAATATGTTCTTATCTGAATAAGTATTAGTTTTAGAAGTACATTTTTTTATAAATCAATTGTCTCAAAAATTACATTAAAAAATCATTAGAAATATTATGTTCCACGATGATGAATTTTTAAAAGCATTTATAAATACTTTATTTTTATACAGTTTCCCAATCATGATATTTCTAAAAATTATATAATTATTATATTAAAATAATTATTTAATAAATAATATTCTCAAGTTTTTTACTAACATTGAAATTTTCATTTTCATGAATATTAGAATAATGAAAAACATCATTATATAAAGGTATGTTATTATATTAAATTTATTTAGATTATTCTTCATCTGGTGGTTTTTATGTTTCCTCATTATCAGATTCATGATAATTTTTTCTTAAATCTATGTTTGTAAGGTGTTTAGCAGTACATACCTTACCTATAAGATAGTGATCCCATAATTTTATGAAATGAATGATAATAGTTTAACAAGACTCATCTAATTAGATAATTTCATGGTATAGATAAATATAAATCCTTTTCAAAAAGATTAATCATGGTTTTACCAATTTACCCTTGTCTCGGTGTTAAAAATTTACTAACATTACTATTCATGATTACTAAAAATAAAATAACATTTCTAAAAACATTGAACCTATTGATTCCAAATAATGGATTAATATTTTATTATTCAATTTCATTAATTATTATAAATTCATTTTACATTATGTGTTTAAATGGAATGAAATCTCTCCATTACAAATTATGTTTTAATGATAAAACTAGATTAATTATTTTTCATTTAAATTAAAATATAAAAATTATTGTAAAAAATATTTTAAAAAATATATAATCAATAAATATATTAAAAATTATATTTTTCTTAATATTTATCTAAATAATTATCAAATATGCACATTGTGCAATAAAAAATTTTATTTAGAAAAAAAAATTATTCTTCTGACCAAAAATAAACTAATAACAAAATAATGATTAGTGATAATTCATATTTATATAATTAAATGTTTAAAAATAAATGAGAAAAATTTTACTTCAGGATATATTTCATATCATAATGGGAAATTTCAATGAAATTAAATGGTAGTTTTATGAAAATATATCAATTTCATTGTTCACTAAAATATCATTCTTTTTAAATAAAATCCCAAATATTTAATCTAATATATTTAGGATATTATGATTTTAAAAATTATAACCTCTTCCAAATTCATTTTTAAAAGGAGGTAAAAAATAATTATAATATACATGTAATGGTTTGTTCTCTCTCCATCCGTTACATTGCTAGTTTTGATTACTGGATGGGCTGAAGGGAGGTTCTAGGTGTTTTCATTGGATGTTTGATGTGCAGTTGGGTTGTTGGTGGAAATAAACATATTCTAAACAATACATGATGTGAAACAAGGATTCATTACTTGTTTAAGGCCCGTTCAGGAAGTGTATATTAATTGAGGTAAATAACAAAAAGGCAATGTTTTTTAATCCAAACATCATGGATTATAGGTTGTCAAAATAGGATTACACATCATGCCAGTCCATGATAGAGTGAATTTAAAAAACATACATATTAATTGAATATACATCCATTTTACCATGGATTATTCTTCCTATTATTTTTTGTGAGCCCTTAGTGCACCGAGGAGTCCTACAACCCCTCTTTCTCCCTTATTGATCTATTGGTCCTGATGGGTTTTCATTTGTAATATGTGGTAAGCCATAACATATTCTGAGATTAGTTTCTCCCATTATTCTACAATGTTTCACTATAGTGGTGTCATTTGGTTTGGTTTGTTTTTTATGACTATTTTTATGTACATTGTGTGTGGTGTACAATGATCCACTATTTCTTATAGTGCAGTTGTTGTGGTCATTTTAGGTGATTATTCTTCACCCTGTGGTGTGTAGTTATTCAAAAAAGAATCATTGAGTTAGGGAATCCCTTTTTTATCATTATTATGTATCATTCATAATGGTATTTTATTTTTTTATGTATGGTATATGGTTTTAAATTCTTAACCAATGAAAAATAATTGGTTAAAATGAAATTTAAAGTGGTAAATGGGGATTTATTTTAATTCTTTCATATATTTGATATTATTTTTGATATTGTGGATTATATAGTCTTGTGGGCCCATTAAAAATTATTAAATTTAAGGGATTTGTTTCTGTTGGATGATATGTGTTGTGACTGGTGTGCTTTCCATGATTATTGTCATATCACACAAAAAATAAAATTGACTAACCATTTATATTGGGATAATGAAATAGATTTTCATAGATTATGGATTTTATGAAAACACGACTAACATAAAGTGTAATGATTGAAAATACAATTTCAAAATCGATTAAATGATCGCGATTTTATTTATTTTTGATCCTACTTTTTGGAAGGTTATGTGTGGTTAGGGGATGTTGTTATGATGGATTATTGGCCCATCTTTAGGTGTCGTGAGGTTGTTTGGGGGAAATGATTTTTTGGTGGATATGTGGTTACTGGGAAATTCTTTTTGGGAAGTGAGGTGCTTTGTGGGTTGTGTTTTTGGGCAGCCAAGGTGGTGGATTATTTTTTACTTTATCCCTGAGTGGTGAAGGAATAATTGATTTATAATGATTGAAATGACAATATTTTGTTTTGTTAATGGTATAAATTTTTTAATGAATGATTTAATTATGGGGTTTGTGATTTAATGTGGTTGATGATAAATTATTAAAATAACATGGTTAGTAAAATAAATTGGTTGGAAGCATGAATTTGTATCATCATTTTTTTATTTGTGTTATGCCTTATGATGTGGTAGAAAAATTTATAGTTTTGTGAGTTCATTGGTTGGGTTGTGAAACCATTGGTTGGGATTCAGTGTTTGATGTAATATATGTACTATTATATTCTTGTTATTTCTATATGCACACCTCCCACATAGGGTACTATGAGCTTACAACCACATAGTCATATCGAGTTATTTTTCAAGACATATGGTGAAGAGTTCTTAGAGATATGTACCAGCTCATTCATGATCCCTCTTCAATGTGAGGTTGGTATTACACATGTTATTATGGTTGGAGGACTGTTATTTAATTTGATTTTGTTTGTGAGAGGTCATGTGTTTTTGGTTGATATGTTATTATGCTTGTAGAGAGTTGGCCTAAGTGTTTTTAGGTGGTAAGTGATGTGAACAAGCTTATGTGGTGGCTTCTATTGGGGGTTAGTCATGGTAGTATTAGATCATTGGGTTAATATCTTAAATGATTTGGCTATTGTAATTCTCTTATTTTGGTAGTTTTGTTGTTGTTTCCTAGGTGTTATTGGGTGATATGTGTCGTGTCCATCCTTGTGGGGTGTTGAGTCTACGTGTTTTTGGTTGAGGTGTGTTATGACCATGCTTGTGGGGATGTGTGTTATACATAAGGGATGTGATCATCTAGGTGTATGACATTGGGATTGATAGAATCATTCCCATGGGAATGTGTTTCATGGTACCCTTATCAACATGCTTCTTGTAATATTATAAAACTTGTCCTTTGTAATTTGGGGGGAATTACTTAGTGACGTTGGGTTTTTTAGTATACCTACATATGTGCTTTTTGGTTCCTCTATTTTCTCATATTTTCATTACTATGATTCACTCACATGTACATGAGATACTTTGGATTTCCTACTTTTCATACATGTATGAAAACTCTACGTAAATAAATATGTTATCAGGTTTACATGATGATTTTGCAGAATGTGCTATACATTACTAGATCAGACCATCAATAACTGGCATGTTGCTAATTTAGATTTCCTTTCCTATATTAACTTTGGAGACCTATACTATATTTTTTTTTTGTTTATAAATTCATGGTTCCATGGTTTTCTATTTATTTTCATATTATTCCATGGAGTTTATTAAGGATGATTCTTCTTATCTCCAAATCCTATTTATATTATATAGGGTAAGGCCTCCGACACATGATATTTTTATATCCTCAGTGCTAGTCTCTACCATGAATCCAATTGCAGTGGTTCTCTTTGGTCATTGTCTCTCATGCCACGTTTTGTATCTTTGGAGCAAGGGGGTTGTGAAATAGTGATATACAAAGAGTGGAAAAGAGATATTTTGGTGATTGGAGTAAGTCGTAGTTAGTTGTGCATGAGTTGGTATGGAAGCTATTCCATCTAAACATGATGCATATCATAGATTAGGGATACCAGCTAAGACATGGGAATTTAGGGCCACCCATGATCTAGCAATATACATTGAAATTATAGAATGGAAATGTGGGATATACCTAATTTTTGTTTAAGGACCTATGATAGGTTTATTAATTATTATGACATGGGTTCTTGTTTCAATTTGGTTAATTTGGGATGTTTTAAATGTATAAGGTGAATTAAAATGAATATAAATAGAAGATCAATATTTCTAAGTTTTAGATGTCCCTTGTATTCCTTAATATTATGGATCATGATTGTTGTCTTCATTAGGCTAGGGCTATTTTGGGTTAGTAGGCTGGTATGGTTAATCGCCTCTAGGTTGATCTGATAGAGTAGGATGAGGATTGGTAGAGGGAATTGAGTGAGTTTAAATTGAATGATTTTGGGACGTATGAGGGTAATATTCGAGATGAGGATATATAGAGCCATATGGAGGAGCATAAGATCAATTGTAGTTTCATCTGGGCTGCAAAAGATAATTGGGTCACCTTGGCAGTCAGTTACTGTCAGGTAGTTTTATGTATGTGGTATATTTTGTATATAAGAGATAAGAAAGATGAAAAAAATTTATGTCAACTTCTATAAAGAGTTTTGGGAATTATTCAATTCATTGAAATTGAATTAATGAAAGAGGAAGGAGAATATTTATCTCTAGTAGGGGATCATATTAGTACTATAGATGAGAATCTGTATCAAGGTACATCAATGGTTTTTTATAGATCATTTTTTTGAAGAGGAGACCCATATGAGACATCATGAGGTGAAAATTCATCCTTATATCTATTACATAATAATACCTTTTACGTTAGCTATGTATCTCGAAGTTGACAAAGAGTATGAGGTGGTCAATTGAATTCAAATACGATGGGGTTTTCTAGGGGAAGTGTACCAGTTAGGTGCCTCGAGAAGTATAATTTTGCAGGGGAAGGTCAAAGGAACCAAAACTATAGAGGTTCCAAGAAGTTAGGTGTTAGACATAGAAGATTTATTTTAATCCTTCTGGGGACATTAGTTTCCATGAATTTCCTGGGAGCATTGACCTGAGTGTTTTGGTTTGGTAGATCATTTCTATCACCATAAACAGTGTAGAGTGGTTACTCGAGCATAGTCTGGTTGATGTGGACTTGATCATGGATATCAACTATTGTAGTTTACATTGAGTTTATTTCAATATCATGGTAAGCATGCATTTTCTACATAAAGGGAAAATAAAGTATTTATAGGAAAAAAACAAAATGTTACTCACATTTAGGGACATGGACAGAAGAATGTATGTAAAGATGTTTGTTAGTGGAGAAGTAGAATATCTTACAATGGTCAGTTCTATATAGTGGATTTAACTATTCCATAGAAGACATAGATCATTATTGGTACAATCAGTTTGTTTTGTACACATTTTTTCATTTTTATTATTTGATATTGAAAGAGCGTTGTCGCACGTGCTCTCAAAAGAACTTCAAAAGTGAGTTACGTTGGATAAAACTCCAAGCACAACACTCTATGAAGCTAATGTTTAGTTTACTTGGTGTAGCATAGGGGGCTAAGCAAGGTCGTCTCTCAAAGGAGGAAGTGAATTAAAACATCTTATTAGAGGTATTCTAAAAATAAAATAAAAGAGAATAAAAACACTACTAGAAAAGGATGGGGGTTGTTTATAGTTTATGAATCTAGAAGAAGTTTGCTGGAAGAAGATTGTATTTTTTTTGTTTTTAGTTTTGAAATGAATTCCAATTAAAATAACACAACAAGAAGATGTTTTTTTTAGAAAATATTTTAAAAGGCGTAATCGATCTAACTCTACCTCTTCATTTACATATTAATAATTATCATTTAAATGAATGTCCACTTAATTATGATCCTCTAATTTGTTAACCCTCGAACCCTACAAGAGTTAACTTAACCACAAAGATGGAATTACTTAAACCCTAGGCTAGCTTCGGAACATGCAATCGCAGAACCCTGCTTTGATTGTTGTTCTAAGGTTAGCTTATGGTCAGTGGTTAATTAGAGCACAAATCCATTCTGGAAATGAGGATGAGCTGTGTTTAGGGATTATATTTGAACTCTACAAATTTATCCCAAGTGGTCTTGTATTACCGATTAAGCTCGCACTCTCACAATTTACACAAAATCTCGACCTCGCGTGTTTTTGTGTTAATTGTTCAATTGCTTGCTTAGTTTCTTAAAATTTAAAAACATAATTCATGGATCATATTAAGTGGATTACAGTAGGCTCAATGATTCAAAATAATTAAATGAAGAGGGTAGAAGATAGATCGATCACTAAAAATTACTCTTCCATGGGTGGCGTAATCATCGTAGAAGCGTTTTGCATGTGCAAAGGTTTATAATGGGTATAACCCAATATCGCTTCTACTCAAGAATTCCAGCCCCAAGAGGAAGATTAAGAGAAGAATAAATTTAAATAAAACAGAGGAAAAGAGAAGAAATAAAAGAAGAACAAAGAAGTTTATTACACAAACAAAACAATTACAACATGAAGGAGAGAAGGAGGCTTCGATGAGAGGATCCTTGCTTCAAGAGCTACCTCTCTTACAATGGTTGGAGAATTTGGTTGAAACCAATTCTCCTCTGCCTCCAATCTCCCAATGCACGAACCATCCTCTCCAAATGAGAAAATCAATAATTTATAGAGTGGAGGGGAGGCTAGGTTTAAAGTGGTTTCAAGTGTGAATGCAAAATCTCGGCCAAATATTTTAATGAAACTTGCACCGCCAATTTGACCTCAAAACGCGTGAATTGACCGGCCTTCCAGAAGGATGATTTGTGCCACATCATGTCCCCGAGCTTTCCTAAAAATTTGGGCTCAATACAAGCCCGTATGTAGAGGATATGGCCCAAGTACAGAACCTTCTCCATTCTGGCGAGCCCAGCCCAACTTTGACTTCATGGCTCAATTTAAACAACCAAATTAACTCTTTAGCTTTAGTGTCCTGAATAAAAGTTGTAGATAATTAAGTTAGTAACATTGTTACAAAATTTCAAATTCAAATAATAAATATAAAAATATTTATCTTCGAAATAATACAGTGCACTATTAAGGGTAAAACTGGAATTTTCACCAAATTTTCAAATGAATGATCAAATCCCAAATATTTTAAAAATAAACATATTTAACACAATGTGAGGAAATTATATCATTTATTATCAATAAAATATTCAATAAAATAGTGTTTTATCAACTCCCCCACACTTACCCTTTTGCACACCTGGGCAAAACCTCATATCAAGTAAACATCAATATCAAATCAAAACCAATTTTAAAACACATATCTTTAAGATCAATCAATTTCACACCAAGAATAAAAAAGATATCATGCCTCATAAAAAACCTTATTTCAGGTTCTCCATTTATATCATTCAATATATTTCCACTTCATTTATCCACCCATGCACAAAACACTTACCTCGCTTGAATTTTCTCTCATCACTCAAATATCAATTTTTTTTGCAATGTCTTTCTCATCCAAACTCATACAAGGGTCACCATAGGCTTGATAGATTCCTACATCGCTACCCGATGTGAGTCAAGGACATATGTTTATCATGAGGACTTTTCAGGGTTGTTCTGTGGCTTTCGGTTGGTAGGATTAAGATGTGAAAAACTCTGAGGCTGAATGAGGAGGGCTTGACTCTTTTAAAGCAAAATTGCATTAATCTAATTTTCACTTAAATATGGTCTTCTCTTCAATCCCCATAGTATCAATTCAGCTCCATCTTCATGAAAAGTCATGAAAGGTTTACACCATTCATCATTTCAGCATAAAAAATGTCAATCTTCTAGAACATGATTTTCTTGAAAGCTCCAGATGGGCACAGCTTTCCACCTCAATTAGAAGCTCCAGAAAAGGCACATCTTCACTTGTCATGAAAGCTCCAGAAAAGGCACAGCTTTCAATATAATGAATTTCTTTAGCAGCAAACACATCTCTTCAGAATTTAATTTTCCACCCAAAGTATCACATAATGTGGTGGCACAACACAAGACAGCTTCCCCCACACTTAAGCTCAACTAGATTATGCAATTTCACTTCAAGAGTTGGTTGGATAGGGAAAATTGGCTTGTAATGTGGCTTAACCTAACAGGCTGTGCATGGCTTCTAAGGGCTACAAGGATTAAATATTCAAGGTAGGCCATTATAAAAAAGGATTATTTGAAATAGGGGTTTTAATACCAAACAAATGCCTCAATCATTTAAACACAAGTACCTCAAACCCTCAAGTTTTGACAGGAATAGATCAAATTATGGTTAAATCAAGTATGGTTTGGCTCTCTCAAGAAGTGAGGTGAATGTAAAGAATATGAAAATAATGGTTTAGAAGCCTCACAGGAAAGTGATTTCAAATATAAAGACAGTGAGATTGGCATGGGATTCAAAATTCAGCGTACTTTGCATGAAATTACTAAATATTTGAACTTGAAACAAAGTCATTTCAGCATTCATTTAAGCTTAGTTTCAAGGGGTAAATTGTTTCACTTATTGATATGGATTTAAAAATGGTGATGGGAATCATTTCAGCTCAAAAGTTTCAAAAACACACAGAAAATTGTAAAATAAACACACAAATTTTGAAAAACACACAATTTTTGTTTTTTTGGGTTTTTTTTAACAGGAAAACAATTGAAATTACTAAACTAAAAGGTTCCCTCCCCCACACTTAAAATATTGCATTGTCCTCAATGTGAACCCATGAGATGATATATGCACATGAAATGCAGAATTTTTAAATAGGACAAATAATATAAAAGTGAAAGGGTTAGGAACAGCCTGATGTGATCAAGTGATGATGGGGTCATGCAGTGTGATAAAATCCACTGCATCAGTAGGATGTCCCTCAATGTATCTCTTCAAACGTTTCCCATTGACTGTAAAGCTCCTTCCAGTGTCCTCTTGTGTGATCTCCACTGCACCATAAGGAAAAACATTAGACACAATATAAGGACCTAACCATCTGGAACGCAACTTACCAGGCATCAACTTCAGTCGTGAACTATAGAGAAGGACTTTCTCTCCAATATGAAACTCCCTTTGTTGGATCATTTTGTCATGAGCTGCTTTTGATCTTTCCTTGTAGAGCCTTGAGTTCTCATATGATGACAGGCGAATCTCCTCAAGCTCTTGAATTTGCAACTTCCTTTGAATTCCAGCTTGGGCCAAATCCATGTTACATTTCTTTATAGCCCAATATGCCCGATGCTCGACTTCCACGGGGAGATGACACGCTTTCCCAAAAACAATCCGAAATGGGGACATACCAATGGGGGTCTTGTATGCTGTCCTATAAGCCCACAATGCATCATCCAAGCGCTTGCTCAAATCCTTCCTATTTGGCTGCACGGTTTTCTCCAAGATTTGTTTCAACTCACGATTTGAAACCTCAGCCTGGCCATTTGTTTGGGGTTGGTATGGTGTTGATGTTTTGTGTGTCACCCCATACTTCCGAAGGAGGGAAGAAAAATTCCTATTGCAAAAGTGTGTCCCTTGGTCACTGATGATGGCCTTTGGTACTCCAAACCTGCAAAAAATCTGTGCTTTGACAAAATCCACAACAACATGAGAATCGTCAGTCCTGGTGGCCTTGGCCTCCACCCATTTACTCACATAATCGACAGCAACAAGGATATACAAGAAACCAAATGAACTAGAAAAAGGTCCCATAAAATCAATTCCCCAAACGTCAAAAATCTCACAGAATAAAATGGGTTGTTGGGGCATCTCGTGTCTTCTTGAAATGTTTCCAGTGTGTTGGCAACGAGAGCATGACTTACAAAATACATGGGAATCATGGAATAAACTAGCCCAATATAATCCTGAGTCTAAAACCTTCCTAGCTGTCCGTTGGGGTCCAAAGTGTCCACCACAAGCAAGTGTATGACAGAAATGCAAAACAGACTCAAACTCATGATCGGGAACACACCTCCTAATGACTTGGTCACTACACATGCGCCAGAGGTATGGATCATCCCACACATAATACCTAGACTCACTTTTTAATTTTTGGACTTGATGCTTCTTCAAATTTACTGGGATTTCAGATCCAACAATGTAATTAACTAAATCAGCATACCAAGGATGCTTACCTGAGATGGTATAGAGATGCTCATCGGGGAAAGTGTCCCGAAGTGGTACCTGGTCCAAGGTGTCACCCTCTAGTGTGTGAGTAAGCCTACTCATGTGGTCTGCCACCAAATTCTCTGACCCCTTCTTGTCCTTTATCTCAAGGTCAAACTCTTGAAGAAGTAGCATCTAATGGATAAGTCGTGGCTTTGCATCTGGCTTCTTTAGGAGGTTCCTCAAAGCTGCATGGTCAGAAAAAACAACTACTTTAGAGCCCAATAAATATGAACGAAATTTATCTAAAGCAAATATAACAGCAAGAAACTCCTTTTCTGTTGTGGTGTAGTTTGATTGGGCTGAATCTAGTGTCCTCGATGCATAGGCGATCACATGTGAACGTCCCTCCACCCTCTGAGATAAGACAGCTCCAACCGCGAAGTTGGAGGCGTCACACATAAGCTCAAAAGGAATCTCCCACCGTGGGGGCTGTGTGATCGGTGGAGTGGTCAGACACTTCTTTGGCTCATCAAATGATACCCTGCATGAATCATCAAAATTGAAGTCAATATCTTTTTGAAGCAATCGAGATAAGGGTAGAGCGATCTTACTAAAATCTCTGATGAAGCGTCGATAAAATCCAGCATGTCCAAGGAATGATCGAACATCACGTACACATGAAGGGTAGGGTAAGGATGAAATGATGTCTACCTTAGATCTATCAACCTCTATCCCATGTTTTGACACTACATGCCCTAAGACAATGCCATGCTCTACCATGAAATGACACTTTTCAAAGTTCAGGACTAGATTCTTCTCAATACAACGATTCAACACATTTTCCAAACTACTTAGACATTCATCAAATGAAGATCCATACACTGTAAAATCATCCATAAATACCTCCATGCAGGTCTCAATAAAATCAGAAAAAATACTCACCATGCATCTCTGGAAGGTACCTGGGGCATTGCAAAGTCCAAATGGCATCCTCCGATAGGCAAATGTCCCAAAGGGACAGGTGAATGTAGTCTTCTCCTAATCCTCCGGAGCTATAGGAACCTGAAAATATCCAGAAAATCCATCCAAGAAACAATAGTGGGTCTTCCCAGCTAGTCTCTCAAGCATCTGATCAATAAATGGGAGGGTAAAATGATCATTGCGAGTGGAATGATTTAGTTTCCTATAATCAATACACACGCGCCAACTGTTTTGTACCCTCATTGGAACTAACTCATCTTTCTCATTTTTAACAACAGTAACACCACTTTTCTTAGGCACAACCTGAATAGGACTTACCCACTGAGAATCTGAAATGGGATAGATTATACCTGCCTCGAGCAATTTTTCAACCTCTTTTTTAACAACCTCCAGAAGGGTTGGATTGAGTCTCCTTTGTGGTTGCCTCATCGGTTTAGCTCCATCTTCCAAAAGAATCCTATGCATGCAAATGGAGGGGCTAATACCTGATATGTCAGCCAAGGTCCACCCGATTGCCCTGATGTTCTCCCTCAAAAGATTCAAAAGTTTTTCTTCATGTTCAAAAGAGAGATTGTTAGCAATGATAACAGTTAATTTTTCACCACTTAACAAGTATGAGTATTTGAGATTTGGTGGCAATGGCTTTAGTTCCAGTGATAGTGGCTGCTGAATGGATGGAAGCATGATTGGCGTAGACATCTGTGCACAATCATACATATCATCTAAATGAGAGAACAATGCATCAAATCCATCAGAAAAATTAGCAGCCATATCATAATCAGAGTATACATGCTCAGAATTCGAATATGATTGGACAAATGAACCAATCCCAAGATCAGAAAGATCATGAATTAAAGGGGATGAAGTAGAATGAGACATCAAGTTGGACCCAATACTCATTATTTCATTAAGAAGTGAATAGTCCCCAAGAGATTGGGAATCAAAAATAGAGGGACTATCACATGGAGACTCAGAATGAGAGAGAAAGAATGCTGAGTGTTCCTCTGGTGGGTACTTCATAGAATCCAGGATTTTAAACCTCACGATTTCATCCCCGAATTCCATGGAAAGAGTACCCTCATGAACATTGATAATGGTCTTAGCAGTTTTGAGGAAGGGACTACCAAGAATGATAGGGGCATGAGAACTTACCTGGTCATCTTCCATGTTTAGTACATAGAAATCAGCAGGGAAGATCATGTCCTTTACCTTTACCAACACATCTTCAAGGACACCAGCCGGATATGCTGTAGCTCTATTCGCTAGCTACACCACTACCCTTGTAGGCTTGAGCTCACCAATCTGCAATGAAGAGAAAACAGAGTGAGGCATCACATTTATTGAAGCTCCTAAATCACAAAGAGCATCAGAGAAGTGAAACTCCCCTATGGTGCATGGGATGGTGAATGTCCCGGGATCCTTGCACTTTGTTGGCATTGCTAGAGTTGGTGTAATGAGTGCTGAGACATTCCTTCCAAGGTTGATCCTCTCATTTCCCTTGAGCCCTCTTCGATTGGTACAAAGTTCTTTTAAGAATTTGGCATACCTTGGGATTTGCTTAATGGCTTCGAGTAGAGGAATGTTGATCTCCACACGCTTGAATGTGTCCAAAAACTCATTTTGCATTGCTTCTTCATCCATCTTCTTGGTTTGAACAACCCTGTTTGGAAAAGGAAGTGGTTTAGGAGGAACATCATCAATCTTTTTCTTACCTTTATCTTTCTCCTTGGATTGTTCATCAGTTGGTATGGAATGTGTCTTCTCTGAAGTTGAGGTGAATCCCGGTGGAATGGTAGGTACAGCTGTATCGTTCATTTGCTTCCCACTTCTCAATGTTATGGCACTAACATTCCCCTTTGGATTTGGAGTGGGTTGGGAAGGTAGATTTCCAGAATTCTTACTTACAAGTTCATGGAGGGCGGTGGCAATCTGGCTCATTTGAGTCTTCAACTCCCTCAGCTCCGAACTTTGACTTTTCAGCTCATTCTGTTGATTAAGAACAATTTGTTTCAAAAGATCATTAGTGTTAGAGTCTACCTTGGGTTGGAGATTCCCTTGTTGCTGACTTGTTGATGTTTGAGCGTCAAATCTCCTTTGGGGTTGTTGGAAACCCTGTTGGTAAGGTGGAGGCTGCTGGAAGTTTTGTTGAAAGGGGGGCCTTTGTTGTTGTCCAGAGCCATACCTCATGTCCAGATGATCTTTCCACCCTTGGTTGAATGTTGGATCGAACTTCTTCTGGGGATATGGTTGTTGCTGCTTATGCTGATATGGTCTCCCAGGGAACACTGCTGCACAATCTTCTGTTTCTTGGAGTTGTGGGCAACAGTCAGTTGGGTGGCTTGTCTCAGTGCAAATACCACAAGGCCTTGAAGGAGGAGGTAAAGATGTCTTTTGTGCCAAAGCAATCTGCCTTACCATAGTTGTCAATTCTTCTAACTTGGTATCAATCAAATGACTCTCAAGAGAAGAAGGACTTACCTGATGTACTCCCCTGACATGTAGTGTACCTCTATCGCCAAATTGTTGGGAGTTTTGGGCCATCTTGTCAATCAATGCACGTGCGGCTATTGGTGTCTTGTCCACCAATGCCCCTCCAGCTGCGGCATCCACCATGCTTCTCTCCATAGCTGTGAGTCCTTCATAGAAGTACTGAATGAGGAGTTGCTCACTGATTTGGTGATGTGGACAGCTTGCACACAACTTCTTGAATCGCTCCCAATACTCATACATGGACTCCCCTTGTGCTTGCTTGATCCCCGATATCTCCTTCCGAATGGATGTGGTCCTTGATGCTGGAAAAAATCTCTGCAAGAAAAGACGTTTCAAATCGTTCCAACAAGTTACATCTTCGGGTTGTAAATAATACATCCAATCTCTCGCAGCTCCATCAAGTGAGAATGGGAATGCTCTTAGTTTGATTTGATCTTCAGAGACATTTCTAGGTTTTAGGGTTGAGCAAACCACATTAAATTCTTTCAAATGTTTATTCGGATCCTCACCAGAGAGGCCATGAAACTTTGGAAGTAAGTGAATTAACCCTGATTTTAGTTCAAAGTCCGATTCGAGATTTGGGTATGCAATACAATTTGGTTGATAGTTAATATCAGGTGCAGCCAATTCTCGAATGGTTCTATTAAGTTCATTTCCATTATTATCAGCCATTGGTTCCTCTTTTATGTTTGAATTTGAATTGCTTCCAATTTCAATGTTCTGATATTGGAGTAATTCTCCAACTGGTTGAATGTTGAAACTTCCCGTAGACTGAGAATGTCTGATTCGTGCCCTAAGGCTACGTTCAATCTCAGGGTCAAGATCTAAGAGATCTTCGGGATTAGTTCGTGTCATAGATCAAATAAAAATGAAAAGAAAGAAGGTGGACCATAGTAAAATAAAAATGAGAAGTTTGAGTTGATCGTCCACAAAGAAGTAGGAGAAAATAAAAGAAGAGGATGAAAAATCAGATTGGGTAAAGAAGGAAGAAAGAAGAGAGGAAAATAATAAAATGTAAAATAAAATAAATACCTCTAGTTGGTTGAAATAATTACTTGCCTCCCCGGCAACGACGCCAATTTGAAAGAGCGTTGTCGCACGTGCTCTCAAAAGAACTTCAAAAGTGAGTTACGTTGGATAAAACTCCAAGCACAACACTCTATGAAGCTAATGTTTAGTTTACTTGGTGTAGCATAGGGGGCTAACCAAGGTCGTCTCTCAAAGGAGGAAGTGAATTAAAACATCTTATTAGAGGTATTCTAAAAATAAAATAAAAGAGAATAAAAACACTACTAGAAAAGGATGGGGGTTGTTTATATTTTATGAATCTTGAAGAAGTTTTCTGGAAGAAGATTGTATTTTTTTTGTTTTTAGTTTTGAAATGAATTCCAATTAAAATAACACAACAAGAAGATGTTTTTTTTAGAAAATATTTTAAAAGGCGTAATTGATCTAACTCTACCTCTTCATTTACATATTAATCATTATCATTTAAATGAATGTCCACTTAATTATGATCCTCTAATTGATAACCCTCGAACCCTACAAGAGTTAACTTAACCACAAAGATGGAATTACTTAGACCCTAGGCTAGCTTCGGAACATGCAATCGCAGAACCCTGCATTGATTGTTGTTCTAAGGTTAGCTTATGGTCAGTGGTTAATTAGAGCCCAAATCCATTCTGGAAATGAGGATGAGCTGTGTATAGGGATTATATTTGAACTCTACAAATTTATCCCAAGTGGTCTTGTATTACCGATTAAGCTCGCACTCTCACAATTTACACAAAATCTCGACCTCGCGTGTTTTTGTATTAATTGTTCAATTGCTTTCTTAGTTTCATAAAATTTAAAAACATAATTCATGGATCATATTATGTGAATTACAGTAGGCTCAATGATTCAAAATAATTAAATGAAGAGGGTAGAAGATAGATCGATCACTAAAAATTACTCTTCCATGGGTGGCGTAATCATCGTAGAAGCGTTTTGCATGTGCAAAGGTTTATAATGGGTATAACCCAATATCTTTTCTACTCAATAATTCCAGCCCCAAGAGGAAGATTAAGAGAAGAATAAATTTAAATAAAACAGAGGAAAAGAGAAGAAATAAAAGAAGAACAAAGAAGTTTATTACACAAACAAAACAATTACAACATGAAGGAGAGAAGGAGGCTTCGATGAGAGGATCCTTGCTTCAAGAGCTACCTCTCTTACAATGGTTGGGGAATTTGGTTGAAACCAATTCTCCTCTGCCTCCAATCTCCCAATGCACGAACCAGCCTCTCCAAATGAGAAAATCACTAATTTATAGAGTGGAGGGGAGGCTAGGTTTAAAGTGGTTTCAAGTGTGAATGCAAAATCTCGGCCAAATATTTTAACGAAACTTGCACCGCCCATTTGACCTCCAAAACGCGTGAATTGACCGGCCTTCCAGAAGGATGATTTGTGCCACATCATGTCCCCGAGCTTTCCTCAAAATTTGGGCTCAATCCAAGCCCGTATGTAGAGGATATGTCCCAAATACAGAACCTTCTCCATTATGGCGAGCCCAACCCAACTTTGACTTCATGGCTCAATTTCAACAACCACATTAACTATTTAGCTTTAGTGTCCTGAATAAAAGTTGTAGATAATTACGTTAGGAACAGTGTTACAAAATTTCAAATTCAAATAATAAATATAGAAATATTTACCTTCGAAATAATACAGTGCACTATTAAGGGTAAAACTGGAATTTTCACCAAATTTTCAAATGAATGATCAAATCCCAAATATTTTATAAATAAACATATTTAACACAATGTGAGGAAATTATATCATTTATTATCAATAAAATATTCAATAAAATAGTGTTTTATCAGATATATTCACACCCCTATAGTATTGTAGGGTTTACTAACCTCTTAAACCCACAAATAATTAGAAATTGAGTATTCACTTTACCTGGATTTTGTAATTTCATAAAGCATAAAATTTCCTCTTTCAAGAGAACAAATTTTCATAGGGTTACTAGGTGATTAAAAGTTATGTTCTATAGATTTCACATTTATAAAGATTAAAAATCAGAGTTTATTAATTTTACACCATAATAACAAGGAATAGTTATCAAGTGATATCTTTTATAAAATTTAACATGAGCTAAAAATATTTTTAAATAAAAAAACATCAGTTTTCATTGTGAGAAAATCAACTGATGTGTTACTATTGTAATAAACAACCTAGAAATATAAATAATATTTATATCCAATAGACCCATTTTCTATATGAATGAATAATTCCATGTGAACTAACTATAAATATTCATTATTTCAAATATCACTTTTATAATTAAAACTATACTTATGTTTGATACCTTATGGAAAATAGTCACAAACTATTAAATAATGAAACCTTTGATATGTTTGATCATTAACAAGTCTTTTTATTTTCAACATACATATTTTTTTAAGGTAAAAATGTTCAGAAATTATATTCTATTACCAAAAATTATCTTTCTTTTCACAAATTCAAGGTATTATTTTTCCCCTATGGTCGTGTATGTTATGTTATATACATTCTCATGATGATTGGAAGAAAAAATGTATTAATCGTGGAATTGTGTACTATACATATATCACATACATAATTGACAAGGTAGACTTCATCGCATAATTAAATTATTTATATAAGGTGTTTCTTCATGACTTTAACAAATAGAATTTTTTAAATTAAAGCCTTACAATGCAAAAAAATACAACATATATCGATAATATATCTATTAGTATTATCTGCAAAGGTAACATTTCCACATTTTATATAGATTATATTTTCGTAAACATGTTTATTTATAGTCATATGATAGAAAAATAAACTATCAATATACCATGTAATCTTATTTGTGATAAATTATATATTATTTTAAAATAAAAAAAGAAATAGACTATGGTAACTTAAACCATATAGAGTACCAAAATGTCAGCAATCTAAATTTTATGAATCGACATTTTTTGGTTAATTGGACTTATAAGATCATACAGATTAAAATTTGTTAATTGAATGCCTATTTCCCCAATGAATAATGATTTGACACTTCATACAAAAATGAATTCTTTTATAAATAGTGATGATGTAACAAAAAATAGTAATTTTTTTTGTAAACCACATTCTAGAACTATTACCAAATGAATAGATTATTTTATGTCTAATAAATGTTTTGTTTACCTGTCATGATAATTCTAGAGATTATATAACTATTTTATTGAAATAATTATTTGAGAAATAAATTTCTCAAGTTTTTTAATAAAATTGAAATTTTAATTTTCATGAATATTAGAATAATGAAAAACATCATTATATAAAGGTAAGATATTATATTACATTTATTATGATTATTCTTCATCTAGTGGTTTTAATGTTGCCTCATTATCAGATTGATGATAATTTTTACTTAAATCTATGTTTGTAAGGTGTTTAGTAGTACATACCTTACCCATAAGATAGTGATCCCATAATTTTATGAAATTAATGATAATAGTTTAACAAGACTCATCTAATTAGATAAGTTCAAGGTATAGATAAATATGAATCCTTTTCAAAAAGATTAATCATGGTTTTACCAATTTTACCCATGTCTCGGTGATAAAAATTTTATTAACATTACTATTCATGATTACTAAAAATAAAATAACATTTCTAAAAACATTGAACCTATTGATTCAAAATAATGGATTAATTTTTTATTATAAAATTTAATTAATTATTATAAATTAATTTTACATTATGTGTGTAAATGGAATGAAATCACTCTATAAAAAATTATGTTTTAATGAATAAAACTATATTAATTCTATTTCATTTAAAATAAAATATAAAAATGAATGTAAAATAAATTTAAAGAAAATATAATCAATAAATATATTAGAAATTATATTTTTCTTAATATTTATCTAAATAATTATGATATATGCACATTGTGCAATAAAAAATTGTATTTAGAAAAAAAAATTCTTCTGACCAAAAATAAACTAATACCAAAATAATGATTAGTGATAATTCATATTAATTTAATTAAATGTTTGAAAATAATTGAGAAAAATTTTACTTCTGGATATATTTCATAATATAATGGGAAATTTCAATGAAATGAAATGGCAGTTTTATGAAAATCTGTCAATTTCATTGTTCACAAAAATTTCATTCTTTTAAAATAAAATCCCAAATATTTAATCTAAAATATTTAGAATATTATGATTTAAAAAATTAAAACCTCTTCCAAATTCATTTTTATAAGGAGGTAAAAAATAATTATAATATACATGTAATGGTTTGTTCTCTCTCCATCAATTATATTGCTAGTTTTGATTAGTGGATGGGCTCAGGGGAGGTTCTAGGTGTTTTCGTTGGATGTTTGACGTGCAGTTGGGTTGTAGAGGAAATAAACATATTTTAAAAAATACATGATGTGAAACATGGATTCATGACTTCTTTACGGCCCGTTCTAGAGGTGTATATTAATTGAGGTAAATAAAAAAGGCGATGTTTTTTTAATCCAAACCTCATGGATTATAGTTTATAAAAATAGGATTACACATCATGCCAGTCCATGATAGAGTGAATTTAAAAAACATACATTCCAACTGAATATACATTCCTTTTCCAATGGATTATTCTTCCTATAATTTTTTGTGAACCCTTAGTGCACTGAGGAGTCTTATAATCCCTCTTTCTCCCTTATTGATCTATTTGTCCTGATTGGTTTTCATTTGTAATATGTTGTAATCCATTCCATATTCTGAGATTACTTTCTCCAATTCTTCTACAATGTTTCACTATAGTGGTGTCGTTTGGTTTGGTTTTTTTATGACTATTTTTATGGACATTGTGTGTGGTGTACAATGATCCACTATTTCTTATAGTGCAGTTGTTGTGGTCATTTTAGGTGCTTCTTCTTCACCCTGTGGTGTGTAGTGATTCAAAAAAGAATCTTTGAGTTCGGTAATCCCTTTTTTATCATTATCATGTATCATTCATAATGGTATTTTATTTTTTTATGTATGGTATTTGGTTTCAAATGCTTAACCAATGAAAAATAATTTGTTAAAATGAAATTTAAAGTGGTAAATGGGGATTTATTTTAATTCATTCATATATTTTATATTATTTGTGATATTGTGGATTATATAGTCTTGTGGGCCCATTAAAAATTATTAAATTTAGGGGATTTGTTTGTTTTGGATGATATGTGTTGTGACTGGTTAGCTTTACATGATTGTTGTGATATCAGACAAAAAATAAAATTGACCAACCATTTATATTTGGATAATGAAATGGATTCCCTTAGATTATAGATTATATGAAAACACCACTTACATAAAGTGTTATTATTGAAAATACAATTTCAAAATATATTATATGATCTTGATTTTATTTATTTTTTATCCTATTTTTTGGAAGGTTATGTGTGGTTATGGGATATTGTTATGATGGATTGTGGGCCTTTATTTAGGTGTCTTGATGTTGTTTGTGGGAAATGATTTTTTGGGGGATAGGTGGTTACTATGAAATTCTTCTTGGGAAGTGAGGTGCTTTGTGGGTTGTGTTTTTGGGCAGCCAAGGTGGTGGATTATTTTTTACTTGATTCCTGAGTGGTGAAGGAATAATTGATTTATAATGATTGAAATGACACTATTTGGTTTGGTTAATGGTATAAATTTTTTAATGAATGATTAGTTATGAGTTTTGTGGTTTAATGTGGTTGACGATAAATTATTAAAATAATATGGTTAGTAAAATAAATTGGTTGGAAACATGAATTTGGATAATCATTTTTTTGTGTTATGCCTTATGATGTGGTAGAAATATTTATAGTTTTGTGAGTTCATTGGTTGGGTTGTGAAACCAATGGTTGGGATTCAGTGTTTGATGTAATATATGTACTTTTATATTCTTGTTATTTCAATATGCACACCTCCCACATATGGTACTCTGAGCTGACACCCACATAGTCATATCGAGTTATTTTTCAAAATATATGGTGAAGAGTTCTTAGAGATATGTACCATCTCATTCATGGTCCCTCTTCAATGTGAAGTTTGTTTTACACATGTTATTATGGTTGGAGGACTGTTAATTAATTGGATGTTGTTTGTGAGAGGTCATGTGTTTTTGGATGATATGTTAATACTCTTGTAGGGAGTTGGCCCAGGTGTTTTTAGGTGGTATGTGATGTGAACAAGCATGTGTGGTGGCTTCTATTGGGGGTTATTCATGGTATTATTAGAGAATTGGGTTAATATCATAAAGGATACGGATATTGTAATACTTATATTTTGGTAGTTTTGTTGTTGTTTACAAGGTGTTATTGGGTGATATGTGTTGTGTCCGTGCTTGTGGAGTGGTGAGTCTACGTGTTTTTGGTTGAGGTGTGTTATGACCATGCTTGTGGGGATGTGTGTTATACATAATGGATGTGATCATCTAGGTTTATGACGTTGGGATTGATAGCATCATACCTATGGGAAAGTGGTTCATGGTTACCTTATCGACATGCTTCTTGTAATATTATGAAACTTGTCTTTTGTTATTTGGGGGGAATTGCTTAGTGAGGTTGGGTTTTTTAGTATACCTATATATGTGCTTTTTGGTTCCTCTGTATTCTCATATGTTCATTAGTATGATTCATTCACATGTACACAAGATAATTTGGATTTCCTACTTTGCATACATGTATGAACACTCTATGTAAATAAATCTGTTATCAGGTTTACATGATGATTTTGTAGAACGTGCTATACATTACTACCTCATACCTTCAATAACTGGCATGTTGCTAATTTAGCTTTCCTTTTCTGTATTAACTTTGGAGACCTGTACTATAATTTTTTGTTTATAAATTCATGGTGCCATGGTTTTCTGTTTATTTTTATATTATTCCATGGAGTTTATTAAGGATAATTCTACTTATCTCCAAATCCTATTTATATTATATAGGGTAAGGCCTCCAATACATGATATTTTTATATCCTCGGTGCTAGTCTCTACCATGAAGAAAATTGCAGTGGTTCTCTTTGGTCATTGTCTCTCATGCCACGTTTTTTTATCTTTAGAGCAAGGGGGTTGTGAAATAGTGATATCCAAAGAGTGGATAAGAGATATTTTGGTTTTTAGAGTAAGTCATAGTTAGTTGTGCATGAGTTGGTATGGAAACAATACCATCTAAACGTGATGCATGTCATAGATTAGGGATACCTGCTAATACATGGAAATTTAGTGAGACCCATGATCTAGAAATATACATTGAAATTATATAATGGAAAAGTGGGATATACCTGATTTCAGTGTGGAGACCTTTGATAGGTATGATTATTATGATGACATGGGTTATTATTTCAATATGGTTAATTTGGGATGTTTAAAATGTATTGGGTGAATTAAAATGAATATAAATAGAACATACATACTGCTAAGTATTAGATGTCCCTTGTATTCCTTAATATTATGGATCATGATTGTTATCTCCATTAGGCTAGGGCTATTTTGGTTCAACAGGCTGATCTGGTTAATCACCTCTAGGTTGATCTGATATAGTAGGATGAGGATTGGTAGAGGGAATTGAGTGAGTTTAAATTAAACGATTTGGGGACGTATGAGGGTAATATTCTAGATGAGGATATATAGAGCCATATGGAAGAGCATAAGATCTATTGTAGTTTCATCTGAGCTGCAAAAGATAATTGGGTCACCTTGGAAGCCAGTTACTGTCAGGTAGTTTTATGTATGTAGTATATTTTGTATCTAGGAGAGAAGAAAGATGAAAAAAATTTATGTCGACTTCTATAAGGTGTTTTGGGAATTATTCCATTTATTGAAATTGAATTAATGAAAGAGGAAGGAGAATATTTATCTCTAGTAGGAGAGAATATTAGTACTGTAGATGAGAATCCGTATTAAGGTACTTCAATGGTTTTTTATAGATCATTTTTTTGAAGAGGAGACCCATATGAGACGTCATGAGGTGGAAATTATTCCTTATATCTATTACACAGTAATAACTTTTACTTTAGCTATGTGTCTAGAAGTTGAGAATGAGTATGAGGTGGTCAATTGAATTCACATGCGATTGGGTTTTCCATGGGAAGGGTTCTAGTTGGGTACCTCGAAAAGTATAGTTTTGCAGTGGAAGGTCAAAGGAACCAAAACTATAAAGGTTCCAAGAAGTTATGAGTTAGACATAGAAGATTTGTTTTAATCCTTCTATGGACAATAGATTCCATGAATTTCCTGGGAGCATTGACCGAACTGTTTTTGTTAGGTAGATAATTTCTATCACTAAAAATAGTGTAGATTGGATACTCGAGCATTGTCTGGTTGATGTGGAATTGATCATGGATATCCACTATTGTAGTTTACATTGAGTCTATTTCAATAGCATGGGAAGCATGTTTTTTCTCCGTAAAGGAGAAATAATGTATTTATAGGAAAACCACATAATGTTCCTCACATTTAGGGACAAGGACACAAGCATGTATGTAATGATATTTGTTAGTGGAGAAGTAGAATATCATACAATGGTCGATTATATATAGTGGATTTAACTATTCCATAGAGGACATATATCATTATTGGTAAAATCAGTTTGTTTTGTACACATTTTTTCAATTTTATTATTTGATATCTTCACACCCCTATATTTCTCATAATCTAGACCATGATATGTGAATAGTCATAGTGAGGCCTCACATTCCCTAGGTACGAACTACTCTAATTAGAGATCATACCTTGTTGTTTGATGTGTGTAGAATAATAATGGGGCCACATTAGTCCTCTTTAGATATTTTATAATTCAAATGTTTCCATATGTTGTTATCCCTAACATTGAGTGGTTTTATTTCATACATTCTATTATCTTCTACTTCTGGAGAAATGTCATATAATTTATGTGGATTCCTAATGTGTGGTTTTTTATGGTGAGAGGGATTTTTATGTGTGCATTTTTTATGTGGATCCCCTTCATTTCTTATTGGATGAGTTTTTGGTGAAATTAGTGGATGCTGGGATGGTTTATGTTCCAAGAGTCATTTTGGAGTTTCTTAAATTTTTTACAAGGAGTTTGTGACACTTCTCCATTAACATGATGTCGAGTTTGGCCTAAAAATTAAACTCAGTGCCTCTCTAATTTTTATGGATCCTTCTCAAATATAAACTTATGAGGTATATGAGTTGAGGATTTAGATTGATGATCTGATGTGAAATGTTTTTATCCATCCCATTGTGTCATAATGTGGTGGTCATGTGTTGTTTTCAATGATGAAAGTTCGTAAAATGACATTTTGTGTTGACTATCAGATGATGAATCAAGTGGCAGTTAAAAAAATTACACTCTTCTAAGATAAAAGAAGTTTTTTTCTACACGACATGAGGAATTTTTATTTCTATGAATTATCTATGGTTTGGATATCAGTAGTTGAGGGTGAAGGAGGGAGATATCTCAAATACTTCCTTCAGATTCATTGATGGGATCATCATGTTTGTAGTCATGCATCCCAGTCTTACGAACATGCCAGCTATTTTCATGGAACTTATAAACTTTATATTCCTTGAATTACTAGCTCAGTTATTCATCCTAGCCATCGATGATTTCTTGATCTACTCAAAGTCAGAGGAGGAGTATGCTGAGCATCATAGAACAATTTTTCTGGTTATTCAACACCAATAGATCTATGAGAAGTTATCCAAGTATATGTTCTAAGAAAGATAACATCATTTCCTTAGAAATTTGGTTTCTTAATATGGCGTGGATGTAAACCCATTGAAGGTCTACATAGTTTATTGTTTGGTAACACTAATGAATGTGGAATAGATTCATAGTTTACAGGGTATTTCATTTTCTTATAACAGGTTTTCACAAGATTTTTATCAAGTCACAACCCTTTTGACATACATGACTAGAAATATCTACGATTTAATGTGGAGCAATCATATCCATGAAGCATTTTATTATGTAAGGGTGATGTTGATAACGACTCCAGTGCTTTGGTTTTCTGAGAAGGGGGTGACGTTTATGGTTTTTTATTATAATTCCTATTTTTCATGGGTTAAATTCCAATGAATTAGTAGGTGGTGAAGGTCTAGGAAGTCAAATCTTTGTGAGTGATAGTAAAGAATACATGATAGGGGTATATCAGTGTTTGTGTGTGTAAAGTCATGGTTCTTAAGCCGCTTAAAGGTGCTCTGTACATGGTTGGTCACTTGGTCCCAAGAACATTTCCTCAAATTCCAGAGAATGAAAACTAGAAGTGAGGGAATTGGGTGTGATAATTGAGAAACGACGCCCTCATTGGAAAAGTAACATATCGGAAGTAAAAAAGATAAAAATAGCGGATGCAGTAAATATACCATACAACAGTAAAAAATAGATGATTTTAGATATAAATTATGGGATAACATATATAAATGATGCATGATATATATGTCTAGGAAATATTCCAAACAAGTCACAATGCTGGAATACAGAAATATCCAATGTACAAAAGAAAATAGATAAACTCCAATAGCCTCACAAGCCTCACCTTGGTCTCATGCCCTCCAGTTTCTCTCCAATCATGTACCGGAAGTTGAAGGGCGCTTTCCCTTATCTATACCAGCCGAAATATATTCTGTTTGGGTAAAAAACCATGACCCAAATATGGTTTGAGACTAAATCCTAGTAGGCAACCATCCAATAATCTTTTTCTAACAGTTAGTGAATATATATCCTAGTCTCTAATCAAATTGAAATAGTAACACAGAAATACTCAAAATAAACAGTCCTACAGTTTCAATGAATTCAATTTCATATATCATGTAAGAATATAATCATCAGAAATTAACCCTCATGGAAGTACTCACAGCCTAACCCCTCTGGTTCAACCAAGCAAACAGAAGCATCCCTTTGAGAAGTACAGACAGTCTAACCCCTCTAGTCCAGCTTTAGAGTAGACTCTCTGAGGAATAACCCATCCTCAATTCCCCCTATATAATCGTATCAGTAACTAAAAGGCACTCTAGGAAGTACTCAACATCTCATTACCCTTGTGGCCATGCAAGGAACTACAGACACTATGAGGAAGCACTTCTATCAATTCAACCTATGGTCTTGCATTGAAATAGTAAAAATAGACACTATGGAGAGGCCCTCAATGTCCATTATCCATTTGTTCTACTAAACTATGTTCTCATGGACCTGTGTAAGTCATTCATGCACAAA
Organism: Viscum album; assembly: GCA_963277665.1. Taxonomy (NCBI): domain Eukaryota; kingdom Viridiplantae; phylum Streptophyta; class Magnoliopsida; order Santalales; family Viscaceae; genus Viscum; species Viscum album. The sequence goes on along the minus strand of OY728143.1, from coordinate 52,373,119 downwards.
CAAAACATGGATACCAATGTGAACCTCATGATCTACATGGATAATCAATATAAGGCAAAAAAAACATGTCAAAAAAATAATATTACTTCATCCTATCAACACTAGGAAATGAAAGAAAGAAACAATATAGGCTAAGAAAACCCAAACGGACATTAAAAACATTGATGGAAAAATTCTTCCAAAGAATAACAATTAACACTATTCACATTCAATTGACCTCTACTCAAGAATATAAAACATAACAGACAATAACAAGGGTAAAACTGTAAACACCCAATACATTGACCAAGGGTATTGGGAAACTTTTCCCATATAACTCAAATACTATCTACTAAAAGGAAAAAATAACCTACCTTAGCATCATATGGTCGATATACCTCATTGTCAGCCCTTGTATTGACCTAGAACGTGGTAGATCTAAAAAAATGTCAAAAAAATTCAACCGAAGATAACTATTGAATGGGGAGGAATCAGGAAATGATGATCCAAAGGAAGAAAGATCTTACCATGCGGATCCAAACACAATCTACGACAGTTGAATCAGAGAATGGACATTCAATAAGGGTCTTGAGGAATGATAGACGTCATACAAATTCCCTCAGTCATAAAAGGTGAAAAAAATATAATTCTAGATATTATACCTTACCCTGGTAATTTTAAGGGAAAAAAATAAAGGAGACGACATGTACTTTCCATTACTAGCTCGTACATTAGGTGGTCTCCAGGTCACCACACACAATCGTGTTCACTGTCGTTACACGGCCAGCACTCAGCTACCCGTGGTAACCGAGTACACGGCGTGTACTCGTAAAGTACAGGGCGTGTACTTAAAAAATTTCAAGAAACTCATATTTTTCCTAAAAAACAACAGAAAAAGGAAAACATACCTAAAAAAACATTTGATTCCTTCCAAACATCACCGTAAAAGAAAATTTGTCCCCGAATTTCCCTAACAAGGTGGAATATAAGAATAATCCTCGATAAGATATGGCCACTATGATCGTAAATCTATCTCCCTCTCCTAGGTCTTATCCTATACTCTCTCATGCTTCCATAGCACTCGTACCAGAGGAACATACCGACCATGGAGAACCTTTGCACTTCAATCAATAATCTGGATAGAATGTCCCTTGAACAAGGCATCCACCTCTAATTTAACATTCTCAGGTTGAAAATCATGAGAATGGTCTGAGAAGTAACATTGAAGCTAAGATATTTTGAAGACATCATGCATAGCCTGATACCTTGGAGATAATTGCAACTGATAGGCAACTGGACCAACTCTCTCCAAAACCTCAAATGACCCGACGTACTTCGGTGAATGATTATCCTGCCTCATAATCCTCCTATATCACAACCTCTGTGTGAAAGCAGGAAGACCCAGTCTCTGACCTCAAACTCCAAAGGTCTTCTCCATCGTTTATCATAATACTTCGGTCGAGAATTTGTAGTATCCATACACTTTTGAATCAACTCTATCTACTCTTTGGTCTCCTGGACAAGACATGGTCACAACATAGCTGCCTCTCCTTCCTCCAACCACCATTAGGGTGAACAACATGGCCTACTGTACAAAGACTCATAAGGTGTCATCGGAATAGTTTTATGAAAACTATTTTTGTAGTAAAACTCCTCAATAGGTATGTGCTTCTCCCACAATCCTCCAAAATCTAGGGGGCATGCTTGAAGTATATCCTCAAGCACTTGAATCATATGCTCGGACTGGCCATCTGTCTTGGGATGGTAAGTTGTACTCAGATGTACCTGTGTACACAAAGCCATCAGAAGTCCATGCCAGACAAGAGAAGTAAAACAAGCATCCATGTCTGATACAGTGGTTTGTGGAACCCCATGTAGACAAACAATCTCTTAGATTTACAACCGTCCCATCACATCAACACTGAAGGTCTCCTTAATCGTAAAGAAGTTTAAAACCTTCTTGAGAATGTCAATGAAAACCCAAACTACATCATTACCTTGAGGAAACCTCAGCAATCCTATCACATAGTCCATCATGACATCGTTCCATTTCTACTCAGGAATGTGTAACTATAACAAAAGACATGTTGGTTGCTGATGCACTGCCTTCAACTGCTGACAGGTGGAACAACTCATGACAAAACCAGATACATTTCTCTTCATACATGGCCCCAATACTGATAGTGTAGATCAGGATACATATTTTTGTCACTAGGATGAACTGCCCAAATTGAGGAATAAAAATATGCATCATGTCCTCACGTATGTCTTCTAACACCCACACACACCCCTGAAAATGAATGATCTCATCATCGTCTATGGTCCATACATAAACAGGGTTCATTCCCATCATAAATTCTTATAATACATGTCCATTAGAATAATATATCTATCTCATTCTCACTCAATCAATAAGATTAGAGGTAACATATACAGATGAAAGAAACGTCTCCCCTGTCTGTTGTGAACCTCCAAATGAATCTCAGATAATAGATCCATAATCTGCCACTCACTGCTGGCCTAATAAACTTCATGTATCTGTGTCCTCATTCTCAACACATTAGCCACTACATTTCCTTTCCTAGGCATGTAGGCGTACCCAATTTGAAAAGACCGATGGTACTCAACCCACCATCACTGTCTCAAATTCAAGTCACACTGAGTGAAGATATACTTGAGACAATTATCGTTAGTGAAGGCCACAAAATGTTCTTCCAATAGGTAGTGTCTCCAACAACATAAAGCATGAACAACTGTAGCCAGCTCGACATCGTGTGTCAGTTAATTCCTCTCATGGGGACTCAATTGTGGAGAGATATACGTAAATACTCCTCCCACCTACATAAGAACTACTCCAATCCTAATAGATGATGCATCAATGTACAAATTATAGCTCTAGCACTGGTCTTGAAATACTATTATTGGTTCTGAAGTGAACCTCCCTGTGAGCTCATGAATGTATGACTCACATGAATCTGAAAACAAGTATTGTGACAACTAGGCCCCAGTGACAGCACAAACACCCCGCCTTAACATGGCCATCGAGTTCTGGCCCACAAGGTAAGACCAGTTTCCCCACAGACAAGTGTGGCCCACCCCAAGGTCCACCCACATGCCTGAACGGGACATCTGACTAATGACAGACCCCACAGGCCAACACTTGTAATTTCCAGTGTGCATTATCATCACTCACACACACCCTGGGAAACGTCCCAGAATGTCACCGATCCTGATCACTACTTCAGGACATGCACAGTTAACTGTAGAGTTCTAACCAATTAGGCTCTTGAAAAGGAAGGTGAACCTTCTTGACATGAGCCATATCATTTAGTCATTTAACCCTTTATCATTTGGGGATGTTACAATCACCACCCCATTAGAGCACAACGCCCTCATTGTGGGCGCCATATCTCAACCCAGGCATTGCACCACACTTATGGCTGGGTTCCTCCTCTAATACCAAATGTGACAACTGGGCCCCAGTGACAGCACATACCCCCATCATTAACATGGGCATCGAGTTCTGGAGCACCAAGTACCACCAATTTCCGCACATTCATGTGAGGCCCACCTTGGTGATAGCACAGAAACCCTACATTAATATGTCCGACACTTTTCCAATCCAGTGTGCTTTATCCTCACTCACACACACCCTGGGAAACATTCCAGAAGATCACACATCTTGATCACTAGTCCAGGCCAAGCATGCTTAACTGTAGTGTTCTAACCAGGTAGGCTCCAGAAACGAAAGGGGCACCATGTTGACGTGAGCCAGATCATTTAGTCATTTAACCCTTTATTATTTGGGGACGTTACAATCACCCCCCCCCTTTAGAGAATAACGCCCTCATTGTGGGCCCTACATTTCAACCCAGGCAGTGCATCGCAGTTTAGGATGGGATCCTCCTCTGATACCAAATGTGACAACTGGCCCCATTGACAGCACAGACACCCCACCTTAACATGGGAATCGAGTTCTGGCCCACCAGGTACCACCAGTTTCTGCACAGACATGTGGGTCCCACCTCAGTGACATCACATACACCCCGCCTTAACATGACCATTGAGTTCTAGCCCACCAGATACCACCAGTTTCCCCACACACATGTGGGGCCTACACTAGGGTCCACCCACATGCCTGAATGGGTCATCTAACTAATGAAAGTCTCCACCAGCCAACACTTTTCCTTTCCAGTGTGCTTTGTCCTCCCTCACACAGACCCTGGGAAACTTCCAGAAGGTCACCTATCCTGGTCACTACTCCAAGCCAAGAACGCTTAACTGTAGAGTTCTAACCAGGTAGGCTCCCGAAAAGGATGGTTCACCATCTAGACATGAGCCATATCATTTATTTATTTAACCCTTTATCATTTGGTGATGTTACAAGTACCTCAAACATTTTTAGTTATGCCAATTAACAACACTTCTAAGCGTGAAAAGTCCTGTATGAAACGTTTCTAGTAACCAAACACCCCTAGAAAACTCCGTATCTTGAAAATATTATTTTGCAGCTCCCCAGAAACTACTGCTCTCACTTTCTTTTCTTCTACTAATACTCCTATATATGAGATAACATGACCCAAGAAGTGGATTTGGTCCATCCAAAAGTGGCTTTTTGAGAGCAGAACAAATAACCTATTCTCTCTTAGTGTACTCATGATGATCATATGATGTGTGACATTGTCTTGTTGAGTGTGAGAGTACACCAAGATATTGTCAACAAGGACTACCACGAAAGAATCCATGTATGTATGGAAAACTCGATTCATCATATCCATGAAGACCGCAGGCACGTTCACGAGACCGAACAACATAACCAAAAACTCTTATAGACCATACCAACTCCAGAAGGTTCTATGCAGTATATCTGATGGTCTAATGTGGAACTGATGATAACAAGGTCTCACGTCAATCTTCGAGAACACATGGAATCTTCTAAGATGATCATGTAGATCATCAGTCCTCAACAATATATATCTGTTATTGACCGTTAACTAGAAAAACATCTGATAATCCACACAAACTCTGAGGGTACCATTCACATTATTCGCAAATAGGAATAGAGAACCCCAAGGAGAAGTACTGGGTCAGATTAACCCCTTAGCATGTAACTCCCCCAACCGCTTCTTGAGCTCCTGTATCTCTGGTGTATCCATCCTATATAGAGGAATGGGCAGCGATGCCACTCCTGGCACAAGCTCAATAGAAAAGTCATCCTATCTCTATAGAGGAAAACATGAAATGTCTACAGGAAAGACATCCCTGAAACGATCCAATACTGGAGGTTAGTCTATCTGTGTTGTCCCTGATCATCCATATATAGACTATAATTATGGGATATAACTCCTCCTATCCCATGATTCTCAACAACCACTCTACCTGTGTGGACATCCCATTCACCGTTATGAAGAAACAATTTCCCCTTTTGTGATGTGAAACTCACCCTATAGTGAAATCAATAGAAATACACAAGGAAGGGAACTAACTAGTCCATTCTAAGAATAACAACATATTATGTCATCTCTATGGCCAAAAGTTCCCATACGAAGGTACACCCTCCAACATCAAGAGGGAAATCATTACACTGATTTACAATAGTTGTTCTTGTCCCCAACAGACTTTCCAACGTTAAGACAACAACAGAAGTAATGATACGGAACCCAAGGCTTCTGACAATAGAAACAGATATAAAGCTATTGAAATCCCTTGTATCGAAAAGAGAAGAAGCTAGAACTGAGGCAACACGGATGGTACCTTGTTCTGTAGAGGGTTGGGGATCCTGCTCTTGCAGGGTCTTCTCCACAGTAAAAGTCTAACCTGCACCGCGGCCCTGTGACCCAGACTTACCACTCTGATCTAATCCAACCTATTGTTGATAAAAGCCTTGCGACTGGATACGACAACCACGACCTCCACCATGGCCTGAATGGCTGGATGAACTCCAGTTCCTAGACTGGTGAGAAACTGCTGGTGCTGCTCCCAAATGAGGAGTCTTAGGAGAATCCCTATCACCAGCAACTGGTGAGAATATTTGACAAAAGAACTGAAGATGTCCCATCATGCTGCATGATCGACACTCCATTTGGTCTCTTGGGCAATGTGCCCCTGTATTCCCTCTCTTCCAGTACTTGTAAAACCACACCTGGATACCAGAAAATGTGTATTGACTCCTCATATTCCCAGGTGTAGACTCCCTGCATCACTTCCAGCATTCAGTATGAGGGATAAAAACTCCAAATGTTGAGCCACCCTAGGTCACAACTCCAGAATCCTTTTGATTGTGCTCTGTGATTTTCACCTGGTTGACAATAAAAGTGATGGATTTCAACCTAAAGATGTTCACCTATGATCATATGACGTTCTTCAGACCATCCTCAATATTTATTTCTAGAAATATCTCATCACCTTCTGGAATACTAACGATGCGAAACGTCTCTATGAAAAGAGACAAGTACTCCATGACTGAGATAGTACCATGTTCCAGACTCATGAACTTTCATGCTCGATCGGCCCTCAATCTCTCCATATAGAAGTAGTCATAATAAGTACACTAGATGTCATCCCAATCCATAACCAGCTGGTGTCCCACCTATGAGATCACAACCCACAATCTCTTGGTTGAATCCTAAAGCATATACATTGTGAGATTAACCCTCCTCTTTGGAGGAGTCTCTAAATGCTTGATAATAGAATGCATGGATTATAAACATGGATCTGTAGCCTGAGGTACTCCTTCCCATATGAAGGTGGGAGTATGCTGCTACTATATGACCGGCATCAACTCTCCCATAGAAGGGGTATGATGCGGTACTCCTCGGATTGTCTGCATAAATATGATAAATCCCTCTCAGGACTGTGCATCAGCCCCTATGTCCGAAATGAGTGTCGGTGCCAAGACTGGTAGAACTAGAGGATCTGCTAGAAGTCCCTGATCATCCATATCCATTTTCTAATCACTACCCTATAACGGGCGGAAATCCAGAGGACATCTCGATGGCATGACTCTACATGGTCAAGCTCACACCTTAGATCAAGATTAACAGGGATTGAAACATATAAGTGTATGAACGAAACAAGGGAACGAAAGCATTAATGTTTTTCGAAACATGGATACACATCATGTATAATGCCTACACTACATATTACCATATGCATTGACATGGGCATGTACATATTCCAACCCAGGTTGTGTATCACCCCATACACATGGCATGTTGTCCTAACACAAGATGTGTACTTGAATCTTCTTCACCTACCCAAGTTCTTCTACAAGGTTAATCCACATGGTTCTCCTAAAACAAGACTACACGGTAGGTTAGTGACAGAAACAGTGCATACTAGACGAACATAACTGACCTGTGTTGTCTTCTACATAGCCGGATACTTGGGTTACACTACATGGCGTGTTCAAACATGACCTGGAGTTTACAAGCTATGATTTATACCTTTGTTTCATTAGTTACACGAGTAGACACATGGTCTACACCACACGGAATGTACATCCAAAACATGGCGTGTTCTACATGATTTTCAAACCCCATGTTTCTACACAGGCAGATAGTAACACTGTTAGAGACAACACAGCGTGAACATACATAAAAAAATGTGTACTTATGAAAAATAGTACCTTACAGAACAGAATAACACACAACATGTGTGTCCATCATTACACGCTCTGTATTCTGGGTTTTTCTAGACAGTATTCCTCATAAACTACCATGTAACTTAAAAATCACTCAAACTAACATTATTGTTCCAAATTCATTCCTTGAGAGCCCATACTCCCCATAAATCAAAGATTGGCATCTTATACACATCATAAACAAGGGTAAAAGTGCAATGATCAACAAAATTCGGGTCCATGAGGGCCCCTAACACCTAAAGAACTAATTTTTGGTGTTAATTCCTATAAAAATGTACATAATTTAATACCCAGTCATATAACATGTATTATATCAAAGCATCTATCACAAAAGAATTCATATCTAGCAGAAAACATATCACATCAACATGAAATCTCTAATGCAACCTAAATTGCATGGCAAGAATTAATGACATGTGATTTCTAGAAAGAGCCTATATGATGCATGAGATTGAATAACCTCATATTATCAGGTTGAAACAGAGATAGATCCTTAGTAACACCATCAATAATATAAAAAAACCTGTGAATCACCCAATGGTGAAATCAAATCGACTGTAAAATGGAAAACCAAAAAAATTTCAATAAACATGGTAGATTGGTTATTCCATGTACATAGGTTAGCTACTATTAAGAAAATATTATTAGAAATTACTTATTCCTTATTATACTTAGTTATAGGCCTCATACAGTAATTCAATAAGAAAATAATTTCTCTTATAACACATTGTAACGTCCCGATTCTGGAAGCCGACTATAGGTGCCCCGTACCCAGTTGGTGACATGGCCTCAAGAATATTTCCATGAACACTAGAGGTTGCCGACTAGTAGCGAGGGCCTTGGGTATGATATTGGGGAAACTATTAACCCATTGGAAGTGTAACAAATTGGAAGTAAAACAGATGAAAATAGCAGAAGTAGTAAATATACCATGTAATAATAAACATCGGAAGACTGTTGATATAAATACCTAGAGAACATATATAAATGATGCATGATACATATGTCTTGGAAATAAGTCAAACAAGTCACAATGATGGAATAAAGAAATAACCAAAGTACAAAATAAAACAGATAAAATTCAACAGCCTCACAATCCTCAATGTGGCCCCATGCTCTCCAGATCCTCAGCAATCAAGTACCTGAAGTTGAAGGGAACTTACCCTTATCTATACCTATAACAATATAATTTGTTTAGGCCCAAAATAATGTTACAAATATAGTGTGAGGCTAAGTACCAGTTGGAAAACATCCAAATAGTATTGTGTAACAGTCAAAGAATATATATAGAAGATTATAATCAAAATAAAAAAGTAAAAAGGAAGTACTCAAAACTAAACCAACCTACAGTTTCAATGACTTCAATTTCATATATCAAGCAATTATCTAAACAAAATTATGTAACCCTCTGGGAATTATTCATAGCCTAACCAATTTGGTTCAATCAATCAAATATAAGAAAAACTCTGGGAAGTACACATAATTTAACCCCTCTAGTCCAGCTTTAGAATAGTCTCTCTAAGGAAGAACTCACTCTCAACTCCCCCTATAGTCTCGTATCAATAACTAAATGGTGCTATGAGGAAGCAACAAATGCCTCATCCCCCTGTATCTCACGTAGAGGTACAACATGAACTCTGAGGAAGCACTTACATCAATTCCCCCTATGATCTTTTATCGTAATAGTAAAAATAGACACTCTTGAGAAGACCTCAACGTCCATTCACTCTATGGTCTTCTACACCAGGTTCTCATAGCCCTGTGTAAGTCTATCACACACAAAAAATACATTGTAGTCAAAGTTAAACTCAAGAACTACATGGCTAAATATTTTACAGCATAACAACATGTCAGATAAATAATATTACCCCATCCTATCAACACTAGGAAACGAAAGAAATTAGGCTAACAGGCAAAGCAAGACCAAACATTCATAAAAACATGCATTGGAAAAAGCATCCAAATCATAGAGATTAAACATGTTAACATTCAATTGACCTCTATTAAATCATATAAATCATAGAAGGAACTAACATTGTTAAAAATGTAAAAATGAAATATCCCGACCATGGGTATTGGTTACTTTTTCACATATAACTCAACAAATATCTACAGAAATGTATAAACCAACTACCTCATAGTTGTATGATCTATATATCCTTATGTTAGCACTTTGAACGACCTGTAATGTCGTAGAACGTAAAAATGTCAAAAACCGTTCAAACGATGATAAATTTTGAAGGAGGAGGAATCATGAAACAATGCTCTAGAAGAAGGAAGAGATTACTGTGGAAATCCCAATACAATCAATGGTGGTCGAATTAGGGAGCAAATATTCGATCGGGGGCTTCTGAAAAGATCGGTGTCGCTTGGATTCTCTTGGTCAAAGAAGATGAAAAAGTATATACTTCTTCCAATTAGACATGACCTCGGTCCATTTAATGAAAATAAGAATGTACATGATGTGTACTTTATAAGTACACAGTGTGTACATGCCTTAACCGGCCACCGAATTAGGTGGTATCTAGGTCACCACACACAGCTGTGTGCACAACCATTACATGTCCAGTACCCAGATACCTGTGGTAACAGAGTAAATGGTGTGTACTCATAAAATACACGACATGTACATATGAAATTTCTAGAAACTCGTATTTTTCTCCAAAAACACAAGAAAAAGGAAAACATACTTGAAAAGGCGATATGGGTCCTTATATTTTTTGTGCTAATTTTTTTGTGGAATTATAACATTAGGGATAAATTAGTTGTCTTCGTAGATCAAAATAGTTTTTGTTGTATGTTTTCCATGTGTGACTTGAACATGAGTCAATGAAAGAGGATGAAGTTTCATTATGATTTTGATTTTGAGGCCTCACACAAATTAGTAACATTGGATTTGTTGGTAAAGCATTGAGGAGAAATTTTTTGAATGGTGTTCTTTGGGAATATGGGGAATTTCGGATGGAAATTTTGAAGTTGGAATCCCTTCTATTAGATAAATATTTTTGCCGACGGTAGAGGGTGTTTGTTTGAAATGTTGTAACATTATTCGCTAATGTAGCTATTGGGGTAGAATCACAAGGGTGACGCCAAGATAGATGTGGTGGACGATCTTTTTTTCTATGGTGATTCTCTAGTGGGAGTGTCATAGGATGGTAAAACCCAGATGATGGTCCTTGAGATGTTGTTTTCTGTGATATAGATATGTGGGGTAGTACTCTATGAGTTTCATAACTCACCATTGTTGTTACAACATTGAATTTCCAAGAAGTACCATATCTTGATGATACAGTATTGGTCGCGTATTATGAAATAGGATGTGGTGGATTTGTTGAAAATTTATTTGTTTTATAGAACATGAACGCTGATCATCATGTTCCCAGTGGTTTTATAAATCCCTTCAATGTTCCTGAGTGGAAATTGGATGACATCTTGTTGGAGTTCAACACAGGGATACCATGAACCAAGAGTGGCTATGATTCGATCTAGGTAGTTGTGGATCAATTGAAAAAATGTGAAAATTTCATGGTAGTCATGGAGTCATGCATAGTTGATGCATTGGATATGATGTATGTGGATGATGTTATGTAGTTGTATATAGTTATGATGTTCATTTTCTCAGATTGGGCTGCATGTTTTACGTCATGAGTCTTGATGGGATTACCTCAGGTTTTGGGAACATAGTTAGGCCTCACCATTACTTTCCACCATAAGGCATATTGGAAGACATAACTAACTATTTAGACATTGGAGGATATATTACAGGAGTGCATCAAAGACATAATTGGATCTTTGTTATGACACCTTCCATTAGTAGAGTTTACATATAGAAATATATATCACTATTCTCTTGGAAAGGATCCATTTAAGGCTTTTTAATAGGTACCATTTCACTAATAATTGTTTCAGAATAAGGATGATGATATTTCTTTTCTTGGTATCCATGCGGTGCAGATCATCATGGATAAAGATGAGCCTATTCATGAGTGGATGAAATCATCGTATGATTGGAATAATCTTATTATAATCATAGATTGTGGCCCTTTTTGACCAAGGATTGGGACCCCATATGATTGAAGGATTAACCTCATTTTAGTTTTTAGGGGTTTTCTAGAAGAAGTATGCTTTATCCAAGGTTCTTTTGACCCATTGAGGTGTTATGGTGGGTTGGAGAGATGGTATATTAGTTGCAATTTCATGTAATATTAGACAGGATTCGTGAATTGTTCTACATCTCTCAACATTACCAATATCATAATGAGGCCTACAATGTCATTAAATTGGATGAATTGATTATTGATTATAATACAACATTCATGGAGCGACAAGTAGATATCCAAGATAATCCAGATATGGACCTCTATGGATGATCTATTTAATTTTTTAGGATTCATGTAGGCATGGTGTCCTTTAATAGAGTACTAGAGAGAGACATGGTAAAATGGTTCATAGTACCCTGAGTTGTTTTGAGTTTTTCTTTCCTTATTATTCCATTATGATGTGATTATTGAGATCTTTTTTTTGTCTGATGGTCTTTTTTCCATTGTTTGTGGTGTGGCTGGTGTGATGTGTTATAAAGTTATGACGTATGAAAAGGGATTTGTAATGAACCAGGTATTTATAAAATAATACTCTTTCATATAAATATATTAATATTTATGAATATGATATTAATTTTATGGAACAAATGACACTTTTTTTGATATAATACTCTACACGCAATAATGGGTTTCTTCAAAATATTACGTTTCCCACAACATTGAGTTATACTGAAAAATAATATAATAATTATAATATTTTAAATTGTATGTAATGACTATCTTTTGGAATGAAGTGAATGAAAGATATCAACTGAATTTTGAAATATGGTTTACACATGTTTAAATAATAATTCATTAGTTACCATATTTATGAAAAATTGAAATTGAATCATATTAAATATAAAGGATGAGTTTTTATGATAACCTCTTTAAAAGAGAATAATTGTGTTTTCACAACACACATTATGGATTTTTATTTAATATATAATATATTATATATATTCAATTTAATTTTTTAAATTCATCTTATATGTTTTATATACATGATATAAGAACCCATTCCATTTTTCATATAAAAGATGTTTTTTTTTCTAAAAATGCATTTTAAGCACCTTTTGTTGGAGAACACTATATAAATCATGTTTTGCACATTTATTTTTTAAATTTTACAAAATATACTTCTTATATAGAATAATTTATTCATATTAAATAGTAGATTAATGATTGGTATTTTTCAGATAATGCTCAATTTTTTATGAAATAGTTAAAAAATACTAAATTTTAATTCAAAACTATCTGAACATATTATTTATTTATATAGTTAGATTTTAATTATAATTATTTTAAATTATAATTGGATTATATTGTTAACATTTAATGCAATTATTTTTGTAACATCCCAAGTATATAATGAATAATAATTTTTTCATAATTATTCATATTTTGGAATTAAATATTAATTTTACTTTAATGGGATTGATATGATCAAAGGCGTACCTGATATTCCACAACAGGTTTCATTAATATCTTATGTTTCTCACTATTAATATAATTATATTATTTTAAATTTAGTAAAAACCTATCCATTTTAGTGGAAAGGGTGAATAGAACTAAATACAATATTATTATACATGTTTTTTATATGATTAATCATATATACAATAAATTTTAAGGGCTTAAAATGTGAATTAATCTAATTTTAATCATGAATATTGTTATATTATTTAAAAGGTAAATTTACTACCTTTTAATAGGAAACCCACATTAAATATATTTTTGGTCACTTATATATGATCAATTACACCAAATAATGTTTTTTAGAATTGGGACATCAGAAATCACTTTGGGTAATATTTTGGCAATTTTTTGATAAAATTCATTTTCTGATTAACAGTGGAAAATATTGTAGTGTAATTTAAAAATTTCATTTAATCTAATCTATTTATATGGATTTATTATCTTTTTATTTTTTTAAAGTGTAATTATATTATATTTTTACCATTTAATACAATTTTGGTCATTGAAATTAATTTCACTTAGAAATTGTACATAAACAAGAGTCAAAATTTTGATAGTTATTATTTTTTAAAAACATTCTCTTTGTTTTAAAAATGAGAATTAATTATGAATTAATTAATGAAACCTCAATGTGTTGAATTTGGTAAAATAGAATTATTTTTAATTTGGAATATCTAATATAGCTTATGCTGATTTTTTGGTAGTTTTCTAAACAATATCAATTTTGATGAATAGTGAAACCACTTAAAAGTAGTTACAAACTGTCTTTTTCATTTAAATGAAATGTTACCGCTTCATAAATTAAATTTCAAAAACCTTACATACATGGTTGTTATTAGTATGTAAATTGTGGTTCAATAAAATTAATACAATTTTTGTTGAATAGTAACTTATGACTTATTTACCATTGTTAATGGTAAATTGGGTAATTAAAGGTACAAAGAATATCATAATAATACAAAATTACCTTAACACTAATTATAACATTATTGGATGAGTCTTGGATGACCATGGGAATCGTTGGGTCTATTTTCGGACCTCATGGAGCCACATAAGAGTCATAATGACACTTTATTTAATTTAATTTAAAGTAAAGACAAAAAAGACAAAAAATATATATCTTTTAGTACATTAATATTAACATGGGATTATAGAAGTTAACTTTTCAGCTATAAATAATATTTTGAAAGATAAAAAAATTTCCTACATCATGTTATTCTTTTATAATTTTTATACATCTAATAAATAAAATAATTTATGACACAATAACGATGTAGTGTTTACCACATTAAAAAATTATTTAAATAAATAAGATTATAAAGATTAAAATAATATTCAAAAACTATCCAATTATTATTAGATGATTTTATTTCAACAATTAGTCATATTATCTTCAACTTTAATTACTTTTTATCCTTTTGAAACTGAAAATCATTAAATAATAAAATAATATTTTCACACATTCCTAAAGAGCCCCTCCCTCCCTTATGAAAGGAAACCACATAAAACCCTTTTCTCACACCTCTAAAGACCCTTGGTTCATCAAAACCATTATAAAATAACATCTCAATATCTCTATCTTCCACCTCAAATCCTTAGCATTGGAAAAAGGAACTTCAACAAGTCATTTTGGTCCAATCCAATGGGAGTTACCATATTTAAAGGTAACATATTTTCTTAAGTTATTTTGTTTCATTTTCCTTCGCCAACCCCCTAAAATATATTTATTCCTTTCATTAATTAAAAAAAATATCCTAAAAATACTAGGTTGTTCTTATGAGACATATTCTATCTACACTTACACACACCTCCATCTAATGGGAAAAGAACATATTGTTTCTATGGACGACAAACTAACGCCTCATGAAACGATGATTATTAAATATTCTCCTACCACCTATTATTATTGATATTATTATTGAACATTATTTATATATGATATATATTAATTTAATGTATTCTCTATGATTCAGTATTTTTCATTTATATCATACCTTTTTGGTTTCCATTATGGTTCAACATGATATTTTAATATGAGGAAGTGCGGACTAATGCCCCCACTAAGTGATATGACTCCTTCATTCCATACATGGGACATATTAAGGATGAAGATAATATAATTTTATATTATATTATACTAGAATTAAAATATTCCTAAGCAAAATTATGTTTTAATTCCACTAAATATGAATGATATATGAGAGTAGTGTTAATGCATACATACAACTTACTGCCTCCATGAAGGGTGCATTGCATTTCATAACTCTAAATGTTATTTAATATTATAAATACATATATATATACTTGATATATATGATATATAAATAATTAATATCATTCTGGAGATAATGGACACTTGAAAAAAATGGAAACTTGTAATAATGAGGTGTTCATTTTGGACTCAGGTACCAAATATCGAAGAAACGACCATTATTAACACAATTGATTAAAAGATATTTATAACATGGTAAAAAGTGATACAAATGGAATAATAAAATTGAAAAAGGATATTAATAAATTTTACATATACCATAGGTTTATTATTAATTAAGAACAAGGTACAATCAAGTCAAGTCTGACACGAGGTAAGGTGTTTCTTTTCTGAGTTTTTATTTTGTGAGATTTCCATTGTTCACCAATTATTTATTGCATGTGGACTATTGTGTAATAAAATTTGATATATATTTTAATTATTCTATTTATATTCATGGGATTATGTTTTTCAATTGGTGGATATAAACTTTAGTTCAGACAACTTGATTTATTACAATGTGGTAAGGGGTTTTAATCTGACTTTTTATTCCTGTGAGATTAATGCTATATTAGCCACTATTTACTTTTATGTGGTGTATTTAATGCCCATCACTATATTATTGGTGCAATATACATTAATTTATTGGTATTTACATATTCATTATATGATCATTCTTTCATAGGGTGTATGTTTTGTAAGTAATCAAATCGGTAAGGGAATTTCAAATTTCAATTTCCACTCACTGGGATTTAAGCATAATTCATTGAAAATTTAACTTCATGATTATGTGTAAAATATCTATTTATTTACTTATTTAGTAATTTCCAGTCCCCATTGTGTTGATATACTTCTATTACAGATAATCAATCCATTGATAAATTCTCATGTAATCGATATGAACTTGATAAGTGTAATTTAAACTCAATTTCAATTAATTGAGTTAAACATTAAAGTCATTGGTGTTGTTTTTAAAAAAACATTTTTTAATGTTATTTTAATTATTTTCAAATAATATCCAATCATATTTAGTGTATTTATCTTTTTCACACATTATAATGTTATTTATTTATCAATAATTTTTGTATAAAATTTTTATAAGGGATTTCGTCTCAATTTACATTCCATTGAGACATCATTGATGATATTAACCAATTAACACTAAGATGGTGTATATACTATCCTTTGGCATATTATATCATGAATACCTTTATTCACATGATATTATAATGTTCCGATTCAATGTTATTCCCCAATTATTTGTATTCAATAGTCTCTCATTTTGTTAAAAACTCTTTAACTAATTTATATTTTTAAATGTTTTAATGATTTAATCTTCAAAATATTTATCATTAATGTATATGTTTTAAAAATGGTTTTTTGGATCCATTTATATAGAAATTAATGTTTTCAAATGATAATTCTTAAAAAAAATTCAATGTGGTATGGGATACATTGATTCAAAAATCTTTTTCGTAAATGTATTAATTGATATTGATATTGGTATGATAAAGAATTGATTATATATATATCTTGAAATGACATTTTTTTATTGTAATTTGGAAATATAATATTTATTTTATTCTTGTTTTAATTATTATGAATATTTTTTGGTTCATGGGAATTTTTTATGTATATGGATGGTTCTGTGATAAACCTTGGGCCGGTGAGCCTGAGATAGCTCCCCAATGCATTGGGTAATTTGACTAAGGTAAACACTAATGATCCAACTAAGGGATTAAGGTAATATAATGTGATGGGTATTCAAATGTAACTCCCTGCATATATTTTATAGCTACAATGTCTGTATTTTATGTATTTTATAAGTTACCTTTTTGATTTATGATTTTTGTGTGTTATTCAAAAATCATATGATTTCATAAGGTATGTTATGATTGATAAGTATTTTTTCATTGTTTTATATTAATTGATGGGATAATATTTTCATTCCTTATTTTATATCACTTACTAAGATTTTTATGCTCATCCAATGCTTTTAATTTATTTTCACTGGGCATTAAGATTAAAAGGAGAAAGGATGGGATCATGTAAGAGTAATGTTATCTAAAACCTAGAACAATAACTAAATTTTTATGTGTATTTATTTTGTAAAAAAAACATGGTAGAAGTGTCTACACTATAACATTTTAGATATAATGTAATAGTTATGACCTAATTATCCAAAACTCTAAACCTAAAAAGATCATCAATATGAATTATTCATTTAATTGAAGATTATGTAATTTTTTAAGGATGGGTCCTTATAGTTTGTATCTGAGGTTATGTTATATAACAATTGATGAAATGGTTTTCTTTATGAATAAGTGACATTACCATAATGGTAAGTATTTTAGAAATAATTTTAGTTATTTTAGATGTTGTGAATGTGTTTATGATAACATGAATACGTATATCTATGTATTTACCCACCATATAAGATATCATATGGCAATTTTACCGATATACTCACACTTAACTTTATGGTTTTAGTAAATGGATTTATCTAGTAGACAGGAAAGTAACAGTGGATGTGAAAAAAATTGTGATGGTTTTCTGAAATAGCAACTTGTGGAAATTGGAGTTTTAATGAGAACTCATGTGGTTATTCTCAGCCAACTATCTGGAGTCATGATTGACCACCTGATCCTTGGTTATTTTTCAAGGGATCATATATGTGAGAAAAAAATCCCCACAGAAGCTTAGGTAATAATCATAAAGGTAAGTATATTCAAAAACCTATTTGTCAAGGATGTGGAAAGAAACGCATAGGAAAATGCTTCATAGGGACGAGTAGATTATATAGATGTGTAAGTGGAGTTCATAAAGTAATATCCTACGAAGGATAAAGTATGCATCCAATTTACTCAAGGCAAGGGAAAGAATTTATTTTTGATGGATCAATTGAATGCTTTAAATGTGGTGTGAATAGTTATTATACAAACATATGTCCTACAAAGAAGTTATGGGAATGGGATCACCAGGATCATTACATATATGTTTACCAATACATAATTCCATTTTGATTGAGGATGAGGAAATTGACAATGACCAATTAATGGAATAAATTATTTCATAACTGATGTTTTGACATTATTGAATATTAAGATATGATTCATGATTTTGTATGTAAGAATTAATTATTTAAGAATATGTTGTAAATGAATATTTAATTGATCCTGAAGAACTTTTAATGAGTTAGAAGTCAACATATAAGGGATTCAAGAGTTATGGTAGATTTTAGGATGGTGAAATTCTTAAATGTATTAAGGCTATTTTTAGGATGGGATTATATTAGAAGTCTTTTAATAGGATTTGTAACACTGAATTTTTATATATAAAAATTTTATTCAAGAAATAATTAACTTTTATTTTGTGGATATATTTATAAAGAACCATATTTGTTTATATGATCCTAGAATTTGACCCAATTTCAAGTTAATACATTTTGGGATGAAAAATGAATGTAATTAGATAACCATTGTGGTTAAAATATGGTATGGTTAGTTTTGATGAATTTATCCCTTTATTTGGAATGTTATAAAATTGTAGATTTTTTATAAAATGTCAACACACAGACCGCATGAAAACCCATCACGTTGGACAAAGCTGTGAGAATCGAACACACGTCAAATGCGTGACTGAGATTTCTCACCTACCACTGGACTACATGAAGTCCTTGGTTAGTATGAATAATTATTTTTATTTAAATGATTTTATGAATCAAGAATAAATTGATTTTTGGCTATCAATGGAAATGAATATCCTATCATAGAGGATGTGTGATTAGCTTAATTAATTTTCAATATGAGACTTTAAGAGTAACTGATGTTATTTGAAGATAAATGTCAAGATTTATCTTGGAAGTATATGGGATTAAATACTTATGAGATTTAGGTTTCAATAATAGTTTTGATAATATTGAATAATTTTATGGACTTTTGTTTATTAAATTGTCTTTTTTTTAACTTTGGGTATTGTTTGACAAATTTCCGAGATTAAGAGTAGTTTTTCTTATTCTAAAAGATTATCATTTTGAGGGATTATCTGATCTTATACTAACAATTTTGGTTTTGGATAATGCCTAACGACATGGAAAAAATATAGTTAAAACTTTTTGGATTATGTAACTCTCTGGTAGTTGATTATATCATCTTCAATGTGAATAAGTTATCTTGAATACTCATCATTTGAAGAAAAAATGATTTTATGGTAGGAATTTAAGAAAGGATGAAATTTCAGATGACAAGTAAGTATGTTTCCCCATGTTTTTAGTTAATCTCATATATAATTTCCTAAAAAATATTAAAATTAAATTAAAAAAAATGTTTTATGTTAGGCATTACTACCAGGGAATGAAGGATTGTTTAACCCATCACAATTTTGTGATTTTTTGGAGGTTAACATTCTACAAATCATGTTTTCTATCACTATACATCAAGAATGATGGTTTGGTATCTTCTCTATATACATTTTTGTTGGGATACCTAGCATCTTTTGTCGTGGGTGACCTTTGTATAGCAATTAAATTATTTTAATGTGATAGATTAATTGACACTTTTTCTGATGTGGGATGTTCAATGAAGTTTCTGAGATTGATTTTAAAAATTCTGATGCAATTTTAAAAATAGGGAAGGATGTAACATCCTAAGTAAATAAAGAATAATAGATTTTCATAATTATTCATATTTTCATATTAAATATTAATTTAACTTTAATGGAGTTGATATGCTCGATGGCGTACCGGATATGCAACAATGTGTTTCATTGAAATCCTACATTACACACTAATAATATAATAATATTATTTTCAATTTATTTAACACCTTGCCATTGAATTTGTGAGAATGAATAGAACTAAATAAAATATGATTATACATGTTTTTTAAATGTGTTTACATTTATCAAATAAAATTTAGAGTGTTAAAATGTGAATAAATCTAATTTTAAGCATAAATACTATAATATTTTTTAAAACGACGATTTACTGCATTTTAATGGAGAACCCTCGTCAAATCTAGTTTTGGTCATATTAATATGTTATATTTGGAAAAAAAATTATTCTTTATAATTGGGACATTAAGATTCACATTGGGTAAAATTTTCAGATTTTTATGATCAAATACATTTTTTTAAAAGTATAAAATACAGTATTTTAATTCAAAACAGCCTTTTAATATAATATATTTATATGGATAGATTATCTTTTTAATTGGTTTTACATTTTAATTAGATTTTATTTTTACAATTTAATTTAATTTTTGTCATTGGAATTAATTTCACGTTGATATTGGACAAAAACAATGGTCAATCTTTTGATAGTTATTATTTCTAAAACCCGTTTTTTTTGTTTTGACAACTGGTTTTAATTTTAAATATATTAATTCAACTAAAATGTATTGAATTTGGTAAAATATAATTCTTTTTTGAATTCAGAATATCAATTATTTCTTAGGATGAATTTTTCCTAGTTTTCTAAAAAAAACAATTTTTGAGGAATTGTGAAACCATTATGTATTATTTAAAAACTGACTTTTTCATTTAAATGAAATTTTAATTCTTCATTGAATTAAATATATAATATCCTACATACCTGGTTGTTATTTTTATGTAAAATATAGTTCACGAAAATGAAAATAATTTTTAGTGAATAGTAACTATGACTTTTATTTACCGCGGTTAATGGAAAATAGGGTAATTAAGGTTAAAAAGAATATTATAATAAATTAAAATTACCTTAACAATTTTCCGAAAATTATTAGATGATTCTTGTCCAACCATGGTCATTTTTTCATCTATTTTGGGACCCCATGGAGCCACTTATTAGTGATAATGACACTTCATATTAATTAATTTATAGTAAAGACAAAAATGACCTAAAGAAATTTATTTTTGTAAATTAATTTTTACATGGGGTTATAGAAGTTATCACTTAATCTATAAATATTATTTGGAAAAATAAAAACATTTCCAACATCATTGTAATTTTTTTATAATTTTTCTTCATTAAATAAAAAAATTATGTGTGACACAATAAAGATGCAGTGTTTTCCTCATTAATAAATAATGTAAATTAATAATATTATAAATATTAAAATAATATTGAAATCATTTTCAATTATTATTGTAAGATTTTATTTCGATCAAGAATCATATTCTCGTCGACATTAATTTGTTTGGACCTTTTGAAGCCAAAAATAATTATATAATAAAATAATATTTTCAAACTTTTCTAAAGAACCCCGACTCCCCCATATAAAAGGACACCACTTCTAACCCAATCCTCACACTACTCAAGCACCTTGGATAGTACAATAACATCCCAAATAAGCTCTCACTATCTCTCTCTTACACCTAGAATCCTTAAATTAGGCATAAGGAGATTCAAAATGTCATTTTTGTTCAAACCAAATGGAGTTATCCAATTTAAAGGTGACATCGTGTCTTATGTAATTCTGTTATATTTTCATTTCCTACCCCAAAAACTCTTTTTATTCATTTATTTTATAACAAAACCAGTATAACCAATATACTAGATTGTTTTTATGATAATTATTCTATCTATACTTACTCACCCATCCATGTAATGGGTACATAACATACTATTTCTGTGGACGACAAACAAACGCCACACGAAATAAAGATGGTTCAATATTCTTCTACCACCTCTAATGGTGGAAATAATGATTAAACAGTATTTATATATGATATATATTATTTTTATGTATTTTTTACGATTCTGTAATTTTTATTTATAGAATACCTTTATTATTTTGATTATGGGTAGACAAGATAATTTCATTTGAGAAAGTGCGGACTACCGCCCCCTCAAAGTGATATGACTCGTTGATGACATATGTGTGATGTATAAAGGATATAGATAATGAAATTAAATCTTATATTATACTATAAATATAATATACATATTTATCATTATGTTTTCATTCCATTAAATACAAAATAGAAATTAATGTAGCATTCAGTCGTACGTACGGCTTACCATCTCCATGAACGGTGCATTTCATTTCCTACCTCAAAATGTTATGTAATGTTATAAATACATATATATATAATATCATATATCATATATATGAAATATAAATCATGATTATCATTCTAGGGATAATGGAATCATGAACACATAGAAAACAAGTAATTATAAGGGGTTCATTTTTTACTGAAGCACCAAATATTGACAAAATGACCATTATTAACATAATTTATTTCATAATGTTTATAACATGGTAATCTGTGATATAAAAGGAATAATCAATTTGAAAAAGGTTCTTAATAATGTATAAATCAACTTATGTTTATTATTCAGGAGGAACAAGGGACAAACGAGTTGAGTCAGACACGAGTTAATGGGTTTCTAATCTCACTTTAAATTCTGTGAGATTTCCATTGTTCACCACTTATTTATTGATTGTGGTGTATTGTGTATGGAAATTATATATATATTATAATGATTATATTTATATTCATTGTATTCAATGATTCATTTTTTTGATATTAATTTTTTATCATATGACTCGATTGATTACAACGTGGTAAGGGATTTAACTCACTTTTTATTCCCGTGATATTCATGCTATATCAGAAAGTATTTCTTTTTCACTGGTGAATTTATTTCCCATGATTTTATTATTGGTTTAATATAATTTAATTTATGGGTATTTACATATCCATTTAATGATCCTTATTTTATGGGGTGTATGTTTCGTAAGTTATCAAATCTGTATGGGAATTTCAAATTTCAGTTTACACTCATTAGGATTTACACAAACATCATTGATTCTTTTACTCCACGATTATGTATAAAATAACTTTTTATTTACTTATGTAGTAATTTTCAATCCCGTTTATTTATATACTTATGATACAGATAATAAATCCATTGATAAATTCTCAAGGTAATGATTTGAACTTGATAAGATTAATTTTAACTCAATTTCCATTCACTGAGTTAAACATCCAAGACATTGGTGTTGTTTTGAGAAAAACATGTATGAATGTTATCTAATTGATTTAAACTAAATACCAAATCATATTTAGTGTATTTATATATTTCACACATTATAATATGATAGATTTATCATTAATCTAAGGATACAGTTTTATAAGGGATTTTGTCTCAATTTACATTCAATAGAGACTTAATTGTTTTTATTCACTAATTAACTCATATATGGTGTATATACTATCATATGGCACATAAAATAATGAATCCCTTTATTCTCAGGATATTATAATGTTCTGATTCAATGTTATTCCTTAATTATTAGTATTCCAGAGTCATTTATTTTGATAAAAACTCATTAAATAAAATATAATTATAAATGTATTAAGGACTTATTCGTATAAATATTTATCATTAATGACCATGTTTTAAAAATGTTTTTAAGGATTTTTTATATGGAAATTAATGTTCTCAAATGATAAGTTATTTAAAATATTCAAATTGGTACTGCACACTTTGATTCAAAAATCAATTTTTAAAATGTTTTAAATGGTTTTGAAAATGGTTTGATAAATCATTGATTATGTCTATTTCTTGAAATGATATGTTGTGATTGCAATTTTGAAATTTTATATTTACTTTATAATTTTTTTAAGTGTTATGAATATTTTATTATTCTTGGACATTGTTTACTTATATGGGTGGTAGCCCGATAAACCTATGGCAGGTGAGACTGAGATAACTCTCATATGCATTGGTCAACCTTATGGAGGTAAATGTTAATGATTCTACTATGATATTTAGGGAATATATTATGATGGGTATTTCAATATAACTCCATATTTAAATGTGATAACAACAATGTAGGTATTTTATGTATGCCATAAGCTATCTTTATGATTTATGATTTCTATGTGTTATTCATAAATATTTTGATTTCATATGGTATTTTATGATTGAAAAGTATGGTTTCATTGTTCTATTTTTATTGATGGGATAATTTTTTCATTCTGTATTTTATATCCCTTATAGTGCTTTTTATGCTCATCCAATGTTTTTAAATGTTTTTCACGAGTCATAAAGATAAATAGGGTCAACGATGGGGTCATTGAAAAGTCACGATGTTTAAAACATGGAACAAGACATGACTTCTTGAAGGGTTTTTATTGTGTACAAAAATGGGAACTCAGTAGAAGTATCTACATTGTAACTTTTGAGATGTAATATAATAGTTATGAACCAATTATCTAAAAATCTAAACTCGAAATTATCGTGAATATGAATTATTATTTTTATTAAATATTATGAAATGCTTTGCGGAAGAGTCCTTATAATTTTCATTTTATGTAATTTGAAATTTTTATCGAACGTAAATACATTTCAATTTTTCGATAGTTATTATTTCATAAAAACTCGCCTTTTGTTTTTGACTATGAGAATTAATTTTAAATAAATTATATCCACTTCTATGTTTTGAATTTGGAAAAAAAGATTCTATATTTCAAATCATGAGGTTAACATTTTGTAAATATGTACCTTTTATTTTTAAACATTATGAATAGTAATTTCATTGTTTTTTGATTTACCATGGTTAAAGTGTAAATATAGTAAATAAGGATAAAAAATAATATTATAGTAATATTTAACAACCCTAACACATGTAAAAATAATATTTGATGAGATAGTTTCGACTATGGACATCATTGGATCTATTTTGGGGCCTCATGAAGCCACTTGAATGTGAAAATGACATTTTATAAGAATTAATTTAATGTAAAAAAATGTAACATGAACATGTATATTTTAGTAAAATAATATTTATATGAGGTTATATAAGTTATATATTAAACTATAAAAATTAATTTTGATGAAAAAAATATTTCCTATATCATGGTATTTTTTTTAATTTTTATAAATCTAATAAAAAAATTTACTTATGACACAATGATGATGTAGTGATTACCATATTAATTAATTATTTAAACAAAAGATATTATAAATATTAAAATAAATTTAAATTCAAACTTTTTATTCCATACACAAATTTTAGGGATGATTATGGATTCTTATATTTTAATTAATGATGTTTTTTTCGAAATATTCTAGTTGATATGGATATTTTAAAAAGACATGTTTTGAAAAGTATGAAAATTCTCATCAATGAGTTTTAAAAAAAAATTCTATTTTGTTAAATGAAATAATAGTCCTAAAAATAAAGGATTCATCCAAATTACATAGTTAATGATGAACATTTCATTAATGAACAACTTGAGGTTCTATTGGTATTTCATAAAAACTATATTATCTATATTTTATGAATATACAAGAAGACATGATATGAGTCAAATTAGATAACTAAGGGTTAAATCTAAATGATAAGGTAAATTAGTGACCTAGACTTTTATAAATCTTATTGGTTTAGATTGTTTCAACCTAGAATAACCATAACATTAAAATAAATTAATTTGGGATCATTTTAAACCTAAAATCATTTTATAATAATGTAATATTTCTATAACATCATAAAGTGCATCTCCTCTATCTTATAGAAGAGAATAACCTCTACCCATTTAATCCCAAATATCTATCCCCTTGGCTCAACCAAAATAATTCATAATAATATCCCTACATCCTTATATTCCTCTTAAAAGCCTTATCACAAGAATAAACTAATACAATAAATCTTTTTGGAAAAATCCAAACAGAGTTACCCGATTTACGTGTAATGTCCTCTTCCAAGTTCATTTATATTATTTTACTTCTTCAATGTCAATTATATTATTATTATTATATTGTTATATAAAAAATATAGTATCCTAAAAACACTAAGCTGTTTTAATGAGAATGATTCGAACTAAACTTACATACACCTCAATTTAATGAATACGAACATACTGTTTCTGTGTATGATGAACTGCTGCCTCATTAAGCGATGATTGTTCAATTTTCCCATACCACCTATAATGGTGAAAGTTATGATGGAACAATACTTATATATGATATATATAATATTTATATTTTATCTATTGTTATATTTTTTTAATTAATTCATACCTTTATGCTTTCTATAATGTGTAAATATGATAAATTAATTTGAGGAAGTGCAGACAACCTCCCTCTCAAAGTGATATGACTCGTTCATGCCATAAATGGAACATATAAAGGATAAAGTTAATGAAAATATATAATGTGTGTAATCTATGTTATTATAATATAATTATTATATATCGATGTATCATTTAATATTAATACATTTAAATTTTAAAAATAAATGGAAGTACCATTCATTCGTACATATGACTTACCTTCTCCATGAACGGTGCATTTCATTTCTTATATCCAAATATTTTGGACTATTGTAAATAGATATATAATGGATATATATATATATGATATTTAAATCATTAATACTATTCTAGATAAAATTTAAATATTACCACATGGAAAATTTGTAATTATTATAATATCAATTTTGACTCAAGTACACAATATCAACAAAATGACTGATATTAACTTAGATAATTATGTAATAATTATAACATGGAAATAATTGAGATAAAAGGAATAATAAACATGAAAAATGATATTAGGGGAGTATAAATTAACTTAAGTTTATTATTTAGCAATAAAAAATAATATACGTTGTGAGTCAGACTCAAGGTAAGAGAACCATTCAACATCACCTTTTAGTCAAAAACATCTATTTGGTCACGTCTTTTAATTTCCATTTTATTATGTTGGGATATGTTTTTCTATATTATTTTTATGTAAATTTTATTTAAAATTGATAAGAGACCATTTTCACTCCCATTAACTCATTTTCTGAATTTTAACATCACGTTGTTAGGTTGCTCAACTATTTGTAAGGGAACTTCATAACCCAAATTCCATCCATTTGGATAATCTAATACTTAATGAATATGTAATTATATGCTTATGTGAGAAATAAATTATGATGTTTTATATTTTATTTAAACTTTTTTATGTTTATATATAGTGAATACAAATAAATGACCTATTTTCATTACAAAATTATCTTTGTAAGGGACATGGTCTCAATATCATTTCATCAAGGAATATTTTGAAAATATACACCACCTTATATTATACCGTGTATAATAAACCCCTTTGAATTTTATTTTCATTAAAATAGAATCCTTTTTCTAAGAAGCATTATACTAAATGTCAAAAGTACTGTTTTTAACGTATGAGGCAACAAACAACATTCTGCCACTACAACCATTAATTGATATATTGATTCCGTAATAAGCTATAATATTTTTAAATAAAAAATAAATACCATTAACCGTTTTTATGTAATTTGGAATTGAAAATTGTTTTTGAAATGGATTGAGTATTTAAATATCATTAAATGATTTCTAGTGATTTCAAATGAAATGTTATTATTTAAATGGTGATATTTTCAATATTTTATGTGTTGTGATTAAATAATGGTACATGGATATTTTACATTTAACAACCCTACTTTTATTTGACACTTATACATAATTTACTACATAAAACCTTCAATTTATACCACGTAAATGATCGACGGTTCTAGTGTATTTGGGGCTTAGGAACATTAATTAAAAAAATCAAACATAAAACACAACATCTTATTGAAAACCTCTTTTACATGACCACTTCATTCCTTTATATTTAGCATTGCATGGGATAACTTGGGAACTTGCATAATAATATGGTGAGATATAAAGAACAATAAGGGAGTAAAACATTTATAATATGAAGAATACAATAAATTTTAGGAATAAGGTATATCAATAATTCATAACAGATACATGAACATAATGTCTTGATAAATCCTAATTATCACAACAGGGAAATGTGGCAACAAAATTAACATGATATTAGCATGATCAAAGGATAATTGAACATGGTGAATGTGTAGAAGCCCATTTCACATGAAATAAAATGAGTAAACCCTAATTTCACTTGACATATCAAGATACCAATCTTTTCCCAATGCATTGGAGATCTATTAGGGCACACCCGTCTTAATCATTTCATTTCATGTATAAGTGTTCCACATGGATCATATAACATGGATTCAAAAAACATCATCATTTATTCTACGATAAAATAATTAAAAATTAGTAAGTGAAACTATATAATAAATAATTAAATGTGCATAAATATTAATACCCTTGATAGATAAACATGATTGGTATTCACTACACAGTGACTTTGTCTTGGAAAATCGCATTGCAATTTCAGCAACATAACAACATGAAATGATAATTCATAAAAAATTGTTGATGAGATAGAATAGAGTGTATAATCATATTTAAATGAAATTTACATTGGGGGTTCATATAGAAACATCATCCAATATATTTAATTCAATTTAGATTCATAATACAATGAATTTCTTGAATGAAAATTTGGAGAGCGAAATCCCTTACAGAATTTTGGCATGGTAACAGGTGTACATGGGAGGCATTAATGAGAGATAAAGGGGTATATAATCATTAAAACATAAGGATGGATGTATTAGGGAGGTGATAAATCAAACTCAATCATTTTTAATTGAAAATAAAATGTCATAACAACATTAGGATATTTGGAAAAAAAAGAGAAATGAATAAATCCATTACATGGAAGTGTGATACCAATGGCTTGGGAGAGGCTTCAGAGAGGCTTCATGGGAGTTTTGTGCACTTTGGGAGAATTATAGATAGATTAGGGTATAGTTTTTTCATGCTCCAATTTCATTTTATAAAGAGGATGACGGAGCTTGGGTGGGTTTATATAGGAAAAGAGAGTGAATTCTTTATTATTTATTTTTTGAATACCACACATTAATCTAATCAAAACCACAAAAAAATCGATGGTTTTCCAATTTTTATTTTACAAAGGGTATTGAAAAACATTATTTTATAAGGATAATGTCCAATATTCTTAAAATATTAGGCTTCCTTATGTGGAGGTGAGTCACTTTCTCAATGAAGTCAATTTTAAAATATAAAATTTTTTCTAAGTCTTGGAGGGGCCACTAATGCTTGTTAAAATAAATCAAACAAACCTTAAATCACATTATTCTAATGATACGACATATATTGGACTAAAATTTCATTTAGTGTATTTTATTACATCACTATATGGTGGTTAATATGTCATAAAACAAATTATATAATTAAACAATATTTAATTTTTTTCAAAAAACGTGATTGTCTATGAAAATTATACAAAAATCAATTTTTCATAATTTCAAAGTCCTAATTAAATAAATAAAAGTAATTTTATTTAAATAATTTTCTAAATATGTGATTAATTTAATTTTAAAATAAAACAGTCATTTTTCTAAAATTCATCAGGATTGAAAAAAAGCATTAAAAAATAAAAGGAAATCGCAAGTGTATTTATAAAAATTATACGATCATTTATATTTATTAAAATTATATTTAATAATAATATTTTATTAAAATATTATTTAATTTAAAAATCCATTAATCCTTCAAAATAGATTTATTAATTGAATATTAATTAAAATTTTTATTTGTTATTTAATAATTATTTACAAAGTAACAGTAATAAAATTAATGTGTATTCAATATTCAATACAAAAATAATGAAAATAATCAATGTGACAAGGTCTTCTTACATAAACCCTTAATACACCCTCATATAACCTAAGGGTAAGGTGTGCCATGGTGATATACTCTCGGGGTCGCTCGGATAACATTTCTCGGTTGGTAATCTCTCTCAACATCTACTTATCCTGTAAGCTATTATATTGGAGCTTAACGTATTGAAGCTCATCTAGAGATTGACCAAAGTGGATAGCTAGGACACCACCTTCTTTCTATGCTCTGACAAATTTTCTTCGTATGGATCAATTAATCTGGATGTGGCCATCACTTCCTTTGTTATGTGAATTGGATTTTTTAATGCCATATATTTATACAAATCCTATGGTCACTACTCAACGACTATATTAGCAAAGGTAAAAATTCATTACTGTAAATTAAAATCTAAAAGAAGATAAGTGCATATATTTTATAACTATTTTACATAATAAGTCATATAATTAGATCATGACGAATTTTCATTTATAACATTTATTATCGTTTCAATTGTCCCACTTAAAAAATTTCTCCCTCAATTTTTTTTTCCGAGACTAAAAAATATGTGGGTAACTCTTCTTCATTAGTTCGTCTAATCCCACATTGCTTCTTCAAGCATTTGGTTTCACCATAACACCATGATGAGGGGAATTATCTAATTTCGTAGACCATTATTCCCTATGATCTGATATCTTCACCAACTTGTCTTCATAGGAGAGGTAATTCTAATATGGTACCACATCTTGATTGAGAACATGTGATGGGTTTGGTATGTGCATCCCCAAGAATGATACACTAAATACATCATGTATTTGAGATTGGATCAGTAGGGCTTCTAGTCGATAGGCCACTGCTCCAATGCCATCAAGGATCTCAAAAGGGCCTATATACATTGGAATAATATTTAACTTCTTCCCAAATATCATAAGTATCTTCCATGGTGATATGTAGAGGAATACTGTGTCTCCAAAATAAAAATCTAGGTCTTGTCGACGATTATCAGCATATATATTTTTAATAATCTGCGAAACATTAATGTGATACTGGATGGTCTTAACCTTTTACATAATTTCATTGTCCATTTTTGGACATATGAGTTTTTGCGCCCAAACATCATCCCAACATGTCGGTTCTCTATACCTCTTCCCATAAATAGATCCATAAAAATCCTTTCGGATGCTAGAGTGGAAACTTTTGTTGTATGATAAATCAACTAGAGGGATATGTTTATCATATCCTTCTTTAAAGACCATTGAGCATGCTCTAAACATGTCCTCATGTGTTTGGATAGTTCTCTTAGTTTGGTCATCATTTTGAGAATGAAAATTTGCACTAAATTTTAGCTCAGTATCCATAGAATATTGAAGACTCTTATAAAATATAGAGGTGATTCATGGATCTGGATCAGATAAAATAGATGGTGGTACTCAATTAATCCTTACCACATCTCTGATGTATATCCGTACCAGTTGATCCAATGGGAAATCTTATCGAATTTCATTAATGTGTGCATTCATTGTAAGAAGATCCAGAAATACCTAGAAATAATTGTTTCCATTGTATGTCTTCATAAGTCTAGTGACAAAGTATAGGGTGATGTTCTCCCATTTCCATGTTGGTATGGGTAATGGTTTCATTGCCCCCTTTTACTTCATCCCATCAGCATTCACATTCTGACAGACCAGGAACTTTGATGTTTACTTAGTGATCTACTTCTTCATGTTATCCTCCCAATAAGGCTCTTATAGATCTTGGTACATCATTGTGTTTCATAAGTGAATTCGGAAATTAGATCTATGTGCATCATCCAAAAGTTCATTCTTTATCTCCAGACATGATGGAACCTATATTATGGTCCCGTGTATCACATTTACTTCTTCATTAACATTGAACTCGAGCGATTTCTATTTTATGATAGTTTCAACATTCTAATGAATTCAAACATCATCGCTTTGAGAATACTTTAACCGTTACAAAACAGATTGATGAGAAATAATTTGTGAAATGATTTATGATGTTCTCTTCTTTATGATTCCCTTGCCAATCTACATCAAATATAAGAAGACTGGATCTTTTTAAAATCTCATCAATGATATATTTGTTGTGTCTCTTCTACTTAGAGCATCTGCCACATTTTTCACGTTCATAGGTTGGTAATGGATTGAGTAGTCATAGTCTTTTATCAGCTCTATCCATCTTCATTGGCACAGGTTCTATAATTTATATGTCAATTTATACTTGAGGATTTTGGTTTCCGTATATATTTCATACTTCTCCACAACGAGGTAATGTCACCAAATTATTAAAATGAATATTACTGTAGCCAACTCCAAATCATGAGTTGGATATTTTTGGTCCGGAACATTCAATTTCCATGAATAATAGGAAATTAATTTGTCATTTTCCATCAACACACTTCCCATGCCTTTCAATGATGCATAACTAAATACCACAAAAAATTTTCACTTGTGGGTAGTGTGAGCATGGGCACAGTGATAATCCTTTTTTCAAACTCCTGGAATCCCTATTTACATTCTTCACACCAAGAAAACATTAATCCTTCCGAGTTTTCATGGTATGAGTATTGGAAAATCGTTACAAATTTCTCACAAATCAGTGTTAATATCCAGCTATCCCCAAGAAGCTTCGAAAATCTGTTTTTGATGTTGGCATCATCCATCCCTAAATTGTAGTTTTCATGGAGGGTTCCATAGATATCACATTTCTTTTGATAATATGACCCAATAAAGAGAAACACGATTACCAAAAATCCAAGTTGTTTTACTTTTCATAGATCTTCTCCTTTCGCTATGACTCTGGTACTGTGATTATATGCTACTCATGCTCCTCGTTGGTTTTATATTATATTAGAATATCATCAATAATTACTACATTAAATTTGTTGATGTAATCTCTAAAGACACCTTTAATCATGTTCAGGAAGATTTATAGATTACCAGTGAGTCCGAAGGGAATTACTATGATTTCATAGTGTCCATATCTTGTACGAAAAGTAGTCTTGGGGATATCCTCCTCTTCAGCCATACTTGGTAGTGTCCAAACCACAGATCCACCTTTGAGCAGTATTGTGCTCCACGTAGCTAATCGAAAAAGTCATCAATGTGTGGAATATGATAATGGTTATTTATCATGATTTTTTTGAGCTCAAGATAATCAATACAACAGTGCATTTCCCCAAACTTCTTCTTGACGATGAATACTGGTGCACCCCTTGATGAAGTGCTTGGCTGTATAAACCCTTTATCCAGATTCTTCTGTAGTTGTTTCTTTAGAACCTCAGAATCTACAACATCCATTTAATATGGAGTCATGGATATTGGAAACACCCATGGTATATTATTGATTTGGAATAAAAAATTTATTCTAGGGGGGAAGGCATGGAAATTCCCTTGGAAACACTTCAGAAAATTCCATCACAATAGGCATGTCTTCAACGATGATTTTTTTCTTAAACTCAATAAATTGTGCAAGATATGCATTCTCATAGAGAATTAATATCCATTATTGAGATGATGGTGTAATGAAGATTCATATTTCTCCCCGCACTTGTATAGTGTCGGGGTTGATTCTCTCTATGGAGTTTGAATTCACACCAATGAAAATTTAGGTTGGTTATATTTAGATAAATCCATTTCATTCCATGAATTACATAAAATTCCAAAAGATGGTGTATGGAGTGATTTTTTCAAAAGATAAATCCACAAATTATGATTGGGGAGTAGTTAAATTCCTGGGAAGAAATGATTTCCCCATTTTTTGTACTCACCGACATCTTTACTTCCATGATTTTTGGTGGTCTGGGGATTGTTCTCATAATCTTTTGGTATATAAAAGAATGTGTAGAACTAGAATCAAAATGAATGTTATCTATTTTTTAATGAATAACTAGCTTACCTAACACCACATTGTTTTTGGGGTTCAAATCAGTGGTAGTGATGGAAAAAGATCATCCTTGCTGCCTTGGAGGTTTCTTGTTGCATCCAAAACACCTTGTCTTATTGAACTAATTTTCAAAGTTTCCTGGTACTTTTCATTTGATGAAATGAACAACATGTTGAGAGTCGAATAGATAATCCGAGTCTTCTTCCGCATTTGTGGGTTTTTCTTGTCAATAGTTAATGGCCAGTTTCCCTTCTCTTCCACACCTATATAATTTCATCATCCACTTCATGAAATTTCTAGGGTGCTTCTTTCTGCACCTTTGGCAAGTGGGGTGCTGGATTTTCAGTGCACCATTAGATTAATCCATCAGACTTCTAGAATGAATGTCCACCATATTCTTATAATCCCCATGATACCCTTTATATTTGTTGATCTATATTTCTTCCATGGGGTAACACATGACAATTTCTTTATAGCTCTCAATGTCATGGATTTCTAGGGAGTTCCATAGGCAGGGTTTTATCCCACCATAGATGCATTCAAACATTCATTCATGGGTAACAACAAAGCCATAAGGATATCATGCAAGCCTTGTGATGTTTTCATCATATTCTATGATGTATTGGTTGTCTTTTTTCTTGAGGTAATGGATGTCCCTTTCTATCTTAGGTCAGAGGGTGTGAGGAAAAGATTTTTCAAAAAAATATTTTCTAGAAACTCCTTGCTTTATAATGCCTCAATCTCCTCCTCTGGCTTCACATTTTTGATCAATGTCAACCATTTATTAGCATCACCATCTATACAATAAGTACCAATAAGTACCTTATCTTTTTCAGAACATTGGAGCATGTTGAAGATCTTCTCAATGGATTTGATCCATTTTTCAGTGATTAGGGGATAGGATGATCCATTTAAAGTATGAGGACATTGTCTCAGGAATTTCTTGATTGTGACATGTTATTTCATGGGGTGGGGCTTAAATATTCCTCTTGAATCTTGTTTCATTTATCAAAATGAGTTAACTGAGAGTGAATCGTGAAAACTTTTGTGATTCCCACTATCATTGGATTGGGAATCTCATTAGAACTGTCGTAACATTGATCTTGGCATCAAATGTTATCCTGAGTCATCCTATTACCATACATTGGCTTGAATAAAGATGTGTTTGGAAGATCACATAATTGGTAATCTAAAGACAAATAAAATATGACTTATAAATTATTTTTTTCATAACTTATGAACTTATAGTATTCAATCTATGTTATTCATGATCTACTTACCAACATATATTCTATGTCACATTTTTTATTCCACTAAAAATGTTTCAGAGTATGGTTGTGAATTTTTAAAATCATATCCCCTGGGAGTGTCTTAACCAATAGTACAGCAAAGACCATTGTCATGCAGTAGTTCCCGATTATGTCAAGCTCAGTGTAGTGTTTTTTGGTTTTACCACTAGATATATTTGTGTCGGATCCACCACAACCTGCTGATATCCCGACATGGATGTATTTGGTGGAGAAACCACTTACTCAACACTCACAAATATTTAGGGATTTTTGTATTTTTCTTAGTCTTATCTCTAAATCGTTCATTTAGGTTTACTAATCCTAATACCAAAAAAATAACTAAACCTATACTCTTATTCCAACTATAAAAACTTGGCTATATATTTCACTAATAAACATAATTTATTACAAAAAAAATGACTATATAAAATATATAAGATCGAAATGTCGAGATTATTTTCATCATAGGAACATTAAATAAAAACTTAAAATATAAAACACAACATCTTATTGTAATCTTCTTTTACATTACCACATCATTACTTTGCACTTAGCATTTTATAGGATAACCTGAGAACATGAATAACAAAAGGGTGATATATAAAACCCAGTAAGGGTGTAAAAAGGAATAACATGAAGAATAAAATATATGTTATGAAATAAGAATATCAATGGTTCATAATAGATACATGAAAATAAAGGAATGATATAACATGAATATCATAACATGGAAATGTGGGAACAACATATAACATTATATTAGCATGAGCCAAGGGTAATTAAACAAGGAGCATGAGTAAAATATCATAGTACTTGAATTATAATGAGTAAAACCTCATTGTAATTGACTTTTCTTTATAATAATTTTCACCCAATGCATTGGATCTCTATCACGTCGAATGCTTCTTTATCATTTCATTTCATGTCTAAGTGTTCCAAATGGATCATATAACATGGATTCATTAAACACTATAATTTATTCAATGATAAAGGAATGTGGAAATAATAAATTAAAAATAAATAGTAAATTATGTTAATGTGTATAATTAATAATACCATTTAGAGATAAATGGGCATGGTATTCACTACACAATGACTTTGGCCTGAAAAAACACAGTGCAATTTCAACAGCATAACTTCGTGACATAAAAATTAATAAAAAATGGTTGATGTGAGAGAAAGGGTTGTTTCATTATATTTAAATTTAATGGAATGTAGGGTAGTAATATTGATACATGTCCTAGTATATTAAATTGAATTTTTATTCATAATACAAATAATTTATAGAATGAAAATGAGGAGTGAGAAATCCCTTATGAAATTTCAGCATGGTAAATATTATACATGGGAGGAATTAATGAGAGAGAATGAGGCCTCCAATAATTAAAACATAAGTATTGAAGTATTTTGGAGGTGATAAATCATAATACATAATTTTTAATTGAAAATAAAAGTGAATAAATAAATAAATATATTCGATCAAAAAACAGAAATGAATAAATCCCTTACTTGGAAGTGTTATACCAATGGCTTGGGAGAGGATTGAAAGAGGAATTTGGGGAGCTTTTGGAGCATTGAGAGGATTATATAGAGTTTTTATTAGATTCTGGTCGAGCACCAAAGTATTTTAGTGTAGAGTATGAGGGGGATTGGGTGGGTTTATATAGGAAAAATGAGGAAATTCTATATTATCTTAGTTTTGAACACCACACATTATACTAATCAGAACCACAATCCAACCCATGGTTTTTGCAAATGGTTTTTTCCAAATGGGAGTGGATTAATTTATATTATAAGGTAAAGGAATAAATAATTAATATATTAGGCTTTATTATGTGGATGTGAGTCACACTCTCAAGGAAATCAATTAAAAATGTTAAAATGATTTATATGTCTTGAATTGTCAATTAATGCTTTTTAAAATAATTAAAAACAATCTAAAATCAAATTATTTGGAGGGTAAAACATGTATTGGAAGAAAAATGCATTAAATGTATTTTATCACATCAATATTGGGTCATTATAATGTTATAAGACGTATTATATAATTAAACGATATTTAATTTTTACCCAAAAAAATCGAATGCCTCCTAAAATTATGAATATTTCACCGTTGGATTATTTTGACCTACTAATTACAAAAATAATATTAATTTTATCTAAATTTTTTTAAAAATATGTTATTTATTACTTTTAATATAAAATGTATCATTTGTCTAAATTTAATGGTTTTTTATAAAAATGACTTTTAGACCTAAATAAATATCACAATTTATTTCATAAAAATTATAAGATTATTTATTTTTAATAAAAATTAATTTAGAAATATCATTGTATTAAAGTAATATTTAAATTAAAAATTAAATAATTAATAAAAATATATTCCTAAAATGAATGATAACAAAAAATTCTATTTTTTCTTTAAAAACTAATTACAAAGAAAAAAAATGAATGTATATTACATATTCTATACAAAAATAATGAACATAAATATAGTGATAGGGTCTTGTTAGATAACCCCTTACAATATCCGAATGTGAAATAAGGGTATGTTGTGTGATGGAGACAGACTCTTGGGGTGGCTCAGATAACAATGCCCGGGTGGTAATCTCAATCAAATTCAACATCACCCATATGCGGTTATGTTTGAGATTAATGCATTGAAACATGGAATGGGATTGGTCAATACTAAATCCCAGTGATGAATAATCCTTTCCAAGATCTGACAAATGAGATTCAGATGGAAAAATATACAAGATGTGGCCACCGCTTCATTTGTCTAAGTAAATTAGATTTTTTAAATCCTTATATTTATACTAATCATTTGATCACTATTCAACGACTACATTAGCAATGGTAAAAATTATTAATGGTATTTTGAAATCAAAACAAAGAAGTGAATCTGTTATAAAATAATTTTTCATATTAATACATTTAATTAGATCAAGTTGAATTTTAATTAATTAATTTTTCAGTAATTACATAGCTGGTGGTTACGTGATAAACCAATGAAGGGCAGTTATGTGATAATCCAAATGATGGGTGGTTAAATAGTATAGCAATGATGATTGGTTATATTATGACATCAAACGCATTGCGTATGGATGTCAGTTGTATGGTCATTACATTCCGTGATATGTGTGGAAGCAGACTGTATAGTTATTCCATTTAAGAATGTTTATGAACCATGTAACCTATAAATTCTATATGTTTCTTTTTATTGTATTTCTAGTAATAATTAGGATAAAAATGGTTAAGAAATGATATTATATGTTGTGAAGTGTTTCTGCTAATTCTAAAAGGTATAAATTATCACTTTATGATAATGTTTTCAGGGTTTACATGTTTTTTCAAGACATACAACTTTAATTCATTAGGAATCCATTAATGAACTTTTTATGTTCTATTCCATGTTTGGAATTGTCTTTCACGTGACTTAATAAAGAATACAGTGAGGGATAGTGTAAAGGAAAATCTATGTTGTTAAAATATGAAATTATGTCATATCTTATTTTAAAGAGATTTTCTTTTAATAAAAATAAGGACAATGAGTGAAAGTGTCGGTTTGAAATATTCAAGATGTTATGCATATGTTATGACATAATTATCTAAAGCTCTAAACCTGAATAGGTACTTGATTTTAATTAATGTTAAACTATCACATTATCTCTTGATTATGTAATGTATAATTCTGGGCATTATATTTGGTATCAAAGTATATGTTTAGACAACATTAGGGATCATGTGTTTTTGTTAAACACATGGTCAGTCCCTATGTCTATTCAACCAGTTAAATCATTATTTAAAATATTTTTTAGATCAAGGAAATTCAGTTATAAATTGAAGGAGAAGGATCTCAAAATACATTCATATCTTTTCCTAATGATATTCTTATAATATTTATTGAAAAATTATGTTCATATTTTTGTGAATCATTTTACAGCAAATAACTCACTTTCAAGATGTTATTAGAGATATCAAAAAACTCCACTATACCTCGATACCATCGTGTATGATTCGTTGTATTT
Source organism: Viscum album (assembly GCA_963277665.1). NCBI lineage: Eukaryota > Viridiplantae > Streptophyta > Magnoliopsida > Santalales > Viscaceae > Viscum > Viscum album. Next base: position 52,333,928 of record OY728143.1, on the reverse strand, counting down.
AATTAAATAAAATTTTCTCAATATTCCCATATTTTCAAGAAAGGTGTATTCTATTATGGAATTTCTAAATATTTTAACTAATAACAAGATTTTAAAGCATACTATTATTTTGAAAAAGGTGCAGGAGAAGGAAACCCTTGCCCAACATATTTATATAACTTTTTTAAATATAGCCTCTATGAAAATACCTCTGGTATTTTTAATGTATCATTTACTGAAATAATCAACTCCAAATCATTCCTCATATTTAATTAAAATCATGTTTTATCATATTGTTTTAAATTATATTTCATACATGATTATTTTCTGAATCTCTTTTTCTAAAAACACTCGTACAACCGGAGTAGTACAAGGTGTATTTGGGTGAAGGATGCAAATGATTTTAAAGTATCTATATATCATTTTTTCAATTCATGGACCTTCAATTTACATGAAAAAGATGGAAATGAAACTATATCGACACAGTGATCATGTTATGATGTTATTTCTATTGGGAATAGTTTTATTTTATCATATGGAGGTGAAGTAAAATTTGAAAATATATATAAGACTTTATGAATTAAGATTTTGATATCTTTATGTGTTGGTATGAAAATGGTTGTTATATGATAACATTTGAGGTTAAAACTAGTTAGTGTTATTTCTGAGTTTTATAAAAAGAAAAACCTGTAATATGGGTGACAGCCCATCACGTCTGGTAAGGACGCCAAAATAGAACCCACAGCCGATGGGTGATAAGGGTGCATAGCCTACCAATAGACTACGTGAAGTTCGTGGATTATATGAATTATTATTTTTAGTTAAATTCTATTTAGGATCTGGAATATGTTTAAATTGGAAACTTATGCTTTATAAAATGGATATCCTTAGTGTAGGAAAATTATTTTGTGATTATGTGATAAAAGTTATTTTGGAAGTTGTTTTCTCTTTTGGGGAACTATCTGCCTAAGGAAAATAGAATAATATGGGATTTCATTTGAGGTGTAATGTATGAATTTTATTTAGTAAGAATCTATATTTTTATTATGGACTTATAACTATTTATGTTATTCATGGAAATTATTAACCTATCTATGAGAATATGTGATTTGTATAATTACTTTTAATTAATATAATTTCAGTGTTTTCGATGTTATACAGAGAAACATGTTAAGATTTATTGTGGAAGATTATGTGATCAAATTCATTTGAGTTTTGAGTTTCATTCTTGGTTCGGATTATTTTGTAGAATTTTAATGAAAATTGTGTATTTAATGGTATTTTTTGATCTTTGGTTGTTGGTTGTGAAATTTTAGAGATTAAGAGTAGTATTAATTTTTTAAAAATATTATAATTTTTGCATCACAGTGGACCTAATAGTTTAGTATTGTTGTAAAAAAAGTGACATAATTAAATCTCCCAATACATTTAAACACCTAAAATTCAACAATGTGTTTTCATTTATAACTCCATATTTATCTTTGGAAATTCCCTAAATATAAATTTTAGTATACATCCAACAAACATAGGAAATGAATAAAAATAAAGGGGGTTACTTCATATTCTTATTAATCTTATGTGTAAATTAGAAACTAACATGTCATGAAAAATATGAATAAAATAACTAATGAAATAATAAATACATTTAAAAATTCACATGAACTACATAAATATCCATTTGTATCATAAAAATTATAGTAATCACATTTAAATCAATAACAAGTTTTATAATTATGAAATTCATAATGTCAAACATCAAAAACTGGTCATCGTGGCCTAGTTCCAAGACCTCAATTCTTAATGGGCAAGGCCTCAACCAAATACCCCTAATTGATTTCTCAATTGAAAATTAGAGATTTATAAATGGGAAATATAATCCTAGGCCCAATCCTTTAATTAATTGGTGTAGTACAGTAATCATATGAATAATAAATACAACATCATATACATTTCATGAAAATAATAATTATTTGTATGGAATATATAACATATTGAATTTCAATACATTCCCATGTTAAATTATTAATAAACCATCCAAATAAATTTGGGTATTTGTTAAATTAGGTTATATCCTCCTTACATCATAATATTTAGATCATGTTTTTGACATAGACGAAATTACATGAAAATTATATGTGGAAATTATTTTAGGAAAATACACTATTCCCATTTAAACCACTTATTTAAAAGCTACATTTTTTCCAATGATTGAGAAAAAAAATTACTAAAAAATACAAATTTAAATTTATTATTGATAAATTATATCAATGGGGTGTCATGATTGTGAGAAAAAAAATTTCTGTCACATATGTTAAAAAACATTTCATTCACAAATTTTAAAAAATGGTCTAAAAGAACATAATTTAGAAAATAACAAAAAGTAAATTTTTTAAACATTACATAAAAATTATAACATTTATTAAAATCTCTTTAATAAATTATTGGACTATATTAAAAACATTTTATTATACATTTTATGGAAAACATATATAATAAAGATAATGAATGATAATTGACTAGAAATATCATGTTTGGATATCATCAAAAAAATTACTTCAATGTCATGATTAATTAAAGAGAGTAAATTGAATATAAGACATGCGATTTTTAAAAATAAACATTAATATAAAAATTATTTTTTTATTACTGAGAATGACCAAATTAGATCCCCATTTATGTCATAAATAAAAACAATACAATATAATGTTTAAATTCGTTAATTAACCCCTATAATAGGTCCTTCTTCCATTATACATTCCCGAGATTCATATATAAATTTTAAATATATATTATAAATAAATTTAATAATAATAATAATAAATAGAATACCATAAGGAATTTAATTATAATTATTTATCACATGTTTATTAATAAGTCATTCTTGAAATCATTAATTTGGGTAATATATAATGACTGTAGAAATATATAGTTCATATTTGTTGTATTATGTTACTCTCTAGAAGTTTATTAGAGTGATTAAGATGTGACCATGTTATTGAATACTCATCATTGGGAGAAAAGGTAAGATTTTGGTATAAATTTAGTAATAGATGAATTTCTATATGAAAAATAATTATATTTTCTTATGTTCATAATAAATATCATTAAAAAATTCATCAACATTATGAAAAGGAACATAAAAAATGTATTCTGTTAAATTTTCCTACTATGAAATCAAATACCATTTAACCAATCACAAGTTTATGGTTTTCTGGTAGTTAACATTCTCCTGATCATGATTTCTATCACACTCCATAAGATATTGATGGTTAGTTTCTCTTCCATATCTATGTTTTCCAATATGGAATCTAATTATATGATGTCTCAGTTGACCTTATTTAGTTTTCATTATTTTAATGTGATATTTTTATTGACACGTTTTTCAATGTTTAAATTTCAATGATGTTTCCAATCCCAATTTTAAAATTAATAGGACACAATTTCCAAAAGGGACGAAGGATATAACGAACCATGCATTTATAGAATAATAATTTCCCCTATTTATTAATATTTATGAAGAAGATATTAATTTAATGTTAAAGAGGAAATATTTTCTGAGAGTGTACTAAACAGGAAACACCGGGATTCTCTGAAATCATACATTGCACACAACTTTTTGTTATATCAAAAATAATAATATAATATTATTATATTAAATGGTAGTTAACTCTTAAATATTGTAATTTAGGGAAAGAATAATAAAAACTACATTTTTAAAATTTATTTTCACTTTTTTTAATACTGATTTATTAGTTACAAAATTTATTAGATATTGAAATAAAAATAAATTGATTATAAAGGGTGTGTTTTTATGAAAATATATTTAAAATAAAATAATTTTGTTTTCATATAATCCTTTATGGATTTTTAATTAATGAAAAATATATTATATATATTCAATGTATTTTTTAAAAATCATTTTATATGTTTTTTAGATATGATATAAAAAAAATTCAATTTTTCAGATAAAATAAGTATTTTTCTAAAAATGATGTTCTACAACCTCATGATGGAGAACTATTTTTAAATATAGATTTTGTAAATTTTTTATTTTATATTAGACTATATAAAATTATTTTATATAATTGGGACATCATAATATATATTGGATGAAATTTTGGTATTTTTCTGTTAATGTTTGTTTTTAATGAATACTGAAAAACCACTGCATTTTAATCAAAAAAATTTATTTTTTCATATTTATTTATATAGATAGACAGTCTATTTAATTATATTTATAGTATAATTGGATTATATTTTTATAATTTAATCCAATTATGGTCAATTTTAGTAATTTAAAATTTTTATTGGACATAAATACATGTCAATATTTTGATAATTATTAATTCATAAAACCCCTCTTTTTGGATTTGACAACAAGAATTAATAATAAATTAATTAATGTGACCCATGTGTCTTGAATTAGGAAAATTGGATTATATATTTGAAATCAAGAGGTATAAATTGTGTAAATATTTACCTTTTATATATAGACATGATTAATAGTAAATTCACTAATTATTTTGTTTACTATGGTTAAAAGGTAAATATGTTAAATAAGGGTAATAAAAAATATAATAATAACATTAAACTATCTTATCACGTGTCCTAATAATATTTTATGAGATATTTATGAAAGTGATCATCCTTGGGTCAATTCAGGGACCCCATGGAGCCACATGGATGTGAAAATGAGATTTTATAAGAAATAGTTTAATGTATGGAAAAATGTAACATAAACTAGTATCTTTTCTTAAGACAATTTTTATATGAGGTTATATATGTTATATATTCGGCTATAAATAGTAATTATAATGGAATAATGATTTAATAAATCATGGTATTTTATGTCTAATTTTTATAAATCCTATTAATAAATTTATTTTTGACACAATGATGATATAGTGATTAACTTATAAATGAACAATTTAAATAAATGAGATTATATTTATTAAAATAAATTTATTTTGAACCTTTTTATTCCAAACACATATTTCATGGATGATTATGACTTTTTATCTAGTAAATAATTATTCTTTTTCCATTATAATCATGTTGATATATTTGTAAAAAAATTAATGATATAAACAGTATGAAATTTGATATAAATGCATTTAAAAAAACTATTTTATTAAAATATATAATTTTACAAAAATCTAATATCCGTCCAAATATATTTAATAATTTTTAAAATTTTATTAATTAATCCCTTTAGGATCTATTCATATTTTTTAATAACTATATTAACCTTATATTATGAATATACATGAAGACGTGGTAAGAGTGAAATTATTTAACTAAGGGTTAAAGTTAACTGATAAGGTTATATTTGAGACATAAACCTTTACAAAACATATAGTTTGAAATATTTTGGACCCAAAATAATATAATATTTGAAATAAATTAATTTGGGACTATTTTAAACAAAAAACCATTTTCTAATAAAATAACATTTCAATACCTTCTTCATTTTCCCCTCTTCCGTGTTATAAACTGGCATCAACATTACACATTTAAGAAAAGCAATAAAGATCCTTGGATCATCCAAAATCTCCCAAATGATCTCCCATCATCAATATATTTCTCTTAGATACCTTACATTAGGAGTAAGGAAGTTCACGAAATCATTTTGAATCAATCCAAAGGGAGTTACTAGATTTAGAGGTAATGTCTTCTCTCAAGTTCTTTTATTTTATTATATTTCTTCACTATCAATTATATTATAATTATTTTATTACATAAAAACACCATATATTAAATATTATATAATTTTTTTATGAGAATTTTTATAACTACACTTACACACACCACCATGAAATAGATATTAACATTCTGTTTCGGTGTACGGCAAACTGCTTCCTCATGAAGCGAAAATTGCTCGATTTTACTCTACCACCTATCATTATGAAATTATGATTGATATATATTTATATATGATATATATTATATATTTATTGTCAACATACTTGTTTTTATTAACTAAATCGTACTTTTATTCTTTCCATAATTTGTAAATATGATAATTTCATTTGAGGAAATGCTGACTACCACCTCCTCAAAGTAATATGACTCATTAATGCCATGCATGAAACATATAAAGGATGGAGTTAATGAGGATATGAAATTTACATTAAATGATATATTATAAAATAATTATAATATACATTTTCATCATTTATTTTACATTCCCTTAAATATGATAGTGAAATGAATCTAGCTTTAATGGGAACATATGACATACCGTCTCCATTAACTATGCATTTAATTTCTTATATCCAAATATTATGGACTATTATAAATATCTATATACTAGATATATATGATATTTAAATCATGCATAATATTATGGAGATGATTTATTTTTACAACATGAAAATTTGTAATTATAACAACATTATTTTTGATTCAAATACCCAATATCGACAAAATGAGAGATATTAACTCAGATAATTTTGTAATTTTAAGAATGTCGTAACAAGTGATATTAAAGTAATTATAAACTTGTAAATTTTTTTCAATAGAGTAGATATTATCTTATGTTTATTATTCAGGAATAACAAGGAACATACGCGATGAATCTGAATCATGTTATGGGAACCTTTCAACATTATCTTTCAGTCAAAAACTACTTTTATATCATGTCTTTTAATTTCCATTTTCTTATGTTGGGATATGTTATTATATATAATTATTGCTATAAATTTTATGTCCAAGTGATTATATTCCCTTTTTTCTCTCATCAGATCATTTTCTGAATTTTATGGTGACACCGTTATACTGCCAATTTTTTTAAGGGAACTTCTTAACCCAATTTCCCTTCATTGGGTTGATCTTCTACTTCATGATTATGACGTGATATGATTATATGAGAAGTAAAATTTTAAATCTTATCGTTTATTTATACTTTCATAATTTTTAATTATATTTAATACACATAATTGATCTATTTTAATTACAGAATGGTCCTTGTATGTGATGTAATCTCAATCTCCATTCATTGAGACTTATTTTGATAATATAAACCAACTTAATTTATACCATGTATAATAATCTCCTTTTACTTTTATTTTCAATCAAAGGGAACTTTTTTATCTATGAAATTTTTTATTAAATGACAAAATAAATGTCTTTATGTCATGAGGTGACAATGACCTTTCTACCACTGTGGGCATTATTTTATATTTGGCTTCCTTAACTAGCAGTAATTTTTTTAAAAGGAATATAAATTACATATAACATTTTTTAATAATTTGGTATTGAAAGAGGTTTTTTAAATTGATTTAGTATTTCAATATCTTGAAATTATTTCTGGTGATTGAAAATGAAATGTTAATAGAGAAATTTTCATATTTGTAATATTTAATTTGTTATGATTATATAATGGTACATGGACATTCAACCGGGAGTTTTGTGATAATACAAGGGTAGTTTTTTATGTGGTAATCCAAATGATGGGTGGTTCCATGATAAACCAATGAAAAGTGATTAGGTTATAACCTCTAGTGCATTGGGTATGTAAGTAGTTTGTATGTCTATTCTATTCAGTTATATGTGTGGAAGTCGCCTGTATGGTTATTCTATTTAACAATGTTTATCTACCATGTAACCATAACATGATATATGTTTCATTATATGGGATTTATTGTAATATTTTGTTAACAAAAATGGAAATAAATGAGCTTAAATTTAGTTAATTGTTTTTGATACATCATAATAGTGATAAATATTACTTTATGATAATGTTTTCATGGTTAACATTTTTTCGAAACACTGAATGTTTTCTTTCATTATGTATCCCTTAATGATATTTTTATTCTAATTACATGTTTTAAATTTTTTTCATAGGAAATAATGTAGAATAGAATGATTGATGGTATCAAGGAAAAGTTAGGTTGTTAAAAGAGTATATGATGCCATATTTTGTTTTAAAGAGTTTTTGATTTATGAAAAAATTAGGATAGTGATTATAATTTTCTACTTGTAACATTAAAGATGTTATATATAAGTTATGACATAATTCTATAAATATATAATCCTGAAAATATTCTTCATGTAAATTAAAATCAAATTATTGACTTAGTAAAATTATCGAATTACCTCTATATTAAGGAATAATTATGGATGGGGCCTCATAGTTGATATTAAAAGAACAATTTAGACAACTATATGTATTATTAGGTTTCGTTAATTACATAATTTCCCTCTATTTCTATTATTTTAGTTATGTCCTTATTTTATAACATTTTCAGAACAAGAAAAAATGGTTACAAATGGAAGGAGGAGGATCTCAAACAACATTCATGTCTCTTCTTAATGACATGTTTTAAATAATTATTGGAAAGTCATGTTGGGATGATTATAAAACGTTTTCTAGATTACAACTCACTTTCTAACTGTTTTTTTGAGATATCAAACACCTTCACTATACCTCGATACATTCTGGATAAGGGGTTGTATATAATCAAATCATGTTTTCTCAATATTTACATATTCTGAAGAAAGGTAAATATTATCAAGGTATTTTCAAATATTTCACCTTATCACAAGATTTTGAAGAATTTTTTCATTTTAAATAAGCTGTTTAAGAAGGATACCCATGCGAAACATATTTATATTTTATTTTAAAATATAGTCTCTTAACACATACTTATAGTATTTTTTAAATACTATTGACTGAATGATAAAAATCAAACTCCTTCTGAATATTTTATAAATATCATGTTTTATCGAATTTTTGGAAATTATATATCTTACATGATTCTTTTCAATCAATAATTTTTTATGAACACCCATATGAATCATGTTTTACAAAGTGTATTTGGATGAAGGAATAAAATAATGTTGAAGGGTCTCTAAATCACTTTTACAATTCTTCTAACTAATACCTATATAAACAAGATGACTTTGAAACCATGTGGACACCATGATAAAGGTTTGATGTTGTTTTTATTTGGAATAGTATTATTTTATCATATATAAGTGAAATAAAAAAATTAATACATATATAAGACTTTATGGATTTATATGTTGATGTCTAAATGATTTGGGATGAAAATTATAGGATTAAGAAAACCATTGAGGTGAAAACATTTTTGGGTAACTTTTGTGTTTAAAAAATGACAGTCCATTATATGGTTGATTTCCCATCATCACCGGTAAGCATGTCAGAATCAAATCGACAAGTGAAGGGTGATAAAGGCACATAACCGTCCACAAGACAACTTGAAGTCCCTAGTTTTTATGAATTATTTGTTTTAGTTAAATAATATTATATATCAGTAAATAGTTTAGTTTTGGACCATTTATTTTATAAAATTTATATCCTTGGTATTGGAAATTGATTTTGGGATTATGTGATAAAAGTTATATTGGAAGATGTATCCTCTTCGTTGAAACAATATGCCTAAGGGAAATAGAATACTATGTGATTTCATTTGAGGAGTAGTAGTTGAATTTTATTTTGAAGAGTCGATGTTATTATTATGGACATATAACAATTTGGGTTATTCATGGCACTGATTGAAATATCATTGAGAATATGTGATTAGGATAATTACTTTTATGTAAGACTCAATAAATGTAGTCATTGTTATTTAGAGATAAATGTTATGATTTATTGTTGTAGATTATGCGTTGAAATATTTATGAGGTTTGGGTTTCATTCTTAGTTTGGATTATTTTGAATAATTTTAAGGAAAATTGTGCAATGAATTATCTATGATGAAAATTATATATTTTATGTTGAATTTTTGAGATTAAGAGTAGGATTTATTTTTATGATGGATTATCCTTTTTGGGGATTATCTGATCTTGTACTAACTATTTTGGTTTTGGTTAATGCATACAGATATGAGAAATATATAGTTCATTTTTTTAGATGATGTAACTCTTTAGAAGTTTATTCCATCTCTTTTGATGTGATGAAGTCATCTTGAATAATCATCATTTAGAGAAAAGATGAGTTTTTGGTAGAAATTTACTAAAGGATGAATGTATACAAGACAAGTATGTATGATTCCACATGTTCTTAGCCAATTTCATTTATAAATTCCAATAATTAATGAAAAGGAAAAGAAAACCTATATGTTTTCCGTTCACTTTTCCTACAATGGAATCAAAGACCACTAAACCCATCATAAGTTTATGGATTTCATATAGTTAACATTATCCTAATCATGTTTTCTATCACTCTCCACATGAACATGATGATCGGTTTCTATTATATATCAATTTTTTGGTACATGGAATCCTCGTATGTGTAATCTCAGGTGACCTGTGCACTTCTATTTATTTCTTTTAATGTGATATGTTTGTTGACTATTCTTCGAATGAGGGATTTTCAGTGATGTTTTTAGCCCATTTTTAAAATTGTGAGGATGAAATTTCCAAAAGGGGGGAAGGAAATAATGACCCAGCTATTTATTGGATAATATTTATCATATCTAATTGTATTTATGAATAAGATATTAATTATATGTTAAAGGGGACACATTTGTTTATAATATACTCAATATGAAACAACGGGTTTTTATGAATTCTTACGTTGCACACAACAATAACTTATACTGAAAAATAATATAACTATATCATTATTTTTAATGGTATTTAGAGCCTATCCATTGGATGGATGGGAATGAATAATATCGAATGAATTTAGAAACACAGTTTAATAATTTTTCAATATTGATTCATTGGTTACCAAATTTATTAGAAATGGAAATAATTTGTTTTAATATAATGGATGTGTTTTTTATAAATCTATTTAAAAGGGAATAATCATCTTTTCATATCACTATTTATGGATTTTAATTTAATGAAAAGTTTATTATATATATATATTCAATATATGGATTTCAACTCATATTATATGTTTTATTAATATAATATAAGGAAATTTTTTTAATTTTCGGGATAAAAGAAGTATTTTTCTAAATATAGAGTTTTACCGCCTTTTAATGGAAAACCATTTTTAAATCTAGTTTTTTGACACATTTATATCTTATATTAGACAATGTAAACATTTACTATAGAATATAGAAATCATAATTAACAAGGGATGAATTTTTTTTCAATAAAGTTCATTTTTAATGAATAGTGAAAAGTTACTGCATTTTAATTCAAAACTATATTTTTATCTAATTTATTTATATAGTTACATTGTGATTTTAATTAGTTTTAAAGTATAATTAGATTATAGTTTTATCATATATTCCAATTATTTTCATTCTATGTAATTTCAAATTTTAACTGAACATAAACACATGACAATCTATTAATAGTTATAACATTTCAAAAACCCAGCTTTTTGGTTTCGACAATGAGAATTAATTTTAAATTAATTTATGTAAATTAAATGTTATGAATTTTAAAAAATGGATTCCATATTTAGAATTAGTAAGTCCAAATAGTGTAAATATTTATGTTTTATTTTTAGAGATCTTGAATAGTAACATCGGTAATTATTTTAATTACCATGGTTAAAGGGTAAATATGGTAAATAAGGGTAAAAAATAATATTATAATAATAATAAACTATCCTAAAAGATGTATGATCCAATTTAATGAGATATGTCTGACCATGGGAATATTTGGATTGATTTTGAGACCCTATGGAGACACATTAATGAGAAGATTACATTTTATAAGAATTAATTTAAAGTGAAGGAAAATATAACATAAACATGTATCTTTTAGTGGAAAATAATATATGGGGTTATATTTGTGATCTATTCATCTATAAATAGTCATTATAAAGATAATAATATTTCCTACATTATGGTATTGTATTTATAATTATTATACATGAAATAAAAAAAAATCTATTTTTGACACTGTGAAGATGTAGTGATTAACTGATTAATGATTGATTTATGTTAAAGAGATTAAAAATATTAAAATGAATTTATATTGAATATATATATTCCATTAACGAATTATAAGAAAGTGAATTACTTTTTATATATTAATTAATTATGTTTTTTTCAAATTAATCTAGTTGTTCTAGATTTTTTTAAAAATAATGATATGAATAGAATCAAAATTGACATTAATGAGTTTTTAAAACAAAAACTATTTAAATAAATAGTATAACAGTAAAAAAAAGTAAAGATTCAGAAAAATGAATTAGATAATGTTTAAAAAGTACTTTATTATCAACTTGATGTTCTATTGGAATTTTAATGTAACTATATAAACCATATATTAAGAATATACAAGAAGAAATGTTAAGTGTCAAATTAGTTAACTAAGGGATAAAAATAAATGATAAGGGTATATTTGTGAACTAGACTGGTCAAAAACTCATTGGATTACAGCTTCACTACCTAAAAGAATCATATATTTGAAAAAAATTAATTTCAGACTATTTTAAATCGAAAATCATTTTATAATAAAATAATATTTCAATACCTTCAAATGTTCCCCTCCCCTTCTTATAAAAGGGCATAACCTCTACCCATTTAATCACATCAATCAATCCCCATGGCTCATCTATCATCTAAAAAATAGTATCTGAACATTAATTTCTTCCTCCAAGAAGACTTATCTTGGAATGAATGAAAATAATTAAAGTGTTTCAGCTAAAATGATGGGAGTTACTGGATTTAGAGGCAATGTCTTCTCTCAAGTTCATTTCTTTTATTTTACCTCTTCAATCTCTATTAGATTCTTATTTTTTGACTAAAAACCAAAAAAAATATCCTTTATAAACTATGATTTTGTTGATATGTATTCAAACTACACATACATACACCATCTAATGGATACGTAGATACTATTTCTATGTATGGCGACATGAAGCCTCACGAAGCAATAACTGTTCAATTTTCCTCTACTACCACTCATGGAGGCCATTATGAAAAATATATATTTATATATGATATATATGATATTTATATTGTCTTTATGATTCTTTTTATTTATTTAAACCATACCATTGTGCTTTCCATAATTTTTAAATATTATAATTTCATTTGAGGAAGTGTGAACTAACACCACCTCAATGTTATATGACTCATTCATACCATATGTGCAACGTGTAAAGGAAGGAGATAATATACTTATGTAACAAATATAAAATATTATATTATATATGAATTATAATATACCTATGTATAATTTTTTTTCATTTTGTTAAATATTAAAAAGTAATGAAAGCACAGTTCATGCATACATTCGGCTTACCATCTCCATGAAATGTGCATTTCATTTATTATATCTAAATGATACAGAAAATTATAAATAAATATGTAATGTAAATATATGTAATTTAAATCATGGATACTATTCTGGATATAAATTACTTTTTACCAAATGGATAATTTTTAATTATTAAAAGATCATTTTCCACTCTAATACCCAATGTTGAACAAATGAATGATATTAACTTTGATGATAATTTAATATTTATAACATGGTATAAAGTTATATAATTGAAATAATGAAGTTCGAAAAGGATCATAAGAATGTAGAAATTAACTAATGTTTAACTCTATGGATGAAAAAGGATCATACATGAAAAATTAGACTCAAGGTAAGGGACATTTCCGAATAATCATTTAGTCAAAAACTACTTTTATGTCATGACAATTAACTTCAATTGTGATATGTTGGGATATATTTGTCTATATCTACATTTTTGTACATTTAATTTCAATGTGATTAAAAACCCTTTTCTCACCCATCAACTTATTTTTTGAATTTTATGTCGATGTCGTTAGGCATCCAAATTTTTATAAGGGAACCTATAAACCCAATTTCCATTATTTGGGTTAATCTTATAATACTTGATTATGTCATTCTACGATTATGTGAGAAATTATTTTTGATGTAATTTATTTTATTTTAACTTTCTTTATTTGTACTTAAAATTGATACACATAATTGATTTATTTTCATTATAGAATAATCTTTTAAGGGACTTCATCTCAATTTTATTTCATTGAGGAATGGTTTGAAAATATACACCTCCTTAATTTTTATAGTGTATAACAACCCCTTTGATTTTTATTTTCATTCAAATCAAATCATTTTTCTACGAAATGTTTTATAAAACAATTAATGGATTTTTTTAGCATATGTGGTGAAAATGACAATTCCACCACTGCAATCATTATTTGATATATATATTCCATAATAAGATGTAATGTTTTAAAAATGAAAATAAATATAATATAACCATTTTTCATAATTTTCTATTGAAAATGGTTTTTTGAAATGGATCGAGTATTTCAATATCTTGAAATTATTTCTTGTGACTACAAATGAAATGTTTTTAGTGAAATGTTGAAATTTTCAGTATTTTTTGTGTTATGATTAAATAAAAGTACATGGAAATTTGATAGGTGGTTACATGACAAACCAATGATGGGTAGTTACGTGATAAACCAAGGGATCTGTAGTTCATTGATATACCATGGAAGCGTGGTTACATTATAACATCCAATGCATTGGGTATGGATGATGGACATATAGATATTCCATTTAGTGATATGTGCGGAAGTTGAATATATGGTTATTCCATTTAGGGATGATTATATCCCACGTTACCTTTATATGCTCTATGTTTCTATCAATAAGAATTATGTTATCCTTTTTGGTTCAAAAAGGGTAAAAAATAACCATATATTCAGTGAAGGATTTTTATTACTTCTTATAGGTGAAACATATTACGTTAAGATAATATTTCTATGGTTTACATGTTTTTTCAAGAATAACTTTTTTTTCATTAGGTATCCTATGCTAAGATGTTTATATTCATCCAATGTTTTGAAATTTTTTTCATAGCACATAATGAAGAATAGATTCAAGGATGAAATTATTGAAAAGTTATACTATTAAAAAAGGAATCAATGTCATATTTCGTTTTAAAGTGTTTTTTATAAAAAATAAGGATAGTGAGTATATGTTTCTACTTGTAATATTCAAGATTTTATACAGAAGTTATGAACTAATTCCCTAAATCTATAAACATCAAAAAATGGTCAATGTGAATTAATGTCAAATTATCAACTTAGTAAAATAATCAAATATTCTATATATTAATTAATTTAGATGTCTTTGTCCTTATAAGAAGACTACATTTTTAATAAATAAAAAATAACTAAATTTTTTAAAACACATGTGGGTGAGTGAATGACTCCAACAACAGATAGTATCATTATATGGAAGGTGAAATTCCATGGTTCTTGTGTTTAGAATGACATGGTTCGTTCATTATAGTGGTTCTTGTTATGGAATAAATGGAGAAGGATATGTATATGAAATGGTTGTGTGGATTCAGAGTTGTGTGAGAAGAGGAAGCATGCAGATGTGGTGATGTGTTTGTGTATTGGGTTTTGTGTTTTGTGGTCATTTGGTGTGGATTGTTTGAATGGGGGCTGCGTTTCAGGTATGATGATATCCCAGAGAAGTATCTCATGGGGTTGTTACATGGACCTCTTTTATTATGGAACTAGTTTTTGATTCTTGAGGGTGATAATAATTTGTGTGTTTTATTATATAATGCTTTATTCCCTCATTTTCTATGACATTTTTGGTTTTGAGTGTTAGAGGTGTTCATGGGAGGTTCCAAGAGTTTTTTGTATAATATGGAGGTGTATAAGGCAAGCTATATGAAATATATATCGTGTTAATTGTACAAAATGTAAAATTTGGTTTCATGACATTTCCATGGATAGTTCGTTACATGAATATTTTCATGGTCAAATTATAAAAAAAACAACACATTTTTAGCCAAACTGAACCCTGAGGATTACTTACATATCGTGTAAATACCTCATGTACTAATTTTATAAAAGTACTTTTGTGGTTTTTTACTTTTTCTGGATGTGTATTCGACTTCCTCACATTTTTTTAACCATAGGAACCTAGAGTAGCTCTTCAAGTCAACTTACTCCCTCTTTAATCCATTGGTATTTACAGTTGTCCATTGGAATCATGTTGTAAGAACTTCCTTTATCGTCAACGATTTTATCCAGTTTTTAATCGGGGATTTCCTATGGTGGTGTTTTTTGGGTTGGGGTTTGAGTTTGGGATGTGTTTTATGGTCTTTGAGTACAATGTTTGTCGATCATTGGGTTCCTCTTGTATGGTTGTGGGTGCAGGTGCTTCTTCTTCACCTTGTTGGGAACAACGATTTGGTAGAGCATCATAAACATCGGTAATCCATTGATTATAATTATTTTGTATCATGGGGGAGGGGATTGAGTTTTTTCTATGGGATAATTTTTGTTTTGGATAAATAAATGATAATTATTTCTTCAAATTTAAATTGAAATGGGTAAATGGTGTTATTTTCACATTCATTTACAACATTGACATTATGTGTGATATTGTGGATTGTACAAGCATGTGGTCCCACTAGAAATCATGGTTGTTGTAGAATTTGTCTTTTATGGATGATATATTATATAACAATTGCATCCATTTGTTTTGTCTTTATATCACTCTAAAATATAAATTTTCTAACCACTTATATTTAAAAAAATGGTTACCCAAAGATTTGGGCTTCTGTGATAACAACTCTAAAATAAATTGAAATATTATAAAAGAAACATTTTAATTGTGTAAAATGATCATGATGTGTTTTGAAGTTTTCTAGTGCTTTTTCGATGATGACGTGTTGTTGGAGAATATGAGGATTATGGTTTGTGAGATTTTATTTTGGAGCAACGAGTTGGGTTGGTGGCTCTTCTTTTAGGGTGGCAATTTGGTTTGAAATCTATGATTTTATTGGAGAGATGTGGTTTGAGGCCATGATATTGTGTTGGGAGGTGGTGTTTTCATTACTCTAGATTCCTAAGTAGTGATGTAATAAATTATTTACAATTAATGATATTAAATTGTTGGTTTTATAAGGACCCGTCCTTAAACATTACATAATCATGAATTAACTAAATAATCCACATTGAAGATCTTTTCGGGTTTATAATTTTAGAGAATTATGCAATAACTATTACATTACATCTCAAAAATTATAAGGTAGACACATCTACTTAGTTTCAATTTTTTCATAAAATAAAAACTCTTGAAGAAAAGAGTCATGTCTTGTCTCATGTTTTAGATAGCATGAATTTTCTATGATCTCATCCATAACCCAATTCATCATTAGGTCCTGTGAAAAACATTTCTAATATTGGGATGAACATAAAAAACAGTAAGGGTTACAAAACAAAGAAAGAAAACATTAGTTTATCATTACATACTTAATATATTCTCCTTAACATACCTCATGAAATCATAATATTTATTAATAACACATAGAAATCGTAAATCATAACAGTCAATTGGGGTATCCATAACATACTTACGTTGAACTTATCATAGATACGCAGGGAGTTACATTTGGAATACACATCATAGTATATTCCCTAAATCTATTAGGAGAAACATTCACGTTTACCTATATCATGTTACCCAATGAATTGGAGAGCTATATTGGGCTCACTCGTCCTAGGTTTATCACTGAACCACCCATATAGGTAAACAAATCCCTAGATCTTTAACATATTCATAACACATAAAACCAACATAAAATAAAGATAACATTTCAATATTACAAACACTATATATCATTTAAATATATTGACATAAATAAGAAATTTAAAAAATAATTTGAAATACCAAAATACGTAAAATTTTATATGGTATTTTTTTCCTTATAAAAAAATTACGGCTGGTTAAGGAATCCATAGATCAAATAATACTCTAGGCGGTGGAAAAGGTAGTTGACACTTCTTATGTTTAAAAGAAACATTATTTTATTTTCATTTCATAAAATCCTTCATAGAAAAATGTTATCTTGAATAAAATGAAAAGTAAAATGTATTTTTATAGAATATAAAAAAAGTCGTGTATTAAAACAATATATGCCTCAATTAAAAGAGATTGAGACGAAGTCCCTTACCTAGTGTCCGAATTGACTCGATCATTTTTTAATCTCCTGAATATTAAACTAACGTAAATTTCTACTTTATATAGAAAATATTTCAAGTTTAATTTTCCTTTAATATCACTTATTACAATTTTATAAACATTATGTTATCATATAAGTTAATAACGGTTGTTTTTTTTAATATTTTGTACTTGGGTGAAAAATAGCCTTCTTATAATTACAAGTTGTTCACTTTGTCAAAAGTTCCTTATGTCCAGAATGATATTCATGATTTAGATATTATATATATCATATGTATCAAGTATATTCATGTATTTATAATATTACATAACATTTTTAGGTAAGAAATGAAATGCACCGTTCATGGAGACGATAAGCCATATGTATGCATGAACACTACATTCATTTCTATTTCTTATATAAGTGGAATTAAAATATAATTATTCATAGTAATATTATAATTATAGTATTGTATCATATATTATATCATTAACTCAATCCTTTATATGTCCCACATATGGAAATAATAAGACATATCACTTTGAGGGGGCGGCTGCACTTCCTCAAATGAAATTATCACGTTTACCCACTATGGAAACACTAAAGGTTGAATATAAATGTAAAATATAGCATAATAAAGAAATGAAATGATATATATCATATATAAATAAACTTTCATCTTAATTTACACCATTATAGGTGGTAAGAGATAATCAAACAATCATCATTTCGTGATGCGTTAGTTTTCCATTCATAGAAATAGCATATTCATTACCAATTTTATAGTGGTGTGTGTATGTTTAGTTCGAATCCTTCACATAAAAACATAATATTATATTAAGGATACTTTTTTGTTATAAATTAAAGGAATAAAAAGTGTTTAAGGGGTTGGGGATGTAAAATAAAACAAAATAACATAAGAGAATACGTTACCTTTAAATCGGGTAACTCCATTTGGATTGAACCAAAAGGACATATTGAAGTTCCTTCTACCTAAGGTATGGATTATAAGATAATTAAGGGAATCATTAGATATTATTTTGGTAGGGTTTGGACAATCTATGAGGCTTTATATGTGTGTGTAGTTGGTTAGAAGTGAGTGTGTTTTATAAGGGGGGATGGGCTCTTTAGGAGAAAGTGTGAAATATTATTTTATTATAAACGTATCATCAGTTTCTATAGATCCAAAACTCATTAAAGTTGGATATAATATGACTAATGTTTGTATTAAAATCATCCAATAATAATTGGACATGTTTTGGATTTTTTATTATTATTTATAATCTTATTTATTTAAATCATTTATTAATGAGGTAAATATTGGATCATTAGTGTGTCATAAATAATTAAATTTATTTGATCTCTAAAATTAAAAAAATAAAAAAATAATATAGGAAATAGTTTTTTAATTCCAATGAATCTTTATATTCTAAATTATAACTTATATATCCCCCTGAAAAAAATAATTTTCTAAAAGATATATGCTTATGCCACTTTTACCATTACATTATGTTAATTAAAATAATGTGTCATTATCACCATTATATACCTCCATGGGGTTCCAAAATCAACCCAAACATTCCCATGGTCATAAATGACTCATTAAATAGGATAAGTGTTAAGGTAATTTTGTGTTATTATGAATTTATTTTTACCTTGAATTACCCTATTTACATTAAACCATGGTAAATAAAAGTCAAAATTTACTATTCACCAAAAATTATTTGAATCTTATTAAACCACATTATAATAAATAATAACAACAATGATTGTTGAATTTTCAAAATTTAATTCATAGAAGTGGTAAATTTTCATTAAAATGAAGTTGTATGTTTTTAACTACTACTTAGTGGATTCACTCTTCATCAAAAATTTATGTTTTTCAGAAAATTAAAAAAAATCATCTTAGTATACATTTGATATTCTAAATTCAAAAACTATGTGTAATTTACCAAATTCAAAACATATTAGTTGCATTAATTTACTTAAAATTAATTACGGTTTTCAAAAAAATAGTGTGTTATTAAGAAACAATAACTATCAAAAGATTGATAATGGTTTTCATCCAATTTCAAATCGAAATTAATTCATATGAACAAAATCAGATTAAATGGTAACAAAATTAAATAATTACACCTTAAAACAAATTAGAAAGATAATATAACGATATAAATAAATTATATTAAAAGGAACTTTTGAACTAAAATACAATATTTTTCATTATTCATTAAAAATAAAATTTATCATAAAAATACCAAAAATTTTACCTAATGTGAATTTTGATGTCCTGAATCTAAAGATTAATTTTATTTTGTCAAATAGAACATATAAAAGTGACCAAAACAATATTTAAAAATGGTTCTCTCTCAAAATTTGGTAAATCAAACATTTATTGAATATAAATTATTTATTCTTAAAATTAGATTCATTCACATTTTAAGCCTCCAAATTTTATTGGATAAATGTAAAAACATTTAAAAAAACTTATATATTAATATTATAGTTAGTTCTATTCATTTACTCCTATAAAATGGCTAGGCTTTAACTACATTATAAATAATATTATTGTATTATTAGTATGCACCATAAGATTTCAAAGAAACCTGTTGTAGCGTATCGAGTATGCCATCAAGCATATCAACCCCTTAAAATTAAAATTAATATTTCATTCACAAATGTTAATAATTATGAAAATGTATTATTTCTTTATATTCCTGGGATGTTACTTCTTTTCCCCCTTTTGGAAATTGTGTCCTCATAATTTTTATTCACTTATCAAATAAGAGGGTGTATTTATTCCGCAAAGAATTATCTGATTCCCACATTGCCTCTTCAACCGTATGGGGTTTTCACAAAACATTTACCTGGTGAATCAACTTATTCGGCAACACATGCTCTTTTCAGTCAAGAATCTGTATTGGTTATTCCTTAAAATATATATTCACTTCAAACTGAACTAAGACTATACTTAAAACATGATAATGATCTGGAATATACTTTCTCAACATTGAAACATGAAAAACATTATGTACCTGGGATAAACACAGAGGTAAAGCCCTTTTGTATGCAACTGATCCAACATTATCTTGGATTTCATAGGGTCCAATGAACCTTTGACTCCACATTCCTTTCATACCAAAAATAATCTCAGTTTTCCCTAGAGAAACATTAAGAAAAAATGATCACCTGCCACAAAAGAGAGATCCTTCCTCTGATTGTCAGCATAACTTTTCTTCCTGCTCGGAACTGTTCTCATGTGCTTCTGAATCAACTGAATCTTTTCTATCATCTCATCTACCAATTATGGTCCCATCAGCATCCTTTCACATAATTCAACCAAAAAAGCTGGATTTCGACACCTCTTTCAATATAATGCCTCAAATAGATCCATCTATATACTGGAATTAAAGAGGTTATTACATTAAAATTCAACCAAAGAAATATGGTGGTCCCAACTTCCATAGTAATCCAGGGAAAAATCCCATAACATATCCTCCAAGTTCTGAACTCTTCGTTCTAATTGCCCATGTGATTGGGGATGAAAATTTTACTAAAATTTAATTCAGGACCCAATGACTTATGACGACCTTCCCAAATTTTAGAAGTAAACCTAAGATCATGATCAGAAACAATGGAGAGGGGAACTCAATGCAACATGACTATCTCTTTAACATACAAACCGATAATGTTGATCAAGAGACAAAGTATCTTGAATTATATATAAATGAGTTTATTTAGTCAACCGATCAACAATAATATATTTTTCATTATTACCTCGAGATGTCTTCGGTAATCACATAATGAAGTCCATAGATATATTTTCTTATTTCCACTATAGCACCGATATAGACTAATGCATCCCATTGGGAAATTTCCTCTCTACTTTAACCTGCTAACACGTCAAACACTTCACATTAAAATTAACAATATCTCTTTTCTTTCCATCTAACTAGTAATACATTCAAATATCTCTGTACATCTTAGTACTACTCGGATGAATTGAAAATGGAGAACTATGAGCTTCACATAACAACTACTTTATTAATGGGGAATCATAAGGTACACATAATCTCTTTCCAAAACTCAAAACACAATCATTATCAATGTTAAATTCAGTCAACTTAACCTTTTTAACCAAATCAACATTTTTCTGCAACTCACTGTTTTTCTTCTGTACATGCTTTAATCTATATGATAGAGAAGTTTTCACTGACAACTAAAAAAAATAGAGTAATTTCATGAAATAACAACTTATATTCCAATGTTCATAAAATCTAAAACCATTGGATCTCAATACAAATGTATCATGGTTAATAAAGCATTACTTTTTCAACTCTAAGCATCAGCCACTTTATTTTCTTTTCCTGGATAGTAAAGTATCATGTTGTCATAATATTTTATTAATTTCAACCATCTCCTTTTTCTAATGTTTAATTCATTCTGAGTGAATATATACTTCAAAATTTTGTGGTCATAATATGTTTCAAATTTTATTCCATTGAAATGATTCCCCCAAATTGTTAAAAATACAAAAACTGCTAATTCTAAATCATGCATAGGGTAATTTAACTCGTGAGGTTTCAATTAAATTGAGGCATAAGTAATTACCTAATAATTCTGCATAAGGACACAACCAAGTCCTTCTAATGAATAATCATTTTAAATAAAAAACTCACCATTTCTGGAAGGTAGTTCCAAAAATGGATCATTCAATAATATTATTTTCAATTCCTAGAAATAATCATCACATTAATTAGTACAAATTATCATAAATCCTTTTCGATTTATCTTAGTCATTGGACTAGATAACTGTGAAAAATTATCAACAAAACTATGGTAATAAAAAAGAAAAACCAAGAAAACTATGATTCTCAGTTATATTTTTGGGTCCTGGCCATTCTAAAAAAACCATTTTTATCAAGATCAATAGGTATGCCATTTTTTTAAATAATGTGATCATGGAACGAAATTTTATGTTACCAAAATTTACACTTTATGAACCTAAATAGTTTCTTTTCATTTACAGTTTTCAAGACAACCCTAAAATGAATTTCATGATCCTCTTTACATTTAGAATAAACCAAAATATCAACAATGAACACAACCACAAAATTATCAAATAAATTACATAAAATTCTCTTCATAAGACCATGAATATGGAAGGTGGATTTGTAAACCCAAAATTCATAACCAAAAATTATTAATCGCTATATTTAGTACGAAACATGGTCTTCAGAAAGTCAGCTTCCTTTACATTCCACAGATGGTACCCCGACATCAAGTCAATCTTCAAAAAATACTGAGCTCCCTAGAGCTGATCAAACAAATCATTAATATTAGGGAATGGGTACTTGTTCTTAATAGTGATGTAATTCAATTATCTATAATCAACAAAAAGTGTAACACCCCAGGTAAATAAAGAATATGAAATTTCATATTTATCCATATTTGTGAATAAAATATTTAAATGGCTTTAAAGGGGACGCTATGCTCGATGGTGTACCCAACACGCAACAACGAGTTTCTTGGAAATCTTACGTTGCACTCTAATAATAAAATAATATTATTTTAAATGGTAGTTAACATGTAGCCGTTGTAATGACAGGAATGGATAGAAATAACTAAAATATGATTATATATGTTTTTAAATGTTTTTACATTTATCCAATAAAGGATAGGGGCTTAAAATATGGAAAGAATTCAATTTTAGGCATATATGCCCTAGTTTTCCCTAAAGGTTCACTTGTCGCCTTTTGATGGAGAACCATCATTAAATATAGTTTTGTTCACTCTTATACATTCTATTGGACCAAATAAAGCTCTTCTTAAGAATCGGGACATCAAAATTTACTTTGTGTAAAATTTTGGTATCTTTTCGATAAAGTTCATTTTTTTAATGAATAGTGTAAAATGTTGTATTTTAATTCAAAACCTATTTTTAATCTAATTTATTTATATGATTAGATTATCTTTTGAATTGGTTTTAAAGTGAAATTAGAAAATATTTTTACCATTAAATCCAATAGTGGTCGTTGGAATTATTTTCCCTTTGAAATCAGACTTAAACTAGTGTCAATCTTTTGATACTTATTATTTCATAAAAATACGCTATTTGCTCTGACAGCGGGAATTAATTATTAAATTAATTAATGTGACTTATATGTTTTGAATTTTGTAAAATAGACTTCATTTTTGAATTCGTAATATCAAATATAGCTTAGGGTGAATTTTTGGTAATTTTCTGAAAAACTTTAATTTTTGATGAATAGTGAAACCACTAAGTGGTACTTATAAAGACTGATTTTCCGTTTAAATGAAATTTTGCCATCATTGTGTTTTGAATTTCACAAATCTGACATACATGGTTGTCATTAAGAAGTAAAATGTGGTAAATGATATTATAATAATTTTTTGGTGAATAGTAACTTATAAAGTTCTTAATCGCGATTAGAGGTAATTAGTGTAATTTAAGGTAAAAATGATATTATAAGAATTTGAAAACACCATGACACTTGTCCTACACCTATTGGTTGAGTCATGGCCGACCAAGACAAGCCATGGGAAAACTTGGGGACCCCATGGAGACACTTGGGTTGGGAAATGGCATAAATAACTTTTTATTTAATGTAAAAGTAAAAAGGACACATACATGATATGTTTTACTAAAACAATTTTTAAGTGGGGTTATAAAAGTAATATTTTTGATTATAAAAAGTCATTGGAAAGCTAAAAATATTTCCTACATCATAGTATTTGTTTTATAATTTTTAGACACTAAATAAATTAAATTATTTATGACATCATGGTGATGCAGCGATGACCTCATTATTTAACGATTTAAATAAAATGGAAATATAATGTAAAATATATGAACTAAACATGTCCAAAACTTATTGGGTGGGTGGATTTAGAACCCTTAACACCTTATCCACGAATTATATCAATGTGGGACCTTTTGAAACTGAAACACATTTTAAAATAAAGTAATATTTCTTACTTTCCATAAGTGCCCCTCCTCTCCTCTTATAAAAGGCCCCCACCTCTACCTCATTTCACACACTCCTCAAGCCTTTGGCTCATCCAACCACTGCCCAATTAATCTCTCCACATATCTCTCCTAATCCTAGAGGATTCCCTTTGGGCAGAATCCTTTCAAAGGAAGCCTTTAGGCTCAAATCCAAAGGAGTTACACTTTTAAAGGTAATTCATTCTCTCTTGTTCATTTGTTTTATTTTTCTTCTCCAACCCCCTAAATTCTTTTTATTTGCTTCTTTTGTAACAACACCAGTATATTCAATATACTATTATGTTTTTATAAGATTTATTTGAGCTACACTCTCACACAACTACATCAAATCGTTAAAGAACATACGGTTTCCGTGGATGGCGAAATTCTACCTCCCGAAACGATGATTGTTCAATACTAATTTAACACCTTCCAAGGTGGCCATTATGATGTCACTATTTTTATATATGATATATAATATGTTTATGTTTTACATATGCTTCATTAATTTTCATTTGTGTCTTACCTTTATGGCTTCCATTATGGGTATACGCGATATCTTCATTTTAGGAAGTGCGGACTACCGCCCCCTCAAAGTGATGTGATTCGTTAATGCCATACATGGGACGTATAAAGGATGGATTTAATGATATTATATATGATATTATACTGGAATTATAATATACCTTTATATCATTATTATTCCATTCTATAAAATACGAAATAGAAATGAAAGTAGCGTTCATGCATACGTACGGCTTACCGTCTCCATGAACGGTGCATTTCATTTCTTACCTCGAAATGATTATGTATTGTTATAAATGCATGCATGTACTGAATATATATGACATATATTATATCTACATAATTAATACAATTCTGGATATAATAAACATTTGGTCACACGAACAACATGTAATTGTAAGAAGTCCACTTTCGACTTAAGAACCAAATATCGGCAAAACAAATATTATTAACTTAAATGATTACATAATGTTTATGAAATGGTAATAAGTGATATAAAAGGAATAATGAACTTGAAAAAGGTTCTTAAGGAATTATAAATTAACTAAAGTTTATTATTCAGGAGATTAAAGAAAGATCGAGTCATGTCGGACCCGAGGTAAGGGATCTTACTCCTCTCTTTCTTTTTAAGTACACTCTTTTATGTCATTCCTTTTAAAGCTCATCTTTCCTGTTATTGGGATGATCTTTTATATTAATCCTACTGTAATTTTTATGTTCATGGGATTATAGACCCTATTCTATCTCATCAATCCATTTTGGAAGTTTTGATTGGCGTCGTTAGGCTTCCGAACTTTCGTAAGAGATCTAACTTCTCTCTTTCTTTTTAAGTACTCTCATTTATGTCACTTCTTTTAAGCTCCTATTTGTAATGTTGAAGGATGTTATTTTATATTCCTCTTTCTATACATTATATTTTAATGTGATGAGATACCCTATTTTATCTCATCAATCCATATTTGGAAGTTTTATGTGGCGCCGTTAGGCTGCCGAGTTTTCGTGAGGGATTTTTCATCTCACTTTTATTCCCGTGAGATTTATGCTACATTTGCCACAAATTCCATTGAGTTGTGTATGTACTGCCCATTATTCTACTCTTTGTGTAATATACTTTTGTTTATGAGTATTTACATCAATGATATATTGTCCTTCTTTCATTTGGTGTATGTTTTGAATGATACCCAAGTCGGTAAGGGAACCTTTCACCCTCCTCTTTTTTTAAAAGACTTTTTTGTTGGGTCTTTTTATTTGCAAATTTTTATGTTGGGATATGTTTTCATATATCCTTATTGATGTAAATTTTATGTCCAAGTGATGAGATACACTTTTTATCTCTCATCAAATCATTTTGATGTGATGTTGTTAGGCTGTCAAGGGAACTTTTTAACCCAATTTCGATTTCTTTGGGTTCAATATGTAGTCATTGAATATGTTATCCATTGAATATGTGTGAATGACCTTTTATTGTTTTACACTTAATATACACTTATATTGTGTGTATTTATATTTGTCACACATATTTTTGAGATTTATTTGTCCTTAATTTAAGGATACCTTCTTTATAAGGGATTTCATCACATTTGACATTTCTATTGAGGGTTCATTGTTGTTATGCACCAATTCACTCTTATATGGTGTATATACTGTCCTTTAGAGTATTATATCATGAATCCATTTATTCGCATGATATTAAAAAGTTCTGACTAAATGTTATTCCTCAATTATTGTATTCAAGTGTCTCTAATTTTGGTAAAACCCCTTTAACCAAAATACCATTTTAAATGTTTTAATTATTTGTTCTTATTAATATCCATGTTTTCAAAATGGTTTTAAGGATTTATTTATATGGATATTAATGGTTTAAAATTTTATGCTTCAAGGTGGTATGAGACACTTTGATTCAAAAATATCTTTTAAATGGTTTTTGAAAATGGATTGATTAATTCAATATCTGGTAATTATTTATTGTGATTGCAAATGAAATATTGTTATTGAAATGTTTATATTTTCCATATTTTATGTGTAATAATGGTACTTGGACATTATGACGGGGGGTGCTGTGAATACCAGGATGGGTGGTTACGTTATAACCTCCAATGCATTGGGTATGGAAGTCGGCCGTATGGCTATTCCATTAGGTATGTATGGAAATTGGCCGTATGGCTATTCCATTAAGTGATATGTGTGGAAGTAGACCGTATGGTTATTCCACTTAAGTATGTTTATGTCCCAAGTTACCTTTATATATTTTATGTGTTCTTTATATGGGTTTTATGGTAATCCTTTGGTTACAAAAAGGTATGTAATGATACTTTTTTTTTCAGTGAAAAGTTTTTACTACTTCATGAAGGTGAAAAGTATTACATTGATAAAGTATTCATGTTTTACTTGTTGGTTTGAAAATCTAACAGTTTTCATTCTTTGTGTATCCCTTACTGAGCTTCATATGCTCATCCAAAGTTTTTGAAATGTTTTTCACAGGACATAGCGTGGAATAGGGTCATGGATGGGATCAAGGGAAAGTCATTCCACCTAAAACATGGAACTATTCATGTTTCTTTTAAAGAGTTTTTATTTTATGGAAATTTAGTAGAAGCAACTACTTTGTAATCTTTTGAGATGTAATAGTTATGTCCTAATTCTCTAAAACTCTAAACCTGAAAAGATCCTCAATGTGAATTACTCATTTAATTCAATATTAAGTAAGGTTTAAGGCTGGGGCCTTCTAAAAAGTCTCACTGAACCATCTTTCTTTTTAACAAAAAATACAGGAGCACACCATGGTGATGTACTAGGTTGAATTAAACCATTATCAAATAACACATATAATTGCTTCTTTAACTATAAAAGTACAATTTCAGCCATTAGATAAGGGTGTTTTGAAATTGTCATAGCATCAAGAACTTAGTCAACATTACATTTAAATTCCCGATCAGTTATAATACCAAGAAACTTCTCAGAATAAATATAAAAGTACTAATTTACTACTAGAACATCTTGAATCAGAATAGTTCTATTGTTTTCAACAATATGGGAAATGTAACACTCATTTCCATCTTTTACTAGTTTCACAACTTCCTGATATGGTATTAAAATCAAGGGTTCATTTTTGTACAATTACTGTAAATCATTCTAAAATGAACCCTATTTATCTCAGAAGTCAATCGTAGAATGATAATCTGAAATCTAATCTATAACAAAAAACAACAAAAAACTCTACTAGAGGAAAAAATAAATTTTGCAGGTAGATTATTCCCACACATAAGGAAAATATGGTTTTTATAATTTCTTTTTGATTCAGCATTTACTCAATGTGTATTTACCATAAGTCTAACATTCATATCTTGAGATGGAATTCCCAATTTACTAGAAAACATCTCAGAAATGAACTAATTTTTAGACCCCGAATCAAACAACACATTGGAATAATCTGAACAAACAAATAGTGTACCTGATATGACATCATTTGATGGCCTAACATCAGCTAAAGTAGTTTCAAAGGACTTCACCATCCATTTTTCTCGTAATATGGTTGATTTCCCTTATTTTAGTTCTTTATTGGTCACTAATTTTTATAATGACCCATTTAATTTCACTTAAAACATTTTATAGATTCAAATTTCAATTTTGTCTTACCAATGCCCTGCCCTTTTTCAGTGCAATTATGAGCCTTATGTCCCATTTAACCATAATGGTCGCACTTACCAGAATTCAAAATACATTCCCAAGCATGTTTTTTACCACAATATTCGCAAAATGTAAACATAATTTTCTTACCATCAAACCTCCACCACAATTTCTTTTCATCATACTTTTTTTAAGAGTTCTTCCCCTTCACTTCAAACCTTGACCTCTTATTCTGTTGTTTTTCAAAGAACACCTAATCATAGAAAAACTACATTTCCTCGATCTATGCACATCGAACAAGTTTTTCCTAACTTTTTAACTCATGATATTCTAAAGCACTTCGATACTATGTCATTAATCTTGAGAAAAAATTGGTGATTTTACTATAATGATCTTGTATGAAATTTGGAGGATACCTTGCCGGTCGAGTGAATTTTTCTTCATAAGCAGCCATAGAGTCATCGTCCAGCCCCAATTACATGAATTATTTTTCAATCCAATGACGTGAAACCTTAGGAAAATAGTTCTCATGAAACATACCTTCTAATTAATCCCAATCAAGAGCTTCAATATCCTCACTATCCCTAATATTTTTCACCATCGACCACCACTGATCAACTTCACCTTCAAAATGGTAAAAAATGAGACTAACCTTTTGATGTTATTTGCACCCCATAACATCAAAAAATTTCTCATATTCTTTAATCCACCCTTCAGCTAGAACAGGGTCAGATGATCCTTTAAATGATGGGGGATGCTATCTCATGAAATGATCCACTACTGACATGTATCTCTGTGTATAATCTAGCTGATCTCATGCATGGATACCACCACTATTTATAGAATGAGCCAGTTGTTCCATCACTACAAGAAACTATTCAGTTTTGATTTTAACAATCTCAGGTTGCTGATTTGGAAGGTTGTCTTCCTCCTAATGTCATCCCAAAATAGATTCCCAGTTTCCTCTGCAAAAAAACCCTTCAGAACACATAAATATATTATGTAAAGCAACATGGTAATCTGTAAATGCTATATCATTTCTATTTTAACATAAAGTAATTTATAGATATTAATTTAACAATACACTAACTCCCAACTTTATCTAAACTGACCTTTGATAAAAACTATAACGAACTGGTCGTAAACATTACATAATCTTGAATTAAATAAATAATTCACATTGATGATCTTTTCTGGTTAAGAGTTTTGGTGAATTAGGCCATAGTTATTACATTAAAAGACAAAAGTTACAAGGTAGACTCATATACTCAATTTCCCTGTTTTTATAAAATAAAAACTCTTTAAAAAATAGCCATGTCTAGTCCCATGTTTTACATAGCTTGACATTTTATTGATCCCAACCTTGACCCTATTTATCTTTTAGTCCTATGAAAAACATTACAAAACATGGGATGAGATTAAAAATCTAAGTATGGGTTATAAAACAAAGGCAAAAATCATAAGTACATAATTGTATACATATCATAATCTCTTTAAAATACTTCATGAAATCACAATATTTATGAATAACACATAGAAATCATAAATCATAATGGTAACTTCTGTGACATATAACAAACTTACATTGTAGTTATCAAATATACATAGGGAGTTACATTTGGAATACCCATCACATTATATTCCGTAAATCTCAATGAAAAAATATTCATGCTTTCCTTCATCATGTTACCCAATGTTTTTTAGAGATATCTTAGGCTAACTCGCCCTAGGTTTATCATGGAACAACCCGTATATGTAAACAATTCCCAAGAACTATAACATATTCATAACACATAAAACAAACATATAGAAAAGTCAACATTTACATATTTCAATCACAATATATAATTTAAATATATTGACATAACAAATTCATTATAAAAACCATTTTCATTACCAAAATATGTAAAAGTTTATATCTTATTTATTTTTCTTTTAAAAACATTACGGATGGTTAAGGAAGCCATAGATCAAATAGTTTTTGTGGCAACAGAAAAGGACATTATCAACGCTTACGTTAAAAAGAAATATCATTTTTTGTCATTTAGTAAAATGATTCATATAAGAATATTCTATATTAACAAATAAAAATTCAATTGTATTTATACATCATATAAAAAAAATCATGTATTAAAACAAAATATGCCTGAATGAAATGCGATTGAGATGATGTCCCTTACCTCGTGACTGACTTAACACAATCGTTCCTTAATTTCATGAATAATAAACTAAATTCAATTTATACTTTCTTAAGAACCTTTTTCAAGTTCAATATTACTCTTAGATTACTTATTACTATGTTATAAACATTTTGTAATCATTTAAGTTAATAACGGTTGTTTTGTCGATATTTGTTACTTGAGTAAAAAATGGACATCTAATAATTACAAGTTGTTCACATTGTCCAAATTTCATTATATACAGAATGATATTCTTGATTTAAATATCACATATATAATATATATCTAGTTTATAAATGTATTTTTAATAGAACATAACAATTGGATGTACAAATTGAAATGCACCATTCATGGAGATGGTAAGTCGTACATACGCATGAATGCTACATTCATTTATATTTATTATTTTAATGGAATTAAAACAAAATAGTACATAGTTACATTATAATTCAAGAATAAAATCATATATAATATAATTATCTCCATCATTTATACATCCCACATATGGAATTAACGATCCATATAACTTTGTGGGGGCGGTAGTCCACACTACCTCAAATTAAATTATCGTGTTTACCCATTATGGAATCCCAAAAAGGTAGGATATAAATTTGAAATACAGAAACATAAAGAAAACATAATCATTATATATATCATATATATATATATATAGTCATCTTAATAGCCACCATTAGAGGCGGTAGGAGATAATCGAACAATCATCGTTTCGTGATGTGTTTGTTTTCCATTCATAGAAACAATATGTTCTTTACCAATTAGATGTAGGTGAGTGTAAGTGTACATATAATCCTTCTCATAACAAGATACTAGTATATTGAGGATAATGGTGTTGTAATAAAAGTATGTAATAGAAATTTTTTATGTGGTTGGAGAAGTCAAATAAAACAAACGAACATAAGGTAAGATGTTACCTTTAAATCGGGTAACTCCCATTGGTTTGAACCAAAAGGACTTCTTGAAGTGTCGTATGCCTAAGGTAAGGATTTTAGGAGGAGGAGGTGGATATTTATTTCATACTTGGGTAGGTTTTGGATGATCTATGGGGCTTCATATGTGTGTGAAATGGGTTATATGTGAGGGATTTTATAAGGGTGAGGAGGGACTCTTTAGGAAGGTGTAAAAATATAATTTTATTTTAAACATATATTTAGTATATAAAGATACAAACCACATTAAATTTAAAGATAAGATGAGTCAGGTTCGAAATATAATCACCCAATAATAATTGGATATTTTATGGAAATTGTTTTCTTATTTATAATCTTATTTATTTAAATCTTTTATTAATGTGGTAAATTTTGGATCATTATTGTGTAATAATTAATATAATTTATTTGATGTCTAAAAATTATAAAAAAAATACCATAATGTAGGAAATATTTTTATCTTTCCAATGAATTTTTATAGTCTAAATTATATCTTATATAACCCCATTTACAAATTAATTTACTAAAAGATATTTGTTTGTGCCATTTTTTCCATTACTTTCTGTTAATTAATATGATGATTCATTATCACTATTAAATGGATACATGGGGTCCCAAAATTGACCCAAATAACCCCATGGTCTTTATGGACTCATTCAATAAGTTTAGGTCAAGTGTAATGGAAATTTTTTATTTTTATGATATCCATTTTTCATTGAATTACCCTATATACATTTAACTGTGATAAAGGAAAGTCAAAAGTTACTATTCACCAAAAATTATTTTTATCTTATTGAACCAAATTTCACTTACTAAAAACCACCATTTATGTCTAATTTTCAAAATTCAATTTATATAAATGGTAAAATTTTATTTAAATGCAATGTTCAGTTTTTCGACTAATACTTAGTGGTTTCACTATTCATCATAAATTTATGTTTTCCAGAAAAATAAAAAAAAATATGGCTATGCTATATTTTATATTATTAATTCAAAACAGATGTCAATTTTAAAAAATTAAAAATATAGATGTTTCATTATTTTATTTAAAATTAATTCTCATTTACAAAACAAATAGTGGGTTTTTAAGAAACAATAAATATCAAAAGATTGATACCTGTTTATGTACAATTTCAAAGTGAAATTAATTTCAATGACTATAATTGAATTAAATTGTAAAAAATGATCTAATTTCACTTTAAATCCAATTAACAAATTATAATATAACCATATAAATAAATTATATTAAATTTCACTTTTGAATTTCAAATATAGTATTTTTCACTATTCATTAAAGAAATAAATTTTATCCGAAAAATACCAAAATTTCACCAAATGTGAATTTTGATGTCCCAATTCTGAAGATGATTTTTATTTTGTCAAAAAGAACATATAATAGTAATCAAAACTATATTTAAATATGGTTCACCAACAAAATGTGGTAAACCGACCTTTTAATGAATGCAAGATTATTTTTTCTTAAAATTAGTTTATTCGCATTTTAGGCCTCTGAAGTTTATTTGATAAATGTAAAAACATTTAACAAACATGTATAATCATATTTCAATTAGTTATATTAATTCCCTCCAATACAATGGCTAGGAATTATCTAAATTTAATAGAATATTATTATACTATTAGTGTGCAATGTCTGATTTCAAAAAAATAATTTATTGCGTATTGGGTACGCCATCGAGCATATCATCTCCATTAAAGTAAAATTAATTTTTAATTCACAAATGAGAATAATTAAGAAATTATATTATTTCATTATTCACCAGGGATGTTACAGGTTTGTTAATTGGAATGAAAATGGTTATGGAAGAATCAAATTATGGGTAATGTGGTCAAATATGGTTGATGATAAATGAAGAAAATAATGATATGAATAAATTAATTTATTTGAAATTGTGAATGTGACTAATGGATTGTGGTGTGGTGTTATGAATTTGATGTTTGAAACAATAGTTATGTTGATTTGAGTTTTTTATTATTTTTGAACCCATTTCTTGAGATGAGTGTCTGATATTATATATATTACTATATATTTTATGGATTTATATACACACACCACCCACATAGATAGCTAGCTTCACACACCCTCATAGTCACACATTGGTGGTTTTACCAACATTCGGTGAGGAGTATAGATGGATGGGTAACCAATCATTCCTAATCTCTCTTCACGGTGAGGATAGTATTTCACACAATATGATGTCTAGAGGCATTTTAGTGAATTTGATGGTTCTTGTGATAGACAAACGGTTTTCAAGTGAGATGTAATTGTGATTTTGGTGCGGCTTCTACTAGGGGTCATGCATGGAATTAGGTGGGCATGAGGTTAATTTCATTTACATTCTTGATACATTTAATCTCTTGTTTTGGTACCAATTTTTTTATGTGGACTATGTGTGTTTGGGTGAGATGTGTTTTTTTCAAGATTGTGGGGTGGTGAGACAAAGTGGTTTTCGGCATGGGGTGTTGAGATTATTCATCTCGGGTAGTGTGGTATATATAAGGGATGAGATCTCTAAGACGTACGATGTTGGGTGTGAGGACATCATACATGTGGGAATTTTGTGCAAGGTAACCTTATCACATGATAACTTATATATTATACTACACGGATTGTATTATTTTGTGAGAGTTCCTTGGTGAGGTTAGGTTTGGATAGTATTCATGTTTAGTTGTTGTTTCGTTCTTCTATTTTCTCACATGTTCATTAGTATACTTTTTTAAAATGTGTGTGGGAAACTTTGGTTTTCCTACATAGTATACTAGAATTGTAAATGTATGTAAATATATCTAATTTTAGGATTGCATTGGTATTTTATTAATTACTATAGACATTACTATATCATAACTTTAATAGTTTTTCTTGTTGTTTATTTTTTTTTTCTTTGGAGAATTTTTTTTTGTTTCATTAATACATACATTGGTGGATGATTTTAGTTTCTTTTTATATTATTCCAGAGTGTTTACTGTGGATGATTGGTCTTATATCTAGATCATTATTATATTATCATGGGTAATTCACCCCATACATGATATTTTAATACCCCTAGTGCATGTTTCCATCATGGGTCCCACTAGAGGTGGAACTTATGGGGATATTATATCTCTCTCATCACTGTGCTATAACTAGAGGGAGTGGTTCATGACAATACATAGCCAAAATTAATTTTTTTAAGAAAACATAATTTTGATACATAAAATTAATACACTAAAAACATAGTACTTATATATTTTAAATTGATTAATAAATTTCAATTATTTTAGAAATATATATATATATATATATATATATTTAATAATTTAGTTATTTTTATTTATGAATTTCAATTTATCATACATATAATAATATATCTTGATTCATTTAAATCTCAATGATACATATATAGAAATTAATCAATCACATACAATTTATTTAATGATAAATATTTTCTAACATATTTTGGTTTTCTATAATTCCCTAATTTCCGAGATGATTTCCAGGAGAAATATTTTAATTACAACATGTCTATTTTTCCCCTTAGACCATTCATTATAATATTTATCATCCAAAATTATCCAATCCATATTAAATTATTGATATTATTTTTATTAATATCTCATAATTATATTATTTTAATGTAGAAACCAATAGTAAATCTCTTCCTCCCACTAAAAACTAAGAAACGACCTCAATCATGTGTACATTCAGAACACCACCACCACAAAATGATGTGGCTAATTTTTCATAATTCCTATAATTGATTTTGATATGGATTTATTTTATGCTTTATTATGTTGAATATAACACTATTATGAATTTAAAATGATAATTTATCATATACCATTCATCCATCCAATTATATTTGAAATTTAAATGTTAATTGTTCCTACGTGCAGACTACCACATCAACAAACAAAAAATTAATTTTTTGATGATTAACCTTCATGTATAGTTCTTAGAAAATTTTTAATAAAGATAAATAAAATTAATATTATGTTTAATATTTTGAAAATATTAAGGTGTCTTTACATAAAATTTCCATACTAATGAAATCGTTATAAATTCGTTCAGTTTGGGTCAGTTTTACCACCATCTTGAATGATTCTATAATATTTTTGTTATGAATTATTATATAATTACATTTAATGATAATAAATTGACATACAAACATATATTATATGGTTAGGTTATTTTAACTGTTATTATTAATATTTTATATATTGGTTAATAAGTTTCTTTTTAATCAATGAACACCGAAAATCAAGTTCATCACAATTTCCATCTTCACAGACCACACACCTATCAATCACCAAATGAAAATTTGATATGACGAGTAACTGAAACACCATTATTACACTAACTTGGATAATCTTGGGATGTTGATATTTTCATTAATATCCATGAAACATCATAACATTTCAAAACTAGTACGAAATATAAAATTAGAGTTTCTAGTACCCGGGGATTAAAACAATCTATAACCATATAATATATTTGAAATAAATAGTCTTAAATGAAGTTTAGAAAGATTAAAAATTATAAATAAGGATTAAAATAGTTTATTAATGTTTTTTTCATACAAGATGTAATATCACATTTTTACTAAGAATGAATTATGGTAAGGGGTTTATATTAGAAATCTAATTTCGTATGTAATGTTTCAGTTTCTATACCATGATATCTTTATTATCATTTGATTAATATCCAATGAATTAATTTGACCATATTAATTTAATTAATATTATTTTTATATCCATATCATATCTATTCATTAAATAAAATTTTAATCAAATGATACCAATGTTGTTAAGGGTTTTGCGACTCAAATTTAAGTTCATAATAAATTTACCATATCATGAAACATTATATAATTTATAAGGTTTTATTAATAATTAATTTTTGTTATTTAAAATAATCATATAATTCATGACCTTTAATGGAACATATGTGTTTTTTTCCTTCAATGGATATATATTCAACGGATTGAATGTTTATAATGGGTACTAGTCTGTATTTTCAATTCAAAGAGAAATGTTTCATAATGCACAAAGTAATTTATTTCTACAGGTGTACTCACTACTTTTAATTAATTAAACTAAAATTTATATCATTAATTTCTTAATATTTTAAATAATATTTCATGGAAACAATATTATGTTCGTTATTATTCTTACGTATCTTTTACCGTAATTGTTCTTAGACACTTTTTTTTATTTCCTTGATAAATGTTTCACTATGGACCCTTTATTTCCATTTA
This sequence comes from Viscum album, assembly GCA_963277665.1. Classification (NCBI taxonomy): domain Eukaryota; kingdom Viridiplantae; phylum Streptophyta; class Magnoliopsida; order Santalales; family Viscaceae; genus Viscum; species Viscum album. Next base: position 52,296,519 of record OY728143.1, on the reverse strand, counting down.
CAATGTAATTACTATAAATTAAAAAACTCTAGAAGTCCAGATAAGGTGGGTAATTTATAAAATTGGTAATAGATGAAATAAATTGCATTATAGAGGGCCTAATAGTTTAGTATTGTTGTAAAAAAAGACACATACTCGAATCTCCCAATACATTTAAAAACCTAAAATTCAACATAGTGTTTTCATTGATAACTCCATCATTATATTTGGAAATTCAATAAATATAAATTTTAATATACATCCAATAAACCTAGTAAATGAATAAAAATAAAGGGGGTTACTTCAGATACTTAGTGATTTTATGTGTAAATTAGAAACTCACAAGTCATGAAAAATATGAAACAAATAAATGATGAAAAAATAAATATATTTAAATATATACATTAACTACATAAATATCCATTTGTTTCCTAAAAATTATAATAATCACATGTAAATCAATAACAAGTTTTATAATTATGAAATTCAAAATGTCAAACTTCAAGAACTGGTCGTCGTGGCCTAGATCCAAGACATCAATTCTTAATGGGTAAGGCCTCAACCAAATACCCCTAATTGTTTTCTCAAGTGAAAAATATAGATTGTTAAAGGGGACATATAATCATAGGCCCCGACCTTTAATTAATTAGTGTAGTACAATAATCATATGAATAAGAAACAAAACTTCATCTACATTTCTTAAAAACAATAATAATTATTATGGAATAAATATCATATTGAATTTCAATACATTCCCATGTTAAATTATTAATAAACCATCCATATAAATTTTGTTATTGGTTAAATTAGGTTATATCCTCATACCATCATATTATTTATAACATGTTTTTGACATAGACGAAATTACATGAAAATTATATGTGAAAATTATTTTAGGAAAATACACTATTCACATTAAAACCACTTATTTAAAAGATAATTTTTTTCCAATTATTAAGAACAAATTACTATACAATAAACATTTAAATTTATTATTCATGCATTAAATCAATGGGGTGTCATGATGGTGAGAAATTTTTTTTGTGCCGCATATTATAAAAAAAATTCATTCACACATTTTAATAAATGGTCTAAAAGAACATCATTTAGAAAATAACAAAAAGTAAATTTTTAAAACATTATATAAAAATAAAAAAATTGATTAAAATCTCTTTAATAAATTATTGGACTGTGTTAGAAACATTATATTATACTTTTTATGGAAAACACAGATAATAAATATTATTAATGATGATTGACTAGAAATTTCAAGGTTGGATATCGTCAAAAAAATTATTTCAATATCATCATTAATTAAAGAGAGTAAATTGAATGTAATACATGAGATTTTTAAAAATAAACATTATATAAATTTTTTTTATTACAAAGAATGACCAAATTAGTTCCCCATTTATGTTATAAATATAAACAATATAGTATAATGTTTAAATTTTGTAATTAACCCTTGACATAGGTCCATCTTCCATTATACATTCCCGAGATTCATATATAAAGATTAAATATTTATTATAAATAAATTTAATAATAATAATAATAATATATATCATACCATATGGTATTTAATTATAATTAGTTATCATATATTTTTTAACAACTCATTCTTGAAATCGTTATTTTGGGTAATATTTGATTCTTTTTAAAATTATGTTGTTCTTCATTAGTTGTAGTGGAAAATAGTTCCATCATATAGAAAATGTGAAAAATGATAAAAATAATTATACATATTAATTATATATGAATTAATGTAAATCCAAAAATGATATAGATGAGAAAATAAATTACACCATTCATTAAGATGATATGTCGTACATAAACAATAAAGTTTTTTTTTCTTTTTGACAAATTGATATACTGAAAGGAAAATAATAATTTACCAATACTGATTCATTTTTAGATCATATATAAAATATATTTATTAAATACACCCTTATTAAAATCTATTTAAAATGAAAATTAAAAATGAATCTCGTATCTTCATTGATGTGGTTCCCCCATATAATCATTAGGGATTTTATCATTTTTTCATTTTATATAAATGAGGATGGATAATGGTGGATTCATAATCATAATCACATTTCAGTACATCTATTTTACTAAAAATATTATTTGACGATATATATCACAAATTTATTGTAGTTAATATAAGAATTAAAAAAAGAAATTTATCAGTTAAGATGTTTACATATGTTTTTGAAAGTACTCATTTAGAAATCCTCATAAGGAATATAGGGTTAGTATTTCAGAAATACTGGAATCTATAGAACATATATAGTTAGGTTTATAAGATTAAAGGTTATCTATTAGTAATCATATCCAGATCAATGTGTTTTTATAAGAGAGTTAAGGGGTTTGCTTTTATTATGGAGGGAATGGAAACAATTGGAAATAAGGTTAAAATATAACAATATAATTATAAATTAAAGCACTTCCAAATGGAATAAGATTTAATGAAAAGGTTCTATATGAATTAATATAATTAGAAAAATATATTTTATGATGATTAATGGGAATTGTAATCCATATATTTTGGTTTACCCCCTTAGTTATCATATTTTATCCTTAAACATAGTAATGAAAATTTTAATTATAATGGTTTTGTAGATTTACATAAAAGGTAAAAATTAGATCATAAATTGAAAATGTATTAAATTTTATAATATATATATATATATTTCCTTCTTTACACTTCACCAATTTTAAATATTTTTAAAAATTTATTAAAAATATCGTTTTCATAAAATATTATTAATGTAGTTTTGGATATTATTCATTTTATTTTACAATATATACTTCAAGATAATGATGAAATTTTAATATAAAACATTTAATCCACCATAAAATGTTATATTTTTATAAAAATATCTTATACCATATTAATTTATTCAAATTTTCATACATTTAATTTTTTGAAACCATATATTATATTTATCTGTTAATTGAATAAATATTGTTTCTATATTTTTAAAGCATTTAATGTTATTATATAATAAATAGATACTTTAATAAATTAAAATAATAATAATAAAAAAATTTAAATAAATAAACATATCTGATTCATTAAAAACTATTATTTACTCCATGTCAACATAAAAGTGATGTCTAAATTCGAGAGAGTAAGAATTTTTTATTACATAAAATAATATAAATGTCAATATTAAAGAAAAAATAAAAAAATGGACATATTTAAAATAATTACTTTGAAATTAATGAATTAAAAATATTAAATATGATAATGTGTTGTGTTAGTGAAATTTAAAATCATTGCACCGTTATTTTTTATCAATAATTGAAATATTTACCCTTTGTTGATGTGAAATTTTTGTACGAAAATTACAAACCCTAAGGGAAAAAACTAAAATGGGATTATTTAACTAATTTTAACCCTGTAATTTTGAATTTGTAACCTATATTTCAGGAATAAATTTTAACAATGTTGAAAAATTATTTTTATAATATGAGCCCAAAAGTTAATGAAAACTACTTTTATGAATTATATAATTGTTAAGCATAAAAACTGATATATTCTTATCTCATGTGTATACAAATATTATATGTAGGATAAATTTTTTTTGAAGAATTTAATATATGTATATTATTAAAATGATTCAAATTAGTTACTAATTTCGTATATTTTGGTAAAAACCCATTTCTTGCTTATATATTGTTTTTTTAGAAAAACATCACATTAACCATTAAATATATTTTATCTTCATTTTTATTCAATTTTAAACTAATGTATTTATGAAAAATGATAAATATTTTATAATTCAGTTACACGTATTCAATTCCACCAATTTTAACTTCTATTCTATGAAGGTTTTATAAAAATAATAATTCAATAGTATATCATGGTTTGTTTAAAGTCGATGTTGTAAAAAATGTAAGCAATAATTGGAAAAAATTGTTATGAAATATGTAATAAAATATCAAGGTTCTAAATTATATCGAATTAAAATATTTTTCCACTAAATTACATAACTCAGATTCATAAAATTGAGTATACTTTTGCATCATCACATCTTCAGTATCACACATAGCTTCCTAAAATTTATAGTTTCACCACATAAAATTAATAATGTGAGTGGTCCAGATTCATATCACACTTTCTCTATGAACTAAAATTGACACTTGATGATCTTCACAAGATTGGTCATTCAACAGTGGAACTAAATTTTATTCCAATTCATGTTAAAGATTAGTTATATTCATCATTAGTAGAGATATATTGGTCACATCAAGAACATGGGAGAGATTTCGTGGAAGTACTAAGAGATAACCTAAACCCCTGATACACTCAATAATATATAGAGGAAAAATTACCTAGTATAAAACATTATCATATTTCCAAATATAATTACATTTTTGAATGGTTACATTCATGGGAATACCTTGAAACCCAATTTAAACTCTATATTTAATTAAAAATTTTCTGCAAAACCATTTTTTTAACATTGAGATACTCGTATGTATCATTGAATCAATCAAAAAATCTATATTATTTAATCAGTTAGCTCAACTCAAAATATATTTCATTCTAAAACCTTATTTAACAACATTGGATTTCACAGTTTCATTTTATAGAGGTATTTATAGTGATCCAGATGAATAATCGATCGAAGGTTATTATTATATGAAAATTATACCAATGCAATGTATTGATACTAAACACCTTTCATATCAATTGATCTTGCTCCTTTTATGAATTATAGAGTTACATTAGTACGCACAGACTACCCATCTATTATTGGACGATATTAAGAATAGAGAATCAACTGTATAACTATATATTTCTAAAGACATTACAAAAACATTAAGGTAAAATTTTTGATCCTGGTCAGATAAAATATATCATGGTACTCCATGAAATATTACAAATTATGTATTGTATATTATAGAAATATTATCATGATTAAATAATATTTACTATTAATTATTTGTGTTGAATGTTTTAGGTTATCAACTACAAAATAAATTTCATTATATCCTCTCATTATTTTGGGTTGTTTGAAGAAAAAATTTCATTGTTTTCTCAAATTTACATTATGGTTTGTTTAATGTTTATAAAACCCACATAGATTTCATTATCTTTGCCCTAACATTCTGATACTCTAAGAACCAAGATATATAATTTTAAATATCACTATTTATGTTGTCCCAACAGAAACAATCATTTAGATATTTATACGTATTTGTACATGTAGGAGGAATAGAAAATAACGAGCTATGAGAAATTTCCAACCACTCCATAAATTCTCGTAGATATGAGACACATACCAAATTCATAAAAAATAACATTTTGGTATGATTATGGTTTAACATGTGAACATTTTTCACCTTCATCTATAATTATACATCTTCTGTTTTCACCTTCTCAGTCTACCAATGGAATGATTATTGAACATTCATCTATGAAAGGTATGATTTTTATGCTTTCCTATGTATTTCAAGATCTATATTCTATAAATACATGAATATTATCTTTTTACTTCAACCATCACTGAATAAAATCTATCATGGACTTTATAACTCAATGCATCATCAACATTGGTTTCCTTCATAGTGTGGTAATGTATTAATCAATCATAATCTTCCATCAATTCCAATAAAATTATATGGTTCATAATAAACTTATTCATTTTAAATATAAATTACAGGATTTCAAGATCAGTGCATATATCACACACTTCACAATATAGATAATGCCTCAATATTTTCAATTCAAATTTTACCACTGCTAAAACCAAATCATGAATCGAGTTATTGTTCTCCTGATATTATTAATTAGAAAGTGGAATAAACTATCATTATATATTTATTCATTATGATACATCTGACTACCTTGATTGATGGATCACATATGATCAAAACCCATTTTACACTTTAGTGTATTGTATAATTGGGTGTCCCGACCATCCTTTTCATTAATTCATTGAAAATATCTTCATATTTATCTATCCATAAGAACATAATCCCATTTTGATTCAACATAGTCAATGGATTTCACAATAGTGATAATTATCCAAAAATGTGTTGGTATAATCTATCCATTCCACTAAAACTATGTGTTTTGGTTATTATGTTTGGTCTTGGCCATTGCTCAATTGCATTCTTCTTTGAAGGATTTACTTATTTACTTTTAAAATGATATTGTATGGCCACTGAATAAATTTTATTAATAGTTTACATGTTCATAAAATCCATCTCAATATTTAGGTGTTGATACCTTGATTGAATATCACTCGTGATAAAATATAAAATGCCTCCTAATTTATAAACATATAATCATAACAGGGTAAAGGATACTTATTATTAATAGATATATTTTTATATTCCTGATTATAAATGAAAATAATTATTGATCCATATTTCTAGAAAATAATAAGAAGAGGTTCAACCCATATAGCCACACTATGTTAATTAAATCACTTTCATATATTCTCTTGGATATTATTCATCAATTTATAAAATTCAATCTGGGCCATCCATATATAAAATTGGAAATATGTGTAGGATCATGTATGTGTTTTTTTGAGAAATCAACTTCATTTTTCAGGAAATGATTTAAATTTTTCCTTTAAAATACAATAGTACAATCTTGTAAAATAGAGAAATTTTTAATATTGAGTTTCCTCTAAACTATTTAACTTAAATATCCCTCAGAAATATGTATAAACCATGTTTGATAAAATTAATTTTTCATGGATTTTCAGGATCATACTTGCCTTGATATATGACTGATAGTTGATTTGGAATATAAAATATAACATAACATCCTTAAAAATTTATACAGAAATTTTTTAGAGAGATCCAATCTATACCCAATATTACATCAAATTTCACTCGATGATGACTAAAATGATTTAATGGAAAAAATTACCAAACAATTCAATTGGAGAGACGTTATATAATTGAAATGTTTTTATACATCCAATAATATTTTTCTCAACCAATGAAATTTATAATTTTCAAGGTAGTGATATGATTACATTAGGAAATTGTTCATATGTAAAAGGGTGGGAAAAATACTTATCAAATGTAACATTTTCAATAATATAGTGGATGAAAAGTGTATCATTCCCCACATCTCGAGGAATATCCACATCATCTATAATTACTACATAATCTTGGAATTATACCCTTGTATTTTTTTGTTTTGTGTTCCCTTAATGATTTGGGGAATTATATGGAATAGTTCCCCATATCCTTATAATAAAATCATTACAACTTTAGATATTCTATCATAACCTTTCACTCTTGAACATGATTTCATTTTCCCCACACTAAAATAAAAATTATCATCCTTTTAATTAGGGAATGAGATTTTTCCTAAAAAAATTATATCAATTTGTAATATTCCCCTTACTCTTATTCCATATATCCATTTTTTCTATCATCATATTTTTATCTATAGTTAGTTTGAATCCATAATACTTAATGTATACATTATATTAAGTGATAAAACATAATACAATATCCTCTTATGATGATAATGTTTGGATAGCTAGTTCCCTTAGAAGGAACGTCTTAATCCCCTCAAAGAAGTAGTTAATCAAGTTCTTTTTAAAACATACATTGATTTTTGTATTTATTGTTATCATTGAAATATTATCTTCAAGAATAGAAACATTTTATTCATTCTTTTTATTATAATAACGATCATTTATCTATATCTACACATTCATTCAAGGGAAAATATATTTCCCTAAAAAGTTCCTTAAAATGATTCAATCATATCCTCAGTACTTCCACATCATCATAAGGGTTTTGAATCAGTTATAACAACTGATCTGAATCCACTGAGAGATAATAACATTTATTGATAGCCTGCTATATATGATTACATCCAAAAATAATGAATATATTATCCCATAGACTTATCAATTTCTGATCAACAAATTTATTTCTATGCCCATTGATATATGGAAGATCATGATTCATGAGGAGGTCTAACAGTCTTACACCACGATGTGGATCAGTAGTATTATCCCTATGAAAGAGGTTCTTGGTTATATATTAAGTCATAGTCCCAATATAGTTATAATATTTTTAAAACTAACTGTAACTATAACTCTAGCTTCCTTTTCATACCCATTATGTAAATCCCTTCATGTATTACATGAATTGATAGAGTTTCCATTCAATATTTTGGGAACCATTCTATAAAAATGGAATACACTATTTTATTTCATAACATTATGAATAATTGATTATAATGTGGAAACTAGTGAAACATATAAAATATATTAAAAAATTATGATCATATAATATTATAATCAAAACCATGTTTAATTTGGGAATATAATAATATCCTAACAAAGTTTTCAAATAACTGATAATATATGAAATGAAAATTTTAATTAATATAAAAATATAAGTATTGAGGGTTAATCTAGGTGCGTATTAAGGGAACACAAACAATGCACTTAAATGATGAATGAGATATACTCAAAAAAAATATTTTTGGTGTTGTTACCCTAAAGATTAAATTGTACCAAAAATAAATCAAAATTTAGTCCATAGGGTGAGATGTATTTAAAGGAGACTATATAATCTATATATTACCAAAACAATAAGTTATTATCCATTTATTATAAGGATCCCAAATGTTCGCACTAGGGTTTGTTTCTAGATTCATTGATATTCGGAATCTATTTCCCAAACTTTGTATTCAAATTAGACTGATAAAAACTGTAAATTCCTTGACCCTTTTGGCATAGAGTTAGTGGTTACATTATCAAATTTTTATAAGATATAATAGGTTTAATCCCAATATAATTAATAGTTTATTTGTATGGGGAATTTATATACTCACTAAAATCTGATATTAAAATTTAAAACATAAAATAAAACATATTAGTTTCATTGATAACACTTTTATTAATTTTATAATATCCCTACATATAAATAATTATACACATCTTGTTATCCTTTGGAATGGAAACTTAAAAAATTATTTACCATAGATCCTAGATAAGGGTATGCATATTGTTGAAGCTAATAAGGCATGAATAAAATGTAAATATTAAATGATGATGAAAAAATATCATATTAATAAAAAAATTAATAGAAACATATCCATGAATATCTTAACTATTTAAATAATAACATGTACATGAGTAACCAGTTTTATAATTATTAAACTCATAATTTTTTATATTTTGAACTTAATAATGAGGCTTTGTTCAAGGACATCTCAAGTAAATTGGTAAGGCCTTGCACAAATATCCAATATAGTTTGACTCATTATATCTACTAATGAATCGTGGGGATATGTAATTTTGGTCCCACATCAAACATACTATGTACAATGAATTCATCATAGGAATTAATAATTAAACTTTATCAATGTTCCATAATGATCAATAACTATCCATATTGGTTGAAATTGCATATGAAATGTCAATTATTTACCACGTCAAATTGACCATAAAACATATAGAGAAACATGATTGATGGTATCATTTTATTATATCCTTATTAAATAATATTATGAATCAAATAATTTATAAATAAATGAATACATTTTAAAACTTCACTGGAATATTTCAAGATGAAATTTCACTTTTCACATTTATATCACTTATTTAAAAAATTAAAATTTACCAAATAATAATGGAAAAATAATTTGAAAAGTAACCTTTCAACATATAAAATAATTATAAATCAAATTATCACTCACCATGTCTGTAAATGTCATTAATGATGTATATGGTTAAGAAACATTAAATTTAAACGTTTTATAAAAAAATGTGAAAATGTAACTCATTTAAAAAACATCTACATGATTCATTTAAAATCATTTATTTAAAATTAAAAAATTGTTAGAAATGTAATTACTAAAACATTTAAAAATAATAAAAACATTCTATTCAATGTTTACTGGATCATATAGAAATGGATGAGAAATATAACCAAATAAGTAGAAAATAGTCGATTAGTTTTCCTTAAAAACACCACTTCAATATCATGGGCACATAATGAGATGAAATTTAAAAGAAAAATAATAATTTAAAGAAATATTCATTGTATAGTATGATAAATGTTTTATGACATTATTACTTAATAATTTCCAAATTCATTATATAAACAAAATAATTTGAAATTATGATGATATTATGAAATAAATCATTACCTCTGGCCAGACTTGCTTCAAACATGTTTGAATCTCTTATATAATAGATATGGATTCATTGTACATATTTTACATTAAAATATAAAATATATAATACCATATATGATTTATTTATAATATTTTATCACCCATTTATTATTAATTAGTTGTTAAAATCATCATTATAGGTAATATCTAATTTTTTTCATTTATGTTTTCGTTCGGTAGTTTTAGTCCTTTTATATTGATCAGGATTCAATCATATAAAATTTCATGGAATTGATATAAATATCATATATATTCTTTAAATTTGTTTTTATATTAATCCATATAATATAGAGATCAATAAATGAATTACAGTATTTGTGGAAAGGGTAGGACATATGTACACATCATCAATGTTTTGTCTTTTTGATGGATTTAATGAAAGAGTGGTAAAAAATAACTCACATTAAAATTATTATTATTATATCATATATATGATATATTTTTATAAAATATTGAAATATTAAAATCAATTTCAATTAGAGACAAAAAACAAAAAACATCAATTCATGGTGGTTGGAGTCCACAAGTACACAAGTGCAATGATACCAATTCTCATTTGATTTACGAATGGGTGGTTTATGGTGGTATTATAATCATAATAATATATATATATATATGGGATATTTAATATATTATTTAATGGAATATTTCAATGATTTATAGAAGGTTAAAGGTGTTGTAAAAAAAGAAATTAATCGGTTAAGGTGATTGCATGAACATTGAAAGAGAACCTATAGATTACCTCTTATGGGTCCCATGGATTGTATATTGGGAGGACCAGCACCTCTAAGATGTGGATAAGGGTTTTTATAATATAAATAGGTAGGTATTTTTTTTATATGTTTTAAAAATATGTGATAATTAGTGAGTGAATTTGAATCCTTTTATGAGGTGTTTTAAATAATATATTTTTTTAACCACATCGTTATCCTATTTGAACCATAACTGGAGTAATGACCATTTACATCATAAATGTTTATCATTTTTCTTATATGGTGAAAATTGAAATGAAAAGTAAATGAGATTATTTTTCATACCATTTATTGTTTCCATTTTACTCTTTCATGAATTTTATGCATTTCAAGTAATTGATAAAAATATCAGATTTTTAAAATATAATTATTATAATTTTTTATGATATAAATTTAATTCAACATTATGTATAACATGAAACAGGTAAAAATTAAACATAATATTTTCAAACATTTATAATATGTTATATATTTCTAAAAAAGTAGCATAACACAATAATTTTTTCAAATTTTGTAAATTTTAATATATACTAAATAATTAAAATTATGCTCTATTAATTGAATAAATACTATGTCACTGTAGTGCAAGCATATAATGTAATCAAATAATAAGAAAAATTTAAAAAAATTAGGAACAAAAAAAATCATAATTCACAAAAAATAAAATTTAATCGGAATCTAATTTTTTTAATCCCTATCATATCATAAATGATATGATTTAAGTAGAGAGAGTGGAAATTGGTATAATTATTTACATAAAAAAATATAAATTCAAATATCAATGAAAAATTTATGAAAATAGATATATTTTTTAACTTCGATGGAAATTAATGATATAATATCATTACAAATGATTAATTTCTGTTTTAGATAAATTTTAAGCCCTTATCAATTTCGTTTATAACATGAATTACCCTATTCACCCATTATAGAGGTGAAACATTTTACCACAATTAATAATAATAATGAAATTAAATAATATGGACCAATTTAAAAAATTATAACCCCTTGATTATAAATAAGGAATCCAATTTTCATAATTATATTTATATATTTTTAAAGAATTAATTTTAAAATATGTAAAAAAATGTGATTAAAATCATTTTTAATACTGTATTAAGAATAAAACTAAATTTATTATAATACCATGTGTAGAAAAAAATTAGATGGAGGTTATATTATTTTGTTCGAAAGGAATATATATATATATATATATATATATATCAATAGAATAATTCAACAATAGTGACCAACAAAATTTATTAAGATAATAACACATAACGTGCATAAAAAGGGTTTTTAGAAAAAACTCACTTTTCCCATCAAATTGTTTTTATATTAATTTATAAAATATTAGAAACTAAGAAATTTATTGTAAATAATATATTTTTTTAATATATTTTTATTCTTATCTATATGAACTAATTATAATTGATATTCTATAACATTGACATTTAAATTATATTACAATTGTTTTCATGGTTCATGTAAACTCGATGTATCTTATAATGCAAGATATTGAAGAAAATTAATTTATTTAAAAATAAATACATCCTTAAAAAATAGGGCATTATAATGAAAACGTCATTAAGGTTTTAAATCAAAATTATTTTCTTATTAATTATATACAATGTTCCACATCGTGCTTTTTCTTTAATGGGTATTCGAATCATGTGTTTTAAATCTCCAAAGAATTTCATTTCAAAATATCCCTCTTTGATGAATTTTTTGAGTTGTAGTCCTAGATTTTTTAATATATTGTATATAATACAAATTTGGTAAATGTTATCATTGTAATAAATGAGTTCATTGAATTCATTGTTTTTTTAATGTGACTCATTTGAAGGTGTTTTATATTATGTTTAAATCCATTGAAATTACTTTTGTTTTTCCTTTCGATGTGTGTTATTTAATCACAAGGATTCTTTATCTGGATGGATTATAACAATGTTATCTACCTTATAGAATGGATATGTATTGAAATTCCTTTTTTAATATCACAATATAAATCTTTATTTATTTCTAATTAATTATGAATATGTATTATATTTAAATTGAAATATTCCATATATTGAATGTATTTTACACAATAATATAGATGGTGAGTGATGGTTTTTGCAAATTCCCATGAAGAATTGGTAAGTCTAACGATACAATAGTTTTTGGAATTTTTTTTCTGAATCCCCAATGCAATCCAGATATATTGGTTGTGGAATTGAGGACAAGAATAATGGATTCGATTAGGCTTTGATTGTAGAGATAAAGATGCACAACATTATTCATCCCATTACCATAATTTTAGTTATTTTATGAAAATGATTAATTATATTATTAGGTCGTCCACATATTTTTTTCAATATTTTGTTACCATGTAAAAGTAATTATTTGATTTTAATCTATTTCCTTACATATTATACATTCCTTTTTAATTTAGTGATAGTACCTAGTATATATATTCCCTTATTGATGATTTAATATCCCCATTCATATGTTTCTAGTATTTCATGTTATGTATTAAATTACTACCATTGATATGTTTAGAAGAATATTATATGTAAGGAATTTTTATGAGGTTATAGAGAATAATTATTGGATATAAAGTTCCTAATGTTGTTGGAAAATTTTGATTAATTAAGAAAGACATGGGATTTATTATTTAATGTTTTCTCTAATTATCATAAAATCATAATTTAAATAAGCTTTAGAATGTATGTAATTAAATTTTCACAATATTTTATTTAATTATCAGATGGTGTTGATCAGGGGTGGTCAAACATATCAATAGTGAAACCCATATGCACGAACCTTATGTTATGAGTGATATATATATCATAAAGGCATTATGATTCCATTTTTAAAAAAACTATAGATCAGTAATATCATTTAATACAACATTTTTATTTCATTAGTTATATCTAATATAAATCCATTGGAATTATATTGACTCACTATATATTATATCTTATAGAACAATCCATTAAACAACTAGGAATAGTTAAATATCCAAATGTATTTAATGATTAAAAATATGAAATTGAGTGATTTATTTTGTAATGATTTTATAAAATAACAAACATGGTATGTTTTTTTCTATAATGGAAGGATTTAAAATAATATGAAAACATTTATTATACACCAAATCTATAATATAGGAACCCAGATCAATTATAATCCCCACATGATATAAATAAATCTTTTGTAATTTAACAGAATTAACAGTATATAATACAATGAATATGGCCACAAAAATTTTACACCATCATGAGTTCATGATAAAGATATAATTATAGGAATTCAAAATAAATCATTTCCAAAAAGGTATCCATTACATTTTTTAATTGCATGATACCCAAGAGGAATCCACCAGACATCCTAGCATATTAGTGCCTCTAGAAGAAAAACTATGAAGGGGATGAAAATAAAAAAAATGATGAAATTATTTCCATAAATTTATGATATTTATAACTTCTAGATTATATTATTAAACATTATTAAATCACCATTGGGACTTTCAATATAACTACAAACATTTACTCATGTATTAAAAAAACTTTTTCAATTCAATGACTAGTTATGTTTTCAACACAAGAATGAAAAACTTGTATGATTCATCATATGATATGAATTATTAAATAAAATAGAATTTGTTACATCCCTCAATTAATAACACATAATGGTTTTGAAACATAATAATCAAATAAATGGGACAAGAATCCTATATCATGCCTTTTGATATAGTAATTCATACATTATGACATGTTTAGGTAGTATTGTATAATAATTCATTATAAAATACACATAGAATACAATATGAAATTTAAAAATTAATAATTTTCATAATGGTTTCAGGGTTTTTTATTAATCAATAAAAATTAAACCACTCATATATTTTAATATCTATAAAATTATCATTTATGTGATTATAGAGAAATTACTAATATATGGGTATCCTATCCATCATGTTCATGTATCATGAATTCTAAATTATTTACCAATATTTATCTATCAAACAAAATAAATGATAATTGAAATACATATCCCTAACAATCTATTAGATATACCCAATCTACAACAACACATTGATGTGGGTGATTATAAGTAGATATGTGAATAATTCATTATTTATATCAACCAAATAAGTGTGTAAGAATGAGTATAGATAATTTCACCACAAAGAAACCCTTAAAAGAGAATTTATGTAATGAGGAATACAAAATCACATGTCATTGTCCTAGATATTCATCAATCATTGGTTGTATCGCATATAAATTAATTCATGTACATGTAACATCCCAGTTCTGGGTTCCACCAAGAGGTGCCCATACCAGGTTGGACACATGGCCTCAAGAACATTTCCCCCAAAGCCGGAGGCTTCTGACAAGTAGCAATAGACATGGGTGTGATTGTGGGGAAACTATAACCTCATTTGGAGAGTAATGTTGTGGAATGAAACAAACAACATTAAGGGAAAGAGTAATAATACTATATAATAATTAACTGGGGAAGACTAAAAGTTATAAAAATATGGCGCATATATTTAAATTATGCATCCTACATATGTTTAGAAAAGCAGTCAATCAAGTCACAATGCTATAATACCTTACTAAAATAGTGGAAAAGTTAACAAATAAACCTTATCATCATCTCAAGCCTTAGTTCGGTCTCATTCTATCTAACTCCACAACAATCACGTACCCAACGTATAAGGGAACATTATCTTATTTATACGTACGAAAATATAATTTTTCTGGGCCCAAAAGCATGACCCAAACAGGGTGTGAGACAAATCATAGTATTCCACCACTGAATGATTTGTTCCTAATAGTCAGTGAATATATATCATAGTAAATAAACAAAATAAAGCAGTAAAAAAGGAATTACCCCAAAGTAAACAATAATACAATATCAATTTCATTCATTTTCATATATCATGTAAGCAAAAAATTAAAACTAGTAACCCTCTAGGAAGTACTCACAGCCTAACCGACATGGTTCAACCAATCAAATAGAAGATACCCTCTGGTAAGTACACACAGTCTGACCAATCTATTTGAGATTTAGAAAATAATCTATGAGGAATGACTCACCGTCAATTCACCATGTGGTCTCATATCTGTATGTATAGACACTCTATTAATGCCCTAAATAACCAATTCCACCTCTGGTCTGGTAAAAAGGAACTACAAAAACTCTGAGGGATCAAAAAGTCAACCCCCTCTATGTTCATCCAACATAAATGTAAACAGACACTCTGGAGAAGCCCTCAACGTCCATTCTATAACATATCATGACATGTAAGATAAAATCACTCCATCCTAACAACAATAGGCTTGGGAAACAAAGAATCCTAATTATAAATCCTAGGAAAAAATGTCAATATCAAAAATGGAATGAGAACACATCCATAGAATAGAAATTAACCTTATTCACAAACAAACTCTACTCAGGAACAAAATTCATAACTAGCATTAACATGGATAAAATCATTAAACAAAAAATACCCCGAACAAGTGTATTGGAACTTTTGCACATATAACGAAATGACCAAAAACAAAAAGGAACAAACCACCAACCTCCACATTGGATGATTTATATACTCTGGAAACAACCCTTGAATCTCCCAAGAACGTCGTAGATCTACAAAAGCATCTAAAGTGATCAACAAGGATATCTCATGCAATAAGAAGAATCAAGAAATGCGGTTCTAGAATAAGGAAGGGCATACTATAAAGATTCAAAGGCAACCAAAGGAGGTAAAATTAGAGAACAGATGCTTGATCCGGGGATCCAAAGAGAATCATATATCTTTGGTTACTCCTTGACAAGACATAAGCAAATGAAGGAATTTCTACCAATTAGATTTGATCGTGGTCTGTTATAAAAATTAAAAAGAAAAGTACATAGTGTGTATTTTAAAAGTAGATGTTGTGTACTTTCTTTTACTGATCCCCACATTAGGTGGCCTTCAGGTCAACCCATATGGTCATGTACTCGGTCGTCACACAACCGGTTCATGGTCACACGCGGTAACCATGTACACAACTTTCACTTTATAGTACATGGCGTGTACTCTTGAAAGTTCCAAAAACTACTCTTTTTCTCAAAAAAAACAATAAAAGAAAGAGATACTTAAAAATAAGATCCATGTTCTTACAAACTTCCCCCCTTAAATAATTTATTCCCTAAATTTCCCTAGCAAGGTGGCGTTGAATAGTAATCCTTGAACAGCTCTGACCACTATGATCGAAAGTCGACCTCACTCTCCCTCGTATCATCTTGTTCAAACCCATACTGCCATAGCACATGTACCAGAGGAACATACCAGCCACATAGAACCATCGCACTATGATAAAAAAATCTAGATTGGATGATACTTAAATAATTATTCCACCTCTTTCACAACCTCCTCGGGTTAAAAAACATTATATGAGTCTATGAATTAATGTTGTAGATGAGAAACGTCAAAGATTTCATGCATGTCCCATCACTTTTGTGGTAACTGAAGTCGATAGGAAACTGGATCGACTCTATCAAAAACGAATAATGGTCCCATGTACCTCGGTGAAAGCTTACCATGTATCCTAAAAATCATGTGTCACAATATTGGTGTGACATACAGAAAAACATGATATTCTACCTCTAACACCACAGGTCGTCCCCATTGATCAGCATAAGACTTCTGTCATGATTGTGCAGTATCCATCATCTTCTGAATCAACTCTATTTTATCTATGGTCCCCAGGACATGATGAGGTCCCATCATAGCTACATCTCCTACCTCTAACCAACATAAGGGAGATCAACATGGCCTACCGTAAAATGCCTCAAATGGTTCCATGTGAATGGTGGATAAAAACTATTATTGTAGGAAAACTCCACCGTAGGTATATGTTTCTCCCACGAACCTCAAAAATATATGATGCATGCTCGAAGCATATCTTCTAGCATAAGAATCGTACGGTCAGACTGGCCATCTGTTTGGGGATGGTGAGATATACTCAGAAGTACCTATATACCCAAAGCCCTTTGTAATACCTACAATTCCCAAGAAGTAAAACATGAATCTCTATCTGAAACATTGGTGATTGGAACACCATGTAGATGTAAAATCTCCTAGATGTACAACATTCCCATATCATCTACAATGAAGGTCTCCTTGATCGGCATGAAGTGAGGAACCTTCATGTGTCTATCAATTGAAACCCAAACTGCATCATTCCCCATGAGGCAACCTCAGTAAGCCGATCCCGATGTCCATCACAACATCATTTCACTTCCACTCGGGAATGGGTAACGACTATAAAATCCCTAATAGTCATTGATGCTCCATATTCACCTACTGACTGGTGGAACATCCAATGAAAAAAAATTAACATCTCTCTTTATACCATGCCACCAATACTGACAGTGTAGATCATGATACATCTTGGCGGCACCAGGATGAACTTCCCAAATAGGGGAATTAATTTCTCGCATCAATTCCTTGACAATATCTACTAGCACCCATATTCTCCCATGGAATCAAAATATCTCATCCATTCCCATGGTCCATACAGGAATAGGGTCCTCTTTTGACAAACACTCCCATAGGACTAGGCCTTCCACATTAGATAACCGCATCATTCGAACATGATCAATTAGAAAAGAGATAACAGCTATAGAAGAAAAGAACCTCTACCCCTGTCAATTATTCATATCCATATACCTCATAGAGAATAGATCTGTATGATTCCACTCACCTTTGGCCTTCTCATGTTCATGTATCTGAGTTCATATGCTCAACTCATCAGCTACTACATTGCATTTCTCTGGCATATAGGCAAGCTCAAAATCAAGTGACTAATGATACTCAAACCACCTTCACTGTCACATATTCAGATAATGATGAGCAATGATATACTTTTGACTTTTTAGATCAGTGAAAACCACAAACAAATATCCCAAAATATAATTTCTCCAATAGTGTATGGCATGAACAACTACGACCAACTCGAGCTCTTGCATCATGTAATTACTATCATGTGGCCTCAACTGCCAGGACCCATACACAATGACTACATCCCCCTGTATAAGAACATCCCCTAGACCGATACCTAACGTATCACATTAAACAATATGACTCTATCCCAGATCTGGTAATACTAGTATCAATACTGATGTCAACCTACCTTTCCAATCCTGAAATGAGGACTCACATGAATATGACCAGAATTACTTTGTACCTTTCCTAGTTAGGCCCATTAGTGGTGATTATAAGTTTGAAAATTCTTATATAAAATAGATGTAGTAACCATCTAGCCCTAGAAAACTATATACTTCAAATACGTTCTTTAGCTGCTCCCAGGAAACTACTGCTCAGACATTCTCTCGATCTACTGATACTAATGTCTCTAAGATAAAACGACCAAAAAATTGAATGTGGTCTATCAAATAGTTGAATTTTGGGAGCTTATAATATAATAGATGCTCACATACGGTACACATAAGGAACACAAGATGGTTATCATGGTCACGTTGAGTGAGATAGTACACAAATATATGGTCCCTAAAGCCTACCATGATAGCATCCAAGTATGGATGGAGCACTCAGTTCATCAATTCCATGAAAACACTAGGCGTTTTCGTGGGTCTGAATGGAATAACCATATACTATAATAAACTATACCTGGTATGAAAGTCTATAAGACATATATCAGATGGTATTATATGCAACTAAT
This sequence comes from Viscum album, assembly GCA_963277665.1. Taxonomy (NCBI): domain Eukaryota; kingdom Viridiplantae; phylum Streptophyta; class Magnoliopsida; order Santalales; family Viscaceae; genus Viscum; species Viscum album. The sequence goes on along the minus strand of OY728143.1, from coordinate 52,276,891 downwards.
GGTAACCATATATAATGTCAATCTTTGAGAACACCTAGTATTCTCAAAATTGATCAAAGACATCATCAATCCTTGGAGAGGGATATCAGTTCTTGAACGTCAACTGTGTCAACTTCTGATAATCCACACAGAGTATGAGGGTACCATCCACCTTCTTCACAAACAGGATAAGAGGTCACCAAGGAGAAGTATTGTGTCAGATGAAACCCTTTTCTAGAATCTCCTCCAATGACTTTTGGAGCACCTATTACTCTGGTGTGGCCATCCTATAAGGAGGAATGGAAACTGGTGCAACTCTTAGAATGAGGTCAATAGAAATTTATACCTCTTTTCCTAGATACATACATGAAAATTCATATGGAAATACATCTCTTAAATTCTCTACCAGTGGAGGTAAGTCCATATATGTTGTTACTTGGTCATCCCCATATATACTCGAAATCCAGGCTATACCTCCTCCGAACCGTTGATGCTCTCGTCCCATGCTACTTCCCTAGACATCCCATTAACCCTTATGTAAAATAGATCCACCCTATGGGAACATAAAACACTCCCTACGATGAACGAAAATCATCAACTACCCATATGGAAACTAACCAATCCATCATTATAATGACATCATATTCATTCATATCTAAGGCATAGAGGATCTAGAAAAATTGACAACCTCAATCCTCAGGAGGGATCTACTTGCACTAACACACACAATCCGTTCTAGTCACCAACGATGTATCCATCATCAAGACATATAAAGACGTAAAGATACAGAGCCCAAGGCTCTCCACAAAAACAATAGATATGAATGTACTGAATGAACCTATATCGAAAAGTGAAGAATCTAAAAATGAGGCAACTGTAATTTTACCCCAAACTATAGAGGGTTTGATATCCTTCTCTTACTGGTTCTGCTCCACTACAAATGTCTGGCATATACCATGACCCTCTGACCCTGCCTATCCACATTGATTTGAACCTCCATGTTGTCGCTGAAAACATGTTGAATGGGTACCATATCCATGACCTCCACCTTGTCATTAAATGATGAAAGAACTCTAGTTACTAGACTGATGGGAGACTAGTGGTCCTACTCCTCAACGAGGAGTCGAAATAGAACCTCTATCACCATCTGCTGGTGAAATGATCTGATAGAAACGCTGGAGATGACTCATATTGCCGCAAGATCAGTACTCTATAGGGTCCCGAGTCCCTCGGATTACACCCCATGACCATAACATGGTAGACTATAGAGGTGATGGATGTCAACCTTAATATTTTCAACTGAGATGAAATGTATTTCTTGATACCATCATAAAACTTCCTCACCTGGAATAACTCATATCCCACTGTAATGGGTGAGAAGAACTACAGATCTATGAAATAGTGATGAATACTCCATAACTAAATGATTATCCTACTCAACACTCATGATCTCTTGGGCTCGATCGGCCCTCTAAGTACCTCGACAAAATCAGTCAAAGAATTCATCCTGGAACTCATCACAAGACAAAACCTCCTGGCGTCCTTCCTGAGAGATCAATTACAACCATCTCATGGAGGAAATCTTGAAAAAAATATGAAGTGAACCTCACCCTCCTCTCTAGATTCATCTTCAGATGATCAATGATAGAGATCATGGATTCTATCCATGATTCTCCAACCTGAGGTCCTTTTTCCCATTTGAAGATGGAAGGATGTTGCTGCTGACAACCTGGAATCAATTCTATCATAAACATAGTAGGATGTGTTGCACCCCTGAAGGTTTGCATGAAAACAATAAATCCCTCTAAAAACTGTGCATCTACACCTGAATCGAAGATAATGGAGGATCCAAGACAGGCACTGTAAGAGGATCAACTGGTTGTCCCACAACAACCAGGTCAGGTTTCTAATCACTACCATGTAACTGGCATACAACATAAGTACGTCACGGTGGAATGACTCTAAAAGGTCAAGGGCACACCTTAGTTCAATATTATCAAGGATTGAAACATACATGTGTAATAAGGAAACATGAGAAAGAAATAATTCATGATTTTCAAAAGAGGGATACACGTCTTGTATGAACCCATCATGAAATGTTCCTTTAATCCTTCACATGGGCATGTACATCTTCCAACCCTAGTCATGAAACAACCCATACACACGATGTGATATCCTAAAACATGGTGTGTAATTGAATCCTCTTCCCCTACATAAGTTCTTATTCCCAACAAATCCCACACGGTTCTCCTAGATCAAGACTACACGACATGTTGGTGCCACAAACAACGTTTACGAGAAATAAATTAAACGACCGATGTTGTTAGTTACACAGATGGTTACACAACTTGTTATACATGATGTGTTTGTTCCAGAAATGGTGTATACTAACTACCCATAATCCAACAATGTCATTGGTCACATGGCTGGACACATGGTCTTAACACCTGACGTGTAATTTCGGTACACACTGTGTTCCACCAAATACATCCCAAACCCGTGTCTCATCCCACATAGGCAGCAACACAGTTAGGGACTACTTGGTGTGTACATATAGTAAATAGTGTGAACTCAGTAAAAAAACATTTTCCTAAAGATAACGATATGTGGTGATTATTTATCAATGCACTCCGTGTATTCTTGGTTTTTCCAGACATTAAGTCTTTGAAACTACTCTGGAACATAGAAAAAACAGAAATTAAAATTAAAGTTCCATATTTCTATCTACGAGGGACCATATTCCCCACAAATCAAATCTTGACATGCGTATACACGACATGTATATGAATAATAATGCAATGATCAACCAAATTCTGATCCATGAGGGAACATAATCCCCGTGAATCAAATGATTTCATTCATTCAAACTAAACCATACACAATTCAACATCATATCCAAAAGTAGGTATTATATCAAGGAATCTATCACAGCAGCATGCATATCTAGAATAACATCTATCATACCAACATCCAATCAGTAATGAACCGTAAATGGATTGGAAATAATGAAGGACATGTGATCTCTAGAAAGTTCATATAATATGCATGTGATGGTATACCCTCATCTCATCAGATTGAAATAGTAATAGAACCTCAATATTATCAAAGATAACATCACAAAACATGTGAATCACCCTACGATGAAATATAATCAACTGTCATAATTGAAAAACCTGAAAAAAAATTACCACATCTAAGGTAATTCAATTTTTATCTATACATGGGTTAGCTACTCCCATGCACATATTATTACCAAGTACCAATTCCTACCTATTCCGGTATATAGGATCATAACAGTAAGTCAATAAGAAAAGAATCCTCTCAAACCACATTGTAACGACCAGGTTCTGCGTGCCACCTAGAGGTTACCCGTACCAGGTTGGTGACATGGCCTCAAGCACAATTCCCCAAACTACAGAGGCCGTAGACTAGCAACGAGAGCCCTAGGTGTGATAGTGAGGAAATTATTCCCTCATCGGAAGAGTAATTAAGCGCAATGAAACAGATAAAAATATAGAAAAAAAGTAATAATACCATAAAATAGTAATCAATTGACGATTGAAAGTAAAAAAGCAACTGGAGCACATATATAAATTTTTCAAGATACATATGTCTAGAAATGAAGTCAAAAAACTCACAATACAGAAAAACAATACTAAAAAAAAGTACAATGAATCAAATAAACTCCAGTAGCATCGCACGACTAAGCTTCGTCCCATCCTCTCCAACTTCGGATAAGTCAAGTACCTAACATAGAAGGGTGGTTGACCTTATCTATACAAATAAAAATATAATCAGTTTGGGCCCACAAAATGTCCAAAACTGGGTGCGAGACGAATCCCAGTAGGAAACCACCAAAAGATTTATTCCTAACAGTCAGTGAATATATATTGAAGATAATAAAAAAATAGAGCCGTAAACAAGAAAGTACTCAAAAATAAACAATCCTTCAATTTCAATTGCATTATTTTTCATATATAAATTAAGAATAAAATTAAAAAAATTAATCCTCTAGAATGTACTCATAGCCTAAACCCCTAGTTCATCCAATCAAACACAAGAAACCCTCTTGGAAGTACTCATTGTATTACCCCTCTAGATCAGCTTTAACAAAGACTCTATGAGGAAGAACTCACCATAAATTCCCCAAATGGTCTCATATAGGTAACTATAGACACCCTGTAGAAGCACTCAACATCCAATTCCCCTCAGGGTTTCGTAACGAGGAACTACTGACACTCTGAGGGATCACAATGTCAACCCCCTATGGCCTCACAACATAAAAGAAAAAGGACACTCTAGGGAAGACCTTATTGTCCATTATCCCTATGGTAAAATAGATAAGTTTCCCACAAACCTATGTAAATCTATTGTGGACAAAGGATATATTCCAGCCAACGTAATCCTCATGAACAACGTGGAAAAATAGTCTACAACATATCACAGGAATTCAAATAAAATCACTTCATCCTAACAACACAGGGCATGGAAAAAAAGAATCCTAAAAGGAATAGCTAGACCAAACTATCAATATAAAAAAATGTGTGTGAAACACATTCATAACATGGAAATTAAATATATTCACACAAAAAAAACCTCTACTCAGGCACAAAAGGCATAACCGAAATTAACAGGGCTAAAATCCCTAAAAATGAAATACCCCGAAAATGGTATTGGCTTTATTACACATGTTAGTCAATGATCAAATACAGAAAGACACAAACCACCTTCCTCGATGTTGTAAGAACTATTTACACTGGAAAATACCCATGAATCACCCTAGGATGTAGTAGATCAACAATAAGTTCTAAAACATTCAACAAATGAAATGTCATGCAAGAATATGAATTATAAAATGAGTATCAAGAAGAAAGAATATTTTACCGTGTAGATTTCAATGTGATCAACAATGGTTGAAACAGAGAACAGATTCTCAATCGAGGGCTCTAGGAAGAATCAGCGATCTTTAGTCGCTCTTGGATGAGACAAAGGAAAAAGAAGGCATTTCCGCCAATTAGAGACGACCTTGTTATGTTATAATATTTAATAAGAAAATTACATGGAAAGTCTTCAAAAATTAAGAGGCACGTACTTTCCTTTAACGGGAACCGCTTTAGGCGGCCTCCAGGTCACCCTACATGTTTATGTACTCAGCCGTTACACGACCAGTACACGGTTACCCATGAAAACCCGGTACACGATATGTACTTGTAAGTAAATAATGTGTATTCCTAAAATTTCCAAAAACTCCAATTTTTATCAAAAAAAACAAGAAAAGAATGAGTTTCCTGAAAAACTGATTTGGGTTCTTATAGTACACAAAAACATCGATTCTCCTATTGTTATCTCCTGAGTCTTCAGTTGTAATCTGGAGCAGAAAAATATTATTAATCACCCCTAGACCAATCTCATTGAAATTAAATGAAAATTCAATGAATAAAAACATAGTTATTTAATTATTCTATGAATCACATTACAACATGTTATATATTTCACCCACGTATTTTAATTTTATAGAAAAACATCACAAATTATCTATATAATAATATTTTATCACATACTGATGATATAAATTCAATAATGATAATGGATATAATTTTATTATAAATCTTCTCATATCATATACATGCTAATATACAATCCTTCACCAAGTGTTTTATCTACATAATTTCTATTATGTAAAATTTATAAACTAAATTTCTCATAAATTCTCATAGATTTATTTAATCCCTATAAGATAGATTCTATTAACTTTGTCCATATTGATAATGTCATCATTCAAAAAACTATTTTGGTAACTTTTTTAGAATTTATAATACGTTACAATCCCATTGTAATCATGTCACTTCAATAGAGGGAATCCCCATACTCATTATTATAATATTTTCCACTAAAATCAATCCTTTTCAATTAAATCATTTGTTTCTATATTCAATATCTGAATTAATTTTATCGAATTTATTTCTATAAATTATTTTATTTATATTATAAAATGAAACTTGAAGAGATTTACTCATTATATATAATATATGAAATCTACATATTTTTATTATTGAAAGTTCCCTAATTTGTCTCTTTGGATTTAATTATTTTTTATTTAATAAAAAACCAATAGTTTTCTTAGAAATATTCTATTATATTCATTAATTCACATCCAACTCAAATATATTTTATTTATATTTTTAATTATTTGTTTCATAATTAATTCATTTCCTATATTAGATATATTAACATATTAAATAGAGAAAATATATTAATTTAAATGATTTTCCTTCCTTTACATAACCTCATATCACATCATTTGAGCTATCAACACATTTTATTACTCACACTTCGTCGTTAATGTACTAATCTTGGTAAACAATTAAATTTTAAATTTCATTCTTGATAATATATCATTTAATTATGACAATTTATATAAAAAATAATATTTTATGTAATCATCCTTCTCAACCATAAACTCAGTTTCCTATTATCACGTGAAAACCATCATGAAACTCTTATAATATGATCTATAAGTTGATAATGAAACCCCAATCAACCTTCTTATAGGATATATGAGTTATTGATTAAAAATTAGGGTATAAAAATTACTAGTAGGAGGCACTAACCATATAAATACATCGAATATATAATGAAAATATCTAATAAACACTTTAATTAAACTGAAAACTAATTTCTCCATATTCATGTAATTTTATTAAAAATCAATGAATTAAAAAAAATTAAAAAAAATGATACTTCTACAGAACAGACAATATCCTAGTCTATACTCCATTAGAATGTAATTTAATACTCAATCAGATAATATCATATAGAAACATATACCTAAAATTTCATAAATAGGTGTGTGTATACTTGTACCCTCGAAATGATCCTCTTAATGACATCTAATGAACATATGGAAGAAGAATCCAATGGTTGTAGGGAATAAAAAACATTACCAATGCACACCTACAATAGCTCATACATTACCGAGTCTTAGTAAGACACACTCAACATTAATTTTTACATAATATAATAATTTTGGATCAGATAACTTGTCACTACGTTACCCTAAATCAAACATTCGACTATTTTATCTCTCTTACTCCCAAACAAAAAATATATTATGATTCTATACACTACATATAACTACATAGCCACATCCTCCATCAAAAATGATAACAACATCATCATTATAACAATATATTTTATAAAACATCATACCCTATAACACATATGACATCATTATAGGTTTATAAAAAAATATTCTCCTCATTATATTTTTGTACTATGAACATGAATTCCATCAACCTCATTCCCACCACCATCCATGAACTTACTAACTATGTATCATACCCACCATGAAAACAACAACACATATTTATTGTATAATAACATCAGGTCATAATAGTTGATGGTGGAACAAGAAAAAAGATCATGGAAGAATGACTATTCATCCACATTTTCCCTTGAAAACCAAGATACATGGGAAAGACATGGCACAAAAAACATTTGGGTATTGGAATTGGTATCCACAGTGTATGGGTAGTGTTTTATATTATAAGAAAAATGAAACAATTATTCAATCAGACACAATCCCAAACCAAGGTTTCCTAAAAAATACTATTTCCCAATATATCATCATAACTTAGCTACCGATCACTATGAACCACTACCATACCCATAAAATATATTTCCACAGATTACTATAACAAAATTGATAATTAAAAAACTACATTTTCAACACATTTAGTAAAATATTTCATTCATTTTCAGAAATTGAACTCTAATAGATATTTTTCAGTCATTATGATATTGATTCCATATTTGACAAAACACAACTCATTAGACATAGTGCATGTTAATACCAATAATTTCTTATGTATTTAAGGAATTATATTTTCATTAGTATATTCTTGTTAATATAACAGATATTAATCCCATTTTCAAAATAATCATTACACTCAATATTCCATATCATAAAAAATGGCATAACACTAAGGGAAAAAGGACTTCCTACGATGGACTTTTTGCGATGGGGGTAACCCCTCGTCGCAAATAACCAATAAATTGCGACGAGATTTCGACTCCTATCGCAAAAGGTTTGGCGTGAAAATCGGGACATCATAGACGAATTCGTGTGATGGCTATTTGCGACGGTGGGATCCCACCGTCGCAAATAGTGATGTATTTGCGACGGCCCCCATCACAAATACCAGGTGGCGGTTAATAGCTTTTTGCTTCGGGATGTCTTCTAATCACAAAAGGTGTGTCGGTAGGGACTATTAGCGACGAGTCCCGTCGCAAATGTCTTGTTTACTGCTGCCAGTAATTAATCCGGGGTAGGTATTTGCGACGGGTCCCGCCGCAAAAAAAAATATTTGGGACGGGATACCCGTCGCAAATAGTCCCGTCGCAATTAATCTAACCCATATATACCCCCACCTATTTTTCCTCTCATTACTTTCAATTCATAGATCTTGTTTTCCTCTAAAATCTGATTTTAGAGAGAAAATTTTTCAAAGTAAATTTTTTTGTTCTCGAGGAAGTTGTGAAGACATCTGCATCAATAGAAAATCATGCTTAATGGTATTTATGTTTTATATAATTTATTATTTATTTCATTTTTTATGTTAATTTTTATTATTGATGATTAGTTGTAATTAAATTAAATTTAAATTGTTTCTTCACGAGTATTTATTTGTTCTACTAAATTAAAAATTTTAGTAATATTTTATAATAATTAGTAGTAATTAGTAATTATTAACGATAATTTGTAATGTATATAATAAATTTGTAGTAATTAATAATAATTAGTAATAAACAATAATAAATACTAGTAATTAGTAATAAATATTAATAATTATTAATAAATACTAGTAAATAGTAATAATGAGTAATAATGCGTAATAAATTGTAAAAAATTGTCATAAATATTAATAAATTGTAATAATTAGTAATAAATTGTAATTACTAGTAATAAATTGTAATAATTAGTAATAAAATGTAATAATTTGTAACAAATTGTAATAATTAGTAATAAATTGTAATAATTAGTTATAAATTGTAATAATTAGTAATAAATTGTAATAATGAGTAGTAAATTGTAATAAAATGTATTAATTAGTAATAAATTGTAATATGTAGTAATAAATAGTAATAATTTATAATAAATTGAAATTATTACTAATAAATTGTAATAATTACTAATAAATTGTCATAAATTGAAATAAATAGTAATAGTTAATAATTAATTGAAATAATTAGTAATAAATTGTAATAATTAGTAATAAATTGTTAGAATTAGTAGTAAACTTTTATAATTAGTAATAAACGGTTATAATTAGTAATAAACTGTTATAATTATTAATAAACTCTAATAAATACTAATAAACAGTAATGGTTAGTAATAATGAGTAATATTTATTAATTAATACTAATAATTAGTATTAAATTGTAATAATTACTAATAAATTGTAATAAATTGTAATAAAATGTAATATTTAGAAATAAATTGTAATGATTACAAATAATTTGTAATAAATTTTAATAATTAGAAATAAATTGAAATAATTAGTAATAAACAGTAATAATTAGTAATAAAATGTTATAATTAGTAGTAAACTGTTATAATCAGTAATAAACTGTTATAATTAGTAATAAATTGTTAAAATTAGTAATTAACTATAATAATTAATAATAAATTGTAATAATTAGTAACATTTATAAATAAATACTAGTAATTAGTATTTATTTGAAGTAATTAGTAATAAATAGAGATAATTAGTAATATATACAGATAATTAGTAATAATTAGTAATAATTAGTAATAAATAGTAATAATTTGTAATAAATTGTAATAATTAGTAATAAATTGTAATAATAAGTAGTAAATTGTAATAATTTGTAATAAATTTTAATAATAAGTTATATATTGTAATAATTAGTATTAATTAGAAATAATTAGTAATAATTAGTAATAATTATAATAAATTGTTAATAAATTGTGATATTTAGAAATAATTAGTAATAATTAGAAATAATTAGTAATAATTTGTAATAATTAGAAATAATTAGCAATAAATTGTAATAATTAGTAAAAAATTGTAATTTTAGAAATAAATTGAAATAGTTAGCAATAAATTGTAATAATTAGCAATAATTAGAAATAATTAGGAATAATTAGGAATAATTAGAAATAATTATCTATAATTAGTAATAATTAGAAATAATTAGGATTAATTAGCTATTATTAGCAATAAATAGAAATAATTTGCAATAATTATCAATAAATAGTAATAATTAGCAATAAATAGCAATAAATAGTAAGAAATAGTAATAAATAGAAATAAATACCAATATTTAGTAATAAATAGCAATAAATAGTAATAAAAAAGAAATAATTAGTTAGAAATATGAAGAATTAGTAATAATTAGTAATAATTAATAATAAATTGTAATAATTAAATACAAATTCTAATAATTAGTAATTATTACTAATAATTTGCAATAATTAGCAATAATTAGGAATAATTAGAAATAATGAGCAATAATTAGGGATCATTAGCAATAATTTGGAATAATTAGCTATAATGAGCAATAATTAGCAATAATTAGCAATAATTAGCAATAATTAGCTCTAATTAGAAATAATTAGCAATAAATATCAATAATTAGCAATAAATAGAATTAATTATCAATAAATAGAAATAATTAGATATAATTAGAAATAATTAATAATAAATAGAAATAAATAGGAATAATTTGTAATAAATATGAATAATTAGTATTAATTTGGAATAATTAGTATTAATTAGTAGCAATTAGTAATACATAGTAATAATTAGAAATAATTGGTAAAAATTAGAAACAATTAGTAATAATAAAGAATAAATTCGAATGAATAGTAATACATAGGAATAAATAGTAATAGTTAGCAATAAATAAGAATAGTTTGGATTAAATAGTAATAGTTAGGAATAAATATGATTAGTTAGTAATAATTAGGAATACATAGTAATGAATATGAATAATTAGTAATAAATAGAAATACATACTAATAAATATGAATAATTAGAATTAAATAGAAATACTTAGCAATAAATTTTAATAATTATGAATAAATAGCAACAGTTAGGAATTATTTGCAATAATTAGAAAAATTTTGCAATAATTAAGAATATTTAGAAATAATGAGGAATAAATAACAATAATTTGTAACAATTTGACATAATTAAAAATAAATAGAAATAATTAGGAATAATTAGCAATTATTTGGAATAATTAGCAATAATTAGGAATAATTATAAATAATTAGCATTAATTAGAAATAATTTGTAATAATTAGTAAAACTTAGTAATAATTAGTAATAGTTCATAATAATTAGCAATAAAGAGGAATATTTAGTACTAAATAATAATAGTAAGTAATAAATAGTAATAGTAAGTAATAAATTGGAATAGTTTGTAATAAAAAGGAATAGTTAGTAATAAATATGAATAATTAGTAAAAACAATAAGTATAATTAGTAATATATATGAATAATTAGTAATAAATATGAATAATTAGTAATAAATAGTAATAATTAGTTAGAAAATGTTTAGAAAAATTAGGAACTGTTGGGAACAATTAGGAATAGTGAGGAATAGTTGAAATAAATTTTAATAAATTTTAATAAATTTTAAGAACATGGCCCTGTTTCTAGTGGATTGACGACACAACCTTTGTTTGATGAATTTTTTCCATTCAACTCTCACAAACTCCAAACATTATGAAAAATGTGATGCTACATATGAATATTCAATATCGTATGCATGAGATTGGATATTCATTCATATGATCTTATTTTTCATAATGTTTTCAGGTGGTGACAGTTGGAAGATGACGATTCATCAACAAAAAGGGGGAACATTTATTTGACGACTCATTTACTTGCATCTTTGTCACATTGAAATCAAAATTAATATTCTGATCGGAGTTACGCATATTCTTTCTCGTGTATACGGTAATGAATATGGATACCTCTGACCAGATTCTTCTGTTTGATTTCACTGTGAGAAAGATGCAAGTAAATTAGCCGTCAGATAAAATAGTATCCGTTAATCCACTATAAATTGTGTCACCCTTAATTAATGGTAATTATTTAGAAGTGTTCATAATTATTTATCATCTTTTTTCAAATAGTGTTTTAATAATTTCTAATTATACAAAAATAGTGATGATTTTATATTTTGTATAAATATATAGAAAAGGAAGTGGAAATCAGTCATTATTAGATGATCGCACTTAGATAAATCATTGTAGAAATCCAAATGGTTCAGGTTTAAATCCTATATATATTGAGGGAGTGGATTTCATAGAATTTTCATCATCAAAACCAAAAAATGTTCCATAAGGAACAATTACGTGTCCTTGTAAAAATTGTGCTCTGATAACATTTGACACATTTGACACGGTTGGGGGACATCTCTTGCGGTTTGGATTTCAACCATATTTTTTGTGTTTCAACATGGTGAACACAGTTCCATAGAAGACACTAATTACATGATTCTAGAACCATCACAGTTCCAAGAATTGGTACATGATGTAGTTGGTCCGTCTGTTCAACAAACTGAAACTCATGATGATATTGATTTAACATCTGAGTTGGTCTCATCTGAATTTTTTGAGTTTTTGAGGTCTGCTGAGGATGCATTATATCCTGCATGCAAGATAAGAAAATTAGAAGCGGTATAAAAATTTATGGATATTAAATCAGATAATGCGATGTCAAACTACTATTTTGATCAGATATTTTCATTGGTGAAAACAATTTTACCTGAATTAAATGTGTTTCCTGTAAATTAATATGAGAGAAAGAGGTTAGTTCATAATATAGGAAATAATTAGAAGAATATTCATGCTTGTGAAAATGATTGCATCTTATATTCTGGTGAAAATGGGTCGTTGGATAGTTTTCCCACATGTGGACATTCGATGTATAAAGAAGCTCAACTAGGGAAGTTGGGATCAATTCCTATAAAATAGTTGAGATATTTACCCTTTACGCCCAGGTTATAACTTTTACTTATGTCTCATAACACAACTTGAATGTTTTCATGGCACAAAAACAATATTTCAACTGTTAAAAGCATGAATCATACATCTGATGGTGATTCATGGAAACTTTTTGATTGTCTGCATCTGGCTATTGCTTTAGAAGACCAAAATGTGTGATTGGTTATTTCTTCTAATTTTTTCTATCCATTTTGTTCTTATGGTAGTCATTATTCATATTGGCTAGTGTTTATAACTTCGTACATTCTACCTCCATGGATGTTATTGAAACATCCCTATATATTTTTGACTATAATAATCCCAGTTCATCAGAAATTGAATATTGATGTTTATTTGAAACCAATTATTGGTGAGTTAAATTCATTATGGAGTGATGGTGTTAGAACAGATGATGTTTCTGTGAAAGAAAATTTCAAATTAAAAGTTGTGTTGTTGTGGACGATTAGTGACATTCCGGCATATGGCCCGTTATCTGTCTGGAGTACACATGGTCTGAAATAATTTCATAACTATATTAAAGGAAAAAAAGCATGTATTCTCATCAATGGAAAAAAGCCGTGCTATTTTGACTGTCATCATAGATTTCTTCTAGCCGATCATCCTTTTAGATGGAAACAATCTCATTTCATAAAAGGAACAATTGAAAGGGATAAACCTCCAAAAATGATCTCAGGTAAAGAGTTAAAATCAGTTGTATTTTCATTACCTCCCATCACATTTGGGCCATTAGTAAACCGACAAAAATTTCATGGCTTTGGGAAGGAACATAATTGGATAAAATGAAGCATTTTTTGGGATCTCCCAAATTGGTCTGAATTTTTGGTCCGCCACATGATGGATGTCAAGAATATTTAGAAGAACTATTTTAATAATTTATTTCATACTATTTTGGATACACCAAGTTAGACCAAAGATATTGTGAAAGCACGATTAGATCTTGCACAAATGTGCAGGGGACCAGAACATGGACTATTTGAAAATGTCAGATCACAATGGTTAATGAATCCAAAAGCAACTTATACACTTTTTAAAGAGAGGCGCTTATTATTTTGTCAGAGGATTGAAAATTTGAGACTTCCATATGGATATGCTTCCTATTTAGGCATATGTGATAAAAATGGTCATATTACTGGATTAAAAATTCATGATTTTCATGTTATAATGGAAAGTATTATGCCGATTGGATTCAGTGGTTGGTTTAATTCTATGATTTGGTTTTCAATAACAGACATATCATTTATTTCTTCGAGACATTGGTTCATCGACAACAAACTATGAAGTGCTAAGAAAACTCAAAAAATATGTAGCTATAATTATATGTAAACCGGAAAAAATCATTCCCCCTGATTTCTTGGACTCAATGGAATGTATGATATTACATTTTCCACATAAAGCTAAATGTGGAGGTCTAAAAAGTTTTGATGGTTGTACCAATTTGATAGATGCATGTGTAAGATGGTGAAAAAATTATTTAACAAATCATCAGTTGAAGGATCAATTGCTGACGCTTATATGCAGGAAGAAATTTCTTTTATCATCACTCACTATTGTGAATCTGAATATCCCTCAAAATAAAACCTCATGGGATGGAAAGAGGGAAATTATAATGACTAAATAGAAAATAAATTATATATTATTAATCAGCCAAATCATGGCTTTGGTGGATTTCAAGAATGATGGCTTTCGGACGATTAACATCACAGAGCCCATACATATGTTCTGCTCAACTCTGAAAAAATGGAAGCATTTGTACTATGAGTGCTTCTATAAGATATTATATAATTTTTATTATAGTATGTAAACATATTTTATTTTTAGGTTATATGATAATCATATCAAGAAACAACTTCCACAAATTACAACAACTGCTCTTGAAGAACGCAGACAATTTTTTTTTCTCAAGGGTTTCAAAAATTTGTATCATAAATTATTGATGGTTTAATATCAATTCAGTTTACTATATATTATATTGATAACTGTTTTACAAAATTTCAGCTGTCTTGACATTCTAATAAAATTGATCAGAAACTGTGTATATTGAATAACCCACCATCCAAAATGGTTAAATCTTATAATGCATATGTGGTGAATGGTTTCCAGTTTCATAAACGTGCATATGGGGATTAAAAAAATGAAAAGTGGAGTTTTATTGAGTGGATCACATCATAAAGAAAATGAAGTTGACATTTATAGCATTATGGAAGAAATTTTTGAGGTATGTTATCTTGGATAGAATTACATAAAGAAGTTTAAATGTTGGTGGTTGGATACTGAGAGAGGCTTGCGTGTTCATCCGACTCATGGAATTGTTGATATTAAATATAAGTTTCTTCTTGCTATAAATAAACTATTTTTGCTGGCTCAACAGGCACATAAACTTTACTACGCAATTTACAATGCTAATTCATGTGTCCTGAGTGATTAGTGGAGCATAATAAAAATGAAATCTCAGGAAAATAAAATTACTCAAACTAAATTGGTTTCACGAAAGTTGAAGGAATTTTAAATTATCAAGAGACTATTCAAAATTCATCATTTTAAAAAATAAATGTGAATATCGATGATGACACCCCACTTTTAATGGTCGAGGGTGACGAAGATGTTAATGATGTTACAAATTAATTTGGAATGACAAGGGATGGAGAAAGTTAAAAAAATATGGACATTGAAGATGCTGAGGAGGAATATGATGACATTGACATCTTCAGACACAAATATGATGACGAAGGTGAACATTGAAACAGTTAAATGCTGGTTATTATCATAACTAATATATATATATATAATAGTAATTTTCAACTGTCTACTAACAAAAATCATTTTGATTTTTATATGGAATCTAATCTATTACTTGAGTTAGAGGAGATTGAGCTACCTTTGGGTGATGGGGGTGTAGGGATCATCTAACCCTCATCCTACTGGTGGTTCTGGTCATACGTGGAGGGGGAGTAGTCTTGCACGACTAATGATTCATGGCCCTATCCTCGAGCGACTTCCATGTCTTTGTTACGATATAGGCACACATATGTATAATAACCTATATATTTTAGTTAGATTTCAATAATTTATTTATATATATATTATTTGTTTGATTATTAATTCTTTTTTCATAGTTTTGCGCATAAAGCTATTATAAAGGGGAGCGTTGTCTTGCACAATTATTTTTCTAAGCCATGGATCACATGGGAATAGATTTTTGATGATGTGTGGCTCAGCTTGTACAATCATTGGATGGTATGTAAATAAGTAATTTTTATTTTCAAATTTATTTTGAAATTAATTTCATTAATAACATGATATTATAAATTATTTTTAGGGTTTATGGAATCCCATAAATGATAGCATGTGTGACAATATCCATGCAACATGGGAGGTGGCTATGCGTGATCATTTTCATCAGTTTCTGCATAATTTGAGAAAGTTGGCCATTAAGAAAGCCGGAGAAACTATATTTGACGAGTCGTGTAGAGTCTACCGACCAGAGTACATTTTATATTAGGGTTAGGATGTATTTTTTGTACACTGGTTGGGTGGTCGATTTTAGAGGAGGTCATTATTGAGTCGGAAAAACTGGGGTAGACAGGAGGTGGCACATTGAGCTAGTTGTCATACATTCAGTATGTATAGATAGCATCTGGTAAGTATTTTTTAAAATATTTTATATAACATCAAATATAAAGTGTTTATTTAATATTCATATAGGCAGCCGGGCATCCCGATATTATAGACTACAATGTTTTTCAGAAGAGGTACAGTGATCCAGCTACTAGAGATTCTAGATGTGATTTCCATCATCAAATTGTTGTTAGTCTTATTTTTTAAAATTTTATAATTAATTGAATATAATATTTTCACAATTTTTATTTCAATTTAGAATAGAACGAGTCATATGAGGGTGCGACCTCTCAGGCACAAGCTGAGGGTCAGGGCGAGGCGAATGATCAGACCAGTGCCCACCTTTTCGACGAGGCGACATGGATGAATGCGACTCAATATGTCTTTGAGAACGGCCAAGTAGTTGCTATCACCTCTCATTGAAACCTAGTACTTATTATGGTACTACTGTGATGCCGACATCTAGCTCGAGAGGAGCTCATGGAGAGGCATCATCATCTGCCTTACAGTATCGAGAACTGTTCCGAGCTCAGAATGACTTTATAGAGATTTTGCAGAAGTAGCAAGAAGAGAACTGTCAGCAGCAGCAGCAGCAGAAGTAGCAGCACGAGGAGGAGATGCGTCGCTTGGAGCAGCATCATCACGAGAAGATGAAGTTCATGCACCGTCTGACTCGTAGTTTAGAGATGTATTTTCCTCCATCGTCTCTTTCAGCTCCTCCACCTCCTCTTGAAGATGACCCCTAGTGATTTTTTATGTTAAAATCATTTTTATACAACATTTTTTGTAATATGAACTATTTACTGTTTATGTCTTTTATATCTGTGTGAATATTACATAATTTAATTTTTAATATTTTATGATTTTTTTGTGAATATTGAGAATTATATTTATTTTTTTTATTTTAATAATATTAATATTATTGTTTCATTAATAATACTTTTATTAAATATTTTTTTCAGTATTATACTTTTTAATGTTTGTTTATTTTACTTCTAATAATAATATTAATAAATAATGTTTTTTTATATTTTTTGCTGAATATTGAGAATTTTAATATTTTTAATATTTTTTATTATTTTAATAATATTAAAAATAATTTTTCGAAATTCATAATTTAATTAAATATATTATTTTAAAAACTTATTTATTATTTGAGACGGGATCTGTTGAGACATGTTCCTGTCACAAAATGTCTAAATAATTTTTTTTAAAAAGTTTTTGTGATGGGATTATGGACCCATCGGAAATAGTCTAAATAAATATTTTCAAATAATTATTTCTGACAGGCCCCTCACAAAAAAGTATATATATATATATAGTATATAATTAGATACATGTTTGTAGATGATGAATTTTCGCATTGACAAAATTTTTATTTTCGATGGGCCCATCGCAAATAATAATTTTTGCAACGCCGTTTTCTACAACGGGTTATTTGAGACGAGACCTCTTCGCTAAAACTTATTTCCGATGGGATCCAATCGTAAATAACACCTCATAAATAATTATAATTCTAGTAGTGTAATACATATAACAAAAAACCAATAACACACAAAATACCCCCACCCACCAAATTAATTCAACAACCACCACAACTACAAAAAAAAATGTACCCCTTGAAACATAACAATCAATAATCTGGATTACATACAAAATAAAATCATCAAAATCAACTAGTTCCATAATAATAACCACATCCCATCCAGAATATTAAGAAAAAAGTTGTCAAAAATGTAATAAAAAATATTTTAATAATTACATTCATGGGAATTAAATGTTTTGTGGATAATCATCATTAAAGACCCATTATATTTCCATACTTTTTTATTTAAAATTTTAAATAATCATCCATTGTTTACTATTGATTAGAGCAATTAAATAAAAAATACTAACATATAGGAAATTAACATGTAACAAATTCATCATAAAAATCATATATCCTTGAAACACTTGTAATATCTTAATATAACATAAATCACATGAAATTTTCCCCATTTCATTAAATTTCCTTTAGCAAATATTTTAACATAATTGAATTAATACTTACCAACCACTAAATTAAAATAGGATTAGTGATTCTAAAATTTAACATGTCACATACATAAATTATTATAATGGATTTTTTTTTAAAATTTGAATTATTTATTTTTTAGGGGTTTCACATGCTTTTATGGAGGAATGAGTGATTTTTCATGAATTGGGCCTTACCGTGAGCCCAATTCCAGATTTAAAAACTAGTTTTGTTTCTTTTATAACTCCTTCATTTTAAACATTTTTCAAGCATTAAAATTCCTAATTAGACTCCCCAGACCAATTAACCACAAAATATCAATTCAGAGCCTTTATAAATCCATAATCAAGGTGTATTTGGGTATTTATTTAAGGGATTGGGCCTGCTCGGAAGCCCATTTCCAGTATTAAAAACCAGTTTTGTTTATTTATTAACATATTCAATTTTAATTGTTTTTCGATGATTCCAAGTATCACCCATTCCCACTGAACCCATCTATGTGCCACCCTCTTTCCCCCATAAATTAAGCTATATTTCATCGTTAATTAGTAGAGAATATTATAGGGTTTCACAAATAGGCAATAATTGAAGAGGTAACTTCATTACTTATTAACTCTTGAAATTCTTAATCTTTTCCCCCATTAAAATTCCTAATTAGACCCTTACTCCTACTATACAATCCTAAAATCCGTGAAATCCCTCCGAGTCTATCAAAACCACCTTGGGAATCACATTTTAAAGGGAATTTGTTGGAGGAACTTCAATGAATCTCAAGTAAGTGTCTCTCCTCTTTAGTTCCTCACCTTTCCAGGAAGTTTCATTCAATTTTACAAAATATCCAAATGATCATGGGGTAGGGTTTCAATCCAAGGGTTTAAACATGGGGTCTCTTGGTAAATTATTGTGGTTTTAGGTTCGATCTATGTCACTCTTGGTGCGGTAGTGGTGAGACTTGATTTTCATACGGTGATTCAAGGATTTCCTGGGTTTTGGATTGTGATTCCACTTTTTATGCAATATTTGTGTAGTATCATGTTGTATTTATCATATATTAAGGTTTGTCTCATTTTATTATTTCTTAAAAAATTATTTTCTGTGTTTTTTATAGCAATTGAATTTTAAATGCCAATTTGGTGTGAAACTGTGGGTTTTCCAATGAAATGATTTATTCATTTATTTTGGGATTCCCTATAAATACATAGTTTATTATATTGTACTATGATCATGCCTAAAATATTTTTTTGAATGTTTATACCCTTTGGATGTTGCTGTGAAAATGGGTTTTAATGGTATTTGTGGAACATGTGAACATTAAGTGGCATGTTTGTGTGTAAATTAAGGTATTACAAATTTATCATATCTGGGATCACATGGGGCTCCCCTAAAATTAATATTTTGGCTTAATTGAAATGTATTGGGCTTGCTTTTATGTTTTAGGGACTACAGAGTGTGAATAGATTGTAAAATGTGGGGTTTTAATGAGTTTCTGGTGCAAATCAATGGGTGATTTTTAGAAATTGATTATTTTTATAATAAATGTGTTTTTGTGTGTTATTAGTGGTTTAAAATTTGTATAGATACTGTACAGACTGTATGTAACAAGTAGTGGTGTTTTATATGAATATTTATTTATGTGGCATGATGAATTTTTTTGATCTCAAAGGGGGTAGCCCGGGAACCTAGGTGGGGCGGATGTGCACTAGTATGGCTAGTGGACGAGATAGGTTTTTTCCTCAATTAATTTATCATATGGATAATGAAAAATCTAAATAAATTATATTGATGATTTTTGGGTATCACAAGGTAATGGGAATGTTCTCTACTAGTGTCCGTGCATGACAATGTATTTTTACAACGATTACATTACATCGAGGTACAAGGTACATGGGGCTCGAGACTATGCAGTTCCTAGGGGAGTTCACAATTTTGTTTCCCATTGTATTTATGGTAATATCCCTTTTAATGAGGTGTTTTTGGAATTAAATTAAATGAGATACAATTTCTATTTAAATTTTTGATCATTATAAATATTTTAGCTTGAAAACTAGTTTCAATTAAATGTTTCATTTCATGGAATTTATCACTATTTTTTTTTTGCGTATAATAACTTCTTGTTTTTTAATGTTGTATTGCATGATCTTTGGAAGCATTGTGTTTAATATTATTGGGAATCGATCACAAACTAATTATACCCCATTGGTGTATGTATAAATTATTTGGATTGACTTAGTTCAAGGGAAGGCTATGGGTGATAGTCGTTCAGCGTGTTAGTTCTAATCCCTAGTGTGGAGTTGTGGAGACGACTTGTGGGTGATGACCGCGGGTCATGTGGATTCCCTGGACAAGTTTTTCTATTGTGTATTTATGTCATTGGACCTTTTTTAGAGCATTTGAACTTATGTAATCAGTTCTGTATTTTTTGTATAAGGCTTGTTTAGTATGAATTTTTCATATCTAGTTTATCAAATGTTTTTTATGTTTTATGTATACATATTCTATTAAATTTTTCCCAAACCAAGTTAAATTATACAGCGGCACATTTTCAAGACCGAGGGGAGAGGGAATGCCTTCTGGTACTAGCCATGGTTCTGGTTGGGTGACGGTAAAAGTGGTGACAAGATTTAGATCATGAAAAAAATGCTATCAAATGAAGTTCAAGTTAAGTCTTTGGGTCATGTGATCTGGGGAAGAGATGAGATATTCTGGAGTTAGGATTTTCGGGACATGGTATTCCAGTTATGGGTAACGTGCATGATCTCCACACCTCATGATGGGATTCATGTGGCCAGGGAAGTCGGGATTTATATATGTCCTTTGGTTTTCATGGTTTGATGATGATTAGGGGAAATAAAAAATAGAGTTGGGTTAGTGGTCGTAGTGAACTCATAGGGCATTGAAAACCATCTTGAGCCAAGGATATTCCCATGAACACTCTCTATGATGGTGAATTAATTGGAACATGGATTTCAACCATATGTCCAAGTCACCCATTGAAACTTGTTTCCTCTCACATTGCCTTATGTTATTTTGTTAGAAATCTTTGAACATTGGATTTAATGTGACATGGTTTTAATAAGGGTAATGTTTTTGGGAAATTATTTTCAAACAAGGAGGATATTTTTTGATTTATTAAATTGTGGTAATTAATTTTCATAATTGTTTTGAAATGGAAAATGGTCTTCTTACACCTCTTTTGAAAGAATAAAATATATTGAAGTTGGTTATGAAAAAGTGTTTCCAATAGATTTTTCTAAAAAATGATTGGGTGTTTTAATGGGGTGATATTTTTTTAAATTTAATATTTGTTACATAATAGTTAGTTTTCATTTTTCTGAGTGTGCCTTTATGAAATGTTTTTCAATGTGGAAATTTTGTTCAATTTTGTGGTTAGCGGTTTTGAGAAAAACAATGTATTGCATGATTGTTTTGGTTTTGAAATGTGTAAATGATTTTTGTTTTATCCATTAGTGTTTTCATGAGCGAATACATGCATGGGGTTATATGCAATGATGGATGTTTAATGGAATGACTAGATGAGTGCATGTATGGATATGAGGAGAGTGCCCGATGTGGCATAGAAACATGAAAGGGTGGGGCCCATGGGGTACCATTGTTGGATACGCCTACCGCTGAACCGTTTGTTTTAAAATAAATATTTTTAAAAGGAACATAATGATTTCTTGATGAGTGTTTTGGGATGGTTTGCATTGTGTGTTTTTGTAAATTTTGATGTAGTGGAGTGTTTTTAGACCAAGAACCTCTCTTGTTTGAACAGAGTTTTGGGTTTGTGTTTTGTTGGTATACTGTGTTAAAGGGATTGTTAGTGGTATCTTATGATAAATGTTTTGGAGGAATTTATGGTGGTTCCCATCAACTTTTTGGATATATTTTCAGTATTTCATAACCAATGGACCAGGTTGGTGGGGTCCTTGGTTTCTCTCATTGGATTAGGTACACCCCCCATAAGTGTTATTGCACAACTGAAGTGAAACCTAGATTGTTTCTCCACTAGAAAATTCATCATTTGATAAATGTAAGGAATATTTTCTTGAGCATTGTAGAATGAGTCTAAAGCCTTTAAGTTTGTATTTTATGGATCCTCTTGTATTAGTAGAGTTTTCATGGAAGGTTAAAAGATTCCATAGTTTCTTAAGATGCCTGATTCGTCGAAGGTGGAAGTGGTACGAGGTTGTTAGAGTTGATGACTCTCTGGATGGAGCCTAAGAGGGTCTCCAGTCCATCATATTATCTTTAAAGTAGTATTTCATGTTAAAATGAAAGTGTGGGAAATATTTTCATGAGAGGAAATTATGGCCCCCTACAGAAATTTTTTGTCGTTTGGGGATGTTTCATCACATCCTTCTCCATGCATTGCTTCTATCAGTCACAATGGTCATCATTGGTGATTCCTTGTGATGGAATGTGTTCATTTGACTGTAAAGGTAAAGGTTGTACAATACTCTATGTGTATCTATAATTTTTTTAGTATTCCTCCCATTTAAATACTTCAAATCTTCTATCATAGTGGTTGGTTTTTATATTTTTTTTCTTTTCCATCTATTGTTTCTCACCTGAAGAAATAACGTGTGATGTGTGTGAATCTTATAAGCCCTTGATTCACTGAAATCTCATGTTTTGGTATAGTGAGTTCTGGAGTGTATTATGCCTTGGTTAACCCATCATAGATTATAGTGTAGTGTTTTGTAGTTCCAAAAGAAGATGTTCCTTTCTGGTGGTTTCCAAAGCCTAACTATGAGGAGGAAGATTCTTCAGTCCAATGAGCTCCATCCATTTGTCCCGGAGATAATCTGGCACATTGTCATGGGAAGTCCTAATGTCATCCATACCCTTTTAAAAATTCTTGTGCTCAATATGAGTGAAGGGAATAGTTTAAACATCTGGTGTCATCATCTTTGTTTTGTTTTTTCCATTCGGTGGGATGCAGTTGAGGGCCTCGTGACCATGTTATCTCTCAATGTTATCCCCCCGCCTTAGGTTTCCATTGAGTTTTTTGAGAAAGGATTCAAATTAGGGAATATAGTTTGAGTTCATGGTTTTAACATGGTTAGTTGTACTCGTTCCCTAGAAAACCAAGAAGATATAAGGATCCACACAGTTCCCGCTTGGGGTCCCAAACTGTGAGGACTAGTCGTGCGATCATCATAACTCTTTATATTTTTGGGTCTTTCTGTGCCGAAACATACTGGTTAGTTAAGATGATTGGTTATTATAGTGGGGGTACCCAACATGGTTATCATGTATGTTATTTTGGAAATTGATATTAAATTTATACCCCTTGTACTAGGGAGACTGTTCAGGCCTCCCCCTATTAGTGTCTGAAATCTGTCTCAGGAAAATTTAAGTTGTCTCCTATGGTGGGGATCCCATTTGTGTCTCCCCATACTAGTAACACATATTACACCTTGTCCTTATCCTCATGGGATGTAGTCTCGTTCAGATTAATATAATCACCAAAATATTGCAAGTGTAAATGTTGGGATTAGAGAGTTCCAAAAAGTTTAGTTAAATAAAAGGATGTGTAACCTTATTCATTGTTGTTGTTTGTCTGGGTAGATTACTTGAGTCTTGTTCATATAGTGTTTTAGGAGTTTCATTTGGGTGATAAAGTCTGAATGGTCTTCATAATTGCTGGAAATTGTTATATGTTTTGGTTTGTGAGGGTATCCATTCATTAATTTATCATTGGAGGTGTTTTGTCCATTTAGGGGCTGACTAAACTTGGAAAAGGAGTACATTTTTGTCAATCAGTTGGGTTTGTTTTTTCCTTTTGGCATAGTTTTGGATTTTCAAGGGCAGTATGTTTTATTGTGTGGGAGAATTATCACATAAAAAACATATTTTAAAATAAATATTTAATTTAATTTCCATTATTTTTTGGTTTTGGGGGTTTCACATGCTTTTACGGAAGAATGTGTGAGTTTCCATGAATTTGACCAAACCGTGAGCACAATTCCATATTTAAAAATACATTTGGTTCATTTATAACTCCACTATTTTCAAAAAATTTCATCCCCTAGAATGTATACTCGTCCTCCCGTGTCCTATTAACACTAACATGTCAATTTGGTTCCATTAAAAATAAATAACCAAGGTGTATTATGATTTTTATTTAAGGGATTATGCCCGCCCATATGCCCATTTCGAGCTTTAAAAATCAATATTGTTAATTTAATAATATATTCAAATTTAAGGATTTTTTTTTGATTCCATGCGTCAACAAAGCCCACTGAACCTAGCCATGCACCCAGTCCCCCCCTCTCTAGAGCTCTTTTTCATAGTGAATTAGTACATAACATTAAAGGGTTTCTCAAATCATCCAGAATTGAAAAGGTAATTTATTTCCTTCTTAACTATCTCAATTCAAACTATTTTTCCTCCATTGATATTCCTAATTAGACCCACATATAATCCATGAAATCCCACCAAGTCTTTCAAAACCCCCTTTGTAATCCCATTTGAAGGGGAATTTGTTGGATGAACATCAAAAAATCTCATGTATGTTTCTATCCTCCATAGTTCCTCCCCTTTCCATGAAGTTTCATTAAATTTAATTGATGATAAAAATGGCCAGGGGGTAGGGTTTAGAGCCTAGGTTTTAAAAATGGATTTATTGGTCAATTCATGTGGTTATAGGTTCGATCTAAGTAACTCTATTTGTAGCGGTGGTGAGACTTGATTTTTGTATTGTGGTTCAAGGGTTTCAATTGTTTTCATAGGTGATTCAAATGATTATGAAATATTTGTGAGGTATAATGATGTATTTATAATATTTTATTGTTTATCTCATTTTATGATTACTATAAAAATTATTTTCAGTTGTTTTTTTATTGCAATTGAATTTTAAATGCCAATTAAGTGCGAAATTGTGTGTTTTTCAAATAAATATTTTAATCATTTACAAGGGGCATCCATATAAATACTCAGTTTGTATTATTGAACTTTAATAGGGAAGAAAATACTATTTTTAATGTTTATACCCTTTGGTTTTAGCTATGATAATGGTTCATAAATGTTTTTGTCGAACATTTGAACATTAAGTGCCATGTTTGTGTGTAAATAGTGGTTTTACAAATTAATCATTTCATGTATCACATTGGGATGCCCAAAAATTTGATTTGATAGTTTAATTGATATGTATTGGGATGAATTTTTTTTTTTGGTAACTTCCACGAGTTCACACAGTGTACAATTTGGGGTTTTAAAGGCGTTTTGGGTGCAAAACAGTGCATGTTTTTGAGAAATTGTTTTATTTAAAAATAAAAGAGTTTTGTTGTTTATTTCAAGTGGATTAAAATGTGTATAGCTACTATAATGATATTATTTTACATGTTGGGATTTTTAATATGAAAATGGATTTTTGTGGCATACTGAAATGGTTTGTGGACAAAGGGGGAAGCAGGGGTACATTATTGGGGTAGATGTGTACAAATACGGCTAGTGAACTTGATGGGGGTTGTCCTTGTTTCATAAAGAATTTGTATAAAGACAACTCTAACTAAACTATATGGATTAATATTGTGTATCACTATGTTATGTCATTTTTTCCTACTAGTGGCTCATATGGATGAATGGATTTTTACTGTGGTAACATTACATTGAGGTATAAGGTACATGGGGCATGAGACTATCTAGTGGCTAGGGGAGTACCCGATTTTATTTCTCAATGTATTTGTGTTATTTTCCCATGTATTGGAGATTTTTGGAAATAAGGTACTGTAGATATCATTTATATTTAAATGTTTTATCATACTGAAAATTTTATCATGAATACTGTTTTCAATTGAATGTTGTATTTCCTTGAATTTATCACTGCTTTTCTTTTCATATTAAAACTGCTTGTTTTTTCACATTGAATTTCTTTATATTTGTAATATTTATGTGGTATCCTATTGGGAGTAGTCTCACATACTTAATACACCCATTGGGAGTAAGTATAATATATTATGATTGAATCAGGTAAAGGGAAGGCTATGGGTTATGCAAGTTCAGGGTGTTAGTTCACATCCCTAGTGCGGAGTTGTGGTGAAGACTTATGGTTAATGACCCCATTTCATGTGAAGTCCTTGGGTATGATTTTATGTTGTCTATTTGTGTCTCTAGACCTTTTTTATGCATTTGAACTTATGTATTAAGTTCTGTGTTGTTTTTATAAACCTTGCTTTGAATGAATTTTTCAGATTCATTTTATCAAATTTTTTTTATGTTTAATGTATACATATTCGGGTAAATCATTCCCAATCCACGATAAATGATACTCTAGAAAATTTTCTTTCCCGTTGGGATAGGGAAAGCCCTTTGGTATATGACACTTGCCAGGTTTTTTGTGGGTAATAGTGAAGACTATATTTGGTTCGTGACAAAATGATATCAAAGGATGTTCATGTTAACTCTTTGAGTCATGTTAATTAGGGAAGATTTGGGATATTCTAGAGTTAGGATTGCCAGGACATGGAATTCTAGTTATGGGTATTGTTCATGATCACCACACCTCATTATGGGATTCATGTTTCCATGGGATGTCTGGATTTATCTATGTCCATTTGTTTTAATGGTTTGATAATGATTAGCGGGAAGGAAAAGAGAGTTGGGTTAATGGTCCCAGTGAGCTCACAGGGCCTAGAAAGCCATGTGGAGCTGAGTATAATCCTTAAAACACTCTCTGTGATGGTGAAGTAATTTGAATATAGATGCCAGCCATATGTCCATGTCACCCAAGGATACTAGTTTCCTATAGCATTGTCTTGTGGTCCTTAGTTTTGTAATCTTTGAAATTTGGTTTTAAAGTGACTTGGTATTAAGAAGTATAATGTTTTTGAGAAATGATTTTCAAATAAATAGGGAATGGATTTATTTATGAAATGGTGGAACTAAATTTTCCGATTTTTTTTGAAATGTAAAATGATGTGCTTACAACTTTTTTGAAAGAAGGAACTATATATAAGTTGGTTATGAAAAAGTGTTTCTAATAGATTTTTCTAAACAATGATAGGGTGTTTTAATGGGGTGATTTTATTTTGAGATTAATTTTTATTACATAAAAGTGAGTTTTATTTTGAATGATTGTTCGTTTGTGAAATGTTTTTTAAGCAGTAATTATTTTTCAATTACGTTACTAGAGCTTTTGATAAAAATTGATTATTGGTTTGATTGTTTTTGTTAAAAGTGTAAAGAGTTTTAGTTTTATCCTTTGGTATTTTCATGAGATACCACATTCATGGGTTTATATGGGATGATTTATGGTGATTGGAATGACTAGATGAGGGCCACGATGGATATGAGGAGGGTGCCCGGTGTGGCACAGAAACATTCATGTGTGGGGCCTAATGGTTACGAGTGTTGGATACGCTAACCACAGAACAATTTGTTTTGAAAGAAATGTTTTTAATATGAAAAACATTATGCCATGATTATTTTTTAAGGATGTGGTGTATTATGTGTTTTTGGAAATGTTGATGTTGTGGAATGTTTTGAGTCAAAAAACCCCTCTTGTTTGAACGATGTTTTGGGATTGTGTTTGGACAATAAGTTAGGTTGTAGGGATGGATTCTGGTCTCTTTCTAGAAATGTTTGTGAGGCCATTAGGGTGGATCCCATAATATATTTTGTTCTAATTGTCGAATTTCTTAACCAAAGGACCTGGTTTGTTGGGACAATGGATTCAATTGTTGGATAAGGTACTCCCTCATTAAGTGTAAGTGAACAACTGTAGTGAAACCCAGATTATTTCACCGATGGAAAATCATATTGTTGATAAATGTATGGAATATTTCCTTTAGAGTTATATAATTAGAATACATACTTTACTTTTTGATTTGTAGGATCCTATTGTATCAAGAGTGTTATCTTGGAAGGTTGAAAGAGGCCATAGATTCTTATGTTTCATGATTCGTTGGATGTGGAAATGGTCTTTGGTTGTTAGAATTGATGAGTGTCTAGATGATCCCTAAGAGTTCCTTGGGTCCTTCGTAGTATCTTTGAATTAGGTGTTCATGTTAATCCACCAATTTGGGAAATCTGGTCAGGAGAGGCCATTATGGCCACCTTCAAGAATTGTGTATTGTTTGGGGATGTTGCATAAGGCCCCTCTCAATGGATTGTTTCTATCAGTCGCAATGGTCCTGATTTTTGACGCCTTATGATGTCATTTGATCATTGGACTGTAAATGTCAAGGTTATACAATCCTCTAAGAGTCTCAGTTATGTTGAGAGTATTCCCCTTTTTGAAAAAAAATCAAATATTCTATCTTTGAGGATGGTGTTTATATGTGTCATTTCCTTATATTGATTCTCACCCCAAGAAACAAGAGGTGAAGTTCTGTTTAGGGGGTTTCCAAAGCATAATTATGAGGGGTAATATGATTCAATCCTTTGATCTACAACCACAGGCCCCAGAGAGAAGCTGGAACATAGTCAAGGTAAATCCTAGTGTCATCCATACCCTTATACAAATTATTGTCTTTAGTATGAATGATGAGAATATTTTAAACATATGGTTTCTTCATCGAGCTTATGTTGTTCCCATTAGGTGGGAAGAGGTGTATGACCTCATTCCCATGTTATCTCCCAATATTAGTCTTCCCCCCTTCGGTTTTAATTTTGTTTTTGGAGAATAAATTAAAATTTGACTATACATGTTATGTGCATGGTTTTCACATGGTTAGTTGTAGGTGTTTCCTAGAAAACCATGTATATATAGGGATCCAAACGGTTAGCGCACCATTTCCCAAACTATAAAAACTAACCATGTGGTCGTCCCAACTCTTTGAGTTTTGGGGTCTTTTAGTGTTGGCCCATGCTTTTCAGATAAGATGGATGGTTCATAGGGTGAGGATACCCACCATGGGTCTCATGTATGTTATTATGGAAATTTTTAATGGATGTATACCACTTTTACTTGGGATTCCATTCGGGAGTCCCCTTGTTTGTGTCCTAAGTCTCTCTTGAGAAATATTAAGTTGTCTCTTATAGCGGGGAACCTATTTGGGTCTCCCCATACTAGTAACACATATTGGACCTTGGACTTAGGCTGGGGGGAGGTAGTATCTTTTGGAGCTATCTAACTACCAAAATCATCCTGGTGTAAACGTTGGGAATAGAGAGTGCCGAATAGTTTAGTTAAATCAATGAATGTCTAAGCTAGTTCATTTTTGTTGTTCGTCTGGGTAGAATACTTGAGTCTTTTTCATATAGTGTTTTAGGTGTTTCCTTTTAGGGATAAAGTCTGAATATTATTGATCACTTTAGGAAATTTATGTAAGTTTTGGTTTGTGATATTATTCCTTCTTTAATTGATCATTGAGGGTGTTTTGTCCACACGGGGGTGGACCAAACATGGAAAAGGATTACATTTTTGGTTTATCAACTAAGTTTGGTTTTGGATTTTGGCCTGGTTGTGGCTTTACAGGGGAGGAATGTTTTATGGGTGAAATAATTTTCACATTAATAACTAATTTTAATAGTATTTTAATTTTAATTTCCATTATTTCTTTGTTTTGGGGGGCTTCCATGCTTTTCTGGAGGAATGGGTGAGTTTTCATGAATTGGGCCAAACTATGTACCAAATTCCAGATTTAAAAATAAATTTCGATTCTTTTATAAATCCTTAATTTTTTTCATTTTTCTTGAATTCAAATTTATACATGGCCTCCCCAAACCTAGAAACACCAATATGTAAATTTTGAGCCTTTATAAATCCACAACCAATGTGTATTTGCGTTTTTATTTCAGGGATTGGGCCTACCCGGAATCCCATTTCCAATTTTAGAAATCAATAATGATAATTTATTATCATATTCAATTTTAAGGATTTTTCATTGATTCTAAATGTCAATCAAATCCACCGATCCCAGCCTGACGCCCAACATCTTTCCCCCCTCTTAGGAACACTTGTTCATCGCGAATTAGTACCGAACATTATACGATTTTTAAAATCGGCCAGAATTGAAGAGAAAACTACATTCCTTCATAAATATCTCAATTATTACTCCGTTTCAATCATTCCAACTTCTAATTTGACCCTTCCTCTTACTCTTCGAACAAAAAATCCTTGAAATCCCTCCAAGTCTACCAAAAACCCCTTTGTAATCCCATTTGAAGGGTAATTTGATGAGTGAACTTCAAAGAATCTCAAGTAAGTGTCTCTCCTCTTAGGTTCCTCCCCTTTCCATGATGTTTCATTAAATTTCATTATAGTTACAAATGAATATTGGGTAGGGATTCAATCCTAGGGTTTAACCTTGGTTTTTTTGGTCAATTTTTGAGGGTTCAGGTTTGATCAACATCCCTCTTGGTGTGGCGGTGGTGCAACTTGATTTTCATACGGTGATTCAAGGGTTTCCATTTCTTTGGTAGGTGATTTAAAATTTTATGATATACTTGTATATTATAATTCGTTATTTATCATATTTGAAGGTTTATATCATTTTATGATTGGTGAAAAAATATATTTAGTTTTTTTTATCACAAATGAATTTTAAATTCCAATTTGTTGTGAAATTTTTGAGTTTCCAAAGAAATGTTTTATTATTTTATTTGAGGATTCCATATAAAGACATAGTTTTTATTATTTAATTATAATAGGTCTTAATATAGTGTTTTTAATGCTTAATCACTTTGGTTTTTGATGCGAAAATGGGTTTTAATGGTATTATTGGAACATGTAAACATTAAGTGCCATGTTTGTGTGTAAAAAAATGTTTTACAGAGTTATCATTTCTTGGATCACATGGGGTAGCCATAAAATTGATTTTTTGGTTTAATTGAAATTTATTCAGCTTCATTTCATGTTTTTTAAAATTACAAGTGTGCACATAGTGTACAAAGTGGGGGTTTTAAGGAGTTTTGGGTGCTAAACAATATATGATTTAGAGAAGTTGTTTAATTTAAAAATAAAAGTGTTTTTTAGTGTGTTTTTAGGGTTTTAAAATTAGTATAGCTACTTTAATTATAGTATGTTATAATTATTGGTGTAATATATGAAAATTTATTTATGTGTCATGCTGAAATTGTTTCAGCATTAAGGGGGAATCCCATGTATCTACATAGGGTAGATGTGTACTAGTACAACTAGTGGACCAGATGGGTTTTGTCCCTATTTCACATATAATTTTGAAAATGAAAACTCTAACTAAACTATATGGATTATGGTTTGGTTCCCCTAGGTTATGGGTATGTTCCAAAATACTTTATCATGAACGAGAATGGATTTTTACTATGGTTACATTACACCAAGGTACTGGGTACATGAGGTCTGAGACTATCTATTTCCTAGTGAATTCTTGATTTTGTTGCTCATTGTATTTTTGATATTTGGAAATTTAATGGGTTTTATTTGGAAGAAAACTACAAAAAAATTTCATTTCTATTTAAATGTGTTATCATTCGGAAATTTTTTTCCTAAAAACAATTTTCAATTGAACGTTTCAATTTTTTGGGATTTTTCATCGCTTTTCTTTGCATATTAAAACTCCATGTTTTTTCACATTGTATTGAACGAACATTTGAATCATTGGGTGGTATCTTATTAGGCTTATCATCACACCCTACCTATAAAAATTGGGTGTATGTTTATTTTATTAAGCTTGACTCAGGTAAAGGGAATGCTATGGGTGACGACAGTTCAGGGTGTTAGTTCTCATCCGTGGTGCGAAGATGTGGAGAGAACATGTGGGTGATTACCCCTAGTTGAGTAGAGTACTTGGGTATATTTCTATATTTTTTATTTGTGTATTCTGACATTTTTAGTGCATATGAACATATGTATTCAGTTTTGGATTTTTTTGTATGAACCTTGTTTACATTGAATTTTTCTGATTCAGTTTATCAAATGATTTTGATCTTTTATGTATACATATTCGGGTAAATCATTCCCAAACCAAGATAAATGATAACTGGGAAATATATCAGTACCTTGGGGACTCTATAATCCCTTCGTTCCTTGACACATAATGAGTTTGGTGCCGGTAATTGTGGCGAAAAAATCAGTTCAGGATAAATCATAATAAAAAAGAATGAGTTTAAAATATCCAAAATTATTCAATTCATCAATCAACTGGTGATACTAAATAATGAAATAGGGTTGATCAAATGAAAACAATTTTTTTTTGAAAACCCCTTGTGAACGATATTAGAGAAAACTATATAAATCTAAAAACCAAAAAAACAAATCCCAGACCAAACCACTTTCCTAGCCTTCCCTCGATGGACGAAGGTGGTATAGACTAGAGTAAAACCTGATAGTACACCTTCATAAACAGACTTTTGATCCCTAATGGATAAGGTCCAATTATAATTTTTTGTAAAATCAACATCTCTGTGGAGATGCATTTAGTACCCTAATGTTAGAGTGAAATGAATGAATAATGAAAAATATGGATTATTTTCTAATTTATAATAAAATAATACATTTTATGAATTAAGGAATGATGGGTCATGGTATTTTCTATGATGGGTTTATATCAAATGAACATATGAATCCACACCAAGAGATAGTCTACATGTATTCCCTTAAAAATGGTCATGATTATTTTCTGAATTAATCATATAATGAATATGCTATAATGAATATGGTAAGGGCATGTACATGATCCTTTTAAACTTATCCATAATGACTCATGATCACCAAGTCATGATGACAACAAAAAATGCATAACTGAGGAAACTGTATTATATATATTCACATTGTAATTGTGGTCACCATGTCTTGTCTAGAGAATGGATAATGATATAAGTATTTTATAATCCATGAATAAGGATTCACATTGAACATTATGGTTATAAACATTACCAAAATCAATTTCAATTATCGTCATACCATATCTATATACAGTTATTCCATAACAAGAAATCCATCCAAAAAAATAGAGTTTAATCTAACTCACATAGCATACACTGCTAATATGTGACACATCCTCACTATATGGATGACCTCTTTAATTTTTGTGACATAACCACCCATGATTCAACCCACTATACATTATAAATCTCTATTATTCCTCCCAACTCTTGATTCTATGACATGAGAAGACATGTTATAATAGTCACCTAAGAGATAAAATATGATTTCTAACTCCTTCTCCCTTTATCAATTAATATCCCAGAGCATTTGATAGAAATTGGTAAAAATTAATAATTTGAGAATTTTCAATGAATTAAATTTGATACCTTTCAATTGATTCCCATCCTTGAGAATGAAAAAAACAAATAGAAATAAATAAAAAATCACCATAAACCAAAACATATGGGGACCTAACTCTAAAATATGAAAAATTATATAATTAATGAAAAATGAAACACAGAAATTAATCATCCTCATCCAAAATAAAAATAATTAATATCCTCATTAAGCTCATAATATATTCAGGAAACTCATTCACCATATATCGTTGATCAATAATCATTAACATCATGTTCAAATATATCACATTGTTATCAATATATAACTTTCCAAAATTGATGATATAGGAGTATTAATGAATATATCGATGATGTTGTGACACATGAAATCCCTCATGAATTTCATCCAATTGTGGGGGGTTCACTAATTGATATTCCACCTCACAGAAATTCAAAAAAACCTACAATTGGATAATAACAAAGGGATAAATATTTATCACACATCCAAACATTAATTTTACTATATAAGGTGTATCATGAAAGTAATATTAGTCTTTAACATCATCCCATAGTGGTCTAATTCTCTGAAAAGAATAATATTTTCTATTATCATGTTCTTTATTCTTCACCTATCAAATCATCTACAAAATTTTTTATTTTCTATTCAACACCATGTCTTAGGATCATTGATTACCAATCGTGGTAAAAACTATAAGCATCAATATTGTAGGTATCATAATAAATCAAATCGAGAAATTATATAAAAATAATTAGAGTTTATATTATATGAAAATTCATCCAATGATAAGTGGTTTAACCAAGGCTGAGCAAAATAAAAATCCAATCAATGAAATAATTGACAAACTTATGAATGGTTTTCAATGCATAATACTTATTATACTCATTGATGAAAGTTATATAAAAATGATGATATCCAAAAAAAGACATTATATACCATCCCAAAATCTACAGTTAAAATTAAAATCCTGATCAGATATACTGGTCAATGGTTCATTTGTATGTTTTATTATATCATCTGCATAAATCCCTACTAAAACATATAAAACACTGAACTACTTGTTGAATATTAATTTGGAGTACATTTCTAAATTAATATAGGATCACCCAAACAGAATCATATAATTATCATTCATGATACATAGTAATGAATAAATAATTTTAAATTTACTCCAACTTATATTTCGGGAAATATAATGTGGATAATAACCCTAAAAAACATGATTCATAGACTTCACCACTACTATACCAAACATCGTGACATAGATTCTTATATATATAACCTAATGAATGGACATAAAATCTTGATGCTCAAGGAATTATACATACAAAATAATAATGTATTCATTTTCTGGTGTGGTGTATGAACCATATGGATGACCTTATCAGGAATCAAAAATTAAATAATTAATCTCTAATGAGAAAAAATTACTAAAATATATCCATAAACTATCCTTCTAGAGCAACACCATGAAATCAATGATCCTAAATAACCTCTACCTCGGATTCCACCTATATAAATTTCTCCATAGGCAAAAACAAATGTAATTCAATTTTAATATGGTACATGAATCATCTAACTTGATACATCACTACATCTTGATTAATCATCACTAGACAAAACCATTAAGAAAAATTGACTTTTTTCTACCAAAACATATATCCTCTTGTAAACTAAATTAGTAAATAATAAATTATATTCATATTTATTGTGGTTTATGAGATTTCAGTGTCATTTCCTTTTATGAACTCTAATATCATTTCAAAAAAATTGTCAAATCCCATTAATAGATAACATTCTTAATGCTCATGTTATCCATGTAGACCAAAAAGAATTATACAACGAGTTAATTTCATGAAATATTCAATGAAAACACCATTACCACACACTCAGGATCTATAGTTCAATAAATATTCTCATGGGGTGGTAGATTCCTAGAACCATGAGAGATTTTCATCCTCTATTTCATTAAAATTCATTCCAAACTAAATGATTTTATATAACACAGACATAATTACTTCATCTATGAAATAATGTATTAGGGAGATAAACAACATTTATATAATATAACTGAAAACTTTTTGATACAAATTAGTCAAAATGAATTACATTTACGTCATATTAAATGTTGTAATTAGGTTTCAACCTAGGATAAATTAGAATGAAAACTCCAATAATAATCCATGATACAATGAAAAATTTGGTACAATAGAACCTTCAAGTACACATCGTAAAACATAGTCTCTTAAACCATTAATGGCTCAACTACCACTCCCTATTAGGACACCACATGCTAGAAAAAATGCACCATATTCATAAAAATGATTAACATAGAAAAAATTGCAAGGATCTGATAGTTATTAAGGTCTTGTAAAAAATACATATCTTTTTAATAATTATACTCCTTCAACCTCGAGTATAGAAAAATATCATTGATGAAAACAGTAATTAATTAACCAAGCATCTCATCATATTTAGAGTTCATAAATCCAATGAATATGTATGGAGTGTTTATGAAAATAAAAGAGATAAGTATGAACTCAAAGTGATCATTAAAAAACATTAATTTACGATTCAGTATATCATCATTCTTAAGCTGTATCTTAAGTTATATGGACCACATTACTATATTTGAAAAATACTTAGGTCTCTTCATCTAATAAAAAAATCATCTATCATTGAAATTGGATTATAGTAATTGAAAATTAACATATTATAACTTCAGTATGCTTTCAAGACCATCATAAAACAATTTATATTCTATTATAATGACACCAAAGGACAACATTGAGGCAATCTGTTTAAGATGAATATTTTCTACACAAATACATGAATATGATTTCATAACTCTTGTAGCTCATACAATTTAATCTAGTATGTTTCAATTGAAATTGAGGAGGAATATGTTTATATATCTACCAAGAGAATGATATCAAATTAGGCTATAGTGTATAGACTACTGATATTAAAACATCTATAGTATTCATGACATACCAAATAAGTACTGTATATTTTTACTCGAATGGACCCAATAATAATATTTCTTTCAGCGTAATAATGTTATCTAATGCATATGACATATATGATTATGTCACTCACTAAAAAACACTTATCGTTGGAATTTAACATCCTCGAATGTGACTATTATTTGAATGAAACTAATTAAAATAGACACATGATAAAACAAATCCAAGAATTGGGTTAAATCATATGGTTGTATATGTAGGTGGAAGAAATCATTAATCTTGAACTATAATTGATCCCAAGGATAATAAATACTAGGTTATGGACACCTCAATATTGGTATCTCATATAAATAAGTCAACGAATCATCAATGATAAAAAACTCAAATTTGTTTATTTATATGGTCATGCTAAACACTAATTTAAATCTCAAAATAAGTCATCCCCAATTTATGAGTGCTTTGGATTCCATAAAAACATCACTTAAATAATTTAGTTTTACTCACAGAAATATGTTAAGGGTATTATAAATTATTTTAATAGTAATTGAGAACCTACTGTTAGGAAAACTATTATACAATTCTATATTCAATGAAACCATTGATAAAAGGCCTAGAAAAAATAACACATTCACATATTTTTTGATGGAATTTATAAAAAAAATTAATCATATTATAAGGCCCCGACCTTAAACCTTACTTAATATTGAATTAAATGAATAATTCACATTGAGGATATTTTCAGTTTTAGAGTTTTAGAGAATTAGGACATAACTATTACATCTCAAATGATTACAATGTAGACACTTCTACTAAGATTCCATAAAATAAAATAAAAACTCTTAAAAAGAAACATGTCTAGTTCCATGTTTTATATAGCATGACTTTCCCTTGATCCCATCCTCGACCCTATTCCACATTAAGTCCTGTGAAAAACATTTCAAAAAAAACTTGGGGTTAGCATAAACACCTCAGTAAGGGATACACAAATAATGAAAACTGTTAGTTTTTCAAACATCAAGTAAACCATGTATACTTTATCAAAGTAATACATTCACCGTCATGAAGTAGTGGAAACTCTTCCCTGAATAAAATATCATTACTTACCTTTTTGTAACCAAAGGATTACCATAAACCCCATATAAAAACACATACCATATATAAAGGTAACTTTGGACATAAACATACTTAAGTGGAATAACCATATGGTCGACTTCCACACATATCACTTAATGGAATAGCCATACGTCCAAATTCCACACATACTTAATGGAATAGCCATACGGCCGACTTCCATACCCAATGCATTGGAGGTTATAACATAACCACCCATCCTGGCATTCACGGCACCACCCGTCATATGGTTCATCACGTAACCTCCCGTCAAATGTCCAAGTACCATTATAAAATCATAAGACATAAAACAAATATAATGGAAAGAAAAAATTTCCACACTTTAATCACAATATATCACATAAATATATTGACATAACAAATCCATTATAAAAACCATTTTCAATACCAAAATACATAAAATAGTATATGGTATTTATTTCATTTAAAAAAACATTACAGCTTATTGAGGAAGCCAAAGACCAAATAATACTCGTGGCGGCGGAAAAGGTCGTTGTCACCGCGTACATTAAAAAAACATTCTTTTTTGTCGTTTAGTAAAATGATTCATAGAAATAGATTCCTTTTTTATAAATGTAAAAGTCAAAGGGGTTTATACACCATATAAATGAAAGTTCTATATAAAACGAAATATGCCTCAATGAATGGAGATTGAGACGAAGTCCCTTACCTCAGGCCCGACTTGACTCGATCATTCTTTAACGTCCCAAATAATAAACATGAGTTAATTTCTACTTGATTAAGAACCTTTTTAAAGTTCATTATTAATTTAATATCACTTATTATCATGTTATAAACATTATTTAATCATTTAATTTAATAATTTTTGCTTTGTCTATATTTGGTTCTTAAGTCGAAAGTGGACTTCTTACAATTACATGTTGTTTATGTGGTCAAAGGTTATTTATATCCAGAATGAAATTCCTGGTTTGTATATCATATATATCATATATATCCACCATATACATGTATTTATAATATTACATAATCATTTAGAGGTAATAAATGAAATGCACCGTTAAAGGAGACGGTAAGCCGTACGTATGCATGAATGCTACTTTCATTTCTTTGTCATATTAATAGAATTAAAACTAAATGATAGGAATGTATATTTTAATTCCAGAATTATTTTCATAATTTAGATGTATCATTCATCATATATATCTGTTATATACATGTACTTATAATAGTACATTACATTTGGGGTTAAGAAATGAAATGCACCGTTCATGGAGACGGTAAGCCGTACATACGCATTAACGCTACTTTCATTTCTATCTCACACATTAATGGAATGAAATAATAATGATATAAAGGTATATTATAATTCCCTTATAACATCAGATATAATAACTTTAAATCCATCCTTTATATGTCCCACATATGACATTAATGAATCACATCACTTTGAGGGGGCGGTAGTCCGCACTTCCTTAAATGAAGATATCGTGTTTACCCATAATGGAAACCATAAATGTATTCCCAAAATGAATAATACATAATCTTAAATAAAATATAAACATATTATATATCATATATAAATATATAGTTATCTTAATGGCCACCTTTGAAGGTGTTAAAATAATATTGAACAATCATCGTTTCGGGAGGCAGAAATTCGCCATCCACGGAAACAGTTTGTTCTTTAACCATTATATGTAGTTGTGTGTAAGTGTAGCTCGAATATTTCTTATAACAACATCCTATTATATTGAGGATACTTTATTTCTTACAAAAGAAAAGAATAAAAAGAGTTTAGGGGGTTGGAGAAGCAAAATAAAACAAAAGGACTCAAAAGAATACATTGCCTTAAAATCGGGTAACTCACTTCGGTTTGAGCTCAAAGGCTTCCTTAGGAAGATTTATGCCCAATGTGAGGCTTCAAGGAGTAAGATAGGGAAGTGTAGAGGCAAAATGGGCAGGTTTTGGCCGAGCCATATGCTTTTGGTGTGTCGGTAAGGAGGTAGAGGTGGGGGCCTTTTATAAGAGGAGAGGAGGGGAACTCTTGTAAAGTAACAAAATTTTACTTTATTTTCATGAGAGTTTCGGATTTTAAAGGTCCCACGTTGATTTATTTCGAGGATAAGGTGATGGGGGTTCGAAATACACTCATCCAATAGGTTTTGGACATGTGTAGGCCTTAAATTTTACATTATCATTCCATTTTATTTAAATCGTTAAATAATGAGGTTATCGCTGCATCATCATGATGTCATAAATAATTTAATTTATTTAATGTCTAAAAATTATAAAAAAATACTATAATGTAGAAAATATTTTTATATTTCCAATTAATATTTATAGTCAAAAATATGACTTGTATAACCCCATGTAAAAATTGTTTTAGTAAAACATTTCATGTTTGTGTCATTTTTACTTTAACATCAAATAAAAAGTTATTTATGTCATTTCCCAACCAAAGTGGCTCCATGGGGTCCCCAAGTTGACCCATGGCTTTTATGGGTTGTCCATGACACATAAAATAAGGTTAGGATATGTGTCAAGGTATTTTCATTTTATTATAATATCATTTTTGCCTTAAATTGCACTAATTACTTCTAATCGCGATTAAGAACTTAAGAGTTACTATTCACTAAAAAAATATTTTAATCTCATTGAACTAAATTTTACTTCTTAATAACATCCATGTATGTAGGATTTTTGAAATTCAAAACATTGAAGTTGTAAAATTTCATTTAAATGAAAAATCAGTTTTTATAAGTACCACTTAGTTATTTCACTATTCATCAAAAATTGAAGTTTTTCAGAAAAAATACAAAACATCACCCTAAGATATATTTGATATTCCGAATTCAAAAATGAAGTCCATTTTTCAAAATTCACAACATATAAGTTGCAATAATTAATTTAATTATTAATTCCCGCTCTCAGAGCAAATAGCGTGTTTTTATGAAACAATAAGTATCAAAAGATTGACACTAGTTTAAGTCTGATTTCAAAGTGAAATTAATTTCAATGACCACTATTGGATTTAATGGTAAAAATATATTCTAATTTCACTTTAAAACCAATTGAAAATATAATCTAATAATCTTAAAAAATTAGATTAAAAAGAGGTTTTGAATTAAAATACAACATTTTACAATATTCATTAAAAAAATGAACTTTATCAGAAAAATACCATAAATTTACACAAAGTAAATATTGATCTCCCGAATCTAAAGAAGAGTTATATTTGGTCCAATATAATTTATAAGAGTGATCAAAACTATATTTAATGATGGTTCTCCATCAAAAGGTGATAAGTGAACCTTTAGAGAAAATTAGGGTATAAATGCCTAAAATTAAAATCTTTCCGTATTTTAAGCCTTTATCTTTTATTGGATAAATGTAAAAAAATTTGAAAAACATATATAATCATATTTTATTTATTTCTATCCATTCCCGCCAATACAATGGCTACATGTTAACTACCATTTAAAATAATTTTATTATATTACTAGTGTGCAACATAAGTTTTCAATGAAACTCATCGTTGCGTATCGAGTACGCAATCGAACATAGCAACCCATTTAAAGTAAAATTAATATTTAATTTGTAAATATTAATAAATATGAAAATGTATTATTCTTTATTTACCTATGATGTTACATCCTTCCCCCCTTTTGGGAATTGCGTCCTCGCAATTTTATTCAATTATCAAAATAAGTGGGGGTATTTATCCCTCATAGCATTTTCAGATTCCCATGTTGCCTCTTCAATCATATGGTTTTTCCACAAAACCTTTACCTGATGGATTACCTTATTTCGTAACACTTTATCCCTATGGTCAAGAATCTGGACCGGTTGTTCCTCATAAGATATGTTCTCTTCCAGCGGAACTACCTCTGGACTCAAAGCATGAGATGGATCTGGCATATACTTTCTCAGCATCGAAATATGAAAAACATTGTGTACCTGAGATAAACTCGGAGGTAATTCCACTCTGTATGCAACTGATCCAACTCTCTCTAAAATTTCATATGTTCCAATGAACCTTTGACTCATCTTTCCTTTCTTACCAAATCTCATCACACTTTTCCATGGAGAAACCTTGAGAAAAACATGATCACATACCTCGATAGATAGATCCTTCCTCCGGTTATCCGCATAACACTTCTGCCTGCTCTGATCTATTCTCATGTGTTTCTGAATCAACTGAACTTTTTCTGCCATCTCTTCTACCAATTCTGGTCCCATCAGCTTCCTTTCACCCACTTCATCCCAAAATTCTGGAGTTTGACACCACTTCCCATATAATGCCTCAAATGGTGCAATCTGTATACTGGAATGAAAAATGTTATTATAAGAAAACTCAACCAAAGAAATATGTTGGTCCCAACTTCCCAGATAATCCATCGAACATGCTCGTAGCATATCCTCCAAGGTCTGAATTGTTCGTTCTGACTGCCCATCTAATTGCGGATGAAAAGCTGTACTAAAATTTAATTCAGTACCCAAGAACTTCTGAAGGCCTTTCCAAAATCTAGAAGTAAACCGGGGATCACGGTCAGATACAATGGAGAGAGGAAATCTATGTAACCTGACTATCTCTTTAAGACACAAACGAAAAAGTTGATCTAGGGAAAAAGTATCTCGTATAGAAAGGAAATGAGCAGATTTAGTCAAGCGATCAAAAATAACCCAGATTGCATTATTACCTCGAGATGTCCTCGGTAATCCCACAATGAATTCCATGGATATATTCTCCCATTTCCACTCTGATAGGGATGATCTCACTGATACCTGAAACAAAATATAATAAATTCTTGCACCAAAAACTTCTATGCCAATGTTCATCATGTCAAAAACCAAAGGATCTCGTTCCAAACGTAGCATGGTTAATGAAGCATTACTTTTTCGACTCAAAGCATCAGCCACTTTATTTGATTTTACCGGATGGTAGTGAATTGTACAATCATAATACTTGATTAATTACAGCCATCTCCTCTGTCTCATGTTCAATTATTTCTGAGTGAATATATACTTTAAACTTTTGTGATCAGTATATATTTCACACTTTACTCCATACAAGTGATTCCTCCAAATTTTTAAAGCAAAAACAACAGCAGCTAATTCCAAATAATGTGTAGGGTAATTTATCTCATGAGTTTTCAACTGACGTGAAGCATAAGCAATTACCTGATCATTCTGCATAAGGACATAGCCATGTCCATTCAATGAAGCATCACTGTAAATAACAAACTCACCATTCCTGGAAGGAAGTGCCAAAACTGGAGCATTCACCAATCTTCTTTTCAACTCCTGAGAACAATCATCACATTCTTTTGTCCAGATGAACATAATGCCCTTACGAGTTATCTTAGTCATTGGACTAGATAACCGTGAGAAAATTTCAACAAACCTTCGGTAGTAACATGCCAATCCAAGGAAACTACGGATCTCGGTTACATTTCTGGGTCTTGGCAACTCTTTAACAACTTTTGTTTTAGCAGGATCAACAGTTATGCCATCTTTGGAAACAATGTGACCCAGGAAAGAAATTTTTTGTAACCAAAACTCACACTTTCTGAATTTTCCATATAGTTTATTTTCTTTTAAGGTTTGCAAGATAACCCTTAAATGACTTTCATCCTCCTATTTACTTTTAGAAAACAGCAAAATATCATCAATGAAAAAACCACAAACTTTTCCAAGAAATCCTGGAAAATTCTATTCATAAGGTCCATGAATACATTAGGTGCATTGGTTAACCCAAAAGGAATGACTACAAATTCATAATGGCCATATCTACTATAGAACGCAGTCTTCGGAACGTCTTCTTCTTTTACATTCAACTGATGGTACCCCGACCTCAAGTCAATCTTCGAAAAATACTGAGATCCCTAGAGCTGATCAAACTAATCATCGATATGAGGCAAAGGATACTTGTTCTTAACAGTAATATTATTCAGGGCTCTATAATCAATGCAAAGTCTCATTGAGCCATCTGTCTTTTTTAAAAACAAGACAGGAGTACCCCATGGTGATGTGCTAGGTCGAATGAAACCATTATCTAATAACTCCTGCAATTGTTTCTTTAACTCTAAATGTTCAACTTGATCCATTCAATAAGGTGGTTTTGAAATTGGCTTAGAATCAGGAACTAAGTCAACAATAAATTCAACTTCTCGATCATGAATAATACCGTGCAACTCATCAGGAAAAACATCAAGATACTCATTTACCACTGGCACATCATTAATCTGATCAATTCCTTTATTTTCAAAAATATGTTCAATTTAACATTCATTTCCTTCTTTTACTAGTTTCTCAACTTCTTGATATGTTATCAAAAGTAAGGGTTCATTCTTGTACACAAACTGAAAATATTTCTAGAAAGAAACCATTTTAGCTCGGCAGTCAATCTTAGCACGATAAAAAGAAATCCAATCCATGCCCAAAAAAACATCAAACTCTTCTAGAGGAAAAACAATAAGGTTTTCTGGTAGATTCTTTCCACACACAAGAATAGGAAGGTTCTTATAATTCCTTTTTATCTCAACGTTCCCTCCAGGTGTTTTTACCATAATTTCAGGGTTCATATCTTGATATGGAATTTCCAATTTACTAGAAAACTTCTCAGAAATGAAAGAGTGTGTAGACGCTGAATCAAACAAAACACTGGAATAATCTGAACAAATAAACAGTGTACCTGATACTACTTCATTCGATGGGCCAACATCTGCTGATGTTGTTGCAAAGTATTTAACCACCCCTTTCTGCTTGTAGTCTGGCTGCTTTCCCCCAGTCTAG
The DNA here is from genome assembly GCA_963277665.1 of Viscum album. Classification (NCBI taxonomy): domain Eukaryota; kingdom Viridiplantae; phylum Streptophyta; class Magnoliopsida; order Santalales; family Viscaceae; genus Viscum; species Viscum album. The sequence goes on along the minus strand of OY728143.1, from coordinate 52,232,234 downwards.
TTATTCGTTAGACACTCATTTTCATAATGACCCATTTCATTACACTTATAACATCTTACCGCTGGCTTTTCATTTCCCTCTTGATCATCTTCCTTACAGTTACGAGAAATATGACCAGACTTACCACACCGAATGCACTTAACAGACTTGGATAAACATTCTCCAGGATGCATTTTACCACACTTCTCACAGGATGGATATTTGGTTTTCTTACCTCCTTGCTTCTTTGGTGAATTCTTCCCCTTTTCCTGCCAACTGGACCTCTTATTTTTTTTTGTCATAGAACACCTGATCATCGGCAAACTTCATTTCCACCTTCTCCGCACATCGAACAAGTTTTTCATAACTTCTGAACTCATGAGAAGATAAATCACTTCGATACTTTGGCTTTAACCAAGAGTAAAAACTGTTTATTTTACTATCAAGATCTCTTATAATGTTTGGAGCATACCTTTCCAATCGAGTGAACGTTGCCTCATAGGCAGCCATTGAGTCTTCCTATTGCCTCAATTCCAAGAATTTCTTTTCCATCCTAAGTCGAACAGCCTTAGGAAAATACTTCTCATGAAACATACCTTTGAATTCATCCCAGTGAAGATCCTCAATCTCATCACTATCCCTGATATGTTTTACCATCGACCACCACTGATCAGCTTCACCTTCAAAGCGGTAAACAGCAAGACTAACCTTTTGATGTTCTGAACACACCATGACATCAAAAATCTTCTCCAGTGCTTTAATCCACTATTTAGCTTGCACGGGGTCAGATGATCCTCTAAATGATGGGGGATGTTTCCTCATGAAATGTTATACCACTGAAATCTTCCTTTACGGTTGATCTGGCTGATCTCATGCATGGATACCACCACCATTTACAGGCTGAGTCAACTGTGCCATCACTGCAACAAACTGTTCAGTTCCGATTCTGACCATCTCAGGTTGCTGATTTGGATTGTTGTCTTCCTCCTGATGTCGTCCCAACATAGCTACTTTGTTTCCTCTGCGGAAAACCATTCTGAACACAGAAATATCTTAGGCGAAGCAACATGGTAATCTTTAAATGCTATATCATTTCAATCATACCATAAATTAACTTATAATTTAACAATTTTCTAACTCCTAAAGTTGTCTAAACCGACCTCTGATACCAACTATAAGGCCCCGGCCTTAAACCTTACTTAATATTGAATTAAATGAATAATTCACATTGAGGATTTATTCAGCTTTAGAGTTTTAGAGAATTAGGACATAACCATTACATCTCAAAAGATTACAAAGTAGACACTTCTACTAAGATTCCATAAAATAAAAAAAAACTCTTAAAAAGAAACATTTATAGTTCCAGGTTTTATATAGCATGACTTTTCCTTGATTCCATCCTTGACCCTATTCCACATTAAGTCCTGTGAAAAACATTTCAAAAAAACTTGGGGTGAGCAGAAAAAGCTCAGTAAGGGAAACACAAAGAATGAAAACTGTTAGTTTTTCAAAAATCAAGTAAACCATGTATACTTTATCTATGTAATACCTTCACCATTATGAAGTAGTAAAAACTCTTCACTTAATATTATATCATTAATTACCTTTTTGTAACCAAAGTATTACCATAAAACCCATACAAAAAACACATACCATATATAAAGGTAACTTGGGACAAAAACATACTTAAGTGGAATAACCATATGGTCGACTTCCACTAATTTCACTTAATTGAATAGCCATACGGCAAACTTCCATACATACTTAATGGAATAGCCATACGGCCGACTTCCATACCCAATGTATTGGAGGTTATAACGTAACCACCCATCCTGGTGTTCACGGCACCACCTGTCATATGGTTCATCACATAACCACCCATCAAATGTCCATGTACCATTATAAAATCATAAGACATAAAACAAATATAATGGAAAGAAAACATTTCCACACTTTGATGACAATATATCACTTAAATATATTGACATAAAAAATACATTATAAAAACCATTTTCAATACCCAAATACATAATATAGTATATGGTGTTTATTTCATTTAAAAAACATTACGGCTTGTTGAGGAAGCCAAAGAACAAATAATACTCGCGGCGGCAGAAAATTTCGTTGTCACCGCGTACGTTAAAAAAACATTCCGTTTTGTCGTTTAGTAAAACGATTCATAGAAAAAGATTCCTTTTGTATAAAAGTAAAATTCGAAGGGGTTTATACACCGTATAAATGAAAGTTCTGTATAATATGAAATATGCCTCAATGAAAGGAGATTGAGATGAAGTCCCTTACCTCAGGTCCGACTTGACTCGATCGTTCTTTAACGTCCTAAATAATAAACTTGAGTTAATTTCTACTTGATTAAGAAACTTTTTCAAGTTCATTATTACATTTATATCACTTATTATCATGTTATAAGCAGTATATAATCATTTAAGTTAATAATGTTTGTTTTGTCGATATTTGGTTCTTAAGTCGAAAGTGGACTTCTTACAATTACATGTTGTTTGTGTGGTCAAAGGTTCTTTATATCCAGAATTACATTCCTGGTTTTTATATCATATATATCATATATATCCACCATATACATGTATTTATAATATTACATAATCATTTAGAGGTAAGAAATGAAATGCACCATTCATGGAGACGGTAAGCCGTACGTACGCATGAACGCTCCTTTCATTTCTTTGTCATATTAATGGAATTAAAACTAAATGAGAGGTATGTATATTTTAATTCCAGAATTATTTTCATCATTTATATGTATCATTCATCATATATATCCATTATATACATGTACTTTTAATGGTACATTACATTTGGGGATAAGAAATGAAATGCACCGTTCATGGAGACGGTAAGCCGTACGTACGAATGAACGCTACTTTCATTTCTATCTCACACATTAATGGAAGAAAATAATAATGATATAGAGTTATATTATAATTCCAGTATAAAATCATATATAATGACATTAAATCCATTCTTTACATGTCCCCCATATGGCATTAACGAATCACATCACTTTGAGGGGGCGGTAGTCCGCACTTCCTTAAATGAAGATATCGCGTTTACCCATAATGGAAACCATAAAGGTATGCCCAAAATGAAAAATACAAAAGCTTAAAGAAAACCTAATAATATTATATATCATAATTAAACATAGTGTCATATTAATGGCCACCTTTGAAGGTGTTAAAATAATGTTGAACAATCATCGTTTCGGGAGGCAGAAATTCTCCATCCACGGAAACAGTATGTTCTTTAACCATTAGATATAGGTGTGTGTAAGTGTATCTCGAATAGTTCTTATAACAACATCCTAGTATATTGAGTATACTTTATTTGTTACAAAATAAAATAATAAAAAGTTTTTAGTGGGTTGGAGAAGCAAAATATAACAAAAGGACTCAAAAGAAGACATTACCTTAAAATCGGGTAACTCCCTTTGGTTTGAGCTCAAAGGATTCCTTGGGAAGACTTCTGCCCAAAGTGAGGCTTCAAGGAGTAAGAGAGGGAAGTGGATAGATAAAATGGGCAGGTTTGGGCCGAGCCAAAGGCTTTGGGAGTGTGGGTAAGGAGGTATAGTTGGGGGCCTTTTATAAGTTGAGAGGAGGGGCACTCTTGTAAAGTTACAAAATGTTACTTTATTTTCAAAAGAGTTTAGGATTTTAAAGGTCCCACAATGATGTATCTCGAGGATAAGGTGACGAGGGTTCGAAATCCACTCATCCAATAGGGTTTAGACATGTTTAGGTCTTAGATTTTACATTATCTTTACATTTTATTTAAATCGTTAAATAATGAGGTCATCACTACATAATCATGATGTCATAAATAATTTAATTTATTTAATGTCTAAAATTTATAAAAAAAATACTATGATGTAGGAAATATCTATAGATTTCCAATGACTATTTATAGTAAAAAATTTTACAGGTATAACCCCATGTAAAAATTGTTCTAGTAAAACATTTCATGTTTGTGTCATTTTTACTTTAACATTAAATAAAAAGTTATTTATGTCATTTCCCAACCAAATTGGCTCCATGGGGTCCCCAAGTTGACACATGGCTTGTATTGGTCGGCCATGACACATCCAATAAGGTTTGTACATGTGTCAAGGTGTTTTCATTTTATTATAATATCATTTTTTCCTTAAATTGCACTAATTACCTCTAATTGCGATTAAGAACTTAAGAGTTACTATTCACCAAAAAAATATTTTAATCTCATTGAACCACATTTAACTTCTTAATAACAACCTTGTATGTTGGATTTTTGAAATTCAAAACACAGAAGTGGTAAAATTTCATTTAAACGCAAAATCAATTTTTATAAGTACCACTTAGTGGTATCACTATTCATCAAAAATTGATGTTTTTCAGAAAAATAAAAAAACTTCACCCTAAGCTATATTTGATATTCTGAATTCAAAAATGAAGTCCATTTTAAAAAAGTTCACAAAATATAAGTTTCATTAAGTAATTTAATAATTAATTCCCGCTATCAGAGCAAATAGCGTGTTTTTGTGGAACAATAAGTATCAAAAGATTGACACTAGTTTAAGTCCGATTTCAAAGTGAAATTAATTCCAACGACCAATATTGGATTTAATGGTAACAATATATTCTAATTTCACTTTAAAACCAATTAATTGATAATCTAATCATCTTAAAAAAATAGATTAAAAAGAGGTTTTGAATTAAAATACAACATTTTACACTATTCATTAAAAAAATGAACTTTATCGGAAAAATACCAAAAATTTACACAAAGTAAATTTTGATGTCCCGATTCTAAAGAAGAGTTATATTTGGTCCAATAGAATGTATAAGAGTGATCAAAACTATATTTAATGATGGTTCTCCATCAAAAGGTGATATGTGAACCTTTAGTGAAAATTAGGGTATAAATGCCTAAAATTGAATTCATTCCGTATTTTAAGCCGTTATCTTTTATTGGATAAATGTAAAAACATTTAAAAAACATATATAATCATATTTTAGTTATTTCTATTCATTACCTCCAATACAACGGCTACATGTTAACTACCATTTAAAATAATATTATTATATTACTAGTGTGCAACATATGTTTTCAAAGAACTTCATGCACCAACAACATCTATGCCAAGGTTCATCAAGTCAAAAACCAAATGATCTCGTTCCAAACGTAGCATGGTTAATGAAGCATTACTTTTTCGACTCAAAGCATCAGCCACTTTATTTGATTTTCCCGGATGGTAGTGAATTTTACAATCATAATCCTTGATTAATTCCAGCCATCTCCTCTGTCTCATGTTCAATTATTTATGAGTGAATATATACTTTAAACTTTTGTGATCAGTATTAATTTCACACTTTACTCCATAAAAATGATTCCTCCAAATTTTTAATGCAAAAACAACAGCAGCTAATTCTAAATAATGTGTCGGGTAATTTATCTCCTGAGTTTTCAACTGACGTGAAGCATAAGCAATTAACTGATCACTCTGCATAAGGACACAGCCATGTCCATTTGATGAAGCATCACTGTATATAACAAACTCACCATTCCTGGAAGGATGTGCCAAAACTGGAGCATTCACCAATCTTCTTTTGAACTCCTGAGAACAATCATCACATTCTTTTGTCCAGATAAACATAACACCCTTACGAGTTAGCTTAGTCATTGGACTAGATAACCGTGAAAAAATTTCAACAAACCTTCAGTAGTAACCTACCAATCAAAGGAAACTAAGGATCTCAGTTACATTTGTGGGTCTTGGCCACTCTTTAACAACTTTTGTTTTAGCAGGATCAACAGTTATGCCATCTTTGGAAACAATGTGACCCAAGAAAGAAATTTTTTGTAACCAAAACTTACACTTGCTGAATTTTCCATATAGTTTATTTTCTTTTAAGATTTTCAAGATAACCCTTAAATGACTTTCATGCTCCTATTTACTTTTAGAAAACACCAAAATATCATCAATGAAAAAAACCACAATCTATTCCAAGAACTCATGGAATATTCTATTCATAAGGTCCATGAATACAGTAGGTGCATTGATTAACCCAAAAGACATGACTACAAATTCATAATGGCCATATCTACTACAGAACGCAGTCTTCAGAACGTCTGCTTCATTTACATTCAACTGATGGTTCCCCGACCTCAAGTCAATCTTCGAAAAATACTGAGATACCTAGAGCTGATCAAACAAATCATCGATATGAGGCAAAGGATACTTGTTCTTAACAATAATATTATTCAAGGCTCTATAATCAATGCAATGTCTCATTGAGCCATCTTTATTTTTGAAAAACAAGACAGGAGTACCCCATGGTGATGTGATAGGTCGAATGAAACCTTTATCTAATAACTCCTGCAATTGTTTCTTTAACTCTAAATGTTCAACTTGAGCCATTCGATAAGGGGGTTTTGAAATTGGCTTAGAATCAGGAACTAAGTCAACAATAAATTCAACTTCCCGATCAGGAATAATACCAGGCAACTCATCAGGAAAAACATCAAGATACTCATTTACCACTGGCACATCATTAATCTGATCAATTCCTTTATTTTCAAAAATATGTTCAAGGTAACATTCATTTCCTTCTTTTACTAGTTTCTCAACTTCCTGATATGTTATCAAAAGTAAGGGTTCATTCATGTACACAAACTGATAATATTTCTAGAAAGAAACCATTTTAGCTCTGCAGTAAATCTTAGAATGATAAAAAGAAATCCAATCCATGCCCAAGATAACATCAAACTCTACTAGAAGAAAAAAAATAAGGTTTTCTGGTAGATTCTTTCCACACACAAGGATAAGAAGGTTCATATAATTCCTTTTTATCTCAACGTTCCCTCCGGGTGTTTTTACCATAAGTTCAGGGTTCATATCTTGATATGGAATTTCCAATTTACTAGAAAACTTCTCAGAAATGAAAGAGTGTGTAGACCCTGAATCAAACAAAACACTGGCATAATCTGAACAAACAAACAATGTACCTGATACTACTTCATTTGATGGCCCAACATCTGCTGAAGTTGTTTAAAAGGATTTAACCACCCCTTTCTACTTGTAGTCTGCCTGCTTTCCCCCAGTCTAGTTCTTCGTTAGACACTCATTTTCATAATGGCCCATTTCATTACACATATAACATCTTACCGCTGGCTTTTCATTTCCTGCTTGATCATCTTACTTACAGTTACGAGCAATATGACCAGACTTACCACACTGAAATCACCTAACAGACTTGGATAAACATTCTCCAGGATGCATTTTACCACACTTCTCATAGGATGGATATTTGGTTTTCTTACCTCCTTGCTTCTTTGGTGAATTCTTCCCCTTTTCCTACCAACTGGACCTCTTATTTTTTTTGTCATAGAATAACTGATCATCAGCAAACTCCATTTCCACCTTCTCCGCACATCGAACAAGTTTTTCATAACATCTGAACTCACGAGAAGATAAATCCCTTCGATACATTTTCTTTAACCGAGAGTAAAAACGGTTTATTTTACTATCAAGATCTCGTATAATTTTTTTAGCATACCTTTCCAATCGAGTGAACTTTTCTTCATAGGCAGCCACTGAGACTTCCTATTGCCTCAATTCCAAGAATTTCTTTTCCATCCTAAGTCGAGAAGCCTTAGGAAAATACTTCTCATGAAACATACCTTTGAATTCATCCTAGTGAAGATCCTCAATCTCATCACTATCCCTGATATGTTTTACCAACGACCACCACTGATCAGATTTACCTTCAAAATGGTAAACAGCAAGACTAACCTTTTGATGTTCTGAACACACCATGACATCAAAAATCTTCTCCAGTGCTTTAATCCACCATTTAGCTTGCACGGGGTCAGATGATCCTCTAAATGATGGGGGATGTTTCTTCATGAAAATGATCTACCACTCAAATCATCCTCTACGGTTGATCTCGCTGATCTCGTGCATGGATACCACCACCATTTATAGCCTGAGACAACTGTGCCATCACTGCAACAAACTGTTCAGTTCCGATTCCGACCATCTCAGGTTGCTGATTTGGAAGGTTGTCTTCCTCTTGATGTCGTCCCATCATAGCTACTTTGTTCCCTCGGTGGAAAACCATTCTGAATAGAGAAATATCTTAGGCGAAGCAACATGGTAATCTTTAAATGTTATATCATTTCAATCATACCATAAATTAACTTATAATTTAACAATTTTCTATCTCCTAAAGTTGTCTAAACCGACCTCTGATACCAACTATAAGGCCCCGGCCTTAAACCTTTCTTAATATTGAATTAAATGAATAATTCACATTCAGGATCTTTTCATCTTTAGAGTTTTAGAGAATTAGGACATAACCATTACATCTCAAAAGATTACAAAGTAGAAACTTCTACTAAGATTCCATAAAATAAAGAAAAACTCTTAAAAAGAAACATGTCTAGTTCCATGTTTTATATAGCATGACTTTTCCTTGATTCCATCCTTGACCCTATTCCACATTAATTCCTGTGAAAAACATTTCAAAAAAAACTTGGGGTGAGCATAAAAAGCTCAGTAAGGGATAAACAAAGAATGAAAACTGTTAGTTTTTCAAACATCAAGTAAACCATGTATACTTTATCTATGTAATACCTTCACCTTCATGAAGTAGTAAAAACTCTTCACTGAATAAAATTTCATTACTTACCTTTTTGTAACCAAAGTATTACCATAAAACCCATTCAAAAAACACATACCATATATAAAGGTAACTTGGGACAAAAACATACTTAAGTGGAATAACCATACGGTCGACTTCCACACATATCACTTAATAGAATAGCCATACGGCAAACTTCCATACATACTTAATGGAATAGCCATACGGCCGACTTCCATACCCAATGCATTGGAGGTTATAACGTAACCACCCATCCTGGTGTTCATGGCACCACCCATCATATGGTTCATCACATAACCACCCATCAAATGTCCATGTACTATTATAAAATCATAAGACATAAAACAAATATAATGGAAAGAAAACATTTCCATACTTTGATGACAATATATCACTTAAATATATTGACATAAAAAATCCATTATAAAAACCATTTTCAACACCAAAATACATAATAGAGTATATGGTGTTTATTTCATTTAAAAAACATTACGGCTTGTTGAGGAATCCAAAGAACAAATAATACTCACGGCGGAAGAAAAGGTTGTGGTCACCGCGTACGTTAAAAAAGCATTCCGTTTTGTCGTTTAGTAAAACGATTCATAGAAAAAGATTCCTTTTGTATAAAAGTAAAATTCAAAGGGGTTTATAAACCGTATAAAAGAAAGTTCTGTATAATACGAAATATGCCTCAATGAAAGGAGATTGAGACGAAGTCCCTTACCTCGGGTCCGACTTGACTCGATCGTTCTTTAACGTCCTGAATAAAAAACTTGAGTTAATTTCTACTTGATTAAGAACCTTTTTTAAGTTCATTATTACATTTATATCACTTATTATCATTTTATAAACATTATATAATCATTTATGTTAATAATGTTTGTTTTGTCGATATTTGGTTCTTAAGTCGAAAATGGAATTCTTACAATTACATGTTGTTTGTGTGGTCAAAGGTTATTTATATCCAGAATTATATTCATGATTTGTATATCATATATATCATATATATCCACCATATAAATGTATTTATAATATTATATAATCATTTATAGGTAAGAAATGAAATGCACCGTTCATGGAGACGGTAAGCCGTACGTACACATGAACACTCCTTTCATTTCTTTGTCATATTAATGGAATTAAAACTAAATGAGAGGTATGTATATTTTAATTCCAAAATTATTTTCATCATTTATATGTATCATTCATCATATATATCCGTTATAAACATGTACTTATAATGGTACATTACATTTGGGGATAAGAAATGAAATGCACCGTTCATGGAGACGGTAAGCCGTACGTACGCATGAACGCTACTTTCATTTCTATCTCACACATTAATGGAAAAAAATAATAATGATATAGAGTTATATTATAATTATAGTATAAAATCATATATAATACCATTAAATCCATTCTTTACTCATCCCACATATGGCATTAACGAATCACATCACTTTGAGGGGGCGGTTGTCTGCACTTCCTTAAATGAAAATATCGCGTTTACCCATAATGGAAACCATAAAGGTATGACCAAAATGAAAAATACAGAAGCTTAAAGAAAACATAATAATATTATTTATCATAATTAAAAATAGTGTCATATTAATGGCCACCTTTGAAGGTGTTAAAAGAATGTTGAACAATCATCGTTTCGGGAGGCAGAAATTCTCCATCCACGGAAACAGTATGTTCTTTAACCATTAGATGTAGGTGTGTGTAAGTGTAGCTCGAATATTTTTTATAACAACATCCTAGTATATTGAGGATACTGTAGTTGTTACAAAATAAAAGAATAAAAAGTGTTTAGGGGGTTGGAGAAGCGAAATATAACAAAAGGACTCAAAAGAAGACATTACCTTAAAATCAGGTAACTCCCTTTGGTTTGAGCTCAAAGGCTTCCTTGGGAAGACTTCTGCCCAAAGTGAGGCATCAAGGACTAAGATAGGTAAGTGTAGAGATAAAATGGGCAGGTTTGGGCCGAGCCAAAGGCTTTGGGAGTGTGGGTAAGGAGGTATAGGTGGGAGCCTTTTATAAGTGGAGAGGAGGGGCACTCTTGTAAAGTTACAAAATGTTACTTTATTTTCAAAAGAGTTTCGGAATTTAAAGGTCCCACATTGATGTATCTAGAGGATAAGGTGATGAGGGTTCGAAATACACTCATCAAATAGGGTTTAGACATGTTTAGGTCTTAGATTTTACGTTATCTTTCCATTTTATTTAAATCGTTAAATAATGAGGTCATCGCTGCATCATCATGATGTCATAAATAATTTAATTTATTTAATGTCTAAAAATTATAAAAAAAATACTATGATGTAGGAAATATTTATATCTTTCCAATGACTATTTATAGTCAAAAATATTACTTGTATAACCCCATGTAAAAATTGTTCTATTAAAACATTTCATGTTTGTGTCATTTTTACTTTAACATTAAATAAAAAGTTATTTATGTCATTTCCGAACCAAAGTGGCTCCATGGGGTCCCCAAGTTGACACATGGCTTGTATTGGTCGTCCATGACACATCCAATAAGGGTTGGACACGTGTAAAGGTATTTTCATTTTATTATAATATCATTTTTTCCTTAAATTTCACTAATTACCTCTAATTGCGATTAAGAACTTAAGAGTTACTATTCACCAAAAAAATATTTTAATCTCATTGAACCACATTTTACTTCTTAATAACAACCATGTATGTCGGATTTTTGAAATTCAAAACACAGAAGTGGTAAAATTTCATTTAAACGCAAAATCAGTTTTTATAAGTACCACTTAGTGGTATCACTATTCATAAAAAATTGATGTTTTTCAGAAAAATACCAAAACTTCACCCTAAGATATATTTGATATTCTTAATTCAAAAATGAAGTCCATTTTAAAAAATTCACAACATATAAGTTGCATTAATTAATTTAATAATTAATTCCCGCTGTTTGAGAAAATAGCGTGTTTTTGTGGAACAATAAGTATCAAAAGATTGACACTAGTTTATGTCTGATTTCAAAGTGAAATTAATTCCAACGACCACTATTGGATTTAATGGTAAAAATATATTCTAATTTCACTTTAAAACCAATTAAAACGATAATCTAATCATATTAAAATATTAGATTAAAAAGAGGTTTTGAATTAAAATACAACAGTTTACACTATTCATTAAAAAATGAACTCTGTCGGAAAAATACAATAAATTTACACAAAGTAAATTTTGATGTCCCGATTCTAAAGAAGAGTTATATATGGTCCAATAGAATGTATAAGAGTGATCAAAACTATATTTAATGATGGTTCTCCCTCAAAAGGTGATATGTGAACCTTTAGTGAAAATTAGGGTATAAATGCCTAAAATTGAATTCTTTCCGTATTTTAAGCCTTTATCTTTTATTGGATAAATGTAAAAACATTTTAAAAACATATATAATCATATTTTAGTTATTTCTATTCATTCCCACCAATACAACGACTACATGTTAACTACCATTTAAAATAATAATATTATATTACTAGTGTGCAACATATGTTTTCAAAGAAACTCATCGTTGCGTATCAAGTATGCAATCGAACATAGCAACCCCATTAAAGTAAAATTAATATTTAATTAGTAAATATTAATAAATATGAAAATGGATTATTCTTTATTTACCTGGGATGTTACACATATATTGTCACATAGTTTATTTTTCCCATAAATAAATATATTTAGAGAAAAAATACTATTAAAAAGGATTATAATCTGTGATAATGAATCCCTTAACCAAAATCCACCTAAAATTCAAAATAAATTATCCATTAAAATAGAGGATCTCAATACGTAATAATTACTCCATATAATGACACAAACTATCATCCATTGATAATATATCATGTTTTTAATGAACACTCTCACCACTTATATTAGGAAAATTCACTTTTATTGACATGAATAAAAATATTTTTACTAGGAAAGTGGATCAAACAATTCATAAAATATTAATTAATTAGGAAACATAGGATGTTATATTACTTTTATCACATTAATTATCAATAATATATTTCTCACAACCAAATTATCAGTATTTTCATTCATTTAATTCATTCCAGATTATAATATTTTATCTTGAATTCGATGAAACATAGGGAAAGCTCTAGTAAATACTCCATCACATCACCAGGGTATAACATATAAAATATAATGATGCCATTAATAAACTATTAATTATCATTTTTAATGTTCTTATTAAAGTCTACATAACTGATTCTTTTCATGTATACATACCACGTACCAAAATTAAACATAAATTAATAGATGATGTGGCACAATAAAATATTTTGTAATATCCCATCATCTAGAAATTGGAAATAAATACAATATATCTTAACATTAGAGAATTATCACACGTATATTAACTTCTAAAATATTTATTTTGAATTTAATTTATTTGGAGAATTTCCATTATTACTTTAAATTCCCCATTTTCAACAAAAAATTATTTTTTCTTCATTGGTCATAAGGATCCAACATATCAAAATACTCAATTAGGGAAACATAATTGGTGAAAACACACAGTATTTCAAACAGATTCTCATAAAATTTCAAAATTCCTGGGATATTCTGTTATGAGGTGTTTTAAATTTTAATTACCATAAAAAATTTCCCAGTTAAATTATAAAAACAACTATAAATATATCATTCATTTCTGGTATAATTAGTACTATCAGAAATCCAAATTATTATCTATATTAACATCATTCCCTTGAAATAAATTAATATTTTTAATTCCACCACATACCTTCAAAATTTTAAATCATATAATTCTGTTATAACCACTTAGGAATAATGAAATATCACCAAATTGGAAATACATGACAATTATATCCAAACCATATATCTACATCAAAATAATAGAAAATAAGAGTGAATTTGATGGATCCTCATCTAGTCTATCTAGTATAATATACAGAGATCCAAAACAATAAACCATGAAATAAAATAATATTTAAATGTTTACACAAAAATAATGATCCTTAAATTTAAATATTAGTTTATATTCAAAATTATCAATAATTTCATCAATATGAATAATTCATAGAATTCATTCTACAACTAAGCCCTTTAAAAATTCACACATTATATTTAATTGTATTTTAGATCCTTAACATGATTCTATTGAAATGATCCCAATTTATTTTCAGAAGAACCTAAGTCCATAATCATTCATATATCTTGAAAAATATTATCATGCACCACTTTATATGTGCTAGAACTCCCCAAAACTCCATCATAATGATTATGATCCATTGAACAACATTGAGGCATCCACATTATTGGAGGAAATATATCTAATAAAAATTTCAAATAATATCATGCATCCACCTCTAACACCAACAGAAGATAAATAAATTTCAAAAATATATCTTTTGTGACATTAAAAAGAATCTATGAAAACAAAACTAAGAAAAAAGATATAAACCAATTGATATAATAATTTTGTATGATATTTATTTCATCTTAGATGGTGAAACATGGGAATGGTTTGTTTTTATGGGATATCCCTCTACAAGAATTCCAAATCATTATCCAATCTATGGAAAACAAGATCATATTTTCTTTACATAATCATATCATAATTTTATCAAGTCAAATATCATGTAATTGGGAATTTAGAGGTGGGTATAACAATATAAATTTTGTCCAACCTATGTTATTTATCTAGTAACCAAACATATGTTATATGTGATTCAATATAAGAAAATGTGTAGAAAAATTTATATTAACTAACATCATCGACATGAATAAACATGATCCATCATGATCACATAGATCAATATCCAAACCAATAAAACATTAACCAAACACCATCTTGAAACATGGGATATCATATAACCAAAATGATGATATCATCACATAATAATTATTCCATTCCCCAAAAATCATGGTTACAAACTACTAATTTCTATTATTCCCATGAACACACACCCCTGAAACGAGGAAAAGATAGCTCATTTTCTATGTATGGACGTACAATCACTATATTGGGTGGTCATCTGGAATTTAATTCCCATTAATGACAAGATAATATTAAATCACATTCATAATATTTATTAAATATTTCTATGATACTATGAATGTATTTTCTTTTCAATATTCCGATGAATTCATTCACCATTTTATGATGTCAGTTAGAATTTAATGGTACTTAGAGATCATTCAGGAAAAGATAATATATAATGTAACATATAGATCTCAGAAAAAATAAGTATTTAATTAAAAAATTTGATTTCAACCTTTCGATAATCCTTGCCTGAATGTCCGTAAAAAATTCCAAACAAATATACCAGTCCCAAAAACATACAACCCAAACCAGAAGAAGATGTGTCACAAAATATTTCTATGGAGTGTTCTATCATCTATAAAAAGTAATAAATCCCCTATTTACAAATTTTAAATTAATTTTTAATGTTTTATTAAGCATTATAATTCTTTTATTTTTAATGAATTCTTCACATGTACCACCCAAACTACAGATAACCCCCCTACTCCCACAACTCATCTATTGTAAAAATTTTATCAAAAGGACCCAACATAAAAAATAACAACCTATTGGATTATAATTGCTAAAAAAATATGTTTTATTGTAATAATATTCATATTTTATTCAAAATATTCGTGTATTTCATGCGATATGGGGCTCAAATATCAATAAGATCAAATAAAATCCATAAAAATTAAAGAAAACAAAATAATAATATTTCATTTTTTATATTAAAAATACATAAATCCATACAATATAATTACCATCCAACATGACCTAGGACCCCTTACATTAATATTCATGTGTATTAGATAATATAATATCTACAATCTCAATCACAAATCCCCATTGTTATCAGGGATGAACAATATAATATCATTATCTTTGAAGTCTAAAACTATTGTCTCCTTGATAATACCTTTACTTCCAATGGTTAGATTATGAAAAGGTTATTAGTAGATCTCTAATTATTTTAAGAAGAACTCTATTATAGGAACCAATCTATAAACCATAAAATAATGAAACCATGAGTAAAGAATTTATGATGTAGGGACCCTCAATTATAATTATTGTTAATATAATATGTTTTCATTCATGTGTCATGAAAAGGAGTCATTTAAAACCCCATATAATTATCAATTCATTATTTGAATATTTATAACAGGGAATCTAATTACTTTAACATATATGAAATTTTAGGCTAATGGTTTAAGGGAATTTTTGAAAATTGTTGCAGAATAAGGTAGACAATTCCACGTAACATACAATTTTTCATCAAATTCACGTTTTTATGTTTAAAATATTGTTTTATCCACAATAATTATTATTTATTAAATACATTTAACCTTTATCCATGATAAAATTCCAAAAAATTCAAAGAACCCAATGATTGTTTTGTTAAATGTGGGATGTGAAAAACAAATTTTACTAATGGATGTGACGAGAAATGAAAAACATTATTCCATTTGCGAAATCATGGAATCACATAATTTTTCCCTTTTTATATAAAAAATTATCTTAAATAATAATTTAATTATACATTATATAAAATTTGTTATGTATTATTTTTCACAAAAATACCCCTAGTAAAATATAAATCAAAAATCATAATCATGATGGTTTCTTGAAATAAATGAAAACATTTCTTTAAAAACACACCATTAATGTAAAAATCCCATAAACATCATTTTTAATTATATGATTATCTAGTTACCTTATAAAATCATAATATTACCTCAAGAACCAACTGAAAGAAAAAAATTCAAATTGGTTCCTTGGGAAATCATCTTTATAACACTATTTTAATAAATCAAACAGAGGAATAACATTCAACCTTAATTTCATTTGTTCATCTAATGGAGCACATATCATAACCTAAAGAATTGGTTGGCCATATTAGACCAAACCATCAACATAAAAAAATTATAAGAATAATAAACTGAATAAAACTCATAAATTATTTTATTTCAATTACAAAAAAAATTAATAATTTCAATTTTTTCAGATATGAAAAACTAACATTCATTTTTATCATCAATATTTGAATAAATGTTATTTTCTCATAATTATTTTTATAAAAAAAATTACTAAAACAATGATTTTATTATTTGAAGAAAATACGCTTCATTAATTTCTACAGAGAATCTCTTATAATGATGTGAATAGATGTTCATGTGAATAATATAGAAAAATAGTATATTTTTATATTTGTAATAAAGGTAAAAAATAACTCATTTGGTAATCTAGGAAAATATTATATTAAATCATTTTAATGAATTTAAAAATTATATGAAAGTAACCATTAAATGTATTTGAATATTTAATATTATATAAGTAAAAAAATAAAATTAAAAATTTAAATATCATGGATATGAAAGATAGTAATTTTTAAAGGAGAACATTTAAACAATGTTTTATTGAATATATATTATCTCATGTCTTAAATAACCACACATACATATTAAATTAGAGAAAAAAATATACTAATTATATTCATTTTTACGGACCATTTTCATGTCAATTTATTTAATATTATTATATTAATTGCATTTATTACTTTTTTTATTTAGTTAAAACGTCGGTTATGTTAACATTAGAAATTTTGGGATTATATAGTCCAAATTATATTTGCAGCGTTGACAGTAGTCAAAGGGGTATTGGTTACATATTCTAAATAAACCAAAACATTTTATTATTATTATGTTTATATATTAAATATACATTTAAAAAAATCCTTTTATGTTGGTGATGAATGTTAATATACATAATTTCTTAGAGGTCATTGTATACACATATGCTTGAGCGATTTTGTCATTTAACTAATGAATATAATGAATTAATGAAGATAAAGGACTAACATTACCGAATAATGATCCAATAATAAGAGTAATATTTCTTCATTAAATTCATCATTATAACATTCTAGGTTATTTTATAATGAAAAATAAATTTCATCACATTATGGACATGGTAGTCCACACGTATGTACGAGGGACACTATCATTTTCCAGTAGATTAGAGGGTAAGAAGGTGGATAATATCATAGAATTATATAATTATAATTGTTATATAATATATAATATATATTAAAAATTTAATTAAATTAATATGTATAACCATCCTCATTATGTGATGATAAAAATAAAAACTATTTCAAAATAGAGGCGGTATTCCGTTAGTACACACAAGCATCATTTTCATTTACTATTAGATGAAAACGTAGTTGAAATTAGTTTTCAGTCACAATAATAACATGTATGTATATTTTATATACCTATGTTATTAATCAAAGGTGTTTAATATGTATATTAAATAATTATAAATATAAATAAATATGATCAAATTTGGTTATTAATTACTCATTTTCTTTAGATATCATCCTTTTTCTTACACCTTAATCCTTTTAATATTGATATTTTTGTGATATAAGGACTTATAAGACATTAGAAGTAGTTATGGGAAGGTATTGGGATATATACTAGTCAAGATATAGTTCTCTATGTGTGTGGAGAAGTACGTATTGTGGGATACCTTTTATAAGTTATAGTAGTGGAATAATTGTAGATATTAAGAACATTGAAATGTAAAAAATGGATTTCACATTGACAATGGATCCAATTTAGTCCAATTTTGAATATAACATATGGGAAGGTAAAATAAATTCACAAAAATAAAAAAGTTACATGTTTTAGAGATATTTTATGCCATATATTTTAGATTAACACCCACACTAACCCTATTATAATTTTCATTCACGTTATAATTAATAATTATATCTACTCATTATGAAAAAAATATTAATTAAACTCTCTAAAAAATTTCAAATTTATATTTAATAATATTGAATAAAATTTATAAGATTCAATTAATATAATTGGTAAATATCCAAGTTATTATAATTTCTCTAAATAAAATGAAAAATTATTTCCAAAACGAAATCCAAATTTAAGAATCAAAACGAAACTATTCAAAAAGATGTTGATTACCATTTAATTCATGTAATTTGGTTAAATAAAAATAGGATTATATTACTATAGAAATAAAAACAAAAAGAACCATTTCAAAACATGATTAAACAAGAATATGAAACAATATTTTTTTTAGTGTAAACATTACATATATTTTGAAAATGTTATACAAAGATTACATAGATTAACATTATACTTTTAATTTTTCTATATTAATTTTTAAATATTTATTTTTTTTATAAAAATGTTTCATAATCTTATCATTATTTATTATTTTTTTATATTTTTCTATATGTGATTGTATTTTTTAAATTGGAAATGTATCACTATTCATATAAAAAACTATTTAAAAAATCTAATAAAAATAATCTTATTCTAGTCTCAAAAGAATAATATATAAAAATAATTCCATTTAATTAAATTTTAATTCAAATATATCTAATGTGAACATTAATATAAAACCACATAATTCGTTGAAGACATATTAGTTAAAATAAAACTATTTCTTTCATTACAATTGAAAAATATAATAGAAATAATATTTAAAATATAATTCTAAAAAAATTATTAAATAATATTAATAATAATATAAACTACTTTTTTTATTAAAAATACCTATGTTGTCCCAATATTTCCCTCTAAATGAAGATTTTCCAAAGAAATTTTTTCAATAAAACAATTGAGGATATTTTTATTACAAATCATTTTTAGATTCCCATGTTGCTTCATAGAAAATATTATTTTTCAAAAAAAAATAACAAGTTGAATTTACTTATTCTGAAAAACCACCCCATTATGTTCTAAAATCATAATAGGATTTTATTCATATTAATAATTCAATTTTAACTAAAATACATGATTATTGAAAACATATGATGGATCAGTTTTATATTTTCTTAACAACAAAACAAGAAATATAACATTTATCTAAGAAATAAATATAGATATGGATACTCAGAATGAAATTGACCCCCCTCTTTCTATAAATGGTTATTAACTAACAAACTATGGATATAATTTTATTTTTTTAATAAATCAAAAACATCGTTACAAAGAGATATTTTAATAATAACATGATATACCACAACTAACTAAATATCATTACACTAGTTATATAAATAAATATTATTCCTACTCTGAGATATCATCATATAGTTTGGAATCATCTTTACATTATTAGCCCTCACTTTTTCCTATTCTATTCCAAATAAAAATATATAATTTACATTGTCCCATGCCATTGGATATCGAAACTATTTTCCATATTCTGGATCAAATGGTGCTTTATGTATACTATAATTAAATCTATTATTATAAGAAAAATAATCCATAGAACATTTATGATAACAAATCCCCAGTAATCCATTAAATTTTCCTAAGTCATATTCTCAATGTTTTTAATTATCTTTTCTAACTATCCATTATATTGAGTGATAAAATCATTATTGAATCCTATCTCAATGCATAATAACATATAAATAAATTTATAAAAATTGGGTGTAAAAATTAGATCAAGATTAGATACAATAGACAATATAACTGTATAAAATATTACATTAACATTAGTATAGATAAAATCTAATATTTTGAAATAATATGTCAAATAAAAAGAAAATTTGAAGATTTGGTCAAATGATAAAAAATAACCAATAAAAGTATCATTACATAATATTATTATTTGTAATATTACCATGATATTCATTGAAATATTCTCCAATATCAATTTAGGAACTGAAAATTACTAACTCATCCTCTTCAGTAGTTTTGACTCAAATTTAACCTATTTATAAGTGAAATAATTAATCAAATAAAAATAAACATATTTCATGGTTACATACCAAAATATATTCCCAAATGTCTCTTTAAATATAAATACTACAACGATGTACTATAAATGGAGAGATATGAGCCTAACTGAAAAATTACTTTTCAAAATAGGAATCACAAAGCTCATAAAATATGTTTCAAAATATACAATATTTTATTTATAAATTTAAATCTATGGAAACTGGATATTATTAAATAAATATCTATTTTACTTAAATTCATTCTTAGAATTCCTAATTTCATCCAGTATAAATTAATTTACTTATGCCTAGATAACGAGAGATGAGATCTTCAATTACAAAACACTCAATTAAAAATTCATTAAATGTTTAAATAATGAATAATTTATCAGATTTATTATGGTTAATGATAGATTTTTAATTTGATTAAACTATGCTTCTACCGTGTTGAATTTAAATAGATTATTGTGAATCATGAAATCATACTCCTATATAAGATCCATCAAAGTTATTTTCCTCATTATCATCTATTCTTGTGTGGATACTTACATAACACCTTTTAAAATTATTATATATTTCTCATTTGTAATCATATAGAATATTCCTCAAAATTATAGTATTAAAAATTTTGATTGAATTATCATTATAAGTTTTTGTAAAATTCATCTCATAGAGTATCAATTGGATTTCATCTGAGGAAATTACACAATCATGTTGAAAAAATTATAAACCATAGTCCATTAGAGAAGCATACATATAATAAATTAATTCAATATCTCATGAAAGTGGGAATTTTATTGTACTATTAACTAATATCGTATACAATTCCAAAAAATCATCAATTTATTTACTCCGAATAATTTAACTCCTACCAAGTTATGCTGGATAGTGGAATATATAAATAAGAAAAAATTTCAATAAAATATAAGTTTTAAATAGGTAATAAAATAAAATATCAAATCCTCAATGTCATTTTTTAGTCTTGAAAACTCTTACACCACATAACATTTAGAATGTGAAAAAATTTCCCTTTTGTACACACAATATTCTAACGGAATAAATTATTTTGTAACCAAAACTCATAAATTATATATTTTCCTTACGTATTAATTTCCTATAAAGTATATAAACTTTTCATAGATGTTTCTCATATTCCATGTAATATTTATAATTAACATGAATATTATATATTAATAATTTTCTAAATTGATCCTAACATACATGGGAAATTCTATTCATAATAACGATAAAAGTAATGAAAATATATTTTTAACATGAATAGCCAAACCATATGGCCATATTGTTTATAACTAGTACAGTGTACTATCCTTTCAATGTCTTAGTCCATTAATTTTAGTATATTATGCATGGAATTGAGTTAAATCATTGAAAAATAATGTGAACCATTGAGATGATCAAACAAATCATCAATATGAAAGGCATATAATTCTTCATAGAAAAATATTATTCATTGGTCTATACTCAATATTGATCTTAATAGAGCTATATATTTTTTTTCAAATAGAATATGAACATCCCTCATTAGTGTGTTATGGTATATGAAGCCCTTATAACTTAATTATTTAAACTAACATAACAGAATCAATATCTTAATAAGATCTTCTTGGTAAAGAGGTTTTAAATTTTTTTATCATAATGAGAAATCTATAAAAAAATTTGTATCTTGGTTTGAAATAAAATAATTCTGATCACTAAGAAAAAACATCATTCCCTATAAAAACAAGGATAAGGTGAATACTTTAATTCTTTTATATATAATCAATTTCGTTTTATATGGAAATGTTGTCATAGGTTTGAACTCATTCTTATATAATATTGAAATTCACTCTAGGATTGAATATGACTTATTTCCCTCTATAATATATCATATAATGAAAAAAAGAATTTCATTCCATAAACAAAATGATATCGAAATCCACTAATGGAATGAATATAAAATAATCTATAAAACAAATTACAAATATGATGATATATATATTACCATAAATCAATTTTGTATGAATACTTCCACCATTATATTTACCAAAAAAACAATGTCAACATTTTTTCTGGGTAAATTTTCATTTAACATGGAATATTCATGGAAACAAAAGAATATATATACCATGAATCATGGAATACATTGATATAATCATAATAAAAATGTAGTATACATGGTACAACTTTATTTGATTCTCTAAAATTTATAGAAGTTATAGATAATGAATTTTCCACACCCATACGACAGTATTAAATATTATTTCCATCCTTCAAGACATTATTCATTCAAAAATAATTATAATATACCATTCCATTATAATAAAAAAACCTTTTATTAGATTTACATTATTGGTCTAACCATTTCCATTTTGGTTTTTTATAATAAAATTATCTAAATTTCTATGCTTACGACAATGGTTAAACGTTATTAAATTTGCTACATATTTCCTAGAATTATTCATTACGACAGTAATTATAAGAAGAATTTTATAATTTATTACCTTAAAATATATTTTTTAATGTTTACTTATTTTTTCACACCTTCAAAGATTCCTATAATTATGTATATAAAAATTTCATCATTACCACCTCAGTACATAAAAATATTCCTCAAAACATCAAAATCACGAGAAACCAAGATCATCTCAAAAATTGTATCGATCATGAATCACATTAATATATTTTACTATTTTGGTGTAAAATTAAATATGGAACAAACGTAAATAGTCTATTTATATTTTCCTTATACAATGAAAATGAGTTCTCTTACATTTTAATCAATTTAATTGTTAAAATTCCATTCTATATTGAACAAAATTAACAAAATACCTCTCATTTAAAGAATCAATAAATATATCCCAAAACATGGAATAAAACCCATCATATTTCCATGTATTATTAATCTCGGGACACACATAATAATCTACACCATAAACATGATAAATATAATTTTTTTTATCATTTAATACTCTAAACATCGCAAAAAATCAAATAACAGTTCCAATGGATTGATTAATTTTTTATATATTTCTTTGTATGGATATCCAATAAAATTTAGAGGGATTTTTTTTAATGAAATGTAAATCAATATACATGTTTCCATATATAATATATGGATGATATATTGAATGGTTATCTCTATTAATATCATGTGTTAACAAAGTAAACATAGCCACAAAATTTTCTGTTTCAAATACAAAAATTCATCGTTGTTGATATAGAAGGATATCATTCCCTTATTGTCTTCCTACATCATACATCATGTTTCATATACAGAAAATCATTACCCATAGACATGGATCTCCACAAATTTTATATCATGATAATATATCCAGAATTTTGAATATATTAAAATTATATTTTAACATCATCCCAAAATATAATGTCATCTAAAAAATTTCTCATAAACAAATTATATCACATTTCGTTATAATAAATAATATTTTTATGATATATAAGAGGTGTTTCACTTTAAAAAATTTATAATATATTTTTTATGAGTATTTTCTGCTACTATGATAACAATTACATAAAAAATAACATTTCTATACAATTTACTTTTTTTGATAGAAGATGTGTTCATATTATTACACTCTTATTCAATCTAGAAAATATTTCTCTATTCAAGTCATACCATAGTTGTATTTTCTCAAATTTATATACATCTTTCGACTATGATATTTGTTTTTGAAAACTTTAGTTAAGAGATAAAAACCATAAAATGGAAAATAAAAATAATATAAACTTTTTAGTCCATTACAAAAATTCATAAAATCCTATAAGATATATTTCATATTACATAATAAACATTGGAATCAAATAATCGTTTATTTTTAGAGAAAATAAAATTTACATCCAGATTTTTTTTCTAAATCATATAATAAGAACGAATAAAGGGGAAAATAAAAAACTAGAGGGTTCGATGATAGACATGAAATTTTTTTCATGAAAAGAATTTTTTATCAAAAATTTTAATATAATTCCATTAAATCATATGATTAATTTATTAAATTATAAAATAAAAATAATTTCATGAAAATAGAATTTTTATTTATTGAAAATATTTTCATTACCTTGGAACATCATTTTCATGTCACTCAATCAAACTTAAAATCACCCTTATAAATGAGTAACCTTTGAATTTAATTCCATATTGTCTCCTCCCAATGAACATTTCATTTCCTAATAAATTTACGTTTGTTATCACAACCACAATTCATTATTAATAATTTTAATAAAACCTATCATGAATAAAACACATAAAGGTTTTAATTTCAATAAAAACACACATAAAATCTGGAATTTTAGAACATATTAAAAATCACATTAATTTATCTCTTGAAATTGTGATGAAATGAACTTTAATCTTAAAAACAAAATAATACAAAAAATTACTAAAATTCGAAATATTATGTTGATAATATTTTATGGTACGATACATGTTATAAAAAAACTTCTCTAAAATAAGTAAAATAATTACCTAAACACTAAAAATTGAAAATATTAATTTTTTAAAACTTATATGTAAAGTTAAAAGTAGTTGAAAATAAAATTTAAAAACAATTCAGTTTTTAAAAAACATTCCATAATAATTTTAAATAACCTGTATATAGAAGAAAATAAATTTCATATGTGAACATTAAAACAAGGGTTTAATAATAATATCTTACCTAGTGTCCTGACATTTCATGCATGTATTTAACATCAATTAATATTATAATTATGATAATAAAAAATTTCATAAGAATTATATAAATTTTTAATCATTTACACTTTTTCTCTTTTTTTACTTTTTATTAAATAGTTACTAAGTCAATTAAATTCATTTAATATGTTTTAGGGTATTTCAGTCCAAAAAAACATTGGTGTGTTGGAAGTTTTCAAAGAGTTCTTGGTTATATCATAACCAAAATTGTATACATTATAAAATTATCCTGATTATAAAGTCAATATACTTTTAAAAATAATGATGTTTGTTGGCGATGATAAATGAGATACCTCATTTAAATGGGGTTTGTAGTCCACACAAACACTTGATTGATGTTATCATTTTTTAGTGGATACAAAATAAAAAAGTAGGTAAATTTTGATCTTTACATAATGATAATCATATTATATTTATGATATATATTTATTAAATATTTTTATATACCCAACCATATGATACATACACTAGAAATGAATTACATCACACTTTGATAATGGTAGTGCACACTTCTGTATAGAAAATGTCATCATTTTCCAATTGATTGTGAAGTGCACTGTGTTGCATTTGTTGTCAATGAGGCATGATGTTGTCATAAGATGAATGGATGTCAAGGAATTTCATGATGTGAATGACAAAGGATGTTATGGTGTTGGTGAGGAAAGGAGAATGACCATGGTACTAAGATGCATGTCACTTAGGAGATTCACTATGTGACATAGGATGTTGTGGTTGAAACATTCTCTATGAATATCAGACGATTGTAGAACTGATCTTAATGTTTCAATACTTGTATCAAGAAGATACTAAGTTACACCACTTGAAGAATTGATGATGATGGAGCATCATTACATCAGACAATTGATGAGCTGTTCTTAAAGTTATAAGAACATGTATCAACCGGATACAATGTCACCACAATGATAGAAGACCATGCATTGTCTTCACAATGCATGAGGAGATGAAGATGACCCATCTACAAGTTGTAAGTTGATTATGTGGATTGAATGAAGTCCATGAACTATCACTTAGTGCATGTGAATTTGAAGAAGTTCCAATTTGATCTCTGATTGGATCATTGAAGATCAATGAAGAATTATGTGATTCTGGAGCATCATTTGAAGATGAAGACAGTTCGGGAATTCCATCTATGTGATGAATAAATGTTGAAGAGAATTGGAGGAATTATAATGAAATAGAGAAGAGAAGAAGAATAGAGGAGGAAGTGACGTGGAATTTGGCATTTGAAGTTGGTCACTTTGTATTTACACAAAGGACTTGTTCTACACTTAGCAAAAAATTAGGCCACCAAGGAAGGCCAGCCAAGGACAGCACCTCGAGAACATGAGGGACCCAAGGGTCACCCGCGCTCAAGAGACCCCTCAGGCCAAGGCAGCATCCCTAAGGCAGGGGCGCACCCGCAGGACGCAGCGAGGGCGCCAGGGGCACACGCCTGGAGGAGCGCATAGCGCGCCCGTGTGTGCATTGTAGGCACCATTAGCGTGCCCGAGTGGCAGGGGTGGGTGGAAGAGCGCGCCTTCAAGAGGAACACGGTGTGGGGTAGCACCGTTGAGGTTGTATGTTCAATTGAGGAGAGGAGGGGAGCACATCTTTGATAAACAACGGAAAAACCAGCCTTCGTTTCGATGTGGGGCGTAGGATTTTGCCGCGGAGCGCATCCTAGCCGCATGATCGATCGCGCGCTGGATCGCAGCCGATCATCTCATCCGCTGCGCGCCGCGATCTAATTCAGCCATTGATGATATTTTAAATGCTGCATCTGACGGATCCGAGGCGTCTCCTTCCTCGAGCTCAGCTGGAGGCCACCCGACGTCCCCCGCTGAACCAGAAGGTCTCCGAGCACTGATCTTGAGCTCCTGGCCACTATTGATCAAGCCGAAGACACCATTAAGATCGTATGAGCATAACGAACACATCCATGCCTAAAAATGGGTGTGCATGCAACAGCGTGAGAATTTGGAGTTCGGCCGAAGGCAAACGAAGTGTCGAGGCTATGTTGGTTAATATTTTGTATGGATCGCCCTTAGACGAAGGACATGCATGCATTGTAAGTCGCATGCATGTGGAGGAGAAAAATAAAGAGGGAAGAACTCGCGTGGGACAGTAGAGAAAATCAAGTTTTGCAAAATCATGAAATACCCGAAAACATCATGGATCCAAGAGTTGTATATCACGTGGATGAACCGCACCACCTCTGATTATATAAAGAGAGGCAGAGGCGCTGGAATTTCTTGCTGAATCTTTGTTGAAGATCTGAAGTCCCGCGAATCCTCGGTGCTTAGCGAAGAACAGCCTGCGCGCACCAATAGCGTGGCAGTGAAGCTCGGAGCCGTCCCTTGGCTCTATTAGTTCGTTTTGCGCACTCCTTGTGCGAAAGAAGAATGGTAGAAGACCCCTGCGCGCCTTCCCCTTGCGGGGCAGGAAGAACCTGGGGCCACAACACCTTGTGCGCCCACGGTGGAAGCCCGCACTTGCGTGGCAGTTGGTGTCCTTGACACCCTGCTCTCTCGCAGTTGTCCAAGGACCATGCGTGCCCTTGCACCCTTGGGACCTTGCACGCTGCCTTGTGCACCCATGTGTTCCTTGCGCCCTTTGAAGAAGAAGAGGGCCGCACTATTCACCTTGTGTGTGTGCCACTTGGGAGAACACCCTACGGACAGTGGGTGTGCAAAGGAGGAAGGCCGTAGCCTTGTGGGTGAACACTTTGAAGAAAAAATAAAAGAACATATTTTGTGTGTGTGCAAAACAAGAAGAGGAACAAGGCCGAAGCCTATTTGTGTTCACAAGAAGTGTGTGCTCACTTAGAAGAAGATAAAGATTCACACTAAAGTATAACACACATTCAAGTGTGTAAACAATACGAACAAAGTGTGTGATGGAAGTGAGAAGGTGTGTGCTAAAAAGGATTACACCCTTTGTGGGTTTATTGCACCAAGAGAAGAAGAAGGGGAGTGCATGCTTGCATGTATTCACGTGCACACGTGAACAAAGCTAAATCAGGCTGTGTGCATCTGAGTTGTCCAAGACCAAGAGTTCTTGAAGAGAATTGAGAGTCAATGCAGTCAGAGCATGAGGAAGAAGAGTTTCCATGCACTCAGTGGATGTAGTTGATGTGAAGTCAGACTAAATCCAGACTGAAGATAAAGAAATCAGTTGTCTCAGTTTTCAGTAGATTGAGAAGAGCCTGATCAACTGAAGTGATCAGAAGTCTTGAGCAAGACCAACAGACCTTTTAAGAGGTTGTTGATGATTATTGAAGAGAGAGGCCAAGTCATCCTTAGAAGAAGGAGATAAATCCTGAGCAATACGAGGAGTCATGTACATCACAAGTGAGCAGTAGTAGAGAGCAATGCCAGGAGTCTTTATCCCAGACTTCTGAAGATACTTGAAGAAGCATAAAGTGAAGAAGAGCTACTCGTTTGACTCGAGGAGCCAGGAGAAGCCCCCTGTGAGAATCAGGGTGGAAGAAGTCTTCAGTGGGATTCTGGAGCAGGCCAGTGGGACTCTGGTAACACTGTGGGACGCAGTATAATGACCCTCCTATGGGACTCAGGAGGGATACAGTGGGACTTTGTATCGACCATTGTAATTTTAATAGGTTATAATGGAGAAACCATGTTGGGGTGTATAACCAACATGACAAGGATATAGGCCTTTGGTGCCGAACCTTGTAAATCCTTGTGTCCTATGCCTTTACATTTACTGCATCACTCAAGGAAAGGATGAGAGATACAAGAAGAGTGTATAGAGGCTTTAACCAGTCACAGAGGTTTAATTGATAAGAATCAATTAGTAAAAAGTTTTTAAGGGATCACCGATTCACCCCATCCCCCTCTTAGGGATTCACACTGATCCGGGCGCTTCAATTGGTATCAGAGGTGGGTTACCTCTAAAAGATCCAATGGAGTCTTTATGAAGTGCAGATTTGAGGAAATGAGTGACCAACCTCAAATGGAGATATCTACCAAGACTCAGAAAAATAGAAAGAAGAAACAGTCCAAGAAGATGAAGAAAGAATGTCCTAGCTGTGATGAACATGGAACAATGAATGATCTTCAAAATGCACTCAAATATCGTCAAAAGATAGTTCCCATGGAAGTGGAAAAGTGTATAGCTACAGGAATCCATGATCATCAAGAATAAAAATTACAGCTAGAAGAAGAAGCCAATTCTATGGAAGATCAATTGGCTAAAAGGGTTGGCATAACCAACACTCTCAGAAAGCTGGGGAAGGCTAAAGATGAAACAGTATCTCTTTGCAATGAAAGATATGAAGAAACTACTAAAGAATTGCAAAGAATACTTTCTGAGAAATAATTCTTTAAGACTGTGGTCAAAGAAGTTTTCCATGCACTTGAAAAGTTTCACAAAGTGTCAATGGTTGTCAAAGATGCTCAACTTCAAGACAAAGTCAAATTGGTGAAGGAGCTTGACAACTCATTGCAAGAATTGAAAAAGGTGCATGATGACCAAATGAAAGAGCTGAAAGAAAATTGGGAAGGAAGGATAAGATTGGTTGAGGATAAGAAGAACTCCCTTAACATGAAATGCCTTGAATTAGAGGTGATATTGAAAAATCTGTAATCACCCAAAGCTAAATCCTCCCAGTCAGCTGAAAGAAGAAATGTTGCTACTCATGTATGCATTGAGCAGGATGATTCCAAAAGAAAGACATCCTCTAATAAAAGGGCAACAACTTCTAAGAAGAAGGTATCATCTATCCCATCTTGTATTGATGCTTCTAATTGTGTTTCCACAAAAAATGCAGGATGGAAGAATAATTCCAATCAAGTATGGATGAAGACAATGAATAAAGAGAGCTCTCCGAAAACAACACAACAAGTCAAGAAAAGAACCCAACAATCAGAAGGACTGAATAGGTCAAGATTTGTGGGTCAGTGTTGGTGTTGTAATAAGTATGGGCACTGTGCAAAGGATTGTTGGTACAATCCAATGAAAGTCAAAGCACAAAGGAAGCCCATGCCAAGGGGGAGCAAGCCAGAAGGAAAGAAGCAACATCCACAGGTCCAGAGAAATCTGTTTACTGCTAACAGATTTGGATTTCTTGATAACATCTGAGATGTGTTCAAAAGTGGTCAAATAGATACATGTCAATCCCCAACTGTATCCAGAGCTCAAAAGATGAAAAGATCACAAAATCTGGCTCAGAAAGAATCCTTGGGAAGCAAGAAGAAGAAAGCTGAAAAAGCTCCCAATAAGATTTTGTCAAAGGAAGAGAAGTCCTTGGATTTGAAATCCAAGATGGGTGATGCATCCAGAAGGACCACCAAGAAGAAAACATGCTTCTACTGTGGAAATAATGGACATATCATGGATCTTTGTAAACAATACATGGAACTAAATAGAAGCAGACTAGACTCAAAAATACAATCAATCCAGAAGAAGCAGAAGGGATTGATTGAAAATAAGTTTCCTATGAAAGGTAACTTAGCAGCATCAAAAGAACCATGTGGAATTTCCAAAACTGTAGACTCACTTCCAAATGACTTGTTAGTCATATGGCCTAATCGGTTGCAACTTGCCAAAGATCTGCAAAGAGCTAAAGATGAAGTTATGGCAATCGCTAAGGCAAAAGGGAATAAGAAGATTTCACATGAAGATGTATTGAGAACCACACCAGCCCAAACATCATTGAAGATCAAATGTGAAAGTGTGAAGAATGGTGAAAATGGGACATCTCGGTTGAGAGAATCTTAACAACCTTGTTGTTCACATTGATGAACCAAGGAGATTCCATCTTATTCCCTAATCACTTGTATTTACATGTGCTGACATTGCAGGGAATTGAAGATGATGATCATCATCAGCTGGAGGATGGTTTGGAAAGAATGGAGTGCATCCCTTGAGGGGGATCCAATATGAAGAAGATGGGATTATGAGATTAATACCATCTTGAGAAAAGTGAAGGTATTCCAATCATACGTTCATCCCTTGTTTCTTAATTGATTTTATCTTGTCAATTAAGGGGGAGTTTGGATTAAAGACAAATGGATGAAAGGGGGAGCTTTATCTTTGCACATGAACTTTCTAATGAGTTTTGTGAATTATGTGCAGGATTTAGCAATTCATTGATAAATCTAAAAAATTTTACTCCCTGAAGCATGATCTCACATGTATAGTGAATTGTGGACAGCAATGAAAATCTTGGTTACATCACTATTGTTTTCTACACCGGGTTAGCCCAAGTAGACTTAGAGTTTATCTAATAAAGGTTCTTTTCTCAAGAGAACATGTGGCATCATCCATCTCTTAGTGTTTTTAAAGAAAATACTTTTCAAAGGGAGGAATTGAAATTTTGGAAGAGAACCACACCACACCTTTGCATTTGATTGCCAATAAGGGGGAGAAAATATTGGCACACATATTGACCCATTCATATGTGCTGAAGAAGTGTATTGACAACAAATAGAAAGGGGGAGATTGAAGTGCACTGTGTTGCATTTGTTGTCAATGAGGCATGATGTTGTCATAAGATGAATGGATGTCAAGGAATGTCAATATGTGAATGAAAAAGGATGTGATGGTGTTGGTGAGGAAAGGAGAATGACCATGGTACTAAGATGTTGTCACTTAAGAGATTCACTAAGTGACATAGGATGTTGTGGTTGAAACATTCTCTATGAATATCAGATGATTGTAGAATTGATATCAATGTTTCAATACTTGTATCAAGATGATACTAAGTTACACCACTTGAAGAATTGATGATGATGGAGCATCATTACATCAGACGATTGATGAGATGTTCTTAAAGTTCTAAGAACTTGTATCAACTGGATACAATGTCACAACAATAATAGAAGACCATGTATTGTCTTCACAATACAGGAGGAGATGAAGATGACCCATCTAAAAGTTGTAAGTGGATGATGTGGATTGAATGAATTCCATGCACTATCACTTAGTGCATGTGAATTTGAAGAAGTTCCAATTTGATCTCTGATTGGATCATTGAAGATCAATGAAGAATTATGTGATTCTGGAGCATCATTTGAAGATGAAGACCTTTCGGGAATTCCATCTGAGTGATGAATAAATGTTGAAGAGAATTGGAGGAATTATAATGAAAAAGAGAAGATAAGAAGAATAGAGGAGGAAGTGATGTGGCATTTGGCATTTGAACTTGGTCACATTGTTTTTACACAACGGACTTGTTCTACACTTAGCAAAAAATTAGGCCACCAAGGAAGGCCAGCCGAGGACAGCACCTTGAGCACATGAGGGACCCGAGGGTCACCCACACTCAAGAGAGTCCTCAGGCCAAGGCAGTAGCCCTGAGGCAGGGGCGCAGCCGCAGGACGCAGCGAGGGCGCCAGGGGCACACGCCCGGAGGAGCGCATAACGCGCCCGTGTGTGCATTGTAGGCACCAGTAGCACGCCCAAGTGGTAGGGGTGGGCGCAAGAGCGCGCCCGTAAGAAGAACACGGTGCGGGGAGGCCCCGTGTAGGTTAGAAGTTCAATTGAGGAGAGGTGGGGAGCGCATCTTTGATAAACCACAGAAAAACCAGCCTTCGTATCGATGTGGGAAGCAGGATTTTGCTGCGGAGCGCATCCTGGCCGCACGACCGATCGCGCGCTGGATCGCAGCCGCTCATCTCATCCGCCGCTCGCCGCGATCTAATCCAGCCGTTTGTGATCTTTTAAACGGCGCATCCGACGGATCCGAGGCGTCTCCTTCCTCGATCTCAACAGAAGGCCACCCGATGTCCCCCGCTGAACCAGAGGGTCTCCGAGCACCGATATTGAGCTCCCGACCACTTTTGATCAAGACGAAGACACCATTGAGATCGTCTGAGCATAACGAACACATCCATGCCTAAAAATGGGTGTGCATGCAACAACCTGAGAATTTGGTGTTCGGCCGAAGGAAAACGAAGTTTTGAGGCTATGTTGGTTAATATTTTGCATGGATCGCCCTTAGACGAAGGTTGTGCATGCGTTCTAAGTCGCATGCAGGTGGAGGAAAAAAATAAAGAGGAAAGAACTCGCGTGGGAAAGTAGAGAAAATCAAGATTTGCAAAATCTTGAAATACCCGAAAACATCGGGGATCCAAGAGTTGTATCTCACACAGATGAACCGCACCGCCTCTGCTTATATAAAGAGAGGCCGAGGCGCTGGAATGTCTTGCTGAATCTTTGTTGATGATCTGAAGTCCCGTGAAGCCTCGGTGCTTAGCGAAGAACAGCCTTCGCGCACCACTTGCGTGACAGTGAAGCCCAGAGCCATCCGTTGGCTCTGTTAGTTCCTTTTTCACACTCCTTGCGCGAAAGAAGAAGGGGAGAAGACCCATGCGCGCCTTCCCCTTGCACGGCAGAAATAACCCAGGGCCGTAGAACCTAGCGCGCCCACGGTTAAAGCCCGCAATTGAGTGGAAGTTGGTGTCCTTGACACCATGCTCGCTCGCGGCTGTCCAAGGACCTTGCACGCCCTTTCACCCTTGGGACCTTGCGCGCTGCCTTGTGCACCCAAGTGTTCCTTGAGCGCTTTGAAGAAGAAGAGGGCCACAACATTCACCTTGTGTGTGTTCCACTTGGGAGAACACCCTACGGACAGTGGGTGTGCAAAAGATGAAGGGTTGTATCCTTGTGGGTGCACACATTGAAGAACAAATAAAATAACATATTGTGTGTGTGTGAAAAAAAAGAAGAGGAACAAGGCCGAAGCCTATTTGTGTGCACAAGAAGTGTGTGCTCACTTAGAAGAAGAAAAAGATTCACACTAAAGTATAACACACATTCAAGTGTGTAAACAATAATAACAAAGTGTGTGAAGGAAGTGAGAAGGTGTGTGCTAAAAAGAATTACACCCTTTGTGGGTTTATTGCACCAAGAGAAGAAGAAGGGGAGTGCATGCTTGCATGCATGCATGTGCACACGTGAACAAAGCTAAATCAGGCTGTGTGCATCTGAGTTGTCCAAGACCAAGAGTTCTTGAAGAGAATTGAGAGGCCATACAGTCAGTGCATGTGGAAGAAGAGTTGCCATGCACATAGTTCCTGAAGTTGATGTAGAGTCAGACTGAAGCCAGACTGAAGATTAAGAAATCAGTTGCTTGAGTTTTTAGTAGATTGAGAAGAGCCTGATCAACTAAAGTGATCAGAAGTCTTGAGCAAGACCAAAAGACCATTTCAGAGGCTGGTGAAGATTCTTGAAGAGAGAGGCCAGGTCATCCATAGAAGAAGGAGATAAATCCTGAGCAATACGAGGAGTCATGTTCATCGCAAGTGAGAAGAAGTAGAGAGAAAGGCCAAAAGTCTTTATACCAGACTGCTGAAGATACATGAAGAATCTTAAAGTGAAGAAGAGCTACTCATGTGACTCGAGGAGCCAGAGAAGCCCCCTGTGAGACTCAGGGTGGAAGAAGTCTTTAGTGGGATTCTGGAGCAGGCCAGTGGGACTCTGGTAACACTATGGGACGCAGTATAAAGACCCTCCTGTGGGACTCAGGAGAGATACTGTGGGACTCTGTATCGACCATTGTAATTTTAACAGGTTATAATGGAGAAACCATGTTGGGGTGTATAACCAACATGGCAAGGACGTAGGCCTTTGGTGCCGAACCTTGTAAATACTTGTGTCCTGTGCCTTTACATTTACTGCATCACTCGAGGAAAGGCTGAGAGATACAAGAAGAGTGGATCGAGGCTTTAACCAGTCATAGAGGTTTAATTGATAAGAATCAATTAGTAAAAAGTTTTTAAGGGATCACTGATTCACCCCCTCCCCCTCTCAATGATTCACACTGATCCAAGCACTTCATATTGTATAGTAAGAAGATATATAATATTATTAAATTAAAAAATATTATTTATTTAATAAATATTATATATATATATTCCTTAAATAAATATTTAGATATATTAATCTGAGGTGGTGCTGAAAAACAAAACATGTGACTTCGTGTAGGTGGGATTTCACATTAGTAAAAAACTGATGATTCCATTTCCCATAGGATATAAAAATGGTATAAAAAAGTCAATAAAGAAATGTAATAAAATTTTAGTATTGTATATAAACTTATTTAATTACATTATTATGTTTAAAAATTATTTGATAGAGGTATAATAGAAATAAAATTATAAGAATGTTTTAAAGAATTACATGTCATCCTTGGATATCATTCTAAATTTCACACCTTCTACTTTCTAGGATTTCTCTTTTAATGATACTAATACATATAGGGAAGTACTAGGAGAGTTGGAAAGTTCCTTTTGATACATTAGTCCTCTTAGAGTACTCAATTATTATGTATATGTGAAGATAAAAGATTCCATTTTTATTTGAGAGGAGTAGAACCCAAGTAAATATTTCCAAAATATAAATATAATAAATATATTTACCATGGAATATGGATAAATGTTTTTCTAATTTATATTATTATATTAATTATGATTTAAATACAAAAATAAAATCAAATTTAGAGAAGTCTAAGATACATTTTAATCATGATCTATTAGATTATCCACATTCATTAACCCCGTTAACCACTACAATGTTCACAATATTCCACTAATGATACAATTTAATTTTAGAAAAAAAATATTATTTTAAATTATTAAAAAATAAGAATATTTTATGTCAAAATATGGGAATATATTTTAATGATTCAATTTTTTAACGTGGTAAAAATCACATTTAATAAATGAAAAAAACAGAATGAAAATTCCCTTTTTGAATAATTACATTTAAAGAATAAAAAAATATTTTATAGCAATATTATGTATAATTTATATTCCCATGGAATGAATTTTATTAATTTAAATAAAAGGATACTTATTTGAGTTTATAAACAATTATATTCTATAAGTAGCCATGTTATTAACTTAATGAAATGTATATATCCTTAATTAGTTTTTATTAGAATAACAACAATACATGGATTTAAAAAATGCCCAAAATATATTTTTACATTCACAATTTCAATTTGTAATTAACTATATAAAATATTAAATATATTTTAACTCTAAAAAATGATTTCAAAAACATTTAATTCTTTCTTAGGACATTATAATGTCAAAAAGTGGCAAAATATTTAAACGATTTAATTTTTATCTATACAACTGAAAATCAAAAATTTATAGGAAATTTATAACACATACTCAAGATAATTTATATATGATGATAAAAAAAATATATGTTCATTTAATGAAATTTTAATTCTAAAATTTATAATTTGGACTTTTAAATAAGAAAATTTAATTTATTGAAATTAATTTTAAAGATATAAAATAATTACAATTTTATTAAAAAATAATTATAAGAAATAAAATTTTATAAATTTTATAACAATAAAAATAATAAAAATAATAATAAATTTTTTATTAAAATTATTTTGTTTCTGAAATTTCAGGCTATAAAATAATTCCACAACCACTTCATTTACAATATCCCTGATTGTGAGGAGATGTTCTAGGGATCCTGTATATGAATCAATTTGAATAATCCCAAAAACATAGAAAGGCGTATAATTACATATTTTATTCCTATTACCCTAAAATATAATAATTACATTTTGTATTAGTAGTGGGTGACCTTACAACGATTTCTTATAAATGGGGAGAGGAGAGTGGGAAGCATTGCAGTATCAACACAATCATGGGAGGGATAATGTAACGCCCCGACCCTAGTTACCCAGAGTCGGTGCGTTATTACATAACATTGGCATGATCACAAGAAAGATCAAATCTCGAAAGACCGATTGATTTAGTAGCTTTGGAAACACTAGATATATTCATAAGTATTACATTACATCATAAAATGAAAAACTACTACAACAACATATTGTCTCCATAAACCACACTCATATCCCCACATAATATCCCTGCAGGTCATTCATAATTTACTTCTTCACTTCCTAGGAAAAATAAAACATAGAAAAGGGGTGAGCTCAAATGCCCAGTAAGGATAACAATATACCGGAAACTTTCATAAATAAAAATAAACATTTAAGGCTATGTATAACTAAAAGAAAAGCCTTTTAAACATGAACTTCAACATAGTATGGCAAAAGTAAAATGAAATAATTCCATTTACTTGTTCACATGGATATTCTACTAATCGAATGATCACATGCAATATCAATAACCACTTTCATCATGTTGGAATGCATAATGCCAGAATATCATAACCACATAGCCAAGGCCTCGTGCCAAGACTTCAAATAAAATTTTTCCAAGGCCTTGCACCAAGACACTAGTTTGTCTCATGAGAGCTACCGATGCATCGAGGAGCTATAGCGGGCTCCACCCGTCACATATTATGTCCAATGCATTCCCATATGAAAAGGTTTAAACATAACATAAACATTTGTATTAAAAATAGCATACGAAATCCCAATAATTTCACCATAAACTATGAATGGTATAAATATAGCACATCCACAGTCAAACATATTACAAAACCTTCAATACAATATAGAAGTTTTGTATCATAATAAATCATCTTCAAATAAGCGTAAAATCCATCAAAGGATGTTGACATAGATGAAATCAAAACACTTTTTGGAGAAATATCTCTTTCTATTTTTGAAATCATTTAAGAGCCATATAAAATAAAACATTTTCTTGAAAATATTCTTATAATCTTGTAAGGAAAAGTTTGATGATTTTATAACGGAAGAAAATAACCGCACTCGCCGTATAAGTTAAAAAAACATTCTTACCTTAATTCTGTCGAAAAGGTTAAAAAGGACCTTGTTTTGAAAACGACGGAAAGATTCCTCTTATAAAAAGTCAAACAAGGGTATACATGGCATTAACTCATATTCTTGTAAATAATAAAAATGTTTTGAAATACATTTTGAAGAAACATGGATGTGGATGATAAGGAGATCCCAGTAGATTATTACATATAAACAACCTCGGATAATGAAGAGATTGTGAAACAACCCTTACCAATTTGGTAACTTATGAAACATACAACCCATGAAAGAGGTAGAATACAATGAATATATAAATACACATAAATTAGAGTGTATTACACAAAGAATATAATTATGGGCAGTACATACACCACACAAAATGTGATGGTGGCAATATGGCATGAATCTCACGGGAATAAGGAGTGAGATGAAAACCCCTTACCTTGTACTTTTCCTTGGTTGGGGTAGGTTAACCTCCTGTATAATGGTGAAATAATTGTTATTAAATTATACAATAATCATATACATTAATATGATATCATATATGATCTTTTAGTATTGATTTGATAATAATATCTTAGTATTATCATTGTTTCAGGTGTTAACTTACTTGTTTTCTTTTATATGTTTTGTTACGTAAGACATTTTTGTAAAGTATAGGTTGTATATAATTCATATCCAGAATGATATCAAGTCCTTAAACATAATTTTTTAAATCATCAAATGATAATTATACTTGAATGGATACGATGGAGAATGAATCTCATCGCGTTCGTGGAGACGGTAGTCCGTACGTACGCACGAGCGACAATATCATTCTTTTGATATTAAAATAATATATAAAAGGATGGTATATCATATATACTGAATCATTAACATGTTATATTTATTATTTACATGAGTTACACATCATTATTATACCCATCCAAATAATATTATATTGAATAACAATTACACCACGACGTGGAGACGGTAAGCCGTACGTACGCACATATGGTGACATGTTATTCAAAGGGTGGATAGAATACTGAATATGGATGTACCATATTTATAATAACATCACAGTATATATATGATACTGGAGTTATTATTTTAGAATGGTAACAAAAAAGGAAGAAGAAGTGGAAGAAGTAATGAACTTGGAAAAAGGGTGGTGAAATCATTACCTCTTCTTCGGGTTCTTCCTTTTGATTTGATCAAAAGGGCTGCTTAGGATGGCTTTCTGATCAAAATAAGGCCTCTAGGTTGTAGTGAGGGAAGTTGGGAGAGTAATTGGGCAGAGTTTGGCCGAACCAAAAGTCTTTGAAGGTGTGAAGAAATGAGAAGGAGGAGTGCTCTTTTATAGGAGGGGTGAGGGGCACCTTTGGAAAAGCTAGAGATATTAGTTTATAATAAATTCATATTCGGTTTCCAATGGCTTCAAAGTTTACTATTCAAAGGTTAAGGTGGGGATGGGTCTAAAACAACTCAACCAATAGAATTTAGACAGGTTTGGGTACTTATATTAACCTTATCTTTAAGTATTAACTCTAAGTTAATTAGTTTCACTTTTACAATGTCTCTTTGTATTTTTATATAATATGGTTAATAAACTTACTATATACATCCAAGAGACCCCCAAGTGGTCAATTAATGATGAAAATATCATGATATAAGTCTCTTGTAAGAACATTAGATTTTTAGGAATTTAATATCAATTAATAATATAATATTTGTTTTAAGAACGCTTTTATGTCAATTTTGACGCTATTCAATAGTTGATTTTTTTGAAACTCATAACAGATTGATTACTTAGAAAAAAGTAAATTAAATCAATCCTAATATATCATATTATACTAGAAAATTAGTTTAATTCATTAAAAGTTTCATATTATATTAATTTGGGTATTTATAATATCAATTAATTTAATTTTTCACTATTTTAGTAATTACTGCATCATCATTGTGTCATAAAAAAATAAATTATATAATGTCTAAACATTATAAATAAAATATCATTATGTAGGAAATCTTTTTATCTTTATAATGAATAATTATAATCAAAAATCCAACATATATAACCCTATGTAATAATTGTTTATCTAAAAGATATATGCTTGTGTCATTTTTGTATTCATTTTAACTTAATTAAAATAAAGTGTCCCTATCACCTACAAGTGGCACAATGGGGTCCCCAAATCGACCCAAAGATGCCTATGGTCGAACATGTATCAACCAATAAGGCTAGGACACGTTTTAGGGTAACTTAGTATTATTATATTATTAATTTTTAACCCTTATTAACCGGATTTACCCTTAACCATGGTAAATAAAATATTTACCGCAGTAATTATTCAAAATGTCTAAAAATAAAAGTTACCTATTTACACAATTTGAACATCCTGATTCCAAATACGCAATCCATTTTTCTAAATTCAAAACACAGAAGTGGCAGAAATTAATTTAAAATTAATTCCCGCTGTCAAAACAAAAAGCAGGTTTTTAAGAGATAATAACTATCAAAAGATTGACACTTGTTTATGTTCGGTTTAATTGTAAAATTATGTCCAATGACCAAAATTATATTAAATGGTAAAAATATATTCTAAATTTACTTTAAAACCACTCAAATTCATAATTTATCAATATTAATTATTTTGATTAAAAAAGTTGTTTTTAATTAAAATTTAGTATTTTTTACTATTCATCAAAATAATAAAGTTATCCGAAAAGTACCAAAATTTCACCTTAGGCTAAATTGGATATTCCGAATCCAAAAATGAAGTCAATTTTGAAATATAAAATATATATAATTTCAAAAATTAGGTATTACTATTCATAACGACTAGTTTGATTGGTTATGGTGTGTTAGAACTCGGTGTTGCGTACAACACACGGTATCACTTTATTCAAAGAGAAGTGTACCGTAGAAGCCTGGGGTGTTACATTCTACCCTCCTTCAATAAATTGCGTCCTCGCAATTTGAAAATGTTCTTCGAAAATAAAAGGTTGAAAATAGAAAATATATTTGTGGGAAAACCCCAATCAGAAATTGGGTTACTAAACTTTAGTCTTAATATGAGGAAAAGAAAAATGAAAGGGTTACCACCAAATTATGATCTCGATTAGGAGAAAATTGGTGGCAATTAGAGACATATAATTGGAGGAAAAATGCAAATATTTATAGATAGTGATTGAGTTCATCAATCACAAACAAGTGTAAAATTGAGGTCCTTAAATTCATCAATATATGATGATATGAAATACCATCGGTTCAACAAAACATTGGGTGTTAGGATAACACATTTTTGACATTTCAACATATCATAGTTGAAATCCCACATCGAAAAATGAATTAATGAGGCCTCTATTTAAAATAAAGAGTGGAAAGTATGAAGATTACCGAAAAAAACACATAATAGGGTTCCATGTAGGAAAATATGGATATAGAAGAAAAATCTAACCATCAATTATCTGATAGAGAGTGGTAGAGAACATGGCTATGAAAAGGCCAAAAATCCCAAAGCCATAAATTATTGATGATTTAAGGTACCATCTAGGACAACATTTTTGTTCTAAGATCCTTTTATTAATATTGAGGAATTTATTTATGAGATTTCCTAAGATCATAAGGAGATATACTTAGTTTATTATTAGAGTTTTATCCATTAATAAATTTCTACCACAAACTCATCTTTCACTCTAAAAGATAATAGAACGTAAAAAATTTCTATTTATACTATTCGTATAGGGTTCCAAAATAAATGAATTTATAATTCATCTACCAGATCTTTTAAAAAAACTACATTATTTAATCCAGGACATCTCGTGGGATAGTGGTAGGTGATACACCCTTTTCGACTTCGGTTGCGGGTTCAAGTCTCGCGGCCTTGCCGGTCGCGACGGGTTGCCGCCCGACCTCTGGGTTGTCCATTTATGTCAATCAAAAATTAATCTCAAACTAGAATTTATCCAAAATACTTCTGTCCAAACTCACAGTCCAATATTTATAAGGAAGGAAAACTTAATGTAGATCCTTTTTACCCCGTAATAGCATATGAATACCTTCATCATGTATTCTTTTAAAGAACTGAAACATCCTGAATTACCATATTCTTTATTGATTACATTCATGCACCCTTATTCCATATAGAATGCTGGATATACTTCATCAATACAAAAATGTTTTAAACCCCAAAAATGATGGAATATACAAATCATTAATCAGTTTCAAGGTAGTCAAGAATATCCAATATAATTTATCCAAATCAATCATGTATTATTCTAAAATCACTAACTCGGTATCAGAACCATATTATGGTTTATCTTTCCCTCAACCATATATTTTCAAACAATTTAACCTGCTATTGAGTCACTTTTCTTTGTTCCACACAATCTCAAGTCCTTAATGAAATAGTACTGCAGTACAATCCTTATATACTCCATAATTATTATAACAAGTACATTGTTGATACAACACTCAATTGACATAATCAATATAAGAACTCTAATCATTCCTCTTCATCTGTGGTAGTATCATAACTTGATTATTATCCAATAGCATCATTTGCGGCATAGTCTGATGACTGGGACATAGGTTTGCGTAGTGTCCAAAATCCTTGCAAATAGAGTATTGTACATTTGAAACCATTTTCTTACCCTTGCAGTCACGTACTTTGTGCCCTTTTCCTCCACACTTATAACAAACTCCCATTCCTTTCAGGATAGTTCCAGGGTGTTTCTTTACACAGATATCACATATGGGAAAATTCTTCTTTTCCCTCTTCCCTTTATCCATCATTCTCTCTTCCAACCTTTTCTTCTATTGCTTCCCTTCAAAGCCATAGGACATAGTAAACTCTTTACTTATCTTATCAACACATGATGTTATTTCTTCATATGATGATAATACATGCGAGACTATTTCTCTTGTAAATTCTGCCTTAAGACTATAAAATATATGATCCTTCTTTCTCTTTGTATCATGTGCATTTCTAGAGTTCTCATTCCTTCTACTAGGCGCCATTTCTAAACAATGGTATACATTAGATTAGTTTATGAATAACAATACCTAATCCCAAACTTGTAAAACACATAACATAAATTAAATAGTTTATGGATATAATCCATAATCATAAAAATGTCTCCTTTTAGGAAGTATATACTCATAAACCCTTCATAATGATTTGTAAAGAATATGAGAGTTATCCTATGAATATCCCCCGTGATTGTCGTAACCAAGAGTGCAGCAAGGCCCGTTGTCGTGCACCAGTTCCCGTTCGAGTCTAGCTCAAAGCGGTGTTTTTGGGTTTTACCCCTAGGTACATCTGTGCCAGAGCCGCCTCTACCTGCTCGTATCCAGACAGGGATGTATTGCTCGGAAAACTCACAAAATCTCTACAATACCAAAATTCTAGGAAGTTCTTCTATACTAATACTCAAAGTTCATCTTAGGTCTACGTTCTCTAATCAGAGTTTATCTAAATCTAGCCTTCAAGGTTTGTACTAAACTTCCTCTGATACCAACTGTAACGCCCCGACCCTAGTTACCCAGAGTCGGTGCATTATTGCATAACATTGGCATGATCACAAGAAAGATCAGATCTCGAAAGACCGATTTGTTTAGTAGCCTTGGAAACACTAGATATATTCATAAGTCTTACATTACATCATAAAATGAAAAACTACTACAACAACATATTGTCTCCATAAACCACACTCATATCCACACATAATATCCCTG
The DNA here is from genome assembly GCA_963277665.1 of Viscum album. Taxonomy (NCBI): domain Eukaryota; kingdom Viridiplantae; phylum Streptophyta; class Magnoliopsida; order Santalales; family Viscaceae; genus Viscum; species Viscum album. Next base: position 52,188,700 of record OY728143.1, on the reverse strand, counting down.
CAGGTCATTCATAATTTACTTCTTCACTTCCTGGGAAAAATAAAACATAGAAAAGGGGTGAGCTCAAATGCCCAGTAAGGATAACAATATACCAAAAACTTTCATAAATAAGAATAAACATTTAAGGCTATGTATAACTAAAACAAAAGCCTTTTAAACTTGAACTTCAACATAGTATGGAAAAAGTAAAATGAAATAATTCCATTTACTTGTTCACATGGATATTCTACTAATCGAATAATCACATGCAATATCAATAACCACTTTCATAATGTTGGAATGGATAATGCCATACTATCATAACCACATAGCCAAGGCCTCGTGCCAAGACTACAAATAATATTTTGCCAAGGCCTTGTGCCAAGACACTAGTTTGTCTCATGAGACCTACCGATGCATCAAGGAGTTATAGCGGGCTCCACCCGTCACATATTAAGTCCAATGCATTCCCATATGAAAAGGTTTAAACATAACATAAACATTTGTACTAAAAATAGAATACGAAATGTCAATAATTTCAGCATAAACTATGAATGGTATAAAAATAGCACATCCACAGTCAAACATATCAAAAAACCTTCAATACAATATATAAGTTTTGTATCGTAATAAATCAACTTCAAATAAGCGTAAAATCCATCAAAGGATGTTGACATAGATGAAATCAAAAAACTTTTTGGAGAAATATCTCTTTCTATTTTTGAAATCATTTAAGAGCCATATAAAATATAACATTTTCTTGAAAATATTCTTATAAGCTTGTAAGGAAAACATTGAAGATTTTATAACGGTATAAAATAACTGCACTCGCCGTATAAGTTAAAAAAAACATTTTTACCTTAATTCTGTCAAAAAGGTTAAAAAGGACCTTGTTTTGAAAACGACGGAAAGATTCCTCTTATAAAAATTCAAACAAGGGTATAAATGACTTTAACCCATATTCTTGTAAATAATAAAAATGTTTTGAAATTCATTTTGAAGAAACATGGATGTGGATGATAAAGAGATCCCAGTAGATTATTACATATAAACAACCTCGGATAATGAAGAGATTGTGAAATAACCCTTACCAATTTGGTAACTTATGAAACATACAACCCATGAAAGAGGTATCATACAATGAATATGTAAATACACATAAATTAGAGTGTATTACACAAAGAATATAATTATGGGCAGTACATACACCACACAAAAGGTGATGGTGGCAATATGGCATGAATCTCACGGGAATAAGGAGTGAGATGAAAACCCCTTACCTTATACATTTCCTTGGTTGGGGTAGGTTATCCTCCTGGATAATGGTGAAATAATTGTTATTAAATTATACAAGAATCATATAAATTAATATGATATCATATATGATCTTTTAATATTGATTTGATAATAATATCTTAGTATTATCATTGTTTCGGGTGTTAACTTACTTGTTTTCTTTTATATGTTTTGTTACATAAGACATGTTTGTAAAGGATAGGTTGTATATTATTCATATCCAGAATGATATCAAGTCCTTAAAAATAATTTTTTATATCATCAAATGATAATTATACTTGAATGGATACGATGGAGAATGAATCTCATCGCGTTCGTGGAGACGGTAGTCCGTACGTACGCACGAGCGACAATATCATTCTTTTGATATTAAAATAATATATAAAAGGATGGTATATAATATATAATGAATCATTAACATGTTATATTTATTATTTACATGAGTTAAACATCATTATTATACCCATCCAAATAATATTATATTGAATAACAATTACACCACGACGTGGAGACGGTAAGCCGTACGTACGCACGTATGGTGACATGTTATTCAAAGGGTGGATAGAATACTGAATATGGTCGTACCATATTTATAATAACATCACTGTATATATATGATACTGGATTTATTATTTTAGAATGGTAACAACAAAGGAAGAAGAAGTGGAAGAAGTAATGAACTTAGAAAAAGGGTGGTGAAATCATTACCTCTTCTTCGGGTTCTTCCTTTTGATTTGATCAAAAGGGCTTCTTAGGATGGCTTTCTAATCAAAATAATGCCTCTAGGATGTAGTGAGGGAAGTTGTTAGAGTATTTGGGCAGAGTTTGGACGAACCAAAAGGCTTTGAAGGTGTGAAGAAATGAGGAGGAGTGCTCTTTTATAAGAGGGGTGAGGGGCACCTTTGGAAAAGCTAGAGATATTAGTTTATAATAAATTCATATTCGGTTTCCAATGGCTCCAAAGTTTACTATTCAATGGTTAAGGTGGGGATGGGTCGAAAACAACTCAACCAATAGATTTTAGATAGGTTTGGGTACTTATATTAACCTTATCTTTAAGTATTAACTCTAAGTTAATTAGTTTCACTTTTACAATGTCTCATTGTATTTTTATATAATATGGTTAATAAAATTACTATATACATCCAAGAGACCCCCCAAGTGGTCCATTAATGATGAAACTATCATGATATAAGTCTCTTGGCCAAACATTAGATTTTTATGAATTTAATATCAATTAATAATATAGTATTTGTTTTAAGAACGCTTTTATGTCAATTTTAACACTATTCAATAGTTGATTTTTTTGAAACTCATAACAGATTGATTACTTCGATAAAAGTAAATTAAATCAATAGTAATATATCATATTATCCTAGAAAATTATTTTAATTCATGAAAAGTTTCATATTATATTAATTTGGGTATTTATAATATCAATTAATTTAATTTTTCACTATTTTATTAATTACTGCATCATCATTGTGTCATAAATAAAATAAATTATTTAATTTCTAAAAATTATAAATAAACTATCATTATGTAGGAAATATTTATATCTTTATAATGAATATTTATAATCAAAAATCCAACATATATAACCCTATGTAATACTTGTTTTTCTAAAAGATATATGCTTGTGTCATTTTTGTATTCATTTTAACTTAATTAAAATAAAGTGTCCCTATCATCTAAAAGTGGCACCATGGGGTCCCCAAATCGACCAAAAGATTCCTATGGTCGAACATGTATAATCCAATAAGTCTAGGACTCGTTTTAGGGTAAATTATTATTATTATATTATTAATTTTAACCCTTATTTACCGGATTTACCCTTAACCATGGTAAATAAAATATTTACCGTAGTAATTATTCAAAACGTCGAAAAATAAAAGTTACCTATTTACACAATTTGAACATCCTGATTCCAAATATGAAATCCATTTTTCTAAATTCAAAACACAGAAGTGGCAGAAAATAATTTAAAATTAATTCCCGCTGTCAAAACAAAAAGTGGGTTTTTAAAGATAATAACTATCAAAAGATTGACACTTGTTTATGTTCGGTTTAATTGTAAAATTATGTCCAATGACCAAAATTATATTAAATGGTAAAAATATATTCTAAATTTACTTTAAAACCACTCAAATTAATAATTTATCACTATTAATTATTTTGATTAAAAAAGTTGTTTTTAATTAAAATTTAGTAATTTTCACTATTCATAAAAATATTAAAGTTATCCGAAAAGTACCAAAATTTCACCTTAGGCTAAATTAGATATTCCGAATCCAAAAATGAAGTCCATTTTGAAATATAAAATATATATAATTTCAAAAATTAGGTATTACTATTCATAACGACTAGTTTGATTGGTTATGGTGTGTTAGAACTCGGTGTTGCGTACAACACACTCTATCACATTATTCAAAGAGAAGCGTACCATAGAAGCCTGGGGTGTTATATTCTACCCTCCTTCAATAAATTTAGTCCTCACAATTTGAAATTGTTCTTCTAAAATAAGAGGTTTAAAATAGAAAATATATTTGTGGGAAAACCCCAATCGGAAATTGGGTTACTAAAATTTAGTCTTAATATGAGGAAAAGGGAAATGAAAGGGTTACCACCAAATTATGATCTCGATTAGGAGAAAATTGGTGGAAATTAGAGACATATAATTGGAGGAAAACACAAATATTTATAGGTAGTGATTGATGTCATCAATCACAAACAAGTGTAAAATTGAGGTCCTTAAATTCATCAATCTATGATGATTTGAAATACCATCGGTTCAACAAAACATTGGGTGTTAGGATAACACATTTTTGACATTTCAAAATATCTTAGTTGAAATCCCACATCGAAAAATGAATTAATGAGGCCTCTATTTAAAATAAAGAGTGGAAAGTATGAAGATTACCGAAAAAAACACATACTAGGGTTCCATGTAGGAAAATATGGATATGGAAGAAAAATCTGACAATCAATTATCTGATGGAGAGTGGTAGAGAACATGGCTATGAAAAGGCCAAAAATCCCAAAGCCATAAATTATTGATGATTTAAGGTACCATCTAGGATAACATTTTTGTTCTAAGTTTCTTTTATTAATATTGAGGAATTTATTTATGAGATTGGCTAAGATCATAAGGAGATATACTTAGTTTTTTATTAGAGTTTTATCCATTAATAAATTTCTACCACAAACTCATCTTTCACTCTAAAAGATAATAGAACCTAAAAAATTTCTATATATACTATTCGTATAGGGTTCCAAAATAAATGAATTTATAATTCATCTACCAGATCTTTTAAAAAAACAACATTATTTAATCCAGGACATCTCGTGGGATAGTGATAGGTGATACACCCTTTTCGCCCTTCAGTTGCGGGTTCAAGTCTCGCAGCCTTGCCGGTCGCGACGGGTTGCCGCCCGACCTCTGGGTTGTCATATTATGTCAATCAAAAATTAATCTCAAACTAGAATTTATCCAAAATACTTCTTTCCAAACTCACAGTCCAATATTTATAAGGAAGGTAAACTTAATGTAGATCCTTTTTACCCCGTAATAGCATATGAATACCTTGATCATGTATTCTTTTAAAGCACTGAAACATCCTGAATTACCATATTCCTTATTGATTACATTCATGCTCCCTTATTCCATATAGAATGATGGATATACTTCATCAATCCAAAAATGATTTAAACCCCAAAAATGATGGAATATACAAATCATTAATCAGTTTCAAGGTAGTCAAGAATATCGAATATAATTTATCCAAATCAATCATGTATTATTCTAAAATCACTAACTTGGTATCAGAACCAAATTATGGTTTATCTTTCCCTCAACCATATATTTTCCAAAAATTTAACCTGCTATTGAGTCACTTTTCTTTGTTCCACACAATCTCAAGTCCTTAATGAAATATTACTGCAGTACAATCCTTATATACTCAATAATTATTATAACAAGTACATTGTTGATACAACACTCAATTGACATAATCAATATAAGAACTCTAATCATTCCTCTTCATCGGTGGTAGTATCATAACATGATTATTATCCAATAGCATCATTTGCAGCATAGTCTGATGACTGGGACATAGGTTCGCGTAGTGTCCAAACTCCTTGCAAATAAAGTATTGTACATTTGAAACCATTTTCTTACCCTTGCAGTCACGTACTTTGTGCCCTTTTCCTCCACACTTATAACAAACTCCCATTCCTTTCAGGAAAGTTCCAGGGTGTTTCTTTACACAGATATCACATATGGGAAAATTCTTCTTTTCCCTCTTCCCTTTATCCATCTTTCTCTCATCCATCCTTTTCTTCTCTTTCTTCCCTTCAAAGCCATAGGACTTAGTAAACTCTTTACTTATCTTATCAACACATGATATTATTTCTTCATATGATGATAGTACATGCGAGACTATTTCTCTTGTAAATTCTGCCTTAAGACTATAAAATATATGATCCTTCTTTCTCTTTGTATCATGTGCATTTCTCGAGTTCTCATTCCTTCTACTAGGCGCCATTTATAAACAATAACATACATTAGATTAGTTTATGAATAACAATACCTAATCCCAAACTTTTAAAACACATAACATAAATTAAATAGTTTATGGATATAATCCATAATCATAAAAATGTATCCTTTGAGGAAGTATATACTCATAAACCCTTCATAATTATTTGTAAATAATATGAGAGTTATCCTAAGCATATCCCCCGTGATTGTCGTAACCAAGAGTGCAGCAAGGCCCGTTGTCGTGCACCAGTTCCTGTTCGAGTCTAGCTCAAAGCAGTGTTTTTGGGTTTTACCCCTAGGTACATCTGTGCCAGAGCCGCCTCTACCTGCTCGTATCCAGACAGGGACGTATTGCTCGGAAAACTCACAAAATCTCTACAATACCAAAATTCTAGGAAGTTCTTCTATACTAATCCTCAAATTTCATCTTAGGTCTACGTGCTCTAATCAGAGTTTATCTAAATCTAGCTTCCATGGTTTGTACTAAACTTCCTCTGATACCAACTGTAATCCCCCGACCCTAGTTACCCAGAGTCGGTGCATTATTAAATAACAATGGCATGATCACAAGAAAGATCAAATCTCGAAAGACCGATTGGTTTAGTAGACTTAGAAACACTAGATATATTCATAAGTCTAACATTGCATCATTAAATGAAAAACTACTACAACAACATATTGTCTCCATAAACCACACTCATATCCCCACATAATATCCCTGCAGGTCATTCATAATTTACTTTTTCACTTCCTGGGAAAAATAAAACATAGAAAAGGGGTGATCTCAAATGCCCAGTAAGGATAACAATATACCGGAAACTTTCATAAATAAGAATAAACATTTAAGGCTATGTATAACTAAAACAAAAGCCTTTTAAACTTGAACTTCAACATAGTATGGCAAATGTAAAATGAAATAATGCCATTTACTTGTTCACATGGATATTCTACTAATCGAATAATCACATGCAATATCAATAACCACATTCATAATGTTGCAATGCATAATTCCAGACTATCATAACCACATAGCCAAGGCCTCGTGCCAAGACTACAAATAAGATTTTGCCAAGGCCTTGTGCCAAGACACTAGTTTGTCTCATGAGACCTACCGATTCATCAAGGAGCTACAGCGGGCTCCACCCGTCACATATTAAGTCCAATGCATTCCCATATGAAAAGGTTTAAACATAACATAAACATTTTTATTAAAAATACAATACGAAATGTCAATAATTTCACCATAAACTATGAATGGTATAAAAATAGAACATCCACAGTCAAACATATCATAAAACCTTAAATACAATATAGATGTTTTGTATCATAATAAATCAACTTCAAATAAGTGTAAAATCCATCAAAGGATGTTGACATAGATGAAATCATATCACTTTTTGGAGATATATCTCTTTCTATTTTTGAAATCATTTTAGAGCCATATAAAATAAAACATTTTCTTGAAAATATTCTTATAAACTTGTAAGGAATACTTTGAAGATTTTATAACGGCAGAAAATAACCGCACTCGCCGTATAAGTTAAAAAAACATTCTTACCTTAATTCTATCGAAAAGGTTAAAAAGGACCTTGTTTTGAAAACGACGGAAAGATTCCTCTTATAAAAAGTCAAACAAGGGTATAAATGACATTAACCCATATTCTTGTAAATAATAAAAATGTTTTGAAATACATTTTGAAAAAACATGGATGTGGATGATAAAGAGATCCCAGTAGATTATTACATATAAACAACCTCGGATAATGAAGAGATTGTGAAACAACCCTTACCAATTTGGTAAATTATGAAACATAAAACCCATTAAAGAGTTAGCGTACAATTAATATATAAATACACATAAATTAGAGTGTATTACACAAAGAATATAATTATGGGCAGTACATACACCACACAAAAGGTGATGGTGGCAATATGACATGAATCTCACGGGAATAAGGAGTGAGATGAAAACCCCTTACCTTGTACTTTTCCGTGGTTGGGGTAGGTTAACCTCCTGTATAACGGTGAAATAATTGTTACTAAATTATAAAAGAATCATATACATTAATATGATATCATATAAAATCTTTTAATATTGATTTGATAATAATATCTTAGTATTATCATTGTTTTGGGTGTTAACTTACTTGTTTTCATTTATATGTTTTGTTACCTAAGACATGTTTGTAAAGGATAGGTTGTATATTATTCATATCCAGAATGATATCAAGTCCTTAAACATCATTTTTTAAATCATCAAATGATAATTATACTTGAATGGATACGATGGAGAATGAATCTCATCGCGTTCGTGGAGACGGTAGTCCGTACGTACGCACGAGCGACAATATCATTATTTTGATATTAAAATAATATATAAAAGGATTTTATATCATATATACTGAATCATTAACATTTTATATTTATTATTTACATGAGTTACACATCATTATTATACCCATCCAAATAATATTATATTGAATAACAATTACACCACGATGTGGAGACGGTAAGCCGTACGTACGCACGTATGGTGACATGTTATTCAATGGGTGGATAGAATACTAAATATGGTCGTACCATATTTATAATAACATCACATTATATATATGATACTGGAGTTATTATTTTAGAATGGTAACAACAAAGGAAGAAGAAGTGGAAGAAGTAATGAACTTGGAAAAAGGGTGGTGAAATCATTACCTCTTCTTCGGGTTCTTCCTTTTGATTTGATCAAAAGGGATGCATAGGATGGATTTCTGATCAAAATAAGGCCTCTAGGTTGTAGTGAGGGAAGTTGGGAGATAATTTGGGCAGAGTTTGGCCGAACCAAAAGGATTTTATGGTGTGAAGAAATGAGAAGGAGGAGTGCTCTTTTATAAGAGGGGTGAGGGGCACCTTTGGAAAAGCTAGAGATATTAGTTTATAATAAATTCATATTCGGTTTCCAATGGCTCCAGAGTTTACTCTTCAAAGGTTAAGGTGGGGATGGGTCGAAATCAACTCAACCAATAGAATTTAGACAGGTTTGGGTACTTATATTAACCTTATCTTTAAGTATTAACTCTAAGTTAATTAGTTTAACTTTTACAATGTCTCTTTGTATTTTTATATAATATGGTTAATAAACTTACTATATATATCCAAGAGACCCCCATGTGGTCCAGTAATGATGAAAATATCATGATATAAGTCTCTTGTCCGAACATTAGATTTTTAAGAATTTAATTTCAATTAATAATATAGTATTTGTTTTAAGAACGCTTTTATGTCAATTTTGACACTATTCAATAGTTGATTTTTTTGAAACTCATAACAGATTGATTTCTTCGAAAAAAGTAAATTAAATCAATACTAATATATCATATTATCCTAGAAAATTAGTTTAATTCATTAAAAGTTTCATATTATATTAATTTGGGTATTTATAATTTCAATTAGTTTAATTTTTCACTATTTTAGTAATTATTGCATCATCATTGTGTCATAAATAAAATTAATTATTTAATGTCTAAAAATTATAAATAAAATATCAAGATGTATTAAATCTTTTTATCTTTCTAATGAATATTTATAATCTAAAATCCAACATATATAACCCTATGTAATAATTTTGTTTCTAAAAGATATATGCTTGTGTCATTTTTGTATTCATTTTAACTTAATTAAAATAAAGTGTCCCTATCACCTACAAGTGGAACCATGGGGGTCCCCAAATCGACCCAAAGATGCCTATGGTCGAACATGTATCAACCAATAAGGCTAGGACACGTTTTAGGGTAACTTAGTATTATTATATTATTAATTTTTAACCCTTATTTACCGGATTTACCCTTAACCATGGTAAATAAAATATTTAACGCAGTAATTATTCAAAATGTGTCAAAATAAAAGTTACCTATTTACACAATTTGAACATACTGATTCCAAATATGGAATCCATTTTTCTAAATTCAAAACACATAAGAGGCAAAAATTAATTTAAAATTAATTCCCGCTGTCAAAACAAAAAGCGGGTTTTTAAGAGATAATAACTATCAAAAGATTGACACTTGTTTATGTTCGGTTTAATTGTAAAATTATGTCCAATGACCAACATTATATTAAATGGTAAAAATATATTCTAAATTTACTTTAAAACCACTCAAATTCATAATTTATCACTATTAATTATTTTGATTAAAAAAGTTGTTTTTAATTAAAATTTAGTAATTTTCACTATTCATCAAAATATTAAAGTTATCCGAAAAGTACCAAAATTTCACCTTAGGCTAAATTCGATATTCCGAATCCAAAAATGAAGTCCATTTTGAAATATAAAATATATATAATTTCAAAAATTAGTTATTACTATTCATAACGACTAGTTTGATTGGTTATGGTGTGTTAGAACTCGGTGTTGCATACAACACACGCTATCACATTATTCAAAGAGAAGCGTACCGTAGAATCCTGGGGTGTTACATTCTACCCTCCTTCAATAAATTTCGTCCTCGCAATTTGAAATTGTTCTTCAAAAATAAATGGTTGAAAATAGAAAATATATTTGTGGGAAACCCCCAATCGGAAATTGGGTTACTAAAATTTAGTCTTAATATGAGGAAAAGAGAAATGAAAGGGTTACCACCAAATTATGATCTCGATTAGGAGAAAATTGGTGGCAATTAGAGACATATAATTTGAGGAAAAACGCAAATATTTATAGGTAGTGATTGAGGTCATCAATCACAAACAAGTGTAAAATTGAGGTCCTTAAATTCATCAATCTATGATGATTTGAAATACCATCGGTTCAACAAAACATTGGGTGTTAGGATAAAACATTTTTGACATTTCAAAATATCTTAGTTGAAATCCCACATCGAAAAATGAATTAATGAGACCTCTATTTAATATAATGAGTGGAAAGTATGAAGATTACCGAAAAAAACACATACTAGGGTTCCATGTAGGAAAATATGGATATGGAAGAAAAATCTAACCATCAATTATCTGATGGAGAGTGGTAGAGAACATGGCTATGAAAAGGCCAAAAATCCCAAAGCCATAAATTATTGATGATTTAAGGTACCATCTAGTACAACATTTTTGTTCTAAGTTCCTTTTATTAATATTGAGGAATTTATTTATGAGATTGGCTAAGATCATAAGGAGATATACTTAGTTTATTATTAGAGTTTTATCCATTAATAAATTTCTACCACAAACTCATCTTTCACTCTTAAAGATAATAAAACATAAAAAATTTCTATTTATACTATTCGAATAGGGTTCCAAAATAAATGAATTTATAATTCATCTACCAGATCTTTTAAAAAAACTACATTATTTAATTCGGGACATCTCGTGGGATAGTGGTAGGTGATACACCCTATTCGCCCTTCAGTTGCGGGTTCAAGTCTCGCGGCCTTGCCGGTCGCGACGGGTTGCCGCCCGACCTCTGGTTTGTCCTTTTATGTCAATCAAAAATTAATCTCAAACTAGAATTTATCCAAAATACTTCTGTCCAAACTCACAGTCCAATATTTATAAGGAAGGTAAACTTAATGTAGATCCTTTTTACCCCGTAATAGCATATGAATACCTTCATCATGTATTCTTTTAAAGCAATGAAACATCCTAAATTACCATATTCCTTATTGATTACATTCATGCTCCCTTATTCCATATATAATGCTGTATATACTTCATCAAACCAAAAATGTTTTAAACCCCAAAAATGATGGAATATACAAATCATTAATCAGTTTCAAGGTAGTCAAGAATATCCAATATAATTTATCCAAATCAATCATGTATTATTCTAAAATCACTAACTCGGTATCAAAACCATATTATGGTTTATCTTTCCCTCAACCATATATTTTCCAAAAATTTAACCTTCTATTGAGTCACTTTTCATTGTTCCACACAATCTCAAGTCCTTAATGAAATAGTACTGCATTACAGTCCTTATATACTCCATAATTATTATAACAAGTACATTGTTGATACAACACTCAATTGACATAATCAATATAAGAACTCTAATCATTCCTCTTCATCGGTGGTAGTATCGTAACTTGATTATTATCAAATAGCATCATTTGCGGCATAGTCTGATGACTGGGACATAGGTTCGCATAGTGTCCAAACTCCTTGCAAATAAAGAATTGTACATTTGAAACCATTTTCTTACCCTTGCAGTCACGTACATTGTTCCCTTTTCCTCCAAACTTATAACAAACTCCCATTCCTTTCAGGAAAGTTCCAAGGTGTTTCTTTACACAGTTATCACATATGGGAAAATTCTTCTTTTCCCTCTTCCCTTTATCCATATTTCTCTCTTCAATCCTTTTCTTCTCTTGCTTCCCTTCAAAGACATAGGACTTAGTAAACTCTTTACTTATCTTATCAACACATGATATTATTTCTTCATATGATGATAAAAAATGCCAGACTATTTCTCTTGTAAATTCTGCCTTAAGACTATAAAATATATGATCCTTCTTTCTCTTTGTATCATGTGCATTTCTAGAGTTCTCATTCATTCTACTGGGCACCATTTCTAAACAATGGCATACATTAGATTAGTTTATGAATAACAATACCTAACCCCAAACTTGTAAAACACATATCATAAATTAAATATTTTATGGATATAATCCATAATCATAAAAATGTCTCCTTTGAGGAAGTATATACTCATAAACCCTTCATAATGATTTTTAAAGAATATGAGAGTTATCCTAAGCATATCCCCCGTGAGTGTCGTAACCAAGAGTGAAGCAATGCCCGTTGTCGTGCACCAGTTCCCGTTCGAGTCTAGATCAAAGCGGTGTTTTCGGGTTTTACCCCTAGGTACATCTGTGCCAGAGCCGCCTCTACCTGCTCGTATCCAGACAGGGATGTATTGCTCAGAAAACTCACAAAATCTCTACAATACCAAAATTCAAGGAAGTTTTTCTATACTAATCCTCAAAGTTTATCTTAGGTATACGTGCTCTAATCAGAGTTTATCTAAATCTAGCTTCCACGGTTTGTACTAAACTTCCTCTGATACCAACCGTAACGCCCCGACCCTAGTTACCCAGAGTCGGTGCATTATTACATAACATTGGCATGATCACAAGAAAGATCAAATCTCGAAAGACCGATTGGTTTAGTAGCCTTGGAAACGCTAGATATATTCATAAGTCTTACATTACATCATAATATGAAAAACTACTACAACAACATATTGTCTCCATAAACCACAATCATATCCCCACATAATCTCCCTGCAGGTCATTCATAATTTACTTCTTCACTTCCTGGAAAAAATAAAACATAGAAAAGGGGTGAGCTCATATGCCCAGTAAGGATAACAATATACCAGAAATTTTCAAAAATAAGAATAAACATTTAAGGCTATGTATAACTAAAACAAAAGCCTTTTAAACTTGAACTTCAACATTGTATGGCAAAAGTAAAATGAAATAATGCCATTTACTTGTTCACATGGATATTCTACTAATCGAATAATCACATGCAATATCAATAACCACTTTCATAATGTTGGAATGCATAATGCCAGACTATCATAACCACATAGCCAAGGCCTCGTGCCAAGACTACAAATAAGATTTTGCCAATGCCTTGTGCCAAGACACTAGTTTGTCTCATGAGACCTACCGATGCATCAAGGAGCTATAGAGGTCTCCACCCGTCACATATTAAGTCCAATGCATTCCCATATGAAAAGGTTTAAACATAACAAAAACATTCTTAATAAAAATAGAACACGAAATGTCAATAATTTCACCATAAACTATGAATGGTATAAAAATAGCACATCCACAGTCAAACATATCACAAAACCTTCAATACAATATAGAAGTTTTGTATCATAATAAATCAACTTCAAATAAGCGTAAAATCCATCAAAGGATGTTGACGTAGATGAAATCAAAACACTTTTTGGAGAAATATATCTTTCTATTTTTGAAATAATTTAAGAGCCATATAAAATAAAAAATTTCCTTGAAAATATTCTTAGAAGCTTGTAAGGAAAACTTTGAAGATTTTTTAACGGCAGAAAATAACTGCACTCTCCGTATAAGTTAAAAAAACATTCTTACATTAATTCTGTCGAAAAGGTTAAAAAGGACATTGTTTTGAAAACGACGGAAAGATTCCTCTTATAAAAAGTCAAACAAGGGTATAAATGACATGAACCCATATTCTTGCAAATAATAAAAATGTTTTAAAATACATTTTGAAGAAACATGGATGTGGATGATAAAGAGATCCCAGTAGATTATTCGATATAAACAACCTCGGATAATGAAGAGATTGTGAAATAAACCTTAACAATTTGGTAACTTATGAAACATACAACTCATGAAAGAGGTATCATACAATGAATATGTAAATACACATAAATTAGAGTGTATTACACAAATAATATAATTATGGGCAGTACATACAGCACACAAAAGGTGATGGTGGCAATATGGCATGAATCTCACGAGAATAAGGAGTGAGATGAAAACCCCTTACCTTGTACTTTTCCTTGGTTGGGGTAGGTTAACCTCCTGTATAATGGTGAAATAATTTTTATTAAATTATACAAGAATCATATACATTAATATGATATCATATATGATCTTTTAATATTGATTTGATAATAATATCTTAGTATTATCATTGTTTCGGGTGTTAACTTACTTGTTTTCGTTTATATGTTTTGTTACGTAAGACATGTTTGTAAAGGATAGGTTGTATATTATTCATATCCAGAATGATATCAAGTCCTTAAACATCGTTTTTTAAATCATCAAATGATAATTATACTTGAATGGATATGATGGAGAATGAATCTCATCGCGTTCGTGGAGACGGTAGTCCGTACGTACGCACGAGCAACAATATCATTATTTTGATGTTAAAATAATATATAAAAGGATGGTATATCATATATACTGAATCATTAACAAGTTATATTTATTATTTACATGAGTTACACATCATTATTATACTCATCCAAATAATATTATATTGAATAACAATTACACCACGACGTGGAGACGGTAAGCCGTACGTACGCACGTATGGTGACATGTTCTTCATAGGGTGGATAGAATACTGAATATGGTAGTACCATATTTATAATAACATCACAGTATATATATGATACTGGATTTATTATTTTAGAATGGTAACAAAAAAGGAAGAAGAAGTGGAAGAAGTAATGAACTTGGAAAAAGGGTGGTGAAATCATTACCTCTTCTTCGGGTTATTCCTTTTGATTTGATCAAAAGGACTGCATAGGTTGGCTTTCTGATCCAAATAAGGCCTCTAGGTTGTAGTGAAGGAAGTTGGGAGAGTATTTGGGAAGAGGTTTTCCGAACCAAAAGGCTTTGAAGGTGTGAAAAAATGAGAAGGAGGAGTGCCCTTTTATAAGAGGGGTGAGGGGCACCTTTGGAAAAGCTAGAGATATTAGTTTATAATAAATTAATATTTGGTTTCCAATGGCACAAAAGTTGACTATTCAAAAGTTAAGGTGGGTATGGGTCGAAAACAACTCAACCAATAGAATTTAGACAGGTTTGGGTACTTATATTAACCTTATCTTTAAGTATTAACTCTAAGTTAATTAGTTTCACTTTTACAATGTCTCTTTGTATTTTTATATAATATGGTTAATAAACTTACTATATACATCCAAGAGACCCCCAAGTGGTCCATTAATGATGGAACTATCATGATATAAGTCTCTTGGCCGAACATTAGATTTTTAGGAATTTAATATCAATTAATTATATAATATTTGTTTTAAAAACTCTTTAATGTCAATTTTGACACTATTCAATAGTTGATTTTTTTGAAACTCATAACATAATGATTACATCTAAAAAAGTAAATTGCATCAATCCTAATATATCATATTATACTAGAAAATTAGTTAAATTCATTAAAAGTTTCATATTATATTTATTTGTGTATTTATAATATCAATTAATTTGATTTTTCACTATTTTAGTAATTACTGCATCATCATTGTGTCATAAATAAAATAAATTATTTAATGTCTAAAAATTATAAATAAAATATCATTATGTACTAAATCTTTTTATATTTCTAATGAATATTTATAATCTAAAATCCAACATATATAACCCTATGTAATAATTGTTTTTCTAAAAGATATATGCTTGTGTCATTTTTGTATTCATTTTAACTTAATTAAAATAAAGTGTCACTATCACCTACAAGTGGAACCATGGGATCCCCAAATCGACCAAAATATGCCTATGGTCGAACATGTATCAACCAATAAGTCTAGGACACGTTTTAGGGTAATTTAGTATTATTATAATATTAATTTTTAACCCTTATTTACCGGATTTACCCTTAACCATGGTAAATAAAATATTTACCGCAGTAATTATTCAAAATGTCTACAAATAAAAGTTACCTATTTACAAAATTGGAACATCCTGATTCTAAATATGGAATCCATTTTTATAAATTCAAAACACATAAGTGGCAGAAATTAATTTAAAATTAATTCAGCTATCAAAACAAAAAGCGGGTTTTTAAGAGATAATAACTATCAAAAGATTGACACTTGTTTATGTTCGGTTTAATTGTAAAATTATATCCAATGACCAACATTATATTAAATGGTAAAAATATATTCTAAAATTACTTTAAAAGCACTCAAATTCATAATTTATCACTATTAATTATTTTGAATAAAAAAGTTGTTTTTAATTAAAATTTAGTAATTTTCACTATTCATCAAAATATTAAAGTTATCCGAAAAGTACCAAAATTTCACCTTAGTCTAAATTCAATATTTCGAATCCAAAAAATGAAGTCCATTTTGAAATATAAAATATATATAATTTCAAAAATTAGGTATTACTATTCATAATGACTAGTTTGATTGGTTATGGTGTGTTAGAACTCGGTGTTGCGTACAACACATGCTATCACATTATTCAAAGAGAAGCATACCGTAGAAGCTTGGGGTGTTACAGATAACCTTAATCAACATGTCACATACAATAATACATCCACATCCACCATTACATGAATAATTATTAAATATGTACAATATTATTAGTGTAATAAATTAACAAACTCAAATATTCATTTTTAGGAAATAGATAAGAAAACATTTGGTAAATTAATTAAATCCTAAATAGATTTTTTCTTAGATGTTACATACATAGTGGGACGTCATAATGAATCCTCTTCTCCTCTAGAAATAAAAAAAACTCTTCCACCACCAGGACCTAATACCATTTTTAATTCAAATAACATAATATAAATATAAAAAAGGATAATTCAATATATGCTCACTTTTAGAGGTGTGAATAAAAATACCCAGTATATTTTCTCCAAGTAGCCATCAAACCCCAATACATATAGTGTTTACGGGTATCAATAGAATTTGTGTTTTAAAAAATCCTTCTTTACTTGATTTAATAAATAAGTATAAAAATGATTCCTCTTAATTAAACAACCCATATTAAACATTTACCTCTATAAAAAAATAATTATATTCATAATGAAAGAAGAAATTACATATCTCATAACACAACATTGACTTATCATACAAAAATTCGACCAAAATGCATTGGTCAGGGGATGATGAATTAAAGATAGGACTATACATATTTCAAAACAAATATTGGAGATAGATGTGTTCAACTCCATCAAATATATTTACGGTAACAAACACCTCCAACTATAGTAAATAAAAACAAAAAAATTTATAGAATTTACATGTACAAATATGGGAGGAAATATACATTTCTAGATATAAGGTTTATTGTCACATTAATTTATAATATATATATCTCCATGTTTTTTTGATGTATATCTGAAACTTCTATCCCTAGAGTAGTTAATGATTTTTAGAAAATATGTTGTCGATATTATAGAACATAGATCCCAAAGTAGTGGGTGGGGATGAGAGTTTCCACTATGGTTTACTAGTATCATTCAAATTCTTATATTGAGTAAAATTTAGGATTTACTGATATACACTAATCTTATCCCTTATATCGTTGTACTCATGATAATAGGGGAATTTATCATCTAAAACGATCTTATATTGGTGATATTTTAAAAAATGCATTTCCCCAAAAATATTTTGGAGGTATCCAATATATCATTAATCGATGATTTAGATGAGTCTAACTAGATATATAAATAATTCCTCATGTGTCACTAAATATTAGTGGGTATGAAACATTAATTTCATTTTCATCCCACTCTAAATCTTTGATGTGCGTCATGTATAAGAGAATCCACCACTCCATATTGACGTTATTGATATGAAACAATTTTATTCTACCATACATCTTTATTTTTATAATAAATAATAATAAAATGATTTATCAATCTATAAATAGTTCAATTTAAAAATATGGCGCAACAAAGTAATCCTTGTCTCTTTCTAGTATTAACATTGTTCATAATAATCTAATTATAATTCCATAATAGATAATAATTAGTAATTTAATTTTCTATTAGATACATTTTAAAATAGTTTATATTATTGTGTACTTACTCCTTAAAGGCAACAAAAATATCCATAAATGTAACACTGTAATAATTTACAATTTATCCTTTTTAGAATATATTAATTTCCTTGATTTATTGTGATATAAGCAACATGGAGTTTAAAAAAGACAAAATAGTCTATTAAAATATTATAATATAAATATGATGATTTTAATAAAGACCATATTTTGAACATTATGAATAGGAAAAAATAATTTACAAAATATTATGGTTTGAACATGTTCATTGGTTTTATGTTAACTGTAAATAAAAATTATAATCATCTGAATGAAAAAGAAAACTATTCCCAAAAATAATTTTTTTAATGAGTATCTTTTTCACGTTTCTCATGCCCATTTTTAATTTAATTTTCAAAATAATGATAAAATTAATTTTAAAATGAAGAAAAATTTTTTGAAAAAATTTTATCAAAATTTATTTTGGGTGAATTTTTAGGATTCTTCTGAAACATTTTATTTTTGTTGAATAATGAAATATATTGATTTTATTTAAAATTTTCTATTGTTTAAACATTTTATTTTCATGCCTTTTTATAAATTAATATTAAAAATATTGAGAAGATTAATTTTAAAGTGTAGAAATAATTTTTTAAATAATTTTGTCCAAATTTATTTTGTAAATTTTTGGTATTCTTCTTAAACATTTTATTTTTGTTGAATAATAAATAATATTGATTTTCTTTATAATTTTCAATTTTTTACACATTTGAAATCTTGATATTGATGTTTTTTATAAAGAAATTTGTTTAATTATAATACAGGTAATGTAAGATAAGTTATTTTAAAAATTTATATAACAAAATTGGTAACCAAATCCTTTTTCTCCATTGAATGTTTTTCAAGGGAAAACTTATTTTTTCGATGCACCTATTGATTAAATTTAAATTGAATTCAGCCACAAAGGTTAATAGAATTTGAAAAAATTCATTGAATATTTTGAATCTGGATAAATTATTTTATAAAATATTTCCATATTATTTTTTTTCAAAAAAATTATAATTAAAAAATAAAAAATTAATTTTTATAGTTACAATGAAATTGATTTAACAATGTGTTATAATTCAAATATAATTGCTAAAAATGCACTAAATATTGTCCAAAACATATTTAATGTCTATATTTACACCTTATAGGATCTATTTTTTATTACCCATATTAGTGCCTTTTGGAATGGGAAAATTGTGGGTACACATTTTTAATTTAGAAATATTCATGTGTGTCCTCCACCACACTTAAACCCCACATCCTCCCTCCACTTAATCAAACAACTGAAAAGATTTTTATAAGATTAACCATTTCAAAATAATTCACCATAATACCCTTCCACATTGTAGATACTCTTTTATTCTATAAATATCAAGCCATGCTTCTTTAAGTGGAGATACTAAGGTAGATTTTCTAAGAGTGGGTAAACATCTTAATAAAGATCATTCATTTTTGTTTTACATTACCACGTTAAAAAATATATTTACAATTCAAATTAAATAAAAAAATATATTAAATTTATGTAGAATTAATTTTGTTAAATTACTAACATATATCTATATCTTATTAAATCAAATGGGAAACAAAACCATAGACTGTGTTTTCAGTGTACTATCGCCTCACGATCGAATTTAACTCATTTAATATCATCTCATTATGTGATTATAAATAATTATGGATTAAATCAATATAAATAATATTAATGATTCTATTTAACATTTTTAATTATAAAATCACATTTACCTTCTCATTTTCATTGTCGTTGAAAATATGAATATGTCGCTCATGTGTGTGGTGGACTACCGCCTCATGAAATAAAATGATTCATTTTTCATATATGATTTATATAATAAGTAGTAAAACTAAATCTAATGAGTCTATGGGATATATATTAAATGATAATTATTTTGTAAAATTATTATATAACCCATTTACTTACCCTTAAACTCACTAATTGAATGATATATTCACTCGTTCACAAGTACAATCTACCATATCAGATAGCGATGTGATTCATTTTACATGCACCAAAATAAATAATTATTTTAAAAATATTTATAATTTTTGAAAATAATATTTATTATAGTAATATATTTATAGTTATTATGGATCTATATACAAAACACATGAACCCAAATATTCATGTAAAAACAAGAATGAAAAATGCAATTAAAACCAAATCAATGAAAATAATGAAATATTATTAAAAAAATCATTGATAAAAGTATATAAAAGGATCATATATGATATTATAAATATTAATAAAGTATAAATTTATATGATCATTAAACCCATTATACATGTGGTTAAATCATTTTCTACAAAAATGAATTTTTCTCTATGGGATTTTTTCCATATTTCCATTTTAGTGAGAAATATTTGTTAATATGAAATAATTTACTTTTTATTTTGTTTCTTCATCCTGTTGGATTTGTTTGTAATTAGTACTTATTTATTCATGATGTTATTATGAAAACTTGTATTGTATATGAATGAAATATCACTTATCAAAAAAAAATTAATTTTATTATCGTTAACATTCTCTTTATATAATCACATTATAATTATCATTATTCATTGTAAATTACATTTATATTAAATATTCAAATTATTTATTTCATGGAACTAATAATTTCCTAACAATTATATGGTTAATACATATAGAGTTTACCATTAATGTTATTTCCAAGAATATATTTTATGATAAAGCACAATTTTCATGAATTAAGTCAATTATTAGATATATAAGGAATGATTTGACATGTAATAAGGATTGGGTTTCAATTATATATATCCCCTTGATGTATCTATGGACATTAGAGGAGAGTTAGTAAGATATCCTTATATAGGGTTTACACTTATTTTTAAAATTTATTATGAAATCTCTTTCTAGAAGAGGTATCGCGATGCTATAGATCACAATGCCCAATAATTAATCATTTATTTCATTGAGAACTCTTTTATTGTTCTTATATTTGTGTTTTTTGTAATGAATTTTATTATGATTCATTTTATTCTAAGTTTAATAATTTAAATTTATGTGTGTTCAGTTATTTACCTCCCAATTTTTATTATCTCTTATTTATTCATTATTACATATCTATTTTGTAAATCATACTAATAATTTGAGATCACGCTTATGTTTTTCCTTTTCCTTCGGATATGAATATAAATTCCTAGAATGAGATAATGGTTTCTAAATTTTTTCTATTACTATTATTTTTTATTTCCAAATATAATATGTGTATCATGAATGTAATTGGTTTTTCAAGACTACTAAAATAATTGATCCTTGGTGATACGATCCCTTTTATATTATTCCAATTTAATAAATTATACACCGTATTTGGGATACTGGATTCAATGTCATTACAGATGGTATCATGTGAAGTTTGATAGAATCCAAAGTAACTATAGTAAGGAAAACCATAGATTAGCGAACATAACCCATTGAAAAAATTTGAGTATGAGTATATTAGATCATCATAATGTTTTTATGGTATATTTTATGTGAGTTTCATAGAAATAAATCCATTTATAGATACTAAATGTTGACATGGTTCTGGAATAGATTTACCTAAGGGTAAAATCTCTAAAAAATGTGAATTATACATGACTTGATATTTACCTGGTACATGATAATGGTTTTTAATACAGACATGGTTTGACAATTATATGGAATGTTATTTGGATAATTATCTTTTTCTTTACAAATATTTATGAATGATTTGAAATTAATGACATCCTGAAGGACACCATGATTGAGATTATAGGAGAAAAAATGAATAAATTTTAAATTTATGTTAAGTGTTACACAATGTTTATATGTATATAATATGAATTAAAAATAATTTTTTGGAGCTAACAAACTATAAGACATTATTTAGAAATATTTCCAAGAAGAACGTAGTGTATCAATATTTTAGACCAATATAGAGAATTGCATATTGAGCCAATAAAGATAGTATTGGAACTTCAAAAAGAAAATCTATATTAGGGATCATCTTCATTTTCTGAAATAAAATATTTCTCTAGTGGGGAAAAATATTATTACACAAACATTAATCTCTTATGTTGGATCACTTCATGTGATAGAATCCCCCATCATTTAGTGGGAATATCTAATCCAATGGTATCTGAGAAATGGAATAAGTCCCATGCAAAGATATTTCTGGTCCTGGGTTTTTATAAAAAAGTAAATGAATATTCTGGAGGTAGACTATCTGAAATTTGATACATATCAATAGTGTTCATTTATCTATAATACATTGGAGTTATAATAAAAAATGGATTACTTTTTAGGAGACATTGTTTGATAAATATTTCCCTCGAAATAAATGGTAAAAAACATTAGAATGTGTTTAAATTAATGAAAATGTAGTAATAAATTACTATAGAATATTTGGATTCCATTAAAATACTTTCCAATTATAGAACAAATAACATATATAATAAAAAATGAAATACTGATCATTTATTTTAAGGAATTAAGAAATGTATATGAATAGTGCTTTTCTATGAGACATTTCTATTATATGATTAACTAGTATTATACAACCTCATAATATATAAGTAATTTTTCAAGATCCTATATGTTTTAGAGAAATCAAGAAAATAGAAGGTCAAATGTGTACTGGGAAAAAGAGAATAAATAAAATAAAAAATGATTTAATTTTTTCTTATGATAACTAGTCAATGAATAATCTTGTGAAATGCTAGAAGGTCATGGTATCATGTTATAAGTGTAAAGATAATTGTATTTTGGATCATAAATGCATTAATAAGAAATAAAATATGTGGATAGAGATGTTAATATTCAAAAACCATATATTCATATTTTATATGAATAAATTGTTGTATTTCCTAAGGAATTACCTATAAATCCACCAGAGTGTGATGTTGAGTTCTCTAGTGATTTAATCCCTAGTTAAAGTCAATTATCAATGATTCACAATATAATATGCACTATGAAATAAATGTATTTAAGTATACATCTTGAGGATTTTTGTGAGAAGTGATTTATTAACCATACTATTTTTCCCATAGAAGCCACTATTCTCTTCGTTATGAAGAATGATGGATCCCTAGGGTTATAACTTGATTATAGGTGAAAAATTTCATTATTTAGAAACAGCAACAATATTCTACCTCTCATTTATAACTATTCAATCAAATTCAATAATCTCAGTACTTTTAATTGATTGAACATAATTTTATGTTTCATCAATTGATATAAATGAATGATTCCATTTTAAATACATCATTATGTTGAAGGTATGAACATTAATATTTTAAAATAATTCCACTTGGATTGAACAATGTACCATTATATTTGGGTACCTGATGAAAAATGTATGAAAGAAATGTGTTCGTGATTTTGTTCGGTATTCATTGATGATGTATTTTCTATTCTATGATTTATAAGGAACATAAGAATAATTTATGAGTCATACTTATCATTTTTAGAAGAAAATAGTTATATATGAAGATTATAATGTGTAATTTAAAACATGAAGAAGTTTATTTTTTTTCCATATATTTTTTATGTATGGAATCATAGTTGATCCTAGAAAGGAAATATTAATATGCTATTAGAAAACAATAAAGAGCATCACTATGGTATGTTGTTTCATTGGTTTGGAAGGTTAATATTATTGATTAATTCATAATTTTTTACAATTGGCTGACCCATTAATAATGTAATCTTGTAAGGAGGATAATTTCATTTATACAAATTAATATGATGAATGTTTTGATAATTTTAAGCGGGTATTTGTTAATGCTAAAATTTTTAATCTACCATTATGAAATGATGGGTTTCTGATATATTTTGATGCATTGAATAATAGAACATAGTGTTTAATTAAAAAAATATAATAATGTTATTTCATATAAATAATGGTATTTAAAGAAACATGAACATAACTATCTAACCATGGACTTTTAGTTGGCATCCATAATCATTTATGTAAATATTTATAGACATTATTTTTACAGTGAGGATGTGAGATATACATAGATGATAAGATCCTAAAATATATCTTTTAATATATAAATCTCATCATTAGGAAAATATAAAGGCTCAAGTCACTCAAGGTTTTTTATTATCTACACACTACAACCTAGAGAATGAAAAAAATACAATGTATTTTTATGGAGGAAGGATCACAGAGTATTGGCCAAAATGGGGATTAAGATTTTTCATATGTTCATGGATCTAGTCTATATGGATATAGTAAATATTAATGGAAGGGATATAACTTTTGTTTTTCAAAATGATTATTTAACCAAAATTATTGGAAAAGGTAAGAATTTACCATAATGATGATGAAAATTTTAAGAATAAAATTAATGTTGGGAATGATGGGAAGATAAAATAAAAAAAATTTTATGTAGTAATTATTATTATTGGAAAGAGATTATGTTTTATTTATATACCTATGCCCTGAAGACTGTTGTTGGAAGATGCTCACTAGATGAATTCATCTGTAAACCCTTGAATATCTAAAATGAATATGAATGAGAGGGAATTTTATTTGGGATAACATGAAGTTTTAAAATTTTGATTATGTTCCATGATGTTTCATTTTTCAATATTTGAAAAATGATCGACCACATACAATATAAGTCATGAAACAGATTCATATTCGTTTACAAAAATGTGTTGATATTATTATGAAATTTGTCACATGACAATCAAATACTCCTAGAATTAATGAGTCAATATGGGTTATTTTTTATCAACTAACCAAATCAACACATTTCATTAAATTATTATCAGATTTGTCTCTTGAGGATCTCACAATGATCTATATTGGATACTTTTCAATACATTATTGTAAAAATGTTTTTATTGTGTCAAAGCACGGTCTAAATTTTACATAAAAATTATGAAAGATTAATCAAAGGGTCTTGATATTGAGCTAATTTGAGAACCACATACCATATTCAAATAGATGGATTGATTTAAAGGACTATTAAAATAGTGAATGTCGTGTTGATGTTGTTCCCAGTTGATATGAATGGTATGTGAGATCAGTATTTAACTTTGGTAAAATTGTTCCTATAAAATTAATTTACATTAATGAGTTATTTGGATAAATTTTGTGAAAGGAGACTTAAAAGGTTACAATATTTCGATGAGTAAAAAAATGATAAGGACTGCTCAAGAATATAAAAAAAGAACATAAATTAAGAAAAAGATGTATGCTGATAATTAAAGGAATGACTTTGAATTCCAAGTGGTAGATCATGATTTCGTGAATGTATCTCTATTTAAGGGTTTTATGAGATTCAGTAAAAAATTAATTTGATCCTCAGGTAAATGAAAACCTTTAAAATTGTGTAACTGATTAAAGATATGGGATGACATTTTTCAATTACATTTAGACTCTCTATAGTATATGATTGTCCCATATATTATTGATATGGATGTAAATTACAAACCCAATGCATTCGATCGCCTTTAAATATATTGTCATGTCACATAATCTAACTTACATTGATGAATCCATCCATATTTATGATACTATATACCATTTATAGAGGAATTATATGAATCATTCAGTAAGGGGGTGTTTGAGAAACAAAAAATAGCATATGTAAAATGGGATCCATAGGATGTTATGAGGAAGAACTACAATTATTAGTTTTGAAGAAAATGTCGATGAAATTTAGAGGTTGATGATTAATAAAAGGGTTTAATCTAACATCCCAATACAGTACAATAGATTCCATTTATAGTAACTATAATTTATTTCATAGCATGTATTAAATGAAACACTGAGTTCAACCAAAACCCAACACTCTGTTCAAATATTATTATTTAGATGTAGCCATTTTAAACTAGTTGTTAAGTTGGAGGGTATGAATATGACATCCAAATTTATAAAAATATTTGATTTATGCATGTTAATTAGTTATATATTTATTATAAATAAAAATAAACATCATTTTAATGGAAAATAAATGCTTTTTTGAAAATTGTATTTATTAAAAAGCGGATTCTCTAGGTTTTGTTCACCCATTAAAAAAATAAAATTTACAAAAATAAAATTATTTTTAAGAAAATTAAATAATAATTTATGCCTTATCCTTGGGTTAATTTTTGAGATTTTTTAGAAAAGTTTAATTTTTTATAGAATAAATAAAAATACATATTTTTTTTAAAATACATTTTTTAAATAATTTAGAACAATTATTTTTTAAAATAATATTAAAAATAATATTTAGTTCAGTTATATTATAATAAATCTTTCAGGTTATTTTAATCATTTATAGTACCAATATTTATATACTTATTATATAATTTTGATGGGTTCTCAATGGAAAAACGTTTTTTGGACGCTTCAACGGGTTTAATGTAGAATTGAATTATGTCTAATATATGAAATAAATATATAAAAATTGATTGAATATTATGAATCATGATAATTAATATAATATAATAAGTTCATTATAATTTTTTACAGAAATTAATAGTGAACGTTGTAAAGATAAATTTTCAAAGCATTGGTGAAAACATGTTTTTTCGAGGATTAAAAAAAAGATATGAATTACTATTACCTAATATATGACCAAATCCCATTTAATGTCCTTATATAAATCTTATAAACAATATTGTCTTATTCTAGACACTTTTTTATCCTTTTTACCTTTGAAAAATTTGGGAATACTTATTTATTTTCAAAAAATCAATATGTGTCATCCCCCCAACATTTAAAAGGACACTCACTCCCATCACTTATTATCATATTTATAGACATTTTGTAAAAGGAAATCTAAAAAATCATTCCCCATTATTCTTATAGAAATTCTAGATATTATGTTCTTCTTAAAATTCTAACTGTAGTGTCTTAAAGTGGAGATCCAAATGATGTTTCACTAAAAATTGGGTAACCATCTTAATGAATATGTTTTATTTAAATTATTATTTTACAACAATTATTTCTATATTAAAACATTAAATATAATAATAAAATTATATACTATATAATTAAATGTATTGATTTTAAATTCAGACTCTATATCTATATCTTCTTCTACAAAATGGTAAATTAATCCATCAATCATTTGTACAAGGAACTACCACCTCTAGAGAAAATTCAACTTGTTATCAATCAACACATATCACGATTGTAAAAAATGATATATTTAATATATATATATATATAATATTTATTTTATAATCAGACTAATTTAATTTTAATATAACATATACCTTCTTACCTTCCATTCGGTTTAAAATATTACAACATCACTCTAGTGTATGGTGGCTTACAGCCTCACAAAGAGATGTGATTTGTTTTTTTCATATAATTTATATAGAATGTAATAAGGGTAAATTTAATAAATATATGAGATATAGAAGACTTGATATTTATTCTATAAGATTAATATATCACTGAAATCATTACCCATTCACTCGTTAATAGAATGATATCATCGCTCGTGCTAACATAAAACCCACTATTTCAATGAAGTAATGCAATTCATTTTACATTTCCAACCGTGAAGAATGATCATAAATAAACATATAATGACTAAATATTATATTTTTAACAATAATATCGTTTTTGATATGATATATATAAATCCTATACAAAAAAAACCAAAACATTCATGAAAAAATACGAATGAGAAAACAAATCAATTAAACTTGTACAAATTAAAATATTTAAATGTTATTAAAAAGCAGGTGGTAAATGGTTTTAAAATGATATTATACGATATTATAAATATTGTTATAGTTATTTTTTAAAATAATACTATTATATTTTTTTGTATACAGGACGTTAAATCATGTCTATCAAAAAAATGTGATGTGAGGAATTTCATCTCAATTTCAATTTCATTAATAAATATTTCTTAATATGCACATACTCAAATTTATGTGTTGTATATAATAAAACATCAATAAAATTAATAGAAATAAACATATATCCATGATTTTATTATAAAATATAATATTAATAATGAATCAGCATTCACTTATCATTTCGTGTTTAATTTTGTAATTGTTATCTTTCTGTGGTGATAATAATTTTTTAATGAACTTTTTCACAAGTTAATTTCATTTCTAATAAATAAAAATTTTCATTATATCATGAATATGAATACTTATTCTATAATATACAATTTATTAATGATGTGATGGGTGGGGACTGATTATAGATAACCCTTGATGCGTTTTTAGTCTCATGAGGTGAATTAGTAAGGTATTATTAACACAGTTTTACCCATAGTCTTAAAAGTTTTTGTGGAATGTCTCGTTATAAGAGGCATCATGATGCCTGAGATGATACAATCAAATAGTTAATAATTTTCATCATATATAATTTTTTTATCCTCGTTATTTTTACATTGACATCATCTCTAGAAGAATATAATTATCACTATATTAGTTAAATGGAATTTGTATTCCATTATTTACCATGTTATATTACCTATGTAATATATACTTATAGAATTTATGTTATTAATTAAATTTCATGTGTGATTAGTTATTTTACTTTCCATATTATGTATGCCTTATTCCTTAATGATATCTTCATATATAGAAATCATTAATTGATATTTCAATCTCACTCTTATCTTTTCTCATTTCCCATGCATATGATGATGAATTCATTGAACGAGTTCAAGAATGATGAATATTTTCCATTAATATAATTTTTTCATTTCTAATGTAAAATGGGATTCATGTATGAATTTATTTTTGAGATACTACTATGTTGATCAATCCATAGTGAGGTGACCCATTATATCTTCTGCGAATGAAATAATGTATAAATTGTCTCTAGGATACAAGATTTTGGGTCATTACACCAATAGTATCCATGACATTATTTCATGGTATTCCTGGAATAATAAGTCATTATTAATAATGTTTTAGTATTAATAATTTAGGTGTGGGTATCAAAACATTATTGATACAACATGATTTACATATATATTCATTCACATCATTATATGTTACTAAAATTACTCCACCACCTTGAAATTTTTTTTGAAGAATACAATTATTCCTACAGGAGTGACTCTACAACCATTTTACAAAAGGCTTAGTTCATAAATATATATTATATTCCATTTATTTATAGAAAATTATGATGTATGGTCAATCCATTTATAATCAAATAATATCCTATTAGTGAACAACCAATATCAATATTAGATAATTATCTAGAAACATCAATAAATTTCAATTAAATCAATATTAAAACAATTAGAAACACAATTGATGTCATTTCTTATATTTTATAAAAAATATATATTTATATGATCCCATAAAATACATATATTATAATCTTCATGACACATATAAAAAATCAAGGACTTATTATTGGAACTACTTCTATCAATATGTAGAAAGATTATATTATTATTTTTCTATTCCATAATACACATTTATTTAAATACTTATTTCAATCCATCCCATTATTCTCATCTAACCCTAATGTATGTGATAGATATCCTGATTAAATTTTTCGAAATTTAATATTTAACCTGTATTTCAGTTACAAATACAATTAAGATAAAATAATATTATATTAAATGATTATAAATCCATGTAATAACCTCATATAGAATCCACCAATATTCAAATTGGGATTATTCACCACATTTAATGGTTATTATAATTATCTAGATAGAAAAATAAATTTAATTTTAATTATTTGAAATAATTTCATAAAAAATTTATTTTATTTAAATTAATAATAATATTTTATGTGATCATCCCCCATAACAATGAAATTATTTGACTAATACTTTAACATATATGTTTTCAACACAAACCAGTTTATCGTTCATAAGATCATGAAAACTATATACCTTAATAATTCAGTCTATTTATATTATGCCTCACTAGAATTTACTAAATTTTTTTTATTATAAAAATAAAATATATTTTTTATAATCATGGAAGGAAATTATGGAATCATGTTCATGGAATTCAAATTCCAAAACATATATTCTTCTAGATATCTTATACCTAATGATGTGAGGTGAGAAATCATAAAAATTATTTTATTTGTAATGTTAAACTGTTTTTCAATTAATATAATGTTTTTCTACAATAACATCAGCATCAATAATTTTTTTAATCTATCAAATATTTTCAAAATGACCCAAACATTATTACACTCAGTTCTGTTAGTCTAGATTTTTCTAATCA
This sequence comes from Viscum album, assembly GCA_963277665.1. NCBI lineage: Eukaryota > Viridiplantae > Streptophyta > Magnoliopsida > Santalales > Viscaceae > Viscum > Viscum album. Next base: position 52,158,162 of record OY728143.1, on the reverse strand, counting down.
TTTTTTAAATAAATGACCATTACATTCAACCTCATGTTCACCACGATACTAAGCTAACGAGGATGTTCCACATGACACCCCAATATGGTCACATGTGCACCCCTCTACATGTATATTCCAAGATCTACCATCACGAAATGATATTATAATATTATGTGCATCCTTCTACCACATCCCCCCATAAAAACATCATGTATCACATAAAAAATAGTCTTCTAATTTTATTAAAAATTATATATATATTATTATTTTCCCCTTACCACTCCCATCACGAGGCACATGATATTTGAATGTTTTTATATTATAATGTGACTAACAATGTTTCTAGTGATAGTCGGGGGCCATACCACCAGAAAAAAATATAGGATATTATTATTTAATGTTAGTGATTTTCATTATATTTTCTTGAAAATATTATTGAATGTAATGTGATGAAAAAATATACTATTTCCAAAAATACAACTAAAACCGGACAATAGATAGAACAATCTGAAAACAATTTTCATAGGGTCCAAACTGAATAAATGATAATTAATATAATCATTCATTACAATTAAAAGTTTTTAATGAAAATAAATTACCATTTATAATCAATTAAATTATTTTTTTGCAGTCTAATAACTGACAATTACATAATTAAAAGGTTATCCCCTTGGTGAGGTGATTAATAATATAAAATAGGTTAGGTTCTCCTTAACCCTAAAAGTTTTGTAATGGGATTACCCAGTGGTTATGGATTTACCTTTTATATCTCCTTTAGTTTATTAAATTCGTTATTTTATTGGTCTTATAGAACCCCAAAAATAAAACGAGGGAATAATTCATTAATGTAATTATAGTATAAGATCAAAATAAATTAAAGGTAGCAGAATTCGAGTTACAACATTCATATAATATTTAATACAACAGAAACATGAGAAACCTATCCTCTTATTACCATGTTCATAGTATATAGGTTTAAAATGAGATAAAAAACTACCATGGATAAGAGAGGGGAAAATGGGGAAAGGAGATAATTACACTAAAAAGATTGGAATGCAGAATGAAAACTCAAATCATGATTCAGGGAGATCCGTCGACAGAGCAGAAACACATCCACCTTCGATGCTGAATCTTATTCTTGGACCCCTACCTCTCTATTTATAGATAATTATATGAATCATTATGTTCCCAATAGTAATCATTTTGTATATAGGTCAACATCCTTTTATCCATTATCTACAACAGTTGGTGGAATACCATTCCACCAGTTGATATTAATGCATCATTGGTTAGTGGGTGTGGGTACACATTGTGTGTCAGTGGAATTCATGGTGTGTAGAAGATCTATCATCTACAAACGACATAAGGAAGGACGTACAAGGCGTATGAATAGTGAGTACATGGCTTATTTTCTTTGGTCAGGTATATGGGAATGTACGTTGTATGAGTAATGGAACATGGCTTGTAGTAATATATTAAACAACATGTATTAAATAAATTTTATTCAAATAATTCCCAATTATGTATGTTGACTATAATACACTGGAAAGAAATCATGAACATAGATGTCAAGAATCAGATACATAAATGAATGTGTATGTTATGGGAGTTTGTTTAAAAAAAATGTGTATGAAAATGTATAGAAAAATCACGAACATCAAACCCAAACACACATAATCATTTTCATTCCCCCACTAATAATATCCTCAACTAATTAAAATTAATACCTACTCTAAAAAGGTAATAATTTAATTAAGTGTATTAATAAAAATTATAATAATAGAATAGATGTTTAAAAGTCTCAAAACTAATTTCAGTTCCAATGATATAAAAATCATGCTTCATATATATTTCAATTAAATAATTTTATCTTATTTAATGATTGATTTTTCAAATTTTCATAAATATACATCCCACGTGATGATTTACATCACCTGAAAATGAAAGGTCCATAACTCAAGGTAATTTAATCTGAGTTATTCTCAATATCATGTATGTTCACTCTATCTATAGTATTGAAAGTATTATTGTAACATCCCAAGTAAGTAATGAATAATAGATATTTTTTTATCTATGTCTATTAATGAATTAGATAGTGTTTTAGAGGGTTAAAATGAAAATAAATCCAATCTTAAGCATGGAATACACTAATATTTTTAAAAGATTGATTTACTGCCTTTTGATGGAAAACCAATTTTGAATCTATATTTTGACAATTTTATAAGATATTTTTGTAAAAATAAACTTATTCTTTATTATTGGGACATCAAAATTTACTTTGTGTGAATTTTTGGTATTTTTCTGACAATGTTCATTTTTTAATGAATAGTGAAAAATACTTCATTTTACATAAAAATTGCTTCTTAATCTAATTTATTTATATGATTAGATTATCTTTTGAATGGTTATTAATGTGTATTCTGAATATATTTTTACCATTTAATCCAATGGTGGCCATTGGAATCAATTTCACTTTGAAATTAGACATAAACTAGTGTTAATCTTTTGATACTTATTGTTTTATAAAAACACGCTATTTGCTCTGACAACGGGAATTAATTATTAAATTAAATAATGAGACTTATATGTTTTGAATTTTGTATAATAGACTTCATTTTTGAATTCGGAATATCAAATATAGCTTAGGGTGAATTTTTGGTAATTTTCTGAAAAACTTCAATTTTTGATGAATAGTGAAACCACTAAGTGGTACTTATAAAAACTGATTTTTCCATTTAAATGAAATTATGCCATCATTGTGTTTTGAATTTCAAAAATCCGACATAAATTGTTGTCATTAAGAAGTAAAATGTGGTTCAATGAGATTATAATATTTTTTTGTGAATAGTTTTATTAAGTTTTTAATCGGGATTAGTGGTAATTAGTGTAGTTTAAGGTAAAAATAATGCTTTAATAATATAAAATGACTTAGAAACATGTCCTAACCTTATTTGATGTGTCATGGCCGACCAGAACAAGACATGGGTCAACTTGGGGACCCCATGGAGCCACTTTGGTTGGGAAATGACATAAATAACTTTTTATTTAATGTAAAAGTATAAGTGACACAAACAAAATATGTTTTACGAAAACAATTTTAACATGGGGTTATAAAGATCATATTTTTTATTATAAATAGTCATTGGAAAGTTAAAAAGATTTCCTACATCATAGTAGTTTTTTTATAATTTTTAGACTTTAAATAAATTAAATTATTTATGACATCATGATGATGCAGCGATGACCTCATTATTTAACTATTTAAATAAAATGGAAAGATAATGTAAAATCTAAAACCTACACATGGACAAAACCAATTGGATGAGTGTATTTCGAAGACTTATCACCTTATCCTCGAATTATATCAATGTGGGACCTTTTGAATCCGAAAATCATTTTAAAATAAAGTATCTTATCTTTATTTTCCAAGAGTGCCCCTCCTCTCCACTTATAAAAGGCCCCCACCTCTACCTCCTTAACCACACTCCCAAAGCCTTTGGATCGGCCAACCCCTTCCCATTTTGTCTCTCCACTTCCCTCTCTTACCACTTGAAGCCTCACTTTGGGCAGAAGTCTTCCCAAGGACGACTTTGAGCTCAAACCAAAGGGAGTTACCCGATTTTAAGGTAATGTCTTCTTTTGAGTCCTTTTGTTTTATTTTGCTTCTCCAACCCCCTAAACTCTTTATATTATTTTCTTTTATAACAAATCCAGTATCCTCAATATACTATGATGTTGTTATAATATGGATTTGATCTACAATTATACACACCGACATATAATGGTTAACGAACATATTGTTTCCGTGGATGGTGAATTTATGCCTCCCGAAACGAAGATTGTTCAACATTATTTTAACACTTTCAAAGGTGGCCATTAAGATGTCACTATATTTATATATGATATGTAATGTGTTTATGTTTTCCTTTTGCTTCTTTATTTTCCTTTTTGGTCATACCTATATGGTTTCCATTATGGGTGAACGCGATATCTTCATTTAAGGAAGTGGGGACTACCGCCCCCTCAAAGTGATTTGATTCGTTAAATACCATATGTGGGGCGTATAAAGGATGGAACTATGATATTATATATGATATTATACTGGAATTATAATATACCTTTATATCATTATGATTCCATTCTATAAAATACGAAATCGAAATGAAAGTAGCGTTCATGCGTACGTACGGCTTACCGTCTCCATGAACGGTGCATTTCATTTCTTACCTCTAAATGATTATGTAATATTATAAATGCATGAATGTACTGGATATATATGACATATATGATATCTACATCATGAATACCATTCTGGATATAATGGATACATGAACAACTTGTAATTATAAAGGGTTTATTTTTGACTCAAGTACCAATGATCGTTAAAACGACCGTTATTAACTTAAATAATTACATAGTGTTCATGACATGGAAATAAGTGATATAAAATGAATAATGAACATGAAAAAGGTTCTTAAACAATTAGAAATTAACTCCAGTTTATTATTCAGGATATTAAATAACGACCGAGTCAAGTCAGACCCGAGGTATGGGACTTCGTTTCAATCTCCTTTCATTGAGGCATATTTTATTTTATACACAACCTTCTTTTATACGGTGTATAAACCCCTTTGACTTTTACACTTATTCAAAAGGAACCTTTTTTATACGAATCGTTTTACTAAATGACAAAAAGGAATGTTTTTGTCATACGTATGCGGCGACAACGACTTCTCCGCCGCCGTGACCATTATTTGAGTTTCGGCTTCCTCTACAAGCCATACCTTTTTTTAAAAAGAAAAACAAATACCATGTTTTACTTTTCTTTTATTTTGGTATTGAAAATTGAATTCATATTGTTTTTATATAAATGTGTTGTATTGATATATTGTGATTGAAAGGTGGAAATGTCATGTTTCCTTTATGCATGTTTTATGTGATACGATTTTGTTGAGGTTCTTGGGCATTATTATGAAGACGGGTGGTTCCGTGATAAACTAAGGGAGGGTGAGCCCGATAGAGCTCTCCAATGCATTGGGTAACGTGAAGGAGTGAAACGTTAAGGTTTCTCCAAAGAGCTTTAGGGAATATACTGTGATGGTTATTCCAAACGTAACCAAGAGGTTTCCTCCCTACGTAAGGATGTTATGAATGCCTCATGTTACCTTTATGTCTTATGATTTCTATGATTTATTCATGATATGATGAGGTATGTTAAAGTGCATATGTTTTATGGTTAAAATATGATTTCATTCTTATGTATATATGTACCCATGTTTCCTTTCCATATTTTTATATCCCTTACTGAGACTTTTATGCTCATCCCATGTTTTTTGAAATGTTTTTCACAGATCAAGGGAAAGGTACATGATATGATGATAGTGTCAAGGAAGTGTCAAGAAAGAATCCATGTTTTATTTTAAATATGTTTCCATTGATGGAAAATAATAATACTATCTTTATGTAACCACATTGTTTATATGTGGAATGTAATTCAAGTTTTATGATCTAATTCTCTAAAACTCTAAACCTGAAAATATCCTCAATGTGTAATCTTGTGATAACTCATGATTATGTAAGGTTTAAGGCTGGGGCCATATAGTTGGTATCAAAGTTCGGTTTAGATAACTTTAGGAGTTAGAATTATATGAAATGATTATATAAAAGTTTTTTTATATGGTCATATTGAAATGATATAGCATTTAAAGATTACCATGTTTCTTTATCTAAGACATGTTTGTTCAAAATGGTTTTCTGCAGAGGAAATAGGGAAGCAGTGCTAGGAAGGCATACAGAAGGAAATAACTGTAACATCCCAAGTAAGTAATGAATAATAGATATTTTTATCTATGTCTATTAATGATTAAGATAGTGTTATAGAGGTTTAAAATGAAAATAAATACAATCTTATGCATGGAATACACTAATATTCTTAAAAGATTGTTTTACTGCCTTTTGATGGCAAACCATTTTGGAATCTATATTTTGAAAATTTTATAAACTATGTTTGTCAAAATAATCTTATCCTTTATGATTGGGACATCAAAATTTACCTTGTGTGAATTTTTTGTATTTTTCTGACAATGTTCATTTTTTAATGAATAGTGAGAAATACTGCATTTTACATCAAAACTGCTTTTTAATCTAATTTATTTATATGATTAGATTATGTTTTGAATTTGTTTTGAAGTAAAATTAGAATATATTTTTACCATTTTATCCAATGGTGGTCATTGGAATCAATTTCACTTTGAAATTAGACTTAAACTGGTGTCAATCTTTTGATACTTATTATTTTGTAAAAACACGCTATTTGCTCTGGCAGTGGGAATTAATTATTAAATTAATTTATGTGACTTATATGATTTAAATTTTGTAAAATAGACGTCATTTTTGAATTCGGAATATCAAATATAGCTTAGGTTGAATTTTTTGAAATTTTCTGAAAAACTTCAATTTTTGATGAATAGTGAAACCACTAAGTGGTAATCAAGCAAACTGATTTTTCAGTTAAATGAAAGTTTACCACTAATGTGTATTGAATTTTGAAAATCTGACATACATGGTTGTAATTAAGAAGTAAAATGTGGTTCAATGAGATTAAAATAATTTTTTGTTGAATAGTAACTTATTAAGTTTTAATCGCGATTAGTGGTAATTAGTGTAGTTTAAGGTATTAATAATGCTTTAATAATATGAAATGACCTAGACACATGTCCCAACCTTATTTTTTGTGTCATGGCCGACAACGAAAAGCCATGGGTCTACTTGGGGACCCCATGGAGACATTTTGTTTGGGAAATGACATAAATAACTTTTATTTAATGTAAAAGTAAAAATGACACAAACAAAATATGTTTCACGAAAACAATTTTTACATGGGGTTAAAAAGATCAGATATTTTATTATAAATATTAATTGGAAAGATAAAAAGATTAAATACATCATAGTATTTTTTTTATGATTTTTAGACATTAAATAAATTAAATTATTTATGACATAATAATGATGCAGCGATGACATCATTATTTGACGATTTAAATAAAATGGAAAGATAATGTAAAATCTAAAACCTAAACATGGCCAAAACCAATTGGATGAGTGGATTTCGAACCCTTATCACCTTATCTACGAATTATATCAATGTGGGACCTTTTAAAACCGAAACACATTTTCAAATAAAGTAATATTTCTGTACTTTCCAAAAGTGCCCCTCCTCTCCTCTTATAAAAGGCCCCCACCTCTACCTCATTTCACACACTCCTCAAGACTTTGGCTCGGCCAAACCCTGCCCATTTACTCTCTCCACATCCCTCTTCTCATCCTAGAGGATTCCCTTTGGGCATAATCCTTTCAAAGGAAGCCTTTAGGCTCAAATCAAAAGGAGTTACACTTTTAAAGGTAATTCATTCTCTCACGTTCATTTGTTTTATTTTGCTTCTCCATCCCCCTAAACTCTTTTTATTTACTTATTTTGTAACAAAACCAGTACCTTATATATACAAGGATGTTTTTATAAGATTTATTTGAGCTACACTCTCACACAACTACATCAAATGGTTAAAGAACATACGGTTTCCGTGGATGGCGAAATTCTGCCTCCCGAAACGATGATTGTTCAATACTCATTTAACACCTTCAAAAGTGGCCATTATGATGTCACTATTTTTATATATGATATATAATATGTTTATGTTTTCCTTATGCTTCTGTTTTTTTCATTTTGGGCAAACCTTTATGGTTTGCATTATGGGTAAACACGATATCTTCATTTTAGGAAGTGCGGACTACCGCCCCCTAAAAGTGATTTGATTCAGTAATACCATATGTGGGATGTGTAAAGGATAAAGTTTATGATATTATATATGTTATTATACTGGAATTATAATATACTCTTATATCATTATGATTCCATTCCAGAAAATATGAAATAGAAATGGAAGTAGCGTTCATGCGTACGTACGGCTTACCGTCTCCATGAACGGTGCATTTCATTTCTTACCCCTAAATGTGATGTAATATTATAAATACAAGTATATGATGAATATATATGATATATATGTTATCCAAATCATTAATATCATTCTGGATATAACGAACCTATGACCAAATTAACAACATGTAAGTGTAAGAAGCCTATTTTTGACTTAAGAACCAAATACCGACAAAATGAACATTATTAACTTAACTGATTACATGATGTTCATAACATGGTATAAAAGGAATAATGAACATGAAAAAGGTTCATAAGCAAGTACATATTAACTCAAGTTTATTATTCAGGAGATTAAGGAATGGTCGGGTCAAGTCGGATACGAGGTATGGGACTTCGTCTCAATCTCCTTTCATTGAGGCATATTTTATTTTATACATAACTTTCTTTTATACGGTGTATAAACCCCTTTGACTTTTGCGTTTATTCAAAAGGAATCTTTTTATACGAAGCATTTACTAAACGGCAAAAGGGAATGTTTTTGTCGTACGTATGCGGCGACAACGACTTCTCGGTCGTTGTGACCGTTATTTGAGTTTCGGCTTCCTCTACAAGCCATACCTTCTTTTTTTAAAAGAAAAATAAATACCATGTTTTACTTTTCATTATTTTGGTATTGAAAATGGTTTTCATAATTTTTTTATATCAATATGTTGTATTGATATCTCGTGATTGAAATGTGGAAATTTTATGTTTCCTTTATGCATGTTTTATGTGATATGATTATGATATGGTTCTTGGGCATTATTATGAAGACGGGTGGTTCCGTGATAAACTAAGGGCGGGTGAGCCCTTTATAGCTCTCCAATGCATTGGGTAACGCGAAGGAGTGAAACGTTAAGGTTTCTCCGAATAGATTTAGGGAATATAGTGTGATGGGTATTCCAAACGTAACCAAGAGGGTTACTCCCTACGTAAGAACGTTATGAATGCCTCAAGTTACCTTTATGTCTTATGATTTCTATGATTTATTCATGATTTTATGAGGTATGTTAAAGTGCCTATGTTTTATGGGTAAAGTATGATTTCATTCTTATGTATATATGAACTCATGTTTCCTTTCCATGTTTTTTTTATAACCCATACTGAGTTTTTATGCTCATCCCATGTTTTTGAAATGTTTTTCATAGGTCAAGGGAAAGGTACATGATAAGATGATAGAGTCAAGGATGTGTCAAGAAATAATCCATGTTTTATTTTAAATGTGTTTCCATTGATGGGAATGAATAATACTATCTTTATGTAACCACTTTGTTTATATGTGGAATGTAATGCAAGTTTTATGATCTAATTCTCTAAAACTCTGAACCTGAAAAGATCCTCAATGTGTAATCTTGTAATCACTCAAGATTAAGCAAGGTTTAAGGCTGGGGCCTTATAGTTGGTATCAGAGGTCAGTTTAGATAACTTTAGGAGTTAGAATTCTATTAAATGATTATCCAATTTTTTTTTCTTTTCGAAATGATATATTATTTAAAGATTACCATGTTGCTTCATCTAAGACATGTTTGTTCAGAATGGTTTTCCGCAGAGGAAACAGGGAAGCCGTGCTAAGAAGGCATACAGAAGGAAATAACCTTCCGAATCAGCATCCAGAAATGGTCGGAATTTGAACTGAATAGTTTGTTACAGTAATGGCGCAGTTGACTCAAGCGATAAATGGCGGTGGTATCCATGCATGAGATCAGCCAGATCAACCGCAGAGGAACATGTCAGTGGTGGAACATTTCATGAGGCAACATCCACCATCATTCAGAGGATCATCTGACCCTGTGCTAGCTGAAGGGTGGATTAAAGCACTGGAGAAGATTTTTGATGTAATGGGATGTTCAGAAAATCAAAAGGTTAGTCTTGTTATTTACCGTTTGGAGGGTGAAGCAGATCAGTGGTGGTCTATGGTTAAAAATATCAGGGACGCCAATGAGATTGATGCTCTTGACTGGGATGAATTCAAAGGTATGTTTCTTGAGAAGTATTTTCCTAAGGCTGTTCGACTTAGGATGGAAAAGAAATTCTTGGAATTGAGGCAAGATGAAGACTCAGTGGCTGCCTATGAAGAAAGGTTCACTCGATTGGCAAGGTATGCTCCAAATTTTATCCGGGACATTGATAGTAAAATCAATCATTTTTACTCAGGATTAAAGCCAAAATATCGAAGGGAATTAGCTTCTCGTGAGTTTAAAAGTAATGAAAAGCTTGTTCGATGTGCTGAGAAGGTGGAAATGGAGTTTGCTGATGACCAAGTTTTCTATAGCAAACACCAGAAGAAGAGACCGAGGTGGCAGGAGAAAGGTAAGAATTCTTCAAAAAAGTCTGATGGTAAGAGAACTAAGTTTCCACTTTGTGATAGATGTGGCAAAAGGCATGCTGGGGAATGTCTTCTGAATTCTGGAAAGTGCTACCGATGTGGTAAGATGGGACATAAGGGTCGTGATTGCACTGAAAAGGATCAAGGTGAAGGTAAGAACAAATTTGATTTACAGTTAGTGAAATGTTATAAGTGCAATGAGATGGGTCACTATGCAAATGAGTGTCCGACAAAGAGCTTGAGTGATGGGAAGCAGTTAGACTACAAGCAGAAAGGGGTGGTGAAATCCTTTGCAACTACTTTAGCAGATGTCGGGCCATCAAATGAAGTTGTATCAGGTACTTTGTTTGTTTTTTCAGATTATGCCAGTGTGTTGTTTGATTCGGGGTCTACAAATTCTTTCAGCTCTGAAACCTTTTCTAGTAATATGGGAATACCATCTCAAGAAATGATTCCTAAACTTTTGGTAAAAACACCTGGGGGAAATGTTGAGGCTAAAAGAATTTATAAGAATCTTTCAATCCTTATCTGTGTAAAGATCCTGCTTGCAAACCTTATTGTTCTACCTCTAGTAGAGTTTGATGTTATCCTGGGTATGGATTGGCTCTCTATTTACCATGCTAAGATTGACTGTAGAGCTAAAGAAGTTTCTTTTCAGAAACACTTTCAGTTTGTTAACAAGAATGAACCCTTACTTTTGATAACATATCAAGAGGCCGAGAAACTTGTAAAATATGGAAATTAATGTTACCTTGCACACGTCGTTGAAAATAATGGAACTGTTCAGATTAATGATGTGCCAGTGGTAAATGAGTATCCTGATGTTTTTCCTGATGAGTTCCCTGGAATAATACCAGATCAGGAAGTTGAGTTTACTGTTGACTTAGTTCCTGATACTAAGCCAATTTCAAAACCCCCTTATCGAATGGCACAAATTGAACTTTTAGAGTTGAAGGAGCAATTGCAAGATTTATTAGAGAAAGGTTTCATTAGACCTAGCACATCACCATGGGGTGCACCTGTTTTATTTGTTAAAAAGAAAGATGGTTCTATGAGACTTTGCATTGATTATAGAGCCTTGAATAATATCACTGTTAAGAACAAATATCCTTTTCCTCATATAGATGATTTGTTTGATCAGCTCCAGGGAGCTCAGTTTTTTTCAAAGATTGACTTGAGATCGGGGTACCATCAGCTGAAGGTAAAGGAGGCGGATATTCCGAAGACCGCGTTCCGTATGAGATATGGCCATTATGAATTTTTAGTAATTCCTTTTGGGATAACCAATGCACCTGCTATATTCATGGACTTAATGAATAGAATTTTCCATGAGTTCTTGGATAAGTTTGTGGTGGTTTTCATTGATGATATTTTGGTGTTTTATAAAAGTAAATAGGAGATGAAAAACATTTAAGGGTTATCTTGCAAACCTTAAAAGAAAAGAAACTGTATGGGAAATTCAGCAAGTGTGAGTTTTGGTTGCAACAAATTTCTTTCCTTGGTCACATTGTTTCTAAAGATGGAATAACTATTGATCCTGCAAAAACAAAATTTTTTGAAGAATGGCCAAGACCCACAAATGTAACTGAGATTCGTAGCTTCCTTGGTTTGGCGGGCTATTACAGAAGGTTTGTTAGAAATTTTTCACGGTTATCTAGTCCAATGACTAAGCTAACTCGGAAGGGTGTTAAGTTTATCTGGACAAAAGAATGTGATGATTGTTTTCAGGAATTGAAAAGAAGATTGGTGAATGCTCCAGTTTTGGCACTACCTTCCAGGAATGGTGAGTTTGTTATATACAGTGATTATTCATTGAAAGGACTTGGTTGCATCCTAATGCAGAATGATCAGGTAATTGCTTATGCTTCACGACAGTTGAAAACTCATGAGGTAAATTACCCTACACATGATTTGGAACTAGCTGCTGTTGTTTTTGGTTTAAAAATTTGAGGGCTTCATTTGTATGGAGTAAAGTGTGAAATATATGCCGATCACAAAAGTTTAAAGTATATATTCACTCAGAAAGAGTTAAACATGAGACAAAGGAGATGGCTGTAATTAATCAAGGATTATGATTGTACAATTCATTACCATCCAGGAAAAGCAAATAAAGTGGCTGATGCTTTGAGTCGAAAAAGTAATGCTTCATTAACAATGTTGCGGTTGGAACATGATCCTTTGGTTAACGATTTGATGAACTTTGGCATAGAAGTTGTTGGTGTAGGAAGTCCTTCTGTTTTGTTTCAGGTATCAGTGAGATCTTCTCATCAGATAGAATCAAGAAAGCACAGAAGCAAGATAGTGAGTTGCAGGAAAAGGTAGAGCTGGTTCAGAAAGGTAAGTTGCCTGAATTCAACTTTGATAATGATTGTGTTTTGAGATTTGGGAAGAGATTGTGTGTGCCATGTGATTCACAGTTGAAGAGAGATTTGTTATGTGAAGCTCATAGTTCTCTGTTTTCAGTTCATCCGGGTAGTACTAAGATGTATAGAGATCTGCGGGAGTATTACTGGTGGGATGGAATGATAAGAGATATTGCTGATTTTACTGTGAAGTGTTTGACTTATCAGCAGGTTAAAGCAGAGCGGCAGTAACCGAAATGGATGCTTCAGCCTTTACCAGTGCCAGAGTGGAAATGGGAGAATATATCCATGGACTTTGTTGTTGGATTACCGAAGACATCTCGAGGTAATAATGAAATCTGGGTTATTGTTGATTGCTTGACCAAATCAGCTCATTTCCTTGCTATACGAGATACTTTCTCTCTTGATCAACTTTCCCGTTTGTATCGTAAAGAGATAGTCAGGTTACATGGAGTTCCTCTCTCCATTGTATCGGATCGTGATCCCAGGTTTACTTCTATCTTTTATAAAGGCCTTCAGAAGTCATTGGGTACTGAATAAAATTTTAGTACAGCTTTTCATCCTTAATCAGATGGGCAGTCAGAACGAACAATTCAGACATTGGAGGATATGCTACGAGCTTGTTCTATGGATTATCAGGGAAGTTGGGACCAACAAATTTCTTTGGTTGAGTTTTCATATAATAACAGTTTTCATTCCAGTATACAAATGGCACCATTTCAGGCATTATATGGGAAGCGGTGTCGAACTCCAGCTTTCTGGGATGATGTGGGTGAAAGGAAGTTGATGGGACCAGAATTGGTAGAAAAGATGGCAGAAAATGTTCAGCTGATTCAGAAACACATGAGAACAGCTCAGATCAGGCAGAAGAGTTATGCAGATAACCGGAGGAAGGATCTATCTTTCGAGGTAGGTGATCATGTTTTTCTCAAGGTTTCTCCTTGGAAAAGTGTGATGAGATTTGGTAAGAAAGGAAAGCTGAGTCCAAGGTTTATTGGACCATACGAAATTCTGGAGAGAGTTGGATCAGTTGCATACCGAGTGGATTTACCTCCGAGTTTATCTCAGGTACACAATGTTTTTCACATTTCGATGTTGAGAAAGTATATGCCAGATCCATCTCATGTTTTGAGTCCAGAGGTAGTTCAGCTGGAAGAGAACCTATCTTATGAGGAACAACCGGTCCAGATTCTTGACCACAGGGAGCAAGTGTTACGGAATAAGGTGATTAAGCAGGTAATGGTTTTGTGAAAAAACCACATGATTGAAGAGGCAACATGGGAATCTGAAAATGCAATGAGGGATAAGTACCCCCATTTATTCGATAAGTAAATAAATTGCGGGGACACAATTTTCTAAAGGGGGGAAGGATGTAACATCCAAAATAAGTAATGAATAATAGATATTTTTATCTATGTCTATTAATGATTAAGATAGTGTTATAGAGGCTTAAAATGAAAATAAATAGTATCTTATGCATGGAATACACTAATATTCTTAAAAGATTGTTTTACTGCCTTTTGATGGAAAACCATTTTTGAATCTATATTTTGACAATTTTATAAACTATGTTTTTCAAAATAAACTTATCCTTTATGATTGGGACATCAAAATTTACCTTGTGTGAATTTTTGGTATTTTTCTGACAATGTTCATTTTTTAATGAATAGTGAGAAATACTGCATTTTACATCAAAAATGCTTTTTAATCTAATTTATTTATATGATTAGATTATGTTTTGAATTGGTTTTGAAGTGAAATTAGAATATATTTTTACCATTTTATCCAATGGTGGTCATTGGAATCAATTTCACTTTGAAATTAGACTTAAAGTGGTGTCAATCTTTTGATACTTATTGTTTTGTAAAAACATGCTATTTGCTCTGGCAGCGGGAATTAATTATAAAATTAATTAATGTGAATTATATTATTTGAATTTTGTAAAATAGACATCATTTTTGAATTCGGAATATCAAATATAGCTTAGGGTGAATTTTTGGTAATTTTCTGAAAAACTTCAATTTTTGATGAATAGTGAAACCACTAAGTGGTAATCAAGCAAACTGATTTTTCAGTTAAATGAAAGTTTACCACTAATGTGTATTGAATTTTGAAAATCCGACATACATGGTTGTCATTAATAAGTAAAATGTGGTTCAATGAGATTAAAATAATTTTTTGGTGAATAGTAACTTATTAAGTTTTAATCGCGATTAGTGGTAATTAGTGTAGTTTAAGGTATAAATAATACTTTAATAATATTAAATGACTTAGACACATGTCCCAACCTTATTGTTTGTGTCATGGCCGACCAAGGAAAGCCATGGGTCAACTTGGGGACCCCATGGAGAGATTATGGTTGGGAAATGACATAAATAACTTTTTATTTAATGTAAAAGTAAAAATGACACAAACATAATATGTTTCACAAAAACAATTTTTACATGGGGTTAAAAAGATCAGATATTTGATTATAAATATTAATTGGAAATATAAAAAGATTTCCGACATCATAGTATTTTTTTGATGATTTTTAGACATTAAATAAATTAAATTATTAATGACATAATAATGATGCAGTGATGACATCATTATTTGACGATTTAAATAAAATGGAAAGACAATGTAAAATCTAAAACCTACACATGGAAAAACCAATTGGATGAGTGGATTTCGAACCCTTATCACCTTATCCACGAATTATATCAATGTGGTTCCTTTTAAAACTGAAACACATTTTCAAATAAAGTAATATTTCTTTACTTTCCAAAAGTTCCCCTCCTCTCCTCTTATAAAAGGCCCCCACCTCTACCTCATTTCACACACTCCTCAAGCCTTTGGCTCGCCCAAACCCTGCCCATTTACTCTCTCCACATCCCTCTCCTTATCCTAGAGGACTCTATTTGGGCATAATCCTTTCAAAGGAAGCCTATAGGCTCAAATCAAAAGGAGTTACACTTTTAAAGGTAATTCATTCTCTCATGTTCATTTGTTTTATTTTGCTTCTCCAACCCCCTAAACTCTTTTTATTTACTTATTTTGTAACAACAACAGTATCTTAAATATACAAGGATGTTTTTATAACATTTATATGAGCTAAACTCTCACACAACTACATGAAATGGTTAAAGAACATACGGTTTCCGTGGATGGTGAAATTCTGCCTCCCGAAACGATGATTGTTCAATACTCATTTAACACCTTCAAAGGTGGCCATTATGATGTCACTATTTTTATATATGATATATAATATTTTTATGTTTTCCTTAAGCTTCTGTTTTTTTCATTTTGGGCATACCTTTATGGTTTCCATTATGGGTAAACACGATATCTTAATTTTAGGAATTGCGGACTACCGCCCCCTGAAAGTGATTTGATTCGTTAATACCATATGTGGGATGTGTAAAGGATAAAGTTAATGATATTATATAAGTTATTATACTGGAATAATAATATACTCTTATATCATTATGATTCCATTCCAGAAAATATGAAATAGAAATGGAAGTAGCGTTCATGCGTACGTACGGCTTACCGTCTCCATGAACGGTGCATTTCATTTCTTACCCCTAAATGTGATGTAATATTATAAATACATGTATATGATGAATATATATGATATATATGTTATCCAAATATTTAATATCATTCTGGATATAATGAACCTATGACCAAATTAACAACATGTAAGTGTAAGAAGTCTATTTTTGACTTAAGAACCAAGTACCGACAAAATGAACATTATTAACTTAACTGATTACATGATGTTCATAACATGGTATAAAAGGAATAATGAACTTGAAAAAGGTTCATAAGAAAGTAGATATTAACTAATGTTTATTATTCAGGAGATTAAGAAATGGTCGGGTCAAGTCGGATACGAGGTATGGGACTTCGTCTAAATCTCCTTTCATTGAGGCATGTTTTATTTTATACACAACTTTCTTTTATACTGTGTATAAACCCCTTTGACTTTTACTTTTATTCAAAAGGAATCTTTTTATACGAAGCGTTTACTAAACGAAAAAAGGGAATGTTTTTGTCGTACGTATGCGGCGACAACGACTTCTCCGCTGTCGTGACCGTTATTTGAGTTTCGGCTTCCTCTACAAGCCATACCTTATTTTTTAAAAGAAAAATAAATACCATATTTTACTTTTCTTTTATTGTGGTATTGAAAATGGTTTTCATAATTTTTTTATATCAATGTGTTGTATTGATATCTCGTGATTGAAATGTGGAAATTTTATGTTTCCTTTATGCATGTTTTATGTGATATGATTATGTTATGGTTCTTGGGAATTATTATGAAGACGGGTGGTTCCGTGATAAACTAAGGGCGGGTGAGCCCATTATAGCTCTCCAATGCATTGGGTAACGCAAAGGAGTGAAACGTTAAGGTTTCTCTGAAAAGATTTAGGGAATATATTGTGATGGGTATTCCAAACATAACCAAGAGGGTTACTCCCTACGTAAGAACGTTATGAATGCCTCAAGTTACATTTATGTCTCATGATTTCTATGATTTATTCATGATTTTATGAGGTATGTTAAAGTTCCTATGTTTTATGGGTAAAGTATGATTTCATTGTTATGTATATATGAACTCATGTTTCCTTTCCATGTTTTTTTAATAACCCATACTGAGTTTTTATGCTCATCCCAAGTTTTTGAAATGTTTTTCACAGTTCAAGGGAAAGTTACATGATAAGATGATAGAGTCAAGGATGTGTCAAGAAATAATCCATGTTTTATTTTAAATGTGTTTCCATTGATGGGAATGAAGAATACTATCTTTATGTAACCACTTTGTTTATATGTGGAATGTAATGCAAGTTTTATGATCTAATTCTCTAAAACTCTAAACCCGAAAAGATCCTCAATGTGTAATCTTGTAATAACTCAAGATTAAGCAAGGTTTAAGGCTGGGGCCTTATAATAACCTTCCGAACCAGAATCCTGAGATGGTTGTAATTGGAACTAAACAGTTTGTTGTAGTAATAGCACAGTTGACTCAAGCGATAAATGGTGGTGGTATCCATGCACGAGATCAGCCAGATCAACCGCAAAGGAACATGTCAGCGGTGGAACATTTCATGAGGCAACATCCCCCATCATTCAGAGGATCATCTGACCATGTGCTAGCTGTAGGGTGGATTAAATCAATAGAGAAGATTTTCGATGTCATGAGGTGTTCATACAATCAAAAGGTTAGTCTTGCTATTTACCGTTTGGAGGGTGAGGCAGATCAGTGGTGGTCTATGGTTAAAAATATCAGGGACGCCGATGATATTGATGCTCTTGACTGGGATGAATTCAAAGGTATGTTTATTGAGAAGTATTTTCCTAAGGCTGTTAGACTAAGGATGGAAAATAAATTCTTGGAATTGAGGCAAGAGGAAGACTCAGTGGCTACCTATGAAGAAAAGTTCACTCGATTGGAAAGGTATGCTCCAAATTTTATCCGAGACCTTGATAGTAAAATCAATCGTTTTTATTCAGGATTAAATCCAAAACATCGAAGGGAATTAGCTTCTCATGTGTTTAAAAGTTATGAAAAGCTTGTTCGATGTGCTGAGAAGGTGTAAATAGAGTTTTCCGATGATCAAGTGTTCTATAAAAACCAACAGAAGAAGAGACCGAGGTGGCCGAAGAAAGGTAAGAATTCTTAAAAAAAGTCTGATGGTAAGAAAACTAAGTTTCCAGTTTGTGATAAATGTGGAAAATGGCATGCTGGAGAATGTCTTCGGAATTCTGGAAAGTGCTACCGATGTGGTATGATGGGACATAAGGCTCGTGATTGCACTGAAAAGGATCAAGGTGAAGGTAAGAACAAATTTGATTTACAGTTAGTGAAATGTTATAAGTGCAATGAGATGGGTCACTATGCAAATGAGTGTCCGACAAAGAGCTTGAGTGATGGGAAACAGTTAGACTACAAGCAGAAAGGGGTGGTGAAATCCTTTGCAACTACTTCAGCAGATGTCGGGCCATCAAATGAAGTTGTATTAGGTACTTTGTTTGTTTTTTCATATTATTCTAGTGTGTTGTTTGATTCGGGGTCTACACATTCTTTCATCTCTAAAACCTTTTCTAGTAAAATGGGAATACCATCTCAAGAAACGACTCCTGAACTTTTGGAAAAAACACCTGGGGGGAATGTTGAGGCAAAAAGAATTTATAAGAATCTTCCTATCCTTATCTGTGGAAAGAACCTACTTGCAAACCTTATTGTTCTACCTCTAGTAGAGTTTGATGTTATCCTAGGTATGGATTGGCTCTCTATTAACCATGCTAAGATTGACTGTAGAGCTAAATAAGTTTCTTTTCAGAAAGACTTTCTGTTTGTGTACAACAATGAACCCTTACTGTTGATAACTTATCAAGAGGTCGAGAAACGTGTAAAATATGGAAATGAATGTTACCTGGCACACATCATTGAAAATAAAGGAACTGTTCAGATTAATGATGTGCCAGTGGTAATTGAGTATCTTGATGTTTTTTCTGATTAGTTGCCTGGAATAATTCCAGATCAGGAAGTTCACTTTACTGTTGACTTAGTTCCTGATGCTAAGCCAATTTCAAAACCCCCTTATCGAATGGCTCAAATTGATCTTTTAGAGTTAAAGGAGAAATTACAAGATTTATTAGAGAATGGTTTCATTCGACCTAGCACATCACCATGGGGTGCTCCTGTTTTATTTGTTAAAAAGAAAGATGGTTCTATGAGACTTTTCATTGATTATAGGGCCTTGAATAATATCACTATTAAGAACAAATATCCTTTTCCTCATATCTATGTTTTGTTTGATCAGCTCCAGGGAGCTCAGTTTTTTTCAAAGATTGACTTGAGATCGGGGTACCATCAACTGAAGGTAAAGGAGGCAGATATTCCGAAGACCGCGTTCCGTACGAGATATGGCCATTATGAATTTGTAGTAATGCCTTTTGGGCTAACCAATGCACCTGCTGTATTCATGGACTTAATGAATAGAATTTTCCATGAGTTCTTGGATAAGTTTGTGGTTGTTTTCATTGATGATATTTTGGTTTTTTCAAGAAGTAAATAAGAGAATGAAAGACATTTAAGGGTTATCTTGCAAACCTTAAAAGAAAATAAATTGTATGGGAAATTCAGCAAGTGTGTGTTTTGGTTGCAACAAATTTCTTTCCTTGGTCACATTGTTTCTAAATATGGGATAACTGTTGATCCTTCAAAAAGTAAAGTTGTGGAAGACTGGACAGGACCCACAAGTGTAACTGAGATTCGTAGCTTCCTTGGTTTGGCAGGCTATTACTGATGGTTTGTTAGAAATTTTTCACGGTTATCTAGTCCAATGACTAAGCTAACTCGGAAGGGTGTTAAGTTTATCTGGACAAACGAATGTGGTGATTGTTTTCAGGAATTGAAAAGAAGATTGGTGAATGCTCCAGTTTTGGCACTACCTTCCAGGAATGGTGAGTTTGTTATCTACAATGATGCTTCATTGAAAGTAATTGGTTGCGTCCTAATGCAGAATGATCATGTAATTGCTTATTTTTCACGACAGTTGAAAACTCAAGAGTTAATTACCCTACACATGATTTGGAATTATCTGTTGTTGTTTTTGCTTTAAAAATTTGGAGGCATCATTTGTATGGAGTAAACTGTGAAATATATATCGATCACCAAAGATTAAAGTATATATTCACTCAGAAATAATTGAACCTGAGACAAAGGAGATGGCTAGAATTAATCAAGGATTATGATTGTACAATTCATTACCATCCGGGAAAAGCAAATAAAGTGGATGATGCTTTGAGTAGAAAAAGTAATGATGCATTAGCAATGTTGCATTGGGAACGTGATCCTTTGGCTAAGGATTTGATGAAATTTGGAATAAAAGTTGTTGGTGCAGGAAGTTCTTCTGTTTTGTTTCAGGTATCAGTGAGATCATCTCTATCAGATGGAATCAAGCAAGCACAGAAGCAAGACAGTGAGTTGCAGAAAAATGTAGTGCTGGTTCAGAAAGGTAAGTTTCCTGAATTCAACATTGATAATGATTGCGTTTTTGAGATTTGGGAAGAGATTGTGTGTGCCTTGTGATTCACAGTTGAAGAGAGAGTTGTTATGTGAAGCTCATAGTTCTCCGTTTTCAGTTCATCCTGGCAGTACTAAGATGTATAGAGATCTGCGAGAGTATTACAGGTGGGATGAAATGGAAAGAGATATTGATGATTTTACTGTGAAGTGTTTGACTTGTCAGCAGGTTAAAGCAGAGCGGCAGTTACCGAAAGGGATGATTCAGCCTTTACGAGTGCCAGAGTGGAAATGGGAGAATATATCCATGTACTTTGTTGTGGGATTACCAAAGACATCTCGATGTAATAATGAAATCTGGGTTATTGTTGATCGCTTGACTAAATCTGCTCATTTCCTTGCTATACGAGATACTTTTTCCCTAGATCAACTTTCCCGTTTGTATCTTAAAGAGATAGTTAGGTTACATGGAGTTCCCCTCTCCATTGTGTCTGATCGTGATATCAGGTTCACTTCTAACTTTTGGAAACACCTTCAGAAGTCGATGGGTACTGAATTAAATTTTAGTACAGCATTTCATCCTCAATCAGATGGGCGGTCAGAATGAGCAATTCAGACTTTGGAGGATATGCTACGTGCTTGTTCGATGGATTATCAGGGATGTTGGAACCAACATCTTTCTTTGGTTGAATTTTCTTATAACAACATTTTTCATTCCAGTATACAGATGGCTCCATTTGAGGCATTATATGGAAAACGGTGTTGAACTCCAGATTTTTGGGATGATGTAGGGGAAAGGAAGTTGATGGGACCAGAGTTGTTAGAAGAGATGGAAAAAAACGTTCAGTTGATTCAGAGACACATGAGAACAGCTCAGAGCAGGAAGAAAAGTTATGCGGACAACAGGAGGAAGGATCTCTCTTTTGAGGTAGGTGATCATGTTTTTCTCAAAGTTTCACCATGGAAGAGTGTGACGCGATTTGGTAAGAAAGGAAAGCTGAGTCCAAGGGTTGTTGGACCATATGAAATTCTAGAGAGAGTCGGATCAGTTGCATACCGAGTGGATTCACCTCCGAGTTTATCTCAGGTACACATTGTTTTTCATGTTTCAATGTTAAGGAAGTACAAGCCAGATCAATCTCATGTTTTGAGTCCAGAGGTAGTTCAGCTGGAAGAGAATATATCTTACGTGGAGCAACCGGTCCAGATTCTTGACCACAGGGAGCATGTATTGCGGAATAAGGTGATTCATCAGGTAAAGGTTTTATGGAAAAACCATATGGTTGAAGAGGCAACATGGGAATCTGAAAATGCTATGAGGGATAAGTACCCCCATTTATTCGATAAGTAAATAAATTGCGGGGACGAAATTTTCTAAAGAGGGGAAGGATGTAACATCCCAAGTAATTAATGAATAATGGATATTTTTTTATCTATGTCTATTAATGAATTATATAGTGTTTTAGAGGCTTAAAATGAAAATAAATCCAATCTTAAGCATGGAATACACTAATATTTTTAAAAGATTGTTTTACTGCCTTTTGAAGGAAAACCATTTTTGAATCTATCTTTTTACAATTTTATAAGCTATTTTTGTCAAAATAAACTTATTATTTATGATTGGGACATCAAAATTTACTTTGTGTGAATTTTTGATATTTTTCTGACAATATTCATTTTTTAATGAATAGTGAAAAATACTGCAATTTACATCAAAACTGCTTCTTAATCTAATTTTTTTATATTATAAGATTATATTTTGAATTGGTCTTAATGTGTAATATAAATATGTTTTTACCATTTAATCCAATGG
This sequence comes from Viscum album, assembly GCA_963277665.1. Lineage (NCBI taxonomy): Eukaryota > Viridiplantae > Streptophyta > Magnoliopsida > Santalales > Viscaceae > Viscum > Viscum album. Next base: position 52,135,683 of record OY728143.1, on the reverse strand, counting down.
TGGTCATTGGAATCAATTTCACGTTGAAATTAGACTTAAACTGGTGTCAATCTTTTGATACTTCTTGTTTTATAAAAACACGCTATTTGCTATGACAGTGGGAATTAATTATTAAATTAATTAATGTGACTTATATGTTTTTAATTTTGTAAAATAGACTTCATTTTTGAATTCGGAATATCAAATATAGCTTAGGGTGAATTTTTGGTAATTTTCTGAAAAACTACAATTTTTGATGAATAGTGAAACCACTAAGTGGTACTTATAAAAACTAATTTTCCATTTAAATGAAATCTCGCCATCATTGTGTTTTGAATTTCAAAAATCCTACATACATGGTTGTCATTAAGAAGTAAAATGTGGTTCAATGAGATTATAATAATTTTTTTTAAATAGTTTTATTAAGTTTTTAATCGCGATTAGTGGTAATTAGTGTAGTTTAAGGTAAAAATATTGCTTTAATAATATAAAATTACCTAGACACATTTCCTAACCTTATTTGATGTGTCATGTCCGACCAATTAAAGCCATGGGTCATCTAGGGGACCCCATGGAGCCACATTGGTTGGGAAATGACATAAATAACGTTTTATTTAATGTAAAAGAAAAAATGACACTTACATAATATGTTTTACGAAAACAATTTTTACATGGGTTGATAAAGATCTTATTTTTGATTATAAATAGTAATTGGAAAGATAAAAAGATTTCGTACATCATAGTATTTTTTATTTAATTTTTAGACTTTAAATAAATTAAATTATTTATGACATCATGATGATGCAGCGATGACCTCATTATTTAACGATTTAAATAAAATGGAAAGATAATGTAAAATATAAAACCTACACATGTCCAAACCAATTGGATGAGTGGATTTCGAATCCTTATCACCTTATACTCGAATTATATCAATGTGGGACCTTTTGAATCCGAAACTCATTTTAAAATAAAGTAACTTATCTTTATTTTCCAAGAGTGCCCCTCCTCTCCTCTTATAAAAGGCCCCCACCTCTACCTCTTTACCCACACTCCCAAAGCCTTTGGCTCGGCCAACCCCTGCCCATTTTGTCTCTCCACTTCCCTATCTTACTCCTTGGAGCCTCACTTTGGGCAGAAGTCTTCCCAAGGAAGCCTTTGAGCTATAACCAAAGGGAGTTACCCAATTTTAAGGTAAGGTCTTCTTTTGAGTCCTTTTGTTTTATTTGGCTTCTCCAACCACCTAAACTCTTTTTATTCTTTTCTTTTTAAACAAATACAGTATCCGAAATATACTAGTATGTTTTTATAATAAGTATTTGAGCTACACTTACACACACCTACAACTAATGGTTAACGAACATACTGTTTCTGTGGATGGTGAATTTATGCCTCCCGAAACGATGTTTGTTCAACATTCTTTTAACACCTTCAAAGGTGGACATTAAGATGTCACTATAATTATATATGATATGTAATATGTTTATGTTTTCCTTAAGCTTCTGTATTTTACTTTTTGGTCATAACTTTATGGTTTCCATTATGGGTGAACGCGATATCTTCATTTAAGGAAGTGCGGACTACCGCCCCCTCAAAGTTATTTGATTCGTTAAATACCATATGTGGGACGTATAATGGATGGAACTATGATATTATAGATGATATTATACTGTAATTATAATATACCTTTATATCATTATGATTCCATTCTATAAAATATGAAATAGAAATGAATGTAGCGTTCATGCGTACGTACGGCATACCGTCTCCATGAACGGTGCATTTCATTTCTTACCTCTAAATGATTATGTAATATTATAAATGCATGAATATACTGGATATATATGACATATATTATATCTACATCTTTAATACCATTCTGGATATCATGGATACATGAAAAACGTGTAATTATAATGGGTTTATTTTTGACTCAAGTACCAATGATCGTTAAAACGACCGTTATTAACCTAAATAATTACATAGTGTTCATGACATGGAAATAAGTGATATAAAAGGAATAATGAACTTGAAAAGGGTTATTAAACAATTAGAAATTAACTCAAGTTTGTAATTCAGGAGATTAAAGAACGACTGAGTCAAGTCGGAACCGAAGTATGGGACTTCGTCTCAATCTCCTTTCATTGAGGCATATTTTATTTTATTCACAACCTTCTTTTATACGGTGTATAAACCCCTTTGACTTTTACACTTATTCAATAGGAATATTTTTTATACGAAGAATTTTACTAAATGAAAAAAAGGAATGTTTTTGTCATACGTATGCGGCGACAATGACTTCTCCGCCGCCGTGACCATTATTTGAGTTTCGGCTTCTCTACAAGCCATACCCTTTTTTAAAAAGAAAAATAAATACCATGTTTTACTTTTCTTTTATTTTGGTATTGAAAATGGTTTTTATAATGTTTTTATATCAATGTGTTGTATTGATATCTTGTGATTGAAAGGTGGGAATGTTATTTTTCCATTATGCATGTTTTATATGATACGATTTTGTGGAGGTTCTTGGGAATTATTATGAAGATGGGTGGTTCCGTGATAAACTAAGGGCGGGTGAGCCAGATATAGCTCTCCAATGCATTGGGTAACGCGAAGGAGTGAAACGTTAAGATTTCTCAGAAGATTTTTAGGGAATATACTGTGATGGGTATTCCAAACGTAACCAAGAGGGTTACTCCCTACGTAAGGATGTTATGAATGCCTCAAGTTACCTTTATGTCTTATGATTTCTATGATGTATTCATGATTTGATGAGGTATGTTAAATTGCTTATGTTTTATGGGTAATGTATGTTTTCATTATTATGTATATATGTACCCATGTTTCCTTTCCATATTTTTATATCCCTTACTGAGCTTTTTATGCTCATCCCAAGTTTTTTGAAATGTTTTTCACAGGTCAAGGGAAAGGTACATGATATGATGATAGTGTCAAGGAAGTGTCAAGAAAGAATCCATGTTTTATTTTAAATATGTTTCTATTGATGGGAAAGAAGAATATTATCTTTATGTAACCACTATGTTTATATGTGGAATGTAATGCATGTTCTAAGATATAATTCTCTAAAACTCTAAACCTGAAAAGATCTTCAACGTGTAATCTTGTGATAACTCCAGATTATGTTAGGTTTAAGGCCGGGGCCTTATAATTATCATTATCAACATATAAATTAAATCACAAAATAATGAGAACATGGATAAGGTTAAAATGAATCTATGGATTAGGGTATGTAGGTAATGATGAAAAAATAATGTGAGAGTCTAGAAAAAAGAGGATGAATTCTTAAACAATGAATCATGATATTCATAGAGAAAACACAATGGAAATTCTTCCCTACTGAGATCTCTCAAAGTCTAACATTACCATGATATTCTATTTCTAAATTGTGTTTGTAAACCATTTAAAAGTGTAATTTATCCATTTCAAAATGATTTTTATATTTTTTAATCTATTTTTTTAATTTTGGAAGCACATAGGATTACAATGAATAATAGTTTTAGAATCCTTATTTTCGAATGAAAAATATGAACTATCCACCACTCAAAATTTCGTGGTTTCTCACCAAATAATATCATGAATCCTCAAAAATAAATAATTAAACCTAAAATGAATAATCATAAAATATTATCAATGAAACAAGGTAGGAAGGGAAAATAAGCATAAAAATTTTCATTCTATCAAGGTTGTTCACGGTTTCAAGGGTTTTCACTTTAGTGAAATATATGGTGGATATCTATGTTAAAGAGGTTGAACAAAGCAATCATATGACTCTATAATTTTAATGTGATTCCAAATATTTATGTTTAGAAGAGAAAGACTTGTATGTTATAAATGTCATGAAAATCCAAAAAATCTCATCCAAAAAATATTGGAGAGTTAATAAGTCAAATAGATTAGAATAATTCTTGGTAATGATGATTATAATGTTTTAATAATCTCATGACTTGAATAAGAAAGATAATTCATATAAATTACCATGGTTTAAAACATAAACATTAAAATAAACTATATCAGCAATAACATAGAATACATCAAAATTAAAATATTCTTATCTGTTTTAAAATTATCAACTATATATATATTACTAATGATTTAAGATAATAAAAACAATCATATTTTAGAATATTTTATATATTTTTTGATCTCTCGTGAATCATTTAAATGAAAAAAGAATAGTTTATTCATGATTATCACCCCATAAATAATATCACACATGGTACTCCAAGTGAAACACTATGTAAGTGAAGAGGATGTGGTAAAACACCACTATATGAAGATAAGGGAGAATAATTAATGAAGTAATTAAAATAAAGGTAATGAAAATGAGTGTAGAAAATAATACTACCCACATTGCAAGCCCTAATAGTTGGAATGAATCTGAAAGGATTTGACCATATACGCTTTAGTACATGTGACTATCGATGAAATGAAAACATAATTATGCATTATTAACTAAATAACATAATGAGAATAATAAGAAAGGGATATATATAATGAAATAACTATGAAAAATCGTCATTTTTCAAGTCAGAAAAGGCAATGTCACAAACATGGAGATCCAGTAGAGTATGGAATGTGGAAGTGGAAGCTATTGTCTATAGTTCCCCAAATTGTCTTTGGGGAGAAAAATATCTCACTAGTCATAGTAGTAAAATTGGCATCTAGACGATCAAAATATTGAATGGTATAATCTATTCCCTAAGCTATAAATGGGACATGTGGTTCCAAAGGATAAGGATCTGGGTGAGGGGTAAAAATAAGGGAGAATATAATGCACATGTGATTATGTATAAGTCCGAAAAAACCTCAATACAATATATTTTTGGATCTATGATAGCATGACTATGATCCATGATTTCCTACCGACAGTCGAAGATGTCGAGGCCGAAATAAACTTGGAGATAAACTGAAGGTATGGCTGGTGGTGGGGTTTCAGATGGTTCAACGAAGATTGAATATTTGAATACGATGTGAAGGAGGAAGAATTAGTGATGTGTGGAAAAGGATGGTATGATAGTGGATTGGGTGGTATAGTAGTAGTCACACCATTGGGGGAAGGTGATACATTTTCCAAAAAATACCATGGGCTGTGGAATCCTGTATGACCAGAATGGTGTCTCCCCAACCATCAACCATACTCATGAAAATAATAATGATGAAGTCCATATTCTTGGGATAACCAAATAGATTTGTATAGAGAGATAGCTGAAACTCCCACAGATTTTGTGATAAATGAGTGGCATAGAATCTGCTGTTTATGTTTTTCTGAGGGTTGATGAACATGAAATGGAATTATGATGTGGAAATATAGAGTATGTCAAGGTAATCATGTGTAATAATGTTAGTAATAATCCCCATATATTGTCTTAACATGACATGCATGTTGAGGTATGCATGATTATGGTGTGTGTGGGATGAAACGAAGGGTGGGGTGGCTGGATAGAAATGGAAATCCCAAACTCATCCAATCTTATATAAGGTATGTGAAATGTGTCATCCAACTAGGTAAAATTTGACTAAGCTGTAGAGTCTTTAGGTGTCTCTTTGAATATAGGACTACCATACTCAATGTTTCTAGAAAACTCCAACAATAAATCTTGAAAACTAGGAGTTCTAATATGGAGTATGTCAATGAGATGTGTATGCCTATGGAGATCCTAAATCTCCTCTAATAAGACCACCCACTATATAATAGGGATGTTGAGGAATCTACTACTCAATTGAACCATCAATTATTAAAAACACTACAAGTGATCTATTGTAGGATGTTTCTAATTAAAAATTAGGTAGGGTTGTGGCTAGGGTAAGTATAGAAATAGTTATTTTTGTGTTGAATCATAAACATTATATGTTGATAGAACTTACATTGATAAAACAAGTGGAACAACTTCTACTGCCGATTTATTTACAGTACATGAAACTCTGGACAACAGTGTGGTATTTGTGGGACCACTTCACTAGATCCCTTGAAATCTAGTAAATAGTTAACATATAATATATGAGAATGATTTATCACTAATGATGGTCGATGGTTAGCTTGTAAATAGTCCATGACATGACCTCGAATTTTACTAAGGAAGACACAATGTATTGAGGGTCACACCTAACTTGATGTGGGTATGGGATGATTCCCAAGGACTTAATCTCCATCTACAATTATTTTAAAAGGAAAAATATGAAAAAATAGTAATTAAAATTTAATAAAATGAAAAATATCTAGAATGAATAATAATAAAATTGCATAGAATGTGGATAAACAGTACACAACTTTTAGTATTATAATGAGGTGAACCCATTTTATGTGGATGCACATACCAATATGGAATGATTGTGACCAATTGGCACACATAGACTTTTTAAGGAGTAAAACTATGTGGGTGTTTTAATGTGAATCTATCCTTGTTGATACACAGAGACAACATCTATCAGGAGGATGGTAGAAACCATATAAAATTAAATTTAGAGAGTGCATTGTCTTATTATGTGAACATGGGAAAATAACTAAAGTGATTTTTAACATGATCCTAATTTCTAAGAAAGTGTTAGAATTGTGTTCGAAATAGAGACATATTATGTATGATTGGGTAATTTTGGTTGTTTATAGGCCATGAGATGGTTTCTCCTTCTGACGGACAACATAAATTCACATGAAGTGTTCCTAATTCACATTATTTGTGTCATAAAATTTATAAATGAGTATGTGCGGTCGTCCATAAATCATAAATGGAGTGTGTAGTTCAATTTTTTCAGTATACTGTGTAACTTAGCAAAACTCATCCCATAATAAAAAAATCACATATAACGCCTCAGATAACATCAAATAGAGGTAAAATAATTTCATTCCTAGACCGAAGAACACAATGAAATGAAAATATGAACATGAATGGAAGTATAATAAAATAATCGAGGGAGGGTTACAATTAGAATATAATAGAAGGAAAACACGCATTGTGGGTGTTAATAAACATTTAGTTAGGTCTGGTAGGGTTTCCTAGCTATATCTGATGAACGCCATGTTTTTTATTAATAATAATAATATTATTAATGTATGATTTTAATAGTAAACTATATATTAATTATTATTTATAATTAAAATTAATTAATTAATAATTAAAATATACTCGAATAAATCATTAGATATTGTCCAGTTGAATAATACCTGTCAAGTTCTCATACATTTATAAAAGAGACCTACAACATTCAGTTCGGTGCTCAGGGTACATTTCAACACTATGATCAGGTCAATAAAAATGTGTTCCCTCAACCACTAGAGTTAATGTTGTAGTTCTACATGATATTATCTTTTATATTTAAATAATAGTTTTAGTACTATGTGGTAAAAATAGGATCTCAAGAAGCAATGTTTTCATTACTAAATGATTTGGTTATTGCGGGATAATTATCCGAGTTTGAACATGACTCTATTGAAACCGTGGGTCACAAATCTTCCCATCATCCCACATCACCATTGGGTGATTTATTATTTTTGAAAAAATTTTAAAATATAATGAAAATATTATTGATGAGGAGTACTAAAATAATCAATATTTGGATACATTTTAATAAGAAATGATTGAACTATAGCAGCTAGAAGGATTCAACCTCAGGTCTTTTAAGCCGAAGGTCTAAGACCCCTCGAGCCAATTCATTCCCACTGCCAGCTTTCTATGACTTTGAAATGGTTTTATTTTCTTCTAAAAAGATCATATTTAATATTTAACTAAAACATAAGATAAAAAATATGTAATCAGGTACCAAAAGCTGTGTATAGTGATTTGAGACAACGAGAGCTCAAATACATTACAGCCACCATTCCATCAACACATTCTTTATTATTGTATATTAATTTAAATAATTTTTTATTACTAAAATAACACTCTTATAATAAACACAAAATAAATAATTAAACACTAAGCTTCAGGTTATTCATGACATGTGACCTCATTTTATTCTTTTTCAAAAAATGTGGAGAAGAAATGATTGATACCCGACATGTGGAGAATAAGTAGACAAAATATGTTTATTAAAAACATATGATAAAGAAAGATTCACATAATCCTAAACATGGTTGGTGAGGACTCTTATGTGCATAGAGGTGACCTGGGATCTAATATAGGCAGGTGAATACTTTACGAGGGTACTGTAGTAGTAATATAGCCGATATTGTTGCAGGCAATGTTTGGAATGGTAGAATCCAGGAATTTGCTAAATTTTTGGGCCTTCTAGCCACCAATTTGGCCCCTGAGTTCTTTATGGCCTTCCAGCCACCGAATCCTTCGAGCTAGTAAGGCCTTTGGGACACCTCAAGGCCTTCGTGCCACCTTGATGTGCAGATGCAAACCATAAAACCTAAAAGGAACAATCTCTATATGGAGGATGTGCCAGGAGATTTCACCACATCAAAATCTACTGGGATTGCAAGAATGAAAGGGTATGGAATCTTAAATAGGGACTAGACTATTCATGCATGGGATAGCCTAGCCGAACAACCTTGCGAAGGTAGAGAGTTGATTTCAGAATGAAGATTTTGGGGAGGAGAAGATCAACATAGTTAGTCTTGTTTGTATGAATTGTTTGAAGCCTACGTGCAATGAATTACTCTAAGGCCCATGGGTCATGTAATACTAATGCTTATGGGGCTGTTAAGGGTTCTACCTCACACATGGAAAAGTGTATTATCAAATTCAATAAAAAATGAAGCCCTTCAGGCCATTGGATGGATGATTAAGAAAGATAAATGTGCCTCAGTTTCCTCCAATTAAATTCATTTTTTGAAGGTCATTGGCTTAACCAGCGGTAGGGGAAATACCAGTAATTTGAAGGTAGATGTGGCTTCCTTTATTAGAAAACCAACAAATATATAAATCTGTTTTTTTGCCAATAATTTTATTGAACATCTAGTTGTTAGGGTGGAGGTTTTCAGTATCTCTTCTATTTAGCCAGTAAAATTTATTCAGGACATGATTCCTGATCGGATCATGTATGCACTCAACCTCTTTGGGCTCCTTATATATAATTCTTAATATATGAAAATAATCAAAATAATCCTATATTGTAGGTAAACAATAAAATTAGTTTTAAAGAAGAAATAATTGATCAAAAATGAAATTATCAGGACACGAGGTGTTCTAATATTAAAAATTTGTTTTTTGGAAAACATTTTCAGAAATTATAAGTGAATTAGATGTGTGGGAAAATATTGAATACACATCCTTATCTAAAATTGAATTGAAAAATCTATCCTCTATCTCAAAAAAATTACCCATACAGTTGATTATCACAACAAACTGCTCAACAATAGTTCTATATCCTCTTAACCACTTAATTATGTCCAAATGGTGTGTAGAAATATATTTTATCAATGATAGTACTTTTTTAGTTTTACCAAAAGATTTTTCTTATTTAAAATAAGATAAGGGTAGTGTAATTTATGTACATGGATATTACATGTTTTGAAAACCATCCTCCATGTGTCGATAATAATATTCTAGATAAGAGTAAAACATTTCTAGATCATTTGGTTAAACCCTCACAAGGTGAATTGTACCAATCTAAAAATGAATTAAAATCAATAAGAACATGCAGTCAAGGGACCCAAGAAAATAATATTGAAATGAGAAAGAAAAATTCTTGTAAAATAAACCCCAACATAGACTCTCAAAAAAAATTTATGTGTTCTCCAACTATGTTTCATTAATTTGAACCCCATCGTTATGATGTGTGAATAAATTTTAATGTTTTTCCCCTTCTAATATGACTAACTAGAAAAATAATATCATTATAGGTCGATCTCACCATGAAAACGATGAAGAAGTTATCAACATAATTTGGAGAGTAACTAGAAATATTATTTATGGTAATGCAATGAAAGAGTGAATCTATTTATAAAATTTTATTAAAATAACATAATATATAGAAAAGTATGAAAACAATGTGTCTAGGTTTCAACATAATGAAGGTATCTTGAAGAACTCATTATTTTCCATTAAAATTATTATTAATAATTGATTTGAATGGGAATTATATTAAATTTTTGTTTTCTAGTAAGATAATAGAAAATTATATAATTGAAAATTTTGACACCTTGGTCCATTTATGAACTACTTAAATCATGTTATGTGTAAATGAAATCTAAAATAGTGGAAATGAACTCACCTAATGTTCATGGATTTTTACTTTGTATGTCCTTTATTTTTCCAAATTGGTGACTCTATTGGTATGATGATGCAACAACAATAAAACATAGGCTTAATTAACTAATGATGATATATATGAAGATCATAATAATAAAAACACTCTAGAATTGGAATTATAACATAAATGAAATCATTATTACAACCCCAAAATAAGAAACATAGACATTAATGACCATATTCATGGACTTAGTGTAGATACGAATATTAACATATACCATGGTTATGAGATGAAAAAATTTGTAATTGGCAGAATTATAGTAAGAATGACTAGATAATTGAAGGAATAAACATATTAGGATTTTGGGGGTATTAATCAGCATAGTGAAAACACCTCACCCTTAGATATGTAACCTATTTCTCAGATTCATATGTCACTATTTATTTATATTTATATTACATGGAATATACAAAAAAATACTTGTTGTATACTTTGGAGAAAATATTTTTTCTGTGTTTTCTTTACTAGTTGGCAGCCTATCGTGCTGCCATTTAATTTCAATGTGTTAGAGATCGGTCGGTGTGGGAACTCGACTTGTGTACTAAAAAATTTTGTGTAGAATCTCTATTATCCAACCACTATATATAGAAGGAGGGACACATTATGTGAATAGTGAGTATGTGTCTTTTTGTCTCTAGTCAACTATATGGGTGTGTACTAAGGCTGGCTAAACTTCTTATGGGAAATGGAATATAGAGTGTGGTTATATAGTACACATCACGTATTAATCTACATTTATTCAGGTTATTCCAAATTTGTGACATTGACTAGAATACACCTTAAAACCACCATGAAGAATGAAGTGCAGAATTTTATTCACAAAATAATGTGAATCTAGTTAAAACGTATTTTAAAACTCAATACAATTTATGAAAATGTATTCACAAATAAGTAAAATCATATACTAATGTGGTTTTTATAATAATTCCTATAGTATCATGATCATTTGACCAAATAATAATGATCAACATAGTCTACATGGATTTTTCAAAATAGTATAGAGTTATTTAAGAAAAATCCCTCTTTATTTGATCTTAATATTTAGATTGACCAAGAATTATTCCAAATATTGCTGGATCTACCCACTTGCATGGATGTGTGGTGATGCCATATATTTGTGATCATATATCATATAGTTCGCATTATATCATCCATCCATCCCCTCTATCATATCTCAAAGCCTTCACATATTGTTGTCGACTAATATTTTCCATTTTTAGATTGATATATTGAATGGTTATTTGAAGAATTTACATGGTTCTTTCCACTAATTTCTATTTGTTATAAATAAATATATAATTTTATATAATTTCATTAATTTTGAAATTATATTAATATTGGAAAAATAAAAAATTTAATATATTAATATCATCTAAGATCAACTTCAATGACAAAATAAATTGAATAAGTTGAATTTTTATTTTGGAAGGTGATCAATTTTTTCGAGAGAATCTACCTAAGGTTTCCTCTATCGAATTCCCAAAAACGTACCTAAAATATCTATAATTTTATAATAAATTAATTTTGAAGAATTAGAAATATTATGGGATTAATATGATATTCTATGAAATAAAAATTTTCTTCCATATACTTTTAATTAAATTATTTTTTTATGAAAAAATCCTTTACTGCTTTAGCTAAAGAGTCGACCTCCCCTATGATATATAATATATTCATGATGATTCATAATACAATTCATAGATTCGGTTAGACATGTAATAATTTAAAACTAAAAAATAATATACATTCAGAGAAACATAATTATAAACACTGGTATTATAGATTATGTTATAGGAACATCATGTATAACATCAATCTCTGTTGACAACGCCAATCTTAATAGAACTAAATAATAATATTTTGATCACTAGCATTTATTCATTGGTTTAGTGTGTATTGATCGGAATTACTGTATAATAAAATATATATATCTATAATTCCATTTACATTCTAAAATTAATAATAAATCTTACAATGTATAAAATTTTTTTGGAATGTAATATAGATAAAATATTTTGTTTGTAGAAGAAAGATATTTCATAAAATAGTTATTATATATGGAATTCTAAATAAGCAGACCACACTTACTCTTATTCGGTGCTATACATTATTACATTGGCATTATAAATAAGGAAGTCACATCTTGAAAGACAGAACATGTTAGTAACATGGGAAAATAGATGAAGACATATTTGTTACCATAAAATATTAATGAATTAAAATATAGTGATTCCTCATTGAATTCCATTATTCTCTATGATTATACCCAATATACATTCATAATATACATCTTGGAATGCTTAGGAAAAATATAATACTAGAAAATGGTATGCTCAAATTTTCAGTTAGGTTAAGCATATAACAAAAATTATACTAAATAATCTAAAATAATAGGTGATGTAAATAATTAATAACACATTCCATTAAAACATAATCATGATCCAAATATGAAAGAAATAATAACTAATAAAATAACTCCATAAAAATAATAACATGAAAAATATAATTAGTCAAGGATATTATAGTAGAAAAATAATCCCATAGGGTATCCATAATTAACCTCATAATGATGGAATGATAATTAAATTCCATAATAATCATAACATCAAGGCCTCAACAAAAAAGTCTACATAAATGATTAAGCCCTAAAAAAACTAGGTTTTGTTTTTTTCATGAGAAATACCAATGCATCAAAGGGGAATATTGGGCCTTCGAGGACACTTACTAAGTCCTTTGTAATCTCCATATTAATGGGGTGAATCATACTAAAAATATACATTCATATTGAAACGAGAATATGAATTGTCAATAATTTCCTTAATATGAAAACATAATATTAAAATATATTGTGTAATATAGAAAATGATATACATATAGTATATACCAAGATAAATGATCATATACCATTCAAAAAAATATGGTGATGGTATCATAATATATAAACCTTAAATAAACACAAGATTCAACTGAGGGTGTGGTCAAAGATTAAAATACCCTAACAAATCACCGAAAAGTGGAGGAATGGAATCTCTTTTTTTCTTTGAAATCATTTATTAAAGAAGCCACGATTTTATGAAATTAAAATATATCATTGTAAATAAATGTGTAAAAATTTATGTGATTCCTAATTACATTGAGACAACATGAAATAAGGAAAATCCTGTCATTCCTTATAAGTATGAAAGAACATTAAATTATAATTTTGAGCAAAGAAACCTTTAAATGAGATTTTTTAAATTAAGTGGTGTGTATTAACCATGAGATTTAATTATGTGTATTATATTACAATAAACGAAAAAATATGTATATAAAACGTAATATAATCAAACATAATTGGACACAAAATCATACCATTTCTTAATCAATGGTTTAGATATTCAAACCATTGAATTAATATTTGGTAAAGAATTACCTTACTACTATGAAAATAGTCAAACCGTATGTCCAATATAATAAATGGTCATAAAATGAAACATTGAATTTAATGAATAATAATATATTAATGATATTATATATCATATAAATTTATACATTCTGATTCAATAAGGTTTCCTTATGACATTTCCACTACTTTATTTTTGAAAATCAAAAACACTCTATCCAAAGGAAATTTTATTTCCCCAATGATTTTTCTTAATTATGAATTTTTTTCTTTTCCCATGTAAATTTTCTCCTTACATTTATTTTCATTGTCTATGATATAGTTTCTCTAAATATTATTCTTTTTTTCTAAGTGTAAAATTCAGTTTCATATGTAAAACCTCAACATCAAATAAATACATAGATATTGAGAATTTGTTTTTAGGTTCTGAATTCAGATTCAGAATTCTCTAAATTCTTATTCCGAATTCAATAAAATTCAGATTCTAAACACTCTAAAATTCAGAATCTGAATCCCCAATAATTTAGATTATGAATTCTCTAAAATTCAGATTCTTAATTCAAGGAAATTTTCTTTCTAAATTCTCTGAATAAAGATTCAAAATTCAATGAAATTCAGATTCTGAATTCTCTAAAATTAAAAATTTTAATCCTTTTAAATCCAGACTACTAATTCTCTGAAATTTAGACTCTGAAATCTATGAAATCTTATCAGTAAATTCTATTAAATTTATACTCTAATTTATCTAAAATTCAGACTCCAAATTCCTTATAATTTAGACACCTAATTTCTTAGAGGTAAGACTCCGAATTACTTAGATTTTACATTCAGAAATATATTAGATTAAGGTTATTAATTCCTTGAAAAATAGAATCTGAAATGACATGTAATATAAACACCGAATTTTTATTTTCTTAGTCTTTGAACAAAATTTTTCTTCATATTTTGAAAAACAGATTTGATTATGTAACCATATTTTTCTTACCCTTGTTTTAGTTATGAAATGATGTCGTGCAATCTGTTTCTAACTATCCTTAATTTTAGTGAAATGTGTATAGGTCCCTCCAATATTGGAAGTTAATATTACTCTTAGAGGAGGGATCCAAATATTGGAGAAATTCCTATAAAAAGGTGGTCATTTTTATGATCTCATAAAACTAACAAAAAGAAATAACGTTGATCACTCTAGTTATTATATGCTACTGAAATGTTTTCTAGAGAGTGACTCTCATGCTTTGGGAATATAGATCACCTTATTCAGCTTGCTTTGTGCTACATAGATTATTTCAGTGTACAATCGAGGACTTCTGGGGATAGAAAGTTATAGGTGCGAACTACCATAATGTTTGAGGACATCCTTGATAAAGAATAAAATGGTTTCGAATATCATGGCGTTCGAGGCAATGTAGGGATAGAAAGAAAAACTCTGATATACCTATAAAGGGATTACCCTAGTGTGGGTATGACCGACATTCATGAGATTAGAAATCAAGGGAACTTTATCCATGGTTGTGGGATACCCTTCTTATTGGGATAAAATATTTCATACATGTAACATGTGTTGTTTCAAGTTTATTTTCTGCTATATTTTCCTTAATAAGGAATGTATAAATATCTTATACATTTATGTATTTTTATATATTGATTAGTAATATTTTATACGATTTAAGGTAGAATCTTTTCCTTTTGAAATTTTCTGATGTTTCATTTTCAGAATAATATTTTCAGAACAAAGCATGTTTGTAGAACTAAGAGTTATTTTGAATTTACCTTCTTTAACATTTTTAAACATAGTTTTCATCAATTATAAAAATGGATGTTTTATACCAACATTAATGGTTTCAAAAGAATTATTAATGTATTTAATTAACCCTCATCTTGTATATTGAGCATCTACATTCCTATTTTGATCCTATAATTGGTGTCAAAGGAGGAATCTAAAATTATTATATTGACTAATAAGTTTTCATGATGATGTTTTCATTGTTCAATATATTTTCTGTTGTTAGGATTTTTATACTTCATTACAAACATTACAATCAAAAAGTTTTTATGGAAATATAATTTCTTTTAGATAAAAAGAATGAATGTCGGTTCTATTGACAATCTAAATCCTACCAGACAACGTATTTTGGATGGGAATGTCTATGTATATTGGAGATATTTTATGAAGAATTTTATTTATTTATACTAGTGTGGACATAATTTTTATGCTTATCGGATATTATAAGATTCCTAATAAGGAACTCATAACATTTACTAGTCATGAAAAATACGAATATCAACTAAAGTACAGGGTACGCAATACATTGTTGTGTTCCATGACTAGGAATGTATATTGTTAGATTTATTCCTGTGATGATTCAAATTTTATTTGCACGAAATTGGAGGTTACACATTTTGGCACATCCAATTATTTATGAATATTTTTAAAAACATAAAATCCTTTGGTGTGAAAGGTTTAGAAGATGTGGGAGTTTTGGACAAGATTATAGATATCATTAATAATGAGTGGGAATCTAGGAGAATAACTATTGATGATAATAAGAATGTATCTCAGATTACTCTTGATGAGATTTTAAAACTCTTCATCAAAATGGCATGTGAATGAAAATAGATACTGATTTGAATAAGAAAAATAATTGAAATATAAGTATATCCTTTACTACTACAAAATCCAAAAATCCAGAAAGGGTTAATAGGAAAAAAATCAATTAAACCCACTATTTTATCTGAATCTAGTGAATGTGAACATTCGAAGAATGTTCCAGCTAATCTTTCTCAAAGGATGAACAATATAGTTGGGAAGAAAGACTTTAATTATAGATTTAAGAAGAAAGATTGAAAGGACAATAAATTCACTGATGTTACTTGTTATGAATGAAAAAGATAAAGGCCTATAATGCTGAATTATCCAATTATTAATTTAAATGATAGAAAGGAAAATAATAAGGAGAAGAATAGAAAGAAGTACTACAATGCTAAATCTAAGAATTTTTTGAAAGCTAATTACACCTTGAGTTCCAGTGAAGACGACTCTTCGGACGAATCCTAATAGTACGAATCATCTGATCAGAAGAATCATGGTTTAATATCTAGATAACCTATTGAAAATCATTTTTTAGAGGCAGAGGTACGCAATGGTAAATCTATAACCATTTCATCCATAAATGAAAATTATAGTGATAATAGATATTATGAATCATTAGATGAATAATCTTCTTCTGATGAAGATAATAATTTACCTACATAGGATGAAAAATCTAGGTTTGATAATATTATTGATAATGAAAAATCTAATGACATGAAAAATCATGATAAGGAATACTATATAATTTCATTTCTTACTAATGAAGTATCATATAATTCTAAAGCTCATAACATGAAAATTTAGTATTTAAATAGAATCTCAAAAAATCACGATCTAGTTAATTCTTAGATGGATAAAAATTCTAAAGTAATAGAAAAAGTAATTTATATGAAAAAAATTTAGACTCTAACCCTAGTGCTAAAATAGTTGTTTTATAGGATAAAAACATTGTTATTAAACTAATGTCATAAATATTTTCTTTGAGGATGTTTTTTATCAAAAATTATCTTAGGTAAATAAATATTTGATATAATGTATTCACAAATTTGACCTCTATGGAATAATTCTGGTTTTGGCTATTAATATTATAAATAAATTTTTAGTAATAATTATTATGTTCCTCAAAGTGCTCCATTCTACAGTAAATGTCAATGTGGTGGATATTGAGAGAAAATTTTTCCTTAAATAAAACTAAGTCTTTAGGTTTTCATAAAGATTAATTTTCTATGAAAATATGGCTTCCTAAAATTTTACATTCTGAAGTTTTCGGATCCAAGATATTTGATGTTCTAAAAGTCTAACTCACTTATTTTTTGGAAAGTATATATTTTTCCAACAACAATACATGGTACATGAATAGTGGATGTTCTTGTAATATGACTGGTAAGAAAAACATCTTTGAAAATATTATCTGCATTAAAGGAGGAAAAATAACTTTTAGAGATAATTCTCAGGGAAAAGTTATTGGTATAGGTGACATTGATTGTCTTGTAAAAACATTTATTTCAAATTTTTTATTTATTAAGGGTCTTTAGGACAACGTTAGTAACATAATTCAATTATGTGATGACGGTTACCTTGTGAATTTTATGAATTCCATGTTCTTATTACAGAATCTCATGGAAGAATTTATTCTTTCTATCCATAGGCAAGGTAATATATACAAACTAAATAATAAAAACCATAGATACCATGACCTACCATGTCTTAGTGCAATGGTAGATCATTCATGGTTATGGAATAGAAGGTTTGGAAATTGTAACCTTAGGAACATATGTAAACTCCCTATGAAAAGGCTTGTTAAGGATCTACATGAGCATAGATTTGATTCTAAAAAAGTGTGTTATCCTTGTTATTATAGAAACAAACATAATTCATGTTTTAAATCAGTCGATGATGTCGAAAATATATATGCATTGTTTTTGGTGTATATATATCTTTTTAGTCTAACAAAAACTAGAAGAATGGGAGGCAAATATTATGTATTGTTCATAGTTAATGATTATTCCAGATTTACATGGGTATATTTTCTAGAAATTAAATCGGAAGATTTTTCTTATATCAAAAACATTAGATCACAAGATAAAAATGAGAAATTTTTTACTCTGATAACTATTCATAGTGTTCATGAAGGTGAATTTCAAAATTTTGATTTTGAAGAATTTTGTATTAGAAAAGGCATTATTCATAACTTATCAGCACCAAGAACTATTCATCAGAATGGTTTTGTTGAATGAAGAAATCAAATTCTTCAAGCGATAATAAGAACCATGTTGAGTGAATATAAAATAGCTAGTAATTTTTGTGCTGATACTGTCATTTATGCTCTTTATACTATAAATAAAGTTTTTATTGGACATTTTATTAACAAAACCCCTTATGAGTTATGAAATGGTAGAAAACCTAGACATTCCTATTTCAAGGTTTTTGAATGAAATGTATTCATTCAGAATAAAAAGGACAATTTACATATATTCACACCCAAATCTGATGAAATAATTTTTCTATGCTACTCCAAAACTTCTTAAGTCTTGTAATGTTTTCCATAAAAACACTTTTACTATTGATGAAATAGTACATGTAAAATTTTATGAAACTGTCCCTTTTTCTAAACAACCTTATCCAAAATCATAAGATGTGTTACAAAAAATTGATTATCAATGTATAGACCCAAATCTTAACGTACATGGACATTACATTTCTTTTGCAGAATACTTAATACATAACAGAAACAGACACAAAAGGACCGTAATAGTTTAGTGTCTTTGGAAACTTAGAACATCATCTTCTAATCTTGGTGAAAGATCGTCAACATTTCCCATAATGATTTTCCATTTTTTTCTTACCTAAAACATTTCTTTATATCCTGTCAAAAATAAAACCTATAAAGGGTGAGCTCAAATTCTTAGTAAGGGTATGTATGGAGAAAATAAAATAAACCATATACATTTGAACTTCAAAACATGAACATGACATTTAAACATCAAATTCTTGAGCAATGACATAAAACATGGTAGTACATAAGGAATAGATCATAATGGAACATAAATCATGATAAAATGGCACGGGAATAAAACATGTTATTTTGGAAACCATTAAGCACATGTTATGATTTCCATAGTAGCCAAGGCATTGTTTCCATGACCATCTTAGTGGACAAAGTCCCTTACTGAACCGAGTTTACTTACCGTTTCAGCCATGTCTATCTCATGAGATATAAATATTTACCCAATGCTTTGGAGGGAGATATTGGTGCCAACCAACTCATAATGAATTCATTCTTTCGTGTGCCACAAAATCATAAATCATACATCATTGCATAACCCATGTAATAGAATGAGATTCTTAAACATCCTGCCATCATAACATAATCCATATAAAAAAATAGATATCATTTCATCATAAGAAAAATTAAACCATGTAAATAATGGAGACATTATACATGAAACATAAATATATTATATATTGTCATTTTAGATGGAAAAAAGTTTTCAGAAAACACTTGAAATGAATTCTTGAAGAAAATATCCTCTCTTCTTCAAAATTATTTTATTTTCACAAAATTCCATGAAATTTTAAATAAAGTGGATTTTGTTGAAAATAGTCATGATATATTGTAGAGAAAGCTTCCTGAAAATAATCTGTTATGAAACCGTAAAAATATGTTCATGCCGTATAAGTTAAAAAAACATTCTCCTCGTACTTTTTTCCGGAAAAGAAAAAAAGTACATTGTATGGTAAACAAAAGAAATATTCATTCCCAACCATGTGTTAAAAGTCATAAAAGGGTAAACATGACTTTAAAAATACATGGAAGAATAGTAAACATTTTATGAATTTTTTTTAGAAAACATGGACATGGATGATAAACATAACCCTAGTAAATACTTACCAAAAAACAATATCAGATAAGAATGATATTGGAATAATTATCCCTTACCTTATGTCCGATATGCTTCGTATGTATCCAAACCTCCTATATAATGATTTAAATAAGGTCATTAACTTATTACAGAATCATATTCATTGTTATGATATCATATATGGTTCACTTAGGACATTATATTACCTGTTCTTTTGTAAATTCCATGTTAAAGAAGCGTTTTGACTTTATAATATGTAATTTTTATAAGATGACAATAGTGTCAATTTTGACACTATTCATTTATTTGAATTTAAATAAAATCCTCACTGAATATATGTTTGAAATAAAAGCATTAATAGATTAATAAAATTTCATATTTAGCTATAAAATTAGTGGACCACATTAAATAGTTTATATAATATTTATTATAATATTTTTAAATACTTTTATTTTGTATATCACTTATTAAAATAATTACTACCAAATATTTGTATAATTAATTAATATATTTATTTGTTTCATAAAAATTTAAAATAAAATCCTATGATGAAGATAAATATAACACCGTTCATAATAATATTCTTACTTGAATTTATCATCTTAAAATCACAACATTTAAATTGTTATATTTATTAAATTATGAAGGTGGCCTCTTTGACATCATTTATAATAAAATAATATAAATGTCATAATCGGTTTATATAAGGCTCCAAATGGACCACAAATCGACCTTTGGATTCCTAGGGTATATATATACTCGACCAAAAAAAATTTGGTCATGTTTTTGGTGCTTTTGATAGGTATTTGTATTTTAATAAAAACAATATTATTGATTTTTCACTAAATAAACAATTTTTGCATCACTATTGTGTCACCATTAATGACAATTCTTTAATCCCTAAAAATTATAAATAAATTCTCATGTTGTAGATAGTTTCATTATCGTTCTAGAGACTATTCATTTTTGAAGTTTCATGATGTTTATCACTAAATTAAAATTATTATACTTATAATATTTAAGAGAGTTACATGTTTTCACTTTCATTGGTTTTAATAATAATTAAATTATTTTCATTGTCAAAAGTCCATAAAATGAATCTAATAAGACCCATAGGTTACATGGGTCGACATTTAGTCATCCAATATAATTTGGGCATGTGTTAGGGTAATTTTATAATATTAGGTTTACCCTTAATTACCCGATTTATCTTTAATTAAAGTAAATAAAAATTACCGTAGTTACTATTCATAGTGCCCAAAAATAAAAAATAGCCTATTAATATAATTTGGACCTACTGATTCCAAATATGAATTCCATTTTTCAAAATTCAAAACACAGCTGTTGTAGTAATTAAATTAAAATTAATCCCTCTATTAAGAAAATGAGTTTTAAAAGTTAAAACATTGCAAATGATTGAAATGATTTTACCTATTAATTCAATGTAATATCAATGATAACGACAAGAATTATATTAAATGGTAAAAATATATTCTATTTATACATTAAAATCATTCAATATTATAATTTAACTATATAAATTATTACGATGAAAATAATTGTTTTTAATTGAAATATAGCGTGTTTTTACTATTCATTAAAATATGAATGTTATCAGAATAATATGAAAAGATTATCCAAAGTTAATTTTGATATCCTAATTCCAAAAGGAATATTTTATTTTTTAAAATTTAACTTCTAAACATGTCAAAACTAGATTGAATGTGGGTGTGCCAACAAAATGCGACAAAACTGCAATTTTTTTTAAAAAAATACTCATTTTACCCGAAAAAATTATTTTGTTCACATACCATGTTCTAGAAAATGTGTAAGATGAATTAATAATGTTATAAAATTAAAAATTTAGTTATTAATATTCATAACGACTAGTTCATAATAATAATATAACCATATATCGTTGTTTACTAAAACCTGGTATTGCGTACAACACATGCTATCGAGGAAGGTCGCGGTTGCATGTAATGCAAGACAAGTCAAAGTTGCATATACTGCAAGCTAATACGGTGTTGCATATAGCGCAAGATAATCTTGGTGTAGCGTAAAACAAAAGACATCAATGAAATTAAAAAGAATTTTTTTTTTAAAAATCTCGGTTTGTACAATCAATCCTTGATAGAAAATCCTTTTAATAAGGAAAATGTTCATGAAAATGTTTCTGAGACATTCACCTAAAGATTTCATACCATATTTTGATGAAAATGTTTTATCGATCCCAAATCTATTGTTTCAATAGAACCATTATATTGATATATCGTTGGTACTGTAAATCAACCTATGAGGGCAAGAAGTTCCTTATGAAATGAGAGCTAAATTAATTTGAAAGGAATAATGTTTGGACCATGTTTGAAAGACATAAGAAATCATTTATTATTAGAGTAAAATGGGTCTTCATAAATTCATGTGATGAAAAATGAATCATATTAAGAAATAAATATATATTAGTTGCTAAATGATATAATCAATAAAAAGGAATAGAATATTAAGAAACCTATAATTTAGTAGCTAGACATGAATCTATGCATAATCAACATGCCTTTTCAGTGTTCTTTTAAAACATACTTTTTCAAATTAATTTTAATTGTGATTTTCTTAATGGTTATGATCATGAGGTATTTTCGTTGAACTACCTCCTATTTATGAAGATAAAAAACATTTGTAACATGTTTTCAAAATTATCAAAGCTATATTTGGCATTTAACAAGCCGCTAGAGCAATGTATGATAGACCCACAAGATTTTTCTTTCAAAAAAATTATATTAAAGGAAATGCAGAACCAACCCTTTTTATAAAGTAAGATTAGAAAAATGTTTTTATTGTTCAAATTTATGTTGATGACAGTATATTTGTTACAACACATCAATCATTAACTACTTCATTTGCAAATATAATGAAATCTGAGTTTTAAATCCTTGTGTTGGGTGAGTTATCATTTTTCCTTAGTTTTCAAATTACTCATAGACTAGAAAGAATCTATATATCCTAAAATATGTATATTAAAGATATTCTTAAATATCA
Source organism: Viscum album (assembly GCA_963277665.1). Taxonomy (NCBI): domain Eukaryota; kingdom Viridiplantae; phylum Streptophyta; class Magnoliopsida; order Santalales; family Viscaceae; genus Viscum; species Viscum album. The sequence continues at coordinate 52,112,618 of OY728143.1, read as the reverse complement.
TTGATATGACAACAGTAAAAGTATTACAACTCCCATTGGTACCTCAAATTCAAATGATCTTGTCGAAGGTGGGAAATCAGTGGATCAAACATCATTTAGAGGTATGATAGGAAGTCTGTTATACATAATAACTATTCATCCAGACATGATGTTTTCTGTATGATTATGTGAAAGATATCAATCCAATCCTAAGGAATATCATTTAAAGGCAGTGAATTTTGTTTTTCTACTTTAAGGGAACCATGATATTAGGGATCTTTAATACTTCTTGAAATTAGTTTGTCTTAAAAATCATTTCAGATGATGACTTTGGTGGATGTAGAATTTATAAAAAAATGTACATATAGAACTTTTCATTTCATATGAGATTCCTTAGTTTATTGGTAGTGCAAAAAGCAACACTCAGAAGCACTTTCCAATACGAATGCTAAATATGTAGCAGCTGGATGTTGATGTGCTAAATTATTGTGGATACAAAACACACTCATAGACTATGGTTTGAGTTTTACCAAAACACAAATATTGTGTGATAATACTAGTTCAATTTCCTATAGTTAAAACCCTAGGCATCACTCTCATGAAAAACAAATAGATATAACACATCACATTCTTAGGGATCATACACAAAAAGAAGATATCATTGCTCAATTTATTAGAGAGAAAGATCAAATTGCTGATATTTTCACAAAATCATTTACCTCCAATAGATTTGAATTCATTAAATATAAGTTAGTAATGATAATAGTAAAGTAATTTATCATATTAACTTCTTGTTGAAACCTATCTCCTTACAGTAAGAATCTCATTTTCATAGGGGGAGTACATTTTCATGTTAGATAATTTTTTTTGTAATCTAATTTTTTTTATCTTATTTTTTTCATAGTATAATTTTTTTCTTAGTCAAAATTTTTCATATTCAAAATTTTTTCATTATCATAATTTTTCGTAGTTAAAATTTTTCTTAGTAAAAATATATCATAATCAATATATTATCAATGTAAAAAAATTTCATAGTCATAATTTTTGGTATTAAAATTTTTTCATAGTCCAAATTTTTTCGTAGTCAATATTTTTCATAGTCAAATTTTTTTTGTCAAATATTTTCATTTTTAAATTTTATCGTATTCAAAATTTTCCCCAGTCAAAATTTTTCGCACTCAAAATAATTTGGTGTCTAATTTTTTTCGTACTCAAATGTTTTCATAATATATAATTTTCATAGTTATAATTATTCATTGTCATCTTATGGAATCTATGTTTCATCAAGAATAATTATCCTAATTATGAATAATTTTCCTTAAGTCAACCGAAAGGTATGTTTCCAATCATATGTTTTTGTAATCATCTTTTTACATGTTATTTTCATTCAGTTTTAAATTTCTCAGAATCTCATTTACTTAAATCATTATGTTTTTTAAAAAAGCCTCAAAATACCGGAACCTATCAAAATCATTCTTCGGTTATCATCTCAACCATCAGATCTGATAAGAAGATTTCAACCATTTGATCAACCAATGAAGTTTAATTGTTGCCTCAATTGCTTAAATAAATCCCTTCTAATGGTTGTCCCATATCGGTTATTCAAGCATTCACATTCTGAAGCTCTGTCTCTGTTCATAAGGTCGTTACGAATTTTCAAAACATTCCTTAGTTTTGAATGTCTTATAAAGCCTCTCCTTAGAATGAAATGTCGACTGATAAAGAAATATTAGAGTGGAAGATATACAGAGAAAGCTAGGTTGATCTGATGTTTTATGACAAGTATGAATCTATTATCTCTAAGAATATTATGTTGAATGGATGAGAGAGTCTTAGTATTTCAATATTGAAGGTACATGATCCGGTGTATCCATAATTATAGATTGTGTTCTATTAGACAACACATTTTTTCATAGAAAAAGGCAGAGGAAAGTTCTATTTTAAGTTCTATGGAAAACCTACTCACTTTCTTACAGTATGGAAGGAAGTCTTATTGGAATTTTTTATGAAAGAAAATTAGAATTCTACCCCCACAAAATAACTTTTGTATGTGGATATTTTGATAAGGAAAAGGCAATATAGTGTCTCGACATGAATGGATTGAAATCTTCATAGATATTTCATATGTATATGAACTTATAGATTCGTGAATTATGGGTTCAAGTTTTTATTATTCCAAGGAAAGAGGATAAGGATACTCTGAATAAGAGTGATATCTATATATTGGATTTCATAGTGATCTTCAGGAAGATTAACCATGTCATGTACATCATGGATATGATCGATAATATCAAAAATGGAAATTTGAAATCACAAATGAACATGTATTTGGTATTCTCACAAAATTTATAGTCCTTTATTTAGAGTATTTCAAAATTCCATGTAGTTCCAAGATGGGAAATTATAAGGTAACGATGTTGAGTGGTGAAACCTTAATTAGGATGAAGGATACCTTCTCTAGTGAATCCGGATAGTTTTATGATCTATCTGATGAAGAGGTAGAAACTTTTTAAAGGAGGTCAGAAGTGGCTAAAACCTCTAAGGAAAGTGGAGGGAAGAGAAAGAATAAGGAACCAGAAATAAAAAAAAACTATGTGTATATGGAAACATAGTCAGCACCACCTAAGACAAAGAATCAAAAATCTTATCCTGGTGATGTAGTGGCTAAGTAGAGAGAGGATAAGATAAATATGAAATAAGGGGAGCCTTTTTTTGGCTTGAATACTGTTGAGTAAATGTCCTTAAGATTAAAGGCTACTGAAGAGCTTGAGAAGCAAGAAAAAAAGTGAACAGGAAAAAGAAGAAGATATTTGAGGCAGAGATAGTACAATCTCTTCTCAATGATGCTTATAATGCATCTGATCAAATTCTAGTTCAAAAATCATTTTGGCTAGAATTACTTCTAGTGACTCTGGGAAAGAATGTTGTGATTATAAAATATCATCATGATAAAGAAACAATTGATGAAGAAAATGTGGAAGAAGGGGGATAAGAAAAATATAGTGGTGATAGTGATAACATAATAAGACAAGTATTAGATTTTAATGAGAAGGAAAGTATTTCGGTAAAATTATCAATATGAACTTCTAGAGACAAGTCTTTAGAACTTGATAATCCACTAAAAGATTAGATGGGTGAGGAAGATGTAATTAAGTTGTCTAAAGAGGAATGTATAAATCATGATTTTATCTTTCCAATGGTTGTTGAGGCCGCGGCTGAGAAATAACATGTAGGTGATGATTTTATTTTTCAACTATCAAATTGTGAAAAAGAACCTCCCAAAGCACAAGTCATCATTCCGAGAGATGATAAGGGAAAGCGGGTGGCAATAGATTCACCTAGTAAATTGGTGGTGATGAAGAAAGTTGTTTGTACATCATCAAATAGAAAAGATGAAGACATAGAAGAATAATCCTTACCATCCAAACATTCGGATCCTGAATCATCTCCCCTTGGACATGATTTTGTTGTTCAATATTTGTAAAATCTGGTTAGAACTATTCCATTATACCTAAGAATAGACTCAAGATGGAAGATTCTCTAGCATTCGATAAATCAGAAATCAGATTCAGTTTCCATGGTTATGGACAAATGTGTTGCACTAGAGGTAGATTTCAAAACCATCATAACTAGTTATGAGGTACAAAAATGATCTTTTAAAGATGATGAAAAACTAGTCCAAGAAGTAAACTAATGAGACTGGAATATTTGATGAATTTCATGAAAATGTTAGAGATCATTTTGACACTAAATATATGAAGATCAACGATCTAACAAACTATTTTTAGGAAAAGTTATTCCTAGAACAGAATACTCAAACGCAAGATGTTAAGGATCTGAATGGAAAGATTAATTCTGTGGAAATGAATTGGAAGAGTGAAATGGATCTCAGAATTGATATAGAAGATAATCTTGTTATGTAAGATGAATTATTGAAATTTCATGAATAATTTCCTACAGCATAAGAAGAATGAATATAGGCCTTGGGGAAGAAAATTGAAGATCAGGATAATTTACTCAATCATATGGAATAAGATCACAAGTATCTCAAGAAGTTAAAACTGTTGTGGAGAAGATCATGCCAAATGAAATATAAGCGTAATTTCTTTTCTTTTAGATTTTTTTTCACTTTTCCTTGTACAAATTCATTAAATCAACAATAAAATATTGTTCAACCTCCATTTTTTTTTTGTTTCTTGGTACTAAATTTTCATGTACCATTTTTTTCATTCCCTATACTTAATTTGAAAATCCCAATGAGGGAGAAAGGAGTGATAAAAAGAATATAAAGTATGAAGATATTTTCCTACATAAGGGTGAGATCATAAGAGGGGATGTTCATATCAAAGTAGATTTACATGGGCAATAAATGGAAAATCTTATTCATGAAATAAATAATATAATCCTTAGTGATTCTGATGCATAATTGGGAGTTACTCATGCTCACTTTAATCCACAAATAAATGGAGATGTGTTTTATTTTAAATTCCATAATAGTTACATGTCCTTATATTCTTTTTTTGTAATGAAGTTTGTGCATTCCAAAAAGGGGGATATTTTTGATTCAATAAGATTTATATATGAATTATTCATTACTCTAGGTTTGGAAAATCAAAAACACTCTATCCTAAGGAAATTTTAATTCCCCAAAGATTTATCATAATAATGAAACTTTTTCCTCTCACAAGGGAATTTCCTTGTTACATTTATTTTCATTGTTCATGATATGGTTTCACTAAATCTATGTCTTTTAATTTATATGTGTAAAATTTTGTTTCATATCTAAAACATCATAATACTATAAATAATTAGATAAAGATCATTCTATTTTCATGTTTTAAATTCAAATTAAAAATTCCACAAAATTCATATGCTAAATTAATTGAAATTTCGATTCCAAATTCCATGAAATTCTGATTCTGTATTCTTTGAAATTAAGATTCCAAATTCACTAAAATTCAGATTCTATATTCTCTAAAATTCAGATTAATAATTCTCGAAATTTTGATTCCCAATTCTCTGAAATTAATATTCCGAATTTACTAAAACTCCTACTCTGAATACTCTGAAATTCTGAATCCAAATTATCTGAAATTCAGACTCCAAATTCTCTGAAATCCGAACTCATAATTCTCTAAAACTCAGACTCCAAATTCTCTGAAATTCAGACTCTGAATTCTATATAATTTATACTTTTAATTCCTTAGAATTTAGACTCAAAATTACTTAGAATTCAGAACTTGAAATCTATAGAATTCAGGTTCTGAATTCCTTGAAAAATAGAATCAAAATATCCATGTAATATAGACTCAAAATGATTATTTTTTGTAGAATCCAAACACTATTTTTCTTCAGACTCTGAAAAATTTATTTGATTATGAAACCATATTTTTAAAACCCTTGTTTTTTGTTAAATGGGGACTAACTTTTGTTTGAGTGCAACATGTTTCGGCCCCACTAAGATTCACGGAATTATATGATCGTTGGAGGAGGGAGACAACCATCAGGGAAATGCCTATAAATAATATCTCCTTTTAACGTGCTCATAAAACAAACTACAACTATGAACATTGATCACTCTAGAGATTACATGTTGTTGAAGTGATTTCTAGAGATAGATAGATACATTCATGCTTTATGCGAACTGCACACCTTGTTCATCTTTCTTCAAGAGACTCCAATTGTTTCTGTGTATAATCGAGGACTTCCTTGGATAAGAAGACAGAGGTGTCAACTACCTTAATGTTCGAGAACTTCTATAATAAGGAAGTCATAAGTGCCAACTACCTTGAAGTTAAATTACAGGAAGGGATAATAAGACAGACTCTGATATTCATATCGAGGGCATGCACTAGTTTGGGTGAGACATACTTTCTTAAATGTATAATTAAATGGACCTTTATACATGGTTGCTCGATACCGTTATATTTGGGATGAATGTTTTCGTACATGTTACATGTATTGTTTCATGTTATTTTTCTACTATTTTTTGAATAATATGGAACATATAGCTATGTTATACATTCATGTATTTGTATACTATGATTAGTAAGATACTATACACTATATGGTAGAATCTTAAAACCCAAAGATTTATAACAACAGTAATGGTTCCAAATTAATTTTTAAATATACAATTCCCCCCACTTTTATATTGAGTAGCTAAATTCATATTTTGATTCTATAATACATACGACACATGAATGAAAAAATTGGTTAATAGGGAATATCTCATGAAAATATAATTGAGATGATAAAACTATTAACTTATGTTGGAAACCATTATACACTAGTAGTTAATGTCATAAATAATGAAATTTCTTTCATTAATTATTTGATAATTAAATTATTGAACATACATTGTATTTATAAAAAAAATTATATTATTTTATGGTTCTATCACTGAGTTATAGTGAATAATATTTTTATTCGTGGGGGTGTTTATTTTAAGGATTTAATGCTTGGTTAAATTTATTAAAACTATGGGTGTTCATGTTTAATTGAAATAATTATACATAACATTACAAATATGGTATTAATTTATTTATATAAATTTTAATGGTCATATATTTCAAATTTTTTCATGAATATGATTCATTAGATAAACTGTTGATGAAAAAAAATATTTTCTTTATTTTGATAGTATTTTATAACCATCAAAAATTATTATCATTTTATTTATTAATATTTTAATATTATATTTATATAAAATGTAATGTGTTTTAATATAAAAATTATAATATATTTTAACCTAAAAATGGTATAATTACTATCCATTATGGAATTAATTTAAAATGAAAATGCATCATCCACAATGGTGGTAAATCAACATATCACTAATGATGATTTCATTTTTAGAATATAAGAAAGAGGACAAGGGGTTTAATGTTATATTTTCATTTTAACCTAAAAATTAATGTATATATATGTTAATGGAGTTATGCCACATTTTTTTATATAGTATTTTAGTAGAAGATAATAAACTAAAATAAATTAATATAAATTAAAGGATAACAAAAGAAGATTTCACCTCTTGTATAGCATCTCCCTGAGAACATGTTTAGGGAAACTGTAAATGGGCTATTGGTGAGAACTGAAACACTATAATGCATGGAAGTGGTTTGGGAGAGTAATTATGTATAATATAATAAATATAAATGGCATTAAATATTTGATATGATGTGGTGGTACATTTAGAGTAGGAGAGGGGTATTTTTTGTATTATTTTATTACATGGTTTTTTATTTTGGATCAAGACTAACAATATAATTGATTATTCTGACTATGTTATATAGCTAGAGAAGTTTTGTTTCATATTATTTTTACATACAAAACAAAAATTAATCAACCATAACTAAAATAATAATTGATTTAATTATAATGTTAAATAACATATATTACTTCTTTTCAATATTCACCATAAATACAACTTTTTTTACAAATTCGAACAATTCACCATAATCATTTTTGGAAATTTATATATAAAAAATAGAATCCATTTTATAGAAAAAAATATTCTAAATATTAGAATTTTAATTATTAAATAAAATCATCAGTTATTTGAAAAATATTGATTTTATTATTATAATTGATTTTACTTTAATTTAAAAAATTAATTATGGTCTGAATAAATTATCAAATTCTTATAATGAAATAATTGTTTTTTAAATCAATTTTTTGATGACAATTTTTCTTTTAAAAACCAATATTAATTATATAATTGAATATAATCATTCATATTTAATTAATTAGCAACACATAATTTATTATTTTTAATACATTTACTTACTTATCAAATGATAAAAATATTTCATATTTTCATTTATGAAATTCATAATATTTTTAATACATTAATATGTGAGGTTATTATTCTAATGTCTATATTTATATTTTTAATGGTCACATTTTTATTACAATGGGAATGATAATATTTCATAGTATATCAGGGTTTATTTATGTTATGTGATTAGGGAAACATATTCTTTTAAAGTTGTTAAATATAAAAGATACATAGCATGGAATGTTGGTGTGTTACATTATATAATTTTTCAATAAATTGATTCCTCAAAACACGAAACTATACATATAAAATCAATTTTTTATAGTTGAAAATTAATTTAGGGTAACCCAAAATCTTAATTTGGGTTAATAAAAAATTTTCTTAATTGGAGGGAATGTGAAATGATAATGCAACAACAAAATTAGCGTTTCAAATATATGAAAATTACCATCAAGTAAAAATATATAAATGGAAGAAATATGTAACTCTCATGTTCTGATGGAGAGTTATAGAGAACATGTTAATAAATCATTTAGACATAAAAACCATAAACATTAGACTCCATAAATGACTATGTATTTCTCAATATAAAATGTAAATGTTTAAAATTTCTATTCTATAATAATTTTCCGTCGAGTTGAGTGATTATTTTAATACATATATATATAACACTTGAATAAATAATATTACATGATTTTATTCGAGGTTTTATTAATAATCCCTTCCTTTAGATGTGTTTTGATCAATTTCAACTAAATTTTAAACACTAGTAAATGGAAATTCATGATGAATTTTCATTTCGGAATTATTTTTAACAAATCATAGGTCACAATGTCATTATATTTTCTTATAAATATTTATCAAAACTGACATTATTAGTTTATGTTATAAAATGTTGCATTTTACACAATAACCTAAAATAATAATATCTGAAGTTAAACTTAAACAATACTATAATTAGTAACATTAAGTAAAATTAAAAAATATATTTTTCCATATACAATGCCCATAAATTTAGATGGAATGTCACTATATTTCTAAAAATAAACTCAACATAATATTTATACAAATAATTAATTTCAGGAACCAAATATATGAAAACCTTAACCTATGTTATACCATTATAATACATCCATTATTCCATGAGTAAAATATCAAGCTGTTGAATATATTCTTTATATCCAAACATCTAATAATTATTGTATAACATAAGACATAAAATCACTAACCACATTCTTAGTCACTTATACTATCCATTAAAAATATGTTTAATATTAATTCAATATCACATACATATATAATGATATATTTTCAATGTCATGATTTTTTTAAAAGATTAACATACTGAAAAAATCAATTCTCTATTTCTGGTGTTATTCAACACATACATTGAATTCCTTAAAGATGGTGTACAACAAATAAAATCCCTATATATATCACGATTAATATAAGCAAAATATCTTTTATAAAATTATTTTATAACATAATTATAGATCCAATATAACTTAAATTTTTTATTTTTACAGTAGTAACATAAGATTTAACTGGATCCCGTTTTATTATGTGAGTTGTATTCCCTTAACACATTGGAAATTCAGTTGCATAGTGCCCCATATAATTAATGTTAAAGAATTGGATACATTCAATAATTCATTTCAAATCATGATCATTGATCCCCTTCTCTCTAAACGTATATAAAGCTTATGTTACCTTAATTGATGTATCGTAGTGTTTCCTTCCAAAATTATCCCATGTTAGAAAACCCTTCATTACCTTCTTCACATTATCCATAATTTGATCATCCACCCTCTTATTCTATATATTACATGAAAATTCACAAAACATGGAGATTTATTTCACTATATTTATATCACTTGATCCTATATCATTATATGATTTGAAGGATTGCGAGAGTAGTGACCTATAAAGGATTTGTTTAAGACCATCTATGAAATGATAAATTCTACTGTTTAAATTACATATGTAGTCTAGGACCCACCAGTTCATTCTTATAATTTTTCCTTCATACATATCAATGCTATCATCCTTTTTTATGCCTCAGTCTTTGGAGGTTTCTATCTATATCAACATTCTATTTGTGAGGGAAATATTTTTCGATGAAAATTTCCATAAATTCCTTCCATCCAATATTCTTTATTTCCCCTTCCAACATGGTATTTTGAATCAATGAACCACATTGATCCATATCACTAAAAGATGATACACATCCATGATAACCATATTCCTTTCATTATATCCGAATGTGATAAATATATTCTATATGGAATTTATTTATTTCTCATATTAATAATGGAGGTTTTTATAGCATGAATCAATAAAACATTAAACTATGCTTTAGATCACACAACTCTATTTTTGTACGGTTATTTCTCATAATCGTAGTCAGTTTACCCAATATAGGTATAAGTTTTTCAAATACACTTTCATATCTAGCTCCAACATAATTAACTTCTATATAAAGGAATTACCAACGTTGAATGCATGCATTGATACGTATTCCATTCCTTTTACTAGGAAACATTTGTAGAAAATGGAATAATCTATATTACATCATAACATTATGAAATATATTTTATATTCTAAATCATGTAAAACACTAAAAGTAACTTGACTATTTTGGTACAACAAATATCAAAATCATAAGCTTGGTTACATTAAGAATATTTCCGATTTCAGTAATATGGTTATAATCCCTTAATATATGATTTCCAAAATAATTCTTCCAATGTTTATAATAAATATCTTTCTGATTCAATATATAAATACCTCAACCCTAGTATCCTAGAGTTAGTTTCATACAATAGTATAATGATATAATTAACATTGAAGCGAAATATCGAAGGAATGAACAGTATAACATATTTTTAAAAATTGATAAAACCATATCTATTACACTAAATTTATAATGAAATACAAAAGAGTGATACAATTAATAACCCCATTATTATACTAGATTATCACTAATATCATTCATAATATTAATGTGATCATCATGTGGAAAAATAAACCATAAGATGGGGATGAGCCGAGATTCCTAGTATTGGTAAAAATATAATATAAAATATTGTAAATAATGATAAATAATAATGAAAATAGGGTAACTAATAATTCATTCCATTAAAGCATAATATTGAGCATAATATGGAAGGAATACAATATGATAAAATCCAACTTTATGAATAATCGAATGAAAATGTTACGTACCCATGGATATTCTACATGTTTAATAATCACATGAATTATCCATAACAAATCTCATAATTAGGGAATTTATTATGAAGGACATAATAAACATATCATTAAGGCCTCGATTAATAATTCTATATAAATTTTGTAGACCACTACAAAAACCCAGTCTTGTTTCTCTCATGGGACCTACTGATTCATTAAGGGTATATAGTGGCTCCTCGATGAAATTACAAGACTATTTAATTCCTCACTGGAAATGTGTGAATCATAATTATAATATAAAATAATATTAAAACTAGTATAAAAAATTCAATGAATTTCTCTAATCGGTAAACATAGAAAAAAATAATCTACAGTAATATGGATAATGGTGTGAATATATTATATTCCTAGGAAAAATTATCATAATAAATTTAAAAAATATTATATGGTATCATAAGAGATGAAACATAAATATGTGTATTATTCAATTGAAAATTTCAACGTTGAAGATCATTCTCTAAAAAATCATTTAAAATTTATTAAGAGAAATACCCTTTTTATTTTTGACTAATTTATTTAAAAATCCATGAAATTGTAAAAGATTTTCTTTCAAACTTCATTTTAAAAAAGTGAATGATTCTACATAAAAATGAGTTTAAATGATATAAGGAATAATCCATAGTTTAGTATATGATTAAACAAAATTTCTTTTATATTTTAAAAATTGATACATTTAGGAGTGTATTTTTAAAATAAATTTTTAGCATTAAGAAAATTAATTAATTATTTCTATTGTTTTCAAATAAAAATAAATAAGTTTAAATACGACTTAAGATAATAAAAATTCATTTTAGACATAATAATTGCATTAAATATTCATTGGAGTATATTTTTAACACTAATAATTGAAATTGTGTTAAAAATTCCCTTACCAATATGAAAATAGTCAAACTATATAGCCCATCAAATTAATGATTATAAAATGTAACATTGAATATGCTGAAGATAAATATATTTATTATATAATATTTATATTTTATGTATACATACACCATACATAATAGATATGTGGTGAATAAGGAACATCCTATAGAAAAATATGTGTGATGAGAAACCCCTTACCTTCTGTCTGAAAGCACTTTTCACTTGCACTTAATGTACAAGATAACCAAGTTTTATTCATTAATTTACAAATTTATAATATAATAAAATATATTTCATTTATTTTAATATTATTAAGTTCATTTATTTCCATTTCATGGAGATTTGGTGTTTACTATTGGCCTCTCAACAGCTTTCGATTCACATATTTTATGCTCGATTTAATTGGGTATAACTGTTAATGTTATTATTAAATAAGAATAATTATATAGAAATGTAATTATATGGTAATAATTTATTTAAATAGTTTTATATTGTCTCAAATATCATTTTATTATATTAGTAAAATTCATTCGATTAAATTTTGTTGAAAAAATTGATTATTTATTTGGTGGGTTTTTACGACCATCACAAATTAGAATCATTTTATGTAATAATATTTTTCTATAATGGATTCAAGTAGTTAAATAAGTTTTAATAAATATATTTTTATATTTTTTGACAATAAAACTGTTTCTATTACCAAACTTGAAATACTTAATTTAATATGAAAAAGCATCATCCATGATGGCTGTAAATCGCCACATCATAGATAATGTTTTCATTTTAATAATAAATGGGTTTAAAGAGGGGGTTGATATTAGATATTCCACTAACATAATAAAATTAAAATATATATAATATACTATATTTACCATTAATTATTTTATTGGTGAGGTATGGATTTAATTTGAATTGAAAATAAACTAAAATAAATTAAATGACAAAAAAAGAGGATGTTGCCTATTATATAAAGTCTCCTTGATAAGAACCTTAAGAAATATTGAAATGATATTTTGGTGAGACAAGAAAGTATTTATCACAAGAATGTCTTTTGGGTGAGTAATAGGGCATAATATATGATATATCAATGACATGGATTTTCTGAGGAGAAGTGGTGGTATTTATAGTGAAGGAGAGGGGTCTTTTATGATTATTTTATTTATTAGTTTATTATTTTGGATCAAGGATATAATTTTTATTGATTATTTGGACTAATTAACATAATTAGAGAATGAGAGTTCTACTTAATGACTAATTACATCATCCATGACTCACACATGACTCAAATATTCAATTATTGAATTATAATGTAAAATAACAAAACCGGTCGTATTTCATTACTCACTAAAAATTCAACAATTTTGAAAAAACCTAATAATTTACACTATAAATTTTTTATATGATGATTTCATAAATGGACTCCACATAACGAAATTATTTACCAAATATGATAAATTTAATATTTCAATTAAATAATCATTTATCAAATAATACTTATATAAATAGTATAACAGATTTTACGTTACATTGAAAAATAAATTATGGTCTCTCAATGTTTTCTTATTATTATTATGAAGAAAGTATTAAATTTTGAATATATTTTAGGAAAATAAATATTAATTTAAATTATTATGTGTCCTCTAAAATAATATATAAACTTTTATGTTTCATAAAAATACAAACACATAATTTATAAATTCTTACAAAATTTATTTAATTATTTAATTTTATAAATATATCATATTTTCATTTATGAGATTTCAATATTTTATTTATACATTCTTAGGTGATGGTACAATACTAATGGATATATTACCAATCATAATTTTCACATTAATATTCCAACGAGCATGTTAATATTTAATAGTATTTTATGGTTCATTTAAGATTACTATTGCATGAAACATAGGCTATTGAAGATGATAAATTTAAAAGAGAGATACTATAAAATAATGGGGTGTAACAGGAACATATTTTTATTATAATTGATAAATAATAGTAATTAAATAATTATATTATGCATCCAATTTATATTATATACAGTAATTTAAATTTTTTAATTAGTAATGTAATGTGAATAAAGTCATTTATGCTTTAAAATATGTTTTCCTTCAAAAAAAATTTATTTCATTTTTTTCACATTTTCTATATTTAAATTTTTCTCCATTTATACAAATTATTCGAAAATTATATTATTTTCTTATATTTAATATGAAATATTATATATGGTTAATTTTATTTTATTAATGAAATATGTTAAAATGAATATTGAAATAATAGATTTTTGTAAAACAATCATCACATTTCAATAAATAAATTTATTTAAATTCATCACTATGTAATATATTTTATCTCAAAGTAGACAATGTAAACATTAATTATAAATAATATAATTAATTATATATGAACCCTAATTATACAAGATTTTTGAAATACTTCATTCTTTGGCATAACCCCACACTTTCCTAAAAACTATTTGTCGTTACATTTTAAAAATATATATAGTAAAATTGATTTCATCCAAATAAAAATAGAAAAAAATGGAATTAGGTTCCATATTTTTATTTTGTATTTAAATATTTGGTAAATATGCCCTTTTTATTTTAGGTCATTTGAAATAGTGACCTGGGTAATGATTTTCCACCAGTGTAAGGTTACAAAAGGTAAATCATGTTTAAATCTATGTAGTAATGCATTATAATGTCTATTAAATCATTATTTATCAAATTTATTGAGTAATTTTCAACCAATATATGTTTAAGGATTTAGCTTTAGCATTAATAAAAAATATTAAATTTTAGAACTCGTGCTTGTGTTTCAAGAACCTAAATGATATTGTATTGAAATTAAAAATTTTGTTTTGGTTCATAACTATTAATAATTTAGTTGAATGTTTTAAATGAGTTTTGGATTGATAAAAATGTATAAAAAAGTTCTTAATTTATTATTTTTCATAAAAATTCATGTAAATCAACTTCTTACATTATTTCATAGCTATATTCTTTTTATACTTAAATCTGTTATTTTCATAAAAAATGATCTTAATTGGGTTTTTACACTATTATGAAATTAAATTTATACTATATATATATTTTGAATAGGATAAAATTTATTAAAAATTATAAATCATAAATTTATAAATTTAGTTGAGAGGGGCCATTTATTTATTTCCACAGAGTCAAGATGTCAAGGTATTTTTTTTGTTTTCAAGGTTAATGATTAAATAGTTTTAAAGTGGTATAAATATATTATAAATATTAAAATTCTTTTAAAACATGAGTGATATTATTGGTTGAGTTTATGGAGGTCATATAATAAAATATGTTATAATTATGGGCTAATTGTTTCTTTAATACATGATTTTGAGATAAACTACATTTAAATATTTTTAGTAATTCCTAGTGTGTCACCTCACTCGTACATAAAAGATAAAAACTTCTTATATATTATTAAAAAAATTAATTAACTAATCTCTGAAAATTAATATTATAATACCGTTATTATCTTGTTTATAATTTTCTAGAGCTTTTGGTTTTACCATGATACCTTTAGAGGATTAAGTATTAAACCAAATCATGTTTCTAAATATATTATTAATCATGTTACCCAACAATTTAAAAGATTATTTATTCTTCTACATGCATTAAATATGTTAAATACATAATAAAATGAAAATTATAGTATCATAATTATATTGATATGGTATTTTTATTATTGGAAGACAAATGGTTTTCTATTTTTCCACCATACGAGATATTAATGTATCACTCAGGCATACATGTGTACTATCTCCATCATGTAGCGATATGATTCATTTTTCATCACCACCATCAATTGTTCATTATTTTGATATATTTAATTTTGATATATTATAGATATGAATATTCAATACTTATATAATTAAAATATCTAATTTAATTTTTTATAATCCCATATTTTGGAAGAAAACAAAACCTCTCATGCATAAGTATTGGCTACCGCCTCCATGAAGTGAATTTTTTGGTTTTCATCATTGATTTACCTATATGTTTATAAATGTGACTATAATTAATAAATATGTAACATTTTTTATGATTTATAGACTTTATATTATGGAATAATGATAAATTTTCTAGACTAGATCTTCAGAATTGAAACAAGCATAAAAAATGAAACAATTATTATATAGAATTGTGATTCTAATAAAACAATGGTAATAAATAGGTGATATGATTTCATGAGTAAATAATAAATGGTATTATAAGGATTAATATGGTTTAATTATATAAATATACAAAAATTAAATTTATTATCAATTAGGTTATGGTAATTATGTATCAAGTGGGACATTAGAAAATGATTTTCCCCCAATTTGACATCACAAGGATTAAATAAATATTATGACACTAGTTCCATTTATATGGTTTTTACACTAGAACATTGACATATTATATCATCAATACATATGTATTCATAATATATTATGTTTTAATTAACAATTTATTTTTTAAGGGGTTTGATTCAAATGTATTTTAATCTGTTCAAGATTATTTACATTCTCTTACTTATTCACAATAATTTATTATTAATTTTAATTTTGGTAATTATATGACTGTTCTATCATAAAACCCATTTATTATTATCTAATATTGTTATTTCATGGTTTTTAGAATAATATTTTGATTTTTTATTTCCTTGGATCTTAATCTGACTATGAAGATATTTTTATTGATATGATGGACTTATTTCTTCTTTGGTGAATGAAAATATTCATCCATTTCAATATTTTGTAAAAAAAAATCAGGGATGTAATTTTTCGGATTAACTAATTATTTAATTAAATGTACATCTATATAATAATTTCTTTTCAATTTTTTAAAATTAATAATTCTAAAAAAATTCTAAAAAAGTGACATTTGACATTTTATTAATGTGTGAATGTATCATTTTTTAATATATATGGAATCAATTAATTTTCCCCCCTTCATAACCATTATTATATCTAAAACCTCCAATAAAACATTAAATGGTACATTAATTATAATAAATTTCATTTATTTGTTACTATAAACCATTATTAATTATCTTCTATATTCCATTAGTAAATTATGGATTATACAATATTCTATAACCAATCAATTTTATATTATATTGTTCTCTACCAGTTATCATTATTCATGGGATAAAAGTTTACACCTCTATAACCATATTTTCTATATAATGGTTAAATTAATTATGTAATATTCCATATTCAATTAAAATATATTGTTTAAACAGAATAATTAATATTCATTTAATATCTTGGGGACATGTTGATGTTCTATGTTCATGATTTGATAGGTATAATTTATAGGGTACTGTGGGAATTAATTGGTCATTCACCAAATGAGAAATTAATTTGAAATTCATGTTATGGTTTCTAATACATCATATATATCCCCCAGATTCATCAATTGTTAACCTAAGAAAAAATAATGGGAAAATGATTTGGTTATTTAGTGCATATATACCCATTCTCTAATCTATCCTAGCATATATCCATGATTGTATGATAGATGATATCATTTAATGAGGCCACGAGAGAAATGTATTTATACATTACATTTCTGATTTCATTAATTAATATTTTATTAATTATTATCCATTTAATTGTTACATTTATATTTTCTAATGATAAATTTTTAAACTCAGGTGATTCATTGAATGAATATGCATTCATTGTCTGATATTTAATATTATTAATGGGTTATCTATTCTAGATTTAATTTTTTATTCATTTAATAAACGTTTTTCATAACAATTTATTATTTTTTCCATTCCTTGGAATAATATTCACTACTATTTAAATGGATTCCATTGATACATGCATGATGTTTATGAAATGTATTTTTTAATATTTTATAATGGAATTATGTATAGTTATAGTCTTGTAAGATTGGATAACTGGTCGATATGATATATTTTAATCCCATGTATCTTATGGAATTTAATATATATATATATATATAACAACATCTGAGTTACTAGAGTCTATGAGGATATAGTTGGTATTGAAGGCATTTTTTAGGAACATTGGGAACTGGATATTAGACTAACATTGCTAATGTTAGAATTAGGATAATTCCTTCTAGATTTGGAGAATATTTTTGGGATTTTTATTCCATCTATCTATATTAAAGATGATTTTTTGAACCATTTTTTACACTAGTTGGAATAACTCCTAGAGAAATCAAGGGGATTGACACCCATGGTCAATGTGGGTATTACCCTGCTGATAATTATAATACATTAGGTGTTGGATATGTGTGAATTGAGGACCTATTAGGGAAACATACTCTTCTTATAATTTATTTCCATTATAATATGTAGTAAAAAAAATATAAATTAGAGACAATGATTTTAAGATTACAAATGGACAACCATCTTGAGTTGTGGTTGTAATTCTTTTCTCCCCCTGGTCTGTTACATTCTAGGTTTCGATAATTAGAGACATTTGGGGTATGATCGATGGGATATTGGAGATTTTTGGTTGATAATTGAAGTAAAAGGGGGGATACACATAATGTAATAGTATTAAACTACATGAATCTCTATTTCACTACTTCTCTGGATGGTTTTAATGTTTTCAATATTTTCGGGATTGTAAAATAAAAAAAAATCAAGAAGTAATGTATTTTTTGGTAGAAACAAAACCTTGTGTAGTACGTGATGTGAATGGGTATTACACAATATGCAATACACCAATCCAGTTTAAAAAAAATTGACCAAAATTTCATTCATTCGGTCATTTTCTCTCCTTCCTCTCATTACAAATAAACCCTTGTCATCCTAAAGAATTCATTATTCTCTATTTCCCTTATCCAATCCTTTGATCATGGTAGTTATTCATTGGAATTATATGGTCGATCATTTGCCTATTTTCACCAATTTCTTATCCATTTTTCATGATACATGTTGGATTGAATTTCAAATTTTGTTAGATTTTTTATAATATTCTAGTTGGAAATAGGTTGGTCTGCTTTTATAGTGATAAAATTACCACTAGTGGCCATTTTTCTTTTCAATACAGTGAACATATGAGTTGGAATGCTTCTCCAATGTATGATTTCGTTTTTCTCTTTATTATTGTGAAATATTCCATATGGGATTTAATTTTTTTCACTTATGGATCATGGTTTTGGAAACAAAATTGATGATAAATAATTAGTTAATTTAATTTGTGAGTAATTGGAGAAATATTATATTCTTTTTACAGCCTTGATTTTGATTGCGAGGTTGTGATTATAAAGGATGAATGACCCACTAAAAATCGTGGTCATTGGTGGCTTTTTCTATGCTTGTTATATCCATTTCATTTCCCTTTTGATTGTGGTTATTCTGGTATCACCCTAAATAGAAAATCATTAATCACTTATATTCCTCTAATAAATGAAATACCAATGACCATATTAAATCTATGATAACCCAATAAATATCATGTGGAATTAAATAACAGTATGCCTTTTAAAATCAAGAAATTTGGTTTTCACTTGGTAGATGGGGTGATGTGATGTGTGTGTTTGATCTAGTGTTCATTGAGGCACAATTGTGGGAACAATTGTGTGTTTTGAATTTGTTTGGGTGGTGTGTTGGGATCATAGGTTGAGGAATTAATTTATTGTGGAAGGGGTGATAATTTTCTGGTAGAAGGGCTGTGATCGAGTTGTGGGAGGAGGGGTTTTTGGATGTGTTTCTCCATGGATTGTTTAGGAGGGGTAATTTAAAGATGGATGGTGATAGATAGTATATGTATGTTTCACATTGTTTTTCCATGTATATATTTTTTTGTTTCATTTTGTGTATTTTTATTTCTAGTTAAATTGGTAGTAATGGAAAAAATATATATTTTCAAATGATGTTTGGAATTCCTTTAGTTGGTTCAGATAACCGAATGGATAATGTTTTTAATTAATAATGGAAATTCCTTAAATGTATTTATTGGGAATATTTTTTTGTTTGTGGGATGTTGTGTGAATTTGGCATATAATTGTAATAGTGAAGTAGGATTTATTTTTTATTTTTAGTTTGTTAGAGAACACATGGGATCAACTATGTTTTTGGTATATATATACATATATGTATTAATTTTTACTTGAGATTTATTTATGCACCCCACCATAGTTGAGAACAAATTTCCAATCTCACCACCGTCACAAGGGATGGTATCTTTCCCAAACATCTTATTGCGAGTATGGATGGATAGACTCTAGTTCTTACCTACTCAAACATTTTGGACGTGTTAGCCCCATATTCATCGGATAGGTTGTGGATTGTGAGGCCCATGTGTGTTCGAGTGGTTGTTTCATTACAAAGTGATTTCGAGAAGAGATGTGTTCTGCTTTCCCACGTGTTTTTGGGAAGAGATGTGATGTGGCCCATGGCCCAGGTGATGGGATGAGATGTGGTTTTCCACCCAAGTGTCTAATAGAGGAACATGATGTAGAATATGGCCTAGGTGATGGAAAGTGATGTGGTTTTTTGGCCCATGTGTTAGTTAGCATGATGTTATATGGTATATATGGATGATGTGGGAGCTCCATGACATTTTATGTTATGTAAGATTCTCAATTAAATGGGATGTGGTGTGAGGTACCCAATCATCGATTTGATTTTTATTACATTACATGAGTTGTTTTGTTTGTTGTGTGGGCCTTGGTGAGGTTGGGATGGTTAATTTACATGTTAGGTGCTGTTTTGTTCTACTTTTTTCTCACATAGTAATTGTTATGCTTCATTCATATGTTCATGAGAGACATAGTTTTTCCTACTGAGTATACATGTATAATCACTTTACATATTTTAAACTCTTTTTATATTTGTATGATGACTTTTCAGATAGTGATGGACCTTACTAGCTTGGTTCCGGACTATTTTTGTGTTGCTATTCATCTTTACTATTGGTAGATAATTTATAGTCCTTGGTTTGGTATCAAGTATATTTTTCAAATTAATATTGGATGAATTTTGGTTTTCTATTATATTATATCTTAGAGTTTCATATTGTATGATTCAACTTATCTCCTGAAATTTTTTAAAATAAGTTAATTACTCTCAATTTGGATATTTTTATACCCTTGGCGTTATTCTCCAACATGGGACCTACTTGAGGTGGGACTCTGGGGTCAATATCCCCATTTCATCATTTCCATCACTAGGGGTATTGTTGGATGGAGGCGGTATGACGGAATGGTATCATAGCTTACAATTGTGATATGTGATAAATATGGGGGTTGTGCATACTGAAACTTTCTTGGGATGGTTGTAAAAAATTTTCATGTGGTATTAGTGTTTGACCTATGCCAAGTATGTCCAACTGTGACTCAAGATATATATAGTTCATCATGATCTGATGCAAGGACTCTCAGCCTATTGAACAATAATGTGAGGCAACACCATTTCTAGTGTAGAGACCTAGGATATGTACATGAACAATATTGACTACTATTCTTATTTGAATAGGGGTTTTCATAACGTTTTAAATAGATAAATTTAAATAAACAAATTAAAATTAATTTTATTGAATATTCCATAATAATAAAGCTTAAGATCTCTTTGTTTACCTTTTAGTTATGGATCCATGTCATTGTTTGCATGTTGTCCAAACTGTGGAGGATTAGAAGGCCAATAAGGTCGATGGATAGAGGGTTGATCAGGTCAACGAGGATGACCAGTGGCAGAAGATATTTTATTCCATATAGTGGAAGGCTTTGGGAAATCACAAGGGTAGTGTTACATATATAGAGAATAAAGGATGAATTGAGGAGCATGATATCACCATGTGTTTTTTATAATCCCTGATAGAGTACTA
The DNA here is from genome assembly GCA_963277665.1 of Viscum album. Taxonomy (NCBI): domain Eukaryota; kingdom Viridiplantae; phylum Streptophyta; class Magnoliopsida; order Santalales; family Viscaceae; genus Viscum; species Viscum album. The sequence continues at coordinate 52,090,917 of OY728143.1, read as the reverse complement.
GTATTATTTTGGTGGAATTTGTATGCATGGAGTGGAAATTCAATATTGGATGCATTATTTTGGGTGGATGAAGGAATTAGATGTATTGTGGGTTGTCGTTGATAAGGATTTTTGGGAGAAGTTAATTTCATCAGTAATGAAGGCTAAGAGAAGGCATAAGTTATTATCCATTATGTTTGGTAGTTTATTAGTGTTAGATCTTGGGATCATGTTCATGGACCTCTTTAATATTCCCTATATTTCATTCTGAATGAGGAAACTCGTGCGAGTTGTCTTGAGGATTCTCTATGTCCTTTGATCTAGTATGTTGTTAATGCCTTTACACAGCCAACATATATAGATTATCAAAATACGAGGGAGGAGATCGACATGATTCACTCATTAGGAGGTATTCTGTGATATGTGATGTAGTAGATTTATTTGTGGGTAAGGGTTGTAAGGGGAAGTTCTCAATAACCTATATATTCAAGAATTCGATATGTATGGAGTTATCCTTAGTTTTATCCCTTATGGTCTTCTAGTTTTAGTGGTTCATGTACCCTTTTTTGGGCTTGGGGATGACATGTTTTTTCTTGTGAGGTTTTTAGAAATATTCAAATTTATTACTAATTAAATTCTGGAGATGAGTTTGGTGGTGGTGTACATGCTCAGTGTTTTCCTCAGCAGTAGCTACTGACGAAAGAGTTTCCATAGCAGGGAAAACATGATTTTTCTCCAAGTAGGGAAGATTTATCAGGTAAAGTCTAACCTCAGGATTCCTCTGTGATTAGGAACCCTAACCCATGAATGGCTACATACTTTTTTATCATCATAAATTAAGAGGAGTTTAGTGTGAGATGTTTCACTATGTAGAGGTTGTAGTTCCAGTGATGTCAGAGGTCATCATGGTAATATATATTTTTAGTACCCTTACTTGTGCCCTATTTTATTGAGGAGCCTCTTAATACATTCTTGAGGCTTCCCATTCCCCTTGTATTAAGTACTCCAATTAGAGGCCATAGCAGCTTGTATGATGTGTACCGAGGGTGTTGTCTAATTATTAGAACACCTCATTACTGGTGGGATCACATAATTATACAAATGCATCCATATGTTGTCCGCATCATCATCAACTTGTTTTATTCTGTGCATGGAATTATCTAATGCTTTCTAATTAGTTTAATACTTTTAGATGTGGAAGGATTACATACAGTTGTCATTGTCTATTAGTGTTTTCATTTTTGAAATCGGTGTGTGGATTGTATTACTTATTTGTTGCATGAGTTTTTAGTGGAATCAGTAGACACTGTGATGATTGAGGTTCCCATAGTCATTGGGATGCTCATATTTGTTTCCACAAGGTGGTTTTCAGGCAACCCCATCTATGTGAAATTTATTTCATGATCGACATACAACCTACTGGTTCTCTATTTTTGAAGGATCTATATCTTATTTAACCTTGAGAGTTGCATGAGATAAGGATTTGAATCGATGGACACCTTCAGAAGAGGTTTATCCAGCCCTGTGTGTCACTTTGGGGTTCTTGAATGTTGTTTTACATGATAAAGGAGGGTAGATTAATGCTATTTATATACTACCAATGGATGAATCAATTGATAGTCATGAGTAAATTCTCTCTTATGAGGATAGACGATCATTTCAATTAGTGAGGGTCAAATTGGTTTTATATGATCTATCTAATGACTTGATGTCACCTCTTGAGGGTGATAGTGGTTGATATCCCTAATACTACCATCAGGTGTTGATATGGGATCATCAGGTTCGTATTCATTACATTATGTTATACAGACACACCATCCATGTTCATAGGGATTATGAACATAGTATTATTTGAGTTCCATCACCGGTGTGTAATAACATTAAATGATGATATGTTTATCTAATTAAAGTCAGAGGAGGATCACACCGAGAATTTCTAAACTATCATCCAATTTCTTCGACACCACCATATCTAGGGGATGTTTCTAAAGATCAAGTTCTATACATGTTATATATATTTACTTGGACAATTTGTGTCACAATTGTGTGTAGTAGTGGATCTATTGAAAGATTAAGCAGTTGTTTCCTTGGAGGCACCCTAGAATGTGGTAGAGGATTATAGTTTCCTTATTCGTCCATATTATTGTCAATGGTTTTTCCCAATTTTTCGTGAGTATCAGCTATTTTGACCAATTTTACTAGAAAGGACCATGATTTTCTATGTGGTGAGCAGAGCTAACCAGTTTTTTGTTACAAGAAGTGGATGCTGGTTTGTAACTTGTGCTTCAGTTTTGCATATGATGGGGTGATGCTTGCAGTGATTTGTGATGATTCCTTTTTAGGATTTAGAATCATCATTATACAATATTGATTAGTGATATCTTATGGACCCATTATGTTACTCCCCCATTATTTTAGCTATTCAAACCATGATTTGGAGTTTCTAGTAGTTGTTTTCATGATGAAGTCACGTGGGCGATTCCTCATCAGGGAGAACTTCGTAGTCTTTATGGATATGAAGATCATGAAGTATATATTTTACTAGTGAAATCAGGAATTTACATAAAAAAATGTGGTTATTGTTTTTCTAGTACTACGACTTTGAGAAAATATATACCTTTGAATGGGAAATGACTTGGTTGATACATTGAGAAGAATGTGGAATAATGATTTTGTTCAAAAATCTATGTATGGTTGGAAGGAAATAGCGAGTTTTGAAGCCTTCTACTTGGATAAAAGGGTGGACGGGGGTAGATGATACTTATTCTAGATGACAGAGTAGTCCCTATGGTGAAAAAATTAGAGGAGTATCAGTGGGGAGACATAGATTTAGAGGTGTTTCATGACCGTGTTGTACATAGTGACACTTTAGAGGGGTGGTCAGATGATGATTAGAACCCCATTTTTTGTTGAAATTTTTTTCAAGTGGAAATGTACACAGAATTTTATCATGAGTTTCATATATTACCATTAGCGATAAACCCACCTGTATATAAGATGTACAATGGCTTAAAAATGCAGTATTTTTAGTCTAGGATGAATTTTTTTTATGGTAGAGTTTATGGATAGGTGTGTTTCTTCCATCAGGTGAATGCCGAGCATTGTGTTCCCAGTTATTTTTCTTCATCCCTTGGATATCTTGAGTGGATTTTGGACAATATATCAATAAATTTTTTGACATGATTTCCCATGTAATAGAGTGTATGTGATTCTATCTAGGTGGTGGTGGATAAATTGATGTAATAGGCCCAATTCATAGTAAATAACAAGTTTTTCATAGTGCACTCCTTATGAAGGAGGTATGTAGATGATGTATTAAATTTTCATTGAGTTTAGATGTCCATTATATCATATTCGGACATGTGGTATACCTCACGAGTCTAGAAGAGACTATGGAATTATTTTGTCACCTAATTGTGCCACAACAATACTTTTCACCCTCAGACAGATGGGAAAATAGAGTGGAGTATCAAGACACTGGTGGATGTGTTGTGCGAATCCATCATGGACATTGTCCTATAATGTTTAAAAATACTTCACTTAGTGTATCTCACATATAGTAATAGCTATCAATCATCTACTAGCATTTCTCGATACGTAGGATTTTATGATAGACTATTTCACTCTCAATAGTGTTGTGCATAGGTTAGGGAGAAAAATATACTTGTTATATATGTGGTGCAATGTATGAATGAGAAAGATCATCATGATTGGGAGAGGATAAATGCAACATAGGACCGATAGAAGTCATATAATGGTCATAGGAGGAGGCCCTTGGTGTTTAAGGTTGAGGACCCTATGTTCTTAAAGGTATCCCTCAATATGAGAAAAAAGTGGTTTCAGAGAGGGAATTACTTTTCTCCCAAGTTCATCAATCCTTATGAGGTGGTGGGTTTATTTGGTGAGTTGGAATATCGATTTTCATTTCCAATATAGTTTGAGATGATAAAAAACTTATTTCATGCCTCCCATATTCTTCGGAGTCTTCATTTTTACTCCTATATCATTTACTAGGAAGTGTTCAATTTCGAGGACGAACCGATGTTTGTAGAGAAGCTATTAGAGATCCAAGATCATCATTTATAGGTGATGCGAGGGTAGACCATTCCACTGGTTCGGGTGTTATGGAGGCATGGTTACTATTTGGAGAGTACACGGGATTGAGAGGCATATATGTGTGCCCAGTACCCGATGTTTTTGGAGTTTTTTCACTTTTTTTCTTAGTAATGATATGTTTAAACCATATTAAATTATGATATGAGTTGTTTTTCAATTATTGTTATTGTGTGGCATGGTTTGTCATAATGTCATAACATGAAAATAGGGGGATCCTAATTCCTAATTGAGATACATTAACTTTGATGCAATTAAACATTTTTAGGCCAATGAATTATTCCTATAGAGAATTGTTTCTTTACATTGTAGATGGAATTTCCGAGTTATCATGTTTACATAGTGTGGTTGTTGTGTTCGTGTTGTGTGTCTTTTGGTAATTTGGGTTAGTAGATGTTGGAGGAGATTTTCAATGATATGGGGTTATCTACTGCAAAATTCGAACAACACAAAGGTGATTTACCATTGAATGTTGATGTTATTGGTTGTTGACGGTGTTTTCAAGTGGTGTAAGATCCTTTAGAGGTATCTCGAAGGATGGTTGTTCAGACCCATCTTTTATCTGGGATGTGGTTTTGGATTCTCAGGGGTGAGAATAATTTAATCTGTATATGATGTAAGGTTATGTCCCCCTAGTGCATTGCATTATGGGTTTTGATGATTATGGATGTTTAGTGGATCTCATAGGGAGAATAAAGATGATTGATTTCTAGAGGCTGTAAAAGGGGGATTACATATATTATAATAGTATTACATGACATAAAACTCTGTTTCCATGACTCCTTATACTGTTTCATAGTGTTTATCATAATTTGTGGACTAAAAACTAAAATAAATTCAGAGGAAACCAATATTTTGATTGAAACCGAACCCCGGGTTATACACAATGATAATGGGAATTTCATGTTGTGCAATAAACCCATCCAATTTTGTTATAAAATTCTAATTAATCAACCATTCATTCATTTGGTTGCATTAACTCTTTCTAATCATTACCAATATTCCATTGGTTCCTCAAGGAAACCTTCTAACCCACTTCAACCTTCTTTGATATGTTGATCATAGTGGTTTCTGTAGGAATTTTTTGGTTGATGCCTGGTGATTTTTCTTATCTTTGTCATCAATTTATTTTTTGATTCCCATGAAATTCATTACCATGAAATGGGTTGGATTTATTTGTTTTTTTTTGGGAAGAAATTTGAAAATATTCTGGTGTGGAATAAGATGATCTATGTTTGTAGAGGTTTAATTTTAATTTGAGGGAATTATTCTTTACCCTGCGGTGCATGGATGAGTTGGAATACTTATTCGAGGTAATATTTGATTCATCTCTCTTTAATTGGGAATCATTCAGGTGGGTTCTACTTTTTTCCACCTCTGTATCTGGTTTTTCCTACATAATTTGTAATGCCCCAACCCCAGTTACCCAGAGTCAGTGAATTATTACATAACATTGGCATGATCATAGAAGATTAAGTCTCGAAAGACCAATTAGTTTAGTATCCTTGGAAACACTAGATACATACATATTGTTTACATTACATTATAAAGTGAAAACTACAACAACATAGTCTCCATAGTCCACAATCATATTCCCTCATAGTATCCCTGCAGGTCATTAATAAAATACTTCTTCACATCCTGGGAAAAATTAAACATAGAAAGGGGTGACCTTAGATGTCTAGTAAGGATAACAATATAGAGGAGTCTTTCATAAATAAGCATCAACATTTAAGGCAAATGTATAACTAAAAGAAAAGCCTTTTAAACTTGAACTTCAGCATAAAATTGAAAAAATAAAATGAAATAATTCCATTTACTTATTCACATGGATATTCTATTAGTCGAATAATCAAATGAAATATCAATAACAACTTTTATAATGATGGAATGCATAATGCTAGACTATCATAACCACATAGTCAAGGCCTTATGCCAAAAATAAAAATATGATTTAGTTAAGGCCTTGTTCCAAGACACTAGTTTGTCTAATTAGACCTACCGATGCATCGAGGATCTATAACGAGCTCCACTCATAACTTATTAAGTCCAATGCATTCCTCATATGAACAGGTTTAAACATAACATAAAGATTCATATTAAATCTAGCATATGAAATGTCAATACTATCTCTATAAACCATGAATGGGATAAAAATAACACATCATAATTCAAACATATCACAAAATCTTCAATTCAATATGGATGTTTTTTATCAAAATAAATCAAATTCAAATAAATATATAATCCATCCAATGATGTTGACACAGATGAAATCAAAACTATTTGAGAGAAATATCTCTTTATTTGAAATCAGTTTAAAGTCACATAATTATTAAATATAACATTTACATTGAAAATATCCTTATAATATTGTACAATAATCATTGAATATTTTATAATGGCGATAAATAGCCACACCCACCGTATAAGTTAAAAAAGACATTCTTACCTTCATTCTGTCGAAAAGGTTAAAAAAGACATTGTTTTGAAAATGACGGAAAGATTCCTTTATAAACAACATATAAAATGTCAAAAAAGTGTATAAATGACATTAACCCATTTTCTGTAAAATATTAATAATGATTTGAAATACATTTTTACGAAACATGTATGTTGATGATAAAGAGGTCCCAGTAGATAATTACGTATAAACAACCTCAGATAATGAAGTGATTGTAGAATTAAACATTACCTTTTAAATTTCCTTGGATGAGGTTAGTTTAACCTCCTATATAATTGTGAAATAGTTGTTATTAAATTATAAAATAATCATATACATTAATAAGATATCGTATATGATCTTTTATCATTACTTTGTTAATAATATTTTATTATTATTGTTGTTTCGGGGGTTCACTTACTCATTTTATTTTATATGTTTTGTTACATAAGATGTGTTTGTAATCCATAGGTTGCATCTTATTCATATCCAGAATGATATCAAATCCTTAAACACTATTTTTAATCATCAAATGAAAATTATTATAGAATGGATACGATGGGGATTGAATCATATCGCGTTCGTGGAGATGGTAGTCCGTATGTACGCACGAGCGACAATATCATTCTTTTGATATTAAAATAATATATAATTGTATGCTAAATAATATGTACAGAATCATTATCATGTTATATTTATTATTTACATAAATTCCACATCATTATCATACCCATCCAAATAATATTGTTTAGAATAACAATTACACCACGACGAGGAGACGGTTTGTCGTACATACACACGTATGGTGACACGACGTTCAAATGATGGATATAATACTGAATATGGTTGTACCATATTTATAATAACATCACAGTATATAGAATATACTAGATTAATTATTTTATAATGGAAATAACAAAATAATGAAGATGTTGAAGAAGAAAGGAAGTTGAAAGGATGTGGTGAAAACATTACATCTTCTTCAGTTTCTTCCTTTTGATTTGATCAAAAGGGATCCATAGGATGGCTTTTTGACTAAAGAAAATCCTCTAGGATAAAGGGAGGATAGCTTAGATGGTATTTGGGCAGAGTTTGGCCGATCCAGATGGCTTTGAAGCTGTGAAATAGAGAGAAGGGGTGTGCCCTTTTATAAGAGGGGTGAGGGGCATCTTATGAAAAGCTAGAAATATTATTTTATAATAAATTCATATTAGGTTTCTAATATCTCCAAAGTGGATTATTTAAAATTTATGATAGGGATAGGTTTAAATCCACTCAACCACTAGGTTTTAGACAGATTTGGGTCACTATATAAACTTTATGTTTTTTATTTAACTCTTAGTTGAATAGTTTGGCATTTACCATGTCTCTTTGTATTTTTATATTATATAGTTAATAAACATACTATATAATTCTAAAAGACCTAAAAGTGGTCCATAAATGATATAACTATCATGATATAAGTCCTTTGGCTGATCCTTAGATTTTATGGAATAGAAAATGAATTAATAATATAATATTTAAAAAAAACTATTTTAGGTAAATTTTGACACTATTGGGTATTTTGTTTTTTATAAATTCATAACATCCTTATTATTTCGAAAAAATTATTATAACCATTACTAATATTTTATATTAACCTATAATATAATTGTAATTCATAAAATTTCATAAAATTACATTTACATGTATATTTATAATATCAATTATTTTAATATTTTATTAATTAGGTAATTACTACATCACCATTGAGTCATAAATAAATTGACATATATAATGTCTAAAAATTATAATAAAATACCATAATGTATGAAATGTTTTTATCTTTATAATTAATATTTACAATCGAATTTATCATATGTATAACCCTATATTAAAAATGTTTTAGTAATTAAAATTTGATTTTGACTATTTTAACCCTTCTTTGAATTAAATAATAATAATTGTCCTAATCTATTCAATGTGTACCTAAATGATAATATTGTATTACTAAGGATGGTTTTGGTCGAGAAACACATTTCAAATAGAATTAGGACACATGATAGGGTAATATTAATATCATTTTTATCTTAATTACCCTATTTACTTATAACTGTGGTAAATAAAAGTAAAAAGTTACTATTCACCAAAAATTATTCTCACATCATTGAACAAAATTTTACATACCGATATCAACTTGTCTCACTGATTTTTTAAACTCCACTCACAGATGCGGTAAAAATAGGTTTTATGTGAATCTGCAAATTCTCCTATGAGATGGGTAAAAGACTGTGAAAAGTTCTATGAAATTTTTTTATATAGATAATTATTATAAATTGAATCCAATGAATTACATTGAACATATTTAGTAATTATTTGAATATTTTCACCTTAATTAAATTTAAATAAAATAAATAATTATTTAAATAAAAATTCAGTTTTAAACTATAACTCAGTGTTTTTTTACTATTCATCAAAAATTGAAATTTTTCTGAAAAATACAAAAAATTCAACATAATCTAATTTTGATATTCCGAATCCAAAAATGAAGTCCATTTTGAAAGATAAAATTTATAAAAAATCAATAAGTGGGTATTACTATTCATAACGTTTAGTATGATTGGTTGTGGTGTGTGTTAGAACTCAAAGTTTCATACAACACACACTACTGTATTATTTTAAGAGAAGCATACCGTGGAAGCATGGGGTGTTACATTATCCCCTCCTTCAAATAATTTGTTCCTTGAAATTTCTAGAATAGTACAACATGAAAAGACTCAGGTGGTTCTTCTTCATAAGTTCCTCGGGTTCCCACGTTGCCTCTTCCATCTTATAGTTTTTCTCCATAGAATGTTTACCAGACGAGTAGTCTGGTTTCATAGCACTTTTTCTCTCATATCAAGAATCATGATAGAGTTTTCACAATAATACATATCGGTTTCTAGTTGTAATTCTTCATAGGTGCGTACATGTGTTGGGTCAGGAATGTTTTTTTAATAGAGATACGTGGAAGACATCATGAAATTTGGAGAGACTTGGCGGCTTTTCCAAATGGTAAGCTACAGCTCCAACTCGCTCTAGATTTTCGAAAGGTCTTATGTACCTGGGGCCTAATTTACATTTCTTACCAAAACATTTAACTCCCTTCCATAGAGATACCTTCATGAAAACATGATCTCCGACCTGAAATTCAAATCCTTACTTCAATTATCAGCATAGCTTTTTTTCCTTCATTGAGCTACATTGATGTGGGTTTGGATTACCATCACCTTTTATATCGTTTCCTCCAACAATTCTGGGCCTATGAGTTTTCTTCCACCAATATCATCTCAATAGATTGGTGTGAGACATCTCTTTCCATATAATGCTTCTTAAGGTTCCATCTGAATACTTGAATGGAAGATATTGTTATGGGAAAATTCTACTAGAGGTAAATATTGATCCCACATACCCTGAAAGTCAATTGAGAAAGATCTCAACATTTCATCTAAGGTTTTAATAGATCATTATGATTGTCCATCTGTTTGAGGGTGGTTAGCAGTGCTCAAGTGAAGTTCAATATCCATGGCCTTCTAAGGACATTTCCAGAATCCTGATTTAAAATGGGGATCATGATCAGAAACAATCGATAAGGGTAATCCATGAAGTCTCAAAACATCATTAATATATAGTCTTGCAAGACGTTCAAATGGTAAATCCTCCCTTATAGGAAGAAAATGTGATGAATTGGTAAGATGATCAACAATGACCCATATTGCATCGTTCCTTCTAGGATTCTTTTGTAGTCTAATGAAAAATTCCATCAAGATATTATCCCATTTCGACTCAGGTATGGGAAGAGGTTTCAATACTCTTCCAGGTTGTTTCCTTCCAGCATTAACTTGTTGAAAAACCATAAATCTTTAAACAAAATCAGTAAACTCCCTCTTCATGTTGTCCCACGAAAAATGTTACTTCAAATCACTATAAATTTTGGTTCTCCCATGGTGTATAGAGAAATTGGAAATATGATCATCGTCCAACAATTCTCTTTTTAGATCAGGTATATCAGGAACATGTAGTATCTTCCCAAATTTAAAATTTCCATCTTCATACACAAAGTCACTCAATCTCTAATCATTCACAGCTTTAATATTCTTTTTAAAACCTTCATCATTGGTCTGAGAACTCCTTATCCTCTCTAGTGTTAATTTTTTGGCAACCATTTTAAAAATTACTGATGTTTCACCTTCCATGGGGATTTCCATATCCATCATTACTAGATCCATGTTTATAGTATACTTTTCAACTATCATATTGTTCAAAAATCCATGATCCTTTCTTCTCAAATCATATGCCACCTTATTTTCCTTCCCTAGGTGGTAGTGTATTGTGAAATCATAATACATGAGGAATTGAAGCCATATATATTTCCTCATGTTGAGTTCTTTATGTGAGAAAATATACTTCAAACTCTTGTGATGAGTATATATCTCACATTTTTTACCATAGAGATAATGTCTCCATATCATCAAAGAAAATATTACAGCATCTAACTCAATATCATGAGTAGGATAGTTTTTCTCCTGATGTTTCAGATGTCGTGATGAATAGGAAATAACTCTATCATTATGCCTAAGGACACAACCAAGTCCTTTCTTCTATGCATCACTATAAATAACGACCCCATCATTACCAGATGGTAGAGTAAATATAGGAGAATTGAATAATATTCTCATCAGTTAATCAAAACATTCTTCACAGTCATTTTTCATAAAAAAAAATTAACCCCTTTACGTGTGAGCATCGTTAATGGGTTAGCCAATTGGCCAAAATTCTGGACGAAACGCCGATAATAACCAGTTAAACCAATAAAACTATGTACCTCAGTTATACTTGTTGGTGTAGGACATTCTTGGATTTCCTTGGTCATAAAAGTATCAACAGAGATTCCATCATTAGAGAACATATATCCATGAAAAGAAATATCATGAAGAATGAATTTACACTTCCTATCATTCCCATATAAGTCATGTCTTCTCAGAGTCTTCAGGATAATACTCAAGTGATTTTCAAGATCATTGTAGATTTTGGAGTATACCAAGATATCATCAATAAATACCACCACAAAATCATCGAGATATTCATTGAAAACTCTATTAATTAGATCCATGAATACAGAGGGTGAATAAGTCAATTCAAAAGGCATTACTATAAACTCGTAATGCTCGTACCTGGATCGAAATGTTGTCTTTGGAATGACTTCCATCTTCACACACAACCGATGGTATCATGATCAAATGTCAATCATAAATAATTATTGAGCTCCATGAATTTGGCCAAATAAATCATCAATGTGTGGTAGGGGATACTTTTTCATTATTGTTACTACATTGATCTCCCTATAGTCGATACATAAACTCATATATCCATATTTTTTCTTAATGAAAAGGACAAGGGCTCACCATGGAGAAACAATAGGGAGAATAAATCCCTTATTAATAAATTCCTCTAGTTTTTTATTTAGTTATACTAATTTCACAGTGGCCATTCTATAAGGGGTCTTCGATATGTGCCTTGAACCCGGAATTAAATCAATGTAAAACTCAATTTCTCATTCTGGAGGATGGCCGGGTAAATATTCTGGAAACTCATCAACATGTTCTCTCACAATAGGTACATCCTCTACTTGAACATTCCAATCCTTACAAAAATTTTTTTCATTCTCTTCCTCCCCAATATTGAATTTAGTTGAGATACTGGTTGTGGATCAAGATAAGAATCAGGTAGTGATGATTCTTCTCTAAAGATAATGTGTTCTTTATCATCATCATAAGAAATTGTAACCTCCTTCTTATTACAATAAATCTTTTCAACATATTCCGAAAGCCAATCCATATCAAGGATTATTTCAAATTCAATCATAGGCATGACGATGACATCAGCGGATAAAGAACATTTATGTGCTCTAATGGGGATTGATTCACAAAAATTTGTTGCAATGATACTTCCAGTAATAGTTTTAACTGAAAACTCCCTCGTTAAATCAAATTTGAAATATCTAATTTTCTTAGAAAACTGGTAAGAGTTGAAACAATGTGATGATCCAGAATCAAATAATGCATTTTCTAAACTTGAGGAAACCATTATAATACCTACCACCATGTCATTCAGAGCTTCTACCTCAGCAGTAGTGAAAGTGTATTCTTGGGTTTGATTCCTTGGAATTTCTTGAGGTATGTTCCCCTGACACTTAGTACTTTAATTTTCATGATTTCCCATCTATCATCAATTCTAGTATTGGACATCGGTATCTTATTTCTTTCCCTTACAATCACGAGCATGGTGGCCTTTTTCACCACACTTGTAATACACTCCCATTACATTCAAGCATGTACCAGGGTGTTTCATCCCACATTTACTATAGGATGGATAATCAATTTTTCCCTTCATCCCATTATTTCCATTTCCGGATAGATCAGAAGATCTCTTCTTCTCTTTCTTTTCTTTAATGTCGTAAGACTTAGATAATTCTTTTTCTGTCTTGAAAGCACATGAGACAATATCTTCGTACGATGAGAAATATTGTGATACTAATGCTCGATGAAAAAATGGTTTTATCCCATCAATGAAATGATCAATCTTACTTCTTGGGATACATATATAATCTACATCATACCTTGTTATCCGTGTAAAGATAGCCTCATACTTTGCGACATTCTCATCCTCCTTTTGTCTCAAACTCAGAAATTGTCATTCCATATATGCTCGATGGTCACGAGGAAAGTATTTAACTATGATAAGCTCTTTGAACTACCTACATTCCATAATATATATTTATCATCTTCTTTTTTGTTTTGAATCAATGACCACCATTGGTCAACATCTCTAGTAAGGTGGTAAACTGCCATGATAACATTTTCCCTTTCACTACTCTCCAAGGCATGGTATATGTTCTCTAAGGAATTTATCCACTTCTTAGCTAATAAGGGATTTGTACTCCCATTAAATGTTAGTGGTAGTTTCTCTCATGACCCGTCCCCTTGGGCCCACATTTTGTCTACCCCAAGCCTAGCTTCCATAGGCTAGGGGCTGGCGACTAGCACCAAAGGCATAATTCCCTAGAACTGGGAAGACATTGCCTTTATAAAACGTAAACACTCACAACTAGAGTACAAGGGAAATAAAACACTAACAAAATATATATAGAAAGTGTGTTGAAAGTAAAAAGGGTCGAGAAATACAAGCACAACAAAAAGGTATAGCTACAACTGAAAGAAAGTACAACTAAAAAAGGCAAACAGCTGAATTGTGAAAGTAGCTCCTGGATAGTCCTTAGGGTTCCTACATGATGGGTAGGTGTAGATGTCCTTCTCAACACTCCACATCAATTGGTCCGCTCCGTGTGTCGTCACGCAGAGTGGTCCACCTCCGGGTACCATCCAGTCCTAGCGCTCTTGTCCTCTGTTAGTGTTTCCATCGTCTGCATCCAACACAATGAGTTGTGGGCATAGCCCGTGCATGGGTGAGTATAATGATACTTGGTAGGGACCCCGAGACCCTCTAGGACTCACAAAATCCAATAAGGATAATCCAAATATGAAAGATACAACCACGAAGTATGATTTCAATGGGTAACCATTACTTAGATATATGCCTATACATATACCCAAGATATCATGTAACCCATCACAATCATGAGGAAAACACAATGGTCATTGACTCAACTCAAACCAGGATTTTATTCATGATGTCGAAACCACGGCTGCTAGAGAACTTTTCCTCTGTCAAGAACAGTAGTCTTGTCTTGTCTTCGAGGTGCTACTCACTAACATTAGACTGCTAAGGTACTCCTCCTATCGAGTACTGTGGGTCTACCGCCTAACAAAGTAATGCTCTCCACCATGGGTCTGCCACCTCACACAGTAGCACTTCCCCTGATAGCCTACAGAGGTACTCCTCCTGTCGTGTACTGTGGGTATTTCACCTCACAAAGTAGTGCTCCTCCGCCATGGGTCTTCCGCCTCACACAGTAGTGCTCCCCACTGGGCTAATCAAGTCACTCCTAAATGAATCGGATAAGAAGTCAGCAGGTCTCAGCCGGCTACTAGATCTTCGTACTCTGTATGCTTGTCTCTGGTAGGATTCGATCCATGAACTACCTGTCTATAATCCAAGTGTCACAAAGTCCCACGAAGAAGTATTTCAATGTTCTTCCATGCCATAGGGGTCTCAAAGAAATAGACGATGTGTCAATCAGACGCTCGGTTTTTGATTTATTAGCCTTTTTGTCCTGGGGGCCCAATTGGTTTCGTGTACAAACCAACCTGACCGTAACTCAACTCTACACCGAACACCCATGGGGTATACTCAATGGATTTTTTTACACATAAATCATGTATTTTTTAATAATCTATCGTTCATGGATATTGCAAACTTATATCAAATATAATTTCTACCAAAATTATATATTTAATCGGATAAAATAGTATCTAAATATTGAATTAAATATGTAATATTTTTTGTATGGTCTCCTATATTCATGGTCATAAAATAAGGTATTTTGGAAAGGATTTAGGTTTTCACAAATACGATTTAAATGAGTTTAAGGAGACTTTACAAGGACCTATGGATTAAGATATTTTAAAAACAAGAATCAATGTTATTAGATGAATTTATTTCCGCAATATAACATATTATATTCTAATATTGTATTCCTTTTTCAATTTATATTATTATGATATCTATTATGTTTAAATTATTTATCTTATTCCAAGTGAGTCATTTTCCTTAAATATAAAAAGAAATATCATCTTATCATTTTCTTAAAGGAATGAGAACTCTAAATCAAAAAATAATTTCCCAAATACAATCAAATATTTCATCCCTGCATCATATATCTTATATTATTACGCTAAGACAATTATATGAATGAATAATTTGTAAACCTAAGGAGGTATTTCAAATATTATGTCATCATATTACAAGACACATTCAAAGTGTATTTATTATTCCACTGCATTTAAATGTGTTTCATTAATTCTAAAAAGATGAATCTAGTTTAATCAATAAAATGATATATTATTATGGTTATGCAATAATTATTTTTTAAAAAATTAAATCTAATATTAAATGAATGTTTCACTTGTGTGTATATGTGGAATATCATTTTATTAGAGAGATTTATTAATTTCCGACAAACATATATGAAAGATTGTTTTTATGATACATTTAATATTTAATAACGATATTTATAACATACATATTATTATAAAATTAAAATATCTAATCTATATTATTACCTTCCTATTGATTGATAGATGAAAATGTTTCTCGTGTATAGGTTTGGAGTACATCCTTTAGAAAAAAAAAATTATTGGTTTTTTATCACATATTTATATTATTTTTATAAAATTTAATATAATGGAAAAATAAGATTCTAATTTCCTGAATAATATAATGTAGATGATGAAACCATGATAAAATAAAGAGTGTCTAAACTTCCAAATCAAAATATACATGAAATACAAACCAATTATCACACACAATAATGATTCTAAAAAGAATTTTTAATAAATGGATGATAACATGTTATAAGTAAATTATATACTGTATAATATGAATGTGTATGGTTTTATTAAATAATTATAAAAAAGTCATGTTAATTATAAGTGATTTGATGGCTCTTATGAAACATGATAGACTTGAGTTAAGAGTTTTTCATCTCAATTTCACTCAATTGAGCCTTCTGTTATACTATGATCCTAGTTTCTTTTATATCCTCTATACACTTCCCTAGTAAAATATTATTCCCAAAGTCCCTCTATATTAATGATATTCAATGTTAAAATTATGTTTTTTTAAATATATTGGTTTTTATTCAAATGTTTTTAATGCGGTAATGGTTTATTTTATAATGAAATCTTTCTTATAGATTATTTGTGTTTCTATTCGTGGTCGGTGAATTATTTGATATTTAAGAATTCAAACAATTATGTTTTCTTCTAATCTAGTTATTTTTTTGGTTTTCTTATATTATTTTCATTATAACCATCATTCATAATTTATATGATATAGAAAACCTTTTTTAATAAAATACTTCACTATTTCCCCTATGATCAGTAATAAATTTATTTAAAATCCATGTTTCATAATTTTTTTAACAATATACTTTTATAGGAATAGTTATTATTAATTTTCATTTAAAAAAATAAATGAATTTATTTTCATTTAATTAAAAGGAAACATTTTAATTATTTAATGAAGAAGTTATTTTAAAAATTAAACAAAAGTGTGATAAGAATATTATTATTAACATATATGACACCAATAGATTTTACCGCCTCCATGAATATTATTATATTTTTAAATTAATATAATATTTTCTATGATTCATTAACAAAAATACATTTCTAGGAATATTTAATGGAATAAATGAATTATTATTTAAATAGACATAAAATTATTTTGGATATAAAATACAACATCGATTCATCTATAATGTTTCAAATAATTAAATTTATATATTTTTTGAAATTTCATTTTCTGTTCCGTCTCTAATTATTAATGGATGATTTTTTGTATAAAAATTGTGATGATGTTATTCTATCATCAACTACAAATTTGTTGATAACAAATTATTTTTTGGGCATTCACATTCTTGTGATGACATTGTCAATCACTATCCATTATTCATTTTATCACGACCACTCCCTACAAAGATAACATTCCTAGAAAAAAATGAAAAAAGGGAGATAATGATAACTATGTCCCACCAATAGTTGTCCCTGGGGTGGAGAAAAACACCAAAGGCAAACAAATCTCACATAATGGGGGGAATTACAATTTTATAATAAAAAATATTGTGAGATTAGTTGTATCAGTCCTGAAAAAAAAATAAAATTCAGAAATAAAAGAAAAAAAAATATCCCACATGTATGTATAAAATAAAAATGTTACAAATACAAATATTCTTCAGAGTAATTACCAAATGTAATGTTAAGTTGCGAAAAAACAACGATCCCAATTTCTGAGATTATAATGTCTAGCACAGTCTCCAAAGTCCTCATGAAACCCCAATGTTGTTATATATAGTAGGGTGAGAATACATTTATATTCAATAGTAACCCAAATGTCAATAGTTTAAAAATGAGAGTATAATAATAATTCTCATATGAGAAAACATGTGAACTAAGGGAACCTAATTAGGTATTCTATCAATTCCCTTATCACAAAGGCACACTCACCATGTAATGAATGTTAGCAATAGTAATATTGTAAGCACATCGATAGTTGGGTAGATTGCACAAATTTTCAAATGATTATCAAATCTAACACACTAAAGGAAAAGTTTTTGGTGCTCCCACCTCTTTCAAACACACCACTTCACAACCTGCCTTCACACGCCTGGGCCTCAAAAATAATTATTTCCCTCAGAAACGTGGGCCACATACCAAAACACATCTTGATGAAAACTGGGAACAAAACACATCTCATCCCAAATATAATTGGTATACACAATACATCTCATCCGGAACTAAAATGGGAAACAATACTCACCAGCACAAACCATAGCCTCATGAATAACATCCTACACAATGAATCTTGGGTTATTTCCACCTAGTAGAGAGATATGGGATGTGTGGGTGGCCTTAAAACCATCCTATCACAAGGATGATTGGGAAATACACCATACCCCATGAAAATGGGGTTGTTCAGAACATAGTGATATCTTACGGTGGGAAGCATATAAAAATAACAAAGGAAACATATATTTATACTAAAAAACACTCAAGCCCAACCTATGGGATTTAAATCATCAAATAACTCTCAATGACATTTTTTCTGCTAATTATATGTGAATTTACTAGTATCAACAATCGTCACTTCATAATTAGTTAAATTAAAGAGGAATCACAAAGATCTATCACTTAACACCCATTCAGATCGCTATTTTGCTCATCCAAAATCACATTCTCTATTAAATATTCATTTATTCATCCCATCAACACCCGTGAGAATATTAAACACAAAAAATAAATGAACAAACAACCATATTCATATCTGATTGTGAAGAGACAAATAAAATAATGTATCTTTTCATTACACTACATTTATCAAGCATTCATCGATCCCAAGACACAGGGTGAAGATTTCTGAATTCTACTATTGGAGAAAACCATGGAGAGCTACCCATAACAACCACTAACATCATCATTATTCAATATCATTCCCCCCAATCCATTATATCAACCCCAAAAAACCCATAACATTACCTCACATAGAATAACAAATCAACACAACCATTCCCAACAGCCTTTCTTCATAACAATAAAACACACATCACATCAATCAATACAAACATAGCACAACAAGATAGTATACCTTCTGGAAAAAACTGCCAATCCATTCCATAATAAATAAATCTCTCAACTTGAGATTCTATTACAATATACATACCATCCCAGATCACATAACCAATTCTGAAACCTCAATAAAACACAATTTAGAATAAATGCAAATAGAACACAACACCTCACAGACTAAGGAAGAGCATAAGCAGATTTAACAAGCCATTCTTTATTCAATTTTATCTTGTTAATTAGAGAGTAATCATAGAAAACATTTGATCCCAGGGAATCCATTTATTAACTGAGTACGCATGCTTAAAAAGTTTTTCATAATGGATATTGAATAGTATATAAACAACATGTTACCAAAAATCTATTAGGTTAACCAAAAAAGACCCCAGATGACCCTGATTTTCCATAGATATATTTCCCATACAATTCAAAAATAATAACCAAAAAAAACATGTTGATCATTGATCACTTTTCCCAAGCCCCAACATATT
This sequence comes from Viscum album, assembly GCA_963277665.1. NCBI lineage: Eukaryota > Viridiplantae > Streptophyta > Magnoliopsida > Santalales > Viscaceae > Viscum > Viscum album. Next base: position 52,071,571 of record OY728143.1, on the reverse strand, counting down.
GATTTGTGCCGATTTAATTATCTTCAATAATCATGACTGAATTGTGGCCTCAAAAATAATTGATACACACATCCCACATGATTCATAGATAAAAATATGATGTAGAGAAACCTACTTGTAAGAAGAATTGATCAAAACATTCTTTAATGTGCCAAGGTAGGGGTTTCTCATGCAACACGAATATACTCATTGGAAATTTTGAGTCAAATGATATAACAAAAACACATGGATTCTCAAGGATGAAGGGATCGAGGAAGAAAAATAGAAAATTAAAGCACTCTAGGAAGGTAAAATCTTCGATTTGGAAATTACAAATCATAAATCAATGGGAGAAACAATTTTAAAATCCATTAATGGTGGATATTGACATGGAACATGTTTTTTGAAATTTAAATGGTAGCTTCATATTTTTAGAAGATATATACAATTTTTATCACTCCAAAAACAATTTAATATGGTATTAAATGCAATTTATTTCCAATGAAATGTTAATGAGGTGAAACAGAAAAAAGTAGATAAATTTGGAATTATGAAAAACAATTTAAAAAGTGTCAGTGATGTATGAGTTGATGGTGAGAGCTAATGTTGACATGATAGCAGTGTGAGTCACTGGTCCGATTCACTGGTGAATGAGTCATTGGTGTATGCTACCATCCCGACCTATAGGTGTGACTCACCATGACGACCTAACACATTGAGCTAGAGTTGTGAGATACCATTGAAAATTGATATTGTGACTCACCATTGTCAGATTACATTGCGACTCACTGTTGTGACTCTCCTTTTCGACGTACCGTTAGAAAAACATGAAATTTGGAAATGACTTGAAGTGGGTCATCCTGACCTCCCAGGAAAATTTAAACACTAGAATTTGGAAAGGTAATTAACATAATAGGTCCATCCATTACACCAGATACCTCTCCAACTATCAAAATGATTGATAAATCAAATCTAAACCCATAAGAAAAATAGGGTCTTAGAAAACCACCCTTTGAGATACCACTCATTGATCCCTATACACTTGAAAAAATAATAACAACCAAACACATCAACATTCAATGGTAGACCACCTTTTCTTGTTTGAGAGTTATTTCAGACTCCTCCATATCCAAGAGGGCCTCCTCTAACATATTATATCCCATAAAACCAAGAATAACTCTACATGAGCACAACAACCATGTCATCTCAAACAAACAAATAATAGAATCATGTTCTCCATATCAGGATACTATCTACTCTTGGATGAATTGACTCACCTGCATGAGTTTTATCACATCAACATGAGCAAATATTTATTAGGAATCCATTATTTCCCTTTTCACATGAAAAAAAATTATCACAAAATTACGCACACATATGTCAACCCAATGGAAAAACAATCATATGAAAAACAAGGTTCAAAATTACATTTTAAAAAATAGATAGAGAAAAAAACCAAAATACCATGGCTACTCGTCATGCATCTACACATATTTCTCCCATGTACTATCTTCTTGTATACCATGCCTCCACAACACATGTATCAGATTAATGGTACATCCACACTGCACCATCTCCCGACGATCGTGAATCTTTACTAGCTGCTCCACATACATCAGGTCATCTTCAAAATCCAATTCTCCCTAGTCGATGACATGGTTGTCGTCATGAAGATATTAGTGATGATAAGATACATAGAACAAAGTGTGTATCCTTTACAACAATGGTGGTATATACAAATGTTTTCCCACCTCACCAACTTCCCACATCACCAGGAAGGGTCCAACGATCATGAGAGAAACTTTTCCCTATTCAAAACCACTACTTCCCTTGTCAAGGTGAAGCCTTCAAGATAAAATGGTCCCCATCCTAGAAATCTATGGGCCTCATCTTTTGATTGAAAAAATACTTCATCTAGTCCTACAATACCTTCAACCTCTCACAATCTAGCAGAACAACCTCGTTCATTCTCTGAAACACATTCGGAACAAGAATAGATGTCTCCGCTTCTACTATCAAGAAAAAAGGTGAATGAAAAGTTATAAACTAATAATATTCAAATAGAGTCATGAAAATCAAATATTCATAGATGTTAATATAATAAAATGTGACCAAGGGTATGTATCACACTCAAGATCCACCAATGTCCAAGACACATGCTCACAATATATCTTCTAGCATCTGTAAAGTTTGTTCAATTTGCCAATCTATCTGAGGGTATAAGGCTGTTATGTGGCATAAATAGTTACCACATAATCATGCTAAAATTCCCTCTATAATCTGTAGGATACAGGTCTATCCCAGTCTATGATAACAGATATCAAAACACCAAACAGTCTCACAATCATTCCCACAAAACTCTTCCCTAATGAATCCACTATGCCCGACTCCTTAATCGATATGAAGATGTATAATTTAATCATTCAATCAAATACTATGCCGATGGAATCATATATTCTATGATCCATTAGGTCTACATTGATTAGATTAAGATATTTATTATTATTTTATTTTATGAAGAGTTAAAATTTCTAAATTTAATGGATAATACCTAAAACATTTTTAATATAAGGTTTTACATAAAATAAATTTGACTATATTTATTTATTAGAAAAATAAAATATTTTACCAATAAATATATTTTATTTATTATTTTTATTCATTAAATAATTAAATTTATTTACGATATAATGATGATTCAATAATTACATTATTAATGAAGGATAAAACTAATTGAAATTATAAATATCCATATAAATGTAAATTGAGACTGATGATTAATTACAGTAATTTTATAGGTTAACATGACATGTTAGGTTTGGTTAAATAAAATTTTTTCAATGTAAAATTTTTTTAATTACTTTCACAGAAATAATATTCCAAAGAGTGTCAAAATTGACATAAATGAGTTTTTAGAACAAATACTATAGGATTAATTTATATAATATTCCTAAAAAATTTATGTTTCAGTAAAAGGACATAGATAAGGTTATATATATTAATAATGAACCTCGTGGGGATAAATTGGATTTTTATTGTGTTATTATATATCATTTATAATAATAATAAAATAATACATGTTAAAAGATAAACTATTTAACAAAGTGTAAAATATAAAAGATATAGTTAATATGATGACATAAACATGTCTAATACCTATTGGTTGAGTGGTTTTAGAATGATACCCACCATAGCCTCAAAATAAATAAATATTGAGCTTCTACTAAGAAAATATGATTTCATAATAAAATAATATTTTATGGTTTTCCTAACATGATCCTCACATATATTATATAAAGGTATTTACCCTTCTCTCAAAATCACGTCTCCAAAACCATTTGGCTCGCCCATACCTGGCCAAAAAATCCTCCCAACTACCCTCACTTCATCCTAGGTACCTTAAATTAATCAGAATGCTTACTTTTGGAGCCATTTTGATCCAATCATAAGGAACCACTTGAAGAAGAGGTAATAATTTCACCACCACTTTCGATGATCTTTTCATCTTCCACATCCTCTTTCTTTGTTATTTCCTTACCAAAAAAATAAATCTAGTAACTTATACATATTGTGATGTTATTATAAATATTTTAACATCATATTCATTATTCTACCAATCCTATGAATGACATTTCACTATATGTGCAGACGTAGGGCTTACCGTCTCCACGTCGCGGTGTAATTTGTTATCCAGACACCTAATTATTTGGATGGGTATTATAATGACTATAACTTGTATAAATAATAAATAGAACATGATAATTATTCTTTATATATGATATACTATCCAATTACATATGATTTAACCTTTAATATAATGATATTGTCACTCGTGCGTACGTATAGATAACCGTCCCCACAAACGCGATGAGATTTTTTCCCCATCATAATAATTCAAGAATAATTTTCATTTTATTATTAAAAATAATTTTTATGAAAATAATATAATTCTGGATATGAATCAAATACATCCTACTCCTAAAAAATCAGGGCTTACATAACCATGCATATAAAGGAAACTGAATCAATTAACACCTGAAACATTGATACTACAGAAATATTATTAACAAAGCAATATTAGAAGATCATATATGATATCATATTTTTGTTAGGAGTTCTTATATAATTTAATAAAAATTATTTAACTATTATAATATATTTTAATTTACCTTCTACGAATGAAAAGTATTGGGTAAGGTTTATTTCTACAATCACTTCATTATCTGAGGTTGTCTATACTTGAGTGTCTATTGGGAAATCTTTATCATATGAATCCATGCTTCTTAAAAAAAATTTAAATCATTTTAACTATTTCATAGACTATGGGTTAAAGTCATTTATACCCACATTGGACATTTTATAAGATGTTTATAAATGAATCATTCCGTCATTTTCCCAATATGGTCCTTTACTACCATTTCCACAAAAATAAGGAAATTTTTTTTTCTTAACTTATATATCGGCTGCAACTATTTTCCACCATTATAAAAACTTCGATTATTCCATTACAAGTTTATAATAATTTTTAAAAAAATAAATGCTTTCTTTTATAGTAATATGACTTTTAAATGGTTTCAAAATAGAAAGTGGTATTTCATTCAAATAGTTTTCATTTCAACTATGTCAACATCCATTGATGGATTTTAAACATGTATGAAGTTGATTTATTAAGATAAGAATCATTCATTTTGTATTGAATTTTTTTTGATATTCTTTATTGTGGAAGTGTTATTTTAATACCATACATGTTTTATTTTTAAATTTTTTTCATTTTGTATGCTTGTTTTAATACGAATGTTTATGTTATGTTTAAACATTTTCATATGAGAAATGCATTGGACATAGTATGTGATGGGTGGAGCCCTCTATAGATCATCAACGCACCAGTAGGTCTAATGAGACAAACTACTGTCTTGGCCAAAAGACCAAGAAAAAATCTTATTTGTAATCTTGGAACGAGACCCTGACAATGTGGTTATGATGTCCGACATTATTCATTCCATCATTATGACATTGGCTATTGATATTACATGTGAATATTGGACTAGTATAATATCCATGTGAATAGGTAAATTGAATTATTTGATTTATATTTTCCATATTATTATGATTTTTATGTTTAAAAGACATTTGTTTTAGTCTTATACATTTCCTTAAAATGTTTTTCTTATTTAGGAATATTTATGATATATTGTTATCCTTACGGAGAACCATTGATCACACCTTTCTATGTTTTTTTCCCAAGATGTGGATAAGTATATAATTACTTACCTGAAGGGATAGTCTAAGGGATATGAATTTTATCATAGGAGAAAATGTTGTTTTTTTTTTCATTTTATAATGTAATTTAAATCTTATGTATGTATCTTGTACATCCAAGGATACTAAAGGGGTCGTTCATTCAAGATTTGATCCCTTGTGATCATCCCAATACTATGTAATAATGCAACTACTTTTGGGTAACTGGGGTTGGGGAATTAAAGTTGGTATCAGAGGATTTTTAGTACAAACCTTGGAATATTGATTTAGAAAAACATTGACTAAAAAACATTACAATAAGATAGACTTTGATGATAATTGTAGAAGAACATCCTAGAATTTTTATAACATAGTGATTCTGTTTGTTTTCCATAGAATATTTCTCTGTATGGTTATGAGTAGGTAGAGCCAGCTTGGTCACAGATTTACCTCAGTATGACAACTCTGACAAGGAGTTTCAGTATTAACTAGGGTTATCCTGGTACATGACAATGGACTTTGCAACACTCGAGGTTACGACACTCTTGGTAGATATTCTTATGATAATTCACATATTATTTACAAACAATTATAAAGTATTTATGAGTATATACCTCCCCAAATATTTTATATGAATATTGATTATATCCAAAAACTATTGAATTTATGTTAAGTGTTTTACCAGTTTAGAATTAGCTATTGAGATTCATAAACTATTCTAGTGGATTCCATTAGTTCGAAAGGGTTCCCAGTTGAAGGACTGGTAATCATATCAACTCACATAATCCATGTAATGATTTCCATCCTACTCATGATTATTATAGTGTAGGTGGTGATGCAACTGGTGTGGATCATCATCATACTATAATCGAACAACTCTCTCCGGTTATGAATAATAACCTTACCCTTATAGAGCACTCGAATACACAACATGGATGATCATTGTTAGACTGAATCATGAGGCAACAACCACCAACATTCAAAGGGACTAAAAATCCATTTGTAATTAAGAAATTAATATGTTCATTAGAGAAAATACATCATGCTATAGGGATTATTGAATAGGAGAAAGTTGTCATGGAAGTTTATCACCTCACGTGAGATGATGATAAATGGTTGTCATTAATTCAAAACACAAAGGAAGATGAAGAAGTATCAAATATGAAATGGAGGGAGTTTAAAGAGATTTTAATATAAAAATACTTTCCTCGAGACCATCCAACAGATATGGAAAGACAAAACTTGAGTCTGAGGCAAGGGAGGATGAGAATGTCACAAAATATGAGGCCAACATTATAAAGAAAGAAAGTAAGACAAAATATTATATACATAACACAGAGTGTAAGATTTATTGATTCATTGATGGGTTAAAACCATTTTTTCATTGAACATTATTCTCAAAACTCTTCTCATTATATGATGATATTGTCTCATGTGCAATCAATATAGGAAAAGATTACCTTATGTCTTAAAAAGTTAAAGTAAGGAAAGAAAATAAGAGATCAATATAATACTCTGGATATTGAAATAAGTGGATGAAGGGAAATGTTTAATAATCATCATGTGGTAGATATGGGAAGAAACACCCAGGTACTTTCCTGATGGGATTGTGAGTCTATTACAAGTGTGGTGAAAAAGGCCACCATTTTCTTGATTGTAAGGAAAATAAAGTGGTTACCAATGATAAATGATACAATTGTAGAGAAATGGGTCATTATGCAAATAAATTTCTTAAGCGGCATAGAAAAATTCCTCAGAAAAGAACAAGGGAGGATGAAAAAGCTTATACGATCACTACTATTGAGGTTGATGCTCTCAAAGACATTGTGGTAGGTAATTTTACTCTTTCCTCAAGTTTAGCCAATGGTATAATTGATTCAGGATCATCGCATTGTATGATATCTTCCTAGTTTTCTACGAATATTAGATATTTCTAATTTGATTTAACAAGGGAGTTTTCAATCAAAACACATCAGGGAAGTATCATTGCAACAATGTTTTGTGAATCAGTTCCCATTAGGGAATATAAATATTCATTATCTGCTGATGTCATCTTCATACCCAAGATTTAATTTGATGTAATCCTTAGTATGGATTGGATTACAGACAATGAAGAAAAATTTTATTGTTTGAATAAGGATGTTACAATTTTTGATGATGATAATGTTTACAATATTATTAGAGTTGAAACATCACCACATAATTCTAATCTAGATCCACCTTAATTCCTCTACTAAAATAAATTATTGGGGAGGAAGATAATGATATAACAATGGCTGTGGAAATGAATGTTTAAATAGAGGACAAAGTTATTTTTCAATAATATGTTGATGTGTTTGTAGATGATTTACATGGACATCCTTCAGAATGAGAAATTGAGTTTTCCATTTATTTAATTATTATTTCAAGGCCAATAATGAAGACCCATTATATAGTGGACACCATGGAATTAGTAGAACGAAAGAATAAACTAGAGGAATTGAGTAATAAATGATTTATTCACCCATGTGTTCCTCTATGGGGAGCCCCTACTCTTTTCATTATGAAGAAAGATTGATCTATGAGGTTGTGCAATGACTATAGGGAGATAAATGGCATAATAAAAAATAAAAAGTATCCCCTACCTCAAATTGATGATTTATTCAATCATCTTCTTGGACAAAAATTATTTTTAATAATTTTACTTCGATCTGGATATCATCAGTTGTGTGTCAAAAAAGAAGAAATTATGAAAACAACATTCTGTACCATGTACGAGAATTATGAGATTAAATTAACTATTTTTGGATTGATTAATCAACCATTTGTCTTCATGGATCTAAAGGATAATATTTTCAAGGAATACCCTGATTACTTTTTTGTTGTGTTAATTGATGATATAATGGTAAAATAAAAAAGCTACCATGAAAATGAAAATCACTTGCGCAATATTTTGAAAACCCTTTGAATAAATTAATTATATGGGATGTTTATCATGGGTGAATTCTAGATTTAGGAAATGTATTTTCTGGGATATATTTTCTTTATGGATGGAATCTCTACCGAACCATTAAAGACCAAATCAAACCTAGAATGTAAAGCACCGACATGTATAACCGAGGTACGTAGTTTTATTGGTTTAGCAGGTTATTCCTGCTATTTCATCCCAAATTATTCTAGATTGTCAAACCCATTATCTATTCACACATGTAAAGGTGTTCAATTTGTTTCAACAAAAGAGTTTGAATAATGTTTTCAAGAACTGAATAGAAGATTAGTCAATTCTCTCAGCTTTACTCTACAATCATGGAATGATTGTTTTGTTATTTATAGTTATGAATCAATGAAATGACTTGGATGTGTCCTTATTCATAATGAAATGTTTTTTACCTATGAATCAAAGTTGCTAAAAATTAATGACCAGAACTAACCCACTGATGATATTGAGTTATCAACTGTAATATTTTCTTTTAAGATATAAAGACACTATCTCAATGATGAATAATGTGAGATATATACCGATCATAAGAGTTGGGAATATTTTCTCATAGAATTATCTCAACATGAGGAAATGATGATTTCCTGAACTACTTAAGGATTATGATTTCTCTACACACTACCACTTGGGGACATAAAATAATATGGAAGATGATTTGAGCATAAAGGATAATTGAGTTTTGAACAAGATGAGAGATGAAAGGGATAATATTTTTATGGATCTAGTAAAGATGGATATTGGAAAAACCATTGATGGTGAAACATCAATAATTTTTCAAATGGTTGCCAATCCATCTTTACTGGAGATGATATAGTGTTCTCAGATTGATAATGGGGACTTTCAAAAGAAGATTAGAGCTGGTAATGATGGAAGATTGACTGACATCGTATAGGAAGATGGGATTTTGAAATTTGGGAAGAGACTTTGTGTCCCTGACATACCTGATCAAAAAAGGGAATTTTTAGTTGATTCACATAGCTCCAATTTCTCTATACACCATGGTAGCATAGTGAAGTATTGTGATTTGAAAAAACATTTTTTGTGGGACAACATGAAGAGGGAGATTGTTGAATATGTGTCAAGATTTATGTTTTGTCAATAGGTTAAGGCTAAAAGACAACATCCTAGAAGTTTTATGAAACCTCTTCACATAACTGAGTGGAGATGGGATGATATTATTATGGACTTTGTCGTGGGACAACCTAATACTCCTAAAAGGAATGATGCAATATGGGTCATTGTTAATCATCTTACCAAGTCAACATATTTTATTCCTATAAGAGACAACTTACAACTTGAACGTCTAGCCATAAATTATATTTATGATGTTCTAAAACATCATTGAGTACCCCTATAGATTTTTTCAGATCATGATCCTCATTTTACATCAAGATTCTATAAAATTAGTCAGAATGAATTTGATACTAAACTTCATTTTAGCACTTTCTACCACCCTAAAATGATGGGAAATCAGAACAGAATATTAAAACCATAGAAGAAATGTTGAATTATGTCTCCCTTGACATTAAATGTTTGTGGGATCAATATTTACCTCTGGTAGAATTTTCTTGTAATAATAGCTTCCATTCAACTATTCATATGGAACAATATGAATCGTTATATAGAAAGAGATGTCGGAGACTAACTTGTTGGGATGATGTTGGTGAATGGAAACTACAATTCCCAGAACTTTTTGATGAAATAATGGAAAATGTAAAGGTTATCCAAACCCACATCAATGGAGTTCAATGTAGGAAAAAGATCTATGATGATAACTGAAGGAAGGATTTGGAATTTCAAGTAGGAGATCATGTTTTCTTGAATGTATCTCCTTAGAAGGGTGTTATATGTTTTGGTATGAAGGGAAAATTGAGTCCCAGGTACATAGGACCTTTCAAAATTCTTGAACTAATTGGAGTTGTAGATTATTGTTTGGAAATGCCCTCAAGTCTCTCTGATGTTCATGATGTGTTCCATGTATCACTATTGAGAAAATACATGCCTGGTCGAAGGCATATTCTCAGCTATGGAGAAATAGAACTGGAACACGACCTGTTTTATTGCGAAGAGTCTATTAGAATTATTGATACCAGAGAACTAGTGTTGAGAAACCGGACAACTCATCTGGTGAATTTTTTATGGAGAAATAATTTGATAGACGAGGCAAAGTGGGAACCTGAGGAACTTATGATTATGAACCATACAGATGTTTTTATGTAGTAATATTTTAAAAATTTCTAGGAAAAAATTATTTGAAGCATAGAATAATGTAACACCCCAAGCTTTATGATATGATTCCCTCATTGAATTGAATTTCAACAATCCAAGTGACACGGTTGACATCATTAAGTAAAATGTGGTACAATATGATGTAATTTTTTTGGGAATAATACCTTTTGAATTTTATTTACCACTGTTTAAAGTAAATAGGGTAATTAAAGGTATAAATTATATTATAATTACCCTAATACATGTTCTAATTCTATTGGATAAGGGTATTTTGACCAAAATCAACTATAGTAATAAAATATGATCCTTTTGGTCCACTTGGATTAGATTATGACATTTATTATTATTTTATTTGAAGAAGAGAAAAAAGTGTTAAATTCCAATTTTAATAACTAAACCATTTTTAATATCAGGATTTTCATACGATAAATTAGATTATATATATTCATGAGAAATAAAAAAATATTTCTGACATAGTGGTATTTTATTTATAATTTTTAGACATTAAATAATTAAATTTATTTACGATACAATGATGATGTTGTAATTACCTTATTAACAAAGGATTAAAATGATTGATATTATAAATAAAAAAATAAATGTAAATTAAATATTATGATGAATTCAAAAAAAAATTCATGGTTAATATTACATGTTATGGTTGGATAAATAATTTTTTTTTCAAGTGATAAATTTAATATGACATTCACAAAAACAAAATACCAAATAAAGTCAATATTTAAATAAATGAATTTTAAAAACAAAAACTATATTATTAATTTATATAATATGCCTAAAAATATATGTTTCATACAAAAGAAAAAGATAATGTTATATATATTAATAATGAAATACTAGGGGTTCACATTTCTTTTTATAGTAAGTTTATTAAATAGTAATTATAATAATACAAGAATACATTGTAAAAATTAAACTATATAATGAAGAGGTAAATCAAAAAGATATGTTTCATATGGTGACCTACACCTATCTAAACACTTTTAGTTGAAATATTTTCGAAGCATACCCATGATATCCATGAAATAAATTATTAGAGATCCATTATAAACTGAATATTATTGTATAATAAAATAATATTTCATGCTTTTCCTAAAGTGACCCCCACCTATCTTATAAAAAAGTTCTTCCACTTTTCTCAAAATAATACATTTAATTCCATTTGGATCGGCACACCCTTGCCCCAATATTCATTCAATTATCATACCATCAACCTAAAGGCCTTACATTGATAAGAAATCCAACCTATGAAACCCTTTAGATAAAATCAAAAGGATACACCCGAATAGGAGCTAATAATTTCACCACATCTTTCAATGTTCTTTTCTTCTTCCACTTCATATTTTGTTGTTATATCCATAACAAAATAATATACCAGTAACATGTACATATTTTGATGTTATTATAAATATGGGAAACTCATATTTATTATTCTATCAATCCTGTTAATTACATGGCACCATACATGCATACTTACGGCTTACCATCACCTTATCGTGGTGTAGTTTGTTATTCAAACAAATCATTATTGGGATTGGTATAATAATGAGTATAAGTGATGTAAATAATAAATTTAAATTTTTATTGATTCTCTATATTGTATATACTAAACAGTTATATACTATTTAACTATCAATATAATGATATTCTCCCTCGTACGTAAGTACAACTTACCGTCTCCACGAACGTGATGAGATTAATTCCCCATAAAAATAATTAAATAATAATTTAAATTTTATGATAAAAAATAATGTTTAAGAACATAATATCATTCGGTAAATGAATCAAATACATCTTATCCATAACAAACATTGCTTACGTAACCAAGAAGATAAAGGAAAATGATCTAATTAACATGCGAAATGATGATACTTCAAAAACATTATTAACTAAGCAATATAAGAAGATCGTATATTATATCATATTCATGTATGTTGTTATTTTATAATTTAATAAAAAATATTTATCTATTATACAAAAATTTAATGTATCCTCGACTATGGAAAAGTACATGTTAGGGGTTAATTCTATGACCTCTTTATTATCTGAGGTTGTTTATACATGAGTATCTACTAGGACCTCTTTAACATCCTCATCCATGTTTCATAAAAAAAATGTATTCCAAAACATTTTTACTATTTACTAGACTATTGGTTAAAGTCATTTTTACCTTTATTTTGTCTATTTATATGTTTTTTATAAAAGAATAATTCAATCATTTTCCAAACATGATCTTTCACAACCTTTTTAAAAAAATTAAAGAAATAATATTTTTTAACTTATAGGGTAGGTGTGGCTATTTTCCTCCTTTATAACAACTTTGAAAATTCCTTTACAAGGTTATAAGAATATTTTAAAAATAAATGTTTTCTTTTATAATTATATTAATTTTAAATGGTTTCAAAATAAAAAGAGGTATTTCATTCAAATAATTTTCATTTCATCAATGTCAATATCCTTAGATGGAATTTTAATATGTTTGATGTTAATTTATTATGATACAAAACATCCATATTGTACTGAAGGTTTTGTGATATGATTGAATATGGATGTTTTATTTTTATACCATTCAAGGATTTTGATTAAAGTATTGACATTTTTATGATAGTTTTAATATGAATGTTTATGTTATGTTAGGACCTTTTCATATGAGAAATGCCTTGGACTTAGTAAGTGATGGGTGGAGCCCATCATAGCCCCTCGATTAATCGTAGGTCTAATGAGACAAACTGGTATCTTGGAATATGTCCTACACAAAATATTATTTAAATTATTGTCATGAGGCCTTGATTATGTAGTTATGATGTCCAATATTATGTATTCCATCATTATGAAATTCGCTATAGATATTACATGAGATTATTCGACTAGTAGAATATCAATAATATTATTCAAATAGAATTTTGTTAAAAATATTTTCCATATTTTGATGAATTTTGAGTATCAATGGCTTTTGTTTTAGTATTATACATTTCCTAAAATTTTTATGCTTATTTATGAATGTTTCTACTATATTTTCATCCTTACTGAGCACCAGAGCTCACCCCTTTGTAGGATTTATTTTTCCTATGATGTGAAGAATTATATTATGTCTGACCTACATAGATGGTATAAGTGATTTGAATGTATTCAAAGGATAAAATGTTGTTTTTTATTTTTAAAATTTAATGTAAAAATTATGTAGGTATCTAGTACTTCCAACGCTACTAAACCGATTCGTCAATCTAGATTTGATCCCAGGGATCCTGCCAAAGTTAGGTAATAAAAAACTGACTCTGTGTAACTAGGGTCGGGGTGTTACAGAAAATTATAAATTTAGTTTATTTCTATATTTTAGGTCCACCTCTGATCATACAGCATCATTATCGTATGTTTGTCTCTTTTCTAATCATTATCCTAGTTCCGTATAATCAAATTTTTCTGAAGACAAACTATTGCACAATGATAGAATGCTGGGTAGTATTAGATAAGACGACTATTAATATACAAGAGATGGACTTTTGATAAATAGGGGAATAAAATCATTAAAAAAATAGGAATGATCCTAAATCATTATTTTGGTTATCCTCAAATTTTTACATTAAAATTAAAAATTAATAACCATTAATAAACTACAAAACTATTACAAAAACCACAATATCCCCACTGTTTTTCCGAACCCACAAAGAATTTATGACCCTAGAATCAATATTTTTGTAGGTGAGATTCATGTAAGTCATTGGATAATCAGGTGGGGAAATAAAAAAATGGAAATAAATTTCTCAATGTCAATTTAGGATTGATATCCACTGGATAATAGATTTGTGTTGGTGTTGATAGGAAGGATCCATGAACTCTATATTCATTGGTGATCTTGAGGGTATTATGATTATCAATAATTGTTCTTGAAATACAACGTTTCTACTCTATTCACTAATATCAATTTTAAGGCTTATGTGGAAACCATGATAATTATCTATTACTTTGAATTTATATAGGATTTTTGGGATAATTTATAATTAAATAATTTAATAGATAAATCTTATTTGTTTAAATATTTAATCCATTTTGGAACTTAATCCAATCATCTGATGGGGAAAATTATTATGGAATGGCTATGGTAGAATTTGAATTACATATACCAAAATGGTCTCAGGTTTTTTTTATCATAGTCCCATTTAATGATTTTGTACATTATTACTAAAAAACTATTCATTCGTGATATAATATTTTTTTATTTTTTATTTATTTCAAACATCGAGGTTCATCGGGCCTGGAAATCTCACACTAATTTACATGATCAATATGACAATATTTATAAATATATCCCAAAATTCCAAAATTGGAATATATGGATATTTCATTCATTATACCATTCTAATTTTATCCCAAAAATAAAAAATCATAATAAAATAGATGAGGATACTTGGATTGAATTGGGTTCTCCTGATCTCATGTTCCCTACTAAATTTTCTTAATCTTCCACCAGACATGCACTATGGGAATTTGTTACTAATGAATAATACTATTATAAATCCTATAACATATCAAGGTAGTCTATAAAAGATGGTATATTCTGAATATCCATATCTCCACAATAGAAAAGGTGAGACATTTTTCACACATAATTCTCCAAATGTGACAAATGGAATGCATCTTGTACATGGACTAATTGTGGTTACTCAGCTATGTTATAATCCACCAAACTTTCCTAACATGTTATTAAGAAATGTATTCTAAAACATAATGATAAAATTTCACATTGTCCAAATATATACAATCCACATCAAGGTGAGAGCTTCAAGAACACATTTTCTCCATCATTGTACTCCAAAGGCCCCAATCATTGTTCCATAAAATAAATATTATAGATGTTGGAATCCTATATCCTCTACTAGATGATCTGCACCTTCCATTTCATCACTCTCAACATCATTGGGGACCCAATGTGCTGACTCATTTTAATCAATTCATCATAGTGTTGAACTATAAGGTATCTTATAAAATGCCTCAAATTGTACCATATTGATAGTGGAATGGTATGTGTTGTTGATTAAAAAACTATAAGAAGGGTAGGTGATCCTCCCAACTATGGAAAACTAAACAACATATACCAAAACATTTTCTCCAATACATAAATGGTATTCTCAAAATGGAATTTAATCAGAGGGTGAAATTTTGTGCACCAGCAAAACTGTGTCCCAATGTCCTCCTAAAATCTTCTCTATAATCAATTCATGATGTGAGCATAACTATATGCAATTATCATTGAGGGAACACATTGAAGTCACACAATATACATTATATAATAATTTCCTAATCTATCAACTAATCCTCGTTCTCATATTGGTAGGATTTGGGTAAACATGATGAGTCATTTTATGATCACCCATATGGAATCATGTCCTCCATATGATTGTATAATACCTATAATAAATTCCATAGATATTCCATCCCGCATACACCAATAGAACCTAATGTGATTCAGATAGACCCACCATATAATGGTTTTCAGCATTCTCCTGCTAAAAAATGATTCTTTAAGTCATAGTATATAAAAAATAATTAATTATCTATACCCACCAGTACTAATATAGAATTTCCTAATATATATTTTCCACACATACATTTACTGGTAATGGGGATGTATGAAACTCCCTTATTAAATCATCACTCATTCTATAAGACCTCTATAAATCGAATTTGTATCTTGTTTTTATCCATCAATGAGAAGACATAAATGAAATTGTTTTGTTATGAACAAATGATAAACTACTCACCCATAATAGTTTAACCACATATTCCTTGAATATACAACAATTTCAATCTCTAGATCACATGTCTCATAGATCTGTAGATGTGGTCTTGACTGCTAGGACACGTAGGCAATCACTGAATAACTCTATATAAAAACAAAACCATTTATAGATTCCAACACCCCAAATAAAACTATGTATTTGAAACCAACATCTGACAAAAACATGATTCATAGACTCATCAAACTTTTCCACAACTCTTGATAATCCTAATGGTACCATTATATCCACATGAAACGATACCCATTTTTGGTCAAAGCAATCAAATATGATGATATCTAGAAAATATTTTCCCTGAAGGTTATATAAATCCATATAAAACCAGTTAATCACTGCATCTTAGTCACATTATATGGTGGATACTAAGCTAACACTAACTCAACCATCAATTTTTCACTAATACACCCTCTAATAAGACAACAAGTCACAAATGTGGACCTCTTGAATCCAAAATTCACAATTCAAGAGATTCAAATAAAGATGGTTCTCTTTATGTATGTATCTAATCATCATTAAGTGTCATTTGTGATGGACACTAGATTCTGATTAATGAAAATTTTCATCAGTGAAGAACACCACAAACCAGTATACAAAATACAAAATGATATAGTTCAGGAGTCCATGATCACAACTATTGGGTTCTACACATTTAAATGCATTACCAAGTACTAATAATGACAACAGAGACACTGTAATATTGACGTTGGTAAATCTACTTCATGTAGTCAGTGCTACTGATATCCCATCCTTAGCTCAAACTCTAAGAACCACATTACATTTAAACACTAGATGTCGAAGTCTTCTATTATTAATGTTGGATACTCCTTCCTGAAAGTCTTGTGGTTCAAATTAAGGATGTACATTCCTAACCTCAAAATTTTATCTTTCTCCTATGAAAAAATGGATTCCCAAGAAATCACATTGGGTCTTATGAATCCCTACCTCTATGGATCCTCCAACTAAACCTCCAGCACTCACAACTCCCTAGGTTCATCCAATATGTTGCAAAAAAAATCAGGTTATCCATATATTATGATATATATTTGAATACACTCAATGGGGTTGTAATAAGAGAAAATTCTCAATGAATACATCATAATAATCCATTAAAACCATAGGAATCTAAATGTTCATAGCATATAATGCTCTAGGGGAACTACAAGACATCATATATGAAATCAGTTACATCCTCATGTACACAAATTCATATTTATATTGTTATAATTACATCTTTTCAATGAAGGAAAATTACATCTCATTATCTTTGTTATACTATGAGCCTCACTAGTAGCAGTTAACTGTGCATGGATGGTTGAAAACAAGTCCACATTAAAGAAATATCATAGGGCCACACCCATTATTATAATATTGGTCATATGGGAGGTTTTATCTCTTCTCAATGTTATATAACACTAACATTAGGATTGTGTGATCACAAAATCATTTATAGGTTACTCTGATAACATTATAGATGGAAAGGGGATATAATGCCATCACATTAGAATGAAATGAAACATATGCGTCATAAGAACTCATGAGGAAATCCCATACACTTTTTTATTAAGAAACACATACTTACCCAAACTGTTCTAAATCATGTCAAATGGATGAAAACCTACAGGGATAAAAACAAAATCAAAAAAACTGGATTTATCCATGGTAATTTTTCAATTTGGAGACAATTTTTTATCTTTATAAAAATAAAAAAACAACCTGTAATAATAAAATGAAATCAATTCTACAATATCCCAAAAGATATCTTGATGCTCCAAATCACGAATAACCCCTGAATATTTATGTTGGTGGATTTGATTCATATTTGTAATGGGATAATCATACAACGAAATAATATATTGGAAATAAAATTCTCTACAATTATTTAGAATTTATTGCTAATTAATAAAAAAATTGAATTTTCATTATTGTTGTCATCAATGAACACTACTTTAATTAGAAATAAAATCATTATTCTAATTGAAAATCCAAGATCCTGAAATATACCTATTCTAACCCATGTTCATCACTTAATTATTAGGGTTATGTGGTGAAACTAATTAATATGTAATTCATCTTTAATAATAGAAGTAAATTTGGTTAATATTTTTATTAAAAAATTAAAAAATTATTTATTATTTATTTAGTTATTTTACCCATGGTAGTGTTAAAAAAACAACATAAAATAAAAAATACTACGTCACATCATGTATAAATATTATATTCCAAACTCAATGGTAGTCTATGATATTCCATACTAATCATAGTTCATGAGTACATCATTTATTTTTAAAAAAAACTTCAATGTCGAATATACAATATTTAATATTTTTATTATATCAACATTGAGTCTCACCTGGCCTCAGAATCTCACACAATATCACTACCTCCAAAAAATATATGACGTAATATATTATATAAATATAAAAAGGAAAAAAATGTTATATATAAATTAAAATAAATTTTTATAATTAATTGATTTTTCAATATAAGAGGAATTCAATAAAAATGATTGTGATAGTCAGTGAAATGTATTAGATATCCCCTTGATATAATATAATGTCTCTGGAAATAAATAATTGTCCACATTGGATGAAAATTTGCAGTATACATAAACATTAAATAAAAATTCATGTAAAAATGCTTTTATGGTATGTTTGAGGATATCATAGAATAAGGCCTTCAATGTAAAATGATGAAAAATGACATTGTGAAATTCTTATCATTAATATTTGAGTTATTATTATCTATGTGATTTATAAATTAATTATTTACAAGGTTAATGTTTTAACTATAAGTTATTGATATAGTGTTGTACATATTGATTATCTAATTTTTAATATTTTTATTTCCTTATCTATCCATGATTGATTCCTTGGTCTGTATTCCTTTACTTGTCATATGGTATTATCATTTATGAGGTTTTATTTTACCTAGGACATGAATAATGATTCTTAGTATGTTTTTAACTGATTCAACAACGTTTTATTCTATGTTTTATTTTACTATTTAATATAGAATCATGTATATAGCATGATCAAAAAGAAATATAAATAGTTTTATCATTTATGGTATGAATCCCTATGACTTATAAGAATGAAATAGAAGTAAAAATTATCTCTAATTTAATATATTTAGAGTCATTATATATTATGTTTTCTATATTTCACAATATAAAAATATTATATTTTGGAAAATACATGAGTATTTTTATAATGAATGTTACATTATTATTTAAATTTTGAAACCACTTACATATGGTTTTTATCATTAATAAATGAATCTTATAACATATATGGAAGTCCATGAAAAAAACTTAATTGTAGAAAACTAGATCAACTATGATTAGATTCCATACTTGACTGAATGAGAAGAGAAAATTACGCTCCTTTTGAAATTTATATCGATGGAATGAATTAAGGATGAGGCACTGTTGAGATTATAAGAGGCATGAGGGACCATACAAAAATTTCATTCACTTTTAGTGGAATGTTTTGTTAATGCAAAATATGAATTCATATATGTATTATGATCTATGTTTGGGAAAATTATTTTATTTTGATAAATGTTATACATTATCTTCTTCATTATATATTGGATTTTTGTGCCATCCACGTATTGATATAAAACATTCTTAGAGGATATCCTAGCATCATAAATTATTTTTCCAATATTCATCATACATGTATAAAAATGAATTTGACTCAATATAGTATGGGATGTTGATTATTGATACTTTTCACAACTCATTGTATACTCTCTATTGGTAGAATTAATTGGCTATTTTGACCGATCATAATAAAATCCCCCCAATTTATACATATTTTTAATATATTTTTTTATCCCTTGATATATCTCAATTAATATTTCATTTCTTTTAGAAGAATTTGAATTTTTTAATATAACATTTCAAATGCATTTCTATCCAATTTTATAGTTTTTATACACTATATAAGGAATCCTTTATCCATCATTCAATTGTGAGAAATGAGTATGATTTAGAGGTTATAATGGGTTTTTATCACCTTTCAATGAGAGATATAAAATTTAATTGGTGTTATGATATATTTTATTAGATGAACATACTATATATGGGTATTAATATTAGGTATTATTTGAATAGGGAGAGTGCCTAAGAGATTAATTTGAATGAATAATGATGTCGTAGTTATGTTTTATGGGATATCCATGTTAATTTGAATCTATTAAAACTGATTTAAATTTTATATATTGAGTAATGAAAAAAAATTCACTTTGTGAATTTAATCATCCAAAAACACATACATACGCAAAAAAAATATTAAAAATTTATACATATCCTTGATAAATCTTTATTCATGTCTCTATACTATATTTCAATATGGTTAAAATTTATATTCTATTTCTATCCATTGATAATTTATCCAACTATAATAGAATTGAGAAAAACATTTAGGGGTGGTAAATATCCACCCTTGATTCAATATCCAAACATTCATTCTCAAAATATGATATGTAGTAACCAAAATATTAATCAAGGAAATGTAGAACATTAGAAAATATCAATTTTATTTCCAATATATGAAAAATATAACTAGAGAAATTCATTATGTACTGTGTTAACCTCCATATGATTTATCCAACCATCTATCAGAGCCTCAATAAATCCATTTCATCCTTATAAATTTTATAGGGGTGTCAATGGTGTTTTTTTGTGGTAGGGGAAAAAACATTCATGTCAAATGCGTATGTCAATATCTGTTCCATGCAGTTTCTAATGGGTACTATTCATGGAACTAGAAAAATTCATTGAATCCCTTATTCAGAATGTTTTATGAGACAATCTTTCAAATGCTACTGATCGTTGGAATGTGTCTCCAATAACTCTTAGGTACTCAAATTGGTCGATAGGATGGTAGTTTGGGCTCATTACAAAATTTTAATATAATTATATACTACTTGCTGACCCTTTTATTGATTTATGATATGTTCATGCCTCCATTATTAAATACTATATATGAAATGGGTTATTAATTTATTAACGATAGATTTTTATCTTGTATTTTTTTAGAACCAGCTTCATTTATCTAGGGTTCTTCACGAACAGATATATTTATATGTATTCGAGGTTCTCCATTATTGGTATCATTTAGTGTGTTGGTCATATAATCATATTCCACTTATTATTATAAAGCGGGTTTTATGAAAAATAGTTTGTAATTATGTAATTTATCATCATACCAGGAGGAAAGTTTCGATTCTATTTATTGATCAGGCCCATAATTTGGGATAACTACATATTATTTTGATATGATTAGGAGCCCAGGTATTTGGTTTCTACATAATAGACAAAATCATTCCTTTAAAGGTCATGGGATTAGGAAAAAACTATGATTTTTATCATCATATAGAAAGGACTCTTGGGTAAACGATTAGTATTGTTTTTTGTTATGTGACATATGCTAAAGTGGCCTAAAAGGGGAGTTATAGAAATTTCTTCCCCTATTGGATATGAACCAACTATGAATTTTTACAAGAAAAGGTTATATTTTTTTGGACTATTGATATTGAACATCAATGAGGACCACTTTGATTTCTATTAGGACAAGAATAAAATCCCACATAGTTTGGATTATTAGGGATTACCCCTTGGGGGGGGGGGATTTTGATTCATCATGAATGTGTCACATTGATAGTTTTACTAAAACATAATTTATTACTTTGATAAAAATGAAACATGGTTGGGTCTTATATAGACTAGTATTCCCATTTCAAGGTGAGAGGAGGATATATCATAAGGATTCTCAATTGAGACTAGTATTTGATCATGTAGATTTCATGATCATCACTATCCTTTAATACTATTTTATTAATGCCTAGTGTGATAAACAACAGGATGTGAAAGATTTGGAAAACCAAAAAAATTATTTCAACCACTAGTGGATGTGTTTGGGGAAACGAATGGTAGGGGACACACCATATGAAAGAATATGGTATTACATCAGGAGAGATTCCCTAGGTAAATGTGATATTAAAATCGATAAAATTACTCTCTTTCTAAACTTTTTCATTATTGAATTCTAGTGGATGAGGGTCAAGTCACTTGGGGGATTCAAGGATAGATAAAAGTATTTTGTGTGACCACCACCTCTGATATTTTCAACCTTGATGAATGTTTATTATCCCTAATGATGATATCAGCATCACCACATGAATTTATAATATAATACAATTCTAGGACCCAAACTATAATGTAGTATAAATTATGGTCCTCCATTACAACAAATAGGTACAATAAATATGACATGTTTATGTTCCCAAAAATCATATCACACATACTTGGATACTTTGGGATGAGACCTGGGATTTGTACCCCTCATACAATGGGTGTAAGTGAAGAGACAACCAACCATTGGTGTAATGGAATATGGATTAAATGATGGATTTCGTAGGTGAGTCATAGGATAATAGAAGGGGACTCTTATAGGGTTGTCTATGATGATCTAGTATTGTTTCATTCATGGTAGTACTAGGAGAAATGGATTTTTATTTTTGTGATTGAAAACCTAGTTATGAACACAGAGGTAAGACATGTATCTAGGATCCAAGGGTCCCATCAGGGTTATTTGGATGAATGTAATTAATGTATTGAGAAGTAGATGGGTCATTCTCTATTATAGGTCTGACTAGGTGGTGTGTTTCATCTCATGGTTCCCGGAATTACAAACCCTCAAGGACCTCCTTAAATTGAGTTATAATAATTTTCCTCCATTTGTATGCTTATGATACTGCCTAATTCTTTAAAATCATTTATTAGAGTCTGAGGAGAGAATATAATCATATGGTCTCTACGTCATTCAGTTGGGTTAGATAAGGATCCTCATGGTCTTATTTATAGGCAAAATTGAGTCTTTTTTTATCGAGGTCACTCATGGAAGTCCACCACATGGGGGTCTCACATAGGCACCTCACAAATGTGTGGTTTCCCTTATTGAGCCACATAGGAAGTGCCTATGCAATCCCATTAGTACATTTTTTTGGTGCATGAAAGATGGATTGGGGGAGTTTAATAACACTCTTTGTATCATTTAATACTTTAGGAATCTTACATTAAATCTTTTTATCCAATTATAATAAATGGACTGTTAACCCCAACCCCCCCCCCCCCCCCCAGTATTGGATATGATCAGATGAATATTGTCAAATCATAAAGAAGAGGAATATGAATTTTTGATGAATCCATTATTCGTTATCCCCAAACATACACATCAATACCGTTGGGTTAGAATTAAATAACACTTTTATGACATGAAATAGTGGGATGGAAGTTTGAATTTATATTTACACTATGTACTTTGGTTTTGAAGAATATTCGTTTTGGTGAACCAAAATGGTTGATCACACAAGTCGACCATCCTGGGGAACTGCACTGGTTGATCGTGCAGGTGACTGGGCATATATAAATAGGGTAAACTAATTAACATTTATTCCACAAACATTCACAATTTTCTTTTTATCTGTAATATATTCATTTCTGTCTCTCTTTCTATCATCAGTCGGGTTGTTTTTTTAATCCATTCAAATAATCATCTCAAAGAAGAACATAATATTCCTCTTTCTACAAAATGCTGATACATTGAATGACTCAAATACATTTGGTCACCTTTGTTATGTGATAATGGTGATTTAAATGCATGAGGTCACGTTGAAGTGTGAACAAGGTGAGTTCTTCCATTTGAAATAATTTAATAATTATCTAAAATATCATTATTTTATAGTTAATTAAAATGTTGATATCTCATTGATGGGTTTCAATGGATTCACATAGGGATTTTGATGATCCTTATTCCACTTTTGATAGGAAGATGATAAGAAAAATTGTGATTAATTATTATTAGATGTGTGATAAAACCTTTCCAGACTTACCAAAATTCATGAATAAGTGGTAGAATGAATAACCCAGAAGTGATTATCCATTGTGTATGAACAGAAACTTATGGGATATATCATCATCCCAAAGCTACATAGTTATTACCCAAATTCATAGTTCATAGAATAATCCAATAGTACCACTACTAAAATTTCCTCCTAACACATATTTTTCAATGAAGGAATAATTTTAACAAAGTGTGTCTTGCACCACATCTAGTGTGCCCTCAATATAAAGCCTCAAAACCTAGAATAAAAACCTCACTACTACCAGTGAATATTTCATGCCTCTAAAATGGATAATTCAATAGTATGGAATGATAATTTGGGTTTAAATTCGATAGGAGGATAAAATATTAAATTGATGTGGTTATTAAGGGTGTGAGAAACATACATAAATGTTAGTGTGAAGATATAAGAAAATACAATCTATGATGCTATCTGGGTGGCCCATACATGAATATATAAAACATTTGGACATCAACCCTATGATTTGTAGTCATTGGAGACCGCAAATGAAAAATGAAATCTAGTACATGATAAATTCATCATTATTTTATGGTATGTGTACATGATCTTATTAGTACACTTTCTTGGAGACTTGTACAATGAATTAGTCATGAAGAATGAAATAATGAACTACATAGAAAAGTAAAAAACATTGGAATGTGAATTGATAATGATGGATTAGAGTATCAACAGAGAATACCCTCACCCAAGGTGCAATGTCCATTCTAAATCATGGTAGAAGTTCATCCTTGAAAAAAAGTCCTACCATCTGATGCCCAATATGATGTCCATCATTATTGAATATGGTCATTCATAGAAATATTTGGCCTATGTGGGAGTATTTATAGTCTATCTAGTGGTTGTAGAAGGTCAAGTATAACAACCTTATAAGTTCATATTGTTCCAACAATCTTGCAATATGGTTTAGTAAATAACTATTTTTGGTAAATGAATCTAATTTTAGTTTACTGCCAGAGAAGACCAAAATAGTGAAAAAATTAATATAAGGGACGCACATATGATTTTATACACCCATTATAGAATAAATATACAGGTTTTATTTAACATTTATATAGGGATGTCCCCTACCAAATTTTATTTCCATATCATGTTATGAGGGGGTGGATAGTGATAAAATTAAGTTCATATGTAGCGATAAGTGGGGTTGAATTCCATGATGGCTGGTTTCATCCATTCATTCAGTTTTTTAAAGTATTCATAATTTATCTCTATAATATAATGAAGACATGAAAAATATTAACGTATTGGGAGTGTTTATCTTATACCATATATTACTATACCTACAACATCACCCCTTAATAAATGATATGGTAATAAAATTCTTATCCATACATGATTTCATTTTGATATAGTGTACTAGATGATTATATTGACAATGTTATAATCTTTACAACTTTTTATCCATACCAAATTTCCCTCCTATTCATATTTCTAAAATAGTAATATGTCTCTCTACCCCCACCTGATTGGTTTCAGAATCCCCTAAGGATGACCTGGAATGTTAGCATCCTCATGGTATTTGAGTAATACAATTCATAGATACAAATACCTCCATAATGTTCATATATTGGGTTAAACTACTAACACATCATTTTTATAAAAGTGAAACCCACAAAACAAACATCTTCTATTGGGTTAAACACTTAGTATGATAATTCATGGATTTCATCCTATAATTAATAGGATTAGACAACATGTGTCCCTTAGTTCAATGCCCTGAACACTATTGTACATTGACGGAATGAGAAGATGGAACATCCAAGGGTTCATGATGTTGAATCTATAACATCTTAAAAAGGATCTCATATATATGATATATGAAAATATACAGTATAATATATGACATCTTTTTAGATGAGGTGGTTAAATCATCATTATCGATAGGAGACTGAAGATCTAACTTCCTTGCGTCCTTCCTGAGTAAAAAGGCTTAAAAATAAATTAATGTAAAATGATTTTCTGTCATTCTCACAGTTAACCACATGAACATTAGATGATGTGAATCAAATAGAAATCCATGATGGGAAAGTAATAACTTGTGATATCAGTTATTTATGGATGCTTCTATGACTTGGTGTACATATCCCTCATATTAGATATATTCATTTTCCATATAATATTTACCACACAAAAATTTATTTGAGCTGGTGAAATATATTTGGAATCTGGATAAGATGGTATATGAAATTGATGATTGGTTCCCAACCACAATGCGGGTAAACCATATTTTATCTCAAGGTGCATATGAGATAATATCATTCCCATCCAATGAAAAATGTAATTAATTTATCAATTATAGGGATGTAATATTTTTTTCCTCTCATTTTAACCATAAATTTCATTTCAAGTACATGAACTACTAATAATGATCCACATTCACTTAAATAAATAGGAATCATAAGAACTGGACTCTCCATGATATACATCCATGTGTACCATGATTATAGTTGAGTTGTCTACTCGTGATCCAAAAGAGTTATCCATGGGTAAAATATGAATGGAATGTATAGAGTCTTGGGAACCTGAGATCCCCTAGTCCCTCTATTCCATAAGAATGAAAATGTTCTTTCACCATCTCATGTGAAAAAACCGAATAGGGAATAGTAGATGGTTATATATAAGCATCATATTATGTCTTTATATTGTAATTTATCACATTAACATTCCTTATGTATCAATATAAATATAGTTTCCATTTATAAAAATTCATTAAATTACTTATTCAATGGTTATGTTACTAACACTACATGATCATTGGGGAAAATTAAAGATGAGGCATAGACTCTTGCATGATAGTAATTAAATTTTATTTAAGATTTACTAAGAGACTAAACTGATTCTATTTTCATTTTTGTATAGACTGGGTAGGATCCATGTAATGTCATATTCTCATAATAAGGTGTATTTTAATGATCACTAACATATATTCCTTATAATATTCCATATCATTTATATACACTAGGGGATCCTTCAATGACAATTTTTAACACTACTTCTATAACAGAGGAGTCTGAATAGGGTCTCAGGTCAACGTATGAGGATGTCCTACTAGGTCAAGATCTTGATTTTCCACATTTCATAACTAGTGAGATATTCAATGTGCATTTGGAATTAATTAATTAAATGAAAAATAACATCCTAAAAATTGAATTCATTTGCACACATATTAATAATAATCAATAATAAGAAGAGTTTCTGAAATTCATCCAAGAATTATGTGGACCTAAGTCATTATTTCCCCACATTAAAACATTACACCCAATTTTATACTGATGGAAACTTGATTTTTGTATATTTTATATGGAAATAATTCCGAATATGATATCTTACCACAAAATAGATTTCTATACTTATTCCATTACTGAGGGAACAAGTGGTGATGGCCTCATTGGGTGGGATTATAAAAAATTGATAATCCAAGTTTTTTAAAAAACTGGAGAGGATTTTACCCATTAATTGAATAGTAATAAGAATTTTGTATCTAGAGGTGTTATAGGTTCATAAATCCAAAAATTATCATCCATCAAAAGGATAGTATTATAAAATAATCGGATCAAATCCCCACCAATTCAATCTATTATTCACATAAGTTAAGGATATGATTCCTCTGTAATATATTTTCATTGACTTTGGAAGAAAATATTTATGGGGATAATAAAAAAGAATTCACCCAAATGTATAACAAAAACATGATACTGCTTTATAGGGATTGGAAAATGGTTACTCATTTAGTGTAAAAAACATTGAGTACATATCTCCCATTAAAAAATGCTCTATGATAAACTTGGAGCTATAGGATGAATTTTGCAACTCATGCTATTTCATTTGGAGAGACATCTAGAACTTAATCTTGGTTACAACGCTTGATGATCATTAATTATGATATCACTGACAACAATCCATGTTTTTCAATTTGTTATATGGTGTATTTTATTTTTTCACGATATTATATTGAATG
This sequence comes from Viscum album, assembly GCA_963277665.1. Lineage (NCBI taxonomy): Eukaryota > Viridiplantae > Streptophyta > Magnoliopsida > Santalales > Viscaceae > Viscum > Viscum album. Next base: position 52,043,445 of record OY728143.1, on the reverse strand, counting down.
AAGGGAATCGTTTGGTGACATGAATAGGAAAAAAGGATGCAATAAGATGAGGTCCAGCCAGTGTGCCAGTTTTTAGATCATAGATCACATGTATCCATGGTTGTGATTATCCGTAAAAATGTATCTGAGGAGAAACAATTACATATTAATGAAAAATCTATTAAAATGGTGTACCTTCCTAAAATATTAGTTATTTTTATAGAAGATATGGCCCAACTCCACCAGTACTTGAAGAGGACACTAGAAATAGTAATATATTCTATTATAATGGAGATAGAGAATCATATTTATACTAATGAGGATGTTTCCACACCGCAGGCCCAGTTTTAAAAAAAATCAGATAATTCCGTAGCCAGAGTTCTATTTATATCAAAACCTATGTCATGGAATAGTTTTAAATCATTATAAAAAGAATAAAAAACGTGGATGATTATTCCGATTTTAGAACATGAAATATAAATATTAATTTTGTTCCTTGATCATCTATTTTTATGTTTCTTTCAATATTATAACAATAAATTAACATTGAAAATTGGATCATTTGATTGAATGTCATTTTTAAATGTATTTTTATAAAAATGACATGAAATATAAAGTTATCTTAATTTTCATATAGGCCATTATATATAGGTACAATATTACCATTGATGATATATTAATATAATATATCAACCAAATATTTCAATATTTTCTGACCATTCCCTGTTTTTTTTCTATGTAAAATATAAAGAAGACATAACATTCAAGAGTATGATTTTTAACAGGACTCCCTTTTTGCGTCTTTAACCTAACAATTATTATTCCTCATTACATTCTTTTATAATTTTTTTATTAACTATGTGGCGTTAACATCTTATGATCTAAAACATCTATTTATCCATGGTTCTCTTAGGGATTTTCATCTTTTTATGTACTATGTCACTTTTCATATTTAGTTTAAATTCTTACAAGATAGACTATTAAAACTAGTTTTTATGTCAAACAACATTTACCATGAGTTATGAGAAGAAGACCCTACTGGGGACCGTTATCCCATAATGATCAAACATTGTTAAAATAAAAAAGGTGGATATTAATTCACGATCTAGTGATTTTTTTCGATCCCAAACATGATAATGGACATGTGTGTAAGGATTTACCATGGACCATGTTTGAAATGAAGTTTCTCAAGTATTTTATTTGGGTCTTACAATGATATTGGTGTTTTCTCCCAATGATAATGATGTCGATGGTTGACATGAATGTTGAGGTAAAATTATAAAAATCTAGACTGAGGTGTATCAATGCATATTCAAATAAACAGATTCTTTTGGAATCAAAAATTCTATCAATGATTTTATGAGTGTTTTTGAGGATCGATATTTATCAATTTCATGAAGGGTTTCTTCATTAGGTAATTGGTCTATGGATGAAAGGATAATCCATGATTGCATATGATGTTAATTTGAAAACCTTCCAGAATGATATTATTTTGTATGGAAAAGAGGGGAAATTCTATTTCTACCGTAAGAATAAAAATTAAGGGTGTTGTAGGAAATCTAGATCCAACTAAAAAATTAGTATTTTTTCCATGAATGGAGGAACAAAAAAGTTTTACTTTCAATAATAGTTGGGTGAAAATATAGGATCTTGGCATCACTATGGGTTTTGAAGGAATGAGCATAATGCCATACACAGTTCTTCGGGGTGATGTAGTGGGTGAACCGAATAAGGAAAAAAGTATCCCCAACCCCATAAGGGTTAAGGAATATTGCAGTGTAATATTGTATGATAAATACATAGATAATGAAATTTAACATCGTAGAAAAATAACTTTTAGGGATAGAATTTATGGTTGTCTTTCATTGATAAAAAGGATAGAAAATTTTCATTTCACAGTGATCGGTCCCAAATGTTCTATCATCATTATGAATTAAGAAGAAAATATAAATCTGTATTCTATGGGATTATTAATATGATATTAATTTCGTAAAACTACATATGGAGTTACATCAATAAATATTCAATAATGGAGTTCCCGCATGACATTGTTGAGACATATGGTTTTAGAATAAGTTCTCATGAGGATGAATGTTTCCTATATTAACATGCCTTATCGAGGTGACATCTTAAAATAATGAAAGTTCATAACAATATAAATTAAAAAATTATGTCTTGAGGAATGATACATTGTATCATTGATGTAAAATGAGAGAATATGGAGGATCATACTTCTCCACATATATTTTTGTTTTTTAAGGATGGTTCCAAGGAATGGAAGGTGCATTTAATTTAAAAATCACCAAGGAATGTGGAGATATGTTTAATATGAACATTTTATGGGAAGGTGGTTTTTATAGTATTAATTCCAAAGACAATGGATCCAGATTTCACTATGTATCATATCATGATGATAATCAACCACACATATTGTTATGGAAGATTCACCACATGAATTCAATTCTTCTGTGGAGAAGTGGATTTGTTTTACAAATAGGATAATGAAAACTGGTAAGAACCATTATTGGACCCTACTAGATAGATTTGTCTCATATAAAGTAGATCAAAGGAATATTTATATTACAACTTGACCTGGTCATAGGATCTAGGAATAACATTGTATCTTGTTATAGAGAGAATAAATCCATAAGTATTTTGTGGATTTATTTCCTTAAAGATACGACAACCATGATGTATAACATCATATGGTAAGGAATTTTTTTCCTTTTACATAACATTGTTTAGGACCATGTGAACCACAACCTGAATTGATACACATTGATCATGTGGGGATGCCTCTACCAAAACACCTTAACAATTTCAATCTATGCTATGTGTGAAAAACATGGACTGGAAATGGTTTCCTTCACCACATTGAAGTTATTAAGAGGATGGACTAAATAATTTTGATATTGTGGAGGATAAACCATGATGTATGATAAGAAAATACCTATGTACCTCCTTCGAATATGAATTAATCTATATTCAATTAGTAGATTTAAATCAACCAAGGGATTCCGACCATGCTTTTTTATATCATGTGGTAAGAAATTTCCATGATCCTTTTATGGACTTCTATCCAAGACCATGGTAACCCCAATGTTAATTTATAACACTTGATAGATCAGGGAATACTTTACTGAAAATACTAATCCCACATGATGTAACATCCCAAGTAATTATTGAATAATTGATATTTTTATCTATGTCTATTATTGAATTAGATAGTGTTTTAGAGGCTTAAAATGAGAATAAATCCAATCCTAAGCATGGAATACACTAATATTTTTAAAAGATTGTTTTACTACCTTTTGATGGAAAACCATTTTTAAATATCTCTTTTGACAATTTTATAAGCTCTATTTGTCAAAATAAACTTATTATTTATGATTGGGACATTGAAATTTACATTGGATATTTTTTTGGTATTTTTCTGACAATGTTCATTTTTTTATGAATAGGCAAAAATACTGCATTTTACATCAAAACTGCTTTTTCATCTAATTTAATTATATAGTTATATTATCTTTTTAATTTGATTTAAAGTGTAAAAAGAATATATTTTTACTATTTAATCCACTAGTGGTTGTTGGAATTAATTTCACTTTGAAATTGGACTTAAACTAGTGTCAATCTTTTTATACTTATTGCTTCATAAAAACACTCTAATTGCTCTGACAACGAGAATTAATTATTAAATTAATTAATGTAACTTATATGTTTTGAATTTTGTAAAATATACATCATTTTTGAATTTGGAATATCAAATATATCAGAGGGTGATGTTTTGGTATTTTTATGAAAAACATCAATTTTTGATGAATAGTGAAACGTCTAAGTGGTACTTATAAAAAACTGATTTTCCGTTTAAATGAAATTTTATCACCTCTGTGTTTTGAATTTCAAAAATACGACATAAATGGTTGTCATTAAGAAGTAAAATTTGGTTCAATGGGATTAAAATAATATTTTTGGTGAATTGTAACTTTTAAGTTTATTAATCGCGATTAGAGGTAATTAGTGTAATTTAAGGTAAGAATAATGTTTTAATAATATAAAATGACGTAGACACATGTCCTACCCTTATTGGATGTGTCATGGAAAACCAAGAGAATACATGGGTCAACATGGGGACCCCATGGAGACACTTTGGAAGGAAAATGACATTAATAACTTTTAATTTAATGTTAAAGTTAAAATGTCACAAACATGAGTTATTTTACTAAAACAATTTTTACATGGGGTTATACAAGTCAGGATTTGACTATAAATAGTATTTGGAAAGATAAAAAGATTTCCTACATCATAGTAATTTTTTTAATAATTTTTAGACATTAAATAAATTAAATTTTTTTTGACATCATGATGATGCATCAATTACCTCATTAATAAAAGATTTAAATAAAATGAAAAGATAATGTGAGATATAAGTCCTACACATGTCAAAAACCTATTGGATGGGTATATTTAGAACCCTTATCACCTTATCCTTTAATTATATTTATTTGGGACCTTTTAAATCCTAAACTCATTTTAAAATAAAGTAACCTTTTATACCTTTCCAAGAGTCCCCCTCCTCTCCTCTTATAAAATGCCCCCTCCTCTACCTCTTTACCCACACATCCAAAGCCTTTGGCTCGGAAAAACCCTACAAATTTTGTCTCTCCAAATCCCTCTATAACTCTTAGAATCCTCACATTGGGTAGAAGGCTTCCCAAGGATGTCTTTGAGCTCAAATCCAAAAGAGTTTCCCGATTTAAAGGTAGTGTCTTCTCTTGTGTTATTATGTTTTATTTTGCTTCTCAAACCCTCTAAACTCTTTTTATTCCATTATTTTGTAACAACACCAGTATCGTAAATATACTAGGATGTTGTTATTATCAGTATTCGAGCTACACTTACACACACCTACATCTAATGTTTAAAGGACATATTGTTTCTGTGGATGGCGAATTTCTGTCTCACAGAACGATGATTGTTCAACACTCATATAAAACCTTAAAAGGTGGCCATTAAGATGAAACTATATTTATATATGATATATAATATGGTTATGTTTTCCTTAAGCTTCTGTATTTTTCATTTATGGCATACCTTTATGGCTTCCATTATGGGTATACGCGATATCTTCATTTTAGGCAGTGCGGACTACCACCCCCTCAAAGTGATTTGATTCGTTAATACCATATGTGGTACTTATAAAAGTTATATATAATGATATTATATATTATACCATACTTTAATTCAAATACTATTATGTATCATTATGTTTTAATTCCATTAAATATGAAATAGAAATGGAAGTAGTGTTCATGCGTACGTACGGCTTACCATCTCCATGAATCGTGCATTTCAATTCTTACCTCTAAATGTTATGTAATATTATAAATGTATGTATATACTGGATATATATGATATATATGATATATACATCATGAGTATAACTTTGGATATAATGGATACATGAAAAACTATTAATTATAAAGAGTTTATTTTTGACTCAAGTACCAATGATCGATAAAATGACCGTTATTAACTTAAATAATTACATAGTGTTCATGACATGGTAATAAGTGATATAGAAGGAATAATGAATTTGAAAAAGGTTCTTAACCAAGTAAAAATTAACCCAAGTTTATTATTCATGAGGTTAAATAATGATCGAGTCATGTCAGACCTGAGGTATGGGACTTCGTCTCAATCTCTATTCATTGAGGAAAATTTTCATTTATACACAACCTACTTTTATAAGGTGTATAAACCCCTTTGAATTTTACATTTATCCAAAAGGAATATTTTTATATGAAGATTTTTACTAAATATAAAATGGGAATTTTGTTGTCGTACGTATGCGGCGACAACGACTTATCCGCCGTCGTGACCATTATTTGAGTTTTGGCTTCCTCTACAAGCCATACCTTTTTTATAAATGAAAAATAAATACCATGTTTTAATTTTATTATATTTTGGTATTGAAAATGGTTTTCATAATGTTTATATATCATTGTTTAGTATTTATATCTTGTGATTGAAATGTGGAAATGTTATGTTTCCTTTATGCATGTTTTATGTGATACGATAATGTTATGGTTCTTGGGAATTATTATGAAGACGGGTGGTTCCGCGATAAACTAAGTGTGGGTGAGCCCGATATAGCTCTCCAATGCATTGGGTAACGCGAAGGGGTTAAACTTTGAGGTTTCTCTGAAGAGATTTTGGGAATATACTGTGATTGGTATTTCAAACGTAACCAAGAGGGTTATTCCCTATGTAAGAATGTTATGAATGCCTAAAGTTACCTTAATGTCTTATGATTTCTATGATTTATTCATGATTTGATGAGGTATGTTAAAGGGATTATGTTTTATGGGTAAAGTATGATTTCATTCATATGTATATATGTACTCATGTTTCCTTTCCATATTTTTATATCCATTACTGAGCTTTTTATGCTCATCCCATGTTTTTGAAATGTTTTTCACAGGTCAAGGGAAAGGTACATGATATGATGATAGTGTCAAGGAAGTGTCGACAAAGAATCCATGTTTTATTTTAAATATGTTTTCGTTGATGGGAAAAATGAAAACTATCTTTTATGTATCAGCTTTGTTTAAATGTGGAATGTAATGAAGGTTTTATGATCTAATTCTCTCTAACTCGAAACCTGAAAAGATCCTCAATGTGTAATCCTGTAATAACTCAATATTAAGTAATGTTTAAGGGTGGGGCCTTATATTTGGTATCATATGTCGGTTTAGATAACTTTAGGAGTTAGAATTTTATTAAATGATTATCCAAAAATACATTTTTATGTTCAAATTGAAATGATATAGCATTTGAAGATGACCATGTTGCTTCATCTAAGACATGTTTGTTCAGAATGGTTTTCTGCAGAGGAAATAGGGAAGAAGTGCTAGGAAGGCATACAGAAGGAAATAACCTTCCGAATCAGCATCCTGAGATGGACGGAATTGGAACTGAACAGTTTGTAGCATTAATGGCGCAGTTGTATCAAGAGATAAAAGGTGGTGGTATCCATGCACGAGATTAGCCAGATCAACCGCAAAGGAACATGTCAGTGGTGGAACATTTCATGAGGCAACATCCCGCATCATTCAGAGGATCATCTGAACATGTGCTAGCTGAAGGGTGGATTAAAGAAATAGAGAATATTTTCGATGTCATGGGGTGTTCAGACAATCAATAGGTTAGTCTTGGTATTTACCATTTGTAGGGGGAAGTAGATCAGTGGTGGTCGATGGTTAAAAATATCAGGTACACTGATGAGATTGATGCTCTCGACTGGGATGAATTTAAAGGTATGTTTCTTGAGAAGTATTTTCCTAAGGATGTTCAAATTAGGATGGAAAAACAAATCATGGAATTGAGGAAAGAGGATGACTCAGTTGCTGCCTATGAAGAAAGGTTCACTCGATTGGCAAGGTATGCTCCAAATTTTATCCGAGTCCTTGATAGTAAAATCAATCGTTTGTTATCAGGATTAAAGCCAAAATATTGAAGGGATTTAGCTTCTCGTTAGTTCAAAAGTTATGAAAAGCTTTATAGATGTGCTGAGAATGTGGAAATGAAGTTTTCCGATGATCAAGTGTTCTATAACAACCAACAGAAGAAGAGACCGAGGTGGCAGGAGAAATGAAATAATTCTTCAAAAAAATCTGATGGTAAGAAAACCAAGTTTCCAGTTTGTGATAAATGTGGAAAAAGGCATGCTGGGGAATGTTTTCTGAATTCTGTAAAGTGCTACTGATGTGGTAAGATGGGACATAAGGCTCATGATTGCACTGAAAAAGATCAAGGTGATGGTAAGTCCAAATTCGATTTACAATTAGTGAAATGTTTTAAGTGCAATGAGATGGGTCACTACGCAAACGAGTGTCTGACAAAGATCTTGAGTGATGGGAAGCAATTAGACTATAAGAAGAAAGGGGTGGTGAAATCCTTTGCAATTACTTCAGCAGATTTTGGGCCATCAAATGAAGTTATATCAGGTACTTTGTTTGTTTTTTCAGATTATGCCAGTGTGTTGTTTGATTCGGGGTCTACACATTCTTTCATCTCTAAAACCTTTTCTAGTAAAATAGGAATACCATCTCAAGAATTGACTGTTGAACTTGTGGTAAAAACACCTGGGGGAAATGTTGAGGCACAAAGAATTTATAAGAATATTCATATCCTTATCCATGGAAAGAACCTACTTGAAAACCTAATTTTTCTACCTCTAGTAGAGTTTTATGTTATCCTGGGTATGGAACTTCTCTCTATTTACCATGCTAAGACTGACTGTACAGCTAAAGAAGTTTCTTTTCAGAAAGACTTTCAATTTGTGAACAATAATGAACCCTTACTGTTGATAACATATCAAGAGGCTGAGAAACGTGTAAAATATGGAAATGAATGTTACCTTTCATATATTGTTGAAAACAAAGGAACTGTTTAGTTTAATGATGTGCCAGTGGTAAATGAGTATGCTGATGTTTTTCCTGATGAGTTTCCTGGAATAATACCAGATCGGGAAGTTTAATTTACTATTGACTTAGTTCCTAATGCTAAGCCAATTTCAAAACCCCCTTATCAAATGTATCAAATTGAACTTTTAGAGTCGATTGTGCAATTGAATGATTTATTAGAGAATGGTTTCATTCGACCTAGCACATCACCGTGGGGTGCTCCTCTTTAATTTGTTAAAAAGAAAGATGGTTCAATGAGACTTTGAATTGATTATAGAGCCTTGAATAACATCACTGTTAAGAACAAATATCCTTTGCCTCATATCGATGATTTGTTTGATCATCTCCAGGGAGCTCAGTATTATTCAAAAATTGACCTGAGATCGGGGTACCATCAGCTGAAGGTAAAGGAAGCAGATGTTCTAATGACTGGGTTTCCTACAAGATATGGCCTTTATGAATTTTTTGTAATGCCTTTTGGGCTACCCATTGCACTTATTTTATTCATGAACATAATGAATATAATTCTCCATGAGTTCTTGGATATGTTTTTGGTGGTCTTCATTGATGGTATTTTGGTGTTTTCTAAAATTAAAGAGGAGAATTAAAGACATTAAAGGGTTATTTTGAAAACCTTAAAAGAAAAGAAACTATATGGAAAATTCAGCAAGTGTGATTTTTGGTTACAACAAATTTCATTCCTTGGTCACATTGTTTCAAAAAATGGCATAACTGTTTATCCTGCTAAAACAAAAGTTGTTGAAGAATGGCCAAGACCCACAAATGTAACTGACATCCGTAGTTTCCTTGGATGGGCAGGTTATTACCGAAGGTTTGTTAGAAATTTTTCATGGTTATCTAGTCCAATGACTAAGCTAACTCGGAAGGGTGTTATGTTTATCTGGACAAAAAAATGTGATGATTGTTTTCATGAATTGAAAAGAAGATCGGTGAATGCTCCAGTTTTGGCACTACCTTCCAGGAATGGTGAGTTTGTTATCTATAGTGATGCTTCATTGAAAGGACTGGGTTATGTCCTAATGAATAATGATCGGGTAATTTCTTATGCTTCATGACTGTTGAAAACTCATGAGGTAAATTACCCTACACATGATTTGTAATTAGCTTTTGAAGTTTTTGCTTTAAAAATTTAGAGGCATCATTTGTATAGAGTAAAGTGTGAAATATATACCGATCAAAAATTATTTAAGTATATATTCACTCAGAAAGAATTAAACATGAGACAGAGGAGATGGCTAGAATTAATCAAATATTATGATTGTACAAATCATTACCATCCGGGAAAAGAAAATAAAGTGGCTTATGCTTTGAGTCGAAAAAGTAATGCTTCATTAGCAATGTTGTGTTTCGAACGTGATCCTTTGGTTAAGGATTTGATGAACTTTGGCATAGAAGTTGTTGGTGCAGGATGTCATTCTATTTTGTTTCAGATATCAGTGAAATCTTCTCTATCAGACAGAATCAAGCAAGCACAGAAGCAAGACAGTGAGTTGCAGGAAAAGGTAGAACTGGTTCAGAAGGGTAAGTTGCCTGAATTCAACATTGATAATGATTGCGTTTTGAGATTTGGGAAGAGATTGTGTGTACCATGTGATTCACATTTGAAGAGAGAGTTGTTATGTGATGCTCAGAGTTCTCCGTTTTCAGTTCATCCTGGCAGTATTAAGATGTACAGAGGTCTGCGGAAGTATTCCTGGTTGGATGGAATGAAAAGAGATAATGCTGATTTTACTGTGAAGTGTTTGACATGTAAAAATGTTAAAGTAGAGAGGAAGTTATCTTAAGGGATGCTTTAGCCTTTACCAGTACTAGAATGGAAATGGGAGAATATATCCATGGACTTCATTGTGGGATTGCCGAAGACACCTCGAGTTAATAATGCAATCTGTGTTATTGTTGATCGCTTGACTAAAGTTTCTCATTTCCTTGCTATACAGGATACTTTTTCCCTAGATCAACATTCCTGATTGTATCTTAAAGAGATAGTCAGGTTACATTGAGTTCCACTCTCCATTGTATCTGATCGTGATCCCAGGTTTACTTCTAACTTTTGGAAAGGCCTTCAAAATTCATTGGGTACTGAATTAAATTTTAGTACAGCTTTTCATCCTCAATCACATGGGCAATCAGAACTATCAATTCAGACATTAGAGGATATGCTACGTGCTTGATCGATGGATTATCAGGGAAGTTGGGACCAAGATCTTACTTTGGTTGAATATTCATATAAAAACATTTTTCATTCCAGTATACAGATAGCACCATTTGAGGCATTATATGGGAAGTAGTGTCAAACTCCAAATTTTTGGGATGAAGTTGGTGAAAGGAAGCTGATGGGACCAGAATTGGTAGAAGAGTTGGCAGAAAAAGTTCAACAGATACAGAAACACATGAGAACAGCTTAGAGCATGCAGAAGAGTTATACGGACAACAGGAAGAAGGATCTCTCTTTTGAGGTAGGCGATCCAGTTTTTCTCAAAGTCTCACCATGGAAATGTGTGATGCGATTTGGTAAGAAAGGAAAGCTAAGTGCAAGGTTTATTGGACCATATGAAATTCTGGAGAGAGTTGGATCAGTTTCTTACCGAGTGGCTTTACCTCTAAGTTTATCTTAGGTACATAATGTTTTTCATGTTTCAATGTTAAGGAAGTATATGCCAGATCCATCTCATGTTTTGAGTCCAGAGGTAGTTCAGCTGGAAGAGAACCTATATTATGAGGAACAACCGGTACAGAATCTTGACCACATGGAGCAAGTGTTATGGAATAAGTTGACTCATCTGTTAAATATTTGTGGAAAAACCGCATGGTTGAAGAGGCAACATGGGAATCTGAAAATGCAATAAGGGATAAATACCCCCACTTTTTCGATAAGTAAATAAATTGTGGGGACTAAATTTTCTAAAGGGGGGAAGGATGTAACATCCCAAGTAAGTAATGAATAATATATATTTTTATCTATGACTATTAATGAATTAGATAGTGTTTTAGAGGCTTAAAATGAGAATAATTCCAATCTTAAGCATGAAATACACTAATATTTTTAAAAGATTGGTTTACTAACTTTTGATGGAAAAACATTTTTAAATCTATCTTTTGACAATTTTATAATCTCTATTTTTCAATATTAACTTACTATTTATTATTGGGTCATTGAAATTTACATTGGATAATTTTTTGATATTTTTCTAACAATGTTCAGTTTTTAATGAATAGTGAAAAATACTGCATTTTACATCAAAATTTCTTTTTCATCTAATTTAATTATATGGTTAGATTATCTATTTAATTGGTTTTAAAGTGTATAATGAATATATTTTTACAATTTAATCCATTAGTGGTCATTGGAATTAATTTCACTTAGAAATTGGACTTAAACTAGTGTCAATCTTTTGATACTTATTGTTTCATAAAAACACGCTATTTGCTCTCACAGTGGGAATTAATTATTATATTAATTAATGTAACATATATGTTTTGAATATTGTAAAATATAAATCATTTTTGAATTCAGAATATCAACTATATCTTAGGGTGATGTTTTGGTATGTTTCTGAAAAATTTCAATTTTTGATTAACAGTGAAACCACTAAGTGGTATTTATAAAAACTGGTTTTCCGTTTAAATGAAATTTTACCACCACTGTGTTTTTAATTTAAAAAATACTACATAAATGGTTTTCATTAAGAATTAAAATGTGTTTCAATGGGATTAAAATAATTTTTTGGTGAATAGTAACTTTTAAGTTTATTAATCGCGATTAGAGGTAATTAGTGTAATTTAAGGTAAGAATAATGTTTTAATAATATAAAATGACCAAGACACATGTCCTACCCTTATTGGATGTGTAATGGCCGACCAATAAAATCCATGGGTCAACATGGGGACCCCATGGAGCCACTATGGAAGGAAAATGACATTAATATCTTTTAATTTAATGTTAAAGTAAAAATGTCACAAACATGAGTTATTTTACTAAAACAATTTTTACATGAGGTTATACAAGTCAGATTTTTTACTATAAATAGTAATTGGAAGGATAAAAAGATTTCATACATCATATTAATTGTGTTATAATTTTTATACATTAATTAAATTAAATTATTTATGACGTCATGATTATGCATCTATTACCTCATTAATAAAGGATTTAAATAAAATGAAAAGATAATGTAAAATCTAAGACCTAAACATGTCAAAAACATATTGGATGGGTATATTTACAACCCTTATCACCTTATCCTCTAATTATATCAATGTGGGACCTTTTATATCCGAAAACAATTTTAAAATAAATTAACCTTTTATACCTTTCCAAGAGTGGCCCTCCTCTCCTCTTATAAAAGCCCCCACCTCGACCTCCTTACCCACACATCCAAAGACTTTGTCTCGGCCAAAACCTACCCATTTTGTCTCTCCACATCTATCTCTAACTCTTAGAATCATCACATTGGGCAGATGTGTTCCCATGGAAGACTTTGAGCTCAAATCAAAAGGAGTTACCTGATTTAAAGGTAGTGTCTTCTCTTCTGTTCTTATGTTTTATTTTGCTTCTCCAACACTCTAAACTCTTTTTATACCCTAATTTTGTAACAAAGCCAGTATCTATAATATACTAGGATGTTGTAATAATAAGGATTCTAGATACACATACACACACCTACATCTAATGGTTAATGAACATATTGTTTCTGTGGATGGCGAATTTATGCTTCACGAAACGAATATTGTTCAACACTCATATAACACGTTCAAAGGTGGACATTAAGATGTCAATATATTTATATATGATATATAATATTTTTATGTTTTCCTTAATCTTCTGTATTTTTCATTTATGGCATACCTTTATGGGTTCCATTATGGGTATACGCGATATCTTCATTTTAGGAAGTGCAGACTACCGCCCCCTCAAAGTGATTTGATTCGTTAATACCATTTGTTGTATGTGTAAAGGATATATTTAATGATATTATATATGATAACATACTGGAATTAAAATAATATTATATATCATTATGTTTTAATTCCATTAAATATGAAATATAAATGGAATAAGCGTTCATGCGTACGTACAGCTTACCATCTCCATGAACGGTGCATTTCATTTCTAACCTCTAAACGTTATGTAATATTATAAATCCATGTATATACTAGATATATATGATATATATGATATCTACATCATGAGTATAACTCTGGATATACTGGATACATGAACAACTTGTAATTATAAAGAGTTTATTTTTGACTCAAGTACTAATGATCGATAAAATGACCGTTATTAACTTAAATAATTACATAGTGTTCATGAAATGGTAATAAGTGATATAAAAAAAATAATGAACTTGAAAAACGTTCTTAAGCAAGTAGAAATTAACTCAAGTTTATTATTCAGGAGGTTAACGAATGATCGAGTCAAGTCGGACCCGAGGTATGGGACTTCGTCTCAATCTCCTTTCGTTGAGGCATATTTTCTTTTATACACAACCTAATTTTATATGGTGTATAAACCCATTTGAATTTTACGTTTATCAAAAAGGAATATTTGTATACGAAGAGTTTTACAAAACGGCAAAAGGGAATGTTTTTGTCTTACGTATGAGGAGACAACGACTTCTCTGCCGTCGTGACCATTATTTGAGTTTTGACTTCCTCTACAAGCCATACATTTTTTTAAATGAAAAATGAATACAATGTTTTACTTTTATTTTATTTTGGTATTGAAAATGGTTTTCATAATTTTTTATATCAATGTGTTGTATTTATATCTTGTGATTGAAATGTGGAAATTTTATGTTTCCTTTATGCATGTTTTATGTGATACGATTATGTTATAGTTCTTGGGCATTATAATGAAGACGGGTGGTTATATGATAAAATAAGGGTGGGTGAGCCCGATATAGCTCTCTAATGCTTTGGGTAACGCGAAGGGGTTAAACTTTGATGTTTCTCTGAAGAGATTTAGGGAGTATACTATAACGGGTATTCCAAACGTAACCAAGAGGGTTACTCCCTACGTAAGAATGTTATGAATGCCTCGAGTTACCTTTATGTCTTATGATTTCTATGATTTATTAATGATTTGATGAGGTATGAAAAAGGGATTATGTTTTATGGGTAAAAAATGATTTAATTCTTATGTATATATGTTCTCATGTTTCCTTTCCATATTTTTATATCCCTTACTGAGATTTTTATACTCATCCCACATTTTTGAAATGGTTTTCACGGGTCATGGGAATGGTACATGATATGATGATAGTTTCAAGGAAGTGTCAAGAAAGAATCCATTTTTTATGTTAAATATTTTTTCGTTGATGTGAAAAATGAATACTATCTTTTATGTATCCACTTTGTTTAAATATGGAATGTAATGCATGTTTTATGATCTAAATCTCTAAAACTCTAAACCTGAAAAGATCCTCAATGTGTAATATTTTAATAACTCATGATTAAGTAATGTTTAAGGTTGGAGCATTATACATGAGATTTGATTTGTGTAGGAAATAATTAGAGGAATATGCTTCTTTCCCCATATAGAAGAGATTAGAAGAATATATAGTGGAATTTGGATATTCCAGTGGATTTAATAGGATAGTTGATCTAGACATCACTAAAATTCTTATTTTAATTATAATATAGCTATATCTTTTAGTGGAAAAAACGGGCAGTTTAACATCATATAGAAAAATATATGGTTACCTGACCAGAAAAGCTAGTCATGAATCCCAATAAATGCTATCTAGACATTTTTGGAATATTTTTCTGATAGGAATACAATGTTTTTGAAATTATTTTTCATTGTATGGTTTCAAAAGGAATCAAATTTTTGGTAAAAATGTAATAAAATAATTTAATTCCATCAAATGAAGATATTTTCTTACAGTTTAATGTCATTTGACTAGGATGATATAGATCATGTCTTTTAGCGTTGATTGAAAAATTATATCGTTCAGTTTATATATATGATATTGTGACAACATGGTGTCATGTAGTTTTAGTTAATATGGATAAGACCATATATCATGGAAATAATTAGTGATATAACCCTTACTGGACCAATGATATTTTGAAATTCATTAGATATCGAGAGATAATTTGTAATTTGTGATCTTATGGGTCTTAGATCAATACAAGATATATAGAAAATTTATGTTGGGAATGACATTGAAACCACAGCGGAAAATAGGTTTTTATAGTGGTGTTTTTTGGCCTTATGATGATAGAATATGTTTCTCATATATATGAATGTACCTATTGATTATAGGGCTTCTGAGGTAAACCCTTAAAAATCAAGAAGTGATAAATTCAATTCATTGTTAAAATGAATGAGTTATATGGAATAAAAAATTATATAAATGATCAACAATGAATGTATTTGAGATCCAAAATTTCCTTGTACAAGGATTATGATTCATGGATGTAATGTTTCTTAGAAAAAATGAATCATTTTCACTGACATTTCCCACGTAGTGTGAAGTTACCAAAAGATATTATTTGTTTGAAATTTGGGAAGGGGTGTTTTTTCAATGATAGGATTACTGAATGAGGGAACTCGAACTAAGATCTCCTGTCTGGATTGGGTTAATATTAAATCCTAATGGAAAATGTGTTTAGTTTTTTATAACTAGATATAGTCCTAGGATAAGGAAACCAGGTGTCACTATGTATCATGTGTGGAAAGGAATCAGGCCACACATAGTTCATTTTATATATAATGGGCCCAATGGTGAAAGGACCCATGTTTTAGTCACATTAATAGATCATTATTATTTTTTCATTATAGGGATATTTTTCATTAATTCTATGTTAGGTCGAGGACCTAAAGTCCATCCATCACTACACATCCCATTCATATGAGAATCAATCCACAAGTTTCTATAGAATAGAGGTCTAGTTGGAGACTATCGACAATGATTCTGATTGGCATTAGCACAAAACAATCTGTTCTATAATATTACATCGTGAAATAGTGATGGGAACCATACAATATTCTGTCATGCTAAAAATACATTTACATATAGTTTAATGACTTGTGAAAAAAAATGTTAGTATATATTTATTCAATTATTACAGGTTAGACAATGGTGCCTTGTTGTTTTGGGTCATCCGAACTTGATCATTAGACATAAATTATATGTCAAGCATCAAATTGAATTTTTTCTACCATTTAAATTATTCCTTATATGTCGATGATTTCTTCCTTTCAATGAAATCCATATTGGAAAATATTCCATATAGTTTATCATCGTGTGAGGAGGATGATTATTTTAGACATATCACAAGATGTATTTATTATGAAATATTTTCTTTGAAGGGAATATACCATGATATAAATCAATCAAGATCATGGAGTAATCACCATTAGATAGTAACTTTTATATTGTATGAGATCCATATCGTATTAGATCAATATTCGGATAATTACTCCCTAATATCATCAGTGTCCATAGGGATGGCATTATTTCTCCTTGTAGGAATGATTGGAAGTATATTTTCATGTTATAATCCCCTACAAATTGATTTTTATAGCCCTCCATGTTATTAAAAGTACATGGTAAATTCATATTGAGTCCCTCTAATTCATCCAATAGTGTTTTTTATTCCTAACAATTTGATAATTTTTATAGATGGTGATAAATAGATTGGAAAATTTTACCTTAATGGTCTGAGATGCATCCATTCCATATAAAATAGAATAAAATGTTTCTCATTTGGTAGTTAAGGATATCGTTTGGTAATCCCCGAAAGAATCTATGAAGATTAAATCCATGAATTCTCATATTTATCCACCATATATTGAATTATATTTGATTTGGTCTTATTGAAGGCCTTTATATGTCCATTATTTTTTGTATAATCTCAAGTTAAATGGTTGGATTTGATATTATACTCTTGATACAACCACTATAAATCATTAGAATATAATTTTGATCCATTTTCATTAAATAATAACTGAGGGACACCAAATATTGTACTGATATTAGATTTCTTGGTGCTAACAATGATTTGTATCATGGATTCTTTGATGAGCAATTATTTATCTCATTTGGGGAATATGTCGATAGAAGTGAATATGTATTCAAATTTTTTATTAGTAGAAAGTGTATATGGAAGTATAATATCCATTCCTAATTTTGTGAATGGACATCAGTATATGGATATGTATTGTAACTAAAGTGTTTTATGGATAAAGATAGAAAGCACATGTCATGAATGAAAATATTGTATTAATTTAGTGAAATCCTATATTCATGACATCATGTAGTATTCAATCCATTTAGAAATCCTAAATATTAATTAGTGGAAACATTAGGCAATTGTGTGTACTAATTTCATGACAAAAATGGTACCTTCATCTTCAATGCACCTATGGAGAACTCTATCAAATCACCATTAATATAAGATATTCTGGTGATTTCAGACATCATAAAGAGTGAGGTTGGTCGATTTACATTAGGTTTAATAATTTCAATATTATTCTAATGAATTTAAACAATTTTGAGGGTATTTAACATTGAGAATCAACCAACTAGTTTATAACTATCTAGTTTTATGATAGAATTAACATAATTCTTTTCTTACGCGTCAAAATGATCAAGAGTAAAAACCATTCTGTGATACATGAGTTTTGTTATTTTTTCATTCCAACCCATATCCACAAATTTTGTAGATTTATTTCATAATTCATCTTCCTTATAATTATATGATCATAGAGCATGAATAACTTAATTATTTAAGGGAAATTCCTCCATTATTCAATGGACATAGTTGTGAAAGGCTATTATCTCATCCCTTATAAGAGTATAATCACTATAGATATTATTGAGTACGAACTCTAAATCACCTTTTATCATTATCTTATCTGTTAGAATTTGATGGTCCAATTTTATCCCAGTAATGTGGACCTATATTCTTCTAGAAAATTTGTATTGCCTTCTAAAAATAAGAATAATTATAGAATGGTTACTTTTCTTAGGGATATGTCATAACTCCAAATCCAACATTATTAGTATTATTTATTCCAATATATTTTATTTTGGTTTTTTTATAAACCATCGAAATAAATATATTATATATAGGGGACCCATTGAATAGGTAAAATCTCTTAATTAGGGAATTTAGTATTCAACAATGTTTCTTCTTCATATGGAAGTTTGACATATAATTTTTCTAATTTCTAGCATTTTACTGCATTATGAGGCACAAAATTAATGTACAAATTATAAAATATTATCCCCCTCCATTCAAAACATCCATTAAACATGTGAAATTTTAGGAGTTCTTGGTTGGATTGATGAAGTAGAATAAATGTACCTCATGGTGCTATAGTTAGTTCCTCATCTTCTGAATCGTAAAAATTAACAGCATATAACACTTCTAAATATTTTAATATTGAGTATCAGTATTGGGAATTCTTCAACTGTGATGGTATATGTGTTTTTCAATACCGATAACAATAATTTTATACTGTAATTTTCCAATTTATCAATATTGTTCTTTCACATAATAATTTAGTGGATTCCCACCAACATGTGGCATCTTAACTGGTAGACATGAATGATATTTTATGAGACTATTAAATGATTCTTGGTAATTTTCTATCCGTTGATATGTAAATAATTTTTTATCTAACATATTGAAGGGGAATCACATTCCAATGAGGTTTCATATATTTTTATAATAATACAACAATGTAATAACCTAAAACATTTATAGTTTTGAGGAGGTGAGAAATCAATGAGAAACCCATTCTTCTCCAAATCGACATCAATATTTTGATGGTGTATGATGAACATATGAATCATTACTATGGTAACTCTTAAATCACATTTTCCAGGGTTTATCCTTAGGATATTTTTTCATAATTTTTGGATGATGAACTCAATATAATCCAAGTGATTGTAATATTACAAATTCATAACCACTAGATAATCGACATACAATTAATATAACATTCCAAAAAAATAATTTGATGAGTTGATGCATGGAATGTTTGTATATAACATTAACATTATTCAAGTGAATTGGAATTTCCCAATAGAAATATACACCTTGGGGTGATGTAAAATCGGTATCTCCTACTTCTTTAAGGTCCATATAAATTTATTTGAACCCTGAATGAGAATACATGATGTAAGGGTCAAGATATCAAACAATATAATTAATATGTTGTTCTGTGATCGATATAGGGATATAATATGTCATACAACACCGATTGAGAACAATAAGGTCAATAAAGACCCTAATTTTCAAATTGATCTTCATTTCTAGGACTATATTGGATATCCATGATTGATAATGTAAATTAAAAATGAAATTGGAATTTTTTGTCTTCTCAAAATCATACGGAATATTTTTTGGGTGATTTGAAAGAATTCTTCTAGATTATTATTTTTATCCTTGGTCATTTAATGAAAATCATAGGTTGTGAGTGGCCACCTAATGATCAAGGAGAATAATTTTAGTGTATTTCTTGGGGAAGAAAATCCCAATTCAACATATGAAGAAGGAATATACCTCTTGTTATTTTGAAGACATGGTCTGAGAAATAAATATATATCATAGATCATCTACTCTTCCATGTTTTTCATTCCAGAGTTCATTATTAATTGTAGATAACCCTACAAATAATTCTATATGGGAATCCAATAGGTCATCCTCTTATTATTCTCCCTATTTATCATCCTTTTTTGTAGTTTCTTGAAGTATGAAATTAATGAAATAATCATTAAATATCATAATAGCTGATATTTTGACATCTAAAAGATAGAGAAACTTCTTCTAACATGAAATATAATGTGGGGATTCATTTAATATTTATTGAGGATAAGACAGATAGAGAAATATTATCTTTACACCCCCATTGTTACATGTTCCCCATTTTTGACACAACTAATGATGCAATGGTCTATTGAAGATTAGAATATTGGATGAGTGAATTTCCACCCATGTTTCGTCCTCTTTTTGGAGTGTCAATGACCACTTCATTGATGTATAAGTCAATATACCTGACTAATATCATGACTTTAAATGAATAATCGTGAAAAATTGGGTTGATTAATTTTATATGTTTCAGGGGAATCATATATTCTTCATTAGGGTTTTTGAAGGGACTCAATGTGGTCATTTATAGACTATCTAAAAATGTTACCCGAGAAACACCACCATCCATGGATTGTTTCCATTACCTCAAGTAGATTCATGCATCAATATATAGTTATTATCAGTATTTGAATGAGAATGTATCACCATAAAATATTACAATTTTATTTCTTAATTTAGTATTTGAGTCATTTGTGGTATGCTGAGGAGATATCCACATTGTGACAAAACATGACCTTCCTAGAGAAATGATGAAGTCTCTAAATTTATAGAAAACCAAAAATTCTGATTATAATACAAGGTCCCCAATATTGGCCCTAATATTTATTCTTCTAAGAGGGATTTGTTCAATTTTTCATTAAAGCTGTAGTATTTGAGGGGAATATTAAAATAGGGATTCATTCTATTATAGGAAGTGAAGTCTTATGAACCAATAATTGGATTAATCTTGAGATATTATTAAATAAAACCTATAAAATATCAAAGTAATTTATTTTTATATAAATATTCCTGGGTATGATGTTTCTTTGTATAAATACTTCTTTTTATAGATCTATAATAGAGATTATCAAGTGGAAATCTGTAGGATCATTTTTTTCTGATATATTAAAATAGTGGTAACATCAATATCAAATTCCAGAAGGATTAATAAAGCTTCAATGAGTACTTATCAGAGGACTTTTGAAAATGTTAGAGCGTACAAAATTTGAAAACATTACAGAATCTAGTGCAATTTTATATAGAATATCATACATTTGATGTAATTTTGGTACCTGTCAAACATGTGGAATCTCTTTCCTAGGTGACGATATAATTTTTTTGGAACTTATACACTTATAAAATGATATTAAGGAACTCATGAATTAGAGTGGTTATGTTGAATAGCTCTACCAAGTCTTCAACGCCGGTCTGATAATTATTTCCTATATGATCAATATTCCAGAATGATTTGTTTAGGGAAATTCTGGGTTGCAATGAGGCAACATTACTTCCCCTTTTGGTCTTTGAATGGGTTTTCCCATGGTATTTTGTATCATATGACATTCAAACAGGTGGATGGATGGGATATTGAGTTCTGTGATGATTGTCTCTTCCCACGTACAATCTACTCCTACAACCTATGCACCTAGTTCCCAATGTGAGTGCAGGGAACATGGTTTCATATATATACTCATCATCATATAATGAATGCATTAATTGAATTACAATAATGAATCTATATATTAGTTATTCATCTAATAATGAAAACATCAGGTATCTGCCTTTTGTGTCGTCCTTTGTTGGGGGTGGTGTTCATGGGTTCATGACTAAATGTATGATGTTAGAGAGAGTAAAATATAACTTGGGACATAAAAATTTCCAACATTCTATGTAGTTTTCTGGCATTTTTCCCGTTAATTTTTTAGAAAACTATAATTTTGATGAGATTAGTGCATATTGAGTAAGATGTGTTGTAACTTAAGTGACAGGTGGAATAATTGGTTGTTTAAACCATGCTCATTGGACCATTTCAATTTTACCTTTAGTCATGAAATCAATGAGATTACATGCATTATTTATAGTTACTTCCTTCCATTCCACCAATTCATTTGGATTTGTGACATCACAGAAGAGAATCCATTATAGGGGGTTTTCCGAGATGCACTTTCTTAGACCCCACCCTTTTTGGTTGATTTCCTTAAAATAAAATCTGTGATAGTGTACAAAAATTTACAATTGAATGGTAAAAATTGAAAGATTGTTTATAAAAACCTGATTTCGTATCTTGGGATCCATAAGGTTGATATTTTTTTCACCAAATATGTTATGATATATATTGGGAGTTGATACTCTCAAAATTAATAATGAATATTCCTTAGTTCCTCAAATTGGTTTTACATCATCCTTGTATGATTTCCCTACTTAGGAATGAATTTTTTCCATTGACAATGTCGGTCATTTTGATATTATAGTGTATGATTTATATATTGATATGGTGTCATCACGGGATATGTGTGAAAACATCAGCCAGTACTTTCCATTTCTCTTCCCTTGAGCTCATGGAAATGTTCAGGGCTTGAAATTGGATTTCAAGATTGATTATTCTAATAATATGGTAATGGATCCATGATCAATAATCCCATATCTATATTTCATAAGGATGAGAACAGTGTGAAACTCAAATTGAAGATTCTCTATATGTGGGGTCAAAATGTCATCATGGGGAAACTATATGTTTATAGAGTAGGTCAACCCCTTCTTCATAAGAATAAAATCTGTGAACCTCTCATTCTAGGACAATTGATTTTTTTATAGATTGATGAATTTTTTTCTCATCTAGTGTTGATATGAATTTAAATATAAACATCCAATAGATATCTTCACATTTTTTTCTTCATTGATCTTAAAAACTAGTGTAATATATAAGTGTTATCCCTTATAGTGTTTTTTTTAAAATCTAGAGATTCACTGTAACTTTTTTGTAAATGGGTTCCCTTAATTGGATAATAATGGAGATTTAAATGCATCATATACTACCCTAGGTTCCCCATCCAATCCAATACTATAAATGTAATGTTCCAAAATTTGGGCAAGGAGGGGTCAGATCCACCCATTCAGGTCATGGTTTCTTTTCTAAATACACTTATGCACACAACCACTTTAATACTTACAATAAAACATACTATGAATCAATTCAATTGTTTATACCTTCATAGGTGATTGGATAAACATTATACTAAACCAGAAAAGATTCATGTATGTTCATTTGATAGAGATCTACTTATTCCATTAGTGGGAGCCTATAGGGGTTGGTCAACATGGATGTGTCTCACCAAGGTCTAGATATGTACCTAATAGAGGGAACTATTAATACCATTCTATCATGAGATATAAATTTATTTGTTATCAGTTATCAATATAGAGTGAACAATATTAATCTATTTTAATTGATTATAAAAATCTTATTGAATGTGTTATTCTAGTGGGAATCATGAGAAATTTATCCACATGTAGAACATATCTAGCTGGGATGTTTCATCCGGGTAAATTTTCAGTGACTTTTTTCAAGTATTTAATATCATCCTCATACTAAAAGAATATTTTCTCAAATGTGAGGAGTTCATTATATTATAGAGTTGGGGAATGTAAGACTATACCATTACCATTTTCTTTGTTGTATTTTCATCGAGAAAGTAATATTGGAGTAATCATGGGAGTCTCTAAATTCATAGAATGATTCTAGATTTAGTTAATCGCACCTTCTAAAATCATTTCTTTATTAGAGATTTTATAAATTTAACACTTATACTCATTTTCATATAAATACTACTCATGATGTGTAGAATATTCATTTTTAGGGATAATGATTTTCACTGATATGTAACATATTTCAAGTGTTTCATTAGTGACATTGAAATTTTGGTTCTATTTTTAATTATGAGTAGGGATCTTACTCTCCCCTTCGAGTCCTATTTGTATCATAATTATAAGTGTGATTTGAATGGAATATATATATAATTATTTAAAGGGTGTTTCATGTGTGGAAATTGGGCCCTTGGATAGTAATACCTTGGAGGATTTATTTTACGACACTACCCCTAACTGGGAAAATATTGATTTTCATTGAGGACGAGGTTTAAGAAAAATTCAAATACATGTATGGAATAGGGTTCTCCAATTCCATTTCAATTACCTAACTAAATAGTTTTTTAAACCTCTAATATATTTTAAAAAAATCCCCAACCCTTCATGATTTTCTTTCCCCTTGATTGTCGTGGATCCTACTATCATAGTTGTTCACTTGATTTAATGGAGCTATGTTCGAACATGGGATTGGATTATTGTTTTATTTGAACATGATCCACTTAAAGCGAATAATTTTGGTGCTACATGAATATTAACATCCACTATGAGTGAGTCAGTCTTGAGAGTTTTTAGGTCCTTTTTCATTAATCATACCATCTGTTTCATGAATATCCTTCTCCATGAATCAATATAGAGGCTATAAATTACATGATGTTACATTTGATGGTCTTTAGTGATTTTTTTTCTGTGGTGATGTTAAATTTCAATGTTTTACCCATCCATTGATATGAACATTTGATGGTGAATAATAGATTAGATGACCTAATTCTTTTAATGCATCAATACATGCACATTCAGGGTATCCTTTCTATTTCCCCAAATTTAGATGTCATAAAACAATGTGGGACACAAATTGGTTTTGTTAGGGAATACCTTGTATTTTATTTATGTGGATTGTATATTAATTGTAAATAAATATTTTATTTATGTGAAGAAGAGTGGTCCATATATTTACGTAGATTTTCCATACACAATCTTCAGACAACACCGCTAGATTACCGTATTTGGAAGTGGCTAAAGGAATGAAAATTATTTTTATATTGTCATCATCCAACTACAACACTGTAAAAAAATATTCTTATCTTTTTCAAGAGTAATTTTAACATAGTTTGAAAAAATTTTGTTTTCCCCACTACTTTATTTCAAACAATATTATATGCAGGTATTTAATCTTTCATATTCAAATTTAGGATATTCAACGGTGGCTCAGTGAATGAATATTTTCATAAGTTGTAATTTTATTGAGATCATATTTCACCTTTCAATGATAATTATGAAACGTGAAATTCCTCAAATAACAATGTGCCCTGAGATAAAAGGGCATTCTCATAGTGAATTTCGAAAGGGGAGGACCTCCATGAAAAAGTGAAGTCTCGTTGTGAGAGGAAAATTGTAGAAAATACCATCTTGAAGAGGAATAACTTGGAAGCTTGACATATAAATAAAATGGGAATTCTTGTAGTGTATACCCTAGGGTGGACCATTAGGCCGCATAATATCTAGTGGATGATCTATTTTTGATATGATCTTTGGACCATGTGGAGGTTTGACGTGGTGTTCATTATGATATTGGTTATCATGATTTATAATACCAAGGAAATAATAAAAAAATTATGGTAAATATGTCCAATGAGGAAAACTAAACATAATGGAGTCAATGTTGTTGGGACATCCTTCAAACAATAAGCCACTATTTTCATATATTGATAATGGATTATTATGATCTCTCTCGGTTGTTGACAAATGTATGGGGATTCATGAACTATAGTATTGATCATATTGGGACCACATACAATATATTCTTCTTCATATCACTTTTGGTGAGAATTATTTTTTGGACACACTATTGTAGGAGACTAGGGCCGCTTGGTTTGTATAAAAACACTCAAATAAGGAATATTGTTTTTTAGAACCATTGATATTCGATGGATTTTCTGATAGATTTATGGATTTTTGGTCGGGATATATGTCTTCCCTAGATTTCCCACCATGTTAGTTCGAATACCACTAGATAAAATAAGGGTATATGAAAAATCTAGTTATCCATTTATCATAGTATTTGACTCGTGACCCTCATAGATAGAAGCATGGATACACGTATACTATGGAATGGCCTTTTTTATGTTGATTTCATTTCATATTTATCAGGACAATGTGATCCTTCCTCCCAAACAGAAATTCCACTACCATTATTATATCCTGGTATGTATTTACAATTTAGGAAGGAATTTTCATCTTCCCTTTCACTATAGTTAGTATAATATTGGAAACTTTAGTGGTCGAAATAGAGATACATGCTAAACCCAAGACTAGTGTAGGTATATGATTCAACTTCTATAACTAATATCTTAACCATATATAGTGACAATATTTACATGTGGGTGAAAATATGTGGTTATTCCCTATATTTGTTAACATAACCAACTATATAGTTTTTCACAATGCAGAAAGACAAGGCTGATAGGCTTGTTAGATGCAAGCAGGTGTGTACACCTACTCAAGGATTGGTGTCATGGTTATATTTAGGTAATATATTGTGGGAGAATATTTTGGACCATATTATCTCTTTAATATTCAACTCCATCACTTTTCTCTCTTGATTGACTATTTTTGAGGGTTTTGTTTGACACCTGAGGGAAACACCCTCATCATGTTGAGGGTTCATTACTGTAGGACGTTGGCAGTGGAAACTATGGGTATGGTCTCTTTGATGGGACCCCTATATTGCTCGGATGGGGTTTTTGAAAAACATTTGATCATTCTCTATGTGATAATGCAGGAAAATAGTCTACCATTCCATGGATAGGCTCCCTAACCAATTTTAAACAACATATGTGGTTGTTTACTTCTAAGCCATCATTCTTCACTGAGTGGATGGTCGGTGGGGTTTCATATGATGGTGGGATTAAAGTGTGACCTCTAAATTGATGGAGTGCCTTTGATTTTGTACTTCCAAATGATGGAATTTTATACATGACATTATATACACTTGTTGGGTCATAGTTTCATTAGTTTAGATGAATACCCAACTTTTGTGGTAGCAGATGTGTACATTCGTGATATAAAGAAGGGTTCCATTAGATTGAAAGGAGTTATTGTTGAATGTACTTGGGTATATATGAAAAAAACTAATAAATTTCTCTCAAATATGTATATTAATAATAAAATACATTCATAATCAATTTTTTGGGATCTATATGTGGACCATTTTTATTTTGTTAGCCTGTGGACATGGCCTTCCAGGTGGGGGAAACCATCATTTTGTATAAGGATTAAGGTTAGTTTCTACATTTTTATTCCTCCCTGAAAAACACATGTGGTTTGAGTGGAATTTTTGGGTGGTTCATGGATAACTATTCATGTCAAATACATATGTCTATATTTTGTCTAGGTAGTTTAAAATGGTTTTAGTTATGGAACCATAAATACCAAATGATTCAAATATTTAGATTGTCTTACTATCTTATATTCCAACAATATGTGGTCATTAGTATCAATATCCAATAACACTTAGTGACCCACATTGGTTGATAGAATGTGATATTGAGAACATGAAACATTTTTGAGGTGAATTATTTCACACTCTAGTACTGTCTTTTATATTTAAGTCATTTTCGTGAATATTTTATTAAATCAAAAAAATTAAATGAATCACCATTGTATTAAAAAATGATTTTTAGAATTTGTTTTCCGTAGAATCCTATTCATGTGTCTATGGATCATCATACATGTAAAAAAATTAATGTATTTGAGGTTCTCCATAGATAGGACACTTTTTGTGTAGATTACATGTTATAATGTCTTTATTATTTTGATTCTAGTTTTATTCCATGACATGGGGGAAATCGTTTATGAATCATTATATATAAATATGAGTGTTTTTTTGATGTCAGGATCGGGCCCATGTGATGGTATTATAACATTTCCCTATATAATTTATCATAACCCATATAGTTTGGTTCCACTTTACAAGAGACATCATACCATTTATGGACATGTGAGGAGAACACAATCTTTATGTCAAACATAACATAGAAATGAAACGTATTTGGAAGGTTCCTAGTAAATATTTTTTCTGATACTTATGTTGAACGATTCATAAGGACCTAGATGGGATGTAGTCTCCTACTATAGATATAATCCAACTGGGAATGTGTCTTATAGAAGATTAATTTTTATTATAGTTTTGGGTTGAAAACTCACCAATGATATTTACATATCATTTTTGTACAATAATTGTTGACCACAATGTTTGGATTTTTGGGGATATAAATATGGAGTAAGGCTAATATTTTTTCTTATGTATTTGTCCCTTTGAATGTTTTTCTGACATGTAACGTGGCCCTATTGGAGGATAGTAACATGGTTTGGGTTTATACAGAATGGGAGGCCCATATCAAGGATAAATAAAAATAAATCATGATGATCATATTTTATGATATGTATATAACTATGAAGATTCTACGGTTTTCACTTGCCTCAAATCCCTTATGAGTCATCCATGGTGCGATAATATTGAGGAAATAGAAGTTATAGAAATCCTTGTAGTCTCCTTAGCCACTTTCTGGATGAGGATATAGTTATTGATTTTGTGGAAATAATATAAAATAAATGATAAGGTATTACATCATTAGGGATCCACCTAAGGGATGGTGGGAGGAAAATCCATAAAATTAATCTATACTAAGAAATTTACTAAATTTCTTATAGAAAATGAGGGTAGAGATACATTTGGAAATTAATATAAGAGAGTTGTATTTTATATTCTTAACTCATCTATTGCTTTCAATGTGAGGTTTTTTTTCATTATGACAAATGTGAGCTCCTCATTACCCGGAGAATGTATAATATAAAACACTTCGATGATTCAATATATTTGGTAAGAGAAATGAAGTTCCTATATTAAAATGGTAATGTATATTAAATAGGAAACATTGTTGTTCCATAAACTCTAAAAACATATCTAGTGGATTTGGGGGAACAAGTGGGTTAGTCACCCTCAGAATATGGATCTAAGGGAAGATGTGTTCTTTCATTGTTGGTATTGAAGTGGGATCAAAGGGTGGATTCCATAGGTGAGGCCGGAACTGATAGAGGGTGGATCAGACATGGTCGACATAAATAGCTGAGGTTGATTTGAACAAGGTATACCTATCTGAGATGGAGGTTCCATTGTTTTAACGCAAATTGGTAATCAATACATTTTGAGTCCATTCATTAAGATCCAAGGTTCACCTTAGGTTTATTCGGACGACTGGGGGTTATTTTTTGAGTAGTTGTGGGTTCATTACCTTGAGTAATTTTGACTAGTGGGAGTGTTTCCTCCCATGATTTTGTATATTATAGACATTGATCATCCTAAATCCATTAATTTCTTCTGATCCCCCCTTTAATTATTGTATTAGGGCACTAAATGATGGTTTTGAGGTCTTGGGAGATAGACTTGGATGAGCAGAGCATCAATCAGTTTCTTTGTTGTTTAATCATGTAAAATGAGTTCCAATAGGTTTTTATTAATTATAAAACTCAGAAAACTGAATGAATTTGGTCACTCACATAGGTCCACTGTGAAAGATTTTCATGGAGGGAACTCATGCATTTTTGGATTTTCTTGAGGGGACACATAGTTAGGGCCTACATGATCACATTGGCATGTTGGTTGGGAGCTCGTAGGCTTCCTTGGTCATGCTACTTAACTCTCCATATATCCTTAACTATGTTAGTTTTATTCAAATAAATAATTTCATCACCATATAAAATTATATTTTTATCATATTCAATCATATAAATATATAATGAAAACTTCATATGAAATTCCCCTATAAATTCTATCTAAATATTCCTGAATTCTATTCGTAAGGTTTCAAAAAATGTAATGAAAGTGGATTAATTATTGAACATGGAGAAGAATATTTATAGGTTGTGAATAAATTCCAATATAGGTTTTATATATGGTAATTGAAAATTTTATAATTAAATTAACCATTTATCTCAATATATCGTACTTGTTTTCTAAATTTCGATGATCCTCTCACGATGAAACGTGATCTCGAATGAATACTCTGTTGGAGTTTGTGAAAAATATTTAAATCCCCTAAAATCCTTCATTAATTATCATTAATAATTAATAGAATCAGTTAGTAGTATAAAAATAATTTAAATAACATTTTAATATAAATAACTATACAGTAAAAAATTGCTTCTTCACTACTTCACCCAACTACGACCATGAACTAAAATTATGAAACACATACACTAGAGAAAACACATCAATACGGATTCAATGATGCTATAAATTTTACAATATCAAACACAAATGATTTTTGTCTTAACATAGTACCTTTTTAATTTATGTTATATAAATCTGAATAATTACTAGAAAAAATTATGCACATGTAAAAAATAAAAACCAATGATTTTCCACTATTGAGTCATGAATATGGAGTTTTAAAATATTTGTTATTTTTTTGTAATATTGAGGCATGGACATAGTTTTTTGTATTGGGGGTACAAGTGATTTTATTTTTTAAAATAAATTATTTTAAAAAATCAATAACAGTTTCTGTTAAAAATAAGTTCCTCACAAGTGGAAAATTTTCTATCAATGTGAAACCTATTATTCAATCCAATTCTATATTAATTTAAAAAAAAACCAAATTCAAAAATATTGTGACTCTATGATGAATTTTCCTCACTTTTGATCACTTAATGCCCTTTTATAGAATATACAAGATCATAGAAACTCATTTCATCAATATCATATATCTAATTTATATTCATGAATTTTTTATAGTACATATGTGAATAAAAATTGATTGTGGTGAATTATCATTATAATTTGATAATGTTTCTTGAGTTATTTTTACATGATTCATTTTTAGATGTATACGGATTTCATGTTTTATAAATTCAATTTACATAATTCATACAAAATTTCATGATTAATTAATTTGTTGACCTTCCCATTTCCTCACAAATTAATAACATAACATTATAAATATGTATCAAAAAATATTTGATTTTTATTTTCTATTCTCAATTTTAATTGTTATTTTTGAAAAAATACCACTCACATGGTATGAATTTTTTTAAAATTCACATCATATCATACATTGGATTGATTAGATGTTTTTTATACATTTATAATGCCAGTCCACAATATTTTTCAATGATTTTTTCAAAACTCAGAATATATTAACAAAAAAATTCATTAAAATATTAATATAAAATTGTAAGGAATATATATATAAATATAAACATTATATAATTTTAGAAAACATTCAATTCATATTGATTTACTATTTTTCAAACTGATAATACATGATGAAATACAAAAATTTCATAAATTTTTATTATAATTTGACCAATGTTTCTCTGCATATTTTAATGGATCCTCTTAACTATATCAAAATATTTTATATTGTACAATCTATGATATTGTTCTTAGGTATGATACTATTCAATGAAAATATTTCACTATACTGAGGTTGTTTTTAAGGTTAATATAAAAAGAACTATGATTATTTATCTTGTTATATATCAATATAAGAAAAGATTTTATATTTTTATACATGAATGGATGTAAAAAGGTTATAATAAACATGAGGATGACTAAATATTTTTTATATCCATTACGGGTAAGAACACTTCCAGCGAAGATATGATATATTTCCATAAAATTTAATTTGGGGTATTTAATATTCGTAATCACCCTCTAATGTTTTTAATTTCCCATAATTTATATGCACTATAAAAATATAAAATTTGAGCATTCTTGGAGGTGGATTTATATGGAATGTAAAAGTAATATTAATTTATTTTTGTCATACACAATTAAAGGAATATAGTTAATTTTTTATGGAATAAAATATCTTTTGAAAATATTCTATCATAAATGTTTACATAAATCTTATAATGTAGACATATTCTATATAAATTACATTTTCATCCAATATTCAATAATTAATAAGATATTATTGTGATATAAGATACATCATTAAAATAAATTACAATATAAAAAGATATATAGGTTTAAGAAAATCATATTAAAACTATTCAATAATCTATAATACATGATGTTCTGGTAAAAATTAATTTTTTTTAAACATTGGTATACTATTTATATTTAAACTATGAATATAAATGGGAAATATAGTTTGAATATATGGGAAATAAACTTCAAATAAAGAAAGTATTATCTCTAAAAATGATTTAATGTTTAATTTATATAAAATTTGTTTTACAAAATGGATAAGAAAATATATAAAAAATATAACATCATGTATGCAACTAAATCATTCTTGGACAATTCTATTTCTTCATTTAAATATGTTATTTATATAGTATCTATTCATTAAAAATAAATTGAAAATTATAAATTTAGTTAGTATTCAATTTGAATGAAATTTTCCTTATTCCTATCAATTCTTCTTCTATGATTTGAGTTTGTTGATAAAAAATATAATATTTTATAATTTTGAAGGAGTACTATTCAGCATTATGTAAATTAAATTGTTTTCAAAATTGTAATGAATGTTTAAAAATCTAAATTCTTTATTAATTTTCATGTTAAATATTATTATATATTTGAAAATAAATATTATGTTTTACAAATACAAAAAAAATCTATACAATTTTTATCCTTGTACAATATATTATAAAATGTTGGAATAACTAGCACTGTAACCTAATAAGATAAATCGTATTACAATGTAAATAATTTATTGGTTTTTTAACATCCTGACCTAGAATCCACTTAAATAGTGCCCTGATCAATTTGAATTCATCCCCTCAATAACACCTATCCATACACTTGAAGCTTCGAAATTTTAGTTAGGGTTTGAGGTGGAATAATGGGGTGCCTATACCTTCATATCAAAATGGCATAGTTGATATAATAAACAACACGATAACACTTGAAACTTATATACATAGAAATAATTACAACATGAAATGTAACCCACCATAGAGAAAACTGAACTAATAGAATGAAATAGATAGATACATATATATATATAATAGACAAAATTTTAATCATAAATAACCAAACAGTTATAATTGTATCAAAATTCAATTAGAAAAGTCATAAATAATGATCTCCTTGAATACTGATATATAAAAGGGGGAATGTAGGAAAAGATTATACAATTTGATATACAAAAGTAAAATATCCTCAAAATATATATCCAAAAAGATCTCAATCCTTAGCTATATCTTCAGATCCCATTCTCTATACTATATGTAAAAATAGTTAAGCATATATAGAATGAAACTATCCCGTATCCATGCATGTTGACATGTTATCTACTCGGGTACCATTGGTGTCCAGAGATGGATTTGAGATAAAATACATGTAGGGAACCACCAACTGTGTCTAGAAATAATATATTGTTTATATATATAGATATTATTGTTCATTTATATGAATAATAATAAAATTTAGTGAATAAGTTCCAACCATGCCAGGATCCAATAGGAAACCTAGATGGCTCTACCCTCTTCGACCTAGGCTCGTGAAAAATTCCATTCGGTAACCATATATATAGTAATAACATATACATGATATTGTTTTATATTTTATCCACCAATATGCAATAAGTGAATGAGGAAATAAATAGGCATAATTTTGGATACTACTAGCAGGATGGAATGTGGGCATATATCATGTGTCCCTAATCGGAGTAAAAAAACATATCCTCCAAAAAGGGTACATTCCCAAAAAATAATGGTGAAATTTAGAGATCATATTCAACACTCCTGATAAATAGGGTTATAAGCCACTCCAAACACTCAATATAGAGTAACATGCAATGCCATGCCCATTTCCCAAAACAAATATAACAGTGACTTCATTCTCAATTCCTGATGTATGGGAGATTGAAACATTATTCTCATCATGTAACATAACCATCATTCCATAACTATTATATATGTAATAATCATAATAACAAGAACAATGTTGTACCAGCTATTTACCAGCATAATTATCATTTCCAATATAAAAAATTGAATTATAATCCATCACATTAATATTTTATAATATATAACAAGAGTCATGGCCTATCCACCCATTTCAATTCAATATAAACTATCAATTTATTTTGTCATGGCTTGTTAATGAATATTAAAGTTCATGATTAACACTTAAATGGTATTATGATATATTAAACAATTATATAATGGATACAAAATTAAATTCCAAGCCAATTCGAATAGTTGTGCAATGTTTGATCATTGTAATAATTACATAATAGATGCAATGTGATTTGGAACACCCCAATTGATGGATATAATTGATATTAGTAGTCTCTAATCACATAGAAATGTTTATTGGGATTATAATAACATAATTCAACATATGTAGAAGTGATCATTTCATTTTAATGATGTAGGAAACCATGGATGTCATATGGAACAACACCAAAGCTATGAAAACAACTTGAACATGAATGAAAAAATGGGCCACCAACCTTAGGGTCCTAGATGACACCTCATCCATTATATACATTATCTTCATTGATGATATTAATTATAAAAGGATGGTACAACACTATAGAAATATGATGAATGGAATCTCACTAAAATAGTACACCAATAGGGAAAAAATCATAAATGTATTTAAATGTATTGGAGAACATACTTTATGCTATCAAGTGGTTCATATATATATATATGTGTGTGTGTGTGTGTGTTTTTTTTTGTGTGTGTTTAGATGCTGGATTGAGAAAATGACATCAAATACTAGCCATTAGAGAGGGAGATCATATAAGAGGTATAAAGAGTGATTGTTCTCTAGAAATGGTAGATAATGAGATTGGGGTAAGATATTACAATAATTATGCGATAAATTGTAAAATCACCCATCCTAAAAGGGAACATAGTTTGGCCACATGGATGGAAATATTTTGCCCCAAAACATTGTCTAAGGTGGAGCCCTAAATGGGATAGGCGCATGATTTGGTTAATAATTGAACAAGATTCTCACAAATCACAATCTGAAACCCATATTTAACCTGCAAAATAATTTTCCTATGCTCACACGGTTGAAGAGAAATAATGATTTCCCATGCCCAAGAGAATAATGCAATGCATGGATTGGTAAATAGTGTGGGCTAGGCTGTATAGGTTCTACAAACATTGTAGTCCAATCTATTTATCAAAATTTATGGCGTTGGATATTTGATGAAGACTCAGACACCCTCATGACCAATGTTATCCATTAGGTAAAATTATAAGGGCCTTATTATGGACATAAAAAACAAGATTTTTTCCTTCCTGAAAATATGGTTTATTACAACCTCTCGTCCGTAAAGAAACTCATCCCTAAGTTTTAATTCTAATGTTAAATATGAATAATATGATAAAATCTCACACCCATGTGATCATATATTAACATCCATCTACTATATATCATCTTTAACTTAGTAATTTTTTCATAGGACCAATAGCAAAGGAACTAACCTACCTTAGAGTGTATCAATACTTTGATCCACAATACACACTGGATAATCCAAAAAGGAAGAATCTATCTATAACTAAACCTTATTTGGCAATAATTCATGTGACAATTTTGGATATTATCAGCGGATCAGATATAGATAAAAAACATCATGAAAATACTAGTATCTCAATGGATTCTCTATCTGGTGAGCCAGTGACTTGATTCGTTTTACAACCTCAAATGGTCAAAACAAATCAAGACTAAATTTTACCCTACATACAGATAAATCAATATCCCAATCTAAACCAAACTCAAATTAAAATATGATCTCCAACCTCAATCTAAAGAGTTCACCACTTTCAGTTTTCATATAAATTATGTCAACACTTATATGACATCAATCACTTTTTGATCAGCTGAAACATCTCTTTAGTATCCAAGAAGAGTCATGGTCCCTGTAAAGATGGATTCCCTAAATCTGACTAACATATAAGTGAATAGAACAACCTATCAAATAAGTGTCTATATGGTTCCATTTAATTTTTTGCATGAATTATATTAATATAGTGAACACAACAAGGGGTATGTGTTTTTCTCAAGAACCTCTGTTGCTAAGGACACAATGTTGTATCATGTCCCCAAACACTTGAATCGTATGATCTATATCTCTTTCAGTCTGAGGTTGTTAGGCCATTCATTGAAGAATCTATCTACCCAAAACCTTCTGTAACCCCTGATAGAACAAAGCTGTTAATTTAGCACCCAAGCCAGATATGATAGATCATGGATATAGAAAATAGTGAAATGACCTCATTGTCATATTTCCTCACTATCTCATCTATCGAGAGGTTCTCTAACAATGAATTGAAATGTGGATCATTTCCAAATTGATTAATTATTAGCAAAACAATATAACTTCCATGATGTGATCATGGTAAACCAATCCTGAAATATATAGAAACCAAAACCCATTTCCACTCATGAATAGATAATCTATAAATGTAATGCAAGTCACTAATTATTTCCTTCACATATAGACTGGTCGAACACCAAGATATAAAACATGATATCCCTCATTTAATACCAGGCCACAAATACTAGATTTATATGTCTTGATGCACTTAGTGACATTAGGATGATCTACTAATGTCGAGGCATGAAATTAATGCATCATCTCCTCTCCAATGTTTACTGGGACACAAACCCACCCACAAAAACATAAATCACAATGTGCGTACAAAGTAGAACTCAATGATTAATCATCATATGAGGTAATATCCTTTTTTACTAATACATTGAGATCATAACGTTTTTTCTATCTCACCCATTTTAGGATTATAGAGGTCACTTCAAAATAAGGGAAGATAGTCTATCCAAGACCCTCATGAGAATTAATATGCTTCTCTAATAACAAATCAATCTGCTGTCACTCACCATTAGCATCTAGATCTACCTATAAATATGTATTCATTCTTAGAAAATCATCTACAACATTTAATTTTCCATCAATATATTCAGGCCTGAAATAAAACATTTTAATGTACTCTACCAATTTTTGCTACCTCAGATTTACAACACGTTGTACAAAGATGACATTGCTTATTTTTTTAATATTGAATACCAAAAATTTCAAAACAATAAAATACTTCCACCAATATTGAAAAACATGAAATATAGCGTCTGAATAATGTTTTTGCATCATTTAATTTCACTCATGAGGCCTCAATTAAAGAGACTCATAGTATATGAATCACTTGCCATATATCATATCATTTCCCAATCTGATACGTGATGAGGTTCCACAAAGAGTATGTATATTATTTAGCTCTGGGATAATCAGGATCACCATTTTAGTTAATCTTCCCATAATCTACCAATGGACTACTTTAGAGGATTCGAAGCAGAATATTTTCACACCCATTTTAGTCAATCCCACAATAGGTGCTTCCAGGAATGAGAAATAATGAAAAAGCTTCAATAATAAATAACTATAACTAAGAAACAATGTATGTCCAAAAATTCTTAAAATGATCCTTCGGAAAAAAAACTCTAAATATATATGGCTCTATGATAATTATTACATTGAGATGATAGGACCCAATAATTTTACTTTTTTGATCCAAAAGTTTAATGTTTTGACCACTTCATAGAGTTTGTCCTACCTTATTATATTTAACACAATCTCAAGATGGTTCGAACGATCATGACTAGAATGT
Organism: Viscum album; assembly: GCA_963277665.1. NCBI lineage: Eukaryota > Viridiplantae > Streptophyta > Magnoliopsida > Santalales > Viscaceae > Viscum > Viscum album. Next base: position 52,005,868 of record OY728143.1, on the reverse strand, counting down.
GAATAAACTATGATATCATCCAAAAATAATACACCCCAAAAAATAAAGATATCATTAAATAACCGAATTGGTTTGTTCCAAAAAATATAATGGCGCATTCATGAGGCCGAAAAACATTACTATGTTCTCAAATTGACTATACATGCCTTGTGGGGTATTTCTGGTGACATGACATGCACATAATGATACACTAACATCAAATCAAATTTTAAAAAAACTCTAAATCTTCGGATCTTCTCAAATAGGTAATATATTAGAGGATATGGATACCTATTCATTACACCAATAAGGATCAATCCATGCTAATCAATTAATATCTTAAGAGAAACATCCACCTTTTATAAAAAATTCCTGTGAACCCGAATTTGATGTTCTGATGAATATAAATCATTTATCTTCTATATCTTATAACTCATTATTGATATCTATATGCTCTAGAAATAGCATCCTATATGGAGGAATGGAAATTGGTTCCACACTAGGAACTATGTCAATAGTTACTTTTACCAATATCAATAGAGGTATTATAGAAATATCATCATGGAATACATCCATGAAATTGTCTAATATAGGGGGAAAATAGAATGATGTATCCAAATATCATCCCAAAAGATACTGGTAATATAGTATTTCATGCTTCATAGCCATTTTTGGTCTTGTCTAGACCGAGAATAAAGGATACCCAAATATCCACAATGAACATGACTACCATCTTATAGGGATGTAAACATCTACCTATGATTATAGTTGTAATATTGACTCAATGGGAAAATAACTAGTGAATCCCAATGATTTCAAAAAGATATTTCATATCGAGTATGAAAAGATTCAATATGTAGAGTTATCCTCATATCTCAACGGAATATCATTAATTGGTGAACTCTCCCACATCATGCTCCTAAAAAGGTATCATGCAACACCACACCATATAATTTGCCTATATCATGTCCCACACTCTCCATAATTATCATATATATATATATTGTTTTTAAAAAACTATGTAAAATAATGAAGACACTAATGTAAAGGTTATTATATAAGTACCTTAATTAGTATATGGCATGGTGCTCAACTCCTTTTTCAAAGGTTACACTACATGTAACTGACTTATAACAAGAACTTGAGAAAAATCCTAACTACCGTGAGAAAACGTGGTCCTCTGGGATAGATATTCATGATTATAACTACCATAGTCTTGACCACCACCTCAACCAATGTGGTCATTGGATTTGTAACAACCTACTTGGAAACATACTATTATCCCTACTCCAAAACATGGAGTAGGTGTATATCCCCACTATCTAGGTACTAATGAATTATTCACACTGAATCATCATATATAAACCATCATTCCATAGACATTAAATTCCATTGGATCCTAAAAACCCAAGATTTCTTATGTCTCATATTCGCACATTGGTGACATATCAGAAAGTTGTTGGAAAGAGGACCCGAACTATTTTTCCCACCATAAGAAATTATGAAACTAATATTTCACCCACTAAAAGAAAAACATTCCGCTCTGGGTGTTGAACCACTCTAGCTCAAAGTATCAAATTCCCATAGATTCAACTCAGTAATAAGATCATGGTTAACTATCTTCGAAATAATTGTCAGCCTAAAAACATTGAATTATTATGAGATGTTTTAAAATATCCCATCAATAGAATAACCTCATGGGAATTATATCTTCACAATATAGAGTCTGTGGGAATTATTACATCTCACTATGGTGATTAAAATAATCCATGAATGATATATCTCCCTATAACATGTTCATAATCCATCATGTCTGGTCATCCCCCAGTTTTTTTGGAATGAATTAATCATAAAATATCTACATTAATTCCACCTAGGTCCTGTCTTGTTGTCGGTAATCATGTGTAAAAACATCCCACCTTCTCTTGGATGATTTTTAAAAAAAATATAAGCAACAAGCATGACCCACCACTCTAGATGCTTCTCTAGATTCCAAAAACTATAAAGCATGGCTTCGAATCATGAATCTATAGCACGAGGTCATACATCTCCAAAAAAGGTAAGAGGGTTATACTACATAAATTACTAAGTGAACTATTACATATTTTATGAAATTAAAGAATAACCATTCATAAACTACAACATAAAAGCACATCCCTCTAGGAAAATAGTGTCAGTGATCATATCCGGAAAAACATGTTGTGCCATATGGTTCACTAATTTAGAAAATACTTATGGCTTAGGGCCCACCACCTTTGGTGCATGTTAATATTCAACTTCAGTGTGTGAAACTTGTGGTTTTCATTGTAGAATTATTCTAACATGAAAAATGAATTCCTCATAAGAAAATATATTTTCTTTGAGATCCTGGATATAAATCTTGGGCATGTAACATACTTCCAATTTATGAGATCACACTTCACTTTCTACTCATAATTCCACAGCATTGTTAATGAAAATAGACAATAACAGGACATCAAATCATAAGAGATACACTCATATATACACTATTTTGGTCAGGTCTTTGTCTAGGTCCCAGATTTGATAGTGGGTATTCTAGTATATGGAGTGTCAAATACAATATATAGATCAAAAAAATAATTTAAAATTTTCATCTCATTTAATAGTAAATGTTTTATTTACAGGATTTTAATTCATTTTCATTCATTATATTGTATATATGCATTTATATATCATGGTCTGGAGCTAGTATGTTTAGAACACATAATATGGTACAATTGGCTTATTAAGGTATCATTACTGATCTATAGGGGAAAAAATTATTTATATTAAAGATAGATCTTTAATTAATCCAATTTTATTCATCATGAAAAAAATTAGGGGACTTATCAATATATAATAATTAAGCACTAACTATATGACACAATCCAATGAACATAGTATGTTGACATGGCATGGAAAAATGAATTGCCTTTTAGTCCTACTATTCATAATATAATACATGAAATGAAACACCCACATTTCTTTTGGAATATAAATGAAATCCCAATGAAATAGTAATAATGATAATATCCAAAGATATGTGAATCTCCAAATAGTGAATTCATATCAATTGTAACAAGCATAATAAACAACTCTAATACCATACCACAAGAAAATTTAGTTTTTTATTAAAGGTGGCTGATTTACACAAGGAAACATTCTTATTTAAAATATCCATTACATTATTTTCTAATTTTTAATACCCAAACTATGTGTTAATGTAAAAAATGAAATTCAATTGATACCTCTTTGTAACATCCCATTAAATGATCCACTTAACACATACCCTGAACTAGTGGATCACATGGCTGGAAGCATGCCTCCCTGTAAGATAGTGGTTCATTCTACCCTTGAGATTCTTTGGATGTACATTGGGAGGACTCCACAAATATATTATAAGGGAATATTGGATAAAATAAATAAGAATACAAAAGATAAAGTATATATAAACATACCCTACGAAAACATTACAAATAACTCATTGTAGTGGAATCATATATAATATAATATAATGGTAGAAATAGATATATTAAAAAATATGAAATCATAAATAACCAAAAAACAGTAATGGTATAAAAATACCACAAGCTAATTTATATACAATGATTTCATGTCATAGTGAGAAAAAAAAGGGGAACATGGGAGATTTATATACAACAAGCAATTCAAAAGTATAAAAATTAAAAAATAATTCTCCACTATCATCTCATGAATAAGCTCAGTATTACACTTCCATGATCTCTATGATAAGTAAAAAAGAATTTACCATCTATTGAAGGGCTAGTTCCCTTGTCCATACATGTAAAAAAAGTAATTTACATACATACCAATGGATGCTTTATTAGAATGTGAGATAAAATCCAGGTTTGCCACCAATAATAATTTAAACAAATAATCCATCCAATGTACATAGAAACAATAGTGTCCTTGTATATTAATAATAACATCATTGAATAAATAAATATTATCCTTCTCAGGTTCATACATGACACATGGTTGGATTTACCTAATTTACCAGATGCCCATAAAATATTATGATTAATTACCATATATATACAATAATAATATATATTATAGTTATATAATGTATCAAAATATTTTAACTAGGTATCTGAGGAATTATATTATAATATACCTTTATAGTCAGTGACAACTATACCTAGGGAATAAATCAATTGTCTATAACTTATATAATGATCTATATGCACAATTAATGGAAATTTCCCAAGATCTCATGGTGAATTTTACACATCATTCTAACCAGATGAGATTTATGGGGTGAGACTTCATTCCCAAACATTGTTACAGTGCAATTTGGAACATCATGGCCACCTATAAAGTGTATATAATTCCAAGATACATCATGATCATCACCTGATTTAAGGGAGAATTAAAATATTTGGTCAACAAGACTGGTGACCATCGTTCAACGTCTAATATTAATGAAATAAATATAAATATAATAATAATAACCATGAGGTATCACCTATTTAACATCATAATCATCATTTCCTATGTAACTATGTGAATCAAAATCCATCATATTTAAATTTTATTATTATAAAAAAAGTGGCACAAACATTCCAACAATTTTCTTTTAGTATAAAAAATCATTATAATAAATTAAGTCATATATATTCATTATCAAATCCATGATGAACATATATAATTATTTGAAATTGAATGTGAATTTATAAAAATGTTTTAAAATTAAATTCTAAGATAATATTAGAATTTATTTATTTTCTAATCATTTTTAAAATAGTGTAAGAGATGGAATATCATTTGGAAAATCAAAAAGGGTGGCTATTATTGACGCAGGAAGCATATAATCAACTAGCATGATTTATCGTATGTTTATTAACATGCTATAATTTACTTAGAATATAAGAACACATTTTAAGGTATCGCATGGAAATGATCTTCAAACAAATCGATAAAAAATATATAACATTAAGAGATCATTAAAGGATAAAAACTATACAAACTACATGTGGGCCGTAGATGACTCCTCATCCATTATTTGAATCATATTTGATGTGGATAACAAGAATAAAGAACAATTGACCAACACCCGAAAACTATAGTAAATGTTATCACACCCAAATAACACAATATAAATGAATTTAATAGTAGCATAAAATAAAGAGGATTGGAGAACAAACCCCTATCAATTAATCATTTTTAATATTGATATGTTAGGATTTCGAATGAGAAAACGACATCAAATCCAACCCATGTGAGTGGGATATCATACAAGAAGAGTGAATAGGGTCCATATAATGTAAATGGGAGGATAATATAGTGGTGTTGATTTATTAAACTCATTAAATGTAAATTTTAGAAAAACCCATCATAAAAGTGACATAGAGTTTTTATGCATGGTTGTTCAAACACTATGCCAACTGTGCACCACACCACTACCTAAATAGATACCGCACATGGGATACATGAACATTTTGACTAATAATTCACAATACATTCTCGAGTAACTATGAAATTCCCTTTTAAACCAACTTGGATGTGCACCTAGGGTTTCAGAGTCGTAGACAAACAATGTGTCCACATGCTCCCCTATGAAACTCCACACATGGTTAGGAAGACTGTGTCGCATGGGCTTAATGGTTTCTTATAACTATTTAACACCATCTATTTCTACAATTTCAGTGGATCTATGCCTTGACCTATCCCCAGACATGCTGAAGGCCTATGATAATCCTTTATGTATCATTATAAGGGTAATTTTAAGAATATAATCCCATAAAAATTTTATACCTTCATGAAATGAGGTTTCAATACAAATTTTATATAAACCATTATATTTGATTCGTAATTAAATCACATGTGACATATATTGTGTCTAATTTGTAATATATCAACCCATAATATCGGAAAAATTAATCTGTAAATTATAAATATGGGAGATATACATCATCAACTGATTCCAATTAAAATTCAAAGTTAATTAAATATTATTTCTAAAAAATATAAATATATTTAAATAAATTTCATTGCAGTGTTGTAAATTTTTAGTGTAGTAATTAAATGGATTTTATAATTAGTTAAATACTTTTTAATATTTTTCACACATGTAATGGTATTGGAAATATTTTATTTGGAATCAATGATTTATTATTTTTGTTCTATTTTAGGATTATAAATTGTTAAAATATCATCTAGTATTGATTCCTTTATATATTTGTGATATAAATATTTTATAATAATTGATCAATGTAAAATTCTATAAAATAAAACAACAAATATTAAATTATAGAATTATATAAAAATACATAATGTATAAATTTAAAATGCAGATCCTTTACCAATCATGTTTTTTTATAAGATTCATAGTCTGAAAAAAATGAAGTGTGTGTCTATGTAATACTTCATTTTCAAGATTAACTGTATTAATTATAATAATTTACGAAAACATTTATCAATATATAAATTTAAAATAAATAAATTTCTCAATATGTCATTGGGTTTTGGGAATCCTTATATGGATTCATTGATCTAACATCTATCCTCATATATTATCTAGGAACAAAACTATGTTTCTTCTTCTACCAATAAATATATTAAATTACCTTATTATTTTTTAGAAGAAAATGTATCGAATATGATATATATTTTTAATGACTAAATTCTTTATCATAATTAACCTTTATAATTTTAAATTGAAATACTATATATTATATAATATCGTGTTTAAGAATATAAATATCAGCATAATTTTAGAAATAATCATCTTATGAGTAATCAACTAATCTATTAGAAGCCCTTTAAATACATTATATATTTACATTATTTAGTCTGTATATTATAACTATTTAGGTTTTACAAAGTATATCTCAATGTAATGTGGTGAATGGGTACTCAAAAACAGAAATCCAAAATAAATATAGCATAATATATTTTAATTATTTTAACTTATTAGTAATTACTTTTCGAAAATATTATTTTGAAATACAAAATTAGCTTTAATATGTTATGAATTTTAATTGAATGATTACCCTCCAATCTTTTGGTTTCTATATGAGGGTAATATAACAGTTGTTGGAAAGAATGATCTTATCAATCCATTCATATAAGATACAGTAACCTCACCATTCTCATATTGATATTATATCTTAATAAATGAATATTCATTACATAACATAAAAATACCTTCATGAATCATTTATATTTATGTCTTTGTGACACATGCACTCATTAACATATTTTTAAAAGGTTATATAGTTATTCCAACACTAATCTCATCATATCTATCACCCTTATTAGTCATATCATTTAAGAAAACCATTCCTCATTACATGGGGAAGAAAAATAATAAATGGTGAGATCATATTCTCTGTAATGGTTCACATGGGTGACAAAATTAATCAAAAAATAATAACATGATTTTAAAGGTATGATATTATATATTTAAATCCATAACCAAAATATCACAGAATATAATCGTAATTAAGGGTATAAATCATTTAATATCAAAAGAAGTTAATCATAAATATTTAAATTAAAATGATTTCTAAAATCATAACTTATGTATACACCATATACATTGAAATAAATATAATCATTGAAACCCATTTTTAGAGGCTGACCAAAAATAAATTTATATCTTATAAGGCTTGGTTTAGAAACCGGTCAACCTATATCGATATTGGGATAACCTATTGGGTACCCTCTTTTTGGAGTTGGATAATCTCTAGTGTACCCTATGATCTCATAGAAAATTAACAATTTCCAAATTATTAGGATGGAGATATAGGTATCACCTATCACATAATAAAATTCATATATATGTGTGCCACAATATCATAAAACCATTATTCATATCATATACCATGAACATAAATGGGTTTTATAAACACATCAGCATAGAATAACTCTTGGGAAATAAATAAGATTCATTAACATTAATTTATCATATTTATAAATCACCATGGGAAATAATAAATATGATATTATAGGATCATATTATTAATAATCATATGTAACATAAATATAGATCATAATAGATTGAAAATTAACTATAAAGATCAAATTTAACATAAGTTTTCATCACTACACTTTCCATTATAAAATCACTTACATTTAAAAAAGATACATTTACAAAGGGAAACAATTTCATTGACTATAATGTTGTAAAATTATAAAGGAATGATTACATAAAATGCTAAAAATCCTGGTTGGAAGAAAATAACACCATATAAGTTAAAAATTTCCTTAAACAACTATTAATGTGTCGTCCTGAACCCAAATGTCACACAACGGATTCCCTAATCCCGGTGGGTAACATGGCCTCAAGAGCATATCCCTGAACAGTTGAGGTAGCTAACTAGAATTTGAGGGCCTTGGGTGTGTTAATGGGGAGACTATGCCATTATTACCAATGTGTAGAAAAACATATGAGAGTAAACATAGGTAAATAGCATAAGAAATATAAGTAAAGAGAATGCACATTAGAAAACAGTGTCAACTGAAACAACAACTAACATTACTAAAATAACATTCAATAACTGAGGATGATATGTCATTCCACTATAAAATATAAAAACATGGATACAAGACATCTGGAATAATATGATCCCTAATTGTATGAATAAAACCAAATAATATAACAAGCATCTTGAGCTCTGGCCCAGTCATTTTCTACCAATATCCATCCTAAATAGCAATAAACCATCTGTTTTAAGCCATATTCTACCCTTTTCCAACACCTTCAACAATGTAATTTACTTCAGGTAACAAATGGTGCCTTGATATAGTGTGTGATAATTCTCAATGGTCCACCACAAATTTTATCTATAATATTTTCTCATTTAGGGGAATGTAATATCGTGTAGTAATGTATATATAAATTTAACCAGTAAAATGTAACTAACTACCAATGTACCTACTTCATCCCCCATTTGATGGTTGAACATGTAACCAATTCATTACATGAATGTTACCAATTTACTACTAAGTCACATGTTAATAATATTAATGGTTCCATGAAGAAACATGGAAACGTGTGATGATATTTTATGATGATATTCCAAGGTATTAACTAGAGCAGTATAATCCCTATTGGAAGATAACATAGTATTATATGATTCCAACATATGGATAAGAGTGAAATTTATGGATCATTGTCCAAGGAATTCCATAACTAGGTGCCTATCGAGTTCATGGATTCTATCCAAGGAAAAATAGGGACAATAAAAAACTCGGCCCAATGGGCTTTATACATTGAACCTACTTGTTAATGTTGTATCCAAGGAGTGTATCCAATGAATCGTGAATATAATGAGTATATCCAAGGCATCCTATAGTACTACATGATGGATATTATGGTACCATAGTAGGCATCTAATGATATAAAAATGTTCGGGCTCTAGTTGGGACTCAAACTTAGAAAGATTTATCTTTGAATCAGAATAGTGTTCCCAAGTGCTCAATGTGTTCCTCAATCAGAATCCAAGGTCAGCTCAAGTAAGGACATTCATATTTGATATCAAAGTCCTATTTAAATTCAATTTGTTCACTCCATACCTTTTTTTACTGGGATAAGGCCATGTATCATGAAACTTCTTAATCATGTCATTTGGTTCTGGACATGACTTTCATTAGTGTTACAAGGCCTTGTATCATGAAACCATTTTATAATTTCATTTTTCAAGCCTTATCTTTCATTATTGTGACAATTAGAAGTAGCATGTAACCATTTAATCCATTTAATTCATATTCTAGATTCTGGGATCATTCCACTACCTTCCATTAATGTATTATGGGGTGTTAAAAATATACAACCAATTAATCAATTGAATTTAAGGACAAATCATATAATTATAATACATGCACGTTATCATTTCACCATTAATTATCAATTTGAATAAATTATATATATCAGGTCATGTGGCATGTAGACATGTTACATTCCATTATGAAATTATCATTTTAAAATCCATGTAATATATATAATATTTCCCGTATAATTTTCAAACTACGGCACACCCGAACGGTGGCTCAAACCAGTCAAAACACAAAAACCAAATTATGGAATAAACATCAACATAAATCGGATGGCGTTTTTGTCATAACCACAAGAAATTAATCACATATATATAAATAGCATGTCCAAATAGTTGTAATTATTATTTTCATAGAATATAAATTGAATAAGTGACCCATGATGAAATCAGTGGGCCACACACAACAAATCCAAAATCAATGATCTATAAATAAGTGTTATAAACCACCAACATTAGGATAGTATGACACTTATTTTCTAGTATTAGCCTTTGATTTGTCTCATATCTAAGTAGATCTAACAAAAAGTGTTAAATTCCCATACCCTGATAATTCGGTCAAGTGTAAATGTAATGGAAAATGACATTATATGACTTTTTTATACCCATTATGCATCAAACATTATGAAAGGAATTTTTACCAATTTATAGATGAAAGTGATCTTTTAATTACATTGTTTGAACTTCAAAAAAATCCCAAAATTGAAATTGATATACATTAATAATGAATATTCACGGATTGGGGAAGATGGAGGTAGAATAATTAGATCATTAAGAGAAAACATGGAATTTTACCCAAAAATTATCCATTGTACAGTTCGACAAACCCTGTAAAAACTCTTCCTGAGTACATAAGAAAATGTGGAACTCACATGGTTAGTCTTGATGTAAATTCACAAATTGTGGGAGGTGGGTCAATGCAAATAAAAAATCAAACCCCACATATTTTGTTATAATCTTTTCATCAAGCCAGTTTTTCTCAAAAATATGGGTTCCAGGTTACAAACATGTCATCGAAACCACTAATACCATTTCTAACCCGTTATGTATCCATATTAGGTCCAATGTAATGATTTTAAATAATAATTTTAAGATATCCATAGTTTATTAATAATTGATCCTTAGAAATATTCCCCTTAACAGAATTCTTCTCCATGTTCACCTTACAAGGATAGAGAATCATTTTCTTAGAAAAACTCTTTCCATTTGTAATGTAATTCATCTTTTCTATCCCTAGTCTCATCTAGTACTCGGCTATGCTTCCATAGCACATTTACTATAGTGATTAGATGGCCTCAAAGATCCTTCATTCTCTATACCATGATGTGTACTTGATAATCCTCAATAGTATCATCAACCTCTTACTCAACATCTCAGGGATAAAAAGTATGTGTAACATCTCGATTTTGGGTGTCTCCCAATGGTACCCCATACCCGGTTCATCACATGGCCTCAAGCATAGTTACCAAAATGTCAGAGGCTACTGACTTTTAGTGAGGGCCTTTGGTGTGATAGTGGAAAAAACTACACCCTCATTGGCATAGTAACATAGTTGAACCAAATAGATAATAGTAGTGTAAGATGTAATAACAAATAACAAAAATAAACAATGGAATATTTTAAGTAAAATCAACTATTACAAATATATATATAAATAAATAAATGATGTTTGTCACATATATATATGAAAACATTCAAACAAGTAACAATGAAGTAAATAAAAAACTGAAAAAAGTGCAAAAATAGTAAACTCTATAGCATCAAAATCATCATCTTGGTCCCATGCTCTCTCACTCCACAAAAATGATGTAATTAATGAAGCCAGGTGCATTCCCTAATCTATACCTACAAACATATAATCTATTTGGGTCCTAAATCATGACTCATATAGGTTGTGATAGGAATCATAGATGATAACTACCAAAATATCTGTTCTTAAATAGTGGTGAATATATATATATATTAAGTAATAAGAGAAAATAATGCAATTAACAAAGAAGTTATCAAGAGTTAAAAATCCTAATGTTTTGAATTACTCACATTTACATTTATAAATTTTTCAAAGTGTAGAATAATTTATCCTTGGGAACTAGAAAATGCTTTGTATCCCCATTAAAAACAATAACAAACAAACGTCTCAGAATACTAACTAAAAATCATGTAAGACACAGTCCAATCCTGTGATATGGCTCAAAAATCATTCAAATATTTATATAAACCCTATAACAATGCTTTCATAGTATGATCCCTTCAGGATTAACATATCACCCATTCAATATTAATTAATACCCTTTGGGAATGCTCACAAAGTCTAGCCCTTTGGTCGCTCATAGCACTAATCAAATAGAAGCAACCTCTTGGGTAGCTCTCACAAACAATCCCCCATGGTCTGCAGTATTATGACATCCTTGGAAGCTCTCAGAATCAATGCCATGTGGTCCAACATTTATTTAAGGATGACCATCTTGGTATCTCTCACAGTCTATCCCCTCTAGTCAATAACCCATGGTAGCTCTCACAATGAATACCTCTAGTTAATCATAATAACAATTCATAATTAAAAGACCCCACTTCAGGATGATCTCATAGACAATTACCCTTGTTTATTCATTCATAATGTGAAACACATGCATCTCATATAAACAACAACTTTATCCTAACAACATTAATCATGGTAAAAAATTCATCCTAATAAGCTTTCTAGACCCAATCTCTATAACCAAAAAAATGTTGGTAACACCTCCACAATCAAGGTAATAAACCTTATTCATAGTCAATAACCCATTCTCAAACAAAAAATGATAGAAGGTATCGAACAAGGTTAATTTATAAAAACATGCAATACCATAAACAAGTGTTTTCAGACATTATAGCATATATAGTCCAATGAAAAACAATCAATGGTGGAAACCAACTTCCAAGATATTGTACGATGATCACTCTTGAAATTCGACCATTGAATCAGCATATAATGTCATAGATATAAAAGAATGAAAAAATCAATCAACCTTGAATAACATACGAGGGAGGAGAAATCAGTAATAGAGGCTCTATGAGAAGAGATAACTCACTAGTGGGAATCCAACACACCCAGCTGTGTCCCAATCAGAGCTTGGAAGGAGAATCAATTAGTGTTTGTGGATCATGGCTGACTCATTGCCCCCATGTACGAACTATGGTGAGAAGAAAACAATTCTAGATATTAGACGCGAACCTAAATCGATTATTCAATTAAAAAGAAATATACATATTATATTCATTTAATGTTCACATTATGTTGTAGCCTCAACTAGCCCCTGCATTAGGCGGTCTCTTAGGTCACCCACACGGTGATGTACTCAACCGTTACACAACAAGTACACGATTACACAAGGAAAGCAAGTATAGAGAGTGTACTCTTATGTACAAGGAAAGTACTTATAATATTTCTTATACAGTTCTTTTTCCATAAAAAACAAGCTGAAAAAATGATCCATACTTGATAATGAAATTTGGAATCATACAAACATCCACAATAAAAGGAATTTGTCACCAAATTTCCCATTGAAAGTGGTGAGGAGGAAATTCCAAACAATTGTGGACATTGTTTTCCCATGTTGGCCTCAATCTCCCTAGTCTCATCCTATACCATCATGTGATTCCATAACATTCGTAACAGATGAACGGACCGAAAATAGAGAACCTTCATGTTGTAATACAAAATCTGAATATGGTGTATCCCAAAGGAGACAACCATCTCCAACTAAACAACCTTTAGTTGAAAAAACATAGACAACTATGAAAAGTGACATCGTCGATGAGAAACATTGAATACATCGTGCATAGACCGATACCAATGAGGTAACTACAACTGATAGGCTACCAGACCGACTCCCTCCAAAATTTCAAACAGACCATCGTATCTCGGTGAAAACATTCTCTGTATCTGAATCCAATTATGTCCCATAATCAGTGTGACACATATGAAAACCATATAACTAAATTCAAACTCCAAATTTCATCTTCATTGATCATCATATTATTTCTGTCCAGACTGGGTAGTAGCCATCCTCTTCTGAGTCAACACCACTATATTAGTGTTCTCTTGGACAAGATGTGGTCCCAACATTGCTGGCAGTACTGCCTATAGCTAACCTAGGGCTGATTGGAAAGACCTACAATTCAAATCCTCATATGGTTCTATATGAATCACTTATAGAAAAATGTTATTATAGGTAAACACCACTATTGGTATGTGTCTCTTCCGAGACCCCCTGAAATTTTAGATGCATGCTCGAAGCATGTCTTCCAGAAACTAAATCGTACACTTGAACTAGCCATCTATCTCGGGATGATATGTCATACTCAGAAGCACCTATATACCCAAATCCCTCCGTAGTCCTTTCCATACTTGAGATGTAAAATAGGCTTCCCTGTCTGAAATAATAGAGTGTAGAAACCCATGTAAACGTACAATCTCATGGATGAACAAACATCCTAGATTATCAACATTGGAGGTCTCCTTGATCGATAAGAATTTTTCTACCTTCACGAGTTTGTCAATAACAACTATGATTACATCAATAACTTGAGGAAACCTTGGTAAACATGTCAGAAAATCCATCACATCATCATTACACATCTTCTCAGGAATTGGTAACTGCTGGGATAGACCTACTCTTCACTGATGTTCTACCTTCACCTGCTGACATGAGGAACATTTCATAACAAATCAAGAAACATCTCTCTTCAAACCTAACCACAATTACTGACAGTTTAAATATCGATGAATCATGTTAACCCCAAGAAGAACTACCCAAAATGATGAGTGAAATTCTCATAATAGATACTCACATATGTTTTATAACACCCATACGTGGTCAATAAAATAAATGATATCATCCTCTCATATGGTCTACCAAAGAGTAGTTTCCTCATTGGAAACACTATTTCATATGAGTAGGCCTTCAGAATGAGATGGATTCCTCATTCACACTTGATAAAATTGAGAAGATATATCAACTTTAGAAGAATGAATCCTATTACATTGTCTATTGTGCACCGCACAATTAATCTCATAGAACATAGCCATAAGTTTCCACTCACTACTAGCCTTCTTAATTTCATGTATGTGAGTCATCATGCTCAATGCTTCAGCCACATAATTGTATTTCCCAGGATTATAGGCATTCTCTAAGTCAACAGACTATATGTACTCTACCCACATAGGTTGTATCCAATTCAGATCACTCTGATCAAGGTTATAATTGCGTCTTTTATAGTTAGGGAACAACGAAAAATTCTCTACCAATAGATAATATCTCCAACAACGAAAATCATGCACAACTGCAACCAATTGAAGATGGTGTATTGGGTAATTCTTCTCACATGTTTTCAACTGCCGAGACCCATAGGCAAATTCAACTTCCCCCTACATAATAACTTCTCCTAGACAGATACCTGATGCATCACACTATATGATGTAACTCTTTTCCAACTCTAGAAAAATCATTATCGATGCTGAAGTCAATTTACATTTCAAGTCCTAAAAGGATGAATCGTAGGAATACGTCCACAAGTACATCACTCCATTCTTATTTAGGCTCATCACTAGCACTGATATGCATGAAACATACAGTATAATGTCCATGGAATAACAATAAAACCCCAAAATACGCCATACCTTGAATGACTTATTCATCTTCTCCTAGTAAAATACTACTCTCACATTATATGGTTCTACTAATAATAATGTATCTGAGATCAAATGACCAAAGAAGTGAATATGATCCACCTAAAAGTGGCATTTCGAGAGCTTAAATTATCATTGATTCTCTCTTACTATACTCAAGATGATATCATGATGTGTGGAATGGTCTTGTCTACTGTAAGAGTACACCAAGATATAGTCCATGAATGTTATGAAAAAGAAGCCAAGTAAGGATAGAACACTTTGTTAATCAGTCTCGTAAAAAAAATTGGCATGTTTGTGAGAACAAATGGAATAACCACATACACTTATTAAAAGGACCCGACCTTAAACATTACATAATCTTGAAACAAATGAATAATTCACATTGATGATATTTTCAGGTTTATAGTTTTAGATATTTTGGTCATACCATTTACATAACAACATGAATATTACATGTAGTCCACTCTACTCAATATCCATTTTTTCATAAAATAAAAACTGTTGAAAAAAATAGTCATGTCTATTTCCATGTTTTAGACAGCGTGAAATTCCCATGATCCCATACATGACCCTATTCATCTTTATGTCCTATGAAAAAACATTTCAAAACATGGGATGAGAATAAAAATATCAGTAAGGTTTATAAAATAAGAAATAAATCATTAGTCCATTAATACACCCAAAACCTAATCTCTTTTTCTTACCTCATAAAAAAATGATTTATGAATAATACATAGTAATCAAATATCATAAAGGTAACTTGTGTAATTCTTATCATACTTACATTGTAGCTATCACAACTACATAAGGGGTAATATTGGAATACCCATCACATTATATTACCTAATATCATAATAGAATCATTTATTTTTACCTCCATCTCATTACCCAATGCATTGGAGAGCTATCTCGGTATCACCCACCCTAGGATTATCACAGAACCACCCATATGCGTAAACAATGCCTAAGAACCATAACATATTCATAACACATAAAATAGACATAAAGGAAAGATAACATTTCCACATTATAATCACAATATATCATTTAAATATATTGACATAACAAATACACTATAAAAAACATTTTCAATATAATAATATGTAAAATATTATATGGTATTTATTTTTATTTTAAAAAGATTATGGCTTGTTAAGGAAGCCAAAGAACAAATAATACTTGCAGCGGCGAAAAGGTCATTGACATTGCATACATTAAAAAGAAACATTATTTTTTCATTAAGTAAAACACTTTGTAGAAAATTATTCCCATTGAATGAAATGTAATGTAAATAGTGATTATATAGCATAAAAAATTCGTGTATAAAAAAATATGCCTCAATGTAAGGAGATCGATACGAAGTCCATTACCTCGTATTCGACATGACACGTTCATTCTTTAATATCCTAAATAAGAAACTAAAGTAAATTTATACATGAATAAGAATCTGTTTCTTGTTTATTATTCAACTTATATCACTTATTAACATGATATAAACATTATGAATTCATCTATGTTAATACAGGTCATTTTGTCGATATTTGGTACTTGAGTCAAAAAATGGACTTCTTATAATTACTAGTTGATCACAAGGTAAAATATTCATTATATAAAGAATTATATCGATGATTTAGATATCATATATTTCATATATTTCCAGTTTATACATGTATTTATAATAGTACATACAATTTGGAGGTAAGAAATGAAAAGCATCGTTCTTTGAGACGGTAAGTCGTAGGTATGCATGGACACTACTTTCATTTCAATTTTGTAAATTAATGTAATTAGAAAATTATTATGCATAGTTATATTATAATTCCAGTATAATATCATATATAATATCACTAAATCCATCCTTTATATGTCCCACATAAGGAATTAATGAGTCATATCACATTGAGGGGGCAGTAGTCCGCACTTTCTCAAATGAAATTATCGCTTTTACCCATTATGGAAACCTTAAATATATTATATAAATGAAAAATATTAAATCATAAAGAAAAAAACATAATATATATCATATAAAAATACAGTTCCATCTTATTGGCCACCAAGAGAGCCGGAAAGAGATAATTGAACAATCATGGTTTCGTGAGGCGTTAGTTTTCCATCCACCGAAACAATATTTTCATTACCCATTAGATGGAGGTGTTTGTTTTTTTAGTTCAAATAAATATCAGAAAAATATCCTAGTATATTGAAGATACTATGGATGATATAAAATAATATTATAAAAGGAGTTTAGTGGTTGGAGAAGTAAAATAAAAGAAATAAATTGAAGGGAAATTGTTACCTTTAATATGGGTATCTCTATTTGGTTTGAACAAAAAGGACTTTTTAAAGTGGATTCTGCCTAAGTTAAGGATTCTAGGAGGAATATATGGATATTTAGAGCTTATTTGGGTAGGTTTTGGACGATCAAATGGGATTTAGATGTGTGAGGAATTAGTTATAATGAGGGATTTTTATAAGGGGAGAGGGGTTTTTTAGGAAAGAGTGAAAATGTTATCTTATTATATAATGATGATTTATAGAGATCTAAAACTAATTAAATTAAGTATATAAGATGACTAATGGTCTATATAAAATCATCCAATAAAAAATGGACAGGTTTTGGACTAGTTTTTAATATTTATAGTCTTATTAATTTAAATCAATTATTAAAAAGATAATCACTACATCATTTTTGTGTCATAAAAAATTTAATTTATTTGATGGCTAAAAATTATATAAATAATACCATAAATTTGGATATGTTTATAGAATTCCAATGAATATTTATATTCTAAGTTATAACTTATATAACTCATTGTAAAATTTAATTTACTAAAAGATATTTGTTTATGCCATTTTCCCATTACTTTAAGTAAATTAAAATAACGTGTCAATATCAAATAAATTTGGCTCCATGGGATGCTAAATTCTATCCAAACATTCCCATGGTGATAAATGACTTAACAAATATGGTTAGGGCAAGTGTGAAGGTAAATTTGTATTATTATGAATTTGTTTCCTTGAATTTCCCTATTTTCCTTTATCTGTGGTGAATATAACTCAAAAGTTACAATTCCGCATATATTATTTTCATATTATTAAACCAAATTTTCATTACTAATAACCTTCTTGTATGTCAGATTGTTGAAATTTAATCCACTGATGCGGAAAAATTTTATTTAAATGAAAATGTCAATTTTTTACTACGACTTAGTGGTTTCACTATTCATCAAAAATTAATGTTTTTCAAAAAAACCAAAACTTCATCCTATGATATATTTGATATTACAAATTCAAAAATTATTTCTATTTTAAAAAATATAAAACATTGAATTTGAATTAATTATTTTGAAATTAATTCCCATTAACAAAACAAATATTTTGTTTTTAAGAAATAATAACTATCAAAAGATTGAAACTTGTATGTGTAAAATTTCATCGTGAAATTAATTCCAATAACAAACATTGGATTAAATGGTAAAAACCTAATATAATTAAAAATTAAAACCAATTATAATTTTAATCTATCCATACAAATAAATTATATTAAAAGGCAATTTTGAATTAAAATACTGTATTTTTCAAAATTCATTAAAAATGGATTTTTATCATAAAAATACCGAAAATATACCCAAAGTAAATTTTGATGTCCTGATTCTAATGATTAAATTTATTTTGACAAATATATCATATATAAGTTTCCAAAACTAGAATCAATTTTGGTTTTCCATCAAATGGTGGTAAATCGACCATTTCGGGTAAATAATGCTTAAAATTAGATTCATTCACATTTTAATTCCCTATAATGTATTGGATAAATGTAAAAACATTTTAAACATATGTATAATATTATTGTAGTAAGTTCTATACATTCACATCAATAAAAAATCTAGTTATTAACAACCATTTCAAATAATATTATTATATTATTAGTGTGCAACGAAATATTTCCAAGAAACACATTGTTGCGTATCGGGTATGCCATCGAACATAGAATCCCATTTAATGTAAAATTAATATTTAATTCACTAATATTAATAATTATGGAAAATTTCTTGGTATTTATTTACATGTGATGTTACATCCTTCCGCTATTTTGGAAATTGAATTGTCACAATTTTATTCACTTATCAAATAAGTGGGGGTATTTATCCCTCATAGCATTTTTTGATTCCCACATTGCATCTTAAACCATATTTTTCTCCACCAAACATAAACCTGGTGAATTACCTTATTCCGAAACACTTTCTCTCAATGTTCATGAATTTGGACTGGTTGTTCCTCATAAGAGAGATTCTCTTCCAACTGAACATCCTCTGGGATCAAAACATGAGATGGATCTGGAATTTACTTTCTCAACATTGAAACATGAAAAACATTGTGTAAATGGTAAAAACGAGGAGGTTAAGCCACTCCGTATTAAACTGGTCCAACTTTATCTTGGATTTGATAAGGTCTAATGATACTAAGACTAAACTATCCCTTCTTTCTATAATTATTCAAAGTTTTCCATGGAGAAACTCTAAGATTGACATGATAACCTACCTAAAAAGAGAGATCCTTCCTACTGTTATATGCATAATTTTAATCCCTAATCTGAGATGTTCTAATGTGCTTCTAAATCAACTGAACCTTTTTTCATATTTCTTCATCCATTAATTGGATATTTTTATTTATGTTAGATTTAGACCATAATATATATTTTGAGATAGATGTAAATTTATATTTCAATTAATCTACCATCATATAAATATAGATATATATTTATATTTTTTATAAAATAGAAATGTATATTAAAATTTCAATATAAAAAGAATTAATTTTTCAAGTGAATCAGTACTTATCTTCATTTTATAGTAGATGGATAGTGGTTTTAGTCTAATATATTATTTTGTTAACTAATATGTTGATTAAAAAATTAATATGTATTATGAAAAAAAATTATTCATGTATTTTAATATTATTATAAAACCATTACAATATAATTTAAATGAAACTTCATTATAATGTGAAATGAAATTGACATATGTTTATTCATTTATTATTTTTTAATACAAATATAGTGGGTGGGTAAGAGGGTTACCCTCACCAACCGTATGATATAGTTTAGAATGAGACCTTACAATTGATATTAGAATTTTTGTAGTAACCATTAATGTTAAATTCACTTCACAGTAAATGAATGTAAATCTATGCATTATGAAAATATATTAGAGAATGTCGAATATTAGTACTTGGTTTTTTGTTAAAATATAGTTTTTATATTAAAATAAAACAACTATTTCTTCCAAATGTGATTCATTCAATAGAGTTATAACATTTTTCCATGTATATTAATTAATATATTTCTGAAATTTAGTTCCAACATCAATGTTACCAATGAAAATTAAATTTATTTTTTCAAAATACATAACATGTGAATTACAAAAAAGATTTAATTTTAGAATAGTGTGTGACTCCATAATAACATTATGTAATATCAACATTTTATTTTCCAGAGTACTCATTTCAACTATATAATTTTTAATCTAATTATATACATTAAATTGATTCCACATAATAAATAGATTTCAACCCTCCCGTGTACCGATCACATTGAACATATTTCTATCCAAGTGTTTATTAATCACATTCTATTAGTTTATAAAATTTATGTTATTACACATCATTAAAAACATTTTTAAGTTCTTTAGTATTCTGTATTGAATTAGTACGTACATAGTACATTTTCAAAATAATTAGTTAGAAGATTAATTTAATTTATGTTCGAATAATATTTTGATCATAATCTATAATGATAGATGAATTGTTATGAATGATACATGGACACATAAAACAAGTTTCATAGAAATGTCAAAATTTCATTAAATATTTAATGGGTTTTAAACTGAAAAATTATCAAAATTCCCTAGATATTATCCATTATGACGTACAATACACTGTCTATATTGGGATTACCGTATAATTATTATGATGTCCCAATGGATGCATCATTTTCTTGTAATTTTTTTGTTAATTTTTTTAATCTATACCACTAATAAAGAAACACGCATTTTTAGGTTTATAGGATTTAATATATAAAATAATTATAATACATGTGATGAAATTATGAAATTTCATTATCGTACCCTTATTTTATAAAATTGATTTATATGTATCCAAATAAATAAATTTTAGAAAATATTTTCTAACAAATTAACATCATAAAATAAAAACTAAAAATATATTATAATCTATGATCTACATTTTTTATAATGATGATAATGAAAAATAAATCTATTGAAATGGATTTCACATTATAGTACTATATTAATATTAATCTCTATAGCCATAAGAATAATTCATTTATTTTATATTATCTATATTCATCATGTCTTAGTGTATTAGCAGTATTAGTACCATTCAAAATTAATCAAAAAAAATATTTTTACGTTGTCATATAGTCGTTAGTTGTTTTATTCAAAAAAAGGTTAAAGTGGAATTGAAGATAATACCTTAAAATAACAGAAATTCCATAAAAATGAATTATCATGTGTATTTGAAATTAATTATTTATCCACTGATCAATTTAAATTCATTATAACTTAAATGTGATATTCAAAAAGTGGAACACATTCTTCTATGAAATTTAAAAGGATAATATTATTGTAGTCTCAATTATTGATTTTAAATTTCAAATAATCTCTTAAAAATATCCTTTTAGTTTCTAATACATGTTTTCATAAAATTATTGGGTTCTCAATTCTATCTCTATCGGATAGGTATATAATTATTATTTCAAGAGATTCATTTCAAGGTAAAATTACTATATGATATACCATTTTAAATTAACCATATAGTGTTTAATAGGGAACATTATCAAATAATTAATAGTATGGTATATTCAAATGTATCTCATTATGTGAGAAATCATGTTTATGAATATATTATAGAACTTAATTTGAATAATATATCATATTTATATATTTTGAAAATAATTTCTCATTCTATTTCTTAAAATTTTATAATGTTTATATCATTCCATGAAATTGTGATAAAAATGTTGAAATGTATGAATATTTTTTGTTTGATATAATTTCATAAAATAAAACATATTAACATGAATTATAAATTTTTTATGAAAATATTATAATTATGTTATTTGATACCATTTGATATAATTTTAGTCATCAACTCAATGTACATATTATTTTCTGAATACAATTTTGAAAAAATTATATCCATTGAGAAACTATTAAAAAGATTTATCATGTATCCTGACACGTGATATGCATTTATTGAAGAAATTTACATATTCCACCAAAAAATGGTGTTATCAAAAACACCTTATTACACTTTTTAGGTACATCCTTGCTCAGTCATTATTTACCGTCTCTTTTGGATGAGTTTGTAGACTTATTAAGGATAGAGATCCTTTATTGAAAAAATAAACTATTGTTATAGGATTATTTTTTTGAATTAATGGAGTCCGAATATAAATGTGATAATGTATTTTAGGGTGTCTCCCCCATTTTAAAGAATGTACTCGGTGATTTGGGGTTTTTTATTTAGAAAAAGCCTATTTTCTATTAGTCTGGATATTAAAAACATAGTAAATGGATTTCAGGTAATGAAGTGGTCACTAGGATGTATCCATGAATATGGTTTAGGGAGTGATGATAACAATGAAGGCACATGGAGTACAATTTATGTCATGGCTAAAATTTTATTTTTATAAAAAGGAGGAAATTTTATCAGTACTTCTTACATTCAAGGAATACAAAATTTGTATGCGATTAAGACCATGTAAATATAATGAGAATTGGATTTTAGGGAATAAATTTTTTTTTATTTCATTAAGCCATGATTCCTTCCTATATCGATAGAGGGATCACAGTAGTTTCTTTTTTAGAACTATGCTCTTTTAAGATCGCTTGATTAGAGATCGATCATCAATGTTGTCACACTATGAATCTTCAAGTTATTGTTACTTTGGATTCTTCATTCCTTTGGTAATTTACATGATTCTTTATAAGTGTATGGTTAAAATTCATGATCAGGTTCTTTTTTATATCGACAATTTATAGATTCCTAATATTCTTATTTAAGGACCTGCCCCCAGTTTCCCAGAGATGGTTCCTTATTTGATTACATTGGCATTAAAATTAGGAATAAGCATCATGAAGGTCCATTTAGTTTAGTATTATTGTAAAAAGATTCATACATAAGTTAAACATTACAACATTAAAAGAAATACAACATAGAATCTACTTAGACAACATCAATAACTCCTAGGTTATTTCAGCATGTCATTCATAATTAACATATTCATGTCATGAGAAAATGAAATGTAATAAAGGATTGATCTCAAATGATAATTAAGGATAAGAAAAATAGTGAATGATAACATAAACATCAGACAGGGTGAATAATTTAAAACACAAGTATCTAAAAATAATTTTGAACATAATATGGTAGAAAGATTAGTCGAGTAAATATTTCCATTAAATAACATAATCATGGGTATTCTATTAGTCGAATAACAACATGAAAAATAAATTCTATTTTCATAATGAGTGAATATGTAATTTAGGACAACATAACTATATTTTCAAGGCCTCGTGCAAGACCATAAATAATTATATTTTCAAGGCCTTCTGCCATGATAGTAGTTTGTCTAATGAGACCCACTGATGCACCGAGGTGGTATAGTGGTCACCTATTGAATCATATAATATCAAATTCAATACACATATTAATAGGGACAGAAATAAACAAAATATACATTCATATTTAAATTAATATATGAAATGCAAATATCTTTCTCTGAACATTATACATAAAAACTAACCATTCGATATAAATTGATGAATAGATTTAAGATAACACATCCACATCCAATGTAATAATAATACATTAAATTAAATATTCTATATTTTAAAATGGAATAATAATCCCAATAATACATTAAAATATACAAGAGTGTTGAAATACATGAAGATGCTCTTATAAAATCATCGAGTAAATCTTGAGATAAAAAACATTTTTCATAGAAAAGAAGTGTTCTTTTCAAAAAATATTTATATAGATCCTATAGTGATGTAAGATATTAATTTCTTAATAAAATAATTTATTTTAAAATTATAATGGTTCTCAAAAAAATTATTATATATTGGCCTTGAAAATATGTATGAATTATAGAAATTTTATGTGATAAAGCTTGTATTTGAGAAACTATTTCAAAAATTCATTTTAAACGTGAATCCATCCAAATAATAAGGAAATATTCTAGTTGGTAAACATATATATAACCCAAAAAATATATTTTTTAGGGAGTAAATAACAATACACAGTATTTTCATTGAGTAAATTGACAATATAAGTAACCCGAATGAAAATGGATGTTCGGGAGGAAAACCCCTTAACTTAAATCAAAATGTTTTCCACTCATGAAAATATGCTCCTAGAATATGAAATTATAATTATTAATAAACTATTACCGAACATATTACACATGTATTTAGTTTATCATAATTATGATTATTTTATTAATGCCTTTATTGATAAGTTGTTTTATAGAATTTTATAGTTCTGTAGTGTTCATTTTCATTATTTTCATAATTGGTTAATTTGTTCATAACAAATAAGAGTTCATGTGGAATGGATGTAAATATCCAGATTTGAATTCACATATTATTTATGACCATACATATGTGTTAGTGGTCATTTATATAACTCGGTTACATGGCAGGATGATGAATTATAATATTCGACTTTAATGATAACTATTTCAGTTAATTTGTAGGTTTTGATTACAACGAACTAATTTTTCATTATAACGTAATACTATTTGTACAAAGGGATTACATATCCTTACATAGATTATATTAAATATATAAAAATAGGTTTCCCCATTACAAGAATGGTTTCATTTCCATAATTGAGAATGACAATAGAAATTTAAAGCCCATCATATATGAATGTATTAAATTGAAACATCTCAGATGGTGTTCTGGATACTAGTATAATAGAAGGTAATATAATTATATGATGATAACTTATTACACTATCATGAAAAAATTTCAGTAAATGTAAGGTAATAGAGTATTCAATAAATTTTGATAAGGAGAGTTAAAAATAGAAAAGGAAAAAAATGAACTAGAATGGAAAGACAAACAATTTAAAAGAAGAATTTACCCCTTGATCCAAACATCCTTGAGATCATCCTTAAGGGGGAGGTTTTTTAAATATTATGAGACCAAGGAATTCTAGACGTGGGGTGGGAGATTGGGAGGATATTTGGTTTGAATTTGGTGAAGGAACAATGCATGAGATGAGTTAATATAAGGGAATGTGATGGGGGTTCTTATAGTGTGTGGGAGAGGGGATTTCTCAATTTTACATTCATTAATTTATTATTTCTCCATAAGACAAGGAATAGTCAGTCTTCCATGACCAAGAATAGTACTTTTATCAGGTTAATCTGAATCAATTGGGATTACATCATCATACCATCATACATAAATCTATAATTAGTATGTTGAACTTATTTTTTAAATTATCATATTTTACTATTCATAAAAAAATTCAACTATTTCAAAAAAATCCCAAAAATTCACCCCAACCATTAATTGAAACCTAGATTAAAAAAATGAAGTATATTTTTAAGAAATAATTTTCTAAATATTATTAATTTAATATTTAATTATAATTATAATTTAGTCTAAAAACAACAGTTTGAAAACATTTATTTATTTATTCCAAAGAATATGTATATCGTACTTCCACTTGATTATTATTTATACACTATAATAGGTAAGGTTACTATTAATTAGTGGATTTCTCTATTAATATGGGAATGTTACTATTCACAATGTAGGTTACTATTCACCAAAAATTATGTTTTTATTATCGGACACCTAATAATTTACTAATCGCAACCGTGTCTGTCATATTTTCAATATTCACATCACAGTAGCGACACACTTTTTTTTAAAGGTCACATAGCATGTAATAGTTCATTATGATGTGATTTGATGTGATTATGAGATGTTTATATGAAAGTAATATCTATTGAAAACTATTGGTTCGTTACATTCTACCCTCCTTAATAAAATTTCATCCTTGAAATTCATAAAATTTTCCCTAAAATGATTCTGGTTTGTCTTCCACATTAGCTCCTTAGGCTCCCATGTTACCTCTTACATCGTATGGTTCCTCCAAAGAACCATTAGAAGATTATTTGTTTAATTTCTAAACATGTGTTCTCTAGTATCAAGATTCATGATAGGCTCTTCGCAATAAGACAAATTAGGCTCAAGTTCAATTTCTTCATAGGTGTGTACATGTGTTGGGTATAGCATTTATTTCCATTAAATTTACACATAATACACATTTTGAACTTTAGGGAGACATGGCAGTATGGAAAAATGGTATGCCACGACTCCAAATCGATCCACAATTTCAAATATTCTGATATACCTGGGCCATAATTTTACCTTCTTATTGAACCATATAATACCCTTCCATAAAGAAACTATTATGAATACATGATCACATACGTGAAATTCCAAATCATTTCTTCAGTTTTTAGAACAACACATTTTTCCTACATTGAGTTATTTTTATGTGGTCTTGGATAATTTTCACCTTTTTCGTTGTTTCCTCAAAATGTTTCGGGCCTACGAACTTTCATTCATTAATATCATCCCTGCAAGTTTGTGTACGACATACCTTTCCATAAAATAATTCATATAGTTTTATATGAATAATTGAATGGAATATATTGATATAGGAAAATTCTACAAGCGGTAAATATGGATCCCACATGCCTTGAATGTCATGTGATCAAGACCTCAACAGGTCATCCAAAATTTGAATAGTCTGTTTAGATTGTCCATCAGTTTGTGGGTGGTAGGCTGTAACACCCCGAGATTTTATGAAAAATATTCTTTTTAATTTCATTAATTCCTTGTGTTGTCCGCTACACCAAAAGGAGCTTGCACAACACATATCCCTGACTTAGCTTTCATTACATGCAATTGCGACCTTCCACGATAACACGTGTTGTACACAATACTGAGTTTTGCTAAACAACGATATGTTATATAAACTAACCGTTATGAATAGTAATACCCACTTTTTGAAATTTTATAAATTTTATCATTCATAATGGTCTTCATTTTTTGATTCAAAATATCAAAATTAGCCAAGGGTGAATTTTTGGTATTTTTCTGAAAACTTTAAATTTTTGACGAATAGTGAAAACACTGGGTTACTATTCAAAAACTGACATTTTATTTAAATAATTATTTATTTTATTTAAATTTATTTTAGGTAAAAATTGATACATAATATATATATAAGTTCAATTTAAGTCATTGGAGTCATTTTATAATAATTTTAGATATATAAATATTTTATTGAACTTTTCACCATGTTTTACTCACCTCCTAGGAGAATTTACAAATTCACATAAAAAATATTTTTACCACTTCTGTGAGTGGTATTTCAAAAATCCGAGAGATAAGGTTAATATCAAGGACAAAAATGTGGTTCAATGAGATGACTTTTTTTTTGGTGAATAGTAACTTTTTACTTTTTTTCCATAGTTAAAAGTAAATAGGATAATTAAGGGTAAAAATGATATTATTATTACCCTACCACATGTTTTAATTCTATTTGATAAGTGTAATTCGAACAAAAACAACATTAAAGAATAAAATATGACCATTTAGGCCCACTTGTATTAGATTAGGACATTTATTATTAATTTATTTAAAGAAGAGTTAAAATAGTTAAAATCAATGTTTAATAACTAAATCATTTTTAATAAAGGGATATACATAAGATAAATTCAACTATAAATATTCATTAGTAATCTAATGATATTTAATACATAATGGTGTTTTATTTATAATTTTAGACATTAAATAATTTAATTTATTTATGACACAATGATGATGCAATAATTATCTTATTAATGAAATATTGATATAATTGATGTTATAAATACCCAAATAAATGTAATTTGAGACTTTTTATGAATTCCAAAATTTTAATTGGTTAATATGACATGTTAATATTGATTTAGTTAAATTATATCTAACTAATCATTCTGTTTGGATTTTCACAAAAATAAATTACCAAATAGTGTCAAAATTGACATAAAATAGTTTTTTTTTAAATATTATATTATTAATTGTTATTTTATTCCTAAAATATATGGTTCGGTAAAATGACTTAGATAAGGTTATATATATTAATAATAAACAACTTGGGGTTCGTTTGGCTTGTTATAGTAAGTTTATTAACCTTATAGTGTAAGAAAACAAGAAGATACGGTAAAAGAAAAATTATTTAACTTAAAGTTAAATCTAAATGATAAGGTTAAAATAGAAACCTAAACTTGTCTAAATTATTTTTTATTAGATGATTTCGACCAATCCCCACGTTAGCTTATAAATAACTCAATTTTGAGCTATTAAAAACTGAATATGACTTTATAAAAAAAATATTATTTCTAAATATTCCAAAATTGCCCCTCTCCTCCCATATAAAAGGGCACCACCTCCCTCTCTTCCTCACATCACTATGAGACTTCAAGCTCAGACAAACCCTGCCAATTTCTCTTCTCAACTTCACTAGAAACATTCTAGAGGTTCGTGTCTTCTTCAAAGACCTATCTTAGTGCCCTAAGAGGAGGTTTTAAAAACGGGTGTCGAAAGAAGACGTAATATCTGTTACCGATTCTTTCAACTTTATTTCATCTTCTACTTCTTCTTATTTAGTTCTTTCATTATGAAGTAATAACAGATGTATCACTCATATACTGATATGTTATTATAAGTATGAAACAACCCTATTTCACCATCTATACAACCTAGAAAAAATGAAATCACCGCGCGTGCGTACGTACGAAATATCGTCTCCACGCCGTGGTGTAATCTGTTTTCGACCACCACCATACGTGGATGGGTATAATGGTGTAAATAAATAACTATATATGATTATTGAAAAGAGATATTTATTATAAAAATTAAACACACACTTCAATGCAATTCCATGATCATGGGAATGATATCATCGCTCGTGCGTACGTACGGACTACCGTCTCCACAACGCGATGAGATTCATTCTCCATGTTAACCATTCATGAATGATTATAAAGTATATATAATAAGTAATCATGAAATATATGACATAATAATGATACTGGATTTATGTGTATATATATATGTATGTCATCTACTTAATTTCATTCAATTAAATAAGGAAACGAAAACAGCGTTCATGCATATGTATGGCCTACCGTCTCCATGAACGGTGTATTTCATTCCATTTAATTGATATATCATATATATATATGTATATACTGAATATATATTATATATAATTCATGTTTTACATTCTGTAATTTTTTGAATTAGGATATAAGTAATAATATCAAGGACAACAAGTCGAAACTTGTACGATAAATAAAACGATTTAACCCAAAACGCTGCTTTAACATGGAAATTACAAAAGAACGGGTAATATAAAGTCATTAGTGAACCATATATGATATCATAAAAATGAATATGATTCTGTAATAAGTCAATGACATTATTAAAATCATTATATAGGTGGTTCAGAAACGTACGAAGCATATTGGACCTCAGATAAGGGATAACTTTTCCAATCTCGTTCTTATCCGAGATTGTTTATTCATAAGTATTTACTAGGGTTATTTTTCTCATCCATGTACATGTTTCCTAAAAATGGTTTCATGAATTTTTAATTTCCTTTTTTCCCATTATTGACTTTTACTACATGGTATGTATGGAATATTTCTTTTACGAGGTACTTTTTGACTTATCCATCAAAAGTACGAGAATAATGTTTTTTTAACTTATATGGCATGAACAGATTTTTACAGTTTTATAAAGCCTTATTTTCATGAAGATTCCT
Source organism: Viscum album (assembly GCA_963277665.1). Lineage (NCBI taxonomy): Eukaryota > Viridiplantae > Streptophyta > Magnoliopsida > Santalales > Viscaceae > Viscum > Viscum album. The sequence goes on along the minus strand of OY728143.1, from coordinate 51,975,490 downwards.
CCAAAATATTTCATGACTATTTTCAACAAAATCCATTTCTTTTATAATTTCATGTCATTTTGTGAAAAGAAAATTATTTTGAAGAAGAAAGGATATTTTCCTCAAGAATTCATTTCAAGTGTTTTATCAAAACCATTTTTCATCTAAGATGACATTATTTCATATGTGTATGTTTTTAGTATAATGTCTCTATGATTTAAATGGTTTCACTTTTCTTATTCTAAAATGATATCCATTTCTTTTATATGGATTAAGTGATGATGGGATGATTTTTATGAAACCATTTTTATTTATTGGGTTATTATGAATGATATATGTTTATTTTGTGAAACAAGTCAGAATGATTTCATTATGAGATGGGTGGGAACTATATCTCCCTCTAATGCACTGGGTAATGATTTATATCTCTTGAGATAGGAATGCCTGGAAAGGTAAGTTAATCTATTTTAGTGTTACAGAACTGAAACGAGGAGTGAACTCGATTCAGAAAGGGACGTCGTCCACTAAGATTGTCCTGGCAGCAATGCCTTGGCTACTATGGAAATCATAATAGGTGCATAATGGTTGCCACAATTACAGGTTTTATTCCCATGCTATTTTATCATGATTGATGTTCTATTATGATATATTCCTTACGTAATTCCATGATTCATGTCTTTGCTCAAGATTTTGATGTTTATATTTTATGTTCATGTTTTTGCATTCAAATGTTTTTGGATTGTTTTATGTTCTCTATGTTTACCCTTACTGGGCATTTGAGCACACCCCTTTTATGTTTTCTTTTCCCTAGGATATAAAGAAAGGTTTTAGGTAAGAAAAAAAGGGTAAGATCTTTATGGGAGATGTTGAAGATAATTCACCACGATTAGAATATTATATTATGAGTTTCCAAAGACACTAAACTATTACGATTATTGTGTGTCTGTTTTTGTTATATACTAAGTATTCTTCACAAGAAATTTAATGTAGATGTACGTCAAGCTTTGGGTCTCTACAGTTGGTATCAGAGGAAAGGTTTAGTCAACCTTTGGAAACTAGGATACCAGAACATTTGTGAGATCCCTATAGATATTTCTTAAGGTATGTCTAGGGACTTCCTTAAGGATAAGAATAAGTATAGGTTATAGTCCTAGAATTACTATGACAATCATAGAATTAAACCTATGATGTTATATATTTAAGGTACTCCCGCTTTATTATGATGTTTTCCCTAGCATGATTTTTTCCTCTCACACTATTCTTTTTGGGTTTTAAACAATGGCTAGAACCCGAAGGAACCATGTTTATCAAATTAATGGACAATGCAATGATTTTCCTCCTGAAAAAACAAATCTTATGGTATATAGGGTGAAAAATCTTATTTATATACTTACACAATCTATGAATCATTCTGGACTTCCAAATGAGAAGAGTGGGGAACAATATTCTTTTGAGTCCATCATGAGGCAACGACCACCTTCTTTTAGTGGGTCTTCTGATCCACTTGTTGCTAAACAATGGATCAGTACCACTGAAATGACATTTTAAGTTCTTCAATGTTCTGAACATGATAAAGTCATCTTATAAGTATATCATTTGGAAGGTGAATCTGATAAATGGTGGAATCTTATCAAGAATACGAGGCCAAGAGATGAAATTAAGCCCATGGAATGGGACGAGTTCAAGAACATATTTTTCAGTAAGTAATTCCCTTGTATTATTCGGACACAGATGGAGAAGGAGTTTTGTAATGACCCAATGTTTCATTAATGGAAAATACCTCTTGATCAAATTAAATGTCTCTTTATGAAAAATATTTTTATAAGATGTCAACTTCTTTGGTATTATGTTAAGAATTTTGACCGTTGCTAATATAGTCGTTGAACAGTAATCACATGATTAATATAAATATAAGACTTTAACAAATCCAATTTTCTCAGACAAAGGAAGAGATGGCCTCATCTAGTATAATTTCCCCATTCGAATCCCATTTGTCAGAGCTCGGAAAAGAGGTGGAGTCTTTGGGATTCTCCCTTGACCAAGCCCAAGCTGAGCTTCATCATGTCAGGCTCGAATGTGACCGTCTACGGTAAAAGTGGAAGTTGATAGAGATTACCACTCGAGCGATGTTATCCAAGTCACCCCAAGAGTCTGTCACCATCGTACACCTTACCCATAGGTCTTATGCGGCTGTATTAAGGGGTTATGTAATAAATATGTAGAACTATGTTTTTGCAAAATATTTTTGTATATAATAATGAATATAATTTCTTGTCATTTTTGATACATTGTAAATTGTTTTTAAAGTAAAAATGGTGTTTTTAGTTATTATCTAATTATGAAATCTATTTTATTTAATTAAGGGATTTTTGAATTAAATAATATTTTAATAAATTAATAATATTATTATTAACTTAATTTTTATTAAATATAAATGATCTTATAATTTTATGAATGCAATTCAAATTTTTTATTAAGGTTTGAAATCCATTTCTGTCAAAACCCGTGAATTTTTGAAAAATGTCAGTTTTTATTTTATAAGTGAAAATTAACATATTTAGAAAAAAAAATTAGATAAAATAATTTTCATTTATGGAATCAGGACATCAAATTTATCAAATAGTGAATTTTTCATAATTTTCTGAGGCAGTCAAATTTTTTGGTAAAAATTAAATATCGTTTAAATATATAATGTGTTTTATGACATCATAATGACCCAATAGTGATGTAATAAAATACTAAAATCTTTTTGTTTGGCCAATATATGTTTTACCATTCAAATAATGTGATTTTGGGTTTGTTTGACTTACTTTTCAATGCATTAATGGACCCCTCAAGACATATTGAACACCTTGCATTTTTAAATTAATTTCAATGGGAGTGTGACTCACCCCCACATAAGCAACCCTAATATTTTAAGAAGTTCGGGAATTGGCCTTATAAAATATTATTTCATATCCCCTTTTCCAAAAACCATGGGTAAAAACCAAGATATGGTTTGTGGTTTGGATTAATTTAATGTAAGGGGACACAAACCTAAATAATAAAGAATTCCCTCACCTTTTCTATATAAAACCACCCAAGATCCCACTTCATCCTCACTAAAATCCCTTTGAGTTCGTCCAAACTCTACCATAATCTCTCTAGAATCCTCCCAAGGTTCCCCAAGCTCCCATGAATCCTCTCACAAGCCTCTCTCTAGCCTTTGGAAGCACACTTGCAAGTAAGGGTTTTTTCTTCCTTTCTCTTTCTTGTAAATTTTCTTTAAGTTGTATTGACCTTTTAATTTCAATTATGAATGTTGGGGTATGGTTTAGAACCTCCCCCATAATTCCCTATTATTTTTTGAATTATGGGAGACCCATTTCTCTCTCATTAAATGCCTCTCATGTACACTAGTTACTATGCTAAAATTCCGAAAGGAACTTCTCTCTCTTCAATTACATTCAAGAAAAAATTTTGTATCATGAATATAAATTCCATTACAAATGTTGCGACATGTATCTATATGACCTCCTTACATTCCATTACATGTAAATATGATGAGGAACCCCTTTCTCTCTCATCAACCATTTTTATGAATTCTTATGTCACGCTGTTACGCTGCTGAAATCGCACCGATTTTCTAAGCCAATGCCATTGTGTAGTGGATACAATGCCCATTTCACCATCAAGGGTATCCTCATTTATTCACCTTTACTTATTGATTACAAAGTTTCATGTATGAATTCCACCTTCCTTTATCGTGGAATAAATGATTATGTTTTCTGAATCCATATTTTATTATCCATGTGGCACACTTATGCATGAAATGAAATGTTTAAGAAGGGTGCGCCCTTATAGAGCCCCAATGCATTGGGTAGAGTATAGTATCATGATATGTCATGTGCAATGAGTTTTCACCTATTCTAATTCAAGTGAAACGACGGTTAACTCGTGCTTCATGTGCAATGAGGATTTACTCATGCTCTATGTGCAATGGGCCTTGGCTCATGCTAATTCCTTGTTAAGTGTTGTTGCCACATTTCCATGTTACGATTATCATCCTTTATCAGGCCTCTATGTTCATGTTTATTTTATGATATATTGATATGCCTATTGTCTAACAGGTATTTTACTCCTCTTGTTATTCCATGTGTACTCCCTTACTGGGCTTTATAGCTCACCCTTTTCCTATGCATGTCCTCAGGTTATCCCATACAATGCTAAGTACAAGAGAATGTAGTGGTCATGTAAAGGACATTTTCAATAAATATGTTGTATTTCATGTTTTAAGTTTTTATGCAATGATCATAAGCCCCAAAGACACTAAACCTCTCGATCATCTTGTTGTATCATGTTATTTTTTATGTAATAAATCATGTTTAAGTTTATAATAAAAGTAGGGTTGTCATAGTTGGTATAAGAGGATAGGTTTAGTTATTTTTGGGATTAGGAAACCCTAGTAATGCCTTAGATACAAGAATATGTATAATAAATACATCCATAAGTTTTGGTTAGTACTGAGTAAGTGGTTTATCAAACAAATACATCCCTGTCTGGATACGAGCAGGTAGAGGCGGCTCTGGCAATGTTTTATCCTAGGGGTAAAACCCGGAAACACCATTTTGAGATAGACTTGAACGCGAACCGGTGCACGACAACGGGCCTTGCAGCACTCTTAGTTACGACACTCTTGGGGGATATGTTTTGATAAATTCACAAGTTTATTATGAACCCTTATTAAGGGAATTAATAAAATACCCCTACAAATATATGTTAGAAAGTAGATCATGAAAAGCCTAGATTGAAGCCTATAGACTCATGAGTAAAGAAATAAAATTTTATTTATAAGTCATCAACTTTTGTCTTTGTATTAAAATTTATGTGTTACCCCTAACATTCCTTTTATTCCAGCCAATGTCTAGTAATAGGAGACTCGGGCTAACAACCATTGTGAAGATCCGTGTGATGACTGTACTAATGAGATGCCAAATCCAATGGGAGAGGGAATCACGAACTTTGTCACACTTATCTCTCATCTAAATCAAGTTTTGAATAGAAACACAGGTCAAGAGGGACGTTCAACCCCCCCCCCCCCTAAGAATTAACAAGTCGCTATCGAGAGCTTCATGAGACAAAGGCCTCCTACTTTTAGTGGATCATCTGATCCCACAATAGCTGAACAATAGATCAACTCCATTGAAAAGATCTTCTCCATCCTTCAATGTTCTGAACAAGATAAGGTTCTTCTGGCTGCTTATCCTATGGAGGGTGAAGATGATCAATGGTGGACATAGATTAAAAATACGAAGCCTGAGGAGGAGATTGAGGTGTCGAAATGGAAGGATTTCCGAATGATGTTTTTAGATAAATATTTTCTGCGCACCCTTCATCTTAAGATGGAGAGGGACTTACTTTCCCTCAAGCAGAAAGATGATGAATCTGTTGGAGCGTACGAGGAAAACTTCACAAGGCTTGCAATATACGCTTCTGGCTTTGTCGTTACCCCCGAATGCAAAGTTGACCGCTTCTTTGGTGGGCTGAAGCCTAGCCTACAGAAAGCATTAGCGATCCGTGACTTCGACAGCTATGAGGATATTGTTCGATGTTCCCTCAAGGTCAAAATGGAGATTGGGTAATCACATGGGTATCATGGGGACAAGAAGAGTAATGTGTACTTCAATGCTGGTGGTCTGATGGATAAATATAATGGTGATAAGAAGATCCATCACCCCACTTTCCAAAAGTGTGGAAAGAAGCACCCTGTAAATTGATATAAGGGGACGAGGAAATGATTCAGGTGTGAAAGAGAAGGGCACCTAACTTTTAATTGTCAGAAAGAAAGACCCACGGTTGCGACAGAGGATAGGAACACTTCATTCGAACCTCAACGCATTGTTCAATGCTACAAATGCAAAGAACTAGGTCATTTTTCAAATCAGTTCCCTAATACTAGGGTTTTTAGTGACAACCAACATCCTCCAAGGCAGCAAGGAATAACTTTTGCCATCACTTCTGCCGAAGTGAACCCCGACAACGAAGTGGTGACATGTACACTTGTTAATCATTCATGAATAGAGAACGTACTTTTTGATTCAGGTTCTACGCATTCTTCTATATCTCAAAAGTTTAGTAGAACAATCCCAGAACCACCACAAATCATGGAAGTAAAGATGTCGGTGAGTACGGAAAATAGGGCAATCATTGCAACCCATGAATATAAATCCTCCACTCTTATAGTTTGTGGATTGAATTTCCTGGCTAACCTCTTCATACACCCTCTGGTTTAATTTGTGGAAATTCTTGTCATGGATTGGCTTTCTATATATAGAGCCAACATAAATTTTCGGGAGAGGGAAATCACACTCCATATGGAGAATCGACCCCTGATTCTTTACAAGTGTCAGTAGGAAGATGAATCTCCTTTAGCTCCATCATCTCAAGCATGGATATTACTTCCTTATGAGTACACGTATCTGGCACAGATGATTGAGTCCAAGGGAAGAAACCATCCTTGAAGAAATGCCTATTGTGAGGGAATTCGCGGAAGTGTTTCCTGAGGAACTTCTTGGCCTTCCTCCAAGAAGTGATGTTGAGTTCTCAATTGAACTTAGACCTGGGGTACTACCAATATCCAAGACTCTATATTGAATGGATATTTTTGAGCTTGATGAGAAGAAAAAACAACTACAGGAGAATCTAGATAAAGGTTTTATACGCCCAAATGCCTTACCATGGGGTGCACCAGTCCTCTTCATCATGAAGAAGGATGGGTCAATGCGGCTCTGCATCAATTATCGTGAACTTAAAAAAATCACGATAAAGAACAACTATCCTCTCCCAAGAATCGATGACTTTTTTTATTTGCTGCATGGAGAACAATACTTCTCCAAGGTGGATTTGTGGCCTGGATATTATCACGTAAGGGTGAAGAAGGAAGATGTCCCCCAGACTTTTTTTTGTACAAGATACGAGCACTCTGAATTCATAGTAATGCCTTTCAGACTCACAAATTCTCTAGAAATAGTCATGGACTTGATGAATAGAGTCTTTAGAGATTACCTTGACAAATTTGTGGTAGTATTTATAGATGATATATTAATATACTCCAAAACCAAGGAAGATCATGAGGAACATTTAAAAACTATATTAGAGATATTGCGCAAGGAGAAGATCAATGCAAATTATAGAAATTGTGAGTTCTGGGTTAAGGAGATCTCATTCTTGGGTCATATCATCACAAGAAATGGGATATCTGTGGACCCCTTTAAAACAGATTCAATTGAGGGATGGTCGAGGCCAACATCAGCAACTGATATCTTAGCTTCTTGTGGTTAGATGGATATTATCAATGATTTGTGAGGAATTTCTCATGATTGTCCAACCCTCTTACCAAGCTAACTAGAAATGGAGTAATGTTTTCTTAGAGTGATGAATGCAAAGAAAGCTTCAAGGAGTTGAAAAGGAGGCTTATCACTGCACCTGTGCTCACTTTACCCACAAGTGGGGAACTTTTTTTGGTATTCAGTGATTCTTTGAAGAAGGTATTTGGTTGTTTGCTGATGCAGAATGATAAAGTGGTATCCTATGCCTTAAGGAAATTGAAAAGCTATGAGATAAACTATCCAACGAATGATCTGGAGTTGGAGGCTGTGATATTGTCCTTGAAAAAATCTGGCGGCATTATCTCTATTGAGAGAAATGTGATATATATACTTACCACAAGAGTCTTAAATGTATATTCACACAAAAAGAGATTAATATTCACCAGAGATGATGGATAGAGATCATCAAGGATTATGACTATTCAATATAATACCACCCTGGGATATCGAACAAGGTGGAAGATGCCCTAAGTAGAAAGGATCCAGTGATTCTATCAATGATGAGAATTGAGAAGGATCCAATATTTTTAGACTAGATGAAGATGGACATGGGAATCATAGAGAAGGGAACATCATCAATACATTCACAAATGATTGCTCAGACATCACTTTTGTAAAAGTTAAAGGATTCTCAAAATGATGATGTGAGAATTCATGAAAAAGTGGAAGATATCAGAAAGGGGAAATCCTCAGAGTTTAATGTTAATGAAGAAGGGATTGTGTTGTTTGGGAAAAGACTATGTGTTTTATCAAGTCTGGAGATGAGGAAGGAACTTTTGGATGAAGCACATAGTTCAAATTTCTCTACTCACCCAGGGAGAACAAAGATATATCGATATCTCCGAGCAAACATTTGGTGGGGTAATATGAATAAGGAGATCACTGAATATACATCAATGTTCCTGGTTTGTCAGTAAGTGAAGGAAGAGAGGCAGAAGTCTAAGGGGATGATGTAACCATTTCCCATAACAGAATGGAAATGGGAGAACATCACCAAGGACTTTGTCACCAGACATCCGAGGACATCCAAAGGCAACAATGCAATCTGGGTTGTTGTGGATCGTCTTACAAAGACTACACACTTCATTGCTATTCGGGTGTATTTTTCATTGGATCAACTGGCGCAGATATATATCAGGGAAGTGGTAAGGATTCATGGAGTACCAATATCTATTGTGTCTGACTGAGATACAAGATCCACCTCTACGTTTTGGAAGATTCTTCAACATGCTCTGAATACTGAACTGAACTTCAGTACGGCCTATCATCCTCAAACTGATGGCCAATACGAGCGGCCTATCCAAACACTTGAGGATATGTTGAGAGCGTTCTCAATGGACTTTAAAGGAGTATGAGATCAACATATTCATCTTGTTGAGTTCTTTTATAATAACAGTTTACACTCGAGCATCCAAATGGCACCATATGAAGCCTAGTATGGGAAAAGGTGAAGAACATCGGCATGTTGGGATGAGGTCGGTGAACGTAAGCTGCTTGGACCAGAAATGGTCGAAGAAATGGTGGAGAAGGTAAAAACCATTCAGCAACATATCAAGGCAGCTCAGAGTCGACAGAAGAGTTATACAGATAATCATCGATGATACATTTAGTTTATTGTTGGAGTCATGGTTTTTCTACGCATATCTCCATGGAAGAAGGTCATGAGGTTTGGAAAGAAAGAGAAGTTAAGTCCAAGGTACATCGTCCCCTTCGAGATTCTTGATCGTGTCAGAGATGTGGCCTATCGACTATCACTTCCACCTACTATGGCCAAATTACATGATGTCTTTCATGTATCCCCCTTAAGAAAGTACATACCGGACCCTTCACATGTACTCTCTTATGAGGTGGTACAATTGGATGATGATGTTTCTTATGAAGAGAAACCAGTGAAGATCTTAGATCGTATAGAAAAAGTTCTATGAAATAAGACAATGCCCTTCGTCAAGGTGTTGTGGGTAAACCAAAATTTTGAAGAAGCATCTTGGGAATCAGAGGATATGATGAAGCTGAGTTACCCACATTTGTTTTAGTGTGGGAAAAGGAAAATTTCGAGTGCGAAATTTCTTAAGGGGGAATATTGTAACGACTCGAAGATTCAATAATGTAAAATCCCTCTTGATCCAGTTAAATGTATCTTTATAAAGAATATTTTAATAAGATGTCAACTTATTTGGTTTTATGTTAAGAATTTTGACCATTTCTAATATAGTTGTTGAACAGTAATCACATGATTTGTATTAATATAAGACTTTGACAAATCCAATTTACTCAGGAAAAGGAAGTGATGCCCTCATCCAGTTGAATTTCCCCATACGAAGCCCATTTTTAGGATCTTGGAAAAGAGGTGGCGTATTTGGGATTTTCCCATGACCAAGCCCATGCTGAGCTTTATCATGTCAAGCTCGAACGTGACCGTCTACTGTAAAAGTTGATGTTGATAGAGATTACCACTCGAGCAATGTTATCCGAGCCACCCCAACAGTCTGTCACCATCGCACACCTTACCCTTAGGTCATATGTGGCTGTTTTAAGGGGTTATGTAACAAATAAGTAGTACTATGTTCATGTACATTATTATTGTATATAATAACGAATATAATTTCTAGTTATTTTTGATAAATTGTAAATAGTTTTTAAAGTACAAATGGGGTTTTTAGTTATTATTTAATTAAGAAATCTATTTTAATTAATTAAGGGATTTTTGAATTAAATAATATTTTAATAAAATTATAATAATATTATTAAATTAATTTTTATTAAATATAAATGAAATTATAATTTTATGAATGCAATTAAAATTTTTTATTAATGTTTGAAAGCCATTTCTGTCAAAACCCGTGAATTATCGATAAATGACGGTTTTTATTTTAAAAGTGAAAATTAACATAATTAGAAAAAAAATTAGATAAAATAAATGTCATTTATGGAATCATGATGTCGAAATTATCCAACGGCGAATTTTTCATAATTTTTTGAGACAGTCAAATTTTTGTGTAAAAATTAAATACCGTTGAAATATATAATGTGTTTTATGACATTATAATGACCCAATAGTGATGTAATAAAATACTATAATCTTTATGTTCTGCAAATATATGTTTTACCATTAAAATAATGTGATTTTGGGTTTGTTTGACTTACTTTTCAAAGCATTAATGGACCCCTCAAAAAAATATTCAACACCTTGCCTTTTTAAATTTAATTTCATGGGAGTGTGACTCATCTCCACATAAGAAACCCTAATATTTTAATAATTTCAGACTTTCACCTTATAAAATATTTATTTCTTATTACCTTTTCTAAAATCCATGGGAAAAAACCATCAGACGGTTTGTGTTTTGGATTAATTTAATGTAAGGGGCCCGAAACCTAAATAATAATGAATTCCCTCACCTTTCCTATATAAACCCACCCATGCTCCCAATTCCTCCTCAATAAAATCTCTTGGAGTTCGTCCAATCTCATCCCTACTCTCTCTAGAATCCTCACAAGGTGCCCCAAGCTCCCAATAAGCCTCTCACAAGCCTCTCTCTAGCCTTTGGAAGCAGACTTCCAAGTAAATGTTTTTTCTTCCTTTCTCTTTTTTGTCAATTTTCATTAAGTTGTATTGCCCTTTTAATTTCAATTATGAATGTTGGGGAATGGTTTCAAACATCCCCCATACTGCCCTCTTATTTTTTGAATTATGGGAGACCCATTTCTATCTCATTAAATTCCTCCCATGTACACCCGTTACTATGCCGAAATTCCGAAAGGAACTTCTCTCTATTCTTTTACATTCAAGCAATAATTTTGTATCATGAATATAAATTCCATTACAATTGTTGGGACATGTATCTATATGACCTCCTTACTGTCCATTACATGTAAATATTATGAGTAACCACTTTCTCTCTCATCAACCATTTTTATGAATTCTTATGTCACGCTGTTACGCTGCCGAAATCGCACTGATTTTCTAAGCCAATGCCATTGTGTAGTGGATACCATGCCCATTTCTCCATCAAGGGTATCCACATTTATTCTCCATTAATTATTGATTACAAAGATTCATGTATTAATTCCACATTCCTTTATCATGGAATACATTATTATGTTTTATGAAGGGATGTTTTATGATCCATGTGGCACACTTATGCATGAAATGAAATGTTTAAGAAGGGTGTGCCCTTATAGCGCTTCAATGCATTGGGAAAAGTATAGTATCATGATACTCCATGTGCAATGAGTGTTGAATCATGCTAATTAAAGTTAAACGAGGGTTTACTCATGCTTCATGTGCAATGAGGATTTAATCATGGTCTATGTGCAATGAGTCTTGGCTCATGCTAATTCCATGTTAAGTTTTGTTTCCACATTTCCATGTTTTGAGTATCAGGCTTTATCATGCCTTTATGTTCATGTTTCTTTTATGATCTATTGATATGCCTATTTTCTAAAATGTATTGTAATCCTCATGTTATTACATGTGTTCTCCCTTACTGGGTTTTATAGATCACCCTTTTCTTATGCATGTCCTCAGGTTATCCCATGAAATGTTAAGTACGATGGAATGTAGTGGTCATTTAAAGGAAGTTTTCAATAAAGATGTTGTATTTCATGTTTTAAGTTTTTATGTAATGATCCCAAGCCCCAAAGACACCAAAACTCACGATCTTCTTGTTGTATCAAGTGATGTTTTATGTAATAAATCATGTTTAAGTTTATAATAAAAGCAGGGTTGTCATAAGTTTCTTGAACTAAAGCAAAAGGATGATGAATCTGTTGGTATATAAAAAGTGAATATTACAAGGCTTGAAAGGTATGCATCTAGATTTATCATCCAACCTGAATGTAAAGTTGATCGATTATTCAATGGCTTAAAACCATATCTTCGAAGGGCATTAGCTATAAGTGACTTCAGCAGCTATGATAAAATTGTGCGTTGTGCTATCATGTTAGAAATGGAAGTTGGTGTTACATATCCATCTCATGGTTTTGACAAGAAACGAAAGATGGAGTTCAGGGATAAATCTTAGAATAATGTTGAAATGAATATGAATGCTTCCTTATTCTCATAATGTGTAAATAATTATGGTGGAGAGTGTATTAAAGGGACTATAAAATGTTTTACATTTGGAAAAGAAGTTCATCGAGCAGTTGGCTATCGATGTAATGGAAAAAGGGTTGCTAATGATCTGAATAAAGAAAAGACTGCAGAGAACGCACCACCAACACTTCAATGCTTCAAGTGCAATGAAATGGGGAATTATGATAATTAATGCCCTAATCCAAGGGTTAATGATGATCGACACGTGCAACCACTTAAGTAAAAGGAAAAAGGGAAGTCACATGTGATAACTATTGGTGATGTTGTATATGACAACGATGTGGTGGAATGATTAAGTGTTTATGTAATGAGATTCCAAAATAATGTTTTATATAGTATCGGGGAATATTGGAATATTTATGTATTGGTCTATTGTGGTTTTCAATAATTTTATGGTATCGATAACCTTGGAAAGTGATTAAGATATTTTTGGAATGAAGATGATATGCACATAATGAAGGGATAAGGAGAAAATGAAATATATTACAGTATTCATGAGCTCATGAATGATATAAGGACAAAGTGATATCATGGTTTGAGTATATAGATTTTTTGGGATTTTGGTATGTGGAAAGAGTTACCTTTTGACATCATTCAGGTTTTCACTAAGGTTCTATGGTAATTTTTTTAAGAGAATACATTATTAAGGACTTCAAATGTTTGGAATGTGACCAACAAGAAATATCTTATGATATATGGGGATCAACGATGGTATTAACATGCTTGTTATATGAAATATCTGGTAATCGTTTTCACTATAATATGGGAATGGATTGCAATATTGGAATGGATTTTGTTGGACATAAGTTAGTAAGCTATTTGTAGAAAAAAAGGACAACCTACAGAACGAGCGACAACCCGTCACGTCGGACAATGATGTGGGAATCAAACCCACAGCTGAAGTGCGACATGACTTAATTTCCTACCACTGGCCTACAGGAAGTCCCATGTTAATGGAAACTAGTTTTATTTTATTATACAAGATGATAGATGAAGTATAAGTCCATTTTTTAACCATATATGATTAATCTCGCAATAGATGGAATTATGTATATAACTTTTCCTAACATATGTTTGAGACAGATGGAATTACCTATCATTATATCACATGATCTGCTAAAACATTGAGAAAGTCAAATTCAACATAATTTCTTTACGAGATGAAGTGTAAATTGTTCAAGGCACAATCAATGGTGAGATTATACAAAAATAAAGTATGTATTTATTCTAATTCAAATTCTTCAGCTTTAGGGAAGTGATCTTGAAAACCAAAAATGTTATCCTAGTACCCTTATATCGGATGAATCAGATGGTTCCCTTGATCATCACAAATTTATGGAATTGTGATTGTTGGATTTTTCATAGCCATGTTCTCTACCACTCTCCATCATAACATGACGGTTAGATTTCTCTTCCATATCCATATTTTCACCTATGTTCTCCTATGTGGAAACCTAATGATTAGTAAATTTGGGTAACCGTTACGTTTCTTAATTTAGTTTTTAAATCCATGTTTCAGTATTCCTTTTTACTATGTGGGTTTCTATTAAAGAAACTTTCGAGTAGTAAGCCATTTATAACCCCCACGAATTTCAAGGGTGAAATTCATTTTAAGGGGGGTAGAATGTAACACCCCGAGATTTTATGAAAAATATTATTTTTAATTTCATTAATGTCTTGTGTTGTACGATAAACCCAAAGGAGCTTTCACAACACGTATCCCTGACTTGTCTTGCATTACATGCAATCGCAACCTTCCACGATAGCGTGTGTTGTACGCAATACCGAGTTTCGCTAAACAACGATATGTTATATAAACTAGCCATTATGAATAGTAATACCCACTTTTTGAAATTTTATAAATGTTATGTTTCAAAATGGACTTCATTTTTGGATTTTGAATATCGAAATTAGCCTTGGGTTAATTTTTGGTATTTTTCTGAAAACATTAAATTTTTTATGAATAATGAAAACACTGGGTTACTATTCAAAAACTGACTTTTTATTTAAATAATTATTTATTTTATTTAAATTTATTTTAGTTTAAAATTGATACATAATATATATATATGTTGTCATTGGAGTCATTTTATAATAATTTTAGATATATAAACATTTTATTGAACTTTTCACTGTCTTTTACCCACCTCCTAGGAGAAATTGCAAATTCACATAATACATAATTTTACTGCTTTTGTGAGTGAAATTTAGAAAATCCGAGAGACAGGGTTAATATCAAGGACAAAAATATGGTTCAATGAGATGAAAATAATTTTTGGTAAATAGTAATTTTTTACTTTTTTTACCACGGTTAAAAGTAAATAGGGTAATTATGTTTAAAAATGATATTATTATTACCCTAACACATGTCCTAATTCTATTGGATTAGTGTAATTCGACAATAAACAACCTTAGGAATAAAATATGACCATTAAGGCCCACTTGGATTAGATTTGGACATTTATTATTAATTTATTTAAAGGAGGGTTAAAATAGTTAAAATCAATGTTTAATAGCTAAATCATTTTTAATATAGGGTTATACATAAGATAAATTCGACTATAAATATTCCATAGAAATATAAACATATTTAATACATAATGGGGTTTTATTGATTATTTTTATACATTAAATATTTTAATTTATTTATGACACAATGACGATGCAATAATTATCATATTAATGAAATATTGATATAATTGATGTTATAAATACCCAAATAAATGTAATTTGATACATTTTATGATTTAAACTAATTTTATATGTTAATATGACATGCTACTATTTATTTAGTTAAAATTTTTCGAACTAATCATTTGTTAGGGTTTTCACAAAAATCAATTACTAAATAGTGTCAAAATGGACATAAAATAGTTTTTATAACAAATATTATATTATTAATTGTTATTTTATTCCTAAAAATATAAGTTTCAGCCTAATGACTTATATAATGTTATATAAATTAAAAATAAACAACTTGGGGTTTGTTTGTCTTGTTATAGTATGTTTATACACCTTATAGTGTAAGAAAACAAGAAGACACGGTAAAAGAAAAATTATTTAACTTAAAGTTAAATCTAAATGATACAGTTAAAATAGAAACCTAAACTTGTCTAAATTCTATTTTATGAGAGGATTTCGACCCACACCCACCTAATATTAGAAAAAACATAATTTTGAGCTATTAAAAACCGAATATGACTTTATAATAAAATAATATTTTTAGTTATTCCAAAAGTGCCCATCTCCTCCCTTATAAAAGGGGACCTCCTCCCTCTCTTTCTCACACCAATTTTTGCCTTCATGATCGGCCAAACCCTCCCAATTTCTCTTCTCCACTTACCTAGATACATTATTGAGGTTCTGGTCCTCTTCAAAGACCAATCTTAGTGCCCTAATAGGAAGTTTCAAAAAGGCGTGTCGAAAGAAGAGGTAATAACCGTTACCGATTCTTTCAACTTTATTTCTTCTTCTCCTACTTTTTATTTAGTTGTTTCATTATGAAGTAATAACATAAGTATCCCTAATATAATTATATTATATTATAATTATGAAACAACCCTATTTCACCATCTATCCGTCCTAGGGAAAACGAAATCACTGCGCGTGCGTACGTACGGAATACCGTCTCCACGCCGGGGTGTAATCTGTTTTCGACCACCACCTTACTTGGATGGGTATAATGGTGTAAATAAATAACTATATATATTTATTTCAAAGTTATATTTATTTTAAAATAATATACATACACTTCGATTCAATTCCACAAACATGGGAATGATATCATCGCTCGTGCTTACGTACGGACTACCGTCTCCATGACGCGATGAGATTCATTCTCCATGTTAACCATTTATGAATGATTATAAAGAATATATAATAAGAAATCATGAAATATATGACATAATAATGATACATGATTTATGTGTATATATATGTATGCCATCTACTTAATTTCATTCAATTAAATAAGGAAATGAAAACAATGTTCATGCGTACGTACGACATACCGTCTCCATGAACGGTGTATTTCATTCCATTTAATCGATATATCATATATATATGTATATACTGAATTTATATTATATATATATATATATATATATCATTTTTTACATTCTGGAATTATGTAAATTGGGATATTAGTAATAATATCAAGAACAACAAGTCCAAACACGTACGATAAATAAAATGATTTAGCCCAAAATGCTGATTTAACATAGAACTTACAAAAAAACATGTAATATATAGGCATAAGTTAACCATATATGATATCATAACAATGAATATGATTCTGTAATAAATTAATGACATTATTTAAATCGTTATACATTAGTTTCGTAAACGTACGAAGCATATCGCATCTAAGGTAAGGGATAATTTTTTCAATCTCGTTCTTATCTGAGATTGTTTATTCTTAAGTATTTACTGGGGTTATTGTTCTCATCCATGCCCATGTTTCCTAAAAATGGTTTCATGTATGTTTAATTTCCTATTTACCAATTTTTTGACTTTTACTACATGGTATGTATGGAATCTTTCTTTTACGAGGTACTTTTTGACTTTTCCGGCAAAAGTACGATAAGAATGTTTTTTTAACTTATATAGCACAAACGGATTTTTATGGTTTTATGAAGCCTTATTTTCATGAAGTTTCCTCCAAATTATTTCAGGACCATTTTCAACAAAATACTTTTCTTTTAAAATTGCATGACATTTTGTGAAAAGAAAATTATTTTGAAGAAGAAAGGATATTTTCCCAAGAATTCATTTCAAGTGTTTTATCAAAACCATTTTTCATATAAGATATCATGATTTCATATGTGTATGTTTCAAATATAATGTCTCTATGATTTACATGGTTTTACATTTCTTATTCTGAAATTATATCCATTTATTTTATATGGATTAAGTGATGATAGGATGATTTTTATGAAACCCATTTTATTTATTGGGTTGTTATGAATGATGTATGTTTATATTGTGGCACAAGTAAGAATGATTTCATTATTAGATGGGTGGGACCTATGTCTACCTCCAATGAATTGGGTAAATATTTATATCTCATGAGATAGACATGGCTGGAATGGTAAGTTAATCCGGTTTAGTGTTACAGGACTGAAATGAGGAGTGAACTCGATTCAGAAAGGGACTTTGTCCACTAAGATGGTCTTGGCAGCAATGCCTTGGCTACTATGGAAATCATAACATGTTCTTAATGGTTTCCACAATTACATGTTTTATTCCCATTCTATTTTATCATGATTGATATTACCTTATAATATATCCCTTAATTAATTCCAAGATTAATGAATTTTCTCAAGATTTTGATTTTTAGATTTTATGTTCATGTTTTTGCATTCAAATGTTTATTGATTGTTTTATATTCTCTATGATTACCCTTAATAGGAATTTGAGCTCACCCCTTTTATGTTTTATTTTCCCCAGGATGTAAATAAAGGATTTAGGTAATAAAAAAATGGGATGATCTTTATGGGAGATGTTGAAGATCTTTCATCACGATTAGAAGATTATATTCCAATTTTCCAAAAACACTATACTATTACGGTCCTTGTGTGTATTTTTTTGTTATGTACTAAGTATTCTGCAAAAGTAATGTAATGTCCATGTACGTAAAGATTTTGGTCTCTACATAGGCAGTGATCAAACAAAGATCAATATCTAGGTACTTTTGAATAATTTTACAGAATTGTGATGTAAAATGGGGATCACGATCTGAAACAATCGATATGGGTACACCATGGAGTCTTATAACATCATTAATGTATAGTACTGCTAAAAGATCAAGTTTTAAATCTTATCTTATATCATGAAAATGTGTTTATTTTTTATGACGATCAACAATGAACCATATCACGTCATTCGTTCTTGGATTCTTTGGTTGTCACATGCAATTCCCATTGTAATATCATCATAATTTTACATTGGAATAGTTAGGGGGTCCATAAGCCTTCCAGGACGTCGTCTTCCAACCCTCACCTGTTGACAGACCAAACATCTCGACACCTAGTCATCAATCTCCCTCTTCATGTTTCCCACCAAAAATGAATCTTTAGATCTCTATACATCATTTTGATACCATGGTGTAAAATGTAATTAGATCCATGATCATCCTACCATAGTTATCTCTTTAGCTCCGGAATAGTGGGAACCCAAATCCTCTTTCCGAGTTTCAAAATTCCAACTTCATATACAATGTCAGTCTCTTTCCCATCATTTATAGAATTAATTTCCTTTTCCAACCCCTCATCATCAACCTATTATCATTTTATCCTATTTATTAAAGATGGTTTGGAAACCATTTTAAATAGATGTGATGTGTTACCTTCGTTGATAATGCACATATCCAACTTTACTAGATCCAGGAATAAAGGATCCCTTTCAACTCTCATCTTGTTCAAAAATCCATGATATTTTCAGCTCAAAGCATATGCAACCTTATTTTCCTTCCCCGGGTGGTAGTGTATTGTGAAATAATAATAATTGAGTAGCTTAATCCATCACCATTGTCTCATATTGGGGTTTTTATGTGAGAATATATATTTTTAACTCTTATGATCTGTATATATATAGTATTTTTTTTCCGTAGAGGTAATTTATCTAAATATTTAGAGAAAATATTACCACTCATAACCCAAGATCATTAGTTGGATATTTTTTCCATGAATTATTAGATGCCTAGATGCATATGCAATCACTCGATCATTATTCATAAGGACACAACCACATCATTTCTTTGATGCATAACTATAGATAACAAACTCATCATTCCTCGATGGTAGTGTTAGGAAAAGAGAGTTCATTAAAATCCTCTTAAATTCATCAAAACAATCTTCACATTCCTTTTTTCATACATAATTAACCCCTTTTCGCATGATCTTGGTAACTGGGTTAGCTAAATGGGAGAAGTTCTAAATGAAACCTTGATAATAACTTGCTAATCTAATAATACTACATATTAATGTTATGTTTGATGGAGTATGAAATTACTGAAAATCCTTTGTCTTCATAGGGTATTTATATATTCCATCCCTAGATAGAATTTATACCAGAATAGTGACTTATTTGACCAAAAAATTATGCATTCTAAATATCCCATATAATTTATTTCGTCTAAGTGTTTTCAGAATAGGGCGCATGTGATATTCATGATCTTAATGGGATTTAGATTATACCAGGATGTCATCAATAAACACCACTAAAAAGTCATCTAGATATTTCCTGAAGACTGTTTTCATGAGATTATTGATAACAGATGGAGCATTAGTTATTCAAAAAGGCATTACTGTAAACTCATAATGCACGTACCTGGTTCGAAATGCTTTTTGAGAATCTCTTCCTTCTTGACAAGAAACTGATGATATCTGGATCAATGATCTATCTTCAAAAAATAATGGGCTCCATGAATTTGATCAAATTAGTCATCAATTCATGGTAGAGGATACTTATTCATTATTTTAATAGCATTTATTTCTCTATATTCAATGCACAAACTCATGGATCCATATTTATTCTAGACAAAGAGGACATGGGCTCCCCATGGAAAAACACTTGGTCGAATAAATCCTTTATCAATCAATTCCTCTATTTGTTTCCTCAGTTACTCACACTCTATAGGGGACATTCTATAAGGGGTATTTGATATTGTCCCTCAACCAGGAATTAAGTCAATGGAAAACTCAATTAACCACTCTAGAGGATATCCAGGTAAATTATCTAGAAAGACATAAAAATATTCAAGTACAATAGGTGCTTACTCTATCTATACATTCATCTCCTCACCCATATTTATTTCATTCCCTTCCTCCTTAATAAGTGAATTCAGTACATCTACTGGGGGTGGATCTAGATGAGAATAAAATGGAGAGGTTTCAACTTAAAAAAAAGGAATTATATACCATTCTCAAAAAATTAGCTTTTTTATTCTTGAAAAAGATCGTCGCATCATAATTTGATATCTAATTCCAATCGAGAATTATATCATAGTCAACAATTGGTATGATGATGAGGATAGAAACTAATGAATGATTATGTTTCATGATGTGGAATAATATACATGACCTTGGTGAAATGATTCATCCACTAGGGGTTTTGAATGATAAATCATTTATTAAATAAAATCAGGCATATATAATTTTAATGGAAAACTGGGATGCTATAAATGAATGCGATGATCCAGAATCAAATAAAGTATTTTCTACGTTGGATGAAACGATCAATGTACATGCCGCCACATCATTATGAACTTCATCCTCTGCAGTTGTGACTGCTTAAGCTTAGCTTATCTCCCTTGGCCTTATATGGGGAACATTTACCTAACTCTTAGCACATTCATTTTCATAATGTCCCATCTCCCTGCAATTGTAGCAAAAATCATTGGAAGCTTATTCCATCCTCTTACAATCCCAAGATAGGTGGGAATTTTCTCCACACTTTTAATATACTCTCATTTACTTCAGGCATGTTCCAGGTTGTTTCTTCCAACAATTACTATATGATAGAAATTCAACTCCTCCCCTCTTACCCATTTCCATATAACATTTTCTAGAGTTTTCAACAATCCACTTATTCTCTTGATTTTTCTAAAATTCATATGTCTTGGTGAATTAATTTTATGCCCTAATAGAACTTGATACTATGTCTTCATATGATGAGAAATTAGGGGAGACTAGATCCGTTCCGATGTATGGGTTCAAAGCATCCAATAATCGATCATTTTTTCTCCTTATACTACGTATGTATTCCAAAACACGCCTTTCGAACCATGTAATTTTGTCTTCATTCATTGAAACATTTTCATCCTCATTCTTCCTTAGATTCAATAATTTCATCCCCATATCAACTCGCTATTCACGAGTGAAAATTTTTTCTATGATGATTTCTTTAAAATCCCTCCATTCCATCTCTTTTATTTTATCCTCCTCATTTGGGTTTTAGATTGAAGACCCAAACTATTCCACACCTCCCATTAGATTATAAACTACCATGAAAACCTTCTATCTTTCATTACATCCTAAAGCAATATATATATATTCTTCATGGGAACAAATCCACTACTCTGTTACAAATGGGATTGTAGTCCCATTGAATGATGGAAACTGTTTCCAGATAAAGAGATCTAACGTAGCTCCTCCATGTGAACAATCTAGATTCTCCATATGGGTGAGGTTATTATTCATAACCTGAGAATGTTTCCCCAGTATAATTTTGAGTTTCTCATCACCAGTCACAACCCAATATCCAACATCATTATCTTAAATCGGTTTGAAATCCGTATAGAGGACACACACATCCATGAAGTTTCCATTTCTTCATGTAGGAACCATTTCTAAATAATTTAATAATCTAGATTAGGGTTTTAATCATAATTTATAATCTCAATGTAGAAAAATACTTAGAAAAATCGAATTTCTATACATAACTAAATTCTTATTCATAATCATGATATCTTTGTGGAAAAATATACATTTAAATCCTTCACAATGGATTGTAAAAAATGTGAATTATCATAAGAATATCCCCCATGACTGTCATAAACTAGAGTGATGCAAGGCCAATTTTCATGAACCAAGATACCCCAGGTAAATCCTGAAACTATTTATTGGAGCATTAACTCCTATGTACCTCTATGTCAGTGCCGCCTCTGCCTGATCGTATCCTGATAGAGATGTATTGCATGAATGATCCATATAATCTATTACTTTCCAAAATACTAGGACATTCTTTTATGTTTGTCCTAAAAGACTATCCTAGGGACTCTTTCCTAATCTAGGTTTTCTCAATCTACTTTCTATATATTGTACTAAACTTCTCAGATACCTACTATAACGACCTGACCCTTGTTGCCCAGAGCCGAGGCCTTGTTTTATTAAATTTACATACAAACAAGGAATAAGAATCATGAAGGACCTATTAGTTTAGTATTTTTGGAAACATGATTAATACATAAGTTAAACATTACAACTTGAAGATAAATACAACATAGAAATTCTTAGACAACATCCATAACTCCTATGTTATTTTAGCATTCCATTAATAATAAACATCTTCATGTCTTGGAAAAATGGAACATAAAAAATGGGTGATCTCAAATTCTCAGTATGGGTAAGAAATACAATGGAAGGCAACCTAAAAAATATAACATGGTGAATAATTGAAATAACATACCACTAAAAATAAACATGAACATAATATGGAAGAAAAATGAGATGAGTAAATATTTCAATAACATGACACAATCATGGGTATTCCAGTAGTCAAATATCCACATAATGAATCAGTTATATTTTCAAAATGAGAGAATTCATATTGATGTAAAACATAACCATATTGTCAAGTCCTCGGGCCGTGACTATAAATAGTCATTCTTTCAAGGCCTTGTTCGAAGACCGTAGTTTGTCTCATGAGACCTACCGATGCACCTAGGGGCTATAGAGAGACCCAACTAACACATACTATTTCCAATTCATTCCTCATATGAATGGGTATAAACAAAAACAACATAGACATTCATATTTAGATAAATATATGAAATTCAAATAACTTTTCTTAAACATTAAACATAAACACTAACCATTCAGAGTAAATTGGGGAATGGGTTTAAGAAAGAACATCCACATAAAATTTAATAATAAACCATTAAATTAAATATGGTAGATGATAACATGGAATACTAATCATAATAATAAATAATAATCAAAAAGAGTGTTTTAATAGATGAAGATACTATTATAAAATCAGAGTAAATCTTGAGATAAATACTCTTTTACTTAAAAAAGAAGAGTTTTTTTGGGAAAATATTTTTATAAAACCATAAGTGATGTAAGGTAGTATTTTCATAATAAAATAATTTATTTTATAAAAATAATGGTTCCCAAAAAATATTATATAATTTCCATGAATATAGGAACGAATTAGAGAAATTGCATCGGACTAGGATTGTATTTCAGAATCAATTTTGAAAGTTCATTTTAATATGTGTATCCATCCATAAAATATTGAAATATTATAGTTGGTAAACATTTCTATAACCCTAAAAGATAATTTTTTAATATTAAATAATAATACAAAATATTTTCATTGAGTTAACAACCAATAAATGTAACCCGAATAAAAATGGAAGTTCGGGTGGAAGACCCTTACAAAAAATCCAAACGTTTAATGCTCTTCAAATAAATCTAATATAATATGAAATTATAAATACTAATAAACTATTTCAGAAAATATTAAATAGTTATTTATTTTATCATAATTTCTTTTAGTTCTTTTATTCACTTATTGATATGTTATTGTATTGAGTTTTGTAATTCTGCAGTGTTCGTTTTCTTTATTTTCTTAATTGGTTAACATGTTCATAAGTAATGAAGTTCATGTGGAATAGATGTAAATATCAAAATTTGAATTTGAATATTATTTATGATCATACACAGGTGTTAGTGTACATTTATATTACTTGGTTACATGGAATGAGGCTGAACTATTATATAGGACTTTAATGACAATTGTATCGGTTAATATGTGGGTTTTGATTACAACGAACTCATTTATTAGTCTAAAAGAATACCATTTGAAAAAAGGGATTAAAGGACGTTAAATAAGGTATATAAAATATATAATAATATAGTTCAACCATTACAATAATGGTTTCATGACCAAAATTGTGAATGAAAATCGAAATCGAAATCCCATTGTCCTTGAATGTGGTAAATTGACACATCTCGGATGGTGTTGTTTAAACTAGTATAAAAGAAAGTAAAAGGAAGATATGATGATTACGTATTCCACCATCATGAAAAAAACATAGTACATGTATGGTACTATAATCAGCACAATAGTTTAATAAATAGCGGTAATAATAGAAAAATAAAACAAAAGAACTAGAATGAAAATAAAATGAATTGAAACGAGGAATTAACACATGAACCAAACATCCTTGAGAGACTCTTTAAGGCAGTGGTTTTGGTCTTTTTATTAGAAAAATTCATATTGGAAGTGTAAGGGGATTTTGGGAGGAAAGTTTTACCTAATTTGGAGAAGTCACATGGCTTGAGAGGATTTATGGGAAGAGGGAGTGATGAGGTGTTTTTATTGTGGAGGGGAGAAGGGATTTCTCAATTTTATATCCATTAATTTATAAATTCTATACAATACAAGGAATTGTGTATCCTACATGAACAAGAATTGTAATTTTATCATGTGAATTAGAATCAATTAGGATTACATCATCATATCATCATATGTGACTCTATAATTATTGTATTTAGCATGTTTTGTAAATTATGGTATTTTACTATTCATAAAAAATTCAAATAAATTAAAAAAATCAAAAAAATCACCCCAACTATTTTTCGATGTTTAGAATCCAAATATTAATTCCATTTTTTTTGGAAATAATTTTGTAAATATTATTATTTAAATATTTAATTAAAACCATAATTTATTCTAAAAATAACATTTTTAAATAATATATTTATTTATTCCAATGAATAGGTATATCATAATTAAAATTGATTATAATTTATATACTATAATAGTTAATGTTACTATTTCTTAGGGTATGTCACTATTCATAAGGGTATGTTTCTATTCATAAGGGTATGTAACTATTCACCAAAAAATTTGTTTTTATTATCGGACTCCAAATAACTTACAGATTACAACCGTGTATGTCATATTTTCAAAATTCACATCAAAGAAGTGTCAGACATATGTATAAAGGTCACATATCACATAGTGGTTCATTTTTTCATGATATCATGTGATTATGACATGTTTACAAGAATTTAATATTTATTTAAATAAGTTGGTACATTACACCTTGTCCTTCAATGGTCAATCTCATGGTTACAATCACCATTGTCAATGTTGGCAAGGTTTATACCATTATGATTTGGGTGAATCTATAAAGTTGTATAATTCAATCAATTGCATATCATAGATGATAAATTCATTTTAAATATTCATTTAATTGAATTGATTTTAGGTTTTAGGATATTTCTTAGAAAGATAACCTTTTAAAAGGATTTTGATTTAAAAACTCAATTTTTCACACCAAGTGTATGGTTTAATATTTATGATGTGGATTTCATTTAGAAATAGGATTACAAAAAATGAATATTAGTGGAGTTATTTTTAATATTTTTATACATTTTTGTATTATTTTGAAATTTATTTTGACAATTGGGACATTGGTAACATTTGGTTCATAAAAAATAGGCAAGGGTATACATAATGAGTGTTGTTCTATTAGCAGGTAATCTATGTGATATTGATTGAATGGGTATGTATTTTATATTCATTGAAATCAATGTAATTTCCAATTTATGAACTCATATTCCTAGTGAATATTCTTATAGGCTAATGAAAAATATGAAGTTATTTCTCATTTTAATTTATTTATCTGTTGATGGATTTTTATCATGGATTTTTGTTAATAGGTTGTTATACGATGTTTTATCATATGGATTGGAATGATGGTATTTCATGGATTTCAATTTACATATTTACCTAATGATTCATGGATAGGATTTTTGATTGTATCACTTTGACTGATCATATTTCTAGAATTGAGAACAAAAAAATATATTATAAAAACCCCAATGGAAAATGTAATATATATATATTGGATTTTTAAATATAAAATACAAAACTATTTTTATTTTAAAAGATATAATTATTGATTTATATATGTTAGAACATGTATATAATCTTTGTATGTATTGTAATGGTATTTATTCCCACAAATTTTTTTTACACTGGCTGGTTTGTAGATTGTGAATTATTCGATTCAATATTGTAATGGGTATCTTATATAATAGTGTCTTCCTTTGTTTTCCTCTTTCAGTTTGATTTGGTTAGAGATGAATCATGGTCCCAATTAATATTTGATGAATTTCTTTTTAATACATTCTAGTTGATTGGAATTTCATTGGGTTTAATTTTATAGATGTGGCTGTATTTTTTCTTCCGAGTGTATTATTGTTATATGTGATTTTTATATATTAGACATGTTTCCATTATCGTTATTATACATTTCCATCATAGGTTCGATTGGGTGGCATTTCTAGTTGACTAAATTTGTTCTGTTATAATTTGGTATCATTTGAACGTCTCTTCTTAATGTTTATAAAAACTAAATGAGTTTGGTTTTATATATTGGGTAGATATGATTCATTATCAATGTAATTATAATATTATGTGTCTAATATGGTCAGGGCCATCTCACATATGAGACTAAACCTGAGTTACCAAGGATGGTCATGTATTTTTACTAGTTGTGAGACTTTCATATTGAAATTATTTGAATGAATTATAGTGGATGTTTCTTTAAATGGAATTATTCTTTTATTAATTATATTCATTTGATTAATTCATAATTTATTGTAAATAATTATTTTTTATAGAAATTTTTTGAATTATGAATGTGGTCCTAATATTTAATAATGTGGTCACGATATAATTGGTTATTGTCTTGTGTTGTTCAACTAATTCATCTAATATTATATCATCCAAATCCTTGAAAGGAACATGTGATATAGGTTCCATAGGTGAATCCTCCAGTGGACCCTGCATTGGATAATGCAGTAATATGCACCACATATACTCAGGGTCAAGATGGTGTTTAGAACTAAAGAAATATAGTGGGTAACAGATATAACATTACTATGAATCATACAATCATTTTCCATGGTGAAAGGGGCTGTATGAACATAATTAGTGGATTGAGTGGATTGATAGAATCATAATTTTATTCAAGACTTGAGAGGAATCAAAGGATGATTATTCAATGTATGCTCTAGAGGGACTGGGGAGGAGATGGTGGGACATTATTGTAAAATATATGTTGCATGATTATATTAACTATAATTATTTTTATAAAACATTTATCCTATAATTTTATAAAGACACATTACATGTATTGAAGGCCAAATATTTTTCAACAATGGGGCTAGGGGAGAATACCGTTATGGAGTATTCAAATTATTTTATTGCGGTAATTATTCAATAACTAGATATTGTATGTAATGTGTACCTACTAGTTAAAAGGCATGATATGGAATTAAGAAATGATATTCGGTCAATATTGATTCTCATTCTCCTTTACATATTTTGGGAGGAAGTTGACAAAAAATCTTTTTTTTCCGCAACAATAACTAGGAATACAAGTTTTGGAAGAGCATCAATTGGTTTAGTTTCTAGAAATGGAGTGACTTTTTGAAAGAAAATGAAACACAAGAGTTGTTATTTCCCTTGGGGTTTGGTTTTATGTTATTTATCATGATATAATAGGTACTATTTTATCAATGTGGGAGGAATTTTCATAACAATCTTGACTATGTATAGGCTCAAAAGTCTTGTCAAATTTTTTGATTAATGAGAAATGTAATCCATTTCTATGAAAGGATATCCATGTTTAGTAAGGCATGATACACTCTCATGAGGGGTTTCCTATTTTGTACTTATGATTCTGAGGTTTGAGAGTCTAATCTTTAGGAAAAATGGTACATTCATAGCGATAAGAATAGTAGTTATTATGTGACTCAGTATGCACAATTTAAATATGATGTAGGTCTAGTTACTATTAGAGGTATATCGTTTATATAATCATCTATGGTGAAATATTTTATTGATACAGGTGATACACATTGTTTTATATTTTTAAATTTATTTTATGTGATGGGATTGGATTAAGAGATTATTTGATTATTGTTTTATCCTTCCATACCATTATGAAGGAGGTATTAACATGGATTCCTGTATAGTGCATGTCAGGTGAGAATTATCATCATTGTGGTGGATTAGGAAATACTTATGATCAACCATTAAATATTGGACATGTTTTATAGATTGAATTTTATGTTACATTATAAGGAACATATCGTTTGTTATTTCTATATTGTACTATTATTTTATCCCCATTGGTTGACTCTTGTTTTTATTGAAATTATGACTCTATATTTGGAAGGGATGTGCATGTTTTTCTTTATAAAGGTGTAATATCAAGATTTGAAGAGATTTTTATTGATGAAGATGACCCATTCATGAAATGGTAGACTTCCTACAGTGGTGAGTTTGTACCTCAATGTATTTTTGGATAATTTTTCTGTTTTAGAACCTTTGAAAGAGTTTGAGTTTACTATTTATCTTATCTAAGATATGATGATTATTTTGATGACATCTTATAACATGTAAACTTCCTAATTTTTGGATCATGAGTTCTATCATGAGGACCTTGAGGATAAATGATTTTTTTCATCCTAGTTTCTCACCATTGGGCGCATGTATTGTTTTTTATAAGAAGTAATATGAGAGTCACATACATTATATTGACTATTAGAATATAAATCAATTGTCTGTTAACAAAAAATATCCTTTTATGACGACTGATGACCTTTTTGATGTGTATATAGAGGCTTGTTAGTATTCTAAGATTACTTTTTTGTCAGGGGAACACCAATTATGATTTTGAGATGTGGATTCACCGAAGATTGTATTTAGGATCTGGTATATGAATATTGAGTCGCTTTTTATACTACTTGGTCTAATTATTGTCAATGTGGTGTTGATGGATTTTATAAAAAATATATTTTTTGTTCATGGACAAATTTTTTTTGAGTTCCTGTGGAATATGTTTATTTACTCCATGTTATAGGAGGATCATAAGTACCATTTGGACATCGTTATCCAAAACATGATTGAACACCATATATATTTGAATCATTAAAAATTTGAGTTTTTGATCCCAAAAGTGAAATTTATGCGACATGCGATATTTTAGAGTGGTTTATTAGTGGATATTAAAAATATATAGGGTGTTATGTATTAAAATTAGCCTATAAATTTAATTAAGATCTAATGAATTTTTGGTCTGTTCATTATAATAGAAAATTTGTTCCATATTTCTATGACATCATATATTTGATGACTATTTTAACCAGTAAGGGTTTAATGTTACAAATGGAATGAAAAATTTCATAGATATTTTGGAAAATTTATGGTGAGGTTGAATTCAACAAAAGTTTTGATTCTTCTATAATAGGGTTTTGGTTATGATATTTTCAAAAAAATTATTGAATATGATTGGAATGTGTCTTGATGTAGTGGAAAAAGGTTTCAGTATATGGCACATTCTTGTTAAACCCTCATGATGAAAACAACCCTACACATAGTCCTTGTTCATATGTAACCATGGTCATTGGTGTATATTCATATCCCTTTTCTTGAATATATAATAGACGCTTTTTGGATCCATACACATTTTAAAATTATACTCAAATAGATAATTCCATCAGAATTTCAATATGAAGATCACTACATCCATCCCTAGATCATGTGGTGGGTGGTCATGATAGAGAAAAATCAATTTATTTTAGGAATAGGGTATAATTTTTTCATTTTTAATTAACAAAAATTACAATCCCTTAATCTAATAATCACTAAAAAGATTGAATGTATCCTGACTTGTGTGTAGAATAATTACATATTCAGTGAAAATAATCTTCATCAACTCCTTGATGATTTCATTGGAATAATTATTCAAAATAATCATGAACCACATCCATGTTATCCTAGATAGATTGTTAGAAAATCATGTTTAATGTCTCATAAATCAATCATAATACCCATCAAACCCACAGGATCTAGGGATTTCAATCATAGGTGTCTTCCTCATCCAAACATCAATTGATTTTTTATTTCTAGGGACTAAATATAACCATTTCTTATGATAATATTCAACATGAATGAAATACATAGGTTATTATCTATCTTCACCTTTATATGGTAAAACATCAACTATAGATCAACCATAGAGAACAATCTTTCTCCACATAGCTGACCGAACAATTCATCATGTTTTGGTAGAGCATTCTTGTTCATTCTATTGATATTTTTAATCTCATGATAATTAATGAATATGTATATTGAACCATATTTTATATTGATAAAGATTCCTTTTCACCACATGGTGAATCACTTGGGAGTATGAACCCTTTATCATGATTCTGAAAAAACTGTTTCATTATATCCTCAGGTTGTATCACATACATTTTATATAGATTCTAGGATAATTCTATCATTCCAAGTATATGGTCAAGTAAAAATACAACCTCTCTAATGGGAGGAAGACCATGATATTTTTTGGAAAGACTTCAGTGTATCCCCTCACATTAGGACGGTCAACAAAGACGAGAATTTACATAAACTCATTAATTATTGAATGATTTGATTTCACATAAAAAGTAATATATATGCTTGAGATGATGATGATGATGATTCATCCTTATACATGATTGTTTTATTAATCAAGCAATTAATCATTATAAAGACTGTGATTTTTTTATAGTGGAAATTTTTGGTGTCTCTCTATTGGGAAAGATCATCCATACATATTATTGTATACAATTTTTCCATAGATTTTATCAAAAGGTTCTTTGGGAAGTTTAGTCCACTTATTTCGATATGGGAAGAGTTATAATCATCTGATGAAATAAATTACCCATTATTATTTTTCACATATATCTCTAATCGCATGATTTGTTGTGTTTTTTGAATAGTTATAATAATCTTTTTTGATACAATGTGATGTATTGATCTATGGATGATACCCCTACCTTGCACATTTCTATTATGTTTCAAAACATTTATATTATCTAAATTTTAAATAGGGGTGATAGAATGAAATATATTAATGACACAAATTATAATCCAATGAAATTAATGGGATAATTAATAATTAACATATATTTAATTATTTTTTGGATTTCTAGGACTAAATATATTTCATCCATGATCAATTGCCTAAAATATACGCTTATGTTCATTTTTTGTTCCCTTAATAATGGATCATAATGAAATTGGGAATTTTCTAAATAAAATACCTTAGGTGTGTCAAAACAAGTGTGCTGAATGGTATACTATCATGCACAATGACTTTCCCGAACCTTGATCAATATGGTGATTTAGGGTGTTACCTCTAGGTTCATCTGTACCAGAGACACATCCACATTTAATATTCATACAAGGATCTATTTTCAAGGAAACCAGACACTATATACAATAACAATATTTAGGGATGGATTTTTATTTTTAGTCTTATCTCAAAGGATTTCACTAGAGTTTCCTAATTATAATCCAAAATAAAACAGAAATATTATTTTGATACCAAGTATGAAAACCCTTCATATAATAACATAATATTTCAGGATTTTTAATATAATATAAAATATAATAAAACCATGAATAATAAGAATCCTACTATATTTTGGAATTAGGGAATGTTATGAAACAACGTAATATAGTCGATTCATAATCCTTATTTTAAACTTCTGTAATATTCCTTATTTATTTCTTCATAAATAAAATTGCATGGGATAACCTGGGGACATAAATAAAAAATGGATGAGTTATAAATCCCAGTAAGGTAATAAACATGGAATAAAAAACTATATTAATTTTTATTAATTATACATATTAATATGAATTATTGGTGAGAGAATCATAAATATGAATAGTGATTCATGATATATCTTGATAATCTATATGATACATTGGGAATGTGACAATAACATAAAACACTACATTATAACCACAGTTCATGGATTTCTGCATAACAATAATGGTGGAAAAATTACGATGATTTTTAGGATAATTCCCTAATATCTTTCATAATGTCTCATAATTTTAAAATATTCACTACTGTATTGGAGCTCTATGTTATTCTGAGTGAACCCAACACTATTATTTCATTCTCATGATTAAGTGTGGCACATAGATCAAAAAATGTGTTATAATTTATCATCAATTTTTTTAACCAGTCATGTTATGTTGAATGAAATAGAGTATTCCCCCAATAAAAGTGTTCTTTGATGAAAAATGTGAACACTCGTGATAGAAAATTAGTACGAGTGTTCACTACAAAAATGTTTCCCATGAAAAAATAGGGTGAAATTTCTAAAGCATAACGTCATTAAATAAAGATTCATAAAATTGGTGGATGAGAAAAAATGGTTCATTCATTATTTTTACATAAAATTTCATGTAATATATAAATGAAAAAACATAACTAATCAATTTTAATTTGAAAAAAAAACATAAAATAACAAAATAACAAGGATAAGGAAGAGAAGAAGAATATCACTTAATAAATTTATACATGGCAGCAGGTGTACATAATGGATTATGGGATGGATAAATAATAGTGACAATGTTCTATATTTATTTTTACATAATATTTATATTACATTTTATATGGAAAAACAAATTAAAACATGAATGAAAAAAAAGAAAATTAAAAAACATAATATAAAATAGGTTCGTGAATAAAAACGGAGTTTAGGATCACTAACCTTAAGAGTGTGATTATAAATTATCGAAAAAAGATTTTTGAGAAATTAGGGTAACCATGTAAGGATAATATATAGGGGGCTGATTAAATGCCTTCTCTAATGATTTTGAGATATGTGAAATGGGTTCATGGATGGGATTATATAGGAAAAGATCGTGGAATTATTTATTATTTCTGAAAAATCAGTTTTTTATTTTATATAATTAAATAACCAAAATCAAAAACATTCTTATGGTTATTACCTATATCTTTTAAAAACATGATTGGTTTCATTATTTTATTAGTCCAGGGGACGATATTGTAAAAATATAATCTGTTTTTAATGTTTAACAATGTCATACTATTAATGAAATGATTTTAAAACATAATATATATATAGGTTTTGGGGGATACCTAAAGGCATCATAAATTTAATAAAATAGACACTAATTATAATTATTATAAATGAGAAATAAAAAACAGGTCATGGATACCCCAATGTTATTTTTTAAATCATTAAGGTATCATTTTGATATCATAATACAAATCGTATATTTAAAAGAATTTTAATTTGTAACTAAAAATTCAACTATCTCAATAAATTAGGAAAAATTAACCATTGGTTACCTTCGTTGTTATGATTCAAAATAAAATATATCAGTAAAATAATTTTAAAAATATTTTAATTTTAATATTTAAAAAATATTCTATATTTTTTGAGAGATTATTGGTTTTTTTAGAATAAAAGCTTCTGGACCCTTATAAAAATTAAATATTAATTAATTAAAATTATATGATAACTTATATTTATTAATAACCTTTTAGTAAAATTAATTAAATAATATATTAATTATTTCAAAAATATCGTCATTCATAGATTTTTAATTTAATTTTGAATAATTCCTAAAAATATATTTTTTGTTTAAAACTCTCAAAAACAGAAGAAAAATATTATGTAACCATAATAAAATGAAAATATATTCATTATTATATACAATAATCATATTAATATTATTTCGGTGATTATAGATATCTCTATAATACACTATAAAATTCCCAAATGGTAGTGTGTGTGACAGTTAGATTTTCAAGGGGTGGTTTGACATATATGATTTGGGATAGCATTTCGATGGGCATGAGCATATCCAACAAAAATTTTCAGTTGTTCTTTAATTTTTTTATCATAGCATGGTCTTGATTAAGAGATATTCATAGTGATTATATATTCCATTTATGATTTAGTAATTGTTATTCATATGACACAATCCAATTTTTCAAATCCATCACTTTATTTTTATGTGTCAATTGGATTTGTTAAAACCCAATACTTATATTAATAATGTGATCAATTTTTCATACATATATTATCAACATTAAATATTCATAAAAATTATTTAAATCATAAATTATATTATGATCCCATAGAATTTTAGGTTTTTTTGATTCCCAAATTTCAAATTAAACCTTTAAATAAATCAAAAGGGGTATTTTATTTATAAAATTTTATTTCATTATAATATCCCTTTCAGAAATTGAGCCCTATATATTTCATTTCTCACACAAAAAATGATAATGGTATCTCTCTTTCATCACCTCCTCAGTTTCCCATGTCACTTTTTAAAACACTTGACTTCTCCACAATACCATGACCAGTTTCATTTTCTAATTTCCATGAAGATTTTATCAACAATATAATAATTCCACTTGTTTCTCCTCATTTGAGATATCATTGTACAATTGTACAACCTTGGGATTGAGTACATATGAGGGGTCCGTATTGTACTTCCACAAGTGGGATACATGGAATACATCATGAAATTGGTATAGGTTAGGTTGGATTTCTAGTCGATAGGCCACCACTCAAATGCAATTTGGGATATAAAAGGGTCTAATATATCTTGGTCTACAATTTCTCTTTTTCTTAAATTTTAAGACTTTGTTCCTTTTATTTATGAGGAGGAACACCTAGTCTCTAACATAAAACTCTATTTCAACTCTATGTATGTCAAAATATTTGTTATGTCATCTCTAAGAATCATTGACATACTTGTGGATGGTATTGTCCATTTCCTCCATTTCCAAAACCTTTCAGGACCTAGTAGTTTTGGTTCCTCAAATTCATCCCTAAAGGCATGTGTTATTCACATCTTCCCATAAAAAGATGTATATGGATCCATTTGGGTGATTTAATTCAAACTATTTTTATATGGGATCTTGAATATAGTAATATATTTATCCCATCGCCCATTGATTTCAATTGAGCTTACTGTGATAATATCCTTGAGTTTCTGGATAGTCCACTTAAATTGACCTTCTTATTGAGGGGGATAATTTGTACTGAAGTGGATCATTTTAATTAGAAAATATTAATGACTCTTCCATAACATATAGATAATTCATATGTCTCAATAAAATATAATTGAGAGAGGTTTTCCATGAATCCACACCAATTCTATACTATATATCATTGAAGTTTATCAAGTGAATAGTTGTATCAAATTTGAATGAACAGATATGTATTTGTAAGACGATCCATGGAAACCCATATAGCATTATTTTATCTTGATATATTAATAATGATATGGAAAAGGGTCATGGTGATGTTTTATCATTTTCCTATAGGTATGGATAATTTTTTCACCATCCCAATGGAGTTTTTTTCATTATATGTTCCCTATAAAATATACAATATATATATTGTGGGATATTCCATCATCACATTCCTCATATCTTGTCACAAAAAATTCTATTAGTGTTATTGAAAATATTTTTTACTCATGCATTGATAGTGAAGGTCAATATATGTGAAGAATCCAATTATTCATTCATTAACATAGTGTTTTAAGGTATACATTGACATTACCAAAATCACACCAATCCTTCTTTGTTACCATTAATCTGAAAGGATTTCCAATTTTTATAGCATTAAATTTCTTCTAAATTCCTATATCATATCATTTTGAATCATTTATATTATCTAGAAGGGATGGAAACAAAATAATTTGTGAATGGATTGTCGATGTTCTATCCATTATGATTCCATGTACATCCCCTATAATTATATGACGATAAGACCTGGCTCAATTATCAGCACTATTAAAATATCATGATATGTTCTTCGTAGATGGGCGTCCAATTTAGTATTTTTAATTTCATTTTAGTGTATTGATAAATCATATTCCTTGATCAGATCTAATATTTTTTTGGTGCATATTAATTGAATTATATATATATATATATACGTGATGATATAGTGATCCATATTTATTTCACACCTCTCTCCCAAGATATAATCCCTCCATAAATTCACTGTGAATATCATTATTTCCACCCCTAGATCATGTGTTTTTTATTTTTTTGTGGTCTTTAAATTTCATTGAAGAATTCAATATCATTTTATTATTCTATGTTAATAGATTCCCCAATCCATTCATCAATGAGTGACTAAGAAACATGAAAATGACCCCACATATGGGTAGAATAAGTATAATTATTTTGATAATGCTTATATTCAACTTCCTTAAAATCATTTCAAATTTATTATTCCAAAAATAAATAAATCACTACCAAGTTATCGTTGTTAGAGGATTGGAAAAATGTTAGAAAGTTCTCACAAATCGATGATAATAACCAGATAATTCAAGTAAAATATAGATTTTTCTCATCGGTTTTGTAATCATCCATCCTTTAGTTTCTTATTTCTTTAAGGGTCCATAGATATCCAAATTTATTATATTCACTGATATCTCTACTTCCAGGATTTGTAGTGCTGTTTGAATAGTCCTTCTAAACTTCTATTATTAGAACCCGAATCTTCAGTTTCATGTACAAATCTCTTTTATAGGGTTTTTAAGTAAAAAATGATGTTTCTGGAAAATTTTGAAGAAAATGCCATGTACTTTCTGAGTACACACCATGTACACTATTTCTACCCGAAGCCGTGTGCTGGCCATGTCCGAGCCACACACATGGTGTGTAGGGGTGATGTGGAGGCCGATTTTGGCGGAGTACGGAAAAACCCACTACACGCTATGTACTTTAAAAGTACACGCCGTGTACTTTTTTATTTCATTAATCAACCTGGGGTCACACCTAATGATCATTAACTTCTTCTTCTCCACCTAATTACATACAGAGTGTCCGAGGAGGCCGATTATTCTCTGAGCCACCGATCCGTCACCGGTTGTCAGAATCGAACTCCTTCGATTGTAGAAGAATCGCAGCGGTGAGTTCTTAGTTCTTCTTTGGCCCCGTTTCCTGATTCCTTCTCTCATGAGAGTTATCTGAGGTTGAACATTTTAGATGTTTTTGTAGATATACTCCATTCTAGGCCAATTCACGGGATGAGGTTCGATTATATCGATCTTCGAGGACAGAGGTAGGTGGTTTGTTTCCATATGTTGATGTTCTTTGAGTTTTAGTTGCAAAAGTGAAGGATACCCATGTATCGGGTATCCCGGGTTTAGGATTATGATCCTATTTTTTTACCCTAGATTTCTTGTTAGATTATGTTTAATTGTTTCTGATATATGCTAGTTTTAATGTTTGAGGATCACCCCATCGGCGTCTCCCCTTGTTTGGTTGTTTATTTCTGTTTGGAACCGTTTTCCTTTGAGGCACACCTTATTGAAGATGTTAGTTTAATTGTTATCATTGATTGATTGTGTTGCCTACTGTTTAAATGTTTTTGATGCATGGTAGATATTATCCATGTAGTCATTGAACTTACTTAGGGCTGCTGATAGTCGATTACGCACGACTGGACTGCTTAGGGCTATGAGAACCTGGTGTGGGAGAGCAAATATGGAATAGACGATTATGTGCTTTCTTAGAGGGTCTGTTGGTTTTAGTTTTGTACGCAATACCTACGAGAATATGACTTTTTTCTCCCCAAGAGTGTTCTTAGTTTACCCATGCATCGATACAATAGGAGTAATTAGACATAAGTGATTCCTCCGAGAGACTGTAGCTATTTTTGCATGACCATAGGGTAATTGACGTGAGAGCTTCTCAGAGTGTTTGTGCCTTGTTTGATTACAAGACTATAGGGGTCTGCTAGTTTTATCCAGCCAAAGAGTCAGTGTAAATTTTTGATGGTTGTTTGTGACGAGTCCACCAAGCCAAAGAACAAGCTTGGTTTATGTACTGCTTATGTTTAGGAAGTCTTTTTAGATACATGCTGTGATACTTACTATACCTTGGAATTTATAACTTACAGGTTTTCCTTGGTCATTCAATTAAATAAATGTGAATGGTAATTGGTAGCATTATTTACTGGTGTACTCCTAGTTCATTATTGTATTTGTTTACATTTAATTTTTCAATATCACTCACTGACAGTAGGGCAAAAATCTTGTGGTGGTTGCCTACTGCGATTAGTTTCACACCCTGTTTCGGTCTTGGATTTCGGCCCAAAAAGATTATATGGTTGTAGGTGTAGGTAGGGTTTGTGGTCCTTCTACCTCGAGTACATGATTGCTGGTTGGAGGTGTAGAGCATGGGACCGAGCATTTGCTCGTGATGCTACTGGAGTTGCTGTTTACATTTAGTACTTTGGTTTCTGTTGTATTTCAGCATGTTGTTTTGTTTACTGATTTCCATAGACACATGTACCATTCTGCATCATTATTATATCAGACATTGCTTCTACTTTTAGTTCAGTTGTTTGATGCTATTTACTGCTTCCACTATTGATTATCTTTATTCTTACACTGCATACCTTACCAAATTAGGGTATAGTTTCCCCTATGAATCACCATGTCCCTCACTACTAGTCGGTAGCCTCTGGAATTTGGGGAAACTCTCTTGAGGTTATGTGGTGAACCGGGTATGGGGAACCAATTATGTGGCTACGGATTCGAGTCGTTACAAAGTGGAAACAAAGGATGTTTTCTTCTTTTCTATTTCCTTACTATTTTGGGACAATAGATAGGGATAGGAAGAAATGGGTAGTTAGTGCTTAACTGTTCCCGGGAGTAATTAACCTGTGTACAGGGAAAAGCAATATTACCTCGTAATTCCAATTTTCTGTTTTTGCAAGTGTTATAGTTTATTATATTTCATCGTTGTGTGATACACATGTTGTTGTTTCCATTTATATGATTATGGTCTTACTTTGTTGCAACCCGCTGAGATGAGGGTGTTCCATATCATGAATCATATAAGCACTGAGTAGGAAATCACATTTCATGGATTTTACTATGCCATCTAGAGTGCATTAGAATTTCATGTTGTTTTGATAGATGTCGTGATAAATTATGCATGGTGTTATGATAGTTGATATGAAGAACACACATGAAATGAGGTTTTACTTGATATATGAATTTTTATGATGCCATGCTTTGATTATTGGGGACTATGGGCCTCCACGGATCGGAATTTG
Organism: Viscum album; assembly: GCA_963277665.1. Lineage (NCBI taxonomy): Eukaryota > Viridiplantae > Streptophyta > Magnoliopsida > Santalales > Viscaceae > Viscum > Viscum album. The sequence continues at coordinate 51,936,326 of OY728143.1, read as the reverse complement.
GCACATAGATGACTTTTTTCAGTGTTTCTGACATTCGGTGCAGTTACTGAGCTACTGCCCAGAGAAACCCAAAATACACGGCGTGTACATTACTAAAACACGAGGGGTAGTTTTTAAACTGTTTTATTGACTGTGTGAACAAAAACACTGGGTGTCGGAGAGTCTTCGGAGACACGCCGTGTACCTTAAGTACACACCGTGTGGTAGTCAACCGTGTACCCGGCCGTGTCACTAACAACACAGGTTGGGGAAACATGTACAGTACACGTCATGTGTTATAGGAACACGCCGTGTAGTTTTCACTTATGTACCCTGTTGTGTCACGAACAACAAGGGTCGGTGTTATCTTCTCCTATAAATGCCATGTTTGTTCGGAACACGCCGTGTAAGGGGTTAGCAGTGTCGTCGGCCGTGTAACCTACTACACGGGTTGCTGAGCCTTTCTTGTACACGTCGTGTGTTATTAGAACATGTCGTGTAGTTTCCTTCTGGGTACCTAACTATGTAACGAATACCAAGGGTCGGTGTGATCTATCCTTATACACACCGTGTTTGTTCGGAACACGCCTTGTAGGAGTTAGCCATGTAGCCGGCCGTGTAACCTCTACACGGGCTATCGAATACTGTCTAGTACACAACACTTCTTTAGTGAACAAGCCATGTAGTTTAGAACTAGGAGGACCAAGAGGTTAGTCGTGTAAAGAGACTTGGGAAGGGGAGTGGAGTTTAGGTACACGCCCTGTATTGGGACAACAGACCATGTAGTCTGAGATGTTGCACGACCAGTGGTTTTGGAAGTACACACCCATGTAAATGGCTTCATAAAATACATCGTTTATGTTATATACACACTATGTAGTCCTATTTTGAAAACATAAGTGCTTCTCTCTCATGTTCCCATTTCGTACTCTTGTGTTTTCTGTCCTTGTTAATCCTAAATCTGGAGTGTGCTTTTAACATTTCAGGGATATGGAACCAAGACGTCCTCCTGTTGCACACTTGGAACCAGGCAGGGATCGTATGCTTGATACAACAAAATAGCGACTACCTGTAGATCCGCCGATCATTCCGGACAAGGCACCCACAGTGATTCCAGAAACTGGTGATGATGCTCAGTTGAGAGAGAGTTTCATGAGGTTTATGCAGACCTTCCAGGGATCTCTGCATCCTACCCTATCTATGGTAGAGCTGATGCGAGTCTTCCTATAGTAGCACCCTCCCACTTTCACACGGGATGGAGGACCTCGGGCAGTAGATTCAGGGAAGGAAACCTTGTTTTCCATCTTCGAGCATCTTGAGACACCCCCAGGAATAAGGGTGAATCTCGCGAATTACATGCTGGGGGATTCTTCCAAGAGATGGTGGGATGTAGTATTGGAGGCAGGGTGCCAGCAGACTATTGCTTTGGATGAGTTCCAACATACGTTCTATGACTAATTCTATCTGGTGACGCTAAGGGATGACCAGGCCAAGGAGTTCATGAATCTGTAGTAGGTTACTATTTCAGTTATGGAGTATTCCTCTCATTTCACTGAGTTACAATGTTTCTCTCTTATTTTGGGAAATGACGATCTATTTATTGAAAGGAAGTTTGAGGAAGGCCCCAAACTAGAGATCAGGTCGTTGGTGAATGTCTTGTAGTTTACTTCTATTACCCTAATAGTCATCCAGTCACTGATCACCGAAAGAAATCTGAGGGATACTGGAGCTATTGACCAAGGTGGTTCAGCATCCAAGGTTAACTCAATTCATGCTGAAAGCAGGAAGCGCCACCGAGAGTCTACTTGAGGTGACTTGATGAAGCGGAGTATTAATTCTGGTAGACGAGATATTTATTCTGGAAACCAGGTGGTGTGCTATCTGTGTGGAAAGAGCGGGCATAAAATGCTTCAGTGCACGAGAGATCCAGTGGAGTGCCGAGCCTATGGCAAGATGGCTAATCTACAATGTTTTTGCAGGTTTCTTCGTCCATCATCCAGTGAAGGAGGATAAGTTTCTACTCCCCGTATAGGAGAAGGATTACAAGTTCCACTGCAGACTGGGGGCGGGAGTCCTTCGGGTCATTCAGGCCAGGGTTGCGGACGCGGTGGTCATGCTCAGGGAGGATCATCTTAGAGATATCATGCTGCTACACAGGGCCACGGTACTAGCCAGACATTTGCAGTAGAGCAGATTCATCGGGAGAAGGATCCTGGATCATTCACAGTTCGAGGTACGATCTTAGTAGCCTCAGTTTTATCTTCTGCACTTTTCAATATCGGAGCTTCTCATAACTTAATTTCTGTTCACACTATGGAGAGCCTTAGACTTACTATCTTTACTTCTGAGGATTCTTTGGCACTAGACACTACTTTGGGACATATAACTACTTCTGTGCGTCCGTGAAAGGAGTGCCCCCTTGAGGTCGGTGGGTGTCACATTATGTGGGATATTTATATCCTTCAAATGGAGGGTTATGATTTCATTCTCTAAATGGACTAGCTAGTGCCTTTTCAGGCCTCTGTCGATTTTTATCGCCACTGGGTGAGTTTCACGTCACCAGAGGGAGGGTCCTTTCTTCCCAATGGAGAATGAGATGTCCAGGAAAGAAGAGATAGACCAGAGCATCATGGGTTGGGCAGTGTTACAACCCAGATTGGTACTTTATATCTGAATGATCAGGGGACCTCTCAGATGGAAATTCCTCCAGTAGTTGATCATTTTCCCGATGACTTTCCCGAAGACACTTAAGGGATCCATCTGGAGCGTGAGATAGACTTCTCTATTGATCATGTTTCAGGAGCAGCACCAGTATTCATAACTCATTATAGGATGGATATGCTTTAGTTGAAAGAGATCAATATGCAGTTGGATGAGTTGTAGGATAAGGTTTACATCTGACCCAGTACATCCCCTTGGGGTTCGCCTGTACTGTTTGCAAAGAAGGCGGATGGTACCTTACGGCTTTGTGTGGACTACAGAAAGCTGAACCAGTTGAAAGTCAAGAACCAATATCCATTTCATAGGATTGATGATCTTTTTTATCAGCTTTGAGGAGCCAGGGTATTCTCAAAGATCGACTGGAGATCTGGCTATCATCAGTTGCGGGTCAGACTATCTGATATACTTCTCACAGCTTTCTGAAGAATGTATGGTCTGTACTAGTATCTGGTTATGTCATTCAGTCTCACGAACGCGCTTGCATTTTTCATGGCACTGATGAATAAAGTTTTCCATCCTTACATGGACTCTTTCGTCATTTCCTTTAGGGAAAATATATTGGTGTACTCTCAAACTCAACACGACCATGCTACCCATCATGAGATCGTATTTATTACACTGAGAGAGAATCAGTTATATGCTAAGATCTCAATGTTCCACTTCTGGATAGATGAAGTTTTCATCTTGGGTTCGTTCATCTCAGAGACAGGCGTTTCAGTAGACCTAGAGAAGGTGATATAAGTAGTTACCTAGGAACAACCAAATAATGTCTTTGAGGTACGGAGCGTCTTGGGACTGGATGGTTACTACAAGCAGTTTATACAGGACTTCTCACACTTAGAAGCGTCTTTGACGGGCTTGACTAAGATGGGTGTGAAGTACATTTGGTCTTAATCTTGAGACTCAGCATTTCAGGTGCTAAAGGGGAGATTGACTTCAGCACCGATTTTAGTTCTTGTAAATCCGAGTAAGAGTTAAACAGTTTTCTGTGATGCAGCTAGAATCAGACTTGGAGTAGTGCATATATAGGAAGATCGTGTTGATTCATACATATCTCTACAATTGAGTCCACAAGAGAAGATCTATCCTACGCACGACCTGGAGTTGGCTTCTATTGTTCATGATTTGCGTTGTTGGAGGAAATATCTTATGGGAGAGAATTTTGTGGTATATACTGACCACAAAAGCTTCAAGTATATTTTCACGCAGTGTGACTTGAATCTGAGACAGCAGTGGTGGGTCGAGTACCTACAGTCTTTCGACATCGAGCTTGATTATACGCCCGGGAAAGGCAATGTTGTGGTAGATGCACTGAGCTGGAGAAATCAGATTAAGGCAGTTCTGGAGGCCATCATTGAGTGGCAGCTCAAGGATCTGTTCTCTGAGATGAATTTGGAGGTGCATGATAGACTGGTTCAAATGGTTCTTTCTTCTGTATTTGTTACCTTTACCCTTTTAGATCGAGTTCTAATGAGGAAGCTATCAGACCCAGAGGGCCTAGTCCAACGAGAGGGTGTGTCAGATGGAGACCCTACTTCGGGTTGGACACTAGGCGATGAAAAGTTACTACGTTTTCAGGGCCGCATATGGGTTTCAACAGACATACATGAGGAGATGATGTGGGAGTTTCATGATTTATCTTGGGAAGTTCATCCGGGGATCACCAAAATGTACCGAGACTTATGTCATCAGTATTGGTGTCCAAGAATGATGAAGGATGTGGATGGTTTTGTTGTGCGGTGTTCCACCTGTCAGCAGGTGAAGGAAGAGCATCCGTGACTAGCATGGCTTTTACAGTAGTAACCCATTCCTGAGTGGAAATGGAATGATGCCGCGATGGACATCGTGATAGGATTACCGAGATTTCCTCGAAAAAATGATGTGGTTTGGGATTTAGTGGACAGGCTCAGGAAGGTTGCACACATATTTCCGATCACGGAGACCTTTAGTGTTGATGATCTGGGATGGTTGTACATATGAGTGATTGTACGTCTACATGGAGTTCCACACTCCATCGATACAGACAGGGATGCATGTTTCCCTTCGCACTTCTGTAAATGGCTATATAGGGATTTGGGTATATTGGTACTTTTGAGTATAGCATACCATCCCTAGAATGATGGCCAGTTCGAGTGTATAATTCAGGTTCATAAGGATATGCTTTAAGCTTGCATTCTAGACATTGGCGGTACTTGGGAAAAGAATATTCATCTGGTGGAGTTTGCCTACAACAATTTTTTAGGCAACTATTCCAATGGAACCTTATGAGAGATTTTACGGTACGCCATGCTGATCACCTTTATGATGGCTAGAGGTAGGAGAGGCAGCTTTGCTGGGACCTCATCTTGTTCAGGAGACCTCAGAGCAGATAGAGATGATTCGGAAGAAGATGGCTACAACACAATCTCTGAAGAAGTCTTATTCTAATCATCAGATATAACCTATGGAGTTCAAGGTTGGAGATCAGGTTTTCCTGCATGTTACCCCGAGGATGGGACATAAGAGGATTAGGAGACAAGGGAAACTCTCACCGAGATATGTCGGGCCGTTTGAGGTTTTGGAGAGAGTCGGGCTGGTTGCTTACAGGTTGAAGTTACCTTAGAGGTACCAGGCCATGCACGACGTCTTTCATGATTCTCAGCTTCAACGATATTTCTCAGAACCATCTCCTGTTCTTCAACCCAAGGAGTATGAGCTGGAGAAGGACGCATCATTCAAGGAGCATCCTATCAGTACTGTTGATCGCAGTATGAAAGTTCTTCATGGAAGGTCCATTCCCCTAGTATGGGTGCTATGGAAGCATAAGTGAGTACATGATGAGACATAGCAGAGGGAGGCCGATGTTCGATCTCAGTGGGTAGAGATGTTCGAGGATTCTTCTGCTACACCTTGTTATGGAAATTCGGGGATGAATTTCATTAAGGGGGGATGTTTGTAAGAACCCGGATCTTCAGTTAGAGGTACCGATCACTTTTATTGGATTTTTAAGGAAAAAACAATGTTTTTGGAAATTTTTGAAGTACACGTAGTGTCATTTCTGAGTACATGCAGTGAACTCTTTTTCCATCTGAAGCCCTGTGATGGCCATGTCTGGGCCACACACACGGTGTATAGGGGTGATGTGGAGGACAATTTTGGCAGAGTACGGAAAAAAACACTACATGTTGTGTACTTTTTTATTTCATTAATTGACCCGAGGTCGCGCCTAATGATCATTAACGTCTTCTTCTCCGCCTAATTCCGTCCAGAGCATCCGAGGAGGCTAATTCTTCTCCGAGACACCGATCATCCACCAGTTTTCAGAATTGAAATTCGTCGATTGCGGAAGAATCAAAGCGGTGTTTTCTTGGTTCTTCTCTGGCCTTGTTTCCAGATTCTTTCTCTCATGGGAGTTATCTGGGATTGAATATTTTAGAAATTTTTTAAGATCAACTATATTCTAGGCCAATTCACGGGACGAGGTTCAAGTATATCGATCTTCGAGGATCGAGGTAGGTGGTTTTTTCCCTATGTTGATGTTCTTTGAGTTTTGGTTTCAAAAGTGACGGATACCCATGTATCGGGTATCCTGGGTTTAGGATTATGATCCTATTATTTGTTTGCCCTCGATTTCTTGTTAGCTTAGGTTTAATTGTAAGTAATATATTCTCGGATAAATTTTTTAGGATCACCCCATAGGTGTCTCTTCTTATTTGGATGTTTATTGTTGTTTGGCACCGTTTGCCTGTGAGGAAAACCCGATTGAAATTGTTAGTTTAATTTTTATCACTGATTTCTTGTGTTTCCTACAGTTTAAATGTTTTTGATGCAAGGTAGCTATTAGCCAAGTAGTCATTGAACTTACATTGGGCTGCTGAAAGTCGATTACTCATGACTGGACTGCTCAGGGCTGTGAGAACCTGGTGCGGGAGATCAAAGAGGGAATATATGATTATGTGCTTCCCTAGAGTGTTCGTTGGTTTTAGATTTATACGCAGGACCCCTGGGAATATGACTTTCTCCTTCCCAAGAGTGTTCTTAATTTACCCATGCATTAAGACCACAAGAGGAATTAGACGTAAGTGCTTGCTTAGAGAATCTGTAGATATCGTTGCAAGACCATAGGTGAATTTACGTGAGAGCTTCCATGAGTGTATGTGCCTTTTTTGATTGATGGACTATAGGGGTCTTCTAGTTTGAGCCACCCAGAGTGTCAGTGTAAATTTTTGATGGTTGGTTGTGATGAGTACACCAAGCCAAAGAACAAGCTTGGGTTTTGTACTTATTGTTCTTAGGAAGTCATTTGAGATACCTACTGTGATACTTACTTTTCAATGGAATTGAGAACAAACTAGATTTCCTAGGTCATTAAATTAAAAAAATGTGAATGTTAATTGGTAGGATTATTTACTGGTGTACTCCAAGTTCATTACTATATTTTTTTACCTTTACTTTTTCTATATCACTCACCAACAGTAGGGTACTAATCTTGTGGTGGTTGCCTACTGGGATTAGTCTAACACCCTTTTTAGGTCCTTCTTTTTGGCCCAAATAGATTATATGGTTGCAGGTGTAGGTAGGGATTGTGGTCCTTCTACCACGGGTACATGATTTCTGGTTGGAGCTGGAGAGTATGGGACTGGGCTTTGGTTCACGATGCTGCTGGAGTTTCTGTTTACATTTAGTACTTTGGTTTTAATTGTATTTCCGCACGTTGTTTTGTTTACTACTTTCCATATACACATGTATCATTCTTCATCCTTATTATATCAGACATTACTTGTACTTTTAGTTCAATTACTGTATGCTATTTACTACTTCCTCTATTTATTATATTTATTCCTCCACTGCATACCTTACCAAATGAGGGAAAAGTTTCCCCACTGATTCACCATGGCCCTCACTTCTAGTCGGCAGCCTCTGGCGTTTGGGTAAATGCGCTTGAGGTTATGTGGTGAACCGAGTAAGGGGAACCAGTTATGTGGCTCTGGATTCAGGTTGTTACATCTATGATATGATAGAATACATATAACTATGGGTGATTACACTACCATTCAATTTTTTATTTTGATTATAAAAAATTAAGTTACCTATAATATAATTAGGGATGATAATTATCAAGCTATTAAAAATATAAAAGATCATATAGTTAATTTAATGGGTTAATTCATATATGATATTTCTTTCATTAACAAAGGAGTTTGTTTATAGGATCAAATATATACCATCCATGATCTATTTCCTATAATATAATAATATAGGATTTGTTTCTCAAATAACGATGGTTTATAATGTGCTAGTGAATTTACCAATGCGTATCCCCTATGAGTGTCAAACTAGGTGTGTGGTATGTCCCATTATAATGCAGAAATACCTTATTCTATGTAGCTCAATTCAGTTTTTTCGACTCTTACCTCTAGGTGTATATGTTCCAAAAATCCATATTCACTTATATTACTCAGATCGGGATGTATTTTCATGGAAACCACATACACTACACAATATAAATCGTTTTGGAATTAGTCTTATGTTTAGTCATATCTTTGATGATTTCCCTATAGTTCTCCAATTCTAATCCAAACAATCTAAACATTTCTTTTATAAATTCTATGACTACCCTTCACTTTTTAACACATTTATTCATGATTTATTACATAAAAGTACTAATAATAAAACCCAGAAGATCAATAATTCTAGTGTACTTGGGAACGATGTACATTATTGTACAACATAAAATCATATATACATTATGTCTATTGAGATATTCCCTCACATTATTATATTATTCCTTCATAACAAAAATATCATTGTATAAATAGGGGATATAAATAAGACTTGGGTGATTTATAAATACCAATGTGAGAATAAAAATGAATTATCAACAATAAGTAACATGTGATAGACAATATGAATATCAAAGGAATGAAAAATGGTGATAATCATAAACATGAACAACATGGCATGATATAACATGATAATGTAATGTCGGCCTGGGAAATATTGGAAGAACGTCAAAACCATCAACAAAAACTTATACCAATATTATGTTCCAAAAAATAAATTTGGACAAAAAATTATTATGATTTAGGATAACTTTTTATCCCCCTCCATGATGAATTTTGAGTCTAAAAATTTATCCAATTCATTGTAGCACTATGATTTTTCGCACAATCATCACTTTCTTTTCATTATCATTCATTAGTGTGGAACGTTGATCACAAAACAGTGAATCATTTATCATCACATATTATTTTATAATCATGTAATGTGGTATAAATTCATGTATGTCTGAGATCCTGGAATTAAATGTTCATTAATGTGAACACCACTGATATGAAATGGGTACGAGTATTCATTAGCCAATTGTTTGGCTTGGATAATCATTGTGAAATTTCAGAAACATAATAGTGTTACAAAATGATTAATAAAATGGACTAATGAGATCTATAAATTAGTCCCTCTTCATTTTGAAATAAAAGGGATAGTAAAATGTAAATGTGAAAGCATAACCCAACTAATTAATTATATATGAAATACCTGATATAATGAAGAATCTCTGATAATGAGGACACAGAGACAATCCATTACTAAATTTATGTATGGTAAAAGGTGTACATACATGTTCATGGGAGGGATTAATTATAATAAGAGTGGTATCTAATATAATTTAAATCAATCAGATGGTAAGGAGTATATGGAATAACATATCAAAATGTTGTAATAATATAAATTATAAGGGATAACATAAAATAGTTTCTTGAATAAAAATTATAGTGGAAGTTACATTACCTTAAAGGTTTGATTAAAAATGTTAGGGAGGAGATTCTTAACATATTGTCAACCCTTTCGTATAAATATATGGATGATACCTCAGTTTTTGAATGTGATAAAACTATTTTTAGTGAATATAAATTGGATATTGGATGGTTTTATATAGGTAAATAAATGGATTTATTTATTATTTATAAATCTTAGGTTTTGAACTCTCTATGATAAAATATTAAAAAACCAAAAAACTTCCAATGATTCATTTTCATATGGTTTATTCCAATGTGGAGTTAGTATCATTTCTTTTTATTCAAAGGAATGAAAATTTTATACTATTTCCCTAAATGATGTTGAGATGAGTCATACACTTAATGAAATGATTTTAAAACCATAATATATATTAGAGGTTTTTAAGGATTCATAATGCCTTTTTAAAATTAATAAAATAAAAATTAAATAACATTAATATAATGGGTAAAAATATATTTGGTCTTTAATATACATTATTGAATTTATTATATTATTTAATGGAAATTAAAATATCATAATACACAACATGTATTTATACAATATTCATTTTTACATGAAAATTCAACTATCTCAGAAAATTATAAAAAATTAACCATTAAAAAATTATAAATTATGATTCAAAAAAATATTTATTTTATCCTAATAATTCTCTAAATATTTTTATTTTCACTATTTAAATAGGAATTTTCATTTACTGTCAAATTATGGGTATTTTGATAATAATAGTTTTCAAACCCTTAAAAAATTATATTTTACATCATAAAAATATATGATCATTTATATTTACAAATAATTATCTATTAATAATATTTTAAAAAAATTATATATTTACAAAATCCAACTATTTATAAATTCCTTAATTAGAATTTTAATGTTACCAAAAAATATTATTTATCTTTTACTGTATCAAAATACAAATTCATTTATAGAGAAACAATAATAAAATGAAAAAGTATTCATTATTTTATTAAATACACATATTCATATTATCTGGATCTTGATTCATATCCCTTTCCTACACCAACAAAATCCCAATGAGTATGTTGTGTGATTGTGATACTTTAATCGGGAGGTTTTTGTACATGGTTTTTTCTATGTTCTCAATGAGCTTGATATTCTCCCCTCTATAGATTCTATAATGCATAAGTTGTTTGACCACATCATTGGAATGGGAGCTGGAAAATCCAAGTGATTTTATCTTGATTGGATGCTTTGATAAATGGGATTTATAGTGTATGATCCTTCTGGTTGAGGTCATCAGTCCATTTTTCTATGTCTATTGAGTTGTCAAAATACACATATTCATATTATTAGGATCTTAATACACATCCATTTACTACACCAACAATCTCCCAATGATTATGTTGTCTGATGATGATACTTTAATGGGGATGTATCTGTACATGGATTGATAAATTTTCTTAATGAGCTGGAAATTCTACCCTATATAATTTCTCTATTTCTTGAGTTGTTTGGTCACATCATGGGAATGGTCATTGGAAAATACTAGCGATTTTATCATGATTGGATGCATCGATAAATGGGATTCATATGGTATGATCCTTTTGGTTGAGTTCATCAGTCCATTTGTCTATATAGATTGAATATGATAAAACCGTATATTTATACCAATCATGTGATCATTGTTAAATTTCTGTAGTTCCAATGATAATGATACATATCTATATTCAAAATGAAATATGATAAAATATAACCAATAAAGTGCAAGTGTTCTCTCTAATCATAATATATAATAAGACATTAAATTAAATCACCTATGGAATTTTATTTATAAATTTTCAGGTCATTAAATGAACCAAATGGCTACTAATATGTTTCATGATTTTAGAAAATAGTTATAGGGGTAGGATATGAGATGGTTAGAAAGATATTTTTTTTATCATGATGTGTTAATTATTTGAGAATTAAGGCAGAACAATGCAGATGTACTGTTTTGTTGGATTTGTTACCCATTTTGATATGGACTTGGGGTGATATTAACATGGATATTATTGTTGATTTTCCACTAACCTCTAATGGGGAGGATTAATTTCAGTGATCATTTATAGGATCGTAAAATTGAGGAATTTACACCCAATCAAGGAGGAAGTGACGGTGGAACACCATGGTGGCTTGTATGTTCATGAGATTGTGAGACATCAAATAATTCCCTCAATAGATGTTTCCATTAGAGAGCATAGGATTACATCCAGGTTTTGAAACTGATTTTATGTGATGATGGAATCCTTGATTAAATTTGGAAAGGCTTATCATCTATAAGAAGATAGATAGACAAAGTGGGATATAACTTTTATTGAAGAAATGTATCAGTATTCTATGCTTGATTTTGGTTGATATTGGGAATGTAATTATGTTTTGTTGAGTTTTCAGATAAAAAAAGTTATCAGGCCTTAATAGAGACCTTTTTTGAATTTTGTGGGTATCCTAGTAGATCTCCCTTGTATTTTTAGGATTTGGGAAAGTGGTCCTTGTTTGGGATGATTCTTGTATAGGAAGCATGGAAGATGGTTCCATTGATTCCGAAACTACTGACATGGAAATGCGTTATCAGAAATAATATGATGACCATAATCATCCAATATTGGAGATCATTGGTTTGATATGATGGGTATTATGGTATTGCGGTTTGTGCACCCCTTTGAGATCATTGGATAATTTAGAAATGATTCATATCAATTGGAAATTCCATTTGGTTTGAAATATATACATGATGAATTTAATTTAATCTTTTTTTGATGTATATAATAGATCAATCATATATTTTTTGAGGAGTAGATTGATATCTTGACACTAACACTAGTATGGTTAAGCATACGGTTCATATTATGGATCGCTGAGAGAATGTACAGTGTGATTAAATGAATCCTCTTATTTGGGAGCTATGGTAGTACAAACAATATATCCATGAGACATAGGAGAAGTAATTATTTATAAATAAGTATTGGAATTTTTTATTTTCAATTCCTTAAATAAAATGAATTTCTTAGGGGAATGTTTATATTGGGGTGAATATAACACCCCAATATGTCATACAAACATTAGATCGATGATATTGAATCCATGCACCATGAAAAATGTATGGATTATTTTAATTCATGGTTGTCATTGAAATGGGATAATGGAATTCTCCCACGATGAATGAATAATTAGGGAAGAATTGATCAATAAACCAAACCGGGAATGAACGCATCCAATGTTTATGTTGTACTTGATTTTTTTCATGATAACAATGACTGAACATAAAAACTATTAATCCAAAAAATAATCACAATTTTAGGATGAATCTATCATAAAACTGTAATAAATATGATATTTGAATCAGTTCATTAGTTGATTAATTTACATTCATAATAAGAAAACATATATGGGAATATTTTAAAATATAAATGTACCAACTATAAAATGGGTCTATACATGATTATGAATGGATATGCATCACCGTCATTGGAATTATCCTCTAATTTCATTTTACAGCTATGGGGGAACCACTATATAGATATTATTTGACAAATAAAACACCTTCCTTCATCTGAAATAGTTATCCTTGATTTGAAGGGAAATGTAGCTAACCCTGAAATAATTCTATAATAATATTTAAAAATTTTAAATTAGGTCACAATGGAAAAAAAATACATAAAATTATTTTTTAAAATTATTTTCTTCAATTTAAACTAACAATTAATTTTCAAAAAGACATCACACTAACCTCGGTAATTTCATGCCTAGGGTAAATCCAAAGATCTAGACTCAATCAGTCTCCCTAAATTATGATCCCAACATCCGATTAAATATTATTCCCCATATTTATGAAAACAACTTGTGCCTTCCATTTACTATATTTAATATATTTCAAAAAAAAATTCTAGGACCCAAAGGCGTTGGAATAACACTCTCTATCAGTGCTTGGCCTCAAATAATTAATATAAAGTATCAACAAATAATAGATTTAATAATAATGTTACTAAATTCTCAACACTATTGGTATTTAAATCCGAGAAAAATATGTGGCTATACAAAAATATTAGGGTACTGAGAAAGCATCTACCCCCCCCCCACCCCATGTGCTCTCTAGATGATACACATGCTACCACATGACAAGAAACTAAATTAATCACTTCCCCATGGTATATCATATCATGTTGATCCACAATATGTACTAGGTACTCAGAAATTTTAGAGTAATCATTGATCTCTAGACTGGCACGGTCAATAATGTGTGATTGTACATGAAAGTATCTACTATTATTTGACTTTTGGAAGACTTAATTTACCTTTTAGAACATTGGGTGTTGATATAATTGGAATGTAACCTCTCCATCTCCATGTAGTATCTAGAAAGAGTTAATGAATATATGTTATAACATGCTACCAAGACCAAATCTCCACATTCTATGTCATCGTGAAACCCATAATAACACATAGTCTCCCTCCTAAAACACCAATGGCCTTTGTTGTGTCCCCACATAAGACTTATAATAGCTATGTGTAGTCATATAATACTCTTGGATTATCTGAATCTTCTCTATAGTGGCTCTCACAAACATTGGAATCATGAGTGATGACTCTCCAAGGTCGGTCCAACAAGGTAGTGACCTGCAGGGCCACTGATACGAGGCCTAAAATAGTTTAAATAACAATTGATTAATCCTAGATATTATTGTTCAAAAAAAAATCCACCAGTTGTGAGTGATCCTACCAACTATGTCAAATGTTCATCATATACTCTTATAGTGTGTCCTTAAGAAAATGAATGGTCTACATTGTTTACCCATTAATATTAGGGTGATGATATGTTATCAAACACATCAATGTTATAAAGCCATATTATAATCCCATAGATAAATGGGATACAAAATCAAAATCATGGTCATAAAAAATCATCAATGGAACTCCTTGTATTTGGGATATGAATTTCATGTAGGGGAATCCAAACACTATGATAGACTCCATACTCGAATTGGAAGGATGTGGGCCATCTTGGTGAGTCGTTCTATGATCACCCACATGGAACCATGTCCCATATAATTATGTGTCCTTACCATAAAAAATTCACTGATATCTCAACCCACATCCACTCAAAGACATCATGGGGATGTGTTAATTCCATAGAAACCTGATGCTTAGCATTTACATGCTAACAAGTAATGCATCAAGAAGAAAACTCTTCAACTCTCTTATTTATCCATGGCAACCAAAACTATTTTGAAATGTACTTATACAAAATTTCCAAACACTGATGTACAACCAATGGATGTATATAAAACACTATTATAACCCCATCAAGCAATTTCAAAAGTATTATTAGGCATCCTCTAAAAATGATATGATCCATAACATCAGAAAATCCACCATGGGAACGTCCAATGGATCTCAGATAAAGAAAGGTATCAAAATAAAAACTCCTAAGCAATGCCCCATTGTCTAAATGTAAAATTTATGGGTTAAAAATCTCTCAAATCAAGGTGAAATTCCCAATTTAGATAAAAAAATGAGAACTAGAACGTGTCCAATTACTCTGACACCCCTTCTCGAAACTGAAAACATGATTGAATTTATCAAGAGTATAGAATATATTGAAGTCATAAGCCTAGATGAAATATGTCCATCATCTCTATCACATGTTGTGATCCTAAAAAGATAAGATATACTTGAGAATATTATGTTCAAAATGGAAATTAAATCAATTTCACATCATGTAGTGTTTCCACATCTTTAGTGAAAAGACTCCCACTAAAAACTCGATACTTTTGGTCTCATGGTTATACTCATGTGGCAACAAATGACATTTACCACTGGAAATAATCACCATCCTCTATATTAGAACATAATCACGACTACGTCTAGATTCATCATAGAACACTAAAAACTCAACACCCAAATATTATATTCTCACGATCTGTGAACTCTTCAGTAAATTATTTAACTCCTAATATTAAAGAAGGAACCACCCTTTACCCATGACAAGATTCCCCTTTTGTACCAAATTTAACATGGGGGAAAATATAATAGAACATTCTTGTACAAATATCTTATTGAAGCCTTCCAACCCAAAAATAACTTATAGGTCCATTATAATCAAGGTTAGATCCCAATACGACACTACCTTAACCTTCTACTAGTCTTTCACCATACCATATAATGAGATAACATGTCCTAGAATGTGGACATCTTGAATCCATAATTTCTACATTGATAGCTTCCCAGAATATGGATCTCTCAAGGTACTTTTTGAATTGTAATTAAGTTTCTTGCATGCTCCTCTATTAATGATTATTAAATAAGTATATAGGCATTGAATAATACAATAAATGGATTTTGGAAAGGATGAATTATTTTTTCCATGACTCCCATGAAAATTGATGGTTCCTTCCTCATGGAAATGGCATCACCGTTTACTTATAAATACTATGGTGTCATATAAAGTTTTTCTATGGTATATCCTTTTCTCGTACTCACAACCGGTGATATACTAGTCATATCTCAACCATCAAAAACCATCATCACCCTATTAATATGACAAAGTTGTCATTAATCATTAGTACTAGATTCCTTTTATTTATGTTAACCAATTTATTTGACTGTAATCCATTGATAACCTCAATATCCCATCTGAGATTATTAATAAAAAAACTACGGTTACTGATGGAAAAATTATGGTTCTAATAAATAACATCATATTCATGTACTCCCTCTAGAACATAAACTTCTAAAGATCTTTTTGAGATATAATATATGATTTCATAGATATTTTTTTTGTTATAGTATAAAGATAAATGCATAAATCTATCTATCTGTTTGGAGATAATCCTAAATCATCATGTCGAATGACATCTTAATACTCTCCAACACTACAAGGAACTAGAAACACATAATATCTAATAAACCAACAATTTTTCTATCTAACTACTATGTAATTAGCCACGACCTCCTATGCATGAGCCTATATTATGATACCATCATTTAATTTTCATCCAAAATGGAAATCCAATTCTCGTCGCAATATACACAACACATTCTCCAACTAAAATAGTATACTAGATCAAGAAATATAGATAAATATCCCATAACTAAGTGTAAATCATAATCCATAATCTATTGTATAATAAAATTTATTTATAAACTGTCACCCCAAATAGTAATGTCCCAATGTCAACACATGTGTGTGATTATTGAGTCATATTCAATCAGTTCCTCCTAGCATAATGTTCGAGCCACAGTCTCAAAAAAAATATCTATGTCTCGAGACTTACATGTGGAAAAAATGAATGATGAAGACCTATGTATCTTATAACTGAAAATAATGTTTGAAAAAATATTACATGCCTCTTATCATTCTTGGAGCCTCCGGGTCATTATTCAGGACCAACAATAAATACACCACCCCTATCCCCTAGCTCCTAGATCCTAGAATGGACCACCTGGGGGAGGGGGTAATATATCAGTGTTTCAACTACCTCGAACTACTGTCCAAACCATTATTCCACCTAACTTCCCTATAGACCTGTCTACATTTTCCAATTCAACTACCTCGAAATCCCATCGATTTCATCCATACTAACTATACTATGGGTTAGAAAGTCACTTGAAAGATGTATCATGTTGTAAAAATAGTGTCACCACATCTCACTAGGATTATGGGACACATCCTGTGATCCCTAAACCACATACCCTCTACCCTTGTAACATGTCCTGAAATGTCTCTCATTCCAAGGTCCCTTGTGCTGATGTCATTTCCCTATTGCTGAAGATTCTTCTATTGTATTCCCACTTCAAGTGACCACCATTCTCTTCTAATTCGATAAGAAACACTAAACCACAAAATATATCTGTGGCACCCCAAAATAGGTTGAAATTCATTTTGGTATAATTTTGTCTCAATTGTCTCTACGTATCCCATAGTCAATGGTTTACTCCAGAATGAACTTATTACGAACCCTATCCATCGAGTAACTAGAGAATTTGGTGAACCTCGGTGAATGATAAACTATTATCATGTATCCTTGATGATGTTGTAGAAAATCCGATTGATGAATACATCAATCGAAGTGTCTCAATATAGCTACTCTATGAAATGTAACTCACACTATGAACATTCTAGAGTCACCTAATCATATGACTATGTAAATAACCCCCCACCATCTGCCCATAGAACCAATGTGAAGGATCAGTTCCATAACCACCATATGATGCTCAAGTGTCCTGAAAATATAGATAACTCACATCACCACCTCAATGCAATCCTCATCCACCTATGGGTTGCGATCTAACTGAAACCCATCGGTTTGCTACCACTAATACTCGTGATGTATGCTCATTATGTGTACCCCATCCCTTGGTACTGCAGGTACCATATACACCACAACTAGTGTCAGAATATCTTTTCCACCACCAGAAGGTAACAAATACAGATATCTTCCATCAATAGATTATTCATCACTATACAGACCATCCTCATGATCATGTTGTTGAATAAAATCTGGAATACATTATAGAATCATCTTGAAAAAAATTACATGTACTATTAACAATGAGTATATATAGAGAGATAACACAAATGAAAAGAAAACCAAAACCCATACGTATATGATGAAATTACTATTTCTTAAATTAAACTATTGTCAACGTATATTTATTTTAATATTATGTGATCATAGTTCTGATATATGGATACATTAGTAATCTCACCAACATGGATGTCCCTAGTATGAAATCAGGACATGATGAACCTAACACTATTTCACCAAACCAATCATACAGAATCCAGTCCTATGTTTAGACATGTTTCAATGATACCACTTTGTTCCAGCCTATAAAAATTGAGGATATTATGTTACACCATGATCCCTATTTAAATTTTCCGAGGGTTGGTGACTCAGACTATATAGGAATATCTCTAACATTTATGTTCATAGCCTAATATACATGTACACATTCACACATATCCAATACCCTATAATTTTTAAATATATAACAAAGTATAACACGCATTTATAGATATAAATCCCTCCACCAATGTATTATTAGATGCAATGGAAGGTATAAATGGCCAAATAGAATACCACCATAAAGAGTCTTAGTACTAGCACATCCTCAAATAAATGATGGTGACTATTGTTATGAAAACTATAGGAAAACTCCACTATATGAAATGATCATAATAAACCACCTGGTCATGATCCCCTTTGGATTCTGTCCAAAGGTAGATCATTTTCAAAAGAAATTAAATTTCCATGAAAACTCCATGCATGTGAAAATAACAACACCAAGTAGGACACCATGAAACGGCTTAGCATTTAAAAATAGTCATAATTGTTACATCAATATAGCTATATTTTATCAACACATATTATTAAAATATCATGATATATTATAAAAAGTAACAAAATCATAATTTAAATCCGTAATTGAAATACCCTCCAATGATTCATACAATATGATTCCAAATAGAAATCATCTGGGAGAACACACTCCATGAGTCAGATATCACTAATGACATCTATATGAGAGGTTGATCGCAACAGGTTATAACATAGGATGCAAACATTGGAATACATAAGAGATATGAAAACTAAAGAAGGATAATTCCCCATGACATGGGGTATTCCAACAACTCTATCAAGAGTATCGTAGTATGTATAAGACTGGTTCACTCATATTGATTGTCATGATGATAATAGGAAATCATCAAAGTAATATAATATAATAGATGATAACACTCTGATCCACATGAAAGGATTCCAAAATCTATATTAATTAAGTCTTACTAAAGGCATCAATATCCTATGTGTAAGTAGTGCTTCCATATTAACCATGAATGAATAGATATAGGGAACCCATCATAATGAAAAATGAACAAGATACAGAGGTGAAGGGAACCCAAGAAATCGGTTGTGGAGTACAAGAATATTACTAGTAGAACATATAATGTCCCTTTGTGGCTGCATCCCAGCCATGTAAATGGAACATTCCCATGTCTGTGTAAATTTTCATGGCTATGCTTGTGTACACCTAGCCTAGTTGTGTCCCAACATGAATAAATTATGTGTCTATTATTGTGTACTCCTAGTGGTTTGTTTTTACCCTTTTAGGTATATACCAAGACAACAAGGAAGGGGTCACATGGCATATGATACAAAACTTCATCCCTAAACCATAACCACTATAGTGATGTAAAACACAATGTGTAGCACTGATGTACATTCCATATGTATTAATATTCTCTAGAATCCATAGATCTTCCACATATGGCGTCAAACACTCCAACAATAAAAAATATGGAAATTAATAACACTAAATGAGGAGGAATTGGTTCGATCAACCCATATTATCCTTATTCATTGAATTCATGTCATCTGATTCACCAAGAAATCACCCTCATTAATCTTCCATGGAAAATCATCATGGAACATGTAATCAAATATACTAAAACCATCTGATTCATTTCTATTTCCATCATTATACTATATCCATGTCGTTCAGATCCTTGATCTATGATATCGAATTGTTTCTCGATGAAATGGGTTCCAATGTTTGATTTATTGTTTCTTTGAAATACAGGTCAAAGGAAATCACCCATGATGAATGAAGAAATGGAGAAAAAAA
This sequence comes from Viscum album, assembly GCA_963277665.1. Lineage (NCBI taxonomy): Eukaryota > Viridiplantae > Streptophyta > Magnoliopsida > Santalales > Viscaceae > Viscum > Viscum album. The sequence continues at coordinate 51,916,226 of OY728143.1, read as the reverse complement.
TGAAAAATCATCAAAGAGGGGAATGATCAAATCCCAATGACTATGTTTTCCTAAAAGAAATTCCATTATAATGGATATTAAATTGAGAAAAAAATTAATCACAATGGAATTTTCCCAATTTATAGATGAATTTATCACATAATCACAGTAAACATGGTCCATGAATCTATTCATCAATTTATTGATTTGTATTCGTCAATGTAATCATAAAACAAGAATAAATGAAATTAAATAAAAAAACTAAGTTCATTATTTTCAACCACTATGGATAAGTGGATCCACAACATTATCATTGACGAGATCTTATGACTCTATTGCACACTGATAATGAAACCTCGATCATGTTGTCTTCTATCATTAGGTCTTCCCCTATTATCTCCAAATGATCTCATATATTGGAATGGTGATGTATCTAACCTTTAACATATACCATATGCATGTTTGGGGATAAAATAAAATAGTTACATGCATCAATGCATAAATAAATTATTTCATTTAAATTATTTTATACACTTTCTAGTAGAATTTTTTTTCAACCATTCCCCATATAGTAAAATTTATGTTGTTCCTAGGGAAAACATCATGCTCTAAACACAAAAAATCAAATATTTATGATTGAGGAATCCTTTTTTATGTTATTCCTATTTTTCAAAAATATACTAGTATGTGCTATTTAATATATATATTATATATCAAAAATTCATTATTAACACATTGAACATCAAAATCCAATGCCACCCAGACAAATTATTTGAAAAACAATCTATACAATTTGGGGATATAATCCATGGAAAATTTCAGTCACTGCAAATATGGCTCTATAACATGGGTGAATTTTTCTTTGAGCGTGTTTATAAACACAAAGAACAACTGGGAGATCACAGTGGTGAAAATCATATGGGGATTTACCATATAAATTTATATTTAATTCCATGAAAAAATTATCTATGTTTATCTTAATGAACTCAATATACTAATAATTATACTAAAGTGGAATATATGTAATAAATCAATGCATAAAGAAATTTCATATTTTCCAGGTTTAGTTTTTTGTATCATCATTTTTCATTAATATACATCCCTTACAAAATTACAATGAATCAACAATTACACCTTTTTTAATATCATATGTAGTAAAGGAATATTATTACATTTTAAAATCCAGTGAATTCATATCATATAGAAATTATTCAATATATGTATTTTTAAGTGGTTTTGTTGCTAAAATTTTGAAAATATATTTCCATCCCCATAAAGAATGTAATGTTAACAGAACAGCAAAAAATTACTTTAAATCTTGTTTCAATTTCATAACTCTGTAACATGAAGAATCATTTTCACCTAAATCAAGTTGTTATAGGGTAGGAAACAACGCATAAAATCAACCCAAGGGGTAGTTAGAGTGGAACCTAATTTATCATGTAGTGAATCATTAGATGTACATCAAATATGAGCCATATTTTTTTATCAATTTGTGTACCCAACATTCATATATAATTTTTGTCGAAGAAAAATTGAAGATTTATTTTCATTACGGACTGATAACTTCATAATAATTTTAAATTATAAGAATTTATAGTAAAAGAAAGGAACCACGTGATGGGGTTTCGTCCAAGAGTTGAATAAGAATCTCATTGAACACATTGACATGGATAAAAACTAAAAAATAGGTATTTAAATCGAATTCACTTAATTGTGTTTAAATATAGATCTTACCTATTGCACTTATTTTCCGTTTTTTGTAACACATAATTGTAAAACATGATGAGTTTAAGTATTTTTTTAATTCCAAGATAATTCAGTGTTTCTAAAATAATGATAATAACATTGGGGTAATTATATTATAGAACTAAATGGATGCAAAAATAATTTAATATACATAACCAATATATATATAGAATGCTACCTTGGACCACAATTCCAAACACATGTATAATAGAAAAGATCACATAATAAAATTCAACCAGCTGGTGGTCAAAATGGAAAACCTAAACAACAACTACATTTTTACTCAATTATTCAATACTATTTATTTTTCTGGTATGGTCTCACATTTATTACATGAAAAAAATTAATATGATCGTTGACTAAGAATAGTTTCATAACGATCGAATGTCTCATTAATACATTGATTTTTTGGCCAATGGTATGGTTATTAAATAATAGTCTTACTCTAAAATCACATGAATAATGGTTTGAAAATGTTATATTGGTGGTCCCATTAAATAATTACTTGTATATTCTAATGTATAATGAGGGTTATCTAATCTAGGAAGTTTGGGACACTGATATTGAACATGGGGTTTTTCTATTCCTACCTAATCCATCAATAGATTAGAGTCGGGAAGACATCAAATGGGACTGGATTAGGTTTCTTCACATAAAAAACTTTTATTATCAATAGTATAATAATCTAGGTTGACTCTATGACTCTTTATTATTTCATGTCATATACATATTTTTTGGGATATATTGCACGAGCATAGAAAATGGTTGTTTTTCAAAAAAAACCCTCCATACATTTATACAAATTCATTAGTTATATGACATTGATAGAAGGAAACCAATTTATTCATAATAGTGGGGTTCTATTTGGTATGTATATGTTCTCCCTCCCATTTTAGGTGACCTAATGTCTAATTGAGTTTGGGAATGTCTGGGGACAATTCAGGACTCCACTTTGGGTTCATTTATCCACCTATGTCTACTGTATCTTTTGTTCAATGTATTCATTGTGGGGGTTACTTAAATATAAATTACAAGGGTAATTTGGGACTTGGATGAACTAACATATTTTTGAATATTATTTTCATGTTGTGGGTTGAAGTTTTGGTGATCAAATCAAGAATTATATGTGCATTATTTTCAATTTTTTCACAATTTTTAATTTTACACACACAACATGGAAACTACCTGGGTTACTTTTGTGTTATCATTGTAGATATGTTCCTACCATTTATTGGCCCCATTTTATAGATGGTACATGAATGTTAATATCATTTTGATATAATTTCTAATATCCAATAAAATGTTCAATAATTGAAAAGTTAATCAGGATGTACATATTGAGATTTTTATTCTCCAATTCAGTGATCAGCTATTTTCTCTAGGGCATAGATAAAGTTCCCAAGTACCTGATCAGAATATATGGAATAATCATTGATAAACCCAGCCTTACAATTCATATCATTTTTTCATTATTTTAATCACATAGATATATTTTTTTAATTTCCATTTTTAATTTATAGATCAAGTCAAGGAGTTATTTTCTCCTAGTATATTTTATATTCAAATTATGAGAATTTAATTTTCATCGGTACAATTATCCTTTTTTCAAGACTACTTTCTTTAATCCTTCCCTAATATTATCATTTTTCCTAATGGGCCCTTTTTGGATGTAGGTTTCACTGTATTCATTATCTATTTTAATGAGTTCACAAAAGACATGAAACATCTAAATCTCTCCATGATCACTCATTTTGGTTGAATTCAAAAATAAATTGACCCCCTAGACATATTCATATTTGGATCACAATTATTGAATGAATTCATAGTTGTTTTCGTCCACGATGTTCTACATTTAAAAAAATAATAATTTATGAAGAATATTTTTTATTTTTATGTCTTATATATCCTTGCTCGTTTGATTTTTTAAATTTCTGCATATTTTTATGGTATTCATATTTCAATATGAATCCTGATTCAATAATATCAAAAATTTAATTGATCTTTCCTACTCAACCCCATCATTTTTAGAATCCATCAAATTTGAAAATTCTATGAAATATGGTGGGTAGATATATATACATTAATAGTTATACTAGATCACTCATTCAAATATATCCCCACATATCAGTGTTAAATATAATATGTCCAACCCTCCAATGGATTCTATATGCATTGAGATTGATTGTGGGTTACATTTATAAAAAATAATTAATTTCAATTCATGTGTAGATTTTTGCCCCAACTAGATTGAGGTGGGGCAATCTCAATCTATCATTTAGTATAGGTTCAATGGTAAAAAGGTTGATGCCATTGTTTATATTTTTTTTTATAATCCTCCCATTCATTCCACAATTCCAAATAGGTACCTTTATATATGGTCATGGATGATTCTCATCAGGAGTGTTAAATTGATAATTTTATTACAATCAAATCATTGAGAGGATCTATACCCAAGGTACAATCTTATAGGTATGTCATAGTAGATTTACCATATGGATGATATTATACTTTTGTGGATTTAAATAATTGTTAGAGTGGTCGAAAAAAGTGAGGATATGGCATATTATAGAAACTATTTTCGACATGTCTTTATATAGTAACATCATTGAGTGGTAAAAACACCTAGAAGTGGTGATTCAGTGGCTATGTCCAGGAAGTATTATTTTTCTAATCCACTCAATGTTCTGTATCCAAAATTTTGGTGTTTCTATAATTAATTTTGTTTTATCAAAATGATGTTATATAAAATAGATAATCAATTCATGAAAGTCTAAAAATGGAAAAACAAATGAAAATGATGAAGATATTGGCTCATTGTAGTTTACATTGTTCAGAAATAATACCTACATCTATTGAGAGGAATAAATATCATTATGTCTCAAGAGGGAAAATTACACAGAGTACCATTTAGTTTCATGTACACTAGAAGAACATTAAAAAAATGGGCTTGTATACAAGATGAAACACTATTCAACCAACCACATAAAAAGGCCATTTTGTTATAGTGAAATGGTGGATGAATGTTCAAATAAATAATTTTCTATGAAAACCACCATTAAATTTTATACAGGAGCCAATATATAGACATCTAAAGAGCTACAATAAGAAAATCTCTAAATTCATTCTATCTAGTATTTATATTTAGTGTTGTCTGGTCATCTCATCTATAATCGGTTAGAGTTTCTACATTATAAAAAATTTTGGTATGGAGCCTTCAACCTCTAGAACCAATATAATTGGGGAATTTACCCCCCTCAAACCACTAATGATCTCACCATGGATCTTGACATATGAAGTTTCATATTGGTGCATCGTATCCCCCCCCCCAAATTAACCCGACATAATCCAAAATAGACCAGGCTACAAAAATCCAAAAATCTTACAATTGGAGCCAGATCTACTAGACTATCATGATTCGACCCCACTTTAATAGGTAACTTACATAATGAATGCTTCTCATCTTTTTCTCTCTCAATAAAGTGGTTCTCATTTTTAACTCCAATTTCAAGGTGACGATTCATGAAATACCAACTGATATTAAATTTTATCCAATATCATTCTCCTTTATTATACCAATTATCATGAATTCATCCTTGGAGACCAACAAATTGACAAATGTGCATAAACTTCAATAACACCATTGGCATTGTCAACATGTATGCTTGATTTTTTGTTCAACAAATCATTATTAATTTAGGAAACCCATCCTATCTCATGCCTATGATAAAAACATACTTCAAATGAATGAGATTAATCCAGGAATGAATTTTTTTTTCAAGATTTATAGAACATTGATTGTCATAGTGCAATAAATTTTCCTCTCACATTCTACCTCCAACATCTATTGTAATAATACAATCTTCTTTAGTGGTGGATAATGAAAACACATATGTCAATTGTTAAATCAATGTTATTGTAGTTCTTCAATATGAAAATGCATAACCTATGATACTCGCCCTATATAAGATGTCATCTCCATGGAAAGAAACTATATACCCGAATTGTGAATTTCCATTTTCAAAGGACAATGATAGTTCCTTTCTTCCCATCAAATCCCCCCAGTTTCCTCTTCATAGATTCCCAATTATTCTATTTATGGTTATCCATATACCAACTCACAACTCCCACTTCAAGGGAAATGTAATATCAAGTACAAACCATGAAATACTTCAGGCTTCAAACAAAGTTAACATGTAAATCCTTTTTTAGTAAGTCAAACTCTTCTTCTATCTTTTACGGTCACACATTTGATAGTTTGAAATTGCCTTAATTGGGAATAAAGAACTGATTTTATTCCATCATTAAAAATATTCTTAGAAACATTCTAATGTTGTTATCATGTGATAACATCATGTTTCCAGATGTGTGTTCTTTGACTGTCTTTATCTAAAAAATTGTTCTATCTTCTACTAGATCATTCATTTTTAAATCCTTATCTAAATTCCGTTTCTTCTCATAAATTCATTTTATACCTGATCATGCAATAAAAATTCAATAAATATTTATATTTATTAAAATATATTCATAAAAAATATTTTTTATGTAAACATTAATTCATTCAACACCATTTTAAGAAATTTTTTAATGAATTCATCAAATTTTTTATTCCACAACATGGGTGACTATTTCAGTCCATATTAAATATTCTAGAGTTCCCACACCTTTTCTTATTTCCATGACTCATCATCTCTCTCTAGTTTCTTCATATATAGTTCCACCTCCAAATATCTATTAATGAAATGTTTCTTCAGATCTTGATTCTCATGATATAGGTCTTATGAGGCCACCATGCTGGGAACCTACAATATGGTGGTAATCCTCACTATAGTTGAAAAATATTTATTAAAATACATTCCCTTATTGTATTGAAAACCTTTCAACACCAGCCTTACCTTGAACCTCATATTACAAACATTATCTTCCATGACCTAGTATACACATTTTTTCGGTAATGTTTTCTTTCCTTATGGTAGATGTGAAAACTACTAATTTATTATTAACATGTAGTGATGAAATTTCATCCTTCATGGACATCTCCCAATTTCCTCACTAATTCCACTACATTGAAAATTAAAATAATTCTAGTCTCCTCCATTAGTAAATAATAAATAATATAATGATAAATAATACCTCTGCAAATTCTTTCTAAACCTTATTAATCTTCTCAACTCCAATAGAAGAGTAGAAACCACTAGTTCTGGTGTCTCATGATCGTATATCTTCAGGATACACTTTCTATTTCTAGTATAAATATTCATTCTCATTTTAAACATCAGCTTCATGGAGATCATTGAATTTGAAATAGTTTTTAAATATCACGTTCAATCTCTACATGACCATATTATTGAGATCACCCCAGCAAAAATATAACAACTCAATATCACCATATCCAATGAGGAATCAAGTATTATACATAGAATAATGTTATAAATTTTCATAAACATAAATATATACATAATCCAAACCACTAAAGTGTCCATAATGTGATAGACTATCTTCATTACTATACTAGATCTCATAGGATAGAACATATCCCATTAGTAATTATGGGCGGAAATAAACAATAAATGCATCCAAGTTCACTGCATAATCCTAGAAGAACATTGGTATCCTTTGGTAAGGAATCATGCTCATAGCATATCCATTCAGTGTCATATTCATCCTTTTAGCTACAATGTTCTATTGTGTTGTTCTTATGATTGTATTCACCCTCCATATTCAATTATTGAAAAAAACTTCTCTAAACATATTGAATATCATACTCTTCTATTTATAAAAAAATATAACATAATATTTTTTCATTTCTCATTATCCACCATGGTATTATACATTTTAAACATCGTAAAAATGACATGTTTTCTATTCATAATGTAAATCCATATCTTCCTTGTTGAGAAGTAAATAAAAATCAATTAATATTGTGAACCCATGGGAATGTTCTGGTACATGCCCCATACATTAATGTACCATAGGTCCATATTCCTAGACTCTTGTGTTATACCATCATTTGAAAATGTCACCTTCTTCTTATTTCCAATAGTGAAATCTTCACAATAAATCAACATCCTTAAATAACATCTCAAGTAAAATTCCCTTTCTCAATAGCACTATTATCTTAATCTCACTCATTTGGCATATCATATAGTTACAAATATGTGAATACCTAATATAGATTATTGATTTATTCATGTTCATTCTATTATATTTCATTTTATATAGGGTACCGTATTTTTCTCTATAATCTACGACTGTGGCTACTTTCGTAGTCATTAATGCACTCCTAGTAAACATGATACAGAATATTTCATCATCAATATATCAAATAGAAAAATGATTTCTTCTTAAAAAATGGATTTCCATACTTTTGTACAGAACCATCACACTAAAAATGTTGGCCTTGACTAGTGAATCACCCATCTCTATGATTTTCATGGTTTTACATCGTCAGGATATAACATGGAAAAATTTATGAATTTTGTTTTTCAGAAAAACCTTATCCTATATGGATTGGAATAATGACCCATAGTCTAAAATCTAAGTATCCTTATGGAAGTCCATCCAGAGTAGTAGAAAATAATATTTCCCTTCAATTGATATGTTAACATATTAGGCCTCAAGGTAATTCAATTTATCTCTACACTCCTTCATAAAATTTCGATTCATCCTTTAAATCCAACAGGTTGGACCCGCCCCATATTCCATATCTTGAATATTTTGTCTTGACATAGATCATCCTATCTAGTTATCTCAATGCATATCTCATTATCATCCATTAACATTCATAGATGAACCCGAGAATCTTCTATAATTTCTCAATTGAATATACTCACTGAGAATTTGATCCTCCACATCCTTCGGAATCAGATTTGTTATCCCTGAAGAACATGTCAGGACTATTATAGTTTCTTCCCAACTATTTTTTGATGAATAACATATGGATTTTTCACATAACTCATCATCATGTGAATTACCCATCGATATCGACTGACTAATGAAGGTGTGGAATCCACTGATGTGATCTACAACATCCTCATTTCAAAAAATATATATTGAACAATCATCCCATTATGAATAATTTTTCGATGCTCAAGGATTGTCATACATATTTGAGAGACCTTTCATTATCAAAATACTCATATTATCATGTATGACATTGAATTCCAATATTTTTTCTAATTTACTGTACACAAATCCCACAACCTGTAGACCCATAAAATCACACTCATCCTACTCCATGTTTTTCATAATTTGACCTAGATGTGGCATGTGTAAAGTATTCTACTACAGATTTTCCTCTATCTGCTTCCACTAGTAACTAAATTCAGTTTCATAAATGAATTGTATCATTACCTTGTATTAATCCATAACTATAATTCAATTTTGGAAATCTGATCTCAAACATTGATAATAGTTTTTTCAGAAAACACCAGGAGAAACGATGTGTTAATCAATACATAGAAGAGAAAAAGGGGTAAAAGTAATGGAAAAAAGAACATGTTATAGATATATTTACATGGTTAAGGATTAATACCAATTTCTATAGAGAGAAAAATATATCATTTTGATTGGAGCTCATCAACTATAGGGTGTATCTCATAGTTCCAATCATATAAGATATGCTAGCCCGAAATGGAATAATATAGATCATGGATCTTGGTTACGAAAATCATATAGAAATTGCACTATGATATAGGTAAAAGGTGGCTGAATTCCACATCACTACAGTGTTAGGACTACTTAAGTCCTAGATACTATAGAGGCCGGCAGCTAGATGTATGTGGAGCTATAGTATCACTACTTCCAGATTCAACACTACAATAGTTCCCTATCAGCCTTGTTGGATCTGCTCTGCTATAGCCATTTAGATTTGATGTGGTGACCATATTATTTTTTATGGAACATTTAGAACGTGGACCCCAAGAGTAGGGTAATGTTTCCCCCTACAACCCCCAATGAGATGACTTGAAATCTTGACCCCTAGAGTTGTATCCTGGTGTGTTGTATGGGGCATATGCAGTCATCTTGACATCACCTAATGTATATCGGGCTATACCAATCCAACAATCTCACACATGGAGCCCGATTGTCTACCCTAACCTACATAAATATCTATGACCTAGAAAGCATACATAATCTTATCTCTTCCTATTTGTCACCCAAATGAGCATTCATTCCTTTCACAACATCAATTTCATGAAGATGGTTCATAAAATACTAGCTCTTAAACTTTTGTGCTCCCCTAGAGTCCTTCCTTATTCTGCCTCTTATCCTAAATTAATCATTGGAGACCAAAATGTGACAATAGTGCCTCAAATTCAATAACATGATTGGAATTTTCAACTTCCTTACATGATTATTTGATCCATAAATATTATTATAGGTTAATAAATCATCCTATATCAAAGAGGTTAAAAAACATAACATTAACTAAATGTGATTCATATAACCATGGTACACTAGCAACATTGAAAAATGTATAACACTCAGATTATCCCAGTTCATAAATTATTCATACCTCATTATAAATAGATCATCTGAGATGTTCTCTACCCAACCATATCCTTTATAGGTTCTGTTACAACAATGAATTCTTACTCTATGGAGGATAAAGCCACCACCATCTACAATTGTGATATCTACATTATAATAGTTCCTCCAAATGTTAATACATAATTCGAAGTACTCCTACATATATCAACATTACCTCCAATGATTGTATTCACATACCCCATAATAAAGATACTTTTTTAATGAACAATTGAAAAACTGTCACAACCCGTCCTCAGGGCCCATGTCGTGACTAGCCCAAGCCCGCCTTCTATAGGCCAGGGGCTGGCGACTAGCACCAAAGACGTAAATTACAGTAAAAGGGTTGGCATTGAAATTATAAATGTAAACCAACACAATAGAGTACGCAAGTTAATTAAGCACTAATTAAAACTGAGTACAAAAGTAAGTGATGAAACGTAAATGGGCCAGTATACAAACACAACTGAAAGTAAAATACATCTGAAAAGAATGTACAACAACAGTAATATATAGAGGAAAACAATGATTAGTCCTCCGGATAACCCACCTGAAGGGTGGGTACAGATGGTCTCCTCAGCTCCTCAGGTCCGGCAGTCCGCCCCGTGTACATCCCGCCTAGTGGTTCACCTCTGGGTACCGTCTTGCTCCAAAAAACTCTACCACAATTAGTGCTTTCCGATTTCTACATCTAACAAAAAGTTGTGCAGGCATAGCCCATGCAGGTGTGATTATAGGAAACTCAGTGGAGATCCCGAGACCCCGGAAGGTCTCCCACAATCCATAGAGGATAAATCACAAAGGAATGATACAAAAAGAAAGTATCAAAAAACTCTAATTAGGTATATGACCATACATATACCTAAGTAATCAATTCAAGTTTGGATCCAAATATCGAGACCAAGCACAACCCAGTCCACATAGGAAAGAAGTCAATCACACCGTTGGTAATGATTGAAAGTCAAGACCCATCTCACACTGGTATACTACTCATGAAGAGGGGTGTAGATGATTAGATCTTTCCTCTAAATCACCTCATATTCCGAACCCACAAAGGATCCTAGTACAGATGTAATCTCTTCCGAACCCACCGAAGATCCTTGTACCGTCGTCACCGCTGCCGAACCCACGGAGGATCCATGTACAGTAGTCATCATTACTGAACCCACATAGGATCCAATTACAGTCGTCATCGATGTCGAACCGACGGAGGATCCAAGTATAGTGGTCACCATCTTCGAACCCACGGAGGATCCCAGCACGGTAGTCATAGTAGCTGCAGCCAGCTCTAGGGTTCCCGCCCATAGCACGCTCGATTCTGGAAGGGTCCACTCATCGATCCAAGGGGGTCGATACCTCAACTATCACAAAGTCCAGAGTTGATGAATCCCGAAGTTGTGTCTCATCAATAGGACCCTAAAGTGACAGATAGCCCGTCTATTGGATGCTCAGTCTAAGAGTTATTAGAATTTTTGCTCCGGGGGCCTGGTTGGATATACGCTCGTTCCAAGACCAGCCGTTTTGAAAAGTTACCCAAAAAAGACTTAGAGTATCACAAAAGGACCACCATGTCACGAGGGTCCCAGTGCTGTAGATGGCACATAGATCGAACACATGATGTAACACCCCATGATTTTGTAGTGTGTTATTTCTTCAAAATAATTCGATAACTTTCTTAGACATAATGTAAGAACAAATTCATTTTCAGTATTGCACTTTTATCAACTTTTAATAGTGAACCATTTTTAAATACAATATTTTAAACTTTTTGACTAAATGGGGACATCAAAAAAATTTAAAATGAAACATCCCAAGCTTCCACGGTACACTTTCCTTTGTATAATATAGTAGCGTGTGTTGTACGCGACTTCGAGTTCTAACACACACCACAACCAATCAAACTAGCTGTTATGAATATTAATACCTACTTTTTGAAATTATATATATTTTATATTTCAAAATAGACTTCATTTTTGTATTCGTAATATCGAATTTAGCCTAAGGTGAAATTTTGGTACTTTTCAAATAACTTTAATATTTCGATGAATAGTGAAAATTACTAAATTTTAATTAAAAACATCTTTTTTAATCAAAATAATTAATAGTGATAAATTATGAATTTTATTTTTTTTAAAGTATATTTAGAATATATTTTTACCATTTAATATAATTTTGGTCATTGGACATAATTTTACAATTAAACTGAACATAAACAAGTGTCAATCTTTTGATAGTTATTATCTCTTAAAAACACGCTTTTTGTTTTGACTGCGGGAATTAATTTTAAATTAATTTCTGCCACTTCTGTGTTTTGAATTTAGAAAAATGTATTCAATATTTGGAATCAGGATGTCAAAATTGTGTAAATAGGTAACTTTTATTTTTAGACATTTTGAATAATTACTGCGGTAAATATTTTATTTACTATGGTTAAGGGTAAATCCGGTAAATAAGGGTTAAAAAATAATATTATAATAATATTAAATTACCCTAAAACGTGTCCTAGACTTATTGGTTGATACATGTTCGATGATAGGCATCTTTGGGTCGATTTGTGGACCCCATGGTGCCACTTGTAGGTGATAGAAACACTTTATTTTAATTAAGTTAAAATGAATACAAAAATGACACAAGCATATATCTTTTAGAAAAACAATTTTTACATAGTGTTATATATGTTGGATTATAGATTATAAATATTCATTAGAAAGATAAAACTATTTCCTACATAATGATATTTTATTTATAATTTTTAGACATTAAATAATTTATTTTATTTATGACACAATGATGATGCAGTAATTACTAAAATAGTGAAAAATTAAATTAATTGATATTATAAATACCCAAATAAATATAATATGAAACTGTTAATGAATTAAAATAATTTTCTATGATAATGTGATATATTAGTATTGATTTAATTTACTTTGTTCGAAGTAATCAATCTTTTATGAGTTTCAAAAAAATCAACTATTGAAAAGTGTCAAAATTGACATAAAAGAGTTCTTAAAACAAATATTATATTATTAATTGATATTAAATCCCTAAAAAACTAATGTTCGTCCAAGAGACTTATATAATGATAGGTTCATCATTAATGGTCCACTTGGGGGTCGCTCGGATGTATATAGTAAGTTTATTAACCATATTATATAAAAATACAAAGAGACATTGTAAAAGTGAAACTAATTAACTTAGAGTTAATACTTAAAGATAAGGTTAATATTAGTACCCAAACCTGTCTAAATTCTATTGGTTGAGTTGTTTTCGACCCATCCCCAACTTAAACTTTGAATAGTCAACTTTGGAGCCATTTTGATCCGATTATGAATTTATTATAAACTAATATCTCTAGCTTTTCCAAAGGTGCCCCTCACCCCTCTTATAAAAGGGCACTCTTCCTTCTCATTTCTTCACACCTTCAAAGCCTTTTGGTTCGGCCAAAATCTGCCCAAATACTCTCCCAACTTCCCTCAATACAACCTAGAGGCCTTATTTTGATCATAAAGCCAACCTATGGTGCCCTTTTGATCAAATAAAAAGGAAGAACCCGAAGAAGAGGTAATGATTTCACCACCCTTTTTCCAAGATCATTTCTTCTTCCACTTCTTCTTCCTTTGTTGTTACCATTCTTAAATAATAACTACAGTATCATATATATATATATACTGTGATGTTATTATAAATATGGTACAACCATATTCAGTATTCTATCCACCCTTTGAATAACATGTCACCATATGTGCGTACGTACGGCTTACCGTCTCCACGTCGTGGTGTAATTGTTATTCAATATAATATTATTTGGATGGGAATAATAATGATGTGTAACTCATGTAAATAATAAATATAACATGTTAATGTTTCAGTATATATGATATACCATCCATTTATATATTATTTTAATATCAAAAGAAAGATATTGTCGCTCGTGCGTACGTACGGACTACCGTCTCCACGAACGCGATGAGATTCATTCTCCATCGTATCCATTCAAGTATAATTATCATTTGATGATTTAAAAAATTATGTTTAAGGACTTGATATCATTATGGATATGAATAATATACAACCTATCCTTTAAAAACATGTCTTACGTAACAAAACATATAAAAGAAAACAAGTAAGTTAACACCCGAAAAATGATAATACTAAGATATTATTATCAAATCAATATTAAAAGATCATATATGATATCATATTAATATATATGATTCTTGAATAATTTAATAACATGTATTTCACCATTATACAGGAGGTTAAACTACCCCAACCAAGGAAAAGTACAGGGTAAGGGGTTTTCATCTCACTCTTTATTCCCGTGAGATTCATGCCATATTGCCACCATCACCTTTTGTGTGGTGTATGTACTGCCCATAATTATATTCTTTGTGTATTACACTATAATTTATGTGTATTTACATATTCATTGTATGATACCTCTTTCATGGGTTGTATGTTTCATAAGTTACCAAATTGGTAAGGGTTATTTCACAATCTCTTCATTATCCGAGGTTGTTTATATGTAATAATCTACTGGGATCTCTTTATCATCCACATCCATGTTTCTTCAAAATGTATTTCAAAACATTTTTATTATTTACAAGAATATGGGTTAAAGTCATTTATACCCTTGTTTGACTTTTTATAAGAGGAATCCTTCTGTCTTTTTCAAAACAAGGTCCTTTTTAACCTTTTCGACAGAATTATGGTAAGAATGTTTTTTTAACTTATACGGCAAGTGCGGTTATTTTCTGCCGTTATAAAATCTTCAAAGTTTTCATTACAAGCTTATAAGAATATTTTCAAGAAAATGATTTATTTTATATGGCTCTTAAATGATTTCAAAAATATAAATAGATATTTCTCCAAAAAGTGTTTTGATTTCATCTATGTCAACATCCTTTGATGGATTTTACGATTATTTGAAGTTGATTTATTAGGATACAAAACTTCTATATTGTATTGAAGGTATTGTGATATGTTTGACTGTGGATGTGCTATTTTTATACCATTCATAGTTTATGGTGAAATTATTGACATTTCGTATGCTATTTTTAATACGAATGTTTATGTTATATTTAAACCTTTTCATATGGGAATGCATTGGACTAAATATGTGACGGGTGGAGCCCGCTATAGCTCCTCGATGCATCGGTAGGTCTCATGAGAAAAACTAGTGTCTTGGCACAAGGCCTTGGCAAAATCTTATTTGTAGTATTGGCACGAGGCCTTGGCTATGTGGTTATGATAGTCTGGAATTATGCATTCCAACATTATGAAAGTGGTTATTGATATTTCATGTGATTATTCGATTAGTAGAATATCCATGTGAACAAGTAAATGACATTATTTCATTTTACTTTTGCCATACTATGTTGAAGTTCAAGTTTAAAAGGCTTTTGTTTTAGTTATACATAGCCTTAAATGTTTATTCTTATTTATGAAAGTTTCTGGTATATTGTTATCCTTACTGGGCATTTGAGCTCACCCCTTTTCTATGTTTTATTTTTCCCATGAAGTGAAGAAGTAAATTATGAATGACCTACAGGGATATTATGTGGGGATATGAGTGTGGATTATGGAGACAATATGTTGTTGTATTAGTTTTTCATTTTATGATGTAATGTAAGACTTATGAATATATCTAGTGTTTCCAAGGCTACTAAACCAATCGGTCTTTCGAGATTTGATCTTTCTTGTGATCATGCCAATGTTATGTAATAATGCACCGACTCTAGGTAACTAGGTTCGGGGTGTTACAGTTGGTATCATAGGAAGTATAGTACAAATGTTGGAAGCCAGATTTAGATAAACTCTGATTAGAGCACGTAGACCTAAGACGAACTTTGAGGATTGGTATAGAAGAACTTCCTAGAATTTCGGTATTGTAGAGATTTTATGAGTTTTCTGAGCAATACATCCCTGTCTGGATACGAGCAGGTAGAGGTGGCTCTGGCACAGATGTACCTAGGGGTAAAACCCGAAAACACCGCTTTGAGCTAGACTCAAACGGGAACTGGTGCACGACAACTGGCCTTGCTGCACTCTTGGTTACGACACTCCCGGGGGATATGCTTAGGATAACTCTCATTTTCATTACAAATCATTATGAAGGGTTTATGAGTATATACTTCCTCAAAGAAAACATTTTTATGATTATGGATTATATCCATAAATAGTTCAATTTATGTTAAGTGTTTTATAAGTATGGGATTATGTATTTTGATTCATAAATTGATCTAGTGTATGCCATTGTTTAGAAATGGCATCCAGTAGAAGGAATGAGAACTCCAGAAATGCACATGATCCAAAGAGAAGGAAGGATCATATCTTTCATGGTCTTAAGCTAGAATTTATAAGAGAAATAGTCTCTCATGTATTATCATCATATGAAGAAATAATATCATGTGTTGATACGATAAGTAAAGAGTTTACTGAGTCCTATGGCTTTGAATGGAAGCAAGAGAAGAAAAGGATGGAAGAGAGAAAGATGGATAAAGGGAAGAGGGAAAATAAGAATTTTCCCATATGTGGTAACTGTGGAAAGAAACACCCTGGAACATGCCTGAAAGGAATGGGAGTTTGTTATATGTGTGGAAGAAAAGGGCACAAAGTACGTGACTGCAAGGGTAAGAAAATGGTTTCAAATGTACAATGCTTCATTTTCAAAGAGCTTGGACACTACGCGAACCTATGTCCCAGTCATCAGACTATGCCGCAAATGATGTTATTGGATAATAATCAAGTTATGATACTACCACAGATGAAGAGGAATGATTAGAGTTCTTATGTTGATTATGTAAATTGAGTGTTGTATCAACAATGTACTTGTTATAATAATTATTGAGTATATAAGGATTGTACTGCAGTACTATTTCATTAAGGACATGAGATTGTGTGGAACAAAGAAAAGTGACTCAATAGCAGGATAAATTTTTGAAAAATATATGGTTGAGAGAATGATAAAACATAATATAGTTCTGATACTGAGGTAGTGATTTTGGAATAATACATGATTGTTTTGGATAAATTATATTGGATATTCTTGACTACCTTGGAACTGATTAATGACTTTTATATTCCATAATTGTTGGGGTTTAAAACATTTTTGGACTGATGAAGTATATCCAGCATTCTATATGGAATAAGGGAGCATGAATGTATTCAACAAGTAATATGGTAACTCAGGATGTTTCAGTGTATTAAAAGAATACATGTTGAAGGTATTCATATGCTATTATGGTGTAAAAAGGATCTACATTATATTTACCTTCCTTATAAATGTTGGACTATGAGTTTGGACAGAAGTATTTTGGATAGTTCTAGTTTGGATTATTTTGGATTGCCATAAAAGGACAACCCGGATGTCGGGCGGCTACCCGCCGCGTCCGACAAGGCTGCGAGACTAGAACCAGCGACCGAAGGGCGACAAGGGTGTATCACCTACCACTGGCCAACGAGATGTCCTGGATTAAATAATGTAGTTTTTTTAAAAGATCTGGTAGATGAATTATAATTTCATTTTTTTGGAACCCTGTACGAATAGTATAAATAGAAAAACAAATACGTTCTATTATCTTTTAGAGTGAAAGATGAGTTTGTGGTAGAAATTTATTAATGGATAAAACTCTAATTATAAATTAAGTATATCTCCTTATGATCTTAGCCAGTCTCATAAATAAATTCCTCAACATTAATAAAAGGAACTTAGAACAAAAATGTTGTCCTAGATGGTACCTTAAATCATCACTAATTCATGGCTTTGGGATTGTTGGCCTTTTCATAGCCATGTTATCTACCACTCTCCATAAGATAATTGATGGTTAGATTTCTCTTCCATATCCATATTTTCCTACATGGAACCCTAGTATGTGTTATTTTCGGTAATCTTCATACCTTCCACTATTTATTTTAAATATAGGCCTCATTAATTCATTTTTCGATGTGGGATTTCAACTAAGATATTTTGAAACGTCAAAAATGTGTTATCCTAATACCCTCTGTTTTGTTGAACCGATGGTATTTCAAATCATCATAGATTGATGAATTTAAGGACCTAAATTATACACTTGGTTGTGATTGATGACCTCAATCACTACCTGTAAATATTTACATTTTTCCTCCAATTATATGTCTCTAATTTCCACCAATGTTCTCTTAATAGAGATCATAATTTGGTGGTGACCCTTTCATTTCTCTTTGCCTCATATTAAGACTAAATTTTAGTAACCTTATTTCCGATGTGGGTTTTCCCACAAAGATATTTTCTATTTTCAACCTTTTATTTTCAAAGACCAATTTCAAATTGTGAGGACGCAATTTATTGAAGGTGGGGAGAATGTAACACCCCAAGATTTTATAGTGTGTTATTTCTTCAAAATAATTCAATAAATTTCTTAGACATAATGTAAGAACAAATTCATTTTAAGTATTGCACTTTTATCAACTTTTAATAGTGAAACATTTTTAAATACAATATTTTGAACTTTTTGACTAAATGGGGACATCAAAAAAAATTTAAAATGAAACATCCCAAGCTTCCACGGTACGCTTTCCTTTGAATAATACAGTAGCGTGTATTGAATGCAACTTCGAGTTCTAACACACACCACAACCAATCAAACTAGCCGTTATGAATAGTAATAGCTACCTTTTGAAATTATATATATTTTATATTTCAAAATGTACTTCATTTTTTTTATTCGGAATATCGAATTTAGCCAATGGTGAAATTTTGGTACTTTTCGGATAACTTTAATATTTTGATTAATAGTGAAAATTACTAAATTTTAATTAAAAACAACTTTTTTAATCAAAATAATTAATAGTGATAAATTATAAATTTGAGTGTTTTTAAAGTATATTTAGAATATATTTTTACCATTTAATATAATGTTGGTCATTAGACATAATTTTACAATTAAAACGGACATAAACAAGTGTCAATCTTTTGATAGTTATTATCACTTAAAAACACGCTTTTTGTTTTGACAGCGGGAATTAATTTTATATTAATTTCTGCCACTTCTGTTTTTTGAATTTCGAAAAATGGATTCCATATTTGGAATCAGGATTTCCACTTTGTGTAAATAGGTAACTTTTATTTTTATACTTTTTGAATAATTACTGCGGTAAATATTTTATTTACTATGGTTAAGGGTAAATCCGGTAAATAAGGGTTAAAAAAATAATATTATAATAATACTAAATTACCCTAAAACGTGTCCTAGCATTATTGGTTGATACAAGTTCTACCATAGGCATCTTTTGGTCGATTTGGGGACCCCATGGTGCCACTTGTAGGTGATAGGAACACTTTATTTTAATTAAGTTAAAATGAATACAAAAATGACACAAGCATATATCTTTTAGAAAAACTATTTTTACATAGGGTTATATATGTTGTAATTTAGATTATAAATATTAATTAGAAAGATAAAAAGATTTACTACATAATTATATTTTATTTATAATTTTAAGACATTAAATAATTTCTTTTATTTATGACACAATGATGATGCAGTAATTACTAAAATACTAAAAAATTAAATTAATTGATATTAAAAATACCCAAATAAATATAATATGAATCTTTTAATCAATTAAACAAATTTTCTAGGATAATATGATATATTAGGATTGATTTAATTTACTTTGTTCGAAGTAATCAATCTGTTACGAGTTTCAAAAAAATCAACTATTGAATAGTGTCAAAATTGACATAAAAGAGTTCTTAAAACAAATATTATATTATTATTTGATATTAAATTCCTAAAAATCTAAGGTTCGGCCAAGAGACTTATATCATAATATTTTCATCATTAATGGTCCACTTGGGGGTCTCTTGGATGTATATAGTAAGTTTATTAACCATATTATATAAAAATACAAAGAGACATTGTAAAAGTGAAACTAATTAATTTGAGTTAATACTTAAAGATAAGGTTAATATAAGTACCCAAACCTGTCTAAATTCTATTGGTTGAGTTTTTTTCGACCCATCCCCACCTTAACCTTTTAATAGTAATCTTTGGAGCCATTGGAAACCGATTATGAATTTATTATAAACTAATATCTCTAGCTTTTCCAAAGGTGCCCCTCACCCCTCTTATAAAAGGGCACTCCTCCTTCTCATTTAGTCACACCTTAAAAGCCTTTTGGTTCGGCCAAACTCTGCCCAAATACTCTCCCAACTTCCCTCACTACAACCTAGAGGCCTTTGTTTGATCAGAAAGACAACCTAAGGAGCCCTTTTGATCAAATCAAAAGGAAGAACCCGAAGAAGAGGTAATGATTTCACCACCCTTTTTCCAAGTTCATTTCTTCATCCACTTCTTCTTCCTTTGTTGTTACCATTCTAAAATAATAACTCCAGTATCATATATATATATACTTTGATGTTATTATAAATATGGTACAACCATATTCAGTATTCTATCCACCCTTTGAATAACATGTCACCATACGTGCGTACGTACGACTTACCGTCTCCACGTCGTGGTGTAATTGTTATTCAATATAATATTATTTGGATGGGTATAATAATGATGTGTAACTCATGTAAATAATAAATATAACATGTCAATGATTCAGTATATATGATATAACATCCATTTATATATTATTTTAATATCAAAAGAATGATATTGTCGCTCGTGCGTACGTACGGACTACCGTCTCCACGAACGCGATGAGATTCATTCTCCATCGTATCCATTCAAGTATAATTATCATTTGATGATTTAAAAAATGATGTTTAAGGACTTGATATCATTCTGGATATGAATAATATACAACCTATCCTTTACAAACATGTCTTACGTAACAAAACATATAAAAGAAAATAAGTAAGTTAACACCCGAAACAATGATAACACTAAGATATTATTATCAAATCAATATTAAAAGATCATATATGATATCATATTAATATATATGATTCTTGAATAATTTAATAACATGTATTTCACCATTATACAGGAGGTTAAACTACCCCAACCAAGGAAAAATACAAGGTATGGGGTTTTCATCTCACTCCTTATTCCCGTGAGATTCATGCCATATTGCCACCATCACCTTTTGTGTGGTGTATGTACTGCCCATAATTATATTCTTTGTGTAATACAGTCTAATTTATGTGTATTTACATATTCATTGTATGATACCTCTTTGATGGGTTGTATGTTTCATAAGATACCAAATTGGTAAGGGTTATTTCACAATCTCTTCATTATCCGAGGTTGTTTATATGTAATAATCTACTGGGATCTCTTTATCATCCACATCCATGTTTCTTCAAAATGTATTTCAAAACATTTTTATTATTTACAAGAATATGGGTTAAAGTCATTTATACCCTTGTTCCACTTTTTATAAGAGGAATCTTTCCGTCGTTTTCAAAACAAGTTCCTTTTTAACCTTTTCGACAGAATTAAGGTAAGACTGTTTTTTTAACTTATACGGCGAGTGCGGTTATTTTCTACCGTTATAAAATCTTCAAAGTTTTCCTTACAAGCTTATAAAAATATTTTCAAGAAAATGTTTTATTTTATATGGCTCTTAAATGATTTCAAAAATAGAAAGAGATATTTCTCCAAAAAGTGTTTTGATTTCATCTATGTCAACATCCTTTGATGGATTTTACGCTTATTTGAAGATGATTTATTATGATAAAAAACTTCTATATTGTATTGAAGGTTTTGTGATATGATTGACTGTGGATGTGCTATTTTTATACCATTCATAGTTTATGGTGAAATTATTGACAGTTCGTATGCTATTTTTAATACGAATGTTTATGTTATGTTTAAACCTTTTCATATGGGAATGCATTGGACTTAATATGTGACGGGTGGAGCCCGCTATAGCTTCTCGATGCATCGGTAGGTCTCATGAGACAAACTAGTGTCTTGGCACAAGGCCTTGGAAAAATCTTATTTGTAGTCTTGGCACGCGGCCTTGGCTATGTGGTTATGATAGTCTGGCATTATGCATTCCAGCATTATGAAAGTGGTTATTGATATTGCATGTGATTATTCGATTAGTAGAATATCCATGTGAACAAGTAAATGGAATTATTTCATTTTACTTTTTCCATACTATGTTGAAGTTCAAGTTTAAAAGGCTTTTGTTTTAGTTATACATAGACTTAAATGTTTATTCTTATTTATGAAAGTTTCCGGTATATTGTTATCCTTACTGGGCATTTGAGCTCACCTCTTTTCTATGTTTTATTTTTTCCAGGAAGTGAAGAAGTAAATTATGAATGAACTGCAGGGATATTATGTGGGGCTATGAGTGTGGTTTATGGAGACAATATGTTGTTGTAGTAGTTTTTCATTTTATGATGTAATGTAGGACTTATGAATATATCTAGTGTTTCCAAGGCTACTAAACCAATCGGTCTTTCGAGATTTGATCTTTCTTGTGATCATTCCAATGTTATGTAATAATGCACCGACTCTGGGTAACTAGGGTCGGGGCGTTACACACGATCTTTGAGTAATTCACCTTTAAGTGAAAACAGGCTCGGCTCGTTAATCCCAGTGGGTCGACGGGTCGGGTTAACCTAGTTTGGGTGAGTCCGACCCAGCAGGTGTGTCAGATCGGCCCGATGAAATGCGTGGCTCGGCCTGAGGGGTGCGGCCCCACCAGGTTTGGCCTGACCCGACGCGGCTCGGCCCGAGGGGGCCGAGTGGTCCGAGGCGGGGGGCGCAGCCCCCCTATTGCCCGAACTGGCACTGTCAAGCGCCGCCACCCTCCCTAACCGGACAACCAAACCTAACTAGCCTTCATGGCCCAAGCTTCCCCCAAGGGCTGGTCGCGGTCTGTCTGGCACGGTGCCCTCTCGGCTCCACGACTTTCCTCCACCAGGCCTACCGACGGGCCTAGCAGTTCCTCAACTGATTCGGACCGTGGAACCAGGGTCGTGGTCTTCCTCAGCATGGCGCCGTGGGGAGGTGAGGTTCCTCCCATCTGCATGGCTGAATATACTTGATCAGTTCTTTCCCAGTCGAGCAGCCCGCAGTAGCGGGCCACAGTTCTTCCTTATGCGGTTGGTGCCTTCATTTGTCACCACCTCTGTTCGTCACCACCTTTATCCGACATGGCCTCAATCGCAAATAAACGAAACTAGAGTGGGTCATCGGGCTGTGTGCGTTCGGACCGCGCCCTCCATGTTAGGTGGTAATAGTTTTCATTTTTCATTTTAGAAAATTCAAAAAATTACAAGAACAATTTTAATCAACTAAAATTGTATAAAATCACCCTACCTCGATAATTGACATCGCACATCAGGCGTCACGAAAGACGGGGTCGTGGGGAGAGGATTCGTAGATGTCTTCAGAGTGCGTCCGAGGATCAAGAGGCGTCTCCACACTAGTTACAGAGAAGTAGAAGGGAGGAACGTTGTCTCTCTTTATGGAGTCAGTGTTCTTCATCGAAGAGGTGTCGTTCTTCGTGGAAGGATGGTTTTCTTCAATGAAAAAAGAAATTCTATTCTTCTTTTACACAAGAGCTCTCTCAAATATCCTTCCAACACAATTTGTTCCAAAAATAAATTAATAGCTAATTTTATAATTTTATAACACTTGAAATTAAAAATTTAAATCTCTTAATTAATTAATTGAAGAGGTTGAATTCATTAATTATGGTGTGGAGGGAAATAGTAATGAGAGAAAGAGGTAGAGGAAGAGTTCTCATTACAAAAGGGGAGTTGTCAATTAATTAAATAAATGTGGTTTAATGGAATTTAGGGAGGACGAATGTTTGGGGCTCGTGTGGGCCCCACCCCACAAATATCCACACATGGGATGATGGGTGGTTTTGAGTCACACCCTTAACTCCCCTTTGTAGTATATAACTACCATAGATATAAATAAAATTGTGGACTGCAAATATAATTTATTTTATTCTAAATTACAAATTATTAACTTTCTTCCCGTATAAAACACAAATGCGGTAAAGGTCCCCGTAAGAGAATACCTTCACTACGAGTTCATTGGTGCCTTCAAATTTTAATTCCAAGCATTTGTTCAAAAGATTGAAAAACCAGCACGTTCATTCACTGAACGTACCTGCGCTAAAAATCAAAAAATTATTCCGGGCACACTGTTCCTTGGAATCATGTGCCGTTAGAAACTGTGTACTCGTTAAATTCCAAATAATTTAAGAAAAAACATTTACATGAAATTTATGGGTCTTTACATTAACCCCACCTCAGGGCCTCACATCCCCTTAAAGATACAACATAAACTAGGGGGAAATGAGGGTACTGAGCAAGAATCTAATCCTTATGCCCACTTTTTCTCTTCTGGAGGTTCCCGTGCTGCCAAAAAATGTGCACCATAGGAATCACCCATCAATGTAGGACCCTCTCTTGTTGTTCCTCGATCTCTACTGGGACTATAGTGAATGTTTCCCCATCATCGATGTCAACCTCTCCATGATCCATGATGTGTGATGGGTTGTGCACGTATCTCCTCAGTTAAGCTACGTGGAAGATGTCGTGCACACGGTGCAACGGCGGTGGAAGGTCTAGGTGGTATGCCTCATCCCCTACACCGCTGAGGATATGGAATGGTCTGATGAAGCACAGAGATAACTTTACACCCTGGAAAAATCTCTGTAATCCACATCGAGAAGAGACCCGTAAGAAAACATGGTCACCATCCTCAAACTCCAGTGGCCTTCGTCCCCTATCAGCATAGAAATTCTGTCTACTCTGTGCAGTCCTCATATGCTCCTGAATGATCTGCACCTTCTCTGCATAGCCTGAACAATTTTTGGTCCTACAATTGCTGACTCCCCAGGGTCAGTCCAGCACAGTGGTACCTATAAGGTCGGACGTACAGTGCATCTTAAAGTTCCATCCCGATTGTGGAGTGGTAGATTTTGTTGTACGCAATCTCTACCAAGGGTAGGTGATCCTCCCAACTGCGACCAAAGTCAGGGACACATGCACGGAGCATGTCCTCAAGATTTTGAGTGGTCATATTCTTCTTGCCATCCGTCTGAGGATGGAAGGTGGTGCTTAGATGTAGTTTCATCCCAAAAGCCTCCTGTAATCCCTTACAAAGATAGCAAGTAATGATAACATCTTGATCGGAGACGATAGACGATGGAACACCAAGAAGATGTACGGTCTCCTAGACATATAGGTGTCCCATGCTCTCTACTAAGCCCTACTATCTGGTCGGTTGGAAGTGGGCTGACACGGTGAGTCATTCGATGATAACCCAGATAGAGTCGTGTCCTCCAGATGTACATCAATTGGGAAAGTGTGAAACTCCCTCAGCACATCCTCCTTCAGTAAAACTGGTACCATAATACATCCCCTGATGAGGATGACGTGCTCCCCTCATTCAGAAAAATGCATCAGCTGCCTGCCCGGTGGATATTTGAGAACGTCTCGTCTCACAGTCAGCGTCCCCACATTGTGCCTCTCTGACTCGCTGAAGGAGTGGAGGAGTGACTGTGAGAGACTGTAGAAAGGCTGCTCCATCTATATAGAGAAATGATATCTACAACGCGGCTAGCTCCTCTATCACCTCTCCTAAGCTAAATGCACGATCTCCTGCTAAGAGAATCAACTACAACATTCCCCTTCCCAAGAGTATAAACAATCTCAATGTCCTAGTCCTGGAGGAACTCAAGCCATCGCCACTATCTTAGGTTCAGGTCCTTCTGCGAGAACATGTACCTGAGACTCTGGTGTTCATAGTAGACTGTAAAGTGCTCGCCCATAAGATAGTGTCACCACATCTTTAAGGCGAAGACCACTAATGCTATCGCCAGGTCAAGGGTAATGTAGTTCTACTCGTGTTGTATCAAATTCCATGAATCGTAGGCGATCACTTCTCGGTCCTACATCAGGGAACACCCTAGTCCGGTCCCTGATGAGTCGCAGTAAACTACGAACCCTACACCCACCTCCGGTGGCCTCAAGATGGGTGCACTGGTCAATCTCTGTTTCTGCTCGTGAACGATCTGCTGAAATCTATCTGACCACACAAAGGGTTTTTCCTTCTTCATCAATGTTGAATATGGTGATGAAACTATGGAGAAGTCTATAAATAACCTCTGATAGTACCCATCCATACCTATAAAACTCATCACCCCTATCACGCTCCTGGGTGGCTCCCAAGAAAGTACCACATCAATCATTGTTGGATCCATCGCAACTCTAGCCTCCGAGATGACGTGCCCCACAAAGTGAACCTCTCAAATCCATAACTGGCACATCAAGAGATTACCATAAATCTTGTTCTCTCATAGTGTATCCAGTACCACCTGCAAATCGTACGCGTGCTCCTCCTTAGTAGTCGAGCAAATCAGTATGTCGTTGATGAAGACTACAAAAAAACGACCGAGGTAAGGCTGGAAGATCATGTTCATGAGACTCATGAACACTATTGGGGAATTGGTTATGCCAAAGGGCATAACCAAGATTTCATAGTGGCCATACTAATATGTGAAGGCCATCTTATGAACATCCTCATCTCGAACTCTGAGCTGGTGACATCCTGACCTGAGGTCTATCTTCGAGAACCATCATGCTTCCTTGATCTGATAAAAGAGATTGAAAATACTCGAGAGTGGGTACTTGTTCCTTATAGTCACCTGACTCAGGCTATGTTAGTCAACACACAATCGCAAGATCCCATCTTCTTTCTTGGTGAACAAAATTGGTGATGCCCAGGGTGAAACAGTTGGTCGGATAAATCCCTTCCCCTACAAATCCTCCACCTGTACCCGCAACTCATGAAGCTCGGCGGGAGCCATCAGATATTCTAGAGTAGATATCGGTGTTGTCCCGGGGTACAGAACTATTTGAATTTCTATGTATCTGCAAGGAGGTAGTCTTGGAATGACGTCAGGAAAAATGTTCTCATACTGATCCACCACAATAGGGAAAATCTGACTCCGCACATCAACCACTCTTATGATGAGACTAGCCAACTGATGTGTGGTCGACTGCCCTCTCCTCTACGTAAGTCCATAACGCACTGAAAAGGCTCCCTTCTCACCAGTGAAGGTGAACCTGGTCCCATCCATGCAGACACACTACAATTTGCTCCGAATACAGCCGATCTCAGCATGGACTGTAGATAACCAGTCCATACCCTAGATGACATTGTAAGGTCTAGACGCCACTAGAAGAAGATCCCAGTTGAAGATATCGCCTCCTAGAGTAAGCTCACACTACCGAGACCAGTGTGTAATCATCAAGTCTGCTCACGTAGGAGTCTTTAGCCATATGGATCGAGCCAATGGCTCCATATGAATCTACGAGCTCCGAAAAAGGGCAGTGGCAATAAAATAATAACTCACTCCTTTGTCTATAAGTACTAAAACAAGGGTGGTGTAGACATAGATAGTATCTCAAATCATCTAAGGTGTTCCATAGTCGTAGGCCTTGAATGGATGGAGCTGATCCTGCCCCTGTTTTCCAGGTCCCTGTGGTCGGGGTGGTCATCCTGGTGGTGGTGGTTGTAGAGCCTCAAAGCGTATTCCACCACCCGCTGCTCGGCTAGCTTCTTTTCCTCGTCTGCCTCCTCCCTGTGGATTTCCATGGTCAACCCTCTACCTCTTCCTGGGTGGTCCCTCTACTGTCTGCTACTCATCCTCATGGTGGGACGGTCAGTCTCGAGCCATGTGACCCTTCCCACCACATGCATAAAATTGACTTCCCCTTGAATGGTTGGCTCTGTTTCATGTGCCCCGCACCTTCAAACCAGTATCATCGGGTCACCCTCCTGATGGCCTTGTCCGGTTGGACCTCTGTGAAATCTGTGTACTTCCGAATGCATAAGAATCCGCTATATGTCTCCCTGCAGTGGGTTTTTCTGCTGGCGTCAGCTCAGCATGAAATCTCTCCAGAAGAAGGGCTTGCTCCAGCACTCCTTCCTACGTCAGAATACTAATGGAGATCATCGATGCATTGATCTCATGCCTCATTCCTTGCTCGATGGTCCGGGCCCGAAAGAATGGATCTCATACCATGTCCATGGAGTAGCGTGAGAGGTCATTAAATGTCACCGAGTACTGAGCTACTATCATGCTGCCTAGCCATAGATGAAGTAACTCTGGAATCTGCACCACATAGACGGTGGCTGGATCAAACTCTGAGCGGAACAGAATCTCAATGTCCTTCCAAATTAGAGATGCCTCGCCATGTAGCTGGAGCATCATGATCCACCATCTACCTACTTCTGCGTGAAGTAGACTCGCAGAAAGGATCACCATATGGTCAACTAGTGTCCCTACCAATCGAAAGACTCTAACGATAACATCGATCTAATCCCCGGATTCCTGAGGGTTCGTCTCTCCGCGGATCCTAGGCGGCCTCTATCGCTGAGACTCATGCAGCACACTCAAAAGGCGTTCACTCTCTGCCGCTGGGGCTGGTAGTATCGGTGGACCAGCGTGTAGTGGTACCGCTGGTGCCTCTGCTGTGATGGGGCCCTGCATTGAGGCCTCGTCGCTCGGTGGGCTGCAATCTCTTACGCGACTCGGAACCCTAAATGACTGCCTTCATGGTGTCATCCTTAAAAGGAACAAGAGATCTATAGTCAAAAAATATACCTCGTGATCTGACCCAAATTAATAACAAAGTAAACTTTTGAATCTCATATGAAATCAATGTTTTCGTGCACAGAGTCGGAAATTTGGAGTCGGGGTCCTGATGTATGGATACGTTGGCCACCGCACCAACACTGGGCTCCCTGGACTGATAACCACACTCAATACTATTAACAATATTTCTTCATAGAAAAGAAAGATTATAGTCCTGAGTTTTGTGGTAGAACTGACTCCTTTGATACAAATTTGTCACGACCCATCCTCGGGACCCATGCCGTGACTACCCCAAGCTCGCCTTCCATAGGCTATGCCCTGGCGACTACCACCAAAGGCGTAAATTCCTATAAAAGGGAAGGTGTTGCCTTTATAAAAGTAAAAAAATACAACAGAGTATGGAAATGAAGTAAGAACTATATAAAAATAAGTAAGAAAGTAAGTGCTGAAAAGTAAATGGGCCAGTATACAAACCAAACTGAAAAGAAAGTACAATAGTAGTAATGTAAAGAGGCAACCACTGGCTCATTCTCCAGATATCCCACCTGATGGGTGTGTACCGATGGTCTTCTCAGTTCCTTGGGTCCAGTCATCCACCTCGTTTACGTCCCGCCATGTGGTCCACCTCCGGGTACTATCCATCTCCACAAACCCTTACCTCGATCAGTGTTGTATGTCGTCTTCACCCAACACAATGTTGTGTGGCATAGCCCATTAAGGGGTGAGTATACGATACTCAGTAGAGATCCTGAGTCCCCCAAAGGTCTCTTAGAATCCTAGAAATATAAACCACAAAGTAAATATACAAACACAAATTATCAACCGACTCTACATTGGTATATTCCCATCCATATACCTAAGTCATCAATTCCAATTCGACTCCAACTCTCGATCCCAAGCACAACCCATTCTGCAAAAGAAAGAGGTCAACCACACTGTTGGTAACGATTGCAAGTCAAGAATCAGCTCACACAGGTATACTACTAATGAAGAGGGGAGGAGATGATTTTATGTAGCTTCTGAATCATCTCCTCTACTGACCCCATGTAGGATAATAGTACAGAATTCATTACTGCAGAACCCACGGAGGATCCTAGTACAGTCGTCACCGCTGCCGAACCCACGGAGGATCCATGTATAGTAGTCATCGTCGCCGAAATCACATAGGATCCATGTACCATCGTAATTGTTGCAGAACCCACTGAGGATCCATGTATAGTGGTCATCATCGTCGAACTAAAAGAGGATCCTATCACGGTAGTTGTCGTAGTCACAGCCAACTCTAGGGTTCAAGCACACATCACGCATTACGGGAGGGTTCGCTCCTCAGGCCAAGGGGTAAGATACATCAACTATCAGGAAGTCCAATGCTGATGTATCCCGAAGTTCCATCTTGTCAAAAGGAACCTAACGCGACAGACGGCGGGTCAATCAGAGGCCCGATCTGAGAGATATTAGCATTTTTGCTTCGGGGGCCCGGTTGGAAATATGATCGTTCCAAACCCGACCATTTTCCAATGTTAACCAAAACTCACATAGAATATCAAAAAGTACCTCCACGTCACGAGGGTCCCAATGATGCAAACGGTGAGTAGATCAGACGCACGGTCTTCGAGTTATTCCACTTTATGTATAATCGGGGCCATCTTGTTAAGCCCAGTGGGTCGATGGGACGGCTTAACACAGTTTTGACAGGTCCGACCCAGCAGGGGTGTCAGACCAGCCCGATGAAATTCACGGCTCAGATTGTGGGGTGCGGCCAGGCCCGAAGGGCTGCGGATCGTCCTAAGTTGGCGTGGCCCAGCCCGGAGGGGTGCGGCCCGGCCCGGCGCGGCCCGACCCGGCTGCGGCTCGGCACGAGGGGGCCGAGCAGTCTGAGGCGGGGGGCGCGGCCCCCCGGGTACCCAAACAGGAAGCGCCAAGCAGTGCCGCCCACCCTAACTAGTTGGCCTAAGCCATCTGACCTTCTTGGCGTATGCGGCCCGCACGGGCGGGTCGTGGTTCGTCCGGTGCAGCGCCCTCCCAACGCCGCAGCTTTCCTCCGCCCGGCGAGCCGATGGGCCGACCGGTTCTTTTTTCGAAGCAGCCCGAAGAATGCGGGCTTCGGTCTTCCATAGAGCGGTGCCATGGGGATCGGCGGTTTCTCCCTTTGTCCCGACTGGCTATAACCGACCAGTTCTTTCCCACTCGAGCGGCCCGCAGTTGTGGGCCGCGGTTATTCCTCACGTGGTCGTCACCTTCATTTGCCGCCACCTCTATTCATCACGACATTTTTCCAACATGGTCTCAATCCCAAATAAAATAAACTAAAGAGGGTCGTCTGGCTGTGTGCATTCAGCTCGCGCCCTCCGCATTAGGTGGTAACAGTTGGAAGAATGTGTTTTAGAAAATTCAATGAATTACAAGAACAATTTTAATCAAATAAATGTGTATAAAATCCCCATACCTCAAAAATTGACGTCGCATGTCGGATGTCACGAAAGACGGCGCCGTGGGGAGAGGATTTGTAGAGGACGTCAGAGTGTGTCTGATGAGGAAGCAACATCTCCACACTAGTTGGGTAGATGTGTAAGGAAGGCACATTGTCGCTCTTCGTGGAGTCAGTGTTCTTTGTCAAAGAGGAGTGATTCTTCGTGGAACGATGGTGTTCTTCAACAAAAAAAGAAACTCTCTTCTTCTTTTACACAAGATCCCTCCCAAATATCCTCCCAACACAACGCGTTCCCATAAAAAATAATAGAAATTGATATTATTTAATTAACACTTGAAATAAAAAATTCAAATCTCTTAATTAATTAATTGAAGTGGTTTAATTCATTAATTACATTGTGTTGGAAATCAATAAATAGAGAGGGAGGGAGAGGATGAGTTCTCATTCAATACGGGGTGTTGTAAATGAATTAAATAAATGGGGGTTTAAGAAGTTTAGTGAAGAAGAATGGTTTGGGATCATGTGGGTCCCTCCTCACAAATATCCACACATGGGAAGTTATGTGATTTTGGGTCCCACCCTTAACTCCCCTTTGTAGGATATAACTACCATAGATATAAATTAAATTGTGTATTGCCAATTTTATTTATTTTATTATAAATTCCTAATTATTATCTTTCAACTCAGATAAAACGCAACTACGTTAAAGGCCTTCTTAAGTGAATACTGGCGCTTCAAGTTCATCGGTGCCCTCAGTTATCAATTCCGAGAACCGGTTCAAAAGATAGAAAAACCCACTCGTTCGTTCACTGAATATACCCGAGCTAAACTTCAGAAAATTATTCCGGGCACACCGGGCCTCGGAATTAGGTGCCGTCAGAAACTGTGTACTCATAAAATTCATAAAGAAAATTAAGAAAAAAAATTATACTTGAAATTTCCAGGTCTTTACAAAAACCTGGGATTTTGTAGTACACTATCTATTTAATGAAATTCAATAACTTGCGCCACACGAAACACCGAGTTCGAGACCCCCACCACTAACATAACTAGTCGTTCACATTACAATTATGAATAGTATGAACTGAATTTTGAATTTTATATAATTTATATAATTTTAACATCCATATTATGTGTTTCATAGGAATAATTTAAGATCAAATTCAATTTTTCAGATAAAATAAGTAATTCTAAAAAAATGATATTTTATCACCTTTTAATTGAGAACCATTTTTAAATCCAATATTTGACACTGTTATTTATCAAATTCGGTAGAAAAAACATGTCCTTTATAATTGGGACATATAAATTTAGTATGGATAATTTTTTGGTGTTTTTATGATAACTTTCATATTTTGATGATTAATGAAAAATCCTAAATAATAATTGAAAAAAAATTAATCAAAATAATTTATAGTTTCAAATTAAACATTATAGTGGTTTTAAAGTATAAATAGATTGTATTTTTACCATTTAATATAATTTTGTTGACTGGGAGTAATTTCACTTTTTAATTAGACATAAACACATGTCAATCTTTTGGTAGTTTTTTCCTTCTAAAAAACCCTCTTTTTTGTTTTCACAACAGGAATTAATTTTAAATAAATTTCTGTAACTTCTATATTTTTAATTTGGAAAAAAGGGTACCATATTTAAAATTGTGAGGTCCAAATTGTGTAAAGAGACAACTTTTATTATTAGTCATTTTGAATACTAACTTCATTAAATATTTTATTTACCATGGTTAGAGGGTAAATCGAGTAAATAAAGGTAAAAAATAATTTTATAATATTATTAAATTACACTAACACAAATCTTAACCCTATTTTTTGATACATGTCCAAACATGGCCATCCATTGGTCGATTTTGGTTCCCCATATATCCACTTATAAATGAAAATGACACTATTAAAAGTAATTTAAATATATGTAAAATTTAATAGAAACATATATAATTTAGTAAACCAAATTTATATGAAGCCATATAATAGAACTCTGATACTATAAATATTCCTTAGATGTTAAAAATATTAATAAGATATTTTATTCTTAATTTATAGAACTTAAATATTTAAATTTATTTATGAGACAATATTGATATTGTATTTTTCTAATTAATGAATGAATAAAATAAATGATATTATAAACATTAAAATAAATTTAAATAGATAATTTTTTCCATCCATTAATTTTATACTTTAATATGATATTTCAGGTATGATTCAATGATTTTTTTCGAATTCATCATGTTTTTTTGACTTTCTCAAGAACCAAATTATTTGTAGTTTCAAAATTGACATAATTGAGTTAAAAATAATACGCATTAATTAAATGATATAATATTTCTAAAAACCTAAGGATCTGTCAAAATACTTAAATAATGTTATATATGTCATTGATGAACCACTTTAGGATCTCTTGGCAGTTTATAGTAATTTTATTAACCATATAGTGTAAGAATAGAAGATGACATGGTTAAACATCAACTATTTAACTAAGAGTGATATCTAAAATATAAGGTTAATATGGTGACCTAAACATTTATAAAACATATTAGATGAATGTTTTGAGACCCATCCCCACCTTATCCATGAAATAAATACATTTTTATCTATTTGAAACCCAATATTATTTTGGAATAAATTAATATTTTATGCTTTTCTGAAAGTGCATCTCACCTCTCTTATAAAAGGGTAATTCCTTTCTCTTAAATTCACAATTCCAATGCCATTTGTCTCGGAGAAATCCTATACCAATCTTCTCCCATATACCCTAAAATCATCCTAGTATAATTATATAGATCATAAATGTAGCCAAAAGAGCCATTTTTTTCAAATCAAAATGATGCATCAAAAGAAAAAGTAATTATTCCATAACCTCTTTCAAATTTCTTTTCTTTTTATTCTTACCCTTTCATTTTTATTTGAATACTAAAATAATAACTCCAAGACCTTATACATAATGAGATTTTATTATAAATATGGTATAACCTTGTTCATTGCTATATCCATCCTATTAATGAAAAAGTCACCATACGTGCGTGCGTACGACTTAACGTCTTAACGTCGTGGTGTTTTTTGTTACTTAGAACATCATTATTTGGATGCGTAAAATAATGAGTATAGTTAATGTAAAAAATGAATATAACAGTGTAATAATTCATTATATATAATATACTATAAAATTATACATGTTTTCACCGCCAATAGAGTGATATTGACGCTCGTGCGTCCATACGTATTACCATCTCCGCAATGCTTTCAGATTCGTTTTTAACGATCATCCTTAATTATTTTTATTAATATATATATATATATTCATTATAAGGTATATACAATAACATTGTTAATTTAAAAATATATATTTATGTAGATAAATATATGTCATTCACTTACTTCTGTTAAATATGATATGAAAACGGGAATGGCGTTTATGCGTACGTATGACCTACCTCTTTATAAAAAATATTTTCCATTTCATATATCTTTAAATTATACTTATTTTTATTCTGAAAATAGAAGATATATAAATAATGTTTTATATTCTGGGTGTATGTAAATCATGGTGTATGTGGTACGGTTGATAATAAAATATAAAAACAAGTATGCTAATGAAAGTAATTATTACCCGAAAAGGTAATTTTAAATGAAAATTATAATAAAAAGGGTAGTATAATTTAATAAATGAATCATATATTATATCAAAAATATTAATGTGGTCTAGGAATAATATAAAAACATACTATGGTCCTTATACATGAGGTTAAACATACCGTCCACTAAAGGAATGTAAAATATAAGGGTTAATTCCTCAATCTTATTATTATCCATGATTGTTTATGGGTAAGTATATATTGGGAATTATTTAGCTTCCAGGACCATGTTTCAAGAAAAATGTTTTATAATGAAATAATTTATGGTTTTGTGGAAGGGATACTTTTGAAAGATAATCATTTTAAATGTTTTAATGATTTATTTTTTAAATTTTTTTATTAATGTCCATGTTTTAAAAATGATTTTAAGGATTTAGTTTTATGGACATGATTGTCATAAAATGATAATTAATTTAAAAATATTCAATTTTTTATTGGAAACATTGATTCAAAATTATCTTTTAAATTAATTCCTTTATAAATGTGTGACTTTTAAATGATTTCACAAAAAAAGGATATTTCTCTCCAAGAGTTTTATAGGTCATTTTCAACTATTTCAACATACTTTACTGGATGTTATTATTTTTTGAGGTTGATTTATTATAATACAATATTCAATATTGTATTGAATGAGGTATAATATGTTTGATTTTGGTTGTTCTATTTCTATACCTTTCATAGTTTATGGTTAATGTGTCGACATTTCATTTTCTAGTATTAATACAAATTTTTATGTTATGTTTCAACATTTTCATATGAGGAATGCATTAGAATTATTATGTGATGGGAGGGAACCTCTATATCTCCTCGATGCATTGGTAGTTCTCATAAGATAAACTAATGTATTGGCACAAAGAATTTACAAAATTTATATTTAGGGTCCTTGAACGAGTCCATGACCATGTAGTTAAGATGTCTAGAATTATAGATTCAATCATTATGAGATTAGTTATTAATGTTACAAGTGATTATTCAAATATAAGAATATCAATGTAAATAAGAATATTGAATTATTTTATTTGACATTCCTATATAATGCTGATTTTTATGTTTAAATGGATTGTGTTTCAATTTTATACCTCTCCATTAAAGATTAGGATTATTTATGATATCTTCCACTATATTTTTTATCCTTATTGGGTGTTTTATCTCACCCCTTCTTATGTTTTATTTTCCCAAGATTCCAAGAAGTATATTTGGATTTATATGCAGGTTTACGATCATAGAATAATGGAATTATCAAATGGTTTTTTATGATGCGTTTTATGTTATAAATTGTAATGTAAATTTCATGTATGGAATTATTTTCTAATGCTTCTAAACTGATCATCCCATCTGGTCATGATTCATTGTAATCATACCAATGTATTAAAAAAATGCTCCAACTCTAGGATACTAGGGTAGTGGAATTACAGTTGGTATCAACGTAAGTATATCAACATCCTTTAAAAAAATTTATATAAACTCTAATTAGGAATCATTTCCCTATGATATACTTCTGAGGATACGTATAGAAGAACCCCCTAGAATTTTGGTAATGATCAAGGATTACCTAGGATTAAACTAAAGATTTTATAGATTGATATAGAATTACCTTTATTATGTGGATTTTTTAATGTGATGCTTCTCTCACCCTGTAATTTTTGGTATTAATTAATGGAGGAAACCAAGAGGAATTGAATTAACATTTAGTATGTCAGAAAATATATTGATTTTGAGAGAAATAATTGGATAATGAATGGAGAGAAAGGTATTATGATTTTTCAAAATCAGATATCATGATATATGATTAACAATGGAATCATTGAGGACCTTTCTAACACATTGCGTAAGTAGAAGATTAATTTTTATAGTTGTTCAAATTTTAAGAAGCATAGTAGAAAGAATATTTGGGTTCTATTTTTCAAGAGGAAGGAAATAATAACCTTGAGGAATATCTCAAATGGAGGGAAAGATGTAATCTCTAGGGGAAAATGGTTCAAAGAGTGACCCATTATTATGGAGTTAAATTTTCCATTTATAGAAATCATGGAAATTACCCAACTCAATGCCCAGACATAATAATATACCTCTAAACAAAGGAAAGTCTTATTCCATGACAACAATAATATATGATGTATTTATGTATTAATTTATATTGACATAAGAATTATTAAAAATTTTATTATATAAGGTGTCTTCAGTTTATGTTTTCTTGTTAAGGATTTTGAAGACCCTTTTGAATAGATATAATGGACAAGAAAATTGATTTATGGGTATGAAAAAGGATTCCAATGTACAATGCTTCAACTATAATGTTATGGTACACTATGTGAATAAATGACTAAATAAAAAAAAGAATATACCCCAAATCCAACTATTGGATGACAATTAAGATTATGATTCTACCATATATGGAGAGGAATAATTAATCTACGTATGTTGGGATTGGAGAATTATGTTATTTTAGTATTGTATCAATGATGTAATAGCAATATGAATTATAGTAATAATTAAAGATTGTACTGTAGTACTATTTCTTTGTAGATTTGAGAGTTAATTGTACTATGAAAAAAGACTAAATAACAAGTGAAACAATTGGGAAAATACATAGTTGAGGGAAAGATAAAACATTAAAATGTTTTTGAAACTGAGATAATGATTTCGGAAAAAGATAATATTGATTTGGAAAATTTATATTGGATATTCTTGAGTACCTAAAAACTAAATTATTGTTTTTTTCCATCATTGTTGGAGTTTATAACATTTTTGAATACAAGGAGTATATTCAGTATTATATATAGAATAAGGGATCATGAATGTAATAAATACTTTTTTATTGTAATTAAGGGTGATACCATGTTTTATGAGAATACATAATGATGGTATTCACATGTTATTACGTAGAAAAAGTGATCTTTAAT
Source organism: Viscum album (assembly GCA_963277665.1). NCBI lineage: Eukaryota > Viridiplantae > Streptophyta > Magnoliopsida > Santalales > Viscaceae > Viscum > Viscum album. Next base: position 51,878,404 of record OY728143.1, on the reverse strand, counting down.
ATGATTACATTACTTATAAATTTTGGAATGTGAGATTAGACAGAAGTATTTTGGATAAGTATAATGGTTGGAGTCAATTAAGTTGTACATTGAATACAATTATTTATGGTTAAAAAATTTCATAATATTATTTTGAGATTGTTATAAAAAGGAAAACTTGGAGGTCCGTTGACAACCCGTCGCACCCAACAAGGCTGTGAGAATTGAACCCGCAACCAAAGGGTGATAAGGTTGAATCACCTACCACTTTCCAATGTGATTTCCTGGTTTGTATAATGTTTTTTATAAAATGGTTAGATAGATAAATTATAAACTCATTTTTTTGGAACCCTATACGATTATAATGAATATAATATTTTTGAGTTCTATTATCTTTTGAAGTAAAAGATGATTTTGTGGTATAAATTAGTTAAAGGATGGAACTAAAATGTCAATTAATTTTTTCCATTTATATTAAGTGAATGGATCTTAAAACCAAAATAGTTTTATACTAATAACTAATGTTTTATTGAAACGATGATACATTAAATCATCATAGATTGATGTCTTTGAGGCCCTCATAAAGACAATTATTGTTAACTTTTTTTTGTAATTAATGACCTCAATCACTATATATAAATATTCATGTATTTCCTATAATTATGTGTCTATAATATCTACCAATGTTCACCTATACAAAACCCTGATTTTTTTGTTTCTTTATTTCATTTCCCTCTTTTTATAACCAAATTTTAGTAACCCTTTTACTAATGTGGGTTTCAAAAAAATGAATTTTATATTTTCATTATTTTTTTTCAAAGAACAATTTTAAATTGTTAGGATGAAATATATTGAAGGAAGGGAGACTTTAACAACACAACATTTCATATTAAGTTATCTCTTTAAATTAATTCGATAGCTTGTGTCACCCGCAACACTGAGTTCAAGCGCCCCATGACTTTCCAAAAAAGCTGTTCAAAAAGAAGGTATGAATAGTATAAATTGAATTTTTAATTTCATATACTTTATATAAATTTAAAATAAATATAACGTGTTTCTTATACATAATAAAGAAACAAATACAATATTTCAGATAAAAGAAGTATTGTTCAAAAAAATTCAATTTTGCAACCTTTTAAATCTAATATTTGACACTTTTATAAATTAAATTTGAAAAAATAAACGTTTTATTTATAACCAAGACATAAAAATTTATTTTTGATAAATGTTTGGTGTTTTTTTATAACATTCAATTTTTAATGTATAGTGAAAATATTAAATTTTAATAGAAAAAAACTTTTTTAATCAAAATAATTTATGTTGTCAAATTACACATTTGAGTGTTTTTAAAGTATAATTAGATAATATTTTTACCATTTAATATAATGTTGTTACTTTTATGTAGTTTAAATTTTTTATTATACATAAACACATGTCAATCTTTTGGTAGGTTTTACTTCTTAAAAACCTATTTTTTGGTTTTGACTGTAGGAAATAATTTTTAATTAATATCTGAATCTTTTGTGTTTTGAATTTCAAAAAATGGATTTTATATTTTTAATCAGGAGAACAAAATTTTTTATTTAGGTGTCTTTTATTTTTAAACATTTTGAATAGTGAAATTAGAAAATATTTTATTTACTAGAGTTAAAGGTTAAATCTAGTGAATAAATATAAAAAATAAAATTTTAATAATATTAAATTAGCATACCATGTGTCCAAAACCTCTTTTATGTTACATGACTAACCATGGAAATCTTTGGGTTGATCTTGGAAGCCCATGGTGCCACTTATAAGTGAAAATCACACTTTATTAAAATTAATTTTGAGATAAGGAAAATGTAACCTAAATATATATATTTTAGTCAGAAATGTTTATATGAGGTTACATAATTTATAAATTCGACTATAAATATTAATTGTTAATATAATAACATTTACTAAATCAATTTATTTTATTTATAATTTTTAGTAATAAAATTTTTAAATGTATTTTTGACACAACAATGAAGAAATACTTTCCTTATTGATGAAAAAATCAAATAAACGATATTATAAATATTAAAAAAATGTAAATTGAACCATTTGATTCCATCAAAGAATTTAATAGATTAATTTTATATATTAGGGATGATTTATTGTAATTTTTAAGTAAAAATTTTTTCATTACTTTTATCAAAACCAAATACTAAATAGTTTCAAAATTGATATAAATGTGATTTTAAAACAAATACACTTTTATTAAATGGTATAATATTTATTAAATTATGCGGATCAGCCAAAGGACTTATATAATATTATATTTTTCAATAATGAACCACTTATGATTATTGTGGTAGTTTATAGTATTTTTATTAACTATATAGTGAAATAATACAAAAGACGTGGTAAAAGTTAAACTATTTACCTATGAGATAAATCTAATAGATAAGGATAATATGATTACCTAAATATTTAAAAAACCTATTGGATGACTGGTTTTCGACCCATACCAACCTTATCCTATATATAAATCCATTTAGAGCTTTTAAAATCACAAAATTATTTTAGAATAATTTAATATTTCAATCTTTTCTTAAAGTGCACTATACCTCTCTTATAAAAGGGTTCTTCACATGCCATAAATTCACACCTCCAATGACATTTTTATAGAAAACCCCCAATAAAATCGTTTCCAATCTACCCTAACTTCATCCTTGAGGCCATACGTTGATCAGAATGCTAACCTATAGAGCCCATTTGTTCAAATCAAAAGAAAGCACCCAAAGAAGAGGTAATTATTTCATCACCTCTTTCAATGTTCTTTTCTACTTCGACTTCCTCTTTGTTTGTTATTTTATCACAAAAATAATAACTCCAATACCTTATAAATACATAGATGTTATTACAAATATGTTAAAACCATGTTCATTATACTATTCATCATATGAATGAATAAGTCATTAAACATGTGTACGTACAACATAACATCTCTACATCGTGGTGTATTTTGTTATTCAACACTTCATTATTTGGTTGGGTATAATAATGAGTACAGTTAATTTAAATAATTAATAAAACATTTTAATTATTCAGTATAAATAATATTCTATCCAATTAAACACATTTTCATCATCAATTTTAATGATATTGTCGCCCGTGCGTACGTACGTATGGATTACTGTCTCCATGAAAAGATGAGAATCGTCTTCAATGATTACCCATCAAGAATTTTTATAAAACTATACATATATTAATTTTGGAGTATATGAAATAATATAAATACTAGAATAATTTATATTTATGAAGATTAATATATCTCGTTCACTTACTTCCATTCAATATGACATGAAAACGGAAACATAGTTTTTTAGTACGTACAGCCCACCGACTCCATAAATGGTGTTTTATATTTCATATATATATCTATCATAAATATTTATATTCAGAATATATATGATATATAAATCATGTTTTATATTCTGGAAGTATGTATATCATGATCTATGTCATACGATCAATGATAACAAGGTAAATCACGTACGATAAAGACAGTGATGATTACGTGAAATGTTACATTAACATAAAATATATTCTTAAAAGGGTTGTATAATGTTATAAATGAACCATATATGATATCATAAATATTAATGTGGTTATTGTATAATTTAATAACTTACTATGGTCCTTATACAGTAGGTTAAATGTAACCTCATCCTAAGGAAAGTACAAGGTAAGGGTTAATACCTCAATCTCATTATACTCCAACATTGTTTATGTGTCAGTATTTATTGGGACATATTTATCATCCATGTTCATGTTTCATAACATGTGTTATCAAAGGGAATATTTTATGATTTTTTGGATGGGACTCTTCAGAAATATCATCATTACAATTTTTTAATCAATTATTTTCTCTAAATTGTTTTAATTAATGTCCATGCTTTTAAAATGATTTTGAAGATTTATTTTTATGGATAATATTATTTTAAATAGTTAATTACTTTTAAATGTATCAACATGATAAGGGACACTATGATTAAAAAATATCTTTTAAATTAAATCCATTATAAATGTGAAACATTTAAATGACTTAATAAAATGGATATTTATCTCAATAAGTTTTGCTGATCATTTTCAACTATGTCAATATCCTTTACTAAATATTAATATTGATTGAGGTTTATATATAATACCATATTCATCCATATTGTATTAAATTAGTTATGATATGATTGATTGTGGATGTGAAGTTTTAATACCTTTAATGGTTTATAGTTAAATTAATGACATTTCATATCCTAGTTTAAATACGAATATTTTTGTTATATTAAAACATTTTCATATACGGAATACATTGGACTCAGTATGTAATTGGTGGGTCCCACTATAGCCTCTTGATGCATCAGTTGGTCTCATGAGAAAAACTAGTTTCTTGGCACAAGACCTTGACAAAATTTATATTGATGGTCTTGTCATTATGCCCTGACCTTGTGGTTAAGATGTCCGAAATTATGCATTCTATCATTATAATATTATTTATTAATGTTCAATGTGATTATTCGGCATGTTGAATATCCATGTGAATTATTAAATGGATTTATATTATTTATCATTACCATATTAGGCTGAAGTTTATGTTTAAATGTATTTTGTTTCAATTTTATACTTTTCTATAAATGTCTATGATTATTCATGATATCACCCTATATATTGTTTATCCTTACAGAGAATCTGAGATAACCTCTTTCTAATGTTTTATTTCCCCAGGATTCCAAGAATTTTATTATGATTTATATGTAGGATTAATATAATGTAATAATGGAGTTCTCAAAAGATTATTTTTGATTTGCTTTATGATCTAAATTTTCTTGAAAACTTAATTTTTGTAATCTATTTTCAAATGATTATAAAATGATCAGTCCATCAAGACTTGATTCCTTATAACCAGGTCAATGTATTAAAATAATGAACCATATTCGGCTATCTAGGGTAAATGTGTTACAATAATGATACATCATTGATTCAGTTAAGATACCATAATATCCACATCATTTCATCCCAAATGTTTCATTCTACATTTATCATTGTACATTCACACAAATCCAACTGCATGAGAAATTTAGGGATGAGTACATAAAAATTCATGCATTAGGATTCAAACATTTGATTCATACAGATCATTTTCCCTTTAGTCTATAATTTGAAATATCCCCATATGAGAATAGAGATATATTTTGCTTCTATAATAATATATCTATTAATATCTTTTCTAAATTAATCAACCTATGATAACATCATGGTTTCGGCTGCATGGTGACTCCTAAACATAGTCGGTAAAATAACATGTGCTTCACTAAGATATTTCACTTCAAAATACATATCATATCACCCTTTCATCTCATCACTAATATGTATACATGATCCTAAAATGATAATTTAATTCAATGATATAATAAGAATAACATATTCATAAAAAAAATATATTATGTTGAAACATTGATCCCTGAAACATCATTTGTATTCATTTTTAGTCATGAATGAAATAATATTCTAATTTCACTTCATATCGAATTCCTGAATCCATATAATATATTATACATTTTTCACACATGTTATTCATTCCTAAACAAAACATATCCCTATTCCCACTACATATATATGTCCACCATCATATATCCAGGATGGAAGTACATATTCACATCATGCTACTGAAGATAGAGTAATTATGGATAAAAAATTTTGTGAAACACCATGATGGTGGTAATATTCACTACTTTTGGAAAAATATCATTGAAACACACTCCCTAGTTATATTGAAATCCTTCCACCATCATAATTTCCATGAAAATATTCAAGCCATCATATTCATCCTTGACCTTTAATTTCAATTTTTTCTATAGTTTATTCTTCCATTTTGGTAATTATGTCAACTCACTTTTATTGTTTTCATTTAATGGCGAAATGTATTCCTTTATCAAAACATACCACCAACTTGACTCCTTCAACTACATTCCCTCATAAAATATTTCTGGTTCTCCATCATCAATCATTTAAAAAAAGTAATTATTTTGAATAATGATACATAGTTATTATCTCTCTTTTTGACCTCCTTAACATTACTAGACGAGTATGCTCTAATGGTTATGGTTTCTCATGCTTAGGTACACCTAAAAGATCCAATTTCTCCTTAAGTTGTCATTATTTTCACCCATTTCATCTTTATCTAAATGGTTATCCTTGTCCATGAAACCATAATTTAATATCACATTTTGGATCCAGATGAGCATCTAATTGAGATCGTCCCAAATGCAATAACCAATCTCATCATCACATTATCAAGTAAAGATGAATAGTTTGGACAGAGTATCAATGTTTTCCCTTTCATTATAATTTATATCTATACATTCCAAATTTCCAAAGACTTGTAGATGTGAGATTATTAACTTTATAGTATACCATGGATCCTATTTTATGCATGGACTCATTGGTACCGATGGACTTCAGTTAACGAGATATGCTTCCAGGTTCCCAAAATTAGAGAATACGGTCTTATGTAACTCCATTGGAAACCTAATGCTTATATAAATTTCATTCAGTGACATATTCACCCTTTCAGCTATAGCATTCTATTTTGGTATTACTTGGATCTTATTATCCCATCAAATTCCATTATTTGGATATAATTCATTAAAATCCTAACTACTATACTATTTACTATTTCTAATCCAAAATCATTGATGGTGTGATCATGACTAATTCTATACAACGATCTTCTACTTATGAAAAAGTTTAAATACTGGATATTTGAAATTCATAATAAAAACCCCAACCTTTATTGTTGACTCATCAATAAATGTCACATAATATTGTGACCCTATATGGGAATGGAAATGGGAACTCCCCCAAATAATTAGTGTCTACCAGGGTCACCTTCCCATCCCCCAGTGTTATGGATCCCTAATAAATGAAACATTATTCTTATCTCCAAGTGTGAAATCCTCCAATTTACATACATTCACCATATTTAGCTCTATTAGTATTCCAGTTATCTTCAACACCTTCACCCACCTATAAATAATGTGGCCTAAGCAATAATGCCAATGTTTTCAATCCCCAATAGAGTTTAGTGATGAAATAATGTTCATTCTAGTATATTTTTCGTTATATTGGGTTGTATTATTTTCTTCCTACGTTATAACAATATATCCTATGTTAATCATCGTTGAATCAACGGAAAACATTTTAATGAAGCCCTCGTCATCATACTAGTCAATATAAATATGTTTTCTACTAAAACAAGGATATACATCATGTTTTCAAGAACTAACACACTTCTATTTACGGTATTGATCGTCACATCAACCTTCCCCATGATTTTCAACAGTCCATCACTACCATTATGTGAAGGATCCGGGCGTAGCAGAAGCGCGTGGGTGGATGTTCCCACATGGATTTTTGACATTAGCAATGATCAATCTGGGATCAATACGACATTAAATGTCAGTCTCCACGGATCGAATCACAAAAAAAGACAAAGAAGATGGTTTGTACCGGAACCACAAATAAGGATAGTTACCGGTTGATTATAGTTAATTTAATTTATTTTAAAGAAATACCTTTTGGGTGTTCATTGTTAGTTGATGTTCTCGATCACGTTGTGGATGTGATCTGTCATTACGTCATAGAATCCATGTGTATACTCCCTCTAGTGGTGATCCACACGTGTACCTTGTATCTCTGGACGTCGCCAAAGGATTCTCCAGGTGCTAACGTGGAGAAGCCTTTGCCTGTGTTGTCCGCCTTAGATCGTCTTGATCCGATGAAAGAGGATCTCTCTCGGTCTTGAGAGTGTTCTTGGAGGAATAGGTTCTTTCGGTCATGAAAGTATTCTCCAGAGATGTTGTGCAGAATGATTCTCTTGTGTAGCGGAAAAGAGTTGGGGTTGTGAGGATATTTATAATCGGGTGTATGGTGTTATAGAGTTATGACAATAAAAAAATGTGTTACACGTTTTATTTATTTCATTGACTCTTACTTAAATCCCTAATGTCGAATAGATAATTCCTTTACATGCGCCCACACTGATTCTAATAAATATCATTTAAAACAATATTATATCCTCAAAATCCCGACTGGAAAAACTACACGGCGTGTGATAATAAATACATGGCATGTACTTGTTTTTCATTGAAAACTACACAGTGTGTACATTAAATGTACACGACATGTATATCTTGTTTTCATTTATTCATTTTCTTTCCAAAATAAAACTAAATGGCGTGTATATTTAATAATACATGGCGGGTACTTGTTTTATTTTATTTTTCCTCCATCATTTAAAACAACATAGGCTTCCTTGAATAATTATTAAACCACGTATGGGAATAATATTTATTCAACTTAAGATACTTGGATACACTTACTGTGTGACCCTCTAGGCCTCTTTCTCGTTGGCATTAGGCAGACTTTCCTAAAGTCCAAGATTACTGTCTATCAACGGGTCAAGGCACCCAAGAGAAAGAAGTTGACGCCGCATTGACTTATCACCTCATACGAATGCTTACTGTGTAATTTAATCCCTTTGTCTCAATATCTCATCAAGAAGGTTTCATGGAAGTGTCATAAATCTATATGCTTTATCTGTCGTTCTTTGACTACCTGAAATAAACTCGTTGTTTACACCATGACCATGGAATTTAATGCGACAGTTCTATTTCAATCAAAGGTCCGAGATATCAACTTCCATAAATGGAAGGGTCAAATCCTTCCTCGACTTATCCATTAACAACATGTCACTTGTGATGCACCCAACGTACCGTACTTCCTTCTAACAATATGTGTGACGGTTTTCGTCAGTAAATCTAGGTACGCGAGTCATGACATGAGTTAATGATAATCTTCCAGTATAAGGACCATTACACACGCTCGTAGATAGAAATATCTGATGACACCATGACATGCAGAATTAGTACAGGCGGGTCTGTTCTCATAATCTCCCATCTTGGAGATTACCAAGTGCAAACTCCATGAGATAGAGTCTCGTCTTCTTACGAGTACTCGCACATGACGGTCTATATACTATGTGTCCTATCATAGTATGTCATCCAACTGTAGAACTATATTTAAGAATATTGTTATAGAATTTCAAGGTTCTCATCATAGCGGGGATATGCTATGACCTTATTAATGAAACAAATATTCCAGGACATTATTATATTATAGTCATGAAGAACAATTAACATTATATAATAAGTGAACATTCATGTAATCAAAGTACAAAACAGTTGGTTCTCAGGACACCAACCCTTACAAACTGCCACTTGAACTAGAGCCAACTACCTACGTCTTTTAGTCCACTAGACCTCACATGATGATCATGTTTTTGCTGAGTCAAGGCTTTAGTAAATGGGTCCGCCACGTTGTCTTCTGTGGAAATACTGCTCACTGCAGCTTCACCTCTCTGAGAAAAATCCCACAAGAGATGATACTTCCGAATTATGTGCTTTATCCATTGATGTGACCTTGGCTCTTTTGCAAGTGCCACTGCTACAGTATTATCACAATAGAGTGTGATAGGATATTTACTGCTCGGTACAACATCCAGCTCATGGACGAAGCTTCGCATCCATACTTCTTCTTTAGCTGCCTCAGAAGCTGCGATATACTCAGACTCCGCTGTAAAATCTGCCACCACACATTGTTTTGAGCTCTTCCTGCTCACTGCACCTCCATTCAAACTGAAGATTTATCCAGTCAGCGACTTCATGTCATCTTGATCAGTCTGGAAACTAGCATCTACATGTTCTCTGATGACTAGTTCCTCATCTCCTCCATAAACCAGGAACATATCCTTAGTACACCTCAGATACTTAAGGATAGTCTTGACCGCCATCCAATGGCGGTCTCCTAGATCATCTTGATATCTTCTTACTGCACTTAATGCGTAAGAAACATCTAGCCTCGTACATAGCATAGCGTACATGACTGACCCAATCGCGGATGCGTAAGTTATCCTTTCCATCCTCTTTCTTTCCTCATGTGTCTGAGGACACATTTTCATGGAAAGATGAATTCCATGTGACACTGGAAATAATCCCCTATTGGACTGTTCCATACTGAATCTCTTCAGTATCATGTCAACGTATGTACTTTGACTCAGGCCCAGCATTCTCTTGGATCTATCACGATAGATCTTGATCCCAAAAATATATGCCACCTCACCCAAGTCTTTCATGGAGAAGCATTTATGCAACCATGCATTAACTGACTGTAAGACATGTACTTCTTTTCCAACTAGCAAATATGTCATCAACATATACTATTACGAAAACGACTGCACTTCCACTAAACCTTTTGTAGACACAAGGCTCACATTCATTCTTAACAAAGCCAAATTCTGTAATAGCTTCATCAAAATGAGTGTTCCTTGACCATGATACATGATTTAATCCACAAATGGATTTTTGCAACTTTCATACCTTGTTGGCATTCTCTGGAGTCACAAACCCTTCAGGTTGTGTCATGTAGACATCTTCCTGGAGGTTCCCATTAAGGAAATCTATTTTGACACCCATTTACCAAATTTCTTAGTCATGGTAAGCAGCAATGGCCAATAGGATTCTGATGCACTTCAACAATGCAACCGGTGAAAAGGTTTCATCATAGTCAATTCCTTGACGCTGTCTAAAACCTTTTGCAACCAGTCGTGCCTTGTAGGTGCTGACTTTCCCCTCTATGTCCAGTTTCTTCTTGAATACCCATTTATTACCAATAGTCTTTACATCAACTGGAGGATCTACCAAAATCCAAACATGGTTTTGGTACATGGAATCCATTTCAGAATTCATGGCTTCTTGCCACTTGGAAATGTCTGTTCCTTCAACTGCTTCCTTGTAGGTAAGAGGATCATCATTTTCAACCAATAATTAGTCACCATCCTTGGTGACAAGAAAACCATATCGTTCTTTTTCTATCACCTCTCTAATGCTTTTACGCAGTTCTTGTGTCTCTGGAACAGATTTTTCATCCACAGGGCTTTGTGGAATCTATTCTTGTACCAACTCATGTGTATCTTGAGCCTCGACTTCATCGAAGTCTATCTCGCTCCCACTGTCTCTTTTGGAGATGTGCTCCCTCTCATGGAATATGGCGTGTCTTTCCACTGTAACCTTTTTGTCTGAGGGGTTGCATAGATTATATCCTCTTGTTTACTTGGGATATCCTATAAAGATGCACTTTGTGCCTCGGGGTGCAAGTTTGTTACCTGAAGAGGCCTTAACAAATGCCTCACTACCCCACACATGTAAATTCGATAACATGGCTTTGCGTCCACTCCATAATTCGTATGGAATCCAAATTAAAAATTTAGTTGGTACAAGGTTTAGTATGTGTGCTGCTGTTTGTAATGCATTTCCCCAAAAGGATAATGGATGACTCACATGACTCATCATTGATCACACCATGTCCAACAGGGTGCAGTTCCTCCTTTCACTTACACCATTCCACTGCGGTGTGTAAGGAAGAGCGAGTTGAGATAGAATCCCAAACTCCCGTAAGAAATCAATGAAGTATTGATTAAGATATTCTCTTCCTCCGTCTGAGCGGGGTTTCTTAATCTTTTTACCAAGCAGGTTCTTAACTTCATTCTTGTATTCTTTGAACCGATCAAAAAAATCTGACTTATACCTCATTAATTAAATATATCCATATCTACTAAAATCATCTGTAAAAGTTATGAAGTATGAGAAACCACCCCTTGATTAAACTGGAAATGGTCCACACACATCTGTGTGAACTAATTCTATAATTTCTTTAGCTCTTTCACCTTTCCCACTAAATGGGGCTTTGGTCATTTTGCCTTATAGACACGCATGACATACACCAAGTGGTTTTAGTTCGAAAGAATCTAAATACCCATCTTGATGTAATTTTTTGAAATGTTTCGCATTGACATGACCTAGCCGGCGATGCCAATGTTGGGTGTGGTATGAGTCATTTGAATTAACTTTGTTATCGATTTCCATTATTTGGTTTGTGTAGTCTAACACATAAAGGCCGTTATATAAATGTGCCCTACCAAAACAAATTCTATCTTTATAAAAGTAGCAACATTCATTTCCAAACATGAATATGAATCCATCAGTATCTAATATAGATACTAAAATAATGTTTTTAGTAACATAAGGCACATAATAACAACCTTTCAAAACCAAGACCATCCCGGTAGGAAAAGTGAGGTGGTAGTCACCGACAGCTACAACAGCGAGTCTGGCTCCGTTGGATGCTCGTAGATCTACCTCCCCTCGATCAATCTTCCTAAATCTACTTGGTTCCTGTATTTGAATACAGATGTGAGCACCACAAGCAGTTTCTAATACCCAATTAGTAGAAACATATAGATTGCATTTGATAACAAATGCACCTGAAGCTTCCCTTTGCTTCCTTGGCTGGGTACAGTTTTTCATCCAGTGGCCCTTCCTGCCACATGAGAAACAAACAACATCCTATTCCTTTGCCTCCACTTTAATCTTCCATTTCTTAGAAGGCCTTGAAGAAGCTTTGGGCTTAAAGCTCTTCGCCTTCCCTTTCCTTTTATTCACCTTGAGGACAGTAGGCTTTTCACGCTTCATGTCAGTGTCCACTTGGCGAATGAGGATGAGAAGATCAGACAAAGACTTCTCAAGGGTGTTCATATTGAAGTTCACAACAATGTTCGAGAAGCTATGGGGCATTGATGCAAGAATGAGATTGGTGCCCAGTTCATCAGGGAGTTTAAACCCCAGAACCTCCAACCGCTCAATGTAGCCAATGATCGTGACTACATGGGGCCCAGCTGGGACACCCTCTCCAAGCTTGCTCTGAAATAGAGCCTTGGATATCTCAAACCTCTCATGTCTTTCTCTCTCTTGGTATAGACCTCGGAGGTGCTCGATCATGTAGTAGGCATCTATGTCTTCATGAGACTTCATGAGCTCACTAGACATAGAAGACATCATCAAAAATTGAACGTCGAGATCATCGTTCAAATGTTGATCATAGACCAGGAAATATTCATCACTCTCCCCTGGGGTAGGAGAATCAGGAAGTGAGGACTCCAACACGTAAAACTTCCGTTCATGGCGTAGGATAACCCGAAGGCACCTAAACCATTCCTGAAAGTTACTACCGATGTGGATATTGTCATTATCCAATATTGATCGTAGAGAAAATGTGGTTGACGTGTTTTTCATATTGATTCTACAAATTAAAAGAGAAGATTCATCAGTACATTCTTGATTACATTTTATGAGAAATAATAAATTTTATTAAGTCTCCCACTATATTATCAAGTCCCAATGGCACTCACCATTGAACTTGGAATGTCCAGTTGCTTTGACATTCTACTGGAAAGGATCCATATTCCCCTTCGCATAACCCCAACAAGGGTTGGTCAAGCTATTTGAAGGAATATAGGTTGGCAGGTCTTTGCCAACTGTGATCTTACTGTTCCTTGATCTATTGAGTGGGCGCCCCAATCCTTAAATCCTGACTTGGATTTCCTCAACTCTTGCCTCTAATATTACACCAAGTCTATCAAGGGCTGCTTCTCTTGATGTAATATGGCTAAGTCAACCTGAATCCTTTCATAGGGTCTTTCTTTATAAGAGTAAGTGTCCCAACAAGGGTTGGTCAAACAAATAGTTTTATTGAGTCTTTCCCATAATCAGGTAATGGAAGGCTTGGTCTGACTTAATTTGGTATTGAGGGATTTTATTCCTTTATGCGTAGTTTCACATTATCACATGTTTTTACTATTAAGTGATTCTTGCTTAAGTGATTAACCATGTTCTGATAATGTTTACGCATAGTCTGGTTTTTATTTTAATCCTTCATTGCATGATAGTTAATTTTTTTAATTATGTGATCGCGACAACACATACATAATAAATAAACCATGCAATCAGACCAAAAAAAATATGATGGCTGGATCATGAGCTTCTATTGGTTAGCTTATCTAGCAGTTTTGATAATCTAACCCTAACCTAGGGAAAACACCTTGAACCTGATGGTTCGTGTTTTGCAGCTCCCACCTGTCCACCTTTGTATCTTCTTATGTCAGTTTCTCCTCAGCTTCAGGATTTGAATCGTCTCCTCTGGCATGGGAGATCCTCCATTACATGGGTTTACATTAAAGAAACAATGGGCACGCAGGCCCAACATTTTATTGGAAGAAGGCTCGCAGGCCAACAAATTTAAATTAAAAAAATTTAAATGAAACCATACACATACAAAGGGTCTTCGGTATAGATCATGATCATCCATAGTATGTAACGATATTTACGCATATTTAGAATTCAAATTCTTTCAATCGTTCTTTTATTTAAGATAAGACGCACTTGAATTCAATTAAATATGATCTTATAATTAATCAATTCTTTATCTTAAATACCTTTCTGAATTTCCATGAGGTTCTTCTCATCCATATTCCATGTACGAGTCTTTGTTCATTGGAGGAAACCTGGTGAAATTCCATTTCTGGAAAGTACACGACATATAGTTTATAATTACACGGCGTGTTTTTTTCTTTTCACCTTTTATCCAAAGTAGACATCGGGGATTTGGTATGTTTTTTGTACTTTGGAAATTTTAGAGTACACAGCATGTAGATGAATCATACATGGCATGTACTTCCTTGTTACGCGGTAACCGGCCTGGCGATCCCGTGTACGCGGTACACGGCTTATCATTGTACACTTTTTGACCTGGGTCGGAATGGACTACACGGCGTGTTGTTCCAACATACACGCCATGTATTCCAGTTTCCACACGCCGTTCTTTTCTGGTCAACACAGCGTGATTAAAACTTAGGCATAATCAATTTACACGGCGTGGTTTGGTAGACCAGTGCCGGTTCGTCGAACCTAAGTACACTGCGTGTAGTTTTAATTACACGTCGTGTAATCCCGTGTTGTACAGACAGAAAGAGCGGCTCCTCCAAGTGAGTTCCTCGTTTTTATTTTAATCAAAATCAAAATTAAATGGTCGTTTCTGTGATATGAATCGATAAACGAAGGAGGAAGAATAGATCTCATTAATTCAGATTTATAGAACGATTTAATTTGAATTAAATCTAATATGAATGCATAAATTATCAAAGAAAATTAAATAATGATAATCAACGTTGTAACCTGGCTCTGATACCATTTGAAGTTTCTGGGCGTAGCGGAAGCGCGTGGGTGGATGTGCCCACTTGGATTTTCGTCATTAGAAATGATCAATCCGGAAACAATACAACGTTAAACGTCAGTCTCCAAGGATCAAATCACAGAAAAAGACAAAGAAGATGTTTTGTCCCGGAACCACTAACAAGGATCGTTACAGGTTGATTATAGTTAATTTAATTAATTATAAGGAAATACCTTTTGGGTGTTCTTTCTTCGTTGATGTTCTCGATCACTTTGTCGATGTGATCCGTCGTTGTGTCGTAGAATCCAAGTGTAGATTCCCTCTAGCAGTGATCCACACGTGTACCTTGTATCTATGGACGTCACCAAAGGATTCTCCGAGTGCTAGCGTGGAGAAGCCTTTGCTTGCATTATCCACCTTAGATCATATTGATCCGATAGAAGAGGATCAATCTTGGTCTTCAGAGCATTCTTGGAGGAAGAGGTTCTTCCGGTCTTGAAAGAATTCTCAAGATATGTTGTGCACAACGATTCTCTTATGTAGCAGAAAAGAGTTGGGGTTGTGAGGATATTTATAATCAGGTGTGTGGAGTTATAGAGTTATGACAACAAATTAAAGCGTTATGCGTTTTATTTATTTCATTGACACTTATTTAAAACCCCCTTGTCGAATAGTTAATTCCTTGACATGCGCACACGCTTATTATAATAAATATCATTTAAAACAATATTATATCCTCAAAATCCCAACTGGAAAAACTACATGGCGTGTACTTGTTTTTCATTGAAAACTACACGGCGTGTACATTAAATGTACATGTCGTATATATCTTGTTTTCTTTTGTTCATTTCCTTTCAAAAAAAAAACTACACGGTGTGTACATTTAATAATACACAACGTTCAATTGTTTTATTTTATTTTTCATCCATCATTTAAAACAAATTAGGCTTCCTTGAATAATTATTAAACCACGTATGAGAATAATCTTTATTCAACTTGAGATACTTGGATACACTTAGTGTGTGACCCTCTAGGCCTCTTTCTCATTGGCATTTGGCAGGCTTTCCTAAAGTCCAAGATTACTATCCTGCAACGGGTCAAGGCACCCAATAGAAAGAAGTTGACTCTGTATTGACGTATCAACTCATATGAACTCTTACAGTGTAATTTAATCCCTTTGTCTCAATATCTTATCAAGAAGGTCTCATGGAAGTGTCATAAACCTATATGCTTGATCCATCGTTCTTTGACTACCTGAAATAAACTCTTCGTTTACACCATGGACATGGAATTTAATGCGACAATTCAATTTCAATCAAAGGGACGAGATATCGACTTCCATAAATGGAAGGGACAAATCCTTCCTCGACTTATCCATTAACAACATGTCACTCGTGACGCACCCAATGTACACTACTTCCTGCCAACTGTCTACGTGATAGCTTTTGTTAGTTAATCTAAGTGCGCGAGTCATGACATGAGTTAATAATAATCTTCCAGTCTAAGGACCATTACACACGCTCGCAGATAGAAATATCAGATGACACCAAGACATGCGGAATTACTACTGGCAGGTCTGTTCTCATAATCTCCCATCTTGGAGATCCCGAAGTGCTAACTCCATGAGACAGAGTCTCATCATCTTACGAGTACTCGCACATGGTGGTCTGAATACTATGTGTCATATCATAGTATGTTATCCAACCATAGAACTTTATTTTAGAATATTGTTATATCATTTCAAGGTTCTCATCATAGCGGGGATATTCTATGACCTTATTAATGCAACAAATATTCCAGGACATTATTATATTATATTCATGCAGAACAATGAACAATATATAATAAGTGAACATTCATGTAATCAATGTAAAAAATAGTTGGTTCTCAGGACACCAACCCTTACATTATGTACCTTGCAAAAATTTATAGAAAAATAATTTTTCAAAAATTTCTTCTTAGATGTTGAATGGAAAGAATCACCTAAATCTAAATTCCAAGATATCATCTGGAGGTCCACTGTAAAAATAAGACATCATATTTTTCATCATACACCATGTTTCATTCATTTGGTTTAGGCGTACTCCATTTATCTATGCACTCCTTTTTGACATGTCGTTTCTTCCCACAAATATAAGAGGTAATATCAGCCTCCATTGCCTCAAATATTCTCTTGCCGATTGAAATTAATCATCAATCTTATTCTTCCATCAATGTCCAATTTATAACAATAGAACATTATTGATTCAATCCATAAAATTTACTCATTGAGGATTAGTTACCATAAAACATTCATAACCAACATTGTATTCCTGAAACAACTACTCATTATTGTGATAATTTCTCCAGAACTTCTCATAGAAGTTCGATTTTCTCATTATTGTTAAATAAGATCACATACCTCATTTTTTAACAAGGATTATACATAGGGTTATTCCTCATTTTTTCTAGATCCATAAGTATCCCACTATTGTTATGGATCCATGTATCCCCTTTCCCCATTATTCGAATGGGATCATCATCATAATGATATTCCATTTAAAAAATTGTTGATGCAAAATTTCTATAGTAAAAAATATATGCTCCTTTGTAAAAATAATCACTAAATATAAAAACCAAGACTCCATCTAGATTTCAACATTCAAAATCAACATATCATAATTTCCATTAATTGCTATGTTTTCTTCATTCTTTTTAGGGGTATTCAATTTTTCACTCCACATCATAATGAAATATTCTTCCCTCCTACAAACCCAGCAGGTACTACCATCCCCCTTTTTATTTTCATGACTCTTTCCTGTTGGATTTGACCATACTCTACATTTTTCTCATTGTTTAAAACTTATAATTACTTTTTTTATTAATGTTGAGATAGGGAGTATTCTAGATTCTCTCTATAGTATATCCTCACTATGGGTCTGGTCCCTCACTTCATTCAAAACCATCTTTCTATTCCACACTTAATATCTCACAATTATTATAGTTTCTTCCCAAGAGTTTGTTAGTTAAGACAATAAAACTAGTTCACATACCTTCTTTTCAAGGAGAATATCAACTTATTTTAACTGAATAATGATCATGTTGAATTTGATGATGTGATCTGTAAAATTCCTCTCTTAAATAATTCTTATTTTGTAAAAACATCACATCATGTACAATGTTTTGGAAATGGAAGGCTTAGAATAAATATTCCAATTTGATAACATCATCCCAATATGCTTCTTCTCAAATATGATGTTGAACTCCATGTTTTTGGAAGATATAAGGAGAAAATAATCCCAGAAACCATCAATACAGCTACTCCCACTATGTCTACTCCATTTTAATTTTCTATATCCTCTAATTCCACAACATAATCTTCTTCAAGTATTGACAGTTCTAAATCATCACCATAGATTAACTAAATTCATTTCCATCAAATTGATTGATCATAATCATGGATTCTTCCATGAGAATCATTATATTCATGAAATATAAACTCAACCTTTGATAAAAGTTGTTGGGGAACCCATTGAGAGAAATATTGAAATAAATTCTTCACATAATTGTAATGTAGAAAAATGAAATTGAATAATATCATAGGACATAGATATATATGTTGGTAAATAATAATCCTTTCATCCAAGATGAGATTCAAATATCACTATAATTCGGGATGATAATTGTAGGGATTATATAAGACTATCAAGCACACTTGAAACCATTGTCCGAAAAGTGAAAATAAATAAAATCAATCAATATTAACAAGACCGAATAGATAGATATATCTGATATAGTCAAAAGGTGGTTAGAAGTCCATATCTCTATATTTTGTTGACCACCCAATTCAGAGATTCTACAATGGTCAGCAGATGGATGTCTGTGGAGCTACAATACCATTGTCTCCAAAGTATGTACTACTATAGTGTTGTACAAATTTCATCCCTTAATCTATGAAACAATTAGTAAATGTATCTAATGTCCCTCAAAAATAGGTTCAAGGGGCCTTCTGTACCCTGAAAAATGAATTAGGGATTCATTGTAGCATGAAAACCCCAATGAGCTCACCACATAGCTCGACTCATGGGTTGTAGGCTGGTCTTCACTATGGGCCACATGAATCTGACATATCATCATTTATAATAAATTGGTCTACAATAATCCGATAATAGATCAAATGTATCCAAATACACTATTCTATTCTACATCAATTGAAATAATAGTGTCGACATAGTTAATATGAGTTCATCCTACTCTTCACTCACAGGAGTATTCCTTGCATTTGAAAATTATATTTCAAATATTCCATTCATGAAATAACGCCATTTTTTCCTTTTGGGATATCATATAATATTACATTGTTTTGAATATCATCCTCCATTCATTAGTGGAGACCAATAGAGGCATAATAGTGCGTCAAATTAGTTATCATTGTTGGCTTCATCAAAATTTCTGCTAAATTTTGTGTTCTCAAAATCATCATTTTGATTGTATCCATTCCAATATCCATTCTATGATGAAATTTTAGTTTTACTGAATGTTATTAGCCCAATAATGAAACACATGTTTCTTTGTAACTTGTATAACACTCTGACAACCATAGTGTGATACATTTTCCCTCGCTTCCTACTCATCTGATCCAAGAAGATCTTCATCCAAAACATCTCCATTCAAGATTCTGTTATTGCAATGTATTCTAACTATATGGTCGATAATGATGCCAATATAACACTAAAACTTCGTAATGAAATATTTTTAGTAAAGAATTTTAATTCTTCAATACCATTCAATTTATGAAATCATGAGTTTTAATGAATCATGAGAATACCTTAGTATAAAATGACAGATATAGCCTAGTCACTAAGTTATCATGAATAAATATAACTAACATATGAAAATTTATGGTTAATTCATTGGAAAGAAATTTTTTATGTAAAATATAAATCAATTATATTTTTTTGTTTGTATTAATAAATTAAGTGAAATATAATTTTTAAATTAAATTAAAGAATTATATATGTTATAAAATTAATAAAAAAATTTATATCCTCATGTATTATATATTCTATTCATAGCATATGAATAATCCATATCTGATATGAATAAATATTTAAAAAAATTACTCCTTTTAATGGTGAACCCCTTATAAAATTAGGTTATTACACATTAATATTTTTTATATTAAACCATAAAATTTTTTTGGTACCAGGATATAAAAATTGTATTGGGGTGAATTTTGGATGGTTTTCTAATATATTTTATATTTTGATAAACTTTAAATATAAACAACATTTTAATTGAAAACTAATTTTCTCCATGAAATTATTTTTTGATAAATTATAATTTTCAATGTTTTTACTGTATAAATAGAATATATTAAAATCATTAAATATAATGAACATTATTATCATTAATTTAACATTGAATTAATTTTTAATAAAATTTCAATCATATGAAATGTTTTCACATTTAAAACATGTTCTCTCTTTCAAACAATATGGATATTTTCAAAATAATTACTCAAAATTTATTTCCACTAACTAAATTTTTATTTCTTTTTATGAATCAGTAGGTCGAAATTTTTTTAATAACTATATTTTATTTTCTCTCATTATGAATAGTAACTTCAAGAATAATTATTGAACAATAAATGGTAAAATAAGGTAATTAAGGGAAACAATACTATAAAATACATAACCTAAAATATTTACTAATATTATTGGATGGGTTTTTTTCATCCTAAATCATATTTGGGTTGAAATTTTGTTCATTGGAAGCCACTTGTATGAGATTAGGACATTTAATTTGTTTTCATATAATGAAAGGTTAAATATCACTCACTCAAATTTTAATAACTATATCATTTTTAAAATATGGTTATACAGAAAATTATCTTTATAATAAATACTTATTTTAATAATATATATTTATCTTTATCAATATAAATTAATTTTAATTTTATGGAAATATATAATAATATTAAAGTATTATACTTTTTATATGAATAAATTTGTTAATTGATGTGAAATTAGTAAAATAATTTTTATTCAAGTTATTATTACCTTTAAAAGACCCAAAACCTTACCAAATATTATTCGTTGAGTATATCTCAACCATAAACATCCAAGGGTCGAGTTATTGAGAATTTTGAGGCCTATTGAAGAGTTCATAAAACATGTAATTGTTTATTAAATGTGATGAAAAAGTTTTCTCATTCCTATTTTGAAATATATAAGTTTTTTAAAGTAGTATATTATAGAAAATAAATTATACTAAAAGATTTATTAAATAACATGTTGATTTATCTTAATCTATTTATTTTTTTAAAGAAATTCGTGGAAAAAATATAATAAATATTTACAAAAAATGTATGACGAAATTATTTTCTTAATAGAGATTAAAAATAAATGTTATAAAAAATATTTAAATAAATATTATTTTGGATAATAAATATGTCCAAGATAAGTTTTAGAGTCACATTTACTCTTAGTAATATAATAAAATATTTGGTTTGAAATTGACTTGTCCAAATAATATTTTTAAAATTCAGTGAAAATAATGTCAAAATCGTCATATTGTATTTTTTAAACAATGTATCATTAAATTATATAAAAGTAATAGAACAATTTAAAAAATATATAATAATTAATATATTCTAAAAATGATGTACTTTTTTATTTATGGTCTCATTGACAAATTTTTTGTAAATATGGAATCCTTCTAATATTTTAATATATGATGTCTTAATTAAAAATTAAATAAAAAAACTAAATGTTATTTAATATAATAATGATTAAATTGGAATCAAACTCATCAAAAAAATAATCATGATATTACAACACTATATCTTAATATTTCTAAAATTGGGACATTTTGGGGGGTTTTTTCTGGGAATGTTTTTATTATAAATTATTATTTATGGAGTCTCTAAAAGTTCCCTCACTTCAATTAAAAATGGGATCCTACTCCTTCACCTATTCAATTCAATTTGTTCCTTTAGCCTTGGCCATCCACTTCCCATTTCTATTCTAAACATCTCTATTTATATTATATAGGTTTTGGTCTTCTTCCAAGAAAAACTATTGTTATCAAAGATTATTTTTAGAGGAAGCACATCGAATAAGAGTTAATCTCTTCTACCGATTCATTGTCACTAATTTCTTCTTATAATTCATCTTCATAATTTTTTTCATTATAAATTAATAAATATAGTATCAATAAAATATATATATATATATGTTTTTATAAATAAGAAACAACAATATTTCAAATTCAATCCATCCTACGAAAAATGAAATCACAACGCGTGCGTTTGTACAACTTACTGTCTCCACATCGTGGTGTAATCTATTTTCCACCAAAACTTTTTTTGGAAGGATATAACGTTTGAAGTAATAAATATATTTTATTATTATAACATGATATTTATTCTGATATATTATTCACCATTAACTTCAGTATGATTCAACAATTAGGGGAATGATATCATCGCTCATTCGTACATACGACCTACAGTCTCCACGTTGTGATGTGAATAATTACACATGATATTCATTAAATAAAGATTATAAATATGAATTTAATTAATAAATATGACATATATTATACCAATATTATTATATAAATGATATAACTTTTACCTATGACGTGGAACCTATCCGACAAAACATGAGTATAAAAAAAAGTAGTTAATGCCCGATGGATGAGTAATAATGTTACTAACAAATAGATGATAATATGAACATATGTGATATCATATTATTTAAAATGATTATTTAATAAGTAAATGACATTAATTTAATCATTAAAAAGATATTTGGGTATATATAAAAGAATGTTTTTCCTTATTAAGGGATAATTTTCTCAATAGTAATATTATCCTAGATTGTTTATTAGTAAGTATATACTGGAGTATATTTATCATCCGCATACATGTTTCCTATATATTTAATCCAATTTTTTTTATCCTTCCAAAATTTTTTAATTTCATTTATATACATTGGTTATGTTTTCATAAAAGAGTTGAAATGAATATTTTTTCATTTTTTAAGATGTAATTTTGGACTTTCCATCAAAATTACGGGAAGAATGTAATATTTTTTTCTTATAAATCATGGAAAACTATTTAAATTTTCATATTAACTTATTTACATGAAGAAAACATTAAAATATTTCAATTTTATTTCAAATTAAATTGTTTATTTTTAAAATTTAACTGAATTTTGATAAAAGAAAACGTTTCTAAGAAGAAATGATATTTTAATTAATAATTAATTCCAATAGTTTTACTAAAAATATTTTCCATGTAATATGAAATTATTTAATGTGGTATTCATTCTAGTATACAATTCCTATTATTCCTATGGTATTATTTTATTTATGATGAACTAGTATTTATGAAATATGTCTATTTTATATGTATTATTTTATGATGGAACAATGTTTTAGAAATCCATTTTATTCAATGGGTTATGATATGAAGAATTATTTATGTTATTGTGGGACAAGTATTAATGATTTAATAATGATATGGGTGGTACCTATATCCCCATAAAATTTATAGGGTTTTTATTTATATCTCATGAGATATACATTTCTGCAATGATAAATTATTATGGTTAAGTAATAATGGCTACAACGGGGAGTAAGCTTGGTTCAGTAATAGAAATTATCTATACTGATGGTATTGGAAATTAGACTTATCTAAAATGAAATTACATAATTTTCTTATGTGTATTCCAAAAAAAATATTTTCTTATGTTATAAATTTTGAGATTATGTTCATTTATATTTTTTAACTATTATGATTTATCTCATTTCATGATATCATGATCATTCCTAAATAGGGTAATATTTCCAAATGTTATGTCCATATGTCTTTTGATTATGATATGATGGATATATCCCTTATTCACACTTACTGATCATTTTATCTCAACATTCTATATGATTCTTTTCCAAGGTTTATGGAGAATTTTATTAAATAAGATATATCAAAAGTGGGTATTGTTATGAGAAAATAAGTAGGATACAATGAAGATGCCTTATGAATGAGTTTTTTGGGTTTCCTTGTTTGTAATGATACTGAACATATATACTCTTGTCATGGGTCTGTTATATTATTTAAGGAATGTCCATAACATTTTTTGTAATATAAATGTTTGTAAATTATGGGTCGTTATAGTTGGTATTTGAAGATATGTATAATAAAAAATTCGAATATGGGATTAGAAAACCAAAAGAAGAACCCATTGGAGGTGTTGATGTATAAGTTTCAATACTACTATTTCAAAAATGATCGTGAAGTACCTAGGATAAAAAAATTAGTATGCTAAATTGAAATTTTATTCTTTATTATGTTGTTTTCCCATTATGGATATTATCTCTCATATTATTCTTCATTGTTTTTGTCAATATATGGAACCTATATGAAAAATTTTAATTCTAAATGTGTCATAAAATGCAATGATTGTCCTCCTATGAAACCAATTTCTTTTGGAGCACAAAAAAAAATCATTTTTCTATGAGCAGAAAACATTCTAAAGATATGAATCATGCATTACATTAAAATATTCAGAGGAGGGAACAAAATTACTTTGAGTTATTTCTCAGGTAGCATTTACCTTCATTATACAAGTCTTCTGAACCATTATTGGAAAACCAATTGACCAATACAACTGAAATAATATATTCCGTAGTCTAATGATCAAAACGTGATAATTCCATCTTAACAGTCTATCATTTGGAAGGTGTAGTTGAGAAATATTTGAACCTTATAAAAAACATGATGAATGAAAAAAACTGAATCCATTTAATTGGACAAGTTCAACAACATATTTTTTAATAAGTAAATTCTTCATAATCTTTGAACAAATTTGAAGAACGAGGTCCTCGATCTTCAGAAAAAGGACGATGAATCACTTTCTACCTATGATGAAAATTTTACAAGACATTCATAGTAAACTTCATTAAATATTATCCTGCCTAAGATTAAAATCAATCAATTATTTAGTGGCTTAAAGCCATGTCTCTCAAAGTAATTAGCCATAATGAACTTCAAAACCTAAAAAAGAAATGGTTTGATGTGCTCTCAAGGTTGAGATTGATAGAGAAGTAACCCATCTGAACTATGGGATTGATATTAAAAGAAAATGGAAATAAATGTAAAATATATATACGAAACTAAAAAAAATATGTGATGACCATTATACTAAATATGAGGAAAGAAATTTGGAGTAAATTGTCATGACCCGTCCTAGTGCTGTCTGTTCCACGGATCCCCATGACCGCCTCCAATAGGCTTGGGGCTAGTAATTAGCACTGAGTATGAATAATATTAGCATGGGAGTAATTTCATAAGATCTTGTACACACAATCAAACATCTCCAAGAACACATATGATAATCTTTAGAAAAACCACTAACTAATAAAATGCATGCATACATCTAAACCAAAACAATATAGTATGACAAGAAGTAATGTGCTGAAGTAAACTGGACCAGAATTCAAGCCCACCAAAAAAACATGTGTATAATAACTAAAAAGTCCAATCTATAAGAACATTGAGGTACTAGGGGTGCTGATTGTAGCCTTAAGAACAGCTCAGCCCACATGGAACTCATAAATCTTGTTCTTATCCTGGTCCACCTTGGACTCTGTCAAAAGTATGCTCGTCTGCACAATACAAGACACATATGAGAAAAGCCCATGCAGGGGTGAGTATAACAATACTCAGTAGAGGACCTGTAAAAACTAAAATAAAAACACAAAAAAGGTACTTTTAACTCTACACGGTATATGTCTACTGAAAATATAATTATTGAACCCAATCTAGTTATACACAAAACCCATAGCCATAGTCTAGAGAAAAGTCACATCACTGTATTCCCTAGCAAAGGATTCATTATGAAGATTCCATGAATCAATCATTTAGGATAACTCACTCTACGAATCTGATGGCACTGATAACATTCATCTAAGAAGTGCAGTCTATTGGAAAAAGTCACAAGTGATAGATACACTCATTCTAAGATAACACATAATAGAGCGGGGAAAAATCAGGACGCACAAATTATTATCACTTCTAAGTCCATGGATGATATCGAGACTCATCTAGATTCACCTACCATGTTGTGGATCATCACCCTATGGGTATAATCACGTTGATACCTGACTCTACATAGGATGAAGAATGTATAGAGGCTCTCCCTCTAGGCCTCTTAGAGTGAATCCTGACTCTATCTTATATTTTCATGCTGAAGGGATCATACAACTGAAAAAAGAAACGATACCTGAAATTCAGGGGAATAATAAAAGGGGAACTAACCTAAATGAAACACGTCCATGATACAGTGGAAAACAAGATCATGGCTTGTACTGAGAAGTACACGATGTGTATTAGAGTCACACACTGTGTTATCAAACCATAGGTAGTACCCATGTACAATGGCTATGTCGTAAGGCTAGTCATATAGAAGAAGGTATACACGGTGTGTAAGAGAGTGACATGAAAAGTTCCTCTATCCGGGTTGGACTCCATGTATGCTGGACATCTACCCATACATTGCTTCAACCCATGTGTCACTACCCGTGTGACCTGATTATGGGGTAACCCTTACAACTGTCTTACTCAGGCTGTGTGGTTGAGCACATGACTATGTACTCCACCCCGTGTCCATGTATCCCATGGATACATGTCGAGTCCTTTGTAAGGACCCACATACAGTGTTCTTTGGACAACATACCATGCCATCTCTTCACGCACTGTGGAACCCTATCCGCCACTTAGTCGGACCTACACACCGTGTTCTTCAAGATACACGCAGTGTGTTATAGATGTTTCCAGAATCATTAACCTCCACCGTTGCACCTCATTTGGAGCCCAGATCTTCGATTAGTCCATCCATTTTCCACGAAACATAAGGATTAAGGTCGCCCAAACATCCCGAAGTTATCTCTATTGTTTTCAGTCCTCCAATCGGCCCTAGAAACTCGTATCGATCCACCAGTATAAAGAACTCTTGATGAAATTTCCCTCCTGATCAGAGCCAATTCATCATCTTCCATTGTCGTTGAAACTATTCTAGGTCATGAGTATGTCGGGTCTCCAAATTGGGATCATTGCATGTCATAATGGATTCTCAATGATCTATTTTTCTTCACCCCCTGATGAACATGATGAACGCGCGGTAAAAAGAGGGGGAAGAAATCCAAACCACAAAAGTTGAACTAACCTCCACCATCATTCATCACTATGTTGATCTGCTCACATTATAAGGATTAAAGATAAGGAAATGAATTAAGGATTTTAACTTCATGGATTAATCAACAAAATCATCACACACAAAAACATTCCCGCAAGAATGACGTATCTGCGGATCAATCTGTTTGTGGGTTGATCACTATTTGTCGTTTATTCGAAGAACGAAGAAGAAATAAATGAAAATAACAAACTCATAACTTTTTTTGGTGAATATAGAGATCAGTTGTCTGTCGGTATTCGATCAATCATTGAAATTATAAATTAATCATCATTCATCGGCATCAATCAAAAATAATCCAAGGCACCAAGAGGGACCCTCTCAATTCGCAGGGTTATGAGGAAAAACATGTGAACATTAGATAA
The DNA here is from genome assembly GCA_963277665.1 of Viscum album. NCBI lineage: Eukaryota > Viridiplantae > Streptophyta > Magnoliopsida > Santalales > Viscaceae > Viscum > Viscum album. The sequence continues at coordinate 51,850,674 of OY728143.1, read as the reverse complement.
AAAAAATTTAAAATAGATTAATTTGGTCATAGTTCAAAAAAGGAAGCATTGAAATAAAATAAATTATAACTTTTTTTCATTAAATCGTCCAAAATCTAATTCTTGTAGCTGACCCCCGATGGATGATGTTAGGCCCCGCCTATGGTAAAGTCGATTCTTTGAGCGTAATGGTGCCCTCTGATTTCTGATCTGAGCACCCATATAAATTGTATTACACATTTTTAGAAAAACCACTAGTGTGAACTATTTAACATTTACATTAATTAAAACATTTTTTTGGACACTCCAGGCCATAGAATAGCACATCTTCCAAAGGAATGGTCTCAAAATAATTCCATATAAAAATTAAAAATAATACACAGAAAACCCAAGACATTATATTTTATCGAACATGGGGCTATTCATCCCTGAAACATAAAAACTAGGCTACTCAAAAATGTTTGGGTAATGGGAACAGATATGAGATTCCTACTCCCACGTGCTCTCCATAGAATTCTTATGCTACCACCAAACTTTCACCAATTGAATGAATTTACCATGAAGAATCTGCTACTTTCAATCCCCCAATCTCCACTAGGTACTCAGCAATGGTTACTCCATCCACGATGTCCATCTCGCCATAGTCTATGACGTGGGATGTGTCTTGTATGTACCTCCTCAGCTAAGACACATGGAAGACATCATGTACCCGATGCAACTGTGGTGGAAGAGCTATGAGGTACGCAACCTCGCCATCTTTGCGCAGTATCAAGAATGGTCTGATGAACCTCAGAGATAGCTTCCCCTCTCAGCAATATCTCTGAAACCCTCATCGAGGTGAGACTCTAAGGAAGACATGACCTCCCTCCTCAAACTCTAGAGGTTTTAATCGTATGTCATCATAAGACTTCTAATGGATTTTTGCAGTCATCATATACTCTCGGATGATCTGCACCTCTATGGTGGTAGCTCACTAAAACTCCGAACCCACGAGTGCTTACTCACTAGGGTCAGTCCAGCAAATTGGTGATCAGTATGATCTCACATATAAGGCCTAGAATAGTGGAATACCAATGGTGGCGTTGAGTTGGTATAGTTCGTAAACTCCATCAGTGTTAGGTGGTCTTCCCAACTATGAACAAAGTCCAAGAAACATGCCCACAACATATCCTCTAGACCATGAATGGTCCCCTCTATCTGACCATCTATATGGGAATGGAATGCAATTCTTATGTGTAGATGCCTTCCAAAATCCAAATGAAATCCCTTCCACAACCAGGATGTGAAGAAGGTATCTTGATCTGATACTATTGTCGAAGGGATGCCATGTACTCGAACTGTCTCCTTCTCGTAGAGGTGTCCCATACTATCTACAGAGCTCTTCTCTCTGATAGCTTGTATGTGGGATAACTTGGTGAGTCGGTCATTGATCACCCAGATTGAATTGTGACCCTTGGAAATATGTGTAAATACCATCAGAAAACCATCATTATTCCATCCCACTTCCACTCTCGAACTTTCATGGGGCAAGCTAATCCCAATAGAACGTGGTGGTCAGCCTTCACCTGCTGGCACATAAGGCATCAGGAAATGAACTCTTCTACTTCTGTCTTAATGCCTGACCACCATAACTATCGCTAGAGATCCCAATACATCATCACCACTCTAGGATGTACCACCAAGGGGGTTGTATGAAGCTCTCTCGGGACCTCCTCCCATGTTTCCACTGTTACAACAGTGCTTCCTATGAAATGAAGTATGTGATCCCCACCTTTCAAATAACCATCAGGAGCCAATCATATGGATAACTGAGAACATAAATCCCCACGATTGATATCCCAGGTTGTGCCTCCCTAAATTTTCTATGAGTGGAGGGTTGAGAACCATCAACTAAAGTAAGCTTGCATCCTCCCTATCCACGATGGATAATTGCTTCGTGGCTGGATGCTCTGTTGCCTCACGAAAAAGTTGTGAGCTCGACCTTCAGCTAAGATAATCTCCCACCTTGTTCCCCTTCCCAATATTATAGATGATATCGAAATCAGTGTTCTGGAGGAACTGTAGCCAACTCCTCTATCTAGGATTCAGATCCTTCTATGTGTGGATATACATGAGGCTCTTGATGTTAGAGTTGACAATGAACCTCTCATACATAAGGTTGTGTCTCCACATCTTCAATGCGACGACTTATTCTACAAACTTGAGATCATGGTTCGCATAGGTCCACTCATGTGGCCTAAAATGTGATGAAACATACACAATCGTTTCCTGTCTCTACATCAGGACACAACCAATCTTGGTCCCCGATGCATTGAAGAAATCTATGTACACGACACCTTCCTCCAGTAACCTCGAGATCGGGGAACTCATCAAACTCTGCCCCAACTACTTGATGGCCTTCTAGAACTTCACTATCCACATGAAGGGTTTCCCATTTTGGTCAAGGTTTTCATCGGTGTTCATATCCCAGAGAAATCAGGAACGAATGTCCTGTAATATCACGCCAATAGAAGGAAGTTCCAAAACTTCATCACACTTTGAGGTGACTCCCTTGCTAACACATCCTCCACCTTGGCTAGGTCCACAGCTATTCCATATGATGAAGTGACATATCCAAGAATGTGGACCTACCGAATCCAGAATTGGAACTTTCAGATCTTCCCATAATGATGGTTCTCTTGGAGTACAATCAGAACCATATTCAGGTGCCTCATGTGATCCTCCTCTAATGTCGAGTACAGAAGGATGTCGTCGATGAAGACAACTATGAACCAATCCTTGTATGGATGAAAGATCCATTTCATAAGTCCCATGAACACTACAGGGGAATTATCCATTCCAAAAAGAATCATCAAGTACTCACCCTGACCACATCGACATCTGAAAGAAGTCTTCGTTATATCCTCATACCGTATTCATAACTAGTGGTAACCTAAACGATGATCAACCTTCAAGAATCACAGTTCCCCCATTGTTGGTTGAAGTGGTCATAAATCCACTGTAGTGGATACTTTTTCTTCATTGTAACCTGGTTCAGGTGTCGGTAATCCATGCACAACCTCACACTCCCATCTGCGTTCATGGAAAACAATACTGGGGCCACCCTGGGTAAATCTCTACATCACATAAATCCCTTTCTTTGAAAATCCTCCATCTTCACCTCAGCTCGAGAAGTTCTTCGGGAGCCATCGAATATTATTATGATAAAATCGAAGTCATACGAAGGTGTTTGTTGATGAAAACGTCAATTTCTCAGTCGGGAGGTAGTCCTAGAACATATTTGGGAAATACGCCCTCGTACTCTTCCACTACTGCTAGGAACTGGAAGCTCAAAACATTTAAGGATTGGAGGGTAAGGCTAGCCAACTCATGAGTTATTGGCGATACCGTCTGATGCATGAGCCCATTTTGTGCTGCCTGAGTATCACTTTAACCGATGAAGGAAAACATCATCCCATCATTGTGTACATACCACACTCATAACCTAAAGCAGTCAAACTGGCCATGGACCTTGGACAACTGATCTCTATCGAGAATGACGTCGTATGGCCTCAACACTTCCTCTAAGAGGTTCCAAAGAAAACTCTCAACTCCAATTGTAATATCGCATTGTCTAAAAATGTTTGTAATTATTGTCTCTCCTCCCTTATGTGTCTCTAAGTGTAAGGATCGATTCAGAAGCTCTAATGGAATCTCTAGGTTTCAAACAAGACATGTGGTAAGGAAGGAATGATTAGACCCTATGTCTATAAGTATGATAGACAATGTAGTGAAGAGATAGATTGAACATTAGATTATCCTCGGAGTCCTTAGGATGTACAACACGACTGCATGTAGCTGTCCCCACCCCTATCTGCCAGCTCATTGAGCCTGGTGTGGACCTCCTAGGCGTGTTGGTGGAAGTAGATTGAAGGGTCTTCCACCGCCTGTATCTCACCATGCTCCAATACCACATTTGCTGCCTAGAAGGTATCTCTACTCCACTCTAGGCCTATGCTATGTTGGTCCATTCCCCACATCCCTATCAGTAGCATGACATGATGTACAATATCTAGTGAGATGTCCCCTAACGTCGCACAATTAGCATCACCTCTCCCTAGGCTGACTGGATCCATACTGAGAGCCCAGGACTGCCAAACCCCTATCTTGGGACTTCCTATGACATCTCCCACATCCTTATCCTTGTGCCTGATGTCATCTCTCTACTTTCGAGGTCTTTTCACCTGTCTAACTACTGCTGACTGACGTCGTGAATCTCTATTCCACCAAGAAGATCTCGGCCACCAAGGCCCGCTCGAGCACTACAAAATAATTTTGAATTAAAAGTGGAATTACACTAGGTCGTATGTCCCATTTTAAGCCTTGGTCAGAGGTCCGAAATCTGATGAAATGATCCCTGACCATATCCTTAGAGTTCCTGGTATGGTTGGCGAACCTCGATGAATAGTCATCCACCACCAAACTGCCCTACTGGAGCTGAAGAAGCTTCTGGATATGCACTTCTCTCAAAATAACTTGTGAGAAATAATCCCTAAATATTCACTCAGACTCCATCTAGGAAATATCCTCCTCGTTGCGAGTCTTTGTGGTTAGGAACCACCATCGTCCCACCGAACCCTGAAGAAGGCTCACTCATAAGATCACCATCTAGTCCTCCAGTTTCCTCCCAAAACAGAAAAATATGTTCACCACCTCAAGCAAGTCCTCAACCACATAATGGTCGGGCTCACCTCGGAACCTGAGTTGTATCTATCTCTGAAACTCAGGGAGTTCACTCATCCTGCGCCCCTCATTTGTCGATACTACAGGTACCACGGGCTGCTCCACTGGTGGTGGTATAGTAGGTACACCAGGTAGAGGTAACCACTAGGGAATTGGTCCCTGAATTGAATGCTCAACACCGAGGTGGCCATCCTTGAGATTGCGCTACTAGATCCTAGCGGGTATTGATCCCTGGGGAAACCTATAAGGAAAATTATGTACCATGGTCAAAGAGTACATCTGGATAGATGACACAAAGGACATGGAAAACAAAAACCATTCCTATATGATCCACGCACCAATCTCAAATTTCCCCATAACTATTATTTTCATGTACCGAGTTAAAATGATTGTTTTCATAGTCCTGGTGTATGGATATGTCGTCCACCCACTCCAACACTAGATTCTCTAGCCTAAAAGATGATCTTGAATCACTCAACATTGTTTCCCCCAACCCAAACTAATAGACTCTTGGTTTAAATATGGAACTGACCACATCTGATACCACTATATAATGAAACATCCCACTGGGTCTCGTGCCATGAATCCCCAAGCCCACCTCAAATGGGATAGGGGTGGGTGACATGAACCAAGTAGGCATAATACTAACATGGGAGGCATTGACTAAGTACTTGTACAGACACACACACACATATACAGTCCCACAAATTATGAAATGTAAAAACCACTGAGGAACAAAATGAATGCATACATCTAAACCCAACACATAGAGTACGAAAGGATGTAATGTAGTGAATGTAAACTGGGCTAGAATACAATCCCAGCAAAAAAACAAGAGTCTAAAGACTACAATGCCATCCTGTAAAGACAAAGAGGTACTGGGACTGGTGCTCAAAGTAGTAGGAACACCTCAGCCTTTATGGAACATAGAATGCCCAGACCTATCCTTTTCCACCCTAGACTCTATCAAAAGGCTTCTCGTCTTCACAAGGCATGACACGTGTGGTTAAATCCCTTGGGTGGGTGTGTATAACAATTATAAGAAGAGGATCTTGAAATCCACTAATCCATACACAATCTAAATTTACAGTCACATCAACACTGTATATGTCTACTGAACAAATAATTGGTGACCCAATCCATTTATACTCAAAACCCAGACCCATAGTCTAGGTACAAGTCACATAAATTCATCCCCATGCTCGGGATTCAGTTTGAAGATTCCACAAAGCACTTGTCAGGGATAACTCACTCCATGAGTCTGATGGCTCTAATGACGTTTGTTCGAGAAGTATTGTCTGTTGAGATATGTCACCAGGAATAGAAACACTCATTCTAGGAGAACACACTCTTGAGTGGGGAAGGATCACAATTCATAGACGAGGATCACTTCCAGGGCCATGGGGCATACCACAAATCATCCTGATTCACCTGCTATGTAGAGGATCAGAACCCTATGGGGATATTAATGTCGATAACTGACTATAACTAGGGTCATGAACGGATATAGGATCTCACTCTGGGCCTCTCAGAGGGATACTTGACTCTATCCCGGAAAGTCATGCTGATGGGATCATACTTCTGAAAAAGGAAACGATACCTGGGCTTTAGGGAATAAGAAAAAGGGTCACTAACCCAATTGAAACATGTCCACGATACAGTGGACAAAGAGATCAAGCCATGCATTGATAGGTAAACGATGTGTAGAATTGTCACACACCATTTCTTTTGACCACTAAACTACCCATGTACAATAGCCCATATCAAAAGGTTGGATCTGTTGAAGATTGTATAAAAGTCCTATAAGAGAGTGGCACAATGTGTTTTTCTATCCAGGGAGGAATCCGTGTATTCTCTCCATGTGCCCATATATGGCTTCAACCCATGAGTCACAACCTCTGTGATCATTATACATGGTAACCCATGAAGTCGTCCTGGTCTGGCCATGTGGTGGAGTACACGATAGTATACTGCACTCCGTGTCTGTGTATCCCCTAGATACATGTCAGGTCTCGTGTAATGACCCACAAATCGTGTTCATTGGAGAACAAGTCGTTTCATCACTTTACTCACTTTAGAGACATATCCACCACTTAGTCAGACCTACACACCGAGTTCTTCGATATACATGTCATGTGTTCTAGAAATTTTATGAACTGTGATCCCCCACAGTTGAGCCATGCATAGAAATTCTATCATTGATCCAACCATTTATCCTCCAAATGAAATAATTATTATGTTTTCCCTGATGACACGAAGACATCTCCATTGATTCCACGCCTCCAATCGGCCCCGAAAACGCATATCGATCCACCCATGTGAAGAACGCTCGATGAATGGACTCTCTCAATTTGTGCCAATTCGTCTTTTGATATTGTCATCACACCATTGCTAGGTTGTTACTAAGGCTTATCTCCAAAATGGAATAACTAAATTGCAGAACAGATGCACAAAGATCCATTGTTCCTCCTCCCATGAAGAATGTGGAGAATGTGGGTTAAAAAGAGGGGGAAGAAATCCAAACCACAATTTAGGAAATAATGTTTTTTGTCCTACGTCACAACCTTGATATGATCTCATTATAAGGATTAAACAAAAGGTATCAAAACAAGGATTTTAAAATCAGGGATTAATCCCAAAAATCATTCCAATAAAAACCATCCCGACAAGAATGCACGATCTGCAGAACTACAAGTTCATGGGTAGATCCATATTTGTTGTTTATTCAAAGAAAGAGGAAGAACTAAATAAAAATAACAACCCCATACCTCTTTCATCAACGAAGAGGGAGATTGGGCGTCAGTCAGGATTCTATGTCACTGTGCAACGATCCACGCGTTGTCGTTCATCGGCGTCCATAAAAAATTCTATAAGGCTCGAAGAGGCTCCTTCTCAATTCACGGGGTTATGAGGCTAACCCTATGAAATTCCCATAATAAGGTATTTAAAAGGGATTAATTTGGTCAATGTGAAAAAAATTGTTGTAATGAAATAATTATTACTTTATTTAATTTCAATTAATGGGTCCAAAAACTAACTCCCATAGCTGACCAATGCTGGTTAATGGTAGGTCGCCCCTATGGTAAAGTCTCCGCTCTAAATAAAATAGATCCATTAGATTTCGGATATGAGAAGTTGTATAAAATTTATTCAACTTTTTTAGGAAAATTTCTCACACACTGTTTAATGTTTCAATTAATTCAAACATTTATTCCGGGCACTCCGGGCCTCAAAATCGCATGCCATTGAAAGGTCTGGTATCAAAATAATTCCATATAATATTTAAAAATATTACATAGGAAACTTAATACATTACAAAAATTTCCATAAAGGGATTAGTAAATGTTTTATTTGTGGAATATAAGGTCATAAAGTAGTTTAATGATGATGTGATGGAAAAAAATATATCTAATTATTCCAATGGTGAAAAGGGTACATAGAGTACACATCCTACACTTGAATTTTAAATATTCAACGAAATGTGGAATTATTCTAATTAATTCCACAATCTATGGTTTATTGACGATGATCCATGTTAAGAAACTCGTAAAGACTATGATAAAGGAATGTCACATTAGATCATTGTTGCTGATGTGGAATATGATAATGAAGAGGCAAAATGTACAAAAACCATCCACTATAATGTTTAATTTTTTTATATTTTATTCTGGATCCACCGACTATTTTATTTCAGAGTAATATTTTAAGGGTATCATTGTATTACATCATCAATTAGATGTGGAGTTATTTGTGATAAATTATAATGCAAGAACGACCACATAAAATGTTTATATTTATTCTCTAGTTGATGTCTGTTGTAAATTGCTTCCAAGAAATCATGTGATCCTTTATGTAGTGGAATTTGATGTGATTCATGTTATGTATTATATTTCCCTATACATAGCTCATATAAATTACCCATGAAGGGAAGTTACATTTCATATTCCAGATCAATATATGATCAACTGCTGATTTAAGGATGAGTATGATGTTCTAGTGAAAATTTCATCCATATTATTGGACATGATTCATATAATTTTATGTTATATATATAAATTTTTTGGTGAAAACTAACAATTAATAATGCATCCATTGTATGAATGTCTGAGGACATATTTTTAGAAAAATTTCCAGTTATCCAACCAAACCATGAGGTTTATTTTTTAGTAGATCACATACTGGGTGTTATACAATTTTCAGATACACCTTATATAATTTCCCCAGAAGAGATGCAAGAATAAAAATAGAAATTCTAAGAGAGTCCTGAAAATTTATTCATACACCCTAGTGAATTCCCATGGGGGAACCTGTTCAACTTTTTATGTATAAATATTGATCAATGAGACTCCCCATTGATTAATAAGAATATAACTAGATCACTATTAAGAAAAAAATACAATCTTCCCCGAGTTGATGTCTTAGTAGACTATGTATGAGGATATTAATTATTTTCCATGATAGATTATTATTTAGTATATCATAAATTAAGGGACAAGAATAAGGATATACCAATGACAACATTCCATACATGGTATGGACACTATGAATATATTGTGATGAATTTTGGTCGTAATAATTACCCCACATTCTTCATGGATATAATGAATAGTTTCTTTACTGTCTGTCTTGATCATTTTTTGGTAGTCACTGTAGATTATATTCCGTCGTATTCGAAGAGCACAAATGAACAATAAGATCAAAAGAGAATTGTGCAAAATACACTATGAAAGGAGATTCATTATAAAAAATATACCAAGAGTAAATTTTGGCCTCAGATTTTTTTGGGTCCATATAATCTCAATGGAGGGTATATCTATGGATCCTGAAAATATAGATGTTATTAAGAGTCAGCTAAATCCTACCAAAGTAACCGATATCTAACATTTTCTTATTTTGGAAGGATAATATCGATGTTTTGTGAAGTATTAATAATTATGTATCTAATCCTATAACCATTTTTACTAGTAAAGGATTACATTTCATGTGGTTGGATGAATGTGAAATGAATTTCATAGATCGTTAAATAAAGCTAGCCAGTGAACATGTTTTCACATTGGCTTGTAGTGGAGAAAGGTTTGTGATCTATAGTGATGCATCCAAAAATAAGTTGGGATTTTTTCACATGCATAATTATATGTTGATATATTCTATCCTGTGAAAATTTAAAATCCATGAGAAAATTTACCCAAATCATGATATGGATCTAACTATGTTAGTGTTTGCATTAACGATATGAAGGAGACATCATTTTGGTGAAAGGTGTGTTTTTTATTCTGATCATAAACATGTATAGTGAATTTTTACACAAATTTAGTTGAATATTTTATAAAAAATATTGTTGGAGTTGATTATTTATTGTTACTTCTCAATACATTACCTCCTTTGAAAAGGGAATAAGGTTGCATATTCTTTGAGTCAATATGAACAAGAAAGCCTATCCATGAGGAGGATCTTAAAAGATCCAATATTCGTGGATTTTTGAAGAATGGATCTTGAAATTTTATATGGGAGAAATCTTATATTTTTTCTATGAATTTTTATCCATCTATACCAATGATGATTAAGGGGGAACTGAAAGAAGATTTATCGTTTCAATAGAAGGTGAGAAATTTTGTCTAATTAAACCTTGATTGTGATAGAAAAATAATGTTTATAGATCTTGTTTGAATACCTCTTATACAATAATTAATGAAGGAGTGTTTGTATGAAGCTCAAAGTTCATCATTCTCTATTCATCCTTGAAGAAACAAGATGTACATGGACCAGAAAGTGTATTTCTATTGGGATGGAATGAAAAAAAAAATTAATATGAATCTTGGAACATTGTTTCTCACCATGTTAAGGATTATAGAGAGAAATTTAAGGGGATGATACTATAATTACCCCTACGAGAATGGATATTTGAAAACATCACTTTGAACTTTGTCATCATAATTCCCAAAACATTTATGCCAATAACAATAACTGGGTTTTACTTGATCACCTTATGAAGTAAAAAGATGTAATTGCTATTATATTGTATTTATACCTTGATCATCATGCCATGATATATGTAAAACATGTGGTGAAATTTCATGGTGTATCCCATTCAATTATATGTGATCCGGACATGAGGATTACCTTCACGTTATGATGAATTCATCAATAGGCTCTAGATACATAGTTATGTTACAACAGTACTTATCATCCTCATATATATGGTCTATTTGTGAGGATAATTGATACTATATAAGACATGTTTAGAGTTATACCTATGGATTTCAACAATGATTATAGCGACCCAAGCCATTTATTTATAACATTATAATATTTTATGCATAATTATAAATTAGAGTACAAGACAATGATCATTAAGTCTAGTGTCTTGGAAGACTACTAACATAAAAAATAAAACATGGGGATAAAAAACATTTCATTATTTAATCTCCATAACGATATCCTTCATTCCTTTGAGACTTTAAATTTTCATAGGGTACCTTGGGGTACACATGATCAAATGGATGAGCTAAAAATCCTAGTAAGGGAATGAACATAAGGATACATCCTAAGAACACGAGTTAAGAGGCATGACATAATAATAACAAAGCATGGAACATATGAAATCATATCATATAATCATTGGATCATATAAACATGGAATCATATAAATTTTGAAGATTCATAATACATTTCCTTAGTATAGGTCGAGGCTAACCACCAGTCATGTTTCCAATTTTATTATAGGTCACGCCTAACTACCAATCCCATTTCACATCAAATATTTTTAGACTTAACATTACCCAATTCATTAGAGTGCTATCTAGGAACACCCGTATCAACCATTCCATGAATATTCATTCCACAAAAATAATCCTTCCACACCAATAATCATACATAATCAACCATACATATACATAAGGGTACCCATGGAATGAGTTAGGTACCACAACCATGACATAAATCAGAACCAATGGGTGTATAATGAATGTTTCCTTGAAATAAAGGAACAATACATGAAATTTAAATATGCATATATCATGGTACATGATTTCAAAATGGTGTGATAACTTTTAAGAAATTTATATGGGAAATATTAGCATTAAAACATTTTGTGTGCCATTAAGGAAAACACTATAGAGATTTTTAAATAGTAAATGGAACAATATTTTATATAAAACCATAAGTGAACCAAGATGTTTTTCATAATAAATATAATTATTCTATAAAGACAATGGTGGATTAAAAAAATATAGATTTCCCTTAAAATCATGTAAAAATTCTGGAAGCTCCTTTAAAACATGATGGCTTGTTGGGGGGTATTGAGGTGGGAATCACTAAAAAACACTTATATCCTACAATGTGAATGAAGGATGGTTCCTGGAAAGTGATTTTAAATCATATAAAAAGTATTTAAATTTTTCTCATATAAAAAAAAGACAACTTCATTTGGAAAATATTAATGATAGAGAAACCTTAACGAGTAAAGGAGGTTCAAGTAGAAATCATTATGAATTATTGGCATGGTATTAGGTGTCCCTAAAAGGAATTTTTTGTGTAGGAATGGGGATTATAATAACTTAAAACCCCTTATGGAATTACGGGGAAGGTGAAAAATAATACCCCACCATTAGAGATCACACATAAAATGGAATAACATAGAGGACAATCTTGAATTAAAAGTAAAATGGGGAGGATCCCTTACTATAAATCCATTGGTGTTCATCACTTGTTATTGAATTCCTAAATAAACAATTTAGTTTTAATAATTTATAATTCCAAAACCTCTAATATATTTTATTTTTTTAATATAACCATTTTATGTCTGTTCATAACTGTTTTGATTGGTTATGAGGTTCAATTTCATTGTTCAGGCTCGTTTGTTTACTAGATTTTAATGACCGGTTCACTTATATTTATGATTGGATAAACATGTAAGTTGAAAGTGGTGGTCCAGAATTGAATTAATATTATAAAATTGAACATACAAGAGATTACATGGTTATAAATTTAATTTTTTTACTTACAGAGAATCTAAACAATTATAAAAATCCAATGTGACAACCGTTTTTTATAATTGGTGGGTTTGATTATAAGGAACATGTTTTGATTTATAACTTAATACCATTTTCACATAAAGATTACAGAATAGAAATAGGATATATGACATATATATAATCTGGATCAACCATAACAAAAATGGTTTCATGACCAGATTTAATGATGATAATAGAAATTGATAAATCGTTGTCCTAGAATGTGCTAAATTAACACATCTCAAACAGTGCATTTATTCCATTAAAATAAAAGGTTGGGAAAGTATATAAGATAATAAAATAAATAAATTGCATTAAAACATTCCTTTACATGTATGTGACTAGTTTTATCAATAAATTTGGGTAATGTGTGGTCAGGAAAGAAAACAAAAAGAAGAGAACATAAAAGAAAAAAAGAAATTGGAAAAAAGAATTTACCTCTTGAAACTTCCTCCTTTTAGATGCACTTAAGGGGTGAGGTTTTGGTATTATGAAGAGGCTTGGGATAAATTTTCTCATAATTTTGGAAAGACAGAAGGATTTAGAGGAGTGAAGAGAAGAGGTATGAATGAGTGGTATTTATAGTGGAGGGGAGGAGGATTTACATAATTTTTTAATCATTGGTTAATTATTTCATCAATAGACAAGGAATAGTAAGTATTCCATGACCAAGAAAATTTATAAATTCATGTGATTTAGAACCAATTGGGCTTACATAATCATATCATCATCAATGACTCAATTAATCCATTATTTAGCATTTATTGTTAATTATCGGATTTAACTATTCATAAAAAATTCCAGTATTTCAGAAAAATCCCAAAAATTATATCTCAAAATTTATAGATGTGTAGAATGAAAAAATGAAGTCCATTTTTTAAAAATTATTTTCTAAATATGATCAATATAATATTTAATTAAAATCATAATTTATTATTAAAACCCAATTTTAAAACATTCATTTACTTATTCTATAATACATGTACATCATAATTTCACATTAATATTATTTTAATACTATCATAGGTAAGGTTAATATTCATTAGTTTATATCACTATTCATAAGGGTATGTTAATATTATTAAATTTAGGTCACTAATCATCAAAAAAAGAATTTCTTATCGGACTCCAAATAACCTACTGGTCATTATCGTGTTTGTCAGATTTTCGAAATTCCAAACACAAAAGTGACAATCCTATGTTTAAAGGTCACATTGCACATAGTAGTTCATTATGTTGTGTTTTTATTGGATTTTATTACATAATTTTGAGAAGGAAATTTCCATTGAAACAGATTGGTTATTACCCCCTTATGAAATTTCTACCTTGAAATTTCATTTTACTTTTTAAGACATAAATAGCTGAGGGTACTTCTCCTTCGTTGCCTCCTTTGGTTCCCAAGTAGATTCTTCAAAAATTGGGTACCTCCACAACACTTTGACAAGGTGGTTTGTCTTGTTGCGTAGAACCATATCTCTTTGGTATAGAATCTCCACTAGGTTCTCCTAATATTAAGGATCATCATCCAACTACACCACCTCAGACATCAGTACATGTGAGGGATCATTTATGTACTACTCCAGGAGTGATATGTGAAGCACATAATTAACAGGTGCCATATTTTGTGTATTTCATGGCTGATAGGCCTCAGATCCTATGAATTCAAGGATCTCAAAGTCTTCAATGTACCTTGGTCTTAGATTCCCTTTGTTTCCAAACATCATGGCTCTCTACCATGGGTATATTCGATGAAATACTTTATCTCCAACATCGAACTCCATGTCCCTTTGACGGTTGTCGGCATAGCTCTTTTGCTGACTCTGATTAGATTTGATGTTTTTCTGGATGACTTGAACCTTCTCCGAAATCTCTTGCACAAGATCAAGTCCACGTAAATTTTGTTCTCCATCATCATCCCAATAGGATGGAGTTCTACATCACTTTCCATATAGAAGTCATCTAGATCCATCTGAATACTCAAATGGAAGCTATTGTTGTATGATAACTCAACCAATGGGAGATGCAGATCACATCCACCATTGAATTATAGAGTGTAGTCTCTTAGTACATCTTCATGCATCGTAATAGTCTTTTCATATTGGACATCAGTATGGGGATTATAGGTCATGCTAAAAATTAATTCAATACTCAAAGAATGTTGAAGACGTATCCAGAATTTAGATGTGAACCTTAGATCACGATAAAATACTACAGATAGTGGAACCCCGTGTAGTCTCACCAAATCCTTCACATTTATTTATTCAAGTGTTTCAAGTGAGAGGTCTTCCCGAATATCAATATAATGGGAATTCATGGTGATTTGGTCAACACCAACCCATATCACATTATTTCCCCTTGACGTCTTCGAGAGACTCATGACAAATTATATAGAGACATTATCTCATTTACACATGGGTATATGAAATTGTTGCATTATCCCTTTGTAGTTTTGTCGTGCTGCTTTAACATTCTGACATACCAAGAACCGTGATATATATTCCACAATCTTCATCTTCTTGTTATCACACCGGTAGTTTTTTCAGAGATCATAGTACATATTCGTACTTGATGGATGGATAGATAATGTTGAGATATGTTCATTTCTAATATATTCTTCAATATCCCATGTGTTTAAGGAACATAAATATGAATTCCAAAACAAATCACACCATCATCATTGATATGGGACTCTTGAAGCTTCCCTTCATTTACATCATTCACCATCTTTTGTAACTACACATCACCTCATTGTTCTTCCTTAATCATCTATTGAATGGATGGTTGAACGATCATTTGGTTAAGGTAGGATGTATCCTCTATCCTTATGATATCTAAATAAATAATTTGCATATCCATGAAGACATGGTCTTTCTCAATCCGTAACATGGATATATTTGAAGGTCCTTTCTGCTTCGAGTATAAGCTAACTTGTTTGCCTTTAATGGATAATGGTGAATGGAGCAATCACAATCCTTGATTTTCTCTAACCCTATCCTTTGACACATTTTGAGCTCCGTTTGTGTGAATATAAAATTTTGGCTCTTATGGGCAGTGTATATGTCACACTTCTCACCACTGAGAGTCTCCAATCTCTATTTCATCCTTGAGGGACCAACATACAACATTATCATAACTATCGAAGTCTCGAATCACCAAAGACATTGAAAGACATGGAATTATATCAATAATGTTTAGATCCACCTTACATTAAGTGATTTGACAAACCCAAGGGTGTACCTTGGTGGCCATGTAATGTTTGCTTCAAACACCCCAAAGGACTAATCTTCCTTCTACCTGAGTCTGAGGAACTCTCTTTCTAACATGATACAGAGGGTTCAAGGAAAAAACTTATTGAAAAAACATCTTCTTGAATTCATCCCAATCCAGGGAATAAATTTACATTGGGGAAAATGTATTCATGATCAGTTCCCACCACTATCAGCTTCCCCATAAAAATGATAGACTGCCAGTACAACCTTCTCTTCTTCCGAGCACTGGAGGGTGGAGAATATTTTTTTAAAGGATTTCATCCATTTTTCTATGAGGAGGGGATCATAAGATCCTTTAAACAGGGATGGCCTTTTTCTCATGAAGGAATCAATGTCAACTTTCCCTTTCCTTTGGGGAGGAGGGTATTCCGCCAGATTAAAGTTATTCAAAACTCAATCCAGCTGAGCATGTACTATCATGCTGTTTTCTGCACTGTCTACCATCATATTAGGCATATCATTAGGTAAATATTCACATTGCCTATAACATTGGTTTTTAGAGTATTTTATTCTATTTCCCACCATTATCTTTGAAAAATAATGTATAATTAGAGGTCATGAATAAATAACTAATGATCATAAAAAGAAAACTTTGAACACAAAATGTTGAACTTATAAATTACAAGTATATCCTGACTTGTGATTCCTTAGGATTAAATATATGTTATCCTCAATAAATTTCATTAATTATATTCTTATTTTCTTTTTTGTCACTAAATAATGGTTTGTACTATGCTCATGAATCCCCCAAAGCATATCCCCTAGGAGTGTTGTGACCAAGAGTGCAGCAATGCATATTGTCGTGTACCAGGATAACACGGGTCAAGCCTGAAACTCCTTGTAGGATTTTTTACTCCTACGTACATCTGTTCTTGCCACCTCTACCTGCACTTATCCTGAAAAGGGTGTATATTTTTGATAAACCACTTACTATTTACTTACAAAAATTTAGGGTTGTTTGGTTGTACATTGTATCATCATTAAGGTTCCCACTAAGGTTATCCATTCCGAAACTCCAAAAATAACTAGACCATCCTCTAATACCAACTATAGTTTCCCAATCCTTTTATATATAATAATGAATATTTTATGTATAATTATACATTAGAGTACACACCAAGGATCTTTATGTCTAGTGTCTTGTCAGACTAGGTACATAAAACATAAAACATCGGGCTAAAAAAATTACTTTATTTAATATCCTTAAAGAGATCATAAATACCTTTGAGACCTTATATCTACATAGGGTACCCTAGGGAACACATGAACAAAGGGATGAGTTAAAAAGCCTAGTAAGGGAATGAACATAAGGATACATCATAAGAACATGATTTTGGATGCATGATATAATGATAGAAAATCATGGAACATATGAAATCATATCATATAGGAATGGGATAATATAAACCTGGAATCAATTATATGTGGAAGAATCATAAGGCAATTCTTTAGTACTTTTTAAGGCTATCTACCAAGCCCGTTTCCCATTTTAGTACAGGTCAAGGCTAACCGCCTATCATGTTTAACATCGTATCTCATGAGACATGACTTTCCCCAATGCATTGGAGATCTATATGGGTGCACCCATTTAAAAATTTCCATGAATATTCTTTCCACATAAATAATCCTTCCACTCCAATAATCATAATTAATCTACCATACATAAACATACTGGAACCCTTGGAAACAATTTGGTACCACAACCATGACATAATTTATAACCAATGGGGGTATCATGAATGTGCCAATGAAAGAAAGGAATAATAAATGGACATTCAATAGGCATATATCATGGTAGGTGATTTCAAAAATGAGTAAAAACTTGTAAGAAATGTGTTTGGGAAACTTTAGCATTAAAACATTTTGTTGGGTTTTAAGGAAAATATTATAGATATTTATAAATAGAAAAGGAAAAAATAATTTATATAACACAATAAGTGAACCAAGAATTTTTTTCATATTAAAAATAATAATTTTAGAAATAAAATTGTGGCTTAAAACCGAAGATAGAGTGCGCATGAAATCGGATAAGAATTCAGAATGTTCCCTGTAAAAAAGTTGTATTAGCAGGGGGTATCGAGGTTGGAATCAATAAAAAACATGTATTTCCCCAAAAGATAATGACATATAGATCATAGAACATGATTTTGGAGCATATAAACACTATGTAAAATATGTACATAAAAATAATATTCAACTTCATTTGGGTAAAAATAATGATAGAGAAACCCGAAAGAGTAAATGAGGTTCAGGTAGAATTTATTATGGATTTTTGGCATGGAATCAGGTTTTCCTAAAAGGGATTTTTTGAGATATAATGGGGTATATAATAACTTATAAATCATGAGTTTTTTATGGTGAAGGTGAGAAATAATACCCCATAATTAGGGATCAAAAATAAAATGGTATAACATAGAGGAAAATCTTGAAATAACTGTTAAATGGGGTGGATCCCTTACCTTAACTCTCTTCGTGTTCTCCACTTGTTATTAAAGACCTGAATAAACAAATTTGATTTATTAACTAATAGTTCAAGAATCCATTATATAGGTCTTTGGTTTAGTATAATTATTTTATGTTCATTCATAACCATTTTGATTGTATATCATGTTCAATTTTATTGTTCGAGCTCATTTGTTTAATTGATTTCAATCACTGGTTCACTTATATTTATGATAGTATGAACATGTAAGATGTAAGAGGTTATCCCGAATTGATGATATATTATATTAGTGATCATCCATGATATTACATGGCGATAAATTTAATTTGGTTATATATATTGAAGTCAAAATATTATATAAATCCAATGATAAAACTGTTTTTTTAATTGGTGGGTTTGATTACAATGAAATTGTTTTGATTTATAACATCATAACATTTGTACACAAATATTACAGAATCAAAATAGGATATTTACAGGTATATAATTTGGTTCAGCCATAACAAAAATGGTTTAATTTCCAGATTTAATGATGATAATAGAAATTGATAAACTTTTCTACTTTAATGTGCTAAATTAATACATCTCAAACGGTTCTTTCATTCGTTTCAAATAAATGGTGGGGAGAAGAGAGAAGATAATGAAATATACCATTAGCATAATAAAATTCCATTACATGTATGTTACTGGAATTATAATACTATTTGGGTGAAGGGATGTTAATAAAAAAACAAAAAAGAAAAAACATAAAAGAAAAGAAGGAATTGGAAAGAGAAATTATCTCTTAAAACTTATTCCTTTCAGAAAATCTTAAAGGAACGGTTTTGGTAGTTTGAAGTGTCTATGGGATTTTGGAAGTTGGGGAGGATTGTAAGAACCCAGTTCTTATTTTTTAGGTACGGGCTTCTTCTTTTTCCTTTTCCTTATGTGTTTTTGTGATAATATGAAAAATCGGAAAAAATCCTAAATTTTGGAACTACATGCCATGTACATTGTCCACACGCAGTGTACTTTTGGCCGTGTTGGGAAGAGTACACGGGGCGTGAATCCATGTCGGTGACGAGGGGTGTAGGAACTGACTACATGCCATGTAGTGGTACCTTAAAAGCCATGTATTCAGTCTGAAAGCTTAAAAAGTAAGGCGGTGGAGCAGCCGACAACTGGGTGACAGTACACGCCGTGTACTCAGGAGTACATACCGTGTACTCATGTTGACAGATGAATAGTGTGGCAGTGCCGCCAAATGAACAGTTAAATGAAAGAAGTACACACCATGTAATCAGATGTACACGCTGTGTACTTTGTTTTTTCGGCTTAAAATAGGCAGTAGCCTCCTCATTTGGCAGAGGAGGCGTTTGACCCATTTTGGAGCCAATGGAGGAGGCCTGACACTTGAAGATCTGCCGGGTGTTCGTCTGGAATCCGATTCGTCTTCGGACTTTCTCGTTGGAACCATACGAGTAAGCCCTCTCCTATCATGGTAACATTCTTACCAATTCTTTCATGAGGTGATGTTATTTATGTTTGAATGGGTTTTGTTCTTCGTCAGATCAATGCTGTTCTTGGGCATTTCTAGAGTCGGCGTTCGGGTATAACGTTCGTTGCACATTAGGTAGGTGGCTTAGTATAAATTTCAACTGTTGTGTGTATTTTGTGTGTTTTTTTGCCCCGAACCTGTGTTGGGGTGTCGTGTGGTTGAGGCCGTGGCTATATTAACTACCTGGAACTGTAAAGGTAATTGAATAATTTGTAAAACTGTTGTTTGGGATCGTTGCATGGATCCGAAACCACCCCGGGGGTGTGTTCCACTATTTAGCCATTTGGCTAGGATACCCAAGGGTATGCCTTTAATGTAGTAATGGTAGAATTTCCTTGATAGGAATAGCTTGTTTACTACATTTTTACATGTTGGGCATGGCCCGGTTACCTGTTTAGCCGGAGGGCATTGTTGTGATTAGCCTGTGGGCACTACACTATTTAGCTCGTGGGCATTAGTTATTTATTCCTGAGGTAAAATTCTTCCATGCTTGTGGGCAGCTGATTTTGTGCCTGAGGGTGACGCTACCTACGCCTGAGGGAAAAAATCTGTTATGCCTGATGGTAGATTATTGTTTTGAATACTCATTACCTGAGGGTAGGATTTTTTGTGTCTGAGGAAACTTGATGTTTACTAGAAATGAACTGTGGTGATTTCTTATATTAAATGGATTAAATGGATAATAAAATGGCAATATAACTGGTAATGAGTTACTTTTTAGTACTACTTGATTTATTGCATTTTACTACTGCACTCTATCGTTGCATGTTTGCACGCAGTTGGGCACGTGCCTTTGGTGGGTGCCTACTAAGATATGTTTCTCACACCCTATTTGGGTCATGTTTTACGGCCCAAACGGATTATGTTTCTGCAGGGGTAGACAGGGGAACGAGTCCCTATACAGGTACTTGACTGTTGTTGTGGCGTAGGAGGGCATGGGACCGAGCCTAGGCTCGCGATACCGCCGCCAGCTGTTTTTCATTGTTTTGTTGTACTCTACTCTTTGTTGTACTGTATTTATGTATAACATGTTCTGGCTGTTTTCATAGAACTTGAAACATATAGCATCATCATTTATATATTGTTGGTTATATTCACTATTGTAGTTTATTTCAATTGTGTATGGTTTACTACTTCTGCTTTCATTGTATGTTTTCATTAAATTCTGATGCGCTACACTTTGACAAATGAGAGCATAGTTTACCCACTATCATACCTGCTCCATCAATGCCAGTCGGCAGCCTCTGGCATTTGGGGAAATGTACTTGAGGTCACGTGTCGAACCAGGCTTGGGGCACCCGTTGCGTGGCACCTGGGTCCGGGATGTTACAAAGTGGTATCAGAGGAAGGTTCTTTTCTTTGACTTACTATTTGGATCCGTAGTCAGGGATATGATGAACGGTAGTTGGTAATAAGTTGTGTCGTGGCGTAGCTAACCTGTGTACAGGGAAAAGACAGTCTACCTCGTATTTTGCAATTTACAGTTGATATATTTTCACAGTTGGGTGACACACCTGGATAGTGATGTTTATAATTTTTCTATGGGGTCATTTTAGTTGCAACCCGATGATATGAGGGTATGTTGTCTCATTCATCATATAGGAACATGCTAGATATCACATGTCATGCATAGTTTCCATGCCATGTAGGTGCATTATAAATTCACATGTTGTTGTGATATTTTTTGTGCTAGAGGAGCATGTTGTTCTGATTGCTGCGTGATAAATACCTGCTTTGTGATAGGGTATTTTCTTGTATGGGCTTGTTTGTAGAATGGACGCCAACCTTTGGTTTTTGGGGAGTATGGGCCCCCATTGACCGGAATTTGGTGGATAATTGACTATTTATTGGTTATAACACATATAAGATGTCAAACTTCGATTCGTGGGGAGTATGGGCCCCCACGGGTTGGAATTTGACACATAGGTGTTGTTTTACGGTATTTTCTAGGTTCCGGATAAGTTTCTGAGGCATAATTTCTGGAATCCCAGTATACACGTTGTGTAGTATTTTTATACACGCCGTGTATGTTCTTCTATTCAGGAAGAAAAATGAACTTTTTGAGTACACACCGTGTACCCTGAGTACACGCCGTGTAGTCTCTTCCCATGTCACAAACTGTGTGGGTGGCGACACGAGGTAGGGAATGGATTGGGTAAAACACACCGTGTACCTAATGGACACGCCATGTAGTGTGACCCGGAGTCAAGCCTTGTAACTAACAACACGTGTTGGTGAACTCTTTGACAGAACATGTCATTTCAATTATGGACATGCCGTGTAGTGTGTCCTGTGGACTCGTCTGTGTAACTAACAACACGAGCTGATGTCACCTCTCCTGGAACACGTCGTGTACCTATGAGACACGCCATGTAGTCTTTTCCGAGGAAAGACCCTGTAGAGTTAGCCGTGTGGCTGGGAAACAGGGTGGTTTACACGCCGTGTGCGGGTGTAACATGTCGTGTAGTTTCAAGCCGAGTAGTCGGCCGTGTCACAGACAACATAGGCAGTTGGAAAATAACACCATGCACGCCGTGTAGATTTTATACACGCAGTGTAGTTTTGTTCGATGGATGTCTTGTGGCTTAGCCATGTGTAAGGACCCGGGCAGGGGAAGAGAAGTCAAGTACACACCGTGTAGTTAGTGTACACGTCGTGTAGACTTGTTTTGAGAACATTGAAATTCCTTCTTCCTCTTGTCTATTGTGGTTCCTTCATTTCAGTCTTAATAATATTGAATCTGAGGCGTGCTTTTGACCTTGTAGTGTCATGCCGCCTAGAAGACCACGAGTTTTTCTCCAGGATAGAGGCAACGATTATACTCTGGAGATGGTGGGCCATGGGCGACAAGATGATCCTCCAGCAGAGCCAGATGTGGCGCCATCTATTATACCGGACACAGGCGTGGAGGCGCAGTTTCGTGAAGGCTTTATGCGATTCATGCAGAACTTTCAGGGAGAACCGCAGGCTGCTACATCTATGGCCGAGCTGAGGCGTATCTTCCAGCAGCATCATCCTCCAACGTTTTCAGGGGATGGCGGACCACAGGCTGCAGAGTCTTGTCTAGGATCGATGCAGACTATTTTCTAGCATCTTGAGATTCCTCCAGGGTGAAGGGTCATGCACTCAACTTACATGCTGCGTGATTCCGCCAAGAGGTGGTGTGATGTTACCACCCAGACAGAGCATCACATAGACATGGCATGGGAAGATTTTTAGGCAGTCTTCTATGACTTCTTCTTTCCCAAGACGCTGAGGGTAGATGGAGATCGAGAGTTAATAAATCTCCAATTGGGAGCTATGTCGGTGATGGACAATTATGCTTGTTTTACAGAGCTTCAGGTTTTTGCACCCGTGCTGGTGGGTGATGAGACGTTGAGAGCCAGACGTTTTGTGGATGGTCTTCAGTAAGACATCCGAGCGCTGGTAAATGTCTTCAAGTTTCCTATTGTACACACTATTTTGAACCTGTCAATGATTACAGAGAGTTACCTAAGGAAATCAAGTGTTGTGGTCCGGGGTGGTTCATCACCAGTTATTGGTATTATTTCTGCTAGCAAGAGGAAGAGAAAGATGGACTTCTCTCTGAGCAGCAGTACCTATCATAAGAATGCTTCAGGTGGCCAGTTTATGTGCTACCAGTGTGGTAGAGAGAGCATAAGAGGTCATAGTGTCCACACAATCTAGTGGAGTGCAGAGCTTGTGGAAAGCTGGGTCATCTGCAGCACTTTTGCAGGGTGTTTCCATTAGTGGCTTGTGAGAGGGGTTCTGTGCAGACTTCGCGTGCGGGAGTAGGACCAGTGGATTATTACCAGTCCTGAAACTAGAATACGTCAGGGCGTATAGGTAGAGATGGTGGTCATGGACATGGTATCCAGACACCAGGATCTCAGAGGCAGTAGGGCGGGACAGCTCAGGGTAGTCAGGCTGTGTCGCAGGGCCACGGCACTGGGCAGGCATATGCAGTGCAACAGACCTAGCAGGAGCAGGATCTCGGACCTTCTACAGACAGAGGTACTATTCTAGTAGCTCCTGTTTTGTCTTCAGTACTTTTAGATACGGGTTCTACACATAGTTTCATATCTGTACCCGTTGTGGAGATCCTTGGGCTCAGTTTTTCTTCTTCTTCCGATATCATGACGCTAGATACACCGTTGGGTACTAGGATGGCTGGTGTGCGTCAGTGCAGGGAGTGTCCCCTTGAGGTTGGTGGGTGTCACTTTCTTTGGGACCTCTATGTCTTGGAGATGACGATCTATGATGTCATTCTCGGGTTGGATAAGTCGATTCCCTTTCGAGCCTTTGTAGACTGCAATCGTCGCAGGGTGCGTTTCACGTCACTAGATGGCGGAGAGTTTCTATACAAGGGAATATGGGATGTTCAGGTGAGTCGAGCTGGACCAGAGCATCATGGGCGAGGTGGAGTCATAGCCCAGATAGTGATTTTATATCTGGATGATCAGGGGACTTGTTAGACAGATTTCCCTCCAGTATTTGATCATTTCAGGGATGTCTTCCTGGATGAATTTTCAGGTCTACCTCCGGTGCGTGAGGTGGATTTCTCTATCGAGCTTGTGCCAGTATTAGCACTGCTATCCATTCGTCCTTATAAGATGGCTACACCTGAGCTGCAGGAGCTCAAGAGGCAGTTAGATGAGTTACAGGCAAAGGGCTTTATCCGACCTAGTACTTCTCCTTGGGGTTTCCCAGTCCTTTTTTGCGAAAAAGGCTGATGGTACCCTCAGGAATTGTGTGGATTATCGGAAGCTGAACCAGTTGACGGTTAAGAAATGATATCCCGGGCTGAGGATAGATGATCTGTTTGATCATATTCGTTGAGCACGAGTGTTCTCAAATATTGAAATTAGATCCATTTATCATCAGCTGCGCGTGAGACCATCAGATATACCGCTTACATATTTTCGAAGTAGATATGGTCTATACGAGTATGTGGTTATGCCGTTCAGACTCATGAACGCGCCACCTATTTTCATGGCTTTGATGAATCGTGTGTTTCATCTGTATCTTGATTCTTTTGTGGTGGTATTCGTGGACGACATCTTGGTGAAATTTCACACTCGACATGACCATGCCACCCATCTTGAGATTGTATTATGTACATTGAGAGAGCATCAGCTATACGCTAATCACTCGAAGTGCCACTTTTGGATGGACCAGATTCACTTCCTCGGTCATATCATCTCAGAAGGAGGAGTTGCAGTAGTCCGAGAGAAGGTGAGAGCAGTAGTTTCCTAGGAGCAACCTACGAATGTGATTGAGATACAGAGTTTCATAGGGTTGGCTGGTTACTACAGATGCTTCATACAGCACTTCTCCTGCTTATCAGCACCGTTGATGGGTCTGACTAAGAAGGGTGTGAATTTCTATTAGTTAGAAGCTTGAGAAACAGCTTTTCAGGACCTGAAGGGAATGTTGACATCAGCACCGATCCTGATACTCCCAGAGTAGGGAAACAACTATACAGTTTACTGTGATGCATCAGGTATTGGGCTGGGAGCCATTTTGATGAAGGGTGACTGAGTTGTTGCATACGGGTCTCGGCAGTTGAGGCCACATGAGAGTTATTACCCGATGCATGATCTCGAGTTGGCTGTAGTTGTGCATGTGTTGCGATGTTGGAGACATTATCTATTGGGAGAACATTTTGTGGTTTTCACCGACCACAAAAGCCTCAGGTATATCTTTACTCAGCGTGACCTGAATCTGAGGAAGATAAGGTGGGTTGAGTACCTAGAGTCCTTCGATTTTGAGCGTGCTTATACACCTGGTAAAGGTAATGCAATAGATGATGCACTGACTAGGAAGACTCAGATAAAGGCAGTGAAGGAGACCAGTGGTGAGTGGGAGTTCATGGATTTGTTCTCTAAGATGCATCTAGAGGTGCATGACGGTCGATGGTAGATTTATCTTTTATCTTTACCTATGACATCTATCCTAATGGATTGAGTGAGGATGAGGCAGCTATCTGATACAGAAGGGCTAGTTCTATGGGAGTCGGGGGCTAGTGAGGACCCTCCTCCTGGTTGGACGATAGGAGATGATGTGGTTTTTCATTTCCATGGACGAGTATGGGTTCTAGGTAATATACCCGAGGAGATAATCCAGGAGTTTCATGGTTCAGCTTGGGAAGTTCTTCCCGGTGTAACCAAGATGTACCGAGACTTGAGATGTCAGTACTGGTGGCCGGGTATGAAGAGAGAGATAGCTGGTTTCATTACGAGGTGTTCCACTTGTCAGCAGGTGAAGGCGGAGCATCAGAGACAAGCTGGGCTGTTACAACACTTACCCATTCCATAGTGAAAATGGGATGATGTCGCGATGGATTTTGTGACGGGATTGCCGAGGTCACCTCGAGGTAATGAAGCCATGTGGGTTGTTGTAGATAGAATCACGAAGGTATCTCACTTCTTGCCGATCAAGGAGACTTTCAGTGTGGACGAGCTCAGAAGGATGTATATCCAAGAGATCATACATCTTCATGGGGTCCCTCGTTCTATCGTTTCAGATATGGATGCCCGCTTTACGTCTCGTTTTTGGCAGAGTTTTCAGTGGGGGCTGGGTACACAGGTGCTTCAGAGCACAACATACCACCCTCAGACATATGGCCAGTCAGAGCGGATGATAAAGGTGCTAGAGGACATGCTGTGCGCATGCCTCCTAGACTTTGGGGGCACTTGGGAGAAGAATATACCCTTAGTCGAGTTTTCCTATAACAATAGTTTTCAGGAAACTATTGAGATGACACCATACAAGGATTTATATGGTATGCCATGCCGATCACCTTTGTGTTGGTTGGAGGCAGGTGAGGTACAATTACTGGGGCCATAGCTCGTATAGGAGACATCTGAGCAGGTCCAGTTGATTCGGAAGCGGATGGATACTGCGAAGTCTCGTCAAAAATCCTTTGCTGATCACTGCAGATGACCTTTGGAGTTTATGGTCAGGGATATGGTTTTCTTGCGTGTTTCACCGAGGCTGGGACACAACCGACTCAGGAGACAGGGTAATCATTCACCGAGGTATGTGAGGCCATTCAAGATTCTAGAGAGAGTCGGGCCGGTTGCCTATCGGTTGCGGTTACAGCATTGGTAACAAGCCATACAAGACGACTTCCACGTGTCTCAATTGCGTCGCTAACATTCAGACCCATATCACACCTTTCATCCAGTGGAGGTCGAGTTACAGCATGATGCATCCTTTGAGGAGCATCTGATCCCTATCGTTGACAGGAGCACGAAGGTTCTCCAAGGCCAGTCAGTTCCTCTCGTACGGGTGCTATGGAAGCATGGCCGAGTGCAGGATGAGACCTTGGAGCGGGAGGTCGACGTACGTGCTCAATGGCCCGAGCTGTTCTGAGATTTATCTTCACCACCCTTGGAAGGGAAATTCAGGGACGAATTGCTATAAGGGGGTAATTTTGTAAGAACCTTGTTCTTATTTTTGAGGTACGAGCTTCTTCTTTATCCTTTTTCGTAAGTGTTTTTGAGATAATATGGAAAATGGGAAAAAATAGTATATTTTGGAACTACACGTCGTGTACTTTGTCCACACACCATGTACTTTTGGCCGTGTTGGGATGAGTACATGGGGCGTGTAGCCATGTCGACGACGAGGGGTGTAGGAACCGACTACACGTCGTGTATTGGTACCTTACACGCCATGCAGTCAGTCAATAGGCTTAAACAGTAAGGCGGTGGAGTAGCCGACAGCTGGGCGACAGTACACGCTGTGTACTCAGGAGTACATGCCGTGTACTCATGTCGATGGATGAACAGTGTGGCGGTGCCTCCAAATGAACAGTTCAATGAAAGAAGTACACGCCGTGTACTCAGAAGTACACGCCGTGTACTTTGATTTTTCGGCATAAATTAGGAAGTAGCCTCCTCATTTGATAGAGCAAGTGTTTGAGCCATTTTGAAGCCAATGGAGGAGGCCGGACCATTGATGATCCGTCAGGTGTTCGTCTGCAATCAGATTCGGCTTTAGACAATCTGGTTGGAATCGCATGGGTAATCCCTCTCCTCTCCTGGTACCATTCTTACTAATTATTTCCCAAGGGGATGTTATTTACATTTGAATGGGTTTTTTTCTTCAACAGATCTACGTCGTTCTTGGGCGTTTCTGGAGTCGGTGTTCGGGTATAATATTCATTGGCACATAAGGTAGGTGGCTTAGTGTAAATTTCCATCTGTCGTTTGTATTTTATGCGTTTTTGTGCCACGAACCCATGTTGGGGTGTCGTGTGGCTGAGGAAGTGGCTATATTAACGTCCTAGGACTGTATAGGTAATTGAATAATTTGTAAAACTGTTGTTTGGGATCGTTGCTTAGATCCAGAACCACCCCGGGGGTGTGCTCCACTGTTTAGCTGTTTGGACAGGATACCCGAGGGTATTCCTTTAATGTAGTATTATAGAATACCTTGATATGAATTGCTTGTATACAACATTTGGACATGTTGGTAATGGCCCGATTATCAGTTTATCCAGAGGGCGTTGTTGTGATTAGCCTGTGGGCACTGCACTATTTAGCCCGTGGGTAGTAGTTATACCGGCCTGAGGGAAACTTCTTCTGTGCCTGTGGGCAGCTGATTCTGTGCTTGAGGGCGACACTACATATGCCTGAGGGCAAAACTCTGTTATGCCTGAGGGAATATTCTTGTTTTGAATATTCGTTACCCGAGGGTAGAAGTTTACCTGTCTGAGGACACTAGATGTTTACTAGAAATGCACTCTGTTGATTTCTTATATTAAATGGATTAAATAGATAATAAAATGAAAATATAACTGGTAATGAGTTACTTTTGAGTATTGCTTAATTTATTTAATTTTACTACTACACACTATCGTTGCATATTTACACATAGTAGGGCACGCACCTTTGGTGGGTGCCTACTGAGATATATTTCTCACACCCTGTTTGGGTAATGTTTTTCAGCCCAAACAGATTATGTTTCTTCAGTGGTAGACAGGGGAAGAGTCCCTATACAGGTACATTACAGTTTTTGTGGAGTAGGTGGGCATGGGACCGAGCCTAGCATTGCGATGCCGCTGCCAGCTGCTTTGTTTTGTCTTGTTGTACTCTGCTCTTTTTTGTACTGTATTGATGTATAACATGTTCTGGCTATATTCTTAGATCTTGAAACATGTAGCATCATCATTTATATACTGTTGGTTATATTAACTTCTATAGTTTATTTCAGTTGTGTATGGTTTACTGCTTCCACTGTTGTTGTATGTTTTCTTTAAATTCCACTGCGCTACACTTTGAAAAATGAGGGCTTAGTTTCCCCACTATCAGACCTGGGCCCTTGCTTCTATTCGGCAGCCTTTGGCGTTTGGGGAAATGCGCTTGAGGTCACGTGGTGAACCGGGCTTGGGGGACCCGTTGCGTGGCACCAGGGTCCGAGAAGTTATAAGGATCATGTAGAGATATTTCGGATGAATATTGTCAAGGAACAAGTCTTGATAACAGTTAAGAGAAGATATAAGAATGTGTGGTATTTATAGTGGAGGGGAGGATGATTTTCATAATTTTTTAATCATTAGTTTATTATTTATTCTAAATATAGGGATTAATAAGTATTCCATGACCAAGAACATTAATAAATGCATGTGAAAATGAACCAATTTGGTATACATCAGTAGATCATCATCAATGACTCTATTAATCAATTATTTAGCATTTATTGGGAATTATCAGATTTTACTAATAATCAAAAATTCCAGAATTTAAGAAAAATCCCAATAATTAACCCTAAACATTTTCCAATGAATAGAAGACAAAAATGATTTAAATTTTTCTAAAATTATTTCCTAAATATAATTAATTTAATATTTAAATAAAATAATAATATATTATTGAAACCCAGTTTTAAAACATTCATTTTCTTATTCTAAAATGATGGTACATCATAATTTCACGTAAATATTATTTTAATACAATCATATGTAAGGTTAATATTCATTGGGGTATGTTACTATTTATATGGGTATGTTTCTATTCGTAAGGGTATGTTACGTTTCATAAAGAAATTATGTTTTTCTTATATGACTCTAAATAAATTACTAGTCAGAACCCTGTTTGTCCGATTTTTGAAATTTCGAACAGAAAAGTGAAAAACCTATGTCTAAATGTCACTTATCAATTATTAGTTAATTATATTATGTTTTCATTGGATATTATGACATACATCTGAGTTGGTAATTTCCATTGAAAAACATTGTGTCGTCACACTGATTAGGATTAACAACAATATTTATGGAATTTTCATACAACAATATATTTCTCTCAAATATTAAAAGGGATCCTTATGAATTATACTATGGAAAGAATTAAAAAACTAATACTTTCTAGGTTTATGTGGGGGAAATAATTCTATTTGTTCCATATCGTTTTTCTTTAAAAGGAATATAAGGTCATATCTATTCAATAACACATAAGAGAATCTTAGAGTTGAAAAAAAAATAATGACCATAGAAGAGAAGACCTATAATTTGAAATTGGAGGAAAGGGTTTTATATTAATATCAAAATATAAAAGAGTAATGATATTTGGAAATAAGGGAAATATGAGGCATAGGAAAATCAGTCATTTTGAAATTTTGGATCTCGAAGGGAAGGTATCATACCGATTGGTATTTCGGATAAATCTATCTTTTGTTTTTGATGTGTTTTATGTAACCCTATTGAAAAATTACATAAAATATCCTTCAAATATACTAATATCATATTTCATAATGCTAATGAAGGATCATTCATATTAAAAACAACCGATAGAGATTTATAATCATAGAGAAAAGTTATGTGAATGAAGGAAAATCATTTGGTCAATGATTTTTTAAAAAACAACCAATTTTGGGAAGATATGTGGGAACATGAGGATGTGATGAGGGAGAGATATCATAATATATTTATATCCAAGTAAATTTTTTTAATGGGAATAAATATTTTTAAGGGGGTATATGGTAAAGCCGATATTCTTTTAGAAAATATTTTATTTAAATAATTTTAATTATTCAGTATCTTTCATTACTTGAAATGTTGAGTTTAAACAGTCCATGAGACACCGATAGTCTAAAATTAATATTATTTCCTAGTAATTAGGTTATCTGGAAAACATATAACTATATTATTAAAATTTATGGTGAATTCATTGGATATAAATTTTTTATGTAAAATATAAATCAATTATAGATTGGAATTTTTTATTTATAAATTAAAAGATTTATAATTATTAAATTAAATTAATGAAAGATATATGTTATATATTTAATTAAACACTTTTTTTATTTAACTAACATGTATTTTTTTATATTGAATATGTAAACCATATTTTATATATAAAAACCTTTATTTTTCAAATGTTTAATTTTACTCCATTAATTGGAGAACCCATTTCAAATTAATATTTGGTCACATTAATAATATATATATTAAAACATAAACATTTTATTTGAAAATGGGATTTAAAAATTTTCTATGGATGGGTTTATCATATCGTTTTTAAAATTAATCATGTTTTAATCATTAGAAAAATGCACCAAATTTTAATTTAAAACAAGTATTTTAGATATTTATATAATTAAGATATAATATTTTATTACTTTAATGAATAAATAGAATATATTTTTATACTTGAATATAATTTTAATCATTATAATTAATTTTTAATTGAATTAAAATGTAAAAACATTTCAATAATTTTCAATGTTTTAACATTTAAAACTCAGTATCATATTCTGACATTGAGACAAGTTTTATATTAATTACAAAAAACTCTCGTGTTTCGAAATGTTGAAAAATGGATTGCATATTTGGAATTAATAAGAAAAAATTATGTAATAATATTTATTTTATTTTTGGGTTTTATATATAGTAACATGTTTAATTTTTATTAATATTGTTTATTGGTAAATTAGGTAATTGATGGTAATAGTACAATTATAAACATACACTAACACTTGTGTTAATGTAAATAGATTCGTGTGTATCTATATAAATATATTTATGGACGAAATGGATTCCATTATATTCCACTTTGATGATATCAGGACAATAATTTAATTTTTATTTATATAAATGTTAAATATGTGACAATCAAATTTCAGTAAGTATAAAATTTTTAAAAATAGGTTATACAGAATGAAAATTAGAATAATAATACTTATAAGTCAGATAAATTTTTTTTCTTTATCATGATATTTATTTGTAATTTTTATTAAACAAGTAATTACCTTAAAGACTTAAACTTTATTGATGCATAAATAATTTAATCCATGTGAAATAAATAAAATAATAATTATTAAAATGGTAATTACAATTACAAGACCCAAAGACATTACCAAATCTTGTTGGATGATTATATTGATAACATAACCATAAAATTGTCTATTTATTGAGAATTTGGATCTATATAGAGGACATTATGACAATTATATTATTTTATTTAAAGTGATGTTAATATTTTTCATGCTGGTCTTTAAAAATAGAACATTCTAAAAGTGTGATTTTTCTATAAGATAAATTAGGCTACACGTATTATTATGAAATTAGTATATTAATCATTATCATATTAATTTAATTGTAATTATTATTTAACAAATAAATATATTCAATAATTACATAAAATTTAGGTAGTTATAAATTTATTAATAAAGATAACAAATAATTGTTATTAACAGTGTTAAAATAAATATATTTTTGGATAAATAAATTTTATAATTAATTTTCCAAATGACCTTTCCTTCTTATTAATATAATAATTTATTTGGTTGGATGTTATCATGTAGTCTTAAGATTTGTAAAAATACATGATTTTAATAATGTAAAAAATGGCACTATTCATTGTTTAAAAACTAATATTTCATTAAATTATTAAAAATTAACTAATTTTTTTTTAAATATATAATTATTATTATATAGCATAATTTTTTTAATGTATATTGTTTTTTTCTAATTCACATAAAACAAGTTAATATTTAAAAATTTTAAAATATAATTTTTTCCTTGGTTATAAATTAAATATAATTTATTAATGTAAATTAAAATATAATATATAAATTGATAGAAAACATGTCAAAAAAATAATTTTTTCAAAGATTACAACTTTATATCAACTTATAATCAGAATGAGGACAATGTTTAGATTTTTTCGAAGGTTTATATTTTATTTTAAATTATTATTTATGGATTTTTTAAAAGTTATCCTCTCAAAATTTATTAAAGGGAACCTCCTCCCTCACCTATTCACACAACATTAAGCATTCTAGCTTGGGAATCACATCCAATTTTCCAATATCACATTCAATAGTTACATTATAGAAGATTTTTGCTTCCTTAAAAGTAATCCCCTCTACCAATACATTCAAAAAATCCTTCTTCTTCTACTTATTCTTTATTAGTTGTATAAATATAAATAAATAACTCCCTTATCAATTATATACTGAGATATTATTATAAATATGAAACAACCATGTTTTACCTTATATTCAGTATACAAAAAATGAAATCCTCATGTGAGGATACATAAGTATTATCATCTATAAGTTTTAATGTAGAGTATTTGTAACACCCCAATCTTCCATGGTACACTTCTCTTTCAATAATGCAATATATTGCATTGTACACAAGTTTGAGATTCTAACATAGTTCGACCAATTAAAGTAGCCGTTATGAATAGTGATAACCACTTTTTGAAATTTTATAAATTTTATTATTCAAATTGGACTTCATTTTTGGATTTGTATTATTGATATTATCCTATGTTTATTTTTTAATTTTTTCTGAGAAAATCCAATATCTTACGAATAGTGTACAATACTATACATTAATTAAAAACAACTTTTTTAATCTAAATAATTTATAGTGATAAATTATAATATTTAATGGATTTAAAGTAAAATTAGAATATATTTTAAACATTTTTTCCAATGGTGGTCATTATAATTAATTTAACATTGAAATTGGACATAAACAATTGTCAATCTTTTCATAGATATTGTTTCTTAAAAACAAGCTATTTATTTTGACAGTGGGAATAATTTTTAAATAAATTACTGCAATTTTTGTTTTTATAATTTTGTAAAATGGATTCCATATTTGGAATCAAAAGGTCCAAATTATGAAATTAAGCCTCTTTTGTCTTTGGACATTATGAATAGAAATGATGACAATTAACATTAATTATCATGATTATTCAGTAATAAGATAGTTAAGGGTAATAATATAATATCATAATAATATACAATTGCCCCAAAATGTGTCCTAATGCTACTGGTTGTTTCATGGACAACCATGGGATGCCTTGTGCCAAACATTAGTACCCCATGGAATCACTTTTGTGTGATAATGGCATTTTATCTTTTTATTTTTAAAGAAAGGAAAATATAACAAAATTATGTATCACCCAAGTAAAACAATTTTAATTTTGTCTACGTAAACGATCTCTTAGACTATAAATATTCATCGGAAAGATAAATGTATTTCCTACATCATGGTATTTTTTTAATAATTTTTAGACATTAAAAAAATTAATTTATTTATGACACCATGATGATGCCGCGATTACATCATTAATGAATGATTTAAATAAAATTAAAATATAAGGTAAAATATAAGACATAAACTTGTCTAAAGCCCATTTTATGGGAGTATTTAGAACCATTATCACCTAATCATTGAAATATATCATTGTGGGACCTCTAAAATCAGAAAATCATTTCATAATAAAGTAATATTTCGATATTTCCAAAGGAGCCCCTCCTCTCCTCTTATAAAAGGCCCCCACCTATACCACCTTATTCACACCATCAATGCCATTTGGCTTGGTCAAACTCTTCCCAAATACTCTCTCAACTACCCTATCTTACTCCTAGAAGCCTCACATTGGGCGGAAGTCTTTCCACGGAGGCATTTGTCTCAAATCAAAAAGAGTTACCCGATTTTAAAGTATTGTCTTCTCTTATGACCTTTTGTTTAATTTTTCTTCTCCAACCCCTTAAAATATTTTTATTCCATTATTTTGTAACAAAAATATTATATTAAATATACTAGGATGTTTTTATGATATTTATTTGATTTATACTTAAACACACCTCCATCTAATGGTTAAAGAACATATTGTTTCTGTGGGTGGCGAATTAATGCCTCATGAAACGATGATTGTTCAATCTTATTTTAACACCTGTCATGGTGGACATTTATATGTAACTATATTTATATATTATATATATTATGTTTATGTTTTCCTTATGCTTCTGTAATTTTCATGTATGTCATACCTTTATTATTTCCATTATGGGTAAACGCGATAATTCCATTTTCAGAACTGCGGACTACCGCCCCTCAAAGTGATTTGAATCCTTAATGCCATATGTGGGACATATAAAGGATGGAGTTAATGATATTATATATGATATTATACTGTAATTATAATATAATTTTATATCATTATGATTTCATTCCATTAAATACGAAATATAAATGAAAGTAGCGTTCATGCATACGTATGACTTACCGTCTCCATGAATGGTTTATTTCATTTCATACCTATAAATGTTATGTAATATTATAAATGCATGCATATAGTGGATATAAATGATATATATGATATCTATATCATGAATATAATTCTGTAGATAATGTATGTTTTACCACATGAACAACTTGTAATTATAAGTAGTTTATTGTTGACTCGAGTACCAAAGATCGACAAAAGAACCATTATTAACTTAAATGACAACATAATGTTCATAACATGGTAATAAGTGATAAAAAAGGAATAATGAACATGAAAAAGGTTCTTAAGAAAGTAGATATCAACTATATTTTATTATTCAGGAGATTACAGAACGATCTAGTCAAGTCGGACACGAGGTATGGGACTTCTCTGAATCTCCTTTCATTGAGGCATATTTTGTTTTATACACAACAATCATTTATATGGTGTATAAAACCGTTTGAATTTTACTTTTATTCAAAAGGAATATTTTTATACAAATCGATTTTACTAAACGACAAATGGAATGTTATGTCGTATGTATCAAATCACAACGACTTCTCTACCGTTGTGACCATTATTTGAGTTTTGGCGTCCTCTACAAGCCATAACTTTATTTAAATGAAAAATAAATACCAAATTATAATTTTCGTTCATTATGGTTTTGATAATTTTTTAATTATATCAATGTGTTGTATTGATATCTAGTGATTAAAATGTGTAAATGTTATGTTTCTTTTATGCATGTTTTATGCGATACGATTATGTTATTGTTTATGAAATGATTAAACCTTTTCATATAAGGAATTAATTAATCATAGTATGTGAAGGGTGCAGCCCGCTAATGCTTCTCGATGCATCTGTATTTCTCATGATACAAACTAGTGTCTTTTCATGAGTCCGTGAAAAAATATTATTTGTAGTCTTGGCACGAGTCCTTGGATACGTGGTTATGATAGTCTGGCATTATGCATTCCATCATTATGAAAGTGGTTATTGATATTGCATGTAATTATTCGACTAGTAGAATAGACATTTGAATAAGTCAATGGAATTTGTAAATTTACATTTTCTATATTATTATGAATATCATGTGTAAAAGGATTTTGTTTTAGTTATACATTTCCTTAAAAGTTTATGTTTATTTATTAATGTTTTTACTATATTTTTATCCTTACTGTGAATCTGAGCTCACCCCTTTCAATGTTTTATTTTTCCCAGGTTGTGAAGAAATATTTTTTGACTGACCTACAAGGATAGTCTGAAAGAGATATGAGTGTGGACTATGGAGACTATGTAATTGTAGTTTTTCACTTTATGATGTAATGTAACACTTATGGATGTATCTAGTGTTTCCAAGGATACTAAATTTATCGTTCTTTCGAGAGTTGATCTTTTGTGATCATGCCAATGTTACATAATAATTCACTGACTCTGGGTAACTGGGGTTGGGGTGTTACAGTTGGTATCAGAGGCAGTTTAGTTCTAACCTTGGAAGCTAGATTTAGAAAAACTCTGATCAGGACACATAGCCTAAGATAGACTTTGAGGATTAGTATAGAAGAACTTCCTAGAATTTTAGTAAAGTCTAGATTTTTTGTATTTTCTGAGAAATACATCCATGTATGGATACGAGCAGGTAGAGGTGGCTCTAGCACAGATGTACCTATGGGTAAAACCCGAAAACACCGCATTGATATAGACTCGAATGGGAAATGGTGCATGAAAACTGGCTTTGCTGCACTCTTAGTTACGACACTCCCAGGGGATATGCTTAGGATAATTCTAATTTTCATTACAAACAATTATGAAGGGTTTATTAGTATATACTCTCTCCAAGAATTTTTTTTATAAATATGGATTATATCCAAAAACTGTTATGTTTATGTTAAGTGATTTACATGTATGGAATTATGTATTTTGATTCAGAAACTGATATTGTTTATTCCATTGTTTATAAATGGAACCTAGTGGAAGGAATGGAAACCATATCAATGCACTCACTCCTTGTAGGGATTTCCCTCATTCTCAAGATAATTATAGTGGAGCTGGTGATACAACTAGTGCTGATCAGGTAATCACCATACTGGGACAACTCACTCAGGTTATGAATAATAGTCTTTCTCATATGTAGCACCTTGATCGTCAACGTATAGAATATTTTTTAGACCGCATCATGATGAAACAACCACCAACATTTAATGGGGGTACAAATACATTAGTAGCTGAGCAATGGATAAATTTCCTATAGAAAGTATTTCAGGATTTAGGGAGTAAAGAAAGGGAAAAAGTTGTCATGGAAGTTCACATATTCACTGGAGATGCTGGTCAATGGTGGTCATTGATTCAAAAAACAAAGGAAAATGATGAATTATCAAATATAGAATGGTTAGAGTTCAAAGAGATTTTCTTAGAAAAATACTTTCCTCATGGCCATCGAGCGAATATGCAAAGAAAATTTCTAAGTCTGAGGAAAAAGGATGATGAGAATGTCACAACATATGAGGCTAAATTTACAAGGTTAGGAAGGAATGCTTCAAATTATATACGTAACCCAAGAAGTAAGATTGGTCATTTCATTGATGTGTTAAAACCATTTCTCCATCAAGATTTAGTATCAAATTAGTTCTCAACATATGAAGATATAGTCTCGTGTTCTTTAAAGACAGAAAAGGAATTCTATAAATCTTATGATAATAAAGTAAAGCAAGATAAGAAGAGAACGATGGAACAAGAGACATATAAAGGGAAAAATGGAAAGAAAAATTTTCCATTATGCGATAATCGTTGGAAGAATCACCCCGGAAATTGACTAAAATGAATGGGAGTTTGTTATAAATGTGGAGAAAAAGGTCATGAGGCTCGTGATTGCAAAGGAAAGAAAGTGGTTTTCAATGTTTAATGCTACAATTGTAGAGAAATGGGTAATTATGAAAATTAATTCCCTAAGCACAAAGAAAACATACCTTAGAAAAGGCTAAGGGATCAAGGCCATTCTAAATGTATTACTATAGTGGAAGTGGAATAAATATTGTAATTGTATTTTTGGAATCAAGAACTACATTATGGTTATAAAAATAATGTGATATATATAAGGATTATACTGTAGTACTTGTTGTTTTCATTAAGGTTTTAATATGTTGAAGGTAATCATATTTTTATTATGTGCCAATAAGAGAATCATTAAATTATTTGGGGAATCTTATTTTACAATTGATTTTGGAATTTAAAGTCATTTTATAGAAAGTTTGGACATATGTATTTTGGATAAATATAAAGGTTGGAATAGATTAAGTTGAATTTCGATAGTATTGGTTAAGGTTAAAACATTTCTTATGATTATATTTGTAATATTATTATACTATAGTTTTACGAAAAGGACAACCTGTAGGTCGGGGGATAACCCGTCCCGTTGGACAAAACAGTAAGAATCAAACCCACAACAATAGTGTGACATGCCTTTCTTACCTACCACTAGCCTACTGGATGTCCCTGATTATTAAAAAATAGTATTCCTAGTCTAAATGGTATGTGTTAATATTTGTAACCTTGTAATATTATGATAAATTTAATATTTTTGAGTTCTATTATCTTTTCCAGTGAAATATGAGTTTGTGGTAGAAATTAGTTGAGGGTTGAAGCTCTACATGTCATGTATATATATATATAACTCTCTCACATTCTATGAATAAATTAATTCTTAAACATTAGGGAAGGGATATTAAAACAAAAATGTGTTATCCTAATACCTTATGTTTTGTTGAACTGATGATAATGTCATCATAGATTGACGGCATTGAGGCCCTCAATTTTACACTTTTTTGTGATTGATGACCTCAGTCAATCCCTATAAATATTTACATTTTCCCTCTAATTATGTTTCTATAATTTCCACCATTGTTCTCTAATTGGAAACACTAATTTGGTGGTGACATTCTCATTTCAATTTCCCTCTTATTAAGAAATCATTTTGTTAACCCTATTTCCGATATGGGTTTTCCACAAAGGTATTTTCTATTTTCCACCTTTTATTTTCGAAGAACAATTTCAAATTGCGAGGACAAAATTTATTGAAGGAGGAGAGAATGTAACACCCCTATCATCCATGGTACACTTCTCTTTCAATAATTCAATAGCTTGCATTGTATGCAAGTTCGATATTCTAAGACACCACGAACAATCAAAGTAGCTGTTATGAATAGTAATACCCAGTTTTTGAAATTTTATAAATTTAATTATTCACATTGGACTTTATATTTCGATTCAGAATATTGAAATTATCCTAAGTTGAATTTTTTTTCTAAGAACATGCATTTTTTATGAATAGTGTAAAGTACTAAACATTAATTAAAAACAACGTTTTTAATCAAAATAATTTGTAGAGATAAATTATATTTTTAGAGGTTTTAATGTATAATTAGAATACTTCTTTACCATTTTATCCAATGGTGGTCATTAAAATTAATTTCACTTTGAAATTGGTAATAAACAATTGTCAATATTTTGATAGATATTGTTTCTTAAAAATAAGCTATTTTTTTGACAGCAGGAATTATTTTTAAATTAATTACTACAATTTTTTGTTTATAATTTGGTAATATGGATTCCATATTTGGAATCATAAGGTCCATATTATGTAATTAAGAATATTTTGTTTTTGGACATTATGAATATTAACGAAGAAAATTATCTTTAAATATCATGATTAATTAGTAATCAGGTAGTTAAGGGTAATAAAATAATATCATAATAATATACAATGACCCCAACATGTGTCCTAATGCTACTGGTTGGGTCATGGATGACTTTGGGATGCCTTGTGCCAAACATTGGGACCCCATGGAATATCTGTTCTGTGATGGTGACATTTTATCTTTTTATTTTTAAAGAAAATAAAATATAAAACAAATATGTCTCACCCAAGTAAGACAATTTTAATTTTGTCTATAAAAATGATCTCTTATACTATTAATAGTCATTGGAATGCGAATAAGATTTCCAACATCATGGTATTTGTTTTATAATTTTTAGACATTAAATAAATAAATTTATTTATGACACCATGATAATGCAGCTATTACCTCATTAATGAATGATTTAAATAAAATGAAAAGATAAGGTACAATATAATACTTTAACTTTCTTAAAGCCTATTGTATGGGTGTATTTCAAACCCTTATCACCTTATGTATTTCCAAAAGATCCCCTCCTCTCCTCTTATAAAAGGCCTCCCAACATTATCCCCTTATTCACACCTTAAAAACCATTTGGCTCGGCCAAAATCTGCCAAAATACTCTC
This sequence comes from Viscum album, assembly GCA_963277665.1. Lineage (NCBI taxonomy): Eukaryota > Viridiplantae > Streptophyta > Magnoliopsida > Santalales > Viscaceae > Viscum > Viscum album. Next base: position 51,809,895 of record OY728143.1, on the reverse strand, counting down.
TCAACTTCCCTATATTACTCCTAGAAGCCTCAATTTGGGCATAAGTCTTCCCCCGGAAGCCTTTGGCTCATATCAAAAAGATTTACCTGATTTTAATGTAATGTATTCTCTTATGTTCTACTGTTTTATTTTGATTCTACAAACTTAAACTCTTTTTATTCCTTTATTTTTAACAAAAAAAAATATTTTTGAATATAATAGGATGTTGTTATGATATGTATTTGATTTAAACATACACACACCTCCATCTAATTGTTAAAGAACATATTGTTTCTGTGGATGGCGTATTACTGCCTCATGAAAAGGTGATTGTTCAATCTTCTTTTAACACCTCCTATGGTGGCCATTAAGATTTCACTATATTTATATATGATATATATTATGTTTTTGTTTTCCTTATGCATCTATATTTTTCATTTATGTAATACCTTTAAGATTTCCATTTTGGGTAAACACGATAATTTCATTTTAGTATGTGCGGAATACTGCCCCCTCAAAGTGATTTGAATCGTTAATTCCTATGTGGGACATATAAATGTTGGAGTTAATGATTTTATATATGATATTATACATGAATTATAATATACCTTTATATTATTATGATTTAATTCCATTAAATATGAAATATAAATGAAAGTAGCATTCATGCGTACATGCGGCTTATCATTTCAGTGAATGGTTCATTTAATTTCTTACCCTTATATGTTATGTAATATTATAAATGCATGCATATACTATATATATATATGATATATATTTTATCTAGATAAGGAATATAATTCTAGAGATAATGGATATTTTACCACATGAACAACTTGTAATTATAAGATGTTTATTGTTAACTCAAGTACCAAGATTGACAAAATGACCGTTGTTAACTAAAATGACTACATAATGTTAATAACATGGTAATAAGTTATATAAAAGGAATAATGAACTTGAAAAAGGTTCTTATTAATATAGATATTAACTCTAGTTTATTATTCATGATATTAAAGAACGATTGAGTCAAGTCGGACACGAGGTATGGGACTTTGTCTCAATCTCCTTTCATTGACGAATATTTTGTTTTATACATAACTTTATTTTATAAGGTGTATAAACCCCTTTGACTTTGAATTTTATACAAAAATAATCTTTTTATACAAATCAATTTTACTTAACGAGAAAAGGAATGTTTTGTCTTACGTATGCAATGATAAGTACTTCTCCGCCATTGTGACCATTATTTGACTTTCAACATCCTCTATAAGCGATAAATTTCTTTTAAATGAAAAATAAATATTAAGTTTTACTTTTCTTTTATTTTGGAATTGAAAATGGTTTTATTATATAAATGTGTTGAATTGATATCTTGTGATTGAAATGTGGAAATTTTATATTTCCTTTATGAATTTATTATGTGATACGATTATGTTTTGGTTTATGATATGTTTAAAAATTATCATATAAGTAATTAATTGGACTTAGTATATAACGAGTGGAGCCCGCTATAGCTCTTCGATGCATCGGTAGGTCTAATGAGAAAAACTAGTGTCTTGGCATGAGGCCTTGACAAAATAATATTTGTAGTCCTGGCACGAGGCCATGGCTACGTGTTTATGATCATCTGGGATTATGCATTCAATCATTATGAATGTGGTTATTGATATTGCATGTGATTATTCAACTAGTAGATTAACCATCTAAATAAGAAAATGGCATTATTTATTTTCACTTTTTCCATAATATTCTGATGATCATGTTTAAAAGGAATTTGTTTTAGTTAATCATTTCCTTAAATGTTAATGTTTATTTATGAAATTTTCCGCTATACTGTTATCCTTACTGAGCATCTGAGCTCACCCCTTTCTATGTTTTTTCCAATGATGTGAAGAAATATTTTATGACTAACCTACAGGGATAGTATGAAGGGGATATGAGTGTGGAATATGGAAACTATGTTATTTTAGTTTTTAATTTTATGATGTAATGTAACATTTATGAATATATCTAGTGTTTCCAATGCTACTAATCTAATAGGTCTTTTGAGAATTGATCTTTTGTGATAATACCAATGATACTTAATAATGCACCGACTCTGGGTAACTGGGGTCAAGACATTACAGTTTTTCACTACCAGATTATTTGGATGGGCATATTTATAGAAATAATAATTATAACATATAATTATATCCTGATATTGATTATGAAATATTATACACTAACCAATTTAAAACCAATCAAAAATGTTGGTAATGATATCATCACTTTTGTGTACTTACTACATACCATCTCAATGATGAAATGTGATTAATTATACATGATCATCATTAAAGCATGGTTTTATATGTGAATTGAATTAATAAATATGGTAAATATCATTTTAATATAATTATTTAATTTATATAACAATTACTTTAGAATAAGAACATATCTGGAAAAACATGTGTATGCAAATAGAGATGTTAATGCCCGATGGACAAGTAATAATGTTACTAACAACCAGATGATGATATGATCATATATGATATCATAAAAATGATTACAATTCTCCAATAATTAAAATAAATTATTTATATAAATATAAAATAAATTTGGGTAAATAAATTGGAATTATCATCCCTTGATAGTGATAATTTTTTCACTCTCCTTATTATCTGAGATTATTTATTTCTATGTATTTACCAGGGTTTATTTATCATTCACTTCCTTGTTTCCAAAATATGTCTTCTAAAATATTATTTCTATCATTATAAAATAATTTAAATTTAATTATAGCCTTTATTGAATTTTTTTTAAATAGTATGAACAAAATATTTTTTATATTTTGGTGTGAGGTACTTTTTGAATTTCCAAAAAAAGTATGAGAAGAATTTTTTATTTTATCTTATATGGTTAGAATAGATTTTTAAATTTTAAAATAGTCTTATTTCCATGAATCATAAATTATAATATTTCATGTTTACATCCAATTAAATTATTTTATTTAAAAATTTCCTCAAATTTTGAGGAACAAGAAATTTTTTGATGAAGAAAGTATATTTCTCTCAAGAATTAATTTCTCGTGTTCAATCAAAAAAATTCCATCTAGGATGAAATTATTTAATAGGGTTATGTTTCAAGTATACTATCCCTGCTATAACTATAGTTTTTTTTTCATTATGAGAAACATTTCTTTATGAAATCCAATTTATATATTGACTATGTTGTGGTATAATGATGCTTAAGAAACCCATTTTATTCTTTCAATTATACTATGAATAATTATTTATGTATTTGTGGATCATGTAAGAATGATTTTATTATGAGATGGGTGGGAACTATATCTCACCCAATGAATTTGAAATTAAATTATATCTCATGATAGATTAATGGATAGAATTTGAAATGATCTCAGTTCATTCATTGTGGGCTATAATGAAGAGTGAACTCGATTCAGTAATAGATGTAGACCACTATGATGGTCTGGGAAAGTAGCCTTTACTAATGTGAAATTATTTTCTATACCGTTGTGTATGACACAAAATTTCATGTATTATGTTATGAAATGTGTTATTATGTTCATTGATTCTACTAAAATTATACGAATTACCAAAGGTCATGGTATGAAATTTTTTCACATGAATTATAATAGTTTCAAATGTTATGTTTTTATGTCTAATAAAATGATATGACTTATAACCCCCATGTTTCCCCTTTATGAGAATTTTAGCTCACCAATTAATTTGTTAGTTTTTTCCTACGTTATAAAGAATGGTATCAAATAATATATTCCCAAAAGGGTCCCAGTTATGATGAAATAAGTCAAAGATAATATTGTTGTCTTATGAACTAGTTGTTTAAATTTACCCATTTCAAAAGAAAATATACATATACGGTCCCATTGTGTCTTTGTTATATTTTGTAATTAATATTCATTGAAATTGTAGTATTATATATGTATGTAAATTATGGTTCACTATATACACCTTCGGTAATAAGGATAACCTTATTATTTTTATTCCATCACATGAAAACACATTAAATGTGGTACTCCTACTACTGTCAATATCAAATCCAAGGTTAGAATCCTCATAAAACTGTAATGATTTCCCATTTACACATCACACATATATATATCATTATTGAGTCAATATGGTTTTCACATGACTTTTTCATTCCTTCATGTTTGTGGAGATTGTAATGTCATTAATGTTTCATTATTACTTTACCAATCCTCATGTTTTAAAAACCACAAACACCTTATCTCAAGACAAATTTCATTTAACCCTGTGTTTTACTTTTATAAGGAATATTTTCCATCCCCAAGGAAATTTTTCCTTACCATGTTTTTTATAGTTCATCATTTTGTGTAATTTTAAAATTTGGTTTCATACCTAAAACCTCGTAATCAAATAATACTCAGAGAAAGAGAATTTTGTTTTCAGGATCAGAATTCTGAATCCAAGTTCATTTAATTCAGACTCCAAAGTTTTCTGAGTTCTGACACCAAGTTATCTGAATTCAGACTCCAAACTCTTATATGTTCTGACTCCAAGTTATCTGAATTCAAACTCCGAACACTTCTATGTTCTAACTCTGAGTTCTCTGAATTCATACTCTAAACTCTTATGAGTTCTTTTTCCATGTAATCTGAATTTAGACTCTAAACACTTCTGAGTTCTGACTCCAAAATATCATGAATTAGGACTCCGAACATTGTAAGAGCTAACTCTGAATTCTCATGAACTATGACTCCAAATTTTGTATGTTCAGTGTAACACCCGAGACTTTTATGTTATATAAATCATCAAAGGAATCTTTTTCTACACAAGACTTGCTTGGCTTGCTTTACACGCAATCGCAACCTTCCTTGATAGCTTGCGTCGTACGCAATACCGAGTTTCACTAAACAACAATATGCTATTAAAACTAGTCGTTATGAATAGTAATAACCACTTTTTGAAATTTTATAAATTTTATTTTTCAAAATGGACTTCATTTTCGGACTCAGAATATCGAAATTAGCTTAGGGTGAAATTTTGGTATTTTTCTGAAAACTTTCAATTTTTGATGAATAGTGAAACCACTAAGTGGTAGGTTAAAAACTGAATTTTGCATAAAACTTAATTTTACCGCTTCTGTGAATGGAATTTCAAAAATCCGAGAGACACGGTTAATATCAAGGACTAAAATGTGGTTCAATGAGATGAAAATAATTTTTTGGTGAATAGTAACTTTTTACTATTTTACCGCGGTTAATAGTAAATAGGGTAACTAAGGGTAAATATGATATTAATATTACCCTAACACATGTCCTAATTCTATTGGACAAGTGTAATTCGACCAAAAACAAACTTAGGAATAAAATATGACCATTTAGGCCCACTTGGATTAGATTAGGACATTTATTATTAATTTATTTAAAGAAGGGTTAAAATAGTTAAAATCAAAGTTTAATAAGTAAATCATTTTTAATATGGGGATATACATAAGATAAATTCAATTGTAAATATTCATTAGAAAGCTAAAAATATTTCCTACATGATGATATTTTATTTGTAATTTTTAGACATTAAATAATTTAATTTATTTATGACATAATGATGATGCAGTAATTATCTTATTAATGAAATATTGACATAATTGATGTTATAAACACCAAAATAAATATAATTTGAGACTTTTTATGAATTCCACTAATTTTCTAGGTTACTATGATATATTAGTATTGATTTAATCAACTTGGTTCGAACATATAATTCTGTTATTGACTTTCAAACAAATCATATATCAAATAGTGTCAAAATTGACACAAAATAGTTTTTAAATCAAATATTATATTATTAATTGTTATTTTATTCCTAAAAATCTAAGGTTCGGCCAAATGACTTAGATAAGGATATATATATTAATAATAAACAATTTGGGGTTCGTTTGGCATGTTATAGTAAGTGTATTAACCATATAGTGAAAGAAAACAAAAAGACATGGTAAAAGTTAAATTATTTAACTTAGAGTTAAATTTAATTGATAAGGTTAAAATAATATCCTAAACTTGTCTAAATTCTATTGGTTGATAGGATTTCGACCCATCCCCACTTTAGCTTCGAAATAAGACCCTTTGGAACCATTATAAACCGATTTTGACTTTAATATAAAATAATATTTTGAGATATTCCTAAGGTGCCCCTCTCCTCCCTTATAAAAGGGCACCTCCTCCCCCTCCTCCTCACACCAATTTGAGCACTCAAGCTCGGCCAACCCCTGCCATGTTCCATTCTCCACTTCCCTAGAATAATCCTAGAGGTCCTGGTCTTCTCCAAAGACCAATCTTAGTTCCTTAAGTGGAGGATTCAAAAAGGCGTTCCAAAGAAGAGGTAATATCCATTACCGATCTTTTCAATTTCTTTCTTCTTCAACTTCTTCTTCTTTAGTTGTTTCATGATAAAGTAATAACATCAGTATTACTTACATACTGATATGTTATTATAAATATGAAACAACCCTAATTCACCTTCTATCCATCCTACGGAAAAAATGAAATCACCGCGCGTGCGTACGTACGGAATACCGTCTCCACGCCGTGGTGTAATCTATTTTCCACCATCACCTTACAAGGATGGGTATAATGGTGTAATGAGTAACTATATATGATTATTATTAAGTAATATTGATACTGAAATAATATATATATAAACTCCAATACAATTCCACGATCATAGGAACGATATCATCACTCGTGCGTACGTACGGAATACCGTCTCCACGATGTGATGCGACTCGTTCTACATGATCTTCATTTCATAATGATTGTATAAATGAATTGAATGAATGAATATGGTATATACTACACTAATACCATTCTGGAAATGAATTATCTATAACCTAAATATAAGAATAAGAATTTATTCGACAAAACACGCATAAGAACAAAAAGTTATAAAGACCCGAGTAACAAGTAACAATGAAATATTACTAACAAGAAGCTAATAATATGACCATATATGATCTCATATCAATATGTATGACTCTGGAATAAGTCAATAACATTATTTAAACCATTATAAAGGGGCTTCGGACACGTACAAAGCTAATCGGACCTAAGGTAAGGGAAATATCACAATCTCATTTTTATCCGAGATTGTTTATTCGTAAGTATTTACTGGGGTGTATTTTATCATCCACATCCATGTTCCCTCAATATGTAATATTGTTTCCATCCACTTGAAATAGTTTAAATCGAATTTTACCCTTAGGTGAGTCTTTAGTAAAGAATATGAAAGGAATCTTTTGTCGTTTTTCCGTACGAGGTACTTTTTGACTTTTCCGACAAAAGTACGAAGAATGTTTTTTTTAACTTATACGGCATGAATGGATTTTTAAAACATTACTTCAAAGAAGCTTCCTTTACAAGTTTTCAAGTTTATTTTTAATCAACTTCTTTTATTTTAAAGTTGTATGACATGTTATGAAAGGAAAAATGTTTTTGAAGAAGAAAGGATATTTTCCTCAAGAATTCAATTCAAGTGTTTTATCAAAATTATTTTCCATCTAAGATAATAAAGGGTTCTGTTTCTATCCATATTTTTACATTGGTTTGACTATGTTGTGATGTAATTATGTTTATGAATTCCTTTATCATATATGAATTGATGTCATGATGCTTCAAGAATCCCATTTTTGTTACATGTGTTATGCGATGATGTATGATTATGTGGCACACATAAGAAAGGATTCATTATAAGATGGGTGGGACCTATATCTCCCTCCAATGCATTGGGTAAAGATTTTATATCTCATGAGATAGACATGGCTGGAACGGAAGGTTATTTCGGTTCAGTGATACAGGACTGAAACGAGGAGTGAACTCGGTTCAGAAAGGGACTTTGTCCACTAAGATAGTCTTGGCAATGAGTCATGACTAACAAGAAATGATCTCCATGATTATGTGTGCATGCCACAAAGTTTCAAGTTTTATGTTATGATTTTGGGGATCTCATTTTCACTTCTATGATTTATTCCATGTTAAGATATTATGATCTCTTTTGCAGGTTTTGATTTTCATAAAGATATGATATGATTTTTATTTCCTTTATTTGCCCTTGCTGAGCATTTGAGCTCACCCTTTTATGTTTTCTTTTCCCCAGGTCAGGAAGATGGATATTAAGTAGAATATGCTAAAAGGGACCCTAGATATGATGAAATAAATGGGAGACACTGTAGAAGATTTATGAACCAGTTGTTTATGTTTCCCAGTTTCTAAAGACACTATACCTATACGGTCCTTTGTGGTTTTGTCATATGTTGTAATAAGTGTGCTTCAATTTTGAAGTATTAACAATGTATGTAAAGTGTGGGTCGTTATAGTTGGTATCAGAGGAAAGGTATAGTCAACCTTTGGAAACTAGGATGTGAAAGCCTTAGTAAGAACCCTAAGAATAAGTCTAAGCATAGAACACAATCTTAGAAATGGCCATGAATAACCTAGGATAAGACCATAAGCATGAAAATTTTATTCTTGAATTATGTGGTTTCCTATTATAATTAGTGTTGCTCACACTATTCTTCTTGGTTTTAGTCAATGGCTGGAACCCGAAGGAACCGTGTTAATGCGGAATGCGATGGGCAATGCAATGATTGTCCCCCTGAGCAACCAAACGATATGGGAGCTGGAATGCAAAATCTTGTAGCCATGCTCACGCAACTTTCTCAAGCTATGAATCATGCAGGATTTCCAAACGAACAAAGGAGGGAGCAAAATTCTGTTGAATCCTTCATGAGGCAGCGTCCACCATCTTTCAGCGGGTCTACTGATCCATTAGTTGCTGAACAATGGATTAGTACTACTGAAAAGATATTTTCAGTTCTTCAATGTTCTGAGCATGATAAAGTCATCCTAGCAGTGTATCGTTTGGAAGGAGATGCGGATCAATGGTGGAATCTTGTTAAGAATACGAGGCAAAGGGATGAAATTGAGTCTATGGAATGGGACGAGTTCAAGAACTTATTTTTCAATAAGTACTTCCCTCGTATTCTCCGAACATAGATGGAGAAAGAGTTCCTTGAACTGAAGCAAAGGGATGATGAATCTGTTAGTACCTATGAAGCAAATTTTACAAGACTTGCAAGGTACGCTTCTGGTATTATTATCCAACCTGAGAGTAAGATCGATCGATTCTTTAGTGGCTTAAAACCAAGTCTTCGAAGGGCGTTAGCCATAAGGGACTTCAATAGCTACGAGGAAATCGTTCGATGTGCTCTCAAAGTCGAGATGGAGATTGGAGTAACCCATCAGTCACATGGGTTTGATAAGAAGAGGAAGATGGAATTCAAAGAAAAATCTAAAGAGCACACGGAAAAGAAGATGAACTTTCCCTTATGCTCAAAGTGTGGAAAGAAACATGGAGGGAGTTGTCTTAAAGGGACAAGTAAATGTTTTAAATGTGGAAAGGAAGGTCATCGGGCATTTGAATGCCGTGATAATGGGAAGAAGATGTCTAATGATGCAAACAAAGGAAGGGATACACAGAATGAACCTACTACACTTCAATGTTTCAAGTGCAAGGAGATGGGGCATTATGCCAATCAATGCCCAAATCCAAGGGTTGATGATGATGGTCGACGTCAACAAAATCTTAAGGCTAAAGACAAAGGAAAGTCACATGCAATTTCTATCAGCGATGTGGAGTACGATAACGATGTGGTGAAAGGTACACTTACCATCCATTCTAAAGTAGCAAATGTTTTATTTGATTCTGGATCCACCCACTCTTTTATTTCTGAAGACTTTTCTAAGGGTATCACCGTATTACCTCAACAATTAGATGTTGAGTTAGCCGTGACAACACCTAATGGCACATTAATCGCATCAAAAGTTTATAATTCTTCTCCGATCGAAGTTTGTGGAAAAGTGCTTCCTGCAAATCTTGTGATCCTTCCTTTAATGGAATTTGATGTGATTCTTGGCATGGATTGGCTTTCTCTACATGGAGCTCATATCAATTACCAAAGAAGGGAAGTCACATTTCATATTCCAGATCAATCTACGATCGTCTATCAATGCAAGGATGAACATAACCTTCCCGTGGAAATTTCTTCCATCTTATGGGTATTGATTCCACTAAATGAAGGTTATTTATCTCAAATGGTTGGTGAGAAACTCACGATTAAGAATATGCCCATTGTACGGGAGTTTGATGATGTCTTTCCGGAGGAATTGCCGGGTCTTCCACCAAATCGTGAAGTTGAGTTTTCAATAGAACTCGTACCGGGTGCTTTGCCTATTTCAAAGACACCTTATAGAATGGCCCCAATTGAGTTGCAGGAATTGAAGAAGCAACTCCAAGAGAATCTTGATAAGGGATTCATACGCCCTAGTGCGTCACCTTGGGGAGCACCTGTTCTATTTGTTAAGAAGAAAGATGGATCAATGAGACTCTGCATTGATTATCGAGAACTTAACAAGATCACTATCAAGAACAAATATCCTCTCCCACGCATTGATGACTTATTTGACCAACTACGCGGAGCTCAATACTTTTCCAAGATTGATCTTCGTTCAGGGTATCATCAATTAAGGGTCAAAAGGGAGGATATACCAAAGACGGCTTTCCGTACAAGGTATGGACACTATGAATTTATAGTGATGCCATTTGGTCTTACTAATGCCCCTGCTATCTTCATGGATCTAATGAATAGAGTCTTTAGAGACTATCTTGATCAATTTGTGGTAGTCTTTATAGACGATATTCTTGTCTATTCAAAGAGCAAGGAAGAGCATGAAGATCACTTGAGAATTATATTGAAGACCCTGAGAAAAGAGAAGCTTTATGCCAAATTTACCAAGTGTGAATTTTGGCTTCAAAAAGTTGCATTTTTGGGTCATATAATCTCAAAAGAGGGGATATCTGTGGATCCAGCAAAAACAGAGGTTATCGAAAGATGGTCGAGACCAACCACAGTAACTGAGATCCGAAGTTTTCTTGGTTTGGCTGGATATTATCGACGTTTTGTAAAAGATTTTTCACGATTATCTAATCCACTCACCAAGTTGACTCGGAAAGGAGTTAAGTTTGTCTGGACAGAGGAATGTGAAGAGAATTTCAAGGAGTTGAAAAGAAGGTTATCCAGTGCACCTGTGCTCACACTGCCTTGTAGTGGAGAAAGGTTTGTGATCTACAGTGATGCATCCAAGAAGGGATTGGGGTGTGTTCTTATGCAAAATGATATGGTGATAGCTTATGCCTCACGACAGTTGAAAATCCATGAGAAAAATTACCCAACACATGATTTGGAGTTGGCTGCGGTAATCTTTGCATTAAAGATTTGGAGGCATTACCTTTATGGTGAAAGGTGTGATATTTATACTGATCATAAAAGTTTAAAGTATATTTTCACACAAAAGGAGTTGAATATGCGTCAAAGAAGATGGTTGGAGCTGATTAAGGATTATGACTGCTCAATCCATTACCACCCTGGGAAAGCAAACAAGGTGGCAGATGCATTAAGTCGACAAGACCATGCTAGTTTATCCATGATGAGGATCAAAAAAGATCCAATATTTATGGATTTACAAAGGATGGATCTTGGAATTATAATGGAAGGGGAAAAATCTTATCTTTCTCAAATGAATGTTCAACCATCTATACATGTGAAGATTAAAGAGGCACAGAAAGAAGATGTCGAGTTACAAAAGAAGGTGAGAAATGTTCCTGAACTCAACCTTGATTGTGATGGGATAATAAAGTTCAGGAATCGGGTTTGTGTTCCTCCCATCCCCGAATTAAAGAAAGAGCTGCTGGATGAGGCTCATAGTTCTTCATTCTCTATTCATCCTGGAAGCACGAAGATGTATAGGGACCTGAAAGAGTACTTCTGGTGGGATGGCATGAAAAGAGATGTTGCTGAATATGTCTCTCGATGCTTGGTTTGTCAACAAGATAAAGCTGAGAGACAGAAGTCTAAGGGAATGTTACAACCATTACCCATACCCGAATGGAAATGGGAAAACATCACTATGGACTTTGTCACAGGACTTCCTAAAACATCCAAAGGCAATAATGCTATCTGGGTCATAGTTGATCGTCTTACAAAGTCTGCACACTTCATTGCTATTAGAGAGGATTTCTCTCTAGATCAGCTTGCCAGGATATATGTAAAGGAAGTGGTAAGATTGCATGGAGTACCACTTTCTATTATATCTGATCGGGATCCGAGATTTACCTCGAAGTTCTGGCGAAGTCTTCAGCATACTCTGGATACAGAGTTGAGTTTCAGCACTGCTTATCATCCCCAGACAGACGGTCAGTCTGAGAGAACAATTCAAACCCTAGAAGATATGTTGAGAGCTTGCTCTATGGATTTCAAAGGAGGTTGGGATCAACACCTACCTTTGGTGGAATTTTCTTATAATAATAGCTTTCACTCCAGTATTCAAATTGCTCCTTATGAAGCTCTCTATGGAAAGAAATGCAGGACTCCAACTTGCTGGGATGAAGTTGGGGAAAGAAAGCTATTAGGACCTGATCTCGTTGATGAAATGGCAGAAAAGGTCAGATCTATTCAACAACACATAAGAGCAGCTCAGAGTCGACAGAAAAGTTATGCCGACAATCGAAGAAGAGACCTAGAGTTTGAAGTGGGTGATAAAGTGTTCTTACGAATATCTCCCTGGAAAAGGGTTATGAGATTTGGAAAGAAGGGGAAGTTGAGCCCTAGATATATCGGTCCTTTTGAAATACTGGATCGTGTTGGGAAGGTAGCTTACCGATTGGCGCTTCCACCGAATCTCTCTCAAGTTCACGATGTGTTCCATGTATCTCTCCTGAGAAAGTACATACCAGATCCTTCACATGTACTCAGCTCAGAAGTTGTACCGCTGGAGCAAGATCTTTCTTATGAAGAACAGCCGATAGAGATTCTGGATCGTAGCGAAAAAGTCCTACGAAACAAGACCACTCGCTTGGTGAAAGTTTTATGGAGAAACCACCAACTTGAAGAAGCTACATGGGAGCTTGAGGATATGATGAGGGAGAAGTATCCTCATTTGTTTGTTGCAAAGTGACGAATTTCGAGGGCGAAATTCTTTTTAAGGGGGGTAGAATGTAACACCCGAGACTTTTATGTTATATAAATCATCAAAGGAATCTTTTTCTACACAAGACTTTCTTGGCTTGCTTTACACGCAATCACAACCTTCCTTGATAGCTTGCGTCATACGCAATACCGAGTTTCACTAAACAACAATATGCTATTAAAACTAGTCGTTATGAATAGTAATAACCACTTTTTGAAATTTTATAAATTTTATTTTTCAAAATGGACTTCATTTTCGGACTCAGAATATCGAAATTAGCCTAGGGTGAAATTTTGGTATTTTTCTGAAAACTTTCAATTTTTGATGAATAGTGAAACCACTAAGTGGTAGGTTAAAAACTGAATTTTGCATAAAACTTAATTTTACCGCTTCTGTGAATGGAATTTCAAAAATCCGAGAGACACGTTTAATATCAAGGACTAAAATGTGGTTCAATGAGATGAAAATAATTTTTTGGTGAATAGTAACTTTTTACTATTTTACCGCGGTTAATAGTAAATAGGGTAACTAAGGGTAAATATGATATTAATATTACCCTAACACATGTCCTAATTCTATTGGACAAGTGTAATTCGACCAAAAACAAACTTAGGAATAAAATATGTCCATTTAGGCCCACTTGGATTAGATTAGGACATTTATTATTAATTTATTTAAAGAAGGGTTAAAATAGTTAAAATCAAAGTTTAATAAGTAAATAATTTTTAATATGGGGTTATACATAAGATAAATTCAATTGTAAATATTCATTAGAAAGCTAAAAAGATTTCCTACATGATGATATTTTATTTGTAATTTTTAGACATTAAATAATTTAATTTATTTATGACATAATGATGATGCAGTAATTATCTTATTAATGAAATATTGACATAATTGATGTTATAAACACCAAAATAAATATAATTTGAGACTTTTTATGAATTCCACTAATTTTCTAGGTTACTATGATATATTATTATTGATTTAATCAACTTGGTTCGAACATATAATTCTGTTATTGACTTTCAAACAAATCATATATCAAATAGTGTCAAAATTGACACAAAATAGTTTTTAAATCAAATATTATATTATTAATTGTTATTTTATTCCTAAAAATCTAAGGTTCGGCCAAATGACTTAGATAAGGATATATATATTAATAATAAACAATTTGGGGTTCGTTTGGCATGTTATAGTAAGTTTATTAACCATATAGTGAAAGAAAACAAAAAGACATGGTAAAAGTTAAATTATTTAACTTAGAGTTAAATTTAATTGATAAGGTTAAAATAATATCCTAAACTTGTCTAAATTCTATTGGTTGATAGGATTTCGACCCATCCCCACTTTAGCTTCGAAATAAGACCCTTTGGAACCATTATAAACCGATTTTGACTTTAATATAAAATAATATTTTGAGATATTCCTAAGGTGCCCCTCTCCTCCCTTATAAAAGGGCACCTCCTCCCCCTCCTCCTCACACCAATTTGAGCACTCAAGCTCGGCCAACCCCTGCCATTTTCCATTCTCCACTTCCCTAGAATAATCCGAGAGGTCCTGGTCTTCTCCAAAGACCAATATTAGTTCCTTAAGTGGAGGATTCAAAAAGGCGTTCCAAAGAAGAGGTAATATCCATTACCGATCTTTTCAATTTCTTTCTTCTTCAACTTCTTCTTCTTTAGTTGTTTCATGATAAAGTAATAACATCAGTATTACTTACATACTGATATGTTATTATAAATATGAAACAACCCTAATTCACCTTCTATCCATCCTACGGAAAAAATGAAATCACCGCGCGTGCGTACGTACGGAATACCGTCTCCACGCCGTGGTGTAATCTATTTTCCACCATCACCTTACAAGGATGGGTATAATGGTGTAATGAGTAACTATATATGATTATTATTAAGTAATATTGATACTGAAATAATATATATATAAACTCCAATACAATTCCACGATCATAGGAACGATATCATCACTCGTGCGTACGTACGGAATACCGTCTCCACGATGTGATGCGACTCGTTCTACATGATCTTCATTTCATAATGATTGTATAAATGAATTGAATGAATGAATATGGTATATACTACACTAATACCATTCTGGAAATGAATTATCTATAACCTAAATATAAGAATAAGAATTTATTCGACAAAACACGCATAAGAACAAAAAGTTATAAAGACCCGAGTAACAAGTAACAATGAAATATTACTAACAAGAAGCTAATAATATGACCATATATGATCTCATATCAATATGTATGATTCTGGAATAAGTCAATAACATTATTTAAACCATTATACAGGAGCTTCGGACACGTACAAAGCTAATCGGACCTAAGGTAAGGGAAATATCACAATCTCATTTTTATCCGAGATTGTTTATTCGTAAGTATTTACTGGGGTGTATTTTATCATCCACATCCATGTTCCCTCAATATGTAATATTGTTTCCATCCACTTGAAATAGTTTAAATCGAATTTTACCCTTAGGTGAGTCTTTAGTAAAGAATATGAAAGGAATATTTTGTCGTTTTTCCGTACGAGGTACTTTTTGACTTTTCCGACAAAAGTACGAAGAATGTTTTTTTTAACTTATACGGCATGAATGGATTTTTAAAACATTACTTCAAAGAAGCTTCCTTTACAAGTTTTCAAGTTTATTTTTAATCAACTTCTTTTATTTTAAAGTTGTATGACATGTTATGAAAGGAAAAATGTTTTTGAAGAAGAAAGGATATTTTCTTCAAGAATTCAATTCAAGTGTTTTATCAAAATTATTTTCCATCTAAGATAATAAAGGGTTCTGTTTCTATCCATATTTTTACATTGGTTAGACTATGTTGTGATGGAATTATGTTTATGAATTCCTTTATCATATATGAATTGATGTCATGATGCTTCAAGAATCCCATTTTTGTTACATGTGTTATGCGATGATGTATGATTATGTGGCACACATAAGAAAGGATTCATTATAAGATGGGTGGGACCTATATCTCCCTCCACTGCATTGGGTAAAGATTTTATATCTCATGAGATAGACATGGCTGGAACGGAAGGTTATTTCGGTTCAGTGATACAGGACTGAAACGAGGAGTGAACTCGGTTCAGAAAGGGACTTTGTCCACTAAGATAGTCTTGGCAATGAGTCATGACTAACAAGAAATGATCTCCATGATTATGTGTGCATGCCACAAAGTTTCAAGTTTTATGTTATGATTTTGGGGATCTCATTTTCAATTCTATGATTTATTCCATGTTAAGATATTATGATCTCTTTTGCAGGTTTTGATTTTCATAAAGATATGATATGATTTTTATTTCCTTTATTTGCCCTTGCTGAGCATTTGAGCTCACCCTTTTATGTTTTCTTTTCCCCAGGTCAGGAAGATGGATATTAAGTAGAATATGCTAAAAGGGACCCTAGATATGATGAAATAAATGGGAGACACTGTAGAAGATTTATGAACCAGTTGTTTATGTTTCCCAATTTCTAAAGACACTATACCTATACGGTCCTTTGTGGTTTTGTCATATGTTGTAATAAGTGTGCTTCAATTTTGAAGTATTAACAATGTATGTAAAGTGTGGGTCGTTATATTCAGACTCCAAGTTCTTATAAATTCAGACTTTGTTTTCACCCAAATTTACTAAAGTTGTATGGTGTAAGCGGTCATTGTAGTACGACTTTGGTTATAGATCCTCAGAGACCTAAGAAGAAACCTAAGAAACATGCACTCTAAGAAGGAGATTTGATGGTGTTTATTTGGCTATGAAGTGGTTGACATTGGTTTTAATTGATTGGATTATTTGTTATTTTAAAGACATCAGTGAATTTAATTTAAAAGCATGAGTTGATCCTTGGTTATCGCATGGGGTGAATTGGATGAATTTATTTTTAAATTTTTTCAATGTCTTAAGTTTGAGTGTTTCCTTTAAAAAAATACAATCATACCAAATCACTCACTGATTTAATGTTTCAACAATCCTAAGGCTATCACCTATACACTTGGAGGATCATATTGATGATCAATCCAAGGTAGATGATCGTTTTAACACTTGGGATGTGTATCCATAAAATTGGTGAGTTTAAAGGATAACGTAAATCATTGAATTAAAATCTCAAAAATAGAATTGATTAAGAATTATTAAATTAAGAAATAACATCCAATTCAACCCATTCAACTGCCTTGGATCAACCAATTAAAGGATTATCCATCCATTAATGATATTCTATCAATTAAAGAAGTTAGTAGACTTATCATGGTATAATTGGAGAATAATAAAAAAACAATCACTCCACCGTTGTGTGAAGAGTTTCACATAATATATTGTGAATAACCTCACTCCCTAAGGCAACAGTATCAACATGTTATGGAATATTAAATAAGAAATTAAAAAGAAGAAAATGATGTTGATATTTTATTAATTAAATGTAGGTGAACAAATGAACTTATTTGGGGGATATTGACAAGTGATTACAAAATGAAATCATACAATTAAAAGAAAACAAAAACATAAATTCCAAACAAAAATATTTGATCCCCATTCCCTTCAGCAAAAGCTCCTTATATAGGCATATTTGGAGACTTAGATACACCCCCACAATAAATTACATCTCAATTAATTTAGAGAGTCAAAAGGCGGGTGAGAAAATTAATGGATTTTGATGTTTCGAAGTTGACCCGGAAATTTCATCCAGATTCGTCTACCATTTTGACGTGTGAATTTGGAATTGAAGGAGGTTGAATCCTAAGGGGTCGTAGAAGCAAAATATTCTCCCCATTATGTCCTCTATAATCTATAAACATTTCAGGAAATTTTAATAAGTCTTTTAGTTGTTATGGTCGAAATGGTGGGACAACTTTATGTGCATTAATGTCGGGCCCACCATTAAAATCTCAAATTCAGATCGATTTATCATCATGAAAAAATCCGAATCAGCTCTGTACACAGTTGAATAATATGATCCTCATATTTTTATATTTCTACTGTAAAAATTTTATCTTCATTGGGATTGGTTTGTGGGACCACATTTGTTTGATGGGCCTTAGGCCCATTAGGCTTTTCTAGTAAAATTATTCAATCTTGAGAAAAAATCTCCATCTTACCTTGGGATTCATCCATTGGAACTAAAAAATAAAATGTTCCAAATAATGTGATAAATCATATCCCAAAATATCATTTTCAGAAAACGAATATAATGTTGTCCACAAACAAATGAATGATTGGGCCCAAATTTTCCTTTTAAACATGAATTGAATTTAAGATGACAAATGGTGTTCTATTTTTGTAATGCACTAAAAACATTGTTTATGGACTTTGTAATAATGAATATAAAGATATTAACAATGAAAATTAGCCACTTTTAGTGACTAATAACACCCCCAACATGAGTTTTGCTAGTCCCGAGAAAAATATATTACAAATATGAAATTCAAATACCCTTTTCCCAAAACAATTTAATACACATTGCTCACCCAAAGACCTCATACCCAAAATATTATGAAACCCATCAAAATCATTTAAAAAAAGCTAGGTCCATAATCATATCCCATGCCCAAGCTCATTCTTTTGTTCAAATTCATCACCACATTTCATCCAATTTCAATTAATTATGATAAAGTGTTGTGCATCACATAAGATATGAGGCCCATTTTATTGTTTGAGGGGAAAAGTGGAAGCGCTAGGTTGGAATCACATTAAACATTAAGATAAGTATCCAAGTTGTTTTGATTTTTTTGATTATTTTTTAAGCACAATAGATATGAAAAGTCTAACTCTGGGAAAGACAATTATGGAGTCACGATCCCCAAGTGCCAAACGCCACACAAATTTTCAATTTCATGATCTACAATAAAGATATAAAGCCTAACTCTGTGATAGAAAACTATGGAGTCATGATCCCCAAGTTTCGGACGCCATGCATTTGGACAAAACATTTCTCTATGTTGTCATAATTGTTTTTGTTCATTTGGAACCTCAAATTAAACTAAAAGTGACCCCAGAACCCGATTTTATAATTAAAGGGACCCATGAAATCAAATATACACGCACGATCCAGTAGAAGTGCATTGTGGCATTTTTATAAATAGGATGAAAATTTAAACTTTTAAAAATAACATCAGAGACCCGTACTTTCAAAAAACTATTCTCATGAACATAAACTTGCATTAAAATCCAAAACAAGGCATCCAAATTTTTCGATATCCAATTTCATAGTTTCCAATGTGTGTTATCATGGTCAAGGTTAATGGAATTTTTCTTTCCATGCATGTTCTTATAAAAAATCAATTTTTTATTTCGTCTCCCCCCATATTAAAATAACATTTTCCCCAGTGTTTAATGAAAAGTAACGTTGGAAGGGGGTAGGATAATAGTTCAAAGAGGAAATTGAAAATGATAAACATGGAACTAATTCACCTGGTTTTTTTGATGATTATGTTCATGATGCTCCAGATTACTCCTTTGATCACTTGGGGGATGTAGGAACCTCCTAGGTTGAACATTTATCACCCAAAACAATCCTTGAACCATAAAAAGAAGAACATACCAGGAAAAACAAACAACAGAACAATTTATTTGAAACCAAGTACAACATTTTTATGGTTTTACATAGATTTTTTTTAAAAACAACTGATGATACATTGACTTCTTTTTATTTTTTGGGTAAGGTATTACTCAGGGATCACACAGCATGACATGGAGGAATACGGTGCTCCCATTTCATAACCATCCATACTCATAAAAGAATAACATATCAAAAATATATTTTTTTAAATACCTACAAAAACATAAAATAAAATAAACTAAACTGATGATACATTTTCTTTTTTTAAATTTCTAGGTAAGGTATTACTCAAGGATCACACCACGTGACACGGATGAATACGGTGCTCCCCTTTCATACCCATACTTAATCATAATATAAGAATAGGTAAACTTTCTATAAAAAATAACAAAATTAAGAAGAAGGAAACAAAAGATGATTCAGAATGAATGGAAACATCAAAACCATGGGTTTCCTCCCATGCAACACTTTTATTTAACGTTGTTTTCCCGGAATAGACCCTAAATCTATCAATTTTTCTCTGTTTCATATGTTGGATCAGTTAAATCCTCCTTGGTTTCTTGTTTATTGAATGATTCAATGAATGGTTTTAACATGTGACCATTGTCTTTGGAGACACGACCACTTGTGGGATCCTAAATCTCTACTGCCCCATGAGGGTACACATGATGCACTAGGTATGGACCAGACCATCTAGACCTTAGATTTACTGGGTGTAGATGATTTTTTGAGCAATAAAAGAGCACTCAATTTCTTGGTTCAAAGTGTTTGACTTTGAGATTTATAGATTGGTAAGCATGAAAAATATATTTATTGATCCTTGAATTTTCATAAGCCTCCATCCTAATTTTATCGAGTTTATTAAGATTTAATTTCATTTTTGTTTCAGCCAATGAAATGTCAATGTTAATTTATTTTATTTCCCAAAAGGCCTTATGCTCTATTTCAACAGTTAAATGACACTTCTTTCCATAAACCAATCCATACGGTTACATGCCTAAGATATTTTTGAAAGCAGTTCGATATGGCCAAAGGGAACATAAGAGTTTCTCAGACCAATCATTCCTAGAGGGATTTAAATTTTTTTAATTAATTTTCTTAATTTCTCTATTTTCCAACTCATCTTGACCTTTGGTTTGAGGATGGTATGCAGTGGAATCATTATGAGTAATTCCGTACTTAGACTTGAGTGAAGAAAATGGGCGGGTGCAGAAATGGGTTCCACCATCATTGATTATAGCCCTCTGAATTCCAAATATATAAAATATATTCTCTTTTAAGAATCGGATCACAACATGATGATCATTATCCTTGGTGGGAATGACCTCAACCCATTTTGAGACATAATCAACAGCTAAGAGGATGTACAGATATCCCCTAGAGTTTGGGAAGGATCCAACGAAATTGATTCCCTAATAATCAAATATTTCAATCACTAAGATGGGAGTGAGTGGCATTTGATTCCATTTTGTGATGGAACCTACTTGTTGACACCTAGGACAACTTTGAAAAAATTTGTATGAATCCCTTGAGATGGTGGGCTCGAAGAGACCTCACTGAAGAAACTTATAAGAAGTTTTCTTAGATGAAATGTGACCTCCACATGCTTCACTATGACAGAATTTAAGGATAGTTTCTTATTTAGATTCTGGGATACACCTCCTAATGACTTGGTCATGGAAAAACTTATAGAAGAATTGATCATCAAACACATTGTGCCGGACATCAGAAAGGAATTTCATTCTATCTTGAGTCCCTAAGAATTTTGGAATGAATCATGTAACTATGAAGTTGGCTATGTCGGCATACCAAGGGCAGTCACTCACAGAGTATAAGTGTTCATCAGGGAATAAATCAGACACATCATGGTGAGATGATTTTTCATTAAAATCTATCCTAGAGAGATGGTTAGATACAACATTTTCAACACACTTTTTTTCCTTGATTGTGAGTTCAAATTCTTGTGTGAGAAGGACCGTCCTAAACAGTCTATCCTTAGAATATTTTTTCTAGAATAGGATTTTTAGCACAGAATGGTAAGTGAACACAGTGATGGGGGATCCTAAGAGGTAGGACCTAAACTTTTCTAAGGAAAATAAAACAGAAAGTAACTCCTTCTCAGTGGTGGTGTAGTTTATTTGGGAATCATTTAAGGATTTTCTTACATAATCAATTACATAAAGAGTTTTCTCACATCTTTGTCCTAAGACTGCACCTGTAATGAATTCTCTCTCATCACACATGAGTACAAATGGAAGGTTCCAATTTAGAGACTTCATAATGGGTGGAGAGGTGAGAGAGAAAATGAGGGTTGAGAATGAACTCTCACAGCTTTCTGTCCAAACAAATTGAGCATCCATTACGAGGAGAGCACAAAGGGGACTGGAGATTGAACTAAATTCCTTGATGAATCTTATATAGAAACCAGAATGTCCTATGAATGACCTCACATCCTTAATAGTTCTAGTTGATGGAAGGTGAAGAATGATTTCAACATTTTCTTTATCAACTTTAATCCCCATACTCGAGACTAGACATCCATGAACAAGTCCTTCCTTTAACATGAAATGTCATTTTTTTCCAGTTTAGGATGAGACTTTTATCCTCACATCTAGAAAAAAATATACCTACATTCATAAGAAATCCCTCAAATGTATCCCCAAATAAATAAAATTCATCCCTGAATACCTAGAGAAAATCCCCGACCATATCTGTGAACATTCCCATCATGCACCACTGGAAGGTTCTGGGGGCATTGCATAACCTGAACGATATGGGTTTGAAGGAAAAGGTGCCAAATGGACAGGTGAATGTAGTATTCAATTGATCCTCTAGGGAGACCACTATCTGATTATACCCTGAGTACCCATCTACGAAAAAATAGAACTCATGACCTTCCACTCTGTCAAGGACTTTGTCAATAAATGGTAAATGTAAATGGTCCTTCTTAGTGAATGAGTTTTGTTTTCTATACTCAATTCATACCCTCCATCCCCTACTAACCCTAGTTGGAAGAATCTATCCATCCTTATTAGTTATCACTGTGATTTCTTCCTTCTTGGGAACCACTTGGATTGGGCTCACCCACTCAGTCTCATCTATAGGATAGATGATACCAGCTTTTAACAATTTCAAAAGTTCCATCCTTACTACCTCCATGAGAATAGGGTTGAGTCTCCATTGAGGTTGACGATATGGCTTTGAGTCAGATTCTATAACAATCCTATGAGTCCCTATAAGTGGGATAATCCCAGGAATATCAGACAGGGTCCAACCAATGGCTCTCTTACGTCATTTAAGGACATCTAAAAGCATCCTCTCATGATTGGATTCAAGAGAAGAATAAATGACAATAGGTTGTGTTTGATTTTCCCCTAGGAAGGAATACATGAGTGCAGCGGGAAGTTCCTTCAATTCAAGAGCAGGTTGGTTTAGAATTTCATCAGAAGATTGGGACCTTGGATCAAAATCGATTTTGATTCCTAGTATTTTCGATAGAATTGAATCCCCATGTGTATAAATTTCATATACAAGATTGGTTTTATCAGATTTAGGGATGGAAGTTTGGTAGGTCTCCATGAAAGTGGTTCCAGAAAGGTTTTACAGATTTTTGGACCTATGATTTCATCCTTGGAACAATCTGAATGTGATTCAATCCATGGAGATAAACTTCTTTCATGTGAACAAAGTAAATTAATATCATCCTCACTTAAACATTCATCATATATCCCTTGATGTTCTATGGATTCATTATCAATGCATACTATCACGTTTACTTCATGAATATCCTCATCATCCCCAATTTTTGAGCTTGCATTATAGAGGTTCATGTCTAGACTCATGTTTCCAATGTGATGGTCTTGTTCCCATTTCGGACCCAGATAACAGAGTTGATAGTTGCAAGGAAGGGATGACCAAGGATTATTGGGGTTTCTTCCTTATTGCCTGTGGTTGGATTGCTTTCAAGGACAATGAAGTCAGTAGGGTAGATGAAGGTTTCAACCTTTACCATATCATCCTTTAAAATCCCCTTTGGAACACTAATGATGTGATCAGCAAGTTGAAGTGTGACCGATGTGGGTTGGACCTCTTCTAGGCTTAATTGGCAGTACACAGCATAGGGGATGAGATTGACACTGGCACCTTGGTCACATAAGGATTTGACAACATTGTTCTATCCTAGTTCAACATTTATGTAAGGGAATCCTGGGTCTTTAATCTTTGGTGGAAGGTTTCCTTGGATTGTTGTGCGAACATTTTCTTCCATAAGGACTTGGTTTTTATGTGAGAATTTACTTTTAAATGTGTAGAGGTCCTTTAATTATTTTGAGTATTTAGGAATGTTTTTAATAGCATCAAGGAGTAGAATTTTCAACTTGACTTGTGAGATTATTTCCCTCAATGTTTCACTCAATTTAGGCTTGTTTTCCCCCTCATGCGTTGAAGAAATGGTACATGTTGTGGGGTTGTTTCTGGAAGAGTTGTTTCTTTAACATTGTTATCAATTTATTCAGTTTGATCTTGGGGTTCATTTAGATTTTCATTAGTTTTTGAAACTTCACATGGTTTCTGACTTATTTGTTCAGGTTTTTCAATTGATTTCCAACTTCTTATAATAGTCACAACCATTAGTTGTTCATGAGTTTTATGAGTGAAACTTGCCCCTCCCCTTAAATTTGAGGATGGTAGCGCCCTTGTAAGCATTGGTGCCTTTCCATTTTTGATGGTTTTAATTTCTTGTTTAATGGATGAGAATTCTGAGTTCATTTTTTCCATTTGTTTGCACATTTGTTATAGTAGGCTTTGTGGAACAATTTGGGTTGGTGCTTGAGCTTGTTGGTTTATCCTAGGAGGATACATTGGTTGTTGGATTGGCTGTTGAATGGGTTGTTGGATAGGTTGTTGATATTGGACATGAGGATGTTGTAATTGGACCGGTTGTGGTTGGAACTGATTATGAGGTTGAATGTTTTGTTGAGGGTATGGGTTGATAAATTGTTGTTGTGTTGGTTGTTTATTTTCCTTCCAACGAAAGCCTGGATGGTCATTATACCTTGGATTGAAGGTGTTTTGGAATCGTGGCTTTTGAAATTTCATTGCATTAACATCTTCTGGAGGTCCTCCTAAAAAAATCCATGATGGAAGGAATGGTTGGGCAATTATCATTCTTGTAGTCATGCTTGTCACAAATTGTACAAACAAGCTCAACAGTTTCAGTTTTGTGGACCTTCCTAAGATCAATCTAATCAACGTTCCTTGTGAGTGCAGCAAGTTTTGCTCGAAGGTTTTCTTCTTCTCCAAGATTGTACATTCCACCAGATTTTTGTGGCTTCTCACAGTACGGTGATGTTCCAATTGTTCGGTTCTATTCAACAAGATTTTCTAGATACTCGTAAGCAATATTTGGGGATTTGTTTTTGAAGGTTCTATTACACATCATATCAATGAATTGTATGTTTCCAGGACATAACCATTGATAGAAAATTCTCACTTGTTCTGGGATTAAGAAACCATGGTGTGGTACCATGTTCAATGTGTCCTTGAATCATTCCCATGTTTCATTGAATGTTTCTCCCTCTCATTCAAAAATGTTTTGTATGATCTTTTTACGTAAAATTTTTTTGTGTTGGGGGAAGTATTTTTTATAAAATTCTCATTGAAGTTGGTACCAATAATAAATGGATGATGGTCTCAAATTGTTTAACCAATTCTTTGCTCAGTCCTTCATAGAAAAAGAAAAAATCCTCAATTTAGAAGATTCAATTTGATTTGGAGGGAACAAGGATTAATAATGTCATTAAAATCTCTAACATGAAGGTAAGGCATCTTAGATCCCATCCCATGAAAGGTTGGAAGGTGGTTCAATGCATGGGGTTTGAAGACATATTGAGAATATCATATGTTATCATGCTTAATGCATGAGGGTGCATTGGTCCAGGTTGGTGTGAGTAGTCATTCATGGATAGGTCTGCAACTATTACCAAGTTAGGGGCTTGCCCATTATTTCGGTTCCCTCCCTAGTTTATGATTTGGATTTGTGAGAGATTCTGCATTGTATCAAACTCAAATTCTGAATCTAGAGTATTGGGAATATTTGGATCTAATGTAAAAAGTCCTCTATGATTTCATGACTCCTCATCCCTAAGACTATCCACACTAACTAATCTGTTTGAGTTATCGCAGGTGTAGGCGGGCATGCGCCAAAATAAAAAAAAGCGAGAAAGGGAATAGATAAGAGATTATGGGTGATAAAAGTGAAATGGGGGAGAAAAGAAAGATGTTATGAGGTAACATACTTGGTCCCCGGTAAGGGCACCAAAATTTTTTTTCCCACAAATTTACCCAAGTTGTATGGTGTAAGCGGTCATTGTAGTACGACTTGGGTTATCGATCCTCAGAGACATAAGAAGAATCCTAAGAAACATGCATTCTAAGAAGGTGATTTTATGGTGTTGATTTGTCTATGAAGTGGAAAACATTGGTTTGAACTAATTGGATTATTTGATATTTAGAGGCTTAAGTGAATTCAATTTAAAAGCATGAGTTGATCCTTGGTTATTGCATGGGGTGAATTGGATGAATTTCTTTTTAAATTATTTCAATGTATTATGTTTGAGTGTTTCCTTTAAGAAAATACAATCATTCCAAATCACTCACTGATTTAGAGTTTCAAATATGCTAAGGCTAATCACGTATACACTTGGAGGATCATATTGATGAGCACTCCAAGGTAGGGGATCAATTTAGCACTCGAGATGTGTATCCTTAAAATTGGTGAGTTTAAAGTATAACGTAAATTATTGAATTAAAATATCAAAAATAGAATTGATTAAGAATTATTGGATTAAGAAATAAATTCCAATTCACCCCTTGGTACTCCCTTGGATCAACCCAATAAGTAATATCCCTCCATTGATGCTATTCTATCAATGAAATCAGCTAGTAGACTTTTGATGGTAGAATTGAGAAGAATAAAAAAACAATCACTCCACCATTGTGTAAAGAGTTTAAAAAAGATAATATGAATAACCTCACACCCTAAGGAAATGGTATCAACATGATATGGAAAAGAAATAAGAAATTAAGAAGATGAATATAAAGATGATATATTATTAAATAAATGCAGGTGAACAAAAGAACATACTTGGGAGAAATTGACAAGCGATTACATAATGAAAGCATACAATTCAAAGAAAAAAACATCCATTCCAAAAAAAATATTCAACCACCATTCCCTTCAGCATATGATCCTTATATAGGCATATTTGGAGACTTAGATACAGCCCCCACAATAAATTACTTCTCAATTAATTTTGAGATCCAAAAGGAGGGTGAGAAAATTAAGGGATTTTTAAGTTTCGATGTTGACCCGGAAATTTCGTCCAAATTCATCCGCCATTTTGACGTGTGAATTTGGAATTGAAGGAGGCAGAATACTCAGGGGTCGTAGAAACGTAATATTCTCATACTTTTGTTCTCTATGATCTGAAAAAATTTCTGGAAATTAGGAGCATCCTTTTAGATGTTAAGGTCGCAATGGTGGGACGACTCTATGTGCATTAATGTCGGGCCCGCCATTTAAATATCAACTTCTGGTCCCTTTATCATCATGAAAAATTCAGAATTAGGTCTGTCCATAGTTGAATAAAATTATCCTCATATATTTCTCTTTCTAATGTTAAAATTTTAGCTTCATTGGGCTTTTTTGGGGCCCCACATTTGTTTGATGGGCCTTAGGCCCATTAGGATTTTTCCAGTAAACTTCTGCATTCTTGAGAAAAAATCCCCATCTTGCCATGGGATTCATCCATCGGACCTAAGAAAATAAAATGTTCCAAATAATGTTTTAAATCATATACCAAAATATCAAATTCATAAAATGAATATAATGTTGTCCATAAATAAATGAATGATTGGCCCCAAATTTTCATTTTAAACATGAATTGCATTTTAGATTAGAAATGATGTTCTATTTTTTTAATGCACTAAAAACAATGATTATGGACTTTGGAAAAATGAATATAACGATATTAACTATGAAAATTAGCCACTTTTAGTGACTAATCACACCCCCAACTTCTGTTTTTCTACTCCCGTGCAAAATATATTACAAATATGAAATTCAAATATCCTTTTCCCAAAACATTTTAATACACATTACTCTCCCAAAGACCTCATACCCAATAATAATTATGAAACCCATAAATATTAATTTAACAAAATCTCGGTCCATAAGCATTTTTCTATCCCAAGCCCATTCCTTTGTTCAACTTAATTTCCACATTTCATCCAATTTCAATTAAGTATGATAATGTGTTGTGCATAACAAAAGATATGGGGCCCATTTTATTGTTCAAGAGGAAAAAATGGAAGCGCTAGGTGGGAATCAACATAAACCTTAAAATAAGTATCCAATTTTTTTTTTGATTTTTTTGGATGAATTTTTAACCACAATAGATATGAAAACACTAACTCTGGGAAAGAAAACTATGGAGTCATGATCCCCAAGTGTTGGACACCACACATATTGTCAATTTCATGCTCTACAATAGATATATAAATCATATCTCTGGGCAAGACAAATATGGAGTATCGATCCACAAGTACTGGACGCCACAGATTAGGAAATAAAATTGCTCTATGTAGTCGTCATTTTGTTTTTGTTTTTCTTGGACACTCAAATTAAACTAAAATTGACCCAAGAACCATATTCTATAATTAAAGGGACCCATGAACTAAAATTTACACCCACGATCCAGTATACATGCATTGTGGAATTTTTATTAAGAGAATGAAAATGTAAACTTCGAAAAATCAGATCGGATAACCACACATTCCCAAAACTATTCTTATGAACGTAAACTTGCATTAAAATCAGAATCAAGGCATACAAATTTTTCGATATCCAATTTCATAGTTTGAAATGTGTGTTATCATTTTCAAGGTTAATGGAATTTTTCATTCCATGTATGTTCTTATAAAAAAAAATCATTTTTTTATTTCATCTCCCCCCAACTTAGAATAACAATGTCCCTAGTGTTTAATGAAAATAAATGTTAGAAGGAGGTAAGAGAGGAGTTCAACGTGAAAATTTAAAATGATAGACATGGAACACATTCACCTGGTTTTTTTGATGTTGAAGCTCATGATGCTCCAGATTATTCCTTTGATCTCTTGGGGGATGTAGGAACCTCTTTGATTGAACATGTGTCACCCAAAAGAGTCCTTGAACCATTAAAATAAGAACAAACTAGACAAATCAAACAACACAACCATTTATTTAAAACAAAGTACAACATTTTTATGGTTTTCCTTATATTTTTTTTAAAAATCAAACTGATGATACATTGTCTTCTTTATATTTTCTGGGTAAGGTATTACTCAGGGATCACACCTCATGAGAAGGATGAATACAGTGCTCCCCTTTCATACCAATCCATACTCATAAAAGAAGAAAATATAAACAATCTATTTTTTTAAATACGTAAAAAAACATAAAATAAACTAAAAAAAACTGATGATACATTGTCTTCTTTTAAATTTATAGGTAAGGAATCACTCAAGGATCACACCGCGTGACACAGATGAATACAGTGCTCCCCTTTCATACACATCCTTACTCATAAAAGAAGAACAGTTCAAAAGTCTATAAAAAATAACAAAATGAAGAAGAAGGAAACAAAAGATGAATATGAATGATTGGAAGCAATAAAACCACGGGTTTCCTCCCATGCCACGCATTTTTTTAATGTCGTTAGCCCGAAATAGACCCTAAATCTATCAATTTTTCTCTGGTTCATATGTTGGCTCAGTTAAATACTCCTTGGTTTCTTGTTAATTAAATGATTCAATGAAGGGTTTTAACCTATGACCATTGACATTGACGACATGACCACTTATGGGATTCTAAATCTCTATTTCCCCATGACGGTACACATGATTCACTAGGTATGTACCATACCACCTAGATCATAGCTTTCCTTGGTGTAGATGAATTTTTGAACTATACAAGTGCAAACATTTTCCCGATTCAAAGTGTTTGACTTTGAGATTTCTATATTGGTAAGCTTGAACATTAGATTTATTGATCCTTGAATTTTCAAAATCCACAATCCTAAGTTCCTCGAGTTCATTAAGATCTAATTTCCTTTTTTATTCAGCCAATGAAATTTCAAAGTTCATTTTTTTTATTTCCCAAAAGGCCTTATTCTATATTTCAACAGGTAAATGACATTCTTTTACATAACCCAAGCTATACGGTGACATGCCTAGGAAAGTTTTGAAAGTATTTCGATATGCGCAAAGGGAATCTAAGAGTTTCTCAGACCAATCTTTCCTAGAGGGATTTATATTTTTTGAAATAATTTTATTAATTTCTCTATTTTCCAACTCATCTTGACTGTTGGTTTGAGGATGGATTGTAGTGGAAACTTTATGAGTAATTCCATACATAGACATGAGTGAAGAGAATGGGAGGTTTCAGAAATGGGTTCCACGATCACATATTATAGCCCTCAGAATTCCAAATCTAGAAAAGATTTTATCTTATAGGAATTGGATCACAACTTGATGATCATTAGCCTTGGTGGGAAAGGCCTCAACCCATTTTGAGACGTAATCAATTGGTAATAGGATATAGAGATATCCCCTAGAGTTCGGGAAGGGTCCCATGAAATCGATTCCCCAGCAATCAAATATTTCAATCAATATGTTGGGAGTGAGTGGCATTTGATTCCTTTTTGAGATACACCCTACTTGTTGACACCTAGGAAAAATTTGAAAAAATTTGTATGGGTCCCTTGAAGGGTTGGTCCAGAAGAGACAACACTGAAGAACCTTAGTAGAAGTTTTCTTAGTTGAAAAGTGACCTCCACATGCTTCACTATGACAGAATTTAAGGATGGACTCTTGTTCAGATTTTGGGACACACCTCCAAATGACATGATCAGGGTAGAACATATAGAGGTATGGATCATCAAACACATAGTTCCTGACATCAGAAAGGAATTTCCTTCTTTCTTGAGTCCCTAAGAATTTTGGAATGACTCTTGTAACTAAGAAGTTGGCTATGTCGGCATACCAAGGGTAGTCACTCATAGTGTATAAGTGTTCATCAGGGAATGAATCTGACACATCATGGTGAGATGATTTGTCATTAAATTCAATCCTAGAGAGATGGTCAGCTACAATATTTTGAACACCCTTTTTGTCCTTGATTGTGAGGTCAAATTCTTATAAGAGAAGGACCCTACTAATCAGACTAGCCTTAACATATTTTTTTTGGAATAAGTATTTCAGTGCAGAATGATCAGTGAACACAGTGATGGGGGATCCTAAGAGGTAGGACCTAAACTTTTCAAAGGAAAATACAATAGAAATTAACTTTTTCTCAGTGGTGGTGTAGTTTATTTGGGCATCATTTAATGATTTGATTGTATAAGCCATGACATAAGGAGTTTTCTCACATCTTTGTCCTAAGACTGCACCTACGGGGAAGTCACTCGCGCCACACATGAGTTCGGATGGAAGGTTTTAATTTAGAGACTTCATAATGGGAGGAGAGGTGAGAGATAATTTGAGGGTTGATAATTAACCCTCACAGCTTTTTGTCCAAACAAATGGAGCATCCTGTACCAGGAGAGCACAAAGGGGACGAGAGATTGAACTAATGTCCTTGATGAATCTTCTATAGAAACCATAATGTCCTAAGAATGACCTCACTTTCTTAAAATTTCTAGGTGATGGATGTTGAAGAATAATGTCAACCTTTGCTTTATCAATTTTAACCCCCCTACTCGAGACTAGATGGCCTAGAACAAGTCCTTCCTTTACAATCAAATGTCATTTTTTCCAGTTTAGGATGAGATTTTCATCCTCAAATCTAGACAAAACTCTATCTACATTCCTAATACATCCCTAAAATGTATCCCCAAAGACAGAAAAGTCATCCATGAATCCCTCAAGAAAATCCCCTACCATATCGGAGACGATTCCCATCATGCACCACTGGAAGGTTCCAGGGGTATTGCACAACCAGAACGACATGTGTTTGAAGGCAAAGGGTCCAAATGTACATGTGAATGAAATCTTCCTTTGATCCTCTAGGAAGACCACAATCTGATTATTCCATGAGTTCCCATCTACGAAACAATAGAACTCATGACCTTCCACTCTCTCGAGGACTTGTTCAATAAATTCTAAGGGAAAATGGTCCTTATTGGTGAATGAGTTAAGTTTTCTTTAGTAAATGAAGACCCTGCATACACAACTCACCCTAATTGTAAGAATCCCTCCATCCTTATTGGTTATCACTGTGATTCATTCCTTCTTGGGAACCACTTGGATTGGGCTCACCCACTCAGTCTCAGCTATAGGATAGATGATACCAGCTTTTAACAATTTCAAAATTTCCTTCTTTACTACCTCCATGACATTAGGATTGAGTATCCTTTGAGGGCGACGACATGGATTTGAATCAGATTCTAGAACATTCCTATGAGTCCCTATTAGTGGGATAATCCAAGGAATATCATACACGGTCCAACCAATGGCTCTCTTATGTCCTTTAAGGACATCTAAATGCATCCTTTCATGATTGGATTCAAGAGAAGAAGAAATGAAAATAGGTTGGGTTTGATTGTCCCCTAGGAAGGCATACTTTAGTGTAGTGGGAAGTTCCTTCAATTCAAGATCAGTTTGGATCATAATTTCAGCAGAAGATTGGGACATTAGATCATGATTGATTTTGTTACCTAGGGTTTTTGATAGAATTGAATCCCCATGTATAGAAATTTCAGCTACAAGACTGGATTGATCAAATTTAGGGAAGGAACATTGATAGGTCTCCATGAAAGTGGTTTCTGGAAAATTTTTATAGATTGTTGTTCCTAGGATTTCATCATTGGAGCAATCTGAAAGTGATTATAGCCATGGAGATAAACATCCTTCATGTGAACAAAGGAAATTAAGCTCTTACTCACTTAAACATTCCTCAAATATCCCTTGATGTTATATGGATTCTTTATCAATGCATCCTATCATGTTTACTTCATGAATATCCTCATCATTCCCTATTTGTGATCTTGCGTTATAGATGTTCTTGTCTAGACTCATGATTCCAATGGTGATGGTCATGTTCCCATTTCGGACCTGGATAACAGAGTTGATTGTTGCAAGTAAGGGATGACCAAGGATGATTGGGGTTTGTTCCTTATTTCAAATGGTTGGATTGTTGTCAAGGACAATGAAGTCAGCAGGGTAGATGAAGTTTTAATCCTTTACCAGAACGTCCTTTAAAATCCCCTTTGGAACCCTAATGCTACGATCAACAAGTTGAAGTGTGACCGATGTGGTTTGGATCTCTTCACGACATAATTAGTAGTAAACAACATAGGGGATGAGATTGAAACTGTCACCTCGGTCACATAAGGCTTTGACAACGTTGTTCTATCCTAGTTCAACATTGAGGTAAGGGAATCCTAGGTTATTCATCTTTGGTTGAAGGGTTCCTTGGATTGTTGTGCTAACATTTTCTGTCATAAGGACTTGGTTCTTATCTGAGAATTTCCATTTAAATGAGCAGAGGTCCTTTAGGTATTTTTAGTATGCAGGAATGGTTTGAATAACATCATGGAGTGGAATGTTCAACTTGACTTGTGAGAATATTTCCCTCAATGTTTCTCTCAATTAAATCTTGTTTTTTCCCCATCATGCTATGAGGAAATGGGGAAGGTTGTGGGGTTATTTGTTGAAGATTTCTTTCATTAACATTGTTAACAATTTCTTCAGTTTGATCTTGTGGTTCATTTGGATTTTCATTAGATTTTTAAGCTTTATAGGGTTTCTGACTTCTTTGATCAGGTTTTTCAATTGATTTCCCACATCTTAGAACAGTCATAACCTTTTGTTTTTCATGAGTTGTTTGAGTGAAACTTGTCTCTCCCCTTAAATTTTAGGATGGTACCGCCTGAGTAGGCATGGGTGCCTTTCCATTTTTTATGTTTTGTATTTCTTGTTTAATGGATGATAATTCTGAGTTTATTTTTTCCATTTGTTTGCACAGTTGTTCTAGTAGGATTTGTAGAACTATTTGGGTTGGTGCATGAGCTTGTTGGTTTATCCCAGGATGATACTTTGGTTGATGGATTTGCTATTGAATGGGTTGTTGGATAGTTTGTTGATATTGGACATGAGGATGTTGGAATTAGACCGGTTGTGGTTGGAATTTATTATGAGGTTGATAGTTTTGTTGAGGTTATGGGTTGATACATTGTTTTTAGGTTGGTTGTTGATTTTCCTTCGAATGAAATCCTGGATGGTCATTATACCTTGGATTGAAGGTGTTTGGGAATTGTGGCTTTTGAATATTCATTGCATTAACTTCCTCTGTTGGTCCTCCAAAAAGAAAATACATGACGGAAGGAATGGTTGGGAAATTATCAGTCTTGTGGTCATGCTTATCACAAATTGTATAAACAAGCTCAACAGTTTGGGTTTCGTGGACCTTCCTAAGATCAGTCTCCTCAACATTCCTCATGACTGAAAAATGTTTTTCTCTATTGTTTTCTTCTTCTCCAAGATTTTACATTCCACCAGATTTGGGTGGCTTCTCACAGTATGGTGATGTTCCCCATGTTTGGTTCTGTTCAACAAGATTTTTTAGATACTCGTAAGCATCATTTCGGCCTTTGTTTTTGAAGGTTCCATTACATATCATATCAAGGAATTGTTTGTTTCTGGGACCTAACCCTTCATAGAAAATTCTCACTTTTTCTGGGATTAAGAAACCATGGTGAGGTACCATGTTCCCTGAGTCCTTGAATCTTTCCAATGTTTCATAGAATGTTTATCCATCTCTATCAAAAAAGTTTTGTATGATATTTTTATGTGAAATTGTTTTGTGATGGGGGAATTATTTTTTATAAAATTCTCATTGAAGTTGGTCCCAAGTGTAAATGGATGTTGGCCTCAAATTGTTTAACCAATTATTTGCTCGGTCCTTCATAGAAAAAGGAAAACATCTCATTTTGAAAGATTCAATTTGATTTAGATGTAAAATTGTTTAAACAATGTCATTATATTCATTAACATGAAGGTAACGCATGTCAGATTCCATCCTATGAATGGATGGAATGTGGTTAGGTCATAGGGTTTGAAAAAATATTGGGCATATCCTATTTTATCATAACTAATTCATGAGGGTCCATTGGTCAAGGTTGGTGTGAGGTAGTCATTCATGGTCAGGTTTATAACAATTCCCAAGTTCTGGTATTGCTCATTATTTCTGTTCCCTCCCTGGTTTATGATTTGGTTTTGTAGGAGATTATCTATTGTATCTAACTCAAATTCTTAATCTAGAGTATTGGGAATATTAGGATCTAATGGAAAAAGACCTCTATGATTTCTTGACTCCCCATCCCTAAGACTATCCACCCTAACTAATATGTTTGAGTTATCATGGGTGTAGGCGGACATGCGCCAAAAAAAGAGAGAAAGGGAAAAGATAAGAGAATTGGGATGAGAAATGATAAATTGGGGAGAAAAGAAATATTTTCTAAGGATACTTACGTGGTCCCCAGAAACAGCTCCAAAATTTGGTTGTGACCATATTTACCCATGTTTTATGGTGTAAGCGGTCATTGTAGTACGGCTTGGGTTATCGACCCTTAGAGACCTAAGAAGAATCTTAAGAAACATGCATTCTAAGAAGGTGATTTGATGGTGTTGATTTGGCTATGAAATGGCCAACTTTGGTTTGAATTGATTGGACTATTTGATATTTTAAAGGCTTAAGTAAATTCAATTTAGAATAATGAGTTTATCATTGGTTTTTGCATGGGGTGAATTGGATTAATTTCATTTTAAATTATTTCAATGTCTTAAGTTTATGTGTTTCCTTCAAAAAAATGTAATCATCCAAAATCACTCACCGATTTAGAGTTTCAACTATCCTAAAGCTAATCACCTATACAATTGGAGGATCATATTGACGAGCACTCCAAGGTAGAGGATCGTTTTAGCACTCGGGATGTGTATCCTTAATATTTGTGATTTTAAAGGATAACATAAATCATTGAATTAAATTCTAAAAAATAGAACTGATTAAGAATTATTAAATTAAGAAATAACATCCAATTCACCTGTAACAGCCCAAGATTTTATGAAAAATATTCTTTTTAATTTTATTAATGTCTTGTGTTGTATGCTACACCAAAAGGAGCTTGCACAACACACATCCTTGACTTGCCTTGCATTACACGCAATCACGACCTTCCTCGATAGCGTGTGTAGTACGCAATACCGAGTTTCACTAAACAACGATATGCTATAAAAATATTATTAAAACTAGTCGTTATGAATAGTAATAACCACTTTTTGAAATCCAGTAAATCTTATTTTTTAAAATGAACTTTATTTTTGGATTCGGAGTATCGAATTTAGCCTAAGGTGAAATTTTGGTACTTTTCGGATAACTTTCATATTCTGATGAATAGTGAAAATTACTAAATTATAATTAAAAACAACTTTTTTAATCGAAATAATTAATAGTGATAAATCATTAATTTGAGTGGTTTTAAAGTATATTTAGAATATATTTTTACAATTTAATACAATGTTGGTCATTGGATGTAGTTTCACATTTAAACTAGACATAAACAAGTGTCAATCTTTTGATAGATATTGTTTCTTAAAAACACGCTATTTGTTTTAACAGCGGGATTTAATTATAAAATTAATTAATGAAACTTTTATGTTATGAATTTGGTAAAATAGACTTCATTTTTGAATTCGGAATATGAAATATAGCTTGGGATGAAATTTTGGCATTATTCTGAAAAACATCAATTTTTGATGAATAGTGAAACTACTAAGTGGTAGGTTAAAAACTGAATTTTTCATAAAACTTAATTTTGCCGCTTCTGTGAATGGAATTTCGAAAATCCGAGAGACACAGTTAATATCAAGGACTAAAATGTGGTTCAATGAGATGAAAATAATTTTTTGGTGAATAGTAACTTTTTACTTTTTTACCGCGGTTAATAGTAAATAGGGTAACTAAGGGTAAATATGATATTAATATTACCCTAACACATGTCCTAATTCTATTGGACAAGTGTAATTAGACCAAAAACAAACTTAGGAATAAAATATGACCAATTAGGCCCACTTGGATTAGATTAGGACATTTATTATTAATTTATTTAAAGGGTTAAAATAGTTAAAATCAATGTTTAATAAGTAAATCATTTTTAATATGGCGTTATACATAAGATAAATTCGATTGTAAATATTCATTAGAAAGCTAAAAAGATTGCCTACATGATGGTATTTTATTTGTAATTTTTAGACATCAAATAATTTAATATATTTATGACACAACGATGATGCAGTAATTATCTTTTTAATGAAATATTGACATAATTGATGTTATAAGCACCAAAATAAATGTAATTTGAGATTTTTTATGAATTACACTAATTTTCTAGGTTACTATGATATATTAATGTTGCTTTAATCAACTTGGTTCGAAAATTTAATTCTGTTATGACTTTCACAAAAATCATATATCAAATAGTGTCAAAATTGACACAAAATAGTTTTTAAATCAAATATTATATTACTAATTGTTATTTTATTCCTAAAAATATAAGGTTCGGCCAAATGACTTAGATAAGGATATATATATTAATAATAAACAATTTGGGGTTCTTTTGGCAAGTTATAGTAAGTGTATTAACCATATAGTGAAAGAAAACAAAAAGACACGGTAAAAGATAAATTATTTAACATAGAGTTAAATCTAATTGATAAGGTTTAAAATAATATCCAAACATGTATAAATTTGATTGGTTGATGAGATTACAACCCTATCTCATCTAATATTCGAATATGAGTCATTTTTTGAGGTTTTTAAGTGGGGTTAGATTTATTATAAATTAATATTTTTAAGAATTCCTAAGGTGCCCCTCTCCTCCCTTATAAAAGGGCACCTCCTCCCCCTCCTCCTCACACCAATTTGAGAACTCAAGCTCGGCCAACCCCTGCCAAAATCTCTTCTCCACTTCCCTAGAAATATCCTAGAGGTTCTGGTCTTACTCAAAGACCAATTTTAGTCCCCTAAGAGGAGGTCTCCAAAAGGCGCTTCAAAGAAGAGGTAATTACCGTTACCAATTCTTTCATCTTTATTTCTTCTTCCACTTCTTCTTCTTAGGTTGTTTCATAATGAAGTAATAACATCAGTATCACTCATATACTGATATGTTATTATAAGTATGAAACAACCCTATTTCACCATCTATCCATCCTACGGAAAAAGAAATCACCGCGCGTGCGTACGTACGGAATACCGTCTCCACGCCGTGGTGTAATTTATTTTCCACCACCACCTTACATGGATGGGTATAATGGTGTAAAGAATAACTATACATAGTTATTACAACATCATATTGATTCTGATATATTGTATAATCCACTCCAATTCAATTCAATATTTATAGAAATGATATCATCGCTCGTGCGTACGTACGGACTACCGTCTCCACGACGCGATGAGATTCATTCTCCATGTTAACCATTTAAGAATGATTATAATGTATATATAAGAAATAATAATGAAATATATGACATTATTAAGCTACTGGATTTATGTATATATATACATATGTATGTCATCTACTTACTTCCATTTCAAGACAATAAGGAAAGGAAAACAGCGTTCATGCGTACGTACGGACTACCGTCTCCATGAACGGTGTTTTTCATTTTATTTATCTACCTATTATATATATATATATACTGAATATATATGATATATAAATCATATTTTATATTCTGGAAGTATGTAAATCATGATATAAGTAATAATGATGTCAAGAACAACAAGTCAAAACACCTACGATAAATGAAACGATTTTACCCAAAACGCTTCTTTAACATGGAATTTACAAAAGAACGGGTAATATAATGTCATAAGTAAACCATATATGATATAATAACAATGAATATGATTCTGTAATAAGTCAATGACATTATTTTAATCATTATACAGGAGGTTCGGACACATACGAAGCAAATTGGACCTAAGGTAAGGGAAAATATCACAATCTCATTTTTATTCGAGATTGTTTATTCGTAAGTATTTACTGGGGTGTATTTTATCATCCACATCCATGTTTATTAAATATGTAATATTATTTCCATCCACCTAAAATTGTTTAAATCCAAATTTACCCTTCGGTGAGTTTTTAGTAAAAGATATGAAAGGAATCTTTTGTCGTTTTTTGTACGAGGTACTTTTTTACTTCTCCGACAAAAGTACGAGAAGAATGTTTTTTTTTACTTATACGGCACGAACGGATTTTTACGGTTTTATAAAGCCTTATTTTCATGAACCTTCCTCCACAATATTTCATGACTATTTTTAATAAAATCTCTTTCTTTTAAAATTGTATGATGTTTTGTGAAAAGAAATTGATTTTGAAGAAGAAAGAATATTTTCCTCAAGAATTCATTTCAAGTGTTTTATCAAAATTATTTTCCATCTAAGATAATAAAGGGTTCTGTTTCTATCCATATTTTTACATTGATTTGACTATGTTGTGATGGAATTATGTTTATGAATTCCTTTATCTTATATGAATGGTTTTATGATGTCATGTTGTTTAAGAATCCCATTTTTATTACATGTGTTATGCAATGATGTATGATTTATGATTTTGTGGCACACATAAGAAAGGATTCATTAAGAGATGGGTGGGACCTATATCTCCCTCCAATGCATTGGGTAAAGATTTTATATCTCATGAGATAGACATGGCTGGAATGGTAGGTTATACCGGTTCAGTGAAACAGGACTGAAACGAGGATTACTCGATTCAGAAAGGGACACTGTCCACTAAGATAGTCTTGGCAATGAGTCTTGACTAACAAGAAATGATTCTCTATGATTATGTGTGTATGCCACAAAGTTTCATGTTTTAAGTTATGATTATTGGGATTACATTTCACTTCTATGATTTATCCCATGTTATGAAATTATGATCTCTTTTGCAGCTTAAGATTTCCAAAAGCTATGTTCTTATGTATATGATGTGATTGATATTTCTTTTGTTTACCCTTACTGAGCATTTGAGCTCACCCTTTTATGTTTTATTTTCCCTAGGATATAAAGAAAGTTTTTAGGTAAAAAAAGGGATGACCTTTATGGGAGATATTGAAGAACTTTCACCACGATTAGAAGATTACGTTCCGAGTTTCCAAAGACACTAAACTATTACGATCCTTTAGTGTGTGTTTTTGTTATGTATTAAGTATTCCGCAAATGTAATGTAATGTCCATGTACGTCAGGCTACGGGTCTCTACAGTTGGTATCAGAGGGAGGTTTAGTCAACCTTTGGAAACTAGGATGAGAAAATGTTAGTGAGATCCCTAGAGATATTTCTAAGGTATGTCTAGGGATGTCCCTAAGGATAAGTATACGTATAGGATATATTCCTAGAACT
This sequence comes from Viscum album, assembly GCA_963277665.1. Taxonomy (NCBI): domain Eukaryota; kingdom Viridiplantae; phylum Streptophyta; class Magnoliopsida; order Santalales; family Viscaceae; genus Viscum; species Viscum album. Next base: position 51,769,763 of record OY728143.1, on the reverse strand, counting down.
ATGGTAATGATATTAGATTAAACATAAGAAGTTAGGTATTGAGGATACTTTCCCTTTACTATGTTGTTTCCTCTAGCATGATTTTTGATTCTCACAAAATTATTTTTGTGTTTAAGTTAATGGAGGGAACCAAAAGGAATTCAGTTAACATTGAATCCAATGGACAAATTGGTGACTATGAGCAAGAAAATTGTGTAATGCCTAGAGAGAAAGATGTTGTGATTATGCCGAATCAATCATCGCGATATATGATTAACAAGGTGAAATTTAGTGGTATGCCTAATTCTTCAAAGAAGAGGAAGATAGACTATTATGCATGTTCGCATGTTGAGGAGCATAAAGAAAGGAAGATTGAGATTTCTAAAGAAGGGAAGAAGAACCTTGAGGAATACCTCAAATGGAGGGACCGATGTTATCTGTGTGGAGAAAAGGGTCATAGAGTGACAGATTGTTATGGAGTTCAATGTCTTATTTGTGGAGAACATGGGCATTACCCAACTCAATGCCCTGACCTAAAAAGATACTTCTAAATCAAGGAAGGACTTATTCCAGGACAGTCATTGAAGTGGATGGACTGAAGTGTTTATGTATTGGTATTCAAGAATAATGTTGTTGAGGTACTTTTATGGTGTATTGGAATATTTATGTATTGCTCTAATGTGGTATTCGAAGTGATTGAGGTATTTTTGGATAAAAGATGATATGCGCATAATGAAGGGAAAATGAGAAAATGAAATATTTGACAGTATTCATGAGCTCATGATTGATATAAGGACTAAGTGATATCATGGTTTGAGTATATAGAATTTTGAGGATTTTAGTATGTGGAAAGTGTTAACTTTTAACTGCACTCATGTTTTCACTAAGGTATTCAAGAGAATACACGATTAAGGACTTTGAATGTTTGGAATGTGACCAACAAGACATATCTTATGATATGTGGGGATCAACGACAATATTAAATCTCTGGTAATCGATGTCACTATATTATGAGAGTGGACTGCAGTATTATGTATAAGCCTAAAGATTAGACTGGATTATGTTGGACATAAGTTAGTATTGTTTAAGGATAGAAGATTTTCGATATTATTGATGGGATGTTATAGTAACGTAGTTTTAGAAAAAAGGACAACCTGCAGGACGGGCGACAGCCCATCGCTTCGGACAAGGCTGTAGGAATCGAACCCACAACCGAAGTGCGACTGGCCTTTATCGCCTACCACTGGCCTACAGGAAGTACCTATTTAGTAGAAACTAGTTTTATTATATTAAGCAGTATGATATATGAAGTATAAGTCCATTTTAGGAACCATATATGATTAATCCCACTATAGATCGACTTATGTATATAAATTTTGCTAACCTTTTGAGACAGATGGAATGACCCGTCATTCTATCACATGATCTGCTAACACTTCACGAATAACAAATTCAACTTCATTTATTTAAGAGATGAAGTGGAAATTGTTCAAGGCACGAACAACAGTGAGATTGTACCAAAATAAATTAATTATTTATTCTAAGCAAATTTTCAACTTTAGGGAAATGATCTTGAAAACCAAAAATGTTGTCCTAGTGATCTTATACCTGATGAATCAGATGGTACCTTATATCATCACGAATCTATGGATTTGTGATTACTGGCTTTTCCATAGCCATGTTCTCTACCACTCTCCATCAGAACATGATGGTTAGATTTTTCTTCCATATCCATATTTTCACCTATGTGGAAACCCAGTGATTAGTTTATTTGGGTAATTGTTACATTTCATACTTTAGTTTTTAAAGCCATGTTTTGGTATTCCTTTTTACGATGTGGGTTTCTATTAAAGAAACTTTCAAATAGTAAACAATTTATAACCCCGATGAATTTCGAGGGCGAAATTCATTTTAAGGGGGGTAGAATGTAACAGCCCAAGATTTTATGAAAAATATTCTTTTTAATTTTATTAATGTCTTGTGTTGTACGCTACACCAAAAGGAGCTTGCACAACACACATCCTTGACTTGCCTTGCATTACATGCAATCGCGACCTTCCTCGATAGCGTGTGTAGTACGCAATACCGAGTTTCACTAAACAACGATATGCTATAAAAATATTATTAAAACTAGCCGTTATGAATAGTAATAACCACTTTTTGAAATCCAGTAAATCTTATTTTTCAAAATGAACTTTATTTTTGGATTCGGAGTATCGAATTTAGCCTAAGGTGAAATTTTGGTACTTTTCGGATAACTTTCATATTCTGATGAATAGTGAAATTTACTAAATTATAATTAAAAACAACTTTTTTAATCGAAATAATTAATAGTGATAAATCATTAATTTGAGTGGTTTTAAAGTATATTTAGAATATATTTTTACAATTTAATACAATGTTGGTCATTGGATGTAGTTTCACATTTAAACTAGACATAAACAAGTGTCAATCTTTTGATAGATATTGTTTCTTAAAAACACGCTATTTGTTTTAACAGCGGGATTTAATTATAAAATTAATTAATGCAACTTTTATGTTATGAATTTGGTAAAATAGACTTCATTTTTGAATTCGGAATATGAAATATAGCTTGGGATGAAATTTTGGCATTATTCTGAAAAACATCAATTTTTGATGAATAGTGAAACTACTAAGTGGTAGGTTAAAAACTGAATTTTTCATAAAACTTAATTTTTCCGCTTCTGTGAATGGAATTTCGAAAATCCGAGAGACACAGTTAATATCAAGGACTAAAATGTGGTTCAATGAGATGAAAATAATTTTTTGGTGAATAGCAACTTTTTACTTTTTTACCGCGGTTAATAGTAAATAGGGTAACTAAGGGTAAATATGATATTAATATTACCCTAACACATGTCCTAATTCTATTGGACAAGTGTAATTCGACCAAAAACAAACTTAGGAATAAAATATGACCAATTAGGCCCACTTGGATTAGATTAGGACATTTATTATTAATTTATTTAAAGGGTTAAAATAGTTAAAATCAAAGTTTAATAAGTAAATCATTTTTAATATGGGGTTATACATAAGATAAATTCGATTGTAAATATTCATTAGAAAGCTAAAACGATTTCCTACATGATGGTATTTTATTTGTAATTTTTAGACATCAAATAATTTAATTTATTTATGACACAACGATGATGCAGTAATTATCTTTTTAATGAAATATTGACATAATTGATGTTATAAGCACCAAAATAAATGTAATTTGATATTTTTTATGAATTCCACTAATTTTCTAGGTTACTATGATATATTAATGTTGATTTAATCAACATGGTTCGAACATTTAATTCTGTTATGACTTTCACAAAAATCATATATCAAATAGTGTCAAAATTGACACAAAATAGTTTTTAAATCAAATATTATATTACTAATTGTTATTTTATTCCTAAAAATCTAAGGTTCGGCCAAATGACTTAGATAAGGATATATATATTAATAATAAACAATTTGGGGTTCGTTTGGCATGTTATAGTAAGTGTATTAACAATATAGTGAAAGAAAACAAAAAGACACGGTAAAAGTTAAATTATTTAACTTAGAGTTAAATCTAATTGATAAGGTTTAAAATAATATCCAAACATGTCTAAATTTGATTTGTTGATGAGATTACAACCCTATCTCATCTAATATTCGAATATGAGTCATTTTTGGAGGTTTTTAAGTGGGGTTAGATTTATTATAAATTAATATTTTTAAGAATTCCTAAGGTGCCCCTCTCCTCCCTTATAAAAGGGCACCTCCTCCCCCTCCTCCTCAAACCAATTTGAGCACTCAAGCTCGGCCAACCCCTGCCAAAATCTCTTCTCCACTTCCCTAGCAACATCCTAGAGGTTCTGGTCTTACTCAAAGACCAATTTTAGTCCCCTAAGAGGAGGTCTCCAAAAGGCGCTTCAAAGAAGAGGTAATTACCGTTACCAATTCTTTCATCTTTATTTCTTCTTCCACTTCTTCTTCGTAGGTTGTTTCATTATGAAGTAATAACATCAGTATCACTCATATACTGATATGTTATTATAAGTATGAAACAACCCTATTTCACCATCTATCCATCCTACGGAAAAATAAATCACCGCGCGTGCGTACGTACGGAATACCGTCTCCACGCCGTGGTGTAATTTATTTTCCACCACCACCTTACATGGATGGGTATAATGGTGTAAAGAATAACTATACATAGTTATTACAACATAATATTGATTCTGATATATTGTATAATCCACTCCAATTCAATTCAATATTTATAGAAATGATATCATCGCTCGTGCGTACGTACGGACTACCGTCTCCACGACGCGATGAGATTCATTCTCCATGTTAACCATTTAAGAATGATTATAATGTATATATAAGAAATAATAATGAAATATATGACATTATAAAGCTACTGGATTTATGTATATATATACATATGTATGTCATCTACTTACTTCCATTTCAAGACAATAAGGAAAGGAAAACAACGTTCATGCGTACGTACGGACTACCGTCTCCATGAACGGTGTTTTTCATTTTATTTATCTACCTATTATATAAATATATATATTGAATATATATGATATATAAATCATATTTTATATTCTGGAAGTAAGTAAATCATGATATAATTAATAATGATGTCAAGAACAGCAAGTCAAAACACCTACGATAAATGAAACGATTTTACCCAAAACGATTCTTTAACATGGAATTTACAAAAGAACGGGTAATATAATGTCATAAATAAACCATATATGATATAATAACAATGAATATGATTCTGTAATAAGTCAATGACATTATTTAAATCATTATACAGGAGGTTCGGACACATACGAAGCAAATTGGACCTAAGGTAAGGGAAAATATCACAATCTCATTTTTATTCGAGATTGTTTATTCGTAAGTATTTACTGGGGTGTATTTTATCATCCACATCCATGTTTCTTCAATATGTAATATTATTTCCATCCACCTAAAATTGTTTAAATCCAAATTTACCCTTCGGTGAGTTTTTAGTAAAAGATATGAAAGGAATCTTTTGTCGTTTTTTGTACGAGGTACTTTTTGACTTTTCCGACAAAAGTACGAGAAGAATGTTTTTTTTAACTTATACGGCATGAACGGATTTTTACGGTTTTATAAAGCCTTATTTTCATGAACCTTCCTCCAAAATATTTCATGACAATTTTATTAAAATCTATTTCTTTTAAAATTGTATGATGTTTTGTGAAAAGAAATTGATTTTGAAGAAGAAAGGATATTTTCCTCAAGAATTCATTTCAAGTGTTTTATCAAAATTATTTTCCATCTAAGATAATAAAGGGTTCTGTTTCTATCCATATTTTTACATTGATTTGACTATGTTGTGATGGAATTATGTTTATGAATTCCTTTATCTTATATGAATGGTTTTATGGTGTCATGTTGTTTAAGAATCCCATTTTTATTACATGGGTTATGCAATGATGTATGATTTATGATTTTGTGGCACACATAAGAAAGGATTCATTAAGAGATGGGTGGGACCTATATCTTCCTCCAATGCATTGGGTAAAGATTTTATATCTCATGAGATAGACATGGCTGGAATGGTAGGTTATACCGGTTCAGTGAAACAGGACTGAAACGAGGATTACTCGATTCAGAAAGGGACTTTGTCCACTAAGATAGTCTTGGCAATGAGTCTTGACTAACAAGAAATGATTCTCTATGATTATGTGTGTATGCCACAAAGTTTCACGTTTTAAGTTATGATTATTGGGATTACATTTCACTTCTATGATTTATCCCATGTTATGAAATTATGATCTCTTTTGCAGGTTAAGATTTCCAAAAGCTATGTTCTTATGTTTATGATGTGATTGATATTTCTTTTGTTTACCCTTACTGAGCATTTGAGCTCACCCTTTTATGTTTTCTTTTCCCCAGGATATAAAGAAAGGTTTTAGGTAAAAAATGGGATGATCTTTATGGGAGATATTGAAGAACTTTCACCACGATTAGAAGATTACGTTCCGAGTTTCCAAAGACACTAAACTATTACGATCCTTTAGTGTGTGTTTTTGTTATGTATTAAGTATTCCGCAAATGTAATGTAATGTCCATGTACGTCAGGCTACGGGTCTCTACATCACCCCTTGATACTCCCTTGGATCAACCCATAAATGTTTTATCCCTCCATTGATTCTATTCTATCAATGAAAGCGGGTAGTAGACTTATGATGGTAGAATTGGAGAAGAATAAAAAAACAATCACTCCACCGTTGTCTGAATAGTTTCACAGAAAATAATGTGAATAACCTCACTCCCTAAGGCAATGGTATCGACAAGATATGGAAAAAGAAATAAGAAATTAATAAGAAGAATAAGATGATGATATTTTATTAATTAAATGAAGGTGAATGAAAGAACATACATTCGAGAAATTGACAAGCGATTACAAAATGAAATCATACAATTCAAAGAAAACAAAAACTTCCATTCCAAAAGAAAATATTTGATCCCCATTCGCTTCATCATAAGATCTTTATATAGTCTTATTTGGATACTTATATACACCCCCCAAATAAATTACATCTCAATTAATTTAGAGAGTCAAAAGGTGGGTGAGAAAATTAAGGGATTTTGACGTTTTGAAGTTGATGTATGCCGAATCCTGAGGGGTTGTAGAAGAAAAGTATTCTCTTCCTTCTATCCTCTATGAGTTGTAAATATTTCAGGAAATTTGGAGCAACCGTCTATATGTTATGGTCGAAATTGTGGGACGACTTTATGTGCATTAATGTCGGGCCCACCATTTAAATATCAACTGTAGATCCCTTTATCATCATGAAAACATCATAATTAGCTTCAGACGCAGTTTAATAAAATTATCCTCCTATTTTTCTCTTTCTACTATATAAATGTGAGCTTCATTGGGCTTGGTTTGTGGGCCCCACATTTGTTTGATGGGCCTTAGGCCCATTAGGATTTTTCCTGTAAACTTCCGCATTATTGATAAAAAATCTCCATCTTCCCTTGGGATTCATCCATCAGAACTAAAAACTAAAATGTTCCAAATAAAGTGATAAATCATATCCCAAAATATCAAATTCATAAAATTAATGTAATGTTTTCCACAATCAAATGAATGATTGGGCCCAAATTTTCATTTTAAACCTGAATTTCATTTAAGATTAGAAATGAAGTTCTTTTTTGTAATGAACTAAAAAAATGTTTATGGACTTTGAAACAATGAATATGAAGATATTAACAATGAAAATTACCCACTTTTAGTGACTAATCAGACTTTGAATTTTCTTGAAATTCAGACTCTAAATTCTGTAGAATTCTTGTTCCTAATTCATAAGAAAATACAATCTGAATAACCTTATATTATTGATATCGAATGTGATTTTGTTTAGACTCCAAACATTTCTTTGCATACATTCTGAATATTTGATTTTGGTTATGTAACCATATTTTTTCTTACAATTTTTTTTATTATAAAACTATGTCGTGCATTCCGTTACTAACTAATCGTTGTTTATGTGACATGTGTACAGGTACCTCCGAAATTCAAGGAAAAAAATGACAGTTGGAGGAGGGACCCAACCATTGGAGTTGTTACTATAAATAGAAGACCATTTGAATGAGCTTATATCATTTATGAACTGTTCTATTACTCTAGATATTACATGCTATAGAAGTGATTTCTATAGAGATACTCTCATGCTTAGTGCATATTAAATGTATTATTCATATTTTCTTCATGCGAATCTGAATGTTGCTGATTACATTAGAGGACATCCGGGGATAGGAAGACAAAGGTTCTGACTACCTTAATGTTCAAGGAATTCCTTGATGAGGAATACATAGGTTCCGACTACCTTTAAGTTGAGTCCATTTGGGGATAACAAGAAAGACTCTGATATTTGTGTCGAGGTCTTACCATGGTGTGGGTAAGATAGACATTATTCAAAGTATAAATCATGGGACCCTTATCCAATGTTGCTGGATACCCTTCTCTTTGGGTTAAAAGATTTATTACTTATTACTTGGTTTGTTTCTATTTTTCCACTAGATTTTGATTTTTGAGTAATGTATAACTATCTTATAATTCCTTATACTTGTACACTCTAAATTAGTAAGATTCTATATGCTTTAATGTAGAATCATATTATTTGTAAACTTTTTTATAGTTTCATTTTCTGGAAACATAATTTTCAGAATCACTTTCTCATAATCATATTTTTATAATCTTGGATGTTTGAAGAACTAATGGTTTTTTATATTAAACTTTTTTAACCGTATTAAACAATATAATGGTTTCAAACTAACATTAAATGTTCCTAGATAATTTTCAAAGTATTAAATTCACCCCCGCTTGTATATTGAGTATCTACATTGTCATTATCAGATAATTCATTCAGTATCTATATTATTTCAATCCAACATTTTGTATTTTAGAGTATATCATACTCTACATACCATCCATACAATTGGTATGAAAGGGTTGGTTAAATCTGAATTAATCTCATGATTACATTTAGAAGAGAATTCATCTTCTTATTTTCGAAATCAAATTTCCAGACTCACAAAGAATAGATTCATATTTTTATATGAGATACCCTAGTTCTATTTTTGATGCTTAATTTTATTTTGTTTACAAACATTTATTTCCAAAAAGTTTTTGTAGAAATATATCGTGTTTCAGATGGCAGGAATCAATATTGGTTCCATAAAAAACCTGAATCCAAACAGACCTTCTATTTTTGATGGGAATGAGTATGAGTATTGGAGAGATCGTATGAATACATTTATTATCAATATTGGTGTGGATAATTTTTTTATGCTTACTCGAAAATATAAAATCCCTAACAAGGAAGTTAGCAATCTCACCAATAAAGAAACGCATGAATATCAACTAAATTATATGGTATGCAATACATTGTAATGTTCCACGACATGGAATATCTATAGTCAAATATCTTCATGTGATGTTGCTAATAGTATTTGGAAGAAACTTGAAGTTTCACATTTTGGAACCTTTAATGTAATAGAGACAAGAAGAGCTATGTTAAGAGATGAATACCATCGCTTTAACTTTCCTTATGGAGAACCTATAAGAAAAGTACAACAATGGATTATGACAACTGTAAATAGTTTACAATACAAGGGAGAAAAAGGATTTGATGATGAAGCACTTGTTGATAAAATCATAGACATCATGCCCAATGAGTGGGATTCCAAGAGAACTGTTATTGATGAGAATAGAAAGGTCACTCAGATATCTCGAGATGAGATGTTTAGAGCTCTTCTTCAACATGAGACTAGAATGAAGCAAGATGCCGATAATGTAAAGAAGATGAATGGAAATGGAGGAGTTGCTTTTACAAATAATTCAAATCATATGAAAGAAAAAACTCTTGAAAGTGTTTCTAGATCCAAATCTAAGAAGGTTATTATGTAATCTGAATCTAGTGGAAGTGAATCTTTATAATATATGATTGGAAATCTTTCTCGAAGGATGAACAAGATTATAGGTCAGATGAATTTTTAGTCCAGATATTACAAGAAATAATGGAAAGATAAGAATGATTCAGAACTCACATGTTATGAATTCAAGAGAGCTGGAAATATAAGACCAGATTGTCTTATGCTTAAGAGAATGGAAAGAAAGGAAAAGCATTCTGAATGAAATAGAAATAAGTACTACAAAGATAAATCTATAAATGTCTGCAAAGCTAATGACACCTGGAGTTCTAGTGGTGGAAACTATTCAGATGAATCATCAGACTATAAATCTTATGGACAGAAGAATCATTGTCTAATATCTAGACTACCTATTGAAAATATTTTCTTAATGGCTAAGTTACACAATGATGAATCCATGACCAATGTATCTTTAAATGCTAGTTATAGTGATAAAAAAACAATAACTCTTCCGATGAAGAGTATTCTTCTGATAAAGATAATACATTACCTACCTATGAAGAATTTTCTAGGATTGATATCCTTCTTGAGCATGAAAATTTTAAACTCAACAAAAAGCCTGATAAGGAAAATTATAGGATTTCTATACATACTAAGGAAATATTATACCGTTCTAATGATCTTGATAAAAACCCCTTGATTTTGGAAGTATTTAAAAAAACCTAGAGAATTTGAATTTTGAGAGGGATAAACATTCATTGGATCTAGAAAATATAATTTCTAAGAAAAATATTTTTGAGCATAACTCAAGTTCTAAGGCAAATTTTTTGGAAGATAAGAACATAGTTGTTAGACTAAAGTCAAAAAATTTCCATGAAAAAGTGTTTGAAAAAATTTAACTTCGGTAATTTTTTTTAACAAAATGTATTCTTAAATCCGACCTCTTAGGAAGAATTCATGTTTTTGTTATACAACTTCAAACCTGATTTTTAGATACAATTATTTTGTTCCTAAAAGTGATCCATTCTACACCCAGTGTCAGTGTGGTGGAGTCTGAGTAAAAAGTTTTTCCTTAAATAAAACCCATTCATTAGGATTTCATAAAGCATATTTTTTAATGGAAATTTCTGTACCTATGATTTTGCTTTCTGAAATTTCTGGACTAAATAATGTTTGGATTCCGAAAGTCTAACATTATCATTTTCAAGATAAGAAAGAAAGTACCAATAAGAGTACTTGGTAGATGGATAGTGGATGTTCCCTACATATGTCTGGTAATAAAAACATCTTTGAAAAGATTATCTAGATGAAAGGAGTAAAAGTAACATTCAGAGACAATGCTAAGTGTTAAATTATTTTTATATGTAACATCGTTATTCATGGAAAATCTTCGATTTCAAATGTTTTACTTGTTAATGGGCTTAAGAAAAACCTCATTAGAATATGTCAATTTTTTGATGAAGGTTACCTTGTGAATTTTAGGAATGATATGTTCCTTGTACAAAATTACAAGGAAGATTTTATTCTTTCTTCCCACAGGCAAGATAATGTTTAAACACTAAACATAGGTGTCCATGGGAGACAAGACATACCTTGCCCTATTGAAATGGAATACCATTCCGGGTTGTGTCATAGATGGTTATGAAACTGTAGCCTTAGGATCATATGAAAACCTTCTAAAAAAGTCTAGTAAAGGATCTACCAGAGCTTATATATGATTCTTCAAAAGTATATAATCCTCATCAATTTGAAAAGAAACATAATTCAAGTTTTAAATCCATCGGTGAAGTCTTAAACACCGATTCATTAAATTTGGTGCATATTGATCTTTTTGGACCAAAACATACTGGAAGCATCAGAGGATAATATTATGTATTTGTCTTAGTTAATAATTACATTGGATTTACGTTGGTCAATTTTCTAGGAAATAAATCTAAAGATTTTTCTTATTTTATAAGTTTTAGAGCCAAAGTTAAAAATGAGAAAAACCATACCTTGATAAATTTTAATAGTGATCATGGAAAAGAATTTCAAATTTCTGATTTTGAATCTTTTTGTAGTAGTAAAGGCATTACTCATAACTTCTCAGTACCTAGAACACCTCAAAAAATTGTGTTATTGATAAATGAAATAGAATTATTCGAAAGATAACAAGAACCACGTTGATTGAATATTCTATAGCCAAACATTTTTGGGCTGATGTTTTAAATATTTCTTGTTATACTATAAATAGTGTTATGGTTTTACCATTTCTTAATAAAACTCCATATTAGTAATGCAATAGAAGAAAACCTAGACTTTTCTACTTCATTTTTTTGTCTACAAGTTATTCATCTTGAATACTAAAGACAATATACAAAAATTCACACCAAAATCTTATGAAGGAATCTTCTTTGGCTACTCCAAAACTTCTAAGGTCTATAGAGTTTTCAATAAAAACACTGGTACTTTTGAAGAGAAGTACATGTAAAATTGGATGAAACTAATCCCTTTTCTTTTAAAAAGCCCCAACATACATCATTGGATGTGTTTTCAAAAACTGATTATCATCATTTGTTAGAAGATCCTTCTAATAAGGAAAATGTCCAAGAAAATGTTTCTGAAACATTTACCTCAGAAGAAATTCTACCCAATGTTGATGAAAAAGTTTTACAAAACCCAAATTAGTTGTTTCGTAAGAATCATCCTAGTAATAGTATCATTCATGATATAAATCAACCTCTAAGGAATAGATGATTCTTATGAAATGAATTAGAATATCTATAATTCCTTTTTCAATTAGAACCAAAAACACTGATGAAGCATTATGTGTTGTTGATTGGATAAATTCTATGCAAGATGAAATAAGTGAATTTGAAAAGAATAAATTATGGACCTTGGTTGAATGACCTAAGGAAACATATGTTATTAGAGTGAAATGGGTCATCCGAAATAAATGATATGAAAATATAATCATAGTATGAAAAAAGATAGATTTTTTTATAAAGGATATAATCAAAACTAATGAACAGACTATGATGAAACCTATTATTTAGTAGCAAGACTTGAATCAATTCATATTATAATTGACATTACAGCATTTTTCAACAACAATTTTTTTAATGGATGTAATATGTGATTTCCTTTATGGTTTTGTACAAGAGGAAGTTTTTGTTGAACGACATCCAGTTTATGAATTCAAAAAACATATTGAACATGTTTATAAAGTTATCAATGCATTTTATGGGCTTAAGCAAGCCCATAGATCTTGGTATGATAAGATTACATTATATTTGCTTCAAAATAATTATGTTAAGGTAAATTTAGATCCACTGCTTTATATAAATAATGATAATAAAAATGTTTTGATTAATAATATTTATGTTTATGAAATTATATTTAGTTCAACCATATAATCATTAACAGATTTCTTTGCAGATCCAATTAAATCTGGGTAGGAAATGTGTATGATGGGTGAGTTAACATTTTATCTGTCTTTTAAAATTTCTCAAAAACCAGAAAGAATCTATATATCCCAAAATAAGTATATTAATGATCTTCATAAAATGTATGAATATTACAACTTTAAGAGTATTAGTACTGCCATTGGTACCTCAAAAATTTTTTACCTTGACGAAGCTGAGAAACCAGTTGATCAAACATCCTTTAGAGGTATGATAGGAAGCTTACATTACTTGACAACTATTCATCCGGACATAATGTTTTCAGTGTGCTTATGTACAAGATATCAATCCAATAATAAGGAATCTCATTTCAAGGCAGTGAAAATAATTTTCCTCTACTTAAAGGGAACCATGGATTTAAGACTCTTTTATACTTATGGAAATGATTTTATGTTGAAATGTCTTTTGGATGCTAACTTTGGTGGTTTTAGAATGGATAGAAAATGTATATTTGTAATGTGTAATTTATTAGGAGATTCATTAGTTTCATAGTCATGAATGAAGCAACACTCATTAGCACTCTCCACTAGTGAAGCTGACTATGTAGTAGTTGGATGTTGTTGGGCTCAAGTGTTGTGGATGCAACACAAACTCACAGATTATGGCATGAGTTTTACCAAAACACAAATTCTATGTAATATTACTTGTGCCATTTCCCTTAGTAAAAATCATGGACATCACTCTCGTGTAAAACACATACATATTAGACATAAATTTCTTTGGGATCAAACACAAAAAGGGGATATCATTCTTGAATTTATCGGAACACAATATCAAATTGTTGATATTTTCACAAAATCATTATGCTCTGATAGATTTGAATACATTAAATAGATGTTTGGAATGATAACCAAAAGGTTATATTCCTTTTTAACATTCTGTTAAAACCAATCTATTTAATGTAATACACTAATTTTCATATGGTGATTAAATTTTTTTATTAGTATTCAATATCATTTTGTAATGAAAATTTTTGTAGCCATATTTTTCAAATCATTAATAATGATAATTTTCGTAGTCAAATTTCCTATGTTTTCATAATAAATATTTTTGAACTCAAAATTTTCATAATGAAGATGTTCATACTCGTGATTTTTGTACACAAACATTATATAATTGAGAATTATGATTTAAAATTTAATTTTTCATAATCAAATCTTCAGAATATAATGATCATAAAGAATATTTTTCGTCATTATGAATAATATTCCTAGAAATATGAATGATATGTTTCCTTTCTTAATATTTTGTAATCATCATTTACTTGCTAGATGTTTTAATTTTTGTTTTTAAAATTATTAATAGTATAGTTTCCTTAAAACTAAATGTTTTTCTTTTAAAAAAATCTAAAGATCAAATCCTAACAAGATTTGCATGCAGCTACCATATCGACTGTTAGATCTGATCAAAATGATTTGTAGCCACTAGATTGAGTTTGGATGATGAACTGTTACTTCAAAATCCTATATAAAGGACCCCTAATGCTTGTCCCACATTGATCTCAAGCTCTCGTGTGCTGAAGTTCTTCCATTCTAAAGAATCCCATTCCAAAAATCTCAGAGTTTATTTAATTACGAATGCCTATAGAAGAATTCTCTCATAATTGTATGTCTACTGTCAAGACAATTCCGGAGTGGTAGGTGTATATAGAATGGTCGGTGCATCCGAACTGCTTGTCTACGTAAGATTCAATCATTTCGAAGAACATCAAATTGAATAGATGGGAGAGTGTTTTCATATCGAAGTCAGGGGATCAATATTTAGTATATGTAGATTTTCATGTTGAGTTTTATGAATCAGTTAGTTTCATTATGGAATAAGGTAGAGAGAAGATTTCCTTCAAAAGTTATGGAAAGACATTTTATCTTTTAAATACTAAGGCAGCCAGATTATCTAATATTCCACATGAAGGGGAAGCTGAATTCTGTTCAAAAAAGTTTCCTCATGTCAAAGGAAGCATTTTAAAGGTGAAATACAGGGAGTTCTTCGGTCTTACTGATGCCAAGACTTCGAAGATTGCTCACCTCTCTACAAATAATAGGATAATTTAATTATGTGTTCAACGATTTATTATTATGAGAAATGGTGACAAGGACACATTGAAAAAGAGAGATATGTAAATCCTAGATTTTCTTGTGATCCTGAAGAAGGTTAATTTGGTTAAGCATATTCTGATTACTATCGATAATATCAAGAATGTAAATATGATGTCTCAGATTATAATGTACCCAAATATTTATTCTATGTTGATTGTTCGATGTCTAGAATATTTCAAAATTCCTTGTTGTTTGAAGCCTTGAAATTGTACAGTCATGCTAGTCAGTGATGATACATTGAAGATGATGAACATTTCTTTTTCCAAATACTCTGGAGTATTATATGACCTACCTGAGGAAGAACCTGAACCTATTCCAAAAAATCAAGAAGTGGCTTAACCATCGAAAAAAGATGGAGATAAGTGGAAGCTAAAGGAAGTAGAAGAGAAAGGAAAACCCCAATCCACACCTCCAAAACCGAAGAAACAAAAATCTTATATAGATGAGGTTGTAAAAAAATGGAGGGACAATCATAAAAATAAGAAAGTAGGGAAGCCAAGTTTTTGTTTGGATACTACTGAAGCCAAATCCATAAAATATATGAAACCAATGAGATTGAGAAGAAAGCTAAAGAAAAGAAACAAAAGAAGAAGAAGTTTGAGACTGAAATTGTTCAATCCCTTCTGAGGGATACTGAGAAACAATCAAGAAATTTCCCAGTACCAAAATCTTTCATTGTAAAATCGTTACCTGAGACCCCAGGGTTGAGATTCATGACTCTAAAAAAAGATCAAGAAAAAGTGGTTGAAGTAGAGAAATATGTGAAAGAAGTGGAAGATGAAGAAATTAGTGGTGACAAAAAAGATCTCATAAAAAAGGTGAATACTTCCACGAGAATGAAATTCCATCCGAGAAATTGTCAATCCGAACATCAAAAGTAGAATCTTAAAAACATGTTACACCTAGGATATATCAGAAAGTATAGGTTTAGAATGATGAAGATGAAGTGAAAAAGCTATCCAAGGAAGAGAGTTTTAATCCTCATTTTCTTCATCCAGAATATTATAAGGTATGAGATGGGAAGGAGAAGATATATAATGATAAAATCGATCAGCTGTCTGAGAGTGAACATAAATCTCCATATGCGGAATCCATTCTGAAAGCTGATAAGGGGAAACAGGTGATTGTTGATACACCTACTAAAGATGTTATAAAAATGAAGAAAGTTGGTGAATCTACAATTAGGAAACTTTCTGATTTACAGAAAGAGCCTCCCCATGAAAACTTTCAGGTTCGAAAACATCATCTCTAAGAGATGACTTCATTTTCCAACCATTGAAGAAGATGGTTGGAACCATTATGATTTTCCTAAGCATTGACTCTAGATGCCAGATGTTACAACATTCCTTAAACAAAAAATCGGATTCAGTGTCCATGTGGATGGACAATTGTGTCCGTCTTGAGGCTTCTTTCATGAATTTCCTCATCAACTATGATTCCCACAAAAGGTCCTGTAAGAAAATGTTTGGCTAGACAAATAATTTCATCATTGTGATTTTTTAAAATATTACCTTTCCAATTAAGGGACAAAATTCTTTCTATCATTAATCAAAATGATGGACACGGTTCTCTAGTAATAGATTGAGCGATGAAAATATTATTTATAGAATAATGATGATAATTATAATGATAGAGGTTTATGATTCGTGATAATATACAAATATGTATATTTGGTTAATGAATTTGGGAATTAGATGATGATGTGAAATTTTCATTAAAAAAAACATGATCATTTCAAGAATTGATTTAAAAAGTGATTTCATTTTTTTACACCATATGGATAAATTAAAATAGAGAATTTGATGAAACTTATACTCACACTAGCGAATTTGATTCTAAAACCACAATCATGTAAATGATTACATTGATACACATCCATAATTATATTACAATGGAATATTTTTAATTGAAGGATCTTTTATGATTGTAGTTTTCATGAATAAGTAAAAATATTGATTTAGTAAAACTCATGATCATTGTATCAAAATGATATTTTTACCATTATATAAGAATGTAATTAATCAATAATAATCCTTCAATATCTCCCTCAAATCAACAAAAAAATATATTCCCTAGAAACGTTTTTTGTATTATATTTCATAATAACGTGATGAAATATAAACATAGTAAAATGGTTATTTATGGAGTTTATTAAGTGTAAAATAATGTGAAAAAATCATAAATCATAACATCAAATAAGATATGAATATGAATATAATTATTTCATATAAGAAATTTATAACCAAAAAATAATTGGTCATAAGTCATGAAATCAGTCCTAACATAAATTTTTAAATGAATAAAAAGAGTGTTGAAACATGAGTGAATAAATATTAGAAAGGAGAAAATTATATAATCATGAGAATAAGAAAAAAATGGTGCCATTTAAATTCACATAGAAACCATATAAAATGTATCATCAAATAGAAATTCAACACACATTAGTCATTGTAAAACAACTCATGTAAATTCTTTGTTATGGTATAATCATTTTCTGTACACTTGGGAAGGTGGAAAATCCTGTAGATGACCCTTTACCTTGAGATAAATCATCTCATATTCCCTTTTGTTTTTGATTAATCGTTATTTTTTCCCTTTATCTTGTAATATATAACACTACGTACCCTTTGGAATGATAGAAAAATCCTCATATTAATTTTTTTTTGTAAGATAAATCCTCATGTGTAGACATTTGATGTCTTCATACATTAATATAAACCAATTAATTTGGGAGAAATTAAAGACCACACCCATCAACATATATAAACATGTTTTTCATATAAAATAAGTAATAAAAATAATAATATAAGGAAAAAAATTGGGTTTATATTATTTTCAAATGTAATCACACTTGTGAAATGTTATACTCCAAACCTAGGATCTTAGAGTTAATAGATACATTATTATGTTGGAGTCATATAAAAGGAATCATGTCACAATGTACTGAATAGTTTATTTATCCTAGAAACAATATATTCACTTCAATCTCACATTGAAAATGAATACATTAAATACAAAAAAGTAATTTTTGGACAACACCATTAGTTAATTAACCATATCCCTATTTATCAATGATAAAAAAATTATTGATTTCTTCAATAAAGTAAATATACGAAATGTGTGAACTATGATTCTCAGTAAGTGTATGCATTCATCAGATGGTAGAATAATGTATGTAAAACATGAATAATATGGTAATGGAATACAATAATTAATTACAACACTAAAAAAACACAATAAATTAGGGGAATAAATCTATATAAAACCTAAAATAAATAATCACTTGGATAATAATAACCATTTTCAAAATAGACGAATGAAAAATTATGGACATCATAAAATTATCACCAAGGACTTGTGGAAGTACATCAATCATTAATGGGAATGGAATTATCCAATTACCGAATATATATTTTCTAATGAGACCCATATAGGTATTTAAGATCTATAGTGTCCCATGCTTGTCACTAAGTCTATAGTATTTATTATATGAAGTCAAGAAACATAATTAATCTAATAATTTATATTGAAAAGGAAAATACAAAATTTGAATAGTTTTCCAAATATATAAACATAATCATTAAAATTATAGTGTAATATAAATAATGATATCAAATAGAAAATCCTTAGTAAATCATATTATTTTCAAAATAATGATGACAAAGATAAAATATATCACTACAATATGTTTTTTGGAAAATACCCTTTTAACATTTAAATTAATTATATAATGTTTCAAACACATACACAGAAGTTGGTAAATAACATTCCATAAGAGAAATATATAAAAAATATAAATTAATCTTCATTATAATAATTATTCTTAATGGTGTGAAAATTGATACATTTTTTTAAAAGAAAAATTATTTCAAACTGTTAAAAATTGTCAAAAAGCACATCGTTCTAAAAATAGAATGATTAATTTTAAATTTTTTGAAAAAAAATTAATACAAGGGTAAAACTATGTTTAATGAATAAATAAATAATTATAAACACACCATTTTATGTATTTTAAGAGAAATATGGGCATGATAGAGAATTATTCCTTACAATGTAGAAAACAATGTTTATTAGGTGAGTAAACAACATTATAATATATTATGTTCTAAAATAGATGAAAGGGAAATGTAAAAATGAAAATTATTGAAATAAATATATGATATGAAATTATAATGGATTTAATATATAAATATTAATAAATTTATTTAGTGGAGACAAAAACATAAACAATCTTTAATAATGATGAGATTCTGAAATAATCTCTTATCTCTGGTTTTACATCCATTGAATGTTCCTAAAGATCATATATAAAAAAATATATATTTAGTATACATATATTATAGAATAATAATAATATATATAGCAACATATATCATATAAATTTAATCACTTATCACCCAAGTATTATAAATTATTTTTTAAAATCAATGTTCTTGGTAATAACCATTTTTTGTTCATGTGTGTTTTGGTTCAGTTGTTTAGATAATTATACAATGATCCGGGTTATATCATCTCTAGATTATTAATTATTATAAAAAATTCCTATATATTCATTATATACATATTTAATGTCATCAATAAAATTATTCAAAAAAAATGAATCACATTGTTTATGGAGACTGTAACACATACATATGAACATACATTTTTTAAATTTCATTGATGGATGAAAAAAAGAATGTAAAATATTAATTCACATTTATAGAATAATTTTAATATTTTATATATCAAATATATTAATTAAATAAATATTTTTACCCTTAATTTTAATATAAAATGAATAACATATCACATTGCTTTGTGGAGGCTACAGGTAAGACACACAAATGAGTGACATTATTGTTTTTCAATGAATTGGATGGATGATAAAGAAGATATTATATTTAAAGAAGTATAATTATTTCTCTAATATAATATATATAAATATATATACCTTACATTCTTCATTATATCCATCCGTGACAGACGGTGATGGAATTTTAATTATATCGGTTTGTGAGGCGGTAATCCACCTTAAACCTGATAAACTATTTGGTTTCCCATTTATTTTAATAGTGATGTAATAAATGTTATTTCATTAAGAGAGGATCATTTTATTATAAAAATTATATTTCTAAATATTATTAAATATTTAGAGAATAATTTAATGGGATATATGGAGAAATAAAATAAAAACACTTGGTCATGTACTACACATTTTATTCGTAGAACCACTTTCAATTTATTATTAAATCCATCCATGGATGAGTTTATGATTAATAATGTACTATAGGTAATATAGTGTTATTTGAATAAGGTATGGGGGAATAGAATTGTTTATTTAAAAGTATATATTATTTCTTATATAAGAGGCTAGTGAGTGTCATTTTTATGTGGGTGTGAAGATCTACATGGAAATTTCAAAAAACCCGTACAACGATAAAGTCAATCTGAAGAATTATTTTTCAAAATGAACAAATACTTGAATGTGGGATAGGATAGGGTTGAAATATGTCCATAAAATATTATTTTGTAAAGATTAATTGAATTTAATACCCTTATCCATTGGATTAACAACATATTAAATCCATATTAATCTTAATCATAAAAACATATTTTAATGATTTGTAATAATAATTATGAATAAAAATTAAGTTATTTATATTAAATAGTATTCATTTTGATTATTTGAATTTTGTAATCCAGTTCACAATATTCAATTCAATAATAACAAATGGAATAACAATATATGTTGGAAAATAGGTCATGATAAATCTATTATCTATACTAAAAGTCGCTTCCCCATGCCTATGAGCCACCTTACCATGCATCCATGTAACCTTTATTCCATTGTTCCTCACTTTAAACCCTAAATATTAGCCCACTATCAATCATCCACTCTGGAATTTCTTTCGACCCGTGCTCCCCTCTCCGAAACCCATCCCTAAAGCACCTCTCCCTTATATGTGGTTCTACATCCCCTCCAAAAATCCCATAGGTTTCTTGGTCCCCTTCTTGATTCCCCTCTCCCTCTCCCCTTCTCAATTATCCCCCGACTCACATCACTCCATCTCATGATTTTCATCACATAATCCTACACATCCCGGCCAACTTCATCCCCTCAGTGCTCACCTATGTGCAACAA
Source organism: Viscum album (assembly GCA_963277665.1). Lineage (NCBI taxonomy): Eukaryota > Viridiplantae > Streptophyta > Magnoliopsida > Santalales > Viscaceae > Viscum > Viscum album. Next base: position 51,748,689 of record OY728143.1, on the reverse strand, counting down.
CTCTGATTCGGTTTGCATCAATGACTACTCCCATCATCGGTTATAAAAGCTCATCTGGGATCCTCTTTTGGCTTCATATGTTTTTTATTATTTGAAACCCTTACCCATACAACAGCATATGCAGTGACAACCCAATTAAATCAATTTATGGCTCTACTTTGAAGCACGGAACTCTTTTGACATGGACACCCTTAATTAATTTCTTTCGCCTGGTTTGGATTTGGTTGAAATATCTCTGATATCCATATCCAACAGATCGGGATTTTTTTTCCAAAAAACATTTCTATGGTCATTAATTTATTGATCGCTGCATTAGTAATTTTCACCTATTTTTTCATGATGTTTTGTTTGTATGGCTATTGATGTGTGGATTATTTGGATTTCAAGAGATTGAATTACATCTAAAGTCATGGTTTTTATGGGAAGCTATTGGATCGAATAAAATAAGTACCTTGAAATTTAGACTATCACTACGATGGGTCATTTAGGATATTGTTATTGGTTCTTCCCTGGATGTATATAATTTTAATTTTATTATTATTTTTATTTCACCCCAATATTTTTTATCTTTATGCAATAATTTATTCTTCCATTTAATTTGAAGCAGTTATTTATGGTCGGTGTCTTAGAGGTTAACTGTCTGATACTTTTATTACTTTCGAATAAATGAAATGTTTTGTAAATGCATATTATATATTTTTATTTATTTGTTCTCAGATGTCTACTTACTAGTATTTTTTTAATATTTTGAATACATTTCAAATAAATTATTGGTTAAAATTTGTATATTTTATTCAAATTTACTAAATTCATTGATTATGCTATAAATTTGATAAATTTTTTATTTGATTGAGAAGATCGAACAAAATCATGTACAAAATGAAGTTCAAAAACTATTTATTTTGTCACCCTAGATCACTATAGGTCCATAAATTATATAGGATATAATTATTTCCTTGTTTTAATAATTTCAAACTATGCCATGTCAATATTCTTCCTAAAACAATTATCATAATTTCATTGTGATTTTTTAAATATTATCCTATTTTTTTTAGGTTCATGTTCCTAATTCCAATTGGGTCGGAGAAGGAGGATGAAGGACTAATGTAAAAGAAGGCCCACATGAGGATGGATACGATATGATCTAGAATGATAATTAAGAAAATTGTGAGGACGATGATTACAATCAGGTCCTCAATAAATATCGATCGATCTTTCTCCAAGCCTTATTATTAGGCTAACCCATTGATTTGGATTTTTATTGTTTTGCTGCAGAATGTTTATTTTTAGGATTATGGAGATGATTATAATGTTTAGGAGAATGTTGGTATGCATATAATTTAAAGATTTTTTGTTAAAGTCTTTGTAACTGAATTCCAATAAAAACATCTCACTGGATGATTCTGATCATTGGTTATTGCCGATGAGTTGTTCTATGATTGATCGAACCCACTTGAGATCTTTTCACTGGATGATGTCGATCATTCGTCAATCTACCATGGTGGTTTATTTTCTCGGTTTATCCACAAATTTTTATTTTTCATTTGATTAGGTGTGAGTTTTGATTTTTGAAGTGGAGTTCAGTATTATAGAACATGCTTTCTATTTTTGGTTTGTCCTTTAAATTTAAAATATAATTTAAATTTTATACAATTAGTTGACATGTTAATTTTTTTATTAATGATGTTTTATTTTATAGATAAAAAACATGTGTTCAACCTCTATTTTTTTAGTTTATAAACACAATAAATATTCTATTTTTATTTTTTTGTTTCAAACTAAAAATCAGTTGTAATTTTTGATTATTAGATATTTTTTTTGTTAATGAAGTTTTTTGAATATGTGTTTCTTGATTTTGAAATAAAGATTCCATTTAGGTTTTTTATTAATAGTTAAATTGTTATATTTAATTTTTAATTCAGTTGTTTACATTTTTGATAAATAGATTTTTTATTCTCTATAATTAATTAATATGTTTATCAATGAGAGAATATGTTTTTTGTTTCATGTTTTTTAACAATTAATATTCAGTTTGTCATCAACTATATACACTAAAGTTATTTGTTTCTTACCCTGCGACTATTACCATATTCTCTTTGTCTTATCTGGAATATCCACTATCCTTCAACCTAATACGCTTCTATTACTTCAATGAAATTGTGACAGGTTATTTAGTAAACCGTAATTTGGTCTTGCATAAATGTATATAATTTTAATTTAATGATTTTTTAGCATTTTCCCCAATATTTTTTATCTTTCTACAGTAATTTAATCCTCTATTCAACAACAATTTTATATTGAAGTAGTTATTTATGGTCTTGGTCTTAGAGGTGAAATTTTCGATGCTTTTATTACATTATAATAAATGAAATGTTGTGGAATACCCTCGAGCTGTTTATAGAGACCACATTTTGGTTGAATGGATTTCCAAACTGGGTATAAATGGAAAGGAATGTGAATAATTGATGATAATAGTTTGGACTAGTGGGTCATTTTATGTAAATGAATTTTATACAAAATTTGTTGTAATCTATGATATGTAAATTGTTTATACATTGCATAATCATTGTAATGGTACCCAATGTGCTTTCATGTCTTCTTTAATTTAGGGTTTTATTTCACCATCTACAGTTTCTGAATGCAATGGTAGCACAAATTCAAGTTAATTCTGTTGATATATTTTTCTATTAACTATTTTTATTTTTATTTTCACTTTTGGTACGTACTTTTGTATGAGAAATTGAATCATTATGTTTTTATGGTAGTGAGACATCAAAAATAAAAAAATATTATGGCTGAAGGTTTCGATGTTATCCATGATTTGTACATTGTCTATACATTGCATAATTATTGTAATGGGGCCCAATGTGCTTACAAGTCATTTTTAATTTAGATTTGTATTTAAATATCTCCATTTTTTGAATGCAATGGTAACACATATTCAAGGTTATTTTCAAGATATATTTCTCTATTAATTCAAATATAATTTTTTTTCACTTCTAGTACTTAGTTATGTGACCTGTTATCATTATGTTTTTAAGGAACTGTGACATCAATAATGAGTAAATATTGTGGCAAAAGGATTCAATATATTCTAAAAGGTACAGACTAATCCCATCCTAAAATTTTTTATTGGCATCCATTCATTGTGTTTTTCATTTCCTTTATCGATTACTTTCAGAAGGATATGAATGTGCGTGTTTTCATACAAACATTTTCTTTCTGAAACCCATTTAGAATGGGTTGTAAGAATGTTTTGATTTATTTTTTAAATCTACTGTGAACGTCATCACTTTTCATCCTCCATTTTAAGATGAAATTTATCAATAAATAATCTATTTTTTACAAGATATTTTCTATTGTTTAGGTTTTCAAAAGTAGTTAATTATTTTTTCTTTGTTTTGAAATCATTTAACTTATTATGTTTTTTGAGTATGAATATTACAAATGGTGATACGTGATTCGTAATTTATTGTATCATTGTCCTGTAATTTATATCTTGGTTTCTAGGAAGCATGAGAGAGATAATTGAAGGTCATGCTTTATGATAAGGTAAAACCTCACATCTCATTTTCATGTGAATGTCTTGATTGATACAATAAATTGAAGAGAATATACATTTTCTACCACAGGTTGGGGAAGCTTATGGTTGGTGTATATGTAGGCACGTTGGTATACAACCCATAGGCATGTTCAACATCTGTTTGAGGTAATGTGCCTCTATGTGGGAATCTTTTTTAAAAAGATAGTGTGACAATGCTATAGAATCCAAGGATGTGAATTGGTAAAAATATATTTGTAAATAGTTCCAATTAGTTTCAGCAATCATTTATTAGTTTCTCTTACTTGTACTAAATATAATTTGTGAATCATGTTTTTGAAGACTGGATCATCTACTTTGTTTGTGTAGTGGATGAGGTTTTTAATTGGGGACATGGAACATCCCAGTTAGATCCTCGAGATACTAATGTCTTGGAAATATTAGGAAGGTAGGTTCATTGATTTTTCACTATTCTATTCCTCCCACCCCCTTTACTGGATGAATAAATTAACATTAGAATTTTGTTTTATGTTATTACCCCTTTATTTCAAATTCTCAAATTGATCCATGCCTGTGTTTTAAATATGTAGGAACCCTTCTATCCTAATGTTCAGGATTAGTTCCATGGACATATATAGCCAACGTTGGATGGACAAGATGAGGCCCTTCGACCAATCAAGGGATGCACAGGGAATGCGAAATATTGGTTAACAAGTGTATGATTGATTTATTATTGGTGAGGAAGTACCGAGACACACTTGCTAGAATGTTATTGGAAATAAATTAATATTATTTAGGGAGAAGATTTACTATAGCCTTAAGAATTTTTGGAATTGGAAATTAGTTCCAATGAAATGATACAGTTTATTATTTTGGTTCCATATAGAAAATTCCAAATTTATATAATCAAGGATGGAATTTTTATTTCGTCTCAAATTATCACACTTCACTCTTAATAGCCTTTTTGTCATGCTACATTTTGTCAACCATAGTCTACATCTATTCTAAGCATACCTTTAAATGAGTTATTCAAGGCCCGGTAGGACAAACACATTTCTGGGGCCTGATTAATGCATTACCCACAAAGCATGGGCTTGAATAATTCATGACCCTTTTCCTCATGATGATAATATGTCTCAAGTTATTGTTCTAATGCTCTGATAAATGGACTTGTATATGGGCTTCATTTTCCAGGTTTGACCTTGCTAGATAAAACATGCATGCAATTATGGCCTAAACCTGGACTGGACTGATGTTGTTTTGATGTTATACTGGCCTATTACATTTTATCATGGTCTGTGTTCGATGTGAGGTTATCCCAAATATGTGTTAAATACTCATCTTGGACTAATATAAACATATATAGACATATTTAACAAAAAATTATATAAATAATATATAATAAATAATAAATAATAAATAATAAATAATAAATAATAAATAATTATATAATTAAAAACTGGTTTATAATCCAATCAATCAAGCTATGGGGTGGGTCACCAATTTATAATAGTGAATCATCACGAGTTAGTATTACCATGGACCATGACCAGGTACTATTGTTTTTACATTAACTATTTTAATTTATTAGAAAACAAATCCCAAATTATGCCACTATTAATTTTGTCCTTGCATTTTAGAAACATCAATGCATTGGAACATTATTAGTCAATTGCAATAGTAAAGGTGAAATTGTTACCAAAACCACACATATTTAATCTAATCAGGTATTTGTTTTTTATCTTAATTGACTATAAATTTCATTAATTAATTGTAAATTACAATACTCCATTTTTTGATGATATATGTATTTTTTTTATAATAAAATACATTGAATTTATTTTTCTCATTTGGAAACTATTGAATCACAGATTTGTGCATCAATGATTTTAGTTGTCACTATTATTTTATACTTATTCATTAAGTCAAATATATAGGTAGAAAAATATATTTACTGGGTTTAATGCTAATGATGATGTGGTACAACAAAATGTTACAATCTCTCGAGACTCTGTGGAAACATCAATCCATGCTAATAATATCTATATCTATCTAAAAGAAAAAATAAATGAAAAAGCTGAAAAAATGACTGAATCATTTTGATTCCATTACAAGGAAATGGAAAAACCTGAATGATTATGTTTTTTTCAAATTTAAATTTAAATTCATATTTAAACTATAAAATCTAAATTAAATAGACATTCTAAAATTTATGTTTAACTATGATTTTTTCACAATTTTCCTATTTTTTATGCCTATCCCCTTGACAACATATTTCCCAATTTTTTATTACTCAGTGATACTAATAGTTTTAGGGATCTACAGAAATGTGATCCAAATATCCATTTTAGGGGATCCATTTCAGCTAGAACAGACACCGCAACTAGTAGCCTTAACCAAATACTATTAAAAACATATTATTGAATTAGGTAAGTCATCCTTCTTTTTCAGAAACGAAGTCTTCAATGTTGACATTTTGTAATTTTTTCTTCATTACGAACATTTTATTTTATGTTTTCATTTACAATGAAATGTACCTAATTTAATATTAATTATTATTATTTATTTGAAATTTATGTTTCTTCATTTATATGATTTCTCTGTGGTAAAAATAAAATTTCTATCCATTTGATATCTCTTTTTTGTTGTACTATTCAAAAGATCTTATATCTATAGAGATCACCATTTATTCCCCAATTTCATTAATTTATATTCCAAGTCATTAATTCTATTTGTAACTATTTTTCCTTCCTTATGTATTTTATATAGAAGGCTTCTCACTATGTAACTTTTTTCTGCAATTCTTGTAACTTTTATTCCTTAACTATGTATGTCATTTTGTTTTAAAATAATTTCAATATTAATATTAACTATTTTATTTGATAAATAGTATTCTATGATTATTAATAAGAATTATTTTATAGTTCTGTGCATCACACAGGTGGAGTACTAATATAATACTGAAATCCGCATGAACCATAAAATGTAAACTGAATTAATTTTTTAAAAAAATCAATCATAAGAATATTAGTACGGTTTTCACCAATAAGTCATGAATGAAAATTTCCATGCTTTTCACCAAGGATTCATGAAACATACCATATCTATATATGAAGTTAATTACCAAATTCATTGGAGCTCTATCATAGTAAACCATACTTTTTTGTTAATTAAAATGATATATATAGATCATTATCAATAATTTCATTAATAATACTTTCGGAATGAAGAACATGTTTATAATGAAAATTTCGGTGTTTGAGTAGTTCTTTGGGATATGAAAAATATATCATTTTTATCCCTGAAAAATTGAATGTGGGTTTACTATGTTTAAATAATCAAATAAAATAAATTATTTATATATCAAGGTTAATACACATGGAAAATAAAGGTGTCTGGGTATTCATATTATGAAAAATAAAACTAATTTTCTATGTAGAGTGTGAAATTTGACAAGTAAATTTGACAACATGAGGGGTATGAAATGTGGTAATATAAAAGGGTAAAATGAGAGGGTAGAAGAGTATAACATTGATGATACATATTTTTCATTTAATGGTATTTTCAAAAGGGTGACACAATAGATTAAAAATACTAATTAGAAGACATATAGAAACAATGTATCTTGAGATAATGAGAAACAAAGAATAATTTAACAGCATTGGAGGCTTACAACCATATTATGATGAATAAACCATGGAGGCTTGGGGAAATGTTTTCGGGACTCCATGGATGGTAAAATAATGGAAAATGAATTCAGGATGGATTTATAATTAAATAAAATGGTTAAATGATTTAGTAATTATAGAAAAATGGTGGAATTGTATAATAATTTTGAAATACATGTGTTGGAATACTAAGTTGTGTAAAAAGAAAAACAATTGAATCATCCAAGGAATTTTCTATTGGTTTTAGATATTTGTAACAAATATTATGTTATTTTATCCGACACAATACAAGAATAATTATTTACTACTTCCTTTGGATTGAAAAGTATTGTTTACGAAATTGATGTTTTTAAAGACAATGATTCCATTTTTGAATTTGATAATTCACATAAATGTTTTTCAAATTGATTAAAATCTAAAAAAATAATTATTTACAATAATGTAGCATATAATATTCTATAGAGTTTTGTTAATTTGTTGTTACACCATTATGAAATAATTATGAAGTCATTAAACATACCAAATTCTTAAAACTGCATTTTTACATTCACAAGTAAATTAATATATTTCATAAAACCCAAATAAATTTATCATAACCAAATTTTCAAATTATAATTTTAGATGGGTTGTACATTTTATCAATAAAAATTATCAATATATAATTTTTTTAATTTTTAAAATAAAAATCCATATTTAAAAAAGTATCATATTTATGCACAAAAAAATATATATCACTTAAAAAAATATTGAATGACATTATAATAATTTTTATCATATATATTTAAATAAGATAATTTTAAATTTCTATTTTATTTAAATAAATATCAATTACTATAACATAGTTTATATAAATTTACATCATATATAAAATATTTAATTTCTGACTAAAATACAAATTTATCAAATTTCTCTCAATTAAACAATTTTTTTTGAAAAACAATTGAAAAATAAGTTTATTGACAAAAAAATTATATATAATAAGAATTACACATTATTTTACTTGTTCCTTGACATATAACCCCTTATAATAATTCCCTAAGACTGATGGCTAAGGTGTGTGATTGGGATAGATTCATGTGCTGGTTTGGCTAACATCGACTGAGTGGTAATTTACATAAATAGAACATATCATGTATAATATTTTAGTGTAGATTAAAATTATTTAGATAAGGTTTTTAATGATCAAGGATAAGCCCCAATGATTCTACCTCCATCCCATGTTCTGAATAATGGGATTCAAATGGAAAAACTCTAATAGTTTAGGCCATATCTTCTCCTATCTAAATAAATAATACCATTTCAAATTAACTTTTAAAAAATAATAATAAAATTATAATTATTTAAAATGGGTATAATTTCAAATGGTAAAATTTCCAAATTGTGATATAGACCCACATTCATATTTGAATAATGATCCTATAATGGTCAAATCATGAGGGTAATATTTCCCATTATAGTCCATAAATACCACTTCATTATTTCACTCAAAATTTACTATTATTTCTCCCAAGGATACATATTTTCATTTTACAATATAATAATTTTTTAATAATATATTTCAATACTCTATGTTGTTGGTAGTGGTGGAGATTATCCTAACAGATTGGATAAATCCATATTTTCCAATGTTATATTATTCAATTTTATATTTTTTCTATTTATAATGCCTATAATTTTATATAAATTCAAAGAAAACAAATGTAATGATATTTATTAATGATATTTGGTTTCGTATTATGTATAAAAAAATAACATATAATACTGATTTTCTCAGGAAAAAAATATAATTATAAAATTATGGTTCATCACACAAATTTAATGTCATATTCCATCCTCAAAACAACTCACACTCACAATTCCATCACCCACCGTACTAATTTTAAATTATGTCATGTATATAAAAGTATATGCATATTCTATGAGAGATATTTATATCTAATATAGGACGAATGACTCACATGCTCATTCTGCCTTCAGTATCTTTGGACAGAATGGCTCTAAGAACTATTCCTCAATGTCCTTACAAGATAGTTCTTTATGTTTTCCTACCTGAATATGTACATGGAACCAGCGCCTTCTTGTAACTCTGATATTGTTTGTCTCGTGATTCACCCTCTATAATGGGGGTTTCAAAATCATGTTTAATATAATCTTAAATACCACAATAAATTTTTTCATTGACTCTATCTCGCCCTCACCATGAAAAAGTGGCGAGGGTTGTGACTGAAACACACATGTCATATATTCCAGAGAATGATCTGCTAAATGGGCTCCCTTGTCAACAACAAGGATGACACATACCAGGATCTCACTATGTTTCTAAACATCCCAGGAAACAAAATATATCAATTTTGATGTCTGGTCATCCTATTCCTGATCTTTTACCTAATTATCATGATCTTACCGACCCTCTAGGGTCTCTTCACAACCATGAGGGACCCAACCCATTCACGCACCTGCAATTCTAAATTACCACACACCCGGTTCTCCATCAGAAGCCTCCTAGGTGGAATCCTACAGAATAAAAATACTATGAACATAAATTATTAATATCATATATATATATGTTATTAGAATAATTAAATCTAAATTAAGAATCAAAATTTCAACTCCCTTACAATCACTCATCGCATGAATGTCCCACATCATCTGACCTTCATACCCTATATAGAACCATATCAAATCCATGTATAATATTGTAATTCAGCCTCATGGACCCTCACTAATGGATAATATTGTAAGGTGTCATGTATTTTCTATGTTATAAGAATAAGATTACCCCAAATAGACCCTAAGTAGGAAAAATCTGTTTAGCTTCCCTTTTATAACACTTTAAATATCTCCCACTATCGGCATCCCTTCCTACTCATATTAGATCCATGACCATAAATATATACATATATACATACATACATACATACATATACATACATATATATATATATATATATATCGTATATCAAATCATCTCACATATAGATCTCATTGGAACCCAATGACATGGTTGGCTGAGTAGAATTTTATGAAACAGATGCCAATCATGAAACAACTATTTTTCTTCCTTTGTTGACATATTAAAATACCCATCAATTCTTAGTAAAATTGAGGTTCTAAATGAAAATGAAAATCATTTTTCATTTTCACACAAAAACAATCATATATTTAAAAAAACATATCTTCCAATCAATAAGTTATATATAAATCTTCCCGTTCCATACTAGCCAAGGGTCCAAAATCATCTCTATCTATACATGGACAAAGCACCATATCTCCTCCCTTTCTATACCAGGACATGGATTTTGTATCATAATAATTAAAAATCACACACAATTTCACCACATGATATGGAAATAATAGAAACTAAAAAATAGAAATGTACAAATTCAAAGCCTACCCCTAACAATAAGGTATGTCTTCCATGCATGTGGTTGTAGACACCCAAAAATGGGTTCTCTACCATGTCTCAACATCATCATCATCCTTGATCTACCATATAAAAAAATAAAAAGGCAAATAATGTGTAAAAATTTCCAATTTTGAGAAAACTTATTAATCCCCTGCCATGTTTTCCACCTGAACAAAGCTTTAGGTTAGTGGTCTATTCAGACATTGGTGTGTCTCCCCATTCACCATGTGATACTGACTAGAAGTATGGGTGTAAATAGGTTATATATAGATTAAAATACCCTATGGTAATGATAAACATAAATTTTGATATAGATATAATTTTAAGGAATAAATACTATAACAAAACTGAAAAAATAACCCATTATAAGAGGAACAAATAAAATATCAGTAATAATAAAAAAAGATAAAACATACCATTTGTAAAAAAAACAATCATTCCATATTATATTAGGTCATACATGAAAACATGCATGAGTGGTCTATCTTGGATGACCTATGTACATACATACATATATAAGCATGTTGATACTAAAAAAGTATAAAAAAACTCTAACTGATTTAGGAACCTATGTTACTTAGTATCTATAAAATTATATTCAATATAACATGATCACACAGGTCATACTCAGGGGACCATACCATTACCTAATAACATAAGTATAAAATTTACAGGCATCACAAAGGGACCTTGTTGGGTGTGAGAATAATCTCAATAGGGTGCCAACAATGTGTTGTTATCTTACATTTGTGTTGAAATAGAAATGTAATTAAATAAATAAGCATCACATACACAAAATAAATAAAGGCTACTTTTTATTTGGATAATATTACCAAGGTATAAATAAACTACATTATCCATCACCTGTATAACTATATAGGTGAGAATCCAAGGATAAATCCTAAATAACCCTAATGAGAATCATCCTTGGTGAACCCTAATGTTCAACCTCTAAAAGAATCACATAGATCCTCATTCAATTAATCATGTACCGGCATCCAAAATGGTATGCCAAAATAATGTATACCTGGCCCCTTTTAACCCTTCTTGAAAAATCACTTCATTTTGAACCCTAAATCCTGGGGTAGTTGGAACCCTATATCAAATATCCAGGTGAAGTATGAAATCATTTATTAATATTTTTGAATATTATTAAATTTAATATCACTCCAGGATTTTTCTTATATATAACAAAGTATTTGATAATTATCTGGGAGTATATGGAACACTAAAATGTTTTAGTAGCTCTAAGATATAATTAGAACTCAAAAGGTCCATAATAGTATACATAAATATATTTTTTTATAGCCATATGATATATTTTGAGGGATACAGATGAAAAGGAAATAGGGTTGGAGACTCATTGAACATTGAAGAACATTTTCATGGTTTAAGCCCTTTGTAATACCCAGTGTTGGATATTTTGAGAATGAGACCCTTCAGTAGTAAATATAAAATTTTATGTTCCATTTGATGTACTGATTTATATACATGTTTATATACCATTATAATTTATGATTATTGTTAACGAGTATTATTAATCATGTAAATTGATGTATGGAATAAAACCATGATAACATATTTTCGTAGTGAAGTAGGATATGTTTCATGTGTCACCATGCATATTTCATTAATTAATAATATATTATAGTATTTATCAATTTTTTATTTTAACGTAAGTTTTTATACCAGTGACATTGACAAAAATTATATAGAATAAATTAATACTTTGTTATGATGTTCTATAGGAATGTTTCGTTTATGTAATAATAAAGGAAGTGACAATGATGAAAAGAAATGATGGTAGAAGCATGAAACCCTCAATAATAAATATAGTGTTATGAAGATATTATATTTTAGTGTAAGAATATTTTTAATAAATTATGCCATTATGTAATTAAATCTATTCTCTTTGGGTTCATTAGACTGTTTCTTGATTCTATCCTTGGACATTAGGATACTTTTCCTAATACTACTAAGAGAATTTCCTCGAGTTTTACACAATTAATGTATCTAGAATCTTGGTTAAATAGTATATTGTTGTTTATTATTTAATATGTTCAATAAATATTCTTCTTTAATTTGGATTAAAATTTATTAAACTTTTCTTAATAACATATATTCCATCAATAGTTATTCGAGAGAATAATTGGGGAGCATAATATTTAATGAATATTTTTTTATATTAAGTGAATATAATATTTATTTTTTTAATGAAAAATAATGTTTTGATAGTTTTTTAGTAAATAAATTGTTATTATTCAATGTTCAATAAATATTTTGGAGTTATAGTAGACCATGTATATAGCTACGGTGAGAAAAAATATATTTTGAATTTTGTTTCATTTACTAATATTCAATTTTAATTTTTTAGTTTAACGCATAAAAAAATATTAATAATATAATTATAATAGATATTGGGTTCCATAGGTATTAAAATGTTATTAATGGTAACTAGTGAATGCGTTTATTTAAATAACCGATCAATATATAATCCTAATTATATTATTTTTCATTAGAGTCAATTCATATTTTTTTTATGAAAAATGGGGAATCTTCTTGATGCCCTAAAAAGATCCCTCATCCATGAACACTCTCATGAAAAAGAGGGTGATCATCCTTGACCACTCACTCTTTAGTAAAAGGTGAACAAATTCAATCATTGTTATGAAATTCTACTGGCGGTCGAAGAAAAAAGATGTATGTGATGGGATCTTCTATGCTTTCACTCAGATATTCCAATAGAGAAATTTAGATATTATTTGAGGATGTTTGAGTCACTGGATGAGGTAATATTCACTTAATTCATACAAAAAAATAATAGTATATCATATATCTATTGGAAGGTATATAAATTAAGAATGAATTTCCACAAAGTAATGCTTCAAATGAATAATCTAATTTCAAAAAATATGTGATGACCCTTCACTATAGTTCCATAATTTTAATCTTTTTATGTTTTATATGATCAAAATCCATTGATTATGAAGATTATAATATTGTAAATATTATATTAATCATATATCACTTTATAAAATGTTGTTAATGACCGGTGACATGCATATACTATGCCTAGAAACTACAGTCTATCTTCTAAATGATTACATTTTTCAGCTTATCAGCCAACGTCTTGATGAACAATGATATAAACCCTCTAAAATAATCTTGGCCCAATGTTTTCAACATAAGGAAAGACTCAACCATCAAATTAATATCTCTACAACCTCAAATGATGTCTCCTACCAATGCATGTTTACTTATTTGGTAAGCACCATATGACCACTAATTTTCAAAACTATCTTAATCCTCATCTAATATAGGAAAATACCAACACGAGTGGTCAACACCACCTCATAATATTAGTCCTATCTATTTCACCATGACTCCAATGATGTGTTGACCAATCATGATTCCTAAAAATCACAAAAAAGTACCAAAGGCGCATCATCATAAAACCTCATTCCCATGCGACTATGTTGTTCAATCTGGTGTTATCCGCTATAAAATATCACATGGGCTACGACCAAAACCTAAAAAACTCATCACCTCCTTATGAATACCATGTCACCCAACCCATGAACAATATTACCCATGTACCAGAGTCCCAACAAATCATAATGAATCACATAATCTCAGTATAGATGGTCTACACTAAATTAATAATCATTTCAATCCCACTAGGTTCTCATGGAACCATCACAAGAATAATAGATATTTTATAATAAATATAGAAGCTCCCCATCTGAATCCACCAATCTCTGAAGAAACTATATATTTTCAAAAAAAATTCAGGTAGCTGGTATCATGAACATTGTCATATCCATGGTAAAATTATATTAATTAAAATAAAATATTTAATTTCAAGGGTCTCTCTTAGACAACCCATCAACAAGATCCATAAATAACAGTCCAAACATGGGTAAAGTAATTTAGTTTCTTTGTAACCACATATCTGATGTGGTAAGAAGTTCTCTAGCCTAATACCATCATCTACCTGAAGTTGATTTGAATGAAATATGTATTTTTTAACAACTCCATGAAAATAGGGTAAAATATCATTAATGGAATTAGAGAAATTTATTAACAGATAAAAGGATAAAGGAATAAATATGATTGAATCCCTTAATGATGAAGTTCCAACTAGATCTGTATCTTAAAGAATGATTCTTGAACGAAGGTTTGAACTCAACAAATAGAAGGTAATGTAATAATCACCTAAGGCTACTTGGAAGAGAACACAATGTCAGAGAAATAAAATAAGTTTAATGAATTAAATTTTCCATAATTTACCATTATAATTTATTTGGGAAAATTATGGGACCAGGTGCTGAGAAGGAAGTTCATTTGGAGGCCTAGTGTTCGGAGAAAGGATCATTGAAAAATGTTATGTTCTTAATATCATGCACGTATGGTATTCCAAAAATTTTGGAATAACTCTTAATGGGGTTCCCACATCAGAATTATAATAGAATAATTTTCGTTCGGAGTAGTGGATTTATCTTAGGAATAGTCTAACATTGGCAGACATGGGCCAGCATTGAAAGATTTGTTTTCGACGTAACCATAAATAGAAAAATAAAAAAAATATTATCTCACTTTCGAAAACTAATAACTCTTGAACGAAGTCATGGATTGTAAATCCAAGAACACCTTTCAAGTTCAAAATTTATTGTGTTCCCTAGAGCGACATAACATTATATGGTGCGGCTTATCTATGGAAACCTAAAAAAGGATGTATATTTATTAAATTACTTAAAAGATGAATTATGTTATTGAAGAATATATTAGATGCTTTAAATGAATCATTTTGAAGAAATCATAGTGTTTTCTACATAACATTGTGAATGTGGGAGAATAAATAAGTAGAGATTGGAGAAAGAAACCACTATAACAAACGTCAACGAATGTCGACAAATCATGGATCGACAATGACACTAACCTCTATTCATTGTTAACGAGTGATCCAACAGTAAGGTAGGTAATTTAATCTCCTCATTATAATATTTCCCATTTATAGATTCTATGATGAATGCGAACCAACCAAAAAATAGGTTGGTTTGTGGTTCAATTGTACTTATGGGATGGTTAATTTTAACGAGGATTATGGGGATAAGTATGTTTCTGATTATAATTGTCTTCATTATTAATTCTAAAAGAGATTGATTATGCCATAAAAGAGCAGAGGCTAACCTTCATACCTCCAAGCATTTTTTTCTTTCTCCCTCCCCTGTTATTGGAATTCGTTACCACTGGAAAATCATGGTTTCAGTTCAAATTGTATAGAGGTTATGAATATTATCATACCCTAAGATCGGTGGAATGGTGATATAAATGTTATATCAATGAATTAAATTACCCATGAATCAATGTAATTCCATCATTTCATGAAATAGAGTACCTGAGAGGACCTACTGGACCATATGGGCGGCCATGTGTGGGTTCCACAGATAGTGACAGAACACCTGCGACAACTGACATGTCCAAAATGCATATTAGTGAATCATTTTTGAAGTGGGAGGCGACAGCTGCATATTGTAGCAAACTGTGTTGACTGAGGGATGTGATAGGAGTCAAGGTGGCTTGATAGGATCTAGCACAGAGTTGCTTCAGAGGATCCTATGATGGTGAAGCTGCAAAGAGTGTAGAATAAGTGGGTTGGATGTGTGAAATATGGCTCGGTGCCACATTGACCAGTTGACATAGTTAAACCATTAGATTATAGAATATGATGTGAACCTGCACGAATGACCATGGTGGGCCACATAAGATGGAAAAATCCATCATGCAACGTGGGCTCGACTTGGGTAGCCAGGCCACATGAGATGCCATGCGAGATGGACCCATCATCCCTACATGCCATGGAAGATCATGCCGGAACTGATAAGGTTAGGTCAGGTCAGTCAGTGCGGCTCAGGTCTAATATGAGCAGAACCTAGGTAGGACTTTTGTTTAAGAAAAGTAGATGTATTTTTCAAATCGTGTGTCCCTTTTATGATATGTTAAAAGCATTTAGATCATTGTGAAGAGTTGTTCCTTTTGAAATACTATAAGTGTGTTTTTGTGAATGTTGGTTTTAAAATTAATGACTTGAGGAGTAGTTACTCCCCTAACAAGTGCACTACCAGCCGAATCAAGTGGCTAGCTGTGACTTGGTGACTAAGTTACAAGGGGTCTTAATGAACCACCGATGCCCCGTACACCATCGATGTTTAGTGGGCCACCGATTAACCATTATATATCAATGCTCTATGCACCATCGACTCTTTATTCACCAGTAACACTCAGTGATCCATCAAATCTCAGTGCATTATCAACACTCCGCATGTAATGGAAACTCAGTGTTCTGTTGATCAAAATTAAAAAGCATTCTCTTCTCACAATAAACATATAACTGTGTGAGTTGAATGTACATCATGTATTTATCTATGATATACTTCATTTATTTATTTTTGGTATACTTCTTGTAGTTCATTTGGGTATACTTAATTTATTTCACTGGTGTATATATCATGTGTTTCTTAGCAGTATTCCTTTGTGGCTTCAGGGAGTCCTACTAGAATTATTTTACTCACCCCTACACAAGAAATGCCCACACATGTCATATCATTAGTAGTTGATTGATGAATGTATATATTTCAAGTTGGACCATGACCTAATGGTGCGTAGTCTGATCAGGAAGATGATGTGTGCTTATACAACATTAGCCAGTTGTCCAACACCAACAATTCAGGTAATATTTTATTCGGATGAGTGTTAAGAACATGTGAATTCACTTTTATAGACTCTTTCTTTTGGTGGGATTGAATTTTGGAAATGTTTATAGTCTAGTTTTCTCTACTGTCATAATCTATGGTAGGTATCATAGTGAATTCATCGATTTTCTACATATTTTTTTATTACATTTCAACATTTTGGGCTTGGAGATGTGTGTGTGTGTGTGTGTGTGTGTGTGTGTTCATGTTCATAAGAAATTACCCCCCATTTATGGGATATGTCTATTTGGCACTAGTAATGTGACCATGGAATATCATAGGTAGGCTTTGGGTAGATATAGAATATTCATTATTCACCTACCATTTTCTTGAAGGGTATAATGTATTTATTTGATTATTCATTGAGGCATACCATCCATCCATGTTAATCAAATGATATGATACATGATCGATACATCATGCCTTAGAACATCAAGTGAGGGCTAGGTAGGGACATCTGAGCCAGTGTTAGCCCTTCGGGTGCTCCTATCTATATAGAGGTGATCGAGAGATCATTGAAGGTAGAGTTTTCATCAGCTGTAAATATAAAACAAGTTGTAGAGATAAATGGGTCGGCATGTGTAGTGACCTCAGAAGATAGTTTCCAAAAACAGTCCCATTGATATTAGTGGGCTGGATGCTTCAAGATGTGATATAAGGGAGTCTTGATACTATCAAGGGATTGAATGTGTTACTCATTCCATGGTCATGGAAATTTGGCATGATATTGACCGAACCTTCATTAATTTGACCGGGAAATGGTTGCGGGAATGTACAAGTTGTGATGTTTATTGAAATATTAAGATCCATAGGGTAGTGAATATGGAAAAGGAGACGAGATAGTAATAGGCGGTGGTGCACATTTTAATATGTTAATTTCATAACCCAGGTGATCCAAAACATGATCTAGGAGCTAGTGGGGGGGAGACCATATTTTGACTAATGATTCTTATAATCATGAGTCTCTATAGATTATAAAAGTTATGATCTATTTATTTTCCACATTAGAACCAGTTTTAATAGGAACAAGTACTATATATGTGTTTCTTGACACAAAACTAATTTAAGACTTGGAGATTCCAGTGAAATCGTTGACTAAACCCTTACGTTTAGAGACTCATGAAAGTGGAGATTTGATGACCACACACATGTGAGGATAGTGTTACCATTCTCTTGAAGGTTAGTGTTTTGGTTGGGATCTCTTTGTAGCGACATCGAGGACTAACAGTTTTATTCTCATAATAAACTAGTTATCAACAGTCCTTTTTCAAATTGATTGTTTTAGGTGAATAGTCTAGTGTGTATGTAGTTATTAGACAATGTTATCCTATATTGGTGAAAAGGAAACCCAAGAAGTGTTGGATGGAATAACATAGTTTAGGGTGTAGCTGATCACACATTTGTTGGAAAGCATGACACACAATGCAATGGAAGATATGATTCCCTAGTTTACTGAAGTGTTGGTGGAATATGAGCGCCTCATACCTGAGAATGATCAAGGATTTTCCCATTAGAGGGATTTATACTTCAATGTTGATTTATACCATGGGAAATAAATGATATCTAAAACTGCATATCTGATGTCTCCTGCAGAACATCCTGAGATGAGGGTATATTTGGAAGTCAAATAGAGGATGGGAATCGTGAAACCTAGTGTATCACTCTAGGAGAATGAATTTTTTTAACATGGAGGAAGAAAAAAAATTTAGTTTATGTGTGGACATAAATCACTTTAATTAGGTGACTATGAAGAACACGTATCCACTATTGAGTATCGATGAATTCTTGGATCCACTGATGGGAGTGTAGTGGTTCTCAATTATTGGCCTCATATATGGTTATCACTGGTTTTGTGTACAAGGGGATGATTTATAGAAGGGAACCATTTTCTATTAGTATGACTACTATGAGTACTTTGTGATTCTACTTTTTTTGAAAAAATCCCTATTAGTGATCATGGGACTGATGGACAAAATCATTATGCCTTACTTAGACCAGTTGATGGTGGTATCCATTGGTAAAATCCTAGTGTTCTCGATGACCGAGATGGAGCACACGATACACTTAAGGATGAGCCTAGTAATTCATTAAGAGAAATAGACATATGGGAAGCTCTCAACGTTCATGTTTTGTTCATGGGAGATCCACATTTTGGGACACATCAGTTTAGATTTTGGATTTGTAGTGGATCTGTTGAATATTAAGGAGGTTCTTTCTTGGGAGCCAACCAAGAGTGTTATTGATGTGCAGAGTTTGTTCGGATTGGCTAGGTACTATTAAATGATTTACCCATATTGTTTTGAGTAGTATCACCAATGAATTATTTGACACAGAAGGGGAATGATTTATTATGGATAGAGAATTTCCATCAATATTTTAAAGACATGAGGAAGAGATAGAAAAACACTCTATTCAGAAGCCTACTAGAAGAGGGTTTTGGGTGTGTAAAGATCTATGATGAATCAATAAATGAGCCTGGCTATGTCCAGATATAGAGGAATGTTGTGATTTCATATTATTTTCACCAGTTCAGACATCAGAAGCAGAAATACATGAACCATGATCTTGAGATAGCATCAGTAATTTTTGCATTGATGATGTGGTGACACTTAATGATGTGTTGGTGGTTTACCATCTACTATGACCACAAAAGACTCAAGTATATCTTATCTCAGAAGGAAATGGACTTGAGAAAACTATTATATGAGGAGATCCTCAATGACTATGACCCTGAGATTGTATAAACTATAGGGTTGGGGAACACGGTGGAAAATTCTCTCAGAAGGAGGTCTATCTTGATGTTTCTATGTGAGGAGTTAAATAATTTAGTCTCATTATAGATATCTTTTTTGGATGGTGATGGAGAAACTTATCTCTAGTCGATGTTGGTCACCCATCCCCTCATACAATGATTCAATGGGGAACAATATGGGAATACCGACTACAAGACTCGAATTTCTTAGTTATCAAAAGGGCATGCTCTTGATGGACATTCAAATGGTGGGTATCACATCATTCTCTTTAGAGGAATCACAACAGTACTAGTGACGTTGCAGGATGGTGTGTAGAGGGAGTTGCATATGTTCCTCTTTAGAAGTACTTCCATGTGGGGTGAAGATGTTCCAGTATATATAATGTCTGTTCTAGTGGCTATGAATGAACAAGTGAGTTGTAGTGTATGTCTCTTAGTGACTCACTTGTCCATAATTCGAGGATGAGCACCAGGTCTGAGCGGGTTTGACACAATACCTCAGGTTGAATGAATGGGTGTGGGATGTGATAATGATGGAATACATGACGTGTTTACCATGAATATACATGGGACGTGATACCATCTGGGTGATCATTGACCAATTAAACATGTCATCCCACTTCCAAGTGATTTGAGTAAAGAGTAGCGTGGAGTTCATGGGATGTCTTTTTGTTCAAGATATATTTTGACTCCCAAGAGTTCCTTCAATAATAGTTTCAGATCATGATAATCACCTTATATCCATGTCGTTGAAGGTTTTATAGGAGGTGTTTAGTACCCATCTATGTTTTTGCATTGAATTTCACACAAAGATGGATGACCGGACTGAGTGGATCATTTAGGTTCTAAATGGAATGCTACGGGATATGATGTTAATTTTTTGTCCAGAGTAGATAGTATTATTCAACGATGATCAATTCAATGTTTTCATATTCTCTGGTGGCATATGAATCTATATGGGAGAATATTGTGGTGGGAGTCTCAAATTAATTATTAGTACCCTCAACTATTTGTGAAGACCATGGATTGGCATTAAGGAATGTAGAGCCCTAAAGTGGGGTGAATTTAATGAATTAGATTTACCAGAATTTATATTAATAAACTATTTGGGAAAATTACAAGACTAGTTATTATGATGATATGAAATTTTGAGACCCGATGTAACCATAATGGTTTGTTGAAAAATGATATGTTTTAAATATCACACAAGTGAAATTTTCTAGAAATAGTTAAAAACACCTAAACTGTAGCCTAGATCAACATTATAAGGGCACTGTTGTATTTTGAGAAGTGACATTACATTTGGTAAGGCCTAACAACAGGCATCATGGGCTAGCATGGAATGAAATTTTTTTAGACGCAACCATAAATAAAAAATTAAATAAATATTATTTAATTTTCAAATATCAATCACACATGAACCGAGATGGAAGTTTAAAATACAAAACATACATTGATTTCATAATGTGGTTTTTTACATGTATGTGAAATAACATTATATATCATGGGTCTTCTAGGGATAAACCTGAAAATAATGAAATTGTAATTAAACAATATAATGTGAAATTAATTTTTTGACTCAACAATGATTTAATTTATTATAATCCTTATGAAGAAATCCTAGGGTTAGCTAGATAACCATGGTAATGTCGTAGAATCATAAGAGAGATCTTGGATTAAGAAACATCTTTTGTGAACGATGATGAATTCCAATGGATCGAGGATCAATGACAACATAGACATCTATTATTTTTTAATGACTAAAACAAAAGAAATGTAGGTAATTTAATATGTTCATGGTATTCCACCCTATTCATAGTTTCAATGAGGAGCACAAACTAGAAAATGAATAGTTTTATCCATGGTTTGATCATTCTTGTGTGATGGTTAATTTTTCTGGGAATTATAGGGAGAAGTATATTTGTGATTATCATTGTCTTTGTTATTGGTTCTAATGGGAACAAATCTAGGATGACCCAAACATTGGTTTATGTTTTTCCATCTGAGTGTTCTTGTGATTTATCCCACCCCTATAAATTGAGTTCATCATTAATATGCCCTTGTGGTCATGGTTCAAATTTTCAAGAGGTTCTGGATGTGATTGTTCCGCATAATTGGAGGAAATGTAAATGGAAGGGATGATCGATTAATTATACGACACAACAATAACATGGGTGCCTACAGTTCATGAAATAGTGAGCAAATGGTCAATCTGTGGCTCATAGAAGGGGCTACAAGAACACCAACGACTGTGTGAAGGTGTGACAGAAGGAAATGGGGGACCAATAGTTGTTAGTGGGGATGGAACATTGTTAGGAAGAGCCATGATTGAGCGGGAGGCTCCAGCCGAGTCATTGAGTTAGGATGGAACGTGTAGCAGTGTCATAATAACCAACGACGGTGAGGCCATGGGGTGTGTGGTGTAGGTGGGATAGATATTAGGAATGTGGATCGACATTTATTTATCTTGATGATGTGGGGTAGCCATGTGGTCAGGGAGGACCACATAGAGTAGGTTGTTTGGCCAGGGGAGGCAGCGTCCAGCAGAGTGAACTAGCACATTGCATGGGTTGGATTAATGTAGGTAGGCCAATCCTGAAGTCCCACGACCTAGAGGTTTAGGCCATTTTATGATGGAGGAGACATGGGCGGGTAATGTGGGATAAATGTGTTTGGTCAGATCTACGCAAGACCTAGTTGTAAATTTTTACGAAAAAAACATTAAAATTCATACAATGTGTCTATTTGATAATCTGTTTGTCTCATTTGGACCATTTAAAGGAGGTGTTACTTTTGAGATACTATGATTTTTTTTCAGATGTATGTTGACAGACTAATAGTATAATGTGTAGGTACTCTCAATGAAAATGCTATGTGAGAGGAATCATGCGGTTAACTGTGACATGGTGACTATTTGACTTGGGGGCTTCATGACACATCGACATTATATGTTCCATTGATGGTCCAAGTACCATCGATTATACAAACAACATCGATGCACTATGACCTATCAATGATCCATTTTCCTTAGACGATCCATATTAAATAAATGTCCGACGTGTTATAGGCACTCTGTGTGTCATTAAAATTGGTAGATCGATATACTATAATTTAAAATACGTATCTAAATACTTTAAAATTATACCAATGAGAGATAACTGTACATAATCTATTTCAATATAGTATTATTCTTGTATTTATTTAGGGATATCCTCATGTATATTATAATGGTTTATATTGTGTATTTAATTGTGTTATACGTTTTGTGTCCATTTGTGGTATTCCTTTGTGGAATTGAGGTGTTATTTTGTGTATTTTTTAATCAAACCAATATGTGAATTGCCCACGCATGTCTTGTCTTTTGAAGACTATTGATGATTGGATGGATTTCAAGGTAAACCAGGACCATGTGGGTCATAAAGTGATCTGGTAGAGGAGGAGTGATTTCAAAACATCAGACCACTTTACAACACCTAAATTTCATGTAGGGTTTTCTCTTGAAGTGTTTCATGAACATGCAGATTCACTTTTACAGACTTGTTTGTTTGGTGGGATTTTATTCCGGAACACTTTACTTTCTAGTTATCTTATTTATTTACTCAATGGTTGATATCTTATAGTACTCATGAATTTTCACAATAATGTATTTTTACATTTTATCATTTTGGTCTGGGATTTGTACACATTTGTACAAGTACATATGAGAATTTCCCAATATTTGGGATATGTCTACTCGACACTAGTCACCACCAATTATGATGTCAAAGGTAGTCTTGGGGTAGATAAGACATGATCCCCTATAAGAAATATAATTAAAATTGGGGGGCCATAGTAAGGAAAATAAGGGGAAAAGGACATTTTCCCCTTATAAAGAGTTTCTATGGTTAACATAAAATTTTATAAACTGTGAAAGAGTTGTTTAGTGGACACTATCAAAGCACCACACCTTGCACTATTAAAGACCACTATTTCTCAAACCCTATACAGACAATTTGATTCCCTTAGTAAAAAAATACGTATTTTTCCAATAGTATTACACCATCTCTAACAAGGTTTTCTTGAAACCTTGTCTTGTGACAATGGGGAGATGAATTGTTCCTCCTTGGTGATGAGTGGTTTGTCAAAACCACACACTCAAGTCTATAAACTCTATAGAACTATATTCTACAATATGATGCTTCTAAACTCCAATATAAAAAACCAATAACACCAAGAAACATTCCAAAATTTAATAATTATTTAGAGGAAATGACTTAGGTAAATGAAATTTTATGATTTATGTTCTAAACATCATGAAAAGGGACGGTCCACTCACTAAAATCAAAAAATTCAAACGGGATGAGGATTTAAACCCACTCCAAACATAGAAGACATTACAATTAAAATAATAACATATATGTGTAAGGGATATATTATTGTTTTGTATTTTATCGTAATTTTATAATATTTTAATAGGGAAGTGGGATAAATTAAGTGATGGAACATGGTTAAAAACTACACATATTATTATGGGAACCAAATTATGTTAATACCAAATGACTTCATAGGATGGATTTTAGGTAAACCATAGATACATTATCATGGGGATAGAAATAAAAAATTGATTCAGTAAAATCTTGGTTGGAGATGAAGGATATTATAGTCTTGATATGATATGATAGGGGTATATTTTATAAGTGGGTGATGATTCGCACTTGTAAATTTCCTACAAGAATAAAAAATGATAAAGTCCTTTGTAAGAATAATTCATTCAAATGGAAATAAATTAAATGTTTGGATATTTTATGGTACAAATATAAAATGTCTATATGATATTTAAAATTTGAATTGAAAAAAATACACTTATATTATGGATTAACCCATAGTAAACCCTACTTAACAATTAATGTGGGAACATATTTATACAAATTTTAATATTTATTATGATGAATAATTATGTAGAACATATTTATTAATATTAAATATTCTATTTCCAAATATTTAATTAATATTATAAAATTTATTTCACATAAGTGACAAAATTTAAATTAATAATAAATGTGAGAGCAAGATGAAAAGCGGGATAGAAAATAGTTTTCTGAAGTATAAAACATTTTTATTAAGAAATTGCACAAAAATTTTATTTCAATGAACAATATTGGATTAATAATTATATTATTGAAATATTTATAGTTTCAAAATATTTTAAAATATAATTTATATTTTAAAATATTTTAAATGTGAAAATTCACAGTAAAAATCAATATTTTCAATATTTATCAAAAAATTAATTTTACCATAATAATCAAAAGGAATTTAATAAAAATATATTTTGGTAATATGATTTAGAAAACAAATACATTATTAAAATTGGAACACTGTATTTTTTAAATGTTCATGCAGTATGTTTTTGAACCACTATTTAGTGAAGTATAATTTTATGGAGAAAAAAGGATTTTTTTCGAATCTCATATTAAAAATATATATTATATAAATGATAAAAAATTTGATTCAATTTATAATATATAAAATTTATTCATATAATTCTCCAACGTTGATTAATTTAATTTGTTATGTTAAAACCAAATTGTGTTCATGAGAACATTTCTTTAAATTTCAAATGTTTTCATTATCAATTTTTAACCCAACAATTTATTTAATATAATTTTAAACCATATATATTTCATATTTTAGTTATTACTATTAATAAACACCAATTTAATATCATGGTTATAAAGAATTACTATATTACCATTCATTTAGGCTTTTGATTGACCATATCACATGATTTCAAGGAAATTAAATGTAACAAAATATATTTTTAATTCTTAGGGTATTATAGAAAATATTTATAATTATATCAATAATAATAACCTGAAATTAACATTTAAAATAAATTTTTATATAATGATACTCTGTAATATTCTAGGTAAAGGCATGTTATTCAATCTAATTGAGAATTTTATAATTAAACCTCATAGATTAGGGATATACTATTAAGTCAATAATTTCTCATTAATAGTCTACATAAGGAATCATGGTGGAATCCAATTAATCAATGGAAATTTAGTGTAATGTACTGGATTTTTGTTGTGTCCCAAAATCCTCATATCATTTGAATTATTGGAGTTTGAGGATGGATCATATTGAGAATCATTGTTAACAATAACCATATAGCCTCCAATTGGAATTAATGAAGCCTTCTAGTGTCATTGGAAATGGTTTGGAAAATAATGTGTGAGGAGAATGATTTTATGTGGTATTTAAATTTTTAACAATAGATAATGCATTGTTAGCACATTATTTGGAAAACGGTGTGATCCAACTCTGTAAGGGGGTGTACTTATATAGTGGGTGCCACATGATTTGATGAAAATTAGAGAAAATGTGTGTCCTAGTAAAAAGGATGAAATTACCATACATCCCTCCCCTGTATTTCTCTTACTCTTCCTTCATTGTTAGTAATTTCATTCAGGTGGTTTCTATAGGACGTGGGATCTCTCTCTTTTCTTTCCCCATAGTCTTTGGCCTCAAGTCCTTATCTGATCACCGATCTTCATTCAACTGGTTGCATTGGAACCACACCATTAAGGGAATTAATCCTCTTTCTCTATTTCTCCAATTATATTTTTATATAACTAAATAAACCTATAAGATATATTTTTTCTATTTGTTACGTTATTAATATAATACATTGAATTCTTCATGAATGACTAGAATTAGAGGCTCATATCAGATGTGCGAGTGTCAACCAACATGAATCTTGTGATTCCTAGCTATCTTCTTTTTCATCATATTGCCTGAGTTTATTGCGGAGTTCACCATTTGGTTATTAAAGAGGGAAAATATATATTAAATTGTTCTCTTCAAATTATATAATTGAACCATGAGATGCATATGGGGATTCTCCACCATGTATAAAATTTGTACCGGTACATGATGTTATTCAGAAAATTGAAAGATAATGGTAAATATTTTATTTTATTAAATTTAAATGATTATATAAAATGTTATTTGTTTTATGGGAACATGATGGGATTGTCTGGGGGATTGAGGTGGGGATTTCTACATGATTTTTGTCGGTGTGTTCATTTGGTTGTGGGATTCCACTATTTTATGTGTGATCATGATCAAAAGATGGAACACATAGTCCTAAAATTTTGTAGACCTGATTGTCATGATATTTAGAATGGAATGAGTGATTAGAGATTTTATTGCCCATTATATTAAGTGATATAATCATTGGTGAACACGATTTTTAGATTATGTGACATTGTATCAAGTTGGTCATTATTGTCACATTGTTTGGTCGAAGGGATGTTGGAGTTGTGTGGTCATAGATAGGACATAGATGATGAGGTGTTGTGGACTACTCATGTAGGTCAATGACTCTAGTATATTGTGTCTTATGATGTTGTTGACTATCAGAATGGTTGGTGATTTTTACTATGAAATCCACATTGATGGTTAGGATCCATCAGTTGATAGTATTGAGAAAACATGTTGGGGGGTGAGGCTCACAATATATTGATTGCACTCAGTCATGATTAAGTGGGGGAATGATATCACCATAAATCTAGATGTCATCAATTTTTTCTACAATGATGTTTTCTTGTGGGATGAAATCATAATTACTCGGAAATCGAGCTATGAACCCATTGGGATTAATGAGATGAGATTATAACGATTAGGTAGTTTTTTGGGAATGAATTTGGGACATTAGTTAATTTATTGATGGAAGGAGGTTGTTGGTGATTTTTGTAGTGGTGGAACCTGATGGATCCCATGGTATGACTTTTTTAAATGGATGTCGTGGGTATTGTGCTAAGGATCCCCTCTACAACCATTATTCCTGG
Organism: Viscum album; assembly: GCA_963277665.1. Taxonomy (NCBI): domain Eukaryota; kingdom Viridiplantae; phylum Streptophyta; class Magnoliopsida; order Santalales; family Viscaceae; genus Viscum; species Viscum album. The sequence goes on along the minus strand of OY728143.1, from coordinate 51,720,735 downwards.
AATGGATGATGCACATAATTTTAACCTTGAGGATTTTGAGAATAAGGGAATACAGTTATTTATGTGATAATCATGTGATAGTTAATTAATTTTAAGATAAACCTACCTTATCATAGATGTGAGATACACACTCATTGGAGTTTCCTAGTTCAGATTATTCTCCCACACTACATATGCCCTTCATGATGGGTATAGACATTAAGATATTATGTTTTGGTAAGGTACCAATATTAGGATATTGACCATTAATATCATGTATGAGTATTAACATTGGAAAGACAGAAAGGTACCGCAAAGGTTTTTTCATTATATGGAGACTAATTTTTAGTCATTCATTTGTATGCACAATCTTATTATATCTATATACTATGTTCATCCATAATCAACCCTTTCTAATTATTATCATCTATGACCAGATATGATGTCTGATGTTCTTTTTTTCTAAAAATTGTATCAAGTATTATTAGTATCTAAAAATGTGTTTATTCAAAAATTTCTATATTAATAATGTTGATTATTACTCATTCTGAAGTCTATTGTTACTTCCACTATGGCGGGATAATAGTTCTTTTTTATGGTCATTCTTTCATGTCTTTTATATACATTTATCATTAATTCATGTTATCATCACCAAAATTTAATGAATCCCCACTATCACTACTTTACACCCATGATTCCAATTATAAGATTTTAGAATATTGGAAAGAAAGCCTAAGGCCAAATTTCAAACCCTCCATGAGCATTGTATGAATGGATTAATGGGTTGAGGGAACAATAATAGAGTTATAATTGAAGAATAAAATTGAAAAAAAGTTATTGTTACATACCAATGTTGAATAGAAAATTAAATGACAATGTCATACCATTCCTCTAAAAGATAAGGATATAACATAATGAATCCACAAATAAAGATGTGTCTTATCATTTAAGGAATGTTCATTATTAAACATAAATTATGTCAAAGTATGTGGATTTTGATGAAATCAATTTTTGAGAGTAATATTTTAATTCACCTTTGAAATATGAAACAACCATGACATATTTGATAATATTTTTTTAGAATGAAAAATTTTATAAATCAATGATAATATGTTTTTATTTTAGTAATCCACTAAGTAAAATAAACAAGTTTATTATAAAATAAAAAAGATAGTGGAAATCCATTTTCACAATGAAAACATTAAAAATATATTATTTTTATATTTTGATGAAAATAAGTCATACAGAAAACAATTGAAATTTAATTAATTATTTTTAAATAAGTGTTATTAGAATAAATTTACCTTAATATATTATCGATCTGTACATACAATAATGTTCAAAAGAATACAATGAATACCGAAATGGGAAAATGCTACTTTGGGACCAAAAAGTTTAGATAGGTATCACTTTGAGTAAAATATGAGTAAAGGGGAAATTAAATTTGAGTAATCATGTAAAATAAATAAATGAATAATGAAAATAGTGAAGGGATTTAGAATGAATACAAATTACCTGTATGAACTATCATACAAAAAACCATGATTGGATAGTAGGACTGATAATGAAACACTTTCTATTTGGGTAACGTTAAAACCTAAACCTATGAAGGATAATAATAATAAATGTGAACATAAAATAGAATTAATTGAATAATAATTAATGATATTAAAAATAATATATAGTGTATATACACCAACTAACAGTTAATCAGCGCATAACAAGAATCATGACTCCTGAAATAGAATTTGTGACAATGATTCCCTTACAAGAAGCCTAATATTCGATTTTGGAGTCTTTCAATAATGAGGTTGTAAGGATAAATTTTAAAAAACTATTGATATTATAAATACATTATAAATTATTGAATATGTATAATAGATCAATAATGGTTCAGTATAGCTCCAAAAATATTCTTGTAATTACATGGATGGAAATTGAGTTTGCAAAAACCATTACAACCATATTAACCATTAAATATAATCCATTTAAATAAATAAAAAGTATATGGATCTTAAAACCATATGATATGAAAAATTTGAAAAAGAAACAACAAGATTTAATCACAACCTATGAAATATATCATGAGGTTCGATAATAAATATATCTCAACATATTAAACTTGTTACATAAACCCTCACCATGTATTAGTGATTAATTTAATGCAATATATCATCCAATATGAAAATAATAACCCTATTAATCAGATATATGAGAAAATTATTCATACATTTAATATTCTTTTTACAATTTATTTATACTTATTTTCCATTTTTATATCAATTAGATATTTATTTTCTATATCTAGTAAGTGTAATATTGAGTATTTTGAAGAAGTTTCAAAATGGCCGTACTGATATTAGATATCCTCTAACCGTTCATCATTAAAATAAAATTAATGGTCATATAATTGATGATATATACTTATTTATAATTTTATAATTTAATTCAAGGGTATTTCTGGCTATGATCTGTATTGATGAATTCATCGATGAGCATGTTTCAAAAATTCGTAGCGAACAAAACATGTTTTATTAAATAATGATGTAATCATGAAGTACTATCCTTATATAACCATAATAATCAATACATAAAGATTTATATCACATATTTCCCTAAATTATGCTCTTATATTCATTCATTACGTACATTTATATCATATTTAAAGTATATGGTAATACAAACCCAAAATAAATATTATTCTTGTTAATTGGTGATTTTGAACATATTTAGACTAATCAACATTAGACCAGAAACATAATGATAATATTTAGATTCTATTAATTTTATATATCATATGTTTAAATACAAATATGAATAGTTTTACCTATACATATTAGTTACATAATATTAATAAATCATTTATTCCTCAGAGTATGATCATTTCAGGCGTTTCAATTTACTGAGGTAGTTTATTTCTAACATTATTGATAGGTTTTATAAATTTAAAAACCAAAATAATATAATAAAATTAATATGTTAAAATCAATAGAAATTTTATAACCATACATTAAAGGAAGTAATGAATGGCGGAATACACCATTCCCTAGTGTTGGTGGTCCGCACATAGATAATGATGATGATTTTTATATCCAGAGTGAGGAAAAATTTATAATATGGTTTTGCATTTTAGAACCTAAAATATGTTATATATATGAAATTATTTCATTAAATACACTTTTATGAAGAATCATGTTATGTTTTTTAAGAAAAAATATGATATTTTATTCATGGAGGAGGGATTTCTCACATACGAATTATTGGTATTCTTTTGTTTTTTAGTGGATGAAAATAGATTTTTAAGTGTTATAAAATTAATTTAATCACATATGAGTATGTTTATAAGACTCATTTTTTAATATTTTAGTCACTAGTTTCTTATGAGTATGTTTAATAAGAAATTATTGAGGACGGGGTAAAACGTAAATCGATAGGTTTAGTATTTTATTAGAAATAACGTTGAAAATGGAGTCCTTAAGAAAACTAATGATGACCCGAGGCTAAAAAAATGGTAAATGGTTATAGTGGGAATTTTTTTAGAGTTTTGATTGAAATTTTAAGGTAACGTGTAATTTGAATTTCATAAATGGTCCAATATTATAATTGAAGTGGAGGGAAATTTTGGAACCACAAATTTCATTTTCAGTAATGTAAATTTTATATTAGTTATTGAAAGTATCAAAAAGTTAAAATATGGAGTGGATATCAGTTTTCACCAAGAGTAATTTTTATCAACCACTTTAATACATGTCTTAACATGTTTTGGAATATTTATTCTTAGTAAATAATTTTTTTTGGATTTTAAAATTTACTGGCCTCTTTAATTATGTTTCCTTAATTATTAATTATAGTGGCCACAATTTAAAATAAAATTGGCAATTTAAAACATATGATTTTTAATTTTAATATTAATTGTCACGACCTGTCCTCAGGGCCCGTGCCGTGACTACCCCAATCCCACCTTTAATAGTCTAGGGGACGACGACTAGCACCAAAGGTGTAAATCCTAATAAATAGGAAAGACATTGCCTTTATAAAAGAAAAAAAACACCAACGAGTAAACAAACTAAAGTAAACACTAAGTAAACTGGAAACAGAAGTAAGTGCTGAAAAGTAAATGGGCCAGAATACAAACCCAACTAAAGATGCAGTACAACTGAAAGTATATTACAACTCAACGACAACCGCTGAAAGGTGACAAGACGCTCCTGGATCGTCCTTCGGCTTCCTTCCTGAAGGGTAGGTATAGATCTCCTCCTCATAACTCCACGTCTATCTGTCTCCTCAGGGTACCAACTCATCATGAAATCCAGCTTCGGGAAGTGACTCGACGTGATATCCACATCTGGGCACTAACTCGTCATGCGAGCCTCCTTTGGGCACCGACTTGTCGTGAGATCCTCCTCTGGGTACCGTCCACCTCTACAAGCCTTAACCACGATCAGTGATGTCTGTCGTTTGCAACCAACACAACGTAGTGCGGGCGATGCCCGTGCAGGGGTGAGTATACGATAATCAGTAGTGACCCTGAGACCCCCAAAAGCCTCACTGAATCCACAAAGGATAACCCGCAACGGAAAGATACAATTGTGAAGTATCATCCAACACTACTTAGGTATATGCCCATACATATACCTAAGTCATCAAATCCAGTTCAGCTCCAACTCACGAGATCTAGTACAATCCAGTCCACTCAGGAAAGTAAAACTTAATCCACATAGAAATGTACGACCCAATCCACACAGGAAAACATAATCAAATCAACATAGTATTTCAAGTCAATCACATCAAGGATAATGATTGAAAGTCAAGACTCAGCTCACACAGGTATACTACTCATGACGAGGGGATAAGATGATTAGATGTAGCCTTTGAATCATCTCCTCTACCATTCCACATGGGATCCAAGTTTAGTGGTCGTCGCTACCAAACCCACGGAGGATCCAAGTATAGTAGTCATCGTTGTCGGACCCACGGAGGATCCCAGCACGGTTGTCGAACCCACGGAGGATCCCAGTACAATTGTCGTCCACGTCGAACCCATAGAGGATCCTAGTATGGTAGTCATCCTCGTCGAACCCACAGAGGATCCCAGTCTGGTAGTCCTCCTCATCGAACCAACGGAGGATCCCAGTCTAGTATTCATCCTCGTCGAACCCACTGAGGATCCCAGTCAGGTAGTCATCATCATCGTCGCAGTCGTAGCCAGCTCTAAGGTTCCCGCACACAGCATGCTCGATTATGGGAGGGTCCTCTCCACGAGCCAAGGTGGGTCGATACATCAACATACTTGAAGTCCATAGTTGATTTATCGCAAAGTTCCATCTCGTCAAAAGGAACTCAACGCGACAGACGACTCTTCAATCAGACGCCCGGTCTGAGACTTATTATCTTGTTCGTCCTAAGGGCCCGGTTGGTTTTTAAGTCAAAACCAACCCGACCGTACTCCAACGATGTACAAACCTCGAGCAGAGTAAGCCAAAAGGACTGTATCACTAAGAGGAAACTAAAAAAATTGACGGCACATCAATCGGATGTCTGGAGCTCAAGTTATATGTGTTTCTGCTCCGAGGGCCTCGTTGGTTTCGTGTTTGAACTAATCCGGCCGTACAAAAAGTTCTTCGAAACCTTGAGTGTAATATACCGAAATGACCTTCTTGATACAGATATTGCATCACAACTGACGGTGCGTCGATCAAAGGTCTGTATCCCACGTTACGGACATTTGAAAGAATTTGTCCGTTTTTAGGGGGCTTTGGGCCCGGACCGACCTGACCCAAAATCCCCTGGGTCGGCCCGAACCGGGTCGACCTGAACTGGGTCCGGGTCCGGCCCATTTGGGTGTGGCCTGACCCGGCTTGTGCGGCCCAGCCCGACGCGGGGGTCCGGCCTGGCACGACCGGTCTGTCTTGGCCCGACTGGTTGGCCTGGCGCTGGTGTGGCATGCGTGTCCTGTCAACTCGGCCATTTCGGCCCAGCGGGAAACGTGGGGGAAGGCACTACCCCCACATGATTGAAACAACACGACTTTAATGTTGTGCCCTCCCCAAAACCCGGAATGACTTTTTCGTTCCGGTCCGCCACGGCTCAGTCGCGGCAGTCTCCTCCAGCGGCACACCGCCGTGATAGGGTGGTGTGCCGACGCTACTCTCTGCGGTCCACTAGACGCACATCGGTGGTCTGTTTCAACCACCGTCTAAATATAAAGTCATTACGGGACCCAAACTTCATTATAGAGTCTTCAAAATACCTCTCTGGCCAGTTCTGTCATCGCCTGTCGATCCGCCCATCATTAAACAATCTGCGGAGGGTTTACGGGCCGTGTTTGTTTGGCATGCACCCTCCTCGTTAGAGTTTTTCAAATGGAAGTCATTAAAACACATGCTTTTAGTATCTATGAGGATATAATTTATTCAAAAATAAATTATACTAACTTTATACCATTAAACACTTTATCATGTGAGATTAAATCACTCGAATAGTATTAAACAAAATTCCCTTATGTTTTTCCCCGCAATCAAATATTCCCATCCCACAAACATATTCTTTCATGAATCATATTAATATTGTGTTGAACTTCTCTCTTTGATTTTGAATGAAATAAACATGAGTTTATTAATATTCACAAATTAATCCACTACCTCGATAACGAGTTGACAATTGATGAGCGTTGCAGAAAACTACTTCACAGGGTGTGGCTCCATACACGATGACAGAGATCGTCTGAGGAAGAGCGGCGTCTCCCTTCCTTTGATGCGGGATGAATAATGAGGGATAGTGTGTCATTGTTCTTCATGTTCTTCGAGGAGGATGAATAAATTCTTCATAGAAAAGAACACATCCTCTCTCAAAAACTCCACACAACGAAACCACCCTAAATAAAATAAGGTAGATCATTATTTTATTAACTCATGTCAAGATTTCAAGAATTCAAAATTCAAACCCTTAATTGAATAAATTGGATAGCATTAATCAATCTAATTAATGTGAGGGTTTACTAGCATTTAATGTGGGGGAGGGGTGAGTCACAAATTTATGGGGGGTTGTCAACATAACGAGGGGTGTTTATGAAATTTAAGGAGGTGGGGGGTCATGTGGGCCCCACCTCACAAATATCTTACCATGTTGTTAGGATGAAGTGGGTCCAACTAAACTCCCATGCATATGTTATAAATATTTAGATTAGAAATAAAATTGTGGCACAAATTTTATTTCACTCTTTAGTTAACCCAATTATTTAACAACACCTCTCGAAAAAACGCAACTCCAGGAAGGGTCTTCTTAAGAAAATACAGGCATTGCGATTTCATCGGTGCCCTCATATTTCAATTCCAAAAACGGATCAAAAGTTAGAAAAATCCACTCATTCGTTCACTGAACGTACCCGAGCTAAACATCAGAAAATTATTCTAGACATACCGGGCCTCAGAATCATGCACCATAAGAAACTACGTACTCGTAGAATTCCAAACAAAATTAAGAAACAATTTCACTTAAAATTTACGAGTCTTTACATTATTCCCGACTCATGGCTTTACGTCCCCGTAAAGATACATCTCAAACTAGGGAAACAAAAAAAAGTACTGAGCATGCATCTGAGCCTCCCGCTCCCAAGTGCTCTCCTAGAGGTTCCTGTGTTGCCACCTGATGCGCATTAGTGGAATCGACCATCAACGTAGGACCCGCTCCTGTCGATCCTCAATCTCCACCGGGACCTCCGAAAAAGTCACCCCATCGTCAAAGTCTAGCTCCCCATGGTCTATAATATGTGTCGGGTCATGCACGTATCTCCTCAGCTGAGATACAAGGAAGTCGTCGTGCACCTGGTGCAACTGAGTTGGATGGGTCAAGCGGTAAACCACCTCACCTACCCAGTTGACGACCTAGAAGAGTACGATGAAGCGTGGATATAACTTTCCGCCTCAGCCAAATATTTGTAATCCAGATCGAGGTGATACCTGTACGAAAACGTGGTCACCATCCTCAAACTCTAGTGGTCTCCACCTCCTGTCGGCATAAGTCTTCTGTCAGCAGTGAGCTATCCTCATCTGCTCCTGGATGACCTGAACCTTCTCTGGTTTTATAATAGCTGTAAATATTTCTTCTTTGCCGATAAGATAAATCTGGTCTCATCCACTGGATGAACCACATTCTTTGCCTAATACAGTCAATACTTACATGAATGATACTAATCCATGCCATGGATGATTTCATAAGGCCTCGACGCTACTTCCAAAAAATCCAACTGTTACTCTCACCTCCAATGGTCGAGTCACACTGTCGGCAGCAGTGTGTTCCCACTAGGTCTCCTCCAGTAGAAATCTCGAAAGTGAGGGTCAAGTCAACAGTTTTAAAACGGAACCTATTATTATCGACTACATAAAAAGCACAGGGAAGAAAACGTCTCAAGAACAAGTGCCTTTTATTACTGCAGCTCAAGGTACAAATACACAAAACATCCACAAAGACAACATCCACAAGACCAGAAGAAACATGAAAATAGTATCCATGACTGAAGGTAGTCCCACTCCAGTCCATCAACTCCCGTAGCTCCATGGTCGTAAGCCTCTGCTGCCTGGAGCTGAGAATACCTCTGCCCACCAGCTACATGTGGTCGGGGTGGACCTCCCAATGGTGGTGGTGGTAGAGCCTCGAAGCGTCGTCCCCCACCCACTGCACGGCCAACTCCTCTGCCTCATGTTCCTGCTCCCTGCGGACTGCCACAGTCGATCCTCTTCCTGGGAGGTACCTCTACTACCTGCTGCTCATCTGCAGGATGAGTCGGGCAGTCTCGATCCTTGTTAACCTACCCGCCGCATGCATATCACTGCCTACTCCTCGTGTGGTTGGATCTCCTTCGTTTTCCCTGCACAACCAAATATGTATCCTGAGATTGCTCATCTAATAGTCTAGACTGTAACACCCCGAGCTTCCACGATACGCCTCTCTTTCAATAATGTAATAGCTTGCATTGTACGCAAGTTTGAGTTCTAACACACCGCAACTAATCAAAGTAGCCGTTATAAATAGTAATAACCACCTTTTAAATTTATAGAAATTTTATATTTCAAAATGGACTTCATTTTTGTATTCCTGATATTGAAATTAGCCTATGTTGAATTTTTTGTAATTTTTCGAGAACTTCCAAATTTTTATGAATAGTGAAAAATACTTAAAACAACTTTTTTAATCAAAATAATTTATAGTGATAAGTTATACTATTTAGTGGTTTTAAGGTATAATTAGAATATATTTTTACCATTTTATCCAATGGTGGTCATTAGAATTAATTTAACATTGAAATTGGACATAAACAATTGCCAATCTTTTGATATAAATAGTTTCTTAAAAACACGCTATTTGTCATAACAGCGGGAATTAATTATAAAATTATTTAATGCAACTTATATGTTTGGAATTTTGTAAAATAGACATCATTTTTGAATTCGGAATATCAATTATAGCTTAGGGAGAAATTTTGGCCTTGTTCTGGAAAACTTCAATTTTTGATGAATAGTGAAACCACTAAGTGGTAGTTAAATAACTGATTTTTCGTTTAAATGAAATATTACCACTTCTGTGTTTTGATTTTCAAAAATCCGACATACATGGTTGTCATTAAGAAGTGAAATTTGGTTCAATGAGATTAAAATAATTTTTTTGGTGAATAGTAACTTTTAAGTTCTTAATCGCGATTAGAGGTAATTAGTGTAGTTTATGGTACAAATAATGTTTTAATAATATGAGATGAGCATGAAACTTGTCCTACTCCTATTGTATGAGTCATGGCCGACCAAGACAACCCATGGGTCAACTTGGGGACCCCATGGAGCCACATTAGTTGGAAAATGACATTAATATATATTTATTTAATGTTAAAATTAAATTGACACAAACATGAGTTGTTTTACTAAAACAGTTTTTAAGTGGGGTTACACAAGTCCAAATTTTGACTATAAATATTCATTAGAAATATAAAAAGATTTCAGACATCATAGTATTTTTTTTATAATTTTTAGACATTAAATAAATTAAATTATTTATGACATCATTATGATGCAGCGATGACCTCATTATTTAACGATTTAAATAAAATGAGACGATAATGCAAAATCCAAGGCTTACACTTGTCCAAAGCCTATTGGATGAGGATATTTCGAACCCTTATCACCTTAGCCTCGAATTATATATGTGTGGGACCTTTAGAATCCGAAAAGCATTGTGTAATAATGTAACATTTCAATCTTTCCAAAAGAGCCCCTCCTCTCCACTTATAAAAGGCCTCCACCTCTCCCACCTTATTCACACCATCAAGCCATTTGGCTCGGACAACCTCTGCCCAAATACTCTCCCAACATCCCCCTATTACTCCTAGAAGCCTTACTTTGGGCAGAACTCTTCCCAAGGAAGCCTTTGGATCAAATCAAAAAGAGTTACCCGATTTTGAGGTAATGTCTTTTCTAATGTTGTTTTGTTTTATTTTTCTTCTCCAACCCCCTAAACTCTTTTTATTCATTTATTTTGTAACAAAACCAGTATCCTCAATATATTAGGATGTTTTTATAATAAGTATTCGAGCAACACTTACACACACCGACATCTAGTGGTTAAAGAACATACAGTTTCTGTGGATGGCGAATTTCTGCCTCACGAAACGATGATTGTTCAACACTCATATAACACCTTCAAAGGTGGCCATTAAGATGTCACTATTTTTATATATGATATATAATATGTTTATGTTTTACTTATTCTTCTGTATTTCTCATTTATGGCATACTTTATGTTTTTCATTATGGGTAAAACGCGATAATTTCATTTTAGGAAGTGCGGACTACCGCCCCCTCAAAGTGATTTGAATCGTTAATGCCATATGTGGGATGTATAAAGGATGGAGTAAATGGTATTATACACTATCTTATACTGGAATTATATTATACATTTATATCATTATGATTTAGTTCCATTAAATATGAAATTGAAATGAAAGTAGCGTTCATGCGTACGTACGGCTTACCGTCTCCATGAACGGTGCATTTCATTTCTTACCTCTAAATGTTACGTAATATTATAAATGAATGTATATACTGGATATATAAGATATATATGACATCTAAATCATGAATATAATTCTGGATATAATGGATATTCTACCACATGAACAACTTGTAATTATAAGAAGTTTATTGTTGACTCAAGTTACCAAAGATCGACAAAACGACCGTTATTAACTTAAACAATTACATAATGTTCATAACATTGTAATAAGTGATATAAAAATGATAATGAAATTGAAAATGGTTCTTAATAAGGTAGATATTAACTCTAGTTTATTATTCAGGAGGTTAAAGAACGGTTGAGTCAAGTCAGACACAAGGTAAGGGAACTTCTTAACCCAACTACCATTCTTTGGGTTAATCTCCTACTTTCAAATTATGTCATGATATTATTATGTCCTATCTTGTATTTTTACATTATTTATGTGTACTTATTGTGAATACACATTATAGATGTACTTTATTTAAAAAAATGTTCTTTTTAAGTACTTCGTCTCAATCCCTTTCATTGTGGAATATTTGGTTTTATACAGAAATTTCTTTTATACGGTGTATAATCCCCTTTGACTTTTACGTTTATTCAAAAGGAATCTTTTTTATACGAAGCGTTTTGCTAAACGACAAAAGGGAATGTTTTTCCGTACTTATGCGGCGACAACGACTTCTCCGCCGCCGTGACCATTATTTGAGTCTCGGCTTCCTCTACAAGCCATCATTTTTTTTAATGAAAAATAAATACGAAGTTTTAACATTCTTTTATTTTGGTATTGAAAATGGTTTTGAAAGAATTTTTATTATATCAATGTGTTTTATTGATATCTTGTGATTGAAATGTGGAAATGTTATATTTCCTTTATGCATGTTTTATGTGATACGATTATGTTATGGTTTATGATATGTTTAAACCTATTCATATGAGGAATGCATTGGACTTAATAAGAGACGGGTGGAGGCCGCTATAGCTCCTCGATGCATCGGCAGGTCTCATGAGACAAACTAGTGTCTTGGCACAAGGCCTTGACAAAATCTTATTTGTGGTCTGGGCACGAGGCCTTGGCTACATGGTTATGATAGTCTGGCATTATGCATTCCATCATTATGAAAGTTGTTATTGATATTGCATGTGATTATTCGACCAGTAGAATATCCATGTGAAGAAGTGAATGGAATTATCTCATTTTACTTTTTCCATATTATGTTGAAGTTCATGTTTAAAAGGCTTTTGTTTTAGTTATCCATTGCCTTAAAAGTTAATGTTTATTTATGAAAGCTTCCGCTATATTGTTAACCTTACTGAGCATCTGAGCTCACCCCTTTCAATGTTTTAATATTTTTCCAGGATGTGAAGAAGTATTTTATGAATGACCTGCAGGGATAGTCCGAAGAGGATAGAAGTGTGGACTATGGAGACTATGTTATTATAGTTTTTCACTTTATGATGTAATGTAACGTTTACGAATGTATCTAGTGTTTGCAAGGCTACTAAACTAACCGGTCTTTCGAGACTTGATCTTTTGTGATCATGCCAATGTTACGAAGTAATGCACCGACTCTGGGTAGCTGGGGTCGGGGCGTTACAGTTGGTATCAGAGGCAGTTTAGTACTAACCTTGGAAGCTAGATTTAGATAAACTCTGATTAGAGCACATAGCCCGAAGATAGACTTTGAGGATTAGTATAGAAGAACTTCCTAGAATTTTGGTATTGTAGAGATTTTGGGAGTTTTCTGAGCAATACATCCCTGTCTGGATACGAATAGGTAGAGGCGGCTCTAGCACAAATGTTCCTAGGGGTAAAACCCGAAAAAACCGCTTTGAGCTAGACTCGAACGGGAACTGGTGCATGACAACCGGCCTTGCTGCACTCTTGGTTACGACACTCCCAGGGGATATGCTTAGGATAACTCTCATTTTCTTTACAAATCATTATGAAGGGTTTATGAGTATATACTTCCTCAAAGAAAACATTCTTATGATTATGGATTATATCCATAAACCGTTCAATTTCATTAATTATTTTAAAATTTTGGAATTATTCATTATAATTCTTAAACTAACCTAGTTTATGTCATTGTATAGAAATGGCGCCTAGTAGAAGGAATGTGAACTCCAGCAATACGTATGATCCAAAGAGTAAGAAGGATCATATCTTTCACGGTATTAAGCCAACATTTCGAAGGGAAATACTCTCCCATGTGTTCTCAACATATGAAGAAATAGTATCATGTGTTAATAAGATAAGTAAAGAATTATCTGAGTCCTATGGCTTTGAAGTGAAGCAAGAGACGAAAGGGATGGAAGAGAGAATGATGGATAAAGGGATGAGGGGAAAAAAGAATTTTCCAATATGTGGTAATTGTGGGAAGAAACATCATGGAATTTGCCTAAAGGGAATGGGATTTTGTTATAAGTGTAGAGAAAAAGGACACAAAGTGCGTGACTGCAAGGGTAAGAAAATGGTTTCAAATGTACAATGCTTCTTCTGCAAGGATTGGGGACACTACGCAAACCAATGTCCAAATCATCAGAGTATGCCCCAAATGATGTTATTGGATAATAATCAAGTTATGATACTACCACAGATGAGGAGTAATGATTAGAGTTCTTATGTTGTTATTAAAGAATTTTGTAATTTGAGTGTTGTATCAATGATGTACTGGTTATAATAATTATGGAGTATATAAGGATTGTACTGTAGAACTATCTCATCAAGGACTTGGGATTGTGTGGAACCAAGAAAAGTGACTCCACAGTAGGTTAAATTTTTGGAAAATATATGGTTGAGAGAAAGATAAACCATAATATGGTTCTGATACCGAGATAGTGATTTTGGAATAAGACGTGATTGATTTGGATAAATTATATTGGATATTCTTGACTTCCTTGAAACTGATTGATGATCTGTATACATTTTTGGATAGAAGGAGTATATCTAGTATTCTATAAGGAATAAGGGATCATGGTAATTCAGTATGTTTAAAAAGAATACATGATGAAGGTGTTCACATGTTGTTACATGTAAAAAAGGATCATCATTATGTTTACCTTCCTTATAAAATTTGGACTGTGAGTTGGACAGAAGTATTTTGGATAACTATAAAGGTTGGAATGGATTAAGTTGATCTTTGGATTGTATTGTTTAAGGTTAAAAAATTTATGAAGATTATTTTTAAAATATTATGATACTATAGTTTTAGGAAAAGGACAACCTGCAGGGTGGGGCATAACCCGTCGCGTCGGACAAAGCTGCAGGAATCGAACCCGCAATCAAGGTGCGACAGGCCTTTATTTCCTACCACTAGCCTACAGGAAGTCCCTGGTTATTACAAAATAATTTTACTAATCTAAATGGTATGTGTTAACATTTGTAACCTTATACAATTAGGATAAATAGAATATTTTTGAGTTCCGTTACCATTTGGAGTAAAAGTTGGGTTTGTGGTAAAAATTTATTAACGAATGAAAGTATACATAACAAGTATGTATATTCCCTTACGTTCTTAGTAAATCTCCTAAATAAATTCATCAACATTATAAAAGGTAACTTAAAACAAAAATGTTGTCGGTTATGTTTTCCAACTGGGGATTCAATGACCGTTTAACCAATCACAAGTTTGTGATTTTCTTGTGGTTAAACTTTCTCCTAATCATGTTTTCTATAACTCTCCATTAGAACTTGATGGTTTGTTTCTCCTCCATATCCATATTTTCATATAATCCTAGAATGGGCTATATCGGGTGACCTTTGTACTTATCTTGCTTTCTTTTAATGTTATATATTTATTAACCTTATTTCCGATGTGGGTTTTCCTCAAAGGTATTTTCTCTTTTCAACCTTTTATTTTCAAAGAAAAATTTCAAATTGTGAGGACGCAATTTATTGATGGAGGGGAGAATGTAACACCCCGAGCTTCCACGATACGCCTCTCTTTCAATAATGTAATAGCTTGCATTGTACGCAAGTTTGAGTTCTAACACACCGCAACTAATCAAAGTAGCCGTTATGAATAGTAATAACCACCTTTTAAATTTATAGAAATTTTATATTTCAAAATGGACTTCATTTTTGTATTCCTGATATTGAAATTACCCTATGTTTAATTTTTTGTAATTTTCCGAGAACTTCCAAATTTTTATGAATAGTGAAAAAATACTTAAAACAAATTTTTTAATCAAAATAATTTATAGTGATAAGTTATACTATTTAGTGCTTTTAAGGTATATTTAGAATATATTTTTACCATTTTATCCAATGGTGGTCATTAGAATTAATTTAACAATGAAATTGGACATAAACAATTGCCAATCTTTTGATATAAATTGTTTCTTAAAAACACGCTATTTGTCGTAACAGCGGGAATTAATTATAAAATTAATTAATGCAACTTATATGTTTGGAATTTTGTAAAATAGACATCATTTTTGAATTCGGAATATCAATTATAGCTGAGGGTGAAATTTTGGCCTTGTTCTGAAAAACTTCAATTTTTGATGAATAGTGAAACCACTAAGTGGTAGTTAAATAACTAATTTTTCGTTTAAATGAAATATTACCACTTCTGTGTTTTGATTTTCAAAAATCAGACATACATGGTTTTCATTAAGAAGTAAAATGTGGTTCAATGAGATTAAAATAATTTTTTTGGTGAATAGTAACTTTTAAGTTCTTAATCGCGATTAGAGGTAATTAGTGTAGTTTAAGGTACAAATAATGTTTTAATAATATGAGATGAGCATGAAACTTGTCCTACTCCTATTGGATGAGTCATGGCCGACCAAGACAACCCATGGGTCAACTTGGGGACCCCATGGAGCCACTTTAGTTGGAAAATGACATTAATATATATTTATTTAATGTTAAAATTAAATTGACACAAACATGAGTTGTTTTACTAAAATAGTTTTTAAGTAGGGTTACACAAGTCCAAAATTTGACTATAAATATTCATTAGAAAGCTAAAAAGATTTCCTACATCATAGTATTTTTTTTATAATTTTTAGACATTAAATAAATTAAATTATTTATGGCATAATTATGATGCAGCGATGACCTCATTATTTAACGATTTAAATAAAATGAGACGATAATGCAAAATCCAAGGCTTACACTTGTCCATAGCCTATTGGATGAGGATATTTCGAACCCTTATCACCTTATCATCGAATTATATAAGTGTGGGACCTTTAGAATCCGAAAAGCATTGTGTAATAATGTAACATTTCAATCTTTCCAAAAGAGCCCCTCCTCTCCACTTATAAAAGGCCTCCACCTCACCCACCTTATTCACACCTTCAAGCAATTTGGCTCGGCCAACCTCTGCCCAAATACACTCCCAACTTTCCCCTATTACTCCTAGAATCATTACTTTGGGCAGAACTCTTCCCAAGGAAGCCTTTGGATCAAATCAAAAAGAGTTACCTGATTTTGAGGTAATGTCTTTTCTAATGTTGTTTTGTTTTATTTTTCTTCTCCAACCCCCTAAACTCTTTTTATTCATTTCTTTTGTAACAACACCAGTATCCTAAATATACTAGGATGTTGTTATAAGAAGTATTCGAGCTACACTTACACACACCTACATCTAATGGTTAAAGAACATACAGTTTCTATGGATGGCGAATTTCTCCCTCACGAAACGATGATGGTTCAACACTCATATAACACCTTCAAAGGTGGCGATTAAGATGTCACTATTTTTATATATGATATATAATATGTTTATGTTTTACTTATGCTTCTGTATTTCTCATTTATGTCATACTTTATGATTTCCATTATGGGTAAAACGCGATAATTTCATTTTAGGAAGTGCGGACTACCGCCCCCTCAAAGTGATTTTAATCGTTAATGCCATATGTGGGATGTATAAAGGATGGAGTAAATGGTATTATACACTATCATATACTGGAATTATATTATACATTTATATCATTATGATTTAGTTCCATTAAATATGAAATTGAAATGAAAGTAGCGTTCATGCGTACGTACGGTTTACCGTCTCCATGAACGGTGCATTTCATTTCTTACCTCTAAATGTTACGTAATATTATAAATGAATGTATATACTGGATATATAAGATATATATGACATCTAAATCATGAATATAATTCTGGATATAATGGATATTCTACCACATGAACAACTTGTAATTATAAGAAGTTTATTGTTGACTCAAGTTACCAAAGATCAACAAAACGACCGTTATTAACTTAAACAATTACATAATGTTCATAACATTGTAATAAGTGATATAAAAAGGATAATCAAATTGAAAATGGTTCTTAATAAGGTAGATATTAACTCTAGTTTATTATTCAGGAGGTTAAAGAACGGTTGAGTCAAGTCGGACACAAGGTAAGGGAACTTCTTAACCCAACTACCATTCTTTGGGTTAATCTCCTACTTTCAAATTATGTCATGATATTATTATGTCCTATCTTGTATTTTTACATTATTTATGTGTACTTATAGTGAATAAACATTATAGATGTACTTTATTTAAAAAAATGTTCTTTTTAAGGACTTCGTCTCAATCCCTTTCATTGAGGCATATTTGGTTTTATACACAAATTTCTTTTATACGGTGTATAAACCCCTTTGACTTTTACGTTTATTCAAAAGGAATCTTTTTTATACGAAGCGTTTTGCTAAACGAAAAAAGGGAATGTTTTTCCGTACTTATGCGGTGACAACGACTTCTTCGCCGCCGTGACCATTATTTGAGTCTCGGCTTCCTCTACAAGCCATCATTTTTTTTAATGAAAAATAAATACGAAGTTTTAAAATTCTTTTATTTTGGTATTGAAAATGGTTTTGAAAGCATTTTTATTATATCAATGTGTTGTATTGATATCTTGTGATTGAAATGTGGAAATGTTATGTTTCCTTTATGCATGTTTTATGTGATACGATTATGTTATGGTTTATGATATGTTTAAACCTATTCATATGAGGAATGCATTGGACTTAAAAAGTGACGGGTGGAGCCCGCTATAGCTCCTCGATGCATCGGCAGGTCTCATGAGACAAACTAGTGTCTTGGCACAAGGCCTTGACAAAATCTTATTTGTGGTCTTGGCACGAGGCCTTGGCTACGTGGTTATGATAGTCTGGAATTATGCATTCCATCATTATGAAAGTGGTTATTGATATTTCATGTGATTATTCGACCAGTAGAATATCCATGTGAAGAAGTGAATGGAATTATCTCATTTTACTTTTGCCATATTATGTTGAAGTTCATGTTTAAAAGGCTTTTGTTTTAGTTATACATTGCCTTAAAAGTTAATGTTTATTTATGAAAGCTTCCGCTATATTTTTAACCTTACTGAGCATCTGAGCTCACCCCTTTCAATGTTTTAATATTTTTCCAGGATGTGAAGAAGTATTTTATGAATGACCTGCAGGGATAGTCTGAAGAGGATAGAAGTGTGTACTATGGAGACTATGTTATTATAGTTTTTCACTTTATGATGTAATGTACGGTTTAAGAATGTATCTAGTGTTTCCAAGGCTACTAATCTAATCGGTCTTTCGAGACTTGATCTTTTGTGATCATGCCAATGTTACGAAGTAATGCACCGACTCTGGGTAGCTGGGGTCGGGGCGTTACATAGACCGCTTGGACTTCTGCTTCATCTGCCTACTGCCAGCTGCAGAAGACTCCACTACAGGTTGTCCTGCGGAGGGTCTCACCGCAGGTGACTGCTCGGCGAGAAAAATCTCCACTAGAATGTCTCTCTCCAACACCCCCGCCTACATTGGGATATTGAGGGAGATCATCGAAGCCCTTATCTAATGACTCAGTCCCTGCTCGAAGGTCGGGGCCCTGAGGAACGGGTATCGTACCATATCTGTGGAGTAGCGTGAGAGATCAGTAAACCTCGCCGAGTACTGGGCTACGGTAATGCTTCCCTGCCGCAGCTATAGAATCTCTGGAATGCACACCGCACAGAGGGTGGATGGAGAAAACTCCAAGAAGAATAGGATATCGAAGTTAGTCCAAAGTAAATATGCCTCATCGTGAACCTGCAGCATCAGGCTCCACCATCTTCCTGCTGTCGCGTCCAGGAGACTCGCTGCAAGGATCACCATGAGGTCAGCTAGAGTCCCCACTGACCTGAAAACTCGAACAATAGCCTCTAGCCAAGCCTCGGCTTCCTGAGGGTCCATATCCCCGCGGAACCTGGGTGGTCTCTAATGCTAAAACGCATGCAGTTCACTAAGGCGACGTGCACTCTCAGTGGATGGGGCTGGTGGCATCGGTGGCTCGGTGGGTAGCGGTACCACTGGTGCCTCCGCTCTAATAAGTCCATGCACTGAGCCATCGTCGCTCGGTGTGCTGTCATCTCACACAAAGCTTGGAACCTGTGCTGGCTGCCGTCGTGGGGCCATCCGGAAAAGAAACAGGTGTGCCGCGGTCAAAACAGTATACCTGGTGAGCTGACACAAAGTAATCAAAATGAAAACTTTTAAAAAACACATGCAATCAATGTTTTCGTGCACCGAGTCAGAAATTAGTAGTCACGGTCATGGTGTATGGATACGTCGGCTGCCACACCAACACTTGACTCCCTGGATTGATAACCACACACAATACCCTTAACATTATTGCTTCAGATAGAAGAAATATTAGAGTCCTAAGTTCTGCGGTAGGATCGAACTCCTCTGATACCAATTTTTCATGACCCGTCCTCATGGCCCGTGTCGTGACTACCCCAAGCCTGCCTTCTATAGGCCAGGGGGCGGTGAATAGCACCAAAGGAATAAATCCCGATAAAAAGGAAAGGCATTTCATTTATAAAAGAAAACAAACACCACGGAGTATATAAACTAAAGTAAACACTAAGTAAACTGAAAATAGAAGTAATTTTTGAAATGTAAATGGTCCAGAATACAAACCCAACAAAAGATGCAGTAAAACTGAATGTAATGTAAAAATCAATGACAAAAGCTGAATGGTGACATGCCACTCCTAGATCGTCCTCCAGATTCCTACCTGAAGTGTAGGTATGGATCACCTCCTCAGCAGTCCATGTCTGTCCATCTCCTCCTAGTACTGAATCGTCGTGAAATCCACCTTCGGGCACCGACTCGACGTGATATCCAGCTCTGAGCACTGACTCATTGTGAGATACTCCTCCAGGAACCGACTCATCCTAAGATCCTCCTCCGGGTACCATCCAGCTCTACAAGCCTTAACCACGATCAGTGATATCTGTCTTCTGAAACCAACACAATGTAGTGCGGGAGAATCCCATGTAGGGGTGAGTATACGATACTCAGTAGGGACCCTGAGACCCCATAAGGTCTCCTTGAATCCACAAAGGATACACCACAAAGAAAAGTTACAATCACAATGTATCATCCAACACTACATAGGAATATGCCCATACATATACCTAAGTCATCAAATCCAGTTCAGCACCAACTCACGAGCTCTAGTACAATCCAGTCCACTCAGGAATGTAAAACTTATTCCACACAGGAATGTACGACCCAATCCACATAGGAAAATATAATCCAATCCACACAAGATATCTAGTCAATCACATGGAGGATAATTATTGAAAGTCAAGACTCAGCTCACACAGGTATACTACTCATGAAGAGGGGTGGAGATGATTAGAGGTATCCTCTGAATCATCTCCTCTGCCGACCCACGTAGGATCCTAGTTTAGTAGTTATCACAGCCAAACCCATGGAAGATCCAAGTATAGTAGCCATCGTCGTCGAACCCACGGAGGATCCCAGCACGGTAGTCAAACCCACAGATGATCCCAGTACAATAGTCGTCCTCGTCGAACACACAAAGGATCGGAGTCCAGTAGTTGTCCACATCGAACCCACGGAGTATTCCAGTCCAGTAGACATCCTCATCGAACCCACGGAGGATCCCAGTCCGGTAGTGTCCTCGTCGAACCCACTGAGGATCCCAGTCCAGCAGTCGTCCTCATCGTCGTAGTGGCAACCAGCTCTAGGGTTACTGCACACAGCATGCTCGATTCAGGGAGGGTCTTCTCCACAATCCAAGGTGTTTCGATACATCAACTGACATGTAGTCCAAAGACGATGTATCCCAAAGTTCTGTCTCGTCAAAAGGAACTCAATGTGACTGACGGCGCGTCAATCGGACGCCCGGTCTGAGAGTTATTGTCTTTTTCGTCCCAAGGGCATGGTTGGGTTTTAAGACAAAGCCAACCCGATCATACTCCATCAGCATCCAAACCTCAAGCGTAGTAATCTAAAAGGACTCTCTCACTAAGATGAAACCAACAAAATCGAAGGCACGTCAATTGGATGTCTGGAGCTCATGTTATAAGTGTTTTCACTCCGAGGGCCTGGTTGGTTTCGTGTTCAAACCAACCCGGCCGTACCCAAAGTTATTTGAAACCTTGAGTGTAATATACCGAAACGAACTTCTCTATCCAATGATCTTATCACAACTGACGGTGCATATATCAGAGGTCTGTAGCCCATGTTACGGATGTTTGAACGAATCTGTCCGTTTTTAGGAGGTTTTGGGCCCGGACCGACCCGGCCCAAAACCCACTGGGTCAGCCTGAACCGGGGGGCCTCGACCCAGGTCCGGGTTTGGCCCATTAGGGCGTGGCCCGACCCGGTGGGTGCGGCCTAGACCGGCCGGTGCGGCCCGGCCCGCTGCAGGGGTCCGGCCCGGCGCGGGCGCGGCCTGCGTGGCCTGTTAGGTAGGCCGTTTCGGCCGAGCGGGAAACGAGGGGGGAAGTAGCTGCCCCCCATGATTGAAATGGTGCGACATTAATGTTGCGCCCTCCCCCAAAACCAGGAATGGATTTTCTGTTTAGGTCTGTCGCGGATCATCCGCGTCGGTCTTCTCTGGCAGCGCGCCGCTGCGCCGGGGTGGCACGCTGCCGCCGCTCTCCATGGACCACCGGATGCGCACCCGTGGTCTGTTTCATCCACCGCCTGTATCTAAGGTCATTACGGGACCCAAACTTCACTGCGGAGTCTTCAAAACACCTCTGTGACCCGTTCCGTCATCACCCGTCGATCCACACATCAATAAACAATTTTTGGAGGATTGTCGGGCCGTGTTTGTTCGGTCCGGCCCTCCGTGTTATGTGCTTTCAATTGACAGTCATAAAAACACAAGCTTCTAGTATAGACGAGGATATAATTTATTCAAGAATAAATTATACTAACTTCATACCATTAAACGCTTTAGCATGTCAGATTAAATCAGACGAAGAGTAATAAACACAATTCCCCTACATTTTTCCTCGCAATCAAATATTCCCACCCTGCAAACATATTCTTTCACGAATCAACTTAATTTTGTGTTGATCCATGCTCTTCAATTTAGAAGGAAAAAGACATGGGTTTATTAATATTCACGAATTAATCCCCTACCTTGATAACGAGTTGATGATTGATGAGCGTTGCGGAAAATGACTTCGCGGGGTGTGGCTCCGTACACATTGACAGAGAGCATCCGAGGAAGAGTTGTGTCTCCCTTACTTTGACACAGGAAGAAGAACGAGGGAAGGCGTGTCGGTGTTCTTCGCATTCTTCAAGGAGGATGAAGAACTTCTTCAAAGAAACGAATGCTTCCTCTCTCAAAAACCCCACACAACGAAACCACCACAAATAAAATAAGGTATATCCTTATTTTATTAACTCATATCATGATTTAATGAATTCAAAATTCGTACCCTTAATTGAATAAATTGAATATAATTAATCAATATAATTAATGTGAGGGTTGACACGCATTTAAAGTGGGGGAGGGGTGAGTTATAAATTTATGGGGGATTGTCAACATAAAGAGGGGTTTTTAAGAAATTTAAGGAGGTGCGGGCTTGTGTGGGCCCCACCTCACAAATATCCTACCAAGTTGTTATGAAGCAGTGGGTCCCACTCAAATCCCATGCATAGATTATAACTATTTAGATTAGAAATAAAATTGTGGTGCAAATTTTATTTCACTCATTAGTTAACCCAATTATTTAACAACACCTCCCAAGAAAATGCAACTCCAGGAAGGGTCTTCATAAGAAAATAACGGCATTTCGGTTTTAATTGGTGCCCTCAGATTTCAATTCCAAACACTGGATCAACATTTAGAAAAACCCACTTGTTCGTTCACTGAACGTACTTGGGCTAAACATCAGAAAATTATTCCGGTCACACCGGGCCTCGGAATCAGGCGCCGTCAGAAATTGTGTACTCGTAGAATTCCAAAGAAAATTAAGAAAAATTTTCCCTTGAAATTTACGGGTCATTACATTAATTTTATGAAATAAAATTTCCAATGGTGTGGAATGTTAATTTTAAACTAGATCCATGTATATAATAAACACAGTTTTATTTTAAATATAGTTTTATTCCAAGATTAATGTTTATGTTTAAGATGACATTTAAAATTTTTTTATGTTCACGTGCATTATATTTTATAAATTCAATAAATGTATTGGATGAAAATTCAAAAAATAGGTCGTATTAGACATAAAAATATTTTGTTTTTCTTTTATGTTAAAACATATATTTTATAAATTCAATAAATGTATTTAAAATTGATAAATTTATTTATTTGGTCAATCAAGTTGTTTTAAAAAATTATTGTCCCTTTTATGTCGTGATAAAGTATTAAAAATCATCATTTTTACAAAGAATGCATTTTTCACATTTAATATAAAATTCACATATCTAGGAAAAATTTATAGAATTCTTAATAAGTCAAATTTTATTTGTTTATGTATTAGATGAATATTATTTTATCATATTCAAATTATAAAATTTATAATTTTTTGGTTTTTAAAGAATATAAAATTATAATGAAAACAACTTTTATTTAAAAATAACCTTTTTTACACATCCCCAATCTATGTATTATATCATCCAAATTTATATTTCAGTAAATTATAATAAATTAGTAAAAATATAGAGAAAATATATATTATAAATTACTATTAAATTATTTAATTTTTATTTTTATTTTTCAAATTATTTGTGAAATAACATTCTAATTTATTATATATCCTATAATTGTAAGATTTTTTACGTGGACAGTATATTCATATTTATTAGAAGTTTTATTATTGAAAAAAGATTCTTAATATTATTTATCTATTATGTCATAATTTATTTTAATTCATCAATATATATATAATAAAGTTATCCAATATAATGTCGAACATAAATATTATATGGTGAAATCATGGGTTATTATCACCCTCATAACTACATGAATATCCTCCACAAGAATTATCATCCTCCCAAAAATGTGTTATACTCCAAGAATAATGATTTAATTTTTATGATGTATTTCCCTTACCTATTTCATTTTCAGGTGGATAAGGTAATTATATGTTCTGATAGTTTATTACACTACCACATGATGGTTCACATGTTCGAACTAACATTCCAAATATGACCTCAAAATAAATATCACATGTGGATATTCATTAATAAATGTGAATACATACATGTAGGTAAAATATATGGTATAAAAATCTTTTAAAAACATAGTGTTGTTACAGTGGACCTCTCACATATGCAATGTAGAAGATCCATGACTTCATCCTATAGTATCTTCAAACCGTCTATGATTCATCATCTATCTAAGAGCGTAAGACTTAAAATTGTATGTGTATACGGACGAGTTCCATCCATGATGGTTGAATTGTGTTATAATATGTGTAGTTTTATATTTTGAAATGTAGTTTAGGTGAATTGTTTTATATCCTCCCCATACGCCTCATAGTTGTGGGGGGTTACACTATAGTGTTGGTGGTGGTTGTATTGGGTGGGTGCTCTCATTGGATAATCCCAAGTAGTCAGAGGGGTATATGTGATATCCTCTGAATACTATCCCAGAAATGTCTAGTGGGTATTTTGGAGATTATTATAAAGGATCTGGACTTGTTGGAAGTAATAATTGGGGCATCCTATCCCTATTTTTCATACACTCATGTCTAATATACTTCTAACCTGAGATACCAAGGCTCTAGTTTCCACCTAATTGGTTGGGATCATCCATTCATTTATTTATTCATGATCAGGATTCTACACCGTATGCCAGCTAAGATAATAATGTAGTGAGAATGAGTGTACAAACATTGTTGAAAAGCTATTTACGACTAATTCAGCACCGATGATGTTTGGGATATTAATGTTGTTATAATAAAACAATGTGGAATTGGTAACCAATAAAATTCCACATTTTCATTCAAAAAAATAAGAAAGCTTAATTTCTACCTGATGATTACAATTTTGATCCTCAAAAATCAAAATTCATATTCAATTATAATAGTATAAAAAATAAATATAATGAGAAATAAATCTATCTTATTAGTGAAGGGTATCATCTAAGATTCACAATTTTTTTAATGTTTTTTTATTCTATTTTACTATAGATGCACAATTTTTAGTTCGTTTTTAATTTAAATGAATTCATTTCAATTTGAGGTTCATATAATAAAAGTAAGAGGAAGGGTGGTGTACTTATCTCTAGAAAATTATTTATACCTTTTCTAATAATCTATAATGAAATTAAGAATATGATCATTATGAATGTCATGAAACCCTCCCAAAAAATATACCATAATGAGAAAACAGAGATGGTGAATTCCTATGTCTCCCCTCTAGTAGGACCAGGGTTCGAGACTATCATCGATGCTATAGTAAATATGAAAATGGGATGCATTACCCTCAAAGAGGACTATGTAGAAGATAGAGATATGAAGGATAGAACAACTAGCACCTCTGGATAAATATATAAATTATAAGAACCTATGTGAAAAAATGAAATTCCATACAATACTAATTAAATAAATAAAAATACACGTAAAAAAAATGTAATAATTGTAGAAACCAAGAACCTAGAAACGATCATGAATTAAATTGGGCTAGAAATATATATCCCAATCGCCAACACAATTCATCTAATATGAAATGAACTTTATATTTGAAAAGGGTTAGTATAATATTATCCTCACTAGGATACTTGTTAAAGCCTCTCATGAAAAATATAAATAATGAATACCGAATCAAAATAAACAATAGGGAAGCTAAATACCCACAAAAACAATAATAATATGTTTTTAACCTCAACATGAATATATTTCATTAAGAATCGGCCAATAGAGAAAATATAACATAATTATAAAACATCTAGGGTACCCCACTCCTACTAGACCACTCATTTGTTTCTCTTCTCCAACATTGCACATCCTGAGCATCCATCTCCAAATCAAAGTCCTCTAGAATGCTCATTAAAATGGAAAACTAACATTAAAGTCATTCATTAAATAAGAACACCATCCAAATTCACAAGACACAGAGAAACAACATTGTTTTTCAAATTCATGACAACATATATGATATATATCAAACTTTGGATAGAGTAAGTCATGCCATTGCATCCCATAAACCAAGTATATTTCTTAAGACATCACAACATATACATGTCATAATTATAAAAAAAATGGATATTATATTTTGATGTGCATGATTGTGAAATAACCACAATCCATTGCATCCATCTACAAATATATATATGGGGGAAAGTAACAACTATGCATAATAGAGCAACTAATTATCAAGAGACAACAAAATAATCAATGGGTTTATTCATCCATTTATCCTCCAATAGGTTTCTATTTCCCTAACCGACATCGTTATGATTTCACGTAATATACATTATATAATATTACTCAAACCACACTATAGAAATAAAATATTATTAAGCTCAACTATAGATAATGTCACTCGAAGTCCTAGATACCCCAGCTAGAACTAGATATCCTATAATTAAAGAATAATATAAAGGAGATAAATTAATTAATTATCATTATTACAAAAATAAAATTATGTTAATTAATTAATTATACATTTATTAATCATTAAAATTATTCAACATCACCTTACATTAACTATCAAAGTAATGTCTATTCCCTCAAAGAGTAATCTTATACAAGGACACATATTAGCTGGATTTACATATTTTAATCATTTTCATTCCATCATAAACATACCCTGTGGGTTAACCATTGGTTATACCATTAATTTCATGATTCCATATCTAGGTATTGTAAGAAACCCATTGAATGATTCCAAAATGAGAAAAAAGAAATCATGGAAATCCAACTTTCCCATGTCATAGAGAAATATTTATTGTTAAAACAGTAAACATATCCATTGTAAATTATATAGATATACATTTATGCATACTATCTTTTAGCATCCCATCAGTGGTTAATCACACATTTAACCCATTACATCAGCTCTAGTTGCTCCCCTAAACCCCATATTCATATAACGATGCATCTCACCATCACAAAATTCATCTGATGCAACATGATCTACAAATAACAATCCTAAAACTACAACATCCATCCCAGGATCACCATTCCCAACATCACAGCACATCCCATCCTCCCTGTTCTGTATCACATGACTACCCTCCAGGCTCATCCATAAATGGATCACGTCACAAGGATAATTTCACATGCATATAACAAATCAATAAGATCAAACAATCAATAATAGGGAAACATGCCCCCCTAATCTAGGAGTTGACCCTTACCATGAAAATGATATCTCACTGATCCTTAAAAAGGAACTTGACCATCCCATGAAAATGGGAAACTCAATCCCTTTTATAATATCTTTTCCCCACAACAAATTCCAATTCATTCTTGAAATAACTAATTCAATCATTAACATGTTCCAACTATGATAACCCTATGGAATTAAGATATAAAATATATCAATATCAATACATTGCCTTAGTATATGTTCATGCCTAAAAACATAGAGAAGTAAAATTCTAAATTAATAAGCATTTTAAATTATTAGAAACTATAATTGTCATACTTTATGTTCAATAACCATGTTTATCATTTCAATTAATCACATAGAAGATCATTTCAATTACACATAAAAATCAACATCAATTTTATTATCATCAAATTACATCATCAAATAAATTCAACAAATAGTCCATTATTTTCAAAATCAAATTAATTAATAATTAATTCAGGATTTACATTATTTACTAATTTTGATAATCAAGAGGACACTACCAATTTAAGACATATATATCAAACTATATAGTAAATAATGTGAAAAAATTATATTTGGGTATTAAGAAACAACATCGCCAACATGAAATAACAACTAATTACACTAATTAATTTAATATAATTACATGGGTAATTTCAATCTTATCTGAGGGTCTAAATGATGCATGATATATGGATTCTTTTTAATTAATTGTGAATAAAAATACCATAACTCAAAAACAGTCAATGTCATTTGCATCATAATAGACCATATTAAAGATCTATGATCACATCTCCCATAAGAACTACTTATTTTGAAGGATATCACAAGATAGTTACCCAAAAAAACCAATATATTTCCCATTATAATCTTGGGGGAACAAACTCCATAGAATAGAAATAATATAATAGAGTAAACATGATCAATTCTAGTTAAAACTTAAATATACAGGGGTATAACTCAACATAGATCACCATAGATCACTACTACATGAATGGGGAATACAAAGGATCAGTCCCCATCAAATTTATCTCATAAAAATTAATGTGGAAGGTATCTGTTATCCTAGATTGAGAAAATCCATTTAGTTTTGAGAAAATCTGATCCGATGAAACATTTAATTATGTAATACATTAAAGATTTACACAATTTGTAATCCAGTTTCATTTCATGTAATACTTTGGATTGAATTTTCCAAAAAAAATTCTCATTTTTAAAATTTTACCCTGATTAATTAGATATCATGAACTATACCTTCAAACGTCATTAACCACACATACCTGGAATTTAATCTCCATGCTTCCTTCATTTCTGGGCTAGACACTTCCAGACCACTTCCAAGAATCCTCCAAGCTCTTGGAGCATTGGAAACATGCATAGGGTTAAACCACATAGACAATGGCACTTATATTAGGTACATCTCAAAAACATTCCTTCCCTTTATAATCTCATCTAAACTATATAGAAAGTGAAAAGTGGTCTTCTAAACGTCCACTATGCGAGATACCTCTCAAATGTATCATCACCACAAGATAATAACCATCACCTAAACATTATCCATGCGGAGATACCACTCAAACGTTTGTAATGAAATAAATGAAATCAATATAAATTAATATTATAATTAGAAAAGTCAATATAAAAAATAGAACAACCTTCAATGAGAAAATATTAAAATCATATAGCTTCGGGTACTGAGTGCACATCTGTGACCCATGTTCCTAGGAACTCTCATCCACGCCCCTGTAAGACTGTTTCGGTGCGGATGTGCGTCGGGTTACGCTGTTCCGCCAGGACGCGTTCGCGCGTGCACCCGTCAACCCGAGGGGATGGGCGCGCGGCTTGTGGTCCCGCAGTCCCGCTTTCCAAGGGCGGGCGGCATCCGTCCCTTATTCAGGGGCGTCTGCTCCTTGATCGAAACCGGGATGATGGGATGTCGGCTTCTCCTTCCTTGGACGTCTCCTCGGAACTTGTTGCCTAATCCGGGTCTCCCTCATAGACTTAAGAATGTTCGTGAATCTCGTTCCCGGCGCCATATCTTCATGGACACCGGTTAATTACGCTGCTTCCGCCCGGACGTTCCAAGGAGTCTGGGCGGGGCAGCAACCTGCGGTGAGAAGGCCGGGTGGCTCTGGGTGCTGGGGGCGTGTCGTAACACTGCGGCTCTGCACATCTGTCTTCCGTCCCTAATAGGGCTTCTCGAAGGCATGATGGCCTGAGGCATCCCGTACTAGGTGCGGGGAACTGTGTCACCTGAGGTTTTCCTCAGCTTCCCGTGTTTAACACGGGGTATGCCGCGAGTTTAACGTCCAGCGGGGACGGCATCGGACCGATCAACACGAAAAGTGGATCAGATGACAGAACCCCTTGCGGGGAACCTCCGACGCTGGGGCCAGCACATGGGCGGCTTCCCAAGTAACGTGGAGTGAAGTGAAGTGGCATGACCCCACCGGGATGTGGCGGCCCGGGTAAGGATCAGGATGGATGATGGAGTAAAGAGCTTGGACCCCAGAGGGGATTCCTACGTACCGCGCGTTAACGCGGATCAAAGTCAACGTAGTTCGGGTATACAGTTTAACGTCATGCTGGACGTCGGCAAGCCGACTCACGAAGAGGTCGAGGCCGCCGGGCGGAGGATTGAACCGAACCACCTCGCACAGAGGGGGATGGAACGGCCGGGTGGATCACAGTTTCACGTCATGCTGGACGATAAAAGGGGAAATGGAAAAGGGGGGCTGTGGGGAGGCACCGCGGAGATACACACGGGCAGTCTCCCACAGGGGCGGATTCATAGGTGAATCAACGCAAACGTGAACCCTGGAGGGGTCCACTGATGGACGAACCGACGTAAATACGACCGGGACGACCAGGTGGTGGGCTTGAACCTCAGGGAGGCTTCCTACGTACCCTGTATAGAAGACAGGGATCAAAGTCCACGTAGTTCATTCTGTCAGGACTTACGGCAGCCCGGATACTGCAAAACTCAGTTGGAAGGGACTTGGACCGAAAGCAGAAGACACCTCGATCCCAGTCAGACCCTCTACTGGCTTCGGCAGTGGGGAGGCGCAATGGAGATACACATGTGCAGCCTCCCGCGAGAAACTAGGGGTTTGTAATACCCTGCCCCCGTAGGGAAAAGCCACTCCCATTAAATCGTCCCAAAAGGGGGACAATCCCGACATCCCTGCAGAGACGAGCGGGTGGGGGCCACGTCCAAACCGGGGGAGACCCTGCGTGCAGAGCACGGGATCAGGTTGCGGACGGTTTAGCGTCTTGCCAGACGAAGTACAGTTTAACGTCGTGTGTTGAGGACGAAGCGGACGGTTTAACGTCTTGCCGGACGAAGTACAGTTTAACGTCGTGTGTTGAGGACGAAGCACTTGGCAGTTTAACGTCTTGCAGCGCGGACGATGTACAGTTTAACGTCGTGCAGGACGTAGGGGCAGTTTAACGTCATGCTGGACGAATGCACAGTTTAACGTCATGCTGGACGAATGCACAGTTTAACGTCATGCTGGACGAATATGCAGTTTAACGTCATGCTGGACATACGTGCGTGTCACTTCGCGCAAGCCTGGAGGGCCGCACGGGAAGACAACGCGCGGTGCGGGCACCCAGGATGAGGATCATCGGGCGCCACGCAAGCGGGTACCCTTAGGAGGTCAACGGGGACGACCCTGGCAGATTGCGCGCAAAAATGAAGCTTTGCGCGCAAAACTGCGGGCCGGCGCGCAATCGGGGCGGCTGGCGCGCAATTGGGCCAGTGCCTTGCGCGCGGATACTTGAGAATGCTCACACCGGGCTTCGAATAGCGCGCGGGGGCAACGGCTCATTCTCTAATGAATGGCCACTTGAAAGAAGGGGGGTGCGCGCAATCGGGCCGGATTGCGCGCACCCCGGGGGCAATTGCGCGCAAGCGGGTTCTTTTGCGCGCAAAGGCCTCAGGGTGAGTGTTTATTCAAATGAAAGGAGCCAGCGGGGATTGCGCGCGAAGGCGGACCCCGAGGCTTTCTTGCGCGAAAGAAAGGAGGTTACCTGAAGTTCGTCATTGCGCGCGGAAGGGGTTGAATTGCGCGCACGGGAGACGTTTCGACTTCCAGCAACCTTTGAAACGTTGGGGGTCGCCTTGTATTTATAGGCAACCCCGGGCGCGGAATCCAGGGTGCGAGCGCGAAATTCTTCTCGCGGGCGCGGAATCGGGCGCGGCGCGTAAGGGAGTCGCGCGGACCCGCGGCGCGCAAAATTGCGCGCCGGACCGGCGCATTGCGCGCATCCCGGGGGGTTTGCGCGCGGAACATCCCCTTTGCGCGCGGGCCTCTGAAATTCCGCGCAAGGCCTCCGGGCCCTCCGAAACATCCTTCCGACTCCAAATATGACCTCGCTTTCCGCATCCGGAGCTTCGTTTGGGAACAACGGACTTTTCCGGCGTCTACAAAAGCCCCCCCTCGGAATCTGATCGGCGAGAGGTCGCAACGATCGGGTTCCGAGGGAGACGCCGGAATGCCGAAGTCCTGGGCGGCGCGGGACTTAGGCGCGCAAAAAGGGGCACCGGTCGCGAAATTCGCCGCTGCGGTCGCGCAAAGCGCTTTCCGCGCAGCGCGGACCCGGCCTCGCCTATAAATAGGGGCGCTGGGTCCCGCGTTCCGTACTCTGGCCTTCCGCGCGATAAGCTCCAAAGCTCTCGTGCGCGAAATTGCCTCTTCCGGTCGCGGAATTCGCCCGATCGGCGCGCAAAACCGTCCGGATTTCGCCTGTTTTTGCGCGAAAACCCGGAACTTTGCGCGACAGTTTTCCCAATTGCGCACCGTCCACTTGGATTGCGCGCCGCCTCTCAAACTTTTCCACCAGCCTCGTCCGATCCCGCACGCTTCATCCCTTAACCCGCACGACTCCCAAATCTTCTGAGATGGCCGCGCACAGAGGAAATGAGGGGGATGCCGCCACTCGCAGAGCTGAGATGGCGACGAACGAGGAGGTTTACGGAGCCAAGGAGATTGTTTCCAACAATCAATCCTTGTTCGACTTACTAACGCCGGCCCAGAAGACATATCCACTGTCGGACAACCTGCCGCTCTGGAACTTCGGCATCCTCGATGAGGTTCCGGTGCCAGGGTTCGAGATTGATGCGCCGCGGACCTGGGTGACCCGGGAGGACGAGCTTCTCCGCTATAACATCACCAACAATGGGCATCCTGCCAGGGAGACCAGACACTTGGATGTCTATGTCCTGAACCCGAGGACGCGAACCATTGATGGGGGTGAGCCTACTGTGGAGAATTCTCCAGCCCTCTACTCGAGCATATATCGCCAGAGCGTCACGGACGACACCAAGGGCTGGCTGAAGGACTGGGACTTGCGATCTGGGGGCAACTTTACCAGTGAATGGGCCTGGGCGTTCTGGGTACGCCACACTTGCGATCACTTCGCAGAGGAGCTGCGGTACATCGGCCTGTTCGAGGCGGTGTGGACGTCGCAGTTCCACTTCTACCAGCAGTCTGAGCTCGGGCCGGAGCTGTTCACTCGCTGGTCCCCGGATACCAACACCTTCCATCTTCACCATGGGGAGGTCGGCATCGGTCTCTGGGACATCCACTGCATCGGAGGTATCCCGCTGGAGGGCTACCAGTACGATGAGTTCCTGCCACCGAAGAACATCTGGGAGGACAGGTCACGGACTCCCATTCTGACCTGGCATCTTCTTGACCTGGCTACGCAGCGGCTCGGGATCCAAGACTTCCAGAAGGACATAGCCTACAAGGATTGGTTCGGCCAGTTCCTGGAGCATGACCCGGCGGTCAAGATGCCAGGCAGGGGGAAGCGGTGCCCGACCGCAGCTCAGAGGAGCCGGAACGGGTCGTACTGGCGGGTCCTGGAGACGGGCGATTACCGCTCATGGGGGTACCGCGTCATCGAGGCCCGGGACCCGAACGTCCGGTACGCGGCGTTCCTGGCCGCCTTTCTGAGCGGGTGGCTCCTGCCAGTGCGGGATGCGAGGATGGGCGTCCGCCTGGCGACGCTGGCGATGGCGGGCGCCATGGCTGCCAATAAGAGGTACAACCTCGGGGTCCCAGTACTGGCGAGGCTGTATGCCATTCTGGGACGCATCTCACGAGGGGGGTCGCCACGAAGGATCTGTGGGCCCTTTCAGTTCTTCCACGGATGGGTGGCTGCTCACCTCGGTGGGTATACGTTCCCAAATGCCATCAGTCCTCCGGGCAACGGCCTGCGACCCTCCCTGCTGAACATTGCGGGGGTCGCTCCGATGACCCTCAGTGAGGAGGGCGTGAGGGTTCGGATTGGCAATCATGCCAATTTCAACTTCAGCCCGTTCCCCACTCCCGTCGGCCAGATGATCGACAACGGACAGGGCCCGCTGGAGCAGTATGAATACTTCCTGAACATGCGGGGCGGGGTGCTCGTGACTCGGATCGACGGGAAGGTGATCTGCGAGCCTTACGTGCCGACCCGGTTCGCCAGGCAGTTCGGGTGCCTTCAGCGGATGCCGAAGAGGGTATTCACTGCTGTCCGGGAGGAGATGAACCCTGGCGTCCTTCGCCAGATGTGGCTGATGTTCGTCGCCTTCGGCTCTGGCGACGTCATCACTCTCCCTCCTACTGGGATCGACGCAGGCTTGGCAACCGAGTACGCCGAACACTGGGCCATCGCGTACCCTGAGGGGCTCTTGCGGAAGCTAGTTCGGAGGCTCGAGGCTACCCGTGCGGAGACCGGGCGTCAAGGAAGGAGGCGAGGCGCCGCCACACGGGGGAGAACGGAGGCGCGCCAAGCAGCGGGGCCGGCGCGAGCAGGGACTACGGCGGCGGGCGCATCGCAGGCTGCCGCTACGACCTCAGCGCCCAGAGAGGGGGCACATGCGGCGGTCGAGGAGCGGCCCGGGAAGCAGGTGAGACGTCTGCTCGAACCCTCCCACGATGCAGTCTTCCCGGCGCTGTGGTCGGCCTGGATGACCCTGCGGCAGTCACTGGGGACCGACGTCATCTGGCGAAAGATACTCAGAGAAGGAATCTATCTGCCAGAGGTCGGGCGCCTCCAGATCACCGACAGGGTGGACTTCAACCGGCAATACGCATATCTGACGGCCATGGACGAGTACGCGCGCCAACGTGGTCAGCGTGCGGAGCCATCCCTTCTGGTGAAGGTGATGCTCGGTCTCGAGCCCGCTCCGGAACAGATGCCGCCGGAAGAAGATGACAGTAACGACTCCGATGAGGAGGAGACGGGGGAGGATGAAGGCTCCGAGGGAAGGTCCCATCGGGGGAGCCCACGGGAGAGCGGCGAGGTGGCCGGCTCTGACAACGTTGATGTCACTGAGCTCCTCGAGGTCCGCTTCTATCCCTACTCAACTTGCTTCATCCATTCTCTTATGCAGCTTCTAACCCGTTTCTCCATCCTTCTCAGGAGCACACGGACGTCGGTCAGGCGTCCTCAACAGGAGTAGGAGAGGCGCCAGCAGGACAAGGCGGGGGCCAGGCACCCATTATCGAATTGACAAGCGCTAAGGGGTCCCCTGCTGCAACTGTTCCTGCGGCGACCGGGGTAGCGGAAGATGATGCTCCGAACTCCCGTAAGTCTCCCTACTTTACTGCTGGTGCTTGCCATTGACGATCCGTGACTAACCATGGCATGCCCTGCGCAGTGATCTCAACATCGGAGGCTCGTCGGGTTGCCGAACCCGGGCCATCTACGAGTGGACCAGTGGTGGACATGCCGCCTGCTCCGGAACAGGCTTCCCAAACCGAGCCGGCCCCACCAACTGCTGATCAAGGGGCTGCGGACGTCGGCGGTGCTGCCACCGGAGAGAGGCTGGGGGCTGACGAGGGTGTCAGCGCCGCTGGGGAGAGAGAAGAAGGTTGCCCGGATGTTGGGGAACCTATCCCTCGTGAGGACCTCCCAGGGGCGGACCCTGCAGCAGACCTGCTGGCTGCCTTCCCTTCCTACCGGCCTGCCGACCCCGAGGAGATGGATGACTCGGACGCGGAGGCGGTCGAGGATAGCCGGGTAACGCGACGCAGGGGGTGGAAGTGCATCCAGCGCTTCCTCAAGCGAGACCCATCAGAATGGCTGGGGCGCATGGGATCACTTCAGACCTGGCTGCGCTTCCTGTGTGCCGGGGGAGCTGATGCTCAACGCCTCCATCTGACGGTCCGTGATTTCATGGCCGAGAAGATGCGCGAGAGCCGCCGGCGTGCCGACGTCGCACAAAGTCGGGACATGTCGGAGAGCACGCAGGCGCTCATCGCGGCAGAGCAGGAAGTCCGGCGCCTCGAAGGGCAGGCGGCAGAGAAGGAGGCCTTCGTCGCAGCATGTACCGAGCTTGTGGAGCAACTATCGGCACAACTGATCGACGCTCAGGTACAGCTGACGGAGGCGGGCCAACAGATGGTCACACTCCAAGTCGAGCGGGAGCGTGCACAGGCCAGGATTGACGAACTGCGTGCTGCGACCGCCGACGAGGAGAGGGCACGCAGAGAACGAGAAGCAGCCCTGGAGGCCGCCAGCCAAAGGGTAGCGGCATTAGAAAGACTCATTCAGCACGCTAATCCCTAAGGGCTGTTTTTTGCCATTCCCAGAACATTTGCTTCCGCTACTTAATATTTTGATCCACTTGTATGAATCGCCATATTTATCTGCGTCTTTTGGTTTAACATGCTCAACCACAAATTGTTGTCTTGCGGGAGTGTTAACCAAGCATCAGGCATCCATAATTGGGCCTGGGTTTCTGGAGAAAAGAGGGAGGTCATTCCTAGGAAAGAAGACCTCAGACCTAACCAATGTATCGTCCCCCAACTTGTTCCAACACACGAGCGGGACAACGCTAGGGGCGTTGAGATTTTATCCGAACATAGGGAAATGAGAAAGGGTGAATCGCGTGTCCCGAATCCAGACATCCACAACGGTCGGCCTTCCAGGAAATGCCCAAGACGGTAGGCGGACAGTGGATCGACCATAACAACTGCAATAGACGGACCGAAAAAGGCCATCATTCATATTGCAGGAGGCGGACCACATGTCATCATGAATACCGCTTTGGGGTTCCTTCAGACACAAGGGTGGAAAATCCAGATCAACAGGGCATGCGAAGCGTGGGGCAAAGTGACGATTTGTTCGGGCAGAATCCAACGCTCTCAAAATTGCGCCACCGTGGGGAAAACGTACTAGGCGGATGCACTAATCTGGCCGTGAGTCACCTCAATTCTCAGACAGCACCTCTCTGACGAGGAAACCGACGCTTCCCATCCTTGCGATGGGGCATCCCGAGCTGAATCGGGGAGAATATTACGACTGCACCACTCTACCCGATGTCAGGCCAGACGGCCGACGGCGAGGAGGGGCGGGACTTAACGATCCCTGAGGCTGGACCCGAGTCGAAATGCCCGGGCGTTCCTACGTACCCCATCAGGCTGGAGATCAAGCCATACGTAGTTCTGAGAGTGCAGTTTAACGTCATGCAGGACGTAGGACCCCATTTGGGGTAGATCTTAGTTTAAGGTCTTAGAGCTCGGACCATAAGGGCTGGATCTTAGTTTAAGGTCTTAGAGCTCGGACCATAAAGGTGGAGGATCTTAGTTTAAGGTCTTAGAGCTCGGACCATAAGGCTAGAGGATCTTAGTTTAAGGTCTTAGAGCTCGGACCATAAGGGCTAGATCTTAGTTTAAGGTCTTAGAGCTCGGACCATAAGGGCTAGATCTTAGTTTAAGGTCTTAGAGCTCGGACCATAAGGGGGGATCTTAGTTTAAGGTCTTAGAGCTCGGACCATAAGGGGGGATCTTAGTTTAAGGTCTTAGAGCTCGGACCATAAGGGGGGATCTTAGTTTAAGGTCTTAGAGCTCGGACCATAAGGGGGGATCTTAGTTTAAGGTCTTAGAGCTCGGACCAGAAGGGCTCAAAGTACGCCGCATCCGGTCATATCCCCTGGATATGCGAAGATGCACTGAGGGATAGTGTCAGGAGTGTCGAGTTTTCGCCTGGTCAGAATGGGAGGTGGGAAATGTGAATCATGCGGCCATTCACTCGAGGACCGGGAGCACCGGCGTGACGATATGAGAGTACTGCCGACCGTGGCGGAAAAGCAGCATCAATATCGCACTAACCGTTGATGGAATGAGGCAGCAAACGAGCATCGACCGCTCAATCGCAGGATTCATATCGATTTGCTGCCCGAGGCCATTGGGGGTACCGGCCCGAGTCGGTGGGAGAGCACTGAGGCATTGTGTCCGAACCGTTCGCGGGGGCTCCACCCAGGGCGTAGACGATGGGTCCGAATGAAAGGGAGCACGAAGCCTGAAAAGTGGAGGAAACCTGACCAAGCGGATCCTGACCCTCCTGGCAATAAACCAGAGTACTCTTGACACCGGTGGACCACTGCAAGGGGTCGGGTTACACGCCTTGAGGGTGACCTGAAGGCGGCGGATTCCCCAGAGAAGGGGGAATCTCTAAGAGGTGGGGGGCTGGACCCGAAGTTTCAAACATCCGGGCGTTCCTACGTATCCCATAAGGATGGGAATCAAGCCGCACGTAGTTCTTGAAGCGCGGTGCAACACAATCGGGCACCAGCGCGGGGAAGAGTGCGGGTCTGACCCTCGCACACAAAAGGAGCGGCATTTGATATTTCTTGTTTGTCCTTAAAGATGAATGGTTTTTCTTTGTGCGGCGACATGCCCGTGATTGAGAAATCTCTGGCGTCGCCACAATAATCAAGCCATGGAAGGCATTGATGAATGGTGTGGTCATTAACCAGCGCCCAACATGAGTGTCCCCTGAGGAGGACATCACGATGCAGTGCCGTTTTTCGTCGGGCGGCCAAGACGATCACAGTTTACGGTCGTGTGGTAGGACCAGACAACACAGTTTAAGGTCGTGTGGTTCGGACCATGGAGGAATCCGCTTATTGCGGTACGGCGGACACGGCGGAGGTGGGAGCATACCCAGCCCTGCGGTCACGCACGATTCCAGGAAAAGAGTCTTGGGATAGGGGTCTGCGTATGTCCATCACCCGAGGGGCAGAGATGCTAGCCTCCAGATATACTGGGCCCAGAACGCAATTGTTCGGGCGACTCCCTCCTCCTTATGGGGACGAGGGTCCAGCTACGCATGGCCCTTAGGGAGGATATCTGCATATATCCTTGGTGCTCAGATCATGGGAGCCTCGAACGACATCATTACCCTGGTTGGTCTGCCTAACGTGTAGAGGCGTACCGGAGGTCGGTATGAAGAGAGTGTCAAGATCCCACTACAACGCACAAAGGCGGAGTGTGATGAGGACTGCGCAACCAATGTTCAGAGCCCGAGAGAGCTGACATGGCGATCAAGGATGTTGCTGACGCATTCGCAACACAACATCCGATCGCGTCAGCCTAAGACGGGGCAAGCAAACGAGCATCAACCGCTCAATCGCAGGATTCATATCGATTTGCGGCCCAAGACCCACCGGTAAATCGACCCGGAGCGGCGGGAGAGCACTGAGGCATCGTACCCAAACCGCTAACGAGGACCCCTTTGAGTGAAGGCTCGAACAAGAGGAAGCGCGAGGCCTGACAAGCAACACAGGACTTGTCGGGATTGAATCTGACACTACAAGTCATAGACCGAAGCACCCAAAACATGTTAACAGATCTCCGGAAAGGGTCGGAGGACTCACCCTGAGAGCAACCGAAGGGGGGCAGGTCCCCGTGATCAACCAAGAGACGGGGCTGGACCTGAGACACAAGCGTCCAGGCGGTCCTACGTATCCCATAAGGATGGGAATCAAGCCATACGTAGTTCTTGAAGTGCAGTTTAACGTCATGCAGGACGATGAGGGGTGTGAGGTAGTCCCACACACGGGGGAGGCGTACGGCGCGGCCAGTAGACCGACGTGAATGAGGACATAATCCCCTGCTCACGCGATACGCCTCGCACAAAAAGGAGGGGAACTGGGGCCAGAGGCCCAACGCGGGATAGAGATTCCCGGGAAATGGGGCTGGGCCTGAAACATGAATGTCCAGGCGGTCCTACGTATCCCACAAGGATGGGAATCAAGCCATACGTAGTTCTTGAAGTGCAGTTTAACGTCATGCAGGACGATGAGGAAAAAAGAAGGGGGGAGCAGAAGGCATCCCCAAACGTGGAGGGGGGCGTACGGCGTGACGAACAAACCGACGTGAATGAGGGCATAGCCCCACACTCACACCATACGCCGCACACCCCGGGGCAACTGGGCCAAGGGCCCGAGATGGGATGGAAATTCCCGAAGGATGGGGCTGGGCCTGAAACACGAGGGTTCAGGCGGTCCTACGTATCCCATAAGGATGGGAATCAAGCCGCACGTAGTTCTCGAGTGGCAGTTTTACGTCATGCAGGACGAATGCTGAACAGTTTAACGTCTTGTAGCTCGGACGTAGTGCAGTTTAGCGTCATGCAGGACGAAGCACTTGGCAGTTTAACGTCTTGCAGCGCGGACGAATGCTGAACAGTTTAACGTCTTGTAGCCTGGATGAATGCAGTTTAACGTCGTGCAGGACGTGGTGACACTCAGGCAAAGTATTGCTTGAGGAACCTAGCGTTGGTGGGAGGAGTGACACGCTCACCATCCATAGTTGCTAGGGAGTACGCGCCATTGGGATAGACCTTGTGGACAACAAAAGGTCCCTCCCACTTGGGCTCCAACTTGGGCGGCTTCCTGCCGGGGATCATCGGTGCTCTTAGGGCTAGCACTAGATCACCCTGCAGGAAGGAGCGGAGGCGAACCTTCTTATTGAAAGCTCGAGCCATCCTGCTTTGATGCCTCTCCAAGTTGTGCAAAGCGCGAAGTCTATTCTCATCCAGTGCTTCCAACTCGACTAGACGGGCTTCAGCAACTCTGTCCGGCGCTTGCTGGTCGTAGACCGCAGTGCGCAAGGACGGTAACTGGATCTCGATGGGCAGGACAGCCTCAGCTCCATACACCAGGGAATAAGGGGTCATCTGGGTGGAATTGCGAGTCGTCGTCCGATAAGCCCAGAGGGCGTTGGGGAGCTTGTCCGGCCAACTCTTCTTGTTCTGACCAACCATCTTTTGCAGAATGTTAGAGAGGGTTTTGTTAAACGCCTCGATCTGTCCATTCGCCTGCGCATGATAGCGAGATGTATGGTTCGAGCGGATGTTATACTTGGCGTACAACTTCTTCAACTCGGCTGCTCGGAAATTGGTTCCGTTATCCGTGAGGATAGCGTGAGGCACTCCAAATCGATAGATGATGTTGGAGGTCACGAAGTCAGCGATCGAACAGGATTTGACCTCTCTGAGCGGAATCGCTTCTGCCCATTTGGAGAAGAAGTCCGTGGCGGTCAGAATGAACCGGCACTGGCGAGCTGTCGCCGGCGGGTAAGGTCCCACGACGTCCAGTCCCCAGACTGCAAAGGGCCAGGAATACCTTGTGGTATGGAGAGGCTCCGGCGGCCGATGCACAAAGTTCGCATGAACCTGGCACGCATGGCACCTCCTGGCGTACTCGATGCAGTCATGGATCATAGAGGGCCAGAAGTATCCCAACCTCCGAATCTGGTGGGACAGCTTCGGCCCAGTCTGGTGGGCGCCGCATGAACCAGCATGAACCTCTTGCATGACTCGTGGGATCTCAACTCCCTGAAGGCAACGGAGGAGAACACCATCAAATCCGCGTTTGTAGAGGATCTGCTCCAGGCCGGGACTGCTCTGGAGGACAAACTGCGATGCGCGGCGTCGAACTCGCTCGCGCTCGGCCCGATCTGACGGAAGAATGCCATGTTGGAGGTACTCAACCAAAGGCG
The DNA here is from genome assembly GCA_963277665.1 of Viscum album. Classification (NCBI taxonomy): domain Eukaryota; kingdom Viridiplantae; phylum Streptophyta; class Magnoliopsida; order Santalales; family Viscaceae; genus Viscum; species Viscum album. The sequence goes on along the minus strand of OY728143.1, from coordinate 51,679,370 downwards.
TCCTCCAATCAGGGGCTGATCCGACTGCTATATCTGGGGTACTCGGGGCTCCGGGCATAGGGGCAACCGTGGTGAGATTACTTACCAACGGGCCGCGATCTTCTTCCGGGATAACGGGAGCGATGAGCCTGCGGCGCGTCACGCGGACGATCAGGTTGTCCTGTTCAGGTTCCGCAAGTGACGCAGCCAGGCTGGCCAAAGCATCTGCTCGACCGTTCTGCGACCGGGGAATATGGACAATTTCTGGCCGAGAAGGGAACCGGGCCATCAGAAGGAGGGTGCACTCCAACAATGGCACAAGTTCCGGCTTCCTGACAACATAGTCGCCATTGATCTGCTTAACGACCAGCTCGGAGTCCCCTTTCACGCACAGACGGGGCACGTCGATCTCAAGAGCCAACTCGAGGCCGGTGATGAGGGCATGATATTCCGCCTCATTGTTGGTACAGCCCTCTGACAACAGGAAAGAGTATGGCAGCACGGCTCGCTCCGGGGTAATGAAGACGATACCCAAGCCCACTCTGTTGAGCTTAGGATTATCGAGTCTTCTACCGGTGGGGCTCCGGGAGGCACCGTCAAAGTGCATCTGCCAGCATGGATCGGCTCGATCAACCGAGAGAATGGTCTCATCAGGAAAGCCTAGATCCAGCGGCTGATCCGCGGAGGTCGGGTGAGCGGCCAGAAAGTCTGCCAACGCTTGCCCTTTGATGGCCTTCTGAGACACATACCTGATGTCGAACTGCTGGAGAATCACAGCCCACCGCGCTAGACGGCCAGTCAACATAGGTCGGCTCAGGATATATTTCAACGGGTCTACCCGAGAAACCAACTGTACCTCATGGTGCTGCAAGTAGTGCCGTAATTTCTGTACGGCAAATACGAGCGCCAGGCAGCTCTTCTCGATGGGGGAATACCTAACCTCCGCATCGAGGAGCATGCGACTGAGGTAATAGAGGCTATTCTCTGTTCCCTCGTTGTTCTTCTGGGCGAGAAGGGCACCCAGGGACCGTTCCAGGGCGGTCACATAAAGGACCAGCGGCTTTCTGGATACGGGCGGCATCAGGACCGGAGGTTGAAGCAGGTACTGCTTGATTTCCTCGAAAGCGGTCTGACACTCTTTATCCCATACATAGGTGGCACCCTTCTTCATAAGCCGAGAAAAGGGCTTACACTTGCCGGCCAGATTCGCGATGAATCGGCGTATATAGGCTAAGTGGCCTTGGAACCCTTGCAGTTCCCGGACGGTACCCGGGGGAGGCATCTGGCTAATCGCCCTGATTTTCTCTGGGTCGATCTCAATACCCCGGTATCTTACCACAAATCCAAGGAACTTTCCGGAGGTGACCCCAAAGGCACACTTCAACGGGTTCATCTTCAGGCAGCGAGACCGGAGGAAGCTGAACACTTTCTCAAGATCTTTGAGATGGTCCTGACGCTGGCGCGATTTGACAACCAAGTCGTCGACGTAGCATTCCACCAGTGTGCCGAGGATTGGCTTGAATATGCGGTGCATCGCCCGTTGATAGGTGGCACCTGCATTCTTCAGGCCGAAGGGCATGACCCGGTAGCAAAAGGTACCTTGGGGGGCCCTGAAGGCAGTGAACTCCTCATCCTCAGGGGCCATCCGAATTTGGTTGTATCCGGAGTATCCATCCATGAAGGAGAGGGCTTGGAACCCTGCTGTGGCATCAATCAACAGCTCTGTCACTGGAAGGGGAAAATCATCCTTCGGACAGTGGCGGTTGAGATCGCGGAAGTCGATGCAGACTCTAATCTGCCCGTTCTTCTTCCTGACCGGCACAATGTTGGCCAGCCATTTGGGGTACTGAACTTCCCTCACGAAGTTGGCTTTGATAAGCTTGTCAACTTCGGCCTCAACCATGGCACCATGGGATGGGTGCATTTTCCTGGGAGGCTGCTTGAACCCGCGATGGTTCGCCGGGAGACCTAGGCGGTGGACGGCTACCTGAGGATCTAGCCCCGGCATCTCGTCATAGCCCCAAGCGAACACATCACGGTGCTGCCTGAGAAAGTCCACGTACTGTTGCCGCTCCTCAGAGGGCATGGCGGCACTGACCAATGTGGGTCTTGGATCTGCCTCGGTTCCAAGGTTCACCTGTATTAACTCATCGACCGTGGCGGGGACGCCCTCCTCAAAGGCTGGGGGTGCATCTTCCACGTCCTCTCCACTCGGGGAGGGATCGTCCACGGGAGAGGCTGCGTTGGCAACTGCATTGGGGCTACTAGGTCCTGCTGGGCCACTGGTGCTGGCACGGGCGGTTGCGGCCATCTCATCAGGAGACTCGCGGACCGTCGAGACCATGGCCACGTCCAACCGGTGAATTGGGAGGACGTAAGCGTCATCCAGACTTGCCCAGGGATCGCTTGCAACAGCGACAGGCTCAACCTCACCTGCCAGGATCTGCTTATCCTTGCTCTTGTAATAGTCCGCGTCCAGATAGCGGGCTTCACATGAGGCAAAAGGAGAGGCATCTCCTTGAAGCACGCCTACTCGACCATTAAGGGAGTATTTGAGGCATTGGTGGTATGACGAGGGAACCGCCGCATGAAGGTGAAGCCATGGCCTGCCCATCAATGCGTTATACGCAGTGTCCTGAGAGACTACCATGAATTCGGTGTTGGCAACCAAGTCACTGAACTGGGTCTTCAAACGTATCTTGCCGACCGGGGTTTGCTCGGTGCGGTCGTACCCCTGGATCCTGAGGTCGGAGGGAATCAAGTAATCCTCAGACAACCCCAATCTCCGGAGCGTCCGAGTTGGAATCAGATTAATCCCGGACCCCGTGTCGACAAGACAACGCCGGACTTCAAGGCCATTGAACTGGCCAGTGACATACAGCGGACGAATGTGTCCCTGTATAGGAGGGTCCTCATCCTTACCAGAGAACGAGATAACTGCCTGACATTCGGCGTCCTCGATCGTTTCGGCGTGGAAGGCCTCTGCAGCCGCAACCTCTGTCTCGAACTGGAGGGGGCTCTTCAGGGCTTCAGCGAATGCCTCGCGCATCTCAGATGACATGCGCAGAGCCTCAAGGATGGAGAGCCTTGCTGGGATGTCGGCCAAGTGCTTCAGAACATCATACTTTTTGGCCAAGCGCGAGCCCCTGGTTGCAGGAGGTTGCTCTGCGGTTGGTGGCATGACGGGCCTTACCGGTTGGATCGGCGGCCGACTGGTGCTTGGCGCATCCCGTTGTTCACTGGTCGCAGTCCGGGAAATGGTCACCGTACTGGAGTCAGGAGGCCGGGATGGACTTGTGGCAGGGCGGAGCTGGTCGCGACGCGGCTGAGGCGGTTCTGCCTGGTCCCACACCACAAACAGTGGCGGAGGCGAATCCGTCATCCCCGGATGGGGGGCCTGCGCGCGTTGAGCTCGATCTTGAGCCTGCTGCCTAGTCTCAGTGGCGTGCACGGCCTGGCTGGAGGTACCAACGGCTGTGCCCCGGCGACTCCTGCTGCTGCGGTTCTTCCGACGGTGGCGACGACCGGGGACACTAGGGAGGTCCACCTGGTGTTCTTCAACGTCGGGAACCGAAAAGGGATTTACCAGCTCGACGGTGTTAACCGAAGCGTACCCAATACCGTCATCGGACGAATCATCCATCACCGGGCGGATCCGAGGAGGGACCCCCATCTCCGGGGGCATGAAATCGCCGAGAGTACGGGATAGTGGCGGAACTGGCGGGGCGCGCTCTTCCTTCTTGCGCTGCCGCCGTTTGCTCCTCTTGGAGGAGGCAGGCTGGGACGACGATGCCGAAGCAGCACCCGCAGGTTCTGGGGGCTCAGGCTGATTCAAGCGCGCACGGATGATTCCATGGGCGCGAATGGTCGTCTTGCGGGCCATCCAGTTATTGTACTTCTGGGACCCGCGGTCGGAGACCAGCTGCCATTCGTCCTCGTTGCCACTATCGTCATCTGATCCCACGAACACGCCCGCCACTTGTGCTGGAGCTGGGCCCAACCTGATTACATTGTTGTTAATCTGGTCTTGGAGCCAGTCCTTGAACACATAGCACCGCTGGATGGTGTGCCCCAGGGCTCGATGGTAGGGGCAGTAGCGGGGGTTATCCGTGAGATGTGCCTCCTCTGGCTTCCAACACTCAGGCAGTCGCACAATCCTCTGCTCCAGGGCGCTCCGGAAATAACCGGGGACCTGATCCTCATGGAATGAGTACGTCAGGTGTCGCGGGCCTCTGGGAGCGTGGTCTTGACGAGGGGCCGGAGGGGCCTGCCGAGGAGGTGGACCCTGATTATCTCGCCTGGGTTGCGGCGGTACATTACGCGGAGGGGCCGGCCGGTTCTGAGGCTGCCGTTGCTGGGCCGGGAACTGAGCCCGTGGAGGCGGATTCCTGTGAGGCTGTGGAGCTGGCCTCACCGGCAGCAGCTCCAACGGCCTGGGAGCCTCTATCTGGGCCAAAGCAGCGGGCTCAGCCCTGCTGGCTCTCCTTGCAGGAATCATAGGAGGCAGCGGGTGTGCCTGGCTGGCCTGTTGCAGGGCTTCCTCAAGACGTTGAGCTTTGTCTGAGAAGTCCCTGAACCCTCCGGGGTAATTCTGAGTGATCAGGGAAGGGACCAGCTCGGTCTTGACGTTCCCGACGCACATTGTCAGCAACTGCTCCTGAGTCAATGGCATGTCAAGGGAATACGTGAGACCCTTCCATCGGGCGACGAAGTCCGCGACTCGCTCATCAGGCCTCTGCTTGCACTTGAAGAGGTCTGCGATACTCGTCTTCCGGGTCGTGGAACTGAACTGGTAGAGGAACTGTCTACGGAGGTCCTCCCAGCTGGTTACCGACCCGACGGGAAGCTGGCTGTACCAGACAAATGCTGGCCCTTCCAGTGTCTGAACAAAGCAGCGAAGCTTAGCGGCCTCTTGCTGCGCCGGAGTCCCCAACATAGGCCCGCACCTCGAGTTGAAGTGGGCCAAATGCTGTGGCGGATCTCCAGTCCCATTGAAGGGGGCGAAAGTGGGATTCCCGAATCCCGGAGGCGCCGGCATGTCATCCACCCATGCTGGGTATGGCTTGCCGTCCGGTGGGATCACCACCTGCCGAGTCTCCAAGGCTTCCAAGCGGGCAATGAGTGCCGCCATCGGATCGTCCGGACATGGGTTCCAGTCCTGGCGAGGATCTCTAACCACGAGCGCATTTCATGGCCCTTCAATCGGGTCGTCGACCGGGTCGTCGAACTCGGCAGCTCGTGGGATGGCTGGCGGAGCGGCCCTTGGGGCAGCGGGAGGAATCCGAGCGGGGTCCCTCAAGTAGTCCCGCCGCTCGGGAGGGTGTGGCGAAACATACCGCGCCCTCTTGCCATAGGCAATGGCCTCTCTCCTGTCGGCGAACACGGCATGATCACGGTTGCCCGGGAGAGTCTCGTCGAGGTGCGGTTGTTCCGGTCCCTGCTGTCCTGGCCTGGGATCACCGTAGTCAGGCCGCCGTTCTGCAGCGCGCTCGGCGAGGAGCTGGTCAACCAGCTTCTTCTGTTCGGCGAGCTGCTGACGTAGCGTAGCCTTCTCGGGATCCTCCTCTGCCCTCTGCATGGAGGCAGATGGGTCGGCGGGCTTTATATCCTCGCTGTGCTCTTTTCCTTTGCTGACGTTTCGGCTTAACGTCAGTGCTTCAGTGGGCGCGGGGAGCCCCAGGAGGTTCCTCTGATGACGAGTAACTCTCACTGATGGATCTGACGACGGCTTGTCTTCGGGGGGGAAGCCCCCGTCGAGAAGTTCCAAGTCGTTCCCCTCTCCCGACAGGTCAGCCATGTTGACCGTTCCTGTCCCTGGGGATATACCCTCAGGGCCACCCAGCGAATCGGGCTGTCGGCGGATCACACTGAAGCGTAGGGCAGCGTACTTCCCCCATCCACGGATATACACGTGGGGAGTGGCTTCCTCGATAACTTTGCGGAGTACTTGAAAACACTCAACGCATCGTTGTTGGAGGGCCTCATGGTGCCCAAATGACCCGGGGTGCCGAACCGCGGGGAGCATGGCCAGGTCAATTTGACGGCACTGCTCACCAATATCCCCCAGGTGTAGTTGACTCCCGGGGTATGGCATTTGTAGGCAGTGAAGACGGGAGTGAGTCTCCCGGAGAGTTCGGCGGAAGCACTCGAACTCATCCGGGGTGAGCGATTCGGGTGCATCAAAGCCTGGTCCTGCGACTGGCCAAAACTTCTCAGGGAAGTGGCCCTCTGCAAGGACGGTCCAGAAGCTCCACGACTCAAACTCGGGACCCATATCTCCTTGGTCCTCTTCAATGGCTGGGAACGGATGGGGAACTGGTAGTGGTGCCGAGGCGGGCCGCCGGGCCGACGGGCTGGCCGGCGGTGAATACGGCGAGCAGGCCGATTGGCCTCCATATCCCGGACCTTCCCCTGAGGGTGGCGGTGGCCTGGCTACCACATCACGATAGGACGGGCCGGCGAGCGAATATCCTGCCGTAGCATCGGTGCTCGCCGAGGGCGCACCAGATCGTGGTTCGACCGTCGGTCCCCAGAAAAAGTCTCCGGTTTCTCTGATCGAGACGGAAGGCACTTCCGGAGGGGCCGGTACCAACCGCAAGTTTGATCCATGGGGGTCTACCAGGCCCTCGTTACTCCGGATATACCTTCGGAGAGAAGCGGGGATCACCTCGATCTCGCTCTCGGGGAGCACGAGGCTGACGTGCCGCATTCCTACCCCTGCCCTTGACTGGCGGGATTGGGGAGAGGGCTCAGTCGCCGAATCGTACTCCGCCTCTGAGTCAGAGAAGCAAACCGGTCGGATCTCTGTCCGGAATTCCGTAACATTCTTCCCTCGGCGTCGACGCCTTGCCTTCCTGCCCCTGGGTGGTTCTTCGGGGCAGGGCTGATCTCTGTCCTGGCGTCCTCCGGCCGCACTGGTGCTGGGGCCAAGAGGACTGGGAACCAAGGTGCGAGGGGCACCGGGACAGATATCAAAGGGGACGCGGGGAGAGATGATTCCGGGCAGGCCTCCGGGCCGGGATTGGGAGGTGGGATGACCCATGCCTCCAGAATCGGCCACGCAGAGTAGACCCTGCCGGTGAATAGCGCTACCGCGAGGTGGTCCGCGGTGGCTACTGCCAGTGCCAGCAACCGGGAGAGTCAACCCAACCTGCCTTTGGGGCGGTCGGGGCCTCGATCCAGGTCGGGCATAGGAGTTCCCCCGCTCAGGATGCGCAGAGGCCTGGCGACTGGAGCCAGTAGTGGCTTGGGCCAATGCGGCCGCTGTTGCCAGAGCCCCAAGGTGGGCATCCTCTTCCGCTCGTGCCCGACGTTGGCGTCGAGACAGACGAGCCGGGATGAGCGGCGCGGGCAGGTGGAGAGCCTGTTCCTCGACTTGAGGGGCCTGGCGGCGATGTCGCCGTGGCCTGGCGGGAGCCCTTATCGTGGATCCCTGGAGCGGACCTCGGATAGGGTGATCCTGGGCATCTCCCACCTCATCCGCATAAGGAAGGGAACTGTCAGAGCGCTCCGGGGATAAACTCCCGAAGCGATTGGACGTTGAGGTAGGCAGCGGTGCCTCCCTGCGCGGCCCTCGGGGGCGGCGGTGGTGGCGAGGCGCAGCCTCCTCAAGGTCCAGGCGAGCCATTTCCCTAGTGGGGATGACTCCCTCTTCCTCGTATCTCCGCACCAGGGTGTTGATAACCCTTCTCTGGATGACCTCCGAGGGGGAGAGAGGGCGTGGTCGTCCCGCAATTGCGGCTGCTGGGACGGCTGTGGGACGGGCGGGACCGCGCGGAGTAGCCGCGTCGGTGTTTCCCCTGTCCCTGCGCCAGTGGGCGGGTGGCGATCGGGCACCGGATCGGGCGACCTGATTTCTGAAAGCAGGGAGAAAGACCCATTAACACTGACAGGAAAAAGGAATCGACAACCAACCATTAGCGCCACGACGCCTTCCGTGGGGGGAACCCAGGCCCTCGACGTTGCGAGACGGAGTGCCCGATTTCACTTCCCCAGCCCCTGGCGGGTAAGACTGAATGCTTGGCCGGGCAACACGCCGGTCTTCCAACACCTCTGAAAGCCATCGGTCTTCGTATCGAGGAGAAGAGATTCACGTCGGGTTCACCATTTTTCTGTTTCGGTGCGGATGTGCGTCGGGTTACGCTGTTCCGCCAGGACGCGTTCGCGCGTGCACCCGTCAACCCGAGGGGATGGGCGCGCGGCTTGTGGTCCCGCAGTCCCGCTTTCCAAGGGCGGGCGGCATCCGTCCCTTATTCAGGGGCGTCTGCTCCTTGATCGAAACCGGGATGATGGGATGTCGGCTTCTCCTTCCTTGGACGTCTCCTCGGAACTTGTTGCCTAATCCGGGTCTCCCTCATAGACTTAAGAATGTTCGTGAATCTCGTTCCCGACGCCATATCTTCATGGACACCGGTTAATTACGCTGCTTCCGCCCGGACGTTCCAAGGAGTCTGGGCGGGGCAGCAACCTGCGGTGAGAAGGCCGGGTGGCTCTGGGTGCTGGGGGCGTGTCGTAACACTGCGGCTCTGCACATCTGTCTTCCGTCCCTAATAGGGCTTCTCGAAGGCATGATGGCCTGAGGCATCCCGTACTAGGTGCGGGGAACTGTGTCACCTGAGGTTTTCCTCAGCTTCCCGTGTTTAACACGGGGTATGCCGCGAGTTTAACGTCCAGCGGGGACGGCATCGGACCGATCAACACGAAAAGTGGATCAGATGACAGAACCCCTTGCGGGGAACCTCCGACGCTGGGGCCAGCACATGGGCGGCTTCCCAAGTAACGTGGAGTGAAGTGAAGTGGCATGACCCCACCGGGATGTGGCGGCCCGGGTAAGGATCAGGATGGATGATGGAGTAAAGAGCTTGGACCCCAGAGGGGCTTCCTACGTACCGCGCGTTAACGCGGATCAAAGTCAACGTAGTTCGGGTATACAGTTTAACGTCATGCTGGACGTCGGCAAGCCGACTCACGAAGAGGTCGAGGCCGCCGGGCGGAGGATTGAACCGAACCACCACGCACAGAGGGGGATGGAACGGCCGGGTGGATCACAGTTTCACGTCATGCTGGACGATAAAAGGGGAAATGGAAAAGGGGGGCTGTGGGGAGGCACCGCGGAGATACACACGGGCAGTCTCCCACAGGGGCGGATTCATAGGTGAATCAACGCAAGCGTGAACCCTGGAGGGGTCCACTGATGGACGAACCGACGTAAATACGACCGGGACGACCAGGTGGTGGGCTTGAACCTCGGGGAGGCTTCCTACGTACCCTGTATAGAAGACAGGGATCAAAGTCCACGTAGTTCATTCTGTCAGGACTTACGCACTTGGGGCAGCCCGGATACTGCAAAACTCAGTTGGAAGGGACTTGGACCGAAAGCAGAAGACACCTCGATCCCAGTCAGACCCTCTACTGGCTTCGGCAGTGGGGAGGTGCAATGGAGATACACATGTGCAGCCTCCCGCGAGAAACTAGGGGTTTGTAATACCCTGCCCCCGTAGGGAAAAGCCACTCCCATTAAATCGTCCCAAAAGGGGGACAATCCCGACATCCCTGCAGAGACGAGCGGGTGGGGGCCACGTCCAAACCGGGGGAGACCCTGCGTGCAGAGCACGGGATCAGGTTGCGGACGGTTTAGCGTCTTGCCAGACGAAGTACAGTTTAACGTCGTGTGTTGAGGACGAAGCGGACGGTTTAACGTCTTGCCGGACGAAGTACAGTTTAACGTCGTGTGTTGAGGACGAAGCACTTGGCAGTTTAACGTCTTGCAGCGCGGACGATGTACAGTTTAACGTCGTGCAGGACGTAGGGGCAGTTTAACGTCATGCTGGACGAATGCACAGTTTAACGTCATGCTGGACGAATGCACAGTTTAACGTCATGCTGGACGAATATGCAGTTTAACGTCATGCTGGACATACGTGCGTGTCACTTCGCGCAAGCCTGGAGGGCCGCACGGGAAGACAACGCGCGGTGCGGGCACCCAGGATGAGGATCATCGGGCGCCACGCAAGCGGGTACCCTTAGGAGGTCAACGGGGACGACCCTGGCAGATTGCGCGCAAAAAGGAAGCTTTGTGCGCAAAACTGCGGGCCGGCGCGCAATCGGGGCGGCTGGCGCGCAATTGGGCCAGTGCCTTGCGCGCGGATACTTGAGAATGCTCACACCGGGCTTCGAATAGCGCGCGGGGGCAACGGCTCATTCTCTAATGAATGGCCACTTGAAAGAAGGGGGGTGCGCGCAATCGGGCCGGATTGCGCGCACCCCGGGGGCAATTGCGCGCAAGCGGGTTCTTTTGCGCGCAAAGGCCTCAGGGTGAGTGTTTATTCAAATGAAAGGAGCCAGCAGGGATTGCGCGCGAAGGCGGACCCCGAGGCTTTCTTGCGCGAAAGAAAGGAGGTTACCTGAAGTTCGTCATTGCGCGCGGAAGGGGTTGAATTGCGCGCACGGGAGACGTTTCGACTTCCAGCAACCTTTGAAACGTTGGGGGTCGCCTTGTATTTATAGGCAACCCCGGGCGCGGAATCCAGGGTGCGAGCGCGAAATTCTTCTCGCGGGCGCGGAATCGGGCGCGGCGCGTAAGGGAGTCGCGCGGACCCGCGGCGCGCAAAATTGCGCGCCGGACCGGCGCATTGCGCGCATCCCGGGGGGTTTGCGCGCGGAACATCCCCTTTGCGCGCGGGCCTCTGAAATTCCGCGCAAGGCCTCCGGGCCCTCCGAAACATCCTTCCGACTCCAAATATGACCTCGCTTTCCGCATCCGGAGCTTCGTTTGGGAACAACGGACTTTTCCGGCGTCTACAAAGACCAAAAAAAAATAAACAAATGGAATATAAGGCTTATGAAGGACATTATATTTGTGGTTATGGATATCCATATTCAACTCCTCAAAGTTTTCACCATCATAAATATTTTTTATTCCCCAATAAATGACATAATAGTCATCCCGATGATAAAAAAATATCTACCACATGTGAGAATACTCTTGTATCCTACTCATCTTTGGGGGAAGTTGAATCTGAAACTCCATGACTCCAACATTAGAAAACACCTCAAAATGAATAAAAGTTAGGGGATATTTATGAATCCCATGGCCAAAACATCCCTTCTATTGAAGAGGAGTCACATAAAAGAACAAAAAAACAAATAACAAACTCCATCGGTCTCCACCTATGATCAACATTTGATTTCGGATGATCCTGCACTACTTTCATCCTATTTTTTATTTCTTGAATCTTATATGTCATTTTATACACTTGTTTAATTGAAACAATTGATTCCTCTATGACCCATGTCTTGTATAATGGAGAAAATAATTCTCATCTGTAGAATGATTCAAATGGATCCATAGTAATAGTGGTGTGGAAATTATTATCATAAGAAAACATGACTAGGGGAAACTGCATTGTTGATGAACCTCCAAAATCAATTAAATAGGAGTGAAACATGTCTTCATGTTAATGGGTGTTTTAATATGTCTAATCATCCATTTTAATATGAAAATTAGTACTATGGAATAACTGAGAAAAAATAGATTCATGGAGATGTCTCCCACAAGAGAGGAAGGACAAGGATTGAGATAAAAAATTATCATCCTCATGAATTTTTCAAGTTTGACAACATCCTCTGGATACTTCCTGAAAAAGTCTCATCATAGATAAAATCCTAGATTACTATAACATGTGTTGATTTTGTCAAACGATAAACTATCACCCATATAGATTCATATCCTCTTTAAAGTCATGGTATACTATTAAATATGTCAATTAATATTTCCTTCCACTCTATTGGAGAATATGTAATTGATTAGAAAACCATTAGGAAAATGGTGGTCTACCTTTACATAATGTCATTTGAAACGTCAAGAAAAGAACTACGCAACTAGATGATTCAACCAAGGCCACCAAAACCAACCACTCAATGCTCATAACATTCTTTTCTGGGTGGGATGTACAATAGAATGAGAAATGTGGAATAAAAAAACCATATTACAAATCACTGAAGGAACACAATTCAATCCATTGAACAAAAATATATGCATTCCATCCTCAGAACAACCATTATTAGAATTTAAAAAAACTATGTCTCCCTATAACTCCACCAAAAAATTACCCAACTAGGTATCCTCATATAGCTTTTCCAAGGAGGAATATACTGTCCTATGGTAAATATACCCTCTACCCCCATTATTAACCATATCACAATTCCTTATTATGATTTACTCCAACACTCTCCATGAATCTCAATATTTATGTATGACGTCATTACATGACTTCATTATCAATGCATTAGAAATACAATTATCCTATCAAGGTGTATAAAAATAAAAATTTAATAATCATACAAAAATTTCATCCAATGTTTCTTGTTCACAATCTTGTCGTTCTAGGAGAAGAAATTCATCAGTATGTTAGGTCAATATAATCCAATAAATTCTCACTGATGAGGTAATGTCCCCATTAAATTAATGAAATCACCACTTCCTTTTACTCAATATAACCAGAGGAAAAAGTTATGCTCATGTGAAATTGACTACTGAGACCCATAAAAACAATTGATATCTGCTGAATCAAAATGCATCCCATGCCAAGTGTGAAGAATCATATAAAATCCACATACATAATCCCTCTGCGAGAATTTAAATAACACCAAAACTGACCATTTTTTCATTCAGACACACAAATGATGACTGAAACTAATTAGTCTGAAATAATTCCTAATTTTATTAGAACAAGGTTGTTAGTGAATCCCCTTCTTTAAAGAATTCATATGAAAAACACATATAATATCCAAAAGACCAAATAATCTTCACACCTCAGCCACTATATTGGGGGCTTCCAAAAACATAATTAACTCAATATTTTAAAAATTAATAGGAACTCGATGATGTTATTCCACATTCCCCTACAATCCATATTTAGTAACCTAGATATATCTCATATAAAATTTCTCAAATAGAATATCATGATAAATAATTCCTAAAAATTCTTCATTATTCTATGTATTCTACTAATAATATTCAGAGAAAAAAATATTTTCATCAATGGAAAAAAAGAAAAAGATATCATGGAACTCTCTAAAAAATGCATTCTTCAACCCCATGAACATCACTTGATCATTTTCACACTTAACATCATCATAATGAGATTATATTTAATGGGATAAAAATATAAGTGAGTCTTGTAAATATCATCAACCCTCACCCACATATATTGATATCAAGAATAAAAGATATTCATTGATAATCAAATTGATCTTTTCATCTGATCAAATAAATCCTCAATCTATATATGTATATATTGGTTCTACACTATCACTTAGTTCATGCAATGATAATTGATATAATGATACAAAATGAAATCATCGATTTTCACAAAGAAAACAGGTGCACCCCAAGGGGAAACATGTGGCAAAAAATGGATCCATCATACCACCACGATTTATGTATATATCTCACATCTCAAATGGTTCTATCAGAAATTGTGACCTCGAAATAAGAGATACACCTAGGTTTTTCAGGATTCCAATTTCAATCTTCAGTTGAGGAGGTAAATATATAACCTCTTCTAGAATGACATATAGTGTGTCTTCAAAAACCCTTGGAAACCCAATTAATGAACCTATTATTAAATTAAATTCATCTCATACATAAAAGTTGATAATAAACTAACATGACTCTAAACCACTTGAGGGTCTCGCTCACCAAAAAACATCACTAGATCTCCATCAACATCATATAACCCAACCTTCCTCCAAAAATAATTTACAATATCCTACACTGAACACAACAAATCCATGTTGAGGATGGTGTCATATGGACAAATAAATAAACATTGGAGGTCTCTCAATGAAAGGATCATCTATATCACTAGATTATAGTCTAGATAATTCATTCATGTCATGTACAACACCTACCATTATATTAAATGCCAATAGAGTCAGAGTAATTTCAAGTTAATGTCCCATTGTATGAATAGGGGCAGCTGATATAGTTCATTTTTTACTAATAAATAAATAAATTAATGAACCCATTTAGAAAAAATGAATAGAATACCTCAAATTATTTTATGATTTCTTGCTACTAGTAACATTATATCGTGAATCTTACCACAACCATCTCCACGGCCTCTCAGACCCTGTTGAAAACAAAATTCATAGCCTCACACTTCTCTATAAGGATAAGGTGAATATTGGGTATACCATCTACGAACTCCATTTATTCACTGATGATCCAAAACAAGATAACCCCACAAATATTGCCTCATCCGAAACTACCTCAAGAAAACAAGCATCATATCCATTATATTAGTTCTAATACATATTTTCCTTGTTGAAATGAGATTTTAAGGGCTGTGACTTATCCCTCGAAGACTAAAATATATTCTGTACTGACTGTTGGAACCTCGGACCACAACATTACTTTGTAAGGAATCATTACAACTCCACTCTCAAGACGAATCCCCCCCCTTGACAACCGATTTCTTAAAATCATCCACTACATAACCAATTATCTGACTAATAAATCAAGATACATCATTAGACCAAATGGGGTGAGATGTCACTAGATGAAAAGATGAAAAGATTCTTCAAAATGCCTCACCCTACCCCCTCATCTATAAACAAATATGATGAAAATTGTATAAGGGTCCCATAATTGATCTCAAACTCTGGAACCATGGATCTCCCTATCCCAAATGTAAGAAACTCATTATGACATGAAAACATCATTGTATATGCATGAAACATTGCATTTAACATTTCTTAGAACATTTCAAATGATATTATGGACTCCTCACAATCTCTGAGGAACAAAACCAACCACTTCCGCACATCCCCACCCAAAATTATCACATCCAATAAAACCCAGTGCTCATACCATGTGAGGATCAAACTGAGATTTTCACAACCTCTTTTATATTTTATTAAATTACTGAATATGAAATTTATCCATCTTAATACTATATTTTCTAGTTCTAAAACTATCAGTATTTTCACCTCTATGTGTCATCATCATTGACCTCTTCTAGTGGTGATCTTATGGAACACCATTCTGAATGATAACCAAGCTCCATTACTAAAAAATTTAAAAAAATTATATCTCCTTACCATGGAATATGAAGTACATAAAAATAATTAGTTTATTACCCCACGGACCACCCATATCAAACTCATTCAGAAAGAATAATGATGTACCATTCCTTCCTAGGCCTCTCCCATGAAAATCTATCACATTGTATAGTAGGTGTAGTAAAGATAATTATCTATGAATTAAATCACAAGGATCCCTAAATACCCATGACACATCTAATCTATCATGTTTACATTTATATCTAAAAGTAGATGAAATTGATTCCATATCTAAACATGTGTCCTCATCTATTCCTAGCCCCAACCTTCATCCAACCCTCTATCTAGAACCTCTAATACAAATCTATCCCATACCACTACTTACAAAGATACTGTAATGAGGGGAGAGATATGGTGACTTCTTGAGTCCAATATCCAGTATGATTTGGGTTGGATACCAGCCCTGAGAGTATAGTATACATGAAAATGGGATGCATTACCCTTTAAGAGAAAATTGTGAATAAGAGAGATAAGAAGGATAGAACAACCAAAAACATATTCGATATATATATATATATATAATAAAATACTAAAAACAAGTAATTTCATACAAAACTAAATAACTGAATGTAAACCACATGTTCTAAAATTATAAAAATGGTAGTGACTGTGAATAATAAATAAATCCTCCTAAACCTCGACCTAGTTGTTTTTATCCTGATCACCAACCTAGTCAAACATGCCTAAAAATAGTTTATTCATATGTATGGTGAATATAATTGTACACTTAGTATGATCCTCCTCGAAGCACCTCATTCGAAATATAACTAATTAATTATTATGAATCTTAAACAAAAGTGAAAAAAACTCATCACCTAAATATGTATAATGATTTCAAAACCTGACCTTGGATATCTCTGAAAAAGTATCTCACACCGGAGGGGATATAATATAATAATGAATCATAAAGAGTACACCAGTATAATTTCCCCACCGGTTTACCACTCTTCCCTATTGTTTAATTTCTTGAGCATATCTCTCTAAAAGTAAGCTATCCTGAAAAAACATCAGCCATGTACCAGAATGTGAAACTCGTTCATCACATAACCACACATTAACATATCAAAAAAATATACTTAACAAATAGTATTTAAAATCCATCATAACCTATATTATTAATATAAATCCTCACTTATTATTCCTCAATACATTACATGATATAAATCAAATAAAAACTGGATTTATCAAAGACTACACATGTATCACATATAATAATTCTTTGGATATAATATTCAGTAATACACATGTTCAATCAATGATAATCCAACACAACCCTCTAACCAAACATGTGGGGAAAACATATATTTGTTCATACTATCACAAGTAACGACCAATAAAATTGAGTAGATTCATAGAGGGTAGTCAGTAATGCATCCTACCTCCGAGATGTTGTAAAAAACACCCACATAGAGTCCAAGAGTTTTTAGTTCCCTTAACCAAAATGGGTGGATAATAGTTTTAATAATAGTATATAAACGATAAAATATATAACCTAACCACATTTGGGACATATACTTGACTTATACTGAACTGAAACTATCATCACTCAGACTCTAGATAGCCACTGTGAGGACCGTATATCATATAACAACAAAAAAATATAAAATTTCTGTATTAATTACTTATTTTCAATGTGAAGTCATTTTATTTTATTTTATATATTATTCACTAATTAAACAAAAACATTATTACACATTATATTATATTAATTATTTTAGAAAATTAGAATCCCACAATGTATAATCCAAACCAGGGACTTAGTTTACCAAAATTAACATCTTTTATGAATTTTCATTCCAACATCAAATAACCCCTTGGGTCAAAATTTTTATATCATTGTTTGAATATTTACCTACAATGGAACTCTAGTAAAACCATCATACACTTACATTTAGAGAAAACATGCAATAAAACACATAAACCTTCATAAATAAGTGGGAATAGAATGTAGATAACACGAGAAACTCATCCATTAGAAGTGAAATATATCAAAAAGATAGAATTAAATCTCTCAGTATCTCATCAATGTGTATGGATAGATATAAACCATTCCGTCTCATCTGGTTCCATCCCTAACAGACACATGCATATACCAATTCATATCATTATAACATGAATCATCTAATTACTTGTCATATAGTCCTCCCTACACATATACCACAATATTCATTCTATGCTCATCCATATTGGGATCGGATCACATTTGTGACTCCTCACACCATATCCCACTACATCACTCCAAGATCATCCATACGAGGATCACATAACAATGCTCGTATCAAGATTCCATAAAAATAAAAGATTAAAAAACAACAAAAAATAGTGATAATGATCCCTAAGAATAATGAATTCATCCTCCCTTGAAAATTATGTCTCGAAGATTCGAAAAATATATTTCCCTTGAAAATTGGAAACTTATGCACTAAAATTTTTTCTTTATCAAAAATACATTTCTTAATCTATATTGAACTAAATAATTCATTTATCATTTATTTACATCTATAGAAAATGAATGGAATCAATCTATATAGAATATAAAAATAGTAACATTATATTATAAATTATTCTGGTTCAACAACCTAGGGATGTAACATTACAAAAATAATTTTTATTCTCCCTTATTATTAATAATCATTATCCAACATAATGTTTATTAACAGACTTTGTGAATTTTATTAATAAAATGGAATACACTTCAATTAAACATTGACAACAAAATAAATTTTATAATTATAAAATTACATTAAGGAATAGAATTTTTAAACAAGCATCTTTTTTCAAATGAAAACTATATATTAATTATTTTTGGATTTTATTATTATTACCAATTTCAATCTAGAACAGAATTTTAACAATGAAATTCATAGATATCACAGTATCTAGAAAATAAAAAGGAAAACCTCAATCATTGTTTTAAGAGAAAATATCTGAAATAGGTGTTTCCAACAAATTTTGTAAATCTTGTTCAAATAAATACTAAGTTAATTACATTTCAATACAAGGGGATAAATAATTTATGATATATTATTTTACATAAATAAATAGGCAATAAATGAACCCCATTCCTAAAAATTCATCAACATTAATCACATGATTATGTTTTCTGTTATAGATCACTGATCACCTATCCCACAAGAACAACACCCATCAAATGACATGGTAGAAAAACTGAACCAACACTAAACTAGAGAAACAAAATTAGAAACATTTGAAATCAAACACCATAGAAACATGAAAAGATACTAGAGTAAAAAAGATCTAATAAGAAGAAACCACATGGAAATATATGTATAACACATCATGGATCACCAAAGATCACTACATTTTATAAATGAAATCCCAAGGATAGATTCCCTTCTATGGGAACCTAAAAACATGAATGGGGGAATCGTTTAGTATCGTGGAATGTGATTAACAATTGGGTTCAGAAAAAACAAATTCATATAAAACCATTAATAATTTTCTACAACAAGGATTAACATGATGTATAACCAATTTCATTTAATGTATTCTTATAGGATAAATTTTCATCAAAAAATTATTTTCCCTTTTTAATATTTTTCTTCAATTAATTATACATTTTAAGCCAAACCTTAACATGTTATAAAGCACACTTACCTAGAATTTAACCTCCATGATTCCATAATCTCCCATCAAAACTCTTCCTAGACCACATCTAATCCACCTCTGAGCTCCATGAGTGAAAGAAACATACGATGAGTTGGAACAGACATATCTGTTCCCATAAAAAACAATTCAATAAATTAGTATCCATATATTTTTTACATCATCTAACTTTATAAATTTGAGAATAAATTTTTTTGATGGGATGGTTAACCATTCTTATATTTGATTTGATACCTCTTGAATGTATATTATCCCATAGTGTGGAATATAATGAGTATATCAAAAAGAATGATAAAGGTGATTGTAATATTTGAATCTGTTTTGGAATGATATTTTGAATTTAATTGCATATATGATTTTATTAAATGAAATTTCATGTAACTAAGGTATTTTATGATGTTATGAAGGCCTGAATTAGAGTCTTCGGCTATCTTGAATTCCTTAATTGTATGTTGGGTTATATGGTCTCTTTGGAGGACATTTGGTTGTGCCCTATTTTTATACCATATTGAATATCTAATTTGTATGATAGTATTTATAGTCTCTTATGAGGGAATAAGGGTTCATGTGATTTTTTCCAATCCCATTGGTGAAATGAGTATGTTGTGATTTTAGGTCCCTTAGGAGGAAATAATGGGTTTACATGATTTATTGTATTTTAGGATGGATAAATATATGATTTTCATAATTTCCACTAAGAATGAATTATAGTAATGATGGAGATTAACTATATCACGGAAGACCTAATTTTATGTAAAAAAATATTCCATCCTCATTATAATTAAATATATGAATGGTTTCATGATATCCAATGAATTAATAAAGGTGTCATGGGATTTATGGTCTCCATGTAGTTATTAAGGGTATACTAGTTATTAATTCAATCAATCATGGATTATGGGAATACTATGATTTGGGGTATCCCCTAAGGACATAATTTTAGGCTGGAATATAAGGTATACAAGGAATGAATAATTTAACATTAGGATTTATTGTATCCTAGGAAGAGTTATGAGAAATATTTTATTTATATTATCTTTTATAGAATTATGGGTATAATGGATTTTCATTCCATTAATGGAGGATTAATTTTAGAATGGAAATAAATTAATCTGATGGGGACAAAAGGGAATAGTGAGATTTAATGTCTACGTGGAAGACAAATGTTTATCATAAAGTTTAATTCAATATATGAATGGTTAATGATAAACTATGATTTATTTTGTTCTAGGATTTATTAATTTTATGCTTGGATTTGTAGTTATCATAGAATTTTTAATGATTTTAGGGTTGGAGGCCTAAATTATATAGGATGTTTAATTATGCCTATGAGAGGGGATACCTACATATTTTTATAAATTGATTCCAAACATAAATTTTTTAGATCCTTTTGAAATGTTACAATAGAACTAATAATGAAATGAGATATGTTCCATATTAGATTCTTCTATGGTCTTTAATTCATAACCTGGAAAGATCCATTAATGTACATGAAACCACGACTAATATGTCTTCTAAATTAAGGTCACCTGAATTTTTATATTTAATTATAGATATCATTAAAGAATAATGGAATTATAGGAATAATTTTCCTTAAAATATATTCATTCAAGGTTTTATAAAATTGACAAGTTTTTCATTACTATTTATCCAGATTGTTGGTTGGTAATTGAATATATTGGTTCTAACACCATGATGCAAGAACATGAGGCAATTGGTTCTATGATGAACATAAAAATGATGTTGAGGCAATTTACTTGGGATGCTGTTCAATCTATGTGTCATCCAATATGTAATTGAAACTATATCGAAATAATGATTTATTAAAAGATAGGAGGTGTAATTATACAGTTGATTCATTAAAGATATGAATGATTGGATACCATATATGGCCTAGGATACATGTTTTCTAAATTATAAAATATTATAAATTAAATGTGAGTGGTGAGTCACAACATTGGTTCTCTGGACTAACGTACTTGAAAATTAATTTCAATGAATTCACAACCCTTTCCATCCAATGGGAGCCTAAATAGACACACCATGGTATAAAAGAATAAATCCTGCCATAATTCCTAACCTAAAGGACTCCCATTATCAATGGGGTGTATAATTTTATAGAAAATGAAATTTAAAAAGAGTAATGGGGATTTTTAGCGGGGTTCATTTTCTATTTAATGTTATTTTCCTTGTGAATTTGATGAAAAATAAGGTTGACCATTCATAGGATTTTGTTTGTGCTCATGTGATGAGGGAATATATCTAGAGGACATGTGTTTTCTAGAACTGGGTAATGTAGGTACATGATCTATTGTGGTAGACTATTCCAGAAACATGATACAAGGAAGTTTGATCATAAATATATACCAATTGGATACATCATGCATTAATGATACCGTTGAACCTTGAACATATAAATTGGTCATGTGGGAGAAGATAACTAACAATAAGTCATTCTTGGTCCATGGATTATGGATTTGTTTGGTGGTTATACTAATCACATAGAAAATAAAAGGATATGTCCTCTACCAAATTTTAAAACATAGGAAACAATATTTGACAATATATATATTAATTTAAAAATAGGGCCAGTGATGTCTATGAATGTACTTCAGCAACATAACAACATGATGTGTGAGGAACATCAATCGCCAGATATAATTAAGGTGGTAATGTACTCACACAAACTAATGAAGAAGGTTTTGTGGGTCTGTATACATTTTATATAAGCAATATATTTTATAGAAATGTTGAAAAAATGTTTGCAGTATACTATTTCAAATAAATATCTATAAAAAAATTTCTAGTTGTTATAAACCACACACATAAAGACTATGTTTTCCAAGGAAAATAAATTTCGAAGGATACTTTGAAAATAATTTTTTTGGTATATAAGTTTTTGAATAAAATATATGAATTCCATGATGTACTCAATATTTGAGTTGAATAACACTATATAATTAGATTATGAATAATTTTAAGGGATCTATAACTTATGGTGAGAGAATAATCATTCATTACATAAATACCCTATTAGTTAATTCTTAATGGAGAAAAGTACAAAATATTTTTATTATCTCTTGTAATAATAATGGTCATCATGGAATGGGACACCAAATCATTTAGATATATTATTTATGACTACAAATGATAGAAAAAAAATGATACATTTTTTTATGGAAATGATTCCATTAGAATAACATAATAAATACTTTTTAAAATATATTCATAGTTATATTATCTCTAAATATGTTTCCTCATTGGAATGAAAAATATTTTTACTTCAGAATGAATCATTTTTTCTTTTTTCAAAACATATGTACTAATTATTCAAATGAAATTATAATGAAATTAATTATAAGAAAAATATAAAACAATATATTTTTTGGTTTGTTTAAATGATCTATTTAATTAATGACATGTGATGTTGTTGAAATGGAAAAATGTAAAATTTAAATTCCAGAGGTTATTATTGGATAAAAACATATCAAAATAGTAATTATCTATAATCATTTATCACGATGTCTTAAAATTGAGAATAATTACCAATGAATAGTTGATAGGTATAGATGAACGAATGATATATTTGAATCGTGAAGTAATGTAATTATTAAAAATTTATTGTACATCATATTATATTAAAATTTTAAAATCAATAGACTGAATATTTTTTCAATGAGTACAAATGATGATAATGTCAATACAATAATAATTTTAGTGGGAGTGACCTTATATTCATTTTAATATATAATATTTCTTTTGAAACTAAATAATGATGGTAAAATGTTAAATCCAATACAATAATCATTAATTATAATGAAATTTTAGAATATTGATCATCAATTAATATATTATTTTTAATATTACATCTAATAATAATGTGATATTTATCATGTTCATGATGATAATTAAGTAATACATAACTATCTATTTTACTTTTATGGATGTGAAATGCACAATTGGTATAATGGATATCACAGATGACTCAAGAGCTTGCGTTTTTTATAACCTAGTAATGGGTCCCTCACACATGGTAGTAATACAATCCTATGTGCATATACACTTCAGATGCATCACTTTTTCCCTACATTAACAAATCCATCCCTGAACTAATGGCCTTTTTAATAATAAATTATTTTTGATGAAATATAATATTATAATATAATTTACAAATAAACTTCAAGAGATAGAAATAAAAAATAGAGTCATATTTTCATGGAATTATAAAAAAAATTATAACAAATTATTGTTGAAAATGTACAACATATGGTCCCAACCACAAATATGTTTTAAATGTACATAATATGATTTTAATTTTTATGGATTTCATTATATTTTTGAATCATTCAAAACAATAAAAAGGACATATGATTATAATGACATTATAAGACAACACTTTATGATTAATTTATTAAGGTAATAAATAAGAATAAAATGATTTTTTAGTCATGTGTTTGAATGAAGAACGATGGTATTATATTTATAATTTTTATAGAGATACGAATAAGAATTTAATGGTAAAAATTTAATAATGATGCATCGATTATATATTCAATTTTACTAAATATCTCATAAACAAATTAATGATTTCATTGAATAAACCATGAATCAATTTTACATGCACTGTGAACAAAATTATTAATATATTTCATCTAAAACTATAAAATTTTTCAATGTTCAAAACATGAATCAAATGGAAATGGAAAAAATTAACTATATATGTTGAAATTATCATACCATGACTATAAAATAAAACATTTATAGACGAATGAGTAAAAAATTAATTAAATGTGAATTTTTTTAGAATTATGTAATATGTTTTTTAGTTTTAAATTTGTTTTCAAGCAAGTTATATGTTTTGAAATACGAAGAAAAAAAAATGTTATGAAATTGATTTTAAATTCACACACACACACATATATATATATATGAGTGGTTGATTCATATTTAAGAGCATATGAAATATCCAAATGATATCCAATAGAGATATAAGATTGATTTTTAATTCTATTATTTCATAATGTTTTTATATATTCAATAAAATGAATTAAATTTTTTTACGTGAGAAAAAAGTATTTAATTATTTAAAAAAATAACAACAAAATAATTTTGACCAATTAAAAATAAACAACACATCAAATAAAATCTGAAGTGGTTGAAAATTTCAATCATCAATTTTTGTAACTGAATTTTTGTAATAAATTTATACCAACCCTAAAATGATAGTATTCAGTATAACAAAATAATGTAATTTTGAAAAATGATGAAAATTTACACTATTATACAATTAACATTATAGAAATAAAATTATTTCCAAGAAGAAAAATAATTTTTATTGATTGAAATAATTTCAATATTCAAATTATATGTTTTATATACACATAAAGTAATTAGAAACTGATGAATATACATCATAATTTTCACAAATTATATAACAATAAAAAAATGTAGACATATTAATAGAAAAAATAATCAAAACATTATTATAATGTTCTATGTTGTTATAAAATAAAAATTTTTAATATTTTTTATATAATTTCATAAATGTTAAATGTGTGATTGAAAATGTCATCCATTAAAAAAATAGTTAGGATTATAATTCAATATTATAAAATTGATTGAAGAATAATGATGACTTTAATGAAAGTTATACCAGTGAATGATATGTGCAGTGTGGTTGATATTAACCAATGTTTGATTTTAAAATAAATTAAAAATATTTTAAAAAAAGTGTTTGAAATGATCCAAACATAGAAAACAATGTATTTTGGTTTTGTAATTATATATTAATCACAATTAATTAATTTAGGGAACACATGAATAAACTCTAAAAATTACCACACATCATCTCTTTAACAACGTGCTTAAATTGATTTTGACTGAACGAAAAAAGATTTGTTGTACTCATCATCGATAGGGGTGGATATTTATCAAAACTAAAAATGAACTAAAAAACTCAACTCTTTATCAGTGTTAGAAACAACTATGATGATGGATATCTTTATGAAGTGTACTGTTTGAATAATAGTACATTATATCACTTAAATCTATATCTTGTATGAGAATAAAAGTGTAAGGATATTAATAATTTAGTTGAAATAAATATTTCATCACCAATACAATAAGAACCAATATTATATACATTTTAAAAAATGTTTATTTATAATTTCATTTGTAATTATTATCTAAAAAATTAGAAAACATTAATGTTTCATCATTTTTTGCAGTTGTGACCACAACTTAAAAAATCAAGACAATGCTATCAATTTCTGAACTAACCAATCCATCCTAAAAAAGAATCCACCCATATAAAAAAATAAATATTATGTTAGATATTCTATAATGAAATAAATTTAACAAAAATATTAAATAATACATTAATATAATGTCAATTTGTAATAAAAAAGATACATTTGCAATTATACTGGTCACATCATGCATTAAATTGATGTAAAATTGATTTTTTCACCAAAATAATTACTTAGAGATTGTTTTCCTAAAGAATTAAAATAATATGAATTTGTTTTCCTAGTATTCATTTTTTCACCTTTTCTTTTTAATAAAATTAATGTAAATTTTAAATAGAAAGACATGCATGATGTTATACCGGTCCCACCGTGTATCAGATTGAGGTGCTGTTAAGTTATATATATAAAAAATTAAATATGTATTGTTTTCCTAATATATCAAAATAATATGAATGTGTTTTTGGATTTTTGATAATTTAACTTGGTATTTTTACTTGACTGTAATTTCAATATAAAAACATATACTCTGAGGTATAATGTTATAATCTTGTGTCAATTTTACATGAGAATAAATCCTACACATAAAAAATGACATATGAATCAATTTCATATATTATCAAAAACAATCAGATCATGCTTTATATATTATGATGGAGAGAAACATTTTTGGATCAAAAATGTCAATTTTAAAATTAAAATGGACCATTTGAGTCATAATGGTCACAACATTAGTAGGAATGATATGAGGATGATTCCTACACTTCAAAAATGACATAAAGACCATTTTTCTACTTTATCAAAATAATCCATTGGTGTTTTAATCATTTTTATGTTTAAATTGTTCATTTTCTTATATTAATGCAAAATTTAAATAAGAAGACACACTTGGATTCATTCTAGTTGCACCGTCCATTGGATTGAGGTTCATTTGATTCCTATATGTCCAAAATTATATATGGATTTTTTTCCTAATGTGTTAAATGAATCTGACTATTTATTATCAATTTTTTAGTCTGTTGCATGTTATTTTTAATAAAATTAATTCCAATGTAAAATTAAAATCTATATATGGAGTCATTCCACTAATATTATGCATTATATTCTGGCTAGTTTTACGCATACATAGTAGAAATGAGTTAAAGTTCATTTTTATAATGCATCAAATCAATCTAAATGCATTTTCGCGTATTTCAATATGTCCCTTGTACATTTTCCTAAAATTAATGTTTTTTAAATCCGAAAGTCACACATGGAGTCAAATAATATAAACCATGTATATTATTTATTTCAGGTAGATTAATAATCATAAATAATTTCATCTGTATCGTTTTACTAAATTATCAAATAAATCATAATTCATTTTGATTGTTTTGAGTAATGAAAATATTATTTTTACTTAAATAAGTATCATTTTTTTAAAAAAATGTAACAATTTGTGGTATACTAGTTAAAAATTACATAATGTAGAGTTTTGGATGATTACTAAAAGTCAACAAAAATTCTATTATATTTTCTTAAATTAATAAAAAAATTGATGTGTTTATGTGGTTTTTAGTTTTTCAATTGTTTTTTGAAAAATTATTGTAAATTTTAAATAAGAAGACAATATTAGTTATATAACAGTGAAATCATACATCATATTGTTGTGATTCTGACTTTATAAATGTAATATGGATATTTTTTACATTGTATCAATATAATCCAAATTCATTTTCATTATTTTGAGTATGTCATGTGTGTTTTGTTCTAAAATTTCATTTCCAAATGAAAATAGGAACATTGAGTCATACCATTCACATCATTTGTAGAATTGAGGTGAGTCTGCGTCCTGCCATTTAAAACTATCTTATGAATAATTTTTCAAAATTATCAAGACAATAAGTGTTAGATTTCTATATTTTTTGTGTTCTTAATTAGTGGTGTATTTGTTTAACTGAAATGTCAATTTTAAACTGATAATGAACACTTTGTGTCCTACTCAACACACTATGCCTAAGATTTAATGTTTGTTGATTCCTAAAAAATGAAAATTACTTATGGATCATTTTACTAAACTAAAAATATAACACAAACACGTTTTTGTAGTTTTTAGAATATCACATGTTCTTTTTTATGAAAAATTAATGGAATGTTGAAATAAAAAAAACACACTTTGAGTTATACTGGTTATATATTGTGTAATATTGAGGTATAGGGGATTCATACACATCAAAAATGACTTATGTATCTTTTCCATATAGTATCAAAACAATCCAATTTTTTTCATGGTTCTTATTATGTTAATTTTTCTTTACAGAAAATCTAATGTAAAAATTATATTAAAAATATATTGTTGTTATATTAGTGACATTGTGCATCAGATTTGGTGAGGATAATTTCTGCATGTCAAAAATGACTTATGTAACATTATCCAATATTATCAAAATGATCCATATAAATTTTATAGGTATTGAGTCTGTCGTCTCTATATTATAGTAAAATTTTATTTCAAACAATAAACATGAAGATTGAGTCCCATTTATCACATAATGGGTTGTTATGATATTAGAATTCATCTTACATATCAAAAATGAAATTTGAAATGTTTTCAAAATTTATAATGACAATCGAAGCATGTTTTATTGGTTTTTCATTGAGTGACACATATTTTTAACTATAATTTCTATTTTAAACTGGTAATAGAAATATTGAATCATTCTTGTAACACCATACATCAAATTAATGTATAAAAATAATATGAATGCATTTTATAGGTTTCTAGTGTGTCAATTGTTCTTTTTATTTAATGTAATTCCCAATTTAAATAAAATTACACACATGGAGTGGTACTAGTCACACAATGCATTATATTGATGTGAGGATGATTATTACACAAAAAAATGTCTTATGTATCATTTTTATAATGTATCAAAACAATATAAATTTGTTTTCGTGTATTTCATTTTCTGAATTGTAATTTTTCTATAAAAATATCAGTTTTTAATAATAATAAAAACATTGATTATTATCAGTCACATTGTGCATTCGATTGATGTGTGGTTTGTTCGTAAAATTCACATATGACTTATATACAGTTTCACATTATTTAAAAAACCATTGAATGTGTTTTCTTCATTTTCATCATATCGTTTTTTCTTCTTACTATCTTTAATGACCAATTTATATAAAATTCATAAATATAGTCATAATGGCCACCCCATGAATCGTATTATGGTGGGATAGATATCTACAGTATGGAAATTACTTATTGATCCATTTTTTATATTAACAAAATAATAAAAATGAATTTAAATAGTTTATTTATGGAAAATTTATAATAAAATTAATGTCAATTTAAAATAAAAATACTCACTAGGAGTTATATCAGTCACACCATGCATCAGATTGAGGTCAATTGATTCTTATAAGTCAAAAATTATGTATATATCAATTTTCTAATGCATCTAAACAATCTAAATGTGTTTGTTCAGTTTTAAGTATTCTACTTTGAGTTTAATTAAAATTAATGTCCATCTTAAATTAAAAGGCACACAAAGAGTCTAACTGGTCACACATTTCATCATATTTAGGTGGGGATTATTTCGACACATCACAAATCTTATATGGAGCATTTTTCAAAAATATAAAAATAATATGGATTCTTTTTCATAGTTTTCAAATTGAATGTTATTATTTTTACTAAAATTAATGAAAATATTAAATAAAAATAAACACTTTTTGTTATATCAGTCACAACATCCGTCATATTGAGGGTCTATTTATTCCTACACATCAAAATGACTAAGGGATTGTTTTCCAAGAGTTTAAAAATAATAAAAATGCATTGGATCACTTTCTAGTATCTCAATTCTATTTTCTGTTAAAAATTAATGTAAATTTTATATAAATATACCCACATGAAGACAAATCGATCACACCATGTATCATATTAAGGTTCAATTGATTTATACATGCTTCAAATGATATATAGATTGTTTTACACAATTGTTAAAATAATTTTATTCCATTTTATCAGGTTGTAGAATTCCAATAGTTATTTTCTATTAAATGAATTTCTATTTTATATAAATGTACACACATAGAATTTTATACTTCAATCAATTTGTCATGTTGAGGTCTAGTTCATTCATACATGATGGAAATAGCATATGGATCATTTTCCAAATGAATCAGTATTATATGAATACATATTCTTGTATTAATATATTTGACTTGTTTTTTTACAAACATTAATTTAAATTATAATTTAAGAGACATAATTTGAGTCATATCAGGAAGACCATGAATCAAATTATGATGTATATAATTAATACATGTAAAAAAATTCAAATGGATTGATGTGTTAAGTTATCCAGAAAATATTAATTTGTTTTCTTAGATTTGATTGTGTGATTATTGTTTTTAACTAAAATAAAAATTATAAATTAATAACATATAGTACATGTCATATAGAGCACAATGGGAATCATATTGAGATATGTATAATTGACTCTGTAATATGTATTTTTCATTAAACTATCAGAAAAAAGATATAAATGAGAGAACATGATCCATTCTTATAGAAGTGAAACCACATGCATCATAATATAATACAATTTTTATAGCACCCTGGGTTCCCTATTCCATAAAAAACGAACATTTTATTTCCTTTATGGCATGTATTAGATAAATTTAACTAAAATTTGGCTTCCCAAAAGATATATGAATGAAAAAAAATATGAGGTAAAAATTAAAAATTAAATTACAAAAGAAATTAGATAAAAAGTTAAAAAAAACATTAAATAAATAAATAGTATCATAAAAACTATTCATTATTTTAATACATTCATTTTCCATTTCCTTGTATTCATTATTTAAATTGAAAAAATGATGTACAATATGTGACAAGCACAACTAGATTTTAACAAAAAAACCTAATTCAGGGAAGAGAACCTACCAATATGATAAAACAATTCCTGTGTTTTTAATACTATAAATAAATAAAAAAATAATAAATATGAAACAATACATTAATAAATGAATGAAATAATAGAAACATCACAATTTGAGTCATACCAGGTACACTATGTATCAAGTTTAGTTCAAGATCACACAACAAAAGTGAATCCTTGTGACAAATAATTCATTTAAGTATAATCTCTATGAAAATTTATAAATAAAAGAATAACATTGAAATGAAATTGAATGTAACTAAATAATTAGATTCAATTATGAGAAAAGAAGTTATGTAAGGTGTAGGATGTCACATCATCATGATATATGTCTAGATACAAACATACGGTATGATTTAGATTCATTATAAAAAATCTATTTCATATTGTGAAGTTGTGGATTTCAGATAGACATAGTAGAAAACGAAAAATATAAATACTCAATTCCATAATAATTATTTTAAATGAAATATTAATTATCTTCAAAAATATAACTTTATGTATTCTAGTTTGGTGATGGAATTTGACATCTCTAATAAATTTAAAATCAAAATAAACACAAAAAGTTACACTTGTTTGTTGATAAAACCACATAGACATTGAGAAAAATAAAAAATATGTTTTGGAATGTGCATTTATAGAGAAATATATTTATATATACCCTAATACTACTGTACTTACAGATCTATTCAATATCCTTATATGTATTTACTATCCCCATTCCAAAATTTTAATGATTTTAAAACACTATCCTATAATAATACAATTATCATTAAATCATAATACAAAATATATACCACATTTTTTAGTTGTAAAATTATGGATGTGTTTTACTAATAATTAACCAATGTCATCACATGTGGTTATCTGAATGGAAATCCATTTAGTTAATGTAGATAATAAATATTTATAGTCTCCAAACATACCAAAATTAGTTATTAATTGATGTCTAAAAATTAATAAGTAAGGAAATTAATGAAAATACATTTGATATGATTATATTTTATGGGTTTAAACAGACTTCCTTTGTATAAATAATAGTATTTCATCTATATTTATGATATCAAATGATATGGCCAGTTTATCCATTATTTCATCAATTTGAACTGATTCCATTTTTTTGTTTTATAGATGTGACATGAGGAAAATGAGTCGAAAATTGCGTTAATAAAATAATCCCTTAAACATTTATTCATAATATATCTGAAAAAGTTATGAATTTTAATCAGTTTTAATTTACATAGAGGTTTTTAACTACATTTTGAATAATTATGATGTTCGTAATGGCCTCTCTGTTAGTCTGATTATAGTACTCAAGAGGGGGGAGGTGAATTGATTAACTATAAAAATTTCTTTTAAATATTGTCCTTTTCTATGTTCCACCAATTATAAATATAATAAAAGTCAATTTCTAGTGAATTTAAAAGAGTCATGAATGTTCAATTAATTTCTCAATATATTGATTTGTTCTCAGTTATAATAATCTAAATATCAATATAAATTTTAAATCTATCCTAGTCATTCAAAACTATTATAAGAAAATTCTAAACATACTATTATATTTTATCATTGATTGAATGAAATATGTTTTAAATCTTGTTAAAATAAAATAATAATTGGAATAGTGGAACATAAAAAATGATGATAAATCACAAGTAAAGACATAGTCTTATCCACTTTCTGATGACCTTTCACCATGTAGTTTAAATTAATAAAAAAGTTTAATCCACACCATGTATCAGGGTTCACAATAGCACACAACAATTTCTAGATCACTATTGAACTCTTCCCTAGTTCATCACGGTTAAAACAAAAAATTGACAACACAGAAATTCATCCATAGTTCTATGAGGGACACAAAAGGAAAAATAGAGTTTCAAATTTGGGATATAAAGTATCATCCAATTATTCATATGAGTTAGTATTTCTGTAAAAGATAGATACACACAATACTTGTAAATTTAAATAAACGAACAAAACAAATATTAATAATTAAGAGTTAGGTTTAGAAGGACTTGTGTGTAATGCAATGTATATTTGGACTCGTTTTATGGAGTGGAATTGATGTCCTTGTCTTCTTCTACAAGTTGAATCCAAAATAGGATGTTGAATACTTTCTATTCTGGATTTCAATAGCATGAGGTGTTTTGCTTCATGTATAAAAATATGTTCAGGTCAGCTTAGAAGGTTTATCACTACTTCTTGATCTCCCTGCATGTTCTTTCAATGAATTCTTTGGTTTTGGAAAATATGCTCGAGAGATGCAGGAGTTCTTCGGTTTTCTTTTCTCGCTACTATTTTGGATTCCATGAAACATCCAGATTATTCCCCTTTTATACATTGAGGTCCATAAGAAATAATCATCTCCCCATGTGCATGTTCCACGTACTTTCCTATAAATATACTATAAATAACATTTATTAATGTTAAAAGAATAGTTTTTTCTAAATATGAATGTTTCATATTAATTTAAATTAATTTATAAAATACATTTTTATGACTATCAGTGATTCATTAGTATCATTGAGTCAATATAATCAGTCTATTTGTGTTGGTGAATCTCTCTATCGGTGTGAACTTTTGATCAATATCATTGACTTTGGTAATTAGTGAGTAATTTGACCTATCGGTCTATCCGAGCATCAGTGAGTCATCATCATTGACTCATTTCGAACTGTTTGTGTGTTGCCCATTGGTGACACATCCATTAGAATGTCCTTTGAACAATCGGTGTGTCTCCCATCAGTCAGTCATCCATCGGTATGTCACTTGAAGTATCATTTTGACTGATCATCAGTAACTTGTCCATTTATGTGTCATTTTTTATGTCACTGAGTCATGCACTAGTTTCTTATTCGATTGGAAAGTCCTCATCGGTGACTTTCTTGATTGGTAAGTCCTTATCGATGAGTCATCCATTAGTGAATCTGGTGAACCTATCAGTGTGTGGGAGATTTAGAAATATGAAAATTGTCATTCCTATACATAAAAACACAAAATTAAGATAAATTTCTAAATGCATGTAAATATTCAATTCTAAATATGTTGAAACAAAAATATACATAAATTATTGTATTACTAAAATTTATTATACCAGGTGACATAATTTTTTCATTTATTAATATTCATTTACATTATTGAAATTAATTAAAACATAATATGATAAATATCATGATTTGTACATTGACGTGATTTGAGATTATTAAAACAACTATTTCACAAAGGGTCCAACAATATCCTTTTTTTGATAATCACAAATCATGTCATTAATGAGTTATAGAAGATGTTATGGAATAAAAATTACATTACATAGAAAAAAAATGAGTGTGAATACTATATATAACTATAAGGTCTATCCTTTTAAACACCCCCTCAATAATTGTAAGAAATCATATATAGACGGTTATTATAAGATAGATATATATGAGCAATTTCATTCTCTCCCTTAGTTGGTTGTATTAGAGAAGTCTTACTGATTAATATCAGAGTTGGGATATATAGATATATTATCTATTGATCACATGCCATCTTTCTAATGATATAATTCCCCCCTTAGGTGAATAGATGATTCCATCCATATATTTTACCTCCTTTTGGGAATACCAAAAATATGAAAAAGGAATATAAGGGATAAAGAAACAGACATTTAGAAAATATGAAAGACCTAGAAGTCCAATGTATATTTATGAAGGTACAAAATAGTAATAACATGAAAATACACTCATAAAAAATAAATGTACAAAGCCATATAAAAAATGGGTCCACATATAAGGCCTGGTATTTTAGGGAGCTTTCCCTTTATCTGTTGGGTCAATGGTGGGATTAAAAGTTATTTTTGGGGATGTAGGAAGGGATGATGGAACTATGACATGAGGTATCACTATTCTTGTAGGAATTTATGATGCACGGTTTGGTCACTTCTTTGACATAATACGACTGAGAGGCTATTCTTGGATAACTGGACGGATCTCAGATAAGTCTTGGGACACTATCAACTGATAAGGAGGTACTGAACCATGTCTCATGGATGAAGGCAGAAAGACCAATATAGCCATAGACTGTTCATTTACGTAAGGCCTCAATATCATTATAAAATAGTTTATTGTTTCACCCCCATAACGAATGGCCTTCTCTAAATCATCATTTTACTTGAACTTCTCTAATGTTGGTGTAGACTTCTTCAATTAAATCACTTTCCTCTTCAAATCCTTTGTCAGTGTAGTTATCATGATGTTATCTCAAATGTGTTTAAAGTTGTTATTAAACTAATGCATTGTGTATATTATTGAGAAATACATATCCACGTTTTCTCTAATTTTTTTTTGAGAAGAAGGTGCCTCATTTGTGCATTATCTCACCATGTTATATACAAGGTCACATTCCTATGAACATTAGAATGGGTATCATTATCAATACCATATTGGATGGTCCTTATCTTTTCTCTAATCACATTCTAAAGTACCCCATATCAGCTACAGGTCTGGTACCTCTAAAACTAGATGCACCAAAAATATTTTTTCCTATATCTTCCATTATCCTTTTCAAATATGCAATCACTAGATGTGAATGAATGTTACTAAGAACCTCCATAACACCCCCAAATGTGGCTCTGAAATCATTTGACAGAGATGCCATTTCATTCACCATTTTCATCACTTCTTCTCCCAGAACAAAATTATATCTCATAATGGTCTCAGATATAGTGAAAAGATTTGGTTGTATCTCATGAATTACCATTATAACAATATGAGTAGAATCCTCCTAGGAAATACTCACACATATAGAATCACATTTATGACAGGATTAGAGGATCTCATAAGTTCCCATACATTATTACTGAATTGTTCGAAATCATCCCTGTTGACATAGTTACTATGAAAAAAAGGCATAACTAGCTCATCACTGGTAGGAGAAGCAGGTGATGTTGGTGAAATAGTTTCCTAATCAGCCTATGGAGTAGGATGAACTACCATCTCCCCATCTGAATCATAGTCCCACATTGACAAGATATATCCTGGATTTCAATTCCACTCAGGAGATCAAGTCCAATCTATTGGATCCATAGTATCAATTCTGAATCATCTACCTTGAGGCACATGTACAATCATAGTTTCATCTCATTCTCCATGACCTTTATAATACATATATGGTACTTCCTAAATGATTAAATGAGAATCATTGGATTGTTCATGTATATACTCATTTTCAACATCTCAATCATCATGATCTAGACCATCATCATAAACCCATCCATCAGGATCAACATCATCATGTATACCTGCTTCATCATCATCAAGATGCAAAGACTCCTCACATGAACTAGATTCTTCTAGTCCTACTTTTAGTTAGTCACTCACATAATCACCTCCACCACCACCACCACCATCCTCATCCACATCATCATCCTCCTCCACCTCATCAATCATTCTCACACAACCTTCCACATCAGAGACTTCAATCAATTCCTCAACATAATCTAATAAAGGTTCAATATAAGGTATTTTTAATTGTGTAATTATAGGTCCAAATGTAATATCTTTATGGAATTAAGCAATATATTGTTCACTCCTGACATCTATAGGATACCATACTTCTCTTTGGATATTATGATCAGATTGTTATTCATCATAAAATGCAACCTAATCTTCCGTATTAAGACCTAGATCCTAATGATCCCTTGGTTTCTTAAGATAATCTATAAAATTATAATTCATATATAATTTCTTGAATCTTCTACCAAACATAATCTACATGGGTTCCAAAATATTTTCATTCTTTCTCAAGTGTCTTTTTTTAGAAAAATCCACTATAAGAAATAATCACCTGATATCCATTCTTTACAAAACCCAATTTCATCAACGTTGTAAAGATCATTCTCAGATTATAAAAAAAATGGTTGCATTCATTTATGGTTTGATCATATCACAAATTTATACCATATATTTCAAATGTAGATTCACATTCACCAAATTCTTTAACAAATAAATCATGAAGGAATCATTATAGTTTATAGTAGTAAAATGTCCCATCAAAGGGTAGATTTGGTGTTGGATAAATTTGAAAATCATTTTGGACTATCCAACTAATTTTGGTGTTTTATCTCCAATTGATTATTTATTTCTAGTCAACTACTTAAATTCATGTTCATTAGAATATAAATCTGAGGTATGTGGATTGATACCATGGTATTTATAAAATGTTTCTTTATGCAAAATTCTCAAGCATTCAGCCCATTCTCTTGACGAAAATAAATTTCTTCTCCCTTTACCACTAACATCATCCTAGATGACTCAGATCCTTCAAAATGTACATCCATGTAGAGATAAAATCTGTGCACCAACAAGGGATAGAAATTTCTATCATTGTCTACAAACTATATAATCCACCCTTTTGATTCAAAAACATTCAGCCAGAGAGAATTTCTCGACAACAACCTTTAGGCAGAAACTTCAATCTCAGTAGTCACTATATAGTTTACCAACTCTAAATTAAGAGAACATGTGACACTACATGATTCACCTTTTTGATATTTGGCTAATGGTGAATCACATAGTACTTCAATAACATGATTATTCCTCCCTATTCTGATGGTTTTGGTTTAATGAAGTGAGTGGTGAGGTCGTTGGATTTTAGGTAGAGTGGGTAGTGAATAGTCGAAGAGTAGAAGTAGTGTGTATCAGTTAAATTATACAATTTAGAGATTATAATTTGTAAAAACCTATAATAGGATAATGGTAAAAAAATTAAACTATGTCATCTTTTCATAAAGTGTACTGATAGAAAGATTTACTAAAATGTTCTTATAGGCATCAATATCAGTTTCACTCTAACTGTATCAGTCTCACTTGTCCTGTTTTATTTGATTGGTTACACCATATTAGTTTAACCAGATCGGTTTCACCTGATCACCGTCACCTAATCTGTTCCACCAGATCGGTTTCACCTGATCAGTTTTACATGATAGGTTTCACCAGATCAGGTTTAGAGACTCAATTTCACATGTTCTATTTTATGATATATATTTTACAAGATCTTATTGACGAGATAATTTTCACATGATTGGTTAAACCTAATCATTTTCATCCACAAACAAAATTTCTAGGGGATATGGTTAGATAGTCATTATTGTTTTATCATTCCCAATTCATGTATGAAATATCTCTTTCTATCAAAGATTAAAGGTTAGGTAAAAATTTTAGCAAGTTCATGAGTCCTAATAAACTCAAGAGTTAAATCACCTTTTTATAATGATCTTTCAAAATTTTATGTATTACATAAAAATGTATTTTTAAAAAATGGGAAATAGGATATATATAAATTTTAAAATCACTTATACTTCTAAAATTTATAGGGATATGTCTAGATTGTAATCCATTGTCTAATAAACTGTGTTTCAACCACAAAATTTGTTCACAACAACTACTAGAAGCAATGTACTATTATTGAGTAGTTGATAATAAAATATAATTTTTATTTTTACAACACCATGATATTAGAGAGTTTCCCAGAAAGATACTTGTTCTAGAAGATTAATATCTTTATAATTTACACCCACTAAATTTAGTATCAGAATAAGAAACCACATGAAAAGGTTTCCCTCTAGGGTAGAATAATCCAAATTTTGTTTTATATATGAGGTATTTGAAAACAGTTTTCACAGCATTTAAATGTGACTCTTCTTGGTTTTCATTAAATATTTCACACATACACACACTAAACATGATGTCTGACCTACAACCAGTTAGTTAATGAAAAATCTAGGGGATTCCACTCTATGAAGTTTGATCAACAGATTTCCATTATTCATCATGTTCCAACATTTATATAGAACACATAAATGTTTTCATAAAATTAATTCCATCAAAGCCATATATTTTTAAAATATCACTAGTATATTTACTTTGATTTATAAAAATACCTTCATTGTTTTGAAGTATTTTAAATCTAATAAAATATTTCATTTCACCCATCAAACTCATTTCATACTCACTTTTCATCATTTTTTATAAATCATAGCACAATGAATTTTTAGAATGACCAAAAATAAAACAGTATACAAAAATTTGAGCGATCAAAAAAAATTAGAATTTTTTAAATAACGTAGTATCTTCAACTATTTTTGTAAAAACATTATATATAATAATGTTACATAACCTATCATACCAAGCCCATGGATCATGTTTCAAACCATATAATGCATTACCTAATTTGAAAACATGATTTGGAAAATATGTATTTGTAAATACAGGGGGTTGCTCAACAAAACATCCTCAATAATAAAACCATTTAAGAATTCACTTTTAACATCCATTTGATAATTTTTGTAATCCATGTGTGATGCATGGGAAGGTAATATTTTAATTTCTTCATGCCTATATACATGTAAAAATGATTCCCCATAATCAATTTCCAATTCTTGATTATATACTCAGGAAACAAGAATTTGCAATATTTCTAACTATATTTATTTATTAATCTACATTTTTCATAAACACCCATTTACAATCCAATGGTCAAGTTATATTTTGGCCTATCAAAAATATTCTGGACTTTATTTATCTCAATCTAATTAAGCTCTTCATGCATATACGTCAAAAAAATCATCATTGATTGCATCAATGATATTTTTAGCTTTACTATGAGACAAAAATGCTTGCTGATCATCCAAATTTCTCAAGGATGCTCTAGTTTGTGCTCATCTATCTAAATCTTTATCTACAACAAATAAGGGATATTTTTAAAGGGTTCTAGTTGTGTTAGGAAATTTATATATTGTTATCGTAAGATCATTACATGTTTCTAGTTCATTATGGGTAGAATCTGGGGAATTTCCACAACTGGGTATTTATTCAAATTCTTTTTTCAGATGGTTAGAAGGTTAATCATTAATATCCAAATTTGGTATATCCTCTTCATGATTTTCATGAAATGTCTTATGTTCATGTGGATCTATTTCATCAAACATGACATGTAAAAGTTCCTTTATTAATTTGGTTCTCTTATTAATGACATTATATGATTTTTTTATAAATAATATCCAAGGAATATTCCACTATCTTTTGTGAGGGAAACTTTATCTGGATTATTTTTATTGTTTAGAATATAAACATTACTTCCAATCAGTTTAATATTATTTACCATTGGTTATCTATTATTCCAAAACACATAAATAGTTTTCCTAAAGATAGGTCTTATTAAGAATTTTTGTTATTTAACCTGCTGTATTTATATCGTTATCCCAAAAATAAATCAGTTGGTCATATTCATGGAGTAATGTTCAATAAATTCCCCCTAAAGTCTTGTTTATTTTTTTTACAACAAAACATTTTTAGGTTTCCTAGAGGATGAATTTTTTTACCTAAATCCATATTTTGGGAAAAATATTCAATGTTTTTATTTTCAAACTCATGGACATGTTAACTTCTTATGTATTTAATATTATGTACCCTATAAATTTCTTTGAGTCATAGCAGACTTTGTAAAATGAGAGCATGCTTCCCTTTTTGTGAGCTAAAAAATGGTCCATGTATACCTAGTGAAATCATATACCAGAACATAAACAATGTTTTCCCCATTGATAATTAAATCTCTAGATGGTCCAAACAAGTCCATGCTAACCAACTCGAGAGTTTGATAAGTTGTAACATATTTCATGGGTTTAAAAGATAAATTTAGTTTCCTTCTATTTTGACAAGTATTTCACACATTATTATCTAGAAGCTATAGATTGGTTTGGTCTTTAACTAATCCTTTTCTAGTTAATTTCATAAGGGAGTGTACATTACAATGTGATACTATTTTTTTACAAATCCAAGACACTTTGTGAATGGAACATTAGAAGGAATCATTCTTTGATTCTAGTATGTATAAATATACAACATATACATTACCATTTCTAAGAGCAGTAAATACAAATATATTTTTGGAATCAAACATATAACATTAATAATTTTTGAATTTGAATTTAAATCCTTAATCACAAAGTTGAGATGTGGTAATCATGTTATATTATAATAAATCAATATAATATACTTTTGAAATTGAAATAGAGTTAGGGTCTCCAATCTTGCCTATGTCGATGAGTTTTCTTTTATCCTTTTTACCAAATATGACATATCCCCCGTCAATAATGACGATATTATCGATTATTTAGTGATATCTTTTCACAGGTCTTGAAAAAAAACAATACAATAATAAATATTTCTATAGGAAATCTTTAGGAATTTTACGTAATAAACAATTCATCTATGAAACGATTTTGTTGCCCATATTTTCAGGGTCAATAATCCTTATAAATAAACAATTTATGAACCCACAATTGTCTTTTGGATTTCATATATGTAGAATGTAATGTATTTTAAAAATACTCATTATTTGTTCTAGAAAAGTTTTGTGAAGTAAATGATTTTTCAGAAATGGAACGCGCATTAAAATCTTGTATTTTTTACTGAGAAGAAGATTTTATAGATTTAGTTATTAAATGTGTTATAGATAAATATAATTTTCTATGATAATATATAATTATAGTAGTATACATAAGAGATATTTGTTTACTATGTAATTGAGTAAGTGTGTTTTTTCCCATTTTTTCAACACATTGTTTCTATTACATAATCTAAATATTATCAATAGAAATGATCAATAAACATATTTTTAGAGAATGTATTACTAGAAATAGTGTACCCCAAAATATATCACAACATAATGGATATAAAATGAACCCAAAACATTAAACATATTATATTTGTATACATATGAAGTGGGTCAATGTTTATTTGACCTTTAGAAAATTTAATATGAAAATTTCATTTGACTTGTGTAAAATCCACAATATGATATTTCATAAATAATTAATTAAAGTTTATTGTGGGATTCATCAAATATAAAGGAACTCTATAAGGGATACTGAAGAGTAATACAATGTTTCATTATTTTGTTTATTTAGTTATGTAAAGAAAGAATATCAAAATGATACATTGATCTCATCCAAAATAGTTCATTAACTATTTCAAAAATGTGGTGTTTTGGAGCTCCATCAATCCACACACACTGTGGAGTAATTAACCTAATGAAACAATAGAACATATCTATGTTGTGATTTCCATCATAGTCAGACACATTCCATTGGTCCTTGAATCTGATTCTATTATTTTTCACCTCAATAATGTTTTTGTAACATTGTCATGCTATGACATCCAATTTTTTTTGTGATAGTTGATCTTCATTGTATATATTTTCATTGGTTTGGGAATTATAAATATATAGTTGATGAATATTGGGAGTACAATAATATATATAAGTTGATCATTCAACTGCATTGGGAGTCGAATTAGATTGAAAACATATTCCTCTATAGGATTGGGCCATCATCATGTGTAGATAGTCATTGTTCCCCTACATTGGGTGTTGTAGAAGGATGTAAACCTATATATTATTCATGACTGAGAGAATCATCATGTTCATATGTCATTATCTTCATATGTGGTTCACCATTTAATTTATGTTACAGAAATATACTTCTGAAAAAATATTAACATAAAGTAACTATTTGTATATAACTTGAAAATATTACATGCTTATTGTATTACATTTTAAATGGTTTTAGGGATTTGACCTCTCCATCTAGTAACAAAATTCCTTAATTGTGGTATCCTATGACATAAATGACCCCTTCTACATTGATACAACTGTGAAATGATTACACATCCCAATGAATGGTTTATCATTAGTTAAATTTTCATTTTAACATTCTTTTTTAGATGATAACAAAAAAATTGATAACATTCAGTTCGAA
Source organism: Viscum album (assembly GCA_963277665.1). Classification (NCBI taxonomy): domain Eukaryota; kingdom Viridiplantae; phylum Streptophyta; class Magnoliopsida; order Santalales; family Viscaceae; genus Viscum; species Viscum album. Next base: position 51,637,665 of record OY728143.1, on the reverse strand, counting down.
TGATCTAACTCATAATATATTATTAATACCATTAATTCCATTATAATTGATGCATTGTTGAACCCTTCAATTATAAATTCCACAATCATGAACCAGAATTCAGCAATTTTAACAGAACCCATTTTATTATGCTAGTTGAATTGATAAAGTTGAAGTTGGGTTTTTGTAAAATAAAACTAATATTTTTTAAATGATGCCAAAGTATGCCATATTATAATAAATTGTATTTCTATTAATGGTAATTGATACATGAATTGATTTATCCACAAGTGAAATTATACAATTTTTATGGTACTACCATCAACATGTTCATTTGTATAGAATTCATAACGATTGATAACATAATCATCATAATATAATACACACACACTTGGTCCTTTGAATAACCATTGAAGTAATTCTGTTATTTATTCTGGATTTTCATCTGACTACTTAAAAATATATTTTCGAAACCATTCTATATACTATTTATTTAGTGCATTTCATATTCATCTTTTATCCATTGATGGATTCAAATAACCTATAATTTCATTGCGCATTTCAACATATGGGGAAACCTCAAAAATTTTATGAAAATCATAACGGTGTTCTATCCCCCGAGATATAATATTCACTTTGAATTTTTATCCAATTTTTTTACCAACATGATTCCTAATATTATTCTATATTGGTAAAAAATGATTTTAACAACCAAAATGTATTTGGTATAGAAATAAATTTTTTCCTCAACAATATATAACTTCAAATTACATGACTCTGGCTGACCTCAATTTATGAAATACCCTTTCAAAATCTTCATATTCAATTAAAGGTGCTACATATTTCGATAATATATAGGTTTACCTATTCGAATCACTCTCACCAATTTAACCATAAAGTGAACCATTATATCAAGGAATGCTGTTTGAAATAACATTTACAATTAAAATAATTTGTTAAAATATCATTTTCTATAGTTTGATATTTCCCAGGGTTTATAACATTGCATCATATATCATTGTAAATGAAATAGAGCATGGATAATGTATGATATAAATTATTTAGAAAAATAAAATGTAAATCAATATGTGCTAGATCATGTCGTAAAATCATGAAGGTGGTGTGATTTCAAAACATTAACAATGAATCAGTGACTGGCACATTATTTTTTATATTATATGAATACCACTATTGATCCTTTATAACATTCCTGATGTTCCAATGTTAATATATCTCATTATTAAGATTATAATATGTTAGAGGAAGAAATTTTTTTCACCCTTCACCAGCACCAACTCAACATGTATTATCGTACAAAACATGTGAAACCTAGCCTTATTTATGTCCTTTATTTTTCATAATTCCTTTTGTAATGTTCCAATGACAAAATCAAATTAATTTTTTTCTACATGCATATAATCATGATAATTTACAATGTAAATGAAATTATAATATAGTAATAAAAAAACATATCACCTTTTCCAACTAGTATTTTTTGTGGTTTTCAAAATGTTTTACTGGAAGTAGTTTCCATATCTTTTAGTTTCTCATATACTTGATCACCTTTTAGTATAGATGATTTTGGACATTCTTCTAATCACCCATTGAATGATGTCATCCCAGATGAGTAATCTTTTTTTATGGTGTAAATATATGACATCCTGCAAACATAGTCATCTATGAATCTTTCAACATAACTGTCCATGTACCTTGTTCATAAATTTTACAACCTTGAGTTCCTTTACTACTATATCCTAACAAATTTTCATAAACCGGAAAGTAATTTATCATACCATAAAAGATGAATGTCAATGTGAAATACCCATTTAGTGATCCATCAGAAAATGTAACACCCTAATCCAACTATAATTTCAAATTATCTATAAATGGTTCCAAATAAACAAAAATATGATCACCCTGTTGTTTTGGCCCTGATATAAGCATAAATAATATAATTTATTTTCGTTCAATGCATAACCAAAAAGAAATGCTTTAATTTATAAACATTAATGGCCATGTTTAAGATTGATTCTTTTAACACCAAAAGGATTCACTCAATCTATATATAGAAAAAGACGATGATTTCTTGTCAGAATTCTAAATTCAGGGTACTCATGGTCAGTTATATTATACTGAGGATAGTCAAATAGGTGATTAATTTTCCTATCATTATATCTTGTTACAATGTACGATGGAAATTGAATTAGTGTCCACTAAATTATATATAGGTTCCTAAACGATGGAATGATTTGAAGGTACCCATAAAAATTCATAGAAATAGATTCATCTTTATTGTATTGAGAATCACCACACTTTGGGTTTTCATTATGCGATTTGGGGTCCTTATGAAATAATATATCTTCATTGTGAAAGACATGTATTATTTTATAGATCATTAAAAAAGAACATTGAATTATATTATAATTATTTAGATTTTTAGTAATACCACTATCTTCTAGGAGAATATCATTCAGTAGAAACCATATTTTAGTAAAAATGGAATATCTCCATCTAATTAAAGATTTTAAATTATAGAACACTAGTAAAACAAAAAATGCATTATATTTAGTGAAACCAATATACATTGGTGTCTAAAGCCTTGATATTCTTATTTATTTTGGATAGTCAGGAATTTAATATAGAAATATAATTTTCATTTCTTCAATGATATATTTAGTGTAATTTAATCATATTATGAAATCTTTAATAATTTCTTTTCTAATGTCAAACAATTTAATAATATCAGAAGATCCATAAAACCCAATTTTGTCCTAGTCACTACAGTCATTCTCTTTTTGACCATTTATATTCAATGTTTTTTTTCTAACTATGATATTTTCCATGATAGATAATGTGTTCATCCAACTTCTCTTGTCTAATTATTCTTAAATTAGAATATCATATACATTTGAAATGGGTTTGAGAAGGGTTATATGCAGGATCATTTTCAGACATGGTAATATTCTTCATCCCATCTTCATACTACTTATCCATATGATTTGAATCTATCAATTTTATTTTTATATCAATAATATTTTTTTTCTAATACTAAAATTTTTAAAAATATATAAATAAATAAAAATTTTCATTTTTTAAAAAGTGGAATAAAATAGTTGAATTTTTGAAAAATATCAATATTATTTGAATGAAATTTTAATTCAATTAAAATAAAAAATCACATCACTGTTGGGATATCCTATCATCACCATTTATCCATAATGTTCACTAGTACCTGGTATGGGATGACAAGGGCTCAAAGTAGTTCATGATACATAGGTGCAATCCAGAAAATATGAGGGATGACTTTCAAGAAACAAAATGAGGTAATTATTTTTTATAGGATATTAATTGAAGAGGATGATAGTTATTATTAAATTTTGTTTCCTCATACTCCTCCCCTTATAAGCTAAAATCAAATTAGAGAGAGGATATAGTTGTATAGTACTTTCCCAATTTAGACAATGTGGGAAATCATTGATTAAATATTGGTTTAGAAGATTCAATGGGGTTAAGAATTAATTCCCCATTTTCTAGAGAGAGGTCATGATGGATGCCCTATCCGTTGGATAGTGTACGTGACATAAACATTCCATGTTGTTATTATCAATCTATATTATGTAACTGGTAATTTAATTTTTATTTAGGAGGTCATGAAATGTTAATGTGATCTTATAGATATTAATAACACCCTTTTTTCCTTACTCATATTTTTCATTTATAAATATAGATACCACTCATCACGTTGATATAGAAAATATATTAGATAACAAATCATTGATTCTTATAACATTAATTTCAAATCACGATACTCCACATTATAGTCTATGTAAAATTTAGATGAAATGTTATTTATATAATTATCAAAATCTTAATTACCATCCCTATTTTAAAATAACATTGAAATAATATTTATTATCTTTAAAACCAAATCAATTAACCTTAAAATAACAGTTACATATTTAAAAACCGATGAAAATATTAATGTTGAATGTAATAATAGAAACATTTAAAAAAGAAATATTATTTGAAAACCATTTTCATCATATAAAATAAACCTATTTAATATAATAAGTATTTCTCAAAAAAAATTATTAAATTTTATAAAATATTTGCAACACTAAAAATGAATTTCTTGTCATTATGTTCATAATGAAAAAATGAAGGAAAATAAAACTGATACAAAAAATCATATCATCCACATCTCTCCTCTTTCGTTTGTAAACATTTTTTAGTTGTTGAAATATTTCCCTATAATGGTTCTATACATCAATGATGGATTAAAATAAAAATCTAGTGGCACAGAAACATATATGTATTGTTATTTAATTATATGTATTGTTATATGTGGTTAACATTATATATTACAATATATATATATATATTTATTTATATAATTATAATAATTATTTTTTTAATTTTAAAATTATATATATATATAACAATAATTATTATAATAAATAAATATATTTAAAAATATTTCTGAATAATTATAAATATATTTATATAATTATAGATATTAATTTAATTTACCTCATGGTCAACACTCCTTTAATATAGTTAAAAAATTATATCTTCTAATATTAATATATATGTATATATAATCCGAATATAATAACTATATATATTATTTTAAAATTTTTTTAATGTTTTGTAATTTTATTTAAAATGACATCCAAAAAAATTATACCTAATTTTGAATCTCTATCATCAAGATATTATAATTCTATTTAGAACTTCTATATGTTAGGATTTTAAACAAAAAATATTACATATAATAAAATAACTCAAAATTATCCAAATGGTTTTGTTAAAAAATACTAATCATAATTTAAAATTATAAAAATATTAAAGTATAATTAAATGAATTAAAAATTTAAAAAGTAAAAATGTATTAAAATATTGATAAATTGAAAATTTATTTTGGTTTCAATGTATAAATTAAAATGTATATACATTTATATAAGTTTATAAAATTATAATTCTTTATGGAAGTATGAGATTATATAGAAGTATATAAATTTACAAAATTATAAATGTAAAAAATCATAGACCTTTATAAAAGAATATATCTAAAATAATAGTATACATAATTTAAATATGTATATTGTTTTCAAAGTTTTAAAAATGTATAAACATATAATATATCAATGTAAAATTTTTTAAAGTATAAATGTTTAATATTTTATAAATAGTAAAACTATATTTTTATATTAATTTATAAATCTAGATAACTAGAAAACTAGAAATAGATAATAAAATTTTATATTTTTATTATATATTTATCTATGATATACTATATAATTTATAAAATTAAAAAATTAAAAAATGAATAGAAGTGTAATAGAGAATATATTTTATAAAAAACATTATTAAATTATACTTGGATAAAACGATATACTATTAATTTTTTTACAGTATATAAATTTATAATCATATAAAATATAAAATAATAAACATGAAATAGTTTGAATATGTCAAAATACAGATGCATTCCATGCATTCCATATTCAAATCTTAACAAGATACACTTTAAAAAAACTAAATTTCAAGTTTTATTTGAAATTCCATGTAAAAATTTACAACCAATTAAAAATTATTTTTCAATATGAGAAAGGCTTTTTAAATAACACATATCCATTATATTTTAATAATTAATAAAATTAATATATTAACATATTTATAATTATATTTATAAAGAAAATTAATTTAAAAATATTCACAGTTAATTACAAATATATTGATATATTTAATTAATCATGTGCATTGTAATATATGGTTAACAATATATATAACAATATATATATATATATATATATAATTATAATAAATATTTTTTTAATTTTAAAATTATATATATATATATATAACAATAATTATTATAATAAATAAATATATTTAAAAATATTTCTGAATAATTATAAATATATTTATATAATTATAGATATTAATTTAATTTACCTCATGGTCAACACTCCTTTAATATAGTTAAAAAATTATATCTTCTAATATTAATATATATGTATATATAATCCTAATATAATAACTATATATATTATTTTAATATTTTTATAATGTTTTTTAATTTTTTTTGAATATATATATTTATTTAAAATTATAATTATAAATTAATTTATTTAAGATATAATTATATAAAATAATTAATATAACAAATATAACAAATATAATAAATATTTTTTTTATTTAAATTTATATAAATTGATTTTATAATTATATACAAATGTATTTATTTATTTATAATAATATTTATAAATAAATATATTTTCAAAATATTAATATATAATTATAAATATAATAAATATATATTTTATTTAAATATATTTATTAATATTTTATATTTATTTAAATATATAATATTTTATATAATTTCATAATTTTTTATTGAAATTACATACATTTATAATTGTATAGTTAAATATATTAAATATATAAATTATTTAAAAAATTAATTAAATACATTAATTATAAAATTTTTTAACATATTTTACATGATAAAATGTGGTATATTAAAACAACTAAATATTATTCATATAAATTAAAATCATATTGAAAATATAATATTTATATAGTTTGAAAATAAATTTATAAATATATATTATATAATGAGTAAATATATTATTATCAATATTATTGGATGTATAATAATAAATGTATAAATATAATTCAATAAATAAAAAATATATTAAAAAGATAATTCGTAACATCTACATGATTTTTATAGACCCATATATACACATACACATCTATACACACACATGTATATATACGCAAGTATATACACACATTCCCATATACATAAGTTTTATACATGAACATACATTTTAAATTATTATATATTAATATTAATATATATTTGATTAAATATGTTGATTTTTATATATATATTATATAATTGTTTATATAAATTATTAATAAATTATTTTAATTTGAAATGTATACACATTTTGTAATCAATGCGTATAAATAAAATATTAACTATTTTGACTGTTATAAATTTGATAAATTTTTATATATAAAATAATCTACAAATAAAAGAATACATTTAAATACATTTTTATGATTGTAGTAATAAATAGTAATATTTAAAAACATTTAGAAATAATTATATGTATATATATATATAATAAATATATTTTATTTAATGTAACACCCTGACCCTAGTTACCCAGAGTCTGTGAATTATTACATAACATTGGCATGATTACAAAAGATAAAATCTCGAAAGACCGATTAGTTTAGTAGCCTTGGAAACAGTAGATATATTCAAAAGTATTATATTACATCATAAAATGAAAACTACAAAAAAAACTTGTCTTCATAAACCAGAATCATATCCCCTTAGACAATCCCTGCAGGTCATTCATAAAATACTTCTTCACATCCTGGAAAAAATAAAACATAGTAAGGGGTGAGCTTAGAAGTCCAGTAAGGATAACAATTTAGCGGAAACTTTCATAAATAATCATAAACATTTAAGGAAATGTATAAATAAAACAAAAGCATTTTAAACTTGAAATTTGACATAAAATGTCAGAAATAAATTGAAATATACCCATTTACTTATTCACATGGATATTCTATTAGTTGAATAATCTCATGCAATATCTAACCACTTTTTTAATGATGGAATGCATAATGCCAGACTATCATAACCACATAGTCAAGGCCTTGCTCCAAGACTACAAATAAGGTTTTTTCAAGGCCTTGTGCCAAGACACCAGTTTGTCTCATGAGACTTAACGATGCATCGAGGAGCTATAGTGGGCTCCACCCATCACTTATTAAGTCCAATGCATTAAACATATGAACAGGTTTAAACATAACATAAACATTTTTATTAAAACTATCATACGAAATGTCAATACATTATCCATAAAACATGAATGGTATAAAAATAATATATCCACAGTCAAACATATCACAAAACCTTCAATACTATATTTATGTTATGTATCATAATAATTCAACTTAAAATAAGCTTAAAATCTATCAAAGGATGTTGGCATAAATGAAAATGTTTTGTAAAAAACTTTTAAAGAAATATTCCTTTTTTATGAAAACATTTAAAAGTTACACAATTTAGAAAGGAAGAAATTTAAAGACATTTATGAATCAAAGTTTCACATACCACTTTGAAACATTTGAAATAAATTAGGATTTTTAAAACGTTCATGTCCATATAAAAAATTCATTGAAAACCATTTTGACAACATAGACATTAATGAATATGATTTAAAAGAATAAATTTATAAAAAAATTTAAATTATGTTTTAGTAAAAATTACCTTAAAAATAATACCTTTAAAAACTATTTTTAGAAACATTGACATGGATAATAAATATGTCCCAGTATATACTTATGTAAAAACATCCTCGGATAATAATTAGATTGTGAAATTAACCCTTACCAATTTGGTAACATACGAAACATATAGCCCATGAAAAAAAGTATCATATAATGAATACGTAAATACACATAAATTAAAGTGTATTACATAAAGAATTCAATTATGGGTAGTACATACACCACACAAAAGGTAATATTGGAAATATGGAATGAATATCACATGAATAAGGAGTGAGATAAAAATCCCTTACCTTGTACTTTTCATTGGTTGAGGGCAGTTTTCCTCCTATATAATGGTGAAATAGTTTTTATTAAATTATAAAATAATCATATACATTAATAATATATCATATATGATCTTTCAACATTGCTTTGTTAATAATATTTTAGTATTATCTTCATCTCAGGGGTTCACTTACTCATTTTCTATTATATGTTTTGTTGCATAAGTTGTGTTTGTTATCCATAGGTTGTAGGAAATTCATATCCAGAATGATATCAAGTCCTTAAAAATTATTTTTAATACTCGAATGAAAATTATCATTGAATGGATACGATGGGGAATTAATCTTATCGTGGTCATGGAGATGGTAGTCCGTACGTATGCACGAGCGACAATATCATTCTTTTGATATTAAATTAATATATAATTTGATGGTATATAATATTTACCGAATCATTATCATGATTTATTTATTATTTATATAAATTAAACATCATTATCATATCCATCCAAATAATATTGTTTTGAATAACAATTACACCACGACGTGGAGACGGTAGGTCGTACGTACACACATATGGTGACATTTCATTCAAAGGATGGATATAATACTACATATGGTTGTACAAAATTTTTAATAAAATCATATTATATATATGACACTAGATTTATTATTTTATAATGGAAATAACAATGAAATAAGAAGTTGAAGAAGAAAATGACTTGAAAGAGGGTGGTGAAAACATTACCTCTTTTTCGGGTTCTTCCTTTTGATTTGATCAAAAGGACTCCTTAGGTTGTCTTTATGACTAAAAAATTCCACTAGTATGTAGGGAGGATAGCATGGAGGGTATTTGGGTAGAGGTTGGCCAATCCAAATGGATTTGATGGTGTGAAATAGAGAGAAGCAGGAGTGCCCGTTTATAAGAGGGGTGAGCGCCACCTTAGGAAAAGATAGAAATATTTTTTATAATAAATTAATATTCGGTTTCTAATAGATCCAAAGTGAATTATTTAATTGTTATGGTGGGTATAGGTCTAAATAAACTCAAAAAATATGTTTTAGATTGGTTTGGGTCACTATATTAATTTTATCTTTTTGATTTAACTCTTAGTTAAATAGTTTGACATTTACCATGTCTCATTGTATTATTATATTATTTCGTTAATAAACATACGATATACATCCAGGAGACCACCATGTGGTACATTAATGATGAACCTATAATTATATATGTCACTTGTCCTATCCTTATATTTTTAGAAATATAATATTAATTAATAATATAATATTTGTTTTAAAAACACTTTTATGTCAACTTTGACACTATTGGGTATTTGGTTTTTGATAAATTCATAACATCATTATTACTTCGAAATAAATTCATAAAATAAATCCTAATATATCATATTAACCAATAAAATCATTGTAATTCATAAAAAGTCTCAAATTACTTTTATTTGGATATTTATAATATCAATTATTTAAAAATATCATTCATTGGGTAATTACTGCCACACTATTGTGTCATAAATAAATTAAATTATCTAATGTCTCAAAATTATAAATAAAATACCATTATATTGGAATTATCTTTATATTTCTAATTAATATTTACAATAGAAATTATCTTATGTATAACCCTATATAATATTTTTATTAGTAATCAAACTTTGATTTTGACTCTCTTATCTCTCCTTTGAATTAAATAATAATAAATGTTCTAATCTAATCCAAGTGAACCTAAATGATAATATATTATTTCTAAGGTTGTTTTTGGTTGAGATAAACTTGTCCAATAAAATTAGGACATGTGTTAGGGTAATATTAAGATCAATTTTACCGTTAATTACCCTATTTACTTTTAACCGTGGTAAATGAAAGAAAAAAAATACTATTCAACAAAATATTATTTTCATCACATTGAACCACATTTTACTTAATGATATCAACCGTGTCTCTCAGATTTTCGAATTTCCACTCACATTTGAGGTGAAATTATGTTTTATGTGAATTTTCTAATTCTCCTAGGAGGTGGGTAAAAGAAGTTTAAAATATCTATGAAATTTTTATATATCTAAAATTATTATAAATTGAATCCAATGAATTACATTGAACATAATCAGGTATTATGTGTCTATTTTGATGTTAATTAAATTTAAATAAAATAAATAATTATTTAAATAAAAAATAGGTTTTAAACTATAACTCAGTGTTTTTCACTATTCATCAAAAATTGAAATTTTCATAAAAATACCATTAATTCACCCTAAGATAATTTCGTTATTCCGATTCCAATAATGAAGTCCATTTTGAATGATAAAATTTATAAAAATTCAAAAAGTGGGTATTACTATTCAAAATGGCTAGTTTGATTTGTTGTGGTGTGTGTTAGAACTCGAAGTTGCGCACAACACACGCTGCTGTATTATTCAAAGAGAAGTGCATTGTGGAAGATTGGGATGTTACATTCTCCCCTCCTTCAAATAAATTCGTCCTCAAAATTTCTAGAATACTACCGCATGAGAAGACTCGGGTGGTTCTTCATCATATGTTCCTCGAGTTCTTACATTGCCTTTTCCATCTTATGGTTTCTCCATAGAACTTTTACCAGATGAGTCCTCCGGTTTCTCAGCACATGTTCTCTCTTATCTAGAATATTTACAGGCTCTTCGCAATAAGATAGATCGGGTACCAGTTCTAATTCCTCATAGGTGAGTACATGTGTTGGGTCAGGCATGTATTTTTTCAATAGTGATATGTGGAACACATAATTAACTTCGGAGAGACATGGAAACATTTCCAAATTGAAATCTACAACCCCAACTCGTTCTATAATTTCGAAAGGACCTATGTACATGGGACTCAATTTACCTTTCTTACTGAATCGGGTAACTCCCTTTTTTGAAGATACCTTCAAGAAAACATGATCTCCTACCTGAAATTCCAAATCCTTCCTTCAGTTAGCATCATAGCTCTTCTGCCGACATTGAGCTGCTTTGATATGGGATTGGATTACCTTCACTTTTTCCATCATTTTCTCCAGCAGTTCTTGGCCTATGTGTTTTCATTCACCAACATCATCCCAACATTTGGGTTTGCGACATCTCTTTCTATATAATGCTTCATAAGGTTCCATCTGAATACTTTAATGAAAGCTATTGTTATTGGAAAATTCTACCAGAGGTAAATATTGATCCCACATACCCTGAATGTCTACTGAGAAAGATCTCATCATGTCTTATATGGTTTCAATAGTTTGTTCTGATTGTCCATCTGTTTGAGGGTGGTAAGCAGTTCTCAAACGAAGTTCAGTATCCAAGGCCATCAGAATACTTTTCCAAAATCGTGATGTAATATAGGGATCACGATTAGAAACAATCGATAGGGGTACTCCATGAAGTCTAAAAACATAATTAATATATTGTCTTTCTAGACTTTCAAGTGTTAAATCCTCCCTTATAGAAAGAAAATGTGATGACTTGGTAAGACAATCAACAATGACCTATATCGGATCGTTCCTTCTAGGAGTCATTGGTAGTCCCATGAAAAAGTCCTTTATGATATTATCCCATTTCCACTCAGGTATGGGAAGAGGATGAAATACTCTTTTTGGTTCTTGCCTTCTAGCTTTCACATGTTGAAAAACCTTACATGATTACACAAAATCAGAATTATCCCTCTTCATGTTGTCCCACCAAAATGTTCCTTCAAATATATATACATTTTGGTGCTCCCTGGGTTTATAGACAAATTGGAACTATGAGCATCGTCCAATAATTCTCTTTTTAGATCTGGTATATTAGGAACACAAAGTCTCTTCCCAAATTTCAAAATTCCATCCTCATAAAAAAATTCCCTCAATCTCTCATCATTCACGTCTTTAAAATTCATTTTAAACTCTTTATCATCGGTCTAAGAAATATTTATCTTTTCTAGTTAAGATGGTTTGGCAACAATATAAAAAATTAATGATGTTTCACCTTCCATGGTGATTCCCGTATCCATCTTTACTAGATCCATGTATATAGGATCCTTTTCAACTCTTATTTTGTTCAAAACTCCATGATCCTTTCTACTCAAAGAATCTGCCACCTTATTTTCCTTCCCTGGGTGGTAGTGTATCATGTAATCATAATCCTTGAGGAAATCAAGCCATCTCCTTTTCATCATGTTGAGTTCTTTCTATGAGATAATATACTTCAAACTCTTATGATCGGTATATATCTCAAATTTTTCTCCATAGAGATAATGTCTCCATATATTCAAAGAAAGTATTACAACATCTAAATAAAGATCCTGAGTAGGATTTTTTTGCTCAGGAATTATCATCTATCGTGATGCATAGGCAATAACTCTATCATTCTTCATAATTACACAACCAAGTCAATTCATCGATGCATCACTATAAATGATGAACCCATCATTACACGATGGTAGAGTCAATATAGGAGCATAGAATAATATTCTCTTTAGTTCATCATAACATTATTCACACTCTTTTTTCCAAACAAATTTAACCCCTTTACGTGTGAGATTTGTTAATGTGATAGCCAATCAGGAAAAATTCTGGACAAAATGCCGATAATACCCTACTAAACCAATAAAACTGTGTACCTCGGTTATAATTTTTAGTGCTGGACATTCATGGATTTCCTTTTTCTTGGAAGGATCATCAGAGATTCCATCCTTATATATAATATGTTCAAGAAAAGAAATCTCCTGAAGCTAGAATTCACACGTGATAAACATCATGTATATCTTATGACTTCTCATAGTCTTCAGGATAATACGCAAGTGATTTTAATGATCTTCGTAGCTTTTAGAGTATACCAAGATATCATCAATAATTAAGACCACAAAATCTTCGAGATATTCCATGAAAAATATATTCATTAGATCCATGAATACAGAGGGTGCATTAGTCATTCCAAAAGGCATTACAGTAATCTCATAATGCATGTACGTGGTTTAAAATGATATCTTCCGAATGACTTCCTTATTCACACACAACTGATGGTATCCAGATCAAAGGTAAATCATATAAACGTATTGAGATCCATGCAGTTGGTCAAATAAATCATCAATGTGAGTTAGGTAATACTTATTCTTTATTGTTATAGCATTGATCTCCCTGTAGTCGATACATAACCTCATAGATCCATCTTTCTTCATAACAAAAAGGATAGGGGATCCACATTGAGAAACACTAGAGAGAATAAATCCCTTATTACTCAATTCCTCAATTTGTATTATTATTTCATCTAATTCCACAGTGGCCATTCTATAAGGGGTCATCGATATGGGCCTTGAACCTTGAATTAAATCAATGGAAAACTCAATTTCTCGTTTTGATGGATGATCGGGTAAATCTTCTGGAAACTAATCAACATATTATCTCACAATAGGTACATACTATATTTGAAAATTCCTTTCTTTACCCACTGTTATTTCATTCTATTCCTCCCTAATAATTGAATTTAGTTGAGCTACCGGTAATGGATCAAGATAATAATCAGGTGGTAATGATTATGCTCTAATGATAAGGTGTTCTTTATCATCATCGTCAAAAATCGTAACCACCGTCTTCTTACAATAAATCTTCGCATCATGTTCCGAAATCCAATCCATACTGAGGATTATATCAAATTGAATCATTGGTATGACGATGAGATCACAAGAAAAATAACATTTATGTTCTCTAATGGGGACTGATTCACAAAACATTGTTTCAAGGATACATCCCTTAGGTGTTTTAACTGAAAACTACCTTGTTAAATAAAATTGGAGATTCAAATTTTCATAGAAAACTAGGATGATATGAAACAATGTGATGATACAGAATCAAATAATTCATTTTCTAAACTTGAAGAAACCATTTAATTACCTGCCACGTTGTCTTTCAGAGCTTCTACCTCAGCAGTAGTGATAGCATATTCTTGGCCTTGATCCCTTTTCCATTTCTGAGGTATGTTCCCCTAATGCTTAGGAAATTATTTTTCATAATGTCACATCTCCCTACAATTGTATCATTGAATATTGTTATCTTCTTTCTTTCCATTGCAATCATGAGCTTGGTGGCCTTTTTCAACACAATTGTAACAGACTCCCATTCCTCAAATGAAAGTATCAGAGTCTTTCTTCCCAAATTTACTGCATGATGGATATTGAAAGTTTCCATTCATCCCCTTATTTCCATTTCCAATGTGATCATAAGTTCTATTATTATCTTGCTTTGCTTTAATGTCGTAAGACTTAGAGAATTCATTTTCTGTCTTGATAGAGCATGAGACAATATCTTCATATGACGAGAAGAATTGAGACACTAATGCTCGATGAAGAAATGTTTTTAACCCATAAAAGAAACGATCAATCATACTTCTTGGGTTATGTAATTAATCTGCAGCAAACCTCGCTAACCATGTAAAGTTAGGCTCATACTGTGCGACATTATCATCCTCCTTTTGTATAAAAATCAGAAATTGCCTTCCCAAATCTGCTTGATGGTCACGAGGAATGTATTTTTCTAAAAAAATATCTTTCAACTCCCTCCATTCCATATTTGATACTTCATCATCTTCCTTTGTGTTTTGAATAAATGACCACCATTGGTCAGCATCTCCAGTGAGGTGGTAAACTTCCATAATAACTTTTTCCCTTTCACTACTCCCCAAGGCATGTAATATTTTGTCTATGTAATTTATCCATTATTCAACTTCAAATGGATTTATACTCCTATTGAATGTTGGTGGTTGTTTCCTCATGAAGAGATCTAAAATTGATCCTCTATACTGCAAATCAGGGTGCTCTATACGGGTAATGTTATTATTCATAACCTGAGTGAGATTTCCCAGTATGGTGATTGGCTGATTAGCACCAGTTTAATCACTAGCTCTACTATAATTATCTTGAGAAGGAGCGAAATCCCTACATGGAGTGTGTGCATTGATACAGTTTCCATTTCTTCCACTAGGCTCCATTTCTAAACAATGGAATAAACTAGATTAGTTTATGAATCACAATACATATATACAAACTTGTAAAATACTTAACATGAATTGAATAGTTTGTGGATAAATTATATAATCATAAACTAAATTCATTGAGATATTATATACTCATAACACCTTCATAATTGTTTGCAATGAAAAGGAGATTTATCCTAAGCATATCTCACAGGAGTGTCGTAACAAAGAGTGAAACAAGTCTCATTTTCATGCACCAGTTCCCATTCGAGTCAAGCTCAAAGTGGTGTTTTCGGGTTTTAACCCTTGGTACATCTGTTCCAGAGCCGCCTCTACCTTCTCGTATCCAGATAGGGATGTATTTACCTGAAAACCCACAAAATCTCTACAATACCAAAATTCTAGGATGTTTTTCTACACAAATCCTCAATGTCAATCATAGATCTATGTGCACTAGTAATTGTTTATCTAAATATAGAATCAAAGGATTGTACTGAACATCCTCTGATACCAACTATAAAGCCCCGAACAAAGTTACCCAGAGTTAGTGCATTATTAAATGACATTGGCATGATCACAAAAGATCAAATCATGAAATACCAATTAGTTTCGTATCATTAGAAACACTATATATATTCATAAGTCGTACATTACATCATAAAATGAAAACTACATCAACAACATGCCTCCATAGACCACACACATATCCCCTCAGACTATCTCTTCAGGTCATTCATAAAATACAACTTCACAACCTGGGAAAAATTAAACATGGAAAGGGGTGAGCTTAGATGCCCAGTAAGGATAAAAATATAGCGGAAACTTTCATAAATAAGCTTAAATATTTAAGGCAATGTATAAAAAACCAACGCCTTTTAAACAAGTACTTCTTCATAAAATGGAAGAAACAATATGAAATAATGCCACATACTTATTCACATGGATAAAATAATAGTCGAATAATCAAATGAAATATCAAACCACATTCATAATGATAGAATGAAAAATCCCAAACTATCATAACCACATAGTCAAGGCTTTGTGCCAAGACTACAAATAAGATTCTTTCATGGACTTGTGTCAAGACACTAGTTATTCACATGAGACCTACTGATGCATCGAGGAGCTATAGCGGGCTACATCCTTCACTTATTAAGTCCAATTCATTCTTCATATGAACATGATTAAACATAACATATACATTCGTATTAAAACTAGAATAAAAAATGTCAATACTTTATCCATAAACCATGAATGGTCTAAAAATAACACATCTATAGTCAAACATATCACAAAATATTCAATACTATATGTAAGTTTTGTATCATAATAAATCAACTTCAAATAATCTTAAAATCTATCAAAGGATGTTGACATAGATGAATTTTTTTTGTAGAACTCTTTAACATAAATATCCCTTTTTCATGAAAACTATTAAAAGTTACACAATTTATAAAGGAATAAATTTAAAAAAAAATTAATCAAAGTTTCCCATAACATTTTGAAACTTTTGAAAGGAATTAACATTTTTAAAACCTTTATGTCCATATAAAAAATTTCTTAAAAACCATTTTGAAAACATGGATATTAATGAAAATGATTTAGAAGAATAAGTATATAAAACATTTAAAATGATATTTTAGTAAAAATTCACTTAAAAATAATCCCATTAAATATACTTTTATGAAACATGGACTTGTATAATATATATTTCCCAATAGATACTTATGTAAAAACAACCTTATTTAATAATGATATTGTGAAATTTACCCTTACCAATTTGGTAACATACGAAACATAGACCCCAAGAAAGAAGTATAATACAATGAATATGTAAATACACATACATTAAAATGTGTTACACAATGAATACACTTATGGGTAGCACATACACCACACAAAAGGTAATAGTGGCAATATGTCCTGAATCTCATGGGAATAAAAAGTGAGATGAAAACCCCATACCTTGTACATTTCATTGGTTGAGGGTTGTTTAAACACTTTCATAATGGTGAAATAGTTTTTATTAAATTATACAAGAATCATAAACATTAATTTGATATCATATATGATCTTTGAACATTTCTTTGTTAATAATATTTTATTGTTATCGTCATTTCGGGGGTTCATTTACTTGTTTTCTTTTATATGTTTTGTTACATAATATGTGTTTGTTATCCATAGGTGGTGTCTTATTCATATCCAGAATGATATCAATTTATTAGACATTAGTTTTAATCATTGAATTAAAATTAGTCCTGAATGGATACAATGTGGAATGAATCTTAACGCGTTCGTGGAGACGGTAGTCCGTACGTACGCACGACCGACAATATCATTTTTTTTATATTAAAATAATATATAATTGGATGGCATATCATATGTAAAGAGTCATTATCATGTTATATTTATTATTTACATAAATTATACATCATTATATTACCCATCCAAATAATTTTGGTTTGAATAACAATTACACCACGACGTGGAGACGGTAGGTCGTACGTACACACGTATGCTGACATGTAATTCAAATGATGGATAGAATACTGAATATGGTTGTACCATATTTATAATAACATCATAGTATATAGAATATTTTATAGTTATTATTTTATGATTGAAATAACAACAAAAGAAGAAGTTGAAGAAGAAAAGAACTTGAAAGATGGTGGTGAAAACATTACCTCTTCTTCGGGTTCTTCCATTTGATTTGATCAAAAGAGATTTTTAGGTTGGATTTTTGACTAATGGAAGGCCCATAGTATGAAGGGAGGATAGCTAAGAGTGTATTTCGGCAGATTTTGGCTGAGACAAATGGCTTTGAAGGTGTGAAATAGAGAGAAGGGGGAGTACCCTTTTATAAGAGGGTTGAGGGGTGCCTTTGGAAAAGTTAGAAATATTATTTTAAAATAAATTGATATTCAATTTCATATGGTGCCAAAGTGTTTTATTTAATGTTATAGGTGGGTATAGGTCAAATTACACTCAACCGATAGGTTTTAGATAGGTTTTGGTCACTATATTAACTTTAGCTTTTTGATTTTACTCCTACTTAAATAGTTTGACATTTATAATGTCTCTTTGTATTTTTATATTATATTGTTAAGAAATTTACTATATAATTCTAAGAAACCTCTAAGTGGTCCATTAATGATAAACCAAAAATGATATAATGCTTTTGGCCAAACCATTGATTTTTAGGAATAGAAAATTAATTACTAGTTTAATATGTCTTTTCAAAACGGTTTGATATCAATTTTGACACTATTGGGTATTTTGTTTTTGATAAATTAATAACATTATTATTTCTTCAAAAAAAATCATATAACCAATCCTAATATCTTATATTAACCGATAAGATTTTTTTAAATCATAAAAAGTCTCGAATTACATTTATTTGGATATTTATAATATCAATTATTTAAACATTTTATTAATTAGGTAATTTCTCCATCACCATTGTGTCATATATAAATTAAATTATTTAATGTCTAAAAACTATTAATAAAATACCATTATGTAGGAAATATTTTTATCTCTGAAATTAATATTTACAATCTAGTTTTCCTTATGTATAACCCTATATTTAAAATGTTTTAGAAATTAATGTTTAATTTTGACACTTTTAACTCTTCTTTGTATTAAATATTAATAAATGTCCTAATATAATCCAATTAGACCTAAATGATAATATTTTATTCCTAAGGTTTTTTTAGGTCGAGATACACTTGTCCAATAGGATCAGGACATGTGTTAGCGTAATATTAATATCATTTTTAACCTTAATTAACCTATTTACTTTTAACCGTGGTAAATAAAAGTAAAAAGTTACTATTCACCAAAAAATATTTTCATCTCATTGAATCACATTTTACATACTAATATCAATTGTGTCTTTTGGAATTTTGAAATTCCACTCACAGAAGCGGTAAAATTATGTTTTCTTTGAATTTTCTAATTCTCCTAGGAGGTGGGTAAAATACGGTGAATAGTTCTAAGAAATTTTTATATATTTAAAATTATTATAAATTCACTCCAATGTATTACATATAACATATATAGATATTGTGTGTCTATTTTGACCTTAATTAAAATTAAATAAAATAAATAATAATTAAAAAAAATTGGTTTTAAACTATAACTTAGTGGTTTTCACTATTCATCAAAAATTGAATGTTTTCAAAAAAATACCAAAAATTCACCCTAAGCTAATTTCGTTATTCCAAATCAAAAAATGAAGTCCATTTTGAAAGATAAAATTTATAAAATTTCAAATAGTGGGTATTACTTTTCCTAACAGCTTGTTTGATTGGTTGTGGTGTAGGTACGAACTTGAAGTTGCATACAACACACTCTACTATATTATTCAAAGAGAAACATACAGTGAAAGCATGGGGTGTTACATTCTCCCCTCCTTTAAATAATTTCATCTTCAAAATTTCTAGAATACTACTGCATGAAAAGACTCAGGTGGTTCTTCATCATATGTTCCTAGGGTTCCCATGTTGCCTCGTTCATCTTATGGTTTATCCATAGAACTTTTACTAGACGAGTCGCCCGGTTTCTCAGCACTTGTACTCTCATATCAAGAATCTTGACTGCCTCTTCGCAATAAGATAGATCAGGTTCCAGTTCTAATTCCTCATAGGTGAGTACATGCATTGGGCCAGCATGCATTTTCTCAATATTGATACATGGAACACATCCTGAACTTTAGAGAGACTTGGTGGAATTTCCAAATAGTAAGAAATAACCCCAAATCGTTCTAGAATTTTGGAAGGTCCTATGTACCTAGGCCTCAATTTACCTTTCTTACCGAAACGTATAACTCCCTTCCATGGAGGTACCCTAAAAAAAACATGATATCCAACCTGAAATTTCAAATCCATCCTTTAGTTATCAGCATAGCTCTTCTGCCTACATTGATCTCCTTTGATGTGGGTTAGGATTACCTTCTACTTTTCCATCTTTTTCCTCCACAATTTCTGGGCCTATGAGTTTTCTTTCACCAACATCATCCCAACAGGTTGGTGTGCAACATCTCGTTCCATATAATGCTTCATAAGGTTCCATCTGAATAATTTAAGGGAATCTATTATTATAGAAACATTATACCAAATTAAAATATTGATCCGACATAACATGAAAGTCATGTGAGCGAGATCTCAACATGTCTTCTATGATTTTTATAGTTCATTCTGAATGTCCATCTGTTTGAGGGTGTTATGCAGTGCTCAAAAAAAGTTCAGTATCCAAGGCATTCTGACGACTTTTCCAGAATCTTGATGTAAAATGGGGATCTTCATCAGAATCAATCGATATGGGTACTCCATGAAGTCTCACAACATCATTAATATATAGTCTTTCTTGACATTCTAGTGGTAAATCAACCCTTATAGCAAGAAAATGTGATGACATGGTAAGATGATCAATAATAACCCATATTGTATTATTCCTTCTAGGAGTATTTGGTAGTCACATAGAAAATTCCATCGGGATATTATCCCATTTCATCTCAGGTATGAGAATAGGTTGCAAAAAATCTCCAGGACGTTGCCTTCCAGCTTTCACATGTAGACAAACAAAAACATCTTAACAAAAAATCATAAATCTCCCTCTTCATGTTGTCCCGCCAAAAATGTTCCTTCAAATATCTATACATTTTGGTTCTCCCATGATGTATAGAGAAATTGGAACTATGAGGATCATCCAATAATTATCTTTTTATATCAGGTATATCGGGAACACAAAGTCTCTTCCCAAATTTCCAACTTCCATCTTCATACATAAAGTCACTCAATCTCACATCATTCACAGCTTTAATATTCATTTTAAACTCCTCATCATCGGTCTGAGAACTCTTTAAAATTTCTAATAAAGATTGTTTGGAAAAAATTTGAAAAATTATTTATGTTTCAACTTCCATGGTGATTGCCATATCCATCTTTACTAGATCCATGTATATGGGATCCTTTTCAATGGTTATCTTTTTTAAAACTCCATGATCCTTTCTGCTCAAAACATCAGCCACATTATTTTCCTTCCCTATGTGGTAGTGTATCATGGAATCATAATCCTTAAGTAATCTAAGACATCTCCTTTTTCCTCATGTTGAGATATTTTTGTGTGAAAATATACATCATACTCTAGTGATCGGTATATATCTCACATTTTCAACCATAGAGATAATGTATCCATATCTTAAAAGAAATGATTACAACAACTATCTCAAGAACATGAGTATGATAGTTTTGATCATGAATTTTCAGCTGTAATGATGCAAATTTAATAAATATATCATTTTTTATAGGGACACAACCATGTCCTTTCTTCGATGCATCACTATAAATAACGAACCCATCATTACCGGATGGTAGAGTCAATATATGAGCATAGACTAATCTTCTCTTCAGTTCTTCAAAAAATTCTTCACAGTATTATGTCCAAAAAAAATTAACCTATTTATGTTTGAGCTTCCTTAAATAGGTTATCCAATCGAGAAAAATTCTAGACGAAATTCTGATAATACCCTGCTAAAACAAGAAAACTGCGTACCTCAGTTATACTTGTTGGTGCTGGCCATTCTTGGATTGCCTTTGTCTTAGAAGGATCAATAGTGATTCCATCCTTAGAGACAATATGACCATTAAAATAAATCTTCTGCAGGAATAATTCATAATTTCTAAACATCATGTATAATTAATGTCTTCTTAGAGTCTTCAGGATAATACGCAATTGATTTTCATGTTCCTCGTAGATTTTGGAGTATTCCAAGATATCATCAGTAAATACCACCACAAAATCATCGAGATATTCCTTGAAAACTATATTCATTAGATCTATGAATACAGAGGGTGCATTAGTCAATCCAAAAGGCATTACTATAAACTCGTAATGCCCATACCTAGTTCGAAAGGCAGTGTTTGGAATGTCATCATTCTTCACACACAACTGATGGTATCCAGATCGAAGTTCAATCTTATAAAATTATTGATCTCGATGGAAATATTAAAATAAATCATCAATGAGAGGTAGGGGATACTTGTTCTTTATTATTATAGAATTGATCTCCTTGTAGTCGATACATAACCTCTTAGATCCATCTTTATTCTAAACAAACAGGACAGTGGCCCCCATGGATAATCACTAGGGAGAATAAATCCCTTATTACTCAATTCCACCATTTTATTCTTTAGTTAAACTAATTCAACAGTGGCCATTCTATAAGGGGTCTTCAATATGGTCCATGAACCCAGAATTACATCAATGGAAAACTCAATTTCTCGTTCTGGTGGATGACCGTGTAAATCTTCTAAAACACATCAACAAATTCAATCACAATATGTACATCCTATATTTGAATATTACTTTCCTTACCCACAGTTATATCATCCTCATCCTACAAAATAATTTTATTTAATTGAGCTACTGGTGGTGGATCAAGATAAGAATCAGGTGGTGATGATTCTTCTCTAAAGATAAGGTTTCATTTATCATCATCATCAAAAACCATAACCTCCTTCTTCATAAAATAAATCATCACATCATGGTCTGAAATCCAATCCATACTAAGGATTATATCAAATTCAATCATAGGTATGACAATGAGATCAACGTTTCATGAACATTTATGTTCTCTAATGGGGATTGAATCACGAATCTTTATTGCAATGATACTTCCCTTATGAGTTTTAAATGACAACTACGTTTTTAAATAAAATTGGAAGTACCTAATTTTCTTATCAAACTAGGAAGATATGAAACAATGTGATGATCACGAATCAAATAATGCATTTTTCTAAACTTGAGGAAACCAATAAATTACCTGCCACCACATCTTTAGGAGCTTCTACCTCAACAGTGGTGAGATCACATTCTTGGCCTTTATCACATTCCCTTTTCTGAGGTAACTTCCCTAGATGCTTGTGAAATTCATTTCTATAATGTTCCATCTCCCTAAAAGTGTATCATTGAACTTCATTAGCTTATTTATTCCCCATGCAATCCTGAGCATGGATGTCTTTTTCACCACACTTGTAACAGACTCCCATTCCTTTCAATAATGTACCTGGGTTTTATCCCACATTTACTATAGGATGGATAATCAACTTTTTATTCTTCCCCTTATTTCCATTTCTAGAGTGATCAGCTGATCTCTTCGTCTCTTTCGTTGCTCTAATGTTGTATGACTTAGAGAATTATTTTTCTGCCTTGATAGCACACGAGACAATATATTTGTATGACAATAAGGATTGTGACACTAATGCTCAACTAAGAAATGGTTTTAACCCTTAAAAGAAATGATCAATCTTACTTCTTGGGTTACATATATAATCTGCAGCATACCTCACTAACCTTGTAAGGTTAGCCTCATACATTGCGACATTCTCATCCTCCTTTTGCCTAAAACTCCGAAATCGCCCTTCCATATCTGCTCGATGGTCATGAGGAAAGTATTTTTCTAAGAAAATTTCATTGAACTCCCTCCATTCCATATTTGATACTTCGACTTCTTCTTTTTTTTGAATCAATGACCACCAATGGTCAGCATCTCTAGTGAGGTGGTAAACTGCCATGATAACTGTTTCCCTTTCACTACTCCTCAAGTAATGGTATATGTTCTCAAAGGAATTTTTCCATTATTCAGCTAATGATGGATTTATAATCCCATTTAATGTTTGTGTTTTTTGCCTCATGAAGTGATCTAAAATTGATATTCCAAGCTGCGGATCTGGGTGCTCCATATGGGTAAGGTTATTATTCATAACCTAAGTGGGTTGTCCCAATATGGTGATTAGCTGATCAGCACCAGTTGCATCACAAACTCCACTATAATTATTTTGAGTAGGAGGGAAATCCATACATGGAGTGTGTGTATTGATACAGTTTCCATTTCTTAAACTAGGTGCCATTTCTAAAAAATGGAATACACTTGATTAGTTTATTTAGCTCAATACATAAATCCAAACTTGTAAAATACTTAACATGAATTTAATAGTTTATGGATAAAATCAATAATCATAAAATGTTTTATTTGATGAAATATATACTCATAAACCCTTCATAATGGTTTGTAAAGAAAAAGAGAATAATCCAAAGTATATCCCCTAGGAGTGTCGTAATGAAGAGTGTAGTAAGGCCCATTGTCGTGCACCAGATCCTGTTCGAGTCAAACCCAAAGCCGTGTTTTTAGGGTTTACCCCTAGGTACATATGTTCCAGAGCCACCTCTACCTGCTCGTATCCACACAGGGATGTATTTCTCAGAAAACAGACATAATATCTACAATACCAAAATTCTAGGATGTTCTTCTACACTAATCATCAACGCCCATATTAGATCTATGTGCTCTATTGAGAGTTTATCTAAATCTATATTCAAATGTTTGTACTAATCTTCCTCTGATACCAACTATAATTCCCAGACCCTAGTTACCCAGAGTTGGTGCTTTATTTCATAACATTGGAATTATCATAAAAAATAAAATATCGAAAGAACGATTAGTTTATTAGCATTGTAAACACTAGATATATTCATAAGTCTTACATTACATCATAAAATGAAAACTAAAACAACAACTTTTCTCCATAGACCACACTCATATCCACTCAAATTATCCCTGTAGGTCATTCATAAAATAATTTTCACATCCTGGGAAAATAAAACATAAAAAGGGGTGAGCTCAGATGCTCATTAAGGATAAGAATATAGCAGAATATTTCATAAATAAGAATAAACATTTAAGGCATTGTATAACCAAAACAAAATCCTTTTAAACATGAACTTCAACATAAAATGGAAAAAATAAAATTAAATAATGCCATTTAGTTATTAACATGGATATTCTACTTGTTAAATAATCACATGAAATGTCAAACCACATTTATAATGATGGAATGCATAATGCCAGACTACCATAACAACATAGTCATGGCCTTGTCCCAAGACTACAAATATTATTTTGTCGAGGAATTGTGGAAAGCCACTAGTTTGTCTCATGAAACCTACTGATGTATCGAGGAGCTATAACAGACTCCACCTATCACGTATTAAGTCCAATGCATTTCTCATACGAACTGGTTTATACATAACATAAACATTCCTATTTAAACTAGCATAGAAAATGTCAATACATTATCCATAATCCATGAATGGTATAAAAATAACACTTCCCTAGTCAAGTATATAACAGAACCTTCAATACTATATGTATGTTTTGTATCGTAATAAACAAACTTCTAATAAGCTTAAAATCTATCAAAGAATGTTGACATAGATGAATTTTTTTTAAAAATCTTTGATAAAAATATACCTTTTCATGAAAACATTAAAAAGTTACACAATTTAAAAAGGAAGAAATTTAAAGAAATTTTTTATTCAAATTTTCCCATACCACTTTGAAACTTTTTAAAGGAATTATCATTTTTAAAACATTCATGACCATATAAACAAATCCATAAAAACAATTTTGAAAACATTGACATCAATGACAATGATTTAGAAGAATAAATATTTAAAACATTTAAAATGATGATTTAGTAAAAATTACCTTAAAAATAATCACATTAAAAACACTTTTATGAAACATTGACAATGATAATAAATATGTCCCAGTAGATACTTATGTAGAAACAACCTAGGATAATAATGAGATTGTGAAATTAACCCTTAACAATTTGGTAACATACGAAACATAAACCCCCTGAAATAAGTATCATACAATGAATATGTAAATAAAAATAAATTTATGGGTATTACACAAAGTATAAAATTATGGGAAGAACATGAACCACACAAAATGTAATAGTGGGAATATGGCATGAATCTCACGGAAATAAAGAGTGAGATGAAAACCCCTAAACTTGTACTTTTCATTGGTTGAGGCTATTTTAAACTCATGTATAATGGTGATATAGTTTTTGTTATATTATACAAGAATAATATTCCTTAATATGATATCATATGTTATCATTTAACATTTATTGGTTAATAATATTTTAGTATTATTGTCATTTCATGGGTTAACTTACTCATTTTCTTTTTTATGTAATTTTTACATATCTCGTGTTTGATATCCATAGGATGTATATTATTCATATACATAATGATATAATGTCCTTAAACATTATTTTTAATCATCGAATGAAAATTAGTCTCGAATTGATACGATGGAAAATGAATCTTATCGCGTTCGTGGAGACGGTAAACCGTACATACGAACGAGCGACAATATCATTATTTTGATATTAAAATAATATATAATTGTATGGTATATAATATGTAAAGAATATTTATCATGTTATATTTATTATTTACATTAATTACACATCATTATCATACCCATCCAATTAATAATGTTTTGAATAACAATTACACCACGACGTGCAGACGGTAGGCCATACGTACGCACGTATGGTGACATGTCCTTCAAAAGATGTATAGAATACTGAATATGAATGTACCATATTTATAATAACATCACAGTATATATAAGATTCTGGAGTTATTATTTTATAATGGAAAAAACAAAGAAAGAAGAAGTTGAAGAAGAAAGGAACTTTAAAGAGGGTGGTGAAAACATTATCTCTTCTTCGGGTTCTTCCTTTTGATTTGATCAAAAGGGATCCTTAGTTTGGCTTTCAGACTAATGGAATGCCTCTAGGATGAAGGGAAAATATCTAAGAGGGTATTTTTGCAGAGGTTAGGTGAGTCAAATGGCTTTGAAGGTGTGAAATAGAGAGAAGGGGGAGTGCCCTTTTATAAGAGGGGTGAGTGGCACCTTAGGAAAACATAGAAGTATTATTTTATAATAAATTCATATTCGGTTTATAATGGATCAAAACTGGATTATAAAAAGTTTATGGTGGGGATAGGTGATATATCCACTCAACCAAATGGTTTTAGACATTTTTGGGTCACTATATTAACTTTATCATTTTGATATAACTCTTAGTTAAATAGTTTGACATTTACCATGTCTCTTTGTAATTTTATTTTATATAGTTAATAAACATACAATATACTTCAAAGAGACCTCCATGTCTTCCATTAATGAAACAAATATCCTGATATAAGTCATTTGGCGGAACCTTATATTTTTAGGAATAAAATATGAATTAATAATATAATATTTTTTTTAAAAACTATTTTGTGTCAATTTTGACACTATTGGGTATTTTGTTTTTGATAAATTCATAACATAATTATTACTTACAAAAAAATTCATATAACTGATCTTAATATTCCATATTAATCAATAAGATTATTTTTATTCATAAAAATTTTCAAATTACATTTATTTGGATTTTTATAATATCAATTATTTTAATATTTCATTAATTAGGTTATTATTGCATCACCATTGTGTCATAAATAAATTAAATTAATTTATGTCTAAATTTTTTGAAAAAATACCATTATGTAGGAAATCATTTTATATTTCTAGTGAATATTTACAATCTAATTTATCATATGTATTACCCTATATTAAAAATGTTTTAGTAATTAAACATTGATTATGACCTTTTTAAATCGTCTTTGAATTAAATAATAATAAATGACCTAATATAATCCAAGTGGTCCAAAATGATAATATTTTATTCCTAATGTTGTTTTTGGCCGAGATAAACTTGTCCAATAGAATTAGTACTTGTGTTAGGGTAATATTAATATAATTTTTACCCTGAATGACCCTATTTACGTTTAATTGTGGTAAATAAAAGTAAAAATTTACTATTCACCAAAAAATAATTTTCATCTCATTGAACCAAATTTTACTTACTGATAACAACCGTGTCTCTTGGATTTTTGAAATTCCACTCACAGAATCGGTAAAATTATGTTTTATGTGAATTTTCAATTTCTCCTAGGAGGTGGGTAAAAGACGGGGGAAAGTTCTAAGAAATTATTATATATCTCAAATTATTATAAATTGACACCAATGAATTAAATTGAACTTATATAGGTATTATATTTCTATTTTGACCTTAATTAAATTTAAATAAAATAAATAATTATTTAAATAAAAATTCGGTTTTAAACTATAACTCAGTGTTTTTTTCACTATTCATCAAAAAAATGAATGTTATCAGAAAAATACCAAAAATTGACCCTAATATCATTTCGAAATTCGGAATCAAAAAATGAAGGCCATTTTGAAAGATAAAATTTAAAAAATTTCATAAAGTGTGTATTACTATTCATAACAGCTACTTTGATTGGTTGTGGTGTGTATTAGAACTCAGAGATGCATACAACACACACTACTATATTATTCAATGAGAAGAATACCGTGGAAGCCTGGGATGATACATTCTCCCCTCCTTCAAATAATTTCATCCTGGAAATTTCTAGAATACTACCATATTAAAATACTCGGGTGGCTCTTCATCATAAGTTCCCTGGGTTCCCACATTGCCTCCTCCATCTTATGGTTTCTCCATAGAACATTTATCATAGGAGTCGTCTGGTTTCACATCACTTGTTCTCTCATATCAAGAATCCTGACAAGCTATTCACAATAAGATAGATCGAGTTCCTGTTCTAATTCCTCATAGGTGAGTTCATGCGCTGGTTCAGACATATATTTTCTCAATAGTGATATATGGAACACATCATGATCTTTGGAGAGATATGGCGGCATTGCCAAACGGGAAGCTACAACCCCAAATCGTACTAGAATTTCGAAATTCCTATGTACCTGGGACTCAATTTACCTTTCTTACCGAAATGTATAACTCCCATCCATGTAGATACCTTCAAGAAAGCATAATCTCCTACCTGAAGTTCCAAATCATTTCTTCAGTTATCAGTATAACACTTCTTCTTACTTTTATTTGCTTTGATGTGGGTTTGGATTACCTTCACATTTTATATCGTTTCCTCCACAAGTTCTGGGCCAATAAGTTTTCGTTCACCAACATCATCCCAACATGTTGGTGTGTGACATCTCTTTCAATATAATGCTTCATAATTTTCCATCTTAATATGTTAGGTCCACAAGGATGAATACCCTGAGAGGTGGGGTGAATCAGGGTATGACTAATTTAAAATTAATGCCCATTCTGATCTTGTTTCGCTATTAAGAAAAACACCCTTCTCTCTCTTTCCTGTTGAAAAAAGTAAACAGAATGTAAATCATGCACATGACACAACAATTTTACTTGGTTCACCGAAAAGGGCTACTTCCAAGGAGAATACGCCGACAAGTTTCCAGTCGTACCAATTTCACTAAACTTCACTCGCTGTGGATTACAATGTTCAAGCTAAATCACTTCAATGCCTAGGCTCAATGCCTTTACAATGTTTAGGGTCAGCTCACTGCTTCCCCAAGGGTCACTCCCTGTTTCTCTCTCTCTAGCTCACTGTCGGTGGAGAGGATCACCTTTTTTCTCTTCCTTTTCTCAATGCTCATGGAAGGAATCCACTCACAGTTTATAGACCTGTAGGTCTCTTCATTTTTATGAAGGAATGCATCTTCCTCTGTAAGTAGATGCTCTGTTGAAGCCCAATTTTCACCCGTAGATGAATATCTCTTTGCACCGAAGGAATCGGGAAAACCTTCAGCTTCCACGCAGCTTGAAAATCACTGCTGGATATAAACCTTACTTGGCGCGCAAGTCTAACTCGATGCACAAGTTTTGGCGTGCAAGTCAGAACGGGCGCACAAGTCCTCCTCAGAAACTTGCGCGACTCAAGCTTCTTCAAATCTAAACCTGCGAGACTCACATCCTTTTAGGCCCAATCCAATATTGGTGCGCAACTCCGCACTGGCGCGCAGCTTCAAACACTGGTGCACAACTATCACCCTGGCGCGCAAGTCCCACCTGCGCGACCACACACACCACATGCGCGACCACCACACCTGCACGACGGGATCTCTGATCTCTCAAAGTGTTGAACTCCAGTGAAGAATGGAGAGGGGTGGTCCAGTATTTATAGGAAAATTCACCACCCAGCGTGACGGCGCGCAAGTCACCTGCGCGACCTAGTCTCGGCACG
Source organism: Viscum album (assembly GCA_963277665.1). Lineage (NCBI taxonomy): Eukaryota > Viridiplantae > Streptophyta > Magnoliopsida > Santalales > Viscaceae > Viscum > Viscum album. Next base: position 51,607,130 of record OY728143.1, on the reverse strand, counting down.
CAAGTCTTCTATCCTCTAAGACACTTGTGCGACCAACACCCAAACTTGCGTGAACCTCTTTCATTAGCCATATTTTAATCTTATAATCTTGAAAAACATATGGCACTCATGTTTCCTATACTCCAATTCCTCGGCGTGCAAGTCCCTTTTCCAAAAACAATTTTCTTCATTTGTCGATTTTCAAATCATCCATTCCTTTTGTCGACATTCTTGAATCAAACATGGATCGTTGACCTTAGCCCTTGAACTCGACATTCCATCATGAAATCCTCTTTGTCAACAAATTTTTATGTCATTATTTTGCTTTGTCAACAATCACCACTCATATGTCCACTTTTTCAACAAACACAATCACCTCAAAAATGCATCAATGATGCCTTGAGGGATTTTTTCACAACAATCTCCCCTTTTGGGTTTGTTGACAACTCTTTTATGGAAAGATACATCGTTAATTATTCATCCACCATTCACATTTTTCGATTCTGATAGCGATCAAGGATTTATTCAACACATACACTAAGCCCACATGAGCAATGCTCGGCGTGAGAAACAAGAGTAAATGAAAAGTTCTTTAATGAATCACTTCATCTCTGACATCTACTATTGACACCAAAGTGATACCAATTTGTACTAAACTGATACCAATTGTTGAGGGACTTATTGAAAGACCAATGTTTGTTTTTGAAATATTTTCACCACTCTCCAACACCACCCTTCTTCTTTTATCACCATCTTCAGTTGTCGTGATATCTATCCTTTGATCGATCACTACTAGCATCGTCTGATTTAAATACTCCCCCTTTCTGTTCACAGCTTCATCCCTTTTCAGCTTCAAAACCACTTTAGCCATATTTCCTGTGTTGTCCAAGATAAGCTCTGGCTAAGCACATTCAACTATCTTGAACTCCCCCTATCTGGATGCTCCACCTGTCATCTTCTCCCCATATCATTCATGATTTATCAAATCTCCACATTGCCTCCCCCTTGAACAATCATTATTTTCTCTCCCTTTGTCAAAGAACCCAAAGGACAATCGTTTGTAGTCTGTAACATAGTAGATAACACATATCAGCACATTAGGGAAAAACACATCATACCTCGGGGAGAGGGGGGGGGGGGTTCCACATCCACACTATTTCAAGTGCAGGGAATCGACTGAACTCCCAGAGCCAGTCAATGCCTCTCAAAATCTTCCTTGGGTATGGCCTTTGATAGGATGTCTGCATCCTGCAGCTCTGTAGGCACATACTCCAACTTCACGATTCCCTGCTCAACATTCTCCTTGATAAAATGATACTTAATCTCAGTGTGCTTTGTCCTTGAATGATGGATGGGATTTTTTCTAAGATTTATAGTACTTGATTTGTTGCACTGGATACCGATCATAGACTTCACTAAAACTCCAATATCTTCAAGATGCTACTTCATCCACAATAACTATGGTCATGCTTGAGTGGCCGCAATATACCCAGATTCTGTGGTGCTCAATGAAATGCAATCTTGCTTCTTTCTTAGCAACGAAATACACAATCCACCAAGATAGAATGCACCACTTGATGTTGATTTTCTATCATCTGTTGAACCGGCCCAGTCTGCATTAATATATCTCAATAACTCTATCTGAGATTTTTTAGTATATGTCAAGAGGAAATCCATTATGCCCTGGATATACCGAAAAATTATTTTCACTACAAGCATGTGGATTTCCTTGGGATTACTCTGATATCTTTCTACTTGGCATGTAGTGAAAACAATATCAGGCCTTTTGCGGTTAAGTACAACAGACTTTCAATGATTTTCCTGTATTCTGTGATATTAACTGCCTTTCCATCATCATATTTTGATAATTTCATCTGGGTAGCAACCAGAGTCTTCATCTCCTTGGAATTTTCCATTCCAAACCTTCTCGGGACCTCCCTGTCATATTTTTATTGAGAAATGAATGTTCCATTCCTTCCTTGTGTCACCTGTAGACTAAGGAAAAACGTTATCTCTCCAATCATTGACATTTCAAACTCATTTTTCATGAATTCGGAAAACTGTCTGCACTAAGATTCATCTGATCCTCCAAATATTATGTCATTGACATAAACCAACACCCTCATCCTTTTATTACTGTCATTACTGAAATAGAGATTGTAATCAACTCCTCCACGCTGAAAACCATGCTTCTTCAAGTACTGATCAAGCCTTGAGTACCATGCTCGTGGTGCTTGTTTCAACCAATAGAATGCCTTCTTCAGCCTGCAAACTTTTTACTCATCCTCATGAATGAGAAAACCATCTGGCTGCTCAATGTACACCTCTTCTTCTAGAACTCCATTCAAGAATGCGGATTTGACATCCATATGGAACACTTCGAACTTTCATTGCACTGTAATGGCAAAAAATAATCTGATTGTCTCCAGCTTTGCAACCGGTGCAAATGTCTCATCTACATCTATTCCCTCGATCTGGGAGTACCCCTTGCACACTAGTCGTGCTTTGTTCCGAATCACCATGCCAAATTCATTAATATTGTTGTGATAGACCCATTTAGTCCTGATGAGATTCTTGTCTGCTGGCCTCGAAACAATATCCCATTTTTGGTTCTGCTCAATTTGATCAAGATCTTCATTCATATACTGAACCCAGTTTTCATCTTTAGCTGCATCTGAAAAACATTTCGGCTCTACCTGAGACAAAAACAATGTTTGATGTAATGATTTCATTCTTCGAGTCTGAACTGGAGCTGTCGGATCACCAATGATATTCTGCCTATCAATTTTAGGTCAACTCTTTGGCTTTTTTGTAGAAATAGTCTTTACACTTTTTTTTCATCATCAGTATCATCTTCTGAGTCAGCCTCTGCCACTTCTACTCCCCTTGTTTCTCTTACCTCATCATCACTTTCATCCAAAAATTGTTCACTAGGTCATTGAGCATTCTGTTCATTTTTTACTATTGCGACATCATTGCTCTCAACAATTTTTCCCACCCTTTTTTGAAGCATTTATATGCTTTACTTTTCCCTATGTTTCCAAGTAATATCCCTTCATCTCCTCGTTCCTCAAACTTCCTGTGATTTTCTTTGTTGAGAATGAACCACATACTTCCAATGATTTGAAAGTATTTCAATGTTGGATTCTTTCCGTACCACAGTTCATATGGAGTCTTCCCTTGCTTCGGACACAACAGAGACATTTTCTAAACATAAACCGATGTCAAAACTGCTTCCTTCCAAAATTTCATAGGTAGTTATTTATCAATAAGCATCGTTCTGGACATGTTGTTGATGATACGATTTCTTCTTTCAACCACTCCATTCTGTTGGGGAGTTCTTACTAATAAAACTTGATTCCTTATCCCATGTTTCTCAAGATAGTTTTCAACATGTCTATTTGTGAATTCCGTACCGTTATCAATAAGAAACTTCAGAATTTTCTACCCAAGCATCTTTTCTGACTCCCTCCTATACTACATTATGAAAATGAACACCTCTGTCTTATGGGTAATGATGAATACACAGGTCATTATGCTATAATTATCAATGAAAAGAACATAGTACCTTTTCCCATTTATAGCTCGCTATGAGATAGGTCCACATATATCAGCATGCACCAATTTGAGAACTCCAGTTGTTTTTTGTTCCTTTGGCATGTATGTCTTTCTGATTATATTCCCTTTTTGTCAAGCATCACAAGTTTTAGTGCGTTCACGTGATAGTTTAGGAAGGTATCTAGCAGCATCACACATTACTAGATCTTCCATGGATCGTTGACATAGATTACCAAGTCTCTTATGCCACACCTGGTTTTCTTCTTCTCTGGAAAGAAAGCACGAATCTTCTTCCACACCTACCAGGTAAATATTTCCCTTTGTTTTTTTTCATGTATAATGACTGCTCCATCTTTTCCTTTAACAGTAAACATCTTCTTGGTAAATCAGATAGAGTTACCAGAGTCACATAGTTGACTGACAGTAAGAATGTTATGACTGAGATGTTCTACTACCAAGACATCTGCACGTCTCATTTATTTGTCCCCAAACATGGTTTTCCCCGATCCAACAATCATCATGCCTTCATCATTTCCAAATTTGGAAACTCCTTATTTGTCATATTTTATGCCTATAACAAGATCCTTATTACCCATCATGTGGGATTTTCAACCACTATCAAGGATCCACACACCAGATCTATCTGATGCTTTAAGGGAAATCTCCACTACCACGGCCTTCTCATTTTTCTTCTTCTTGGTCCATACTTTTTCTTTCACACTCGGCATGGATTGAGACTTCTGTTCTTTCTCAGAGTATGATGGACAAGCCTCATCTTGCAAAGCCGTAAATCTATTCTACATTTTTAACTCACCTGTTAGTTTAATGATCTTCTTCTTGCGAACTTTTTGACTATGCTTTGGACCATTTATCTGAATGGTCGAAGTACATTACCTAGCCATGTGCCCAAATCCTCTGCCCCAAAAACAGTGTCCTTCGAAATATGTTCTGGAAAAGCGTTCTCTTTTTGGCTGCCATCTCTATTCTTGATCCCTTCGATATCTTTTTGCTATGGAATATACATATTGTGAATGTCCCATCTTTCCACAACAATAACACCTGATATAAGGTGCATTCATTCGTGTTACATCAGCACTACGAGTTTCCCCATGGGATCTATGAATATTATGATTCTTCTTTGTGCCGAAATCCACCTTTAATCTCTGGATAGGTACTTGCGGTCTGACTTCAACTGCCACAGATTTTTGTTTCTGATTAAAACACGAATCAGCCTTAACTTCTGAGCTCAATTGCTACTTCGTTCCTGCTGAACTACTAGGCTCTTCTTTCTTCTTTTCAGTCATGTTGACGACCTGCTTTCCCAAGAATGTGTTGGGATTCAAAGGTTTTTCCTGGTCTTTAACTTTTCTCTATAGACCGACAACTTCCACTTCAAGCTCTTCAATACGCTTGATGTGAACTTTTACTTTTCTATTCAAGCAATCGATCTCCCTTTTCTATTCTTCAATCTTGAGCATTTTCTCATCAACCTTTTCTGTGTGCTCTGGCCTGGAAGACTTAAGATTTTCAATTTCTTTCACTAGCTCAGACTTCTCTTCTTCTTGATGTTGCATGTAGAGTTTGGCATCATGTACCACCTTGTTATCATTATTTGTTTTTGATCTCCAAACTTCTATCTCTTCAAGAGCTTCTTGTAATTCAGCATCTATGTCAACTCTCCCTTCAATTTCTTCTTCTTCCTTATCAGTTTCATTTTCTTTCTTTTCTTGAGAACTACTGACAACAGCCACCATTGCATTTTTTCCACGATCTCTATAGTTTTATATCTCTTCAATCTCTTCACCCTCAGACTCATCTGAACTGTCTATTTCTTGTGAAAGAAGATTCTTCTTCTTTAAGAAATTTCTCTTGAACTGCTTATTCCCTTTGACATAGGCTGAAGATTTTTTCTTGGGATTTTCAACTCATCTTCATCATTTTCTTCTTGAAACTTTTTGGGGCACCTTTCAGCAATATGACCAACTTTTCCAAATCTAAAGAAAGTAAGTGGAAGCTTCCCTTTGAATCATCCTTTTCCTCTTTGATGATTTGAGGAGAGATATGAAATTACCTCATCTGTCTCATCTTCTTCCTAAGAATCATCAATGATAAGCTTCTTCATGGCCTTAAATTCCACCTCTTTGGACTTCCCCTTTTCCATAGCCTCATTATCATCGTTCCTCATTTCATATGAAACCATCGTACTGTGCAAATTGTCCAGTGTCAGCTCTTTTGGATCTTAATCTTCTAGAACTAAAACATTCAGTTTGAACCGAGGTGGAAGTTTCCTCAAGATGCGATTTACGATCTCTATGTCTTCAATGACTTCGCCAAGACCTCGCATATCTTCCACAACAATATTTACCTTGTCAAATAATGAGTCAAAAGACTCATTCGGGTTCATTTTCAGATCTTCATATTTGTTCCACAACACCTACAGCTTTGCCTCTCTGACCTTTGTATCCCCTTCATATATATTCAATAGATTTTCCCACATGGCTCGTGACGTTTTTCTTGACATCACCTTTGTATAGATAGGATTGGATAGAGCTCCCCCTAAGGCATTAATTGCTTTGGCATCTGCATCCAACTCTCTATGTTCATATTGTGATAATGTGCCACTATTACTATCAGCTGTTATGCCATGCATTGCTGCTATGAATACATCCATTCCCAGAGATCGAAAGTAGTGTTGCATCTGATTCTACCATAGCTGAATGTTGTTCCCGTCGAAGATCGGAATCCCTTTATGATTAGTGTCCTCCATTGAGAGAAGACCTAATATCATCCTTTTTCTATGATACCAATTGTTAGGTCCACAAGTCTGAATACCCTGAGAGGGGTGGTGAATCAGGGTATGACTAATTTAAAATTAGTGCCCATTCTGATCTTGTTTCGCTGTTAAGTAAAATACTATTCTCTCTCTTTCTTGTTGCACAAAGTAAAAAGAATGTAAAGCATTCATAGGACACAACAATGATACTTGGTTCACCGCAAAGGGCTACGTCCAAGGAGCATACTCCAACATGTTGCTGGTCATATCAATTTCACTAAACATCACTAGATTTGGATTACAATTTTCAAGCTAGATCACTTCAATGCCCAGACTCACTGCCTTTACAATGTTAAGGGTCAGCTCACTGCTTCCCCAAGGATCACTCCCTGTTTTTCTCTCTCTGGCTCACTGCCGGTGGAGAGGATCACCTTTTTTCTCTTCCTTTGCTCACTCCTCTTGGAAGGAATCCACTCACAGTTTATAGACCTGTAGGTCTCTTAATTTGCATGAAGTAATGCATCTTCCTCTGTAAGTAGATGCTCTGTTGATGCCCCATTTTCTCTCGTAGATGAATATCACTTTGCACCAAAGGAATGGGAAAACTTTCAGCTTCCACGCAGCCCGAAAATCATTGTCGTACATAAACCTTACTTGGTGCAAGAGTCTAACTCGGCGCGCATGTATCGGCGTGCAAGTCACATCGGGCGCGCAAGTCCTCCTCAGACACTTGCACGACTCAAGCTTACTCAACTCTAAACCTGGACGACTCACTTCATTTTAAGACCAATCCCATATTGGCACCCAACTCCACACTGGCGCGCAGCTTCAAACATTGGAGTGCAACTTTCACCCTCGCGCGCAAGTCTCACCTGCGCGACCACACACACCAGTTGCGCGACCACCACACCTGCATGACGGGAGCTCTAATTTCTCAAAGTGTTGAACTCCGGTGAAGAATGAAGAGGGGTGTTCTAGTATTTATAGTCAAATTGACCACCCAGCGCGACGGTGCGCAAGTCACCTACGCGACCCAATCCCCGCGCGCAAGTCACCTCCAGATCATCCATTCCTTTTGTCGATGTTCTTGAATCAAACATGGTTCGTTGACCTCAGCTCTTGAACTTGAAATTACATCATGAAATCCTCATTGTCAAAAAATTTGTATGTCATTGTTTTTCTTTGTCAACAATCACCACTCATATGTCCACTTTGTCAACAAACACAATCACCTCAAAAATGCTTCAATGATGCCTTGAGGGATTTTTCCCAACAGAATACTTGAATGGAACCTATTGATATAGGAAAATTCTAAATTAGGAAAATATTGATCTGACATACCCTAAATGTCATGTGAGCAAGATCTCAACATGTCTTCTAAGATTTGAATAGTTCTTTCTGATTGTCCATCTGTTTGATGGTGGTTAGCAGTGCTCAAATGAAGGTCAGTATCCAAGGACTTCTATAGAGTTTTCTAGAATCATGATGTAAAATGGGTATCACAATCAGAAACAATTGATAAGGTTACTCCATGAAGTCTCACTACATCATTAATATATCGTCTTGATAGACGTTCACGTTGTAAATCATCCATTATAGCAAGAAAATGTGCTGACTTGCTAAGATGATCAACAATGACCCATATTGCATCATTACTTCTAGGGGTCATCGTCAGCCCCATGACCAGGTCCATCGTGATATTATCCCACTTCCACTCAGGTATGGGAAGAGGTTGAAAAACTCCTTCAGGCAATTTCCTTCCGGCATTCACTTGTTGACAAACCATACATATTGACACAAAATTAGCAGTCTCCCTCTTCATGTTGTCCCACAAAAAATGTTCCTTCAAATCACTATACATTTTGGTGCTCCTATGGTGTATAGTGAAATAGGAACAATGAGAATCATCCAACAATTCTCTTTTTAGATCATGTATATTGGGAACAAAAATTCTCTTCCAAAATTTTAAAATTTCATCTTCATACACAAAGTCACTCAATCTCCCATCATTCACAGCATGGATCTTCTTTTTAAACACTTCATCATCAGTCTGATAACTCTTTATCAGTTTTATTAAAGATGGTTTGGAAACCATATGAAAAGGTGTTGATGATTCGCCATCCATGGTGATTGCCATATATATCTTTACTAGATCCATTTATATAGGATCCATTTCAACTCTCATGTTGTTCAAAAATACATGATCTTTTCTACTCAAAGCATCTGCCACCTTATTTTCCTTCCCTGGGTGGTAGTGTATCATGAAATCATAATCCTTGAGTAATTCAAGCCATCTATTTTGCCTCATATTGAGTTATTTCTGTGAGAAAATATACATCAAAAACTTGTGATCTGTATATATGTCATATTTTTTACCATAGAAATAATGTCTCTATATTTTCAAAGCAAATATTATATCCTCTAACTCATGATAATGAGTAGGATAGTTTTTCTCATTTTATTATCTTTCTTGATGTGTAGGCAATTACTCTATCATTCTTCATAAGGACACAACCAAGTCCTTTCTTCGATGCATCACTATAAATAAAAATACCATCATTTCCCAATGGTAGAGTCAATATAAAAAAATTGACTAATATTCTCTTCAGTTATTCAAAACAATCATCACAATATTTTGTCCAAACAAATTTAACCCATTTACTTGTGAGCATCGTAAATGGGTTAGTCAAATAGTCAAAATTCAGGACCAAATGCTGACAATAACCTGCTAAACCAACATAACTATGTACCTCAGTCATACTTGTTCGTGCTGTCCATTCTTGTGTTGCCTTGGTCTTAGAAGGATCAACATAGATTATATCCTTAGAGACAATATGTCCATGAAAAGAAATCTCTCGAAGCCATAATTCAAACTTGTTAAACTACCCGTATAATTCATGTCTTCTCCGAGTCTTCAGAAAAATTTGCAAGTGATTTTCATCATCTTCGTAGCATTTGGAGTATACCAAGATATCATCAATAAATACCACCACAAAATCATCGAGATATTCCTTGAAAACTCTATTCATTAGATCCATAAATACATAGGGTGCATTATTTAATCCAAAAGGCATTACTGTAAACTCGAAATTTCAATACCTGGTTCGAAATGCTGTATTTCTAATTTATTCATTCTTCACAGAAAACTCATGGTATCCAGATTGAAAGTCAATCTTAGAAAAGTATTGGGAACCAGGCAGTTGGTCAAATAAATCATCAATGTGAGGTAGGGGATACTTTTTCTTAATTTTTATAGCATTGATCTCCCTGTAGGCGATACAAAACCTCATATCTCTTCTTCTCTTTATTCTCTTTAAATTCATATGAATTAAGGAATTATTTTTCTATCTTGACAGCACATGAGACAATATCTTCGTATGATGAGAAGGATTGTGACACTATTTTGCAGCATACCTCTCTATCCATGTAATGTTATCCTCATATTTTGAGACATTATCATCCTCCTTTTGTCTCAAACTCAGCAATTGCCCTTCCATATCTGCTAGATGGTCATGGAGAAAGTATTTTTCTAAAAAATCTCGTTGAAATCCCTCCATTACATATTTGATACTTCATCATCTTCCATTGTTTTTTGAATAAATGACCACCATTTTTCAAAATCTCCAGTGAGGTGGTAAACAGCAATTATAACTATTTCCCTTTCACTACACCCCAAGGCATGTAAAATTTTCTCTAAGGAATTTATACATTATTCAAATACTAATGGATTTATACTCCCATTGTATGTTGGTGTTTTTTGCATTATCAAGCAATATAACATTGATCCTCCACGCTGCGGATCTGGGTACTCCATACGGGTAAGGTTATTATTCATAACCAGAGTCAGTTTTCCAAGTATGGTGATTAGCTGATCAACAATAGTTGCATTACCAGCTCCACTATAATTATCTTGAGTAGGAGGGAAATCCCAACATGGAGTGCGTGCATTGATACAGTTTCAATTTCTTCCACTAGGTGACATTTATAAACAATGAATACACTGGATTAGTTTATGAATCGCAATACATAAATCCAAACATGTAAATTACTAATCGTAAATCGAATAGTTTATGGGAAAAATCTATAATCCTGAAAAAAATTTCTTTGAGGAAGTATATACTCATAAACCCTTCATAATGGATTGTAAGGTAAATGAGAATTATCCTAAGAATATCCCTCGAGAGTGTCGTAACCAAAAGTGCAGGAAGTCCCATTTTCGTGTAGCAAGGCCCGTTGTCATGCATCAATTCCCGTTATAGTCTAGCTGAAAGCGGTGTTTTCGGGTTTTACCCTTTTGGTAAATAAGTTCCCGAGATGCCTCTACCTTCTCGTATCCAGACTAGGATGTATTGCTTGGAAAACTGACAAAATCTCTACAATACCAAAGTTCTAGGATGATCTTATACACTAATCCTCAAATCCATCTTAGATCTATGTGATGTAATCAGAGTTTATCTAAATCTATCTTCCAAGGTTTTTAATAAACTTCCTCTGATTCCAACTGTAACGCCCCAACCCGAATTACCCAAAGTCTGTGCATTATTACATAACATTGGCATGATCACAAAAGATCAAATATCAAATGATCAATTAGTTTAGTAGCCTTTAAAACACTATATACACTCATAAGTCTTACAATACATCATAAATGAAAGCTACAACAACCACTTGTCTCCATATACCACACTCATATCACCTCAGACTATCCCTGCAGGTCATTTAGAAAATACTTTTTCACATCCTGGGAAAAATAAAACATAGAAAAGGGTGATCCTAGATGCCCAGTAAGGATTAAAATATAGCGGAAACTCTCATAAATAAGCATAAAAATTTAAGGAAATGTATAATTAAAACAAAATCCTTTAAAACATGATCTTTGGTATAAAATGGCATAAATAAAAAGAAATAGTTCCAATTACTTATTCACAAGGATATTATACTAATCGAATAATCACAAGCAATATCAAACCACATTCATAATGATGAAATGGAAAATGTCTGACTATCATAACCACATAGTCAAGGTCTTATGCCAAGACTACCAAGAATATTTTGTCAAGGCCTTGTGAAAAGACACTAGATTTCCTCATGAGAACTACCGATGCATCGAGGAGCTATAGAGGGCTCCACCAGTCACTTATTATGTCCAATGCATTCCTCATATGAACAAGTTTAATGATAAAATAAACATTCATATTAAATCTATCATATGAAATGTCCATAATTTATCCATAAAGTAGGAATGGTATAAAAACAACACATCCACAGTCAAATATATCAAAAATCATTCAATACTCTATGTAAGTTTGGTATCATAATAAATCAACTTCAAATAAGCATAAAATCTATCATAGGTTGTTGACATAGATGAAAATATTTTATAAAACTCTTTGATATAAATATCCCCTTTTCATGAAAACATTTAAAAATTTACACAATTTAGCAAGGAATAAATTTAATGAAAATTTTTAATCAAAGTGTCACATACCAGTTTGAAAATTTTGAAAGTAATTAAGTGTTTTAAAACATTGATGTCCATATTAACAAATCCTTAAAAACCATTTTGAAAACATGGACATTAATGGAAATGATATAGAAGAATAAATATTTAAAACATTTAAAAATATTTTTTATTAAAAAGTCCCTTAAAATTAATCGTTTTAAAAACTCTTTTATGAAACATGGACATGGTTAATAAATATGTCCCAGTAGATACTTATATAAAAACAACCTCAAATAATAATGAGATTGTGAATTTAATGCTTACCAATTTGGTAACATACGAAACATAGACCCCATGAAAGAAGTATCATACAATTAATATGTAAATACAAATAAATTAAAGTGTATTACACAAATAATACAATTATGGAAGTACATACACCACACAAAAGGTAATAGTGGCTATATGGCATGAATCTCACGGGAATAAGGAGTGGGATGAAAACCCTTTACCATGTAATTTACATTAGTTGAGGGTAGTTTAAACTCTTGTATAATGGTTAAACAATATTATTAAATTATACAAGAACCATATATGTTAATGTGATATCATATATGATATTTTAACATTGCTTTTTTAATAATATTTTTGTATTATCGTCGTTTTGGGGGTTCACTTACTCATTTTCTTTTATATGTTTTGTTACATAATCCGTGTTTGTTATCAATAGGTTTTGTCATATTCATATCCAGAATTATATCAAGTCCATAAAAATTATTTTTAATCATCGAATGATAATTAGAATTGAATGAACATGATGGGGAATGAATCTTAGCACATTCGTGGAGACGGTAGTCTGTATTTATGCACAAGCAACCATATCATTATTTTGATATTAAAATAATATATAATTGAATGGTATATCATATGTACAGAGTCATTATCATGTTATGCATAATAATTACATAAATTTCAAGCCATTATCATACACATCAAAATAATAATGTTTGAATAACAATTACACCACGATGTGGAGACGGTAGGCCGTACGTACGCACATATGGTGACATGTCATTCAAATTATGGATAGAATACTGAATATGGTTTTACAATACTTATAATAACATCAAAATATATAGAAGATACATGATTTATTATTTTTTAATTTAAATAAAAAATACAAAAGAAGTTGAAAAAGAAAGGAACTTGAAAGAGGGTGGTGAAAACATTACTTCTTCATCGGGTTCTTCCTTTTGATTTGATCAAAATGGATCCTTAGGATGGATTTTTGACTAATGGAAGGAATATAGGTTGAAGGGAAGATATCTGATATGGTATTTGGGAAGATTTTGTCCAAGACAAATGTCTTTGAAGGTGTGAAATAGGGAGAAGGGTGAGTGCCCTTTTAGTAGAGGGGTGAGGGGTACCTTAGGAACAACTAGAAATATTATTTTATAATAAATTAATATTCGGTTTTTAATGGCTCCAAAGTGGATAATTTAAAGTTTATGGTGGGGATAGGTCGATAGACACTCAAACAATATGTTTTAGACAGGTTTGTTTCACTATATTAACTTTATCTTTTTGATTTAGCTCTTAGTTAAATAGTTTGGCATTTACCATGTCTCTTTGTATTTTTATGTTATATATTTAATTAACATACTATGTACTACAAAGAGTCCTCCTAGAGGACCATTAATGATACACCTATCATGATATAATTCCTTTTGTTGAACCTTAGATTTTTAGGAATAGAATATGAATTAATAATATATTATTTGTTTTAAAAACTCTTTTATGTCAATTTTGACACTATTGGGTATTTCGTTTTTGATAAATTCATAACATCCTTTTATATTTCGAACAAAATTCATATAATCAATGTTAATATGTCATATTAACCAATAAGGTTATTGGAATTCATAGAATGTCTCAAATTACATTTATTTGGATATTTATAATATCAATTATTTTAATATTTTATTAATAAGGTAAGTACTCCATCACCATTGGGTCATAAATAAATTAAAATATTTAATGTTTAAAAATTATAAATAGAATACGATTATGTAGGAAATAGTTCTATCTTTCTAATGAATTTTTTAAATCCAATTTATCTTCTTTATAACCCTATATTAAACATGTTTTAGTAATTAGACTTTGATTTTGAATCATTTAACTCTTCTTTGAATTATATAATAATAAATGTCCTAATCTAATCCAAGTGAACCTAAATGGTTATATTTTATTCCTAATGTTTTTTTGGTCAAGATACATTTGTCCAATAGAAGTAGGACATGTGTTAGGGTAATATCAATATCATTTTTCCCTTAATTACCCAATTTACTTTTAACCGCGGTAAATAATAGTAAAATGTTATTATTCAACAAAAATTATATACATCTCATTGAACCAAATATTAATTATTGATATAAACCGTGTCTCTCGGATTTTTGAAATTCCACTCACAGAAGTGGTAAAATTATGTTTTATGTGAATTTGTAAATTCTCCTATGATGTGGGTAAAAGACGGTGAAAAGATCTAAGAAATTTTTATATATGTAAAATTATTATAAATTGAATCCAATGAATTACATTGAACATATATAGTTATTATGTGTCTATTTTTAACTTAATTAAATTTAAATAAAATAAATAATTATTTTAAAAAAAATCGGTTTTAAACTATAACTCAATGTTTTTTAGTATTCATCAAAAATTGAATGTTTTCATAAAAATACCATTAATTCACCCTAAGCTAATTTCGATATTTCGAATCCAATAATGAAGTCCATTTTGAAAGATAAATTTATAAAATTTTAAAAAGTGGTTATTACTATTCATAACTGCTAGTTTGATTTGTGGTGGTGTTTGTTAGAACTCGAAGTTGCGTACAACACACGCTACTGTATTATTCAAAGATAAGTGTACCATGGAAGCATGGGATGTTACATTTAAGGATGATTTTTGTTATTTTTTAATTATTAATATATATATATATATATAAATTTATAATTCTAATTACAATTATATAAATTTTTAAGTAATTGAATTTAAATACAATCATATTTATAAATTTATTTTTATAATTATATATAATTTTTTATTTATATATATAGATTTATATATAAATATATATAGTAAAAAATATTACAAAATGATTTATTTTGTGATTTTCTATTATAATTTTATCATTATATAATTGTAGTTATTTTTATAAACAATTTTTTTTAAATTATATATATATATATATATGAATTTATAAGATATATTAATTAATATATCATATTTATTTTAATTATAAACATGTATTTTTAATTTATTTTATATGAATAAACATTTTTTTGTAATATAAATAGTGTTGTTATTTATATATGAATAATATTTTTTATTAAACAAATTTATCATCACAAATAATTGCATCGACAAATCTAAAAATTTATAAATGCTAAAAATGATTTTATAAGGGGAAAACCTTTATTAATGCATATTTTAGACGTAATAAAACTAACCATTATCATCATTTTAGGAAAGAGCTGATAAATTTTCTCCTTTTATGTACACTTTCTGTTTATGATTGTTAAATGAATGCTTTTAATTTTCACTAACATGTGGTATTGTAATTATTGAAAAATATGGTTCATCTAAAATGATCAAAAGGGAATCTATAGAATACATATTGTCAAAATAATTGATTCAAATAGTGTAAAAATATTATATTATCATGGATTGTCATTAATGTTTTGAAAATGAACAACAATATTGTTAAGGTATTATGATTGGTGGAAATTATGATCACTCTTTTGTTGTGGTCTGAAGGGAAACATGTTTTTTTCATTCTTAATTATTTTTTTAAACATCCAGTAAAATTTAAAAAATATAAAAATGGTTTAGATTTACATTAAATATTATGAAAATGGTAAAAAATAATTATAGAAATATAATGACCTTTATATCATTTCAATATAATTTTTAGATATAATATTTTATAAGTATTAGTAAAATAAATTATTTGTTCTCTATTAATCACCTTTACGAAATGATAATGTCAATTGAAAATTTTCCATGTTGTTCCAAAATTCAGGGGATATGATATTTAATTAATTTTTGAAATAAAACAAGGGCTACTATTTCACTGAATCTTCTAATATTATCATACTTAAAAAAATATTAGTTTTAGATTTAAATAAGTTTTAAAAAATTTAAAATTTTATAAAACTTATAAAATTTTATCATATTAGAATATATTATTACAATATATTATTTTCAATTACCTTTCAATATAATATATGTAATTATATTAAAATATAATATTTAGGTTTGTAAAATTCATGTTTTTTATTCAATTGATATAAAAAACATTTATGTTTCAATAATTATAATAAAGAATTAATTTCAAAATTTGAATGTTCCTTTTACATATTTAAATTTACTATACGATTTTTTAGGTAGGGTTGATTTATATTATTATAATTATATTCGTAGAAATATTGAATAGAAATATTAAAATGGATAAGTGTTTAAATGATATTATTTAACAATGAAATAATTTTGGATTACATTATGATTTGGTAATTAATGGGTTAAATGATGAAGATTATAGAAATCATAATGATGATTGAGAATGTGAGTTATGGATATCAATCAAGGAAATATTAATTATAGAGAAGATGAAATAATTTTAAAAAGTGTGATGAATTGAAATATTGGACATAAATAAATGGATATGAATATTAATTAATGTGTATCAAAATTTTAATATATAATTTAATGATGTAGAAAATTAAATAAATAATGTTTTTTTCAATTTTATTTGGACATGAATCTTATATATTTTTATGATATCATAAGATACCCACTGAGAATTCATGTTATGAAAATTGGATTTATGTTGAAGGTGGTCCATGGTTAGATTATATGTAATAATTATAAAGTTCTGTGTTATGGATTTTCAACAATATATATGTGAATTGTTTATGTTAATCAATGAAATAAAAATATTAAAAAAATTATTTGTATCATTCATTGGAAAAAGGAATGAAAGTAGAATTTAATATTTTATTCATGCACAATGAAATATTAGTTCATAGGATATTTCATTTATGAAAATATTTTATCCACAAACATATCTTCTCATAGACCTCAAAATAATGTATTAATAATTATTATTTAATGTAACATAAGGGGTTTCCACTCATTAGGGGTTTCAAAACATTCTAAAAATATTTTCATGATTCATTAATACAATTTAACATATATATATAATCTATATTAGTTCATTCCCTCGATTCGAGAAATGATTTTTTTCGATTATAAATGATGATTAATTATTGAATATTAATTAAAGGACATTATTATTCACCACATATGTATTTTTAAACTATGAAATTTTGGAACTATACAAAAGAAAATATATATTTTTAGCTTTACTAAATTCCAATAATGGAATAATATTTATTTTTATTGTTAAAAAATGAATAATTATTATTAATGAAGGAGTTTTGGTAATCCATTATCTAGAATTTTAGAGAAACTATTTGACCAAAATATGAATTTATAATATATATTTTCTTCATCCTATGATATAATTTTCAAATTTGTGGTGTGTTGTAAAATAGGTTTATATTATATTAAATGTTATTTTTTTCCATGATGGTTTATCTTTTTGGAATACAATTGATTAATAATTATCATATGTTTTCAACCCTTAGTTTTTTATGATATGTAAAATATTATTTTCAATATTGATGATCAAAATGAAAAGTACCCTAATTTCTTCATGTGGGGTTTGGAATTTTTAATATGTCATATTTTTAAATAAGGGGTGAATTATATATGAGATAAAATTTAACATAGGGATTGAAAACATACATTTTTATTAATATGGAAAATTAAATGACCACAATTACCTGAGAGAAAAGAGTTGGATATTATTAGCATAGATTTATGAAATAGAGAATCTCGTGATATATAATGCTTTGAGAATATGGTTATTCAATTGGACAGGTTATATGGCCTATTATTTATGATAAAACTCTATATATTTTTTTGTTTCTAAATTAATTTCAAAATATTGACTAATGAAATATACATTTATTACTCAAAAAAGAACAATGATGTTATTTTTTTAAAAATAATTTTATAATTATTTTAATCACAATTTATATTTGGATTACAGGTGAATTAATTTATATTAGTTTTGTTATTGAATTCATAGTGAGTTTATACTCACCACCAACAAATGAACTATATTGAAGATGTTGATATTATTATATACGAATTTAGATAAGTGTTGATGTAAATATATTTAGTTGTTAATATAACGCCCCGACCCCGGTAGCCCGGTGCCGGTGCTTCGGTTATGGTGTGGAATTTATTTCGCACAAATGAAACAAATAAGTCACACATCATAACCCATCAGGAGGAACTTTCTGGTTTAGATCATGGAGAATCAGAGACAACAGCTTTTGCTTCTTTATTTTCTGAGATAAGAACAAACATCCAAGTCTTGGAAAGGCTCTATCAACCTGTAAAAATTTAACATAAAACATAGGTTGAGCTTTGAAATACTCAGTAAGGGGTTTTTGAAAATACTTAAATACAACTTTTGAATACCACGTTGAAAAATACTTTTCCATACTTAGAAAGTTTTCTTAAAATAAAAACATCAAGACTAAACAAAGGTTGATACATCAGAATTAAAGTACCTCATACTTATGCACTAGAACACTTAACGGTAACCCACTTAGTAAACAAGATAAGCATAATAATAAAAAGGCATGGGTTGCATGAAGTAAAGTGTCCATAAACAAGAAAAGTGTGTATGAACAACAAGATGAAAATGTCATCAGAGTCGCGCATAAGCGCATCATCTACACAAAATATGCACATTATGACATGATAATTGAAATACAACATTTGAAATGAAGTTGTGGAAAAGAAATTGGTCATGCATCAACATTGCCATATCATATGTCTTGTGTTTCTTTTTTTTATCTGATACTCATAGGTAAGGTTCTATAACCAAGGTTATTCCTCTAATCGGAATAAACACTAGGTTGGTCATAAACAAAGAAATGTATGCTGAAGGACTCATGGTCTCTGTGCCAAGGCCTTGTGCCATGACCTAAGGGTAAAAACCCAATCTGACTGTCTCAAGATCTATCGATGCATCGAGGAGCTTACTTTTACAGGTATCCAACCCGGAGGGCTTACTCTAACCAGTTCCCAGCCTGGAGGGTTTTCTTCTTACCGGACCCCATTTCGGGTAGTCCCATACATTTCTCACATGTTGATAGGGTCAAATATTCAAGGAGTCCCATACCACTTTGAATATTTAATTTTCAATTCATATTACCCAAGGTGTCCCATACCACTTTGGGTAATACCATTTTAATTTCCCATTACCCAAGGTGTCCCATACCACTTTGGGTAATTTTAGTTCTTAGTTCCTCTTCATGTTGAGTCATATGCATGAATAATATGTATAAGGTAAAAATTACATAAATGTTTTACATGATATGACAGATAAACCTGACAATATGGAATAAAAGAAGGCATGGTTAAGCAAGCATACTATGTGCGTAGAACAATTATTTAAGCACATAAAATGATGAATGTGTGAGAATTGCTCCCAAGGGTTATTGAATGATGAGTTTCTAAAATTAAAGTGCATGGAAAAGAACTACTTGGCATTAACTATTGTACTTCACAGGTTATAGTACTTGCAACAAATATCCATCCACTAATAATTACTGCGGCATGCTTGGTATAAAACTAATAAACACTTGCAATGTTTAGAATTCCAACACTAGGAAATAAACCACTTTAAATAAGATAGTTGTCATTAATTATTATTCCTCACTGGTCATAGAATTTTCAGTTACACTCTGCTCACTATAAATCACTGCAACGAGTTTGGTATATAAATAATAGAGGATTTCTACATATTAACATAACCCTTAAACCCGTATCCTTTTAAAATGAGTTTAAAACAGGCATAAGCATATCCTAAAAAACACACAAATCAGTTCAAGGGCGACATTAATCAAGTTCGTTGGTGTAACCTTAGACACAGAAACATAAAAGAGCATAGGCAAGTGCTAAAATCCTACATGCTTAAAAATATTAATAACCATTTCTTCAAACTAGGTTTTTCAGATAATATTCTTAAAAAAAACATACATACATAGGGATATATACACAATATATATATATATATATATATGTTTTCTCATAAAATAAACATGGTTCACTTAAAATCTGAAAACCTCCAACTGCTTATCACCTATTCAGTTTAAAAATCAGAACCTTATGGGGGTCTAAAAGTTTCATGAAACTATATAAAAAAAACTTTGTTTTTAACTATAACATATTTGTACTTCAACCAAAGTTCAAGTTCGCATTCAAAATATTTTTGAAACATTAGTATCCATTTCATAAATATCAAAACCAATTTCCATTCCAACACATAACCTTATATAAATATATTGTTATATATATATTCATCTTACATAAAATCATACATGCTAGGAATTGAGTTTAGAAATACCCTTTCAAAAGTATAATTCTTAGTGAAAAGATACTTAATAATCTTCGATACCCTAAAGATAATCGGGTTGGAGTTATGTATATACATATGTATATATATATATATATATATATATACTTATATTAATACACCTATTGCATCACCCCGGTTAAAAAATAAAACTCAAATTAAACAATATTTTTACATCATATTAGGGAAACACCAATCCAAAACCACACACACCCTGTTTTTTTTGAAACAAGGGGTGATACAATTATATAAAATTTATACGTTTATTTATATACGTTGCATGGAACCGATTACACCTAGGGGTTTATTCTAGGTTTTCTACTATATATACTCATACAAGAAAGAAATGAAACGGGTGTACCCCATGAGGGTAAACACCCTTGGTGTCCTCTGGTTAGAAGAACGGTTAGCATGGAGTATATATATATATATATTCCTTTTACTTAAGGCATATATATATACTCATGTATATACAAACGAGAAGCATGGGTGAGGGGAAAAACACACAAAAGGGGCACCCTTACCGCTTAAGGGAGGAGCTCGCCGGAGGGAGGTTTTCTGGGTGGCCGGAGGTAGTCCGTTGAGGTCGAGGCCTCTTGGAAACACTACCGGGTAGTAGCGGGATGACCAGCGGCGTGGCGCCGGCACTGGTGTGGTCGTGCATAGGGAGTGTGGTGCGGAGCCGATGGTGGTTCGTGTCGTGGCGAGGCGATGGCAAGGCGGCGGCGAGGCTGGGTCGCGGTGGCGCGGGTTGGCTCTGGAGGACCCCGTTTACACTGGGGTTTCTCGGTTCATAAAGGAAGACGATCCGGGGAAGGTTAGGCCGAGCCTACGGTGTCCTATGGAGGTGAGTGCGCGAGGTCAACATGAGCAGTTGAGAGGGTAGCGTCTCAGTAAATCCAAGCTTCGGTTCGCGGGACCCCGTCGCGAGGTAGAAGACGACGAGTTTGGAGAATGAGGGAAAAAAACGACGACCGAGATCCGACCGAGAGAGATCAGAAGTCTGAGAAGAAATGATCATTTTAAAACACATCAACGACCGGGATCTTCCTAGGCGATATCGGACGGTTGAGGAGAAATCGGATGGAGAAGATCCATGCGGGATCGGGATGGCCTGGGTTACATATTAAAAAAAACAGTTTTAATAAACGTTAAAAATATACTACTTTGCAATATACATTTATATAACCTGTACATTATAATTTGGAATTTGTATAAAACATAATAAGTACTTTTAACTCATAGTTTTCAAATCCAAAATACCATTTTAGTTTAAGCAAACAAATGATACTATTTGATATAACAGTTATTTTCTTTAAAAAAAATATATTTTTAATACAACACTTTTATAACTACTAGGATCTTAAAACCATTAAAATCCAATTTATAACATACTTCACTTGTTGATTTATAAATTTATGTTTAAAAGACCCATAGTTTTTCTCTAATTTAAAACACATAGTTTTTGAGATCCGAAAACATACATTTTTTCCAATTATTGCTGATACTGCTGTAGACTTGATGTTCGACACATTTTAAAAGAATAACAAGTTTTCCATCATATAAATATCATCATGATCAAAATAGATTCATTTGAAAAAAATAATACTTTATTTTTAATACTTGAAGATATAATTCTAATATTTTGTATGAAATACCATAATATTATAAAAATGTTATAAAGACAAAAAAATTTATAAAATGATGCACTTTGTCCATTAGAACCCAACGGTAAAAAAAACGGTCATATTTTTCTTTTTAGAGGTCCATTATAAAAGCAATGGGTATGATGTTTTATATTTTCAAAACACCGAACCCTTGGCGGATGGCTCTCCTCATACCTCTGGTGCTGAGTGCGTGCGCGGTGATTCTGGCGGTTATACTTTTCACATTGATGGATCCGGAAGATGATGACTATCTGATTGCCCGTGTTGTGGTTCTTTGTAGTCTTGTTATGGCCATGTTATGTCTTGTGCAGGGTACTTTCAATTAGATGGGTCTTGTTGTAATGTATCTTTTAAATATATAACAGTTTATCGTATTCTTCATGTTTGATTTCCACTCGAATTCTTTATCAGCACACAAACCATAAAATAAAATAAAACAAGAGACATCTTTAAAAAGCACAACATTTTTTACTTGAACCAGTTTATAAAACCTGGGGCATTACATTATCCCCCTCTTAAAAGAATTGCGTCCCCTCAATTCGATCGGCGTACAAACACTGACTTACTCCCACAGCTTCTCTGACACCCTTGGGGATGTCCCTTTACCTCCAAGGCCCATGGAAGAAGTTACTATTCAACTCAATACCCATGGCTGAACAGAGCTTGTGGGTCTCCTCTTCCCAAATACATTTTTGGCAAAGTGGATCGTGGTTGAATCCAAGCTCCCGTTTGATACAGGTGGTTTTCCCGAGATGGGAACGAGTGACATCAAGCTTCGCGACATCCGCTTGGATTTGGTTCCTAAAGATCTCTCGAACCATTTCATAATTGAAGGATTCTAGGAAAGATCCAAAATCGCAATGCTCCCCAAGCATACTGAAGCACAGGATTTGGTACATAAAGACTGTGTGGAAGTCCAACTGCCTTGCAGCTTCTCCAAATGCCGGAAAGGCCAACCATTTATTGTTCATGGTGAAACACAGGAAAAGTCCCTCATAGTACTTTCCTTTCTTTTTATAATTCTCAAACAGCACACTAGCCATTAGGATATAAAGAACTTCTGACCCTCGTAATATTCGAAGGACATTCGAGTTTTTCGATATTTCATAGAGGGTTTTGCACGTGAGTCGTAAGTTAACAAAAGGTTGGTAACATGTTGAGCAGGATTTTGCTACAATAGTCTCTATGATTTCTAAAAGGAGAGTCAAGAGTCTAGGCGTGGTTTGCTGTCTTTCCGTCTGAGAAGTTTAAGAACAAACCTTTCTTAGTAAAACATTATTAATGTTTTTGTGTTGTCCTAATTTTACAAGGTTTCCTAAACCATTCCTCTGATACCAACTATAACGCCCCGACCCCGGTAGCCCGGTGCCGGTGCTTCGGTTAAGGTGTGCAATTTATTTCACACAAATGAAGCAAATAAGTCACACATCATAACCCATCAGGAGGAACTTTCTGGTTTAGATCCTGGAGAATCAGAGACAACATCTTTTGCTTCTTTATTTTCTGAGCTATGAACAAACATCCAAGTCTTGGAAAAGCTCTATCAACCTGTAAAAATTTAACATAAAACATAGGGTGAGCATTGAAATTCTCAGTAAGGGGTTTTTGAAAATACTTAAATACAACTTTTGAATACCACGTTGAAAAATACTTTTCCATACATAGAAAGTTTTCTTAAAATAAAAAGTTCAAGACTAAACAACGGTTGATACATCAGAATTAAAGTACCTCATACTTATGCACTAGAACACTTAACGGTAACCCACTTAGTAAACAAGATAAGCATAATAATAAAAAGGCATGGGTCGCATGAAGTAAAGTGTCCATAAACAAGAAAAGTGTGTATGAACAACAAGATTAAAATGTCATCAGAGTCGCACATAAGCGCATCATCTACACAAAATATGCACATTATGACATGATAATTGAAATACAACATTTGAAATGAAGTTCTGGAAAAGAAATTGGTCATGCATCAACATTTCCATATCATATGTCTTGTGTTTCTTTTTTTATCTGATACTCGTAGGTAAGGTTCTATAACCAATGTTATTCCTCTAGTCGGAATAAACACTAGGATGGTCATAAACAAAGAAATGTATGCTGAAGGACTCATGGTCTCTGTGCCAAGGCCTTGTGCCATTACCTAAGGGTAAAAACCCAATCTGACTGTCTCGAGAACTATCGATGCATCGAGGAGCTTACTTTTACCGGTCTCCAACCCGGAGGGCTTACTTTAACCAGTCCCCAACTTGGAGGGTTTTCTTCTTACCAGACCCCATTACGGGTAGTCCCATTCATTTCTCACATGTTGATAGGGTCAGATATTCAAGGAGTCCCATACCACTTTGAATATTTAATTTTCATTTCATATTACCCAAGGTGTCCCATACCACTTTGGGTAATACCATTTTCATTTCCCATTACCCAAGGTGTCCCATACCATTTTGGGTAATATTAGTTCTTAGTTCCTCTTCATGTTGAGTAATATGCATGAATAATATGTATAAGGTAACAATTACATAAATGGTTTACATGATATGACAAATAAACCTGACAATATGGAATAAAAGAAGGAATGGTTAAGCAAGCATACTATGTGTGTAGAACAATTATTTAAGCACATAAAATGATGAATGTGTGAGACTTGCTCCCACGGGTTATTGAATGATGAGTTTCTAAAATTCAAGTGCATGGAAAAGAACTACTTGGCATTAACTATTGTACTTCACAGGTCATAGTACTTGCAACAAATATCCATCCACTAATAATTACGGCGGCATGCTTGGTATAAAAATAATAAACACTTGCAATCTTTAAAATTCCAACACTTGGAAATAAACCACTTTAAATAAGATACTTGTCATCAATTATTATTCCTCACTGGTCATAGAATTTTCAGTTACACTCTGCTCACTATAAATCACTGCAACGAGTTTGGAATAAAAATAATAGAGGATTTCTACATATTAACATAACCCTTAAACCCGTATCCTTTTAAAATGAGTTTAAAACAGGCATAAGCATATCCTAAAAAAACAAACAAATCAGTTCAAGGGCGACATTAATCAAGTTCGTTGGTGTACCCTTAGACACAGAAACATAAAATAGCATAGGCAAGTTCTAAAATCCTACATGCATAAAGATATTAATAACCATTTCTTGAAACTAGGGTTTTCAGATATTATTCTTAAAAAAAACATACATACATAGGGATATATACACAATATATATATATATATGTTTTCTCATAATATAAACATGGTTCACTTAAAATCTGAAAACCTCCAACTTCTTATCACCTATTCAGTTTAAAAATCAGAACCTTATGGGGGTCTAAATGTTTCATGAAACTATATAAAAAAACTCTGTTTTTAACTATAACATATTTGTACTTAAACAAAAGTTCAAGTTCGCATTCAAAATATTTTTGAAACATAAGTATCCATTTCTTAAAAATCAAAACCGATTTCCATTCCAACACATAACCTTATATAAATATATTGTTATATATATATATGAAGCTTACATAAAATCATACATGCTAGGAATTGAGTTTAGAAATACCCTTTCAAAAGTATAATTATTAGTGAAAAGATACTGAATAATCTTCGATACCCTAAAGATAATCGGGTTGGAGTTATGTATATACATATGTATATATTTATATATATATATATAATTATATTAATACACCTATTGCATCACCCCGGTTACAAAATAAAACTCAAATTAAACAAAAATTTTACATCATATTAGGGAAACACCAATCCAAAACCACACACACCCTTTTTTTTTAAACAAGGGGTGATACAATTACATAAAATTTATACATTTATTTATATACGTTTCATGGAACCGATTACACCTAGGGGTTTATTCTAGGTTTTCTACTATATATACTCATACAAGAAGGAAAAGAAACGGGTGTACCCCATGAGGGTAAACACCCTTGGTGTCCTCTGGTTAGAAGAACGGTTAGCGTGGAGTATATATATATATATATATTCTTTTTACTATAAGGCGTATATATATACTCATGTATATACAAACGAGAAGCATGGGTGATGGAAAAAACACACAAAAGTGGCACTCTTACCGCTTAAGGGAGGAGCTCGCCAGAGGGAGGCTTGTTGGGTGGCCGGAGGTAGTCCGTTGAGGTGGAGGCCTCCTGGAAACACTACCAGGTAGTAGCGGGATGACCAGCGGCGTGGCGCTGGCACTGGTGTGGTCGTGCACAGGGAGTGTGGTGCAGAGCCGATGGTGGTTCATGTCGTAGAGAGGCGATGGCAAGGCGGCGGCGAGGTTGGGTCGCGGTGGCGCGGGTTGGCTCCGGAGGACCCCGTTTACACTGGGGTTTCTCGGTTCTTAAAGGAAGATGATCCGGGGAAGGTTAGGCCGAGCCTATGGTGTCCTATGGAGGTGAGTGCGCGAGGTCAACGTGAGCAGTGGAGAGGGTAGCGTCTCGGTAAATCCAGGCTTCGGTTCGCGGGACCCCGTCGCGAGGTAGAAGACGACGAGTTTGGAGAATGAGGGAAAAAACGACGTCCAAGATCCGACCGAGAGAGATCAGAAGGCCGATAAGAAATGAGCATTTTAAAACACATCAACGGCCGGGATCTTCCTAGGCGATATCGGACGGTCGAGGAGAAATCGGATGGAGAATATCCATGCGGGATCGGGATGGCCTGAGTTACATATTAAAAAAAACAGTTTTAATAAACGTTAAAAATATACTACTTTGCAATATACATTTATATAACCGGTACATTATAATTTTTAATTTGTATAAAACATAATATGAACTTTTAACTCATAGTTTTCAAATCCAAAATCCCATTTTAGTTTAAGCAAACAAATGATACTATTTGATATAACTATTATTTTCTTTTAAAAAAATATATTTTTAATACAACACTTTTATAACTACTAGGATCTTATAACCATTAAAATCCAATTTATAACATACTTCACTTGTTGATTTATAAAATTATGTTTAAAAGACCAATAGTTTTTCTCTAATTTAAAACACATAGTTTTTGAGATCCGAAAAGATAAATTTTTTTCAATTATTGCTGATACTGCTGTAGACTTGATGTTCGACACCTTTTAAAAGAATACCAAGTTTTCCATCATATAAATATCATCATGATCAAAATAGATTCATTTGAAAAAAATAATACTTTATTTTTAATACTTGAAGATATAATTCTAATATTTTGTATGAAATACCATAATATTATAAAAACGTTATAAAGAAAAAAAAATTTATAAAATGATGCACTTTGTCCATTGGAACCCAACGGTCAAAAAAAATGGTCATATTTCCTTTTAGAGGTCCATTATAAAAGAAAGGGGTATGATGTTTTATATTTTCAAAACACCGAACCCTTGGCGGATGGCTCTCCTCATACCTCTGGTGCTGAGTGCGTGTGCGGTGATTCTGGCGATTATACTTTTCACACTGATGGATCCTGAAGATGATGACTATCTGATTGCCTGTGTTGTGGTTCTTTGTAGTCTTTCTGTGGCCGTGTTAGGTCTTGTGCAGGGTACTTTCAATTAGATGGCTCTTTTTGTAATGTATCTTTTAAATATATAACAGTTTATTGTATTCTTCATG
This sequence comes from Viscum album, assembly GCA_963277665.1. Classification (NCBI taxonomy): domain Eukaryota; kingdom Viridiplantae; phylum Streptophyta; class Magnoliopsida; order Santalales; family Viscaceae; genus Viscum; species Viscum album. The sequence goes on along the minus strand of OY728143.1, from coordinate 51,579,527 downwards.
TTTGATTTCCACTCGAATTCTTTATCATCACACAAACCATAAAATAAAATAAAACAAGAGACATCTTTAAAAAGCACAAAATTGTTTACTTGAACCAGTTTATAAAACCTGGGGCGTTACAGTTAATATTATATAAACATTTTAGAAATAGAAGATAGATTTGATGGATCATGAATGAGTTACATTAGTATTAATTTTTTTAGTTTTTTTCTTTTTTTAGTTCGGATTTGCAAATTTTAAAATCTTCAACATAATAATATTCATATATTAGTTTATAATATATTATTAAATAATTCCTCAGGATGGTTTGAATTTTATTTAAATCCAAAATTTAAAATCACATGTTAATAATTTATTTTGTTCCATATCATGAGTTAAAATCTTTTAGTAATTGCGGGGCTTTCATGGGGCATTGTGCAAATTTTCTATGAGATGTTGTTTATTGGGTCATGGGTCATGTGGTGGCTATTTTTATATATTGTATTTGATTTGAATGATCATTGTGTTTCTTTGGTTCTTCATGTAAATATATTGAAGAGCAATTTGAATGATGAGAAGAACATCATGAAGGTAAGAAGAACTACCAATGCTTTATGTTTAGTTGTTTCTAGATGATAAAATATTTCCATAGATAATATTTTAATGGAGTTCTCAATCCGAATTATGAATGGTATTTTTATATGGTGTATTTTATGAATGATTAAGGAGGATCTATGGTTCTTCCAGTAAATACATTGAAGAACAATTTTAATGATGATAAGAACATCCGGAATGTTAGGAGAACCTAAGCAATACATAGAGTAGTTTTTTATGATAAAATTGTTCAATAGAGAATATATGAAAGGAATTATAAATAACATTGATGAATGATATTTTTATTTCAAACCATATTTATAAGATAAATATTTAATATTAAAAATAATAATGGAAGATATTGTTGTTTGGTTGTGGTGCCTTGATGATAATTATTATTCTAAATGAAATAATATAGATTTCCGTAAAAAATAATCTTACATTATATATCCATAGGAACATTTTCAATAGTTAAAAATAACTTCCATATAATAAATATGTACAATGGATTTCATAATTGGCATATATGAGGCATAGTCTCTTTGGGTTATTATAATTGTGAATTGCATGAGTTTGTGTCTTCTATACTCTGTGTTGTGTGACGTGATACACTATTTTTGATAACTATCCCCAATGGGGATTTCACTAATTCATTATTTAAGTTCTCTATGATATTACGTATATGTATGATGGAATACTAAATGTGGTGGGATTCTGGATAAGTTCAATTATTTATATATAAATACCACACGATATTAAGGAATAGACAATGATTATGTGTCATGTTGTCTTCCTCGTGTAGTATTGAGTAAATTCCTAAATTGTTTTTATAATTTCATGTTCCAACAATGAAACATGAATTAAAATATCATGAAATAATATTTTATTTCAAGATGATCACCCTATATAATTACACACATATAATATAATCTAAACTAAAGAGTGATGAGTGAGGATTATAAATGATCAATGTAATATCATTAGAATATAAACCTTTATAGAATATTGCAAATCATGGTTATAGTGATGTATAATTAGGTTGAATACAATATGTAAATACATAAAAAAAATATTGATGGCCATTTAAGATTTTTAAAATTTAGAAATGTGATATTCATATGAATTACATTATATTTTCATATAAATTAATGGAAGTTTGTATAACACCCCAAAATTAATAGGACTTAAACCGTTCTAATATTATTGATTATTCAAACAGAATCAATGGAAAAACAAAAGAAAAATATTTTTAACCTATGAAGTATACGAAAATGAGTTATTTGCGCTTACACAAACACATTATAACTGTACATATCAATTGGCATGGAGAATATCAGTTACGATAAATATAGATTCGGTCACTGAACATGTGTATTTGGTAGTTTTTTTGTAGGAAGACAAAATGAAATTAATAATATTATAATGTAACCAGGTTTGGAATTTTAAATTCCACGGAATCATTAGGATAACCTATTTATGATTTGGGGTAATCAAATATATGTTTTTAGGTTTAGCATCATGTATAATCAAAGAGGATAATTCAAAATAGGGATTTTCTAAATCATTTTGAGCACTGTGCATCTCTTAAGAAAAAATTTTCGTTAGACAACATCATCATGTATCCTTGATGAATTTTTTAATAAACATTTGAAGGTACATTCATGCACATAGAGGAAAAAATTATGATATATATTTTATTTGATTTTGGTTTCTATCATCGGAAAAATTATCTGTACATTTATTTGGGTCTCCTTCAATTGGATTTTTATGACATCTTAAAAGTTTGTTCTATGGTTAGACATGTGGATAAAAATATCATGTTGACGGTAGAAGTTGAAATTGTCTATGGAATCAGTACAGATGATTCCATGTGATTTTAACATCAATAGATCAATAATAAGAATCCATTTATCATTAATTTGGAAGTATAATAATGTATGAATTACTCAAATTATGTTCAATTCCAAAAAAATAACAAGAACATACTGAGATAAAATCTTGATAATTCATGAATATATGTTTTTAATGCATGTATAAATCAATGAATTAAAAGAGGAATAATGTAGCAATCATTGGAGATGGTAGATGAGATCATTCCATGTCTTTGTATCCACACTATCCATACATCAGTATATGGAATTATATATAGTTACGGAAGATATGTAGTGCAAAATCTATATATGACAACTTGGAGTTTTAAAATAACAATGGATCAGAATTTAGTGATTTTTAAAATTCAATCATTATATGATGATTCCAATTTATATTTTTTCATTGTAATGTAAATACTAGAGAATAAAATATGGATATTTTGAGATTGAACTATACAAATATTTAACTATAAATATATAAATTTACATGGGGAATAGTGATGATGTTATTAGGTGAGACCTGATGAAATTATTTTATTTCTACATCATTTGAGTTGAATCCAAAAAAGAAGACATGAAGGGAATACATTTTGTGCACTGAAAAAGAACTCGAAAGGAAGTGGATATATGTTTGAGAGGTTCATTTCAATTATATGTTGAAATATATATGTATAAGAACAATATTAATAATATTTATAGAGAAGAAGAGGAAGTTAAAGGTTGTTAATTTTATATTTTCATGGAAATGAAAATTTACTATCATTTGAAAGGAAAAGAGACATTTTAATTAGTTACTATGATGAGTAATTTGATTTGTAGATCAATACTATTTATACAAAAAAATGCCGAAGAGAATGAATTATACTATTCATGTTAATGAAGATGATGTATAAGACTACACTCCACCTCAAAAAAATTCATAGTTTATAATGTTGGAATACATGTTAGTTATAAGAAAATATATAACATTGTAATATAAGTGCTTTAATGTTATTCCCTTTTTAGGTTTACTCACAGTGGAATTCTAGTTGGTATTGTAGTTTTAGTGAATCCCAGATCACCTAAAGGATTAAAAATCTCTTTTTGAGAGATGATCCTTGTAAATATAAGTTATCATTGAGCTTATGTTTGTGTGTGTGGTTGGATGTGTGGAATCCGGAGATAATGGTGTGAAGAAAGAACGTGAAATCCATTATCCAAAATTCGAGATAGAGATATACATAAATATGTAGAAAAATAATAAATATGATTAAAAGACATTGACACTAATTCACCCCATAAAAGAGTCAGGTTTATACCAACAGTCTCAAAAATTGATATTAATGTATGGTTCACCAACAATTGGATGATTTATTTTTTTCAAAAAAACCATTAAGGATTCGAAATTATCTTTTATAATTTATAATGGATTATTAATTTCTAAAATATATAAATAGTTCAAATAAAAATTATAAATTTATAAAAACACATTTTAAAAGTGGAAAATAAAAGAAAAGTAAAAAATAAATTATTCAAATTTTTTAATGAAGCGGATTTTTAAGTTCCTACTAGACGTAATGTGGTATATATATCATTAGAGGAGAATAATATGTATTGAAAAACAACAGAAAGAAAGTGTAAACCATTTATATCTTTACTGATTCAATGTAATATATTTATAATGATGTAAATCTGTGATGAAATGTTACATAATAATATCCAAACACCTATTGATATTATCACATGTTAATTAATCGAAATGAAATATTATTTGATAAATTATCATTATATTTTCATGAAATTATATATAATAAATCGTTATCATATATGTTTATAGTCTATCCCTTATTGACATATTTTCTATTTTGGGAGTTTGAGGTGTTTCAGTGGGGGATAAAGAAAAGTCAATGGAGTTGGTGTTGTTGATTTGGTGTTGTAGGTATCTACATCATGTGGTTCAAGATGGGAATCAGATTCACATAATGAATTTGTGACTGGAAAAATATGAGAATAGCAGAATGATAGATTTTTTTTGGATTTGTTGTGAATCATGATATGGATTCATTTCAAGAGTGGTTACATCACAACATGTTTTTAAAGAACACTAGGGTGATGTAAATTTCATAATTGGTATTAAATATATTAAATTAATATCATTTAGTTTTTTCATATCATGTTATCCATAATCAATATGGAATTCCTGAAAAGAATTTGTAACTAATAATTAGAAAGGGGTGTTTTCCAGGTTTTTTATCCTATGTATAGCGAACCTTTTCATCATTTGTATTTTCATCATCTTTGTTTGTGGAAAAACCTAGGTTCGCATATGTGATATTCTATGCCTCTCCCATAGGTTCAATACTTTTTTTTGATAGTTTCTGGTAGATAATCCATATAGAGTGTTCAATTTATTTTTGATGTTTCTTTGTGTTATTCATTTTTATAGTCATTACAATGGTGTTGTATTATTTAATGTGTGTTTTTAGTGATTCATTTATGTCCCTCTGGTATGAAGTAGGATTAGGTATGATATCTTGGTGATGTTTTAGTTTTCAAGATGTTTTTTATTGTCCCTTTTCCATGTAACAATATTTAAATTTTTTTTTGAGGTAGGGGATTTTCATTCTCATGTGTGTATATTCTATTTTTCTGATAATCATGTATTTTCTCATTTGGATGGATTTTGAGGTTCAACATAAATAAAATAATTAATTTACATTATTGAAATGTATAGATATTCTGATATATCTCATTTTTTGAGTATATTGGTATTATTATTGATTATAATATTCCATGTTGTTTCCAAAATAAAAATAATTGCTTTTGGGATCCTTTCTTGGACAATATATGTTATGATGTGGAACCCTTATAGTGTTTTTGTTTGATCACAACTTAAATAAATGTCTAATAATATATATAACTTATCATTTTCTTTACCATAGAATATGCATTGTTTGATAATACCCACTCTAAATGTAGATAAAAGGAAATGAAGGTCCTTAGTTAAATGTTTGAAAGCTGATATGTGTTGTATTTTTTTTTCTTTTGCGTATTATGTTTACCTATGTTGTTTTTGCTATTGTGTTTAAAAGAGGTGACTTACTTGGTTGTGTAACATTTGTCCTTGTTATGTTATGGTTGGTTTTTTTGGTTGTGATGGTGGAATTTATTCGATGTGGTTGACAAATTAAGTAGTTCATAGTGTAAAAAATATGTATTTTTGATATGTGGTGGTGATATGTTGTTGTTTTTGTGGTGGTTTTGTTTTGAGACATGGTTTAAATCTATGATTTGTTGTTTTGGGTCGATATTTTTAGTGTTTTATGGTGTGGAAATGATGGTGCATTTTGGGTGTAGCGATTGTGATTGTGTGACTTGGTCTAGATGTTGTGTGACATGGTTTTAAAAGATTCCATGTTATCCATGGCATAATTTAGATAGAAAAACAATGTAAAATGGGATGGTAAATAAGAAATAAGAGCATAAAATAGATGTTTTGTAAATGGATTAAATGAATTAATTGAAATATATTTTTTGAATGTGATGTAGAATATATAAACGAATAATAGTAGTGAAATATATATTTGAATATACGAAATTATGTGTGGTTATATGTAGTGGCATGATGAGTTTCATATATTTGTTTTAGTGGTTGTAATAGTTGATGTGTGGCACAGTTGTGGTGATGTGGCATCCTCTTGTGTATTTGATGTGAACCCATATGTTGGGTTTTGTGGGATATCTATATATCATATATGAATAAATTGTTTCATTATGCACCCCAATAAAGTAAGATAAACTCACCAACACATAGAGGTTATGGGGTTCAGGTAAATTTCTTTTCATTTACGTTGGGAGTGATATGGATGAATATATGCCGCCTATTTTCCCCTATTATTTCTATAGTAATGGCCTAATAGTATTCTTGTGAAATGTGCAGTGATTGAAAAGGTGATTTATGGATTGATGTGATGTGATGAGGATGTATTGAGATGTGATATTTTTTTGGGTCATTCATGGAAGGAGGATATATTGAGATTGATTTCCTTCGCAATCATGATACCCTAATAGTCAGGTTATGTTATGTGGTGAGATGTGTTGTGATAGACTAGGTGTATTCAAGCAATATATGTTGTAATGATACCTAAATATAACACCATGTTATAGACATTGAGATGGTGGGATTGGTATTAATGTATCCCAAACCAAATTAGATATATAGTATGTGTCTTTTTGTGATATTTAATGTGATGAGATATGAATGAAATGAATGATAGAAATAATGATTTATGTTGGTGCATAAGAGAGGAAAAATATATGGGAAGCTACTACCTGGTGTCTCTAATTGTTACAGTCTTCATGCTATATTAATATATTTTATTAATGATTTGGTTGTTGATCTATTTTTAGGATGGTATGGTTAGTTGAACTATTTATGTGATTTTTGGTTTTGTTATTATTTCACCGACGCATGAGCATGATCTTTTAAAAATTTCATTTGATCTATTGGAATGTCACTATTGAGTATACATATTATTAAAAACATGCATTTATAACCAATTTTTCAGGTCCATAGAAGGACTTTGAGGACTATTCCATACATTTCTACCTAGGTAAGAAGTCATTTGGAGTTTCTATGGAATAATATTATTTTCGTATATATTCGAGAATTTTATATGTATCAATTTACATTACTCATGAATTATGTGATGGGTTTTGGTTTACCGTTATTTTATCTATTGGAGGTTCATAGTGGTCAGTTAACCAATATCATAATCTTGTTTTACTTATTGCCGTTAATGTCCCCCATATAGTGAGATTTTTATACCCTCGATGTTAGGTTCCAACCCAAGGTCTAAAAGTTGTGTGATCAGGGGTTATTATCACTCTCCCTTCGTTGAGTAATATTTATCCAATGGGGTTCATGACATCTATTTTAATTACATATGAAATATGATTACATCACCCACCATGACGGAGAGGAATATAACAAATAAAATGCGTTATGAGAAATAGTATTGACTTACATAATGATTTCAATAATGACTAAACGCATTAAAGGATAAAATAAATAATGTGAGGAAGAGTACTCAATGTTTTAAGACTACATGATTAATAATATCCATGAAAAGTATGATGAATCTAATGAATTTTATTAGAATTCTTATTCATTATTAGAATACATGAAAACAACATTGATGGTTTGAATGCATAGTTGGATATTAAATCTATAAATACAAAGGAGATGACACATAGTTATTAGAAAATTTCATGTTTCTTGATGATTAAGTTAAACAAATCAATGAGGTTTGACATATATTAATTTGTTTTTAAAATGATAAATAAATTTTAATAAATGACTATAATTAGATATTAAAGTGGTAGATGTAGAGACCACTCATCTAATTTCAAATGAAATTATGTTGAGAGGATCTATTTCCATAGTCTATTCTTAGGTGGATTATTGTACCAAAATGTCACTTTTTAAGGGAGAAATATGATTGTATCAATTGATGATCATTATCAATTATACAAAATAAACAATGAACTATACATATTAAAATTTATAGGTTTGTGAATTAGTTTAATTAAATGATCAATAACTAATTTCCAACCCTTTAAATTTTGGTATGATTAAATATATATTGAATTATACACCCATGAATATTGGATAAATGATGGTTTATTAGTGATGGAATTTATAATAGGGTCTTAAAATATTATAGATGATCTAGAAATTTCTATATTATATATCTATAATTTATATCCATTATAAAATTGATGGTATGAAATTATTTTTTTGTGTCACTATTGGTCCCCCAATTTGTCTGGGAATTATACCTTGGGGTTTTGGAATAATACACCAATTTCAATATTGTACATAAATCCCATTTCATGCTGAACAATAATTATTAAAAAAACAACCACATAATAAAATATAAATATTTTAGGATCATTTAAATATGAATTTCTTAATGATTGTAGCTGTATATGCGATTACCGTGATGGAAAAGAATGATGCATGTTCAACTAATCGTGTATCAAATATATATTAATAAGCAATTATGTAAGAGATGTTAATGATGTAGGAGGATATAATGGGAAAGTAGATAAACATGTTTTCAAATCTCAATACTCCCTATATAAATACAATGAATGCTTATGAAACATTATTGGGTGATAAACACATGAATTGAAAAAGTCATGGATCATTGGAAAGAAATAAATTGAAAAATGTAAGTCATGAGAATCCATGAAGATACTCTAAATAATCCATTAAAATACCTAAGGTATTTTGGGACATTTTTAACTGATTTGGAAAGACAAAATTTAATTGATGATATATATGTATAATCTTATGATAATTATAATGAAGAATATTTAAATGAAGTTCCTAAATATCCTGACATTTTCACAAAAAAATAGATATGCATATATTTGTAGAATAATTACCTAGGAGATGAAAAATTTCTTGTAATAATGAAAATGATGTTTGGAAATTTTTGATAATCAATATGTAGTATTCTGTATAAAAATTAAAACACTACGCCTTGACAATAGAGGAACAAAAATATCTCCACACAATCTAAATGATGATGTGGAACATACCTGTCTATGAAAAAATCAGATCATAAATAATGTTACATAACCCAGAACGATGGAGAAACATGGTTGAGGAAAACTAATCATACTTATATTTTACATTTTAATGTATGGAGTTTAGAAATTATTCCCTTAACTATTGGGTAATGTATTTTGTCTTACAATGTAGGTAATTGATGGTGGTGTATTTAATTTTGGGGAGAAATGTAGGCATGAAATTCATTGGGAATTTATAGAAAAATAAATAATAAACCATCATGGATTAAAATTTTATGTGGCATTTCAATGATCATCTGAAGAAATTGTAATCCTTCATGAGGTTAATATGGAATTTATAATAACTATGGCCATAACCATACTAAAATTAATAACTTTTCAAAGACATTTCTAACAAATAAAAACTCTAAGTCAATGATATAGTGTATTTAGATTATTAGGGGAAATAATACATCATCATAGACCTATGAAACATCAATTAGTAAAACTACAAACAATATATCTACTAAAACTCCATTGGATATCAAGAGAAAAATTCATAAGGAAAAGAATGAGATAGAAACCCCAGAAAATTAAAAAACAGATAAATGATTCATAACATGAGATTGAAGAGGAATAAAATGTTACTATATTATAATGGATCCTTAGAATGAAAAAATTGATAAGGAAATGAAAACATAAGATCAATGAATCATGGTATATGTGGAAATGAAAAATTCTTCAAATTAAAAACATAAGTTTTGGGTCAATACCACAAACATTATCATACATTGGAAAAATGTACTATGTTGTATTGGGTTAACACACTATTCCCATTAACATGTTCGATATTATATCATCGCGAATTCGGTTCAATCCATAATATTGTACATAACACTCCATGAGAGTTAAATCATTAACTAATTCATTAAAGGGATATATAATTTCTGACCAACCCATGACATAAATGCATACCATACAAATGTGTACCACAAGAGGATAATAAAAAATAAATTTATCTTAAGAATGATCTGACCAATGAGAAGCTAGTGGTTTTCATAAACATGATTCATAGAATCACATAAGGATAAATAAAAATTATTACAAATCGAATAAATAACTCATGAATTATAAAATTTTTAATCAAAAAATTGAAATTGATAGTAAACATTTAGTTACAATGTGGATAATTCAAGATAATGATTATGGAGAAGAAAAATAAAAATTTAACCACCTGGGTTGTGCTTTATGAAATATTTAATTGATATTTTTTAAGAGGTAATGAAATTATTTTTTATATAATACTTTTTCTAAAATGAGAGGTTTATTAATAAAATAATGATGGTTTTATCTATTATTAAATGGTTGAACGCATTAAATGGTTTTGGTACGTGACATGAGAAAAACAAGTTTCCTTAATTCGGTATTATATAAAAGTTGGAGTTTTTATGGGAACTAAAAATATATAACTATATAAATTGAAATAATATTTAACTATGTAAATATATGTGGTACATATTTAAAATTATAGAGTATTTTCTTGAATATAATAATGCATAATAAGGTATAATAAGTTAAATAATTCCTATCTCAAAGGTAATTATGTTTTTACAGATGATCTCATCCTATGTGTAAGGATGTTCATTTAAATTTTTCTAACATCCTAAATAACCAAATTAGGTATATTAAATAATTACAATAGACCATAATTCTAAAATAATTCATATTTCTTTTTCACTTATGAATCATATGTTATTTATTTATAATATAGTTTTTTTAATGACCTGTTAATTGTGATTTTCTTGAGAATAAAATAAATCATTATAAGGACCTAGGAAACATTTCCATGACGTCAAAGTATTATAAAAATGAATAGGGTCTTTAAAAGAAATTTTTGAATGATTTACTCTTTATAAACTAAACCATTATCTCAAAAACCATAACAAAACAGCTCCGTAAATAATACATGATCCAATGAAATACAACTCAACAATTCCATTCACATCAAAACCACCATATAGTGTACAACATAGGATTACCATCAACTATCAATGTAAAGAGTGAAAAAATAAAATATTTCTTGAATACCACAAGATTCAATGATCCACAATATCCGAGCTCCAACGTCACCAAATTTCACATTAATCATGTGGTAGTGCTAAAAACATGTGACCCATTACCTTTACCCATTTCCTAGAAGATAGAATCCTCAAAAGCAGTAACTTACCAAAGCCGGGGAGAGTATAATACTGTGTAGGATTTCCCTAATGACGTACCTACTCACAGCACTACGATGGAATAGTTACAAAAATTTATAAATAACCGTTTATATAAAAAATTCTGTAAAATAGTTTATAAAAAATTATAATGAAGTTCCAAAAAACAATTAACTCCAAAGGTAATCCATTAAGATGATATTTTTTTCCATCACGTCATACTTTTATAAAAAGGACAAAAATATATTTAAAATAATTCCACAATTTATATTTTGAATACCCATTACATTCCAATAATTATCACATCCAACCCTACATGTAAGATAGACCTACCTATACTCATGAGTGGTGTGTCAGCCTTTCACTATGTCGTCACCAAGTGAACCAACTGATCAGGTGAGCCCTAACCCTTATCCATCGCACAAATGATGGGGTTGACTCATTTTCTTATCCGCCCATCATGAAACCATTGATATGGGAGATCCCAAACACTTAACCACCCTACTAATGAGGGTAGATACTTTAATCCCTAATCTGTTATGCATACATATGGAACATAAAACCATCATGCCAAAAACCAAATGTGTTCAACAAATTTCAAAAAAAAAATGAAAACCATTACACATGAAAATTCAAAAAAAATTATTGTACTTCAAATAAATATATATATTATCGGAAAATATAAATCAATCCAATGTGACACTATTCTATAAAATTCCAATTTAAAAATCAACATTTTATCTCTATGAATCAAATCACTTTATACAAAACTACCAATTTTCTATATTTCCATAATTTTCCAAAACATCATAATAGCGAGTTTCCAAAAATTTGTAAGAATATAATTAATGATAAATTCATCACATAGAAACAAAGTTCTATGCATTCCAATTAGATATATGATGTGGAGTTAAGAGTGAAGACACCTACCTTAAATGTTTTGACAAGAACTGACCACAAAAGAATAACACTCATACAACTGGGTGAGAATTCCCTGAAACTATCGTAGATCTACTCTCCTACAAACAAAATAGTCAAATATCATCATATTGTTTATACAAAATAATATATGTACGCATAAAAGTCATAAATATGAGAAAACAAGAGGATAATAGAATTAGATCAATGAAAACATGACATGAATTGCGAATAATGACATTTACCACAAGAATTGGTCATCAAAAAACTAAAGGAGGAATCTATAGTAGTTCCACTATTTTTTGAAGAGGATCTCATAACTTAAATGGATAAAAATTTATAATTAGGGGATCCTTATAGAAATTATGATCAATTTATGTCAAAAATGTGTTAGATAAATTAGATAAGAATGTAGATTTGACTCTATGCACGGTTAGAATGAGTAGTTAGAAAAATCATGCTCTAACAACGAATTAGATACACCCTTCCAAATCACCCTTCACAACATCATAACACAGTCTACCAAACCTTTTGAACATTGTACCTGTGTATCTTTCCAAATATGTAACATCACATTTTTCTACAGGCTTTCCACCTGGTTTGGAAAAACCATGCTCCGCTCATGGGCTTATCCTTTGGCCTAAAAATAATATTGAATGTTTTCCTAACTTTCCTATACTTTAACATTACACATTATAATTATAATATTATAAATTAAGGTTCACATATCAATAATCTGGTGTACTACATTCTCACCTCCATTGACAATATTGTCCTCGAAAAGTAGAAAACCCTATATATACCAAATTAGTTCAGAACATTTCCCTTTCATTGTTTTCTCAAGTTCGCAAGTCACATCATGAATCTGAAAATTTTCTATAAAACCTGCTCAAGAATGACGATTTTACCATGAATAACATTCTCTTTCATATCCACAATTTGTACTGAGGTATGTACCAATGAAGAATTCGACTCTATGTGAATATGAACCAATCAGATAACTTTATCAGGATCAGGTTGAAACTATTTCAAATAGGATACCAGAAAACAATTTTGTAATGAAATGAACAATGGTTGAAATAAAAATTGATATTCCACCTGTACAAGCAATTTTAGTATCTCAAAAGGGCCAATATATTCAAGGGATAACAAGCCCTACATCTCAAAATGTTGATGTCCTTGCCTTGGAGAGATCCTCAAGAACACATGATCACTCACCGTGAACAACAATGGTCTTCGAATATGATATTCAAAATATTTCTAGTGACTTTATTTCATATATATCATCTTTCAAATCAACTGAATATTATCCGTTGTTTTCTGGATGGGGATCATCCCAAATAATGGAGTCTCACATGTTTCAGACAAATTTATTGGAGAAAAAAAAGACACCCATATAATGATTACAACAGATCCATATGTATCGAGGACTGATAGATATTATTATACATGAAATCCACTAACGGTACATGCTCTTTCCATGAGCCAAAAAAAATCACTTACACAAGCCCACAACATGTTTTCCAATATTTTAATTTCACTTTCAGATTTCCCATCCATATGAGGATGATACATCGTACTCATAGTCAGCTGAGTCCCTAGATATTTTTGAATGAATTTCCAGAAACATGTCCTGAAACTCTGATCTCTCTCTGGGTCAATCAATACTGGTATTTCATGTATCATTACCAATTCTGAGATTTATGTTTTTAGATAGACCACCCATCATATGTTTTTCATGAATAGGGATGGATTGAGATGACATACTGAGCCTATCCAATATCACCAATATGGAATCGTGTTTCAAAACTATTCATGGTAGACCTTTAACAAAATCCATTGATATCTACTCCCATTTACCCCCTAGAATTGGTAAACACTTCAATATGTGTGCTGTTCATTGATTTTATTCCTTAACTTATGACAAGTTAGTCAGTTTGAAACGAACCAAAACACATTCCTTTTAATTTGTCTAAACTAAAACTATGCCTTAAACTCCTTATAAATATTTTTTATTCATGTACTAATATCTCATCTCAAATGGTGTTAATCATGAAGAAGATACTCTATAAATTCCATATATACAACCATCTGAAATATGAACCACAGCCATGACCTCTTTGTGAGTTTATATCCCTCAATGGTCTCCATACCATTGTTTATTGAACTAATAACCCCAAAATTATTGGTTAGATGTTTGTACCTCATTATCCATTATTACCAAATCATGAATCACAAAGATTGAAATGAAAAATGAAACATCATATTTTTCTTCGCATTCAATGAGCATGTCGGCTAGGAACGACATTAACTACATCCCATCTAAATATTACTTATCTATATGGACATATGAATTTTTTCGTAATGAATCATCCACTAATTTTTTACAGATTTATAAATGATGTAAACGTCAAATAACTAGAGATACTACATCCATATCTTATTCCAATGATTCAAATGTCATTGTGAGAAGATATGTATAAAGCTTTTGTGGTCCGTTAACAAATTTGTATTTCTTACCAATGTTGTAGTGTCTCCAATCATATGTCAATTGACAACCACAACTAACACTAAGTCTTGTGTTGGGTAATTTATCACATACACTCAGATCTACCTTGAACCATATGCAACCTCATGGTCTATGTGAATGATATTTAATCCAAACCAAGATCACAAATAATTATTGTACATCACATACACCTATCATAAATTTAGAAAAAATAAGATATGTGATGATGTAAGGATAGACATTAGCTCAGGGAAAGTATTATGGAATTTCTCAGTCAATCAAAATGAATAATTTTTCATTGTCAAAACAGTCATCGGTGAAGCTATTCATGAGAAGTCACATACCAAGCTTTGGTATAAACCAGCTAGACCTTGACAACTACATATTTTAAATAAATTTTTCATGCATTTTCATGAAACAATAGTTTCTATAATATCAGGATCCACTAAAACACTTTTTTTAGAAATTACAAGGACATGAAAGCAAAACTCTAGTATCCAAAAATCACACTTTGACATTTTAGCATACAGACGATGATCTCTCATGATTTCCAACACTCTCTCTATGTGTTTCTCATGCTCATACTTTTTCATTGAACTCACTAATATATCATCCATAAACACCATCAAAATATAATCAAAATATCTCTTAATAATCCAATTCATCAATTCTATAATGTCTGTTAGTGCATTAGTAAGACTGAAGGACAAAAATATGTATTCATAATGTCCATATCTAATTTTAAATGTCATTTTTTTAATATCATCCTTATGAACATGAATTTTAAGATATATAGATCACATATCTATTTTTTAGAACCCCTAGGCTCTCATCAATTGATAAAACATATCATAAATGCATGGAAGTGGATTCTGAATTAATATATTCTCATGGTTATGATTATGATAATCCAAAAACATCCTTAGAGTTTGATATACTTTATTCACGATCAAGACTGGTGCTGCCCATGAATATATACTTGGTTGAATGAAATCCTTTCATTCCAGCTTCACCAACTACTCGTTCATCTCCCTTAATTCCATTTTTACAACCCTGTAATATGGAAGTTAAATCAGATTAGTCCTTGGAACATGATCAATCTCAAACTCCACATCACATATAAGTACTAGTCTAGAGATGATCTTTGGAAAGACATTTAGAAAATGATCTAGAATTGTGGGTAAAGTGATATCCTAGTTTCCTTCCATTTATGAAGTACTAAAAGTATTGGATATTTCCACACATATATTGCCACGTTTTAAAAATCCATTGACATTTTCTAATACATAACCATGGGTCTAAAACAACCCATGGCCCTATGTCCCCAACCCTCAAGATTCCACCCCTGACATCAATTTCTCCTCACTGCGAGTTGTCGAACATCCTCACCCAATGCAGCCACCCACCTCTCGATATCTTCCTCGAATGACGCAGCCACCAATCCTCGATCCTCCTCTAATGAAACAACCAAAAAACCATGATCCTCCTCTGATGATGCTACAAACCAACCTCGGGACTATCCTCCTCTAATAACATGGCCACCAAACCTCCATGCGTCCTTCTTCTTCCAACATGGTTCCACCACCGCATCCCCCTTTGGGACACTATCTTATTTGGATAAACTATTTTTTCATTCTTCACAAATTACAGAAACCCCTCCACATATGACCGGTGGGTGATCCCTCACTCGATTCTTGTGAGTGGCTGGTGGTATGGGGAGTTAGAGATTGTTTTATATTTCCTCAAATCATTATTATATTTATGTAGTTAGTGTTTCATTTTCCTATGATCTTATCTAATACACAGTGACATACATATGAATAATGATGTTTCCAATTCATTACATACCCTCAGATGTTTTCCATGAAGAAGTTTATTTTATATTAGATCCACAGCCTCGTCAATTTTCATTGGGTATGATTTATTTGTTTCATTTTCTTGTATTTTTAATTTTTACATTTTACATTGATAGAGATTATTTGTTTTCACTTATTTCATCTGGATTGATTTCATTGATTTTTTGTCAGATTTAGATTTTGTTTGATTATATTAAAATGGTTAAATCTACAAATGATAGAAATCAGAAGATATGATGATGTGATTTTATGATGGATGAATGTTCTATGGTGAGTTCTAAAGGAAAATTTCATTTATATATAATATTCATTGATTATTATTACATTGGTTAATGTAATTAAATGTATAATAGTGATAGATATATGGCATATCACAATATTTTTTTAGTTTTTGATCAGAGTTTATTTTTGGAGGATCTACAAAATGGAATGTTGACTTATTAACTTTTTTATAGAACATAAATTTTAAATATATATAAAATCAAATACGGTTACGATGAGTCACATAGAAAAATTATGTTATGATAGCACAATGTGATAAAAACACATGATATAGTTTCGCCATAGGGTCTTATTAATTTCCCATTGGGTGTTTTGTCATTGGTTTTGACTCTAGAGGTTCATCCACACTACCCTATACCTCCATACCAATTTTTATTCAAGTAACACATTGGGTTAAGAATCAGTTATGATAATTTTATACCCAAACCATTATTTATCAATGTACTTAAAATATTAATGATTTTCCATATTGTATTTTTTAACAATTTAAGCTTAGACAAATGTGTTGTAAATGTAGATTATTGATTACCTCAGTACTCTATCTGTCTCTATAGGTCATTTATCTAATTATCTTGATTTTTCATATATTTTTTGTTACATGTTAATGGTTGGGAGTTTTTAATTACCTACTTGAAGTGTGGGGGATGAAAAATCTATTATTAAATATATTAGAAAGGTGATTTGGATTGATATTTCTTCTCATATCCATATGATACTATTGAATACTACTTAAAAACATGTTTGTTCAACCAAAATTAGTGGACCTCCCGATCAAGTGTTTGTAATGATCTAGTTTGATATATAATTATCATGATTAAAAAATCTCATTTGGTTGGATTTATATTTTTTCATGTCCTATTGATTTTTTTGAAATATATAAACTTAAAATTAATTATTTTTTTATTTGTCTTTGGATCAAAAAATAAATTTCCATTCTTATTAAATTTGAATTGAATTTATTAGCTATTACTTTGTGAAATATAATGAAATAATAGGTTATATTTCAAATAAATAATTCATAGAAGAAGATTATAACACCATTATTGAAGGTAATAAATTTTTTTCCTTCTATTAAATCAACTGAGAATGATTCTTGTAATAAATTAAATTCATTTTGTGATGAAGATATTTCCATTAAATCATTCAGTGATATCAATTATGAAATCAAGGATTGTCTTACAATTGACCCTATTGAAGTTATTATATACCTATGTTAATATATCAAGGAGATACAATATTAGAAATCATAGTTATATTTAGTTACTATCTCAATGAAATATAATGTTTCTAAAAGTTAAGTAAATGTATCACTATCGTAATGTTTATCTATGATATGGAGACATTTTTATAACATTTCAATGGAAAATTTTTTATAAATGAATACAAACTAAAAAGAAAATATTTTAGGAGTTTTTTAATAGATGTGGTCTCTCAACTAGAAAAAACTATATTGGAACACTATGGATGTTAAAGATTTGTAGCTGGATATTAATGATAATAGATTCAATGAACTGGATAGTTCCCTTATAAAGACAGAAAAAGTCTATGGAGATCTGATTCTGAAGTTAAAAAAGGGTTATAAAGAAATGTTAATCTTTCTGTAATATGATATGTATTATCTAAATCTATAATTATTAGAGTAATAGTTGGAATTGTTATATCATGAAGTCACCCAAGTTGAATCATTACATGTTTTTAGGGAAAAAACAGTATCTACCACACCAAAAATTGATGATAATATTACTAAAGAAATAAATAGTATCGTGCAAAATAACATTAACTGATCCACTATTTTTTTCAATATATTTTCTTTGAGGGATTTGAATGGCTATCTTGAAAAATCCATTGGTGTGCATGCATATTTATCTATTATCCATAGTTTCAAAAAAAATTATGTACAAGTATGTTTGTGATAAAATAATGAGAATCCATCCATATCATCCATTTTTTTATATAATCATTAATTAAATACATGGATCTCTAAATAAATCTCATGATCATATTTTTTTCCAAAAATAGAAAGCAAGAATAACTAGATATACTATATAAAATTGAAATATAAGGTGATTTATTTATCCATAATAGTGATACTAGACATTTGTACTAAATTATAGTCATTGTTGGCATAATATCATGACCTATGTAATAAATATAAGGTCTATATTCCAGTAGTGCAGAAAACATTTTGAAAGTTGACCTGTGGGAAAATGAATATTTCATAAAATAGGATAATCTAACTATAAGAAACATATTTTTATATTTTTAATATATATGTTAAATATTAAAAAAAATAGTTAAGATACTTGTTGGAATATACCAACTCCATAAAACGTTTATACTTTTTTAAGAATATGAACACAATGATGATTTATGTAGGTAACAAAAGTAAATGAATAAACATTGGTGATAAAAAATAAGTATAGAATATCATGTAATATAATTAATTCAATGAAGGGTTTGAATAGGATTTTTAAATAGAGAAGAACTTCCTACACTATCTACAAAGAGTCTAGATTATGGAATATTAGAAATTGGTCATTAACGTTATGACTGATTGATGTGTTCTAATGTAAAAAATGTAATCAAATCTCTAAATGAATCATAAAATTCATTTAATTATATATATATTAGAATAGGAAGATTAATACTGATTTCTAAATAATGATATTGTATATAATATCAAAGGGATACATGGAAGATACAATATTCTAGGTCATACAACAAATAAATTCTTACCAAGTCTTCTAGAAGAATATGAACAATTGATGTGAAAATATAAAACATTTGTGGCACTAAATATCATGAAATTTGATGTAGAGAAAGTTTCCACAAACATTAATTTGGTATATCGTGTTCCTAAAGGATGTTCAATCATATGGCCTATGTAATTGGTATAGACTAAGAAGATTAATGTAGTAGAAAAGTATTGGAGTGATATATTTTATAAAATATTATTGCATGTTCCATCTTTAATGAATGGTGAAAAGTTCATAAAAACATTTCTAATGATTTAGGTATTTTTAAAATCAAGGTTAAATCTAGAATGAATATATATCATTATTTTATATTTGGAAAAAAATATATTCTCAGTGGGATATAATTCATTACCTTATTACCTTGATTATTTGATCCACTTTTTGTTGGGAATTAACAATGCTAATGAAAAAATATTAGAACTACATGAAAGTTATTATCATTTTAAAATTGTTGGATTTATCCATCAAATTTCATTCAAACCAGTATAAATATCACATAATAAATACCAAAAAAATCCATTGGTTATGAAATGAATTTATCTTTCAAAAAAAACAATCCATTATGATGACTGTTGGGAAGAATTCCTAGAGTTTGGGGGTAGGGTGTGTAGGGGAAAATGGGGGGCGGGGCAGTGGGGGTGCCTGTGGGGGGGTGATGGTGCTGGAGGCGGGGGGTGTTGGGGGTTGGGTGTACTGGGGGCATGGAGGAGTGGGGGTGATGGGGGATGGTGTAGGGGGGACTAGTGCAGGGAGGGGGGGGGTTAGTTGTGGGGGCTATAGGTGGGGGATGTGGGGGTGGAGGTTCGGGCTGAGGGCTGGGGGAAGGGGTTGTGGTTGGGGTATTGGGGGATGTGGGGGTGGAGGTTCGGGCTGAGGGCTGGGGGAAGGGGCTGTGGTTGGGGTATTGGGGGATGGTGCAGGAGGGGGGTGGGTGCCTGGGTGGTCTTGGTGGGTGGGGGGAGTGGTGAAGGGGTGCTGTTGTACGAGGTGATAGTGATGGGTGGTGGGGATTTGTTCTAGGGGCTGGGGGTGGATCTAGTGTACTAGGAGTATTGGGGGTGTAGGTGGGGGTGTGGTGAAGGGGGGATAGGGAGAGTGGTTTGGGGGGGACTGCTGATGGGGGTAGTGGATGGCTAAGGGCTGGGGGGAGGCGCTGGGGGTGGGGTGCTGGGGACTGGTGCAAAAGGTGGTACCGGGGGGATAGGGCTTGGTGCAAGAGGGAAGGTGGGGGTGAGGCCTGTGGGAGGGGATTTGGGATGAGGGTGTGGTTCTGGGGGGCTTGGGGGACTGGTATAGAGGGGTTGGAAATCAAACATTGGATGTGTTTTTTAAATGATCGAAATAGGGAAAATGAAAGGAAAGGGTAAATAGAAGATGAATATGAGTTCCTTTGTATTCTTTTTGTTGATTACATACTAACCATGATAACAATGTTTTATATGATTTCATATGGTAATTGATATATATATTGTAATGAAATGCTAATAAGAGAATATCTAATTGAAATGATAATACGAAATAAAGGGGTATGCTTCATGGATGTGTTATTTCAATTTTTTATACATGTACTAATTCAATCAGGATTGATATAATGATGAATTTGTTTTGTTAATGTATTTTTAGTGTTGACATGATAACAATAAATTATCAGTCTGATGGGAGTGACTAAATGATGTTATTTTGGTAATAATATATAGGAGTTATATAATATATAATGGTAATGGATTCAAGAATCATTTATCATCCCTGATCACATATAATGAAGAAGTCACTATATATCATTTCTTTTCACAGTATTTCTTTACAAGTGGTTTTTTATATTGATATCGGTTCAGATACTCTTGCGAAGATCATGAAAGGGACGAGTGGGGTTCCTTGGGAGCTCACTTACATTATCAGAAGATGCATGATCGGAACCTCACATGGGAAACTTATCCATCACAGTTGGATGGAGGCTAATTTCGCGGTGGATTCCCTTGCTCGATTGGGTAGGCAGGACGAGCCTCTCATCATTTATTACTCTCTCCTTTACCTTCCTCCAGAATGTGCCTCTTTTGTGCTGGGGGATGCTCTGGGGCTCCACCAATTCCGACCCCGTTGAGGAGTCTTGTATCCCTTGTCCTTTTCTTTTTGAATAAAAAAATAAACTACTACTACTATGATGATATCGGTTCCATCAACCACCATCAATGATAGTGATTTCAAAATCATATTTATGCAAGATTAATTCTGTTAGTATTCATTTGAATAATATTAATTAGGAATTTAGTTATTTTTTGGTTCTTTATATTTTTGTAGTACTTTCTGGATGAGTTGTGGTGGATTCAT
Organism: Viscum album; assembly: GCA_963277665.1. Classification (NCBI taxonomy): domain Eukaryota; kingdom Viridiplantae; phylum Streptophyta; class Magnoliopsida; order Santalales; family Viscaceae; genus Viscum; species Viscum album. The sequence goes on along the minus strand of OY728143.1, from coordinate 51,557,660 downwards.
GTTTTTGTTAACTAAGGCTTACATGTATACTCATAAGTAGGAATATACATAAATAAGTCCCCCCTTTAATTTGAATTATATAATTTATCGAGTATTTTAAAAAAAATCATTATTATTTAATGTGTATATTCTATGAAAATTGTTTTTGGCTCTTTTAAATGATGTTTTCACCTATTTTACATGATTTTTCTATGTCTTATATGTGGACTACAAGAATGCTAAAGCCAACTAAATAGAATAAAATGAAATTTCTATCACTTTAAAGTTGATAGTGCCCTCATTTTGATTAAAAATGAACTGAGAATTCTCATAAAAATCTATATGATAAAGAAAATATTGGTTTTCATTTCATCAAACCCAAATAACCGACCTTGAGAACATGACTCTTTCTTAAGTAACATCAATGGGAAAAACATGACATTGAAAAAGAAAAAATTTTACAAATTAAATTAAATCCACCTTGGCATGATTCACATGGTCACTAGGGGTTTCACACCATGAATATATACCACTGGGAAATTCAGGGCTTGAACTAAGGTTCATAGCAAGAAATGTTCAATATAGGGGTTTCACCCCACAACCAACCCCATTCAAGGCATAAACCCGATGGGTCATGACATGAAAGGATATATTAGCTTAAATTTCAATAATTTTTCACCCTGAATCTTCACCAGCATCCACCAAATCTTCAATGGTTCCAAAAGGGGACAAAAAACATATCCAATATTACCATTTTGTATCATCAAATGTTCATATTTCTGATCGAAATTCCTATTTAAGAAACAACCCATTCTTCATATTAAAAACAAAAATTCCCCCCCAAAATATTCAATCAGAAACCTGTGGGGTTTTACCAACTCCCCACCATAACACTACTCATCCCTGAGAATCCATGGTATTTGTACAAACATGTCTCACAAAAAACTAATGTTGTTCATTCCATTAGAACACACTATTCAGCATCTCATTATTCAAAACATGTTTCTATTAAACAAATCCAAACATCAAGGCACACATTGATCTAGATGTTGATCCACTCACTCATGAAGTGGAACCAAAAAGATAAGATCTTCTAACATACTAGTATAACTTGTTCACCTCAATCGTGTAATGATCGTTCTCATTAAAACAACAACTCAAATAACATAAGGATCAGTCCCACACAACTGATTTGATTCTCCCCACCAAAGTAGTACCATTATCAATGAACATCCAATCCAAACTAATGTTCTCTGTAGCCCATGTTTTATCCATCATTATATGAAATGAATAGATGTGACCATCCAACATATCCACAAATTTCAATATGACATATCCATTTCTATCTTATCTCAAACCACCATATATCATCCATGTCATCCAATGACAGTCAATAGTGTGCTCCCCACCCTATGGATTCCCATAAATGTTTCATATGGATTCCCATACACCACTAGTCAGTCATTGATACACACGGGTCCTATCAGCAAAAATCACAAGAAAAACCCCTTCTAATGACCAATAAATCATGTTGTTGGGGGGGGTGTTGGGTTTTGTTGCTAGCGGTAGGGGTGGGTATGGGGTGTTATTGGGGGGGGGGGGGGGGGTTGAGTGTGCAAGGGGGTGTGCTGGGGAAGCGGGAAGGGATGCGTGTAGGGTGAGGGGGCAGGGCATGTGCTGGGGGGAGGATGGAGGGGGTGCAATGGGGTGGAGTGTGTGGGGGGGCATTTTGTTTGTAGGGGGTGTTCTGGTCACTTATAAGGTGCATGGATAGGGTGCAAGTGGTGTGCTAGGAGGAGGTGTAGTGGGGGTGAAATGGGGAGGGGTTCAGGGGATCCAAGTAGTGTGCATGGGAGGGTGGTGTACGAGGTTCTTTTTCAAGGGGAAGGGGTAGGGTGTAGAAGGTGCACTAGGGGGTAAGGGCAGGGGGTGGGTGGTGCAAGGGGGAGGGTTCATAGGGGGGTGTTTCTTTTATTATGGTATGAAATTCCCCCACGAAGAACAATTCATGATTTTTAAAACATGATGATTATTTCAAATTTAATTTTCAAATATATAACTTCATCCAATGATCCATAGATTATGCTTATGAGAATTACTTAATCGTTGATATTTATAGAAAATATCAATGGAAATCCAAATGACAACCCAATGTATGAAGAAACATAGATCGACACCGGAAAATTTATTTATCTATCACACATTAGTTCAGTTGGAGAACAATTTTTATATCATATATATGGTGAATTTATTCTATTATTGATGGTTATATGACTACACTATTCTTATTTATTGAGTTAAATTCTTTGTGACTTATCTATGTTGTTTTTTAACAATAATATTTGGGGATTATCACTGCTATGTTCTACCTTGTGTTATAGGTACTTGTGAGATGGTTCCAGACTTCTTTGATATTTTTTCTTACAGGGAGACTCATGTAAGTGAAGTAATGTGTATTTTTAAATATGGAGTTGTTTAATTCGTAGTATGTAATTTTCATTAGTGTATTTTTTTTATTTTGGATAGTGAGTACCATGTTGATCATCTATGTGATAAATAGAGAATCTCAATCTCAATTTGTAATATTGTTTTTAAACCCATGAAATATATTTACTAACTGTGATATTTCACCAACGGTTTGTATATCCTCTGACCTAATATAATCTATTGGGTTGGGATGTTAGTAGGGAGGGGTACTAGTATCAGTAGGGTAGAGGGGGAATGGCTGAGGCTGGGGGAGGGGAAACCTGTAGGGGGAGGGAGGAAACTGGTAGGGGGACTGGTAGTGGGGAGTAAGGGGGACTAGTAGGGGTGGATGGAGGACTGGATGTGGTGTAAGGAGGGACATGCAGGGGGTGACTGGAATGGGAAGGGATGATAGAGGGGAGGGGGTAGGACTGGTTTGTTGGGGGGGACTGGCAGGGGGGCGGGGGGAACTGGAAAGGGGTAGGAGAAACTGAAAGGGGGAGGGGCGAACTGGGATGCGGTGGAAAACTGGAAGGGGGAGGGTGTAACATGAAGGGGGAGGGGACTGGTAGTGGAGCGGGTGCTTGGGGCTGGGTGGGTGGGGTGAGGTGGGGGGTACTGGTAGGGGAGGGTGGGAACTAGAAGGGAGAGAAAAGGGTTTTCCAGGGGGACATGGGGGTGTAGGGGGTAATCATGGGGGTGCAAGGGGATAGTCCGGGGGGTGCAGGGGGCTGTCCAGTGGGAATGGGGGTGATGAGGGTGTTCAAGTCGGTGTAGGGGGCTGTATAAGGGGGGTCAAAATGGGGTTGTCTATGAGGGAATGGGGGTGTAAGAGGGTGTTCAGGGGGGTGTAAGGGGGATGTCCTTGGCGGAAAGGGGTGCATGTGGGTGTTCAATAGCATCTCTAGAGGCTGTCTAGGGGGGCATATGGTGAATGGGTGTGTAAAGGAGTTGTCCAGTGGGCATGCGAGTGTATGAGATGTTCAAGGTGGTGCATTGTGGAGTTCAAGGAGGTGAAAGTGGATATTTCCTTTGGGGAATTGGGGGAGGGGGGGTTCAAGGGGGCGCAATGGTGTGTCATGGGGGGTTCAAGGGGGATGTCTAGGGGGAGCATGTGGGTTGTCCAATGGCGGAATCTGTGTGCAAGGTGGTGTTCTAGTGGCTGAATGGACGTTGTTTAGGGGGCGTGGGGGTTAATGGGGTGGGGGTGAAAGTGGTTTGTCTAGGAGGCATGAGGGAGGAGGGTGTGTTCAATGGGGTGCAAGGGTTAGTCCAGGGGGTTAAAGGGGGTTGTCTAGGGGTATGGGGAAAGGGAAATGGAAGTGGGGGTGGAGAACTAGGGGGGGTTGAAAGGGGACTGTTTAGGGGTAGGGGGATTGGAAAAGGTAAGGCACAACTAGGTGTGGGGGTTGGGAACTAGGTTTTTTAATGATGATTTTTATACCATGTAAATGATATTGCCACGATTTTAACCATGGTAGTAGTGGACAAGTTCCAAAGTTTTAATCATGGAAATAGAAGCCTACTACCATTGTTAAAACATGGTACTATGGTTGCTAAGGCCACAAATAAAACTATGGTAGTACGCTCCCTAAAGCCATAGTTAAAAATGTGGTAGTAGGGCCCCCTTAATACCACATTTTACCATGGAAATTGGCCCATGTTGCCATAGTTTAAACCGTGCCAGTTGGTAAGACCTACTACCACGGTGATAGCAGCCACTATTTTAGAGCCTATGGCCACGATTCTAATTTGTGGTGATAGGTGAATATTCTAGTTTTGATGTCAATATCAACACATCCAAAAAATAATATATCATTCTTGTAACATTGGATAAAATTCCCATTAAACATTCCTTCACAGACTGTTCTCCTATATAGAGATGCTCAACACAATCCTGAGTCATGAAAATCAAAATCCTTCTATAACAGATGATGTGATATTTGAAAATTGTCAACCAATCCATACCTAGTATTACATCATCAACATCTATCTCCAACACCATGATGTCCCCCAATAGAATTTTTTTGTCAATGGTTATAAAACATTCTCTACACATGAGGTCTCGACATTCTCTTCCCCAAGAGGCGATTGACGTTTTAACACAAAAGTAATAATATTTAGTTTGAAACATATATAATCAATAATATAATTATCTATGAAGGAATGATATGCACCAGTATCAAACAACAATTTCATAATGGTTATATTTAATATAATTGCACCTATTATCAGAGATGGTCAAGCCATATCATCTAAAATAATAGAAATAGATCCAAAAATTTATACATCACTACAGTACTCCCCTTTGTCCCTTATTGAGATTTAAAATTCTGAGGATTCATGTTGTTCCATGAATCACAATGGATAGTTCTTTTATATTGACAAGACTGAATATTTTCCTCGTTCGGTAGAATAATCTGATGCTTGTGAAATCTGAGAAATATATTGCTCACTTGTTCTTTTAGAACTATGAAAATAAAACAAAATATTCTCCATATTGATGATGTTAGGGAATTCTCTATGTTGTTTGGTACACACTATCATTATGTGGTCAAGTGAACCACATTAAAATTGTCCTCTTTGATAATTTGGTCATGGAGGAAGGTTCATTGATCCCGTCGTCTGATTCTAAGTCTCGTTCTCACTGTGGATATTGGTTTCCCTCTGCAACCTGCTCCATGAATTATAGTTTTTACCATTTCTATTGTTATCATTAAACATAATCCTCCCACAGTTCCTGAAATATCACATTCAACCACTGTGACTATGTTCACCATATTTTTATAATCCATAATAATAAGTACGCAAATATTCGATCGACTCTATCTCCTAATACCAAATTAAACAATGTGTGACCTCAAGGACAAACTAGACATATCCTCTAGTCCAATGTGATCTAAATTCAATAGTTTTTTCACATATTCTATAACAATGTGAATTTCATACTTAAGGTTTAAGAGGTTCATCATTCTCCAGATCATTATTTTATGAGGATATAATAGTTTCTTAAACATTTTCTAAAAATCCTCTCAAATTAGAAAGTGATCTAATTTAGAATACACTGAAATATTCCACCATTGGCATGATAGATCCTAAAGAATATATGTTTCCATCATCACATTCATCTAAAATGTTGTGCTGTTGATATAGAGGATATGATTCGTCCTATTTAGAGACAACTTTTCCTTTTCAGGTTTATAATCACCGTTGAATATGGGTGTATTCAGCTTCATGAACAGGATGGAATGATCCACATGCATTAGATTATCCCCATGATTCTCCATTTCTACCACATGGGATGCATGGACAATACTCCTAACTATTTTATGGTTTATAGGTGTCATTGGTGAAACCATATTCTCTACAACATCATTCATTTGGTTCCTAAAATGCTTACCAGGAGTCATTTTCTAAACCAACAACAAATTCTATAAGTCTCACTCACTATAAATTGATGGATTAGGATTTAAAATACTATCACATCAACTATCATATAATTTATTTTCAAACCAACCTATTCCTGGTTAAAACATTTATGAAAAATTCTATTCAGTATTTCAAGATTAAACTATATTCATAATGCGTCAACCATGAACTTTTCGTAATATTTCAGAGGAAAAAATCATCAATTTGTAAAAAAAATTCAACCTTTCAAAATATCATAAATCATTAATCAAAATGGAAAATTAAAAATCATTAAGATGTCATTACTCTACAATTCATCACATGTTTGTCTCATTTGATAATCCCATGATAATGAGATTTCAAGATCCTATAAGTTTCTTGAATTATCTTTTGTACCCAAATCCCTATTGAATTGATGTTAAGTATAAAACATTTAGCTACATCCTTTTATTCTATAATTTTTATTTTCTAACAATTCTAGACCATTCTATGATTTGAACCCATTGAATAGATAAGTATTAATTCAACCCCAATACTGACAAAATTGTTGACTACTTGTTCCACGAGGAGTGGAACTTGTTGATACCACTTATCCCAAACATGTTGTTGGATCAATGAAAAATAAACAATTTGCAATTACACAGTTATCCGCATTAGATTGAGAATAAAATTAACCAATAAAAAGACTTAATCGACTTCCCCAAGATTCCAAAGGCTAGTAATAAATGATGAATGACATAGAATAAAAGTGGGGGTTTATTAACCCTTTCTGAAAAAAACATTAACTCACCAAAACATAACCAAATAGCCCACTATATAATTCGTTAACAAATGAAAGACGACTAAACTATTCCATTCATATCAATCCACAATATTGTGTACGAAATTGGAAGACCAATTACTTTCAATGTAAATAGATGAAAAAAATAAGGACCCGAAGAAGACACCATGACTCTAGGATCCACTTTATCGAGATTCCAACATCAAAAAAAACCTATGTATCATGAGGTGGTGCTAATAACATGGACACATTACATTTTCCCATTTTCTGAAATATATCATCTACAAATGTACGAACGTTCCATTGATGGTTTGAGTATAAAACCTAGTTGGTCTTCCCCAGTGACTTCATCTCCCATGACACTATGATGGAAATGTTAACAGCATTTATATAAAACCATTTATAAAATAAAATTATTCAAAACAATTTATTACTGAATATAATAATTTTCCAAATTCCATCTAAAACCATAAGTAATGAATTTTCGTTAAAAACAATTTTCCAGGATGACATATTTTTATAAAAAAAATGATTTAAAACAATTTCACTAAATACTATTGGCATACCTAATCCATTCCACTTATACTCACATCCAACCCTGCATTTAACATAGATATCCCAATACTCGCATGTGGTGAGTCATGATTTCACAAAGCTCTCAACCAATGGACCAATTGATGGTGGAGATCCCTAACCCGTATCCATCCAAATAAGGATGGAGGAGGCTACAACCCTTATCATAATATATGAACCCTTTGATATTTGATCCCCCTAACCCTTATCCATCCCACTAATTATGGGAGAAACTCTTAATGTAACATCCCAGGAAAATAGAGAATATGAAATATTCATATTTATTGATAATTGTGAATTAAATATTATTTTTACTATAAATTGGATGCTAGGATTGATGGCATACCCAATAAAAAAAATATGTTTCTTTGAAAGCATATGTGGAAAAATACAACAAGTTTCTTTGAAAACATATGTTTTACAAAATTTTGAGTTATACAAAAAAATATTAATATTTTGTTATTATTTTAAATGGTAGATAACGCCTAATAGTTTTATTGGCGGAAATGAATAGAACTAACTAAAATATGATTATTCATGTTACATAAATGTTTTTTTACATTTATCAAATAAACTTTAGAGCCGAAAAATGTGAATGAATCCAATTTTAATCAGTAATGCTCTAATATTATTTAAAAGGTAGATTTACTGCCTTTTGATGGAGAACCCTCATTAAATCATGTATTAGTCACTCTTATATTTGTCAGAATAAACATATTATCTAGAATCTGGGCATTAAAATTTAATTTGGCTAAAATTTGTGTATTATTCCGATAAAATTCATTTTAAATGATTAGTAAAAATACTGCATTTTAAATCAAAAATTCTATTTAATCTAATTTTTTTATGTCATTATATTATATTTTTAATTGGTTTCAAAGTGTTATTAGATTATATTTTTACCATTTAATCCAATTTTTGTCATTGGAAGTAATTTCACTTTGAAATTGGACATAAATAGGTTTCAATATTTTGATAGTTTTTATTTATTAAAAAAACATTTTATTTTGAAAAAGGGAAATAATTTTAAATTAATTAATTAATCATCTATATTTGGAATTTGGTAAAATAGACATAATTTTCGATTTCAGAATATCAAATATAGAATAATCTGAATTTTGGTATTAATATGAAAACCTTCAATTTTTTATTAATAGTTAAAACACTAAGTAGTAGTTAAAAACCAAATTCTTCATTTACATGTAATTTTACCACTTCTGTGAATTGAATTTTGAAAATATGAAAAACATTGATGTGATAAATAAGTCAAATGTGGTTAAATAATATATTATTTTGAATAGTAACATATGACTTCTATTTACTGCGGTTAAAGGTAAACATGGTAATTCAATATAAAAATAATTTTATAATAAACAAAATACCGTAAAACTTGTCTTATCCTAATTTTATAAGTCATTTCCAAAAAATAAAATCCATTGGTGATATTTTTGTTCATTTAATACCATTTTGGTAAGTTAATGGCATTAATAACTATTTATTTAATGTAAAAATAAAAATATCATAAACATGTACTATTTTCTCTAAAACTGTTTTAATGTGGGGTTATATAATTGATAAATTTGACTATAGATATTAATTAAAAAGAGAAAAATATTTCCTACATCATGGTATTTTATTTATAATTTCAAGACATCAAATATATAAATTTATTTATGAAATAATAATGATCAAGTGTTTACCTCATTAATGAATGATATAAATAAATATGATTATAAAAATTAAAACAATATCCAAAACATGTACAATTATTATTGGATGATTTTATTTCTAATAATATTCATATAATAATTTGCATTAATATGTTTTGGACATTTAGTAACTGAAAATCATTTTATAATAAAATAATATTTTCATACATTCCAAAAGAGCCCATCTAGCCATATAAAATGACCAAAACTATAACTCATTACTCGCACCTCTAAAACCCCATGGATCATCCATAATATACCCATATAATCACTCATGATAACTCTATTCCACTTTTAAGCCTTACCTTATGCAGAAGGAACTTCACGAAATCCTTTTGTTCAAAGCTAAGAGAGTTACCCGATTTAAAGGCAACATCTTCTCTTAAATTCTTTTCTTTTATTTTACTTTTCCAAACATCTAAACTCTTTTTAATCCTTTATTCAATAACAAAATCAGTATCATCAATATAAATGGTTGTTTTTATGATAATTATTCTAACTACACTTACACACACCTCCATCAAATGGTTAAATAACATACAGTATTTGTGGATGGCGAACTAACGCCTCATGGAAAGATGATTATTAAATTATCTCCTACCACCTCTTATGGTGGCCATTATGGGTGAAATATATTTATATGAGATATATATTATATTTATATCTTTTCTTTTCTTCTATATTTATCATTTATATGATACAACTATGGTTTCCATAATGGGTAAAGGCGATAATTTCATTTGAGGAAGTGTGGAATACGGCCCCATCAATGTTATATGACTCGTTAATCCCATAAGTGAATGTATAAATGATGGAATTAATGAAATTATATATTATATTATAATGGTATTATAATATAGATATGTATCATTAATTTTTTATTTCCAATAAATATAAAATTGAAATGAATGTAGCGTTAATGCGTATGCCCGACATACCATCTCCATGAACGGTAAATTTTATTTCTTATCTCCAAATTTTATGTAATATTATATATATATATAATAGATATATATGATATCTAAATCATGAATATAATTCTAGAGTTAATTTAATTTTTACCCCGTGAACAACTTGTAATTATAAGAAGATCATTTTTGACTCAAGTAGAAAATATCGACAAAATGATAGTTATTAACTTAAATTATTACGTAATTTTTATAAAAGTGGAATAAATGATATAACAGAAATAATAAACTCATAATGGTATATTAATAAAGTAGATATTAACTTTAATTTGTTAATCAGCATAATAAATAATCAATGATTCAAGTCGGGAAAAAGGTAAGGGACTTCGTCTCAATCTCTATTCATTGAGGGAAATTTTGATTTATACGCGACTCAATTTTATACAGTGTATAATCACTTTTTAATTTCATTTCATTAAAAGCGATTCTTTTAATACGATGTGTATTTCTAAATGACGAAAAAATGTTTCTTTTTAACGTATACAGTGACGAAAACCATTCCATCGCCACCAACATTTTTTGATTTTTGGCTTCCTTAAAAATCCATAATGTTTCAATGGAAAATAAATACCATATAATATTTTTATATATTTTGGTATTGAAAATAGTTTTATTAATGGATTGATAATTTCAATTTATTTAAATGATATATTGTGTTGCGGAATTGTTATCATTCCTTTATGTTTGTTTACTGTGTTGTGAATAAGTTATGGGTCTTGGGCATTGCTAACATATACGGGTTTTTCTGTGATAAATAGAGGGATGGATATCTTGGGATAGATATCCAATTCATTGGGTAACATGATAGTGGTTATCATGAATATTTCTCCTAATAGATTTAGAAAATATACTGTGATGTGTATTCCAAATGTAACTCCCTATATTGTTGTGAAAGATAGAACATAAGTATATTATAGATGCCCCAAGTTACCATTATGATTTGTGATTAATATGTGTTATTCAAAAATATTATGATTTGATGAGGTATGTTATAGATCATATGTTATGTATGTATTTATGCACTAATGTTTCCATTCATTCTTTTATAACCCTTTAATGCACTTTTTATGCTTATCCCATGTTTTGAAATGCTTTTTCACAGGACTTAAAGATGAATAATGTCTATGACGGGATAATGGAAAATTAATGTTGTTTAAAACATGGAACTATACATGACCCTTTTTTAAGTGTTTTTTATTTTATGAAAAAATTGGAACTGAGTAAATGTGCCTACTTTGTAATTTTTGAGATATAATGTAATATTTATGGAATAATTTTATAAAAAACAAAACCTGAAAGATTCTCATATTGAATTACTCATTTAATTCAAGATTATGTTATGTTTTAAGGATGTGTACTCATAGTTTATATTAGAGGTCGGATTAGAAAACATTAGGAGTAACAATATTATTAAATTATTGTCCATAAATTAATTTGTGGTAATATTGAAATGATATTGTATTTAATGATTACCATGTTTCTTCACCTTGGATATTTCTTTGTTCAGAATGGTTTTTCGTAGAAGAAACATGGCAGCTATGATGGGACATCATCAGGAGGAAGGCCACCTTCCAAATCAAAATCCTATGATGGTCAGAATCAAAACTGAATAGTTCGTTGCCTTGATGGTATAATTGACTCAAGATAAAAATTGAGGTGGTATCCATGAACAAGATCAGCCAGATCATCCACAGAGGAACAAGTCAGTAGTGGTACATTTCATGTGGAAACATCCCCCATCATTCAAAGGATCATATGACCATGTTCTAGCAGATGCGTGGATTAATGAACTGGAGAAATGTTTTTTTGTCATGTGGTGGTGAAAAAATCAAAGGTTTTAGCCTTGATATCTATTGTTTTGATGGTGAATATGATCAGTGGTGGTCTTTGGTGAAAAATATTTGGGATAGTGAGAAGATCGTTGTTATTTATTGGGATAAATTCATAGGTATATTTCTTGAGATGTATTTTCTAATGGTTTTTTATCTTATGATGTAATACAATAACGTAAATTGAGGATGGAGGATGAATCAGTGGCTACTTATGAAGTAAAATTCAGTCGAATGGGAAGGTATGATCCAAATTTCATACATTATATTGATAGTAAAATCAATATTTTTTACTTTGGATTAATGAAAACATATTGAAGGGATTCAGCTGGACGTGAGTTCAAAAGTTATAAATAACTTGTTCGATGTGCGGAGAAGGTGGAAATGGAGTTTTACAATGATCTTATGTTCTTTTAAAAACAATAGAATAAGAAGTCGAGGTGGACGAAGAAAGGGAAAAAATCTTCATAAATGTCTGATGATAGGAAATATAAATTTATAATTTATGTAAATTGTGGTAAAATCATGTTGGGGAATTTATTTTGAATTCTGGTAAGTTATACTGATGTTGTAAAATTGTACATAAGGATCGTAATTGCACTGAAAAAGGTCAGGGTATTGGTAAGAAAAAATCTAGTTTAAATTCAGTAAAATGTTTTATGTGAAACAAAATGGGTCATTATGAAAATGATTGTTCAATAAAGAACTCAAATGATGGAAGGAAAACAGACTACAAGCAGAATGGGGTGGTGAGATCAATTGAAAAATTTTCAACTGATGTCAGGCCATCAACTGAAGTAGTATCATCAACAATGTTTTTTTGTTAAGATTATTCAAACGGGTTTTTTGATTTAGGGTATACACATTTGTTAATTTCAGATAAGTTTCATAGTAAATTGGGAATTCAATCCCATTATACGAATCCTGAAAAATTGGTAAAAACACCAAGGTTAAATGTTGTCACAAAAAATAATTTATAAGAACCTTATTTTTTGGGTGTGAAAAGAATCTACCTGCAAAACATATGTTTTTTCCTCTAGTAGAGTATGATGTAATTTTTGGTATGAATTGGATTTCAGTTTATCATGCTAATATTTACTGTAGAGATAAACATTTTTCTTTTACAAAATATTTTCAGTTTGTGTACATGAATGAAAACTAACATTTGATTACATAACAGGAAAATGAAAAGGTTGAAAAAGATGGAAATGAATGATAATGTGGACATATTGTATAAAACATATGAATATTTTAGTTTAATGATGAGCTAATGGTAAATAGGTAACTTGATGTTTTTACTGACGAGTTTCATGGTATAACACATGATCGTGTAGTTTAATTTACTTTTGACATTGTTACTGATACTAATCCAATTTCAGAACCCCTTTATCATATGTCTAAAATTGAACTTTTAGTGTAAAATAAGAAATTGGAGGAGTTATTAAATAAATGTTTCATTCAACCTAGAACATCACCATTGTGTTCTATTTTCATGTTTGTTAAAAATAATGATGGTTCAATGATAATTTTCATAGATTATAGAAAATTGGATAACATCTCTATTAAGAACCTATATCCTTTGACTCATATTGATGATTTGTTTGATCAGCTCTAGGGAGCAGAATTTTTTTCGAAGATTGACATGTTATCAGAGTACCATCAATTGAATGCAAAAGTTGTAGACATTCCAAAGACATCATTTTTTATTAGATATAGCCATTTTGAATTTGTATTTATTCCTTTTGGGTTATCTAATGCACCTGTTACATTTAAGGATCTCGTGAATAGAATATTCTATAAGTTTTTTGATATGTTTTTGGTCTTTTTTATTGATGATATTTTGGATTATTACAAAAGTAAAGTGGAACATAGAATTTATTTTATTATTTTCTTGAAATACATAATATAAAATAAATTGAATGTGAAATTTAGGAACTGTGAGTTTTGGTTTCCACAAATTTTATTCGTTGGTCACATTGTTTCGAAAAATGGCATAACTTTTGATCCTGTTAAGTTATAGGTTGTTATAGAATGTCCAAGACCCCCAAATATAATGGAAATCCTTAGTTTTCATTGTTTTTAAGGTTATCACAAGAGGTTTGATGAAAATTTTCCCATTTATCTATCCCCACAAAAAAATTAACTATAAATGGTGTTATGTTCATCTGAACAAAAGAATTAGACAATTTTTTTAGGAATTGAAAATAATATTGGTGAATTATCTAGTTTTGGCACAGCCTTTCAGAAATGTTGATTTCGTTATCTATAGTGTTGATTTATTGAAAGGACGTGGATGTGTCCTTATGCATAATGATCAAGAAATTTCTTATGCTTAACATCAGTTGAAATCTCATGAGTTAAATTTCCCTACACAAGATTTGGAAATATTTTATGTGATTTTTTCTTCAAAAATTTAGAGGCATCATTTTTGTCGATTAAAATGTGAAATATATAATGATCATAAACGTTTAAATTATATATTCTCTAAAAAATAAATAAAAATGAGACAGATTAGATGTATGGAGTTCATCACAGATTATGATTTTATGATTCATTACATTCTTGGAATGGAAAATAATGTGACTCGGTATTTGAGTAGAAAAGTAATGTTACATTAACCATGTTATGTTTGGAAAAATATCCATTGATTAATTATTTTATGTGCTTTTGTAAGGTAGATGGTGGGGTACGAAATTCACCTTTTTTGTTTCATGTGTCAGTGAAATTATCTCTATCTGACAGAATTAAGAAAGCACAGAAAGAAGACAGTGTTTCGTAGGAAAAGGTAGAGTTGGTTTAGGAATGTATTTTTCCTGATTTTAACAATGATAATGATTTTGTTTTCAGGTTTGGGGAGAGATTATGTGTTCATTGTGATTCACAATTTATGAAATATTTATTATGTGAAGCTCATAGTTCATTGTTTTATGTTCCTCCTAGAATTACTATGATATACATAGATCATCATAAGTATTGCTGATTGGATAGAATTGAATGTTATATCGATGACTATGATGTGAAGTGTTTTACTTGTCCACTGGTTAAAGTTGAGTGACATTTACCGAAAGGGATGATTAATTCATTACCGGTTCTAGAGTGGAAATGTGAAAATATATACATGGACTTAGATGTGTGAATACCAAAGATGTCTTAATGTAACAATTCAATCTGGGTTATTCTTGATTGATTGAATAAATTTTCTCATTTTGTTCCTATTCATGAATCTTTGTCTCTAGATCAACGTTCTCAGTTGTATGTTACATATATAATCAGGTTGCATGGAGTTCCCCTCTCCATTGTATATGATTGTGATATCAAGTTTACTTCTATCTTTTAGAAAGTCCTTCAAAAGTTGTTGGTTACTAAATTAAAATTTAGTAAATCTTTTCATCTTCAATAAGATTGGTTGTCATAATGAACAATTGAGATATTGGAGGATATGTTAAATTATTGCTTAATGAATTACTAATGATTTTTTGACCAACATCATTATTAAGTTGAATTTTTTAATAACAAAAGTTTTAATTCCTGTATAAATATGGATCCATTTTTGAAATTATATGTGAAGTAGTGATGAACACTAACATTTTTTTGGGATGAAGTAGCTGAATTAATGTTGATGGAAGTTGAATTTGTAAAAGAGACAACTGTAAAATTTCAGTTGATTCAGACGCACATGAAAATAGCTCAGAGTAGGTAGAAAAGTGTTGCACATAACCATAGGATTGATCATTCTTTTGAGGATGTTGATCATCTCTTTCTCAATGTTTCAACATGGAAAACTGTGATGTGTTTTGCTAAGAAGTGAATATTGAGTCCGAATATCATTGGACCTTATGAAATCCAAGAAAAAGTTTGATCGGTTGCCTACAATGTTTCTTTGCCTCCATTTTTTTCAGGTACACATTGTTTTTCCTATTTCAATGTTGAGAAAGTATATCCTGGATCCATCTCAGGTATTGATCCCAGAGGTAGTTAATTTGGAAGAGAATCTATCTTATGGTGAACTACCATTCCAAATTCATGACAGAAGAGAGAAAGTGTTTCGGAATAAGTTGATTCATTATGTAATGGTTTTGTGGAAAAACCATATTGCTGAAATGGCGATGTGGGAATATTAAACTTTTATGAGTGATAAATGCCCCTAATTATTTAATAATTCAAGAAAATTTCAAGGAAGTAATTCTCAAAAGGGGGAAAGAATGTAAATTCACATTTAAAAAAGAAGAACATGACATTTTCATATTTATTAATTTTTTTGAATTGAATATTAATTTTACATTAAAGGCGATGATATGTACTATGTAGTACCTGATACACAACAATGGGTATCGTTGAATTTTTTTTCCACAAAACATTGAGTTATAATAAAAAAATATTAATTTAACATTATTATTTTAAATCGTAGTTAACACCTAGAGACTGTAATGGCGGGAAAGAACAGAACTAAAAAAATTACTATGCATGTTTGTTAAATTGTTTACATTTATCCAATTAATAAAAGAAGATTAAAATGTTAATGAATCTATTTTTATACATAAACACTCTAATATTCTTTAAAAGGCCAATTTACGGCATTTTTATGGAGAACCCTCTTTAAATATATTTTTTGTCAATATTATATGTTCCATTTGAAAAAATAATATACTCATTTTGAAGCGGGACATAAAAATTTATTTGGGTTAATTTTAGATATTTATCAAATTAGATTAATTTTTAAATGAATAGTGAAAAATATTGTATTTTAATACAAAACATCTTTTTAATTCAATTTATTTATATGAATATATTTTCTTTTTAATTGGTTTTAAAATGTAATTAGATTATATTTTTATAATTTAATCCAATTTTGGGAATTGAAAGTAATTTCACATTGAACATGGACATAATCAAGTGTCAATGATTTTATAGTTTTTAATTCATAAAAACATGTTTTTTTGTTTTGAAAATGTGAATTAATATAAAATTAATTAATGAAAATTATTGATTTTGAATTTGGTAAAATAGATATCATTTTCTAATTTAGAATATCAAATATATCTTAGACCTTGTTTTTTTTATTTTCTGAAAACCATTAATTTTTATTAATAGTGAAAACATTTAGTTGTAGTTAAAGAACTTACTTCTTCATTTATATAAACTTTTACTACTTTTGTGAATTAAATTTCAAAACCCAGACATACATGATTGTAATCAATATGTAAAATGTAGTAGAATATGATAAAAATATATATATTTGTTAATAGTTAATTTTTTGACTTTTATTTACTATGGTTAAAGGAAAATAAGGTAATTCAAGTTAAAAATAATTGTATAAAAATATAAAATTAGATTAAAACATTTACAAACATTATTGGATGGGAAATGGCCGACCAATACTATCCCCGGGTGAGATTTATGGCCATTGAATGCCTTTTTTCTAAGATAATGACATTAATATCTTTTTATTTATAGTAAAAAATAAAATATCATAAAAATATAATGGTCTTCTCAAAAAAACATTAATGTTGTGTTATATAATTGATATACTGGAATATAAATATTCATAAGATAGATTAAAAATATTTCCAACATAATAATATTTTATATATAATTTTTACACATCAAGTCAATAAAATTATTTATGACACAATAATGATGCAGTGTTTACCTCATTAATAAATGATTTAAATAAACAAAATTATAAAAATTTAAAATATCTCAAAAACTTGTCCAATTATTGTTTTATGATTTTATTTTGAGAAAGATTCATATTATCATTAACATTAATATGTTTTGGACATTTAGATAAAATAAATAATATATATTAAAATAATATTTTCAAACATTCTTAAAGAGCACCTCCTCCCCCCTTATAAAAGTCCTCATATATAACCCATTAATCACAAAATTAAAGCCCCTTGGATAATCCATCATCTTATCAATTAATCTCTAAATATACATCTCTTCCACCTAGAATCCTTACATTATGAATAAGGCTCTTCAAGAAATCCTTTAGGTTCAAACCAATGGATGTTTCTCGATTTTAAATGTAACGTCTTCTATTAAAATATTTTCATTTATTTTACTTCTCCTTCAACCTAAACGCTTTTTATTACATTATTTTATAAAATTGAATTGTCCTAAATGTACTATGAATTTTTTGTGAAGGATTTGAACTACAGTAACACACACCCCCATCTAATTGGTAAGAACATACTGTTTCTGTGGACGACGAAATAACGCCTCCTGAAACGATGATTGTTAAATTATATCCTACCACCTATTAGGGTGGCCAGTATGATGGAACTCTATGTATATGCGATATATATTATATTAATATTTTCATTATGATTTTTTATTATTTATTTATAGAATATCAATATGTTTTCTAAAATGGGTAAATACAATAATTTCATTTGAGGATGTGTAGACTACCACCCATAAAAGTGATATGAATTATTCATTCCATAAATTGAACATAATAAGGATGGTCATACTGAAATTAGATATGATATTATACTTGAATTATAATAAAACAATGTATCATTAATTCTTCATTCCATTAAATACAATATTTAAATGAAAGTAGCATTCATGCGTAGTACGGTATACCTTTTACATGAATAGTGCATTTCATTTCATACCTCTAATGTTTTGTAATAGTATAAATACATATATAACCTAGATATATATGATATATATGATATATAAATCATGAGTATCATTCTAGAGATAATGGAATTTTTACTACATGAACAACATGTAATTATAAGTTCATTTTTTACTCAAGTACCAAATATTGACAAAATCACCGTTATTAACAAAAATGATTACATATTGTTTATAACATGAAAATAACTGATATAAGTGGAATAATAAATATGAAAAAGGTTCTTAAGAAAGTATAAATCAACTTTAGGTTATTATTCAGGAGATTAAAGAATGAACAAGTCAAGTCAGACACGAGGTAATGGACTTCGTCTCAATCTCCTTTAATTGTGGCATATTTTGATTTATACACAATTTTTTGTACGGTGTATAAAACTATTGAATTTTCGTTTAATTAAAAAGTTATATTTTCCAAAATGGAGTTTTACAAAATATCGAAAACAATATTTCTTTTTAATGTAGGCGGTGAAAAATACTTTTCCGCCGCTACGAGCATTATTTGATCATTGTCTTCCTTAACAAGCTGTAATGTTTTTTTTAAAAGAAAATAATTACCATATACTATTATTAAATATTTTCGTATTGAAAATGATTTTGATAATAGATTTATTATATATATATATTTTAATGATATATTGTGATATGGAAATTTTACCTTTCATTTATGATTGTTTTATATGTTGTGAATATGTTATGGTTCTTGGGCATTGTTTTCGTATATGGGTGGTCACAGGATAAACCAAGGGACAATGAGACCAATATAGATCTCCAATGAATTGGGTAATGTGATATAGGTAAACATGAAAGTTTCTCCTAAAATATTTAGGAAATATTATATGATGGTTATTCCAAATGTAACTCCCTATATAGTTGTGACAGCTACTGTAACACCCCAAGATTTTATGAAAAATATGCTTTTTAATTTCATTAATGTCTTTTGTTGTATGCTACACCAAAAGTAGCTTGCACAACATGCATCCTTGGCTTGCCTTGCATTACACGCAATCGCGATCTTCCTTGATAGCGTGTGTAGTACGCAATACCGAGTTTCACTAAATGAGATATTATTATAATATTATTATGAACTAGCCGTTATGAATAGTAATAACCACTTTTTGAAATTTTTTAAATTTTATTTTTCAAAATGGACTTCATTTTTGCATTAGGAATATCGAAATTTGCTTAGGGTGAAATTTTGGTACTTTTCGGATAACTTTCATTTTCTGATGAATAGTGAAAATTACTAAATTTTAATTAAAAAAACATTTTAATCTAAATAATTAATAGTGATAAGTTATTAATTTTATTGGTTTTAAAGTATATTTAGAATATATTTTTACAATTTAATACAACATTGGTCATTGGATGTAATTTCACATTTAAACCAGACATAAACAAGTGTCAATCTTTTGATAGTTATTATCTCTTAAGAAAATGCTATTTGTTTTGACTACGGGAATTAATATTAAAATTAATTAATGCAACTGATATGTTTTGAATTTGGTAAAATAGACATCATTTTTGAGTTCATAATATCAAATATATCTTAGGCCTAATTTTTGTTATTTTTCTGGAAACTTTCATTTTTTGATTAATAGTGAAACCACTAAGTGGTAGTTAAAAAAATGAATTTTTCATAAAACATAATTTTACCGCTTCTGTGGGTGGAATTTCAAAAATCCGAGAGACACGGTTGATGTCAGTAAGTAAAATGTGGTTCAATGAGATGAAAATAATTTTTGGTGAATAGTAACTTTTTACTTTTTTATCCCGCTTAAAAGTAAATAGAGTAATTAAGGGTAAAAATAATATTATTAATACCCTAACACATTTCCTAATTCTATTGGATAAGTGTAATTCGACCAAAGACAACCTTAGGAATAAAATATGAACATTTTGGCCCACTTGGATTAGATTAGGACATTTATTATCAATTTAATTAAAGAAGGGTTAAAATAGTTAAAATCAATGTTTAATAACTAAATCATTTTCAATATAGGGATATACATATGATAAATTCGACTATAAATATTCATTAGAAAGCTAAAAATATTTCATACATAATGGTATTTTATTTGTAATTATTTAAAATTAAAAAAATTAATTAATTTATGACACAACGATGATGCAGTAATTATCTTATTAATGAAATATTGACATAATTGATGTTATAAACACCCAAATAAATGTAATTTCAGACTTTTTATGAATTAAAATAATTTTATAGGGTTATATGACATGTTAGTATTGATGTAATTAACTTTGTTAGAACTAATAATTCTTTTATGATTTTCACAAAAATCAATTACTAAATAGTGTCAAAATTGACATAAAATTGTTTTTAAAACATATATTATAATATTAATTGTTATTTTATTCCTAAAAATCTAAGGTTCGTCCAAATGACTTATCTATGGTTATATATACTAATAATAAACAACTTGGGGTTCTTTTGGCTTGTTATAGTAAGTTTATTAACCTTATAGTGTAAAAAGAAAAAAAGGCACGGTTAAAGTAAAATTAGATAACTTAAAGTAAAATATAGATGATAAGGTTAAAATAGGAACCTAAACTTGTCTAAATTCTATTGGATGAGATTATTTCGACCCATCCCCAAATTAGCTTCGAAATAAATCAATTTGGATCTATTTAAAACCGAATGTGACTTTATAATAAAATAATATTTTTAGTTTTCCAAAGGAGCCCCTCTCCTCCCTTATAAAAGGGCACCTCCTCCATCTCATCCTCAAACCACATTGAGCCATAAAGCTCGCCCAATCCCTGACAAATTCTCTTATCCGCTTCCCTAGAAACATCCTAGAGGTCCTGGTCTTCTTCAATGTCCAATTTTAGGGCCCTAAGAAGAGGAATCAAAGAGGCGCTTCAAAGAAGAGGTATTGCCCGTTACCGATTATTTCAACTTTATTTCTTCTTCCACTTCTTCTTCTTAGGTTTTTTCATTATGAAGTAATAACATAAGTATCACCCATATACTGATATGTTATTATATGTATGAAAAAACCCTATTTCACTATCTATCCATCCAACGGAAAACAAAATCATCGTGCGTGCGTACGTACGTAATACTGTCTCCACGCCGTGGTGTAATCTATTTTACACCACCACCTTACATGGATGGATATAATGGTGTACATAATAACTATATATTATTATTATAAATTTATGTTGATTCTAAAATAGTATACATACAATCCAATACAATTCCACTATCATGAGAACAATATCATCGTTCGTGCTTACGTACGGACTACCGTCTCCACGGTGCGATGAGATTCATTCTCCATGTTAACCATTCATGAATGATTATAAAGTATATATAATAAATAATCATGAAATATATGAAATAATATTGCTGCTGGATTTATGTGTATATATATGTATGTCATCTACTTAATTCCATTCAACTCAATAAGAAAACGAAAACAGCGTTCATGCGTACGTACGACCTACCGTCTCCATGAACGGTGTATTTCTTTCAATTTACTTATCTATTATATATATGTATATTCTGAATATATATTATATATAAATTATTTTTATATTCTATAATTAAGTAATCATGATCTAAGTAATCATATGAATAATTACATGTCAAAACCCGGACGACAAATGAATCGATTTTACCCAAAACGCTCTTTAACATTGAATTTACAAAAGAACATGAAAAATAAAGTCATAAGTGAACAATATATGACATCATAACACTGATTATGATTCTGGAATAATTCAATGACATTATTTAAATCATTATACATGAGGTTCGGACACTTACGATGCAAATCGGGTCTAAGGTAAGGGAAAATATCACAATCTCATTTTATCTGAGATTGTGTATACTTTGGTATTTACTGGGGTGTATTTTATCATCCACACCCATTATTCCTCAATATATAATATTGATTTGATCCACATATAATTGTTTAAATCCAATTTTACCCTTCGGTGAGTTTTTAGTAAAATATATAAAACGAATCTTTTTTTGTTTTTCATACAAGGAAATTTTTGAACTTTCCGAC
Source organism: Viscum album (assembly GCA_963277665.1). Classification (NCBI taxonomy): domain Eukaryota; kingdom Viridiplantae; phylum Streptophyta; class Magnoliopsida; order Santalales; family Viscaceae; genus Viscum; species Viscum album. The sequence goes on along the minus strand of OY728143.1, from coordinate 51,535,259 downwards.
AAAAGAACGAGAAGAATGTTTTTTTAACATATATGGCATGAATGGATTTTTAAAAAAATATTTCCCAGAATATTACTTTACAAGTTTTCAAGTTTATTTTTAATCAACTTCTTTTAGTTTAAAATTGTATGACATGTTAAGAAAGGAAAATGTTTTTAAAGTAGAAAGGATATTTTCCTCAAGAATGGAGTTCAAGTGTTTTATCAACATTATTTTCCATCTAAGATAATATAGGGTTCTGTTTCTATCCATATTATTACAATGATTTGATTATGTTGTGATGGAATTTTTTTTTATGAAATCCTTTATCTTATATGAATTGTTTTATGATGACATGTTTTTTAAGAATCCCATAGTTATTACATGGGTTATGCTATGATGTATGGTTTATGATTTTGTGGAACACATAAGAATGGTATCATTTTGAGATGGGTTGGACCTATATCTCCCTCCAATTCATTGGGTAAAGATTTATATCTCATTAGATAGACATGGCTGGAACGATAAGTTAAACCTGTTCAGTAATACAGGACTGGAACGAGGAGTGAACTCGTTTTAGAAAGGGACTTTGTCCACTAAGATGGTCTTGGCAGCAATGCCTTGGCTACTATGGAAATCATATCATGTGCTTAATGGTTTCCACAATTACATGTTTTATTCCCATTAAATTTTATCATTCTTAATGTTTCTTTATGATCTATGCCTTACGTACTTCCATGTTTTATGTCATTTCTAAATCTTTTTATTTTTAAACATTATGTTCATCATTTTAAGTTCAAATATATATGGTATGTTTTATTTTATCCATGCTTACCCTTACTTAGCATTTGAGCTCACTCTTTTTATGTTTTCTTTTCCCCAGGATATAAAGAAATGTTTTAGGTAAGAAAAAAAGGGGAAGATCTTTATGGGAGATGTTGAAGATCTTTCACCACTATTATAAGATTATATTCCAAGTTTCCAAAGACACTAAACTTTTATGGTCCTTGTGTGTGTTTTTTGTATGTACTAAGTATTCCAGAAAAGTAATGTAATGTCCTTGTACATCAAGCTTTGGGTCTCTACAGTTGGTATCAGAGGAATGGTTTAGTCATCCTTTGGAAACTATGATGCGAGAACTTTAGTGAGATCCCTAGAGATATTTCTAAGGTATGTATAGGGATGTCCCTAAGGTTAAGTGTAAGTATAGGTTATAGTCCTATAATTATGGTAACGATCGTAGAATTAAGCCTAAGACGTTAGATATTGAAGGTACTCCTCCTTTATTATGTTGTTTTCCCTTGCATGATTTTTTCCTCTCACACTATTCTTTTTGGGTTTTAGATGATGGATAGAACCCAAAGGAACCGTGTTTATCAATGTAATGGACTATGCAATGATTCTCCTCCTGAACAAACAAATGTTATGGGAGATGGAGTGCAAAATCTTATTGATATACTTACACAAGCTATGAATCATTCTAGACTTCAAAATGAGCAGAGAAGGGAACAATATTCTATTGAGTCCTTCAGGAGGCAATGTCCACCTTCTTTCAGTGGGTCTTCTGATCCACTTGTTACTGAACAATGGATCAGTACTACTGAAATGATATTTTCAGTTCTTCAGTTTTCTGAACAAGATAAGGTCATCTTAGCAGTGTATCGTTTTGAAGCTGATGCTGATCAATGGTGGAATCATATCAAGAATATGAGGCCAAGAGATGAAATTGAGTCCATGGAATGGGACGAGTTCAAGAACTTATTTTTCAATAAGTACTTCCCTCGTATTCTTCTTACAAAGATGGAGAATGAGTTTCTTGAACTAAAGCAAAAGGATGATGAATCTGTTGGTATATACGAAGCGAATTTTACAAGGCTTGGAAGGTATGCATCTGCCATTATCATCCAACCTGAAAGTAATGTTGATCAATTCTTTAGTGGCTTAAAACCAAGTCTTCTAAGGGAATTATCTATAAGAGACTTTAGTAGCTATGAAGAAATTGTGCGTTGTGCTATCAAGGTAGAAATAGATGTTGGTGTTACTTATCCATCTCATAGTTTTGACAAGAAACGAAAAATGGAGTTCAAGGAGAAATCTCAGAATAATGGTGAAAAGAAGATGAATGTTTCCATATGCTCAAAGTGTGGAAAGAATCTTGATGGAGATTGTCTTAAAAGGGACAAGTAAATGTTTCAAATGTGGAAAGGAAGGTCATCGGGCATTTGAATGCTGTAATTATGGGAAGAAGATGTCTAATGATGAAAACAAAGGAAGGGATACACAGAATGAACCTACTACACTTCAATGCTTCAAGTGCATGGAAATGGGGCATTATGCTAATAAATGCCATAATCCAAGGGTTAGTGATGATCGACATGAGAAACCACTTATGGCAAAGGACAAAGGGAAGTCACATGCGATCACCATTGGCGATGTTGAATATGACAACGATGTGGTGGAATGATTAAGTGTTTATGTAATGGGATTCCAAAATAATGTTGTATATAGTATCGTGGAATATTGTAATATTTATGTATTGGTCAATTGTGGTTTTCAATAATTTTATGGTACCGGTAACCATGGAATGTGATTGAGATATTTTTGGAAAAAAGATGATATGCGCATAATGAAGGGATAAGGAAAAAATGAAATGTTTGATAGTATTCATGAGCTCATGATTGATATAAGGACTAAGTGATATCATGGTTTGAGTATATAGAATTTTGAGGATTTTGGTATGTGGAAAGAGTTATCTTTTAACAGCATTCATGTTATCAATAAGTTTCAATGGGTATTCATTTTTTTTCAAGAGAATACATGATTAAGCCCTTTGAATGTTTGGGAATGTGACAAACAAGACATATCTCATGATATATGGGGATCAACAATGGTATTAACATGGTAGTTGTATGAACTCTTTGGTAATCATTTTCGCTATAATTAGAGATTAGACAATATTATTTTGGATAAGCCTAAAGATTGGAATTGATTATGTTGGACATAAGTTAGTATTGTTTAAGGATAGAAGTTTTTTCAATATTATTTATGGAATGTTATTGTAATGTAGTTTTAGAAAAAGGACAACCTACAGGATGGGCGACATCCCATCACGTCAGACAAGGTTGTGAGAATCGAACCCACAACCGAAGTGCGATTGGCCTTTATCGCATACCACTGGAAGTCCCTGTTTAGTAGAAACTAGTTTTATTATTTTAAGTAGTATGATCTATGATGTATAAGTCCATTTTAGGAACCATATATGATTAATATCACTATATATTGACTTATGTATTTGTTGATAACTTTTCTAACCTTTTGTTTGAGACAGATGGAATGACCCATCATTCTATCACATGATCTGCTAACACATCATGAATGACAAGTTCAACTTTATTTCTTTAAGAGATGCAGTGGAAATTGTCCAAAAAATGACCAACGGTGAGACTATACCGAAATCACGAAATTATTTCTTCTAATTCCAATTTCATCAACTTTAGGGAAACGATCTTGAAAACTAAAAATGTCGTCCTAGTGCTCTCATATCTGATGAATCAGATGGTACCTTAGATCATCAAAAATTTATGGCTTTGTGATTGCTGGATTTTTTCCATATCCATGTTCACTACCACTCTCCTTCAGAACATGATGGTTAGATTTCTCTTCCATATCCATATTTTCACCTATGTGGAAACCCAGTGATTAGTTTATTTGGGTAACTGTTACATTTCATACTTTTATTTTTAAAGATTGGTTTTGGTATTCCTTTTTACGATGTGGGTTTCTATTAAAGAAACTTTCGAATAGTAAACCATTTATAACCTCGATGAATTTTGAGGGCGAAATTCATTTTAAGTGGGGTAGAATGTAACACCCCGAGATTTTATGAAAAATATTCTTTTTAATTTCATTAAATTCTTATGTTGTATGATACACCAAAAGGAGCTTGCACAACACGCATCCATGGCTTGCCTTGAATTACACGCAACCGTGATCTTCCTCGATAGTGTGTGTAGTACGCAATACCGAGATTCACTAAATGAGATATTATTATAATATTATTATGAAATAGCCGTTATGAATAGTAATAACCACTTTTTGAAATTTTTTAAATTTTATTTTTCAAAATGGACTTCATTTTTGGATTCCGAATATCGAAATTATCTTAGGGTGAAATTTTGGTACTTTTCGGATGACTTTCATTTTCTGATGAATAGTGAAAATTACTAAATTTTATTTAAAAACAACTTTTTTAATAGAAATAATTAATATTGATAAATTATTAATTTTAGTGGTTTTAAAGTATATTTAAAATATATTTTTACAATTTAATACAATTTTGGTCATTGGATGTAATTTCACATTTAAACCAGACATAAACAAGTGTCAATCTTTTGATAGTTATTATCTCTTAGGAAAACGCTATTTGTTTTGACGACGGGAAATAATTTTTAAATTAATTAATGCAACTGATATGTTTTTAATTTATTAAAATAGACATCATTTTTGAGTTCATAATATCAAATATTTCTTAGGCCTAATTTTTGGTATTTTTCTGGAAACTTTCATTTTTTGATGAATAGTCAAACCACTTAGTGGTAGTTAAAAAAATGAATTTTTCATAAAACATAATTTTACCTCTTCTGTGAGTGCAATTTCAACAATCCGAGAGACACGGTTGATGTCCGTAAGTAAAATGTGGTTCAATGAGATGAAAACAATTTTTTATGAATAGTAACTTTTTACTTTTATTTATCGTGGTTAAAAGTAAATAGGGTAATTAAGGGTAAAAATGTTATTATTATTATCCTAACACATGTCCAAATTCTATTTTATAAGTGTAATTCGACCAAAAACAACCTAAAATACAAAATGAACATTTTGGCCCACTTTGACTAGATTAGGACATTTATTATCAATTTATTTAAAGAAGGTTTAAAATAGTTAAAATCAATGGTTAATAACTAAATCATTTTTAATATAGGGTTATACATAAGATAAATTCTACTATATATATTAATTAGAAAGATAAAAATATTTCTTACATAATGGTATTTTATTTGTAGTTTTTGAAAATTATATAATTTAATTAATTTATGAGACAACTATGATGCAGTAATTATCTTATTAATGAAATATTGACATAATTGATGTTATAAACACAAAAATAAATGTTACTTGGGACTTTTTATGAATTAAACTAAATTTCTAGGTTAATATGACATTTTAGTATTGATTTATGTAACTTTTTTCGCACTAATATTTCTGTTATTATTTTCACAAAAATCAGTTACTAAATAGTGTCAAAATTGACATAAAATAGTTTTTAAAACAAATATTATATTATTAATTGTTATTTTATTCTTAAAAATCTACGTTTCGGCCAAATGACTTAGATAAGGTTATATATATTAATAATAACCAACTTGGGGTTATTTTGTCTTGTTATAGTATGTTTATTAACCTTATAGTGTAAGAACACATAAAGACACGGTAAAAGTAAAATTATCTAACTTAAAGTTAAATAAAAATGATACGGTTAAAATAGGACCCTAAACTTGTCTAAATTATATTTTATAAGATAAATTCGACCCATCCCCACCTTATCTTCGAAATAAATCAATTTGGAGCTATTTTAAACCGAATATGACTTTATAATAAAATAATATTTTTAGTTTTCCAAAGGAGCCCCTCTCCTCCCTTATAAAAGGGCACCTCCTCCCTCTCTTCCTCACACCACATTTAGCCTTAAAGCTCGTCCCACCCCTGAAGAATTCTCTTCTCCACTTCCCTAGAAACATCCTAGAGGTCCTGGTCTTCTTCAAAGACCAATTTTAGTGCCCTAAGAAGAGGACTCAAAGAGGCGCTTCAAAGAAGAGGTAATGTCCGTTACCGATTCTTTCAAATTTATTTCTTCTTACACTTATTCTTATTAGGTTGTTTCATTATGAAGTAATAACATCAGTATCACCCATATACTGATATGTCATTATAAGTATGAAACAACCCTATTTCACCATCTATCCATCCTACGGAAAACAAAATCACCACGCGTGCGTACGTACGGTATACCTTCTCCATGTCGTGGTGTAATCAATTTTCCACCACCACCTTACTTGGATGGATATAATGGTGTACATAATAACTATATATGATTATTGTAAAGTGATATTGATTCTGAAATAGTATACATACACTCCAATACAATTCCACCATCATGAGAACGATATGATCGCTCGTGCATACGTACAGACTACCATCTCCACGACAAGATGACATTCATATTCCACGTAAACCATTCATGAATGATTATAAAGTATATATAATAAGTAATCATGAAATATATGACATAATAATGATAATGGATTTATGTGTATATATATGTATGTCATCTACATAATTCCATTCAACTCAATAAGGAAACGAAAACACCATTCATGGTACGTATGGCCTACCGTCTCCATGAACGGTGTATTTCATTCCATTTAATAATCTATTATATATATGTATATTCTGAATATATATTATATATAATTCATGTTTTATATTCTTGAATTAACTAGTCATTATCTATGTAATCATATGAATAATTACAAGTCAAAACACGGATGACAAATGAAACTATTTTACCCTAAATGCTCTTTAACATGGAATTTACAAAAGAACGGGTAAAATAAAGTCATAAGTGAACCATATATGATATAATAACAATGAGTATGAATCTGAAATATGTAAATGAAATTATTTAAATCATTATATAGGAGGTTCAGACACTTATGAAGGAAATCAGATCTAATGTAAGGGAAAATATCACAATCTCATTTTATCTGTGATTGTTTATACTTTGGTATTTACTGGGGTGTATTTTATCATCCACATCCATTATTCCTCAATATGTAACATTGTTTCGATCCACCTACAGTTTTTTAAATCCAATTTTACCCTTCAGTGAGTTTTTAGTAAAAGATATAAAAGGAATATTTTGTCGTTTTTCGTACGAGGAACTTTTTGAATTTTCTGACAAAAGAACGGGAAGAAGGTTTTTATAACTTATACGGAATGAATGGATTTTTTAAAAATTATTTCCAACCAGAATAATTTACAAGTTTTCAAGTTTTTTTTAATCAACTTATTTTAGTATAAAATTCTATGACATGTTAAGAAAGGAAAATGTTTTTGAAGTAGAAAGGATATTTTCCTGAAGAATGGAGTTCAGTGTTTTATCAAAATTATTTTCCATCTAAGATAATATAGGGTTATGTTTCTATCCATATTAATACATTGATTTGATTATTATGTGATGGAATTATTTTTATTAAATCCTTTATCTTATATGAATTGTTTTATGATGTCATATTTTTTAAGAATCCCATTTTTATTACATGGGTTATGCTATGATGTATGGTTTTTGATTTTGTGGCACACATAATAATGGTATCATTATGAGATGGGTGGGACCTATATCTCCCTCCAATGCATTGGGTAAAGATTTATATCTCATGAGATAAAATGGTTTGAATGGCATGTTAAACCAGTTCATTAATACAGGACTTGAACGAGGAGTGAACTCGATTCAGAAAGGGACTTTGTCCACGAAGATGGTCTTGGAAGCAATGCCTTGGCTACTATGGAAATCATATCATGTGCTTAATGGTTTCCACAATTAAATGTTTTATTCCCATGCTATTTTATCATTCTTAATGTTTCTTTATGATCTATGCCTTACTTACTTCCATGTTTTATGTCATTTCTCAAGCTTTTGACGTTTAAACATTATGTTCATGTTTTTAAGTTCAAATATATACGCTTTGTTTTATTTTATCCATTCTTACCCTTACTGAGCATTTGAGCTCACCCTTTTTATGTTTTCTTTTCCCCAGGATATAAAGGAAGGTTTTAGGAAAGAAAAACAGGGGAAGATATTTATGGGAGATGTTGAAGTTCTTTCACCACGATTAGAAGATTATGTTCCATGTTTCCAAAGACACTAAACTTTTACGGTACTTGTGTGTGTGTGTTTTTATGTAATAAGTATTTCGCAAAAGTAATGTAATGTCCTTGTACGTCAAACTTTGGGTCTCTACAGCTACAATGTAAGCATGTTATGGATTTCACAAGTTACCTTTATGATTTGTGATTACTATGGGTTATTCATAAATCTTATGATTTCCTATGTTATTTTAAATAGCATATGATATGTATGTATTGATTAACTAATGTTTTATTTCATTGTATTATAACCCATACTAAGGTTTTTATTTCCATCACATGTTTTGAAATATTTATCATTGGACTTAAAGATGAATAAGGTCAAGGAAGGGATAAAGGGAATTTCATGTTGTCTAAAACATGGAGCTAGACCTGACTTTTTTTAAGAGTTTTTATATTATGAAAATAATGGGAACTTAGTGAATGTTTCTACATTTTTATTTTTGAGAAGTAATGTAATTGTTATGGAAAAATTCTATAAAACACTAATCCTAAAAATATACTCAATGTGAATTTATCATTTAATTTATGATTATGTAATGTTTTATGTTTGGAACCTTATACATAATTCTTATTTTTCCAGCATACAAATGAACACACACAACCATCATGGAAAAAACATAATCTGTTCAACAAATTCAATCGATTTTAACAAACTATTCTGTTATTGAAAACAATTATTCTAGAAATTTCAAACAAACCAATCTATTTAAAAAACATTTGTTGAAAGCATCTTAATATAACCCATATTATACAAGTTCAAAAAATAACAATTTCAAAATACACATTTTAAATCCATGAACAAATGATATTTATACAAAACCCCCTATTATACATCTTACTACAATTTACCAAACCTTAAAAAAAGGAACATCCAAAATTTTAAAAACAGCTAATTAATTATTATATTATAACAATTAAACCAATTTGATAAAATTACAATAAGTTATACTATGTGTAGTTATGAGTGAATCCACATAACTGGATGGGTTTGATTAATACCAACCAGGAACAAAAAACACTCAACTACTAGGTACGAATTCAATGAAACCACCTTAGATATAATATAATACCTACAAAAATATCTAAATATATTCATATTTGGAGGAAAAAATCATTGATATTATCATAATGGGCATATATGTGTGAAACCAATAGGATAATAGACTTTGATCTAAGTAGATCTAAGCAAACATGCCATGAATTGTGGAGAAAAAAACTTACAACAAGAATATGGATTGAAAACACCATGGAGGGGCTTTAAATTTATTAGAAATCCCATAGATGATTTTCGCCATCTTTCGATAGAGATGAATCTAGAATTAGTGATTCATAAGATAAATAACAATATAGTTATGTCAAAATGAGTGAGAGCCTATTTTTAAGGATTTAGAGTTTACTATGCACTTGGTATGACCACACATTTAAACAAACCATGAGATAACCATGCAATAGCTACTTCTTTCTAGACCACCCGGAAAAGCCTCCTCAAATGGTCCTTCTAATAGTGCACACATTATGCTGATACTACTGTCCAAAATCAGTAACATCACTCTTTTTCTACTAGGTTTTACGCATGATTTTAACAAACCGTGCCCGACCCATGCGACTGTCATTTGGACCCAAAAACTTATTGAATGTTTTCCCAACTCTCCCATTCACCACCATAACACATTATAATAATTAAATAACTAAATTATGGGTTACATAAAATAAATTAGTGGTTCTATAATTTTAATACTTATGTTTGTTATTTGAGTTTGATCGAACAATTTTCTCTATAAATCATTATTTGTATGGACCATGGTTGAATGCATTTTACAATATTTTTATAATGTATATAATATAAATAGATTAATATAAATAATTTTAATATATTAAAAATATTAATAAATCCATCCATGATTGGAGGTTATGAAAAGTGAAATTCCCTGCTTGTGGAGGCTGCAATCTACATGTACAGATGATTAATGTATAAAGATCAAAATGAATGATATTATATGATGGTAAATGATAAATTTTACAATTTAAGACTATATATATATATTATATATCATTTTCACTCATCTATTACATATTTTATATTGTACTTTAATTGATGGGATGAAAAAATGGAAGACATATCTTGGTGGTAGCAGAAACCCTCACAACACACAAATAAAAAGAATGTCCTTCATAGTAGATGGAGAGGAAAAAATAATGGTTATTCAACATAGATAATAAAATATCATGATAATAGTTATATTAATGCCATTATATTGTTTTGTATTGATGATATTTGGTATTGCTGTAATGAGGGTAAATATATAAGAAGAAAGAAATACTTATATTTGAGACTTTTTCTTCTCTTAAAGACCACCAATTAAATGAAATAATTGTGATCAATTCTATATATCAAGAAATTACTGAAAAAAAAGAATTATATGAGATTTATTTTAGAAAAATGATTCATCTAATTTTTTAATTAGATGTGTATACATGGATGGGTGGACGTGATCCCCTTTTATATGTGTGGAAAAGGTGCCTTTTGGGATCACCCATTACACATCCATGTTATAATTACACACTAAAATAGTTAATTACTCAAAACTTTCATATATATTTATTTTGGTGACATATTCTGTAAATTAAAAACACTCAATAGATTAGAAATATTTTTGAAAAAAGATTAAATTCTTTTACTATATATATTTTTATATTTTTATTTTTCAATTTTTTACATTGGTAATTAGTCTTTAACAATGTACTTTAAATGTTATTTAAAAATATAAGGTAAAACATAATATCAAATTTTATTTTCTGAACCTGAATGTAATCTCAATTTATTCTAATTTTAAATTCAAAAAACGATAAAATCATATATTATATTAAAATATATATGAAATAAATTTATAGAAAAAATACCTTTGAACAATATGTGTTTTTAATAATATTAATTATTGATTACCAATTGAATTAATGTCAATATATTTATATATTGTAATACAATTTGTGTCATAATTTTAATTAGAACAATTTTTTAGATATAAACTATAAAAATATTAATATAATAATTAATTTTAAAAAATATGTTTCCAATATCACTATAATTGTGAATCTCTCTAGGTCACCTGTTTGATTTTTTTGAGATTATTTTTACATGGGATTGTTCTAGTAGGTTTTGAGAATTGGGTTTTGAAAAAAATGGTTTTTTTGTAATAATGTTTTTTTTTAGTTTATTTCCCAATGGATAAGAGTATATGCAATGTTGACCAAATGGATATGGTGAGGACTACCCATCTATGGTGTGGAACATTGTGGTGGTTCATCCATATTGGAAAGTGTATAATCAAAGTCACCATACTAGAGTGTGAAGTCTATGATGTGGATTTTTTTTCATTTCTATTTTTTATCCTACATTGTGGAGTTGGATTTTTGGTAAGGAATTTTATTGGGATGACCTCTATGTCATGGTGGTAGAGGATATTTCATGGAGTTATGTGTGTGTGTGGTTGGGGGTGAGTTTTTTTTCATTTTTTTGGTAGATACAGTGTGGTCCATGTGATTATATATATCCTTGTAATGGTGAAAATGACTTTGGTGTGGTTTTCACTGTGGATTCCCTAAGCTTGTTGGTTTCAGGGTGATTGTGGCATAGAATAATGGGTTTATCCATAGTCTTATTTTAAAAACGTAATGAATGTGGCATAGATGTGGGTTCTTAACCAAGGCCTTGGTACTATACAACAAATTGTTAAGGGTTTCATTGTGGATAGAAATTTTCTGTACATAGTGTGAAAAACAAATATCTTTCAATCCAGCCATTATTCAATCATTTCTCTTGGGTCTTGTGTTATCCAAGTACGTACCAGTGAGATCCTTCAATCCCATTGGAATTGATTTCAACCTCAGTTATTGGGAGACCCATTCATGGGTGTTCATATAAATTTTTGAGTTATGCGTATCAATACTAAGGTTCTCACTGATTAATTTCATGATGTTGTCAAAAAATTCCTCTAGTTTTTTTGGATTTCATATCATAGTTGATTTGAATTTTTAAATCATTTGTTTTGATTTGAGTTTCATTAAATACATATTTTTTCTACTATGTTCATTGATGAAATTACATGATGGTATTTTTTATAAAAAATCGATTTTCAAGAATGTAACATGGAAAGATTCATTGTGATATTATTTTATATATTATGATAATAGATTTGAAAATGTGTTTTGATAATATTGATAATTGGGAAACCTGGATATGTTGTCGAATAATGTTTTAACATTATTCTGTGTAAAAAAAATATAGGGTTTTTTAATTGAAAAAATATGTTGTGAATTGATATCAGTTGTAATCACTTAATTCATTACACAATGTTTTCTTGGTTTTTTCAGATTACATATTAACATAGTATGTAGCCAAAATATTATTCCTTTTCATTTAGGATTGGTTTTACACGTCATTATATATATAATTATTTTCCTATCAATTGTTAATATTATGGTTCATTAATTTTTGGTTTTCCATATGTTATAATTATTTAGCACATGTAAAAAATATATTCTTTTTTTGTGAATTTTAATGTATTTTATAAAAAAAAATATAATTTTCACCAAATTCCTATCTTTATGTTGTTCTTTATAAACTTGTTTAGTATTATTGTTAGATATTATTTTTTTAGTGTATTAGACGTTTTATAGATAATTTGAAGAAATCCTACCTCGATTTTTTATCTCATCATTAATTTTTTGGAAATTTAGATGTTTTTCCTGGAAATAGGAAATGGGAAAGACATCATTTAGTTAAATGATCTCTCATTTTCATCATCTCCATCAGAGTGGGATGAATCGATAGTGACAGTTGTTCGCATGTAGAATAGGTATATATATTTTCAAATTACTTCTATTAGGATTATATTTATTTCTTTGGAATCGATATTTCATGGATTTTTTCTTTTTATTCAACTACATGACCTAATTTTCACCTTATTTTAGATAAACGAGGCGTCTTTTTTATATTTATTTCATCATCCTAATTTAGTGGATATTTATGGGTAAATTCCATACATGACCCACATAGGGTTTTTATAAAATGGAAGGGGTGGGTGTGGATCTTATCGTCATTCGAAAGGGTATATTCATGTGGCTATGAAAGCTCAAGGAGGAGTTGATACCATATGCCTATACCCAATAGAGTATGCACCAAAGTAAACTAAAGTCAGGATGACTATAATTGAGGGTAGAATGTTTATTTCTTCCTTTATGCTGTCACATTTATTCGGTACTTTCAATACACATTATTTTATATTTACCGTGATGAATAAAATGGTGGGCTTGTGTTTAGAGTTTATATCATTCCTATTGGATCATTCTCAACTTTTTAGAATGTTGTGAACAAAAGGTTTTTAAGGTATTTCATGTCAAGTATCAATATCTGACCTAGAAGTGGTGAGGTATTTCTAGTTTCATTATGATATCTTCATGATTATTATGTTCATTGATTGGATGGATAGATTTAGAGGCCCAATTGGTAAAAAATCATCATATTTTTTTTCTTTAAATGGAACATTTCAATCTATACATGGTGAGGGGAATTATAGATCTCAGAGGGAGGGGCCTACTGTACCTTGTGTAGGAATGGTCACACGTCAGTTTTTATATACTCTTCTTCGATATGTTGATCATTGATTACGATGTTCATTTAATGCAATGTGGAGTTAGTATCTTGAGTCATTTCAAGATTTTTTTTATATTTTAAAACCATTGGCATTGGTTGAGTTCAGTGTTTCTCATTCCCTTATCATGATTCCAATTTCAATACCTCATTATCTCATGGTGGACACTAAGATAGGGGAACATACATTTCAGTTTTTGGACAATATGGTCAGGGTATTTATTCATCCTATCATGTCACATTGGACTTATCATATCCAATTCTCTAATATGGATTATGTAAGCATTCTTTTTCATATTTAGTAGAATAATATTAATAACGGGACCATTAAGGACAATTATCTCATTTCAATAATTGATGAAATATTTTATCAACGTATAATGGATCATTATTTTTCAATGACTGAACACCGGTCTAGGTAAAATTAGTTTAGTTTATGAGTAGATAAAATACATGGGATAGATTCAAGGATTTGGTATTTGTATTTTGAGTTCATTGTTATGTTTCTCAGTCTCCCTATTGTTCTGTGGTATTTATAGTATTAATTAATTTGAATTTCCATGAGTTATTATAAATTTTCAATGTTTTGTTTGTGGGTTATATTTTAGTGTACTCTTGGTCAAAGGATGTCTAAAATGATCATGTGGTAAAAATATATGGATACTGGATACAAGATAACTATAATGGTAATTTTTTTGAGTGAGTGTTTGGATCAAAGAGGATATTTTTCAAAAGAATTTCATATATTAGAGGGGCATCTAAGTGAATCCAGAAAAGAGAGAGGTGTTAATTTCCTAGAATAATCCTTGAAATGTATCTGATATATAATGGTAGTTGGGTTTGACTTGTTATTACAGGTAGATTATTTAAGAAATTTACATGATTGAGGCTTGATGAATGATTTTACCCATAAGGGTGTGATGTTTAATGGTAATTTAAATGTATTAGATATTTTCAGATACTATATATATTATTGTCCTCAGATCCTATTTTGATATTTCCAAAAACCTAGTTTAGGTTATGGTTTTTACTATGATTCGTCAGTTATTAGTTTGGTATGTGTCTCTTGGAAGGGGATGCAATTTTTGAGATATGAATATCACAAGCTATGCTATCACGAAATGAACTATCACACAAAAGATCATTAGTTAGTGGTAATTATTTATGCACTAAAAACATGTAATCATTATTTCAATACTTATTAGTTCATAGTTTATTCTGATCATAATAGCTTTATATAAATTTTTAACTATATGTATCTCAATTTATAATTGATAAACTAGGTTACGTATCTAAATAAATTTGATTTTGACATTAATATACACATGGGTAATGGAACATGCTCACTAACTCTCCGAGAATGAACTTACTAACTCCAACCATAATGGAATTATAGGTGTATTAATATATGATGATTATGTTGAATGAGATGATCATGGTAGTGTATGATTTTAGTGATTTGTTTTATTAGAATCTATTAATAATGAATCATAATTTGATGAGTGGGTTCAACCAGATATTAATTTCCATCATTATTGTGAAATCCAAAATGGTGGGGTGACAATGGTTGAGTAGTCTTGGTCCCCCATTGGTGCATTCTAATTCCAAGGTTAGGCTATTGTACTTTTATATATGAATCATTAATTGAAAAGTGATAAAAATCAGTATTACGTTTACATACAACCTAAGACAACAATGATTTATCATGATTTGAGATTTCATAATTAGTGGTTTGGTAAAATGATATCATATGAAAATATTTTATCATAGTTTTTTATTTTTCATTATATATAGGTAGGACACTAGAGACCTAATAATTTTTTCAAAATCATACAAATTTCGATATGTAGGTGGTATGTAAACATTATGGTCATTATTGAGGGATGTCTACACCTTGATCAAAACAGGATGATGGGATGTCAGTTTTTCTATTCATGGATACCTCAACAGAGCTCGTCACCTAGTCCAGGTCTACCTCATATATTTAAAAATTAGTTTATTAAGTTCTTCTTGGCACCATATCTTCATGGACACCAGTTAATTACGTTGCATCTTTCAGGACCTTCTAAGGGGTCCGGTCAGGGCAGCAACCTTCAGTTAGGAGAGCAGTCGTGCTGGGCATCACTGGCGTGTCTTGAAGCGGGCGAATTCGCATATTTGTCTTATGTACCTTATTATAGGGCTTCTCAATGTCACAGAAGCCCGAGGCATCCCATTTCTAATGCGGGAAATTGTATTCCATAGGCACGTATATGAGGTTTTCCTCATCTTCCCATGTTTAACAGAGGGTATTCCTCATGTTTAATGTCTAGAAAAGATGGATCAGAGTGATCAGAACAATAGTAAGAGTGGATTAGATTGAGGAACTCCCTTGAGGGAAAACTGATATTGGGGCCAGCATGTGGTCGGCTTCCCAAATGCTCTGACGAGGAATGGGGAATGAAGTGTCTTGATCCCACCGAGATTTGGTGGCCCGGGTAAGAATTAGGATGAATGATGGCTTTGGTCCTGAGCCTCGAAGAGACTTCCTATGTATACTCGTGGCAGGGAATGAATTTCCGCGTAGATAGATGGATCGATGGGACACCTGAAGAGGAAAACTGTGAGAATGGAGGGATGGATGGGACCTGGAAGAAGATGAACCTTCGGGTTAGGGAAAGAGCTTCACAAGAAACGTGGGCTCAAGGGATAGATCTAAATGAGACATGAGTGATGGGCTTGAACCTCATGGAGGCTTCTTACCTATCCCCACGGGGAATCAAATACCATGTAGTTCAGGTGGCGAATATAGATTAACGTCATGTGGGATGGGTATGTTCTTTACAATCTAAGGAAACCCATAGTGATGGAGAACGGACATGAATGTGTTCAGAATGACCAGGTGGTGGGCTTGAATCTCGTGGAGGCTTCATGCATACAATGCCTCAGCATAGATCAATGTCCCCATAGTTCGGTATGGAATGGGGCTTACACTCTGTGGTTTACCAAGTTGGGTATGGATCTTACACACTGAGGAGGCCCATGGTGGGTATGGGGTATACACTCGGAGGAGGCCCATTGTGGGTATGAGGCTTACACTCTAAGGAGGCCCAAGGTGGGTATGGGGCTTACACTCTGAGGAGTCCGAAGGGGGGGTATGTGTATTACACTCTGAGAAGGCCAAATGTGTTGGGGCTTGAACCTTGTGGATGGTACCTAGGTACCATGTCTTTTCATGGATCAAATTCCCCATATTTAAGGTGGATTGGGGGTTACACTCTGAGGCGGCACAAGGTGGGTATGGGGCTTTCACTCTGAGGAAGACCATGGTGGGTATGGGGCTTACACTCTTAGGAGGCCAAAGGTGGTGGGGCTTGAACCTCCTAGAGACTTCATACGTACCATGCCTTAGCACAGATCAATGTCCCAGTAGTTCGGGGGGATTGCATTTTAACATCATTCGGGATGAGGGCATTTGGGGCTTACGCTCTGAGGTGGCCAAAGGATATGGGGCCAGTGAACTGATGTGAAGAGGGACCTGGGGTCTATATGGGATGGGGATTACACTCTGAGGCGGCCCAATGTCGTGGGGTTTGAACATCATGGAGGCTACCTACCAACCATGCCTTATCACGGATCAAAGACCCCATATATCGGTTTGGTTGGGGATTATGCTCTGAGGCAGCCCATGGTGGTGGGGCTTGCGCCTCATGGAGGCATCCTACATACCATGTCATGGCATAGATCAAAGTTCACGTAACTCGGGTTGGTTGGGGCTTACACTCTGACACGGACCATGGTGGTGGGGCTTGAACCTCATGGAGGCTTCCCACGTACCATGCCTTAGCACAGATCAATTTCCCCGTAGTTTGGGTGGATTTCATTTTAATGTCATGCAGGACGAGGGATTTTGGGGATTTCTCTCTAAGGCGACAAATGGTGGTGGGGCTTTAACCTCGTGGAGGCTTCCTACACGCCATGCCTTAGCATGAATCAAAGTCCCCATTGTTCGGGTTGGTAGGGGCTTATGGTCTGAGATAGCCCATGGTTGTAGGGATTGGACCTCGTGGAGGTTTCCTACGTACCATGACATAGCACGGATCAATGTCCCCGTAGTTCGGGTTGGTTGGGGATTACGCTCTGAAAAGTCCCAAGATGGTGGGGCTTGAACCTCGTGGAGGCTTCCTACATACCTTGTCTTAGCACAAATCAAATTCCCCATCGTTCGGGTTGGTTAGGACTTACGATCTGAGGCGTCCCATGGCGTGTCATGGTCTGTGATCACTCTATACCCACAGGAGTCATGCTCGGTGTGAGAAAAAAGTGGTAGGAGAGACCTGGCTATCACGTCAACAAGGGTGCGTCCGTGGGACATGTAGAGGGGCTTAATCGTTGAACGGACCCTGGTTCTGGGACTTACTCTAGGATGGAGTCCCGATGGCGACAAAGCGCATCAGGAGAGGGATTTGGCACCTAGGAAGAGAGGAGGTGGCCCGTTCCCTATCACGCCCTTCTCTAGCCTTGGGACCGAAGAATGAAGGAGCATGGATGATGCCTCCTAGAAGGAAGGCTAGGGGCTTACACCAAGGTGCCTTCCCTGCCCTACGAACAAACACCATTCTGATAAGGAGGTTGTCATCCCCTATGAGGGGTGATCCCATCCCCCTGGAGATGAGTGAGTGTGGAGAATGTTCAAGGAGGGGGGCCCTGCATGCGAGGCATATGGCCATGTCACAGTTTAACATCTTGTGTTGAGGACGAGGGTGCTTGGTAGTTTATCATCCTGCACCCCGGAGGAGGTGGGCTCAATCTGCACCCCTAAGACATACATAATCTGGGCACTCTGCCCCTTGTGGAAGGGAAGGCTTCAGCAAGGCCATACTGAGGGGGTGTCACGGAGAGAACCATCATGGGGTCCACGTCAGTGTGGCTATGCGAAAAAGCAATAGCTGTTTTCATGCCTATACGAAGAAGCGTAAGGTGAAGCAACACAATGGAAAGGATTGTCCAAGGCTATTTTAAGTTACTCTGTATTATCCTAGAAGGTCGTACAGGATATCCCTGTATGATACGGATGCCCGGGTGCACAAGACACGTGCGAATGGCACCCGGAAGGAGGACAACGGATGTTCGCGCAGGAGGACGCATGGGGAGCACCGAGGAGAAGTCCCCCGGGGGATTGTGAGAAAAATTGAGGCATGCACGAAATAAAGGGGTCATGTGTGAAAAGGCCAAGGTTGGCGCGAAATCGGTGCAGCTTTTGTGAAATAAGGGGGTGAGGTTTTGCACTCGACTCAATGGGATTGCGTGAAAAGGAACGCATTGCGCGCAAAGGGAGGGGTGCGCGGCCAAGGGAGGATTGTGCGTATCTTGGATGGCCTGCGTGAAACGGAAGCTATTGTGCTCATGGGTAGTACACTAAATGGGTAGGGATTTTAGTCTATTCCATGGGGAACTCACGCGTAGGAGGACCCCGGGGAGTCTTGGTGTGAAATAGAACCATACCTGATAGCCATATGGTGTGCGCGTGAAATACCGATTACTCGCATGAGATTAGGATCGAAGTCTTCATCCCCAAAATGAAAGGGGGTTGAATTATATTTATAGAAGCCCTATGGTGAAATATACATTTTGGTGTGAAATTATTAAATGGCAGAGGCAGTGGCGTGAAATGTCAACAGAACGGGTCACGGGAGTGAAATTGTTTCACACCTACGTCGGGGACTTTTTGAGAATCCTGACACTTTCGGGGAGAGGCATATTTTTTTACGTGCTTCACCATTTTTTTTTCACACAACACCTCTGGGTCCTTTGTACTAGGCCTTCGGGTCCAAATATGACTTCGATTTTTCATTTCGAAACATTCTCCTGCACTTAAGCACTTTTCAGTGTCTACAAATGCCCCCACCTCGGAATTGGATTGGCGAGGGTCACAACAATCAAATAATGAGGGAAATGCCAAAATGCAAGGATTAATGGGCCCCCTGAGTGAAATTTTTTTGAGTGGAACAGAAAACTCAGCCATGGACGAAATCCGCTTTTCAGGCTGGCACAGAATCCAGTCGTAGCCTATAAAAGTGGCCAAGGGTCCCATGCTCAGTACGGATTTTTCTCACACTATAAGCCTAGATATCATGTGAGAAATTGATTCTACTCCCGTTTGAAAAACCACCTCAGCAGCATGTAATTCCACTGAGATTTATAGTCATTTTACACACAATTCATGGATTTTTCAATCCATGGCCTGAAATTTCATACCGCTCGATGAATTTTCGAGCAAGCCTCCCATATTTCACTCTAACCTTCCAGTTTGCACACCAAATCTTGAAAAACATGCTCAGAAGACAATGGCTGCAAACTGGGTTGATGAAGGGGAAGCCACTGCCCGCATAGCCGAAATGGTTGCGAGCATGGAGGTTTATTGTGCAAAGAGGGTTGTCTCTAATAACCACACCCTCTTCAACATGATAACACCTACCCCAAAAAGAGTACACCTTATTAAACAATATGCCGCTGTGGGACTTCGGCATTTTGAAGGAGGTCCCTCAACCGTGTTTCGAGGTTGATACACCAAAGTCATGGGTTACCCGTGAAGATGGACTTCCTCGATACAACATGAAAAATAATCGTCATCTTGCCAGCGAAACCAGGCATGTGGATGTCTATTTCCTCAACCCCATTACCATGACCATGGCTTTGGGTGACCATGTTGCAGAGAGATCGCCAACCCTCTACGCGAGCAATTTCCATTAGAGTATCACTGATGAGACCAAAGGCTGGCTGCAGTACTCAGACCTGCAGTCTGGAGGTAACATCACCAGTGTGTGGGCCTCGGCGTATTGGGTTCGCAAAACATGAAACCAAATTTGGGCTGAGCTGTGGCACATTAGCCTGTTCGAGGCGGTGTGGACACCGCAGTTCCACTTCTACTAGCAGCCTGACATTGGACTATAATTGTTCACATGGTGGCCCCCTTATACCAACACATTCCATCTTCACCATGGGGAAGTCATCATCAGTCTCTGGGAAATCCACTACATCAGGGGAAACCCTTTGGAGGGCCATCAATATGATGAGTTCCTCCAACCGATGAACATCTAGGGTTATAGTTCTTGAACCCCCATACTGACGTGGCACCTACTAGATATGGCCATGGAGAATCTGGGTGTCACGGAATTCCTGAAGGATATCACCTACAAGGACTAGTTCATCATGTTCCTAGATAGGGATCTATAACCAAGATTCCAGGGTGGGGAAGACATTGTCCATCCATAGCTCAGAGGAGAATGAAAGGATCCTACTAGAGGATCTTGGAGGTGGGGAAATTCAAATCATGGGGCTACCGAATCAGTGAGGACCGTGACCCAAATGTCTTTTACACTGGATTCCTCTCAACATTGTTAAGAAGATGGATCCTGCCGGTGCAGGATGCAAGGATGGGTGTTTGTCCAGTGACTCTTGTGATGGCTAGCATCATGGATTCCAACAAGAGATTCAACATGGGGGGTCCCCATTCTATCTCAGCTGTATTCCATATTTGTACACATCTCGAGAGGGGGATCACCTAGGTGACTATGTGGCCCCTTCCAGGTCTTCCATGGATGTGTTGCGGCTCATTGTGGTGGCTACACCTTCCTGAATGACATCTGTCCTATGGGAAGATAGCCTGCGACCCTATCTGATGAATATTTTCGGGGTCATGCTAATGATGATCAATGAGGAGGGGGTACGTTCATGATTGGTAACCACACTAACTTCTCCTTCATCCCATTTCCCACCCCAACTGTCCAGCTGGTAGACAATGGTCGAGGCTCCCTAGAGGAGGATGAGTACTTCCAGAGCATCCTAGGTGGGGTGATCGTCTCTCAGATTGATGGGAAGATTTTCTTGTCAGCCTTATCAGTCGTCCAGGTTCGCCAGGCAGTTCAGATTCCTCTAGCGAATGCCAAAGAGGGTTTTCAACGATGTCCTGGAGGAGAGGAATCCATGTTTTCTTCATCATCTATGGCTGATGTCAGGACATACGGCTCTGGAAACATTGTCACATTCCCACCCACCTATGTTGGCATAGGCCTCTCAACTACATATGTTGAACATTGGACCATATAATACTGCGAGGGGATTCTACGGAAATGAGTTCGGCAACTCAAGGATTCCATTGTGGAACCATGGAGGCGAGAGGGCAGGAAGGGTGCTGCTAGGGGGGGATCAGATGCACCTCCAGCAATGGGGCCCGTGCAGGCCAGAACCTCAACAGTGGGGGCGTCACATGGTGTGGTCGCGCCCACATCTCCTGGAGGAGGAGGGTCCCGCGGAGCGGCCATTGAACTTCTCGGGAAGCAAATAAGATACATGCTTCAACCTTCCCAGGATTCTGTTTTCCCCGTGCTATGGTCAGATTGGATAACCTTGTGGCAGGCACTGAGTACTAAATCCCACTGGTAGAAGATAATCCAAAACATGATCCAGTTTCGAGAAGACGGGCTTGTCCAGGTCATTGACAGAGTGAACTTCAATCGACGGCACACATATCTGATGGCTATGTAATTGTACGCACATCAACGGGGTTGGTATGTGTAGCCACCTCTCTTGGAGAAAGTTATGATCTTCTAGGAGCATGATCCATAAAGGATGCCACTAGGGAAAGATGACAGCAATGAGGATTCAGAGGGCGGTGAAATAAGAGAGGAGGAAGAAGAAGAATGTGAAGGTTAAGGAGATAGATAAGGAGAAGGATAAGGGGATCCCAAAGGTGAACGGTCACAGGGGACGTTCCTCTAAGGGAGTCTCCGATAGAGTGGTGAGATCATTGGCTCTGAAGTAGACATTACAAAGATACTCGAGGTATGCTTCAAACCCTGTCAATCCTTTTATATTCGTTCAATTTCCTTGCAAACCTTAAACATCACATTATATCTCTTTTGCAGGAGCATACTGGTGCTGGGACATATCAAGAGTCCCCAATCGGAGATGGAGGAGCTGTAATGGAACAAGGCGGGGCATCGATGCTCATTATCGAGCTGAGAAGTGATGAGGGGTCTCCCACCACGACAGCTCCTGTAGCGGCCAGAGCACTATAGGCGGATGCCTTGGGTTCCTGTGAGTCCCTTTCTTTGATACTGGTACTCACTTTCAGGGGACCCACCTGACTAGGGTGCTCCAGGTCTCTATAGTGATCACGGTCCTAGAGGCCCCTCAGGCTGCTAAGACCAAACCATCCACGACCGTGCTGATGGTAAACCTGTTGTACCATCTAGAACATGCCTCCCTAGCTGAGTTGGCCACATCAATCGGCGAGTAGGAAGTGGCGGACACTAGTGGCACTGCTGACAGGTCAAGTGTGGTGGTCGATGAGGGTGCCACTAGGATCGAGGGGATAGAGGAAGGTCACCCAAATGCTGAGGAGCCCATTCCCCATGGAGGAATATCTGGGAAGACCCTGCCACTGCCCTGTAGTTTGTCTTCCCTATCTATCGTCCCACAGATCCGAAAGAAATTGATGATTCAGATTCGGAAGCAGCTGAGGAGAGTCGGATGATGCGACACAAGGGATGGAAGTGCATCCGAGATTTTCTCAATCAGCTCCAGGTGGAATGGCTGAGGCGGGTGTGGTCACTCCACACCTAGCTATGCTTATTGTGTGCTATAGGGGAAGATTCTAAATGCCTTCACCTGACGGTCTGTGATTAGATGGCCGAGAAGATGCATGAGATCAGTTGGCGCACTAGCATCATCTGGTTCCAGGAGGAGTCGGGGTGTACCCGCGCATTTCTGAGGGCGGAGCAGGAGGTCCAATGCCTCGAGGAACAGGCGAAAGAGTAGGAGGTATTCATCGAATACTACTATGATCTCGTGGGAAAGTTGAGGGCCAAGATGGAGGATTCTCAAGAACAACTAATGGAAGTGAGTCACTAGATAACCGAGCTCTAGAATGAATAGACGCGGGCATGGTCCAGGGTCAACAAGCTGCGCTTCGTGGCCGCCGATGAAGAAATGGTTCTTTTGGGATGAGAGAAGTCTCGGGGGAAAACAATGAAAAGGTGGGATCATTGGATAGATCTATCCAAGAGGCTGACCCTTAGGTACCCTATGTTTCCCAAACCCATAAAATTGTCCCGCCTTCCTGCTGCTTATTATTTTGAACTGTATGTATGGACCAACTTATTTACTTTCCCCTTTGATTAACATACTTTTCAATTTAGCTTAACATGGTCAACCATAATCCCGAATTAAATAGAAATTCATCCCTTAGCTCACATGGGCTGTGAGAAGCGATGGAGGCTCGTACTATCACTTCGTTTGATTGTGGAAAGATTAACCATGCTGTGGGCATTCGAAATTTGAACCCAGATTCCTGAGGAGAAGAGGGAGGCCTAATCAAAGGCAAAGGACCGCGGACCAATCGATGTATCTTCTTCTCAATGTTCTCTAGTGCACGTGTGGGGTAATGCCAGGGGCATTGGAACCAATCTGAACAAAGGGTTCTGAAAAGTTTGAATCATGTTACCCATATTCAGAACACTATGGGAGGGGCGTGGCAATAAATAATGACTGTTGGACTTGTTCGAATCACAACGTCCCTATTGCGTTAGACTGAAATGGCGAAAAAATTAGGGCCGACCACTGACCATGTTCGCAACACGGGGCCTAACACAAATATCATCGATCAGTGTTCCATAACGTCAGCACATGATATCAAGCGGACCATAGGTTGAACATCCATACTCTTAGGGGGTCCCTCCATACGTGATCAGTCTTCCGGAACGTTGGCCCAGGACAGCAGGCAGACCATAGGTCGAGAATCCATACTGTTAGGGGGTCCCTTCAAACGCTGAAGAGGATAATGATCCGAATAAAGAGTCATGAAAAGTGTGGAAAGTGAAATGGTGTTTTTTCTTAACAAAATCCAACACTCCCAAGATTACTGCACCGTGGTGGAGGCACATTTGGCAGACACATGAACCTAGTCTTGGATCATCCCTTCTATTAGACATGAACTCACTATTGTGGGGACTATCGCTTCACAATGTCATCATGGGGCATCCCGAACATATTCAGGGAAAGTGTTGTAGTTACAAAACTCCTTGAGAAGTCAGGCCAAGGACCTGAAAATTAGGAGGGATGGGATTTGGCGATCCTTGGGGCTAGACCTAAGATGAGATGCATTGGTGTTCCTTCGTATCAAATATTGATGGGAATCAAGCCACGCATAGTTTAGAAAAAATCGTCTTAGTTTAAGGTCTTAGAACATGAACCATGGATTGGTAAGGAGGGTAGGATACATAAGGTAAGGTGATTACGATACCCGACGTGAATGAGGATATAAGTCCTACTTACCATGTGTTCCCTGGGGAAGTGTTATGGTCAAGGGACTGAACAATAAAAGTTAGATTGGACCTGTGGGAAAGTTCCCAGGTGCTCCTACATATCTCATGAGGATGAGAATAAATCCATATGTAGTTCTTGTAGGGTGGAAAGGCACGGTAAGGTACCCATGGAAATGATGAAAGGGGTGTGTGGGTCTAGCCCTCACCCCAAAAAGAAGCGGCTTTTGAGGTATCTTGTTTTTCCTTTAAGGTGAATGGTTTTTCTATTGTGGAGTGACCAGCCTAGAGTATAAATTTATGGAATGTCAACAATAATAAATCCATATATGGGTGTTGAACAATGGTATGGTATATTACCAATACCCAACTTGATGTCCTCTACGATGAGGTCATCACAATGTAGTGTCATTTTTCATCGTGTCGCCAGGATGATATCATCAAGTTTATGGTCATGTGGTAGGACCAACCAACATAGTTTAATGTCATATGGCATATAGTTACAGGAATGAACATGACGTGATAAGGCATACCGAACATGAATGAGGAAAAGGTCCACATTATCACCGTGCAGGATTGTTGGAAAGGACCCTTGGGCCAGGAGGCCAGTGAGGGTCAGAGGATAATGGGTAGGAGACGCCAGCTCCCAGTTGAACTTGACCCGAAATGCATTGTCTTGGTGACCCCACGTATCCCATGGGGATGAGGGTCAAGTTTTTCATGTCTCTTAGAAAATATCCCATCCAATAGTCTTAGCGCTCGGATCGCGGGAGCCCCGAGAGATGCCGTATTGCTGTTTTGTCTACCTGATGTGCGTAGGTGCACTGAGGGTTAGTGCAAAGAGTGTCGAGATTCCACCTGGAGACAATAGGGGTGGAACATAATGTGAATCATGAAACCAACTTTCATGGCCTGAAGGGGATGGCATGATGACATAGGATTATTTCTGACCACGTTCGTGACACAACATCTCGTCGCATTAGCCTAAAATGGGGACAATAAAAGGAGCATCGACCGCTGACCATGTTCGCAATGCATGATTTGTATCAATTTGATGTCCAAGGCCCTCAGGGGAATTGGCATGTAACAGTAGTAGATCCCTTGGGCATGGTATCGATGCCATTTTGGGGGTCCCTTCAGGTGTGAAAGATAACAGGGCCCCAAATGAACCGAAACACGAATCTTGAAAAGTGTAAGGAACTTGGAAAAGTTGAATATGACACTCTAGGTCCTAGACCAGAGTACTCTGAACACATTGGTGGACCACTAAAATGGGTCGAGGGGATTATTTTGAGAGTGGACAAGATAATGCAGATTCCCGATTGAAAGGTTGGCATGGAGAAAAAACCTTGTACCACACCTATATATCCCCCTTGTAGAGATGGACATGGCAAGGGTCCCTGGTGACTATGAGATTGGGATATCACTCAGAGATGGGGATGGACACAATATATAAAAATTATAGTGGTCCTACATATCCCAAAAGGATTGGAATCAAGCCACACATAGTACTTGGAGATATAGTTTAACATCATGCAGGAGGACATACAGTATATCGTCATGCAGGACGACATACATTTTAACATCATGCGGGACGAGCATGTCATTTATGGTCATGTGGGATTATAATCCAGTTTATGGTCATGGAGGAACCTAGTCCATTTTATGGTTATGGGGGACCGTAGGGGCCCAGATGTAGGACCAAAGGCAGTTTAATGTCGTGTTGGACCAAGTCATCAGGAAATGTATTTCTTGAGGAACATGGCATTGTTGGGAGGAGTTATATTCCCACCATCCATGGTCACCAGGGATTATGCCTCATTGGGATAAACATTATGAACAATTAAATGACCTTCCCATTTTGGCTCCAACATGGGTGGTTTCCTGTCAGGGATCATTGGTACCCAGAGAGAAAATACAAAATTTCGTTGTAGGAAAGAGCAGATGTGAACCTTCTTGTTCAAAGCTCGATCCATCCTGGTCTAATGCATTTATAGGTTGTGCAAGCCATGAAACCTATTCTCTTCTAGTGCTTCCAATTCATATAGATGGATTTCACCCCCTCTATATGGCGCTTTCAGGTCATAGACCCTTATATGCAATGAGGGAAATTTAATCTCGATTGGTAGGAAGACCTCAACACCATACACCAGGGAATATGGGGTCACCTGGATGGAATTATGTGTCATC
This sequence comes from Viscum album, assembly GCA_963277665.1. Lineage (NCBI taxonomy): Eukaryota > Viridiplantae > Streptophyta > Magnoliopsida > Santalales > Viscaceae > Viscum > Viscum album. Next base: position 51,508,148 of record OY728143.1, on the reverse strand, counting down.
ATATGATACGATTGGAGTGCGTTGGGGAGCTTATCCATCCAACTCTTCATGTTCTGACCAACCATTTTTTGTAGAATGTTAGAGAGGGTTTTATTGAACATCTCAATCTGTCCATTTGCCTACGCGTGATAGTGGGAGGTATGGCTGGAGAAAATTTTGTACATGGCGTATAATTTCATCAGCTCGGTTGCTCAAAAGTTGGGGCCGTTATCAATGAGGATAGTGTGAAAAACCTCAAACCGATGGATGATATTAGAAATCAAGAAGTCAACAATAGAACATGCCTTGACTTCCTTGAGTGGTATCGCTTCTTCCCACTTGGAAACGAAATACATAGCGGTCAGAATGAATTTTCATTGGAGAGCTATTACTGGTGGGTATGGTCCCATGACATCCAATCCCTAGACTGCAATGGTCCATGAATACTTGATAGTGTGGAGAGGCTCCGGTGGCCAATACCCAAAGTTAACATGATCATGGCATGCATGGAACTTCTTGGCGTACTCTATGCAGTCATGGATCATGGAGATCCAAAAATACCATAGTCTCTAAATCTGGTGAGATAGTTTTGGCCCTGCCTAATAGGCACCACATGATCTGGTATGAACCTCTTTATCGACATGTGTAATCTCAACCACTTGAATGCAACATATGAGAGTACCAAAAAATCCACCATTATAGAGGATCTTTTCAAGACCGGGACCACTCTAGATAGTAAACTGCAGCACGCGTCATCGAATTCTCTCTCGCTCAGCCTGATTTGTCAGGAGGCAACCACTTTGGAGATAATCAATAGAAGGGGCTCTCTAGTCTGGAGTTGGTTCGACCACCACATTTGAAAGAACCTGGGGTTCCTGACACGGAAGCACCAGCGGTAAGATGGCTTACCCACAGTCCGTCATCATCCTCTTGGGTTATTGGAGCAATGAATCTACAATGTTCCATGTGGATGATTAGATTATCCTGATCTGGATCTGCAAGAGATGCAGCCTGGATGGCCAAAGCTTCTGCTTGACCGCTATATGACTGAGGGACATGGATAACATCTGGCAGAGAAGGGAATTGTTCCATTAGCTGGAGAGTGCATTCTAATAATGTTATGAGCTCTAGTTTCCTGAAAACATAGTCACCATTGACCATCTTAATAAGCAGCTCAGATTCCCCTTTCACATGAAATTGGGTAACATCGATCTCAAGGGCCTGCTCGAGACTAGTAATGAGGGCCTGATACTCTCCCTTGTTTTTGGTGTAGCCTTTTGACAATAGGAATATGTAAGGCAGGAGGGCTTTTGTAGGGGTGATAATGACAATACCCATGCATACTCTGTTGAGACCAGGATCATTGAGCCTCCTACCGGTGGGGCTCCAGGGGCACCGTCAAAGTGAATCTGCCAACACGGTGTGGTTTGGTCAACCGAGAGGATTGCCTCATCAGAAAAATCCATGTCTGGAGACTGGTCCGCAGGGGATGGATGGACAGCTAAAAAGACTGCCAATTCCTACCCCTTGATATCCTTCTAAGGCGTGAATCTGATGTCGAACTGCTAGAGGATTACCTCCCACCACGCTAGTCGGCCAGCCAACAGGCTACAACTCAAAATGTACTTCAGAGGGTCCAATAGAGAGACCAAATGTACCTCGTGGTGCTACAGGTAATGACACAACTTCTGCATGGAAAACATGAGAGCAAGGAAGCTTTTCTCCATGGGGGAGTATCTAGTCTCTGTACCGCGAAGCATGAGGCTTAGGTAGTAATGGTTTTTCTCCATCACCTCATTGTTCTTCTGGGCGAGAAGGGCGTCGTGGTATCATTATAGTGCAATGACATAGAGAATAAGCGGATTTATGGGGACATGTGACATCAAGACTAGAGGCTAGAGCTAATATTTCTTGATTTACTCAATGGTGGTCTGACAATCTTTGCCCCACTAAAAAGATATGGCTTTCTTCATGATCTTAGAAAAGGGCTTACACTTTCAAGCCATATTTGCAATGAATCAACACTTGTAGGATAAGTGGCCTTGGAGACCTCGACGCTCCAGAATATTACTCGGGGGCATCAATTTGATGGCCTTGATCTTTACTAGGTATATCTCTATGCCATGTTACCTGAAAACTAATCCAAGGAAATTCTCGGAGGTGACCCCGAAGGCACACTTCAACGGGTTCATCGTCAGGTGGAGGGATTAGAGGATACTGAACAAATTTTCAAGGTCCTTGAGATGGTCCTAGCACAGGAATGATTTTACCACCAGGTCATCCACATAGATTTCCACAAATTTTCACAATATTGACTTGAATATTAGATGCATGGACCGCTGATACATGGCACCTGCATTCTTCAGGTCGAAGGGCATAACCTGGTAACAGAATGTACCTGGGGGATTCGTGAAAGTGGTATACTACTCATCCAAGGGGGCCGTATGGATATAATTATATATAGAGAAACCATCCATGAAAGATATGGATTGGAACACAGCCGTAGCATCGATAAACAGTTTTCTCACTAGATGGGGAAAATCATCCTTCAAATAGTGACGATTGAGATCTTGGATGTCGATACAGACTTTGATCTGTCCATTATTATTCCTGACTAGAATGATATTGATTAACCACTTGGGGTAATGGACCTCCTTGACAAAGTTGGCTATAATGATCGTGTCTAATTCATCCTCCACCACGGCATCGTGAGACAGATGCATATGTCAGGTAGGTTGTTTGATCCCGTGATGGTTTGTCGGGAGACCAAGGCGTTTGATGGATACCTGAGGATCTAGTCCTGACATCTCGTCATAACACCAGGTTAATACATCACAGTGCTGTTTGAGGAATACTATGTACCGCTGCTGCTCTTTGAGGGACATAGTGTCACTGATCAATGTTGAACTCAGATCTACCTCGCTACCAAGGTTCACATATAGCAGTTCATCAACCGTGGTAGAGACGACTTCTTCAAAGACAGGGGGAGAATTTATTATATCCTATTCTCCACTAATGGAGGAATATTTTGGGGGGGATGTTTCTTCTGAGCCACCATATCATGATGGGTGGTTGGTGCAGGTGTGAGAGACAGTGGTCATTGTATCGGAGAACTCTGGGGTTGCTGAGACCATGGCTATGATGGTTGTTGATGCGATCCCATCTGGTCTCCAGCCTAAGAGGCCACACATGATGATATCAAAACATTAGTGGTACATCAGCCAAAGGAGACTTCTTCGAACCCGGAGAAACAAACAGGTATGACACACTTTTGTTTCCATGATCCGGATGTCTCGATACTTAACGGGAGTGGGAGGCTCCATGATCACTAGAGCATGTTTAATTTAAGAATACAAAGTGATCTCCTGACGCCGCCTGGATTTATGAGTGTGGTTCCCTCTTGTCCCAAAAATGAAAAAACACTTCCCCTTTTCAAGAGTTGTGGCCTCCAACCGATGGATCAGGGTGAGGTAGGCGTTATTCAGACATGTCCAAGGGTCAGTCGTAGCAGTGACGGGCTCAACATCTGTTGTTGGGACTTGTTTATCATTGCTCTTGTAATAGTCATCATTTAAGTAGTGGGCTTCACAAGAGGAGAAAAGATATGCGTTGACTTAGAGTACGCCTACTCGACCATTAAGGAAGTACATGAGTAATTGGTGATATAACGATGGGACCGCCAAATGAAAATTGATCCATGGTTTTCCAATCAATGTGTTATACACAGTGTCCTGGGAGACAACCATTACTTCGGTTCTAAAAACAAGGACACCAAATTGGGTCTTCAAACAGATCTTGTTGACCAGGGTTTACTCTGTCCTTTCATATCCTTGGATCCTTAAATCGGAGGGAGTCAGGTCATCTTCAGATATCTCTGGCTTCCGCAGTGTCTCTGTTGGGATAAAGTTGATCCCGGAGCCGGTGTCAATGAGACAGTGGGAAGATGTGCCCCCGTACGAGAGATCCTTTTTCTTCTCCCCAGAATGAAATGATGTCCTAGCATTCGGCATTCTCAACAACTTCAGAATGGAAGGCTTCTGTAGCTTCTACCTCCATCTCAAATAGGAGGCAGCTTCTTAAAGCCTCAACGAGGGCTTCAAACATGTCTCGTGATAGGAGAAGGGCGTCATGGTTGGAGTGCTTCATAGGTATGCCGAAGAGGTGCTTTAGAACATCATACTTCCATGTCGGTGGAGAACTTCTATTTATAGGAGGCCACTCTGCGATGTAAGGAATGGAGGGTCCTGTTGATTGGATAGGCAAATGACTGGTACAGGGGAAATCCCGTTGCTCACTAGTCAAAGCTCGGAGAGCAGGTTCCAGGTAAGGACCGGAAGAATGGGATCGTCCTGTAGTGTGACAATCCTGGTCATGGCATAGACATAGTTGCTCTACCCGATCGAGTAGCACAAATGGTGGTAGAGGCGGGCATGTCGACACTATATAAAGAGGTTGTGTGTGATGAGTTCTACACTGGGCCTCCTATCTGGTCTCAAAAGCATGCATGACCTTGAAAGAGGTGCCAAATGACATTCCCTTTCAGCCCATATAGCCATGGCTCCGCCGACATTGGTGTCATCTGGGGACTTTGGGTAGGCTCTCCGAGAGCTCCCCCTCTTGGGAAGTCATTTAGTGATTTACCAACTCGACGGTGTTAATTGAAGCGTACCATAACATTCAATCGAAGAATCATCCACCACTGGACTGATTCTAGGAGGGATTCCCATCTTTATGTGCATAAAGTCATGGACAATGTGGGACGACGACGGTAGTGGCAGGGCACATTTCTTCTTCTTGTGCCACAGATACATGCTCTTCTAGAAAGAGGCCGGCTGAGTCGATGATACAGAAGTGATGGCCACAGCTTCTGAAGGCACCAGCTGATTCAGGAATGCACGGATAATTCCATGGGTGCGGGCGACCGTCCTGTGAGCCATCCAATAGTTAAACATCTGGGAGCCACACTCAGGAACCTGCTGCCACTCACCTTCATCGTCACTACTGCTATCTGATCTCACAAAGACACCTGCCACTTGTGCCAGGGTTGGGCCCAACCTTACCATGTTATTTTCAATCTAGTCTTGGAGCTAGTCCAGGAACACATAACACTACTTGATGGTGTTCTCCATGATATGATGATAAGGGCAGTAACTGGGGTGATCAGTGAGATGTGCCTCTTATGGATTCTGGCACTCAAGCAGTCGTACTATTATTTACTCTAAAGCGATTCAGATGTAGCTGGGGACCTGATCCTTGTCGAATGAGCAGGCCTGATCCCTTCTGTTTGGAATGGGGGATCTAGGATCCTAACCCTGACGGGGGTCCATAGGAGGCTTTCGAGGAAGTAGAACTTGATTATATTTCCTAGGTAGTGGTGGCACAATACCTGGTGGCGCCGACCAATTCTGAGGTAGGGCGTTGTTGGGGTCTGAGTTGCGCCTGAGGCAGAGGGCCTCTGTGACACTGCGGAGCTGGCTCCACTGGTAGCAATTCTGGCTGCCTGGGGGCCTCTATCTGGGCCCCCACATTGGACTCAGATCTGGCATCTCTCCTTGCAGAATTTGTGGGGGATGCAGGCGTACCTGACTGGCCCGTTGGAGGGCTTCTTCGAGGGGCTGGTCCTTATTTGAAAAGTCTCAGAACACTCCGATTTAAATCTGAGTGATCATCAAGGGAACCAGTTATTTCTTGAAATTCCCCACACACATTGTCAGAAATTACACTTGAGTTTGTGGCATGTCAATGGAGTATGTGATCCCCTTCCACCCGGAGATGATGTCCGCGACTCGCTCATCAGGCCTTTGATTGCACTTGATGTGGTCTAAGATGTTCGTCTTTAGGGTGGTAGTGATGAACTTGTAAAAGAACGTCCTGCGAAGGTCCTCCTAACTTGTTAAAGATCAAACGGGGTGCTGTTTGTACCTAACGAATGTCATCCCCTCCAGTGTTTAAACAAAGAAATGGATATTGGTGGACTCTTGCTTCACTGGGGTCCCTAACATAGTCCCACACCTTGTGTTGAAGTGGGCCAGGTGCTGTAGAGGGTCCCTCGTCCCGTTAAAGGTGGAGAAAGTGGGATTCCCAAATCCCGGGGGTGACGACATATTATCCACCCACGCTGAGTGTGGATTTCCATCAGGTGGAATATCCACCTGTCACGTTTCCAAGGCATCCAGGCGGTCAATCAGTGCCGCCATCGGATCATCTGGATGGGGGTCCTGGTCATGAAGAGGATCTTTAACCATGAGCGCATCGTCAGGCTCTTCAATGCGGTAAACAAGCTAAGTGGCTCATGGAGCGGCTGGTAAAGCGATCCTTGGGGCTGCCGGAGGGGCCTGAGTGGGGTTCCTTTAATTGTCGCACCACTTAGGAGGGTTCAGTGAGACATATTGCACCCTCTTTCCATGGGTTTTGGCTTCCTCCCTATCAGCGAATGCGGCATGATCAGGGTTACCTGGGAGAATCTCGCTGAGGGGTAATTCTTTATGCCTTAGTTGCCCCGACCTAGGGCCACCGTAGTCAGGTCGTTTCTCTACAATGAGTTTAAACAAAATTTCATCGACTAAATTCATCAGCTCAACAAGCTACTGGGGCAGTGTGGCCTTCTCAAGGACCTCTTCTGTCTTCTACACTGAGGCAGACGGGTCAGAGAGCTTGACATCTCCAATGTGCTCTTTGCCATTACTGACATTCTGTCTCACCACCAATGCCTTGGTAGGTGGAGGGAGACCTAGTTGGTTACTCTACTGGTGAGTAAACTTTCCTGATGGGTCCAGTGGAGGCACGTCCTTAGGGGGGATGTTCCCATCGGGAAGTCCCATCCTGTTCTCTGCTCCCAATAGATCGGTCATGTAGGCCACCACTCATATTGGGAGCATTTCATCACTATCACCTAGTGAGTCAGGTTATGATGAATCACACTAAAAAGAGGGCACCATACCGCCCCCAGCCATAGACTTGTGTGTGGGGGGTAGCCTCCTCAATATCTTTGTAGAGTACTTGGAAGCTCTGAACGTGCTGTTGTTAGAGGGACCTGTGGTGGCAACATGACTAAGGGTAATAGAGCGTAGGGAGTGTGTCCAGGTGCACCAGACGGAATTGTTCGCCGATTTTTTCAAGGTACTCTTAGCACCCGAGATATGTCAATCTCCGGTGGAAAATACGGAGGTGAGTAACCCAGAGGGTCCGGTGGAAACATTAAAACTACTCAGCAGTGAGCAATTTTGGCATACAAAATTTCGATCCTGCTACTAGAAAAAACCTCTCATGGAAGGTTCCCTCAACGAGGATGGTCTAGAATCTCCTCGACTCAGACTCAAGGTAAATCCCTTGAATTCCCCACTCAAAAACTAATAGTGGATGAGGAAATAACAGTGGTGCTGAGGCGGGCCACTGGGGTGGCGGACTGGCCAGCGGCGAATACTGCGAGTGGCCTGATTGGCCGTCGAATCAAGGGCTCACCTCTGAAGGATGCAGTGACCTGGCCGCCATATCTCGATAGGATGAACTAGAGACCAGGGCTCTAGACGTATCATCCGCATCTGATGAGGGTGGGTTATTTCGCGGATCTTCTGCCATGAACCCCCGAAATAGCTCTGGGTAGAGGGCACTTTTGGTGATGATGGTGCCGACTGCACAGTCGGCCCCTGGGAACATGCCAGGGTCTCTTACCCCTAGATATACCTTCGGAGGGAAACATGTATTTTGTGGATATCGCATTCCAGGAGCATGGAGATGATGTGCCTCGTTCTTAACCCAACCCTTGTCTTGGATGGATAAGTGGAGAGTTCTGGTGCCGAGTCGTACTTCGCTTCGGGGTCCAAGAAGCGGACTGGTCTGATTTCCGTTCGACCTTCCCCAAATTCCCCTTGCGATGGTGACGACCTGCCTTTCTGCCCCTGGGTGTATCCTCGAGATGGGGCTAACTTCCAACGTATAGTCTTCTAGCCGAAATGGTGTTGGGGTGGAGAGGGCTTCCACCCGAGAATGCCAGGGTGCCGGGAGCACTGGAAAAAATGTCCAAAGGGACACGGGGAGGACCTCCGTGTTGGGAATTGGTGAATTGGGGTTGTCCACCAACTCTCTGATAGATGGGATGAGGAGGACCTTCACCGATTGACTCGGGGACATGGGGATGACCTCCATGTTTGTGAGTGACTGGACATGAAATGTCTCCATGATCGCGGTCTGCGACAGGGGGAGTGACCCCATACCCTATGTAGTGAGCACGGGGGAGGCCCCCATATGGAGTGTTTTTGTCACGTGTATGAACCTCTCCTGGGTTTAAGGTAGCATGGGGTGGACCTCCATGTTGAGTATGGAAGTAGGGAGGGACCGTACCATCCGTAGTGGTGGTGTGGAGTGAGCCTCTGTGCTGGGTGGCACTGCTGTGAATTGGACTGCAGTGGCCATCGCCTATGCCAGTTACTGGGAGAGTAGATCAATCATGCCCATGGGGTGGTTACGGACTTGATATGGGTCTGTCTTATAGCTACCCCTCCTCAATGTATGTAGGTATTTAGGGATATGAATCAGAAGGGGATCGAGCCACACTAGTTGCTGAGGTTGACGCCCCATAGCGAGAGTCATCATCTACTCATGCCTGATACTGGTGTCAGGTCAGATGGAATTGAGTCCGTGGTATAGGCATGTGGCTTTTCTTCTCCTTGGATCCGGGAATTGGGTGGCGGCACTGACACAACCTGGTGGGGGACCTCACTGGGAGACCTTGAAGTGGGACTTCGATCGGACCAGCTCGGATATCCCCGACATGGTCGGTGTAGGGTATGAAGTAGTCAAGGCGCTCCGGGTAAAAGATCCTAAAGCGATTGAATTTTGGGGTGGGGAGCAGTGGATCCCTGCGAAGAACTCAGGGGCAGCGTGGATGGTGAGGCGTAGCTGCCTAAAGATCTAGGCGGGCCATATCCCAGGCGGGGATGACCTCCTCATCTTTGTAACTACATACAAGGACATTGATTACCCTTCGTTGGATAATATCTGATGGGGAGAGGGGGAGTTAGCACCCAGTAGTCATGGTAGTCAAGGTCGTCGTAGAAGAGGTAGAACCACGGGGGGTAGTCGTGTCAATATTGCCCCTGCTCCTTCCCCAGTGGGTAGCTGAATGAGCTCCAAATGTAACAACTTGATTCCTGAAAGCAAGGAGATGAACTCATTAATACTTTTAGGAAAATGAATTTACAAACAATTCCCCAAACTTGTTCCTTCTAATGTGGTTGGAAAGAGGGATCCACATAGAAAACATCGCAGAATGGAATTCTCAATGTCCTGACTGTCCCAACTTCTGGAGAGTTTCACGTTAGGCCTGCTTGGTGGGACCTGATACGGGATGACGAGGTCAAATGACAGGCTTATCCACTTATGCCTCAAACTCTACTAGACTTCATACTGAGGATAGGGGATTCACGTCGGTTTCATCATTTTATGTTTCCGATGCTTTCTTCGGGGCGCGCGTGCATCCATTACGTAGACGACGCGTTGTTATTTCCCGACATTCCCACCTTCCAAAGGTGGGCAGCATCTGTTATTTATTCAGGGAAGTCTGCTGCTTGATCGAAACGAGATGATGGGATTTCAGTTATTCCTTCCATGGATTCCTTCTCGGAGCTCGTAAGCTAGTTTGGGTCTCCCTCATAGATTTAAAGCATAGTTCGTGAAGCTCTACCTGACACCATATATTCAGGGACACTAGTTAATTACACTACTTCTGTCAGGACCTTCCAAGGGATCTGGTCAGGGCAGCAACCTTCAGTTTGGAGGGAAGTCACGCTGGGCATCACTGGCATGTCCTTAAACTGGGTAATTGGCATGTCTGTCTTATATCCCTTATTATAGGGCTTTTCTAAGGCATGGAAGCCCGATGTATCCCATATCAAATGCGGGGAATTTTATTCAATAAGAATGTATCTTAGGTTTTCATCAGCATCCCATGTTTAACATATGATATGCTGCATGTTTAACGTTAAATGGAGAAAAATCAGAATGATTAGAACACTAGATAGAGTGGATCTGATTGAGGAACCCTCTGGAAGGAACACCGATATTGAGGCCAACACGTGGTCGAATTCCCAAATTCTATGACGGAGAATGGGGAATGAAGTTTCATGATCCAACCGGGATGTGGCTATCTGGGTAAAAATCTGGATGAATGATGGCTTCAGTCTTGATCCTAGAAGATACATCCTACGTATCCCTGTGGCAAGGAATCAGTGTTCGTGTAGTTCTTTCGATCGATGGGACATCTAAAGATACGACCCATGAGAATTCAAACATGGATGGGACCCGAAATAAGTTGAAACTCCAGGTTAGGGAATGAGCATCCTGAGACATTTGTACTCGAGGGATAGATCAGGATGAGAAATGAGTGATGGGCTTTAACCTCAGGGAGTCTTCCTACGTATACCCATGGCGGAATGGAATCCAGAAGTAAGACATCGGGAATTCGCACAAGAGGATGCCCGAGGAGCACCGAGGTGAAGGCCGTCGGGGGATTGCGTGCAACTGTTGAGGATTGCGCGGAATAAAGGGTTCAGGCACGAAAATACCATGGTTCGGCCGAAATCAGTGCAGCTTGCATTAAATAGGGGGTTGAGGTTTTTCACATTACTTGAAGGGATTGCGCGCAAAGGAAGGGATTGAGCACAAAAGAAAGGATTGCACACAAATAAAGGGGTGTGCAAGCAAGGGAGGATTGTGCACAACTTGGATGACCAACACACAATGGAAGGGATAATGTGCAAGGGGCGGACCCTAAAGGGGTTGGAGTTTTAGTCTAAATCATGGGGATCTCGGGTGAAGGTGGACCCCAGACCAGGTAATTTTCACGTATCAAAGAACATTCCGCACGAGACATCTTTTTCTGCACGCTTCACCATTTTTTTCATGCAACACCTCTAGGCCCTCTGAACAGGGGCTCTGGGCCCAAATATTTCTTCGCTTTGTCATTTACAATCTTTCTCCAACACTTAAGAACTTTTCGGCATCTAAAATAACTTCATCCAATGATCCATGGATGAATCTTATCAAAATTAATTCATCATCGATATTTATATAAAATTTCAAAGGAACATCAAAAGAAAATCCATTGTATGATGATATATAGATCGACACATGAAAATTGTTTTATCTATCACACATTAGTTCAGTTGGAGACAAATTTTTTTTTTCATATATCTGGTTAATTTAATATATTATTTATGGTTATATGAATACACTATTATTCCTTATTGTGTTATATTCCTTGTGATTTCTCTATGGTGTTTTATTTTACAATAATTTTAGGGGATGATCACTACTATGTTATAACTTGTGTTATAGGTATGATTGTGGTATTTCCAGACTTATTTGATAGTTTTTATTATAGGGAGACTCATTTAAGTGCAATTATGTGTGTTTATATATATGGAGTTTTTTAATTATAGTATGTAATTATATTTAGGGTATAATTTATTTTGGACAGTGAGTACCATGTTGATCATCTCTGTGATAAATAGAGAAACTCATTATCAATATGTAACATTGTTTTAAAACCCATGAAATATATTTAGTGATTAGTAAATTTCACCAATGTTTTGTAGATTCTCTAACCTGATATATTCTATCGGGTTGGGATGTTAGTAGGGATGGGGAATGGTAGGAGTAGGGTGGACGTGGACTGGCTGGGGGTGGGGGAGGGGAAGCCAATAGGGGGAGGGAGGAAACATGCAGAGGGGACTGGTAGTGGGGAGTAAGGGGGACTAGTAGGGGTGGAAGGGGGACTGGAAGGGGAGAATTGAGGGATTGGCAGGGGAAGGGGGGACTAGTGGGGAGGAGGGCATGACTGGTAGGTTGGGGGGGGGGGGTCTTGCAGGTAGAGGGGTGAACTAGAATGGGGGAGGAGAAACTGGAAGGGGGAGTTGAGGAACTGGCATGGGGGTGGAGAAACTGGAATGGGGAGGTTGTAACTTGAAGGTAGAGGGGACTAGCAGGGGAGGGGGTTCTTGGTGCTTGGTGGGTGGGGTGCGGTGGGGAGGGGATTGGCAGGGGGAGGGGGAACTTTCAGGGGTGAAAAAGGATGTGCAGGGGGCATGGGTGTGTTTATATTAGTGAAAGGGGGCAATCTGATGGGTGAAAGGGGTTGTCCAGGGGGAATGGGTGTGTTGGGGTGTTCAAGGGGGTGTGGGGGTGTATGGGGGGGGGGGGGTTCAATTGGGGTTTTCCGGGGCGCATGGGGGTGCAGGAGGGTGTTCAAGGGGGTGTAAGGGGGATGTCTTGAGGGGAAAAGGGGTGCATGGGGGTGTTCAAGTGTGTCTCCATAGGCTGTCCAGGGGGCCATGGGGTGAATGAGGGTGTAAGGGAGATTTCCAGTGGGCATACGAGTGTAGGGGATGTTCAAGGGGTGAATGTTGGAGTCCAAGGAGATGAATGGGGATATTTCCATGGGGGAAATGGGGGAGTGAGGGGGTGTTCAAGGGGGTGTAAGGGTGTGTCATGGGTGGTGAATAGTGGATGTCCAGGGGGTGAAAGGGGTTTGTCATGTGAGGGAATCATTGTTCAAGGGGGTGTTCTAGCGGGTGCAATGAGGCTGTTAAGGGAGCATGGGGGTGTAGGGGGTGGATGTTCAAGGGGGTTTCCAGGAGGCATGGGTGTGACGACTGTGTTCAAGTGGTCATTCATTGAGGTGAAATGGAGTTTTCCAAGGGTAGGGGGGATGGGAAATGATAGTGGGGGTGGGGAACTGGGGGGGGGGTTGAAAGGGGAGTGTCGAGGGGTACGTGGTCTGGCAATGGGAAGGCATAACTGTAAGTGGGGGTGGGGAACTAGGTTGGGTAATGAGGTTTTTTATACCAGGTAAATGATACTGCAATGATTTTAACTGTGGATGTAGTGTCCTAGTTCCACTGTTTTAATCATGGATGTATAAGCCTACTAACACTATTAAACCATGGCACTAAGGTCAATAAGACCTCAAATAAAACTGTGGTAGTATGCCTCCTAAATCCACAGCTAAAACTGTGGTATTAGGGCCCCCTTAATGTCGTAGTTTATCCATGGAATTTGGCCCATACTACCACAGTTTAAACCTTGCCAGTTGGTAAGACCTACTACCATGGTGATAGAAGCCACAGTTTTAGGGCCTATGACCACAATTCCAATCTGTGGCCATAGGTGAATATTATAGTTTTGATGTCAGCATCAACACATCCAACTAATAATATATCATTCTCATCACATGGGATAAACTTACCATTACAGATTCCATCACATACAGTTCTCTTATATAGAGATTCTAAACACTGTCCTGAGTCATGAAAATCAAAATCTCTCTATAACAGTTGATGTGATATTTGAAAATTTTCAACGAATCCATATTTAGTATTACATCATCATCTTCTATCACCAAAACCATGATGTCCCACATTATAATTTTTTTGTCAATAGTTATAAAACATTCTCTACACATGAGGCCTCTCCATTCTCTTCACCAAGAGGTGATTGATGTTTTAACACAGAAGTAATAGTATCAAGTTTTAAACATATCTAATCAATAGTTTTAGAATCAATGATGGAATGATATGCACTAGTATCAAACATAAATTTCATAATGGTAAAATTTAATATAATTGGGCCTCTTATCATTGATGGTCTAGCCTTATCATCTTCAATAATCTAAATAGATCAAAAAATTTCAACATCGCTACCCTACTCCCATTTGTTCCATGCTGAGATTGAAAATGTTGAGGAGTCATGTTGTTCCAAGAATCACATTGGCTAGGTCATCTATGTTGAAAAGACTAAATTTATTCCTCGTTCGGTGGAAGAATTTGATGCTTATCACATCTATGAAATATGTTGATCACTTATTGTTTTTGAACTATGAAAATAGAACAAAATATTCTCCATCTTGATGATGTTATGGAATGATCTAGGTTGTGTGGTAAACTCTCTCATTAATTTGTCAAGTGAGTCACATTAAAAAATGTCGTCTTTCCTCATTTTTTCATGGAGGAAGGTTCACTGATACCATCGTCTGATTCTAAGTCACGCTCCCACCATGGATATTGGTTTCCCTATTCAGCTTGCTCCATGAATTAATGTTTCTACCATTTCTATAGGAGTCATTATAAATCCTCCCCCACAGTTCCTGTGATATCACATTCAACAATATATAACTCTATTCGCCATCTTTGTATAATCCATAATTATGAGTACCCAAATATTCGATCGAATCTCTTTTTGTATCCCAAATTCAATGATGTGTGACCTCAATGAAAAACTAGACATATACTCTAGTCAAATGTGATCTTAATTAAATAGTTTTTCCGCATATTCTTTAAAAAAGTGATTTTCCTACTTATGATTGAAGAGGTTCATCATTCACTGGATCATGATTTTATGCGGATATAATAGTTTCTTTAACATTTTCTCAAAATCCTCTCAAATAATACAACGATCTTGTTTAGATTACACTAAAAATTTCCACCATTGGCCTGAAGGATACTCAAGAATATATGTTTCAATCTTCACATTCAGCTATGATGGTGTGCTGATTATATAGATAATATGATTCATCCTATTTAGAGACACCTTTTCCTTTTCAGGTTTATAATCACCATTGATGATGGGTGCATTCAACATCATGAACAGGATGGAATGATCCACAAGAAATAGATTATCACTATGATTCTCCATTTCTACCACATGGAATGAATGGAAAATAAACCTAACCATTTCACGGTTTACAGGTGGCATTGGTGAAACCATATTCTCTACATCATCTTTCATTTGGTTACTATAATGCATACCAGGTGTCGTTTTATAAACCAAGAACAAATTCTATAAGTCTCACTCTATAGAAATTGGTGGATTAGGATTTAAAATTCTATCACATCAGCAATCATATAATTTATTTCCATACCAACCTCTTCCTGGTTAAAACATTTATGAAAAATTCTATTCTGCTTTTCAAAATTAAACTATATTCATAATGCATCAACCAAGAACTATTAGTAATATTTCAATGGAAAAATTATGCAATTTGTAAAAAAATTCCATCTTTTCAAAATATAATAAATCATTAATAAAAATAAAATATTCCAAATCATTGAGATGTCATTCCTCTACAATTGATGACATGTTTCTCACATTTGATAATCCCATGATAATGAGATTTCAAAATCCTATAAGTGTCTGGAATAATATTATGTACCCAAGTCCCTATTGAATTGATGTTATGTATAAAAGGTTTAGCTGCATCCTTTTATTCTATACATTTCATGATTGAACAATCCAAGACCTTTCTATGATTCAAACCCAATTAATAGGTAAGGATGAATTCGATCCCATCACTGAGAAAACTATTGAATACTTTTTCCATATGGAATAGAACATTATGATACAAATTATCTCAAACATGTTGTTGGATCAATGAAAATGAAACCATTTGCAATTACATAGTTATACGCATTCTATTAAGAATAAAATTAATCAATAATAAGACTTAATTGACTTCCCCAAGATGCCAAAGTGTAGCAATATATGATGAATTAATTAGAATAAAAGTAGGGGATGATTAAACCTTTCTGAAAAAAAAACAATTAACTCAACAAACTATAACCAAATATCCCACCATATGATTCATAAAAAAATTAATGACAACTAAAGCATTCAATTCCTATCAATCAACAATATTGTGTACGAAAATGGAAGACCAAAAACAATCAAAGTAAATTGAGGAAAAAATAAGGACCCCAAGAAGACACCAGGACTCTAGGATCCACATAATTGAGAATCCAACATCAACAAACAACTTATGTATGATGAGGTGGTTCTAAAAACATGGGACACTTTACTTTTTACTAATTTTCTGAAAGATATCATCTACAAAAGTACAATCGTTCCAAAGATGGTTGGAGTATAAAACCTAGTTGGTCTTCCCCAGTGACATCCTCTCAAAAAACACTGCGATGGAAATGTTAATAGCATTTCTATAAAAACAATTTTTATAATATAATTATTCAAAACAGTTTATAACAAAATATAATCATTTTCTAAATACCATCTAAAACCTTAGGTAAAGAAGTTTCATTAAAACAAATTTTCAAGGAGGATATAATTTTATAAAAAAATGATTTAAAACAATTTCTTTAAATACTATTGGCATACCCAATCCATTCCACTGATTCTCACATCCAACCCTTCATATAACATAGACATCGCAATACTCGCGAGTGGTGAGTCATCCTTTCACTAAGCTTTCAACCAGTAGACCAATTGATGGGGGATATCCCTAACCCTTATCCGTCTAAATAATGATGGATGAGGCTCCAACCCTTATCATACTATATACACCCTTTGATATGGGATCTCCCTAACCCTTATCCATCCCACTAATTATGGGGGAAACTCTTAATGTAACATCCCATGTAAATAAAGAATTTGATATTTTCATATTTATTAATAATTGTGAATTTAATTTTATTTTTCTTATAAATAGGATTCTATGTTATATGGAATACCCAATACAAAAAAATAGGTTTCATTGAATACATATGTTGCACAAAACAACATGTTTCTTTGAAAAATTATGTTGCACAAAATGTTGAGTTATACTAAAAAATATTAATATTTTATTATTATTTTAAATGGTAGATTAAGCCTAATAGTTGTAATGACAGGAATGAACAGAACTATCTAAAATATGATTATGCATGTCTGATAATTTTTTTACATTTATCAAATAAATGTTAGAGGCTTAAAATGTGAATGAATTTAATTTTAAGCACAAATACTTTAATATTCATTAAAAGATAGATTTACTGCCTTTTGATGGATAACCCTCATTAAATAGTTTTTTGGTCACTCTTCTATTTGACAAAATAAACATCTTCTCTAGAATTAGGGTATCAAAATTTACTTCGGGTAAATTTTGTGTATTTTTCTGATAAAATTCATTTTTAAATGAATATTGAAAAATACAGAATTTTAAATTAACTTTTCCATTAAATATAATTTATTTATATTGTTATATTATCTATATAATTGGTTTTAAAGTGTAATTATATTATAAATTTACCATTTAATCCAATGTTGGTCATTAGAAGAAATTTTACTTTGAAATTAGGAATAAACAAGTGTCAATCTTTTGATATATATTATTTCTTAGAAACACACATTTTATTTTGAAAATGGGAAGTAATTTTCAATTAATTAATGAAACATCTATGTTTGGAATTTGGTAAAATAGACATCAATTTTTTATTTTTATGATCAAATATAGCTTAGTCTAAATTTTTGTATTTTTCTGAAAACCATTAATTTTATATTAATAGTTAAAACACTAAGTAGTAGTTAAAAACCATCATCACCATTTAAATGAAATTTTACCTCTTATGTGAATTTAATTTTGAATATATGGAAAACATATATGTCATCAACATGTCAAATATTGTTAAATAAAATCAAAATATTTTTTTTGAATAGTGACTTGTGACTTTTTTTACTGTGGTTAAAGGTAAACAAGGTAAATCAATGTAAATATAGTATAATAATAATAAAAATAATACCTTAAAACTTATCTTAATATAATTTTATGAGTCATGTCCAACAAATAAAATCCTCGGGTGAGATTTTTGTGCATTGAAAGCCATTTTGGAAAGATAATGGAATTAATAACTTTTTATTTAATGTAAACATATAAATATCATAAACATGTATTATTTTATCTAAAACAATTTTAATGAGGTATTATATACATGATATATTTGACTATAGATATTAATTAAAAATATAAATATATTTCGTACATCATGATATTTTATTTCTAATTTTAAGACATCAAATAAAAAAATTATTTATAAAATAATAATATTGTAGTGTTTACCTCATTAAAGAATGATTTAAATAAATATGATTATAAAAATTAAAACAATATCCAAAACATTTCCAATTATTATTTTTTGATTTTATATCGAACAATATTCATCTAATAATTTACATTAATATGTTTTGGAGATTTAGAAACCGAAAATCATTTTATAATTAAATAATATTTTTAAACAATCCTAAAGAGCCCCTCCACCCATATAAAAAGACAAAACATATAACTCATTACTGACACCTCTCAAGCCCCATGGATTATCCATAATCTACCCAATTAATCTCTCATGATAACTCTATTCCTCTTTGATACCTTACCTTAAGCTGAAGGAACTTCAAAAAATCCTTCTATTCATACCTCACAGAGTTACCCGATTTAAAGGCAATATCTTCTCTTAAATTCAATTCTTTTATTTTATTTCTCCAAACACCTAAACTATTTTTTCTCCTATACATAATAAAATCATCAGTATCCTCAATCTACAAGGTTGTTTTTATAACAACTTTTCTAACTACACTTACACACATCGCCATCTAATGTTTAAATAACATACTGTATTTGTGGACGGTGAACTAACGCCTCACGAAACGATGATTGTTCAATTATCACCCACCGCATATTATAGAGGCCATTATGAGGAAAATATATTTATATGATATATATTTTATATTTATATATTCTCTTTTCTTATGTATTTTTCATTTATATAATATCTTTATGGTTTCCAAAATGGGAGAAGGCGATAATTTCATTTGAGGAAATGTGGACTACTGCACCATCAAAGTGACCTGACTCGTTAATCCCATATGTGGAATGTATAAAGGATGGTTCTAATTAAATTATATATTATATTATAATGTAATTATAATATATCTATGTATTATTATTATTTTCATTCCATTAAATATAAAATAGAAATTAATTCTGTTTTCATGCGTACGCACGACATACCAACTCCATGAATGGTGAATTTCATTTATTAACAATAAATTTTATGTAATATTATAAATACATATATATATACCAGATATATATATATATGATATATATGATATAAAAATCATGAATATCATTCCTGAGATAATTTAATTTTCACCCTATGAACAACTTGTAATTATAAGAAGTTCATTTTTGACACAATTTCCAAATATCAAAAAAATGAAAATTATTAACATAAATTATTACATAATGTGTATAACAATGAAATAAATTATATTAGAGAAATAATAAACTCATAAAGGGATCTTATGAAAGTAGATATCAAATTTATTTTATTATTCATTATATTAAAAAAAACGAATGAGTCATGTCAGACAAAAGGTAAGGGACTTCGTCTCATTCTATATTCATTGAGGAAAATTTTGATTTATACACGACTCAATGTTATACTGTGTATTATAAACTTTTAATTTCATTTCATTCAAAGTTAATATTTTTTTACGAAACATTTTTCTAAATGTCAAAAATAATTTTTCTTTTTAATGTATGTAGTGACAACATCTGTTCCGTCACCACCAACAATATTTTATTTTTTCCATCCTTCAAAATCCATAATGTTTTAAATGAAAATGAATACCATATAATCTCTTTAATTTTTTTGGTGCTGAAAATAGTTTTATTAATCGATTTATTATGTCAATTTATTTAAATGATATACTATGATGCATAATTATTATCTTTCCTTTATGTTTGACTAATGTGGGTGATCCTGAGATATCTATCCAATTCATTGGGTAACATGATAGTGGTTAACTTTAATGTTTCTCTTAAGTGGTTTAGGAAATATACTATTATGGGAATTCCAAATGTAACTCCCAACGTAGTTGTGAAAGATATAATGTAAGAATGTTATAGATGCCCAAGTTACCTTTATGATTTGTGATTAATATGTGTTATTCAAAAATATTATGACTTAATGAGGTATGTTAGAGATCATATGTTGTGTATGTATTTATGAACTTTTGTTTCCATTCAATCTTATATAACCCTTACTGCACTTCTTATTCTCTTCCCATGTTTTGGAATGTTTTTCACACGACATATAGATGAATAGTTTCTAGGATGGGATCCTGGAAAATTCATGTTGTTTAGAACATGGAACTATGTGTGAAATTTTTTTATGTTCTTTTTATTTTATGAAATAAATAGGAACTGAGTAAATGTGCCTACCTTGTAATTTTTGATATGTAATTTATTATTTATGGAATAAATTTATAAAAAATTAAATAGAAATATTTTCAATGTGAATTAATCATTTAATTCAAGATTATGTTATGTTTTAATGTTGTTTACTTATAGTTGGTATTAGAGGTCAGTTTAGAAAACATTATGAGTAATAATAATGTTAAATTAATTTCCATAAGTTAATTTATGGTAAGATTGAAATGATATTGTATTTAATGATTACCATGTTGCATCACCATTGATATTTCTGTGTTCAGGATGTTTTTTCACAGAAGAAACATGGAAGCTATGATGGGAAAACATCAGTAGGAAGACCAAATTCAAAATCAACATCCTATAATAATCATAATCGCAACTGAATAGATTGTATCCATAATGGAATAGTTGACTCAAGCTATAAATCGACGTGGTAACCATGAACAAGATCAGAAAGATCATCCACAAGGGAACAAGTCAGTATTGGTGCATTTCATGGGGAAGCATCCCCCATCATTGAAATGATCATATGACCATGTTCAAGCAAAAGTGTGGATTAAAGAATTGGAGAAAAGAATAGATGTCATGTGGTGTACAAAACATCAAAAGGTTAGTCTTTATATTTACTAATTTGGTGGTGAAAATGATCATTGATAGTATTTGGTGAAAAATATTATGGATAAAGAGAAGATCATTGTTTACGATTTGGATAAATTCAATGGTATGTTTCCTAATAATTATTTTCATATGGTTGTTCATCATAGGATAGAAAATATTTACTGTTATTGAGGAAGGATGATGAATTAGTGGCTACTTATGAAGTAAAAGTCACTCGAATGGAACGGCATGCTCCAAATTTCATAAAATATCTTGATAGTAAAATAATTTTTCAATCTGTATTAATGTAAACATATTTACGGGATTTATCTTTTCATGAGTTGAAAAGTTATGAATAACTTTTTCAATGTGCGGAGAAGGTGGAAATGGAGTTTTCTAATGATCTTGTGTACTTTGAAAAATAACAGAATAAGAAGTCGAGGTGAAATATGAAAGGAAAAAACTCTACATAAATTTTTGATGGTAGGAAACATAAGTTTATAATTTATGAAAATTGTGGTAAAATCATGTTGGGGTATGTATTTACAATTATGGTAAGTGCACATGATGTTGTAAAATGGGAAATAAGGATCATAATTGCACTGAAAATGGTTAGGGTATTGGTTAGAAGAAATCTAATTTAAATTCAGTAAAATGTGTTAAGTGGTACTAAATGGGTCATTAAAAAAATGATTGTCCAATAAAGAACTAAAATGATGGAAAGAAGCTAGGATACAATAATAATGGGGTGGTGAAATCATTTTCAAAAACATCTACAGATATCGGGCCATAAAATGAAGTAGAATCAGCAACACTATTTTTTTGATCATATTATGCCAATGTGTTGTTTGATTCAGTGTATACACATTAGTTCATTTTTGAGAAGTTTTCTTGTAGATTTTGAATTCAATCTCATTATATAAATCCTGAAATACAGGTAAAAACACCAGGGGAAATATTGAGATAAAAATAACTTATAAGAGACTTATTGTCCTTCTGTGCGGAAATAATCTACCTTCAAACCTTATGGTTTTTCCTCTATTAGAGTTTGATGTTATTTTAGGTCTGATTGTATTTCTGTTTATCATGCTAAGATTGACTACAGAGCTAAACATGTTTCTTTTCCAAAATTTATTCATATTGTGTACATGAATGAACCCAAACATTTGATAACATATCAGGAAAATGAGAAACATAAAAAATATGGAAATTAATGTTACCTTTCATATAGTGTATAAAACATAGGAATAGTTTAGTTTAATTATGTGCCAATGGTAAAATAGTATCATGATGTTTTTCCTGATGAGTTTAATGGTATAATACATGATCATGAAGTTAAATTTACTTTTGACATAGTTACTGATACTAATCTAAATTCAAAAACCCTTTATCGAATGTTTAATATGGAAATTTTATAGTTAAATAAGAAATTATAGTTGTTATTATATAAAGGTTTCATTCAACCTAGAAAATCACCGTTGTGTTCTCTTATATTGTTTGTTAAAAATAATGATGGTTCGATGAAAATTTTCATTGATTATAGAAAATTGGATATCCTAACTATTAAGAACATATATCCTTTGACTCATATCAATGATTTGTTTGATCAAATCCAGGGAGTGCAATATTCTTTGAAGATTGATATGGGATCATTGTACCATTAGATTAAAGTAAAAGTTGCATACATTTCAAAGACTTCTTTTTGTACTATATATTTCCATTTTGAATTTGTAATTATGCATTTGGGGTTATCTAATGCACCTGTTTCATTTATGGATCTCATGAATAGAATATTCAATGAGTTTTTGGATATGTTTACATTCTTGTTTATTAGTGATATTTTGGATTATTCCAAAAGTAACGAGGAACATAGAAGTTATTTATGGACTGTCTTGAAAACATTAATAGAAAATAAACTGTATGTGAAATTCAAAAAGTTTGAGTTTTTGTTACCACAAATTTCATTCCCTGGTCACATTATATCAAAACATTTCATAAATTTTGATCCTTCTAAATCATCAGTTGTTGAAGAATGTCCAATAACCCCAAATATAATAAAGATCCATAGTTTTCATGGTTTGGAAGGTTATTTCCTGATGTTTTTTGAAACGTTCCGTGATTATCTAGCCCACCGAGAAAATTTACTTGAAATGGTTTTATGTTCTTCTGAACAAAACAATTAGATGATTTTTTTAAGGAATTGAAAATGATATTGGTAAATTATACAGTTTTGAAACTTTTTTCAGAAATATTGAGTTTGTTATCTATAGTGTTGCTTTTTTGAAAAAAACATGGATGTTTCTTTATGCATAATGATCAGGAAATTTCTTATGCCTCTCTTCAGTTGAAACCTCACTAGTTAAATTACCCAACACATGATTTGGAAATATATGATGTTGTTTTTTCTTAAAAAAATTTGTGGAATCAAATTTTTCGATTAAAATGTTAAAGATATACTGACCACAAACATTTAAATTATATATTCACTCAATAATAATTAAAAACGAATGAGAAGAGATGTTTGGAATTAATCACTGTAACAACCCGATATTTTATGATAAGTATTCTCTTTAATTTATTTGATGTCATGTGTTTTATGCTACAACAAGATTATCTTGTGCTATACGCCACATTGTATTAGCTTGAAGTATACACACCACTATTCTTAGATTGTGTTACACATAATTTATAGTTCATTTTATAATAGTCATTTTACGCAACATTGAGGGTATATATATATATATTCACTGTATAAATGAAATATGGTTGGATTCTGTTATAAAAAATAATAAAGGAGTCTTGCATAACATGCAACCCTGACTTGTCTTGCATTACAGGAAATCACGACCTTCCTCCATAGCGTGTGTTGTACGCAATACCAGGTTTTACTAGACAATGATATATTATTATAATATTATTATGAACTAGCCGTTATGAATAGTATTAACTAAATTTTTAATTTTATAACATTATTATTCATCTTAATCATTTTCTAGAACATGGTATAAGAACAAAGTAAATTTTTTAGGTAAAATATGTATTTTTCAAAAAATCAAGTTTTGCCGACTTTTGATGGCGCACACACTTTCAATCTAGTTTTTGACATGTTTATAAGTTAAATTTGACAAAATAAAATTCTTTTTTTGAATCAGGATATAAAAATTTACATTTGATAAAGTTTTGATATTTTTCGGATAACTTTCATATTTTAATGAATAGTAAAAACACGATATATTTTAATTAAAAACAACTTTTTTCATCGTAATAATTTATATGGTTAAATTATAATATTGAGTGGTTTTAAAGTATAAATAGAATATATTTTTACCATTTAATACAATTTATATCATTATAATTGATTTTACATTTAATTCATAGGTTAAATCAATTTAATCTTTTGCAATGTTTAAAACAAAAACCCATTTTCATTCGACAATGTGATTAATTTTAATTTAATTTATGCAACTTCTGTGTATTGAATTTAAAAAAATGGATTCCATATTTAGAATAAGTGGGTCCAAATTCTGTTAATAGGCTACTTTTTTATTTTTGGGAATTATGAATAGTAACTACGGTAAATTTTATTTACCATAGTTAAAGGTAAATCAGGTAATTTAGGGTAAATATAATATTAAAAATTACCCTAACACATGCCAAAATTCTATTGGATGGCTAAAAGTATACCCATATCACCTAAGGGTCAGATTATATTCATTTTATGGACTTTTGAATACGAAAATAATTTAATTATTATTAAAACCAATGAAAGTGACAACATTTCACTCTCTTAAATCTTATAAGTATAATAATTTTAATTTAGAGTTAAACATCATAAAACATCGAAAATGAATAGTTTACAGAAATCTAATAAAATTATCTACATCATGATAATTTATTTAGAATTTTTTGGGATTAAATAATTGTCAATAATAGTGATACATTAATGATGCAGAAATTATTTATTTAGTGAAAAATGAATAATATAGTTTTTATTGAAATAGTAATACATATCAAAAGTAACAAAAATCTACAAAAAACTTATTTTTAGTGTATATAAAATCCCTAATCATCCACCGGCCGAAGTTTTGACCATTTGGATCCTTATTAAGGCAATTATGACACTTATATTATTTTATTTTAAATGATGCCAAAGTTGTCACCTTCATAATTTAATAAATATTACAATTTAAATATTGTGATTTTAAGATGATAAATTCGAGTAAAAGTATTATTGTGAAATTTAATAGATTTATATTCATCATAGGATTTTATTTTTAATTTTTATGCAACATATAAGTATATTAAATAATTATACAAAAATGATGTAGTAATTATTTTATAAAGAGATAAACCAAAAAATTTGTTTTTAAAAATAATAAAATAACTATTATATGAACTATTTAATGTTCTCCACTAATTTTATAGATAAATATGACTTTTTAGGAATCTATTAAAGATTTTAGTTCGAACATATCTTCTGTATATATTTTATTTAAATTCAAATAAATGAGTAGTGTCAAAATTGACACTATTGTTATTTTATAAAAATAACTTATTATAAAATTATTTAAAAATCACAAAAATATTTAAAAATTATAAATTTAGATTTATATGGTATAAAATGTTATAAATTATCCAATTATGGACAATTCACAACAAATAAGTAATTTTTTGTTATAATTAAAAATTTAGAATGTTATTACCATTAATAAAATTAAATTGATTAAATAAGGATAAATCATTTTGATAATGTTTAAAATAAATTCATAACATGTCTAAATTTTATTGGATGATGAGATTACAACCCTATACTATCTAATCTTCTGATATGAGTCATTTTTGGAGGTTTTTATGTGGGGTTAGATTTATTATAAATTAATATTTTTAAGAATTCCAAAGGCGCCCCTCTCCTCCCTTATAAAAGGGCACCTCCTCCCCCTCTTCCTCAAACCACATTGAGCCTTCATGATCGGCCAAACCATGAAAAATTATCTTCTCCACTTCCCTAGCAACATCCTAGAGGTCTTGGTCTTCTTCAAAGACCAATTTTAGTGCCCTCAGAAGAGGACTCAAAGAGGCGCTTCAAAGAAGAGGTAATGTCTGTTGCCGATTCTTTCAACTTTATTTCATCTTCCACTTCTTCTTATTAGGTTCTTTCATTATGAAGTAATAACATCAGTATCACTAATATACTGATATGTTATTATAAGTATGAAACAACCCTATTTCACCATCTATCCATCATACGGAAAATGAAATCACCGCCCATGCGTACGTACGGAATACCGTCTCCACGCCGTGGTGTAATCTATTTTCCACCACCACCTTACTTGGATGGGTATAATGGTGTAAACAATAACTATATATGATTATTTTAAAGTGATATTGATTCTGAAATAGTATACATACACTCGAATACAGTCCCACGATCATGAGAACGATATCATCGCCCGTGCGTACGTACGGACTACCGTCTCCACGACGCGATGAGATTCATTATCCACGTTAACCATTCACGAATGATTATAAAGTATATATAATAAGTAATCATGAATTATATGACATAATAATGATACTGGATTTATGTGTATATATATATATGTCATCTACTTAATTCCATTCAACTCAATAAGGAAACGAAAACAATGTTCATTCGTACGTACGGCCTACCGTTTTAATGAATGATGTATTTCATTCCATTTAACGATTTATTATATATATGTATATTATGAATATATATTATATATAAATATTGTTTTATATTCTTGAATTAAGTAATCATGATCTAAGCAATCATATGAATAATTACAAGTCAAAACACGGGCGACAAATGATACAATTTTACCCAAAACGCTTTTTAACATGGAATTTACAAAAGAACGGGTAATATAAAGTAATAAGTGAACCATATATGATATCATAACAATTAGTATGTTTCTGGAATAAGTCAATGACATTATTTAAATCATTATATAGGAGGTTTGGACAATTACGAAGCAAATCAGACCTAAGGTAAGGGAAAATATCACAATCTCATTTTATCCGAGATTGTTTATACTTTGGTATTTACTGGGGTGTATTTTATCATCCACATCCATGTTTCCTCAATATGTAATATTTATATCCTTTTAAAATAGTTTATAGCCAACTTTACCTTCGGTGAGTTTTTAGTAAAAGGTATGAAAGGAATATTTTGTTGTCTTTCATACGAAGTACTTTTTGACTTTTTCGAAAAAAGTACGAGAAGAATGTTTTTTCAACTTATACGGCATGAATGGATTTTTTTAAAAAAAAAATCCATGAAGGTTAATTTAAAATTTTTGATGTATATTTTTAATCAACATCTTTTAGTTTAAAATTGTATGACATGTTAAGAAAGGAAAATGTTTTTGAAGTAGAAAGGATATTTTTCCCAAGAATGGAGTTCAAGTGTTTTATCAAAATTATTTTCCATCTAAGATAATAAAGGGTTCTGTTTCTTTCCCTATTATTACATTGAATTGATTATGTTGTGATGGAATTATTTTTATGAATTAATTTATCTTATATGAGTTGTTTTATGATGTCACGATGTTTAAGATTCCCATTTTTATTATATGGGTTAGGCTATGATGTATGATTTATGATTTTTTGGCACACATAAGAATGGTATCATTATGAGATGGTTGGGACCAATATCTCCCTTCAATGTATTGGGTAATGATTTTATATCTCATGAGATAGGCATGGCTGGAACATCAGGTTAAACTGGTTCAGAGAAATAGGACTGAAACGAGGAAGGAACTCAGTTCAGAAATGGACTTTGTCCACTAAGATAGTCGTGGCAATGAGTCTTGACTAATAAAGAATAATTCTATATCATTATCTGTGTATTCCACAAAGTTTCATGTTTTATGTTATGATTATTGGGATTACATTTCACTACTATGATTTATCCCAGGTTATGATATTATGATCTCTTTTGTAGGTAAAGATTTCCAAAATGGTATGTTCTTATGAATATGATGTGATTGATATTTCTTTTGTTTACCCTTACTGAGCATTTGAGCTCACCGTTTTATGTTTTATTTTCCCTAGGATATAAAGAAAGGTTTTAGGTAAGGAAAAAAGGGGAAGATCATTATGGGAGATGTTGAAGATCTTTCACCATGATTAGAAGATTACGTTCTGAGTTTCCAAAGACACTAAACTATTACAGTCCTTTTGTGTGTGTTTTTGTTATGTACTAAGTATTCCGCAAAAGTAATGTAATGTCCATGTACGTCAGGCTTAGGGTCTCTACAGTTGGTATCAGAGGAAATGTTTAGTCAACCTTTTGAAACTAGGATGAGAAAACGTTAGTGAGATCCCTAGATATATTTCTATGGTATGTCTAGGGATGTCCCTAAGGATAAGTATACGTATAGGATATAGTCCTAGAACTACAGTAACAATATTAGAATTTAATCTACGATGTTAGATATTGAAGTTACTCCCCCTTTATTATGATTTTTTCCTCTAACACTATTCTTTTTGGGTTTTATAAAATGGCTGGAAACAAGATGATTCACGATAATGGATTTTATTATAGAAAATGGAATGATATTCTTCATGAGAAACCAAATGAAATGGGATTTGGAAGTCCAACCATCATTATTATGCAGAATCAGCAATCTCATAATATGATCAATAAACTCAAATTTGGTAAGTTTCCGGACTCGGCTAATAAGAGAAAGATGGAGTTTCATGATGATCATAGAGGAATGAAAGATAAATTTCCCCAATGTAAATCATGTGGGAATAGGCATCGAGGAGAATGTTTCAAGGGAACTGTACGATGCTTTGGGTGTGGAAAAGAAGGACACAAATCTAGTAATTGCAATGGAAAAGGTTCAGTTAACACCATGGATGAGAATAATGGTATTACTACGACATCAACAATGGTTAAATGTTTTAAATGTGTAATGTACGGGAAATATGCAAACCAATGCCCTAAGGGAAAGTATCATGAAGAGAATCAGTACGGTCATATGGGTAGTATTTATGTTGTTGATGATGAAGAGACTACAAATGATATGTGAGATGAATGAATTGTTGAATCACGGTCAATGGTTTAAGAAGGTAGTGGAATGATTGCATGTTTATCAAGTGTAATGTTGTATAAGTAATCTCATGGTACTATAGAATAAAGAGACATCTAAGGATTGTTATACTGTTGTCTTTAGTTATGTTTTGAATGAATATGATGAATGGTACCAGTGAACGTGAAAGGTTATTCAGATATTTTTGGAAAGTAGATGATATGCGCATAATGAAGTGATAAAGAGAAAATTAAATGTTTGATAGTATTCATGATCTCATGACTGATATAAGGATAAGGTCATATCATGGTTTGAGTATATATAATTTTTGAGGATTTTGTTATGTGGAAAGAGTTAACTTTTAACAGCATTCATGATTTCAATATGGTTCAATGGGTATTCATTTTTTTCAATAGAATACATGATTAAGGCCTTTGAATGTTTGGGAATGTGACCAACAAGACATATCTCATGTTATATGGGGATCAACAATGGTATTAATATGCTCATTGTATGAACTCTTTGGTAATCGTTTTCACTATAATATGAGATTAGACAACATTATTTTGGATAATCCTAAAGATTGGAATGGATTATGTTAGACATAAATTAGTATTGTTTAAAGATAGAATTTTTTTAGATATTATTTATGGGATGTAAATGTAATGTAGTTTTAGAAAAAGGAGAACCTTCAAGATGGGCGATAGCCCATCGCATCGGACAAGGCTATGGGAATCGAACCCACAACCGAAGTGTGATTGGCCTTTATCGCCTACCACTGGCCTACAAGAAGTCCTTGTTTAGTAGAAACTAGTTTTATTATATTAAGAAGTATGATATATGGAGTATAAGTACATTTTAGGAACCATATATGATTAATATCACTATAGATGGACTTATGTATTTTTTGTTAACTTTTCTATCCTTTTGTTTGAGACAGATAGAATGACCCATCATTCTATCACTTGATCTGCTAACACATCACGAATGAATAATTCAACTTCATTTCATTAAGAGATGAAGTGGAAATTGTCCAAAGAACGACCAACGGTGAGACTATACCAAAATCACGAAAGTATATCTTCTAATTCCAATTTCATCAACTTTAGGGAAATGATCTTGAAAACCAAAAATGTTGTCCTAGTGCTCTTATATTTGATGAATCAGATGGTACCATAGATCATCACAAATTTATGGCTTTGTGATTGCTGGATTTTCCATATCCATGTTCTCTACCACTCTCCATCAGAACATGATGGTTAGATTTCTCTTCCATATCCATATTTTCACATATGTTCTCCTATATGGAAACCCAGTGATGAGTTACTTTGGGTAATCATTTTGTTTCATACTTTAGTTTTTAAAATCAAGTTTCAGTATTCCTTTTTATGATGTGGGATTCTATGAATATTAAACGATTTATAACCCTGACGAATTTCGAGGGCGAAATTCATTTTAAGGGGGGTAGAATGTAACAACCCGATATTTTATGAAAAGTATTCTCTTTAATTTATTTGATGTCATGTGTTCTATGCTACAGAAGATTATCTTGTGCTATACGCCACATTGTATTAGCTTGAAGTATACACAACACTATTCTTAGATTGTGTTACACATAATTTCTAGTTCGTTTTATAATAGTCATTCTACACAACATTGATGGTATATATATATATATATTCAATTTATAAATGAAATATGGTTGGATTGTATTATACGATATAATAAAGGAGTCTTGCACAAAACACAACCCTGACTTGTCTTGCGTTACATGCAATCACGACCTTCCTCGATAGCGTGTGTTGTACGCAATACCAGGTTTTACTAAACAATGATATATTATTATAATATTATTATGAACTAGCTGTTATGAATAATATTAACTAAATTTTTAATTTTATAACATTATTATTCATCTTATAAATTTCATAGAAAATGGTATAAGAACAAAATAAATTTTTTGGGTAAGATATTTATTTTTAAAAAAATGCAGTTTTGACGACTTTTGATGGAGCACCCACATTAAATCTAGTTATTGACATTTTTATAAGTTCAATTTGACAAAATAAAATTCTTATTTTGAATTAAGATATAAAAATTTACATTGGATAATGTTTTGAAAATTTTCTGATAACTTTCATATTTTAATGAATAGTAAAAACGCGCTATATTTTAATTAAAAACATCTTTTTCGATATAATAATTTATATAGTTAAATTATAATACTGAGTGGTTTTAAAGTATAAATAGAATATATTTTTACCATTTAATATAATTTAGGTCATTATCATTGATTTTACATTGAATTCTTAGGTTAAATCAATTCAATCTTTTGCAATGTTTTAAACAAAAAACCGTTTTATTCGACAACGGGATTAATTTTAATTTAATTTCTACAACTTCGGTGTATTGAATTTAAAAAAATGGATTCCATATTACAAATATGTGGGCACAAATTATGTTAATAGGCTACTTTTTATTTTCTGTATTTATTAATAGTAACTACGATAAATTTTATTTACCATAGTTAAATGTTAATCGGGTAATTAAGGGTAAATATAATATTATAAAATTAGCCTAATACATGAAAAAATTATATTGGATGGCTAAGAGTATACCCATATCACCTAAGGGTCGGATTAGATTCATTTTAAGTACTTTTGGCCATGAAAATAATTTAATTATTTTTAAAACCAAAGAAAGTGACAACATGTCACTCTCTTAAATCTTATAAGTATAATAATTTTAATTTAGTGATAAGCATAATAAAACATCGAACATGAATAGTATCCAGAAAGATAATAAAATTATCTACATCATGATAATTTATTTAGAATTTTTTGGGATTAAATAATTGTCATTAATAGTGATGCATTAATGATGCAAAAATTATTTATTTAGTGAAAAATCAATAATATAGTTTTTATTGAAATAGTAATACATATCAAACGGACCAAAAATCTGCACAAAACTTATTATTAGTGTATATATAAACCCTAATCATCCACTGGCCTATTTTTGACCATTTGGATCCTTATTAAGGCAATTATGACGCTTATATTTTTTTATTTTAAATGATGCGAAAGTTGTCACCTTCATAATATAATAAATATAACAATTCAAATATTGTGATTTTAAGATGATAAAGTCGAGTAAAAGTATTAATGTGAAAGTTAATAGATTTATCTTCATCATCGGATTTTATTTTTATTTTTTATGCAACAAATAAGTATATTAAATAATTATACAAAAATGTTGTGGTAATTATTTTATAAAGAGATAAACCAAAAAATTGTTTTTAGAAATAATAAAATAACAATTATATGAAATATTTAATGTGCTAAACTAATTTTCTAGATACATAAGACCATTTATGAATCTATTAAATCTTTTATTTTGAACATATCTTCTGTATATATTTTATTTAAATTCAAATAAATGAATAGTGTCAAATTTGACACTATTGTTATTTTATTAAAATAACATATTATAAAATTGTTTAAATATCACAAAAATATTTAAAAATTATAAATTTATATTAATATTGTAGAAAATGTTATAAAGTATCAAATTATAGACAATTCACAACAAATATGTGCTTTTTTTATTATTTAAAATTTAGAATGTTATTACCATAAATAAAATTAAATTGATTAAATAAAGATAAATCAAGATGATAATGTTTAAAATAAATTCCTAACATGTCTAAATTTGATTGTTTTATGAGATTACAACCCTATACCATCTAATAATTAGATATGTATCATTTTTGGAGGTTTTTATGTGTGGTTAGATTAATTATAAATTAAAATTTTTAAGAATTCCAAAGGTGCCCCTATCCTCCCTTATAAAAGGGCACCTCATCCCCCTCTTCCTCACACCACATTGAGACTTAGAGTTCGGCCACACCCTGCAAAATTCTCTTCTCCACTTCCCTAGAAACATTCTAGAGGTCCTGGTCTTCTTCAAAGACCAATTTTAGGGCCCTTAGAAGAGGACTCAAAAAGGCCCTTCAAAGAAGAGGTAATGTCAGTTACCGATTCTTTCAACTTTATTTCATCTTCCACTTATTCTTCTTAAGTTGTTTCATTATGAAGTAATAATATAAGTATCACTCATATACTGATATTTTATTATAATTATGAAACAACCCTATTTCACCATCTATCTATCCTATGGAAAATGAAATCACCGCGCGTGCGTACTTACGGAATACCGTCTCCACGCCGTGGTGTAATCTATTTTCCACCACCACCGTACTTGGATGGGTATAATGGTGTAAATAATAACAATATATGATTATTTTAAAGTGAAATTTATTCTAAAATAGTATACATAGACTCAAATACAGTCCCACGATCATGAGAAAGATATCATCGCTCGTGCGTACGTACGGACTACCGTCTCCACGACGCGATGAGATTCATTCTCCACGTTAACCATTCATGAATGATTATAAAGTATATATAATAAGTAATCATGAATTATATGACATAATAATGATACTGGATTTATGTGTATATATATGTATGCCATTTACTTAATTCTATTCAACTCAATAAGGAAACGAAAACAACGTTCATGCATACGTACGGCCTACCGTTTCCCTGAATGGTGTATTTATTTCCATTTACTGATATTATATATATATATATGTATATTCTTAACATATATTATATATAAATAATGTTTTATATTCTGGAATTGAGTAATCATGATCTAAGTAATCATATGAATAATTACAAGTCAAAACACGGACGACAAATGAAACAATTTTACCCAAAATACTCTTTAACATGGAATTTACAAAGGAATGGGTAATATAAAATCATAAGTGAACCATATATGATATCATAAAAATGAGTATGATTATGGAATAAGTCAATGAACTTATTTAAATCATTATACAGGAGGTTCGGACACTTACGATGAAAATTAGACCTAAGGTAAAGGAAAATATCACAATCTCATTTTATCCGAGATTGTTTATACTTTGGTATTTACTAGGGTGTATTTAATCATCCACATCCATGATTCCTCAATATGTAATATTTATATCCTTATACAATAGTTTATATCCAAATTTACCTTGAGTGAGCTTTTAGTAAAAGGTATGAAATGAATCTTTTGTTTTTTTTCGTACGAAGTAATTTTTGACTTGTCTGACAAAAGTACGAGAAGAATGTTTTTTAACTTATACGGCATGAATGGATTTTTAAAAAAACTATTTCCAAGAAGCATAATTTACATGTTTTCATGTGTATTTTTAATCAACTTCTTTTAGTTTAAAATTGTATGACATGTTAAGTAAGGAAAATGTTTTTGAAGTAGAAAGGATATTTTCCTCAATAATGGAGTTCAAGTGTTTTATCAAAATTATTTTCCATCTAAGATAATAAAGGGTTCTGTTTCTATCTCTATTATTATATTGATTTGATTATGTTATTATGGAATTATTTTTATGAATTACTTTATATTATATGAGTTGTTTTATGATGTCACGATATTTTAGATTCCCATTTTTATTACATGGGTTATGCTATGATGTATGGTTTATGATTTTGTGGAACACATAAGAATAGTGTCATTATGAGATGGGTGGGACCTATATCTCCCTCCAATGCATTAGGTAAATATTTTATATCTCCTGAGATAGTCATGGCTGGGACGGTAGGTTAAACTGGTTCAGTGAAATAGGACTGAAACAAGGAATGAACTCAGTTCAGAAATGGACTTTGTCCACTAAGATAGTCTTGACAACGAGTCTTGACTAATAATAAATGATTCTCTATTATTATGTTTGTATGCCACAAAGTTTCATGTTTTATGTTATGATTATTAGGATTACATTTCACTAATATGATTTATCCCATGTTATGATATTATGATCTCTTTTGCAGGTTAGATTTCCAAAATCTTATGTTCTTATGAATATGATGTGATTGATATTTCTTTTGTTTACCCTTACTGAGAATTTGAGCTCACCCTTTTATGTTTTCTTTTCCCCAGGATATAAATAATGGTTTTAGGTAAGAAAAAAAGGGGAATATCTTTATGGGAGATGTTGACAATGTTTCACCATGATTAGAAGATTATGTTCTGAGTTTCCAAAGACACTAAACTATTACAGTCCTTGTGTGTGTGTTTTTGTTATGTACTAAGTATTCCGCAAAAGTAATGTAATGTCCATGTACTATAGTATTAGGGTCTCTACAATCACCAATTTTTATTTCACGATTCAATACCATCATTGAATGGAAAATAATGTGACAGGTTCTTTGAGTAGTAAAAAGTAGTGTCACATTAACCTTATTAAGTTTGGAACAATATCCATTGATTAATGATTTTATTAATTTCAGGAAAGTATTTGTTGGGGGGCAGAATTCCCGTTTTTCGTTTCCGGTGTTAGTGAAATCATCTCTATCTGACAGAATTAAGTAAGCACATAAGGAATAAAACATGTTCTAGAAAATGGTAGAGTAGGTTTAGAAATGTATTTTTAATGATTTTAACATTGATAATGATTTTGTTTTGAGGTTTGGGGAGAGATTATGCGTGCACTGTGATTCAAAATTAAAGAAATATTAATTATGTGAAGCTCATTGTTCTCCATTTTCTGTTCCTCCTAGAATTACTAAGATATACAGAGATCTTCAGAAGTATTATTGATTGGATGGAATGGAAAGATATATCGATGATGATACTATTAAGTGTTTGACTTGTCAACTGGTTAATTTAGAGTGACAGTTACCAAAAGGGATGCATCAGTCATTACCGGTGCTAGAGTGGAAATGTTAAAATATTTCAATGGACTTTTTTGTGGGATTACCAAAGATATATTTATGTAACAATTCAATATGGGTTATTGTTGATTGATTGAATAAATTTTCTCATTTCATTCATATTTGATATTCTTTGTCTCTATATCAATGTTATTGGTTGTATGTTAAATAGATAATCAGGTTGCATGGAGTTCCCCTCTCTATTGTATCTGATTGTGATCTCAGGTTTACATCTAACTTTAGGGAAGACATTCAAAAGTTGTTAGGTACTAAATTAAAATTTAGTACAACTTTTCATCCTCAATCAGGTAGGATGTCATAATGAACATTTTAGATATTGGGGGATATGTTACATTCTTTCTTAATAGATTACTATGGATTTTGGGACCAACAACATTATTTAATTAAATTTTCTAATAATGAATGTTTTAATTCAAGTATACAGATGGATCCATTTGTGGAATTATATGTGAAGAAGTGATAAACTCTAGAATTTTTTGGGATGACGTAGCTGAATGAATGTTGATGGCAGTAGAATTTTTAGATGTGTCAATAGTAAAATTTCATTTGATTTAAAAGCACATGAGAATACCTCAGATGCAACAAAAAAGTATTGCGGATAACCAAAGGAAGGATCATTCTTTTGAGTTTGGTGATCATGTATTTCTCAAGGTTTCTCTATGGATAAGTGTGATGTGTTTTGGTAAGAAGGGAATATTGAGTCCGATTATTGTTGGACCTTATGAATTCCAGGAAAAGGTTTGATCAGTTGCCTACAAAGTGGCTTTACCTCCACTTTTATCCCTGGTTCACAATGTTTTTCATGTTTCAATGTTCATAAAGTACATGTTGGATCCATCTCAGGTTTTGATCCTATAGGTAGTTCATTTGGAATAAAATCTATATTATGATAAACAACCAGTCATGATTTATGATCGAAGAGGCAAAGGGTTGGAGAATAAGGTAATTCATTAGATAAAGGTTTTGTGGAAGAACCATATGGTCGAAAAGATAATGTGGGAATATGAAAATTCTATGAGGGATAAATAGCCCCAATTATTTAATAATTCAATAAAATTTCAAGTATGTAATTCTCAATATGGGGGAAGAATGTAAATTCCCAGGTAAAAAAGAAGAATATGACATTTTCATATTTATTAATATTTTTGAATTAAATATTAATTTTACATTAAAGGGGTTGATATGTCCTATGTAGTACCTGATACACAAGAATGGGTTTCTTTGAAAATTTATGTTGCACAAAACATTGAGTTATACTAAAAAATATTAATTTAATATTATTATTTTAAATGGTAGTTAACACATAGATGTTGTAATGGATGGAAATAATAGAACTAAATAAATATTATTACAAATTTTTTTAATTGTTTTTACATTTATCAAATTTATGATAGAGGCTTAAAATGTTAATTAATCTAATTTTATGCATAAATACTCTAATTTTCTTTAAAGGGTCAATTTATTACCTTTTGATGGAGAATCCTCTTTAAATATTTTATTTTCACTTTTATATGTTCTATTTGACAAAATAATATCTTCATTTAGAATCAGGACATCAAAATTTATTTGGGATAATTTTAGGTATTTTTCTAATATGAATAATTTTTTAATGAATAGTGAAAAATACTGTATTTTAATTCAAAACTACTTTTTATGTGATTTATTTTTATGGATAGATTATATTTTTTATTTTTTTAAAATTTAATAAAATTATATTTTTAATAGTTAATTCAATTTTGGGCATTGAATGTAATTTTAATTTGAACTTGGACACAAACAAGTGTCAATATTGTGATAGATATTATTTCATAAAAACATGTTTTTTTGTTCTGACAATGTGAATTAACATTACATAAATAAATGAAACTTCTATATATTGAATTTGGTAAAATAGACATCATTATTTAATTTGGAATGTCAAATATAGCTTAGGCTGTGATTTTGGTATTTTTCTGAAAACCTTCATTTTTTGATTATTAGTGAAAACATTTAGTTGTAGTTAAAAAAATGACTTCTTCATTAATATAAAATTTTACCACATCTGTAAATTAAAATTTTAAAATCATACATAAATTATTTTCATCAATATATCTAATTTGTTAGAATATGATAAAAATAATTTTCATTGCGAATAGTAAATTTTGACTTTTTTTACTACGGTTAAAGGTTAATAGGGTAATTTTAGTTAAAAATATTATTATAATAATATAAAATTACATTAAAACTTGTCATAAAATTATTATATGGGTAATGGACGACCAATAATATCCATGTCTGGGATTTTTGGACATTGAAATCCTTTTTGGTAAGATAATGTCATTAATATATTTTTAACTAAAATAAAAATAAAAATATCATAAAAATATAATTGGCTACTCAAAAGAACATTATTGTTAGTTTATAATGGATATTATTTAATATAAATATTCATAATATAGATTAAAAATATTTTCAACATAACAATAATTTATTTTTAATTTTTACACATCAAATAAAAAAAATTAATTAGGACACAATAATAATGCAGTGTTTACCTCATTAATAAATGATTTAAATAAATCATAATAAAAAAATTAAAAATATATTAAAAACCAGTCCAATTATTATTTTATGATTTTATTTAGAACATGAGTAATATTATCTTCATCTTTAATAAGTTTTGGAATTTTAGAACACATAAATAATTATGTAATAAAATAATATTTTCAAATATTCTTAAAGAGCCCCTCCTCCCCCTTATAAAATTCGTTATCTCAATCCCATTACTCACACATTTCAAGCCCCTTGGATCATCCATACTCTAATCAATTAATCTCTCAATATAACTCTCTTCCACCTAGAAGCCTTACTTTATGCAGAAGGCTCTTCAAGAAATCCTTTTGGTTCAAACCAATGGATGTTACCCGATTTTAAAGGAAACATATTCTATTAAATTCTTTTATTTTATTTAACATCTCATACACGCTAAAATCTTTTTGTTAAATTATTTTATAAAACACAATTATATTAATTATAATTTGTTTTTTTGGATGGATTCAAACTACACTTACACACACCTCCATCTAATGGGTAAAGAACATACTATTTCTATGGACGACAAAATAACGCCTCCCGAAACAATGATTTTTCAATTATATCCTACCACATCATATGGTGGCAAGTAGGATGGAAATATATGTATATTTGATATATATTATATTTATATTGTCATTATAATTATTTTTTATTTATTAAAAGAATAACTGTATGATTTCCATAATAGGTAAACACAATAATTTCATTTGACGATGTGTAGACTACCACCCCTCAAAGTGATATGAATTATTAATTCCATACATGGAACATAATAAGGATGGTGTTACTGAATTTATATATGATATTATACTAGAATTATAATAAACCAATGTATCATTAATTTTTCATTCGATTAAATACACAATTTAAATGAAAGTAGCATTTATGAGTACGTACGACATACCATCTCTATGAATGGTGCATTTAATTTCCTATCTCAATTGTTATGTAATATTATAAATACATATATATATACTTGATATATATTATATGTATGTTATCTAAATCATGAGTTTCATTCTTGAGATAATGGACTTTTGACCACACTAACAACATGTAATTGTAAGAAGATCATTTTTTACTCAAGTTCCAAATATTGACAAAATCAGTGTTATTTACCAAAATGATTACATAATTTTTATAACATGAAAATAAGTTATATAAGTGGAATTATAAAATTGAAAAATTTTCTTAAGAAAGTATAAATTAACTTTAGTTTTTTATTCAGGAGATTAAAGAATGAACAAGTCATGTTGGACATGTGGTAAGGGACTTCGTCTCAATCTCGTTTCAATGTGGCATATTTTGATTTATACATGATTTTTTATACGGTTTAAAAAAACATTTGACTTTTCATTTCATTCAAAGAGAATATTTTCCTATAAAAGAGTTTTACTAAAAAACTAAAAGAATTTTTCTTTTTAATGTACCTGGTGAAAATGACTTATCTGCCACTACGACCATTATTTTATCTTTGACTTCCTTAACAAGATGAAATGTTTTTTTAAAGGAAAATAAATACCATATACTATTATTACACAATATTTTGTTGAAAATGGTTTTGATAATGGATTAATTATATAAATATATTTAAATGATATATTGTGATTTTTAATTTTTATCTTTCCTTTATGATTGTATTATATGTTGTGAATATGTTATCATTCTTGGGTATTTTTTGTATATGGGTGGTTCCATGATAAACAGAGGCCGAGTGAGGCCAATATAGTGCTCCAATGAATTGGGTAATGTGACAGATTTAAAATTCAATGTTTCTCCTAAGATATTTAGGAAATATACTATGATGGGTATTCCAAATGTAACTCCATACATAGTTGTGACAGCTACAATGTAAGTAAGTAATGGATTCCACACATTACCTTTATGATTTGTGATTACTATGGGTTATTCATAAACCTTATGATCTCTTATGTTATGTTAAATAGCATATGTTATTTATGTATTATTGAACTAATGTTTTCTTTCTTTGTTTTATAACCCTTACTGAGCTTTTTATTTCCATCACATGTTTTTAAATATTTTCCATTGGACTTGAAGATGAATAGGGTCAAGAATGGGATACATGGAATGTCATGTTTTATAATACATGGAACTAGACCTGACAATTTATATGAGTTTTTACATTATGAAAATAATGGAAAATTAGTAAAGGTGTCTACGTTCTTTATTTTGAGAAGTAATGTAATTTTTATGGCCTATTTCTTTATTACTCAAATCCTAAAAATATCCTCAACGTGAATTATTCATTTAATTTATTATTATTTAATATTTTAATGTTGGGTCCTTATACATAACCTGTATTTTTCATGCACACACTAAAAAACACACAACCATCATGGAAAAAATATAATCTGTTCAACAAATTCCATCCATTTTGACAATCTATTCTGTTATTGACAATAATTATGCTAGAAATTTCAAACAAACCATTCTATTTAAAAAAATATTCTTTTGTACAAAACGTCATAATATAACCCACATTCTAATATTTCAAAAAATAACAATTTCAAAATCATCATTTTAAATCCATGAAAAAATGATATTTATACAAAACCCCCAATTGTACATATTACTACAATTTTCCAAACCCATAAAAAGGGAACTTCCAAAAATATAAAAATAACTAATTAATTATTATATTATAACAATTATCCAAATTTGATATAATCCAATATGTTATACAAAATGTAGATATGAGTGAATCCACATAACTAGATGGGTTTGATGAATACCAACCACGAACAAGAAACACTGAAACTACTATGTACGAATTCCATGAAACCACCATAGATCTATTATAATACCTACAAAAAATATAAATATCATCATATTTGGCATAAAAAATCTTAGATAATCACACAATGGGAATATATGTGTGAAACCAAGGGGATAATAGAAGATGGCCTTAGTAGATCTAAGAAAACATGTTATGGAAAGTGGAGAACGAAACATACCACAAAAATTTGGATTGAAAACACCAATGAGGGGATAAAAATTGATTAAAAATCCATTAGAAGATGTTCTCCATATTTCAATGTAGATGAATCAATAATTAGTGGTTCATATTATAAATAACAATGATGTTATGTCAAAATGAGTGAGAGAATATTTTTAAGGATTTAGATTTCACTCTTGACATGGTTAGACCACACAGTTAAACAAACAATGAGATAACTATGCAATAGCTACTTCCTTTCAGATTAGCCTGCATATCCTCCTTAGATGGTCTCTCTTACAGTGAACTAATTATGCTGATGCTACTATCCATTATCTGTAACATCACACTTTTTCTACTATTCTTAACGCATGATTTGAACTAAATGTGCCCGACCCATGAGCCTATACATTGAACCCAAAAACTTATTGATTTTTTTCCAAAATCTCCCATTCATCACCCTTAGACATTATAAAAATTAAATACCTAAATTATGGGTTAAATTCCATAAATTAGTGGTTCTATAATTTTCATACTTATGTTGGTTATTTGAGGTTTTTCAAACAATTTTTTATATAAATCTTTATTTGTATGGACCATGGATGAAATCATCTTACAATATTTTCATATTTCATATAATATAAATAGTTTAATAAAACTAATTTTAATATATAAAAAATATTAATAAATCCATCCATGATTGTTGGTGATAAAAAATGAAATTCCCTGCTTGGGGAGGCTGCAATATACACATACAGATGATTAATGTATAAATATCAAAATGATTGAGAGTAAATGATGGTAAATGATAAATTTTACAAATTAAGACTACATTTATAATATATAAATCATTTTTATTCATATATTACATATTTTATATTGTACTTTAATTGAAGGGATTAAAAAATGGAATACATATCATGGTGGTGGCCAAAGTCCTCCCAACCCTCAAATAATAAAAAAGTTTTTCTTAGAATATGTAGAGGAAACAATAATGGTTATTCAAATATTATAATAAAATATTATAAAAATGTTTATACTGATGTCATTATATTGTTTTCTATTGACGATATTTGGTATTGTTGTAATGAGGGTAAATATTTAAGAAGAATAAAATACATACATTGGAGTCTTTATCTTCTCTTAGAGACCACCCAAGATACGAAGGAATT
This sequence comes from Viscum album, assembly GCA_963277665.1. NCBI lineage: Eukaryota > Viridiplantae > Streptophyta > Magnoliopsida > Santalales > Viscaceae > Viscum > Viscum album. The sequence goes on along the minus strand of OY728143.1, from coordinate 51,465,972 downwards.
ATGCTCAATTCTATATATCATGAAATTAATTTAATAAAAGTGAATTATAAGAGATTTATTTTAGAAAAATGATTTAAATAATTTTTTAATCATATGTGTATCCCTGGATGGCAGGAACTGATCCCATTTTATACGTGAGGAAACAGTACCTTTTGGGAGCACCCATTACACTTCCATGATATCATTACACATTCCAATAGTTAATTAATCCAAAATTTCATATAAATGTATTCTGGTGAGATATTCTGTAAATTAAAAAAATACAATTCTTTAGAAACATTTTTGAAACAAGATTCAAGCCTTTTACTATATATGTTTTTTAATTTATATTTTTCAATTTTTGACATTAGTAATTAGCCTTTAACTATGTAATTTATATGTTATTAAAAAATATTAAGTAATACATAATATCAAATTTTATGTTTTGAAACTGAATTTAATCTCAATTTAGTCTAATTTTAAATTCCAAATATGATAAAATCATATATTAGATTAAAATATATAATAAATAAATTTATAGAAAAAAGACTTTTGAACAATATGTGTTCTTAATAATATTAATTATTGATTACCAATTGAATGAATGTCAATATATTAATATATATATTAAAAATAGTATTAGTGTCATAATTCGAATTAGAAAAATTTTTTTAGATAGAGACTATAAAAATATTAATTAAATAATTAATTTTAAAAAATATTTTACAATTATCACTGTATTTGTGAAGCTCTACAGGTCAATTGTATTATTTTTTTCGATTTTTTTACATGGGATTATTCTAGTATGTTTTCAGAATTGGGTTTTGAAAAAAATTGTTTTTTTACTAATTTATTTTTTAGTTTGTTTCTCAATGGATGAGTGTATACGCAATGTTGACCAACTGGCTATGGTTTGGACTACCAAACTATAGTGTGGAACCTCGAGGTGGTTCATTTATATTGGAAAATGTAGAATCAAAGTCACCAGACTAGAGTGTGAAGTCTATGATGTGACATTTTTTTCATTTACATTTTCTATCCTACATCGTGGAGTTTGTTTTTTCGTGAGGACTTCTATTGGGTTTACCACTATTACAAGGTGGTAGAGGTTATTTCATGGAGTTATGTGTGTGGGGGGGGGGTGAGTTTTGTTGTTTTTCATTTTTTTGGGTTGATACTATGTGGTCCATGTGATTATATATATCATTGTAATGGGGAGAAGGATTTTTGTGAGGTTTTCACTGTGGTTTTCCTAGGCTTGTTGGTACTGGGGTGATTGTGTCATAGAATAACGGGTTAAGTAATATTGTTATTTTAAAATCCTAAAGAATTTGGGATAGATGGGGGTTCTTAACCAAGGCCTTGGTACTATACAATAATGTGTTAAGTGTTTCATTGTGGACAAATATTTTCCTTACTTGGTTTGAAAATCAATGATTTTTTAATGAAGACATTATTTAATCATTTCTCTTGTGTATTGTATTAGCCCAGTGTGTACCGGTGAGATCCTTTGACCCCATCAGAATTGATTTCAACCTCAGTTATTGGAAGACCCATTCATGGTGGTTTATATATATTATTGAGTTATTAATCTCTATACCAAGGTTCTCATTGATTAATTTCATGATGTTATTATACAATTCATTTAGTTTTTTTGGATTTCATATTATAGTTGATTTGAAGTTTGAAATAATTTTTCTTGATTGGGGTTTTCATTAAATACATATTTATTCTACTATGTGCATTGATGAAATTACATAATGGTAGTTTTTATAATAAAATGGATTTTCAAGAATGTAACATGGAATGATTAAATATGAAATTATTTAATATATTATGATAATAGATTTCAAATGGTGTTTTTGAAAATATAGATCACTGGGAGCCTTAGCTATGTTGTCAAATAATGTTGTCACTTTAGTATGTGTAATGAAAATATAGGGGTTTTGAATTGAAAAACTATATTGTGAATTGATATCTGTTGGAATCACTTAATTCTTGACATAGTGTTTTCTTGGTTATTTCAGATTATATTTTCACATAGTGTGTACCCAGAATATTATTCCATTTCATTTAGAATTGGTTTTATAGGTCATTGTATAGTTAATTATCGTCATATCAATTGTTAATATTATGGTGCTTTAATTTTTGTTTTTTCATATGTAATAATTCATTAGAACATGTACAAAAAATATCATTTTTTTGTAATGTTAATGGATTTTATAAAAAAATAAAATAATTTTCATTAAATGACTATCTTTCGGAAGTTCTTTATAAACTTGTTTAGTTTTATTGTTAGTGATAATTTTTTTAGGGTATCAGACCTTTTAAAGATTATTTGGGGAAATCCAACGTGGAATTTTAATCTAATCATTCATATTTGTGGTATTATTTAGATGTTTTTTCTGGACTTTGGATATTGGAATGACATCATGTAGTTCAATGCTCTCTTATTTGTCATCATCTCTATTATAGTGGGATGAATCGACGGTGATAGTTAGTCGCATGTAGAATAGGTATATGGATTTTATCATTCCTTTTATTAGGATTAGATTTACTTCTTTGGAATCGATATTTCAAGGATTTTTTCTTTTATTCAACTACATATCCTATTTTTCACCTTGTTTTAGATACATGAGAGGTGTTTTGTATATTTATTTGTACCTCCTAATTTAGAGGATATTCATGGGTAATTTATATACATGACCCATGATGGTTTTTTATAAAATGGTATGGGTGTGGGTGGATCTTATATTCATTATAAAGGGTATATTTATGTTGAAATGAAATCTCAAAGAGGATTTGATACAAGATGCCTATACCCAATAGAGTACGTAAAAAAGAAATCTGATTTCAGGATGGATATAATTGAGGGTAGAATTTTTATTTACTCCTCTATGGTAGAACATCTATTCGGTATATTTAGTACTCATTATTTTATATTAAAAATGTTGAATGAAATTTTGGTCTTGTGTTAAGAGTTTATACCATTCTTGTTGGATCATTCTCATCTTTTTAGAAAGTTGAGAAAACAAGGTTTTTAATGTATTTCATGTCGAGTATCAATATCTGACCTTGAAGTGGTTAGGTATTTCTCAGTTCATGATGATATCTTCCTGGTTATTATGTTCATTGATTGGATGGATAGATTTGAAGACCTAATTGGTAATAATCATCAACTATTTTTTCTTCACATGGTACATTTCAATCTATATATGGTGAGGGGAATTATAGATCTAAGAGGGAGGGAAATACTGTACCTTATGTAGGAATGATCACATGTCTGTTTTCATAGACTCTTCTTCAACATCATAATCATTGATTATGATGTTCTTTTAATGCAATGAGCAGTGAGTATCTTGAGGCATTTCAAGATGTTTTTTATATTTAACCACCATTGAAAGTGGTTGAGTTCACTATTTACCTTTCCCTTATCATGATTCCAATTTTAATACCTCATTATCTCATGGTGGACACTGAGTTAGGGGAACTTATTATTTAGTTTTTGGACTATACTGTCAAGGTATTAATTAATCCGATCAATTAAAATTGGACTTCTCATATCCAATTTTCTAATAAGGATTATGTAAGAATTATGTTTCATATTTATAAGAATAATATTAAGAAAGGTATCATTAAGGACTGTTATCCAATTCTAATAATTGATGAAATTTTTTATCAAATTATAATGGATCATTATTTTTCAATGATTGACCACAAGTCTGTGTAAAATTAGTTGAGAGTATGATAAGAGAAAATAGTTGGGATATATTCTAGGAGTTTGTATATGTATTTTGAGATATTTTTTATGTTTTACAGTACCACTGATGTTCTGTGGTATTTATAGTATTAATGTATGTCAATTTCCATAAGGTCTTATACTTTTTCAATGTTTTATTTGTGGGTGATATTTTAGTGTACGTTTGGTCAAAGGATGACCAAAATGATCATGCGCTTAAAATATATGGAACCTAGAAACATGATAACTAGAATGGTAATTTTCTTGAGTCTATGTTTGGATCAAAGAGGTTTTGTTTCATATGAATTCCATATATTATAGTGGAATCTATGTGAATCCAGAAAAGAGAGAGGTGGTTATTTCCTAGAAGAATCCTTGAAATGTATCTGAGATATAATGGTTTTTGGGTTTATGTTGTTATTACAGGTGGTTTATTTAGGAAATTTACATGATTGTGCCTTTAATGAATGATTTTACCCACAATGGTGTAATGTTTAATGGTAATTTAAATGTATTAGATATTTTCAGATACTATATATAATATTGACCTCACATCCTATTTTGATATTCCCAAAATCCTAGTTTAGGTTTTTATTTTTACTATGATTCTTCAGTTATGAGTTTGGTATGTGTCTCCGGGTAGTGGATGCTTTTTGTGACATATTAATCTCACTAGCTATTCCGTCATGTAATGAACTATCTTACCCAAGATCATTAGTTAGTAGTAATTATTTATGCACTAAAAACATGGAATCATAATTTAGTTAGTTATTAGTTCATAGTTTATTCTGATCATAATAGTTTTCTATACATTTCTTCCTATATGTATCTAGATTTATAATAGAGAAAATTTGTTAGATATCTAAAGTCTTTTAATTTTGACATTACTATACACAAGGGTAATGGAACATGCTCACTAACTCATTGAGAATGAACTTTCTAAGTCCAGCCATAAGGGAATCCTAGGTGGATTAGTATATGATGATTATGTTGACTGAGATGTTCATGGTAGTTTAAGTTTATAGTGATTAGTTTTTATTAGAATCTATTAATAATGAATCACAATTTGATGAGTGGGTTCCACCAGATATTAATTTCCATCATTTATTTGAAATCCAAAATTGCGGGGAGACCACAATTGAGTAATCTTGGTCCCCCATTGGTGCATTCCGATTCCGAGGTATTTATTTTTTTAATGTATATATGATGCATTAATTGAAGGGTGATAGAAATATGAATTTCTTTTACGTACACCCTAAAACTACAGAGATCTATCATGATTTTAGATTTCATAATTAGTGGTTTGGCATAATGTTTTCATTTGAAAACATTTTATCATAGTGCTTTATTTTTCATTAGATATAGGTAGGACATTAGAGACATGATAATTTGTCCAAAACCTTTCACATTTCGATATGTAGGTGGTATGTGAACATTATTGACTGTTTAATATGGGATTGTAGTGTGAGGGATGTGATTTTGGAGTTCATCGATTGACTTATGATATCAAAATAGGTGTGAATTCTATGAGGTATAGTCTAGCTAAGCATGGGACTGTAGTAGAGTTGGATGGCTACAAATGATGGCCTGGTGTTGGTACGATGATTATGGGAAAAGAGGTCACAAGGACATCGTCTTTTAGTACATGAATTTAATGGGGGATTACTAGACAAACAATAACTAATAGCGGGACTGTAATGGTGGTTTATCAAATGTGGTTGTGACCTTCCTCTCTAGGACAGTGGGTGTAGTATTTTGTATGGTTTAATTTAATTTTACCCCCATCTCCTCGCTATCGAGGAGAAAAAAGGTAGATTATCTTGAGTAATCGTATGTTTTGGAGGTAGTGAGGTGTCTTTTGTTAACTTTTTTATTGTTTTTATTGGGTCCTATGGTTGAAATCCATGTTTTAGAATTCTTTTCAAGATGTGATGGGTTACCAGTTAAAATGAGACACTAGATATCATCAATCGATGGATTTAAAAACTGAGTAAGAAATTAAGATTCTGGAGGATATGTTCCAATCATGTCTTCATGGTCCTGATGCTTCATGTAAAAAATATATACTTATAATAAATGATTCCTATAGTATGAGTTATGAGACTTTGATTAAGTTTGAACACTATTTATCACTCTATGTGTGGTCGTGAAAACCCCCTTTGTGTTGGGAAGAGTTTGTTGAGTGACTGGTTGTTGGAAGAATCCATGTCCAAGATATGATAAACTAGCTGCACTTGATAACAAATAGAATTTTAATGACATAAATTCATTAAAAATCATATAAGGACCATCATTGGTGGATCTTAGTGTTTAAGAGTACTGATTGTGTTTTTCGTTGAGTTTCACCTCTCTCATGACACCATGATTGGTAAATTAAGGTAATTTGGAAGTATATCTTGTAATCCCCTTTTAGTCCAATGATAAAATTGTTTATGTGGAATATTGGTTGTACTTTTAATTTCATTTATCATTAATTCATGTCATGTTTCATTTTTCTTTATTTAAGAGGTATTAAATAGACCCTTCCAATGAGATTGAATGGGAGGATGTTTACCTTAAGCATGAAACCTCTATTATTGAGAAACTGATTCGGGTTATGGATTTTTTGAAAAAAGAGCTTCATGGTAAATGCATTCTCCTTGTATTCACATTGTATAAATGCTGAAAAGATTATGATGAGACATGGTAGCAGGTGTTGTTGATGATGCATAAATGGAATTCTCTTTTTATGGGTACAAAATAATGAGAAAATTTTTAAGAATGAAATATTTCATGAGGCGAATAATTGGGACACCCACTAGGTCATATGTATGATTTAGTTTGAGATTGGATGGTCCTTGGGGTCCTTCCAATGGGTTTTAAGAAGTGGGGTTTGAGGACATTGTTTTTAGGAGGAAATCATGGAGTTCATAGGGGACTATTCTCAAGATGAGAGTGCCTTTAGTATAGAGGGACATGATATGGCATGGACTACATAAATATATCATGGAACATTGGAATGGTTTATTCCATTTTGGGAATAGTTGTGTTGTGGTCACCCAATTGGGGGGGGGGGGTGGAGTCTAGGATGATCAAATTCTACTCTTATATTAATCATGGATGCACCCTTGAGATTGGGTTGTAGTGTAGGCCTTATAATTGTATTATATCAAAAACATGGAGGCATATTATTCTTCATGTAATTTTACTATGTTGAGAATGGTGGTTCAGCCTTTTATGGTAGTTGTTATGAGATGGTGCATAAGTTATGACATCACCATATGTTGGGATAATAAAAATTTAGTGAGGTTTAAACCATTATTTTTAGGTAAATTTGGATATGGGTGATTTCTATTTATTTAAATGTGAATCCCTATAATAATACATTAAGGCCTAATGAATACAAAGTGGAAAGGGGTTCTACATAGAGTTATGGAAGCTCTCTAGTAATGTGGTAAGGGCTTCATTGTGTTCTTATATTTTTCAGACTAGGGACAAAATCAAAAATCAATTCCAATCCAACCATTATTCAATTTTTATCATAGTTCATAGGTGGTCCAAATTTCTTGCAATATGTTTTTTATACACTTTTGTTTATGATTCATCTTTTGGTCTTGGGAGATAATTTTTTTTGGATTATCTATATTCTCGATGAAGGTGTATCCATAAAATTATCATATTTCATAACATTCATGATGTTTTTGGATAATTTCATTGTTTTATTTTATGAAATTCCTTAATTTAATATCATGGTTGATAATAATTATGAAATCCATGTTTTATAGGGTTTTACATTTAAACCATATTTTTTACACTATTTGATTTGAAGAGTTTACCAAAAGGTTGTTTTGACTAGAAAATGAGTTTTAAGGAAATAAATTTTAGTTTATTCACTAGGAAAATGGTTTAAAAACATTTTTCATGTTTCTGAAATTGATTTTGGTTAAGGTAGAACATTTGGAACCTTGGGTGTGGTGGGAATATAACATGTCTCTTTACTTTGTGTAATTCCACTAGAGGTTTTTTATTTTGATAGGATGTGATCGGGCAACATATTAGTTAATTTACCTAATTCCAAGATTATTTTCTTATTTTCTATCTAGTGACCTAATCTTATTTGAATTTTTTTCAAAATTATATGTTGTTTCTTTTATTCAAGGGTTTACACATGATGGAATATTTCATGTTTTGTTTCTCAATGGTTTAACATATAGTCTATCTATATATTTATCATATGCTATCATTAATTCTCATATGTATTGTAACACCCCGATATTTTATGAAAAATATTCTTTTTAATTTCATTAATGTCTTGTGTTGCACGCTACACCAAAAAGAGCTTGGACAACACGTATCCCTGACTTGTCTTGCATTACATGCAATCACGACCTTCCACGATAGCGTGTGTTGTACGTAATACCGAGTTTCACTAAACAACGATATGTTATATAAACTAGCCTTTATGAATAGTAAAACCCACTTTTTGAAATTTTAGAAATTATAAATTTCAAAATGGACTTCATTTTTGGATTCAGAATATCTAATCTATCCTAGTGTGAATTTTAGGTATTTTTCAGAAAACATGTAATTTTCGATGAATAGTGAAAACATTGGGTTACTATTCAAAAATGACTTTTTATTTAATTAAATATTTATTTTATTTAAATTTATTTTGGGTCAATTTTGATACATAATATCTATATATATGGTAAATATAAGTAATTGGAATCATTTTATAATAATTTTAGATATATAAAAATTTTATTGAACTTTTCACCATCTTTTACCTACCTCCTAGGAGAATTTTCAAATTCACATAAAACATTTTTTTACCACTTTTGTGAGTGGAATTTCGAAAATCTGAGAGACACGGTTAATATAAAAAACTAAAATTTTGTTCAATGAGATGAAAATAATTTTTGGTGAATAGTAACATTTTACTATTTTTACCACTGTTAAAAGTAAATAAGGTAATTAATGGAAAAAATGATATTATTAATACCCTAAAACATGCCCAAATTCTATTGGATAAGTGTAATTCGACCACAAAAAACCTTAGGAATAAAATATGACCATTTAGGACCACTTGAATTAGATCAGGACATTTGATATTAATTTATTTAAAGAAGTGTTAAAGTAGTTAAAATCAATGTTTAATAAATAAATCATTTTTAATATAGGGTTATAAATAAGATAAATTCAACTATAAATATTCATTAGAAAGATAAACGTATTTCAAACATAATGGTTTTTATATTTATAATTTTTAGACATTAAATAATTTAATTTATTTTTGACACAATGATGATGCAGTAATTATCTTATTAATGAAATAATGATATAATTGATGTTATAAATACCCAAATAAAGGTAATTTAAGACGTTTTATAAATTACACAAATTTTATTTTTTAATATGACATGTTAGTATTGATTTAGTTAACTTTTTTCAAACCAATAATTTTGTTTGTATTTTCAAATAAATCAATTACCAAATAGTGTCAAAATTGACACAAAATAGTTTTTAAAACAAATATTATATTATTAATAGTTATTTTATTCTTAAAAATCTAAGGTTCGACCAAATGACTAGATAAGGTTATATATATTAATAATAATCAACTTGGAGTTATTTTGTCTTCTTATATTATGTTTATTAACCTTATAGTGTATGAAAACAAGAAGACACGGTAAAAGAAACATTATTTAAATTAAAGTTAAATCTAAATGATAAAATTAAAATAGAAACATAAACTTTTATAAATTTTATTGGACAAGAGGATTTCGACCCATCCCCACCTTAGCTTCTAAATAACTCAATTTTGAGCTATTAAAAACCAAATATGACTTTATAATAAAATAATATTTTTAGTTATTCCAAAGGTGCCACTCTCATCCCTTATAAAAGGGAACCTCCTCCCTCTCTTCCTCACACCACATTGAGCCATCAAGCTCGGCCAAACCCTGAAAATTTCTCTTTTCCACTTCCCTAGAAACATCATAGAGGATCTGATCTTCTTCAAAGTCCAATCTTAGTGCCTTAAGAGGAGGTTTCAAAAAGGCGTGTCGAAAGAAGAGGTAATATCCATTACCGATTCTTTAAACATAATTTCTTCTTCTACTTCTTATTATTTAGTTGTTTATTAATGAAGTAATAAAATCAGTGGCACTCATATACTGATATGTTATTTTAAGTATGAAGCAACCCAATTTCACCATCTATCAATCCTACGGGAAACAAAATCACCGCGTGTGCGTACGTACAGAATACGGTCTCCGCGCCGTGGTGTAATCTCTTTTCGACCACCACCTTACATGGATGGGTATAATGGTGAAAATAAATAACTATATATGATTATTTCAAATTGATATTGATTCTGAAATATTATACATACACTTCCATGCAATTCCACGATCATGGGAATGATATCATCGCTCGTGCGTACGTACGGACTACGGTCTCCATGACGCGATGAGATTCATTCTCCATGTTAACCATTCATGAATAATTATAAAGTATATATAATAAGTAATCATGGAATATATGACATAATAATGATACTTTATTTTTGTTTATATATATGTATTTCATCTACTTAATTTCATTCATTTCAATAAGGAAACGAAAACAGCGTTCATGCGTACGTACGGCCTACCGTCTCCATGAATGATGTATTTCATTCCATTTAATCGATCTATAATATATATATTTATATACTGAATAAATATTATAAATAAATAATTCTTTACATTCTGGAATTATGTAAATCGTGATATAATTAATAATATCAAGAACAACAAGTCCAAACTCGTACGATAAATAAAACGATTTAACCGAAAATGCTGTTTTAACATGGAACTTACAAAAGAACGGGTAATATAAATTCATAAGTAAACCATATATGATATCATAAAAATAAATATGATTCTATAATAAGTCAACGACATTATTTAAATCATTATACAGGAGGTTCTGAAATGTATGAAGCATATCAGACCTAATGTTAGAGAAAATCTCACAATCTCGTTTTTATTCGAGATTGTTTATACTTCAGAATTTACTAGGGAATATTTATCATCCACATCAATGTTTCCTCAATATATAATATTATTTCCATCCACCTATAATTTTTTAAATCCAATTTTACCCTTCGGTGAGTTTTTAGTAAAATATATGAAAGGAATCTTTTGTCGTTTTTCGTACGAGGTACTTTTTGACTTTTCCAGCCAAAGTATGGAAAGAATGTTTTTTTAACTTATACGGAATGAATGGATTTTTAGAAAATTATTTCCATCAAGCTTCGTTTACATGTTTTCATGTTTAATTTTAATCAACTTCTTTTAGTTCAAAATTATATGACATATTAAGAATGAAAAAAAGAAGTAGAAATGATATTTTCTTCATGAACGAAGTTCAAATGTTTTATAAAAATTATTTTCAATCTAAGATAATATATGATTCTATTTCTATCCCTATTTTTAAATTGATTTGATTATGTTATGATGTAATTATTTTTATGATGTCCTTTTATCTTATATGGATTATGTTATTATGGCATGATGTTTTAAGATTCCCAATTTTATTACATCGGTTCTGTTATGATGTATGGTTTATGATTTTGTGTCACACATAAGAATGGTATCATTATGAGATAGGTGGGACCTATATATCCCTCCAATGCATTTGGTAAAGATATATATCTCATGAGATAGACATGGCTGGAATGGTATGTTAATCCTGTTCAGTGTTACAGGACTGAAACGAGGAGTGAACTCGATTCATAAAGGGACTTTGTCCACTATGATGGTCTTTGCAGCAATGCCTTGGCAACGATTGAAATCATAACACGTGCTCAATGGTTTCCACACATACATGTTTTATTCCCATGTTATTTTATCATTATTGATGTTCCCTTATGATATAGTCCATACGTACTTCCATGATCCATGTCTTTGCTCAAGATTTTGATGTTTAGATTTTATGTTCAAGGTTTTGCATTCAAATGTTTATGGATTGTTTTATGTTCTCTATTTTTACCCTTACTGAGGATTTGAGCTCACCCCTTTTATGTAATCTTTTCCCCAAGATATAAAGAAAAGTTTTAGGTATGAAAAAAAGGGGAAGATCTTTATGGGAGATGTTGAAGATCTTTCACCACAATTAGAAGATTATATTCCGAGCTTCCAAAGACACTAAACTATTACATTCCTTGTGTGTCTATTTTTGTTATCTACTAAGTACAAAGAAAAAGTAATGTAATGTCCATGTACGTAAATCTTTGGGTCTCTACAGTTGGTATCAGAGGAAAGGTTTAGTCATCCTTTGGATACTAGGATGCAAGATCTTTAGTGAGATCCCTAGAGATATTTCTAAGGTATGTCTAGGGATGTCCCTATGGTTAAGTATAAGTATAGGTTATAGTCCTAGAATTACTATGACAATCTTATAATTAAACCTATGATGATAGATATTGAATGTACTCCCCCTTTATTATGTTGTTTTCCCTAGCATGATTATTGCCTCTCACACTTTTCTTTTTGGGTTTTAGACGATGGATAGAACCCGAAGGAACCGTGTTGATCAATGTAATGGACAATAGAATGGTTGTCCTCATGAACAACCAAATGTTATGGGAGATGGAGTGAAAACTCTTATTTCTATACTTACACAAGCTATGAATCATTCTGAAAATCCAAATGAGCAGAGAAGGGAACAATATTCTATTGAGTCCTTCATGAGGCAACATCCACCTTCTTTTAGTGCGTCTTCTAATCCACTTGTTGTTGAACAATGGATCATTACCACTGAAAAGATATTTTCAGTTCTTCAATGTTTTGAACATGATAAATTCATCTTAGCAGTATATCTTTTGGATGGTGAAGCTGATCAATGGGAGAATCTTATCAATAATACGAGGCTAAGAGATGAAATTTAGTCCATGGAATGAGATGAGTTCAAGAACTTATTTTTCAATAAGTACTTCCCTCGTATTATTCGAACAAAGATGGAGAAGGAGTTTCTTGAACTAAAGAAAAATGATGAAGAATATTTTGGTATATAGGAAGCGAATTTTACAAGCCTTGCAAGGTATGAATCTGGCTTTATCATCCAACATAAATGTAAAGTTGATCGATTCTTCAATGGCATAAAACCAAATCTTCAAAGGGAATTATCTATAAGAGACATCAGTATCTATAAAGAAATTGTGCGTTGTGCTATCCAGGAAGAAATGGAAGTTGGTGTTACATATCCATCTCATGGTTTTGACAAGAAACGAAAGATGGAGTTCAAGGAGAAATCTCATAATAATGGTGAAATGAAGATGAATGTTTCCTTATGATAAAAGTGTGGAATGAATGATGGTGTAGCTTGTCGTAATGGGACTAGATAATTTTTTAATTGTAGAATAGAAGGTCATCGAGCAGCTGACTGTCGAAGTAATGGAAAAAGGTTGCTAATGATGTGAATAAATAAAAGACTCCAGAGAACGAACCACCAAAACCTTAATGCTTCAAGTGCAATGGAATGGGGCATTATTCTAATCAATGCCCAAATTCAATGGTTAATGATGATCGACATATGCAACCAATTAAGGAAAAGGAAAAAAGGGAAGTCACATGCGATCACCATTTGTGATGTTGAATATGACAATGATGTGGTTGAATAATTAAGTTTTTATCTATGGGATTTCAAAATAATGTTGTATATAGTATCATGGAATATTTATGTATTGGTCTATTGTGGTTTTCAATAATTTTATGGTACCAGTAACCATGGAAAGTGATTGAGATATTTTTGGAAATAAGATGATATGTGCATAATGAAGGGATTAAAAGAAAACAAAATATATGATAGTATTCATGAGATCATGACTGATATAAGGACAAAGTGATATCATGGTTTGAGTATATAGAATTTTTCCGATTTTGGTATATGGAAAGAATTTCCTTTTGAAAACATTCAAGTTTTCACTAAGGTTCTATGGTAATTTATTTTTTTCAAGAAAATACATGTGGTGTCATTGCAGATGTCATGTACCATAAAGTGGGAAAAGGTATGTCATCACCCTTCTTTAGTGGAGAATTTTGATTTCTTGGTGGAGCTTGGAGCATAGAGCTTGGTGTGGACCTGTGGTGATGTCATGGCTCATGGGGTTTTGTTGTTTAGTTTTCTATTTGTACTCTGATGTGGTATAGACATTCCTAGTTGTATTGGTATTGGGATGTATTATAGAACAACATGGTTGTGTTTCAGAAATACATACTGGAATATTTTATTTACATGCATCTTATAGTGGTTGTTAATGTATTGTTTGGTCGTTGTTTTATGGGAAAATAGTTCACCAACTTGTTCTTCAATCCCACACAATTTATTTCCATCATTTTGCATTTTGGGAACGTCGCTTAAGGCCATGTAGCCATCACCACCTCCTTAAGCCAATGTGGTAGGGGTGGGTTGTTACATGTGGTATCAGCTTTTTCTGTCCACCAGAGTTGATTATAGGATTTTGTGTTGACATTCTTTTTGAGTTATTCCTAAAGTCAGGATGGTAGCAAGACATAATAATTTATGAACATGAAATATATAACAAAAAAGGATGTATCTAACCACCTTATGCTGAAATTCAAGTTAGCAGGGAGTGGGGTACATATGTTTTTTGGAGACACTTATAGGCATTGGAAATATCATTGTCATGGGTGTATCCAATGAGATTTTCATGGAATATATAATATAAATGTCTTCCCTGTAGGATGCTTATTTCATTGGGGTATAATGAATTTAGGGCATAATTGAGAAATGGTTTTTCCAATGTGTGAAATTGTAATGTGAATAAATTTTTTATTTTGAAAATGGTTTTCATTTCAAAATGGCGAAACATTGAAAATGGGAACATGTGGAAATCCTTGTTCGATATTGTTGTGTAATGTGATTAGAATTGGGAAATAATGATTTATATGGAAGTTATACTCATGGTTTTGTTGTTTATATTTATTGAAGTGGCACCAGGTAGGCGTCTTAGAGACCAACCGGAAGTGGCCGATGAGAACATGGTTGCACCTGAGCCCCAGGTGAACCAACAGTTAGTGGATAGTACAGTGTAAGATTTCCAATCTGTGGAATGTGGGAGAAAAGTGGATGAACTATGGCATGTGGATCATGCAGTTCAGTTTCTAATGAAGAATCCACCCATCATCAGGGGTGATTCAGATCCGGAGAGGGAATAATCATGGTTGAGTAGATAGAAAAATATTTTAAAGTTCTTGGGAACAATAGTAGAGTTAAAAGTGATGTTTTTCACATAAATGTTGGTAGATCTTGCCCTTCAGTGGTGGGAGTTTGTAGTCCAAGCGGGGACGGACCATGTTGTGACATGGGAATGCATTGAGGAATTGATTAATAAACAATTATACCCACATATGTTCATCATTCAGTGCATGACTGATTTCTTCAGTTTGAAGAAAGAGCATATGTCCATGACGATGTATGTGGATAAGTTAATGACCTTATTTAGATTGGCACCCGACGTGGAAGGTAGTACATATTTGGAAACTCATACCATTGATGCTGTTTTGAGTTAGGAAATTCGTTCCAAGATAACTGTGTTGTGTATTGGTGATTACATAAATATGGTGAATAAAGCATTGGTGGCTGAGCGGGATCTGTTGGGAGCTCCGGGTGGAGGAAGCATAGTGGAACACATGGGGAATAGTGGGAAATCAGATGCTGGGATCAAGAAAAAGAGATAACCTTATTTCCATGGTGAGAATATGGAATATAATCAGACGGTAGGATCGGTGAATCATTATCTGAATCCCCAGTGAAAACAATGATGTTTTCACCATGGTTTGATGAGCCACATAAAACGAGTTTTTACGGAACAACCTTGAGCATGTCATAATTTCATGCAGATGATTCATCAATAGCGTTATTGTCTGAATGCTCTGTGGTCAGGTGTGCATGATACTTCTCAAGGATTGCAGATGTCGTATGCTTCGACAGGATGAGGATACCAGCACACCCCTCGCATGAAAAGTAAATTAGGTCATGCTGATTCATGGAATACCACAATGAATAAAGAAAGCTATAAAGAGAAAAGTGTGGAAACAAAGGCATTGTTCATAACTGAGCAGGTTGTGGTGGATGGTAAGTCGGGACCATCCACGTTGAGTGGTACTATCCTTTTAAATTCTACCTTGATTAAAGTGTTGTTTGATAGGAGGGCTTCACACTCTTTTATTGTTGCATGTGTGGTCGAGTTGCAGGGTTTAAGGGTAGAAATGATTCCCTCATTCATAGAACTTCAAACTCCTCTAGGTATAAGACAGTGTCAAGACTTCTTCTGTAGAGCATGTTGTATCATTGTTGGAGAGGTTTTGCTAATGTGGAGTTTCTCAATGCATGATATGGATGGGTATGATCTATATTTGGAATAGTTTGGCTGGTGGATTTTAAGGCCCACATCAACTACGATGCATGGACAATGATTTTTACAACACACGATGTCATTAATCATCTCATTATAGATGAGAGGAATGAAAGTTAGTGTGCAACGAGTTTGTTGGGACCAACAATAGGCACGTTATCATATCTGTCGGAGTTATTGTCATAAGAATCAGTAGAGGGTGTTGAGGAGAGTGTTCTTCTGGTAGTGGTGGATCAGTTGCGGGTGAGGAAGTATGATATTCCTAAATCATATTTCAGATGTAGACATGACCATTAGGAATATGTGGTTATTCCCTATGGTCTAATGAATGAGCCAGTGATGTTTATGGAACTGATGAATCAGATATTTCATAGATATCTAGATATATTGGTCTTGGTGTTTGTAGATGATATTCTGTTGTATTCAAATACATGAGTGGAGCATGATCAGAACATGGCGGCAGTGCTGTGGATTTTTAGGGAGCATCGGTTGTATGCCAAATTGTCAAAGCATGAATTTTGGATAAAATATGTTTGTTTTAATGGCCATGTGATTTCTGAAAGGGGTGTTTCAGTGGAACTATAAATGATAGAGGCTGTTATCTTGTGGAAAATTCTGAAGAATGTGTTGGAGATACAGAGTTTTCCCTCAGTCTAACATGGTATTATGGGCATTTTGTTCAGGATTTCCAACATTTGGCTTTGCCGATGACAGCGTTGACAAGAAATAATGTTCCATTCTAATTGAATGAACAGTGTCAACAGTGTTTTGAAGAGCTAAATGGTCGACTTATATCAGCACCAATCTTGGTTTTTCTAGAACCAAGAAAAGGTTACATGGTGTATTGTGATGCATCAAGATTAGGGTTGGGGTTCGTTCTCCTGCAAGGGAATCATGTGGTTGTATATGGATCACGACCGTTGAGGGTTCATGAGAAGAACTACCCAACTCATGATTTAGAGTTTCCAATAGTGGTCCATGGTTTGAAAGAGTTTCATCATTACGTATTCAATAAGAAATTCATGTTATATATAGATCATAAGAGCTTGAAACCAATTTTCACACATATTTATTTGAACTTGAGGAAAAATAGATGAATGTAATATCTCAAGATGTTTGATTTTTACTTAATGTATACACTAGGTAAGGGAAATTTTGTGGCAGATGCATTAAGTAGAAAATCATATGCTCAGGTTTACAAACAAGCATCAGACTAGTTGTAGTTGATGTTGGTTAAAGCTGATATGCGGATGGAATTTGAAGGAAAGGGTGATAGAGTGGTCTTATTTCCAATTTTGTCGATTCTAGACGTGGTTGTCCTGGATAAAGAGGCACATATATCTGATTCTGAGTGTGCGACCATGGGGTCAAAACTCACTAGTGATAAGACCATTAAGGGTGGGAAACTTAATGGAGATTCAGTTTTGTATTTTTGGAATTTCATGGTTATACCCGTTTCTTTTCAGGGAGATCTTCTCAGGGTGTATCATCATTCTCGATGGGTTATTCATCCTGAAATTCAGAAATCTATAATGTATTGAAAGTGTAGTTTTTGTGGGCTTTTATGAAAATTGGAGTGGGTGAGTTTGTTTCGAGATGATTGACTTGTCAGCAGGTCAAGGCAGAGAATCATAGGCTAGCAGGAATGCTGCTTCCTTTACTAATACAAACTTGGAAGTGGGAGAATATAGTGATGGATTTTGTCACAGGTCTCCCAAGAACGGTCAAAAATCATGATTCCATTTGGGTAATAATGAATTTTCTAAATAAGTCGGCCCATTTCATTCCAATTAGTGATTCTCATACGGTGGTGGATTTGTCCAAAATCTATATCCGGGAGGCGGTAAAGAAGCATGGTGTTTCAGTTTCGATTGTTTCAGATAGAGATGTAAGGTTTACAGCTCGTTTCTGGAAATCCTTATTGTAATCCCTTGGGACACAGTTGACTATGACCATGACGTATCACCCTCAGATGGATGGTCAATTCAAGAGGACAATACAAACTCTGGAGGATATGTTGCAGGCTTGTGTCATGGATTTTGGTGGCTAAAGGGAGGAGCACTTGTTTTGGGTTGAGATTTTGTATAATAACAGTTATCAGGCATCTATACATATGGCTCCATTTGAAGTATTGTATGGTTGACTGTTTCGTTCTCCTATTTAGTGGGTGTAAACCGGTGAGTCCTCGATAGTCAAACAGAGCCTTGTACAGGAGACTATGGAGAAGATCAAGTTGATCAGGAAGATAATGGAGACATCTAAGAGTCTTTAGAAATCCTATGAGGATCATCGTTGATGACCATTGTCATTAGAGATACGTGATCATGATTTCTTGAGGATCTCTCCTAGGTTTGGAGATCGTCGGTTTGGGAAGCAGGTAATGTTATCTCTAAGTTTTATTGGACCTTTTGAAATTCTTGAGAGGTTTGATGTGGCTGCTTATCATTTGTCTTTGCCACCATGGTTCTGTGTTGTGCACAATGTGTTTTATGTGTCGCAGTTGAAAAAGTATCAGCCTGATCGTGACAATGTGATTCGATCGGATCATGTTGATTTAGAACCGGAAGCTTCATTGGTTCATGTGCCCGTGATGGTTGTGGATAGGCAAGATAAATTCTTTCTGGGTAAAATAATCGGTTTAGTTCATGTGTTTTGGATACATGGTCAGATTCAAGGGGAGATGTGGTAGATAGAGAAAGAGATAGTCAAGAAAACTCTCAATCTCGTTCCGAAAAAGGGTGGGTATACTACTTTCCAAGGATAGAATGACCAAGGGTATTGAGAATTTAGCACCCCCGGTCTGAGGTATGTGACCTTTGTATAAACATTTTTATGTGTTTAAAGTGCATTGGATGAGTTGGGAAAAAGTTGGGATTGTTTGGAATGGTTTTGAATGATTTTGACGGCTTTTATTTTGGAGTATAGTTTGAGAACGGTTTTTGGAATCCATGCGGATTCCGTAGGAAACCATACAGGGGGAGGCATTAGGCTTCGCACGGCTTGTGCATGGTTTTCCAAACCGTTCAAGGAAACCATGCAGACCCTTTCTATCGAGGCAGTAGCATGCACACAGTTGGCGCATAGTTTGACCAAATGTGCGGGCTAACCATGCGGCCACAAAAAAATAGGGTTTTACGTTCCAGGCACCCTCGGGCTTAACATATTTCACTACAAACTTCCTCCCACATGAATGTCACTTGGTATTTTGGGTTCTCAGGTGTTTATGGTGGTCCCCCACACATTTTGTAAGCAAATTGAATAGTTTTCAAGTTGATTTGAATGTGGATTCTCCTGGGTAAGTCTATCGTCTTGTTTCCCTTGTGTTTTCCTCTAGATAAACATCTCTATATATCATGGTTTTCTAGATATACACTATTTGTGTGTTGATCTTGGGTTGGGGATTCCTTGGATGTTGATTTTAATGATTGATATTCTTAGAGAAGGGGATCTACAAATTTTTTGGAGGAGCGTTCTCCGAATTTGAGGTTCGGTTGCATTTGGGTCGAGTTCGCCAGAACCCTAAAGGTAGGTGGCTTCTCTCTCGACTCCACTTGGATAAAGCTATTTGTATTGGATACAATTAATTTTGATGTCTTGAAATTAAATGAGTTTTAATGTGACAAGTTGGTTGGAAATCCATTTAGGGATTTTTGGGAAAATATGGGTTTTATGGTGAACGACTCATGTTGTGGATTTTAAAATAGAGATTTAAAAATTTGTTCTTGATAATGATTTGGAAACATGGGTGATGAATAATGGTTTTCAATAAAGATTTTGATTTTATTGAAATGTGGTTTTCCATGGAAAATGTTTTCAATAAATTAATGATTTAAATAAGTGGATTGGTATGCGATGGAATAGGTTGATTTCATCTTATTCTTACATTGGTGGGTAATATTCTTGGTTGAGAATGATTTAAATGTTGTGTGGAAGTGGGCAGGAAGTCTCATGATAAAAGTTGATGGATAGTTGTCGGAATAACAACCATATGAGTAGTGTTCAGGATGTACCACTATTTGTGAATGGATGAATGGGTTGGGTGGATGTTCCACCATTTTGGTTGCTTTTGTGTGAATGGGTGAACAGGTTGGGCGGAAGTCCCACCATTTGGTTGTTTGTTTAGAATTTCTTTGCGATTTCGAAATTGTTGTTCTAGTTTTTAAATAACGAAATGTCTTGTGACATGTTTTATTGGATTTCCCTTGGTTTCTTGGGTTTGGTTTGATTGCTTGGTAAGGGCATGTTTGGCTTAAGGAAATGGTGGTACTTTTGTTTATTTTTACATAAATTGTTTTATATAAATGTGCTAATGGTTTTATCCTTGTAGCATGTGTTGGGAAGTCATATGGGGATAACCTACTGAGTTTTAGTACTCACCCCCTTCTTTGGCATTGTGATGTCTTTGCAGATGTCGTGTACCGTGATGTGGAAAAAGGTAAGGCATCACCCACCATTAGTGAGGCATTGTTATTTATTGGTGGAGTTAGGATCTTTGAGCTTCTGGTGGAGTTGTGGTGGTGTCATGGCTCGTGGGGTTTTGTGGATTAGTTTCCGATTTGTACTCTGATGTGTTATAGACATGTGTCATTGTATTGGTTTTGGGATGTATTGTGGAACAAATTGGTAGTCTTTCAGAAATACATGCTGGAATATTTTATTTAATTCCATCTTATAGTTGTTTTTAATGGATTGTTTGGTTGGTTTTTTCGTAAGGGGAAAATTTTCCCCAACATGATCTTGAAGCCCTCAGCATTTATTTACAGCCTTTGGCGTTTCGGGAACGTTGCTTAAGTCCATGTAGCCCTCACCACCGCCTCAATCCAATGAGGTAGGGGTAGGGTGTTACAGTGATCCCCTTTATAGGTCTCAAATTTGGAAGTTGACTATTTCGTTATTCCGATTTGAAAGACAACTAAAATTATTTTATGTATATGATGATCTATATCACCTAAAAGTAGTTTATTTTATTTTATTTTTATTGTTTTTTTCGTTGAGGAAAAAGTATGAGTGTTATTCATGTGAAAAGTTTATGTTTCATTAGCTCAATGAATGTTGAATAGGTTATTAGGTTTAAACTACACTAATGGGATTTCATTATTTTTAGGTATCATGATAATCATTTATTTATCATCCCAATTTTTAAATATTTTCATAGGATTTAAGGGAGAATAGTATAAAATATGTAGTCCAGTAAATGTTATGATGATTAACCATGAAAAGAATCCATGTTTCGTTTTAATAGTTTTATTATAATGGAAGAAAGAAACACTGTTGGAAGTGTCCACTTTTTATTTCTATGTATTTGTTATGTAATTGTTATGGGGTAGTACATTATAGCTCAAAATCTGAAAAGATTTTGAATTTAAATTCGTGACTTGACTCATGATTATGTATCATGTATGGTTGGATCCTCATATCCATATATATTTTATCATAGGTCCTAACATCAGGGAATTTTCTTCATCGATTAATGTAAAACATTAATTACAAAACTCAGTTAGAGAAAAATATATGATTTCGATATCAATGTAGTTATTATCCAAATAATCATGATCATAAATATTCCAATGATAACAATTTATTTATAGCTGACTGGTCATGTTGTTAACATATGATAATACACCAAAATAGTGTTTAAAATTCCATAACATCTGATGCCGAAAAAAATTCACCTCTCCCCACTAATTAAATTACCATCACATTCATTATTTTTCTACATTGGAATATCCTATTATTTACAAGTATCTATAAACTATTATTTCTCATAGAATAATATCAATTTATTTTCATATAGCATAAATAAAAATCAAATTTTCATAGAAAATGTATTTCAATAAAATTATCCTTAATGGGCCGAAGGCCTTCATTTTTATTGATTTTAGATTACCCCCCCCCCCTTCAAGGGATGTGGGGTAACCCTTACAAGGCCCGTAGGATCAGAGATTAAATGGCATGTAGGCTTAGGAGATTAAATGTCCTGAAGATATTAGGAAATTTAACCAGACTATCAACAAGGAACTCCCCTCCCCAGCATCTGCATATTGATAGTAGCTCTCCACCTTTCGTATTACCGTCTGGCTAGGCTTCCCATGCAAGCATAGGCTGGTACCGATTGCATAACCATACCCTCTCACTCTGGTAATCCATTTTGTTTCTCTCTGGTGTGTGAACCTTCTCTAAATCCTCTTCTGGGGCTGCTCCTTTTTTTGTAGCGTGTCTAGGGCCTGCATTCATGTGGCTCGAAGGCCTTACAGTGGCCCTAGAAGATGTGTACTGAATTATCTATCATCAAATATTGTTTCATGGATCCTAATATAGTTTTCGATTGAGCAACATAAAAACCCATAGATTTAGTTTTCAATAGATAACTATAGGAATTATTGCTTACTAAAGAAATAACCACAAATAATCTTTCTATCATACACAACATCACATCTAATTATGACATAGAAACTTCATTATATGAGAATCTATACAATTCCGAATTCCAGGGCTCATTTATATAATTTTATTGTTCGTTATGAATATGATTACTCAAACTGAAGTTTACAACATACTAAACCTCATTATTTATATTTATTATTTGTGAAAAATCATACAATGGAATGAGTGAAACACCTTTTATTCTGGGATTGATATCACATGGTGATCGATGTTGTATGATGTTCCTCAGTTTTGAAATACGTTACTAGTAAATGACCATGTACACATAGGATGAAGATGATAACTTGAATTATAATCATAAATAACAGACCTGATTAATCAAGAGGTCAATATTTTGTGTGATTGTTTTTGTGGTATAATAGAAAAATATAAAGGTTTGAGTACAAAATGAAACCCCTATATTTTGCGGCATATTTATTATAATCATACAACTTAATTTTTCTGTCTAGAATTGAGTATAGAGGACTACTCCAAAAACCCCACTGACTCTATCATGTGACAACTTTCCCACATTTTTTCTTCCCTATACGGTGGTGCCACCACCCTACTCATTTTCACATCAATATGCCTACCTATCCACCCTCCTGTGCATTATCTCTATATTCCACCATGGGGTGACCTAATTGATCTGATTTCCCACCTAAGCTGTGGTTGGATAGGTCTATGGATTTTTGTGGTTGGGAAAAAATCTTTGGGAAAAAATTTAAGTGATAAAAATGTATCATATAATATAATTCCATGTCATTTTCAACAAATAAATTCCACCATGTAAATATAATGAAATCCCTAAACAAAATGTTCCTCATCATCTCCCACGATATTCTTCATGTAAAATATAAATACTTTTTATCGATAATTTTATAATTTATTCATGAGAATAATAATATTTATGTTATTAGTATATATTATTCCATGAAATATTTAATTTAAACTTATTGAGACATTATAAATCCCTAATCACATGTCATTATCATTGCTGATCAGTTCAATAATAATCTTAATATGTAAGGAAATTTATTAAAGCCTTTTATGCGATGCCATTAAATGAATCCATAACAATATCCAAGTATCACAACTATATCTAATATTTCCTAAACCAGATTAAAACAAAATAAAAAAATAACCCGTGACAAATATCTTACAAAATACTAGATATTTTTTTAAAAATAAAATGTTGTAACTATTCAATAATTGAAATAATTAAAATGTCATAATCAATATAAAATGTATATAAATTTCCATATTATCAATATTATGATTATTATCGATGAAAATAAAAATATAATTCAATTAAGGAAAGATATTGATTGTTTTTTAAGCAATATAGAATAATTTTAACTCTGTTGAAACTATTTTATCATTTATGTATGGTTTACTCTTTTTCTATGGTTACTAATTATTATGACAAAAAATTATGTTTACATTATTAGATAATTTGTCTTATACTTATTATAAAAATTGAATACATAATATAATATAATATTTCTATAACTAGGATAAATTAATTTTAATATGCATAAACAAAATGTCTTAAACCCATTTTTTAGAAAATATACTTTCAAGAATAAATAAGATTTTACTCTTATTGAATTATTATTAAAAAACATTATATAAACATTTGAATATTTTATTTAGCCAATTGATAACCAATATATGAAATATTGTTATTTTTATTACTTCAATACCAATATTTTTCTTCAAAATAGTCATTTATTATTGATTAATATAAATAATAATGAAAAATAAATGATGTTAATATATTTTTGATTTTCATTAAGAAAATAATATTTTGGAAAATGTAAATTTATTTAATAATTTTCTAGAAAATAACCACCAAATTTTTAATGAAGGTAAATATTTATAAATATATACCAAATTCTATTATTCTAATTCATTCCAACCAGTACTTGGGAAATAATGTAGCCATAATATTTAAATAATAATATAATCATATTATATTGTATTTTGATTAATCATGGTGTTGTATTTGATAATCCATATAAGACCTCTTATTTATTTCAAATACAATAAATTATAAAATTTCATGGTGTTACATTGTAACCCCTTAAATAAATTTTATCCATTTAATTTTATATTTGTGTATTCTAAAAGGGATTATATATATATTAGTATCAACTCAATGTAGATAAATATAAATATAACTATATGGAATAAAATGAACTACAATATATAAAAATATGTTTCTTTTTTAAATGAACATTAATTCAATATCTATGATTAAAAAACATCTCATTTCCAAATATATTTATTAAACTTTGAATTTACCATTATTGGACACTTATATTATAATGTGTTTCATAAATATTACCTTTACAGTTGAGCAATATTTATCCCTACATAACTGAATAGATTTATCTCTCGATTTCATGAGTTTGATGAATTATTTTACCATCAATATAGGTAATATAATAGAATATTGATACATGATTTATTCAGACAATATCATCATGGTTCATTTTTAAACATAAACAATTTTCCATAAGTTAATTATCCATGATGGAATTTTCATGCATAACGTATTAATATTATAATTGAACAGACCAAAAGATCTACATAAGTTGTACTCTGTTTAAATTATTTCCATTATAGAAAACCAAAAATTGTTTTTACATTGTAAAAATATCCAAAAAAAACAATGAACCTAAATGTTTATATTAAAAAATTTCATAAACATCTAAAATATTTCAGATCAAATTTGGAACCTATAATCCCGATTATTTGATCATGTATTCTTCCATGATAATTTAAATTTTTTCCTTCAATAAATATAATCACTCATTATATCACATAAAAATAGATATTCACCAATAAAATATTCTGAAAATTATGATAATATATTGAATAATACCTAAATTTAAACCTTGTATCAATGATATAATATATCATTCAAATATATATTTATAATATAAAAAATAAAATAAAATATCAAATTATCTAATAATATTACATTTTCCTTAATCATGTAATATTCTAAAATAGTGATCTTTTAAAAAAACATTAATAAATTAATCTCAAAATTAAATTTCAGTCTTATTTATTTTCAAAATTTTATAACCCCTTCATTCTCATTAACTATAATTACCACATCATAGATAAACTTATTAACTTTAATGTTTATTTGTTTATTTTAACAAATGAACCGAACAATGTTATTCCCAAATAACATCACACACAGTCACCAATTAAGACAAAGAATTATATATAACTCAAGGATATATTAATATACAATTAATATTTTCCAAATTTTCTTCTATCACCATAAAATAAAATAACATAAAATGCGGAAAGGATATAAATTATGTTAAAAAATTGATTTTATTTAAATTTAAAAACCTATTTTTCATATATCTTAAATTATCTTCATTTTAGAACTTCATATCTTATAATGTTAAATAAAAAATTTTATGATACCAACCTAAAGAGCCTAGGACCTATATAAACATATTATGTGCTAAATTGAAAATCATACTTACTAAATTTAATATCATCCAAAATGACCCATTTATAACCATCGATAAATATTATATAAATATGTGACAATGAAAAATTAATATACCCATAACCTTTTCAGAATATTGTTTTAGATAATTATATAAAAAACATCACCTAAAAAACACAACAACCTTATAATATTTGAAATTTTCTCATTATACACATGTTTTCTTATTACATATGAAGACACAAATATATCATACAAAATAATTTACAAATGATACAATTCTTGAAAAATATTTTATAATATCATTATTCAATACCTTGGAAAATGGAATCATAATAAAGGGTGATTTTAAATTATTACTAAGGGACAATATGAGAGATAACACTAGATTATCATAAGTAAGTACCAGATAATAACTAGGGTATGATATGATAAACAATTTTCATTTTAATAATATAAGGGAATTAATATCCATAAAGACCTGGATAAATGAAATATAACACATTCAATAATACAAGAGTAATATGATTTAAAAATAATGATCGATGTCAAATAAACCATGTTCAAATGAACAATTAGTACTCCTTTCATGCACACAAGAATCCATTTAGGTATCATTGGAATTCATACATTAGTTATTTAATAACCTTAAAATCAAAATTCCAATATTATATTATTAGTAAATTTTATCATAATGAAAAAATTATATCAAATTTGTAACATATAATTAGTAAAAATACTAATATATTAGGAGTTACTTATATTTAAGAAACATTGTTATCCCATTGTAGTAACTTCTATCTAGTATACTCCATCAAATTACATAATTTATTGGAGTTATACCGGGTTCACATATTACTATAAATATTTTTAATGAACCATAACATGTATAAATTATATAGAGTTTATATTTCATCCTAAAAATCATATATATTATTATATGTACCATCATAAAATTATAAATCAGTTTAAAATAAAACGTATTCCTTGTGATTTCAACATAACATAATCAACCGAAGGGGATGAAACACGTTTTCTAGGATCATCCTTAAAAAATCACCATAATACTCCATAAATAGAACAAAATCACTGGTATAAAAATATCATATCTTTGATGAAGAAAAAAAATCTATAAAGGATGTTTACATATAATATAAATACATTTAAAAGATAATCTAATCATTTCATTGATCATTGTGAAAAAAACATTTTAATTTTGGAATCAATAAAATATATTTCAATATATTGATAAAATATTTTCTTTTGGTAAATGTTAAAACATTAATTCTTTTTAAAATTTCTGAAAAAAATTTTAAATAACACAATTAAAAAAATTATATAAAAAATTAAGACCTTTAAATGATGTGTTAAACTGAAAAAAAAATTAATTAATAAATCATAAATTTTTTTGAAATAAGATTTTTTAAACATATTTAAATAGTTTACATAGAGTAGAATGATTCACGGTTAAAAAGATAAATAAGTTCCACTTTTATTTCAAACATTTTCTCATTAATAATATTTCTAAAAGAGAGTTAAAAGTAAAATCTACAATAAAACATTTAAATAAAAAAAATTATTTGGGGTTCAATAGATAATTATCATATAATTTTCCACATTGAAAAGTCTCATAGGAAATTCCAAAATTAAATGATATTGTAACATAAATCTTTCCAAATTTTGTAATTTTTTAATAATAACACCTCTGAAATAAATAAATTTAAAAATAAAATATAAAAATAATGAATGTAATGTTATTAATGATACAAAATATCACATTATATTATATACAAAATACAATCAAATACATGTTTATATCATCATTCATCTATCAATGAAACCATATTGAGAAAAAAACTATAAAATTTTAGTAATATTTAAAACAAATATCATATAAGAGAGAAAAATTGATTTATTTTTAAAATCCCATATTTTTTTATAGTTATAAAAATATATTTATTGGAAATATATAAATAAAATAATGAAACTAGTGTTGAATATAGAATATTTATGATAGAAATAAATGTGAGTTGATAAAATAATCCCTAAATTAATGAAGTCATCATACATTATGTTATCCTATTTTAAAATAAATAAATAAATATATAATTAATAAATAAATAAACAATATTCATATTTATCATAATTTATTAATATGACTTATAAAATTTTGATAACTTTTTATTTATTGTTCTTTATTAAAACCATTGTTCTTGACCTTAACTGTTTCATTTTCAATACATGTTTTTGTTCGGTTGTTCTAGTCCTTTCACCTTGGTCATATTTTAATAATATATTAAATCAAAATCATTTAATATTTATTATATATTTACATTATACAGTCGTTTAAAAGAATTCATATAATTTGGTAATGAGAAATGAATAACATCACTTCATGGAGATGATAGTATATACATACACCCGAGTGATGTTTTCATTTTATTATGTATAGAACAAGTAAAATGTTACTATTAATTGATCTAAATATAATAATATAAATAATATTAATATATTATATATTCAATCAATATATTCTTATGATCTTACATTAAACGGGGAATCTTAAAATGAATCACTTCACTCTTTGATTATGGTAGTGCACACGAACAAAGAAGTGGTTATATCATTTTACATCAAATGGAATGAGGATAATAAATTATAATAATATTAATATTAGAAAATGTAATTATAATTAAAATTAATATTCAATAAGATTATTATAGTAATACAATATTTTTATGAGGATTAATAAGAATGAAACCTGTAAATGATTATTAATAATATATGCCTCCTCTTCTAAAACCCAATATTGAAAAACAACTAAATGCAATTTGCATAGGGATTTAGTGAAGAAACGGAAAATACTAGGCGATAAAGATGTTTTTGAAGAATTTGGGAATATCTAGGTCATTTTAAATGTCACATTTTTTGTAATGATGATAGTTGAGGAGGTGTCATTTTATAATTGAGTTGGGTGGAAATCGTGTTAATATATGAAATATTAATATAAAATATTTGACTAACTTTGTAAAATATATTTAAATTTATATATATTATAATATAAATTGTATAGGTTATCTATAAATTCATTTAATAGGTTTTATACAAGTTTATATGGAATTTATACCCTAAACTTTTACTTCAACTCATTCATTGACACTTTTAACCATATCCTTAGTAAAAAAATACTTTGTCTATGGGGTCTAATAATATCATTATGAAATGATAAGTTTATAATTAATAAAAAATGGTTTATATTATTATCCTTTACAATTGAAATTAGAAAATATATGGTTTTTATTTTTTAGACTAATTAAATTAATATTTTTTAAAATAAAACATTCTTAATGTTATTTTCTGACATATTTACAAATCCCGACATTAATAATAATATGTTTAAAATGGATTGAATGTTTAATATTAAAAACATTACAAACATTTAATTTGGTTATATAATATAAATTCATAGTTTTATCATTTAAAGAACAAACTCTTAATATTTTATAAACAATTTTTTGGGATTTTAACAAGTTTATGAAATAAATGCATCAATGATTTGTAAGTTTAATAAGTAATTATACAATTAACTAGAATATAAAAATTATTCACCAAAAAACGATTTCTTGACATTAATTTTTTTATAAACATCCAATAAATATTATTTTGTTTATAAAAAAATATTTTATATAATAAAAATAAATAAAGTGTAATTTTATACTAATTCATCATGTAATGTCAAATTAGTGTCATAATCAAAATTAAATTTCCTATTTTTTTTTTAATTTTTTATAGATGACAATTACTGCTAAATTGATAGGTAAATTGATATTATGGAATGTTTTTTTATATTTCAATGAGTTATCCCATTATTTTATCCATGTTTAACCCAGTATATCATTTATTGAGGTGTAACCCTTTTTGGATGATTACTATTATTTAAGACCCAAAATTATGTTTATCATATAAAATATTATTAATTATGATTATTCCAAATATATAAATAATTTTTAGGATTTAATTCAATGTCGTGGAAAAATATTATTATAATATCTATTCACAAAAATCATAAAAAAAATTTTAGATACAATTTATTTTGAAGTATAAAAATGCTTTTAATATAATTACAAAACATGTAAAACACATTATTTTAATATTATTATTTAATACTAAAAAAATTATTTTTAAATAAAATTAAAATCTTTTACCTATAGTTATTGATTTTAATTAATTAGATGACAATTAATTTTCCACAATAAAATAGTTTTATGAAAAAAAAACTCTTATAAACATGAGATGTTTTTCCTTTACATATAACCAATTTATTATAAATGATGAATGATTATTTATTTGATTATATTAAATTTAAATATATTTCAATAAATTAATTTTTCAGTAGTGATTAAGCAACATAACATAATGAAATAAAATACCCTGCAAAATTGAACTACTGTGGTAAAAATATATTATTCAAAAATTTTATATTTGGTAGTAATTTAAAAATAATTCTTCAAAAAAAATCATTAAGTAAAACATTTTCTATTGTTTTTTACCATTTAGTTATTCTTATTGACACACACCTAATCAATAAATTGGTTTTAAGAATCATATATAAATAATATTATATAAAATGTATAATATGGTTCACGTAACACTGGTTATGTTTCATGTGGTTAACAATATCGACCATAAAATTTATTTAAAGTAAAATAAATTCTATTATATCTACTTGTTACAATTATTAAAAAAAATACATTCCAACTCTTTTAATATCATAGAGTGCGTGACACTTTAGATGGGTAACCTATGGTATACCCATGGAATAAAGCTGGTGTAAATATTAATCTGCAAACAGAAAATGATGACAAATTTTTTAGAGTAGTATTTTAGTTGTAACACTCCATTATATAATAATTTAATTTCATTAAAAAATATTTTCGATAGTGTGTGATATAAAAAATACCAAGCTCAAATGAAACAATATTTACTAAACCAATATTGTTTTTAAAATATGAATATAATTACATTGATGTTGGTTTGAAAGGTAGGAATTGAAAAAAACATATTAATAAATATATATAGAAAAATTTTCTTTTAAATAATAAATAATCACATTTATATTTATTATTAACTAGATACTATTGATGAAAAACATTTCTAAAGGAAAAATATATATTTTTTTAAATTTTTTTTTAGGATTGTAATGTATTTTTATTTTAGTAGATTTTATTAAACATAATAAATAAATTATTCGAATGAAATATATAAATTTTATATTAAATTTTACAAATTAATATACATTTTTTGGTATCTATTATATATGTAATTAGAATAAATTCATTTTGTGCTTCAAAAAATTATTTTCATCAAAATTGAGTTTTATTTATTTTTGATAAATGATTTTATAATTATCATCCAAAAAATCAATGAATTTAAAATGAAAAACTGATATTTTTTGGAAACACTTCAAGAAAATAAAGGCTTATGATGTTATTTTTGGATTTTTATAAAATGATTGAATTTTATTGAATAGTAAAAAATGAATATTTTTCCAAATGTTTCATTTATTTTCATTAGATTATTTTATTTTAGAAATAAAATTATGTTTTGGGTTTTTTTGGGTAATATAATTTCCTATTAATTAAAAATAATATAATTAATTCCATATGAATCAAAATTAATAATTATTTTGTATAAAATATATTTCTTCGTAAATATAAAAAATTAAAATGAATTTATTGATGTATTTTATTCACATATATGATAAATTATGTTATCAAAATATGAAAATTTAATAATGATAAAAAGATTTCAAATTTTTGACTAGGAAGTTCGTATTTGAAAATAGACCACATATATATTAACCCATAACTAATAGATACCATTAAATGTGTTTATCATAATAGTAATATGTAAAACATGATAATTAATGTAAAAATATGTGGAAAAGTATTAAAATAAACCAAAAAAATAAATCTATTTTATTTTATTGGATTTTTTAGTCCTAAAACATTAATTTAATATATCTTAATTAATGTCCCAATTCATTTTTATTGTGTCCTTTATAATATTTTACTTTATGAAAAAATAAAAAATATTCCCCTTCTATTTTAATATTTCTAACATGTTTTCATGATTACATAAAGGTGAAATGAATTATTATAGTAGTTATATTTAATATGAATAAATTTTTATTATGATATTAGTTTTCATTTAATTTGTAGTTATATTATAATTTCCTCAAATTCATTTGGATCATAAACGTAGTGGTTGTTCAGGGAAAAGATAAATCAAATAAATTATTTTAAACACATTAATATAAATAATTTTTAGATTAATTTTGGCATGTTAAGGAATTTTTGGATACTTGTAATTCAAAATATATTATGAACTATTTAATATCATATTACAATTATTAACTACATTCCATTAAATCCATGATATGTGAATAATAATAACTATGATTATAAATTGTATTTAATAGTTAAATATTATTTTAAAATTATTATAAAATTGATATAATCATCTTTTTAATGAATTGAATCAGAATTGTTTAATCCCATTATAAATGGATAATGTAAATGAAAATTTTCATATATTAAATTAAATACATTTCACTTAATTAGTCAATTTTTTATCATAGTTAATGTTAAATAGGTTAATGAAGGGCATAATCTTAATGATATGATTTAAAATGAACTCAATAGTTTTCTTAATTATATTTTTGATCATATTAGGACAACATACTCTTTGTAATTGAAGATATCATACTTTGTATCTATTCTATGAGAGTTAATATTTCATGTATTTAAAATATTTTCACACACATAACATACAAAAGGTAACAACCTATCAGATTTCAAATTTCATGCCACTATAATAAAAAACAAATATATTTTCTTTCTAAAATGAATTTCATAATCCATTTTATCAGAAATGATATATTTAAGAACTATAGAATTTTATTTATATCAATTATATAAGTTATTTTCATTATATAAGACAATCCATTGATGAATCAAGCTTCAATCAGTAAAAGGATTTTCATAAGTAAAAATATGAAAATTCAATATTTTATTTCTTCTTCTCCGTTATTTACTTGAATCCTACTCATGATCATGTAATAACAAATTACTATTCCATATACTAAAATTTAATTTTGAAAATGGGGAAACCCTTATACATATCCTCTTCTATCTTATAAAAAATGAAATCATTGCTCTGGAATACATGTGGACCACCACATTTAAAAAATTATTTAAATATTTTCCCACACCATATAATATTTATGAATAAAATTATTGGTAAATTTAATATATTTGATATTATGTACATATTTATTATTATTATATATATATATAATATATAACTAACCGTCTTACCCTTGCATCAGTGAAAAAATTATAAAGTCTGGCATGTGTACATTTGGACTACCACCACCATGAAACGATGTGATCCATTTTTCAACTATCTCATTAATGGACAGTTATATACTTTTTTCATGTTTATTTTTTTATAATTATTTAATGTTCAAAATTTTTTAGGTACTATAATAATTAAACATTAGATGGAATTCTACAAACCCATTTTTTGGATATTATAATCAGACTTTCCTAAAAAATTCGACATGAATTAAAATTAATTATTAACACTAATTAAAATTGTATTAAATTAAAAAAAATTGAAAATGGAATAATGTGAAAAAATTTATTATTAAATTATATAATTAATAAAATTTTATTATACATATGATAATGAACATAAATAATGTGTTAGACACGAGATAATGGAATTTTCATTCAAAAAAAGTTTTAATTTATTAAATTGATCTAATTTTATTCAATTTTTATATTATTGTAAATGTTTCAATAATGTTTTCATTATATTTAATATAATTTTAATGGGATTTTCAGCCATAATTGAATACCATTAATAATAATTGAATCTCATGTTTTCAAATGTTATATAAAAGACTATCTTATGCAATTAAAAAATATTTGATAACAATGTTCTATTTTAATGAATATTATATAATAAAATTCTTACAATCATGGGCATTATATTATTAATAGAATAATTTATATGTTTCCATAGAAATATCCACTGAAATAAATTTTCACAATATCTTGAGATTTTTTATTTATAATGATATTAAAAGAAAATGTATGTTTTCAAAAAAAATCAAAGAATAGTTCAAATAAGATTTTAATTTTCTTTCATCTATGTCAACATCTTATGATTATTTTTATTCGCTTTTGATGATATAATAAAATGATATCATCATCCTTGTTTCTATGGATGAAATATGATCATGTTGTTTTATTTATTGATGGGGGGAAATATTATCATTTTATATGAATGATTTTCAATATGATATCCATTAATTGATTTTTTAATTTTTATTTATTTATTTAATCTGATTATTGAATTGGACTATCTATATGACACGTAGGGCCGATTATACGACTTGATTCATCGATTGGTCTCACATGACAAACAAACCATGGTATTTGTTATATCCCTACACATTCAGTTTTGATAACTTGGTACATGGACATGATGTTATGATTATAAGGTATATAATTCTTAATTTCAACATTATGAAATAAATTATTAATATCAATGTGATTATATTTATCCTTACATATATTTCATGTTCTAGTTTTAATGGGTTTTATGTAAATAATTTTACTTCATCAAATAATTAAATTTTCAAATATTTAAATTTACTATTTATAATATCCTATTGGTATATGGTTTTCTTACAAGGAAAATATTTAACGTTTATCATGAGTCCCTCTGGAATTATTATTTTTTCATTATGATCACAGAAGAAATGTTTTATGGAAAAATATTGTAAAAACATTTATTTGAGGGTGGAGAATGAGACAATATATATTTTAATGTCATAATTGATAAAAGGAATATATATCTAATGTTTTTCATGAATTTAATATGTATAAATGGTTTTAAATTATTTTGGTACCCCTTATTGAGGTTTTTTCCTCATCATATGTATACAAATATTTCTGTAAGGATGAAGGATGAGATGGATTTATAATAAAGTATAGATCTTAATCAATGAAATTGGTCATGAAACATGAAAGATTATCATGAATGAAATAGTAATTTGAAATTAAAAATAATTTTTTGGGGGACCATTGCTTGCACATATTTTTTTCTTTATGTAATTTAATAGTTTTTATAATTACCAAAATCTATAAACCACTGAAATATAATATAATAATATGAAATTTTTTAGTCATATTTCTATATTATATATGATATATAGAATTAAATATTTAATTATATAATCTATTAATATAAAATTAGCTTCTAGGAGGAATCAGATATGTACAATTTAAGAGTTGAGTTTATATTATAAAATAACAAGTATATGTCTGATAATATGTTGAAAGGAATTGATACATATTTACTAGATTTAGATGATGACAGTTAATGATGGTTGAGCATATTTTGGAATTAGTATATAGTAATACAAACCATGGGTTTAGTATGTATACATGTTAAATAGTTATTTCTTGTATAATTATTTAATATTTTTACAAAATATGTTTAAAGGGTTTAATTAAAATTATGGATAATATGTTCTAGTATGTTGAATTAATTATGTTGTATTATAATTATGGAATACTTGTTTAATCACAATGATATGAATGGAATTGAAAATTTATTTTATTAAAACGTTATTAATGTAATTCTATAATATGTTCGAAATATTTTTCAGGAACATTATAAAATTATAGTAATAAAAATATAATTCATAGATCAAATTATATTTTAGGAATAATGATTGAGTAACCTAGTGGATTAATAGATTCCTTTATATTTTATTTACGGTGATTCATTTTATTTTTGTAAATTATACTTATATTTCATGAAATATATTATTAGGTTATACACATTTTCATGTGTGAATTTATGGTTGATTAATAATGTTTAGAGAAAAAATTTAAGTTCATCTGAGAGTAATTTATTATTTAATCCTTATAATAATTTAGTTTTATTTTGGTCTATGATTTATTTATGAGTTCAATGGTTAAGTATTTATAGAATGACTTATATTTATAAATGTATATTTTTTATTGAGCATTAAAGAATAAAGTAGTATTTTATGAGATGATGGTTTTAATATATCTTATTTTACCTCATACTATGCTATCAAAATTGGTTTTTGTTAGTTTATTGAAAAAGAGGAATACTTTTCCATCCTTTAATGATTATCGACAACAATTAATTATTAATTGTAGTTCTTAAATAACGAAAAATTCAACATCAATATTCATTTAAAGGAGTAAGTGATTATATATATTCTAACATTTATAAAATAATAACAAAAGGATAATATTTCTATTATAAAATAGGAATAAATAATGTATATATAAATATCATGTTCTCTAACATGAAAATAAAATTATTATTGAACTCTATAAAAATGATCTATAAATAAAATTGTAAACCTTTTATATATAATTTTTATGAATTTATGGTATTCATTATAAATAATTGATTTATTTTTTTCTGCACATTATTTTTCTAATGATAATGTTCTCTATCACTCTATATTGTTGAAGCGAAATTTTTATTATCTACTACGACTATATTTCACTACCCACTAATTTTCTCCATTTAGGAGAAACTAATACTTTTTTATTCTAGATGACATTCAAATTTAGCTTCTCCACATTATTAAAAGATGTTTTATTATAAATTTTTAATTTTTTTTTGTAAAACAATTATTTTATATATTAAAAATGTTTTTCTTTTAATGATAAAATGTTTTATATTCCTCTCTTTAGATTAATATTATAATTTTAAAAATGATTTAAAAACTTTTAACGGGGCATGAGATAAACATGTGAGAAAAAAAATTCTATAATAGGTTGTAGAGTAATACCCTATTGATTTTGAAAAAAACTATTTTATAAAATATATTTTTCAGTTGGTTGTATATACAATTCCATCTTAAAATAAAAAATGATATAATAAAGAAACATTAGTATTTAAATATAACCATCAATGTATATTACTTTTTTATAGGTGTGAGTTAGAATAACTATATTATGAATTGTACAAACTATTTTTTCATTTATTTAATTAATAATCAATCATAATTTGATTATTAATTGGTTGGAATTAATGAGAAACTATTTTAAATCCAAAATGTAATATTTTTCACTGATCATTTTTCGTGGAAAATATATTTTGATTTCAATACATTCTGTTAACCACTATTGATATGTGAGTCTAATTAAATAATGATATTTTTATAACAAAATGAATTAATCAATATCCATTTAATTATAGTATTTAGGTAAATATTGAAAATACATTTTATTTAATAATTAATAAACATTCATCAAAAATGGGATTCATTTATTTTTTTCCATGTATATTATAATAAATTTCATCCAATTTTATAAATTTTATTGGAAAAAATATAACATTTTCAAATTAAACATATCTTTTGAAGGAGAGAAAATGATAATTCGAAACATTATGGAAAAAATATATCAAATGTTTGAGAATAATTTTCCCTAAAAGTGATTATAAGGAAGAAAGATTATATGGTTGTCAATCACTATATTCATGTGATCACATGACCATCTAAAAGACTAATTCTATCAAAACACATAATGTATTGTATGATTCTATAATTAAAACCATAGGAGCTTTCTAGTGACAAGGGTTGTGTCTCGATGCATGATCCATCAATAGTCTCATGGTGCCCCTTTTGAAATCATTCCATGATAATTGGGTCCAATTATGATCTTATGAGATTTTTTATGATAACCTCCAATTGGTCACTTGAATCTATTTTGAAAAAATTGTGGAATATCACTATATGGATCATGGTATAATGTTTTTAAATGTCATAATCACTAAATGAAACATTTTTAACTATTTTTCATGAGAAGATCATAACAAGATTGCATGATCATAAAATTGATCATGCTAAGTCCCTTCAATATATTGTAATAATATAAATTTTTTTTTGACAAATGAACCAAAAACATAATGCCCCTTTAACATGTAAACTTGATTATATAAGCATATTTTTATATATTGATCATATCTTTTGAAGGACTAATTCCATGTTGAATTGATCATTAGGATATACTTTTACATATATGTCTTATCACAAGAAGGTTTATTGATATGATGATTTTTCAAGCAAATGTCCTTTAACATACTAATCATATCATGTGACGGTTGTTGGACATGTCAGCTTAATCCTACAATATCATTTTGACATGTCTCTCCCCACCATCATGTGATGCTTCCATGAGGTTTTGGAAATAAACCTTGAACCCATTTCCATAAACACTTTTAATGTTTTCCCCCCAATCATTTCGTGGTATAATCGAAGTCGTTATTGATGGACTGATCATCAGAAAACTATTAATCCTATGATATGGGGAGAAAAAACTGATGATACCTCCGATTAATCTTGTGAAGAACATTAGAAATTTTAAACTTATAAAAGGTCATTACACAGTCATTATTCTAGGTTTGTGGACTGATCATCAGGTATATAGACATATATATAGGGAATATGATATCTATAACCCCCTTTGTATGGATGTAAACAATGACACACACAAGATATTTTTTTAGAGAGGGGTGATCATGTGATCACAAGATCATTCCAATTAACAACCACTAGTGAGAAACATATGGTAAATTTATGGAAAATTAGTTATAAAAAATGTTGACAATAAGGTGGAATATTGATCATTTGGGAGGAATAATATCTATAGATAACTCATTTGTCACATGATAAACTTATGATCTTGATGTCACCCATTGATCATGTTACCGGGACATATGGTCATCTGTCCCTTTATTAAAACTGTGATGGAATGAAAAAAACCCTTAAAAAGTTTTGTGGCATCAAAGGGATTATTAAAAAAATTGACTAAAAAGTGATTGCATAATGTGAAAGACCAGATTCCATTTACAAGAATCACTAAGCCACCCCACCTTCTTGTGATTTCATGCATAAATTACAATGAACATCTACATTGATTGAAAACCATCATTCAAGACACATTTCCTCACACCCTTTCCCATTCGTGTGACATTAAAGAGGCCACATAAAGAAAATGACACTAAATTGATCACATGAAGCATAGTATCACCATTCATTTACATGGATCGCATTATAGAATGATTTCTCGATTGTGTCACTAAATCTCCCCTAATCCATTCTACTGCCATAAAAATTATATTCTCTTAAATCACCTTAGATATTCCATAAATAGAAGATATTTATAACACATGCCACAAATCATTTCATGTAATCTTTAAAATATTATATGAAATAGGATGAATCTAATTCCAATCCATAGTGCAAACCATATATTCATTACTAAGGAAAAATCACTGTACCAAAGGGATACCTCAGTGTTTATATCACAAATATATATACTATTCACCTAATCTTCAACAATATTTTGTATCATACATTGTGAATGAGTTGCATGGGATTATATATTTTATATGATCATGTCATTATAATAATACAACTTACCCAATATGGGAATTCTCATAGAGTTGAAGCCATGACTAAATTTTAATCATCTTTTAAAGACTATAAGGATTATTGTATAAGAATCAGAGTGACATATGTGTGTAATTTCAAGTAAAATATCCGAAAATTCACAATATTTAAACAACATAAATATATTTCATATATTATGAAATCCTTGATCGATTGTTCTCCATTTTTTCTCACAATAATAATGACTCATATGGGATTAGATATTAATTGGGACCTTGACAATATGATGAAAAGAAACATAAGATTAATTTGAATGGCCCAAACTCCATATCCAAGAATTAAATTCCCTCAGATATTATCCTACAACATAATGTTAGAACATGTGGAATGGTAATATATAAATTACCTGAATTTTGTTTGATGTTCTCACATGATACATAGGATTCCCCTTAAATGATCAAACCCATTATCCAAACCAATTCCCCTCTATAAATATATGTTAATTCTAGAGTTCCCAGTCACATGTTTTCAAATCCCATATTGCCCCTATGTTTCTTGAAGTAATGGTATTCAATGTGTAGATCCTACGATGTATATACATGGTTTCATTAATAGAAAAACCTTATATAGTAATATTTTTGGAATACACGATATATTTGTAAGGGTAACTAGTCCCATACAAGTATTTGGGAATGATTTAAGAAAAAAAATTAAAATATTTAATAGAGTCCCATAGTAGGAAATTATTCCCCAATAAATTGATTTGATGAGCCTGTCTAAAAATC
The DNA here is from genome assembly GCA_963277665.1 of Viscum album. NCBI lineage: Eukaryota > Viridiplantae > Streptophyta > Magnoliopsida > Santalales > Viscaceae > Viscum > Viscum album. Next base: position 51,425,640 of record OY728143.1, on the reverse strand, counting down.
ATGTTAACCAATATATTTTCATATATATTTTTGGGATGAGAATCCAATTACATAAAAACATTGGAGGTAATTCATGTGGTAGTTATTGGTATATTCAATTGAAAAAACTAATTAGGAAATAGACATGATTCATTCAATAAAAAAATAAATATGAGTTTCAACAACTGATTCTATTTATTTTAACCTCCAATAAAAAAGGATCAGTAAACCCCCCCATGAAATTTACAATAAATAAATTTAATGTTGTTACCGTAATAACTAGATATTTTTTCAGATTTCATAAAAAAAACTGGCCCAAAACCAAATGTAAATAGAAATAATAATTTACCATGAATAATTACTTAAGCATGTTCCTAACATAAAATATTAAAATAATCAGTGGCCTTGTTTATTGTCATCCATGTGATAAAATATACTGTACCTAGAAATTTTGTTGATCTAAAGTCATGGAATCATCATGAAAACATTCTGAACCCTTAATGGGGCAATAAAATCCATGTATTATGAACTAACAACACCCACTGATCACCATTAGAACCTAGTAAGTGATGTGATAGTTAGAGAATACCCTGGACTTGGTTTTATTCCAAGACTCCATGATTCACATAAGGGTCTCTTGGAACTTATGTTCCTATGAAAAACTCACTCTTTGAAGGATATAATTAAACTAGAGACCAATATCACTACCAAAAATGGATTATACAAATAAGTTTTTTTGACCAATGATAAATTTGATGGCATAAATGATCAATTATAACTGATATTAAAATTTATTGGTGTAAATATTAAGTATAAAAATATGTTTTTACCAAAATTTATATCTGTTGGTATTTATCATTTAACACCAACGAATGTTTTACCAAGAGTTGGATCTATTTCTTTATCATATAAAGAGTAACATTTTTTACCCAAAAAATGAACTGAATAGTATTAATTATTATTACCTATTTTTTCCATTATAAAAATATGTTACAATAAATTATACAATAACATAAAATATTTTACAATATATATATATATATATTATATTTGATAAATTCTATAAAATATAAATATTATAATAGAATTAAATAATCATATGTTTTCATTGACATATTATATTTTTTTTATAATATATATATATATATATATATATCTGATATAAAATTATAGATAAATGAATATAATTTTGGAATCATGAATAAGATCAAATGTAGTAAAAACTAAAAAAAGATAATCATGTATCTGTATTTTCATTACATGTATATAATAAAATATTTTATTCACAATATATAAACATTTAAATAATTTTTCATTATATATAAATTATATATAAATCTATTATAAATTATGATATTTTTCTTAGTTATACCTATAATATGATACTCTCTTCCTTAAAATAAAAATCTCTAGTAGTAGTTATCATATCACCATTTTCTTGTATTCTATTATCACACCTAACCCTTTTAATTTCATTTTATTGTAAAACAATTATCTTGTTATTGTAATTATTATTTTATTTTTACTTTTTTTTAATTTTTAGTGAATTTTATACATTTCTCTTCCTGCTCAGTTGTGTCACATGCCCCAGGTGGAACCCTAGCGGCCCACCTCCAACCTCCTCCTCCCACCAATGAAGATGGATATTTTTCCTTCTTATTTCACACAAGGTATCCTCTATTCAGTATTTATTCTCCTACGCTCTATTATTCACCTCTTTCCATTATGTGTGGCCATAAACCGTCCAAATAATATTATGATTTTTGGCATTTTATTGGTTGATTTAGGATGGTTATTGTTTGTAATCCCCAATTGTTGTCTATTTTAGCTGCAGTTGTCTAAGTCATTTTAGACGTGATTTGTGAGCCCCAATTATTTTTCAATTCTTGATTCAATCCCAAGTCTCACTCTAGAACTCTTCATTCTCTACGCGATGGGTATTTGGTGATATGATTCACTTTATTTTATCGTAGAAAAAAGCGTGCATTGGAATTTCATTTAATTATATATTTGATCTGAGTTTTCTATGGGAATCTCTTTCCCCTTTGGCCATGTTTCATCTGCTACCTAGTCAATGGAGTTCATCATCATCTTTTGCATCAAATATGTTCGATTTTATTGTTTTGTTCCTTGTTGAGGGGTATTTTCTTCGCAGAGTCCACGGTCTTTTGTCTTTTAATATTTTGACCGAAGTAGTTCTTCTAAATCAGGGCAGTATCCTTCCAGCCAAAAGTGGAATTGGAATATAACCCTAGACCCAATGATTTCAAGCATATTCAATTATCTCTGACTCTATCTAGAGATAAATAGGGGTTTTTTTACATTTTCTGGTTTTTTCGTCAATTATTATGTGATTGAGGCTCAATTTTTTCTAGATTCTCTCATTATTTTCTCAGTAGTTGTTGCATATTTGAATTTGGTAATCAATCATGGATGATTGAAAAGTTGATTACGTTGGGATCTTCTTTTTTATATGTGAGTTTTATTTAGTAATATGAATGGTTCTTTTTTCAACCTATCTACATGTAATGAACAAGTGAATCTCTATTGAAGGCTCCATATTTAAACTATCCATAACTCATATCAAAAATTAAATTTCCATGTGAATTTGCATCCTACATTTGTAACTGTTTCCCTTATAGAAAAATAAATGGCTCATGAAAATATCTTTACTGTATTAATGAAATTTTTTAATAACTATAGAGCCTGAAAATTTTTGTACGGTATTAATGAAACATAAGCAACCTATTTAAAATCATGATTAATAACGATAACCAAAATATTTTTTACTTAGTTAGATTTTTATTCTAGTTTCCAAATTTGTGACTTTTGTATGCATTTGGTTTCCATGATAGGTTGATAACCACCATACGATGACTAGTAGGTACTATGTGTTCTTTCCTTTATAGATATTATTCCATTAATAACAATGAATCATAAACATATGATTTGAAGTCACTCCCAATTAGCAAGAATAATGATTACAGAGAATTCATTTTCTATGAAAATCAATTAATACCCTTACTTAATTGAAATAATTAATTATTAATGCATGTAAGGACTATAATACTTGTAATCTTTTTGATTTGGGTGCTAACACTGAAAATTTGTGACTCTTTGTTTGCATTAATTGAGAACTTCTCATTGCACTCATCACTTGTTATACATATTTTGGAAAATATGTCATGTTTGTTACATTCGTGATAAAACACCTTCCTATAGGGTCTCTTTGAAATTACTTATATTATTTATCATTAATGATAATGAATTTCAAAAAAATGTACCGTGTGTTTTGTTATTACATATACAAATCATGAAAAATAAAAAAAGTATTTTGTGTCTTTTTTCTACAAAATTACTATACATAAATACCAAAATAAGGCCACTCAAGTGGATCATATAATTTTATCAATATGAAATCTAGAAATGTTTTTGTTTAAACACTTACGATAAGTGATTAGTGTTTTAGGGGTTCATTAGACATTATAAATCTTATCTCTTCTGATATGTGGTTTGAAAAAAAAGTAGTGTTTCCAAATGGACTCTTAAATTATAGAAGAAAACCACTTAAAATAAAGGTAGTAAAATAAATTTCTGTATGTAATATAAAAAACATAAACAAAACAACTTATTGTAATGGCCAGACCCCCGTTACCTAAATTCGGTGAATTTTTACATTACATTGGCATGATAGAAGGAATCATTTCCCAAAATACCGATAAATTTAGTAGCCTTGGAAGTACTAGATACATTCATAAGTTTTACATTATAGCATGAAATAAAAACATTATCAACATTTTTACCCCATCGAAAACACTTATATCCTAAACCTATCCCTGCAGGTGAACCATAAAATATTTCTTCACATCTTAGGAATTATTAAACATAGAAAAGGGTGAGCTCCGATTCTCAGTAAGGATAACAACTTAGAAGAACATTTCAGAAACAAGAATAAATATTTTAGGAAATGTATAAGATAAAAAAAATCATAATAAAAATAAACATCATCATAATATGGAAAATATAATAAAAAATAATTCAATTTACTTATTCACATGTTTATTCTACTAGTCAAAGAATCACATGCAATGTCAATGGACACTTTCATAATGATGGAATTCATAATGCCATACTTTATAAAAAAATAGACAAGGCCTTGTGCGAAGACGAAAAAATGGTTTTTTCATGGACTTGTTCAATGAAAATAATTTGTCTCATTATACCTACCGATGCATCGATAATCTATAGTGGTCTTTAACCATCAGTTACTAAGCAGAATGCTTTCCTCATAAGATATTTTTTTAACCTAACATAAGCATTTTTATTAAAAATAGTATACAATGTTTAAAAACATTATCTGTAAACCATGAATGGTATAAAAATAACACATCCATAATCAATCATATCACAAAAATGTTAATACAATATGGAAGATTTATATCATAATAAATCAACTTCATAAAGCATTAAATTCATCTATGGATGATGGCATAGATGAAATTAATACATTTTGTAGAGAAATATATATTTATTTTTTGAAATCATTTAATTGACATGTAATTATAAAATAAAACATTTATTTTTAAATTATTTATATTTGACTGTATGGGATGCTTCGACAATATTATAACATCGAAAAATAGCCACACATGCTGTATAAGTCAAAAAAAGACATTCTTACTTTAATTTTGTCACGAAGGTCCAAAATTACTTTGTTGGAATGTGAATTAAAGACTTATTTCAAAACAATTCATAAAAATTGAACAAAGGGTATAAAAAACATTAACCTATTGTTTAGTGAATAGTAAAAATGTTTCAAAAAACATTTTTAAAAATCATGGATGTGGATGACAAAGAAGTCCCAGTATATATTTATGTTCAAACCAACTCAGATAATAAAGAGATTGTGAAATTAATGCTTACATAGTACTTATCCTTAGTCCATGACATGTTAACCTCTTGTATAATTGTTAATTTTTTTATTAAATTATTAAATAATCATATACATAAATATTATATCATATATGATCTTCTAATATTTATTTATTAGTAATATTTTAGTAGTATCATTGTTTTAGCTGTTAAATGTTTTGTTTTCTATTATATGCTTGGTTACACAAGTCAGGTTTGTTATGTATAGGATTTGTTTGATTGATATAAAAATGATATTATCTACATAAATATTATTTTTAATCCCAAAAATTAAATTATTCCGGAATGATTATGAAGGGAAATGAACATCATCATGTTCGTGGAGACTGTAATCCGTACGTATGCTCGAGAGACAATTTCATTATTTTGACGGTTAAATCATATGTAATTATATCGTATATCTTATATACAGAATAACTAACATTTTTTATTTTTTATTTAAATTAGTTATACTAATTATTATACCTATCCAAATAATGAAGTGTTTGAATAACATACTACACCATTACGTGGAGATGGTAAGTCGTACGTACGCGCGTATGGTGACATTGTAATTCATATGATGAATTGAATAATGAATATGGCTGTACCATTTTTATAATAATATAATGTTATATAGATGTTACATCATTTATTATTTATTAATGGAAAAAATTAAGGCAGAGGTAGTAGAAGAAGAAAAGAACTTGAAAGATGGTGGTGAAATTATTACCTCCTCTCTGAGTGTTTCCATATGAGTTGATCAATGGGGAACCTTATGATGGATTTCTGAGCAATTTAATCCTTCTAGGTTGATGGGGGGATTGTTGGGAGGATATTTGGGTTGTGTTTGGCCATGAAACATTTCTTTTTAGGAGAAAAAATAAGAGAAGGGGATGCACCCTTTTATAAGAGCGGTGATGGTCATTTTAAGAAAACAATGAACTATTCTTTTATAATAAATTAATTCTTGATTTATAATTGCACAAAAAATATTTATTTAGATGATAATGTGGGGATGGTTTTAATACCTCTCATCAAATAGGTTTTCGATAGGTTTAGGTCACCATATTTACCTTATCATTTAGATTTAACACTTGGTTAAATAGTATGACATTTACCATGTCTCATTTTTTTTATATTATATGGTATATATACATACTATAATAAGAAGAGATATCCCCATGTAGTTAATTATTAATATATATAACCATATCTAAGTATTTTGGTCGAGCCTTATATTTTTAGTAATATTATATCCATTAATAAAATAGTATTTGTTTTAAAAACTCAATTATGTCAATTTTGACACTGCTTAGTATTTTATTTTTTTGAAAGCCACAAAAAAATCATTACTTCAAATAAAATTTATCTAATAAACCCTATCATGTAATATTAACTTTTAAAAGTTAGTGGAATTCCTCATAAGTCTCAATTTTCATTAATTGGATATTAATAATATCAATTATTTTAATATTCCACTATTATGTTAATTACTGCATCATCATTGTGTCATAAATAAATTAACATATTTAATGTATAAAAATAAAAATAAAATATCATTATGTTGGAAATATTTTTATATTTTTAGTGAATATTTATAGTCTAATTTATAATGTGTGTAACCATATATTAAAAATGGTTTAGTTATTAATATTTGAAATTAACACTTTTAACACTTCTATATATAAAATAATAATAAATGTACAAATCTAATTTAAGTGGACCAAAAAGACAATATTTTATTAGGAATGTTTTGTTTGGTCTAATTAAACTTATCTAATAAAATTAGGACATGTTTTAGGTAATTATAGCATCATTTTTACCCTTAATTACTCAATTTACTTTTAACCGTGGTAAATAAATGTTTATTGTTACCATTCACCAAAAAATTTCTTCATCATATTGAACAAAATTTTACATACTGATGTCAACCGCGTCTCAAGGATTTTTGAAATTCAACTCACATAAGTAGTAAAATTATGTTTTATGCAAATTCGTAAATGTTGCTAGAAGGTGTGTAAAAGACGGTAAAAACATCAATAAAATTATATATGTCTAAACTTATTATAAAATGTCACCAATGAATTACATTGAACATATATAATTATTATATATCTATTTTGACCTTAAATAAATTAAAATTATATAACTAATTTTTTAAATAAAATGTTGGTTTTAAAGAATAATGCAGTGTTTTTCAATATTAATCAAAAATTGAAAGTATTCTGAAAAATAAATTAAATTCACCTTAATCTAATTTCATTATTCTGAATTAAAAAATGATGTCCATTATGAAAAATAAAATATTTAAATTTTCCAAAACTAGGTATTACTATAACACTCCAACCATAGATACATCGAGTTCGTGCATTATTACATAATATCAACATGATCAGAAGGTATCAAATCCTGAAATACCGATCCGTTTAGTATCCATTGAAATAAGATACATACATAAGTTTAACATTAAAATTTGAAAAGAAATACGACACTAATTTATTTCAATAAAAACATTCAAGACACCTAGATTATATCTACACGTCACTCATAACTAAAATCTTAATATCTTGGGAAATTGAAACTTAAGAAAGGAGTGGAATCAAACGCTCAGTAAGGGTACGAAATACAGTCGAAGATAACATAAAAATTAGGCATGGTGAATAAATTAAAACACATGCATTTACAAAAAATAAACATGAAAAGTTTATGGAAGAAATTTAAGATGAGTAAATAGTTCCATAAAAAAAGATAGTCATGGTTATTATTCTAGTCGAATAACCACATGAAACATCAATATTTTATTCATAATGAGGGAATGTATAAATACATACATTATGAAACATCTTGTCAGGGCCTCGACCAAGACATTTAAAAATGATATAGGCCTCAGCCAAAACCATATATCAAATTGAGAAAGGCCTTGGCCAATTCCATGTTTAATTATCTCATGAGACCTACCTATGTATTGAGGATCTATAGTGGGCACCGTCTTTCACATACTAAGTCAAATACATTCCTCATATGAAAAGGTTGAAAACATACATAAAAATTTATATTGCAATTAGAATACAAAATATTAATACATTAACCTAAACTATGAATGATATAAAAATAACACATCCAAAGTAAGACATATCATAACTCATTCAATATAATATGGAAGAGTGTATCATAACAAATTAACCTTAAAATAAATGTAAAATATATCAAAGGATGATTAGTTATAGGAAATCAGAACTACTTGAGAGAAATATCTCTTTCTAATTTAAATTCATTTAAAAGTAACATAATTGTAGAAGAAAACATTTATTTTGAAAATAATATTATAAGTTTGTAATGGAAGCTTTGACGATGGAATAATGGCGGAAAATATCTGCACCCATTGTATAAGTTAAATAAACATCCATACATTAATTTAGTCGAATAGGTCATAATGTATTTTGTTTGGAATATGACGAAATGATATCTTTCATACCATTTTATAAAAATTAAATCAAGGGAATAAAATACTTTAACCCATGGTGTAGTAAATTTTAAAAATGATTTCAAATACAATTTTATGAAACTTGTATGTGGATGAAAAACAGGTCGTAGTAGATATTTACGTATAAACAATATCAGATAATAAATAGATTGTGAAATTAACACTTACCTCTTGTCAAACTTGATCAATTCATTATATAATATCCTGAATAATAAAATAAAGTTTATTTATACATATTTCAAAACATTTTTTAAATTTATTATTAATTTTATATCACATATTAGTACTTTATAAACATTAAGAAAACATTAATGTTAATAATTGTCGTTTTGTGGATATTTGGTACTTGAGTCAAAAGTAAACCTCTTATAATTACATGTTGTCCATGTGGAGAAACGTAATTTATATCCAGAATGATATTCATTATTTAGATATTTTATACATCTTATATATCTAGTATATAAATTTATTAATACCAATACATAACATTTAGAGATAAGAAATAAAATGCACCATTCATGGATATGGTATGTCGTACGTACGCCTGAACACTACCTTCATTTCTATTATGAATTTTAATTTAATTCAAACATAATGAAACATAGTTATATTATAATTACAATATAATATAACATATAATATAATTAAATCCATCCTTTATACGTTCCACATAAGGCATTAATGAGTCATATCCATATGAGGGGGCGGTATTCCACACTTCCTCAAATGAAATTATCGTGTTTACCCATAACGAAAACCATAATGTAATGATATAAATGGGAAAAACAAAAGAATAAAGAAAACATAAAAATAATATATATCACATATAAATATATTTACTTATTAATGGCTTCCATGTGAGGTGGTAGGAGATAATTTAATGATCATCATTTCGTGAGTCATTCGTTTTCCATCCACTGAAACATTGTGTTCGTTACCCATTTGATGGAGGTGTGTATATGTTTAGAATTAATAATACTCATACAAACATCCTAGTATATTTAGGATACTGGTTTTGTAATAAAATAACTGAATAAAAATAGGTTAGGGGTTGGATAAGTAAAATAAAAGAAAAGATGTTAAGAGAAACCATTACCTTTAATTTGGGTAACTCGCTTTGGATTGAACGAAAAGGACATATCAAAGTGATTTCTGCCTATGGTATGGATTCTAGGTGGAAGATAAGGATATTGACGGATTATTTGTGAAGGGGTGGTATGAGCCAAGGGGCTTGAGAGGTGTTAGGAAAGGGATAGAATTGATGTCCTTTTATAAGGGGGAGGAGGGGTTCTTTATAAAATATTGAAAATGTTATTTTATTATAAACATATCTTCGGTTTCAAAAGGTCTATAACTTATTAATGACAAAGGTAAGATTACTCATGTTATAAAAAAATTCATCCAATAAGAATTGTACAGGTTTTGGATATTCTTTTAATATTAATTTTATTATTTATATAAATCATTTATTAATGAGGTCAATACTGCATCATTATTATGTCTTAAATAATTTAAATTTTTTGATGTCTAAAATTTAAAAAAAAAGCAAAAATTACGGAAATATTTTTATCCTTCTAATTAATTTTTAGTAGAAATTATTACATATAAATCCCCATGTAAAAATTGATATATAAAAGATATTTGTTCATGTCATTTTTTCCTTTAAATAAATTTAATTAAAATAAAGTGTCATTATCACATCTAAGTGGCTCCATATGGTCCAAAAACCATTCCAACGATGCCCATGGTGGGGCATGACTCATCCAATAAGGTTAGGACAAGTGTTATGGTAATTTTGTATTATTATAATATAGGTTTTCCAAGAATTTCTCTATTTACCATTAAATGCGGTAAATAAAAGTCAAAAGTTACTATTCACACAAGTTTATTTTCATCTTATTGAACTATATTTTATATACTAATAACAACCATGTATGATGCATTTTGGAAATTCAATTCATAGAAGAAATAAAATTTCATTTAAATTAAAACTGAATTTTTTAACTACTACTATATTTGATTTTCCGAATTCAATAATGACTTATATTTTACCAAATTAAAAACATAGATGTTATATTAATTAATTTAAAATTAAATCCCATTGTTAAAACAAATAGCATGTTTTTTAAGAAACAATAACTATCAAAATATTGACACTTGTTTATGTATAAATTTAATGTGAAATTAATTCCAATGACCAAAATTAAATTAATTTGTAAAAATATATTCTAATTATATTTCAAAACCATTATAATGTATAATTGAACACTATATATTATTTTTATTAAAAAATTTGTTTTCAATTACTATTTTCTATTTTTCACTATTCATCCCAATATAAAGTTATCAGAAACACACTAAATATATATCCAAAATAAATTTTCAAGTCAGGATTCTAAATAAAATTTATATTTCGTCAAATTAATTATATTAAAGTGTCAAATATTGGATTTAAGAAGGGTTTTCCATTAAATGGTTGTAAAAGAACATTCTTTGAATAATACTTCTTTTATCTAAAACAATTTAATTTGTCCTTATATAACCTCTCAGAAATAGAAAATTTAAATGTTAAAATTATATATGAAAATATATAAAATTGATAATGTGGTTAAAATATTCATAATCATTTTTAAAATGGCTATTTTTATAGATCATGTTGCGCTTGAACTCGGTGTTGTGTACATCGCACACTATTATATTAATCAAAGAGAAACTTACTGTGGAGACATGGGGTGTTACATTCCTCAATCCATAAAATAATATCGTCCTAGAAATATCTAGAATACTTCCTCAAAAAGATACTTGAGTGTTTCTTCATCATAAGATCCTTTGTTTCCCATATTTCCTTTTCCATCTTATGGTTTCTCCATTGAAATTTTACTCGACGAGTTGTCCGGTTTCTCAACAATTGTTCTATGGTATAAGGAATCATGACAGGATCTTCACCATAAGAAAAATATTGTTCGAGTTCAATTTTCTCATAGGTGAGTACATGCATTGGGTCAGGCATGTATTTTCTCAGCATTGATATGTGGAACACATCATGATCTTTGGAGATACTTGGCGTCATTTCAAAACAACAATGTACAACCCCAATTCGTTCTAGAATTTCGAAAGGTCTGATTTACCAGGGACATAATTTACCCTTCTTATGGAATTGTATAACTCCCATCCTAGGATATACCTTCATGATAACATGATCTCATTCCTAAAATTCCAAATCCTTCCTTTGGTTGTCCCCATAACTCTTCTGCCTATATTGACCTACATTGATGTGGGTGTGGATAACCATCACCATTTGCATCGTTTCCTCAACAAGTTCTGGGCCTATGAGTTATCATTCACCAACATCATCCCAAGAAGTTGGTGTGCAAAATCCCATTACATATAATGCTTCATATGGTTCCATATGAATGATTGAATGAAACCTATGGTTATAGGAAAATTAGACCAAAGGTAAATATTGATCCCACATACCATTAAAGTCTAGTGAGCAAGATCTCAACAATATTTCTATGGATTTAAGAGTCTGTTCGTATGGTCCAACAGATTAAGGGTGGTATGAAGTGCTCAAACAAAGTTCAGTATCCATGGCCTTTTGAAAAAATTTCCAAAATCATGAGGTAAAACAATGATCGCGATTAGGATCAATTGATAGGGGTGCACCATAGAGTCCAACAACTTCATTAATATAATTTCTTGACAGCCGTTCAAGTGGTAAATCATCACTTATTTCATAAAATTGTGCTAACTTGGTAAGACGATCAACAATGACCCATATTTCAACATTCCATCTAGGAGTCTTTAGTAGCCACATGACAAAGTCCATCATAATATTATCTGATTTCTTGTCTTGTATGGGAAGAGGTTGTATAATTTTTCTAGGATGTTTTCTTTCAGCTTTCACTAGTATAAAAATCATACATAGTGACACAAAATCATCAATATCTATGTTCATTTTGTCCCACCAAAAATGATCTTTCAAATCCCTATATATCATAGTGCTCCTAGGGTGTATCGAGAAATAGGAGTTGTGAGCATCATCCAACAATTCTATTTTTCGATCAAGTATATCAGAATCACAATGTCTCTTCCAAAATATCAAAATTCAATCTTCATATATGAATTCAATCAATTTACCATCATTTATAGCATTAATATTCTTTTGAAAACCCTAATCATTAGTCTGATAAATTTTTATCCTTTCTGGTAAAAATGGTTTTGCAACCATTTGAATAAGTAATGATGTTTCAACTTCCAAGGTTATTCCCATATCCATCATTACTAGATCCATGAAAATAGTATCCCTATAAACACTCATCATGTTCATGAATCCATAACCCTTTCTTCTCAAAGAATCTGCCACCTTATTGGCCTTCCCGGGGTGGTAATGTATTGTTAAATCAAAATCTGTGAGTAACACAATTCATCTCCTTCGCATCTTGTTTATCTCTTTTTTGTGAGAAAATATACTTCAAACTCTTGTGATCATTATAAATCTCATTTGTTTTACCATAGAGATATCATCTTTATATATTCAGAGTGAATATTACAACTGCTAACTCAAAATTATGTGTGTTACCATTTTTCTCCAGAATATTCAGCTGTCATGATGCATGAGCAATAATTCTATCATTCTACTATGGACACATCCATGTCCTTTCATTGAATAGTCCTGATAAATAACAATCCTATCATTCCCTGATTGTATTGTCAATATAAGAGCATTGGATAATCATCTCTTCAGTTTTTTTAAAATAAATCACACCCTTTTTTTCCAAACAAATTTACCCACATTAACTGCGAGCTTGATTAATGGGTTATCCAACCATGTAATATTCTCCATAGTGTTTCTCCTGATGCCAGAATTCACACTTTCATAATTTCTTATAAAATTCATTTTTTTCTAAGAGTCCTTAGGATAATGTGCAAGTCATTTTCATGATCTTTTTATCTTTTGATGTATACCAACATACCATAAATAATTACCACTACAAAGTCATTTAGATATTCTGTGTGAACATTTTTCATTAGAACAATGAAAAGATAGGTTTAATTACTCATCCCAAAAGGCATTATTGTAAATTAATAATTCCCATACGTAGTTCGGAATGTTGTTTTTGGAATGTATTCCTTTATCACACACAACTGATGATATAGAGATCAAAGGTCAATCATTGAAAAATATTGAGCTCCATGAAGTTGGTCGAACAAATCATCAATTCAAGGTAGATGATACTTGTTCTTTATTATTATTGAATTGATCTCCCTGTAGTCAATTCACAACATCACAGATCCATATTTCTTCATAAAAAATGAGAGAGGATCTTCATGGAGAAACATTAGGGCGAATAAATCCATTATTACTCAATTCTACTAGTTGTTTCAATAGTTCCTCTACTTCCACAGTGGCCATTCTATAAGGGGTATTTGATATGGGCCTTGAAAGAGGAACTGAATCAATGGAAAACTCTATTTCTCGTTTTGGAGGATATCTAGTTAAATCCTCTGGAAACACATCAACATATTCTCGCATAATAGGTACGTCCTCTATTTGAAAATTTTTCTCCTCACTCATAATTATTTCATTATCCTCCACCACAACAATTGGATTTATTAATGGTTTTGGATGTGGTTCTAGAAATGAATTAGTTGGTGATTTTTCTGTTTTAATGATAATGTACTCCTTATCATCATTGAAAATGGTATCCTCCTTTTCATAAATTAAATATTTGCATCATGTTATGAAAGAAAATACATTCCAAGGATTATATAAAATTAAATCATGGGTGTGATAATTAGATCAATCGGTATAGAACATTTACATGCCCTAATGGGAAACTGATTCGTAACACTTTGTTGTGATTTAACTTCCCTTAGGAGTTTTGACTGAAAACTCCCCTGTTATTTAAAATTGAAAATAACTAATTTTAGTTGCAAATTGGGAAGATATGAAACAATATGATGATCCAAAATCAAATAATGCACTGGCTAGACTTGAGGAAACCATTAAATTTCCTACCACCACGTCTTTCAATGCTTCAACCTTAGTAGTTATAATTGCATAATATTGGCCATGTTCCCTTGGACTTTACTAAGTAAAGTTCCCATGGCACATATGGAATTCATTTTTATAATGTCGATTTCTATACAATTGTATCATTCCACATTGACAACCTATTTCTTTCCCATGAAATAATGAGCTTGGTGGCCTTTTTCACCACACTTGTAATATACACTTATTCCATCCAGGTATGTACCGAGGTGTTTCACTCCCCATTTACCGTATGATAGATATTCACCTATTCCATTATTCCACTTATTTCCATTTCCAGAGTGATCAACTGATCTCTTCTTCTCATTATTTTCATTGAAGTTATAATTTTTATGATTTCTTTTTCTGTCTTGATAGCGCATGAGGCATTATCTTCGTATGATGAGAAGGATTGTGAGACTAATGCTCGATGAAGAAATGGTTTAATCCCATCGAAAAATCAATCATTTTTACTCCTTGGGTTACATATATAATCTTATACATGCCATGATAACCTTGTAATGTTATCGTCATACTTTGCAACATTTTCATCCTCCTTTTTCTTCAGACTCAGAAATTGTGTTTCCATATCAGCTCGATGGACACGAGGAACATATTTCTCAAACAAAATCACTTTAAACTACATTTGTTCCATGTTCGATACTTCTTCTTCTTCTATTGGGTTTTAGATTAATCACATCCATTGATCTGTATCTCCCGTGAGGAGATAAATTTCCATGACAAGTTTTTCCCTTTCGCGGTGTCGTCCCGCAGCTGATATCCATCTCCTGCAGCTTTAGATTTGTTGTCTCAACCCTAGTGTGTACGGTGGGTGGTTGTAATATTCTTCGTGAGCGACTCGGACAATGGCGGCAGGATATTATTTTCATCATCTTCCCTCCCGATAGAATGGTTATTCTTCTCTGACTTGTTTTTTGCAATCATTTTTTTTGGAGTCATTTTGGTTCATGTCTCTTTGTTTGTGGATTAGATATTAGGATTAGATTTTCACTTCTGTTGGATTTGTGGTCGTTTGAGGTCTTGCTACTGGTTGGGCGATCGATTATTCGGTATTGCGAATGGTAATGTTGCGCTAGCTGGTAGTGGCTGGTTTGAAGGCTAGGTTTTTCGATTCTGGATATATGGTTCATGATGTTTGATTCTCCTTCCTTTTTTGTTTCGCGGGTTAATTAACGTGAAGCAGTGGAAAAGTTGATTGTACTGGTTGCAGATGAACTGGTAGCTTGTGGCATGTGCCTTTGATCCATGAGAAAGTGCATTCTGTTTATTTGAAACGGACTTCCTCAGATGAGGTTTAGAGCTGGGAGCATTCTCCATCTCATTGGTTTTTGTAATTGTAAGTTTTGAGAGGGTATGGTGTTTGCAATCGGTTTCACGACCGTTTATTTTTTCATGGGACAGCTAGCCGAGCTGTGACGGGTAGGTGGACGATGATAGTATCATTTCTCTACTAAGGTAGGGATGTTCCCTTCTATTTTTATTGGAGTTTATTTTCTCTTGATGATCCTGGAACATGGATACATGATTGTTTTTTATGTCTTTGATGTCGTTATGGATTCCCACTTTTTCCTCAAAAGTGCTTTTGAAATAAAAATATAATTTTCTTGTTTTTCCCTTTCGCTACTCCCCAATGAATGAAATATTTTCCCTAAGGAATGTATCCATTTCTCATCTACTAATGTATTTTTAATGCCATTTAATGTGGGTGGATTTAGCCTCATGAAGCGTTCTAACATTGATCCTCCCGGTTGTGGATCAGGGTGCTCCATATGAGTAATGATTTTATTTATAACCTGTGTGAGTTGTCCCAATATGGTGACAAGCTGATCAGCACCAGTTTTATCACCGGCTCATCTATAATTATCTTGAGTAGGAGGGAAATCCTTACATGAATTATGTTCATTGATAAATGTTATATTCATTCAACTAGGGGCCATTTCTAAACAATGGAATACAATAGATTAGTTTATGAATTGAAATACATAATTCCAAACATGTAAAACATTTAACATAAATTGAACAGTTTATGGATATAATCTATAATCATAAAAATGTTTGTATTGAGGAGGTATAAACATATAAATCTATCAAAATGGTTTGTATGGAAAATGTGAATTATCTTAATCATAAACCCCAGGAGTGTCGTAACCAAGAGAGGATAATGGCATATTGTCTTGTAACTGGATACCACAGGTCAAGCCCGAATCTCCTTGTCAGAGTTTTCACTTCTAGGTACATCTGTGGCAGAGCCACCACTACCTTCTCGTATCCGGATAGAGATTTATTTCTCGGAAAATACCCAAAATCTCTACATTACCAAAATTCTAGGCAGTTATTCAATACAAATCATCATTGGTTGTCTTATGGTAATGTGCTCTAAATAGATTTTATCTAAATCTAGTTCCCAAGGTTTGTACAATAAATCATCTAATACCAACTATAACGCTTTTACCCTAGTTACCCAGAGTCAGTGCATTATTACACAATATTGGCATGATCATAAGGGATCAAATCCCAAAAGTCATATCAGTTTAGTTGCCTTGGAAACCAGATACAAATTTAATTTCAATATTACAACTTGAAAAGAAATACGACAATAATTTATTCAATTAGAAACATCCAGTCCACCTAGATTATGCATGAATGCCACTCATAAATAACATCTTCATTACTTGGGAAAATGAAACATTTGAATGGGGTGAGCTCCAATGCTCAGTAATGGTATCCAATATATCGGAAGATAACAAAAACATTAGGCAATGTGAATAATTGAAAACAAATGCCTTTACAAACTATAAACATGAATAATTTAAGGTAGAAATATAAGTTGTGTAAATAATGAAATTATAAAACATAGTCATGGGTATTCTACTAGTCGAATAACTATATGAATTATCAATATTACTTTCATAATGAGGGAATGTATAATTCCGGACATCTTGAAACATCTTGTCAAGGCCTTGGCCAAGATGTCTAAAAATGATTTAGGCCGCATTCAAAACCATATATTAATTTGGGAAAGGCCTCATCCAATTACACATCTAATTATCTTAGGAGACCTACCAATGAATCATGGAGCTATAGCGGGCTCTACCCATTATGTACCAAGTCCAATACATTCCTCATATGAAATGGTTGAAACATAACATAAACATTCCTTTTAAAAATATCATATGAAATGTACGTACATTAACCATAAACCATGAATGGTATAAAAATAACACATCCATATTCAAACATATCATAACTTATTCAATACAATATGGAAGATTTTTTTATAACATATCATATTAAAAAAAATTGTAAAATCCATCAAAGGAAGTTGACATAGATGAAATAAAAAATACATGAGAGAATAATCTATTTCTATAATGAATTCATTTAAAAGTACCATAATTATAGAAAAAAACATTTATTTTCTAAATATTTTTATAAGCATGAAATGGCAGATTTGACAACTTTATAAAGGATGAATATAGATGCTCCTGCCATATAAGTGAAAAACATCTTACCTTAATATTTTCGAAATGGTCATAAAGTACCCTGTTTGAAAACAGACGGAAAGATAATTTTCAAACCATTTTATTAAAAGTTGAACAAGGCTATAAATGAAATTAAAACATAGTTTAGTAAATATTAAATATGTTTTGAAATACACTTTTAAGAAACATGGATGTGAATGATAAAACGGTCCTAGTCGATAGTTACGTAAAAACAACTCAGATAATCAAGAGATTGTGAAATTAATCATTACCTCATGTTCGACTTGACCTTTTCATTCATTGATATATATAATTAAAAATATAGTTAATTTATACATTATTATGAACCTTTTTCAAATTTATTATTCATTTAACATCACTTATTAGTATGTTATAATAATTAAGAAATCATTTTAGTAAATAACGGTCATTTGTTGATATTTGGTAATTGAGTCAAAAGTAATCTTCTTATAATTGCATGTTGTCCATGTAGTAAAAAGAAATTTATATCCACAATGATATTCAGGATTTTGATATCATATATATCTTATATATCTAGTATATATATTTATTTTTAACAATACATTACATTTAGAGATAAGAAATGTAATGCACTGTTCATGGAGACGGTATGTCGTATGTACGGATGAAAACTATTTTCATTTATATTTTGTATTTTAATGGAATTAAATAAAAATGATACATAGTTATATTATAATTACATTATAATATCATATATAATATAATTAAATTCATCCTTTAAATTCCCCATATAAGTCATTAACGAGTCATATCACTTTGAGTGGCACGATAGTTTGCACTTCCCCAAATGACAAAATCGCGTTTATGCATAATGGAAACCATAATGCTATGATATAAATGGAAAATAAAGAAGCATAAAGAAAACATAAATATAAAATATATTATATATAAAAACAGTGCCTTTTTAATTGCCACAATAAGAGGTGGTAGGAGATAATTGAACAATCATCATTTTTGGAGGCGTTAGTTTCCCATCCACAGAAACAGTGTGTTCAATACCAATTAGATGGAGGTGGGTTTTAGTTTAGTTTTAATAATTCTCATTAAAATATACTAGTATATTGAGGATATTTTTTTTAAAACAAAATTAATAAAAATAGTTTATGGGTTGCATAAGTTAAATAAAACAAAAGATGCTAAGAGAAACCACTACTTTTAATTTGGGTAACTCAATTTGGTTTGAACAAAATGGATATCTTGAAGTGACTTATGCCCTTGGTAAGGCATCTAGGGTAAATAGAGGAATCATTAGAGCCCATTTGGACTAGGGTTGGATGAACCAATGGGCTTGAGAAGAGTGAGAATGAGTTAGAAGTGGTGTACTTTTATAAGGGAGCGGAGGGTCTATTTAGGAATGCTTGAGAATGTTATTTTAGTATAAACTAATATTCGGTTTAAAAAGGTCCAAAAATAAATAAATTCGAAGATAATATGACTAATTTTTGAAATAAAATTATCCGATAATAATTTTAATGGTTTTGGATATTGTTTTAATATTAATAATCTTATTTATTTAACTCATTTATTAATGAGGTGAATACTGCATCAATATTATTTCATAAATAATCTAATTTATTTGATGCATAAATATTAAAAAAAATACCAAAATGTAGGAAAGATGTTTATATTTACAATCAATATTTATAGTTGAAATGATAAAATATATAACCCAATCTAAAAATTGATATACTAAAAGATATTTTGTAAGGTCATATTTGTTTTTACATTAAGTAAATTAAAATAAAGATTCATGATCAATATTAATTGGTACCATGGGGACTGAAAATCAATTCAAGGATGCCAATGGTCGGACATGAATCATACAATAAGTTTTGGACAAGTGTTATGGTATTTTTGTATTATTAATATATATTTTTTACCTTAAATTATCTTATTTATCATTAACTATGGTAAATAAAAGTCAAATACTTCTATTCACCAATAATAAATTTCATCTTATTGAACAAAATTTTACTTACTAATAAAAACCATGTATATTAGATATTTAAAATTCAATGAACAGATATGGTAAAATTTTATTAAAATGAAAAAGTCTTTTATTTAACAACTACTAAGTGGTTTTATTATTAATAAACAATTTATGTTTTTAGAAAAATACCAAAAGCCAGCCTAAGATATATTTGATATTCCAAATTCAAAAATGATGTGTATTTTTCAAAATTAAAATCATAGAGGTTGAATTAATTAATTTAAAATTAATTCTTCTTGTGAAAACAAATATAGTTTTTTTAAGAAACAATAATAATCAAAATATTAACACTTGTTTTTGTATAATTTCAAAGTTAAATTACTTTCGTTGAATGAAATTGAATTAAAATTGTTAAAATATAATCTAATTATACTTCCAAATCATTCTAATGTATAATTTAAAACTATAATTTTTTGGAAAAAAATGTTTTTTTCAATTAATATTTCGTAGTTTTCACTACTCTCCCAAATTTGTATGTTATCATAAAAAACAAAAAAATTATCGAAACTAAATTTTTTTGACCCAATTATAAATAGGAATTTTATTTTGTCATATTTAATATATAAATGTGTAAAATATTGGATTTAAAATGGTTTCTTTATAAAAGTTGGAAAAACATTTTTTTAAAAAAATACTTTTTTTATCTTAAAATAAATTTATTTGTCCTTATATTATGTGTATGAAACACAAAATATGAATGTTAAAATTATAGGGGATATATATAAAATTCAAAATGTGGTAATTATTATTCATAAACTCTTTTTATATGTCTAGTTATCTAGTTCTTGGTACGCTAGAACTCGGTGTTGCGTACATCACATTATGTTGTATTATTTAAAGGAAAACGTACCGTGGAAGATTAGGGTGTTACAATTACTATTCATAATGGCAAGTTTGATTGGACATGGTGTGTTAAAATACCTTGTTTCATACAACTCAAGCTACTACATTATTTAAAAGGAAATGCTCCATGTAATCTTTTGGTGTTACATTCTCCCCTCCTTAAAATAATTTCATCCACAAAATTTCTAATATATCAATGAATTAATTGATTCAGGGGGTTTTTCATCATAAGTTCATTGGGTTACCATGTTGCCTCATCCATCTTATGGTTTCTCCATAGATCGTTTACCAAAAAATTCCTCCGGCTTCTCAACACTAGTTCTCTGGGATTAGGAATGTTGACAGGCTCTACACAATAAGATAAATCAGGTTTCAGATCCATTTCCTCATAAGTGAGTACATGCATGGGGTCAGGCATATATATTCTCAATAGTGATACGTGAAACACATAATGAACTTTGGAGAGACGTTTCAGAATTTCCAAATGGTAAGCTACAGCCCCATTTCGATCTAGAATTTCGAAAGGTCTGATGTACCTCGAAATCAATTTTCCATTTTATGGAATCATATAACACTCTTCCATGGAGATACCTTTATGAAAACATGATATCCTACATCAAATTCAAAATACATCCTATAATTATCGGTATTTATCTTTTTCTTACATTGAGTTTCTTTGATTTGGGTTTGGTTACCATAACCTTTTCCAGTTTTTCCTCAACAAGTACATCGCCTACGGGTTTTCTATCACCAAAATCATCCAAACAAGTTGGTGTGTGACATCTCTTTCCATATAATGCTTCATAAAGTGCCATATGAATACTTGAATGGAATCTATTGTTATAGAAAAATCCATCCAGAGGTTAATATTTATCCCAAAAACTTTGAATGTCATGTGAACAGCATCACAATATGTCTTCTATGGTTTGAATAGTCCGTTCTTATTGTCCCTAGATTTGAGGGTGGTAGGAAGTTCTTAATCAAAATTCAGTATCCCTGGACTTTTGAAGAATTATCCACATTCTTGATGTAAAACATGGATTTCTATCAGAAACAATGGATTGGTCTACACCATTGATTATTAGAATTTCGTTAATATATAGTCTTTCTAGACGATCAAGTGGTAAATAATCTCATATAGCCAGAAAATGTGTTGATTTGGTAAAAGATCAACAATGAACCATATTTCGTCATTTATTCTAGGAGTCTTTGGTTTCCCCATGATAAAATCTATTTTAATATTATCCCATTTCCACTCAGGTATAGGAAGATGTTTCATGACTCCTCCAGGATTTTTCCTTCCATATTTCACTTGTATACAAACAAAAATTCATGAAACAAACTCAATAATCTCCCACTTCATGTTGTCTTACTAAAAAATGTTCATTAAAATATCTATACATATTGGTGGTCCATTTTTGAATGATGAAATTGGAGATATGAGCATCAACGAAAAATTCCCTTTTTAGATCTGGTACGTTAGGAACACAATGTCTATTCCCAAAATTCAAAATTCCATCTTCATATATGATGTCACTAAATCTCCCATTATTCAATGCTTTAATATTATATTATAACACCTCATCATATCTTTTATAACTCATTTTAATTTCTAGGGAAGATGGTTTGGAAACAATTGGAAAAAGTATTGACATTTCACCATCCAGTGTTATTCACATATCTATCTTTTCTAGATCCTTGAAAATAGAGTCCCTTTAAAATATCATCTTGGTTGATACTCCATGATCCTTTCTAAACAAATCATCTTCCACCTTATCTTCCTGTATAGGGTGGAATAATATAGTGAATTCATAACACCTGAGTAGTTAAAGAAATCTCCATTGCCTCGTGTTGAGTTCCATCTGTGAGAAAATATACCTCAAACTCACGTGATCAGTATAAATCTCACATTTATCACCATAGAGATAGTGTATCCATATCTTCAAAGTAATTATTACAAATTATAACTTAAGATCATGAGTGTGATAGGTTTTCTCTTGAATTTTTAGCTATCGTGAAGAATAGACAATAAATCTATCATTCTGCAAAAGAACACAACGAAGTCCCTTCATTGAATCATCAAAATATATAACAAACCCATTATTCCCTGATGGTAGAGTCAGTATAAGATATTTAAAAAATGTTCTCTTTAGTTCCTCAAATAATTCATCACACTCTTTTGTCCCAAAAAATTTAACCCCTTTACATGTGATCTTGGTTAGTGGGTTATCCAATTGGGCACAATTCTTGACGAAATGTCGATAATAACCCGCTAAACCAAAACAATTACATACCTATGTTATACTCGTCAGTGATGGCCATTATTGGACTTCCTTGGTCTTTGAAGGATCAACAAAGATTCCATCCTATAAGAGAATATGGCCAAGAAATGAAATCACATGAAGCCAGAATTCACACTTTCTAAACATCCCTTATAAATAATTTGATCTAAGGGTTTTCAGAATTTTGCACAAGTGATTTTCAAGATCATCATAACCTTTTGAGTATACTAAGATATTATCCATAAATAAAACTACAGAGTCATCAAGATATTCTTTTAAACCTGTATTCATTAAATCTAGGAAGACAGAGGGTGCATTATTTTATCTGAATGGAATTATTGTAAACTAGTAATGCTCATACCAGGCTCGAAATGCTTCTTTCAAAATGTCTTATTAATTCACACACAACTGATGATATCTAGATCGAAGGTCGATCATTTAAAAATATTAATCTTCAAGAATATGGCCAAATAAACATCAATGCATGGTAGGGGATACTTGTTATTTATTTTTAGAGCATTGATCTCACTATATTTAATGCACAACCTCATAGATTCATCATTCTTCTTTACAAAAAGGATAGGGGCACCCCATGGAGACACACTAGGGTGAATAAATCCCTTATTACTCAATTCCTTTTGTTGTATCATTGGTTCCACTAATTCCACAATGGCCATTCTATAAGGGGTCATTGATAATGGCCATGAAAAAGAAATTAAATCAATGGAAAACTCAATTTCTCATTCTGGAGGATTTCCTGGTAAATCCTCTGAAAACACATCAACATATTCTTGCACAATAGGAATTTCATCTATTCAAGCATTCTATTCCCCACCAATAATTATTTCTTTCTCTTCCTCCACAATAATTGAATTTAGTAGTGATACTGTGGGTGTATCTAGATAAGAATCAAGTGGTGACATTTCCACACTAAAGATAAGGTACTCCTTATCATTATCGAAAATATTAACCTCATTCTTCTAAAAGTGAAATTTCACATCATGGTCCAAAGGAAAATCCATTCCAAGGATTATATCAAATTAAATTATTGGTATGATGATGAGATCATCAGATAAAAAATATTTATATGTCCTAATGGAAACTGATTCACAGAACATTGATGTGATGATACATCCCATTAAAGATATTACTAAAAACACCCTTGTTAAGTCTAATTGATTATATAATATCATCATATAAAATTTAGAAGATATGAAACATTGAAAACCTAGCAGTAGTGATTATATAAGCATGGCCATTATCCCTTGACCTTTTCTGAGGTATGTTCCCTTGGAGCTTAGAAAATTAATTTTCATAATGTCCCTTTTCACTACAATTGTAGCATTCAACATTGACAGCCTATTTCTTTACCTTGAAATCATGATCTTGGTTGACTTTTTCATTAAATTGTAATAGACTCACATTCCCTTTAGGCAAGTACTAGGGTGTTCCTTCCAAAATTTACAGTAACATGGATATTCAAACATTTCATTCTTCCCCTTATTTCCATTCCCATAGTGATAACCTAATCCCTTATTCTATTTATTTTCATTGATGTTATAAGTCATAGAGAATTAATTTTCTGTCTAGATTTCTCATCAAACAATATATTTTTACGATGAGAATGATTGTGAGACAAATGAGTGAGGGAGAAATGGATTTAACCCATCAAATAATCATTAAATATTACTCCTTGGGTTACTTGTATAATATGTTTCATGCATGGATAACCTAGTAATTATAGCCTCATACTTTTCGACATTCTTATCTTCCATTGCTCTCAGACTCATAAATTTCATATCCATATCCAATCAATGGACACGAGGAAAGTATTTTTCTATGAAAATTTCTTCAAACTCCATCCATTTCATGTCCGATACTTTTTAATGTTACTGTGTGTTTTGGATTAAAGACCACCATTGATCTGCATCTCAACTGTGTCGATAAACTTCCATGACAACTTGTTCCCTTTCATTATTCCCCCAAGAATGAAATATTTTCTCTATGGAATTTATCCTTTGCTCGGCTACTAATGGATTTGTACTCCAATTTAATGATGGTGGTTGTTGCCTCAAGAAGTGGTCTAAAATTGATCTTCCATGTTGTGGATCCAGGTTCTCCAAATGTGTAAGGTTATTATTCATAACCTGAATGAGTTGTGCCAGTATGGTGATAAGCATATTTGCACCAGCTGCATCACCAGCTCCACTGTAATTGTATTCAGTAAGTGGGAAATCCTTACATAGATTACATGAATTTATATGGTTTCCATTCATTCCATTAGGTTCCATTTCTAAATAACAGAATACACTATATTAGATTATGAATCGAAATACATTATTCCAAACAAGTATACACTAAAAATAAATTCAAAAATAAATGGATATAAACCTTAATAATAAGAAAAATGTTTTCATTGAGGAGGTATATATTCATAAATCCTTAATAATGGATTGTAATGAAGATGTGAATTTCCTAAGAATATCACTTGGGAGTGTCATAACTTAGTGTGCATTAAGGCCTATTACTGTGTACCAGGATACCCAAGTAAAGCCTAAAACTCCTTGTTGGAGTTTTCAATCAGGTACATCAATGCCCGAGCTGCCTCTATATGATCGTATCTATACAAGGATTTATTGTTGGTAAAATAAAAAAAATCTCTATAGTAGAAATATTTTAGGATGTTATTCTATTACAATACTCAATGTATTTCTTAGGGTAATGTGGTCTAATCAGAGTTTATTTAAATATAGTTTCCATGGTTTTTAAAAAACTTTCATTAATTCCAACTGTAATTCCCCGGCCCCAGTTACCCAGAGTCGGTGCATTATTACATAAAATTGGAATTCTACAAGTAATCATGCCCCGAATTACAGATCAATTTAGCAGCCTTGGAAGTACTAAATTAATTAATATGTTTTACATTAAATCATGAAATAAAAACATCAGGCACATTTGGTCCACATTGAACACACTTATATCCTTAGCCTATCCCTGGAGGTAAACCATAAAATATTTATTCACATATAGGGAAAAATAAAACATATAAAAGGGTGAGCTCAGCTGCTCAGTAAGGATAACAACATAGAGGAAACATTTTTAAATAAGATTAAACATTTAAAGAAATGTATAAGATTAAACAAATGCATTTTAAACTTCTAAATCAGCATAATATGGGAATTATAATATCAAATAATTTTATTATCTTATTCACATGGATATTCTACTAGTCAAATAGTCACATGAAATGTCAATAGCTAGTTTCATAATGATGGAATGCATAATGTCAGACTTCATAACTACATACTTAAGGACCTGTGAAAAGAATACCAAAAATATTTTTTCTAGTCCTTCTTCCAATAACACAGTTAGTCTCATGGGTCCTATAGATGTATCAAGGAGCTATACCAGGCCCTACCCATCACATTCTAAGTCAAATTCATTCTTCATATGAAAAGGATTAAACATAAAACAAACATACGTATTGAAACTTGCATACGAAATGTCAATACATTATCCATAAACCATGAATGGTGTAAAAATAACTCATCCACATTCAAACATATAAAAAAACCATCAATAATATATGAACGATTTGTATCATAATAAATAATTTTCCAACAAACAAAAAATCCATCATTGGATGTCGACGTAGATAAAATCAAAACTTTTTGTAGAGAAATATCTCGTTCTATTCTGAAATAATTTAAAAGTAATATAATTTTAAAATTAAACATTTCTTTTTTCAAATACTCATATAATATTCTATGGGAAGAATCAACGATATTAAAACGGAAAAAAATATCCACACCCATCGTATAAGTTAAAAAAAAGACATTATTACCTTAATTTTCTCGACAATGTCATAAAGTACCTTTTTGGGAAAACAATGGAAATATTAATTTAGAAACATTTTATAAAAATTAAAAAAAGGGTATAAATGAATTTAAATCATAGTCTAGTAAATTTTAAAAATGATTGGAAATACATTTGTAAGAAACATGGATGTAGATGATAAAGATGTCTTTGTAGATACTAACGTAAAAACAACCATTAATTAAAAAAGAGATTGTGAAATTAACACTTAACTTGTACTTTACCTTAGTAGATGGTATGTTAACCTCTTGTATAATAGATAAAACATTGTTTTCAAATTATAAAAGAATAATATACATAAACATGATATCATATATGAACTTATCATATTTCATTGTTAATTATATTTTTGTAGTATCATCATATCGAGTGTTAACTGATTTGTTTTAATTTATATGCATGGTTATGTATGTCATGTTTTTATGGGTAGGATTCATTTTCTTCATATACATAATGATATTATGTTCATAAATATTATTATTAATCAAAAAATGAAAATTATTCTAGAAGTATTACGATGGGGAATGAATCTCATCACGTTCGTGGAGATGGTAATCCATACGTACGCATGAGCGACAATATCATTATATTGAAGGAGAAATCATAAATAATTATATTTCATATCATATATTGAGAATAATTAACATGTTTTATTAATTATTATAATCTATTATACTCATTATTATACCTATCCAAATTTTGAAGTGTTTTAATTGCAAGCTACACCACTATGTGGAGACGGTAAGTCGTACGTACACAATTATGATGACGTTGTAATTCATATGATGGATATAATAATTGATATGGTTGTAAAATTATTATAATAAAATCATAATATATATAAGATAATAGGGTTAATACTCTTGATTGTAAACAACAAAGAAAGAGGAAGTGGAAGCAGAAAAGAACATGAAAGAGGGTGGTGAAATTATTACCTCTTTTTCGGTTGTTTCCTTTTGATTTGATCAAAATGGATCCATTGGTTGGATTTATCATGCAATTAAGGCCTCTAGTATAAAGGGGTAATAGTTGGTATAAATTTTGGGCAGGGTTTTTCCGAGTCAAATGGCTTTGGAGGTGTGAAATTAAAAGAAGGGGATGTACCCTTTTATCAGAGATGTGATGGTAACATTATAAAAAACCATGAAAGAATATTTTATTATAAACTTTTATTCGGTTTATAATGGCTCTAAAATGATTTATTTTGAGTCTTAGGTGGGGATGGGTCGCTAACCACTCAACTAATAGGTTTTGGTTAGGTTTTTTTCACTATGTTATCCTTATCTTTTAGATTTAATTCTTAGTAAAATAGTTTTAAAGTTATCATGTCTATTTGTATTTTTATATTATATGGTCAATAAAGTAACTATAAAAAAAATAAGTGAACCCCATGAGGTTCATTAATAATATATATAACCTTATCCAAGTAATTTTCCTAAACCATATATTTTTAAGAATATTATATAAATTAATAATATATAATTTTTAAAAAAAAATTAATTAAGTCAATTTTGAAACTATTTAGTATTTCATTTTTATGAAATCCATAAAAACATTATCAGTTCGAATTAAATTTATTTAATCAATACTTACATGTAATATTAACATATAAAATTATTTTAATTCATCAGAAGTCTAAATTTACATTTATTTGGTTATTTATAATATCAATTATTTTAATATTTTATTATTAAGGTAATTACTACATCATCATTGTGTCATAAATAAATCAAATTACCTAGTCTCTAAAAATAATTAATAAAAAATCATTATGTAAGAAATATTTTTAACTTTCTTATGAATATTTATATTCAAATTTATATTTTGATTATCCCTATATTAAAAATTTCTTATTTATTAAACAATGAATTTAACTCCTTTCACTCTACTTTAAATTAAATAATAATAAATGACCTAATCAAATCCAATAAGAACAAAAGAATTATATTTTATTTGTCAGGTTGTTTTCGGTTGATTTGCACTAATCCAATAGAAATAGAACATGTGTTAGGGTAATTATAATATAAATTGTACCCTTAATTACCAATATACTTTTACTGTGGTAAAAAAAAGACAACAGTAAATATTCATCAAGAATTATTTTCTTCTTAAAGAACCAAATGTTACTTACTGATGTCAACCCTGTAACATGGGTTTTTGAAATTCAACTAACATAATAATTACTATTATGTTTTATGCAAAATTTTAAATGCTCATAAAAAGTTGGTAAAAGATGGTAAAAAGATCAATAAATTTTTATATATCTAAACTTATTATAAAATGACTCCAGGTAATTACATTAATCATATATAAGTATCATTTATCAATTTTGATCTAAATTAAATTAAAATAATATTACTAATTATTTAGACACAAAGATGGTTTTAAACAATAATGCAATTTTTTCACTATTCATCAAAAAAGAATGTTTTATGAAAACTACAAAAAACTCACCCTTACCTAATTTTGATATTACGAATAAAAAATAAAGTCCATTTTGAAAAATAAAATTTCAATGATTTATAAAAGTGTGTATTAATATTTATAATGGTTAGTTTTATTGGTCGTGGTGTGTTAAAACTCCAAGATGCATACAATGCAAACTACAGTATTATTCAAAGGGTAACGTACCATGGATGCTTGGGGTGTGACACTTTTCATAATTTTTAGCACAAGGTATTAGACCATCATTGAACACTAATCCTAAAAACCTAAATTTAATCTTCTATTGGGAAATGAATAAAATTATTAATGATAGAAGAGATTTCAACACATGTTTTAGACCCCAAATTTAATGGATCATGTAATGATGTAAATGATAGTTTTTCACTATCTAACCAACCAAAATAAGTTGATCATTATTATGGATGGAGAAGTCATAAATTATTGAATTTAATTAATCAATGATTGTTTTTTCTATTACATCATGAATTTATTTTCATCACAACTCTATTACAGAGTGATTTTAAACTTATCATCTCTAAAAATTTAAAAATAGTAGTTATAATGATCAAACCAAAATATTAATTATATAAAGATATACCCCTTTTTATGTAGGGTTCAGTGACTCTTTGTCTTGGTTGTTTCTCTTTCCATTATACTTTTTCTATCAAGTGATATTGATGCTTCTTCATGATTCATGTAAAAGAGAAGATTAATGTTGTGTTCATTTTTAAAATATTTTTGTATAAAAAATATTATATTATATTAGAAATTAAAAATGTGATGTATGTCTCATTTGTCATTATACATGAAAAGAAGAATTCTTTTTTATTTTCCAAACATGTATCATTTTCACATTATTTAATGGAAATTTTTATTTTTTCGAAACCTGCATCATTTTCAATATTTATTCATGAATTTAAAACTTCCAATATCATGGTGTTGTGTTTGTTATTGTTATTTTAACAATTCATATATAGAATTTGGTGAACATAATTTTCAAAATAACACATTCGGTCTAATTATTTCATTTGGTAGCATTCAAATTCTTATTTATGTTATTATACATAAATCATGTTATTGTTGATACCGTTATTTTGGTCTAATATGTTGACAACTGTCTATTTTATTTGTTCTCTATTCCCAGAAGGCATCCATTTTTTAAGACTATTAGTCATTATTGAAATGTACAAAGGATTTCTTATCTGTCACTGAAAATATTCCTCACAGGTAACATATTCAAGTGATTTTATTCTAAAATATAAGTGCATGTGCTATTTGAGAATCAAAATGGTCGTCAAATATTTTTTCAAACATCTTATATATATTTTTTAAATTAATTATTAAAAGTCTTCCATTTAAATCATACATTTGGGGGAAGGTATAGTATAGCCATTGATAGATACTAAATCATTAATAAAAGTATACATGATTCCCATCCAATTAAATGACTAAAATATATTGTTTTTCATTTCTCAACATTGGTATTTTACATTTTTGGAAAATTCAAATATCATTTATAAATAAAATTTTAGCAAATATAATAACATAACTGCATATGCTTAAGTGTTTTAGTTTTCTTGTTGAATGTGTTTTTTTGCTACCTATTTGAGTTTTATTTTCTTATAATTTAAGAGGAAGTTATTTTTTATACATAGAACAATGATGCCATATTTTTTTAAAGTTAATATGTGTTATCGGTTATAAGTACGTAATCTACATCGTTTAATTTATTAACCACTGTTTACCATTAAATTTTCAATTTTTTTGTAAGATATGAATGTTTATTTTTTTTATTACCAATTAATTAATCTACAGTCATATGATTCTAATTTAGGATAGCCATTTTGGGATTTTTTTTTGAAATAGATGGCTTTGAATGCCTCTTCTCCACCCAAATCCTAACAAATGGAAAGAAGAATAGAATATAGGTTTATCTATGTTCTATTTAATTTTTCCTATTAATTTTTTATTTTTTGCCTCTACTTTTATTGTTCAATTATCCTTTCTACATCTATTTTGTTTATATACTTTTCTTAGATTAATATTTATTCTTTTAATGGTGGATTCATAGAGACTATGGTTAAACCACACTCTTAATTGTATGAATTGAGTTTTTCATAATGATGATATTCTCTGCAAAGGCTTTTGATGTAAAAAACCACAAATCTAAAAACACATGATAAATTTAATAATACTTGCAGCATTATTATAATCCATGAAAACTCTCGCAAGTCAGCTTCTACCACATCACCATTTCTTACCTCCTTGCCCTTGGGATACATCACTAAGATAAAATTCAAATCCAATCCCATGTTTTTCACCCACCTTATAAAGAATTTGATGATAATTTTTGTTATTTTTTCCCAAAATTAGTATTTATATTTACATTTTAGTTCTCCCTATCTCTCGTGGGGTATTCTTGAAGGAATTTATTGAAATAATTTTATTGTGTTTTTTATGAACATGAAAGGGAATCATTTTCATGTTTTGTCTTGGGAAACGATATTTCTAGGGTTGGATCTGGGTTATATTATTGGTGTCATGGATGAATAATCATCTAATTTTATATGGTAGAAATGATAGACTATATCCACATGATATGTTGGAAGTAGTGCTCTAGAGTATGATATCTCCAAGTGAGGTGCATGTGATTGAGGTAGGTGATCACTCCACCAGTGTTCCCAATAAGAATTTGCAGTTATGGGGATTAACTCATGATTTTGATGTAGATTTTTTATATGTTTCTATGGAGGCCAACATATAAATTTTTTCCACGTATTCCAAATGAAGTTTACACCCACCTACTCATCTCGATTATGGATGGTTATCAAGGGTAAGTTTTGTTTATTTTTGGATACCCCTAATTCCCCCATTATTATCATTAACTGTGAATGTGTGAGATATTTTTTTGCTGATGTAATTAATTTGATAATCCTATGAAATCATTGATTCAAATTGGTATAAAGGATAATTTTAAATGAATTTGGGTTGTGATGTTAATCTTCGTGTTAATGTTCTCTCTATTTATATCACCTTAGGGTTATTATTTCATCTTGTTATATAAAATTCTTGTCCTCATAGAATAATATTTTTATATAATGTGTAATTATTTTTATATCATGTGTTTTGTGATATTTGAATTTTTTCCATAATTTTGAATGTCTAAAGTGGAAGGGGTAGGTACAAGTTCATCTTACAACACAGAAGGGTGGTCCAATATAATTTATTAAATTTATGATGATGTTTTCCATGATTCCATGATAGAAACAGCAGAAAATTTCCACTGATTTGAGGTGGTGATGGCTCGCTGATCCAAGGGAATGGATAAAGTTTTGGTGCTCACTCATTCTGGTGTGGAAAGGATGGGGTATTATTTTGGGGAAGGATTAGTAGGGAGTCTATGAGATCATGTTAGAGGATGGATTTTGTATTGATTCATTGTGAATTAAATTTCATTATTAATATAATTAATTAATTTTTTCTAATTTTGAACATGTGTGGAAATATTTCTCTTTAATAATCAAAATAGAAGTGTTATATATGATAGAATAATAAATATAATTTTAATTTTTACTTGAAATAATAATTTATATTTATTATTTAGATGTAATTTTTAAATAGATATTATATGTTGGTAATATTATTACTACCAATAATATATTCCATTAAAAACATTTGCTAATCATTATATCCAACATATATATTAAATGTTTGTAATATTATAATTTCAAGAGAATGGTATTATCTGTAACAAAAACATAAATAAATAGATTTTTTACATACTTTTTAGTAACATGTACATATATTTTTATAAAATTAATTATAAACATAAATTGTACTTTTACCAACAGATATACCCCAATAGTAAATTGTTAAATATTTTATAGTGTATCAAATATATAAAAAACATTGGGGTTCTTATTATATGAACATGAAA
The DNA here is from genome assembly GCA_963277665.1 of Viscum album. NCBI lineage: Eukaryota > Viridiplantae > Streptophyta > Magnoliopsida > Santalales > Viscaceae > Viscum > Viscum album. The sequence continues at coordinate 51,392,311 of OY728143.1, read as the reverse complement.
ATAAATTTATTCTTTAACATATGATCGTGGGTAAAGAGGTATATTCTATCTACATCCTAGTTTTGTATCTACTATAAAGGGAGCCTACTTACTTCCACAAAATTCAATAACCTTCCAATACCCAATTGCTTCATGCTAAAGAATCTACCTGAAATCTCACCACCAAGGATGTTCATACATGTGCACCAATGAAATGTTCCAAATAATTACACATTTTTAACTAGAAGAAGATGGTGAATATTATTACATATTCTAATGTATCCCCTAGGAATTTTCCAAAAGTATCCCACAGGATGGCTCATTTCCCCGCTCTCCCTTGACAACTCTACATGCATATCATGGCTCTATATATGGGGTCATATATTGTATACACCACAAATCAATCCCATTGGATTATTCAGATGGTAAAATGATGAAATAATTCTGTGTATATCTATACATCAATCAATGAGGCATGATGATATGTGAGGTGGACTGAATACATGAGGCCTATATACCCACATATTCCCATTGAAATGATATTATATTCTGGTAGAGATGAGGGAACATCACTTCCATATTAAAAAAATCTCTGAAATATATAACCGTATTTCTATCCCAATATAGAGTGGATCATATCAACATGATCAAAATTAAAATATAGTATTGGTGATAAAGAACACATTCATTCTGATATTCAATAATATTATCTTCATATTCATATAGTTGATGAAAAAAATGATCCGGATTAAAAATGTATTCTTTGTAGGGTTCATCAAACATGTTTTTCCATCACCTCGGGATAGTTCCACATTCTTAGGGAAGAAATCAAGTTACATGTTCAAAATTACATACATGATTAGGTACATATCGCGTCTCTACTCATGGTATGTCCAAACAGTTTGATTATTATCATATGATAGTCATGTATATCTGTTGATTAGGAATCTCAATATATTTTAGTAGCTTATTCTATCTTGGACCATATTATATCTCCTACAAATGAATGATTAAACTAGCATCCATTATAGGATATAAAAAGGAGGATCATATTCCATTACCCATTCATGTGGTCTATCATCATATTCATGTGGGTCATGAATATTCAAATTAAGATCGTACAAATAATTCATTAAGGGATGGATTATATATTATTTTAATCACCCAAAGGATTAATAAAATCTCCAACAATGATATAGAATATACTAAGATTACAGTATTAGATTCATGGATGTGGGAATATATTCCAATAGAAATAGAAATTCATCAACATATTCCCTTATATATTGTATTTTTTAAATTATCCTTTCACATAATATAGTATACATTGTCTAAAAAGATCACAAACAAAGATAGAACATCAATTTTTATTTCATTTTTTCTTTCAATATTCAATATGCATTTATTAAAAATATTCAGTTGACAGTTAGATCGACCATTTCCACGGTTCAAATTTATTTGATTATAAATAATTGGTACCATAAATCCTTTTTATAGACAAAAAATAATGGGTTGATAATTAATTATATTTCAAATATAATAATCTAAATATGAACAAGGATGAGGTTATAGTGGTTTGAATTCTGTATAATACAGAGGACACGTTATCCATTAGTGGGGATTGTGATACTATTTGTAATTAATAATAGCCAGAATACCATCATGCCCATGAAAAAGAAGATGATAAATGTATATTGTGATTTTTGGAGCTATGATAATGGTGAGATCAATAGAATTGGTGATTAAAATGTTTGACACATTGTGAGTTATAGAATCAAAAAATACTTGAAAATACTATTTTAATTTCACAAGAACACATACCAAGTATTTTGTGTTGTCGATATATAGTATACATTGATGATAAAATAATTACGCCATTTAAATAATCCTTTGACCCATGAAAACATTTGTTACTAATTAATCATGTAATATGGACAAACACCCAGAGAAATCGAGTTCTCAATAATGTTTTGTGGTTGGTTCCCATATCATGTGGTCTCAAGGGAACATGAATTAGGTAAATGAACACGAAATGTTCCAATACAAACTCCCAAAATCTATATTTCCTTTTTATACCATATCTATTATTTAAAATACACACCAGGTAGACATTTTTAGAATTATAAAATTTCCATATTTAGAAAATATATCATGTTCTCCAAGGTCACACTGTGTAGTTTACAATGAGCTATGATATTAAGGTTATATAAGAGCCGACCGCATTATTAATTTTTGATGTTTTTTTCACATAATATGGTAAAATAATCTTTTATGGGTTTTTTTTGAACTGATGTGATCAATGATATGGGATCCTATAAATATAGAGTCTAATAGATTTAGCATTTTACCCACATTATGAGGATGGGATCCTCTATCATTGGGTGTTTTATTTCATTCATCTATAGAGCTCAAATGAGGCATGTGTCCTTTCCAAGTGTGTCTATTTCACCTATTTTAGAGGGGATGAATCGTCCAACATCATTTGAAGTAATTATTGGATCATATTGTTCAAAATTATAGGTTGAGATCACACCTTGACTAGTGTTTTGATGGATGATTTGTCGGACATCATACTCTCAGACCAAAGTACATTGTATAATCATACCGTGATCTATAGGTATCCCTCTAGTGTGACCAACTACCTTGGTTTGAGATAGTTCTTATATTATGAATAGAATCCACATATTTTCCTCCAGAAATAGAATGGATAATAAAAGCCTATATAGTGGTGATCTATGTGTGAATTATGATTCCTCAACAAACTATGTGTTTCTATTGGGATGTGACGTTGTTACTATATATCATCCTCATGCGTGAAATAATCTATAGTATTCCATTCACAGCCATCTACCCATTGATGGTGGATTTTGAGGATTGAACCTCGTACCATTATGTCTTTTGAGAATCCCTATGTTCCTTAGTGTTTGAGAATATCTAGATTATTCTTATTTAATAACATGGAACTACTCAATAATGTTATGATCCTTATCATTACTTATTTTTGTTCAATTAATTCTTATTCCTCACATAGATATCTCAAATTGTTGTAATAATTATTATTTTCCATTCATAGTACATTTATTTTTTTGGGTAATTATATCGAGTATATTTATACCCACACCTATACAAGACATCAGCCCACATATATAGTGTTACTGTAGATGATATAAATGTCGATGACGAATTTATTAGAGAGAGTGTAAAATATATAGTTTTGAGTTGATTACCAGATATCATGGTGGATATTGGGTTGGAAATGCATTGGTCATACTATGAGTTATTCTTGTCTCGAACCAATTTATAGTGGGGTCTTCTTTTCCATGTTTTTTTTTTCTATTTTTCTATTCTAAACTATTTTGTGTGAATTTTAGTACTTCTTAAAATATATTTTTTTCACTATTTGTCTTTTCGGTTTTCATAGATATATTATACATGTCTTAAAAATATATTGTTCAATCATTTAAATATAAATATATTATATTGTTCATATATTTTACCTTGGATATATGTATTTATTGCAAGTTTTGATAGGATAAGTCTTCCAATGTGTATGATATGCGTACATTGTAATAGTGAACAAAAAATATCTAGTTAAAATTAGTATATTGATTGAATAAAAATCTTAAATCAATCCATGGTGGGGCCTAAGAGGTGTATTCATGTAAAAAGGATTCCCAATATTTCATATTTTTTTTAAATGTAAATGTTTTTAGTATTTTTTATATTTTTTAAGGATAAATAATAATTAATTTACATCGAATTACTAAATATCATATTTATATAATAATATTTTTTATATAAATCCATAAAAAATTTGTGGTATTTGTGGTTATTGTTTTATAACTAATTAGTTTTTATTTTGTTGCATTTTCACATACTTGTATTTAAAAATAAATAAAAATATTTATTGCATTATGAATGCTAAATATTCTTTTAAATGGATATCATTAGTATATTATCATACATAGGGTTCTTAGTAGAGTTAATTATATAAGGAAATTCAGTACCTTGGTATATATAATATTAAATTTCATAAATAATATAGAATAATTGAGGGTGAGTATTTTGATTCCAAAATTTTTGAATGTCATGAATTCCGCCAATTAATTTTCCTTGGAGTTTCTTGCATTGTATTTATTTTCTATTGAGAATATATATATAAATATACAATGAATGAACATTCATGTAAGATGAAAGAATAAAATTTTAAAATATACAATATATAATATATATAATGAAATTATTTATATGTATAATTTTATTAACGTTAAGAATTTTATTCCAATATTAACAACAAAAAGATACAAACATATCTAGGGTATTAATAATTATTAGGTGGTTAATTACAACTAAGTACCATATCAGTTTTTTTCACTCATTTAAATGTCAAACATGTCTATAAGTATTCATAATTAGTGATATAATTTATTTTGATACTAGTAGAGTGGGGTTGAAGTGGTGAGATTATGGGAAATAAATATTTATATCAACATTTTTTATGTATCTTAAATAATTGTTTACTATGATGATATAGTAAAAGAAATTTAAACATTTATAAAAACATATATTAAAGGATAAAACTAATATAAAATACTTTGAAATTATGTCAACCAATTTATACCATGTATGTATATAATTTATTTTTCATTAAAATTAAATTATGTTCTGATAAAAAATACATATAGATATATAATTGGTTATATATATATATACATTTTGCTAAAAATTTATGCCCTTAATGCAAATATTTCTGTGTTTAAATTTACATAATGGTATTTAATTAAATGATTTTTATATTATTATAAAATAATTTATTTTAAAAAAATTAATATATTTTATATTATAATGATTATTCAATTTTTTTTATTAATAAAATATTTATATTCCTTTTGAGGATTTTATTCATTCTTTGGAACTACTAATTGAGAATTATGAATTTATATTTTTAACCCTTTTATATATAATAAGAAATGTTAATTTTAGTTTTAGTATAAGAAGGAACAACTTTTATGAATAACAATTGGGACCAAAACATTATGAAGAATTATATTTCAAGGCCCACACACACAAATATGAATCAAACTGTACTTAGTTATGAATAAACTACATCATTGTCGAATCCATTCTTATATTGGATGTAGACAGAAGCAGATCTAAGAAAAATACTATGAGAAAATCTATCATATCACTATTTATAGAATATATATTAAATTAAATATAAATTCGAACAGGTAATATGAGATGAAAATGATAAAACATAAATTAGAATTGAACACCATGTAGTAAATAACAAGAACAAAACAAAAATCCAATCTAAATTTATTGTATTAATTATAAATTTAAATAAAATATTTAAATAAGGATTAAATCAAGACAAAATATAATACCTTTAGAAAGAAAATAACAAGATAATAGTTATTGATAGAGATACACCATTGGGGCTGAAATAATAATGACTGAATTTGATTAATGAAAATTATCTTATTCATAATGGAAATAAAAATGTGCTAAATTGAAATAATAATATTAAAGTGATGCTTGAAAAGGGAATGTTGTGTTTCAATAAAATTGTCCATACAATGCTTAAACCAACTTTCAAAATAAAAAATAATTGGTTTAAAAAATAAATAAAAATATATGAAAATGATTATGGTGATAACAAAATTATAAAAAATATCTCCAAAAATATAATTGTCATGTAGATGAAGAAATGTTGAAGCAGAGAAATTACTGAAACTCCTAAATAACACATTCATGGTAAAAAAATAATATTTTCCAGATAAGTAATCAATTATAATTAGATACAATCTTTTACATGGGTCTATTCAATATTAACATTCCATAATAATGAATGAATTGAAAAAACACTGAAAAAAATCATGAAAAGAATATACCCCAATGTTTAATTAAATAACAATGGGAAAACAATACCCCTAGTGAAATTTTACCAATGCTAGATATTAAATCATTAAATTTTTTTTAGGTAGTGATTAGTAAAGATATTTATTTTGGTTTATCGAGGGTAACTATAAGTTATCATTATGTGAGTATAGGAATAATTCAAATATAGATTTATTTTGATTTGTATCCATTCTAGGGTTTATTCACAGGTGAATTCCATGTAATATGAAATAGATTTAAAAATCATGAAACTATGAATATTTTATGAGGTTTGATAAAGTAATTTCGATGAATTTATAATGAATATAATGAAATATTTTAGATAGGGAAATTATCATGTTGATGATGTATTAGTACCAGAATATATATTTTTCCTTTTCAAATCAATTTTATCATCAATTATTATTTTAATAGTGGGTATTCATTAAATTTAATTAATAAATATATTATATACAGCTGAATTAACTAAAAGACTATGTCAGTGAATCATCATATATTTAGGTATTTCTTAAAATGTTACACTATGAGAGATTTAAAAATATGTATGTAAAACTATTATTATAAATAATACATATTTATTTTACCACACATGTCATCAGTCGTTGGTAGATACCTATTAAAAATATTTTTAGATATTTTTATTTTTATTTTGATAAACATTTCTTTATGATAAATATTGAATTTTTTTAGAATCTATTTTTTATTTCACAGTGTTGGTTATGTTTTATTATGTGATTCTTTATACCCTAGTTTCCAAAATCCTATGTAAAAAAAATCATTACATATCACCCTTTAAATAATCCTAATGGAACAAGTTTAAACTATAATTATAATCAATAACACTAATAAATATTAAGAAAGTTATATTTAAAGTAGTATTTTTTAGAGTACTATGTATGTGGGATAGAATTTTGAAAAAAAATATCCATATTTTTCTCATTAAAATTACATTTTACACACCGTAAAGGAAACTAAATAATAGATAATTAGTCATCAACATCTCTAACAAAAATCTCTACATAAAATAATCTTTTAAGCATATCGATTTTAATTAAAATTTCAACAACCCATTACTTAATAGTATTTTAAATTTAGAATATATTTTACTTTGTTTCTATATTTCATTTTACGAAGCACATTTTAATCTTACGCCACACACAACATTGAGTCATTATGCGTTACATTAAAGACCGGGTTTTACCGCCTTTTAATGGAATACTTATTTTAAGAAATAAATTTTTACACTTTTTACACTTTTATTTTTAAAATTTAACAACATTTTTAAAATAGGAATGTCAAAAAAATTCAGGTCATTGTTTTGTATTTTTCTGAAGACTTCCATTTTTTGATGAATAGTGCCATGTATTTAATTTTATTTAAAAATAGATTCTTGATTAAATAATTATTAATGTTTAAATTTTGTTTTTATTTTGATTTATAGTAAAGATATATCATTAATTTACATATTCATACAATTTAAGTCATTGAAACCATTTTTATAATAAATTTTCAAAAAAGATTATTGAAATTTGGATCATTTTAATTTTAAAATATTATTTCTTTGTAATGTCGCCCTGTATATCCTTAATGTTAATTTTACTAGTTTTGTGAATTGAATTTATAAAATTGAATTAAATGTTAGTTATAATATTATTTATATATTCTAATAATACAAAATTAAACGTTGAACAAATATTGTAGTGAATGTGATTAAAATTAATTACAGAGATTGTGGTAATATTATGAAATATATGAGAATAAACCTAAAACATAAGATCCAAATTCAACTAGAAAAATTTTTAAATTGAATTAGACGCCAATAGTTCTCCCATATAAATTAATTGTTAAAATTGTATGATCGTTTGAGATTCTATTCAACAATAGTGACATATATAATAAGTTAGGTAAATGAAAATTTCCAAAAAAAAACATTTAATGCCTTTGACAGTTATATAGCTTTGAGATATGGAAAAACAAAATATTTCAATTTAAAAAAAACTTTTTGTAATATAAATAACTTATTTTTACCGTAATGATTTATCATTATTTGTTAGATACTATTAAATTGTATTGAATGCTTAACAAATGCTAAAATATTGATCATTTAGATAAAAATTAAGAAAGATTATTGATTATAAAAATATTTATAGTAATTTAATCAAAATGAAGTATTATTTTCCATTATTTTTTAATATGAATATATCATGTAAATTATTTTTTAATGTAATATATTTTAATTCCATCACTATTTTAATATTTTTAAATTTAATTTTTTAAAAAAATCCATCATTGACATTAATGTTATTTCATAATAGATAATATTTTATTAAAAAGAATTAACATTAATAAATGTTTATTCCTCTAAATTTATTTTTAACATGTTAATAAATATCAAATACTGTATATTAATAGACGAACATATCAATTATATTGAAAATAATTACCCCTTTTAAAAAAACATTACTAGCAAAATTTAGGTTAAAAAAGAATTCATACAAGTTGCATGAATTTATTTTCAAATTAATTTCAAAAGTAAATGGGATATTTATTTTATAAATTATATTTTATATATATTATTTATAGGGACTATATTTTCAAATAAATCTGTCAATAAAAGTATCATTATTGAAAAATTACTTAAGTATGAAAACTATTTACCCTAGTGAAAACCATAATAGTAAAAGTGATGAAATATACAGGTTTAGAAAAAATATTATAAAAAATATTATCATTTTTTGTGGTGTATGTACTAACCATTTTGATATATTTTATAAATAATTCTTTAATAATCATGGTATTTTATGTTTTCCAATAAATTATCTATTCCAAATGGGTTAGAATTGACAATCATTAAGTGATAAATGTTATCATTGGAATTTAAAATTCTGTTTTTATTTTTAACATTTTCTAGAAAAGATCCCTTCCTTATGAAAATATTCCCATGAAAAATAATTTTAATTTTTGAAATTCAAACTCTTCTGTGATGTGTTATAATATTTTCTCATCTTTATAATATTTTTGACATATGGTTTGTACTTGATAGTAATTTGATTTAAAGGGGTAATATTGGTTAATCCATATCATTTACTCAGTATAGATATTTGATAATGAAAATTCTTAAAAAATTAAATTGACCTTTTTGATATATGAAGATTGACATGGATTTTTATGACGTAGGTTTGTCCCTATTTTAGATAACTGCATTATGCATTGTTAGTATACTGAGATGAAGAAGTTGGACATTTCATTTGGGTTTTTACCGAAAAGGTTACAAACAATCTAATGAATGTTCCTGACGGTAAAGGTACAATGTAGCTAGGAAAAATCGACTCAAATAATTATTATTTATTCCTCAATAATTGAAATTTTTTATTTTTCAATTATATTCTTTCACTGACATTATATTTCCATAAAGTTTATTTGTATTTTTTTAAATAAATTAAATTTTTTTCAGTTACTTACCAAGAAATGTTGATTTATCGTTATCGTGTAATATAAATTGAATGAGTAATAAAAAATTTATATTACCATGTTTATATTTTTATTGATCCATTATTTCATATTTTTTACATATTATTATTTGGAATTTAATATCACCCTTATTTTTTTCCTTTCTCCATGCTATGAAAAAGGAATCATTGAGTTATCTTTCAATGTTGCTACATATTTTCGCTAATTTTTTATCATGTTTTATTTTCTATTTCCCATTGTAATATGAGTATAATGCATATAATCTAGAATTAAATTATTTTATATATTTTGGTTCATCATTATTTGAGTCCTTGTTATCATATGAATGTAATAAAGACATACACTATCTCTAAGCTTTTGGTGTTGGTGAATTATATTTGGTATTAGAGGAAGATTAGTAACATCATTGGAATCTATATTTTGAAATCATATAGCAGTGAACATAACCCTACGATCAAATTTTAGGATGATTATAGAATAAAATACTAGATTTTTTAGTTATGTGGATTTTCATTGTCATACATATCAATTATGATAATAGAAGTGGATCTGTTTCATTCATAGATGTACCTAGTAATAATTACATTGAAAAGGTGTGCCAGGCATGACTCTAGAATATCCAGGTACATAAAAATGGGCCTTTCTATACACTTGGTATAACACTCCTTGTGGATTCAATATTCATAATTAGTATTTCATTACAAACCATTATGAAATATATTAAATAAATATTATACCCAAAGAAACAACATTTATGATTATGTGTTTTTTTATGAACAATGATTTCAATTGAACTGATATATTAAAATATATTTGGGATTATATATGATAATATATAACTTAGTATAATTTTTTCATTTAAAAATGGTTCCCAACAAAAGGATTTCAAACCTCACTTATAAAAATGATCGAAATGGTAAGAAGGTTCGTATCTTTTATAGTCTTAATCCAATATTTCAAGTAGAACTAATCTCCTAAACAATATCATCATATAATGATATAATATCACGTGATAATAATTTAAATAAAAATTGTCAAATTATTGAAGAATATGGGGATGTAATTACAACATTTGGAATGGTGGGAGAATTTGTATAAATGAAATATGAAAAATAAGAAATTTCCTACATGTGATAATTATGGAAATAAACAACCTGGTACTTTAATAAATGGAATGGGAGATTACATAATGTGTATAGAGAAATAAAATCATGATTTAGATTTCATTGGTATGAAAATAGTTTCAAATTACAATTCATCAACAACAATATGATTTGAGACTCCACAAATCTATGTATGAAGTATCAAAAGATTAAATCCTAAAAGTATCTAATGGATGATGATCAAGATTGTGAATCTAATTAAAATGAAGTGTAAATTTTAATATTATTGAGTTTGGTTTCATGAAATATGAAATTTTATTTTTATTTCATTGATATACTAGTTATATAAATTATGATATATATAATGATTATATTGAAGTACTATTTTATTTAATTTTTTAGATCACATGTTTAATGGTGCTGATGAAGAAAAAAACGATTCACTGATAAGTTATAATTTTTGGAAAGCACATGGATAATTAAAATATATCGCAAGATATATTACTATTGTTGTGACAATATTGACTGATATGGATAAATAAATTATATACAACTTACTACGTTGAAATTGATTCTATAGTTTTGAATCATAATACATAAAAGGGTAAATATATTATCCATATATAAAATGAATTATATTTGAAAATAAATATGGTTATATAGATTGATTTACTAGATCACCATATTATATAACTTTTTTTTATGATTTTAAGTATAAAGAGTTCACAGGACAACCAAAATATAGTATTTTTCTTTTAAAATAAAAATTTATCATGTAATTATATATCCTTATATTATTTATAGTGGAAGAATTACACAAAAATATCAAAAGAGTATTGAACAAAACATCATTTTCCTAATATCATCATTATTAATGATATCAATGACCATTTTCATATCTATAGTTTAAGGTCTTTTGATCACCATGTTTCTATTGAATATTTTCTCAATCATTGTCGATTATTACCGGATAGTTAGATTTTTAATCCATTTCATTTTTTATGTAATGTTATCCCAATAAAAATACTATTTTTTTGTAACGTTAATATTTTAATTTCCATTATATTAAAAATATTTATTAATAATCCTTTTTACAACATTTTTTTAACAATATTATTTTCAAATAGCAAACCCTCAATTACAGAGATCAATTTTATATTATTAAGAATGAATTTATTAAATTTTTAGATAATATAAAACCACAATGATTTTTTATGTTTTAATTTTAGAATAAATATAATTTTGTTTCAAAATTTATTTATATTATTCACCATGTTAATATTATGCCATGCACAATGTTTTGTTAAATTGTGTTACATTCAAGTCTGAGTATTAAATCCTAATAATGTCATGCCTATTTTATAATTTTTTTTAAAATTATATACAGTTAATATTTAAAAACTATCTAAATTTTTTAATTAGGAATGTTAAGATTATATTGGGGTTGATTTTTTGAATTTTTAGAAGTGTGACTTTTTTTGATGAATAGTGAAAATACTTCAATTTCGTTGAAAACATTCATTTTATTTAAATAATTATTAATTTTAAAATTATATATTTTGTTTGTTTTAATGTCATAGAAGATAAATTATATAAATTTTAATCAAATTTTGGTTATTTTAACTATTTTATATTGAAATTGGATGTCAACTCTTAATACAATTTTGAACATTTTCATTTTAAATACCCATATTCATACCACATATATATGAATAGATTTCAAAATATTTTTTCATGTTTATGTAATCATGTTTTTGAAAAAGATATATAAACTATTGTAATCATTAGAATTAATATTTTATAATAAGAACAACATAATTTTTTACCACAAAATATTAACTATGGTTATGAAAATTAATTATAATAATTATTGTAATTTTATATAAAAATGAACTAAACCATAAACATATGATCATAAATGACATAGAGAATTGATATGAAGAAATTATATAACACTCATTAAACCATAAACAATCATGGTTCCTATTATATGAGATATTCAGATAATATTCCATGAAAGTGATCTATATAATATTTTAAGCATGTAAAAGTGAAAAAAGTAACTTTCTATACCATTAAAAATTACAATGCTAGAGATATGAAAAACAAAACATAATTTCATTTATAAATATCCATTTGAAATATAAATAATATAATATTATAATAATTATTTATCATTTTTTTAGTAATGAATTATTTACATTAAAAAATTATCAAATGACACCACGTGCATTATTTAATTAAGAATTGATTAAAATAATTTATGTTAAAACATTAAAAGAAAAGAAAAATTGTTGAATTTTTTTGTTCTATAATATTTGTATACTAATACATAATGTTAAACAATAGTAGAATTAATATACTTTATTTCCATCATTTTAAGGATATTTTTTAATTTAAATTAAGAAAATAACATCAACATTGAAATTAATGTCATTTCAAACTAAATGATAATTTATTATACATAATTAAAATGTATAAAATTCTTATATTCTTACAATTAACTTGTAATGGTTAATAAATATAGAAAATATTCCATTAATTACATATTTATATTTTATAATTTCTATATTGACTATTAAATAATGAATCATTGTTAATACCTTTGGGTTAAAGTAAGTATTTTTTTCACCATATATGGGATTGTTTTAAAATAAATTACCAACACACATGGAATATTTATTTTTTAAATTAAATATCATTTTTAGTAATGCTATACATATTTATTAATATATATCACTATAATTTGATATATTATGTTAAATTACATAGGTTAGAAAACTAGTTACCTTAATAAAACCCAAAACGGTTAAATTGGGGGAACATAGTAGTTAAGGATCAAAATTATAAAAAATAATATCTATTATTTTTTAGTGAGTTTGTCTTGAACATAAATAACCTTTAATCATTATTTTTACATTTTGAATTCACATGATGTAATTTATACCTTGGAATATTAATTCCCTTATGGTATTTAAAATAATTATAGACTTTTTATTCTATAAAAGAAATTATATAATACCCTTTGTCACATCTCTCAAGAAACATTGGATCATACAAAATCATCCTAAATAAGATTCTAAAACACCTACTCTCAACCTAGAGTTCTCACGTTGGAAAAACAATCCAATAAATAAATCCCTTTATTGAAACCCAAAATGAGATACCCAAAATGAGGAAACATTCATCAAAAGTGTATTTTAGTAATTTTATTTCTCCACCAATTCAATTTTTATTATTAAATTAATAGATAAAAAAATTGGTATCTTAAATTTATATGTATTTTTTAATTTTGAGGATTATACCTACACCAAAACACACTTAAATCAAATGGGTAACAACATTACTATTCATTAATGGTGATGTACATCCTAATGATATTATGTCATTTGTTTTAACATTATCAGCTCTCATATATGAAAATTATTATGAAAAAAATGTTTTTAAATGGTAAATATGATATTTATTTTTTCCAATTACTTATTCAATTTTTATAGAAATATACATATTTGTGACACTTTTAGTTTAAACTCAACATCATTATTGTAGGACATGCTAACTACTGCCGTCACAAAGCGATGTGATACCTTAACTTTTTAAAAATAATGTATTATGGATATTATTAATTAAAAAATGAGACATAAATTAAATAAATATAATATTAATGAAATAATTAAATTTTTTGAAATGTAATATATCCTTTTCTTTGTAACCATTTCACACACTGAAAATGTGATAGCATACATTTGTGGATATGTGGACTACCACCTCTTCAAAGAGATGTGATTCCATTAACATTATAGTAATTTCATATATAATTATAAATTATTAAATAATATATTATTTAGGATACAATGATAATTATGGAATCATAAATGTTACTTACATTATTTCTAGTATGATCATTGAAAAATGGGAATGTTACTCATTCTTAGATGTTGTTTAGCATCTCCATTATTTTAATGCTGGTTTATTATTAATAAACATCATTCATGATTAGTTTAAATGTATAAATTATGTATTTATTTGTTAATTTTCTCATATTAATTATTGTAGATATGTTTATATTATGTCCCCTTTTAACATAGTTGACCTAAAAAATATGTTTTTGACATATAATCTGGTTATGGTAAAAAAACCCTATATAAATGTAATTATTTAAGTAGTTTTTTACAAAATTGTAATACGTGAAATAAAATAAAGGATAAAATTTAATCATTATTCTGAAAAATTTTAAATATATAATAGATTTTTATTATTCATTATGATAATGAATCAAGTGATATGTTTGACTCAAGTTAAGGGATTTTCATCTCAATTATTAATTCAATGAGTTAACTTTTATATTCAATACTTACTTCTTTTGTGTGGTTTTTATACACCATGTTTGGATATTATATCCTGAATCCATTTATCTTAATTTAATTGGATGTATTATATTAAATTATCTCATCCTTTGGGTTTTTTATTTGAAATCATTAAGTGGAAATATTTATACTTTATATCTCAATTTCATTAGTGATTATTAATAGTCTCTAGAAATTATCACTTCTTGATTGAAGTATTCTATTGTAAATCATATTTTATGGGTATAAATACAATTATGTTTTTTATGATATGTTTTTTTAGAAAAATATATCATTTTTTAAATATGGGGTATCCTTTCATTTCATTTGATCAACTATGAAAATATTGGTAACTACATAAATTTTAGTATGTGTACATATTTTATTATGAACATTTTTCATGAACTGAAATTATCATGTAATATATTAGATATTATTTGGATATGTGTGAAATTGTTTGGGGCAGGTTATAGATTGCACATCAATGCATCATTAATCTTATGAGACGAATCAGTTGTCCAATTAAGATAGGTTATTACCAAACATGTTAAAAATATATTTTGAATTGTATTGAACGAAAATATACCATGCACTTGGGAAAAATTGAATAAAAATATTAAAAATTCCCCACCATGAAATTCAGTTATCATCTATTGATGATATTTTTTCTTCGACATTATATAATGATTTTTTTATTCTCAGTTTATTGATTAAATGACATGTGTTTTAGTTACCTATAATTCTAGGTTGATGTTTCCTTATGTAGTGTTATAAATGTTATGTGTAATCATTTTAATGGAATGACATGTTTATTATTATTTTTGATTAATTATTAGTTCCATTGTATATTCCCTTTATTAGAATTTGATCACACCATTATTTTGATTTCCTTCCCTATGTTATGAAGATGAAATCTTTTAATAGGAATTATAAGTTGTTTTTAACATAACTTTATTATGTTTCATGTTTTATTTTCTATATACCAATTATATATGGGTATCAAGTATGTAATTTTTTTCTAAAACTATTAAACATTTATTCCTTCGGGATTCGATTCCTTATAATCACGATAATGTAATAAACCAATGTACCGACTCCAGACTTTTGGGGTTTGGGTGATACACTTTTCCTCTTAAGGTGGTGAATTAGAAACATAATATTGGTCAAATATATTTAATAGCAATGTATGAAAATTATCAGAAGTAATTAAGTATTACAAATTTCATAGTTTATATGGAATGAAACAAATGATGATCAAATAATTTCGGATAACTCAACCCAGGAACCTAAAACAATTTTATGTTTACCAATATAAATGAACAAATGGTAGATAATAATTGAATTAATAGTGAAAAATTTTATATTTCCAAACATATTGATCTCAACGATCAAGCCCGTTGTTAATAAAATATTTATTTCGTTAAGGCTGTAACAAATACATCATTGCCAACATCATGTTTTCAATAAAATATTCTTGTATTCAATTTTTAGGCATACAAAAATTACCAATACCCTTTGTCTAAATAAGCTAAATTGTTAATCATGGGGAAATATAATACTAGGTCCCACCATCAAATTATTATGTCTAATTCATTCAAAATAAGAATGAAAGTAGTAATAAGACAATACATTATTAATATTTAATATTAACCAATAAACAATTATATTGAGAAAAAAATTAAAATTTATAATAATTTTTTTCAATAAATTATCATAATACATCAATAAAATGCATTTGGATGGTTAAAAAATATATACTAATATTTTTGAGTGGGTAATAAACATCCACATTAGGAGAAAAATTATAATAATTTTAAATATTTAACCAATCAATAATATTAATATCATTTTATCTAAGAATCCTAAAACTATAACTATATAGAGTAATTATATAGTGTTATGTGTGTATTTTTCCTTAAAAATTGATGTTGGAATGTCTACGATATTTATCATCGAAAAGTGATATTGAAATATTTTATTAATAGTAGAAATTTATTTGAATAAAAATCATGCCAATAACATAAGTATGACCATATGTTTTGAGTGGGTTTATAATTACAAGGTAATTTGAACATTCATTTTTTTTCGAAGACAAAATTTCAATTTATGATTCATAATGTAATTTCAAGAGTTTTAAAACTGTAATGTGTCTTTATAAATTTCTTATATGTTGGAATTTGTCTCAGGGGTTTGATTAAGTTTTAGAAGCATCAGATTCAAAAAACCAAATTATTGGAGACACAATTATAAGAACATAGTTGGTTTTAAATATACATACCAAACTGTGTCGATCATTTGTTAATGGAAACGGTTTATTTCAACCCTATAATGTGAATATTTAACCATAAATTTTTATGAATGTAAATGGATAATAACTATTAAAACAATGTTTGACTATCCATAGGTTGGAGCAATGCATATTAGATTGTCCTTGGGATAATATATCCACATTAGTTGAAAACCATGTAGAGAAACCCAGAGGTAATGGGATGGAATTTCAATTTTCCATTGGAATACATTACCCAAAAATAAACCAATTGTCTTCCTTTGATAGACATGATAAATTGTAGATATCTATCTTCATCCGTAGTAAATTCATTGAGAGATATTCTTTATACATGGCTTGGTTGAAGTTCCTTCAATTTCCTTTGATCCCTCTTTCTATCACTAATATTCTTATTACTTGTATTATTCATTTATATCACTATTTTCAATCCTATTTCCAATTGAGAAAATAAGACATATTTTTATGTTGTTTCTATACTCATCAATTTGATATCATTTCAGATTGAATTAGAGATCTATATCTGTTGCATGAAGCATATTAATAATGGGTTCTATTGTGGATATATTTATTCTGTTTATAATTGTTTTTTGTTTTGAATAGTGAGTAAGCATGGGTTGGGGGGTTTGAGTGTTTCTAGTTTTATATTATATTAATTTTAATGTTGAACATAGGAGGTGATCAAGGGAACTAACATGTGTGATGAATCATGATTGAGACTTTTAGATACTGTTTTTTGTGAATGTGGTTCATGAAATGGTTTGGATGGATAGATCTACATTTTTTATTTAAAATGGCCATATGGAAAGTTTAGTTCCATGGGAACACATGAGGAATGTTTATTAAGACATTGGTTCATGTTGATTGATGCAAATGGTGGTGAATAAGGTTATTTATTGGATTGTATGTTTGGGTTTGTTGATTTATTTACACTATTGTTGGCTAAAAGTGTCGTTTTGGTATTTTAAACACATGATCATGACCATGATATGTTGTTATGACAACATGATATGGGTGGATCCATATATAGATTTATAGACATAAAAGATTGTGATTCCCAACATAATAGAAGAGTTGATCACCTTAGAAATCCACATGTGATGGTATGAGACCATTATCTGAGAGTCTTTGACTGCTAGTACGTTTAATATTACCTCAGATGACTATGTAATGATTAAAATTTCTATTCCATGGGAATTTAGGCTTCCAAGACAACTATATATTAAATATTTGAAGACCAATGGACTTCTTATGTATATAGATGCATGAATATGGAAAGTTAGAATCACCTGATGGGTATTATATGGGGTAATAGTTCTAATATGATTCCATGCGGTATTGGGATCGATTTATATTGAGGGTATTTCTAATAAGAATTAACATTGATGCATTATTCCACTTTGACAATGGTCGATATTGGAAAAAGATCAATTGTGGTTGTTGGTATCAATTGAAGAATGTAATGTGGTTTTGGGTTGATTTTATTTATTTTCAATATAAATTCAATGTCATATATATGGAAATAAGTTAGGATCATATATGTGGTGGCCCACTATGTTCATATAGATAGAGAGTATGGTCCCCTCGTGACATTTGAATAATTTTATATATTAATAATAGTAAAGGAATTAGGATTGTGATATTGTTCATAGGGTGATGATATTTTAAGATATGAACATGATGGATTGGTTTTTTTTCTAATGAACACATACTACATTTATACAATGATTTATCTTCATTCTGGTGTTTTTCATACAAAAAAATACAATTGAAAATAAATTTATATTTAATTATTTTGTAAGAATTTCATGATGGTAGGGACCCATGATTGATGTAAATGGAAATTAAATTTCTATTGTGGAGTATGTAATACATGACCCAAAAAGACACCCAAATACAGTGTTAGTCTACTTTCAGTGGAAACTCAAAAAATAATCTTCTAATTGAAATGAAAAATCATTTAAATCACCATTAAATATCATCCCGTTTTTTCTACAAAAACCGTTTTTTATATCCTGGGGTAATGAAAACGTAAAAAGGGTGAGTTCAAATGATCAGTATGGATAAACTTGGAGAATATAAAACAAACCATAACAATTTGAACATAAAAACATGAACATAATGTTTAAATATCAAAATAATGAGTCGTTAAACAAATATTGGCAGTACATAAGTCATAGATCATAAAAGAACATTAACCATGATAGAATATATTTTTCATAAGACATGTAATTGTGGTTAACTAATAATAATAAAAATGTTTTTAATAGATGATAAGTCATTAATTCCATCACCATCATAGTGGACAATGTCCATTAATGAACAAGGATTACTTTTCATTCTATCTATGTATTAAGATACCATATTTACTTTTCGTTCCATTTATGTAAATCCCATGAGATATTAATTATTAACTAATGGATTAGAGGGATATATAGGTTCCACCCATCTCATAATGAAATCATTATTATATGATTCATTAATACATAAACCATTCCTCAAATCATAACCCAATAAATAAAATCGGTTTCTAAAACATAATTCAATAATAAAGAATCAATATAATATAAATGTTTTTAGTAAAACTAATTCTATAATAATTAAAAGAAACAATATGTATATAAACATAATCCTATATCATCTTATATGGGAAATAATTTTGAAAAAACACATGAACTTAATTCCTGAGGAAAATATCTTATCTTTTTCAAAAACATTTAA
Source organism: Viscum album (assembly GCA_963277665.1). NCBI lineage: Eukaryota > Viridiplantae > Streptophyta > Magnoliopsida > Santalales > Viscaceae > Viscum > Viscum album. Next base: position 51,372,506 of record OY728143.1, on the reverse strand, counting down.
TTTTATCAAAAGGCCATGCAATTTTAAAGGAATATAACTTTTCTGAATATAGACATGTAATATTGTAGAGGAAGCTTCTTTTAAATCTGGATACATGAAACCTTAAAATCCATTCACACTGTATAAGTAAAAAAACATTATCCTCGTACTTTTGTCAGAAAAGTCAAAAAGTACCTTGTATGGTAAACTAAAGAATGATTACATCAATACCATGTAGTAAAATTAAAAAAAAGGTAGAAATGACTCTAAAAATTTATAGAAGAGTGGTAAAAATTTAATGAAAACATTTTTATGATACATGGACGATGATAAATACATCGCATGTAAATACTAACGTATATACAATCTCTGATAAAAATGAGATTGAAAATTTTTATCATACCATAACTCCAATTTTTTCCATGTGTGTCCAAAAATCACATATATCATTTTAAAAATATTATTAACATGTAAGAGAACAATAATTATGTTTATGATATCATCTATTATTTATAAATGACATTAAATTATCCGTACATTTGTCAATTCAATCCAAACAAAAAAAGTTTTTGGTAATAATATTATTATTTATCGTACGTGTTTCATCCTTTTATTTATGATTTTATTACTGAGATCATGATTTGCGTTCTTCCAGTTTGAAATGAATGGTTTATATATCTTATATATTCATTATATAAATATATATAACATATATTTAAATTAATTGTTAGATAGTATTTTTGGAGATGGCAGGTTGTAGGTACACATGAACACTATTTTTGTTTCCTTATTGAATTGGATTTAATTAAGTAAACAACACACAGACAAGGATATATATATATAGTATCATTATTATGTAATATATTCCATTATTATTTATTATATATATTTTATAATCCTTTTTGAATGGTTAATGTGAGAAATGAATCTCATCGCATCGTGGAGACGATTAGCCAAACGTACGGACAAGTGACGTTATTGTTCCCATAATTGTTGAATGGTATTGAAGTTTATGGTTTATAATATCTCATAAATTGTATAATATAATAATAATAATATATATTTATTATTTCCACCATTATACCAATCCATGTAAGGTGGTGGGGAAAAACAGATTTCACCACGGCGTAGAGACGGTAATCCATACCTACGCACGTGCAGTGACCTCATTTTTCATAAGACGGATAGAAAGTGAAATATTGTTGTTTTATATTAATAAAAACATAAAAAAATTATATATAATTATTTTATTACTTTATAATGAAATAACTAATGAATAGGATGTAGAAGAAGAAACAATTTTGAATGAATCAATAGAAGAGAATACCTCTTCCATGACGTGCCTCCTTTAAATTTTCTTTTAGGGCACAAGAGATGGTCTTTTGAGAAACCAAGAACCACTATAATGTAACCAGGGAATTTGAGAAGTGAAATGGTTATGGGTTGTCCAAATCGAAAGCCTAAATATTGAGTAGTAAATGATTTTAGATTTATTATTAATATTTATAATCAAAGAGATCTGTAATATAATGCTATATTAAAATCGATTTACTAAAAGATATATGTTTATGCTATATTAATCATTTCATTAAATTAATTCTTACAAATTATCATTTTCCCATCCAATTGAATCCATGGGGTCCCAAAATCATCCCGGGGATGACCATTGTAACACCCCAAGATTCCGCGGTATGCTTCTTTTTGAAGAATACAATAGCGAATGTTATACGCAACATTAAGTTCTAACACCACAACCAATCATACTAGTAGTTAAGAATAGTAATACCCAATTTTTTAAATTTAATACATTTTATCATTCAATATGAACTTCATTTTTTGATTCAGAATATCAAAATTAGGTTAGGGTGATATTTTGGTACTTTTCAGATAACTTTCCTATTTTGATGAATAGTGAAAATTACTATATTTTAATTAAAAAATACTTTTTAATCGAAATAATTAACAGTGATAAATTATGAATTTGAGTGGTATTAAATTATATTTAGAATAAATTTTTACAATTTAATCAAATTTTGGTCATTGGACATAATTTTACATATAAACCGGACATAAACAAGTGTCAGTCTTTTTATAGTTATTATTTCTTAAAAACACGTTTTTTATTTTTAAAGCGGGAATTAATTTTAAATAAATAAATGCGTCTTCTATGGTTTTAATTTTGTAAAATACACTTCATTATTGAATTTGGAATATCAAAATTATCTTAGGGTAAATATTTGGTATTTTTCTGAAAACATTAAATTTTTAATGAATAGTGAAAAACATTGAGTTATAGTTTAAAACTGAATTTTTATTTAAATAATTATTTATTTTATTTAAATTATTTATTGTCAAAATAGATACATAATACCTATATAAGTTCAATTTAATTCATTGGAGTCGGTTTATAATAATTTTAGATATATAATAATTTAATTGAAATTTTCACCGTCTTTTACCCACCTCCTAAGAGAATTTTTAAATTCTCATAAAACATAATTTTTTCCGCTTCTGTGAGATGAATTAAAAAAATTCCGAGAGAGACTGTTAATATCAAGGAGTAAAATGTGGTTCAATGAGATGAAAATAATTTTTGGTGAATAGTAACGTTTTACTTTTATTTACCACGATTAAAAGTAAATAGGGTAATTAATGGAAAATATTATATTAATATTACCCTAACACATGTCCTAATTATATTGGAAAAGTTTATCTTGACCAATCAAAACCTTATGAATAAAATATAATCATTTAGTTCCACTTGTATTATATTAGGATATTTGTTATTATTTAATTCAAAGAAGAGTTAAAAAAGTTAAAATCTATGTTTAATAACTACAACATTTTTAATATTGGGTTTTGCATAAGATAAATTAGATTATAAATATTCATTAGAAATATAAATATATTTCCTACATCATGGTATTTTATTTATAATTTTTAGACATTATATAAATAATGTTATTTATGACACAATAATGATGTTGTAATTACCTTATTAATGAAAGAATCAAATAAATTGTATTATAAACATTAAAATAAATATAATTTCAAAGTTTTTATTACATCCAAGAATTTTCTAGGTGAATATAACATGTTAGGATTTATTAAATGTATTTTTTATGAAGTAATAATGTTGTTATTATTTTTACAAAAAAACAAATACCAAATACTGTCAAAATTTATATAAAATAGTTTTTAAACCAAAGATTATATTATTAATTGATATAATGGTCCTAAAAATCTGAGGATCGTCCAAAAGACTTTTATAGTAATATATATGACATAAATGAACCAATTGGGGTTATATTCGTAGTATATAGTATGTATAGTGAACATATAGTGTAAGAATACAAGAAGACACAGTAAAAGCTAAATTATTTAACTTAGAGTTAAATATAAATGATAAGGATAAAATGGTAACCTAAACTTTTCTAAAACCTATTGATTGAGTTTTTGGCGACCTATCCCCACCCTAGACTTTAAATAATCAACTTTGGATCCATTATAAACCGAATATGAATTTATTATAAAATAAAATTTTCAGTTTTTCCTAAGGTGCCCCTCACCCCTCTTATAAAAGGGCACTCCCCCTTCTCTCTAATTCACGCCTTCTAAGCCATTTGGATGGGCCAAAACCTGCTCAAATACCCTATCAAATATCCTCCCATCATCATAGAGTCTTTATTTTGATCAGAAATCCAATATAAGGATCCCTTTTGATCAAATCAAAAGGAAGAACCTGAAGAAGAGGTAATGATTTCACCACCCTCTTTCAAGTTCCTTTCTTATTCCACTTCATTTTTCATTATTATTTCCATTATAAAATTATAACTCCATTATATTTTATATACTATGATGTTATTATAATTATGGTACCAACCAAATTTATTATTCTATCCACCATTTGAATGACATGTCACTATACATGCGTACGTATGGCTTATCGTCTCCACGTCATGGTTTAATTGTTATTCAATACATTATTATTTGGATGTGTATAATAATGATGTGTATTTTATGTAAATAAAAAATATAACATTATAATGATTATGTATATATTATATACCATCCAATTATATATTATATTAATATCAAATGAATGATATTGTCACTCATGCTTACATACAGATTACCATCTCCACGACGCGATGAGATTCATTTAAAAGTTCACAATTCATTAACAATTATAAAAATATATATCACTAATAAGTATGTAATATATGACATAATAATTATACTAGAGATATATATATTTATATATATATGTACTTATGTACTTACATATATCTTATTCACTAACTTACGTTCAATAATATATGAAAATGAAAACAACATTTATGCGTACCGTCTCCATAAAAGGTGTTTTCCATTTCATATATACATATATTATAAATTTTTATATTCTAAATATATATGATAAATAAATCGTTTTTTATATTCTTAAAGTATTTAAATCATGATCTAAGTGGTACAATCATGGGTAACAAGTTAAAACTTGTACGATAAAGAAAGTGATTATTACCCAAAATATTAATATAACATGGAAATTATTATTAAATGGGTAGTATAATGTCATACATGAATAATGTATTATATCATAAATATTAATATGGTTCTGGTATAATTTAATAACATACTATAGTCTTCAGACACGAGGATAAATGTACCCTCAACTAATGGAAAGTGCAAGTTAATGGTTTTTCATCTCACTCCATATTCCCGTGAGATTCATGTCATGTTGCCACTATTACCTTTTTCTGGTGTATGTATTGCCCATAATTGTATTCATAGTGTAATACACTTTAATTTATTTGTATTTACATATTCATTGTATGATTTCTCTTTAATGGGTTTTATGTTTCGCAAGTTACCAAATTGGTAAGGGTTTATTTCACAATCTCTTTATTATATGAGGTTGTTTTTACGTAAGTATCTACTGGGACATATTTATTATCCATGTCCATGTTTTATGAAAGAGTATTCAAAGAGATTATTTTAGGTTACTTTTCACAAAAACATAATTTCAAATGTTTTAAATGTTTATTCTTCTAAATATTTCTCATTATTGTTCATGTCTTCAAAATTGTTTTTAAGTATTTATTTATATGGACATGAATGTTTGTAAAATGATAATTCTTTTCAAAAGTTTCAATGTTTTATGGGACGCATTAATTAAAAAATGTCTTTAAATGACTTATTTTCCAAATTGTGTGGCATTTAAATGTTTTCATGAAAAAAATATGTTTCTCTCAAATAGTTTTGATTTCATCTATGTCAACATCCTTTGATAAATTTTACACTTGTTAGAAGTTTATTTATCATGATACAAATCTTCCATATTGTATTTAATGTTTTGTGATATGTTTGAAAATTGATGAGTCATTTTTATGCCATTAATGGCCTATGATTAATGTTTTGGAATTTCGTATGCTAGTTTTAATATGAATGTTTATGATATATTTCATCCTCTTCTTAAGATGAATGTGTTGGACTCGTATGTTCTGGGTTGTGGACCGGTAAAAGTAAGCCCTCCGAGTTTGTGTCCGGTTATTGAAGGCACTCCGGGTTGGTGTCCGGTTATTAGAGGCACTCCCGTTTGTTGTCCGGTTATTAGAGGCTCTCTGCAATGGAGTCTTGTAAAAGATGCTTTCCAGGTTGGGTTCCGGTTAAAGTTATCCATTAGGTACTGGCATGAGGCCTTGACACAGAAATTAATGTTCAGCATTATGCATTCCATCATTATGAAAGTAGTTATTGATATTTCATGTAATTATTCAATTAGTAGAATGTCCACGTGAATAAGTAAATGGAATTATTTCATTTTATTTCTGCCATATTATGCTGAAATTCAAGATTAAAAGTCTTTTGTTTTAGTTTTATACATTTCCTTAAATGTTAATTCTTATTTTTGAAAGTCTCCATTGTATTGAATACCCTTACTGATCGTTTGAGCTCTCCCCTTTCTATGTTTTATTTTCCCAGGATTCCAAGAAGTGTACTGTGATTGATATGCAGGGTTAAGCCAAGGGCATAATGTTGTTCATAAAGGTTAGTTTTTTTATGTTATAAAGTGTAATGAAACATTCATGATTGTAATCTATTTTCCAAGACTTTTAAACTGATCAGTCCTTCGGGACATGATTCCATGTAATCATGCCAATTAATTAAAATAATGCACCGACTCTGGGTAACTGGGTTCGGGGCATTACATTTGGTATCAGATAAAGTTTAGTAATAACCAACAAAACCGGATTTAGATAAACTCCGATTAAAGAACATTACCCTAAGATAGACACTGAGGATTAGTATAGAAGAACATCCTAGAAATTTGGTAGTGTAGATATTTTGTGAGTTTCCAAGTAAATGCATCCTTGTCCAGATACGATCAGGTAGAGGTGGCTCTGGCACAGATGTACATAGGGGTAAAACAAAAAAAACCGCTTTGATCTAGACTTGAATGGGAACTGGTGCACGAAAATGGACATTTCTGCACTCTTGTTTACGAAACTCTCTTGGGATATGTTTAGGGTAATTCTAATTTTCATTTAAAATCAATATGAAGGGTTTATGAGTATATATCTCCTCAATAAAACATTTTTGATTATGGATTATATCAATAAACTATTAAATTTATGATAGGAATTTTACATGTTTTGAATTATGAATTGTGATTCATAAACTGACCTACTGCATGCCATTATTTAAAAATGGTTCCCAATAGATTGAATGATAACATCAACAATACGTATGATCCAAAGATTAAGAAGGATCATATCTTTCATGGTGTTAAGCCTACATTAAAAAGGGAAATAGTCTCCTATGTATTCTCAACATATGAAGAAATTGTATCATGTGTTAATAAGATAAGTAGAGAATTATCTGAGTAATATGGATTTGATGGGAAGAAATCGAAGAAATTAATAGAAGATAGAAAGATGGATAAAGGGAAGAGTGAAAAAAAGAATTTTCACAAAAGTGATAACTATGGGATGAAACACCCTAGAACTTGCTTGAAGGTAATTGGAGTTTGTTATATGTGTGGAGAAAAAGGACACCAAGTACGTGACTGCAAGGGTATGAAAAGGGTTTCAAATGTACAATGCTTTATCTGCAAGGAGTTTGGACACTATGCGATCTAATGTCCTAGTCATCAGACTATTCCGCAAATGAAGATATTGGATAATAATCAAGTTATGATACTACCACAAATGAAGAGTAATGACATGTGTTCTTATGTTGTAATTTTGTAATTATTTCATTGAAGTGTTATATCAATTATGTATTGGAAATAAATAGGGATTGTACTACAGTACTATTTCATTGAGGATTTGAGATTTTATGGTACTATGAAATGTGACTCTACATCGAGTTAAAATTTTTGTAAATTACATGGTTAAAGGAATGATAAAACTTAATATGGTCCTAATATTGAGGTACTGATTTTGGAATAAGATATGGTTGATTTGGGTAAATTATATTGGATATTCTTGAATACCTTGAAACTGATTAATGATTTTTCATTGTTTGAGTTTACAACATTTTTCATAGGAGTATATCCAGTATTCTATAATGAATAAGGGAGAATGAATGTAATCAATAAGGTTTTTTGGTTATTCAGGATGTTACAATGTTTTAAAATAATACATGGGGAAGGTGTTCACAAGTTATTACATGCAAAAAAAAATATTCGTTGTGTTTAACTTCTTTATAAATTATGGACTGTGAGTTCTGATAGTAGTATTTTGGATAAGTCTAAAGGATGAATGGATTAAGACTAAATGGTTATTTTGGGATTTTTATAAAAGGAAAACACGCAGACCATGTGACAACCCGTCGCGTCGGACAATGCTACGGGAATCGAACCCACAACCATAGAGAGATTGGGATTTATCGCCTACCACTTGACTATGTGAAGTCCATGTATTGTATAATGTAGTTTTTTTTAAGGGTATGATATGTGAATTATAAATTAATTATATTTGGGACCCTATACGATTAGGATAAATAGAGTATTTTTGAGTTGTATTATGTTTTGTAGTGAAAGATTATTTTGTTGTAGAAATTTATTAATGGATATAACTATAATTATAAAGTAAGTATATCTCTTTATGATCTTACCAAATCTCATAAATAAACTCCTCATCATTAAAAAAAGGAATGTAGAACAAAAACGTTATCATAGATGGTACGTTAGATCATAAAAAATTTATGGCTTTATGATTGTTGGACATTTCATAGCCATGTTCTCTACCACTCTCCATCAGATATTAACGGTTAAAATTCTTATCCAATATCCTTGTTTTCCTACATGGAATGTAACATCCCAGGTAAATAAAGAATAAAACATTTTCATATTTATTAATATTTGCGAATTAAATATTAATTTTACTTTAAAGGGGTTTCTATGTTCGATAGCGTACCTGATACGCAACAAAGTGATTCTATGAAATCATATGTTGCACACTAGTAATAAAATAATATTATTTTAAATGGTAGTTAACACTTAACCGTTGTTTTGGAGGGAATGAATAGAAATAAATAAAATATGATTATATATGTTTTTTAAATGTTTTTACATTTATCCAATAAAGGATAAAGGCTTAAAATACGAAAATAATTCAATTTTAGGCAAATATACTCTAATATTCACTAAAGGTCCACTTATCACCTTTTGATGTCGAACCGTCATTAAATATACTATTGGAATCTCTTATACATTCTATTGGACCAAATAAAATTATTCTTTATAATTAGGACATCAAAATATAATTTGTGTAAATTTTTGGTATTTTTCCGATAACGTTCATTTTTTAATTAATAGTGAAAAATGTTGTATTTTAATTAAAATCATATTTTTAATCTAATTTATTTATATGATTACATTATCCTTTGAATTGGTTTTAATGTTATATTATAATATATTTTTACCATTTAATCCAATAGTGGTCATTGGAATAAATTTCACTTTGAAATTGGACTTCAACTAGTGTCAATCTTTTGATATATATTGTTTCATAAAAACACGCTCTTTGTCCTGATAATGGGAATTTATTAGTAAATTAATTAATGTAACTTATATGTTTTGAATTTTGTAAAATAATCATCATTTTTGAATTCAGAATATCAAATATATCTTAGGGTGAAGTTTTGGTATATTTCTTGAAAACATCAATTTTTGATGAATAATGAAACCACTATGTGGTACATAAAAAATTGATTTTTCATTTAAATGAACTTTTAACACCTCTGTGTTTTGAATTTCAAAAATAAAACATACATGGTTGTCATTAGGATGTAAAATTTGGTTTAATGGGAATAAAATAATTTTTTGGTGTATAGTAACTTTTAAGTTTTTAATCGCGGTTAGAAGTAATTAGTGTAATTTAAGGTAAAAATAATGTTTTAATAATTTTAAATGACCGTGACACATGTCCTACCCTTATTTGATGAGTCATAGCCGACCAAGACAATCTATGGGTCAACTTGGGTACCCAATGGAGCCATATTGGTAGGAAAATGACATTGATAACTTTTTATTTAATGTTAAAATTAAAATGTCACAAACATGTGTTGTTTTAATAAACAATTTTTAAATGGGGTTATACAAGTAATATTTTTTTACTATAAATATTCATTAGAATGCTAAAAATATTTACTACATCATGATATTTATTTTATAATTGTTATACATTAGAAAAATTAAATTATTTATGATACCATTATGATGCTGCAATTACCTCATTATTTAACGATTTAAATAAAATAAAAAGATAATGTTAAATATAAGACCTACACTTCTCAAAACCCTATTGGATGGGTGGATTTTAAACTCTTATCACCTTATCCTTTAAATATTTAATTTTGGTACCTTTAAAATTCAAAAATCATTTTATAATAAAGTAACCTTTTATAACATTCGAAGAGTGCCCCTCCTCTCCTCTTATAAAAGGACCCCACATCTACCACCTTACCAACACCTCTCAAGCCATTGGTTCATCCAAACCCTACCCATTTTGTCTCTCCAAATCCCTCTATTACTCTTAGAATCCTCACATTGGGCAGAAGTCTTTCCAATGAAGCCTTTGAGCTCAAATAAAAAAGAGTTACTCATTTTAAAGGTAATGTCTTCTCTTGTGTTCTTATGTTTTATTTTGCTTCTCCAACCCCCTAAACTCTTTTTATTACTTTATTTTGTAACAACACAAGTATAATAAATATAAAATGGTGTTGTTATGAGAATTATTATAGTTAAACCTACACACACCTTCGTCTAATGGTTAAAAACCATACTTTTTCTGTGGTTAGGGATTTTCTGCCTCACAAAACAATGATTGTTCAATCGTATTTTAACACCTTTCATGGTGGCCATTAAGATGAAACTATATTTATATATGATATATATTATGTTTATGTTTTACTTATGATTCTGTATGTTTCATTTTTTGCATAAATTTATGGTTTCCATTGTGGGTAAACACGATAATTTCATTTTAGGAAGTGCGGACTACCGCTCACTCAAAGTGTTTTTATTCGTTAATGCCATATGTGGGACGTATAATGGATGGAGTTAATGTTATTATAAATGATGTTATACTGTAATTATAATATACCCTTATATCATTATTATATCACTCCATTAAATAAGAAATAGAAATGAATGTAGCGTTCAAGCATGCGTACGGCTTACCGTCCCCATGAACGGTGCATTTCATTTCTTACCTCTAAATGTTATGTACTATTATAAATATATGTATATGATGGATTTATATGATATATATGATATTCAAATCATGAATATCATTCTGTATATAATGAAATTTTGGCCACATAAGCAACACATAATTGTAAGAAGTCCATTTTTGACTTAAGTACCAAATATCGACAAAACAAACGTTATTAAAATAAATGATTACATAAAAGTTATAACATGTAAATAAGTTATATAAAAGGAATAATAAACATGAAAATGGTTCTTAATAAATTAGAAATTAACTTTAGTTTATTATTTAGGAGATTAAAGAGCAATCGAGTCATGTCAAACATGAGGTAAGGGACTTCGTCTCAATCTCCTTTCATTGAGGCATATTTTGTTCTAGTACAAGGCCTTCTTTTATAAGGTGTATATACCCCCTCTGAATTTTAATTTTATACAAAAGGAATTTTTTTATACGAAGAGTTTTACAAAACGACAAAAAGTAATGTTTATTTTATCGTATGCGGTGACAACGACCTTTTCCGCCGCCGCGAGTATTATTTGGTCTTTGGCTTCCTCAACAAGCCGTGATGTTTTTTAAAATGAAATAAATACCATATAATCTCTATTTATTTTTGTATTGAAAATGGTGTTTATAATAGATTTGTTATGTCAATATATTTACGTAATATATTGTGATCAAAGTGTGGAAAATTTTTCTTTCCATTATATTTGTTTTATGTCTTATGATTTTATAATGGTACTTGACTTTTGACGGGTGGTTACATGATAAACCATATGACAAGTGGTGCCGTGAATACCAGGATGGGTGGTTACGTTATAACCTCTAATGCATTGGGTATGGAAGTCGGCCGTATGGCTATTCCATTAAGTGATATGTGTGGAATTCGACTGTATGGTAACTCCATTTAAGAATGTTTATGTCCGATATTACCTTTATATGTTATCTGTACTTTATATTAGTTTTATGGTAATATTTTGGTTACAAAAGGGTAAGTAATGATCTTTTATTCAATGAAGAGTATTTTATGCTTCATAAAGGTCAAAATTATTACGTTCATAAAGTATTCATGGTTTACTTATTGTTTTGAAAAACTAACAGTTTTCCTTATTTGTGTACCCCGTACTGATAATTTTATGCTCACAGCAAGTTTCTTTTGAAATGTTATTCATAGAAAATAATGTGGAATAGGGTCAAGTATGGGATCAAGGAAAAGTCATGCTTTCTTAAACATGGAACTAGCATTGACTTTTTTTTAGAGTTCATGTTTTGAAAAAAAAAACTTTTCAGAAGTGTCTACTATGTAATCTTTTGAGATGTAATAGTTATGATCTAATTCTCTAAGACTCTAAACCTGAAAAGACCCTCAATTTAAATTAATCATTTAATTCAATATTAAGTAATGTTTATGGATGGGGCCTTATAGTTGGTATCAAAGGTCAGTTTAGACAACTTTATGAGTTGGAAAATTGTTAAATTATAAATTAATTTATGGTATGATTGAAATCATATAGCATTTGAATATTACCATGTTGTTTCTCCTAATATATTTCTATGTTAAGAATGGTTTTTCATAGAGTAAATAGAACATATTTTCTGGGAAGTCTTATAGAGGGAAATGACCTTTCAAATCAGTATCCTGAGATGGTCAGAATCAGAACTAAATAGTTTGTTGTAGTGATGGCTCTGTTGACTCATGTGAAAAATGTTGGTTGTTTTTATTGATGATATTTTGGTGATTTATAAAAGTAAATATGATCATGAAAGACATTTAAGGGTTATCCTACAAACCTTAAAAGACAAGAAAATGTATGGAAAATCCAGCAAGTGTGTGTTTTGGTTACAACAAATTTCATTCATTGGTCACATTGTTTCAAAAAATGGCATAACTATTGATCCTTATAAAACAAAAGTTGGTGAAGAATAGCCAAGACATAGAAAATTTAACCAAGATCCATAGTTTTCTAGGTTTGTAAGGTTACTACCGAAGTTTTTTTGAAAATTGTTCACATTTATCTATTCTAATGACTAATCTAACTCGGAAGGGTGTTAATTTTATCTGGACAAAAGAATGTGATGATTGTTTTCAGAAGTTGAAAAGATGATTGGTGAATTCACTAGTTTTGGCACTTCCTTCCAGGAATGGTGAGTTTGTTATATACAGTGATTCTTCGTTGAAGGGACTTGGTTGTGTCCTTATGCAGAATGATTAGGTAATTGAATATTCTTCACGTCAGTTGAAAACTCATGTGGTAAATTACACTACACATGACTTGTAATTAACTGCTGTTGTTTTTGCTCTAAAAATTTGGAGGCATCATTTGTATGGAGTAAAGTGTAAAATATATACTAATCACAAATGTTTAAAGTATATATTCACTAAGAATGAATTGAACAAGAGACAGAGGATATGGCTAGAATTAATCAAGGATTATGATTGTACAATTCATTACCATCCGGGAAAAGCAAATAAAGTGGCTGATGCTTTGAGTTGTATAAGTAATGATCCATTAACCATGTTACCTTTGGAACGAGATCCTTTGTTTTTTGATTTGATATACATTGGCATAGAAGTTGTTGGTGCAGTATGTTCTTCTGTTTTGTTTCAGGTATTAGTGAGATCATCTCTATCAGAAAGAATTAAGCAAGCGTAGAGGAAAGGGTGGGTTGCATAAAAAGGTAGAGCTGGTTCAGAAGGGTAAGTTTCCTGAATTTAATATTGATAATTATTGTGTTTTGAGGGTTGGGATGAGATTATGTGTGCCTGGTGATTCACAGTTGAAGAATGAGTTGTTAAGTGAGACTCATAGTTCCCTGTTTTCAGTTAATCCTTGTAGTACTAAGATGTACTGAGATCTGTGGGAGTATTACTGGTGGGATGGAATGAAAACAGATATTTTTTGATTTTACTCTGAAGTGTTTGACTTGTCAGCAGGTTAAAGTAAAGCGGCAGTTACCGAAATGGATGCTTCAGCCTTTACCAGTGCCAGAGTGGAAATGAGAAAATATATCTATGGACTTTATTGTGGGATTACCAAAGACATCTTGAGGTAATAATGCAATATGGGTTATTGTTGATCGCTTGACTAAATCTGCTCATTTACTTCCTATTCGAGATACTTTATCTCTAAATCAACTTTCTCAATTTTATCTTAATGAGATATTTAGGTTGCATGGAGTTCCCCTATACATTGTATCTTATCGTGATCCCAGGTTTACTTCTAACGTTTGGAAAGGCCTTTAGAAGTCGTTGGGTACTGAATTCAATTTTAGTATAGCATTTCATCCTAAATCAGATGGGTAGTTAGAATGAAAAATTCAGTCTTTGGAGGATATGCTATGTGCTTGTTCGATTAATTATCAGGGAAGTTGGGACCAACATCTTTCTTTGGTTGAATTTTCATATAATAACAGTTTTCATTCCAGTATATAGATGTCACCGTTTGAGGCATTATATGGGAAGCGGTGTCGAAATACAGCTTTTGGGATAAAGTGGGTGAAAGGAAGCTGATGGGACCATAATTGGTAGAAGAGATGGCAGAAAAAGTTTAGTTGATTCAGAAACACATGAGAACTGCTCAGAGAAGACAAAAAATTTATGCAGACAATAGGAGGAAGGCTCTATCTTTCGAGGTAGATGATCATGTTTTGTTTTCAAAGTTTCACCGTGGAAAAGTGTGATGCGATTTGGTAAGAAAGGAAATTTGAGTCCGAGGTTCATTGGACCATATGAATTTCAAGAGAGAGTGGGATAAATTGCTTACCAAGTAGATTTACCTCCGAATTTATCTCAGGTACACAATGTTTTTCATGTTTCGATGTTGAGAAATTATATGCCAGATCCATCTCATGTTTTGATCCCAGAGGTAGTTCAGTTGGAATAGAATGTCTCCTATGAAGAACAACAAGATCAGATTCTTGACCATAGAGAGAAAGTGTTGTGGAATAAGGTAATTCACCAGGTAAAGCTTTTTTTGGTAAAACCATATGGTTGAATAGGAAACGTGGGAATCTGAAAATGCTCTGGGGAATAAATACCCCCACTTATTTTGATAAGTGAATAAAATTGCGAGGACGCAATTCCCAAAAGGGGGTAAGGATGTAACATCCCATGTAAATAAAGAATAGAACATTTTCATATTTATTAATATTTTCTAATTAAATATTAATTTTACTTTAAAGGGGTTTCTATGTTTGATAGCGTACCCGATACGCAACAAAGAGATTCTTTGAAATCTTACGTTGCACACTAGTAAAAAAATAATATTATTTTAAATGGAAGTTAACACATAGCCAATTTATTGGTGGGAATGAATAGAAATAACTAAAATATTATTAAATATGTTTTTTAAATGTATTTACATTTATCCAGTAAAGCATAAAGGCTTAAAATACGAAAAGAATTCAATTTTAGGCATATATACTCTAATATTCACTAAAGGCCCACCTATCGCCTTTTGATGGTGAACCGTCGTTAAGTATAGTTTTGGTCACTATTATACATTATATTGTACCAAATAAAATTCGACTTTATAATTGGGACATCAAAATTTTCTTTGTGTAAATTTTTGGTATTTTTCTGATAAAGTTCATGTTTTTAGTGAATAGTGAAAAATGTTATATTTTAATTCAATACCCCTTTTTAATATAATTTATTTATATAATTATATTATCTTTTGAAATGGTTTTAAATTGAAATTATAAAATATATTTTACCATTTAATCCAATAGTGTTCATGGGAATTATTTTCACTATGAAATTGTACTTAAACTAGTGTCAATTATTTGATATATATTGTTTAATAAAAACACGCTATTTTTCCTGACAGTGGAAATTAATTATTAAATTAATTAATGGAACTTATATGTTATGAATTTTTTAAAATGTACATCATTTTTTAATTCAGAATATCAAATATATCATAGGGTGATGTGTTGATATTTTTTTGGAAAACATCAATTTTTAATGAATAGTGAAACCACTAAGTGGTACTTTAAAAAAATGATTTTTCGTTTAAATGAAAATTTACCACCTCTATGTTTTGAATTTCAAAAATCTGACATACATGGTTGTCATTAAAAAGTAAAATGTGGTTCAATGGGATTAAAATAATTTTTTTTGAATAGTATCTTTTAGGTTTTTAATCGCGATTAGAGGTAATTAGTGTAATTTAAGGTAAAAATAAAGTTTTAATAATATGAAATGTCCTTAAAAAATGTTCTACCCTTATTGGATGAGTCATAGCCGACCATGAAAATCCATGGGTAAACTTGGGGACCCCATGGAGGCACTTTTATAGGAAAATTTCATTAATAACTTTTTATTTAATGTTAAAATTAAAATGTCACAAACATGTGTTGTTTTACTAAAACAGTTTTTAAATGGGGTTATACAAGTCATATTTTTTGACTATAAATATTAATTAGAAATCTAAAAAGATTTCCTACATCATGATATTTTTTAATAATTTTTAGAAATTATATAAATTAAATTATTTATGACACCATGATGATGCAGCGATTGCCACATTATTTAACGATTTAAATAAAATCAAAATATAATGTAAAATCTAAGATGTAAACTTGTCAAAATCCTATTGTATGGGAGGATTTTTAACTCTTATCACATTATCCTAGAAATATATAATTTTGGGACCTTTAAAATATGAAATTAATTTTATAATAAAGTAACCTTTTATAACATTTCAAGAGTGCCCCTCCTCTCCTCTTATAAAAGGCCCCCACCTCTACCTCCTTACCAACACCTCTCAAGACTTTGGTTCGGACTAACCCTACCCATTTGGTCTCTACACATCCCTATATTACTCCTAGAATCCTCAGTATGGGCATAAGTCTTTCCAAATAAGCCTTTGATCTCAAATCAAAAACAGTTACCCGTTTTAAAGGTATTGTCTTCTCTTGTCTTCTTATGTTTTATTTTTCATCTCCAACCCCCTAAACTCATTTTATTCCTTTGCTTGTAACAACACCACTATATTAAATATAATAGGATGTGGTTATGAGAAGTATTAGAGCTACACCTACACACACCTTCGTCTAATGGTTAAATAACATTATGTTTCTCTGGTTGATGATTTTCTGCCTCATGAAACGATGATTGTTAAATCACATTTTAACACCTTTCATGGTGGACATTGACATGTAACTATAAATATATATGATATATATTATGTTTATTTTTTTCTTATGCTTCTGTATTTTTCATATTTGGCATTTTTTATGGTTTTCACTGTGGGTAAACTTGATAACTTCATTTTAGGAAGTGCAGACTACCGCCCCCTCAAAGTGATTTGATTCGTTAATGCCATTTGTGGGACAAATAAAGGATGGATTTAATGTTATTATATATGATGATATAATTTAGTTATAATATACCCTTATATCATTATGATTTCACTCTATTAAATAAGAAATAGATATGAAAGTAGCGTTCATGCGTACATATGACTTACCGTGTCCAGGAACGGTGCATTTCATTTCTTCCCTATAATTTTTATGTACTATTATAAATAAAAGTATATGATGGATGTATATGTTATATATCATATCCAAATCATTAATATAATTCTGGATATTATGAACCATTGACCACAAAAACAACATGTAATTGTCAGAAGTCCATTTTTGAATTAAGTACCAAATATAGACAAAACAAACTTTATTAAATTAAATGATTACATAACGTTTATAACATTGAAATATGTTATTTAAAAGGAATAATAAACTTGAAAAAGGTTCTTATTCAAGTAGAAATTAACTTTAGTTTATTATTCAGGATATTAAAGATCAATCGAGTCATGTCGGACATGAGGTAAGGGACATCGTCTCAATCTCCTTTCATTGAGGTATATATTGTTCTAATACAAGGCTTTCTTTTATAAGGTGTATAAACCCCTTTGATTTTTAATTTTATACATAAGGAATATTTTTCTACGAAGAGTTTTACAAAATGAAAAAAAGGAATATTTCTTTTAACGTAGGTGGTGAAAATGACCTTTTCTGCCGCTGCGAGTATTATTTGGTCTTTGCCTTCCTCAACAAGCCGTGATGTTTTTTAAAATGAAATAAACACCATATAATCTTTATGTATTTTGGTATTGAAAATTGTTTTTATAATGGATTTTTTATGTAATTATATTTAAGTGATATATTGTGATCAGTGTGCGGAAATGATTTCTTTCCATTATATTTGTTTTATGTCTTATGATGTTATAATGGTACTTGGACTTTTGACGGGTGGTTACGTGATAAACCATATGACGGGTGGTGCCGTGAATACCAGGACAGGTGGTTACGTTATAACCTCCAATTCATTGGTTATGTATGTCGGTCGTATTGCTATTCCATTAAGTGATATGTGTGGAAGTTGACCATATTGTTATTCCATTTAAGTATGTTTATATCCAAGTTACCTTTATATGTTATGTGTACATTATATGGGTTTTATGGTAATATTTTAGTTACAAAAGTGTATGTAATGGTATTTTATTCAATTAATAGTATTTTATGCTTCATTAAGGTGAAATTGGTTAATTTGATAAAGTATTCAGGGTTTACTTGTTGTTTTGAAAAACTAACAGTTTTCCTTCTTTGTGTATCCCTTGCTGAACTTTTTATGCTCACCCCAAGTTTCTTTTGAAATTTTTTTCACAATACATAATGTGGAATAGGGTCAAGGATGGGATCAAGGAAAAGTCATAATTTCTTAAACATGGAACTAGAAATGACTTTCTTTAAAGTTCATGTTTTGAAAAAAAGAAAACTTTGTAGATGTGTCAACTGTGTAATCTTCTAAGATGTAATAGTTATGATCTAATTATCTAAAACTCTATACCTGAAAAGATCCTCAATGGAAATTATTCATTTAATTCAATAATATCTAATTTTTAAGGTCGGGGCCTTATATGGAACCCTAGTATGTGTTATTTTCTGTAACCTTCATACTTACAACTCTTTATTTTAAATAGAGGCCTCATTAATCCATTTTTCGATGTGGGATTTCAACTATGATATTTTGAAATTCCAACCACATGTTTCCAATACCGAGAATAAATTGAAAGGATGCAATTTATTGAAGGATGGTCGAATGTAAAACCCCATACTTTCCATTAATTACCCTATTTAGCTTAGGGCAGAATTTTGGTACTTTTCGGATAACTTTCATAATTTGTTGAATTGTGAAAATTACTAAATTTTAATAAAAACAAAATTTTAATCGAAATAATTAATAGTGATAAATAATGATTTTGAGTGGTTTTAAATTATATTTAGAATATATTTTTACAATTTAATCCAATTTTGGTCATTGGAAATAATTTCACATTTAAACCGGACATAAACAAGTGTCAATCTTTTGATAGTTAATGTATCTTAAAAACACGCTTTTTGTTTTGACAGCGGGAAATAATTTAAAATTAATAAATGAAACTTCTATGTTTTTAATTTGGTAAAATATACTTCATTATTGAATTCGGAATATCAAAATTACCTTAGAGTAATTTTTTTTTACTGAAAACTTTAAATTTTTTATAAATTGTGAAAAACACTGAGTTTTAGATTCAAACTGAATTTTTATTTAAATAATAATTTATTTTATTTAAATTATTTAATGAAAAAATAGATAAATAATACCTATATAAGTTCAGTGTAGTTCATTGGAGTCAGATTATAATAATTTTTGATATATAAAAATTTTATTGAACTTTTCACCGTCTTTTACCCACCTCCAAGGAGAATTTTCAAATTCACATAAAACATAATCTTATCGCTTCTGTGAGATGAAATTCTAAAATCTGAGAGACATGGTTAATATGAATGACTAAAATCTGGTTCAATGAGTTGAAAATAATTTTTGGCGAATAGTAACTTTTTAACTTTTTTTTAACCACGATTAAAAGTAAATAGGGTAATTAATGGAAGCAATGATATTAATATTACCCTCACACATATACTAATCCAATTGGACAATTTTATCTTGACCAAAAACAATCTTAGGAATAAAATACTATCATTTAGGTCCACTTGGATTACATTAGGACATTTATTATTATTTAATTCAATTAAGAGTTAAAAGAGTTAAAATCAATGTTTAATAACTAAATCATTTTTAATATAAGGTTTTGCATAAGATAAATTCAATTATAAATATTCATTAGAAAAACAAAAATATTTCCTACATCATTTTATTTTATTTATAAATTTTAGACATTATATAAATAATGTTATTTATGACACAATTATGATGTAGTAATTACATAATTCATGAAAGAATAAAATAAATGGTATTATAAAAATTAATATATATATTTTTTTCAAATTTTTTATGATATCCACGAATTTTCTAGGTGAATATTTCATTTTAAGATTGATTAAATGTATTCTTTTTGAAGTAATCATGTTTAATTTATTAAAAAAACAAATACCACATAGTGTCATAATTGACATAAAATAGTTTTTAAAACAAATATTATATTATTAATTGATATAATGGTCTTAAAATCAATGGATAGTCTATATGACATTAATGCACCAATTGGGGTCCGATTGAAAATATATAGTACGTTTATTAACCATATAGTGCAAGAATACAAGAAGACACAATAAAAGTCAAATTATTTAACACAGAGTTAAATCTAAATGAATAGGTTAAAATGGTAACCTAAACTTGTGTAATACCTATTGGTTGAGTTTTTTTCGAACTATCCCAACCTTAGATTTTAAATAATCAACTTTGGAACCATTAGAAACTTAATATGAATTTTTATAAAATAATATTTTAAGTTTTTCCTAAGGTGCCTCTCACCCCTATTATAAAAGGGAACTCCCACTTATCTCTAATTCATACCTTTTAATGAATTTGGATCAGCCAAACCCTGCCCATGTACACTCTCAATATCCTACCTTCATCTTAGAGGCATTAGTTTGATCAGAAAGGCAACCTTAGGATCCCTTTTGATGAAATCAAAAGGAAGAACCCGAAGAAGAGGTAATGATTTCACCACCCTCCTTCAAGTTCCTTTCTTCTTCCACTTCCTTTTTCATTTTTGGTTCCATTATAAAATAATAACTCCAATATATTCTATATACTGGGATGTTAGTATTATTACGGTACAATGAAAGTTATCATTCTCTCCACCATTTGAATGACATGTCACCATACGTGCGTATGTATGACTTACTGTCTCCACGTCGTGGTTTAATTGATATTCAATAAATTATTATTTAGATGGGTATAATAATGATGTATATTTTATGTAAATAATAAATATAACATGATAATTATTCTGTATATATTATATAACATCCAATTATATATTATATTAATATCAAAAGAATGATATTTTTGCTCTTGTGTACGTACGGATTACCGTCTCCACGACGCAGTGAGATTCAATTCCAAGTTCACCATTCATCGATAGTTATAAAAATACATATTTCTAATATGTATGTTATATATGAAATAATAATTCTATTGGAGATATATATATATATTTATATTTATGTATTTATGTACTTACATATATCTTATTCACTTAGTTACGTTCAATACTATATGAAAACAGAAACATCATTTACGTATATGTACAGACTACCGTCTCCATAAACGGTGTTTTCCATTTCATATATATGTACATTATAAATTTGTTATATTCTAAATATATATGATAAATAAATCATGTTTTATATTCTCTAAGTATTTAAATCATGATATATGTGGTAAAATCAAGAGTAACAAGTTAAAACATGTACGATAAAGAAAGCGATTATTACCCGAAATATTAATATAACATGGAAATTATTATTAAATGGGTAATATAAAGTCATAAATGAATAATATATTATATCATAAATATTAATATGGTTATAGTATAATTTATTAACATACTATAGTCTTCATACAGGAGTCTAAACGTACCCTTGACTAAAGGAAAGTGCAAGGTAATGGGTTTTCATCTCATTCCTTATTCCCATGAGATTCATGACATATTGCCACTATTACTTTTTGTGTGGTGTATGTACGGTCCATAAAAGTATTATTAGTGTAATACACTTTAATTTATGCGTATTTACATATTAATTGTATGATATCTTTTTCATGGGTTGTATGTTTCGTAAGTTACCAAATTGGTAAGGGTTAATTTCACAATCTCTTTATTATCCAGGGTTGTTTTTACGTAAGTATCTACTGGGACATATGTATTATCCTTGTCCATTTTTTTATGAAAGTGTTTTAAAAGGGATTATTTTAAGGTAATTTTTACTAAAACATCATTTCAAATGTTTTAAATTATTAAATTGTTAATTCCATTCAAAAGTTTTAAAGTGGTATGTGACACATTGATTCTAAAATGTCTTTAAATTAATTTTTTCCAAATTTTGTGACTTTTAAATTTATTCATGAAAAAAAGATATTTATGTCAAATAGTTTTGATTTCATCAATGTCAACATCCTTCGATAAATTTTACACTTGTTTGAAGTTGATTTATTATGATACAAATCTTCCATATTGTATTTAAGGTTTTGTGATATGTTTGACTATGGATGAGTCATTTTTATGCCATTAATGGCTTATTATTAATGTTTTGGCATTTCTTATGCTAATTTTAATATGAATTTTTATGTTATATTTCATCCTATTCTTAAGATGAATGTGTTGGAATTGTATGTTCCTGGTTTGGGACCGGTAAAAGTAAGCACTCCGGGTTGGTGTCCGGTTATTAGAGGCACTCTGGGTTGGTGTCCGGTTATTAGAGGCACTTGGTGTTGGTGTCCGGTTATTATAGGCACTCCTGGTTGGAGTCCGGTTACAGAGGCTCTACGGGATGGAGTCCTGGATGGAGTCTAGTTACAGAAGATCTCTGGGATGGGTTCATGTTACACTTATCCCTTAGGTCTTGGCACGAGGCCTTGAAATAGAAATTAAAGTTCTGCATTATGCATTCCATCATTATGAAAGTACTTATTGATATTGCATGTGATTATTCGATTAGTATAATATCCATGGGAATAAGTAAATGGAATTATTTCCTTTTATTTCTTACATATTATGTTTATGTTCACGTTTAAATGGTTTTTTTAGTTCTATACATTGCCGTAAATTTTATTCTTATTTTTGAAAGTTTCCGCTGTATTTCTTACCCTTACTGAGCCTTTGACCTCACCCATTTCTATGTTTTATTTTCCCAGGATTCCATGAAGTGTATTGTGATTGATATGGTGGGTTAATCCAAGGTATTAATGGTGTTCATAAAGGATTATTTATGTTTTTTATGTTATAATGTGTAATGTAACATTCATGTATGTAATCTATTTTCCAAGACTACTAAACTGATTGGTCCTCTGGGACACGATTCCTTATAATCATGCCAATGTATTAAGATAATGCACAGACTCTGGGTAATTGGGGTCAGGGCCTCCCAACCATGGCCTGAAATTTTTTATCAAATATGATTATTTTATGTTTTAAGGTAGTTTAGTATTATTATAATATTACTTTTTTACTCTTATTTAATTTTTTACACTTTAACCATGATAAATAAAATAATTACTAAATTTACTATTCATAATGTCGTAAAATAAATGGTACATATTTCCCAAATTTGAACCTTCTTATTTGAAATATGGAATCCATTTTTCTAAATTGAAAACATAGAATATTCATTAATTAATATAAAATTATTTCCTGTTGTCAAAATAAAAAACCGGGGTTTTTAGTTACAATAACTATCCAAAGATTGACAGCTGTTATTGTAAACATTTAATGTGAAATTACATCCAATTAAAAAATTTGAATTAAATTATAAAAATATAATCTATTTAAAATTTGAAACATATTATTTATAAACTCTAACTAAATAAATAAATTATACGAAAAGGTAGTTTTGAATTAAAATGCAGTCTTTTTTACTCTTCATCAAAATATAAATTTCAACGAAAAAATAAAAAAATTTAAACCTACATATATATTGATGTCCCGCATCAAAAAAATTTGTCCATGCTGTAAAAGAAAATATATAAAATTTTTAAATACCCATTATAAAATTGTTTACCCTTTATAAAGAGGTAAAACTATATTTTTTATAACCAAGACTTTTATATGAAATATTAAATTATTTCATATATAATTTTTTTGAAAATACATAATATGAGTCATAATGACATATAAAATTAAAAATTTGGTTATTAATATTCATAACCTCTAGTTTTATTATATTTTAAAAATATATCATTGTTTAGTGAATCTAGTTATTGCGTAATGTGTAAGATATTGATAAAGGTCGCTCTTACGTGTAATGAAAGACATGATAGTGTTGCATTTAGTGCAAGATAAATTTTTTGTTGGGTATAACAAAATCTAAATAGACCACTTTTATAGATTAAAAAAATATATACTTATTATATTATTAAATGAATTATTTCAAATGAACATGAAATTGTGTATAACACAATCAATGTATAATTTTTCATATATGACCAACTATTATGGTGTTGGATATAGAGAATGATAATACAGTGTTGTGTATAGACCAATATAATCATGGTGTAGCAAAAAACACAAGACATAAATAGTATTAAATGACTATATCTCATGAAATCTCATGGTGATACATTCAACCCCCTTAAAATGACTTTCACCCTCGAAATTCATCATTGTTATAAATGGTTTTCTACTTGAATGTTTTGTACATAGAAGCCTACATCCTCTAAAGGAACACTAAAACATCTGTTTAAAAAACAATTATAGAAACACACAATTTACTGAATGTTATTCATCATTTGATTTCCACATAGGATAACAATATTGGGACGTGAAAACATGGATATGGAAGTGAAATCTAACCATCATGTTCTAATGGATAGTGACAGAGAATAAGGTTTAGATAAATTGAACTACAATAAAGCCATAAATATGAAATGATTTAGGGGAACATATTATTTATCAAATTAGAAGGTGCTAGGATACCATTTGTGGTTTCTAAGTATTTTTCTTAATGTTGAAAATTTTAAAAACGAGGGGATATGATACTTGATTTCAGTGTAATATAATCATTGGTCAATCCCTGAACAATTTCAACTTCATATATTATTCAATTAATGGATGTTGGATTTTTCATTCATTAAGTGTTATCAAATCATCTGATATAATGATGGGTCAGTCCATATTTCTCAAAAAAAAAGTAAGAACATGTTATTAATTTTTCATAAGTCTACATATAGTGAAATAATACATTATACTAATAAACATCAACATGAATATACCTTATACGATCCATAAATGGATTACATTACAATTCAACAAAAAAAATTAAAATAAAAAACATTTGATGGAGGTGAAATAATTCTACTTAAAATTTCTCTCCAATATCATCTAATTTAGTTCTCGGATGTCACATTTCATGAATGTGAATATCTTATTCGTTTATTCTCATAAAACATGAATTAACATAGAACATTATTGAAAACATGAATGTTGTCAAAGGTATACTCTTTACAAATACCAAAAATTACATATACTAAATATAAGATACCACATTGTCCTTATATCAGTCATGAGCCCATTAATACTATGAAACATCTCATTATATACTTATCCATTCATTATGTTCATATAATGTTCTTTCCAGAAATATCAGAATAACCTTTCATGGTTTCGAGTACCATTAAACATATAAATTAAAATACATATGAAAAAAACAATAGTTTAACAACAATTAGATGTTTCTTTATTCTTTAGTACCATTAAATTACTTATTCATCATTATTATTGATAAACATGTAATCATTACACTACCTTCTTAAAATATTGACTAGGATTTATACTTTTATTCCTTAACACTTAATTCATACCACATATTATTTTTAGTCTCATCATCATCAGAAACATTAATAATACCCATATGACCATGTTGATTCTCTTCATGAGATTTCCCCTTACTGCAACGATTTTTACAATTACCATACATTCCACATTGAAAACATTTAACCAATATTTTTCTAATAGAAATAATATTATCCTTTTCCATTGTGTATCATAATCCTTTTCCTTTGCAATTAATGGATTTGTGTCGTTCTTTTCCACACCCAAATTATCTTATAGATCATTTTAAACATTCTACATGATGTGTATTACCACATGATTTACATGAAGAAAAAATATCATTATATCCTCAGTGATCATCATTAAACTTCATATTTATCTTATTAGATGGATTATGAAACAATAAAAGTTGATATTATTGTACATATTATGATATTGTTAAGTAGGAATAATAACAATAATTCACATTACAAAACCCATCTTATTGTTATTTTATTAACAATATCATTCCATTATCCATCATATTTTCCATTATCAGGAATCCTCCTGTTTCTAGCAATTTTCAAGAACCTAAAAAGAGTAGTGTCAAAGGAAAAAATAAATGATGGAAAATAAAATATTCTAGGGGAAGTAATTTCAATATCTAAAATACTCGGTTTGTGGCTAGGATATTCATGGTCTTTACAATAATTCTAGGATAGTAGCCTATAGTTATATTTACCCACAGTTTCATCCCTACACATATAATAGAAATATCTCTAGGGATATCAGCAATGTTTCGGAATCCTAGTCTCCATGTGTAAAGTAAACCATCACTCTGATACCAACTGTCGATACCCAGGTTTGACATATATGGTCATTGCATTTAATTTTAATAATAATAAATACATGACACGAACCAACACCCAAATAAAGTATTAGTTCATTGTCTTCAGAAACTCAGAACATAATATCCAAATCAGTGTATAATATTTTCATCTTCTCCCACAATGATTTTCCATTTATGTTTACCAACCAAAAACATTTATTTATATCACAGTTATATAAAAACATAAAAAGGGTGAGCTCAAATACTTAGTATGTGTAATCATGAAGAACATAAAACAAACTATAAAAATTTAAAAATAAAAAACATCAAAACAAAGTTTAAACATAAAAATTATGAGTCTTTAATTAAATCATGGTAGTATTCAAGACATATATTATAAAAGAAAATTATACATGATATAATATCATTTTCATAAAACATTTTATTTTAAAAATATAAAAACACATAATATTATTTACATTGTTTCCAAGGAATCGATACTAAGACCATCAAAGTATACAATGACCATTTCTAATGTAGGATTACTTTTCATTCTAGTCCTGTATAACTGAACCATATCACTTTTCATTCAATTCATGCATCTATAATGGTATATGAATCTTTAACTAGTTCATTATTTGGAGATATTGGTTCCACCAATCTCATATTGACATCTTTCTTACATTTGCCTTAAAAACATAAACCATTCATCATAGCATAACCCAAAAAATAAAATGGGTTCCTTAAGAATCATTCCATCATAAAAATATCCTTCTAAATTATTTTTATTTAATAAAAAATATTTCCATAATAAATAAATTTAATAATAGGGATAGAAACATAACCCTATTTTTTCATAGATCGAAAGTAATTTTGAAATACACCTTTTAGATAATTCTAGAAAAAAGTATCCTTTCTTTTTCAAAAATAGTTTCATTTCTAAAAAAGCCGAAAAATTATAAAAGAAAGGAATCAGTTGAAAATAAACATTAAATAGTGTAGTAAATGTGGAAATAATATTTCATGAGGTAGTAAAAATCCATTAAGGTTGTGTATGTTTTCTAAACATTATCCTCCTATATTTTTCAGACAAGTCATAAAGTTTCTCATATAGAAATTAAAAGAACGATTCCTTCAATACTATCTAGTAGAAGTAAAAAAGATAAAAATGTCACTAAACATACATTTAATAATGTTAAACATTTTATGAAAACATTTTTAGGAAACAAGGACATGGATTACAACTATATACCCAATAAATATATACATATAAACAATCTAAAAAAAATTTGGTTTAGAAATTATCTTGTGCCATTGGATTAAATTAATTTATATGGATAAAAAACTACAATATATCGAGATAAAATATATTATTAAATTTTAATAGAACTATTATAATATTTATTATAAAATATATTATTTACTTATGACTTTATATTCCCCATTCATTTGTCAATTCAATGTTAAAGATACATTTTGTGTCATAATTATTTTTTATATCATATTTTTTTGGACTTGTTATACTCGATATTATTACACAGATCCTGATTAACATAACAATACAATATAATAAATTATTTATATATCATATATATTAATTATATAAATACATCTATAATACTTTGTTAAATTTATTGGAATAAACACTTCTTGGAATCGGTAGGCCGTACGTATGCAAGACCGCTATTTTCGTTTCTTTATTGAATTGAATAGAAGTATGTAAATGACATATATATAAACATATATCCTGTATAATTATAATGTAATATATTTTATTATTATTTATTATATATACTTTATATCCATTCTTGAATTGTCAATGTGAAGAATGAATCTGATCGTGTCGTGGAGACGAAAAGCCATACATACGAATGTGCGACAATATAGATCCCATAATAATTGAATTAAATTGAAGTGGATTGTATATAATATCACAAAACCAGTATCACATTTTTACAATAATATATAGTTATTTCTTTTTTCGTTATACTCATCTATGTAAGGTGGTGATGTAAAACATATTACACCACGATGTTCAGATGGTAAGCCATACGTACGCACAAACAATGATTTTTCTTATCGTAGGATGGGTAGAATGTGAAATAGAGTTACTTATTATTAATAATAAGCTTTAATTACATGATTTATACTTATGTTAGTACTTTATAATGAAACAATAAATTAAGAGAATGTGGGTGAAGAATGAATTTTGAATGAATCAATAGGAGTGATTACTTATTCTTCGATGTTCCTCTATTAATGTTTTCTTAGGGAACTAGAGTAGATATTTTTAGATTAACAAACCCTCTTTAATATTACTAGGGATTTTGCAAAGCCAAAAATTATGTGGTTTGATGTGATTAAATTCTCAAAATGGAGTTAAGAGGAGAGGGAGGAGGTTCCCTTTTAAAAGAGATGACAGGGGCATTTTAGGAAACTCTAACAATATTATTTTTTTATAAAATGTAAATTAGTTTAAAAAGGTAAAAAACTCATTTCATTAGAATATAATATGAGTTTTAATCTAAATAATTTCATCAAACAGTTTTAATAAATGGTTAGGTCTCAAATTTAACCTTATATTTTAGCGTTACCACTTAGTAATCTAATTTTACTCTTGCAATGTCTTATTGTATATCCATAGTATATGGTTGATATAGTTTCTATAAAATGCCAATAGTACATCAAGATTCTTATTAATGACATTTTAATCATAATTTATGTAATTTTTTCAAATCATATATTTTTAATACTCTTATATAATGTAATAAAATTATATCGGTTTTAAAAATTCATATATGACAATTTTTTACTTTACATATCATGAATTTTTAAAAATCCATAAAGAAATTATTATTTAGAAATAAAACCATTAACTAAAATATTAAAATTCATAATAATACATAAAATTATTGGATGGAATAAAAAGGTTCAATTTTTTTAAAATTTTTATAATCCCATTTATATAAATAATTCATTAATAAGGTAATAACTAAATCATAATTTTATCATAAATAACATTATTAATTTTGTGTCCAAAAATTATAAATAAAATAACATGATGTATGAAATCCATTACTCTTTATGATGAATATTTATATACATAGGGATCAGTTAAATAACCCTGTATTAAAATAGATTTAGTAAACAATATATTTTTAGCTTAAAATAATATTTAATTGAAATTAATTCTAATAAAATGTCATTTTCACATCCTTGAAAATCCATGGGGTTGAAAAATTGACCCAATGAATCTCATCGACAGAAATATTTCATCAAAAAAGATTATTACATATGTTAGGGTATTTTAAAATTGTTATAATATTATTGTTATCCCTTATTTACCAAATTTACCCTTTATTAATTGTAAATAAAATAATTTCTAATGATACTATTCATAATGTCAGAAAACAAAAGCTATATTTTTATAAAATTTAAAATTTTGGATTCAAACTTTGGAATCCATTTCTCCAAATTCAAAACATATATCTTTTATTAATAAATTCAAAATTAATTCCCATTGTTAAATATGAAAAGCTAATTTTTAAGAAGTAATAACCATCCAAAGATTAACATGTGTTTGTGTAAAATTTAAAATTGATATTACATACAATTACCACAATGGGATTCATTAATAAAAATATAATATAATTACACTTTTAAAACCTATTATAAAGAATATTTAACTATATAAATAGATAATTGGAAAAGAGAAATTTGAATTAAATTACCATTTTTTTTACAATTAATCAAAATTTGAATTTCATCTAAAAAATACCAAAATAGTAACCATGATAGAATTTTATTTCTCTCTTCCAAATATGATGTTTATGTTCTCAAATAGAATATATTAAATTTTTATGTCCCACTTCCAAATTATTTCCATATTATTTGTCATGTTGATAATATATCATTGTTTAGTGGATCTAGGTATTGTGTACTATGAAAGGTATCAAGGAAGGTAACCCTTGTGTGTAATGGAATCCAAGAATGTGTTGCATTTAGTAAATGATAACATCTGGGTTGCGTATAACATAATCTAAACATTATTCTTCTATACTTTTAAAAAATTATATACATAGTTTTGAGAGAATTGAATTCTATCAAACGAACATGAAATTATGTTTAACACAAAACAAGTATAATGTTGCATTTATAGTACAATAGTACGATGTTACGTATAAAATAACCTAAACATAGTATACCATAAAACAACAAATATCAATTAAATTAAAATATTCTATCTCCTAAAATCTTGGGTTGTTTCATGGACATGTAGATATTGTCTACTATATATAGTGGATGTACAAATAGACTACTATTTCAAAAATAAATAAATAAATATTTTGGGATTGGTTTAAGTCTTCAAATTATTATTTATTACTAACATCAATATTATTATAATCATTATTGGGTATATTATACACTTTATCACCCAATAGACACCCACTACTACATTGTAGCCTTTGACATATGGGGAGGTGTTCTTAATTTCCTATGTTGAAATAACCAGAATCATCAGTTTAGTGGAACCCATGATGGGATAGTAGAAATTGATATCATAATTGATAGGTTACATAGAGGAAATAATTTTAAAATAATATCTAAATGTATTTAATGATGTGTTATAAATGATTTTTTATTTTTTAAAATGCAGTCAATATCTTAGAATAATTTTAAAACATGAGATAGAGGTTCTGTTGTGATTATAGCCATCTCAAGCATGAATTAAATTACATGATAATAATTTTTTTTAAAATTTTATTGATTAAAATTTATCTATATGATTCGATTGAAATAGAATTTAATATTAATTATTTTTAGAGTCCTTTCCCTAGTTAATGTTGGTTATAATTCATGAATTAGGATAGGAATATAGATTTACATGACATGAATGCATGATAATGATTATTTCATGGGACATGGAATAATCTTATGGGGATTTGGATTTTTAATGTGCCATAACTAGAAAAATAATGTTTTCCTACATAGCCTCTTAGTGAAATTCTACATAGTCAGTATATGTATGTAGTTCCATCTATGATAGTAATGTTATCCTATATGGATATGGCATATGTGATTCCTGAATATGATTGGCTCTTTATAAATCAAAAAAGTGGTTGTTCTATTTGAATTATTAATAACTAGATAAACATTGTTTACTAACAAATACTCATGATAGAATTATACTAAAACATCCAATAATGGTGGTTTCTATTGTGATTGGTATGTGATTCATGAATTTTATATGGGTAGGAAGGGATCCATGAGGCCATATGATATGTGATGTGGGCATGGTAGGGATGTGTAATGATTTTGAGATGTGTTTCTGACTACATCATTTCATGTTTGATATTTCTATAATTTTATTATATATATTTCTTTTGGATTTTAATTATTAATGATATTACACTAAGAAAATATCTACTAGAGATTTTAAAGGATATATATGAGTTTTTTATAAAGGTGTTCATTGGAAAAGTACCATAACAGAGGATATGAGAATGAGTAATTGTTTTAGGATTTGAGGTTGGAAGAAAATTCATAACAGGTTGTTGATATTGGATTGTGGCTAGATTAGAAGCATTTAGGTGGTTATATTAGGTTGTTTAGTGAATTAATAGAGTAGATTATGGTGATGAGGCACACTTTTCTGCTTTAATATGGGTGTTTCAAAAACATCACCCCCTCTGTTTTAGAGTTAATGTGGACCATATCCAGTAGTGTTTTTGATAGAATATACATAGAATATTTTCAATCATATTGAAACACATAAATTTAATGGGAGAATTTTTCCACGTATATGACTAGGAGGCCAAATAACCACTAGTGGTATGTATAGGGTAATGAAGGTATAAATGATGGATTGGTGTGGAAGGACATGTATACTAGGTTATATGATCACTTATTTCCTGATACAATGATGGTGGATATATATTTCATTTTTTTCAACATCCATAAGGGATATGCATCAGTCATCGTGTTTAATGGGCGGTTTACAAACCTATCAAATTTTCACCCTGTATTATTAGAGATAACATAACCAGGGTGAAGAGATTCAATGATGGTTTGTTGTACAACATCATGGTATAGTTGAAAATCATCATTTTGACCATGTTCTTATAGGCAGTACACTTGACATTATTAACAGAGGCGGACTTATGGATAATACCACACCATACTAGTCTAAGGTGTTCAGTTATCTTGGAAGAAATGATTTATGTAGTCATTAGAGAGACCATGTTGAGTCCTAGTAGGGTAGTAAGGTAATAGAATCAATCAAGACACTAAAGAGTGGATAATATACAGTATGCGTTAAATTTTTGAATCCATGACATGTTTGGATATAGTTTGATTGACCTCTAATGGACTATTAGGCAGGGGAGAAGTGGAATATTAAGTGGAATTTTTAGAAGACATCTATGAATATTTTTATTGAGGGACTAATTCATACATAGATATATGATATTTTTCTAGGAGACGGTATATAGGATATGAATACATGCATAGGTCATGGTAGGGAGAGAGATTTCCCGGATTAGAAGAAACAACTAGTGGATAATAAAAATATGAATAGGTTATAGGGTTCAGGTAGTCAGGCTTCATGAAAACTTCATGTGGTTGGTTTGATAGGATCAGGGTAGGTTAATGAGCTAGCATGGTTAGACGTATTCCATTACCATGTTCAGATTCCTATATTTTTGTATCAAATACTATAGGGCATGAGATGTATGCATGGTAAATGAATTAACCAACTCACTATTTTTAGTTAAATGTAAAAAATGGGAATTATAAATGATTCTTATGAAGTTATTTAGAACCAATTGAAATTTTATTGTGTTTTATATGATGTGATCATTTTTTCATTATGAAATTTTTTGTAATTTCAGGAATAAATATGATTTTGGAAATTATTTTTTTCATATGTGTCACATGTGTGAATAATGGATTTCATAATATTTTGGATTGATAGTGTATGAAAATTTGGGAATGCATGTATTATAGGATCGTTAGTTTGGGGGAAAAATAATGTTAGGATTTTGGTTATATTGTGTCCCTGAAAGTGATTCATAAGTTGGGGGCAATAATAGAATGAATCAAGAATTAGTGAGTAGATGGTGTAGTCCCAAATGATGGAATTGAGATGGATATGTTTGGTATCATATCATATTGTGGTAAGTTAAGTGATGTATTCACAGGAAATGGGTGTGTTCAGGTTATTAGGTCAATAAATATCTCATGTTAATGATTTTTTAGGGCTAGGAGGTTTCATGATATTATGTTTTGACAGTGTAGACAATTGTCAGAGAATTTATACATTTTTGGTGGGATTTTTTTTGATGTTATAATTTAATTACAATAATAGGAACGTTGTTATTTTTGAAGATATTTTTTTAGTACAAAGAGTATGAATAAATGGGTTCGTTTTTTGGAAGAATTGTGCTTTAAAAAACCTATTTTGGGTGAAACAAAATTATCCTCATGGTTGGAGATATTTTAGTGGTAATCGTTACATAGAAAACATATAAAACATGTGTACTATGAACCAATTATTTTTAGTTTTATGGTGTACTAAGTGAACCATGTGTTTTGATTTAGATGGGATGAAGGATCGATATATAGGGAAAATAGGTTTTCTTACCATATTATTAACCATCTGAGAAGAAGTTTCCATGTGATAGTACCTCCTCATGGATGCCCCATGGTTTAAAAAATTATGTGTGTAAACCATGACGATAATTAGAGGGGCTGAATGAAAATATTATCCAAACCTCTATTAACCAAAATTACCCCCATTATCCTATACATTCATGATCATCAACCATGGGATCTATCACTTATTTATCGGAAAATAAATTGGGATATTTTGTTCATTTGACCTCTGATTAATGCATATCAGTTTTTTTAGATCCCTCTAGATAATACCACGAGTCATCTTGCCTCAATTTTTGCTATGTAATTCGGTTTGGAATACTATTTTGATAAAAGATAATATTTCCAATAATCATGGTGTTTATCTATTCCAATATTTTACCTAAATTAAATATGAATTAAAAGATGATATTTGAGGAGTTGATCTTCTTAAGCATGACATCTTTTGTTCTTATCATTCAATAGAATATACACGTGTCATGTTTCCCATAAAAAATAGGAGTTAGTGTGTTGTTATTAGTGTGACTAAATATATATTGTTATTATTTTTCTATTGACCTTGGGAGGTTAAGAGTGGTAATCACATGTGTGATAAACCATTTTTTATCCATTAGTGAATAGATTGTGTGAATGGGATTAGGAGAAATATTGGTAAATATTTCAATGGTTATGATTCATATTTTTAATGAGAATATTTATAGTTTAGTCCCTTGGAACACATGGGTCATGTATTTGGAGAACATGGGTCGTGTTGATTATTAGAAATTTTTGGTGATAAAGGTTCTTTAGTGGTGTGTATTACATTGTTGGTGATTTCTTCTCATATGAATTGGCCAAATTACTATTTGGTTCATGTACACATAGGATCAGAATCATGTGAAAATATTTTTACCCATAAATGTGACTGGAGGCCTTTTTAGACTCAATGACCTTAGGTATGGTGTTGACCATTATAAAAGAGGATGTTATCACTATATAATTCCACCTATGATGTGGTCAAACTATCTTGGGAGGGGGGTTAGAGGCTCATAATATTGTTTGGGATAATGGGATGAGACTATAGAAGTACCAATATATCCCTGCCTTTGAACATAGGCCAATAAATGAGATAATATTTTGATAAATTAAATTTTTATAGACAAGTTATTTATTTATGAGAAGTTCAATGGGTTGAATGATTTGGTTAGAATGTGTTTTTGTTTGGTGTATGAATAGATATATACTAAGAATTCTTATAGTATAAATGATATTGGAAGCATTATTCCATGATGGAATTTGTTAAATTAGGAAATTTAATTGTATTATCTATTGAGAATAAGTGATGTATGTTGTATTATGTGTGGATAGATGTTATTTACTTACATATTGCATACAGTGGAATATTTACGAATGAAAGTTAAACTCACTTTGGTAGTGGCCTATGGAGTTCACACACAGACCCTAACATTCCACATTGGATGCATATAGTTTATTTGGATTTGAGTACAGGATATTAATCATGTTCATGTTATAGACCTTAGTGATATTTGAGGTGTTAAGTTGATCATTTTGGATGACATGGTTTTGGAATAATAAATTGGTTTTTCATGTGCTTTAATGTAGTGTTTTCTTTCATACATAATTATAATATCAACTAACAAGTGATCAATAATGCTTATTTATTACTATTATGAAATTTATATGTTATCACATATGTATAAATATTATACTTTTCACTCCAAATTGAATTTGTTAAATAATACTTCTTCTAGCTTTGGTGGAAAAATTATATGGTTACTGATTTTTACAATTAATGTTTTTATCGCTTGGGGTATAATATAAATACCATCACCTAATGGACCCATTATTATATTTTTATCCCTTTTTTATTGATGCTCACATATGACCATGTTGAATGCTAGACAGGAGCACTGGTTAAGTGGCTCTGGGGGCTGGATGTTACAATAGAGAATTATTTTCTACTATAATAGAAATGATTAGTTTGAATAAGATTACATCCATAATGTAAAATATTTTTATTGGAAATTTATTTTATACCATGGATAATATATTAACCAATAAATGGAATAAAGTTTTCATTAAAAATCATATATCAATGAAACAAAGCTCAAATACAAAATCCAATATGAATATGGTAAAATGCGAATAACTAAACATGATATGTGTATCATGAAAATGAAATTTAATAAATTAAAATATATTCATTATACATAACAGAAATAGGATTGTGACTACAATTAATGAATTTAAATATGGTTCACAATATTAAACATATCTACTGCTAATTAAAATATTGAAAATGGGGACCATGTTATATGGATTTGTTGATTAATTAATTGATTTCATGTTGATATGATAAGTTTTAAATAATAATAAACAATGAATTAATATCAAAATTTTAAATTACATTCATTCTGTGAAAATTTCATGAATGGTGATGATGAATAATGAAATTTATCATTTATAGAAGAAATATTATGCATGTTTTCAGGATTAACATAAAAATTTCTCAATCAATTTGATTGAATGAAAGTATATAATATATTATAATAATAGAGAACACAATATTTCTAATTAAACAAATTCTTTCATCAAATCCATCCATTATACCATCCCAAATTTAAAGTGATGAAAACTGTACCACATTGTTTCATATATGTAGTAGCCTATATGATCACACGATCATAGTTCTTTTGATTTTCATATTGGATAGTAATTAAAATATAATGGTTTATATATTAATGTAATAACATTATAGTATATTAAATTTAATTTAATTACTATATTAGGGTTTTCTAGAATATGTTTTAAGATAAATATTTAGATGAAAACAGTAAGGGCTAAGAAGTACACATGTTAAGATATTCAGATTTCATATGGGACACTCATTATAAATGGTGTCATCGATATATATAATTAAGAACATAAGACAATGTACCTATGAGATAATTCTCTAATGATAAAATTTTCGATTTTTTTGGTTGAAATTCTAAAGGATATTTATTGCATGAAGAGGTGAAAGAGATAATTTTTATTAAGTGAAGCGTGGGGTAATTTTTGAAGTACCCTCAACATTTTTATAAATGTATGTCATTAATCATGGGATAAAGAATCCAATATTATAAAATAATAGACTTTCTAGTTATATGTGGTTTATGAATAATATACAAATTATTTTAATTCAAATTCAAATCATATATCAATACTTTTACTAATATATGTTTATTTTACATTTACAATTGTTTGAACATGTTAATTAAGTTTTACATAGGTGATTTATATTTTATTACTAATAATAAAATAGAAATTATTGAATAATTTATAACATAAGATTCTAAATGTGATATATATATATATATAATAATTTAAATATACATGAAAATTTTAATTTAAGATTACCATATTTCATGGGTAAAAACTTGTTTTTGAAAAAGAGAAATTTGAATTTTAAATTATTGGTGTATGATAAAATGGATTATTTTTAATTTAATAATATTACTTTTTTAGACATAAAACAATTTTACATTTAGAATGTTAATTGACCTATTTTTACCATATTAATATTTAATTCAATGAAATTTCCAAAAATGATTTCCTTTATCGAAAAATACTACAAATTTGTAAATAATTTTAAACACAGTTTTTATAAATAATAATAACTATTTTTATGTGTATATTAATACTACATAAATGATTATTTGATGAAGTAAAATTTTATTTCAATTATTTATCTTATATTTATATCCTAATATATCAATAAAAACTAAATTTTTCTATGGACTATTTGTTATATCTATTAACCAAAAAAATTATTTAAAAATATAATAAATTTAATTAATATTAATATTGTATTTATATAAATTCATGAATGAATTCAATTATTCTATTATACTTATAAAATTATATATATTTTAAATTTAAATAAATCCATAAATATTTAATGACATAAATTTTTAGAAGAAGTTTTCTTCTGAAAACATTCAATATTCATATTAATTTTTATATCGTTTACTAATAAAATTTTTAAATAAATTTGTATTCATAGAAATAATTTCCATTATCTAAAATATATTTACTATCATAAAATAAATAATTTAAAACCAACTTAATAAGTTTCACATTTTAAAACATTAATTAGTCGTACTAGTTAGTTAAATACACTAATTTAATTTTATCAATGCCTGAATATTAATAATATATATAATATTTTAACATTTTATTTTAACCACAAATAGTTACATATAAATATTTTAGCGGATAAATATTGTACCTTGGTTCATTGTGTTGCTAATTTAAATGTCAAACTGGTCATCAAACAAAATAGATTTCCAAAAAATATATATATTAAAATAAAATGGTTTTATATACCATAAATTTGAATGTTTTATATATAGGAACTCTATAATTTAATTTCCAATTTTATTCTATGTAATTTTGTGTTTTCTAACATAGGAACTTAATGATCACATGAAGGGTTATGATTGAGTATCACTCTATTTAATATGGATTTTTGAGTGTGTAAAAATATTTAGTTTCTCAATGGGATGTAATTCTGGTCAATTGTAAAATTTCATATCATTATCGAAAATGGTTGGGTGGTATTTATGTCCCCATAAGATTACATAAGGATACACCTGAGTTTCTTTCCACTTATGATGTAACACCCAAATCTTCTATGGTACACTTCTCTTTCAGTAATGAAATAGCTTGCATTATACGAAAGTTCGAGATTATAACACACTGCGACCAATCAAAGCAGCTGTTATGAATAATAATACCCACTTTTTGAATTTATATAAATGGACTTCATTTTAGGATTCAGAATATATAAATTATCCTATGTTGAATTTTTGGTATTTTTCTGAGAACTTCCAATTTTCGATGAATAATAAAAAATACTTAAAAACAACATTTTTATTCAAAATAATTTATAGTGATAAATTATACTATTGGGTGGTTTTAAAGTATAATTAGAATATAATTTTATGATTTTATCCAATGCCGGTCATTAGAATAAATTTCACATTGAAATTGGACATAAACTATTGTCAATCTTTTGATAGATATTGTTTCTTATAAACACGCTATTTGTTTTGACAGCGGGAATAATTTTTAAATTAATTACTACAATTTCTATGTTTGCAATTTGGTAAAATGGGTTCCATATTAGGAATCATAAGGTCCAAATTATGTAATCAAGACACTTGTTTTTTGACATTATGAATAGTAACGAGGGTAATTATCTTTAATTATCGTGATTAATTAGTAATCATGTAGTTAAGGGTAATAAAATAATATCATAATACTAACAAATGACCCCCAAATGTGTCCTAATTCTACTGGTTGTGTCATAGACGACCATATGATGCCTTGTTCCAATATTTTGGTCCCCATGGAATCACTTTTGGGTGATAGTGACATTTTATTATATTATTTTTTCAAACGGAATGTATAACCAATGTATGTATCACCAATGTAAATCAATTTTAGTTTTCTCTGTGTAAATGATATCTTATAATATAAATAGTCATTGGAAATATAAATATATTTCCTACATCATGATATTTTTAATAATTTTTAGTCATTAAATATAATAAATTTTTTATGACACCATGATGATGCATTGATTACCTCATTAATTAACAATTTAAATAAAATGAAAAGATAATGTAAAATATAAGAATTACACTTGTCAAAAACCTATTGGATGAGTCAATTTCTAACCCTTATCACCTTATCCTTGAAATATATAATTTTGGGACCTTTAAAAACCGAAAAACATTATATAATAAAGTAACATTTCTTGACCTTCCAAGAGTGCCCCTCCTCCCCCTTATAAAAGGCCCTCAACTCTACCACCTTACCCACACCTCTCATGCTATTGGATCGGCCAAAATCTGCTCATTTTATCTCTCCAGATCTCTATATTCATCATAAAAGCCTTAATTTTGGAAGAAATTTCTCCAAGAAACCCTCTTGATTCAGACCAAAAGGAGTTACCCGATTTAAAGGTAATGCCTTCACTTGTGTTCTTTTGTTTTATTTTGCTTTACAACCACCTAAAATGTTTTTATTAATATATTTTGTAATAAAAACAGTATCTTCAATATACTAGGATGTTGTGATGAGATGTATTTGATTTACAATTACACACAACTATGTTTAATGGTTAAAGAACGTACTGTTTCTGCAGTTGGTGAATTATTTCCTCACGAAACGATGAATGTTTAATCTTCTTTTAACACCATTCATGGTGGCCATTAAGATGTCACTCAATTTATAAATGATATATATTATGTTTATGTTCTCATTATTATTCTGTATTTTTCATTTATTTCAAAACTTTATGGTTTCCATTATGGGTAAAAATGATAATTTCATTTAACGAAGTGCGGACTACCACCCCCTCAAAGTGTTTTGTATCGTTAATGCCATATGTGGGATGTATAAAGGATAGAGTAATTGATATTATATATGATATTATACTGGAATTATAATATACCTTTATATAATTATGATTTAACTCTATTAAATACGAAATAGAAATGATAGTAGCGTTCATGCGTACGTACGGCTTACCGTCTCCATGAACGGAGCATTTCATTTCTTACATCTAAATGTTATGTAATATTATAAATGAATGTATATACTGATTATATATCATATATATGATATCTATATAATGAATATATTTCTGGATATAATGGATATTTTACCAAATGAACAACATGTAATTATAAGATGTTTGTTTTTGACTCAAGTACCAAAGATCGACAAAACGACCGTTATTAACATAAATAATTACATAATGTTCCTAAAATGGTAATAAGTGATATAAAAAGAATAAGTAACATGAAAGAGGTTCTTAATAAAGTATAAATTAACTCTATATTATTATTCATGAGGTTAAAGAATGATCGAGTCAAGTCGGACATGAGGTAATGGACTTCGTCTCAATCTCCTTTCATTGAGGCATATTTTGTTTTATACACAATTTTATTTCATAAGATATATAAAACCATTTTACTTTTATGTTTATTCAAAAGGAATATTTTTATACGAATCATTTTTACTAAATGAAAAAAAATTGTTTTGTCTTACGTATGTGGCGACAATGACTTCTCCGCCGCCGTTACAATTATTTGGGTTTCGGCTTCTTCTACAAGGCATAATTTTTTAAATGAAAAATAAATACGAAGTTTTAATTTTCTTTTATTCTGGTTTTGAAAATGGATTTGATAACTTTTTTATTATATCAATGTGTTGTATTAATATCTTTTGATTGAAATTTGAAAATGTTATGTTTCCTTTATGCATGTTTTATGTGATACGATTATGTTATGGTTTATGATATGTTTAAACTTGTTCATATGAAGAATGAATTGGAGATAATAAGTTATGGGTGGAGCCCACTATATCTCCTCGATGCATCAATAGGTATCATGAGACAAACTAGTGTCTTGGCACGTGGCTTTGAAAAAATCTAATTTGTAGTCTTGGCACGATGCCTTGGCTACGTGGTTATGATAGTCTGGCATTATGCATTCCATCATTATGAAAGTGGTTATTGATATTTCTTGTGATTATTCGACTAGTAGAATATCCATGTGAATAAGTAAATGGAATTACTTCATTTTAATTTTTTAATATTATGATGAAGATCAAGTTTAAAAGGCTCTTTTTAGTTATACATTTCCTTAAATGTTTATGTTTATTTATGAATGTTTCCGCTATATTGTTATCCTTAATGAGAATCCGAGCTCACCCCTTTCTATGTTTTGTTTTCCCAGGATGTAAAGAAATATTTTATGACTGACCTGTAGGGATAGTCAGAAGGGGATATCGGTGTGTAATATGGATACTATGTTATTGTAGTTTTTCACTTTATGATGTAATGTAACATTTGTGAATATATCTCGTGTTTCCAAGGATACTAAAATATTCGGTATTTCGAGACTTGATTTTTGTGATCATGCCAATGTTATGTAATAATTCACCGACTCTGGGTAACTGGGGTCGGGGAATTACATATGATTGTTTAAGGGTATTGTGTAAATTAAATCCATGGACTATGAATTATCGTTAATGGGGTGTTTTGCTTCATGTTAGATGTTTATTGGAATTTTTAGATTTTATATATCTCAAGTTGATATAATGTTATTCATAGAATTATGTTATCCCATAATTACAAAAGTCTATATAGAGATTCATTATCTCCCAAGATGGAATAAGGGTATGGTGATGTTTAATTATATCTATAAACTATTAATGATATTGTAGGATTTATGTTTTTCGTAGAGATATTAAGGGAGCACTATGATATAAGTTCTCTCTAAAGGC
The DNA here is from genome assembly GCA_963277665.1 of Viscum album. NCBI lineage: Eukaryota > Viridiplantae > Streptophyta > Magnoliopsida > Santalales > Viscaceae > Viscum > Viscum album. The sequence continues at coordinate 51,330,168 of OY728143.1, read as the reverse complement.
CATATGGGTATTTTGGAGCATCATTATATTTGGAAATTTAAAAGGGTACACTTGGATTTTATTACTCCCCTATGTATATAAGGATACACAATAATATTTTTGAAATATGTGTAAATAAACAAAATTCTGTGATTTGAGTTATCCCAAGAGGACATTAGGGTATGTTGAAATTTATCAATACATAAGAAGAAATATGGGTAATATTTTATATTAGGAAATCCCTATAGGATTATGTGTATGCTAGTATTAAAGGTATACATAAAAGATATAAGTGTAATTTTGTATTTAAGATCTACCGGGATGATATATTTATATGTTTACATTTCATTCCATTAAAAAAAGATTAAGTGAATACACATATTTATGGTATCCCAAGAGTATTCATCCACTAAATATAAATTGTTGCATAGAATGTTTCAAAAATATTATTTGATATTCATTTGTTCTTATCAAAGAGGGTACCACTTTATGTAGTTGAGTGGATTCCAAATTGATATAGATCAGTAAGTTATAATTTGGATTCTATAACAATTATAATCATTTTATATGGAAGTTATTTGTTCCGTTATTTTTATATAACAATTTATGAAGATGTTCATATTATGTTTTTTCATATAGTAAAAATGAGTGTCATATTTTATTATCATAAATTTAGAAATTATATAATAATTCATAATTCATGATTAATAAACTACTATTTTGATGTTATATAAAATTGGATTTTTTAGGTAATTTTAATAATTGACCAGTTTATTTTTAATTGATATGTATGTAATATCCAAGATATTTTTATGGTATTTTCATGTTTAATTATTTATTTGGATTCTTAATTTTTCTAGATAAGTGTTTCCCTATATCTAGTGGGGGTTAGGGGGTTCCCTGGGTGCTCAGGGTGTAAAGAGTAGAGTAATCGGTCCACGCAGTGCAAGGTGCATGGTCTCCACGTAGTAAGGTGTAAATGTGTGAGTATACCATGTGGAACAACCATCCTAATATAGTATCCAATATAAGTCCCAAGCCTTAAACCTTAATTAATCATGAGTTCTTACAGGATTACACATTGAGGACCTTTTCAGGTTTAGAGTTTTAGAGAATTAGATCATAAAACATGCATTACATTCCAAATTCAAACAAAGTGGTTACATAAAAGATAGAATTCATTTTTCCCATCAACGGAAACATATTTAAAATAAATCATGGATTCTTTCTTAACACTTCCTTAACACTATCATCATATCATGTACCTTTCCCTTGACCTGTGAAAAACAATTCAATAACCTGGGATGAGCATAAAAAGCTCAGTAAGTGTTATAAAAAGTATGGAATGGAAACATGAGTACATATATACATTAGAATGAAATCATACATTACCCATAAAACATATGAACTTTAACATACCTCATAAAATCATGAATAAATCATAGAAATCATAAGACATAATGGTTACTTGAGGGATTCAAAATATTCTTACATAGGGAGTAACCCTCTTGGATAAGTTTGGAATACCCATCACAGTATATTACCTAAATATCTTCGGAGAAACATCAACTTTTAACCCCTTCGCGTTACCCAATGCATTGGAGAGCTATACGGGGCTCACCCGCCCTTAGTTTTTCACAGAACCACCCATCTTCATAATAATGCCCATGATCCACAACATAAGTGTATCAAAAAAAACATGCATAAAGGAAACATAACATTTCCACCATTAAATCACCAGTTATCAATACAAAAAATTGATATAAAAACATTATGAAAACCCTTTACAATACCAAAATAAAAGAAAAGTAAAACATGGTATTTATTTTTCTTTTGAAAAGAAGGTATGGCTTGTAGAGGAATCTGAAACTCAAATAATGGTCACGGTGGTGGAGAAGTCGTTGTCGCTATATACGTACAACAAAAACTATAAGGCCCCAGCCTTAAACCTTACTTAATATTGAATTAGATGAATAATTCACGTCGAGGATCTTTTCAGGTTTAGAGTTTTAGATAATTAGAACATAACTATTAAATCTCAAAAGATTACAAAGTAGTCACTTCTATTAAGTTTCCATAATAAAAAAAACTCCTAAAAAGAAACGTGTCTAGTTCCATGTTTTATATAGGATGACATTCCCTTGATCCCATCCTTGACCTTATTCCACATTAAGTCCTGTGAAAAAATTTCAAAAAAAACATGGGGTGAGCATAAAAATCTCAGTAAGGGATACAGAAAGAATGAAAACTGTTAGTTTTTCAAACATCAAATAAACCATGTATACTATATCAAAGTAATACCTTCACCTTCATGAAGTAGTAAAAACTCTTCACTGAATAAAGTATCATTACTTACCTTTTTGTAACCAAAGGATTACCATAAAACCCATATAAAAAACACATAGAATATATAAATGTAACTTGGGACATAAACATACTTAAGTGGAATAACCATACGGTTGACTTCCACACATATCACTTAATGGAATAGCCATACGGCCAATTTCCATACATACTTAATGGAATATCCATACGGCCGACTTCCATACCCAATGCATTGGAGGTTATAACGTAACCACCCGTCCTGGTATTCACGGCACCACCCGTCATATTGTTTATAACGTAACCACCCGTTAAAATGTCCAAGTACCAATATAAAATCATAAAACATAAAACCAATATAAAGGAATGATAACATTTCCACATTTCAATGACAATATATCATAAATATATTGACATAATAGAATCCTTTTTCAAAACCATTTTCAATACCAAAATACATAAAAGAGTATATGGTATTTATTTTATTCTAAAAACATTACGGCTTGTTGAGAAAGCCAAAGATCAAATAATACTCACGGCGGCGGAAAAAGGTTGTTGTCACCGCGTACGTTAAAAATAAACATTCCTTTTTGTCGTTTAGTAAAACGCTTTGTAGAAAAAGATTCCTTTTGTATAAAAGTAAAAGTTAAAGGATTTTATACACCGTATAAAATAAAGTTGTGTATAAAACGAAATATGCCTCAATGAAAGGAGATTGAGACGAAGTCCCTTACCTCGGGTCTGACTTGACTCGATCGTTCTTTAACGTCCTGAATAATAAACTTGAGATAATATCTAATTTCTTATGAACCTTTTTCAAGTTCATTATTCCTTTTATACCATGTTATGAACATCATGTAATCATTTAAGTTAATAATGTTCATTTTGTCGGTATTTGGTTCTTAAGTCAAAAATAGACTTTTTAAACTTACATGTTGTTAATTTGGTCAAATGTTCGTTATATCCATAATGATATTAATTATTTGGATAACATATATATCCTATATATTCATCATATACATTTATTTATAATATTACATAATCATTTATAGGTAAGAAATGAAATGCACCGTTCATGGAGACGGTAAGCCGTACGTACGCATGAACGCTACTTTCATTTCATTGTCATATTAAGGGAATTAAAACTAAATGAGAGGTATATATATTTTAATTCCAGAATTATATTCATCATTTAGGTATATCATTAATTATATATATCCATTATGTGCATGTACTTTTAATAGTACATTACATTTGGGGATAAGAAATGAAATGCAACGTTCATGGAGACGGTAAGCCGTACGTACGCATGAACGCTACTTTCATTTCTATCTCATACTTTAATGGAAAGAAATAATAATGATAAAGAGGTATATTATAATTCCAGTATAACATCATATATAATATCTTTAAATCCATCCTTTACACGTCCCACATATGGCATTAACGAATCACATCACTTTGAGCGGGCGGTAGTCCGCACTTCCTTAAATGAAGATATCGTGTTTACCCATAATGGAAACCATAAAGGTTAGACACAAATGAAAAATACAGAAGCATAAGTAAAACATAAATATATTATATATCATATATAAAAATAGTGACATAATAATGTCCACCTTTTAAGGTGTTAAATGATTATTGAACAATCATCGTTTCGGGAGGCAGAATTTCGCCATCCACGGAAACCGTATGTTCTTTAACCATTTGATGTAGTTGTGTGAGATTGTAGCTCGAATAAATCTTATAAAAACATCCTAGTATATTTAGGATACTGGTGTTGTTACAAAAGAAGTAAATAAAAAAAGTTTAGAGGGTTGGAGAAGCAAAATAAAACAAATGAACAAGAGAGAATGAATTACCTTTAAAAGTGTAACTACATTTGATTTGAGCCTAAAAGATTCCTTTGAAAGGATTCTGCCCAAAGGGAATCCTCTAGGATGAGGAGAGGGATGTGTAGAGAGTATATGTGCAGGGGTTGGCCGAGCCAAAGGCTTGAGGAGTGTGTGAAATGAGGTAGAGGTGGGGGCCGTTTATAAGAGGAGAGGAGGGGCACTTTTGGAAAGTAAAGGAATATTACTTTATTTGAAAATGTGTTTCGGTTTTAAAAGGTACCACATTGATATAATTCATGGATAAGGTGATAAGGGTTCTAAATACACTCATCTAATTGGTTTTGGACATGTGTAGTTTATAGATTTTACATTATCTTTCCATTTTATTTAAATCGTTAAATAATGATGTCATCACTGCATCATTATTATGTCATATATAATTTAATTTATTTAATGTCTAAAAATTATAAAAAAATACTATGATGTAGGAAATATTTTTATATTTCCAATGACTATTTATAATCAAATTTCGGACTTGTGTAACCCCACTTAAAAATTATTTTAGTAAAACAATTTATGTTAGTGTCATTTTCACTTTAACATTAAATAAAAATATATTAATGTCATTTTCCAACTAAAGTGGCTCCATGGGGTCCCCAAGTTGGCCCATGGATTGTCTTGGTCGGCCATGACTCACCCAATAGGTGTAGGACAAGTGTCATGGTGTTTTCACATTCTTATAATACCATTTTTACCTTAAACTACACTAATTACCTCTAATCGCGATTAATGAAAAAAAATTACTATTCACCAAAAAATTATTTTAATCTCATTGAACCACATTTTACTTCTTAATGACAACCACGTATGTCAGATTTTCAAAATTCAATACACATTAGTGGTAAACTTTCATTTAACTGAAAAATCAGTTTGCTTGATTACCACTTAGTGGTTTCACTATTCATAAAAAATTGAAGTTTTTCAGAAAATTACCAAAAATCCACCCTATGCTATATTTTATATTCCGAATTCAAAATTGAATTCTATTTTAAAAAATTCAAAACATATAAGTCACATTAATTAATTTAATAATTAATTCCCGATGTCAGAGCAAATAGCGTGTTTTTATGAAACAATAAGTATCAAAAGATTGACACTAGTTTAAGTCCGATTTCAAAGTGAAATTGATTCCAATGACCACCATTGGATTAACTGGTAAAAATATTTTCTAATTTCACTTTAAAACAAATTAAAATAATAATCTAATCATATAAATAATTTAGATTAAAAAGAGGTTTTGAATTAAAATACAACATTTTACACTATTCATAAAAAATGAACTTTATCAGAAAGGTACCAAAAATTTACACAAAGTAAATTTTGATGTCCCGATTCTAAAGAAGAGTTATATTTGGTCAAATAGAATTTATAAGATTGATCAAAACTATATTTAATGACGGTTCTCCATCAAAAGGTGATAAGTGGACCTTTTGTGAAAATTAGGGTATAAATGCCTAAAATTGAACTCTTTCCGTATTTTAAGCCTTTATCTTTTATTGGGTAAATGTATAAACATTTAAAAACATATCTAATCCTATTTTAGTTATTTCTATCCATTCTCGCCAGTAAAACGGCTACTTGTTAAATAACATTTAAAATAATATTATTTTATTACTAGTGTGCTACGTAAGTTTCAAAGAAACTCATCGTTGTGTATCTGGTACGCTATCGAACATAGCAACCCCTTTAAAATAAAATTACTATTTAATTTGTAAATATTAATAAATATGAAAATTATTTATTCTTTATTTACCTGGGATGTTACATCCTTCCCCCCTTTTGGGAATTGCGTCCTCGCAATTTTATTCACATATCAAAATAAGTGGGGGTATTTATCCCTCATAGCATTTTTCAGATTAACACGTTGCCTCTTAAATCACATGGGTTTTCCACAAAACCTTTACCAGATGAATCACCTTATTCCGTAACACTTGCTCCCTGTGGTCAAGAATCTGGTCCGGTTGTTCCTCATAAGATAGGTTCTCTTCCAGCTGAACTACCACTGGGCTTAAATCATGAGATGGATCTGGCATATACTTTCTCAACATCGAAACATGAAAACATTGTGTACCTGAGATAAACTCGGAGGTAAAGCCACTCGGTATGCAACTGATCCATCTTTCTCCAGAATTTCATATGTTCCAACCAACCATGGACTCAACTTTCCTTTCTTACCAAATCTCATCACACTTTTCCAAGGAGAAACCTTGAGAAAAACATGATCACCTACCTCGAAAGATAGATCCTTCCTCCGGTTATCCGCATAACTCTTCTGCATGCTCTGAGCTGTTCTCATGTGTTTCTGAATCAGCTGAACTTTTTCTGCCATCTCTTCTACCAATTCTGGTCCCATCAACTTCCTTTCACCCACTTCATCCCAGAAAGCTGGAGTTCGACACCGCTTCCCATATAATTCCTGAAATGGTGCCATCTGTATACTGGAATGAAATGTAACATCCCAGGTAAATAAAGAATAAAGAATTTTCATATTTATTAATATTTACGAATTAAATATTAATTTTAAATAAAAGGGGTTGCTATGTTCGATAGGGTACTCGATACGCAACAATGAGTTTCTTTGAAAACTTACGTTGCACACAAGTAATAAAATAATATTATTTTAAATGTTATTTAATGAGTAGCCGTTGTACTGGCGGGAATGGATAGAAATCACTAAAATATGATTATATATGTTTTTAAATGTTTTTACATTTACCCAATAGAAGATAAAGGCTTAAAATACAGAAATAGTTCAATTTTAGGCATTTATACCCTAATTTTCAGGAAAGGTCCACTTATCACCTTTTGACGGAGAACCGTCATTAAATATAGTTTTGATCGATCTTATAAATTCTATTGGACCAAATATAACTCTTCTTTAGAATCGGGACATCAAAATTTACTTTGTGTAAATTTTTGGTACCTTTCTGATAAAGTTCATTTTTTTATGAATAATGTAAAATGTTGTATTTTAATTCAAAACCTCTTTTTAATCTAATTTATTTATATGACTAGATTATCTTTTGAATTGGTTTTAAAGTGAAATTAGAAAATATTTTTACCAGTTAATCCAATGGTGGTCATTGGAATCAATTTCACTTTGAAATTGGACTTAAACTGGTGTCAATCTTTTGATACTTATTGTTTCATAAAATCACGCTATTTGCTCTGACAGCGGGAATTAATTATTAAATTAATTAATGTTACTTATATGTTTTGAATTTTGTAAAATGGACTTCATTTTTGAATTCAGAGTATCAAATATAGCTTAGGGTGAATTTTTTGTAATTTTCTGAAAAACTTCAATTTTTGATGAATAGTGAAACCACTAAGTGGTAATCAAGCAAACTGATTTTTCAGTTAAATGAAAGTTTACCACTAATGTGTATTGAATTTTGAAAATCCGACATACATGGTTGTCATTAAGAAGTAAAATGTGGTTCAATGAGATTAAAATAATTTTTTGGTGAATAGTAACTTATTACGTTTTTAATCGCGATTAAAGGTAATTAGTGTAATTTAATGTAAAAATGATATTATAAAAATGTGAAAACACCATGACACTTGTCCTACACCTATTGGGTGAGTCATGGCCGACCAAGACAAGCCATGGTCCAACTTGGGGACCCCATGGAGCCACTTTAGTTGGAAAATGTCATTAATATATTTTTATTTAATGTTAAAGTGAAAATGACACAAACATTAATTGTTTTACTAAAATAATTTTTGAGTGGGATAATACAAGTCCAAATTTTGATTATAAATAGTAATTGGAAAGCTAAAAAGATTTCCTACATCATAGTATTTGTTTATATGATTTTTAGACACAAAATAAATTAAATTATATATGACATAATAATGATGCAGCGATGACATCATTATTTGACGATTTAAATAAAATGGAAAGATAATGTAAAATCTATGAACTACACATGTCCAAAACCAATTGGATGAGTGGATTTAGAACCCTTATCATCTTATCCACGAATTATATCAATGTGGGACCTTTTAAAACCGAAACACATTTTCAAATAAAGTAATATTTCTTTACTTTCCAAAAGTGCCCCTCCTCTTCTCTTATAAAAGGCCCCCACCTCTACCTCATTTCACACACTTCTCAAGCCTTTGGCTCGGCCAACCCCTGCCCATTTACTCTCTCCACATCCCTCTACTCATCATAGAGGATTCCCTTTGGGCAGAATCCTTTCAAAGGAAGCCTTTAGGCTGAAATGGGAGTTACACTTTTAAAGGTAATTCATTCTCTTTTGTTCATTTGTTTTATTTTGCTTCTCCAACCCTCTAAACTCTTTTTATTTACTAATTTTGTAACAACAACAGTATCTTCAATATACTAGGATGTTTTTATAAAATTTATTTGAGCTACACTCTCACACAACTACATCAAATGGTTAAAGAACATACAGTTTCCGTGGATGGTGAAATTCTGCCTCCCGAAACGATGATTGTTCAATACTCATTTAACACCTTAAAGGGTGGCCATTATGATGTCACTATTTTTATATATGATATATAATATGTTTATGTTTTCTTTAAGCTTCTATATTTTTCATTTTTGTCATACCTTTATGGTTTCCATTATGGGTAAACACGACATCTTCATTTAAGGAAGTGCAGACTACCGCCCCCTAAAAGTGATGTGATTTGTTAATGCCATATGTGGGACGTGTAAAGGATGGATTTAAAGTTATTATATATGATGTTATACTGGAATTATAATATACATCTATATCATTATTATTTTTTTCCATTAAAGTATGAGATAGAAATGAAAGTAGCGTTCATGCGTACGTACGGCTTACCGTCTCCATGAACGGTGCATTTCATTTCTTATCCCCAAATGTAATGTACTATTAAAATTACATGTATATAATGTATATATATAATTAATGATATATCTAAATGATGAATATAATTCTGTAATTAAAATATACATACCTCTCATTTAGTTTTAATTCCATTAATATAACAAATAAATGGAAGTAGCGTTCATGCGTACGTACGGCTTACCGTCTCCATGAACGGTGCATTTCATTTCTTACCCCTAAATGATTATGTAATATTATAAATACATGTATATGCTGGATATATATGATATATATGATATCCAAATCAGGAAATTTCATTCTGGATATAAAGAACCTTTGACCACATGAACAACATGTAATTGTAAGAAGTCCACTTTCGACTTAAGAACCAAATATTGACAAAACAAACATTATTAACTTAAATGGTTACATAATGTTTATAACATGGAAATAAGTGATATAAAAGGAATAATGAACTTTAAAAAGTTTCCTAATCAAGTATAAATTAACTCAAGTTTATTATTCAGGACGTTAAAGAACGATCGAGTCAAGTCGGACCCGAGGTAAGGGAACTTCTTAACCCAATTTCCATTCTTTGGGTTAATCTCCTACTTTCAAATTATGTCATGATATTATTATGTCTTATTTTGTATTTTTACTTTCTTTATGTGTACCTATAGTGAATACACATAATATAACTATTTTATTTTAAAAATGATCTTTGTAAGGACTTCGTTTCAATCTCCTTTCATTGAGGCATATTTCGTTTTATACACAATTTTCTTTTATACGGTGTATAAACCCCTTTGACTTTTACTTTTATACAAAAGGAATGTTTTTCTACGAAGCGTTTTATAAAACGACAAAAAGGAATGTTTCTTTTAACGTACGCGGTGACAACGACCTTTTCCGCCACCGCGAGTATTATTTGGTCTTTGGATTTCTCAACAAGCCGTAATGTTTTTAGAATAAAATAAATACCATATACTCTTTTATGTATTTTGGTATTGAAAATGGTTTTGAAAAAGGATTCTATTATGTCAATATATTTATGATATATTTTTATTGAAATGTGGAAATGTTATCATTATTTTATATTGGTTTTTTGTTTTATGATTTTATACTGGTACTTGGACATTTTAACGGGTGGTTACGTTATAAACCATATGACGGGTGGTGCCGTGAATACCAGGACGGGTGGTTACGTTATAACCTCCAATGCATTGGGTATGGAAGTCGGCCGTAAGGATATTCCATTAAGTATGTATGGAAATTGGCCGTATGGCTATTCCATTAAGTGATATGTGTGGAAGTCGACCGTATGGTTATTCCACTTAAGTATGTTTATTTCCCAAGTTACCTTTATATATGTTATGTGTTCTTTATATGGGTTTTATGGTAATACTTTGGTTACAAAAAGGTAAGTAATGATACTTTATTCAGTGAAGAGTTTTTACTACTTCATGAAGGTGAAGGTATTACTTTGATAGAGTATACATGGTTTACTTGATTTTGAAAAACTAACAGTTTTCATTCTTTGTGTATCCCTTACTGAGCTTTTTATGCTCACCCCAAGTCTTTTTGAAATGTTTTTCACAGGACTTATTGTGGAATAAGGTCAAGGATGGGATCAAGGGAATTTCATGCTATATAAAACATGGAACTAGACATGTTTCTTTCAAGAGTTTTTTTTATTATGGAAACTTAGTATAAGTGACTACTTTGTAATATTTTGAGATGTAATAGTTATGTTCTAATTCTCTAAAACTCTAAACCAGAAAAGATCCTCAACGTGAATTATTCTTTTAATTCAATATTAAGTAAGGTTTAAGTATGGGGCCTTATAGTTGGTATCAAAGGTAGGTTTAGACAACTTTAGGAGTTAGAAAAGTGTTAAATTATAATATGATTGAAATGATATAGCATTTACGGATTACCATGTTGCTTCGCCTAAGATATTTCTGTGTTCAGAATGGTTTTCCGCAGAGGAAACAAAGCAGCTATGTTGGGACGACATCAGGAGGAAGATAACCTTCCAAATCAGTAACCTGAGATGGTCGGAATCGGAACTGAATAGTTTGTTGCAGTGATGGAACAGTTGACTCAGGCTATAAATGGTGGTGGTATCCATGCACGAGATCAGCCAGATCAACCGTAGAGGAACATGTCAGTGGTGGAACATTTCATGAGGCAACATCCCCCATCATTCGGAGGATCATCTGACCCTGTGCAAGCTGAAGGGTGGATTAAAGCACTAGAGAAGATTTTTGATGTCATGGGGTGTTCAGAACATCAAAAGGTTAGTTTTTCTGTTTACCGTTTTGAAGGTGAAGATGATCAGTGGTGGTCGATGGTGAAAAATATAAGGGATAGTGATGAGATTTAGGATCTTCACTGGGACGAATTCAATGGTATGTTTCTTGAGAAATATTTTCCTAAGGTGGTTCGTCTTAGGATGGAAAAACAGTTCCTAGAATTGAGGCAGGAGGATGATTCACTGGCTGCTTATGAAGAAAAGTTCACTCGATTGGCAAGGTATGCTCCAAACATCATACGATATCTTGATAGTAAAATAAACCATTTTTACTCAGGGTTAAAGCCAAAGTATCGAAGGGCTTTAGCTTCTCGTGAATTCAAAAGTTTTGAAAAACTTTTTCGATGTGCGGAGAAGGTAGAAATGGAGTTTACCGATGATCAGGTGTTCTATGACAAACAACAGAATAAGAGGTCTAGTTGGCAGGCAAAGGGGAAGAATTCATCAAAGAAGCAAGGAGGTAAGAAAACCAAATATCTATCCTGTGAGAAGTGTGGTAAAATGCATCCTGGAGAATGTTTATCCAAGTCTGGTAAGTTCTTTCGGTGTGGTAAGTCTGGTCATATTGCTCGTAACTGTAAGGAAGATGATCAAGCAGGCAATGAAAAAGCCAACGGTAGAATGTTTTAAGTGTAATGAAATGGTTCATTACGCAAATGATTGTCCAACGATGAACTCAACTAGGGGAATGCAGCTAGACTACAAGCAGAAAGGGGTGGTAAAATCATTTACAACAACTTCAGCAGATGTCAGGCCATCGAATGAAGTGGTATCAGCTCCAGGGAGCTCAGTATTTTTCGAAGATTGACTTGAGATCGGGGTACCATCAGTTGAAAGTAGAAGAAGCAGACGTTCCGAAGACTGCGTTCCGTACTAGATATGGCCATTATGAATTTGTAGTTATTCCTTTTGGGTTAACCAATGCACCTGATGTATTCATGGACCTTATAAATAAAATTTTCGATGAGTTCTTGGATAAGTTTGTGTTTGTGTTTTGAGGTTTGGGAAGAGGTTATGTGTGCCTTGTGATTCACAGTTGAAGAATGAGTTGTTATGTGAGGCTCATAGTTCCCTGTTTTCAGTTCATCCTGGCAGTACTAAGATGTACAGAGATCTGTAGGAGTATTACTGGTAGGATGGAATGAAAAGAGACATTACTGATTTTACTGTGAAGTGTTTGACATGTCAACAGGTTAAAGCAGAGCGGTGGTTACCTAAAGGGATGCTTCATCCTTTACCAGTGCCAGAGTGGAAATGGGAAAACATATCCATGGACTTTGTTGTGGGATTACTGAGGACATCTCGAGAGATAGTCAGGTTACATGGAGTTCCTCTCTCCATTGTATCTGATCGTGATCCCAGGTTTACTTCTAACTTTTGAAAGGCCTTCAGAAGTCGTTGGGTACTGAATTAAATTTTAGTACAGCTTTTCATCCTCAATCAGAAGGGCAGTCAGAACGAACAATCCAGACATTGGAGGATATGCTAAGAGCTTGTTCTATGGATTATCAGGGAAGTTTGGACCAACAATTTTCTTTGGTTGAGTTTTCTTATAATAACATTTTTCATTCCAGTATACAGATGGCACCATTTGAGGCATTATATGGGAAGTGGTGTGGAACTCCAGCATTTTGGGATGAAGTGGGTGAAAGGAAGCTGATGGGACCAGAATTGGTAGAAGAGATGGCAGAAAAAGTTCAGTTGATTCAGAAGCACATGAGAACAGCTCAGAGTAGGCAGAAGAGTTATGCGGATAACCGGAGGAAGGATCTATCTTTCGAGGTAGGTGATCATGTTTTTCTCAAGGTTTCTCCTTGGAAAAGTGTGGTGAGATTTGGTATGAAATGAAAGTTGAGTCCAAGGTTCGTTGGACCATACAAAATTCTGGAGAGAGTTGGATCAGTTGCATACCTAGTGGCTTTACCTCCGAGTTTATCTCTGGTACACAATGTTTTTCATGTTTCAATGTTGAGAAAGTATATGCCAGATCCATATCATGTTTTGAGTCCAGAGGTAGTTCAGTTGGAAGAGAACCTATCTTATGAGGAACAACCGGTTCAAATTCTTGACCATAGGGAGCAAGTGTTACAGAATAAGGTGATTCATCAGGTAAAGGTTTTGTGGAAAAACCATGTGATTGAAGAGGCAACGTGGGAATCTGAAAATGCTATGAGGGATAAATACCCCCACTTATTTTGATAAGTGAATAAAATTACGAGGACGCAATTCCCAAAAGGGGGGAAGGATGTAACATCCCAGGTAAATAAAGAATAAAGAATTTTCATATTTATTAATATTTACGAATTAAATTTTAATTTTAAATAAAAGGGGTTGGTATGTTCGATAGCGTACTCGATACGCAACGATGAGTTTCTTTGAAAACTTACGTTGCACACAAGTAATAAAATAATATTATTTTAAATGTTAGTTAATGAGTAGCCGTTGTACTGGCGGGAATGGATAAAAATAACTAAAATATGATTATATATGTTTTTAAATGTTTTTACATTTACCCAATAGAAGATAAAGGCTTAAAATACAGAAAGAGTTCAATTTTAGGCATTTATACCCTAATTTTCAGGAAAGGTCCACTTATCACCTTTTGACGGAGAACCGTCATTAAATATACTTTTGATTGATATTATAAATTCTATTGGACCAAATATAACTCTTCTTTAGAATCGGGACATCAAAATTTACTTTGTGTAAATTTTTGGTACCTTTCTGATAAAGTTCATTTTTTTATGAATAGTGTAAAATGTTGTATTTTAATTCAAAACCACTTTTTAATCTAATTTATTTATATGACTAGATTATCTTTTGAATTGGTTTTAAATTGAAATTATAATATATTTTTACCAGTTAATCCAATGGTGGTCATTGGAATCAATTTCACTTTGAAATTGGACTTAAACTGGTGTCAATCTTTTGATACTTATAGTTTCATAAAAACACGCTATTTGCTCTGACAGCGGGAATTAATTATTAAATTAATTAATGTGACTTATATGTTTTGAATTTTGTAAAATGGACTTCATTTTTTAATTCGGAATATCAAATACAGCTTAGGGTGAATTTTTGGTAATTTTTTGAAAAACTTCAATTTTTGATGAATAGTGAAACCACTAAGTGGTAATCAAGCAAACTGATTTATCAGTTAAATGAAAGTTTACATCTAATGTGTATTGAATTTTGAAAATCTGACATACATGGTTGTCATTAAGAAGTAAAATGTGGTTCAATGAGATTAAAATAATTTTTTGGTGAATAGTAACTTATTAAGTTTTTAATCGCTATTAGAGGTAATTAGTTTAATTTAATGTAAAAATGATATTATAAAAATGTGAAAACACCATGACACTTGTCCTACACCTATTGGGTGAGTCATGGCCGACCAAGACAAGCCATGAGCCAACTTGGAGACCCCATGGAGCCACTTTAGTTGGAAAATGACATTAATATATTTTTATTTAATGTTAAAGTGAAAATGACACAAACATAAATTGTTTTACTAAAATAATTTTTGAGTGGGGTTATACAAGTCCAAATTTTGATTATAAATAGTAATTGGAAATCTAAAAAGATTTCATACATCATAGTATTTTTTTTATGATTTTTAGACACTAAATAAATTTAATTATATGTGACATAATAATGATGCAGCGATGACATCAATATTTGACGATTTAAATAAAATGGAAAGATAATGTAAAATCTATGAACTACACATGTCCAAAACCAATTGGATGAGTGGATTTCGAACCCTTATCACCTTATCCACGAATTATATCAATGTGGGACCTTTTAAAACCGAAACACATTTTCAAATAAAGTAATATTTCATTACTTTCCAAAAGTGACCCTCCGCTTCTCTTATAAAAGGCCCCCACCTCTACCTCATTTCACACACTCCTCAAGCCTTTGGCTCGGCCAACCCCTGCCCATTTACTCTATCCACATCCCTCTCCTCATCCTAGAGGATTCCCTTTGGGCAGAATCCTTTCAAAGGAAGCCTTTAAGCTCAAATCAAAAGGGAGTTACACTTTTAAAGGTAATTCATTCTCTCTTGTTCATTTGTTTTATTTTGCTTCTCCAACCCTCTAAACTCTTTTTATTTACCTATTTTGTAACAACACCAGTATCTTCAATATACTAGGATGTTGTTATAATATTTATTTGAGCTACACTCTCACACAACTACATCAAATGGTTAAAGAACATACGGTTTCCGTGGATGGAGAAATTCTGCCTCCCGAAACGATGATTGTTCAATACTCATTTAACACCTTCAAGGGTGGCCATTATGATGTCACTATTTTTATATATGATATATAATATGTTTATGTTTTCTTTAAGCTTCTGTATTTTTCATTTTTTGTCATACCTTTATGGTTTCCATTATGGGTAAACACGATATCTTCATTTAAGGAAGTGCGGACTACCTCCCCCTAAAAGTGATGTGATTTGTTAATGCTATATGTGGGACGTGTAAAGGATGGATTTAAAGTTATTATATATGATTTTATACTGGAATGATAATATACCTCTGTATCATTATTATTTCTTTCCATTAATGTATGAGATAGAAATGAAAGTAGCGTTCATTCGTACGTACGGCTTACCGTCTCCATGAACGGTGCATTTCATTTCTTATCCCCAAATGTAATGTACTATTAAAATTACATGTATATAATGTATATATATAATTAATGATATATCTAAATGATGAATATAATTCTGTAATTAAAATATACATACCTCTCATTTAGTTTTAATTCCATTAATATGACAAAGAAATGAAAGTACCGTTCATGCGTACGTATGGCTTACCGTCTCCATGAACGGTGCATTTCATTTCTTACCCCAAAATGATTATGTAATATTATAAATACATGTATATGATGGATATATATGATATATATGATATCCAAATCAGGAAATTTCATTCTGGATATAAAGAACCTTTGACCACACGAACAACATGTAATTGTAAGAAGTCCACTTTCGACTTAAGAACCAAATATTGACAAAACAAACATTATTAACTTAAATGGTTACATAATGTTTATAACATGGCAATAAGTGATATAAAAGGAATAATGAACTTTAAAAAGTTTCTTAATCAAGTATAAATTAACTCAAGTTTATTATTCAGGACGTTAAAGAACGATCGAGTCAAGTCGGACCCGGGGTAAGGGAACTTCTTAACCCAATTTCCATTCTTTGGGTTAATCTCCTACTTTCAAATTATGTCATGATATTATTATGTCTTATTTTGTATTTTTACTTTCTTTATGTGTACCTATAGTGAATACACATAATATATCTATTTTATTTTAAAAATGATCTTTGTAAGGACTTCGTTTCAATCTCCTTTCATTGAGGCATATTTCGTTTTATACACAATTTTCTTTTATACGGTGTATAAACCCCTTTGACTTTTACTTTTATACAAAAGGAATCTTTTTCTACGAAGCATTTTACAAAACGACAAAAAGGAATGTTTCTTTTAACGTACGCGGTGAAAATGACCTTTTCCGCCACCGCGAGTATTATTTGGTCTTTGGCTTTCTCAACAAGCCGTAATGTTTTTAGAATAAAATAAATACCATATACTCTTTTATGTATTTTGGTATTGAAAATGGTTTTGAAAAAGGATTATATTATGTCAATATATTAATGATATATTATTATTTAAATGTGGAAATGTTATCATTCTTTTATATTGGTTTTATGTTTTATGATTTTATACTGGTACTTGGACATTTTAACGAGTGGTTACGTTATAAACCATACGACGGGTGGTGCCGTGAATACCAGGACGGGTGTTTACGTTATAACCTCCAATGCATTGGGTATGGAAGTCGGCCGTATGGCTATTCCATTATGTATGTATGGAAATTGGCCGTATGGCTATTCCATTAATTGATATGTGTGGAAGTCGACCGTATGGTTATTCCACATAAGTATGTTTATTTCCCAAGTTACCTTTATATATGTTATGTGTTCTTTATATGGGTTTTATGGTAATACTTTGGTTACAAAATGGTAAGTAATGATACTTTATTCAGTGAAGAGTTTTTAATACTTCATGAAGGTGAAGGTATTACTTTGATAGAGTATACATGGTTTACTTGATTTTGAAAAACTAACAGTTTTCATTCTTTGTGTATCCTTTACTGAGCTTTTTATGCTCACCCCAAGTCTTTTTGAAATGTTTTTCACAGGACTTAATGTGGAATAAGGTCAAGGATGGGATCAAGGGAATTTCATGCTATATAAAACATGTAACTAGACATGTTTCTTTCAAGAGTTCTTTTTATTATGGAAACTTAGTATAAGTGAATACTTTGTAATATTTTGAGATGTAATAGTTATGTTCTAATTCTCTAAAACTCTAAACCTGAAAAGATCCTCAACGTGAATTATTCTTTTAATTCAATATTAAGTAAGGTTTAAGGCTGGGGCCTTATATGAAAACTGTTATTATAAGAAAATTTCAACCAAAGAAAGATGTTGTCCCAACTTCCCTGATAATCCATCGAACAAGCTCGTAGCATATCCTCCAATGTCTGGATTGTTCGTTCTGACTGCCCATCTGATTGAGGATGAAAAGCTGTACTAAAATTTAATTCAGTACCCAAAGACTTCTGAAGGCCTTTCCAAAAGTTAGATGTGAACCGAGGATCACGATCAGATACAATGGAGAGAGGAACTCCATGTAACCTGACTATCTCATTAAGATACAAACGGTAAAGTTGATCAAGAGAGAAAGTATCTCGTATAGCAAGGAAATGAGCAGATTTGGTAAAGCGATCAACAATAACCCAGATTTCATTATTACCTCGAGATGTCTTCGGTAATCCAACAACAAAGTCCATGGATATATTCTCCCATTTCCACTCTGGAACTGGTAAAGGCTGAAGCATCCCTTTCGGTAACTGCCGCTCTGCTTTAACCTATTGACATGTCAAACACTTCGTAGTAAAATCAGTAATGTCTCTTTTCATTCCATCCCACCAGTAATACTCCCGCAGACCTCTGTACATCTTAGTACTTCCAGGATGAAAAAACAACTCATTCTTCAACTGTGAATCACAAGGAACACATAACCTCTTCACAAACCTCAAAACACAAACACAAACTTATCCAAGAAGTCATGGAAAATTTTATTGATAAGGTCCATGAATACAGCAGGTGCATTGGTTAACCCAAAAGGCATAACTACAAATTCATAATGGCCATATCTAGTACGGAACGCAGTCTTAGGAACGTCTTCTTCTTTTACTTTCAACTGATGGTACCCCGACCTCAAGTCAATCTTCGAAAAATACTGAGCTCCCTGGAGCTGATACCACTTCATTCGATGGCCCAACATCTGCTGAAGTTGTTGCAAATGATTTTACCACCCCTTTCTGCTTGTAGTCTAACTGCTTTCCCCCAGTTGAGTTCTTCGTTGGACACTCGTTTGCATAATGACCCATTTCATTACACTTAAAACATCTTACCATTGTTTTTTCATTTCCTGCTTGATCATCTTCCTTACAGTTACCAGCAATATGACCAGACTTACCACACCAAAAGCACTTACTAGACTTGGATAAACATTCTCCATGATGCATTTTACCACACTTCTCACAGGATGGATATTTGGTTTTCTTAACTCCTTGCTTCATTGATGAATTCTTCCCCTTTGCCTGCCAACTAGACCTCTTATTCCGTTGTTTTTCATAGAACACATGATCATCGGTAAACTCCATTTCCACCTTCTCCGCACATCGAACAAGTTTTTCATAACTTTTGAACTCACGAGAAGCTAAAGCCCTTCGATACTTTGGCTTTAACCCTGAGTAAAAAAGGTTTATTTTACTATCAAGATCTCGTATGAAGTTTGGAGCATACCTTGCCAATCAAGTGAACTTTTCTTCATAAGCAGCCACTGAATCATCCTCCTACCTCAATTCTAGGAACTGTTTTTCCATCCTAAGACGAACCACCTTAGGAAAATATTTCTCAAGAAACATACCTTTGAATTCGTCCCAGTGAAGATCCTCAATCTCATCACTATCCCTTATATTTTTCACCATCGACCACCACTGATCAGCTTCACCTTCAAAACGGTAAACAACAAGACTAACCTTTTGATGTTATGAACACCCCATGACATCAAAAATCTTCTCCATTGCTTTAATCCACCCTTCAGCTTGCACAGGGTCAGATGATCCTCTGAATGATGGGGGATGTTGCCTCATGAAATGTTCCACCACTGACATGTTCCTCTGTGGTTGATCTGGCTGATCTCGTGCATGGATACCACCACCATTTATAGCTTGAGTCAACTATGCCATCACTGCAATAAACTGTTCAGTTCCGATTCCAACCATCTCAGGTTGCTGATTTGGAAGGTTATCTTCCCCTTGATGTCGTCCCAACATAGCTTCTTTGTTTCCTCTGCGGAAAACCATTCTGAACACAGAAATATCTTAGGCGAAGCAATATGGTAATCCGTAAATGCGATATCATTTCAATCATATTATAATTTAACACTTTTCTAACTCCTAAAGTTGTCTAAATCGACCTCTGATACCAACTATAAGGCCCCAACCTTAAACCTTACATAATATTGAATTAGATGAATAATTCACGTCGAGGATCTTTTCAGGTTTAGAGTTTTATAAAATTAGAACATAACTATTACATCTCAAAAGATTACAAAGTAGTCACTTCTATTAAGTTTCCATAATAAAAAAAACTCTTAAAAAGAAACGTTTCTAGTTCCATGTTTTATATAGGATGACATTCCCTTGATCCCATCCTTGACCTTATTCCACATTAAGTCCTGTGAAAACATTTCAAAAAAAAACATGGGGTGAGCATAAAAATCTCAATAAGGGATACAGAAAGAATGAAAACTGTTAGTTTTTCAAACATCAAATAAACCATGTATACTATATCAAAGTAATACCTTCACCATCATGAAGTAGTAAAAACTCTTCACTGAATAAAGTATCATTACTTACCTTTTTGTAACCAAAGGATAACCATAAAACCCATATAAAAAACACATAGAATATATAAAGGTAACTTGGGACATAAACATACTTAAGTGGAATAACCATACGGTTGACTTCCACACATATCACTTAATGGAATAGCCATACGGCCAATTTCCATACATACGTAATGGAATAGCCATACGGCCGACTTCCATACCCAATGCATTGGAGGTTATAACGTAACCACCCGTCCTGGTATTCACGGCACCACCCGTCATATGGTTTATAACGTAACCACCCGTTAAAATGTCCAAGTACCAATATAAAATCATAAAACATAAAACCAATATAAAGGAATGATAACATTTCCACATTTCAATCACAATATATCATAAATATATTGACATAATAGAATCCTTTTTCAAAACCATTTTCAATACCAAAATACATAAAAGAGTATATGGTATTTATTTTATTCTAAAAACATTACGGCTTGTTGAGAAAGCCAAAGATAAAATAATACTCACGGCGGCGGAAAAAGGTCGTTGTCACCGCGTACGTTAAAAATAAACATTCCTTTTTGTCGTTTAGTAAAACGCTTTGTAGAAAAAGATTCCTTTTGTATAAAAGTAAAAGTCAAAGGATTTTATACACCGTATAAAAGAAAGTTGTGTATAAAACGAAATATGCCTCAATTAAAGGAGATTGAGACGAAGTCCCTTACCTCGGGTCCGACTTGACTCGATCGTTCTTTAACGTCCTGAATAATAAACATGAGTTAATATCTACTTTCTTATGAACCTTTTTCAAGGTCATTATTCCTTTTATACCATGTTATGAACATCATGTAATCATTTAAGTTAATAATTTTCATTTTGTCGGTATTTGGTTCTTAAGTCAAAAATAGACTTCTTACACTTACATGTTGTTAATTTGGTCAAATGTTCGTTATATCCATAATGATATTAATTATTTGGATAAAATATATATCCTATATATTCATCATATACATTTATTTATAATATTACATAATAATTTATAGGGAAGAAATGAAATGCAACGTTCATGGAGACGGTAAGCCGTACGTATGCATGAAAGCTACTTTCATTTCATTGTCATATTAAGGGAATTAAAACTAAATGAGAGGTATGTATATTTTAATTCCAGAATTATATTCATCATTTAGATATATCATTAATTATATATATCCATTATGTACATGTACTTTTAATATTACATTACATTTGGGGTAAGAAATGAAATGCATCGTTCATGGAGACGGTAAGCCGTACGTACGCATGAACGCTACTTTCATTTCTATCTCATACTTTAATGGAAAGAAATAATAATGATATAGAGGTATATTATAATTCTAGTATAACATCATATATAATAACTTTAAATCCATCCTTTACACGTCCCACATATGGCATTAACGAATCACATCACTTTGAGGGGGCGGTAGTCCGCACTTCCTTAAATGAAGATATCGTGTTTACCCATAATGGAAACCATAAAGGTGAGACACAAATGAAAAATACAGAAGCATAAGTAAAACATAAATATATTATATATCATATATAAAAATAGTGACATAATAATGGCCTCTTTTGAAGGTGTTAAATGATTATTGAACAATCATCGTTTCGGGAGGCAGAATTTCGCCATCCACGGAAACCATATGTTCTTTAACCATTTGATGTAGTTGTGTGAGAGTGTAGATCGAATAAATCTTATAACAACATCCTAGTATATTGAGGATGCTGGTGTTGTTACAAAATAAGTAAATAAAATGAGTTTAGAGGGTTGGAGAAGCAAAATAAAACAAATGAACAAGAGAGAATGAATTACCTTTAAAAGGGTAACTACTTTTGATTTGAGCCTAAAAGATTCATTTGAAAGGATTCTGCCCAAAGGGAATCCTCTAGGATGAGGAGAGGGATTTGGAGAGAGTAAATGGGCAGGGGTTGGCCGAGCCAAAGGCTTGAGGAGTGTGTGAAATGAGGTAGAGGTGGGGGCCTTTTATAAGAGGAGAGGAGGGGCACTTTTGGAAAGTAAAGGAATATTACTTTATTTGAAAATGTGTTTCGGTTTTAAAAGGTCCCACATTGATATAATTCTTGGATAAGGTGATAAGGGTTCGAAATCCACTCATATAATTGGTTTTTGACATGTGTAGTTTATAGATTTTACATTATCTTTCCATTTTATTTAAATCGTTTAATAATGATGTCATCCCTGCATCATTATTATGTCATATATAATTTAATTTATATAATGTCTAAAAATTATAGAAAAAATACTATGATGTAGGAAATCTTTGTATCTTTCCAATGAATTTTTATAATCAAAATTTGTACTTGTGTATCCCCACTTAAAAATTATTTTAGTAAAACAATTTATGTTAGTGTCATTTTCACTTTAACATTAAATAAAAATATATTAATGTCATTTTCCAACTAAAGTGGCTCCATGGTGTCCCCAAGTTGGCCCATGGATTGTCTTGGTCGGACATTACTCACCCAATAGGTTTAGGACAAGTGTCATGGTGTTTTCACATTCTTATAATACCATTTTTACCTTAAACTACACTAATTACCTCTAATCGCGATTAATGAAAAAAATTACTATTCACCAAAAAATTATTTTAATCTCATTGAACCACATTTTCATTCTTAATGACAACCATGTATGTCAGATTTTCAAAATTCAATACACATTAGTGGTAAACTTTCATTTAACTGAAAAATCAGTTTGCTTGATTACCACTTAGTGGTTTCACTATTCATCAAAAATTGAAGTTTTTCAGAAAATTACCAAAAATTCACCCTAAGCTATATTTGATATTCCGAATTCAAAAATGAAATCTATTTTAAAAAATTCAAAACATATAAGTATCATTAATTAATTTAATAATTAATTCCCACTGTCAGAGCAAATAGCGTGTTTTTATGAAACAATAAGTATCACAAGATTGACACTAGTTTAAGTCCGATTTCAAAGTGAAATTGATTCCAATGACCACCATTGGATTAACTGGTAAAAATATTTTCTAATTTCACTTTAAAACCAATTAAAATAATAATCTAATCATATAAATAATTTAGATTAAAAAGAGGTTTTGAATTAAAATACAACATTTTACACTATTCATAGAAAAAATGAACTTTATCAGAAAGGTACCAAAAATTTACACAAAGTAAATTTTGATGTCCCGATTCTAAAGAAGAGTTATATTTGGTCCAATAGAATGTATAAGATTGATCAAAACTATATTTAATGATGGTTCTCCATCAAAAGGTGATAAGTGGACCTTTCATGAAAATTAGGGCATAAATGCCCAAAATTGAACTCTTTCCGTATTTTAAGCCTTTATCTTTTATTGGGTAAATGTATAAACATTTAAAAACATATCTAATCATATATTAGTTATTTCTATCCATTCTCACCAGTAAAACGACTACTTGTTAACTAACATTTAAAATAATATTATTTTATTACTAGTGTGCTACGTAAGTTTCAAAGAAACTCATCGTTGCGTATCGGGTATGCTATCGAACATAGCAACCCCTTTAAAATAAAATTACTATTTAATTTGTAAATATTAATAAATATGAAAATTATTTATTATTTATTTACCTGGGATTTTACAAAAACAGTCCCTTTTGTCATTTAGTAAAACGGTTCATATAAAAAAGATTCCCTTTGGATAAACGTAAAAGTCAAAGGGGTTTATACACCATATAAAAGTAGGTTGTGTATAATAGAAAATATGCCTCAATTAAAGGAGATTGAGACAAAGTCCCATACCTCGGGTCCAACTTGACTCGATCGTTTTTTAACCTCCTGAATAATAAACTTGAGTTGATTTCTACATGCTTATGAACCTTTTTAAAGTTCATTATTCCTTTTATATCACTTATTACCATGTCATGAACACTCTATAATTATTTAACTTAATAACGGTCATTTTATCGATCCTTGGTACTTGAGTCAAAAATAAACTCTTTATAATTAAAAGTTGTTCATGTATCCATTATATCCATAGTTATACTCAGGATTTAGACATCATATATATCATATATATCTACTATATACATTCATTTATTATATTACATAATTTTTAGAGGTGAGAAAGGAAATGCACCGTTCATGGAGACGGTAAGCCGTACGTACGCATGAACGCTACTTTAATTTCTATTTCGTATTTTATGGAATTAAAACATAATGATACATAATATTATTATAATTACATTATTTTATCATATATAATATCATTCAATCTATCCTTTATACGTACCACATATGGTATTAACGAATCAAATCACTTTGAGGGGCGATAGTCCGCACATCCTAAAATGAAGATATCGCGTTTACCCATAATGGAAACCATAAAGGTATGCCAAAAATGAAAAATACAGAAGCTTAAGTAAAACAAAATCATATTATATATCATATATAAATATAGTGATGTCTTAATGTCCACCTTTGAAGGTGTTACACGAGTGTTGAACAATTATCGTTTTGTGAGGCAGAAATTCGCCATCCACAGAAACAGTATGTTTTTTATCCATTAGATGTAGGTGTGAGTAAGTGTAGCTCGAATCCATATTATAAAAAAATCCTAGTATATTGAAGATACTGGTGTTATTACAAAATAATGTAATAAAAAGAGTTTAGAGGGTTGGAGAAACAAAATAAAACATAAGAACACAAGAGAAGACACTACCTTTAAATCTGGTAACTCTTTTTGATTTGAGCTCAAAGGCTTCCTTGGGAAGACTTCTTCCCAATGTGAGGATTCTAAAAGTTAGAGAGGGATGTGTATAGACTTAATTATCAGGGTTTGGTCGAGCCAAAGGCTTTGGAAGTGTGGGTAAGGAGGTAGAGTTGGGGGCCTTTTATAAGAGGAGAGGAGGGGCACTCTTGGAAAGGTATAAAAGGTTACATTATTTTAAAATGGGTTTCTGATTTAAATGGTCCCACATTGATATAATTCAAGGATAAGGTGATAAGGGTTAAAAATATACCAATAAAATAGTTTTTTTACATGTTTAGTTCTTAGATTTTACATTATCGTTTCATTTTATTTAAATCCATTATTAATGAGGTAATCGATGCATCATCATGATGTCAATAATAACTTAATTTATTTAATGTCTAAAAATTATATAAAATATACTATGATGTAGGAATTTTTTTTAGATTTCCAATGACTATTTATAGTCAATAATATGACTTGTATAACACCATGTAAAAATTATTTTAGTAAAATAACTCATGTTTGTGACATTTTTATTTAACATTAAATTAAAAGATATTAATGTCATTTTCCTTCCAAAGTGGCTCCATGGGGTCCCCAAGTTTACCGATGGATTGTCTTGGTCGGCCATGAAACATAAAATAAGGTTAAGACATGTGTCTAGGTCATTTTATATTATTAAAACATTATTCTTACCTTAAATTACACTAATTACCTCTAATCGTGATTAATAAACTTAAAAGTTACTATACATAAAAAAATTATTTTAATCCCATTGAACCAAATTTTACTTCTTAATGACAACCATGTATTTCGGATTTTTAAAATTCAAAACACAGAGGTGGTAAAATTTCATTTTAACGGAAAATAAGTTTTTATAAGTACCACTTAGTGGTTTCACTATTCATCAAAAAATGAGGTTTTTCATAAAAATACCAAAACATCACCCCAAGCTATATTTGATATTCTAAATTCAAAAATGATGTCTATTTTAAAAAATTCAATGCATATAAGTTACATTAATTAATTTAATAATTAATTCCCGTTGTCAGAGCAAATACCATGTTTTTATGAAACAATAAGTATCAAATGATTGACACTAGTTTAAGTCCAATTTCAAAGTGAAATTAATTCCAACGACCACTATTGGATTAAATGATATCAATATATTCTTTGTACACTTTATAAATACTTAAAAAGATAATCTAACCATATAATAAAATTAGATGAAAAATCAGTTTTGATGTAAAATGCAGTATTTTTCACAATTCATTAAAAAATGAACATTGTCAGAAAAATACCAAAAAATTATCCAATGTAAATTTCAATGTCCCAATAATATATAATAAGCTTATTTTGAAAAATTGATCTTATAAAATTTTCAAAAGATAGATTAAAAAATGGTTTTCCATCAAAAGGCAGTAAAACAATCTTTTAAAAATATTAGTGTATTCCATGCTTAAGATTGGATTTATTCACATTTTAAGCCTCTAAAACACTATCTAATTCATTAATAGACATAGATAAATATATCTATTATTCATTACTTACTTGGGATGTTACATCCTTCCCCCCATTAGAAAATTGCGTCCCCACAATTTATTTACTTATCGAATAAGTGGGGGTATTTATCCCTTATTGCATTTTAAGATTCCCATGTTGCCTCTTCAACCATGTGGTTTTTTCACAAAACTTTTACCTGATGAATCACCTTATTCTGTAACACATGCTCCATGTGGTCAAGAATCTGTACCAGTTGTTCCTCATAAGATAGGTTCTCTTCCATCTGAACTATCTCTGGACTCAAAACATGAGATGGATCTGGCATATACATTCTCAACATCGAAACATGAAAAACATTGTGTTCCTGAGATAAACTCGGAGTTAAGCCACTCGGAAAGCCACTGATGCAACTCCCTCCAAAATTTCATTTGGCCCAATGAACCTTGGACTCAGCTTTCCTTTCTTTCCAAATCGCATCACACTTTTCCATGGTGAGACTTTGAGAAAAACATGATCACCTACCTCAAAAGAGAGATCCTTTCTCCTATTGTTCGCAAAACTCTTGTGCCTGCTTTGAGCTGTTATCATGTGTTTCTATATCAGCTGAACTTTTTCTGCCATCTCTACTACCAATTATGGTCCCATCAACTTCCTTTCACCCACTTCATCCCTGAAAGTTGGAGTTTGACACTGCTTCCCATATAACGCCTCAAATGGTGTCATCTGTATACTTGAATGAAACAGTTATTATAAGAAAATTCAACCAACGAATGATGTTGGTCCCAACTTCCCTGATAATCCATCGAACAAGCACGTATCATATCCTCCAATGTCTGAATTGTTCATTATGATTTCCCATCTGATTGAGGATGAAAAGCTGTACTAAAATTTAATTCAGTACCCAACAACTTATTAAGGCCTTTACAAAAGTTAGATGTGAACATGGGATCACGATCAGATACAATGGAGAGAGGAACTCCATGTAACCTGAGTATCTCTTTAAGATACAAACGGGAAAGTTGATCTAAGGAAAAAGTATCTCGTATAGCATGGAAATGAGCATATTTAGTCAAGCGATCAACAAATAGACCAGATTACATTATTACCTCGAGATGTCTTCAGCAAACCCACAACGATGTCCGTGGATATATTCTCCAATTTCCATTATGGTAATGGTAAAGGCTGAATCATCCCTTTTGGTAACTACCTATCTTCTTTAACCTGTTGATAAGTCAAACACTTCACAGTAAAATCAGCAATATCTTTTTTCATTCCATCCCACCAGAAATACTCCCGCAGATCTCTGTACATCTTAGTACTGCCAGGATGAACTGAAAACGGAGAACAATGGGCTTCACATAACAACTCTCTCTTCAACTGTGAATCACAAGGCACACACAATCTCTTCCCAAATATCAAAAAACAATCATTATAAATGTTGAATTCATTCAACTTACCCTTCTCAACCAGCTCTACCTTTTTCTGAAAATCATTGTCTTGCTTCTGTGATTTCTTGATTCTGTTTGATAGAGAAGATTTCACTGATACCTGAAACAAAACAGAAGATCATCCAGCACCAAAAACATATATTCCAAAGTTAATCAAATCCTTAACCAAAGTATCACGTTCCAAACACAACATTGTTAATGAAGCATTACTTTTTTGACTCAAAGCATCATCCACATTATTTGCTTTTCCCGGATGGTAATGAATTGTACAATCATAATCCTTGATTAATTCTAGCCATCTCCTCTGTCTGATGTTCAATTATTTATGAGTGAATATATACTTTAAACCTTTGTGATCAGTATATATTTCACACTTTACTCCATACAAATGATGCCTCCAAATTTTTAAAACGAAAACAAGAGCAGCTAATTCCAAATCATGTGTAGGGTAATTTACCTCATGGGTTTTCAACGTTCGTGAAGAATAAGCAATTACCTGATCATTCTGTATAAGGAAACAACCATGTCCTTTCAATGAAGCATCATTGTAGATAACAAACCCACCATTTCTATAAGGAAGTGCCAAAACTATAGCATTCACCAATCTTCTTTTCAACTCCTGAAAACAATCATCACATTCTTTTGTCCAGATAAACTTATCACCCTTCATAGTAATCATAGTCAATAGACTAGATAACCATGAAAGGTTTCTAAAAAAACTTCGGTAATAGCCTACCAAACCAAGGAAACTACGAATCTCATTTACATTTTTGGTTCATGGCCATTCTTCAACAACCTTTGTTTTTGAAGGATCAACAGTTATCCCATCTTTGGAAACATTGTGACCAAGGAAAGTAATTTGTTGCAACCAAGACTCACACTTTCTGAATTTACCATAAAATTTCTTTTCTGTTAAGGTTTTCAAAATAACCCTTAAAGGTCTTTCATGTTCCTCTTTAATTTTAGAAAAAAGCAAAATATCATCAATAAAAACAACCAACATTTTTCACCTAAGTTAACTGAGTCATCACTGCAACAAACTGCGTAGTTCTGATTCTGACCATCTCAGGATACTGATTTGAACGGTCATTTCCCTCTATATGCCTTCCCAGAAAATCTATTCTGTTTCCTCTATGAAAAACCATTCTTAACACAGAAATATATTAGGGGAAGCAATATGGTAATCTTCAAATTCTATATCATTTTAATCATACCATAAATTAATTTATAATTTAACAATTTTCTAACTCCTAAAGCTGTATAAACCGACCTCTGATACCAACTATATGGCCCCATCCATAAACCTTACTTAATCTTGAGTTATTACTAGATTACACATTGAAAATATTTTCAGGTTTAGAGTATTAGAGAATTAAATCATAAAACATGAATTACATTCCACATTTAATCAATGTGGTTACATAAAAGATAGTATTCATTTTTCCCATCAAAGGAAACATATTTAAAATAAAACAAGGATCCTTTCTTGAAACATCCTTGACACTATCATCATACCATGTACCATTCCCTTGACCTGTTAAAAAACATTTCAAAAACATGGGATGAGCATAAAAAGCTCAGTAAGGGTTATAAAAAGTATAGAAAGGAAAAATGAGTACATATATACATAAGAATGAAATCATACATTACCCATAAAACATATGAACTTTAAAATACCTCATAAGATAATCAATAAATCATAGAAATCATAAGACATAAAGGTAACGTGATGCATTCATTACATTCTTACGTAGGGTGTAACCCTCTTGGTTATATTTGGAATACGCATCACAGTATATTTCCTAAATCTCTTCGGAGAAACCTCAACGTTTAACCCCTTCACATTACACAATGCATCAGAGAGCTATATCGGGCTGACCCACCCTTAGTTTATCATGGAACCACCCATCTTCATAATAATTCCCATGAACCACAACATAATCGTATCACATAAAACATGCATAAAGGAAACATAACATTTCCACCATTCAATCAAAAGATATCAATACAAAACATTGATATAAAAACATTATGAAAACATTATTCAATTCCAAAATAAATGAAAAGTAAAACAGGGTATTTATTTTTCTTTTAAAAAGAAGGTATGGCTTTTAGAGGAAGCCGAAACTCAGATAATGGTCACGTCGGCAGAGAAGTCGTTGTCGCCGCATACGTACGACAAAAACATTCCCTTTTGTCGTTTAGTAAAATGCTTCGAATAAAAAATATTCCTTTTGGATAAACGTAAAAGTCAAAGGGGTTTATACACCGTATAAAAGTAGGTTGTTTATAAAAGAAATTATGCCACAATGAAAGGAGATTGAGACGAAGTCCCAAACCTCGGGTCCGACTTGACTCGATCATTCTTTAATCTCCTGAATAATAAACATGAGTTAATTTCTAATTGATTAAGAACCTTTTTCAAGTTCATTATTCCTTTTATATCAGTTACTACCATTTCATGAACACTATGTAATTATTTATGTTAATAACAGTCATTTTATCGATCATTGGTACTTGAGTCAAAAATAAAATTTTTATAATTACAATTTGTTCATGTATCCATTATATCGAGAGTTATAATAATGATATAGATATCATATATATCATATATATCTATTATATTCATGCATTTATAATATTAAATAATGTTTAGAGGTGAGAAATGAAATGCACCGTTCATGGGGACGGTAAGCCGTACGTACGCATGATCGCTACTTTCATTTCTATTTCGTATTTTATGGAATTTAAACATAATGATACATAATAGTATTGTAATTCCATTATTTTATCATATATAATATCATTCAATCTATCCTTTATACATACCACATATGGTATTAACGAATCAAGTCACTTTGAGGGGCGGTAGTCCGCACTTCCTAAAATGAAGATATCTCGTTTACCCATAATGGAAACCATAAAGGTATGCCATAAATGAAAAATAAATAATATTAAGTAAAACATAAACATATTATGTATCATATATAAATATATTGACATATTAATGGCCACCGTTGATGGTGTTATATGAGTGTCGAACAATCATCGTTTCGTGAGGCAGAAATTCGCTATCCACAGAAACAGTATGTTTTTTAACCATTAGATGTAGGTGTGTGTATGTGTAGCTCGATTCCATATTATAACAACATCATATTATATTACAGATGCTGTTTTTGTTACAAAATAAATTAATAAAAAGAGTTTAGAGGTTTGGAGAATCAAAATAAAACATAATATCACAAGAGAAGACACTACCTTTAAATTGGGTCACTCTTTTTGATTCGAGCTCAAAGGCTTCCTTGGGAAGACTTATGCCCAAAGTGAGACTTCTAAGAGTTATAGAGGGATGTGGAAAGACAAAATGGGCAGGGGTTGTCCGAGCCAAAGGCTTTGGAAGTGTGGGTAAGGAGGTAGAGGTGGGGGCCTTTTATAAGAGGAGAGGAGGGGTACTCTTGGAAAGGTATAAAAGGTTACTTTGTTTTAAAATGGGGTTCGGATTTAAAAGCTCCCACATTGATATAATTTGAGGATAAGTTGATAATGGTTAGAAATATACCCATCCAATAGGTTTTTGACATGTGTAGGTCTTAAATTTACATTATCTTTTCATTTTATTTAAATCCATTATTAATGAGGTAATGGATGCATCATCATGATATCATTAATAATTTAATTTATTTAATGTCTAAAAATTATATAAAAACTACTATGATGCATGAAATATTTTTATCATTCCAATGACTATTTATATTCAAAAATATTACTTGTATAACCCCATGTAAAAATTGTTTTAGTAAAATAACTCATGTTTGTGACATTTTTACTTTAACATTAAATTAAAAGATATTAATGTCATTTTCCTTCAAAAGAGGCTCCATGGGGTCCCCATGTTGACCCATGGATTTTCTTGGTCTGAAAATACACATCAAATAAGGGTAGGACATGTGTCTAGGTAATTTTATATTATTAAAACATTATTCTTAGCATAAATTACACTAATTACCTCTAATCGCGATTAATAAACATAAAAGGTACTATTCACAAAAAAAATATTTTAATCCCATTGAACCAAATTTTACTCCTTAATGACATCCATTTATGTTGGATTTTTTAAATTCAAAACATAGTGGTGGTAAAATTTCATTTAAACGGAAAATCAGTTTTTATAAGTACCACTTAGTGGTTTCACTATTCATCAAAAATTGATGTTTTTTAGAAAAATACAAAAACATCACCCTAATATATATTTGATATTCCAAATTCAAAAATGTTTTCTATTTTAGAAAATTAAAAAACATATAAGTTCCATTAATTAATTTAATAATTAATTCCCGCTGTCAGAGCAAATAGCGTGTTTTTATGAAACAATAATTATCAAAAGATTGACACTAGTTTAAGTCCAATTTCAAAGTGAAATTAATACCAATGACCACTATTAGATTAAATGGTAAAAATATATTCTTTGAACACTTTAAAACCAATTTAGAAGATAATCTAACCATATAATTAAATTAGATGAAAAATCAGTTTTGATGTAAAATGCAGTATTTTTCACTATTCATTAAAAAATGAACATTGTCAGAAAAATACCAAAAAATTATCCAATGTAAATTTCAATGTCCCAATCATAAATAATAAGTTTATTTTGACAAATAGAGCTTATAAAATTTCCAAAAGATAGATTTAAAAATGGGTTTCCATCAAAAGGCAGTAAAACAATCTTTTAAAAATATTAGTGTATCCCATGCTTGAGATTGGATTTATTCTCATTTTAAGCCTCTAAAACAGTATCTAATTCATTAATAGGCATAGATAAAAATATCTATTATTCATTACATACTAGGGATGTTACAACAAGTTCATTATCTCAACACTGTTATGGAAAACTATGTGGGGTTCCTATGAAGCTATGATGGCAGGCCTCTTGCGGACAGTAGCTCCCGCACGGTTTGGAAAACCTTGTGGGAAAATCGTTCATCAGAGAAAAGTTAGAAAATGTACTAAAATTCCAAAATATGATTTTAAGACCCAATTCAGTTTTATCCTCCAGTCCACCTCCTCATTTCATAGTGATTCCATGTGAACCACAAGAGCTCTCATGGATCAATCTCCTTAGTTTTTCGTCATTTGTAGTGTTGTCAGTTGCATATCGATTCTCCAGGTTGGGGCTCCAATGGGTGTTTGAATCTGTATTGATGGACACTATTATGAGAGTGTTCATCAATGGGTATGAGGTAGGTGGTATAAATTCATTATACCTTTAGTTTTATACATAATTGTTCATGTAATTTTTTGATTATTACACTATTGTGATTAGTATGTCGTGCAATTTTTTTTATGTTATATTTAGAATGACTGAACGACCCAACAAAAACCTCATGATCCCCATTAAATGTATGGAGGACGATGTGACCTCTGTCAGAGCCACCCCTGAGGTGTTCCAATGTCCCCCAACATAGCATTTAACTATGTAAATGTTGGTACATTTACAAAAACATAGATCCCATGGTGAATATGATGTTTCACTTGAATAATGAGAATGGGATCCATTGTAATATACCTTGGTTGGGTTATAACCTATGCTGGTGTTGTTGGATTAAAAATGGGATATGTGAGACAAATAGAAAAGTTAAGGTTTTATTATTATACATGATTATACTTTATGATATATGCATGGGAAATGGTAATTGGGTATGAATTGTGGAATGGGTTAATACATGACAATTTGGTGGTACACATAAATTATTTATTGTAATTAAGGGATAGTGTAATTTGATATGAGAATAGTGTTTGGAATGCCTACGTGGGTAAATATTTGTGAAATGATAAATGGGAAAATGGGTTATTGAATGATCAGTGATGAATTTTGGTAAGAAAATGTGGTGGTTGAATACCCATAATGGGTTATACCACATAAATTGGAATTTTGATAAATGGAAATGAACTGTATTTTAAATTTTTTTGAATGTGTTATTATCTGAAAATGGATAATTATCTTGGTTTTAGAGCCTACTAAGTTAGGCCTCATGAATGCTTAGTGATAAAAGCATGATAAAAAGGGAATTGGGATAAATGGATAAAATATGTGAAATGTGGAAAATGTGTCAATGTGTTGTGGAATATTATTAATTCTCACATTGATTGTTCTAGATTGTGAATGTTGATTCACAATGTATGTTGTTATGTTGTGTTGTGTTTCGTATTTTTAAATTCAATGGAATTTAATATACTTGGTTGTTTGATGATATGGTTGTGGTGATTTGATAAATAAGATTGTGAGCATGGCTTGGTAATATGGAGTATTGACTGGGGTTCTATGCCCATGATTTGGATTAGAATGATGCTCTAAACTCCACCCCTAATGCATGAGTTAGTTATGGGGACTGATTCTCTATTTGGATAATGGTTTTGATTTTACCCAAACTGAGGCATCAAGGAGTGTAAAATGTATTGATGTAATTACACTTAGACTGAGGCTCTAAGGATAAGTTATTGTATTGATGTCATTCCACC
Source organism: Viscum album (assembly GCA_963277665.1). Taxonomy (NCBI): domain Eukaryota; kingdom Viridiplantae; phylum Streptophyta; class Magnoliopsida; order Santalales; family Viscaceae; genus Viscum; species Viscum album. The sequence continues at coordinate 51,295,607 of OY728143.1, read as the reverse complement.
TTTACTGAGACTCCATTGTGAGGTTATTTTATTAATTTAATTCCACCTGGAATGAGGCCCGTAGCTGAGGTTATTTTTTTGATTTCATTCCAACCAGACATTGGCTTCGAGGTGAGGAAAATGTGTTGATGTGATTTGTTGATCCATCGTGAGATAGGGGCCTGATTGTTTTCTCTATACATTTTAAATTATTTCCATAGATGATGTGTAGATAATATATATGACATAACCATGTAAAATTTGATCAATAATGCTTACTAAATTAAGATGGTATAGGAAATGGAATTGGGGTAATCGCTGGTCCGGAATTAAATGAATCTAGTTAAATAATTTCACTTGAACAATCCCTTAATTACTCACAATTTATTTAGTACTTTCATGAACTTTCAATTATTTACGATATTTTTTAGACACCATTGGATGTTGGATAATATGTTTTTTTACTCACACCTTTCATGGGACGCTCTTTGGTACTCAATTAGATCTATTGGTTGCAATTCAAGAAAAAAGAACCTTCTGTTTTGTAAGATATTGATTTGGGCTGAGGATTTACATAGAGAAGGACTCGGGATCAGAGTTTGGACCCTTTGTATTTTATTACATTTTAATTTTTTTGGATTCTTCCACATTTCACTACTATTATGGAATGACATGGTTGTATTTGATTTTCGGATTCTTCCTAGATATGGCATTGTTATGTTATAAACTTTTATTGGTATTTAATATTGATTAAACTATTTATATTATGTTCCTTTGTGGATTTCTCTAGTAAATAGTGTATAGTATCCCCGAGATACTCATTAGACTGTTATTTGTAGTCGAAAACCTCTAGCGTATAGGGAGGCACATTTTGGATCATGTGACGACCCAGCTTAGAGAACTGGTTTTGTGGATTCCTGGTCGAAGAAGATAAAAATTTACATCAGAGGATTTCGTTTCTCTCTCATACAATTTCGGGATAATAGATTGGATATGTGGATTGTGTTGGGCCTTGGTAATGAAATTGTTATTTGGATTTTTTAACCCATGTATGAGGGAATTAACAAGTCACCTTGGGTGGGAATTGTTTTTCATAATGTGTGTTGTTACAGTTGAAAGATAATTTTCCACTTGGTGATCCCCATGTTGTGTGATTTGATTATTATATTTCTCTCATTGTTGAAATAGCATGGGGAAGTGTATTCATGAATCATTTTAAGAACCCAATAATAGAGGTGGCATGCATCCTTATAGGCACACAAACGGGATGGGTGTGTGGGGTATAGATATGGAAATTCAATTTTTGGATTTAATGATAAATATAAATTAAATGTTGCTTAAAAATCGTAATGAATGTGGGTGAATGAAAATAATGAAAATGAATAGTTAAGGAATAACTTTTATAAATAATGTAGGGAATGAGTTAATGTTTTGGGTTGTGGTAATTGTAAAGGGTTTTATAAATATGGTAAAATTGTTAATGAATGTTTCTAGGAGGAAAGGACCACGAATTAAAAAACCATTGGATTGGAGATGTGTTGATGAGATACTTGTAGTTGAGTAAGTTTGTTACCCCATGTTGATGATTTCCATGGTTGGTATGGTAGTGGTGGTGCTCTAAGTGTGATGATGACTGTTGGGGTAAAGAATGAAGAATCGTTTTTCTGAGGATAATAGTGTGGGATCTAATCCATCTGAGGTTTAATTCTTTCAGTCATTATTCCAAGTGTCATGTGATTGGCATGTTTAGATTTATATTGTTTGAGTTCAATGTGGGTATCTTTGGTGTTGTCGTTTTAACCCTTCTATGCATGGTTTGGTTCAATGAGAGTGCCATAGTTGAGACTTTAGTTTTGCGTTGTGAGGCCTGGCTAGCTACGATATTACCTAGGTGGTGTGTTTTGTGAACCCTTGGTAGGGATGTGGCCTTTTGGGTTGTGAGGATTTGTTTGGAAATGTGATTGAGGAAACTCCTGTGGTCCGTAACTATACAGAGTACATGTTAGACCCTAAGGATGATTCCTGGTTTGGGTGAAATTGTGTGTACATACCTCGAGAGTTGTGTCTTGAATTCCGGAGAGGTTGTTTTTTACATAGTGCAGATGAATGTGTACACCTTTGTTGTGGATACTAGAGTAAATTATTGTTAGTTATGAAATGAATAGTTTGTGTCAAAATTGTAGTGAGAGTTCCATTCACGTGATTTTCTTTATTTGTGTCATTATAAGTGTGGACTTGAGATATGGCCAATGGATTATCGTGGTGGTGACACCATCTAAGGTAGTTGGTTTTGTTCAACCATCAAGGTGACCTATGAGAGAGGTATGTATGTTTTTTTTAAATTGAAATTGTAAGGGTATCTAAATTGTGTTAATAAACATCTTCTTGATGGTGAAACCCGAGGTAAGGGTGGTCATGTGGCTAAAAATGTTGTATGAATGGTTTGGTTGTGGAGATACGGTTGAACCAGGTTGGAAATCAGACCTTTGTTTTGATGGTTATCTATTGATGTTGAACATTTAGTAGGGAAGCTCAAGATTCCTAGAATGTCATGGTGTCCCATTTCATTACGTCATAATAAGTTAAGATGGTGGTGGTGTTCTTTGAGGACTTCTTAGTGTACCTCATCCAGTGACAAGCATGCACATCATGTTGACATCATCCTAGGTATGTAGAGAAGATCTGGCAGTTACCAAGATACATGGAGGAGTTTCCTTGGATGAGGGATATCAGGGAGTTTATGCTCATGGAAGAGGTATGTGTGGATTTTTATGATAAGATGTACTCCATGGATGATGTAGGTTGAGGACCTAAGGATGGGTTTTTTTGTTGAAAAATGAAATGGTTTTGGTTCAAAAAATCTGATAACAAGGACTATGTGTCATTCATTTCCATGTTATGGAAAATAGTTGGATGTCCATGTCTATGTTTGGGGTTCGGTTTGTGATCTTTTTGAAGATGAAGTGGTTGGAAACCTTCATGGAATGAAATTGTAATGACACTTCTAAGGTGGGAAGTGATAGATCAACCTTCTAGGATAGAAAGAGAACATAGATATGACGTTGTGGTACTGGGATAGCAGTGAGGAACTAGTGAGATGCGTTTCAGGTTCCTTGGAGAGGCATGTTGGTCTTGGATGTGGTGGATAATGAACCGTGTGTTGACTTGAGATCATGGAGGTTCCATGTGAATCTTGTGAGAATTTTTTTGGGTCATCGGAGGATGTGGTTTGATAAGAATAGTAGTGGAAAGGAATGATGCGGTCCTATAACTCCAACAGAAGTTTGGGTTTAGACTCGGGTAATTTTCCATTGAGTTGTATTGAAATGTTGTGAAGTTGAATGAAACTTGTCAATGTGTTGTAGTGTCATTCCACGGGTGTAGTCGACGATAGTCTAGAGGGAGGTAATGTTGAGATAATGAATTTTACAAGAATTTAAGAAACACACATAGTGGGAGTGTTGAATGATAATTATATACATTAAGTATGTAAGCACCTTGGGAAGGTGACAAATGAGTAGCGTACCATCGGTGAAAGGTAGTTGTTCTAGGGAAAGACAGTCAATGGTGGTCCAACCTGAGATGGTAAACTTGATGGGTGAGGTGAGAGTGACCCATCTATGGGATTATGTTTTGAGATGAAATAGACATTCATAACAATGTGGAACCAGAGTGAGGTTAGGATGATCGTATTCCTTGAATGAATATTGTGGGAATGTCATTCTGATGGTTGTGCCATTGTGTCAGGATTCTAAGTACGGTTAATGCACCAATGGATGCTTGGGAGCAGTGATTTGGAACTTTTTTGGAAATGAGTAATGTTGGATTGAGATTCGAGGTTCTTATATTAATGGAGGAGGATCTAAGAAACCAAAAAAAATGGAGGAAATAACCATACCAGTTAAATGGCTAGTTAATGAAATGATCAATGTTTTGGGCTAGGTGGAATTTAGTGGTCACCATTGGGGTGATTTGGCCCTGGTAGAGAGCTTTGGCACTATTTGACTGGTCATGTTGAATAGAGATTTGAGTTGTGTTTAGATGTATATTTGTGACGTTAGGTCTTTAGGAAATATTTTTGGATGGTTCATGTGTTTTCCTCTAGCTGATAATTGGTTGGGTCCCCATTAGAGTTGGGTGAACAGAAAATTAAACCAAGTGATTTGGGGAGTTATCCATATAAAGAAATTGGTTTGATGAGGTGTTTATTAGTCCCTCTATAGTTATGTGATGTTATGTGTTATATTCCATATGTTGTGGGTTGGGTGTTCTCACCAATTTCCCCCAGGAGGTCCTTATTATTGGAATGGATGAAGTTGTTAGACCCTTGAAAAGTAACAATTCATTTTGTCATTCTGGTAAGGAATACATGTTGTACAGGAATGTGACCTTTGTTTGAGTTCAATGGACTTGTGATGTGAAACAAAGATCATGGAATGTGTGAATAGATCGGTAGGCCATGTGGCATGATCCATTGTTATGGAAGTTAGTGATGCATGGAAGAGCGGATCGAGGATGAGTCATTACAAGGTGGAGAGGTTGTAATATCCTGGATCTTTTTATGGTATTTTTTTTTTTTAATTATTTGGTTGTCATTTTATGTTGGCTAGATAAGGGTATACCAATTTTAGTTGTGGGCTTGGTGGTGTCTTGGATTCTTGGGGTGCACAAAATAGATAAATTAGGCCAGGCAGTGCTAGGTGCACGATTTGCACATGATTAGTGGTAATCATTCGGGTAGACCATGCAGATCAACCATCCTTGGATAGTATCATGAGTTCAATCTTTTCACGGTTAGGGAAAAGTTTGCAGGATTCCATGGAATCCATTCCAGATGGCCTCCAGCAGACAATAGCTCTTGCACAATTTGTGCACGGTTTAGAAAATTGTGCTGCTAAACTGTTCGGCCTAGAAAAATTAGGAAAATTAACAAAAACACCACCGCATGATCTTAAAACCAATTTCACGTTTCTCCTCCATTCCACCTCCTCAGTCATGAATGATTCTCAATGAACCTCAAGGGATCACATGGATCATCCTCCTTAGTTTCTTGTTCGTTTGGTGTGTTGTTGGTAGTAGATCGAAGCTATAGGATGGGGCTCTAAGAGGTGTTTGATTCCATATCGAAAGAGACAATTAAGAGAGAGTTCATCGATGGGTTGGAGGTATGTTGTAACATCCCAGGTAATTAAAGAATAAATAATTTTTATATTTATTAATAATTACGAATTAAATATTAATTTTAATTAAAAGGGGTTTCTACGTTCGATAGCGTACTCGATACGCAACGATGAGTTTCTTTGAAAACTTACGTTGCACACAAGTAATAACTTACTATTATTTTAAATGTTAGTTAACAAGTAGCCGTTGTACTGGCAGGAATGGATAGAAATAACTAAAATATGATTATATATGTTTTTAAATGTTTTTACATTACCCAATAAAAGATAAAGGCTTAAAATACAGAAAGAGTTCAATTTTTGGCTTTTATACCCTAATTTTCACTAAGGGTTCACTTACCAACTTTTGACGGAGAACCGTCATTAAATATAATTTTGATCAATCTTATAAATTCTATTGGACCAAAAATAACTCTTATTTAGATTCAGGACATGAAAATTTACTTTGTGTAAATTTTTGGTACCTTTCCGATAAAGTTCATTTTTTTAATGAAAAGTGTAAAATGTTGTATTTTAATTCAAAACCTCTTTTTAATCTAATTTATTTATATGATTAAATCATCTTTTTAATTGGTTTTAAAGTGAAATTAGAAACTATTTTTACCATTAAATCCAATAGGGGTCGTTGGAATTATTTTCACTTTGAAATCGGACTTAAACTAGTGTCAATCTTTTGATACTTATTGTTTCATAAAAACACGCTATTTGCTCTGACAGCAGGAATTAATTAGTAAATTAATTAATGTGAACTATATGTTTTGAATTTTGTAAAATAGACTTCATTTTTGAATTCATAATATCAAATATAGCTTAGGGTGAATTTTTGGTAATTTTCTAAAAAATGTCAATTTTTGATGAATAGTGAAATCACTAAGTGGTAGTTAAAGAAACTGATTTTTCGTTTAAATGAAATTTTTCCATCATTGTGTTTTGATTTTCTAAAATCCAACATACATGGTTGTCATTATGAAGTAAAATGTGGTTCAATGAGATTAAAATAATTTTTTGGTGAATAGTAACTTATTAGGTTTTAATCGCGATTAGTGGTAATTAGTGTAGTTTAAGGTAAAAATAATGTTTTAATAATATGATATGACCTAGAAACATGTCCTACCCTCATTGGATGTGTCATGGCCGACCAAGACAATCCATGGGTCAACTTGGGGACCCCATGGAGCCACTTTGGTTGGAAGATGACATAAGTACCATTTATTTAATGTAAAAGTAAAAATGACACAAACAAAATATGTTTTACAAAAACAATTTTCACATGGGGTTATAAAGATCATATTATTAATTATAAATAGTCATTGGAAAGATAAAAAGATTTCCTACATCATATTATTTTTTTAATAATTTTTAGACTATAAATAAATTAAATTATTTATGACATCATGATGATGCAGCGATGACCTCATTATTTAAAGATTTAAATAAAATGGAAAGATAATGTAATATCTAAAACCTACACATGTCCAAAACCTATTTGATGGGTATATTTCGAACCCTTGTCACCTTATTCACAAATTATATCAATGTGGGACCTTTTAAAACCGAAACACATTTTCAAATAAAGTAATATTTCCTTACTTTCCAAAAGTGCCCCTCCTCTCCTCTTCTAAAAGGCCCCCACCTCTACCTCATTTCACACACTCCTCAAGCCTTTGGATCGGCCAACCCCTGCCCATTTACTCTCTCCACATCCCTCTCCTCATCCTAGAGGATTACCTTTGGGAAGAATCCTTTCAAAGAAGGCCTTTAGGCTCAAATCAAAAAGAATTACACTTTTAAAGGTAATTCATTCTCTCTTGTTCATTTGTTTTATTTTGCTTCTCCAACCCGCTAAACTCTTTTTATATACTTATTTTGTAACAACACCAGTATCTTAAATATACTAGGATGTTTTTATAAGATTTATTCGAGCTACAATCTCACACAACAACATCAAATGGTTAAAGATCATACGGTTTCCGTGGATGGCGAAATTTTGCCTCCCAAAACGATGATTGTTCAATACTCATTTAACACCTTCAAAGGTGGCCATTATGATGTCACTATTTTTATATATGATATATAATATTTTTATTCTTTCCTTAAGCTTCGGTATGTTTCATTTATGGCATACCATTATTGTTTCCATTATGGGTAAACACGATATCTTTATTTTAGGAAGTGCGGACTACCGCCCCCTCAAAGTGATGTGATTCGTTAATGACATATGTGGGACGTGTAAAGGATGGATTTGAAGTTATTATATATGTTTTTATACTGGAATTATAATATACTCTTATATCATTATGATTCCATTCTATAAAATACGAAATAGAAATGAAAGTAGCGTTCATGCGTACGTACGGCTTACCGTCTCCATGAATGGTGCATTTCATTTCTTACCTCTAAATGATTATGTAATATTATAAATACATGTATATGCTGGATATATATTATATATATGATATCCAAATCAGGAATGTTATTCTGGATATAAAGAACCTTTGACCACATGAACAACATGTAATTGTAAGAAGTCCACTTTCGACTTAAGAACCAAATATTGACAAAACAAACATTATTAACTTAAATGGTTACATAATGTTTATAACATGAAAATAAGTGATATAAAAGGAATAATGAACTTCAAAAAGGTTCTTAATCAAGTATAAATTAACTCAAGTTTATTATTCAGGACGTTAAAGAACGATCGAGCCATGTCGGACCCTAGGTAAGGGACTTCATCTCAATCTCCTTTCATTGAGGCATATATCGTTTTATACACAACATTCTTTTATATGGTGTATAAACCCCTTTGACTTTTAATTTTATATAAAAGGAATCTTTTTCTACGAAGCGTTTTACAAAACGACAAAAAGGAATGTTTCTTTTAACGTACGCTGCGACAACGACCTTTTCCGCCGCCGTGAGTATTATTTGGTCTTTGGCTTCCTCAACAAGCCGTAATGTTTTTAGAATATAATAAATACGATATACTCTTTTATGTATTTTGGTATTGAAAATGGGATTGATAAAGGATTCTATTATGTCAATATATTTATGATATATTGTGATTGAAATGTGGAAATGTTATCATTCCTTTATATTGGTTTTATGTTTTATGATTTTATATTGGTATTTGGACATTTTAACGGGTGGTTACATTATAAACCATATGACGGGTGATGCAGTGAATACCAGGATGGGTGGTTACGTTATAACCTCCAATGCATTGGGTATGGAAGTCGGCCGTATGGATATTCCCTTAAGTATGTATGGAAATTGGCCGTATGGCTATTCCATTAAGTGATATGTGTGGAAGTCGACCATATGGTTATTCCACATAAGTATGTTTATGTCCCAAGTTACCTTTATATATGTTATGTGTTCTTTTTATGGGTTTTATGGTAATCCTTTGGTTACAAAAAGGTAAGTAATGATACTTTATTCAATGAAGAGTTTTTACTACTTCATGAAGGTGAAGGTATTACTTTGATATAGTATATATGGTTTACTTGATGTTTGAAAAACTAACAGTTTTCATTCTTTCTGTATCCCTTACCGAGCTTTTTATGCTCACCCCAAGTTTTTTTTGAAATGTTTTCATAGGACTTAATGTGGAATAAGGTTAAGGATGGGATCAAGGGAATGCCATCCTATATAAAACATGGAACTAGACACGTTTCTTTTTAAGTGTTTTATTTATTATGGATACTTAATAGAAGTCTCTACTTTGCAATCTTTTGAGATGTAATAGTTATGTTCTAATTCTCTAAAACTGTAAACCTGAAAAGATCCTGAATGTGAATCATTCATTTAATTCAATATTAAGTAAGGTTTAAGGTCTGGGCCTTATAGTTGGTATCAGAGGACGGTTTAGACAACTTTAGGAGTTAGAAAAGTGTTAAATTATAATATGATTGATATGATATAGCATTTATAGATTTCCATGTTGCTTCGCCTATGATATTTCTGTGTTCAGAATGGTTTTCCGCAGAGGAAACAAAGCAGCTATGTTGGTACGACATCAGGAGGAAGACAACCTTCCAAATCAGCAACCTGAGATGGTCGGAACCGGAACTGAATAGTTTGTTGTAGTGATGGCACAGTTGACTCAGGATATAAATGGTGGTGGTATCCATGCACGAGATCAGCCAGATCAACCGCAGAGGAACATGTCAGTGGTGGAACATTTCATGAGGCAACATCCCCCATCATTCAGAGGATCATCTGACCCTGTGCAAGCTGAAGGGTGGATTAAAGAACTGGAGAAGATTTTTGATGTCATAGGGTGTTCAGAACATCAAAAGGTTAGTCCTTATGTTTACCGTTTTGAAGGTGAAGCTGATCAGTGGGGGTCGATGGTGAAAAATATCAGGGATAGTGATGAGATTGAGGATCTTCACTAAGACGAATTCAAAGGTATGTTTCTTGATAAATATTTTCCTAAGGTGGTTCGTCTTAGGATGGAAAAACAGTTCCTTGAATTGAGGCAGGAGAATGATTCAGTGGCTGCTTATGAAGAAAAGTTCACTCGATTGGCAAGGTATGCTCCAAACTTCATACGAGATCTTGATAGTAAAATAAACTGTTTTTAATCAGGGTTAAAGCCAAAGTATCGAAGGGCTTTAGCTTCTCGTGAGTTCAAAAGTTATGAAAAACTTGTTCGATGTGAAGAGAAGGTGGAAATAGAGTTTTCCGATGATCAGGTAATTGCTTATGCTTCATGACAGTTGAAAACTCATGAGGTAAATTACCCTACACATGATATGGAATTAGCTGCTATTATCTTTGCTTTAAAAATTTGGAGGCATCATTTGTATGGAGTAAAGTGTGAAATATATACTGATCACAAAAGTTTAAAGTATATATTCACTCAGAAAGAATTGAACATGAGACAAAAGAGATGGCTAGAATTAATCAAGGATTATGATTGTACAATTCATTACCATCCGGGAAAAGCATATAAAGTGGCTGATGCTTTGAGTCAAAAAAGTAATGCTTTATTAACAATGTTGCGTTTGGAACATGATCCTTTGGTTAAATATTTGATGAACTTTGGCATAGAAGTTTTTGGTGCAGGAAGTTCTTCTGTTTTGTTTCAGGTATCAATGAAATCTTCTCTATCAGACAGAATCAAGCAAGCACAGAATCAAGACAGTGAGTTGCAAAAAAAGTTAGAGCTGGTTCAGAAAGGTAAGTTGCCTGAATTCAACATTGACAATGATTGTGTTTTGAGGTTTGGGAAGAGATTATGTGTGCATTGTGATTCACAGTTGAAGAATGAGTTGTTATGTGAGGCTCATAGTTCCCCGTTTTCAGTTCCTCCTGGCAGTACTAAGATGTACAGAGATCTGCGGGAGTATTACTGGTGGGATGGAATGAAAAGAGATATTGCTGATTTTACTGTGAAGTGTCTCACTTGTCAGCAGGTTAAAGCAGAGCGGCAGTTACCGAACGGGATTTTTCAGCCTTTACCAGTGCCAGAGTGGAAATGGGAAAACATATCCATGGACTTTGTTGTGGGATTACCGAGGACATCTCTAGGTAAAAATGCAATCTTGGTTATTGTTGATAGCTTGACTAAATCTTCTCATTTCCTTGCTATACGAGATACTTTTTCCCTAGATCAACTTCCCCTTTTTTATCTTAAAGAGATAGTCAGGTTACATGGAGTTCCCCTCTCCATTATATCTGATCGTGATCCCAGGTTCACATCTAAATTTTGGAAAGGCCTTCAGAAGTCGTTGGGTACTGAATTAAATTTTAGTACAGCTTTTCATCCTCAATCAGATGGGAAGTCAGAACAAATAATTCAGACCTTGGAGGATATGCTACGAGCTTGTTCGATGGATTATCAGGGAAGTTGGGACCAACATCTTTCCTTGGTTGAGTTTTCTTATAATAACAGCTTTAATTCCAGTATACAGATGGCACCATTTGAGGCATTATATGGGAAGCGGTGTCGAACTCCAGCATTTTGGGATGAAGTGGGTGAAAGGAAGCTGATTGGACCAGAATTGGTAGAAGAGATGACAGAAAAAGTTCAGTTGATTCCGAAGCACATGATAACAGCTCAGAGTAGGCAGAAGAGTTATGCGGATAACCGGAGGAAGGATCTATCTTTCGAGGTAGGTGATCATGTTTTTCTCAAGGTTTCTCCTTGGAAAAGTGTGATGAGATTTGGTATGAAAGGAAAGCTGAGTCCAAGTTTTATTGGACCATATGAAATTCTGGAGAAAGTTGGATCAGTTGCTTACCGAGTGGCTTTACCTCCGAGTTTATCTCAGGTACACAATGTTTTTCATGTTTCAATGTTGAGGAAGTATATTCCAGATCCATCTCCTATTTTGAGTCCAGAGGTAGTTCAGCTGTAGGAGAACCTATCTTATGAAGAACAACCAGTCCATATTCTTGACCATAGGGAGCAGGTGTTACAGAATAAGGTGATTCATCAGGTAATGGTTTTGTGGAAAACCCATGTGATTGAATAGGTAACGTGGGAATCTGAAAATACTATGAGGGATAAATAACCCCACTTATTTTGATAAGTGAATAAAATTGCGAGGACACAATTCCCAAAAGGGGGGAAGGATGTAACATCCCAGGTAATTAAAGAATAAATAATTTTCATATTTTTTAATATTTACAAATTAAATATTAATTTTAATTAAAAGGGGTTTCTATGTTCGATACCGTACTCGATACGCAACGATGAGTTTCTTTGAAAACTTACATTGCACAGAAGTAATAAAATACTATTATTTTAAATATTAGTTAAAAAGTAGCCATTGTACTGGAGGGAATGGATAAAAATAACTAAAATATGATTATATATGTTTTTAAATTTTTTTACATTACCCAAAAAAATATAAAGGCTTAAAATACGGAAAGAGTTCAATTTTAGGCTTTTATACCCTAATTTTCACTTAGGGTTCACTTACAACCTTTTGACGGAGAACTGTCATTAAATATAGTTTTGATCAATCTTATAAATTCTATTGGACCAAAAATAACTCTTCTTTAGAATCGGGACATCAAAATTTACTTTGTGTAAATTTTTGGTACCTTTCCGATAAAGTTCATTTTTTTTAATGAATAGTGTAAAATGTTGTATTTTAATTCAAAACCTCTTTTTAATCTAATTTATTTATATGATTAGATCATCTTTTGAATTGGTTTTAAAGTAAAATTAGAAAATATTTTTACCATTAAATCCAATAGTGTTCATTGTAATTAATTTCACTTTGAAATCGGACTTAAACTAGTGTCAATCTTTTGATACTTATTGTTTCATAAAAACACACCATTTGCTCTGACAGCGGGAATTAATTATTAAATTAATTAATGTTACTTATATGTTTTGAGTTTTGGAAAATAGACTTCATTTTTGAATTCGTAATATCAAATATAGCTTAGTGTGGTTTTTTGGTAATTTTCTGAAAAACTTCAATTTTTGATGAATAGTGAAATCACTAAGTGGTAGTTAAAGAAACTAATTTTTCGTTTAAATGAAATTTTTCCATCATTGTGTTTTGATTTTAAAAATTCCGACATACATGGTTGTCATTAAGAAGTAAAATGTGGTTCAATGAGATTAAAATAATTTTTTGGTGAATAGTAACTTATTAGGTTTTAATCGTGATTAGTGGTAATTAGTGTAGTTTAAGGTAAAAATAATGTTTTAATAATATGAGATGACCTAGACACATGTCCTACCATCATTGGATGTGTCATGGCCGACCAAGATAGGCCATGGGTCAACTTGGGGACCCCATGGAGCCACTTTGGTTGGAAAATGACATAAATACCTTTTATTTAATGTAAAAGTAAAAATGACACAAACATAATATGTTTTACAAAAACAATTTTTACATTGGGTTATAAAGATAATATTTTTGATTATAAATAGTCATTGGAAAGATAAAAAGATTTTCTATATCATATTATTTTTTTTATAATTTTTAGACAATAAATAAATTAATTAATTTATGACATCATGATGATGCATCGATGACCTCATTATTTAACGATTTAAATAAAATGGAAAGATAATGTAATATCTAAAACCTACACATGTCGAAAAACTATTGGATGGGAATATTTCAAACCCTTATCACCTAATCCACGAATTATATCAATGTAGGACCTTTTAAAACCGAAACCCATTTTCAAATAAAGTAAGATTTCCTTACTTTCCAAAAGTGCCCCTCCTCTCCTCTTATAAAAGGCCCCCACCTCTACCTCATTTCACACACTCCTCAAGCCTTTGGCTCGGCCAACCCCTACCCATTTACTCTCTCCACATCACTCTCCCCATCCTCGAGGATTCCCTTTGGGCAGAATCCTTTCAAAGGAAGCCTTTAGGCTCAAATCAAAAGGAGTTACACTTTTAAAGGTAATTCATTCTCTCTTGTTCATTTGTTTTATTTTGCTTTTCCAACCCCCTAAAATCTTTTTATTTACTTATTTTGTAACAACACTAGTATCTTAAATATACTAGGATGTTGTTATAATATTTATTTGAGCTACACTCTCACACAACTACATCAAATGGTTAAAGAACATACGGTTTCCGTGGATGGCGAAATTCTGCCTCCCGAAACGATGATTGTTCAATACTCATTTAACACCTTCAAAGGTGGCCATTATGAAGTAACTATTTTTATATATGATATATAATATGTTTATTCTTTCCTTAAGCTTATGTATGTTTCATTTATGGCTTACCATTATTGTTTCCATTATGGGTAAACACGATATCTTCATTTTAGGAAGTGCGGACTACCGCCCCCTCAAAGTGATATGATTTGTTAATGCCATATGTGGGACGTGTAAAGGATGGATTTAAAGTTATTATATATGTTATTATACTGGAATTATAATATACTCTTATATAATTATGATTCCATTCTATAAAATATGAAATAGAAATGAAAGTAGCGTTCATGCGTACGTACAACATACCGTCTCCATGAACGGTGCATTTCATTTCTTACCTCTAAATGATTATGTAACATTATAAATACATGTATATGCTGGATATATATGATATATATGATATCCAAATCAGGAATGTCATTCTGGATATAAAGAACCTTTGACCACACGAACAACATGTAATTGTAAGCAGTCCACTTTCGACTTAGGAACCAAATATTGACAAAACAAACATTATTTACTTAAATGGTTACATAATGTTTATAACATGGAAATAAGTGATATAAAAGGAAAAATGAACTTTAAAAAGGTTCTTAATCAAGTATAAATTAACTCAAGTTTATTATACAGGACGTTAAAGAACGATCGAGTCTAGTCGGACCCGAGGTAAGGGACTTCGTCTCAATCTCCTTTCATTGAGGCATATTTCGTTTTATACACAACTTTATTTTATACGGTGTATAAACCCCTTTGACTTTTAATTTTATATAAAAGGATTCTTTTTCTACCAAGCGTTTTACAAAACGAAAAAAGGAATGTTTTTTTAACGTACGCGGCGACAATGACCTTTTCCGCCGCCGCGAGTATTATTTGGTCTTTGGCTTCCTCAACAAGCCGTAATGTTTTTAGAATAAAATAAATACCATATTCTCTTTTATGTATTTTGGTATTGAAAATGGTTTTGATAAAGGATTCTATTATGTCAATATATTTATGATATATTGTTATTGAAATGTGGAAATGTTATCATTCCTTTATATTGGTTTTATGTTTTATGATTTTATATTGGTACTTGGACATTTTAACGGGTGGTTACATTATAAACCATATGACGGGTGGTGCCGTGAATACCAGGATGGGTGGTTACGTTATAACCTCCAATTCATTGGGTATGGAAGTCGGCTGTATGGCTATTCCATTAAGTATGTATGGAAATTGTCCGTATGGCTATTCCATTAAGGATATGTGTGGAAGTCGACCATATGGTTATTCAACTTTAGTATGTTTATGTCCCAAGTTACCTTTATATATGTTATGTGTTCTTTTTATGGGTTTTATGGTAATCCTTTGGTTACAAAACGGTAAGAAATGATTCTTTATTCAGTGAAGAGTTTTTACTACTTCATGAAGGTGCATGTATTACTTTGATTGAGTATATATGGTTTTCTTGATGTTTGAAAAACTAAAAGTTCTCATTCTTTTTGTATCCCTTACTGAGCTTTTTATGCTCACCCTAAGTTTTTTTGAAATTTTTTCACAGGACTTAATGTGGAATAAGGTTAAGGATGGGATCAAGGGAATGTCATCCTATATAAAACTTGGAACTAGACACGTTTCTTTTTAAGAGTTTTTTTTATTATGGATACTTAGTAGAAGTGTCTACTTTGTAATCTTTTGAGATGTAATAGTTATGTTCTGATTCTCTAAAACTCTAAACCTGAAAAGATCCTCAATGTGAATTATTCATTTAATTCAATATTAAGTAATGTTTAAGGTCGGGGCCTTATATATTTGGTCAACACGTTTCAACCCTTGATTTTTATATAGATTTGTGCATGTTGATTTTTGATTCTTACCCTCTTCTGAAGAGTATGTTCTTCCATTATTGTGATGTGATATTTATAATGTCTAAACAACCAACGTGAAACCCTCATGATCCCCAAAGGATTCATGGAGAATGATGTGACCTATGTTTGGTCCACCCATGGGGTGTTCCAATGTTCCCAGAAATATATTTTAGCTACAAAAATACAGTTCATTTTACAAAAACATAAGGACTGGGGTGAATTTGATGTTAATCATGAAGAATGTGAATGAGATCTCTAGTAATATACCAAGTTTGAGAGGTGCCAAATGAGGGTGTTTTTGGATTCAAAATAGGTTATGTGAGATAACGGTGAAATATAAGTTTTTAGCATTTTAAATGATTATGCATAGTGAGATAATCATGGAAAATGGTAATTGGGTATGAATTATTTAATGATTTAATACATGACCATTTATTGGTACACATAAATAATGGAAGGTAATGAAGGGATTGTGTTATGTGATATGAGAATTGAGATTGTAATGCATAAGTGGGTAAATTATTGGGGAATAATAAAGGGGATAAATTGGTTAATGATTGGTCAGTGATGAATTTAGTTAAAGCACAGGGGTGGTTGAACGCACCTAATGGGTTAATGAACATACATTGTAATTTGGAAAAATCGATATGAATTATATTTGGAAATTGTGTGAATGTTTTTTAATTGGAAATGACTAGAGACCATAATCTAATAAATTATGATCCTAGTATTGTAGCCTAGTGAGTTAGGCCTATTGAACGATACCTTTGGAGATGGGCATAATGAATAAATGCTAAATGAGATAATCCTAACAAACAAGGAATTGGTATAAATAGATAAAAGATGTGAAAAGTGGAAAATGTGTCAATGGGTTGTGGAATATTATTATTTCACATGTTGTTTGTTATGAATTGGTAAGGATGAATCTCAATGGAAATGGTTATTTAATGTTGTGTTCTGTATTGTGATATTCAATGTAATTGAATATACTTGTTTGTGTAATCGTATGGTTGTGGTGATTTAATAAATAAGAATGTCTAGCTGTTTTTTTAGAGTTGGGTTTTGACTGAGGTTCTACGCCCACAGGTCGAATTGGACTGATGCTCTAAAATACACAACTAATTTGTATATTAGCGATGATAATTGAGGCATTATTACCCTAATGTTTTCATTCTACAAGGAATATGGCTCCGAGGTGAGGAAAATGTATTGATGTCATTCCACCCAGACTGAGGATCTAGGGTGAGGTTATTGTATTGATGTAATGCCACCTAGACTAAGGCTCTATGGTGAGGTTATTTTATTGATTGCATTAAACCTGGATTGGGGATCTAAGGTGCATTTATTGTATTGATGTCATTCCACCCGAACTAAAGGTTCGAGTTGAGGAAATTCTTTTGATTCTATATGTGGATCCCTAGTGAGATGGGTATTTTTTTCCTCTATACTTTGTGAATGATTTCTATAGACATTGTATTGATGATATTTATTCCCAATCCATAGAAAATGTGATTCATATGGACTATTTAATGAACATGGTATATGAAATGGAATTGGGACAAACTCTAGTCATAAATTAAATCAATATTGTAATATAATGGCACCCGAAATATCCTTTTCTTAATCACAATTTATTTACTACTTGCATGAACTATATATTAAACTTTATATTTTATACACACCATTGTTGGTGACATTCTGAGTTTTTTACTCACACCCTACCCTAGACGTCATTGGGTACTCGAGAAGATCTATTGGTTGTAGGTCAGATATGGACAGAGGCCCTACAATGAGATATAGAGTAGGGCACATAATGTTCAGGGAGAAGAACCCTGACTCGGAGTCAAGACTCGTTGGTGTTTTGGCAATTTTTTATTTTGGGATTATTCAACTTTGCAATACTAGTATGGCATGACATTTTTCCATTTGATTTATGGTTTTTACCCTATTTGATAAATCCTTGGTTATAGTCTTTTATTTGTATTTTATATTGTTTCTACTAATTTTATTGTCTTTGTAGTGTCTTACTCTAGTAAAAAGTGTATAGTCTCCCCCACATGACTCATTGGATAGTCAATTCTAGTCTGCAACCTCTGACGTATGCAGTGGTGCGCTTGAGGTCATTTGACGACACGACTTGGAGCACCGTTTTAGTGGATTTTGGGTCGAGGATTTTACAAGGTATCTATGTGAACATATGTTTATTTAATTATAAGGGTTATAAATTATAAAATTTTATCATAATATTTGAGTTGAAAAATGAACTAGTTATTGATTAAAAAATAACAAACCCATGGATTCTAACCTATCTTTCAGTAATCCCCTACCGATGGATAACTGTATAGGAGGATGGATAATTAAACACAAAAGTGGTTTGAAGTAATGGGAATTTTGTTGGGTATTATACTATATTAAAATATATTAAGGGATTTGAACTTTTGGAATATAATAGAAATTAAACATTCATTTATATAGTATTGTAGTTTCACGTAACCTTGGATGAAAAATATGGGCGTCAAGATTATCGAGGGTCAACAGACCTAGTGAAAATCTAGATTCTAAAAGTGGTATTCTGTGATTTAGTATCAAAATGTGTTCATAAAAAACCATTCGGAAGGATTCACTATATCAATGTGTGATTTAATTGAAGATACCTTGGGATCTAAGGAATGTAACAATACTATCATGGGATTTCCGTTAGTAAATGAGGGGTCATCCTTTAACAATTGGATGAAAGCTGGAAACATACATTCATCTGATTTGGGTTTTATTGAAAAAAAAATTTATTCATTCAAGAGGATGTTGACACGCATGGATTGTCTAACACATATACATGGAAAAAGAATTTAGAAAACACATGAATATTTATATTAACAAGAGTCGTCATTGAAATTTTTGGGTTATATACTTTATTAATTCATGGAACTATAATAGTATTTGTTGATCAAGAATTGTAGCATGAAATTATTCTTGGTTCATAATATTTTCAATGTTCAATATGCAGTTTTTATATGGTACCAGTTAAGGATTCATGATTTATTTATTCCTCCAATGTATAATGAATTCCATTGGAAAATCACTCATTTATTATGATGATTGGGTTTAATGATAAATTACTTTCAAAATTTCTTATTATTCAACTAGTTAATTAATAAAATTCATATTTTTTACTTGAAAGGTGGTTGATGATGCATAATTTTTACTTGTTAATCATTCAAATTGGTGTGTTTATGATATCATCCCATAGGGGAACTCTTCAAGGTACATCAGTTACAAGTTTCTATCAAGATGGATGTGTAGACATATAAATTATATAAAAACTAAAAATTCGTCTCATATAGACTTAATAAATATATAATAGTAGAAATAGAAATGGTAATTTTTATTTTTGGAGGCCTTATATTTCTTTGATTTTATGAAATAATATATTATCCACTAAATGAAGTAGATATTTATTAGTTGTAATCAAAAGTAAATAAATGATCATCTAATGGATTTTTGATTTACACATCTACAATGATATTGGAAGGGTTTATATCCCATCATTGTATTGATACATTTCAATGGTAACATTATGAGAATGTATATACTCACTACCCCTACGAGGAATGATAAAAAGTTATATAGAACTTATAAAAATTTTAACAATGGAAAGATGATGAAATTACTTAGTTAGTAAACACCTTTGTGGTTATTTGATAAATGGAACCCATTAATGGTATCCATAATCTCTAAATATTAGTTGTTTGAAATGAAGTGTGTATATTTATATTTATTTGAAAATAGTTTCAAAAATTTAAATGAATTGTGTTTTTTGGATATATCATTTGATTTGTAACAAGGTTTTTCTATGTAACATGTAAATTTTTTTCAATAAAATATATCTTCCCAAATATGTATATTTTTTAACACGATAATTTATTTTAAAAACCAAATTCTTCATCCCAAATTATATAAAGTATTTTTTTGATATTTTTGTCAATATATTAAGGGAAATAATTTCCCACTTCATGTACGATATTCTCACAACCAGGTCATTAGATTTAGAAATATATTTTATAAATTTTAAAAACGTAGTGAATGATAAATAAAATATTATAAGAATACCATACTTATTTTTATTATTGGTGAAAGGTACTCTTTCATTATGTTACCCAATTATGGATCATGGTTTTAATGGATTAATGTATGAAAAAAACTTATTTGATAAAATACCACCCCCACATAATTAGACTCATTAAAAATACAAAACATTCTATTTTGGGGATGAATTGATTATTTTTCTACTGATATATATTTGACACTATAGGGAGTCTATATTGATGTAAATGGAATCAACTAATTGATTTTGATACCAAGGAGAGGCTCCTAGCTCAGGAAATTTGACACCATATGGTTGATTCTAGTGTAAAGTGTTTCCTACCAAGATGTGGATCTTGAATATTGAAATTTAATTACAAGATAATAAATATCCCTATATTACATTGTAAAATTATGAACATCTAAAATTATATAAAATTGAATAGAAACCTATTATTATTTATCCCACTAAAACAATAGTGTTATCCCTTGTAAAAATAGCCATTAATGTTTCTATTTATCAATTACAATATTTTTAAAATTATGTTACTATGAGGGGTGTTGTAAATATATTCCTAAAACTATTATATAAAATGAAAATTTGAAAATATTTAATTCATTATTATTTTTGAAATCAAATCATTCATGTAATTTATTATATTTGTAATATGAATATATAAATTTTTAACTCAGTTATTCCAATAATCAATATAAAAGGATTATTTTATTGGGAAATATGTAATTATATCAATAACACACTAGCCCTAAATGGAATTATATATAAACAATATAAGTATAAATTATTGTTTAATAATAACACATATCAATTTCAATATTGAATTAAATATTGATCAAAATAGTAAATAATTTATTGTATTATGATTGTAAAAAATAAAGTTCATTCATGAAATGTTTATAACATCATAGAATAGTATTAATAATCAATAAAAATTAAAATTACATTACATGAGAATATTTTATGATTTTTAAATTTTTTAATATATTTTTAATCAGACAATCAAATTTAAACATATATCTTTATAAAAATTATTTTAAATATAATAAATGCCATCATTTATTTAGTCAATAAGAACATCAATTACCCCATTTCATTAACGAGTGCGAGAAAATTATAACAATTTTTCAAATTATTAGTAATTTGTTATAAGACAAAAATGGATAAAATGAAATCAAATAGTAAATAATATGGATTGAAAAAAAAAGAAACAATTAAATTTTAGAAGGTGAATTAAAAAAAAATATATAAGATGATATATTTTTAATAAAAAAATATTATGAGGAAATACAAATAGTGAATGAGAGTAAAATAAGATGAAACTTTTGAATTAAAATGTTATATATAAATTATCATATGATTTAATTTTTAAAATATATCTTGTAAAAAATTTCATTAGAGGTTGGGTAACAATTATTAAATGTAAAAAATTAATTTTTTACATTAGATATTAAAAATATATATTATAATAGTTATTTTTATCATCTATATTAAATGATTGATTCTAAATTTTATTTTCAATAGTAGTTATTAACAACTAATGATATGAAGATGATAATAAATATAAATTTTCACTAAGTCAAATGTTGACCAAAAAAAGGATTCACTAATATTGTGTTAATTATGATTCACTACAAGAAACATATGTAAAGACTCACACTCCCTCATGCATTAGAAACTGGGATTCCTAGATATTAATAAAATTTAATTGACAGAATGTTTGGGTTTTATTGGTTTACTATCTTTTAAATATGGTAATTAGGTTTTATACTGGTTGACCATATTTTAAGACATATGAAAACATCATAATAGGGGATTTTTTATATCAGTTAAATGAATAATAATAAAACTATTTTGACATGTGTGCACTTGAGAAAGTATATAAATTCTGATATAAGCTTAATATTCTCGTAATGTATTAAATATATGATCATCATTGATTTTAGAGATAATAATTTCCTTTGAGAGATATAATCATGTCCAAGAATTAATGGGTTAAATGAAGGTTTTATGTTTGATCATCATAATCTATGCAGTAGCATTGATATTTAAGTGGTTTTGGAAACTCATGGTGGTTTTATTTGTGATGATTGGAATGATAGAGAGGAAATATAGATCATGATATTATCTAGAACTCCAAAAACATATTTACGAAAATTTTTATGTATATTCAAATTGAATCGATTGAAGAATATATAATTATATCATTTTTTCCTTAACTCATTTGGATATTAAACATAGAAAGGATTTTACTATGATAAATGCATAACAAATGATATTTTCAACAATTTTGGTGGTCCTTCTTATTTGAATACAATATTTGATTCAGCTTAGTAAGTAATAAATTGACTTCATATTAGGCTTCCCTTTCATAGTTTCAAACCCCAAAAGGTTTTCCTTGTATTTATTTTTCATTAAATATTTAATATGATATATGGTTCAAATCATCATGTTATATTTTGAAATTTGAAAAATCTACCCATTATGAGCCATCAAAAACAAGATTTTGTACATTTTCTCTCAAAGTTCAATGAATATTATTTTATGACTAGTGGTGCATAAAACATTTCATTCAAATAGTTGAAATATAACATGGTTTATTATATTGATCATATAGTTTTTATTTCTATATTTCTTATGAGTATGGTTATATAGATTTGAAAAAATATAGATTATGTTTACATTGATATCGAATTGATTTAAATTTGAACTATATCTAAGGTCATATAACATTGATCAAAATATAGTAGATGATTTGTTTAAATTGAATATTTACATATTTGATGTTAGGTGACCTATTTGTTATAATGGAAGAAGAAACCCACCAAGGAGTAGTTAAAGATAGATTTTGGTTTTCTAACCTCACATGATTAATTTTGAACTTTCTTTAATGTCATATTTCTTGAAAAATTTTATTTCTATTTTGAAGGAAGGATTTGAAAACACGTACCATGATTGGAGCTCCAAATAATACAATATATCTTCCACAAATGGGAATTAATAAATAAATTATTCTATGATATATATCGTTATAAATTTATCTTTGATATATCGAAGAATATTGAACTTCTATATAAGCACATGATTTTTGTGTAGATACTAGACATAAAAGGGTGATATAAAAATAAATAAGATGTATTGTGGAATTTAATGAACCATGAATATACCAACTAATATAAATTTGAGAAATAATATATATTCCTGACTGACGATAACCCAGAAAAACAATATTTTAAGAAAAATTGACTATGGTATAGATCAGGATCACAAACAAAAGAATGTATTGAGAAAATATGGTACAAATACAGTTATAGTATATTTTTTGAAACATATTTAGGCTTGAAATTTTTTTCAAAACTATGGATGGATACATATAATGAGTGATGATGAAATATTTAATTGATGTCAATGGTTTAGAGAACTCATATCCTCTACATAATTTTAGATATGATAATAATTCTCCTTATAATTCAAGGAAATTCTAA
The DNA here is from genome assembly GCA_963277665.1 of Viscum album. NCBI lineage: Eukaryota > Viridiplantae > Streptophyta > Magnoliopsida > Santalales > Viscaceae > Viscum > Viscum album. The sequence continues at coordinate 51,272,368 of OY728143.1, read as the reverse complement.
TTACTAGATCATGGAATAACATTAATGAATATGAAATAGTTTCAATTTTCCCATGGAGGAAAAGAATAACTTCCGAGAATAATTGGTTAGGGTCTTATTTCTATGTTAAAAAATGTACATGCTATAAATGAAAGATTGTAGATGGTACTAGAGTCACATATCAAGGAGTCCATATGTGTCCTAAAAAATGGGTAATCAATATCTACATATATATATATAGAGTATATTCATCATATAAGGGTAGGGTTATGGAAATAAGAACTAATGAATATTAAATGACAGTTATACTATGATGGATAATAAGTTAAATGATAATTTTAAAACTGGGAATATAATGAGATATTCAAATATAAAAAAATATCTTGTTTGATTAGTAATTCAACAAATATAGTTCTATTTAAAGTGAATTTAAACATATCTTGATCATTAATAGGAAAAACGGTGAAATTTTAGATACCCATAACCCATAATACAAGTCATAGATCAAAAAGTATAATCATGACATATTAGTTTCAAAGACAAATAATGATACCCATTTTTAACCATCTATAATTACAATAAATCAGATAATATTATTTCACATACATTACCAAGACATTTTTTGATTTATATATTTATATAATTATGAAAACTAATAAGTATAAAACCATTATAATTTTATAGTAGTTAATATTTATTCTATTATACATATGTTTTTTTCAATAATAAGTCTTCATTATCTCCAAAGAAAAAAATTCAAACATGAAAAACATATGTACATATTATTTTTATTACTATTCTCAGAAACCTGGGTAAATATAATTATTGGAATGGTGAAATAAAAGTCTCAGTAAGGGTATAATGAGAAATATCATCCGAATAGAACATGAGAGAAAAAGATGATCATGAAATCATGCCGATATATACAAAGATATGTGGAATTTTATAAGATATTAATAAGGAATAAAATATTTATCATAAAATAGTAATATTGGAATATGATTTCGGAATTAATTATAAGAATTATATCCATGGAAAAAATAAAATTGAAAATAAGCATATCAATGATAATATATAATTTCATAATTATAGAGTGTGCAATTCCAAAAATTATCATAGTACTATTAGGTTCATATTATAAGACATCATAAAAATATTATCATTACCTATTAGAAGCATTACATAAATTTTTTTTGTAGACACACCTGAATTAACTACGATATAAGGCATCATTTGAACCATAAATTCATCATGGGAAATATAATTCTTAACCCCACTCCTCAAATCAACGTATCCAATGAATTGATCATAAAAAATGGATAAAAACATACCATATAAAAAAAATATAACCATATTCAATCAAGTATATAGAATTTCACTATTTTCATAATTATATTACACATTATTTTAGTAGTTAGTATTCTTCTTAATTAAACTAGAATGTATACAAATTATCATTCTTTTCGGTGTAAATAACATATAAATTAATATTTATGATCACCCTCATATATGATATATTTTTGGCAGGGTAATTAAAAATATATATAAATTTTTATACGGATAATTAAAGACATGAAAATAATATTTCATAAATCTATGATAATAAAGTACATTGATTGGGTAAAAATGATGTCATATATAAGATGAAGAGTGATAAAGAACACAATCTCATAGAACCAACTGATCTGAGAATGATCATTAAAAAAATAATGTATAAATCATAACTCAAGAGGTAATGAAATTTGAACATAAATTAATCATAAATTATATCTTTATTTAATTTGGGAAATTTTAAAATTACAGAGGAATATCAAAGTGAAACATTAAAAATAATTTTCCATAAAGATTCTATAACATAATTGTAAAAACAATGACAAATGTTTTATTAGAAAACCATTACATGAGATTTCAATAGGGAATACAAATTTTTTTTAAATATATTATTAAAATTTAATATTAACAAAAAATATAACTATATTAGAAAATGTAGAGTAATTGAAATAATTATACATACATTAATAAAATTTCTTTTTCTAAAATCTTATAATAAAAGTCTCATTTTATATATAAGAATTTGTAGAATAAAAGAAGTATATAATATTTATGAAAATCATCAAATCGTTTAAAATGTGTTAAATAATTAATATTGGTGATTATTTACGTAGAACATTTCATATAGAAAAAATTTAAAAATATATTATTTTTATTATTTTGTTAAAATTTAGGTAATTCGATGTTTGGAAACAATGTATTGAATAATTTAAAAATACATAAATAATAATTTTAAAATAAATTTTTTATGTATTAAGAAATATATATTATAAAATTAAACAAATCATGAATATAATATAAATTATCCTACTAACAATTATGATTTTAACATATACCCATATGATTTTATTAATAGATGATTAAAAACGAATTGAAAATAAAAAATGAAATTAATGATTGATTTTAAAATATAATTGATTCATGATTATAAAATAATTAATGGATGGATTTTATATACCATAATATATATATATATATTCATAATTCAAAAAAGGTGTCAAAAAATGATGTTTGAGATGAGAAACCCATATAGTTACATCTTGGTTGGATGAATTCAAACCTAATGATTAATGAAACTAAAAAAATTATATTCGTTATTGAACTTTTTTTCATCTATATATTATTTCATAAGTATTATTTATTATCATATTTCAACTATATATTGTTTAATTTTTCATAGGATATTTATATGATAATGATCTGTCAATCATGCCAAAATTCCTTCAGAATACTAAACATTGTTAAATGTGTTACAAAAAACTCACAAAAATTCTATGATGTTAAATATGAATTTTTCATTTTCATTAAATTTTGAAAAAAAAATTATTCCTATTAATTTTTAATTATATATAATAATTAACAAAATTATATCGGTATTCCCGTTTTATGTTGTTAAATTTTTTAATGATGATATTATTTTAGTTTTTTTTTATAATGTTTTAATTACCACTCCAAAACCACATTAATTTTATATATTAAATAATTATTTAAAAAATATATTATAATAATCAATTTTATATTGTGGTGGATAATGTTGTACACTATTTTCAGAGTTCATGGTCCATATATATGTAGAAAAATCATTTTAATTATCTAATGAATTCTATGGAAGGAATAAATATATTTTTATATCATTCTAGAATAATTTTTATTTTATAAATATCATATTTAATCATTGAATATATATTTAACAAATTTTTATGTAATATGGTGATGAAAAATAAAATATTTCATTGATGGAGTCAAATGTATTCCCAATTTCTCATGCGACAGATTCAAATTTCCATGGATGAAAATGTTGTAGGGGATGATTGTTCCAAAAAAATATTATTATTTAAGTAAAATTGTATTACTTATCTATTTATATTAATATAAATATAGATGATTTAAATATTTTAGATTAATAATAAATTATTAATAAATTTACTTAATACATTTATATATATTTTTATTTATCCTCTATTTGATTTCACCTTTAGCTTTATTGGGATGGTATATAAGTGAGAAAAAAAACTTCTAAATCATGGGTAATTATTTTAGAGAGTTATATTATCATGTTTTTGACAAATTTTCCATAATTTAGGGTATATTATTTCTAATAGGTATGATCCATATTTAGAGAGTGGGGTTTGAATTTTAGAAATATAAAAAACCATAAAATAATATAAATCTCTCCCTCATGGCCAACTAGACTTATTTAAAAAGAAATTAAAATATAGGATATTATTGAACTAAATTTATTATTAAAAAAAATCAATGGTATGTTTTTTTCTTATTTTGAAGCTTATATCTTTGTTTAACAACATAATTAACTAATCAAACCTTAACAATAATGAAATACATTTATTATGGAATCATATGTTTAAGGCTGAATATGTAATAAAAATTATTTTGTAATTTCATAGGATGATAACATATATTTATCCCAATAATAATGATTTATATTCTATATGAGGTAATTATTAATTTAAATATAAATAAAAACCAATAAAAAAAATTTCTAAAAAAATAGTTTTTGTAATAAAAATGAATTTACATCAATTTTATCTATAGAAACATCCCCCGAGCCATAAATTGATTTATTAATAAATAATTTAACTTATGTTCCAATAAAAAAATCCATAAACTAATGGAACATTTAACATACTTAAATAAAGAAAAGTACCAAAAATAGATTTTTATTAACAAGAAAACATCTCATTATTTTCAAATGAAAAACCAATGAATTTCACATTATTTAATAGATATTAAAAAATATTATTTTAATACATATAAAATTATTTATTATAGAGATAATTTAAAAAAAAATATTTGATCTCAAGAGGTTTTCACAAAATTATTGTATTGTAACAAAATTTATCTTTCAATATTCCAGATAAAATCATATCTTTCAGAAAAATACCAAAAAATATCCCTAAGATTAAGTTTATAATATTATTTAATGAATTAATATAATTTCAAATATCTAATATTATAAATTTCATATAAGCATATTTTAAAATAAATTTAAAAAATAATGAATTTATTTTTTAAAGAAAACTTACCTTTAAGAATTTGGAATTCATATTTCTATTATGTATCAATTTATGATGAAATATATTTTAATATTTTATTTTATAAATTGAAATGTTATGTATTATCATTATAATATTTTATAATTGGTAAATTCAATTTACTATGATAAAATAAAAAAAAATATAGAATATAATTATTTGAAAAACCATATGATAACAATAAATAATATTAATTATGTATACTCTAAATATATGAATTTTTTATTGGTTACTATATTTTAATTTACTATTTGATTTATTATTCACATAAATATTTTCAATAGTGTTGACCTAATATGTTCGTAATAATTTTATTTTTTTCATGTGAAATTATATATTTAATTTTTTTTTATTTATTGGATAATTAAATATAAAATTTTCAGGATTAACGTTCCCTCTCTCTTTAAAAATTTTAATCTTAAAAGTATTAATTTATTGTCACAAAAACACTAAATATTTATATGTTTATACTCATATATCTGTATTTTATAATTATATGAATTTCTATGTTACATTTAAGTAACACATTTTTTCATTATTAAATATATCTATATCTATGTATGTAAAATTATAAGTCTTCTACTTGTGAATATATTTCCAAAATAAAATCATGATAGAAGAGAAATAATTTTTATATAATACTTGAGTTGTTTATATTCTTGTTTCCTTACATGAGGAATTATATTAATATTGATTTAGATAATATGAGTAAGTAAATTAATTGCTATCATTTTATATTATATGAAATATTTCATCCAAAAGTTCGGCTTTGAACTGTATTCCACCTCTTCTTAACCTCATAATCTAAATGATAAATAAATATAAAGAATTTATCATTAATAATGCATAAAAATCAACTTTTAATGTAACATTAGACAAAAAAATTTGAAATTCTATTCCTCATATCGCTAGAAGTTTACAAAACCAAATTTATATAATATGTTTCCATTAGACAAAATAAATAAAAAAATTCATGTATATAATTAATAATCTAATATCAAAAACCTCAAAAATGACACTCAATGATCCCATTATAGAATTAAACAATTAACTACACCCTAAAAGTATTAATCTTGCATTTAACCAAATTATAAACCGATAAATTTGAGTTATTTAATCACATATTCTTTAGAAATTAAATCAAATTTTTTCACAGAATAATTTTTTTTTAATAATCATTAAAAATATTTCGTAATATATTACAAACCCAATGTCAGTTAGAATATTGAAAATATAAAATACAAATAAATTGTATCACCTTGATTAAAAATTACATTGTAATCCATAACGGTATCTATAAATATTACCATATTTTCATAATAATAAATTTTCAACAGTTGAAATTTTAACAATATTAAAATCACATTAAAAAATAAATGAAAATATATACATTTATTAGCTATACCTCTAAAAAAAGAATAAAAAATTTAAAATATAACTAATAAATACAAAAAGTAATCACATAATACATCATAAGGAAATCTAAATTGTTGATATTTTAACATTCCAAAAACATATAAAATAGTCATTATATTTTTAAACTTTTAATTATACATAAAATATAAAATTTTATCTTTTAATATTATCTATACCCTACCCTTATACCATATGAGATACCCCCACCCATAGTAATGAATCTAGTGATTAATATATAATCAATTCATGTTGTATTTCAGACCAAATAAAGATATTATGTTTTAAACAAACCTATTAACAATAAAAACACATATATTGAATCTTATGAATACCAAATACCTTTTTAGGTATATATTGGTAGATAATAAGGAAAGATAAAACATAACACAATCCATACATTTCTCAATATATGTGAATTTTTTCAATTATTCCTCATTTTTAAAATTACATAATAATTTTTCAACATCAAACAAAAAAATAGAAATAAAAATTATACCCTTAAAATCATATATTTATTACTACTATTCATATTAAACCAAGGTAATTGGAATATATTATGATTATTATCAATTGCGGAGTAAGGATAAAAATAACTAAATTTAGTCAAATATCATATATTTGGAAAATATAAATTATGGGTATCATAACACAATCAAGGAAATTTATGAAAATAATAGAATCCTAACAAACAAAACATACATAAAAAATATAAATCATGTGATATGGTGTTTTGATGTAATCATGAACCTGAAATATAATAATAGATAACATAATAAATTGTTAAATAATATGGAAAAAATATTTAATTCTTTAATAATTTAATAAAATGTATTAAAAATATTTTTTGATGAAAATAATATAATATAATTTATATAAAATAAGTCATTCACATAATATATGGAAATATAAATTTAGTTATTTTAATAATCAAAATGATATAGAATACATCCAATTTAATAATGATCATGCATTTGAAAAAGTAAATGTATTGACCCTTCCCTCTAATGGTACCCCTCATACGGTGACAATGAAGGAAGAGAGATAATGACACCCTTGAGTTACACATTCAGTAGTCCATCAGTGGTGACTAGCATAAAGGGAATAAAAATATCAAATATTGAAGGAATTACAATCAATTATTTAAAAAGTATCAAGAAATAAGATTATACAACCTCTAAAAATTTATATAACAATAAAATGGAAATCCAAAAATCTTCCCATTATGAATTTACAATGTAATAAATAAAAATTAGGACCCAAATGTTATAAAAATAACAATTCATATATCTATAAAATACTAACAGCTTAAATTTTTGGTGAGTAATATCAATATTGAACACCATAATATACCTTTAATCATAAAAAAGTTTATATTTTTTATTCTGACCATTCCTTGTATACGCTCTAGGATCATAACCATGTTCACTTGTCAACATGTTAAAATAGCATACTAATTCACATGTGAGAAAAAAATAAATCAAGCATCACCTAACAAGAATTGTTAAACACTATTAATATAACCATTGCATGGTAACCAAATAACATATCCTAGTATAGTTAAATAATAAGATCAATATTGATAATGGGATCCCCGATTCCCATTCCCAATGATTTTATTCTTTGATAACCCATATTCATGTATCGTGGTTCGACCATACCATCCATATTAATCATTCATGAAGAGACATATGATACAACATTACATTCTTCCTAATGAATCCATAAAACCACGTCACACCAAAACAAAATCCATAACCATTATATAAGGGTATCACATAATTAGAGGACCTAAACATTGTTACATTATTATATTATTGTCACATTCTCATATATGGAATATTAAAAAATTATTTTTTTGATGAAACACATGAAGTATGTGGGATAAGTATTGAAATAATATAATGTATATGGTTGATATGTAAAATTTTATACCACCCTAGGTGTTAAAAAAATGACTTACAACATATCACACCACATCTTTATAAGGCCTCACGTCGTACTCCATAATCATTTCCTTATATAATTGTCTCACACCACATAAGATATCCACACACATAATCCATATAACATCGTTATTTTAAAAAAACTAATTTAAAAATTTCCCATTTATCAAACATCATTACATAAAATTACTATTCATTTAATACATATGTCCATTATATCCTTTATCTATTATAAAAATAGTTTTTTAACATAATATAATTTCCTCCCACATTTACTAATTACATTATTGAATGAAATTTCTTTATCCATTTTGTCATTTCAATATTATTCCAATGATTAGGGGAAACTAAAACCACAAAAAATACTAAACCATCAATATTATTTCAATAATTAACATATAAAAACCACCACTATATCACAACCAAACCACATAAGATTCTCAAAAAATCACCAGTATTACCACACCACAATAAACACCCATCACAACCACTACAATATTACATTAAAGTTAATGAGTAATTTTATTATAATTACATTATCATTTTATTGCACTCTCAAATAATTTTTGATTTCATCAGAAATTTAATTAATTATTTAGAATTACATTCATTAAATTTTAATGTGAGGTGAGTTTATTCAATATGTCATAATATAATAAATTTTTTAACAAATTATATATTTATAAATGTAATAAGTGTGATCAATATTATTAGTTTAAAACAAAATAAAAAGTAAAAAAATCATGAAATTCACCCCTTCCCCCTTAAATTTTGATTAATCCGGCTAATTAACATAATTATGCTAATACATACAGTTGTAATAAAATCCTTCAAGCTAATATTGAATCATTTTTTGGTTGAGTATTATTTTTGGAAAAGTGGGTTTCCAAGGAGTGTTTTGGAACATTAAAAAGATTTCATCATGATATTTTATCAGTGATCCAAGTTGAATGAATGGATGATTGCAAGGGTTAAAAAATTAAGTTAAAAATGTGGCATCTTTTCAAAGTTTTTACAACATTTTGGAAGTCCAAAATTTGATTTTTTTTATGAATTTAAAAATGTATATTTCCATGATTTAATTATGAAAATATGAAAAATTATTTATTTTTTAAAATATTGCATTCAGGAAAGGTTGTTCAAGATGGTAAATAAATTCTAATGGTGAGATATATGAGTATGACATGCACCATGAATGGAGAAGGTGAAGAGGATCATGAGTGGAGAAACATTTTAGAGAAAAGTGTTTGAAGTTTATATCCATGATAATGACAAGAATTTTTGACATAAAATTATCATATAGCTTCAAAAAATGGTATAATTGTGAAGGAAAATAGAGAGATTCATTAAATGGTGATAACATCGCTTGAAGGTTCTGATCTCATTTGAAACACATATAAATCAGCTTCTAAATCCTTCAAAAAAGTATCAATAAATAAGGATGACATTATGGATATGGAATAACAATGGTGGATGATATATTTGGTTTAAGCTATGATGTTTTCGAAGATGTAAAATCCAAAAGAATGTTCTAAGCATAAAAAAAGTAGGTATGATAGTGAAGGCATTAAAAGGAATATCAAATGTGTGGAGATTTGTGAATTCTAGTTGAGCTTCATGGAGTAATTATACTTATCAATGTATAGGTGAGCTACATGAAAGGAAGGATCATGTGGAATGCTATATAAGATTTGTGAAAGAGGAGCTTCATGAAAGCATCACTCATTAATAATGTTGTTGATAAGGAATTTCACAAAAAAGTTGTAGTAAATGGGTATTCATCAGATGAATGTAAGGGAAACATATATAGATAAACTACCTATAAATGATTATACATTACATACTATTAAATAAGGTACCTATAATTCCATAAACACTGAGTGGGTCCATTCCAAGAAGAGTGGTCAAAGGGAGAGGAAATTAGTGATTCATTTAAAAAATTAGAGATATGGAGAAATCCATAAGGAGTGACCCTTGGAATACAGTAAGTAGAACCCAAATATTATAAATGTAGTGATCCTAATAAAATAAGAGATCTAGTTTGAACATCGTAATTAGTAGTTACCATTATTAATGTTTTTATATTTTTAAAATTTCCATTGTATAATCCTTGTATGTTGACATTTAGGGATGACCAATTAAAATTACTTTGTCCCGTGAAATATTTACATTCTATTTAGATATTGTTGTTAGAGAAGAGGATAAGTGAGATTTGTTTTACAGAGAAACATCATTTGAAGAGGCTGTAGTTTTACTCATACTTATTGTGATTCACACCCAAACTCAATTTATATAACATAGTGGAACTAAAAATTGTTATCATTTGGAAATGATGAATGATAGTTTTTCCATCTTAATAGAATATAATGAGGTTTTTATCCACAAATTAATTCATTTCAATGATTTAATCATAATTAATGTATAGAAGAATCAGACACATCACTACTTCTGATCCAATGGAATGGAAGTCTTCATAACTGTTTTGAATTTAATATCATTCAATATTGACAATGGTTCTTTATCAGAGATTGATAGATTGTAATTGGATGATGATTCTAAATGGATCAATTCATTATGTAGAGACACATAAAATGATATTTATACTAAGATGATGTCATATAATTCATCACATTATATATGGGAAATGTTTTTGAATATCTATGACGTTGACTCTAAAGTGGGAGAAATTTGGCTGAATGATATATGGAATAAGTAAGATGATCTTATAATGTAACCTAATGATTATATTGATTAATTTATTGATAGAGTAAATAATATTTTTCACAATATGGGTTCTCTAGGATAAATTATTGATGATAAACATATTTATATGTGTATTATGTGAAAACATACACCTTTGTTCAATGTGAATATTTCTATTATTAGAGCATAAATATCCAAAGCAGTTGGCATTGGATTATATAAAAAGTACATTAATTGCATATGAAATGAGAAATTATGATAATGATGTTGTGTAAAAGTGGATTTCTAATGAATTTGTAATAAAGGCCATGAAGAATCTCACTATTAACGATGGACATAATGATGTTGAGAAAGATGAGGTGATGTATTTCATTTCCTCAAATCTTGAAAGTGTAAAATTAATGATCAATGGGAAACTCCCTCATGGATGCTTTCAATTTTGAAGGGATTGAAATATTACAACAAAGTGCGCCATGAATTTTCAAGAATATCAAAATGAAGAATGATAAAAATCCTAGGAATAAGTATTCTATATAGGTAAAATCAAAAAAACATTAAGATGAATATATTCTAGAAGACAAACCTATTTTCAAGAGAATATGTTAGTTTAGTAGAATTTGGGGAGAACGAATTAGTTAACTTCAAGGATTATGAAGTATATTCTTTTGGGGTAGTTGTGTAAAATTCTATAAAAAGTGAAAAATCTACATGAATAAGGAGAAGTCTATAAGATGTACAAACCTTCAAGATGATTTATAAGATTCTCTCGAGTAAATATAAGATTAGAAATAAAAATATAAATCCAATAATGTGGATGATTATACCAGTCTAGATATGTAATAATATGAAGATTAAAAGTATGAGTTGAAGGAAAATATTGAAACGCTGAAGTCATCTATTCCATAGAGCTCAAATAAGGTGGTTGAAATCATGCTGGTGATTGAAGAATAAAAAAGAGAGATAACATGTTTGACTAAAGCTAGAAAAGATCAAACAATGTTTATAAAATAACATAATGCGGGTGTTTAATCGTGATATGATGTGTTATGGATTCAAACTAACTCTTATGACGTTATAATAATTGAAAAATTAGATCAATCAGAAAATAGAGAAGGCAATGTTGAACCCAAGATTGATGTACATGAACATTACTTTTATAATTCGTAATACTTAATAAATGACACAAATACACACCCAAATAATATATTAGTTTCGTGTATTTGGAAACTCAAAACATCAACTTATAACATGGTAAATTATCATAAAAATATCTCATAATGATATTTCCCATTTTATTCCAACCTAAAACCATTCTTTGAAAACTATGGAAACGAAAACATAAAAAATGTGAGGTCATATGACCAGTAAGGGTGTACATGGAGAACATGAAATGAACAATAAACACAAAAATGTAAAAACATGAACATAAGTTTATATATAATAATAACGAGTCCTGAAATAAATTATGGACATTAATAAAGCATAGATCATAAAAGAACAGTTACTATAATAAAATAGAGTTGGAATAAAACTTGGAATTGTGAAAAATAATTATGGACATAATATGATTTCCATAGTATCCATGGCATTTCTCCAAAGACCATTATAGTAGAAAATTTCCATTACTAAACAGTGTTTAGTTGTCGTTCCAGCCATGTATTACTGGAGCATATGAACTTTTCATTCCAGTAATGTCTCAAGAGATATAAATATTAACCCAATGCATTGGATTGAGACATATGTCTCACCCATCTCATAATGAAATCATTTTTAGATGTTCCAAAAAAACATAAATCATTTATCATAGCATAACCCATTTAATAATATGGTTTTCTAAATTTCATTTCATCATAACATAACCCATATAATATAAATTGATATCCTAAAAATAATTCCATAATAAACACAATATAATTAACGTAAAAATAGTGATGGAAAAATAACCCTATGTCATATTATATAGGAAATGATTTTGATAAAATACTATATCTTAAATTATTAGGGAAATATCCTTTCATTTTGAAAATGTATTATCTTCTCAAAATGTTATCCAAATATAGATGAAATGAATTTTGTTGAAAATATACATGAAACCATGTAGAATAAGATTTATATGAATAATGTTTCCGGGAAACATGAAAATCTATTCATTTTGTATAGTACTAAAAGAAAATTTTTTCTCATACATTTTCCGAAAAATCCAAAATATGTTCATCGTATGGTAATCAAAAGAATCATTCCTTCCCTAACAGAAGTAAAAGACCAAAAATGGTTAAAAATGAAATTAAATATACATGTAATAATAGTACCATTTTATAAAAACATTTTTATAAAACAAGGACATGAATGATAAATATAAAATCAGTAAATACATACTTATAAGCAATCTCAGATAAAAATGAGATTGCAAAATTAGACCATACTAATTATATTTAGGGAATTATATGACTCAAAAAATAAATAAAAATAAATGAATATTTAAATATAATTAACTTCATAATAAAAAACCTAAAACAATCTTGGGAAGCAAAAACACCACACAAATTAAATAGGTTTTTCTAAAGGCACATGTCAAAAAAAATAATTGTGAGATGAATTAATCCCTTACCATAGGTCTGATACTCTACATTTGAGTACCAAACTCATATATAATATTATTAAACATATTAATTACTTATAAAATAATAATAATAATATTTATTATAACATATATAATTATTTTATGATTTTATATTACAATTTTATAAACAATCCCAATTTATTGCAACATTTCAGGTAATATCGCTTGGTTTATCGAATGGGGTTTGACTTGTTATTATTGATCATATTACTTAGATCATGATATAATTACTTATATAATTTATAATATGATTTATTTATCATATTTATTCATAACATAAACATATATAACATAATTATATTTAAAATGGAATTAACTCTTCATGTAGATAATAGGGCTTGAGTACGCATGAACGTTGTTTAGATTTTCTTGACATATTGAATTGAAGTGAGTGAATTAAATACATGTAAATTTATATATATATAATTATATTAAAAAATTTATGTCAGATATTTCATTATTAAGAATAATATATATATATACATATATATTTTATAATTTTTGGATGGTTAAAGTGGTGAATGAATCTCATCGCATCATGGAGAGAGTAGGTTGTATGAACGCTCGAGTAAATTACATTTAATTAAATATTTATATATTAATTAATTTTAATCATTCTTTAATGAGGTAATCACTGCATCATTATTCTGAAATAAATAAATATATTTATCTAATGGCAAATAATTATAAATAAAATACCATTATGTAGGAAAGTTTGTATAATTTATAAATAATATATACAGTCGTAGTGATCAGTTATATAATTTTATATAAAAATGAACTTAGTAAAAGATATATGATTGTGATATAGTAATATTTACATTAAACTAATTCTTATAAAATGTCGTTTTTATATCTGGGTGAATCAATGCTGTCCCAAAATTACCCCAATGATGTCTGTGATCAGTAATATTTCTTTAAATTGGATTACTAAATTATTCATTATAGTATAATATTATTATATTATTATTTTATTACCTTTATTTACCATATTTTCTCTTTAACTTTAGAAAATAATATAATTACTGATGATTCTATTCGTAATGTCCAAAAATAAATCATAGATATTAAAAATATTTCATCCTTTTGATTCCAAATTTTAAATCAATTTTTCCATATTCCGAAAATTTGATTTTTAGTAATTAATTTAAAATTATTTATTGATTTCAATACCATAAAATGAGTTTCATGAAGTAATAACTATTAAATGATTGCATGTTTTTATGTTAAATTTAAAAGTGAAATTTCTTCCAAACACAAAAATTGTATTAAATTATAAAAAATATTCATTTTACATTAAAATCATTAATAATATGAATTAATGATATTAAGTAACTCAATTAAAAAATATCTTTTCAATTAAAATTTACAGTATTTTTAATACTCACTAAAACATTATAGTTATCAGAAAAATATCAAAAAATAATACAATGAAAATTTTGATGTCACGACATCTAATGAAGAAGTTTATATCATCAAATAAAAAATATATAGCTGTCAAAAACGAAATTTCAAAAGGGTTCTACATATATATGAGGTAAAATAGCATTTTTTTTAATATACTTCATTTATAAAAAAAATTGTTCTAATATCATGTTCTGGAAAATATATAAGATGAATTTTATTGTTATAAAATTAAATATGTGTTTAATAATTTTTATAATGGGTAGATTTTATCACATTAAATAATGTTTTAATAATTTATTATTGTTTACTGAAACTCAGTATTGTGTACAATGAAATCTGTCATGGAAGTTCGTTCTTACAAGTAATTAAAGTCATGTCAGTGTTATACTTCATGAAATATTCCTTGGTTTATAACATAATACAAACATAGTTAATTAATAAATTGAATAAAAAATATACACAGGGTTGCGTGAAATTACAATTAATTGAAAGACCATGAAATTTTGTGCAATGCAAGAAAATAATAGTGGTGTATATAATAGAAGCTAATATTGTGTTTTGTATAGAGAATTCCAGTCAAGTTGTAGTGTAAAAAAAGTAATTAAAAGAATAAATCTCATGAAATCTCATAGTGTTGCATTCTACCATACTAAAATAAATTTTACCCTCAAAATTCATCGTGGTAATAAATGGATTACAACTTGAAAACATATTTCACCGATACCCATATCCTTAAAAGGAATACTAAAACCATGTTTTTAAAAGAACTATTAGAAAAATAATGGTTACCCAATGTAACTCATCCTTGAGTTTCCACATAGGCGAACAATGTTTGTAATTGATAACATGGATATAGAAGTGAAATATAACGATCATGTTCTGATGGATATTGATAGTGAAAAGGTTTGGATAATGTGAACTATGAGAAAGCCAAAAATATGTGATGATTTAAGGTATCAAATAATTCATCAGATAAAAATCTACTATGATAACATTTTTTGTTGAAGCATCATTTTCTTAATGATGATAAATTTTTTCATGAGGAGAAATACTTTCTTGATTTCAGTAAATTCTCACCACTGGTCATTCCCTGAAAAATTTCCTCTTCATCTCTAATTTAATTAAATAAAGATGAATGTGTCCCTCATGATGTGTTAGTAGATCATGTGATAGATTTATAGGTCATTCTATCTATCCCATCAATTATTTAAAAACATGTTGTAAAATATTCATAATTCCAACTATTGTGAGATAATACAGTAATCTAAAAAAATTAAATAGAAATATAACATATACATTCTATAAAGAGAAAATATTAAAATAATTTTTAAAAATAAAAGTCTAAACTCTAAAATAAGGTAAACTAAATCAATGTAACATTTTCTTACCATGTATCATTTTTCAATCCTTGGTTTTCTGATTCCAAACATGTGAATTCATTCTCTGGAATCATGGTAAAAACCTAAATTACTATATATCCTTATGAAAAACATAAATATTTCATTATTAAAAAATTTATTAGATATATTCCTTAAGTACCAAAAATTTGTATACATATTCCATGATTGCATAACCCACATTTGAAGGGCTCCATAATAATATCTCATGAAACTAGAATCATCAAATATAATAATTCAAATACAACATATCATTATCCAAACATACATTACACATTAAGGGTTATCATTCCCTAAATCATTTTTCCTGTAAGTATATCACCATACTCATAAATCATTATTCGATATTTATAAAAAAATTCGACAAATCCAATATAATCATTAGTTAAATACATATACTGAAAATACTTATATATTTTAAGATACAAAATAACTGAAATTTGAAACATTTACAACTATAATATCAAAATTTCTTTATAAACCAATACACATGATCCATAATCTTAATGTTTCCTAAAATATAAATCATGTATTTTTGTTTCAAAACCTCTAACATATAAGGTCTAATGTAAACAATACTATAAGAACCTCACATGGATTATTAATATCATTTATAATATCTTCATCCTCAACAATTTGACCTATACTCAAACCATCATCATTATTCTCTTCATTATATTACCACTTAGGAAATTGATCTTCATATTTCCCATAATTTAGGCATATGAAACATTCACAGGTTAACTCTGTTCTATATAGTTCTGGATATTCATTATGATTAGAAGGAAAAGTGCGAGAAATATATATCAGATATTAAAAACACATAAGTAAGGTAAATTATATATAAAATTTCAATCAATGATATCTTTTGTTTAACCTTATGTTATTCATGATTGACACAAAAAACCATGGTTTGTACCATATACTCTACGTATCCTTATTAAATCACCAAGAACATCCTTAGAAATATCTCAAGGGATCTCACTAATGATTTTGAATCCTTTTTCCATATGTTGATTAAACCTTTTTTCTGATGTATACAGTATAGACCTAAGCATGACGTACATAGAAATTTCCTTTCATTTATGTAATAATTAATACATGACAAAAACTGATTCACAATGATCATATTAGTTTAGTGTATTTTAAAACTCTAAACAGCATCTTCTAACATGGTGAAAGATCTTTAACATCTCTTATAAAGATCTACACCATTTTTTTCGACAAAAAACCACCAATTATATCCTAGAAAAAACATAAAAATAGTGAGATTAAATGCTCATCAAGGGTTATCATGGAGAACATAAAACAAACCATAAATATAATAATGAAAAAAGTTTATAATAAGTTTAAATGTCATCATCATGAGTCATGGAATAAATCATAGCAGTTTGTAAGGAATAGATCATAATGAAACATTAATCGTGATATAATAGAGTTAGAATAAATCATGGAATTGTGGAAAATAATTATGAACTTAATATGATTTCCATATTATCCATGGAATAATTTATAAGACCATATTAGTGGATAAAATCTATTACGGATCTGATATCACCTCTCATTCCATCCATGTATTACTGGACTGAATTTACGTGTCATTCCATTCATTTATATCTCAAGAGATATAAATCAAATCTCAATGCATCAGATGGAGATAAAGGTCTCACCCATCTCATAATGAAATTATTCTAACATTTTCTAAAAAACATAAATCAATCATCATAGCAAATCCCATGAAATAAAATGTGTTTCATAAACATCATGTCATCATAAAATAATCCATATAAGATAAATAAACATCATAAAAATAATTCCATCATAAACAAAATCAAATAAAATTAACAATAGGGTTATAAACAAAACCCTATGTCATCTTATATAAAAAATAATGTTGACAAAACAATTGAACTAAATTGTTGATAAAAATATAATTTCTTTTTCAAAACAATTTCTCTTCTCAAAATTCCATGAAATTTTAAATGAAAATAATTTTCTGAAAATAAAGTTGAAATCATGTAAATAAGCTTCAGGGAAATATAGAATTGTTAAAACAAATAAAAATCCATTCATTGCAAATAATTTAAAAACATTATTCTCATACTTTTTCCAGAAATGTCAAAAAAGTTACCGTCTGGTAAACAAAAGAATGATTGCATCCATACGATGCAGTAAAATAAAAAAATGGGTAAAAATTACATTAAACAAATAATGATGAGTTGTAAAAAAGTTATGTATCATTTTTATAAAACATGGACCATGGTGATAAATATAACCCATGTAAATACATACATTTATGAAATCATAGATACAAATAATATTTTAGAATTATCCCTTACTAATTATAATCGATGGAATCATATGCATGATAACATAATGGAAATAAGATTAATATTTAAATATCATAAACATCATAATAAAAATCATAAAATATGCATGGGAATCATAAACACCACACAAATTAAACAGTTGTTCTTTAAAGAAAATATTCAATAGACATAAATGCGAGATTAAATAACCCCTTAACTTAGGCTTGATATTCTCTATACGAGCCAAAAATCTTGTATAACATTTTTAATCTTATTATCAACATACATTAGAATAATAATAATTATTATGATATCATTTTTAATTTTTTAATGACTTTATATTACCAGTTTATTACCAATTCCATGTGAATGCAACATTATGGGTAATATCACATTATTTGTCGTAGGTGTTTTGACTTTTTATTGTAGATAATATTACTTAAATAAATACATAAATACTTCCATAATATAAAATATGATTTATATATCATATATATTTATAATATAAACATATATAAAATATCGATATATAAAATGGAATACACCGTTCATGGAGACGGCCAGTCGTACAAACGCATGAATGCTGCTTTCATTTTTTCGTATTTAATAAATGTAAGTGAATACATTATATGTGAAAATATATATATATATATATATATATATCAATCAATTATACTTATTTTATGACTTGTGTTGTATTCTACACCATGATTGTTTTTCGTTATAGGAAACATCGTATTAGCTTGCAGTATATGCAACACAATTTTTGGCATGTGTTATACTCAATTTCAATTTAATTTGATAGAATTAATTTCACGCAACAATGAATATATATTTTGTTAAATGAAAAAAATAAATATATTTTTATTATTTTATAAAGAAAATCAAAATGATGTTTTCACTAAACGTAACAATAACTTCTCTTGCATTATACGCATGAGCGACATTCCTCGATAGCTTGCTTTATACACAATAGCGAGTTCCACTAAACAAATATATATTTTTAAAATTCTATTTAATGGGATATAAACATGCCATTATAATAGTAATTACCACATTTTTAATTTTATATCATTAAAATTCATATTAAATATTTTCTAGTACATGATATAAGAACCAAATCAAACAATAGTCATTGGTTGTAATTTCACATTGAAATTTTATATAAAAACATATTAATCATTTCATAGTTATTAATTTTTTAAAAACTCATACGGTTGATTTTGACAACATGTATTAATTGTAAATTAATTACTTCAACTACTATGTTTTGTATATCGAGAAATAGATTCAATATTTGGAATCAGAAGGTCCAAATTCTGTGAATAGGTACCTTTTTGGGGCATTATGAGTAGTAACATTGGTAATTATTTTATTTACCATTGTTAATTGATAAATCTGGTAAATAAGTGTAAAAATAACTCTATAATAAATCATTCCATTATGCTTTCAATAGTGTGTAAATACAATAATTTCATTTGACGAAGTGTGGGATATCGCCCCCTCAATATGATATCCCTCGTTAATGCCATAAATAGAACGTATAAATGATGGTGTTAATGTAATTATGTAATGTATATAAAATATTATTATATAATTATTTTATAATATACATATGTATCATTTATTTTAAATTCATTTAAATGTGAAAAATTAATTAATGTTGTTTTCATGCACATGTACACATTACCATCTCTATAAATGGTTCATTTAATTTATTATCTATAAATATTATGGAAGACTGTAAATACATATATGGGGGATAAATATAAATATATATTGGATATATGTGATATATAAATCATATATACCATTCTGAGGATAATGTTATTTTTAACACTAGGATAATTTTCAAATTTAACAATTAATTTTTGACTCAAGTACAGAATATCGACAAAATGACCGATATTTACTTAAATAATTAAGAATTTTTTATAGAATTGTAATAAGTTATTTCAAATTAGTAATAAATTTAAAAAAACTTCAATGGAATGTAGAAATTAACTTATGTTTATTATTATAGAATATAAATAATGAAAGAAACAATTCATCCTCAAGGTAAGGGAAACATCCACCATCAACTTTTAGTAATTGAATTATTTTATGTTAGGTATTTTAATTACCATTTTCTTATGTAGGGATATGATAACATAACCCCATGTTATCTTAGATGTTAAATAATATATATTTAACAGTTAAAGATAATTCCTAAGAAAAATATACTTTCTTTTTTAAAAAACTGTTTTCTATTTTTAAAATGCCATGAAATTTTAAAAGGATTGAGTTTTGATGAAAATAATCATGAATCTATGTAGTTGAATATTTTTGGAAATATAGCCTTAATAAATCGTTAAAATCCATTCATTAGATATATGTTAGAAAACTTTCTTCTCATTCTTTTTTCTATAAAAGTCAAAATAAATTACCCCATAAGGTAAACAAAAGAAATACTCCCTCCATACTATGTTGTAAAAGTAAAAAATGGGTAAAAATGTCATTAAGAATTCACAAAAGAATAGAAATAATTTTATGAATTAATTTTTATAAAAAATGATCATTAATGATAAATATAACCTAGTAGATACTTACGTATAAGCAATTAGAAATATAAAGGAGAATGAAAAATAATCCCTTACTAATTATAATCAGTAGATTCATCTGGCTCCAAAATGAATGGAAATTACATGAATTTATAAATATCATAAACATCATAATAAAAATAATGAAACATTAAATGGAATAATAAACACAATACAAAATAAATAGATTGTGTTTAGGGCATATGCCCCATATAAAAAAAGGTGAGATGAAATATTCCATTACCTTAGGTCTGATACACTCCATAAAAGAATAAAACTATTATCTAATGGTTTATAACATATTATTAACATATAAAAGGATCATTATAATATTTATTATATAACATATAATTCATTTATGACATTATATTTTCATTTTATTAATAATTACATGTAAAAGAAACATTTCAGGTAATATCTCTTTGTTTATCGTACGTGTTTTAACATGTTATTATTGATCATATTACATAGATCATGAATTACATATGTGAATAATGTATTATATGATATATATATTATATATTCTTAATATAAACATAATATATATATATATATATATAATGGAATACACCGTTCATGGAGACAGTTGGCCATATGAACACATGAACATTGTTTCCGTTTTCTTGTAGAATAGAATAAAAGTAAGTCAATGACATATATGTCTGTAAATAAATACAAATATATATATATCATTCCAGTAGTCTTATTATTTCATATATTTCAATAATATATATATATATATATATTATAATCATTACTGGATGGTTAAAGTGGATAATGAATCTCATCGTGATGTGGTGATGGTAGGTCGTACGTATGCACGAGTGACAACATCATTATTTTGATGGTTAAATGATATTTAATTGGATGGTATATTAAATATATATATTAATTAAAATGTTATAGTCATTATTTAAATCAATGATACTCATCAATATACCCATCTTAAGATAGAATATTTATTAATAACAAATTACACCATGATTTGGAGAGGGTAAGACATACGTACGCATGTATGGTGATATTGTTTTATGTAGTATTGATATAAAGAGGTATAAATTTGTACCATAATTAGAATAAAATATCAGAATGAATAATATACTAAATTTATTAATTTATTATGGAATCAACATTGAATGTGGAAGAAGAAGAAGATATGAACATTGAATGAAGGTATAAAATGATACCTCTTCTTTGGGTGTTTCCCTTTGATTAGAAAAAAGTGTTCTATAGTAAGGATCTATTCATAAATTTAGTTATCTAAGATGAATTAAAGGATAATGGTACGAAAAATGGGTAGGGTTTTTCTGAACCAAAATTATTTAGAGGTGTGAGTTAAAGAGAAAGAGTGGTTCCCTTTATTAAGAGAGGTGAGGTGATGTTTAGAAATTTTTTGATATATTAACTAGTTTTAAAAATATTTCAGTATCTAATGTCACCAAATATATTTATTTGAAGTATAATATTAAATTGATTCAAAATTATCTCAACTAGTTTATTTTAGACATATTTATGTCATAAATGTTACAAAATCTTTTAGATTTTACCCCTTGTAAAACAAGATAACTCATTCCATTTCTTATTGTATTTTTTTACTACATGGTTAATATCATTATAATAAAATTCCAAAAGAACCTAAAGAGAATTTTTATTGAAATTTTAAAAACAATTTCTGTTATTTAGATGGACGTTTGATTTTTATGATATTTATATCATATAATAAAATAGTATTTATTTTTAATTTTCAATTATAGCTCTTTTGACAGTATGTAGTAATTGATTTTTGTTAAAGTCCTTACAATTTGACTCATTCCAACCAAAGGAATTACTGCATCCCTAATATGTCAATTTCATCCAAAAAATTGTTGATGACATCAAAATATTCTAATTAAATTTCCTTTAATATTTTTAAATTTATTTATTTGAATCATTCATTAATGAGGTAATCACGTCATCATAATTGTTTAATAAATGAATAAATTTATCTAATGGATAATAATTATATATATAATACCATGATATCAGAAATCATTTTATAATTATAATGAATATTTATTGTCATTGAGAAAATTTATATACCCATATATTAAAATATATTTATTAAAAAATATATATTTTTGTATAATTATCATTAATTCAAATTTACTCTTATAAAATGTCATTTTCACATCCATGTGATTCCAAGGGCTCCCAAAATCGACCAATAGATTCCCATGGTAAGCAATATCTCATTAAATAGGATTGGGATATTTTTTGTGGTATTCAAATATTATTATATTTATATTTTTACTTGTATTTATCTGATTTATACATTAAGCATAACAAATAAAATAAGTACTGAACATATTATTCTAAATGACCAAAAATAAAATATAACTATTTAAAAAATTATTTCCTAAGGATTACAAATAAGTAATACATTTTTTCAAATTTAGAATTCATATGTTGCAGTTTATAATTTAAAAATAATTCCCACTTTTAAAACCAAAAGGCAGGTTTTTTTTGAAGTAATAACTATCAAAAGATCGACATGTGTTTATGTCCAGTACAAAATAAAAATTACAAAAAATGAAAAAAAAATTAAAAAAATGATAAAAATATACTCATTTGATACATTAAAATCATTAAATAATATGATTTATCCATATAAATTAGCTCAATATAAAATGTTATTTTCAATTAAAATTTATCGAATATTTACTATTTACAGAAACATGATAGTTATTAAAAAATCATCAAAAGTGAATTTTAATGTCGCTATTCTAAAAAATAAGTTCATTGATTCAAATAGAACATATATTGGTGTAAAAAACCAATTTTCAAAAGGTTTTTCCATAAAAAGGACGTAAAAGTGCATTTTTTTGAAAAAATATGTGTTTTATACAAAGAAATCACTTTGTTCTCATATAATGATATAGAAAATATATATGTTGAATTTTAATGTAATAAAATTAAAAATATGTTTAATACTATTATTAATAGTTAATTTGTATCCCATTAAATAATATTTCAACAATATATCATTGTTTAGTGAAACTCTTTTTTATGTACATCACATGTTATTGTGGAAGGTGTCTCTTTATTGTAATTCATTCCATGTAAATGTTACATTTCGGGAACGATTACTTTGTTTATAACATAATCCAATTTTAGTTAATTTATTAATTGTTTGAAATCAATACTGAGTGTTGTGTAAAATTAATTCTATCAAAATAACATGAAATTGTAGTTATACACATAGGTGGAGTATAGAGGTCTTGAAAAGTAGAAGAAAGAGTTACATTTAAAAGATAAGGCTATTATGACGTTTCACAAAAAATATAAGATGTTCAGTTGTATAAAAACATTTCAAGGTAAGATGAGAATATATTGATTCAAAAAACCTAAAAGATAGTCATTGATAATAAAATAGAGTTCATAAATTTATATGTTGGATATTGTCTCAATGAAAATGTGATAAGACAAAATATTTCATTAGTAATAAATCTACCATAGAATTGAGAGGTTGAGAGAAGAAAATGGATTATAAATTACATGTCTAAAAATAATCTCATTGATAAAGATAGTCTAAATAGATTTTGGAAAAAAGAAGTGATGAAATCAATCTACATATCCAATAAAAAATTACTATGAATAATGAAATAGAAACTCTATATGAGATATAATATAGAAATAATACATCATTGAAGTACTTTAAAGTCATTGGATGTAATGGTTTCACATAAAATTATTGGAAACACATAAATTTTGAATCCCTCCGAGATGATGGGATATATCTAGGACACTAATATAAAACCAAAGAATATAAATTCTTCAATAATATAAATGGAAGGTTAGTAAAAATACATTATAAAACTATGGTGTAGAATAAGAATAATCTTCATCCAATACGTGATCAGTCTCAAGAGGATTTTGATTAGGAGAAGAAAAAATCCAGTGGATGTTCCATTTATAGTGTATGATTTGGAAGATGTTTCGGATAATATAAATAATGAAAAAAAATTTTATATTCACAAAGGTTGAAGAAATGAGCTGGAATTTATAGATAGTACATAACGGGTTATTAGAAGCTTAGGTGATGACAAAGAGGATGAATACTCTACCGAAAGCATTGTATTTATCAAAAGTAGAGACTAAATGCTTTTAAGATGTATTTGGATATTATAATTGTTTTTAGGTAATTAATTATGAACCTGAAAAGATTTTGAATAATCCTACCCGTGATAGTTTTTCGAGGCCATCATATAAGAATTTAGTAATGGAAAAATAGGGCTTTGAAAACAAAAATAATGAAGATGGTGAAATTCTTTGATACAAAGAAAAACTATTGTGAAAAAAGGTACTCTCAAATATATGCAGTCAATGTATATTAAATCATTCTAACCTATTTCAATGTCTAGAGACCATTATATAATTGACTTCAATATTAGTGAGAAGGATGATAAACGTTTTCTAGGTGGGTATCATTTCTACATTTCAGAATGGGGTTCTAGAATAAATTGTTTATATTTATTATTCATATGTTTTTATCATTC
Organism: Viscum album; assembly: GCA_963277665.1. NCBI lineage: Eukaryota > Viridiplantae > Streptophyta > Magnoliopsida > Santalales > Viscaceae > Viscum > Viscum album. Next base: position 51,246,876 of record OY728143.1, on the reverse strand, counting down.
ATGAAGATGAGATCATATCTTTTCATAAGAGAAAAGATCTTTATTAGTTGAACGAGGACCGAAGAGAATAATATTCAATAATATATTTGTTTTTAAAAAAGCTATGTTTTCAGAAGAGTAGTGTTTATAACATTTTCTACATCAACAATGTATGAAATCAAATGATAATTCTTATTGTGTATGTCATTGAAATAATCCTTAGGGGATTAGATGATGCATAGTGAATATATTTTTCTAAATTCATAAACATTGAGTTCAAAATTTTATTGAATGGTGAATTAAAATTGTTTTCCATCGATTACATATAACATAAAAAATGAATGGTGTATTAATTTATTACTCAAAATATTACATGGAGGTGTTGATAATATTTTTAATACATAATTATAACGTTATTAAGACTCTGGTGGCTACATAGATGAATTTATAATTGGATGATGAAGGAAAAGCGACTAATATCACAGAATATAGAGAAATAATTTGATGCATGATATATATAATAATGACACGTCAATATAATTTTTTGAACACATTTAATGATGTATGGTATAAAAAAAATCCAAATGGAATCCACTAACACACATATTAATTAGTGATTCAGTCTATCAATGGAAACATGTATTTCAGTTTGGTGTATAATTAAAAATATCAGCATCGGTTTTGGGGCCATACAAAAGCTGATTGGGCTGGGTCAAAAGATGATAGAAAATAAAAATTATGAGGTTCATTATATCATGGAAGATTATGTATTTATTGGATGAAAAAGAAACATGTTTTCATTTAATTGATCACTGTAGAAGTTGAATATATTATCACTACTCAAGAATTCATGCAGTTATTGGTTATGAATAAGTAACTTGATTATATGGTAGTTGAGGTGGAGTATCCAATAAAAATATATTTTCATAATTCATGAGAAATATATATTTTCAAAAAATCCAGTCCATTACACAAGGAAAATGAACATTAAAAAAAGTTTCATTCTATTAAGGAGATGGTGGTGCTAAGGCTTTTGAGGTTAGTGTATGTGATAAAAGAATAAAATTTTTCTTATATTATGACAAATGCCTAACCCAAATAATCATTTGAATGACATAGAATGGATCTTAGAGTAAAAATGAATCCCTATTCATGATAAATTAATGATTTGGAACCCACTCTTCCTAAGGTATGTTTTATTTTTCTTGAATATGTTTATGGATGTTCTTTACCTTATTTCAGAAAATAATGAATTGACTATCATGTTCATTGGGAAAGGGGAAGAAATCTTAGCTATCAAAAGGAAGGAAATGACTTAATGAATATAAGTATAGAATCCTTTGGGTGGGGCATCGAGATAGGGGGAGTTAAAGTTGACATGCCGAGTAGTGAGATAGGGGGCACTAATCTGATGATTCTATAGGTTATCGATCAACGATTGTATATAACAACAATTGGATTTCATGATGAACAAAATTGATAGATTACGTAATGAGGTGTTAATTTAATGAAATTTTCATTCTACTCTAATTTCACATGCCTAACATGGATCCTATGATGTTATAGTGTGTTTTGAATAAATAATTGACCACTATCTGTGTCTAATGATGTGAGGATTTATAGTATATAAAATAATCATCAAAGAAAAATTTAAAGAGTTGTCAACAAACCCGGAGTGAGATATTGATGGGAAAAAATTTGTCAACGTAATATTGAACATTTTTTTGTTGATTGTGTCTTTTGAAAATTAAGTATTATACAATCTACTGTGGATTTATAGATAGATTTTTGACAAATTATGTATAATCAGATCCAGATGAAGGGGCGGATAACCTTGATGTGGTATAGAAAATTATATTCGCAAGGTGACATCATTACACATTTTTGGGAAACATTCTGGGGTCCAAAATTTAGAGACTTCCTTTTCATTGTTAAAAGTGGGTTTTATTGAAGGCCACATGAATATATAGAAAAGTAATGAGTTTTTTTGAATAATGGGTTCATGAAGGTTGATTAAAAAAGGTGCGATAATTCAAATGGTGGGCTCTGCGGGTGTGATGGGCATTACAAATGGTGATGTGCGGAGCATTTTGGAACCATGAAGTGTTTGACAGTATTCCTTTTGAAAACTAAGGTCATTGCGGATAGAAAATTTCCTTGGAGAGTCGATAATATTGGTTCATCGCAATGGAAGACGTGGATAATTGTGGAACTTTGATGACATAGATGAAAGGTTATCAAATCGGTGTAAACATAGATAAATATGAATCTACCCAATTCAGAAAAGTGGTGAGACATAATGAAGATATTATGTCACTAAAATCACATCGTTGGTTCATAAAGATGGTTAATGATGTTGGTTCATGAGAATAAGTTTACAAAGTTTGTAAAATCCTACAGAATGTTTTGAGAATTGTGGAAGTATTGATGTTCAGGATAAATATAAATGGATGACCGAATGTGTGTTTCATCATGAATTCTAGTTTTTAATCCATAAATAATTGTTCTTTGAGAATGTAAGTGAGATTTACAAATGGAATAAGCATAATGGAGTCTATTTGAGCATCACTAGAGAGAATTTTCAGGACGGTTGTTCGTATTTCGAATGTAGTTAAGAATTAAATGTCCAACAAATATGTGGTAATTTCATATTCATCCATTTCATGAATGTTTTATCTCAACATAACATCAATCTATAGCTGAGGATGTATTAACTACATACAATTATGTGACCAATAATTCAATAAACTGTTATTGGATCCCATTAATGAGTATTGAGTAAACAGATTGAGAAATTGCGATCCATTCATTCGACATCAAGACATGGGAAGAGTCATTCAGAGTAAATCTTGTGAATGTAGTGAGATGAGCAAAAATTTATAAAGGCAGTCATCATTGTCATATATGTGATTTATCCAAAACAAAATTATTACTAATGATCCTTAGTGATTATTTTATAAAAATAATTTTGTTTATTATCCTTAGATGTATCCCTGTGAGGCATAACCTAAAAAAATAGTTATGTCCAATGTCAGATTCTATTTTTTTCTTACATTAAAATGGGATAAGGATAGAAGTGTTTTTTGTTTACTGAAAAAAAAAGATCGGAAGAGGAATTAGTTTTATTTAGTCACACCCTAATTCACCCCCATAGGTTATTTAAGATAATACAACAAACATTTTCAATCTACTCGATGGATAGAAAAATAAAGATATCACTACATGTACAATGATGAATCAAATTTTAATGACATCATATTTAAAATGAATATTCATGGAATAATAACTCAATACCTGAGGATCATCCACCACCGATTATGCGGGAAATACAACTGGAACATCTACACAACTACAACTCATCATATAACACCAAAAATAGATTTCTAGTTTCACTAAAGTGACCCCCCATGTTGGAAGATATTGAGATGAAATTTAGAATAGGAAATGAATGGTTTAAGTAAATATAAAGGAGACCAACCTAAATGAATAATGATGAATCAAGGGGTTCAAAACATCAAAGGAAGAGATTGGAGAAGAGGAGAAATTGTAGTGGGTGGTAAGGTATTAAGGTAATGATTGAAATTCATAAAAGAGGTATCTAACAACATATTTAAAATTGATATATACTGGAACTCACTATGACATGTTGATATCCCACACATCCTATTATGTCTCTATGTCGACATGTGGTCTAATAACCCTTCACCAAATGAAATATTTATCATGTTTAAATATTTGGATTTGGAAACCATCGTGGCGTAGAACATGGCTTAGTCAAAACAATGGTTGTCCGTCATTTATTTATATGGATACACACTATATCTTTTTGAAACACCAATTAATTTTTTCCCAACACCAATCCCAAGGATACAATTCTGTGATATCCAAATCACCATATTAGATAAAAGGTGTACTGAGGCACAATTTATAATAACACATCAAGCATGGGAATTGTTCCTCTACTCATGGGGCATATATCGACTAGTATAACCAAAACTAAGAACCATTCAATACTTTGTGAATCGTCGCATATCCTATTTTATAAAGGAAGACTCCTAAGACAATATAGACAATACCATTTCCATACTAGATGTGTAAAAAATAGTAGTGACCATAAAAAAGAACAATCCAAAAATATATTCTTTTATAATTTCCCCGAATTCTCTGATAGAGTCTCAAATCCTCTAGAAAAAACAATGGAAAGTATATTATAGTCTCATTAATTAAATTAGAAAACTATCAAGATACTCTCAGGTATCTTTTAATAACTAATACAATACGACTATATCAAACTAGTCTAAAGACACATCCATTCAATATAACAATCCATATAATCATTTTATCTGAAAAAAGCAGTTTAAAGACTTCAAAACCAATCACACTACATTGCACAATGTACAAAAAACATGGAAAACCACTCCCATTATTAAAGAATTTATATTTTGTGTGATAATGACCCACCATCATGGTTTTAGAACATATCATAAAAAAATTGTGTGTTGATTGGGAAGATATGTTCCCATGTTAATATATTAGAAGAAACAATAGACAATATTATAATGGAAAAAATAAACATATCATAAATCTTCAATGATTAAGAATTACATTGTAATGGAACTGAATAAAAAATCAAAAATAATATGGTACTTGGAATGAATATATGTATTAAACTCTTATTTACAGTCCTCCAAGCCACCATACCACCCAAACACACGTGAAAATGAATTGGTTCTTATTTGAAACCACTTCTCTCAATAATACTATACCAATACTAGTCGGTCCATGAATGTCAGGTCATCATATATACAATAATATTTCTAGTAGATAACCAGAGATTTTTCATTGAGATATCTAAAGAGAGAGTAAATGATGTATATGTAATGGATCTTGTCTATCCATAGTGATATCATCCACTAATAGGACACATAACCAATGAACTCTAATACGTCAAAGGGTTAGAAGAAAAAGTGAAATTTATTAAACCCTTTGTCAAAAATTTAATTCCCTAATTGAGGTTAACCCTTATTGAACACATTTCAAAAACTGTAAGATTCATGGTCCTCCTCCTTTGGTCTAAATAATACTTTTTATGGTCTTGTGACATAACAATCCTTTCATAATAAACATGGTCTTTCTTTACTGTACTCTACACCACAACATGATTGAGAATAATTGTCCCTCCAAACACAGTCCATGAAAGAGGGAATATACACAAAATTCCATATAATGACATAAATAAAGAGATTGTAGTGGATTAATTGTAGTTATTTTTGAATAAAAACTAACCATAATGTCTAGGATTCTCCCATGATACATTGAAATACATGAATATAATTCAGACTATATCATCTTGTTCTTTGATTACCTACTCTATCTATACATATGTATAAGGGTGGAAAATAATGTTGAGTAATAACATGCTACCAGAAGCATATTACAATACCTATTATAATCGAGAGGCAAAACACGCATATTGATCAATGATAATATACCACATATCTCTACATAGAAACATGGACTCATCAAAATACATCTACTCAAAAATAACTATTGTAATGACTCAATATACCCTCAATATAATTTCCCATAAAATTATGAATTTTTTCATATTACATAAACTATATTTAACAAATGATAAAACACGAAAATATTAATTTTCAATATTAAATTTATAAAATTAAAATATCAATAAAAATTAAAAGTTTTTTAATGGGGAAAATTGAAAACTAGAAAAAAATAATACTGGGAATTAGATATGATTGATTCCATTAAATAATCACATTCACAATAAAAATTATAAAATTGAATTATAATATTAGTAATAAAATATAAAATTTGAAAAAATGTAACATTGAAGGAAAATATAAGTTATTTAAGAGTGAATTAAATATGATGTAATTATAGAAATTTAGGATCCCATATGACTGTTAAAAATCTTTTCGCTGAAGTACTAATCTGATAGTTGGAGTATTAAATTGAAATATGAGCAGTTATATGACTGTTTGAAAATGTAATAAAATAATTATAAAAGTATAACCACTTATGTAATTATAAAATAATTCTAAGGAATCATATGAAATTAAAATATGGAATATTTATATCATGATACAAGGAATTGTTTTTCTAAATATGATAAAATATGTTTTCATATTTTTATAATATAGATATGTTTTATTCTAATTTATATAATAAAATGATTATAAATAAATATTAATTTCATAACATTTATTTATAAATCATCATTATTTATTATTTTAATGATGGGAATATTTTATGAGATAATGATTAATTTCATTAAAGGGGCATAAAATTTATCATAATATTAACATTGGTATTTTTTAAATTAATTATGACTTTATTTAAAAAATATATCTATCAAAATATTAATATTAACCTCATAAAATGGATTGAATTTTAAAAATGTATATGTATCATAATGTTAGGGTCAATTTTTAATATATTTTTAAAATTTTTAATTTTTTTCAACAGTTAAATACTATAAAATACGTTATTTAAAATAATAAGATAATTACTGGAAATTTATTATTCATTCATACTCTTAGATCCCATTAGTTCAATAACACATGGACGATTTAATATATTTAGTAAAAATAATCTATACTATATGAAGTATTCAAAAAATTTATAATATAATGAATATAATATTAAAATATACCCCGCTCCTCTTATATGTACATCGCCACACAAGACCTTCCCTTAAAACCTTATATTCCATGTATAATAGAATTTTATTTCAAATTTATCATCTCAATAATATCTACTAGGGCATATATCCTATATTATCATCATGGAATAGATCCATTGGGTATTAACTTAAATTCTTAGCGGATACATCCAATAGAGAATATAATTCCCTCAACCATGTCATTTATTTTTTTCAAGCTACTCATATAAAATAAAAATTTCATTAAAAATGGAATAATAACTCTATTATTATATATATAATGACATTCTATTTTTTTATTAAATATACATCATTCATCATCATCTCATATCCATTAATTCTAATAATGAAAATATCATCTGTATTAAGTTGGTTCACTACATCTATGGACAATGTATTTTAATTTCCCATTATAGCCGTCATGAAAGGAAGAAATTAAATTATAAATATTTTATATTATAAAAATATATCTAATATATAAATTTTCACATTCACTAATAATTATATGTCCGTAGTAAAAGATTATCCAGTTTGAGATGGTCAGTAAGATGGACACAATAAAATAATTATATAACATTTTTGCATTAATAAATAAATCATCCATATTTCAGAACACATATTGATATATGGTCACATTTTAATTTAAATAAAATCATTAATAAAATTTCATGTCACTTCTACATTTGATGTACAATTTAATAATAAAATTAATATATAGCGACAAGGGATCTAGGATTGGAACCATGAAATGACCTCATAAGAGTTAAATTAAACCTTATATCTCATAGTAATGGTTATAAATGAACATTTTTAAATAAAAAAATAAAAAATAAATGCAATGTGTATTAATTAAGTTATTATGGAATCTAATTTGATGATATATGAATTTGTTTGTAACTATGGAGAAAATTTGGATCCTATAATAAGGGATCTCTCTAAACCACCCTTTTTGATTCGGTTGTGAGATTTCACATTATAACTCACATTATATCTCACATTAATGATAAAAAATTATTATAAATTTTTTTTCCGTTAATAATTAATATATACATATCCAATTTTCAGTTAATTTTATGGGGTAATATATCAGTATCTACATTTCCAATATTTATTCCTTAAAATCAAACTCAATTAAGTAGAACTTTTATAACCCTTAATCCATTTATCTAATTATATTTTAATGGTTCTTTCCAGAATGAACACCACATTTTGTACCTATGATTATGTACTCCGATCAAGGAATCCATAATATTTAAATAATTATTTCATTTTAATCATCATAATTTTTTTTGACTATAATATAAGTCAGGATTATGAAACCCATTCCATTCCATTATTAATTCTTATATTTATTCCTTATGATTTTTTTCATTTGTGGTGCACATATAAATGTAAATATTATTATAGGTTATACAAAATAGGAATATATTGAATTGTTTAATGGTTCTACCTCATTGGAAATTATATATTGGATTAGGGAGTAACATATTATATGATAGAACTCTCTCAACCATGATATGATTAGATGGCAGTTAGCCTCACCCTATGCTTTATTATTGTAATATAATACAATAAAATTTATATTTTACCTTGATATTATGATCCCATGTTCATTATTTTATGACTATATATTATTATTCATGAGTAATAACTTTTACATTGTAATGATTTTTGATGTGAATCCTATGACATGCTTCATTAACATAAAAATCCCCGTACTAAAATTTATATATCACCCATTTATATTATGTAATCTATAGGTTATCCTTTATAGTTTTAGTATATAAAAAGTACTTTAAAGAACATTATAGACATTAAAATAATTATTTTTACTATTATTTTATTTTTTTATATTGTGGACTTGGTCTTTAAAGACACTATGAATTAATATATTTGGGTTGTAATTTATATAATTTTTATGTTTTTAATCATTTAATAATAAATGTTTAGGGTTTGGGTCACAATAATAGGTATTAAAAATATTTTGATTTATTTATTGGAATTAATAATATAATATTATAGTGATAACCCCATTGATAAATTTATTTATAATATAATATCATAGACTATTAGTGATGAATATAGTGAGAGGTATAAAATAAATTACCGGCTTTTCTAGATACATTAGGTGGGTATGAACCTAGAAACATTATTACAAGATATAATAAACCTAAAATAGAGAATTTGGTTTGAAATATATCATCAATTGTTACATGAAAAAGATGCTTTATTGAACACTTGGTTTGACCCTCCTCGTCGAAATGGATCGAAATATTAAAATAATCATTATGAAAAAAAATTAATATTATAAATAGATTTTATGATATAAAACATCATAGGAAAAAAACCATGGATAACCTAGATTAAAAACTAGAGACTCATAAGTTAATGTTTTTATAAAATTTATTAGTTATTCCATCAATGTTCTTTGTTTCCATTCCACATAATAATTTGTTTGTGTTATCTCATAATGTTTTTTATATTAGATAATGATGGGAAATATGAAAAACTTTTCCATCAACAAATTTGATATTAAATTGGATGATTTACTTGATTACACTCCAAATATTATCAGATAAGGGGTTGGGAAATTAGTAGAAGTAATTTTTATTCATATTGATTTTTGGAATACAATCATCAATCTTATGAAATAACCTCCTTATTCAATGGAATAAAAAGTTTTCGTAAGGAAATTCTTGAATAAAATGAGTCCTACGTTAATTTGATATTATGATCACCACATCATTGAATAATTTATTAACTACATTGAGATGATATACCCTCTACATAAATTCTCACAAAAATATAATTGTGTTCTATTTTCCTATAATATTGAATCGGAAAACGATTTGTAGTGTACACTTGTCATAAAAAAGATGCATAAAATATATTTATTTCTATTATGGGATTAATGAAAATATTTTTCAATAATGTAATTACTTAATCCTTCAATCATAAATTTGAGAGGGATCTCCTCTATCCTTTTAAAAAATGATATTTAGTTTATTTGACTATATGCTGAAAACATTACAAGGCTTGGAATATTTCCAAGATAATTTTCATCAATACAGAAATTTTGTTAGAATGTTTATTTAGTGGTATTAAATCACCATATGAATTTATTTAGTGATTTGATTCATTAACTTCAATTAAGATATTTTCTATCGTTCCCCCTATGGTTGAGATATATATTACTGACTATCAATTGTCTCATGGTCTTAGCGATAAAAAGAGTAAAATAATTTTTAATATGTGTCAATATAAAAATAAATCTAATGGGGTAATTAAAAATTAATATCACATGTCTTTAATGTATATGGAGAACCATACCATAATATTTTTTAATGTAATCAACATATAATTCATCTATGGAAAATACAGGTACCAAACTAATTAATTCTAAATGCTAAAAAATCTATTGGAAGCTCATAACATTATTCACGATAAAGTTCAGGAAGTTGAAAAAAGGGATTAAATAAAAATATATTACACATAGAATTATTTATCCAAATATTGAGATGAGCACTGTAAATGAATTTTTTGTGCATCTGGAACGGGTTTTGGATATAAATAAATAGAATGGTCAGATTGAAAAAATAATACCTTGGAACTTGTATCTATGATGGATCAAATAAGTTATTAGTATAAAATTGGTTTTCCAGAACAAGATAAAAAATGAAGTAAAACTAATAAGGAAAAGGAACTGTTGGAGTGAAAATTATACTCACTAATTGATGCTGTTGATTTTTATGAGAAATTTTACCTAATGAAATAATTAGAAATAATCCTAATTTTTTCAATTTCTGAACAACGATGTTAATATTTGATTCCAATGTATGTGAAGTTTACATTTATTAATTGTGATGATGTTGAGGAGGTTTTCATGAAAACAAATATGTGTCTTTATTATTGGGAAAAAATAAATCCATGTATGTTCGCTAAATAAATCCATGCACGTGAGAATACAATCTCCAAGAGCATTGTATTCCAATTTAGTGCCATGTTTGAGGAATAATAATTTTAAATAAGGTAGAGATGATAAAAATATTTACCACAATTTAATTATTGAGTATTACAAAATCATAGTTGTTTATTTAATTGATATTATCAATTTTGAGACAGATGAATTATATTGTAAATGATTTTTTGATGAGATGAAAAATTTGTTTAAGATTTCCATGTTGGTGGAAATGAAATAAATTATTTGTATACAAATATTCGGAAATAATAAACATATTTTTCATTTTCACAAAAATTAACTTATGGAACTTATTAAAAAAATTTATTGAAATTTATAATCCATTTCCCAAACTGATTTCTGCAGGAACCACTATTTCCAATGTAACATAGTAAAAGGGAGTTGATTTGAAATAGTTGTCAAAGATAATTTGATTTTAATTTTATTTGACTTCCACAATTACCGTCATTGTTTATACTATAACCATATGTGAAATATTTTCTAGTTATTTTAGTGAATCACAATTATTTTCTTAGAGAATTATTATCATATATATCAATGGAACAAGAGTTTCAAAATCAATAATGATATCATTGAAATTACTGACATCGTTGGTTATTTAGATATTGATATGGCAAGAAATGATGATTACAGAATATCCCTTTCTGGTGGAATTCTATCATGGGATGTGTTGGGTTTTATGGGATACTAGGAAACATAATAAGTTAACTACTAGCATGTTTGATTCTGAGTATCTTTCTACCACTGAAGATATTGCTCAACTTATGTGGATGAAATACCAATTTGAAAATTTATTTATTGAGGTGATGTTACCCTTTCTCTTTTATTGTTATAATAAAATTTATTTAAAACCTATTATGAATAGTGTATTATATTCTAATTAAAAAAAATATTTATATCTAATATCATTTCATCAAAGTTAAAGAGATAGGAATGAATTATAGTTGGAGTATGTATCTATAAAATCATGTTGCTATCATTTTCAAAAAACATTTATGGGAGATGATTTCTGTAAATCAAGGATGGAAATGGGTTTCCATCCAATTTCTAATAATGGTGGAGATAAACATTTCTCAACTCTATATACTTGTATTTTTATAGTGTAGTCATGAAAGAGAATTTATTCATTAATCTATCCTTTGTTATGAGCTAAACCATTTAAGGAATCATGTGAATAGGGTGACCTATGGGTAACCAATTATTTCATAATGTATGGGTAAATTATTATAACATTTTTTGGATTGTATTTACGATAATCAGTATTTTTTAAATAAAATGAATAAAATAAATTGGTGTAGAAATATGAGAAGAAACGTTTAAGAGGTTTCATGTGTCACTAATTATGGAAAACAAGGGTTTTAATTCAATGATTATTGTCTCATATAACGTGTTATCTAACATAGGCATAGAGTTGTTGATAACAAATCCATATCTATATGTTACAATGTTTAGTGTTTTATGAATAATTTTTGACAAAAAAATCCAAAGGATGATATTTTTGAGATGAAGATGGTAGGAAGAGTTTGTGACGGTACTGAGAAGGGTGTTTTGAAAGTATGTTTTTCATTATTGTCAAATAAGATAAATCTATTCACATTATAAAATATAATAATCAGAATTACCATCATATTCATGAAATTAGACTAAAAATTGTTAATAATGTCCAATTTATGGGAGAAATTGTTTCTTGATGGAACAACTCATCAGACTCACCTTCAGTCTGGAATGACGAATGATTGAAATGAGTAATCTTCTTCAAAGTAGTCAAGACTATGATATAAATCTGATGATGTATTGATTTTTAAAATTCCAAATAGTCTTAAATTATATGTGAACATGAAATTAATGACTTTTTAATGAAATGAGGAGTACCCAAAATCATATTAAAGCATGGTATGAAAGAAAGATGTTGATGGATGTTTGGAAACATACAATATGTTCCATCACTAGTCATGGATAATATAATCTACCCTTAATCCTATTAAATTCCATGTGGAATTCATGATGCCAGAATATTTTTTAAAAATATGTATGTTGATAACAGTATCTGGTCAAGGTTACTCGTTGTGAGATCAGCCGATGTAGATCTGTTTGAAGGTGTTAAAGGTGTTAACAACCTAATGTTTTATCAATGGAAATTCCATTCCTATAATTTTGTCATATCACAACATTAAATCACAACACAATGACCGAGTAAGTACTATATGACCTTTAAACTTATTATTGTCACTTCTGTTATTTGAATTTCAGAAATATGACATACACGGTTGTGATTAGTATCATGATTGGAGTCCGATAAGGAGAAATAAATTTTAGTTGAATAGAAACGAACCCATATGAATAGTAATGTTACCCTATTGTACAATAATATTACTGTTATGAATATAAAATATTCAAAAAGAATAGTGACCTCACCAATGAGTGTATAAATAAAATATAGGCATCTTATAAACTGTAATATTACCATCGTAAAAATATTGTAATTTTTGTAAGTCATAAATAATTCATAATAATAAATTTATTAATTAAAAAAAAAGTGTATTTTCCTAAAATTTATTCTCAAATTATCAATAATATTTATTGAGGTTTTAAGATAATTTTAAAATACATTACAAAATTTTTCAAAACATTATAAAATCAGTGATAGTTTTAAATTCTATATTTTTTATGTAAATTATAATTACAATTATAAAATAAATATTTAATATTTATAAAATCGTTTTTTAGAAATGAATTTCATTTTTTTTATTTTACACGTGAAAACTTGGTTATAATGAATATTTTGGATTTTTATAAAATACATGAAATTTTTATGAATAGTAAAATATATTAATTTGAAAATTAATCTAAATACATGATTAATTGGGAAATTGATGATGTTATGCTAATTTAATCCCAATTGTATTGAACTAAAATGAACTTATTACTATTTTGGTCCTGTAATAATAACTATTTCAGGTCTTGAGGTAGAATAATCAACTATGGTATTAAATATGATGAAAACCCTCCTCTCCTCTATTATAAGTTTCAGCCCTCCTTACCTCTTCACATCAATCAACTCCAGACTTCTTCCTTTCATAAATTATTTACAAATCTCTTTCCAAGCTCCTCCCCCACGTCCATGAGTCCTTAGTATCTTCAGTAGACTGAAAACTCCCCCCTTAAGTGGTTCTTAAGGTAGAATGATTCATGAGGTAAATTTTTCTATTCAATTCTTTTTATTTATTTTCAAGTTCATTTGTTTATTTTATATCCATACTTCTAATCATAAAAATGTTATGTCAACTAAATTACATTAAATTAAAGTATATTTTTATTTTATAATGGAATATGTTATTATCATATCTCTTTTACTCGTATTTTATACTTGTAGTAAAAACACCATCTGAGGTGTGTTAATTAACCAAATTACAGGATGATGGATTTTCAATATCATTTACCATATTCAATTCTAGTCATGAATCCAATATTTTTGGTTGAACGAGATTATTATGTAATATATCATGTGTGTGGTTCTATAATCATTTTGTACGCATTACATTAAATTATAATGCATAATTAATACGTTGTGATCAAAAAATTCCAATAAACCCTACATGTTTTCAGTAGTGTTTTATAAAATGATTCTACATCACTGAAATTATCCAAATTAAATATTCAACCACATAACTATAGGTATTTTCAATAATAAAGTTTACCACCAATTATGGGAAAAGTTTATATGATTTGATGTTAATGAACATAAATGAACCGATCATAAAAATCATGAATATTAACAAATTCGAACATAAAAATTGATCCAATTAACACAAAAAATGGTATTTAATATAATTAAAAAGGATATACTAAACCTTTCACATATTAAATATGTTATTTAATTATTATGTTATGAACATAATTTTATTATTCAGTCCATTAGTATCAAGTTGAGAAAACCATCAAACTTATTGAATGGGATCCTCAAAATTTCAGATTTAGTCAAGAATGTATTCTATGTTATGGCCTTCTACGTGTGATCCATAATGATGGGGTATAATTTTGAACCTCCCCAATACATACCTAATGATTTAGAAGTAATGGGAAACACATTCTACTCAGATTAAATCCTCTTATGTAAACAGGATACCATGTCAATAATCCGTTATGGATTCTACCCAAACCACTTTTGTTCCATTAGGTTGTATTATCTTAATTTTACCAAAACTAATTAATTTATCTTTTAATGTGAAACATATAAATTAGGTTATTTTTAAACAATTTATTTATATAGAACTGTCATCATTCTCCTTGGAGGATATAAATGTGTTTAAGTGATTCCCTCTTAAATACATCCTGATAAGAAAACTAGTTTTGAGAGAACTTCCATAGTTATTACCCAACATAAAATTCACTCTATCATCACTTTTAATCCTCAATTGTAATTTTCAAATTACTATTTATATTATTTAAACTGTCTTGGTTCCCATGTGGTTTTATATAACATATTTTTTTTCCTTAATAAATTCACTATAATAATTTCCTTAAAACCAAAAAAAAATGTTTTAATGCTAATGTTTATATATGATTGATTATATATGATTATTTCTGTTGAAACATATTAATTAAAATTTATGATTGGAGTGCCTATATAGCACACTAATACATTGCTAAATGTTGAGTCTCATTAGATTTTATGTGCACTAGTCCTGGTGTTTAGAATTATCTCTTGATATAGTCATATATTATGTTGCTTCTACATAACTATGACTTAATGTCTAAATTATTCCATGTTTGTATGTTTTGATTTTATATGTTTCAAGACATTTTATATCATCATGTCATAAAATTTATATTGTGTTTTATGGAATTGTTCTTATAGTTATTAGCATATTATTCTATTTATCTCATCCCTTTATTCATGTGTAATGTCTCGCATTTTCCATTTAATATTTTTTAATATTATAGATAATTCTATTGAGGCCATGTCTTTCGATGATGTGCGATTCAGAGGCCCGAAGTGCCTAGCAATGTCATCACATCTTGTATCATGGAAACCTAGCCACCACTGAGCCAATCCCACATAGGATAAAGTTGTTTATGGGCACACTACCGCGTACATAGAGCCCACACCAGTTACTCAGACATAGTGTGTGATCATTACTACACGTCTTGTACTAACGTTTCTACACAACAAGCCTTGCGACACAGGGAGTTGTACACAGACAGTACACGGGGACAGAAGACCTGGGGTGTAACACATCTACAAACGGTGTACATTTCTATACATGGATTGATCTTCTTGTATACCTTCTCTTGGATAGGTTTCCTATTGGTTAGTGCCCCTTTTACTCTTTCGCATGAATGTCATGTATCGTTTCCTTTTTTGGGAGTATGATCCCTTCAGCAGGTCCTTTCGTGATATAGTTATGTATCCCTCCTAGAGGCTAAGAGGAAGATCCTCTATCCATTATTGACCATAAGTAGTGCGACCTGACTCTCCCCACATGGCACCGATGCTCTATATAGAATGTGAATCCAAATTGGTTGTTGTATCCTCCAAGCCCCTGATAGTGATCCACATCTATGTATCATGATCCTTCCCATCTCAGGATTTTGTTCTCTCGGAATGAGTGTATCTATCCCCCATGACATTTCCCAATGGACATTTCATATTGGATGGATGTAATCAAAGCTATCAGACTCATGGTGTGAGTTCTCCCAAATGAGTTCTTCATGGAATCGTCAAACTAAATCCCTATTGAGGAATGCAGTTGTGTGACTTGTCTCTAGACTACGAGTCTGGGTTTTGAGTATATATTTTTTGTGTTCACCTATTATATGTTCAATAGAAATCTATTGTGTAAAGATGATTGTGCCATTACATTGTGTATTGCATTGGGGTTTTCGTGGTACACTAATGTGTATTGTTATACTCACTACTGCACAGGCTTTGTTTTCACATGTCATGTCTTGTGAAAATGAGTATTCTTTTGACATATTCTAGGGTGGAAAAGGATAGAATCATGCTTTCTGTGTAACCCAGATTTCAATGTGTTCCGACAGCTATGAGCAGCAGTCCTAGTACCTTATTGTGTATAAAGGTTGCACTTTTTTGTTTTTAGTATCTTATTTTTGGTGGGCTTGTATTCCAGCCCAGTTTACATTCAGTTCATTACATCCCATCATAATCTATTTGTTGGGATTAGTTGTATGCATGATATTTGTTCCTTAGTGGGTTTTTTCAGAATTTTTGGGCTTGGATATATGTGCATGTGTACCGTTACATAGGCAATGCCTCCCATGTATGTAATTTGCCTACTCGGTGCTCGTCCCCAGCCCCTGGGCAATTAGAGGGGGGCTTCGGGAGTCGCAGCACAGGTCCCACTAGGATGCGTCTGGATAGAGATACATATACCTATGTTATCGATATATGCTCCTCTCGTACATGAGGGAATACTACCACAAAGGTAACAGGATGAAGGTAGAAGTATCACACAAGTAACACCATGAATATAGAAGTACAACTTGGGTAAATGTACCATGCCGATATAGCCACAAAGATAGAAGTACCACACATGTAAAACTTCCCAACACAAGTTAGATCATAGCAGAAATACAACTTCGATAAAAATAATTATGATTCAGACCTACACTGGATCACTATGAATGCTGATAGCCAGCCACGAGATACTCTAGAGATAGTAACAAGTAACATAAATAGTCACTATGACGAACTCCTCTGCTGCTAGTCCACTGCTCATATATCGGTTATATTGGGCCATCATCTTCATATAGAGGTGCTTTCAACTAACCATTTACTTCTAAGGCACTCCTCTGGTCGAGTAATGTTCGGTCTATTTCGTCATACAAATGTGCCCCCCATCGTGAGGTTGTCGCGTCACATATAGGTGCTCCTCCTCAGGGCTTACTGAGGTACATCTCCAATAGAGTACCATGTATCTCCCACATCACACATAGGTGGTCCCCACCATGGGTCTTACACTTCCCATAGAGGTGCTCACCATTCCCTAATACATCAGTCATATTTCTACCGGAATTATGTCTCCCAATGAGTTAACCCAATGATTCATCATTTCATAAGGGTTTCAATATAACAGACGACTCGCCAACCAGATTCCCTGTCTATGCGTTATTGTCATTTAAGTGGCAAGGACCCAGTTAGATTCAAGTGAGATCCAACCCTGCCGTAATCCAAGATTTTCCAAAACTATCATTGATAAAGTCAAAAGCATAGTCTCTCCCCATGAATGCCAATTCCAAAGATGGTTTCTCAAACAGACATCAAGTACTCGATATAAGGCCCTTTACTTTAATCTTGTCCCGGTTGGCACCGGCTCCGGTCCGACCCAACCCGCAGGGGGGGCCTCTTGGGGGTGGACCACAAAGGGGAGGCCCTCAATAGGGAGACACATAATGGGGCGGTCAGCAAGTGTGGGCCCCGCAATGGTGCATCCCAACCCGTATAGGTTGTGGTCCGCAAGGGAGCCGCCTAGATGTATGAGGCGTGACCTGAAAGGGGTTCTCCCAAGACGCTACTGAGGGAGCGACCCCCCCCCCCCAGTGTTCCCAAATGGGCGAAGGCCATTTGGCTTTCTTTGTTGTGGGGTCACCATGTGGCGCTGTCAAGTGGTGTGTGGGACCCACTGGGGTGCGTTCTTCCAGTTTTGTCATGGTCGGCCAGTGTGTTGACCAACTTATCGAGGGGTGCACACCAGTGTGATGCACCACCACATGTGGATTTCTTCTGAGGTGGATAACTTCCTCCGGTTTTCATAGTTGACGTGTCATGACCTCCTTTTTAAATCGACGTCACATGATGTCACACCATGCCTCCTCCATGGATGATCGGTCCTGATTGCTCTGACATCAACCATGGATTTGGGTTGTGACCTCATCATGTGGTGTGCATCGACGTGATATCCCTAACATAGCCGGTGGATATCCTGTCATTGTCGATGTTCAATAAAGGCTCATATATAGCATGATGGTGGAGAGTTCAGACTGGGTTCATTAGGAATACACCATCCATGTTAGATCGAAACAGGAGGGTTTTATGGTTTTAAAATCAATTGAATTAAACAAAAATAAAAAACCTTCAAATTTTCCCTGAAACAACCTCCCATATGAACGAATGAATCATGAATCACAACATTGGTCGGCTGGTATGCATTTATCTTATTATTCAAGAACGAGGAAGAGAAAATCATTTTAAATTCCCAAATGACTAAACCCTCTAACGCAGTCGTCGATAATGAGGGATATTGGTCATTGGTTGGGATTCGATCTTGCTATGCAATGATCCATGTGTCGTATTTCATCGGCATTCATAATAAATTCTCCAAGGATATATTCTCTCCAATGTTCCAGTGGATTTTAGGGGAAAAATCAAGGGTTATGAGTCAAACCCTGGGCTCCTACTAAATTAAAGAAACTAATAGTCGTTTCATAATGGAAACATTTTAAAATAAATTAAAATATTAATTTATTTTATTTCTTCTAAAATGTTTCCTAAAAAACTCCAAAAAACTGAATTTTGTTGATGACCCATGCCGGTCAATGTTAGGCCCCGACTAATGTAAATTCAAAACTATGAACACAACAGTTGCCTCAGATTTCTGATATGGGGAACCATTTAAATGTTAGTCAAATTTTTTAGGAAAACTGCCCACACGTGCTGTTTAATGTTTAAATTAATTCAATAATTTATTTAAGGAACTCTGGGCCTCGGAATAGCACCCCGTCAAAAGTTATGGTCATAAAATAATTCCCTATAATATTTAAAAATAATACATGGAAAATTTGAGACATTGCATCATGTGTTCTCCAAGGTAACCTATGCAGATGTTTGAGAATAATAGAAGTTAGGATCTCATTATGATTATTAAATAAAGAAATGTTTTATTTATTTCAATGTTTTCATTTTTATGTACCTATCATTTCCAGGAAAATGAATTTATGATCCTTGGCTTGTACTCCGAAGTATAATTATTATAAAAATCATTCAATGATATATTAAAAAATATAGGGTCTCTATAATGTGTATTAGAGGATGGTCATGTTTTTTTGGAGATTGTGAATAGATAAGATTAGTAAGAACATTATAGATGAGACTATATATAAGAAAACACCCCTAAATTTTTGTAATTATAGAATAATTTATTTATTATGAAAATACATCACAGTTTGGATATAAACAAGTAGAGATGGCTCTAGAAGAGATGTATCTAGGGGTAATATCTTAAAACACCACATTCATCTAGACACGAACTAAAACTGGTGCATGAAAACTATCTTTGATTCACGTTTGGTTTTACATTAACATGGTATATGATTTGGTAAATTAATTTTCATGGTACAAATCATTATTAAGGAAATAAAATAAGACCATTAGAATATGATGTAATAAAAACATCAAGGAAAACCAACATTCGAACATAGGGAATCACCTGTTAGGATATACTTCTCATTTACATGTTTATCCTCTTATATTGAATGTTTCCTTTTTTAGGCACAATAGCTATGTAATCAAGACCAATAATTGTATTTTATTTTTCTTTTTAATGGTGGTAAATAAATGAACATGTTTCAACAATCAATGTGATAGTTAATTTGAAGAGATCCCTAAAGATATGTCTGATATGATTGGAACATGTGCTCAAAACATCATTAAAACACTTTCTTTGCTGGGTCAAGATACGAATTATATATGGAATAATGTGGAACAGCCTTATCCTCAATAAAAAGATCCTACTTCCATAGAATAATTCATGTGGCAATAGCCACCCAGGTTTCATGGATATTCTAATCCCCTACTCATAGAACAATTTATTTCCTCTATTGAAAAGATATACTCTATCCTCCGGTGATCAGCAAAAGAGAAAGGTGTACCATGATTATATCCTTTGGATGGGGAAGCTGATCACTGGGGTAAAATGATCATGAATTAGATTCACCAATTGGAAATTGATTCTATGGAATCGAAGGAATTCATGAAGATGTTTTTCTATAAATATTTTCCACGAACCCTCTATCTCAAGATGGAAATAGAGTTCCCTAGACTCAAGAAGAAGGAATATGAGTCTATCAGGGCATGTGAAGAGAACATCACATGGATTACAAGGTATTCCTTTGTATTTTTCATTGAACACTGATATAAATTTGGATCTTGTCATTAGTGTACTAAATTAGAGTCCACCAAAAGCATCTTTGATTTGAGACATTGATATTTATGAGGATATTGTCTGTTGTTACCTCAAGGATGAAACATTATTATCCAATGTGTTAAATTTTTGGGAAGAACCATACTGGGAACTATCTGAAGGGAACACCGAATTTCATCAAATTTGGAAAGTTGGGACATCTGGCTAAAAACAACAGATGACATATGATGAATTCCACTATTGTGGAAGAATAAATAAGAGTTCATATCAACAATCACCTTGTAGTACAATATTAAAACAACTATAAGAATTGGAATTATGTGAACAATTTCCCTAAGACGAGGGTTGTCATAGGAAATCAACAATAACCTCTAGGGAAACAAGGAATGAAAATTGACATCGCTACTCTAAGGTGGATCTATACAATAATGCGGTGATAGGTATGCTAGTTATTCATTCTTGAATAGATACTATAGTATTTGATTATTTTTCTATGCATTTATTCTTATCTTTAATGTTTCGTAGAACTATTCAAACATCACCTATAAATTATAACCGTATGTTATCTATGATAATAGTGAATTGAATAACTAATGGGATCATGGTTTATAAATCCTCCCAGGTAAATGTTTATTTTCATTACCTCCTAGAAAATCTCATCAAACCTCTATTATTTTAGTTCAATGGTATATTTGATATGGATTGAATATCATTATACAAACTCATAGTCTACTACAGGGAAAGGGAGATCAATCTTCACATCCTGAAGCATCCTCTAATTTAGTACATGTGTATGGATGAAGATCATTCTCTTTTATAATCATTGTCTTAGGTGTAGATATTAATTCCGTATGAACAAGCATGTCAAGATAAAATTATTGAGATTATTGAGAAATCAGGATCTAGTCTATTTCTATAAGGTGGGATTACACTTATTTATTCACCAAAGAGTATTATAGTCTTACTCCTCATCCATAGAATGAGTTATCAATTCACCATAATCCATTATTTCTACATATATCAATGAAACCTTATAGAATAGTCACCTTAGATCTTGAGGTGCTAAATAAGTTATTAGAGAAGAATATGGAGAAGGGGTTTATACACCTGAGTGCTTCACCATTAAGTTCACCATCCTTTTCATCAAGAAGAAGGATGGATCAATGCACCTCTACATTGATTATAATGGGCTCAATAAAATCACAAAAAAGAACAAGTACCTCCTTCCATGAATAGAAGAATTGATCGATTAGCTTCGTGGGGCCAGTTATTTATCTATGGCAGACCTTTGGTCAGGATACCACAATTAAAGGTGATGAAGGAATATATTCCCTGGACTGACTTTTCAAATAGTTGAAGAGACTATTAGTTCATGGTGATGACCATCAAACTCACTAATTCTCTAGAAATGTTGATGGACTTAATGAATATAGACTTTAAAGATTACCTCATTCAGTTAAAGGTATTATTTATCGATGATAGTTTAATATACTCCATGAGAAATGATGAACATGAAGAGCATCTGGATTTTATTCTAATGACATTGTGAAGGAGGGAGATGTATGAATAGTATAGTAAATGTGTTTTCTAGATAGAGTAAGTGTCTTTTTTTGTTAATGTTATCACCAATAAATGGATATATGAGGGCATTTACAATGAAAATGTGATTTGAGAGTGGACCAATCAATCAATTTTAATGGAGATCATCATCTTTCTGGGTTTATTACTGAATTATTGACTATTTGTGATGAAAATTTCATGATTTTCAAACCCAATGTCCACTGAAAATCAAAAGGGAATTATGTTTTTCTTTACTTAAGAATGTGAATAATTCTTTATAAAGGTGAAAAATATTCTAATCATTTTTCTAGTACTCACACTCCCTACAAGTAAAGATCAATTGATGGTGTATAGTGATGCTCCAAATAAGATATTAGGTTGTGTTATGGTGAAAAATGATATTGTGATATCCTATGACTTAAGGCATCTAAAAATATATGAGAAAAATTATCATACACATGATATAGAGTTGGTGGTTGTGAACATTATATAGAAAATATTTTTGAATTATCTCTATGTGGAGAAGGGTGAGATATATATAGATCACAATAGTCTCAAATATATATTCACATAAAAACAGATTAATTTATTCAACTGAAGATGGTTAGAGCTCATAAATGATTATGACTACTCAATCCACTACCATCCCGGAAAGGTAAACAATGTGGAGGGTTCTCTAATTAGAAATGATCGTGTATCATTATCAATGATGATAATAAAAAAAAGATCCAATCATCATTGATCATTTGAGGATGGAAAAGATAATCATTAATTGATGAACAACATCAATCCATTCAAAAATGATTTCCCCACAATGCGTCATGGATAAAATAAATGATTCTCAAAGAAAAGATGTGGAAATTCAGAAAAGGGTGGAAGCCATTAAAAATGTGAAATCCTCAGATTTCATGATTGATGCAGAAGTAGTTATATGATTTGAGTCATGATTATGTGTACCATCTGATCCAGAAATAATGAACGATATTTTTAATGACGCACACAACTCAAGAATATATATTCACCCAGGGAGTACAAAGATGTATCAAGATCGCTAAGGGAACATTTGGTGAGACAATATGAAGATTTTTATTTCAGAATATATATCAAAGTGCCTGGTATGTATAAACGTGAAGGAGGGATGACAGAAGTCTAATGGGATTATGCAAGCACTACCCATACCAAAATGGAAGTTGGAGAAATTAACCATGGACATTTTCACTTGACTTCAAAGGATATCTATTGAAAAAAGTGTTATGGGTCATTGGTGAACGTATTACCAAGGAATGTCACATTATAACCACGACTCAAGATTCAACGTAATGTTTCAGAAAAGTCTCCATCATACTCTATGCACTAAACTGAACATCAGTAAAGAATTATATCCATAAATTGATGTCATGTCTGAGAAAAAAATTCAGAAACTAGAAGATATATTGAGATCATGTTCTATGGACATAAAAGAGGATATGATCAACATATTCCACTAGTTGAATTCATCAACAAAAACATTTTCCAATTTAATATCTGAATGGCATCATACGATGCCATTTATAGGAAAAGATGTATAACAATGACGTGTTAAGATGTAGTCGGTGTACATAGTCTACTAGGCCATGAAATGGATAATGAAATGGTGTAGAAGTTGAAAACCATTTAGATGCACCTAAAAAAGCCCAATGTTATTAGAAGAGATATCTGTAAAATATTAGATAATTCATTGAGATTAATGGTGGGTACAATTTATTTCTATGCATATTCATATGGAATAAGGACATGAGATTAAAGAAGAAATGTGCTCTATATCCTAGGTAAATCAGTGCCTTCAAGATTCTTGATCATGTTGCGGCTAATTCTTATTAACTGGTACTTCCACCTACCATGTCTAAAGTACCTGATGAATTCCATGTATCCATATTAAGGAAGTGCACAAAAGATCCTTAACGTGTATTATCATTTGAGATGATAATGTTGGAGAATGATCTTTCTAATGAGGAGCATCTCTTGAAGATATTGGATCATAGAGATAATGTTATTTGTTAATAGAATACTAACCTGGTCAATGTATTATAGAGGAACCATATGTATGAAGAGGGAACATAGGAACTAAAGGAAAAAATGAATGAAAAGTACCCACAACTGTTTATTTCATAGAATTTTATACAAAATTTTGACGGATAAATTTCATAAGGGGGGAATAATGTAACGACTGTTGTTTAATAAATGGAAATTACCTAATTATAATTATGTCATATAATGACATGAAATCAAAACACAATAAACTACTATGTACTTTGTGACCGTCAATCATAATATTGTCTCCTCAGGGATTTAAATTTTGATAATATGATATAACATAGTTGCGATCAGTAAAATGTTTAGATTCCGATAATAGAAGCATATATATTTTCAAATTGTAGGTAACACTTAAAAAAGAAATATTTTACATATTAATAGTAATATTACACTAACTATTATAAAATCATCCAAAATAGTATTAACCTCTCCCATGATGGTATAAATTAAATTTAAGCATCTTATAAGTGATAATTTGTCCATAGTGAAAGTATTTGTATTTTTTAAAATCTATAAATAATTATTTAAAATAACTTAATTTAAAATAAAATGAATTTTCCTCAATGGTTTTCATAAAATATCAATTTTATGTCTTCTAGTATTATGATAATTATATAATACCTTATTTAATTTGTGGAAACATTATAAAATCTGTTAGAGTTTTAAAATATGTATTTTTAGGAAAATTATGATTTAATATAAAAATTACATTATTTATATTAATAAAATTATTTTGGAAAAATGGATTTACTTTTTGGATTCAATATGTCATAAAAACAATCGGGTGATTTTTTGGGAGTTTTCTAAAATATTTGAAAATTTGATGACTAGTAATATACAATAATTTCTAAATTAATCTAAATACAATATTTATATTGTCATGTATGATATTCTACTGATGTATATTCAATTAGTTTGAACTCACATAAATTATTACTATTATTTTCATGGAATCATCACTATATCTAGAAAATAGATAAATTAATAAAATACGGAGTTAAATATTATGAAAACACTCCTCTCCTACACTAATAATATCGCACATCCATACCTCATCTCTTCACTCTAATAAATTCATTTTTCCTTGGCTAATTTTTTCCCAAATATCTCTCTATGATCCTCCCCCATGTCCAAATTATGACAGTTAATTAAATGTACCAACACCTATCCCATTAAGAAGCTCTCAAGGAATAATGATTCAAGAGGTAAATTCCTCTTTTCAATTCTTTTATTTTCTTTATATGTTCATCAGTTTTCCTATATATCCATATCTATACTAAAAAAAATGTTATGAAAACATTATTACCATTCTAGTACTATTATATTTTTAGGATAATAAAATTAGTTTCTATAATCTATACATTACTCTTGTTTTATACTAGTATTAAAGACACCTTTTAAGATGTGGGAATTTACCAAATGCAAGGATGTTGGGTATTCAATTTCGTTTACCAACTACAAATCTGGCCATGAAACAATTTTTGTCATAGTTGAACCATATTATTATGTAATATATTCTATTTATGTTTGTAGAATAATTTTTACCCACGATATAAAATTTTAATGAAAATGAGATTTTAGTGATAAAAACCCACCAATAATCCAAAAGGTTATCAATAATGTTTTATATAATGATTCATCTTCACTCTCAGTAACCAAATTAAATTTATAACCATGTAATATTTTTATTTTAAGTAATAAAATATAACTCCAATTATGGATAACAATCAATGTTTTACATGATTCTCAATTCATGAATATAAGTAAATAGATCATAAAAATCATGAAAATAAACTGACCCGAACAATGAAAATGAACAACTTTTACAATGAAAAATGTCATCAACGAAATTAAAAATGATATACCAAACCATTTAAATATATATGTGGTTATTTAATAATTAATTAATGAACCTAATTTTAGTATTCAGGTCATTTATAAAAATTGGAGAACACCATTGGACACAAGGTATGAGATCCACTCTGTTTCCTTTTTATTTATGAATGTCCTCTATGTTATGACCTTTTATGTGTAATCCCTAATGAAGGGAAATGATTTTAATCATCCTAAATACTGACTTAATTATTTATAAATGATTAGGATCCCATTTATCTCTCATTAATCCATCGTTGGTACACCAGATATTATGTTGATAATCCCTAAGAGATTCTACCTGAATCCCCTTTGTTCATTTGGATTGCTTTATAATCCTTTTACCAAAGTGATGTCATCAAATAATTTTATATACATCTCATAAATTCTTTTTAAATTTACCATATTGATTAATAAATACCCATTCATCATTTTATTTTAGTGATATACATTTTTTAGGGATTCCCTCCTCAACACTTCAAAATAAAGAAACTGGTTTTGGTGTATCTTTTTGAATTATTTCCTGATTACAAGTGAAAACTACCTTCTGTTATAATCTTCCATAGTATTTAGAAAATTAGTAATTTTTTATTATGATAAACATTTTGGTTCCCTTATAATTTAATAAGATGAAATGATCCATTTTTTAAAGTCTATAATGTATTTTGATTAATACTACCCAATAACGTTTTAATGCTAAAATTGTTTAAATAATTTTTATAAATTTTTTCAATTATACTTGACATCAATTACCATGATACATGCCAATTTCACATATGAAATTCCATATACATTTTACTTCCATTCAAGCATGGACACTTTTATGATATGCCTATTTGTTATACACTATGACATGATTGTGGTATCCAATTCTTTCCATGGGTTAAAATTACATATATATTTCATTGATTATATATGATCCATTATGTGGAACCATATTCAAAAAAAATTAATATTAGAATGCCCATAGAGAACACTAATGAATTTGGTAAAGGTGAGTCTTAGTAGAAGATATGTGTGATAGTCTTGGAGGTTAGCCTTGACTTCTGCTAATATCAATTTTCATGTTTCTACTGTAGTATTATGTATCCATGTGTAAGTGATACCGTGTTTATATATCATGATTCCATATGTTACATTCCATTTTATACCATCATGCCATGTCATATATTCCATTTTCTAATGATTTTCTCATACTATTATCCCACTACTGGGCTATTTAGCTCATTTCATTGTTCATTTGTTCCCTAGAGTACCCTATGTAGATGTTTGAGGGAAACTTTGGTTATGAGATCAATTTAATGATGAAATAATGAATTTTTTTATTTAGTTACATGTTTTAAATTTTATGTACCTAGTCATCCATGACAGTAAACCTCATGACACATGGATGGTGCTCTAATGTAAAATAATTCTAAAAATCATGTAATGTAATATTTTAAAGGAAAGGGATTCAATAAAGGTTGATCACAATGACAGAAACAAAAGGATAAACATTTCTCTCTGACCAATTTCCAATAAGGAGAAAATCATCGACAAAATAAATTTTGTGTTGGATGTATCCTTTTTTATCATTATCATTAAATATAAAAAACTGTTGCATTTTTTGTTTCAGATACAGATTTATCAGGATCTGTATTCCATCTTAATTATCATTGGAAGATGTCCTTTTTTAGGAGTTGTAAGGAAAAATTAAAAGGAAGAAACTAATGTTGTTGGGGGATAATAAGAAAATGAATTTAGAGGAATATAAAAAAATTAGTCATCCAATCCTCAGGATGAATTGATTTATATATCAAATTTTCTATCATTCAGGTCATGTGAAAAAGGAAAAAATGTATTTAATGTTTATTTAGAAATCACATTGAAAGATGTGAATTTTTCATTATAATTTAGCAAATCAGAATATAAATGTGAATAATTCAATTGTTGTGAAAAAACTGAATTATATTTAATTAATTTAGAAATTTTTTATGTGGAGAAATAATATTATAGTGACTAAAAAACTTTATCAACATAATGAAATCATATTGGGTAATCAATATCAAGATCATTATTGGGATTTTTTTTGAACATTGAAGTGAGCTAAATTTTTTATAGGTCTTGAGATGAATTAGATAGAAAAAATATTGATACAAATTTAAATGGATGGAAAATGTGTCAAATTTAAATTTGACTTATATGGAATCCCTAAATATTCATTAAAATTTGTTAAATGGTAAAATATTTTTAAAATCATTCCTAAACCATAATTCCCCACATATAAAATGGGAAAATTATTTTGTGTATTATGAAACCAGTATAGATAAAAAAAGAGAATAAATAAGATTCATATTTTAGCATGAATAATTTTAGTTTTTTTTATTCCAGATGATTTAATGATAGAGAAAGGAAATGAGTGTGGTCAAGATCATATTTAGGGATTCCAGAATCATGTTGGTTAATCTAGTCTCTATTCTCAGATAGATGTAGAATAATTTTATATTGGTTTATGAGGTATTCTAACAGAATAATATTTCGTCATTGTGAAATTTGACATGGTAATCAGTCTATGAAATTGTACTAATTGTCATTATGATGACTAGCAAATGATTATTCCTATTGATAGTTGTGGAAGTTAATAATTTATTTATAAGAAAATATTAGTGAATTTTGATCAAGAAACACCAAAAATTTTCTATAACACAAATTATATTACTTCGTTTCCAGCTACATAATGAACATGACCTATTTAATTTAAATAACAATACATAAGTGTAATGAAATATCCTACTCAATATATTCAACCCAAATGGATTGTTTTCCTGTGTATTATGTGGTATTGACGGATTTCCAAACCACACAATGGAATTATATATTAAGTTTGTGTAGTGAACCTCATAATGTATTGTATTGCAATGGATCGGTTTTTGTTTTGTTTTTTGAATGGGTAAAACTTTTTAACAGTTGGTTATTGTTGTTAAAAATGGAAACATAAAATTAATAGATATCACTAATTCATCCACCTCACCCTCTCATTGATACTTAGATCATTTTGGAAACTAACAATTATATTTACATCAACATCAAAATAATTATATTAAATTCTAAATACATTGAGTTGAAATTGAATATTACATATCAACAAAAAATTGGTGGCCAAAAATAGTAGAATATCTATTCATGAGAATTCTCATATAGATCATCCCCAAATAATTTAAATGGTAAGTGGAATCATCTTAATCTATTCTTAGAGTTATAGTATATTAATTTTATAAATTCAACATCTAAAAGGATCAGAATGAAACTATTTTTGGGAGGATATGTGTGAAACCTAGCATCTATGATGTGGTCAGTGAATCCAAGATACAGGGACATAATATTGTGTATGAAATAATAGAAAAGTTATATATAATTTAGTATTATAAATTGGTTATTAAAAGTTAATTGAAGTGAAATAATGACAATCATTGATGATACATAATGTTTGGGGTTAGATTTATAGTGTTCCTACACATATCTCTAGGAAATAGATTTATGAGATTTTCGAATAAGGAATAACCATTTCCCTGTTACAACATCTGAAATGAGATTCTTGATCTCATTAGAGTTATGAAATATTGACTAGCACAACCACCATCCAATTCCAAAGTATATTATATATTGCAGACATCCTTTTTGATTAAGTACAAACTAAAACCCTCTTATGTATTGATTCTGAGGTGGTCTAGCAGGAAAATTATCTCTATTATGAGGATATTTTGTTGATTATATTGTCTTATATAGATATATTTCTATAAAACAAGGTAACTCACCTCCTAAATATACATTGATGTAACCATAAGAATGAGGACATGTCACTTCAATAAGAGGAATCCATGAAGTGGATTTCCTCCCCACCTATTTTCACTATAGTATGTAAAAACAAATTGGGATGGAAAATTTTC
The DNA here is from genome assembly GCA_963277665.1 of Viscum album. NCBI lineage: Eukaryota > Viridiplantae > Streptophyta > Magnoliopsida > Santalales > Viscaceae > Viscum > Viscum album. Next base: position 51,216,642 of record OY728143.1, on the reverse strand, counting down.
TTATGGGGGGAAAATGTAATGAAATAATATTTTATCGAGGGAACATCACATCTGATTATATAATTATGTCAAATTTATGAAGGAAAATACAAAACATGATAAAACCAACATCATTATAATTTAAACATTAAATATATTGAATAAAATATTCAATTTGAATTAAATCAATTATATTAGGACCACAATATAAAATAATGCAACAATAATTAGAGAATTTGGATATGCTCTATCACATCGAATAATCATGCTCATGGGAATCACAATAAAAATGATGTGGAATGTTAGTAATCCATTATATATTTTGAAAATGAAAAGATAATGTTAATTGAATATATAAGTGAATGAATGATAAATTATCTATTTAGTATTTATAGAATATAGAGATATCATATTACTATTACAAATTTGACTGTTGGGTTAGTAATATGATTATATCAATGGTAACATGACTGTTGGAATAGTACTATGTCAATTCAAAATTTTAAAATCCCTATTATAATAGTATAATTTCTTATTTATGTGTAAAATAATAATTCGTTATATAGTAAAATGAAAACAACTCATCATTATGTGTTGATAAAATTAAATAAATGTTGATGAAATGATTAAATATTTGTCCGAATTTTTGTATGACATATTTGATTTATTTTTCATCTTATAAATAATATAATAATTAATATGATTATTTATTTTTGTAATATTTATTTATAATGTCTTATAATGGATTTTTATAATAACAAGATAATTTAATGAGGAACCAAGTACATTTTACATAGTGAAAATTACTACTATTAATAAAATTTGTATTCGTCTATTATATTGGATATTTTATTAATATTTAAATCTTTTAAAATAAATACCTATATTAATTAACAGTAATTTATTTTTATAAAATTACACTTTGAAAATTTTTATATTTATTTTTCATTATTTACTAAAATATTTCTATTTTTTATGAACATTTAAATGTGGTAAAATATATTATTTAACATTATAGGCTTAATTTAAAATTTTTTAGTCATGGATGATGTAATAACCCATTATTTATAAACCACATAAACTATATATAATATATTCACAAGAAGTATCTAAATTTATAATCATGAGTGAAAATAATATTCTAATGTATAGTGCATTAAAAAAACCCTCTCCACACCTTATAAACACAACAACTCTTAACCACTTCCCCTCACACCATCCAATCCTTATATCCAAGAAAACATTTGTCCAATTCTGTTCAAAATAATATATCTTAGGTAATATTTATATTGGTCTCATCAATTGACCTATCAAATCTGTCTTAAAATGAAGCCCAAGTGAATATACCCAAAGGAAGAGGTAATAACATTAATAGTGTAATTTATTTGTCCCCTCCACTATATCCAACAAAAATATTACATTACAATGGTAATAATAAATTCATGATCATATATATTCTATAATTTTTTTTAATATACACCCTCCAACATCCTCTCTTCTTTACTTATTCCCCACATGAAAGTGTCATAAATATTATATTGGATCACTGCCTCTATGGACGATGTGTTTTTGTCTCCCATTACTGAATTCATGGAAGGGTTAAATTCACTTATAATTGTTTAAAATATCCAAAAAATTTATATTATATATTTTTAAAAAATATTTAATCTATCTATATCCTTATTATTAAAAATAATCCAGTTTGATATGGCCAGTAAAACTGCCATTATTAATTAAAAAAATAACAATAACATGAAACTAAATGAATCATCCACATTTCAGAACAAATATGGATACATGGGACATGCTAATTTTATTTATGTTCATAAATAGCATATTATTTAAACATTATTGCTGGATATTTATATTATTATTTCTTCAATAATAATCCAAATTGGATATAACCTTATCACTATAGAAAAAATTCACCAAGAATAGTGAAATAAAAAATTATATCTGCTTGGAGAGGTTATAAATAAACATAATAGCATTAAAATTAATAATTTAAAAAGTAAAAGGTTATTAATTTAGTTTTTAATAAGACTAATTTGATTATCTAGTACATAATGATGATGAAAAAAGTGATTTTTAAACATAACATAATATATAGCTTTGAAACAGATTTTTTCATTAGGTTATGATCATTACCTCTCTATCTCAATTTATATCACACATTAATGTTTTATAATAATTATAAATTATGTATATATTACAATTACATATATATGATGCCTATTATCAGGTAATGTTTATTAGTTCCACTAGGATTGATACCCTGAGAGGGGGGTGAATCAGGGAAAGATAGATTAAAACAACTTCTCCCTTTGATCATGTTTTGAGAGAAAAAACCATGTTCTCTCTCTATCCCATTATAGAGTATGAATAAACCATAAAGCATGAAAAGGACAGAACAATTTTTACATGGTTCACCCTCACTAGGATACATCCAAGGAGCACACACCAGCAGTCTGGAGATGTACTAATTCCACTATAAGTGCACTATTGTTTACATGTTCGTAGCGGACTCAATGTCCCCACTAGTTTATAACCACTCACAATTTTAGAACTTACTGCTCTATTAATTTTGGTGAGAACAAATCTTCTTGAGAAGATCCACTCATAGATTATTAACCTATATATTTCTTCATTAGCACTAAATAATGCATCATCCACTATTTGTAGATTCACTATTGAATTCCAAATTTCATCCACTGATGAATACCCCTTTCCCTATGACCACTGGGCACCGTCCTTTAGGATGTACCATCACAAAGCACTCAACTTCACGAAGTTACAATTTCTGTAAATATCAAACAAGACATAGGAAATATATTTCCTTTCCACAACTCTCACACCTTCACAGAGCTCAGGCCGTTGTGAATCTCATGCTATCATAGGAAATTTTTTTTCACGATTCTCACTAAGCCAACATGGAGCACACAACTTTAGCGAAGCAAGATTAGCCCCCGTGAAACACATTTCCACGAAGCACACTGCCATCACAAACCACCTCTGTGAGATGGACACAACAATTTTTTTGGAAAAATCACTCTACTTCTCTTTAGGAGGTCGATTTCTATTTAAATGTGATTCCACCGACCATTGAACCTTCAATGTGATGTCAAAATCTCATCATCTTAATTCTAAAAGCTCTAAAATATCATTTGAAATTCTCTCTGTATCACAAAGCACCGTGAAAAATTCCAAATTACCGATCTCATCGTAATCTTGGAGTATTACATCAATTCTTTCACACCTCTACAATGATGCTCCAATCACAATGCCCTTCATCGCCATAATTATATTCAACACTTCTAATCGCTAAGCTCGTCATAGTCATGATGAACACCATCAACATTTTTCATGTCTCAACGAAATACACATCAAGAAGTCTATCTTGGTGATACTCATGTCTTTGCAATATTTTTATGAGATCTTCAAGGAATTCTAAATTTCACGATGCTCACCAAACTCTAAATTTTGTACACCTAAACATTTGGAAAACACCGTAAAATTGTGCCACCCTATATCTGTACTTTTATACCACATCCATATCGGAAATTCTTATTTAATGGTTCTTTGTCAACATGGATTGTTAAAAAAAATATCAGGACCTTCATAATTCACCATGGAAACCTACTTTTTCATCACACACAATAAAACCAAAAATGTTGCAATGTTACCCTGTGGGATTTTTTCCCGACACTTTTGTGGTAAATAAATTGAATAAGTTTTTTTCTTACATACCTTTTTAAAATTATAATCCAAATAATATGAACCTTTATTTTTTTTAATTATTTTATGGAACAAAACATTCAAGCCATTTTTCCAAATATAAGACTATTTGATCGTACATATTCTTATGTATAACAACACTGCTCTTTGTTTCCTATATAAACTAGATATATTACATAAAAATGAACTTAATACACCTCATATGATCATGATTTCTAGTGTATTTGGGGATTTGGTGCATTTCATAACAACTTAAAAATGAAATAAATCATCATTATTTAAAAATTATTTTACATGACAAAAAATGTACTTCATACATAGCATTGGAAGGGATAAGATGAGGTCATTCAAAAGAAAATGATGACCAATAAATCCCAGTATGGGAATAAACATGGAATAACAATAGGAGGAAAATTCATGTTAGTTAATAGGAATATAAATGCAGTGAAAATGAAACATGAACACACATTAAGGATTTATAAATATATTCATAACATGGAAATGTGAAAAAAATAAACAACATGATATTATCATGCCCTAAGGCTAATTGAACATGTGATAGATTGAGCCTAGTCTCATTACACCTGGATTATCATTAGTAAAACCACATTGCACCAAATTTATTATGAGTAAACCCCCATTTTACATGAATTAGAATTATTAATCTCTTATTGTACATGGTGTATCCTAATACTAAACAATACCTGATACATTAGAGCTCTATCAGGACACACCATTAATAATTGTTTCATTTTCATGTATAAGTGTTCCAAAAAGATCATACAACATGGATTCATTATACATCATAATTTATTCCTTGATAAAGGGAAGTGGAAAAACTACATTTAATTCCCCATTCAATAAGTTCCTGAGCATAAAAGTTAACACCCTTGATTGGGATAAAGGTATGGTATTCACTACATGGTGATTTTGTATTGGAAAAGCTTTGTGCAATTTCAGCAGCATGACGATGTAAAGTAGAAATCCATAAAATGGGTTTATGAGAACAAAAGGGGTCTATAATAATTTATACATGAATATTATATTAAGGGGATAATGGGACATGATATCTAAACATTAGAAATGGAATTTAAAGTCATTATATACAATAAATTCATGAATATAAATGAGAAGAGATATATCTCTTATGTAATTTCGGCATGGTAACTATTGTACACAGGAAGGATAAATATGGAAGAAAGGGAAAAAAACTTATTCAAACATATTAAGGAATGTATGGGGGAGGTGAAAAATGTATCCCATCATTATAAATTGGAAATAATTTTATGTAAAAATATAAGGAATCTTGGGAATTATTTATGAATGGAAGGTACCCTTACTTAGTATTGGGATAGTAATCAGTGGGCATAAAAGATGATAGGGGGGACTAATGGGAGTTAATGGTAGATAATGTAAGTTATAAAACCAAGGGGATGTAAGGAGTTATGGAAGAACAAATCATAAATTATGAAAATGGAAATTTAAAGGGATGACTTATAATTGGATCTTGATAAAAATTGAGAAAGAAAGTGATCCATTACATGTATGTGTGATTATAACGGTTTGAGAGAGGATTCATGGGATCTTGGTGATGGCTTGGGAGGAATCTATGGAGTTGGGTGAAAAGGGTGGTCTAGATTCAAGGAGCATGAGTGATGAGAAATGGCTGATTGGTTGGGTTTATATAGAAATGAAGGGAGATTTCTTTATTATTTTTGTTTCTGAAGCCTCATTATAAAATATTTAAAACCAACAAACATCCCACGGCCATTCTCCAAGGTTTCTTGAAAATGTTATTGGTATAAAATATTTTATTAATCTATAGGATGAGGATATTAAATTATTTTCATTGATTATGTGGATGTGAGTGACACATTAAATGAAATGATTGAAAATTCATAAAATACTTTATATGTTTAGGAGGATTCACTAAGGATTTATAAAATAAATATAATATAAATAAAATTAGATTATATTAATGGAAAAATTATTTGTCCGAATATCACTTTTACAATATTTAGTAATTCATTATATTTCTATTATGTTGTCATATAACACACTGTATATTTATATGGTATTTAATATTTACCCAGATATTCGTATATCTCAATAAAATATGAATATTTTACCAATGGATAATTTTAAAGTCATCATTCGAAAAATAATATTAATTTGATCTTAATAATTTTCTAAATAAGAGAAATTTTACTTTTAATATAAAAAAAATCATTTATTAATAATTGATATTTTTAAACAAAAATAGTTTTCATAACATAATAAATGCGATATTTTAATTCATAATAATTACATTATAATTTATATTTAAAAATATTATTTAATAATAATATTTTATTGGAATATTATTTATTTTAATGATTCATTAGTTCATCAAAATAGATGTCAGAATAACACAAAATAATATTTTATCTTTAGAAATTATTTAAAATGTAATAATAATAGAATGAATCATTATACATTATTCCATAAAACAATAATTTAAATAATCATAATTCTAGGTTCTTGTTACATATTCATTTGTTAAACTATCATACTACCTAAGAGTAATATGTGTGATGGTGAGGATTTCATGGGGTCATTTAGTAAATATAGTAAGGGTTGTGATCTCGATGGGCAAGAACTTATCCTATAAAATTTTTTACCCATTCATAAATTATTGTTCTCAACTTGAAAATTTTCTAGGGAAATTCGAGAAATACTATCTACCAAAGAAGCTCTGATAAATGAACTTTATAGGTAACATTCCTAATCATTGAGGCCATCACCTTCCTTTTATGTGTCTAAAAAAGATATAAAAATCATATATTTTTAGTCTTAATGTGATAATTGTTCAATGAATATATTATCAATATAAGGGTCATTTAAATACAATTTGATTATATATAAAAACATATTGCATGTGTTTTCTATACCATGTATACAAAATATGTAATTAAATTAAGAAGTAATGGAAATTTTATTTATAATAGTTCATGTCATTATTATCCTTCCACTTATGAAATTAAATCCCAAAAATTAAATTTCACATTCTATGGTGAAAATTAGTCAGGGTACTTCACCTTCATATTTTTAATGATGTCTTTTTCTTTCCTATTATCATTTTCTTTATGTTTAAATGGTTTATTAATCATAATGGCACCATATGATATTTTCAAAATCATCTACATTATTTAACCAGAATAACTAAGTCATATTGGATTATATTAATGGTAGCACTGATATTTCATTAAAAATGTATCTATTTTTTTTACTATGAAATATCTTCTTGAACATGATTTTTATAAAAAAGTCTTTCTGATTCATATTTAAAATTTTCAAATTAGTTTTTTCTATATCAATTTTGGTATTTCTCTAAATAAATATATCTATAACAAGATATATATATATATATATATAGTCGGTTTGGAGGTGTCTATCTATTACAATATCATAAAAATCATTTAGTTATCGATCAATTTGATATAAAAAACAATAATTTGAAAATACCATAATGGTATATACCACACATAACACGGTATGAATGTTGAGAGAATATTATTATCCAACAAATGTTACAAGATCCTTGAAATAATATTTCAATGATATGGGAATTGTGTACCTCATAATGTTGTTTACATGTAACATTGATATATTAAATTTTTTTAATGTTAACTGAGCATTTCATTAGGGAAATCATTCCAAGTATTTCTTCACGAAGAATGATAAGTGTTTTTTGTGATCATCTTTCTTCTATATTTCAACTAAGAAAAATAAAATACAATTATAGTGTTTAAATACATATCTAATAAAATTTAATAAATGTGAGGAGAGAGAGAGATCCCTTACATGGATGTGTGATTCTAGTGGCATGAGAGAGGATTCATGGGAGCATGAGGACATCGTGGGAGGACTCTAAGGAAAAGGGGGAAGAGGGTGGTCGATCCACAATTATATTGAGTGAAGAGAAAAGGGTTCTTGGGTGGGGTTATATAGTAATGTATGGTGATTTCTTTATTATTTTGGTTTTGGACACCTCATAAAAAATATTCAATGCCACAAATAATCTCATCTTTTTCCCAAGTTTTCTATAAAAGGGTTGTATTATATATTATATTAAAACTATAATTCCATGTTATATGAAAATATTTCCTTTCCTTATGTGTAGGTGATTCACACATAAAACAATATGATTTTAAAATTTTAAAATATTTTAAATGTTTTGGAGTATTCACTAAGGATTTGTAAAATAAACCTAATAAACATAAAATTTCATTAGTTTGATATAAAAACAAATATTGGGACTAATATCACATTTACAATATTTATTACTTCATTATTGGTCGATTATGATGTCATAAAACACAATGTATGTTTATATGGTATTTAATTTTTACCAAAAATTTGATTGTTGTAGAAAATTAAGAAAAATTCACCATTCGATAATTTCAACAGATGATTCCAAATGTAATAGCAATATTAACAGAATATTTAACAATATATGTTAATTATATCTTTTAATATAAAATCTGACATTTATTAAAAAATGATGGGTTTTGACAAATATAGTTTTTAAACCATAATTATAATTATTTTTGACAACATAAAAATTGAATAATAATTTATAGTTAACGAAATTAATTTAATAATAAAATTTTATAAAAATATTACTTATTTCAAAAAGTAATTATTTCCTCAATATATATTTCTTAATTAGACAAAAATATTATATTTATAGGAAATTATTTACAAATTATCAATTATATAATTAAAGAGTATTCATTATTATATACAAAAAAATGCACAAAATCATAATTATAGGTTCGTGGTACATATACTCTTATTACACAAGTATACACCCAAAGTGTAAGGTGTATGATGGTGGACCATTCATGGGGTTTTTCGGTGAACATGGTTTTGGCCATGATCTCAATGATATTGAACATCTCCCATAAACGATTTCGCTCATTCTTATGTTGTTGGATCTTATCTTGGGATTGGTCTAGAGAAATTCCTAATAATACATTATCCCTCATAATCATCGATAAATGGGCTTCATAGGGTACAATCTGACTAGTTGAGTCTATCATATACTTTTTTATATCAAAATGATTTGTTAAAAACATATATAAATACTTTTCATATGATCATTGTTCAATTACTATATTATCAACTTCATTGATATATAAATCCAATTGTATATAATAAAACAAATTCGGTGCATGTGTTATTTATACCCTTTTTAAAAAATATGGAATTTAATTAAAAAAGTGAATATTCACTTAAAATATATTAGGTCATTACATTATGTACACATATGTTTATTTCCATAAAAATTATGTCCTTATTATGTTGGTAATATTTAAAAAATTTCCTATGATTATGATATGAGATAATACTATATAACCCATTTATTTCTATGGGTTATATTTATTTTATTTTATATGATTTATTTATTTTTGGAAAAACATATGAATATACATGTTATTATGGTTGCACACCGATAGTTCACTAATTCATTGGTATTTTTTCCTCATTAGATTTTATGTATTTGATTTGGAAGTGAATTTCATCTATGGTGGTACTCTATCCACCATGTGTTATTTTCTTATTTTTATCAATGACTTATAATTATGTAATGTTATTTGATTCTTAAACAGACCTATGATTCAATGATCTAGGGCTTCCATGTTCATTATGATAAACCATTATATGATTATTCATACGCCTTTCCTTTTATGTTTTCTGGTTTTCTATTTGGATCAAATTTTTTCCGTCATTATCTTTTTTATTCCTTTACCTGGATATGAAGAACTCCCTTTTCATTTATTTATACCACATTCTCAGTTCCTTCCAATGAAATGAGTTCACTATTCACTAAAAATTCCATGACAACACCCTATAGGGACCCAACATGCCAATGAAAATACATTATCCATTTCTAAAATGTTATATTGTTTTACATTCAATATATCTGGTGGCATCATGTAACCTTCAATATATCACTTGATTAGTTAAAAATATAATTCCCAATATTTACTAAGAACCAAATATCATTTATGATTATGAATAAATTTTTCCCTATAACTCATGGAACATAGTGTTCATGATTTATATGAAAATGGATAGTATTTTTATGAAAATGAATAATGTGACCACAAACTCAAAGTTCATATAACTATATAAGAAGGTTGGAATTTTGATATGATTATCCTTTTCGATAAACTAATGATGTATAGTCATTAAATATAAAATAAATAATTAAATATATCACCCCAAATAGTTTAATGTATCATCATTCCATTAAATAGGATATCGATTCTTGATTGTTAGACTAATCAACTTTCAATTGTCTATACACATCCTATGACATCCCTATGAAATCATGGTGACTAATATTTGAGAAATTCATGGTGAAACAATGGATTGGATGAATATTTTATACATTAATATTATTTGATTGTGATCCATTTTTTCATAGTGATGATTATGCGTTCAGTTTCAAAGTTGCATATTTATTGGAAAATGTGGGGTTTCCATGTGTATATTTTTATTAAAACATATCAATTAATTTGATTACATTTTATAGTTTTTTAATATTTTTTATAGGGATTAAAACACAATTTTGTATATGTATTTTGGTTATTTAATCCATGAAAAGGGGTTTTGAAATGTGTTTTGTGTGAAAAACAGGGTTATACACCATGAGACTGTTTCATAAAAATTATATGTGATTTATTGAGATAAAAAATTGTGGGAAATGGATATACATGTATGGTTTGGGTGAGTGTGTTCACATAAGATAGGTTTTCTAATGGTAATGTGGTGATTTATAATGTAAAAGAATTTTTTTGATGTTTTATGAATTTCAAAAATGATTTATCAAATTGAATAAAAGTTATGAAACACGTTTGTGGGATGTTTTGTATGAGTATTATGTAAAAAATAAATATTGTTGTGTGTAATGAGTATTATGTGACATGTATGTATGTTTTTTGGTTCTTGTGTGACATGGAACTATTACCTTCAGGTGAAAATTGTATTTCCTGGATTCTGGAACTATTTGTCCACCAGAAAGAAAATCTGGGTAACTAGGTGGATGGACGTGTACTAGTTTGTTAGTGACATTGTGAGGATTGGACCCAATTTCACACCATTTTTTTGATGATTATTATGATGATGGTGTTCGATTACCACTATGTTATGGGTATGAATACCTACCAGTGGATCACATTCATGAGAACAAATATTTGTATGGTTATGTTCATTGAGATACAAGGTACCTAGTACCCACAGAGAGAAATTTCCAAGGGATTATATTCCCATTGTTTGTTCTCATTAGATACTTAATGGTTAACATTTGCAAATGGTAGGTTTGGCTGGAAAATTTAGTATCATAGGAATTATATTTTAAATTATTGATTCTTTAATCTATCCCACTTTAAAACTATTTTTTAAAGGTCCATATTTATTAAAAATATATTGAATCATAACATATTAATTTATACATGCAATATATTTTTTCCTTGATTGTTTATAACATGGAATCCTTTTGTCTTGGAATCCAAAATATTTTTTTAGCACAACAATCATAAACCTTTTGGTGTAATTATACTTGTTTGTTTTGGTTGTAGTTTTGGGTACAGATTTTTATGCCAATCATTCGAGTTTCTTGAATTCCTTCATGGTGCAGTTTTGTGGAGATGGCATGAGGGCACTGCCTCTTCCCATGATATTGTTAATGTGCTATCCATTTTGGGGTTGTTGATTTTGTATAGTAATTGATAATTATTTTAATCTATGTAATTCAATTCCAATTTTTTTAATAGAATGTTTTGTTTGAAAAATCCTCATTATTATGGGATTTGTCAGTTGTTTTCTATTTATAAACTTTGGTAAATCATTAAAAAAATTATAATGGGATACCCGAGCACTTATTCCTACCCGAGGGGATATAGAACACCCTTTGGGACTTTCCACGGGCAAGTTCGAGTTTCATTTTTGATGGCAAAAAGACATATCCCATGACAAAATGCTTTAAAAGGAGGTTCACTCCCAGGGTTAATGTTATCTCAGGAAGATTCAAGACAATATAGTGTTTTTATTATTGGGGCATAAAATTCCAATTAGGAGTATTATACCTAGATAACACAGCTGGTGACATAATTTGGGTTTCTAGGGGAAGTATTTATTTATCTAAGTCCTTTGGTTTTCATAGATTCATAATGATTTGGGAAATGAAAAGAGTGTTGGGATAATGGTCTCAGTGACTCATAGGGCCCGAAAATCCATTTGAAACCAATGATATTTCCCAATAAAACACATCATGATGGTGTTGTGATTGGAATTGGTCCACCAACCAAATGCCCATGTCACCCACAAAAACTAGTCTCCTCTCGCATTTTCTTGTGTCCTATTGTTTTAGAATAAAAGAACTTGTTTTTTTTAAAATGAATCTATTTAAGAAATGTTAAAGTTTATGAAACAAATTTTTAGTAAATATGAAGTGGCTTGATTATTTAAACTATATAACTATGTTTTCAAAATTGCATTCAAATTGAAAATGGTGTCTTTAAAACTCTTTTGAAAGTAGTAAATTTGTTACTTTTGGTTTGGAAAATGTTTATCCTATAGTGTTTTATAATCATTTGAAAGGTTTTTAGTTGGATGGAATTATTTAGAGGTCATGTGAAGAGTTTTAAATGGATTTATATTTGGTTACTATAGATCATATTAATTATGTTAAAAAGAATATTTAATCTTGTTTTAAAATGCGAAGAGTTATATTCCTAATTTAATAGGGATTTATAAAATGGATTTTCCTTGAAATTAGATGTGTTCTGAAATGTTCTGAGATGTTTTAAAATTAATATGTATGACATGAATGTGAGTTATTATTTGAATTATTGGGCCTCTTATAAAATTATTGTAAGATGTAAAATTGGGATTTTGATTTCATGGAAAGCAGTCATGATAAAAGATAATGTACTGGTTGATTGTTTTGCTTTTGAAAAGTGGAATAAAATTATATTTTTAACATTGGTATTACCGTGAGTGAACTCGTACATTTGTTTATATGGAATTATGGATAGTTAAAGGAAAGAATGGATGAATTTATGGATGGATAAGCGGTCTGGTCTTGGGGTGGCATGTTAATGTGCATGTGTGAGGCCCATGTGATTGCATTGGTGGGTACGCTAACCACCAACCCATTTATTTTCAATTGAATGATTTCATTTAATGAAAAACATGATGCCTTGATGACCAGTTTGGGTGTAGTATCACACTTATATTTTGAAATATTTTTATTGTGGTATTTTTTAATCCAATAATCCCTCTATTTGAACGGTTTATAGGGTTTTTATTTGGTCGGAATGTTTGGTTGAAGGGATAGTTAGTGGTCTCTTATGAGAAATGTTTTGGGGAGACTTTACTGTGGCTACCATCATGTTTTTTGTTCTTATCTAAGGAAAGTTTTGAATAATGGTCCATCTTTTTTGTGTCCTTTGGTTCTCTCATTGGATATGGTATGCCCCTATTTTCGTTTAGTGAAAAATGGAAGTGAAACCCAGATTGTTTCACTATTGGATGATCCTATATTTGATCAATATAAGAAATTTGTTTCTCGATATTTGGATATTGAGTCTACACCATTTTCATTCTACATTTTTTATCCTCTTTTGGTGGGAGTGTATCCGCCATGGGGGGGGTGTTGAAATTCAACTTAGTTTCTTAATTCACTTGACTCGTTAAAGGTGACAATAGTTTGGGGTTGTCATTGGTGGATGTACTCTAAGAGGTCCTCGATGTCTTTCGTTAGTCTATTTTATGTGAGGTTAGATGATAAGCCACCTTTGTGGAAAATATGGTCAATAGAGGTTATTGTAACCATTTTCCATAATCATGTGATTTTTGGACTAATAAAAAGGTCCCTTTCCCCGTATTGTTTCTATTAGTCATAATGGTCCTGTTATGTGATGACTTGTGATGTCATGTTTTCGTTTGATTGTAAAGGTTAGGTTGTAAAATCTTATAGGAGTCCTTTTATTCATATGTGTGTATCTTTTCGAGAAAACTCATTATCCATTATTTAGTTGATGGTGTTTTAAAATTTCCTTTCCTATTTTCATTTATCATCTGATGAAATATGTAGTGATGTGTGTGAATGTTCAATGCTCTTGTTTTTGAGAAACGTTGGGTTAGGGTAAAGTAATTTTGAAATGGGTTATGCCTTGGTGAGCCCATATGGGATTAGGGAATAATTTTCACAGCTCTTAAAAGAGATTTTCTATTTGAGGGGTTCCAAATCCTAACTGTGAGGTCAAAGATGGTTCAATAATTTCATCAACATCCATAGTTTTTATTGTGATGCTAGTGTGTAGTTAGGGGAAATTCTAGGGTTGTTCAAACCCATGTATAAAATCATATCCTCTTTAAGAATGATGGGAATATTTTAAACCCTTGGTGATGTCATATTTATTTTATTTTTCATGTTTGATGGAAAGAGGTAGAAGGACATCGTGTCCATGTAATCACAAATATAATTCTTTCCCACTTTGGTTTCCATTGAGTTTTTGTAAAAATGTTTGAAATATGGATAGATAGGTAGAGTGCACTGTTTGTGAAAATTTTGTATTAATTGTGCTCCTGAAAACCATGTAGATATATGGATCCTCATAACTACCACATAGTTTCCCAAACATTGCCGACTAATTATGATATTGTCCCAAGTCATAAAATTTTCATGTCCTTTTATTGATGCTTGTGCTGGTTGATTAAGATGGATGGTTTTATAGTAGGGAGACACACTTTATGTAGAATGTATATCATTTTTGAAATGTTAAATTTATTTCTAACCACTGTATGATGGATTATGTTTGAGCCACCCCCAATTAGTGTCTGGATTTTGTCTCGGGAAAAATTAAGATGTATCATTTGGTGGGAAGCCCATTTGTGTCTCCCCAGACTAAAAACATTGATTTTTCATTGGTATTTTCATGGTGATAGGTAGACTGATTTGGAGATATCCAACAACCAATATATTCCTTGTGTAAACATTTTTATTGGATAGAACCCAACTATTTAATTAATATAATGTAGTGGTAGACATTTTTTATGTTGTTTCTCATTCGAGTCGATTGCTTCAATCATGTTCATATAGTGTTTGAGGAATTTTGTTTTTGGATGTAGTTTCAATATTATTGATCATTTAATAAGTGGTATATGTTTTGGTTGGTGAGATTATTTCATCCCAGATTGATAAATTAGTGTTGTTTTGGGACTTTTTGGTGGTGGTAAAAACTTTGCAATGGAATCCATTTCGTACATTTGGTTTGGTTTGGTTTTTTCTTTTGGAATTTTTGTGGACTTCAGGGGGTAGAAAGATTTATGGTGGTGATAATTATCACATCCTTTACATATTTTAGGGGTATATTTTAGTTATATTCTATTCATTTTTTTGAGGGTTTCCCATGCATTTTGTTAGAAATGATGCGTTTTCAAATTTTGGCTAAACCGTGGGACCGTTTCCATATTTTGAAAATAAATTTTGTTTCTTTTATAAATCCATCAATTTTCAAAAAGTTACACCCATTCCACTTTTAAATTTGAAACCCATAATTTAATAATGCCAAAATATAAACATGGACCCCATAGAAATCCATAATAATGATAGATTTTGTATTTTTTATTAAGGTGTTGGTCTTGCACAAATGCACATTTCATTCCTTAATGTTTTTTAATTAATTAATATATCATTCAATTATAATTTTTTTCTATGATTTAAATAGTCATATGAGACCACATACCAATGTTACGCCCCCATTCTCTTATCCCTCTCCATAGAGCTTATATAAATTTTGAATTTTAGAGAAACTTATCTGGATTTCTCAAATCATCTTTATTTGAAGAGGTAATATGTTTTTTCATAAATCCTTAAACGTTCACTATTTTCCCCCATTTTATCCCCCAATTGACATTATATGCCATATTATAGCTACCCTACCTGATTCGGCTCCATAAAGATTCAACTATTTGAGGATTTGGACCGATTTTACCACGATCCCTTAAATAAGTGGGTTTACTTCCTTCATCCTCCCATTTTCGGAGAATTTATTCCTTTTTCATAGGGTTTTATAACATTTTTTGTGGTTCCTAATTTCTAGAAAGTAGGGATCCTAATGTTTTGGTTTTATTTTATTTTCTTTGTATATTCATCTGGTTTTAAGTTGGTTCTCAGTCTCCTGTGGGGAAGCGGTGGTGCGGTTCCCGTTTCGCACAATGGCTTAGAGTTTTTAGCACAAATGGTAGGGGGATCAATGTGTATGATTTCTATGATAAGGTATATTTTTAATTAATATTTTCATCATGATCCTATTACATTATGTTTAGTGCGGGAACCATTTTTTTGATTGTATTGATTATGTTTTTAGTTATAAATTTTCATATTTGTATGGAAATGTGTGTTTTCAATGTTTATATTTTGTAGTATCATTTGAGGTAATTTAATAACATTTAAAAGTTATTTATTATAAATTTACAGGGATGAATTAAATTATTTTTATTTGTAATGGGGTGATATTGGCCATGAAATATGGTTTTGAAATGGGGTTTGTATGCAAAACATTGTTATACCCTATGAGATTGTTTTATGAAAATTGCAAGTGATTTATTGAGTTAAAAAAGTGGGAAAGGGATGTACATGTATTTTTTTGGTGAGTTTTTTTCAGATAATATGGGTTTTTTAAAGTAAAATTATTGAATTATGATGTCATACTATTTTATAATTTTCTATTAATTTCGGAAATGATTTTTCAAATTACAAGAAAGGAATGAAACACATTTGTGGGGTGTTTTGTGTGATTATGATGTAAAAATGAATATTTGTTTTTAAAAGGAGTGATGTGTATCATTTGTGTGGGATTTTTGGTGTGTGTGTGACTTGGAAATGGTACTTTCATGTGCATATTGTATTTTATATCTTGTGGAACTTGTTTGAGCACAAGAGGGAAAACCTGGGAATATAGGCGGGTTGACCTGTACTCATATTCTAGTGATACCATGAGGTTTGTCCATAGTTGCATGTAACAAGATTGATGATGACAACACTAAATAGAATATGATGTTGATTATTATGATATTCAGGGACCACTAGGAAATGGGTATGATCCCAACTAGTGGCTCGTGTGCATGGGATTAGTTATTTGTATGGTTACATTTATTAAGATACAAGGTACCTAGGACCCATAGTTTGATAGTTCCAACGAGATACTTTCTTTTTCCATGTGCTAAATAGATACATAATGAATACCATCAACAAATGGTATGTTTGGATTTGAAATTAATCATATTTGGAATTCTATTTTAGAATATTTGATTATATAATGTAGATCACTTGAAAACCTGTTATGTTTAAAGAAGTATCTTTTTTTAAAATTCATAATAACATCTCATGTTTATGAAAACATGTAACATTTCCATCAATTAATATTTATCACATGGATTCCATTAGTAGTGGAATCCAATTGGGAATTTTCTCACATTCTACATACAGATTTATGTGTATATAGACTTGGTTATTTTTTCGGATGTTTGGGAATTTCTTTTTGTGCCAATGGACCAGGTTTCTCGCATTTCTTCATGATGTAGTGTAGTGAAGGTGGCATGAGGGTGGAGCCTCTAGCCATGAGGAGGTTCTTGGGATGTCCATTTTGAGTTTCTTCATTTCTTATAGTCATTCATAATTTTTTTAAATTATGTAATTCAATTCTTAAAATTTTAAATGATAAGTTTGTATCCAAAATCCAAAATTTTTATTGGATTTGGAATTTTTTTTGTTAATAAACATGATAAAATATTTACCAAATTTTATTATGTGATACCTGGGGACATGTGCCAACCCGAGGGATCAAGAACGCCCTTCAGGGCTTTCTATGGTCCGGTCTGTGTATCAGTTTTGATGGAGAACTGATTCAGTTTGTGACCAAATGTTTTCAATGGTAGTTCTCTCCCTTGGGTCATGTTATCTGGGAAGAGATTGGATAGTCTAGAAAAATGATTTCTAGGGCTTGAAAATATGATTTTGATTTGTGTGTCAAACCAGCACACCACTTGACGATATTAAATTCGTAAGGGAAAGTCGAGATTTATCTGATTACTTCGGTTTTCTTAGATTGATAATGATTTGGGGAAATGAAAAGAGAGTTGGGATAATGGTCTTAATGATCTCATAAAGCCTATAAATCCATCTGTATCTAGGGATATTTTCCTAGAACACTCTTTATTACAGTCATGTGATTTTCATGTGTCTTCCAAATATATGTCTAATTAACCCACAAAAACTAGTTTCCTCTCCGACTGTCTTATGTTCATATGTTTCGGAATATTGGAAAAAAGTTTTAATGAAATAAATGACTTAATTTAAGAAATGTAGACTTTCATAAAATTATTTATCCATATATAAAAATTGGATTGATTTTTGAGATGGAAGAACTGAGTTTTCAAAATTGTATTGAAATGGAATATGGTGTTTTTACACCACTTTTGAATGCATGAACTTTGTTAAAGTTAGTTTTGAAAATGTGTTTCCAATAGTGTTTTATAATCGTTTGAATGATGTTTTAATGGGATGGTAGTTTTTGTAGGTTATGTGTGATGTTTATAAATTGATATTGATTTGGTAACTAGAGACCATTTATATAGTTTTAGTAAATTTTTGAATCTTGTTTTAAAAAATGGAAGAGTTTAGTTCCCAATTTTACAAGGATTTATGAAATGACGTTTTTTATGAAATTAGAAGTGTTTTGAAATGGTCTGAGATGATTTCAAATTAATGTGTATCTCATGTAAGTGAGTTATTATTTTAATGATTGGGCATTTCTAATTTTTTTGATGATGTAAAATTGGGATTTTGATTTTTTGGTTAGTGGTCTTGAGGAAAAAAAGTATTGGTTTACTGTTTTGGTTTTATGAAGTGGAAGGATTTTTTGTTTTAACCATAACTATTTCCATGGGAAACCACATACATGGATTTATATAGAATTATGGATGGTTAATGGAATGGATTGATGAGTGTTTGGATAGGTATGAGGTTTTTTCCTTGTGTGCAATGTAAACATTCATATGTTAGGCTCATGGGATAGAATTGGGGGATATGCTAACCACCAACAAATTTATTTTTAATAACGTAATTTATAATATAGAGAATCATGATTTATTGATGGCCGGTTATGGTGGTTTATATGTTGTTGTTTTTATTTGTTCTCATTGTGGGATGTTTGACACCACAAACCATTTTTGTTGAATGATGTTTTCTCTTTGTGTTTGGTAGGAATGTTGGGTTGAAGGTTTGGTTAGTGGTATCCCCTGTGAAATGTTTCGGGGAGCCTTTACGTCAGTTCCCCTCATATGTTCTGTTCTATTTCGTGGCATGTTTTTACCAATGGACCATCATGGTTGGGTCCTTTAGGACTCTAATTGGATATGTTACACCACAATTTAGGGTTACTGTACAACTGAAGAGAAACCAAGATTGTTTCAGCATTGGAAGATCCTCAAGATTATCAATATAAGGA
Organism: Viscum album; assembly: GCA_963277665.1. NCBI lineage: Eukaryota > Viridiplantae > Streptophyta > Magnoliopsida > Santalales > Viscaceae > Viscum > Viscum album. The sequence goes on along the minus strand of OY728143.1, from coordinate 51,197,362 downwards.
TTCATATTCTCAAGATTAGGATATTGAGTGTTCACTAATTCCTATCATTGTTTTGTGGATCCTCTTACAGAGGGAGTGTAGTCATGGGAGGCTGAAGAAAACCATAGTTTTTGTATTTGTATTAATCATCAATGATGACAGTAAATTCAGTTTATTATTGCTAAATGTTCTCTAACATGTCCACAATGTCTTTCATTAGTCTCCTTGAAGTGATGAATGATGATAATCCAGTTGTGTGTAAAATCAAGTCAATAGAGGATATTTTTCCATTTTCTAGAATTATGTGAGTTTTGCGGCTCGGCATATTGTTATTTTCCATGTATTATTTCTATCAGTCATAATTGTCATGTTCGATGACCTCTTGTGATGTCATGTTATCATTTGATTGTAAATGTGATGTTATTAAAATTTCTTATGAGTTTTTATAGTTATAAGTGTCACTCCGTTCATAAATACATGAAATCCGTTTTTTTAGAGGAAGTTGTTTCCATATGTCCTTTCCTCTTTCCATTTTTCATTTGAAAAAACATTGGGTGATGTGGTTGTATCTTTTAGACTCTTGATTAAATGAAATTACACGTTAAGGAAAATTGAGTTGGGAATGTGTTAGGTTTTGGTGATCCCATCTTGGATCCGGGTATACTTTTTATGGCATTTATAGGTGATTTTCAGTTCAAAGGGTTTCCAAATCCAAACAGTGAGGATGAAGATGCTTCAACCAATTGAGCTATAGCCATAGGCCCTAGAGCGAAGCTAGAGTGTAGTCTATGGAAATACTAGGGTCATTCAGACCCTTCTACAAAGTCTTATCCTGAGTATGAATTTTGGGAATAACATAAATATTACGTGTCTCTATTGTGATATTTTTTTCAAATTCTATGGTAAGAGGTGGTAGGTCCTCATGTCCATGTTATCGCAAATGTAATCCATTCCCCCTTGGGTTTTCATTGAGTTTTTTTAGAATGGCTTGAAATTTGTATAAAATGTTGAAGACAAGTTTTGTGAACTTTTATTTGTAATCATTCCCTAGAAAACCATAAGGATTGAAGGATACCCATTTTTTGTGCAAAATTTTCCAATCCTTGCTTACTATATGTGCGACCACCCCAACTCATTAAATTTTGTGGTCCTTTTTTGTCAGCATGTTATTGAATGTATGGATGGTTGGTTCTTATGGTTGGTAGAATTAATATACATCGAATGTATGTTATTTTGGAAAAGTGTTATGGAATTATACCCCTTTTATAGGGGAGTCTTTTCGGGCCTCCCCTGTTAGTGTCCTGATTCTGTCTTGGGAAAATATTAGATGTCACTTGTGGTGGGGAGCCCATACTAGTAACCTTTTTTGATGTTGTTTCTCATTCGAGTAAGTTTCATGAGTCTTTATCAGATAGTGTTTGATGTATTTTTTGATATATAGTATGAAGATACATTAATGTTTATGAAGTGATGTATGTTTTGGATGGTGAGAGTATTCCATTCATGATGGATCACTAAGAGGATTTTTGGGCATCTTAGGGGTGGGTGAGACATGAAAAAGGAGTCCATTTCAGACATTCAATTGGGTTTGGTTTTTTATTTTGGCATTGCTATGTCTTTCGGAGGGTGTAAAATTTATGGGGGGAAGAATTGTCACATCTATGAATTATTTCAATGGTTTTTAAATTTTATTTTATTTATTTCTATGCTTTTCAGGTTCCTAGGAATTTTGGTGGAAATGAAGGGTTTTCAAATTTTGGTCAAACCGTGAGCCCGTTTCTAGATATAATAATATTTTTTGTCATTTCTAAATACATAGTTCATCAAAATTTTACACCAATTACACTACCTAATTGAAATCCCCAATATATTAGAACAACAATAGTAATTTGTACACCATAGTAATCCATAATAATAATGGAATTGGGTTTTTTATTAAGGTGTGGGGCCAGCCCAAAAGCCTATTTCATACTTTAACAGTTTTTTAAATTCCTTAATATCTCATTCAATATTTACGTTAAATTATATGATTCCAACTCTCATCTTAGATCATGTACCCAAGACGTACCTCATTCTCTATATCCCTTTGTTAGAGCTCAAATTCATCTCAAATTAGGGTGAAACATCATGAGATTCCTCAAATCATCTAGAAAAGAAGAGGTAAAATTTTTATTTCAAAACTCCATAAATTTTCACTCTTTTTCCCACATTATTGTACCCATTTGACCTAATAGGACATATTAGATCCTCCAAACAAGTTTTGGATACATAATTATTCAACTATTGGAGGATTTGGACCGATTTCTTCAAGATCCCTTAAGTGAGTGGGATAACATCCTTCCTCCTCCCATTTTCATAGGGTTTCATCCTTTTTCTTTGGGTTTCATCCATATTTTCTTGATGTTATTAATTCCCAAAAAGAATGGATTGTATCCATGGATTTTTCTTTGTTATTCATGGCCTAATAATGATGTTTTAGGTTAGTTTTTACTTTGTCATGGTGAGTAAGTGGTGTGGTTCAAGTTTCACACAACAGTTTGGAGTTTTTGGATTAAATGGTTGGAGGTTCGATGAGTATGCATCAATGATGATATAGAATTACTTCATTCATATTTGTATTATTCTCCTATTACAATTTTTTTGGTCTGGGAACCAATTTTTTTTTATTTTTTATTATTTTAGTATCAATGTTTCATATTTATTTGAAAATGTGTATTTTCCATGTGTATCTTTTGTTGAATCAATTGAGGTAATTTAATAACATTTGAATGTGGTATAATTATTATTTATATAGAAATCAACTCTATTTTGTATTTGTATTGGGTTGATTTGGCATTGAAAGAGGGGTTTTAAATGGGTTTTGTGTGAAAAACTTTGTTATACCCATTGGGATTGGATTATGAGAATTTAAAGTGATTTATTGAGTTAAACACAGTGGGAAAAGGATATACATGTTTTCTTTGGGGAGTGTGATCACATAATCTCGTTTTTTGAAAAATAATGTTGTGATTTAATATTTCAATCATTTTTAGAGTATTTCATAAATTTTAGAAATGATTTATCAAATTGAAAGAAAGACGAAAGACATGTTTGTGGGGAGTTTTGTATGAGTATGATAAGAAAAATGAAGATTTTTTGGAATAAAGTATTATTTGACATGTGTGTGGTATATTTTGTGGGTGTTTGACTTGGATATGGTATTTTTATGTGAATATTGTATTTCATGTTTTGTGAATATTTTTTTATAATAATAAGGAAAATCCGGGTATCTTGGTGTGATGATGAGTACTTGTATGATAGTGATCCCGGGAAGTTTGGCCCCAGTTTCAAGTTGCATGTTTGATGAAGAAAACTCTAACAAAAATATGATAATGATTATGATGATGATGTTGGGAGAAAACTAAAATATGGATATGATCCCTACTAGTTTACCATGTCTATAAGAATGAATATTTGTATGGTTACTTTCACTGAGATACAAGGAACCTTGTACGCCAAAAGAGCCAGTTCATAGGGGTTTTATCCCATTGCTTATGCTCATAGATACATAATGATTACCGACGAAATATGGTATATTTTTCTGTTAAATTAAGTAACTTTGGAATCATATTTTAAAATTATTGAATTATTAAATTATCCCACTTGATTATTTTTTTATTTAATGTTGCATATTTTTTTAAAATAACTAATATCATCAAATTTTTATGAAATATTACAAGGTTTTCATCCATGAATGTTTGTCACATGGAATCCTTTAATTCTAGAATATTACTACTCTCTACATATCAAACCCTATGTACACCTTTGGGTGTATGTAGACTTGGTTGTTTTTATTCTGAATTCAGTACAGATTTTTGGGCCAATGGTGTAGGTTTCCAGAGGTCTTTTATGATGCAGTTTTGTGGACATGAATTGAGGGCGAAGCCTCCTTTTATGTGGAGGTTCTTGGGATTTCCATTTTGGGTTTCATATTTTGTTATAGTCATTTAGAATTATTTTAAATTAGGTAATTCAATTCATATTTTATTTAAAACATGATTTTGATTTAAAAAATGCGATTTGATATATTGGATTCGTATGTTGTTTTATGTTTATAAAAAAGGGTGATAATTCCAATGATTTATTATGTTATGGTCGAGAACATGTTCTATACTATGATGATCGGAAATTCCTTTCAAGCATTAGTACGGGCTAGGTAGGGTGCTGGATTTGATGGCGACCAGGTCTGGTTCATGACCTATATGGGGTCATTTCATAATATTCCATTTAAATTGGAAAAGTTCAAGTATAAATCAATAATGAACGTGATGTATAATTATGGGGGTACTATCACATCCTCCTCCGGAAATATATCCTAAAAATAATCAATAACTCATTATTTTTAACCATTCATGTTCCTATATACATTAATAAAATCTCAATCTTTAGTGAAATAAGGGTATTTACATACCACCACATATCTAATAACACCATTAACAATAAAATACACAATGAATGTCTAAATACATTATATAAAACATACAATAGATGAAATTGATAAATTAACCCATTAAATAGAAATAATAAATTCAAATGATAACATTGTATGGCTATACATGTTTCTAGAAAAGATACCCACAAGACTAATGTTCCCCATTGTCAACCCACACCCTTATCATTGATAAAATAGGATGGGTTGGCCTCTAACATGCATTACCAGAACTAGAAGAACATGAAGCCTCTCCAAATATTATCACAAAACAATGAAAAAATGATATGGAAACAGTAGAGTGAAAGTATTCCGAATAATAAAATGTTAAACAAGGCTAAATGAATCGATAATCATACCAATGATGATCTCTAGTAACTCTGGATTTGTCACCTCTATTGCATTAAAATTTTATTTCTCTTCTCCTTCACATGATTTTTAAAACTACCTATGTGCCCATTATATTCCAAGGTCCTTGGGGAGGTGGGTCAACACAATGATGAACTCAACTGAATATTTCTACCCTCTATTTCTAACCTTATATCTATGTCTATTGTTACTAATTGTACATGGTCAAACAACCCAAAACAAACCATCCTTTTTGAGAAATCGAGCACTAAGCCTAAAATTGACCATAAAACATGTATAAATATCAGAAAAATATGATGAAATTAGAAGGAAATATGTTAGATATTTATAATGTAATAAATGGAGATTATTGTTATGATTGACTATCAACTAGTAAAATCCTCAATATCCATGGCATAAGAGTCATTCGACTAACAACTCTTCTCCTTAGGGAACCTTGATGGAACCCTCTCATGATATCCCTCTTAATGATTGTTTACACTCAATAAACTTGAACTTTTTTGTTTCTCCAAATACATTATAATTTTAAATTATGTCACTATATACATCATAGATGAATGAATTACATTCACAATATTCCATGCATGTGACTCTACATTATAAAAATGATCTTATGAAAATGATATAGATCATTCAACTTGATCCCATGATTTCACACATACATACTCACCTAATGAATAGAGATTATCCTAAACATCATCAATACACTAAAATATCGATGATATGTGTTTTTACTGGAGCTCATACTAATATAATTTTAAACAAACATCAGTCTCATTATACTCACCAAGATTTAACATCCATCATTGATATATTGAATCCATCATCTGAATGACTACTAAAAGAATATCATAGTCCACCAGATCCGAATCAGATATAAATAAATTTCATTATCATGAATTCAGTTACCCAAATATAGATAAGTGATTATTCCCTAAAATATCACCATGTGATGACTCAACAAACCATGCAACATCTCATTCCGCTCATCACCCCCCATTAAGATGAACCATATGGTGACCATAAAGGTAGCATGATAAACTCCAACAACCTCAAACACACATGGATGTTATCCATTAAATATAACTAAAATAAAATAACTATGTACTATTCTAAAAATAGTGAATCATTATTAATGTTCATTAAATTAATACATTTTAATTTCCAAAAAGTCCCCCCAATTCATATACAGAAACAATAATTCTAGATGAATGTAACTCAGCTTGGTCTCTACCCAGTAAGAGGCACAACCTCACCCAATTATTCAGTAAACATAGGGTTCTTTTATTAGATCATAAATTCCCTATTATCTTGTTTAATATTATGTCTCCATATAATATGTCACACATGAGTATAAATTGAAATCATCCAACACCCAAACCTTACAATCCATTCATTTACTAACTCCAAACACCATCTAATCAATCTTTTCAACCATATAATACTAATATAAAAAGAAATTCACCCTTAGGTGGTAATCATCAAGGGATGGAGATTTTAGTAGATAGATGATAGAATTTGAGTAATATCTAATATTGTCCAAGAGATAGTGATTCAAATTGAGTGTTTAGAGATATCACAAAATGAAATAAATTTTCTCTAAATATCTTATAAAGAGAAGGATATTATATTTAATGGCCACAAAAAATCCATCACATAAATTAAAAGTAGATCAAACACGATCCCAAAATGCAGGTATAATGAAATAAATAAAAACAGAGTCCCGAAATGAAATTTCAATCAATCACACAGTCAATATCCCAAAAAATTATAGGATAGAATTTCAATATCATTCCATATAATCCTCATAGAATCCTAAAAATGAGTTCTTATTTATATAGTATGATCATAGAATATATACAATATAATATAATTCATATAGTCACTCATGCCTATTTCAAAAGATCATAATAATGAACTAATGAAAAAAATAAAATAAAATAAACAAAATGAGGTCAACTAACTAATCACAACCTAACCAGGACATAATCAACCAATAACTTATCCATTTATAAAAACAGAAAAACTAGAATATAGATAATGAGTACCAACATTGGCTTGTCTCGTATTTTCCACACTCACATCCAAATATCTGATGAATCAATTCTCTCGTCTATTCCATAGTACCATTGAATGAAAAAAATCTGGGTAACTAGATCACATCATATCCAAATACACATTTGAAACAACATTAAATTCCACTCAAATACATTAGTAAAACAAATTACACCATAACCTCTACCATAAATAATATAATACATTATCATAAACATGAAGGACATGAATATACTGACCAATACCTTTCATACAAGGATATCACGTCTCAATAGATGAATATACATTACATAACACAACAATATAGAATATATTATAATAGTTATAGTTCATATTGTTAGATAGAAACAAAAACATATACTTCATAAGTGAAAAACCACATCTGACACTATGTTCATCATAAGTAACACCATTAAAATAAATTTCATACAAAATACCTTTCATCATAACCTAGGTAATTGTAATATATATAGGGGTGATAAACGATTCCAAACATGGATAAAAAATATCAACATAATATGTGTATAAGAGTGTGAAAATATGATAATAACTGTTGAAAACCATACCATGTAACTCATAGATAAAAATAATCTGGCATGTGATAAATATTTTTTGTTTATAAGATAAGAATCATAAGGGATTCAAAAAAACATAATCAATGAGAGTGTAAAATGGTCATATGAAATAGTTTTGTTTCATAAACATAATAATTGAATATCATTTACATAGTAGTTAGGGATTATAACCAATGACAATATAATAGAATTGGTCCATTCCTAATTATATCATAGTATTCATGATTTATTCCCAATATTATCATAGTTGATGAAGACCTTTAGTGAATTTGGTTCAGTATACATTCTATACCTATTTATCTCATGATATGTTAACCATCACCCTGTTATTGGATTCATATAATGGTCTCAACCATCCCATTGTGAAAAACAAAACAAAATGTGTTCCAGAAGATAAAAAAATTAGCATAGAATAATCCATTGAAAATATATGGACATCATAAACATTTAATCAAAAACTAACCCATATAATTAAAATGGATTTCATAATCATATCATAATTACATCATAGCATATCCCAGATAATATATATGGGATTTATAAACATTTCCAATTTAATGAAATGGGTTTTATAATAACATTTCATAATATTCATAAACCATCCAAGGAATGGATAAATCAAATATAAATGGATTATATCAACATAAATTATTATGTAACATAAAAGGATGTCATCATATTTAGAAAACTGTTTACAATATCAGTCGACACCATTCAGGAAGAAAATATCATTTCCACTATGAAATAACATAATTTAAATCTAAAAAATTACTAAATATTTCATTAACTATATAAATATAAATATTGTTTTGATAATTTTGATTTAATCCTTAAATAATTGAGTTTTCATGATTGAGGAAAGTATCTTTTATGTTGTACATGTCAAAATGAGGATTCTTAAAACAATTTATGTAAAAATAAAAAAGCGACTTGTTAAAAAAAATAAGAGTAATATAATAACATTAATAAAAAAATTGAAAAATTATAAAATTATTTAAAATAATCTTTTTTTAATATGTAAATGGTTCTTATAATCATTTTAGAAAAACATGGACATGGGTGGAAAAATATTTTTTACAGAAAATAGATATAAAGTAACAATTCCTAAAAAATATTATTTGATATCATGAGTAGGTAAAAGGAGGAAAATGAAGGAAATTTTTTTATGTAAATATAAATATTAGAAAAATATTCACAAGTTTATTGAATGATATATCAGATGATTTTAATGTGGGATTTTAAACATAAAAAACCCTTCTAATCAATGAATTTGGTTCATAATCACCATAGTAATTTTGTATCGTTTAATTTATTATAATTATGAAGGAATAAAATAAATTTATATATAAAATATAATAAAAATTATTAAATTCATGATATAAAATATAAAATGGGTAGTATGTTCACAAAAAAAATAAATTAGATTCGAATATGAGATATGTATCCTTGAAATAATAGAGGGACTAAAATTTCCATGCCAATTTGGTTAAATATGAATCGTATTCCATATGGATGAATAAAATTAAATAAAACATTAAATTTAATAAGAATAAAGAATATAAATATATAATATGTAAAATGGGAAATATATACACTTAACAATAAAAGATATGTATATAACATAACTTATGACCCAATAAAGACAATTTTATATGAATATCTCAAACCTAAATTATAAAATTTATTCAAACATCTTTTCACCTAATATATAATTAATATAGTTTATATATATATATATATATATATTACACAAAAATTATAATATATATAATTCAATTTATTATTTACATCAGACATTTTATGACACATTAATTGAAAATTCAATTTTGAAATCCATGTTCCAGTTAATATTTTCTTTGATTTTGATGTTTGTTTTGATCAGCAGTCTTTAGTCATCATATGATGGCCAATGTTCAATAATATATATTACATTAATCAGGATATAAATATAATATATTACAAATATATATATATTTAAATTTACCAATTATAATTACATATTGAATATGAGTTACACAGTTTATGGAGATGATCGGTTGTACATACGCATGTAGACTATTTCTATATTGTCAACTAATGAGATTTAATATTTTAAAATAATTTACCACACTTAATGGAAAATTTAAATTTTATATATATCATATAGATTCATTAAATTTATATTGATAACCATTTACATCAAAATAAAATAAAAAACATGCAATATTGCTTCATAGAGGTGAGACTCCACATATACAAGTGAGCGACATTATCTTTTTCCAATGGATTAGAAGGGTAGAAGTTTTATATGATATTATAATTCAATATGTATAATTATGTAATAAAAATGAAATATATATATATTAAATATATCAATATATTTCTCATCGAGTGGTGCTAATGGAATAATGTTGTATCAGTTTGTGAGTGGTAGTTCTTTATTGAAATGATTAATAGTTTTGTTTCCAATTTAATGGTGGACGTGATGGATATTCTTTATGAAACTATAATAATAAAAAATAATTATATAGACGAAAAATTTCCTATTACACCATCATAGTTGAAGAATATTTTATGGAGGTGGAAGAAGAAATCTAAAAAACATTCAGTTAAGAACAATACACCTTCTTTGGAAAATAGCCTTAGGTTTACAACAAAATCCTTTATTCTGGTGTTTTAGAGAAAAACGATGGAACATAGTAAGTTGGTAGGGAAGTAATTATGTTATTTGGGTAGTTATTATCTAAAAAAATCTATTTAATGTGTAGACATGAATGGAGAGGGGTGACCATTTATAAGTGGGGGAGAGAGTAAACATATAATTTTTAAAAATACAATTACATACCCATCTTTTCTACCCACCAAAAGGCACCAATATGGATATTTATCAAATATTTGATGATATAAGTTCAGTATAAGTCAATTAATCAATTTTTATACACATTTTAGTTCATTAATAGACTTTTTTTACTTCGACCCCCAGACAAGTAGTTTTAACCTTAAATAGGTTAATTATATTTTTACTTTTAATTAGGACCAAGCATTAAGTTGAAATTTTAATATTATATTAATTATTGTGATTTACAGTTTTCATTCATATTTTTTAATTTAATAATTATAAATTGAATAATTTAATTTAAAATTAAACACACCGAAATGATAATTCTTTGTATCCAAAGAATATGTTTTCCTATTTTAAATAAATTTTTATTTAAAGTTTCATTTAAATTAACTACAATGACAAAAATTAGAAAAAAATATATTTAAATAATATTAATCGTATAATCATATTAATATAATAATATATTTTTATTTTCTATATATGGATATGATGTTTTTAATGAGAATCAGTATTTATCACTATTCATTATAAATTAAATATTTTCAACAAATTCTAAAAAATTAGATTATGATAGTTTCTATATATTGAATACAAATATGATTAATATTTTTGAAATAATGTTCTTATATTTTTAAATTAATAATTTTAAAATATGTGTGCACGATATGGTGAAATACAGTTTTTAGGAAAAATTAATTATTCAAGGAATTAATGATTTTCAGTTAATTCTATTACCGGTAATATTATTTTTACAAATTTAAATTCATATTAAAGGATATATAATATTGAAATTTCATTTAAATCATTCAACATTATGTTATAATATTTTTAATTAAAATTTTAAATACAATATAATGTTTAAAATAATTTTTGGAATTTTTAATGAAATAATAATATTTATTAAAAATCAATAAAATTGATAATTAAAATGATTTTAGAAATCTTGTAATAAAAAATGGATCATATTTCAATATAAGAACAAATCCATAATATAATAATACTTTTAAATACTCGATTTAATTAATAAAACTAAAATAATTTAAAAAATTAATATTTTTCATTATTAAATAAAAACAAATAATTTTATTAGAAATCTGAAAATATCTCCCTATTATGATAATGATATAAGTATTGAAAATTAATTATTAATTTTATTAAAAAAAATTGAAATAAAATGATTATATTATCAATATATAGAAATTAATAAAATAGTTTTTGATGAAAATGTATTTTGAAGAATATAATGATTTTAATGAAAATTGGCTTCTTATTTTATAAAAATTAATCAATAAATTGGAATTTATTAGAAAAAAATTATATTTATTTCATAATTCATTTTATTATATTTTTACAATAAATTTAATCAATTATGTTATAATTATAATACTGAAATAAAAATATTTTAATAATACAATGTGGTTTGTGAAAACTCAGTGTTTAATGTAATGCAAGATATCACAGAAATACAAATTGTTAATATTGAAATTTTTTCCAAAAATTATCAAGTGATATAGTAAAAATAATTACATCCTTATATTAGTCATAAAACACACCATTATCCACCTCATTCTCTCATCAAACATCTCAACTAGTGTACTTTTTATTTATGGTTAGCATAATCTATAAAAAAATAATGTCTCCTGGTAGAGAGAGTGGTAAATAGGTTTTTGTGATCCATCCATCCTAACCATCATTGATTTTGGGAAAAACACCATGAACACATATCCTTTTAGTTACAGTATAAATGCTCGACTCTATTGGGGTACGAGTATAAATCACCTAAAAATATGATACTTATTAATAACACACAATACCTAACTAGGGGTTCACATCAAATAATAAAATATATACCACATCATATCCATAAGGAAAATAATACCTAAAACCCTATAATATCCTCAAATAAATACACCACACTGTAAAATATATCAACACAGAAATGCAACAGTCCATCAATCCATTCAAAATATTCCTTTTCTAGATTACCCATTTACAATCCAATTTACTTAATAATCCCATTCATTTCATATTTAATTCCATAAAATATGTAATATATTATATACATTAAAATATTTCACACAGATTATTTTCCACCCATGTTCACTTTCCATATCAACACATGACATTTCATTATATGTGTTAATAATATATTTTTATTCTAGAACAGTTTGAAAAATAGAAAACAAAACACACAATAACCCAACCATCTTATTAAATTGATCAAAAAATCCAAACCATCACCAAATCACAACCACCACAAATCACTGATACAAAGAAACACAACATTTTTAGTTTCAATGAGGGTTTTATCACAATTACATCATTATTTTGAAGTTTAATCCCCCACAACCTAATATTCAACATATAAGAAAATTCATTAACTACATGTACATTATTATACATTTTAATGGGAGGGTATTTATTCATGACATAATAAGAATAACAAGAAATAAATATATGTCATATATAAATAAATAATATGTATAATCTACCATATATGCAAAAAATTAAAAAGAGTAAGTAAAACTCAATTTATTCATCACACTCCCCATTAATTTCAATTATGCCAGTTAATTACATTCATTATGACTTTTTGTTTTATCACACCAAATGAAATAAAAATCATGATATCATACTATATATATATAAGGACGATACATGAATGATCTCATACATAAATTGAATCATCTATGAGTGATTTAAGAAAAAATATGCATCATTAATAGTAGATCGTCAAGGAAACACCTCCAGATCCTAATAACATATTGGCCACATTAATAATAATCGAAAAATAGGTAATTAATTTCATCAAAGTGACAATTCAGATATCAGTGAAATAGATTAAAGAGAGAATCTAAAAACATAGGGATAATAATATCCAAATTATTCCAACATGAACAACCCACGACGTATCAATATGTTTAAAACACAAATGAAGGTAACTAGGTAAGGTGAGTGAAATAATGGTTCATAATATCATTAAATGAAAAATAATAATTTTAAAAAAATGGGTAGCTAAAATCATATATATAAATATAAACTACATAACCAATCCATAGAATTTGGATACCCCCAATAACCCACGATGACCCCTTGTGATCATATATTCTAAATCCCTTATCCAGGTAATCTTTTTCCACTTATTTTGAAAATGGTATGTGTATACCAAGGAATTGACTATACTATAGTCTAAGATACAATTGTTTTTTTTGACATCTTTAATGTAAGGTCAACATAGACTTGTTCCAAACCCATAATTATTTTACCATAACCATGACTAAGTCTATAGCGATGTGAGATCCAATAATGTTTTCTAACCATTGGGTCCTTAAATATGCCAGGCCTAATGTCATGAATATCATGTGAATGGTTCCTCTACTTGTGGAACAAATCCAAAATTCCATAGTAACAAAACCATAACCATGCCAACCCCATCATGTTACCATGTATCATGTTTTACATATAATCACTCATAGTATATCATGACCACCACCACACAAATACAAGACGTGTTACAATCCATTATGTTATTTAAAAGTAAAAACCACAAAATCAAGCCCAGGTATTTCCACCATTCACTCAAACAATATCTACATGTCTTATCCATGGTTAATGTAAATTATAAGAAGTTTAGTTAAAGTATTATAATTTTTTTAAATGTGATATAGAGAGTGATGGAAATCAAAATTAAAAAATTGATTACACTAGGAATAATCCACACATTGTTTTTCTTATGCTTAAATATGTATGGTTTATCATTTTATAAGGACATGTGGTTTTATAAAAGAAATTAGTTTTTCAAAAAAATATTTTCTTAATTGAATAATTAAAATACATAAATAGATGAACTACATTGGTTATTCTAGACGATTATATGTTATATCATCTTGAATTTAAAAGATTATAATGAATCATAATATTTGTTATATATATTAGGTTCTTGGTAAAAAAAATTACATTAACCACAAAAAAAACAATATGAACATTCTGGAAAGGTAGTCCATAACCCACCAATAGGATAACCCACTCATCAACCATTATTTATTCATTGCATGGCCGGATGGGCCTATCGGTACGAATCCCATAACATAACCTGACGGTTTTTTGCATTGTCATGTCTATATCATATTGCATGTGTCACCAAGCATGCATAATGCCTCCATTATAATGTGACCATTAAAATTAGTGTATAATGGGTTATAATAAATTCCAATTTACAAATATCTAGGAAGAAACAACTTCTACTTGTTGGATCATGCACCATGAATCCCATTTAATATATCTCCAAAGGGGGATTAAATCATTGAAATCTTCCCTTGTCCAAGAAAAATAAGTGCTTCAATAAGTATATCATTAGATAATCGTTTACATAAGATTTTCCTGATCATTAAGGTCACAAACCAAACCATATTCACTATTCCACATTTTCAAAATCTCACAATTGTACACCGAACCATAAGAGAACTCAATGTTTGAATAAAGAGATATATATCTAGATCATAACAGCATTAATTTTTATATATTATTTTATATATAATATGGATATCATTTCTACTTTTAATTATTTCTTTTCAAATGATAAGATAATGAGTATTCTAATAATTATATATTAATACGATGAAAAAAATATATATTATTTGAAAAAATATATTTTCAATTAAGAATCAATTTTTTATGAATTTAATAATTGTCTGAAATAAATTAGATTTTAATAAAATATTATAATTAAAAAAATTTATACCAAATATAAAAGGTCATATAATTTTATGAAGTCAAATATTATTTTTATGAGGGTAATAAAACTAATAGTGTAAAAAACCCTGAATTTTTTCATAAGTGACGCTTTTTAATTTAATAGTTTAAATTCAAATATTTATAGAATTAGTTGTAAAATATAAAATTATTATTTGAAATTAGAACATTATATTTATCCAATGGATGATAGAAGTAATTTTAGTATAAAGTCGATTATTTTGTTAAAATTTAAATATTGCGTTAATATAAGTTATATATTATGAAATAAAATAAAGAAAAGAAATTAAAATTATATAAAGAGTATCAATTACAAAAAATATGTTTCAAATTTAAAATAACTTTTTTATATATTTTTTTGATTAATTTATTACACCATAAAGATTTAATGAATGAAATATATTATATTTTTATATACTAAAATCCATTCATTATGAACATGACTCTCATCCACATCACCAAGGGAATTGTTTTAATGAGTTAATTTCATATCTATATAAAATAATTATATAAAATTCACTGTTTAGAATATCATGTGGAAAATACATCATAATTTATGTGGTTTTGATTACATTAACATATAGATCCCAAACCATATGTTTGAAAAATTATAATGAATTATCTAATATTTTAATATATTGAACCACTCCACCTCGCACTTCAATTCAATAAAAATTATTTTTTATTAATTTATCATTCTCTAACAATACTAGTGTCCTCCAATGGAGTATTTATTCACTTATGAAGCAACTCTAAGGATTTTAGAAGTTCCCTTTTAATTTAAGAGGTCTTTTCACGACCCCCGCCCACAAAAGATGCCCCTCCTGAGCTGGCAATGGTGAAAGGTAGATAATGACTCCTGAGTCCCCCCTTCAATAGGCCTCGGGTGGAGACTAGCACCAATGGTATTCTTTTTTCACAATATGGGTGGCATTACCCTTTTTATTTATTTAAGATCGGGAAACAGGATGAGTCAAACACCAAAAGAAAGGGGAACATGTAAATGGAAATAAACCAAAACCAATCCTACATGCATGTTTAAACAATTTTGAAACAAAGTACAAGTACAAGAAATCTCAAAAGTACAATACCAAAAGAAACAAGTGTACAGAAACTAAAACAACTCCAACTGTCCCGACTAGTAGGGTCTCGTACGGCCCGGGTAGTCCTCCTGGAAACCTGAAAGTAAACATAGGGTGATCATACAGTTATACTCAGTATGGAATCCTAAAGATCTCATGCACAAGTGGGGAGAAATCCTAATGTCCCAGGAGAACAACAGAGGAAACCAAAAACACAACAAGGAATTCGATCCACCCAAACTCACCAGCCACGCTCACCAAAAACATGAACAACAGGTTGAAGTATATAAGAACAAGAGTATTGGGTACCCCGCACCATTTCCCACTAGTTAGATACTTTTCCAAACGGTGAACATCCTGACTCTACCACACTCTTCTCACCCACACACACCTGGGCCTCAAACCACATATCCCACCCGCACACACCTAGTCCTCACAACCACGTATCCCGCCTGCACACACTTGGGCCTCACAGCCACGTATCTCGCCCACACAAACCTGGGCCTTATCCCGATGATTCTTGGGAAATTGTAAACCTACCCGAAGAGACATGGGCTAATACCACCCCAATCGAAACCTACCCGACGAGTCTTAGGTGTATGGACGCCTCAAGTCATCACATCCTATGGAAGAAGGAGCAGGAAGGAGCAGGTAACTAAGCGGAAAACACCATCTACAATGAAAATGGGAGTGTTCAGCACTATGTTCTCAACATGGGTGGGGTGCGAAAAAACAAAAAGATTCAAATATATATATATATATATATATATACCAAACACACAGCCCAACCTATGGCTTCTAAATAGAGAAACTGAGCACGTGCATCGGCACTGCTATGTCGAAGCATGCATACAACAAACAACCCCAACCCCATTTAGATTATCATGTTTCAACAGAATTACATTTTTAGTTCCTTAACTACTGGGAAATTATCCACAACCAACCATATCAATCGTTCCTAAAACATATCCCTTCCGTCCACAAATCAAGTTAGGAAAACACAAGAAGCACAAATAAGTCCCTTCTTATTAACCAACCATCCCCATTGATTGTTATTCCCATTCAATTACCATTCCCCTCTATTCATTTACACTTCCAATTATATTTATTATTCACAACCCATAGTTCTTTCATATTCAAACCCATCCCTGCAGCCCCATTGCCAACCATCATAACCAAAAACACATCGAAACTCGTACATCATCATCCCTTGATACCATTTATCACAACCCAGCTGCCCATCACCAACCAAGAATTCACACCATACCATAGCCAAGACAACCACAGCCCCGCTACTCACCTGCTCCACAACAAATCACAAAACATTTTCTTCACATAAATAAACCCTAAACAGCACCCACATGTTTATTATTCATGTTTTTTTTAACTAGGATGATCAAAAATGGGTTCCGGTTATTCATTTACTCAGACAACATTACGTGATTAACCAATTCCTACATTCCACAATGTTTCCATCCATAAACGATCTAGAAAGATAGGGAAACATTTAATTGTGCAATCAAGGGACCCAAAAAACCGTGATTTTCAGTATGCATACGCCTATTCAATTCACAACATAATAATAGGATAAATAAAGATAAACATAATAACTTTATCATCCCCATTCTGTAAGCCAGTTATTATCTTTATTAAACTGGTTCAAAAGTGTTTCATGTAAAAAAGAGAACACCCACCCCACATGATGCACAATTTAGAGAGACAAAGGTAAGATCCCAACCTCCGTAGGTTCTGATCACAACTCTCACTCGTATCAAATTTAGAAGACGTTCGTCGGCATCTGTCGCCTATGTCAAATCCCAGAAAAACCTCCTAGGGTAGAAGCAGGGAAGGAAAGGCCAAAGTGAAGAAAATAGATCAAAGCTTAGAAGTTCCGCCTCGTCGTTACGATCTTGTGGACATTGACAGATCGTAAATCGCAGCTCGTATGAAGATGTTATGGAGGAAAATAGCCTTGGAGTCTCTTGGGGGAGCTCTGATCGAAGAAATTGGGAGGAGAGGAGTGATTTGAAAAGGAGGAGAGGACCACTCCTTTTATCGGTGAGAAAAAAATGTACACAAAGTGTACTTCCTAGTAAATGGTGTGTACTCGACCATTTCACATGGTCACCACACGGCTTCCAACACGGCCTTCAACGCGGAACGCAACCGTTGACTGGTCAACACATGGTTTGAGGGTAACGTGTACGCGGAGAGGAACTACACGGTGTGTAGTATGGGATACAAGGCATTTACCCATTTATTTCATGTGGCAAGGACACGACATCAACATGGAACACAGCCATTGACTGGTCAACAGACGGTTTGAGGGTAACCCGTACGTTGGGAGGGACTACACGGCGTGTAGTATGGGACACACACCGTGTACTCATTTAACTCAAAAGGAAAGGACACGGCCTTCAACATGGCATACACCTGGTGAGGGGGTACATGGCATGTACTCACACTACACGGTGTGTACTAACAAAATTCTAGAAATTGTGGGAAAATCCCATTTTACCCTCTAGAACACTTCATGACCTATTTTTGACAAAGGAATGGGCCGGCGAGGTCTGGGCCACTACATCAGATACCTATGAAAACATTATCGTCCCCGAGAATTCAAAAGCCATCCCAGAGGAACCCAACAAGATACCTTTTAGGGGTCTTGTTATAATATGAACCCATCCAACAACCCTAATAATATGTGTGTGGAATTACTTCTCCTATGTCGAGATATTATCTTTTTTAGGAGGCACTGACTCTCTTACATGGGTTTAATCACATCCACATTATGCGTCTCAATTAGGGATCAGGTTTTTCCTTTCCCCCACACATCCAGACATGATACACACTTCCAGAGAACACAGAAACAAAAGGTCTCACAACCTACAAACCAAGAATTCCATATATGAAAGGTACAAAGTATAACATGAAACCAAATATCCGAAAGACAACAAAAAACGCAAGTCAAAACAACACTGGGTACTGAGCATTCATCTGAGCCTCATGCTCCCAAGTTCCCTCCTCAAGGCCTCTATGCCTCTACAACACACATACCAATGGAATGGTTCGTCCATGTAGCACCTTCTCTTTACGATCCTAGATTCTGACTGGTCACTCCTTAAAGGTCCCATCGTCTCCCATATCTAACTATCCCCAGTCGATAACTTGAGAGTTGTTGTGAAAGTACTAACGAAGCTGGGAGACATGGAAGACGTCATGAACCTTCTCCAATTAAGGTTCAAGGGCAAGCTTAAATGCCACCTCGCCGACTCTTCTCAGAACCTCGAAAGGTCCGATGAACCTAGGGGAGAGCTTACTCCCTTTCCCTAACTTCTGTTTCCCCCGTCGTGGGGAAACCTTCATAAAAACATGATCTACCACATCAAACTCCAAGGGCCTCCTCTGAAAATCAGCATAAGACTTCTATCAGTCCTGAGAAGCTTTCATCCTCTCACGCACAAGCTGAAATTTCTATGTGGTGCTCTTTACTACCTCTGTCCCAAGAGCACATGTCTCACTAACCTCTGCCCAGAGAATGGGTGAACGAAATGGTATTCCATACAAAGCCTCAAAAGGTGCCATGAAAATAGTATAGTGGAAGCTGTTGTTGTTGGAAAACTATAGTAATGTCATGTGTCACACCCAATACCCTATGAAATCCAGAACGCATGCTCGAAGCATGTCCTCCAACATCTGGATAGTCCGCTTTTTCTACCCATCGGTCTGGGGGTGGAAAGTTGTTCAAAAGCGTAGCTGGGTTATTAAAGCAAGATGTAACCCCCTCCATACTCATGAGGTAAACCGAGTATCCTGATCTAAGATGATAGTATTCGGAACTCCGTGCAAAAGAACCACCTCGTCTACGTATTTATGTGCTAAGGTACTCACTGGGCCTAACTCATTAATTACTTAGAAGCGAGCTGATTTCGTCAGTCGATCCACCACTACCCAGATAACATCATAACCACCCTGATCTCTGGGTAGTCCTATGATGAATTACATTGAGATGTCATCCCATTTCCACTCGGGGACATATAAAGGATGCAACAAAACACACGGAACATGGTTTTCAACCTTCACTTTCTGAAACACTAGGCTCTTAGCCACAAACTCCACCACTTCCCATTTCACCCTGACCCACCAAAACTTTTCCCTCTGGCCTCGGTAAATTTTTGAAACTCCAAGATGTACCACCAAGGCTGAGCTATGTAACTCCTAAAGAACTCCCTCACACATCGCCTCTAGAACAAACATCCTTCCATGAAACAGAATCGGATGTTAGCTGTCCTCTGAACATCATTCTGGAGCATTTCCCTGATCGATACGATCCCGCATTACTTCTTCCTTGGAGGCTCCCCACTGAGACACTTCCACCTACTGCAACAAAGAGGATTGTACCTTCATCTGAAATATACAGCCTCTAACACCCTCTAACCTTGAATCCATGTGCAAGGAAGCCAACTATCCCATCGCCCTCCAAGAATCAACGGATTTCAGAACCACTTTCTTATGCCAATTTCTGGTTAGTGAATAAGCCACATTGTTTCCCTTCCCTTCAGTGTATGAGATCTCAAATTCATAGTCTTGGAGAAACTCGAACAATCTCTACTACCATAACTTCAGGTCACGCTGGGAGAAGATATAATGTAAGCTCTTTTGATCTGAGAAGACATCAAAGCGATCCCCAAAGAGGTAATGTCGCCACAACTTTAGTGCAAACAATACTTCTGCAAGCTCTAGGTAATGGGTGGCATAGTTACACTCGTGAGGGGGAAACTGCCTAGACCCATAAAAGATCACACCCTTCTTCTGCATCAGTATGCACCCCAAGCCAAGGCCAGAATAATCACAAAACACATCATACAAAAAACCTTCCTCTGGAAACCTGAGTACGGGAGAACCGACAAAATTCTCCTTCAGGTAGTCGAAAGCTTCCTGGAACTGCTCGCTCCATAAGAAGACCTGGTTCTTCCTAGTCAAAGATGTCAATAGAGAAGCAACTTGAGAGAAGTCCGTAAAAAACCTCAGATACTAACCTTCCAGTCCCAGGAAACTACAAACTTCCGCCACACTCTTGGGTGCCGCCCAAGAAACAACTACATCTACCTTTGATGAGTCCACTGACACTCCATGCTGAGACACTACTTTCACATGGAAGTGTACTTCTTGTGTCAAGAAAATACACTTCGATAATTTCCTATAATGCTGATGGTGTCGAAGGACTTCCAAGAATATCCTGAGATGCTCAACATGGTCCTCCTCTGATCATGAGTAGATCAGAATGTCATCAATAAACACAACAACGAACCGGTCCAGAAACTCTCGGGAGACAAGGTTCATAAGTCCCAAGAACGTAGCTAGTGCATTTGTAACTCCGAACGGCATCAATACAAACTCGAAGTTCCCAAACCAGCACCTGAAATCCGTTTTTGAGATGTCATTGTCATTTACCCTCAGCTGATGATATCCAGATCATAGATCATTCTTTGAAAACCAACCTGCTCCCCTCATCTGGTCGAAGAGATCATCTATCCTTGGAAGGGGGTAACTGTTCTTGACTATTAACTGGTTCAACCTTCAGTAGTCTATGAATAACCCGAGACCACCATATGCCTTCTTCATGAACAAAACTGGAGCACCCCATGGTGACATTCTGGGACGAACAAAACCCTTCTCCCTCAAATCGTAAATCTGAATCTGCAACTCCAGCAACTCTGAAGGTGTAATCTGATAAGGGGCCATCGAAATCGAACATGACCCAGGCTATAAGTCTATCACAAACTCAACATCACTTCAGGGGGAGGGGGGGTTAGATTCACAACCTCATCGGGAAAAACATCGAGGAACTCCCTATCAACCTCTAGGACATCCATTATCTATGTATCAGCTGAAACCATGGATAAACCACCTAACAAAGAAAGGAGAGTCTTCATATGCCGACTTCCCACCTGATAGCTCCTCTCTCCAAAAAAAGATACACGCTACCCATCTATATTGGAGTACATGACCCTTATTCAGAAGAAGTCGATAACGGAACTAACAGAAAAGAACCATTTGATGCCTAGGATGACATCGTATGGCTGCATCTGTTGCAAAAGAAGGTCCCCACTAGATCGACATGGTCCCAACATCATCCCACATCCCCGAAAAACACAATATCGGTTGGTATGGCCTCCTACTGCTGTACTCAGCACCAGGGGTACGGAAAGTCTCTCTACGTCTATACCCAAAGCATGGGCTAGAACAGGTGCAAAAAAGGAGTGTCAATCTACTGAATCGATCAAAGCAGAAACGAGAGTGCTGAACCAAGAAATCGTACCTCACACCGCCTGTAGTCCAGCCGGAGCTGTCAAATCTGCTACGTGAAACTGTCCATGCCCAAATCCTCTACCTCACTGGTGTCGACTGCCTCCCCGACCACTTCCTGGTTAAGTTCCATGAGGAGCACCCTGAGGTCATCCTCCTCATGAAAAGTCTTCCCTCAGAGGAGCAGGGCCCTGCTGCTGTTGGAAGGGCCTCACCAGAAACTGGTGCGACTGAGGCGGGCGCTGAACCTACCCTCCTCCACCATGCAAAGCTCAGGTCAGGAACCGACTCTGAATGTGACCGAAACCTCCACAAGAAAAAACACTTCGTTCCTGGGCATATGAAAAATGGATGAGGCCCCGAAGATCTGGACTGGAACTGCTGAGGCATGCTCCCTACTGGCCGGAACGTGGAAATTCCTGTTGCAGGAGGCCTACTACTGACTACCTTCCCCTTCGACGAACCAAGCTGGATCCCATCTTGTGGTGCACTCCCTGTGAGTGCATATTATATACAACATATTCCTTCTTATTTACTGCCAAGTACATCAGAATAGAGAAGGGTGTGTTAACATACTAGAGCGAAGGATGAAGTGCTTCCTACAAACGTCTTGCCCGAGACTCCTCATCTAGAAAAAGAGCTGGAGAAAAGCATTGGAGATCCTTGAACTTGATACCCAACTCTCATACTGACATACTCCCCTACTGAAGGGAGAGTAACTACTGCTTATTCTCCGCCTTGATCATGGATGAATGGAATTCCTCTCGGAATTCCTTCTCAAAGTCATCCCACAGAACCTCTCTCTAGGTCCTCTCTCCGAGGTAGAGCGTCCACCCCTAACGCGCCGCACCTCTCGGCTGACTAGCTACTAGGGGAACCCAGTACTCCCTCGGAGCATTGATCAGAGTAAAAGCGATACCTAGCTCATCAAGCCACCCCTCAGTCTCCATATCCAAAGTACTACCCTTGTAATTCTTTAGGGTTTGTCGATGGAAAGAACAAAGATCCTTCTGCCACTGGTTATCTACCTCCTCTCGGTCAATCCTCAACTGATCGACCTCCTGAATCAGTTGGGTCTCGGCTGTCTGAGCCACCCGAGGATGTCGTCAAGGTGCCATAGCTTTATGGTAAACAAATATCGCATAAGCACAAGTAGTAAGGAATATTTTCAAGGTTTTTTTTAACCTTTTATTCAATTTCATTCCCATAACACCCAAATCAAGTAAGACACAATCATGATTCTGTATGTACCTTACCTAGGGTCTCGACCCTGCAATCGATGTAGTCTCAGTTGGTCGTTCGATAGGCTCAAAGTCCTTGCATCAGATCACGGGGGGCCCAAAAATCTTGTGTCCTAGCCGGTCTTCCCTGGCCATTGTCACACACCATGATCATCCAACACTGTCGCCCAATCATCCCATGCAATCCTCATTGTGCCTAACTCCAGACTCCATCCTATCTCTCATCTATCACCTCTGATAACACTCTTTAATGACCCCCTCCCACCAAAGATGCCCCTCCTAAGCTGGCAATGGTGAAAGGGAGATAATGACCCCCTGAGTCCCGCCTCCAGTAGGCCCCGGGGTGGAGACTAGCACCAAGGGTATGAGTTTTTTACAATATGGGAGGCATTAACCTTTTTATTTATTTAAGATCGAGAAACAGGATGAGTCAAACACCAAAAGAAAAGGGAACAAGTAAATGAAAATAAACCCAAACCAATCCCACATGCATGTTTAAACAATTTTGAAACAACATACAAGTACAAGAAATATAAAAAGTACAATTCCAAAAGAAACAAGAGTACATCAACTTCAGTAACTCCCACTTTCCCGACTAACAGGGTATCGCACGGCCCTGGTAGTCCTCCTGGAATCTTGAAAGATAACATACAGTGAGAATACATGTATAATCAGTAGGTAAACCTATATCTATCATGCACAAGTGGGGAGACATCCTAATGTCCCGTGAGAACAACAGAGGAAACCAAAAACATAACAAGGAATTATATCCACCCAACCGCACCAGCCACGCTCACTGAAAACATCAACATCATGTAGTAGTATATAAGAATAAGAGTATTGGGTACCCTGCACCATTTCCCAGTAGTTAGCTGCTCTTCCTAATGGAGAACATCCTTACGCTACCACACTCTTCCCGCCCGCACACACCTGGGCCTCCAGAACCACATATCCCGCCTGCACACACCTGGGCCTCACAACCACATATCCCGCCCGCACATACCTGGGCCTCACAACAATGTATTCCGCCCGTACACACCTGGGACTCATCCTGAAGATTCTTGGGAAATACTAATCCTACCCGAAGAGACTTGGGATAATACCACCCCAATCAAAACCTACATAATGAGTCTTATGTTTAAGGTCGCCTCAATCCATCACAACCTATGAAAGAATGAGATGGAAGGATCTAGTAACTAAGGGGTAAACACCCTCTCCCATGAAATGGGAGTGTTCGGCATTAAGTGATCAACATGGGTGGGGTGAAACAAAACCCAAAGATAAAGTTATATATATCTATATAAATAAATATATATATATATATATACCAGACACACATCCCAACCTATTGCTTCTAAACAGAGAAACTGAGCATGTGCCTCGACACTGTTATGTCAAAGCATGCATACAACAAACTACCCCAACCCAATTTAGGTTTACATTTTTCAAAAGAATTAGTTTATTATTTCCTTAACTACTGGGAAATTATCCACAACCAACCATATAAATCGTTCGTAAAACATATCCATGCCAACAACAAATCAAGTTAGGAAAACACAAGAAGCACAAACAAGTCCCTTCTTATAAACCAACTGGCCCCATTGTTTATTATTCCAGTTCCTTTACCATGACCCACCATTCATTTATGCTTCCACTTTTATTTATTATTTACAACCCATAGTTCAATCACTTTTAAACCCATCACTGTATCCCCGTTTCCAACCACTATAACCACAAACACATCGAAACCCATACATCATCATCCCTTGATACCATTTATCGCAGCCCCACTTCCCATCACCATCATAGTATTCACACCATCTCGTAACCAAGCCAACCGCAAACCCGCTGCTCACCCGCTCCACAACAACCCACAAAACACTTCCTTCACATAAATAAACCCTAACCAGCACCCACATGTTTATTATTTCATTTTTTTTAATCGGGGTGATCACACAAGGGTTCTGATTATTCATTTAATCAGCCAATTTTACGTGATCAACCAATTCCCACATTCCACAAAGTTTCTATCCATAAATGGTCTAGAAAGATAGGAAATCATTTAATTGCACAAGAAAAGGCCCCCAACGACCGTGATTTTCATTAGGCATAAGCCTATTCAATTCACAACATAACAATAGGATAAATAAAGATAAACATAATAACTTCCCCATACCTATTCTTTAAGCATATTATTATCTTTAATAAACATGTTCAAAAGTGTTTCACGTAAACAAGGGAACACTCACCCTGCATGATGCAAAATTTAGAGAGACGAAGGTAAGATCGATACCTCCACAGGTTCTGATCACAACGTTCCCCCAGATCAACTTTAGAAGACGTTCGTTGACGTCCATCACTTCTGTCCAATACCAGAAAAACCTCCTCAGGTGGAAGCTAGGATGGAAAGGCTGAAGGGAAGAAAAAAGATCCAAGCTCAGAAGTTCTGCCTCATCGTTATGATCTCGTGGCCGCTGACGGATCTTAAATCGGAGCTCGGACGATGAAGTTATAGAAGAAAGCATCCTTGGAGACTCTTGGGAGAGCTCTGCTCGAAGGAATAGAGAGGAGAGGAGTGATTTGAAAAGGAGGATAGGACCCCTCCTTTTATAGGCGAGAAAAAAAAGTACACTGTGTGTACTTCCTAGTACACGGCGTGTACTCGTCCATTTCACATGGTCCCCACACTGCTTCTAACATGACCTTCAATGCGGAACGCGGCCGTTGACTGGTCAACAGACGGTTTGAGGGTAACACGTATGTTGGGAGGGACTACATGGCGTTTACAATGGGATATGTGGCATATACGGCATTAATTCAAACGTCAAGGACATGACATCAACATGTCACACGACCATTGACTGGTCAACACACAGTTTGTGGGTAATGCTTACGCGGGGAGGGACTACATGGCATGTAGTATGGGATACACGATGTGTACTCATTTATCTCACATGGCAAGGACACGACCTTCAACATGGGGTATACTAGGCGAGGGGGTACATGGCGTGTACTCACACTACACAGAGTATACTTACAAATTTCTAGAAAGTGTGGGAAATGTTCATTTTACTCTCCAGAACACTTCATGACCTTATTTTTGACAATGGAATGGGACGAAGAGGTTTGGGCCATTATAGGTCTTATCCTGGTACTCTTAATTCAAGCACATTTTCCAGATTATGTATGTGACTTCATATTTTTCATTTGTGGAAATTTTTTCACTTAACTCTATTACATTAGTAAAGATTTTAATGTGATTACAGGCACATGCAACTCTCATTTAGCTTTTCCATGAATCTCTATGTTCCCCCATCTTCAGATGAATTTTATCATGCTATTTTTTATGCCGGGATTTTTTTTAGGAAATACCGATTGAAATTTATAGTCAAAAATATTAAAAATCATGTTTCAATAATTAATTAATAGGGTAATTAATTTTACAAAAATCAAATCCTTGACTATGAGATTAAATTTGATTAAAATAATCCAATTAATGAATGGTCAATGTGGAAATATTATTCATGTACATGTTATAAATGTAATGGTTATGCCCCGAATTATATATCCCTATAATGAGTTAAGAAATAATTTTACAAAATGGGATTCCATATATGGTTCATTGAAGGTTATATTAATCAAAATATGTTAGGATTTCTTGGTTTTTTTTCATAACATATGTTTAACATTTCTTGTTTTATGTTGATTAAAGATTAATTTTTTTTATGTTATAATGTTATATCATGCCTCATTATTCAAGATTATGATTCTCACCATTTTTATGTCATCATTATTTTCCTCATTAATCACATGTATTTATTAACTTTATTATATTATTTGATTATTACCTTGTTTTCCCATTTATAAAACCCATTGTTATGTATATCACTAGGTTATCTCATTCAATTGTATATGATATATAGAATAAAAGTGAATGTTTTTTATTTTTTAAATAATTTTTTCATATTTTTAATATAGGTTGTTATTGTATATACAATATTACACAAATAATCTATTCCTCATGATCGTATTTTTTTGCCTTCTGATTATCATTGTATAATAAATCATGACATAACGTGTATTAATATATGGGTTCTCATCATTTTTATTTGAGGAAACTATATTTACATATAGCGGATAGGTTTAGAAAAATATTATGATAATATAAGGAATATATATATATACAGAACGAAATACCTAATATTTTTTATTTAAAATGTATGTGGTTATTATTAAAGTTGATCTATATCTTGATATTTCTAGTGGATGTGGATTTGGAACAATTAAACCTAGGGTTAATAACCACTATAATGTGGCATTATGTTTGAATTTTTCATTATCCAGCATATGAAAATAGATAAATCGGGACACTTGGTTTGAAACTCCTGAGAAATATACTTTAGAAAATTCACATGCTTATTATGGACCATTGTTATGGGGAAAATGCATGTCTGATTTTATGTTAGGAAAAAGAACATGGATAACATATATTAAATCCTATAATTATTTTGGTCATGGAATATATGTCATTTATGAATTATATAGTTAAAATTATTGGTTTCCTATTTATTTATTTAAAAACATAAAAAAATTTATCCTTTTTCTCAAAAAATTTATTGAATTTCTATAAATGGTAGGAAATTGTTCAATGATCAATTTTATGGGAAATGAAATGACTTCCCACATAAAATTCCTAGCCTAATTTTAGTAGGAGTCGATAACATCATGAAAATAATTTCTCAAATATCTAAAATCGTATGTAAAAATTATTTTTGGTTGAGAGCTTGAATACCCCAAATAAAGGGAATGTAGAAATTGAGAATGGTATGCATCAAATGAAACTAACATTTATTGTACCTACTAATATATCTTTTATATAGAAATGTATATTCTTTATTAAAAATATATTAACCTTCCAACCATGCACTATGAAGGAGACAATCATTTTTTTCTGTCATATTAATATATATTTAGGTAATGGTGGGCATTGATTACATATTAAGATCCTTGAGATGCGTTAAATGCATTTAAGTGGAAGTAATTAATGAAAATTAATTGTGATAAATATTTTCCATACACTCTCTGATATAATATGGAGATGTATTTCTTTAGATTCTATAATAAAAGATGTTGACTAAATTATGATTTATAATGAAAACATTATAATACTTTTATGGTATGACATTTCATTTTTATTTTCTACTATATGTAAATATGAACACTTAGTTATTGTGCTAAATAAAATTATAGGAAAATCATTATAAGTTGGGTCATTGAATGTTATGAGTAAATTCACTACTTTTCCATGAATTATGAAAAATAGATTAGTGAATTTGAAGGGTATCACGAGCCTTAAAATTTGAAATGGGTAATAGATTTTAATTAATGATGTGATATAAGATTGTATAATTTTAGAAAATTATATAATTACACATTTCAAATGATCAGTTATAAGAATCCTTGAAATTTATTTAATTGAACAAGGAAATGCTTTATTTCTAAGAATGATGGGTAACTGCCTAGTGATAGTTTAATAGAGAATCCCCCAATCATATGGAAAAATTATTATCCATTTTACAATTTTTTAATTTTACAATATTTTAATTGGATGTAATGATGAATCTATGTCAATTAATGCAACAATTCATGGGTTCTCGATGATAACCCACCCAAAAACATCCATGTATTTGAAATAAAGGGATATATAATGAAATCAGATATAAAATTATGGATCCGAAGTGATATAATGTGATATGCATGCTAGTTATTTATTAGAGGATAATGAACATAATTTTTCATAGTAGTTCTATGAATAAATTAATATCCATATTTTTTAGTATTAGTTTTCAAACATAACCTCAAAACATGGATGTCATGTTACCAATTAATAAGAAATATGGGTCTATTATTATATCCCCAAAATATAGGCCATCCTATGTTCAAATATGTGGGTAAAATTTCATTGATATTTTTTTATAATCTATTTTGTAGAATTATATAATATTCTAGGAATGAATTGGATTTCATTGTATAGATAAAATATAAATATTCAACAGAAAGAAATAACCATCTATTTCAAAAATCATCCTTCGATTATATAAAAGTGTGTGGAGGATGATGAATATATATTTGTATTATAATATAAATAATGGATACTATTTACTTATTTTTAGTTGTCTAAAGGTTAGATTATGGATAATAATAAATATACAACCCTTTATGAAATTTCAAATCTAAAGGAATCCACCGATGTGATTCATGTATAATTTCTATGTCTCCCTACCAGACTATAAGTTCAATTTTGGATCAATGTTATATGTATAGTTTTCCAATATCAAATAATACATAAATAATGTCCATTTTATAATTTTATGTGTTTAAAAAATAATTATAGGAGAATATGGATAAATGGATTATATTTTTATGTTCACCATTGTGGGGTATAAAATCCCATTTGGTCAAAAAGAAGGTTGGAACAATGAAACTTCATATTTATTACAGTGATCTTAATAATAACACGGTAAATAAAAAATATAATATTCTATATATTGGTGACATGTTCAATCCACTCTATGGATCCCAATATTTATCTATAATAATAATTTGGATGGGATATTACAATGTAATAAATAAACAAGATATCCTCACGACTTCATTTAATGATTGGTATAAGAAGAATTAGTCTATATTGATTCTATTAGCATCCAACAATTTGATAATAAAATCATAATGTAGATGAATTGTTTCCTTATTGATTAGCAGAAAAATTTTGGTTAATCATTATAGATGATATTCTTATCTACATCTAAAACAAAGTGGGATATGAAGAATATTTGAATATCATACTGAAGAATTTGGGAAAGGAAAACTAATATATAATGTAAATAATATGTGTTTTTTGTTTTTTAGAATGATTGCAGTACATGATATAGGAATGAATGATTCAACCATCATTGATGTAATCTAGGGTTTGGTCATGGACATCCCTCACATCCTCATTTCCAAACTCCATCTACCCAACATCACTGTGTCTACATATTCTACTATTCGTGACACATGGAATCCTAAAAATCCATGAAACCCTAATGATGTGCCGCCAACATAGGCCTCATACTCTCCTTGATTCATTTAAGATATAACCTTTAGATTTGATATTGTATAGAAAGAATCGTGGTGTTTTTTGTTACTCGCAACCCTACTGATGCACATCGGATTCACATCTTGGAGGGTCCTCATTCGGTTCCTGATCTATGTGATATATCTAATGATGTGATGAAATGCTTGTCCCATGCTCATCTGAATCCATAACATATTGTTGGATCTGAAGATGCACCGCATTGACCTACTGGTGGTGTAAATATAATATTTGAAAATTCAATGATTCCATCAGGTCTGATGGAGAATGCATCACTATAAGATGCTAGGATAGATCAAATTCTATACTATAGTAATTATTTTGCCTCTCAATATTATGCTGATTCTTTAATGTATATAACCTCATGACCAAAAAATGAAGGGATTTAGTTATTTGGGTATGTTCAAAGATTCATGTCATGGAACTATTCTCTATAAGGGTTCATGATTTCATATTGAAGATAACCGCCAACATTTGATGATAGATTAATAATGGGGAAACACATTGATTTAATGCATTAATTTACAAAAATGTGAAAACCCCTAGAATTATGATGATTTGATTTACCAAGAAACAATTTTATAGGGATTATCTAATGAAAAATATGTCTCTCATTATCAAGGATTTTTTTTCATTTCATGTTTTCATCGGATGGCATGAAGCATCATGCTTGGAGAATTGGGACCCTACTTTTGAAACCTAGATGGATTTATCTACATGAATTTCCTTTGAACATTAATTTATCACATTCAATAAAGTGCTTTTATATGCATTGGGATCATATTTATGGACTCAATTGGGTCATTTGGAATTCGATAAATTTTTATGATATTTTTATAGTAATTAGGACTCATATTCATATCGAGAAGAAGACTAAAGATGTCTGGTTTGGTCAGTTTGTCCAGATTTGTTGGATATTGACTATACCTACACAATTATTGACAATGTAACACTTTCTACTCATGATATCATTTATCATGATGTTGTATATGGAAGAAACCCCATTTCTGCAATGAGATAATGGATATTACAACTCTTTAGGGACATGTCAGAATCATGTCTCATGTGAGGAGTGTGGTATAAGGTGTCATCCAGAAAAAACTATTCCGAAGGAATTCATGGATGAATGATGCAACTTTGTCAAATCCCATTGTTCATAATTGTGATTCACTCAAGGAACCAATCTTCAATGTGGAAGAGGTGATGATTTCGGGGAAATATTACTCCCCTATGTCTATATATGAAGGAAAGAGTCTATTGGTGGATGTTACTCTTGAGAGAGCTCATAGTGTCCCCTCAGTATCTTTGGATTTTTTTTCAATACTTCAATTTAGATGGAAAATTATCAACACAGTGATCAGCATTTATGATCCCTGATCACTCTCTAGTTCATGTCTCCCACCAGACTAAAAAATAGAAATATGTTCATTGCAACTAATAAATTCAGAATCTCATTCAATATTCCGTATTATCTATGAAATGGGATAATGTTTATGAGGATGAAATAGGGAATGATACCCCTATTAACAAATTGGGTAGTTTTGGATATGCAATTTTCAAGGAAGTAATTTTGTGTAGTAAGAAAAATATGAATAATGGCAAGTGTTTCACCTTTTTTCCCTCAAATTGGAGACTATACAACGATTATTTTACACTTCCTAGAACTTGTTTACCATAACAACATAGAGGATTCCAAGGAAGGTGGACACATACATTCTTAACATTTTTAATCATGATAAATATTAATATTAATGGGATTTTTATAGTGACATTGATTATAGAAATGGTATTTCAATTTATAACATAGAGACCTCTTGTTAGATGGATGAAGAAATTTCTATTACTCTGATATCGTCCACCTTTTATCTGTACTTTTAATCAAACATTATAATTGGTCAGAAGTGTTGCATCTGACTAGAATAGTTGGGTAATATATGAGTTTTGGAATGATAATTTAACATTCATGGGTAATTTCATCACCAGATATAGGACATCTTTTGTTCAATAAAATGAATCAACAAATAGAGGTTGTCCCTAAATAAAATTTACGACAGAAATCCATTATTTCTTTTATTATTGGGTCACTATTGTCAATTTTTGAGAAAATTATCACTATATTAAATCCAACTATCTAACATAACAGGGAATTGTTTTCTATTTTTATGGATTTATAATTTTTAGGAAATCTTTAAAGAGATTAGTAGTGTCTAATCACTACATCATTGAACACATTACCCAACAATGGGGAATTATTATTTTTTAAATGATGCATCCATTAAGGGGTTGGTATGTGTAATAATTCAGGATAATAATGTAATAGACTATTCCGCCAAAAAATTAAATCTCCCTAATTAGATCTAACCAACACATGATCTATAATTATATGTATTGAACATCATGTTGGTGATTGGGTGACATTATCCTTATGATTAAAATTGTAACAAATGTAAATACCACTATAGAATCAGGTATAAATTCAAACAAAACGGGAATAATGTGCAAAAATGGAGTTGATTAATTATGATTAATTATTTATATTTTTTAAATCCATTACCATACTAGGAAATCAAAAAAAGTGGTAGATCCTCTAAGTAAAAAACACGACACAACTATACCCATGATGTAGATTTCAAGGGATCCGATATTCATGATCATGTAAATGATGGACATAATAACAATAAAATGAACTACATCCTAAAATTATAATAAGAATTCCATATTATATTATCATTATAGTATAATGTGGGATAACATTGTTTATTTGTTGATACTTGAAAATATAGTGAGTATTTATGAGTTTATATTTTATAATTATGGGGTTATAATTTCTATTACCAAGATATGATCCCTTTAATATGCGATTTGAAGAGGGATCATATAGATAATTCAAATAGATCAACCTTATACATTCATCTAGTAATTACTAAAATGTATTGAGATCTTCTTCTAACCTTATAGTGGAATTCCAAGAAGAGAGAGAGATTTCATAATTTGTATCTCGATTCCTGGTATGCCAATAGGTGAAGGATGGCCAAAAAATATTTTTAAGTGTATGACGCATACCATTACCCAAAATGTTATTGAAATGTGAAAAAATGCACATCTATTTTTTATAGGACTCCCATTGATATATAATAGAAAAAATTTGACCTTGGTGGTAGTCAATCACATTACCAAATCAGGACATATCCTTATTATTAAGGATGATTTCTATATAGCACAAATACCAATGATATATATTAGGGATGTTGTAAGAATAATAAAGTTAACTTTCATGTATTTGTGATTGAGATATTAATTTTATATACAGGTTTTGGTAAATCCATATCATTTTTTGGTTATGAAGATGAGTTTAGGTAGAAAATAGCTCGGATAGAAGAATGGTTAGTCTCATAAAACTATAAAAACCCAAGATGATATGTTGAAATCATGTTACATGGAATCTTATGGATTTTTTTGATCATCACCATCCCCTATTTGAATTATCAAATATTAATAAAAAATTAATTCGATGATCTAAATGGGACATTATGACGCTTTTAATAGTGATGATGTTTCATCCAATTTCTTGTTTGGATGATGTTATAGAATGTATCATTCTTCAATCAGAGATATCATCTACTTAAACTCATCTTCATAACCAAAAAAATTTTATGGATTCACCAAAACATGTCTATAAATATAATATCTCAATCACAAATACATGAAAGTTAACTTTTTTATATTCTTACAACATCCCTAATATATATCATAGATTTAGAGATCAGTTTTAATGTGACATTCTATAACTTCATGGAATAAATTTATAAGGATTTGTAAGAAGGGGATGCATATTCCAAGACACATCATCCTCTTTGATATCCATTATTGTATCAGATCCATGATCTATCAACATGTTATTCCATCATCCCTATCTCAAGTACATGATTTGTTCTATGTATCAATTTTTTCGATGTACATACCACAAACCTGTCTTGTAATAAATCTATATTTCTACCATTGTATAATGATAATTCACAAAAGGATTAGTTGTTCAAGAAATTAGATCATATATAAGATTTTATAAAACAAATCACATAATCAATTTGAAATGGTTGAACCACATGCTTGAGAAAGAAAATGGGAACATGGAAGAGGTGATGAATTAGATATACCATCATCTATTTTAGTGCATGAAATGGAAATTTTAAGGGTGAAAGTTTTCATGGGGTAAAATGTAATGACCCAATGTTTAATGAATGAAATTAAATTTTATAATTAATTAATTAACTTTTAAATATTAAAATTATACAACAATGGGGAACTAATGCGGTTATATTGGACCGTTATATGTTATATACTGTCAAATTTAGAAGGCCATTATGAATTTTACCTACTTATAATACATCCATCATATTGTAACAACTATAATAATTATATTATGTGTTACGAGAAAATCTATTTTACAAATATGGATGTAGTGGTAGACTTGACCCATTTAATCATACACTAAAAAAACAATTTTTTTGAGAAAAAGGGTGAGACGTTTAAACATGGATTTTCCATTCACTAAGGCCATGATGATATTAAAAAACAAAATCATGAGTGAAGTAAGTTAAGATATTATTTCAAGATCATCGATATCATGACCCAATCAATGTTCACTAAACCACCCAACGAATGTATCACCATCACACACCATACACTTAGGTAATTCAATGGTGTAATAATGGGTTATGTATTTAGACACCAAAAATATTAATTCATACATTTTATTATCAATTAAATAATTAATATACTTCTTCTACTTTATTAATACAATTAATATTATGTTATTAAGGGCTTGAGACGAATTAAATATTAATAGAACAATACACAAATTATATATTTGGACCATATATAATTTCAATAATGAAATCCTTTTTGATGAGTTCAATAATTTTTTGAAAGAAATTATATTTTATGAAAATATTATTATTAAATAGTATTTATTAATTATTTTTTATAATTAAATTTTATGAATGAAACTGTAATTTTTTTAAATTTTAGTAATTATTATTATAAAAAAATAGTATTATTAAATATGTAGTGATTTCTTATTTAAAAGACTAAATACTAATTTTTTTATATTTATTTTGATAAAATACTTATTTAATAAGAAATAATAACATAAAAATTATCTAATTGTGATATTTTTATAATTTTATGAGAGAGTTGATTTTTACAGTAAAATTTATAGAATGTATAAATATACTATTTGTACTATAAAATTAGAAAAGGAAAATGATATTTAAAAAATAAAATAAATAGTGTCGAATACTAAAATTAATTTAACCTTTTAAAATATTTGTTTTATGTTAATTTAAAAAATATATGAATGATTAATGAATCAACCATAACCTATATTTTATTTTAATGATTTAATGAAAATTATTTTTGAAAATGATTCTCATCCACTCAACATATAAATAATTTTAATGATATATGTTGATAACCTTATAAAATAATTAATAAAATTCTATTTGGACGAAATAATGGGGATAATAATTTTTAATATTTGTGGTTTTGATTTCATTATTTAATATAGTCAAAAAACCTATGTTTGATAATTATTAAATATTTATCCTATATATCAATATATAAACCAACCCAAACTATGACTAAAAAATTATTAAAAAATTATAATGAATTTATTTATCCCATTAACATTATATAGAGCTGAAAATGTGTCTTAGTTCTCTTAAGATGCTTCATTATAGATTTTAGATATGACCTCTAAATGTTAGGGATCTTCTCCATCTATTCCTAATTTAACCACCTTCTTTATATTATGCATCTGATTTCACATTTTTCATTTTTTGGATATGTATTAATGCAATCTGATTAGTGTATTTGTTTTCCGTGTTATTATATACACCTTATACTCTCATTTTACCCATCCATGAATATTTATGTACCACCATTATGCTGCTGAAATTTTTCCTACAAATTTTGAGGAAAAAACTTCCTTTAGTGAATACCCATTATCATTTATAATCAAATTATTCAGCTATATGTTCCAATTATTTCTTAATTTGGAACATAATTTTTTTTACACATCACTCAATATTTTGAGCAAAAGTGATGAAATACATCAAATGATTAAGCCAATGATCTCGTACCTAAGTGGTAAGGGATCCTACATGGCATCCAAGAGACCTAGGTCCAAAACAGGGTGGAGGGTAAATTTCGAGGTACTATAGAGTACTGTAGTAGGTATTGTTCAATAATGTAGCTGTAAGAACTATTTACCCTATTTGGGATTTCAGGCCACTAGTTTGGGCCTACGGGTCTCCAGGGCCTTCAGGTCATCAAAGGTCTTCAAGCCTCATGGACTTTGGGCCACAAAGACCATGGAGAAGTTCAGTTCACACAGAGCAGACCTCAGAAGAGGATTATGTTGAGTCAAAAGTCCTCTTTTGACTTCTATGTTTTGTTTTGGAAATCACAAATGTCTTGTTAATCGGACTAAACTTGTCTATCGAATGGTACTGACCATAATGATAATACTGATCATGTTGATCGTACTAATCATGTTGATCGTACTGAACATGCTGATCATACTGAACATACTGATTGTACTAATCATGTTAATCGTACTGATCATGCTGATCGAACTGATCATGCTGATCATACTGATCATGCTGATCGTACTGAACATGCTGATCGTACTGACCATACTAATCGTACTGACCATGCTGATCGTACTGAATATGGAAATTGTATTTACACTGCTTTTCATATCATTCATTACATAATTGTGTTGTTACTTTGTCAAAAACACATGCTTCATTTAAATCGTACTCTTAATTATCATATTCATATATCTTGTTCTATCCAATATGATGTCGTTGAGTTAGTTACAAACTAATCAAAACGATGTCATGCTTTCTGTTCAATATGACCGTTATGATGCCAGGTGTCCATGTCCCTCCGAGTTTTTCAGAGAAATATGACAGTTGGAGGAGATGTGACAATTGGAATCTGAGGCCTATAAATAGGAGGTCATTTGATGCTGAGGAAAACAATTTGAGAACAGACAAGAGAACAATTGTGATACAACTGTGATACTTTTCTTCAATCAAGTTCTAGAGAGAGATGTTGTGATTTCTCTCATGAATTGTGCTTTGTGCGTCCAATCATCGTATCGAGGGCTACTAGGGATAGGCAGACAGACGGTCCAATCATCATATTGCGGGCTTTCAAGTGATTGAAAGACAGAGGGGCCGATTACCTTCAAAATCGATGGCTGCCGGGGATAGGCAGACAGACGACCTGATCATCGTATCGAGGGCTGTCGGGGATAGGCAGACAGACAGTCTGATCATCGTATCAAAGGCTGTTGGGGATAGGCAGATGAACGAACTGATCATCGTATCGAGGGCTCACCTAGGTGTTTGTGAGACAGACCTTTTATCCTATGTGAAAGGATAACCCTTCTCTTTGGGTTAAAATAATTGTAATTATTTTACATTTCCGCTGCTATCTGTATTAGAAAGGAAATTGTTTTTGTTTCCTTTTCTATCTCTTATACAGTTGTAATTGTTTCAATTACATTCATTCTATTACATATTGTATTGATTGACTCGATACTCTTTAAGGTAGAATCATTCATCCTTATATTACTCTGATTATTATGTTCATCTTGAATACAATTGTTTTACACTTCATTAGTATTACAATACATCGTACATTTTAATATTCAATACAATTGTATGTGTTTGTATTTGTATTAGTTTAAGATCATTTAAACTAATCTCTTAGTTTCTAAAACTCAACGGTTTGTAAACCAACAATTCACCCCCCCCCCCTCTTGTATTATTCCATCTAATAGACATACATACATACTTATTCGATCCAACAATTGGTATCTGAGGAGGTTTTCCACTAATTTGTATTTCTTGTTCTATTTCTTTCATATTACTATCTTAAATACTTACTACACTAACATGTGGAGGGGAAAAGTTTATTTTTCTAGATGGTAGGAATGAAAATTGGGTCAATAGACAATATAAATCCTTATAGACTACCTATCATTGATGGGAATGATTATGAGTATTGGAGCGATCGTATGAAGTCTTTTGTGATCAACACTGGTGTAGACAATTTTATTGTTCTTACTGGAGGTTACAAAATTCCTGACAAAGAAGTTAGTACTTTCACTAACCCAGAGAAGCAAGAATATCAACTGAATTACAAGGTACGGAATACTTTAATATGCTCTATGACTAGGAATATATACAGTCAGATATCATCATGTGAAGCAGCCAACTGCATTTGGAAGAAATTGGAAGTCACTCACTTTGGTACATCCAAGGTTATAGAAACAAGAAGAGCAATACTTCGAGCAGAATATCGTGGATTTGTTTTTTCTTTATGGAGAGCCAGTATGTAAAGTGAAACAAAGGTTTATGACAATTGTCAACAGCTTACAATCTATGGGAGAAAAAGTTCTTGATGATGAAGATCTAGTTGATTAAATTATAGATATATTGCTAAATGAATGCGAGTCAAAAAGGACAGCTATTGATGAAAATAGAAATGTTTCCCAGATTTCTCTAGATGTACTCTTTGGAACACTTCTATAGAACGAGACAAGAATGAAAAGAGTTGCTGATTTTAACAAGAAGCAGAATGGAAATGGTAGTGTAGCCTTTGCATCTAATGCTAAAACACCTGAAAGGCTTACAAGATCCAAAGCCAAGAAAGTTTTATCTGATTCAAGTGAATGTCATCTTTCGGATAATGAGTTAGCCAATCTTGCTCGAAGGATTAACAAGATTGTGGGAAAGAAAGACAACAAATATAGATTCAAAAATAAAGATATGAAGGATAAGAAAGACTTAGAGGTAACATGTTATGAATGTAAGAAAAAAGGACATATAAGTCTGGATTTCCCTTTACTGACGAGGAAAGATAGAAAGGAGAAACACTCTCAGAGAAACAAGAAAAGGTTTTATAAGACAAAGAATTTTTTGAAGGGAAACGATACGTGGAGTGCAAGTGGTAGTGATTCTTCAGATGATTCTTCAGAATATGAGTCCTCAGGACAGAGGAATATTGGACTTTTAGCCAGATTACCAATTGAAGATCATTACCTCATGGATAAGATACACAATGTTGAAGCTATTACAAATGTCTCTTTAAATTAAAATTATACTGATAATAGATATTATGAATCATCAAATGATGAATCTTTATCATCTATGTAACGCCCTGACCCCAGTTACCTAGAGTCGGTGCATTATGACATAACATTGGCAGGATCACAAGAATGATTAAATCTCGAAAGACCGATTGGTTTAGTATCCTTGGAAACAATAGTTATATTCATAATGTTTTACATTAAATGATAAAGTGAAAAACTACTAAAACAACATAGTCTCCATATTAAACACTCATATTCCCACATAAAATCCCTGCAGGTCATTCATAACTTACTTCTTCACATCCTAGGAGAAATAAAACATAGAAAAGGGGTGAGATCAAATGCCCATTAAGGATAACAATATAGCGGAAACTTTCAAAAATAAGCATAAACTTTTAAGGCAATGCATTACTAAAACAAAAGCCCTTTAAAGTTTAACTTCAACATAGTATGGAAAAAGTAAAATAAAATAATACCATTTACTTATTCACATGGATATTCTACTAATCGAATAATCACATAAAATATCAATAACCACTTTCATAATGATGGAATGCATAATTCCAGACTATCATAGCCAAATAGCCAAGGCCTCGTGCCAAGACTACAAATACGATTTTTCCAAGGCCTTGTGCCAAGACACTAGTTTGTCTCATGAGACATACCGATGCATCGAGGAGTTATAGCGGGCTCCACCCATCACATATTAAGTCCAATGCATTCCCATATGAAAAGGATTAAACATAACATAAACATTTGTATTAAAAATAGCATACGAAATGTCAATATTTTCACCATAAACTATGAATGGTATAAAAATAGCACATCCACAGTCAAAAATATCACAAAACCTTCAATACAATATAGAAGTTTTTGTATCACAATAAATCAAATTCATATAATCATAAAATCCATAAAAGGATGTTGACATAGATGAAATCAAAACTATTTGATAGAAATATCTCCTTTTTTGGAATCATTTAAAAGTCACACATTTATAAAGGAAGTAATTAAAAAGTGATTTTTGAATCAAAGTGTCCCATACCACTTTGAAACATTTGAAAGGAATTAACATTTTAAAAACATTCATGTCTATAAAAATAAATCCTTAAAAACCATTTTGAATACATGGACATTTATTAAAAATATTTATAAAGATAAATCTTTAAAATATTTAAAATTCGGATTTTGATAGAGAGTACCTTTCCAAAATGCTTAAAATATTCATTTTGAAATCATTTAAAAGTCACATAATTATAAAATAAAACATTTTATTTGAAAATATTCTTATAAACTTGTAATGGAAGCTTTGAAAATATTATAACGGTGGTAAATAGCCGCACTCGCCGTATAAGTTAAAAAACATTCTTACCTTAATTTTGTCGAAAAGGTTAAAAAGCACCTTGTTTGGAAAACGACGGAAAGATTCCTTTATAAGCCACTTATAAAAAGTCAAACAAGGGTATAAATGACTTTAACCCATATTCTAGAAAATAGTAAAAATGTTTTGAAATTCATTTTTAAGAAACATGGATGTGGATGATAAAGAGATCCCAGTAGATTATTACGTATAAACAACCTCGGATAATGAAGAGATTGTGAAATAACCCTTACCTTGTACTTTTCCTTGGTTGTGGTAGGTTAACCTCCTGTATAATAGTGAAATAATTGTTATTAAATTATAAAAGAATCATATACATTCATATGATATCATATATGATCTTTTAACATTTCTTTGTTAATAATATCTTAGTATTATCGTTGTTTCGGGTGTTAACTTACTTGTTTACTTGTATATGTTTTGTTACGTAATCCATGTTTGTAATTGATAGGTTGTATCTTAATCATATATAGAATGATATCATGTCCTTATATACTATTATTAACCATCAAATGAGACTTATACTTGAATGGATACGATAGAGAATGAATCTCATCACGTTCGTGGAGACGGTAGTCCGTACGTACGCACGAGCGACAATATCATTATTTTGATATTTAAATAATATATAAATGGATGTTATATCATATATAAAGAATCATTAAAATGTTATATTTATTATTTACATGAGTTACACTTCATTATTATACCCATCCAAATAATAATATATTGAATAACAATTACACCACGACGTGGAGACGGTAAGCCGTACGTAAGCACATATGGTGACATGTTTTTCAAAGGGTGGATAGAATAATGATTATGGTTGTACCATATTTATAATAACATAACAGTATATATATATGATACTGGAGTTATTATTTTAAAATGCTAACAACAAAGGAAGAAGAAGTGGAAGAAGAAAGGAACTTGGAAAAGTGTGGTGAAATCATTACCTCTTCTTCGGGTTCTTTCTATTGATTAGATCAAAAGGGCTCCTTAGGATGGAATTCTGATCAAACTAAGGCCTCTAGGTTGTAGTGAGGGAAGTTGGGAGAGTATCTAGGCAGAGTTTGGCCGAACAAAAAGGATTTGAAGGTGTGAAGAAATGAGAAGGAGGAGTGC
Organism: Viscum album; assembly: GCA_963277665.1. Lineage (NCBI taxonomy): Eukaryota > Viridiplantae > Streptophyta > Magnoliopsida > Santalales > Viscaceae > Viscum > Viscum album. The sequence goes on along the minus strand of OY728143.1, from coordinate 51,154,904 downwards.
CCTTTTATAAGAGGGGTGAGGGGAACCTTTGGAAAAGCTAGAAATATTAATTTATAATAATTTCATATTCTGTTTCTAATAGCTCCAATGTTGATTATTTAGATTTTAAGGTGGGTATGGGTCTAAAACCACTCAACCAATAGAATTTAGACAGGTTTGGGTACTTATATTAACCTTATCTTTAAGTATTAACTCTTAGTTAATTAGTTTCACTTTTACAATGTCTTTTTATATTTTTATATTATATGGTTAATAAACATACTATATAAATCCAACTGACCCACAAGTGGTACATTAATGATACATATATCATAATATAAGTCTCTTGGAAGAACCTTAGATTTCTAGGAATTTAATATCAATTAATAATATAATATTTTTTTAAACACTCTTTTTTGTCAATTTTGACACTATTCAATAGTTGATTGTTTTGAAACTCATAACAGAATGATTACTTCGAAAAAATTTAATTAAGTCATTCCTAACATGTCCTATTGACTTAGAAAATTATTTTAATTCATAAAAAGTCTCAAATTATATTTATTTTTGTATTTATAATATCAATTATTTTAAATTTTCACAATTATGGGAATTACTGCATCATCATTATGTCATAACAAAATTAAATTATATAATGTATAAAAATTATAAATAAAATATCATTATGTAGGAAATCTTTTTGTATTTCAAATTAATTTTTACAGTCGAAAATAAAACATATATAAACCTATATAAAATTTGTTTTGCTAAAAGATATACGCATGTGTCATTTTTGTATTCATTTTAACTTAATTAAAATAAAGTGTCCCTATCACGTACAAGTGGCTCCATGGGGTCCCGAAATCGACCCAAATATGCCTATGAACGAACATGTATCAGCCAATACGGTTAGGACACGTTTTAGGGTAATTTATTATTATTATAATATTATTTTTTAACCCTTATTTACCGGATTTACCCTTAACCATGGTAAATAAAATATTTACCGCAGTAATTATTCAAAATGTCTAAAAATAAATGTTACCAATTTACCAAATTTGATCATCCTGATTACAAATATGGAATCCATTTTTCCCAATTCAAAACACATAAGTGGGAGAAATTAATTTAAAATTAATTCCCGTTGTTAAAATAAAAAGCGTGTTTTTAAGAGATAATAACTATCAAAAGATTGACACTTGTTTATGTCCGGTTTAATTGTAAAAATATGTCCAATGACCAAAACTGTATTAAATGTTAAAAATATATTCTAAATATACTTTAAAACCTCTCAAATTCATAATTTATCACTATTAATTATTTTGATTAAATAATTTGTTTTTAATTAAAATTTAGTAATTTTCACTATTCATCATAATATGAAAGTTATCCGAAAAGTACCAAAATTTCACCCTAGGATAATTTCGATATTATGAATCCAAAAATGAAGTCCATTTTGAAATATAATATACATATAATTTCAAAAATTAGGTATTACTATTCATAACGGCTAGTTTGATTGGCTTTGGTTTGTGTTACAACTCGAAGTTGCGTACAACACACGCTACTGTATTATTCAAAGGAAAGCATACTGTGGAAGCTTGAGATGTTTCATTTTAAATTTTTGATGTCACCATTTAGTCAAAAAGTTTAAAATATTGTATTTAAAAAGGGTTCACTGTTAAAAGTTGATAAAAGTGCAATACTGAAAATGAAGTTGTTGTTACATTATGTCTAAGAAACTCATAATATGGATTCAAAAATTATAAGGATTATATAAAGTTTAAAATTTAGTTAATACTATTCATAACCTCTTATGAATGGATTTTTTGGTAAGTCATGGTGTGATTGAACTTGGTGTTGTGTGTAGTGCATGTTAATGAATTATTTTGATGAAATAACACACTATGAAATCTTGGTGTGTAACATTCTCCCCTCCTTCAATAATTTGCGTCCTCGCAATTTTAAATTGTTCTTCAAAAATAAAAGGTTTAAAATAGAAAATATATTTGTGGTAAAACCCACATCGGAAATTGGGTTACTAAAATTTAGTCTTAATATGTGGAAAAGAGAAATTAAAGGGTCACCACAAAATTATGATCTCGATTAGGAGAACATTGGTGGAAATTAGAGACATATAATTGGAGGAAAAACATAAATATTTATAGGTAGTGATTGAGTTCATCAGTCACAAACAAGTATAAAGTTGAGGTCCTTAAATTCATCAATCTATGATGATTTGAAATACCATCGGTTCAAAAAAAACATAGGGTATTTCGATAACAAATTTTCGACGTTTCAAAATATCTTAGTTGAAATCCCACATCGAAAAATGAATTAATGAGGCCTCTATTTAAAATAAATAGTGGAATGTATGAAAATTACCGAAAATCACACATACTAGGGTTCCATGTTGGAAAATATGGATATGGAAGAGAAATCTAACCATAAATTATCTGATTGAGGGTGGTAGAAAACATGGCTATGAAAAGACAAACAATCCCAAAGCCATAAATTAGTGATGATTTAAGGTACCATCTAGGACAACATTTTTGTTCTAAGTTCCTTTTCTTAATGTTGAAGAATTTATTTATGAGATTGGAAGAGATCATAAGGAGATATACTTACTTTATAATTAGAGATTTATCCATTAATAAATATCTACCACAAACTCATCTTTCACTCTAAAAGATAATAGAACGTAAAAAAATTCTATGTATATTATTCGTACAGGGTTCCAAAATAAACGAATTCATAATTCATCTACCAGATCTTTTAAAAAAACTACATTATTTAATCCAAGACATCTCATGACCCAGTGGTAGGTGATACACCCTTGTCGCCCTTCGGTTTCAGGTTCAAGTCTTGCGGCCTTTCCGGTCACAACGGCTTGGTGCCTGACCTCTGGGTTGTCCTTTTATGGAAATCCAAAATTAATCTCAAACTAGAATTTATCCAAAATACTTCTGTCCAAATTCACAGTCCAACATTTATAAGGAAGGTAAACATAATGTAGATCCTTTTTACCCCTTAATAGCATATTAATACCTTCATCATGTATTCTTTTAAAACACTGAAACATCCTAAATTACCATAATCCTTATTGATTACATTCATGCTCCCTTATTCCATATAGAATTTTGGATATGCTTCATCAATCCAAAAAATGATTTAAACCCCAACAATGATGGAATATACAAATCATTAATCTGCTTCAAGGTAGTCAAGAATATCCAATATAATTTATCCAAATCAATCATGTATTATTATAAAATCACCACCTCGGTATCAGAACCATATTATGGTTTATCTTTATCTCAACCCTATATTTTACAAAAATTTAACCTGCTATTGAGTCACTTTTCTTTGTTCCATACAATCTCAAGTCCTTAATGAAATAGTACTGAAGTACAATCCTTATATACTCCATAATTATTGTAACGATTACATTGTTGATACAACACTCAAATGACATAATCAACCTAAGAACTCTAATCAACCCTCTTCATCTTTGGTAGTATCATAACTTTATTATTATCCAATAGCATCATTTGCGGCATAGTCTGATGAATGGGACATAGTTTTGCGTAGTGTCCAAACTCCTTGCAAATGAAGCATTGTACATTTGAAACCATTTTCTTACCCTTGCTGTCACGTACTTTGTGCCCTTTTCCTTCACACTTATAACAAACTCCCATTCCTTTCAGGAAAGTTCCAGGGTGTTTCTTTCCATGGTTATCACATATGGGAAAATTCTTCTTTTCCCTCTTCCCTTTATCCATCTTTCTCTCTTCCATCCTTTTCTTCTCTTGCTTCCTTTCAAAGCCATTGGACTCAGTAAACTCTTTACTTATCTTATCAACACATGATATTATTTCTTCATATGATGATAATACATGAGAAACTATTTCTCTCATAAATACTTGCTTAAGACCATGACATATATGATCCTTCTTTCCCTTTGTATCATGTGCATTGCTAAAGTTCTCATTCCTTCCACTGGGTGCCATTTCTAAACAATGGCATGCATTTGATTAGTTTATGAATAACAATACCTAATCCCAAACTAGTAAAACACATAACATAAATTAAATAGTTTATGGATATAATCCATAATCATAAAAATGTCTCCTTTGAGGATGTATATACTCATAAACCCTTTATAATGGTTTGTAAAGAAAATGAGAGTTATCCTAAGCATATCCTCCGGGAGTGTCGTAACCAAGAGTGCAGCAAGGCCCGTTTTCGTGCACCAGTTCCCGTTCGAGTCGAGCTCAAAGTGATGTTTTCGGGTTTTACCCCTAGGTACATCTGTGCCAGAGCCGCCTCTACCTGCTCGTATCCAGACAGGGATGTATTTCTTGGAAAACTCACAAAATCATTACAATACCAAAATTCTAGGAAGTTCTTCTATACTAATCCTCAAAGTTCATCTTAGGTCTACGTGGTCTAATCAGAGTTTATCTAAATCTAGAATCCAAGGTTTGTACTAAACTTCCTCTGATAGCAACTGTAACGCCCCGACACCAGTTACCTAGAGTCGTTTCATTATTACATAACATTGGAATGATCACAAGAAATATCATATCTCGAAATACTGATTGGATTAGTAGCCTTGGAAACACTAGATATATTCATAATGTTTTACATTACATCATAAAGTGAAAAAATACTAAAACAACATAGTCTCCATATTCCACGCTCATATCCCCATATAAAATCCCTGCAGGTCATTCACAACTTACTTCTTCACATCCTGGGAAAAATAAAACATAGAAAAGGGGTGAGATCAAATGCCAAGTAAGGATAACATTATAGCTGAAACTTTCAAAAATAAGCATAAACATTTAAGGCAATGCATTACTAAAATAAAAGCCTTTCAAACTTGAACTTCAACATAGTATGGAAAAAGTAAAATGAAATAATACCATTTACTTATTCACATGGATATTCTACTAGTAAAATAATCACATGCAATATCAATAACCACTTTCATAATGATGGAATGCATTATGCCAGACTATCATAACCACAAAGCCAAGGCCTCGTGCCAAGACTACAAATAAGATTTTTCCAAGGCCTTGTTCCAAGAAACTAGTTTGTCTCATGAGACCTACCAATGCATCAAGGAGCTATAGCGTGCTCCACCCATTATATATTAAGTCCAATGCATTCCCATATGAAAAAGTTTAAACATAACATAAACATTCGTATTAAAAATAACATACGAAATGTCAGTACTTTCACCATAAATTATGAATGGTATAAAAATAGCACATCCACAGTCAAACATACCACAAAACCTTCAATACAATATAGAAGTTTTGTATCACAATAAATCAACTTCATATAATCATAAAATCCATCAATGGATGTTGACATAGATGAAATCAAAACTATTTGAGAGAAATATCTCCTTTTTTTGAAATCATTTAAAAGTCACACATTTATAAAGGAAGTAATTAAAAAGATACTATTGAATCAAAGTGTCCCATACCACATTGAACCATTTGAATGGAATTAACATTTTAAAAAAATTCATTTCCATATAAATAAATACTTAAAAACCATTTTGAAGACATGGAAATTTATTAAAAAGATTTAGAAAGATAAATCTTTAAAACATTTAAAATTCTGATTTTGATAAAGAGTACCTTTCCGAAATGCTTAAAATAATCATTTTGAAATCATTTAAAAGTCACATAATTATAAAATAAAACATTTTCTTTGAAAATATTCTTATAAGCTTATAATGGAAGCTTTGAAAATTTTATAACGGTGGTAAATAACCGCACCCGCCGTATAAGTTAAAAATCATTCTTACCTTAATTTTGTCGAAAAGGTTAAAAAGAACCTTGTTTGGAAAACGACGGAAAGATTCCTTTATAAGCCGCTTATAAAAAGTCAAACAAGGGTATAAATGACTTTAACCCATATTCTAGTAAATAGTAAAAATGTTTTTGAAATTCATTTTTAAGAAACATGGATGTGGATGATAAAGAGATCCCAGTAGATTATTACGTATAAACAACCTCGGATAATGAAGAGATTGTGAAATAACCCTTACCTTGTACTTTTCCATGGTTGTGGTAGGTTAACCTCCTGTATAATAGTGAAATAATTTTTATTAAATTATAAAATAATCATATACATTCATATGATATCATATATGATCATTTAACATTTCTTTGTTAATAATATCTTAGTATTATCGTTGTTTCGGGTGTTAACTTACTTGTTTTCTTTTATATGTTTTGTTACGTAATCCATGTTTGTAATTGATAGGTTGTATCTTAATCATATATAGAATGATATCAAGTCCTTATATACTATTATTAACCATCAAATGAGACTTATACTTGAATGGATACGATAGAGAATGAATCTCATCGCGTTCGTGGAGACGGTAGTCCGTACGTACGCACGAGCGACAATATCATTATTTTGATATTAAAATAATATATAAATGGATGTTATATCATATATACAGAATCATTAACATGTTATATTTATTATTTACATGAGTTACACTTCGTTATTATACCCATCTAAATAATAATATATTGAATAACAATTACACCACGACGTGGAGACGGTAAGCCGTACGTACGCACGTATGGTGACATGTTATTCAAAGGGTGGATAGAATACTGAGTATGGTTGTACCATATTTATAATAACATCACAGTATATATATATATATTATGCTGGAGTTATTATTTTACAATGGTAACAACAAAGTAAGAAGAAGTGGAAGAAGAAAAGAACTTGGAAAAGGGTGGTGAAATCATTACCTCTTCATCGGGTTCTTCCTTTTGATTTGATCAAAAGGGCTCCTTATGTTGGATTTCTGATCAAAATAAGGCCACTAGGTTGTAGTGAAGGAAGTTGGGCGTTTATTTGGGCAGAGTTTTGCTGAACCAAAAGGCTTTGAATGTGTGAAGAAATGAGAAGGAGGAGTGCCCTTTTATAAGAGGGGTGAGGGGCAATTTGGAAAAGCTAGAAATATTAACTTATAATAAATTCATATTTGGTTTCTAATGGCTCAAAAGTTGATTATTTATATTTTAAGGTGGGGATGGGTCGAAAACCACTCAACAAATAGAATTTAGACAGGTTTTGTTACTTATATTAACCTTATCATTAAGTATTAACTCTTAGTTAATTAGTTTCACTTTTACAATGTCTCTTTATATTTTTATATTATATGGTTAATAATCTTACTATATATATCCAACTGGCCCCCCAAGTGGTCCATTAATGATACACATATCATGATATAAGTCTCTTGGGAAAACCTTAGATTTTTAGGAATTTAATATCAATTAATAATATAATATTTGTTTAAAAACACTTTTATGTCAATTTTGACACTATTCAATAGTTTATTTTTGTGAAACTCATAACAAAATGATTACATCGAAAATATTTAATTAAATCATTACTAACATGTCCTATTAACGTAGAAAATTATTGTAATTCATAAAAAGTCTCAAATTCTATTTATTAGTGTATTTATAATATCAATTATTTTAAATTATCACAATTATGTTAATTACTGCATCATCATTATGTGATAAATAAATTAAATTAATTAATTTCTAAAAATTATAAATAAAATATCATTATTTAGGAAATCGTTTTATCTTTCTAATGAATGTTTACAGTCGAAATGAAAACATATATAACCCTATGTAAATTTTTTTTTGCTAAATGATATATGCTTGTGTCATTTTTGTATTCATTTTAACTAAATTAAAATAAAGTGTCCCTATCACCTACAAGTGACTCCATGGGTCCCCAAAATCGACCCAAAGATGACTATGGTCGAACATGTATCAACCAATAAGGTTAGGACACGTTTTAGGGTAATTTAGTATTATTATAATATTATTTTTTAACCCTTATTTACCGGATTTACCCTTAACAATGGTAAATAAAATATTTATCGTAGTAATTATTCAAAATGTCTAAAAATAAATGCTACCTATTTACACAATTTGAACATCCTGATTCCAATTATGGAATCCATTTTTCCAAATTCAAAACACAGAAGTGGCAGAAATTAATTTAAAACTAAATCCCGTTGTTAAAATAAAAAGCGTGTTTTAAGAGATAATAACTATCAAAAGATTGACACTTGTTTATGTCTGGTATAATTGTAAAATTATTTTCAATGACCAAAATTGTATTAAATGGTAAAAATATATTATAAATATACTTTAAAACCTCTCAAATTCATAATTTATCACTATTAATTATTTTTATTAAAAAAGTTGTTTTTAATTAAAATTTAGTGATTTTCACTATTCGTCAAAATATGAAAGTTATCCGAAAAGTACCTAAATTTATCCCTAGGATAATTTCGATATTCAGAATCCAAAAATGAAGTTCATTTTGAAATATAATATATATATAATTTCAATAATTAGGTATTACTATTTATAACGGCTAGTTTGATTGGTTGTGGTGTGTGTTAGAACTCGAAGTTGCGTACAACACACGCTACTGTATTATTCAAAGGAAAGCGTACCGTGGAATCTTCAGATGTTTCATTTTAAATTTTTGATGTCCCCATTTATTCAAAAAGTTTAAAATATTGTATTTAAAAAGGGATCACTATTAAAAGTTGATAAAAGTTCAATACTGAAAATCAATTTGTTCTTACATTATGTCTAAGAAACTCATAATATGGATTCAAAAATTATAAGGATTATATAAAGTTTAAAATTTAGATAATTCTATTCATAACCTCTTGTGAATGGATTTTTTTGTAAGTCATGGTGTGATTGAACTCGGTGTTGTGTGTAGTGCATGTTATTGAATTATTTTGATGAAATAACACACTATGAAATCTTGGGGTGTTACAATCAGAAGATGATACATTACCTTCTTTTGAAGAAGTATCTAGATTTGATAAATTACTTGAGAATGAAAATTCTAAAGTCAAGAAGAAGCTTGAGAAATAAGATTCTAGAATTTCAGTTTTAACTAAATATGTATCAGATCTTTCTAAAGATCTTGTTGTGAAAACTTCTGATTTTGAAAGTATTCTAAAAATCCTTGATAAAGTCAAATATGATAAGGATAAACTTTCTAAGGATCATAAAAATGTAATTTCGAAGAAAAATATATTATAGCCTTCTAGTTCAAATTCAAATGTTTTGGAAAATAATAATTTAGTTTTAAAACTAAAGTCATAAATTTCTTCCTTGAAAAAATGTTTATCAAACTTTACTCATGGGAAGGAAAACATTGACAAGATGTATTCTCAAATTAGACCTTTGAGAAATCATTCTGGTCTTGGTTATACTTATTCCAAACCTATTTTTAGTAATAACTATTTTGTTCCTCAAAAAACCTCTTTTTGTTCTAATTGCCAATGTGGTGGACACTGGAGAAGAGATTGTTCTCTCAACAAGAACTCAATATTTTGGATTCCATAAAGCTAATTTTGCAAAACAAATGTGGATTCCTAAAATTATTTTATCTAACCCTTCTGGATCCAAAAATGTTTGGATTCCGAAAAACTAATTGTTTCTTTTCCATGAAAATGAGAAGTGTACCAATAAGAACATTTGGTACATGGATAGTGGTTGTTCTCGACACATGACCGGAAACAATGATCTCATTGAAAAGGTTATCAAAACAAAAATTGGAAAAGTAACCTTTGGAGATAACGCTCAAGGAAAAAATTTTGGTATATGTAATATCGTTTTTCTTGGAAAAATTATTATTTCAAACGTTCTGTTGTTTAAGGGTCTTAGGGATCACACACAGAAAAAAGATATTATTTTACAATTTATCGGAATGCAAGAACAACTTGATGACATTTTTACAAAACCATTATCTTTCAATTGGTTTGAGTTTATAAAACAAAATCTGGGAATGATTACATTAAAATAATCATTCATATATACTTCATGTTTTACAATTCTCCTTATAATAAATAACTCCTTTTCAAAGGGTGAGGACATCTCTTACTATGTTTTGTTTGTTTCTTTTTATCTTATGATATTTTACTCTCCTGGTATGTGTTTTTTGTTTTTCTGTTTATCGTATTGATAGATTTATCATAATATATACCTATTTGTTTATCGTATTAACAATTTTATTTATTCCATCATATCGACCGATGATGGTAATGAATTTCTTTTCCATCATATCAACCTATGATGGTAATTAATTTCTTTTCCATCGTATCAACTGATGATGGTAATGAATTTATTTTCCATTGTATCGATCGCTGATGGTAATGAATTTCTTTTCCATCATATCGACTGATGATGGTAATGAATTTATTTTCCATCGTATCAACAGATGATGGTAATGAATTTATTTTCCATCATATCGACTGATGATGGTAATGAATTTCTTTTCCATCATATCGACCGATGATGGTAATGAATTTATTTTCCATCGTATCGACCGATGATGGTAATGAATTTCTTTTCCATTGTACTGACTGATCATGGTAATGAGATTGTTTTCCATCATATTGTCAGTTAATGGTAACAAGATTCTTTTCCATCGACATGTCAGTTAAAGGTAACGACTTTGTTTTCCATCGGCATATTAGTTCATGGTAATGAGATTGTTTTCCATCGGCTTGTCAGTTCATGGTAACGACTTTGTTTTCCATCGGCTTGTCAGTTCATGGTAATGACATTGTTTTCCATCGGCTTGTCAGTTAATAGTAACAACTTTGTTTTCCATCGGTATTACGATTGATAGTATTATTTTACTTCGTTCGTTTGTGTTTTCTAAAAGCAACAATAGCCTTACATTCTCCGGTAGGTACTTTCATTTTTTTTCTTTCATTAGTTTTTAATCCTAACCATTGATCTGTTTTCCTCTAATCCTGACCGTAGAAGATCAACGATCAACCCTTTATCACCTATAAATAGCCCCCCCTCCCCAAACCCACATCGTTTTTTCAGGTTTTGAGGCGAAGCTCTGCTCCACTGTTTCAAATCATCGTACGATCTTTCATCGACATCATCCTTATGTCTCGGTCTTCTGCCTACACACCTGCCGAATTGTCCTCAAAGGCTTTCTCAGAAAAAGACATTTTAAGGGAGAAGTTAGTTTCCCGCGACATCTATGATTCATATGATTCTACAATCAATAGGATTATCTTGATTCAAGGATGGGAGCATTTGAGTGTTGAAAGGCCTGTTTCTCAAGATCCGGTTCTATATGATGATGTCTGTCCGTTTTATAAAACTGTATCTTTCGACAAAGACATGACTATCAATTTTGTTGTGTACGATAGAAATCTATCTATGTTTGTGAAACAAGCGGCACATTTTCTTAATGTCCCAACAGAAGGGGATTCTTTCTATCCATCTCCGAAACTACCAGAGGATGTCGGTACATTTAATTGAGAAAGTGCCGAGAAGTCTCTGTTTGTTGTGAATGAAGAGAAAAGGAAAGTGGCTCATCTTTCACCAGACAATAGGTTTGTGGCTTTATGGATGCAAGGTTTTCTTATCCCAAGGAAAGGGGATAGAGAAACTTGGAAAGCTTTTGATATTTTTAGGCTTGACTATCTAGTAAATATGAGAAAAGTAAATCTCATGGGATATGTTTTCGAAACAATTATGAATGTAAAGTCAGGGGCAATAAAATCTCATTTGATTATGTATCCACCCATTCTTACAAAGTTTACTCTCGAGAGTATGAATTTTTCAACATTCGTTTAAAGGGAAGTTGATAGATTTGATGCCCTCCTGGATTAGAAAAAGTACTAGGAAGAAGTTGAATGTTTGTTTTGATCATAATTCAAAACATTTTGTCAGAGATGTATAAGGTGAATCGACACAGAATCAATCGGAACCTATGCCAGCCAATGACATTCAATCTACTGGTATTAATCAAAATTGTGATCAGAAAAACGTTTCAAAGCCTAAGAAGAAGCCAAAGTACAGTAAGGAGGATATATCAAAATGGAGAAAGGATAAGGAACTGAGAAAGGAAGGTGATCTGAAGTTCGGTCTTGGCACGGCTGAGGATTTTGCTGAAAGAATAAGGGTAAAAGAAACCCTTAAGGATGAAAAGAAAAAGAAAACTGTTGTGAAAAGAAAGGATCATGACCTTGATATCTCTAAAGTCATGAAAATGGTTGAGGATTCTAGTGCTCAACTGAAGGAATAAGTGCATCAAGAGCCCTTTGTATAGAGTCTTCCTGAGAAAGAAAAAGGAAAACAATTGATAGAGGAAATAAAAAAAGTTAAAGAAGAGGAAGGAGATTTTATTTTATAATTCATTCATAGTTCAAAGAAGGGTAGGGAGGAATCAGTTCAAAAGCTGAGTGAAGGTGTTCAACAAACCCCTCATGCCGATCAAGAACGAACTTCAGATATATTTTCGTCTCAAGAAAAGCAAGGTGCTCAATCCTCTCACACTGATAAAGTTGTTGTCATTAGTGATAGAGTGGAAGAAGAAAGAAAGCAGAAAGAAAAAGCAAAAGGAAAACAACCATTTGTTGAGTCAAGCCGATCGAATGAACTGGCTTCGTACGATGAAGATACTGATTCAGAACAAACAATCTCTCTCAAGAAGAGTGATTATATTGTCCATGTTTTGAGAAGGGTTGAGATGACCATTCCATATTTCCCTAGGCTGTAAGGGAAGATTGATTTTATTACTGACAATCTAAAGAAGATGTTTGGATCTGTAAAATAATTAAGAACTAATGTTTTTCCAGTTAAAGCCGATTTGAAAGTTCTTTCAGAGAGTTCAGTTGCTCATAAGAAGGCCTGCAAAATGATGACCAAGTGGTCGTACAAAATAGAGAGCTCGATCAATGATCATGAGATTAAAATTGAAGATATAAGAAGAATTTCAAATGAGATTGCAATTGCTTTCAATAAACTTGACAGAGAAACGGTTGAAAGGTTGAATATTTTGTCTTCCCAACGAGCTGATGTTCCTTCAGTAAAAGACTTGCAGGAGAAAATGAATGCCTTTCATGCTGAGTTTTTCAAAGTATCATCTATTAAAGATGAAATATTTCTCTTGAAGAAACAAAACTCTAGTTTATCCAAAGATAACAAGAATTTGCAAGATATAATTGATTCTCTTGAAGAAGTAATCAGAGTTCAGGAAGAGACAATCAGAAATCAGGATCAACTCTTTGCAGATCAACAAGACCTTCTCAGATCTCAGGGTGATGTTATTTCTGAAGACAAGAAGGAGATAAAAAAGATGAAGGGGGTTCTTTATGAGTTGATCAAAAAGGATATGTAATGAGAAAACAAGTGACTTTTATTTGTTCTCAAGTTTAGTGTTGTTTGTTATCGTAATGAAATTTCCTTTATCCATTGTCTTGTGTTTATTCTCTAACTCTTTCAGAAAATTAAAGTTTACCCCTTTTTTTGTAAATCAAAAAGGGGGAGAATGTTTATAAAGGGGGAGAATGCTTTACAACACTCATAAGGAAAATATACGAATACAATCCTTAGGAAAGCCCATACCTAAGGGGGATTTTGTTTTATTCAATTTCGTATTCAGAAGAGTTTCCAATAACTCAGGGGGAGATAAGTATTTCTTGTTATATTTACTTTTTGTATTGTTATATCCAAATAGGTGGAGATTGTTGAGTCAAAAGTCCTATTTTGACATCTATGTTTCGTTTTGTAAATCACAAATGTCTTGTTAATCGGACTAACCTTGTCTATCGTATCGTACTGACCATAATGATCATACTGATCATGCTGATCGTACTGATCATGCTGATCGTACTGATCATGCTAATCATACTGAACATACTGATCGTACTGAACATAATGATCGTACTAATCATGCTGATCGTACTGATCATGTTGATCTTACTGATCATGCTGATCGTACTTATCAGGCTGATCATACTGAACATGCTGATCGTACTGACCATACTGATCGTACTGACCATGCTGATCATACTGAATATGGAAATTGTATTGACTCTGCTTGTCATATCTTTCATTACATACTTGTATTGGTAATTTGTCAAAAACAAGCTTCATTTAAATAGTACTCTTTATTATCTTATTAATATATCTTTTTCTATCCAATACGATGTCGTTGAGTTCGTTACAAAATAATCAAAACGATGTCGTTCTTTTTATTTCAATATGACCATTATGATGTCAGGTGTCCAAGTCCCTCCGAGTATTTTGGAGAAATATGACCATTGAAGGAGATGTGACCATTGTAATCTGAGGCCTATAAATAGGAGGTCATTTTAAGATGAGGAAAACAATTAGACAACAGACAAGAGAACAATCATGATACAACTGTGATACTTTGCTTCTATCAAGTTCTAGAGAGATATGTTGTTACTTCTCTCATGCCTTGTGCTTTGTGCGTCCGATCATTGTATCGAGGGCTGTCAGGGATAGGCAGACAGACGGTCTGATCATCGTATCGAGGGCTTTCCAGTGATTGAAAGACAGTGGTGTCGATTACCTTCAAAATCGAGGGCTGATGGGGATAAGCAGACAGACGGTCCGATCATCGTATCGAGGGCTGCTGGGGATAGGCAGACAGATGGTCCGATCATCGTATCGAGGGCTGCTGGGGATAGGCAGATGGATGAACTGATCATTGTATCGAGGGATCACCATGGTGTTGGTGAGACAACCCTTTTATCCTAGGTGAATGTATAACCCTTCTCTTTCGGGTTAAAAGAATTGTAATTCATTTACATTTCCACTGCTATCTCTATTAGAAAGGAAATTTTTTTTGTTTCCTTTTCTATATCTTATACAGTAGTAATTGTTTCAATTACATTACTTCTATTACATATTTTATTGATTGATTCTATACGCTTTAAGGTAGAATAATTCATCATTATATTACTCTAATTATTGTGTTCATCTTGAATACAATTTTTTTACATTTAATTAGTATAACAATGCATCGTACCTTTTTATATTCAATACAATTGTAGGTGTTTGTATTTGTATTAGTTTAAGATCATTTAAAATAATCTCTTAGTTTCTAAAACTAAAAGGTTTTTAAACCTACAATTCACCCCCCCCCCCCACTTTTATTATTTCATCTAATAGACATACATATATACTTATTTGATCCATCAGATTAGAGAAACATGACTCGTAGTCACCATATTTAGAGCTACCGAATAGGAAGAATGTGAAGTTATGGAAACCGCCATCAGGACGAAGAACTATGTAGCTTTTTAAGGGGCAATGCTAGCCGATCAACAATGCAACGTGGGGAGCTAGGGGAACAATGATGCAGATGATAGGGGAAGGGCAGTTCCTGTGGGTTGGGACTACGGGTCATGTATTGGGCATAGTATGCCTCTGGGCCTTTGTTTCATGTATTGTGAGTCATGTGAGGCCTTGATCCATGGACATATGGGTCATGTAATGTTACCCCTTAATCCCTTAAAAGGGGGATTATATATAATAAATTAAAAAAGAATTCCTTCGGGACATTTAAGCCATAAATAAGTTTAATGAAAAATGTATCATACATAAAAATGTACATGTTATGAATGTGATGTGTTGGACAACAAATACATTTCCCTCCAATTAACAGTGTAATGTTTTTATGTTAATATAGACTAAAAATGATGAATGATAAGTTATCCCAAGATCACTATGATATGATTTCTCATACGTTACCCTTCACTTTTGTTTATGTTGTCAGGTTAAATAGTGTTACTCCATTCCTATATTCCCATGATGTTGTCATGTTATATATATCTAATTGTTAAAAGATATTACTGTAACCCAATTTATGTAATCCTCATTTGGATCAACAAACATATGTAATAATATACAATAATATATGATTTTATTATTCATTTACTAGGCTTTACAACGCACTCTGTTCTCATGTACAACACTAGGTTATCCAATGGCCTTTTAGAATCTCTATTTAATATAAGTGAAAGTTATGGATTTATTAAATGATAACTATTATCATGACCATCCCATGGGGAAAATTCCGTGCCTACCCCAATCTCACCTACCAAAGGCTAGGTATAGGCGACTAGCGTCGAGGGCATAAACCTACATGTGGGAGTCATTTTTGCGGATACTTGTACGCAGACACAAATCCAACCAAGTACCAATTAAAAAAATAGAGTTAGTATGTCACAAAGAGAAAAATGAGTATGGTCACAACTGAAATTAAATGGGCCAGAATACAAACCCAAAAAAATTAATAAAAGAAGTAATGTACAAAAGTGCTCTAATGGCCATCTGTACAACTCCCCACCTGATCGTAGGAGTAGTGTAGCTATTGGAATCCAAGGGACTACATCTCATCAATCATATATCACTATCGTCCAACTAGTCCAATGCCACCATGTTCATCATTGATGCCCCAATCGTTAGCACGGGACACGTCACACACGTGGGACGGGCCTATGCAGGGGTAGAGTAACACTAAACTCCATATGATCCCATCAAACAACAAGGAAGGACTAAAAAACAAACTGGAAGTATACCACAATGTATAAATACACAACATAAGTCAACTTAGACCATGAATAACGTTAAGTCAGTGATAGAAGGATCATCAAATCACCAAACTCCTCTGTGGCTAGAGAACTCATATTCTATTATGTACAGTGGGGTTCTCGGGTCACACAGTTCCGCATACCACTATCCTTGAACTATTTTGTTACTCATCCCTGATGGGTACCATGAAAATCCTAGGACATAATGAGCCACTTCTCATCGTGGGCCTACTTGGTCACATAGATTCACTTCCCACTTTGGATCAAATGAGGCAATCCTCCCATCCAGTATCATGGGTCTATCAAGTATCATAGAGCCACTCACCACTATGGGCCTGGAGGGTCACACAGATTCGCTTCCCACTAGGGCATTGTCAAGTAGTCTTCTGGTTTCATCCAACCGCTGGGTTTCATACATATTCTTCTTGGGAGAACCTCTCCTCAAGCCACATGTTGCATCTTGATATCTATGAAAGTCACCACAAATTATTCCAAATGATATGTCTCCTCAAGAGATTCCCAGAGACTCAAACAGCTCATCAATTGGATGTGCGGTTTGCATGATTTGGGTGTTTCAGTGCCAAGGTCCTAGTTGGATTTGTGTTTGATCGGACCCGACCATACCCCAACAGTATTCTAAACTCAATTTCAGTAACTCAAAAAGAACCTAATTTTTCTAATGATACATATGTCATAGATGGTTCATAAATTGGATGTGTGTTTTATATGTTATGGAACATTTCATGTAACATGCCAATACTAGGTCCGGGTCTGGTCTGCCCCGATTGGACAGGCCCAACCTGGTTCACCAGGGGCAAACCTAGATTGATCAGGGTTGTTCCTTTCCCGCTGGGCCAGGCCCGACCTAGATGGGTCATGGGTCAGCTCGCTAGGCTGTGGGTCACCCTGCTGGGCCGCGGGTCAGCCTGCTACGCCACAGGGTGGTCTGCTAGGATGCACTGATGGTTCTACCTGCCTACGGCTCAGGCAGCCAAAAACACATAGACATAGCACATCTGGGTAGTGATGACATGGTACAAATTCATGTTATCAGGTCAACCAGCTGGGGTTGACCGAATGCATCCAAACATGGTGTTGCTGGTCCTCTAAGCAGCGCCTGCCAGGCCAAAGAATTTCCACCTGGAGCGCCACTGGTTTGCACCAAATCTATCATCTTTTAGTCAAACTGGTGACCTCTACTCCACTGTGGGAGATTCATGATGAAGTCATGCTACCGCGTGGGTACCATCGGGGGCGTGCCCCTCACTTCTTCTACAGTTTCTTGGGGGCATCAGCCGATTCATACACCATGCACGTTTCCAATGGTGATGTGTGTCGTAGCTGTGTTACGGCATGCCAGAGGCAGCAACAGTGTTGATGGTAGGGTGTTTTTCAGGCTTCCGGCTGTGAACCGGTGGCCCATTTCCTACACCATCTGTTTCTGTTGCCTTCTGTGATCACATTCTTCTAAGAGGCAGACTCTGATTTTTCTTGTCGCCAACTTCTAGTTGGCTGATCAAAATCAACATGCGAGTGGAGGGGATCATGGCTCATTCAGGTCTTCCCATGCCCTATATGTTATATATTAATCCATGAGATTCGAAAAAAAATGTTCAACCAGATTTCATACAATGATTCCAATCCCGATCCAAAAGATAATGCACACCATCCCACATAAGTGAAACATTAATAACAGATCAAATTGTTTATTAGTTGATCTATTCCTGTCATTATAAAATTAAACGTGGGGATAACAAAATCATTCAACAAAATACTACGTCAAAACGATGGAGAGCACTCGTGATTGTGGAAGTTTCATTGTTCTCCATCTTGGTAACAAGCCACCCCCATCACCACTCAAACGTCAAACACAAAATCGAGGATTCAGTATCGCACGCCACATCCCATTGGGATGAGCTCCGTCCTCTAAGGGTTCGGCGATACAGTACCCCTTCATCACTACATTTCTTGGAGAAGCTTGTATCAATACTCCTCCCCACGTTCCATATAAATAGAAGAGTGGGAGGGTATGTAATGAACTGTGGAATTAATGAGGGATCATAAATTTGGAACATTATTAATTTCCCTAATGATGTCGTTACTTAGGATTCGCAAGTCAAGCAATTTATTGGCATGATGCATCCTAGGACCCACACTCCACTTGTCTGTTGATGGATAAAAATAATAAATAAAATAATGAAATTATTTCATTTATTTTCTTTTAATAGTCACAAAACATAACTTCTCTTGTAGACCTACTGTGGTCAAATTACTGTCTCCCTTATGTGATTCCTGATGCTGCGGATTCAATGGTTCCCTCAGATTTTTAATCCGAGAACTATTTCAAATTTTATAAAATTCTGGATACACGTTTACTAAATTTACCATAAAAAATGTACAAAAATTAATTTTGGTTAAAACATACCTTTGAAAAACACACTGTCATGTTTCACAGACTTGTAATAATTTCATATATATAAATAAAATTAAATGAATAAATTGTGTCATTACATTCTATACATCTTACGGTTTTTCGTCCATTATATCCATAATGTAAACATGAAAAAAATGGTGTTACAAGAAAGGAATATGATTTTCCCACTCCCATGTGCTCTCTTGAATGTTCATATGAAACCAGGTAATGCACGTATGAGGTATTGACCATCCATGACGGACCTGATCCTATCGATCATCAATATCCATTGGTACATCCGTAAATATAACACCATCATTAAAGTCTAGCTGGTTGTGGTTGATGATGTGAGATGGCTCAAGAACGTATATCCTAAGCTAGGATATGTGGAAGATGTTGTGCACCCTCTCCAACCACGGTAGAAGTGCCAGGTGTTCTGCCACTTTTCCAATCCTCCTATGTATCAGTAATGGTCTGATAAACCATGATGGTAACATGAAACCTCATAAAAATATTTTTAGTCCTCGTCGAGGGGAGACTCGTAATAATATGTGTACCCTCCATGAACATTAATGGTCTTCATCTCTAGTCAGCATAAGAATTCTTCCTGCTCTGTGTAGACTTCATCAACTCGTGGATGATCTGTACCTTCTTTGTGGTAGCCTGTACTGACTCTGGACCCATAAGTGGTGACTCTCCTAGGTATGTCCAGCATAGAGGTGATCTTAAAGGTACAAGGCCTCGAATGGTTCCATAACATTGGTGTAGTGATATCGATTGTTTTACGAAAACTTCACCAAGGGAAAGTGATCCTCCCAACTGTGGAAAAAATCTAGGACGCAAGCACAAAGCATGTCCTATAGCATCACTATGGTCCTCTCTATCAGACCATCTGACTGAATTGAAAAGAGGTTCTAAGATGTAGTTGTGTCCTGAACACCTCCTACACCCCCTTCCACAACCAAGATATGAAATGTGTGTCACAGTTAAAGACTATCGTTGATGGAACCCCATAGAGTTGCACAATTTTTGGTACATAGAGTAGTCCCAATCATTCTACTGATTCATTCTCTATGATGTGATGTAAGTGGGTTGACTTGGTGAGTCAGTCAATGTTCTCGGTGATTGAATCATGTCCCCTGGATGTATGTGGAATCACTGTCACAATGTACATATAGATCCCATTCCACTTCCACTCTAGCACAACTCGTGGTTGTGATAATCCTGCTAGAAACTAGTTCTTGGACATCACTTTCAAACAAGTGAGGCATCATAAAATAAACATTGTTACATACTTCTTCATATATGGACACTTGTGCTGATACCAGAGGTACTGGTACCTTTTCTCCACATAATGATGTAGTGACATAGTTGACTTATGGAACACCGTCAACACCTCCTCACATAGAACCCTGGTACCAAGGTACATCCTCTAAAGAGAATGACGTGCTCCCCACCATCAAAATATCAATCAGGTGGAAATCCTAAGGATATCTGAGCATGTCGAGCCTCACGGTCAAAGTCCCCAAGCTTCACCTCCCTGGCCCGTGGAAGATACGGGGGAGTGACCTCCATTGAATATTTGTAAGATGCTGCATCTATATTCACAATTGATATCTAAAATGAGGATAACAATTATGTCGCCTCACTCAGCAACTACATACCAGACCTCTTGTAGAGTGCATCTACTACCATGTTTCCCTTCCCATGAGTATAGACTATCTCATATTCATAGTCCTAGAGGAACACTAGACAATGCTTCTGTCTCAGATTCAGGTCCTTCTGGGAGATGATACACATTAACTCTTGTGATCTAAGAAGACTGTAAAACGTTCTCCCGTCTAGTAATGTCACCCCCAATTCAAGGCAAAGTCCAATGCT
Organism: Viscum album; assembly: GCA_963277665.1. Classification (NCBI taxonomy): domain Eukaryota; kingdom Viridiplantae; phylum Streptophyta; class Magnoliopsida; order Santalales; family Viscaceae; genus Viscum; species Viscum album. The sequence goes on along the minus strand of OY728143.1, from coordinate 51,134,154 downwards.
AATAACTCTTGTACATGGGTAGCATAGTTCGGTTCAAGCAATCTCAGTTGTCGTGACCCGGATGCGATCAATTATCAGTCATGCATCAGAACAAACCCATGTATCATCCCTGATGCATCACAGTAGACTGCATACCCAACGCCTTTTAAGGTATCCTCAAGATGGGAGAACTCGCCAATATCTTCCGAAGATCCTAGAAACTATGATGTCATATCTATATACATATGAAGGGTTTCCCCTTCTTCGCCAATGCTGACTAGGTTTCCACATCTCTGAAAAGGTCCGGCACGAATATTTGGTTTTTTCCAGCCAACTGTAGGAATCTCCACACTGGTCACACTCCTTGATTGATTCCAAGAATGTACATCCACTATATTTTCTGGATCCACCGCAACTTCTGCAATTGAGAAAACATGTCTAAAAAGTGGACCTCTTGAAAACAGAACTGGAACATATAGAGCTTACCATGAAGCCGGTTCTCTCAGTGTGTGTCCAAAACTATATACAGACGATATACCTTCTCCTCCATCGTCACTAATAATTCCAACATGTCGTCAATGAATAACATCATAATGAAATTCAGGAATGGCATGAAGATCTTGTTTATGAGTCCCGTGAACACTGAAGGGGCTTTGGTCACACCAAAAGGCATATCCAAAAACATATTATGGCTATATAAACATCTGAAGGCCATCATATGCACATCCTCATCTCGCACCCTGAGCTGATGATATCCTGATTTGAGGTCTATCTCCAAAAACCGAGGAGCACCCTTTAGTTGGTCAAAAATGAAATCAATTTTCGGTAGTGGATACATGTTCTTCACGATCACCGGGTTCACGTGCCAATAGTCCACACAGAGTCTCAAACACTCATCAGAATTCATGGAAAATAAAATAAGGGCTACCCAAGGAGAGACAGGAGGCCTTATGAACCCCATCCCTAACAATTCCTCCAATTGAACTCGTAACTCATGAAGCTCTGTGGGAGCCTCCGATATGCTGCTGTAAATATTGGTGATATCACGAGGTACATGAAAATAAAAAAGTCTACCTATTTTCATAGAGGTATTCCAAGGACATCATTAGGAAATACATCATCATACTGGTCCACCACTTCCAGATATCTCGGACTCTCAACATCAACAGCCCCAAGGGTAAGTCTAGCAAATTGAAGTGTGATCAGATACACCCTCCCTTAGTTATATCTGTCCTCTACTACAATGGTTCCTTTATCATCGGTGATGGAAAACCTGGTCCCATCCGTGTGGTCACACTAAACATTGCACCTAATATAGCAGAACTGGCCATGAAATATGAATAACCAATCTATAACCAAGATTATATCCCCAGGCCTCGACGCCACTTAGTGAAGATCCTAGTCGAAGATCGCATATCCTATAGAATGTTCACTCTTCTAGAATAAGTGTGTAATCGTCAAATATACTCCTATAAAAGTCTCTTGCCTAGGGATAGAGCCAACGGATCCATCAGAATCTCTGAGCACCGAACGATGGTTATGGTAATAAAAGATAGACTGGAACCTTTATCTATACATACTAAAGCAATGGTGCAGTAGACACAAATCATAACTTTAATCGTCTATAGAGAACCATGATCATAGGCATCAGCTTCCTAGAGCAATGCTCTCAATTTTCAACCTTTTCCCTATGGTTGGGGTGGACCTCCTATAATTGGTGGTTGGAAAACCTTGAATCGTCGCCCACTTCCTTCTACATGACCAGCTCCTGAGAAACGTCTTCCTGTTGAATGTGTACCTCCACAATTGAATATATGTCTTTTTCTCAGTGGCACCTCGACTATCTATTGGTCGTCCGTACGGTGGGTAAGGATGTTTCAAGCCACGTGGACCTACCCGCCACTTGTGTAATAATGTTTGGCTCCCTGCTAACTCCCTCTAGACGAGGAGCCTCTTATTACCGAACAAAAGTCTTGGGGTCAGCCTATAAAAGACATGGATTCCTTGGTTTCATGAGCCTGATTCCTACAGTGAACCGAAGACTCTTCTTCCTGGGTTATGCAGGCATCTCTAATTTTCGGTGCCTACATCATCAAGAAACTCTCCGCAAGAAGGGAAAGCTCCAGCGGCCCTACATGAGTGGGGTTGCAGTGGGTCACCACTGAAGCCCTGATCTACCATCTGAGCCCTTGCTCGATGGCCCGAGCCCTAATGAAAGGGTCTTTTAAAATAACTATGAAGTAGAAGAAATGCTTTTTGAACCATGTCGAGTACTCAAACACTGTCATGTTGCCCTGCTATAGGTGGAGCCTCTCATGAATGTGCATAGAGCATAATGTTGTAGGAAAACACTCATCATGAAAAATACTCTCGATTTCAACCCAAGTGAGGGTCACCTCATCGTTAATCTTGATGGTAAAAATCTTCCATCTCCCAAATGATCCCGACATGACGCTCACTCCCAAGATCATCATGTGGTCGGCCTGTGTCCTTAGTAAGCAGAATACCCACATAACGAACGCCTTCCAGTCCTCAGCGACTTGAGGATCTATCTCTCCCCTAAAAATGGGAGGTCTCTTTATCTAAAAATCTTGTAGGGTGCTGAGCCTATGGATGTTCTCTACTGATACTTCTGGTAGTAGGGATGACCATCAGGTTGTGGTAGCATTGAGCCACCACCTAGTGGGGCCATCTCAAGAACGGGTCCCTAGACGGATGCCTCATCCCTGGGAGGGCTATCCTCATGAATTTGGATCCTGACTGCTTGTCCTCACTGAGGAAACCTAAGATAAATCAATATGTGACATTGTTACATCATTATACCTCTTGATATGACATTCATTCGAAAAAACAAATAAAAAATGCTATAAGTGTTCTAATGCATTGATATGAAAAGCAGGACTCAAGGTTCCAGTGTATGGATACGTCGGCTCCCACACAAATCCTGGACTCCCCCAACCGATAGGTCAGACTTGCAACACATAACACTGTTTCTTTAAAAAAAAACATAGTCTTCTGATCTATGAGGTAAAACAGACCACCTCTGATACCACTTTGTCATGAGCTATCCTCTGGGACCTGTGTCGTGATTACCCCAAGCCTGCCTCTCGAAGGCTAGGGTTTGACGACTGGCACCATGGGTGTAATCCTTCTTATTGGTGGAAATTTGATGGATACATTTACGTAGAAACAATCCCCACCATGTTCCAACTCACAAAAATAGAGATAGTATGCCACTAAGACGAAACTGAGTATGGTTACACCTGAAAGAAAACACTCCAGAATACAAACATCAGAAGAATGTACTAAAATTAATAAATAAAAAGAGTTCTATAAGGGCCATCCATATAAATCCCCACATTATTGTATGAGTATTTTAGATACTGGATGCTGAGGGAGTACGACATGTGTGCAGATCTCACTGTTGTCTTCTTAGTCCAATGCCACCAAGTTCATCATTGAAGTGTCGATGGTATGCATAGGACACGATAAATATGTGGGAGGGGTCCGTGAAAGGAGTGACAAACCCTACACTTGGCAGGGGCCCCAAAACAGTAAGGAAATACCATACAATAACTAGAAGTATAACACAATGTAATAGTAAACAACACAAGTCAACTCACACCAGGTATGAGTTTAGGTCAAGGATAGAAGGATCATCAAATCATTGAACTCCTAGGATGCTAGATACCTCTTCTTCTATCTAGTACAGTGCACATGTCTGGTAACAATGATCTTATTCCAACCAAAAATGAACTTTTGGGGAACTCATCATTGAGTTGTATCATGGAAATGTTGGTTCACACAGAGATGCTTCCCACCCTGGGCCTACGTAGTCACATAGAGCCACTTCCCACCTTGGATGAATAGAAGTAATCCTAATATTGGCTACAATGGTTCATCCCGGTCACATAGATATTCTCCCCACCATGGACCTGTTGGGTCACACATAGCCTCTTCTATATGATACAACTCAAGAAATTTGCAGGTCTCAGCAAACTGCGTGGTTCTATACATAGTCTTCTTGCGAGAACCACTACTCAATCAACTCACTGCATATTGATATCCATGGATTTTACAAAAATGTATTACAAAAGATCTGTCTCCTCAAGAGAGTCCTAGAGCCACAAACTGCTCGTCAATCAGATGTTCGATTTGCAGGATACAAGTGTTTTAGTGTTAAGGGCCCAGTTGGATTCTTGTTCGATCCAACATTTACGTACTCCAATATTTTCCAAATAAACATGTGGAGTATCCCAAAAGGACCTCCTTGTCCTAAGGACCCAGATTTCATAGACGGTTCAACTATCAGACCTCTGGTTTTGATGTTAGGGCTTGTTTAGCAGAACTGGTCAGTACTGGGTGCGGGTACAGTCCGACCCGGTTTGATTGGCCCAACCCAGTTCGGTAGGGGATGTACCAGATTGACCTGTGTCGACCCATCTTACTAGGCACTTGCTTCATTGGGCCTATACGTGGGTTAGAAAATTGGGAATCATGTCAGTCTGCGGGGCCACGGGTAGGCCCTCTAGGCTGCTGGTTGGTCAAATGGGTTGGCCTAGTGGTGCCACCTGCTTGGTGGCATGGGCCACTACGGACGCCCAGATACAACGTGTCTTGGTAGAGCTAATGACGCCTGAACCCACGTCTGGGTGTCATCCTGTGGGGGTTGGATGAATGTGGTTCTATGTGGCGACGCAAGAAGTCTGTGTTGCGGCCAACTAGCAACATCAGTTTCGTCGAGAGCGATGCAGGCGTTTTCACCGTCCACTAGACGCTGGCCGAACCGGCGGCCTCTACTCCGCTGCAGCCAACCCAGGAAGCAGCCCGGTTTCCACATGGGCACGCCTCTAGGGGCGCACACCTCACCTCATCTGTCACCACATGGACAATGTTCCTTTATCGTGCACGTGGCCAACACAACTGCATGACTTTGTTGTACAAACGTGTGCCTCCGTAAAATGTAGGTGTATGCGACAAAGTGTTTTTTGGGCCGCTGGTCGTGCACTGGAGGCCTGTTTCCTGCATCGTCTATTCATGTAGCCTCCTGGAAACACGTTCTTCACTATGTTAGTCCCTTATTTTTATTTCCACCAAATTAAAATTCAGAAATTCCAATCAACACATGAGTAGATGGTCTCAGGCCTTGTTAATGTCTACTCATGCCCTCCGTGTTAGAAATAAATCTGCGACATTCAGGAGAAAAAGATCAACCAGATTTCATGCATTGATTTTAATCATGATCCCAATTATAATACACACCCTCCCATATATAATATAATGTATTAAGTATCAACATGTTTTTGAGTTGACCCATTCATATCATTTTCAAATGAAATGCCGGAAGACAAAATCAATCAACACAACCCTTACCTTGAAACGTTGTAGAGCGCTCATGATTGAGTAAGTTTCGTTGTTCACCATCCCCACAACTAGCTTCCACCATCGCCGCTCGAACATAAAACTCCAGTTCTGGGTTTCAACATCACATGTCACCTCCCACTAGGATCAGCTCTATCCTCTATGATTTTGACATTATGGTACTCCTTCAGCACTTCGTTTCTTGGATAAGCATTTGCTGATATCCATCACCAAGATTCATATATATAAGAGAGGCGGTGGGTATGTAACGACATTGGGAATTAGTGGGGGCTCATAAATTAAGAACCTTCCTAATTTTCACCAACAATGTTGTTACATAGGGTTGGCATATCAATCCATTTATTGTATTGACACATCATGGGTCCCACACTCCGCATGTCTGTTGGTGTAGATGAATGAAAGTTAATATAATAAAAAAAAATATTTCATTTCTTTTTAAAGTCGCAAAACTTATCATCTTCCCCATACCTACTGCGGTCAATGTAATGTCCCCCTTAAGTGAATCCCGGCATTGTGGATTCAACACTGACCTCATCTTTTTTAATTTGAGAAATGGTTCAAATGTTAGAAAACATATGTTACACGTTTACTAAAAGTATCATAAAATTGTTTTGAAATTTATTCCGAGCACACCAAACCTCAGAATAACATGTCGTCAAATTATGGAAGATTCGTAATAATTATTAATATATATATATAAATATACACACACTTGGAAAAATATAGGTCTTTACAACTATATATTTATTTTTCATATTTTTATTTTATATAACTAATTATCATTATAAACTAGGCCTTGTGAACTTTTGGGGTTGTATTAAGTATATCATTCGGTAATAAATCATGAAATAAATTTATTATAATATGATTTGTCATATGGAGAATGTAAATTATTAAAAGATTATGAATTTTCTAAAAAATAATTTGTTGGGGAAAATTGAGAGGAAAATTTATCAAAATGATTAAAAATAAATTTTCAATAACTATTAGTTAATTTTGAAGTGAAAAATTGATATACAATTCAATAAATACAATTCATGATATATTAATAATATATGTAAACTATTGTTTTATAATAACTTCTGTTATTAGTATCATTGAAATAAACTAATTATGTGTTAGAAAATGTGGGGTGATTTTAAAAATATAAATTAGTTAAATGAAATATACTTTAGTAATTATAATTAAAATTATATGCTTTTATATTTTTTATTTCATTGTATAATAGGATTCGATAAAACATTTTATAACCAAAAAAATAATTATAAATAATCCAAATAATGAAAAATATTCCTGATGTATCATGGAATTTTTCATGTTGAAAATATTAAAGAAATTCAATTTTCAGTCTTTCTAAAATAATGTAAAAATTGAATTGTTTTTAATATTTTAAAATTTTGACTTTTAAAATTTTAATATAAAGTTAAATATAAAACAACAATATTTAATAAATATTTTATTAATTTTTTTGAATCATTTTATTAATTTGGATATAGAAGAGAAATATTACTTAACCAAAATGGAAATAAGGTTGGATTTTATTATAAATACACCAATAGTGGTTTTTTAGTTCGAAAGTGATAAAAAATCAGTAAAAAATTCAGATCTTCATATATAACTAGGGGATTAGAAGATAAATGGGGATTAAGAAATAATTGACATATTATTACCCCAATGGTTGTTTAAAAAACAACAATAATAAAAAGTTACAGTTTTAAATTAATTATATTTGTTTTTAGAACACTTCAAGAAAAATTTTATTGATTTGAGGCAATGAAATGGGATATTGATTAAAATTATTAAATATTGAATCATGATAGAATTTTTTAGGAGTTAGTATATTTACCATATGAATTCATGAGTATTGAAATTATATATTGGATATAGAAATTGATGTTTGAAAACTAAAAACTTAAACAAGGGTTCCCAGTTGGTTTCATACATTATATACACATGAATAATTAAATTGAACTTATAAAATTCATCCACGATGATGTTTTCTTATATTATCTTTTAGGGTGTTATTTTTATTAATATTTCATTATTTTATTGAATAATTATTTTTTATGTTTACCACTTGGGGTTGTTACATATGTTTTTCAAAAAAATTATTCAATAGGTTTTCTATGGTTATTTTTTTTTTCAAATTTATTAACCATATCAATAAATTAAAAGATATTTTTTAATTTTCAGTATAGTATTTATAAAAATCAATATCAATTTTTAAAAAAATTAAAATTTAAAAAATTCTATCTATAATCTCATTTTCGGTGTCAAATTTTTATGACAACCGTTAATATACGATGTTGTTCATGTAAAAGGAAATTAATTTTACATAACCATAAATATTGTAAAATATTTATTATTTATTCATTTAATCCATTTTTTAACCATCTATTTTTTGAGTTTATGGAAAATATAATACATCATTCCAAGAGGGTTTATTATACACATACACATGATGATAATTTTAAATTTGTAATAAATCATATTTATGGAAAGTTTAAAACTATTTATATTCCTATAATAATAATATGAATTAAATATCATATTTATTATATAAATAATTATTTTCTGACTAATCAGGTAACCTGATGATGAAAAACTAAAAACACCATTCATGGAGGTTATAGTCCCCACAAACACACTATGAACACATTTATTTACCATCGATGGAAGGTAGGTATATGTCTTTTTTCGTTTTCTAAATAACATTTTGTTTAATTAATTATAATTTGGTTATTATGTTAATATGATTATCCAAAATCTAGAGGTTGTGGAAGAAGAAGGAAACATGAATGAAATGGGTAAATATGATTACCTATTTCTTGGGTATCCTAACATTGATATCTCATTTATCATTTTCTATAAAGACATTTTTGTGATACCATTTCTTATATGATAGTGTTATTTATTTTGTAGTTTGATTTTAACAGAACATGGTTATGAAATTATTATCATTTTTTGTGAATAATTTTGTTTCTTATGGTCATATTAGAATAAAGAAGGGTGTAACCATTGTAAATATTATAATAATTAAAAAAATTAATGTCCTTATCATGATATAGTTCCACCACAGAAATTTTGAATATTAGATATGATATATATAAATAATCTCTATTATGGAACTAAAATTTAAATCTCCAAATAATGTTATACCATATATCTTATTTGAACCTCTATGTTACACTTTTTTCCATTACCATGGGAACTAAAATTTATTTTGGTGACCTAAGATTATGAATAATTGTTTAATAGAATCTAATAAATCATATGAAATCCATGAGAAAATATATTTAATTCAAATATAAATATCAAATTTCTATATGTGGTAAAAATTATAATTATTATAAGTACCCAAAATGTAATGAAAAAAATTTATTAAAAAATTATGTTTTTAATAATAATAATGAATTTTATGACAAATAATTTATATAATCAAAACCCACAAAACTAAATTATTTAAAAATAAAACATGTATAATTATGTTAATTTAAATAAAAAAATATAATGTTACCATTTAAATAAATATGTAAGTAAATGTTTTAAAATAGATTATTTATTAAAATAATATATCACAAGGGATTCAAATTTTCAAAAATAGGATATTTAATTTAACAGAATATTTTTAAATATTTTAATTTTTTTACATTCAATTTATTTAGCCTATAGATAGGGATTTATAATCATTTATGCGAATAAAATATACTGATGATATAATCAATGTTAATGATTTTAAAAATTGTGTTTTTATTATATACATAAAAATAAGAAATTTTCGAAAAATATTAAAAAATAAAATTTTTTATATTGAATTGATAAATTAAAAAATTTCATTTATCTCAAAAATTGACACACTGAATATTAATAAACATATCATTTAAATTAAAATCCGAAATATTATATAAAATTGACTTTATAAAAACATACATTTGATCGTTAAATGATCATAATCATATATCAAATCATTCACAAATAAAATGAATTTTAATATATGATCTCTTTAATTGGAATATTTTATTTTAACCAAATATTATTATGTAAAAAATATAATTTTATGGTTAAAATACACAATAAAAAAAATTATTTGAAAAATAACCATTTTCAATATTAAATCATATTAATTATTTTCCTATTAATGTTAAAAATTTTCATTTATTTATTTATTTATTTTTAATATAGGTTTTATTAATTTTTTTACATAATAATTTTAATATGTAATTCACATATTGTTTTATTATTATGTTGTGTGTGATTTAATCTATTTTTCAAAATTTAAAATTATTGTTAAATTTCATATTAAAACATTGCGGTGTTACCAAAAATGTTATATCCTAATGAAATGTCATTATGGGATAATAAAATATTAATTTTCTACATACCCAAATACTATGATTTAATGATAAATTAAAATGGAATAGATTTTGATCAATCCCATGTTGAAAAATCTATGCATGAGATCACAAATTTTGTGAATTGTAATCAGGGGAAATATAATAGTTAATGACCATAATTGTTATTTAGAGATGGCTTATGAATTTAAAAACAATAAATTTTTATCATTTACATGGATTAATATATAAAGTAAAGAAATATGGATGTCTGAAATTGGACACTCTAGGATTTATAGAAATTTTGTAGGATGTACCACATTGTCCTGAGGTTTGACATCTAATAAAAAAATATGATGAAATTTAGATTAAACACAAGAAGTAAAAATTTATTTTCATTTAGTTTGGGAATATATTACAATGTAAAAGAAAAATAGAGTTTAATAAATTTTTTTCAATGATAATGTATCTTGTATTCTATAGTCCCAATAGAAAGACATAAAAACATGCAATTTATTGACTTCTGTGAATGTTTAAATGACATATAATTTATTGATGTCGCTGAAGGGATTTTAATTTTATATTTCATGATCATGTTTAAAAGAAAATTCAATTTATTTTATATTCTTTTGACATGGAAATTATTATTATATCTTGAAACTGTCAAAATTATGAACAGCACCCTATTTACAGATTTTCACAGCATATCATGTAATTCGATATTCTCATCAATATATTTAAATAACATATAATTAATCTATATCCATGATACATTTTCGTATAATAATATTATCCTCTATTTTCATTTTGTAGTAATAGAGATAATAAATTGTTTAAGTTCCTTGTCTATGTCTATTTGATGACTCAATTTAGGAGAATTGTTTTTAAATAGATGACTTTGAAGATTCTTCTTCAAACCCATTTTCATAATGTCTTCATCCAGGGCCCCAACTATATTCCCCAACAATTTATCAACTATGAAAAATCATTTATTAATTCATCATCCACTATATTCATGATCATCAATTTATCAACAATTTAAGGTATTGTTTTGATCTATACATGGCGAGTGGACAAATATGGGAATAAAAATCATTTTAATTGGCTTCTCCTACATGAAATAATCATCCACATAAATATCCATGTCAGATTATTTGCATTAAAATTTTCAAGATTATATTGATTATTATTAGAATAATTTTTTTAAAAAAATATGAAATGAATCCTAAATTATCCATCTATTTCAATGTGTAATTATTAATTTTCATATATTTTTTCTATTTTACATATGCCAATATACTCTTAATTTTGTTAATAAAATATAATACTCTAAAAAGTACTCATTCTTCTTATGAGGTGGAAATCTGGACGTCCTTGGGATCTGTAGAAATCCAATATATAGAATCCATGGTTTATCATAACATGAATATAGTTGTACTATGTGATGTTTTTTTATAAACCTCATTCGATTAAAATCAATCAAATATTTCCACTATCATCATACCACAAATTATTTGATCTGATTATATGGAAAAAAAATTCATTGGTTTTATTCCATGAAAACATAACCCCAATCCAAGAGAACAAAAATTCTTCGTTTCCATAATAATTATATTTGATTCAATTAAAAATAGGATTTGTAATTTTTTTCCATATTTTAATAAAACTAAAAAAAATTAATGAATGCTCAACAATGTAATCTTAAACAAAACCCATATCACATAATGGGACAATGTTAAATGCAAAATACCAATGTGGGTATGGGTATATTCTATGTTTAGTCTAATTAAAAAAATTTCACATAATTTAATCTTCACATAAAAATGGATCATTTTCCATGTTTGGAGAGAAAAACTTCAATCACTTATCAACTTAATGGTTTTTCCATTGTATCATTAAGAACATGTGAAAAAATTAAAATCATATATATTACAGGAGGATTTTACATGTTTCATGACTAAGGGAAAATCCATGAGGTATAATAATTTATATTTATTAGGGTGAAAGATTCCAATGTATGAAATATTTGTGGGGTAATTATTTTTTACAAGGATAGTGCATGCCATGGTGCATAATAAATTATATCATTTATAACATATGTAATGTTGATCCATGGGGTAGCACCTCTTAATCTTCCTAACTAAAATAAATTATGAATTAATGAAAAATTCATTGTCACGAGCATAAAATTTGAATCTCTATATAGATTTGATGATATATATATCATATCACAAGATTTATTCTCTATTAGAATCCAAATTCACTACACTCATCATCCTCAAATTCAAAAAATAGTAACAAATAAATGTATGGAGTGATTTTTCATATTCCAAAAGAGATTAATTCGTATTGATCTTTACATATGTGGATAATGTAACACTAGAATCATAAAATTTATTGCCCATTTAATATTCATCATGATTATGAATGTGTTAATGTATTATTTGATTCTTATTTTTCGCTAAACTTCACAATATATTTTAATTATAAACTCTTAAATTTTAACTATATAACTAGATATTGGAATATTTTTATTCCCTTTTTTCATCCATGAAATTGATATAATAGTATATTCTTGTATGGTGTATTTTATTTTTATGAACAACTACCAGTAGTTGTATAAATCTTCAAAAAAATTCTTAAATATTGATATGATTTATTGGATAAATTTAATTTTTATTAATTTTCAATGATGTTTTCATGAGTCTATAGTATTCATGAATTCAAATATTATAAAAATCAAATCAATTCAATATAATCTATAATATTGAAATATTATTTCCATTAAATATTTTGATATATTAAATATTTATAGTCCCCTTATATGAACATATATTTTACACAAAAAGATGAACGATTATCCTCCAATTATAGTAAAAAAATATATTAATGTAATTTTTAATTCCATCTTTATAATTTTATCCACTAAAATCTCCAATATAATTTCGACTAAATATTTTATCAAAATTTTATTTTAATTATCTACAAAAAAATATTTTTTTATAAATTTCAATAGAAAATTATAATCTTTTATAATATGAACATAAATCATATTTAATATCAAGGATTAATTCACTAAAAAAATATTCCTTTAATTCTCTATAAAAATATAAATAGAAATATTATATCATGTTTTTGATTTATGAATATATTTGAATATTTTTTTTGAATATTTTATATAATATTCCCTATATGGTGAAAAATTTATTTTATTTAAAATTTCTATGAATATATCGAATTATTGCATAATGATTTTTTTAAAAAAAGTGAATAAATTCAACATATAATAAAGCATTTACATAAATCTATATGAAATATATATATAAATAGATATATTCAAAAAAAAATCACTAATTAAAAAATTTATTTAATATTTCAACAGATATTTTCAGTCTTATTTATTTTATATTCATTTTTAATTATCAATTTAAATTATTATTTAATAAATTATCATGTTATAAAATTAGATTATCCAAAACAATATTTGTAACTCCATCTGAATTTACCAATGAAATTTATAAATAATATGATTAAATAATACAGAAAAATATAGGGAGCTATTAATTATCATATGTGATATATTAAATAAATTCATTTTTACAATAAAAAAATATATATTTTAATGATGTTAATGTAAATTATTTTATATATCACTGTAATTAAATGACATTAAAAAACATGATCAACATTACTTTTGATTTAATATCACATAACTTCATTATGATTCGATTTAATATCAATTGTATCTTTATTAGATTTTATCAATATTCTATAGTTTAGTTGTTTAATCTATTTTATCCTTTGATCTATACTTGAAATACTTTCATTATTTCGAAAATTTTGTACTTAATCTCACATAGCCTTCTGAAAATAGGTACCTAATCCTATACATCATTCATCATATGGTTCTAATATGGGAGAAATAATTATTTTTACTTATTAATATAATATAGACCAATTATTCAATTTTTAAGCCAACATAACATTTTATGACAATGATTTATAATATCAATATTTATTAAAAACATATTTAATATTATATATTAGAAGAAAACTCATTTTAATATTTTCTATCTAAATATATTCAAGGATTTACATGATAATACATAAAAATTAAAAAAAACTTTGCCAAATTTGAATTTAATAGGGGTAAATAAAATAATCCTTATTATTAATTTATCTAAGATATATTTCAAATGAAATATTAAATTTACACACTACTTTCATCTGTTCATCCCCCAATACTAGGTATATTAATGTTATGAATTTTCAAAACATTATGCCTTCATTGATTCCATATATATCCTTCTAAGATTACTTCAACCATTAATTCTATAAATTAAAATGTGATTATCAAAACAAATTTATTTCCTCATTCCATTAGCTAATTTTTCTCGTAATTTTATGTATCATTTGACCAAACTCTTATCCAATATATTATAAATTATTCCTTATTGAATGATGACATCAATATTATTAATATTAATATTAATCAACATAAAATAGAAATATATCATCATGTATATCTCAATTTTCATCATTCATTCTCTTTTTTTTATTTATCTCATATTAAAACAATATATATTATCAATAAATACTAATTCTTTAGTTTTAATGTAGAAAATTAAGGTTATTATCATCCAAGGGTTACAATCCAATAATTTCTATTTTATTTAATGTAAAATGGGTTTTTTATTATTGAATAAAAAATATGTTATTTATACCTCTCAAGGTGTATGACTACACTGATTGATTTCTGTTTCAAATCATCTACTGTTTCTAGGTTTATTAGGTCCATCATGTCCATTATTATTGAAATTACATCCTAAAAAGTGGATGGATCATAGAAAATTATATCTTTTCAAGATCATTAAAAATAGTGGAATAACATTCCTTTAAATATTAATGTGATTTTATCTCCATTATTCATTTTTAATTAGAGTATCACAATTATGGGTATTTTTATATACAATTACATTGGATTGTTTTCTGTCCATGGAGAATATAAAGATAATCGTAGATATATCAATTCCATCAATAATATTTTTATTTGAAAAGCTTGTATCAAAGATGGTACATTATTTTGTCAATGCATTCTCTAGATAGTATGATTAATATTTTTATATCTTTGAAATTAATATACATTATTATATGTAACCAATTATTCATATAATTATTTCAATTAATCTAATTATGATCATATAAACCTGAAATTTTATAGTAATGAGGATCGATATATCATGTCATTTAGGGATCATAAGTGAAATTACCCAAATGAAAAATTTATAATTTACCATAAATAGATTATTTCAAGAAATTATGATAATATAAATTTTTAGATAAATATGTATGCATCTAATATCATATGATAAAATAATTTAATAATATTTATTAAAATATAGATGTGATTTTTTTATTTTAAATATTAATAATGAATAGTGTTTTTATCATTTTCTTTCACAAGGATGTTTTCTAGAATTTTCAAAGAATATAAGGTACAAATTATGAAGGTTTTTTTTAAATTGAGTGGAAACCCCCTTATATTGAACAAAGAAAGATCTCATTTTTAATTCTATGAAAAGGACAAACCTATAACCATGACCAAGTGATTAAAAGAAAAAAATAGGGAAAAATGGACTTACATGGACTCAAACACCAGAAAGAAACAAACATTAAAATAAGAAACATCAAAGAGTCTTTTTGACCCCTTTTTCAGTACCTAAAATAAGAAAACCAGTCCAGGATTATGTGCCACCCACTTTCCATGAAATTAGTTCCTCTGGAAATAACAACAATTCAAGGAACTCATCCATCCAATATAGAAATATAATAATAATACCAGATGATAGACACCAGAGCACCTATCCCTCATCTGAGCCACCCACCCGACAATGCATGTGAGGAAATAACTGCACTATTAACCGTATGTAGTACAAAACCATATAGAAAGCATTGGAAGAAACAAACAGTGTAATGATTGGTATAGGGGACCGACCACTGAATGATGGGTGTCAGCACACCAATGCCTCTTTCATGGTCACACACCAGATGTCGTCTTCAAAAAACAGACAAATGTTCCAATAGAAAAGTGACATTGTTCAATTTTCAAAGGATCATCTACATCTCATATATCCTTTATATCCAAAGAAACAAAACCAAGGAATAAAAAGTAAGATGAAAAAATAAACAGAGAAACAATAAATAGCTCAGAAAAAACAACTATGAAGGGATTATTAAATATTCATAAAAATTCATAATTCATTGAGGACTAAGATCTATGGTGACCTAATTTAATGATACATCAATATATTTTATTAAATTTTCAATAGTCTATGATTTATATATTTTTAGAAATTTCATTATTTGTTGGTAGTGTTTTGAAATAGATATTATTATGGAACACAAATAGAATTTCAAAGAGTTGTATTTGTGGAAGGAGGATTATCATATCATTGTTTTTTTATCTGTAATATTAATCATGGGGTGGAACAATATTTGAATGATATATTTACAAGATCATTATAGGGAGGGTATCATAGAGATTAGATCAATATAATCTTTTAACATGCTCTACAAATTTCCATCCTCTATTATTGTAACTAGAATAAAATTATATAGTATAAATCTTTTACTACTGTTTATTCCAATTATTTACTTATTCCATTACCAATAATTCCTTGGTTATAGTAATGGGTATTTTATTCCTACAAATCATCTATGTATATGTATGAATTTTAAAATTATATTATATTGTGATGGATAATATGGAAATTCATTAGATATTAGTATTATTTGTTTTGGATGTTTCTATCATCACACTATTTGATGTTTGATGTCCCTACGGGATTAAAATTTCATTCAGATATAAAAGTTATCTAAGATATGATTATTTTTTATTTAACATATATTGAACATGATTATTGATGTTTTTAGGCTATATGATTCTATAATGGGTGTTTTAGGTATAATTAGGATTATGACTAGTTGATTTAACTGATCCCTAGTGATGGTGTTCATAAATATGATTATGTTTTGGGGGAAGAATCATAAAAATTATGTTCTCTATTTTTTGGTACCTATTATTTATCTAATCTTCTATATTGGGGTGTTATCCGTGATGTTCATGAGGCGATTTATAGTGTAAATATCCTCCTAAACTTCATCCTCCCTCATTAAGTGAATTTATTTGAATGTGTTGATAAATTTAGTTGAAATAATATAATTTATTGTCATGGAAAATAATTATAATAATATTAATTACCACATTATTTAGATTTATATCCACTATAAAGGTAACCAGGATAATATTAAGGGAAATGTTGATAAAACCATTAACATTTTGAGACCTAATAAAATATATCTATTTCTACATTACCATAATATATTTTCGCTATTTAATCCATGTTTATAATGTTTATTTTATTTCTATGAATGTCGGTTGGTTATGAAAACATGTTCTTTTCTTAAACTCAGCCTAGAAACTAACTCTCACAAGTGCATTAGGTGGCACTACATACTGAATAAATATAACAGTAGTTATATTTTACTTCCAAAATATAATATTATGGGTTGATGATGTCTGTTGGTATATTCCAATGAACTAGTAGAATGTGTCCTAATACTATAACATGATAGTTGAAATCTCGTTAAATAAATTATGGAATATTTAATAGATTAATGTTTTAAAAAAAACAAGAAATATTATATCAGATAAAATATTTAGAAAAAATTCACAATGTGGTTTAGTATCCTAGGAATACTACAAGAATTTTATCATTCAATTAAATTGATATTGTCATAATTTCCAATGGATTTAAATTTCATAGGTAACCGATGAAATAGTTATTAAATATCACAGTGATGTAACATAGAAATATATAAAATTGGCCAAAAAATTACAAATGTAAAACATATGAATGTATTAATGCTAATATATATATGATACTTCTAGGATTTGTAGAATGTAGTAATGAAATAATAATATCTTCTACCTAGTGTCTTAAAACATTAAGATACACTAGGAATAAGTAACTATGAGATGATTCTTTTGATCCTATTACCCGATTAAAGGATAAAATAAATTAATATCCAAAAATTTATCATTGTTTTAGATTTATAACTTAAAAAAGGATTATTAATTTGCGAGACTTGTTTTCACTGTGATCAATTAGTTATAATTAATTTGTGTTTTCATTATATAACAAAAATGGATATGTCCCCCTAATGTTTGGATTTTTCCTAGGTGCACTCATAAGTTACAGTTGGGTGATGGTTCAAGCAGGGAACACATGATATTCCAGTAGTGAGATGGTTAGTTAAACAATTATATGTTTCATTTAACCTATATTATAAATAATATCATCATTGGTAGGCTATTAAATGAATTCATGATCAGAACATAAAAATATTTGTTGTGGAGGTTGAATCCTAACATCACATTAATTAGGGATATAAACATGTCACACATGGTTATATTACTAATTAATCAATTAATTTTCATTATAAATTTTTTTTCTATGACGATATTCGATCTATATTATCATGATATTTTTCATACACCACATAAGTACATAATTTTTTTTTAATTCTGAAGTCATGTATTTTTTTCAAAGCGTTTGTCATAGGATGTCTTATGGTTGGGTTTTCCAATTTATTGGTTATTTACAAGATTTTTTGAATATTTTTCAGAATTAATATTCCTGATGAAATATTTGGATCCATATTTCATAAAGAATAAATATTCATATGTGTTGGAGTACTAGGAATTATTTTTATGATCATTCCACACATTGAGGATTTCATTATTATTGTACATATAAGATGATTCTCGAGTGGGTCTAATGATTTCATTTTTTTATGATTCTTTACACTACCCATTACGAAGTACTATTTTTTTAAGAATAATGGATTATCTAGAATTTATTATTCAATGACTGTTTACATGTATCATTATTTATTATTATTCATGATTATATAAATATTTCAATGCTATAGGGTTTTCTAAAATCCAATTTGATACTAATCATAATATAAGAGGATCTACGAGGGGTAATTCTGTTATTGCATAGTTCGTGTGAATTAGTGATGGAGGTTTGGATACATATTAAATTTTACTTATGGGGTGAATATTTTCTTAATGTTTGTGTAAAAATTGAATCATTCTTACATGATGGATTCTACATTGAACCATTGTTTCCTCAAAATTTTATACTTTTATGCCTCTCTGGATTATATGGTTAATTGAAAAACATATACAAATCCTCCAATATAAATAAAATTTCCTCAATTATGCATACCTGATCCAATTTATTATCAAATGGATCATGATTGATCATAAATAAGTTTTTCGTTCTCTAAAAATTTATTCGGATGTGCTTTATATAAACCTCCAGGAAAATAATGGTCATATTTATTTTATTTGTGGAAATTAAAAAATTCATTGTGGAATACCATTATATTCCAAATTAATATTCATGAAAACAGAATTTAAATAATTTTATATTGATGTATTTCTACCATATTATAAGATAATATAATTTAATGGATTTCCTTATCCCATCCTTCTTTGACATATTTCATTCATTTAATATAATAATGGATGATGTAGTAAAAAAATTAATTGTATGATGACCATTAATCATTGATTACGGATGGGGATGCGTTCAATTTGAGTGAAATGAGATTCAAAAGAATCAAAAAATTTACATTTTCCAATTAATGCATCCATGGGATCATCAAGTTAATATGTAGCTAGATTCATTAATAAAATGATGGAATCATAATGGCCAAATTATTATAGAATACTTATATCATTCCTAACCCTTAAAGGAATATTTTTATAGTGGTCCATTGGAATAAGATATACCTACAATAAATTTATTATTAGGATCATGATTTTCGAGATATTCTATCTAAATAACCTCTTAATGGTGATTATGGATATTAATTTTTCTCTTTCATCGATTTGTTTATTATTTTATAACTAGAATTTATTATTGACACCCACTGTTTTTGGGTTCATATACATGAATAGTTACATATAATCTGGCCTCCACTTAAATTTCATAAACCATTATTCTAATATCAGCAGATATATGTCCATTATGAGTTCATTTTATGTTACCAATGTCATTTAGAAACAATGGTATTATAAATATTTCTTTCATTGTGAATCTATTAGGTGACTATGGACTCCCCCACACAGTAACTTGGAATGGTATTAAAGTATTTATATAATCTAGATGGTGGGACTCAATCATATAATGATTATCGAGATTATTTAATTATTATATTTTTTCATTTTAAGAATTTCAAATATATTATAGATTATTTTCATATCTAGGAATTAAAACGACATGATGTTTGGAGGGTTGACGTTACACCACATGATTTGGTAAATTGTTTTTCCGAATATATTTATATTTTTTTCGTTTTCCAGTTAATGTGAAATGGAAATAATTATATATATATATATATTAACTAAGTCAAAGCATCATTTCACATTAAATCATATATTTTTTTCACTACATTTAATATTGACATGTCTTTTAGTACCAGCATTACCAACACGACTTTCATAACTTGTAACATCAATTTAGATTAATTTTCACGAAATTACACGCCTAGACAAAGAATCATTTAATTATAATTTTTAAATGATATAATTATAATGTAAATGTTAAACCTAGTGATACAAATATTAATATCTACTTTTAATATATAATTTTAACGGTTTTTCATATATAATAAATATTGATAATGAATGATATACTTTTTTTTGGAAAATTCTTTAAATGTTTAAAAATTATATAAACTACACTTAATGTCCTTCTATGAAAATGAAATAAAAATAATTTTATACACTTCTAGAAGTTTAATATTATAAAATAATAATCATTTTTTAAAATTATAATTAAGAAATAATAATATGGAAATTATTTGATATTTTTCTGAGAAACACCATTATTTTATGAATAGTAAAAACTCTTTACAGACATAAACTAACTTTTCTTTTAAATAATTATTAATGATAAAATTGATTGAAATTTTTTTAATGGATCATTATATCAGTTTTACATCTATTGATAAAATTTATATCATTATTATTTATTTCAAATTCAAAATGAATATAAAAACATAATAAAATTTTATATTTCATTCGACCATAAAATCCCAAAAAAATTATTCATTATAATATTTAGATTTTAATAGGTTCATATAATATATTTACCAAAACTACTTTTAATTGAGATTAAAATTATTCATAGTGATTAAGGTAGAATTAATATTAATTAGGTACTAAACATTAATAGTATAGGCCCAATTGACATAGACTATAACACCCTAAGGTTATAAAAATTGAGATTAATGAAACATTTAGTCTATAAAAAATTACACAATTTTAATGAGATAGCTTTAATATAGATATTAATATAATTTTCCCACTTCTATGATTTTACATTCTAAAACTAGACATACATGAAATCAATCATTATGTTATATAATTCGAATATAACCGACATGATTATTGGCAAATTGTAACATACCCTTATGATAATTAATATGAATAGCAATATGATTTTTATTAATTGTAAATTTTGTTATTATTTTATTATCTTTTTCTTTTAAGATAATATGATCCTGATTAGTTTTCAAGGTAATATAAAATGAGTTATATTTTTAAAACTTTAATTTTTTTGAGTAAATTATGAATGTATTTCAAAATAAAATAAAAAAAATTATGAAATATATTTTAAAAAATGGAGTTCGTTTTTAAATTCTACATTTCACAAAATGGTTAGGGTGAATTTTTGGAATTTTTCAAAAATACATTAATTTTTATTGTGAATAAAGCCCTTTGATAATTTATGAAATATGATAACTAAATGAATTCAGACATCATGAATAAGACATGGATGATGTAAATGGTAATTGGTTTGAACTCACATGCACGTAATACTATATTGGTTCACATGAATCAATACTCTTTATATTCTTGAGAATATATATTAACAAAATTATTAAAATAATGAAAATCCCCTACTCTCTTGTACAATAAATACTCCCTCACCATACTCTTCCTCTCACACCTATAATGCTTTGATAATTTTCTAAATTATTCCAATACAATTATGAAGGATATTCCCCATGTCCAAGACCATATTTTCTTAAAAAACATCAAATAAAAAGGAGTTGAGGAGGCTCTAATGGAAAATATATCATGAGGTAAAAATCCTCATTCCTTTTCATGAGATTAATTTTAAATTATATTTTTTTCTTATACACTCTTAACCTCCACTTCAAAGATAGGAAATAAAGATCAATTATAATATATATTCTTCATTTTTATAGTGTTCATGAAAAAATTTATTCATCATTCTTCATCTTATATTCTTCTTATTCATAAAATAAAAACATCGTATATGATTTGTCGATTTACTGACAACATAAATGATGTGACCTAAATTCCATTATATCATTAAAATCAGAATGAAAAAACTATTTTAATGGATTAATTAGTTTTAAATGGGTATTATATGACCTATTTTATGTTTGGTAATTAACTTATCTACATAATCTCAATGTTTTATGATGAAAATTGTTCATGATTATCGTAGAAACGACAAAAGGATCTAAATGAATATCACTAATGATTTATCTAATGATTTATCCTACTAAAATATAACCAAAATAAATTATGGAATAAATTAATAATCTATAACCTTATTGAATCCATTTTAATATACTTCTTGAGTTTTTTCATCCATTTAAATATAAATTCCTTTATTAACTGATAATGGAAATCATGCAAAGCGCACACTCACAACAATGGAAACAACAAAATATTATTAATAAATGGGTTGAATGATGTTATAAAATGATCATTTAAGGTGTTATAAGAATGATTATGATTCCATGAAATATTAATAACACCATTTTGACCATTATAAAAGAGGCTTAACCATGTTTGATTTTATGCAATCCCAAGGTAAGGGAATTCGTTAACCACTTTGCATTCCTTAAGATAACGTTCAATTTCATTGAATATGTGTTGCATAGGTTAGTTTGGTAAATAATATTTCTTATAAAAAGTAATATTTGGTTTAATTTTATGGTATATGTATTTTTTTTTATTTGAATAATTATCATATAAAATATATGTTATTTTTAAGGGTTATTTAATTAAAAATACTATTTCAAATACTATTTTTCAAAAATAAAAAACCAATGTTTTTGTGAAATTATTCCTCATTAAGGATAATTTTATAGTTCATGGAAATTTTTTATGAATAATTTTGGGTCCTATATCTCCCACCAATAAATTTTTAATGTTTATGTTGGATTTTGGTCATATGGTTACTCCATGTGAAACTGAGATAGTAACACCAAAATGTTGTCATGATAGTTATATTGTAAGGTAGTCGTCAGGGTTACAAATTATAAAGTTGAATTGAGGGATACAATTTATTCATGTAACGATCCAATATACATTTATGGTTTTATATATGTTCTTTAATTTTTTATATACATCTAATGTTTCACATTGTATGAATATATTTGTGGGAAGAATGTCTTTATTAAAATTATTTCATATGTTTGTATGTATTCATGTATGAATAATATTTTTACTTATTTTTATATCCCTTAGTGAGAATTTTTATTCTCATACCATATTTTTCAATGTCATAATAGATTATATGGATGTGTACTATAACGAATAAATTCATGATAAATCTTATAAATATTTGTCAAAGAAATCTTGTTGCTATTTTAATAATTTTATGTTTTTGATGAAATGGATATTATTTTAGTGGTTCCCACATTGTATTCATGTGGGTAGAAATTTATGATTTATGTACTATATTTTTAAAAATCAAAATATAAAAGATAAGTTGGAATGAAATGAATATAATTTTAGTGGAAACAGCTAGATTATGTAATGTTTAAGGATGTGTCTTTATAGTTGGTATCAGAGCTCTGTTAAGATAACATTATGATTTAGTAAGATGTTAATAGAATACCATAAATTATTTATTACATATTATTATTTAAAAATAAAATGTAAATTAATTATTATGAAGATTCTTCATCTAAAAAATTTTATTTTGAATGGTTTTGCACTTAATATCAAGGGAAACTGAATTTTGAATTAATCAAGAGGCTGATATCTTTTTAAATCCATAATCGAGAATTTTTTGAATTGGAACTGGATGTTTTTAACTATAATTCCTTCAATTATGTAGGAAATAAATATTATTGGAATATATGAATGATAAAAACTATAGCAGCCACACTTTAACATGATGATTTTGGAGAATTTTTTGAGGCAATAGACTCCTACATCTAGTGGATCTCATGACCCAATAGCGGATAAATGATGGATTAAATCCATTTAAAACAAATTCAATTTAATGTGATTTTTAAATAATCATATGTATTGTAATTTAAAATATCTTTTTAAATGTGAAGATGATCAGTGGTGGTCAATGGATTAGAAAATTATGGCTATAGAAGATATTGTGGACTTAGAGTGGGATAAATTTAAAAGCCATTTCCTTGGAAAATATTGTCCAAATCTGGTTCATCATAGCCTAGAGAAAAAATTCCTCGAATTTAGGGAAAATGTGAAAGATTTAGTGTTCATTTATGAATAAAACATCACATGACTGGAATTGTACACTCCAAGTCATCTTTAAGATAGTGATGAGAAAATAAATCATTTATACTTAGTATTGAAGACTACATTACTTTGAGAATTGGCCTATGTAGAATAAAAAATTGTAGATAAACTTTTCTGATAAGATGATAGGTTAGAACTATAGTTTTCTAATGATCACTTGAAATTTGAAAACAATGAGAATAAGAGTTCAAGATGAAATGTGATGAGTATGAATCAATCAATGAAAAATGTTGGTAAGAATGGTTAGTTTCTAGTTTGTGAAAAGTGTTGAAAAAAGAACCTTGGGGAATGTGTTACTAAAATTAAGATAGTGTTTTTTATGTGGTATTTTGGTACATATGGCATGATACTATAATAAAACTGATATTAATATCAATTATAATAAGAAAACTGTAATGTGATTCAAGTGTGTGAGATGGGTCATTATGAAAATGCATTCACAAAGAATGATCTGATTGTTGGAATAATTCCAGAATATAAACAGAAATGTATAGTGATATTCTTTGTTACTACATTAGAAACTTTTGTTCCAATAAATGAAGTGGAATTTTGTAATTTGTTTATTTACTCATATTTTGATAATGTCCTATTTGATATGGGGTCTACGAATTCATTGGATTCTGATAAACATTATTCTAAATTGGAAATTTGGCCACATGAAATGACACTAAATCATATGGTTAAAACACAAGGGAGAATGTTACACCAAAGTGGATTTTTTAGAATCTTATTAGTATTATCTATTGGATGATATTACCTTCACACCATGATAAATTACCCTTATTATAGTATTCTGTCATTCTGGGAAGTTGAATTCACAATAGGATTAGTTCCGGATTCTAATCATATTTCAAATTTTCCTCATCGAATAGCTGAAGTGGAACTTCTTGAATTGAAACATTAGTTTAATGAGATTCTTTATAATTTATCAGTGTTCATATAACATCACTATGGGGATCTCTAATTATGTCAGATAAAACTAAAAATGGTTTAATAAGACATTGAATTGATTATAAAGCTTTGAATGAGAATATTTATCATTTTTATAACATTAATGAATTATTTGATCAACTTTAGGGTGCTCAATATGTTTCCATGATTGACTTGAGATCTGGATACCACTAGCTAATGTTGAATGTGGATTCCATCACGAAATCATATTTTCATAATATATATGGTTATTATTAAATTTAATTTTTTATTATTTGGGTTAACAAATTCCCTTGTTTTATACCTAATCAGGAAGTTGATTTCATAATTGTCTTAGTTCCTAATTCTAATCCAATTTCAAATTTTCCTCCTTGAATATCTGAATTAGAACTTCTTGAATTGAATGATTTGTATCCAGAGTTTCTTTATAATGTATCATTAGTCGTATCCATTCACTATGTGGATCTCCTATTATGTTGGTTATAAATGAAATATTGTTCATTAAGAAATTTAATTGATTATAGAGCTTTGAATGAGAATATTTATCATTTTCCTAGCACTAATGAATTATTTGATCAAAATCAAGGAGCTCATAATTTTTCCATTATTGACATGTGATCTGGATACCATCAGCTAAAGGTGAAGGAGGATTGCATTGTGAAAAAAAATTCATAATAGATACGATCATTATGAATTTAATTTTTTATTGTTTAGGTTACCTAATTCCCCTATTTTATTCTGGGATCTTATGAATAGAATATTTCATGAGTTCATTAATAAGATTATGGCTGTATTTATTGATTATAATTTTCTCTTTCCAAAATGATTTGATAATCGTGAAAAACATTTTATGATTATCAAACATATTTTCAATGAAATTTCGTTATACAATATTAAGGAAAATTGTTTTTTATTGAAAGATTTTTCTTTTGATGGAAACGTTTTAAATAAGGATGAAATAATATTTCATCTTTCCAAAACATATGTGGTGGATGAATGGCCATGACCTACGAATGATAACGTGATTTGTATATTTCAAGGATTTGTAGGTTATTGCAGATGTTTTCTTAAAAATATTCATAGATATTTATCATTCTATCTATGTTAACAATAAAAGTGACTAAATGTAACTAGAAAAATGAATGTGATTTTTTTCTTCAAAAACTGGTCCAGATATTGATGAGTGATCCAATTTGGGCATTGCCTTTTAGAAATGGCGATTTTTTCATCTTCAATGATTCATCTTTAAAGTGACTTGGTTGTGTTAATATTTTCAATGATTTGGTAATTAGTTATTCTTTCTGAAAACTAAAACCACATGAGTTAAATTAACCAACACATTATTTATAATATAACATTTTTTTATTATAAATTGGATAAATTATTTATACTGATCCAAATGTGAAATATATTCTAACTATAAATGTAATGTATATACTAAATTAGAAGGAATTAAAAATGAGGTAGATAATATAGATAGAATGGATAAATGGTTATGATATACATCACCAATTTCTAGTAGATAAAATAAATGAATATAAAAAATTGACTCTAAATATTATTTTTTTCACTTTTATGATTTGAATTAAAAAAATAGACACACATGGTTGCGATCTGTAAGTTACATAGAGTCTTAAAGAACCAACATGATATTACTGGAATTCAAACATTTTCTAATAAATAATAATATGAAATATAATAATTATGAATCATATAATTATTTTTTATATTATGGTTGAAGGATAAATAGATCATTATTAATTTTTCATGGTGACAAAAAATTAATTATAGTTTTAAATTTTAAATTTTTCAAATAAATTATGATATTTTATAAAAATAACGGTAATCATATTGAAAATTTAATTTCAAAAAAATGTAGTTCGATTTTCAAATATAGATGTTGGAAAATGGAGAGTGTAAATTTTTTTTAGTTTTCAAAAATTGTTGAATTTTAGGTGAATTGGGAAAATTGATAATTTAGAAAATATTCTATATAAATGTATTTTTTAATCATTAATGAGTAATGGGTGATATAAATTTACATTATGTTGATCTATCATGCACTCATTACTGTTCTAATTCACATAAGAAAGACTATTCATATTCTTGTGAAAATATATTAATACATTGATTAAAAAAATGAAAAACCGCTCCTCTCATCCAATAAAAATTATACCCTCACCCCATTCATTGACTCACACTAATAATGATTTTTTTTGCCTAAATTCTAAAAATACATTTCCCAGGGATAATACTCACACTTAAGACATTTTGGTCTCACCAATAGGAAAAAAACCAAAGGCCTTATGGTGGATCTCAATGGGAAGAGATCAAGTGGTAAAAATAATCATTCATTCACTTGTTTTTTTAGTCTTTCCTTTTCATATAATCTCTTCACATACCCTTGTCCAAGAAGAATGAAATCTATAGTATTATATATATCATGGATTTTATCATGTTTACAGAAAAATTCATCATCATTCTTCCTCTCCCATTCCACTTATTCTAAAAATGAAATCATCATCCGTGATGTGTCGATTAACCAACATCATGTATGATGTACATTCATTTTCCATTATATCAATAAAATGCATTTTTAAAATATATTTAATTGACAAATATGTTTTTAAGGTGTATTATATGACCTCAATTATGTTCTTTTATTGTCACATATTAATAATATTAATAGTATATTATGAAAATGAAATCATAATTATCGAAGATCTTCCAAGTTGAACTAGAGAAATATCCCAAATGAATTGTTTAATTATTCATCCCTATACCATATAACCAAAATTATATATGGAATAATATAATATAATGGTATGATAAAACCCTATATATTTCTATTTATTGTGTTTCTATTGCATTCGACATGAAAATCCATTAGGAACAGTCCACAGAAATCACATATAGCATTAACATGAAACAACCAAAATAACAAAATATAACTTATAAATGGGAAGAATTTTTTTTTAAAATGGCCATATAGAGTTATATAATTATTATTATGATAATCTAAAATATTAATTAAACCCGTTAAATAATTAATAAGTTTCATTAAACATGTTTTATTTAAGATGAACCCAATCTAAGGGAAATCTTAAAACAATTTCAGTTCTTTAAGTAAGTCTTATATTTCATTGAATATATGCTAATAAAATTATAGGTTTAATTAATTTGGTTTATATTATGATTTATTGATTGGATTTAGTATAGGAAAATCCATTTATTTTATTAATTATGAAATTAGCTATATTATTTTTGTAAGTGAATTTTCATTAAACCCCGTCTTTTAAAAATCTATTTTACAAAATTATAATAATTTTTTATGAAATTATTCCAATTTTATAAATTTTATGGTTCATGGTAATTTTTGTTATTAATATTGGGACCTATATCTACCTTAAATGAATTGGTTAGGTTTTATTTAGAGGCCCGTTGTATGGTAACTGCATGTTTAACAACGATGATTACATTGTATGGTATCCATAAGGGTTACATTTTAATTTAGCTGTTATGGTTACAAATCATAATGTACATGCAGGGGTTACAATATATTTAAATAATTTCCAAGGATACCATTAGACATTTTTATATATTCATTAATGTTTTATGGAAATCAATTTTTTCTAAATGAATGTATATAATTGTTAGAAGAAATTCATTGGGAAAATGATTTCATGTGCTTATAAGTATTCATGGAATAATAGTTTCCATCCATTTTTTTAAAGCCATTAATATGATTTTTATACACATTTGTTGTTTTTCGTTGTTTTTCACAGGTTATAAGGATATAAATGATTAATATGGAAGTCTATTTAACTATTATGATGATTTTTCCACGAGTTCCTGTTATTTTTCATAAAAAAATATCTTCTGGAAGAATTTGATATAGTTTATGTGGTATAATGTTTTTAATATTTTGGGTTGATATTTATTTGTTATATCTTATATTTTTAAAACACTAAAAAATAAATCTTTTATAATGAAATTAAGTGAATTATAGGTGAAATGGCAAGATTATGTAATGTTTAAGGCATGGTACTAATATAGAAAATTTCCCATAACCAATTTTATGGCTATAAATCGTCCAATATCCTTCAATTATTGATATTGGAAGGCTTGGTATGAAATTTATATGGTTGAACATGTGAACACCAATCTTGTTTTCAATAATTTATTGTTAGTCATTTTTCATCGCTTTAAAATGAAAACACTTCTCAATTTTCATCCCACCTATCAGCAATAATTGATTAGTCCATGACATTTTTCATATAATTCCCAACATCCCTACTGTGCTCTTTGAATTTTCCATCTAATAATAATTTCATCTCTGGAAACCTTTTGGCACAATCCAAATGGAGTTTCATTATTAAGATGTAACAAATTTTCTAAAGGAACATTTTTTATTTTACTTCTATACCCCTCTAATATATATATTCCATTTTTTTATAATAATAATAGAATCATATGAATAATTGGATATTATTATTCTATATATTGAACCAAAACTAACAAATTCCCTTATCTAATGTGTAATGTATATAATTTTTATGTGTATGAAAAACTACCGCCTCACAAAACGATGCTTGTTCAATTATTCATTACCATTTATCATGGTGGAAATTTTGATAAATTTATTTTATATATATGTCATATATTATATTATATTATATTAGTTATTCTTATTTATTCCTTTTTACAATGTTTATCTTTTTAAGGTTCCTTTTTTTGTTAATATAATAATTTCGTTGGAGAAAGTGTGGAGTACCTCCCACTCAATGTGATGTGATTCATTCATACACTACATTGATTGTGTTAAGGATAGTTTTTGTAAATATATATGATATATATTATATAATTAAGTTAATTTATTTATATTATAAATTAATTAACATACAATTATTTTACTTTTATTCTTTCCTCTTCACAATTAAATGAAAACAGTTTTCATGTGTACGTATGACGTACCATCTCTATGAATTGTGTAATTTGTTCCATATATATATATTATATAGATTTTTATAATGAAAATAAAATTTATATGAATTTTTTATATCATGTTTTACATTATTTAAATAATGTTATAAGTATAATCAACATGATATTCTAAATTAGAACACATGTGAAGAATAATGAAAAAATTACCAAATGTAAAAACATGACACATGATGGGTTACAAGAGGATAATATAAGGTTGTAATAAAATCATTCATGGTATTATAAAATATAATATGTTCTTTGAAAAGAATTATAATAAATTTAGTTTTATTATAAAGGTGGAATGGACAAGTATGAATGTAGTATAGGCACTATGTAAGAGAATTTTATCTCAATTTTTATTTCTGTGAGATACATGCTATGTACAACACTCTATTTTTTGTGTTGAATATATGTACAATGAATTAATTATATGTATAATATAATAGAATTTATTAGTATTCTAAATTCAAATATATGACCATTCATTCACGCGGTATATGATTAAAAAGTTTTCAAATCAATGAAATGGTTTTGTCTCAATTTTCCTTATTTATGCAGATGCATTACTATGAACCTAAATTCTCATTTAGGTTTATATACATATTATTTACTAGTTATATAAATAATTTTATTATTTTCATTTTATTTTATGATTCATGAAATTACATTTTCAAACATGGATAGTGCGATCCCTTGAACATTGTTATAAGAGTTAATTGAAAAAATCTTATAACTTGTCATGATTGTAAACATTTATGCAAACTTGGATGAAATATTATGTTCTATATCTCAAAAAAAAACTAACAATATTTATTCTAATATGTCTATTAATTATAAATTCATATATTGGAACCATTTCTTTTACTTGTTGCTACATAATATAGGTGAAAATGTTTTTACGAAATCCCTACTTTTTCTTTTATTATGATAGAAATATGTGTTCATTTTAAATTCATGTTTTGAAAAAAAAAATGTTATCTACAAATATAATAATATAGTACATTGATAATTAAAATTCATTTTTAACCTTTGTTTCTTCTTCTAATGTTATCTATTGAATATTCTAATCACATTCTAAATGATTCATTTTTCAAAACTGTTATTCGGGAAAAAAATAATGTTATTTTTTCTACATTGGATATTTATGGATTAATCCCCCATTAACCCATTAACGATTTATTTTCATTTTTTAATATATTTTTGTTAAAATGTTTTTAAAAAAATATTTTCCAATGATTATTTTGGTAAATTTGCAATCATTATTTAATTGTTTTAAAATAAAATGTTATTTAAAACATTTTTGATATTTTTTATATGTTTTCAAAGAGTTTTTAAATAATTTTTTTAAGGTATTAATGTTTATTTAATATGTTTTTAAGGAAAATGATTTAAAATTTATTTCAAATCATGATTATATGTTTTGAAGGTATTTTCTATGTAAAGGATTCTCAAAGATTTTTCTTCATTAAAAATACTTTTATAAAAAATAAAGGATATTATTATTTGAGATTTTTTTTGAAAAATATTTCAATATTATATTCCATATAAGATGAATTTCATTAATTTTAATCATCCCATATAATTTAGGATCTAATGGTTCCATTCATTTTCTTTCAATGAATGGGTAATGCATAATTTCATGCTATTTATCGAACCCATTTCTCATTCATGGGTTATACGTTTATGAAAACAGTTTCCCCTTTATAGGTTATATGCTTATTATAACCATATATATATAAGGGTTATATATTTATAAAATCTATTTTATCATTATTGAGTTATGCTTCTGGTAAAATATTTATGAAAACTATATTTTTTATGAGTTATGATAAGTTTACATTTTTATGATATACATCTACATCATGGGTTATAATATTAATTTTTATGATTTTGTATAACATGTATATAAAATTTCACTATGATATGGGAGGGAAATTTATCTCCCACTAATTCAATGGGTAATGATTTATACATCATGAGATAGAAATGGATGGAATGAAAAATGTAATAACTTCAGTATTAAAGTGATGGAATGATAAATGAACTCAGTTCATCAATACCATGATAATATGATGGATGAAATTCATTTATTAATATAGGGTATGAACAGGGAATGAAAATGGTTTAGTAATACAACATTGGATCAGGTTGTGAATATGGTTCAGTAATGAACATTTTCTACATAGTGGGTCTCGACAACAATTCATTGAATGATATGGAAATTCTTATATATGCTTATGTGCTTACCATAATTCCACATTTTATACTTGTGATATGATTTAAGGGATTATAATCAATATTTTCTTTTAATTTATTCAATAATAACTACCAATCACTATGAAATGTCTCATTCATATGATATTTTATATGCATTTCATGATCATATATTTTCATGATCTTTTTATCATATGATTATTCTCATGATTATGATTACATGTCTTCCGTGTTTACCATTATAGGGAATTTTAATTCAATCCTTTATTTTGTCTCCCTTCCCCATGTAACGAAAAATATTTGGAATAAGTAATAATTGAGGAGATATTTATAGGATATGTTGAAGATATTTCGTAAGATATAAGATTTTGTTTCCTTATTTCCAAATATTTTTAACAATTAATGTTCATAGGTATGCATTTTTTAAATGTGTTGAACATTAATCTAAAATGAATTATTATTCATGTATTTCATGCTCGGGTGTCTATAGATTGTATCAAAATAAAGGTTTAGACGATATATGAAACTATTATGAGAAAACCATACTCAGATGCATAGGTATATTCACAATGGAATTTCTAGTAATGAGTCTAATTATAAGTATAAGGAAGAGATAACATTTAGAAAAATGATCTAGAAATGGGTACAATAACTGGTTTCCTAGAAATAAATCCATGTATAGATAAAACATGTTTACGTGGCTCAATATATAATGTAAATTACTATAACAACTCCAAAAAGATTTTTTGGGCCTATCTTGTGGTATCATTGTTAAAAAAATGGTGCTTGCTACCCACCTGGTTTGACACAACCAGGAGATATTCTTTTTTTTATTCAAAAACTATTCCCAAAAAACCATTTTAGATTTAAATATATTTTTAAAATGAATAACCTAGGTTATACAAAAGGTTTCATAGATAAAAGATCGTTTCATGATTTAGAAATAAAAAAAAATCATTTCATAATTAGGTGGTTTTCATATATGATATGAAACGGTCACATTGTGTTTATTGATTAGTTAATGGTGGAATCCAGAAGGAACTAGATTAATGATGAATTTGATAGACGATATAATGATAATCATTCATTTTGTATAATCATATGTGTGATATATTTTGTGATCATTCCAAATAATTTTTTATAAATTATTATTAACAATTTTTTCTAGAACCAACACTCATACACCCCAAGGATAATGAAGGGATAGTTTGTTGAGAGTTTGTTAAATAGAGAGCATTAGGGAAAGGGGATTACATTTCCCTTGTTTCAATAATGTGGAATGAATCCCCAATGTGAATGTCTATGAGGATCAATAATATTTTTTTTACTATAAATATGATGGACACAAACATATTAACTACATGGGATGAATGATGAGTTTGATTAATGAAATGGATGAAATTTTTTCCTCCCTAAGATATCATAGATGGTTATGTTTATTGATTATTTAATAAGAAATCACTATGAATCTCAATGTCCCAAGAGGAAAAACCATGATGAGGATCCCCATCGTTGTATAAGTAATGATTAGATTGCTGATGATGAAGACACTATATATAAAATGTGAAAGCAAAGTTGTATTATAATGAGGTATCCTTATTAATGGATTATGGATGACACAATTGACATTTTTATGTATTTGGATTCAATAATTATCAAAGATGAAATATATAATGATAGTTAATTTTATGTTTCCTATTTTTGATTTAAATGATCATGTAGAATGGTTCTATTAGAATATAAATGTGATATAATTTAAATGTTATATCAATGGAGAAAACATGATATAATTTTGGTCTCGTCGACAAGTAGTGTATTCTATTTTTGATGAAGTTTACAACATTTTAGATTTATGGAATTAATCTAAGATACATTCAATAAGGAGGAAATAATGTTTTCAATATTGATAAATGAAAATATAGGTAATTAATCTATTTTAAGAAAATATATTATGAGGTTACATACATTTTTGGAATATGAAAAGGAAGAGATACTTTGTTATATATGGTGAAATCAATGTTTACCCGTTTTTATGACCCTCTTTTTAAATGTTTTGGATTTTTTTTATTTATCCATTCATGAATATTTTTTGTTATAACATGGAGTAAGTATTAATGTACTGATATTATATTGAAAAAAATGGTAAATGGATATTTAATGATTAAAATTATTTCACAGTTTTGCAACATATTTGTTTTTGACAATATATAAGAATGGTTATAAAAATTGGAATCCTGTAGGTTTTCGGAAAAACAATCTTGTCCAACACATCCATAGGTCCTGAATCCATTAAAGATATATGATAAGTGTTTCAACCTACCACTTGCCTACATGACTTTATGGTTAATTTAGATTTTTTAATGAATAATTTATTATGATAATAAATAATGTAGATTTTTATTTTTATAAATTAATATATTAAACATATATATTTTTGTGAATATTTGTTGATAAATTGTTTTTCTTTTCATTATTTTATGGGATTTATGATCTGCTAAAATTTTATTGTATCACTTCTATCATAAATGTTAATTATCATGATTTAAATTAATTGAATTAATGGATGAATTAGAAATTGATAAAATGACAAGAAAATAATTATTTCTTAAAGAAATATCTCAATTCCGTATATTACATGATATTATTGGTAAAAAATAATTACCCAACATTTGGATAATTATCCAAAAACAACGTGTGGTCCTAATACATTATTTTTTTTCAACAAATGGCACAAGAAATTATCACATGTTTATGAGAATGAGGACCTCAAATTTTCATTGATCATTCAATTTTTTATGATTGAAGACCTCAATGAATCCCTATAATTATTTAAAAATTTAAACTTTGTCCTCTCCTCAATCCCTACCTATTTTTAACTATGTTGAAACCAAGTAATATGTCATATCGGGTAATCGTTAATGTTCAAACCTTCCTTTTTTTATTTCATGTTTTATAATTCGATTTTATGTTGTGGGATTAAATGATTAAAAAATTGTTTTAATAAACCACTGATAATGAAGAATAATTTCTTGGGAAAAATTAATTTTATGTGGTGTTCAATCTGACACCCTAATATTTTTGGAATTGTTATTTTTTATTTAATTAATATTTTTATTATTTTTCATTCCACATGATATTAGAAATAGTTCATTATATATTTATATATGTATATATATTAAAACAATATGTCAAAAATTCATCTCCCATGGGACCAACCTTTCTTACACTAAACTAAATACCAACTTCTCTATCCCAATATTAATTATCAACTTGACATGGTCTACCTGCAACACTGACTTAGCATAACTTACACACAACACCTAGTTTCTACAAAAACCCATTTTAATATTAAGTTTTTTTAAATTGTATAAAAATTATTATTAAATTAATAATAGTTATATGAATATTAATAAATACTTCCAATATATTTACTATAATGGTTTTATATAAATAAATCATATTGATAATGAATGATATTATTTTTGGAAAAGTCATTATATGTTTAAAAATACTATGAATTGCACTTCATTATATTTTACGAAAAAAAATAAAATTAATTTTTGACTAATATATAATATTAATATTATAATATAAACTCCATGTTTGAATTTAAAATTCCAAAATTATATATCGGTGGATTTTTTGGTTTTTTCATTTAAACATTATTTTTTTGATGAATAGTGACAAATTTTGCATTTATATTAAAATTATCTATTCATTTAATTTTTTATTAATTATAAAATAATTTTAAAATAATTTTTAAGATAAAATTAGTTCAATTATACATCAATTAACATAATATATTTAAGTATAATTAATTTTACTTTGAAATTGAATATGAAAACATAAAAAACGTTTGGCCTTCTTTCTACCTAAAAGCACGTAATTCCATATAGTCTATGGGGTTAAAAATAATATTAATATTTATTGTAAAGTAAGTTTAATTTATATATACTAATATAATACATTTTAATATGTTATGTTTTTACACTCTAAAAATATCTAATTAAATTTTGACCAAATATATTAGTAAAAGAGTTTAAAATTTGTCTTAGTGATTAATGTTAAATTAAGCTTAATTAAGTCTAAACCATATTATTAGGGGGCCTAATGACATATAGACTTGTCCAAAACTAATTTTAATTATATATATCAGCCTTAAAACACACATGACTTATTTATGATTGCTTTTAATACTTTTTTCGGTAATAACATGTGAAAAAAAATTGTTTTATAAAATTCTATTGTATCATTTTTATACTACATAAAATGAAACTGAATATCACTATTCTTCACAGAAATAAAATATAATATGATCAACTAATATCTTTCCCATATACATTAATACATATCTAACTTCATCTTTGAGTCATAAATTTTAGAATAATTTCTTCTAAGGATGTCGTTTCAA
Organism: Viscum album; assembly: GCA_963277665.1. Classification (NCBI taxonomy): domain Eukaryota; kingdom Viridiplantae; phylum Streptophyta; class Magnoliopsida; order Santalales; family Viscaceae; genus Viscum; species Viscum album. The sequence goes on along the minus strand of OY728143.1, from coordinate 51,097,241 downwards.
ACAAACCTAAAGGGTTTTCTTGATTAAGATTTAACACCTTCTCTCAAGATCCATTATTTTATTTTCCACTTACACTCCTCGATTATATTTGTTAATTAATATATAAAAACATTATTATATATAATTTAATAGTATTTAGTTATAATAAATATTGGAACAACTATGACACAGAACTCTATCAAAAGATTAATGATTATTCTATTTATGTGTTTGGTGAACAACCGCCTAACAAAATTATGATGGTTCAATGTATTATTATCAACTATCATGGTAGTAATTATATTGGGAAATATATTTATATTTGTGATATATTATATATCTTATTTCCAAATTATTATTCATTCCTTTACACAATACATATCTTTTTTACTTTTTCATTTTTTGTTAATATGATAATTTCATTTGAGGAAGTGTGGACTGCCACCCCCTCAAAAATGATATGATATGTTCGTACACTACATTGACCGAATTAATGATTATTTATTAAATATATATTATAAGTATTATATAATTATTTAAATTTATTATATTTATCCAAATATATAAATCTATGGATTTATCATTTTCTTTCAATAAGATAATTAAACAAAAACAACTGTTATGTGTTCTTAGAAATTATTGTATCCCTGAACGGTGTATTCATTCTCATACATATATATTATATAAATTTTTATAATAAAAATATAATTTATAGTCATGATATTTAAATCAAGTATAAAAAACATGACATTATTATAATATAATACTGACAGATGATCTATGTAATTGATAAACAGTAAAATAAATCAAATATTTCCCAAAGTGAAAACATATCATAGGATTGTTACCCATCATGTAATATAAGGACGTAATAAGAGAATATATTTTAGTATATAAAATAATATGGTTTTGTAAAATAAATATAATAAATTTAAATTTATTATACATGTTTTTTAAATTATTACAACGTGAGTCATGATACAAGGTAAGGGGATGTTATCTCCCTTTTTATTTATGTGACATACATGAAAATTTCACTAATCATTCCTTTTTTGTGGTGTATTTAATGAACATGATTTTATTCCATGTATCATATACTTAAACATATTGTTATTAAAATATACATTAAATGATCTTAATTTCATGGGGTATAAGTTCAGTAATTTACTTAATTAGTGAATGAGTTTTGTTTCAATCTTCCTTCATTTGGGCTTATCCTTTGTTATGAAACAAATTTTTTTTATTTTTATATAATTCAATTTTACATGATATATTGAGAAATTATTTTATTTCAGAATATTTTAATCTATATTGAATTTATTTTTCATAATAGGAGAGTATGATCCATCGTAACATTTTATAAGAGTTTATTGAGAAAATTTTATCACTTTACAAGATTGTTTATGTTTCTTCTTACATTGATTATTTATTATGATACAAATCACATGAAAAATCATTAATATTATTCTCCCTTGGTTGTGGATGATTTATTCATATATTGGCAACATTTATTCCAATTTTCATGTATATAATATAGACAAGAAAGTGTTTTTATGAAAATTAAACGTTACCATCTATTAGGTCGTATATATATATATATATATATATATATTTGTTTAAAATAATTTTCACCAAAAATGGTTTCCATGAATATTCAATTATAATCCATGATCATTAAAAGGAATTTTTTCCATCTTTCCATTTTCAAATGTTATCGATGTAATATTCTTGTTTCTTTATGAATGATGCATTTTTTTAACATTTTAATCTTGCAAAAGGAATGTTCCTATTACCATGTATGAAATTTATGGATTTATTCATCTTCAATAATTTTATTCATTATTTTCATGTTTAAATGTTAATTGTTTTGAAGACTTTTTTAATATTGAATTTTTAATGAAAGTGTTTTCAAACATTTTAATAATTCATTCCAATTTTTTTTAAATAAAAAGGGATTTTAAACATTTATAAAACATTCAATATATATTTTTAATGTTTTTTAAATGGAAAATGTTTTTAGAATGTTTTAAATAATATTTGATAATATTTAATTAGAACAGGATTTCAAAATTATATCAGGTTATATGTATATGTTTTCATGGTATTTTCATAGATAATTATTTTCCAATTGTTTTATGCATTAAAAATATTTTTTCAATGCAATTATATTTTCTTCATTAAAAATTTATAAAATATTTATTAAATTATTTTCTTCCTATGATGAAATTTTTTGCCATTTCTCTTATTCATCTTGGAAATGGTCTAATGGTTACTTTAATATTATTTCTCAGAATGTGGTATAATTGATGTCATGGAATTTATTAAACCATTTTATCTTTAACGGGTTTTATATTTATGATATTTGATTCATTTGTCAAGGGTTATATGGGTATTAATTCAATTTTTCATTAATAGATTATATGTCTATGAAACATATTTCTCTTTTAGGAATTATGATTTAGATGAAATAGTTATCAAATATGTATCATTAATATAAGTTATGATATTTTTACTCATTTTTTATACCCATTTAATTTCATTGGTTTTGATATGATTGTTTTTGATTTTATAGAACATGTATATATGATTTCAGTATGATATTTTTAGTACCTATATCTCCATTCAATTCATTGAGTAATGATTTATATCTTATGAGAAAAACATGGATGAAATGAGAAATGTTTTCAATTCAGTATTACATGTCTAGAATGGAAAATGAACTTGGTTTAGTAATACATGGATTAAATGAGCAGTGAAATTGAATCGGTAATAAATGAAATTAATTATGGGTGAACCGAGTTCTATAATATGGGGTTGGAAGGAGTATTGAACATGGTTCAATAAAATACTTCTTCTACTTCGATTATCTTCGATGCAATGTCACGAATAATATAGAAATTATTATACATGCTTCTGTGTTTTCCATAATTCCATGTTTTATTCCTGTGATATGATTTCTTTTATTATTAAGTTTATTTATTATAAATTCATACATTATGAAGTACTATTATTTATATGATGATTCTTTTTTTTCTCTATTATTAATTGTATTATTTTCTATTTTCATAATCATGTTCTAAAATACTTATATCCATCATTATGATTACATATCTCCTTTGTATACTAATATTATATATTTTACCTCACCCAATTCAAATGATTCATTCTATAGGTTATAAGGTAATTCTTTAGGTAGAAGTAATAATGGTGTAGATCTTAATGGGCTATTTTAAATAACATTCAACATATTATAAGATTTTTTTTCGATTTTTCCATATAAAATAAAATATTATGGCCCCCAACCAGGTATTTTTTAAATTTAATGAATATTCATCTAAGATTATATCATATCTTTGTATGTTATGACATTGTAGCTATATTCAAGGATCCCAAATGTTGACATTATTTAAAAAATATTATTTATATTATATAACTCAAAAAAATGACTTATTACAAATGAAATACCTTTAGAATATAGATGTGGATGGGGAATATGATACAATTGAATATGAAATGTGGAGTTTACCATCATTTATATGTAACCATTTTCAACAAACATCATTTTTTTTAATTTTTCATCAAAAAAAAATTAAATTAGTTAAATAATTTATTTTTTATCTTTGAACATTTACATAATCATCTTAATATATAAATTAGGTTATGAAAAATACATATTTTTTGCCACTTAACACTCGATATTGATAGAGTAACATCGAGTATCATATTTAATAAAAGTGTATTATGGATCATTATTGATTGCTATGGGGTTCTCCTTACAAATAAATTTCAGAGATCCCACCAATTATGATAATAAAGGGATATTCTCATCAATGGTCAACACTAACCAACGGTTTATCATTTGTTTTATTTTGTTTAATTTCCCCATTTTATTGTATCATGATGAATATTAAGCAATTCAAAAATCGATTAATTCACTGATGGTCTTTATTTACATATTTAGTTTTATTTTCCTATGAATTTTGTGGAATTGATGTAGATTGATTATGCTTCATAATTCACCATTATAATCGATATAATTCATCGCCATACCACCCAATGGTAGTGGTTATTTTCATTAATGTGTGTTTTTTTGTATTTATTCCCCTTTATCATTACATCTAAAACATATATTTCATTGAATGTCAGTTTAACTAATAACTGATGGGCAATCAGTTCACAAAAAATCTATGGAACAATTAATCTCCACTATGGTTTCAGGTTCCCGATCAATGGAGAGGTTAATGTATTTAAAAAATGGTGAATGATCACATTCATGACTCCCTATGTATGAATTTCTATATGGAATGTAGTGTAGTTCGATAGCCGGTGATTCCCAAGTGACAGACATGGGTGAAATCCAGCCACTAGTGATTTAAATTTCAATCAAGTTCACATGATTATTTTCCAATATTGATTGGAGGAAAAAACAATGACATCAAAATTATTGAAATACTTGTAGGACATTATGGAATGTCTATAAATCCCATATTTAATCATGTATCTAGTCCCATGAATGATCAAGGTGTATTCATCCTTCTCAGGAACCTGGGGTCACAGAGAGGATTATATATTACATTATTTGAAACATATCAAATTAAATATGACTCGGTACTATTATATCAACATACACACAAGGGGTACAAGGTAATGGATTATGCCAAGCATATAAGCATGGGTAGTTTACAAAAGAAAAACTGAGTACTTGGACATGAATAGTACACTGAAACAACCATAGTATATATGTAAAAACCATTGTATTTGAGTATTACCCAATGTATAAAACCTTGTCCTATACATATATTGAGTTCCATAATATCCTATAAATACTATTTTTACTAATGGGACATGTTGTGTACATATATAGAAACATTAAATGTGAGATAAAAAGAAAAGAGCAGACACGGGGGAGACCAGACACAAAATATACTATAAAAACTTTTCCATGTAATATTCATAATTCTTGATGTGGCCACATATCTCTTAATATTAGAATAGTATGTAGAGTTTTTGATATATTGTGTTATCCATATGACGATAAAATGTGAGATTATGTTTTGAGAACTGGATTCACATCCCCTATAAGGGGGTTTTCATAGATAGAGTTATTCAAAACCCTTCATGATACTAGGGTGGGATCCTCCGCCATTTATCTTATTTTCCTATTGTGAGGTTTGAGGAATCATTTTAAACAATATACATTGGTGAGTGATTTTATACATAGCATGTTACCCTGGAAAGGGTTCTTTGTGTCTCCCCAATGTCCTTTGTGTGATCCCCTATCCATGAACTGGGAACATCAAAATGAAAATGAGAACTTATTCAGGGATTGGTCTAATGAGATTTACTTCATAGATGATAAATTTATGTGAAAAAAATGGATCATTATTCTTGTGGTTCCAAAATGATAATTATCATGAATCCTAAAGTGGAATCATGCATCTTGCAGTATAGTTGATACCCCCATTGATTTTTGGTCATTTTTGTGAAAATCATGTTGTCATATCCCTTATATATTTGATTAAAATTTTGATGTCATGAAATAGTTATAATATAAAATATTTCATGATTCCTTATTTCATGTTTAATTAGTTTTTTAATTGGGTATTGTTATACTTACCCATGAATTGTATGTGACTACACATGTCAATTCATATATAAGAATTTATAAATTTTTCATTGTTCTTCGCAAACCCATTCTATGTCGTTTTTAGTGATTTAGAAATTCTGTGGTTTTAATAGGTGTGTCATTTGAGGAGAGAACCATCTTACATTGTAGGTTATACTCCATTTGTAGTTTTATAGTGGGAAAAAATTTTATTCCATTACTCATTCTATTAATTTTTACATACTCTAATGTGGGAAAGAAGTTATGCATGAAAATTTGGTAGCAATTGTTTTTTTACCTTTCAGTATGTATGTGAATATATAGAAGCATTCATGTGTCGAGTTATCATAGGAAACACCTTGTTTTTTTTATTAGTGAACTACTCATCAGTAGTATAGAGACCTTGGTATATTATAGGTGGGATTGGGATGTCAGACATAGTATATCTCTATCTAGGTTGGACATTGTTGTTTGAGTCATCATTCTGTTGGATTATAGGGGTGTTCATTCATAGACCACTATTTTGAGATATTATTGATGTGAGTTTTGAATGAAAATTGGGTAATAAGTTTAATGTAATTTGAGTTCTTGTTTTAAACCCAGGACACCAATTTTCTTATATCAGTTGACATATCTATTTACTAGGACTCTGATAACATGCTTGTTGACTAAGTGGATGGTAAAAATGGTTTCAATAAAAAAATAAATTCTGTTATATAGGAATGAGATATTTATTTTGAATCATTATTCATTTAGATACATTGGTATACTCATTGACCATGTTTCATCATGGATCAGTTAACGATACATCTTCACTAATTTCCATCTATGATTTAACAATATGAATATAAGGATGATATTAATAGTCAAGATAAATTTGTTGATGATCATGTATAAGAACTGATATCTCTAGATGGGTTTTATTTAACTCCACCACCCTTTGAGAAATATATCTTATTTTTTGTACTATCTGGGGATGTGTTTATGATGAGTTCAGTCTATGAGTTTCAGAGGGAGTAATATCCATGGTTGTGGGTTGAGCCATAATTTCAGTTATTTAAAGACTAGCTAGAGGAAATCACCTTCATTTTTTTTACTTATTAGGAAATCTATATATCAGATGGTGTTCCTAGAAGCATTTTTGATATTGGTAATTACATGTAAATGGACGAGAATTGTGAATCAATCACATGACAGAACAATTATCTCTAGGTCATGTTTCGAACATCTATTCAGAGTGGAGTTATATAAAACCATGTTCAATGTGCTGTCAGTCAATTAGAATATATTACTTTAGTAGGGTAGTATAAATGTGGTTATTTATTAATAAACCTCCACTAACCTATCGTGATACTCTCTTGATTATGTTTGATATTCATTCTTTCAAGCATGGAAACATGACCAGGTAATACATCATGATATAAAGGTTTTTGTGTCTTCTACATTCATTATTTTCAATGCCGGGTTTCTTGATCAGGCATTAAGGATTGAAATATTTACATGGTGAGAATTTAAATAAAGTTAGTCCTATTAGTTGGAAGACAATATTTGAGATCTCAGTTGCAGGTAACTGTTAATGGTCGTAGTGATCTGGGAATCCTATATTCTTCAAGAGACAATCATATTATAGAGAGTATAAATTTTATATTTCATAATATGGATTTCATCATCATAATGAGACGAAGTGATACTCTTTTGATGATTGTGAACATCTGATGCTTGATTGTTTGACCTGCCATACAAATAATAGAGAGTCAATAGATGGACATCCTAGAAAACATTTACAATTAGATCAATGAGGTCTTTTGTGTGGTATATGAAAAACACAATTATGGGGAGAAGAAACTATTGGGATATGGTTTAACCTAGTGCAACCAAAACCCCTAGGATCTCTATTCTAGGATTAGGTATCTAGTGGTCATTGATGAGGATAGTTTCTTCTAGTGAATGGTTATGACCCAAGTCCTATAAGTATGACTAGAGTTATAATCTATGTCATGATTTAATTATTTATAGTACAATTAGGAATAATATTGATCAATTATTGTCTTTCCCCATATATGTTTCGAGACATAGAGATTCTAGATGACCCTTTAGATTGACCCCTAATCATGGAGGGATCATCCCATGAGAATTTATCAATCAAAAACCACTCTCAATGATGAAATTTTACACTTTTAGGATACATGATCTCATGGGATGACATTATAGATTTAATGAGACATTATTATTCCATTATAGGTATGGAATTGTTATAATTATTCATACACACTTTGATTTATTTTGGTAGAGGATACAGTGTGTCTAAGCTGATGGAATTTTGTTTTCTTTTTTGAGAGTGAATAAAACCCATGAAGAGAAATGTTGTCTCAAATCCATGGGGATAACAATTATTTTGTTTTATATAGCTAGTATCACCCTTGGACCAGTGGATTGTATTAGATTTCAACTACATGTAGAAGTGGTGGAGTAAGAGGACCAATTTTAAGAGGAATTTTCAGGATTATATCGTACCAATAAATATAATTTTGTATATTCCTTCACCATAAGAATACCCTGATATCTACACAGGAATATGGGAAGGTCCCTAGATTGCATATATAGTTTAAGGTGTAGTTGGAGGATTTCAATATAAAGGAAATTTTTCTACCAATTTTCTCACCTTGGGAATGCCTCATGATATTAGCCAAGAGGATGGAGTGGGGTTTCAGGTTGTATGTAGATTATTTTTCCCACTATCCATGTTACCATGAATAATAAGTTACCACTATAAATGATCGATGAAATGTTCTATTAGTTAAGAGGGGATGATGGTTTTTGAAGATAGACATCAGATTAGGATATAAACACCTCTGAGTTTAATAATAGTATATACTAATGATTAAATACAAATGGTTTAATATTATTTATCCGAAAAATGTTATGCCTCTCATTATTATAATCACCCTAGTAGTGTTCATAAGAATCATGAACTTAGTCATTATTCCCTTATAAAACCTGTTTCTTGTGGTCTTATTTTATACATTATAGTATACCTGGAATAGAGGGATGAATTTAGGAGACACATGAGGTTATTATTATGAAAAAATATAGGATCACAATAATTTTGGGAATCTATCAATTTGTTAGTTCTGTGATAAAGACATCCACATTATGGGATATGTCATCTCAATAGGGGGTGTAACAATGGATCCGATGATGTATGAGGTAGTGTTAGCTAGGGATACACCAAAGTGTGTGAGGGTAGGTGAAGATCTTCCATAGGTTTTTAGGATACTATAACAGATTCATTCCTTATTAATCTTGTGTATTATCATCATTGGATATGTTGACATGGAGGAGGTATCATTTCATTTTAATGGAGATATTTGAGTAGGATTTTTAGGATTTTTGGTAGAGATTGATGATCACTATCATATTAAGGATTTTATAGGATTGTGTTGGGATTTTAGTTTTCAGTTACAAATAATTGTCTAAATAGTTGTTTTCTATTGTATTGGATAGTTTTTATTACATATGTTTCCTTCTATAGATACCAATGCGTATAAATAATTGATCGAGGATCTTGAGTTGTTAGTTGTGGTTTTATTCTTAATGATTTTGTGACACAACCTTATGGGTGAGTGAATTATCATCAATTATGACCACATGAGTATGAAGTATATATTCTTGAAAACAGATCATAACATGAGACATATGAGAAGGGAAGAGATGATATATTATTAAGAAAATCATGATATTCTATACTCTGAAGAAGGGGATTATCTAGGACAATTCTCTTATAATGAGATCTCAATTAATGTTTTTTATTAATTTGTCATCGTAGTTAGGCTCATTTTAGTTATCCTATGTTCATGTAGATGTTTTTGCTATCCTCTATTCAATTTTTTACCATACTGCATCTAGAATGTGATAGTGAGGCTCAATTTCTATATATCAACAGATAGACCATGAATATTAAAATATTCATCAGAGGTTTCCTTGATGGATTATATTAAGGTGTGTAGAATATCATAAATTTTGGAAGAATAACAACGCTATCAGTGACATTGAATAAAGAATTTCTATAGTAGTTACCCCTTTGCAATAGTTCCAATTGTGTAAAAGTTTTATCGATCCTTCACTGTTAGTTTAGGTGGCTAGGGATGAAGAAGTTTATAAAATAGTTTGACTCTTGATGACACACTTATCAGTATTTGAAGGCTGAGAATTAGGTTCAATTGTTATTAGCTCACACCCATGATGTTACAATGTGAACATTGCATGGTATTTATATGTACTTCACTATGGTCCTTAAATGACCATCTAAGAGACACAATTCCATTAGGATGATCATAGAATGACTCACCATGTCAAACAACATCCTGGTTATATGATAATATAGTTTAGTAGGTAAGAAGGGACACCTTTACATACACGGGGTAGATTGAATTCATTGATTTCAATAAAAAATAATTTATGAAAATGAAACCTGATTCCCATCATGATTATAGATAGAATTATAGTAGTTCTTTGGGGATTGGTAGATTTAAGAATATTGTTTCACCCCAAGATTAATTTACTGACTATCTGCATCATTCTGGTAATAGAGGACATAAAACATTCATAATTTCTAGTCATTGTTTCTATTTGGGAGGATTTCATACCCTTGGTTGGGTTGGGTTACAACAAAAACTATGAATAAATATATTTTGTGATAATATTTGTGGCCCTATATAAGAGACATTGTAAGACACCACTATGATGTACTAATCCAAGAATGTATATACTCATGGGACCAGAGTTAGTGAATATGATGTAAGATAAAGTGTTTATCATAAAGTAGAGAATAAAAAATATACAGTTTGATTAAAAGTCAATTATGGACTAGTAATAGATGACTTATATGTTTGATTAGGGAGGCCATGTGTTCATATAGGTCTCACCTCTATGTAAAATGGGGATATTTGGATGTAGTGGCATGTGGTATCAAAGATTTGTTATACCTTTCTAGATACCATGTTGGGTGGCTGAGGTGGATTAATAATTATCCCTATAACTATTGATAGAATGGTTTTATGATTTCATAAATTTGTCTTAGTTGAAGAGTTATGTTCTTGATGCAATTTGGTGGAAGCTAAATAAATTTTTGCAGTGTGACTGAGAGTGGGAAACCATCATGCGAGACTAGTACCATTATTTTTTTGAGAGGATGTTTTTTATGTAAAAATAAATATTTTAGGTATAATGTAATGCAACTATTTCTTCCATAAATGATAATAAAATATATTAATAAATATTTTATGATCCATGAATTATGACGATATATGATTCTGAGGCCCTAAGAGAATTAGTGTTGATAAAATAAAATTATTATTTATTATATTATTTTAGGATTGAATTATTCAATAGAAATAATAGAATAAATCATAATTAGTTACTCGTATGGGTAATCCAATACCATAATTAAATTTGAAATGTCAATTGTACACTATAAATTATATAACCTTGGTAGCACTATAAATATTGTTAAAGTGTTACCATGGTAATGACTATTAAAATAAAAAAGAGTATTTCATTCCATAAAAATGACCAAATCCCTTCATTAAAAATTCTATATTATATTAAATTATTGGGTTTATTGACATAACTCTATTAATAAGTAGATAATTGTGTAGGAGCATGTGATTGATAAAGCATCATGGATCTTGATTCATTGTCATGGGATTGTCATCACTGATGGATTTCAAAGATCCAGTCAATGATAATAATGCATGATTGTTCTTATTTATATATCAATATGAACTCATGGTATGGTTTCTCAATATGATAATTTACCCAATATATTTTACAATTAAAAACATGAATCAGTCACACAGAAATATTGAATTTTTATGTTTTTATTCATGTTGTTTTAGTTTTATCTTCCATGGATTTTCTGGAATTGAAATTAAAATAGTTTCAGTATTCATTCAAAATAGTAATAATAATGAATCAAGGATAAACTGATCAATTGATTATCCTTACCACTTTTATTTTTTTCATGTTCTTCTCCATTTATTCGATCATTCATATCCAGTATTTACATTGAAATTTGATTGAACAATAAATAGTGGATGATAATTCCTTAATCAATCATTGGAACAAAGAATCATCAATATGGTTTAAGATTAATGATCATTATATTGATCATAATGTGAAGAAAATGGTGGATGATCTGAGGTGGATCAATATTAGATTTGGAACTACATTTTAGTTTTTCGGATTGTGTCTATAAATCTGTACAGGAAGAGGTGTTTCCTATGTGGGTGATGTGGGTAAAATATTACCTCTGATAAATAATGGATGCTCAATAGTAGGTCCATGTTTCTCGAGAAATATTGGTGGAATAAATTAAGTTTCTATAAGTATGTGTGAACACATGTAACAATCTAAATATTATATAAAATTAATTACTACGTAATGTAAAATCACAAGAACAAACACCATGATTTCCACGTAAATGACAATAGGGCTTACGTGATGGGAAAAATAAAAAATATTGTGTGACACATTTCACCTATCATATTACTCAATGCTTGTGGCTTTGTGTGTAAGCATGGATTAAATGTGAACTGACACATTAAATAACATTTTTGTGACCAATATAAGTTTACAAAATGGTGTAATTGGAAATTTATATATGTGGTCCCCACCATAGTATACTGACATAACATGAAGTACATGGGAACTCTATATGTACATGAGGATAGTCTTGTGGAATACTGAGTACCTACCTCCCCTCTACACACAATGAATCCCATTATGAAATTCAATGAATATAGAGGAGGAAATTCTATGTGAGATAGTGAGACATAAAGAAACTCAGTGATGATCAAACATAAAAATGTACTATTAATAATGTTCTATATACATTTTCCCAAGGAATTTTGATTCCATCCATCTCTTTATCTTTAATCATTTCTAATTGAGTATGATCTCATGGTAAATCAATTCAAGGGTATATTGTGATATTACATTCTGAGTATAGTATTGTGGTCAACTATAAAGTTATTTTCTTGAATAGGGGTTTATTTTATCCCATCATGATATTAGGTTGGGACCCTCAATAATGTTTTCATATTCCCTTAAGGGGGTTGCTGAATCATCATAACCAACTAACATTGGAATATAATTATCTAATTAGTAGGTTATTATAGTTAGGGATCTCGTGGTCCAAAACTAGTCTCGGGTGGGATCCTTTGAATTTTTATTGAAATTTTCAATCATCCAATGAGTACTACAAAATGTTGAATCCCAATGAGCATAACCTCTAAGATAATCTACCTATGTGGAAAATTTTATCATGTTGTTAGATTTATCAAATGAGAATTACCTTATATCCTCATGATAAATTCAATGATATATAGTATGGTTAAGAACAATTTGAGACATGGTTTTTGTATTGTGTATATCCCGGGGTTCATTGTTATTATTTCTATTTCTAAAATCCAGATCTAAATTTCTTTATTAAGATATAACTACACTCTTGAGTCTTTTTCTTTGGTGATTTCACGGTTTCATTATGGGCACTATTATAATAACTTCTTCATGGATGTTTTCAACACATTTCATTTCTTCAGTTGAGGATATTTAATTTTATAGTGTCATTGGAGTGTCAAGAGTCGATGAATCATAGTGAGGTAGAATGAAAATTTTTGGTACCAGGTATTTCATTTACCAGTTGTACCGTTCTACATTGAGTGTTAGAATTGGTTTTCAATTCCAATTGGGGGATTATATTTATGCCCGTTTTTATTACTAGTACATTTTTCATACAATGATGGTGTATACGTTTTATTCATGAATTGAAGAATTTTATTTGATTTACTGTTCAACATGTCAGGTTATTTAGAAAACTGTGTGTGTGTAGATATCTTAGGATATGACCTCCCATGTTTGTGATATGCCTAGTTAATGGTGGTTGAAATCCACTATCTGAATGGAAGTGGTCTTGGGTTGTGACACACGACCTGTCACATTCCAGGTGGTCACCAGTGGGTCACATCCTGATAATGTAAATCCCTAATTTATGGTTAGTATTTTAAATTCTAGGGTTTATTTAAATTTGGTTTCACTAGTAAAAGTTTCTAGAGTAATAAACTCCCACAATACATCTATGATGAGAGGACCTGTATGACCCTGGGGGTAGTCGTAGTTGGTGGGAGACCTTCAATTAACACAAATATACGTATATGATTATATGTTATATCATCTATTATGTATTATTAGTGTATCTAGATATTATGGATATGATTACTATTGGACTTTTATTGGGAAGTAAGCCTCTTTGAGCATAGTATTTCGAGGATTTCCAATCGACCATAATGGTTTTGGATCACCCATTTATATATGTACCCCTAGAATATATATCCCTCTATGCAGTTTTGAAGGTGCTAAATTTGGGGAAAAAATAAATGGTCTCATTATCTACTTAATTAATTATAATTATATTAGAATATATTTGGTATATAGCCTTGTGTTGGTGATGATTCCTTAGTAAATCTATTTAGATAAGAGATTTTATGCATATAATTTCATACAATGAATTCCCATATTCTAGTGGAATACATTTATTATTCCATATAATTCACAATGTTTAAATTATTAGAACATTACAAAAAAGAAATATTCACAATAAATTTATCTCTCTAACCATCAGAAGTCATGACATAAAGGTCGTTATTTTTTGATTTATCTGAAATGATTTTATTTTATCAGGGACACACAATTCAATGGTTTTTGAGTTTTCATATTAATTTATGAAATATATAGATTTAACACTAAGGTCGAGGGATTATGAATCATATCATGAAATAATATTTTCTTTTTTCATGGATCTATAATAGATTTAAGAAAAATGTTTATGAATTTTTTTTAATATAAATTATAGTTTATATTAAAGTTTTACATCATGGAGGGGTGAATAAATATTATTGAGGGAATGATAAGCCTGTCATGAATTTAGAATGATATTATTTAATGTCTATTATTTCATAGTGAGGAATTTAATTAATAAATTTATAACCTATTTTATAGGTTTCTATAGAGTTTAATTATGGATATAATTTTTCTATAGAATTTAATTCCCTTTTGGAAGAAAAATACCTGAATTTGTAGTAACTAAATACAAATAAGAATTAATTAATGATTATTATAGATTTTTAGACTTATAAAGAATTATTATGGGTAACATGGGACATAAGGTCTCTTAAGATGATTTAATGGTACTCTAGGGTGTAATCACATATAAAATCAATTAATGGAATGATGAGATTTTATTCCTAGTATGATTTAAATGTTTATTAAAATTTCCTTCACTCTTGGAACTCTTTAGGGTATAGTGTAATTTTATATATATTTTTAGGATGTAATGTTGTAATAGAGTTTTTTCTAATCCAGGATGTAATTTTTGTAATCATGTATTAATGGTCATCTTGGAGGACATAATGGTACATTGGGATTTATGTTCACATCCCTATTTTAACTTGTGTATAGTGATTTAGGACATTATATGAGGATGTAAGGGGGTTTCATATTTTTTATCAATAAAATATTAAGTGTACATAGGGATTTATTATCTACATCGATGATATAAGGATTTGATGGTACTTATAAACTCCATAGAACATTGAAGGGTAAGTTAATACATGTTTATTTTTATGACACAAAAGGGTACAATGGAGACTCATTCCAACCATATAGTTTTAAGTGTTTAAAAAAATATCATGAGTGAAAAAAAAGAAATTATTTATCGGCAATGATTTGTGGTGTAGTATGAGGTTTTATGTGTATGCTAGGATTTAACAACACACAACTGTTCTTTAAGGCCATAAATCATTTTAGATATTCTAGGAGGACATAAGGGGATGAACTTTATTTCATCTTGGAAATCATAAGTAGATATTATGACTTAAGGAATATAGGTAGGTCAAATGGATTAACTGATATTTAATGTTTCTTATGAGGACATATTGGTGTGATGGAAATTCATTCTATATTTTATTTATTAACTATGAAATATAATTCATGTGATTTTATGATTATTTAAAAACAAAATGATGTTTCATAACATTAATGAAGAATTAATTTTATTATTTATGGGGATGTTGTTGAAATAGAATTTCTAATTTTCAAGTGATAAGAGGTAATGATGAATCATTTGGAAATGGAATCAATAGTAATAGAACTCCGTAAAATTTTAAATGGTCATCATATTTTAGTAGCCATTACCAAATGACCACATTTTATTGATTTGATCATATGTGTATAAAAATAATATTGTCTATTTGATGTTTAGGTGACCAACAAAATTGTTTCATCAATATTATGGTTATATGGCTCAACAAATTCCAAAAAATATAATTTTTTTAAATAGACTTCTAGGATGAAGATGTGTATAAATATTTTTTTTGCAGGACAAAAGAATGTGTGGAAACATTAGTTTGAATTAGTACATATATGTGTTGATCGATAGTTATTGAATGTGATGGGTTCTAAAACATGTCTAATTCTCTAATGGTTTTGATTTTGATAATGATATAATGACTCATTTTAAGAGAATTTCAATTGTTTATTTTCATATCAATCATTCCTATCCAATGTGTCGTTATTAAATTAATGGGATTAATGAATGATCACACAAATCGAGTGAATATTTGGGGTAAATTTGGGAATTGTTTCATAAATTCATCAAGGATGATGGAATGGATAAACACTATCTATATATTAAATCATTATATTTTTAATAAATAATTTCATGTCACCATCTGGGGTTATAAGAGAAAAATGTTTTCCAAAAATATATCAATAATTAGTATCCATAGTAATAAAATCATATCCCTTTCAACTACTTATTAAAGAAGGTTAATGTAGAATTCCATGAAACCCAACTATATGTAATTACATTATCAAATACGTGAAAATTTACCCCACATTAGGATATATAAATGAGATAACCGAGTGAAATTTCAATCTATCATCAACCTAACAACTTTTTCCACAATAATAGGTCCATACATCAATATGATCCTTATCATATGTGATAGATAATTGATAATAAGAACACTATGAATTAAAATTAAATGAAATAAAATATATTAGGTAGTATCCTCCCTAACCTCAAGTACATAAGTGACCACCGTAGAAGAAAAAATAAAAAACTCATATTTAGAGAATCTAGATTCTTATAGACTAGTTTTTATAAAACTGTCATGGGATCTCATTAATTATCCACACATCAATCCCCCATATTTTATTGGATTTATCTAACTAAAAATTAATATTCATCAGAGTTGAGAATACATCAATAAATTATAGAAAAATAATTATCTAAAAGTATTAGACCCCATATAAATTCATATTATGAATCATGGTTTTCTTATAAATTGTTCCTAGGCATTAGAATTCATTGATTTTCCAAAAGAATAAAATTATTTAATTAGAGGGTGGTATATATTATTTTATGTACATTAATCCAATCATCTAAAAATATCTCAATGGATCTAATTCTATAATTTACCTACATGATTCATGTTTCTAGAATAAATTTTCTAAAAATAATTATGTGTTATATGAAAAAAGATGAGGATTTTTATTGAGAAATTGTTAAAAAAAATTGATCCAATAAAAAATTACTATATATTAAAGGGGAAGAATGAAGTAGTTATTAAATCAATGATTTTTTTAAATAATTTATATTCATATGGAATCTCGTCATGATTTTAGATAATTGATCCAACAGTAGGGATGGCGAATATTATAGTCTATTAAATGATTTTTATGTATCCTTTATACGAGGTTATTCATGAGATAAAATGTGTGGATGATACCAAATATAGTAAAAGGATGATACTTTCATATATATTTTCCAATGTTCCATTCATTATCATAATAATAATGTAATGAGGTTTTATTATCACATAGAAGAAATCATGTTGTATATTATTAACCTCAATTCAAACATTTCATTAAGTCCCATTTAATTCATCAGAATGATTATATAAATTATTTTTGTATAATTAATGGAAAGGATATTGTAAATTTTGATTATAACATTACAAGAGGACTTTTATATAGATCCATATGTTTTTTAATACTCATTATTATTCACTGACTACATCAAATAACATATTTTAATCAACAATATCATAGTAGTCTATAAAAATATCCTTCAAAGAAGAATATATTATTTATTACAATATATTATCCTTAATAATTCAAAACTATATCATTTATAAACATAATTTATTTTGTGAGGCATGTATCATACATGTTGAAATTTTTCGTACCTAATAGATTACATAAGATCTTGAAAATATTTATTTTTATTCATATTTTTTTTAAATAGACATAGAAAATGTATATAATTTATGTGATTAAAGTTTGATTATAAATGTTTTGTGGAACTCGTATTTCGTATAGTGGATATGTGTCATGTTCTTCCAAAACTACTCCACTCCATGGATACCAATTACATTAATAAAAATAATATTTTGTTTCATGCAGTCTACTCATTTATCTTACTTGATGATAGTATTTATAAAAATATATGTTATTTTGAATAGGTTTATGATAGAAAAAACCTAAAAAAATATTTTTTTAATGTGGAAGGAGTTGGTTTTATGGAAATTTAAAAATTTAATGTCATCCCATATCATTTTCTAACAATATGTTAATTTATGTTAAAGAATGGCATCAAAGAATTAATCATTTCACAAGATATGATTATTTATTGTTTTTGGTGAAAAAAATTAATATAAAAAAATAGAATGTTTATTTCTAATACTTATTATCCCAAATGGTCTCATATAATTTAAATAATATGTGGTTTTATTAAATTTAATTCCTTTATGATAAATCTTGGTTCACAAATAGATATTTTGAGATTTTTTATTCAAAATTTTAATGCAATAGGGGAGTTGATCAGGAGGGAAGTTACAAATTATATATTCAAGAATCTGTAATTATTATGATGGATTATCCTCCTCATATCTATTTTATATTTATTTTCAATGAATGAATTTTGTTGATTACAGTTCCCAAAATATTGATAAAAAATATAACTGAAAAAATTAATATTTTTTATGGGACTCTAAACCCAATTTTCACTCTGATTGGGAGATAAGTCAACAACTGAAGAAAATTTTTGAAGAAGGATGAATCCAAATTAGAATGTATAAATAATTAATAACACTTATGCATGTTAATATTCAATTACAATCCATAACATTCTGATTAATGTGGTTAAATATAATCTATACCTTGAATTGATTGATTCATTATACATTACATAAATATTAGATATGGTCATATAAAATGTTATGTGTATTTAGGTGAAATGCATAATTTTATTTGAAAAAATTTGAGAATGATCATTGGGTGACATGAAATATTATTAATGGTTGAAAACTGGGCAACATAATCACTCCAAATCCTGTGATTCCTACACCATCATACGATATTTCATGAGGCATTGGATAAATATAATTTTGAAAAAACTATACTATGTTAAAATTAGAATGGATTTGAGGGTAATATAAGATTCATGGTTAATGTATAGAATTAGGAAATCTCACCCTTTCTCAGGTTTATTATGTACCTATAACTAATTTAAAACCAATAATATGGATGTAAAGTTCAATTGTCATCTTTTGATCCCCAATTTATTTTATTTTTGTACAAAAGTTATTTAGATATTTCACAGACATTTCATTTATATAACTCAGAGCCAAATTGTTATAGTTTGAATAGTGATGTTGATGTGTTTCTTAGAAGGATACTCGTATTGGATTAATGCAAAACACATATGAAAAATCTCAAAAAATAAATAATTTATTCTGTAACGATGTTACTGAGATAAAACATGTGATCTATTAAGATAGAAATGTTTCTATTTATAAAAATTACTAATACAATTATAATTCAGGTCGATGTTGGACTCTATTTTACATACGTTAACTACTTTGATTCAAAATGGTCGCTGTAACAACAATGTTAACAAATTGGAAATTATATGATGTCTTCAGATTGATGGAATTTTTTTCAAATCCTATTTTACTTTTGAAGTGTTATAGAGTGCTCCCCTTCAAGGTTGGATTAATGTTAATAGGGATGGATCCTCCAAAATAAATCCATGTATTTTGGGTTTTTGTGATGTCTTCAGAAACCACCTTGGTCAGATCTTTGGATGCTTTCATGGTAACTATGGTATTTCCTCTTCTATAGAGGCCAAAATGATGAGTATGATACAAGCTGTTACCATTGAAAAACAACATTGATAAAATAATCTCTATATTGAATGTTATTATACTAACATTGTATGATTTATTTGGAATAGTATGACACACCTTTCATGGCCTATTACTACCCATTGGATAAATTGAAACCGCTCACTTCTCATCACCAACTAAAAAATAACACACATTTATCATGATGCTAATACGGTTATAGATGACCTGGCTTCTAGTGGATTAAATGAAGAAATTAACTGGCTTTGTGATCTCCATTCTGATCTTCTCCCTCTTAAGGATAAAGATGGTAATATTATACTGTCCTTTAGACACATGTAATGGCTTTATTTTATATAATCTGTGATCTTTCTTTTTGGACATGGCACCTCTTAATTTTTAAAAACCTATAGAAATATGCTACATGAATCATGAATGGGGGTGGAATAATTAATAAAACTTCTAAAATGGTGATTCTTGAACTTATCACAATCTTTAAAGCAAGGAAATCTAGTATTACAAATACAATATCCATAAATAGTGGTCTTATTATTTTTAGACTCTTTTAAATTTCACTCTCTAAAAATATCTCTATCTTTAATGAAATCTGATGTAGCACTCGTTACCAATTTATTGAGGGCCCCCATATTTTATAATAGAAATTTAATACCATCTTAAGGAATAAAATTGATTTAATATCCATTATATGATTATGACACATTCATGGAATGAGGGAAACATGTATAATAAATTCTTATCTTCCAAAGGTATCCATATTTAATGATTTATTTTTTTTCTAGTACCATGTCCATCAATATTTCTTATAACAACATTTTTATAGGTGATACACTTATATATCATAAATCTAGACTCCCTTGAACACAAAAAATTGAGAAATTTTATTTTTATAATAATATTAAGTTTTATGTTGGTTAGTCAAGTGTATATTAATAGGTGTTTTGGTAACCTACATTGATGGACCAAAAAAATAGGTGGTCCATTATTAGGCCCAATTTGTTTTTAAATGAAGAAAGAATGTATATAGTGTACAATATTTCACATATATATAGTTGCATAATAATTTTCATTATTGAACAAGAATATTAATGAATATGTATTTATTTATAAATTACTATAGATTTTCAAAAAAAATAAGTATTGGATCATGCATGGAACCTATGTACAGTTTGCAATCTACATATAGTTCAATTATCAGATGTTAGGTAGACATATATTGCATTTTTTGATTCATGATCAATATATGGAACCATTGGTGGATTTCATATATGTTTAGTCATTTAGTGTATATTTAGTTCCATTTAAAAATTCATTATCACACCTAAAATAGTGTATATATTATGATCAATTTTTTTCATGGTGATGGTATTGAATTAGTTTTATAACAAGATTCAATATAATCCCTTGAAATAGGTTGTTGATGTATATTTTCATGAATCATGATATTTTATTGGGATTAAGGGATGAATCAACAATTAGGACCATTTATAGGGACCCTCATTTAGTGGTTGTAATGTGGGTAGGAGGTGGTAATATAAGGGTAAACAAACTCCTTGTAATCCTTCACCAATAAACATATATAAAGAAAGAAAAGGACAATCCCAAGGGTATTTATAATTCATATAGCATAGGTTCCACTATGATGAATTTCAAAATTTTAATGATAATTAATATTATGAAAGAAGTCTATTATTTATATGATAATATTCCAACGATGTTTCATTAATTGAAATTGGCTTTACCATCATTCTAAATAGGGATGTGTTGTTCAGTGTGCTTCCTTGAGTGTATGTGTGGCCATGGTTTACTCGAGGTTGGTAATGAATAATTGGATCTTATGTAGAAGATGTGTAGTTTCTATGCCCACATATTATGATTTAAAATCCAATTTCCACCATGTTGTTTAATATAAAAATTCTTATAGGGGTTTTGTAGATCAAAATTCCCTTAAATGGGTATATCATTTGTAAATAAATGTTCTTTAGGAAATAAAAAACCTTGTATGATATTTATACCCTAATATTTTATTATAAGTACAAAAAGTAAATTATTTAAATAATCGTTATGGTAATATAGGATTCATTATCAAGAACACAAATTAAAGGGGATCAATATAAATATAACCCATTAATGGGGGGAAACGATGGTGAAAATACTTACGAAGTTTATATATTTTATTAGAAATGATTTAGAATCATATAATTCAAATAAATTTGAACCAAAAAAAGGATTTTTTTCTAATATTTATATCCCCAAAAGGAAAATAAATTGATCTATATTACAAAATACTCTCAGTACATATTATAGTTTTTTACCTATTCCCCGTAAAATATTGATAATATTATGAAAATTAATATTTAGGTCTTATTATCATTTTCGTTGAAAATATATGAAATTCATTACCTATAATAGGTATGAGTTTATCATAACATGATAAATTGATTTCGAATTTTTTTTGAAGGATATCCAAATATTGGTGAATGAGAAATAATGCGGTATAAATAGACCCTATTTGTTTCATGACCATTGATTGAGGTATACATACTTCTTATTTTCCATATTGTAGTCACAAAATTTAAATCAAAGTAAATTCTATATTTATTAGTACCTAAATCATAAAACATATGAATCATTAAAAGTTAAAATTATTATTTTTTCTAAATTTTTGAAATATTACAATGTTATAGGTTCAAACTCCATTTAGAGATCACTTGTTGGAGTTCAATGTTGATCACACAAAAAATGCATTAAATAAATCTGTATTGTCCCTTATGTTCCACTAATAAAATATCTATTTTCAAAAATAATTTTATACTCATTTTTTAATCATTGAATATATCAAGTCCTTTGAATTGAAAATGTGTGATTTGAATATCAAATTTAATTTTTTAACATATATATCAATAATAAAAATTATTGCCAAGATTTATTATTAATTAATTTATGATTAAATTGAATAATAAACATTGTAATTTGATATGTGGTGTTTTGGAAATACCCAAAATTATATTTTTTATTAAAAAAATACCATTATTGATTTTTATTCCAACAGATAATTATCAACATAATGTGTTTTAATAATTTGAAATTATAAACAAAACATTATCAATTTGTTTTTGACAAGTAGGATTAAATAATATATATATATATATATATATATATATATATATATGATGTCTGATTTATTTAGAATAACCAAAGAAATTTAAATTTCATAATACATGAAAATAAAAGAAAAATAATTTACTTAATTAAAATGACCAATGATTGTTATGAAATTCATGAATAAGATAATTGAATAATTTCATAACAAAGAGGAATGAATATAATGTCAATATATTTTGTTTTGTTATGGTAATAACCAATTAAAAAATATTCTATTTTGAAATATTTCCAAATTTGAAAAGGATTAAAATATATTTAATATTTAAAAATCAACCCATCAAATATGTGCTATTATGGGAAGTCAATTAAATAAAAATATATTATTATATTATGATCCTACGAAAAATATTTCATATTTTTCTATTAATAATATGTAATATAAATTATTATAACCATATTTTAATTATAATTGGAAAGTGTAAATGAAATGATAAATACTATGAGAATTATACCAATTTCTCAATAAATTATTTTATAATTTTCTAATTATTACTGTTATTATTCCAGTAATGTATATCACCCCTATCTGAAAAATAATTTAAATGAAAAAACATATATAAATATATATATATTATTTTATTTAACATATAAACATTTTTAAAATACAAACACTATAAAATATTATCATTATAATATATAAAATAAATTATTTATTATATAATGACATTTATAAATAAAAATTTATGATTATCTTCAAATGAATTGTAATGTATAATTTTTTTTAATATTTAATTTTTTTTGAAAGATAATAATGTCAATTAAATGTTCATAATTGCAACACACATGTCTTTATGATTATTTTTAATATGAAGTCCCATTTTATTTTATATA
The DNA here is from genome assembly GCA_963277665.1 of Viscum album. NCBI lineage: Eukaryota > Viridiplantae > Streptophyta > Magnoliopsida > Santalales > Viscaceae > Viscum > Viscum album. The sequence goes on along the minus strand of OY728143.1, from coordinate 51,073,397 downwards.
ATTTATTAATAAAATACGCTTCAATCAAAAATAAATTATTGTCAAATATATTAGTATAATTTTATTAAAACTACAATTTATTTATTAGATTATATAATGCCTCAATTTTTTAGAATAAATTTAACAATATATATTTTAGTTGAAATAATACTAAAATTAGTAAAAACATAATATGATATACCCAAATTATTATGCCACTAATGGGATTTACATTTTGGTAATAATTATAGAATATGAGTTTATTTATTAATTTTTTTTTCAATGATTTTAGAAAGGGTAAATATTACTAAAAAAATATTATTATACAATTAAATTAATATTTTGTTTTAATATTTTTTTGATATATTGAATCATAGTAAACTACATTTTTATTTCCAAAATTAACGGATGATTTAACACGTATTAAATTTTTATTTAATAGTAGTCTGCACTTCCACAAATGAAAAATATATGCATAAGTGAAGAAAAGAGTCCAAATGAGTTTCAAATTTAATGAAAATGATATTTAAAAAGTATATGACATTGAGATATAAAACACACATCAATTAGATATCCAGGGTTGTTCAAATTTGTGAAAGTAACTTTTAAAAATTAAATTATTTTTTGGCGTTAAACAGACATCAAATGACATTATTAATGTAAATAATATTAGATTATTATGAAATCAGGTTAAAATACCTTTTTATAATTTTTATCAAAAAATGAATAAATAATATTTCAATTAAGAAAACATTTTTATTGCACTAACTAAATCATATTTTTATAATTTATAAGTGTTTAGAAACATGTAAAAATTTCCAAAAAACTCAAAAGAATACAAAGAATTACTTTGAAATTATATTTAAATGATTATATATAAAAAAGTGAAAACCCAATATTACAATGTATTATGTATACTTAATATTATATTAATCCATTTTATTATTAAGTTTATTCCATATTATAAAATATTGTATATTTTGTAAAATTTATGAATTTTTTAGATTACTAATACATTTATGATAACGACTAAAGATTAATTTTAGCTCATAAAAATTATTCACAAGGGAATGATCTGTGTATTATATTTGATATTAATTGATGTTGGATTCAAATAATAAAATATATTTATATTTATAAAATTCATATTCAGTGAAAAAACAATATATATAACTTGTATTTTTTAGAAATTGATTTAATGAATATTTTATTAAACATTAACCTAATGGTACAGTCTATGAAAACAACCTTTGATAGCAAAAAATACTAAAAAACATTCAATAATTGAATTCCAACATTATGAATGATTTTAATTAAAATATCAAGTTTTTTTTATGTAAAAAAAATTTATTTTTCATATCTATAATTTGTCAAAAATTATAAAGATGAAAAAAAATTAAATCTGTTTGTATTGGCATGAAATATTAGGAAAATGATCAATGAATCAATATGGTCTTGTAGAAATGAACATTGTTTAAAAAATATATATATAATGTGATTAAAATTTTTTATTTTCTGTTTATAAAACTATTATTGTTTTATATGTTATTATCATTCATGAATTGATAAATTACTTGGAAAAAACATCAAATTAATATCAAATTATATCAAAATGATTAATAATTATTTTCTGAATTTTAATATAGACCATTATTTCAATCCTTTATTTATTATCATAAAAATTAGGATAATAATAGTTTTATGTTTTTATAGATTATAGAAATATAAAATAAATTGTATAAACAATAAAAATGGAATATATTTTCATGAATATTTGTTAATATTATTTTTAAATGAATTTCAAAATTTAAAATGAAAGGAAAAATAAATCTAACAAGATGTATCATAATAATGAATTATGTATTTATTAAATGGTTATAGAGAGTGATTTAGTTTCCTTTATTGTAGTCTATTCTCAATAAAGAAAATATAAATTATCTATTTATGTATTGTTATTAATTGTTTGATATTATATTTTATTTTTGGGTTATATTATTTATTATAAAATAATAATCACGTGTTTATCAATTAAAATATTAACATAAAATTATGATTTATATATATTATTAATCTTTTTTCATAATAATTTTTTATCATGATGACTTTGTTATAATTATGCTCCACTAAGTGAAAATAGAGGAATATGAGTAATGATATTCAATCTGGGTTATAGAGGTCCATCAGTGAATTATTAAATGCTTGTGACAATGTTAAAATTAATGGGATAGAGAGATAATGCAATAATTTTGATAATTATAGAGAATATATAATATTTTTGGTGATTTTTATGTTACATTAACAATATATGGATGGGGATGTGATAATTACATAATGGAGTACTCAATTATATATGGAAAATAATCTATCGTATTCTTTATATATCATTAGGCATCCATAAAATATATTTTAATTTAAAAATTGTCATTATATTTATGATGGTGTTAGGATACAAGGTCAATTAAAATATTATTTATAATTCTATAATATATTATATAATAATATTTTTGGTTATTTAGTGGAAGATAAATATAACCAAAACCATAATTATATCATTTTCAGTATAATGCCTTGAAAATATTACTTACTATATTATGCATTTCCCTAAAATAATATGATTACATGATATCGCATATATAATAACATTACTCCGAGTATTTTTATTTTCATTTATATTAAAAATATTGAATGAAATGAAGGAGAATATAGGTTCCACTATGGTTATTACAGTCATTGGGGATTGTCTACTCTTAGAAATACTCATTAATGAAGCCACAATAAAATATCCGAAAGAAATGGGAAATTTCTACATTTCAACACAATTTATGGTGACCCATGCATTGAATACATTAATATTTTATCATTTTTATGAATATAAAATGAATTTTAAAATTATTAAAACATATAGACTATAAAACAATTACATTTATAAAAGCTATAAACAATACTGTAAACAACAAACACCAGTAAGGAAAAACGACCAATGAAATTTTTTATTCTAAATATAATGATTTAAACCTAGCAATTAAATTTGAATGTATAAATTATATAATCTAAATTTTGAAATATATTAAATGTTTCTATAGAAAATAATTTTTTTATATAATCTTAAGAAACATTCAGTCACATTTTTATAATGTATTATAAATTTTCAATTTTTTTTCCTCATAAATTATTTTTATTAGATTTTTGTGTAAATATTTTACAATTAATTTCTAAAACATTTAGATATTTCATTTAATAAATAACATATTTTTTTAAATTATATCAAGAAAATTAAATTGTAGTGACAGTTTTGTATTTTTATGAAATGAATAATTTTATAATGAATTGTAAAAATTAATATTTTTTAAAATATTGGAAAATAATTCCATCAATTAAATATATTTATATGTCCCAATATATTTTTGAATTATTATTATTGTTTAAAATAAAATATTTTATTTATAATTCACAAAATAATTTCATTTTGGTCAATAATTATTATTATTTTGGTAGAAGTTCATTTTTATGCTTAAGAAGGTTGTTTTCTGAAAACAACTATTACGTTCAAAAAGTTTATACATTTTAATTATTTAAACTATCTGAAAAGAAAGTATTTTATTAACTATATTTAAATATAATATATATATTAATACCAATTTAAATTCATATAATGATTATATCTAGTTGTATTCTTCTTATAAGATCATTTATTTCCCAAAAAATGTATTGTTCATTAAAAAACCATTTGTCATTATATTTATCCTGTTTATTATTAAATTAAACTCAACCACTTCTTAATTTTGAATCATAAAAATTTATTAAATATATGTAATCATGTTGGGAATATATGCTAAATATGTCTATTATATTTTTTTGGTTATGAATAGTAAATGTATTGATTATTTGTTAACAAGGTAAAGGTAAAATTGTTTAATCATTAGTATATATAATTTAATGTTGATTAAAATGTAACTATAATAGTTGATTTGTTTTTAATTTAATCTTATATTTCCCCCATAATTATCCAAAATTTTAATAAATGAAATTTTTTATGTTTGGATATTATTGTGAGAATAATAATAATTTTATTATTCATAATCCAAAAATAAAAATTTATTAATTTTATTAACAATATTAATTTTTTGGAATGGAAAAAAAATATGGTTAACAATTGTAATTTCAAGGAAAATTAATTTATTACCCTCATATTAATTTATTTAATTTTGTAAATGAAATGATTATGCTATAATTAAATAAAAAATTAAAAAGAAAATTAATGAATTAAATTATTTTGAATGTAATATAATTTGATTTAATTTTTTCCACAAAATCTGTTGATAAATATAACTTATTAGGGCAGTGTTAATGATATAGATACAAATTCAATATTCTTCTTTAGGCCTTATAGTAAAACAATATGAATAGTGTTTTAACTGTTATTAATGTTATTTTATGAAAAATATTTTTTTGTTTATGATGTCACAAAAGGCCTCTAAATACATAATATGGGCACTATATGAGTTTTTTAAATCTTATTCTCCTGTAAATCATCACTCATTTAGATATGAATTCATTGAAACCTTTTCTCAAACACAAGTAAATATAAAAATGAATGAAAAAAAGAATATGAGACAAAGGATTATAGTCTATTAGGGGATCAATGTTTGGTATACCACTCCACTTACAATCATCTCCACATGAATGGTGATTTTCACTGGATTAATAATTTTGTAAGAGTATTCCAATAATTTTTATACATACATCAAGGATGAGTGAATTCATTCGATAAATTTTTTAATAGAAGTTCATATTTTAGAAAGAGATCCAATAATGATTTGAAAACAAGAAGGTATATGTTTTTTACATTAAATAATTATAATGATAGATGAAAAAATATAATGTTTTAATGATTAGGAAATAGTCGAAAAATATAACTGAAAAAGGTTGAAATTTATAGGAGATATTATTAGAAAATAATGTAGCTTCTGAAAATTTATATAATACAATATCTAATATTAATGATATGAAACAACTATCGATCATGAAGCTTCATCAACATTTTCACAAAAAAAGATTAGTGTACTAGAGTTTAAGAAGGAAGAAATAATTTTATATTGATTGGAGTATTTTATTGTTCACAATACAACCCTTTTTTACACATTCAATATATTAATTGTATAATGATATCACATAAATTCATAGAAAATGCTCTGAAAATTATATGATCGGAGACATATCATTTTTTCATAAATATATCCAACATCATAATGTAATTTAATTTACCCTTGTAAATGATTATTTTTTATTTACATAGATACACATGCAATCATTTTTACAATAATGTGGAACTCAACAATTTCAATATCACATGAATACATTAAATTTTTAATCTGGTACATCAACTAAAGTAAATTATAGTTGTATAATGATACAACCAATTATAGATCACCACATAATTGAATATAAAATTTTAAAAACATAGAAAAATTGATCTACATTTATTAATTATCCATGTATAAAAACTCTCCTCATATATCCAATTTTACCATTTAATTTAATTTTGATAGTGAAATTGATATATATAGGTTTCATAATCACAAAAACCAAATCTTACATCGATAATTAAAACCAGGTAGCTGATATCCCTACTGACCTGATTCACATAGCAAATTACTGTACATAACTAGTTTACATATCTTATTGATCTATGTATCCAATTGTACACATTATAGATTGAATTATGTAGGTTAATTCCATGTAGGTGATTTTGTGACATATATGATTTACATAGGAGTTCTAGGCATCCATATTATAATATTACCATTCTTTCATGTATCAATATATTTGACGTATATAATTTTTCAAACATTATGAAAATTTAATCTTATTTTACATGAATTGTCTATTTTTAAATATGAACAAATGAAACACATAAAATTGAGATAAAACTAGATATATACACAATAATATAAAAAAAAATTATGTGATAGTGTATTTGAGGTAATAACAACTTAATGTACATAGGATGTGTTAAAGAAAAACATGTAGTTTTAAAATCTATTATTTTTTGATGATCACAAAACCCATAATATATTAAAAAAGTTATTTAAAAAAATGATTATGAACAAAAAAATATATTCTACAAATTTCTTTTAAATTGTATTATTTCTCTTCATTAGTGTAACACATTGTACAATTGTATTAATTTAGTAATTATCCAACATTGAATAACCATAAGAGAACAATTGAAAACATTTCCCCCTATAGACAAAAATATACACTTTTTGTAAATTTTAAAAACAAATTCCTTTTTTTGTGTTATAAATAACGGATGGAATGGAGAGGAAAAAAATTAAAATAGAAAATTTTAGAGTATTGACTTATTAAATTTTATTATTAACACTAGATGACGAATTATGGAATGAATAAAAGTTATTAAAAATATAATGATTAAAAAATATTAATTCTAAATAATCACTTTGATAAAAATATGTAATAATAATTATAAAATGAATAATATCTAATATAATTTATAGAAAATAATGAAAAAAAATTTATTCATGGCCAAATGTATAAAAATTTATATCTACTAGGAACCCATAAAATAAAAAAAAACAACACAACACTAGATGTAATAGTCTTATTGATGGGTTTAATCTGAAATGATCATATGGGTGGAGGTAACACGAATGTATGTTCATTTCATGGTGTGGATCAGGTATACATTGGTGGGGGGATCACATAATGGACTAGAGATGACATAACACTCCTTTATATACTAAAAAATACCATTACATGTAGATTTTGGGAAGGTTATCTAAGAATGTTTTCAAGATGAGCCTGAACAAAAATGAATATATAAGTTTTGGTATCATAAAATGGCACATTCATTGGATACATAAAAGATAATATTTTACACATATGATGCAAAACATCCTTGGAAGCATCGACATTGTATTTCCCTATATTATATACTGATGATGAATAATAAAAAACATTAATTCATTGATAAGCATCAGTATAAGTATTATTGTATTTGGAACAATTGTTATTATTCTTATTAATTTAAACATGTATTCAATGAAAATAATAAATCTTGAAATACATTTTACCACATAGAAAGAATCTATAGGAAAAAATTATTATTTATTCATTTGATAAAGAGAATATCAACCACTTTTGAGAATTAAATTGAAGGATTAAACCTGTCCATATGAAAAACATGATGGAGAATTGACTATAGTGGGATTGAGAATGGGAGTCATATCAAAAATAGTTAGAGATGATGACATTCCCACTAAAATATCATTTATAATTCACACAATTGACTTCAATATACAAACCATTCTACCATTCACAAACATTATCCTTTTATCCATACATTCAACTTATTCCATCAAAATTTTAACAACATCCTTTACATAAATTATATAAGAGCCTATGTTTTTGGAAACAATATTTTTGTGAACATATAATGTAATATGTTCTAATAATAGGACTACTGAAACTAGAACATGGAAAGGATAAATTACTATAATATGAATTTGAACGTTTTTTATAAAACTCATTAACTATAAGAGATATAGAACATAAACATATTTAGAACGTGAATCATATACTATATAATTTTATTTTAGTTCATTAATACTCTTATAGTGGTTTTGTTCAGAAGAAACCCATTGCTGACAGTTCTGAGATACATGAACATGTGACCTAAAAAACATATCTTTAGTATCATTAGATGTATCCATAATATGTTACAACTTTATATGAGTTTCATAAAATGAATAAAATAAATTCTTTATTAACCTATAAGTTCTCCTACCAAGATTACCAATAGCCTATCTATTATCATAAATCACACCCATATGATACTTATTTATATCATAAATCTTATCTTCTGAAATCCAGTCACACTGAAGATATTTTATTTGAGTGGAATCAAAATTCTACTATGTTAGAAGTTAATCTAATATAAACAAATAATATGGAATAACTACTGGATTTGGGGGAGCTGTAGAAGAGGAATCAAATTATTGATGAATATATGTTGGTTTATAAAAATACCACTTAATAATTTAGTTATTTACTTTATCAATATCAAAAAATATTAAACCTTATCATGTTATTCCTGATATGTAATGGATTTTACCAATGGGTTTTTATGGAAGGTATTTCTCTGAGATGCAACAACAACACTAGGTTCATTAAAATCATAATTTTTTGTGGAAAACTATCATTCAATAACCTTAAGAGCTATTTCATTAAATAAATTTTCGTAAAAAATACCTTGATGGATAATTTTTGAGCATGATAAACTAGTTTAATACTACTTATCATCTCTGTTTGGTTTGGTAAAACCCCAATTACTTTATAAAAATTAATCATCGAAAAAGTGGACTCTATGAGTTCCCTGATCTTTTAATTTTAAGAAACAATCTCCTTCATTAAATCATAATAATATGGATTGATATTCTCATAAACCACTTATATAGTAGAATAATAATATTTATTTCCTATGATATCATATATCTTACTCACCGAGGGACATTCGTCAAGAAAAAATAGTATTGGGTATGGAGCAACTATAATTTCAGAATTCCTAATAGTTTCTATACTCAAATCACTAAATCTAGCTCAATCAATAAGTGACCCAATAATAATTTGATTAGAAATTTAATTCTCTATGAAAACATTATTTTATGATTGTAGACCATAAACACTAGGAATAGTCCTAAAAGGACCATTGTGAGGAACAACAAATGGTTTCTCCACAACTACATTTTTATATTGACATTATGTAATAACTTAATCTAATTATTTATAAGAATCCTCTTCCATTTTATGTCATAATTATGATAACATATGTTTAGAAATGGTAGCCATTATCTCCTCCACTTCCCTAGTAGACAATATCTCAATAGGTGATGAATCTCAAGGTAATCATGTCTTTGAAGGATCCCCCCTCGAGCCACACATTTTTGTCATATGAGAATTATTAAATATATTGTAAATTACCATGAATAAAATATTGTTTAGAAAAACAATATTCAAGGTATTACCCTTGTGAAAATTTATTGTTTTGACAAAATTATGATTCACTTATTTTATATTTATAACCAATGATTTCATTATAACATAAGTAAAGTAGATATTATTATATTTTACTTGATCAAAATTTTGCATAAAATTTATCATGTACCTTAATGAATTGATCTTGGAATTATTCATAAGAACATACAAAAAGTACATAACCTTAAATAAAACCTTCTTCACTTCATTGTCAAACTAATCTCTCATATTTATAAAAAAAATAATAAAAATTTCCACCCTGTTAAAAAATATTTTATAGTATTTCTCTAAATAAAATAGCCACCAAATAAGAACATGAATTCCATAAAGGTTCAATTTTTTTTTGATGAAATAATATTCTATTTCAAATTGAACTCCACCTTAAGGGGGGAATTCGGGAATATTATCCCCCATAATGGATGAAAATAATACTTTTGTATAATTAATACTATAAGAGATAAAATATCCCATATGATTTAACTATAAATCAATGCTTTTCATAAAATAATTGAAATATTCCTTAAATACTCAGACTTTATATCATCAATGTTGGAATTACAACCTTGAAACTAAATAATAATATTTAGGAACACATATATAATCATTTGTACACTAAATAAATTTCATTTTTTATGAGTACCCTTCATGGTACACTACTTTTGGATGTCATTGAAAAATAAGTACAACCCACATAACGTCACATTGAAATTACCATGAAATAAAAGGACAAATAATGGTCATGAGTTTATTAGGTTGTCTAGGGAGATGATTTAACTTTTAGGATATTATATGTAATTGAATGGAAAATCGAAAGAGATCCAAATTTAATTTTAGTTTGTAGATTCAAATCCTAATAAAAATACATTCCATATGGGTATTTAGGATGATTTTTAATAATATAAATAAAAAAATGGAAATAAAATAAAATTATTCAATTTTTTAAGAATGAAATTATTTAAATAGGTAATATAGTATAATATTTTCAATAAAAAAATTATTATCAAAATAAAATAAAATTAACATCTATTAAAATGTGAAAAATTTAATGAAATAAAAATAATATAAAAATAATTATATTTATATAAAATAAAAATTTTCATAAGTAATGGGATTAAAAATAATCTATTATAACGAATTATCAAAAGAGTTATATTTCTTAATAAATTAACCTTTCTGAAAATTATATTTCATGTAATGATGAAATATTTCTATATTCATTGTTGTCGAATGATTTTGATAATTTTTTAAAAAATACTAATGCACTAGAATTGTAACATTAAATTATCCCTTCATTATAATTGAATCCAAAATCAATCATGGTTTGTTTCATCCACGATACATGTGTACAAAGAAACAAGATTAAATATATTTTACATCAACGAAAAAAAATAAAATATGTTATGGTTTCGTAATAGACTACGGTATTAGTGATTTACTATTATAATGGTTTGTTCCTACGGTACTCTTCCTATCATGGTTACAACCATAAATTTTGGTATTCAAATAAGAAGTTAAATTAAAATGTATTTTTTTCTAAACAGTATGGAAATATAATATGTTATTTTTAAGTATATTATATAATTATTTTTATCTTTTAAAATATTTTCATTATCATTTTCATGAAATAATGCAGTAAGACACATTACAAACAAAATTTCTAATATTCTATTTTTCAAATAAAATAAAATTACAATTATTGTTGTATAATTATTGTGGTCAATTGGTTTTCCAAATTCATCAATGTAAATATTTCCATTACTAATCATATGGGTTGTATTTAATTTTCACATTCAATCTATACCTTTTATGTAATTCTTGTATTTATTTTATTTTATTCCTCGCATTCCAAATGTCTTTTTATAAATATGAAAATTCAAAAAATATTGTTACTCATATGTCTTGTCCATTTCAAAATATTTTTTCATATGATTTAAAATTTCACTAAAAATATAATTTTTATTATAAAATCAAAATAAAAATTTATCTCCATAAAATATTTTTTTATGTTTAAAAATAGAATATTTAAAATGGGAATTTCCAAAATGAGGAGGGTTTCAACCTTAATATTAACCATGATTAAAGAATGTGGTGAATAAAATTATATATTCGTATGTGATGCATGGAATAAGATAATACTAATGGATTATAGTTACAGGTGCCATTGTATATTCATAACCCAGAATATTTTCTTGATTAATACCATTAACTACTACTCTAGATTTATTTTTAGTGATCAAACATTCTCATCAAACATATTACTAAAATCACATTTTTTTTCTTATAATAGGATAGTCATATGGACAATCAGATAATTCCAAATCCATTTTGTTATTGATGAGGACTAATTTTTCATTCATTTCATCAAACAATCCCTCATATACTAATTATTATTCTATTATTGAGATTAAAAGTAAAAATAAACTAATTTGATTCCAACAATCCTTCTAGTCCTAATCAAGACTTCTATGCATCAAATAATTGTTTCTATGAGATCATTCATAATGGATCTAGGCATTCTAGGTAAAAGAAATGTTGGTTCATTGATATCCATTCATTCAAGAATTTGTTCAATATAACCAGGTTCTAATCCATTGTATGTTTTAAATTTATACATATGTTAACATATCATGTTTTCAAGATAATAACAGAGTATATCAATTTATGTCCATTGGTGATCAAATGTTTCACTTCATTATATTTTTCATGGGTGGGCTGATAAAAAAATATTTGACTTATTATAAATAATTCTATATTTCATTGAAGTTGTATAATAGCCAGAGACTATTTATTAAAATTCATTTAGTTAAAATTTAGCATGATTATCCTTGGGTCTTAGTATAATAACATTGTAACAATACACATTAAGGTATCCAACATTTGTGTTTTTATTGTTCTATATATCGCTGAGTGATTTATAAAAAACAAGTCTTGTTTGAACTTTTTTTTTTTGAAATAACATTTTGTATTCATAGATTTATCCCAAAAAACTAAGTAGGTAGGTTATATTTATATAACATTGTTTTTTAAATTTCTATCAATGTCTTATTTATTCTATCAACTATACCATCTATGTATGTTATAATAAGGTAATAACAGTATGTTTGATAAATTTTTATAAAAAACACTAAATGAACTAATGTTTTTCTAATTACCCATTATTTTTACTTATTAAATCAATAATGATTAAATATAATTTTATTGTATTTTGTTTCAATAAAAACATATAAAAATAGAATATTATTCACTTTTAATTCTTCAAAATAAAAACCCATGATATTATAGAGAAATCATAAGATAATTAATAAATAAAATAAATTTATATTATTATTGTAACTCTAGATGGATAAAAAATCAATATGAATTTGAAATATGGAGTAAAAAGTAGAAAAATCATTAATAAGTTTAAACACGACTTTTGTTTCTTTCCCATTCCACATGCATGAAAAAGATCATAGTCATTCAATTTTAACTTAGTTAAATAGGATACACAATTCATTTCAAAAATTATAAACTTTACAATTTCCAATTATTTTGAATCATATACATGATTCATTTCCTTCATAATTTGAAAATTTCATTCTTTATCAAAAAATAAAATTAAGATACATAGTGTATAAATTATTTATTATAGATGAATGGAACATAATAATTTACACTACAAAAATAGAACAACAGTTACTCGAAAAATAAATAAAATACCCTTTATCAAAGAGTTATAACATATCTACCATGATATTCTTTAATGATATGCCCATTTTAAATTTTTTTGATGATGAATATGATAGTACATTGAAGTTGCTTAATTCCCATAATTTTCAATTGATAATTATCAGCAATGACGATATAACATCAAAAAAACTTTTTATAAAGAGTGGAAATCAGATATGTATTCAATCACAATCAGTGAACGTCCACTATAAAATTACCATTTTTCATTTATAATATTGGAACATTATCCCCACAATGTAAATGAAATGAAGAAATTGTGTTCAAAACCTAATTTTATTTGGTCTATTAATGATAGAAACAAATTATTTACGAATAGAAAACTGTTTTTGATATCTAAAATATCCATCATTGAATTTTGGAAAAAAACTAATGAAAATAAAATTGAACCTTATTGAAATATAGGATTTTAATACTAAAATATTTGGTATTATTTCCTAACTATTGATATTAAAAAATGTGATTTTTTAAATGATTATATTCATTGATCTAGGAAAAATATTTTTGTATGATTTTGGATTCTCATTTTAGTTTCATATTCCCCATATATTTTTATTATTGTTTTTGTTTTCATGAATTTTAATTATATAGTTTTAAAATTTTGTAAAAAACTAGAATAATAATTGTGATGTTTAATTTATTTTTGAAAATTTTTATCATGTATCCATAGAATATGCAACATATGGTAGAACCTCTATGATTGGATTTCATATCTAAAATAGTTTTTTTAGTATGTTTTTTCAATGACTATATCACTATTTAAATTATTAAGATATTTATTATCTTTTTAAAATATTCATATCTAAATTTCAATGTAGTACAATATTAATTTAAAAATTAATGCGAGAAATTTTAATTTTCATATTCAGAATGATGCCCAAAATAATTTTATGAATGTTCATCTTTAGTGTTATTCATAATGAATATATTACCTTTCTAATTTTTTTATTCATCTTTTGATTATGAATATATATATATAATAACTATATTCTAATGAAGTACTCTTTCATTCATTTATTTATATCTTAATGTTATAGTAATAACTTAATATTTTCAAGTACTTTATTTTTGGAATTCATTTTTTCCGTTTAGTTTTGGATAGTCTTTCATGATATTTCCATTATTTATTCATTCAAATGATCATACATCATTATAATTAAGATCATGGTTATTATACTCTATGAAGAGTTTATTAAAATGAATTTTATATTTATATAACATTATGAATTCTTCATAAAAGCAAGCTAGATTATTTTAGGAAGTAGATATACTTGAATTATCATGCTTATATGACTATAGTTATGGAATTTCATTTCACTCCTTGTAATAATTTATATTTCTTAATTTAAATTTACCATTTTTATTCAAAAAAAATACTAAACTATTGATTTTTCAACCATCTATTCCTATTATTTAATAAGGGTACCTATATGATAATTAATTTTGAAAATATTTTCCTATTTTAGTTGATTAATTTCACTGATGAACACACTCCATCATTGTATTATAATATTTATAAAATTTGATGATTTATATTATTTAGTAATTTTTATTCCTAAATTAGTAAAATTGATTAAAATCCATGAAACCCATTAATTTAATTATACATTGATCTATCCTTCCTTCATTTAAAACATATCAAAATTTATATTTGATGTATTATGTATATGAGTTATCTAAAATTTTATGTTTCTTAATAGGAATATAATATTTTATCCCAAATATCATTGTTGTTTTATTTTGATTATCTCTCTGGATATCATATATATAAAGTCAAAAAAATTATAACAAAACATGTTATTGAAATAAATTCATATAAATATTTAGTATAATCATCCCATGTTATTAGTAGTGTTTTTGGAATTTTATAAGGCTTTACAACCTTAATATATCCCTTTAAAAATGGTTTATTAAATAAATATTCATTTATGAATTCCAAAGACTATAATTATCATAATTTATGTAGGGAGATATAACCATAAATGTATCTTATTTTTATCAGTCATTACCACCAGTTTCATAAATATATTTAGAATTTATCCTTTGAATTCTAAAAACTCATGATTCATGATCTAAGATAAAAATTCATTTCACAAAATGTCTTAAATGGATTCGGGGGGGGGGGGGGTGCATTTAGTTCTTAATATTTTCTTCCATTATAAAACCACCACTCTAAGATATGTCAAACATATAATAATTTAAAAAAACATATAGATTATGAAAAGAAATAATTGATGTTAATATATTATAATAAAATGATTTCAAATAGATCAAGGCTTATAAGTCCCCTAGTCCACTACACTAATGATATTTCCATGACAATGTTGATTTTTAGAAGATAAGTTCAAATTTTTTGCGACCAGAAACAACTTATCTATGGAATTTAAGATTGTTTGAAATTTATTGAAACTTGTTGAAGTTATTCAAAAAAATTTGACTGGTCCCAAATAAGGATTTCAAAATAAAATAATTTAGTTTCCTTTACCAGGGGACATTATATTTAGAGATGAGAAACGTTCGATAAAAAAGTTCATAAAAGTGTTCTATAATTGAATTTATAAATAACCAAGATATATGATAAGAACAAAAATCAAATTTAGTATATTCCAATGATATAATATCAAATATGATAGATATTACAAAAATATTGATCATGAGCATTCTTCTTCTTTTTCATAAAAAACGAGCACCATGTAAGAGAATCAATAATAAAATAATTATTTTATATTGGTCATATGTATCATTTAATCACTAAATTTCATATTCTCACTCTAAATCTACATAAAATCCATGAAAAACATACCAGTTAAAAGTATGAAAAAAATTCATAAAATGTAGGATCCCAGACACGCCCATTCCTCATGAAACACATCTAAAATAGTTAAGATAAATAAATTATCCTTATACCTATTCTTGTTCATAGTAACATCATATTATTATAATTTGTTTCTGTAAATGGGTTATATTATAAATTAATATTTCAATGAAGAAATAAAAATTAAAATAAGAAATTCAACGATTCTAAATACATGTTCTAACATGTTTTAAAAGCGTAAAGATAATCCCAATAATAAATTTCATATTTTAATTAATGTTTTTGAGTTTTCAGACAATACATAATTATCTTATTATCTTATTTATCCTATTGTATACAATTTTTCTTTTTAGAGAGGCCACATGGCTAAATTGATTCATGTTTTCATTTTACCCATGTATTAAAATATTATGAAGTCAAACATAACCATGTATCCTATTTCACCCCACAGTTGATTTACACCACCGATTACTCCATGTAGCTGATTCTCATAAGCAATTTATCAATAAATCTGATAACTCACATATCAGAATGAATGAAATTGGTGACACTCATATTTGATATTCTACAATATAACATATTTACATAGGTTAATCCTTAAGAGAGGAATCTTACATAGTTGAATTTTTATGTAGCCATTTCTTCACATATCGAAAGGATTTATGTATCCAATTTTTTTAAACATTGGTAAATTTTAACCCATGTTACTATAATAGCATATATAAGAATAGGAGTAGAGAAAATACTTAAAATATAGAGAATAAAATATGTTCATAGTTTAAAAAATATTCCTAATTATATGAATTGGAATTTTAGGTCATCAAAACCTATATAACATGAGATTAATTAGAACAAAAGTTTAGTACAATAATTAAATGATTTAAAACTACTTCAAATAATATCATTGTAACATTTATTAGTATTTTATAAATAATAAAAACTATTTAGAGACAAATTTTCTTTTTATATTATCTTAATTGACCCTTATTGATTAAAAAATATCATTACAAAAGTTATGGTTAAAATTTAGTTTTTCATATTAATTATTCTTTTGTTAAAATACATTATGCACACAAATTTGATTATTATTTGATAAATTGTATTTTATATTTAGAATCAATTATTCCATTTTAGATTATATGGTACATTTTATTATTTTACATAAATTATTAATTACCTATATTAAATAATTTTACTATGGTGGAAACTAATATGTTATAAGTGCAAAACCATAAAAGTAAATTGACGAAATGGATTACAAATTATTTCATTTATAATGGAATTTTTGTGGTTTAACCTTATAATCCATAAAATATATAATTTATTTATTTATTTTGTCACTTTTCCTAATAGTGACATAACATGATAGAATATTTTTAAGTATATAAATAATGAAATTACTTACCAAATATAAAAGGGACCCTCCTTTTAATATTTTTCACAATAGAATTGCCTTTTAGATCATCAATGACCAACCTAGATACCTTGTTTAAAAATATTAGTACATCCTATAACACATGATTTTTTTTGAAAAACCCTTCCTTTTAATAAATTTGGTTGAAACCTAAAAATAATTTCTAAATAATAGGTGTCATCATTAAATGATGATTTTTTTATTTCATCATACACCTTATTAAAATATTATTAATCCATGACGAAATAATATTAGTAGTGTCTGCCATTTATAGATATGTTCGTATGTCAATAAAACAACCAACATTAGTCTCATTTCCCATCAAATATAAAAAACATAGTTCTTGTGTATGGAGGAATACTGCCTCATGAATAGATGTAATACATTTTATTTCACCTCATCTTATAGATATATGTTATTGTGGGTTTAATATATATATATATATACACTCTATAAATGGTATATTTATAAATATTTCATGATAATATATCATTTACTTTCTATCCATTCCATTCACTGAAAAATGATAACGTCGTTCGGGCGTTCGCATGGACAATAACCACCCTGAATAGATTTGATTCACTATTATTAAACACATCACATAAATGTTTAACATATATATATTTAATGAATTATTATATTTTATATTATATTATTATAATTATAATATTATAAAAAAATACATACTATCTTTTTATAAGTATTATTGATAAATGGAAATGTTACATATTCATATATATGACCTACAATCCCCATAGCTGTGACATAGATCATTTTTCATTAATATATTTCATGATTTGATAAAAAAATTATAATTTCTATATTTAAATGATAACAATTTATTGATTATTTTTATGGATATATTTAAATAATGACCACTTTAACCATAGTCTGGCTACTGAAGTGATTTTGGATATATGAGAAAAATACAATCAAAACGTCCCACATGAACATATATTATTATGAAAAAAATATAACACAGTAATAATAAAATTACATATGAAAATAAATATGAAAAAGTTTCTTAATAACTCATATAAATAATATAATTTTATTATTTAGGATGAATAGAATGTGTGTTATGTGTAAAACACAATCTAAGAGATTACATTCCTATTTTTCATCATAGAAACATATTTTATTTCTATTCACCTAATGTATTTTATATGGTTTATAGACATAAAATTATACAAAAAAAATATCTTTAATACATCAAAATTAATGGTGTTTTATGTTATATTTCATTTTAAATTATCAAATGGTTTATTATTTTTTATTTTACTTGAGTTGTAAGATCATTCCTATATAATATCATTTCTTTTGAATATTGTATAGTGTCAACGATCCATTGGGAGAAATAATATAATTTCGTTTCATGAAACACATTTATTTTATTATTTTCTAGTAGTGAAATATGATAACGTGTTTGGATTTTATTTCATATTTTATTGAATAATGAATGTTTTTGAATGTCTTCTATAATTAATATGAATTTAGTATCATTTATTGAATTGAGAATATTTTACATCAATGACAATATTTTCATGAAAATATTATATGAAATTTTTTTATTATTCTAAAATTATATATTACTGTCATGTTTAGCAAAGTTTAACTTTTGTTATAAAATAGTCTTCTAATAATGATTTTTCCATTTTCCAAAAAAAGTGGTTTATATTTTTTTATAAAAAGTGCAGTTGGGATTTTTGTCATTTAACTTAAACGAATTCAATACAATTTACTACTATCATGAATGACTACTTTTTTGGATTTTTTATAAATTTTTCCAAGTTTCTATTATAATAAAAAATTATGTTTACAATTTTGAAAATTTGTATACATTAATGATATGATTTCAAAATGGAATGTTTATTTATATTATGAAATATTCCATATAGTATTATTATTGAATTTGCATCAAGGATATCAGCAGTTAATGTTATAGATTAATATGAAAATTTTGTATTTGTAGTAATTACATAAATTACTTCATCATTATTCTTTCCTTTTATGGTGTAATAGATTTTTTAATTTCATTTATCAAAATATATATTTATGCAATATATTTGGATTACAAAATTAGGCTTGATTATAAAACCCATGTCATTCCATGCGTAATTATTATGTTTATTAATTATAAATGATTTTCTATGTAACACATACAATGTTATATTTTTTGGTTGGTGAAGCAATATAGTTCTATAATGGATGGGGAATTTTTTTGTCTCATGAGACATTATTTATGAGGTTATAATATAAACATGTTCAATTATTGGATTTCGTGCACTATGTGATGTTGTCTTGGTAGTTATCATTGATATATTATTATTTCATGATATCTATTTCCACTAATATCATATACATATTTATATATATGATCTTATGATAGCATATTAATTATGTTAGGATTCAATATGATGATTGATGATTGTTTTCTTTTATGTTAACATATTATACATTTGAATCACACATTTTGTTTCCCAATCATGTTTGATCCTATACTTATCTTTTTAGATCACCACAATCATTTATGTATAATTATGTTATCATATATAATTTTTTAAGATTAATGTAATTTAGAATCTCACAATATAGAATAAAAACAATGCCGTTGGGATTTATTTTCTATTGAGGTTATATGTAAATGGTATTGCAATGAAAATATTCCTCATGAACATTGGGTTATAATTAATAGATTTTTATATTATAAAATAATTTAACAATTTTTATAAATGGGTTTTTAATCTATATTTTGTATTTCTGCATGTTCTAGTTTTTTTGAGTATCATAAGATAATATTAGTATAATTCCATTGGAATAAGTTTATATTTATATGGTATCATCCAATTGTTTTGTTAGGGAATATATTATCTAGTTTTAAATGAAATATATCGCTCTTTGAAGACTCGATGTAGATTTGTTTTTGAAACATATATATATTGGGGACATTACCCTAGAAATTTTTTTTAGGTATATCTTAAACATTATTCGGATTAGTGGTTATTGTTACCTTATTAAGCACCTAGTTGGACACATCAGTGGGATATACTTTGGTTATTTCACATTTTATATAGGAACTATCATGATGAATGAGATAATTAAACCTATAGAAAAATATTACATTTCATAGTTATGTGGGATACAAATAACATGTCTTTGGATGATATTTCTATGGTTGATTATAAATATAAAGGCATGAATACCCCTCTGAGAAATTGATTGGTTGGAATTTAACAATGTTGTGGATTGTAGGAGTTACATATATGAGAATACAAACCATTGGTTTTATATAATATATTATTAAAAAGTAATTTTATTAAAAATTATTTTATAATTTTAGAAATAATTTTAATGTTTTTATAAAAATTACAGTTAATTTTACCAATGATTTTAAAGTACTAATAGTTAAAAATGATTGTTTAATTTTTTCGAGAAAATATGTTGTAAATATGAATTTAGTGGATAAATAATCTATATCATATTAATGTTATTATTGATGAAATTTACAATATATTTTGGAAATTTATAATAATTATATTAATAATGTTTTTGAAAAATGATATACCAAATACCGAATAAAATCCCATATTATTCATCAAGCCCATGGGGCTTGAACATAAAATAAATGGGTGATAAGGTTGAAACAAAAATGACTAGACTATGTGATTTTATTAATAGTATGAAAATATTTTGTTTTATATAATTTTCATAATGAAAAAATATTTATTTAAATTTTGGAAAAATAATTTAGGATTTTTTTATAATTTTTTTTAAAATAATTAATTATATTTCAAAATACCTTTTATTTTGTCTGGTATATAATATATTCAGGATTAATGTAATTTGTTATTTAGGGATAATGCTATTATATATATAGATATGTAAAAACATGGTATAATATATGTTAGAGTCGGTGTCCTAGGTTCAATAGATTTTACATGGATTACATGTATATTTAATGAATTAAATATTAATTTAATATCTAGTTACATATTGTCCATTTTTACTGCGTGAATTTAATGTAATAATTCCATAGAGTGTTTTTAAAATTTATAATGTAATAATATCTCAAAATTTTAATTAAATCCCAGATGTGTTGTGAAATTATTCTTAATTTATTTATATAGTTGAAAACCCGACTTTGGAAGGAAACATATTATTTTAGACCCTCATGTGAGAGTGCTCGATAGAGTATGAGGACTATAATCATGATTTATTCACTTGATAATATCTATGATGAGATATTATATGACCAACACATCCAGTTAAAATTTATTATGTTTTGATGCCATCAGATATTCTCATATACAAGCATGTGTAATGATCCTTAGAGTTTAGTATTTTCATTTATTTAGGATAGGACATACACTATAAGATTTAATAACCAAAATCATAATTCCATATATTGATTATAATTAGGGTGTTTTGGGTGTATTAATATTGATATATTGTTAATGGATATGTCTAGGAAGGATTTTCCCTTCCATAATTATGGAACATGATTTCTTGGTCCAGTGATTGGAATAGAACTATCACATTAAATTCCAAGGACAAGTGTAAGGACACGTTTATTTGAGATATCCAATGATATATGTATCATGTAAATTGGTTGAATATGCTATCATGAAACCTCCAATGTAAGATTTTTTGATATAGGGATTATATTATATAGTTATGATTAGTAGGTGGTAATCTACTTTATGACATTACGTTATTTCTCATGGTTTCCCTAACCCACTTCTAGAAATTAATCTTGGACATTTCGATAACTTATCTAATAGAAATGAGAATGAATCATAGAGGATCATAAAATAATTATTCATTTTTATCTCAATTAGATAATTTTTTTTATTAATTGATAAATATTATTCTCATGTATGATTGGTATTTATATTCATGATATATTAATAGCATAACTTAAATAAACATTAATTCACTGAAATATGAATTATGATATCACTATTTAATATAATAATTAACAAATATTCATTCACTAGTATTTAAAAGAAATATTTCTTGGAATAAAATTTTTATTTTTGTGTTCAATAAATTATAGAAGAGTTCAGAGAGAACAAAACTATGTTATGTTACAAATATTAATTAATATACAAGTTAAATATTATTTGATATTTTTTATGTAGGAATGTTCCAAATAATAATAATAATAATATTATTATTATTATTATTATTATTATTAATATGTGGAATGAGATTTATTAATTTTTTTAACATTTATTGAATGTAGAACATGTAATTAAGCAATAGTTTACCCTAAATATAACTCTATAAATAGAAGGATAATTCAATTATATAAAATATAATCAAATGATAAATTAAAATTAAGGTTCATGTGAAATTATCTCCCAACTCATCCATCGCCCTTCCACTATATAATGATAAAAACAATTAAAATTTCATTAAGTCCAAAGATTAAGAAATTGAAAATAAAAAGCACAAGATATTTTATTCACAATGATACCACCTGAATATCGATTGGCGTTGTTGGAAGATAATTTGAAAAAATGTGGTCCACCTATGGAGGAGTTAAATCCATGGATCCTTTAAAAATAAATTTAATAAAAAAGGTTCTTTTTAAATGAATAACAATATGAAATTGAAAATGCTCATAAAACCCGGTACTTCTCTGTTCAAATATTATATAAATTAATTATAATGTTTACCAGAAATATTCCTACTGTTGGATTCATCCAATTATTAATAAAATCAATCTTATTATATACCCCACCACTACACAATTACACTATTCCTAGAACCAAAAAATCGTATCTGAGCTGTAACACATAAATTTATAATAATGTTTAAGATTCTTGTCTTATGTGCCATAATGATTAAATTTTCATTCCATGTTGTTTTTTATTTAATCAAATTTGAATTAAAATATTTTCAAAATAAAGATCACATTCATTTAGTGATTCAATTTCATAATATTTAAATAACATATGAGGAACCCCCAGAGATCCTATTAGAATGTTCTAACGCTTTCGATGGTAACATTGGGTTACATGATGTGTAGACCGAGAACACATTCTCAACTCATGTTCATTATACCTCTATGCAACAAGTAGTTAACTACAAACGATGATTTATTTCACACTGAAATATTATCAGGAAAATATGTCATAATATAAGAATAAAGATGGAATTTAGAAAGCCTATACATGGCTTATAGTCCATCTGTATTAACACGCCAATTCCCCAGGCATGTGACATAAACACAATGTAAAAAAGGTACACGACATGTAATTATTGGTTCTACCATGTATTTGGAATTATTTAAACAAATAATGGGAATATTTTAATATGTTCAGGTGATCATTATGAAGAAATGTAATCAAGTTATTTATTTTTTAATTAAATATTTAATGCATGAATGTTCCTCAAACATAATAATAAGTAAATAAATAATTTACTTTTAGCCAATTACATTAGTGTTTCCATTTCATGTATAATCATTCATGATCTTAACCAAGAGATGTGTATGAGTTAAATGTTTTAGTCTAATTAATCACATGTGTTTGTAATTATTTTTTTATTAAATTAAATATAATGACATACATGTTAGTATTCCCTCTATTATTATACAAGACATATATGTACAAGTATATTTATGTAATATTTTTTTAAAACATCAATTAGTACCCTCTAACCTACATGTGATTCATGAATAAATTAAATTAATAGGGTATCCCACAGGTTTTGATGTTAATTCATGATATAATAATTATAATTTAAATATAGGTGATAGGTAGGTGGACATGTGGAAAGTTTTCATGAATTAAAAATATAAAAAACTATGTTATTTTTTCTAGGTAATAGGTTTTATATTGCCCCGTAATTAAATGAACCTATAGATAAACCTCATGAACATACTATTAAATTATTTATTTTATGGATTGAAAGGCACTATCAAAGAAATAAATTATATTTTATTGTTGGAAAAAATTTAAATAAATTTACTATATATAAAGGTTTTATCAATTATGGTTAACTAATTATAAACCCTAAACCACATATTAATAGGACAAGTAAATGATAAAAAAAGATAAAATTTATCAATAAAAAATTTTACAAAAAATATTCATGTGTAAATATTTTATCAAAAATGGTTAAATAATTGTGTAACATTCACTAATTTTTAAAAAGTCTAGTAAATGATAAAAAAATTTATTATTAGTTCATAATTAATAATTTCCATGAATATAGTATTATGTTAGATTGACCATTTCTTTACATCATTAGGAATAAAACATAATATAACTAAGAGTTTGACCAACCCATGACGGGACATATAATTTTATAAGTGGTGTTTCAATACTGGTTTTATGTTGGCCTTCCAATTTTACATCAAGTGGAGTATACCTTGAAATACATGGTTCAATTTGAATTTATTTTTTCTGTGAAACTATGTTTGAATTTTAGAATTATGGAAACTAGTTAATGGATCATGGAGCTACAATCCAAAAATGAGAAAGGAATTCCTACGAAATACCTTATTGAAGATTGAAATAACCCTTTGAGGTTATTCGATGGGGAATATGGTTCATTTCCACAATAATATCAATGAAATAATGAATTAAAAGTTCATAAAGTATGGTTTTTGAAGCATGATATAATATTGGGAGATTTGATAAATTCCTTTGATTTATCATTTCTCACATAATTTGTAATCAACAAAAAGAACTAATAAAAATTTCCTTCTATTGTAGATTAAAATATATATTTCTCCATCCATAAAATCATTATGATCAATATTAGAAAAAAAGGCTCCTTTGTGGTTTTAAAATTTAGGATTTGAATAGAATCCATCTTGTTATTCTATGCGATGAAATGAAATCTTACATTATAAAATCCTCATAGCATGATCCTAATAATAAGAAAGAAAATTATTTTATTCTCCATGTACATGGAAAACCTGTGAGTGACATGTTCGATATTCAATGATTGGTTCTCTAATCAATTTATATTGAACTCATGACATCTCACAAATACATGGATGTGTATTTCATGCAAGAGAATATCCTTAGTGTTTACCATGAGATTGCTATAAATAAATGACATATCATTTCGTAGGATCCCTCTCAGATAATTCAATTAGTGGGTACCCTAACTATATCTCATGAAGGTATTATAATTTTCTACATTGAGCACCTACATGTTATAAGGTTTGGAATCCACAAAAATTAGGTAACTAGTTTCACTGTGACATGAATCGTTCAAGGATTATCTAGTTTGTTGTGAATTTTGATATGAACAAAATTGAGAAATATTAAAAAAATTCACTGATTCTTCATTGCCATGTAGATAAGTATATTAAGTGAACATATTATTCCATCCTTATAAAGAAGAAATTGATGTGTAATATTAGAGATTCAATCCCCATTTTTACTCATGATCTTCCAAGAAGATGAATATCAATTGGAATTCAAGGGAACATGATGTTTTATTTTTTTTTCATGTGGAAATATGGCTACTAGAAGAGAAACTGCTCCCAATAAAATAATTCATGAGAATTTAAATGTGTGTTTTTTATATAGTTCAATTTATATATTTCTACAATTTGGAGAAACTGATAATGATTGTGGGGTGAAAATATATATATTTAAATATAGAAACAATATTGATTTAGAAAGATGGGCCTATATGATATAGATATATTACAAACAAAATGTACTAAATTTATTTTTTTAGCTATTAGGGACTACCACCTCACATTGCTAACTATGATGATCTAGGATTAAAATGGTTATAATTATATTACAGATGATACCAAAAACATTATATCTATATGAAAACATGAAACAGAGGGATTTGTCTTTATATTTGGAAATAAACTTTTCTCATTATAAATATAGAATTCATTATTGGAAAGAACATTATATTAATGCTCCAAAATTATGTGCTGGCATGAACTATGTAACAGAAATATATAAAAACATTATTTGAAATTAATATACACGAACTAACTGTGGAATCAGAGACTAGGTCATGTAAAAGAAAAATAGGCGAATAAATTAAATCCTAATGGATATATAGAGTCTCTTTAACTAAACCCACTCTATTTCTGTCTTTATTGATTAATAGTGATAATGACAATATCCATATTTAATTTATTAAGTGAAATGGATAAATATCTTCATGAATTAGTTCTTAATGATGTTTGTGGACCATTAACTATTTATGAAAGGAGTTGGTAATAATAATTCTAAACATTTACTGATGATTTTACTTTATATGGGAATGTCCACTTGATGAGGTATAATTCATTATTTTAAAGAATCACGAAATACAATTATGATGTTCAGTTCTAGTTTGTGAATAAGATTATAGATTCTAGATAATAAAATTATTGGAAAAATATTAAAAAAATTATATTTAATACATATATAAGGTTTGGATCTTTTCATAACTATCACTTCCTAATTTGTCTTATAGTAATGGTATAATTGAATGAATTAATTAAACTATCATCAAAATAGTGATATCAATGATGTGTCATTGAAATCATAAAATATACTTTTGTGGATATATATAAAAATAGAAACACATACATTAAACCAAGTATCAACTGGATTGATAAATGTTATTACATTTGAATTTTATATTGTAAGGAAAACCATGTTATTAAATTATAATTGTTTGCAGAAGAATATATATTGTTATGTTATCACTAGTTGAAAATCATTCACCCAATGAAAAATTGTGTGACATTATAGAATACTCTATGTAAAATAGGGGATATTACAAATAATACCCCAAGAAAATTATATTGGATTGAAACACCATATTTTTTTGAGAGGGAGAACATATCTAAATTTGATAGTGGGAGATAGGTATACATCGATGAAGTTACAGTTCTAGGAAGACAATGGATGGGTCAAAAGCTTGTTCCATAAACCCATAGGGAAGATGAAATTGTTATAGAGACACAAGTATTGTGTAGGAGTACAATAGAGGTTAGATAACTAGAAATTCTTGTTTTTATTCTCTCTGAGGATGGAGTATCATTATTTGTTGATAATAATGATCCCCTAACAAAAATGGAAGGAGTAAGTCAATTAGATTATTCCTTGTGATAAGACCCCTGGAATTATGAAATAGATTCTATATAAAAAATCATGTCATGATTTTGGTAGATCATATAATGGAAGTAAATCCAGTTGTATTAAAATGGGTATTCAAGAAGTTACATTACATTGATGGAAGAGTTAGTACATAAAATTAATGAATGGTTGAAATGGGTTTTAAATATCATAAAGGAACTGACTATGATAAAACCATTTCTCAAATTGAAATGTTGAAATCACTCATAATTTTACATTCCATTACATCTTAACATATCTATGAGAGCTGGATAATGGATGTAAAAATAAACTTATTAAATGGGTTTGTTCAATAATATTCCAACTAGACACAAACCAAATAGATTATGACTCAAAATTATTCTAATAGGATATAAAATTTTTAAAAACAATTTAAGGATTAAATCACATATATCGGTAGTGGAATATTAATTATGTATAATTAATAAAAAAAATTGGGTCAAAAAATAAGTGTAATACTTGTGCATACAAATGGTTTAGTGGGAGTGAATTAGTTTTCATTAAATTTCATGTAAATGATATATTTCTCATAATAAAATACTTATCTAGAATTATAATAAGAAAATGTTGAATAAATACTTTTCTATTAAGGATTTGGGTTAAGAAATATATATTAATAAGGCCATGATCTATCATTTCTAATCCATCATACTGATTTTACTATGTCAATGTACACACATTAACATTATATTGGAGAGGTTTGTTATGAAAAAATTAATAGTCTGAGTTCATTCCAGTGTCAGATGACTTCTATCTTACCAAGAAAATGATTACTCAATCATATGAAGAATGAAATGAATGCAAAGGATTTGATACACATTATAGATTTGGTCACTCATGTATTATAGTTAATGTATTAGGGTATATGTTTCCTATGAATTATATGTGGCGGTCAGATATCATGTTGATCTATGGGACATATATTTGTTGGTAGTAATGATTATAATTAAGTATCTAAAGAGAAATAATGTTTTTTTCTTGTTCAATTTAGTATATAAGGAACTGTTCATTAGAGGATAGGCATATTCAAACTTACTAACAAATCAAGATTAAATTAATTCATAAACGATATACATCATCACTTTAAATGAATGTTTTTTGAGAAGGATGATTTCAATGATGGTTGTGGTAATAGATTCTATTGTACAACCTGATTAAATTATATCATCCGGGGAAGCTATAGAAGCACTAAAAATTCTCGAATTATTTTATTTTCTTGATAATTTTCTTAGATTTATCGATCATATAAAACTCTATTAAGATATTATTATAGTTTTGTCTTTCAAAACAAATAAAAATTCGCATAAAAAGAGAAATCACATAATTTGGAAGTTTTAACTCATGAGATATTTTTATTAAAGTGGTGAGGTTCAAGTGACTATTATTTCATGAAGAGAAAATGAGTAGGTCCCCTTAAATAAATCCTTGACCGGGCTGAACGATAATTACCATGTGAGGTCTAATGGACTGAATGTCATATGACATTAAATTTAGTCTATGTGAGAGTTTTATTATGTTTGTGTCCTAGGAAAACTGATTATACATTGATTACATGTATATATAATGTATTGAATATTAATTTAAATTATTATTAAAATTTTTGGATTTTTTCTACATGGATTCTATGTAATAATCTCATAGAGTATGTTTCTCATTGAAAAAGTCATTGAAGATCCCCTCAATGGTGGTATCCTTTATTTCCCATGAAAAAAATTTAATATAGTTTTTTTTGTAAAACATGCTATTACGAGATATATAGTCCTTATATTTTCATGTTTAAATGATTGTAAGAGGATGATGTTTTTTTCCGTAATATGATTTATATTGTTAATCACTATGATATGAGATTATGATAACAAACCCACCAGTAGGAATTTGACAAGATTTGGTGTCAATAGATATTCATATCATTGTTCATGTTTAATGGTCTATTGAATTCATTAGTATCATTATTGAATGTCTTGACTTTTCATGATTATTTGTTGACAAAAACCACTAGGGCATATATTATCATGATGTAGGGTTTTTGGGGTGAGTACTAGTGGATATGATATTAATGGAAATGTTAATGAAGGATCTTCCCATCAATTTTTATGGATAATGACTTATCATTTCTTTTATTCGAGTAAAAAAATTTAATCAAATTATATAACCTTATATAATGACATGTTTATTTTAGGTAGTCAATGAATGATGTATCGATTAAATTCCTTGATGATTCCCTCATACATCCTACATGATTTGATAATGTGAAAATGTGATTATGTTAAATTAACATCTTTCATATGTGGTTCATATTTTACAACATTGTGTTCCTTCTCTTTTATTCCCCAACCCATTACAAGATAGTAATCATTGTCTGTAAGAAATATTGCATTATTACAATGCTAAATAATCATAGAGGGTCACACACTACGTGTTTCTGTTGATCATGGATAAATTCACATTGAGATTAATTGGTAGAATAAATATTATTCTCAAGATAAAGAAATAATGTTATTCACGTTATATTGATCAAATATATTAACTATATTTTTATTCCAATGATTGTGAAAATTGATACATTTATATAATTAATTTAATATTATATATATATATTTATTATCTGGTCAGTGAATGAAATATTTATTTTTGAATAAAATTTATATTTTGGTGTTCAGTAAATAAATTATTTTTTCAAACAGACCAAGATGTTGTTCAATGAAAAATGTTAATTATAAATGTTGTTAAATAATATTTGTTATCACACAAGGTTTTGTGTTCCAAATAATAATAATAATGTTATTATGTGGTATTTGGTTAACTAATAGTAATAAAAGTTTCGTAATAGCTAATATGTAACTAATTTTTTTTAATAAATATCTTAATCTAATAAATAAATGACTATATCTATTTTTTTGAAATTAAAAATTGAGAATAGAGAAATGTTGTGCACAACAAATTATCTCCATGATCCTCCTTCGATCTCCATATGAAGTACAACAAGAACAAGATGGATTTCTTCAACATTGAAGAACAAGAAAACGTGAATGAACAATACAAGACATATGACATTACAAACTAGAACATTAAGATCGAGTCGTGTTTTCTAGGGATCATATGAGAACATGTGGATCACTTCTTTAGAGATTCTATCACGGGATCCCAATAATTCAATGTATATAATCAAAATGGGTCATTTTGGATGATCAACATTATTTGATGTTTATATTTCATAAATATGTGTATTTATTTCATTATATATTATATAAATGTATTGCCACATTCATGGGAAATATTGTAAATATTGGTTTTTTGAAATAATTTTTTATTTTTTATTGCCCACCACTACATGCTTCTACTGCACCAGGAAAAAAAATATTAATTTGGTGGTTGAATCATTAATTCTTATTGGGATTATTGAATATGTAATTGATATAAGAAATTTATTAAATAATGATATATGTTAAACAATTAAATTTATTGTTGTTTTTAGAGATTACATATTTATGTGTTTATATGAATTTTCATTAATTTTGGGTATTTTATTTCATTATCCAATCCTATTTTGTTTAGTGAAATATTGTATGAATATCAATTTATTGTTTTTGGGATAATTTGATCCCATTTAATTATATATTACACTATACTGAATAAAAAATTCAATTTGAGGAGGAATAACATGTTGAAAATGATATGATTATAGTGGAAATTTATTGATGGTTCAAATTCTATTTTTCATGTATGTATAACTACGTATATTAATAGTTTTTATAATAATGGAATTCCTTAAATCTATATTATTGATCTTGAAACAAAAAAAAATTATCTCTTTACCATCATTTCTGATAAATTAGTTGTCTTTTGAAATATATTGTGTTTGGGGTTTTTTATTAGATAACTTTCTCTTGACTATTCACATTCATAAGAATGAGGTTCTCTGTCATTATTTTTATTTATATTGAAATTTCATTTTTTATCCATATTTACAAATAAATTTATTGTTTTTTTAATCTAGTAATGTGATGATCACATTTCCAATTTCCTTTTTTATATGGTTTTATATTAAGCATTTTTACGATGTGAATTTTAAATAAAGTAATTAAAAATTACAAAATATGGAATACTATGATCAAGTTGGAATTATGGGGGAAATTTTTTGAATGTATGAATAATTTAACACTAATATATTTTAAAAAATAAAACAATTTTTAGTAATGTATACAACATGAAACATTGAGATTAAACAAACCATGAAATATTGTAATTTAATTGTGGTTGTTATAAACTTAACATTAAATTTGTATGTAAGAATATGATTAAATTATTTATGAAATAAATTTTAAGCTTATATTCATTATAAAGGTATAGATAAATGATTAAAATATAATAACTCAATTCATAGTAGTAATTTTATTATTCCAAATATGTTTCAATCAAATACATTTTTTTTTGAAAAAAATTAATATTATATTAATAAAACATTTAGAAAATTATTTCATAATATAAATTAAGATGTTCAATAATAATATCAAATTTAATGTAGGACAAATTTTTTATATTTTTCTAAAAATATTGAATTATCATTTAATAGTGAAAATTATAGAATTTTCAAATATTTAAATTTAATTAAATTAAATAATATTAATTAAATGTCCCATTATATTTTATCTATAAATATTAATTAGAAAACATTTTATTTATAATTACCACTATAATTTTTCATTAATTTTCATTTTAATGGTATTTATTTTTAATAAAATTTTTGATTCAAAAGTGTTTATTGATAATTATTTGTATATGCTCAATGTTTTATTTCATTAATTGTTTAAAATAACCAATAATAATAAATTATTTAAATGAAATTTACATGTTATATTTTATAGTTATATTATTATAAATCCATATAATGATGATTTATAGTTATTTAATTAATATATTTCCAACATCTTCTTGAAAAAAGTATATTTTTAAAAACATGTTTTTATCTCGTTTTATTGGATTAATATTAAATTAAAATATAACATATTAATGTTTTAAATAAAATAAAATAAATCTAATATTTATAATATTTTTTTTTTCATAAATATACCCCTTTTATTTTTGTCCATTATCAATAATATCTATAGTAAATATGTGTTACCATGATAAAGTGAAAAAATGGTTAATATTGGTTAAAACATATTTTTTAAGGTAAAATAGTAACAATAAATATTCAAAAAAATTATAACATTATTATTATTCTTATTTTTTTAATTTATAATTACAATGTTGGATATTTATTTTCATTATGTCCAAGATTTGTAAACATTATAATAATTAATTTATTGAAAATCAAAAAATATCAATTTTTTTTCTTTTATTCATATATATAATTTTGTGGAAGATATAAAAATAATCCATGTTTGGTTTTAGATATTTATTTTAAATATATATTATTATTTTATGATATTAAGATATTCCCAATTTTTCAAAATTTAATAAATAGTTAAAATTCATATGAAACCCCAATGTAGTGATTATTAAATTATAAGGAAAAAAATTAATTATT
This sequence comes from Viscum album, assembly GCA_963277665.1. NCBI lineage: Eukaryota > Viridiplantae > Streptophyta > Magnoliopsida > Santalales > Viscaceae > Viscum > Viscum album. The sequence goes on along the minus strand of OY728143.1, from coordinate 51,040,758 downwards.
TAAAAAATATAAAAAGTAAAATATTTTAATGAATTATCATGTTACAATTTTTTTTATATAAATGTAACATTTTTTTGGAATTTTTAATTTTATATTTTCAAATATAATTTAATCCATGATGTTAAAAAGTAAAATTAAATGAATAATGTAATAATTTTCATTAATGATATTTTATAATATGTAATAATTTATTAAATGTTAAAAAATCATTAAATGAAAACTTCTGGAAATTTTATTTATTCGTGTTTATATATAGAATATATGTTCCATTTATGGTCCAATTGTCTTTTTGTATTAAATTAATTGGACCTTAATGAGTAAATAATATTGGTTCCTTGGTTTTGGATAAACTAAGGATTAAAACATTACCTAATCATATTTAAAATTCAAATTTAAAAATTTATAAGATATTTATTTGATAAATTGGATTTAAAATTTAAAATCTCTATTTCAAAGTTATCTAATAATAATCATTTTGTTTTATGGATTAAATGATTAATTACCAAAATAATAACTTCTTACTTTGATGAACACTAAAATAGTAAATGTGAATTACCATAAAGGTAAATGGAATATTATTTTTAAAAAATGTTTATTTCTTATTTTAAATATGTGGATTGACCTTATCACCCATCAAATAAATAATTTAATAATTTTGGATGCATGTGGGTTGTGTTTAACTTCCAATTTATTATTAGTTTTGTGTATTTGCCAAATATTCACTCTTACATAGAAATAAAATTGAAACTCCTGCCCTATTTTACTCACAATTAAAAAACCATTTTTTTTCAAAAAATATCATCCTAATACATTAATGTATCCCATTTTGTCATTCTAGAAGCCTCTTTTTTATTATAAAACACTAATTGGAATTATTTTGGTGTAAACCTATAGAGGTTGTCCAAAGAAGATTAGTTTTTTATAGACGAGCTTTTTTATATATTTATTATTCCAAAAACATAAGAAATTGTTAAAACTTGATGATATAATAACACCATTACCATCTATATATTGATATATTATTATGTTAGTTTCATAACCTACATATATCTCTTATTCTATCAAATTACAATCAAAACCATAATTCACGTGTACAACAAACTACCACCTCATGAACTGATGTAATTTATTTTCCACCACCTAAAATAAAAAATAGGTATAATGATGGTTTTAATAAATATATATCTAATATTCCTCTATTATTAAAAAATTTAGTGGAAAATAAATCATTTAATTTATTACCTTTCTATTCATCAAAAAATGAAAACATCTATCATCTTTACGTTTGTACAACCACCTCTACTATGTGGTGTGATTCATCCTTTATCCCAACATCACATGGATTATAAATATATGTTTATATAGAGAAATAATATGTTATTTCATATTATATTGTATTTATATATGGATAAAATATTACTTATATTATTTAACTAATTATCATTGAAAATGAAAACGTTACGCATGTATGTACGACCAACCATCTCTATGATTGTAACATAGTTAATTTCTCCTAATGATATACATGATTAGTTTCAAAATAAAAATAATTTTTTAAAAATTATATTTAAATTCATAATATTATTATGGATTTTTGGTAATAATGGTGAATTTTAGTAGTCTTCCTACAAAATTCGTCTTTGAAATATGAGAATAATATCATCAAAACATATGACACAAACATAATTAATCATGAAAATAAATATAATATGGAAATAATTAATATTAATTGAATAAGAAATGTGAAAAAAGTTATTATGAAATAAAATGATTATCTTAATTTCATTAATTAATATTTTAAAGTACATAAATGATGATAAAAAATCAAGGTATGGGATTTCATCTAAATTTCACTAAATTGATGCATATTTAAATTCAATAAGCCATTATTATATTATATGGTGTATATTTTTTCTCTTTTATTTATTATATAATTAGTTACTTATACATCTTGTTATATTATTTTATAATTCCTTTAACATCATCTTAATTCATTTTATTTTAATGCTATAAGACTAGTAATGGATTTATTTTTCATCCTGTTTTTTTTTTATAGATTGGTGATGTTCAATGAAGCATTGTGAGTTACAATATAAAATTTAATTCTTGGAATACATAAATTCTCTTAGACTTTTTTATGATGATTTTTAAATATTTATTTTCTTTTCACTCACTTCATTATTAATTAAACATGAATAATGTTATTTTAATGTAATACGAATCTTGGATATTCTATTATATGTTGACCCCTTCACACCCATGTCAAAATATTCCATAAAACAATTCAAATATTTTTTTACTATTGTCCAATAATTTATTAAAAAAATTCACATGTTTTAATTTTTAACAAATTTTTTTTAATATATATAATTCAATAATTTTCCAAAAAGGAATCTTTTTGAATATTTTTTTATGATTTTGTGAAAATAATGTATTCATTATTTCTATATGGCTTGAATATAATTTCTCATTATCCTTACCAAAAAACTCATTAATAATTTATGTAAAACTTTTCAATTTTTATTTTCAATTACGATTTTATACATAATACAATGTAAATTATTCAATTTTTAGTTAGATGTATTAAAGTGAAAAGAGAATATTTCTAAATTAATATTCAATTTGAACATTTAAAACCATTTTCGTCAATGAATATAGCCAATATTATTACATATTTAATACAATTAATATATATATATATATCATACATATATACTTGTCTCATTCTACACTGATTTTAAGGGGCAAAAAAATACCTTAACTTCAATTATTAAATTACTTCTTTATAAAATATCTATAGATTATGAAATGATGAAAAATAATACAACCAATTTATTTCCATATGTAATTATCTTGTTTATAAAATATTATTTATTACTTTTTAGGGTTCACAAAATCATGAACAAGTTATGATGACTGAACCAAGATTATTCTTCATTACGTTGGGTAGTTGTTTTGGTATCATAATAATTATGTATGGGATTAGGGAGAAAACTTATTCTAATATAGGACATTTTCTATAATGAGATGTTGTCACATAAGTAATCCATAATTTATTGAAATTTTATGTTCTGTGTTTCTTCTAATTTCATATTTTTTATATAATATTATTATTCCATGTTCATTATATTATTTTTTTCATTTTCAATATATTATTCTTTCATGCGTGTACTCAATAGACTTATCTATTATGATATCATTTTATACATTTACTAACATTTTATTTTTATTTATCACATATATTACCTTACTAGGATTTTTTCAAATCCCGTTTATTTTATGTGTTCTATAGGTTGTCATGTGTTGTCTATAGATATCAACGTTATTTGGGAGATCACAATGGAAAATAAAAATAAATATGATTTGTTTTAGTTTGTTTTTGACCTTTTTATATACCTATTCTTCCAATGTTACCCGTGAACACAATATATTTGTTGTAATTAATGAATGTTTATATTCAAAATAATAATGTAATATGTACAATTTTTATAGGAAATAAAAAAACTATATATAATTAGTCTAATACAATATTAGAAAAATAATAAGAATGTATGATATAAAATTATGAACAAATCCCATAATGTCATTCTCTAATACCACCCTTAATATTTATTTAATACATAATATCATTATTTATATCTTTAGGAAGATGGAAACATAAGATATATTTAAATATGAATCCATGTAATTTAACATAACAATAGATATTAATTAGTGATGATAAGAAATAATAACTATAAGGGTATGATAACATCATCATAAATTAAAAATGTCACACTAAATCATTAAAAGATTAATAATCATGAATATTTTTATAATTTATTTTTATAAGTGTATGTATGTCTTAAGATAATGTTATCATCCATGATTAATCATGATCATTAAGAAAATATCATAGGCATAATAAATAATTTTGTGGCCTACACATATGAATATTAAATTATTTCATTAGTCAAGGATTATTTCAGTGGATATCGTAGTGGATTGAGAAACTCCCAATTGCATCATTTCCTTTGTATTGATCTATTCCAATGGCTATTATTATGGATATAGTTCTTTACTAAACTTCTTTAAATCCTCATTTTACTCCTGATTATATCATGATATTATATTTTTTACCCAATGTGATGGAGCGATATATAGTTCTGGACTCACCCATCACATAACTTAAACCATACAATTATGTTACATAAGATCATTAAGAATTAATTAAATTATACTTTAAAGACCCATGTTACATTAAAAATTTTCATAAACATCTCATAATAACATAATCATAATCCATTTATAGAAAGGATGTTGATATTATCATAAGAGCATTCACTATATCAATAAATCGTCATTTTCCTCTAGAAAATAAATCTGTTTTATTATTAATCTAAAGATCCTCATCATTATTAGATATCATGAACTTTTTAATATATCACAAGATTATATAAATAGTGAAACATAATGTCCATTATGGCATTTTTTAGCATAGATAAATGATAGGGTTTTTACAAAATCAAACCCTTCAATTAAAAACAAAATAAAACTATCCATTTATTTTATTAAAAAATTATCTAAATATTATAATATATTATAAAAATTGTTTTATTTGAAAATAAATATGGAATATTGTAATGAAAGTTTCAAAAAGTTTAAATTTTATAATGGGAGTAAAATCTCTTTATATTATATATGTTATAAAGAAACAATATTATCACACATTTCAAAAAATTAAAAACTACATTTTTTGAAAATATTCATTAAAAATATTCATTAGAAATTTTTTTGAATTATGTAAATAATAATGAAAAGTACCTAAAAAATCCATATAAATTTTTTTCTATTATAATGTTTAATTATAACAAACATAGAATATATAATTCATTGATAAAAGATGAAATAAGGTTAAATGATATTTAAAAAATCATGATCATTATATTAATAAGATAAAGTAACATAATGAAAATATATATAACTACATGAAAATTACAAAGTAGAATAAAATTATGTATGCTTCAAGGATATGATCTGCATAGTTTTTAAAAATTGATATTAATAATTGATTATCTTGAAATTAAAAGTGATTGTAACATAAACCAATACATCAAGTCTTTACATTTTTTATTCATTAAATACTCAAGTATAATAAATATTAATATATTTAATATATATTATAGAAAAAATTAATTAATTACATATAATATATAATTTCATTATAAATTTAACACTATATTTTTTAAGCATTTAATTATAAAAATTCAATTTCTAGTGAAATTTGTTTTATTTTTCATCTGTTATTTAGTTTAATTGTTTTACTACATGATAATTTTTCATGATTTCAACCTATAGAATATTATTATATAATAATATGTATGACATTTATGTTGTAAATAATACTTTTTGATAATTCCAATTGTGAGGTGATAAAAAATAATTACAAAACTACATAGAGGCGGTAGTTCATACATACACACAAGTGATATTTCCTTGGTTTTATCAATGTAGTGAAAAAATTAATATAGTAATTATACATTAACAATTATTAATATATCATAAATATCATACTTATTCATTCGAACATCCCTTAAAATCATCAATCTAATATTTTAATTAATAAAATAATCACATCACTTCGTCGAGGTAGTTGTGCAGACATACAGATTAGGGACAATATTATTTTTCCATATAAGATATGTTTGTAATGTATATAATTAATTATAATACCAATGAAAAATTATTCAAAAATATCATATATAATGAATTATATTCCTAAACTGAGGCAGTTTTCCACATGTACATATATGCAAAAATTTTATTACCCATTTGATACAAAGGATTTGAAAAATGGGTTTTATGATAATCATATCAACTTTAGAGAATATATATGTTTTTTTATTAATTGTGTTTAGGTGAATACAATATTTTTAAAGTAGTAGAAGAGAAAATAAATTTTTCATGAGTTAGATAAGATTATTACCTCTTCATTGAGTGACCCCCACTATCATTCTCCTCAATCCATCATAAGATAATCTATGTGTCATGACCCCCTCCCCACAAAGTGTACCCCTCATGGGCCGACAATGTGAGAAGGGATATAATGACCCCTGAGTCCTGCCTCCAGTCGGCCCTGAGTTGGCGACTAGCACCGATGGTATAGTAAACACACAAGTGAGAGGCATTACCCTCTAAGAGAACACATGTGGAAAAGAGAGATAAGATAAACACCAATCAACACCAACTCAGAATGTAATATAATGAAAACCCAAGTACACATATATGAAATTTCATGAAAAAGTATTACAAATTGAAGGGACAAACAACAAGTACCAAGAAGAATGTAAAAACAGTAGCAATCGCCAGCCCGAACTGCTCCTGCAACCCCAAGCTAGTAGAAACCAGCTTGATCTCCAACCTACTCCATGTGACATGAAAAACAGTTTATATATACATAGTGTGAGTATAACAGTATACTCAGTAGTATCCTCCATAAAGACTCTCGTGTAAATGTAATGAAAGCATGCTAAAGCACAATCAACAACAAGTAAAACTAACTCGTCACCTAAACAGGTACACTAAGTTCCCAACCTCACCATGGTTACTCTCACCAAGTAACACATACAAGAATATATCATATAATAAATAATATCAATGGTACCCCGCTACGACTTCCCCACAAGTTTTTCTCTTTCCCCCAACGACCCACGTCCTGAGCATCTCTCTCCAAAAAGGCTCGCCCGCAGGCACCTGGGTGAAGAAACCCAATATGCACCTCATTTACCATAAAGATGTGCCTGCAGACACCTTGGAAAAGCACCACACCATCCTCACAACCAAAAGAAACCAGTTAGTTTCCAGAATCCACCATAGCTCACAAAATGTGTATCATATGTCGAGAATTATACCTCAATCCATTACAACCCATACACCGAGAAGGGATCCTCAATCCATCAGAGCCAATACAAGTTACACCTATAGTAGTCCACAAGATACTATATCAAGAATATATGTGTGTGAATAACCACAAGCCATTACAGACCCTACAAAAATATATGGGGAAACCTAACCAATGTTCCTACCAGCACAAGTAACTACCAAGAGAAGAGTGTTTGGCCAAAGGGGGTAGTCAACCATTCATCCTCCCACGAGAATGTTGGGGAAAACACCCCCTAGGGAACAGAATTGCCCAAGTGTCAGTTTGTCTTAATGAGTGTGTGGAGTATCATATATAAACACAAAATTACAGAAAATATTACAACTCACAACCACACTATGGGCATAACCAAGTCGTAGACACACTGTATCGAACGCCTCTCAGACTCTGAGATGCTACTTTTATGGATAGGTATCCTATATACACACAACCATTTAAAGATATCTATTATATTTATTCATTTCCTTTTTTATCAGTTCCACTATACATTAACTAATTATTTAAACATTAATTAACCATGAAAAGTTCCACATTAAGTTTCATAAGCATTACACCCAAAGTGAAATGTTCCTTCAAATTTTACAACCCCAAAATTATGTTCCAGAAACTCCATCCCCATGGGTTAAAACCATTTATTTAATTATTCATTGTAGAATTACATTCCAACATTCCCAAGCATTCTATAAAATCATCATATGCTACTAAACACACGGGGTATCAACACGGTGAGTAGATGTACTACCCATCGAGTCTTTTCCTCTTATAGAAATTTCATATACACATCCTTCCATGATATTCTAATCACGGAAAGCACATGGCATACCTCGCATGTCTTCGCCTCTTCAGAAAGAAGTGTCAGTAAGGCCAGATACCTTGAGCAGTGGGGAAAGGTAAAGGAGAGAAAAAATAAATCAAAATCACCAAGCAACCAACAATCACATCCACTCCATTCCATCATCCCTAGCGTCCTCCCCGACACCTGTATGCATAAACCAATGCATCTCACCACTCTAGGCATCATATACTGCCACAACCAAAAGTCTACATGCCCCTACATATCACAACAACCATCTAGGATCACATCACAGCACAAGCATTAGGAAACAACATCACATCAATAGGGATCTTGGACCTTTAAAAATAAGGAGGGTAACTCAGAACCCTTTTAGGTATTATCAAACAATAAATTCCTTAATCAATCTTGAATTTTCATATTTATTTTTCGTAGGATCCAAATTCGAGAAACCTATTCTGTGAGCTATCACAATTAAATAAACTTTCTTATTAAACTAATCCAACTAACATAAAATTCCAACAAGGAAAAGATTTGTTTACATGACTCTTTATCTTTGTACAAAAAATTATCAATTATTAACAATTTACGCACTTTACTAATATCCATTAATAATGAGCATCAATGAAAAGAAGGCATAGATATCACACTATCATGCAAAATATGAGGCAATAACATATGATCGAAATCAATTTATTTATCCAGTTAAAATATTTATTATGTCAATTCCATTTTCATCTAGTGGGATTAAACATGCTAATGTTACTGTTTCACTTAAAATAAAGAGAAGCAATTAATCCCCTACCTCAAATAGTTCCTAACTCTCTTTATCCACACAACGGGTTACGATCCTCTTCTCGCAACAATTGCATCCACCCGAGGATGCCACGATATGATAGCACTAACCCAACCCCCCAGAAAAAACCCCATTTGATGCATGGTTATTACATGAAATAACATTGAAAGGAGAAACAGATGAAGATGAACCCCAAAATAAAGAACATAAAATCATACCTTATATCGAAGATTGACCGATAAATCTTAGTTGCATCAAAATAGAGTGGAACTAATATGAGGAGTTAAATTTCGTTGTGGAACTCCTACAAGAAGGATTGAATGGTTCTAGCATTTCACAGCCGAGAACAAAGGGGAAAACACGGGAGGATGATATCATAACCCATTTGATGAGTTAATTGGGTTATGGTTCATGATCCGCTTAATTCTTTATTAAAAATGGATCGCATTAACCCATATCGTTTGACCACGTAAAAAATTTTCATTCCATATGAATAATTAATATAGGATTTATGGATTTCAATCGGCCTTAAGTGTCCTTAAAATATGGCAGTAAATGTATTTTACATCAATGGAAACGTCAAAAAAAGGAAAAAATGTAGGAAGCTAGAAACATCATTCACCTACCATTACTGTACACATACTGTTACTGTACGCATGTCGATCTGTGAAACTGATCTGTGGAACACTATACACCTACAGTTACTGTACACCTACTGTTACTGTACACCTACTGATCTGTGAAACCAATATATGAAACCGATCTGTGAAACACTATACACCAACCGTTACTGTACACATACCGATAAAACAATTCATTAATCTGGGAACACTATTCACAGAACTGGAAATTTTAAAAAGTGTTGGGGATAAGTCACCTTGACCTCCCAGAGCACCTACAACACCACATTTTCACAAAGTAATGGACCGGAGATGTCGGGGCCATTACACTATGGTTACGAAAAAAACTCAATAATAAAAGGAAAAAATATATTATGTTTTCTGTATATGTATTATATGATATAGAGAGAGGATATTATTCAAATAAGTGATGAAAATAGAGAATATTTTATTATTATGTGAAGGATCACAAATAGAATTCCTTAAACGATTTAAACATTAATAATTTGAGTTTTAGTGGAATTGCATTAATGTGTAAAATACATTACTATTGTGATATGATAATTATGAAATACCATCATATAACAAGATTTAAATTTATTTATGTGGAATTATTACTCTTATCTCCTAATTATACTGCTAATAAACCCATTTGAACCCGATCAATGAATAAAAATACTATTTTATAATTCTATATATCCAAAAAATATTTTCAACAATTTATATTATATTTTTTTATTATTTTTTAAAATAAAAATCGTTATATTAATATTCAGTTACTATAATTCTTATTAATTTGTTTTAATATTAGATCACCAAATGCCACAAAACCAGTTTTATTTGAAAAATGTAATTTTTATGTGCATAATCCAAATATTATGATAATTATATTCCCTAAAAAATTATTAAAAGTAATTTAAAATATATAATTATTATTTCTTAAACAAAATTTACTAATATCAATAATTAACATATATTAATTTATTTTTTTTACAAAAACTCATTCTGCACAGAGATATTGTTTAATAGTAAGACCACTATTTTTACCATTATGTGATTTTAATATCTGTTTTATCAAATTTGAAACCAATGAATTCTGTATATAAATTTGTATAAAATAATTTCTGATAATTATTTGTGTCATTTTCAATTTCAATCTCCTAATTACTATGACAAACTATCATATTTTATTATAATTTTTCTAAAGTATATCATGGTACTTTTAAACATTGTCTTCAATGTAATGAAATATATCAATGAAATAAAATTCATTGAATTTAATTTATGAGAAAAAAATTGTGGTATCACATTCAACACCTATATATTTATTTAACATGTAAAATTCAATCAATCAGTTATAAAAAATTTGGATATTTCTTCTGCATCACATCTTCATGTTCTTATGTAGCTTCCTCAAATTTATGATTTCACTAGAAGTAATTTCACAATGTCTGTGGTTTTATTTATCATATCCTTTTATCTATGATAGAGAATATAAAATAGTTTTTCATTATAATATATATAATTCTCCAGAAGTAAAATTCAATATATCAATGCATGTGATGAATTAGGAATGTACTTCCCCAAATAAGATAAATGTGTCTCATTGTGAACTTTAGAAAGGTTCAATACAACCACCATGTGATTAGAAAAATCCCAAAAAAATGTAATGTTTTAAGGTTATAATATATATTTGGATGATATGTTCATTCTTTACAATTTACAAAAACCATATTCCATATAGATATTCATAGAAATAATTTGTACCAAATTTGGACTTATAAGTAATCTTGATGAATGTAATCACACATTTTTTATCAAATATGATTTCTGTAATGTGTTTCTAAATGGGTCTAACTATTTTTTTCCAGAATCTCAACCAGTTTTTCTGTTAATGAATTTCTTTTTTCCATCGTCATCAAATAAATTTTTTGTTATTCACTTATTTCAATATATGGATTCATAATGATAAATTTTAATGATTTACTAAATGAAATTATGTTATTAAAACTCAATCATTAAATCAGAATGATCACATCTAACATCAAAATGTAATGACATATTTTTAAAATAAGATTTAGGTTTTTTATGGTCCTCATATTCAATCTATCAATATATGGATTATATGAAAATTTAAACATAAAATCTATATTTAAAATATTATAGAATACTTCTCAATAATTATGAGACAAACCAAAAACTAAAACCTGATAGAAACTAAGCGGTACTCCACAAAACCATATCATTTCTATAAGGTATAGCCTAAAAGTTTTGTAAATAGGAAAAACATATATGGTTTGAATAAACTATTCTGACATTATATGGTTATTGACTAAAACCCTAATAACTTTATTCCTCTTTGATATATTTCAATGTCTAATGAGTCTTTATATATTGTTTTTTACAAATTCAATTTTGGTATATGTTGTGGTTTTAACTTCCCCATATACTTATTTCGATCGTACATAAATTAGTTACATTATTAAAAATGAAAAATATATGTTAAAATTTCCCATTACATTTTTTCCCATGAGAAATTTTTTTTTGATCTATATATATATTCATACATTTAGAATGAATAAAGAATATTGATCAATGATCTTTGTGAAATAAATTGTTCAAATATGGTTCTGACATGGAAAATTGTAAAGACCCATAAAATTCAAGGGAAATTTTTTCTTAATTTTCTTTGGAATTTTACAAGAGCGCGGTTTCTGATGGCACCTGATTCCGAGGCCCGGTGTGCCCGGAATCAATTTCCGAAGTTTGGCTCAGGTACGTTCAGTGAACAAACGGGCGGGTTTTCCTAACTTTTGATTCGGTGCTCGGAATTGAAATCTGATGGCACCGATGAACTCGCAACGCCGATATTCGCTTAAGGAGTCCTTTTCCGAGGTTGCGTTTATTTCGGGATGAGAGTAAGTTTTTGGGAGTTTAGAATAAGTTAAATAAAAATTGTGGATTACACATTTTTATTTAAACGTGTTAGTTAACATCTCTCAAAGGAAGATAGTGGTGGGACCCACACCAACTTAACCTCCCTTGAGAGGATTATGTGTGGTGGGGCCCACACGAAGCCTAAACTTTTCATCTTCTCTCAAACTCCCTTAACCCCTCTTTAAATGACATGACAATTGTTATTTAATTTTGGAGTTATCCTTTTTGAATTTCAAACCTTTGAAATTCTTTTGTTATGTTTGTGAATAAAATAATTCTCAATCTTATTTTATTTGGTTAGTTTTTGTTTAGATATCTTGAGATCTTTTGAGATCTTTTCCTTCTTCTTCAAGCTTTGACAAAGAACGCTCAAGCTTTGACGAAGAACGCTCAAGCTCCGACGAAGAACGCCGCTCCTCTCTTCTTCGTCTTCCGTGTCAACGAGAGGGAACACCGCTTCCTCCTCGGACTCCATTCGTCGACATAAGAAGATTCGCCAACGACGTACCCCTTCGGACGTACCTCTTCGTGATCGGATTTGACGAATGATTACTGTGACGCCCGACCTCCGCGACGTTGTCTTCCGCGGGACGTTGAAAAATCTTCGAACCTATACCCAAGGTAGGGGTTGTTGTTATTGTTTATTCATTTATCCTTGTTCGTGGTTCTAGCATGACTAACGTGAGGATTATAAATTTGTGTTATTGTTTAACGTGAGGGGGCCGGACCGCATGAACACGACCGAACCCCCTCCATCGTTCTTGTTGATTTATCTTGCGGGTGGAAAAAAGGTGGCGTGGTGCCGTCGCACCACGCGGATAATCGTACGATTATATTGCGCGGCGCGACAGCGCCGCGTCAAGGGGAATCAAAGGCGCGGCGGAGGGGCGCGGTCCCGTCGCACCGCGCCGGACGACGAACACCGCGGCCGGTACCGGGCCGCGGCGAGACGGGAGGACCGGCGGCAGCCGAGCCGCCGGCGCCGGAGATCAAGAAGGGCGGCGGCCCTACGGCCGCGGCCGAGCAGCCAGGGGCGGCCGGCCTCGCCGGCCGCCGGAGTTCAGATGAGCCGCGGCTATGGCCGTGGCGGAGAGGGGGAAGGCGGCCAGCTGTGCCGGCCGCCTGTTCGGTTAGAAGGCGGGACCCGCGGGTCCCGTGTGTTTATTAAAAACGGCCGGCAAAAGCCGGCCAAGATCCGAAAAAGGGGGGGTTTCCAAAGGCGTGGCTAAAAGTCACGCCGCCTTTTTGAAAGAAGCGGGGGCCGTGCCCCCCGCGCGTGGCGACAAGCGGCGCCAGGCCGCGCCGCCGCCAGGCGGGCCGGGTCGGACCCGGGTCGGCCCGGACCCGAACCCCCCGTTTTCGAGATGGTTTCTGTCTTTTGGCCATAACATGAGCCACATACCTCCGATTGACGAACTGTCTGTGGAAACGCGATCCTTGGAACAAGACGGTCGTTTCGGTATATCGCACTCAATGTTTCGGAATACTTTGAGTTCGTCCGGGTTGGTTCGTTCACGAAACCAACCGGGCCCTCGGAGCGGAAACGCTCATATCTTGAGCTACGGACGTCCGATTGACGTGCCGTCAGCTTTGCTGTGTTCCTCTTAGTGAGACGGGTCTTTTGGCATACTCTGCATGTGGATTGGATGCAGGTGGAGTACGGTCAAGTTGGTTTTGCCTTAGAAACCAACCGGGCCCCTAGGACGAAAAAGCCAATAACTCTCAGACCGGGCGTCCGATCGACACGCCGTCTGTTGCGTTGAGTTCCTGTTGACGATTCTGAACTTTTGGATACATCAACTCTGGACTTTGTGACAGTTGATGTATCAGCCTCTCGGCTCGTGGAGCGGACCCTCCGAACGAGCTTGCTGTGTGCGGGAACCCTAGTGCTGGCTGCGACTATGATTACTACTGCTACTGCTACTGCTACTGTGACTGCGACGACGACAATACAGAGATCCTGTGTAGATTCGACGACGACGACTACAGCACTCAGCGATCCTATGTGGATCAGTGCTACAGGTCCTATGTGGGCCCGATCCTGTGTGGGTCCGATCCTGTGTGGGTCTTTGCGCTCAGCGGTCCTGTGTGAACCAGCGCCTACAGGTCCTGTGTGGGCCCGATCCTGTGTGGGTCATTTGCGGGGGTTAGTTACCTATCAATCCTTCGTGGGTCCGACGACTTAGATGGATCAGAGATCATCTTTATCGTCCTTTGAAGATGTATACCTGTGTGAGCTGAATCCTGTTGCTTTCTTGTGTGGATTGAGTTGTGCTATCCTATGCGGATTTCGTTTTCCTTTCCTGTGTGGAATACGTTTACTTTCCTGTGTGGACTGAGTTGTACTTGGGCTCGGAGGATGGAGCGTGTTGGAATTGATGACTTAGGTATATGTATGGGCATATACCTAATCAGTGTCAGTTGTTACTTTTTGTTTGTATCTTCCTTTGTGGATTATACTTTGTGGATTTTGTGAGACCTTCGGGGGTCTCGGGGTCCCTACTGAGTAGCTTATACTCACCCCTGCACGGGCTATGACCGCACTACGTTGTGTTGGTTTCAGACGACGAACAGCGTTGATCTTGGCTGAGGCTTGCAGAGCAGGACGGTACCTGGAGGTGGACCACTGGGCGGGACGTGTTCGGAGCGGACGACGGGACCCGTGGAGCAGTGGAGCTATCTGTACCCACCCTTCAGGTGGGATCTCTTGTGGACAGCTCAGTGTAACGGCTTTTACTTACAGTTGTTGTTTTCCCTTTCGAGTTGTACTTTACTTTCAATTTGGGTTTGTATACTGGCCCATTTACTTTTCCGCACTTTCAGTTGTACTCTGTTTTTACTTAGTGTTTACTTTCCGCTTGCTTACTCTGTGGTGTTTGTTTAATTTACAAAGGCAATGCCTTCCCTTTTTACCGGGATTTACGCCTTGGTGCTAGTCGCCAGCCCCTGGCCTGTGGGAGGCGGGCTTGGGGTAGTCACGGCTCGGACCCTGAGGGCGGGTCGTGACAAAAATAATCTATTCTAAACTCTTATCAATTAATCATAATCATTTTTGATCTTATTAATATTTTCCCCCATATTCTATAGGATTATATCACCATTTTTCTCCGTATTAATCATTAAAAGTTTGGTTGCATGAATAATAATATGAGAAATATGGATTTTTCACTTTCCTTTGGATTTCAAGATTAATGTTATATTAATATATATATTTTTTATCACACCATATCCTCGTCGTGATAAAAATAGAAGGGTATTCATGAGTCATAGTGTAGAATCCAAAAATCGAGTTTCCCAATGTATCTCCCTGGTATTTTATTAATTTCTTTCATTCAAATAAATTTAGTCTATATGATATTATGAATTTCACATAGCTATGAATATAGATAGAGTTATATATATAATATTGATTGTAATATGTTTCATAAAACACAATGTTATGTATTAACCACATGTGACAATTATATTATCTTTTGGAAAATGCAAAACTATGATTCTCTTTTCTTATACACATTTCTGAGTTCATGTGATGGCTTGTGTTACACCCAATGATGAATTTTACGAAACTACAATATACTATTAATATTGTTATGAAACAAATTAATTTTTACCACATAGCCATGAGAAAAAAAGTTATAAATAATTTTATTATTTTTAAATATTTGATTTATACATTTTTATAAAATGAATACATTGGTTATAAATT
Organism: Viscum album; assembly: GCA_963277665.1. NCBI lineage: Eukaryota > Viridiplantae > Streptophyta > Magnoliopsida > Santalales > Viscaceae > Viscum > Viscum album. Next base: position 51,024,987 of record OY728143.1, on the reverse strand, counting down.
TGTATAAATAAAATTAAGAACTATTTGAATATAATGAAGTTATTTTTCAAATAAACCATTTTTTATTTCATTAAATAAAATAATATTGTAATAAATTAATCAAACCCATTATGATGAAATTATTCCACAAAATTTATAAATTATATATTCAATAAATATGTTTTATATGTATACATTATATTTTATCGGTATAAGATAATAATAAAGAATATGTTATGAATACAAATATATATTTTATAAAATGGTATTTTTACAACATTATAATGGAATGACCATTTGAAATATAATATTTGACTCGGTTCAAAAATGTATATGAAGAAATAATATTCCTTTTATAATACGGAATATCAACATTTTTTTGGCTGAGTTTTTTTATTTTCAGTTGTATCATTTTTTATGAATAGTGAAAAAAATGATTTTTAATTTCATGAAAAATTTCACTAAATTTTTTTGTAGTCAAATTATATTTTAAATTATTATTTAATTTTTTTTAGAAAAATATTAAAAGAAATTACTAATTCAGTTCATTGGAATAAATTTCACATTAATATTTGATATTCAAGCAATTCAATCATTTAGACATTTTAAATATTATAAAACATGTTGTTTCTTGAAAACATCAAGATTAGTTTCCAATTATTATTTTTTATTTTATTATAATAATTTCGAAAAAATGATTCCATATTTGTAATCAACAAAAATATAATATTTAATAAGTTCAAATTAGTTTTTTCCAATAAAATAGAAAATTTAATTAAAATTAATTATACGAATAAAGTTAAAAACATGAGTACTTAGTAGTTAAACAAAAATTAAATTTGGGAATTAAATTCCCTGAGAAACATGATACACATGAGGGAATTCAATTCCCAAAACATGAGGGTACTTGGTAGGGAATTTTATGCCCAAAAAATAGATTATAGGGGAGAGAATATAATGACCAGAACTATAGGGTACATGGATGGGCGTCCCAAGCCCAAAATAAGTGCATACATGGGAGGGCATATAAAGCCACAAAAGGGATAATAGTGGGAATCCCAAGCTCGAAGTAGGACCCTTGGTTATTATCCCATTCCTATTATATTTTTATGATCTTATTGTTATATATGAAAAGTTAGTTTCTATGGTTATGTGTATACCAACATTCCAGCTCTTATTCTAATATTATGATATCATAGATTATTTTATGGATTCTGTTTTGATTCTATTCTTATGAATAACCAATATTTTGTCAACTAGACATCATTATGATAATTTATTTTTAGTTTATTATCCTAGAATATTCTAATCAGGTTTCCATGACCGTATAATATTTGTATTATTATATATCTCACATGATTACCCTTATTGAGTAAATGTACTCACTCAATTCATATGTTTTGTTTCTCGTGGTTATGATGAATGGTTTTAAGTATGAGTACTCAATGTGTAATATCATTAATCAATATGATATATATCATTCACCATATAATAAAACAGTGTTCCCAGGTTCCCAAATACACTAAACTATTAAGGTCATCAGTCATGTATTTTTATATATTCTTAAATATTCATTTAAAATGATGAAATATAAATCCATATTAATCATAGGTAATTATAGGTGGTATCAATAGGAAAATATAGTTATACATTAGAAACATGTATTAGAAAACATTAGTGAGATCACTAGAGAAATTTCTATGAATATATATATATATATATATGATATGCCTAAGGATGAGTAATAGATTACGAAAATGTCGAAGGATTTTGGTAAAGTACTGAGATATTTGTCTTCACAAAACTCATCATTTAATGGATAGTATAGGTGGATATCTACATAATACATATAAACCTTGGGTGACAACCCTAAAAACACTGTATTGATAATGAATCGATTAAGAATATGTGGCTCAAAACATGTCTTTCTACACACTTAGTTTTACACTATATGCGTATATGTATTGGAAAATAATATGATTTTTATAATCCATCATTAAAAATTTAAGTAGAATATGAATATGAATAACATAGGTAAATCTTAAGCTGTCAATAATTGAAGAATGTGGTTTCATGGTTGAAGACATCCTATAAGTGATTTATCATGTTTTCTTTATTTTCTACTATTATATGTGTTTCTCACTCTATGATTTATGGTTTTAGTCAATCTATTTAACCCAATGTAACATTTTTAAAATGGAAAAAATAGAAAATTTAATAATTTTCCCCCAAAAAACTAAATATTCTAGGTGACAGAATGACAAACAACCTTTTTTATCAAAACATTTTCTAAATATGTGGATTAGTGTAAAAATCCAAATGAGAAAAGGATTCAAAAACAATATTCTAAGCCCATCTTGGGGAGTACCACACATTATCTCAATTTTTTTCGGAAACATTACATATTAATTAATGGATAAGTGATAAAAATGATATTTTCTATTCTATAGTGTTCTGAGCATGAAACAGAAACTCTAGTGTTATACAATTTATAATTTGAGGTAGATAAATTTTATAATCTTATCTTTAATATGAGGGGTCTGTATGAACATGAAACTATAGTTTTTGATGATTCGATGAATTTAATTTTAAATATGTTCTTCCATTGTATTATTTTTATGAATATGTAAATGGAATTCCAAAATATAAAGAAGGGGGTGATTAATATCTTGGTACCTATAAGGAATATTTTACAAGAATTGTGAGGTACTCATTAAGTATTATCATGCAACATGAAAGGGTAATTGATCGATTATTTAGTGCCTTGAAATCAATTATTTTAATGTAGTTGGATAAAGGATAAATTAGTAGCTATGAATACGTTATTCATAGTTTTATAAATTTGTAAATTTAGGTTGTATTTATATATTGATCCAATGGTTTTGACAAATCTGGACGGTGGAGTAAATTGGAAAATATAACAACCATAGAGAAAACAAAATGATCTTTCAATTATTAAAAATGTGTGTGGGGAATCATAGAAGGAATATTAATTCGGGGAATAATAATGGTTTTATGTATGGAAAGAATGGTCATCGATATGTTTAATGTCAATGTAATGGGAATAAGTTAGTTTATGATGTGAATAATAAGAATTCTATATATAATCCACCTCCCAAACTACAATGTTTTAGTTTCATAGAGTTTAGACATTATGCTAACATGTTCCCAAACCCATGTATTAAGGTTGATGATAATACCTAAAAACAATCAAGGATAATAGAAAAAGAGAAGTCATATGATATCATAATGTTTAAAGTAAATCATGGTAATTTTAGAAAAATAACCCTCCCCTATTTAATTGTGAACTTCATGTTTTAGTTTTTTGGATTAAGCCCTGTGAATTATTTTTTCATCATTTTGTGATTGTTAATGTGATTACGTATATCTATATAAATTTTGGAATAATAAAAAAATTAAAATTTTACTATTTAAATGATAATGCCACGTAACAAATAAAAAATTTCATTTTAATAAGATGAGATCATATTTGTTGAATTATGGGTGAATTATATTTTGAAAGGGTAATAATGTTAATAATATATGGAATGGATTGAGTTAACATTTTATAAGGTTTTAAAGATTTATGATACTATCACTCCATATGCAGAATGATTCATATTTTATAAATTGTTCTAGACATTTCTATGATACATCATAATTGATGAAATGACTTTTCAGTTTATCCATGGGTTTCATGATCGACTAGTTCATTCGAGATAACAAAATCACCTTTATTTGATGAAAGTAAATAAGGAAGTAGAAACTAATCAATGAACAACCAAGGGATAATATTGTGCATATAAAAAATAAATGACATTAACTATATATATTATGGTATGTTCCTATATAGTAAAATAATTTCTTGACTATAAGAATAAAATTAAAAAATATTTATCATAATATCATAATTTCTTTTGAACCGATGGTTTTATAAATCATCACAGATTTATGGTTTCTGGGCTATTAAAATTACATTGATCATTCACTTTGTTATATTCAATGAATTCAATCGCACACTATAACTATTTTTTCTATTAATACATGTCATATCTTTACTCTGAACAAATAATTTCTAATATGGAAACCTATTTATGAATTATGTTGTTTGTCTATTATAATCCCAAATATCTATTTTAATGGAATTTTTTAGTTTTAATTTTTACATAATAGGTTTATATGAAGTTAAAATTCATGTATCAATCCTTTAATAAAAAATATGAATTTATATAGAGGAAATAATTTTAAGGGTTGTAGAATATAACTTTATTATATTTTTTTAATATTTTCATTATAATTAATTTAGTATTTTCAATATTTTTCATTTCAAGGAAAACTGACTATGATTTGTGTTATATGAATGTACAATGTTTGGAATGTGTTTCACACAACACCCAATAATTCTTTCATTACACAAAACACATAGATTATCTTATAGTAACAAAAAAACTATATTTTATTTTTGTTACACATAATGATGAGTTCATCAATTCTCTTTTTTTTACAAAAAATGACTAGTTTTAATGAACTACAATATACTATTAATATTATTGTAAAAATATTATTTTTTGTTACCACATAGTTTTCAGAATGGATAGTGTCAATAATGTTATCTAAGTTATGATATAAAATTTACACATGTTTATAAAAGAAATTCCTAGTTTATAAAATATTATAAATTAATTTAAGAGGCATTTTTAAAATGATGTAATTACTTCCACTAGAAAACTATTTTTCTATGTTCCAAAATTTTTATATCACAATAAATTAATCGATCCACTTTTAATGATTGTTTTCAACATTATTTTTATATTTTATACTAAATAAATATTTTTTCAGTTATCCAATTAATTTTATAGGCATAAGATAAAAATAAATTTTATTTTTACAATAAAATGGTATATTTTTCAAATATGTATTTTCACATCCTTCTATTGCAAAAATTATTATAATTTTTTTATCAAATAATATTTTTAATTTGAAAAAAAACTCACATTTAAATTTTGAATTTTAAAATTTACATTCGGTAAATATTTGTTATTTTTCTTGGACATTTCATATTTTTTATGGGAAGTGAAAGACATTGATGTTTTATTGAGAAATAAATTTAAAATGTTTTTATATAGTTATATTATTTTTTAAAATGATTTTAAAGATAATTTCGATCAATTTAAAAAACAAAATATTCTTCAATATGTCATTGGGGAAAACATTACATTGCAATTTGATATAATTACAATTCAAACTATGGAAAATATTTATATTAAAAAAAGAAGAATTGTTTTATATAGTATATGAGATTAATTATAAATTAATATTTGTAACATTAATGATTAGAATTTATAAAAATTTATTATATATTTGGAATAAAAATAATTTATAATTTATAGTAAGGTAATATTTTATTGAAAAAAAAATTAGTGAATGTGATTAATATTAATTATCGAAATTAAAGTAAAAAATATTGAATAGTAGTTAAAATTAAATTTCGGGATCCAAATAACCTATATAGATGTCCAATATATAATTTCTGCCAATATTTCTACCATATCATACCTTTTCCATAATATTGAAAATTGTTGGACACACATGATGTAAGAGAGACATCTCAATGGTGTATATATTATATATTTACAAGAATACCACACCCCATCTCCTATAAAAGGGAATCCCAAGACAAAAACATCACGGAACACTAAAGGGAATACTAGGACCTACACAAGATGGTATATGGGGGAATCTCATGTCCGAAAGAAGAGGTTACATAGTCGGGAATCCCAATATTGAAACAATAGGTCACATAATATAGAATCTCACTCCTGAAACAAATTGGTATATGTTAGGGCAACCCAATCATGAAATAAGAGGTTACATTGGAGGGAATCCATATCCTAATATAGTCACACTGTTGATTTTATAATGCCTACCATTTTATTATTTTATTGGTATGTGTTAATGACACATGATTTCTATGATTATGTGTATTCCACAATTCCTTATCTTATTCCTCTCTTTTTTTCATGGATTATAATATTGGTTCCCCTAGTATTTATGTCTTATGAACGACTAAGTATTATTCTATAACTCTTGATATGATAATGGATATGTAGATTATGTTGTTTCTATTGTTTTTATCATGTATTAATACTCTTATTCTCGTGTTTTGATTACATATATCCCCCATTTAACCGTATTGAAATTCTTAACACACCATTTTCTTATATTTAAATTCATAAGGTGATAATTTTTCAATTGGGATTTATAAAATGGGATTATATTTATGGGTTATGTTGAAGATATTTCACCATGTTATAAAACTAATTTTCCATTTTTTGAAAGACACTGATATATAATATTGCTCGGGCAAGTAAATTTTTAATATGATGATCATTCATATAAATCGATGTATTATAAATTTATATTAAAAAATGAACACTATACCAAGAGAATATTTATTCATTTTAACATAATCACAGTAAAACAGATCTCATAAAAAATGAACAATATTTATAATATTTATAATTAACTAGATACCAACCTGATTCTCAAATTACAGGTTGAATATCAAATACAAAGAATACGATCCATTATTGTATCCATGATATTAATCATAATATGCTTATACAAATTATATGTAAAGGAAATATATATGATGAAGGATAATAGATTCTTATTGAGGATTACATGTAATTGATTGTATCATGAGTAAATATGGTATATGTTGTATAATAAGGTAAATAACTATTATAACATTTTATTAAATCAATGGCATGATCATGAACTACATCCATGTATAATTTCAATTAATAATTACAATGATATATATTATCTGATTTAAATTAAGGAAAATAGTATTATTATTAATCATAATATTATAAATCATGAAATAGTTACAATTTTGGCTTATTTCCAAGTTATTTTAAAGAATAAGTTGTTATACCCCTTGAAAACCAATTTAATAAGTTTGGCTAATTATTGTTACTCAAGATTCCAATACTTTCATGGTTGTAAATTAAATAATGAGATCCCACCCTTCACTACATGTCAAAATAATTCCTAATATATTGAATGACCAAATAAATTCATAAACCATATTCCTTATCATAAAATTTCAATATTGAGTAATGAATATGAAATATCAATAATTCACCGTCCAATTGAATAACATTAAATAAAAAAGAACCATCTGAATAAACCTTATAATTTTTATTAAATAATAATTTCTATGACACAAATACATTGGATATTTAAGAGAAATTTAATTTGAAATGAAAAAAAAACATAGTGAATGTTTTAACAACATTTTAATGAAAAAAAAATTATTATATGATATATTATTACCATTAATTAAACAAAAATATATTTTCTATCATAATATAATATGATTTTATGTGGTAATGAAAATGGAAATGAAAAATAAAATAATATTTCATTATGTTTTTTTAATTTTAAAACAATCAAACAAATATAGATGATCCTATATAACATAAAATTGTTATGGTTGTGGGAAAGTATATTAATGTTGTATGAATTTAAATGAAACCTTCTTTTTTACTTTATTAAATAATATTTAATATATAAAATTAAATATACATTATAATGTAACACATAAAACCTTTTAAAAATTCTTGATAAATCCAAATATACTTTTTAAATAATTTTATTAAAATAAAATTACTATTATATAATATCTTCTAAAATATGGATGTGGTATAAAATAAATAGACAAGAAAAAAGCTACATTGACATTTCTTTAATTTTTTATAAATATAGTGTAAACAAGGGGAAATGAGTAAATATAACTTATAAATCCTTTACTATTTTATTGAATATGAAACCAAATGGGCCTTTGAGTGAAATAAAATAATATTCCAATAATTTAAATATTATAAATCCCTAAAGATGGTGAGATTGTAAAATAAATTTTTATCTTTATGGTATTTTTAAAATTTTAACCCTTTGAATGATTAACATCTACTGAAAATTATTTCAATTTTTTAAATATATATTAATGAAACATATAAAAAAGGTGATATATATGTTTAATATATATTTCATCACATTCATAATAAAAAATATTTCTCAATGGGGTAGAAAATGAGAAACAATTCATAACCTCATGTTTGAATTTTATTGAAAATCAGTTATATTTTTACATTATAAATTTAAATTTATTATAATTATATAATAGATTAATGTTACATACATTTTATATAATATATTATACATTTAAAAATAATAATAACGAAATTTATAAATAATTTATAATGAAAATTTTTATTTTCGTGATTTAACTATTTCTTTCATCATGAGAATTTTGGTATGGTAGATCCAGAAAATGTTTTTCTTATGATTTTATCATTTTAAAAATTACTATAATGGTATAAATATCATTGATATTAATTATATTTTTATTTATAGTAATGATTAAATTTATATATAGAAAAAAATTATAGTGCTCATACTAAGTTAAGGCTATGCATAAATTCGTTTTTCACAAATGAAAAAATGGAAAAAGAAATGTAAATCCTAATTTATTATTATATTTTCATTATTATAATATATATATATATATCATATAAAATAATTTAACATTTTATCATTTTCATCTATGTACAGGGTAAATGAAAAATGATTCACATCATTTATTGGAGGTCGTAGTATAGATGTTCGCACAAGGGACATTATTGTTTTCCAACACATTGAATGCTAAGAAGGCATATATGATATTATTTTTAAAAAGTCATAATTATATATTATATATAATAATAATTCATTAGTTACATAAATATTATAATCTATTTGATGTGGTATGGAAGGTCAAATTACATCTATCTCAAAGTAATAGTACGTCACTCACACAATAGATGGTTTTTTTCATTTGATGGGGAAAGAGATAGCTAAATATTATTCAATGAACATAATAAACTATAAAAGTATAGAAAATACTAGTCTAATTATATTGTAATTATTATTACATATATAAAGTTTTATGTTAATAATAAAAATAAATTTTCTTCATAAAGATGATTATATATTTTTTTGGTAGGGATCCTTTATATCCCCTCTTATGGATTCGTGGATTGGTTTTTTAAAAATAGAAGATGAACTAGTTAATGGATAGAGAATTTCATAATATAAGTATTCAGGTCTTCTTAGTGATAGATGTTTCATGGGGTAGTATATAAAAGAGATATTAGGTCTCTTTTCTATACACAGAAGACAAGCTCATGTAATTTAAAAAATTATTAGTATATAATAAAATAAAATTCAGATCCATATAAATAAAAAATTTCATTTACATATATTTCTATGCTAATATTTAATATTTTTTATTATATGTCATAAATTGTATCATAAATGGAAAGGTGATGTAATTTAAAACCATATATTATCAATCTTATCACAGTTTAAGAAATTTTTAATTTTTATGATATTTTAATTAAATAATATTTTCATAATATATCAATACTATGATTATTGAATCTGTTGATTTAATTTTACTCTTAATAAATAAATTATAATAGGAAATTTGAAACAAAAACATTCAAAAAATATTTTATGTTTACATATCAAATTTTAATGGAATGATAAATCCAAAAAATATTATTTTATGTGTTTTTAATACCATTTAAATTATTTTTCAACTACTCAAATAAGAAAATTTTTGTCATTGTATAAGAATATATTATAATTATTCACTAAAAATTAAAAATAAAAAATATATAAAATGTAATGAATATTTCAAATAATCTTTAATAACCAATATTATAATCATTTACTCTTATTAAAAAAAATTAGATATATTAATATTTAGAGAGCGACATATTGGATGTTATTTTTATTAAATAATAAAACGTAATTTTCATTAGTAATGAAATTTTAATTCTTTATAATCAAATTTATAATGGTTAGGGAAAAATTAATATCATCCAATTAAAAAATATCATGTGAATGAAAAAAAGTTATTCCAAATCATGTAATTTTTATTCTTAATTACATGATTTAACATTTACCAGTGTCATACATTTCACAATGCTTAATATTAATAATTATAAAGAATTTAAGGGTACCATTTATTATACATGAACATACTGATTACTTATATGGAATCCATTATGTGAAATTCAATTCACAAATATATATAATTAATTTAAAAATAAATTTTCAAAATGCGATGAGAAGATGTTTTCCAAAAAAATGTGTTTTATTCCCAAAATTTACTTGAATATAAATAATAAAAAGTGATTCCCCTAATTTAAATAAAATGGATATTATATCAAATTAACAGCAATTATAAAATATAATGAACATTTTAAATTACATAATTTAATGAAAATATGATAATATTCTATAGAATTCATTATTTTATATTATTTCCCGAAGTTTTGTTTATTGAAAAATATTAAATAAACTATACATAATATAATATTAACATGATGATATTAAAACAATATAAAAAATCTCATAATAAATATTTTATAAGGTTTTCATAATAAATATTCATTTTTTCCATGAAAAAAATCAATCAATTAAGATAAATTTATATAAAAATAAATAGATCATATAATAATAGTTTGTTACATTACACCCCACAATTAATAATTTCATTATTTAAATTGTACCAATCTAATTCAAACAATTTAGGGAAATTTTTTTACAAAAAAATCATAGAGTTCCCAAAAAGCTTCCTAGATCTGTTGGTTTCTCCGAAAGAATTGACCAGATGAGTGGTATTATTGCTTAGTATTTTCTATAAAGAATAGAGAAGTGTAACCAATTATTCCCCATAAGTAAATATTTTATCTTATGGTTTGTACTATATTTTTAGTAATTATGAAAGATAAAAAATTAAATTCTTTTGGAGATAGAAATTGAACACATCATCATCAATATAATTATTTTGTGGATGTTTTCAATGGTAAGCTTCCATTCTGATAAGATCAATAAAATAAATAGGATAGATATATAGAGTGATAAAAACTAACCTACATACTTGTATCATAACCATATTCCAATGAGATATTCATAAAAATACATTTCCCCAACATCCAACTCAAGAGATCACTCGTGATTTCCAGCATAAATTATTTTCACCTCTAATCCAAACTTAATTTATGTTCAATATTACTAACGTTCTATTTCATTTCTCTAGATAGATGTGTTCATAATAATTTTTTATCTAACTTCATTCCAAATGTGTGATATTTTTCATCAATCTATATATTTCTTTATAAAGATCAAATTAATAGTCAATTGACATCAATTTTAGTAAGAGACACATAACAATTCAATGTGATGATCCCAACCAACATATAAATCAAAAAAAATATTGTATCGTCATGTAATTTACAATTTTTATGTTCCTATTCTAAAGATCATATTTTCTAGGATAATAATTAATACTAAAAGTGAAATTTTTTCCTATATCATTATGAAGGATTATCTAAAGCATCAATGTAAACCTCAAATACGGATCAGATATGGTTGAGAGTGGTATAAAATAAAATTTGATGGATTCCTAAATTATAAATAATTAATATTAACAAAATATATATATTATATATTGGAAATAATATGTGTTGATTTTCTGGAGAACAACTATAATCAAAATTTAATTATTCATTTTTTGTTTCAATGGGGGAGTCTGAGGATGAGTACTATAGAAATTTATTCCAATTAACAATATGTTGTTGTAATTGTAATTACAATACACTAGAATTCTGTATCATATATTTAACTCACTAAAACATCATTCATTAAGCTAGACAATCTACAATAACCATTTTCATGTTATCCCTTGAGAAATATTCATTCATGTATCTATAGATCATCATGATTCTAGGATAGATAAATAATTATGAAAAATAATTTTCATAAAAATATTCCACATTAAGGTATATTATTTATGAACAAAGCCAATACATATAAACATTATCATTCAACTATGCTCATGGTTTATCTCTAGGATATATCTCATATTGTTTATAATTTTGCATCTTCCCTAAACACATTATTATTCCCCTTAGAGATAGATGATTGATCATTCGTATTGGAATGATAAAACTTATGACCTTTCATCCTTATTTAATGATCCAAAATTTTAATATCCTTAAATATTTAATCATTTTCAAATGTTATTATAGAAAAACTCACATGGTATTACATACGCAAATAATATTCCATCTTTTTCACCATCCCATTCATGTAATGTATTGAGTAGAAATAATATTTTATCAAATTGAAGAATAATATACAGTGATTAATATATTAATTATGTGTAAATATTATATTAAATATTATTTAGATAATTATATATTTCATAACCTCATGATATACAATGATTTTCTTTATCATCAATGTAAATATTACTACTATAAGATCCAAATAATGAGCATTGAAAAAATGTTCTTGAATTATGAATTTAATAGGGGGATAAACAATAAACATATAATTATATATGGGGTCACATAGCAATATGTTCATTGATGGATTTCTATATTTAGAAAAATATTCTCCACAATATTATATATTAAGCACGTGCATGCTGACCAACCTTCATATCAATTTTTTGAAACTCTTATAACATTAATCATTTCCTAAAAACATAACCCCCATATGAGTCAACAAAGTGATTGGATTACATATAGTTTAAAAATATGTCACAAATAATTAATAGAATATATTAAATATAAGAAAAATATGCATCTCAAATTTTTTTTGATTTAGAAAACTATTCAATAACATTAATATGTCAAGGATACATTGATATACCCTTATGTAATAATATATAAACCATGAATAAAAATTTCTAATAAAATAAAATTTTAAAAATTTATCATTCAACCCCTCTTTCTTTCGTTTCCTCAAAAAAATTATTATTTTTTTAATGATATTCCTTTTTGTTTTATTATATATGAATATCATATATAAATACTATTGAAAAATGATCAACGTAATCTAATATTAATCAATTTTATACATATATTAATCATGAATTAAATAGGTATGTGACTATAAATTCAATATGAACATACCTCATAAATTGTTTTCCTTATTATATTCTCCTACATGAATATATCACCTCCAAATTTAAAAAGGGGATAATTATACAAGATTGGTTGTGTAACATGAACCCCCAAGATTAGAATACATTATAACACTCCCAAAATAAATGATATAGTTATTTTTATATAAATTCTCCCTATTTGATATATTGTGGATCTCACCAAATGATTTTAGAAAGAATTGTAATACTCTATTAAAATTTTATACATTAAACCTAATATTTATAACCTATCCATTAAATATTCTAGTAATAATTGAACAATAAAAATGAAGTAAAATATACGGTATAAATTTGAATAATATAAATTTAAGTCTTACATTTATATTTGATAAAAATATGATATATTTGAAAAATATATGATTTTAACGCATGTACTTTTTTATATGGTCTTTAATTAAAAATTTAAAATCACATATTAGAATAAATTTTATTTATTATTAGAATATTAATTAGGAAAAAATATACTATTTTGAAATATAAATATAATAATAATATATGGAATAATTTAGGAGTTGTTTAAAAAAATTAATTTCTTGATAAGAATTTAATAGTACTTTTTTATTTGAAAACATTAATTTCATTTAAATTATTTAAAAATAAAAAATTACTATTAAAATTTTATTAAATTAAATTATTTCTAAATTTTTATAATTTTACTAATTTAATAAAATTAAATATATTTCATATTGATTTGTGACATAAAAACCATTATAACATTAAAATGTTAATCAATGGAAAACCGTATTTTCGGAATGTCATTTGATTTATTTTTAAATTAAATAATACCAAATTTTTTAATTTAAATTAGAAACACGTATTCAATAATTATAATCTTAATAATATATACTATATAATTTTTTTAAATTAAATTATTATCGTAATTGTAGTAAATATATTATAAATTAATTACCGCAGATATGTTGAAAATGGGTTTATTGGTGTAAAAATAATACGATAAGGTTTAAAATAACCTACTATTTTTTAAACATATTTCTATATATAAACCTTATCACCAATAATTATAGATAATTACCCATATTATATTCATTTGGAAAGGGATAATCATGTGTAAAAATTTATTTATTAGATAATTTTGTGTGTGTCTTCTCCCACACTTATGAAAGTCCACCACATTATTCTCTCATTCACAGTTGAAAAAATAAATTGGGTCATCCATGAAATAACAAAAGATAATAGATTTATCCACACCATATCTTAATGGAAATTTTGTTATTATTAACCCCTCCTCAGATGACCTTATTTATAAATCAAATTATTCTATTTGAAGAACATGTAAAAAATATTAAAAGTGCATATTTTTTTAATTTCATGTTCATCTACTCAAAAATCCTTTTAGATAATGTTAATATAATAACTCAAATATATCAAAAAAACGAGATGATATTATCCAAATTTAATATCCCAAATCCATCTCCACAACCATAAAATGGGAAACAAAACTATCAATCGTCTGTCCAGAAGACTACTTCCTCAGAAAACATTGTAATTATTTTCCATCCCTACAATTAATAGTTTTTTATTATGATGTATTTATCAAATACATAGTATATTCAGTTTATTATTATACATTTTTAAATATGGTAACACTTGTACATTTTTAACATTATATTTCATGGGGTATTCGATAATGTCACACTTGTGTACAATAAAATACCTTATCATGAAGCAATGTGAATCATTTTTCACATAAGGTATACATAAAAGATAGTAATGATATATTTACTAAATATATGTGATATTTATTATATGGTAATACTTGTTGATATATAATATCATATTTAATATCTTACCTTCACTTCCATTAGAAAAAATAATGTTGTGTGTTTGGGTGGACTACTGACTCCTTATTAAAATATTGCAATTTCTACCATTTTTTACATAATTTTAAATAATAAATATCAATATTATTAGAAATTGTATATATAAAATAAATATTATTATATATTTGTGATTTAATATTTATTTTCATTTTATTTCAACCATCGGTAAAAATTGAATGATTAATCTTGTGTTCGTAGACAAACAATATTTATAAATTATGTAATTCATTTTCAATAAATAATTTTTATAGGATATAATAAAAAAAATATAATTAATTTATATTATATTAATATTATGTTTAACCTGTTATATATGATTTAACCTTGATAAATATAATAGGACCGAAATTACTGAATCAAAAGAAAGATTAAAAATATATTAATTATCACTCCAGATATTTATGATTGAACAAGAAGTGTTAATAAAATGATTAAAAAAGTATATGAGTAAATAATATATTATAAAAAATATTTTAATATGGTTATATAATAATTTTTAAAATATACATATTTTTACTATACTGAATTTTCAAACACATATTAAGGATGCCGAACCTGGGGTATGATTTTCCCATCTCACATTTATTTATATGATATGTATACCATCATCAGAACTTATTCAACTGTGTGTGTTATATAAATCCCATTTTATATTTTATATTAGTAACATATTTCTATTTGTTGATTTTAAGATAATATTTTATGTTATTTTCTTCATGGTATTTAAGATTCAAATTTCACCTTAGGGGTAATGGCATATTTCATAATCCCATATTTAATCAGGGTTTATTTATTTTTAAGTATCCCTTTATGGAATTATTCTATATTTATATCAAAAACCCAATATATTTGATTCCATTTTTTAATCATGATATTTTCATGAAATAGAAAAATTTATCCCTAGTTGATACATAAAATTATTATGCATATTTTATTATGACAATTTAATTTTATTTCTCTATTTAGTATAAAATCATATTCATTTTGTAACCATATTTTACAAAAATGTTAAAATTTTATTTTTAAAATAAAATAATTATATATCTCATTATTTTTTACCAATGTTTGACTTCTATATTTTTTTAATGGATTATTTAATTCTCTTTCTAAACTAAGCTCATTTGGATTTTACGGAAAATGTGAATGTAATCTTAATTTAATCTTATATAAGACGTTCACAATTTTCAACCATCATTAATAGTAAATATTAAAAATCTTATATAATATTTTCCCCTGGTTATTTCCACATAAATTTAATTTAATTTTTTTTTCAAAATGTTATTTATAAAAGTAATTTAAATGTTAAAAATTATGTTATTCACAAGAGTATTTTAAATTAATTTTATATGAAATTTCTATTCATAAATGACATAAAACATTTATTATTTTTAGAATACACTACAAGTATAATGAAATGATGTCATCCTTATTATTTCACTAGATATTTAATGGTAAGTTTTATGAGGAAATATATTCGAATTATCATTCATTATTAATTGTTTATCCACTATTATTACCTAAGAATATTAAATTTCTTTTTTTAAAATGACATTACATTTCCTCTAAAAATTAATATTATTTATCATGGTTATTATTATTATTTAAATTTTAATAAATTTATATATAAATTATTTTACTTTGGATATTATATTATTGAGTAGAGAAATTTTTATAAAATAATATTCAATACTTGTTTTTTAATTTTTTGATATGACTTATTGTTCTAGAATTAAATATATCATTCATCATATAAATAATAGGTTAATCATTTAGATATAGTTTGGTTGAAATTAAAAAAACACCTGATTCATCATTAGTTTCATGAAATATATTAATATTCATTTCATATTTAAATGTCTTTAAACCCATAGTTGTAAAATATCTTCTGAAGAGTCATGAATGTATAGGTAAAATGATGCTTGAGATGATAATCTATAATAATTAAGTATTTACTTTGTTTATAATTTAGTTATTTATTTATCCATTATATTTCCAAATTGATATTATATGTTTATTATGTTTATAATTATTCAATTAATTATAATTTAGTACTATTCTAATATTTACCATGTCATGACAATTAATCATTATCTAATCATGATTAATAAATTACTAAAAAAATATTTTTTTTAGTAATTTCCCATCACATATTGATTATGATTTTTGATTCACTACAGATTCATCTTTTCATAACTCTATGGATTTATATGTGCTCACACTTATTTTTATTCATTTACAAGGATTCTAGGAAGTGTACTTAGAATTGCATCATATTATATTATTGATAAAATAATTCTGTTATTAGAAAAATTATGTTTTCATTTTTCATATAAAATTTAATGAAATACACCAGAATATATCAAATTTACCTAAACAATTAAACTATTTATTCCATTTGGGTATAATCACATGTATCTTATACCATTGTAGTCATGCTTCTACTGAGGTTTGGGATACTATTGTTAGTTTCTATATATTTGGCATTAGATTATTTTTTAATGATACATTTGGAACTATATTTTAGAACGTATTGATTATGGAACATAAACCCATGATATCCTTTGAGGATATTTACATAAGAACATCTATATTTTTATTCAAGGAGTATATTATTTTTTTTGGAAAAATCTATATCTATCCATATACTACAGGCTCATATGGTTTATATACATTCATTATAGGTGTAATAACTCTAAAAAGGAGTGTCTAAAATGACTTATTTTTTACCTATTACCTCTAAATGGGACATAAAATACATTTATTTTGAAACTAAAATTGAATATACTTTTGATAATACAAAATTTTATTAAGAATACATATGAATGATTTGAATATATAATTACCTAGAATGTCCAATGAATAAATATATGGTGTATTTGTTGAAATAAAAATATCAGGATTTAGTAATAATTTTATTGATTTTACATGATTATGTGGTTTCCCATTATGATTACTATTTGTTAATATTTTTTTGTTGTTTTAGTAAATGGAGAAAATTCAAATGAACATAGTTAATATTGAATGAAATTGAAAATATGTTCATGAGAATACAAACTCAATGATTATTGGATTGAAGGATATGTGAATTTTTTTAAATTAAAATTTCTTTTATGTAATTGAAAACTTGTTACTTAAATAACACCTAAACTAACTAAATAATGGAATTATAGAGTTCACAAAGATCATGCGTAGTGGAGACCATATTATAAGGAATATTTACTTTCCTGTATATCATTATTTCCAAAATAAATAGACAATTGAATGACTAAGAGGAAAAATAATTTTTTTAGGAAAATATAGAAAAAATTAATGTAAATTTTAATGAAAATTTATTTATATTTTTAATATAATGGATAAGGATAATTTCCTCCCTAGGTAATCATCTACAATTATATGTTTAAAATTTGGAATGTATAAGCATTATTTAAATTGATGTATATTGGGGAAATCTTCATAATATAATAACAAATGGTTCATGAGTATTACATACACTATTGATGATGATGAAACAGGAAATCACATATGAATGAATGTAAGTCTTATGGATTGAGATTGTAAATCAGAATTAATTTTTTAAGAATGAATTTGAATTAATAATGTTTGTGTGTTTTTGGATTCATGAATAATATTATAAATGAATTATTATTATGATATTATTGTTATAAAAATCATATATTTTTTATAAATTATATGTTTGTGAATTTTCTATTAATATATGGAATAAAATTTTAAATTCATAACAAGAAAAGGGATTAATTGGAATGTTTATCTTTTTGGAAAAAATTTAGGTAATATAAAAATTAATATTACCTCAACATTGAGATCATAATGATTTTGAATTTTTTATGGGATAGTGTTGGTTACATTGATATTAGATTTTCATTTTTCAGTTTATATTATATTTAATGGTTTTTACTCAATTTTTTGATTTATGGAATACATGTGAAATTAAGAGATTTTATTTTTGGAATCATGCATGTTTTTATTATGTTATAATGTTGATCAAGGTATCTATATATATATTAATGTGAAATTAGGTCCCAGATTATATTTTTTATAGAATATAAAGTTTATTTAGTGGAATTTATTTACAATTTATTAACATTTAATTTGACAAAATTATTTTGGATTAGGAGTAATGATATTAATTTATGAAATGTAAAATTTTATGATTTGGGTGTCAATGATGAAGACTAATGATTAATTTGTTATATATTGTAATATATTCTAACCATTTTTATTTTAGGGATGAAATTAATAATGAATATACATTATTATATGGGACTTAGGATATGTCAATAGTTAATATTAGTTCTTTTGTTATAAAAACTTAATTCATTCATATTTATTCCATGGTGTAAGAGATAGAATAGTAATTTATTAATAAATAAAAGATTAATTTATTCAAAAGGAATTTATTTTTTTAATAATTATCTTTCCTTATATTAACACACAGTATATGATTCCACAACAATATGAAAATTATATTCAAATAGATATTGAATCATATTACCATCACATGTGAGGAATGAAATATCATTATTAATCCTCATATATTTATTGTTTTTAGGTTCCTAACATTCCAATGATCATTAAATTTAATGGGATAATTATTCTTTATCATTATTCATAGTATTACATGATCTTCTTCCATGTCAAAATGTTTACTTCCCAAAAGTGGTCTCTTAATTGGAATGATATTATTGGTTTATTCATGATAACTTTTTTACATCCCATTACCTTTGGTCAATGGGATGTAATATTTACGAGTTTTACAATGTGTTTTTCCTAGATTAGTTATTTCTTATGTTTATCCATTGATTATCAAGATCAATATTAAATTTAATAGAGGAAATTTTTTAATGGGAGTATTGTTTAACAAAATAAGATTTTATAAAGGAAAACTGACTGAAAATTTAATTTTTATTGTTGAAACACATTTGAGGGTATAAAGGAAATTTGATACTATAATAAAATATTATTATATAATCATGAAATTTATAACCTAATTGTTATGATGTAGGGTATGAAATATAACAAATATATTATGAATATCCTATATTTTAAAATTTTATAAAATTAATTCCTTTGTTATACATTGTTTACAAATAATCCATAAACCACTTCAAATAAAAATATATTTTTTTCAAAAACATTATTCTTATAAAATTGGGTTTGGTGATAATTTATCCACAAAAGTTAAATTTATTTTTTTTCAAATTTTAAACAATTATATTAAAATATATAAATAACTTTTACAAATTTTTATTTTAAATTTATCTTTTTGTTTTTTTATAATTTTTTAAATGATTATATTTTCAATGAAAATATAAAAATAATGATTTTATTGGAAAACTGACTTTATGATTATATTATCAAAAAAATTAAATTATATTTAAATTATGTTTTAAATACTACTATATCTATAATATGTATTTTTATAGAATTTAGTACATTATACTAAAATAAATATATAATTATTCTAAAAAAATATTTTTAACTTTTCTATATTTTTTCTTTGAGAAACTGTTTTGGACTTGTTAGTGTGGTAAATTATAAACATAACTCAAAAATTAATGTGAATTCATTTTAGAATATAGATTCAGTTATTAAGAAAACCAATGGTAATATTATCTTACAATTTAAAAATAATATTTGACCATTATGAATTGTAAACTGTTTGAAAATTAATTTCCACTGTTATGGTGAAAAAAGGCATTTCATGAGATTATAATATTAAGATAACTATTGAAAATTACCTCAAATTTGTCCAAATCATTATTATGGATATATATGGACTATATATATTCAATGGAAATGTAATTTCCCATTTTAAAATCTTTTTGAAAGAGAAAATTGGGGTAATCTGTTTGTCTTTTTAAAAACCCCATTTGTTTCCTCTCCCTAATATATAATATCTGACCCCTATATACAATTTTTCATACTTTAAAACCCATTTTTGGTTTAAAATCTAAACAAATGGGTTCCCTAAATCCTTAAAAACATCCTAGAGGAATTTTCATCCTTTTTATTATTCCTTCCGAATAATGAATTACAAATAAATCTAAAGAGTCTCTCTAGTTAATTGGTAATTTTTTTTAATGAGAATATTTGTTTTATTTATTCATTCACCTTGTTAAAATATTCATTAATTTTTATAATATAACAAGAACAATATTTAATTTCTATTTATTTGTTATTATGTTATTTAAATCCCACATATCATTCTTCACCACCATTAAGTGGGAAACAGAATTGTCGATCTTGTGTTCAACGGAGTACAACCTCAGGAAACAATGTTAATTTTTTTCAATAAACACCATTCATGGGTTGATATTGTGATTTAGTTAATATAATTATATTATATTTATGAAGTTATAATTTTTTCTTAATTATTATTTTTTATATTCTAATTAACATTTCATTTTATGGGGGATACGATAATGTAGCTAGGGTGTACTGTTGACTACAACCACTCCAAGAAATGTGATTTTTTTATGATTTAGATAATAGATTCTAAGGATATATTTAAAAATTATACATGTTTTTTATGACCTAATAACACTTTATAAAATATAAAATCACATATGACTTCCTATATTGTAATTTTTTGGTAAATAATAGTTCCACTCGTACATACGTGTGCACTACAACCTCTATGTAGGGAAGTGAATTTATTTCATATAATTATTAAATATATTATAATAAGGATTTATTAGGTTAATTTAATATTAATATATGAAAAAATATATTTTGTAATAATTATTTAATATTTTTTTCCTTCGGGCCATCTGACAAGGAAATTCAAAACAACAATAATCTGTATAAAGGACCAACCATCTCCATGAATAGATTAATCCACTTTCTATGTTTTAATTTTATTGAATATAATATATATATATAGTGAATATGTAATATATTTATATCATGGTTAAAAAACTAGATATTACATTACCATGATCAGAATAAAACTTTTTATATTATTGTACCAAAAATGAAAAATAACTAATTCTCACCCAAAACTATGATTTTAACTATGAATTATTTACTAAAAATTTACAAAATAATATACCTATTTCATATATAGTATGATATATATACATACACATTTTTAATAAATTTATATTTATTATATTGTAATTTTTCCAAATATGATGGATGTCAAACCAGAGGAAAGCATTTATTGTCTTACTTTTACACTGATGATTAATATGTCATATTCAAAAATATTTCATTTTAATAGAATATATACAAAAACATTATATATTTTACACCATGAATATGTTTTTTCTCATTGAATTTAATGTTTCATTTTCTATTATTTCATTCAAGATGGTTATGACTCAAACGTTACCAAGGTGGTGAGGGTGTATTTCATATTCTCATCGTTATTTGGGATTATTTTTTTTCAAATATTCATTGGTGGAATTATTGAGATGTTTTATATTGATAATATTATATTTTATATCCAATACACTGAGAAATGTTTATTTTTTATTACCATTTTCCTCTCTTTTTTCCTTTAAATAAATTTGAAATTATTTTCATAATAATATAACATTATTTTTCTTGTTGGCCAAAAATAATTTTTCATCCAAATAATTGTATACTAAATTTTTTTTAGAAATGATTTTAAAATTATTCAAATTATTAATTAAATAGTTTTTTAGCCACTTAAAATGTGTTAGGATGTTTTTTCAATTTATTCTTGATGTCAATTTTGAAACAATTAATATTTGGAATGTGTCCAAAATATGAAATGATTCTATATTTTGTTTTGAATGACATGTACAGAATTTATTACCATCACGAAGAACTTATTTGTTAATGATTCCATTATAATATTAAAATTTAATTTTGACAAAAAAATTATTCACTTATTTAAAAATTTAGTGATAAACATATTTATTATATAAAAAATTGTTATTTTTCATGATAATGTTTTAATTAAAATTTAATGATATTTCAACACATCAATTATGTCCATAATTTAATGTAGTAATTGCAAACAAGGTATATGTTGAAATGATAACATATATATTATTTATATTGATTTTATATGATCATGTTGACTAGGGAATATATTACAAATATCATTTTAAATTAATGTTTTGTAATGGTTAAATTTCCTTTGATATAGAAATTTTCTTACTATCATTAACAATAAATTCTCCCTTAAATGACCATATTATTTGTCATTAATATGATTCATAATTTAGTATATTTTTATTTAAGAATATTGTTTTTAAATTGGAACATTATATGATTAAATGGATAATTTTTTGGGTCTATATTCTTGACTTGATATGGAAATTTGTTCATAAGGTTAATTGTTCATGAATTAAATTTATTATTCAATTTGTGAGGAATGTGTTAAAACTAAATCTATTGGTAATCCTTGGTAATAGGTTTCCACTAAATACCTTTTAATCCCATGAGATGAATACATAATGAATATTTATTTAAATTTGAATTTTATAGTTGTTATAAATTGTCTTATGAGAGGTCTTGAGAGTAGATGTATCATGATACCGGAGATGATGGAGTCAAATAATTAAGAATATATTTCATCTAAAATATAATTCTTATTATATCCAAGTAATATTTTAAATTCTTATAATATTTGAAAGTGTTTAATTATTTTTATATTAATTAATTCTTTTTGATTAGTTTTATACATTAAAATATTTATAATGACTTATTTATTCCTGATTGTAAATTTATGTAAATTAAATATTTTTAGCGATTTTCCATTCCTTGTTTTTAATTCTATATATTAATGATCGATTCAGAAAAATATAAATCATAATGAGCATTTGAGTGGACCCATGATTTTTATTCATTCCAATTAATCCAAGATGTGTAGTGTTAATAATATTTTTGGATATATTAGATGAAATAATGATAATGTCAAAAAAATTATGTTTTAATTTTTTTTCTGATGTATTGGAAGTATCAAGTATTTATCTAGTTTACCCAGACTAGTAAATTATTTAGTACTTCAGGATGTGATCACTTGTATCTTATTATTTAATCATGTAATCTATAACCTAATTTTTATGATGTAGGTTATGAATTTGAACAAATAAATTATGAATATAGTATATTTTATAATTTAATAAAATTAATTCTTTGGTTATACATTGATTAGAAATAATCCATAAACCATTAGAAATAAAAAGATATTTTTTTCAAAAACATTATTCTTCTTAAAATGGCATTGATCATAATTTATCCACCAAATTCAAATTTTTTCCTAATTTTAAAAAATTATATTAAAATATTTAAATAAGATTTCAATTTTTTATTTTAAATTTATCTTTTAGTTTTTTATAATTTTTGAAATGAATACTTTTTCAATTAATATATAAAAATATTGATTTTATTGGAAATCTAACTTTTTGATTATTTATCTAAAAATATAAATTATATTTAATTTTTTTTTAAAATACTAATATATCTATAATATATATTTTTATAATATTTATTATATTAGAATAAATTAAATATATAATTATTCTATATAATGGTGTTTAACTTTTTGATATTTTTGCTTTCAAAACCTGTTTTTGACTTATCTACGTTGTAAATTATAAATTTAACTAAACCAATAAAGTAAATTTAGTTTAGAATACAGATTCAGTTTTTTAGAAAAATCAATTGTAATATTATTTAAAAATTTAAAATTAATTTTTGACTATTATGAATAGTAAACTGTTTAAAAATTAATTTCAACTATTAGGGTGAAAAAATGTATATGTGGAGATTATACCATTAATATATGAATTAAAAATAACCTAAAATTTTCCCAAATCATATTTATGGATATACTAGGACTATATAAATTCAATGGATATAGGATTTCCCATTTTAAAATATTTTTTAAAGGGAAAATTGTGTAATCTGTTTGTCTTTTCAAAAATCCCATTTGTGTCCTCTCCCAAATATATAATATGTGACCCATATATAGTTTTATTTATACTCAAAACCCCATTTTTTCAATAAAATATACGTAATTGGTTTCCCTAATTCCTTAAAAATGTCTTACAGGAATTTTCATCCTTATTATAAATCCTTCCGAATAAGGAATTACATATAAATATAATTAATATCTCTAATGAATTGGTAATCTTTTTTAATGAGAATATTTTTTTTATTTATTCATTCACCACGTTAAAATATTCTTAAATTATTATAATATAACAATAACAATATGTCATTTATAGTTCCATGTTATTATGTTAATTAAATACCACATATCATTCTTCACCTCCGTTAAATGGGAAACAAAATTGTTGACCTTGTGTTCAACCGAGTACCACCTCATTAAACAATGTTACTTTTTTGAAAATAAACACTATTCATGGATTGATATTTCGATTTATTTAATATAATTATATTATATTTATGAAATTATAAAATTTTCTAAATTATTATCATTTATATGCCAAATAATATTTCATTCTGTGGGGAGTATGATATTGTCGCTCAGGTGTACGTTTGACTACAACAACTCCAAGAAATGTTATTTTTTTATTATTTAGATAAAAGGTAATATGTATATATTTAAACATTATAGGTTTTTTTAGGACCAAATAACATTTTTTGAAATATAATATCACTTATGACTTCCAATATTCTAATTTTCTGGTAAATAATAGTTTCACTCATGCATACATGTGCACTACCAACTCAATGTAAGGAAGTGAATTTATTTCATTTAATTATTACATATATTATAATAATGATGTATTAGGTTTATATAAAATTAATATATGAAAAAAAATATTCTGTAATTTTTATTTAATATTTATTTTTCCTTCGGGCCATCTGACAAGGAAATTTGAAACAACATTAATCTATATATTAGTCCAACCATCTCCATGAATGGATTAATCCATTTTATAGGATTTAATTTTATATAATAATATATAAATATATATATATATATATTGAATAAGTAAGATATTTATATAACAGTTAAAAAAATAGATATGATGTTACCATGATCAGAATAAAACTTTTTAAATTACTGTACCAAAAAATGAAAAATGAAGTAATTATCACCCGAAATTGTGATTTCAATAATCAATTGTTTACTAAAAAGTTATAAAATAATATAACTAAATCATATATTGTATGATATATATATAAAAATTTTCAATAAATTTATATTTACTATATTGGAGTTTTTTCACATGTGATGGAAGCCTAACCTGAGTAAAACAGTTATTGTATTGCTTTTAAATTGATGATTAATATGTCATATTAAAAAATATTTCATTTTAATAGTATATATACAAAATATATATATATTTTACATCCTGAATATGTTTTTTTCATGGAATTTAATGTTTCGTTTTCTATTATTTCTTTCCAGAGGGTTATGACACAAATGTTACCAAAGTGGCGAGGGTGTATTTCATATTCTCATTGTTATTTGGGGTTTTTTTCAAATATTCATTGGTAGAATTATTTAAAGGTTATATATTGATAATTGTAACACCCCGAGATTTTATGAAAAATATTCTTTTTAATTTCATTAATGACTTGTGTTGTACGCTAAACTAAAAGGAGATTGCACAGCACGCATCCTTGATTTGCCTTTCATTACACGCAATCACGACCTTCCTTGATAGCGTGTGTAGTACGAAATAACAAGTTTCACTAAACAACGATATGCTATTAAAATATAATTAAAACTAGCCGTTATGAATAGTAATAACCACTTTTTGAAATTTTGTAAATTTTATTTTTTAAAATGGACTTCATTTTTGGATTCGGAATATCGAAATTAGCTTAGGGTGATATTTTGGTACTTTTTGGATAACTTTCATATTCTGATGAATAGTGAAAATTACTAAATTATAATTAAAAACAACTTTTTTAATCGAAATAATTAATAGTGATAATTTATCAATTTGAGTGGTTTTAAAGTATATTTAGAATATATTTTTACAATTAAATACAATGTTGGTAATTGGATTTAATTTCACATTTAAACCAGTCATAAACAAGTGTCAATCTATTGATAGTTATTATCTCTTAAGAACACACTATTTGTTTTGACGACGGAAATTAATATTTAAATTAATTAATGCAACTGATATGTTTTGAATTTGATAAAATAAACATAATTTTTTAATTCATAATATCAAATATAGCTTAGATCTAATTTTTGGTACTTTTCTGGAAACTTTCATTTTTTGATGAATAGTGAAACCACAAAGTGGTAGTTAAAAAACTGAATTTTTCATAACACATAATTCTACGGATTCTGTGAGTGGAATTTCGAAAATCCGAGAGACATGGTTGATGTCAGTAAGTAAAATGTTGTTCAATGAGATGAAAATAATTTTTTGGTGAATAGTAGCTTTTTACTTTTTTTACCACGGTTAAAAGTAAATAGGGCAATTAAGGGTAAAAATTATTTTATTATTACCCTAACACATGTCCTAATTGTATTGGACAAGTTTAATTCGACCAAAAACAACCTTAGGAATAAAATATGACCATTTAGGCCCACTTGGATTAGATCAGAACATTTATTATTATTTAATTTAAAGAAGAGTTAAAAGAGTTAAAATCAAAGTTTATTTAATAACACATTTTTAATATAAGGTTATACATAAGATAAATAATACTATAAATATTCATTAGAAAGCTAAAAAGATTTCCTACATAATTATATTTTATTTGTAATTTTTAGAATTTAAATAAGTTAATTTATTTATGACACAATGTTGATGCAGTAATTACCATAATAGTGAAAAATTAGAATAAATGATATTATAAATACAAAAATAAGTTTAATTTGAGACTTTTTATGAAATCCACTAATTTTATAGGTCAATATGAAATTTTAGTATTTATTTAATTAAATTTTTTAGAACTTATCATTCTGTTATGATTTTCACAAAAATCAATTACTAAATAGTGTCAAAATTGACATAAAATAGTTTTTAAAACAAATATTATATTATTAATTGTTATTTTATTCCTAAAAATCTAAGGTTCGGCCAAATGACATAGATAAGGTTATATATATATTAATAATAAACAACTTTGGGTTCTTTTGGCTTCATATAGTATGTTTATTAACCTTATAGTGTAAGAACACAAGAAGACACGGTAAAAGTAAAATTATTTAACTTAATATTAAATCTAAATGATATGGTTAAAATAGGAACCTATACTTGTCTAAATTCTATTGGATGAGAGGATTTCGACCCATACCCACCTTAGCATAGAAATAAATCAATTTGGAGCTATTTAAAACCGAACATGACTTTATAATAAAATAATATTTTTAGTTATTCCAAAGGTGCCCCTCTCCTCCCTTATAAAAGGGCACCTCCTCCCGCTATTCCTCACACAACATTGAGCATTAAATCTCGGCCAACCCTGAAAAATTCTCTTCTCCACTTCCCTAGAAACATCCTAGAGGTTCTTGGCTTCCTCAAAGACCAATTTTAGTGCCATAAGAGGAGGTCTCAAAGAGGCGCTTCAAAGAAGAGGTAATTTCCGTTACCGATTCTTTCACCTTTATTTCTTCTTCCACTCCTTCTTCTTAGTTTGTTTCATTATGAAGCAATAACATCAATATAACTCATATAATGATATGTTATTATAATTATTAAACACCTCTATTTCACCTTCTATCCATCCTATGGAAAAAGAAATCATTGCGCGTGCGTACGTACGGAATACCGTCTTCACGCCTTGGTGAAATCTATTTTCCACCACCACCTTACATGGATCTGTATAATGGTGTAAAGAATAACTATACATAGTTATTAGAACATCATATTGATTATGATATATTGTATCATCCACTCCAATTCAATTCAATAATTATGGAAATGATATCATCGCTCGTGCGTACGTACGGACTACCGTCTCCACGACGCGATGAGATTCATTCTCCATGTTAACCATTTAAGAGTGATTATAAAGTATATATAAGAAATAATAATGAAATATAAGACATTATAAAGCTACTGGATTTATGTATATATGTATTTCATCTACTTAATTCCATTCAACTCAATAAGGAAACGAAAACAGCGTTCATGCATACGTATGGCCTACCGTCTCCATGAACGGTGTATTTCTTTCCATTTACTAATTTATTATATATATGTATATTCTGAATATATATTATATATAGATCATGTTTTATATACTGTAATTAAGTAATTATGATCTAAGAAATCATATGAATAATTACAAGTCAAAACACGGATGACAAATGAAACAATTTTACCCAAAATACTCTGTAACATAGAATTTACAAAAGAAAGGGTAATATAAAGTCATAAGTGAACCATATATGATAACATAACAATGAGTATGAATCTGGAATAAGTCAATGAAATTATTTGAATCATTATACAGGAGTTTCAGACACCTATGAAAAAAATCGGACCTAAGGTATGGGAAATATCACAATCTCATTTTTATCTGAGATTGTTTATACTTTGAAATTTACTGGGGTGTATTTTATCATCCACATCCATGTTTCCTCAATATGTAAAATTTATATCCTTATACAATATTTTATATCCAATTTGACCTTTCAGTGAGTCTTTAGTAAAGGATATGAAATGAATCTTTTGTCATTTTTCGTACGAGGTACTTTTTGACTTTTCCGACAAAAGTACGGGACGAATGTTTTTTTAACTTATATGGCATGAATGGATTTTTAAAAAATTATTTCCAAGAAGCATCCTTTACAAGTTTTCAAGTTTATATTTAATCAAATTCTTTTAGTTATAATTTTATGACATGTTAAGAAATGAAAAATGTTTTTGAAGTAGAAAGGATATTTTCCTCAAGAATGGAGTTCAAGTTTTTATCCAAATTATTTTCCATCTAAGATAATAAAGGGTTCTGTTTCTATCCCTATAATTACATGGATTTGATTATGTTGTGATGGAAATATTTTTTATGAATTCCTTTATCTAATCTGAATTGTTTTATGATGTCACGATGTTTAAGATTCCCATTTTTATTACATTGGTTATGCAATGATGTATGTTTTAAGATTTTGTGGCACACATAAGAATGGTATCATTATGAGATGGGTGGGACCGATATCTCCCTCCAATGCATTGGGTAAAGATTTTATGTCTCATGAGATAGACATGGCTAGAATGGAAGGTTATACCGGTTCAGTGAAACAGGACTGAAACGAGGGTGACTCGGTTCAGAAATGGACTTTGTCCATTAAGATAGTCTTGGAAATGAGTCTTGACTAATAAGAAATGATTCTCTATGATTATGTGTGTATGCCACACAGTTTCATGTTTTAAGTTATGATTATTGGGATTTCATTTCACTACTATGATTTATCCCATGTTATGAAATTATGCTCTCTTTTTCAGGTTTAGATTTTCAAAATGTTATGTTCTTATGAATATGATGTGATTGATATTTATTTTGTTTACCCTTACTGAGCATTTGAGCTCACCCTTTTATGTTTTCTTTTCCCCATGATATAGAGAAAGGATTTAGGTAATAAAAGGAAGATCTTTATTGGAGATGTTGAAGATCTTTCACCACGATTAGAAGATTATATTCCGTGTTTCCAAAGACACTAAACTATTATGATCCTTGTGTGTGTGTTTTTGTTATGTACTATGTATTCCGCAAAATTAATGTAATGTCCATGTACGTCAAGCTTCGGGTCTCTGCAGTTGGTATCAGAGGAAAGGTTTAGTCAACCATTGGAAACTAGGATGTGAGAACGTTAGTGAGATCCCTTGAGATATTTCTAAGGTATGTCTAGGGATGTCCCTAAGGATAACTATACGTATAGGATATAGTCCTAGAACTATGGTAACGATATTAGATTAAACCAAAGATGTTATATATTGAAGTTAGTCCCCCTTTATTATGATTGTTTCCTGTCACACTATTCTTTTTGGGTTTTAGAAAATGGCTAGAAACAAGATGATTCATGATAACAGAGGATATGATGGACAATGGAATGGTATTCTTCATGAGAAACAAAATGGAATGGGATTTGGAAGTCCAAACATCATTATTATGCTGAATCAGCAATCTCATAATATGATCAATAAAGTAAAATTTGGTATGTTTCCTGACTCGGCTAATAAGAGAAAGATTTAGTTTCATGATGATCATAGAGGAAAGAAAGTTCGATTTCCCCTATGTAAATCATGTGGGAAAATGTATCAAGGAGAATGATTCAAAGGAACTGGAAGATGATTTGGGTGTGGAAAAGAAGGACACAAATCCAGTAAGTTCAAAGGAAAAGGTTCAGTTAACACCAGGGATGAGGATAATAGTATTGCTACGACATCAACAATGGTTAAATGTTTTAAATGTGGAATGTACGGGCATTATGCAAACCAATTCCCTAAGGGAGAGTCTCATGAAGAGAATCAATATGGTCGTATGGGTAGTATTTATGATGATGATGATGATGACACTACAAATGATATGTGAGATGAAGGAATTGTTGAAGCTCGGTCAATGGTTTTAAAATGTAGTGGAATGATTACATGTTTATCAAGTGTAATGTTGTATAAGTAATCTCATGGTACTATGGAATAAAGAGACATCTAAGGATTGTTACACTGTTGTCTTTCCTTATGTTTTGAAAGTATGTGATGAATGGTACCAGTATTTTTGGAAAATAGATGATATGCGCATAATGAAGGGATAAGGAGAAAATTAAATGTTTGATAGTATTCATGAGCTCATGACTGATATAAGGAGAAGGTTATATCATGGTTTGACTATATAGAATTTTTAAATTTTGGTATGTGGAAAGAGTTAACTTTTGATAGCATTCATGTTTTCACTAAGTTTTAATGGGTATTCATTTTTCAAGAGAATACATGATTACGGTATTCACATGATTGGAATGTGACCAATAAGATAATGGGAGATAAATGATGGTTGGTTGATGACATTTCAAGTAATCATTTTCTTTATACTATGAGATTGGACCGAAGTGTTTTAGATAATCCTAAAGATTGGAATGGATTATGTTGGACATAAGTTAGGATATAATTTTTTTCGATATTATTGATGGGATGTTATAGTAATATAGCTTTAGAAAAAGGACAACCTGCAGGACGGGCGACAGCCCATCGCGTCGGACAAGGCTGTGGGAATCGAACCCACAACCGAAGTGTGACTGGCCTTTATCGCCTACCACTGGCCTATACGAAGTCCCTGTTTAGTAGAAACTAGTTTTATTTTATTAAGCGGTATGATATATGAAGTATAAGTTCATTTTCTGGAATCATATATGATTAACCTCACCAAAGACGGACTTATGTATATTTGATAACTATTGCTAAACTTTTGTTTGAAACAGATAAAATGACCCATCATTCTATCACATTATCTGTTTACACTTCACGAATAACAAATTCAACTTCATTTCTTCAAGAGATGAAGTGGAAATTGTTCAAATCATGAACAACAGGGAGATTGTACCAAAATCAAGTAAGTATTTCTTCTAATTCAAAATTTTCAACTTTAGGGAAATGATATTGAAAACAAAAAATGTTGTCTTATTGATCTTATATCTAATGAATCAGATGGTACCCTAGATTATCACAAATTTATTGATTTGTGATTGTTGGCTTTTCCATAGCCATGTTCTCTACCACTCTCCATCAGAACATGATGGTTAGATTTCTCTTCCATATTCATATTTTCACCTATGTGGAAACCCAGTGATTAATTTATTTGGGTAACCGTTAAGTTTCATACTTTTGTTTTTAAAGATTATTTTTGGTATTCCTTTTTACGATGTGGGTTTCTATCAAAGAAATTTTCGAATAGTAAACCATTTATAACCCCGACGAATTTCGAGGGCGAAATTCATTTTAAGGGGGTAAAATGTAACACCCCGAGATTTTATGAAAAATATTCTTTTTAATTTCATTAATGTCTTGTTTTGTACGCTAAACCAAAAGGAAATTGCACAAAACGCATCCTTGATTTGCCTTTCATTACACGCAATCGCGACCTTCCTTGATAGCGTGTGTAGTACGCAATACCGAGTTTCACTAAACAACGATATGCTATTAAAATATTATTAAAACTAGCCGTTATGAATAGTAAGAACAACTTTTTGAAATTTTGTAAATTTTATTTTTTAAAATGGACTTCATTTTTCGATTCGTAATATCAAAATTAGCTTAGGGTGATATTTTGGTACTTTTCGGATAACTTTCATATTCCGATGAATAGTGAAAATTACTAAATTATAATTAAAAACAACTTTTTTAATTGAAATAATTAATATTGATAAATTATTAATTTGAGTGGTTTTAATGTATATTTAGAATATATTTTTACAATTTAATACAATGTTGGTCATTGGATGTAATTTCACATTTAAACCAGTCATAAACAAGTGTCAATCTTTTGATAGTTGTTATCTCTTAAGAACACGCTATTTGTTTTGACGATGAGAATTAATTTTTAAATTAATTAATGCAACTGATATGTTTTGAATTTGATAAAATAGACATCATTTTTGAATTAATAATATCAAATATAGATTAGATCTAATTTTTGGTACTTTTCTGGAAACTTTCATTTTTTGATGAATAGTGAAACCACTAAGTGGTAGTTAAAAACTGAATTTTTCATAAAACACAATTTTTGCGGCTTCTGTGAGTGGAATTTTGAAAATCCGAGAGACACGGTTGATGTCAGTAAGTAAAATGTGGTTCAATGAGATGAAAATAATTTTTTTGGTGAATAGTAACTTATTACTTTTTTTACCACGGTTAAAAGCAAATAGGGTAATTAAGGGTACAAATGATATTATTATTACCCTAACACATGTCCTAATTCTATTGGACAAGTGTAATTCTACCAAAACAACATTAGGAATAAAATATGACCATTTAGGCCCACTTGGATTAGATTAGGACATTTATTATTATTTAATTCAAAGAAGAGTTAAAAGAGTTAAATTCAAACTTTATTTACTAAAACATTTTTAATATAAGGATATACATAAGATAAATACTACTATAAATATTCATTAGAAAGCTAAAAATATTTCCTACATAATGATATTTTATTTGTAATTTTTAGACTTTAAAAAATTTAATTCATTTATGACACAATGATGATGCAGTAATTACTATAATAGTGAAAAATTTGAATAATTGATATTATAAATACCTAAATAAGTTTAATTTGAGACTTTTTATGAATTCCAATAATTTTATAGGTTAATATGACATTTTAGTATTGATTTAATTAACATTGTTCGAACTTATCATTCTGTTAGGATTTTTACAAAAATCAATTACTAAATTGTGTCAAAATTGACATAAAATAGTTTTTAAAACAAATATTATATTATTAATTGTTATTTTATTCCTAAAAATCTAAGGTTTGTCCAAATTAATTAGATAAGGTTATATATATATTAATTATAAACAACTTGGGGTTCGTTTGGCTTCTTATAGTAATTTTATTAACCATATAGTGTAAGAACACAAGAAGAAACGGTAAAAGTAAAATTATTTAACTTAATGTTAAATCTAAATGATAAGGTTAAAATAGGAACCTAAACTTGTCTAAATTCTATTGGATGAGCGGATTTCGACCCATCCCCACCATAGCCTCGAAATAAATCAATTTGGAGCTATTTAAAACCGAACATGACTTTATAATAAAATAATATTTTTAGTTATTCCAAAGGTGCCCCTCTCCTCCCTTATAAAAGGGAACCTCCTCCCTCCCTTTATCACACAACATTGAGCCTTCAAGCTCGGCCAACCCCTGCCACATTCTCTCCTAAAATTCCCTAGAAACATCCTAGAGGTTCTGGTCTTCCTCAAAGACCAATTTTAGTTCCCTAAGAGGAGGTCTCAAAGAGGCGCTTCAAAGAAGAGGTAATTTCCGTAACCGATTCTTTCACCTTTATTTCTTCTTCCACTCCTTCTTCTTAGGTTGTTTCATTATGAAGTAATAACATCAGTATCACTCATATACTGATAAGTTATTATAATTATGAAACAACTCTATTTCACCATCTATCCATCCTACGGAAAACGAAATCACCGTGTGTGCGTACGTACGGAATACCGTCTCCATGCCGTGGTGATATCTATTTTCCACCACCACCTTACATGGATGTGTATAATGGTGTAAATTATAACTATACATAGTTATTAAAACATCATATTGAATCTAATATATTGTATCATCCACTCCAATTCAATTCAATAATTTTGGAAATGATATTATAGCTCGTGCGTACGTACGGACTACCATCTCCACAACACGATGAGATTCATTCTCCATGTTAACCATTTAAGAGTGATTATAAAGTATATATAAGAAATAATAATGAAATATATGACATTATAAAGCTACTGGATTTATGTATATATGTATTTCATCTAGTTAATTCCATTCAACTCAATAAGGAAACGAAAACATCGTTCAGGTGTACGTACGACCTACCTTCTCCGTGAACGATGTATTTCTTTCCATTTACTAATTTATTATATATGTGTATATTCTGAATATATATTATATATAAATCATGTTTTATATTCTGGAATTATGTAATTATGATCTAAGAAATCATATGAATAATTACAAGTCAAAACACAGACGACAAATGAAACAATTTTACCCAAATTACTCTTTAACATAGAATTTACAAAAGAAAGGGTAATATAAATTCATAAGTGAACCATATATGATATAATAACAATGATTATGATTCTGGAATAAGTCAATGATATTATTTAAATCATTATACAGGAGTTTCGGACACCTACGAAGAAAATCAGACCTAAGGTAAGGGAAATATCACAATCTCGTTTTTATCCAAGATTGTTTATACTTTTAAATTTACTGGGGTGTATTTTATCATCCACATCCATGTTTCCTCAATATGTAATATTTATATCCTTAAACAATATTTTATATCCAATTTTACCCTTCGGTGAGTTTTTAGTAAAGGATATGAAAGGAATCTTTTTTCGTTTTTCATACAAGGTACTTTTTGACTTTTCCGACAAAAGTACGGGAAGAATGTTTTTTTACTTATACGACATGAATGGATTTTTAAAACATTATTTCGAAGAAGCTTCCTTTACAAGTTTTCATGTTTATTTTTAATCAAATTCTTTTAGTTATAATTTTTTGACATGTTAATAAATGAAAAGTTTTTTTGAAGTAGAAAGGATATTTTCCTCAAGAATGGAGTTCTAGTGTTTTATCAAAATTATTTTCCATCTATGATAATAAAGGGTTCTGTTTCTATCCCTATTATTACATGGATTTGATTATGTTGTGATGGAAATATTTTTTATGAATTCCTTTATCTTATATTAATTGTTTTATGGTGTCACGATGTTTAAGATTCCCATTTTTATTACATGGGTTATGCAATGATGTATGTTTTAAGATTTTGTGGCACACATAAGAATGGTATCATTATGAGATGGGTGGGACCTATATCTCCCTCCAATGCATTGGGTAAAGATATTATATCTCATGAGATAGACATGGCTGGAATGGTAGGTTATACTGATTCAGTTAAATAGGACTGAAACGAGGGTGACTCGGTTCAGAAATGAACATTGTCCACAAAGATAGTCTTGGCAACGAGTCATGACTAATAAAAAATGATTCTATATGATTATGTGTGTATGAAAGAAAGTTTCATGTTTTATGTTATGATTATTGTGATTTCATTTCACTACTATGATTTATCCCATGTTATGAAATTATGCTCTCTTTTGCAGGTTTAGATTTCCAAAATGTTATGTTCTTATGAATATGATGTGATTGATATTTCTTTTGTTTACCCTTACTGAGCATTTGAGCTCACCCTTTTATGTTTTCCTTTCCCCAGTATATAGTGAAAGGATTTAGGAAAAAAAAGGATGATCTTTATGGGAGATGTTGAAGATATTTCACCACGATTAGAAGATTATATTCCGTGTTTCCAAAGACAATTAACTATTACGATCCTTGTGTGTGTGTTTTTGTTATGTACTAAGTATTCCAAAAAAGTAATGTAATGTCCATGTACGTCAAGCTTCGGGTCTCTACAATAATATTATATTTTATATCCAATACATTAATGAAGTTTTTATTTTATATTACCATATTCTTCTATTTTTTCATTACAATATGTTTGAAATTAATTACATAACAATCTGACATTATTATTCATGTTGGAAAAAATTAATTTTTCTTCCAAAATATTGTTTACTAAAATTTTATTAAAACATTTTTTAAAATTATTAAAATTATTAATAAAACTATTTTTATCCATTTTACATGTGTTAGGATGTTTTTTCCAAGTAATCCTGATGTCAATTTCCAAACAATTGCTCTTTGGATTTTACCCTAAATATGAAATGATTCTTTATTTTGTAATGTATGACATGTATAGAATTTAGAACCATCACGATGAACATATTTTTTAATGATTCCATTATAATATAACAATTTAATTTTGAAAAAAAATTAATCAATTTTTTTAAACTTTTAGTGATAAACTTATTTATAATATAAAAAATGGATATTTTTGTAGATAATGTTTTAAGTAAAATATTAAGTTATTACAACACATCAATGATGTACACAGTTTATTGTAGTAATTACCTACAAGGTATATGTTTTAACGATAACATACTTATTATTTTTATTGATGGTATATAATCATTTTGACTAGGAAATATATTACAATTATCATTCAAAATTATTTTTTTAATGATTAAATTTCCCTTGAAATAGAACTTTTCTAACTATTATTGACATTAAATTATCCCTTATAAGACCAAATTATTTCTCATTAATATAATTCATATTTAAGAAAAGTTTTATTTCAAGTTTTTGTTTTTTAATAAGAAGGTTATATAATTAATTGGAGAATTTTTTTGATCTATATTGTTTACTTGATATGGAAATTTGTTTTTAATTATCATTTTGCATGAATTAAATTTATTATTAAATTTATGATGAATGGATTTGTACTGAATATATTGGTTATCCATGGTAATATGTTTCCACTAAATATAATTTTATTCCCATGAGATTAATATGTAATGTAAAATTATTCAAATGTGAATTTTCTAATTGTTTTAAATTGTATTTTGAACGGTCTTGAATGTAGTGGTTTCATGATACCCGAGATAATAGATTAAAATAATTACGAATTTACATCATCTAATATATAGTTGTTATTATTTTATAAAAAAAATTACATTCTTATCATATTTGGATGTTTTTAATACATTTTTTATTAACTATTTTTTTAATTAAATACATTTAAATATTGATTTTGAATTATTTAACCCTCATAGTGAAATTATATTAATGTAATTTTTGTTTAGTTATTTACCATTCCTTGTTTTTATTGCTGGTGATTGATGATAGATTCATAAAAATAAATATCTTAATGATCATCTAAGTGGACCCATAATTTTTATTCAATCTAATTAATCTAATATGTGTAGTGTTAATAATATTTATGGATATATTATATAAAATAACGATACTTTCTACAAAATTATTTTGTAATTTGTATTCCAAAGTAAAGGAAGTATCAAGTATTTATCTAGTTTACCATGACTAGTAAACTATTTAATCCTTCATGATCTGATCACTGGTATCTTATAATTTTTTCCCTCATGAATTGAAAAAAAAATCATAATCATAAATATATATATATAATGCAGAAATTTTAGAAATAAAAATATACATGATACAAATAACATTTTTATTAAAAATAAATTTACTATCTATTAATCAAAATATAGAGACTGCTTAAATATAATGTAAATGATGATGATATTTAGATGATATAATAGATGGCCATCAACTCATCAGAAACATAGTTTTTGTAATAAATTAATATACCTTTGAGAGATAATAAATCTTATTTGACATATTAAACTAAACATTCATTAATTATATTTCATTGTAAAACAAATGAAAACATATAATAGAGGTTAAATTGTTTAAAATGGTTATTGTGATGGTGATACCCATTAATTCATTATTAATTAAAAAAGATACATTAATTTTAATATTTTTTACTGATGGATTAAAATAAAACATAAAATACATTATAAATATTAATTATAATCAATGAAAAAATATAATGACAACTTAAAATTTATTAGATAATCAATTGGAGTAAATATAAAATGACATAGTAAACAAATTTTGTAAAATACAGAATTCGAATAAAATTTAAAAAATTTGAAATTACTTTTCTAAAATGCATCATCAATTTTATTGAAATCCAAAGAGAGGAAAACATGGATGAAAATGGAAACTTATTATATATCTACAATATAATAAAATTCACTATATTAGTGAATTAAATAAAATATATTTCTTTATGGAAAATATAAGAAATCTAAAAAAGTAAATATGATTGTAAAATAAATATGTACTTGTAAAGTCACTTTTAAATTTCAAACCCTTTAAAGAGAATCATTTATTAAAACTTCAATAATATATATTTAATATATACTATTGTTATCTATATTAATGTGGAATTACCTTAATTTGTGTATAACACTGTAAATGTCATAATTTAGTGGAAATTGAGATGAAATCCTTTACCACAAATTTGACTTGTTTAAAAAATGATATAAAAAAATTTATAATGAAATTTATTATATTATAAATGTTTCAAAAGTTAATTTACATAATTATAATATCATATATGACCTGATTATAATATTTATAAACATATTTATTATAAATTTATCATTAAAATCATTATTTCTTGTTGATAATGGTTTCGTTCTAGATGAAAATTTCTCTTTGGTAATTTTTTTACATGTATATTGATTATGGTTAAATATTTTATATAATTTTAATAGCTATATTACTAACACACACACAAACACACAGATATATATATATATATATATAATACATATTTATTGTCATCCATAAATGTTATAAAAAAATTTACTTACATCATTCATGGCAATGATTAACAGTATGTACGCACAAACACTATTTAAATTTTTTATGGAAGTAATGAAGGAAATGAAAATAATAAATAATATTTAAATAAAAAATTTAATATAATTAATATAAATAATATTCATTAAATATATCATTTTTATGATCCGTATAAATCCTAAATGAAAAACAAAATTTCGTCATGGAGGTGGTAATCTACAATAAGCCCAATTTATATTCTAATTTTACGATGGATTGGAGGGTAAATAGATATATATGATTCTATAAATCATTTGGAATAATAAATTTATAAATTCAATATATATTCTTCAGTTCTATTATTAATACATTCCATGATATGTTGTAATGAGAAACACATTACATTGGTTCGTGATATAGCTTTTTGACAAACTCACGGAAAATAAAATTGTCTTCAATTTGATGGAAAGTATATGACTAATAAATATTTAATAAAAATATAATCTTTAAATTGATTGGTATATTATGTTTCTATTATATTGTAAAGGTTAATATATAATTAAATTTGGAAAAGAATAAAAAAACGAATGTGCTCAATAATGATGATTATGTTTTTGTTTAATGAAATCATTTAGATACCCTCATAAAGTCCCATGAATTAGTCTTTTAAGAATAATAAATCCTATTATTAATAGATATATAATTATATATGATATTTTAAATGGTTTTTTATTATATTGATGTTTCTAAGTGGTCTAATGAAAGATAGGATTTCTATCCCTTTATTGGTGATGGGAGATAAAATCTTGTAAATTTAAAAAATATTAAAATATAATAATGTAACATTCATGGAAAAGTATTTCAAAAATGAGATTTTACCTAATATAATGAGGATTTAATAACAATAGAATCATCCAATTATTTTTATACATGTTTTGACATAATTTTAATCAATATCATTTTGATTAAACCCTTCATTAACCGTTTAAAAATATAAATTACTTCATAATTGTTTCTATATTTAAGAGTTGTAATATTAAATATAAGGTATTATTTGGAATCAAAATGTGAATGGGACAAAATTGAAGACTATATATTACCCTAATCCTGAATTAATATATTTGATTAATTTTCAACAATTTAATACCATATTTCTTCATTAAAATATCAATAGGTTCCTTTTTGAAACTATTTTATTAATTTGAATTTAATTATCCCAATGAAAATATATAATTTTCATATAAAATTATAAACAAAATCAATAATATTTTATATTTATTATTATAATTCATGATGAACTATATATCATAAAAATATTACTTTTAGAGATTTTCAAAATTATTTAATTGATTTTCTTACTTTTGAAGAAGCTCTGAGCTGTCATTGTATAAGTATTTAATGAAATTTTTACATCACTAAAAATTAAAATTACAATATCATGTCAAAAAATTAATTAGTTTTAAAATATAAATTTTTAAATAAATATATCTTCTCTTTATCATTGTATATAAATTCAATAGATATTAATGTAAAGAGAGTCATATTATTTAATTTTCATTAATAAAAATTTATATAAATTTCTTTATGAAATACTAATCATAATGTAACTAAATTATATATTATGTACTATTAATATAAAATAAAATATAGAATTATTATTCTAGGATACATTATAAAATTTACAAAAAATATTGTAAAAAATTGTTATTTTTCACTTTTCAAAAAAAATTATTTTGTCAAATTAAAATAAATATAATTATTCTAATACATAAATTATGATTATAAAAATGATAACTATTTAAACCCAATGGTTTTTATAATAAAATAATGAAATTCATGAAGAAATGTGTCATTATTAAACCAAACATTGTTTTACGTAGAAAATTGTAGTGTAAAATTTTAGAATAATTTTTCCACTTAAGGATTTTGAAATTTTAAATATCAATATAAACGGTGTTGATCAGTAAGTTATTTAGTGTCTAATAGAAACAACTTAATTATTTTTGAATATTATAATTCACTTAAAAATATTAATATTAACCTTATGAATTGTAATATATCCAGATTAATAGTAATCACAGTAATGATTGTATTTCTAATAAATTATAAGACATTGATTTAATTTTTATTTTACAATAAAAATAGTTATTGTTTTAAATTTGGTCAATAAAATGTGATATTATTTAATAATTAATTTTTTTATATTTATCGATTTGTATTGATAAAATGGAGTTCATTTGTAAAATTCTACATGTAAAAAATTGGTTGGGTGATTTTTTGCTATTTTTCTTAAATACATGAATTTTTTGTAAATACTGATATACGATACTATTAAAAATAACATAATAAATGATTTATTAAGTTGTTGTTGATGTTCTGATGAGGTAAACACCCATGTATAGAACTCACGTGAACAAATTACTATATTTTTTACATGAATAGATAATATTCTGTTTCTTGTGAAAAAACTATTAACTAATGATTTAAATAATGTAAACTCCCTCCTCTCCTCCATCATAAATACCACACTCACACCTTCTTCATAAATCACCCCTCATGATGGGTAAATTTTACATATTCTACCCATCCCTTTTCCCAGGCATCTTACCCACGTTCATGACCATTTGGTCTCACCAAAATGATAATACCAATGGATTTAATGATGATCTCAAAGCGAATAAATCAACAGGTACTAATTATCTTTAATTTTCAATTAATTTATTTTAAAGTATTTATTTTCATATTCCATCTTTAAATAATCTTATACAAGAGAAATTAGATCTCTAGTATCTTATATATTCATTATTTCTATCATGTAATTGAAAAAAGTCATGATCAAACTTCATATCCTATACCTCTCATTCTAAAATTGAAAATATCATCTATGATGTTTCAGTTTACCAAATCATAGAATGATGTGTTTTCAGTTTACATCAATTCCTTTAAACATTGTTGTAAAACCATTTAAATTTTGAAAAAAGTAAAGGGAATTTTATAACAAATATTATTTTTTGAAATTAACAGATATTCATAATAATAATGTTAAATGATGAAACAAGTTCATGAATATCAATGAAACCTCATAATGATTTAATAATAATAAATATTTTATACAATAATTCATAATCATATATGATAAACAATAATATAAAGTATATTTTGATATTCCAAAAAAAATTAACACTATTTAATTCCAATTTTAGAGTTTCGTTTTTTTTTTCTAGAAGAAAATCCGTTATAAACCAACCATTAGATTCCTGTATAGAACAGAAAAAAATGGAATAATAAAAATATTTTTAATTAATTGGTGAAACAATGTTATAAAATGATAATATATTGTTTTATAAAAATTAAAATTATTCAATTAAAAATTAATAAAAATAATTTAACCATTAAACACGAGGTTTTATAATTTCTTCAGTTAGAAGAAGATGATGTAAGATAATTTTTAGTCCAATTTCCATTCTTGGGGTTAATATTTAAATTATTCATTGTCTGATATTAAGATTAATTGTGTGATGATTTATTTATATTAGGTGGGTATTTATATTTTATAAAAATATTAACTCCATTATATTAATTCTCAATATAAATATCATTTTAAAGCATCTTACTTTTACAATCTTTTTTAGAAGTCTCTTTTGAGAAAATCCATAAATACTATTAATTAAATATGCCATGAGATATTTATCATGGTTTCATGATAATTTGATAATATAGTGATTCCATTTTATTTTTTAATAGTTATATTTAGAAAATATGATTTCATTACCATGTTCAGGGTTTATATATATATATATATATTTAAATGTAAATTTTATGAAAATGGTATTTTGATATTTCAATGTGTTGTGCTACAAAGATTTAATTTTTTTCAATTGATTTGATCATGATATGTTCCTTGGAAATAGTTAGTGTTGGGTTATGATCATTATATATGTTGATATTATGGTTTTTTATCCATTATCACGGATGATATGTTTGGTTGATCCCATTATAGATCATGATATGACACGTGAGCCCCATTATAGTTATCTAATTCATTGGGTACTATAGAGTTGGATATTGACCGAATGGTTAATCCATGTATAAGGATAATAATATGTGTGATATGGTGAATATTTTCACAAAAACATACATGATGTTTCTATGCATTCTAACAAGTTATTTTAGATATTGTTTATTTTTTTTATCATTTTACTAAAGATTTAATTCATTATATACCCTACTAAGAATTTTGTGATCATATCATGTCTTAAATATTTTTCTAAAATTATAATGATGTGTTAGAGAAATAAGTATGTCAAGTTAAATTTTATGATGATTTTTCATTGAAATCATGTTTTATTTATAATGATTTATATTTTCAATGAAATTGATACTATTATAGTAATATCCACTCTATATAACAGTTGGATTATATGTCTGTTTTGTTTTATATTTTTCTAAAACACTAAACTTGAAATGATACTCAAT
Organism: Viscum album; assembly: GCA_963277665.1. Classification (NCBI taxonomy): domain Eukaryota; kingdom Viridiplantae; phylum Streptophyta; class Magnoliopsida; order Santalales; family Viscaceae; genus Viscum; species Viscum album. Next base: position 50,980,680 of record OY728143.1, on the reverse strand, counting down.
GTGTAATAATGTATGTTTTTTTCTGTTTAATTATTATGTAATGTTTTATGGTAGTGTCCTTATATTTTGTATCTTATGATATTTTAGATAATATTAGGGGTTAGGATGATGTTAATTAAATACAGTAAATTATTTTTACATTATTGATTTATTTTAAATGATATTGAATTTAAGTATTTCAATGATTATTCATCTACGATATGTTTTTAGAATGGTTTTATGTAGAATAAATAGGGAAGCTGATGTAGGAAGAAACCACGAGGCTAATATCTGTTCGAATCTACGTCCTGGAATTGAGGGAATCATAATCGAGAAGATTGGGAAAAAAAATTCCTCTATTGACTTAGGTGATAACTATTTATATAATCCTTTCTAGAGAGGAACCTAATCTAGCCATAAGATTATTTAATTTAGAGATAATTTTTTGATGTAACGTCCACAAACATTCAATTGAATGAATAATCCAGTGGTAGTCGAATAATATTTCAATTCTCTAAAAAATATATTTGATGTCATGGGATGTTCCTAATTTCAAATTTAAATACCATAAATCTATCGTATTTATGTTGAATCTGATAACTGGTCGAATATGTTGAATAATAAATGAGAAACTGATGAACTCGAAAATCTTTAATTGGATTAATTTAAAAGCTATTGGCTAGATTTTCTTTACCTAATACTGTTTGACTCTGGATGAATAAAAATTACTGGGAATTGAATAAAAAATATAGTGATTTAGTGTAAAAATATGAATCCAATTTAAAAAGATTGAATAGGTATATACCATATTTTACTTAGGATTAAAATAGTAAAATTAATAAATTATAAAATGGTTTGAAATCATTTTTACAATGAAAATTAGATTCATGAGTGTTCAAAGTTCATAACAAAATTTTTCATTGTGCTAAGAAATTTTTGGAGGAGTTTGTAGACATGTGTGTGACGCATGATGATATGAATATGAATCAGTCACATTGGCAAGAATTGGGATAGAATTTATTAATGAAATCTAGAGTTAATAAAAGTAATTTTCATTCTTTTCAAATATGTGGAAAATCATCTTGCTGAATGACTTTTACATTTTGATAAATTATAATAATGTGAAATTGTTGTGAACATGTTGCATGATTTCAAGGAAAATGATCCGAAAATTAATGAGAAGTTAATGGAGATATGATTCAACTATAATGAATTTGGTCACTAATCTAATGTGTATTAAAATATAGTCACTTATAAATGAAATTAGTATGATTGGAAGCATAATGGTTTGGAAATATCCCAGGTTACCATTTCAATAGATGATGATCTATCAAATAAATTGGCATTAAGGAATTTTTCATTTTTTCCAATTTTGAAAATATTTAGTTTTACTCGGGGACAATACAATTCTTTATTTTTGAGAAATTTTATACAAATTTTGGAATTCCACGATAAGAAATTAATCCATAAAAGACAATAAAAACTACTAGATGAAATATTATGGAAAAAATAAATTATTAGAATCTACCTATCTTTTTCTGTTGGAAGAGTTTACCTACAATCCTATTGTATTCTCTCTTGTGGAGAGTGTTGTTATTATTGGAATGTATTATCTATCTATTTATTATGCTATTATATATTTCAATTCCAATGAATATTATTTTCTTAATGTTTTTGAGAAATTTTATTTGAATGAACCCAGAGTATTAAAAACTTATCATGAAGCTATGAAACTGAAAAAATAATGAAATAAATGTTATCATGCTCATATTTCTAAATGTAAGGGAACTATCTAGATTAATGATGTGCCATTGGTAAATGAATACCAGGATGTTTTTCATAATGATTGTAGTGTGGTTATTCCAAATTTAGAGGTCGATTATACTATTGAATTTGTTCTTGATACTATGTAAATTTGTAAACCCCCTTATATAATGGATTAAAATAATTTTCTTTAAATAATTGTAATGCATGAATTATTAGATAAAGACATCATTTGACCCAACACTTAAACATGGAGAGATCTTGTCTTTATCGTTAAAAATATATATAGTTCAATGAGTCTTTTCAATGATAATATATTTCAAAATATCATCATTGTTAAAAACAAGTATCATTCGACTCATATTAGAGATTAGTTTGATCGTATAAAGAAAGAAAAATATTTTTAAAACATTGAACTGGGATTAGGGCACCATCAGATGACTATAAAGGATAATGACATCTTGAAGACTGTGTTCCTCACATTTTTTGGGCATTGTGAATGTTTCTTCATGCCGTCTAGGTTATATAATGAACATGCTCTATTAATGAATCACATGAATATAATATTTCATGAGTCCTTGGATAAGTTTTTTGTTGTGTTTATTATAAAAATTTTGGAATATTCTAAAATTAATGAGGAGCATGAAAACAAATAATGGATATTTTTAAATCGTTTAATGAGATAATATTTTGTGGAAAATTTAGAATTTCAGAATTTGGTTAGAGAAAATTTTATATTGTTGGTCACAATGTTTCTAATGATGGAATTACTATTTATCATGCTAATAAAATTGTAGATGAATTCCAAAGACCCAAAAATATAAGTAATATACATATGCTTCACTTTTTGGAATTTTATTACTAGATGTTTTTGGAAAATTTACATGGTTATCTAGGACACTAACTAACAAAAATACTAAAGGTGTTAAATTCATCTGGATAAATTAATGTGATGATTTTTTAAACGAATTATATATGAGGTTGTTGAATTCTCCAGTTCTGATCCTAGCTTCTATATGTTGTGAATTTCGTATCTATAATGATTCTTCATTGATTTGACTTGGTGGACTTCTATTGTAAAATGATTAGGTAAATTTTTATCCTTTACATCAGTTGAAACCTCATGAGGTAAATTCCCATATAAATGATTTGGAATTTTCTCCTTTTTGATTTGCAATAAAAAATTGGAGGCATCATTGGTATAGAGTAAATTTTGAAATATATAATTCAAAAAATTCATGATGTATATATTTACTCAGAAGTAATAAAACATGATTAGACGAATATAGATATAATTGATATAATATTATGACTGATCTATCACTTACCATCCTAGAAAATAAAACAATACTGTATATTCATTGAGTCGAACACATAATGCATCATTAACTATGTAATGGATAGAATAAGAACCATTGATTGATGATGTAATGAATTTTTTTTATGATGTTGTTGGTGTAAGAAATTCCTCAGTTTTGTTTCAGGTTTTAGTGCATTCATCTCAACCAGATTGAATTACGGGTGTGAAAAAAGTATACAAAGTAATTAAAAACATTGTGGAATTTGTAAAAATGGGTACATTAATAGAGTTTAACATTGATAATGATTTTATTGAGTTCGAGATGAGATTATTTTTTCTTTGTGATTATCAGTTGATGATAGAATTTTTATTTGAAACTCACAGTCTCTATTTTTAGTTCATCCTGGTATTCAAAATTTGTACAATGATTATCAAGATTATTACTGGTATGATGGAACGACAATTGATTTTACAGATTTTAATAAGAGAAGTGTGGTATGTAAACATGTTAAATTAGAGTTGTAGTTTTTGATTGTGATGTTTCATCAATTACCAGGGCTAGAGTGGAAATAGAAAAAAACATCAATGAACTTAATTTTGGTTTTATTGATGACCTCTCGAGATAACAATTTATTTTTTTTATTGTTGAACATCTGAATAGTTTTTCACATTTACTAGATATTCGTGATAATATGTATTTGAATAATATTTCTACAATTTAGCTCAATGATATTATCAGTTTAAAACGAGATTTCATTATATTGTATCTAACCATGATACCGCATTTATTTATAACTTTTACAATGGTCATCAGAAGTCATTGTTCACAAAAATAAATTTTTTCACTTCTTTTCATCATCAATTTGATATACAGTACGAGATAGAAATCCATAATTTTAGTGTTATGCTTTGAGAAATTCTAAGGGACTACACTGGATGTTGGGATCAACACCATTCAACAGTCAATTTTTTTTACAAAAACACTTTTCATTTATTTATTGAGATGTATCTTTTTAAATCATTATATGGGATATGTGGCTGGACTCCTCCTTTTTTGAATGACGTCATGGAAAGGAAGTTGATGGGGTGAATTATTGAAATAGATATATGAAAAGATTAATATTATTCAACGAAAGATGAGGAAAGATCAGAGAATGAAGATAAGTTATGCAGATCATTGATGTAAATACCTCTCTTTTGAGGTTTCTAATAATATTTTCTATAAATATATCCTTGTAAAACTATCATGAAATTTGGTAAAAAAAAATTAAGCCCGAGGTAAATTAGACCTTTTAAATTCATGGATAATGTTCGACCTTTCACCTACCGAGTATATGCTCCTCTGAATTTATCTCAGGTACAATATTTGTTTCAGGTTTCTCTATTGAGAATATATTTTCCATATTCATCTCATATTTTGAGATGAGAAGTAGTTTAGTTAAAAGGGAACCTTTTTGTAATGATATAATTGTTTATATTTCTTATCATAGAGATCATATATTGTAGAATAAGATATTCCACCATGTAATGATTTTGTTGAGAAACCACATTGTTGAAGAAGAAGAATGGTAATCTAAAAATGATATGAGGGACGTGTACACTATCTTATTTAATAAGTAAATTAAATTTTTCAGGATGCAATTTACAGAAGGTGGGGAGAATGGAACACCCAATGGTTTTACAAATACATTAAATTAAATGCAAGAACCACAATTTTTTTAAAAATAAATACACTGTTTTTTGGCTATAGTTATAGTCTAACAATTACACATAAATTTTCCACTTATGAGTTTCGAATTTGGAACAAACATACAAACACAATTGTAACATCTATGTTGTTTAGAGTCTGATAGAAAGATAAATTAGTGAATATTAACATAACCATATGAATTGTAATTTTTCCATTATAAATTGAAATATGACCTAACGAATACTAACCTTATTAATAAATGAATTTCTAATAATTTATGAGACCTATAATTTTTTTTCATTCTATAAATTGAGTTATAGTTATAAAATTGTTATTTTTTGTAAATAAATTATGATTTTATAAAAAAATTAATTTTATAATTTAAAAAAAAAAGCTGATAAAAGGAGTTCATTTTAGAATTAAACATGTTGAAAATTTGTTTGGTTGATGTTTTGGTATTTTAATGAAATGCATGATTTATTTGTGAATAGTGAAATACAATAATATATAAAATAATAAAAATACTTGATTTATTGAGTCCTTGATGATTCTATACTAAGGTAAGCACCCTTGGTTCAAAATCACATGTACTAATTACTATTTTTTCACAATAATCATTTATATTCATATCCTTAAGAAAAAAAAAATTTATTAAAATTATATAAACCCCCATCATCTCCTCTACTATAAATTCCACCTTCAACCCTCTCATACCCTCTCACCTATCATTATATTTGCATGGAAAATAATTTTCCCAACCCCCTTACCAAATCTCTTCCCCAAGTGGAAGACAGTTGGGGTCACCAAAAGGCTAATGTCAAATACCATAAGGATTATCGGAAAGAGAATAAATCAAGAGGTAAAAATCACTATTAATATTATGGTAATTTTTCATATTCATTATTATCTTATAGTATCTTCAGATTACCTTATCCAATAACCATTAAATCTCTAGTATATTATATATTATGGATTGTGATCATGTTACTGGAAACATTCATCATCATACTTATTCCCCACACCCACTATCTCTAAAAGTGAAAACACCATCTTTCAAGTGTCAATTTACAAATATCATGGATGATGTGTTTTCAATTTCATTTATTTCATTAAAATATGGGTTTAAATACATTTCAAAGGTCTAAAAATATAATAATTTGTGTTTTTTGATATCTATTATGATCTAGATTTAACATATATGATTAATATTAATGGTTTATGATGAAACACGATTGTTATTATCAAAGAACTGCTAAAATTAACTAAACATCATTAATGTTTTATCTAATGATTCATCATCATATATAATAATAAAACTACTTATGGAATCATTAATTATTATTTAAATAAATTAGCACCAGTTAATTTCCCATTTATTATTTCATTTCTATTGGATAAGTATATCTGTTAAGACGAAAAAATTGGAATCATGCAATGAACTAACCAGGAAAATGTAAATGAACAAAATATTATTTATAAATGGGTGGAATTATTTTATAAAATTACAATATAAGATGTTATAAAAATTAATATTATTCTATATAATAATAATAAATCACTTTAAACCATTATAAAATAGGTTTAATCATGTTTGCTGTGAGACGAACATGAGACGATGGGATATTTTACCCAATTTATATTCTTTGTGTAATCCATCTTCATTATTCATTATGAGGTATTATGATTATTTTTTGATGTTTTGTTGTTTATATTATGTTTTATTATGTGTATTTATAGTGTATAAACAGATTTACTACATTATATTAATTCTTACTCCATATTTTATTTGTAAGGGACATTCATTCAAAATGATTTTTTTCAGGTATCATTGGTGAAAATTCAAAAAGACATGTTTTTATATATTGTATGACTGATTTATAAGGAATTCAAGAATCTTTTCTTCTATAATGATTCATTTATATGTTTTAATTTAAATATTTGGAAAATATGATTTTTTTCAGACCCGTCCCACATGGCATGTTCCATGTCTACGACACACACACCTTATATGGGCCAAGGGTTGGTGACAAGCATCAGAAAGACATATCCCTAAAATGAAAGGAATTGACTCAAAAAATATACACACATACACAAGGAACACTGCGCACTATAAAAACATAAGATAAATATAATGGTACAACCACAAGTGAAAACAACTGCGAGTTTAAAAGTAAGTACTAAAAGTAAAGGGGTAAAATACCAGCACAACTTAAATAAATGTACCACAAAAAGGAAAAATTACTCCTAAGGATAGCTTACAAGGATCCTACCAGAAGGTTTGGTAAAACTCATCAATTCGGCTCTCCACGTCTATCGGTCACCTCTAAGAACAATCTATTAATAATCTCTGAGCACCGTCTAGCCCTGAATCTTCAAGACTCAGTCAAGCTATCTGTCATCTGCACAAATCACAATAAGGAGTGGGTGATGCCCATACAGAGCTGAGTATAACAATACTCAGCAGGGACCCCAAGACCCCCAATGGTCTCTCATAATTCCAATGAAGAAAAAACCAAAAAAAAATAAACTCCATCATAATTCACAAATAGAAAGACTCGGGTCAATATATGTATAGCTTAACTACAGATGTACAGTTGATTAATTATAAATTTAGTTCATCTTATTTTGACAAGAAACTCTGATGCTGACCCACACAAGTTCTCTCGGTGTTGACCCACACCAGATCACTCAACGCTGACCCATAATAGATCGTTATTCCATGACCCACATAGGATCACTAACCCACAATAGACTAATCAGTGTTGACCCACCTAAGATCAAAATTCATATTTCACATTAGAGCTATCAACTAGATTCATGTACAATGAATGATTTATTTTGGTTGGATCTTCTCCACATTACATCAACTGTATTTCAACAAGAATGTGGTCGCATTATGTAGTAACCTGATGAACCTCCATGATATAAGGGTTCCAGCGCAACAAACGACGCATCAAATGGAAGCTCAGTCTGTATGTTATAAGCATTTTAGTGTCGAGGGCTTATTTATATTCAAGTATGATCTAACCCATCCATACTCTAATGTTATATGAAACTCATGTGGAGTATATTCTATGAACTTCATTTTTATATGGGTTTTTGAACCATAGATGGTTCGTGAAACAGATGTATAGATTATTACATATGACCATTTAAGTATAGTTGGGCCAAAAGGGTATGTTTCCTGTGTGAACCTATTAGCCTGATCCAACTGGATTGGACTAAAGGGACTGTGTTGAGTCATGTATCCCAAGGCCTTGTCTATCCCGATGGGCTATGAACTCAGCCTGCTAGGTCACAGGTTTTGCTCGGCCCACCAGGCGGGGCATGGCCCGCAGTGCACAAGGGTTCTTCTCCCCACCCAAAAAATCCCAACCAATCGGGTCTTCAATGAAATTTCTCCAGTTAGCGCCACACCTCCTGGTCGTTACTGTCGGAATGGTAACCTGTAGATCTTGTGGACCACAGGTATGCTCTCTGTGTGGATCAAAGTCATGGCCTTCCATCACGGTGTTCCACTCTACTCTGATGTGGCCGATAAAGTCCATCCGCCCCATTGACTATTGTGGATCCTTTAGGCACTACCCCCTTCTCATGGCCTATGGTAACTGGTCGTCGCCTCCTCTAGTGGTCAGTTCCACCTCACCAATGATCCTTCCGTAGGCTACCAACTAAGCTACGGTAGTCTAATTCCATTCCCGTCTAGGCCTACGGGTCTCCCCAGATGGCACCTACACCATGCGGCTCAAATTTTATCCTTGCCACCATATTCCTTTGTTTCCCATTAATAATAACACCAACCCAGTATCATCGTAGGATCTATTCCTTATTATGATTGTCTCGCGCCCTCCGTATTTGTTTTATTACATGGGAAACACTATTTAATCATAAATACCCCGATAAAAATACCCCTCATTATCCACCTTAATTAAAGAACTAAATTTAGATCAACCCATATGGTGGTTGATCCATGTTTTTTATAATATTGATGAATCGATAAAAAGAACCAAATGTAGATCAATCCATAGGTTGGTTGATTTGTGATTTTTATAATATTCATGAATCGCAAAAAAATGAGAAATTAAGAACATAACCCCCAATCTCAAATATGTAAATAGATGGTATGGATGAGGAAGACGAGACCATGTATGAATTGTGTTCTTTGGAATTAATTATTGTCTGGTTCAGGTCTTCTATGTCATCAAAGATCCATTCTATGTTTGAGGACGTCATCCCAGGTCAATCATCAAAGGCTCCTCTCGTGATTCCACAAGAACCATGCTGAATATTTGATTAAATTGATGTGAGGAACCAACCATGATTCATAACATTAATTTGGTTCATTAATGGACCATATTTTGTCTTCCATTAATACAACCATAGTCAAGATTACGCAACCCAAGGGTGTAGTCATTGAATGAAATATTAACGTGGTTGTCCCTCCACGTCACTCAATGGTTAAAAATAAGAAATAAAATAACTCCTGAATTTATTTTAAAAATTTTGTGTAATGTCAAAAAATTTACATTTTTGTCCGACCCTTACAGGTCAATGTGATGAATCTCCTAAGAGACTCCTAGAACAGTGAAATCAATGGTTCAATATGATTTTAAATCTAATAATTGGTTCAAATGGAATAAATTGTTGCTTGAAAATTTTATGAATGTACCACAAAAAAGATAAAAATTTATTTAAAGTCACACTTGACCCATGGCGGTCTAGGATAGGATCATCGTAAAGGGAACAAGACATAAATTTCTCAATTTTACTCAAAGATAGTTAATATGAGTTCTTGTTAAAATGATATTGATTTAACAAAATGATAATTGTTACATAGTTATTTTATTTATGGCCAACAAATAATTTCCACGGTGGGACGGCTTTGGCAATTTTTATTATCTGCCTAAGGAAAGTATACCCTCATGAACTAAGAAGTAGTCTCGGATTTTTAATCTGAGTCTATGTTGGTGTGTTATAAGCATTAGAAAAATAAAATAACTTTATATAATTATTTTATTTACGGTAATTCCATTTTCTGGTGCTCTCACTAGAGGGTTGTGCCAAAAAACATAAGTTATACCATGGGTAAGCCTGTCATCCTGAACGTAACTCTGAAAACAAAATTCAGATCGGGGGACCCATTTAAGAGTTGTCACAATTTTTCTGGAAAACCACTGACACATGATATTTAAATCTTAGATTTTTTGGAAGGATCATTCCAGGAACTTTGGACGCCAGAATCACGTATCGTCAAATCACGCGGTTTCAAAACAATTTCATATAATTTAAAAAAATATAGAGTTATTCAGGGAAATTTCATTCTCATCACCTTAGGTCATTACATCCCCAAAATCCAAAACAAATTCATATAAAAAAATAATGGTAGTAAGCATGAATCTGAGCCTCCCGCTCCCATGTACTGCCCTGGAGGTTCTCATGCTGCCACCAAACTCGCACAAGAGGTATCGAACATCCATGAAGGAGTCAGTCTAGTCCATCCCCAATCTCCACTGGAAACTCCATATAAATCTCCCCATTGAGAAATTCCAACTCTCCAATGTCGATAACGTGAGATGGATCAAGAATGCATCAATTTAGATGCCACATTTGAAAAACAACATGAACCCTGTGAATTTTTGGGGGAAGATCTAGGGTACTCCACCTCGACAACTCTACTGAGAATCTGGGAAGGTATGATGAACCACATAAATAGATTGTCTACCTGGCCAAATCTCTACAATCCTTGTCAGAGTGATACATGTAATAATACGTGCTCTCCCTCCTCAGAATCTATGGGTCTATGTCTCCTATCGGCAGAATACATCGGTCTACACTGTGTGGTCTTCATCCTATCCTAGATGATCTGCATCTTTTCAGTGGTATCCCATACCAACTTCGGACCCATCTGTGATGACTCCCCAGGGGTTTTCCAGCATAGATGTGATCTTCATGGTCACATGTACAAGGCCTAAAATGGATCCCTAGATATGATGGAGTGATAAATGTTGTTGTATGAGAACTCTACTAGTTGTACGTGATCCTTCCAACTGTGTCCAAAATCAAACAAACATGCACAAAGCACACCCTCCAATGTTTGTGTGGTCTGCTCCTTCAGACTTTCAGTCTATGGATAAAAATATATGTTCAATCACAATGAAACATGATTCTTAACATTGACTTGATAACTAGTGATGCATAGTGATACAAACTATGCCATCACTTTCTTCATCCCTAGACACTGGTACTAACTCCGAAGGTCCTGGTACATCTTCTCCACACCTGGATTTACTGCCAAAGGATATCTGTGGAACTCCCTCAACACATCGTCTCATAACATCACTAGTACAATGGTGCATCCTATGAAAAGAATGATGTGCACCCCACCATCAGAATAACCTTCCATAGAATATCCTGAAGATATCTAAAAACATTGGGTCTCTCAGTCTATATCCACATGTTATGCCTCGCTAACTCGTTGATGGAATGGAAGAGTGATAGTCATAGATTGAATTAATATTCTCCATCACTATCCAAAAATATATCTGCAATGCGACTAGGTACTATGTTCTCTCACTAAGAAACTACAGACCAGACCTCTTTCTAAGCATGTCTACCACCATGTACCCCTTCCCAGGTTTATATACTATCATGATGTCATAGTCCTGGTGGAACTCTAACAATCAACATTGTCTAAACAACTAAAAAACCTATGGGAACCTTTCCATCCACGTGAAATGATACCCCTTATAACTGATTGGTCTGACGTCAACCCTTTGGTAGTGGGTACAAATTCTCCATGGACATTTGGTTAATGTGTTGGTAATCTACACCATACCTAAAACACTGAGTCATACTAAGAACTTCCTCTACATGTCTTCCAACTATACTCTCACCTCCCAAAGCTCCATGGGAGCCATCTTCAATGAAATTTTAAATATTTTGGTTATCCCTGGGTATAATCCAATCCTGAAGACCCTCTCCCTACAGGGAAGTAATCATGGGAAAATATTTACAAAGGATGTTCCTGCACAATTCCACTATTGATGGGAAACAAAAAATATAAAATATTCATTCCACATGGATAAGTTTGGCGACTCCAGATTGATCAGCTGCACCCATTTATGCGCAATTTTACCCCTTACATATTGGGTTTCATTTCTTGAGGACAATGGAAAACCTCTTTACAATGCTATAGATATCCCACAATATTTTTCAAAAAAAGAGTAAATTTAGGAATGAATTGTGGATGACCCATCTATACACAAACTAACATCATAAGGCATCATCATTTCCATGAAAAGGTTCTAACTGAAACTCTCAACTCAAGGGGCAGATCACACTATCATCATATGTGTGATTATCGAGTCTCCTCCAATAGGTATCTACATTCATAATGGTCCTAAAAATTGTTTATCAAGAAAATATCATTCTTGAACATGATTCATGACAAGAATAAATGATTAGTACCTATTCCTATTAATATGGAATCTAGCATTAGACACTGACCACACCTCGAATCATTCCAGGAGCTATTGTGTCACACACAAAGTCCACATACAGCTACTCCTTTCCAATATCCTTCCAGTTATTTTAGCCTTGTGTTGAACACATCGGGGTGGTTCTTGTAACATTTCTAAATGAATACTACCTCATGCAACTCTTCTAGGTCCTTTTCCACGTCTACTACCCTGCCGATTCATCTGTCCCTCTCACTTCTTATTCCCAAATCATTTTACATGCCCAAGTCTCTAAGACTGGAATAAGATTCATGCATTCCCACTGCTAACTTTAAATAGATGTATCAACGTAGCCAAAGAACATTCAACCAAAAAGGAACTCTCTTTCACCCTAACATAAGTATGAATGTGCAGAATAACAGTTCCTTCAAGGATATACCTAAACTAATCTCATTCAGAGGTCAGTGCCCTGAATAACTATTCTTATCATATTCATCGAGTTCCTGTAATGGTCGGAAAGCCTCTATGAATAAGAAATAACTGACATGTCATCCTATTGAAGTTATAGAAGCTATTGGGAACACATAACACTTTTATTTTATGGAAAATACCCTTTCTCATCAGAGGGTTCAAAAGATCTATCCATATAAAATTCACATCATCGTAATATCAGGTTAATATAAAACATGTCATCACCCCACTGGAAATGTAGAAGGATCACTACCACAAACACCCTAATATTGAATGGTACCTTAAATAAATGGAAACTCATTCACCACATCAGGCCAGTCCTTAGCTGCTTGTGATTTAGGATGGCCTCAGATCCATTGTGGTATATTTTTCTGAAACTCATGTAATGCACTGGGCTAACATGTGTCCTCTAACAGTAGCAGCTGTAGTAACTGCTAACCAATGGGCAGTGGTATCACTGGGACACTGATCGATGGTACCATATCAGGTAATAGTCCTTTTATTGAATCCTCGTCAATTTTACACCATCCTCATGGTCACACATATGAATCCTGACTAGCTTTCTACACGGTGGCATCATGAAAGTGTATCACGATGAACAAAAGTCCTTATGTTATAACTGGTAAGATTAATCACAATAGATCAAGAAAAAAAACTCAAAAAATACACAACATGTGTTTTCTTGTACTGAGTCAGAAAATAGAATTTACGTTCCTAGTGAATGGTTACGTCAACCGCCACAATAACAATGGACTCCCTATACTGAAATCTGAACTAAAGACACATAACACTATGGCTCCAATTGAAAATAAATACTCATAGTTATTATGGTAGAACGGACCACCATTAATACCACATTTTGATAACTCATCCCCCAGGTCCAGTGCCATGAATACCCCAAGCCCACCTTCCATAGGACAAGGGTTGGTAACTGGAACTGGATAAGCATATCTCTAAAATTACAAGGCATTGCATCAAGACATGTACGCCTAGAGACAAGGTACACTATGCACAAGAAAAACACAATAGAGTAAGAATGGTTCAAACACAACTAAAACCTACCAGTGAGGGTAAAATAATTTACTAAAAGTAAAGGGTTCATAATACAAGAACAATTAAAATGGAAGAACAAAAAAAATGAAAAACACTCATGAGGTCCTCCACCAAGGATCCTACCTGAAGGGTAGGTACAAATCGTCAATATGGATCACTATGTCAAATAGTCACCTCTGTGCAGCGTCTATTAATTACCTCTAAGCACTCTCTAGACCAGACTCATTAATTCTATGTAAATATATCTATTGCCTATACAAGACATAACAAGGTGCGGGTGAATCCAATGTAGGGGTGAGTATAACAATACTTAGTAGATACCCATAGACCCTCAAGGGTCTCTTAGAATTCCACAAAATAAAAATCACAAAACATGATCTCAATCACAATCCAGAATAAAAATTACTCAGATCAAAAAAAGTATAACTTATTTACATAAGTACAATTAATTTTTCATAAGTATATTTTATCTTATTCAGTCTAGAGGCTCTGACGCTAACCCATACATGATTGGTCGATGCTTACCCACATATGATCATTCGGTTCTGACCCACACTAAACCTCTAGGTGCTAAACAACATAGTATCATAAGGTATAGATCAACGCAAGATGGCCTGGTGCTGACCCATAAAATTTCACTCGGTGCTGACCCACACAGGATCGATCGGTGCATACCCACACCCAATCGCTCGGTGCAGACTCACACACAATCGCTCGGTGCTGACCCACATAGGATCATTGGGTGTGGACCAACAAGGGATGTCTCTATGTTTACCCACACAAGATTGACCCTTTTTGCCCGCATAGGATCACTATTCATTTTTAACATCACAACCATCCACTGGATTAGAGCACAAAGCATTATTGATTTATAGAAGATCTGTTTCTCAAGAAATCAGTCATCTTTCAACTATCTCAATGTCACGTGAAGGTGTAACCCAATGAACTGCCATTTCATAAGGGTTCCAATGCAATTGGTAGTGTGTCAACTGAATTCTCAGTCTATATGTTATAGGAATTTTAGAGCCAAGTGCATGGTTGGATTCAGATACTATCCAATCCAGCAAAACAGGAACATTCACTGAAATTAATGTGGATTATATCAAAAAGGATTCATTGTTCTATAGGTTCCATCATAGTATATGGTTTTTCATATGGTCTTCTGTATTAGTAGATACACCCATTTTAGTGTAAGCGGGCCAAAATGGGTTTCAGTCCAGCATGACCTGGTCGGACTAGCCCAACCCGTCCCGCTGGGAACGAACCAAAAGAGATGGGATCGGTCTAGTTTACCCAGGCCTGGTATAGCCCTCTATGCCAGGGGATCTACATGATATCCAGTGGGAATGGCCCATTTGGCCGTGGGTTCTACTCGGACCACTAGGGCAATG
Source organism: Viscum album (assembly GCA_963277665.1). Lineage (NCBI taxonomy): Eukaryota > Viridiplantae > Streptophyta > Magnoliopsida > Santalales > Viscaceae > Viscum > Viscum album. The sequence goes on along the minus strand of OY728143.1, from coordinate 50,965,575 downwards.
GTTCTGATCCCCTCCTGAACGGTCTAGTCATTCGAGTCTTCAAAGTAGCGGTGCCAGCTGGGGTTGCACCATCTGGCAGGTCCTGCTAGACTGGTCACCTGCAGAACCCATATACCTTGTGTCCGCCAACCGTCCTGGCTCGATGTCATTTCCTTCCTTCGTAGCACTCATCCCTCTTCCGATGTCGTGGGAAAATGTAGGCCGCACCATTTACCATTGCAGCGCCATCATGCACTACCATCTTCTCGTGGTTGATGGTATCCGGTGGCCAGCTCCACCATTTTCTGACACCGTCACTCCTACGATGCTTCCACGGGATACGGACGATTCTATGGGGGTCCAATTCCTTTCCTTTCTGCACCTATGGGCCTCCTGGGATGATTCTTAAACCATAGAGCCCAATGTTTTGCCTTTCCGCTATATTTCTCAGTCTCCCACAAAGAATGAAAAAACTTGAGATAAGCTAGGGGTCTGGGCCCTGTTCATCTCGGCTCACACCCTCTATGTAATCATTTTTAAATGGGAATGATTATTTAATCATAAAAAATAAAATGAATAAATCCAACATTATACTCTTACATTAATGAAAAAACATAGATCAACCCATAGGATAGTTGATGCATTTTTTTCATAATATTCTAGAATGGGAAATATGAAAGAATTTAGAAGATAACCCCTCCCTATAATACATTGGTAGATGGTTTAGAGGAGGAAAGAAGATACCAATTTTGATGTTTTTTTGTTGTCATTCACCGATGTACCATTCCAATCCTTTAAGGCTTCGACATTCCATTCTACGTTGGATGATGTCGTCACCAACACATTGTCAGAGTTTCCTCTCCTGAGCCCACAAAAACCATGCCCATGCATTGTTTAACTAGATGTGAGGAACTAACCATGATTCATAACATTAATGTGGTTTATTAACGAACCTCATTTTGTGTTCAATTAAAACAACTAATGTTGAGGATACACAACCCAAGGGTAAAATCATTGAATGACATATTAACTATATAGTCCTACCACATCACTCAACGGTTCAAAAAAGTGAAAAAATAAATCCTGGAGTTATATAATTATTTTTTTAATGTCATAAAATTAAATTTTTTGTCTGACCATTGTTGTTCGAAATTATGGTCCACCTCATAGAATCCCATCACTACACGTTCAACAGTTCCCTTAGAATATTAATATGAGAAATGGTACAAAAAATATAAATCGATTCCCACACATTTACTGAACATTACTTAAAAAAAGTTCAACATTTTTTATCAGTCACCACCGTCTAGCGCCAGTCGATGTTAGGCTCTACCTAAGTGGAACATGACCACACGAGTTCAACCGTACTCCCAGTTTTCAAATTCGATTTGATGTTTAGATGTTAAAGGAATTGAAAATAAAATAATTGTTACTTAATTATTGTATTTACAAAAAAACCTAACTTCAACTGTTGGACTGTGCTGGCTAATGTTAGTATCTTTCTAAGGAAAGAAAACCCTTTCATTCTTCGCAGTGGTCTTGTATTTTTAATTTGTGACCTTGTTCGTCAGTTATATGAATTTGAAAAACAAAATAATTTCATTAATTATTTTATTTACGGTTTTTCAATTTTCAGGTTCTCTCAGCGGAGGACTATGCTGACTAAACAATGGTCATGCCTATATCAAACCCACCATCCTCACTGCAAAAGTACCCTCAGATTATTGATCCAAGAATCCTTTTAATAGTTATTCAACTTTTTTAGGAATATCACTCACACACCCTATTTATTTCGTAACATTTTTTGAAGGATCATTTCAAGCAATCATGAACTCAAAATCACATGTCGTCAAATTTTGTGGTCTCAAAATAATTCTATTAATGCAAAATATATATATGCTAATTCTATGAAATTACAATTTCATTATCATGTTAATGTTATATTTATATATATGTTATTTTTTTGTAAAAGGGTTTTTTTGATATGTTAAATTGTTGTTCTAATGGGAATAATTGAGTAATCGAGTGATTTGTTCAAGATATGTTCATTGGACATAGTTAATATTTTTTTGATCCCATTATAGTTCATGATATGATGGGTTAATGCCCATTATAGCTCATGATATATTTTTGTAGCCCATTATTGCTCAATATATTATGGATGAGCCCCATTATAGCTCTCCATAGCATTTGGTATTCCATAGGTGGAAGTTGACAGATTGGTTATTCCATGTGTAAGGTAGATTATAAGGTTGATATTTTAAATATATCCCAAGAAAACTACATGATGTTTCTATGAATTATTACATGATTAATGATATGGTGTTTATTGTTCTTAAATTTATCTTTTGACTATAGTTTTTTTTCTATGTATCTGTTATTAATCTTTTTTTCTCATGTCGTGTTTTATATTTTTATCATAGGATAAATGGTTGTGCAAGTGAAATACAATATTAATGTTAAATATTATGATGTTTTTTTTGAAATATATCATTTTTATTTACAAATTTTTATAATATGGAAGATATGTATATTGTTTTTTGGTATACAATCTATATAAAACACTAATGCTGAAACGATCTTAAATGTATAAGAATGTATGTTCTATTCTTATTCATAATTATTTAATGTTTTAAGGTTGGATAATTATAAAATATATATAATAATAATTATAAATATGTTATCTTTGTTTATATATTTCATAGTTTCATGAAAATTTATATATTAAAGGAGTTACATTTAGTTAATGAGAAATATATCATGAACTCTCATGGTGTTACAAAAGTCATTAAATATCATGTTATTCATCATATTTTGAAAATATATTGAAGATATATAATATTTAATCAACTCTAAATATCTAATTTAGATCATGATTAGCATGTTATATGTTAATATATATGTAAGAAATTTATGATTAGAATATATGTATATCAGACCATTTATGATAAATAAAATGAATTCATAATTATTATAATTAAATTATTCCTTCAAAATACTAATCATGTGGTTAGTAATTTTTCACATGAATTTTAAATTGGTGGGTGGAATAATTAATCATGGAACCATTCTTCAGGAAGATACATCCTAGTAAATTATTTGACTTATCATTATAAAAAAATATAAATCACCGTTGTATTGATGTGTGAGATCAGGTTCCCTATTAATGATTCTCTGTAGTTTATTTAAATATTTCTAAAAATATGATTACGAAAAGGTCAAGAATCTGTTATGAGTCTTGTTTGTTATTGGATTTCATATCCTATATAAATCTCATAAAATATTTCAGCTGTATCGAACCATTATATGAAATCTACATATCATAGTCACAATTGTTGGTCTGGGTAGATTCCAAAAATATAATAACATTATGGATATTTTAATATAACCTTAATTTAAAATAAATTATTTGAGAATAATGATTCTATTAATCAATAATCTATAGTTACAGAATTTTTCATATAACATATCCTTCATCATGGTAATACACATAATCATCAAATGGTCATCATGTACTTCTATTATCGTATAATATATTATAAGTACATATAAAAAGGCATTCAAAAAAAGATTACATCTATATTTAAATACTATATTCATTAGGTACATCAAGATATCTGGGGAATTGATTAATAAAAATGACAACACTATAACATCAAAATGAACATTCCTTATACAGATGTCAATTATAAAAATATTATCCTTCATAAATCCTAATTGATGATATCTAGAAAGATGGTAAATCTATGTAAATGGTTTATTAGAACTTAGTTGTTAAAAAAAGAGATGAATATATGTTAAATGGAACTTTTTCCAATTATTGGTCTTTTTATGTACTTTGTAATCAATGAAAAGACACATTCTCCCATCTTCAAAACAAAAACAATATCAACATCCAAGTGTGATTTAAATTGGTAATGAAATCCTTCATAATGATTATAATTATGTTGATTATTTTAATACAACTACTCAATTACAGGCATTCAATATGGATTATATGAAGTAGGATTAGTTTCAGGTATGTGTTTTATTTAAAATTGAGGTCCATGTTTTAGAGGAATAATATGGATTTTAGTTGAAAAAAGTATCATAATCCTAAACAATATTCTTATATTTGATGTTTAATTTCCCCATAACCATATTATAAAGTTTCCCTCATTATTTCGTAAAAAGATTCACAAAGTATAATTATTTTCAACTGGAATATCATATTCATCCTCACAACAAAATTTATGAATACTCAGTTATGAAATATCAAACATGACATCGCATTGTTGGAAATTGATTTAGAATATACATAGAGATATAAAATCTATCAATAAAATAAAATAAAATTCATCTAGAGTACACATCACAATATTTAATGTAATTACATTATTAATAAATTATATTCCAAAGGATAAATTTAGTTGAGATGTGATCATAACTACCATTAAGAAATTTTTACTTCAAGGTGAACGTGATATCATTGGGGGGTGATGTGATACCCTTATAAAATTATTTAAACATAAAATAGTGTTTAAAAAATTAAAAAATTGATTAATTGTTAATTATAGTGTAAATGATAATTTTAAATTTCCCCAATTCATAGTCACGATACACTTTAGCAAATATGATCGCATGGAAAGTAATCATTTGTCTTAAATTAAGATGTTAGACATGCTGATTTTTTTCAATAACACCATTATTTTAGCACTGATTGAAATAATTTTTGAACAACATGAAATGATATAATTTATCATTGTATAACGAATTATATTGATACTTAATACCATTATTTATTCCCCAATACACATCAATATAGAATTCTATTAAACAATTGTCTAGTAGTCAACACTTAAAAAATTAACGGAACCCCACAAGGTAACATCCATGCTTATTCCATATGTACATCAAAAATGGAAGATTATTAATATTATCTCCTTTAATGATGTATATATTATAAATTCCTAGAAATTACATTTTTTCTCCCCACAGTCATGATTAATGCTATAGAATCCAATGCCAAACTCTATTATATGATCACATCACAATGATTATTTATATCAATAAATGTCTCCTATAGAAAATGAAATTAAGATACATGGCCTCAATATTCGAAATTACTTGGCGGGTTTTTTTTACTTTTAATGATATCATTGGGAGCATTCCTTTCATGTTTTTTAAATTATTCAGATAGTTATTACTTATCTTATCATCCATAAATTATTGTTTACAAAAGTCACCTTCTATTTTTTATAAAGTGTTCATAAATAATACTTATTTAAAATTAAATTATAAACTATTCAAATGTTATAAATTCACATTCCTCCAATTGAGTCTTATTCTTGGTTTGAGTACACCATTAATCAGCATCAAATTCTAGATGATACAAAAAAAAACCATATCATGGTCTAATAATTAGATAATTGAGAATAAAATTTCTATTCAATGAATACATTTCTAAAAAATTGGGTTAGAAAAACCATTGATATAATTTGAAAATTTTCACATAAATGACATAATATCGAGTTTTACATTCCTTAGGTTATTTGGATGTTTCAAAAAATTCATGTTCTATGTAATATATTGATATTATTTTCCATTCATATTAATAAGATAATAAATTTACTATCACATTTAATTATTGTTTTATATGATAATAAATATTATATAATCTATCACATTCATCTTTTTAAATAACTCATAAAGTATCTATTCATTTTCTAAATCACAAAAATAATTGTATAAGTATGAAATATATTTAATCTTCGTAATTATTCACATGTTTATGAAAAAAATTATTATCATTCCATAAATTATAACACCTTATTTTAACCCATGGATGATTAATTTTATATCGTATCACTATGTATTGTCATAATTTTTCACTAGTTTTATCCTTTAATTCATAATAATCATTCACATAGGTAATATGAATTTACCAAATTATATCCCTCAGGATAGTATATAAATATATGAATCCTTAGGCCCATGCATCGTTCACCAGTGAAGATGAAGATAATACTTAATAGTAACCTTTTTAGGTTTTTACCCCAAGGATAATATGTTCCATAATTATATATACATCTTAGAATATATATAATGATTCATTTTCTAGGAGAGCCACCTCCTTTATTTACAATAACATCAGATGATCCCCTATTCTTATTCTTATAAAATGGGTACCCACTATTTCTGTCTAATCATATTTTATAATAATATGTAATCTATCCACAGATAAAAAATGATGTGGCCCAAGAATAATATAAATAAATATTGTTCTATTTGAGATTAATATTAAATATATCTGACAATAATAATCACTGGATGACTCAAAAAGATTATTATCTTTGGGGAATAATAAATAATCAACATGTTTTATAACATATATTGTGATTCTATCCCATATTAATTCCATAACTATACTTTAATTAGACATATCATATTTAATATCATTCTTTTAACGTGGCGAAATTTTTAAAATAAGAAACAGTGAGATCAGATGATTAGGAATGGGAAAAATATGATATTTGATTTTATGAAAAAAGGTATGAATAATCATATGGTCTTGAGAACACAATAATAATATTAGAAAGTTATACCAAATACGTCAATGATCTTTAATTTCATATCATAAAATATAGTTTCGTTATAATGAAAATATAATTTACAATAGTAGAAATCATAAATAATTATTCAAGATTAATGAGAACTTATCATAATGATGAAACATATGATTATGGAATAAACATATGTATAAAAAATTATTTTTTTATTTAAGTCTCGAAAACATGTCAATCATAGGGGGTGTGTTCACTCTCTATTCCCATGAAAATTTTTTCAAAAAATGTTTCTTACTGAACATGGATCACTCTAGATTTAAAATCTTATTATATCATCAGATATTATTCATTAACCATTACAATATATGTATATCTAATTTTTGTCCCACCAATCACATAATGAAAACCATATATATGTCTAACATAGAATTATAAAATATTAATCAAATATTCATAACATTAATCATGGAAAATGGTTTTTAGAAAATTCATATCATCCATAATTATAATACATCAAATGTAATAAAATTAATGTTATCATAAGTGCATTCATTATCATATCATACGTTAATTTACCCATGTGATAGAAATGGGGTTCATGTAATCATCCTAATATAATCAATATAATAAATCATACATAATATTGGATGTAATTATATGGGAATTTCCCCAACGGTTCATAGTAATCATAAATTTATATTGACATGGTGGAAAAATCCATTTCAAATAACTTCTCAACCATTCATTTGAAATCATGGGTAAAATATCTGTTTATTTTGATCAACTTGAAACTATAAATTCCATGAAAGTTGAGAAAATTATATTCATTGAAAATAAAAATGAACATTTTAAATGGAAGGTATATCTGAAAGGATGGTCATTATAATATAATAATTTTTTCATACCATATATGAAAATGGAGATAATTATTTTTAATCTTTTGCAAAAATTATAATGAATATTTTGTGGAAAATAATAATTTATTAATACTCATTTTAAAAAAATTTGGATAAATTATAAATTAATAAAAATAGGTTTTTTAAAAAATCATATATTTAAAAATAGTAATAAATTTATTTTAATGTTCATGGATAAGGATGAAAATATTTTTTCGGTCAAAAAAGGAAATATTATATTGTTTTTATATGAATTAACATAATCATATTATATAACAATGATAAGAATATGATAAAGTTGTATATTAATATTAGGAATAACCATATAATATTAAAATATATTGGGGTTTAAAGACATGGTCCTTATCAATCATCTAATATATAAAATAATAATTTTTTAAATAACATCTATTTAAAATATATTATCCTGAAAACTAGTTTGTTTCAGTGAATTTATTTGTTCTATAGTAATATTTTTTCCATGGTTTAAAAATAAATATAATCATAATAATGAAATAATTATCATATATTTTATTATTATACATAAATTTATAAAAATTTATAAAATTCGTTAATGGATTATGAATTAAAACCTTTCATGTAGATGATAGTTTGTAGTAATGCATGAGTGATGTTTCTAGTTTTATGTCAATAAAGGGGAAAAAGATAAATAATAATATTTCTCATTATAATAATTTTCATACCTATATATATATATATATCAGTATAATTATAATATATACTTATAAACATCAATGTAAACCAGAAAAGAAAAATTAATCACATTGATTAGTGATGAGAGTAATCCATATAACCAATATAATCAATGTCGTTATACAACAGATGGTATAATAATAAGGTTTATATGATATTATTATATAAAAATAACTAATATACAATAAATATTATATATAATTATTTTATACGTTATAATAAGAACATATGAATTTTAGAGATGGAAAATGATTAATATCACTATATAGGGGTCGTAGTCAACAGAAATGCACAAGTGATTATTTCATTTCCCATTACATTGAAAGGATATGGAAAATGGTTTTTCAATGATAAATATAAACATTAATATAATAAAATATTAAAAATATTTTTATTGATAAAAATTATTTATAGGTTGTGGATGAATAATTATGTATTTAAAAAGCTAGGTAAAATGTTTACATCTTCTTTGAGATTCCCCTTTTGTCTTTCACTATAATGATTATTAAGATGTTTTTAAGGTAATAAATTATTTTCAATATTTAATAGAATTAGTATATTATGGTTTTTTAGGACATGGAATATATAATTTTCACACCTTGTATGAAAATGGGAGGATAATAGGTTACCCATTATATGTGAGGCGATAGTTGCATAAATAATTACTCATAAATAATTAAATAATTTAGTTATTGTTATTACAAAAATTGAAAACAATTTTCCAAAAATAATATGTTAATATTAGATAATATTTTAATTACATAATAAAAATATTTATATAAATTTTTATGTGGTATTTTTAACATTATGTCATTGCTGAACTACAAATTATCTCGTTTTAATCCAAACTATTGAAACAATTTTTAAATATTATTAAAATTATTTAAAAAATTAAACCAAATAGATTAAATTTATTAATATAATTTTAAATTTAAATCACATTCTATATATAAATAATCATTGTGTTGCAATAATTTATAATAATACATTTTCTGAAAAATGAAAAACTTTCATTGTTTATAAAAACATATTTTTTAAGAATAAAATTTTTTTTAACATAATTTCATGCCATGTAAAAATAATTATATTCATGTTGAAATAAATTATTGAATGAAATATACGAAAATTTAATTAAAATAATTCATAAAATACAGATAAATTATTTATAATAACATAGAAAAACAATGTTATTATTAAATCATTTATATTATAAAAATTTATTATTTCCCTCCCAAAGATTTTATTTTGGTTTATAACAAATGAAAAACTAGTGAATTTAATTTTTTAATATATCAATCACATTTAATCCTTTTTTCTCCCACTAAGACCATTCGATATAAGTGATATAATATAATTTTCAAACCAACTACTAATTGTTCTATATTATATCATGTTTTGTTTAAACAGAATTATGTTTGTAAAATGAAATTTCAGTGAAATAATATTTATTTAATGAAATATATATAATAAAATATAAGGTTTTCATAAAACTCCATTCAAAAATTTTAGGATATTTTTTCATTATGGACGATGATTTATTATTGTATCTCATAATGGGATTTCTTTCTTCAAAATTTTATGAACATAAAACTATATATTTAGGGATTTTATAGAAAGAACATAATGGTACATGGATATGATCAATAATTACAATTTACTATCCTTTTTTATTATTTCAGTTAATTAAAAAAATTATAATATAGAAATATTTTTTTATACATTTTTATAGTGGTATATGAAATATATATTCTAAAAATATTCATTTATAGAAATTTATTTATCAATATGTATATAAATGATTCTAATATTTATGGCTTTAATAAAATGTATTAAAAAATATTAAATAATAAATTATTTTCAATGATTATATTAATATTTTGATAATACTTGAATATTTTTAGAATATTTATTTTTCAAATACTTTTATATGATCTGTTTGTTTGTGAATAATAATTGAAATACATTTTTTTTATTATTTATCATAACCCAAAAAATAATTTTATAATGAATTTTATTTTTATATGAGAAACATCATGTCTTATATATTGGATAAAATATATTAAAAACATGTATTCCCAAAAAGTTATAAATGTTAAAATCCTCATTTTTTCCTGAGGTTTTAATAACATATGAGCATATATTTTTTATAAGGATTGTAAAACATAATATTGATAAAGTGTAAAATTTAAAATAATATCCTTGATTTGTTAAAAGAAAATGAATATATTTACTAGGAATTAGGAAAATTTTAAATATTTAGAAAATAATATTTTGAGAATAAGATTATAGTATAAGACTTGTATCATAAATTATTATTAAATTTTGATTAAATAAGATAATTTTTTGAATAATCACTTACAAGTTTATTATTGACTACGTTTGTTTAAAAATAACATCAATGTGTTTAAGTTAATGAATTTTAATGTGAAGAGGTAAAATTTGATGATTTTTTTGTATGTATTCCGTGTTTTTGTGAAACTGAACTATGTGTTTGTAGCAACGTCCCCAATACATTCCTCGGTAACCTATGACATATAATAATCCAAAATCATCGTTCTTGTGTCATGGATAGAGGTGTGTGTCATTTCCTTTTGAAATAAAGGTTTAAAAAATACATGGTTTGATTATATTTTGTAGTGGGTTTTAATTTGGTAGGGAAATATTTATGGGTGTTTCTACATGTATACATGTGGCTACTTTTCATTATGATTGGTTGATCATTGTGAAGTTACATAAGATTTGAAGGGTGATTTTCACCATATCATTTTTTTAAGGTAGACCTATAATATATGGAACGGTTATTACATAATGGTTTTCAAATTATGAGACAACCATGACATAATTACACAATACATCATTGAGAGTGTGTAGTTAGAAGTGGGAATAGTTATGATTTCTAATATTACTATAGGATATCATTCTATTAGAGTTGGGCATGCTATAGTTAGTTTTTTGAGTCTAGTGGTTTAAATAGATCATGATGGAATAAATGGAATTTTATCAAGTATATTTTTTGTATGAAAATAGATATTGATATATGATTCCATATATTATAATCAAAGAACATGAATATAAAAACTGATCGAATCCCTCTTTATTTCTACAGCATTAGAGGTTATGACATGTTTTATATATCGTTGAAAGAACACATATAGTAATATTTGAGGTTATGATACATTCATTTTGTTAAATTAAAATATTGGATATTCAATAGGGATGTTATGCTCTATATTTTACACCTTTATATGCATTAAATTATAATTATTCACCACCATAACATGGGAGTCACAAATTAAATTATTTTATGAATAGAGTGTAAAAATTTCATTGTAATTACATTGGAATAATTTCAAATATCATGATTACTCTTTAGTTGATCCCAATAGTTCTATATAGATAGAGATACATGTAGGAGAAATGCATAGTGGTTCAAGATTATCATTTTCATGGGATTTTTAGTCTTACATAAAAATTGTACAGTGATGAAGAAGTAATAGAAACTATGAGTATTACTCACATGAACATTTATATTATGTGTTATTGATGATACACCAAATTCTAGGTGTATTTTAACACATTAATTTAATGTATATAAAATTTGTTATGGAAATACTATTGAGTACTTCTTTATGAATAGATATAATGCTGCATTATCATCTATGTGATATGTGTGTTTAAAAGGCCATAATGACTAAACTATTGTGTACATTAAAAAATTGTACAAAAATAATTTGTTTTTTGATAAAGGAATGTACAATTTTCATTATATTTAGATTATCATAGATAGGGTGATTTATGTAAAATTTGCTCCTGGTATTTATTACTTTAATCAATCGTAGAAAAAAATTTGGGGAGAAAATGAGGTGTGACTCACATTATGAGAATAAGTTAGAATTAAACAAGTAAATGTATTTATTATATATTATCAGAAATCATCGCCTTATTGGGATAATATATATTTTTTGGTATTGAAAATGGATATCAATGGGAATGAAAATAGTGTGATGTTTTCATTATCTCATACAAATCAAAGTAGAACCAATTTTTGGACAACGAGATACCAATTTTCAAAGGGGAAAATTTCTATTATAGGATTCAAAAATTGAACGCTAATAATAGAAATAATGGATTAATGTTTAAGTTAAATTCGTTATTTTATTTTATATCACATATAATGAGATGTTTTATTGGAAATATACCACACATAATTAGATTTAAATGTGATAAAATTCATGTATTTTAAGAGCACTGTGCAACCCTATCTATAGATATGTGATATATATAAAATCACTTTTTTCTATGTGGGATAAAAATATTATAATCTATGTAGGTGACTCTAAATATTGATATTCAATGACATAATAAAATATATATAAATATGAAGATATTTTCATGATCCCACCAATAATAATTTATCTATTTTTTTGATATTTTATATTTTCTTATGGAAGATAAGCTTGAACATGGTAAAAATAATATTGTTTTTATAATCATCAATTGAATCAAATTAATACTGCCTCCACACGTCATTTTAAAGGTATACATGCTTGAAGACACTTATCCAAAGGATATATATCTAGAAAGAATCAATGTACACTTTTTCATTATCTTATAAAAAATGTAGACAATGAATCTATGGTGAAGGATATATCATTAGATTTTTTCCATGGAAAGAATTAAGAAATTTTCTTTTAAATATGATGAATATAAAGATGTAGTCGATGAAGTGATTTCACACCATTCATCAATCCTCAAGATAAGGTATGGAAAAGTCAAATAAATTATTTTATTTTCATTATTTTTGTGTTTTAAGGTTGGAAATGTGTATTAAAATTTTTAAATACGACAATGAAAAACTTATAATGAAAAAAATATTTATATGTGAAAAAATAGCGACCTAACAATAAAAAAACTCCTAAATATGAATAATATTTTATATCATTAAGTATAAATATTAAATAGATTTAAAATGGATGTGGTTAATGATTTTTGAAAATATAATAAGTTTCTTTTGTAATTTTGTTGGATATAAACAAGAATTATTATATGGATGATGAAAATGATGAAGTTAAGTGAATATATTATATTACTGTGGGGATTAAGGCATTATATTATGAAAATGAAAAATTTATGGATATAATATTTAATGAAAATCAGGTTTTTCAAACCTCTAAACACAATATGTACAAACATGAGAAAAAAATTCATTGTTTAACAATGAGTTGAAAAATATAAATCATGAATTTACAGAAACGCTTATAACAAAGTTATTATCAATCTGAAAAAATAAAAATATATATATATATTCATTGATTGATTTAAAAATGCAATCGAAAGGTTTAAATGGTATATAATATCCAAATTAATAATTTTTTTCATAGAGTTCAAATTGTGATGATCAAGAATAGATTCTTATACCCTTCATGGTATCGAGATTCAAAAACACACCATCTACATATGATGTTATTCAAGTCCCTATGTGGACATATAAAGACTGTATTCCTATCCCATATATGTAGTTATTTTGAAAATTGGTAAATTTATATTAGGGATTTATTTTAAGGAGAATAAAATCATGTATCATGTTATAACACAAGAATTAACACCCCATAGTAAACTACATTTCAGATAATCTCAAACCTATTTAGAATCGGGGAAAAGTATAGGAAGATTACCCAAGAAAATCTTTTTTATTGTTTTTGGAAGTTTTACTCATTCAATATGTTAGTTAAATTAAAAAAATAATTATAAAGTGAAACAACATCTAAAAATGGTGATAAATTTTTCATCTTCTATTTTGGATTTTATTGTATAATTATTTTTTATGTAAATAATTTTCGTAACAATGAATTATTATATGATTCAAATATTCTATGGGATGTATCTAATTAGACATAGAAAGAGGAATCCACTGGATTAAATATTTAAAAAATAATTACGAAATTAATTATATAATTTAATGTTTCTCATATGTGGAAAAAAATGTGAATAATGGGATAAACGAAAATATCAATTTTGAAGAAAATAACATAAAATATCTTTAATAATACCATATAAAATTAGAATCAATATATTTTTGATATCGATCATAGAAAAATAGACTGATTTGGTTTATTGGTTTTGGACAGTGGGTCAACTTGAAACATGATCAGAAATAAAATTATTATAGTTGGTATAAAATATCAATAATGTGGAGGGTTTTTTTTAATGATGAAGAACATAATATAATTATCTATAGTAATGATAAGTAAAAAAATGGTTCACTGAAATATATATTTTCTCTTGATATAAAGATATTTCCATAATTCCCTATTCAATATCCTGTTCTGTGACTTCTTACATAATGATGAATGTGGAAAGATGTTTTTAACATTAAAGATAATTTTGTATTTTTTACCCAAAAAAAAGTACCCTGGGATATAATTATCAAATTGGTGAATACAATATTTCTATGATTTCTGTTGGTCGGAGTGGACACTCAAGAAGGGGGTGAATTGAGTTCCAATTAAAAATTTATGTTTAAAAGATTTCTATTAAAATCCCCCAATTTCAAAAACAAATTAAACTGTAGTGAATTTATATAGATTATAAAGGTTCAATTAGTTTCTCAAAGATTTATTAATTCTCAGTTAACTTAATATTATGATTAAATTAACTTTTGAAACTAACTTACTGATTTATAACAAACATAAACACTTGAGAATTTAATTATCAAAGTAGCTTTGAAGGTAGATTATATTTCAAAGTAATAGCAGCGGAATATGAAATAAATATGTATAGTATGGATATAGAGTATGACTACAAACACAGAGAGTTAACCAAGAGGTTTAGTCTCAAGCCGAGACTTTGTCCTCTCAAAAGGTTATATAAGAAATGATCCACACCCTGGATCGGGGTTAACAACAGTGAACAGACTGTCCAGGTCACAAGACCTCTACCACAGTTCTTCGTGGGAAAACAAACAACAGCATCCAGCTGTTCAGGTCACAAGACCTCTACCACTATCCACAGTGGGAAATGGGGTGCAAAAAGGATTGCTGAGGATTTACAGATCCTCCAGTGAAAGTACAGGAGTCAGTGTTTGTGTTTAATACAGCAGATAACACACACTGCTCAATATGTAGAATAAATCACAGAACAAGAGATGTAGAGTTTAGAAGTGGTTCTGGTGATCTCAGTGTAGCTCTTGTATTCGATCAGAAGAGAGTTTGAGTCCTCTTCTCGTTTCTGTTTGAGAAACAGAGTGTCGTATGCTTCAGGTTCACAGGTAGTGAGAATGTAGTCGATGAATCTCTTCAGGGTTCTTCTTGTATGCACAGAACACTTCTCGAGTATACTTGATTGTCTATATGCTGCTCTGTGTTCTTGATGGAACTCGTTTTTATCTTCTTGTGATTTTGGTATATTTCGTCCACCACGCACTTCTCTGGGTCGCATCCTGTTTGGGCAGCGTAGTCTTCTCGTATTTATCTCCCGACAGGGGACAGAAAAGATTTCTTTTCAGCAGGTACGAGGTACGGGTTCCTGACATCCGACAACCTTTATCAGATATTTGACAAATCATCAAAATGTATGATATGACCGTTAGATAGATTAAATGTAGGAAATAAAGAAATTAAAACAGTGAGTCGAGAATGTATGTCACTGTTGACTTCAACTGTGGTCTTCCAACTGTGGACTTCCTTCTGACTGCTGACTTCAACAAAATGCTTGCTGTCTGTAGGCTTGCAATGGTAGCTTTTACTCCATGTAGCTGTAGCCTTTCTAACTGTAGACTTGTAACATCAAATTTGTAGAACTGTAACCTTTGTCAACTGTAGACTTCGATCATCAGTAGACTTAGTAGACAGAAGCTGTCTAACTGTAACCTTGACTGTAGACTTCGATCATCAGTAGACTTAGTAGACAGAAGCTGTCTAACTGTAACCTTGACTGTAGACTTATGACTGTAGGCTTGTTCGTCTGCGGACTTGTTTCAACTGTAGACTTGTTCGACTGTGAACTTGAGCAGATATAACTTTGAGCAGAAGTCTTGTAACTGTGACCTTCGTCTGTGAGCTTTGACAATAGATAGCAGTAGACTCGTAACTGTAAGCTTGTATTAGTCTTCGACTGTAACCTTGTAACTGTGAACTTTTTGCAACAAAATCTTAAGGTGACAGTTAGCTGTAAGTGTGACTTTGAAAATAAAACTCTGACTGGTAGCTAACAATACCAAACTTATGTAAATGCTACTGTAAGCTGTTACAGTAAAGTTATGAGAGTAGGAATATGAACTGTTTAGAATAAAATACGTTTAAGCATAGAATAATAAGATTAATGCAAGGTTTTAATACATCATAATCAATGGTTAAGCATGATTTGGGATTATCAAAACAGGTGATTCCAACAATCTCCCCCTTTTTGATAATCACAAATTATGTCAGTATGAAATATAGAAGTATCAGAGAGAAGTGTGCAAAACACAGTATTAGCAATATGAGCACAAAAATTAGGTATAATCTGCAAGGATTTCTCCTCTTTGTATAGGTTTATTTCTCCCTTGAGTTTTCCCAATTTCTCCCCATTTCTCCCCCTATCTATTTTTCCCTATTTCTCCCCCTTTTTGATTAACAAAAAGAAAGACAGAGAGAGAGAAAATAAACATTGTATTAATAAGGAGTACAGTACATGACCGAAAACGTGAATACATGATCCCTATCAAAAAAAATAAACAGACTCAATCCTCTTCATCTGGAGGTAAGGGATCTTTTCCTTTGGAGGAAGAAGATGGAGCAGTAGGTGAAGGATCAACAGGCTTAGGAAGTGCAGCAGGAATGTCTGGAGGGGCAGCAACAGATGCTCCTGAAGGCCTGTAGTGAGTAGCTTGCCGAGGTATCAGTGGTCTAAGGCTTCTGAGGGCATCAGAAGGAGACATTACTGAAGAACCACTGGGGTTAGAGACAGGTAGGGCAGGAGGAACTATAACAGGTGTGCAGTCCACATGAAGAAAAGGTAGGAGCAGATTCCTGAAATCCATGATGATGTTTCCTCCTCTGTCCATGGCAGATAAGAAGTCATCTTTGTTTTCCAAGAATTTATCCAAAGCCGGGGTCAACTCTCGTAGCTTGCTAACTTGTTCTTTGAAAGCTTGAGTTACAGGAGGCACCTTCATAGTTTCTAGCATGAGCTTGAAGTGATTGTTCAACTGATGCTTGGTGAAAATCCGATCAAAGTAATAATCCACTTTACTTTTGATGGCCTCCTGAGAAGCAGTAGCAGCCTGCAGGTGCTCACGAACAAAGCCACTGACTTCTCTTGTAGTAGCAAGGATCTGTAGGTCTGATGTGTCAATTGCACGGGCCTGAGTAAGCTCTTCTCTGAGCAGGCTTCTAAATTGCTCAAGGTCCACAGGAGAGCTAGATGAAGGAAGGGACTTGACTGAGAATGCCACTGTCTCCTTGAAAGACTGAGTCAGATTTCCAATCACTTTCTGAATGACAGCATCCTGATTGCTAAAGTGTTCTTTTACTGATTTCTTGAAAGCCTCAAAAACATCCACAAACTGCTTGACCACTTCTTTGATATATCGAATCTCACTGGCCACTTGTGTCTGAGAACTGCTCAGGGCAGTTAAAGAGGCAACTGATTGTCTGAGGGCCACTACTGCTCCAGTCCAGCTTTCAATTTGAGTGTGTCACACTTTCATTTCATCCATCACTTCTTTGATTGGACTTCCCACAACACATCCTAGAGATAATTCTAAGGATTGTTCCACATTTTTCAGCTCATCAAAAAGACTGGTTTTTAATTCAGCAACAGACTGTCTGATGGTCTCCTTCATTTCATTCTTTAAGGATTCAAGGTCTTCCTTGGTGGCCAATATTTCAGTTTCTAACACTGGAGAGCTGTTAGGTAGGATGACTGGATTTCTTGGTGGTTGGTTTTCCTCATCTGAATCCTCATAATTGAGTCCTAACACCATGTATCCTGGATCTGAGGTCCATCCTTCTATATCAAACAGTACAGAGACTGAACCAAAACGCTCCCCCTCACTTGGAGGTCCTTTCTGAACACTTTCTACTATCTGCTCAACTCTGGGTAACTCTAAGTTCTCTTCTGTAGCTCTAGAAGGTTCCATATTTGCTTCCTCTGTAGGTTCAGCAGTGAGGTTAGCCTTCCTCTCTGTTGGGTCATCAACCACTTCCATGACAACAGTAGTAGAGACCACTCCTGCTTCCTGGTCAGACACTGACTTGTCTGTATACCCTATCAGAGGGCTCGTACTGAGTTCTTTTGTTTCTTCACCACTGATCACCTCTTTATCTTCTGTAACAGTTTCTTGATTTTCATTTAAAGCTCCAGCCTCTTTTGCTTCGACTGTATCATCCTCATCAGAGGTGTCCTTGACAAAATATTGAGATTCTTCTTCTTCTTCTTCTGTAGACTCAGTCTCACTGTCTCTTAGAACAGGTTCTCTACTAGGTAATTCTTTTGGAGGGCTTGATCCTCCAAACGTCACTGTCCTGACAGGACTGTGAGTAGTATCTGGATCACTCCCTTCATCAATTGGGGTGTTCTCTCTTGCAGAGTCACCAACTACTGCAGTCTGTTCATCATCTGAGTATACAGGTTCAGGCTCATCAGGCTTTAAGCCTGGATCTCTCCTATCTCTCGGTCTAGAGGGATGAGTAGAAGGGCTAAATTTCTCATAGATTCTCTCCTCATCATTCACCCATGATTTCTTCCAGGGATTCCAACTAATCTTCATGAATTTGCAGATTACTTTCGAGATACATACACTGTTCTTTGCCACTATCAACTCTTCCTGACTTCCAGCTGCACCTTTCACTTTCAACATAACCGAAATGAGTTTAGCATGAAACAAGGCACTTGATTTTGAGCTTGCCTTTATCATGTCCTCCGTCTGAGCCATCAGCAACCTACAAAGGTTGATCTTCCTTCCATGTTTTAATAAGTACATCAAGTAAATGTCTTGGTGCTTCAGAGTTGCAAAATCTCCTCTTCTAGGACTCAGTACATGCTGAATAAACTTAAACAGAAGCTTGTCCTCTCCATTCATTTCAGCAGCAATAACCTTTCTTACTGTGCCATTGCCTGTCAGTTCTTCCAGAGCCGTCTCATGATCAAAGATTCTACTATTTGGAGGAGCTTCTCTAGAATAGTAGTTGTAAATACCTTCATGAGGAACTCTTAAACATTTAGCCCATTCAACTGATGAAAAACTGACTTCATTGCCGTTTACTCTAGATACCAGTCTATGCAGATCAACCTCTTCCTCGAACTGTAGATATTCATAGAATTCCTTCACCAGCTTCGGGTAGTACGGTCCATTATTGTTTGCGAAGCATTCGGTCCATCCTTGCTCATTAAGCACTGCCAGTACTAATGATCTGCTCGATAAAATCCACTCTTCACTTAGCTCCTTCTCAGCAACTATTTCTCTCTTAGTAAGATGTGGATTGACATGTCTTATCGAGGCGTTCCCGGTGCCACTGGATTCGACTTGAGTCCTCTTTGGCATTGGCGCATCTTCATTGACAGTCGGGGGTCGCTTTGTTCTGGACATTGGAACTGAATGAGGTTTCGAGGTTCGGTTGAAGGTTTAGGGTTTAGGGCTTGAGAGAGAGCAAGGGTCGAGATGAGTGGATTGAGATATGTTCGATGTTCTCAATTTTTATCATTTAGGGATTTAGGAATAAAAGAATAAATAAAAGAAACGGTTCGAATTCCCGCAAAATAAAATAAGGTTAAACAGCGAAACAACCTACAGAGAGATGTAACAGTGAGGTACACCGGTGAGGTCTAACTGTGAGGTTTCAACTGTGAGGTTTCAACTGTGAGGTTTCAACTGTGAGGTTTCAACTGTGAGGTTTCAACTGTGAGGTTTCAACTGTGAGGTTTCAACTGTGAGGTTTCAACTCTGAGGTTTCAACTGTGAGGTTTCAACTGTGAGGTTTCAACTGTGAGGTTTCAACTGTGAGGTTTCAACTGTGAGGTTTCAACTGTGCTATAATTAATCATACCTAACTCATGTTTAATGTAACTAAATCTCTCAGAATTCAAAGGCTTTGTAAAAATATCAGCTAATTGATGTTCAGTGCCAATGAACTCAAGAGTGATATCACCTTTTTGATAATGATCCCTCAGAAAGTGATGTCTCACATCAATATGTTTTGTCCTAGCATGAGATACTGGATTTTTAGAAATGTTAATAGCACTTTTATTGTCACACCATATAGAGACATGTTTGAATTGATATCCATAGTCTAGTAAAGTGTGTTTCATCCACAAGATTTGTGCACAACAGTTATCAGCAGCTATATACTCAGCTTCGGCAGTAGACAATGCATCAGAATTTTGCTTCTTACTACACCAAGATACTAGTGACTTGCCTAAAATGTGACATGTTCCAGAGGTGCTCTTTCTATCTAACTTGCAGCCAGCAAAATCAGCATCAGAATAACTTAATAAATCAAATGATTGTCCTTTTGGATAAAATAATCCCAAATTGGGATTATGTTTTAGATATTTGAAAATCCTTTTAACAGCAGTCAAATGAGACTCTTTTGGATTGGCTTGAAACCGAGCACACATGTATACACTGAACATGATGTCAGGTCTACTGGCAGTAAGGTACAGTAGACTACCTATCATACCTCTGTAATTGGTTTGATCCACTGGTTCCCCAGTTTCATCACTGTCCAACTTGCAAGTGGTGCTCATAGGTGTGTCACTGCCTTTGGTGCCATCCAAAGAAAAACGTTTTAGAAGATCCTTAATATATTTACTTTGGTTCAAAATAATACCATTTTTATTTTGAAAGATCTGAAATCCAAGGAAAAATTTGAGTTCTCCCATTAAACTCATTTCAAACTCATTTTGCATTATTTTTGAAAAATCAACACATAAGGAATTTTTGGAAGATTCAAAAATAATATCATCCACATAAATTTGTACTATTAAGACATCTTTAGAAATCCATTTAATAAAAATAGTAGGATCAGCTATCCCTTTAGTAAATCCTTTCGAAATAAGAAAAGAGCTGAGCCTATCATACCAAGCTCTTGGAGCTTGCTTTAAACCATATAAAGCTTTAGATAGTTTAAAAACATGATTAGAAAAGTGGGGATTTGTAAAACCAGGAGGTTGTTCCACAAATACATCCTCAATTATATATCCATTTAGAAAAGCACTTTTAACATCCATTTGATATAGTTTGAAATTCAGATGAGCAGCATAAGCAAGTAATATCCTAATGGCCTCTAGTATAGCCACGGGTGCAAAGGTTTCCTCATAGTCTATTCCTTCTTCCTGACTATACCCTTGTGCAACTAGCCTAGCTTTGTTTCTGATTATATTACCAAACTCATCAACTTTGTTTCTAAACACCCATTTAGTGCCTATGGTAAGAGTGTCTTTAGGTCTTTCCACTAATTCCCAAAAATTGTTTCTTTCAAACTGATTTAGTTCTTCTTGCATAGCCATTACCCAGAATTCATCACTGATAGCATCATTGACATTTTTGGGTTCAAGCTGTGAAAGAAAAGCTTGATATTCAACCTGATTTCTTAGAGAAGCTCTAGTTTGTGTTCCTCTATCAAGATTACCAACAACAGCATCTAAAGGAGGATTCTTTAGAATCCTAGTTGATTTGGTAAAGGTTGGACTAGAGATTTCAGGTTCATTTATAGGTTCGGGTTCCACAGAAGAAGATTCTGGAAAAAGTCCAGAACTGGATGTTTTTATTACAGGTTCTTTAGATTTGTCATTTAGGTCCTGAACAGATATGTCTTCTTCAACATCTTCAAGAGAAGTTTTAGACTCATGTGGATCAGTCTCATCAAACTTGATGTGAACAGATTCTTCCACACATTTGGTTTTCTTATTGAACACTCTGTAGGCTTTACTAGACATAGAGTAACCCAGGAAAATTCCTTCATCACTTTTTGGAGCAAATTTATCAAGATTATCTTTAGTATTCAGAATAAAGACTTTGCAACCAAAAACTCTAAAGTAATTAACCTTAGGCTTCCTATTATTCCACAACTCATAAGGGGTTTTCTTAAGAACCGGTCTAATCAAGACTCTATTAATAACATAACAAGCTGTATTAACA
Source organism: Viscum album (assembly GCA_963277665.1). Taxonomy (NCBI): domain Eukaryota; kingdom Viridiplantae; phylum Streptophyta; class Magnoliopsida; order Santalales; family Viscaceae; genus Viscum; species Viscum album. The sequence goes on along the minus strand of OY728143.1, from coordinate 50,943,322 downwards.
GCTTCAGCCCAAAAGTAAATTGGCAGGTCATATTCATTGAGCATGGTTCTAGCAATTTCTTGCAGGGTTCTGTTTCTTCTTTCTACTACACCATTCTGTTGGGGTGTCCTAGGAGCAGAAAAATTATGAGCATAGCCATTGAGTGAGCAGTAAGATTCAAATTCTTGATTCTCAAACTCACGACCATGATCACTCCTCAAGGTCTTAATCTTAAGTCCACTAAGATTTTCTACAGACTTAGAGTATTTAACAAAGGAAGAGCAGGCTTCACTTTTGTGAGCTAGAAAGTATACCCAAGTATATCTAGAAAAGTCATCTACAAGAACATAAACATAGTGCTTCCCATTTAGACTTGAAATTCTTGATGGTCCAAACAAATCCATGTGAACCAGTTCAAGTGGTTGAGAAGTTGAAACTTCTTTCTTTGGTTTAAAAGAAACTTTGTGTTGTTTTCCCTTTTGACAGGGATTACACACTTTGTCATTTGGGAATTCAAGCTTAGATAGGTCTCTAACTAGGTGTTTCATAGAGAGTTTTCTAAGTGAGTGAATGTTGCAGTGCCCTAATCTCCTATGCCACAGCCAAGACTCTTTATGAAAAGCATTTAAGCAAGTAACATTATGTTTAGCTAAAGTGTTTAAGTCAACAGCATAAACATTTTCATTTCTTAAGGCAGAAAATATTAAAGCATTTTTGGAATTATAAACATCACAAGAATTGTTTTCAAACTTGACATTAAAACCATCATCACACAATTGAGAGATGCTAAGTAGGTTGTACTTAAGTCCATCAACAAATAAAACTTTGGAAATTAATACTGAGTCAGTGTTACCAATCTGCCCTAAGCCGATGATTTTTCCTTTTGAGTTATCACCAAAAGTGACATATCCTCCATCAACCTTTATTAAGCTTTTGAAGCACGAATAGTCTCCAGACATGTGTCTTGAACATCCACTGTCTAAGTACCATACCTTCTTGTAATTGCTTTTCAAACAGATTTCCTCAGATGTGTTTGTCATGAAACACATATTAGCACGATTTCTTTCAGAATCACTGGACTCTGATTCACTTGTGCTGTCTTCTGAAGCACTCCAGGTGGCCTTCATAGCTTTCTTATAATTCTTGTCCTTGTACTCATATTTATTCTTGAATTTTAGCTTAGGACAGTCAGCTTTGATGTGTCCTTTCCTTTTACATTCATAGCAAACTATGTCTTCCTCTTTATCAGTTTTCTTCCAATCTTTCTTCCACTTACCTTGTCTATCATACTTACCCTTGTAGTTTGGTTTTCTGAAGAACTTCTTCTTCCTATAGAACTTCTTGAATCTCCTTGCTATTTGTGCCATCTCGGCATCACTGTCAGAATCTATGTCTTCACTAGATGAGCTTTCAGTTGGTATATGCACTTTCTCCTTGTCTTTGCTCTTTGATGCAGTAGACTTAAAAGCTACAGATTTTCGTTTTGGTTCCTCATCTTCCTCTTTATTTACGTTGAGCTCTTCTTCGTACATCATCAGCTTACCAATTAACTCCTTGACAGGAAAAGATCCAATATCACAGGATTCTCAAATTGAAACGGATGTGCCTCTCCATCTGTCAGGCAGACATCTCAATAATCTCATGATTTGCTCCTTTGCTGGAACAATCTTTCCGAGTGAGCTCATTGTGTTGACTATCTCATTAAACCTGAGATACATATCAGAAATAGGTTCATCAGCTTTCATCTTAAAGTTATCATATTTGATAGTATACGTATTTAACCGCATTTCCTTGACATTAGTTGTTCCTTCATGAGAAACAGCTAAGGTGTCCCAGATTTCAAAAGCAGTTTTACATGCAGAAATTCTATTGAATTCCTCATCTCCTAGAGCACAATAGAGAGCATTCACAGCCTTACAATTATTATTGTAAGCTACATTAGTAGGTTCATCCCAAGTTATTCTTTCAGTTTCTGGAATCTTGTATTGAGACTCTATAGCAGTCCAAATATCAAAACCCATACTTTCCAAATGAATTTTCATTTTGAGCTTCCATTGGGCATAATTTACACCATTAAATAAGGGTGGCCTGTTAGTAGCAGCACCTTCTAGTCTATTATCCATAAGGAAATTTTAGAAAATGTTTTAAAGAGATAAAATTTAGAACTAACAGAAATTTAAGATCTTTTGGATAAAACCACAATCACAGTTTTAAAAACAGAGAGGTGAAATAAAACTTTGAGCAAGTATAACAGAGATAAACAACTCCTTTGATACCAAATGTTGGTCGGAGTGGACACTCAAGAGGGGGGTGAATTGAGTTCCAATTAAAAATTTCTGTTAAAAAGATTTCTATTAAAATCCCCCAATTTCAAAAACAAATTAAACTGTAGTGAATTTATATAGATTATAAAGGTTCAATTAGTTTCTCAAAGATTGATTAATTCTCAGTTAACTTAATCTTATGATTAAATTAACTTTTGAAACTAACTTACTGATTTATAACAAACATAAACACTTGCGAATTTAATTATCAAAGTAGCTTTGAAGGTATATTATATTTCAAAGTAATAGCAACGGAATATGAAATAAATATGTATAGTATGGATATAGAGTATGACTACAAACACAGAGAGTTAACCAAGAGGTTCAGTCTCAAGCCGAGACTTAGTCCTCTCAAAAGGTTATATAAGAAATGATCCACACCCTGGATCGGGGTTAACAACAGTGAACACACTGTCCAGGTCACAAGACCTCTACCACTGTTCTTCGTGGGAAAACAAACAACAGCAGCCATCTGTTCAGGTCACAAGACCTCTACCACTATCCACAATGGGAAATGGGGTGCAAAAAGGTTTGCTGAGGATTTACAGATCCTCCAGTGAAAGTACAGGATTCAGTGTGTGTGTTTAATACAGCAGATAACACACACTGCTCAAAATGTAGAATAAATCACAGAACAAGAGATGTAGAGTTTAGAAGTGGTTCTGGTGATCTCAGTGTAGCTCTTGTATTCGATCAGAAGAGAGTTTGAGTCCTCCTCTCGTTTCTGTTTGAGAAACAGAGTGTCGTATGCTTCAGGTTCACAGGTAGTGAGAATGTAGTCGATGAAGCTCTTCAGGGTTCTTCTTGTATGCACAGAACACTTCTCGAGTATACTTGATTGTCTATATGTTGCTCTGTGTTCTTGATGGAACTCGTTTTTATCTTCTTGTGATTTTGGTATATTTCGTCCACCACGCACTTCTCTGGGTCGCATCCTGTTTGGGCAGCGTAGTCTTCTCGTATTTATCTCCCGACAGGGGACAATAAAGATTTCTTTTCAGTAGGTACGAGGTACAGGTTCCTGACATCCGACAACCTTTATCAGATATTTGACAAATCATCAAACTGTATGATATGACCGTTAGATAGATTAAATGTAGGAAATAAAGAAATTAAAACATTGAGTCGAGAATGTATGTCACTGTTGACTTCAACTGTGGTCTTCCAACTGTGGACTTCCTTCTGACTGCTGACTTCAACAAAAGGCTTGCTGTCTGTAGGCTTGCAATGGTAGCTTTTACTCCATGTAGCTGTAGCCTTTCTAACTGTAGACTTGTAACATCAAATTTGTAGAACTGTAACCTTTGTCAACTGTAGACTTCGATCATCAGTAGACTTAGTAGACAGAAGCTGTCTAACTGTAACCTTGACTGTAGACTTCGATCATCAGTAGACTTAGTAGACAGAAGCTGTCTAACTGTAACCTTGACTGTAGACTTATGACTGTAGGCTTGTTCGTCTGCGGACTTGTTTCAACTATAGACTTGTTCGACTGTGAACTTGAGCAGATATAACTTTGAGCAGAAGTCTTGTAACTGTGACCTTCGTCTGTGAGCTTTGACAATAGATAACAGTAGACTCGTAACTGTAAGCTTGTATTAGTCTTCGACTGTAACCTTGTAACTGTGAACTTTTTGCAACAACATCTTAAGGTGACAGTTAGCTGTAACTGTGACTTTGAAAATAAAACTCTGACTGGTAGCTAACAATACCAAACTTATGTAAATGCTACTGTAAGCTGTTACAGTAAAGTTATGAGAGTAGGAATATGAACTGTTTAGAATAAAATACGTTTAAGCATAGAATAATAAGATTAATGCAAGGTTTTAATACATCATAATCAATGGTTAAGCATGATTTGGGATTATCAAAACAGGTGATTCCAACAATTTCTATAGAAGTGGAATAATGGCTATGGATTTAATAGTCAAAACATTTCCAACCCAATAATTTTCGGGAAATTTAGTGTTTGAGGTGGCATGAAATTTCAATGTGACTCATTTTATCAGCTTGAAAGAAAACCCATATTTTCAAATGTTGTCTCACCGCAATTAGGAATCATGTAAATGATGTCCCACCCTGATGGTAGATCATTGGTGGTGTTTCACCCTAGTTGTCACTTGACCAGTGGTGTCTCACCAATCCATTCCTCATACCTTGTGGTGGGTTTCCCTAGCGGTGTCACATTTGATAGTGTCTCACTTAATATGGAAGGTTGTTCACTCCAAAAGTACCTCATCTATGAGTGCCTCATCTGGTACTGTCTCATTGAAAATTCCTCAATTGAATGATTCTTTCATAATGTTCAATTGTCGATGTTGCCTCGTGAGCTATGTTTCAAGTTAATCTAGTTTATCCCCAATGTTTTATTTCATTGACATAAAATGTATTTATCGACAAATAATAAATAATTCAAGACCTATTAAATTAAGATAATGTATATCATAATTTCTTTTAGGTTTTGGAGGTTTTAAATGGTCTAATCAGTTAGTCATGCTAATATATTTCATTAATGGAAAATTAAAAGATTATCTTATGTCTGACATGTATTAGATATTCCATAAGCTGAAATAACATTCATCATGTTAATTCCATGTTTCATTCTCTTGAGATCATACATTCCGAAATCCTTCTTCTAAGGAAAAATTTTTTAACTTTATTTTCTGTTTCCAATTATAGTCACGTGTTGAAATGTGCACATGTTTTTTGTTTAACCATGATGTTTCAATCATTCTTTTTCTAACTATATTTCTTCACTGTCTTTATAAATTATGAATCATATAGAATTGGTATATATATGTTTTACCTTATGAAGATGATTTATTCTCAATTAATAAATGAAATTTAATTGACTTCATAATCTATATACATGGGATGGAGAATTTATATTTATTATCTTGTTGTACGGTTGACGTATTTTTTTCATGGGATTTGAATGGTCTAATAACCCTATAAAAATTGTGGCCATAGGAGGTTGTTGTATATGAACCCGATGGTTCTGGATGGATTGATTTTTGGATCCTTTGTAAAAGATTATATATATTTTTTTATAAACATCATATATTCGAATAATAAATCTATACCATAGTATGACACTATTATAATGATAACCGCAAAAATTAATTAGTTGAATTTTTATGGGATGACTTATTAAATATGAAATGTGTTTTCAAGGTATGTGAGGTGATTTGATGTGTGGAATTGTTGTGGGTTGTGTAAAAGGGGGAAGTGGATGAAATGTGATTGTGTAATGAGGTTTTGATGGGTTTTTTATTATATTAGAGTGATAATAATTTTAATTTTATTGTAAAATGTTTTCCAATTTGGTTATGACTTGGGCATTGGGTCCGTTTATATGATAAACGGTGTCACTCATTTTGAAGAAGGATAATTTTGTGTATTAAGAAATTTATTGAGTCTTTACCTATTAATAACATTTTGAATGTTATGCCCCATATTTAGAAGCCATGGTATGATGTTTCATTACTATGAATTGCATAAATTTACCTTGGTCCACCACTTTTGGAATGGTTTTATGTATGATTATTGTTGTTTCTAGTGGATGATAGTTCAAATGGTATTGATGGGATGAATAACTCATGGATTATTTATGTTTTTTATGGATTTGGGTTGGATTGGATAATGAAATGATAATGTATATAAAATATTAAATTTTGGAAATGTTATTTAATGTGATCGATTCTAAATAATGAAATGAATTAGTGTTCAGTGTAGAGTTAATGTGAAGCTACTTTAATTAATTAGGTATTTTTAAATACTCTAATGACTATTGTAGATACGAATAAATCCATTTATATGTTATATTTGATATTAATAGGTTGTGAGATGGTTTTTTTATTTTTGGACCTCTAGGATAGGATGGAGTGTTTGATATTATATATATATATATATTAATTTATTATTTTTATTTCTATATGCTTCACAACCATGTTTGGAAATATGTTCCAAAAAACATTATAGTCACATTAGGGTTGATGGTTTTTTTACATCCGATGAGAAGTGATGATGAATGGGTGACTTCTCTTTTCTACTATCTCTCCCAGGTGTGGTAGTTATGGAACAATATATGATGTGTGATGGTCTATTAGTGCATTAGAATGTGGTTTTGAGGGACCCAGTATTTGTAGTTGAGGTGTTTTGTGGCCCATGTTCCTTGGAGAGTGATGTGATATCCCAAGTGTTTACCGGTGAGGTATTTTTTTCCCACGTGTCTTCAAGATTAATTTTGAAGTGATTTCCATGGTGTCTTTCTAAAGGGAAGTGATGTGAGGTGTTGTGATAAAAAAATTTAAGTTGGTTGTATGTGAAGCACAAGTGTGTGTGGGAAGGGTGTTAGGCCTATTTTTTTGTTGGCAGCATGTGTTGTGTGGGTTTGCAGTGTGTGGTTAGGATATAATGTGCTATGTGAATGGGATGGGAGTTCCAGGATGTACGACGTTGGGAAAGAGAAGAATATTAGTAGGAATGTGGTGTGGGGTACAGGATAATTGATATGATTTATAAAAAAATTCTACATAACATGTGTTACTTGGTGAGTGTTCCTGGGGGAGGTTGGGTTTTTTAGTATACATGATTAGGTTATATTTGGATCTTCTATTTTATCATGGGGGAATTATTATGCTTCGTTCACAGGTGCATGAAAGACTTTTGAATTCATTCTGAGTATACATGTATTCTCACCCTACCTATAGAAATATGATTTCAACATTCCATTATGTTTACATGGACTGTGTTGACCATTACTAGATTGGGCATCGAGATGGTTTCTTGTGTCCCCAGTTTGGCTTACCTATGGGTATTTACATGGAAATGTTTTCTGTTTCTCTATGATATATAGTTGTTTTGTGCATGTAGTATGGATTTTGGATTTATTGTTTATATATATTTCTAGAAGTTTTTGTGGTTGATTCATCTTATCTAATGATCTGGTTTCTTATAAAGGGTAATTCGTCCCATATTGTGATATTTGTACACCATTGGTGGGAGTCTATATCCTAGGGCCTACTGGAGGCAGGAATCAAGGGTCATTATCTTCATTTATTCACTTCCATCCCATGGGGGGTATATTTCTAGGATGTATGTTATAACATTATGGTATCATAGGTTATTTCTTATATATAATTTATATTTATGAGTTAAGAATAGAGACGGTTGCTGGGGTAGTTAGAAAAAACATCCAGTTAACTTTTGTTCATGTCGTATTATTAGGATACCATATTGGACACATTATTGTAGGCCCCTATAAATTAGTGGACAGACTCTATGCCTATGAATTACCATGTGAGACTATCCTGATTGCTGGGTAGAGACCCTAGAGAGTTAAATTCATCGTAATCGCCTAGTTTCTTGATTTAATGTGATTGTTTTTAGAAAATTAAAATAAATTAAAATAAATATTCATAATATCTTTATACAACTAAATGTTAATAAATCCTTGTTTTCTGTTTAGTTATATGTCCTTGTCTGTGACTGTGTGTGGCTCAAGTAGCTGAGGTTAAAGAGGATAATCTGGTTGACCATCGTAAGGTTGATCCAATTGAGGAGGATGATCAATTGAAGTTTATTTTTTGAACCTTATAGGGGTAGGATGTTAGGATTTCCCAAATAAGTCTTTCATACATGGAAATAAAGTGCATCGTGGATGATGTCAAAATCACTACATATTTTCTACATGACCTAATAGAGTACTCATTCACTTTAGAAATCAATAAGACATGGGGTGATTCACAATAGTGGTGGAAGATGTATCTGAGATAGTGGACGTAGATTGAAATTTTGTGGAAAAACATATAGATGGAGTTACAGGAATTCTTCCATTAATCAACCATGAATCCTAAGAAGATCTATGAGTTATTATCATTCAAATAGTGGATTATGTCAATGTGGTAGATGAGAATCATGTTTTGAATCTTCAATTTTCTTTCCCAGACCTTTTTTCAAATTAGGATTCTTATGAAAGATGTCTGGAAGAGTCACATTATTCTTCTATCTAGTATGTTTTAACGCGATTTAATTTAAAAATATATTTGGAAGATTAGAAAAAGGAATTGGAGATCGAGCGGATGCACTTGATAGGTGGTTAACCCTAATAGGGAAAATAGAATAGTTATTGAAGAGGAAGAGTTGATAATAGAATATATATGGTGCAGATACATTCTCGTATTTGACTGGCATAGAGTCGACCTCAGTAGTTTCATTTATTTACATCTGGGTCTAGTATTTTCCATGATATTCCAAGGATATATTCACTGATGTATTTTGGTTGTGGGGTTCAGGGTATTCACTAGATCTACTTCCCCGTGATTCACTTAGAATATATTGGTGGAGGTGGAATATTTTAGTTTTATCATCAACATCAGTTACTATTATGAATATTTCAGTTGCAGGGGAACTATGATTTATCTCCGTATAGTGGATATAGAGTAGGTAGAGGCCAAACTATGGATGTTCCTCATGTTTAGGGTCCTTGACCTGAGAATGTTCACAGAGGTGGTTGTTAGTAGAGAGGAAGAGTATCTAGGTAGGTCATTTGCATGCAATGGTGGTATCAGTTCTCATGGGTTCGGAGATCATTAGGAGTACGATTGATTTTTAGTACAGATGAGCTTTCATTTTTGTGTTCAATAAGTTCACATTTTATTATCTCACTCATTATATCCCATTATTTGGGATTAAAAATATAAAATCTTTTTTTACCCTGTTGTTGAGTAAACTAGTCAAGGGCTAGACTAGCCTGTTTAATGTGTGCTGGTGGTGTAGACTAATGATGGGACCACCATATTCCCTTTGGGATGTTTTATGTATACTGATACAACAATATAATATCAACATAATCAATTACTAGTTGTATTTCATACATTTTGTTATCTACCGATAGTAGACACAATCTTTTTTTATATGTGGGTGGCTATTTTTGGTTTTCATTGGCGATGAGAGTTGTTAGGTGGGAAGTCGGTGTATTGAGAAATTTTTTCCAGTGACATCTAATATTTAGATGGAATTAGTGATTGTTAAAAATGGAAGAAGTTCATAGGGTCATTGGGGCGTTCATGGGTATTTTCCTCAAGGAGGTTTCGATCATATATGGGAGATAGTGGATCAGTGGATGAATGAATCTATTTTCATAGTGACCATGACTTTGATGTACTGTATTCTTTTACTGAGAAGGTTGTTGATAAATTAGTACAGATGAATTTTTTTCTGAGATCCATTGTCCTAGACCAAGATAATGATTTAACTCATGAGACTGTATGAGATTAAAATATGCTCGTTGAACTCATTTGTATCACATAACTACATTCCAACATCCAAAATATTTGCAGATGAATCAAGATATATAGATGATAGAGGATATGTTGTCAGCATTCATCATGGATTTTGTTTATTCTTGGATACAACACTAGAACTTGATGGAGTTTTATCTTAATAATAACTATCACACATCCATTAGAATGGGTACATTTTATACTTTTTATTGGCTATTATTTCATTTTATGTTGTGTTGGAAAAAGGTTCAGGAGATAACTATACATAGTTCATATGTGGTGTAGATAATGATAGAGAGTGTTTAGTATATTCAAGAGATGTTGAAAGAAGAACATCACCAGAAAAAGACTAATGAATATCTTCAAATAATAACATTTGAGATTGGGTAGGGGTACCATGTATTTTTTATGGTTTCACCTTGACATGGAAACACGATACATAACTAAGGGAGTAATATTTATCCACGTTATCTTGGGACCATTGAGGTGTTTGGGTTAGTTGGTGGTGTGGTGTATCAGTAGAAGTTACCATCTCAATTATAAAGGACCCACAATATCATTCATATATCTCTCCTTCATCAATATATTCGTGATGACTCCCATGTCATTTTATAGGGAGGGTAATATATCATGGATGATGGGATCCTTGGGGAGTGGACAATAGAGATATAGTATCATCAAGATATAATTATGTGTAGATAAAAAATTCCATTGGTTTATGTGTTGTATGGGTCTGGATGTAATAAGGAGAGTACATGAGAGTGGGAGACATAGATGGGTTCTCCATATATAGAGTTTTGTGAGTTCTTTCTTGTTCTATTTTTCAATGTAATGCGGTGTTTGAACCTTTTTTATTATGAGATTAGTTTTTTCCCTTGGGTTGTCATGTGGTATAATGTCTTGACATATGATAATGGGAGGACCTGATCCATAATCAATACGCATTAATATTGAAGATATTATATCATGTGTGGGTGATTCAATTCTACCTAGATTGGATAGTTTCTTGATATAGATGATGGAATTCCTTATTTCATGTGTTTGGGTGGTGTGGTTCAATGTGTTTTTTCAAAATGTTTTTTGTGTCCATTTGGGTTATTGTTTCAACCACCAAGATGATAAGGCATGATTAGATGATATCATAGGGTGTGTTCATATGTGTATATAATTACACTCTATCATTCAAAAAAATAAATCTTTTTCTATCATTGAATGTTTCCATGTTTTTGGATAGTAGTGTTTCATGCTTGACAAGATCGATTAGTGTATCTTGATGGATTATATTTTGGACCCTTCCTTTTTTACCATAATGTTGGTTTTAAATTATCCAGGGTAATAATAGTTCGAGAGTGTTCTAATTTAATGTCTGGAGACATTCCAACCCATTACATTGTGTGAAATCTAGTGTTTTATCTGTCCTAGGAAATCAAGTTTACTTATTCAAACACATTTAAAAATATTCCAATTTTTTTATGTTTTTCAATGGTGTATAATTCCAATGATTCCTCTTGACAATGGTTTCTAACCATATCGGTATGAATTTAATGGTGTTTCACAATAGTGTTATCTCATCCTAGTGGTGTATCACTCTTGTAGTTGATCGATGAATGGTGAATTTCCTGGCGGCTGTTCATTCCTAAATTTAGGTCTCACTGAAATTATCTTTCTTGGATGTGTGTCACTAATAGTGTCATATGGTTCATCCTCATGGTTCTTCATCTGGTGGTGCCTCATCTTATGGTGTCTTGTTGATGGTGACTTGTCTGGAAGTACCTCGTTCGGTAGTGCCTTATCTGATGGTTTCTACCTTGTTGTGCCTCATGAGCATTATTTCTAGTTTATCCCTTTTTTCTAATTTAACGTCATTATTTGACATAAAATGGATTTAATCCCTAATAGAAAATTCATTGAGACTAATTCAATGGAAATAATTTATATCATAATTTTACTATGGGATTGATGGAAATTAAATTATCAAACAGCATAGTTATGTTATGATCCACATTTAATTGAAAATTTAAACTATATCTAAAATGTGACACAGATCATATCACCTCCAAGAAGAAATATCATTCCACATGTTCATTTCTTGTAAATATATTTTTAGAGTAGTTTTTCCCAGAGTATTTTCACTGAAGAGTTTTTTAATTTTAATTTTTTATTCCTTGGAGAGTCACCTACTATATGTGGAAACCTATTTTTTGTGACCTAGGAATTGTCAATCTTCTATCTTCCAATTAGGTTTATCATTCATCATTATTAATTGTACATTCTGTGGGATGGGTATATATATGATTTCCTTTTAATAGTGTGTTTATTAATGATTAATAATTTTAATTTAATTATTTTAAGAGTCAATATACATGGGATGGGGATAAGTGATGCATGATCATTCTATATGTTTGATTTCATTATTTTCATATGATTTTAATGGGATAATAACCCCCTACAAATCATTGTGGTTAGGGGTTCATGATTCGAAATTATATGGTTGTGGAATGTTTGTTGAATGGATCCTTGTGGAAGACCTATATATAATTTTTCTAACCACATATATTTGCTTAATAAGTGGATTCCACTGGATAATAATGTTTCTATGATAACCAAAATAATATCATATAGAATTAAATAATAGATGCATTATTAAATCTAAAATTTTTATTTATTTGGTACATGGGGAGATGTGATGTGTTAAATAGTTGTGGATCTTTTATATGGTGGATGTGGATGATATTTGGATGTATGGTTGGGATGTGGTGTGTTTGGTGTAACTATAATGTCGGGTTATAGAAATTTTTTGTTTTATAATAAGTTTCATGATGTGGTTGTGGGTTAGGTGTCGGTTTGGTTAATATGGTTAACTTGGAGAATGTGTGTGAAGAATAAAAGTAGTGTTATAGGGGTAATTTCTAGAATATTTACAAATAATAACATTTAGAACACCTAGCCTCATATCTATATGTCGTGGTATGATGTGTTGTTAATGGTATGTGCATCAATTTTCCAAGGGTATTAAACTACTAAATTACTCTTACTGTGTATAATTATGTGTATTATTCATTATAGATTCATGGGATGGGATGGGAAGAATAAATATTTTTTTAATATAGTTTGTTGGGGATGGGTTGGTTTCTCTAATGAGATGAAAATGGTTAATGAAATATTAAATGATGTTTCTACGTTTTAATGATACGGACGGTAAATAATAAAATTAATGGTTCTTTAAATTATAGGAAATGTGAATCATCATTAATTCAAATGGTCTCTTCATTATCTAAAATGATTATTTGAAATTAAAATAAAATCATTTAGAGGTTGCATCAATATTGAAAATGTTGAGAGACATTTTTTTACATTTGTGAACTCATAGGGTGGTATAGAGTGTTTGGTATAAAAATTTTTATTCTTATATTATGTTGATTTATATATGTTCACTTCTCATTTTAATAAAAATGTTTTGAAAACATGCATAACAATATGAGCGGTGTTTTCCCCAACATCTGGGGAAGAGAAAATATGGATAGATACCCATTATATTTTTCTATATCTTCTTGGAATGGTAGGTATCACACATGATTGGACATGAAGTGGTTTGTTAGTGCATTAGAGTTTGCTTCTAATAGTCCATGTGTTTTTGTGTGGGGTGATTTTTGGACCATGTGTCTTTGGAATACTTGTGATCTCTGAGGTGTTTATGGGTGGGCATTTTTTCTCAGGCATCTTCAGGATGAGTTAAAAAATTTCCTAGGTTGATTATGGATATTAAGTGATGTGATGTGTTTTGATATCTATGTTTGAAAGAGTGATATGTGACTCCCATGCATGTGAGGACAGGATATCAGGCCCAACTAGATGTGTGTGGGATGTGTTGTGAGGCCCAGGTGTGTGCAGGCATGATTTTATGTAGTATATGGATTATATGACAATGTTAATATATATTAAACTAGGTGTAAACGACATACTAGTGTGAAAGGTGTGATGTGTACCCTATCATCAATGTGATTTATGACATTTTATATTAATTTAGTTTGGTTACAAGGTGAGAATGCCTATTAATGTTATGATTGGTTAGTAAATATGTTTAGGTTTTATTTATTAATGTTGTTTTCTGATGGAGGAATTAGTATGCTTATTCAACATGTGTACGAGAGATTTTACATTTCCCAATGATATTATATTAATACTCACTCTATGTATTTAAATCATTAATCAGGTTTTATGTATTTCCCCAACCCCAGTTACACAATGTCAGTGCATTATTACTTTACATTGGCATGATCACAAAAGATCAAGTCTCGAATGACCGATTAGTTTAGTAGCCTTGGAATCACTAGATACATTCATAAGTATTAAATAACATCATAAAGTGAAAAACTAAAATAACATAGTCTCCATAGTCCACACTCATATCCCCTTCATATTATCCATGCAGGTTGGTCATAAAATATTTCTTCACATTCTAGGAAAAATAGAACATAGAAAGGGGTGAGCTCTGATGCTCAGTAAGGATAACAATATAGTGGAAACATTCATATATAAACATAATCATTTTAGGAAATGTATAACTAAAACAAAATCCTTTTAAAATTTAACTTCAGAATAATATGGAAAAAATAACATGAAATAATTCCATTTACTTATTCACGTGGATATTATAATAGTCGAATAATCACATTCAATGTCACTAACCACTTTCATAATGATGGAATGCATTTTTCCAGACTATCACAACCACATAGCCAAAGTCTCATTCCATGACAACAAATAAGATTTTTTCAAGGCCTCATGCCAAGACACTAGTTTGTATCCTGAGATACACTGATGAATCGAGGAGCTATAGCGGGCTCCACCCGTCAATTATTAAGTCTAATGCATTCCTCATATGAACAGTTTTAAGCATAATATAAACATTCATATTAAAACTAGAATACTAAATGTCAATACATTCTCTATTTACTGTGAATGGTATAATAATAACACATCCACAGTCAAAAATATCACAAAACCTTCAATACAATATGGATTTCTTTTTCATATTAAATAAACATCAAATAATCATAAAATCCATCAAAGGATTTTGACATAGATGAAATCAAAACCATTTGAGAGAAATATCTCTGTTTTTAAAATAATTTAAAAGTAACATAATTATAAAAGAAAAAATTTACTTTGAATATATTCTTACAATATTTTAAGTGAATCTTCGAAGATTTTATAATGGTAGAAAATATCTGCACTAGCCGTATATGTTAAAAAATACATTCTTACCATAATTCTATCGAAAATGATAAAAAAGAAATTTTTTGGAAAACGACGGAAAAATTACTTTATGAACTACTTATAAAAAGTCAAAAAAGGGTATAAATGACTTTAACCAATATTCTGTAAAATATTAACAATGTTTTGAAATACATTTTTAAGAAACATAGATGTGGATGATAAAGAGGCCCCAGTAGATAATTACGTTTAAACAACCTCAGATAATGAAGAGATTGCGAAATAAACCCTTACCTCATGTCTGACTTGACTCGATCATTATTTAATATCCTAAATAATAAACATGAGTTAATATCTAATTTCTTAAGAACCTTTTTCAAGTTCATTATTCCTTTTATATCAATTATTACCATGTTATGAACATTATGTAGTCATTTAAGTTCATAACGGTCCATTTTTCGATCTTTGGTACTTGAGTCAACAATAAAATTCATAGAATTAAAAGTTGATCATGTGGTAAAATATCCATTATCTCCAAAATTATATTCATGATCTATATATCATATATATATTATATATACACGAATTTATAATATTACATAACATTTAGAGGTACGAAATGAAATGCACCGTTCATGGAGACGGTAAGCCGTACATACGCATGAACGCTACTTTCATTTCTATTTCTTATTTAATGGAATGAAATCGTAATGATATAAAGGTTTATTATAATTCCAATATAATATGACATATAATATCATTTAACTCCTTCCTTTATACGTCCCACATATGGAATTAACGATTCAAATCACATTGAGGGGGCGGTAGTCTGCACTTCCTAAAATTAAATTATCGTGTTCACCCATAATGGACACCATAAAGTAATTCCATAAATAAAAAATAAATAATAATAAGGAAAAAATAAACATAATATATATCATATATAAATATAGTGACATCTTAATGGACACCATTAATGGTGTTAAAAGAAGATTGAACAATCATCGTTTCGTGAGGCAGTAATTCACCACCAACAGAAATAGTATGTTATTTAACCATTACACGTAGGTGTCTGTAAGTGTAAATCAAATCCATCTCATAAAAAATACTAGTATATTTAATATAAATATTTTAATACAAAATAATGTAATAAAACGGGTTTATGATAGTTGGAGAAGCAAAGTAAAACAAAACAACATAAGAGAAGACATTACCTTTAAATTGGGTAAGTCCCTTTGGTTTGAACCAAAATGGTTTCTTGAAGGGATTTCGGCCTAAGGTAAGGTTCTAGGATTAATGTAGGAATGTTTATAGGGTATTTGGGTAGAGTTTGGTCTATCAAATTGTCTTTTAAGGTTTGAATAAGGTGGTAGAGGTGGGGACTTTTATAAGTGGAGAGGAGGGCTCTTTTGGAAAGATTGAAATGTTACATTATTAAGAAATGATTTTAGGATTTTATAGGTACAAAAATGATATATTTCAAGAATAAGGTGATAAGTGTTCGAAATACACCCATACAATAGTCTTTAGCCAAGTTTATTTCTTATATTTTACATTATATTTTCATTTTATTTAAATCGTTCATTAATGATGTAATCAGTAAATCATTATGGTGTCATAAATAAATTTATTTATTAAATATATAAAATTTATAAAAAAATACCACGATGTAGGATATCTTTTTATATTGGAAATTTTTATTTATAAACAAAAATATAACTTGTATAACCCATTCTAAAAATTGTTTCAGTAAAACAATACATGTTTATAACATTTTTAATTTTACTTTAAATAAAAGGTATTAATTTCATTATCTAACACATGTGGCTCCATGGGGTCCCAAAAATCGTCCCATGGTTTGTATTTCTTGGACATGACTCATCCAATAAGATTAGGACATGTTTAAAGATATTTTTCTATTCTTATAATATCATTTTTACCTTAAATTACCCTAATTACCTTTAATCGCGGTTAATAAAACTCCAATGTTACTACTCACCAAAAATTATTTTCATCCCATTGACCCACATTTTACTTACTAATGAAAAATATGTATATCGGATTTTTAAATTCAATTCATAGAAGCGCTAATGTTTCATTTAAATGAAAAATTAGTTTTTTAACTACCCCTTAGTGGTTTCAATATTTATCAAAAATTGAAGTCTTTCAGAATGATACAAAAAATTCACCCTATGCTATATTTGTTATTCCAAATTCACAAATTAGGTACATTTTATAAAATTCCAAAAATATTAGTTTCATTAATAAATTATATAGTTAATTCCCATTGTACAACAAATAGCGTGTTTAAGAAACAATATCTATCAAAAGACTGATAATTGTTTTTGTTCAATTTCAAGGTGAAATTAATTGTAATGATCGCCATTCTATAAAATGGTAAAATTATATTCTAATTATAATTTAAGACAACTCAAAAGTTTAATTTATCACTATAAATTATTTTGATTAAAAAAGATGTTTTTAAGTATCATTCACTATTCATCGAAAATTAGATGTTCTCAGAAAAATACAAAAAAAATCCACATAGGCTAATGTCAATATTCCAAATCCAAAAATGAAGTCGATTTTTTAATATAAAATGTATATAATTTCTAAAAGTGGGTATTGCTTTTCATAACGACTACTTTGAATGGTCGCGATGTGTTAGAATCTCGAACATGCGTACAATGCAAGCTATTGAATTATTGAAAGAGAAGCATATCATGGAAGCTTGCAGTGTTAAATTCTCCCATCCTTAAATAAATTTCATCCTAGCAATTTGATATTGTTCTTCATAAATAAAAGGTTTAAAAAAGAAAATACATTTGTGGAAAACCCATATCAGAAATAGGGTTAATAAAAATTAACTTCAAAAGAAAGAAAGAGAGTTACAAAGGTCACCCGAGATATCCCATACTAGGATTCTATGAAAACATATATATGGAGGAGAAAGAAACTATCAAGTTCTGATGGAGAGTTGTAGAAAACCGGATTAAGAGAAATTTAACTATAAGAAAATCACAAACATGTGATTGGTTATACGGTCATTGATTCCCCAGTAGGAAAAGTTAACTGACAACGTTTTTGTTTTAACTTACCTTCCATAAATTTGAGGAATTTATTTAGGATATTTAATAAGAACATAAGGAAATATACTTACTTGTCAATTAGACTTTCATAATTTAATAAATTTTTACCACTAAATCCTCTTTCACTCAAAAATTTAATAGAAATAAGAAATTTTATATTTATCCTAATTGTACAAGGTTATAAATATTAAAACATACCATTTAGATTAAGAAAAATATTTTTTAATAACCAGGGACTTCTTGTAGGCTAGTGGTATGTAATAATGGTCAGCCGCACTATGGTTGTGGGTTCGATTCCTGCATCTTTGTCCGACGTGACGAGTTATCCCCCGACCTATAGGTTGTCCTTTTTCGAAAACTATAGTATTATAATATTCCAAAAACAATATTCAAATTTTTTTTAACCTTAATCAATACTATACAAAGTTTAACTTAATCCATTCCAATCTTTATATTTATCCAAAATACCTCTATACAGACTTTCTCTAAAAGGTCTTTAAATTCCAAAATGAATTATTACATCAGATTCCCCAAACAAAGTAATGTTTCTCTTATTTACACATACGAAAAATATTATTACCTTCATCATATTAAAACTTTAAGTAAAACAACAAGTACTATAGTACAATCCTTATATATCTCACATTATTCTAATAACCATAATATAGTTCTTGAGTCCAAAAACACAAATACAATAATTATTCCTCTTCAACTTTAGTAACATCATAAGATTGGCCTCAATCCCTTGTCCTTTTCTTAGGTTTATTTACCTGACTCTTAGGACATTCATTTGCATAATACCCCATTTCTCTACAATTATAGTATTCAAAATTGATAGCCTCTATGATTTTTTTTTTGCAATCACAAGTCTGATGACCTTCTTATCTATATTTTTATCAAACTCCCATTCAGTTTATTCAAGTACCGAGGTGTTTCTTAACACAATTATCAAATAATGGAAAATACGTATTCCCCTTTTTCCCTTTATCTATCTCTTTCTCCATTGTTATCTTCCTCACTTTCATTACGTTGTTGTCATAATACTTAGAGAATTCATTTTCTGTCTTGATAGCACACGAGAATATATCTTCGTACGATGACAAGGATTGTGATACTAATGCTCTATGGAGAAATTTTTTTAACCCATCAAAGATATGATAAATATTATATCTTAGGTTTCGTTTATAATCTGAAGCATGCCTCTATAACCTTGTAATGATAGACTCTTACTTTACAACACTCTCAACCTACTTTTTCCTCAGACTCAGAAATTTTCTTTCCATATCCGCTCGAAGGTAATGAGGAAAGTATTTTTCTAAGAAAATCACATTAATCTATCTTCATTCCATACCCGATAATTCTTCCTATTCCTTTTTATTTTGAATCAATGACAACCATTGATCAACATCTCTAGTGAAGCAGTAAACTACCCTGACAACTTTCACCCTTTCACTAATCCCTAAATCCAGAAATATTTTTTCTAATGAATTTATCCATTGCTCAGCTACTAATGGATTTGTACCCCCATTACATGTTGGTGTTGGTTTCCTCATGAATCAATCTAACATTGATCCTCCACATTTCGGATCAAGGTGCTCCATATGAGTAAGTTTATTATTCATAACCTGAGTGATTTTCCCCAATATGGTGATGAGATGATCAGCACAAGTTGTATCACCAGCTCCACTATAATTATATTGGACAGGAGGTAAATCCCTACGTGGAGTGCATGCATTGATATGGTTTCCATTCCTTCCACTAGGTGCCATTTCTAAACAATTTCATAGACTAGATTAAGTTTATGAATAAAAATACATAATAACAAACATGATAAACACTTAACATAAATTGAACATTTTATGGATATAATCCATAATCATGAAAATGTTTTTTTGAGGATACATATACTCATAAATACTTCATAATGGTTTGTAAATAAATATTTAAATACCCTTAGTATATCCCCCGGATGTGTTGTAACCAATAGTGCAGCAAGGCTCATTGTCGTGTACCAAGATACCCCAGGTCAAGCCCGAAACACCTTGTCAGAGTTTTCATTCCGAGGTACATCTACGCCAGAGCCGCCTCTACCTATTTTTTTCAGACAAGGATTTATTTATCATAAAATACAAAAAATCTCTAATTTAACAAATTTTTAGGATGTTATTCTATACTAATACTCAAATACAATCTTAGGTCTATGTGCTCTAATCAGAGTTTACCTAAATCTAATTTCCAAGGTTAGTACTAAACTGCCTCTCATACCAATAGCAACGCACCGACCCCAGTTACGCAGAGTCGGTGCATTATTACGTAACATTAGAATGATCTCAAAATATCATGTCTCTAAAGACCAATTAGTTTAGTGGCCTTGGAAACACTAGATACATTCATAAGTCTTAAATTAAATCATAATGTGAAAAACTACAATAACATAGTCTCCATATTCCACACTCACATCCCCTTCAGACTATTACTAAAGGTCATTCATAAAATATGTCTTCACAACCAAGGAAAAATAATACATTGAAATGTATGAGCTCAACTTCTCAGTAAGGATAACAATATAGCGGAAACATTCATAAATAATCATAATCATTTAAGACAATGTACAACTAAAACAAAATCCTTTTAAACATGATCTTCATCATTATATGTCAAAAATAAAATGAAATAATTCCATTTACTTATTCAAATTGTTATTCTACTTGTCTAATAATAACATGAAATATCAATAACCACTTTCATGATGATAGAATCCATAATTCCAGACTATCATAACCACATATCCAAGGCCTCATGACAAGAGTAAAAATAATATTTTGTCAAGGCCTCGTGCCAAGATAGTATTTTTTTCTCATGAGACCTACCGATGCATCGAGTAGCTATAGCGGGCTCCACCCTTCATTTATAAAGTCCAATTCATTATTCATATGAACTAGTTTCAACATAACATAAACAATCGTATTAAAAGTAGCATACGAATTTTCAATACATTCTCCATAAACCTTAAATGGTATAAAAATAACACATCTAGAGTCAAAAATATCACAAAACCTTCAATACAATATTGAATTATTTTTTCATAAAAAATAAACATAAAATAAGCTTAAAATCCATCAAAGGATGTTGACATAGATGAAGTCAAAACCATTTGAGAGAAATATCTCTTTTTTTGAAATCATTTAAAAGTAACATAATTATAAAAGAAAATGTTTACTTTGAAAATATACTTACAAGCTTGTATGGGATGCATGAAATATTTTATAATGGTGGAAAATATATGCACCCGCCATATAAGTTAAAAAAGACATTCTTACCTTAATTTTGTCAAAAAGGTTAAAAAGGACATTATTTGGAAAATGACTGAAAGATTCCATTATAAACATCATATAAAAAGTAAAACAATTGTATAAAGGACTTTTACCAATATTATATAAAATAATAAGAATTGTTTGAAATACATTTTTATGAAACATGGATGTTGATGATAAAGAGGTCCCATTAGATAATTGCATATAAAAAACCTCGGATAGTGAAGAGATTGTGAAATAAACCCTTTCCTCGTGTCCGAACTGACTCTATCGTTATTTAATACCTTGAATAATAAACTTGAGTTAATCTATACTTTCTTAAGAACCTTTTTCATGTTCATTATTCCTTTTATAACACTTATTACCATGTTATGAACATTATGTAGTAATTTAAGTAAATAATGGTCGTTTTGTCGATCTTTGGTACTTGAGTGAACAATAAACTTCCTATAATTAAAAGTTGTTCATGTGGTAAAATATAAATTATCTCCAGAATTATATAAATTATCAAGATACCATATATATAATATATATTCATGAATTTATAATATTACATTACATTTAGAGGTAAGAAATGAAATGCACCATTCATTGAGAAGGTAAGTCGTACGTACGCATGAACGCATCTTTCATTTCTATTTCATATTTTATTTTATGATATCATAATGATATAAAGGTATATTAAAATTCCAATATAATATTATATATATTATCATTTAACTCCTTCATTTATGAATCCCACATATGGAATTGATGATTCAAATCACTTTGAGGGGGCGGTAGTCCGCACATCCTAAAATGAAATTATCAAGTTTACCCATAATGGACACCATAAAGGAATTAAATAAATGTAAAATACATAAGCATAAGTGAAAAAGAAACATAATATATATAATATATAAATATAGTGAAATTTTAATGGCCACCATGAAGGGTGTTAAAAAAGGATTGAACAATCATCATTTCGTGAGGCAGTAATTCGCCACCCACCAAAATAGTATGTTATTTAACCATTAGACGGAGGTGTGTGTAAGTTTAAATCAAATAAATATCATAAAAACATCATAGTATATTTAATATATTTATATTGTTACAATATTGTGGAATAAAAATTGTTTAAGGTGGTTGGAGAAGCAAAATAAAACAAAACAACATAAGAGAAGGCATTACCTATAAATCGGGTAACTCCCCTTAGTTTGAACCAAAATGGTCTCTTGAAAAGATTTCTGCCTAAGGTAAGGCTTATATGATGAAGGGGGGAAAGTTGAGAGTGTATTTGGGCCGAGGTTGGCCATTACAAATGGCTTTCACGGTGTGAATAAGGTGGTAGAGGGGGGTTTAAGGAGGAGAGGATGGGCTCTTTTGGAATGATTGAAATGTTACTTTATTGTGAAATGATTTTAGAATTTTAAAGGTCCCACAATGATATATTTCAAGGATATTCTGATAAGGGTTCGAAATCCACCCATACAATAGGCTTTAGAGAAGTTTAACTCTTAGATTTTACTTTATCTTTTCATTTTATACAAATCATTCATTAATGAGGTAATCACTACATCATCATGGTGTCATTAATATATTTATTTATTTAATTTATAAAAAATATAAAAAAATTCCGTGATGTAGGAAATATTTTTATCTTTCCAATAAATATTTATAGTAAAAAATATATCTAGTATAACACTTTATAATTTTTTTTTGTAAAACAATACATGTTTGTGACATTTTTATTTTTACTTTAAATAAAAGGTATTAATGTCATTATCTTACACAAGTTGCTCCATGGGGTCCCAAAAATCGCCTGATGGTTTTTCATGGTCAGCCATGACTCATTCAATAATAGTAGTACATGTGTCAAGATATTTTTATATTTTTATAATATCATTTTTACCGTAAATTACCGTAATTATCACTAATCGCGGTTAATAAAACTCCAAAGTTACTATTCACCAAAAATTATTTTCATCCCAATGAACCACATTTTAATTAATAATGACAATAATGTGTGTCGGATTTTTTAAATTCAATTCATATAAGCGGTAAAGTTTCATTTAAACAAAAAATCAGTTTTTTTAACTACCACATAGTGGTTTCACTATTCATCAAAAATTGAAGTTTTTCTGAACAATACCCAAAATTCACCTTATGCTATATTCGATATTACAAATTCAAAAATGAAGTCTATTTCACCAAATTCAAAACATATAAGTTTTATTAAATAATTATATAGTTAACTCCCACTGTACAAACAAATAGTGTGTTTTTAAGAAACGATATTTATCAAAAGATTGAAAATTGTTTATATAAAATTTCGAAGTGACATTAATCCTAATGACCACCATTGGATATAATGCTAAAACTATATTATTATTATACTTTAAAACCACCCAATAGAATAATTTATCACTATAAATTATTTTGAATCAAAAAGTTGTTTTTAAGTATCATTCCCTATTCATCGAAAATTAGATGTTCACAGAAAAATTACAAAAGATTCAACATAGGCTACTTTCGATAATCCAAATCCAAAAATGAAGTCCATTTTGAAATATAAAATTTATATAATTTCATAAAGTTGGTATTACTATTCATAATGGCTAATTTGATTGGTCGTGATGTGTTAAAATCTCAAACTTGCATACAATGCAAGCTATTGCATTATTGAAAGAGAAGCGTATCATGGAAGCTTGAGGAGTTACATTTAAAATTCAAATATGCAGATTGCGCTAGTAATTACTATCTTAGGCTATTTGATGGTTGATATTTGTAATCTTTATATTAACATTGTTTATTTTTTTAATACATTATTGTTTTTGTAATTATTCTATTTTATTCATTAATGTGGGATGATTTTTTGATTTTCCATTTATATATTTTGTTTGGAGTTGATAAAAATGTTTTATTTAATCTCCCTATCTTGTTTCTTGTACAAGGTAATCCCTCCCATATTGTGATACATGTACACCCTCAGTGCTAGTTTCAATCTTGGGGCCTATTGGAGGTAGGCTATGGGGGGAATTATATCCCTTTCTTTATTGACAGTGCATGAGATTTATCTTTTGAGGTAGGGGTTCCAAACAATAGTGACTGAAATTCATGAATTTTTTCCATAAATTATTGGAATATCTAGTGAAAAATTGTATCTCGTGTTTTTTTCAAAAATCAAAAGTGATGATATAGGTATTTGTGATCAATTTTCAAATGTTTATGACTATCAAAAAAGTACCATACACTATATATGGGATAATCATCAATAGTACTAAATAATGTTCATGTGTTTTTTAGGTAAAATAGCTCTAAAATATTTTTGATGGAATATTATATTAATTTTTATTTGTTTATAATTATAGAATTATGTCTTAATTAATAATGGTTACTCACAATAAATGATGTTTACCATGGAATCAATTAAAATCAAAGGGATGAAGAAACAATTGTTAGTGTAAAAAGAAATAAATATATATAGATAATGGTATTAAATATGATAATACCCAAGAATAATTATATTTGGGAATGATATTTATTCAACACCAAATGTTATTGAGGAGAACTACAGAAATAATAATTTTAAATAGAGGAGAAATAATATCATCAAAAAGATTTGTATTAGTAAACTCAATGAAAATCCCCTACTAGATAATTACTGTAACAATGTATTTCAAATTCGAATATATGTCTCAAATCCATAGTTATTTTTTTAAAATTGAAGTAAATAATGTATATATAATTTCATATGAAAATAATCACACAATGAAATGATTCAAGATGTTTTTAAGTATGAGTTTTACTTTTGATAAAATATAATAGAAAATAAAATCATGTTGATATGAATTGGTCCTTTTCAAGTATTGATCTGGTTGAATTCCATATATGGTAGACAATTAATAGGTGGGTATTATGGTTGAAATCAGTGATGATTTTGTGACATAATTTTAGAAATATTTGGATTCATGTGATAATATTTCACTTGTAAATAAAGATAATAACCCAAATAAAAGTCAAACTATAATATGAGAAAGAGATAAAGATGATTATCGATCATGGGGAGTTCAAAGGGTTCAAATTATTTTATATTATATCATTGATGTTGAAGAAAAAATATCAGGAACATAATTTCAAAACAGATGTTTCAATTGATAAAAAATCTTGGACAACATTAATATTAGTGTCCAGAATACATTAGTTCAAATATAAAGAATGAATATATTCAATAAAAATTTTATAATAGCATAGTTAGAGAAAAAATTATTTAATTAACCGACCAAAAATGATTATTGTGCCAAATAGATTCATGTAATGAATGAAAAGATTTATAAAAAAAGAAATGTGAAATTTCATAAAGGATAATAATTATGAATCTGACCAGAACAAAATGATTTTTCCAAAGAAAATCCTTGAATATAAAATTGTAAAGCATAGAGAGGCATGTAGGGGGTTTAATGGATATTCCAATATCTACAGGAGTGAATTTGAAGAAGTATTTTCACATATGGATAGACATTAATCAATAAAAAAAATTTGTGATGATAGTGTAATATTGTTTTTGAGGCTATTATATGGAAATAAAAATTATCTTTCTCGAATGCAGTACTCAATGAGTAATTCTACATCATAAAATAAAATATATTTACCATTAATGATAATTAGTGGACTGTATTTCGATTTATTAATTAATTTTATAAATTAAAAGAAGTGTAAATAGACTCATACTTATGGCCTTATTAGTACCTAAAAAAGACCATTTTTCTAGTAGGTTGTTTTGATCACTACTACTAAATCATGAAGGATACTGTGAAACCTATTGTGGTGGTAAAATAATTTTCTAATTTGATATTTAGAGACATATATGAAACATAGTGTAAGTTATTTTAATTATTTATATTGTAATAATATAAGATTTATTTCATTGGTAAATTATCATTTTCTTATTTTTTAATCTTACTTAATGAAAGGATGGAAAATTTATCACTTAATTAAATTATTTTTTTGTTTCCATGAATTAGATTCAGATGAATGATTCTATGGAAATGAATTCCATCATGAAAAATAAAATGGAATTTTCAATGGGTGGTGATGATGATTATCTAGATTTGACTCTATATAGGATTATTATTGGTAGCTTACTCTATACGTAAACAACTCGATTAGACAGTTTGTTTTCAACAAGTCAAACTTTTTATTATTATATATATATATAATAGAATGTCCCACAAAAGTTTTGATATGAATACTTTATCTACATTAACCATGTAAGGTATTTTTTAATTTATAGTCATATATATTCATAGAATAATATAGTGGAATATATATATTAAAAATTTAATTTTTTATATTATTATCAAAAATAAATTTTTATAAATTTTTATTAGAATCTCGTGAATTTAATGGAATAATAAAAAAAATGTTGTAAATATTTATTCATAGAAAAAGAAATATATGTTTTAATATCTATATATTGAACACTATTGATATAGTTGTAATGAAATATTAATTATTCTTGAATTAATGTAGTTCCACCTATCTTAATTAGACCTGATATATCTAATGATATAAATACAAGGAAAATAATCATTCAACACTATTGGAATGAATAAACCGAGATAAAATAATATTTCATTTAGGATAATTTATATTAATAGTTTTTTGAGTTTGATGTATATGTATACTCAAAAATAGGTATTTGATGTCATGAAAAATGATCTACCAATAGTTGATTTGGAATTACATTCTTCATCTTTGGGTGTGAAATAAAATTCATCTATTTTGATGGAAGTATAGATAGAACTCAAACTCTATGGCATAATTAACATTTGGAAATGGTAAATTTACTCAAACATAATCAATATTTGAATATCTATGCCTCTGTTATGAATCTTCAAAGAAGTGGTCATATTGTATGTTGATAAATGGGTATAAGGTGTTCTTTTTTAATCAATAATAGAATCTTGTTTTGTGTATTTTATGTGATAAAAAAGGGATAATTGTCCTATTGGGGGAGCGTTTGATTGATTATTTTGAGGAATCAAATGAATGTGATCAATTAAAAATATCAATATGTTTCATTGTAAAAATTATTTTTAATGAATCTTCATTCTCACCTCAATCTGTGTAACACAATATCATAGTGTTTTTGATTGAAAAGTCATCATTGTACTATAAGGAAAGAACCCCAAAATATGGTTTTTGTGATTTAATTATAATATACATCATTCCATAAAGTATATATGGGATTGCAATTAAATTTTCAACCAAAATAGGGGAGGATATTATCAACACAACCACCTTGGTAGTTTTTGTTGATTTTGTTTTTTTTAATCAAATCAGGGTGTTGAAGATAATGATTTTTTGGGGATCATGTTGATTCTAAAGGGATGTGTATTGATTCATAATTTCTGTCGATTCTGGAAAATAATGTGTACCTAAGATAGTCACAATGACACTGCCTATTAGGATATTCCATATAACTAGCTTGATTCATTGTTCAAGTGTCGTGGATAATGTATTTTACTGTATACCTATTAAGAAATTTAAGACTGCATCACATGTCCTATTTAATTCTGGGAGGGTTTGAGTTATATGTGGTTATAGTTTACGGTATTTCTCTACATGTACAAGAGTATTTACCAAAAAAATTATAGGATACACCATAAGGATCATCATTGGGGTGAGAAATTGATATTTAATATCTCTAGAGTTTTAAGTTGTCATATTACATGTGGATAGGCTTCACCATAGATGATTGACCTTCATGAGACCACCAATGAGTAGTTATAACATGAAATTAGTATATTTTGTTTTTAGTTTAAATATTTCATTTTATTTCCCCTAATCCATCAAGAATTCATATAGAAAGAATTGGTCATGCCTTGGTGTGTTATGTGAGATATTTTGATAGATGTGACCATATAGTGATCATTGGTATTCCTTGAAATATACTTATTCATTAGGAAAACATACATGGTTATTTGAATCTATAGTGACAAATAATATTTAAATTTAATATATATATATATATATATATATATTAATCCAAAATATTCATTACATAACAAAATGATACAATATAAAATCATATATTTCTTGAGCATTTGAAAACATGGATACATGAAAAACTAGTTCATATATCAACTAAGTAGTGACCCTCACCTCAGTATCCCATTGCAAGTGTCTACTTTATTGAATATGAATAGATAAACAGGGTTAAAACCTGAAGGATAGATTATTTTAAAATTTTTCTAGCAGTAAATAAAAAACAAATAACCCAATTACATTTTTAATATAAAATAAAATTTAATACATTGAAAATTTAAATAAACTACATCCATTAAATAAATTCCAATAATTATTCTTCATATAATTGGGAAATTAAACAAAATAATTATAATATTAAATTCATAGTAATGGTTATGTACATAAGAAGCTATCATGAATATGTAGTCATAATCAATATTCTAAAGAAAATAACAAAAGAAAATCCATTTATACAATTACATAGATATCATAATAATATAGGTTGTAATCCAATTGGAATGGTAAATAATTGAATTTTTATTCCATATAATAAATATAATGAGTATTAAATGCATCTAGAGAAAATATCATTGTCAAAATAACATAGATAATTGTATCTAAATTATTAATGTATTAAATTCAAAATTAATTGACATCATAATCTATGTCATCATGATAATACTAAAATTATGACCATTCACAAGATGGCTTAATAATACACATAGAAATACATTCAATTTTTTCAAATGATTTGTATCATGAGACTAGAAAATCCATTGATGGGATACATTGTCATCACAACATTATTTTATTTAGAAGCTTGTCTCCAATTCCTTTTTCTAATTCTCCGAAATTAAAATTCTTATGTCTCTAATGAGTTTTATATTTCATGATATAATATATATTTATGAATAATAATTTTAATAAATATTTTCTAAGTGTTGAAAAGATGTACTAATAAAAAAGAGTCCCTTCCAATGTTTACTCACCGAATGACATGACTTACCACTAGATATAACTAACCTCCTAACTAGAGTAACCACTGAACTTGAGTTATCACAAGATGAATTTACATTAGATGACCTATAATTATATGTGTCACTGATGAACATGAGTTCAACCATATATAACTATTTCTATATGAACTAAAATTATATGAGTCGCTACAAACCAATAGTTACTACCAAATGAACTATCTTTAGATGATTCACTACAAAACATGATAAATTTAAGGTTATCCTACAATTATATGAGTAATCCACAAATATGAGCAACCTCCAATAATATGTTTCTATAGGAGGATTCACTAATGAACATGAGTCACTAACAGATGACCAATCCCCAAATAACTTTCTGGAAAATGAAACACCTCTAAAAATGAGTGACTTCCTGAAATAATTTTTCATTAAATGAGTCACCTCTGATCATGAGTTCCCAGTAGATGACCTACCTTCAGAAAAACTACCATAAGATGAGTCAATTTTGTTTATGATTCGTCCAAAATAATATTTTATGATAATTTTTGTTATCACTGATCATGAGTAAATAGAATATAGACTACAACAACATGTTCTACCACCAGCCCGAATCACCAGTAGTATAACATATTCCATAAAAAAGTCACCATTAGCATGTGTAACCATTTATATTATAAAACATCGAAATTAAATTCATAAATTTATATTTTAATTAAATTAATGAGATGTGTAAATTTACGATTGTATATTTAAATATTTCAAGGAATAATTATGGAAAAATTCTGATATTTATTTGAGGAAGTAGATGGAAAATATGGATTTTCTTCAAATGGTAATCATTAATTATCATATTCATATAAAAATTACTATCCCCTATACAGGAGTTTGTGTTTCGAGAAAATATATTATCAGATGTTTAACATCTTTAATTCTCAAAGGATCATCCTGTGATACCATACACACTACATACATAAAAAAATTCAGCGGTGAAAGAGTGAAGTACACCGATCATCTAGTCAAATTCATATAGTTTTAATGAAAGTATCTTTGTGGTACTCTTTTTTACATATAAATTTCGTGAAATAACATGAGATTCTCACCAAGAAACATCCATGGAGTCACAGGAAGCTAAATCTCTTAATACTGGGGAGAACCACACTTTCTATATCTTATTACATACACTTTTTCTTAGTTTCCATAATATTGTAGAAGTTTATTTATTGTTTGGATTATAAAAACACAGTTACAAGTTCACTAGTATTTTAAAATACTGGATATTATCATCAATCATATTTCAAATGTATACCCATGATAATTTTGGGTTTGGTTCTTGTGTGGAATATTATTTTCTGCACATGGTTATTTTGGAAGAGTTCTCAATGTATCCAAGCCATCATGTATTCTGTTTTGTGAATTCCCAATACAGATGTTGGATAATATTATAGAAATATAGTCTATATATAAATGGTTGATTTCCGAGAGATTGGGATTAGGTATCGAATTACAAATGATCTCCTTGTTTTATTTTTTTTGTTTGGTTTAGTTTAATTTTATTCATTAAAGATATTTATTACATGTTATTTATCATAAAAAATAGGTACATTGAATTTTAATCATAAATAGTGTATGTATTATTTTTTAATTCAGAAAATTCATCTTTAATTCCCAATTAATTTCCATAATTTTATAATCATGCATTAATCAAGCATTGAATAACAATTTATATGATCCAAATTATATTAAAATTTTCATTCGATTAAGAGGGATAATTTATATTAATAACAGTATAATATTTGAATGTTTTTTAAATATATCTTTTTATGTAGACACATTACAACTAATCATGAGTTACATTCTCTAGACAACATTTGGTATCTGTGGGATTTGAAAAAAATCAACAATGACTTTTTGATGTGTTTTAATGATCCTAAATTTTGGATAGATATATATTTACTTCATTAATTGATAATAGAAAATGAGTTTCTTTTACTAATTGGCCACATAATTTTAATGGCACTGACTATTAACTATGGAAAATTATAATGAAAACGACTCTTGAAATTAATCATATATATATATAAGATAAATATGAATTCCATAAAATTGGTTGGATTTACTGAAGATTAGTTTCTATGGAATCATAAAATAAAAATTTTAAAAATGTCATTTTATTTATTTTTATTTATGAGATAAATAAATCAATTGAATATCATTATATAAAAAAAATTTGTGATCAATTTTATTTTTATTATATCTCGTGAAGGAACTAAAAATGTACAACAAATGTGGTTAAATACATATATAATTAAATATTATTAATTTAAGATGAAAAATGATAATCATATTTATGATAGGTATCTAGTGTTCGATTTGGTTTTTAATACAGTTAAATCTTTTAAAAAATCTATTTTTGATAAGGATCAAGTGATGTTTATGATAACAAAAATACCATAATGTTTTATAGGAACATAAGTATCCATCAGTGAGTCATGTTATATTAAAAAAATACCTATTACGAATATTATGGAAATAATAATGTTTCTTGAGGAACATTATAAGGTAAAATTATAATAAGGTTATGACTCTATTTTTTTCAATCGTCTATACTTAAAATAGAAATGGAATATTCTAGGTGAGAGTTCAAGAGATAATGAAACACCAGCTATATGTGATAAAAAGTTAGACTATCTAGATAGATGGTTTAAAATGTTTTACATGAGAGATATTTACATTATGAATACATGTAAATAAATATAATATGATAATTGATTAAATCAAAATAAATATTTCTAGATAAAGTACACTCAAAATGAGAAGATCTTCTATGAATGTAAATAGAAAAATAAAATCAAATATGATTACCCAAAGATGAAATATAAAACAATTATCATATAAAGATTATGAATTATAAGAATGAAATGAATGGAATTTGATGTTATTATAAATACATCTCAACTCATTAAAAAACTACTCAGTTAATATATTTTGAATGAAAAAATATCTTTTTCATCACAAACACATTTTATATATTTTATTCATGTATTTGTTCTCCTAAAATTATTTTAAATCATTAAAGTGATTAAAATAAGGATGAAATTATTTATAATGAGGTTATTTTTAGATATGATATCATTATGGATGATACATTCATTTATATTGTTGATAATTATAATACATTTTAGAAACAATATGCATTAAATAAAATTTTATATCCTACCTTACTGTTGAAAAAAGTGAAAAATGATTAAATATTGAAGGAATGTAATAAATTTATATTTTATAATGAGAAAATAAAAAATCTTTTAAGAATATTTTTTGATGAGATAAATAATTTCACTCTGATGTTGAGAAAAAAAAGCGAATCTAGATACATTAATGGTTGAGGTTACCAACCAGGACTGAGAATAATTATCATGAATAGTTTTATTATTAAATATAGTTTTATAAAATTAATTACTTGTTTTTTTCAGTTTGATCACATGTTGTATTTATTTGAAATTGTTTAAAATCTACTTATAGAAAACTCATTTGGAAATTTGGTGATCTAATATCTATAATTAATGATATTTTAGGACACATGTATATTTTTCTACCAAAATCACTTTTTTGTTAAAATTGTATTGTAGGTATTCTTCTTGATGAGAGACAATAAAAGACATAGTACAATAACTATTTTTATTCCAGAAAAATTGATATATATTACACTTTCTTCAATAATTATCTAATGGAAGATGGGGTACATTTAAATTTTAGTGAAAATAGAAAATGGAAAATCATTTTCTTGGCTAGCTAGAAATTCTAAATCATATTTAATTTCTAATTTAATTTTTTCGATGGTTTAATATACAATAATCTTATATGAAAATTTAAAATATTGAATTTACATTCCCTTATTCAAAAAATTATATTGTATTTGTTTTTTTTTTGAGAAATTATAATTCTTGGTTTATTAATTTAGATTCATTAATGTCAAGAACTATATATTTTCAATGTGACTTTCATAAGGAATATTATTTTTCATATACGGAGACAATGACAAAGAAATATTCACTCACATTGAATGACATCATGGAAATGTGATCAAACTAAAATTGAATACCCAATACATAAAGTTGGTAACTCCAATCTAAAATTGAAACATCATAAGATATCCCTCAAATCAATGAAATATGTTTCAAATTATCATCCCCTAGAGTTAGTTCACACGTACATGGTTGGACCACATAATATTTCATGTTTTAATATGAATCACAATGTTTATGTACTTTTTAATTATTTTTCTTATTATTCAGGGGTATTATATTTAGATTAAAAGGTGAATTATTCTCTTAATTTACTATGTATGTTATATATATAAATATTCCAAGTGTTCTTACTACTAAACCCTTAATATGTTATCTTGTTCATGAATTTTAAAATTAATTAGTTGTGTTATTTTTCACACAAAATAGATATAGTCATAACATTTCTTATCCTAGAAACCCCCATATGAATGGTGTTACTTAATGAAGAAATAAGACACGTCATGACTTTTTTTAACCAATCTTAATTAATATGAATCTAATATTTAATTTTTTGTAGATGTTTTTGAATACAAAATTTGAGATAAAAAATAATGTTTTAACCATACTTATATTAATGAAAATATTTTATGAATTGAAGAAAAATATAAATACTAATGTTAATTATTTTATAGTGTTATGAAAAAAATTAATTATACTTAAAAGAAGAAAATCTACAAATAAATATCCCATCATTAAATAAGTGTTTTTCCTAGGATATCAATCTCCTAGTAAATAATTTTGGATATTTAATAAAAGAACCAAGATTATATTAGAGTCTTCTCAAGTCATGTTTAATGTGGATGATCCAAATGATCCTAAGACCCATTCAATAAATAATGATGGAGATTTTCAACTATGAACATTAATAACAAAAAATATACTAACTGTTCAAAAAACAATATAAATTATATATTGATGATAAAAACCTAAACATGAACCATAATTTGAAGAAGACCATGTTGTTCGCATCTCTTCTCATCGTATAATTGTTGGGACTCATAATTACCATCCATAATATACTATAGATAGAGACCATGATAGAGGTACATAGACTATAGAATTTCTATGAAATCAGTTTGATCATCATGAATTATTTCTAAATCATTACATTAAGAAAATAAATGATGCAATCAATATTCATTTATATTTAATCTCTATAAAGGTGGAAAATAAAAATTTAAATGAAAATAAAGTCAAGAAACTCATATTTAGACATAAATACACTCTCACTATTTTAACTAAATAGATAATTACAAATAATGTGAACAATTTAGGAACTATATTAATAAATAAAGCTAGGATTGTTGCATAATTTAATATTTAAGAAATGGTGTTGACTTTGGAGAGTATGTTTCACAAATATGTAGACATGAAACAATTATAATATTTCATTCCAATGCCAAACATTATTATTTACAATTATATCATATAAAAAGTGGAATACAAAATTGTTATATATATTTGGATGTTTTTGTGGAACAAATTATTGGTCTAAAAATCCTAATTTTGAAAATAATATTTTCAAATTGGAGAAAAAATTAAATTTTTTAAAACAAGATTCATGACCTTGGTATGATAGGCTGAACAATTTTCAAATTTCTAAAGTCTTTTCAAAATTTATTTCTTATCAAACTCATTTCATAAAATAAATTTGATATTATATTTAGTTGTTAAAATCTATGTGAATGATATTATAATTGAATATTCTAAAAATTATTGGTGTTCTGATTTCCCCAAATTGATACCAAATAATCTTTGAGTGATATTAATTGGAGAAATCAAATTATTTTTTAGGTTGTAGTTTTTTCAAAATAAAGATGAAATTATTTTACATAAATTAAAAATACTAAATTACATTAAATAATTTTTTCATTGGATATATCTAAATTTATTGATACCCCCGTGAGTACTACTTATATGTTGGATAGTGATGAAACTGGAAATCCAATGGATCGAACTAGTTACAAATGTTTTATTGGAAGTATATTGTAATTAAATTCATGGTGCCCAGATTTTATGTAATGTGTGTGTGGGTATACTAATTTTCATGCTAACCCAAATGAGTTAAATTTATTTTCAATTAAATTTTCTTTAAATTACATAATATATACAAACACTTTAGTACTAATCCTTCATTAGGGATAATATTTTGACGTATTATGTTTTTTAGATGTTGATGTTTATGGATGTAAGGTAGTTTGAAAAAAAATCATGGAACATGTCATCTTTCCTACAAGGGAGTAGTATCATGTTTTTGTGTGAAGTAGTATTTTATTTCACAATGTAATACTAATGTTGATTAGATAACTGCAGTTAGTTGTTGTGATCATATTTTTGTAATGAAAGACACCCTTCAACACTATGTATATCAATTCATAGATGTACCTATAAATTATTACATCATATGTAAAATAAATATTTTCAATAATCTTATATCCAATGCTAAAAAATTAATATTTATGTATGAAATAACTTTTGAGTGGTTAACATCCAAAGGTCTATCTAAATCATTAATTTATTTGAATCAAGTAAATGTTTACTGATATTTTTACTATGACATTGAGTTCTGTGATATTAAAATACCATAAACATTTATTAGGAATGAGAATTTTTTTTTAAAATTTTATTTTTGGGCATTTCACCCATAGATAATACACAATTTTATGACCCATTGTATGATGAACCATTCTTTTATGGCCTACCATTAGACGTCCCTCAATTGGACGGAAAAACATTAAGAATTCTATTATTGGAAGACCCACTATTTTATCACCGATAATTGTAAGACCCAGCACTGGACAATCAACATTTGGATGAACCACCCTTGAATTACCCACTACTGGAATACCCAACATTAGAAAGACCCATAAATTGAACTAATTCTCCATTATTAATTTTATATATCTGGGTAAATTTTATTTATGTGTTGAAATGTTTATATTTTTGTTATATTTCCTTTTTGAAATACCTAAATGATAAATTTTATGATTATGTAATATTTGAAATCACTTTTACAATACACATGATGCCTTTCAAGCAACAATGATACAATTCACTCTCGACATTTAGCCTTATCTCATAATCACCAACACAAAACCCACTAGAAATGGTAAGAGTAGAGTGACCTGCTGAGTCATCTCCTATGGAGTCCCATCCTTCGAAGATGACTAGAGGAGAATTGAGAAGAGTGGTAGTCAATTCCCAAAACTCATATCTCAAATATAATACAATATTTTATGAGATATAAGTATATTTTGAATGATTTTATATAGAAAATAGATGGTTTTAATGGTGTTTCAGGACAAGGTGTGGGTAAATTGTTTTTGATATAATTATATATCATTATATCATTCATTTTCTGAACAATTTTATTAATATGAGTAGTTTATTTTTTGGAAAATAAATAGTTTTATTTGAACCTTGAGATATGGACACAAGGTACTATTATCTTTAAAAAAATTGTCTATTTGAATTATTTCAACCCATGATTGTGTCTTGAATGACTACCAATTGTATATTCCTTGTGATAGAAATTCACTAGTGTATGATAATTCCATATAAATAATTTCATTATAAGAATAATTAAAAAGACCAACTATAATATAATTTGATAGTTATGGAATATTTTAATTTAATATTTTACAACACATTCTCTTCATGGAAAATTCTACTTTAGCACTATGACATGTCCAGATTTTATTACATCTTGACATTCTTAAATGAGGCGACAAAATCAATTTCATTAGGTATCAAAAATTTAATATGATGGTGATGTGTATGTCGTCATTTATGTGTAATACCTTTATTGAACCTATATTTAAATAAACCATTATTGAGTCCAAGGAATTAGTTAATGATGATATAGAAACCCAAGTGATGTGTAATGGAAATATCTCTACTTATGTCATATTTAAATGAATGTGGGTAAAATGGAACCTTCGATGAAAAATATGTTTGATGATGTTGTTAATGTAAATGATACATTTAATCCAAAAATCACTTTACTAGACCGATGAACCGCATTGAGACTATATTGGGTCTACATTAGGTAGTAGTGTAATCAATTTAGGAGCAACAATAAGTGGAGTTTTCTACACCAGGTGATGAGGAGAAGTTATTAGATGAAGAGGGCGGTGACCCTGACATACCAAAGATACCAATGGTTTATTTTGACCCATATATACCCCTAATATCTCTACCTCATATATAAAGTATTTAATTATATGGACATAAACTAGAGGAATGTGAGATATTAGAGGTATAGTTGGATCAGTATATGGTAGATGATAATGATTAAAATGAAAATAGTGGAATTGATGTACATGAAAATGAGGAAGGATGTGATGAAATATATTGTTGTGATGATATATATTATCATGGGGGTCTTTATAATCATCAGAATAATTATACAAATAATTATTCTAGTGATATATTAGTTTCTAGATGGTATGGGGAAAGAAAATTCTTTTTTCAAGAAGATGATGAAACATATCTTTCTAGAGACGATATGATGGATTGTGTTGTGGGGGAAGGGAGTTGCATGGATTTTTTATCCATTTATTTGACCCAACAGATGTTGAAACAATATTTCAATCATTTTCTGGGATGGATTTCATGAAATTTGCTGAATGTGAAATATTTCAAGGTTATGTGATGCTTGGATTAGACAATTATGAATCATATGATTATAGGAGGATTTTACTATTGCATGGGGGAACAAATACCATAGTTTGATTTTTGATAGATCATAATGGTTCTATGGTGGAGCTTATTAGAATTGCGAGAGTGAATTATGGATTTACATTAGATGTACCTACCAAGATAGAGCTAGTAGATGATGCAATAACTATTGATCAAAATCATGTTACACCACTACCTAATGATGGGGTACATGTTATCTTAGGATTTTTTCGACATAATATAGGTAGGTATTCAGAGAGAGGATTATTTATTATTTTTTTATTATTCTATGGAGTCAAGATTCTTTGGTCACATCGCTGAGTCAAACTAACTCTAGACACCAATTTCAGTTGGTTGGGTCCCACATCCACATGAATATGTTCATCGCATTTAGGAGGCTGTAATTGAAAATAAAATGTTATACATTGATATGGAGCCTTTGAGGTATATTATAGAAGTTATTAGGACATATTTTCCTCTTTCTTATTGATTTATCACATAGAATGGAGAATATACCTCAAATGTCTTATAATTCCATTACTCCACCACCCCCTGCTTCTCATGATGGAGATTTGTTTTGGATCATTGTCATAGAAGATCTTTACACTTTTATTGGAGATTTTCAAGCTACCCATTATGAGGATTAGAGTTACATCATACTACATGGTGAAATCAATTAGAAATAGGTCTGTAAACGTTTCATGAAATCCATAAGTTACCGTGAAATCATATTCTAGGAAATCAAATATTACTTTTTATGGATATTCACCCAGAATGAATTGAATTCTCACATCAATAGTCATGCTAATAACATTATATTTCACTAATTACACATGAATTTATGGAATATCTCAATCTGTTTTTGGTGGTGATACTTATGCTTAAGATGTGGTTAGTGGAAAATAATGACTTATTTAGTGACATGAAGAAATAAGGAAACATTATTACTGATTTCAGTAACATAATGAAGCTATTCCATTATATATCTTGTTCTTTAGTGGTTTCTACAGAATATATAACTACGATGGCCTTCACCAATTACACTTCTTCACATATATTTCATTCACATTACTACTCTATTATCATGTATCATAGTGTAGTTTTATAGTATCTTATACCAGTTTTATATGATAACTTCCCAATCCTTCTGTACCTACAGTACATCCATCAATATCAATAGTGATCTCGAATTCTCCCTCATAGAACAATTTCTCTAATAGGGGAAATGCACTTGATGATTCTACTACAAAGGATGATAAAGTATGTGGTTAAATATTTTTCATCAATAGAAAATATATTGTATATTATTTTTTTATTCAATACAGTCACATTTTTTCATAATAAATGTTATATTTTAAAACATTTTTTCCTCTATGAATTTAGTATTTATTATTTCACCACTTTGATAATCATTTAGAGGGATGTTAATTACAGATTTTATGTAACAATTATTTCCCCATTAACATGTGATATCAAATGTTTTTAAATCATATACCTTGAAATCATATTTTTCCTCTCATATTTATCCATTATACCTTTTCTATTCATCTTATTTTATTATCATTAAATTACAAATAAAATATAATATTTTTAAACTGATAAATTTATATAATAATTTTCCAAATACATATATTATATTATGTAGATTATTTCATAGAAATTAAAATAATATTACATGATTTTTATCATAAAAATTGGGATAATATTTGAACCTAACTATTTTATTGGAAAAAATTATGGAAATTACTTTTTTTATGAAAACAAACACATGATTCATATGTTTCTGAGGAGTTTCACTACTAATGATGGTATAATATGTTATAAATAATAAGATGAATATATATTTTCTATGTGATGAAAAGACATAGCTAGAAGAATGTGTCCCAACTAGATATGATGCACCAATAGACTTGAGTCACGAATATATTATACTCATCCCCTAACCTATGTCCCTACTTAACATGTGTCACCATCAGATGATCTAGTATCAGATAACCTAAAATTAGTTGAGTAATCGTAGGAAAAGATTCATCACCTGATGACCTTCCTACAGATGACCTACCACAAGATGATTCACTGGAGAACACGAGTCCCTACCAACTAACTGAACATCAGATGATTTACCACTGAACATGAGTCACTGCATAATAACCCAAAAAAATCTATTGATCATCAATCACTACTAGGAATTTAATAAACTTAGAGGAGTCACCGATAAATATGAGTCACTTCTAGATGCCCTTCCAATATATGATTCATTACTAGACCTTAGTCACTTACAAGAATAATTTATTATCAGATGAGTCACTACAATACATGGGTCATCACAAGACGGAATACCCCAAGATGATAACCATAATAGGATTTACTATAGAAAATGAGACACCTATTGAAACAAGATACCTTGAATAAGTCACCATGTGACATGAGTCACCTAAAATATAAGTTTTCTTTAAATAATTCAACATTGAACATGAGTCACGATGAGATGACCATCCACTTTATAACCTACCGATAGCCTATCTCAATGTAATACTAACTCACAAAGAGAAATAAATCACTATCAGAATATAACACCATATATATTTCGATGTAATTAAATTTTATATTCTTAAAACCAATATTAATGAAATTAAAGTAAAAATATATTTAATGATTATATTGTTAACTATTTAAAGGAAACATTAAATTTAATGTTACAGCTTAGAGTGTGTATGTAAAAGATCTGGATGATTGTTCATCAAATGGAAACTCTTTCATTAATAATTTAATATTAATAAAAGATTACCTCCTCTGAGAGTTCTGGATGTGAGTGAATATATTATGAAGTATGATACTTTTTGAAAACATAATGGAATATCCCATGAAATATAACATAGTGTGTACTTATGTATATTTGTACTATGGATGAGTGGGGTACATTGACCATACAGATCATATCCAATAGTTAGATCAAATGGAGATCTAGGATGTTTAATTTTTCTAATAATTTCAAATAATCAACTAAATATAATCACCATGAATCTCCAATGAGACATATTCTACAAGAACACTATAGAATAAGAAACTCTTCTATGTCTATATCTTATTTCATTAAGTAATTATTTTTCACTTTCACATTGGAAGAATGAGTTATTTTTTTAATTAATCAATACACACTAACACCAAAAATAAAATTTATAATATAGAATATTTTTATCACTCACTTTTCATTTGTATTCCCATGATTATTGTAGAATAGTTTTATCTATGGAATCTATTTTTTTACGTCCCACATTTGATATGGAAGATGTCACTTTGTGTCCTTGACAGCTTGTGCATTGTTGTGTGAATACAAAAGATAGATCGTTGGTCAAAATATAGAAATAAAATGTTTTTAGTAGATGGTGATTTTAAGTAGTTGGGGATTAGTTATATGATTAATAATAAAACCCTTATTTTATTTAATATTTTTATATTTTAGATTTTTTTTTTAAAATAATTACACAATATTTGTTTTTATGAGAATAAAAAATAGTACATTGATTGTTAATATTAACTACTATTTGTATTACTTTTTTGATCGAGTAAATTGATTCTAATCCCCACATATCATTCATGTACAAAAAATTTACTCATATATCTAAATAAATTTAGTACATGAATAATGTTCCTTATCATCAAATATTTGAGTTCAGTAATGAATTAATATTTGAAGATATTCCACAAGATAAAAAATTAACATTAAATGAATAACAACATATATATAAAAGGATATATGTTTTATAAAAAATAAAAATCCATGATAAAAAATATGTATATTTAAAGTAAAATTAATTACCACTAAAAAGTAACAAATTCAATGGAATGCTAATAACTATATAATAATAATAAAGAAAGTAGATTTCAATAATATCCTTCTTCAATGTGATAACAAATCATTCATATAATTAATAATTAAGGAATAAATACATCATTTCCCTTTTTTAATAAACAAAAATTTGTATTTTTTCTAGAAGAATAAGAATACCATTAAAATTACTTTTAAAAAATATCGAGAAAAATATCCTATTAATTTAAAAAAATAGACTTTTTAAATAAACAGTTCACAAAAAATATTGAAAACGGATATCATTGAAAATAATCATTGAACCATATATATGATGCCTCAAAACATTGGTTAGTTACGATAGTAGGAAAATTCATAATTGTGACATATATTAAAACATATATTCCTTTACCATTTTTGATAGAATCCATATATGTGAAATTTGGAAAATTAAGTGATTTATTCTTCATATTTTTGTTAAAAATAAAAATAAAAAATTATTTAATAATTTTTTTATAATATTTTAAAAAATTAAGAAAAGTTATAGAAAACATGGGTTTGGAACGAAATATATTTCCAAACTAAGAGTGCATAAATTGTATTCCATTAAAAAATATTCAACTATATTAAATATTATAGTGATAAAATAGTAATATTACTTGAAAATATCCTAAATTAAAAATGTTGAAGAAAATTAAATGTGATTATTTAGAAATGGTCAAATAATATCATTCAACATAAATAACTGAAAAAAATAAATTATATAAATAAATTATAAATGAAGCCCTTATAATTATCATAATATTAATTTAAGAATTTATTTATTACTTTGTTATGTGTAACAAATTTCAAGAAAAATAAATTATGATTCATAATAAAGAAGTTATATAACCTAATTAATAGATTTTTTGATATAAAATTCATTACCATAAGCTAACACTTCTGTAAAATCCCATTGGATGTAATAAGTCAAATTATAACTCTATTTACCATTAATTATTAAGGAATAAGGATATAAAATAACAATGATCAAGTAAATATAGTATATAAATGAAATTAGGCGAATTACATTACATTATGACTTAATGTATAGAAATTGTGCTGAAGTACCTTACCTCATACTATATTTTGAATTAATATTCTTTAACATATAGTATAATAGTTCTAAATAAGTTATTAATTTTAAATATAACCAAATTAATATTTATAAAATTATATATTATGCTTTTATAACATCTTATCCCCTGTTTGTAAATACCTCATCATTAATTTTATTATTTCTGGTGTTACATTCCATATTTTCACATTCATTCATTGTCATGGATGTTTTAGTTGTTCTTAATATTATATAGATCTATTAAATATAGAATAATAATTAGTTAATAATTATCATATTTTTATGTCAATTATTATTTTATTATAAATCATGAACGTTTGTTTTTTAATATTATTTACATTATGATTATAGAGAAGGAAGCTCATTTGTAGGCAGGAATATCAATTCCAATTTTCATCGATCATTATGGTATTGGAGTATGAAATATTTTTTCATTAAGAAATTATAATAATATCATAAAATACAAATTTATTATTTAAATATACTTATATATATAGTCTATGTGATGTGGCGATGAAACGATGGTAACATCACATTGTCAAGGCGGTAATCCACACATTTAAGAAAAAATTTATCCAATATCAATGAATGAAAAGAAAAAAATAAATGACATAATATCATTAAATAATGATTAATATATATTTAATAATTTTTCTAAATTTTTAAAACATAAATTCAATTAATTTGACTTTATTACTTTATTAAAAACGTTTATTGATGGAGGAATCAAATCGCTTTGTGGTGAATTACTCCATAATACCCACGACCAGTGGTATCATATATCACACATAATGAAAATTGAGAAGTTATATATAATTTAATTAATAATTATGTACAATTATGTTATAAATATCATATATATTGTTTATATACATCATCATTCCATTCCTTGATGTGTGGTAACGAAAAAACTAATGAAATTTGTTCGCAAGGTGGTAGTCTTCCATATACATGAGTGATGATTTAATAACCCACTAGATTAATGATGGGATGGTTTTTGAATGTGGTCTTTACGTAAAAATGTATTATTTTATTATGTTTACTTCTATTTTTATATAATAAGTGGATAATTATAATTAAAATAGGCGGAAAAAATAACAAAATAAAAATGGCTAGTGATGAATATTACCAATTATTCAAGTAACCTTCATAAAATTCTTCAAAAAATATATCCTAGGATATATTTATGAAAACATTATGAACACTAGGATGTAGGTATGGAATATGGGAAGTGATTTTAGTAGGTTTTTCCTCATATTAAATTGTTTTAATGCGTGATAAATAGAGGGGAGTAGGGTACCTTTTATATGTGGGGAGAGTTACATGAATGTAATTTTATAAATAAAAATGGAATACAAATGTTTTTGACATGTATGAAGGGTCCAATTTGGATTAATATCTATACTAATACTTTATATAGTACACATATATCAAAAAAATCATAGAGTTTTTAGGACATTTCAAACCTTATAAATTTATTTTAACCTATAGAAAACGCATTTTTGCATAATAGTTATAATACTGTTTCATTTTTTTAATTTATTATTTTAAAACATTATGATGGCCATATTAGAAAAAATAATA
This sequence comes from Viscum album, assembly GCA_963277665.1. NCBI lineage: Eukaryota > Viridiplantae > Streptophyta > Magnoliopsida > Santalales > Viscaceae > Viscum > Viscum album. The sequence goes on along the minus strand of OY728143.1, from coordinate 50,898,872 downwards.
GGTTTTGATTCAATGCAATGAATAAATTTCTATAAATTCATTTACCATATTAGAAAATTTTAATTTTAAATTAATTTTACACCCACAATGCGAAATATGGGTTTCAAAGAGAAAATGTAGAAAATTAAACAATTTCATTTTACAGAAATTCTATATTAAAATAATTAAAACGAATAAAATTTTAGTATTAGTTAAAAAATTTAACGTGTTATACTATAATATAAATTTAAAATATAATTTAACAATACAAAACATTATAATGAAAAAGGTAGTTTTTATTAAAATTATGCATTTTTTCAATTCAGTATAAATTGAATCTCTTCCAAAATACAAAAAATTCAACCAAAAATAAATTTGATTTCATAATTCTATATGATATCCATTTTATCAAATATTATTTTTTAATTTTTTAAAAATTAAATTTAAATTATGTGCACAGTGAACGACTAATATTCCTCGTATACAAATAGAGATTTTAGAATACATTTATTTCTTTATCAAACCATTCATATTGGATTACTAATCAATATAATACCATTTATTTCATTTTATATTTGTGAAAACATAATATTTTCAAAATCTAGTTATTAGTATTCATAACCTGGAATATATCTACTAGGTTATAACAGTATTGATTATCTAAAAATATTTTAAAATTGTATCACTTTTTGTTCAAACCTAGTGTTGCAAAACATTAAAGATTCCAAATTGATTGAATATAAATAATAATAAATATATAATTACTAATTGGGATGTTATTTAACCATATACTCATGATTTCATAATTCCTATTAATACCAAATATAATGATGATATTTTAAAATATTTTGAGGAATAACCTACATCATCTCATATAACTATCACCCTTCTTATGAATATCATACAAAATACATGTATTCATAATAGTTGAAGGGGAAGTATAATAAATGATGAGATAATATACTCAATAAAGTTAAAAAAGGAGATATAAACATAATATAAACATAATGGAATTATAACATGGTAGTAATATTTAAAAACTATACCATGTTGGGCATATGTTCTATTACATACTATTCAGGTGGTTACAGATGTGGTGATGGAGATGATGGATTAGTCATAACCAAGGTCTAGTAATGCATGTAGGATGATATAGGCATGCCGCTGGACTTGGATTTTAGGCCACCTAATTCGATTCATGCCAACTATAAATACAATCCATTAATAAATACCTAATCCTTGATGGGTGGGATATCACCTAAGGGGTCAATGACATAATTTTCTGGATAATTTGTTTAATGTATTGGTGTATGAATGTAATTGTACCACCAAGAACATAATATACATATAGTAAACATGTGTGATGATATATATCCTGAAAATCAATATTAACATACTCACAATGTTTTTAAATAACATTAACCTTGAGAATATATTTTTATAAAAATAAATAGCAATGGGGAATACACAAAAGCATAAAAATATTATATAAACAAAATCCACCACGATATTCATAACATGTTCATCTTAGCCTGACCACACATGTATCTACTTCTGTCCTGGGATGAGCTCTCATGTACATTATTTTGGAATTTGTATAACATATCATTTACAATGTATTGGTATTTTGGTAACCTTTTATGCACCCTCTTTTGAGATTGGGATAACCTTCCATGTACGCTCTTTCATCCATGTGACAACCTCTCTTGTACCCTATGATCACATGGATCATTATTCAATCCCTATTGTATGCGAGGGAGATACAGATCCGACCCATCATATAATATATATTTTTGTACTATAGTATCCGACAACATCCATCATATCAGAACCCATAGAAATTAATTAGTTTCATAAAACATTTGTTATAACCTAACCCACATAAAATATAGATGTTTCATAAACTTCTAGTAATTATAATAAAAATATATAAAATTAAATAAGAATAATTGTATCATTAGTCCATATCTACATTAATAGATATGTATCAACAATGTGTACAATCATATATAGATACTAATTTTAAAAGACAATGTGGAAAATTTCTGTGGAAAATTAATGTTCCACTTGGAAAACATTGATTTAAAACCTAATAATGTAAAAAATATTAATAGGAAATATATCTTTGAAAATGAACATATATAATTTTAATTTAATATTTATATCATTTTGTGTATCATTATGGAGTAAAATTATATTTATTTCGTACACATGAAAAGAAATATCTCATTAACATTTTTATTAAAAATTGAATTATTTTCTGTTTATAAAAATATAAAAGGATTATTTTAAAAAAATAGTAAAATTTTTAACATGTGTAATATTGTATTTGTAATATAATTTCATAATTAAAAAATATTAAATTATATAATTTGGAGAAAACATGGACATGGGATAAAATATATTTTCAACTGATGGGAGAAATAATGATGGTTTTTCATTAAAACATTATTTTGGTATATTTATTTATTAACGATATTAAAATGAATGGAAAAATATTATTCTACATAAAAACATTGTGGCTAAAAAAATTAATCCATTTCATTATTGATAAATCAAAATTTATCATCATCGAAAATTTAATAATAGACAATCTCGATAAACAATGTTATTATTACTTAAATACATTACCAATTTTTATTGTTTAAATTCTATAACCATAATTGAAATAATAATATATTTATATTTTATTAACCATAATATGATTAATAATAATTAAAAAATACACTCACTCTCTGAATATACCCAATAAGAATGAAACTAGTGGGGAATATGAAATAATTCCCACAAAAATATAGGTGTAATGAAAATCAACTTATCTCTTAGGAAACCATTAAATATTACAAATTAACCAATAATACCATAACATAAATAATATAAATGTTATAAAAAATGGTATAAAAAAATAAAATTACAAATGGTCATTATATACTCCATAAAACAGAAATGTGTGTTGAATATTGCATGTGTATCGAATAAATAATAGAGAGACTATAAATCCATTACCTCATATCACGAATTTCACACTATAGGTTATATCATCTTGTGTAATAAATATAATTTTATTATAAATCTACTATATAACTAAAAACACAGATATATATATATATATGAAATGATATATTAATTACTTCTAACATTTTAGTACCTGATAATGAAAATTATCATTTTTTAAATCCTGTTTGAATAATAACTACTTCAGTTTTGAATTATATTTTGATTTTATATTTTCACTCCTCTTAATTTTATTAGGGATTGATATGATATATATTTTTAATCATTTTATTAATATAAAATGATTTAAATATATATATATATATATTGTAGTTTCTAAATTTTAATGACAAAAAATGGATTAAACTATTCATGGAGAAGATAGGTTGTACGTACACATAAATGGTAATTTTATTTTCACCAAGAGTGGATTATAACAATATAAAATATGAATTAAATTTTATAGAATAATTATTATATAATATATATTAGTTTTATTCATTAAATATAACCTAATTATCTTTTATTTCAAAATAAAATAATAAACTTGTCACGACGCTTTTTGGAGGTGGTAGTGCACCACTATGCTCGATCGATGTTATCATTATTCAAAGGATTGGAATGTAAAAATATATTCATGAAATTATAATTTCAGAATATTTATTATCTCATAATATAATATAAATATATTAAAAGTATAATTTTATCCAACCATGATAGGCAGTGATGCAAAATTAATTACATTGGATAGTGAGGCCGATATCCGCCGTACATATGATTCATGTTTTACATACCATTTCATTGAAGGTGAGAGTGATATATGTAATTAAATTAAGATATTAACATAATTTTTTTTAAAGAACTAGATTTTCCATATACTTTTTTTTAATTAAATGTTAATTTTACGAGTCTATGAAAATTTTCAGTGCATGATTCTGAGGCCCAGTTTGTCTGGAATCAATTTCTGAAGTTTTGTTTGGGTACGTTCAGTAAACGTACGAGTGAGTTTTTATAAAATCTGCACCGATGCTTACAATTAATAATTGAAGTCATCGTTGAACTCATTGTGCTAATATTCGCTTATGGAGACATTCACCTCTATGATAGTGGGTTGGGAATAAAATTTAATTTTTATGGTTTTCGTGGAAATTAATTAAAAAATAATAATCTATACAGTATTTTATTTTTAAGCGACCATGTGGAAGTTGGATGAGGGGACCAACACACCTTAACATCCCATGAGATGATATGATGGTGGGCGCACCCGAATCTAACCTTCTCTTTATGTTTATTATGGTGGGGACTACTCGGGTTTTATCCCCTTGAAACCCCCATTAATTGGGAGAATCCTATCAACTCCATAATAATGTGGGCGGAGCCTCTTCAACTACTCCACGTTAAATTATGCCAACTCCCACAATTTAATTGTGCCAATTCCTCCTCATTAATTAAGTGTATCCAACCTATTTAATTCACCCCCTTTTTGAATTCTTATTCCAATGATAGATTTTATAATCTATTACCTTGGATTCCTATGTTTTTGGTTTGGAAAAAGGTTGGAAAAGTAGGATTAGAGCTTTTGAGAGAAAAGATCTCTCCAACGATGAATGAAGAATGCTCCCAACAATGAATGATCTCCTTCGAACTCCATCTACAAAACCCTACTAACATGTTATTTATTTGAATGAGCTTCCCTCATCATCATTGTCAGGAAATCGACGCACGAGCTCCGGATTGGAAGGGTGCAGCGGACACGACGAATGACGACAACTCTGTCTTCTTCCCTGCGACCCTATTGACGATCAACGATCAATGTAGAGGGTCAAATTAATTTACGTTCCATTTTATTACTTTCCTTTAAAATGAAGAACGAGAGTGTTTTTCCACTATGCAGGTGGGATGTTGAGCTTCGTTCTTATGAACCGATTGCTACCACCCTAAAAGCGGAGGTTTCATGCCAACCAAAAATGGACTTACTCCCTCCATCTATCCCACTTTTGTGATGCTCTTATGTGTGGCGATGAAACAACGAGGCGACGAAGGCGACATGCATCGACTGCACTACCCGTGGTCTCTGCATCCCGCACCTCATGGCCTCCCAGCCTCTCGTCCGCCCTGGCCGAATCGCGGCCCCCTGAGCCACACCAACCCACCCCTCTCGGTCGCCCAACCACCTTTTCACCTCAGTTGAATTGCGCTGGCCCATGCCGGTCTATCCCACACCTCCTGGCCTGTTCCTCCCTGCTTCCGGCCACCCGCCGACATCCTGTAAACCCCGGATGAACTATGCCGTCCCGCACCATGCTGGCCCGTGACTCATGGTCGCTCTTCGGCCTCCCGTGCGCCCCGGCCGAACCATGCCATCCTACGCCTCCCGGATGCCCGACCTCCCATGTGCCTTGGCTGAACCCCACCGGCCAACACCGCCTCTTCCGAACTGCACGGCGCTGCGGCTGAACCGTGTCGGCCCACGCCTCCCGGCTCCCAGCTTCCCGTTGGCCACCCAACCTCCCGGGTCGTGCTTCCCGAGCCTTGCCCCCACCCCCCACAGCGCTGGCCGAACTGGATTTGTCAATCCGTGCTGAGCTGCCAATCCATGCCCCATGCGCACTTGAACATGCCGGCCTCTTGCACCCCTAGCACCTCCTTTGGGACAAACCGCCCTTACATTAACCCGCGGCCGGTCCGCACCCTCATGACCGGTCTGCGACCTCACTGTCTTCACAGCTTACTAATTCGGGCCCAGCTAGCTAGGCCCAACCCAACGAGTCTGGCCTGGCCGAACATGAAATGGGTTTGCCCAAACTATATCGGGCCTGGTCAGTCCGACCGGGTCGGACCCTACCATAGCCCACTGAATTTTTTGTTATAGTTGAGATATAGTCAGGTTGGATTGAGCACAAATCCAACTAGGACCCCGGGACTAAAATGACAATACTCTCAGGCCAAGAATCCGAATGATGCACCATTTTTCATGTTGCGTTTCTTTTGGAAAGCTAGATTTTTTTGATACATATACTTAAGACATAATGGAAGTTGATGTATAGACACATGGCATGATGATTGGACCCTCCCTAGAATCAAGAATGCTATGTGTGAAACCCTGTTGCTGGCTGCACTCTGATTACTATTTCTGGATCATGTGTGGGTTCGATAGCTCTGATTATTGTTCATGGATCATGTGTGGTTTCGACATCTCTGTCTACATTTCCTATATCCTATGTGGGTTCGGTAGCTCTGAATACTATTCCTAGATCCTACGTTGGTTCGACCACTCTAGCTATTGTTCCTGGATCCTATTTGTGTTCGACAGCTCTGATTGCTGTTCCTGGATCCTGTGTGGGTTCAACAGCTCTGTTTACTATTCCCGGATCATGTGTGGGTTCGATTGCTTTGACTATTATTCCTGGATCCTACGTGGGTTCGATAGCTATGAGTAATGTTCATGGATCCTACATGGGTTCAACAAAATAGATGATTTAGTGGCTACATCTAGTCACCTATAACTCTCTACATATGTTGTATACCTGTGTGATCTGAGTCCGTAACATTCTGAATTCCTCATGATTGAGATGAATTATCTAATAACATAGGTATTGGTATGGTCATAAACATATGTGGGGTTATCTATTGATTTCATACTTTATGGATTATCTTTGTTGGATTTTGAGAGAGCATGAGGGTATTGGGGTCCCTACTGAGTATTGTTAGACTCACCCATACACGGGCTATACCCGCACCTCGTTGTGTTGGATCCAGACGACAGAAAAAGCAGACTGAGGTCGAGTATACCAGGACCAGATGATACCTAGAGGTGGACCATATGGCGTGACGGTACTCGGAGGAGGCTGATAGACATGGAGTGATAATGAGGTGATATATAACTATCCTTCAGGTAGGAACTTTAGGGGATGTCCCAGAAACATTTTTTTAGTTATATTTTTAGTTTCTTGTACATTATAGTTGGTCTTGTATTTACGGCCCCATTTACATTCAACACACTTTTGTTAAACAATTTTTACATACTTTTTGTTTCCTTATTGTGCTCCATATGTGTGTTTATAGGATATAAAGGAAATTTCTTCCCAGTATTTGGAAATTACACATTTGGTGCTTGTCTACAACCCATGGACTATGGAAGCCGGGAATGGGGTAGTCACAGGATGGTCCCCGAGGGATGGGTCATGACAATTGGTATCAATGGAGTCAGTTCTACCATAGAACTTAGGACGCTGATCTTTTCTGTGAAGAAATAGTGTAAAGGGTACTGAGTGAGGTTTTCAGTTCACAGAGTCCAGTTTTGGTGCGGCGACCAGTGTATCCATACACCAGGACAATGACTTATGATTTCAAACTCAGTGCAAGAAAACACTTATTTCATGTGTGATTTCAAGAGACTTCGTTGTGAATTCATTGAGTCATCTCACCAGGTATATCTTTTTGACTATGGCACAACGATTGTTTTATGATTCCTTTGCTCAGACAACCTGCTAGGGTTTCAAGAGTAGTACCCACATATATCCCACTGTGCGATGGGGCCTCAGTGTAGGGTCCTTTTCTAGTGGAGGCACCAGCGGTACCAATCCCCATTAGGCCACCGATTCCACCAGCCCCAGTAAGATAGATTTCACACCTCTTGAGCGCTTTTCACGAGTTACCATGCTAGATGTCGCCCGGGTTCAAGGGCGAGATGGACCCGCAAGCAACTGAGGATTGGATGGAGGCTGTGGTGAGTGTGTTCAGACCGGTAGGGACACCAGCTGACCTTATGGTGATCTTCTCTGCTGGTCTCTTTCAGGTAGTAGAAGACAGATGGTGGATCATGATGCTCTAGTTGCATGACTGGGCAACACTACTCTTGCATACTTCGAGAGCCTATTTTGGGCGGCGTTTTTCCTAGCCAGACTACGTATAGTGTGGACACAAAAGCTACATCATCTGTAGTATTGTAGCATGATGGTGTCAGAATATTCATCGAGGTTCACCAACCTCTCATGCTACTCCACAGATACGGTTCAAGACCCATTCTTCAGGGCCCAGAACAACGGGCATGGGATTAGGAGAGAGATCAGGGCTTCGATGATCTCACCATGTATCCAGACCTGGGCGGGGTGGTAGAGAGAGGCATCATAGTAAATATTTTCCTTTCTGAGCAGTCACCAGTAGCGAGAGCCACCATTGGGTGCCACGTAGCGGAGTATTCTACAGCTGGCGTCAGATAAATGTCACATAGATCCATGAGGACTTGACCATCTGGTGGGAGACCTCAGGACACGAGTTCGGTTGTGTGAGGTACATGATAAAGATCTAGACATATGAGGAAAAATAAGTGTTTTACATGTGGAGGGCAGGGTCACATGGCTCATGAATGTACGACATATGGTTCGGATGATCAGCAGACAGTTGAGTGACCACCTAGGTAGAGCCATTGGTTCGATCAAGGTGAACTGCAGGGCACAAGCGGACATGGCAGAGGATCTGCTCGTGCAGCTGGCGGTGGATGACATTATGAGGTACTACCACCACCTCCACCCGGAGGACCACCCCGACCGTAGGGAGCTTGTGGTTAGGAAATAGCCTAGCTCACGGATCCTGAGGCTTATGATCATGTCGTTACGCAAATGATTCGAAGTACAATCTATGTCTACTCCACCTTATTTGCAGTTCTAATAGGAAAAGTTTATGGTCACTCTTTCATTTCCAACACACTAATTCAGATATTTTAGATTCCAAAGGATCCATTGGCTCGATCCTTATGGATACATATTTTTACGGGACCAAATTCAATGATTACTCACTAGTACCAGAAGTGTGAGCATACTCTAGGGGGATATATCATCGGCTGGGATCTCCTACTTGCGACGTCGAGGCTATAGGACATCATCTTTGGTATGTATTGGTTATTTATAGTCCATACTCATATTAACTGTATTTGGTGCAAAGTGTTGTGTGTCTGCACAGATGGGACCCATTTTTTCTTCACTGGAATGAAGGGATCCTTTGAAACACATGACAATCTTACTTGGAGAAGGTTTCAGTCGATCACTCTTTAGTTGGAATGCCTTACCCTCGGAGTAGTTGATGTGGAGATTCAGGGCTATCTGGTATAGGTGGACCCGTACTGGGATGTTTTCCCTGATGATTTCCCAGGTGTACCTCCTTGTGAGAGGTGGACTTATACATTGACATGTACCCCAATATGGAATCGATATCGACACCGTCATATCGGATGGCTCCCATGGAGCAACGTGAGCTATGATTATTGCTAGAGGACATGCAGGGGAAGGTATTCAACCGACCCATTGTTTATCCTACGGCAGCCCCGATTTTGTTCGGCAAGAAGGCAGATGGGAGCTTGAGACTTTGTGTCAACTACCATCTCCTGGACCAGGTGACTGTGAAGAATAAGTATCCACATCTGAGGATTTACAACCTATTTTATCAGCTTATGGGATCATGGTGGTTCTCGAAGATAGAACTTAGATCAAGATATCACCAGCTCCGCGTTCGAGACGGGGATTTGTAGAAAACGATCATAAGATGTTGGTACGACCACTACGAGTTCTTGGATATGCCTTTCGGCATAACCAACACTACAGTATTGCTCATGGGACTCATAAATATGATTTTCCAGCCACAACTCGATCTATTTGTTGTATTCTTCATCAAAGACATTCTGATATACTATAGTACCGAGGAAGAGCATTCCTACCATTTGCGGGTATTACTGGAAACACTCCAAGAGCACCGGAATAATGTTAAGCTCTCAAAGTGCCAATTCTGGATCCGAGATGTTACCTCTTTTGGACATGTCATCTCAGAGGCTATAGTGGTAGAAGATCTAGTGAAAATTTAGGTGGTCAATTCATGGAAGCCACCCAATAGTGTGACATAGGTGGGGAGTTTTCTGGGTTTGGCTGGTTATTTCCGGAGGATGGACCCAGAATTATCCAGAGTTGCATCACCACTATCAACCTTGATTAAGAAGGGGAAACCCTTTTTGTGGTCGAAGAGATGCCAGTAGAGCATTCACGAGTGGAGGCAGAGGTTGACTAGTGACCCCATCTAGAGGATTGTGGGGGAAGGCTTTGGGTACATATTCTACTGCGACACATCAGGGAATGAACATGGATGTGTCTTGATGACGAAGCAGGAAGTGATCGCTTATGGTTCACGATAACCGATACAACATGAGCAGTCCTACTCTACCCATGACCAGGAGTTAGCATTAGTGGTCCTCTCCTTGAAGATGTCGTGGAACTATCTGTTGGGTGAACATTGTACCATGTAGTCTGATCACAGTAGTCTCAGATATATCTTTTCCCAATAGCATCTGAACCTAAGACAATGGAAATGGCTTGAGTTCCTCATTGACTATGACTTCGAGATAGTATATACTCATGGGAATCGGAACATTGTTGCAGATTCACTCATTAAGAGAACTACTATACATCTTCAAGGTGAGGAGACAAAGAATCTGGCCTGTCACAGATATCCTTTGTGGATAGTGATGGAGAATCCTTTCTTCAGTATCTTATAGTCACTCCCCCGCATCTTCAGCGAGTCAGAGAGGCATAGCATGGGGATGCTAACTACGAGACACAAAGTCCTTAGATATCCACTGGGTATGCACCAGATTAATTTTCTGAAGGTGGGGAGTATGCCATCTTCTTCAGAAGACATACCATGGTACCAATGTCACTTCATGAGTATGTGTTGAGGTAGTTCCACACATCTCCTCTAGTGTTACATCCTATAGTAGAGGAGATGTACCATGATCTCTGACGATGGAACTGGTGGCTAAGAATAAAGAAAGTAGTTGTTGAGTTTGTCTCCAAATACCTCACTTGTCATCAATTGAATGCAAAGCATTAGGTTCAGCAGGCTTGGTTCAACCTTTAGAGGTCCTAGAGTATAAGTGGGATGAGATTTCCTAGGACTTCATGACGGTTCTTCCAAGTACATCTAGGGGTCACTACTTGATTTGTGTGATCGTTGACCGACTCACCAAGTCGGCCCACATCCTACCGATTAGATAGTAGGGTTTAGTAGAGTGCTTTGGATTCTTCTATGTGAAAATGATTGTGTGTCAATAGGGAGTACATTCTTCTATTGTATCTTATATAGACACACTCATTACTTCACGACTATGGAAGGGGTTGAAATAGGCTTTCAGGATGCAGCTTCATCTAGCACCCCCTTCCATCCTTAGACAGATGGCCAGACTGAGTGTTCCATTCAAACTCTCGCAGACATGCTCAGTGCTTTTGTCCTCTTCTTTGGTCGCAGCTGATAGGATCACTGACATTTGGTGGAATTTGTATACAATAACATCTATCACTCCACCATAGGGATGAATTCTTTTGAGGAATTAAAAATGCGACATTTCAGATGACCTTTGTGTTGGATAGACTTAGGGGAGTCTGTAATTGTGGGACCAAAGATGGTACGAACTACCATGGAGAAGGTGCAGATCATCCAAGAGCAGATAAAGACTGCACAGAGTAGGATGAAGTCGTATGCAGACAAGAGATGGAGAACACTTGTGTTTGAGGATGGAGACCACACCTTTCCATGGGTCTCACCTCGATGAGGTTTACAGAGATAAGGCTGAGGCAGCAAGTTATCACAAAGATTCATCAAAACTTTTCAGGACCTCTGCCGAGTTGGTGAGGGGGTATACCTCTTAGCTCCTCCATCTTTGATGAAACGAGTGTGCATCGTTTTCCTTGTATCACAGCAAAGGAGATACACTCATGACCCTTATCACATCATTGACTATGGATATCCGGACGTCGACGAGAGGGTGAATTTTACAGAGGTTCTAGTTGCGATTGAGGAATGAAAATAATGGGTCCTCCGTGGATGGTCGATACCTATGGTGTGCATTCACTGGTAGTAGATGAACCTCCAGAAGAGAAAATGGGAGCGGGAGGCTCAGATGCATGCTCAGTACCCCCACATGTTCCCTTAGTTGGCAGTTGTGGCTTATGGGGCATAGAGCCCTAAGGTGGAGAGAATGTACAAATCTAGAATTTCCATATAAATTTTTTAGTTAAATTGGAATTTTATGAGTCCGCGAAAATTAACGTCACATGATTCTGAGGCCCAGTTTTCTCAGAATCAATTTATGATGTTTTGTTTGGGTATGTTAAGTAAATTTACGTTCTGGTTTTTATAACTATTGAAACGGTTCAAAAAACTGACACCTGAGGGCACCGTTGAACTCGCAGCACCAATATGTTCTTAATGATACATTCACCTCGATAACAGTATGTCCAGAATAAATGTTAGATTTTATGGTTTTTGTGGAAAATAATAAAAATAAAATAATCTACACTTTATTTTATTTATGAGACACCATGTGGAAGTTAGAGGAGGTGACCACCACACCTTAACCACCCATGAAAGGATATGGTGGCAGGGCCCACCAAAAACTAACCTTCTCTACATGTTTATTATAGATCGGACCACCCGGGTGTTAACCCCTTGAAACCCCTATTTATTAGGAGAATCCTCTCAACTCCCTAATAATGTGGGGGGAGCCTCTTCAACTCCTCCACATTAAATTATGCCAACTCTCACTACTTAATTGTGCCAATTTCTTTTTATTAATTAATGGGATCCAACCTAATTAATTCACCCCCTATTGAATTATTATCCCAATGATATATTTTAAAATCTATTACCTTGGATTTCAATTTATTTTGGGTTTGGTAAAGGTTGAAAAAGGTGGATTTGCACTTTTGTAATGACCCGGAAATCCTGTGGGAATTTATTTTTAATACATGGAGTTTTTCGAGTCCGCTGTTTCTGAAGGAACATAATTCTGAGGCCCGGTGTTTCCAGAATCAATTTTTGATGTTTTGTTCAGGTACGTTCCGAAAACATATGTACGGGATTTTATAACTTTTGAATAGGTGCACGGAATTGAAATTATAGGAAACCTATGAACTCGCAACGTTGGTATACACCAAAGGAGACCTTTACCGTAGTTGCATTTTATCATGGATGGAAGTTAATTTTAGAGGGTTCTCCATAAATTAAATAAAAAATTATGTGTAACATAATTTTTATTTAGGTGGTGGTTAATTTCTCCAAATGTATGTATGAGGTGGGGCTCACCCCCACATAACCTCCCATGAAAGGATATAATGTGGTGGGGCCCACATGAGCTCAACTCCCCTTGAACCCCCTGTATACTCTGGACATCCCATTAATGTGCCAACACCCTTGTAATTAATTTTTTAAATCCCTTGGAACTATTTTGCAACTCCATGCTATTAATTAAGTGAAAAAAACATAATTAATTAATTTCATTGTTTGACTTCTTTTGAATTCATTATGCAAAAATTAAAATAAGGGATTAGATTCTTTTACTTTGGGTTGGCATAATCATTGGAGAGTTGGCTTGGAAGTACACTTTTTCCCTTGGTGAAAAACACTGATTCCACCGAATAACGAGGAAGCCTCTTCTTCCTTTCCAACTGGGGCATGAATGGGATGATATCGCCCTCAATGAACGTCACCAACGGCAATTACATTTCCTCCAACATTGACGGAACGACGTCAGTCTTATGTGACCTCTGTCTTCTAGGACTCGTCAACATTCAACGATGAGATACGAGGTAGGGGTAATTGTTTATTTTTAAATGGATAAAATTATAATCCCATTACTTGATTAATGATTTGGTTTGTCATTGGAAAATTGATATCACCTAACTCAGAGGGCGCAAGCCAAACAAACACGGCCCGACACCGCTCTACTTTTTCTTGTTTTTTGACATCATAGGTTGGGCCGAAACGGTGCAGTGCGATGGAACCATGCCGGAGAAGAACCATAGCATAGGTGGCGCAATGCAGTCGTGCCATGTGGAGGGTAGTGGGTTTGGGGCACCGTCACGCTACGGTGTAGGTGCGGAGGTGGCCAACCGAGCCGGCCGCCTTGAAGCCGGACCATGGGATGACCAGCTGGCCAACTGACACGCTGGAATACCGCAGCGGCCGCAGGAGCCGCGTGGAGGGAGACCACGACCCGAAACCAAGGGCCACTCGGTTAGAAAAATCGGTTGGCAGCTAGTCAGCCAGGCTGGAGGACCGTGGCGACCGTAGGTGCAGCACTGATGAGATCGCGGTCCACATCCAGGGGCATCTCTACAGGGTGAATCAGTTGGCCGCCTGCCGTCCGGGCTCAAAAACCGCGATTCCCATAGGTGCTGAAAAGGAAGAACCATGGCCCACTGTGTGGGCCCCATGCGGCTGGCCAAACTGGCTAGCTACATCTGGTCGGGTAGCGAAGAAGGCACCACCGCCGGGCGAACCGGACCGGCACGCCGCGCGGGCCGGGTCCGCAGGTGGGTCGTGCCCCACCAGGCTGGGCTGACCCCTCAACCTAGTTGGACCCACTGATCCGGGTCGGGCCAACCCTCCATCCCAGAGGGCTTGACAATTTTGGAAAATGTCTGAGTTTGGATCGAGCATAAATCCAACCGGGCCCCTGGAACGGAAATGCCAAGAACTCTCATATCGGGCGTCCGATTGACACGCCGTCAATCACATTGGGATCCATGTGATGAGACAAAACTACAGGATACATCAACTCAAAACATTGTGACAGTTTATATATCGACTCTTGACTCGTGGAGAGGACCCTCCTGGAATCGAGCTTGCTGTGTGTGGGAACCCTACAGCTGGCTGCAACGACTACAGTACCAGAATCCTACATGGGTTCAACTGCGATGACTATTGTACCAGAATCCTACATGGGTTCGACAATGATGACTACAACACATGGATCCGAAAAGGGTCTGACAGTTCTAACATTGTTTCTTGTATCATGTGTGGTTCCGAAAGAATAGTTGGTCCTGTATCCTGTGTGGGTATGACAGCTTAGCTGGTCCTATATCCTGTGCGGGTCCGACATCATAGAATAATCAGTTACTACATTTAATCATCTCTATCACTCTAAGAAATATGTATACCTGTATGATCTGGATCAAGTAATTCAACCAACATCATCGTGGTGATTGAATATACTTTCTTCATGGACTGGGTTGTGTTTGGGATCGAGATTTGGAGTCGGACTGTGACTAGTAACTTAGGTATATGTATGGGAATATATCTAAGTAGGGCTGGTTTATACTTTATGATTTAATCTTTCTACAATGGTTTATACTTTGTGGATTATGGGATACGTTCAGGGGTCTCGGGGCCCCCTACTGAGTATTTTTATACTCACCCTTGCACAGGCATCACCCACACCTTGTTGTTTTCTGTGCATACGACAAAAAATAGTGATCGAGGCTGAGGGTGATGGACAGAGGCTGCATGAAGCTAGACTAGATTATACATACCGGATGGAAGAGTTGTACGAGTTCTATACCAACCTTTCAGGTAGGATTCTTTGGTGGATGATCCAGGATTTATTTTCCCATTCTACGTGTGCTTGTTCTTGTTTTTTAGTTGGATTTTCATACTGGCCCACTTACTTTCATCACACCATACGTTTCTATTTTAGTACATCTTTCTGGTACTGCTTGTGTTCATAATGTGTGTGTGTTACATGTTAAAAGGCAATGCCTTCCCTTTTTTCGGGATTACGCCTTTGGTGCTAGTCTCCAGCCCCTGGCCTATGGAGGGTGGGCATGGGGTAGTCACGACAAGGGCCCCGAGGGCAGGTTGTGACAAATTGGAATAAGAGGAGTCGGTTCTACCGTAGAACATGGACTCTAATTATTTTAATGAAAATAGTGTTAAGTGTTTTGAGTGTGGTTATCAGTTTAGGGAAACCAGTGTTGGTGCGGTATCCAACGTATCCGTACACTAGGACTCTGACTTCTGATCTCTGAATTAGTGCAAGAAAACACTGATTGCGTGTGTGTTTCATTGATAAATTATTCCTCATGATTACATTGTGTTAGATCACAAGGTATATTGTTTTAACCGTGGCACACCAATTTATTTTCAGGATGGCCCCACGAAGGCATCATTATAGGGATCCATGTTTTGTATGAGATGGTAGCCCACCAGCGACAAGGCCTCAGTGCAGGGCCCCTTTCTTTTGAAATGGTGGACCCGTGGGGGTCTGCCCTTTCTGCGCTTGCCGGGGGTTCAAACCCCCGGTTTCATCTAGTAACAGACAACCATTAAGGCCGACCGGTATTGCTACCACGGGACCAGCCGGTCCCGCCTCCCTATCCGCCGACGGCCGGCTGAGTCTGGTCGCCTCCCTGCTGAACCGCTGTGGCCAAGGACCGCGACGGTTGCCCGTCCAGCACGGCACTACAGCACCGCACCCCTCCTTCGTGGCCTGCCCCGGCCGTGGCCCCATTGAAGCTCCTGCGCGGCGCAACGTCACCGCACTCCTCAGCCATGGCCCGCTCCATCCATGATTCCCTCATCCCCGCGTGGTGCTGTTGCACCGTGCTGCCTCTGTTCTAAACCACAATGAAAATAATCAACTACAAATGGGAGGAGGTTCGGCCGTGTTTGTGCGGTCTGACCTCCTCCCATTATATTGATAACATGTGGCAATAAATTAAAGAGTAAAAAATAATCTTGAACGTAAAAAAATCAACCCTTACCTCAAAGATATTCGCAGAAGCTTGCATTGCAGAAAACAACATCGCGAGGTGAAGCTCCGTATATGCTGACAGAGTTTGTCCGAGGAAGAAACAATGTTTCCCTTTCATTGACGTGAGAAAAATTTTGAAAGAGGGCACGTCGTCGTTCTTTGGGAAAGGCGTCACACATCAGATATGGAGAAGGGACAGATAGGTACATCTTCTCTCCTTGGTACTCTGGCGTTCTTCACGTTCTTCAACGAGGAATATGATGTTCTTCAAGACTAGAGCTTTCTTCCCCCAATCCTCTCACAACAAAAACAACCCCAAATAAAATAAGCTTTATCCTTATTTTATTTACCCATTCCATGAATTCCAAAAATTCAAAATTCGAACTCATAATTAAATAAATTGAATAACTTAAATCAATTTAATTTAATTTGAGAGTTGGCATGCAATTAATGAGGGAGAGAGGATGAGTTAAAAATTAAATCGGGGGTTGCCAACATTACGAGGGTTAGAGGGGTTAGAGGAAATTGAAGGGGTCAGGCTCATTGGGACCCACATATTTAATATCCTAGCAAGATGTGTTAGGATATTCCATCACATAGATGTTATACCACATAGGGAAAAATAATGTAGTGACAAAAACATATTTACTTAAAACATAAACCACCTTTTTTTAACAACTCTTCCCGAGAAAATTCATCTCCAGAAAATGTCTCCCTAAGAAATTATCGACAATGTGTTTTCATCGTTGCCATCGGATTTCGATTCCGATCACCGGTTCAAATGTTAGGAAATCCCGCTCATTCGTTCACTAAACGTACTCAAGCTAAACTTTCGAAATTGATTCCGGTCACACCAGGCCTCAGAATCAGGTGCTGTCAGAAACTGAGTACTCATAAAATCCCAAAGAAATTAAGAAAAAAATTCCCTTGAAATTTACTGGTCTTTACAAGTTTTGTCCCTGAGCAGTCACCAGTAGCGAGTCCCACCACAGTACGACATGTAGAAGAGTCTTCTACCGCCGACAGTAGACAGATGTCACAGAGGTCCAAGCGGGCCAGTCCATCAGGTGGGTGACCACATGAGATAGGTTTGATTGTGCGGCGCACATGAGATAGAGCCATCTATATGATGATCAGGCAGTGCTATGCATGCTGTGGGCTGGGACCCATGGCCCGTGACTTCCCGCCTCGGCATGCAGATGAGTAGCAGACAGTATAGGAACATCCCTGACAGAGGCAGAGGTAGGACTATGGTGGTCCATCAAGAGAAGGGGGACATGGCAGAGGAGCTGGCTGACCAGCGGGTGGTGGCAGACGTTTCGATGCTCTACCACCACCACTATGAGGTCCACCCAGACCATAGGGAGCTGGCAGACCGAGGTGGGCACAACTTCATGTAGTTGAGGCTTATGACCATGACACAACTGATATGATTTTAGGTACTATCCGTGTCTACTCCACACTTATTGTAGTACTTATATACAAAGGGGCGAGTAATTATTTTATTTCCACTGCCCTCGTTCGGATCTCGAAGATTCTTACGGAGCCATTGGATTGATCCTTACGGCTAGAGACTCCTACAGGAGCAGACTCGACGATTAAGTACAGTTTACGGTAGTGTAAGCTGACTATAAGAGGAGAGAGCTTCAGCTGGGATCTTTTTGTATTGGCATAAAGGCCTTATGACATCATCATGGGTATGGACTGGTTATCCATAGTTAATGCTCAGATCGACTGTATTAGTAACAAAGTGCAGTGTATCCACACGGATGGGACCAGGTTCACCTTCACAGGTGAAAAGGGAGCCTTTTTAGGGTAGGTTGGACTTACGCAGAGGAGGTGGTAGCCGATCACACATCAGTTGGATAGTCTCATCCTCAGACTAGTTGATGTGCGGAGTCAGAGTTTTCCTATAGTGGCGGATCAGTACTCGATTTTTTTTTCCTAAAGAAGTTCCAGTAGTACCTCCTCACAGAGAGGTAGACATCTACATTGACTTGTACCCCAGGATGGATCCTATATCTACTCCAACATATCGGATGGCTCCCGCTGAGCTTCTTGAGCTACGGGTACATGTAGAGTATTTTTAGGGGATTAGATTTATCCAACCTAGTGTTTCACCATGGGAATCTCTGATTTTGTTTTCCAGGAAGGAGAATGTGATATTACGACTATGTGTCGACTACCATTTCCAGAATTAGGTAACCGTGAAGAATAAGTACACACATTCATGGATTTACAACCTCTTTGATCAGCTCAAGGGAGCACGATGGTTCTCGAAGATAGATCTCAGGTCAGGCAATCAACAACTCAGAGTTCGAGACAAGGAATTACAGAAGAAGGCCTTTAGGTGTCGGTATGGCCACTACGAGTTCTTGGTTATTTTGTTCGGTGTAACCAAATATCCCACAATGTTCATGAGTCTCATGAACAGGCTCTTATAGCCTTACATAGGTTTCTTTGTCATACACTTCATCTATGACTTACATATTTACTCAACTACTGAGGAGGAGCGCTCTTCCCATTTGTGGGTAGTACTGGATTTAGTACAAGAGCACCAGCTATATAGTAAACTCTCAATGTGCCAGTTTGGTATTCGAGCGGATCACATTCTAGGGCAAGTCATTTCGGAAGTTGGATTTGCAGCGGATCCAACGAAGATCGATGCAGTACTTGCTTGGGATCCTCTCAGGAGTGTGATAGAGGTACGGTGTTTTTTGGGACTGGCTGGTTACTATCAGAGATTTTTTCTATTTTTATCCAGTGTTGTAGCACCTCTTTTAGAATTGATGAAGAAAGGGATACCCTTCATGTGGTCAGATAGGTGCTAGCTGAGCATTCAAGAGTAGACGCAGAGGTTGAACAAGGAGCCCATATTGAGGCAACTGGAGGAGGTCGTAGGATACGTAGTTTACTGCGATGCATCAGGGACAAGACTCGGGTGTGTCCTGCTATAGGAGAGAGCAGTAATCACATATGATTCACGGTAGTAGAGGTAGAAAGAGAAGAATTACGCTACCCATGACTTAGTGTTTTCAACCATGGACTTTTCCTTGAAGATGTTGCTGCACTATCTTATGGGCGATCATTTTACAGTTTACTCTGACCACGAGAGTCTTAGGTACATATTCTTGTTGAAGGACTAGATATTGAGACAATGAAGATGGATCATGTTTCTCAAGGACTATGACATCGAGATAGTCTATACTCTTGGGAAGGGGACTGTTGTTGAAGATACTCTCAGTAGGAGGACGGGTATGTGACTGCTAGGAGAGGCGACAGAGTTGCTGGTCACATTACAGATATCCTTTGTAGATAGTGATGGAGCAGCCTTTCTGCAGTCTCTCATAGTCACTCCTCCACTTATTCAGAGATTCACAGAGGAAGAACATGGGGACATTTACTGTGGGAAATGATGTGATCAAATATCAACAGGTCATGCACATGATGGATTTTTTGAAGGTGGGAAGCACAAAATTCTCTTTAGAGGACGTACAATGGTACTAGTTGCACTACAAGAGGAGGTGTTGAGGGAGTTCCACATATTCCATCTAGTGGTAAATCCAGGAGTGGAGAAGATGTATAAGAACCTCATACGACATCACTGGTTATCGGGTATGTAGAAGGCAGTAACATAATTTGTCTCACGATGCCTCACTTGTCCGCAAGTGAAGGCGGAGTACCAGGTTCTTGCAGGATTGGTTCAACCCTTCGAATTCCCAGAGTGAAAGTTGTATGGAATATCCATTGATTTCCTGATGTAAATTCCATTTACAACCATAGGACATGACTCTATCTTGGAGATTATCGACAGACTAACCACGTCGGCCCACTTCTCTACCAATCAAAGAGCAGGGCACAATAGAGAGCTTGGGTTGTCTCTACATACAGAAGATCGTACGACATCATGGTGTGCCATCGACGATTGTCTCCGATCGAGATTCTCGTTTCTCTTCCCAGCTACGGAAGGGGTTGCATGAGGATTTTAGGACCCAACTTTTCTTGAGCACCGCCATCCATACTCAGGCATATGGCTAGAATAAGAGGACCATTCCGACACTCGCAGACATTCTCATTGCATGTGTTCTTGACTTTGGTCGCAGCTGGGAGGATCACTTACCCTTGATAGAGTTCGTGTACAACAACAACTACCACTCCACCATCAGGATGGCACCTTATGAGGCACTGTATGACTGACCGTGTAGATCACCCATGTTTTGGACTGATCTAGTGGAGTCAGGACATGTTGGACCGGAGATGGTGCAGGCTATGACGAAGGTGGAGATCATCTAGGAGAATATGAAGACTTCACAGAGCAGGAATAAGTCCTATGGTGATAGGAGATGTAGACCACTGGAGTTTGAGGATGGTGACCACGTCTTCTTATGGGTCTCCCATCAACGAGGTCTATGAAGATTTAGAATAGGCGGAAAGTTATCTCCACGATTCCTCTAACTGTTCCAAGTCTTTAGCAGGGTAGGCGAGGTGGCATACCACTTGGATCTTCCACCTCAGTTGCACTGGGCGCACGACGTCTTCCATGTATCTCAACTAAGGAGAGATGTGCATGACTTTTCCCACGTCATCGACCATGGGGATCTGGACATCTATGATGGGTAAACACTCACAGAGGTTCTAGTGGAGATTGAGGATCGACAAGATTGAGTACTACGTGGACGGTTGATTTCTCTTGTGTGCATTCACTGGCAGTACAAGAACCACCAGGAGAGCACATGGGAGCCGGAGGCTCAGATGCGTGGTCAGTACTGTTATTTTTTCCCATGGGTTGTTTTGTAGCTTATAGGTACGTAAATACATGAGGTGGGGGAGAATGTAAAGACTCAGAAATCCTGTGAAAAAAAAACTAAATACATCGGAATTTTACGAGTCCATAGTTTCCTGACGACGCCTGATTCTGAGGCCCGGTGTGACTGGAATCTATTTCTGATGTTTTTTTGGTACGTTTAGTAAATGTACGTATGAGATTCTATATATTTTTTGCTGGTTCATGGAATTGAAATTCGAGTACACCGATGAACTCGCAGCGCCGATATTCTCCTAAGGAGACCTTTACCGCAGTTGCGTTTTATTGTGGATGGAAGTTAATATTTAGAAATTCCCAATAAATTAAATAAAAAATTATGTGTGATAATATTTTTATTTAGGTGGTTGCTAATTTTTCCAAAGGGAAGTTCACGGTGGGGACCACCCCCACATAACCTCCCCTGAGAGGATATTCTATGGTGGGGCCCCCAAGAGCTCAACTCCCCTCGAACCCCCTTTAAACTCTTGGAATTACCATTAATGTGCCAACACCCTTGTAAATAAATTTTTTTGAATCCCTTGGAATTCTTGCCAACTCCATGAAATTAATTAAGTGAACCAACATAATTAATTAATTTGAGTGTTTGAATTCTTTTGAAATTATTATGGAAACATTAAAATATAGGATTATATTATTTTACTTTTGGTTGGCATAATGGTTGGAGAGTTGGCTTGGAAGAAAACTTTTTCTCTGGATGAAGAATCTCGTTTGCACCGAAGATCGACGGCTCATCTTCTTCCTTTCCAATTGGGGCATGAAAGGTTAGACATCACCCAAGAAGAATGTCACCAACAACAACGACATTCCCTCCAATGTTGACGGAACGATGTCCATCTTCCGCGACGCCCGTCTTCCACGACTCGTCAATGTTAAACGGAAAAATCTAAGGTAGGGGGATTTTTTTATCTTTAAATGGATAAAATTACTCCCTCATTCATTGATGAATGCTTTGGTTCATCGTTATCCAATTGATATCACCCAATGTAGAGGGCATGGGCCAAAAAAACACTATCTGACACCCATTTGTTGGTTCTTGTTTTTTGATGTCGGAGGTGGAGCTGAAAGGGCACGGTGCCGTCGCAATGCGCTGAAGAAGAACCACGGTTGAGGTGGCGCAACACCGTCGTACCGCGCGGAGGGAAATGGGTCTGCGGCGCCATTGGACCATGATAGAGGTGAGGAGGTGGCCGGCCGAGCCAACTTCCATGGAGCCGGACCACTAGACGACCAGCCGGCCCACTGGAATATCATCGCGCTCGTAGTCATCGTCTGGAGGGAGACCGCGGCCCGCAACCGCGTGCTGCTTGGCTGGAGAAACTGGTCGGCCGCCTTCTGGCCAGGCTGGAGGACCATGACACCCGCATGCGCTGTGTGGAGGAGTCCATGACCAACAACTACGAGCATCTCTGCTTGGAGATCCGCTCGTCCGCCTGCAGGCAGGGCTGGAAAACAGTGGCGACCGCCTGCACCGCATGGGAAGAAGTATGGCCCGTTGTGTGGGTCGCATGCACTGGGATTAACCGGCCAGCTACGGTCAGCTGGGCAGTGAAAGAGGGGGCGCTACATGGCGCCTTCGAGCAAACCACACCAACCCGCAGTGCGTGTTGGGTACGCATGTGGGTTGCACCACACCGGGCTGGGCCGACCCCCAAGCCAGGTCGGACCCGCCGACCCGGGTCGGGCCGACCCGCCAACCCACTGGGTATCTAATAGACGTGTCATCTATGGAACTGGGACCCTCAGGATGAAGTGGTCCATTTGAGATACTCTATGTGATTTTTGGTCAAATTTGGAAAACAACCGGTTTTGGATCGAGCGTAAATCCAACCGGGCCCCTGGAACGGAAATGCCAATAACTCTCAGACCGGGCGTCCGGTTGAGGCGTCGTCTGCCGCATTGGGATACTTGTGATGAGATGGAACTATGAGATACATCAACTCAGGACATCGTGATATCTGATGTATCGACACATGACTTGTGGATTGGACCCTCCCGGAATTTAGCATTCTGTGTGCGGGAACCCTAGAGCTGGCTCCGACAACTACTATACTGAAATCCTATGTGGGTTCGTCAGAGATGACTAATGTATTGGAATCCTACCTAGTTTTGAATGTGATGACTATTGTACCAGGATCCACTATGGGTCCGTCTATTCTGACTTCTGTTTTAGTATCCTGAGTGGGTCCAATAGAATACCAAGTCCTATATCCTGTGTGGGTCAGACAGCTTAACTGGTCCTATATCCTATGTGGATCCTATAGCTTAGATGAAATAGTGACTACATCTGATCATCTATATCACTCTATGAATCATGTATAACTTTTTGAGCTGAGTCAAGTCTTTCAACCAACATTGTTTTGGTGATTGAATTTACTTCTATCATGGACTTTGTTGTGTTTGGTCTCGAGAGTTGGAGTCGGACTATGACTGTTAACTTAGGTATATGTATGGCCATATACCAAAGAACGGTTGGTTCATACTTACTGAATGTATATTTCTACATTGGTTTTTCCATTGTGTATTCTTGGAGACCTTAGGGGGGTCTCAGGGTCCCCTACATAGTATTTTTATACTCACCCCTTCACGGGCTTCGCCCACACTTTGTTCTGTTTTGTGCAGACGACATACCACAGGGATCGAGGCTGAGGTTGACTGACGGAGGCTGATCAGAGGTGGACTAGACGTGACGTACTGTAGGGATGATTTGTTGTAGTTTTGTTCATACCCTTCTGGTAGGATTCCCCTGTGGACGGTCCAGGTGTTGTTTTCCTGTTCTACATGAACTTTTACTTGTTTTTCAGTTGGGTTTGAATACTGGACCACTTTATTTCAGAACACCTTGCTTTTATAATTTAGTAATTGATGCCTCTACGGATTGTGTTCAGAATGTGTGTGTTTTATAGGTTAAAAGGCAATGCCTTCCCTTTTTGTTTTGATTACGCCTTTGGTGCTAGTCGCTAGCCCCTGGGTTTTGGAAGGCAAGCTTGGGGGTATTCACGGCATGGGCCCCGAGGGCGGGATGTGAAATATTTTGAGAGAAAATATCTCACCAATAAAAAATGAATGATGCTCCCTATGAAGAACAGTGTCCTTTGACTTTCATCTATGGACTCCTACAGATGTGGGATGTCTTCGACCGAAGTTCCCTCCTAATCCTCGTCAATGAATCAACGCACGAGCTTGGGATTGGAAGTGAGCAGTGGATGAAATGAATGATTACAATAATATCTTCTTCTCCATGACTCTATTGACAATCAACGATCGAGGGTTATGGTTAAATTAATATATGTTCCATGTTCTTCCTTTTTTTTTAAAATGAAGAATCATAGTGTTTTTCATTTTTGCGGGTGGGATGTTGAGCATCATTCATATGAACTGATTGCTACCACCCTATATGTAGAGGGTTTAGGCCAGCATAAAATGGCTTGACTCCCTCTGTCGATCTATTTTTTCTGATGTTCTTTAGTGTGGTGATGAAATAACGAGGATACCTAGGCGACATGCATAGACTGCGCTACCTGCGGTCTCTACAACCCGCGACTCCTAGCCTCTCGGCCTGCCGAGTGCCTCGGCCGAACCGCTCCTGTCCTAGCCATGCCGAACAATGCATGATGGACTCCCATATGCCCCGGACGAATAGTGCGGGCCCCGACCGCACTGGCCCACACCTCCCAGCTTCAGGCCTCCCGTCGGCCTCCCATGCGACCTGGTCGAACCGCGCCCACTAGTGACGCACCGGCCCGCGACTCCCAGCCGCAAGCTGACTTATCGTGTACCTCGACTGAACCGCGTCGGCACTAGCCACACTTGAACATTCCACCCAGACGCCCAACCTCCCATATTCCCAGTTTGAACCCAGTTGCACGCCTTGCCATGGCTGAACCGTGCAGCTCCCCGACTGAACCGTGTCGGCCCGGGCCTCCCAGCTCCCGGCCGCCCGCATGTCTCCTAGTCTCCTAGACCGAGCTGCCTGAGATTTTACCCTAGTGGTTCTAGATGAACTGACCTCGACCATCTGGGCAAATATTCACCCCATGCACGCTATGGAAAGTCGGCCTTCCGCGCCCCTCAAAGAGCCTCCGGGCAGAACCACCCTTACAACGACCCACGACCGGTCCGTGACTTCGCGACCGGTCCATGCCCTCATGGCCTTCATGACCTCCTGGGCCTGACCCAGTGGATTGGGTACAACCCAATGGGTTAGGCTGGGCAGAACCCAAACCAGGTCAGCCCAGACTAAGTCGGGCCAGGTCTGTCTGACCGGGTCTGACCAGACCCAACCCTACCTTGATCCCTTTACATTATTTTGGCCATATCCTTGGCATTAGACTTTCGTTTTATGAACCATCAGTGGAGATGGTATTCATCGAGTGTTACGGTCTATTTTTTTTACCACACTAGTGTTTTGGGTATAGTTGAGATACGATTAGGTTGTATTGAGTATGAATCCAACCTGGCCCCCATGACTAAAATGCCAATAACTCTCAGACCGACCATCCAAATGACACACCGTCTGTCGTGATGGGTTTATTTTGGAGAGACAAGTTTTTTTTGGAGACATCAATTTGATACATTATTTTAGTTGATGTAAAAACACATGAATTGAGGAGTGGACCCTCCCGGAATCAAACATGTTATGTGAGGAACCCTATGGATAGCTATGCTCTGACTGCTGTTCCTGGATCATATGTGGTTTCAAAAGCTCTGATTACTATTCTTGGATCATATGTGGGTTTAACAGCTTTATCTATTATTCCTTGATCCTGTGTGGGTTTGAAAACTCTGAATACTATTCCTGGATCTTAAGTGGGTTCGACAGCTCTGACTACTGTTCCTAGATCCTATGTGGGTTCGACAGCTTTAATTACTATTTTTGGATCCTGTGTGGGTTCAACAACTTTGTATACTATTTCTAGATCCTGTTTGGGTTTTAAAGATCTAACTACTGTTCATGGATCCTACATGGGTTCAATAGCTCTTACTACTGTTCTTGGATCCTATGTGGGTTCGACAGAATTGATGATTTATTGGCTACATCTAATCATTTATAACTCTCTACATAAGTTGTATTCATATGTGAACTGAGTAAGTATCCTTTTGTTTTCCTCATTTTTTAGGTGGATTAATTGATAACATAGGTATATGTTTGGGCATATACCTAAGTGTGGCAATATATTGATTTCATAATTTTTGGTTTATCCATGTTGGATTTTGAGAGACATTGAAGGTCTAGGGGTCCTTACTTAGTATCATTATACTCACCCCTACATGAGATATGGTTGCACCTCATTGTGTTGGATATAGTTGACAGACACTGCTGACTAGGGTTGAGAGTACCAGGACCAGACGATACCCGGAGGTGGACCATATGTCGTGATGGTACATGGAGGAGACGGACAAACCTGGAGTTCTGAGGAGGAGATTTGTACCTATATTCCACGTAGGAACTTCTGAGGATGACCCAACGGTAGTTTTTTTCTTTTCTTCATTTGTACATTCAGTTTCTTGTATATTACATTTGGGTTTATAAGGACCCAACCTTGAAACATTACATAATCTTGAATTATACGAATAATTCACATTAAGGATCTTTTTAGGTTTAGAGTTTCCGAGAATTAGGACACAACTATTATATTTCATTTCAAATACAAAGTATACACTTCTACACAATTTTAATTTTATTCATATAATATAAACACTTGACAAAAAGGGCCATGTCTAGTTCTATGTTTTAGACATCATGAATTTTCCCTGATCCCATCCTTGATCCTATTCATATTTAAGTAATGTGAAAATATTTCAAAACTTTGGAAGAGCATAAAAGGCTCAGTAAGGGTTATAAAACAAATAATGAAAACATTTTTTCATAAATACATACAAAACATGAACTCTTTTACTTACCTCATGAAATCTTATGATTTATGAATGACACATAGAAATCATAAATCATAAAGGTAACTTTTGGCATCCATATCATACTTACATTGTAGCTATCACAGCTACATTAGAAGATACATTGGAATACCCATCATAGTATATTCCCTAAAATATCTTAGGAGAAACATTCATGTTTACCTCCTTCACGTTAACCAATTCATTGGAGAGATATCTTGGGCTCACCCATTCTAGGTTTCTCACGAATCCACATGTATACGTAAATAATGCCCAAGAACCATAACATGATCATAACACATAACATAAGCATAAAGGAATGATAACATTCCTACATTGCAATAATAAAATTTCATTTCAAGATATTGAAATAATAAATCCATTACCAAATCATTTTCAATAAAAAAATACGTAAAATGATTATATGGTATTTATTTTTTTTACTTTTAAAAGAATAACACCATGTTAAGGAAGCCAAATATCAAATATTACTCGCATCGGTGTAATGGTCGTTGTCACTTCTTATGTAAAAAAACATTAATTTTGTCATTTAGTAAAACACTTCGTATAAAAAATTTATATTTGAATAAAACGAAATTCAAATGGTTTTATACACTATATAAAATAAATTCATGTATAAAACAAAAAATGCCTCAATGAAAGGAGACTGAGACAAAGTCCATTTACTCGCGTCCGACTTGACTCGATCATTCGTTAATTTCCTGAATAATAAAGTAAAGTTAATTTATACATTCGTAAAACCCTTTTTCAAGTTTATTATCCTTTTTATATCACTTATTAATTTGTTATAAATGTTCTGAAATCATTTAAGTTAATAACATTCATTTTGCCGATATTTGGTACTTGAGTAAAAAATGAACAGCTTATATTTACTAGTTGTCCATGTGGTCAATGGTTAATTATATCTAGAATTATATTCATGATTTGGATATCATATATATCATATATATCCAGTATATACATGTTTTTATAATAGTACAAAACATTTAGAGGTAAGAAATGAAATGCACCATTAATGGAGACGGTAAGCTGTACGTACGCATGAATGCCACTTTCATTTCTATTTAATATTTTAATGGAAATAAAACATAATGATACATATTTATATTATAATTACACTATAATATCATATATAATATCGGTAACTCTGTCATTTATACATCCCACATAAGTAATTAACGAATCAAATCACTTTGAGGGGGCGGTAGTCCGCACTTCCTCAAATGAGATTATCGTATTAACCCATTATGGAAACCATAAAGGCGTGCTATAAATGGGAAGTACAAAAGCATTAGGAAATCATAAATATAATATATATCATATATATATATAGTTCCATCATAATGGATACCATGAGAGGCGATATGATGTAATTGAACAATCATCGTTTCATGAGGCGTTAGTTTTCAATCGACAGAACATTAGGTTCTTCACCCATTAGATGGAGGTGTGTGTAATTGTCATTAAAATAATTCTCATAAAAAATTACTTGTATTTTGAGGAAACTAGTTTTGTTAAAAAATAATGGAAGAAAAAGGTTTTAGGGGTTGGATATGTAAAATAAAAGAAAATAATTTAAGAGAAATCATTATCTTTAATTCAGGTATCTTACTTTGGTTTGGACCAAAATTACTTCTTGAAGTGCCTTATGCCTAAGGAAAGGCTTCTAGGGAGAGGAGAGAGATGTAGGGAGATTAATTGAGTGGAGTATGGACGATCCAAATGGCTTGAAAGGTCTGAGGAATTGGTTAAAGTGGTCTCCTTTTATAAGGGAGAGGAGGGGCTCTTTTAGAATGTGTGAAACTATTATTTTATTATATAATAATATTCGTTTTCTAATTGTCCAAAAATCATTATAGATAATGATAACATGCCTCATGGTCGAAATAAAGGCATCCAATAAGAATTGGACCTGTTTTGGATAATATTTTAATCACTATAATCTTGTTTATTTAAATCATTTATTAATGAGGTAAATACTACATCATTATTGTGTCTTAAATAATTTAATTTATTAGTTTTCTAAAAATTATAAAAAAATACCATGATATAGAAAATCTATTTATCCTTCCAATTAATATTTATAGTCTAATATATGACTTATATAACACCATATAAAAATTAATTACTAAAATATTTTTGATAATGTCAATTTTGTCTTTACATTAAATTAATTAATCCAAATTGTCATTATCACTTCCATGTTGCTCAATGGGGTCCCAAAATCGACCCAAAGATTCCCATGGTCGGCCAATACTCATCCAATAAGGTTAGGACAAGTTTTAATGTAATTTCGAATTATTATAATTTTCTTTTAACCTTGAATTACCCTATTTACCTTTCTTCGCGGTAAATAAAAGTCAACAGTTACTATTCACCAAAAACTATTTTCATCTTATTGAACCAGATATTATTTCCTGATAACATCCATGTATGTTGGATTTGTTAAATTCAATTTACAGAAGTTGTAAAATTTAATTTAAATGAAAAAGTCCATTAATTTAACTACCACTAAGTGGTTGCACTATTCATCAAAAATTATAGTTTTTATGAAAAATTACAAAAATTCAGCCTAAGCTATATTTGATATTACAAATTCAACAATTATGTCTATTTTTACAAATTCAAAACATATAAGTGGCATTAATTAATTTAATAATTAATTCATGTTATCCAAAAAAATAGCGTGTTTTTAAGAAACAATAACTATCAAAAGATTAATACTTGTTTATATCCATTTTCAATGTGATATTAATTACAATGATCAAAATTGGTTTAAATGGTAAAAATATAATTTACTTTAACTTTAAAAAAACTAATAAGATAATCTATCCATATAAATAAATTATATTAAAAGGCACTTTTGAATTAAATTACAATATTTTTAACTATTCATTAAAAATTAAATTTTATTAGAAAAATACCAAAAAATTTCACAAAGTAAAATTTGATGTCCTTATTCTAAAAAAGGATTTTATTTGGTCAATTAGAATGTATTAAAGTTAAAAAAATATTTAATAAGGGTTTTCCAAAAAAAGGCGGTAAATCGGCCTTTTAATGTAAATTATGCTTAAAATTAGATTCATTTAAATTTTAATCCTCTGTCTTTTTATTGGATAATGTAAATAAATTTAACAATCATGTATAATAGTATTGTTGTTAGTTTTGTTAATTCCTTCCAATACAACGGCAAGGAGTTAACAACTGTTAAAAATAATAATACTATTTTATTAGTGTGCAACGTAAGATTCCAAAGAAACCCGTTATTGTGTATCTGGTACGAAATCGAACATAGAAACCACTTTAAAGTAAAATTAATATTTAATTAAAAATTTAAATATGAAATATGCCTTATTCTTCATTTACCTGTGATGTTACATCCTTCCACCCATTTGGAAATTGTGTCCCCATAATTTCTATTCACTTATCAAAATAAGTGGGGGTATTTATCCCTCATAGAATTTTCAAATTCCCATGTTGCCTCTTCGACAATCTATTTTTTCCAAAAAACCTTTACATGGTGGATTACCATATTATGCAACACATTCCCTATATGGTCAAGAATCTGCACAAGTTGTTCATCATAAGAGTGATTCACTTCCAACTGAACTACCTCTGGGCTCAAAACATGATATGGATCTAGCATATACTTTCTCAACATCAAAACACGAAAAACATTGTCTACATGGGATAAACATGGAGGTAAAGATACTATATATGCAACTGATCCAACTTTCTCTATAATTTCATAAGGTCCAAGGAACCTCGGACTCAACTTTCCCTTATTACCAAAACGCTTCACGCTTTTCCTTGGGGAAACTTTGAGAAAGACATGATCACCTACCTCAAAATGAAGATCATTTCTCCAATTATCAGC
Organism: Viscum album; assembly: GCA_963277665.1. Taxonomy (NCBI): domain Eukaryota; kingdom Viridiplantae; phylum Streptophyta; class Magnoliopsida; order Santalales; family Viscaceae; genus Viscum; species Viscum album. The sequence continues at coordinate 50,867,711 of OY728143.1, read as the reverse complement.
ACAACTTTTATGTCTTCTCTGAGCTTTTCTCATGGGCTTTTAAATCAACTAAACTTTCTCTGCCATTTCTTCTACTAATTTTAGTCCCATCAGCTTCCTTTCACCTACATCATCCTCGAAAGCTGGAGTTCGAAAATGCATTCCATATAATGATTCAAATGGATCCATATATATACTAGAATGAAAACTGTTATTATATGAAAATTCAACAAAAGAAAGATGTTGGTCCAAACTTCCCTGATAAACCATCTAGAAAGCACATAACATATCCTCCAAGTACTGAATTGTTCGTTCTGAATGACCATCTGATTGAGGGTGAATAGTTGTAGAAAAATTTAATTCAGTACCCAACGACTTCTGACGACCTTTCCAAAAATTAGAAGTAAACCTAGGATCAAGATCTGATATAGTGGATAGTAGAACTCCAGGAAACCTGACTATCTCTTTAACATACAACTGAAAAAGTTGATCTAGAGAAAAAATATCTCTAATAGGATGGAAATGAGCAGATTTAGTCATTTTTTCAACTATAAACTAGATTTGATTATTATCTTGAGATGAATTTAGTAATCCCACAACAAAGTCCATTGATATATTTTTCCATTTCCACTATGGCAACGACAAAGGCTGAAGCATTCTTTTTGGTAACTGTCATTCTGCTTTAACATGCAGACAATTCAAACACATCATAGTAAAATCAACAATATCGTTTTTCATTCCATCCCACTAGTAATACTCATGGAGATCTCTGTACATCTTTGTACTGCCAGGATGAACTGATAACAGAGAAATATGAGCTTCAAATAACAACTCATTCTTCAATTGTGAATCACATGGAACACATAGTCTCCTTCCAATCCTCAAAAGACAATAATTATCAATGTTAAATTCAGGCAACATACCATTTTAAACCAACTCGGCCTTTTTCTATAACTCATTGTCTTCAATCTGTTCTTGCTTAATTCTGTCTGATAGAAATGATTTCACTAACACCTAAAACAATATAGAAGAATTTCCAGCACCAAAAAATTCTATACCAAAAATTTTCAAATCAAAAACCAAAAGATCTCTTTCCAAACGTATCATGGATAATGAAGCATTACTTTTTCGACTCAAATCATCCGCCACATTATTTGCGTTTCCTAGATGGTAATGGATCATGCAATCATAATCCTTGATTAATTCCAACCATCTCCTCTGTCTCATGTTCAATTCTTTTTCAGTGAATATATACTATAAAATTTTGTGATCAGTGTATATTTCACACTTCACTCCATACATATGATGCCTCCAAATTTTTAAAGAAAAAACAACAGTAAGTAATTCCAAATCATGTGTAGGGTAATTTAATTCATGAGGTTTCAACAGAATTGAAGCATAAGAAATTACCTGATCATTATGCATTAGGACACATCCCAGTCCTTTAAATGAAGCATCACTATAAATAACAAACTCACCATATCTGGATCGTAGTGCGAAAAGTGGATAATTAACCAATCTCTATTTCAATTCTTGAAAACAATCATCACATTCTATTTTACAAATGAACATAACAACTTTTTGAGTTAACATAGTCATTGGACTAGATATCCATGCAAAATTTTCAACAAACCTCCAGTAATAACCTGCCAAACATATAAAACTACAAATCTCGGTTATATTTGTGTGTATTGTCCATTATTCAACCAATTTCATTTTAGAAGGATCAATAGTTATACCATTTTTTGAAACAATGTGACCAAGGAAAGAAATTTTTTGTAACCAAAACTCACACATTCTGAATTTCCCTTAAAGATTCTTCTCTTTTAAGGGTTTCAATACAATCCTTCAATGACTTTAATGTTCCTCTTTACATTTGGAATAATCCAAAATATAATCAATAAACAAAACTTCAATTTATCACCTGAGTCAACTGATCCATCACAGCAACAAACTATTCAACTCTGATTCTTCCTTCTCAGGATGCTGATTTAGAAGTTCATATAACTCTGTATGATTTCACTGAAAATATGCTTTGTTTCCTCTATGAAAACCATTCTTAACACAAAAATATCTTAGGTAAAGCAATATGGTAATCTGGAAATGACATATGATGTCAATAGTAACATAAATTACTTTATGGATATTACTTTAACAATACCCTAACACCTAAAATTGTCTAAACCAACTTGTAATACCAACTATAAAGACCCGACCATAAAACAATACATTGTCTTGAATTAAACGAATAATTCACATTGAGGATCTTTTATAGTGTAGAGTTTTAGAGAATTATGACATAACTATTACTTTTAATTTCAAATTAAAATTTGACACTTCTACACAATTAACATTTTCTTCATGAAATATAAACTCTTGAAAAAAGTGAGTCATGTCTACCTCCATGATTTAGACAACATGACTTTTCCTAGAACTCATCCTTGACCCTATTCATCTTTATGTCGTATGAAAACATTTCAAAACATGGGATGAGCATAAAAGGCTTAGTAAGGGTTATAAAACAAATAATGAAAACATTTGTTCATAAATACATAAAAATCATGAACTCTTTTACTTACCTCATGAAATCATAAGATTTATGAATGATACATAGATATCATAAATCATAAAGCTAACTTGTGGAATCCATATCATACATACATTGTAGCTCTCACAGCTACATTGTTAGTTACATTGGAATACCCATCACAGTATATTCCATAAAATATCTTAGGATAAACATTCATGTTTACCTCAGTCACGTTATCCAGTGCATTAGAGAGCTATCTTGGGATCACCCACCCTAGGTTTATCATTGAACCACCCATATACATAAATAATACCCAAGAACCATAACATGATCATAACACATAATATAATCATAACGGAAAGATAACATATCAACATTGCAAGAAAAAAATTTCATTTCAATATATTGAAATAATAAATCCATTCTTAGAATAATTTTCAATACAAAAATACATAAAAATATTATATGGTATTTATTTTTTTCCTTTTAAAAACATTACGGTGTGTTAAGGATTCCAATGAACAAATAATATTCGCGGCGGCGGAAAGGTCGTTGTCATGGTTTACGTAAAAAACATCCTTTTTTCATTTAGTAAAATGATTAATATAAAAATATTTGTTTTGAATAAAATGAAAAGTCTAATCGGTTTATACACCTTATAAAATAATGTCATCTATAAAACTAAAAATGCCTCAATGAAAAGAGATTGAGACAGAGTCCCTTACCTCACATCCGACTTGACTCGATCGTTATTTAATCTCATGAATAATAATCTAAAGTTAATTTATACTTTATTAAGTACCTTTTTCAAGTTTATTATTCAATTTATATCACTTATTATCATGATATAATGTTATGCAATCATTTAAGTTAATAACGTTCATTTTGTTGATATTTGGTACTTGAGTAAAAAATGAATACCTTATATTTAAAAGTTGTCCATGTGGTCAAAGATTCATTTTATCCAGAATTATATTCATGATTTGGATATCATAATAATTCAGTATATACCTATTTTTATAATAGTAGAAAACATTTATATGTAAGAAATGAAATGCACCGTTCATGGAGATGGTATGCCATACGTACGCATAAATGTTACTTTCATTTATATTTAATAATTTAATGTAAAAAAACATAATGACACATAGTTATATTATAATTCCACTATAATATCATATATAATATCTTTAACTCCATCCTTTATACATCCCACATAAGGCCTTAACGAATGAACTCACTTTGAGGAGGTGGTAGTCCGCACTTCCTCAAATGAGATTATCGTATTTACAAACTATGGAAACCATAAAGGAATTATATAAATTAGATGTACAGAATCATATGGAAATCATAAACAAAATATATATCATATATATATAGTTCCATCATAATGGCCACCATGAGAGTCAGAAAGATGTAATTGAACAATCATCGTTTTGTGAGGTGTTGGTTTGCCATCAACGGAAACATTATGTTCTTCACCCATTAGATTGAGTTGTGTGTAAGTGTAGTTAGAATCCTTCTCATAACATATTCCTAGTATATTTAGGATACTGATTTTATTACAAAATAAATGAATAAATATTTTTTAGGGGTTGGAGAAGTAAAATAAAAGAAAAAAATTTAAGAGAAATTGTTACCTTTAATTTAGGTAACTTCCATTGATTTGTACCAAAAGGACTTCTTGAAGTGACTTCTTCCTAAAGTAACGCTTCTAGTGGGATGAGAGGAATGTATATAGGTTAATTGGTCAGAGTTTGGAAGATAAAAATGGCTTGAGAGGTGTGAGGAATTCGTTAGAAGTGGTCTCTTTTTATATGAGAGAGGAGGGTCTCTTTAAGAAAGTGTGAAGCTATTCTATTATTGTATAATTATATTCGGTTTCTAATGGTCCACAAATTAGTAAAGATGAATATAATATTCATAATGGTAGAAATATAATCATACAATCAGAATTGGATATGTTTTGGATAATATTTTAATCATTATAATATTATTTATTTAAATCATTTATTAATGAGGTAAATACAACAACAATATTTTGTCATACATAATTTAATTTATATCATGTCTAAAAATTATAAAACCAATACTATGATATAGGAAATATTTTTATCATTCCAATGAATATTTATATTGGAAAATATGACTTATATAACACCATATAAAAATTAATTACTAAAAGATTTTTGTTAATTTCAATTTTATCTTTACATTAAATTAAATAATCTAAATTGTCATTATCACTTCCAAGTTGCTCAATGGGGTCCCAAAATCGTCCCAAAGATTCCCATGGTCAGAAATTACTCATAAAATATTGTTAGGACAAGTGTTAAGATAATTTTAAATTATTATAATATTATTTTAAGCATAAATTGCCATATTTATCTTTAACCGCGGTAAATAAAAGTCAAAAGTTACTATTAACCAAGATTATTTTCATCATATTGAACCACATTTTACTTTTCTGTAACATAAATGTATGTCGGATTTTCAAAATTCAATTCACAGAAGTGGTAAAATTTTATTTAAATGAAAAAGGTAGTTTTTTTAACTACCACTAAGTGGTTTCACTATTCATAAATAATTGATGTTTTTCAGAAAAATACCAAAAAACCAGCCTAAGCTATATTTGATATTCTCAATTCAAAAATGATGTCCATTTTTCTAAATTCATAACATAGATGGGGAATTAATCAATTTAAATATTAATTCCCATTATCAAAACAAATAGCATGTTTTTAAGAAATGATAACTATCAAAAGATTGATACTTGTTTATATCCAATTTCAAAGTGAAATTAATTCCAATGACCAAAATTATATTAAATATTAAAGATATATTTTAATTTCACTTTAAAACAATATAAAAATATAATCAATCCATATTATAAAAAATATATTAAAAGGGACTTTCGAATAAAAATACAGTATTTTTCACTATTCATTAAAAAATGAACATTTTCAGAAAAATACCAAAAAATTAAATAATGTAAAATTTGATTTCCCCATTATAAAGAAGGATTTTAATTGGTCAATTAGATTATATTAATGTGTCCAAAACTATATTTAAATAGGATTTTCCATTAAAAGGTGGTAAATTGGATTTTTAATGCATCGGGTAGGAGTTATTTTTTTAACAATCATATATAATCATATTGTTGTTAGTTTTTTTTCATTTCTCCCAATACAACGGCTAGGAGTTATCTGTCGTTTAAAATAATAATATTATATTATTTTTGTGCAACATAAGAATCCAAAGAAACTTGTTGTTGCGTATCAGGTACGCTATCGAACATAGAAACAAATTTAATGTAAAATTAATATTTAATTAAAAAATTAAATATGAAATATGTCTTATTATTCATTTAACTTGGATGTTACAGGGATTGTATTTCCAGTCCCTTTATCTTGTAGAACTCTTTTGTTAAATAGTTTTTACTTAGTTTTTGTTTCCATCATGTGCTCTCTGTGTGTGTTTATTGGCTTTAAAGGTAATGCCTTTCCTGTTTTAGGGAATTACTCCTTTGGTGCTAGTCACCAACCCCTGGCCTATGGAAGACAAGCTTGGGGTAGTCACGACATGATCCCTAAGGGATAGGTCGTAACAAATTTATATTTGATATAATAATGTTATTGTATCATAAATGTTCATGTATATTTTTATTAGGTTCAAGAATAAATAATTAAAAATCCCCTCCATTATGAATGATTCATATTCATACGATAGACTCTATATGATAGCCTCAAAGAACTTTATAAATGGGTTCTATATCAAAAATATCATCTATAGGACGTGGGTATATAATTATGGATAATATTAGGGTATTTATATTCTATATAAAAAAATGTTTGTATGGTCCAAATAAATAAAATATGGGGGTCCCTTTTATTATTGTGGGAGACGACCCACATGGAATCATGAAAAATAAAGATTTATAATTTTGGTTTTACACATGAAAATTTTATTACAATTGATATTTAAAGATAATTGTATAATATAATTACTAAATATATCCATATAACCATAATTTGAATTTATTTTAGTTCATCTTAACCCTTATATTTTTGGTTTAACCCTAGGAAAACTAATTTTAACCCTAACCAAGATAGTTAATTTTTACTATTATTAGTTTTCTTTAGGACAAGAAATTAAGATGGAATTGTTATATAATATTATACATAATTCTCATATATGTGTAATCCATTTTTAAAAATTCAATTTATAGATATTGAAGAATTTTATTTCATATAAAAACAGATGATGTGATGAATAAATGGTTTTCTAATGAAAATGTCTCCATATATATAATACATTTTAATAAAAAATAAAAAAATAATTTTTTTTAAATTTAATAAATTGTAATTATTAGGATATTATTCCTGGATTTTTTCATATAAATCAATACTTACAATACTGTGACTTGTAAATAATTTAAAATGAAATGTAGTTTTTAATAAAAATCAACATATTCACATTTAATTATGGAATTAATATATTAAAAAAATATAAAAAATCACTAGAAGTTAATTTTGAAATTTTGACATAACAAATTATATTTTAATATTATGTAAATTTTATAAATGCAATTTTTTTTATTCAGTAATGGTAAAAATAATCAACTTTTTAGAAATATTTTTAAGCATGTGAAGATGATTCCATAAATTATGTACATATTATCAATAATTATTTAACATCAAGATACCATACATATTTTAAAACAAATTTTTGTTACAATTTATAAAAAAAATTTATGGCTATTTTATAATGAACATGATTAAATAATAATAGTAATTGTATACCACAGCTAATTAAAATGCAATGTCGTATATAACAACACCAATCAATGAAATTAAAATTTATTTAAAAAAATATTTCATAAAATAATGGGTTTTTTTATTCAACCCACCTTAAAATGAATTTCTCTTTATAAATAATGTCACTATGATAAAAACAACTGATCATAATCTTGAATCATTTCATCAATGTGATCCATTATATTAGGGTCTTCCAAAATACCATGTCGAGTTAGAGGTCATTTTTTATATAAAATTATATCTACAATACAAAATATTTATATGTTCTTATTTTTAGTAAATATCATGAAATATAATTATGTACTCTAATGTTTAGTACAAGTGATTGATCTGGTATGCACTAACATATGAGAGACGCATTAAAAACCCATCTCACCCTCTTCAAACTCTAGAAAATAACGACTATTGTGATCATAAATTCTATATCAACAATAAAAAAAAATTATTTGTTTTGTAATTGTAATGATCTTCTATAACATTTAAGAAACAATATTTAGTCCCAATATCCTTATTTCTCCCACATCATCCCAATTCATTGAATTTTTTTAATTGTTTTCATTGAGGACTTTATAATAATCCATTTTTATTCCTATTTTCAACATATTTTGGTTAGAAAAGCGAGTAGATAATGGTGTTTATCCTATCTACCTTTTAAATCCAGATATCAAGAGTTAATATATCCACTAAGGAATTAATGTTTCTATTATAACAAAGATACATCAAAGGGATTTGAATTTATATAAAATTAAAATATGTATCAAGAACATACTAAAGACTAATTGGAAACATTGATTTAATCTTTATATCCATATAAAATATAACGAAATTTGATACACCATGAAACTGTACAACATTATTAATTTATATCATTTAATGATGATCATGGTTAAAATACTTTTGCATAGTAATGAAATGTATTCACATCAAAAGGTGATAAACTATATCCCATATTCTATTATTCCATTTATATGTTTTGCATAGTCAAATAAAAAATTTGAAGGTTTTGTTATTTCATATGCATTCTAGTACGGGTAATGGTTGTAAAATCCCAATACAACTTTTTCACCCAGTAATAACATGTTGAAATTAAATGCATCAACTAAAATATATTATAATACCTCTCCTTATAATTCCCCTCTATAAAACAAAATATCAAATCTTTATACATCATTTAATTTATACGATTAATAATGAATTATGAACTATGAATTTCCTCTAAGCACACTTTAAATTTAAAAATAGATGGAATTCATACATTGTTCAAGAACATTATTATTTTATATCAATCAAGTTTCATCTCAAGAACATTTCTCACATTATCTTAGACCTCTTTATTTTACTTCAAAACATTGTTAAATTTCACATGGATAGATGGTTGTACAATTATTTGATAAAGATAATTTTTCCCATTTCATCATGATTTATAAATCCACCCCCATCAAACCTAGAAATATTTGATATTTTTTATGACCATCATGGATAATATTGCATGATCCATTTGACTCAATGAATGAAATACATGTTTTCTATCATAGGGTGGTGATGAATTGAGTAATCATAACATTTGAATATATCAATCTATATCAATCAGTTTATATTAAAATCCATAAATGTGAATTTTTGCATTAAAATATTTTTATTAGAATATATATCATACATTTATCTGAAATTATAAATCATAAATAACTTTAATTTAAAATATCTACTAGCTAACTCCAATTGATCGGTATTTTTGTACATGATCCTAAAATTTTTATGATACATGACTTATCACCATGTTATTCTACATGGGGACACATCCTTGACCATTATTTTATTCATAACTATAGATCAATAACCATAATACACATCCGATTAATTTAATAATTGGTGAAGATAATAATCTTCCCTTTAGTTCATTTAAATTACCCTCCCATTCATATATGTAGAGGATTTTTGATCCCTTCTGAATTTGCAATGTGGTTATATTAGATATTCATATGGAATTATATATAAACCATAGATGAATCCATCTAATACAAGAAAACCTAAAATATCATTCATAGTGATTGTTTTACCATATTATTTAAAAACATACCTAAATGATGGATCCATATATATACCCACTATTGAGATTATATGAAATGAAAATGAAAAAAAATCCCTAAATTCACAAATTGAAAATTGATCTTGATGTATCCCCTTATATTTTTTCTTTAAAATAATTATCAAGTAATACTCACGATACAACATTATATATGAATATTTATGAATGTCGTTTATAAAATCTACCTAAAACAGAGAATTGTAATGTCTATATACAATTTAAATTAAATACATGAAGATTTTGAGGTAATTATTGGGACTAAATGGAATCACTATATAATTATAGTGTCCGTAAAATTTATGGAAATATATCCATGTGTATATCATCATTATAAATCATTAATCAATTATTTCAAAAATTAAATTAAATATTTTAAAATCATTCAACTCTTCGGAGTTGATCAAACCATTCAGTAATATGGTTTAGAGGATACTTATTATAGATTGTGATGTTATTCAATTATCGGTAATAGATTCATTATTTCATTAATATATCCTTATTCATAAAAATAATAATTGTTTCACACTAAGGTGAAACACATTGACAAATAAATCAATTTTCAAATATAATCCAACAGTTATTTTGTTAATTCTTACAACTCAATTGGGTCCACTTCATATGGAGTCATTGAAATTTAATTAGATTGGTATGATTTCTATTGATAAATCTAATTAATGATTTAATGTAACTCAATGAAACTATTTTATAATGTAATCCAAATTCTTATGAACATTATTAATATTATCGATTTTGAAATTCTCCCTAACCATATGTGATAAACACCCACTTTTAAATGGATGCAATACCCATAATATTTTTTCAACGACCCAAAATTTATCATATTTATCATCAATGTGAATGATGAAAATATTTTGGATTGAAATATAATATATAAATTTCATTAAATGGAAATTAATTTATTTTTTATATAAACGGATGAAATCCATTATTAATAAAACATAAAATTCATAAAAAGGGAAAATAATATTTTTTCCATTATGTACATTATCACGAACATCTAATAGAGATGAATCATAGAACATGGATGTGATCATCATACTATTTGGGTTTTTCATGACTAATTCAATAAATAATAATTTTTTTTGAATTTTTATACCCTTATAAATTTCATTATATATGAATAAATGGGTAGATCTAGAATTCAATAAGACCTAAACAATTCTAGATTGTTTGATATGTATACATTTTATCTCATCGTTATGGTACTCTTTACTATGAATGTTAATCATGGGATATATCCATTCTACACTCGGATTAATATGTTTTTAGTGATGATAAATTTCAGTATCCTTCATATTTGAGCATTGTAACTGTAGTTCGTCTAATCGTTTAATTTAAATCATTTTATTTTTATGGTGATTTTTTTTGGGATTTCTATATATACCCATTATTGGATATGATATTATGATCAATTAATCATTAAAATTCAATATGACCATAAATTCCACAAGAAAAACATTTTGTATTCCCCATAAGAAAATATGATAGATGTTTCATTCTATGTTATGATCATAACGTAAAATGAATTTTTTTCCCTATTGGTTTTATAGTATCCTGAAAATTGTATTTTTTTTATTTTATCACAATGTACTGATTTATGGGTATGTTCAATATTAATTACAACCATAATATTATAAATATTGGTTTCTTTATGACTAACAAAGTCCCTTATTTATAATTCCCTTCAACGGCATAGTTTTGTGCTAATTAAGAATAGAAAAACTTTTCTTTTTGGATAGATTATAATACTAAAAGCGTACTTTAGGAGCCTTGTAAAATATTCCTCACACATACCAATAGACTAATTATCCTTTTATTTATGATCATGGGGTCCCTTATCAATTTTTATATGGAGAATAAAACGAGACTATATATTGATAAATAAGACGTTGAAAAGATCCAATTCCGTAGATACTACTTTATTTCAATTTTATTGTAATATTGAAAAGAGTTCAGTATTCATCCTCATTTCCTTCAAAATAATAAACAACTAAAATTATTTTTTCACTATCAAAACCTTTTATAGTTTAAAATATAATTTCAATTGTACTAGTCCATTTTTAATATTGTAGTTGATAAATATAACCACTAAAAAAGATTGATTTTTTCTCATTGAGGGGTCATTATAAGATTGCTCCATACTTTTTTATGTTTTGATGAATATAAATCTTTATATCTTGAAAGATTAATGTGATAATAGTAATGAGATTTTTTATTCTATATCATGTAATATGTGGCCTCTCAAGATGAAAATCACTACATTGTATATCAAATTCAAAATTAACTAAATTTATTAAGCCTATAGCCATGAAATAAAAAAAATGTATTCTAATCCATAATAATCATATTTAGAATCCAAATGATCCTGTAAAATCAATTATAATACATCTATATAATGAAAAATTCGTTTCAATCTTTGAAACTAAATGCTTATCCTAATCCATTCAAGAAAAATTATCAAATCAATAATGATGGATCAAAAATATTTTTTGAATTTCTAAAAATATACCTGTGAGTGTAAAACAAACTGTGAAGCATGTCCCATTTTCATACTCAATGTCATAGTTAATTCAGATACCAATGTAACAATTTCATCATTATTAACCCTCTATAAAACTATTCTTGAGCCACATCCACATATATTAATCAAACGAGGGTATAATTGTATAGAATCCTCCAAATCAATATATAACCAAAATTCAAATATATTATCATATATGTTGACGTATACTTATAATTATAACTAATGAATAATATGATGAAACTTGATTACTCATACGTTCTCTTACACTAACTATAGAAAAAAAAATACTTTTCATACAAATGTATTACATCATAACAGAATAATATCCATTACAGAAAACAATGGTTCATACTAGAATCAAATATTACTAATGACTTTTTAGATATGGATTAAAAATAATTCATTAGAGAGATACATCATCTTCCATATCTATAAACCATCATATACATATAATTCAAAATTCATTTGTTCATATCCTTGGGAAAATTAATATAATAATGGTTGGTCTCAAATTCTCAATAATGGTAAATATGTGAGATATAAACAGAACATTAGTATAAGGGTATTGAAACATGATGATATCATTTTAAAACCATATCATTCATATGATAGATGATTAACATGACTCATGAACTAAATATCTGTATTTCTTAAGACCTCAATAATAGTATAATAAAAGAGAAATATCCTTGAGAACATAAAATTGGAATAAGAAGTAGATTTTTGGCATACGTATAATCATATAAAATCATTTATTAGGTTTATAAAAATATCAAATTTATATCATTACATGCATGGACTAATGATCCATGTACCGACTTTGGGATTGGAAAAATATCATGGTTACCCACTTTTGGGCATGGAATAAATTCCCATTGTCCCTATTTGGGGCACTAAGTAACCTCCCATATACCCTCTTTATGGCTTGGGAAAACAAGTAATGTACAATTTTATCTTTTAGATCAATAATCAAAATAAAATAAATTGGATGTACAAATAGGTCCCACCCATCTCCTAATCTATACATGTGTATTACATAATATTATTAAGCATTCATCATATTTTGAAAAAGACATAGTGAATGGATTTCAAAAAATTGTTGTTAGAACAAAACCTTTGGAAAAGTAATGGGTTTCATAATAATATATTAATAATAAACACCAAACCTAAAGAGAAATAATAAGTATAGTTTCATTAGATCATATTACTATTAAATATTAATTAACATTAAAATATTTTATATTATATGGAAAATGATTTTGAAACATCACATAATGAATTTCATGAGGAAAATTACCTTTCCTCTTTGAATAAAATTATATAAAATCTATAATTATCTCAATTATTAATGGAAAAAATTTTAATATATTTTTTAAATAATTGAGTAGTTATTAAAGAGGAAAATATTGTTGACGACGTTCATGTTAAAATAATGATTCATTTCCAATTTTAATTAAAATATTAAAAAATATATACATATAAAACATTTACAATATACGTTTTATTTTTTTAGGTAAATAATTTGAATAAATTTATTTAATTAACCATTATAGAGTTATAAAATATTTTTTTAAAACATTAACATAAAACTCAGACATATAATGTAAATGATTTTTTATCGATGATAATAATATAATAAAATTTAATTCAAAATTTTCTCAAGGTATCATATTTTAACAGACTAAAATAAATGGAAAACATATATTGTCAGGAAATAACTAGAGGAATATTAAATTACATAGTTTCAATAGAGATAGACTATAATATTGCATCATCTAAAACATAATCATAATCAATAACAGTGAAATATGAGATCATATAATAAAAAAATTTCAATGTGGTACTATATGAATTATAATACCCATGAAACAAATAACATTATATTTAATTTTAAATATACATTTTTTAAAAATATTAATAATAAAATCCATTAATTACAAGAATATAAACCATAAAAAATAATTACTGAATATGGATTGTGTCCCACTAAAATAATGTTGAGAAGAAAATATCTTTAACTGATTAGAAATGATTAAATCATAATCCCCATTAAATTATAAAATAAAATAAAATTTAAATATAATTAAATGATACAAATCCAATATACATTATAATTAGGGATATAAATACACCAAAACGTTTATTGAGTGGTGAATTTTCCATGTCACCATTAAATAAAAGAGGTAATATAAATCATTACCTCATGTCTCAACATTCTTAATAAATGTTCAGAACTCCAATAAATTAAAATTATGATTATTATAAATATATTAACTAAAAATAATCATAATTATCATACTATATAGTATTTACTTACAACCTTTTATTATCCAGTTATTAAAAAATTATCAGATAAAATCACGTTTCTCTTAATAGTTGTGTTGTTTTTCATGTATTTTTTGTTCTCATATTTATGGTACTTTTACCTTAATCATGGTTCTATAATATTATAATTTAAAAAATTGTAAAAATATTATATATATTAATTATTAATTATTTATATTATTCCATTAAATTTAGATATTTAAAATTAATTACACCATTCAGGGAGATGATAGGTTGTACATACACATAAATGATGGTTCAATTTTATTGTTCAACATAATAAATGAAAGTTATATTTTAATTAAAATTATCATTATAATTTCTATGTAATATATATAATATATTTTCCTTAAATATACCCTCATTACCATGAATTTCATAATATAATTGAAAATGTGTCACATGGCGTCATGGAGGCAGTAACCTACAAGTACGCATGATCGATGTTATTTCGTTTCAACAGATTTGCAGTAAAAATGGTATATGTCGTATTATAATTATAGTGGTATAATTATTTCACAAAAATCTTACACATAGGTTAAACCCTTCATTATTTATATATGTGAATTTCGGTGATGGAAAAGTAATAACATCAGTTCGTGAGGTGATAGTCAATCATACACATGATCGCTAGTTTCGTTAACCATTTAATAAATGAGGAGATGAATATATTTATTGAAATTTTCATAATAAAATATATGTATATATTAATTATTAATTATTTTTATCATTAGTTTTAATTTTTATTTTACAAATATTGTAAAACAAATAATATAAAAATGCCCGGTTAAAATGATATGACTTCATTAATAATAGCAAATTATGTTTACACAAAAATAATTATTACTATGGTTTAATAATCAATATAAAACTGATATCATTTTATTAGGTATTTAATAAATATATTAATGTATTTTTTTATGAATGAAATTTATTTTTAAGTGTTAAAAAAAGATGGTTGGGTGTATACTTTTATAAGTTTGTGAGAGGAAACACAAGGAATTTTAAAATTAATATGTTATTCCCACATTTTAGACATGAAAAAAGGTATCAAAATAGTTCATTATTGAATCTTAGATGAGGTAAGGTTAAAATATGGATCTAAAATTGGATTTTTACTAGAATTACTATAATTTGAGTCCTTATAATTTTGGTCTAACCCACTGTAAACACATTCTAACCTCAACCAATGTAATTAATTATTAATTTTTTTTTCTATTAATTATGCCAAAAAATTATGTTAAACATATTATATAGTGTCAATTATATTCAAACAAATAAATATTGTATTTTTCTATATTTCATTCCTATATATTAGATAATATAATTTTAATTTAACCCATAGACGTGATGATATATGTTTTTCCATAGAATTCATTTTTATATTTATGTATTGATTGAAAATAAAACTTCAATATAAAATTGAATTCAATAAACTAAATTACATTATTTATAATATAATTAGTGTAATTTAAAATTTCAAACAATATTAAAAAAAATGATAAATTTTCTATTGTTTAAAGAAAAACTCTTTTATTATAAAAAATTATCATTCTTTCGTAAACTATAAAAAATTAAAATTTTCATAAAAAACCCAAAAACACATTTTATGGTAAATTTGAAAAATATTATTCAAAAAAATAAGTTAATTTTATCCATTTAACATTATAATAATGGAAGGAATAATTTTAATTAGTTGTCTACCAAATAAAATAATAATCATATCTTGATATAAAATTATTTTTAGGGAATATAAATACTTTTCCAAAAGTTCAATTACTATTTATCATTATATATTATTTATATATAATTATCATATTTTTATTCAAAATTTGGTCATTACTATTATTACTACCATGTTTTCTGGATATTCAACAATATTTGTGTTTAATTAAAAATAATAATAGTATATCACCTATTTATTGAAACTCTGTATTTTGCGTAAATTATACAATTTACCAAAGTAAATATATTTAAAAAAATAATTTCATAAAATCATGTGGTTTATAAGAATAAATACTTCAGAATTAATGACCATGATAATATAAATTTATTCAATCATCGATTGATACCATAGTGTAGGAAGCAATGTTTTTTTGTTTCTCTCATTGAATGAATATATTCCATAAAGGTGAAGTCACAAGGAAAATATGCATTTAATACCCATTAATAGATGTCATAAAGGGTCATCATTCTTTATTTTATATGAAATAAATGTTCATTTCTCAACATCTTTATATGAAAATGAGATTAATAAATATTCATGAAATGGTGAAGAATAATTTTAATATCCTAACCCTTGGATGAAATAAAATTCCATGGTTACACAACAACTACACATTATTATTACAGATGAATAAAGATAAATTTTATGTATCAATTCATAGGTGATTTAAGAGATTATTTATTAGAGATTTTTAGTTGTATTGAAAAATTTAAGAGGGTAGAATGAGGCAGATAATCAAATTTTATTATATCATTAGAACATCATTACCAATAACTGAATAAGAGAAACATCACTGAAGTTTTATATTCACACCCTAATATCATAATGATTAATATTATAATATAATGTGTAGTGAATTAATTTTTTAGGATTTCATAATGATTTCATTCCATGTTTTTTTAAAGAGGGTTCGTATGTTAAATACCTCAATCAATATTGTATGACAAATAGATGTAATGCTCTTTTTTACTATGTAGAGGCACATCTCCCTTTCATTATCTATAAAACTATCCCATTTAGGGTAAATAATAACAAAAAAATATTAGGTTTTTTATTAAATTTATTTTTTAACAGGGATATTTATTTCTAGAAATATGTGTTCCTCACATTGATGATAAAATATAAAATACCATGTTAAATTGTTATAAATTTTTATTACCTTTATTTACCACCCCCATCAGGTAATCTTCTTGATAATGATCCAAAAAATATTGTTCATATTTTTTAATATAATTTATAATATATTATGTTTAAATATATATTTAATTATAATAAAAAATTTATATGTTCTTGTGTTAAAAATAGTCCATAATCAATGTATTGATGCTAAATGATTCGGTTACACATTAGTGGGTTTATATTATTGATATTTGGTTAATCCTGTAAAATTTAATTTTAACCTAGCATATGAATCATAGTACAATTGATGATATTGTTGGCATGGATTTTGAAATTTTTTAATTTAATTTTTATTATTTTGTCCACATGAAAGATATCACATGTAGAGTTTGTGGCTCAAAAATGAGTTAAATTATTATACACCTCTCATCATTTTCTATGTTTAGTGATAGGTATTAAATCCCAAATCATACTATATAGTTATATTATTAATTTTGTTTTTATGAAAGTAATTGTTTCATCCCCACACAATAATAACCCTTTTTAAATATATTATTGAAAATTACTCTTTATCAATATATAATAACCCATAAATGTTATTGGAATGAATATATTTATTTGGGAGTGTACATGTGGAACTGTGGAAATTATACTAAAATTATGTTATTTATGTTTATTTCTTAGTTCATCAACAATTATATAATAGAATGGTAATTACATGAAATTGCCAATGTGAATGGAAAATATGATTGTTGGAATTGAAAATGTACCTATAGAAATATAAAACTATCTATTTTATAGAAAAATGAATGATAAAATGGAGGTATATATAGTATGATTATTATTTATAATATTTTATGATATTTTGCAAAGAGCCATATAATTGTAGTTTGTGACATGTATCATATAAATTTTTTATTATTGAAACGGTGAAACAAAAATACACAAGTATGGTTAAAATTTAATATTACTCAATTATTATTATTTTGAGTATATTTTTCTATAACATTTATTTGATAATAGTTATTGTGGTTTTATAATATCCATGAATGATATTGAGTAACCAATAAATATAATAGATAATACATGATGTCATTTTTTATATGAATATTTTATGGATTGTATAATTAGTACTACCAATAATGACTTCTAATTCAAAATGATTGGGATAAATTAAATATTTACATATGGGTCACCATATTATAGTTACAATTTTATAATTTGTTCAATGAAATTTCATGGAATCAAATATTTGAAGACATAAAGATATAGATTGTCCTATAGGATTCAAAAACCATTCCTTTATAATTTAAATATGATGTTACATAATAGTGTAGTGGGAGTTAATAAATAAGATAATAGGTATATTTTAATTGTTATGAAATCCTAATGTATCAACACATAATTTTTTATCCTATTATTTTCGGGATTGTCTTATAAATGGTCCGAGAATATCATGGATTGTGGAGTGCATATTAATATTTTCTTGATGAGTTTAAAAAAGAATATTTCTGAATAGTGGTGTATAATGTTGTTATTTTTCAGAAAATATAAAGAATTTATTTATTTAAAGAACTATTATATGTCTATAATGGAATACACAATGATTGTTTTGAGAACATAAGCAACATGACTATAAGGAATTTATTTATTTTGGATTAATTTTGTCTTCAAAAGAAAATAATAGGAATTGATGGATTTTGAAAATAAATCATTAGATACACCTTAACACTCTTTTCATTGGTAATGAATTTATTTTTATATTATTATTGTTAAAAGAGTAATTCATGGGGGAAATACAATATCATATTTTCACCTTTATAAAATATATCTACACTAGGTTATTTAAAAAGTTTATTAAAGAGGAATTATTATTCACTTCTATGAAAATTTTTGTATAATGTATCCTTTCTATATATATTTTAATATATATTTTATATACTGAATGTTGAATCATTGTTTCAATTTGTTCATATTTACGTTCTTTATCATTAATTAATGTAAATGGGATTGATATGATGTATACTTATTTTAAAATATATTTTGAAAAACATGATTCATTTCAAGACATTTAGAATTTCTAACATAGAATAAACTATAATTAATTTATTGAAGGATTGAATAAATTGTATTTATTCATGTTTTTTGAATTAAATAATTATTTATACAAGAAAAAAGGTGAAAGAAACATTTTATTAATTTATTATGAATTATGAATGATTATAAATTTTTATAAATTTTCCCTAATTTTTACTAAATTTTTAAAAACATGATATTTATTAAGAATGTTTTCTAGATAATTGTAATTTATTTAATGATGTTATTTTATGGTAGTGGTGTATTTGAGTGGCCCAAAAATTCCATTAATATCAATAACAATCTTGGATTTTATTTGTTTTGATCTTGTTTTACATTGGTCTTCTTAATGATGAATTCGTAATGAAATCAATGAATCCTAAAGAATTTAAATATGATTTAATCAGAGAATTAAAAAATTATTTTAGAAAAATTTACTATTTATTAATATCATGTTATTATATTAATAATTTCAGGAGGTATTAGTGATGTATTATGTGAGGAATAAATCATAGGATTAGGATTTATCCATTTAGACGAATGTTACATTATTGTTAAGTGTCCAATGTTTTCTAACCCATCGTTTTGAAACTATCCAACTAAAGATTTGTAGTTATTTTTAGTGGTCTAAATAGTGAATTATTTAAATATTGACAAATTTACAGAAAAATATCCACAGGAAATTCTAATCACAATAATTTGATAAATATTTAGAAAAAATGAGATAACAATTTCATAATTATCATGTGTATATTATATATTAAATTTAATAAATTAGACTCCAATATACGCTATGAATTTAAAATAAAGTAAATAATGCATTGAGTGGGAAGAATCATACTCTTGACAATATGAAATCTAATGTATTATATTAATTGATGGATATGTTAGATGATTTATTATTAGAGATAATTGAATGTTTGAGAGATATTGTTCATTTCAATTTTATTGTTTCGTTTATAATTTATAATAAGTTAATGATTTATAGTTTTCTAAAATTAATTGATAATATTTTTCAATTATTTTTTATCATAGGTAGAAAAGAAATGTGTATTATGTGGAGTTTGAAAAAAATATTGTGTTCAATGACATTTTGATTGTTCTACATGTTTTATAGAAACTGGTTTTGAGAAAAATTAATATTTATTAATTGTATTTATATCATATGATATAAATAATCCACCATCATACTATGAATGATTGAAAACCAGTGTATCCTTAAAAGAACATGTTGTTTTATTTTTTTACTACAATCAACACCAATCTAAAAAATCATCCAAATATAATTACTTTTAATTATTATAATGTTTATAATGAATCAGATGGTATAAATATGTGTAAATAATTCTTGATATATATTTAAATTTAATAATAAATAAATATTTATTGATAAATTCATAGAAAATTAACAATTAATCTATTGTACAATATTTTATTCATCAAAATTCATTTTCTTCTAAATTGAGTTGTATTTCTTTTTGTTAGAGAATATAATAATTATTTTAATGTCATTTTAAAAGATTTATTTTTTGAAAATATATTATTTTCTTGAATAATAATATCCAAATTATCTTACTCTAAAATTTTTGGACTTCTCTAAAGAAGTTATTTTTTAGAAAAAATTAAAAATATATTGTTTTTATGAAATAGTGTATCTTTTATTATATCACCATGTCAAAAATTTGATATAAAAATTATAATTTTTTTAAATACCCATGTATGTTAATTTAAAAAAATATAATTCTACAATAATTGAAAATATATATGTTAAAATTTATTTAAGGGTAATTATAAACAAACATTTTTAGTATCCACATAGAGCACGTGAAACACTAAAAAATTAAAATTTGGTTCATAAAAAATACTGTTAGAGAATAAATAAAATTATATAGTGTTTCTTATTTAATATTAAGCATTAATTATGATATTTATGAACACCTATACATTTAATGTTTTCATACAATTGATTAATCCATATTCATCTGAAATTCTTTCACAAGGCTATAAAAGATAAAATAAAATATTAAATTATTAATAAATACACATACATTAGTATATAATACTATTGAATTAATAAATTATTTTATTATAAATTTAATTTTTTTTAATATTTTAATTTTAATTTTGGTATTTACTTCTTATATAATTAACATTATAACATCTTCCACACTGAACGAATGTTATTTCATATAGTAGATAAATCGTCTAAATCATAATAAAAATTGTAAAAGTAATATTTTTTGTTAAACAAAAGTGTTACATGGATTTTTAAGATAAATAAACCATATTAAATAATATTTAAAATTTTATATTTCAATTACATTACAGTCATGTTTTTTCAAATGAAAATTATCTAAATAGTAATTTTATAAAAAAATAGTATTTTTTGATAAATAAAATTTTCTTAATTAATAAAAAATTATGAAAATCAATAAATAGGGTAATTAGAATAAATAATTGTCTAAAATTCCATTTTCCATAATTTCCATGTAGTTTTTTTATTTTATATGGAATTTTTTTGAGACCACACACTTCAAATACACATAATTCCACAGCCCGGTGAAGCTGGAATGGAATTTTGAACATTAGTTAGTTCAAATAATTAAACGTGTGAGTAGGTTTTTCTAAATTTTGAATCAGTGCTCTGATTGAATATATGAGGGAAACGTTGTGCATGAAACACCATGATTCTCTTAGAAGTGACATAACATTGATTGGAAAGGGTCAAATGAAAATTTTATTTTTCATAATCTTTAGAAAATAATTAAATAACCATAAAAGTTATTTTATTTTGTTTCTCAATCACTGACCAGCTGCTGATGGGGTTGTGGTGACGCAATGAAGCGACGACGAGTCACATTATAAGAAACCCATTAATGGATGGTTACGGTTTAGTGCAACAACATTTTAAATGCAGCTTAACATATATGGTGTTTTATAAATGCAATTGCGTAATGATGCAACTTTGCAATGAACATAAATGATGTGGCATGTTTCATTTAAAATAGATAATGCATTGGGAGAAATGGGAATTAATAGGTGGAAAATTCATTGACAAACCACCAGTGATTTTTTTCTCCATCAAAGAACGACAAATGTCGATCGAAGAATATCCCGTTGATGCCCCTTACTAAGAATGGGATTGGGAATTGACGAACGCCAACTGTGAAAGAATCCTCAAAGGAAGAACGCTTAACAGAAGAATGTCAATCGAGTTAAGTGTTTGTTTTTATTTATGTATGTATCCATTATTGTTCTAAATGTCGAATGTGGATAAACCCATGAACTGATTAATCCATGAATCGCGTGTTCTTGTGGAAGGATGTTTAATTTTGGATTTATATTTTGGATTCAAATTTTTTGATAAAATTTCTTCTCATTCCCCCTTATGTTAATCATTTAATCTGATAGGAAAATGAATACAAAAACAAGTCCCATACCCCTCTCCATGTGAATTCATTTTGAAACTTATATTCCATGAAAGAGAAAAGGGGAATCCAAGGACACCAATATGAAGAGTGTGTTCCCTAGAGGCTGTAAAATTAAGAGGAATGAAAAAAAGTCCACTAACGCGCGTCCAGTGGTCCACTTATGTTCCTACTATCTTTTTGACTGCGATGGAAGGCCGCAACGGTGGACATGTGTCGGAAGGCGGCAAAACAGGTCCTCCAGCCATGCTGGTGACAAAGTGAAATGGTTCTCCCTGGTGGATCACTGACTAGCATAGAATGTGACCACCTTGGATGCATTGTTAGAGACCTATGGCACCACGCTAGAGTTGTGTTGACAAGTCAACCCGCAGAAATTGTCTATGTGTAATGTAGTGGGGCATCTGGTTACACCGGCATTGTTTGGTGAATCCATATATGACTATTTTGTGTCTAGATAGAAGAGGCGCCGGTTATGGTGGGACTGAGAAAATCAGGAGGGCGTGACCTGCGCTGGTGAACTGGACAAGACTCGGTCCCCGTATCATTAAAATGATAATATCATGTAAACTATGTGTCTTATTGACAATCCATTTGTAGATTTGGGACACTCTTGATGAGTACGAAAATTTGAAATACTCTATGAACGATTTAATTAAAATTCGATTTCGAGAAATTCCTTAGGGAATGGTTCCCCCAAGTTCAACTGTGCTACATGTGGAAACCTGGGGGTTGGGTGAGACCCAAAGATTGCTGACGACTGACCTTATGTGGATCAGATACTATGGCCAAGATGGAAGACGCATTGTGGGACCAGTATGCCTATGATGGGAAGCATCTTCTTTGTGACCCGGAAGACCCACAATAGTCGAACTAAGTAGTACCTCAATAGTCCAAAGGTGGGAGGTGAATTCTATGTGACCACGCATGACCAAAGTGGGGTGTTCCATCTGTGTGACCAATCATACCCACAGTACTCAATAGGGATGAGTACCACAAAAAACCCATTATTAGTGGGATGTAGCTTTTGTGTGACCTATATTTCCAACTGTAGTCATTGATTATGAGTTCTCCAATATCCCACAGTGTTCGACAATGTGAATAATGGTTCAACTTTCCTACTCTAGAATATACCTCATGTGAGAAGTCTGGTTTCAGGTTTATGCATATTTTATGTATTGGGTATTTTTTTGGAATTTCCTTTTTGTTTTAGGATCCTCAGTAGAGTATTTGGTAACTCACCCCTACATGGGTTGTGCCCACACATGTTGTGTCTGGTGCAGAAGATCGATGGTCTAATTGAGGATATGGTGTCAAAGGGCTATGTGGGGCCCAATGATATCATGCAGGTAGGTAATACTCTTACTGGTTCCATTAGCCACACTAATCTTCCCAAAATGCGGAGTTTTTAGCAGATTGGAAACAGGTGCATCATTTTTACATTATTATTTTCAAGTTATTCATTTGTTTTGTTTTCATTATAGACCATTTTTACATTAATTTGTACGTGTACTCATTGTTTTGTTAGTGGAATAATTTTTTTACTTTGCAATCATTGGTATGTGGTTGTCTGTGCCAGAATACATGTATTCCAGAAAATTCATCACACATTATGTTTTCTGCCTTCTGTGCTAGCAGCCAAACCCTGGCCTTCAGGAAGAGGTATTAGGGTATGTCATGAAACATTCCATTAGGGATGGGTCCTAACAATGTGTAATGAGATCTTTTCAATTCTACCTCAACGATCTAGAGACTTTCGTTTTCATAGGGAAACCATGTATAATTTTTTGAGTTCAATTTTCAGATTCACGGAGTCCATTATTGGTGTGGCTGCTAATGTATCCATAGACCAAAACCTAAAATTCTATATTTGGGTTTTATAAATTTAAATAATAGTTGCATAAGTGTCTTATCATGATATTCATGAATTAGATTTCAGTCACTAGGTATAAATTTTTTGACGGTGGTACATCTCTATCTATATCAGGATTCCTCATCAATGAGAGCCAGCTAGACTTTTGAGATGTGATCATATGGACAACCCATATATTAATGATGTTTCGTTTCAGGGACCAGTGCTACAGATGGCCTAGTTGGGTGGTCTATCGGTGAATCCACCACCTGTTGATTAGTAGTTACTTCTAGTATTACCAGTAGAGGATATATGTAGATTCAGTGTCTCACATGAGTTTTAGAGAAAGAGACCTTCCAGGATCAGGGGAGACATAGATCCTCAGACCACTAAGGACTGGAAAGAGGTTGTGATGTGGTTCATCTGCTTAGTAAGGTCCCCAAATGACTAGATTTTGATCTTGGAATCAATCCTTCTATAGGGATTGATAGAGAGATGGTTGATCTTGACCATCCATACTCATGATGAGGCAACCCTCACCTAGAAAGACATCGACCGACATTTTTTGGAGGATTTTTACCTCGTGAACTTGATCTCTTTGTGCATCCAATATCTTCATCACAAACATTATGGCTACCTATTAGTGGTGGAGTACTATTCAAGGTTTATAGACCACTCTTACTACTTAACAGAAATAGTGAGGGACCCTATCTTTGGGGGACAGAAGATTGACAAGGGAATCTGACTGGAGATCATGCTATCCATGGTGTCACTCAGTATCCCTAATCTGCATGGAGTGTTGGAGAGATCCCTTCTTATAAAGGACTTCCTCGAAGAGCAGGAATATATAGTTGGATCCACCAGTAGACATTGGGTGGAGTAGTCATCAGTATAGAGTTGCAGGAATCAGGGGATGGGGCCCATGCAGGCTAGGTCTTTCCAGGGACAACACTATGACTGAGGTTCATCTGTGCGGGACACCCATAGTAGAAGGATTCAGTTGGGGACCTTGTTGTACATTATGGGTGGAGGGATGGAACACATGTCTCATGGATATCCGAACAACCACAAAAATGATAAGAAGACAATCATGGGACATTCATGACATAGACAGAGGATTGAGGGAGGAGGATCATAGGTATGTGGATGTGGTAGGGGAGAATATTGACCAGTAGGCGATGTATGATGGTTCGAGGTGCTTCAACCACCACCCACAAATGGTCCACCATGGGATCGGGGAGCCGACAAACAGGGTTATGGAAAACATCGTGCCTGGGAGGCCTTTAACCATAGTTCTCTATAAATTAAATATGGTATGATATGTCTCTTTTATACATTAGATATAGTTCTTATGGACACATTTGTAAGACACTATTTCATTTACAATGACCATGTGCGTGGATGATATATTTTGTTGGAGTCATTGGATCGATCCTTACAATTAAATACACCAACATGAGAGGGTTAGATGATTAATAACTGGTGTCAGTGGTGTGAGCATACTATTGGAGGCGAGTTTTTTGGATGGGATCTCCTAGTATCAGCATCATGGACATACAACATCATCTTGTGTATGGACTAGTTATCTATAATCCATTCAGAGATCGACTGTTTTAGCCAAAAACATTGTTGTGTCCACAATGATGGGACCATCTTATCATTCACCGAAGAGAAGGGGAACTTTCCATCATATGATGGACTTTCTCAGAGGAGGGTGAAACCAATCACTCAATATTTGGCTATCCTCATCCTTGGGGTGGTGGATGATGGGAGTCTTAGAATTCCTATAGTGTTGGATGAGTATGAGAATTTCATTCATGGAGATGTTTCGGGACTACCGCCCTAAAGAGCAGTAGACATTTTCATTGATATATACCCAATTATGGCACCAATATCCACTAAAAAATATTATATTACCATGTGGAGCTTCATGAATTGATGGTATAGCTATAGGAATTACAGAATAAGGTCTTTGTGAGACCCAACGTTTCCCCATGGGAATCCTAGTGTTGTTTTCCCTAAAAAAAGATAGTAGTTTGAGACTTTGCATTGTAATCTGGTGCCTGAACCAGGTGATAGTGGAGAAAATTTTTCCACTACTGATGACTGATTTACTTTTGACCATCTAAAGGGTGTGATGTGGTTCTGGAAGATATACCTCCGATCAAGAAATCATAAGATTTAGGTACATGATGAAAAAGTACTGAAGGCATCCTTCAGATTCCTCTATAAAAAAATACGAGTTCTTGGTTATTTACTTATACACGACAAATTTCCCAGTAGTGTTCAGGGGACTCATGAAAAAGAACTTCTAGCATTACCATCATCGTTTAATGGTGGTATTTATTGATGACATATTGGTGTACATGGCGTTGGGCGAGAAGCACACTACACACATGCATATAGTACTAGATACACTCTAAGAGCACTAGCGTTACATTAATCTCTCAAACTGTAAGTTTTGGATTTTAGATGTCCACTTTCTAGGACACATCCACTCAAAGGGTTGTGTTTTAGTCTATTTGGTGAAGATAGAGACAGTTCTGGCTTGGTAGCCACATAAGAGCAATATTGAGGTGTGGAGTTTCTTGAGGTTGGGTGGATACTACCAAATGTTCATGACTGACTTTTATAGAGTATCATAACCATTAACATACTTCTTGTAGATTGGATAAAACTTTTGTTTTGATGGAGAACTACTATAATTGTTTCGAAGAGGTGAGGTGGAGAGAGATTAGTGACCCTTTCATGAGACTACCAGAAGAAGGCATTGTGTTTATAGTCTTCACTGACACATCATGGACTAGGATAGGTTGTTTCCTAATGTATGGGAAAGAGGTGATCTCATGTGGCTGATTTCTATTGTGGATGAATGAGAATAACTATAGGACCCATGACCTAGAGTTAGTAGTGGTGGCCTTTTCCTTGCAGAAGTGGAAGAACTACTTGATGAGTGAATGGTTTACCTTCTATAACAACCACAATAGTGTCAGGTATATCTTCTTATAGAAGGACCCTAACATGAGATAAAAGCGATGGATGAAGTTCTTCTTGGACTATGAATGTGAGAAATTCTAAACTCCTGGGAAGGGGAACATGGTGGCCATTGTGCACATTAGGAAGTCTGGTTCACCGCAACTTAGTGAGATGAAAAATTATTTATCTGTGATGAAGATATCCTTTGTGGATGATGGTGGAGAAATATACCTTTAGTCAATGAGTGCCACTCCCACAGTCTTATAGTGAGTTAGGGAGGCCCAACTTGTGGATGATGGAAGTGAGTCCCGACATGCATAAATATCCTCAGAACAAGAATGTGATGAATTTATGACAAGTTGGGAGAACAACATCATTTTTAGAGGACGTACTGTAGTACCATTACTATTTTGGGAGGAGGATTTGAGAGACTTACATACATATCATTTGGTGGTACATCAGGATGTGGAGATGTTGTAATAGGACCTCTGATGATAGTACTCATGTCCAGGAATGATCAAAGTGATGGAAGTGTTTGTTTCACGATGCCTCACTTGTCAGTAAGTGAATGCTATGGATCATGACACAGTAGACCTGGCACAACCACATGAGGTACTGAAATAGAAGTGGGAAGGTCTATCCTTAGACTTTATGATTGGGTTACCATGAACATGAAGTGGCCCTACTTATATCTGGGTAATCATTGATTGAATCATCAAGTTGGATCACCTCCTAAACATTTGGGAGAAAGGATTTACAGAGGTCATGGGATGACTCTACATCTAGTAGATGATTTTTCTCCCAATGGGGACTTCAAAAATAGTCTCAGACCATGACGTATTCATTAAATCCTTGTAGTATAAGGGATAAAATGAGGTATTCATGACTCAAGTGCGCTTGAGAATTACTTTTCACCCCCATATAGATGTTTAGAAGATACACACCATACAGACCTTGGAAGACATGCTTCATGATTATTTAATTGATTTTGGTCCCAGTTTGAAGGACCAACTACCACTAGTGGAGTTTTCATACATGAAAATATATCACATCACCATAGGCAAAGTAACATTTGAGGCTTTATACGGGTGGCCGTGTAGATCACGATAATGTTAGAACGACCCAGGGAAGTCTGCACTCATTTGTCCATAGTTTTTACGGGATACTAATAGGAAGGTTTAGATTATCCAAAAGAATATTAGGACTACATAGATAAGACAAATAACTTATGATAAGAAGATATAATGACCCCTAGAGTTCGAGGAGGGTGATTATATGTCTCTTAGAGTCTCACCCTGACGAGCATTGCAGACATTTGGTTGGGGAATCAAATTATCACTGAGGATTATCTGACCTTTCCATATTCTCTGCAAAGTTGGTGAGGAAGCATACTGCCTATATATTTCTCCATAGAAGCAATGACTGCTTGATGTATTTCATGTGTTGTAGCAGGGTAGGTACATGCATCATCCATTTCCCATCATATACTGGGTGAGCTATAAATTGATGATTGGGTGATGTGTAACACCATGAGATTTTATGAGATAGACTATTTAAATATCATTGGTGACTAGTGATGTATGCTACATAATGATTACATTTCACTATACACACAACTGTATTAGGTTGCGGTATACAAAAAAGTATTCTTGCCTTCTGTTGCACACAATTTAATCTCCCATTGATATTATTTATTTTAGGAAATAATGTATATAGAAGTTGTTCAATGAATAATGTAATTATGTTTGTTTTTTGTTATATAAAACACCCAAGGATGATTTCCCTGAATTCACGACTGATTTGGCTTGTGTTACATGCAATGGATTCCTTCCTCGATTGCATGCGTTGTACATAATACCTAGTTTCACTAAATAAATATTATTAAAATATTATATAACTAGTATATATGAATAGTATTAACCACTTTTTGAATTCTATAAAATATTATAATTTATGTTACACAGTTTCTAGAACATGATATCATAACAAAATCTATTTTCTAGATAAAAGTAATATTTTTTATATAATGCAGTTTTACCACCTTTTCATGGGGAAACCCTTTAAAATACATTTTTGACACTTCTATAAGTTAAACATGAAAATATAAACATCGTTTTTTTAATTGGGAAATAAATATTTTCTTTTGAATAATTTTTTGTATTTTTCTAATAATATTAAAATTTTAATGAATAATGAAAAATACTAAATTTTTTACTTGAAAATGCATTTTAATATAACATATTTATATAGTTAGAATATATTTTTAATTGTTTTTAAATTGTAAATGAATTATATTTTTATCCTTTAATCTAATTTGTATCATTTCATGTAATTTCACTTCTAAATAATGCATAAGAAACTTTAAATCTTTTGATAGTTATTAATTCTTAAAAACTAACTTTTTGGTTTTGACAAAAGGAATGGATTTTAAATAAATTAATTAATCATCATTATTTGAAATTTTTAAAAATATATTTCATATTTAAAATTAGAAGGTTCAAATTTGGTAAATTGGGACCTTTTATTATTAGACATTATGAATAGTAAAATCAGTATTTATTTTATTAACCATGGTTAAAAGGGTAAATCTTGTAAATAAGGGTTACAAATAATATTATAATAATGTTAGACTACCCTAAAAACTGAAATAATA
The DNA here is from genome assembly GCA_963277665.1 of Viscum album. Classification (NCBI taxonomy): domain Eukaryota; kingdom Viridiplantae; phylum Streptophyta; class Magnoliopsida; order Santalales; family Viscaceae; genus Viscum; species Viscum album. The sequence goes on along the minus strand of OY728143.1, from coordinate 50,837,599 downwards.
TTATTTTATGAGATATTTATAACTAAAAGAATGCTAGGGTTTATTTTACGTCCACATGGATTTATATGGATGTGAAAATTACATTTTATAAGAAATAAATTAAAGTAAATTAAATTGTAACATAAACATATATCTTTTACTAAATAATTTTTTATATGGTATTATATAAATGATTTATATTTATATAAATATTTATTAAAAATATAAAATTATTTCCTATATCATGGTATTTTATTTCTAATTATTAGACAATATATAAATATATTTATTTTTGACAGAATAATGATGCAGTGATTACTCCATTAATTAAAGATTCGAATAAAAGTATTAATAAATATTTTAATAATTTTAATTTGAAAATTTTGATTCCATAAACATATTTTATCGATGAAATTAACATATTAGGGATTTTTAAATTCTTTTTCTTCAAAGGAATCAGGTTGTTTTTGATTTTTTAAAAGTATAGAATGAATAGTGTTAAAGAGTGACATAATTAATATCTTAAAACAAAAAATAATTTATTAAATGAAATTAAATTCCTAAAAATATATAATTCATTAAAATGGTAAATAGAATTACATATATTTTCTAATAGAATATTTGGGGGTGGTTTGACAAGATATGGTAATTTCATTAATCGATAATGTGTAAATAACTTGAAAACAATCTAAGATAAAAAACGGTAAAATAAGGATTAAACCAAAAGATAATGATACAAAAATAAATATAACATTAAAAACAATTATTGAATGTGGGATATTCAAATTAAAATCATATTACCTTTAACATAAATATTTTTTGACAATTTTGAATATAAATTGAATTTATAATAGGTTAGTATTTTAAATGTTTCCCAAAGTGAGCATCTCCTCTCTTATAATAGTGAACCTCCTTCCTCTTGTGTTAACTCTATTTTGGGAATTCAAGATCATAAAAACCCTTACCATTTCTCTTTTAAACATTCCTGATTTGTTTAAAGAGGTGCTTCTATTCTCAAAAGACCAACTCTCGTTACCCAAGTTGAAATTTAAATGAGGCATGTCGAGGAAGAGGTAATCTATTCTACCGATTCATTGAAATGTAGAAATTTTTCTACATACACATATTTAGATGTTTTATAATATTTTAATAATATATGTATCACACATATTCTGATATATTATTATAAATATTTAAATAAAATAATTTGACCTACTATCCATCCTATGAAAAATAAACTCGCCCCGTGTGCGTACGTATGGTTTACAGTCTCCACGACGTGATGAGATTTATTTTCCATGTTAACAATAAAAAAATAATTATTAAGTAAATATAATAATTAATAATTAAAAAGACTAGATAATAATTTTATGGGATTTAGGTATATATATGTCATTTACTTACTTCCATTCATTTCCAAAAGGAAACAAAAACACCATTCATGTGTACATAATGCCTACCATCTACATGAACCTTGTATTCCATTTAATTTATCTAGATATTATATATATATATATTTATAATGAATATATAAGAATATATAAATAATGTTTAAAATATTTTTATTAATTAAATCTTGATATATGTAACAATATCATGAATAAAAATTATAAACATGTACGATAAATAAAAAATTTATTACCCAAAACATTTCTTTAGCATCAAATTGACCAATGATCAGATAATATAATGTATTAAGTTAATCATATGATATATCATAAATATTATTATGGTTCTATTACAACTTAATAATATTTTTTAACCAATAATATAGTAGTTTTATAGACATATGGATGAAATCAAGCTTTATGTAAGGGCTTATTTGGTCTCACTTTTATTTCTATGTGACATTTTCCTTATACACCACCAATTACATTTTTGTGATGTTCATGATTACTATGAATGTTTCTATGATTATTATTATAAATATAACTATTTTGAAATATTCATATATTTTTCATTATTTTATTATTAATAAGATGCTAATAATTATAAATTTGTAAGGGATAAATTAACAATCTCATTTTTATACAAGATTATTTATTCATAACTATTTTCAAGGGTATATTTATCTTCCATGTACATTTTTTATATAAAATTTTTCATAAAATTAATCAATTACTTTATTTATTTTTAATGTCATTTTAACCAATTTCAGGACTTTTAGTACATGGTTTGGTAGTAATCTTTCTTTCGTTTACCATATGATTTATATTTTGACTTCTCTGAAAAAAGAATGAGAGGAATGTTTTTTATCATATATGGAATGAATGGATTTTTACATATTTCTTAACACATAATTTACATGAATATTAATTTAATATATTTCTAGTTTATTATCATTTAAATTATTTTATTTTAAAATTACATGACATTTTGAGTAAATAAAGCATTTTTTATGATGAAAGGATATTTTATTGTAGAATTATGTTTTGCTGTTTTATCAAAAAATATTTCTTATATATGATAACACTATATAAATAGGGTTATGCTTTTATCCATATTATTATTATCATTTTATTATTTCAATTATGTAATTATATTTTCTATGGATTATCTATTGATGAAATAATGATTAAGAAACTAATTTTTTTCATGGGTTATGTAGCGATGATTGGTTTATGTTTTTATTGAACATGTATTAATTATTAAAATTTGAGTATTTTGGTACCTAAATCTCCATGTGATTCATTGAGTAATGATTTATATGTCATAAGATAGAAATATACAAAAATACACGTAAATACGATTTCATAATACACGGTAAGAACAACAAGTAAATTTGGTTCAGTAGTACATGGATAAAACAAAATGTGAACCCAATTCTGTAATGAAATTTCTACTCTATTATGGTCAAGGAATAAATGAATTTTATACTATAGAAATAATATTATTTTCTTATTATCTAACCACAATTACATTTTTTACACTCATGCTATTATATCATTATTAATGTTCGATTTTGATAACGACTTATGAAATAAAATGATTACTTTCATGAATCATGATTTTGATATTTAAACATTATGTTCAGGTTTTTACATTCATATGTTCATATTTTGATTTATGTAATGCATGTTTAACATTACTAAGAATTTGAGTTCACACTTTTTCTCTATTCCACATGATATAAAGAATGATTTTGGTATAAATAATGGGGGAGATCATTATATCATATTTTTAATATCTTTTCACAATGTTAGAAGATTATGTTCCATGTTTTTGAATAAACTAAAATAATATAGTCATTGGTATTCTTATTGTGTCTTTTATTAAGTAAATTACAAAATAATTGTAATATATATTTAGGGTGAAAATAATGATATTACAATGATATTACAATGGTTGTCCTAATGACAATTAATGAATAGGATACAACACTAGGATTTTGTGCTATTCATGTCTACTATATGGGTAAACCGAAGATATCATAAATTGATATATTATTATTAATTTACCTTAAATTTGGTTTTCTAATCTCAGATATAAATTTCTCACACATTGAATTATGATATTAGTCAATAGAAATAACTCTATAGAACCTAGTTTACTAGTGAATGTTTTAGATGTGGAAATTATGGGATTTATGAAGATCAGTTTACTATGTGGAATATATCATGAAGAAAAGCATGAAGATGGAACGTGTATTGGTCATACTACTGAGGATAATGGGATTTTAAATGATATGTGAAAGTTATGTGATGTTCTTCTTCTATTTAATACATTAAACCTAAAAATATTGAGGTAGGGAATCATTATTACATTGTTCATATTTTTAAAAAGTTGAAGATGATGGATCGTGAGTAATGGTTTACAAATAATGTTGGATGATTGAGGTGTATATGTTTCAGAATTCAATGATTTTGTTATATGAATTGCGAAATATATGAGTGTTTTCGTTATAATTTTGTGATTATGTATTGAAAAATATATATTTAATAGTTATATGAAACAAAAAAGTGGTTTATGGGGAAGGTGATATTCTTTCAGAAAACATGAATAAGAGAATGATAACCCTAAATATGTCTCAAATGTTAAGATAATTATGTTTGGATAATGATATGTTGGTTATTATTAATTAAAGTAAATGATACATGTTTTTTGGGAACTAATTATGGAGTTGTTGGAATGTGGATTATGATATCATGGATGAAGCATACTACTTTTTGGGACATAAGGAATATATCAAATGCATTTTGGAATAAGGAAACATGAATGTTTTAAATAAGAATAACTGATAGTTTAGGATGCTACCTTGACTCAATCGTATATTGAATTAAGGTATTCACATGTTTGCAGTGTGAAAACCTCGAACTGCCTTATGAGAAAAGGGAGAAAATTTTTGTTTCAATTTAGTGCACATTTATCTAATGTTTTATATTTTTAGTTTTTGGAAGGATGCAATGTTATCTATTTATGGATAATATACATTATATTCTGGTTAAATTTTGTTAGCCTAATGTATTATCTCAATTTAGGTGGGCATATTCATTTTTGATATCCCATTCTATCCAGATTTTTTGAGTCACATGGAATGACCTTTCAATCTATCACATGACATTCTAACACATCATGAATCAAAATATCAACCTCATTTCATTAAACAATAGATGAATTGGAAATTGTTGATGGAGATATTAGTGATGAGATTTTACTGAAATAAATTAAGTATTTTATCTAATGAAATAAACCATTAACTTTTAGGAAAATGATCTTTGATCAATAAATGATACAATATTACCTTCTTATATAATGAATTAGAGGGTCCTTTAAATCATCACATAATTGTGTATTTCTGGTAGTTAACTTTTTCTAAACTATATTCTCTATCACTAAAAATTAGAACACGATGGTTTGATTTATCATTCATATCCATGTTTTCACTTCCCAACTATGTTCCCCAATGTGGAAACCAAATGATGTGTTAATTTGGGTAATCGTTATTTTTGTAATTATCCTTTTAAAATGATGCTTTTCTATCCCTTTTTATGATGTGGCTTTCCAAGAATGAAACATTAATGTAGAAAACAATTTTTAACCCCAGCGAATTGTTTTAGTGAAATTAATTTTAAGGGGGATAGAATGTTACACCATGAGATTGTATTAAAATAAACTTTTAATGTTTTTATGACATGTGGTGTAGGCAACACCGAGATTAGAAAGCACTATACACAACACCGCATTATATTGGAGTATACACAACATCAATATTATCTTATGTTGCACAAAATATAATATTCCGTTGATATAATTCATTTCACACTACATTGGGTAGAGATTTAGTTCATTGTATAAATTAATTATGATTGGATTATGTTTTATGCAATAGCGAAGGAAACATCCACTAAATGCAAAACTGTTATGGCTGGCATTGCATGCAATAGAGATCTTCTTTGATAGCTTGCATTGTATGCAATTCCATGTTTCACTGAACATAAATATATTAATAAAATCATATATAACTAGATGTTATAAAAATCATTAACCAAATTTTTAATTTTATAAAACATTAGCATTCGGTTTTATACATTTTCTAGAATATAATATGTGAACAAAATAATTTTTTTGGATAAAATAAATATTTCTCAAAAATGGATGTTTTATATCCTTTTGATTTCACAATAATTTTAAATCTATTTTTGACACATTTATATGTAAAATTTAACAACAAAAATATCTTCTTTGGAATCGGGGCATAAAAATTTCCTATTTTTAATTTTTTGTATTTTTTACTAAAAAGAAAATATTAATGTGTAGTAAAAAATATGACATTTTAACTCAAAACTACCTTATAAACTAATTTATTAATATAGATAGATTATCTTATTAATTTAATTTATAGAGTAATTAGATTATATTTTTATCATTTAATCTAATTTTGTTCATGGTAAATAATTTCTTGTTTAAATTGGACATAAATACATGGCAATATTTTGGTAGTTATTACATCAGAAAAACCCACTTTTTGGTTTTGACAATGAGAATTAATTTTAAATTAATTAATAAAACTTATCTATTTGGAAATTGAAAAAAATGGATTCTATATTTGTAATGAAGAGGTTTAAATTGTGTAAATCAGTACTTTTTTAGACAATATGAAAAATAACTATAATAATTATTTTATTTACCAGGGTTAAAAGGGTAAATCAGGTAAACAAGGTTATAAAATAATATTATAATAATATTAAACTACCCTAACACATTTCATAATAATCTCTTATAACATAGTTCTTAACCAAGGAATACATAGAAAAATTTTGGGACCCCATGGATTCACATGGATGTTTAAATAACATTTGATAATAATTCAATTAATGTAAAGATAATTATAACCTAATCATTTATATTTTACATAATAAATTTAATATGGGGATATATAATTGATTTTTATATCTATAAATAGTCCTTATAAATATAAAAAAAATCTTACTTCATGGAATTTTATTTATAATTTTTTTTGAATTAGATAAATATATTTATTTATAAGACGATTATGATGTAATGATTACCTCATTAATGAATGTATAAATATTAATATAAATTAAATTTGAATATTTTGACTCCATAAATAATTATTTTCATTAAATTATCATATTTTGGGTGATTTAATACCTTTTTCTGGAAGGAATCATGTTGTTATGAATTATTAAAATATTTTATGTATGAATACTATTCAAAATTTACATTTTTCATAAATTATAAAATAAATTAATTTATTAAATGATATTAAATTTATATTAATATTATATTTTAAAAAAACAGTTTATATAACTCATAATCTATCATAAGAAACATTTTTTGGGTCATGTGAAATGATAATGTAATTACATTAACCCCTAATGTCCAAATAACATGATATCATGGTAAGAATATAAAGGGTAATGTTACGGTTAAACAAAAAAGATAAGGACAAAAAAAATTTCAAAACATGTCTAAAAATTATTGGATGATTGGTATTTGAACCAACATCATATTATATTTAACATAAAATGGTTTTTTAACATTATTAATCAAAATTTAATATATAATAAATTATTAGTTTGTGAGTTTCATAATGTGCCAATCTATTCTCTTACAAAAGGGAACATCCTCCCTCCCATCTTCACTATATTTTTAGACATCATGATCATCAATCCACTTCTCATTTCTTTTCACATCATACATAGTAACATTTTAGTGGTTCTGGACTTTTCAAAAGACCAAATATAGTGACCTAAGAGGAAATTTAAAGGATGCACATCGAGGAGGAGGTTATCTCTTCTACCAATTCATTGAAAATTCCTTATACTTCTACTAAACAAAATTTTCTTATTTCATAAAAATGTAATTACATCAATATCACTAATATAATTATTTGTTATTATAAATATAAAACAACCTTATTTCACCTTCTATCCATTCAATGATAAATTAAATCATTGTGTGTGTGTACGCATAACAAATCGTCTCCACGAAATGATGAGATTCATTCTCCATGTTTACATTTTATGAATGATTATATAGTATATATAATAAATAATAATGAAATATATAAAAAAATTATTTCTACTGTATTTATTATATATATATATATATCTGTGTCTGTGTGTCATTTACAATCTTCTATTCAATTCAATAAGGAAAAATAAACAGTGATCATGTGCACGTATGGCCTACCGTCTCCATAAACAGTGTATTCCATTTCATATATCTATATTATATAAATATATACTGAATATATATGATATATGTATCTTGTTTTATATTATGGAATTATATAAATCATTATATATGTAATAATATCAAGATTAACAATTCAAAACACGTATGATAAATAAATGGATTATTACCCAAAATGTTGCGTTAACATAGAATGTACAACTTTATAGATAATATAAATTCATATGTTAGTAATATATTATATCATAAATTTTATTAAGGTTCTATTACAATTTATTAATTTGTTTAATCCCACTATGCAGGTGTTTCGGACACATACAGATTCTATTAGGTATAAGGTAAAGGATTATTTTGTCTTCGTTTTATTTATATGGGACATATTCATTATACACCACCTATTACTAGTGCGTGATGTTTATACATCCAAGGATTGTTTTAATGATTCTTATTATTAATGTTATTATATTTAAATATTCATATAATTTTAATTTATTTTATGATTCATAAGATGTGACAGATTATAAATTGATAAGGAAAAATTTCTCAATCTAAATTTTATTATAGATTGTTTATCAATAAGTATTTACTAGGTTATATTTATAATCTATATCCATGTTTTCTAAAAGAGTTTTCATAAATTGTATACTATTATTAAATTTGTGTTTATTTTCAATTTTACCCATTTTTAATTTTTACTACATGATTTGGAAGGAATCGTTCTTTAGTTTACAATATGAGTTACTTTATGAATTCTCTGACGAATGTAAGAGGGGACTGTTTAGTTATCTTATTTAGAATAAACGGATTTTTATGCTTTCATTATGAATCATTTCACCTAATTCAAATTTCAAATATTTCTAGTTTATTTTCAATTTAATTCCTTTCATTTAAAATTGCACGATATTTTTAGAAAAGAAAATTTTGTTTATGTAGAAAGGATAGTTTCCATAGGAATTACATTCAGGTGTTCTATCACAATTATTTCCCATCTAAGAAGAAGAACATTACATAGAGTTATGTTTCAATACCTATTATTATTATTATTTTATTATGTTAATGAATGAATTGAATTTTAGATGGATTATGTATATATGGAATGATTTTTTAGAAACCCATTTATTTCTTGGGTTATGCTATGATGAATGGTTTATGTTTTTTTGGCACATGTAAGAATGATTTAATTATGATATGGGTGGGACCTATATCTCCCACCAAATGATTTTCTAAATATTTATATCTCATGAGACATACATTGATGGAATGACGTGTAAATTAGGTTGTGTAATATTGTGCTGGAATTGCTTGAGAATCACCTTTTGTAATAAATTTATGGAATGGTATGTATTCTCAGTTCGGTATTGGAATTTTTCCACTATGATGGTCATGGAAGAAATTCCTTGGATACTATAAAAATTATCTTATTTGATTATTAGGTTTTCTAAATTACATTTTTATGCAAATACTATTAAATCATGTTTAATTTTGTATTATTATCTATTCCTTGTGAACTACCATGATTTATTTCATGACTCATGATATTGATATTCATTCATTATGTTCATGTTTATACCATCATATGTTTAATGTTTGTTTTATGTTCTCCATGTTTAACCTTACTTAGCATTTGAGATTACCATTTTTATGTTTTCATTTCCCCAGGATATGAAGAGTGGTTTTTTGTAGGAAAACCAAAGGGATGCTCGTTATAGGAGATGTTGAATATCAATCACAATGATAGATGATTGTGATTCAAGTTTCCAAATTCATAAAACAAATATAGTCACTGTGTGTCTTTTTGTTTCATGTATTATGTATTCCACAAAAGAAATGTAATGTCTAGGTATGTACAACTAGAGTATCTACATGACATTTGCTGAGTTCCCGATGGAGATAGAGGATCAATTATAGAGAATGGAAAAACAAGAAGCGTGTCATGTTGTCTACAGAAGTTCATTCTGGTGAAGGCATGTCATGGAGATTTCCACATACCAGTTGATGGAGAATGAGGAATGTCAGCCGTGCTGGTGGATGATGGAAAATGTGTTCCCCAGCAGTGTTCCCTAAAAATGTGTCGAGCTACAGAGACCACGATCACCATGGCGACAACACTAGAGACTTACACCACCATGCTGGTTCCCCGTTTATAATTCAACCTTAAGACTTGGTCAGTGGGTGACATGGAGAGGTATCTAGATTGACCGGATATAGGTGGTGAAGTCGGATGCATCTCTACCACATCCATATGAAAAAACGTCCATGTAAAAGTGGCCTTGGAAAAGAAGGTGGGCCGAACCAACACTAGCATGTATAACCTGTGATGGTGGGTCAAACATGCCATATCTGGTAAGACCCTCATTCCAACTGTCTGGGTTTTGGCAAGATGAAATCCATATTAGGTCGACCAAAACTAGGTCGAACTCCACCCATAACCAACTAAACCATGTTTCAATATAAAACCCATATCATCGAATATGGGTTTTTGATTGATGATTCAATTGTGGAGTTGGGACCCTATCAACGAGGAATAACTTTTTCCATACTCAATGGAATATATCATGGATTTTTTTATACAAAAATGCATTGGGGGGTATCTATATTGAATCATGTGTGCTACGTGCATAAACCTGTTGTGGATGGGATGTAAAGACTGGTTAAAAAAATGACCCTATGTGGATTAGATACTATGTACTAGTGGGAAGTGAATTCTGTGTGACCCGGAAGGCCCGTGTTGGGGAGAATATTCTTTGTGACACATCCAACCCATGGTACTAAAAAGGAGAGTACCATGGTATGCCATATTGGAAAGAAACTTTTGTGTTAACAGACATGCCCTCAGTGGGCTATGACTTATGTGTGACCCAACATACCCATGGCACCCATTAGGGATGCGTACTGCAACAGTCCTAGAGATAGTGGAATTTTTATTATGTTTCACCCAATAGGACCACTGTACTAATTGAGGAAGAGTTCTCTTGCATCCCATTATGTTCGACGAAGTGAATAATGGTTCTAAAATCCTACTCATGAATATACCTGCTGTGAGATATCTTGCTTCGTGATTAAGATTCATGCTTTTCTTTTAGGATTTATTTTTGGTATTTAAATTGTGTTTCAGGGTCCCCTACTGAGTATTTTGTTTCTCACCCGAAAATAGGCTTCACTCGCATTTTTTGTGTCTAGTACAGATGATTGACACTTCAACAGAATACTTGGTGGCCTAGGGCCAGGTGGGGCACTGTGAGATAAGGCAAGAAGTGCATACTCCTACAGCTTCTAGTAGCTTCACTACTCTTCATAAACCTATGGTGTTTTAATTGGATGATTATCTAGTGATTCTTTTGTACATGCATTTTATACATTTATTCTTTATTTGGGATTGTATTCTAGACCATTTTACAATAGTTTTACTTGTATTCAGTGGTTGTTTAGTGGATTTTTTTAATTATCCATTGGGACATGATTGTGTGTACGTGAGTAAAAGTATTCCTAAAAATTCCTCCCTCATGATGGCTTATTCCTTCATATGTAGTCACCAACCCCTAGTCATGGGGAGGCAGGCTGGTGTTATGTCATAGCACAAGCCCTAGGGTACATGCCATGAAAAACATTTATTATCATTTCCATTTATGACACTAATTTTATATTATAACTAAAAATATAATCCTTTAATAAGGAAAAATTCATTTTCAAATTAATGTTTATAATTGGATAACCTTTGGGTTAAAACAAAATAAAATGTTTATAATGATATATACATCTGTATTATTTTTATTCTATTATTATATTAGGACCATATCATGTCCCTTCGAATCCATGAAATTTTATGGATTGCCTGAATGTATTTAGATTCTTATTGAATTATAATTTCGATTTGATTTCATTAAATGACCATAAATACATTTTACAATAAATAATATTTATTTTAATGAATTAAAATTCAGTACAATTAAATAAACAGATACATAAATGATATATGGTGGTCAATATCAGCTATGTTCCTTTTATGGTTAACTTTTCATTTTTAATGTTACCTTTATAATCCCCTAATGATTAAGAAACATTGATAAATTTTATTTTTAAAATGATATAGCATTGTGATAAAAAATATATATATGGGTAAAATACATCACAAACCATGCCCAAATATTATTTAATGAGACTATTTAGTCACATCATCCAATTCTATTCAAAGAGTATTGGTTATTATTGTTATTAAATGATAATTCCATGTGTCCTTATTGTTGAATATAAATGTTTTTTATAATAGAATATGTAATATCATTACCTTATCTCTGTTAACATATTTCATCCACCACTTAATCTAAAAATATCTTATCTATATTAAAATATTGACTTTATTGTATTCATCATAGATAATTATTATTATTATTATGGAATTGAAATATTATATAATAGTCCAATTCAATGAAAAATGATAACATTTCTTGTGCGTATGTGGGGACTTCCACACAAAGGTAGTGATTTCATAGTTATAATTTAATTATTCAAATAGGTGATAATAATGATATATTTAATGATTATATACAATATATATTTTATTAAAAAGTTATAGGAGTAGTTAGTTATTATTTACCTTCAATTACTTCCAAGTGTCGAAAAATGGAAGTTGTGTTAATGTGTCTCTATGACATATGTTTTCACATAATGTTGTAATTCATTTTTATTTTTCTACCAGTACCATTATAAACTATGATGTATTTAAATTGGGTGATAATATGGAGTGGTAAATATATTTAAGTATGAATACACATACACCATTGGATACCAAATAGATGTGATGTTGTAAGGTGGTATGGTGGGGAGACTATACCCTCATATCAAATTTGTATAAAAAAATAATTAATAAAAAGAGAAAGTAGAAGGATAATATTAAAAATGGAATAGTTGAAACAAATTCAATAAAAACGGTGGAATAATAAATAACAAAACAAATTAATTTTTAATCAATATCCAAAAGGATATTTCATATATAATGATTACATTGTATGCTCATATACAAAAAGGGGAACAAAGAACATAGTATCGGTTTGTACAAAATTCAATACAAAAACTAAAATACTAAAAGAATATTATAGTTGAATCTTCCTCATATTAATTGTCCTAAAATCCCATGCTTTATGATAAATTTTATACAAAAAAGCACTTGATAACATGGATATTTATATTTTTCTTTCCTATATAAAAGATGTCTACACGGGTACGAAATGTAGATTCAGTATGTTGTGGGAGACACTCAGTAGGACACAACCGATGGTGTATAAAACTATAATAAATAATTATTGTGGAAAAGTAGTGAGGAGGTATATGTAATGATAAACAAATATAATCAAATAAATACTATTCATATTAGGATTCATTCGGAAACGTATCATACTCTACCATCTTCGTCAAATGCCTGATATGCCTAATTTGAATTGTATATATAGTAAATTAATAAAATATATATAGTCAAATGGTATATAAATATATATTACCTTATAATATGAGGTCATAAGTAGGCATATTCATGGATACTGGTTTCTATAATAACATGAGGTGTAACAAAAACATCCATTACTAGTATAATGAGCTATATGCACAAAAAGGGTACATTCCCGGAATCTCATGTTGAATGAATGAAATATTTCCTATCATAAATGAGGGTGGTTTGATTTATAATTTCAAAAAACAAATACAATTTTTCATAGAAAATCATTCCCATTGCCCAAATAAAAGTATAATGGCGTGAGACACCATACAAAACCCCTGTTGTAAGGGAGCATGAAATTTCTTGATCAATAAGTCACTTATCCATCATTAAATATAAAATTTACATGGAATACATATATTAATAAAATATAAATACCTATTAATCATTTCATTTAATTAATAACAATTAATCAGTGGAGAAAAATTTATACCATTCCAACTACTAATTATATACAATGTGGCATGACCTTTCTACCCACTTACACTCCATTAAACTAGGAAATTTAATCTTATGGAAGAAGAATTTTAGAATCAAGACAAATCACATAAGATGAGGATGGGTCTCTTTTCATTTATATTAATATGTCCATTTTAAGCCGACATACCAAAAGGGATGTCCATCAATGTTGTCAATAATATGTACTGATTTAGAATGGGTCTAAATATGTGTAAGATTGTGTTTATTTTTATTTACAATGATTGAAAACATTTAATGCAACATACAACAATAGATGACATGAATAATAATGATGATGCTATAAAATATCATGAATTTTTTGTAAATAATGAGAAAACCAAAATTAGGTTTATGTATAAATCTATATATAATATAGAATTTAGGAATAAAATAGATTGGAAAAAATTGAACTAATGGTTTAGTGTCTCGATAATAGATAGAATGTGATGGAATAAAACTGTAATTTCAATGGGTATGTAAATTATGAATATAAGTGAGAGTATTTGAGTGGAATACGATGTAGATTAAATTTTTATAATGACTTTAGAATTATTTATGATTTGTAGGTTCTAATCTAACACATAGATGGAGGAAAATAGGATCACATCATGAGAAACAATGTGGTTTCATCTAACATGAAATGGGAAAGGAAATGAGTGGGATGAAGTTTTATTTTCATTATGGGAAAAAACATAATCAAAACCTCAAAATGGGGTCACATGCTTTTGTCACATGGTTGTCGAAACCTGAAATATATAATACACTAGCCACTACCTTTGTTTCTCACTTTCATGTTCTAGTTTTACAGTTCATTTAACCATCCATAACCTATAAAAAATGAATTTTACACAAATGTAATCAACCATGCATGGTGTAGTACCCAATGTTTCCTGGAATCAGACAAATGGGGAATCCTCCTACTGAGAAAAATTAACCGACTTGGTTAGGATGCCTGATTAATGATAATTATGTGCCAAACATGAATAACAGTTTGAATGTGAACTTTCTAGAGGTTTGATATCTGAACTGGATGAAAATTCTACTAGAACATTCTGTATTCTATAAATAATGTTAATATAGATAAATTTTTTGATAAAACTAAAAAAGAAATGGACTTTACTTTTTGGTAAATTCATGGTGATTACAATATCCCCTCCTTGAAGAAACTTGTCCACACATTGGACTTCAAATGGTAAAGAGGTATCACTTATGAAACATTCTAACCACTATGCTCATGCATTTCATTCACACTCCTATTTCTTATGGAGTACTTGAACATGATTCCATATCCACCATACTAGATGGACTAACATTTATCACGGTGTCTTCAAATTCTAATTCATAATACAAACATGATACTCTTTAAAATAATCATCCATGTCTAAGTAAACTTCATCGGGACAGAAAATATGTCATGGGTTTTGATAGTTCCAATTAGAGTTGATATATTTAAAATACATCATGAATATACATATATCATTGATGAATTTCAATCCAGTAAGCTATTGTTTTGATTCACATCAAAACCTAAAAGCGTATAAAATATCATTGTTATTTGATACCCTTCCTCAAAATTCATTAATGGACTAACCTATACGATACTTGCAATACAATGTTATAACTAACCTCCAAGCCATGTGTTCATTAACTATGATTGTAATTTGACTAGTATCTATATAGTGTTGTCAACATGTTCTTTCAGACCAACAATACAATCTCAAAAGACTCGTGGATGTGATGTGGTCCATAAAATATTGTCTCATATATCTTTAACCAGTATAATGGTGACATTTTTGGACTACCACATATGATTTCATAAGGACACATCAAAATTTTATTCTATAAACAATTATTGTAAGAAAACATATATAGTTTGTTTCCTCCCAATAACCCATAATTTTCAGGACCCATTCATAAAGCATGTCATGTACTCTTGAATTGTTTTCTCGGTGTGTCCATCATTATCTGGATAATTTTTAATTATTAGAATCACATGTGTACCCAAAACCATATTCAAAACCTCCTATAACAAATATGTAAATCAAGAATCCATTTTAGATTTGATAGACCATGGAGGTCCTAGAATATATATGAAATAATTTACTTATAGCTTCCATATTTCATCTATAGAGAAGGACTATCATATCAGTAATAATTGTGAGACCTTCATTATGTGATTAATGACTACGAAAATTATATCATTTCTTTTAGATGATCTCGGAAAACCTGTCACAATTTCAATTGAGAAACCATCCCATTTACAATGTGAAATGGAGAATAGTAGTAAATGTTTTGTAGGTGGATGATATTCCACTATATATTTCTAACATGTTGAACAACAATTGATAAATATTGTTATCTATCATTTAATAGCATTCCAGAAAGACTATGGATATATCTCTCTATACTTCTTTGTGACCTGGGGATTTAATTTCCCACTCGATGAATGAAATTACAAAATTACATCTTGTAAAATGTCCCTTGGGAGCCATAATGTCCCAGGAAATCATAATGTATCATATTCATCTATGATGAAATAAGAAGATGAATCCATATATGAAATTTTACAACTAATATCTCGACCCTCATGGTATAAGAATCTCCCCATTTTTACATGTTCTAAAAGTTTATGTCTATGTAAAATCCTAGTGGATATTCATCTTATGATAATCCTAGTCCTCAACATGCATCTCTGAGAACAAGGAAAAGAGATTCCATTATCCATAAGCTTTTGGAACTACCTATGACTGTCTCTTATGATCTAGAGAAAATTCCCTATAATTGAACATCCCAGGCTTGTAGAAATGCTCAAAATTGATATATTGTATGTTCTCAAATGATATAAAATTTCCATGAATTAGATCACATAGTTTAATGATGTATGTGAGGTATTTGTGACCATTAAATACCGCAAGAAGATCTCCAAGTAAATAATTTATCAAAAATGAAGTTAATAAACAATAGGAGCTATCATGGGGGGTCATACATTGGGTTATTCCCCTCTTAAGAAAACAAGTGATGAGACATGTATGTTATGAACTTTTCATCTTACATCACCCTGATACCAGATGTTTCATTGTAATGGTTATATCTCTAGACTAGATCCTGAATAATTAGGATAATCATTGATGTCAATCTATACTAAAACCGATGATTGGCTGCTTCATAGGCTTCTAATAGAATGAATTTCACACTCTACATAGTCATTCTTGTAAAAGGAACTTATAATTATGATAAAATATAGTAAAATCATATGTAATATATTTTTATCCCTATGAAACTATGTACATCAAATTTGTTCTTTTGATTATCCCAAAATAATGTATCTAATAGATTATCTAGAAGTATTGATAGTACCATATATATGAATATATGGTTAAGAAAGTGTAATTTTTATAATTCAAAAGTTACCTTTAGTGATATTTTCTTTATTCCAGTTCTCTATCTGTGTATTCATCATGATCTCAAGAAGTTAGTCATGGAATTGTTGAGAAAGACAATACACTGTGTTTTCATTAAAAAAACATCCAAAAATTATTCAATGTATGGGTCGAAATCCTGATTCATCAAACCCACAGAAACAACAAGTGCATTTGTGAAACCAAACAACATTACCATGTACTCATAAAGTCCATACCTATTTCCGAATGCATCAAAAGGTATGTCAGATGACCAAACTCACAACATATGATATCAATATCTTAAATCATTTTTTTAAAACATGGAATCTCTTCATAGGTCATTGAAGATGTATTCTATTCATGGTGGGGGATACCAATTCAAAACATTATGATCATTTAATTGTCAGTATTCCAAACAATCTGTAATGGTACCATCTATCTTTTTTAAAAAATGACCCTTAAACCCCATGTAGAAGTACTTGGAATATATAACCTTTTTTCATATGAAACGTCCAACCATTTTCTGTTCATCAAAAGCTCTGAATGTGATATAATGTAAGTATAAACAATAATTGGTACTACACATGGATATATATCAATGATAAATTATACATCTCTCACTTGTGGTGTAACGTCCTTGAACCATATTCCACTCAATAGTGCCTCGATCTATTTAGAATATATGGCCACAAGCGCATCACCCCAAATTCTAGAGGATGTTGACTGGAAGGGAGGTACTTGGTGTGTTAGTCGAAACAAGGTGCATTCCATGTAAATATCATGCGCCTATTCCATTAGTCACAACATTATAGCCAAGAGTTGGATCAATCTGGTAGAACATCATGTCTCGAGTCAGATTAATTCTTCCTTGACCACATCCTTGACCTACGAAGTTAGTGGTTTTCTAGAAACATTATAAGAAAGATACTACATGTCTTTATTTAAAAAATATTATAGGTGTTGATCTCCTCCCCATAGGAATTGATGGAAATGTTCAGAATAAGAATCAAATATTCCATATATGGACGCATCATATGTATTCAACTAGGCCTGCCATTATCTTGGTTTCATATGTACTTCTATTACACATGGAATAGATATAAATAAGCATACAGTACCAATGAATTGACTTCTTATACACCTTTAGAAACATTGGCACATCTTCTTTTTAAACATGGATATAAACTATTAGGAATGGGTGATGAACCTTTCTAGTTTCCACATTCAGCATCACTCAAATTCAACTATGTATTGAGGGCATGATAGACTATATTCAAAATTTTCATCTAATTAATTACATTGAACTATAATCGGATATAATATACCAACCCACCGTTGAATCATCTCATAGTAAATAGATCATCTCTAAATAAATTTAGAGTAAAATACTACAAATCAATATAATAATTGGAATGAGACATAGATCCATACTACATGTTCGTAGACTCTCTTGAGTGGTTATCCCTAAGAGTATGAATAAATTTGAAGTCATAAAATATCAATTGGAAGTCCGACCATATCATATCTTGATGCCGGAATTCGTGGGTAATAACATCCAACCATCACGTTGAAAAACACATATCATATATGTAGAAAACAATACCCTTCACAATGGATGGGTACCAATATGCTAATGAATTGAATTAATGTCATTAATCCATGGATCTATTGCATGTGGTCTACAATACCACTGAAAGGATGGAGGTTGATTATACTGGAAGAACTTTTTCAACACATCTATAGTAAGGGTTGGTAAAAAACCCCATAAAATGATTGCATCAAAATGTAAATTTCTATCTAAAATGGAAATTTGTTTTCATTTTCAGAAATATAAAGTGATTATACTAGTTTCACTATAATGTGTATCATTGTTGGATCAAGGCCCTCCACCTCTGAACCCTGATCAACACCTCCTTATTGGGGTATGAAATGAGGCTATTTTGGTGGCGTGATTCAACAATTCAAAAATTATAACTTCTAAGAGAATTTTACTTATTAAAGGATAGAAAATTTATATTTGGATAGGTAATATTACAACTTATTCAAAAGGATACACCTCCATACCAACTCCGAAAGACAGGTCTTATTGATAAAGGGAAGAGCATAACAAGCAATCATAATGTATGAGACACAACCAACACCCACTAATATGGTTGGTTCTAGGTCGAGGTATTATATCACAAAATATTCATTTTGGTAAATGGGGTGTCAATTGTAATATATATATGAAAAAACCATTAACATTACAATTGGAATATTATTTAGTGGTAACCATTTATATTATAATGAATTAATTTCATCATATTTAATTATCATGTATATAATATATATATACTTGTTTATAACTAAAAGGTTAATATCCCAAAATATGGTATATAATGATAAATAATGTGTAATCAGATATTTATATATTAAAAAATAGATTAGATTGATATAGAATCATTAAACAATTGATTTTTTTTCATTCAAGAATTTTTAGGCCATTAATAAATGTAAGAATCAAGGGACAAATAAACCATAGTAGGAAAATGCTCACATAATGTTGGAATGGCCTTAAAAATCCATGTCATAATGTACCTAATGTTCCTATATGGAAGCATGTGATAATAATTCTTTTCGATTCTGGGCCAATGAATCATAACCTTTTAAATGGTATCAAAATAATCATAATAATAATATCAAAAATAATATGTGGAAATGAACAGTAAAATGATATACACTATAATAAACATGAAATCAAAACAACAATAACCCAACCCATGTAATTTGGGTTTCCGCACTATGTGAAAAATCTACACCAATGCACAATCTTATAATAAAATCTAGTTAAATAAAAGTCTTCTCTCTAATACCAAAATAGTTATATAAATTGAAATTCATTTGATCCATTTTGATACACCCTTACCTGAGACCCACTTAAAGGGAGCCCTGAGCTAGTGGGTGAAATGAACCTATACTCTCCTCCACATATTATAGAGGAAAATGACTAGCAGTGATTTTTTAGGGTGGTATATTAGAGATAATATACCCTCGTATCAGAGTGTAACATTTGATATAATAAACACATGGAGGTAGAGAAAGAATTATATAACAAAATAAATAATGGAAATTGATAAAATAATCAACTCCATAAGCATAAATCACCAATATTCAATAATAATAATTGATTGTCAAAATAATGTTTCACATATATTGTAACAATAAAATACGAATATTCCAAAATAGGAATGGGGAACTGTTTAAAAGAAAATATTACAAACAATCAAAACCGAGAATGGGTAAATGAATGATTCATGAGCATCCTGAGAAAATGATCCATCCTCTACTCCCTATCTCCAAACTAAAAGAAAAATAGTTCAAACATCTATAATATGGAGGATTCCCTTCTTCATTCCCTATTGATGTGAATTATTCTCAGGTATTAATGGAATCCCACGTAGTGCATGAGATAAAATTTTTAGTAATTCAATAATGACATATTGAAAAACTTCAAGCAGTGTATATTGAAAAATAGGTTCAATTTATTAGGAATGATATAAAAATATGAATAAATAATGACTATTCATTAAAACTTTAATTAGAAAATTGGGAAGACAATAACAACATTGAAAACTCCATTAATATGCATGATTCTAATTCTATAAATATATAAGTAATTATATAAATATGAATTTTTATATAAAATATAAGCATATATGCACATATTAGGCAAGGATACATGTTGGCATATACATGGATAATAGGTTCTAGTAGGAATCATGGAATTACTCATACATACATAACTACTCTAACAGGATATAGACTCATGAAAGGGAATAAGAACTAATCCTCATGATGAATGTGATATCTCCTACCCACTTATGGAGATGATGGGGTGATTCATCATTCCTAACACCTGATAGAGTTGAATGTGGAATTCTATTCCCGTTATCTAAATACTATTATAAAGGTGTGAGATATAATGACATGAACCCATTATAGGGGTTGTTAATTATCATTCTCAACATGTCCCTTATCCATCATTAAATTGATAATATTCACCGAATAATAATAACAATAGAAAGTCACTATATATAAATCATTCCCATTCATAAATGTCAACTAAACATGATCTTCACAATATATAAAATTTCCATTTAAAATTAGAAAAAATGTGGAATAAAAATTTTACCAACTTCCACACCATTAAAATATAAAATTTAATTAAATTAAGCATGTAAAATCCAATTTTGAAATAATAAAAACTACATAGGTTGTGGTAAGTTGAAATATCATTTATATGAATGAGAAATGTTAATGCTCGCACAAACAAATGTGTGGAAATCAATGAGGTCAACAAACATTAATAACATAGCACTGGTCCATGAGAGTATAATAAGATGCATATTCTCATATATAAATAAAGAACACCTTTATGGGAAATATAACACAAGGTTAAATGTGCCCCACAACTAAGAATCTATGAAAACATCATAACTTTTAGGGAAAAATTGGACCACCTAAATTATTCTTGTATATGAATCCTCATAAAAGATAATCATTAGGATTGAAGTAGAATGAAAGAAAACAGAAGAATGATCTACTGATATAAAAAAAATGGAAAATGATATTCCACCAAAATAGTGAAATATATGGGAAGGTAGATGATTGAAATAATCGATTTGATTCCTAAGATTACTCATCTTGATCTAATGATTCTAACAATGATTAATTTGGATTTATTTTATAGGGACTATCTGGAAAAATCAAAACAGTACATGATGATGTCTTAATGTGATGTAGAGATACCTCTTATCATTAGAAATGAGAAAGTAAATGAGGGGTTGGGATAGGGTTTTAGGGTCATAAATGTAAAAACAGTATGATCACCCCCATAAAAAACTAGGTCATGTGGTTTTCTAGGATGGTTTGGGAAACCATTCAGCAATCATGTTCCACTCAATTCCATTGATCCCCACTAGAGCAAGTGATGTTAAATTTTGGGCTTGCCATGTTCATGGTGTGGGAAATTACTCTACCACCATCCTGTACTATCTCGCTCGGTTGTGCAACCGCCCGCATATTAAAAGTACCACGACATTGTTAATCCACAAGTTGGTACTATCTGTAGACTAAAAATATGACCTACTCTTTTATTCCATTTTTAAATGAAATATACTCAAACAAATCAAATTATTCTCCTAAAAATATTGTATATGTTTGAAAAAAATAAGATAAATCGGTCACGATACCATCATACCATATCCCATGTACAAAATAAATTTCACAAATATTTCATAAATTTATCAATAAAAACCCCATTATAAATAAAACTATTTCATAAGAATACCCTCATCAAAATAGAAAACAATATATAACAAGATAATGGATGAAATCATTGGATTTTATCCCCAGAAAATCATAATTGACATCAATGGATGTCATCGGAGTGGAAAATATCCTTAAAATATGAATGAAATACTTTTGAAAAAAATACACTTTTAATTTTAAAATGCTTTATTTCCAAAAAAAATTATATATTAAATGGGAAATAAATTTCATTGAAATTAGACATGAACAAATTTAATTTAAAATTAAATTCTATTTCATTCTCAATAGATATTTTTTTTCATGTCTTTTATGTTAAACCAATTATTTCTTTCACATTTTTGATAAAAATTAAAAAATATGTCATTCCCAATGTGATAAAGAAGATTAAATTGACAGATTATTAATAACAACATATTTTTTTGTAAAACATACTTTAAATATTCCTTCTATATTAGTAAAATATAACTGGATAAAATTTAAATAAAACCTAGATGAGGATGAAAAATTATTAACAGGCAAATATTAAATAATACATTGTTTTTTCAAAAACATTTTCTCAAGAAATTTACGTACAAAATTGTTGAAAATATTTGTAATAAATTAAATTTCAATGATTATAGAGTAAAATAAATGTATAAAAATTTATCAGATATGGAGAGTATAAATTAAATAATGAAAATTCAGGAAAAAACAACCTAAATAAAATTGTATAAAGATATTAACCCTTTAATGCTATGGAAATCTCAGTATCAAAACATCATTAATGAGAACACCATATATATATTTTTAAATCATAAATATATATATTAAATAATAAAAAATAAAATACATGTGTACTATGTATAAAATATAATGTAATAAAGACTTTTCCATGAAAAAAGTCACATAGAAATGAAACTGACATGAAAACCCATTACCTCAAATTCATATTTATTTGAATGAACAATGTGATCCTATACAATTAAAATATAAATATATTAATTCTCTAAATTAAAAATTTATATAATTATATTTTTCATATATAATCCACTTATAATATTTCTCATATTATGTATTAATAATCCATTATAAAAATATATTTTTCATGGTGTGAACTATTTCATTTCTCATGGTTGTTTCGATTGATCTGGTGATTTTATAATGATCATTACTACATCATCAATATATATTTAATAAAATTATAAAATAATGTAGTTTCTAATTTAAATATGTTGATAATAAGTGATATTATTATTTTGTAAATTATTCTATTATTTATGTAAAATAATTTTAAAATTATCATATTTTATTTCAGTGCACATTCATAGTAATTGGATCATCACATAATTATTTTTAGTAAAACACTTTTTTCTAGGAATATTTTTCCATATTCATAACATGATTCTTCTGTGAAGTATATATTATGAACCTGAAGGTATTTTATTATTATTTCATGAAAAATATTTGGATTTCAACATCCATATATTTTATTCTCTATAATGATTTAGTGATATTTATATTACTAAAGTAGTAATTAATATATGTCCTAATCACATTTTTATAAGGATTATTTATGCTTAAATTTCCCTTGAGGAATTTAGATGATCATTATGTGATAAATAAATTTTATTTTATTTTACTATATATATTATTAAATTTTTTATATAGTGGTTCCATTTTCCACATTATTGTCCATAATATGATGATGGTGATGATTTGTTTACTAAAAAGAAAACTTTATATTTACTTTGACTATGACTGTTAATAATCAATGTCTTTTTTTATATATATTGTTTTGAAGAATGTTTTATTATCCTCTAATGAATTTGGAAATTCTTTTTTACCCATGATTTATTTAATCTATAATTGATTGAAATGAATATTTTTATCATTTTTTAGGTTATATAATTTTGATTTTACAGAAAATGTAAAATGGATAACTATTTTAACATTCCTGAACAGAAAAAAATATCCCACCATCATGAACAAGAAATTATATTAAGATTACATTAAAATTTTCCAATATAAATTTTAATGAAAACAATTTTCATAATATTTATGAAATTTATTGATTTTAAATAAATTATAACAAAATTAGAATGGTTTCTCCCTAAATAAATATTTATATGACATTTCTATCGAATATTAAATTATAATAACATCAAATAATACTAATTATTCTTAAATAGTATTATGATCTAATGATACCATTCTTATTCGTTATTTTGAAGGTTTAGGATTATGATGATGATATTTTTATGAAAACATTTATTTTACATGGTTTATGCTATTATAAAATATAAAAATTTTCATTAAATGTGTTTTCATTACACCATTTATGATATGGTGATATTATGAATTATATCCGATTTTGTGTAACACATATGTATAGATTTTATTTTTTGATGGTTTGGACCTGAATAATTTATCCCTCCAATTAAGTTGGTAATTTTATATATAACATGATATAGTTGGTCAAAACAATATGATTTCCATCATCCACTATGGGAAATTGGTAAGGATGTCTAATCAATTATAAGAAAAATGTGAAGATGAATAATCTATTAGAATATGTTAAACATGTGTTGATTTATTATCCAATTTAATTTAAAAATATAAGTTCCTTTCAATGACATATGAATGGGTTTATATGCTAATGATTAACACATTATTTTAGGAAATGTATTTATTATTATTATTTGAACTGATGGATCATGACAATGTAAATTTTATTACTCACTGTTATAATTTATGTATATCTAAAGATAATTTATTATAAAATGAAACATTATTATGATTCTTGATGAGTTGGGTATTAACATGTTATGGGATGATCTTAATACCATACCTTTATTCTTATCATATTCTTGTATATGATAGTGAACCAATATGTCACTCATTTAACCTAAGTGAGTATCTGGGTACAACTTTTCTTAGTATTATTTTCCCCATATTTTGATGATTTGTTTTATGTAGTGTATGTATATGATGATTATTATGTGGCCAGACCTTTCTAGGAGTAATGGAAGATATTTTATGAAAGTAAATTGTATTTATATAGTCAAAAATTTAAACATACCATTAAAATTATGGTATTGATTATAATGTTACTACATAATTATTCATCTAACAGTATTGTATATTTATAGTCCTGAACAATCCCACGAGGCTCGTGCCGTGACTACCCCAATCCAGCCTTCCATTGTCCAAGGGTAGGAAACTATCACTAAAGGTGTATTTTATAAAACTGGGAGGGTATTTACATCATAACATGTAGGAACACGCAACCAATCACACATCAAGATACAAACTCAAGTAAACCAAACAGTAAACAGAGTTAGCGTAATAAATAAATGGGGCCAGAATACAATCCAAACTGGATAGTACAAGTACATCTGGAATAGATAAAACTGAAGTTATAGAAAGACAACTACCGGTTCATCCTCTGAGGTTCCAACATAAAGGGTAGGTACAGATCGCCTCATCAACAATCCACATCCACCCATCTCCTCTATGTACCGACTCTCCATATGGTCCACCTCTGAGAACTGTCATGTCCTGGTACTCTCAGACTCGATCAGCGTTGTCCATCATCTACACCAAAAACAATGAGGTGTGGGAATAACCCATGCATGGGTGAGTATTACGATACACATTTGGGACCCCGAGACCCTCAAGGTCTCACAAAATCCCCAAAGGATAACTCTCAAAGCATGAAGTCAAATTTCTACCCTATTTAGGTATATTCCCATACATATACCTATGTTATAAAGTATACTCATCTCAATCATGAGGAAGCACATGGTCCAACCCTAAAGCCCAATGCTAAACTATTCCACAATGGAAGGAAAACCACAAAGGCATTTACCACATAGGTACGCCACACGGAAAAATGCCACAAAGGTATTGCCACAAAGGAATGTACCACAGAGGTATGAACTCATCTCATTCGAGGAACAAGCTATGTATAGTAGTAGAGATGATTAGATATAACTACAGAATCAACTTATTCTGTTAAAAGTCATACCCTCATAGAATCTCCAGATGCTGACCCACATAGTATTGTTAGTTGCAGACCCACACAAGATCACTGAGTGATGACCCACACAGGATCGTATGGTGATTACCCACATTGGATCGCTATGTGAAAACCCACACATGATCGCAAGGTGTTGACCCACACAATATTTCTATGTGATAGCCCACCCAGAATCACAAGGTGCAGACCCACACATGATCACTAGGTGATGACCAACCCAAGATCACTCTAATGGTTTACCGCCATATGATCATTCTAGGTACTGACCCACACAGGATCACTCTAAGTTTTTCTTGGCACAACTAGCTTATGGGTACCCAATCTATGCTGACTCGTATATAAGAAGATCATTTCCACAAACTACTAGTCGATACTCCATCTTCCACGAAGTCCCACGAAGAAGTATCCCAAAGGACTTCCAAGTAATAGGGGTCTCAACGCAACTGACGGTGTGCCAACCGAACCCAATGTTTGTAATCTATATGTAATTTAGTGCCAGGGGATCAGTTGGATTTGAGTATAATCCAACACATCCAAACTCCATCATTCTCCAAAAGAAAAATTTAGTATCTCTAATGAACCACCTCGCCTCAATGATTTTTGAGCCAAAGATGGTTCATCATTTCAACACCGTATGAGGGACATATGCCGAATATATGATCCCACAATAATAATATTAATAATATAAATTAGTGTTTTGTGGACTCAAGCCACAAACAAAAATTTAAAATTCAACATTACACTTTAATCAACCTTCTTAATTAAAAGATCACATGACCGATGATGGTGAGTCAATCGGACATCGCACACAGGAGTTAAATAGGGTTGAATATTTAATAATAATAATATATTATTTTAATTTGAGCATTTCAGGCACCCAATCTGAAAACATGAAAATGTAGTCCAATGTTGGACTCATAATTTCCGTCTTGAAGTCAAGTTCGTACTTCCGTTGATAAATCATGAAACTGAGGTCGCACGACGAAGATATATTCAAAATATGGTTTTCCCAATGAAAATAATAATAACATTGTTATATTAATATTATTATTAATTTAACTGTTTTATTGTTTCTTCAACTCCATAGACCATTCCATGAACAAAACCTTAAATCTCCCATGCGCTGCACACAACCACCCAAATCAATCATCCATTATCATTTATTTCTTCATAAATATTATTCCATTTTTATTTATTTCTCTTTCCAATAAACATTTAATTTCATGTTTTCCTCTCCAAATTAGAGCCTCTAAAACACCAATTTTTATCCTCCAAACATCTAACATCCAAACAGAATTCCTGTTAAAGAACGCTGCCCTACACCGCCTGGACGCCACCACCACCTTCTGTTGGCCGTACTTGCAGCCTCACGAGGCAGCTTCGAACGACCCACATGCTCCATATTCCTGGCCACTATGCTGCTAGGGAGTCATTCCCCTTTGGCCAGACGCTATCCTGCCCTCCCACTCGCACATCCGTGAGCCACCTCGGCTGTCCCTTAACCAAACTGCCTCACCAGATGCCTGTCACAACCGCACCAAACCGCCACCATATCTCCCCTTCCACAGAACATTACGGTTTCATTCTATGCCCAAAAATTGTTACGATCACTTATTTTCAATCCTTATGTCAAGGGCTTCACATCCATATAAAGTGCTAATCCAAATCATTGTTTCCAATGCCAATAAATATTAGGCATTAAAGAATGCATGAAGAATGCGCGTAGAATAAAAAGAAATGGGATCACGATTTATGTGCGGGACGATGGACATGTTCATTTTTCTATCATCGTTATAAATTTAAAATATGATAAATCAATAAAAAAAATTAAAACATATATAAAAACCCCTACCTGGATTGTCTATTGGAGGTGGCATGAGGAAGAAGACGAAGTCGATGAGATAGTGACGTTATCGTTTGTTACTCCCAAAATATGTTTCCGATCCAGGCTGAAGCGTCATCCTCATTCTCCGATTCTGGAATATTCTCTTCATTGTAATCAATGTTAGTCATTGAAGAATATCCTTCTATGTTCTCCAGAGCTCTCCCTGTTTCCAACAAGCCTCCAACCAAATGGTGAGGTTCCAAATATGTTTATAAAAAAAGATAATTGAGTTGGCACATATATAGGAGGAAAACCAAGAGTTATCTCGTATTAAATGGGGAGTTCAAGGGTCAGGTGGTCCCCACCTATGAATTTAAATATGATATTTCTTATTTATGGTGGTCCCCACCACTAAAAATTAAATGGGAGGTTTTAAAAATAAAATAAAAGTTATTATTTATTTTATTTTTATTCTTTTAACTCTCCCATGAAATTCAAGAAAACTAACATTCACTATTGACCTACTGCAGTCAAGGTGAAGGTCTCCTTAAGCGAATATCGGCACTGTGAGTTCACCGGTGCCCTTAGATTTTAATTCTGAGCACCAGTTCAAAAGTTATATTATTCCGCACGTGGGTTTAATGAACGCACCCGAAAAAAATGTTGGAAAATTATTACATGTCACCCAAAACCCTTACCAGTCGTGGTTAGGCTCCTCCCAAGAGAAACACACCCCAACAAACCCAATGGTACTCACGGATTTCCAATCTGAGTTACCATTTAATAGTTATGGGTATTACAATAAAATTATTTTCATTTAATTATTTTATTTATGGCCAAAAAATAACATTCACTGGAGGCCAATGCCAACCAATGTTAGTATCTTCATAAATAAAGAATGTCTTTAAGAGTTCAGCAGTTGTCTCAGATTTTCAATCAGAGTAACCATTTGTGAGTAATAATCATTTTAAATATAATATAATTTATTAAATTATCTTATTTATGATTATTTAATTTTTGGGTTTTCCCACAAGAGGCTCGTGCCGACCAAACATAGGTTGCGCCTAGGGTAAGCCCACCATTCTGAATGAAACAGTGCCCTTAGATTTCTAATCCGGGAAACCATTTAATAATAATTTCACTTTCATAGAAAATCTACTTACGTGCGATAATTAAAGCATAAAAAAATGTCGACGGATCATTCTGGGAATTCCAGGCCTCAGAATCACACACCGTTAGATTTAGAGGTCTCGAAAAAATTCCATATAATTAAAAAAAAATATAGAAATTCTAGGACATTACATTTCTTTAAATTAATAATTGGTCACAACTATTTGAATTAGAGTTGGATTTTTCTAGTCATCATAGATCAGGATTTGAAAACTTTCATGAAAACATTACGGTTAAGACTATTTATTTGATAATAAAATAAAGATTTTGTAAGGATAATTTTAAATTGTTTTATAGTCAATAAATCCTTATTTTTATAATATAATTCTACAATGTTTTGGAAAATAGTACTCAAGGTGAAATTTCAGTAACATGATTTGGTATAGTATAAATAAAACATCATTTTTGTACACGGTGAGTGTTCTATTACTGCACATCTATTTTGATATAAAAAAGGGGTTTCTGAGGTTAATTTAATTATTAGATATATCAAATTCTTAAATATTTAATTTATGATAAATATAAATGATATAAGAAAAAAATAAGGTTTGTTAATTTGAAAATAAGAAGTTTTTATGTTGAAATACCATGAATTGTTTTTCACAATAATATATTTCGACACTATAAAGTTTTTTATCATATTATAAATGTGTTTTATAGTAAATGGATGGAACTCAATATAATCATGTTACCATATAATTTGATGAAAAATGGAATCATTGTCCCCATGTTCAACCAATTGAAGGGGAGGTGGAAGATGAAGCCTTGTTATTACGTATAATCAACTAACCCATTATATGATTAATAATATAAACATTTTATAGTATATTGAAAAACCTAATAAGATACAAAATTAGTTTCATGAATTATATGTAGGGAGTAATATTAATCAAATAACATGTCCGTTAAGTGAGTTGAAAAACTAAAAGAAATTCCTTAAACCGAAATGATGTTTTTACGTATTTAATAAATGTTAATAATCAATGTAATTTCAAATGAATGCTTATATGTTCTATGGATAAAAATGAAGTTCTATAAAATTTCATATTTGTCGAAAAATGTAATATGTACATGGAATATGGGAATATTTGGAGCTAATTCTATAAACAAAGGATTGACTCTTAGACCAAGGAAGGACTTATGGAATTATAGGCATTAAATTATATGCAGGGAGGCATAACCTTATTTGGATTAATATATTATATTACAAGTGTTATATCAATGTTATTCTTGATAAAATAATAATAAATCATATAATAAATTTTCCATAATATATTTTCATTACGGATTTGAAATCATATATAGAATGAAATTGATTACAAAAAAAAATCCATTTATAGGTAAGGTTATAAAGTGTAGTTGGTATAAAGTGATTATTAACATTGATGTGTAAATAGGATAGTATTTGTGAAATGGAAATTGATTATTCAGTTGATGGTAAATTGATTTTGGAAATCATTGATGTTGTTTATAGCATTTTTGGATTTAAGAAAAATATTCAATAGTCAGTTATTTTTTGGTGAATTAGGTATTCATTTATTATTTGGATGAATATATGTTTTCATGTACGGTTAAATTATGATTTTTGGATATCATTATGGGTTTATAGTTTCAAGGTTGATAATAAGTCTAAAGGCATAGATTACGCTATTAAGTTATTAAGGGTTGTGTATTTTAGGTGATTTCCAACTGCTTATATGTATAAAGAAGAATACAATATTTAGGTATAAATTACCATTCTGGGATTCATATTAGATTATTTTAAAGTAATTATGATATATATGATAGTGTTATATAGATAATAATGATGTTTGAAAATCGACTAATTAACAATACAATATTTTTATAGATTATTACTATCTAGATAAGGAATAACATTCATGATTTGACTCGTCATATTTGGACAAAATTTCACTACATTTTTAAAATATCGATTGATTTTATCATTTAATTAATGATATTTTTTGACATAGATCATTGAGATGATACATATATAAACCATATTTTTATTATGTGACATAACATTAAATATTAGTTAGGAATAATGAAATTTAATTTTTTAATAATCATGTTTAAAGGTATGAGACCACATTTGAGGTTAAAAAATTTCATAGTGTTGAGTTTATTGTTTTATTTAGTATGATTTTATTTATGAAATGATATAAATGAAATCATTTATATTATTTTAGAAATATATGGAATTATATTGGAGGAATTGTAGACTTTGGATATTATCATATATTGTCTATACCATTTTGTTTCGGAGAAAGTTTAAATATATTTGTAACAACTAAATATCCCCTTTTGGACCATTAATTCTATTTCAATGAATTCGGTATGAATAATTCATATTTAATACTCATAACATAGAAAAAAATATGATATTTTTAAGTAAATTGAAGTGATATTATACTTTCGATGTATCTACAATTCCTTATGTTCTTATTCAAGAAGGTAATGAAATTCCTCTAGTTTAGTAAACATATCAGCAAAGATAAATGTTATCCTATGATATTAATTTCTAATGAATCGATGGTCATCTTCACACAACAAGTATTCTTGGTTTTTTTGATATTAAATTTATCATGACCCATTAATTTATTTTGATCATCATTCATTATCATTATAAAACATTATTTTTACAAATATAATCTTCCACAATTTCGATATTTTCATTGCTTATTAATTTTATAAAATTTTATAAATTTTATTTTTTTTCTAAATGAACTTCATAATTCAAATTCCCTTATTTTAATAAAATTTTATATCAACCCCATTAATGATGTGGATTTTCATCAATTAAAATACTAAATTTAAAATCATTTTATACCATGATGCATAACAATTCTAAAAGATAAAATTTATTAAACAGGGGGAGTTTGTAAGATTGTATGTTTTTAAAATACCACTATGTTATATAATGTATACACCACAAATCATTTGGATAAAATGAACCAAAAAATTATTAAATTTTAATAACTATTGTAACAAAATTATTGAATTGGACAAAATTAATATAAAAAACTTAATTATTAAATATATATAATGTTCATAATAAATAAATATTTAATGATTAATTCTTATTAAATAAGAACCCAATTTTTAGTGATTCTGTTTTATTCTTAAAAATGAATTTTTATCCATAAGTTTTATATTTATTCTGGTGAGTAAATATTATAAAAAAAATTTCATAATTAAAAACATTATTCTAAACAAAAATCCTTATACTAAATTACAATATAAAAAATATTTTTGTGATAGTTCTTCATTTTTATACTAGAAAATTTATTTATTTAGAGTTCAATTAAAATGAAATTTGAATGTAATATGGTATCTTTTATGGTATCACAAGGACCAAAGTATTAAATAAATATTTTTGAAACATATATAACCATTAAAGTATTATAATATAATAAAATTGTCATATAATGGTAACTTAAAACATTGAAATAATATTTTATATGATGATAATTAAGAAAAAAAAATTTAGTACTGATGTAGTTCTTATACATCCCATGATATATCAACTTTGCTGTATAGAAACCCAATTTTAAAAGGAGGAATATTTTTTATCAAATTATTAATTAAATAAGTTTATTTATACATTAACTTTCTGTTTTATAAAATATGTGGAGTTATATTTTTAGTAACATACGTAAAAGATGGTGTAATGATGGTGTAAGGCAACAAAAGATAAAACAACATATTAAATAATTACTCATGACATACATGTTATTAAATATATTAATTTATTTTTTCTAAAATATTTTTATGATCCCAAATAATTTTTTATGATGATAAAATTTAAATTTATATTAAATAAATAATTCCAATAAATACATATTCTAATTCGATATAATGGTTGTGAATTCCATAGAAATAATCTTGTAAATGATTTTATAAATTTCGTATGTCAATCTTTTTGTGTGAGTAAATGTGGCCCATGAATTTTTAAAATAAATATTACTTATGGGATACATGTTAACGGTTTTTAATCAAATATAAATGTTGTCATGTTGTTTTTAAGTGTCAAATTATTAGAATAGTTCATAAAAGGATATTAATGTTATTTTATGTTAATAATATTTATAAAAAATTATTAATTGTTATAAAAAATATAATTAGTGAATAATGATTAAAATTATTACAAATATTCACCAATTTTTCATTTATGAACTGAATTTCATTTTATGTGTAAAACTAAAAACCATTAATATTGAAACTGTCATTACAATGTTTAAGGATAAATATTTTAAACCAAGGTGTTAATTTTTTTAACATTATATATATACCATGAATAATTTTATTCGATAATTATTTTAAAACAATATAATTCTTATATTTAAATAGAATTCACTATTGTATCCACTTCATAAGAGTTAATACATATTATATTATAAATTTTCAAGTATTTCCAAAAATGACATCAATTATATTTTAAAATAATTATAATATAATTAATGAATTATTGATTATATAAACACTATAAATATATCATTTAATGTGGTATGGGTGAAAATATAAAATTTGGTCCATTTTTTGGGTGACTAATACATTTTTATATTAATTTTGTTGTCCCATATATGGTACAAAAATATTGATGTCATGATAACATTCATAAGTATTAACAAGAGTTGAAAATAAGTGAAATGGGATAAAAAATAACATAAAATTTTCCAAATTATATGTTATTATATTATTTATACATATAACCATAATATATTTTGAATATATAAATTTGGAACAATATGAGCATGAAAATTGCTATATATTAATTTGGTACTTCAATTATTTTAGAGAATGCTTGTCCAATCAATTATAAAAGTGCAAATCTACACCAATAATAATCAAAAAAAAATTTAGACATATTTATTTTCCACAATAAATACAATTAACTTATTAATTTCAATATTCACAATTTATATTTTCTGATCATCTTGAATTACCATTCCATGCATCCTAAAAAATTAATGTTATAGAGGCATATCAAAGAAGATGTAATCATATATCCCAAACTATTTCAATTTAATTCTCATTAAACTACATATAAATAAATATTATATAAAATTAAATAATTACCTTAATGTAGTCAATATTATTAATTTTTATTATTATAATAGAATAATTATAATAATAATCAATATTACCATTAATTGGGAAATGATAACATTGATTTTGTGTACTATTGGACTACCACCTCAATGACAAATATTGGATTCTATTTTCATTTCCAGAATAAAAAGCAAAATAATGAAGATATAAGTTGTTAATATATATTATATATATTATATAAAAAATATAATTTAAGAGTGACTTATTTTTTACATTTGTTTCATTTCATACCATGAGAGAAGGAAACAACATTCATGCGTACACATAACTTTCTCTATCCTTGAAAGATGTAATTCATTTTTCTATCTCTGACTTTGATGGATGACAATATAAATATATATATAAATAAAATATGTTATATAAATCATTTTTTAAATTCTATATATTGTGTAAAAATGACTAATTTACAAGAACCACCAAAATCCAAACATCCACAAGAAACGAAATAGTTGACACCTAGAAGTAGTGATTTTATGAAATATTTATCAATAAATATTTTTTGAAATATTATAAATTAATAATATATAATATTAAAAGTATATAAAATTTTCATTTGAATAATTATAATTAATTTAATATTATTATATATGATCTTATATTTCATTAAATGAAACTAAATCATGAAGCCATGGTTTCTCAAGTGACATTTATTTCATTGTGACTTATGACATACGAAAAACCTGTTTCCATTATCATGTATATATAATAATAATATATTTTATTTATAAATCTTTCATGAATATTGTTATGATTTATAAATCCATGCATGGTTCTATATTTAATAAGGATTTTATACGGCGTTTACAAAAGTAGTAAAGTATTTTTGTCTTTATCCAATACTAATTAAGATCATTTATACTATAATTTCCATTTAAAAAAGTTTTATTATCCATATCTTATAAATCCATAAAATTGTATTCCACACTATTTATTAATTTTTTTAATTAATAAAAATATTTTTCTATATTTAGTACATAAATTGACTAGGAAAATGTTTTTGAGAAAATGTGGCATTATTTTATCCATTAACAATAATATACTGTATACTTTCCCATGTTTTATTTTTTCTGATTCCATTAATATTTTACTACTATAAAATTAATATTTAATTTAATTTTTAATCATGTTTTCATTTTAATAAAAATAATTCAATGTAATCTTATTAGTATCTTCCAAATGTCAAATTATGAATTTTATTAAAAAATGTTAAAGGAAAAACTATTTTAATATTCTTTAAATAAACATAATTACCCTCCATTATGACTAAAAATAGAGTCAAATAATTAATTAAAAATATTAATTTATATTTTAAAATCTTTTTATGTACACAATTTTAGTAATAATTTAGACTTTAAATAAATAATATAATATTTTAAATTGAATTTTATTCAAAAATATTCAATTGATATTTTGAACTAATTTTTATCTATGATAATATCCTTTGAAGATAATTATTATTTATAGGTGTTTTGAAACAATTATACTATAATTTTTCTTTATGTTAATGTTTTATTATTTTGAATATATTTGTTTTTTTAATGGGTTTTCACATGTTAAATTTATATAATTATTAAAAAATGTTTTATCTTTACATGGGTTATGTTAAGAATATGTGGATACTGGTTTATGATCCTTGTCACAGATATTTGCCTTTTTTTATTATGTGACATGTAACACCCCAGGTAAATAATGAATATGAAATCTTTATATTTATCCATATTTGTGAATCAAATATTAATATTACTTTAAATGGGATGATATGCTCGATGGCGTACCCAATATGCAACAACGAGTTTCTTGGGAATCTTACGTTGCACTCTAATAATAAAATAGTATTATTTTAAATGGTAGTTGTATTGGAGGGAATGGATAGAAATAACTAAAATATGATTATATATGTTTTTAAATGTTTTTACATTTATCCAATGGCTTAAAATACGGAAAGAATTCAATTTTAGGCTTTTATACCCTAATTTTCACTAAAGGTTCACTTATCGCCTTTTGATGGCGAGCTGTCATTAAAAATAGTTTTGATCACTCTTATACATTTTTTTGGACCAAATAAAACTCTTCTTTGGAATCGGGACATCAAATTTTACTTTGTGTAAATTTTTGGTATTTTTCCGATAAAGTTCATTTTTTTAATGAATAGTGTAAAATGTTGTTTTTTAATTCAAAGCATATTTTTAATATAATTTATTTATATGATTAGATTATCTTTTGAATTGTTTTTAATTTGAAAATAGAAAATATTTTTACCATTAAATCCAATAGTGGTCGTTGGAATTAATTTCACTTTGAAATCGGACTTAAACTAGTGTCAATCTTTTTATACTTATTGTTTCATAAAAACACGCTATTCGCTTTGACAGCGGGAATTAATTATTAAATTAATTAATTAAACTTATATGTTGTGAATTTTGTAAAATTTACTTCATTTTTGAATTCGGAATATCAAATATATCTTAGGGTGAATTTTTGGGAATTTTCTGAAAAACTTCAATTTTTTATGAATAGTGAAACCACTAAGTGGTACTTATAAAAACTGATTTTTCCATTTAAATGAAATTTTGCCATCTTTGTGTTTTGAATTTCAAAAATACGACATACATGGTTGTAATTAAGAAGTAAAATGTGGTTCAATGGGATAAAAATAAATTTTTTGTGAATAGTAACTTATTAAGTTTTTAATCGCGATTAGTGGTAATTAGTGTAGTTTAAGGTAAAAATAATGCTTTAATAAAACGAGATGATCTTGACACATGTCCTAACCCCATTGGCTATGTCATGGCCGACCAATATAAGACATGGGTCAACTTGGGGACCCCATGGAGCCACTTTGGTTGGGAAATGACATAAATAACTTTTTATTTAATGTAAAAGTAAAAATGACACAAACATCATATGTTTTACGAAAACAATTTTTACATGGAGTTATAAAGATCAGATATTTGATTATAAATAGTCATTGGAAAGATAAAAATATTTCCTACATCATAGAAGTTTTTTTATAATTTTTATACACTAAATAAATTAAATTATTTATGACATCATGATGATGAAGCGATGACCTCATTATTTAACGATTTAAATAAAATGAGAAGATACTGTAAACTCTATGACCTACACATGTCCAAAACTTATCGGATGCGTGGATTTAGAACCCTTATCACCTTATCCACGAATTATATCAATGTGGGAACTTTTAAAACCGAAACACATTTTCAAATAAAGTAATATTTCTTACATTCCAAAAGTGCCCCTCCTCTCCTCTTATAAAAGGCCCCACCTCTACCTCATTTAACACACTCCTCAAGCCTTTGGATCGGCCAACCCCTGCAAATTTACTCTCTCCACATCCCTCTACTCATCCTAGAGGACTCCCTTTGGGCATAATCCTTTCAATGGAAGCCTTTAGGCTCAAATCAAAAGGAGTTACACTTTTAAAGGTAATTCATTATCTCATGTTCATTTGTTTTATTTTGCTTTCTAACCCCCTAAACTCTTTTTATTTATTTCTTTTCTAACAACACCAGTATCTTAAATATTCTAGGATGTTGTTAAATGATTTATTCGAGCTACACTCTCACACAACTATATCAAATGGTTAAAGAACATACGGTTTCCGTGGATGGCGAAATTCTGCCTCCCAAAACGATGATTGTTCAATACTCATATAACACCTTCAAAGGTGGACATTATGATGTCAATATTTTTATATATGATATATAATATGTTTATGTTTTCCTTAAGCTTCTGTTTTTTTTCATTTTGGGCATACCTTTATGGTTTCCATTATGGGTAAACGCGATATCTTCATTTAAGGAAGTGCGGACTACCGCCCCCTCAAAGTGATTTGATTCGTTAAATAACATATGTGGGACGTATAAAGGATGGAACTATGATATTATATATGATATTATACTGTAATAATAATATACCTTTATATCATTATTATTCAATTCTATAAAATACGAAATAGAAATGAAAGTAGCATTCATGCGTACGTATGGCTTACCGTCTCCATGAACGGTGCATTTCATTTCTTACCTATAAATGATTATGTAATGTTATAAATGCATGAATGTACTGGATATATATAACATATATGATATCTACATCATGAATAAAATTCTGGATATAATAAACATTTGGCCACATGAACAACATGTAATTGTAAGAAGTCCACTTTCGACTTAAGAACCAAATATCGGCAAAACAAATATTATTAACATAAATGATTACATAATGTTTATGACATGGGAATAAGTGATATAAAAGGAATAATGAACTTGAAAGAGGTTCTTAAGAAGTAGAAATTAACTCATGTTTATTATTCATGAGGTTAAAGAACGATCGAGTCAAGTCGGACCCGAGGTAAGGGATCATTCTCCTCTCTTTCTTTTTTAAGTACACTCTTTTATGTCATTCCCTCTAAAGATCATCTTTCTTGTTATTAGGATGTTATTATATTTTACACATACTGTAGTTTTTATTTTCATGTGATGAGAGACCCTATTCTCTCTCATAAATCCATTTTGGATGTTTTGAGTGGCGCCGTTAGGCTGCCGAATTTTCATAAGTGATCTAACCTCTCTCTTTCTTTTTAAGTACTCCCCTTTATGTCACTTATTTTAAGCTCCTATTTGTTATGATGGGGGATGTTATTTCATATTCCTATTTCTGTAAATTTTGTTATAATGTGATGAGATACCCTATTTGATCTCATCAATCCATTTTTGGAAGTTTTAGGTGGCGTCGTTAGGTTGCCGAGTTTTCGTAAGTGATTTTTCATCTCACTTTT
The DNA here is from genome assembly GCA_963277665.1 of Viscum album. Lineage (NCBI taxonomy): Eukaryota > Viridiplantae > Streptophyta > Magnoliopsida > Santalales > Viscaceae > Viscum > Viscum album. The sequence continues at coordinate 50,798,374 of OY728143.1, read as the reverse complement.
ATTCCCGTGAGATTTATGCTACATTTGCCAAAATTTCCTTTGAGTGGTGTATGTACTGAAAATTATTTTACTCATTGTGTAATATTCCTTCAGTTATGAGTATTTACATCAATGATGTATTTTCCTTCTTTCACGGGTCGTATGTTTCGAAAGATACCCAAGTCGGTAAGGGAACCTTTCACCCTCCTTTTTTTAAAAGACTTCTTTTGTTGGGTATTTTAATTTACATATTATTATATTGGGATTTCTTCTCATATATCCTTATTGATGTAACTTTTATGTCCAAGTGATGAGATACACTTTTGATCTCTCATCAACTCATTTTTATGTGACGTCGTTAGGCTGTCAAGGGAACTTCTTAACCCAATTTCAATTTCTTTGGGTTCAACATGTAGTGTTGAATATGTCATCCTTTGAATATGTGTGAATGACCTTTGATTATTTTACACTTAATATCCACTTATATTTGGTGTATTCATTTGTCACACATAATTATGTAATTGATTTATCCCTAACCAAGGATACCATCTCTGTAAGGGACTTCGTCTCAATCTCCTTTCATTGAGGCATATTTTGTTTTATACACAACTTTCTTTTATACGGTGTATAAACCCCTTTGACTTTTACTTTTATACAAAAGGAATCTTTTTTTATGAAGCGTTTTACTAAACGACAAAAAGGAATGTTTTTTTAACGTACGCAGTGACAACGACCTTTTCCGCCGCCGCGAGTATTATTTGGTCTTTGACTTCCTCAACAAGCCATAATGTTTTCAAAATTAAATAAATAACATATACTCATTTATGTATTTTGGTATTGAAAATGGTTTTGATAAAGGATTCTATTATAATTGAAATGTGGAAATGTTATCATTCCTTTATATTGGTTTTATGTTTTATGATTTTATTATGGTACTTGGACATTTTAACGGGTGGTTACGTTATAAACCATATGACAGGTGGTGCCGTGAATACTAGGACGGGTGGTTACGTTATAACCTCCAATGCATTGGGTATGGATGTCGGCCGTATGGCTATTCTATTTAGTATGTATGGAAATTGGCCGTATGGCTATTCCATTAAGTGATCTGTGTGGGAGTCGACCGTATGGTTATTCCACTTAAGTATGTTTATGTCCCAAGTTACCTTTATATTTGTTATGTGTTCTTTATATGGGTTTTATGGTAATACATTGGTTAAAAAAAAGGTAATTAATGATATTTTATTTAGTGAAGAGTTTTTACTACTTCATAAAGGTGAAAATTATTACCTTGACAAAGAATACAAGGTTTAATTTTTGTTTTGATAAACTAACAGTTTTTTGTGTATCCCTTACTGAGTTTTTATGCTCATCCCAAGTTTTTGAAATGTTTTTCACATGACTTAGCATGGAATAGGGTAAAGGATGGGATCAAGGGAAAGTCATGCTACCTAAAACATGAAACTAGACATGTTTCTTTTTAAGAGTTTTTATTTTATGGAAATTTTGTAGAAGAGACTACTTTGTAATCTTTTGAGATGTAATAGTTATGTCCTAATTCTCTAAAACTCTAAACCTGAAAAGATCCTCAATGTGAATTATTCATTTAATTCAATTTTAAGTAAGGTTTAAGGCTGGGGCTTTATAGTTGGTATCAAAGGTTGTTTTAGATAACTTTAGAGGTTAGGGTATTCTCTAAGCATAAGTGACATTACCATAATGGTTAGGATTTCAAAAAGAGTCCTAGTTTTATATAAAGTGAATGAGTAAGTGTATCTTAGTGTTTACCTTCCTCATTAGTACATGATGGTTTTGTTGATATACTCACACTGACATTTCTGTTTTTAGTGAATGGATGGATATAGTAGGCACCAAAGAGACAACAGGTTTGAAGGAAACTGTGGTGGTTCTATGATTATGATACTAGATAAAATGAGGGATTCAAAGAGGAAACTCGTGGTTGTTCTAAACCAACTATAAAGGAGTCATGATCAACCACGTGACCCTTGGTATGTTCTATAATTCATCATGTATGAGATGACCAATCAACGTGGAAGTTCAGGTAATAATTAAAAAGGGTAACCATTAGGGTTTATATGATCCTTACTTTTTAGGTAATTATGGGTTACTCTATGATATGATGGAAAATGAAAGGAATGAGATAAATTTAAGGTTAAAATATGTTATGATTATTTTTGAAGATTTTATCTCAATTTGGGGAATGTTTTAAGAATTATATAGTTTTGGAAAAAGGACAACACACAGACCTTGTGACAACCCGTCGCGTCGGACAAAGCTGTGGGAATCGAACCCACAACCCAAGGTGCGACTGGTATTTATCGCCTACCACTGGACTACGTGAAGTCCCTGGTTAGTTTGACTGATTCTTTTTAGTTATATGATTTTATGAATTAAGAGTAAGTTGATTTTGGGTTATTTAAGAAAATGATTAACCTATCATGGAGGATATGTGATTAGGATAATTACTTTTCAATGCGAGACTTTAAGAGCAACTGATTTTGTTTGGAGAAAAATGTTACGATTTAACATGGAAGACTATGAGACTAAATTCTTCAAATGTATGGGTTTCAATCTTAGATTGGTTTACATTGAGGAATTTTATGGACAAATTTCTTATCGGGTGGTCCTCGTTGAACTTTGGGTTTTGTTGGACAAATTATGGAGATTAAGAATAGATTTTCTTTCTAATGGGTTATCCTTTTCTGGGTTATCTGATCTTGTACTAATCATTTGGGTTTTGGTTTTGGTTAAAGTCTAGAGACCTGGGAAGTATGTAGTTCTCTTTTTTGGGTTGGTTAATTCTCTAGAAGTTGATTATAGTACTCTTAATGTGAACAAGTCTTCCTAAATACTCACCTTTTGGGGAAAATAAGAGTTTGTGTAAGAAATATAATAAAAGTTGAGAGTCAACATGATAAGTGATTATGTTTCCTTATGAATAAATTCCTTAATAAAAAGTAGCTTAAAACAAAAACGTTGTCTATTAACTTTTCCTACTGGGGAATCGAATACCGTTTAACCCATCACAAGTTTGTGATTTTCTCGTGGTTAACATTCTCCTAAACATGTTTTCTATCACTCTCTATCAGAACATGACCCTTAGATTTTTATTCCATGTCCATGTTTTCCTACACGGAATCCTATTATGGGTTAACTTGGGTAACCTTTGTACTTATCTTTCTTTATTTTAAAGAGATTGTTTTACCGACTCTTCTCCGATGTGGGACTTTCAAGGATGTTTCCAATCCCAATTTTAAAATTGTGAGGACGCAATTCCCAAAAGGGGGGAAGGATGTAACACCCCAGGTAAATAAAGAATATGACATCTTTATATTTATCCATATTTGTGAATCAAATATTCATACTACTTTTAATGGGATGCTATGCTCGATGGCGTACCCAATATGCAACAACGAGTTTCTTGGGAATCTTACGTTGCACTCTAATAATAAAATAATATTATTTTAAATGGTAGTTGTATTGGTGGTAATGGATAGAAATAACTAAAATATGATTATATATGTTTTTAAATGTTTTTACATTTATCCAAAGGCTTAAAATACGGAAAGAATTCAATTTTAGGCTTTTATACCCTGATTTTCACTAAAGGTTCACTTATCGCCTTTTGATGGAAAACTGTCATTAAAAATAGTTTTAATCACTCTTATACATTCTTTTGGACCAAATAAAACTCTTCTTTAGAATCGGAACATCAAATTTTACTTTGTGTAAATTTTTGGTATTATTCCGATAAAGTTCATTTTCTTTAATGAATAGTGTAAAATGTAGTTTTTTAATTCAAAACCTCTTTTTAATCTAATTTATTTATATGATTAGATTATCTTTTGAATTGGTTTTAAAGTGAAATTATAAAATATTTTTACCATTAAATCCAATAGTGGTCATTTAAATTAATTTCACTTTGAAATCGGACATAAACTAGTGTCAATTTTTGATATGTATTGTTTCATAAAAACACGCTATTTGCTCTGACAGCGGGAATTAATTATTAAATTAATTAATGCAACTTATATGTTATGAATTTTTTAAAATGGACTTCATTTTTGAATTCGGAATATCAAATATAGCTTAGGGTGAATTTTTGGGAATTTTCTGAAAAACATCAATTTTTGATGAATAGTGAAACCACTAAGTTGTACTTATAAAAACTAATTTTTCCATTTAAATGAAATTTTTCCATCTTTGTGTTTTGAATTTCAAAAATCCGAAATACATGGTTGTCATTAAGAAGTAAAATTTGGTTCAATGGGATAAAAATAATTTTTTGGTGAATAGTTACTTATTAAGTTTTTAATCGCGATTAGTGGTAATTAGTGTAGTTTAAGGTAAAAATAATGTTTTAATAAAATGAGATGAGCTTGAAACATGTCCTACCATCATTTGTTGTGTCATGGCCGACCATGACAAGCCATGGGTCAACTTGGGGACCCCATGGAGCCACTTTGGTTGGGAAATGACATAAATAACTTTTTGTTTAATGTAAAAGTAAAAATGACACAAACATCATATGTTTTATGAAAACAATTTTTACATGGGGTTATAAAGATCAGATATTTGATTATGAATATTCATTGGAAATATAAAAAGATTTCCTACATCATAGTATTTTTTTTTATAATTTTTAGACACTTAATAAATTAAATTATTTATGACATCACGATGATGCAGCGATGACCTCATTATTTAATGATTTAAATAAAATGAGAAGATAATGTAAAATATATGACCTACAAATGTCCAAAACTTATTGGATGGGTGGATTTCGAACCCTTATCACCTTATCCACGAATTATATCAATTTGGGACCTTTTAAAACGGAAACACATTTTCAAATAAAGTAATATTTCTTACTTTCCAAAAGTGCCCCTCCTCTCCTCTTATAAATGGCCCCCACCTCTATCTCATATCACACACTCCTCAAGCCTGTGGCTCGGCCAACCCCTGCCCATTTACTCTCTCCACATCCCTCTCCTCATCCTAGAGGATTCCCTTTGGGCAGAATCATTTCAAAGGAAGCCTTTAGTCTCAAATCAAAGGGAGTTACACTTTTAAAGGTAATTCATTCTCTCATGTTCATTTGTTTTATTTTGCTTCTCCAACACCCTAAACTCTTTTTATTTATTTCTTTTGTTACAACACCAGTATCTTAAATATACTATGATGTTGTTATAAGATTTATTTGAGCTACACTCTCACACAACTACATCAAATGGTTAAAGAACATACGGTTTCTGTGGATGGAGAAATTATGCCTCCCGAAACGATGATTGTTCAATACTCATTTAACACCTTCAATGGTGGCAATTATGATGTCACTATTTTTATATATGATATATAATATGTTTATTTTTTCCTTAAGCTTCTGTTTTTTTTTTCATTTTGGGCATACCATTATGGTTTCCATTATGGGTAAACGTGATATCTTCATTTAAGGAAGTGCGGACTACCGCCCCCTCAAAGTGATTTGATTCGTTAAATACCATATGTGGGACGTATAAAGGATGGAAAAATGGTATTATATATGATATTATAATCTAATTATAATATACCTTTATATCATTTTATTCCATTCTATAAAATACGAAATAGAAATGAAAGTAGCGTTCATGCGTACGTACGGCTTACCGTCTCCATGAACGGTGCATTTCATTTCTTACCTATAAATGATTATGTAATGTTATAAATGCATGAATGTACTGGATATATATGACATATATGATATCTATATCATGAATACAATTCTGGATATAATAAACATTTGGCCACACGAACAACATGTATTTGTAAGAAGTGCACTTTCGACTTAAGAGCCAAATATCGACAAAACAAATATTATTAACTTAAATGATTACATAATGTTTATGACATGGTAATAAGTGATATAAAAGGAATAATGAACTTGAAACAGGTTCTTAAGAAAGTATAAATTAACTCATGTTTATTATTCAGGATGTTAAAGAACGACTGAGTCAAGTCGGACCCGAGGTAAGGGATCTTACTCATCTCATTCTTTTTTAAGTACACACTTTTATGTCATTCCCTCTAAAGATCATATTTCTTGTTATTGGGATGTTATTATATTTTACACTTACTGTAATTTTTATGTTCATGTGATAAGAGAACCTATTCTCTCTCATCAATCCATTTTGTAAGTTTTGAGGGGCGCCGTTAGGCTGTCGAATTTTCGTAAGTGATCTAACCTCTCTCTTTCTTTTTAAGTACTCCCCTTTATGTCACTTCTTTTAAGCTCCTATTTGTTATGATGGGGAATGTTATTTCATATTCCTCTTGCTGTAAATTTTGTTTTAATGTGATGAGATACCCTATTTGATCTCATCAATCCATTTTTGGAAGTTTTAAGTGGCGCCGTTAGGCTGCCGAGTTTTCGTAAGTGATTTTTCATCTCACTTTTATTCCCGTGAGATTTATGCTACATTTGCCACAATTTCCTTTGAGTGGTGTATGTACTGACCATTATTTTACTCATTGTGTAATATTCCTTCATTTATGAGTATTTACATCAATGATGTATTGTCCTTCTTTCACGGGTCATATGTTTCGAAAGATACCCAAGTCGGGAAGGGAACCTTCCACCCTCCTTTTTAAAAGACTTCTTTTGTTGGGTATTTTAATTTACATATTATTATGTTGGGATTTGTTCTCATATATCCTTATTGATGTAAATTTTATGTCCATGTGATTAGATACAATTGTTATCTCTCATCAACTCATTTTGATGTGACGTCGTTAGGCTGTCAAGGGAACTTCTTAACCCAATTTCGATTTCTTTGGGTTCAACATGTAGTTATTGAATATGTCATCCTTTGAATATGTGTGAATGACCTTTGATTATTTTACACTTAATATCCACTTATATTTGGTGTATTCGTTTGTCACACATAATTATGTAATTAATTTATCCTTAACCAAGGACACCGTCTTTGTAAGGGACTTCGTCTCAATCTCCTTTCTTTGAGGCATATTTTGTTTTATACACAACTTTCTTTTATACGGTGTATAAACCCCTTTGACTTTTACTTTTATATAAAAGGAATCTTTTTCTACGAAGAGTTTTACTAAACGACAAAAAGGAATGTTTTTTAACGTACGCGGTGACAATGACCTTTTCCGCCGCCGTGAGTATTATTTGGTCTTTGGCTTCCTCAACAAGCCATAATGTTTTTAAAATAAAATAAATACCATATACTATTTTATGTATTTTGGTATTGAAAATGGTTTTGATAAAGTATTCTATTATGATTGAAATGTGGAAATGTTGTTTTATGATTTTATTATGGTACTTGGACATTTTAACGGGTGGTGCCGTGAATACCAGGACGGGTGGTTACGTTATAACCTCCAATGCATTGGGTATGGAAGTTGGCCGTATGGCTATTCCATTTAGTATGTATGGAAATTGGCCGTATGGATATTCCATTAAGTGATATGTGTGGGATTCGACCGTATGGTTATTCCACTTAAGTATGTTTATGTCCCACGTTACCTTTATATATGTTATGTGTTCTTTATATGGGTTTTATGGCAATCCTTTGGTTACAAAAAGGTAAGTAATGATATTTTATTCAGTGAAGAGATTTTACTACTTCATAAAGGTGAAACGTATTACCTTGATAAAGTATACATGGTTTAATTTTTGTTTTGATAAACTAACAGTTTTTTGTGCATCCCTTACTGAGTTTTTATGCTCATCCCAAGTTTTTGAAATGTTTTTCACAGGACATAGCGTGGAATAGGGTCAAGGATGGGATCAAGGGAAAGTCATTCTACCTAAAACATGAAACTAGACATGTTTCTTTTTAAGAGTTTTTATTTTATGGAAATTTAGTAGAAGAGACTACTTTGTAATCTTTTGAGATGTAATAGTTATATCCTAATTCTCTAAAACTCTAAACCTGAAAAGATCCTCAATGTGAATTATTCATTTAATTCAATTTTAAGTAAGTTTTAAGGCTGGGGCATTATAAGACGGGTGGGATTGGAATAGTACATCCCTATAAAACATTGGGTAAATATTTAATCTCATGATATAATTATGGGAATGATGTTTTTGGCTTGATCCAATATGGAAAAATATTAAACATACATAATCGAATATGGGAAAAAACATTTGATGCTTGATTCGTAATGAAATGAGAATAAAATATTAATGAATAATCAAATATGATATCTAGGTATCAATAAATATAATTACATATGATAAGGTTTATATACCAATGAATGGGCCACAATACTATTATATGTTTTTTAGTGTATCATTTGAACTTGTGGTTCATGATTTATAAATGATGATTTCTCACTCTTACGATTCATTCCATTAAAATGACTATGTTGTAATACATCATTCATTACTATTATCCATGTTAAATTGATTATGAATATTCTATATTATGATCATAATTTCATTACAATGTTCTTATATTATTTTTCCATATTATCATCGACTAATATATTGCTTTTTGACCGACACTGAGAATCTAATGTCTCTATTTCATATGTTTTCATTCCCTGGATTATTTTGAATGGTTTAAATATTATAAATATAAGAAGATTAATATTTGAGATGATCATTCTTGTATATTAATATGATATTATATGAACTATTAAAATTGTATACATATTATCTAAAGACAGAATAAAATTATGATATGGGAATGGATCATAATGTTATGTATTCAATATTCTTCTAAAATAATGTAATATCTATGTACAAAAATTCTGGGTCACCACAATCTTTTTTAATATCCATTTATCAATAATGAAATTATTATATATGTTTCTATATTAATTTTATTTCAATAGGTGATGTATAATCTTCATCATGTAGGTAGGTTGTTAAAACCACATATACTAAAATGTCATTTTAATTACATTAAGAGGGATATTGAAATGGGATTAATAATGTTACCCTCGAACCCTGTTTCTGAAAGGAATGTGGTCTATTTTTTTAAGATGGTATTTATATGTTTTTCAAATATTTAAGGAAATTTATACTAAAAATCATAAAATTATATAGGGTAATTTTGTTATTAAAATTTATTATATTTCAATATCTATTACATTGGATTGATATCCTTATTTATCATCCTTTTTTTGAATGTGTATTGAAATTATTTTGGTCTTTAATTGAATTTCATTATATATTGTATATTATAGTTTAATAGTAATGTAGATAATTTTGAATGTATTTTAGAGTATACAAATTTATAATTTATACTTTATTTGAATATTCTTCATATAAATGTTTCTCCCATGGTTTAAATATTCAACAATTAATGTTAATAATCATAATTAAATATGAAAGTGATTAAGGATGTATATAGAATGTATTATAAATTAAAATTGGGTTTGGTGAATGATTCTATGAAAAAAAATAGAACATGTTAGTATTAAATAAAAATCAATTAATCCCCTGGTAGTGTATGGATATTTGCATCCATATAATAAGAAAATATTTTTATTGAAATATAAAAGAAATATTTAGACCAAGTTGAATGAAAAAATAATAATTTACTACACATTTTATATTAGTGATTCTTAAACATGGTGAAATTTAAAATTAAATTTTGGAGATAAAATCATATTTTAAAAAATAAATAAATGATATTTCAAAATAATATAATAAAATTATGGAGGTTAATAAACTATTAAGGCTTGAATAAATTATAACATGAATGTTTTTAGTTGGTAAATAGTGGCGTAATATTTTGTCCATCTGTTTATTATTGTACACTTTTCATATAATATCTTAAATTATAAATTTCATTATTATTTGTAGTAATGAAAAAATTCTTTTTGGTAGAATGGTTTTTTATTTATTATGGTTAAATATTTATTTGATTATAAAATCAAAATACTGATGTGGAATTTTATTTAATTAAATTTTTTAATTTTGAGACATTATTTTATTTATTTTTTATATTTTTAATTGCATCATTATATTTTCCAACAATAATAGAATATGATGTTTGTAAGACCATTTGGGTTTTGATTTATTAATATAATCATAATAATGGAAATATAATTATAGTGGAGGTGATATAGAGATAATAGTGTATTTAATCGATGTATGTTACACCCTTTTGGTTATATATTTTTATTCAAGATCGTCTTTATATATTTTGTTTTGGTCGAGATGTTATTTGGAGCTTGGGGATGAAATTCAGAGAATAAGTGTATTCTACTATGGTGCATGGTTAGGGATAAACTTGACAAAACCTTGGGGTGTGGATTTCTCATCTTAGGTGGAATTTTTATTCAAGATCGTCTTTATATATTATGTATATTATCCTCGAAATTATATTATTTTGCCAATAACACCATTAATCATTCTTTAGAATATTCTATCCATGATTCATTGGACATTATTGATCTATTTTGGTGGATCTATTAAGGAAATATTTTAATTTCCTATCACATTCCTCGATTTTCTCAAGATTTATGCTAATAATTCATCCTATTATAATTTTATAATCCTATTAAACTATACTTCTAAGGTCAAGATTATTTGATCGGAAATAGATGATATTATTTTTAGATAACGGCTTTGGAATTCTGGATTTGATTGATTTATTTCATCGAATTCAACATCATTGTTGTTTCCACCCTTATTTATGAATGTGTATCTATAAAACAGCTTCATTCCCATTTAATAAATGAATTTTAAAATGATATATAATGATTCTGTAAAATTAAAATGATTGGGTTGATACTTTTTACAAATAAATTGAAAGAAATTATTATTTGTTAACAAATTTTTTGGGACCACAAATGTTTTTTTATCAATTTTCAAAAAAAAGTTATTGTATGAAAATAATGTGTTTCACAAAATTTCACATATATATTATGAAAGAATTTGGAACTATTTATCATGCTTGTAATGATAAATAGTGTATCTTTTACACATCCATGAGATATTTCAATTTCTAAAGACATATGATTCACTATTTCAACTATAGTTCCATTAATATCCTAGTATCACAAACTATATATGGCAACCAATTTTCACATTGTTTTAGAAAATACATGGATGGTTGTTCTATATATTCCATCTACATTATAATATGAATGGGTCACTTTAATATTGGCTTTATTTTAGTCAATTTAATTTACCTTCATATTCATAAGGCATAGGTTATAGATTTTTTTATGAAATGGAAATTAATAGTAGGTTTTAGAGAATAGCATTTTCAATTAATATTCTTTAAGAAATATGATTTTTAAAAGACATGAATTGATATTTCATGGTAAATTAATATGTATATATTCATAGTGGTATCCTTCTGGGAATTTCCTCACACCATATATATATATATATAATATTGGGTGTATGTGAATTATTTGTATAGGACTCATTAAAAGGGATGAGCGTCATGTATATCGGTAGATACGAAAAGTCAATTTCAAATTCATACTATTTGGTATGTTGGGGAAAAATACTCAAAAGGTGATAAGTTCTTTCCATTTGTATGTTTCATATGTTTTTTACCGTTGATATTTGTTAATGATATGTTTCATTATTGAGTTTTATAATTCTAATTTATAAACTAATTTTTGTTTTTATGAATATTAATTTCATTTGGTATATAATACATAACATATAGATGTTCATGGTTAAATAATTCCCTAATTTAATATTTTTTACCCTAGTTATCATTGAAAACTCAGGGTAATTTGAACACACATCGACCACTAAGCATGTCAAAAGTGGTGATATGTCATGTCAACTGAGTATATTTAATTAAAAAATGGAATCAATGAAAATACCAAGAAAAATGTGTTATAAAACTACCTAGGTTGCGATTTTATTTATTGAAGACAATATATTGGATCAGTGGACATTGATTGTAATGTTTGAATGTATTCAAGAACATATCCCTTTAATATCATACCTCAAATTACCTTGGGTAATTATAATTTTTAATCATGTTCTTTACCTTTATTATTGTATTTATTCAAGATATTAAACATGTTTATATGTTTTTATGAGTCCGCAATGTAACTGTTGTTTTTGAAGGGAGTGATACATTGTATCAATGTGAAGTGGAGTAGTGATTAGGGTTGCATTGTAAATGTGTATTGTTTGAAAAATTATGTATTTCTTCCTAGGTTATCATGAAAATGGTTTGATGACCCATCAACAAAACATCCATGGATGGTTCAGTGTTTTATAAACCATAATTAAAAATGATTTTTAATGCGTAGAAAATCATATTTTCTTTGTTTTCACTCATTTTATTTATGAATCTAATAGAATTGGTAATGATTGTTGTGCGATTTAATTTATTTTGATTTTGAGTGGTACAATATTTGAATTTTGGAATCTATTTCTATTATTATTATGTGTTATCATCATTTTTAATTAATAATTTCTCCTATAAAACACTATATTAAATAATATAATATAATTATAATTACTAATATTTAATATCTTAATTATGTTATTAATATATATATATATTACAGATAAAGAGAAAATATCATGGGTAATTTGGAAAATTACAAAATAAGGAATAGTTATACCTCATCTCGACTCCATAGATATGAGTTTATTTTGGAGTGCCAATATATATAGGTATTTTCTACAGATGATTTAATTTCTATATATATGGGATTTCTCTTTATAATACAACAAAACATCAAATCAACTATAGGCAAAAAGAGGATAAAATGAACATGACAGTGACTTGTTCTTGATCTAAATTTTCTGATACCAATATATTACTGTATTAATGTCATGAAATGAAAAATTTAAATCTTGTATATATATATGAGATATAGTAAATAGTCATAATCACATAAAATATTATTGAAATGAAATGTTATTATGATAATTATAATAATCACTGGTTGATTATCCATCATAATTTCATTGGTAAATATTAGTCTATTAAGCAACACCAAAAATATCTAATATAATACAAAAATATATAAATATATTATATATTATGATATCTAGATTATTTCTATTTGTATAAATTTATTTAAAATTGAAAAATGAAATTACATGATAAAAATACAATAATAATTATAATGACATCCAATCATGTACAATTAAAATATATGTAGTGATCAATGGATAAAAAATATTTTATATTATGTACTTTATGATTATTCATAACACAATATAACCTCTATGATGGAATCAATTACTAATGAAGGATGTTATATTTTTATGTGATATATTATAGATTTTTAAAATGACAATCATCTAAAATGTTATAAATATAAAATATAGAAAATTATCTCAATATTAAAGGTTTTTTTCATCTAAAATTTATAATTATTTCATTTTATATTTCAGATAGAGTAATTGAATTGGTATTGATTTTTCCCACATATATTATAAGATTTTTAAAAGGATTTTTTAGATAACCCCCTTTAAATGATTGGAATGAAATTATTCCTTACATGATTAGGTGACATGTGGTGAGTATTTAATGAAATTGGATATATGTCATATATGAAGATTCATTTCGTACACATAACTCTTTCACATAATTAATATTTAAATATTATGAAATCATGGGATCCCAAATTCGTATGGTACACATAATGTTTTTTAATATGTTTTTTTCTTTTGTATCAATATATAGGACCTGAATATGATGTTACCCAAAGACATCGAAACTATTTAAATTTCAATTTATGATGTTTATTAATAGATTTTTGGATAGTTTTGTATGATTTACATTATATTAGTCAACCAACGATTTGATATCTCAAAAACAAAAACATCATAATTCCACTGATTTTCTCCCTTTAAACTATTTTTACTAAAAAATTAACACAACATTGAGTTTATTTCATTAATAGAAAAGGTCGTATTAGAAACAATTGGGTAAAAATAAGTACTGATTGCAAACAATTATCAGAATTAAAAAAAATTAAATTGAGGACAGATTCATTAAAATTTTCATATAACAGTTTTTATTAATATTTTACAATAAATTTGATAGATGTTATATTTATTATTAAAAATTATCACTACAAATGATTCATTCATGTGTGGATAATGTAATATTATTTTTAATAATGTTAATATGATTTTATTAATAATATATCACAAATTCATTATCATATAGAATTTAAATACTTGTCTCCATACGTTTAATAGAAAAACTATAGATTACATTTAGTACATATGAAAAACCCATTTTATCTAATTAAACATAGATTAATATTCCATAATAATGTTTATAATGAAATTAAAATAAATTTTTCAGAAACTTTATTTATTCCCATGTTGAATTAATCTATGAAATAGTAATATACGTTTAATTAAGAGGTATCTATAATTTATCAGACACTAAGTTGTCAATCACATAATATTAAAAAACCAGTTTTGATCATTTTTGTTATGGTATAGAATGAAATAAATTTGAACAAAATATTTAATAAAATTCCCTTTTATAATAACCCCAGATATATATTTTTGTATTCTATTATATTTAAAGATAAAAATACTAGAAATTGAAATTCTTAACAAAAATTATATTGCATAAAATATTTTATTTCTATATAAATATTGTTTTATAATCTCACATAAATAAAATAAAATAATATTTCTCATTTTTATAAATTTATTTCATTATCATTTATCTAATCCCATCATAATAAACCATTCAAACCATCAATGAAATATCATTCTTATAGCTCAATATATATGAATTAAGTTAAATGTTTTCTAAATACTATCGAATATAATTGTTACTTTTCTCATAATATAATTTATTTTATAATATATCATCGACAATAACATATATTAATCACGATTAATAGATGTGATATTAAATGTTTTTCCGAAATTAGGTGATTTACAAAAAACAAATTAAATTGTTTAATGGGGGTTTTTCTCCATAAATATTGAATTATGTAATTTCTGATTCAAACTAATGATAGGAATCACAAGTCACTCTTGATTTGAATTAATTTACAAAAAAAATATGCTGTAACTATAGAATATTTTTTAATTATTTTCCACGCCAATTAGAATTGCTTTTTAATTTTCCAAGAATATTTCATCAATATTTCATCATAATTTAAACAAAAATAATTAGAGATAAAGATAAATCATTAGTTAAATTAGTTGTATGTTCTATATAAAAATATTTATGGGAATTTTCCACCATGAATTTTATACTTTTATGTTTGAAGTTTTGAATTATAAATGAAAAACACTTTAGAGAACACAGATTCAGCAGTGATCGGTAATTATCAATCATAACATAGAGATATGGGATCACAGATTTTTTATGTCTATGCTTTTGTGGAATTTTAATTATTAATTTTGGGAAAATAAAAAAACATCGATATAATTTTTTTATAAAATATAATGTTATTCAAAAAAGATATTTTTTAAAATAATATATTATTCATTTTTAATATAATTTCATATTATAAAAACAATGATGGAGGGTTTACAATAATTTATGGTCAACCATGCCTAAAATAGAACTATTATGAAATGGTTATATCAAAATAATTACATCAAAAATGTACCAGATTTTATCTGGAATATTTAATAAAAAGTAAATAATATCCCCTATTTCCAGATATATTAATTATCATTTTTTAATCAATGTATTAATATATAATAATGAAATTAAATCATTTTAGGATATAAAAAATTTGTTTTTTGGAATCAATATAATTAATCAGTAATGGAATAAGTCTTATAAATAAACATGTTTCCAATTATGATCAATAGGTTTTGATAACAATCAAAAATTTAAAAATGAAAATATATATTATAATATATATACCTCACTCATAATATATTCATTGTACCCAATTAAATTTTTATAGATATTAACATACATTCTAGTATCTTGAGTATGATAGTAATCCAAAATGTAGTAGTTGGTGATAACTGAGTGAATTAGTTATAGAAATTTTTGAGCATCCCGATCTCTACAAATGGTTACTAACAAATCCTATTATACTAAATCATTACTCTTTTTCTATTTAATGTTATTATATTCATTTCCCCTATATTAGTTATCAAAAATACACGAAAAGGAATAACATATATAACTATAAATTTAAATTATGATATAGAATTAAAATTCTTTGTTATAAATTTTATTATTGTACTATAAGTATATAGTTTCTCTATTAGAATAAAATAAATTTCATGAATAATACTGCATGTTCTTTTCTTTCTATACCTTTTTTAAATCTTATTATTTTAAAATAATTCAATTCAAATTTAATTTAGCTCTTTTATTTAAAGTATTAAGTAGTTTCCAACATTATCAAAGCTCAAATTCACCATTTAAACAACCTAATATGGTATATGTTAAAATTACATAGTAATTTTATTATTGTCCTCAAAAGTAACAATAATAATCTCTTTTAAAAAAGGGGTTTAGGTTATTTGTTAATACCATATAGTATCTTCTTAAAATATATCTGATTAATACATTTTTGATAATAATATTCCATGAAAAACAATTTATTTCCATACCTAAACATTGTAATACATGTTGATCTTTTGGTGGTAAGGTCTAAATATAATCTAGTTTCAAATATATTGCATTTTACTTTTCTGATTTGTATTTTTTTTAAAAATTCATGCCTTCATCAATTTTATTTCATGGGATCTTAATCACCTAATATTTGTTAGTCCTGAATAATGAAAAAACATGACATGAGTCTATAGTTTGAGTATAATTATGTTCTACCGACACTGAAACGTATCAATATAAATAATATTAATATAATATAAACTAGACATATCAATGATTTCCACATTTTCAAATTTTGAAAATATAAAAATATATCCTATATTTTTTATTGTATATTAATCATTTTTTCAATTTGATATGATTATATTTAATTTACATTGACTGAACATATCACATAATTCATAAAAATAACTAATAAGGTTTTTTCATTACAATAAACTATAAAAAATCCATACAGGTGGAAAGGGCCCAAAATATCCAGTATATATTACTAGTTCAATGTATTTTAAAATGTAAAATAGAGTCATATTATGGAGGCTCTTTCTAATAATATCTTCAATTAATTTTTCCATTGAAATGGTTAATCCCATATAAAGTAGTTTTGTTTGTCATTAAATATTAAAACATTACAATTAATATTATTTGATGGTTGATTATATTTAAAAAGTTATTTTACCTCCTTAATAGAAAATAAAACATAAAATTCAATTATGAGTAGTTATTCACCAGATATTGAGTTACTCATGGGTTCGTTCTAAAAAATTCATACATTTTGTGCATTAGGAAAAAATGTCATATATTATTCCACATGATGATTAATTAATCTCTTTCCATTCACCTCTACATCAATCTATTATAGTAACAATAAACATATCCTTGATTTTGGTATTCTTTTGAAAATATTATAAATATTCCAAATTACTAGAATAATAGTGAAAATAGTTACAGTTACTCAACAAAAATATGTATATAAACATTGTAATGCCCAAAATATTATATGAAAATCATTCTCAGTGTAGGTGTAATAAATATAGTAATATTATATATTAATTGATGTATATTACATAACATTACATATATATTAAATATTTTATGAATGTACTAATTATATGATAAAATTATAAGATTATCATAAATTATTGAATTAGTGTATCCAATTTTCTTATTGAGTCATAAAGATTGTGTTATATTTTTCTATTCATATAATCAATGTTTTTTGTTAGGACTCAATAATGTTTAATTATTATTAAATTTCATGTTATTTATAATATTATGATGAAGTATTACTTAATTCATTAATGAATCTACAAAAATCATACATGTAAAAAAATTGAGCATAATGATTTTTTACAAGTAAGATAAGGTAGTGATGTTATGATATTAAACTATTATTTATTTATATTAATCATATTAATTTAGATAAAAATTCATAGAACTTTTCCATGTAAAATTATGAAGTGTAGTCTTTTCATATTGTGAACAAGTTACTTTTTAATTCAAATTATTATACATAACAAATTTTTATAAGAAATTATTCCAAATAATTTTGGAAAGTATTAAATATATAAATAAATACATTAATAAAATTTTCAACTACAATTATAAAAATACATATGGCTTATTTTTTTATCCATATATAATTTAATATTATGAATTAAAATCTCATTTTGAAAAAACATCCAAATTGATATGTAAATATT
The DNA here is from genome assembly GCA_963277665.1 of Viscum album. Lineage (NCBI taxonomy): Eukaryota > Viridiplantae > Streptophyta > Magnoliopsida > Santalales > Viscaceae > Viscum > Viscum album. Next base: position 50,780,166 of record OY728143.1, on the reverse strand, counting down.
GTTTTCTAATTATCAGCAGTGGTAATGAACACATTTTAGTACAATCAAAACCCTCCAAAAAAATAATACCCTGTATTAATATATAATATATGTAATATTTTTACAATTAATTAATTGGTTAATTCATTTTTAATTAAATATCATTCAATATCCTGAATTCATTTCCCATGAAATAAAAAATTCGAATTCAAAATGGGATCATTTCATTTCTTTTAATTCCCACTAATAAGAAGTCTATAATTTTTAATATTAATTATATTTATAGTATCCAATTTTGAATAGTATTTTTTCATATTATTCTTCATATATATATTTTTTTAATTTTTAAAAATCTCTATCACCAATTGGTAATATTACATTTGACATTGTTTCGTTGAATTAGCAGTATTTTCCAGAAAATATGTATTCATGAAAATTCATTGACTATATCATGGAATATCATCTACGTTGCACCCTATGAATCTATTATTTTTTCACAATAACAATATTTATTATATTTCATCATCTATATACAAGATTAATAGAATGACTGGTATTAAATTATATTTTTCAATTTGAAAAACAATATTACTTTTAATAATAATGGATTTTATCTCATTATTTTGTAGAAAATAATATAATATTAATACTTGGGTATAAATACCTCTAGTGAATGATATACATATAAAAATAATTACAGAACAAAATAATCATCATTTAAATAAAATCAATTTTTACAAAAAAATTATTATAATACCGATTTTGTTTTTTGTATCCTATATTCTAAGATAAAAATTATATCATTTTTTCTATAATATTAATCAAAAATTATATTTATTTATTATATAAATTTAATTTTATTATTAATAATTATAATATACTTAGGTTATAGGCATATTTGGGGATTTTATTTAAAGGTTTCATAAAAAATTATTTTCGATGTAATTTTATTCGATTTTGAATTATTTTGAAATATTACAATAATAATATATTATAAAATTCTAGGAATGTATATTATATTATATATTGTTTGAAAATATTAATAATTCAATAAACTGTACATCTTGTAATATACATATTGTATCTCATAGAAAAATATTTTCCTCTATATGAAAATTATAAATTATAAACTACAAATGTAATATTTGTGATGAGAATTGAATATGAACTTTTATATATTTATTATTTATCTTACATATGAGGATATATTCGTACATATTAGTAAAAAATATTTCAAATTCCAATTTCACGTATATTTTTTATGAAATAAATTCTCTATACATTTGTATAAATAGGATTTATGATTGTTTATTATTATATAGATTAGAGTAAAATTGTATTTTTCAAATTGATAATGATTAGTACATCATTTTTTATGATATGAATTTTCATATATCATTTCTAGTGAATGAGTATTCATATTCACTTTTTCCAAAGGATTATCTTATATTATTCCTATAAGTGATTAATTATACAGGGGATTGTAATTTCTTGTCACCTACATTATCTATATTTTTAACAATCTTTCATATTCCCAAGAGGAAATTTAATGTATAAGAGATAATTGAATGGGAAATAATATATATGAATCAGGGTTAATAAATGGAGAAATAATATATATTTATATTTTGATATATAATATTGAAGACAATTTTTTCAGATATATCATGAATACATTTATTTGGAATATCCAATATTTTGCAGAGTATTCGTGCTATACATCCCATGAACTATGATAACTACCCACAGATTCTTATTTAAAAATATATTAAACCATCAGGAGTGGAAATCAAATGATATATTTTATTGTTTGGAACAAGGACCACATATTTGATATTTCAGAATAGATTTTTAAATGAATTTAATGTATTAATTTTCATCATAAATTTTATTTAATATTAATGATCTCCTTTTGGTTTTATATTTCATAAGTATTTTATATTATAATCACAAAGGAAAATAACTTAATCTTTGAGTGATCTTTAAATAGTATTAAATATCGTAACAAAACATATTCTCTTTCACATAATTAATCCATATTTTTTAATACTATATTGGGTTTGAAAAATATTAATGTAATAATTATCACTATTTTTAATATTATCATCTATTTTTATCTATTATCTAAATAACAATCATTCTATACAATAACCAATGTATTACTTAATAATATAGTGATTTGATTTTAGTGGGATGATATTATATTTTCTTGATATGGGTTTGGGATTTTCAAGAAAAATAGAACAATATGTTGTTATCATTCATTAAATTAAAGCAGGACCATGCATCGTGTGCCAATGAGATATATTTAGTGAACTATACCACACAACATGAGTAGAATGTGGTCACTCCAATATAATGGTATATTCTATCAAATAAATTTTAAATAATAATATATTCACAATTAGATATCTCATTTTAGAAAAACTATGTTACTCTTCTTCCATGTATTAACTCTTATATTTCCCCTCTTTATTTTGAATTTATTTTCAATTTTTATATTTTATTCACAACATAGATCCCTTCCTTTTACATTTCTTAAAATTTAATTTTTCAATAGATAATTGGTTTATAAAATAATTAGGGATCTAATATAGACTTCGTGAGATACATTCTTAGTTATTCACAATAATAAAATAAGAAAAAATGAGGAAAAAAATTGTACCACAACATGATGGAATCGTAAAAATTGTGTTCAGTTTTTGCGGAGACAAGTTCACAATATTTTATTCATTCACACTTTGGAAAAAATCTATTATTTATAAATATTATGAACAATGTAATCCATATTTATATCATGATCTAATTTTAGTATGTTGGTAGACATGTTATCCAAAAAATTAAAGGTAATATGATGATACATTTTTTGGACCCTTTGGGAGATAGTTGTTAAAATAATCATAAGCCATGAAAATTTAAAAAACATAAAACATAACATATTATGTAATAAATAATTTTAATCATGTCAATGAGTATTTGTAAATGTATAAATTAGATCATATGATATAATAAATTTCATTAAGTCAATAAATTGTGGATATTTATTTTTCAATATATTTACATGTGTACATTTATATGAAATTATGAAATTCTTTTAATCCAGTATTGTTCGATATAATACGAAAATATAAAAAAAATTAATGTATTTGATACTAATTGGTTCTATGGAGACATTGATGGCTAACTCACAAATGTGTGCTCACCAATCGAAGAAGAAACTGAAGCAGGACTCACCCATAGAACCAACAACGAACCGATGGGAAAATAACTGATGATCGGTCACAACAATAGTTCATGTGACACACTGATAGGTGACTCACCGATAGGGGATGCACAAATAGTTAGATGGACATAATAATGGATGAGTCCTCGGTAGGTAACTTATAGATTGGTGACTCATCTATGGGTGAAAATTATATATATCATTGAACTTACCAATGGATGAATCACCAATGTGTGATGCACCTATAGGTCAGAATGAGTCCTTGATGGTGACTCAACGATGCCGAAAGACCGAGAGTACAAATAAATCACTGATTCCCAGATTCACTGATTCCAATGGAAAGGACTCACTAATATAGAGAGTCACTTTTGCATATTTATTGATGTTACTCACTCACCGATCTTTATGACTCAATGATAGTTATGAAAATTATTTTTAATTTATTAATTAATCGTTATATATAACGTCTATATTTTGAAACATTAATTATTATGACGTTATTTAATGTTGATTTTAGGATATTTAGAGGACAATACGAGGTACATGCTCATGGGGATATCATTATGTTTGGTGGAACTTGAAGGATACATGGATGAAAAGATGGATCATTCAATTATACACATAAGACTATCATGAAAAGAAAACATAAGAACTCCTAAAACTCACTAGCATACATACAAAATCGAAGAACTCAAAAGGAAGAACATACAAGGATATCAAGAAATCAAGATAAACATGCTGAGCTAATCTGGTCATCATTTGAATAGGATGTTGAACATCTCATACTCTTGCAAGATAGAACACAATGGCTTTGACATGGTTCTTTTGTCGTCAACTTCTAGAAGAGAACTGAAAATTCAGTTCCACTACATCAAATGAGTACATAAGTTCACTTCATGTCACATAGATCTTTCTAAACCTAACTCTACCTCATTAGTCCTATTTTGATCATTTATTTACATTTTTGAGTATTTTTTATATCTATTTTTTACTCACACTTACTCATTTTCATAACTATAAGATTATTGTTATACTATTTCTCACACTCTATTTATCCATTTGTATCACATGTAGAACAATGGAGGTGGTCACTTGTGACATGTTTATTGTTTCCCCACAAATAACTATGGTAGATATCATGGGTGACCTGGAATGCCTTGGGTTCTATTGTGAACCATGATCCTGGGTATATATCAGACATGTCCATTAATTTAAAATGCTTGGTGTTAGGTGATCAATATGTGGAGTGGACCATGTCTTGGCTTCATACTGAACCTCTTATTTTACATTTTTTTCAATTATTGTTACTTCTGTTTTACAATGTTTTATAATAAATTAAACTCAAACAAATTCAAACACTGTTAGTTAGTTAAACAACTTTTTATAATATTTTTGAACCCTTATGTTAGTTTCAATAAGTATATTAATATTTAGTTTAGTATATCTGACAACTAAAAATATATTATGAGAAATTAATTAAACATTCTGGAATCTTAAAATTTTACTATTAACAGAAATGGATAATATTTATAATAGGGGGAAATTCTCAAAAAAAGATATATTTAATAGAAATTTTTATTGAAACTCAATTCACCCCTTATTGAGTACTCAACTTTGACCAACATTTGTTATTTGACGAATCATGATCTTTTCAGTTTTCAGAGAATTTATAAACATTTCAATGGTGATTTTATTTTTATTTCAATGATCACAAAATTTTTGTTAACAGTACATTTTTATCTCTTTGAAATATATTCGAAATTTAATTTTTGGAAAATATAATAGAATTAGTTACACTAAAGAGACCACCTTTTTTAAATGTAACAATTTATACTTAGTGGAATCACAAAATGAAAATCAATTTATAAGCCATGGGATTTAAAATCTATTATGATATTGAAAGTAAAAAAATACAATCCTTGATACTTCTAGAATCTCATTGGATGAATCTACCAAGACTGCCATTAACAATAACTAAAAATCATTGAATTACTTATACAACACACTAGAATATGGATATTTTTATCATATTTTGGCCTGGAAAACTACTCATGAGATTTGGGACAGTTTAGTTGTTTCCCATAATGTAATAAATAAATTAATAGATATGATATTAAATACTTATTCTATTCAAAATGGGAATTTTTGAATTAATCTTGATAAATCAATTTCTGATAAGTTTCTCAAGTTCATTGAAAATTTGATCATCATGATTACTTTGTGAAATGATATAACTGAAAAGGAGCAGATAATGAGGATTCCATGATGCTTACTAGAGAGATGGAAAAGGACATAACTATCTATAAGATAATCTTGAGACATTGATAAACTTCTAGTATAGATTCTAATTGGAAAACTAATGATGTAAGAAGATGAACTAAAGGGGAATCAAGAAGATAAACTACCAAAGATAAAATATATAGCCATAAAGACTAAAAATTCCATGTTAAAAGTCAATGAGAATGTTCATTATACATTAGAGGTCAGATGTTATGATAAACAATCTTCATAGAGTGATGAAAAAATGGTCCATCTGGCCAAGAGATTTATAAAAAATAATAGAAATAAATTTACTTCATGAAAACAAACTATAATTGAAAATAATACAACAAAGTAAATTTGAAAAATTATTCAAATAAGTATGAAAAATAAAAATAATTGGGTTTCTATGAATGGAAAAGGATAGCTCATGTGAAAGCTAAAAATCGTAAATTAAAGTATAATAATAGGTGTGAGTATAATGTTATAAAACATAGGAACGAAATGAATGACACATAAAGTGAATCCAAGGACATATCTAGTGAATATAAATTTTTCTCAGAATGGTAATAATGATTTGGAGACCATTTTAATAATGAAAAATTCCTCATAGGTACTCTTACACTCTCTTGTACATAATGATTATTATACAAAAGATGAAATTGAATATGAAAATATTACAAATGATGAACTGTTTATGTTTTGTAATATTCTACATGAAAAATTTAATGAACTTAAGGATAAGCATAAATCCATACATAGTAATTATGAAATCATTGGAAATATTAATTCTTAACTTACTATTGAGAAAGGGAAAAATGCACAACTTCAAAAGAAAAATAATGACTTGATGTTATATACAGATTATTTAAAGATGGATTTGTTAAATTTTTCCAATTGGAAAAACAAACCTACAAATTCACATGGTAAACAGATAATTCCTAGTTATACTAATGGTATACAATATCTTCATAGAAAACAGAATTTATGTAAAACACATTTTATAACTAAACTTGATAAATCTGTTTCTAAGTCAAAAAATAAAAATCTGAATACAAGGGCAAGTTGTTAAAAAAATTATTGCACCACGTTTTTCATGACCAAATAATTTTTAATTTTAAAATATGTTATATTCTACATATAAGAAACCCATAATACCATCATGTTTTTAAGATATATTATTACTAATGTTTCTGGTCCTAGTCAAATATGGGAACATAAATCTTATATAGGGGGAATTTTTTTATATATATAATACAAAAAAATTAATTTATAAATATTATATACTTGGAAAGTGGCCCATATAGAATAATTATAGGATATTAATCATGTTTCAACAATATCATCAAAATTGATGGCGGAAGTGTCACATTTGGAGACACTGGTAATGGATAAATCATCGTCTTATACCAAATTGGTAACCCTAACTCTATTTAATTTTTAAGGTACTCTATATTGATATATTAAAGTATTACATGTTTATCATATCTCAAATGAGACATGATGTATTTGATGAAAAAATTGAATATTATTCATGATATGTTTTTAAGCCCAAAAAAATTAGTATTTACTGCACTTAGAAATGATAATGTAAAATTGTGAATTTAGACAAACTAGAATCACAGAATGTTTCCTACCTAAAACCCTAACATAGAGAGTATTTTCATTGTAATAAAATTATAGGTTATTTTTTTTTAAATATTTTTATAAATAAACCCTAAAATGTTTTTGGTGAAGAACTCCCCAAACAATAGTTTTCAGACAACAAATTGTGAAATCCTAGTCAAAATGGGAGGCAACATAATATATATTTCAAACAAAAGAAAGAAGTTATCAATTACCAAACTATTAGGTTGGTTCACATGGACTTGTTTAGAAAATATAGTGATTAAAGTATCAATGGGACATACATTTTTTATATATATATATAGATGACTTTTCTAGGTATACTTGAACCATTTTTTATCTCACTAATGTGAAAATTTCACTCAATTTACCAAGTATTCTAGGAAATTATAAAATCATAGTGGAATTAAAATTAAATACATAAAAAGTGAACATTTATATGAGTTTGAAAATAAGTTCTTTGAATATTTTTTATTAATTAAGGTTTATAGGAATAACATATTTAACAAGGAAAATTATATTAAAGTGTTTGAATGCAATGATTGTATGCATAAAACTAAATATAATCTATATAACTTTGCATCTGGAAGTGATTAAGAAATATTCATTGGATATTAAACATCAAGAAAAGAATATTGAGTCATTAATAATACAACCAAATATGTGGAGGAATCAATACACATCATGTTTGATGAAATAGATCCACATGAACCTTAGATCATTCTTCGAAATCACAATGATTATATGTCCAATCTCGACATTAATGTAGGATAATCTTACCATACTATAAAATTATATATTAAAACATTATTTTATATAATTTCTCCAATATTATAGCCTTATTGAACTAGAAGCATGTGATGAACCAGAAATAAATATCCGTACATTAGCTAGACCAACTGATACCATTAAAAAAAATCACATTAGATATTGTAGTTATTGATTTAGATATAGGAACACGAACTAGATATTCCTTGAGTGATCATGGAACATTAAGCATTTGTATCACAACATGAACCTAAAAATATCAATTATTCAACCAATGATGACATCTGGGTGACGACTATGAAAGATGAGCTTAATTAGATTGAGAGAAATAATGTCTTGATGCGCGATGATATAACATTGGATACATTGACCCTAGTAACTAAATTTGTTTTTAGGTTTAATGTAAATGTTGCTGGAAATGTTTTTAGAAAAAAAAAGGTAGATTGTTTACTTAGGGTCATAATAATGATGATATAATTTATTATGAGGATACCTTATCATTATTAGCTAGGCCTGAATCCCATAGAATCTTATTTCCCTGTGTAGAAATCATGGATTTATATCAATATCAAATTAATGTAAAAAGGTAATTTTTAAATTCATATATAAATGACTATTTTTTGTTGAACGACCCCTCAATTTCGCCATTTTACAATTTCAAAACCTTGTTTTCAGAATTTATTAAATTTTTATATTGTTTGAAACCAACTCAAAGATCTTGCTATAATAGGTTAATTTGAATTAATATTTTTTAATGTTTTATTATAGGAGTTTTAGATCATACTTAATTTATAAAACTAATTTATAACGTTGATTAAAAATATATGATATATGTAGATGATATTATTTTGGGATCATCTAAAAATTTATTATGTGTGAGCTTAAATATTATCTTAAATTTCAAATATTTCAAACAAATAATGTATTACTTTAAATAAAAAAAATTACATAAAGATATATTTAAAAGATTGTTCTTTAATGGAACTAAGAGTAGTGAAACACCTATGAGTTAACTTGAAACAATGATCTTCATGAATATAGAAAATATGTTCATCAAATAGTTTATAGATTAATGATTGTGTGATTTCATTACATAAATATTATTAGGATAGAAATCATTTCTAGTGTGTGAATTTCATGTAAGATTTCATGGAAACCCTTAATTATCACATTAAATTTTTGTAAAAATTGTTTTAAAATAGCTCAAATATAAAACAAATTCTTGACTATTCTACCCAAGAGGAAATCATTTTTATATTTTCACTTATTATGAGGGTGACTTAAGTTGGTGTAAATTAGATATAATGAGCACCTCTAGAAGATATCACTTTTTGAGATAGTCTCCAATTTCAATGTGTAGTAAAAATTATAATTTTTTTTATTATCAATTGTTGATGTAATTGACATTGATTATTGTAGTTATTGTACCAAAATATAATGGATGAAACACACTTTTTGGACAATTTATTTAAATTTATACATATCCTCTTAAATTGAAACTATAAAATTGATTTTAATGTTTATTAAAATAAAATTTATCATTCTAGAACAAAGTATATTGATGAACACATCACTTATTGAGATACCACTATCAAAAAGGTGACATAACTGTATATTTTATTAGTACCGAACATAAACTTGTTGACATTTTTACCAAACCCTTAAACACTAAGTTAATGTGATGTATTAGAAAATAACTAGGAATGATAAATTTATAAAAACTATATATACTTATCCCTTTTAAAATTATGTTTGTATGATAGATAGATCATGTTAAACTGATCATGTAAAAATGATCAGGTGAAACCGATTGTGTGAAACATATCACATTAATTCGATTGTTTCAAATTGATCAGACGATACTGATTATTTTTAATTGATTAGATTAATCCAATCACAAGAAAAAAATCATGTGAGATTGATACCATTAGAGTGTTATCTATACATATTTGTATTTTTTATTAAAAATGTTTGTTTTTTGTTTTTTGTAAAACTAGATAGTTTCAATGGATTATATTTATTCATTATTCAATTTTTTATGTTTACTTATAAAATAAATAAATGATAAAATTAAATAGATCCACACTACTTAAACCCTTCGACAATTCACTACCCACTCTACCATTAAACTTTTTACCATTCAACATACTCAAACAAAAACCTTCATAATGTTGAGGAAAATGTGATTGATAGAAAGACCATGTGAATCATCAGCGACCACATGTCAGAAAGGAGAATAATGAATTTTTTCAGGCACTGTGAATCTGGAGTAGGGAATCCACATATTAACTCCTACAAATGATTCTTCTACTGAAAATTTGTTGTCAAGAAAGTCTCTCTTGAAGAATGTTTTGGAATAACAAGGGTGGATTATCTAGTTTGCAGATAATAACATGCCTTTATATCCCAAGGTGGAACATAAATAGAATATCTACATGGATTTATATTTGGAAGGAGCTTTGGAGTATCAGATTAAATCACTATTAAAGGGAAGGGAGATTTTATTTTTCATCCATGGAGAGTGACAAATGATTAAATATGACACATGAGGGCATATTTGATGACTAACATGGTAACATTCCAACAAATTTGAATTTATTTTCAAATGAAATTGTAATAAAATTGTTGACTGGAATTGAGGAATAAAGGATATAAATAGCTTCATAATTAAATCAAGTGGCTAGAATGCATTTCTAATTTATCCCAAACCAAATATACCAAAGGAAGGGATATTTTACTACCATAAATATATAGGATGTCATTCAGGTTTATTTTTTCAAGAACGAGGATAATGTGATCGGTTATAGGTACCTTATGGTATAAAATTTTTAAATGATAAAACCATCATAAAAAGAAACTTTTCAATATTATTGTAGGATACTTCCTGTAATGTTGAAGAGGATATGATTTATGGAGGATGAAGAAGGGGTGGTTACTGCATGTAGTTTTTTATTTATACACAATGTCATATGAAAAATGATGAAAATAAATTGGAACCCATGGAGGAGAATTTGGGTATTAGATGAAGATAAGTTGTTTGAGGATTATAATCCTATTGATTATTTTACATGACCAAGGGATCAAGCTGATCATGGTCTTAAACCTAGTGAGAAGGTAGTGTTTTCATATGAATAACATGATGAGCCTATGATAAAAATGTAATATGGGTCTCTTATAGATGACAGGAGTGACCCAAATATTGGTGAAAGCCCCATTGAAATCACAAATGGTCCATAATATAGAACCATAGAATTAGCTGTAAATGGACCTCTATTAGTTGAAGAAGATGAAGACGATATTGAAGTCTCAGGAGTTGGAGATTATGTATAAAAGACTGAAAATGATGATGAGGTGGAGGAGGAGGATTATGATGATAATGAAATGGAGGATGATGATGGAGAGCATGTGAGTGAATCACATTAATGTATACTAGAAGGAGTTAGCTCAGGTGAAGTGTATGTTCATAGAGATTATGATTAGACATGTTGACAGGATGATTTTGATCCCAATAGATATGTTTTTGTAGATGGTGTTGATCAAGATTAAGGAGGAAATGGGGATGGACATGGCCACCCAGATAATTCTCAAGTCATCATTCAAGAGAATTCTTATATTATGTCTAGTGGTCAATATAAAAGAGTTGATGTTCAGATTTCACATGTGCTTCCAAATGAGGGGGAGCCTGAAATGGCTTGAGGTTAAGATTAAGAATCTCAGGTTTTGACTGTACCTATGCGTCAAAATGAGGGAGATCCTCAAGGTATAAGAGTAATAATTTACACTGTAGATCCTAGAGACTGGACTTATTTTGATGAGTGAAATAGAAATCTATGATATATTTCATTTGGGATGATTTGTGGTTTATATTAGTAGATGGTAGCTCCTCCCGCTTCACATGATGAAGTGGATGTGACTGCTCCTACTTCTCCATCATTTCCCACATGTGACGTGCATATTGTACCTTTAGTGCATAGTTTTTATGTCACTATGCATGGTCTGGTTCATTTCAAAGATGTTGTATCTAAATATATGAGATCCTTTATTGAATACAGAAATGAAGCTTTACCTTTAATGAATATTTCAGAGGCAGATGCTCCTTAGATTGATATCATGGTAATTCAATAGATATAGCCTAATCTTATTAGTATACTCTGTGATATTATGAGAAGTAATTTAGTGGTGGGAGAATAAGTGAAGAAAATGAATCACACAATTTAATCTCTATCCAATGTTTTCAGATCCACACATGGTGGTGTTATGGATTTTCTTAGGAACCTTGGTACACATGAACTGAATGCAGATTTGAACAATTTAATTGAGGATCTTGGAAATATATTTTCTAGAAAATATAGTCCTATATTTACCAATCCTACAATTAATATGGGTTCCATTAGGATTGTGATAAGAGAATATCAGAGGTCAATTAATAATCAATTGGATAAATATTCCCTACCCAAAGTGCAATGGAACAATGACCATGTATAAAACCTGGTGAAATAATGACCAAATGAAGAGACTACGGCTCAAAAAGAGATCAACGACAAAGTGGACAAGTATTTTTCCGAAACATACACAATTAATAATTTTAATAACCATTTTATGTTGATGTATGAGAACATTTGGGTTCCACTAGTGACTAAGGAATTCATGAACCTAGTGAGCCAGTTGAAAGTGATTACCTCCACATTGGAGAAATTCCTGAATAATAAGGAGGATTTCAAAAAGGCCATGCAGTATGGGGCTGAATCAATCACTAATTTTATTAATATTTTTATTGCCTTACCATAATGTGTTGTCTTAAGGTATTGTGGTCCCTTTAATTTCATTAATCAGACCAGGATCACTGCCACCTACTAAATGACAGTGTCTCACGCATTATATCATATCTGGCCAGTGATCCAAGAGCAGCCTCCAACTGATATTCTGTCAATGTAGAGACCCATCCTTGCATATAATGTCCCATTATCCATTTATTTACCTAGTTACTCCATTCAATCAACACATCCTACATCCACACTACAATATATGGACGACATTTTTGACACATTTGACAATGGGAAATCACCAAAAAATACCAAAATTTAATTGTGGATCATTCTTTGATATGGCTCTATACATTAATTTTTTGATGAGTGTACTTTTTTTAGAATTCTTTTCATTCAGGAATATAATATTTCCTTCACTTTCTTTCATGATTAATTGGGTGATTTTTCATTATCCTTTTCACCATTTTTCAAATCCCAATAGAGGATAAATATATGGATGACATCATCTCTTAATCTATGTTGGAGAACTCTGGTATAAAAATTATGGAATATAATCAATATAAAATATATATAATACTATATCTTATTTAAATCAACAAGAGTTCTCTAATTAAACCTACTAAGGGTGTTCAATAAACTACTCTGATAAAACTCGCATATAAGAACCTTCTATATACACTCTGATACACTTAATTATGGGGGGAATAATAGGAAAGACCTTATGGTTATATAGTGAACTCACACTCACTATTGAAATGAAATGTCAAGTCATTATAATACCTTAACATCATTTATAACTCATTAATTTAATATTTTTTATTATAAAAAAAGGGTAAATTGTTTCACCATTTGATTTAATAATAACAAATGAGGACAATTTATAAATCAATATACTTCACATATTTTGTTATAACTAATTTATATATTGTCATTATTTATTTTTAAATTAATAAATTATTTCACACGGTATAATACATTTCAATAAGTCAATAAATTATTGATATATATGTTTCAATATATTTACATGTTTATATTTACATGAAATAATGAATTTCAATTAATCTAGTATTGTTCATTATAACACAGACACTTTGTATGTTTTTCTATGTCTGTGACACCAATTGGTTCCTAGGACTCATAGATGGCCCCATCACTGATAAAAACTCACCGATCGAAGAAGAAATTGATGCAGGACTCACTAATATAACCAATGACCCACAAATGGACAAGTCTACGATGATTTGACACACCAATAGTTCATGTGACTCACCGATAGGTGACTCCCCAGTGGGAGAAGCACCTATAGTTAAGAGGACATATCGATGGATGAGTCACTGATGGGGGAAACACCGATAGTTAAAAATGATTCACCATTGATGACTCATTGATGTCGACTGACTGATAGAATAAATGAATCAGTGATGTCGAGAGTCACTGATATAAATGGAAAGGACTCACTGATACAATGTGTCACTGATTCCGGTAGATCGATTTTATTCACACACTGATACTTATGACTCATAGATAGTCATAAATACTAATTTAAATTAATTAATTCAGCATTATATCTAATGGTAAAATTTAGCCAATTTAATTCTTATGAAATTAATTAAATATATTTTTATGTTATTAAGAGAGATGTAAGGGGTACAGGAATGTGGGAAGATCATTATGTGATCTATAACTCTATGAATAAAAGGATAACAAGATATTTCATTCAATGACACAATGAAGAGTAGAATGAAATGAAAAACAAATAACTCTTACAACACCCGAGCATACTTCCAAAATGCAAGAACTCAAAATGATGAACTTACATGGAGATCATGAAATCAGTATAAGCAAGATTAGGTGATCTACACATATTTCGAACAAGAAGATGTACATCTCATACACTTGTAAGCTAGAACCAAGAGGCTTCAACACATTGTTTTGGAGTCAACAACTAGAAGTGGACTCAAAAATCAATTCCACTACATTAATTGAGTCCAGAACTGCATTATATAATACATATATACTTCTAAACCAAATAATACTTTTGTAACTATGTTGTCTTAATTTATTTACCTTTATGAGCAGTGTGGGTATTTAATTATTACACACAATGACACATGTGAATAACTAGAAGGTACATGTTACCCTTAATCTCACACTTTATTTATCCATTTTTATCCCACATAGAACTGTGAAAGTGTTCGTGTGTGACATATTTATTTATTTCCCCTGAAGAACTGTGTAGGAGGTCAAGGATGATCTCAATATCCTTTTGTGCTATTGTGAACCCTGATCTATGGTGTGGATAAAACATGTTTATAAACATTAAATTCTTGGAGTTAGGTGATCACCATGTTTAAATGACTATGTATCACTTTAAAACTAAACCTCTTGTTTTAAATTTTTCTATGCCTATTCTTATAATCGATAACTATGTTTTATAAAAAATTTCACTCAAACAAACTCAAACATTGATAATATGTTTTGAAAGTGTTTAAAATAGTTTTGAAATAGTAGGATAGTTTCTAATGTTATATTAATCACAAGTTTAGTATAGTTGAGAACTAATCCATCTCTTGATAAATTAATTGAACATTCATGACTCTTATAAATTCTCTACTAATTGACATGGATTACATTTTTTATTAGGGTAAATTTTCAATTAATCAATCATTAATAGAAGTTTTATAGTAACTCAATTCACCCCCACCCCCTCTTGAGTAATATACTCAATCAAACACATTTTGATAAGGAAGGTGTTCTGAGAGTTTCATTAAGATATCACTAATGAACATAAATTGTATTATCAAGAATCTATGTCCAAAGAACATAGTTTGTACACAGAATACATTATTTAATTTCATCATGATTAATATGAATATTTAAAACATTCTTAATTCTGTCTGATTACTATTTATGAGATCATATGGGTTATGAAAAAATGTTAATATCACCAAAATGTCATAAATTTTTAGAACATCACCATTAAGCTCATGAAGTGAAAAGGGAATGAATCTAGACCACTCTAAGAGGGTAAGTGGTCTTTATTTTTTAATATTTTATTTTAAATAAAATTCACAAAAAAATATACACATATATATAATTTTATACAATACTGTGGCCTATATATTTTCAAAATATTTGATAATGTTATGGAAAATGAAAGGATGTATAGAAGTGAGGAATGAATAGAGAAGTTAATTAAGGTAGACACTGAATTAAATTAGTGTAATATATGCATCCCTCCTCTAGTGAAACAACATGAGGGAAACAATAAATTTATTTCTCAACATCAAATGACCAACATAATTATATATTGATATAGATGAAAATGTGTCCATTTTAGAGATATATTAATGTAATACTCAATGTGAAACGTGCATTAATGAATGAAATGTAATGATTACAATGAAATGAATTCCTTTTGTTAAAAATTATGTGATATCAACATTAAATTTTGACTCAATACTTTATTAAAACTATAAATATTAAAAAAAATTATTAGTAATTTTCTTTTTTTTCAAAATTTACTAATTTAGTAATTATTAAATTATATGTAATTTAGTTTTTTACACAATTTTTTTAGAAGGTTGTTTTTAGAAGAATAACAAGGGAAAATATATGTAATATAAAACAAGGTTATACTTTTTATTTTTAAGTGATTTTTTATTATATTATATATAAATGCTTTTTCTACATCAATTCCCATGGTTAGTTTCATTTTCATTTGTTGGAGTGATCGATGTTTTAAATATTTTATAGGTTTGATCATTTATTTTTTCATGTTTTAGAATATTTTTCCCATTTAGATACTCGTTTAATTTTTTACATTTTTTAAGGTTACATTACTACTGATCTATAAAAACATAGCGTATAAATTGATTATTGATATGAAATACTTACCCTGACTATGACATAAAAAACATGTTTATGAAATGTTATTTTATTTTTCAAATATATTTTTGTAATATACCAACCCAAAATATTTTACATATCTGGGGAGTAATAGTAATCAATTTTAATAATTCTTTCTAATAATATCACATTATTAATTGAATAATTCATTTTATGTGAGGGGAATAACATATTATTATTTTCTTTCAAATTATATGAGTTCATGAAATCTTAATCATTTGATTGAAGAACCCAATTTTCATTAAAATGATTTTCTCATGCCACTTACTATTTACATCAATCAATTTTAGCCCATAAAATCTATGAATTAAAAAAAGTTTAATTCTACATTACTATAATATTTATCTGAATAATTATAGAGTCATTAAAAATTTTCATTATTATTTTATGTCTATTTATTCAAGGGATCATACATTAATCAAATAAATTGATACAATGTTTTATTGATGTGAGATTCATGGGTCATCATTGTTTGAATTTGATTGATACAAATATGAATGGTTCATTGTCATCATTTTTATTTATACTATAAATTTTTCACAACAAGAAAAATATAAGGAATTGAAAAATGATGGTATGAATTTATAAGTTAATTAAATTTTAATGAAAGGATTGACCAAAATTATGATAATATCAAAATTTAAATGGGAATTATTTTTTAAAAAATTTATTAAATTCCTTATTCATCTCAACATTACTAAAATATGGAAAATGAAAAAAAATTAAAAGTTTATAATAATATGTAAATAATTTATAATGTTCATTCATTGACTCATATATTATTAAATTAAAATATAATTGATGGGGGTTTACAACTTATAAGTGAAATTTCATGAAGTTCATTTCATTAAGATACAAGAATAATTGTTCAATAATTCTAATGATTTATCTGCCAATTGTCCATATTAGTTTTAAAATTAATTTTCACACCTACCGTCATTGATTGAAATTTAATTGAAAATGAAATCCTAAATTAATACATTTGATGTCTCATATAGTGTAGTGTTATAATTTTTATAAGTCTTTGGAGATACATTATATTTTAAAACTATGAGAATAAATACATTTTATCTTTTCTTAAGTTATGAATGAAATGAATTTTTATTTGAAGTTGGATGTCAATTAATCATGTGTGGATAATCATGGTATAATATATTTAAATATTAACTAATAAAATGAAATAAATTATTTTTATATTATGAAGAATTGAAATAATTTATATTTATAGTTATCATGAAATATCCTCAAATTAATATTTTTTCATATAATTGATATTTATTTATAAAACTTTCTCATGAATTCAATAGTCAAGTCATTGATAATTTTTATGGTGTATATTATATAAATCAATATTTATGAATTCAATGATTTAATTTGCACAATTTTAACATTTTATTGGCAACTAGAAATTATTCAATTTAATGGCGTATAAAGATGATTAATTAATAAATGGAAAAATATCGTTAAATTCATTTTAATCAAATTGAAATAATTTTTTATAGGAATATAATAACCTAGAGTTAAAATAAATAAATTTTTTTCCCTCATGATTTTTTTGTACAATATTATGTCTTGGATTCACTAAAAACCCGATTCTTCAACTAATGGTACGTGTGTTATAATATTTTCAAAAATATGATAATTATATCTTCAATAGTATGTATGAAATATTTTATTTTCATATTTATAACACATATTTTATATATTAATCATATTATTATATTTTATGATTTTATATGACATATCTAACTGAATGCGTAAATTTAGAAATGTAAATTTTTTTTCAATAATATACTAACTATTTTTATATGTTTTAGGTGAACTATGATATATCAAAATTTAATTTTATAAATATTTTAAATTAATAACATTTTTAATATGGTATGAATTTGTTTTAATTTTCTCTTATATAACCTTTTTTCTCACAATATGTGTACCATGTCATATGTATTTGATTTTGAGTCACCCTTATTCCTTGAACATACATGTCATTAAATGACAAGGGTTGTCGCAAGACACATAACCATGTATGTTTCAACTGTATCATTAGGTCAAATTCAATACTGACTCTTACAAGGGGTAATAAATAATTTTTGGAGAAGTAACTGAATAAATTCATGGATAATAGATAAACATATTATTCTTGAAATTATATTCATAAATAAAAAAGATAATTTTTTATTTTTACATGAACAGTTTGAATTAGAATTTATAATTTTTATAATAAACTATAAGGAATAAATTTCAATTATAGAGAATTCTCAATGCTGCAAAATATTTATAAATATATTTTTCCCTCTTGGGGATGGGTGATTTCATAACAACTTTAAATATCAATAATGTGGCCATAATCTATGAGATTTTATTACAGTAATATCTACCATGTGCATGATTTTTCAAACTCAGTGATGGTATATAACAAAGGGTCAATATTAATTTTTATTTAGTGATTTTTTAACCTTCACTATATGACCATATGGGGTCATTGTATTGAATGGTTGTAAAATATTAATATAATATAATTTTTATGGATCATATGGTTGTGTTTAAATAAAGAAAAATGAGGATTTCATGGGATTGGTTGGACATTGGTGATGTTAGAGTCTAATATATTGTTTTAAACCATGATACTAACTATGAAATTGATATTTAGGGCCCCTAGGATATTTTGATTGGCATTGAAAACAAGTTGAATATTATTAAGTGAAAGTGTACTATTAGAGGATAAATATCATTGGGTCATATATGCATCATGTGTAATAATCTACGATTTATATACATAACACTTTTATTGTTATTTTTGTTTCTATAACTCGAGTGGGATGAGTATTGGGTAATTCAATAATGTGTTGTCATGTTTTGGATCTATTTTAATATGTGAATTTTTTATCTAGGTTAGTAAAAACTGTTCACCACTACCATGAAAAAATGCTACATGTTTAAGTTATCACGTTAATGGCGAATGGTTGGCTCATATTTTTTTAAAAAAAGGAAATTTAATGAGGGAAATAATGAAAAATAAATAGGACAAAAACATAGTATTAGAAAGGGTTTTCATACCATGTGATCCAACCACATTTGTTGTTTGCTTAATATATTATCATCACATGGTTGACACATAGTTTTTTAAACTGTGTCGATACATGGACTTTCTAGTAGCATTTTCTTGGTTGGAACCCTGAAATATGTGGTTTTTATATTAATGATGACCCATAATATTTATTAGGTCCATAAATTACAATGATCACAAATTACATTAAATGTAAAGGCTACAAATTTTATTCCAATAATTTCAATGACATAATTTTTTAAATAAAAGAATGTCAGAGATCTGGATTCATTGGTTTGTCATTGTTCACTGTCATTATTCTTATAAAAACTCATATCTAATATCCATAAGTGATATATCAATTCAATTATCAATAGATATATATTTTATGAGGGTAATATTTATGAGACATTATTGAATATATAAAATGAATAAATGACCATGTTCATATTTAGAATATCATAACACCATTCTACATTTCCTCTAATTTTTTAGGTAACTATATTTTATAGAAACACCACCATTGTATATCTGTAGGTACTGAATTCTGTTAAATGTTTCCCTTGATATTATAATGTAAAATGTATGTTATTCTTGTAGGAAAACCATTTTTTTATGGATTTAGAATTGTTGAAAATTTTTGGAATTTAGAAAATAATAATTTTTATAAATTTAAATTATTAATTTTAAATTTATTGACATTTTTTTATGTCAAAATTGGTTTGAAATAAATTTATAATTTCATAATTTGTTTTATTCAAAATGTACTTTTGTATGCGATTTCACATACATGGTTGTTGTATGTTGATTTTTTTCATGACCTGAAATTTGGGCCATTTCCATTGGAGAACCATCACTTCTTGTATGTTACATTATTTATGGGTATTGAAATATTGGTGAACATTTACATTGGTTAGCTTGTTATTACATGATGGATCAATGACAGATCGCTCATGAGTATTAAACAACAACTTTTCATGAAATGGAGTGTGTGTGTATATAAAAATAATAGAGGGAATTCAAAATAATGAAAAATAATTAAATGTATTACCATATTGTATTTCATTAATGTTATTTATGTTTTTTACATAAAATGTTTTAATTACTTTTAAAAATTTTATATCAAAAACTGTAACTGATTCTTTTCATAGTTGTGTGATTTGGGATGACATTCGTGTAGTAAATGTGAGTTTATTTTCAGCCTCTATTTGTGAACATCATTGGATTTTAAATGGAATATAACGATAAATATAGAAAGGTCTACTTTATAATTTCTCTAGTTATTGTAAATAAATATAAGGCCATTAAAAGAGGATTTGGTTATACAATATACATTATTAGTGTGTTGGAATGATTCTACCTTTTTTATTTTTATATTTATGGAATTTTTGTTCTCCATGTTTATATATTTTTATTAAACTGGAACTATTATATCAATGTTACGATTTAATTATTTTCTTAGTTTTATATTTTACACCTGTATTGTATAGTGTTTCTAGGACATCTCTTTCGTAACTCCTTCTATTTTAATTTTAATGGGAAAATAATTTTCCACTATTCAATGATGCAAATGATATTTATTTCATGAATTTGGGTCTTGGTGATGTCACATAATTATTTTATCACTTACATGAATTATCAAGACAATAAATTGTTGAATGATGTTAAAAATTTTATCATATTTAGTCAGTCCATCTATTGTCCTAGGATTGTAGCAGGGAGATAACAATGATGTACATGAATTATATAACATAAAAAACGTATATTATATTTTTAATGTTACTATCAAGATACAAGGGATGATTTCATATAGATGACATTTAAGAAACATCTTTGTGATTTTTTATCTCGTCCTCATTGGTATTTCTAATGGGTGTAGCATATCAAACGTTGGTATTGAAACTTACCACAATGATATAATTGTACATTTTGTATTTTTTAAATAATGATAAATAATTTACATGGTAATAATAAATGAATTTGGAAAATAAGTGTTGTGGTGTTCATTGATATGGTTGTTTTGTATTAATAATCCTTATGTTATTAGTAAGTGTGGCTAAATGTAGTTTCCGTCTTCTTATAGTGCATTGAATAGGTTATTCGTCATATGAATCAATTAGATTAGGAAACAAAGAATTTAGTTTAACCTAATCCACAGATGAACCACTAGATGGTACAAACTATCATTCATTATTTTCAATCTACGGATATAGGAAACTATTATGAGAACCCACAATATGTTAATCACTTTATTCAGTTTCAAAAGACAAATCTACCCATTTATTACGGTATTTAGAATCAAAAAAACCATAGAGGTGTCTGAATTGATTAAATTGAATATTTTATTTACATTGTAAAATAATGGAGGGGATTGAAATTTTTGAAATGTATATTCTCAATGATTTATAAATATAATTGTGGGATTTATTTGTTTATTCTATTTTTAACAAAGGAATTATATTAGATAATTTTTACAAAAATATTCGATAGACATTTATATCTACACATCATTCATATCTATAAAATTTATTTAAATTCCATTATGAAAAACAATATCTCATAATAGTTCATATGGCTACATGTATGATCCTATTTCATAGTAAAATAGTAGTAGATTCATGTGCATCCATGAATACACAAATTTTTTGGTTTGGAGTTTTAAATAAAATTCAATGAAATATTGTAGTAATTTTTATTATAGAATATATAAATATGGTTAAGAGGGTGAGAATGGATTAAATTTATATATTATTATATATAAATAAGTTTAACAATACCATGTTTATCCACATAGTATATAGTGGGAACAATAACATTGAGAATCAGTGAAATATGGATAACCACTTCTAAAGTGCCTATGCATCTCAAAAGTAGACCACATGTTTTGTTAATATTTTCTCATTAACCCAAGAGTAATAAATAGTCTTTTTAGTGTGGTTACCTTGAGAATATCAAGTTATATTGTGCAATGAATATTAGAAAAATCAAAATATTAATTATTTGATAAATATTCTTCTATACATCCTAAATTCTCAGAGGTTTAATATCAGTAATGAATCTCATGTATCTTATATGTCATTCACATCAAAGAGATGAAATCATCATAATAATTCTTGTACTTAGTATTGAGTGATACAAAGATATTCTTAGAACACTATTTCCCTTTTGGATACACAATATCTATAGGGTATATAAATAATTGGGGAATGAGTATGAAATTATATAGATATGATTAGATAATCAAGGATGATCAATTAGGTCCTTCAATGTAATGAGATACAATTATATTGAATTATACCCTTATAGGAGTCTTGTTTGATAATTATTTATCAAACACTTTTTTTCCTCTTATTTTTTTTTCATATTATGGTTTTATATATTGAAAAGTTTCCATTATTTTTTTAAACACCAATCACCTATAGGGAAACATGAATAGTGAGCATTTATATGTTTAGTGTTTTTGATAAGAAATAATGGAGATAATATTTTTTTGGATTTATGTATTTTTTAGACGGATATATATTTCCTAATTTTATGAGTGATTTGGAAGATGAATTTCAAGACCCCTAGCGTTTGATATAAAAGAAGGGTTGGTTTTATATCTTATGATTGTGTCTAAATTCTCATTAAAATTGATTGGGTTGTGAATTCTAATAGTAAAATGTATTTTTTAATGAATCATAGAACAATATCCTTTTTGTTGGTATCTTTTTCTATTGAATGTGTGTTTGACATTTCACATAGATATTTTTAAAAATTATTCTACCATTTTTATGTAATCATTCGTGATAATTTCTCTTGGTTTCCACCCCATAGAGATGTGTAATTTACGGTTGATATTCGAACAGGGACCGGTCCTATTTATCTTTTATCATATAGGATGGAATTGAATAAAATTTTTGGAATATAAACTATATTTGGAGGAGTTATAAAGAATAAGTTTTATTCTATCACGCATATCTTCATTCATAGAACTAATTTTTTTTTGACGAATGACGATGGAACTACAATAAGTTATGTGTATTATTAAACGTTCTTTCAATTTATGATAAAAAATCGATATCCTCTTCCACGAATCAATTGTTTAATTCATCAATTGATTGGAGTTGATTTCTTCAATTAAATTATATTCAGATGTAGACATCAATATTTTTTATTTCAAATGACAGATATTTATAAGAAAACCAACAAGACCAGACATAAGAATTATGATTTTGCTATTATACCCATCATAATTGTGAACACAGTATTCTTCATTATTTAATTAATTAATCTTATCATTACTATATATCTAGTTTCTATTGGCACGGTGTTAATTGATGATATATGGGTAAATTCTCTGACAAACGATTTTCATAAGAAGCACCTGGCTATTGTGATGGTTATATAATTATAACATTCCCCAATGATAGAATTTCATTATTTTATTTCTGAATACAGTAGGTATTATTGTTGAGTCATTTTATTTATAAGTGATTTGTTTCTGTATAGCGATACAATATATAAGTTTTTTATCCCATGTAAATGACTAAATAATTAGTTCGGGATACATGGTTTCATTTTGTTAATGGTATACTACAAAGACTTTGTTCATTATTTTTCTGGTTTGGATTCACCAATTACTACTTTGATGTTGAAGGGAATTACTTTTACTGTAATGATGAGTTCGAGACATATATTCTAGATATTGAGGATCATATATAATTTAAAAACTTCCACACATTTCCAGAATGAGGATAGGTCTATGTGATGAGTTGTGATAAATATGAATTTGGGATTAGATGTGTTCACATGTCAAAGGATCATGTAAAAAATAATGGATCATGTAAATTATTAATTTGAGGGATGAAATAAACATAACATGATTTAAAATTGTATTTTGTGGTCAATAAATTCAATACAATGTGTCATCGTCAATTTATAATGAAATTTATAGAGTTTTTGGATCATTAGAGATAAAAAATTATCACCCTGTGATTGAAATAAATTGTAGAAAATATTTCAATAATTTATTCAAATTTTTGGATATTTACATGATGTTATAATTTGGTAAATATAATTGTAAAAATGATTTATTATGTACGATTTTATATAATCTATTTGATAAATAATCTTATTATTAGTGGTATCTATAGTCTGTTATAGTCTAAATTTATATATATTTTACTAGAAACATTATTTTTTAGTTTTATTTACAATTTATCTAGATTTAGATTTGGTGAATCCATTTAATGTGAATGAAAAATCCAATTTAAAATGTTTAACTATGAGGTTCAATCACAATTTAGGGGTAACCCTTAATTAATCGATGTAACATGTGAGTTGTATGATATGTTTTAAAGATCATATTGGTATACCTATGGATTTTCCTAAAAACAGTATATTTCCTACCAGTATTAGTGATTTGATGTTCATCCTAGTATTGAATTAATGTATAAAGCATTGAATGTGTATGTTTTGGTTGTTTAATGTGAAAATTAATTTAGTAAAGTTTTTCATGAAATACCTATCATGTCAGGAGATCAATGAAAATCATCAAAAATAACTTCACCATAAAAATCATTTCCTATAAATTTTGAAAAATGGGATAAAATAATTATTGAATTTGAATTTTTTTTATCAAAATAGTTCAGAAACCCAATTTTATTTATCTCATTATGCATCAGATCATTTTGTCATCCCATATTATCCATATCAGTGAATAAAATATGTTGTATGAATTTTCTAAAATCTACAGTTGATAAGTACTAATGTTGTAAGAGGGACATGTGTCAATTGTTTCTGACGGAAAACATAGGATAACAACCCATTTTTGGAAGACCATACAGTGATCCCAAGGAACCTACTTGACTTGGTGATGAATTATCATTTTCAAATGGATTAAAAATGTCAATGGATAATCCAAATATTTTAAGATATTATATTGGATTTTTTTGATGAATTCTTTGGGTCATTGAAAGATCATATCCCATTAGCGGAGTTGTAGAACAATAAAAACTATCTAGGCTCAATAAATAAGGATCCTTATGAAGGAATGTATGGATGCCTTTGACATTATCCACCTTTATAAATAATCTAGCTAGGACATAACTCATCATACATATCCATATCGATGAAACAATGAGGAATATTTTGTTTATTATAGAATGAATTGGGACGTCTCAGAGTTATTATCAATCATAGTATGATCACTATTTTTTATGATTTTCATTTGATGTTAGTGATTAAATATTATTTAGAAAATCAAAATGTATATGAAATCATCATTTTGTTGTGATTATAATGATTTTACCTCATTACATTTTATTTTTTGATATCCTTGAATGAGTTGGTATGATAGATTAACAGTTTTATTTTCTTCAATGGTTCAATGTTGTAAATAATGTGTTTTATGTATCTTAATTGAAATGTATTAACATTATCATGGAAATTTGATTCTATGGGACCATTTTGAAATTTAAATATATTCTATATTGAATAATTTTCAAGTAGAAACTGTGGATTAATAATATTATTACATGAATTGGAAATGAAATGGTTTAGTGTGAGTTTATTAAAAGAATTGTCATATAAATAATGATAATTGGAGTGTGGGAAGGATGTGGTAGAATAATGGATTGAGGTATTTTAGAATAATGAAAATATTGTATTTTATGATAATGAAAATACTGATGGTGGGGATAATATAACACCACTAATTTGAGTTACTTGATTGTTATATAATGTGTTTATTATTATATAAAATAAAAGGGTTGAGTTTTTCATTTTCAACAAAGCTGACGGAGTGATTTTGAGGTGATTATGGAGGTGTATGAATTTTTAATGATTACTAGAAACCATGTAACACCTCAATTATACCATGAAACACTTTTTGGGTTTCATTAGGGAGGAGCACAGTGGGCACATTATTTGGCCAAACTGTATTAGTTATTAATGGAATATATTCAAAGGTCTATAGAGGGAAAAGTATGACTAGCACATGGTTTTTCCAATTTCATGATAAAAACATGTAGGGTATGTGACTAATATATAAGAAACATAATTATTTCCATAATATAGTTCATGATCAATGTGGACACTTGGATTTTCTCATATCATGATCATTTTTGGCATACATTTTGACAAATTGTGTTCCATTAATGTATTATGTACAATTTGTTCCCCAATATTTGTGGTTGTAATCTGAATTAAACCCACATAATCATCAGTAATTTCAAAATATATAAGGATCTCAAATTCTATTTTGTCCATATGATCCTATGGTTATAACTTTTAATACTTGTAATCATTAATCAAATCAATGAATGTTGGATATCCAGATTCATAGGTAAGTCATTAATCACCCCCATTAATTTGATATATAGTCTTATCCCCTCCCTTTAAATAATATATCTATTTTTAGTTATATATCCATGTTCATTAATGGGAATATTTATGAGATATCATTGTTTCTAACGGAAGAAAGAAGATCAAATTTCAGATATAGAAGATCATTTAACCATTCTTTATTATCATTAACCACTAGGTAAGAGGTGGTTTATCTAACATCTCAAACATTCTAGAATAGAGGATATAATTTTTATCTAAAATGTTTTGTCAAAACTATTTGAAAAAGTTTACTTTTTAATGGATAATTATTTTTGGGCATCGCTATGAAAAACATGTAATTTAGTTAGATTTAGGAATCAGACACTTCCTCTATATTTTAAAATTTAATATATAAATTTTTTTCTATTATTTTGATCCCAACATGTTTTTTGATAATAAGATTTCAAGAAATAATTAGATTTATGTGAAATATAAATTAGAATGAGATTTGGATGACTTGGATAAGTTTATTTCAATATTTTGACAATTCTTGGGATTAGGGGAATGATTAATTATAACACCTTCTTTACATGGATGTTTCCTTATATAAGGGGTGTGTGGTATTGGGGAACATGAACATTGGTAAACAATTAACCAATTGGGGTATTTTTCATGAAATCTCTTTTATGTATTAAACTGTCACATCAAATTAAAGGGTGTGAGTTTGTGGAATATTGCAAACATTTCTGCCTAATGCTGGTAAATGATTTAAATTCATAGGTTATTTTTGTAGTTTAAAATAGATTATGGTTTTTATATAAGATTTTTTTAATATCTTATAAATTATTTTATATAGAATATATTAATTATTTCATTTCTTAGAGTTATGAGATAACAAGTATTAGGTTAATGTCTATCAAGTTCATACACCCCCATCATTGGAAATTAAATGTTGTTTTGGATTATATATATATATACTAAAGGGGAAAATAACGTAATTATATAGTTATTCACCATAAATCTATGGGTATGACATGTTGGGTTAAAGACATTATAATGGTATGTAGTGGCATGGGATGATTTTATCATGATATCTTTGAGTTTGGTTGTTTTTAGTTCCTCTTTGATTAGTTCTTTTTTCTATTGGTACTCTGATATCATTTTTAAATTTCAGATATATCTTTGGTTTCTCTGTTTAATATTTCATCATTTAATTTGAGATGAATGTTTTATATTATAATTCAATTTACTTATTTTTAAAGGTCTTATCAACCACCAATTTTCTATAAAACTTTTAGAATTTATATATATCATTTGGTGTCTTATATGTTCCACCTATGGTAAATAGATATTATATCCATGATAAACTAATTGAGGAGGGATGAGATATTACAACATGGTTATTGTATATATAATCATATATTATTTATATTATATTTATGTTATATTAATGATATTTTCCCATTATTGATGGACTTTTTATATATATATTTTCACTGAACTGATAAGTAACTATATTTGTGGTATTAAAATTTCTCATATTAAAACCTGAATTCCTTTTATTAATAATTTGTAAACAAGTGGTTGTCATGTATTGGTTCCATTTTTAATTGTTCATATATATAGAATGATGATATTATTCAATGACTTTAAAAAACATTAATAAATGAAGTTTACGGTTTTTATGTTATAAATATTTAATATTATTTTTTAGCATTTCTAATTCACACAGTCCTCAATTGTTCCCATTTTATTGTTCCAAAATAAATTTTTTAAATCATGGTATATATGTAATTCGAAAATATTATATTTTGATTTGTAATGTGGTACAATCCTGTCAATATATATTATAAAAATGTGTTACAAATTTTTAGGAAATTATTATTTGATGTGTGTTTAAATTCCTTGATAATGAAATGAATATATACATACAACAGAATTAAATAATTATAAACTTTCATGAATAACCATATTTATTTACATTATTATGCATGGAATATGTTGTTGGGAAATGAATATTCTGGTTCTACATGATTAAAATTAGATTCCATTTCTATAAATGTAATTTAAAGAGATAATTATCATGTAATAAAATAATGTTTTGATTTGTATTATATGTTAGTATAAATGTATGAAAATTTGATATGTTTTATTGAATTATTACATTAAAACTATAAATTATTTTCCCAAGAAGGATTGTGTATTTATCAAAATGTATCTCTATATTAAAGAAAATTATTTTATCATTTATCTAGTTCAGAGGTACATCTATGATTTAATATACTATTAAAATCATGATAATATATCAAAGTGTTGAATAATTTTTGAAGGTGAATCAGGTGAAATTATTAATTTATAATCAAAAAGTATTATTTTGTAATATTATTAAATTTCCTTGAAAAGTGTTCTAATTTTTTTTTGGTGTGGATTAATTTTCTAATAGATTATGCTTTCTTCATGATTTAAATTTACTTTTTGATTACATGATTCTTTTGTTTAGAAACTGATAAATGAAATATTCTATAATTTTATATTTACTTGTATACAATTTTAGGACTAGAATTTTTATTATGTTTTCATGAAATATATTTAACGTGGTTTATTTTTTTGATGTCTCATTATTTTTGGATTAATTTTTTTTAATAATATTTAGATGATATGGTAACCATTTATAAAAGGATAATATTTTAGATATAATGATATAAATTTTATTTGGATATGTAGATTGTGTTGATGATGCTTATTTTGGATGCACGTAATTCCATTGAATATAATGATAAAACAGTGTTCGATTGTTGTGATTTTTATTGGACTCTTTCTGATTAGATGTATTTAATTTTTACCTAAATTGAATTGGTTTAAAAAATTTCGTTATTTCTGTTTTAAAATTTGATATATATTATGTTATATAGATGTTTTCTATTATTGAAATTTGAAGGTGGGATTGATGATATGGTAATGGGGAATAGTTGGTTATGTGGTTGAAGTGATGAATGATCAATTTTATTGTGACCTAAGAATTAATATCACATTGTTTCAAAATTTTGAACATATATTAATAAAAAATACACAATTTAATATCATTATATCTAGTGACATTGGTGGAATTTGAACATACATATATCAGCACCAATATAAAATACAATATTATTTAAAATACTACATTGTTATGTTGAAACTAGTATATTACGTAAAACTACATAGGATACCATATTGAAAATGCATACTGAAATGGGAGAGGTGGAAATACATATAATTGAATAAATATTGAAATAAATAATAACATATGAGTCAAGAATAATAATACCATTTAACCAAGAGAATGATATTAATCATGAAAACATGTTACAATGAAAATGAATCATATAATCATGGAATCATTGGATATGTGAAAGAAACATAAGATTTTACATTATAAATATAAATCATGTTTTTTTACCATGACCATTATCCTTTAGTGGGAAAACTTCCAGGGGTGCAATATGTTATCTACACATTGCAATAAATATATTTTACAACACCGTGTAGTAGATTACACTCACTCCCAAATCCCATACATAACATCTCTTGAGACATTGATTTAAAAAATTCCTTATTTGGGTATATATTTCTTTTCCAACATTTCACATAAAATAAAATTATAAATGTGAATTCCATATGTTTTAAATAAATATAAATAAATCATAATATAGATTATACCTATGAGATGGAAATTGGTTTAATATTTCTTATTCAATAAAAAACTAAACGATAACTCATATGAAATTTCATGTGATGAAAAAAATTAATAATTTATAGAATTATTAATTATTAATGGTGAATAATTCATGAAAACATATATCCAGAATATAAAAAACATCAAAATAATTTTGGGGAACCAAACAAACCACATAGCTTGTGTTTTGGGAAAAAAGTAAAATTTCATTTAAATATGAAATGTTATTATTCTTTACATTAAAACTATTATAGAAACAATGGGTTTCTATATAATTTAGTGACACTTTAAAATATATTAATTTTTTCAAAACATTATATGCAGGTGATTCATTACATAAGATAAGAAATGGGAAATATCCCTTAAATATGGTTTACATAAAATGAGGAATTTTGATGGGAACTAAAAAAATAAACAACCAGAAAAATGTAAAAGATATATAAATGATTATATATAAAGAATGTAAATATATATAAAATAATAATATTTATTGGAATATGATTGAATAATATAGGATATAAGTAAATAGATCATGTTAATCTATGGCACAATGGTTGTATGTAAGATCCCTAAACTCAAGCATGGATGTCTTCTTCACAAGAAAATAAAATCCAAAATAAAAAAATTACTATTATTATATAATTTATTAGTAACAATATTAATATCTATTCCTTGGTTCAATGTCATATAACTTTAAAATTTTCATTATTTATAATATAGTTTTCTTTCGTAAATTGGCTTCTTGAGGTTGTTTGTTAAATTTTCCCACAAGTAATTATTTATGATGTTTATGATCAATTGTGTTTTGAAATATTTTAATAATATATAGAATATTAATTTTATCATATAACTAATTTTTTTAATAACTTTATTTGTAATACATTTATTTGGGGTGATGATGAAAAATAATACAAATTAATCATGGAGGCAGTAGAATTCATGTACACATAATTAACAGTCTGATTTTGTAAATGATGAGGAAATGATAAAAATGATAATTTTGAAATTAAATAATCAAATAATTTTATGGGTGTCATATTTATAAAATTCATGCACAAAACTTATTATCCTCATGAAAATTTCTTCTAGACATAGTGCTTCTAGCCATAGACAGGCCACTCCATACGACAAAGGCTTCCAATTACGTACAATATTGATATGATGGTGATTTAGGGGAGACAATACTTTTAGGTGATGATAATATAACTGTATGATTATATAAAAAACATTCAGTGGAAATTAAGACAAGAACACTTGAACAAGACTCACCATTGGTGGGAAAAAATTAAATATCAAGTAATTGAATAATTAGTTTAAAACATCAGTAATGGAAATTAATAAATACGGAAAAAATTAATTTATTTATAATAATTAATCCATAATAGGTCATACAATACAATATCTAGTTATGTTTCACCAACAGGATAAATATATTATATACATATAATAGCATGCTTAAATAGAAATAAAATTCAAAATTGAATATCAACAGCTGAGGATGAATCATCAAGGTCCCTTTCAATCCATTCATGTCAACTAAACTAGAATCTATCTCATGAGATCGAACCCCTACATAAACATATTATCATAAAGTGTACACATATCCCAATGTTCCTCTGTAGAGTGTAATAATTATTCTTATTAGGGTATCACCCACATTGGAACACATTTCATTTTGGATTAAGGGGTAGTGAAATATAAATAATAATTATAATAAAACATTCAGGAATAAATAAATGAACAATTCCATAGAGCTAAAAATCATCTATGATGTTATCACCTCCCTATGTCAATGTCCAAATGTCATTCTATAGATAGTCCTTAAACCATTTCCTATTTCATCCTCTGATTTATAATGTCTAGGTGAGGTCTTAGGCTCCACATCTTGTAATTTGTCCCTTCACAATATACCTTATGGCTACAACCTTACAAATCACCGAACCGAGGTCCCAAAGGCTTGAAAAATAATTTTATTATGTCTCTTAGAACCCTATACAAAATAAAACATCATCTTGAAACCCAACATTTGGAGGCAGATAGATATATATCCTCAAAGTATAATATTTTCGGCTAATAGCCTGACGTACTTGTGAATGGTGATTCATGTCTTCATAAAACACGCTTTGGACAAAAATCCTCAAATAAAATGATCATCTCCGCATCAAATAGCCTCAATGTATTGATCTAATGAATTCTAACCATCCTTATTACTTTTTATGGAAAAGACCCTAACCATTTACCAAACACGTGACTACCATGGTAATCTACATACATGAGTGGTCCAAACCACCTCATCCCAACCTATGTGTACATGACTCCAATGGGACATTGGTCATTCATGTGTGAGTATAAATTACCTAAATATACCGAAGACACATCATATTATTAACTGCATGAAACTATGATCATGCTTCTCATTTTTGAAGGCCAAGAAATCCAATAAATTAGGAAACACCGCCAAATATTAATGCCTTGGTGATTGAACAGAAGATCGTATCTCACTTGCAGTTATAAACTCACATTTGTAACAGAATAATGGGGAAAATTAATGGTAATATCCATATATAAAAGATAGTCATCCCTATATCAATCGTTGTTCCATACCTATCATGATCCCATGAATCTAAGAAGTATATCAGAAAAAAAAATATATTCAAAATTAGACTCTACATAAATAAAACAATTCAATACAATTGAATTCAACAACACAAAATAAATATAAAAAATATATTTTATATAAATAAAAACCCCAACCTAACTTCCCATGTGGTCTACACCCTCTACCATGGACTCACACAAATATATATGGTTTGGTAATTCCCAATGGCATTCATTAAGGTATAACATATTAATCAAAAGACAAATGTAAATATAAATGGGAATCTCTTGGTAAAAACAATGACGTGATAAAATATGCGCCCCCTAATTTCATTTTAAATAATAAATAAAAGTATAAACAAATAAAATAGGGTTATGAGATCTATTATTGTGTGATATTATCATATTAATCAAACATGGTTTGAATAAAAATAAGTTTATGATGAAGCTATTGAAAATAGGCTAAACAAGATCCCAAAGATTTAGATGATAATGTGATGATGGAGAATGAATGTAGATTAAAGAGATTTTAGATACTCATAGATATTGTCACAATTCACCTAACAGAGATCAAAATTTTACCCTGATGGAAAAGAAATATAGATCATTAGGTTAGAGGGGATGTGGTGGACAAGTTCTTGGTCTATGACGAGGAGGAAAAGTAACATTGGGGGAAGAGATACATACCCCCAGTAAAAAATAATTGGAAAATTAAATACATAGTAGGTATTTATACACCATATAAATATTTTGATTTCAAAGGACATACTTGAAGACTCAGGGATTTAAATTATTGCAAGTATTATAATTGAATTATATTATTCTTTTCATCCTTAATCCTTCAATCATCCTTGGAGGTTTTCCCAAACCCTGGGGAATCCACCTAAACATAAAACACTACATTTACAAGGTCTTGAGTAAAAAAAATATAGAAATGTGGTTCAAATGATAAAAAAGGTGTTGGTTTGACAACTTTCTTAAAAATTATAATTTACCTAGAAAACAACCAGTTCAAAAAAATGGACGTTAAATCCCCCCTTAACATAGCACAACCCTGTGCTAGACAACATAAATTATAGATAGTACCAAACATACATAAATAATTTGAAATTAACATGGACTACCCTTGGCTCAGAAGCAGAAGATAAACTTATCAAGGGTGCTCCCCACATAAGACATGACAAACCACTATGTCATCCCAACCCAAATCATAAAAAAACTGATGGTCTATTCCCTTTACCTATACTCAAAAGAACTCCTGTGATGTACCATAACTCATGAAGCCCATGGGTTCCTCCCATTTTATACTTGAAATACATCATATCCTTCACCACATCAGTTTCCACGTAATTACCATGTGACAAATGGTTCCAACGAGTTCTCACTTGTCATCGGATGCTCATATTCAATCTTGGTACCCCACACCTCAAAAAAGTATCATATCGTAAAAGATTCACATTTGTGAATTCACTTCAATTAATCCACACATCCATGATGCCTCCATGTGAATGGTCTTCAAAAAACACTCTTCCATCGATCTTTACTTATATCCAGATTCAAAACACCTCATAAGTATATATGATTATATATATAACATAATTGGGTATGTTCTGACCTACTAACTTGTGTCTAGTTAGTCAATATAAATACTATGTCAAATATATGAACCGAAAATAGGCATTTCTAATATTCCGATGCCAAATAATGATTAATAAAAATTTCTAGACCCATAACATACCTCTAACCATCATTGACTCACCAGCCTTTTCACCCCTTTGTGGATCCACAATATGCACCATGCTAATTATTTACTTCTTGAAGCCTATACACCTAATGGTGCTACACCATCCACCATTCATTTACCCCCTAATTGGGTCCCATGGTCTCTTCGATGACCTATACATGAAATGCAATCTCATCTACCCTCGAAAATTACCAATCTTAGTCAGTTCACAGACACATGTGTCTTCTCTATTCCAAGACTATCAACTATCTGAGAAATATTTCCACAGAACCTCTCAAGATTCCAAAATATTACATATGCACATAACTCATTTCTTCCCTCACTCTATTTAGACATGTCCTGGTTTACCACATTAGTAGAAACCCATTGAAGAAACACTTCAAAGTGGTTTGGCGGAGTCTTTGGCCTGTCTGCCCTGTTCAAAATCCTTTCAGTCTCACATCCAACAGTCCTAAACATCCCCACTATGATCACCCGAATCGACTGGTTGTCTCATGTTCTACCCATCCATAATGTTTCCCTACCCTATAAGCTCTTTCTTCACTACCTATGAGAAATATGAAAACCTAAATATGTTTAATTTCCCCTGAATGTCATAACTCAATCCATCCACGGAACTCCTCACTCTTGAGAATTCATCTCTTACCAATTAGGATGTGAAGCAAAACTTTTTTTTTGAATTTATCTTCATAGTGCATGATGGTCATGTCACCCTAGTGAATCATCAAGACATTCTAATCTATTTCCTTCATTAGCATCTCCAAGAAGTAGTTCTTAAAGAACATAGTCTCGATGTCCTTCAAGGACAGTCCCACATGTCTTCTTGCATACTCTTAAATATCCCACCAACTCTTAGATATCCCCAAAAGAATGTACATTTTCAGTTTCAATCACCACCCTAGAGGCATATCATGCTTACCTATGATCAGCTTCTTAGACTCGATCCTGATCTCAGCTACATCTGTACACCACTAACTGTGATAATGTGTTTTCTGTTAAGACTATAACTCTTGAGTAATATATTCGTGCAAGGATATACCCCCCAGATCTCTACTATAAATTCCCTAGATAACATGTGTAAGGCTCACTATGAGATGAGCATCGAAGGATGACCTATATTCTGTCAAAACCAGCCACTTCCCCGCAAGCATTGTAACAAGTTCGTAGGATAGTACTTGAGGGTCTTGATCTACCTGACCCATAGGGGTCTCAACCTACTCGTGTTCCTCCATCACTAAACAACAAACTGCAAAATGATCCATCTGAACTATCTAGGTGGAAACATGATGAACACCATTACATGATCAGACAACATATAATATATATATATATATACTCATTATGGGAAAAAGTAATATACCTGTTCAAATCACTATAATTACCCTTCCCCATCACAACCATGTCTCATGGGAAAACTAGCCTCAGGGGCTCTATGACCACACATATTAGATTCAAGTATCAAATGAACCTTGAGACCTACCTGCCCAGACAAACCATGTCTCCTCGCACTGAGGATGACATCTCTTATCCTTATGAAAAAAAATCACCCCATTTTATCAAAACAACCTTATATTATACGATCCTGTAAAATTTATATATAAAAATATATCTAACTAAAAATCATGTTTATCTAACAATATTAATATATGAACACAAATATATAATTTAAAACAGCATATAATGTTCTCTATCAAAAGCATGAAAATGCATATAAATTCCCACTTTCATATCAATGAAATTTTTTTAATATATCATTATATTCCATTGTATTATAAGAATCACATATCACTACAATTAAAAATTCCCATACATGAGTTCCAAATGGAGAGGATATAATATAAAGTATAATATGAGTAATAAAAGAATAAAATTCCAAACATTGGAAACTCGGTCTTCCCACACAGGCATAGGGCATCCAAAACCTAAGGAAAATATCTAATAATAATTCCAATAACATATTAATCTTCAATATACCAAAAAAAATATTAATACACAGAAATAGGTTAATGGTAAACCTATAATACCATTTTAGTTCCCTAAGCTAACTAACCACAAAAAAAATCTTCAAGGTCATGTTCCACTAGCCTTAGGCGTTCCACCTAGTACGAAAAAGCTACCAACTAGCAACAAGCGAATAATAAGGGATATATTGGGGAGAAATTATCATCATTGATGATAATATATTTATTTGGGTATATATATAACATGAAATATAAGAAATGTTTTAGCTGGGTCGAACAAGAAACACAAATGGAGGAAGCACATTCATTATTTGACAATAACAGAAGCAGTATACAACATCAGTGGTAGAAATAAAAAAACAAGTCAATAATTAATTTACTAATAAGAATGAATCCATAACAGTTCATACAATATAATATCTAGTAATGTGTTTCCAAATGGATGAAAATAATATATATGTATATAATCATGTTGGAATAGAAATGAATACAAAAAAAGGAAAATCACTATGTGAGGAAGAAACTTCATGGTCCCTTTCCATCCATCCATGCCAACTAAACATATATCGAAATGTAGAACAAGATCCATTATATGCATGTAAAAGAATAATTTTTACATGATTCCGGATGGTCCCATGTATAATTTGAGAATGAGCCTCAGTAGGGTACCACACACTTTTTTGTTCCATATATTTGGGATTAAATATTTGTGAACTGTAAATAAAGAAACCAACCACTAATGCATATATAATTAATAATTCATTTTAATGGTTCTCAAAACCTACCAGGAAGCTATCACTAGCCTCATCCAACATTAGAATTTTACCCTCGAGAGGTTCGTTATCCCATTTCCCACAACATCCCATCAAAAAGATTATCTATATAAATAGTTAGGTTTGACCACAAGTAACATAAACCAGGACCATGTGCATAATGAATTCTCATGTCCTCGTCATGTCACTTATGTCTCATATGATTTACCAAACACATGTATCGAGTCCCTCAGACCCCATCTCAAAATAACGCTTTTTATTTAATAGTGACATCCATAGGCATAATTATATTGGAGGTCATATTAATATCATCATCGGCTCATAACATCATGTCTTGAGGAAAACTGATTCAAATCCTCCAAAAAAAATTCCAAGCCCAATTAAATCATATAATTAAGACCTAAACCTCCATATGATAGCCGCATCATTTTCATTCTGGGGAATCCCACTTTCCCTCGGGCTTTCAGCGGAAATAACCACCATCATTTTACCTAATCCACATAGTGGGGGCCTATACCCACTTGACTAGCCAAAAAGACCAAATAACTTAGTCATCCTTGGTTCACACAACCATTAATTATCATTATTGAATTATGGATGAGCATAACTAACCAATATAGTATACAATTCACATCAACTAAGGCACCACATGACCCTACAACTATGTAACTCATTTTATATTGACATTCTATTAAATATCATGGGTTTATTCCCTCAACCTAATGGACTTTTTTCCTCAACTGACAACCTTGTCTCCCATTTAGTGATCTCAAAACCTTTCCACCCTATGTGAATCCCTACTCAACGATCACATAATATGGAATAAATATCTATGACTACATCAATCATCTAGAAATGCTTTTCATAATTTCATTAATTTTTTTATTATACCACAAACGATTTATATATAAACAATTTACAGCAATTTAAAAAATAACAATCAATATAATTTTATTTAAAATTCAAAAATGAATATAAAGAGTAAATTTTATATAAAGAACACCAAAAACCTAACTAAGAATATTTTTGAAAACATCTAACTCGTCCTATCACAAATACACATGGGTTTTTCATTTTCAAAACCATTTAATATGGTAGAATTAAATAATTTAATGAATACCATTAACTAAAATTTATCTTTCTTAGTCAACACAATGGTTATATAAAATCCAAAGCCTAAAAGGATCATGAAATCCAAAAAAACAAATGTATGGACTTGTTATATTTTTGTTGTAGACATTGGCCAATCTGGTATAAGACTCTAACTCTATGATGATTGGTTGAAATAAGAGTTTCCAATGAAACCCATGAAAATATAGTAAATTAGGAAGCATAGTTTTAGTGGTCTATGAGTTGAAGTAAAATGAATTGTGGTGAAATAGATATGAGAAACTCACTTACGTGGTTCCAAGAAAACAAGGGCGGTTCTCAGGGATGATGATTCGGGGTGATTTCTCAGGCGACACGGTTTCAGCGGGTGGTACGCTTGGCCTGGCCATGATGGCATTGTTGACTGCGGGGACTCTTTTTGGTTCAGGGGTTTCTAAGGACCCTTGGGTCTTTTGATTCAAAGGGCTTTTGTGCCCTTAATTCTAAAGGATGAGTGCCCTGGCCTTAGGCGTGTAATGGTTCCCCTCTTACCCAATTTAATAGAGGTCTCTATTTTTCTTTTCTTCAATAAAAGGGATAGTCCCAATCTGTTTAATAATACAGTACAAAATCTAGGTATTATGTTAATAAACTACAATAATGAAATTTTATAAATAAAAAACTATGATGGTGCGAACTCAAACATAAGAATTTAAATATACCTAGGAAAATACCCTCCCAAAAACCTTGGATGTTACAATACATCAATTAAAACCTTTTTAAAATATTTGAATGTTGGTGACAAAAAATATAATAGATTTACTTTTTGAGACTATAGTCTATGAAACACACTAATGAAGATTTAATTTTTCTTAATCGATGGGGGGAATAAATATTGGAAATTAAATGAATATAATATCACTTTTGTATAAAATTTAATATTTTATCATTTAATATCATGGAAATATTAAATTTTGGATATTAATATTAAGAAGAAAATATTACAATGAAAGAAATCCATACACTGGATACTTGATATTTCATTAGATATATCATAGGATATGAAGGAAATAAGATATATTATAGTTATATGGGGCTTAGTGATGTTAAAATTACTTCCAAGATAATTAGTTTTTGGTTTAGGGTAATAAGATAACAACATTACAAGTGAAAATATAGAGTGTTCGACTTTATCCCCTTCTCTCTGTGAAGATAATGGAAATTTTGAGAATACCCTTTAAATATATATTATATCATTTTTGAATTCCTTATTAAATGAAATATTTAATTCATAAAAATCATGTTTTGGGTTTTTTTATTTATCATCCATTCCTCAATTATGAATTTTCTCATAGGTTTTATTAATGTTTGAAGTCTTATACCCTAGGTTTTTACATTTTTACATTTTCATTTGGAGCTTGTTAGAATGTTTTTAATAAACTAATTTATATTTTATTTAAAGATCTAAGTTGACCCCAATTTAAAAAATATGATGTTCTAAAACAAAATGTCATCTCTATTTCATTAATTTCATTTTCTATGGAAGATAATGAAAACTTTTTGAATAAAATTTAAAATAAAATTAAATAATATTGAAAAATGACATTGGACAACTATTTGTTATTAATTATATTTCTTTATTGACTACCAATTGAATGAGTGTTAAAATATATCAATATAGAGTTTTAAAAATATTATTATTCAGATAATATTATGTAGATAAATTTGAATAATTATGTAAAAATTTATTAATATTAATTGAATAAGTAATTTTAGAAAGAAAATATTTCACCACTATCATTGTAATTAAAAGTAGTATAACTAATTTTATATTTATTCTAAAATGAAATTGGTATAAAAGAAGAAATAAATTTATAATTATACATTATAAAATTTCTAAGATATAATTGTTATTTATGTTCCTAAAAATAGCATTTCATGGTAAAATTAATTTTGTTTAAAAAATATTTAATGTGTGTTTTTATAATCAACATTGTATTTTATAATTTCTTTTATTAATTATAAAATAATTATCTAATATTTAAAAAGAATTTATTTAAATTAATTTTTTAAATTTTTGTAATAAATTTATAGTTATTATTAACAGGTACATATTATCCATTCACTTATAATATAATTGTATTATAAAAATAAAAAAAAACTCACATTAAACCAATTTTAATTTGTTTATTTATAAAAGTTATATAATTTCACATTATTTAAATTATAAATGTGGTAAAATTTAATATTTTTATGGGAATAAAAATTATCATAAATAAAATTTATTTAAATAAATATAACATCTCTAATAGTCATATTTTATAAATTAATTTTATTAATGTTTCACTATTCTTGTTAATACAGAATTAGATGTATCCTATGATAATCAGAAAGATAGTTAATAAGTGAATATATTTACTTATATCATGGTTCATTACATTCACACCCCCAAAATAAATGTATCCTAAAAAATATTATTTCATAAACAAGATGAAAAATTGAAGGTACTTATTTTTCATTTTCTCTTAATGATAAAATGTTTCCTCCTTATAGATTTATTTTCTCCAATGTAATTTGAAATGGTGTGTTTTATTATTTGACAAAAACACTTCCCTTTGGTCCATGTTTTCCACAATGTAAAACTTGAATGTGTTGTCATTCTATAAATATTAAACTGTTGAATTCATTAAATGTGTGATATATGTTTAATATTTCCTCAAGAGGGATAAATAGAAAAAATAATTAAATTTTAATTGTTTTGGGGTGAGCAGTAGTTGATAATATAGAAATATAATTCAATAAAGAATCATATAGGGTCTAATATAACATGGACTTCACATTACATTCTTCCTAATTATAATGACCATATTCTATAAATATAAGAATATGAACACTTTATCACTAAACACATACTAATGGTGTCATCGATAGTTAGAGACATTTTTCTCCTATTGAATCTCTACAGATTTGATGTTTTGTTGAATGGTTTTGAATATTTTTCATATATTTTTATATTTTTTGTACCTGAATCCTTCATTCACCAACATCATCCCATCACAGAGGTGTTTTACATCTCTTCTAAAAGATGGTTTAATGTTTGAATATTTGTATTATTGAGTGTAAAATCTTTCCTTCTATGATATCATCAATTGGAAGATGTTTGTCCCAAACATTATTGACGTCCAGAGTAAAGTAACTCAACATATCTTTAATTTTAATACAATTCATTGTGATTAGATTCATTCTATATATTCTAGGTTATACCGAATTTAAAATGTGTGTTTAGAGTGTAGTGAAGACCCTTCTATTATAATATGGTGAACATGAGATCTGGAATTGAAACAATTTATTATGGTCTTCCATTTCCCCTAAACACTTGTTTAATGTATATCGTTATAATTTTACTAAGAGAAAAGTCTTATAGCAGTGGATTTAAGTGTGTAGTCACTGTTTAACAATAAAAAAATCCATATTAAATTGTTCCTTATAGATTCCATTAAAATTCCTATGGAAAAAAAATATTGATATTTTACCATTCCCATGTAGGAATAAAAAATGGTTTCATCATTGAATTTTATTTTTTTAACTCATCATTCACCGACTCACCTATAACTCTAATGTATATTCCATAATAAACTTCATCAAGATGACGGAAAAAATGAGTTCTAAGTGATTTATTCACATCATTATGTATCCTAGGTGGTTGGTTAATGTTGATATATTAGCATCATATAGTATATAAATATTTGTTTCTAAATATAATTTAATCCATTATTTTTTTCCAACTGTCATGAATCCTTAATCATTAGCATTGAAAAAATGGATTTTTCTGCCCCGACTATATCAAACACTTTATGGATCATCAAATAATCACGTTAATTATGTTTAACAATCATATTTAGTGATGATAAAATTTAATTTTACAATATAGGGATGATTTTTAATTCATTATGAATCTCATGTTCATCATTTTCATGTACAAGAAGATCAAATACATTTTAATATTCATCATATATAAGGTTGTATTATCTTTTATAAATATGGAACCTTCCAGTTTTTCCATCTTCTTATTATAATTGTTTATTATGAATTCATAATCCTCAATAATGAATATCCCTCGTCATTGAAACATGCTGACATCTTTTTGTGGGATTATATATTTATAGATATTTTAGTCTATATATTTTTAACACATTTCTACTTATAGATAATGAATCTAAATATTAATGTACATTTGTTACATTTGATAAATCAAGGACATGTATTGAGTAATTATATCCATGTCGCTTAAACTATCATGAATCTTAAGCTTTCACGTTAAATTTCTAAATTAGTACAGATCCCATGATTATTTTTATGAATAAATATAAATCTTATAATCATCCCCATTTTTTGGTATATTGATTATATATTTTGTTTTTATATTTATATTAACATATATTGAGATATCTTCACACTCATATATCCATATGTATTTTACTCCACTTGTTGTAATCTTTTTTAACATGTTTTTCGGTCATTATATGTTTCTAAAAATGTAAATTAAACACATTTGATCAAATGAATCTATAGACATCTTTAGTGGATTGTGGGCTAGACTGATCCTCAATTAAAATATTCATAAAATGGATAAAATTTATCCTCATACATGTGGTATAATATCCAAGTACTGAAAAATTATCTATTAAAAACAAATATTTAATATATTTAAAAATAACCCTTTTCCTCATTGTACTCAAAATAAAAATCATTTTCTCTTCACGTTCATATTTATCATATATAAAAATATATTTGATAAGGGATAAAAATAATTTCGTGATAATATATTATTAATATAGTCTTTATGTCCCGGAATATTTCAAGATCAATCATGAGTCTAATGAGAATAAATTTTTTACTCGTAGTTCCTATACATGATAAAGAATTTTGTTATTGCCATATGATCCTTGGTAACCATTTACTAATGATATACTGAATGATGATCCACAATAGTAATGTAATGAGCATTGAGTTATAAAACAATCATGTCAAAAGTCTAGGGAAGAGGAAAATTTTCATTTAACATGAACTATTTAGGTATCTAATAATTGATTTAGAAACTCATAGAATAACCCATTAACATGAAAAATAGAACTGGCTTACCCCACTATGAATTACTCAAATGTATGAACCCATGTATATATTTTATTATATATACATTTAAAGTTCATAAAATACACTATTTTATATTGTATATAGACTATTAGTTATCATTAGTGATCTATGTAAAAGATTAGTTGAGAACATAACCTCATAGTTAAGAAGAAGATTACGAAATTCCTTAGAGAATAGTGTAGTAAAATACCTTAAAAAATTTTATCAGCAATTTTCAACATTTTTGATCAAATTATTTGATATATATATTCATTCTAAAAAATAAATAATATTTTATATTTTATATAATTTTTCAAGGGAAATGAATCCACATAAATATACCATTAATGAATTAAAGAGTAATTTTGGTGATATATAACATGATTTCCTTCCCACCAAAGTTGATTTTGGACCTACCTTAATTTTACCATCCAATTAAAAATTAATCTAATCCCAAAAAAGTGATTATGACAAGATTAATTTACTAATTAATCCATAATATATATTTTTTGGAAGGGTTATAAACATGATATGAAAAATATCTTTATTAATATTTTTCCCTTATAACATAACCTCTATGTCATACAATGGAGAATAAATTATTGTAAAAAACATTCCTGATATGAATGTGTGTGTAGAAATTGAATGATATATTATGTTTAAAACACATTAATGAATAATGATTATATAAGTAAAAACATAATTATATTGATACACCTTTCTAATATTAATTTATGGATAATGAATTTATCTTTTTCCCTTGGATTTTATTTTCATTTTTATCTTATATATCCCTTATCATTGTTTATTTTATTCCATTAGTTTATTTTTTTCTTAATAAATAGACATTATACTGTATAATTATTTTTTATCGATAAATTATTCTATTTATTCACATTATATATATTCATTACAATACATCAAAATGTGTTTGATTGATTCTACTCCCTACCGCATTTGAATCATTCCATAATATCTTGAATA
Organism: Viscum album; assembly: GCA_963277665.1. Lineage (NCBI taxonomy): Eukaryota > Viridiplantae > Streptophyta > Magnoliopsida > Santalales > Viscaceae > Viscum > Viscum album. The sequence goes on along the minus strand of OY728143.1, from coordinate 50,735,282 downwards.
ATGATTCTAGGTATTTTATTAAACACTCTTTATATGTTAGATTATATAATATCATAACTGCATGAGTTATATCATGTGATCCACTGAAGAAAAAAAATATATTCCACATTTTATCACTCACCCCCAATACCACTAATTATCTCCCATTTTATTATCAATATTGATAAAACATCATTTAACTTCATTATAATTTTCAATTTCATAAGTTTCCAATGATCATGGAAGATGTAAAATTCTCCCTCAAAAGTGGAAATTGATTATACATTTTTTGTTTATTTTAAATCAAAAGTCACAGTGTATGAACTATGATAGCTAACCTCATATGATCAAATATATTCTACTTCATTTTTCATGAGTAAAAAAATTACTTTATATTTGATGATGGAGAGTTTTGGAAAAGTAATTACAAATAAATAATCTCTTTAATACATCATAATATTAATTTTCTATGTCATCCATGTGATTTTAATTCTTGATTTGGGTCCACCACTAATCAATTTCTCCCTGAAGGAGGAAATTAGTCAGAATGATCTTCTCTTAGTCAATAAAATGAATAATGAGGAATATATTATCAATTTTATTTAATCTAATACTCTATGATTATGAGGTCCAAAAAAACAACATGATATAGATCATTGAATAATTTAAAACAAAACTAAAAATATCTCATTCGATGGTGTTCTAGAATATTTAACAAATTATTTATAAATTTAATAAGTCAATCTATTTCATCAATGGCGTTCTAAGATCTTATTCCCATTATTATTGGAATATCAATTAGGAATTAAACATCTTTTAAATATAAAATTTTCTTATATTATACATTCTAAATTCCACCATGTTAAGAAAATAATTTATTACCAGGGAGGACTACACATTAATTAATGCATCTATAACCTGTAAATCATAAACATAGAAGATGTTACTCATTAATGATATGAAAACATAAATTAAGATTATATATATTTCAGTATTCTTGATCCATGTTCATTTTAATATTATGTTCTATAAAAAAATTATCTCCCCCTAAAAATATATATATTTTAAATTCCTTCATAATCTATTTTAAATTTTATATAAATTACACTAATCATATCTCACAATATTGTAATGAAATTTTTGTTGTATTAGGTGTACTCATTGTGTATTATAGTGTCGATCAGGTCAATACTAAACCATCCATTATCAGGGTGAACATGAGATCTAGAATTGAAACAATCTATTATTGTGTACCATTTCCCCTAACCACTTGTTTAATGTATATCATTATAATTTTATTGAGAGAAAAGTCTTATTGAATGGGATTTAAGTGTGTAGTCACTGTTTAACAATAAATAATCCATATTAAATTGTTCCTTATAGGAAAATAAATATTGATATTTTACCATTCCCCTGTAGGAATAAAAATGGTTTCATCATTGAATTTTATTTTTTTAACTCGTCATTCACCGACTCACCTATAACTCTGATGTATATTCCATAATCAACTTCATCAAAATGACGGAAAAAATGAGTTCCTAGTGATTTATTCACATCATTATGTATCCTAGGTGTTTGGTTAATGTTGATATATTTGCATCATATAGTATATAATTATTTGTTTCTAAATCTAATTGAATCCATTATTGTTTACCAACTGTCATGAATCCTTAATCATTAACATTGGAAAAATGGATTATTCTGCCCCCATTATATCAAGAACTTTATGGATCTTCAAATAATCACGTTAATTATGTTTAACAATAATATTTAGTGATGAGAAATTTTAATTTTACAATTTATGGATGATTTTTAATTCAATATGAATCTCATGTTCATCATTTTTAGGTACGAGAAGATCAAATACATTTTAATATTCATCATATATAAGGTTGTGTTATCTTTTCTAAATAGGGAACCTTCCAGTTTATCAATATTCTTATTATAAATGTTTATTATGAATTCATAATCCTAAATAATGAATAACCCTTGTCATTGAAAAATGCTGACATCTTTTTGTGTGATTATATATTTTTAGATATTTTAGTCTGTATATTTTTAACACATTTCTCCTTATAGATAATGCATCTATATATTAATGCACATTTATTACTTTTGATAAATCAAGTACATGTATTAAGTAATTATATTCATGCCCCTTTAACTATCATGATGCTTAAGCTTTCACATTAAATATCTAAATTAGTACACATCCCATGATTATTCTTATGTATAAATATAAATAAGATAATCATCCCCATTTTTTGGTATATTGATTATATATTTTGATGTTATATTTATATTAACATATATTGAGATTTCTTCACACTCATATATCAATATTTATTTTACTCCACTTGGTGTAATCTTTGTTATCATGTTTTTTAGTCATTATATGTTTCTAAAAAAGTAAAATAAACATAGTAGATCAAATGAATCTATAGAAATATTTAGTAGATTGTGGGCTAGGCTGAACCTCAATCACATTATTCAAAAAATGGTTTAAATTTATCAACATACATGTGGTATAATATTCATATATTGAAAAAGTCTCTATTAAAAAAAATTAATATATTTTTTAAAAAACCCTTTTCCGCATTGTACTCAAAATAAAATTCATTTTCTCCTCATGTTCATATTTATCATATATAATAATATATTTGATAAGGGACAAAAATAATTTCGTGATAATATATTATTAATATAGTCTTTCTGTCCCGGAATATTTCAAGATTAATCATGAGTCTAATGAGAATAACTTTTTTACTCATAGTTCCTATACATGATAAGGAATTTGGTCATTGCCAAATTATCCTTGGTAACCTTTTACTAATGATATACTGAATTATGATCCACAATAGTAATGTAATGAGCATTGAGTTACAAAACAATCATGTCAAAAGTCTAGGGAAGAGGAAACTTTTCATTTAACATGAACTATTTAGGGTCTAATAATTGATTTAGAGACTCATAGAATAACCCTTTAACATTAATAATAGAACTGGCTTACCCCACTATGAATTACACAAATGTATGAACCCATGTATATATTTTATTATATATATTTTTAAAGATCATCAAATACAATGGGTAATATTCTATATAGACTATTATATATCATTAGTGATCCATGTAAAAGATTATTTGAGAACATAACCTCATAGTTAAGAAGATGATTACGAAATTCCATAGAGAATAATGTAGTAAAATACCTTAAAACAAAATTTAATAAATAATTTTCTACACTTTTGATCAAATTATTTGATCTATATATTCATTCTAAAAATTTAATAATATATAATATTTTATATAATATTTCAAGGGTAATGAATCCACAGAAATATACCATTAATGAATTCAATTGTAATTTAGGTGATATATAACATGATTTACTTCCCACTAATGTTGATTTTGGACCTATGTTAATTTAACCAACCAAATAAAAATGAATATAATCCCAAAGAAGTAATTATAAAAAGATTAATTGACTAATTCATCCATAATGTATATTTTTTGGAAGTATTATAAACATTATATGAAAAATATCTCTATTAATATTTTTCCCTTATAACATAACCACTATGTGTTACAGTGGAAAATAAATTATTGTAAAAAACATTCTTGATATCAATGTGTGTATAGAAATTTGATGATATATTATGTTTAAAACACATTGATGAATAATGATTATACAAATAAACACATAATTATATTGATACAGCTTTCTAATATTAATTTATGAAAATTGATTTTATCTTTTACCCTTGGATTTTATTTTCATTTTTTATCTTATATATCCTTTATCATTGTGTATTTTATTACATTAGTTTATTTTTTCCTGATCATTAGACATTATAATATATAATTATTATTGATCAATAAATTATTTTATTTATTCACATTAGATATATTCATTACAATAAATCAAAATGTGTTGGATTCATTCTACTCCCTACCACATTTGATTCATTCCATAATCTCTTGAATAAAGATTCTAGGTATTTTATTAAACACTTTTGACATCTACAATTATAGAATATCATAACTGCATGAGTTATATCATGTGATCCACTAAAGAAAAAAAAAATATTCCACATTTTATCACTCACCCCAAATACCGCAAATTATCCCCCATTTCTTTATCAACATTGATAAAACATCATTTTACTTCATTATATTTTTCATTTTCATAAGATTCCAATGATCTTGGAAGATGTAAAATTCTCCCTCAAAATTGGAGATTGATTATACAATTTTTTGTTAATTTTAAATCAACAGGAATAGTGTAAGAACTGTGATACTTAACCTCATATGATCAAATATATTCTACTTCATTTTTAATGAGTAAAAAACCTCACTTTATATTTGATGATGGATAGTTTTTTAAATGAAATAAAAAATAAATAATCTCTTTAATACATCATAATATTTATTTTCTATGTCATCCATGTTATTTGAATTCTTGATTTGGGTCCACCACTAATCAATTTCTCCCTAAAAGAGGAAATTAGTCATAATGACCTTCTCTTGGTCAATAAAATGAATAATGAGGATTAGGTTATCAATTTATTTAATCTAATACTCCATGATTATGAGGTCCAAATAAAATAACATGATATAGATCATTGAATCATTAAACACAAAACTAAAAATATCTCATTGGATTGTGTTCTAGAATATTTAAAAAATTATTTATAAATTTAATAAATCAATTTATTGCATCAATGGCGTTCTGAGATATTGTTCCCATCATTATTGGAATTTAAATTGGGAATTAAACACCTTATATATATAAAATATCCTTATATTATACATTCAACATCCAACCATGTTAAAAAAATAATTTATTACAAGGGAAGACTATACATTAATAAATGCATCTATAACCTATAAATCATAAACATATAAAATGTAACTCATTAATTATGTGGAAACATAAATTTAGATTATATATATTTCAATATTTTTTATCCATGTTCATTTTCATATTATGTTCTATAAAAAAATTATCTTCCCTTAAAAATATATATATTTTAAATTCCTTTATAGTCTATATTAAATTCAATATAAATTATACTAATCATGTCCCAAAATATTGTAATGATGTTTTTGCTGTAGTAGGTATACTCATTGTGTATTATAGTATCGATCATGTCAATACTGAACCATCCATTATCAGGGTGATTTCTCTTATATGGATATTTAACACTACAATATCCACATTTTGGTATCATGACAAGTATTTAATTTTTATGAAATCCACACATTCTTCAAATTACCAAAATTTCAAAATGTAATATTATAATCAGGCTTATCTCTAGGGACGTTGCTAATGTTATCACATAAGAATTCATTTAAAACCCAAAAAATATTTTGTTACACTTAATGGAGACCCAAGACATAAAAATACACCATTTAATAATAATTGAAATAGATTTATAACAAACAAAATTAATATATTGAGTCTTTTATTTAATGTGGATGAGATAGAACATAACCATGAATTCTTAAGTGGAAATAAATTCTTATCTTAAATATATATTACATATAACCCTATAGTTAATATAATTCTACATATGATACCCTTTGGAAAATACATACATATATGTGTGTCCTTGGAACACCATTAATAAAATAAACATTCCAATACCGTATAACATGTCAGTCATGTGGCATAACATTCCTTCATAATAATTGTTATTATAAGCTTGGAAACATGACCTAAAAATAATAATTAGATCATATATTTATTAAAAAAATTTGTAACAACCTACACATTAAATCCTAAACATATGTCAAGGTTTAATCTCATGAAAATAATAATATATTGTTACAATGTACCATTGTTGATTAGGTCCACATCCCATTCCCAAATACTTATTGAAAAATGAAATCTGGGAGATTATGATCACTCTCTAATCCATTACATAACATATCATTATATAGAATGTTTTAAAAAATAAATTTATGTGATATATAATCTCAGTAATACTAGTTAATTATTCTATAATCATACATATTCAAGCAATATGAGTAAAATAAACCATATGGAAATCATAATCACGATCAAATGCATGAGAAGGATATTGGATTCAAAATAATATATTCAGGAAAAACTAAAGTCTTGAAAAATGATTATCAATGGAAAATAATGATAAATAATTTTTAATATTAATAATTTTAAATGGAGAATCTATATTGAAAATTGAGTTATAATATAGAGAACTAATGATTAAGATGACATACATGATAGAATAAAATTGAACCACTATTGTAGTGGTTAACGAAGTAAGTGATAGATAATTTTAATGAAATAAGTGCATTATTAATATCCATAATACTAAAATTGAAAAAAAGGATTATCCATAAAATATATTTTTTTATTAAATAAATTCATTTTATAAAAAATAATAGGGCGATTATTTAGGTGATACAATAAAAAGGAATGTTTTCTTCATTCGAATTTACCTAAAAGAAGTAATTTATAAGGTTATTTAAGAACATGTATAAACTATTTAGTTAAAGGAATATTTTTCTTGGTATATAATAAAGTATATATATATAAAATATAAGAATATTGTGAGAATAATATTTCATAAAATATAGAAAAATAATGAAAATTTCCATCTCAATAGTAATCAATATGTTAAAAATGTTAAATTTATAATGTGTTTGAATGTGATCATCACTTATTATTAACTTCCTAAATTATAGTCTTCAATATTTTTAATACATACTTATGATATTTTGTTAACTATATTCAATATATAAATTTCATTTAAATATTATTGTTTATTTATTAAATAAATAGTTATATTATATATATATATTACATGAGGTTATTTGATAATGATATATGTACATCCATATATATGTAGACCATGACAAAAAGAATTGTAAAATATTTTTTTCAATATGAAAAATATTTATAGTGTTACAGAATTAATGAGTAAATATTTTGTGTATTTTTTAATTCATATTTTATTAGTGGTGATGAAATATCATATCCAACGTCCATGGAGGTGGCAGTCTACCCATATGAACAATTAATGTATTAAATTATCTACAAACAATAGTGAGTGTGGGTAAATGAAATATTTTAAAAATATGAATTTTATTTATATTTTAGATATCATATTTATTCATAGTATTTTTATTTTTTGACAATCCATTAATGTTAGTGATGAAAAATGGGTGACATCTCTTTTTGGGGGTAGTAGTTCATGTAACTAACTGACAGTGCTTTGGTTTTCCATAGAGGATGGATATGAATCAATTGTAGATATATAATTAATATATTAATATCTTATTAATATAATTATACTTATTAGATTATTATATTTTGAATATAATATATTTTGATGATGGAGACCCAGGATAAAGGATTTTGATGAATATAATTAAAACATTTCGAATATGATCTTCTCATATATTCAACTTTATATGTAAAGGTAAGAATATAAATTATAGAGAAATGGGATTAATTATGAGAAAATAATAACTAGGGGATATTTTTTGGGTTTGGATTGCAGTAAATTATAATAGAAATTTTAAATACTGAGGTATGTAAAGGATCCACTTATATTTGTTAAGAAAATTGCATACTTGGTATTAATATGTTGACTTCAATGATACCATTACTCAATTAATTTTTCAATTACACCAAAAAATAATAATAATATTTTGTTTTTTCGTAATTTGTCATAAAATAAACAATTAATTCATTCCAAAACTTTTTCATTCATATTCCATTTATTCTACCATACATGTATTTATTTTTAGTTTTGGATGATAACTGTGGTAAGTAGTCATTAAAAATGAAAATAATAATAATTTTAAAATATTAGTTAATAAATATTGGAAATTTTTTTATTTAGCCCTAAATTAATCTCTATTGAGAAACTATATATTTCTAAATATAAGACAATAAATATATAAATTAAAATAAAAAATATTATATGAATTATTTTTTCAAAACATGAATTTGGAAATTATGTGTTCTTAACCCTTATTCATATTAATTTTAAATTTAATGTGTGTTTCTATATTTATATATTGGTTTAGAAATAATATTATAATTTCAAAATATAAAGATGCATAATTCTAGACCACATTATAAACACATGATTTATATTATTGTATAAAATAAGTATGTGAAAAATATAAAATTATTTACATACCCATAAAAAAATTATGGTCTTGGTTTCGGAGGATTATAAATAACCTTATAAAATATCAATATTTAATAAAAAACTATATTTAACTATCTTGAATCACTAAATATAGATTCTTAAAGGTATCAAATACATTAGAACTCCTATAGATCATATGCAATAAAATTAAAATGTAGGATGATCATAAAATTTTTGACTAAGGGGATTAAAACATTGGGAAACCTCATTTTATAAATACAATTTTATTCACTTCTAAAAATATATTATATCATATACCATGTAAATATTTTTAAATAATTATAATTTTCCCCATTGTATAATATTGTGTTTTCTAAAAAATTCATAGTAATTTTTTTAAAAAATAATAATAATAGAATGTATAACATTTTGATACTCCATTTAATATAAAAAATATACCTCTTGTATAAAACATTGATTTATCATTTAAGGTATATTGAAATTAATTACATTTTATAAATTAAAATTAAACTCGAAAATCTGTAAGAAATTTCTGTGTCCACTAGGAATATAAACTTCATGAAAAAAACCCCTTGAGCTTATAGTTTCAGTCGCAATTCCACATCAACTCATTTAATACCCATGTTTAATGTTTAATATTATGAAGGCCATTTTAATGGGAATGTCTTTATCATTTATAAAAAATTATATTCCTTTAAATGATTAAATAAATTATAATCCATAATGAATATAATTTTTAACCATATAATCATTAGAAAAACATGTTATTCAAAAACACAGTATGGGGAAGAATAAATCACTAATTTCAAAATAAATTCACATATTCATTGGAAATATTCACTAACACTTCATATTTTTAAATTAAAACAAATTATTTTATTAATATTCATTTCATGTAAACAATAAATAATTTAAATAGATATCAATATTAAAAATAAAAATAATTAGTTGAATAAATAAGCATTCAAAACAAAAAATTTCTGCCTTTATAATTATAAATTTATACGCGAAATAAAAAAACAATCCATTAAAAAACATTGTACAAATAAAAAGGGAAATTTTTATAGAGATTTTATAATATTTTCACAATCCTATAAATAGTGATTTTAATTAATATAAATCTCCCATAATATAATTGTTTTGAAATTAAAACTAGAGAGCCTATTTATAAACAAGAACACATACAATAATAATTTTTTTATTAAGGCTTGATAGTGAGAATATATATTATCTTATATTTAATAAATGTATTTTAAAATATAATCATAAAAAACTATATATAAAAATAAACCATTAAGATTAAATGAGAAGTAGTATGTGATATTCTATTTCCTAATGATATGGAATGAGTATAGAGATAATGTGTGAGTGAGGGATTGGTTTATAATATTTATGTTTCCCAAGATAGAAATAATGTGTAAATTTATAGTGGTTGTGCGTGTTATATTTAAAAATATACATACATTTCGACTAAATTATTTACAATGAATGTACGATCATATATGAAATATGTTTCCTAGAAGAAATTATAGATTTGTAAATCTACATAGGATTTTGTAGTTTCTAAAAGGTTCATATTATCCACATATATTTCTAATGAATTAAAATATATTTTTTATATATTCAACACTTATTCCCAATTTTGTAACATTAGTGACTGATAACGAATATGATGACGTTGAATTTAAGTAAGGTGTATATTATTTTAATTCTAAAATGAATGGAAAATATAAATCAATAGGGTATTCACACACACACATACACAAACTCACACAATCACCCTCACACAAACAAACACACCCCGCAATTCTGAATTGTTTTATTATTCAAGAAACCCCATAATCACATGAGTAGTATATACAAGATTACGGTGGACTATAATAATTCCAGACAAGCGGGTCTCCCTAATAATATATACTAATTCTATGTTCATTTGATTAGAAATAGAAAAAAATTACGTTTATCATCTACCACTATATACTCCATGGACGTTAAGTAATCAGCTACTTTATTACCTTCTCGCCATGTATGAATAAACTAGATGGTGATACTACCGAAGATTTCTCATAACATCCTTATAACATAAGCAATCGACCATGGAGGCTGAATCCAACCATTCATCGTGTCCTACATAATATTGGAGTCATTTTCAATTTTACTAAGTGATTACTTATACTAATTACACAACATGATGCTAGTATACCTGGTCTCAACCTCATCCATGAATTTCCCCTACCATACAATGCATCAAATGCAAGAAGAATGCTTCGAATACTATCCCAAACAAAACCACCACCTCTAATGTTTACCTAATGCAATATCCATCAAAATTATTTTTTAAGACCATATTAGGAGGTGAGTAGAGAACCCAGTTCCCCCTTGTCCCCTTTTCTGAATGAGATAGAAAATAAATAAAATATTGCATACACCCCAATGTAGTGGCGTCACTTGAAATTTTTCAGCACCAAACCAAGTCAATTAGAAGAAATATTGTCCTCAAGATAACAGACCTAGCTGTGGAATGAGTATCCTCAAAATGAGACTTGTTTTTCCACCGAAATACACCAACACACTGCACTATAAATAACTTCACTAGCTATTATTCTCAGGACCACATCAATCAAACCATGAAACAATTATCTAGAAAAGATGTTTCAGACGAAAAAAATCATAAGAAGTTCGTGAAAAAAAAACCTCCAAACATACATGGAACATTCACTCTCAAAAAATAAATGGATGGAGTTCTCTTCTTTATTCACAACACAACAATGGAATTTAGAAATTAGATTAATTCCCCTTCTTTTAACATTAACATCAATGGAAATCTCTTGGTTTCTAATTCTCCATACAACGAAATTAAATTTTTGGGGAATGTTACTACACCACACTATCATATTCCAGATATCATGTTATCTTTGTGAAATATAAACATTTATAAACTCTTTAGCAGGAAACAATCCCGAATTATAATCTGTAAAGACACATTTGTCAGGTTCCCGATTTAAAATAATAGGGTCAAAAGTCATCCTTTGATCTTTATCTATAATAGCACTGGTAAAATAAAGAAAACTACTATCCTCCCTTGTAGAGACCCAAAGATTGACGTATAAGGACATTACATTACTTTTTCGGAATACATAGTACATAAAAAAACAAACACACAAGGACCGTAAAACTTTAGTGTCTTTGGAAACTTCGAACGTAATCTTCTAATCGTGTTAAAAGATCTTCAACATCTCCCATAAAGATCCTCCCCTTTTTTTCTTACCTAAAACCTTTCTTTATATCCTGGGGAAAAGAAAACATAAAAAGGGTGAGCTCAAATTCTTAGTAAGGGTAAGCATGGATAAAATAAAACATTCCATATATATTTGAACATAAAAACATGAACATAATGTTTAAACATCAAAAGCTTGACAAATGTCATAAAACATGGAATTACGTAAGGGATATATCATAAATAAACATTAAGAATGATAAAATAGCATGGGAATAAAACATGTAATTGTGGAAACTATTAAGCAGATGATATGATTTCTATAGTAGCCAAGGCATTGCTGCCAAGACCATCTTAGTGGACAAAGTCCCTTTCTAAATCGAGTTCAATCCTCGTTCCAGTACTGTATTATTGAACCGATTTATCTTGCCATTCCAGCCATGTCTATCTCATGAGATATAAATCATTACCCAATGCATTTGAGGGAGATATAGGTCCCATCCATCTTATAATGAAATAATTCTTACTTGTTCCACAAAATAAACATACATCATTCATAAAAACCCAATAAATAAAATGGGTTCCATAAACATCATCCCATCATCAAATAATCCATATAAAATAAATGGATATCATTTCATAATAAGAGAAGTGAAACCATGTAAATCATAGATACATTATACTTGAAACATACACATATTAAATAATGTCATCTTAGATGAAAAATGGTTTTGATAAAACACTTGAAATGAATTCTTGGGGAAAATATCCCTTTTTCTTCAAAATCATTTTCTTTTCACAAAATGTCATGAAATTTTAAAAGAAAAGGATTTTGTTGAAAAAATGCATGAAATCTTTTGGAGTAAGATTCATGAAAACAAGGCTTTATAAAACTGTAAAAATCCATTCGTGCCATATAAGTTTAAAAAAACATTCTTTCGTACTTTTTCCAGACAAGTAAAAAAGTACCTCGTAACGTAAACAAAAGAAATATTCCTTACATACCATGTAGTAAAAGTCAAAAATGGGTAAAAAGGACTTTAAAAATACATGAAAACACCTTTATAAAACATGGACATGGATGATAGAAATAACCCCAGTAAACACTTACGAAAAAGGAATCTCGGATAAAAATGACATTTGCAAAATTATCCCTTACCATAGGTCCGATTTGCTACGTAAGTGTCCTAACCTCCTGAATAATGATTTAAATAATGTCATTGACTTATTCCAGAATCATTATCATTGTTATGACATCATATATGGTTCACTTATGACTTTATTTTTCCCGTTCTATTGTAAATTCCATGTTAAAGACTGTTTTGGGTAAAATCGTTTCATTTGTCGTCCATGTTATGACTTGTAATTATTCATATGATTACTTAGATCATGATTACTTAATTCCAGAATATAAAACATGATTTATATATAATATATATTCAGAACATACATAAATATAATAAATCAGTAAATGGAAAGAAATACACCATTCATGGAGACGATAGGTCGTACGTACACATGAACGCTATTTTCGTTTCCTTATTGAGTTGAATGGAATTAAGTAGATGACATACATATATATAAACATAAATCCAGTATCATTATTATGTCCTATATTTCATGATTAATTATTATATATACTTTATAATCATCTCATTGAACCACATTTATTTACTGACATCAACCGTGTCTCTCAGATTTTTGAAATTCCACTCACAGAAGCGATAAAATTATGTTTTATGAAAAATTCAATTTTTTAAACTACCATTTAGTGGTTTCACTATTCATCAAAAAATGACGGTTTCCAGAAAAATACCAAAAATTAGGCCTAAGATATATTTGATATTATGAACTCAAAAATGATGTCTATTTTACCAAATTCAAAAACATATTAGTTGAATTAATTAATTTAAAAATTAATTCCCATCGTCAAAACAAATAGTGTTTTCTTAAGAGATAATAACTATCTAAAGATTGACACTTGTTTATGTCTGGTTTAAATGTGAAATTACATGCAATGACCAATATTGTATTAAATTGTACAAATATATTCTAAATATACTTTAAAACCACTAAAATTAATAATTTATCACTATTATTTATTTTGATTAAAAATGTGTTTTTAATTAAAATTTAGTAATTTTCACTATTCATCAGAAAATGAAAGTTATCCGAAAAGTATCAAAATTTTACCCTATTCTAATTTTGATCTTCCGAATCCAAAAATGAAGTCCATTTTCAAAAGTAAAATTTAAATAATTTCAAAAGGTGGTTATTACTATTCATAACGGCTAGTTCATACTAATATTATAATAATATCTCCTTTAGTGAAACTCGGTATTGCGTACTACACACGCTATCGAGGAAGATCGTGATTGCGTGTAATATAAGGCAAGCCATGGATGCGTGTTGTGCAAGATCCTTTTGGTGTAGAATACAACACAAGCCATTATTGAAATTAAAATGAATATTTTTCATAAAATCTCAGGGTGTTAAATTCTACCCCCCTTGAAATTAATTTCGCCCCCGAAATTCGTCAGGGTTATAAATGGTTTACTAATCTAATGTTTCTTTAATAGAAACCCACATCGTAAAAATGAATACCAAAACCATTCTTTAGAAAAAAAATTATGAAATGTAACGGTTACCCAAATAAACTAATCATTGGGTTTCCACATAGGTGAAAATATGGATATGGAAGAGAAATATAACCATCATGTTCTGATGGAGAGTGGTAGAGAACATGGCTATGGAAAATCTAGCAATCATAAAGCCATAAATTTGTGATGATCTAAGGTACCATCTGATTTATCAGATATAAGAGCACTAGGACAACATTTTTGGTTTTCAAGATTGTTTCCCTAAAGTTGATGAAATTGGAATTAGAAGAAATACTTTCGTGATTTCGGTATAGTCTCACCATTGGTCATTTTTTGAAAATTTTCCACTTAATCTATTAAATAAATGAATTTGAATTTGTCATTCATGACATGTTAGTAGATCATGTGATAGAATGATGGGTCATTTCATCTGTCTCAAACAAAAGGTTAGAAAAGTTATCAAAAAATACATAAGTCCATCTACAGTGATATTAATCATATATGGATACTAAAATGGACTTATACTTCATATATAATACTGCTTAATATAATAAAACTAGTTTCTACTAAACAGGGACTTCCTTTATGCCAGTGGTAGGAAATAACGACCAGTTGCACTTCAGTTGTGGGTTCGATTCCCATAGCCTTGTCTGATGCGATGGGTTGTCTCCCGTCCTGCAGGTTGTGCTTCTTCTAAAACTACATTACTCTAACATCCCATCAAAAATATCGAAAACATTTCTATCCATAAACAATACTAACTTATGTCCAACATAATCCATTCCAATCTTTAGGCTTATCCATAATACTGTAGTCCACTCTCATGTTATAGTGGAAACGATTACCAAAGGTTTCATATAACAAGCATTTTAATTCCATCGTTGATCCCCATATATCAAAAGATATGTCTTTTTGGTCACATTCCAAACATTGGAAGGCCTTAATCATGTATTCTCTTGAAATATGAACACCCATTGAACCTTATTGAAAACATGAATACAGTTAAAAGTTAACACTTTCCACATACCAAAATCCTCAAAATTCTATATACTCAAACCATGGTTTCACTTAGTCCTTATATCAATCATGAGCTCATGAATATTGTCAAACATTTCATTTTTTCCTTATCTCTTCATTATGCGCATATCATCTTTTTTCCAAAAATAACTCAATCCCTTTGCTTGGTTACCGGTACCATAAAATTATTGAAAACCACAATATACTATTACAAAAAGATTCTAATAAACCATAAAATTACCTCAACAACATTATTCGTGAATACCAATACATAAACACTTCAATCCATCCTCTTCAATGATTGACCTAGAATAATTCCTTCCTTGATTTAGAAGTAACTTTTTAGGTCCAGGCATTGAGTTGGGTAATGCCCATGTTCTCCACAAATAAGACATTGAACTCCATAACAGTCTGTCACTTTGTGACCCTTTTCTCCACACAGATAACATCTATCCCTCCATTTGAGGTATTCCTCAAGGTTATTCTTCCCTTATTTAGAAATATCAATCTTCCTTTCTTTATGATCCTCCACATGTGAACATGTATAAAAGTCTATCGTCCTCTTATGTGATGAATTAGGCATACCACTAAATTTCACCTTGTTAATCATATATCGTGATGACTGATTTGGTATAATCACAATATCATTCTCTCAAGGCATTACACAATTTTGTTGCTCATAGTCAACAATTTTTCCATTGGATTCAATGTTAACCGAATTCCTTCTGGTTCCCTCAATTAACTAAAACACAAAAAGAATTCTGTGAGAGGAAAAAATCATGCTAGAGAAAACAACATAGTAAAGGGGGAGTACTCTCAATATCTAACATCTTAGGTTAAATTCTAAGATCGTTACCATATTTTTAGGACTATATCCTATACGTATACTTATCCTTAGGGACATCCCTATACACACCTTAGAAATATCTCTAGGGATCTCACTAACATTTTCGCATCCTAGTTTCCAATGGTTGACTAAACCTTTCCTATGATACCAACTATAGAGACCCAAAGCTTGAAGTACACGGACATTACATTACATTTGCGGAATACTTAGTACATAAAAAAAACACACACACAAGGACCGTAAAAGTTTAGTGTCTTCGGAAACTTGTAAGGTAATCTTCTAATCGTGGTGAAAGATCTTCATCATATCCCATAAAGATCTTCCCCATTTTTTTCTTACCTAAAATCTTTCTTTATATCTTGGGGAAAAGAAAACATAAAAAGGGTGAGATCAAATGCTCATTAAGGGTAAGCATGGATAAAATAAAACATACTATATATATTTTAACTTAAAAACATGAACATAATGTTTAAACATCAAAAGCTTGAGAAATGACATAAAACATGGAAGTACGTAAGGCATAGATCATAAAGAAACATTAATAATGATAAAATATAATGATAATAAAACATTTAATTGTGGAAACCATTATGCACATGATATGATTTCCATAGTAGCCAAGGCATTGCTGCCAAGACCATCTTAGTGGACAAAGTCCCTTTCTGAATCAAGTTCACTCCTCATTCTGGTCTTGTATTACTGAACCGGTTTAACTTGCCGTTCCAGCCATGTCTATCTCACGAGATATAAATCTTTACCCAATTCATTGGAGGGAGATATAGGTCCCAACTATCTCATAATGAAATCATTCTTACTTGTGCCACAAAATAAACATACATCATTCATAAAAACCCAATAAATTAAATGGGTTCCATAAACATAATCCCATCATCACATAATCCATATAAAATAAATGGATATCATTTCATAATAAGGGATGTGAAACCATTTAAATCATAGATACATTATACTTGAAACATACACATATGAAATAATGTCATCTTAGATGAAAAATGGTTTTGATAAAACACTTGAAATGAATTCTTGAGAAAAATGTCCATTTTTCTTCAAAATCATTTTATTTTCACAAAATGTCTTGAAATTTTAAAAGAGAATAATTTTATTAAAATATTCATGAAATATTTTGGATGATTCTTCATGAAAACAAGGATTTATAAAACCGTAAAAATCCGTTCGTTCCGTATAAGTTAAATAGAACATTCTTTTCGTACTTTTTCCAGAAAAGTCAAAAAGTACCTCATAACATAAACAAAAGAAAGATTCATTACGTACCATGTAGTAAAAGTCAAAAATGGGTAAAAAGGACTTTAAAATACATGAAAACACTTTTATAAAACATGGACATTGATGATAGAAATAACCCCAGTGAACACTTACGAATAAGCAATCTCGGATAAAAATGAGATTTGCAAAATTATCCATTACCTTAGATCTGATTTGCTTTGTTAGTGTCCGAACCTCCTGTATAATGATTTAAATAATGTCATTGACTTATTCCAGAATCATACTCATTGTTATGATATCATATATGGTTCACTTATTACTTTATTTTACCCGTTCTTTTGTAAATTCCATGTTAGAGAGCGTTTTGGGTAAAATCATTTCATTTGTTGTCCTTGTTTTGACTTGTAATTATTCATATGATTACTGAGATCATGATTACATAATTCCAGAATATAAAACATGATTTATATATAACATATATTCAGAATATACATATATATAATATATTAGTAAATGGAAAGAAATACACCGTTCATAGAGACGGTAGGCTGTACGTACGCATGAACACTGTTTTCGTTTCCTTATTGAGTGGAATGGAATTAAGTAGATTACATACATATATATACACATAAATCCAGTTTCATTATTATGTCATATATTTCATGATTACTTATTATATATACTTTATAATCATTCATGAATGGTTAACGTGGAGAATGAATCTCATCGCGTCTTGGAGACGGTAGTCCGTACGTACGCACGAGCGATGATATCATTCTAATGATCGTGGAATTGTATTGGAGTGTATGTATACTATTTAAGAATCAATATCACTTTAAAATAATCATATATATTTATTATTTACACCATTATATCCATCCAAGTAAGGTGGTGGTGGAAAATAGATTACACCACGGCGTGGAGACGGTATTCCGTACGTACGCGCGCGCGGTGATTTTGTTTTCTGTAGGATGGATAGATGGTGAAATAGGGTTGTTTAATAAATATATTAACATATCAGTATATGTGTGATACTGATTTTATTACTTAATAATGAAACAACCTAAGAAGAGGAAGTTTACGAAAAAATAATGTTGAAATAATCGGTAATAGACATTAACTCTTCTTTGAAGCGCCTCTTTGAGTCCTCTTCTTAGGGCACTAAAATTGGTCTTTTAAAAAGACCAGAACCTCTAGGATGTTTCTAGGGAAGTGAAGAAGAGAATTTGGAAGGGTTTGGAAGAGCATTAAGGCTCAATGTGGTGTGAGGAAGAGAGAGAGGAGGTGCCCTTTTATAAGGGAGGAGAGGGGCTCCTTTGGAAAACTAAAAATATTATTTTAGTATAAAGTCATTTTCGGTTTTAAATAGCTCCAAATTGATTTATTTTGAAGATAAGGTGGTTATCGGTCGAAATCTTCTCATACAATAGAATTTATACAAGTTTAGGTTCCTATTTTAACCTTATCATTTATATTTAACTTTAAGTTAGATAATTTTACTTTTACCGTGTCTTTTTGTGTTCTTACACTATAAGGTTAATAAACTTACTATAACAAGCCAAAAGAACCCCAAGATGTTTATTATTAATATATATAACCTTATCTAAGTAATTTTGCCTAACCTTAGAATTTTTGGAATAAAATAACAAATAATAATATAATATTTTTTTTAAAAACTATTTTATGTCAATTTTGACAATATTTAGTAATTGATTTTTGTAAAAATCATAAAAAAATGATTAGTTCAAAAAAAGTTAATTAAATAAATATTAACATGTTATATTAACCTAGAAAATTAGTGGAATTCATAAAAAGTCTCAAATTACATTTATATGGGTGTTTATAACATCAATTTTGACAATAAGTCATTAATAAGATAATTACTGCATCATCATTGTGTCATAAATTAATTAAATTATGTAATGTTAAAAAATTACAAATAAAATACAATTATGTAGGAAATCTTTTTAAATTTCTAATGAATATTTATAGTCGAATTTATCTTATGTATAACCCTATATTAAAAATTAACTACTTATTAAACATTGATTTTAACTATTTTAACCCTTCTTTAAATAAATTCATAATAAATGTCCAAATCTAATCCATGTGGGCCTAAATGGTCATAATTTATTCCTAAGGTTGTTTCTGGTCGAATTAAACTTATCCAATAGAATTAGGACATCTGTTAGGGTAATAATAATATCATTTTTACCCTTAATTACCCTATTTACTTATAACCGTGGTAAAAAAGTAAAAAGTTACTATTCGCCAAAAATTAATTTCATCTCATTGAACCAAATTTTACTTACTGACATCAACCGTGTCTCTCGGATTTTTGAAATTCCACTCACAGAGGTGGTAAAAATATGTATTATGAAAAATTCATTTTTTGTAAACTACCACTTAGTGTTTTCACTATTCATCAAAAAATGAAAGTTTCTAGAAAAATACCAAAAATTAGGCCTAAGCTATATTTGATTTTATAAACTCAAAAATTATTCCTATTTTACCAAATTAAAAACATATCAGTTTCATTAATTAATTTAAAAATTAATTCCCATCGTCAAAACAAATAGCGTTTTCTTAAGAGATAATAACTATCAAAAGATTAACACTTGTTTATGTCAGGTTTAAATGTAAAATTACATCCAATGACCAAAATTGTATTAAATTGTAAAAATATATTCTAAATATACTTTAAAACCACTAAAATTAATAATTTATCACTATTAATTTTTTCATTAAAAAGGTTGTTTTTAATTAAAATTTAGTAATTTTCACTATTCAACGGAAAATGAAAGTTATTCGAAAAGTACCAAAATTTTACCCTATGCTAATTTTGATATTCCGAATCCAAAAATGAAGTCCATTTTGAAAAATAAAATTTACAAAATTTCAAAAAGTGGTTATTACTATTCATAACAGCTAGTTCATAATAATATTATAATAATATCTCGTTTAGTTAAACTCGGTATTGCGTACTACACACGATATCAAGGAAGATCGTGATTGTGTGTAATGCAAGGCAAGCCAGGGATGCGTGTTGTGCAAGCTCCTTTTGGTGTAGCATAAAACAGAAGACATTAATGAAATTAAAGAGAATATTTTTCATAAAATCTCGGGGGTGTTACATCCCTGAAGAAAATCAATGGAACTTGACATCCTGGAAAAACAAAAACCATACGTTCCCCATTTTGTTCTCAAAATTAAATATCACCCCAGAAAATAATCCAATGTGAATGTTGATGAATGACAGGGATAATATGCATGATTAATGACCTGAAAGGTGAAAAATTATTACTGCCTTCCAAAATGTATTCACCTAATAAAGGGATATTTTTAACCCAAAGAGTCTGACCATCCACAACCTCCCACGCAATCAAAGCATGGATATAGTGCATTGTATCCAATTGACTACTGACATGAATACCAACCTCATAAACTGGCCTTTCCAATCTATTATATGATGTCTAATGGAAATTCCCCTCATGATGAGCATCTCAAATAAAATCATCCATGATTTTTTCAATATCAGTAAGAAAACCCTTAGGCAAAATGGTTTCCAATAGCACATGAATCATTATAGCCAACAATACACTATTGATTAATGTAATCATACCACTAAA
This sequence comes from Viscum album, assembly GCA_963277665.1. NCBI lineage: Eukaryota > Viridiplantae > Streptophyta > Magnoliopsida > Santalales > Viscaceae > Viscum > Viscum album. The sequence continues at coordinate 50,714,595 of OY728143.1, read as the reverse complement.
GGATAGAAAATGAACTTTATAGTCCAAAATATGTCTTTTAATTCTATTAATAAGGCAAAAACTCCTCTAATATAGATATGACCAGGAGATATAGATTATCTACGATATTCCCAGGACAAAGAACCATTATGAATGTTAAACATTTTTGAAATAGATAGGAATTGATTGTCACCACATTTTTTAGAAATATACGATCTACTCTTTTCCCTGTTTAATAATTACCCACACTAGAAACAATATTCATCTAGAAATTTAACAAGACCACTAATAAATCTCACACTAGCGTTGATAAAAATCAATGTATGATATGAAAACATCATGTGTGAAATGTAAGGAAGCTTAATTCATCATCGATAAGGTATAATTTCTCATATCGATGACTTTTTATTTATTAGATGACTCAAAACATCATGCATGATTATAAACAGGGTTGGAGATAAAGGATCTTGTTGACATAAACCAAGAGTTTCATTGATAAAACCATGACTTTTACCCTTGAAAGAGACTAACATAGAGGGAGAACTAAAACATCTAAATGGGATATGAATAGCCCAGGAAAAAAATTCCCATACTTTTTAATACCCTGATTATAAAACCACATCTCATTCTGTCACATGCTTTGTTCATATCATGTTTCAATGGCATATTTTAACCATGGAACTAGGAGTTTATATCACAAAAAAAGTTCATGAGACAAGGAAACTGCTCCTTAGAGAGAGATACATCTAACAAAACCATTATGTTCTAAGAAAATCCAACAAGAGACTAAAATTGACATCCATGAGTTAACGATACTATATAAAATATTATAGGGAATGTTTTACATACGCACTAGCCTATAGTCGCGAATTAATTAGTGATTTTTGACACTGGTAATCATAAGTAGTGTAGTTGAAAAAACCACCCTTGGAATAAACCCACCACGAAAGATGTACTGAATATCCAAAATAATATCATTTTTTACAACTTCCAAGGACCCCCTATAAAACGGTCCTAGAAAACCATCATGGACCTGGGCACTTTCCGGATGAAAATTAATCATAGAATCATAAATTTCCTTCTCATCAGGAACCAATTCAATTATATAATTGTATAGATTAGACATCATATTCCGAATCTCCTTAAATAAATCTGCATCCCTACTAGGATAACCATTCACTAAATTCAGAATAGAATCAGCAAGAAAATTTTTGAAGAAGGAAAAGGCTAAAGGCCAAACCACATCCCTATATCCTAAGAACGAACCATCATATAAAAGGATATTCTACTGAACCATATTTCTCATATGTTTTATACAGGCATAGAAATATGTTGAATTTTTATCTACTTCATTCAACCATTTTAGTCTTTCACATTCATGATAATTACCCTCCTTTTTTATAACGAGTTCTTATTTAACATATTTATTACTCCTAATGTCTTCGTATATCTCATCATCCCACCTTTATTCCAGCGTTCATTCCATAATTTTAACCTCATTTTTCTTATTTTCCAGATCATGATAAATATGAGGACTATCGCCCACCCAATCATTTGACCTGTACATTAGAGGTCTCAAGATACTATGAATAGCTACCCTTGAAAAACCTTGAACTTCTTCCTCACAACAGCCTTGGAAAACCCGATGATACTCACATATTTCATTCAAATGTAGACAACACTAGAAATAATCTCTACAAACATTCCTAGAAGATAATGAAACAAGAGGAGGGGAGTGATTTTAATTTCCATGCACAAGATGATCTACTTTCATATTAGAGAATCTACAAAAAGCATGAACATTTTCAAGACACTAATCTAGATGACTCCAACATCTATTATTTCCCTTCTGATTATTACACCATGTGAAACAATCACTAGAATAACCCATATCAGTAAGATCCTTCCCTGCCATGAACTAAACAAAACTACTACCACCTAATCGAGGAAAATCACCCCTCCCTTTATTTAAACCTGGCTCCGTAATAACATTAAATTCTCCACCAAAAATCCATGGCAGACCTTCCAAATCCATACAATTTATGTTCGTCCATAAAAGTCCTCTCTTTTGGTCCTCAAAACAACCATAAAAAAGAATACAAATAGAATATATATACCTGTTCGACTCAGTATTTTTTTTATGGTAACAAAAATATTTTACATATATATTTATATATTTTTAATATTATTTCTATAAAATCATTTGAGAATTATTCATGAAGCATCAGAATCTTGACAAGGCCACCATAATTTATTTCACTTTTGAATGAATATTTGATGTTGGAATTTATAATGCACACAATTCCATCATGATTCTATAATTAGTACACGAGTTTTCCTTTCTATAGACCAAATGTTAAGAGAGGTCACTAGTTACCGTGGATCTGGATACCATTATGAATAATGATTTCCTTGTTTTTTTATTTGATGAATTTGGTTTTGTCATTAAATGTGTATGATAATGTATGTATGACATTATAATGGGATAATATGATTCCATTGTTTGAAAAAAATCATATTATTGTAAAGAGAAATAGAAAAAAAAAGATAACCCCAATGGTTTTCTATTCAAAATCATATGGTTGATCATAATACATCATAAATATTATATAAATCAAACATATTTTATCCGGAAGAAATTTTTATTAATTGATTTATAAATTGGGTAAATTGTACCAGCATTTGATCCATCCTATATCGATGATCCACTTTTTGAAGTGCCTCTATATGTATCTAACACTCTATATATGTGGATGTGAAAATAAACAGGTTTATTGATCCTTAGAACTCTTCTCAGACACACTCTTCTACAACATGTTTCACCTCATGGTCCACATGAAAACCATGCACACTTTGAGGATATTCATGAAGATTCTCTACTTTCTAATTGTTATAGTTGTGGGATCTATACACGGGCAAAAATTCACCTACATCACATAGATGGATTGGCTGGCATTCTTTACCACCAATGTAGTGGTTTATTGGTCCACAGTTACCTAATGTTTTATTGTTTTTAAAATTACATATGTTTTAAAAATATATAAAAATAATAATTAATATAGTTATAATTTTTAAAATATCTATTTAATATAGAGACAATGAATTTTTTATCTCAAAAAATATATAAGTTAATTATTCATGTAATTAAATACACATAACATTTAAATGACAATTTTTGTAAATAATATTTAATAAAATTATTGAATCAATATTTTAATAATCAAATTATATAAAAAAATCAATTTCATAATAATATTATTATAAAAATTTATAAAATTATAATTTTTAAAAATTAAGTTATTTTATAAAAATAATTTTTAATATTTAACACTCACATTATTTTAAAATTCATATTTACATATAATAAATTTTAATTAATGAAATATTTAAAAAATAAATATTATTTTATTAAAATGAACTCATTACTCACTTCTTAAAAAGTTTTAATCATTAATTCAAACCAACCTTCATGGTTATAATCTATTAATATTCATCCTATGTCTTGTTATATTAATCCACAATCCATGAATTCCAATTATTATCACTTACAATGAGGGTTCTTATTTCCCCATTACAATGTATTATCGTCCCTATTCTAATTGGTGGATTCTTAATAATAGATGATGGTAAGGACTTTTTATATGATCAAGCTGTAGTTTTTATTATTTTATACAATAAAATTTTAATTTTGATTATTTTTTACATTTTTTATTATAGCATAATTTCTCCCAGATTATTATAATTTGGTATTTTTATATCATTATATTTTGGATTTTCTGAATTTAAATCACTAGTATTCTATCTTGAATTTATTTTTTCAATGAAATTTTATAAATATTATATAAATAGAATTTATACACTAAAATTAAATGATGTTATTTTAGTTGTCGTTGAAATATAATAAATTTTACATGATAATTATAAAACGTTTAATTTTTGAATATAATATTTTTAACATAATCATGATACATAAAGTTATTATTACTAATATTATTTTTTGAATAAATGTAATCAAAAATACATAAAATTTCAAAACAACTTCTATGAAAATGATTAATGATAGAGAATAAATCCCCGAGTTTTCCCTCTTATTAGTCCCTGGATTAAGACTGGAACTCTGGGTATAAAAGTATAAAATAATGGAATATATTACCCAAAAAAATATTATAGGATCATGATGTTGGATTAAAATACACCATGATAATATATCATATAATGTAAAATTAAATCCAAAAACATTCCATGACCATTTTAGAATTTAAATACATACAAATAAATGGTTGTTTGAAAAATACCAATAGAAAGTCCAATAAAAGTGAAATAACCATAGAACCCAATCCGTAGCATGAAATTTCCATCATAATCCCTAGTGTCCTCATGAAAAATTAAAAAGATCTATAAATAGGGTAATAATTCTATTATAATCATTATTATCATCACAATGGTTTGTAGTCCTAATCAGAAACGTGTATAGTTTTGTGGCATTTAACAAATAACATAATGAGTGGGAACCTGAGGAGGAAAAATATGAAATCCCAGACATACTAAGGATCACTCCCCAAATCACATATCCAATATAGTTATCTCGTGAAAATATAATTAATGTTACACCTTGTTTCCTCCCCTATGATTTTCTTCTCTCATGACCTAAAATAAAACATTTGGTTGTCTCGTCCTTTATATACACATTGTATCACATAACTATCCATATCTAATGGAGTTCGGGATGTATCACTACTTATTCCACAAATAAATAATCTATAATTTTGTTCTATCATCAATCATCACTGTGTTAAATCATTTATTACAATAAAACATATGTCTTATCACATCACATCCCACCCAAATACATTTAGGCCATCACATCATGTCTCATCGAAAAACTAGGGCACTAGGGTATCATAATCCTAATTGAAAAAACATCATTCCCTCACCAAACAATTAATTACCTCACCATATATGACATATCATTAGAGGATCATCAAATGACACATGTATTGAAAAAATATCAGAAATGTATACGGGGAATTCTCCAGCACCAACCCATGTCATCACTACTGAATAAATATCAAGGAAGAGGGGGTAACCAACAATATATATCACCACAATACTAGATGTTGGGGAAATCAACAAGAACACATGAATTTTGGATGTTGGTAATTTTATACAATTATGATGAGTCTTTTATAAAATTGGAATATGATATATGATAATAGACATTAAAAAATACCCCAAATATGTGTTCACAACAATTTCACTATAGATCACCAAAACATAACCACTTCACCAAAAAAACATCCTCCACATCTACTACCACAATTCAAATGCAACAAACTAGACACATGCCACATTAAAGATAAAATCCCACATTAATTTTAAGTTTTAAAATTATTATATACTTTATTCACATCTGTAGGATTGTATTTAATAATCCATCACTTTTCACATTTACAAAAAACACACATTTATTATTCATGTTAATCAAACCAATTACAAATCATTAAAATTGGATCATTCTTACATATAGATCATCCAATGTTATTTACCTAATTATTAAATATTATTCAATTGTTTAATATGACCCAAGCATAACCACACTACAAAATAGCTCGCCCATCTTTAATAAACCATTACAAAAAACACCATAGAAACTAATTTGTCTCTTTACAAAATCCACCATTATCAAAAACCATAAAATGAAACCATCAAATATCACAATCATATAATAACATAAAAAATATACACAACCACTATAACATGAAACAACCACACACAACTACCACTAAAAAAACCATACTCACCCATTCTATTTACCAATCATCACATTTAAAAAACAACTTCCTGCATCATATCCCACGTAAGAAAACTATCTCCATATTATACAAGTTTTTTCGAAACCCATGCATTCTATACCATCACGACGCTATATCACCCATCATATAAAAAAATATTAGACAAAAAAACAGAAAATAAAATCTCAGAGTCACAAAATTTGATTCATGGAGATACATTAATAAAATTTATTATTTAGGAGGGGTATTATCGCAGTACCATATTTCGATGTGAAACCAATTTACTATCATTATATAAATTGATTTAATTTATATTTATGGATATCAAAACCATCAACATAGCAAGGATCAGACATAGATACCAACTACATTGAAATCATGTATCATAAATACCATAATTATTTATGAATTTAAATATTCAGGTATAATCTCATAACAATATCATCACATCTATCAAAATATAAAATATATCCTTATACCCATTAATAATATATTTATAAATTAATATCATTATTAAGAAGACACTTATTGTACAACCAATTTAATGAAAAATCATGAAATTGTCAAACATTCGTGTAAATATAGTGATAACAAGATTCCAAATATTATAGATCCCTTTTGACTCATTGTGAACAATAATGTGTATGATAATAACCCATGAAACAGGAACCATAAAAGAAACCCATTGATAAAAAACACACCATAATATCATTAAAATGTTTCTCAATCACCCCCATAATGAACCATATTAGATTGTTTAACATTAAAAACATAGATACACATGAAAAATAACATATAGCCTTTACATAATGTAAATGTGGAATCCATAGACAATTAAAATGAATTTTTTTATTTTTTTAATTCATTAATTTATTTATTTAAAACATCAGAATAGACAAATTCACACATAAATAAAATCAATCTTGATTCGTGAACCTATCCAATGTATCTACCATACAAATATAATCATCTCACATGTTTATTCAATTTTATTACATTCCATTCATCTGATCATGGAGTGATTTAAAATCATGATTCCTAAATGGCCACCTTGGATTTTTTCACACTCCAATGTCAAATATGAATTTTTACCTGACTTCCTTGGAAATAGTTTTCATTCCCGTATAAAAACTCTACCTTTTCTGTTAATTGAAACCATTTAAACAAATCTTCAATGAACCCTTTCCTCAAATTTTACCCCTTAGGGGATTTTAATGAAATAATAGATTAAATGAACCCTATGTTCTGATATTAATAGACCACAAGGTGGAAAAAATAAATGTGGATATTAAAATATTTCCAAATGGATGTAATTACCCACTAACTCATTATTGGATGAATATATTGGAAAAATCAACAAATACTACATAATATAATATAAAATCATACCCAAAATTGTCCACAATTAATTATTGATGCGATAAGATATAGAAAAGGTCTCCCAATAATATTCCAAATGATAATACACAAACAACTGACATGATTGTAACCCCAAACCCCATGATAGAGTTGTTTTGATTTGTAACAAAACACATCCTAGAAACAAGATAATAGTATATATACATAGTGTTAGTATATAAGTATACTCAGTACAATCATACCCAAGATATCTAGTGCACATGTAAAATGAATATACTAATGCACCAATGAAAAAAAAGAATAATTAAAAAGTAAAAAAACAAGTTTTCTAAACAATCATATTGTAATAATGATCTCTCTCCAAATCATGTATGAAATATAATAATATATTGTATAAAATATTGTGATGTGTTCCTAATTCCAAATTCACACAGATATTTTTCTCCCACAACCTAGCATTGAATGTATAATTCTATCATCTCTTCCATAAATTCACATCGCATAACTAGCAATGTCTAGTGTGGCTCATGACAGACCCCTTCAAACCACACCATCCCATTCTCTAGAATCTGGTTCTAGCATCACGAGTCACCATGTAATACTGAATATCACACAAAAACTATTTGGAATTCGCAACACATGTCTCAAAAAGAATCCTTGTCCATCACATTACAACTCATGATAATTAACAAGGACTAGGTTATCATGATGATTAAGGAAATTAACATTTTCTAATCTCCTACCACATATCACCCGAACATCATATCGCATCTATACACAACCACATTACATTAGATATGTCCTAAAAACACATTTTCAATCACTTTAGGGTAATCTGTAGGACAAACATGTATCATTACACGGGAAGGAAGACTAGTGTAGAGGAGGTATCGACTCATCCATATCATCATCATCATGGATGTTGGTGAAAGAAAAAAAAACCTAAAATCATTGGATGTTTTGTATGTTTTTCCAACTGAAGTGGTGAATAAATATAACTAAAATTTGAAAATAATAATAGATATCCCATTGAACCCAACCTATTCATTCATGAAAACATCACTAGAAAAAAAAATTAAACTACTATAGTACACACCATCCAATACCACGACTTCTACCACTAAAAATATCTCCACACAAGGAAAAAATAAACCACATAATAACACACTGAATTTCATGTTCCAAAATTTTCCATATTTAATGAGATTCCATTATCACTCATTTACTAATAAATATCATTTAAAAGCATCACAAATTTATATTATTTTTAATATATATTAATAAAATTACCACACATCAACACTTGAAAATTATAATTTATTTATAAAACAATTTAATTGTATTAATCTTTAAAAAATATTCTAAACCAAGCTAGGAAAATAACACAACCACACTACAAAATAGCTCTCTCCTCTTACACAAACCGTCACATCAACACTAAAAACAGTAGAACCAACTCACAAATATAACCACCCATCCCAACCATCACATAATAAAAAGACATCCCAACCATGGAACACTACAACCACTCTACGCCTCTGTCACCGCACATCAAAACAACTTCATAATGCAAACACAACCCACCACCACCATTGTACATCACAGCCACCACAAATCACACCCACAAAACAACTTCCCACATAGAATCACATTAGAACAACATCTCACAACTGACCCACTAATTTCACAACTCATCCATCCACCACCATCACCACACAACATTCCCCATAACAATAGGAAACAGAAAAATCTCAAAAACACAATTTATCACATATTAGGTTGGGTAAATTTTTATCATGGGATTAAATAACATTACTTCATTAATTAGAACGGTTTTATAAAACAAGTTGTATTTCTATGGGAAAAAAATTATTATCCACATATAAATTCAAATCATTTAGATTTTGTGTGATTAAAACAATCATCAAAAAAAATTTCTCACACAGATAACAACTATAATGTACGAATGGATCAAAAAAATCATGTTTTTTATCAATGAATGCAAATATGAATAATCTCAAATTTATTTCAACAACGTAGTAATGTACTGAGATTTCTTATCATCCCCATCAAGTAATTTTTTTTATCAATTATCATTATTAGGTCGACACATACTATCCCACAAGTGGATGAAAAAAAATAAATCTCCAAACATGTATATAAATAAAGAGAGACTGAGCATCCAATACCGAAATGAACCTTCACAATTACTCTACAGATATATTAAATGAGAAACTACTAGAAATCCAAAAATTGCATAATAAATATTACATATACTTGAACCACACTACTGGATCATAAAAACACAACGTGAACAAAAAAATAACCTCTATGAATACTATATGAATAAAATAATTTAACACATGGATAAATGATATAACTCCCCTTGGATCACAATTGAAAACCTCAATAAACATAAGATTATAATAGGATTAAAGGGGTTAGATGAACTTCTAATGGCTCATACAGTTCTCCCAAAAATCGATTGGACAAATTTTCAAATGAGTGAAATTTATAAGGATATATTATTTATAAACATGATATGTTTCTATTTATTGAAATAAAGATTTATGAATTAAAATAAAAACATTTCCATTTTCCAATGATTTTTTTTCATGAAACTGGTTTGTGTAATTAATTCCTTATAACACATGATTTCTTAAAAATTCATGGTATATCATATTGAATTAATTCATTTGGTGAAACCCACTTTAATTTCATGTATTTATACTTCATATATACACTCAATTATAAAAAAACACTAATCAAAAACTTCACATGACTAAAAATAAAAACAAAACATTGTTTATCCATTATTCTTAATAAAAAAAACCTTCTACAGTTTGGATCTAGCTTTATCCTCTACCTGAACCTAATTTATGTTTCTATGAACACCTATAATTCACTAATTCAAAATTTAATAGGAAATTATGAAATGTGATTTAAAAAAATTGAACTTGAACTTGTTAAATAATATTGAATTTGTTGAACAAATATTGGGTATAAATTCTATAGTTAGTAATTTATAAAATTGATAATGTCTAATTTTCTACATGTTCATTAGAACAATTGTCAATTTTAAATTCTATAAGTTCTTGAAAAATATTAAATTATTTGTTTTATGAATTATAATACGCGTTTTTAAATTATTTATATTACATATTAAAGACAATAATCTATATATAACTATTTTTTATAAAAAAATTCTTGTTATATAATAAAATAAATATCTGTGTATCAAATAATTGTTTTTATAATTCCTTAAAAATTATTTAGTTTTTATAATCCCCAAAAAATTATGTTAATATAATTCATTTTGTTGAAATAAAAAGTAAAACAACTTCATCTATACTATGTTATGAAATTATTATAAATTATTTTTTATAAATTAATAAAAAAATTTATAAAAATACTATTTATTATTGTTAGTATAACAGATTTAACATTCATCGTTAATAATTTAATTTTTTTTTAATTTCAATTTCTTTATTTTTGACCAATATTGAATATAACATTATATAATAATAAATATATTTTATTATTTTATATAAAAACTAATATTACAAGTCTTTAAATTTCATAATGGTGAGATTAGGGTGGTAAAATCAGTTTTATAACAATGTGATAGTTTTTTTGTTTTAATAATCCATTTTAATTGAAGATGATTGTTGGAGGATGTATTTTGTTTTGTATAATTTTATTTTGGTGATATTACCAATGTTATATTAGTTGTTTTATTTTCAACATAATGGAAATACATGATGATGTTCTATTAATTTTTGTGAGAAAGAAATTTTTTTTATAGTATTATTTATATTGAAAGATTTTTCATTGAAATGGTTCTTCCCACTATAATTATTGTTTTAATTTTTTATTTTTTCAATTATTTTAATTGTATATAAATACAAACAATCTAAAATACAATGAGATATGAGAAACAAAAATGTTAAATAAGAAAATTTAGATTTATTTTTAATGAAATGATTATATAATAAGGATTCAATGTACCAAATTGGGGCCTTTAGAAATGATAAAAATTATTGGTATGATGAATTTGAGATGTTATATAATTTTGGAAAAAATACTATGTGAATTAAAAGTTGAATTGTTGGGTGGATGTTTTTAAATGTTTTTTATAGATGGCGGGGGTTATTTGTGGAAGATTCAAAGAGATGTATTAGGTTAAATTTCTTGAGTTGTTGAGAAAATATGATTTTCCTAGAGATAGATTAAAAGGGGAATAAATACATTATATATACCCAAGGAATTTATAAGAATATGGGCTGATTTTGGAAATACTTTTTTTATATGATTAGTGAGTTAAAAATTTTAAAAATGATGATAGATAATTTTTAAAGCCTTTAGAGTCCACCTTGAGGTCATGGAATTAATATTCTACTATACCATTTTGCCTATAGATATGTGAAATGTGGACAGTTGGTTTAGAGAGGATTATATAAGATCAAGTATAATGAAAAAATCTCATCTTGTATATATTTTTTATTATTGAAAACAATTCTCATTTATATGATTCATATATATATGTGAATAAGATAGGGAATTGGTATTATATAGATAAATTCTAGATTAAATTTTAAGGGTTAATTAGATCAATTTTTTCCAAAGAGTAGAGATATGATTACTTTTTGATGTAATATTGTGGGGTACCATTAGTATAAATGAAACAACATTCATGTTTTTTCTCATTCATTGTTATATAATTAGTTGTTGTTGTGTCCTATAGTAAACAAACCCCTTTCAATAAGACATTTTGATTAATTTTTATCTTATATTAGATTTATTATTTAGTGAGATTTAATAATAAAAATATTTTATTAATATAACAATTTAGGGAAATATTTTGCCTATAAAATTCAATTAAAAATATATTTATTTTGAATTTAAATCAATATTTAAATGTGGTTGTGTTTAATTTAGTAGTGAACTTGGTGTCACTTATGTGAATGGGAGGTTAATGACAATACATTTTTTTTCTAATATTGATTTCTTCCTTTTTATTGTGCCAATGAATGTTGAGAGGTTCATCATGATTCATCATTATACAGGTAAAACTATTATTCATATTCTTCTAATGTTTTATGTGTTAGGTTTTTTAATTGTTATAGTTAAAAAATATCAACTATAATATTTCAATGTTTACCTATTTAATTTTCATTTTCATGTATTGATTTTAAATAGTAGATTTTATAAACAATTAAAATTTCTGTAATGTAGTGGCCTTGAAATTTCTATCACATTATATTGATTTATTCTAAATTTGGGTGATGGGAGGATATTAGATTCATATATGTGGAGGATTAGAGGGTATTTTATATGGGATAATGAGGCCATAATGTGACCATATTAGTAGTGATGATAAAAATTTCTATAGAATATGGGGTTTATATATGGAATGAGTTTCAAATAAGTATTTTTTTAAAAACTATGTTTTATATTTTAGAGAGTTTTGGTATCTTAAAAAACCATATGTTTTTGGATATGATCATTAAAATGTTCTTTTTATCATTTTTAACATCCTTTAAATAATTTATTCATGATGGTTTAAGGATTTTATAGGTGACCTACGGTGTTTTCGAAGGAGGTGAATTATTCCTTACAAGATGTTTGTGGAATGGAACTTTTATGAGACAACATAAATTATACAGATAAAATTTGAGAAATTCATCAACTGGTTTTTGTGTGATGTCAACATCAATCACATCATGTGGTCCTGAGAGAATATTTTTTATTGTTCTAAATTTTTGTATGGTTAGACAATAGAGATTTGGTCATTACATGACTATCCTTGCGGAAATTTGATTGAAAACTATTGATGCAGTTTACAATATGGGCGATATAGGGGATAAAATGAGTTATTTTTATTTTCATATTTTAGATATTCTTTCTCATGGCATAATGATGTAACATTTCACTATGGTGATGTTCCTATGCCCCCATTAATAAATTCATGATCCCATCCAAATGAATTTTTTTATAATATTTTATACCATAATAGGGATACCATGACTATATTTAATGGATAAATTTTAATGAAATTTTTCATTAATAAAAACCATCCTCAAATGATCCCCATTTCAAAATTGTATGTGAATTTATTCTGGTTATTTTTCTTTAAATCATTTTGCAATTATAATTATGTGGGTATTCAAGAGGATGAAATTATTTTTAATGTGGATGGAATCTGGTATAGGTTGATTAAGGTTATCCAAACTTGTTTAAGGTCTTTCATCCTTAATTTTCTTCTCCATGTTTTCACTATGGTTGAAAAATCATTGGCTGAGGTAAGGGATTTCTAAACTCTACATTAATTTTTCAGAATAATGACCTTGAATAACATGATGTGATTTTGAATTACAATATTATCATATTACCGAATTATCACATTTTATATGGAAAACTGGGAGTTCATGATTTATATGTATGAGTAATGAAAATGTGGGGAGAACACATTTATTATAAATGAAATAAATAAGGATACATTATTTTTGAAAATTGAAATGTTTACTGTGAGTAACTGGTGATTTATGGATTCTAATATATTTACTACATGTTTTATAAATTGATTGTTATTTACAGATAATACATAAATGTTTTTATTATCATTTATAAATTATTCCAAAATCATAATTCAATAATTATTTAAAATTGTAAATTGAATGTTAATTTTAATAATGTTGAATATGATAATTACATCAATTTTGTATTGTTATACATAACAGTCAACTTATTATTGTCTATATGTGTGGGTATTTTAGTTTATAATGTTTGAGTTGAATTATTGATTTTTTATAAATATGATTTAGTTTATATTTTATCTATTACTTCAAAAATAATTATAAACATTTATATATCATAATGAGTCTGGAAGAAACATGGATATTTTTGGATAATAAATATAATAATGGATTTCTAAATTTCAAATTAATATATGAACTTGTATGAAAATATCAACATGATTTTGGGATTGATTTTATTTTTTGTTGGATAAAATTAAAAGAACATGGATCAATTAATAGTTGTACATGATTTAAACTTTTGAACATGGCTAGCACAAATATAAAAATGGCGATTAAATGTCTTGAAACATTAAATTGTTTAAAGAATGTGTTATCAAAGAAAAATTAATGTAATTAGGAACATATTAATGAAATGAAATGTTTGGTAATGATATTAGAAATGATATAGAGAATATGATGTTATATTTTAATGTTTTTATTTTTTATATCATAATTGGTAATGCAAATTATGATGATTGTTTATTGGAAGTGATGGGTTGGTGGGTAATTTACATGTTGTTATTTTGATATAATGGAAAATGATAATTTAATGTAGTGTATAAATGCTTAAAATATTTAGAATACTTATAGTATGTTATGGGTATATAATGGTTTACATATTTGGATTTGATGGAATTATATAGGAATATAAATGTATGATATATTGTACTGAAGTTATAAATATTAAAATTGTTGTTAACATTACAATCTGATAGTGATTCTGATAGATATAGGGGGTGGTGTGTGGGAGGAAAAGGATATGAGGATTATGACCTATTATATCTAAGACCTTACTATGTTTTGGATTTAAAAGTAATGATTATGTGGATGAGAAAATTATGGTATGGATTTAGAGGTGATGTACATAGTGGGGGATATGCCTATAAGGATAAGGGATTACGATTGATACCCATTGTGTTTATATTACCCTACCAATGTCTATTTACATTTATGGATATGGGTTAATGTGGTTATTTATATTTAATATTGTGTTATGATGATGTGGAATGGAAGGTAAGTATAAAATGATAATGTATGTTAAAATATTATATTTTGTTAAGTTATTTAATATATTGATAGTTGGTATACTACAGATGTTTAAACATTCTTGAATCCTAGGTAAATTTGTGAGTGACCATCCAATTATATTCCCTTGAATTTCAGTTAGAGTTCTCTCTGAATAGATTGGTTAGTGGGAGCTTTAATATCTACAAAATTTTTAATTTTTTATTTCTACTTGTCGTTATATTAATGGAATTTAATTTTTATTTTTTATATAAATGGTATAAATTAGTGTTGGAATGTTGTTAAGATTATTTGGTGATATATAATAGGATGTAAAAATGATGTCCAACATAGTGCTTTGTTATTTTATTTCTGAGTCAAATTTATTCTTATAACAATGGTTTTCCTATTTTAAAGGGTTATATTACACATTCTTATTCATATTTATTTATGGAATTTAGATTCTCATATGTTTATCTCCATCATCCTTTTATGTACTCTCAAGGTCTTACCCCACCCTATTTTTCAATGAGTTTTTTAGATATAATTATGTGGATTTGAGCTCTTATTCAATTATATATGATGGATTTGATAAATTATATGGATTATAATACTTTTTAATGAATATTTTTTATGATGTTTGTATGTAATATAATAAAAATTTAAATAATGGGTATTTATATATTACAATTGATATAAATTTGTGTTGATTGGTTGTTCATTTTCATATTCATTATATTTTTTATGTAAATTCCACCCAAATCTGAGTTGTATACCCTTGACGATGGTTGCAAAAACAATTCCTATTAGATGTTGGTTTCAGAGGTCAGTTTCACCTTTCATATTGGCCTTGGATGTGTCATAATATAGGTAATTTCGGAAGTTTCTTTAATTTTAATTTCCATCATTTCTGTAAATTATCCTTCATTATTTTATTTTGGTTCCATTTTATATTTTATTAATAATTATAAAAAATACATCGAGGGGATATCTAAAATTGTGATGTTAGATATTTTTTGTTGTTGTTCACCTTAAATATATATTTGTTCATATCAGGTGATTACATCCCTTTTAATGGGACTATATGATGTGTAACAGCTTTTGGGAATAATATGTGATATGGTAAGAAAACATTATATGTTTACACACTAAGTAACATGTTCACCTCATGTAATGGAATATATAATAGTTTTAATAAAATGTGGTTTTTTTCATCATAGGTGATCTTCATCGATTAAAAAAATTATAAGGGGATTACAGTATGTGTAATAGTATATTGTTTTTATTTTATGATATTTCACAGGTGGTTTCATATTTCATTGGTTGAAGGATCCCTTTCATGGGATTTATAGGCACACCCTATGTAGTTTTTGGTGATTAAATCCCATCCAACATATTTTTTTGTATAATTAATCTACATTATTATTGGATTTCTGGTCTCTGGGTACATAATCCTTAAGGTTCTTCTAGGGATTCAATAACATATGAGGTTTTGGATGTGGATGTTAATCGATAGTATTTTGAATCATTCCTTTTTAGTTTAATGCTAACCCTTTACATTTGATGATCATTTTTTGGGTTTCAAGCCACCACTATTAAAGGTGGGGAAATCTTAACCCTAAAGAGTTAGACGATTCAATCCAATGGGTTAATTAGAGTAATTGCATTTTTCTCTTGAAAAATTCATTTGGGATTTTCATTTATGAGAACATATGTTTGGTTTTGAACGCTATCATTGAATAGAAAATATTTTTAAAAATGTTTTTTGATTTTAAAAATGATTTCAATGATTTGAATGTGGGTTTTCAAAATCCAGAATCGAACATCTTGTCTTTAAAAATTTAGTCAATATTTTTTATCATGATTTTGAAATAAATTTTGAAAATAACACAATAGGATCCTTGGGTATATCAGGAAATTTACTTAGGTAGCCTTGGTGAGTGTCGAACGACAATGGGGGGGGGTTTCCTAACTACTGGAATAATATGATATTTATTGTATCCAAATTTAGCAATGTTAATCCATCATATTTTATAATATTTAGTTTCCCATTTATAGATCCTTAATAGTGAGGTGATTTTTCATTTATTGATATTCTTCACATGATTTTTTTATCATGTATTATTTCTTAAATTTTTTAATATGAGGTTGTATCACATTTCGTCAGAATATATGTTATTTATTGTAGATGATTATTATTTAACTCATCATTTATGCGCATGAATTTTTTCATTCTACTTCTACATTTCATATTTTTTTGGTTTGAAAATATGAATGGATTTTATTAATTCCAAAGGGAAATTTATTTATACCTGGGTTAAATTAATAAACATACTTTTTAAAATTATTTTTATGTAAATGAAGTTTTTTTCAAATTATTCATATTAGATATTCTATAGAAATTTTTAGGGTTTTCTATCTAGATTTCACTCACAACATCCTTGTACCATTGGTATTTATTAGATGTTGTATTACATGAATCCAGTAAATGAAAGTGAATCTTATGCCAAGTTGGCTTCTCTTTTTTACTTCATCAGTTTGTTCAGGATGGTATGTAGGTGAATATTGGTCACATGTGGATTTAAAATAAAATCTGTTCCAACCAATATTGGATAGTATTAATTGTGTTTAACGTATTAATTTTTTACACTTTATAATATGGTAGTACATTATTGTTTGTATAATATTGTAGACTTTTTTTATTATACCATTTTAACTTTATCATGTGATGGGCTGCATTGGGTGGATTTTTTGGTTTTCCCGGGTTATATCATTATATTTTTTAATCAATGGGATGTTCATACCGAATAATGTTAACACATATTGAGTTACGGTCTTCCCATGGTTATAAAATATCTATGAATTTTAATATTTTGATAGTTTTTTTTAAATGCGTCATGGGAAAATAAAATCTTGGACAAAACCAAAGTCACCATGGGTGTTTGGTGACATTTATATGGTGTGATACATAGAGATTGAAGTCATTTGAATGAATTTTATGGTAATTTTATCTAAATCGAATATTTACATTCTAATTAATTAAATTAATGGTCTCTTTATATTCTTATTATTCATATCCGTTATATCAATACCTGAATTTTTTCACATGATTTTGAAAAAATTTCAGGTATAATTTTTTATTCTATTAGATAGTGACTTTCAATGGTTCTACTCTAAATTTAATAGAGGATTGTACAATAAATGTTCGACAAGAAAACCCTCTAGTGGAACCTTCGTTGGTAGATTCTATTATCTGAACAATTCAAACTCTGGGTCATGTGTGTTTTAGGAACCAAGTCCATGTGGCAGATCATGGCTATAATGTTACTAAGAAGCAGTCACCATTCTCTCATGATAAAAAACGACCACATGAACTGAAGGAGTAGATTAAATAGAAATAAAGGTCCCTATAATTCTTAAACAATCATAGACACTATAATGTGGGATTTTCCTTCTATATGATGAGAGATCATAAAAGAGAATGTTGGAATCTATTGTTAAATAGACGTTGCCTAAGGATCTTTCGTAGGATTATTTTAAAAACATATTTATGTATCTATTTTATCCTAGGCCATTGCATGTGATGAATACTCTATAAAATCTATCCAAATGGAAATGTGACTATATCATTCTAGAATATTCTACCTCTTTTTCTGAGTTAGTTCATATAACACTATAAATATTCCCAAATCTATTATAAAACGATTAATGGATTTAGATATAATTGAGGACTAATATACAATTTATGTCAATACTCATGTGTCTTCCATATTTTTCAGTGGATGACGATAATGTACCTTTTTATAATGTATACATAGTTGGGAATACATGTTTGGTGGATATTTAGATGGTTAAGTTGTTTTCTATTATGTATCATCTTTCATGAAGAGGATATGTAAGATTAGTATATTTTATTTTTGAACTTTTTAAGGTCCTACGGGAAGGAAGTAAAAAATTTGATATTACCATTTTGGAATGTGATTTCAAACGAAACCAAAATATTTAGTGTCTCCTAATACATTTATTATTTTCGTAGATTGTAGAAATCTACAAAAATATGGTGAAAATATGTCTCTGGGAACTATGGAATAATCCAATCTCAGTAAGGGTTCACAGGTTCAGGGATATTCGTCCATGTGTGGTGGGTATAATCCTTCTAATAAAGGATATTTTTATGTTTATAAGACTGAAAAACATTATACAGTATAGTATCTTCTAGTAGAATTTAACGTAAGGATAGATTCTAATAGAGGTATGTTGTTTGTCTCTACGTCTATTGTGTTGGTTATGTGTGATAAAAGTAATTATCATTATTTTATGTCATCAAAATTATTTTATGTGTTTTATTTTCAGTTGTAAGATATTAATTTTTTTTCATTCCATGCCATTGTGAATGAGGTCCGACTATGATTTCAGATGTTCAACATGTCAGGTGACGATAGCCAACATTGATGTGGATTGGGAATTTTTCATTCTTAAAATTTGCATTATATAATTGATGACCAATATGCATTGGATGATCTATATTAAGGTCCTGAAATAATTATACAACTAATAGATTCAGTTATTATCTACTGATAGGTTAACTCATATTTTCTATGGTGAGTATGACAAAAAATTGGGAAGGATGGGAACCATTATTCCATATACTAGGGTTAAGACATGTAAAATTTCATAGAAATGTCTTGACACATTTTCCCCTTGATTGGATGGCCAAATTCCATTAGTGATTTGATAATACCTCGAGGTCATTCTATATTAATTTTATAATTTACCAACCCATAGAGAGATCAAGTTTACTATAGGCCTACCCCCTTCTACGATGCACATTTCTATGTCTTCTTATCATATAGGAAATAGTTATTTTTAGAAACATAGGGTCGATCATAAGGACTTAGTGGTTAAATAAATTATTCTACTAATCTTTATACTATAGGAATATCCAATTTTTTTATAACATCTGTGATGATAGCCTTAGTCTTTATATTTATTTTTGACCGTTGAACTGGATTTCATATATAAAAAATATATAATTTCAAAGGGTTAATGATCTATAATATTAGCATAGATGGAATCATTAGTTTTCTATTATTCTTTTTTCGATCTAGTTATCAATAGTTGATAGTCTATGAATGTGATATACATAAGACCATGTTCAGAAGTCTATATATACATTTTCAATTTTTGGTTATGACAGTCATTATCAATATTTATCATATTGTTTTTATGTGTTTGATTATTAATATTTTTCATTGGTAATTAGAATTTTTTTATGGATGATATGATGATGTAATAAAAGTTATAGGTATAGAATATAGACCACTTCTATATCATTCTTCTAACATTGATGGATCATCATATGTATGGTATGATTTCCAAATTTCAGTTTCGAATCTCGGAAGTACTATATTTTGGGAATGTGGTATCAGACAGAGATGTCAAAAAAGTACGTGAAAATTTAATTGTAATTATACCTAAATATAAACATAGAAATGTGTTTTAGATTTGGAATTTTTTTTAACTTTTCTAGTTAATATAGATAGTTCATATAAGACATCTTTGATATCACAACATTGATGAGTTCTTTACCACATAAATTTATAATATTTGGATGGAAAAATAACTATCATATGACTTTTGAGGTGATGAGTATAAGGTTAAACTTCATCCTAATGTTTATTCTTCGGGAACTGGGTTCATGTTTAGTCATATTCTATGTTTCCTAGGGTTTTTTATGGATTTTTCTTGATTTAGGGGTTTTCTGTGGTTCCCTATGGCTCATTCAAGATATTATTTAAGGAATTGAATTACATTACCCATGATCATGAATTTTTAGTTGTTGTGAATGAACTCAAACTATGGTTTTACTATCTATTCAGGTATTGTGTTATGATATATTATGATAGTAAGAGAAAGAAATATATTTTTGCATAGAGAGAACATAATTTGTGATATAGACACTGAGTTGAGTGATTATTCGACCATTGGAAAAGAGAATGCGGTTACTGATGTGTTGAGAAGGTATGTACCAACCCAATCCATTAAGTAATTAGTTTAAGAATGACCTCTGATGGGTATTTTTTAAAATATGATCATCTAAGTGGAAGAGGCATGTAGATAGGTGTTCTTGGATTTGTTTAAAGGTGAGTCATACTTGATGGTCATGTTTTCCTAGAGCAGGTGATATACACATTGTTCTAATGAATTAATGAAAGAAATTATGGTGTAAAGACATCAGGAGATTGGACTTTGTCTCCTAGTGGTTATTTATTCATTTAAATTAGGTTTTTTGTTCCATTTTCCCTAGAACATGAGTTTTTTGATAGTAGAAAACAATATTGTGGGTATGACATCCTAGAAACACCATCATGTATCATGATTAATGTTTTCTGTATTTCTATAAAGGGATGAGAGAGTTGATGGAAAAATTTTATAGTGGTTCAGTAATTGTCATTTCATTAATTCAAATCACTAGAGACGTATAGGGTTGTGGTTGACCTTACACATTATGATATAGAAGTGCGATGAGATTTTCATCTATTTAATCAATTTATTCAATATACTCCTACTAGGAAATATATGATTTGATTGATCACTAATTGAATAAAAAATCAGCTCACTGACTACATATCAGGGAGATGGTTAATGTGTAATTGAGTTTGGAAATGTACATTTAAGAAATTATGATACAATTTTTGAATTCCTACTACAGTTGTTTCATGTAGGGTTCCATAGTTCACATGTAGTTTCTTGAATAGTTTGTTGGAGGCGATGGGTTCCCTGGATAGACTGAACAAGGCTTATCATCTGTAGATTGATGTAAATATAGAAATATCTTGGTTCTAGAGGATATTCTTGAATATTTTAAGCATGATTTGGAAGGATCTATGGAAAATTATTTTCAGAATTTCATTTTTTGTATACAAATAGTTATTGTTATTATATAAAGAGGGTTACCTTAATATATTTTTATGAATTTCTGTATAGATATTATTTTTATGTGATGCGTTTCAAGTGAAATATTTCATTTGACTGAGTGTTGTTCATGTGATGAAGGAGAGGGTAGAATTGATCAAGAAGTGATTTATTAATTTAAAAATTGATCATAAATATTATATATACCATCATTTTTGGAAATTGGAGTTTGATGTTGATGATTGGGTGTATCTCAAAGATACACATATCATGGCATATCATCAGTTGGCTGTGTTGGGTACATTGGCACCATGGTTTGTGGGCCCCTTTGTGATCGTTGGATGAATAGGGAAGTTAGCATTTTAGTTGCACTGTAAATATAGATTGGATGATATCTATGACGTCTTTCATGATTCTAATATGCGGTGTTATATAACTAATACCTCAAATTTTATTAGATGGGGGTCGTTGATGTTTCTCATGATACGTCATTTTTTGTTTATCTAAGTGGGATTGTTGAAGGATCTATGTGGTAAAGCAATCCCATCGTTCAAATATCTTGTTATTGAAGGAGGTATTTCCCTTAGATGTTGGAATGATAATTGTTGAAGAGGCATTAATGGAATTCACTTTTTTTTAATCCATCATCTTTATCACCTAATTGGTATAAAAATATTTTATAGTGGGGAGATTATAATGGCCCATTACATTTTTATCATGTTTTCATTATCCATTTATTTTGGATTCTTATTAGGTTGGGTGAAAAATTTTGATAAGAAAATTAGTGGGATACCTATTAAGGGGATGCTAGGTATTTTTTGAATTTTTCATCATAATAATATTTATTATTCTTTTTATTTTTTGATTGTTTGTTGCATAATCGGAGAAATATAATTTTAAAGGCTGCCTAAGAGTTATCATAAACTAGATCAATTGTCTTAGAGGATTACATGTTGTTTAATGGATTAACATTATGTAATAGAAAATATTAGTGTTTTAATAAAAAGATTATTTTTTATATGTGTTATTCATGGATAAAAAAATTTCAGGGGATTACACTCTATTTAATATTCATGTCCTATTCTGCAAGGATTTTGAATTGTTGATTTCTCATTTTATTTTTTATGGGATATTATTCTATGGAACCTGAAGATCTCTCTATGAAATTTTGTATGGTTCCTTCCACTATGGATATCTTAGTTCTTCTATTGATATCTATTCTACATGGATTGCTTCGATTTGGGTTTGTAATCCTTTGGTCATATTTGGGTTTAGCTACTATATTGGTTTTTGGATGAGAATCTGATCAGATAGTGTTTTCTATCCATTATTTTCACTCTCATATAATTTATTTTATTTTGAAGACCATTCTATTGGTTTCTAGTCACCATTATAAAAGGCATATAGGTATTAATCGTGATGAGTATGTGTATTTATAAGATGTTTGTGTTTTATGATTTTCATTCTTTCATGATAAATTCAATCGATTTGTTCATTTTTTTAATAGTGATATCTTCTTTTAATGGATTTCATTTAAAAGTAAAATATTTAAATAGTTATTTTTTATTGAAAAATGATTTTCATGAATTCAGAATTGATTTTCAAACACCATAGTGGATTTTCATGGATTAAAATTCTATTGTGAAATTTAGATTACGGGTTTGAAAAGAATTTGGAAAATAAGACAGTTGTAACCTTATGTTCATTTAGAAAGAGACATCGGTAGCCTTAGTGTGTGTATTGAACCAAAACGTGGTAAAATTGTCTAATATCGACATTCAAGGCTCTTAACCAGTAAGATCCAATGTTATTTTTATTTAATAATTTTAGGTACTAGTATGATGTGTCCCATAGGACAAATCCCAAAATGTGAGGTACCCAAAAAATCAATAATAATGAAGGCCTTCAGGCCATTCCTGCAATGGTGGTATCTTAATAGGAATTGGATAACACCATACTTTTACATTTGGGTCTTTTTAAGGTGTTATATTACTGAAATCATGTAAGGGTAAGAAAATATTCTAACATGTTTGCTTCTCTGGTTATTTCTGCATTTAATTTTGGATGGTCCAGAGGAAACTATAGGTAACAATGGTATTTCAAATAATATCTAGCTTAGCATGATTTGGAATATATTTTTTGTATTTTCTATGTCTATTTTACTATCTTTGTAGACTATTTGTATAAACGTTTTTTGTAATATTCAATACTAGTTTTATTTATCATATTTTGTATATATTACATGGAAATTCATGTTGGGTGGCTAGTGTTGTAACCCATTGATGGTTTTTTACACACATTATAATCCCCAAATAAAGTATCACAATTATCTATAAATAATAATAAGTTTAAATAATTTATTTTTAACTTATATAGTTTTTAATTGTGACCTTTTCTTATGGTCATTAAATAGATAAAAATACAATTTAAGTTGTGCTTATATTAAATAAATGATGATAATGGTATTTTTTCATTATCTTAGGAACACATTGATTTTAATTGTTATAAAATAGATAACTGAGGAACTAGTTAACTTTTTGTTGTATTGTTTTTAGTAAAAATATCGTACAATATTAAATTGGGAATACTAAAATTAGTTTTATGGTAGAATAGTGTAAATGTAATAGATTTTATTTTATTCTCTATATATCATATGCACTCCGCAATAGATATAAAAAATTCATGAGTAATATCATTACATCTATTTATTTACTGATGATGTTCTAAAAATTTTCAACAATTCAGATCCTTGATCAAATAGTATCATTAAAAACACTGGTAAGATGTGTTGGAAGATATATCATTGGTATATTCCAATTCATTAATTATTATCATTCCAATGTTGTCTTCAAAAATCTTATTTCGACATCTTTCATGTTCTATCTCTTATTTTTCCTCTCAAAAATAAATGTTTATCCATATTAATGAAAAATAATTCTAATTAATTAAATTCAAAAATTATCAAACCACTACCATTATATCATAAAATATAAAAGTATGTTAATATTTGATAATTATGTTTTATCTATAAAGAATTAATTCATCTAATTCACTTTGAATTTGAATTATGAAATATATAAAATTTCTCATGTATTAATTTGTTAATTATATAAAATCATGAAACATATGTAGGTCTAAATTTATAGGGGATGAAATGAATTTAATATAATTAAAGAGGCTGTAAAATGATTCCATAGTAGCTATAAAACTTGGACAAAATAACCAATATAATATCATTACTCCCCCATGTCAATAACCACTAATAATTAAAAATATAATCTCTTTAACCCCAACAATAAATGAAAATAAAACTAAATGAAAACCCTCTCAATGTAAAAAAAAATAAAATAAACACCGATTTCATTACAAAATAATATCTTATACGAAAAATTAACAAATATAATAAAAAACAAATCCAAAAATTCACACATTTTATATTTGGAAAATAAAATAAAAATTAAAACCCATAAAAAATCCCATTTTCCATATATATATTTCCATTTGATTCATACATAACCAAAAAAGATATAAAATGTTTCCAATTTTTTATATTTGTTTATATTTATATCTTTATATAATTTATCCAAAGATGTTATTTCTCATCATGTCATCTATAAACAAAAATAAAAATAACATTCATATAACAATAGAAAAACAACATAAAACAATGAATTGAATTAGTATTAATTAATATATAAATCACATATAAAATCCATTTGAAATTTAGTTAAATATATAAGACTCAAATAATTACAAAACCATTAAAAATTAAACCTATGTTGTTGATAATACATATCATTTCTGTAATAAATATGATCAAATTTCAATCAGTGATTTGAATAAATTTTTAAAAATTTAAAAACTAGTGTTTTAATGAAACTGATAATAAAGATCAATGATACACAAATGTTTATTGAACAAACTCAAATATAAAAATATTCTATATCATTATTTGACCCAAACCTTTTTTAATACGGAGATCATGAATATCAACATTGCCCTTTATGAATTATATATAAGATGTATAAATGAAATTATGGGAATATTTATAAATATAAATTAAATAAATCAGAAAATTCATAGATATAATACTACTATAAATGTGATCTAGAACAATAAAATGTAGGATCAAAATAATGATGTGGATGATCAATATACAGGAGGGGGTGAATTTTATATTTTAAAAATTTCATTGGAAATTTTAATGTTGACATAATCCTTTCTATTTTTTAACAATGTTAATGAAGGTAAATTCCAAAAACCTGTTGGTTCTACAAACTTGTTAGATTATAGAAATGTGGTTTTGGAAATGAAAATAGTTCTATAAACTTACTAGATTAGAGAAATGTTGTTCCTGAAATGAAACATAAAAAAAGTATACAAGGACAAAGATTCTACATTAAAGCATATATAATCTTACTAAATCAAAGTATAGGTTCAAGAACGTATAAGATAGTTATAAATTTTTTATTAATCAAATGAAGTGGAAATAAAACATGAAACAAAACATGTTACATGTATTGAATCTTTTAACATAATGAGTAGGGTATCCAAGAACCTTTTTATAAAGGTTCCTTGAATTATACATTCATGCAAGTCTGTCTTACCCACAC
Organism: Viscum album; assembly: GCA_963277665.1. Classification (NCBI taxonomy): domain Eukaryota; kingdom Viridiplantae; phylum Streptophyta; class Magnoliopsida; order Santalales; family Viscaceae; genus Viscum; species Viscum album. Next base: position 50,688,135 of record OY728143.1, on the reverse strand, counting down.
TAGATTAATCCCTCGATATCAGTATCAGTGTCTGTCTTGATATCCCCCATGTACGTGATCTTCAATGTAGTCGGCACCTCTATCTTCCTATCCTCGGAAGCCGACGAATGTACTCACCAAAATTCCGAGATGCAAAATGTAATTTGAACAAGATGTTCAGTATGCACAAAGCATGTGATTATCTCTCTCTAGAAATCACTTCAACCACATGCGGTCTATAGAGTTATCCAAATTTTCCAATGTAAGGTAAAAAATATATATCTTGTTAAAATTAGTTCCTATTTATAGGTACATCTCCAACGGTCGGATCCCTCCTCCAACATTCCTATTTTTCCTTGAATCTCGGAGGGACCTATATATGTGTCACTCAAGCGATGGTTACTTCGAAACAGAAGATATGACATCATTTTATAACTAAAACAAATTTAAGAAAATTATAGTTTCTCAACAAAATATAATTTTCCTAAGTTATAAGAAAATATTGTTTGTATTCTAAGAACATTCAGATTCTATATTGCATGAATATTCTGATTCTGTTTTACAATGAATTCGGAGTTAGAATTATATCGATTTTTGATTCTGAATTCTGAGGAATTCAGAACATGAATTCTTAAGAATTAGGAACTTTATTTCAAATGTCTTAATTGTATGAATTATAAGGAAATAGGAGATTTAATTCTATGTAATACAGAGTCTAAATTATAATGAATTCATAACCTGAATTATAATAAATACAGAGTCTGAATTCTATGTAATTCAAATTCTGAATTTTATGGAATTCAGAACCCGAATTTTGAGGAATTTGGACCCTGAATTCTGAGGAATTCGGAACCAAAATTATAAGGAATTCAGAGTATTAATTTCAAATAATTTTAAGTCTGAATTTTATAGAATTCAGAGTCAAAATTTCATAGAATTCAGAGTCTTAAATTTATTGAATTTGGATTCTGAATTTCAGAGAATTCCTATTCCAAATTTCATAGAATTAAGAGTCTGAATTTTACAGAATTTGGAGTCTGAATTTCAGAGAATTTGGAGTCTGGATTTCATCAAATTTAGATTCTGAATTTTAGAGATTTCAGGGTCTGAATTTCAGAGAATTCAGAGTTTTTAATTTAGAGAATTCAGATTCTTAATTTTAGAGAATTCAGATTCGGAATTTCAGAGAATTTGGAGTCTGAAATTCTGGTATTTCAGAACATGAATTCAGATCCATAAAAAAGTATCATCTTTGTCTAAGTATTTATAGAATTCCTAGCTATTAGATGTGAATCCAAATTTACCATAAAGGAATAAAAAGAATTATATTTAGAGAAACTAAAATATGAACAATGAAAACATGGTAAGGATAAATTTTCCATTGGGATGAAAAATTTTCCTTATAAAGAAAATTAAAGTTTTCCTTATTGGAGGGTGTTTTTGATTTACAAAACATGAAGCAATGAAAAATTCATAAGGATACCTTATTGACTCAACAATCTCACCTTTTTTGAAAAGAAAAATCAACCTTACAAAAAAAGTATATTAGGACATAGATATGTTATTAGACGGTAATAAAAACTTATCTCCCTTTACATATGGATCAAAGTGAATACTACTAAATCCCCCTTATGCTTTGAAATCTCTAATTATTATATTCTATGTTTACTAAATGATATTTTTCATTTTCATGCTTATAAAAATCTTCATTATGAAAGCTCCCACTTCAATGAACTCCCCCTCCTATGATACCAATTATAGGATCAAAATAATGATGTAGATGCTCAATATACAATAGGGGGGTTAATTGTATCTTATAAAGAACTTTGGATCATTTAATGTCGATATAAACTATTCTGTTCTTTAACAATGTTAAACAAGATAAATTCACAAAACCACATGGTTCTACAGACATGCTATATTCATGAAATGCGGTTCCGGAAATGAAACATGTTTTACAAACATAATAGATTCCAGAAATGTTGTTCTGAAAATGAAACATAACCAAATATTACAGGAACAATGAATCTATCATAAATCATATCGAATCTTATTTAATCAGAGTACATGTATAAGAATATAAAAGATAGTTGTACTTACCATATTATTCATATGCAGCTAAAAACAAACATGAAACAATAGAAGTATCTTGTATAGAATCTTTTAACCCAAATAGTAGGGTACAAAAAACCATGTATATAGGCCAATTGATTTATAATTTCATGAAAGGATGCCTTCCCCACACCCAACTAAGAACTTGGTTAAAGTATATGAGTCTGTCTTGTTGTCCCCGCATGCCCTCGAACTACAAGGTAGTCAGCACCTCTGCCTTCCTATCCCCGGAAGCCCTCGAATGTACTCAGCAACATTCAGAGTTGCATGAAACAATATGAAAAAGAAGTTCAGTGCGCCCAAATCATGGGGGTATCTCTCTCTCTATAAAATAACATCAATAGCATCCAGACTCTATTGTTATCAAAATTTTACAAAGTACGGTAAAAAGTATAGAGTTCATTAAAATGAGATACTATTTATAGGTACATCTCCAATGGTTGGTTCCCTCCTACAATAGTCGTATTTTTCCTTGAATCTCAGAGGGACCTGTATATGTTTCACTCAAACAATGATTATTTAGAAACAGAATACATGAAATCATTTATTAACAACAACAAAGGTAAGAAAAATATTTTTTCTCAACCAAATCTAATTTTTTAGAGTCAATGAAAAATAATGTTCAGAGAATAATAAAACTCAGATAATAGATTGCATGAATATTCAAATTCTTTTTTCAAGGAATTTAGTGTCAGAATACTAAAGATTTTGGATTATGGATTCTGAGAAATTCAAAACCTGAATTCTATGGAATTTAGAGTCTGAATTCTATGGAATTTGGAAGCTAAATTTTAAGGAATTCGGTGTCTGAATTGTAAGGAATTCGCTATCTTAAATTTAAGGAATTCAGAACCTGAATTATTTAAAATTCACAACCTGAATTATAAAAAATTCATAACCTGAATTCTACAAAATAAGGTGTCATAATTTCAGAGAATTCCAAGTCATAATTTTAGTTAATTTATTTTCTGAATTTCAAAAAATTTGGATTCTGATAAATAAAGAATTCAGACTTTGAATTATAGATAATTGTGAGTCTGAATTTTAGATAATTTGGAGTCTGAATTTCAGAGAATTCGGATTCTGAATATCAGATAATTTAGAGTCTGAATTTCATAGAATTCGGAGACTGAATATATGAGAATTTGGATTCTGATATTTAGTGATATTGTATTCTGAATTTCAGAGAATTCAGAGACTGAATTTCAGAGAATTCAGAGTCTTAATTTTAGAGAATACATAACCAGAACTCGGATCCTGAAAACAGAATACTCTATGTCTAAGTATTTATATAATTCATACATTTTAGATATGAAATTGAGTTTTCCACTTAGGAATAAAACGTTTTAGATTTAGAGAAACTAAAATATGAACAATGAAAACAACAAAAGGATGTATTTTCATTAGGGTTGAAATTTTTTCCTTATTAAGGGAAATAAAATTTTCCATATCATATGGTGTTTGAGATTTTCAAAACATGATGGAATAGAAAATTCATAAGTAACCTTGCTTAACTCAACACAAAAAACTAGTACCTATGATATCAATGAATAATAGAATGTAATGTAATATTAATAATTGAAAATAACTGAAAAAATATATAATAAAATATTTGATGATAAATCCATGAGATTATTATAATAAACACAAAATACATTCTCTTAGTCATAGGGGATCAAAAATGAGATCATTGAAAATGGTTCCCTCCCATAATAATCAACAACTACTGCCTTAATTTAAAAAAACTAGATAATAATAATGGTGTCACTACCAACCACATCAAATTCCCTCATTCTCCAAAAAATTCAAGATATGTCAAGGATAGTGGGTTTAATCTACTATATCTTTTTAAATCATTATAACATACCATGGGTGTTTTTAAACTCCCATTTTTTTATAAGGATTAAATTAAAAGGAAAGGAAAATATAGTATATTCAAAAGGATACGATCACTACATAGTATTATTCCCTGACACAATCCTTCTCAATATTGATCACATTCTAATATTATATAACTTTTCCATTAAAAATGTCGATAACAAAATGGTTAAATAACTATAAAAAATCAACACAAACAAACCATTAAATAATGGGGAAAATTAGTATTTTTTGTTTTCCATCAATAAAAATAAATCCACTTATTAACACATATATTAATTTTAAATAAAATATTCCCCCACTAAAATGATTAATAATAATCGTAAGTGTCTAGGAATATTATGTAATGTACATAAATGTTTTATTTTTTTATATTTTTTATAAGATCTACTCAAAGATGAAAAAATATAACACGGTTCAATATAATGTCAAATGTGGAAAATTATAATTAAAATAAAAAATTGTGAAAAAATCATTCATAATTATATAATTTCAATAAATATTACACCACATCATTACACCACACATATAGGTTAATTGTCTCTTAAGATAAAAAATCCAATATAATAAAATTTTCCATGCATTGTACATTTATTTTATAAAATAATCATTCTAAGGGAAACCCTTTCCTCTTCCAAATCAAATAAATATAATATTTATTTTTATTTCATTACAATTTTGTCTCATAAAAAGTAAAATAAAAATAATTTAAATGTGTTTGATGAGAATATAAGGCACAATTTTTGGAAAATTGAGTATAATTTGTTATGACATGAGATTCTTGTAATGAAATTTTGGTGAATAAATCATAATAAGGATAATCTATATGCAGAAAAATCAAGAACATATATTCAATAGTGTAATCAAGTATTGTACACATATAAAATGAATTGAAGTTGGAACATAATCAAAAAAATTAATATTTGAATATGAAAGAATAAAATATTAATTAATCCATGGAACAACTTACTTACATATTAAAAAATAAATTCAAACTAATTATAAAAAACAAAATAGAATGATAATTACAATAATAAATAATATAGTAACAATAAAAACAGTTCCAAAATAATTAATCTGTAGAATAAATCGTTACCTAATATATATGGGACCATATAAAAGGTCAAAACTTATCATATATAATTTCCAATAATCATTTCATGAATAAAACCCAAAGTATTGATCATTTTGAATATATTAAATGTAGACAAAATTATTACCAATGACAATATAATGTTAAAAAATGGATTAAAAAATTCCCATCATTGTAGCGAAATAATATTGATTCCATAAACATTGATAGAAAATAATCATATCCAAATGAAAAAATTTATTCATACATGAAATTAGAGTGAGATAGATTGATAAACAAAGAGTTAATAGAAACATTCCGAAGATTATAATAACTAATTATTTAAAAGTAATAAGAAAACACATTTAAAATAATTGGTTATATAATATAAGACCCAATCAAAAATATATTTTAGGATTAGTATCTATATAATAATAAAAAGAGAATGTATTATATGAAAATTTCAAAAAAATACATAAATAATAAATTTTTATAGTCAATGAATTTATGAAATAACTCAGTGAAGATAAATTTAGTCTGGAATATCCTATAAAAAGTGTGGTGTCTATATACATATTCCTTATTTATAAGATTAATAATATTCTTTTAATTACTAACATTCGTTTTATAGATTTTAATTTATATATTATTAATAACTTTTCATTTATTTATTTAATACCAGGAATTATTAATTTATTAGAATATATTTTCAATATTATTATTTTTAAGGTTCATTAATATATAATTCATTATCATAATTGGTTTCACAATAATTATAACATCATGGTATTTTCTAATTTATTTTAATCTATAGGACTTATCTCATAGACCATTAGGCTTCGACGAATCGTGAAATACTCTTGATATATTATTATTTTTATGTGATTGTTATTGAAAATATGTTGGATTATTGGGTATCAAGAGTAATAATTAAATTTTAATATATATATATATATATTTATTTCTTAATAAAAATCATTTAATTAAATCATAGGAAAAAATAACAACATTCTAAATGATAAAAATTAAATAATATTATGTAAAAAATAATAAATAGTCAGTTTAATATATTTTTTTGTATTATATATATTTCACACAAATGAATTAGTATTTTAATAAATTAAATATGAATTGAATTCATATAAATATTATAACAATCCATATATTGATTATAAATTGTTTACATGTAAATATAAAATTATTTCAATGTAAATAATGTTATTTTTATTAATTCTTTATTTATAAGGATATTGTGTTTTTATCAATTTAAATGAAACTAATCACATTTTATGAAATATTTTAAATTAATTTTTAGATTATGTATTCAAAAACATATATTGAAGTTTATCTAAATTATATTACTTTCTATTAAATGATAATAGTTTCTTTCATTTAAAAAAAGACATTAAAAATTATTTTCATTGGGTTTTCTATGCAGATATTAGTCTAACATCTACCAATTTAAGGATATGAATATTTAAAAATTGTTTGATAATTTAAATCATAATATAATATAATATTTAATAATTAAAGATATATTTTTCATTTTTATTTTTAACCATTGTAAAATTTTAACACCTCAGTAACTAATAAAAGGGTAATTTATTTAAAAATTATTGGATATGATCTAAAATTATCGAAACATATTACCATTAATTTTTTTATAACTCTAATTCTACAATCACAAAACTATATTCATAAATATTTATTTTTATCCACATTTCATGGATGAATATATTATTAGTATTTCAATAATAATAGTAATTATAGAAAGACACTTCATATCACATATTATGTTGTCATCGTTAGATATGAATAAAAATTATATATGATAAAAATATAGAAAATAAAATTGATGATGAATAAACAATATTTAACATATGTAATCAATTATAATTTTTTTGTTATGTTATAATTACATATATGTTTTATGCATCATTTAATAATTAATTGTAAATGATCGTAAATATTAAATAATATAGTTTCTCATTATTAAACATTACATAGTTTCGATAATTTATAGAAAACAATTATTTTTATAGAAAAAAATGTTTTATAATTTATGTTTTAAATATTCCAAAAATAAATTCATTTTAACATAGATGATTATAATGTAAAATTCTATGAATTTTCCCAAAAATAACTATAATAATATTTTATTTTAAAAAATAATTATTAAAATTTACAGAAAATAAAAATATTATATTTTTTAGGTATTATTGAAAATTTAATAAAATATTGTTCATAATTAATTTATATTTCACTTGTAATTTTTAAAATTATATTTATCACGTTTAATTATTGAATAATTTGTGACAATCTTTATGGTTAATTAATTTTAATAAGGTTTAAAATTGAATGATATATTTTTAAATATAATATAAAAATTTAAAAAATTTATTAATTGAATATATTTCTACATTATAATCTTTAAAATCATTCACACAATATTTTGGATCCATTTTTATTGTGTAATTTTTATATTATTCACCAATGATTCAAATATTTAATATTTTGGAACCCACATCACTTATTAAAATGAGCATTCAACTTTTCTTCTAAAAAAATTATTGATATACATAGCTATTGAAAAATCTAAACCAAAATGTTTTAAACATAAATATAATTGTTCTAGAATATTTTATACTTTGAAATTATAACTCAAATGTCCTTATAAAGGGATCTAATAAAGGTTTCCCAATAATGAGTTAATCATCTATATTGTAACACTTTGTATTAATTCCATATTATATGTCCCCAATATTTTATTTACCAAAATTTGAATAGATAAATAATTTAAATTATATAATTTATATATAATAACCATTATCTATTTTAAATCCATCGTAATGAAAAATTAATAATACATCTTGAATATATACTGACTACCGTCTCTATGATTGATGTAATTTGTCATATTTATCTCGCATGGTCGGTTATATAGTTTAATTTAATAATCATATTCTATTTCATTTAATTAATTTTAATTTTTAGAAAATATATTATCTGCAATATAATAATACATTGCATTTCTAGAAAATAATATCGCTCGTACATAAGTGTGGACTACCACCAACATAAAGTGATGTGATTCATTTTCAATTTCATTATTTTTGGAAGGTATTAATAATAGATTTAATGAATATATAACATATATGTTATAATTGTGACTATATATTGGAAAATTATTATTTATATATCTTTTTTCCATCTATAAAAAGTTTAATACATCACATGACAGTATGTATGAACTACCATCATCTGGATTTGATGTACCTACATCTCAAAACCAACTAATATTAATTGTTATAAAAGTGTATATACTGAATAAATGAGATACTTATAATATTATTGTGAATATATGTAGTAAAACTATGACCAATGTGTATGGATCAGAATATCCAAATAGAAACATGTATTTAAAATTGAATTGTGATCACCCAGAATGATTATTTTATAAAGGAATCATTGATAATGGAGTAATAAAAAAATATGTCTAAATTAATTATAGTAATAATATTTTTAATATTTTTTTTAAATGTGTATATAATATTTACATTCATTATAAATGATATTTTAATACATTCTAAGAAATACCAAATATGAAGTAATGTTTTCAAAATTAACATTTATTTTTTTGAGACATATGATATGCTCAACACTAATTTAATTTTTTGTAGTGATTCTAATTTAATTGAATTTAATTTATTAATATTTAAATTACAATAAAGTGGATTTAACAATCTATATATATTTCTATTTTTTGAAGTTTTTTTTCCAAATAATACGAAAATTATAAGTGTTATTCATATAAATATTATTTTCTATTCAAGGATCATGTTAACAAACTATTTTTATTAATACATTGATTTTAAAAAGCATTTTATATGGTTAATATTTAATATATTTTTGTTAAAGTAACATAAAATTTCATTTGAATTTATTTATTCCAATATGATTAAGATTAAAAATTTACTAATATGGTAAGTGTCTATGATAAATCATATTTTTTATTATCATTGTAAAATTTATATTGCTGAAAATCATAGAGACTATAAAGACACAATATTAATGTTGATTATTTTTTCTTAAATACATGGGAATTTAATTAGTCCACGAAAACTGATGAAGTGTGATTCTGAGGACCGGTGTGACTAGAATCAATTTCAGATGTTTTGTTCAGGTACGTTCAGAAAACGTACGAGCAGGTTTTCATAACATTTTAACTGGTGCTCAGAATTGAAATCTAAGGGCACTGTAGAACTCAGTGTGCCTGTTTTCACATATGTATACTTTCACCTTGACGACAGTTGGTCGAGAATAAAATATAGTATTTGGGGTTTTAGATAATAATTTAAATAAAAATAAATTGTGTGGCATTATTTTTATTTCTTGGTTTAAACCCGCTCATGGAACATGGAGGTGGGACCACCACACCTTAACCTCCCATGAAAGGTTATTGTGGTGGGGCCCACCCACACCTATCCTCTTGCGAGAGGTTACGATGTGGGGACCACATAGGACTAAACACCCTATTAATAAGGGAGAGGAAGACCTCTAAGCTCCCCTGATTAATGAGGGAGTGTCTTTCAAAACTCCTCTTCTTTATTGGTGCCAACTCCCCTAACATTATTATTTCCAAATCCTCCACATTTATTAATCGGAGACAAGTTAATTAATTCACTAATATTAAATTTTGTGCCAAAAAATTAAATAATAGATTGATATAATATTTTGTTTGCCTTTGTATATTAATTTTGGTGGAATCATCGTAGAAGATAGAGCTTGGGAGAATTTTAGTTCTCCATCAAAGAACCACATCACCCAACGAAGAACAAGGAAGGTGTTCTTCCAATGAATTACACCAGCAAGTAGTGTCGTTGATTTCATCCGTATAGTCAACCGACATTGGGCGTATTTGACGACCAACTTCCCTCCTCATCGTCGACAAAAAACCGATGCACGAGCTCGGGATTGAAAGTGTTTGGAAGATTCAACAAATGATGATCTCCCCTGTCTTCTTCCCCATGACTCTATTGATGAACAATGATCAATTTATGGGTAATTATTTGAATTCGTTTTATATGTGGGGTATTGTGGGGTGATTTGTTTGATCTTTTCCCCAATTCTATTCATGAGTAATTCTATGAAAACTCAAGAAAGTTTGAACCGCATGCTACGACCCCAAACGTGGAGGGTGCGGGCCAAACCAACATGGACCAACCCCTCTGTCGTTCTTATTTGTGAAGATCATTGGCATGGTGACATAACAAAAAATCGGCATCGAAGGCAACTGGGAAAGGTCGCACTTCCCGCGACCTCCGCCACCCGTGCCTCGCACCAGCTGCGTAGTCCGCCGGTGGAATCGGTCGAGCCACCCCAGCTCGCACCACCGTCGAAATCCCGGACCATCTCTCGGCATGCCCGACTTCCTCCCGTCCACCCATTAACCCGCTTTCCCACCATCCGGCCTGCCCATCTACCTCCCAGCTGCTCGATGGCCCGCCTACCGTTCTGCATAGTCGCCTCCCTCCTCCTGGTTGCCCGGCCTCCTAAGCCGCCACATGACAGAATCGGCGCACCGGCCGCGCCGGACTCTTGAGCCGGCCTATGGCCCCCCTCGCGGCTCCCAAGCCGAACTGTCCTGGTCGTACCCTCCGGGCCGATCCACACCGGGCCGCAACCTCATGGCACATCGGGCCGAACTGGCCCCGAGCCTGGGCAAAACTACCCACGACACCGGCTGGGATGGGCCCCGCAGGCCGAGCCAAACCTAAAATGTAGAGACCCGAAGCTTAAAGTACATTGACATTACATTACATTTGCGGAATACTTAGTACATAACAAAAACACACAAACATGGATCGTAATAGTTTAGTGTCTTTGGAAACTCGGAATATAATTTTCTAATCCTGGTGAAAGATCTTCAACGTCTCCCATAAAGATCTTCCTTTTTTTATACCTAAAACCTTTCTTTATCTCCTGGGGAAAAGAAAACATAAAAGGGTGAGCTCAAATGCTCAGTAAGGTTAAACAAACGAAATATCAATCACATCATATACATAAGCACATAACTTTTGGAAATCATAACCTGTAAAAGAGATCATAATTTCATAACCTGGGATAACTCATGGCAGTGAAATGTAATCACAATAATCATAACATAAAACATTAAACTTTATTTCATACACACATAATCATAGAGAATCATTTCTTATTAGTCAAGACTCTTTTCCAAGACTATCATAGTGGACAAAGTCCCTTTCTGAACCGAGTCACCCTCGTTTCAGTCCTGTTTCACTGAACCGGTATAACCTACCATTCTAGCCATGTCTATCTCATGAGATATAAAATCTTTAACCAATGCATTGGAGGGAGATATAGGTCCCACCCATCTCATAATGATACCATTATTATGTGTGCCAGAAAATCATAAACCATACATCATTGCATAACCCATGTAATAAAAATGGGAATCTTAAACATCATGACATCATAAAACAATTCATATACGATAAAGGAATTCATAAAAATAATTCCATCACAACATAATCAAATTAATGTAATAATAGGGATTAAAACAGAACCCATTGTCATCTTAGATGGAAAATAATTTTGATAAAACACTTGAACTTCATATTTGAGGAAAATATCCTTTCTACTTCAAAAACACTTTTCCTTTCTTAAGATGTCATACAATTTTAAACATAAAGAAGTTGATTAAAAATAAACATGAAAACTTTTAAAGGAATATTCTTGGAAATAATGCTTTAAAAATCCATTCATGCCGTATAAGTTAAAAAAAACATTCTTCGTACTTTTGTCAGAAAAGTCAAAAAGTACCTCGTACGAAAAACAACAAAAGATTCCTTTAATATCCTTTACTAAAAACTCATCGAAGGGTAAAATTGGAATTAAAAAATTGTAGGTGGATGGAAATAATATTACATATTGAGAAAACATGGATGTGGATGATAAAATACACCCCAGTAAATACCAAAGTATAAACAATCTTGGATAAAAATGAGATTGTGATATTTCTGTTACCTTAGGTCCGATTTGCTTCGTAAGTGACCGAACCTCCTGTATAATGATTTAAATAATATCATTGACTTATTAAAGAATCATATTAATTGTTATTATATCATATATGGTTCACTTATGACTTTATATTACCCGTTCTTTTGTAAATTCCATGTTAAAGAGCGTTTTGGGTAAAATTGTTTCATTTGTCATCCGTGTTTTGACTGGTAATTAATCATATAATTACATAGATCATGATTACGTAATTCCATAATATAAAAAATGATTTATATATATATATTCAGAATATAAATATATATAATAAATCAGTAAATGGAATGAAATACACTGTTCATGGAGACGGTAGGCCGTACGTACGCATGAATGCTGTTTTCGTTTCCTTATTGAGTTGAACGAAATTAAGTAGATGACATACATATATACACACATTAATCCAGTATCATTATTACTTCATATATTTCATGATTACTTATTATATATACTTTATAATCATTCATGAATGGTTAAAGTGGAGAATGAATCTCATCGCGTCGTGGAGACGGTAGTCCGTACGTATGCACGAGCGATGATATCGTTCTCAAGATCATGGGACTGTATTGGAGTGTATTTATACTATTTCAGAATAAATATCACTTTAAAATAATAATATATAGTTATTATTTACACCATTATACCCATCCAAGTAAGGTGGTGGTGGAAAATAGATTTCACCACGGCGTGGAGACGGTATTCCATACGTACGCACGCGCGGTGATTTCGTTTTCCGTAGGATGGATAGATGGTGAAATAAGACTGTTTCATACATATAATAACATATCAGTATATTAGTGATACTGATGTTATTACTTCATAATGAAACAACCTAAGAAGAATAAGTGGAAGAAGAAATAATGGTGAAAGAATCGGTAACAGAAATTACCTCTTCTTTGAAGCGCCTCTTTGAGACCACCTCTTAGGGCACTTAAATTGGTCTTTGACGAATACCAGAACATCTAGGATGATTATAGGGAAGTGGAGAAGAGAATTTAGCAGGGTTTGGCCGAGCTTTAAGGCTCAAAGTTGTGTGAGGAAGAGAGGGAGGAGGTGCCCTTTTATAAGGGAGAAGAGGGGCTCCTTTGGAAAAACTAAAAATATTATTTTATTATAAAGTCACGATCGGTTTTAAATAGCTCCAAATTTATTTATTTAGAGGATAAGGTGTGGATGGGTCGAAAGCCTCTCATACAATAGAATTTAGACAAGTTTAGGTTCCTATTTTAACCTTATCATTTAGATTTAACATTAAGTTAAATAATTTTACTTTTACCGTGTCTTCTTGGGTTCTTACACAATAAGGTTAATAAACATACTATAAGAATCCAAACGAATCCCAAGTTGTTTATTATTAGTATATATAACCCTATCTATGTAATTTGGCAGAAGCTTAGATTTTTAGGAATAAAATAACAATTAATAATATAATTTTTTTTTAAAAAACTATTTTATGTCAATTTTGACACTATTTAGTAATTGATTTTTGTGAATTCTATAACAGAATGATAAGTTCTAAAAAAGTTAACTAAATAAATAGTAACATGTCATATTAACCCATAAAATTAGTGGAATTCATAAAAAGTCTCAAATTATATTTATTTGGGTTTTTATAACATCAATTATGTCAATATTTCATTAATAAGATAATTACTGCATCATTGTTGTGTCATAAATAAATTAAATTATTTAATGTCTAAAAATTACAAATAAAATACCATAATGTATGAAATATTTTTAGATTTCTAAGGAATATTTATAGTCTAATTTAGCTTATGTATAACTCTATATTAAAAATGTTTTAGTAAATTAACTTTGATTTTAACTCTTTTAACTCTCCTTTGAATTAAATAATAATAAATGTCCTAATCTAATCCAAGTGGGCCTAAATGGTCATATTTTATTCCTAAGCTTGTTTCTGGTCGAATTACACTTATCCAATAGAATTTGGACATGTGTTAGGCTAATAATATTATCATTTTTACCCTTAATTACCCTATTTACTTTTAATCGTGGTAAATAAAAGTAAAAAGTTACTATTCACCAAAAATTATTTTCCTGTCATTGAACCAAATTTTACTTACTGACATCAACCGTGTCTCTCTAATTTTTGAAATTCACTCACAGAAGTGGTAAAATTAAGTTTTATGAACAATTCAATTTTTTTAACTACCACTTACTGGTTTCACTATTCATCAAAAATTGAAAGTTTTCAGAAAAATACCAAAAATTAGGCATAAGTTATATTTGATATTATGAACTCAAAAATTATTTATATTTTATCAAATTCAGAACATATCAGTTTCATTAATTTAAAAATTAATTCCCATCATCAAAACAAAATGCGTGTTTTTAAGAGATAATAACTATCAAAAGATTGACACTTGTTTATAACTGGTTTAAATGTGAAATTACATCCAATGACCAACATTGTATTAAATTGTAAAAATATATTCTAAATATACTTTAAAACCACTCAAATTAATAATTTATCACTATTAATTATTTCGATTGAAAAAATTGTTTTTAATTAAAATTTAGTAATTTTCACTATTCATCAAAATATGAAAGTTATCCGAAAATCACCAAAATTTCACCCTAAGCTAATTTAGATATTCCGAATCCAAAAATGATATCCATTTTGAAAAATAAAATTTACAAAATTTCAAAAAGTGGTTATTACAATTCATAACGGCTAGTTTTTATAATATTTTAATAGCATATCGTTGTTTAGTGAAACTCGGTATTGCGTACTACACACGCTATCAAGGAAGGCCGCGATTGCGTGTAATGAAAGGAAAATCAAGGATGTGTGTTGTGAAAGCTCCTTTCGGTGTAGCGTACAACACAAGACATTAATGAAATTAAAAAAAATATTTTTCATAAAATCTCGGGGTGTTACATTCTACCCCCCTTAAAATGAATTTCACCCTCAAAATTCGTCGGGGTTATAAATGGTTATTCGAAAGTTTCTTTAATCAAAACCCACATCGTAAAAAGGAATACCAAAACCAATCTTTAAAAACAAAAGTATAAAATGTAACGGTTATCCAAATAAACTAATCACTAGGTTTCTACATAGGTGAAAATATGGATATGGAAGAGAAATCTAACCATCATCTTCTGATGGAGAGTGGTAGAGAACATGGATATGGAAAAGCCAACAATCAAAATCCATAAATTTGTGATGATCTAAGGTACCATCTGATTAATCAGATATAAGATCACTAGGACAACATTTTTGGTTTTCAAGATCGTTTCCCTAAAGTTGAAGAATTTGAATTAGAATAAATACATACTTTATTTTGGTTCAATCTCACTGTTGTTTGTGCCTTGAACAATTTCCACTTCATCTCTTAAATAAATTAAGTTGAATTTGTTATTCGTGAAGTGTTAGCAGATCATGTGATAGAATGACGGGGCATTCTATCTGTCTCAATGAAAAGGGTAGCAAAAGTTATTAAATATACATAAGTCATTCTATAGTGAGATTAATCATATATGGTTCCTAAAATGGACTTATACTTCATATATCATACTTATTAATATAATAAAACTAGTTTCTACTAAACAGGGACTTCTTGTAGGCCAGTGGTAGGCAATAATGGCCAGTCACACATCGGTTGAGGGTTCGATTCCCACGGCCTTGTCCGACGTGATGGGTTGTCGCTCGTCCTGCAGGTTGTCCTTTTTCTAAAACTATATTACTATAACATCCCATCAATAATATCGAAAAAACTTCTATCCTTAAACAATACTAACTTATGTCCAACATAATCCATTCCAATCTTTAGTCTTATCCATAATACTACAGTCCACTCTCATAATATAGTGAAAACGATTACCAGAGATTTAATACCATAGTTGATCGCCATATATCATAAGATATGTCTTGTTGGTCACATTCCAAACATTCAAAGGCCTTAATCATGTATTCTCTTGAATACCCATTGAACCTAAGTGAAAACATGAATGCAGTTAATAGTTAACACTTTCCACATACCCATATCCAAAAATTCTATATACTAAATCAATTACATATCCTTCTCCTTATATCAGTCATGAGCTCATGAATACTATCAAACATTTAATTTTCTCCTTATCCCTTCTATATTACAAAAATATCTGAATATACATTAATGGGTACTGGTACCATTAATCATACACTTTCAAAACTCAAGGAAAGACAACAGTGTAACAATCCATAGATGTCTCTTTATTCCATAGTACCATGAGATTACTTATACAACATTACACTTGATAAACATGTAACAATTCTTTCAACTCACATATCATTTGTATTGTCTTCATCATCATCAACATAAATACTACTCATACGGCCGTACTGATTCTCTTCATGTGACTTTCCCTTAGGGCATTGTTTTGCATAATGCCCGTACATTCCACATTTAAAACATTTAACCATTGTTGATGTCGTAGAAATACCATTATCATCATCCATAGTGTTAACTGAACCTTTTCCTTTGCACTTACGTGCTTTGTGTCCTTCTTTTCCACACCCAAATCATCTTCCAGTTCCCTTGAAACTTTCTCCTCGATGCCTCTTCCCACATGATTTACATAGGGGAAATTGAATTTTCTTTCCTCTATGATCATCATGAAACTCCATCTTTCTCTTATTAGCCGAGTCATGAAACTTACCAAATTTTAGTTTATTGATCATATTATGAGATTGCTGATTCGGAATAATAATGATGGTTGGACTTCCAAATCCTATATCATTTGGTTTCTCATGAAGAATATCATTCCATTGTCCATTATATCCTCCATTATCGTGAATCATCTTGTTTCCAGCCATTTTCTAAAACCCAAAAAGAATAGTGTTAGAGGAAAAAATCATAATAAAGGGGGAGTAACTTCAATATCAAACATCTTAGGTTAAATTCTAAGATCGTTACCATAGTTCTAGGACTATATCCTATACGTATACTTATCCTTAGGGGCATCCCTAGACATACCATAGAAATATCTCTAGGGATCTCACTAAAGTCCTCGCATCCTAGTTTCCAAAGGATGACTAAACCTTTCCTCTGATACCAACTGTAGAGACTCGAAGCTTGACGTACATTGACATTACATTACATTTGCAGAATACTTAGTACATAACAAAAACACACACACAAGGATCGTAATAGTTTAGTGTCTTTGGAAACTCGGAATATAATCTTCTAATCCTGGTGAAAGATCTTCAACATCTCCCATAATGATCTTCCTTTTTTTATACCTAAAACCTTTCTTTGTTTCTTGGGGAAAAGAAAACATAAAAGGGTGAGCTCAAATGCTCAGTAAGGGTAAACAAAAGAAATATCAATCACATCATATACATAAGCACATAACTTTTGGAAATCTTAACCTCTAAAAGAGATCATAATTTCATAACCTGGGATAACTCATGGCAATGAAATGTAATCACAATAATCATAACATAAAACATTAAACATTGTGGCATACACACATAATCATAGAGAATCATTTCTTATTAGTCAAGACTCTTTTCCAAGAATATCTTAGTGGACAAAGTCCCTTTCTGAACCGAGTCACCCTCGTTTCAGTCCTGTTTCTCTGAATCGGTATAACCTACCATTCCAGCCATGTCTATCTCATGAGATATAAAATCATTACCCAATGCATTTGAGGGAGATATAGGTCCCACCCATCTCATAATGATACCATTCTTATGTGTGCCACAAAATCATAAACCATACATCATTGCATAACCCATGTAATAAAAATGGGAATCTTAAACTTCATGACATCATAAAACAATTCATATACGATAAAGGATTTCATAAAAATAATTCCATCATAACATAATCAAATCAATGTAATAATAGGGATAATAACAGAACTATTTATCATCTTAGATCGAAAATAATTTTGATAAAACACTTGAACTTCATTCTTGAGGAAAATATCCTTTCTACTTCAAAAATAGTTTTCCATTCTTAACATGTCATACAATTTTAAACTTAAATAAGTTGATTAAAAATAAACTTGAAAGCTTATAAAGGAAGATTCTTGTAAATAATGTTTTAAAAATCCATTCATTCCGTATAATTTAAAAAAAATCATCGTACTTTTGTCGGAAAAGTCAAAAAGTACCTCATACGAAAAACGATAAAAGATTCCGTTCATATCCTTTACTAAACACTCATCGAAGGGTAAAATTGGATTTAAACAATTGTAGGTGGATGGAAATAATATTACATATTGAGAAAACATGGATGTGGATGATAAAATACACCCCAGTAAATACCAAAGTATAAACAATCTCGGATAAAAATGAGATTGTGATATTTCTCTTACCTTAGGTCTGATTTGCTTTGTAAGTGTCTGAACCTCCTATTTAATGATTTAAATAATGTCATTGACTTATTACAGAATCATATTAATTGTTATTATATCATATATGGTTCACGTATGACTTTATATTACTCGTTCTTTTGTAAATTCCATGTTAAAGAGCGTTTTGTGTAAAATAGTTTCATTTGTCGTCCGTGTTTTGACATGTAATTATTCATATGATTACTTAGATCATGATTACATAATTCTAGAATATAAAACATGATTTATATATATATATTCATAATATACATATATATAATAAATCAGTAAATGGAAAGAAATACACCGTTCATGGAGACGGTAGGCCGTACGTACGGATGAACGATGTTTTCGTTTCCTTATTGAGTTGAACGGAATTAAGTAGATGACATAAATATATATACACATAAATACAGTAAAATTATTATTTCATATATATAATGATCACTTATTATATATAATTTATAATCATTCATGAATGGTTAAAGTGGAGAATGAATCTCATCGCGTTGTGGAGACGGTAGTCCGTACGTACGCACGAGCGATGATATCGTTCTCATGACTGTGGGACTGTATTGGAGTGTATGTATACTATTTCGGAATCAATATCACTTTAAAATAATAATATATAGTTATTATTTACACCATTATACCCATCCAAGTAAGGTGGTGGTGAAAAATAGATTTCACCATGGTGTGGAGACGATATTCCGTACGTACGCACGCGCGGTGATTCCGTTTTCCGTAGGATGGATAGATGGTGAAATAGGATTGTTTCATACTTATAATAACATATCCGTATATGAGTGATACTTATGTTATTACTTAATAATGAAACAACCTATGAAGAAGAAGTGGAAGAAGAAATAAAGGTCAAAGAATCGGTAACAGAAATTACCTCTTCTTTGAAGCCCCTCTTTGAGACCTCCTCTTAGGGCACCAAAATTGGTCTTTGAGGAAGACCAGAACCTCTAGGATGTTTCTAGAGAAGTGGAGAAGGGAATTTGGCAGGGGTTGGCCGAGCATGAAGGCTCAATGTTGTGTGAGGAAGAGAGGGAGGAGGTTCCCTTTTATAAGGGAGGAGAGGGGCTCCTTTGGAAAAACTAAAAATATTATTTTATTATAAAGCCAAGTTCAGTTTTAAATAGCTCCAAATTGATTTATTTTGAGGCTACGGTGGGGATGGGTCGAAACTTCTCATACAATAGAATTTAGACAAGTTTAGGTTCCTATTTTAACCTTATCATTTAGATTTAACATTAAGTTAAATAATTTTACTTTTACCGTGTCTTCTTGTGTTCTTACACAATAAGGTTAATAAACTTACTATAAGAAGCCAAACGAACTCAAAGTTGTTTTTTATTAGTATATATAACCTTATATATGTTATTTGACCTAGCCATAGATTTTTAGGAATAAAATAACAATTAATAATATAATATTTGTTTTAAAAACTATTTTATGTCAATTTCGACACTATTTAGTAATTTATTTTTTTGAAACTCATAACAGAATGATAAGTTCGAACAAAGTTAATTAAATCAATAATAACATGTCATATTAACCTAGAAAATTAGTGTAATTCAAAAAAAGTCTCAAATTATATTTATTTGGGTATTTATAACTTCAATTATGTCAATATTTCATTAATAAGATAATTACTGCATCATTGTTGTGTCATAAATAAATTAAATTATTTAATGTCTAAAAATTAAAAATAATATACCATTATGTAGGAAATATTTTTATATTTCTAATGAATATTTATAGTCTAATTTATATTATGTATAACCCTATATTAAAAATGTTTTATTAAATAAACATTGATTTTAACTCTTTTAACTCTTCTTTGAATTAAATAATAAAAAATGTCATAATCTAATCCAAGTGGGCCTAAATGGCCATATATTATTCCTAAGCTTGTTTTTGGTCGAATAACACTTATCCAATAGAATTGTGACATGTGTTAGGGTAATAATAATATCATTTTTACCCTTAATTACCCTATTTACTTTTAATCGTGGTAAATAAAATTAAAAAGTTAATATTCACCAAAAATTATTTTCATCTCATTGAACCACATTTTACTTACTGACATCAACCGTGTCTCTCAGATTTTTGAAATTTCACTCACAGAAGCGGTAAAATTAAGTTTTATGAACAATTCAGTTTTTTTAACTACCACTTAGTGGTTTCACTATTCATCAAAAATTGAAAGTTTTCAGAAAAATACCAAAAACTAGGCCTAATATATATTTGAAATTATGAACTCAAAAATGATTTCTATTTTACCAAATTCAAAACATATCAGTTGCATTAATTTAAAAATTAATTCTAGTCGCCAAAACAAAAGGCGTGTTTTTAAGAGATAATAACTATCAAAAGATTGACACTTGTTTATAACTGGTTTAACTGTGAAATTACATGCAATGACCAACATTGTATTAAATTGTAAAAATATATTCTAAATATACTTTAAAACCAATCAAATTAATAATTTATCACTATTAATTATTTCGATTGAAAAGGTTGTTTTTAATTAAAATTTAGTAATTTTCAGTATTCATCAAAATATGAAATTTATCCGAAAATCACAAAAATTTTACCCTAAGCTAATTTCGATATTCCGAATCCAAAAATGAAGTCCATTTTGAAAAATAAAATTTACAAAATTTCAAAAAGTGGTTATTACTATTCATAACGGCTAGTTTTAATAATATTTTAATAGCATCTCGTTGTTTAGTGAAACTCGGTATTGTGTACTACACACGCTATCAGGGAAGGTCGCGATTGTGTGTAATGAAAGGCAAATCAAGGATGCGTGTTGTGCAAGCTCCTTTTGGTGTAGCATACAACACAAGACATTAATGAAATTAAAAATATTATTTTTCATAAAATCTCGGGGTGTTACATAAAAGGCTGGCTCAACCAATAGGTCGGGAAAGACCAAATAGGTTTGATTGGGTCGACCCAAATTGGGTTGGCTGAGACTGGTTCGGACCAGGTCGGTAAGACCGGGCCAGACCAGACTCGGGCCCACTACCGACCCTTTACATTCTTTGGCCATATCTTTGGTACCGGACGACCGTTCCACGAACCGTCGGTGCTGCTAGTATTCATGGAGTGCAATGATCCATGGAGTATACCCCAATGGAGATTGGGGAGTAGTTGAGAGATTGTCAGGTTGGATATTGCAAGAATCCAACCGGGCCCCCGAGACTAAAAGTATAATAACTCACAGACCAGGAGTCTGATTGACTTTCCATATATTGCGTAGAGACCCCTATGATGTGGCAGACCATTGAAAAAAATTTCCGTGGGACTTCGTGAAAGTTGGAGTATAGACTTGTAGACAATGGATCGGATCTTCATGGAGACGAGTGGGCTTAGTGCGGAGACGTAGTTGATAGATGAGACCTAACGACTGCTGACCGATTTGACTCGGAGTGATTCGACTAGCCTAGTGGGGAGTGCCTTGGAGTCATGGAAGACCCATAGTGGGGAGAGCCTTGGTGACTCGGGAGACCCATGGTACTCTACGAAAGGAGTACCTCGGTAGGAAATGAGGGGAAGCAACTTGGTGATGCGGAAGACCCACGGTGGGGGGCGCCTTGGTGATGTAGCAGACCAACAATACTCGATAGGCGGTTTACCTCAGTAGTCCAAGGTTAGTGTCCAACGACTTAGTTACACGGCATGCCCACATTACTCGATAGAGGAGGAGTTAACCAGCAGCAGAGTTTTCGACAATGTGACTAGGGATGTTACATGATACTACCCATTGTAGAAAATCTTCATTTGAGCTGAGTTAATAAATTTGTGTTTTCATCATGATTGAGATGGATTACTTGATAACATCAGTATATGTAGGATAATATACAGAAGAGGGGTTATCTATTGATTATATACCTTCTGGTTTATCCATGTTAGATTTTGTGAGACCTTGAGGTTCTCGGGGTTCATACTGTGTATCCTTATACTCACCCCAGCACGGGCTATGCACGCACCTCTTTGTGTTGGATGCAAACGACATACATCGCTTACCGAGGCTGAGATTACCATGACGGGATGATACCTAGAGGTGGACCACCTAGCGTGATGATACATGGAGGAGACGGATAGACGTGGAGTTTTGTGGGGGGTATTTGTACCTAGCCTTTATGTAGGACTCCCAGTGGATGATCCATGAGTTTTTTTCACCCTTTTCCAGTACTTTGATGTTTCAGTTTCATGTAATTTATTGATGGGCATGTATTCTAACCCTTTTTCACTTACTGTACTCACTTTATGGTTATTCAATTTTCTTTTTATCGTTTCTGATGTGTGGTTCTACATGTTATAAAGGCAATGCCTTAAATGTGTTAGAGATTTACATCTTTGGTTCTAGTCGCCAGCCCCTTGCCTATGGAAGGTGGGCTTGGGGTAGTCACGACACGTGCCCCGGGGGACATGTCGTAACAAATAGATACCAGAGAAGTCGGTTCTGCCATAGAAAATAGGACTCTGATCTTTTCTATGAAGAAAAAGTGTTAAAGGTATTGATTGTGGTTTTTAGTTCAAGGATTCCAATGTTAGAGCATCAACCATTATATCCATATACCAGGACCCTGACTACTGATTTCTGACTCAGTTCACTAAAAAACTGATTTTGTGTGTGTTTTCAAATGATTAATTCAAGTCAACTCAACCAGGTCATCTCCCCAGGTATAATCATTGACCGTGTCACATTTTTTTCAGGTTGCCTCCACGCAGACGACCAACTAGAGCCCCAATATTTGTGCACACAAATAGCACACCGAGCAACGAGGCCTTGGTGCAGGGCCCTATTCAATAGTAGGCACTATTGGTACCACTACCCATTGGGCCTCTGATGCCACCAACCCCAGCAGCAGATGACACACGCTTCTTACCAGCATTGCATGATTTCTAGTTCCAGAGGCCATCGAGGTTTAGGGGAGAGATGGACCCGCAGGGAGATGAGGGTTGGATGGAGGCTATGGTGAGAATCTTCAGACTGGTAGGGACACCAGCTGACCTTATGGTCATCCTTTCTGTAAGTCTCCTTCAGGCAGTAGCAGGCAAGTGGTGGGGCCTGATGCTCCGGGTGCATGACCAGGTGAGACTTTTCTAGAGAGACTTTGAGAGCCTGTCTCGGGCGCAGTTTGTCCAAACAACCCTACATGTTGTTCGGATATAGGAGCAACATCATCTACAATAGGGTAGTATAACGGTGGCATAATACAAAGTGAGGTTCAACTTCCTCTTGAGCTACTCCACAGATATAGTATGAGACATGTTCTTCAAGGCCAAGACCTTCAAGAAGGGGCGGAGGCAAGATAAAAAAGCATCAATACTCTCCCTCATCATCTCGATGCAGGAAGGGGTGTTGGAGAAATCCCACATAGTGGAGAGTTCCCTTGCTGAGTAGTCTCTAGCAGTGAGAACCACCACTTGTCAACATGCGGCGGAGTCTTCTGCAGCTGGTAGTAGATAGATGTTGCAGAGGTCCAAGAAGACCAGACCCATAGTTAAATGACTCATTGACTCATGATCAGTTGTGTAGGGAACCCGATGAAGATACATACATTCCATGAGCATTTAGTGTTTCTCATGTGGCGGGCATGGTCACATGGCTCGTGACTATCTGACCCACCGGTCATATTATCAGCATACAGTTGAGAAACCACCCATTAAGAGGTAGAGGTTCAATTGATGCGATCCGTAGGGTGCATGAAAACATGGAAGAGGAGCTGGTCATGCAACTGGTGGTGGACAAAGTTACGAGTTTTTTATACCAAAACCACTAGGTGGTCCACCCCGTCTACAGGGAGAATTTGGATAGGCAAGTGTTCAGCTCTAGGAAGCTGATTAATATAATCATGGGGCTCCAGAGATGATTTAATGTATGATTAGTGTCTACTCCACCTTAGATGAAGTAATTATAGACACAGGTCCCCATCACTCTTTCATTTCCACTTCCCCTGTTCGGAGCTCGAAGATTTCGATGGAGTCGTTGGCTCGATCCTTACATCTAGAGACTCTTACGGGAGAAGATTTGACGATTACGCACTGATTCCTCCAGTGTGACATTACATTAGTAGGTGAGATCTTTTTCTGGGATATCCTGAAAGCAGTGTCGAGGCCTTACGATGTCATCATGGGTATGGAATAGTTATCTTTATTCTATGATCAGATTGACTCTATTAGGCACAAAGTGTGGTGTGTCCGCATGGACGGGTCTACTTTTCCTTCACCAATGAGAAAGGAGTAATTGCAGCACAGCATGGACTTTCCCGAAAGACTGTACAGTCGATCACTCATTAGTTGGCTTGCCTTAACCTCAAAGAAGTTAATGTGTATAGTCCGAAATATCTGGTAGTGGTCGATCAGTATGAAATTTTTTTCCCTGATGATGTTCCTGGTCTAAGTCCTCACAGTGAAGTGGATTTCTACATCGACTTGTACCTCGGGATGACATCGTAATCTGCACCAGCATATAGAATGGCTCTCACAGATCTTCGCGGGTTGTGGGTATAGATAGAGGACTTGTAGGGGAAGGGATTCATATGTCCCATTGGTTCTCCCGATGCATCCCCGATTTTGTTCACCAAGAAGGCAGATGGGTGCTTGAGGATTTGTGTCGACTACCATTTCCTGAAACAGGTGACCATGAAGAACAAGTACCCACTCCACAGGATTGACGACCTATTTGATCAGTTTAAGGGAGAACGTTGGTTTTTGAATTAAGACCTCAGATCAGTTATCACCATCTCAGAGTTTGATATGAGGTTGTATATAAGACGAAATTCAGATGTCGGTATGGCCACTACGTGTTCTTGGTTATTCCGTTCGGTGAAACCAACTCTCCAGCAGTATTCATGGGACTCATGAATAGGATCTTCCAGCCATTCCTTGATTACTTTGTTGTAGTATTCATTTAATAAATTTTGATATACTCGACTACTATGGAGGAGCATTCCTACCAATTGCAGGTAGTACGGGACACACTCCGAGACCACCATCATTATGGTAAGCTATCGAAGTTGCATATTTGGATCCATGTGTTTCACTTTTTGTGACATGTCATCTCGGAGGATAGATATGAAGTAGATCTAGCAAATATTGGGGCGATACAGGGTTGGGAGACACCAAAAAGATTGATGGAGGTACGGAGTTTCCTAGGCTTGGCGGGTAACTACCAGAGGTTCGTTCCAGACTTGTCCATAGTTGCAGCACCACTATCAGAGTTGAAAAAGAAGGGGAAACCGTTCATGTGGTCAGAGTGATGCTAGTAGAGCTCTCAGGAGTTGAGGCAGAGGCCGAAAAGTGCCCCCATCTTGAGGCTTCCAGTAAAAGGAGTATGGTACGTAGTGTAGTACGACACATCAGGGATAGGACTTGGGTGTGTCCTGATGTAGGAGTGAGAAATGATATCATATGGTTCTCGGTAGCTAAGAAAACATGAGTAGAACTATGCTACCCATGACTTGGTGTTTTTAGCAGTGGTCTTCTCCATGATGATGTGGCGACACTATCTGATGGGAAAATGTTTTACCATGTACTCTGATCACAAGAGTCTCTGGTATATCTTCATTCAGAAGGACCTGAACTTTAGACAACAGTGATGTCTTGAGTTCCTATAGCACTATGACATAGAGATAGTATATACTTATAGAAATGAGAATGTAGTAGCAGATACACTCAGCAGGTGATTAGGTATTCAGCTGCTAGGTGAGGCGAAAGAGAATCAGTCTTCTTTACAGATATATTTTGTGGACCGAGATGTAGCTACTTTCATTCTGTCTCTTATAATCACTCCTCCACTTATTCAGAATGTTAGAGAGGCACAACGTGGAGACGCTGACTGTGTGACACGACATGCTCATATATCCACAGGCCAAGCACCTGATGGATTTTCTGAAGGTTTTGAGCACATAATTTTCATTAAGGAACATACTATGGTTCCAATATCACTTAAAGAGGATGTGTTTATGGAGTTCCACACGTCCCCTTTAGTGGTACATCTAGGAGTTTCAAATATTTACCATGAAATTCAATGACCACACTGGTGGAAAGGTATAAAGAAGTTAGTAGTGGATTTTTCCTCTCGATGCCTCACTTATCAGCAAGTAAAGGTGGAGCATCAGTTACCAGCAGGCTTGGTTCATCCTTTAGAGGTCCAGAAGTGAAAGTGGTTTGGGATATCCATGGACATCATGACAGATATTTCACGTACATCTATGGGTAACAACATGATTGGGGTAATCATCGACAGACTCACCAAGTCGGTCAACTTCCTACTGAACAGAGAGCAGGGTTTAGTAGAGATCATGTGATGCCTCTAAATGAAAAATATTATGCGGATACATAGAGTAACATTTTCTATGGTCTCCCATCATGACATAGGGATTTCATTCCATCTATTTAAGGGGTTGCAGGAGGCTTAGAGACCTAGAATCATCTGAGCACCACCTTCCATCCTCATATGGTTGGCCAGACTGAGCAGACCATTCAAAACCATGTGGAAATGTTTCGTTCCTGTATCCTCGAATTTGGTCGAATATCGGAGGATCTGATACCTTTAATGTATATTTCGTACAAAAAAATCAATCACTCAACCATAGGGATGACACCTTTAGAGGCGTTATACAGATGTCAATGCAGATCACCTTTTTACTGGACTGACACTGGGGAATCAGCACTAGGGGGACCGGATATGGTACGGGATACCACAGGAAGGTATAGATCATCTAGTATTAGATGAGAACTTCATAGAGAAGGAAAAATTCATATGCTGATAGGAGACAGATACCTATAGAGTTTAAAGAAGGAGACTATGCCTTTTTACGGGTCTCACCCTATTGTGGTTCATGGATATTTGGACATAGTGGCATTGTATCTCTGAGTATCATTAGACCTTTCCAAGTCCTTAGCAAAGTTGGCGAGGTGTCTTACAACTTTGCTCTTCCACCTCTATTGCATAGGGTGAATGATGTTTTCCACGTATCTCAGGTGAGGAGATATGTGCATGACCCTTATCACATCATCGATCATGGAGAGATGGACATCGACGATGGGGAAACTTTCAAAGAGGTTCTAGTGGAGATTGAGGATTGACAGGAGTGAGCCCTTCGGGGACGGTCGATACCTCTGGTGCACATTCTCTGGCAGCACGGGATCCTCCATGAGAGCACATGGAAGTGGGAAGCTCAGATGTATGCTCAGTACCCCACTTGTTAACTTCGTTCGAGTTGTAGCTTAAGGTTACGTAAATCCCTAGGGTGGGGAGAAAGTAAAGACCTATAATTTCAAAGGATTTTTTTTCATATATACATGGGAATTTTACGAGCCTGCAAAAACTGACAGCGTGTAATTCTGAGGCCCGGTTGGCCCAGAATAAATTTTGAAAGTTTTTTTCATGTACGTTTAGTAAACATACAAGTGGGATTTTATAACTTTTTAAAAGATGATCAAAATTGAAATCTGAGGGCACTGTTAAACCCGCAGTGCAAGTTTTCATTTAAGAAGACTTTCACCTCGATGACAGTTGGTCAATAATAAAAGATAGTTTTTGGGTTTTTAGATAATGATTTAAATAAAAATAAATTGTGTGGCATTATTTTTATTTGATGGTTAAAACCTCCACAATAATGTTGAAGGGGTGACTACCACACTTTAACCTCCCATGGGAGGTTATGGTGGAGGGGCCATCCCGAACCTAACCACCCCTGAGAGGTTACGATGTGGGGACCACATGGTACTAAACCACCGTATAAATGGAGTAGATGAAAACCTCTCAACTACCCTCATTAATGAAGGAGAGACTCTCTACACTCCCCTTTTTTTTGGTTCCAACTCTCCTAACTATTTTTTTCAAAATCATCCACATTAATTCAGGGGAGACAAGTTAATTAATTCACCTTTTTTGAATTTGGTTCCCATAAATTAAATAATATATTAGCCTAATATATTATTTGGATTGGCATATTAATTTAGGTGGAATATTTGGAGAAAATATAGCGTGGGAGAATTAGAATTATCCAACAAAGAACCTCATCTCCCAACGAAGAATGAAGAATGTGTTCTTCCAAAGGAGAACAGCGACAAGGAGCATCATTAACTTCTTCCTCGAAGGCAACTGATGTGGGACATCTTAGAAGACCGACATCCCTCCTCATCGATGTCAACAAACTGATGCATGATCTTGGGATTGAAAGTGTGTGGCGGATGTGACGAGTGACAATATCCACCATCTTCTTCCCCAAAACTTTGTCGACAACCAACGATCAAGGTATGTAGATTCTTTTGAGTTTGTTTTATTTTCTAGATGATGTGGGTTTATTTGGTTGACCTTTTTACCCTCTTCTATTCTAGAGTAATTCTTTGAAAACATAAGAAATTCAGAACATATTTTTACCACCCTAAACACAGTGGGTGTGGGAAAAACCAAAATGACTTGACCCCTCCACTGTTCTTGTTTGTGATGATCATTAGCATGCTGACATAAAAATGATGCAGCATTGAATGTGAAGAAGGAAACATAAAAAATTCATGCTTCAAGTGGCCTCCGTGAGCTACGCCGTGCATCGGTCGCACCGTCCGTCAGTCGAACCAGTCAAGCCCCCATCCCCCCCCCCCCCCGGCCTGCACCGTCGTCGGCTTCCCTGGCTGCCCCTTGGCCAGCCTGTTTCCTGCTGGCCAGCCCACCTGGCTATCTCCTGGCCTGCTAGGCCACCTCTTGGCCACCCTTTGGCCCACCTGCCAGCCTTCCATGCCGCCTCCTGGCTCCCGGCCGCTCGTCCTCTAGAGTCGCCACACGACCTAACCGGCGCCCAGGCCGCGCTGGCCTCCCGAGCATGCCCGTGACCCACTTTGCGGCACCCTATCCAAACAGACATGGCTTCATCCTCTATGCCGAGCCATGTCAGGACGCACCCTTGTGGTGCTCTGGGCCAAACCAGCCCCGAGCCCATGCCTAAACGCCCATGCGGCCCGCTGGGCTGGGCCCAATGGGCCGGCACGAACTAACCAGGTAGGCCCGTCCAATGGTTCAGGCCAAACCCAACAGGTCTGACCAGGTTGACCCATACTAGGCCGGCCTAGACTGGGATGGACCGGGTCGGTCCGACATGGTCGGACCGGACCCAGGCCCCCAACCGACCCTTTACATTCTTTGGAAACATCATTGGAACTAGACGATCTTTTGAGGAACTATTAGAGCCCCTGTTATTATTGGAGCGCGATGATCCCTTTGAGTATACCCCACTAGAGTTCGCGGTATAGCTGAGGTAAAGTCATATTGGATCGTTCATGAATCCAACCACGCCCTTGAGGCTAAATTGCTAATAACTCACAGACTAGTCGTCTGATTGACACACATTCTGTTTTGTTTAGACCACTATGACATAGAGGACCTTTGAGATACTTCTACGTGTGAAATTTTGGGAGTTGGAGTATCAACATGTTGCCCATGGAGAGGATCCTCCCAGAGATGAGTGAGCTTAGCGCAGAGACCTAGTAGCCAGCTAATACCTGATGACTTGTGAGCGATTTGACTTGGAGTGATTCGACTAGCCTAGTGGGGAGCACGTTATAGTGGCGTAACTCCCAAATCGAGGAGTACCTTGGTGATGTGGAAAACCATGGTAATCGACAAGTGGAGTACCTCAAAAGGATATGAGGGGGAGCGCCTTGGTGACATGGGAGATCCATAGTGGGGAGTTCGTTGGTGATGTGGCAGATCCACGGTACTCAATAAGTGAAGTACCTCATCATTCCAAGGTTAGTGGGAAGCGCCTTGGTGACGTGGTAGGCCCACCATACTCGATAGAGGAGGAGTTATCTAGCAGATGAGATTTTGACAGTGTGACTGGGGATTTTACATGATACTACCCATAGAATAAAATCTTGGTTTGAGCCGAGTCAGTAACTTTGTGTTTTCATCAGGATTGAGATGGAATATTTAATAACCTAGGAATATGTATTGGAATATACCTAATATGGATTATATTTTGATTTCATAACATGTGGTTTATACGTGTCTGATTTTGTGAGACTGAGAGGGTCTTGGGGTCTCTACTGAGTATCATTATACTCACCCTTGCACGGGTTATGCCCACACCTCATTTTATTGGATGTAGATGATAGACAACACTGACAGAGGCTGAGTGTACTAGGACTGGATTTTACCTAGAGGTAGACCACATGGCGTGAAGATACACAGAGGATACGGACGAACATGGAGTGATCTGGAGGCTATCTTTACATACCCTTCAGGTAAGATTTCACAGTGGATGATCTAAGAGTTGTTTTCCACTTTTTCTAGTACTTGTACTGTTTAGTTTCTTGTACTTTTCAGTTGGGTTTGTATTGTAGCCCCTTTTCACATACTGTACTCACATGTTGGTTATTCATTTTTATCATTACCGTTTCTACACCGTGTGTTTACAAGTTATAAATGTAATGCCTTCCATGTTTTATGGATTTACGCCTTTGGTGCTAGTCGTCAGCCCATGGCCTAGGGAAGGCGGGCATGGGGTAGTCACTGTATGGGCCCCAGAGGACTGGTCATGACATAAACCTTATAGATAAGACCCCATTTATATTCCTCTAATATTATTATTTGATGAATTTTCCTGAATTAGTTCCATTTTAGTTATTTGTGGCTAAAATTGATCTATAAATTGTTTTTAACAAATTCAACCATACTTGGTCCTTTTCAGGGGAATATTTCTTTATTTGTCGATGTTTATAAAAATATTATATGGAAAATACTATTTAAATTTTTTTGGGGAAATAAAACAACATTTTGATTTAGTTATGAATTATTAATGAAAATATTTTCATAATATTGATTTATGACTCACTTATGATTTTTAATAAGTCATTAAAAAATGTTTTTCTTAAAAATATACCAAACGAATAAATTTTCCCGCCTATATTGCTTAAATTTTAAATTATTCAATCATTACATGATTCCCAAATTATTTTCCATGAAATTTATTTTCTACATATTTTATTAATTTTTCGGCAATAATGTATCCAAAAGAAAAAGTTTTTTTACCTATTATCAATGAAATGATTATATTTCCTTTTAATGTTATTTTTTTTTCTATGTTCACGTCATTCAATGATTTGTAACTTTTCCAGGGGATATGATATTATATATCTATTTACATCAGTTCTCTAGATAGATTATTATTATAATGTTTACATATAGTTTACTTGATATTTATTTTATTTAAATGTATATATTATTTAAATAATAATTGAAATGTCTTAATGATGTTATAAAGTAACACATTTAATTACTAGGGGTTATTCATTTCAATATTTGAATGTTGGTTTTTTTATTAAATATTTTTGGCCAAATGAAATCGATATATACATTATTCATATTATTGTTCGTAGACCTTGTTTACAATGTTGGGTGATATTAAAATAGTGATAGGTGATAAGTGAGTCCTATTAAGCTCATAATGATGGGAGATCCCAATATTTATGTTCAACACAATGTGTAATTTTTTTTGTTAATTAGATGAATATTAATCCAAATATACAATTGAGTTTATTGAATATTATTAACACATAATAGATAATGATATTTTCTCAATTGAAGTTACTCATTATAGAGAGTTGGGATTATTTATTTCATTGTGAATTTATGATGTATAATGATTACAATATTCATTATGAATTCATTTAATGATTCTAATTACTTCCCGATTGTTGTCTCATATGAATCCTTTCTTGTGATAATGAATTATAAGAGGAATTTTGTTTTATGATATAGGATTTTAAGGATTAAAATTCACTTCTGTAATACACATTGACAATGAATATTAATTTTTACTATTATTATTATTATATATATATACATTTGATCACTTTTTCATATCTCATATGTTTTATATTACTGAGAATCTGATATCCCACTATATAATGTTTGCATTTACCATAATAATGATGAAGTATATTTTAATGGATACTAATATAATGGTATCATATGTGGATAATTTTTTTGGAGATGTTAAATAATTCTTATGAAATATAAAAATCGTTGTATAATATAAAAATTGAACATTTGATGTGAAATAAATGGATTTAGTTAAATAAAGGGTTTTCGAAAATTCGTTAAAATTATAATCATAAATTATATATTGTGTGTATATAAATATATTTTGTATATTGATATTATAATTAATGTTGTTTAAAATTTGGTCACATCAGTTCTTATGAAATCCAGTACGTAATGCATATATTTTCAGTGATAGATCATGTTATATGAGCCTTCATTTAAATCAATTGGTATAAAGGTAGGGTTTAGCTAAATTTTCATCTTATTTTGTTTTCAAAAGATTTTAACAAATGTGTTAATAAAATGATTATGGATTTATAATTTTAATGATGATCATCAGATTAAAGGTATTTAAATCATTTTTAGGTTTTATAATATCAGAGTTTAAGGTAAAAAATATAATTTTTGTAAAAAAATATATTGTTTTAATATATAATTTTTGGAATATGTATCAATTTGTTTTAAAATATTAATTAGTGTTATTCTATTAAAATGAATGTTATTGGTGATATAAGATGACATGAAAATAAAGAATATAAGGTTTATAAAATCATTAATAATGATTTGATATTATTTTATTTGAATAAAGGGGTTATGAAAAATTAAGAATATATGAGATTGAGAAGTGTTATGGTTACTAAGTTATTAATATATTTTTGAGAAATTTCACAATAATGGAAAAAATTATTTGATTATTATTTTAACACGTGATATTTGATTGAGGAATAGGGATTGAGTTATCTTATTAGATAATATATATTTATTGTATTATGGTGATTAAGATTATTTTTGGGAAATTATAAGTACATTTTTCAGAATATATGATTAGGGTATATAATTTTTTGTAATATGAATTTACGATTGATTAATGTATCTTAAGAATTAATCAAATTAAAAATATTGGAATAATTTGTAATAAAATGATATAGAATATGTGTTTCTATTTTTATCACAAAAATTTTCAAAATGTTTTCAGATTAATTATTTATTTAATGATACATGATTATATTATTTTTTTGTTATTAATGTTGTTTTGGAGAGTGATATATAAAATTTTGTTCATATTGGATGAAATATTAACATTTCCAACCATTTTTTGATAATGGGTATAATTTTAAGGTATAATTGTTTATCGTTGTGTTGATTTTATAGTCCTTAATAATGATTTTAGTTGTATAGGAATGAAAAATTAATCATGTTTATTTATCTTATAACAAGAAAAAGTGGTGTAAAAGTTCAAAAAACAAATCAAAGGATGATCTTTTCTAAATAATTAAACTATATATATTATCTGAAACTGTTAATATCAATTGTAAAATAATACCTTGATATCGTGTAATAGGATGGTCAATTTATTGATTCCTATATAAAACAAATTAATTATCTACGAAGATAGTATTCTAGATAATAAATCATGTATGAGACTCATAAGGGTAAAGGAATGGTTTATGAAATATTTATGAAATTATATGTTTATTATTATTATCATAGAAAAAATACATAATAAAGTAGAAATGTAATTGATTTTGATTAAATGTTTTTCCGAATACGTATATTTCTCTTCCATTTTTTTCTTATTGATTCTAAAGAAAAGTTTTCTCAATATTTGTTTATGAGACATAATATAATAGTATTTGGATTCAATTTCATTTATGTGGATTGAATGTAATGACCTTAGTTTTTCCAAAATAATTATATATTGAGTTTGATTTAATACTTAACAAAAAACACTGGATCAAAATCAATATAGATAAAAAGTGTATTAAAAATTAAATTTATATTTAAATAAATTAAAATAAAATTCACTATATATATTTGAACGATGAATACAAGTAAATAATCTATAATAATATTCTATTATGCCCAAAATATATTCTACAGAACTATTATTTCTCACATAAATTTTATTTATGAATAAGTAATATTGCTGAATTAATTTCTAATTACACATGTTTTCCCCCTTATTTAGTTATTTTATTTCAAATTTTGGTTTCTAACATTTTCTATGTAAGTTTTAAAATACTGAAATCATTTTTTATCATTTTCATCATAGATTATGTATACTTTTTAGATCTTTTAGAAGTGCTTAATTTTTAAGTGAATAGTGAAATTAACAATTTTTTAACTTATTCAAATTTTCAAATTTATTTAATAAGAATGAATTGGTATTTTTTAAAAAAATTACATACAATATAATATATTATATAATTATCATTAATAATTTTAATTCTTTATACTTATATTCACATGCTCATCATTTTTTATAATTTATGTAGATTTTAAATGCATACCTTTTTTGGACTCTTTATTTATTAATTATAACCATATTAAATTCGAGTTTTTTATCTTCATATTAAAAACATATTTATTCAGTTATTATTATTATTTTATATCCATTAAAATCAAATAAATTACTAATTTTTTCTTAAGCATAATTTTTTTCAAAATAAACATTTTTAAAAAATGTGGTTTTTTTATATACAAGTATTACCAAAAAATTTAATTTCCATATGATTAGAATGTTAATTTTATGAAATTATTCATATATAGAAGATAAAAATTTTATATTTTTATGTGATGATAATTTCATTAATTGGATTAATATTAGTATTCATTGGATTAATGTTAATTAATATGATAATGTTGTGATAAAGGAGTTAATTATTATTTCTTTAAAATGATGTAATTTCATTAAAATCAATTAAATTGAACTATTTTAATAGATTATTTATAATTAATTTAATCAAATAAATAAATTTACTATTAATAATTTAAATGGTAATAAACACTAAATAAGATTAACAATGGATAATGGTCAAATTTTCATGTCTCAAGAAAATAGTTTTTATAAACATTATTTTATTAAAACAATAATTTAATTTTATAATATTTAGAATTTAAATTATATTAAATAAACTAATAAAAATTTCTCGAAAACAAAAATATTCTATATAATATATTCTAAATATTTTTCAAATTCTAAAATAACATTCTTAAAAATAAAAAACCTTTTTTAGAAGTAAATTAATAAAATGTGAAAATATAATGGTAAGTATACGATAACATGTTTAAATATTGCATAAAAACATTTATTGATTCTCAATCATTCTAAAGAAACATTACACTGTGTTATTTTGAATCTTCAAAACCATCGAACCGTTAATAGTGTCATGGAACTATTTATATTAGCTAACTATATATGATATATACAATAGGAATCAAAACATTCATAACGTTTAATTATTGTTATTTAATTTCAAAACTAACAATGAAATCAAATAATTAATAATATAATCATCATCCTAAAATTTAATTTTTAGTATAATATTGTTAAAAACATAATATACTGTCTTATATGTACCATGAAAACATGAATTCTAATTAGTATGTATACCAAGTTTACCCCCCTACGAAATGATGCATTTTTTCATCACAACCCATAATTGATGTCCATATTGATGGTTTTAATGAATTAATATGACTTATATACTGATTTTATTATTATTAGATTAAAAATTTCTATCCATCTTCACTGTACTCATTTGATGAGTAACTAGATCACTAATCATGTGTTGTGCATACATCGACCCAACTAAATAATCATGTTTCATTTTCCTTAATATAAAAAAACTGACCAATTTAGTCAATATTATGTGAGAAAATAAGATATATGATAGTAATATTTAATATTTTTGGATAATAAAAAATTATACATCTTTTATATTTAATCCATCGCTATCAAAAAATAACATAATATTAGTTAATTTCTATTTCTATTTTCATTAAATGCGAGTAAAAGAAAATTATTATATATTTAAAACCTTTTATTTATATATAAAAAACTGAATTCTAAAGACTTTAAATCATATTATATGATTATAATTCGGAGAATACATAATAATTAATCCAATTTTACATACCTAGTTAGAAATGTTCAAGAGTATAAACTGCATATATTGAATACATATTACAATAATCAAATACGTGGATAGAATTTTTATTAATGGACTATAGAAATGGATATATATTTATATATATATGATTAAAAGTTTGGAATAGGTAATTTATATGTTCATATTTATCATAATGGTTTATAGATAACATTCATAGAAATCAATGGTATTTTTTAAGGGCATTAAAATCTCAAAATCTCTTCACAGAGTAAAACAATTGTTTTTATTTTTAGACATGATTTTTAATAAATTCCAATTAAAATGATATTCATTTATTTAGTGAAAAATATTATTTTAACCGTTTGATTTTCAAGGAATATTTTATTTACATTTATATTTAAATGAATTGGGAATATTGAATAATGTATTCATAAATAAAACATTTTCATAAATGCATAAAAAATTATTTTAAAACCATAATTATATAATTTTTTCATCATAATAATCTATAATAATCTATCATCAATGGAATTTTCTTTCATTTTACCCCAATATTATTATTATTATTATCATTATTTATTTCTGGAGATCATTTTTTGTATCATGTGGTTTAATTCATGATTTTATTAATATTTCTAATGTTAATCATTATATTTTTACGAGTTAATTATATTATTATTTTTAAATGTCGTGAAACACATTTTATTTTTATAAATTAATTATGGAAGTGAAAATTATTTTCTAATTTCACATATATATATTTTAATATTGGCAATACATATACCTACCATTAACAAATTTTGTGAAGGATTATATCTCCGGGGATTTAAATTTTATGTAAATAGTTTAACACATGACGTGATTAATAGATATGAGTGTAATTGAATTAAAAATTACTCATTATTTTAAAATTTAATGTGTTAATGGGTATCCATGTTCAAAATGATAATAAATCATATGTTTATAATTAAGGAACTTTTATTAATACATTTAATGGATCATGATTTCTGATTCATGTATTATTTTATCAAGCAATAGAAGAAGTGATATTTTATTAAATGATATTTTTATCACTTATTCTTATAGAAATACTTATTTATTATTGTTAATTTAAATCATATTTTTTACTTTTTAATTATTTTTCATAATGTAATGTTCTTGACTAAAATGGTAATCAAAATTTTATCCCTTATATGAAATTTTACATCACCCCTTATTATAGTTTCCCTTCCCCAATAAAGGAAGTTGATTTTGAGTCAAGTAATGTAAATGATGCTTTTAATTTATGGAGAATTTTGATCGTAATATGAAATATATATTTTTTATTTCAATATTCTCTAAGGCACTAAAACATTAGATCATTGGGTTGTGAGATTATTTGCACGATGTAATAAATAAACAATAGTATCAACAGATTATTTACATATTTTTTTATTTTTCCACTTCATATAATGTCACACCTTTATATTTTAGAATGTACTTTATTCAATAACATGTACGACACAAAACATCATTATTAAAAAAATCATGACATCTTCTCTAAATATAATAATTTAAATGGGATTTCTTCAGAAAAAATTGTATTTTCTTGTATGAATATGGGTCAATAAATTTTTTATAATATTTATAATGTTTTACATTAATGTAAAATTATTTTTTAAATACATGGATAAATTAAAAAAATTAAAGGTAAGAAATATTATCATTTTATCTTCAAATAAAAAATTTCAAAGTATTTTACTTTTCTATATTATATATATTGATAAAAAATGAAATAGTAATTTTTAAAATATATTATTATTAAATTTATAAAAGTGAATAATCATTCATACGTTGATTATAAATCTGTTATATTTAAATAAAAATAATTTGAGGCTCAAAATAATATTTATTAGAAAACTAATTTAATTTGGAAAATTTTTTATTTATGTTAGAAAATCAAATTATAAAACATTTCTGAATAATTTTACTATTTTTTTAGAAAATTTATTCAATTAATATATTATAATTTCTATAATGGTTTTTTCAAGGAATAAAATGATAATAATAATATTTTTATTCATGAAAATACATTTTCACTATAAGTGAAATTTACGGGTTTTGTATGCTACTGTTATTAATAATTTGTAACACTTATAGGAATTGAATCATTTAAAATGGATAAATATTTTAGATTAATATAATTATTAATATTT
Organism: Viscum album; assembly: GCA_963277665.1. Taxonomy (NCBI): domain Eukaryota; kingdom Viridiplantae; phylum Streptophyta; class Magnoliopsida; order Santalales; family Viscaceae; genus Viscum; species Viscum album. The sequence goes on along the minus strand of OY728143.1, from coordinate 50,649,510 downwards.
AATAAACCGAACATAATTTTTTTTCAAAATGAATGTTAGACATGGTAAAATTTTAACAACTTATTAATATTTAAAATTGGTTTTTATTTTTAAGACTATGGGATAAGATATTAAAATATCTAAAAAATTTTAAATCATTTTATGTGATTACTATAATTATACCATTGACATATTATATTAAAAAATTAATTTATAATCCTTCGGTTGATTACCAAATTTATATCACTTTAAGATAAGAGTAATTATGAAATGTCAAACTCCATCAATTACTATGTTATAATTATATGGATATAGATAAAAAAACTTCTATATTAGAAAATATAGTTGTTCAAATTGACTAATTCAGAAATATTTTATTAATATTAACATATTTTTGAATTTTTTTTAATGGTATAACTACCTAAAATACATATACAATACTGATGCATTTCTTGAGAAAGTGGTTGAAAATAAAAGTAAAACATTTTGAAATATGAAAAGTGTCTGGTTTTTGAAAATTTTATGTTGTTTAGGATTATTATGGAACAAAATAAAAATTAATTAATCAACTAAAAAACCATATTATAAATCTACGGTGGTGTTTATAATTATAATGTATAATTATCTGAATAGTACCAAAGCTTAATTTAATAGTATTTTATGTTATTTATATTTAACTAATTTTATTATTCCAAAAAATATTATATTTTTTTCTATGATTGATAAATTTTAATAATTATTTTTAATGATTCATTATTATTCAACTTTTAATTTTATTCAATTTTCAAACCATTAAAAAAAATAGTTAAAATGGTTTAGGTTAAACGTAGTAAATGGGGGTTCCACCAAAATATAATATTGTAAATGAATCCAAAACATGAAAAAATGTTTATTACAAATATATATATAAACCACATAATCTATAAAATTGTTGTTAATATATTATATTGATGTTTTACAGCAGTATTAAAAAATTAATATTTTATTGTTTCTGATTTTCTAAGGCTTCCCACCCACCTCACCATTAAAATAAAACCTCATATGATTCCTTCCACAAACCTTATTCAAAAAATTATCTATTAAAAACTCTAAAAAAATTATTAATATATATATATATATATTAATTTTAGAAGTGATTTTATAATTAAACTATGATCCCAATGGTCATTATGAAGCGATCCAAATGTGGTCTTTCCAAAAAGAAGTAGTCGTTTTTATAGAATTCTTCATCATTTATTCATTCTTATACATCATAAATATTTTATTTTACAACTTTATAAAATTTATATAAATAAAATATTTATAATAGGATGATATTATGCCAATATAATAACCATTTTTTCTTTATCATCCATTATAATGGATGATGTAAACATCTTTGTGCATATGCATTGACTACCGTCTACATAACATAAGTATTTTTTTATCATTTCCTCTCATATATTGTAATATAGTTTTTATTAATAAACTTTTATGATGTTTTCAAATTGTTTACGAATCTTATAGGATATACAGATATCTAAAATCAATCCCTCAAATATTTCTTATGAGCCTAATGTCACTTGTGCATATATATGGAAAACCACATCGATTAAGTGATGTGATTTGATATTCATTTATGAATTATAAAAATAGTATTAATGAAAGATTAAATGAATATATATTATAATTATGAAATATTTATTATTTATTATGAAGAAATATTATTTAACTTTCATTAGTTACATCAATCAAAATCTGAAAAGAGTACTCATTAGTAAATGCATACTAACATTACAATGATGTGATGTAAAAAAAATCTCATCAACTCCTTATATGAATCATTATGAAATAGTATATTATAAATAATGAGGAAAATTATTACATTATAGTGATTTTTATATGATGAAACCACAGAAAAAGAATTTTTATTAAAACTACTAAACTAATTAACAAATGTCCAATGGAATAGCACGTACCAAGAATAACGATTTCACAATGAAATAATTAAAAAAGAATTAATTATAAATTATATTTCAATACAATATTTAATATAAATTGTGAATGTGGTTCTATAATGTATTTATGATAATCTTATATTGATTATTGTTGATGTTTGAGTACATATGATGTAATATGGGACATGAAATAAGGGTTTTTATCTAAATATTATTCCCTGAAACATATTCCATATCCACAAATTGTTTCATTTGTTATTGTTTATATTCTAACCATAAATTTATTTTATGATTATTTTATTGAAAATTATATAGACGTATAAAAACATATAATGTTCACTTTTTTGCAGTTTGATACAAATATTCCAAAAAATTTAAGTGTTATTCATCATAATATTTTTTTAATTGAGACATGATTTATGATATGCACCATTATATGTTTATATAGTTTATATACATAACATTTGATATTTCATGTATGTATTATTTTTATATTAATGGCATTTTAGGTTTAATTTTTTTTGATTTTCTTTAATATATTCTCCTATGAGCAGGTTATTCCGGTCTCCTGACTTTTTGGGTATAACATGATTTATATTAAATTATCCATTTAATATAAAACGCATATATTTTCTTTAACTATTCATATTTTAAAAAAATTTATTTCATATTATCATTTTACTCATATTAAATGTTAAAATGGCCAATAAATATATAATAAAAAAATAAGACCTTAATTCTTATTTCTCAGGTCAGGATGAATTCTTATACATGTCCTTGTACTTCAATAAAAAATCAATACATGTTATTATCAATTGATACATTATTTAGAACATTATTTTCAATAAATTTATCTTTATATATAGATTTTTTAATATAATATTATCAAATTTTTTATATAACACAACCACTATACATTTAAAAAATGTTAATAATATTCCCATTTAATTGTATTGAATGAATAGATTTTATCCATTCATGATTGTTATTTTATTATAATATTCATTTACAATATTCCAAGATTATATAAAACTATTTTTCTACGAAATTTTGGATTTTTTTTAGTTAATAAAAACCCTGAAAGAAAAATATATTTATCTTAACTTCATATAAAAGTATTAAATATATTTTAATATAAATTTTCTTCCATATACATATTCATTATAGATTAATATGCTTCATTGCTGTTATGTTATTATAATAGCTTATATAATAATTCTCTATATAGAATATGATGGTGATATTTTAAATTATATATCAAGAAACTTATTACATTTAAATGGTTAATTAAAATATATTTGATTGATGGTTTTAGAGGAAGTTATCATGAAACTAGTTTCCTTCCCCATACTGATTTGGGTTATTAAAAAAACTAATTGTTGTTTTTATGGAAGTTATAATGAAATTTAACGTATATTTATATTATTCATATAATAGTTTATATAAATTGATTAACATGATGGGTGATCCCAACATAACACATGATGAGGGGTATGACGACTATAGATCATTATGACATATGATGCTAATATAACTACTCAATGTGTTAGGTAATTTTAACATGTTAACTATATTAATATTAATCCAAAGAGATTTTTTTAATATATGTAATAAAAAATATTCTATGATGTTAGCTAGAATAAATATTCCCCAAGGAGAATATTTGAATTATCGATTTTAGTTTATTTCATGAAGATTGAATAATTCCCACATAAATGAATATTGATTCTCTATACATTTTTTAGTCATAATGTTTCATTTGAAAAATTATTTATGAACATCATATTTTCTTTAAATTTTCCATTAATAATCCATAAACCATGTGAAAAAGAGTTCAGAAACCAAAAAATAAAACCATATTTATTCCCATTATAAATATTTTTGAACATCATCATAACATTTTATTTGACATTAATCATCAATAAACCATTTGAAAAGTATTTTAAAACATTGTATGTGAACAAAAACCTTTGTAAGGGACATACAATAATGAGAATAACATTCAATGGTGATTAAATATACAAGTTCTTCATTTTTATAAAACTATGTAAAATTAAACACTTTTCTAAACTAATTAATTTAATTATCTATATAAAATTATTCATTAAATATTTCTTTAGAAATATTTATTGAAAACAAATCCCTTAAATTAATCATTAAAATTTCAAAATTAAATAAAATATAGTTCAAAGAAAATATAATTTCATTCTTTCATATCGAAAAAACTATCATGTTGAAATTTACAACAATCTTCACAACTACTCGTTGAATAAATTTTTAGTTAACTTATAAACATTACCTTATAGTGATATTCCAAAGTAATAATGGATTAATAATAAAATTTAATATTGGAATAATCTTTAAGGTAATCATTTAAAAATTATCTAATTCATTGGAGTGAAATAATGGGTCTCAACCTATGATTAAGCTATATCGGGCGACCCATTATCCATAATAGGGATCAACCCTTAGTATATGAAATATCAAGCCCCATGTTTCTCATATATAATTGTAAAGAAACATAACATTAAAAAAAATCATTCAAAAAAATAATTATAAACCATTTGACATTCACTTATCATATTTGAAAAACATTTTCATAAAAAAAAATCTATACAAAAAGAAGTAGAAAAATGGAAATAGGTGTTCCATTGAACAAACCATGAAATCATATGGATAAATAAAATCATTAAATAAAGGATATAGTGATGGGAAATGTTTTTTTATCCATATATTTTCAAAATGTATATTAAGTTATTGAATAAAATTTAAACATTTCAAAAAATTATTTTCTTTCAAAAACCATTGAAAGAATGTTTAAAAATTTATTTCCTCAAATTAAAAAACATCACACATAATAAATAAATAATTTGTTTAAATTTAACATGTATTTATTTAATAGAATAATTAAATAATTTTGGAACAATATATGTGTGAAATTATATTTATTTCATTTATATAAACATATACAGTCCACTTGGTCATTGAAAAAATTTGTGGATAGAGGGTCTTTAAAATATGATTTTAAATAAGGCATCCATACCCTATATCTGAATCATCAAATATGTTATGTATCATACTCAATATTAAATAATGGTTAATTAAGTAATTAATTAATATATTTTTTAAAATTATTTATTACTTTTATATTACATTTTTTCAGGTTATATATAACTACATAGTCATTTATGTTCACTTTAGTTGTTTTGATGATGTTCACTTCATAAATCCAAAATTATTTAGGTCTTTTACTACTGAAAAATTATTCATTACTATACTATCACATCCATATTAATAATTCTATAATTTTAATTTTTATACATATTTAATATTTTTAAATACAACCATTAATTATGGTTATCAAAAAATTATCTATTATCAGATAATGGAGATAGTAGGTCATGTATAAAAAAGGTAAAGTTTCCATATTCCAAAGATAATATTGGAATACAGGTGAGTATTTTATATATTTCAATAATGATTATAATTTATTATTTATATTTTATTAAAATAATTCTATTATTTTATATACCATCAAGGTGATGTGGTTATGAAAGAAAAATCACATCACTTGGTGGATGTGGAAGTCCACAAATACACATGAATGTCATTATCAATTTCTAGTGAATGAAATGTAATAAATATAAAAGATATATTATTTTTAATAAAAAAATTATTGTATTATATATATAATCATTAATTATATCATTATAATAATTTAATGAGAGGTGGTGATGGAATTTGTATTGCATTAGAATCTCACGAGGTAGTTTGTTGGTCAAAATAACAATGGTTTTGATTCCCATTTGAATGGATATGAGATTGAAATAGTTTATTATATCAATTAAATATTATAGCATTACATATTGGATATTATTATCAATATTTAATCATTTTTGAATAATATTTTAGGGAGGTGGATGTTTAAATAAGAAACACTCGATGAAAAAAGTATTCATCTTCTTAAAATATATTTATTTTATGTTAAAACATATGATAACTAAAGATGGATTTAAGTATAAAAAATAAATATATTGAGGGTTGTAATATAACAATTTACATAGAATATATTTTCTATATCCAAATTGTTTTTATGATTTATGTTTTTATAAGAAGTGGTTCCCTTTTATAAGAGAGAGCAAGGACAATCATTAAATTTCATAACATATTAAATTAATATAAATTGATTTTACTTAAAAATTTATCAATTATTATTTATTTGGGTGATAAGATGATTATGGGACGAAATTTCCTAATCTAATAAAAATAATACATGTTTTACCATTTATTTATCTATGTTTTTTTATTAAACCCATTTGAACCCTTTTAAAACTTATCGGGAAAATAAGTATTTTTACTCTTTGTTGGTCATAATAATTACAAAAAACAGAACAGATATCTATATAACAGCCATGTTTTATTGTATAATCATTATCCTAGTCTCTTGGATGAATCCAATATTATTATTGATCTTTTACCCTTAAATAAAATATTATTTATTATAATATACCATTACTATTAATTTTCATTAATATTCTTTAGTTTTATTTTAATACGATTAAGAAATCAATTAAAATTAAAACCAAATCATTGTTTATATATCTTATAAATATTTATCATCAATAAAATTCATGTATCAAATTAGGTATTTAAAATTATAATTTAGTAAATATTTTTAATATTATTCATTCGATTTTCCATTAAATTAATTATTACTACATTAGCGTACTGTAAGCATTTATAAAAAACTATTTATTATATAATAAATAAAAATAAATTTCCATAATTATTATAAATATATTATAATTCAAAATAATATATATAACAATACATTTAAATTGGAAATATATTTCATAAAATATTATAATTATTTAAAAAATCGTGTGACATTTTTAATTTTTTTATATAAAATATAATAATGGTCGTAATATAATAAAAACTAAAAAACTACCATATAAGGGAATCTTGTATGAGTTTAGAGATGATATAATCATCCAATAAAATAAAAAAACTATTTTATAGTAATTTTATATTCCTTATTGTTTTGTTGTTCATTTTAATTACATGATTTATTGTATTCTATGGTAAACAAAATTATTAAGGTGACTATTAATATTGAAATAAAAAATAAGGGAAATATTTATAAAAATTAAACCACGTCATTAAAAATATTGAATCCATTTTACAAAATTAGAAACCCAGAATATGATGAATTTAATTTTTAAATAAGCTGTCCAAATGAGATGAAAATCAATTTTTCATTACAATGCTCTTGTATATTTATTTTTATTAATAAATTATATTTTAAATATTATTTTAAACCCCATAATTGTGTAATTATTAATAGAAGATAATTAATTATTAATCCAATGTTTAATTTTATTTTATAAATATATTACACAAAAATAAACTTTTCAATAATAAATATAATTTTCACAATTCATTTAAATCAATCTTCTTAGAAGTTATAAAAAATTGTCCTATAATAATTTTTACAACATTAAATCAAAAATAAAATAAATTTGATCATATAATTTTTCTAAATTTTCAATAAATTATTTATAATATTAACTTATAAAATAAACCTAATTTTTTCTAAATAAAATACATTATAATATAATAAAATCTTATTACTAAACTGTCAAATTTAAATTACAATTTTATATCTTATTTATAATGATAAAATATTAAAAATATTGTTTTTTAATATCAATTTGGGATAATATGTACACTATAAAACGTGGTTTTTCATTTTATGATGGTAGGATATTACATTCAACACCTTTTAAAAAACTTTCAACATAATTTTATTCTGGGATTAATAACTTGGTTCTGGCTTCTCAAAGTACCTTTTATAAAAACCCAAATTCTGAAATGGTCAATTAAGCATCCTCTTGAAAAGAGAGATATAAAATAAGATGGCAATATTAAATAAAACATTACAAGATTCCATGTTTGATAAAATAATAGGTATGTAAAAACATGTATAATTAATTAATAAATGAAATAAAAGGATTGATATAGAGTTATAGGGAACATGGATCAGATAATTTCATACATTAAAAACCATATGAGCGTTATTGGTTAAATGACTATTGATTTATTGGTTTGAAATGAAAATATAGAAATATCATGTTTCCAAACGTGTATTCCTAATATTTAGGTGTAATTTTACATCCCATAACTATATCATAAGAAAATATACTTTCCTAGGAGAATAATTTCATGTTTAAATCATATTCAACAATATAATCCTTTTTTACTCTAAATTTTGGGTTTTCAAGATGAATTTTTAATCTTGGTGTAATAGAAAAATATTTTTTCGAATAAAATAATTCAAAAACTTTTCAAAAGATATTACTACTCTCATTAAACATTATTCTAAATGTAATGTTTAGAATAGGATATAAAATTTTTCAAAATGTATAAACCTTCAGATGATGAAAAAAATTAACTCTAAATTAAATATGAGTATTTAGGGATCAATGCATATCATTTGAAAAATTATTATCACTAATAATTATTAAAAAATATTATAGACTATTTATATAATTAATTTATATACTAATTTTGGATAAATTTATTTATTTAATATTTAATAATTACATGATAATTTATTGGGTTTTTTCTTCACTAGATTTAGGAATATTATTCTTAAATTAATAAATGCTGAAAATTTTATATATGGATCTTACACAACATGACATGTGTTCACGATATATATTACTCATTCACTGAATCCATAGAGACCAAGACAATATTTTGATAAAATATAGAACATCAATAGTTTATAGGATGTGAATATAGATATAAATCATTAGATTCTCGAATTAAATTCGGATGGAAATTTAAAAAAAAATGTGTAGAAATTACATGACAAGATTCACATACATTAAGTGTGGGCTATACATGACATAAAAATGTAAGATATCCAATCCAATCAAGGATATAGACCACAGATCTTGCATGAGTCTAGATTCTGAAAAGTTATTGTGGATCTTATGGATATTTCATGTAAAATGTTTTCATAATGGAAAATTCTAGATAGAAACAACATAATTAATATACACAATGTTAATGATTTAAACACTTTGTTACTATTTTTCCTATATATATTTTGGTGATTCCCCTCATAGGTAGAGAGATCTAGACTTACCTTTTTCAATTTTTCCCCTTCTTTTCTTCATTCCACCAAAATGCAGTTTTAATTCTATAAAATAATCATTTTATATAATACTCTTACAATTTTTTGGTATTATTATTATTATTATTTTTTATAATTTTCTCTCTATTTCAATTTCAATATATAAAAACCTCAATCACCATTCTAGGTCAATATTTGCCTCAATATTTCTTATCAAATCATTTAATGGATGTGTTTGATATATTATTTTATCAATTTTAACATAGAATTTTTGTAATCTGAATTTTTATGTTTTTTATTAGAATTTCTATTAGTTTTATTCTTCTTAGCGATACTTTTATTTTTAGATAATCCATTTAGGGTTATAGATTAAGATTTTTGTTGATTATGATCATTATAAATCTATAAATTTAATCATTACTGTCCTATGGCTAGTAATTATGCTAAAACAAGTGTTTTTCACACTATCTTGCATAGAAATTTCAATGGGAGGTTCAATTGAAAAATAAAAGCTAATTTAATATTAAAAGGATATTATGATTTTCATTTATTTCTTTCTACATTTTAAGACTATCGTAATGCATATTGGTTGTTAGGTATAGTAGGATAAAGGGATAGTTTCAGTGTAGGTTGTTACAATTGATTTGACCAAAACTAATGGATTACACTTTAGCCACTTTTTTGCCTATTCTATATGACTATCCAAAGATAGATTTAGAATTAAAATTTTCATAATGTCTATATATTTACTCTAATCTATATTTTATTATCATATATAATTGAAAAAATTATTTTTCTTGTAAAATGAAATTTGTAGGGTGAACATTCTAAATCCATTTATTGGAATTGAATCACATGGTTTCTTTTGTTCCAGTTTTCCTAATAGGATCAAAACCACACAAATAATTCAATATTCTTTATTAGTATGTGTTGATCTGTTGCATAATTTTTATAATTTTATCATTCCTTGAGTAATCAATGATTACATCTAGGCACATCAAATTATTGGTTCATTGTTGTGAGATTATGTGTCCCAGGAAAAAAATTCATTAAATTGACAAATGGATTCACTAATGTCATCCATATTTTAACATTTTCCCCTTTTTGATGCATGTTTGAAAACGTTTTTCATTAATTTAGATTATCCTTCCTTGTCCATTGACTCGTTCTAAGAGCCACAACACTCAAGTACTTCTTATGTTCCATTTTGATATCAATCGATCTTTAGTTGCATGTTTTCACATAAAAATGTGAAACAATTGATATACTCCACCACACAAGCACTAGAATAGGAAATATAATTCACATGAAAGACAATGATAAGAACCAATTATATTTCATTTAACCATAATGAATTATGATTTTCCATCAAATTATTTTACTATTCCGAACATAGTACTCCATAGAAGTCTATTTAACTCATTTTAAATCCAAAATGTACTCATTCATATGATATAAATCCTATGGAAATTTTGTGGGATTCAATAAAGGGACCCCATTATTTTATTTCTATAAATCTCAATGTTTTTATAATATTTCACAACATAGGTGTTTCATTGGTTGAAATTAGACTCAGTGTTCTTCCACTATCATTTGGAAAATAAGTCATGGATTGCCTCAAAATACATTCTCCAGAGTTAATTAGGTAATGATAAAATTTTAAAAAATTATTTGGATATATAATTATAAATATGAATAATTCTTGATGGTTATAAACGAGATTAAAAAAAACTAGTATGACAAGGAATATGTATGAGTGGTATGGGATCGATTCAAGAAAGTGACCCATAAATTTCCACATTAAATTCATGATGTGATGAATCACCTACAAACATTATATCAGGTACTCCTAACAACTACACAAACTATATTGGAAATATATTTGGTTGGAAGACCAATTATTACTATTTCGAATGATGATTGAGCACTTCTATATGAGGTATCCCACAATTCTATTTTTTGGTATTGTGATCTATGACATCCTCAACATTGAATTGAACATTTATAATATAACACCAAAAAATAAACACAATTATAATCCCTTATAATGAATCTCGAGTCATTCATGTTCCCTACACCAACACTACCACCTCATACCACTATTATGGAGATTCAATCGTGTGAAATTTATGATTGTTCACATCGATATCATGCTTGTAGAAAAAGTGAATAATAAAATCAAAATCTGGATTTTTAATTAAATCATTATAATAAACATGGTGAATAATTTGATCAACCAAAATAATTCCAATAATAGTATCATCATCATATACCATTACAAATTAACCAAATCAAAATAATCATAGAAATTGTCAATAATGATGTATCAATATTAAATTATGAAATAGGAGGCCACCTGGGTTCTCACATAAATATCTACAACTATGCCCCCAACAATAAATACCTTATAATCCTTTTACCTGTATGGCTCATTAAAAAAATCCATCCATCTTTATAGATGGAATCACATAATTCACCACATATAATATAGAAGTTGGAAATCATTATGAACACATATTTGGAAAAAATATTAGAGGATGACAACCTAAGAGATACATATAGAGAACTAAAAATATTCCCTACATAGTATTGAAAAGTAAAATGGATCAAACATCAAATATCATATTCAAATGATTGTCATCTATATTGTTCGATAAATATTAGAAACACACCAGAGAGGATAAAGAGTAATCATTCCATTATAGTGGTAATGTTCGGGAAATTTAACAACTACACAACGGTGATGAAAAGAAGAATTATGATCATGAGAAATACGTGACAGTCATCAATATGGATGAAAATGGTAGCATAATAAATGTTGGTCAATAAACATATCCAAAATCCATGTTTGCTGAAAACTTAATGATAAAATAAAATCCTATAAAGGAGGACTTGTACAATGCCCTACTAGCTTAGTAGCCTCGTCTACTCCTCCCAGAAATAATGAGTGGAGGGAAGATTTGATGGAAATATATGATGTTTGTTGTTATGATTACGAAATTAAACAACAATTTAGTATTAACTGATGTCATCACTCACATTATTTCTAACCCCTTATTCATGAAATAATTTATTTCCTAAATAATAATATTGGAAGGCTTATGATACAATTTTTAATAGTTGGATGCTCTTTTAGCACTCATTAGAAGGTTACTCCTAAGATGTGATACCCATACAATATCTAAATTTTATGCACTATATGGAGATTTAAAATTGGAAGAGCCTAATGAAATCTTGGTATAAGCATAAGTATTCTCCCAGTGACTTTACTTTAAAACCCATCCATCAAATAACTGAAACCAATAATAATATGACTATATTTTTTGAATGATCAGTAATATACCCTCATGAAATTATATATCATGTCCTGGGTAAGCACTGAAAATTCCCCTTCCCAGTGAATTTATTCATTATATACATGTAAGAATAAGGATATGTTATATGTTATTATAATACCAATTTCATTCCATTGGTAAATACCTAATTGATATAAATCATGGGAAACAAATTGTAAGAGTTGAAAAAAAGTAGTAATAGGATTGGTGAAGGCATATGAGGAAAAAATTAGAATCATTCGACTGTATTTATATCTTCATAATCTATCTGAGAGACGATTTTATGACAATTGATGATGATCGAGGAATATCATCAACTAATGAAGATTATCGTAGAGACTCTTGTCTTTTTATATGACTTTGTAGTATTTCTAAATATATTTTTAGAGATATAAGTTGAGATGTCATGTGATTCTGTGGTTTGAAGAGGTTGGAATTAATTTCATATAAATATTAAGTATATAATATGTCATTCAAATGATGTTTTTTAAAAATGTGGAATCACTCCCAATATGAGTCTCATTCCTTAAATCCATGGCCAAAATTGAATATGAATCATGTGTTTTATCCAATATGTGGCCTAATGTTGGTTGATATAGGAATTTCAAATGAGGCACTATTTAAAGGGTATGATTAATTAATATTAATAATTATATATATATTTTTTAAAACCTAATAAAATCCGCAATTAATTAACTTTTATATCATATTTTCATTAGTTATCCACATAACTATTTCATGATCTAATAATAAAAGAAGATAAATCTTCATTGGTAGATTGTCATCAAATGATAAATGATATTCTAATTGAGGATAATTGTGAGATTAATGATGAATGAAGAGGGATCATCAGCTACTATAATATACAATTCTTCCTTTCACTAATGAATGTTCCATAATCAGGCAAGAGATAATATTTTTTTAATTATCATTTTAAATTATATTATTGATCATGGATCTTATATACATTTTATCATTAGTAATCATTCTTCTTATGAGAACTATAATTAATTTTTCATACTGATCTAGTATTATTCTTCATTTTTTCACATTCCATTAAACTTTTTATATAATAATTTTCCATGAATTCTTAGAAAAATATTGTTTACTACATTATTGGGATTTTTTATCTCTATTCATCTTATTCTTCTTTGTTAACCAACATGGACTTTACGAGGTAGGTTTCATCATAGTTGATCCCCTATATTCAATTAAATATAATTAATGTCATATACAATAACTGTTTTTGGATATATTTATGAACATGTGGAATTGTGCTTTATTGGATTAGGTCATAGCCTCATGTCTATCATCATGATCAAGGATTCGATTGAGGTGATATGGGATGGTGGTTAATCATAGGTGGCTCGAGATTAGATTTGGGATTTATATTTTGTTTTATGACATGTGGGGATTATGTGTAGTGTGACATGATCTGTTCTAAGTGGAGTCAATGAGTTGGGTATCATGGAAGAGTCTTTTTGATGTGGACGTGATGGATGGAATTCTAGGATCTTCGACGATGTGTTCAGATATTGTCAATGGGAAATTATTTATTATTATTTTTTAAATAATAATAACATTGTTTTATAATTAGTTATCATTTCTAAGACAAATAATAATTAATGTTCGGAAATAAAATAATAATGGTGATTGAATATCCTTGTAGTGCGCTACATATGAGAAGAAATGATGGGTCCATAAGATTTTTTTTACATTATTATTCTGTAAAATATTTATATTGTTGAAAAATTAAATAAACCCATTCGAGGGAGATTTCATTGAGGTGGAACCTCACTGTTTTCACAATGGAAGAATTTGAGTCATGAGTGTACTCCCTAGAAAGTGGTTTTAATAAAAATAAATATATATTATAAATTGTTAATATTATTTATTTTTATTAAGAAAACATGTTTCATTCATAAAATATATTTGATTATCCAAAATAATGAACCATCTACAGTAGGATATCCCTAAATAAGAAAAATCCATTTCAAACACAAAGAAAGGTTTCATTTTAAGACTCTTGGGTTGTGTTCACTGTTCCTTGAATGGAATTATAATAATTATTATTATTACTATTATTATTATTGTGGAATGTGGTATCCCTAATAAATCTGTTATATTTCATCATATTAGAAAATTAATTGCAACATTCTAAAAATTAATATTTAAAGAGGTGTTTTAATACCAATATCGAGCAATTGAGTAGATGTAGTGGATTGGTACAACTAATTATAGTTCGAGATTTTTGTGGTGAAATGCATTTTTTTCAATGTGATTCAAATTTGGGCTTGTGAAAATACTATCATATGTGTTTTTCTTTAAGGATAACTATTGTGTGATCAATTTTTCCATTCATAAAAATTTTCAATTAAATATTTTTTAAAACTATTATCAAATCGGCCCACTGATGATCCTAAATCATTATTGTGGATTTGTTCCATGACACATCATGTAGTACAATTATTCATCATGTAATATTATGTGGCTAGAAATTCATGTCTATGAGAGGAAACTTTCAGTAAATGGTGTGGGGCTACACACTAAGTGGTGTTCGCTGGACACATGAGGGTTTGTGTTCTCTACATAATAAGTGGTATCCCCATGTGTCATGAGGTAATGTGTCCTCTAACATATGATTTATCCCCCTATAACACTACAAGGTTATATCCTTCTATATATTTAGTGGTACACCTTCATTCGCGAAGGTTTTGATCCTCCATATACTAAATGATACGCCTTTATTCATGAGGGAGTTGATCATTTACCTTTTGAGATTCACCCCTGATGTACTATGGTGTGAATCCTTAATCTTCTAAGTGGTACCCACTGATGCATGAGGTTAGAGGGAATCTATCTACATAGTGGTACCCCTAACACACTAGGGTGTAGTTCTGCAATCTACTATTGGAAATCCATTATGCACTATGGTGTGGATTCTCTTTCAATTTGGGGTTAGACCACTAATGTACCAGGTTTTTGGTTCTATATCAACAAATTGATACCACATGATAGATAAAAATGTATCCTCTATCCTTATTGATAGTACTCCCTTATCAAAGCAGTTATTTTTTCCATCATTATTAATATGTATATAGTGATTATAACCATTTTTTCACCATGGTCATGTACTCAATCTATTGAGATGGTACTGCCATATCTCACCCAAGACAAATCCCTTCATAACCATGTAATTATTTCACCTCAATTTTGGGAACTATTTCACAGTTTTGGTACTATATACATTTTCTTCAGAAAAAAACATTGGATTTTGAGAATAAGGTACGGTCCCTCTTTAGAGATGGAGGTATATTCATAGTTCATCTATGGGTTTTGGTGATGGATATCCCCTATAAATCTGGTTTGGACTTATTTTTTAACCTACATTATGTTTTCATTATAGTTAATGATTCAAATTATGATTTAAATGCATTAATAGTGATATCATTCATTTTTCATCATGTTTGTTATCCTGCACTATTTAGTTTTTGGGGATTCCTATTGTGTATATATATACTGACCCTTATATTAAGTTTTTCCCAAACATTCATGTCTTTTTCAAATTATAGACATGTTGGATATGATTTTAGATGATTATAATGATACTTGGGTGTATTTCACTATGTGAAGTGGTCTGATCATAAAGACATGGAGTCGAGGCCACTCATATTTCATGTCCAATTTTTGTTTGGTTGGGAAATATTTTCTTGTTGGGTTTTTATATTACACTTTTAAGTATCATTTTATATTTACATATTTTTTGTTATTCCCTATAGTATATTTAATTTATGAATTTTATTCTAAATGTTATATAGTTTTATTATTATTCCACTTCACTTATTCATGGAGATGATTGTGTTTGTGAGTTCTGATACTCTATGTAAAGACCAGACATTTTAGTTATTCCCTTTTTTAATTTTCTCGAATCCAATGAATATGGATGTGGCCCTGGGGTAGTTGTTTCTCTGACTTGCACTTCCATGGATGGCCATGATGGTTCATGTGTGATATTTTGGATTCAATGGTTGTTCCACCCTAGGGTAATGATTGATGTTTCTTCCTTAGATGATGTTTTGATGGGATCTTAGGGAAATAATTTCAAAATATATCTAGTTCCTATCACATGAAAGGGAACACAATGTTGGTGTTGTTGTAGATATATTCATACATAAGTACAGTAACTACATTCTTTTCGTCTCTTCGTTTTATGAAATTTTTTGTAGGGATCAATGGTACGTGTTTAAATTGGATTGATTTATTTGACATTCCATCGTGAGTTTTCTCCCTAAAAATTCACTTTGATCATTATACATCTTGGTAACAATCAAGCGGATTCGTTGATGAATAGTAGCTATGATTTTGTGATAATTTCATGAGTTTTTCTAGTTTATAAATGACCTCACATGTTTGTAACCCACTCATGAGGTGTTTTATCTATGTTAGAAATGTTCATTGCAAATAAAATCAACGTCAGCACATAGATACATATACTGATCAGGATGACAGTCACCCATATCATCAGTATTTTATAGCTTCATCATTATAATATTATAGAAGTGTAGGCATGCCACATAAAAAGAGTTCCATAGATTGATTTTAATGAGGTTCAATAATGAGATAGAACATCATGTTGTTGAGGAACAAATCGTGGTAGTGGTACTAGTTTTCCACATTGTGTGTAGCCCGACTGGCCAGATAAAGGCATTTTCCAAGAGTCATCTCTATAAGGAATCTTGAATCACTATGTACACTAAATGGTTATGCACCAATATTTAATTCATGCCATGGGGTTTTTATATGTATATCACATGGGATTTATGGTTGGACATGCCACCTTCTCATGTGGAAGAGGATTGGCTCGATCATATAGGTAGAATGTATTTATCAAATAGGAACCCTTCTGATGGTGGTGCCAGTGATGATACTTTTATAGGGAAATGTGGGGGAATCAGTAGAGCCATGTTTTGGTGATGTTTAATGTGGAATTAGACATGTAAGGATGATAGATTCTTTCCTCAGAATGATTTTTAATGTAATGTGATCTAAAACCATGTGGGTGACTTAGTCCTATCCTGAATCCAATAGTATCAAGGTGTGGAGGATGATTTCCATTAACATTGATTATTTGGGTCATTTTGATTTGTTATGTATTTTGAGTGATTCCATGTTTTTTTAGTACGTGTTCAAGTTAATGGTTTACATGAGGGATTTCGGGATTGATACCTAAAGGAATTATGTTTTTATGAGGTGTTTCCCTCTTCTCTAATACAATTTATAACAATAATGGTGTGAGATCAAATGACACATTCGCTAGAAATAACCCATGTTTTAGACCTATAGATAATATATTGAGCCCATTTCAACGAAACTTCTGTCAGATGATCCAAGAGAAAGGATCAGTGATCATTCCTTTCTGCTGATAGTGAGACATGACTCTATGAGAGGAGATAGATTGATATTTATCCTAAAATAAAATCAATCTATAATGGTAGTGAGACCCTATGATATTCTCCAAAGTATGGAATAGTTTTTTTTACCATCCATGATAACATTATTTTCACCAGATTGTGTGTTGGAGTATTTGTCTTGTTGGGGTGGTGTTTTTTCCCATTAATAAGAATTTATCCCAAGCATGAAAAAGACTAGAATATTTACCAGATGATTAGACTCCATCCTCATTAATTTTATAGTATTATCCTTGGAAAAATGTATTATCTTATCTCTTAGTTTCCAATAATTGTGGATGGTTAGGAGGGATTCAATCGTGATGTTGTTCATGCTTTTACTTCCCCATCTTGGGTTTGTTTTAGGTAAGAACCTCCTCTAGTGATGACCTGGTATCATCATTCATATATCGGAAAACATCATCTAGCTATGAGAACATTAGTCCTTGTGGGGATTGTTTTAATTAAAAATATGTGACTATAAAGTTAGAGTATCCACCCATTAGAATTTATGACCTATTAATCTATTGGAGAGTGGAAAATTTGACTCAGAGATTGACCTAGATATTTGTTTACATGAAAACCATGTTCATGTAGTGGATGTACATAGCATGGATTCCTGGATCTGAAATGACAAATTTTTGTTCTTGGTGATACCTATTTATCTATTTAACACTATAGAAATATTCATAAGAGTTTGTAGTCAATGAATTAATATTTCATAGAGCAGACCATGGTATTCGTCAATGATTCTTCACACATTTTCCTTTCATCATAATTAGAACATGCGAGACACAAGGTGAAGGTTTTAGACATGATACCAATTTATAGTTGTATTAAAACTGTTGTAGGGGAAAATTATATTTTGATGTTCCACTTCATGGTAATGTTCTTCTAAAATTGGTATTGATAGAAGACACAATATATGTTGAAGTGGATTGATCTTGAGGTCCACACAGGGCATGGTTGAGGTTCTAGAAGCATAATGTTATCTTTCTTGTACAAAGTTGTTGAGTGCGGTAATGGAGTAGTGGACCATTTTATAGTTGTATTTTCTTATTGGTGTACACTACCTACCCAATATGAGGAGTTTAGTGATAAATTTATTCTATGATACTGACATGGGTATGCTATTCGTTGATATTGGATATTGGTTTTTAAAATTTGGAGGCATTGAGAACATGTAGATAAATATAATTCGTGCAAATTTTTTTTTCTATTGGTTTATGATTTTTTGGAAGAACATGAAACTATTAGAGATTTCAGGGTAGTGGAATACACAGATGAGTGCATTTTATCTCCACCATAATACAGATATTTTTTCAGGTGATGAAAACATTTGAATAAGGGAATAATTTATAGACTATTATTTTTTCGGATAACACTTATGATATTCCTAGTAATTTTTTTCGAGCAAAATGATAATACAACGTGTGAATCTATGTCCTTATGATCTCATAATTAATTTAATATTAATATTAAATATATTTTATACCACAGATGAGTGTTTTTTTAAGTGAAATAACTCAAAAATGAATACAGAAATTGGATATATGAGGTAATTGATGAATTTAGAATGTGGTGTTTTCCCCAGGTGAAACCTAATGTTGGTAAATATGGGATGTTACGATGAGGAAGTAGTTGGCAGGTTAGTTGAATTAAAATATATAAATTAAATTACATTTTATTTAATTAATCTTTCTAATTAAATACTATTTAATAAAAATTTTGTGATATTTTTTCATGTCTTATCTTCAGAACAATTTTTAGATCAAGAGGTGGAAGAAATTAGTCTTTTTTGGAAGATTTATATCAAATGATTGATGAAGATCAAATCAAATATATTCATTAGATGAATGATGAATACAATGGGATCAACAACTTCATCACCAGTGGATCTTTTCTTCAGCAATGATAAATCCTTAATTAACTATGATTTCGTCATTATTGAATTTTGTAAATATTAATAAGATATTTTCATGAATATTATATTCCTTTGATTTATGATAATTATTCTTCGAATAAGCAGCATAATTTATTTATTATATTTTTAGATTATAATTCTTCCCTTTTTCACATGTTATCGAACAATTTTTTATCCATTTTCCATGAACACAACTGTACTGATATTTTACAGTGTTAATGGGTTTTCCACTTCACTATTCTTCTTGATCTCCACCGCTAGTCAATAGGGACATGGATTGACTTATCTGAGGATGGTTTGAGAATTGAATTAAGCAATATATTTATTTCAGTTGGATGAATCACACATAGATTAATTTATTTTGGATGAATTTATTAACAAATTGGGTAATGTTTTGAGAAACTTTTGACCAGTACTAGATGTATAGGTTCAAGACATAGTATTTTATCGATGTACGATGAAGATAGTGATATATTAGATGTGGTTAGAGATCAGATCATGGAATTTCATTTTGTAAATTGATTTATAATTATTGATGTATGGTATGATAGGATCAGCTTCAAGAAATGGCCTTCAACGAGGTCTCATGAAGGAGGTTGATCGGGGTTGACATGAAGGGAGAAAGACATGGGTCTCTGAAGATGTGTAAATATGGGGTCAACATAGTGGGCGTTAACATTATTATTTTATTAATAACAACATATTTTTTATTAGTAATGTCTATTTATAATAATAATACGAAGAATAATGGAATAAAATAATGTGGGTGGTGTAATACCATTATGGTGGGAAACATACAAGTAAATGAGGTGGGTCCCATCGGGTTATTATTATCATTTTTATTATTATGTAAATTTATATTATAAATGAACAAAATAAATAATTATAATGAATATATCATTGATTATTCACCGTAGTTTTTGTGCAATGGAATATTAGTATTCTTGTGTGTACTCTATTAAATCTAGTTTTAATGAAAAATATAAATACAAATAATATAATTTTCTATTTTTAAAATAAAACCATTATTTCGATTGTAACATCACTATAAATACATTTATTGTTCAATCCTCTATTGTATCATGGCCCAGTAATTTTTATGGTAATTTTCATGAGAAATGATAGTGCGCTATTTTAGGACTCATGGATTTGGTCCACGAAACACCTAATAATAAAATATTATTATTATTACTAATATTTTAAAATCTTTTATACAAAATAAGAATGATTATTTGTTTATGTAATCATGGTTCTAATGTTGAGGAAATTGTTTTTGTCCCAATTTTGGTTATTTAATTTGGAATTGTGGATTATGAATAAGAAATGATGTTTGAGAATGATGTAGTAAATTGTGTTATTTAACTATCATTCTGATTTGGGTATGTAAATTGTCCATCCTGATCATTTTTTCACTTTTATCATAATTATTTGATATATTCATCCATTTATTGAAATTTGCAAAGACATTACATTGTTATGGCATTATATACCATTGGATAAAAGATTAGTCATGTCATTTATCATGCTTTAGGATGAGACATGTCTTGTGGTACACATATAAACCATGTATTAATATATTTCTAGTAGGCTATATAATTAAAATTATATGGAAATTTATAGAAATGAGGACACATGACATGTGGATCTAGATATATTTTGTGATAAATTCAATGTGAGAATCTTCTTTAGTTGTTCGTTGTAGATTGTAGTGATAAAAAAATTATCATATATTGGTATTCATATATTTCACTAGGGTTCTAGTCCAATACCAACTATATGAAACCTCACTGATGCACTTTGGAAATATTACTCTATCAAATTAGTGGTACCCACCCACCCGAAGGAACACGTAATTTGTCCTATACCAACTAAGTGGTTTCCTGTTGATGCATGAGGGTGCTAATCCTCATCCTAATGAGTGTTATACCCAAACAAATTATGGTGTAGTCTATATATCTTCTGAGGGGTACATCCTAACTCATGAGGGTGGTGAAGCATTATTTATTTGTCGGTACTCCATAACATGTAAGGGAGTCGTTCCTCTACCTACATAGTGGTGCCCACCTAATGCACTAGGTCAAAATTCCTCTATTTACAACGTTTTACACCTTGATGCCTGATGGAAGAGTTGCCTACCTACTATGTGGAACCCCCAAACACATTAGGGAATCAGTCCACTACAAACAGATTGATACCCGAGATTGATTAGGTAATGGGTCATCTATCTACACATTTGTTCTCACATAATAGACCACAGAATGTTTCCCCTATACTTGGATACAATACTCTATTGTCACCCATGTGCATTAGTCCTCCAAACCCATTGTACATATATATATGATACTCCACTATCGCAACATGGTGTGGGTCCTTTATCTAGGGATATGGTAGTCTCTTGTCATACTTTGGTGTGGGTTTTCCATGAAATATAGTTCCAACATTGATTTTGGGAATGGTGGTGAGGTGTGGGTTCTCCACATGGTTACATCATATAGAAACATGAAATGATGTTACTAGGATATTTTTTCTTTTAAGATCATTATGAAGAAACTGTGATTTTATATTTTATTAATATATAGATATCCACATTCTCCCTCATTTGGGATTGATTTTATTACAATGCAGGGTTTTTTGTGGTTATTGTATCCTGTAGTAATCGATATATGTTTTTTTAAGAGAAGGTTACTTCTATAATGCTTTCAACCATTAACTCTTCTATTTTAAGTGTTTCATAATTTTTATATATAATCTCCCATAAATAGGATTCACAAATACATGTCAGGTTTTTGGAAGATGGCCGATTTGAGGGTTATGATATGAGATATGCATAAAGATACATGCAGTAATTTGATTACATATCATTGTTTTGCATAGAGAACTAGAATTAGGAACTCTCATATTTTAATTTTTTAGTTTCTATTTCTTTGTGGAAACTTTTCGTTTTTATAATTCAATTTTCCACATAACTTTTTTGATTATCATGTCGAACAATTTTTATTACAATTTTTATTTCTTATATGGAGTTTACTCTAGATGATAATATCATTTATTATTATTATTATTGAATTATGTATATAGATTATTTTGGTTGTGTATACTGGTACTCTAAGAAATGGACTCACATTTTATTTATTCCTTTTAATTATTTTCTCTATCCCCTAGTCTATTGAGGTTTTCAAGGTGTAATTGTGTATCATCCATCTTTCAGATGGGAGGGAAATTATTGGATTTGTCATGGAAATGAAATCGGAGATCTTGAGGAATTTTATATCATAATAACATTGAAATGGGGACTTATATAACCATTCATTCCCTCAGTCATAAATCCACTGATGTTAGACCCAAAACAACTATTTAGAAAAAATAATTACACTATATTATATAATTAAGCATTATTTACAGTCATTCTAATAATAGAACTAACAAAAAAAATCATGAGGAAAAGTTGAGGGATGTAATTAATGTATATTGAAATCAATGTCTAATGAAGTGTATGATATCAAATGGATCACCTACATAATCTACACCGATAATATATTATTGGATGAATGGTGTAAACACAAATTACAATCACATATGTGACTAACCTATCTAATGAATTATGTGGTTATTAATGAAGAAATGAAATTTATAGACACTGGAATAATATATTTATTCATTAAAATTGAATGGTTTATTCTTCTCTAAGTTATCTTAAAGAAGTAATACCAAATACTTCTGAACAATAATGACAATGAGTTAATCTCAACTTGAACCATCACTAGAAAAAGAGTCCACATCAATTATATATACCTCAATACAAGAAACCTTAAAGGATCATTTATTATTAACCATTATTGACCAAAATAATTAAATATTACAAGGTAAATAATTCTATTATTTTCACGTTGAATATTGAAGATAAAATCAAATTTCATTCCATGTATATGACTACTTAAAAATAACATTTACATTTCCCCTTAGTACATTATACTATAGACCTATGTGATTGGGTATGTGTAATGAACCCTTTCATTTTAAAATGTGCATGAAACTCATAATAGAGGATATAGTGGAGTATTTCTTGGAAATATTTAAGGAATATTTGTTATTCTATGTATTATCTTTCTTGGTTTTCCTATGTAATATAGTACTTGTTTTAAAATGAATTGAATAAAAATTCATGTTTTTATACTAGAAAAAAATTATGTTAATGGTCTAATGATACATAGTCATTAGACAGAAAATATCAAAATATTTAATTGATTTAGATAAAGATAAAATAAATGTAATAAATTAATTAAATGATACTATATTAGTTAAATTTATATGTATATTTCTTGTCCAAGGATTATTATACTACTACAACATAAAATGAATTGACAAATTAGCCCCTCCAGATACAGTTATTCTCAAAAGATAATCTTTTCAGAATTAATGATTATTATCAATGGGTATTAAATACAATCGACAATATCGTTATGGGATCTGATTTCATCATTTCAAAAAATTGGGATAAGAAAATTGAACTTATTTATGATCTCAATGACTTTTTTGTGGGTATTTTCTTCAAATAGAAATTTAGACATATCATATGTCTCATTCACTATGTCAGTCATATTTAATGAATCACTGGTAAAATATAAAAATACTGAAAAAGATCTTATAGTAGCTATCTATGAATTTTATAATTTTATCTCATCCCATGTCATATACATACTATTATCCAACACTGATAATATAGTACATAAATATATACCAAATAAAAATAGATGGGATACTAAGCTTATTAAAGTGTAAAATACTTATCAGATAGTTTCATATCATTATAATTGATACTATATATATGAAAAAACAACATTTTTGACCATCTACCCAAATACCCACTTCTCAAAATTCAGTATTATGACAATATTGATATCTAGGATGTCTTATATAATGAAAACACATTAATAATAAATAACGAATCCTAATTTTTGAATTTGGATATTGAAAATGTTCACACTATTGGTCCACCCAACATAATGTATTTTTTTAATCTAAAAATCACATTAATACAACTATGAGACAATACTTTTAAGGAATTGTCCTGATTTCTTAATGTATTGTTTCATACCAGAAGATTAATTAAAATGTGTTCTTATCATGTTTCATATGCCTCTAGGAGGAGGGTATCATAGAAATATATGTATCACAGCCATATTACATGAAAGTGGGTTATTCAATGTAACAAATCTTCAATATTAAAGGCTAATTTGTAATAATTTTATGGTTGACTGTGGATAAACACCATAAGAAAATGAAATAAAATGCACCAAAATCCCTTTATAAATGATAAACTCTTTAGTTTGGTGGTAATTATTTTATGGGACCATTAGAAAAATTTTATTCTATGTTTTGTAGCAAAATATGTGTTTAATATGTGACAATGTGGGTTAAAATTTAGGCTATCACTCGTGACACAATAATGATGTCAAGAATTTTATAAATATAAAAAGTGTTTCAACAATCAGAGACCCATGATTAGTGTTTAGTGATCTGAGAAACCATTTATAAAATAACTAGTTCAATGTATTAAATGAATATAATGGAACTATCAAAAACGCAAGATCACTTTACTAATCAAAAAATATTTGAAAAGTCAAAATTTCAAAGTAGTAAATTAAAAAATTCCATTTGAAGGTAATTATAACATGTTTAAGTGTTTATTTTATCAAAAATTGATCATGAACTATAGGCATATCACCCATAATAAAACACATCAATTCAAAATACTCTATTCATAATTTTGACAAACATTCCATGCAATCTACTAGTTGAAAAAGAGCATCGATCTTATAGTGTAATAAAAAAATTTTACATGGAAGCACATACTGAAGTTGAAGTTATAATGATCTAAATAGAAGAGATAGATGAAATTAGAAAACATTATTTTGAAAATTTAATAACTTATATAGAAAATAAAAAACCCCATGACTAGTGCATTGCACATTGTATCATCACAATTGGGTATGTAATTCTTCTTTTTTATAATAGATTTAAATAAATTGTTGGGAAGATGAAATCCTAAATATCATATCGTTATCAAATCATTATGGTTTGACTATATGGTCAAATTTAAATTAAAAAGGAGGTATATCCACCTTTCATGGTTAATGGGATAAAAAGATAAATATATATAAAGGATCATTCCATGCGGGGTTCCTGTTCACAAAAAAAATCATCCAAACAAAGAAAAATCATGCTATAAATGTTAAACGGAGAAATGATTAAGATGAAACCATGTGTAAGACCAAAGGGTTAGATTAGATCATATGGTGGTAGAATTTTAAGAATCATGTTAAGATGATCTGCATCAAAAGAGGAAAAATTGCAAATACATGATGTGTAACCATTATACAGTATGCAAATATTGAAGGCATGAAATAATCATAAAATAAATATTTAAAAATATTTTATAACAAATTCACTATAAAACTATCATGGTGGAATTATAATGTCATGTACCCATGGTTCATGGTACTCCCCCAACATTCTAGTCTGATGTGTGATCCCTATACGGCTAACTACCACTCCTCATCCCCTCACGAGAGTACCTCACCTTCACCTCTCCTTCTTTTTCCTCCCCTCCTCCATCATTCTTATCTAACACATTATAAACCTACATAAATAAACAAAAAAATGTGTACCTAATCATTAGTAAAGGAATAATCCACCAATGATGTGGAATGATCATCATCTTTTACTACCATGTTATCCTTCATCCTCTTATTTTTCTTCCACCACTTCCATCACATCATCTTATAAGGGCTCACAGTCAACCTATAGTTGGAGGTACATGCATCGCTCGCCCCTCCACTATCCATAACCTCATTTATCATAACAATATCTATATTATAGGTTTATCCATATTAATTAAAATATCATGAGGACCAACAATACACCTCCCCTAAAAGGGATCAGGATGATCCAATTTCACTAAAAGGTCCTTAAACACATCTGTCAGATGCACCTATCCCCCATTACTGAGTTATGTGATGACACAATTGGGGAGATATTACTACATTTAATAGGCACCTCAATGAATTAAATTTACTATGTCTCCTTAATACTCATAATTAGGCTATGAGATAACATCCTTTGAAAATTTCTTAAAAACCTCAACATTTACTCCACCATCTTCATCACCTCCCCATTTTTCCCAAACATGCATGTAATGATGAATAATGCTGGTGATTCATCGATTTTTTAGAGTATAGGTAGAGGTATAAATTGTATTTATGATCCATTCATGGTCATTATATCAATGGTCTTAGGATATACCTTTTGATTCCTTCAAAGGGATCTATCTCATGTTTTAATGGCCTTGGGTGATCTACTTGGGAGTTTGATCCAGGGTGAGGTTATCATTATTTCCTCATCCATGGGTGTTCTAACTATCAACATGGCCAATAATTTCCTTATGTTATATATGTCCTAGACGTTTATGACCCTTTATATGATGATGCATGGCTCTTGCAGTATGATGATGTTGAGGAACCTTAGTGTCTCTAACACTTATTAGACTCACACAAACCTCAGATTTATACTGAGTATCGGAATATTTTTTCATTATAATATGTATAAAATAAAAATGTTTGGAATTATATACCATTGGGAACTTACATATTTGGAGGCTGCTGAAAAAGTATATTCCCAACATGTAGCTCACCCAGTATCACCATCTCATGTCCTCACATTCACAAACACTGCCCTAGTTACCACTCCTATAACTTCTTACACCACTACCACTCCCACTAAATTTAACATGAAAAAACATTATGGGGTTATATATAAAAATGATATGTATCTTATCAATATGATTCAACTTTTTTTTGACCCAAACTAATTTTGAACTATACAGTTAAGAATTATTTTCTTTAAATAGTGATGGGGATTAATGACCTTTAATAATGTTTCTCTAGTTGAGTGTGGCCATGGAAAATCAAACTAAAAATAACATTTGTTATAATTTTGGTGTATTAATTTCTCTAATGATCCATTTGGGAATGTTGGTGGGCCCTTGGTAGGGGACCTAGTGCCTTTGGGGAAAAGGGTGGTCAATGTTTAACTAGAACAAAATGGTGACATTAATGGGGGGATGCTTTGGAGAAAACCATTACTCTAATGATATATTTAGGTGTGTGTGTGGTTCATACATATAATACAAAATGTATTTAGTAAAACTGGATATTTCGGGAAAGATAGGGTATAATTTCCCTGTTAAGGGAGGGAATTTATGTTTTTAGTAGGCCCAAATTTTCATATTTAATATTAGATGAGGAATAGGGCCCAATGTTTATTGGATCTAACTCGATAAAGAAATATGGTCCATAATAAGGATACTGAAATAAAATATTGGGTGAAAATAACACCCCATAATGTAATGGGGATTAAAAAATAAATGATATTTTTAATTTAGACAAGATATAAATTTCATTTCAAGGTCTAACCTGATTAGAACTAAATAAAAAATCATTCACGTCTTGGAGTATTGATTATGAATTCAGACAATCTAGGATGTTTATCGTGGGTGAATGAGTGAGGATAAATAATACCTGAATGAACAATTGTTTTCATGTGGGGATTTTCATTAGATTGATTGTATATTCGCATATTTGAGTTTTCCCATGGAATGGGACCACCTACCTTTGGGAAAACTGATAGTTTAAGGCATACATGTCTTGATGTCCATGTTATGGTAGGGATTATGTGTTGTTAATAGAGACCAATTTTAACATTCGGGATTAGAGGAGGAACCTTGTTGTAATTGTGGTGGAACTACTTCTATTTATATATATTGTCATAAGTGAAGAATTTGTTCCATTAGTGGGGTTTAATATAACACAACGTAATGTCATAGGGGAAAAATACTAATATATATGATTAATGTCATCAAGGTCAACCTTTTGTTTTCTAGAGACAACCTGATTAGAAATCCATAGTTTTTCATGTATATCCTAGAGTTGTGATCACGAAGGGTGACCATAATGGGTGTTTCATAGGGTGTGTATGATTGAAGAGAAACCACATTAGAATGAAAATTTATTGTATTGGGGGATTTTTATTATTTTAATGATCTATAATTCCATGTGGGGTCACTTACTAGGGGTACATTTGTTGGTGGAGAATGTGGTGGTGCCTGAATAAACATGACCCAATGGCTAGGAACAACATCTCTATGGTGAAAATGGTGGTTCCAGGGGGTCTTGGACTTGATGGCCATATTAAAGGGGGAATCATTATAATTATCATGGACATGTTACTAAATTTGGTATTATAGGAGGAACCTAACTTTGTTTGTGGTGGAATCTACCTCGGTTGAGATAAAGGATCCACAATAAGGACATTTATATAAATGCTATAGGTGAATGTAACAAAAAAAAATAAGAATAATATTTGTTCCCCAGTGGGAATGTTCGTTAGAGTGTTGATCATTTTGTGAATGTGGATGGTCCCCATGAAGTAAGCTAATTTTTTTTGGAAAACGGGTGGTTATGTGAGATATTGACCCAATGTCCCAGCACAATATGTTTGTGGTGAAACAAGAGCTTCATGGTGTCCATAAACATGATTCTCATTTTAATAAAGGGATTTCATATTATACGTAGTGCCTAGATGTTACATTTGAAATTAGGGGAGGAACACCCTTATTAGAATTAACCCATTATTGATAAAATTAAATATTTGAAATATGTATTAATGATTCATCAAAATCAACCATAGGATGATTCATACATAAATATTTAAATATATATATTACATTAATTATAGGAAACATTATATCTTTGAAACCCTCTCTATCTTCCCATATGATTACCATCTTAATGAATGCAAATAGTCATGTTCAATTTGGGAATATCATATTTTAGAAATTTCTTACAGTTTATTTTTTAAAATCAAATGAAAAATATACCACAACCCATTAAATATTTTTTGAAAATAAACATTTTAAGAGAATTAAAATAGTTTTATACATGTTATCTAAATAATAAAAAATCTATCTTAATCATATGAAAAATATTATAAATAAATATTTACAATTAAATAATCTATAATGGATAAAATGTATATTAATGTTCAATTTCATTCCATCAGAAAAAACTTCAATCATATGAAAATATCATCATTAATACATGAAATGAATATGTTCATATTAAAATTGAATGTTTCTTTTAAATATAATAAACTTATAAAGTCAATAATAACAAAAACTTACATTCAATAGTAATTCTATTAAAATTATAAATGAATATCTAAAAATATATTTATTATCCTTAAAATAAATCACATTAAACCAAAAAATGGATTTCATCGTCATTTAATTTCTAATAATATTTTTTTATATGACCATGATGGTATCCTTAACTATTAATATGACATCAAATGATAAAAAACTAATATATAACTTTTTTAATCATTTCTCTAGTACTAAATATAATGACTTGATATTAAACATTACATCTTCTACTATCTTTAGACCAGAATTCATGTTATTTTTCAAACGATGTTTTAGGATTAATGTTATAGAGAATTACATCATAAAACTTCCATTAAATTAACATATATTAAAAAGTGGGAACACCTGTTTAATACCGATTTTTTCCACAATATAAAATTTATATAATAATACATGTTTTCATTTCATGAAAACTCATCACAACATGTTCAATTCGCTTACAATTCTTCTAAACCTTTGAAAAAACATGTCAAAAATTGGGTGAATGGAAAAATCATAGTGTGGTCCATAAATTAATAAAATAAAACAATATATAATTAATTGTAAACAAATTTGTTTTTTTATAAATATAATTTCACATAAAATTAACCCTTTGATATCAATTATTAAATATTTTTTGTAATTTTTTTAAAAAATATTGGATTAAAATACATAAATGCTAAAAATTATCATTAAATATTATTTGAAAATATGAAAATAACAGGATTTTTTAACAAATTTATACTTGTAACTTTTTAATATGGAATATTAATCATAGTTAAAATTTGTGTAACTGTCAAAAAAATCATGAAATTCCATTACAGTTTTAATCTGGACATAATCATTGAGTAACCATCATAGGTACTCATGGATTAACCATCATAGTTAATCTTATAGTAAAACTCACAGTAAACTTTAGAACATTACTAAATTTACTTTAGAGCTATAATGGGGATCTAACTACGTATAAGTTATATCATTATCAACTATGAGTTAAAATAGTGCTCAACTATTCCGATAAACTTCATCGATCTCATATGATTCACGCATATAATACAACATAACCTTGAAATTTTAAAAAAAATCTTATTCATACACCATTTCCTAATATAACTGTTGAAAACACTTTTAACCATATAACAAATATTTTCGACAATAGAAATTTTTATTCCATACAAAAATACATAGAAAAAGGGAAAGTAATATTTTTTATAAGGAAAACCTGAAAGCTTAAAAAAATTTACAAACATTAAATAATAGTAATGGGGATGGTAAAATTAATTTTTCCCTATTAATTTATATAATACATTCATTTTTTTTCTTTTTAAAACAAATATATCAATTCTTAGTAATACCCTTTTTCAAAACCATTGAATGAATCTAAAAGAAAATAATTTTTTAAAACCTAAAAATGGTGAACAAAAAAAAGTAATCATTTTATGTGAAAGGAGTTTTGTTAAATTTAAAATAATATTAAAATATATATATATATATATATGAAATATTAGAATTAAATTTCATTCATGAAATTAATGTGAAACTATACATTCATTTTAACCATTAAAAAATGTTTAATGTTTTTTTGAAATGTTTAATTATAATAAGTCTGGGGAATCATGTATTGTAATTATGTTCCTTAATAAAAAAATTATGTTAATTCTTTAACTTATTTAAAACTATTTCCATGTATATTATTACTTTTATATAACTTATTTTCATGATCAATTATGCCTCTTACTAATTTATGATTACGTTAGACGTTATAAAGATATTCAATTAATAATTTTAAATCTACTTTTGTATGTCATCAATGGTAAAATTTATCATTAATCCAACATATATAAAATAATAAACATTAAATAATAATAATTTATATACATAAATTATAATTTTAAAACCACCAATTTAATATGGATTTGAAAAAATAACTATGTTAATGCTATGGAGATAATATGTCGTACATGTGTATGAATAGTGCATCCATTTTGCAGTGATCATTATTGAAAAAGTGTATGTGTTATTATATCATTAACAATTTATGACACTATAATAAATATAATAATTATAATTTAAATATACCTAAATATATCATTAATTCTATGTGGAGATAGAAAACAAATCACATCACTTCTTGGATGTGCTAGTCCACAGGTACGTACGAATGATGTTATCATTTTTTAATCAATGATAATGTAATAATGTGAATGATATATTATATTTTAACAATGATAATTTTTCATTAATATTATATATTAAATATAATACCATCATTATAATCCAGTAATTAGATATACTGATGGAGAAAATATTACATTAGTTCGTGAGGTGGTAGTCTGCCGTACGCATGAACGATGTTTTAGTTTCTCATTTGATGGAAGTGGAAATGAATATCAGTCATTATATAATCATTATAAAAACTAATTATATATAGTATAGTAGTAATATCATTTTATCTTGATTTAATAATATTTCACATAGGTGGAAGAAGAAAAAAATGAAACACTTAATAAATAATTATATCTCTTCATCGAACAACATCATTCTCATAACACCTTAATACCACTAAGGTTCGTGTTATAACTATTAATGGAAGAAGAATTAAATTATGTATAATATTATGTATTTTTATATATATTTTTAAAAAATAAATTTGAAATGATTGATTTTATGTGGTTCCCCTTTATAAGAGAGTGGAGGGGTACTCTTACAAATTTTTAAACATTATTTTAAAAGAAATTAATATTAAATTAAAAAATTGTCAAAACATAGTCATTAAAAATATATTATTAGTATGGTTATAAATATAGACATAATATAAATATACATAGTTTTTTTTTCAAATTAATGTATCGGTATTTTTTGATTTTACCAATCATTATTGATATTTAAACATACATTGACAACAACATTTTAAACACTTTGAGGGACAAGATAATTAAAATAAATTGAATGAGGGTATGTGTTATAATTATTTTTTATTTAATAAAATATTATCTATTATAATATGTCATTATTGACAATTAAATGAACTATTTAATACTATTATTTTAATTACATCCAGAAAACATGTAAAATTTTAAAAAATTTAATTATACATGTTAAATATAATATTAATCTAAAAATATTGGTGAAAAAATTATTTAATTGAAATTATATTTTATCAATATATTGTTTAACATTTATTGGATTTTTCTATAAATTAATAATTTACTCAGTCATCACTGTGTACGCATTTATAGTAATTATTTTTTAACTAAAAAGTATATTGAAATTATAATTATGAATATAAATTTATATCCTTAATAATATTATTTACATCGAAAAATATCCTCTAGTAATCTCTGTGTAATCCAAATTAAATTTATTTAATATATAGTTTTACATGTTTTATATTTCATTAAAAATGTATCCTAAAGGTTTTAATCTATTATAAATTTAAATAAAATCCATATAATGGGATATATGATTAATATCAATGAAATTAATTCATATAATTTTTTCGTAATGAGTTAGTGTCATCTTATAGTCATTTTATTATTATTTATATCTTTATTTAAATGATTTACCATTTAACATGGTAAACAAAAATTACTAAGGTAAATATTTGTATTCAAAAAATATAAAAAATTGAATTTTTAATAAATATGAACATAATGATTTCAAATATTGTATATATTTTTAATGATTCATAAAATAAATGTCTCTTAATTTTATTTTAAATTAATATGGTTAAACATACGTATTTTTTTTAAAAAAAATTCGTTTTAATGAATAAAATGATTTATATGATATAAAGTTATTAAATTATATTAAAAAACCATAATTTTATTATAATTAATTTAAATTAACTAATTAACATTCCATAAAAAAATTTATTATATAAATTCGTTACAATATAAATCATTTTTTAATAAAAATCTATATTTATTATGTTTCATTTAAAAAAATTGTAAACAAATTATCAATTATTAATCCCAGTATAATTTTATCATGATGAATTCATAAATTTAGTTAATATTTTCAATTATATTCCTTATAATTTACAATAAATTCACATTATGTTCACTCATTAACGATTGAATTTTTTTTTAAAGAAAACTTATTTCGGAGAATAAAACCGATTTACCAAAATTAATGTTTCTATTTTATAATCAATAGGACATGAATTTATATTGAGTAGTAACATTATATTTATTTCATAAATCATTTATTCCTATTTTAAATTGTTTATTGAATGTCTAGGTTATAAAATGAACATTTAAATTACAATATCTCATTTTTCATTTACGATCATCATTGCATAAATTTTACGATATAAAAATACTATTTTATTTTGAAATATCATTATATTATATCCATCATAAAATTATAATCATCATAATTTCTATTTTGTCATGAAAACTATCGTTTGGATTCTAAAAATACCATTTTTGAAAACCCACTTCATAAAAATGGTCATTAAAACAACCATTTGAAAAGGGAGATGGTAAGTACATAGGTCCTATAGAATTACAAATAGTCTTTTTTCAATTAGGTGAACATGTGGGGGAAGTGAAAACATGGATATGGGATAAATAATATCCTTCAAGGACCGTTATAGAGTTATATATGACATGGTAATTGTAATGATAACCTTCAAAAAACCAAAAAAATTGTGATGGGATAAAATAAAATTGATTTCATATTATGAAATGTAAATGGATTCAATTTAGGTTTTAAAAATACTTCAACTAATATTGATTAATTGTTATACATCTTATTAATGAACATAATAATATATATTTTCCAACAATAATTTAATATTTTAATTAATTTCTACAAAAAACTTATGTTTTTGAGACAAATTACGACTTTTCAAGATAACTTCTTATTATATAATAACGAGAATCATTTTAAAATGGATCAAATAATCCAAAAAAAGATAAAATATGGCACCCATGTCATTATAAATTAATGAAAACCAAAATTTTAGGACAATATAACATAATTCCAACAATGAATTAACCTTAATGAAAAATAAAAAACTAATATAATATTAAAAATGAAATTATATTACCCATGGATCAACACATAACATTAAAAAAATATGGAACAAACATATATTTTTATAAAAATTACATTTTATTAATTTTTTATGTAAAATTAAATGCCTAATTTTTTAAACATGTAAAATTTTATTCATTAAAGTTAATCTCATTGAATTCTCGGGTTATAAGAAATAGTGATATTGAAAGAAATGAAATACAATATTACAATATTGTTATTCAAACATGACAATTATATCCTAGGCATTTTGTTAGAGATTATAAATAGTAAAAAAATAAGTTATATAAATTATATCTTTTTAATGTGTGTAAAATAAATTCAATGGTTTTTTATTGATTATAAAATACATAGGAACTTTATTAGAGAAAAAGAATTTGTTTTCAGAATACTCTATACTTTTAAAAGGCTATATAATCATGCATTTCTCAAATTATTTGAAATTAATTATAAAAACTTAGAAAAATTAATTAGATATTTCAAAAAAGTTTTTTAAATTAATATATAATAGTTATATTTTTTAAAATTATTGTGTTTTTTGGAAAATATTTATTTTTTGATGAATTATGAAAAGTAAATATTTTTATTTATAAATGCATATTTGTTTAAAATATGTACTTTAAAAATTTTATTTTTAATTATTTTTAATTTATTATTAAGTGAATTATATTTAAATTTAGATAATTTTAGTTATTGGAATAAATTCCATTTTATATTAGGATTTATTTTTGTAAAAAACAAGTTGATAGATTTTTTTGAATGAATATTTATCAATAATTTTTTAGTTTTTAATCGAAATTGAATTCAAAAAAGTCTATGAATAGAATTTGGAATAAATTTTTTAATATTTTTTGTCATAAAATTTTTGTTTGATTTTATGAAATTCCAGGCGTGACATCTCCCTCATTTATAATATGCCACTATATCTCCTCCCATGTTAACAATTATGAAATCCATTGGTTAATAATAATAGTAGACAAATATATTACATACCTCCCTACCAACAAAATATACTACATATTATGATTATGAATTTCATATTATAAAAATTTTGGTATAGACATTAAGTGGTTCTTAGAAGAATATGTAATTTTATTAAAGATGTATATTTGTTTTAATTATTCTAAA
The DNA here is from genome assembly GCA_963277665.1 of Viscum album. Lineage (NCBI taxonomy): Eukaryota > Viridiplantae > Streptophyta > Magnoliopsida > Santalales > Viscaceae > Viscum > Viscum album. The sequence goes on along the minus strand of OY728143.1, from coordinate 50,613,336 downwards.
AAACCCATAGAATATAATTAAATCATGGTAATATAATAAAACTATTTTTAAATTTTTCCACATCATCAACTGATCCATGATCATGACAATTTCATCAAATCCTCTAATGTCTCATGGTATATTGGTGGTGAAATCCAATGATAGTTTCTACAACATTTACATGATTATATCTAATAACTATAAAATCTCACTAGTTACATGAATCTCATCACACTCCTATAAGAAAATAAAATACTCTTATAAGAACTCTGACCCAGACTATATTAAATCAGTCCTAAAATTATTTCTACCTAGGTAATGAATAATATTATATATAAAAGATTTTATTTCCAATGAAAAGGAATGAAATTCATTGGAAATATCCTTATAAATTTTATATGATGAAAATATTCTACCTAGAAATATAATATGATGTCCATCAACTTGAACCATCCATATTGAGAATAACCTTGAATAAGCAATATTGTGTCTCCCCCGTAACACATAGTATCACCACTAATACTCCGCCACAGATTGTATCAAATATGAAAACATGGTTATCTAAGATAGGAATACATTTCTATTAGCATCCACAATAAATGGATTCCACACTATATTATCCTTCAACACATCATAATTATACATAGACTCTGAAAAAATTTCTCATTGAGACTTCATAAACCATAATTTTTTTTGTAAAAGATAAATTCCACTGTGTGTAGTTGTTCTCAAATTCATAGGCCTCTTATAAATACAATAATGGAAACTGATACAAATTTAGATATTTTTAAAATGAAATATACTATGGGAAATATTGATCTATTATGATCTAAAAGGACTCACATATGATATAATGTTTCCATATATTCAACGAAAATATCAATGATTATAATATACAATCATTGGTGGAATTTACATTATTTTTAAATGAAAATTTCCTTAAACTATATGAAATCATATCACTCTTCAATATCTATATTAATCCAAACCATAGTTGGAAACATCAAAAATAAGCTCAAACATTTGTCTCTCCTTTAATAAGAAATACACAATAGTATTGATCACTTTCTCCTCCATGTAGTCTAATGTTACCTTAAATTGATTATAATAAATATTTTTTTTATCAGTTTTCAAAATTATTTAAAACTAATACAACCCACAATAATTGGAATAAAAACCATTGATAATTTCCCATGAGAAATGGAAAACTACTGGACTTTGTAAATAATTTTGGGCTACCCATGAAACAACCAAATTGATCACACATTAGTTGTCAACTACACTGTATTCATACATCACCTAGAAATGAATACGTATCTCCCATATTAAATTTATTTGTTGGATTGATCTATTTTGATATATTTTTTATGGAGAATCAATAATATCAGAATAATATTCTGATAATTGGTTTTTTATGACCTCGAGTACATATATATTTCATCATTTTACACTACCATGGACTATATAGTTACACATGTAAATAATATATCAAAATTCACATGGAAAACAAAGCCATTTTATTCTCCATTTAATTCAAAAATTACATTACAAACTATGTCAATAGTGGCCTTAATGTATAATAATGCATCTAGAAACACTATTAACCATAAAAAGTTGTTATTGACCATAAAAATACATTTCTTTGATGAAATGAATACCATTGTGATTTAGAAGAATAAAATTATTATAATTTTATGAATTTTTTAGAAATTTGGTAAATCAAATGACCAATATCCCATTAGGCAGCGAAATCACCAAATGATTATATTATACATTAGGCCCCACCTAATGATGCAATGTTATTCATTTTTTCCCATATTCATAACATGATAAGTATTAAGGAAAATATTAGTTTATATAAGTTATATTTATAAACTAAAAATAATTATTTATATATTATATCACATCTAACTTCCTACCTTCCCCATCGATGGAAAACAATAATGTTTCCCATGAAAATGTGTTGACTTCATCCTCAATGTTGTGATGTGAAATGGTTTTTATTTATTTTTACATGTATAGTAATTATAAATATCATGATAAATGAAATCATATATATAACATTATATGCCTTTAATAATGGTTAATTTAAATGCATTTTTCAAATTCTCCCATCCATTGAGAAAATGGATACAACGTTTTGCATACGTATGACCTATCATATATCGGAAAGGTAAAATTTATTTTCTATCTCCATTTATTTTATATATATATATATATATATAAATATTTTCTAGGATATATATTTCATTTTAAATTCTCTTGATATTTTTTAAACATGATAAGTTTAAATTGAATGAAATTAATGAAATGTGTCATTCATGAAAAACAATGAAATTATTACAAAAAATAATGATCCTAACAATGAATTTTTAATAAAAAGTTGATACATAATATAACTAAATAATATATGGTATGTCCTTTGTGAATATGGATCATTAAATTATTTATAATAAACATATATTTTATATTCAATATTTTATATCACATGTGATGGAAATCGAACCCGAGGTAAGGGTTTCTCATATAAATTTTAGGTTCATGATTCTTACAACATATTCCATATTATTTTCTTTTATTGTGTTGTATATGATTCCCCTTTTATATTTGATATCATTAATACCATTATATCCATGTTATTTAATGTTTCATTATAACTTATATCTTTTAGGGGTATTACAATTCAAAATTTAAAAATTTGTTAATTTTTTTATAGTCTCTTAAATTATAAAGATTATTTATGAATGAATTTATTGTGATTAAATATTGTGATATGTAAATAAATATATTCCATAATTTTCTTCTATTTAATTTATTTTATACATTCTAAATTAATTATACTAATTTCTTCTATTTTTATATCAAATAATTTTAAATTTTATTTGAAGAAAATTTGACATTATTTAGCTATTTAATAAAAAAATTCATTATATGTCAGAAATACGTTTTTTAAAAATGTTTAATTTTTTTAAAAAAAATTAATAAAATGTTTAAAAAGATTTTTTACCAATTTTTGGACTTTTATCAAAATAATGAACGTCATCTTCATGTCCTTTTCCAAAAAGAATTAGAAAGTATTTTATTTAGATAATTCCCTACTATCATAACCTCTAAATATTTTTAAATAATAATTTATAATTTTAAATAGTAACATAAAAAGTAAATCATTTTCAAAGTATATTTAGACCATTTACTTTTAAAAACTTAAATTAAAATTTGAAATATTTCCGTCTAAAAAACCTTTAATGAACTCTTTATGTGATTTCTATTAATCATTGAAAACAACCCATATTATACTTATTTCCCACTTGGGATAGGTTGTTATAATTATTTATATATTATTTATCTATATTCATTATGATCAATTTGATTGAGGATTCACTAGCTTAATACAATTCCTATAAATATGGATGGTTTATTATATTTTTTATTAATTAGTATAATTGTTATAGTTTCATATTAATGTATAAGATAAAAAGTTTTATGATTACTATCATGCTACCTATTAATATGTATTATTAATTTGACATAGTATATACAATGTATCACCTGCTATATCCCTTTAATGGATCCCATGGTCAAGATGTGGACTGTTGTTAGAAAACCAATGGTTTGTCCTTTTTCTAGAAAATTATTAATATATTACTATTGAAATCTATTTATATATGAAAGAAACAATAACAGATAATAATAATATATTCGACATCAGTGAACTATTTATACCATAAAGGCAATATCAAAATATTCTTTTTCCTCAAGAAAGGTATTTCGTCTTAACCTCCTTAAAATAAAAGTTCATATGGACACTAAACATTACCAATACCATTTATCATATTTATACAAAAACAAAATCACGTAATTACTCATAAAATATTTCCCCTTGTAAATCATTATTGTTAAATACTCTTCAATGATTTATTAAAACTCAATGAATGTTTCCAAACAAATATAACATTTTCACTACACAACATGTCATGGTATTGATTCCATTATACATTTGTTTCCATATTTTGAAATGTAAAATTAATATTGAATATAATTTTGGAGTTTCATGATTCCTATTTGATTTAAAAAATTACACCATATCAAAATTATGAAAACATAACATATAAACACATCATTATTTCAACTTCCTTATTAAAACATTAACCATGATATAATCTCTTATTATTCAAAAAATCATTAAAAAAATCAAATATATGAATCATAGAGGTATGATTCATAAATATATTTTAGAAAATATTTCAAACATAGAATTTAATAGAATGATTAATAACCAAAATCAAGACATCAATATTAATTTGTAATCCTATGTATCTTCTACCAATACACCCAACATCCAAAAAGTATATAATAATGTCCTTTATGAAATTTTTCACATGATGTGAGCTAGAAAAGTTCAAATTTTAATATAAAATTATGATGATACCATGAAAGATAAATTTTCTATGTAAATGAAAAGTTGTTTTATGGGACAACCTTTTTAATTTGGGTCATTCTAATGCGTAGAATGATATCTTAGTCATTTGAAGAATATTTTTCAATAAAATTGATAATTAAATCATCTATATGGGACCATAACGTAGTGAATTATTTCTTTCCATCCATCATGATATATTATCCTTATTAAATTGTATAAAATATAATTAAAACAACAATTTAAATATCACATGATAAAATTAAAATGCATTATATAATAATAATATCCTTAGAAACTCCCAAATACATTGACAATCAAATTATTTTTTACCTCTTTATATTATACATATGAATTCAATATCTTAATATACCATTAATCTCTTCAAAATCCATCACATCAAACCGAAAAATGTATTTTTGTGTCATTGAGTTTATAATCATCCTTAAACATGTAATCCCATGATGGTATCCAAAACTCTTAATAAGACATCGCATGAAACATCACAATTTCTATTGTTTTTTAATCCTTTAAATGATACCAACAATAATGAAAGGAATATAAACATTACAAAATCTAGTGAATTTATACTATTATTCACATTATTTCCCTAGATATCTTGTATGCTAAGAATTTTATTGAATTTGGTCATAACCCATACATAATATAACCATATTTTTAACTGTTGACATTTATTTTTAGTATTTTTTTTTTAAAAATATTAAACAAATTAAATATTTCAAGGTTTATTTTCATTAAAAATCTTCATTTCATTCATAATCACTTATTATTTTCCCTTAATCATCCTTAAAAGCTATGAAAAACACTTCTAAAAATATGTAAGGTAATAATAATCTCTGTAAGGGATAAAAATATAGAAATCATCCATCAATGAAAACTTATAAAAACATTCCTTTTCAAAATAAACATTTGGCTCAATATGAACCATTTGGATAACCCCTAAAGTAATTATCTATATCTAAGTATATTCTCAAAAAATAATTTAATAATATTTGAGGAAAAATAATCTTATAAGGGTTTAATTGAAAACTTGAAAATCACCAGAAATATAATTCACAAAGTTATAATTTTCACTACTATATATAGAATAATCATTCACGAAAAACGTCACGAAAATAATTTTTTTATCAAATAAAAATAATTCTCTAGACATAATGTCAATATTTCAGGTTCATGTGATCATTCCTCCAATCATGAAAATGGATTCATCACTTCCCACTCTCTATACTGCCTCTGTTATGTAGTTGATAGATTCTTCTATGCTTTCTACTAGTATTCGCTACTCTCCACCATCTGATACATCTCTTCACAACCCCTCTATAAAAGATGATATTTGGTGTATCTATCCTATGAGGAATTTTGTATCTCCATATCTTACCAAACTCCCAATTGATCATGTTTTAAAATCATTAGTGGATTGGGTAACAAGGATTGAATTTATCCTAAAGGATTATTTGGAATACTCTTCCATGGATTATTTGACCATAGATGAATGATCCATCTTCATGAGACCCCATATTTTGTTTTTTCAATATTTGGTGAACCACTAGGAAATTTTATCTTTGTTGAATGTTTTTTCATCAACCAAATGTATTTCTACTTGATGTATTCATACAAAAAATATTTTTCAATGCTGTGGACATCAGATTCAAGATCTTGTGGAATGTGTTAGTTAAATCTGTTATGAAGGAAAATGGTATCCACTCTGTCCATTGATCATCTTCGCTTGTGGGTTAGTTTCACCTATATCGTTTGGTACATGCATTATATAAAGTTTCATTCCTCCAGTCTTTTGGAGACTCCATTGGATACATTATTAATGTGGATTCCCGTAATCTTGAAATGGGGGATGCTTTGATGGATAACATTTTCTTATATAGGGAAATTTCTAACCCTCATCCTTATTGAAACATTATTATGTATATAAATTGGATTTCATAATAGAAAATTATATTTTATCACTATCCGGATCACATATTCTAACATTTTAATCATCAATGACACTAGTAAATGGCTTCTTGGAGGCATTTCAATGGTGATAGATCAAAAAGAGATTCCACTACTATTTTCCAGTTTCTTCCCTATAGGATTTAGATCATGTCGGTTTTGGTTGGTAGGGTTTTTCCTATCATCCATTAGTGGTTTCTTCTATTCCTCCAGTACCCTTGTAGTGAGATATCCTCCCTATCCCATCCCTAAACTCCTCCTAGTAGAAAATCATACATCATCATTTTTTTGGAGTTTGTTCCTACTAAATACTTCAATAAACCTTTATTACAGAAGGTTGAAACATTAAAATATTATATTACACATGTATCTAAGGCCCTCTTATCCACTTAACCAGTCTACACTTAAATAACCATATTTCACTAGGTACACATCACTCTTCCTTGCATGTCCATCCACATAAGGTACATTATTCATCCATTTATTAACTCTATCCCAATCCAATTTATTATCATATCTTGTTTAGGATTCCTTATTCCATCCATGTTTGGATCATTTACACAACATATTTTTTCTCCCCTTTTGCGAGTATGTGAAATATTTCAATTGAGTCATTTAAATGATATTTCTTAACTTCCTAAACATGAGGTGTCATCATCTAGTGCTGAGAATAGATGATCTCTTCTCCCATGAAATATATTATCATATTTAATGCATGCGTGTTGGGTACCAATGTAAAGACAAATTTTTCCTGGGCTTGATGAATTAGAGTTTTTTCTCTATTAGCGATGTTAGTTCCCAAATATAATAACTCTAAAATCAATTAGTTATCATATTTATTGGGTCTATATAATAGAATGCTTGGATATCATGGAAATAATCATTTATTTATTTTTTTTAAATTAGATATTATGTTGGTCACAAATTTTTTTTTCACATACCAGTTCATTACTAACAGGGTAATGAATGAAAAATCTGATAGGTACACCTCTATCGAATATGTAAAATGTGATTTTTTATGAGTAATTCACTTTGTATAGATAACAACACATTCCATCAAATAGATTATTTACATATGGTATGGGTATATTTTAAAACTATTTTTTATCTTAAATAAAAAATAGAGGTGTTTGAATTTATCACCCAATGGATATACAATATTTTGATAAATTTGTGTTTCAGTCTAGTTGTATGGACTTTGGATATTATAGGGAAAAATTCAACTGGTGTGGTAATCAAAAGGGAACTAACCATACATGGTGAAACATGGATTGTTGTGCAGAAAACACTCAAGAAATTTCGGCATCGACTTTCATCATGGTTTGCCACACAGTAAGAGCTATCTAGGATCTCTAGATGATTTTGGTGTCCTTATGAGTGGAAGAGATATAAGTGATAGTTTTTATTTCAATAAATAATGTAATACAATTCTTAGATACCCACCATATTGTAATTGATTTGTGGAAGAAAAATTATCCATAAATTAGATGAGTATTCCTTCACAAAAACAAGAGCTGTCTCAGAGGATAGTTGCTTAAATGATTCAATGGGTGAGTGTCGACTCCTGATTAGATCTCCGGTATCATTTATGATATTTATCAAATCGATTTCATGATAGAATATTATTGAGATGATGATATTTTCTTCCCCCATTTGGAAAAAAATTAGAAGCATACCGAATTTCTACAAGAAAAACAGTTTGTGGTGCAGGATTTGTCTATGTAAATTTGTCTAAAATATAGTGTTAAGCATACTACTTATTACAATTCATGTATTAAAGAAACATGAATGAGCATGATAAAAAATACTCTTTGGAAGGAAAGTTCCTTCTCAAATGATATTGATGTTTTGGGTGGTATTCTAGGGGCGTATTCTATGTATATTCTTACCAACATTATCCCATTCATGTATGATGGTTATCCAAAGGGTAAATTAGATATATTTGATATTATATCCTATGTGGTTTCTAATATAGTTAATTAAATTCTATGCTCTTCTTCAGGGTATGAGGAGATTAATGAGGCATTTTTTACTCTTTATTTGGATATGGCTTATAGAACTAACATTATCATAGGGTAATTTTTTTCCTTTTGGAATATGATGGGGTATGACATTGTATATAATATTCCAGATTTTTTTGTAATGGAAATCTAACTACAGTGCTTCATATAACCATTAGGACCCTTACCCCAAAGGATAGTTATCCGTTCTATATTAACCAATAAAAACCAATTAGCATGTATAATTACCTTTACAATGTGTTAGAGAGATTCGTCAGTATGGGAGTATCTATACATTTTTAGAACTAGCTTATATAAGAGTAGCGCAGTGTCATCCAACACTGGCCAATAAAAGTTGTTATTGGTTTTTCACGATAAAGGAATACTGAAAGGAACAAGAAAACCATAGGATATAATATTTCCATCAAATAGGAAATAGGAAATGAATATGATATAATGGATTGTAATTTATTTTGATGTCTATAGATCATATGGGGTTTACTTATTAGTTCTATAATTTATAGATTATATGTTACAACACCTCCTAAATATTCATACTCATCTTATATAAATGTGTGTATTTTCAAAATATATTTAATCCTTAATGTAAGGTTATCCTATGACTCTTAGTTTTATCATTAATTTATAGTGTTCTATCAAGAGGAAAATAAATCAAAACCAGCAGAATAGAGTTGATATCCCCATCTGGTGTATGTATCATTTTCATGTAGTTTCCATTATATTTTATGTAAATTTCATTATCATATTGGTCAGTGGATGAACATGATTTATCACAGACATCAATAATTCCCTATAAGAATTCAGGGTGTGTAATGGAACATCATTAATAACTAAAAATATATTTTTTATATTTTTATTTCATTCAATTAATGGTTATCCACCACTATTAATGATATTCATGGAATATAATGGATTAATTTACCAATTTATTATTTGGGTGCTCCACATTCTTCATGAAGTCCTCGTTTGCGTCATATTGAAAAATTTGTGGTTAAAAACGAATCGAATTATTAATTTAAAAAATAGATTTAATTATTTTGGTAGTAAAATAACTATAATAAATTTTGTTATCTTGTATATTTATATTCACATTCTCTCGGTCTTTAATTTGAATAAAACTATGATCAAGGATATTGAATCACATTAATATACCATTATTTTAGTACATGCATGACGATGGGATTTTCCACTCGGTGTTGTGGGAAAGGATTTATACATTGATAAATGTGGAGGAATTAACCTCTAATGTTTTATATAATACATTAATAATTTACATAAATGATTAGATTTTATAACATCCAAGACCCATATTCCACCCAGTAGTGCCACAAGCTCAGTTGGTCACACGGACTCACCGCATCTCCCAAAAATACTATAGGCTATTGACTTAAATATAGGACTTGGGTGATTCAACAGTGGGAATATTCCCTCATTAATGGAGTATCATAGAAAGGAATTCAAAATCATTCAATATAAAACGAATATAAATAATCAAACTGCTGCAATGAATGAACTGAGAGGAATACAAAAAAAAACAAATTTCACAGAATCAGTGATGTAGATGATACGTGAATCATGAAATAATAAATAATATTACATAGAAAGACAATAATATACATGTAAAAAAATGAACTAAAATATAAAAACATCCTTGTAGAATTATTAGACATTTCTTGGTCCCATTCTATCCTACTGTAAATAAATTTTCTACAACCTATACTAGAGTGATTTTCCCTACAGTCACCTACTACCATATATTCTATCTGGGTCCCAAAAAAGGCCCAGAAATGTTTGGAAATTAACATCCCAGTATGTAACAATGTAAAGATCTATATAGTTATAAAAAAATATAACATACTAAGCACCCTCTCAAGGATCCCTGAATGATGTGTTATCTCCCAAATAGGATGATATTTCCTATAAAAACAAATAACATGGTCTCCCCATATATTGATCCATATTAAATAACCATGGCCTAGTTGTCAAATGCTGTGTATTAGAAACCCACGAACTTGTCATGTAATGATACCAAAAAAGAAACTCGCGAATTATTTTAATAGTGAACTATAAACTAGAGAGTACCAGATCCAAGCTATTGATGACCAAGACGTCCTTATAATGTCTAAGGTGAGTGTTAGTTGAAACATGGTCTAAGTGCTGGTGGGATTCCGTGGAGCATGTGTCTCTACATATCCAACACGAGTACAAGCTAGTCAAAACCATCAGGTAGGAAGACACTAGGTATCCCATATAATCATTACCCAATGGGAATAATCATCCCATGAAACCCATTACCACATTCAAGATAAATGGAGAGCTATCCATGTAATCTATCAAACCATTCATTCGAACCATTCAAATTATTCTTTTCAATTCTATATGAGTATACCCACTGAAATTTCCAATTACATCACATAAGTATACCCAATCATGTATTTGATTTAACATTTACAAGTACCATTGGTATATCTACCCATTCATCAATGTTTTAAATTAAATATTTCTTATGAGTATACCCACTCACATATCACTTATTCTCAATAAACCGGTAATGATATTAATAAACAACTAATGGGTAAAACTGCTCATTTAAGAAATTATATTCTAGATATTTAAACAATATAAGAAAGGAAATAAATGATAACTCATGTAAATAAAGAATTAAATATCTTAAACAATCTATTAAACCTTATAACAGTATTAACATGCACTCCCTATCTCGGAATGAATATTAAAGCACCACTAAGGATGTTTGAAAAGGAAAAAAATTAATTTCCTCCGGAGCACCCCTTGGTTGGAAATTTTAAGATACAAAACATGATATAAACCATAATTTAATATAGGGTAGTCACTATTAGATCTAGGAACATCTACTAAATGTTTTTCGATAAAATTGGGGAGCCTTAGGATGGTCTGATTGGTGGAATAACATCGATATTCTCTAAAAATCAACAATATCTGAAAGAAATGTTTAAAACACCAACCTTATCTCTGTTGTAGAGTGATATTCTAGTATCATGAACTACATATAACATGTTTTTTAGAAATAATTTTAATGGAAAATGAATTAGAAATTAGGGCATATGATTCGAAATTCCAATAGAACTACCTATGTTATGAAGAATCAAGAATGAATATAAAATAATTGAGTACATAACAATGTGTTTCCAATCTAATTGATGGTGGAAGAATCACATTATGGATAGGTGATAGACTAATAAAACTAGAATAAGGTGGTGTTATGAATCAAATGAGGGAGGATAAATCTTCTGGTTGAAATGTAGGGGCCACTACCACTATTTTTCTAAAAACAACCATGACATTTCCTGATATGTAATTAAATTTAAAGGGGTGTAATGAATTATTTTCCATTCTTTAGGAAAATCCCTCACATGTCATGAATAGACCTTGTGATACCATTACAGATCATGAAATGGGGTTACACGATGTGTATCCCCCTCTCAAGTCATGATATCGGCTTGTAGCGAGCATACCTCCTTAAAACCTCTTCAAACTAGAGCCTAACCAACTACCCCATGGCCGGACATAGGTTCTATGACTAAAAGGAAAATATAAAATGATTAAACCAAAAACATAATGGTCCTTACCTAATGAAAAACCATATATCCTACAATATTCCCCCATAATGCAATACATCCTCAAAATTTTCCTCTTGTGGGTGGTCTATATTCGGCTTAAAACAACTCCATCAATCGAGCACGTACATCATCTTCCAACTACCTATTATTATCAGGTAAATAATCATTCATCTATAGCAACCGTACTATAAGTACTTATTGACCTTGGAAAACCATTTTTCCTCTATCAACATTATGAATCAGATGCTCCACAATAGATACAAATACCTATAACTCAAACTCATTCGACTAAAAATTGTTTGATTGTTCTGAATGATATTTAGGCAGCTGATATACAAGGAACATGTCATGCATGGCTCAGTAGCATTGATGTGTCAATAAATGATAGGCTACTAACTCAAATCTCTATATAATCTTGATCGTCCAAACATATCATGGTGAAATTTTACCATGTCTCATTATTTTATTTTTTCATTGTAGAGACCCAAATCATGACGTACAAGGAAATTACATTACTTTTTCGGAATACTTAGTACATAAAAAAACACATGCACAGGGAACGTAAAAGTTTAGTGTCTTTGGAAACATGGAATGTAATCTTCTAATCGTGGTGAAAGATATTCAATATCTCTCATAAAGTTCTTCCCCTTTTTTTCTTACCTAAAACATTTCTTTATATCCTGGGGAAAAGAAAATATATAAAGGGTGAGCTCAAATGCTCAGTAAAGGTAAGAATGGATAAAATAAAACATACCATATATATTTGAACTTAAAAACATGAACATAATGTTTAAACATCAAAATCTTGAGAAATGACATAAAACAGGGAAGTACGTAAGGCATAGATCCTAAAGAAATATTAAGAATGATAAAATAGAATGGGAATAAAACATGTAATTGTGGAAACCATTAAGAACATGATATGATTTCCATAGTATCCAATTCATTGCTTCCAAGACTATCTTAGTGGATAAAGTCCCTTTCTGAATCGAGTTCACTCCTCATTCCAGTCCTGTATTACTGAACCGGTTTAACATGCCATTCCAGCCATGTCTATCTCATGAGATATAAATCTTTACCCAATGCATTGAAGGGAGATATAGGTCCCACCCATCTCATAATGAAATCATTCTTACTTGTGCCACAAAATAAACATACATCATTCATAAAAACCCAATAAATAAAATGGGTTCCATAAACATCATCCCATCATCAAATAATCCATATAAAAGAAATGGATATCATTTCATAATAAGGGAAGTGAAACCATGTAAATCATATATACATTATACTTGGAACATACACATATGAAATAATGTCATCTTAGATGAAAATTGGTTTTGATAAAACACTTGTTATGAATTATTGTGGAAAATATCCCTTTTTCTTCAAAATCATTTTCTTTTCACAAAATGTAATGAAATTTTAAAAGAAAATGATTTTTTTGGAAAATAGTCATTAAATATTTTGTAGGAATCTTCATGAAAACAAGGCTTTATAAAACCGTAAAAATCCATTCCTGCCGTATAAGTTAAAAAAACATTCTTTTCGTAATTTTGCCTGAAAAGTCAAAAAGTACCTCGTAACGTAAACAAAAGAAAGATTCCTTACATACAATGTAGTAAAAGTCACAAAAATGGGTAAAAAGGAAATTAAAAATACATGAAAACACTTTTATAAAACATGGACATGGATGATAGAAATAACCCCAGTAAACACTTATGAATAAGCAATCTCGGATAAAAATGTGATTTGCAAAATTATCCCTTACCTTATGTCCGATTTTCTTTGTAAGTGTCTGAAACTCCTGTATAATGATTTAAATAATGTCATTGACTTATTCCAGAATCATACTCATTGTTATGATATCATATATGATTCACTTATGACTTTATTTTACCCGTTCTTTTGTAAATTCCATGTTAAATAGCGTTTTTGGTAAAATCGTTTCATTTTCTGTCCGTGTTTTTTCTTGTAATTATTCATATTATTACATAGATCATGATTAATTAATTCCAGAATATAAAATATGATTTATATATAATATATATACAGAATATACATATATATAATAGATCAGTAAATGGAATGAAATAAACCATTCATGGAGACGGTAGGCCGTACGTACGCATGAACGATGTTTTCGTTTCCTTATTGAGTTGATTGGAATTAAGTAGACGACATACATATATATATACATAAATCCAGTATCATTATTATGTCATATATTTCATTATTACTTATTTTATATACTTTATATTCATTCATGAATGGTTAACGTGGAGAATGAATCTCATCATGTCGTGGAGACGGTAGTCCGTACGTACGCAAGAGCGATGATATCGTTCTCATGATCATGGAATTGTATTGGAGTGTATGTATAATATTTCATAATCAATATCACTTTACAATAATAATATATAGTTATTATGTAAACAATTATATCCATCCAAGTAAGGTGGTGGTGGAAAATAGATTACACCACGGCGTGGAGACCATATTCCGTACATACGCACGCGCGGTGATTTTGTTTTCTGTAGGATGGATAGATTGTGAAATAGGGTTGTTTAATACTTATAATAACATATCAGTATATGGGTGATACTGATTTTATTACTTCATAATGAAACAACCTATGAAGAAGAAGTGGAAGAAGAAATAAAGTTGAATGAATCGGTAATGGACATTACCTCTTCTTTGAAGCGCCTCATTGAGTCCTCTTCTTAGGGCACTAAAATCGGTCGTTGAAGAATAAAAGGACATCTAGGATGTTTCTAGGTAAGTGGAGAAGATAATTTTTCAGGGTTTGGGCGAGCTTTAAGGCTTAATTTGGTGTGAGGAAGAGAGGGAGGAGGTTCCCTTTTATAAGGGAGGAGAGGGGCTCCTTTGGAAAACTAAAAATATTATTTCATTATAAAGTCATATTCGGTTTTAAATAGCTCAAAATTGATTTATTTAGAAGATAAGGAGGGTATGGGCCGAAATCCTCTCATTCAATAGAATTTAGACAAGTTTTCGTTCCTATTTTAACCTTATCATTTATATTTAACTTTAAGTTAGATAATTTTACTTTTACCATGTCTTTTTGTGTTCTTACACTATAGTGTTAATAAACTTACTATAACAAGAAAAACGAACCCCAAGTTGTTTATAATTAATATATATAACCTTATATAAGTAATTTGGCCGAACCTTAGATTTTTAGGAATAAAATAACAATTAATAATATAATATTTGTTTTAAAAACTATTTTACGTCAATTTTGACACTATTTAGTAATTGATTTTTGTGAAAATCATAACAGAACGATTAGTTCGAAAAAATTTAATTAAATCAATAATTACATGTCATATTAACCTATTAAATTAGTGGAATTCATAAAAAGTATAAAATTAAATTTATTTGGGTGTTTATAACATCAATTATGTCAATATTTCATTAATAAGATAATTACTGCATCATCGTTGTGTCATAAATTAATTAAATTATTTAATGTTAAAAAATTAAAAATAAAATACCATTATGTAGGAAATATTTTTAGCTTTCTAATTAATATTTATAGTCGAATTTATCTTATGTATAACGCTATATTAATAATTAACTACTTATTAAACATTGATTTTAACTATTTTAACCCTTCTTTAAATAAATTAATAATAAATGTACTAATCTAATCGAAGTGGGCCTAAATGGTCATATTTTATTTCTAAGGTTGTTTTTGGCTGAATTAAACTTATCCAATAGAATTAGTACATGTGTTAGGGAAATAATAATATCATTTTTACCCTTAATTACCCTATTTACTTTTAACCGTGGTAAAAAAGTAAAAAGTTACTTTTCACCAAAAATTATTTTCATCTCATTGAACCACATTTTACTTACTGACATCAAACATGTCTCTCGGATTTTTAAAATTCCACTCACATAAGTGGTAAAATTATGTTTTATGAAAAATTCATTTTTTTTAAACTACCACATAGTGGTTTCACTATTCATCAAAAAATGAAAGTTTCCCGAAAAATACTAAAAATTAGGCCTAAGCTATATTTGATATTATGAACTAAAAAATGATGTCTATTTTACCAAATTCAAAACATATCAGTTGCATTAATTAATTTAAAAATTGATTCACATCGTCAAAACAAATAGTGTTTTCTTAAGAGATAATAACTATCAAAAGAATGACACTTGTTTATATCCGGTTTAAATGTGAAATTACATCCAATGACCAACATTGTATTAAATTGAAAAAATATATTCTAAATATACTTTAAAACCACTAAAATTAATAATTTATCACTATTAATTAATTCGATTAAAAAGGTTGTTTTTAATTAATAATTACTAATTTTCAATATTCATCAGAAAAGTAAAGTTATCCGAAAAGTACCAAAATTTCACCCTAAGCTAATTTAGATATTCCAAATCCAAAAATAAAGTCCTTTTTGAAAAATACAATTTTCAAAATTTCAAAAAGTGGTTATTACTATTTATAATGGCTAGTTCATAATAATATTATAATAATATCTCATTTAGTGAAACTCCGTATTGCGTACTAAACACGCTATCGAGGAAGATCGCGATTGCGTGTAATGAAATGCAATCCAGGGATGTGTGTTTTCCAAGCTCCTTTTGGTGTAGCATATAACACAAGACGTTAATGAAATTAAAAATAATATTTTCATAAAATCTCAGGGTGTTACATTCTACCCCCCTTAAAAAGAATTTCGCCCTCGAAATTCGTCGGGGTTATAAATGGTTTACTATTCTAAAGTTTCCTTAATAGAAACCCACATCGTAAAAAGGAATACCAAAACCAATCTTTAAAAACAAAAGTATGAAATGTAACGGTTACCCAAATAAACTAATCACTGGGTTTCCACATAGGTGAAAATAAGGATATGGAAGAGAAATCTAACCATCATGTTCTGATGGAGAGTGGTAGAAAACATGGCTATGGAAAAGCCAGCAATCACAAATCCATAAATTTGTGACGATCTAAGGTACCATCTGATTCATCAGATATAAGAGAATTGTGACAACATTTTTCGTTTTCAAGATCGTTTCCCTAAAGTTGATGAAATTGGAATTAGAAGAAATACTTTTGTGATTTCACTATAGTCTCACCGTTTTTCGTTATTTGGACAATTTCCACTTCATCTCTTAAATAAATGAAGTTGAATTTGTCATTCGTAATGTGTTAGTAGATCATGTGATAGAATGATGGGTCATTCCATCTATCTCAAACAAAAGGTTAGAAAAGTTATCAAAAAATAAATAATTTCTTCTATAGTGAGATTAATCATATATGGTTCCTAAAATGGACTTGTACATCATATATCATACTTATTAATATAATAAAACTAGTTTCTACTAAACAGGGACTTCATATAGGCCAGTGGTGGGCAATAATGGAAAGTCGCACTTCAGTTGTGGGTTCGATTCCCATAGCCTTGTCCGGCGCGATGGGTTGTCGCCTGTCCTGCAGGTTGTCCTTTTTCTAAAACTACATTACTATAACATCCCATCAATAATATTGAAAAAAAATCATTCCATAAACAATACTAACTTATGTCCAACATAATCCATTCCAATCTTTAGGCTTATCCATAATAATGTAGTCCACTCTCATATTATAGTGAAAACGATTACCAAAGATTTCATATAACAAGCATGTTAATTCCTTCGTTGATCCCCATATATCATAAGATATGTCTTGTTGGTCACATTCCAAAAATTCAAAGGCCTTAATCATGTATTCTCTTTAAAAATGAATACCCATTGAACCTTAGTGAAAACATGAATACAGTTAAAAGTTAATACTTTCCACATACCAAAATCCTCAAAATTCTGTATACTCAAACCATGATATCACTAAGTCCTTATATCAATCATGAGCTCATGAATACTGTCAAACATTTCATTTTTTTTCGTTATCCCTTCATTATGCTCATATAATCATTTTTCCAAAAATATATCAATCACTTTCCATGGTTACCAGTACCATAAAATAATTGAAAACCACAATATACTAATACAAAAATATTCTAATAAACCATAAAAGTACCTCAAAACATTATTCTTGAATACCAATACATAAACACTTCAATCTATCCTCTTCAATGATTTTACTGGAATAATTCTTTCCTTGATTTAGAAGTAACTTTTTAGGTCAGGGAATTGAGTTTGGTAATGCCCATGTTCTCCACAAATAAGACATTGATCTCCATAACAGTCGGTCACTCTGTGGCCCTTTTCTCCACACAGATAACATATGTCCATCCATTTGAGGTATTTCTCAAGGTTCTTCTTCCCTTCTTTAGAAATATCAATCTTCCTTTATTTATGCTCCTCCACATTCGAACATGTATAAAAGTCTATCTTCCTCTTATTTGATGAATTAGGAATACCACTAAATTTCACCTTGTTAATCATATATCGCGATGACTGATTCGGCATAATCACAATATATTTCTCTCTAGGAATTACACAATTTTTTTGCTCATAGTTACCAATTTTTCCATTAGATTCAATGTTAACCGAATTCCTTCTGGTTCCCTCCAATAACTAAAACACAAAAAGAATTCTGTGAGAGGAAAAAATCATGCTAGAAAAAACAACATAGTAATGGGGGACTACCCTCAATATCTAACATCTTAGGTTAAATTATAAGATCTTTACCATTGTTTTAGGACTATATCCTATACGTATACTTATCCTTAGGGACATCCCTAGACAAACCATAGAAATATCTATATGGATCTCACTAACGTTTTCGCATCCTAGTTTCCAAAGGTTGACTAAACCTTTCCTCTGATACCAACTGTAGAGACCCAAAGCATGATGTACAAGGACATTACATTACTTTTGAGGAATACTTAGTACATAAAAAAACACACACACAAGGACCGTAAAAGTTTAGTGTCTTTGGAAACATGGAACGTAATATTCTAATCGTGGTGAAAGATCTTAAACATCTCCCATAAATATCTTCCCGTTTTTTTCTTACCTAAAACCCTTCTTTATATCCTGGGGAAAAGAAAACATAAAAAGGGTGAGCTCAAATGCTCAGTAAGGGTAAGCATGGATAAAATAAAACATACCATATATATTTGAACTTAAAAACATGAACATAATGTTTAAACATCAAAATATTGATAAATGACATAAAACATGGAAGTATGTAAGGCATAGATCATAAAGAAACATTAATAATGATAAAATAGAATGGGAATAAAACATATAATTGTGGAAACCATTAAGCACATGATATGATTTCCACATTAGCCAAGGCATTGATGCCAAGACCATCTTAGTGGACAAAGTCCCTTTCTAAATCGAGTTCACTCCTCGTTCCAGTCCTGTATTACTGAACCGGTATAACTTGTCGTTCCAGCCATGTATATCTCATGAGATATAAATATTTATCCAATTCATTAGAGGGAGATATAGGTCCCACCCATCTCATAATGAAATCATTCTTACTTGTGCCACAAAATAAACATACATCATTTATAAAAACCCAATAAATAAACTGGGTTCCATAAACATCATCACATGATCCATATAAAATCAATAGATATAATTTCATAATAATAGAAGTTGGACCATTTAAATCATATAGACATCATACATGAAACATTCACATATGAAATAATGTCATCTTAGATGAAAAATGGTTTTGATAAAACACATGAAATGAATTATTGAGGAAAATATCCATTTTTCTTCAAAATAATTTTCTTTTCACAAAATGTCATGCAATTTTAAAATAAAAGGATTTTGTTGAAAATAGTCATGAAATATTTTGGAGGAAGCATCATGAAAACAAGGCTTCATAAAACTGTAAAAATCCGTTCGTGCTGTATAAGTTAAAAAAAAATTAATTTTGTACTTTTGCCAGAAAAGAAAAAAAGTACCTCGTAACGTAAAAAAAAGAAATATTCCTTACATACCATGTAGTAAAATTAAAAAATGGGTAAAAAGGACATTAAAAATACATGAAAAAACTTTTACAAAGCATGGACATGGATGATAGAAATAACCACAGTAAACACTTACGAATAAGCAATCTCGGATAAAAATGAGATTTGCAAAATTATCCCTTACCGTAGGTCTGATTTTCTTCGTAAGTGTCCGAACCTAATGTATAATGATTTAAATAATGTCATTGACTTATTACAGAATCATACCCATTGTTATGATATCATATATGGTTCACTTATGACTTTATTTTACCCGTTCTTTTGTAAATTCCATGTTAAAGAGCATTTTGGGTAAAATCGTTTCATTTGTCGTCCGTGTTTTGACTTGTAATTATTAATATGATTACTTAGAACATGATTAATTAATTCCAGAATAAAAAACATGATTTATATATAACATATATTCAGAATTTACATATATATAATAGATCAGTAAATGGAAATAAATACACCGTTCATTGAGACGGTAGGTCGTACGTACACATGAATGCTGTTTTCGTTTCCTTATTGAGTTGAATGGAATTAAGTAGATTGCATACATATATATACACATAAATCCAGTATCATTATTATTTTATATATTTCATTATTACTTATTATATATACTTTATAATCATTCATGAATGGTTAACATGGAGAATGAATCTCATCGAGTTGTGGAGACGGTAGTCCGTACGTACGCACGAGCGAAGATATTGCTATCATGATCGTGGAATTGTATTGAAGTTTATGTATACTATTTCAGAATCTGTATCACTTTACAATAATCATATATAGTTATTATGTACACCATTATATCCATCCAAATAAGGTGGTGGTGGAAAATAGATTACACCACGGCGTGGAGACGGTATTCCGTACGTACGCACACGCGGTGATTTTGTTTTCCGTAGGATGGATAGATGGTGAAATAGGGTAGTTTAATTTTTATAATAACATATCAGTAAATGGGTGATACTAATGTTATTACTTCATAATGAAACAACCTTATAAGAAGAAGTGTAAGAATAAATAAAGTTGAATGAATCAGTAACGGACATTACCTCTTCTTTGAAGCGTCTCTTTGAGTCCACTTCGTAGGGCACTAAAATTGGTCTTTAAAGAAGACCAGGACCTCTGGGATGAATCTAGGGAAGTGTAGAAGAGAATTTTTCAGGGCTTTGATGAGATTTACGGCTCAAAGTGGTGTGAAGAAGAGAGGGAGGAGGTGCCCTTTTATAAGGGAGGAGAGGGGCTCCTTTGGAAAACGAAAAATATTATTTTATTATAAATTCATATTCGGTTTTAAATAGCTCCAAAATGATTTATTTAGAATCTAAGGTTGGGATGGGTCGAAATAATCTCATACAATATTATTTAGACAAGTTTTGGTTCCTATTTTAACATTATCATTTATATTTAAATTTAAGTTAGATAATTTTACTTTTACCGTATCTTTTTGTGTTCTTACACTATAAGGTTAATAAACATACTATAACAAGACAAAATAACCCCAAGTTGTTTATTATTAATATATATAACCTTATCTAAGTCATTTGGCCGAACCTTAGATTTTTATAAATAAAATAACAATTAATAATATAGTATTGTTTTAAAAAACTATTTTATGTCAATTTTGACACTATTTAGTAATTGATTTTTGTGAAAATCATAACAGAATTATTAGTTCTAAAAACGTTAATTAAATAAATACTAACATTTCATATTAACCTAGAAAATTATTGGAATTCATTAAAGGTCTCAAAATACATTTATTTATGTGTTTATAACATCAATTATGTCAATATTTCATTAATATGATAATTACTGCATCATCGTTGTCTCATAAATTAATTAAATTATTTAATGTTAAAAATTAAAAATAAAATACAATTATGTAGTAAATCTTATTAGCTTTCTAATTAATATTTATAGTCTAATTTATATTATGTATAACCCTATATTAAAAATTAACTACTTATTATACTTTGATTTTAACTATTTTTTCCCTTCTTTAAATAAATTAATAATAAATGTTCTAATCTAATCAAAGTGGGCCTAAATGGTTATATTTTCATCTTAAGGTTTTTTTTGGTCGAATTACACTTATCCAATAGAATTACGACATGTGTTAGGGTAATAATAATATCATTTTTACCCTTAATTACCATATTTAATTTTAACCGTGGTAAAAAAAAGTAAAAAGTTACTATTAAATAAAAATTATTTTCTTCTCATTGAACCACATTTTCCTTACTGACATAAACCATGTCTCTTGGATTTTTTAAATTCCACTCATAGAAGCGGTAAAATTAAGTTTTATGAAAAATTAATTTTTTTAAACTTCCACTTAGTGGTTTCACTATTCATCAAAAAAATGAAAGATTCCAAAAAAATACCAAAAATTAGGCCTAATATATATTTGATATTATAAACTCAAAAATTATTTCAATTTTAACAAATTCAAAACATATCAGTTGCATTAATTAATTTAAGAATTAATTCTCGTCATCAAAACAAATAGCGTTTTTTAAGAGATAATAACTATCAAAATATTGACACTTGTTTATGTCTTGTTTAAATGTGAAATTACATCCAATGAACAACATTGTACTAAATTGTAAAAATATATTCTCAATATACTTTAAAACCACTAAAATTAATAATTTTTCACTATTAATTATTTCGATTAAAAAGGTTGTTTTTAATTAAAATTTACTAATTTTCACTATTCTTCAGAAAATGAAAGTTATCCGAAAAGTACCAAAATTTCACCCTAAGCTAATTTCGATATTCCAAATCCAAAAATGATGACCATTTTGAAAAATAAAATTTACCAAATTTCAAAAATTGGTTATTACTATTCATAACGGCTAGTTCATAATAATATTATAATAATATCTCATTTAGTGAAACTAGGTCTTGCATACTAGACACGCTATCGAGGAAGAACGCGATTGCGTGTAATGAAAGGCAAGCCAGGGATGCGTGTTGTGCAAGCTCCTTTTGGTGTAACATAAAACACAAGACATTAATGAAATTAAAAAGAATATTTTTCATAAAATCTCGGGGTGTTACATTCATGCCTTGGTGAAACATGCAAGAAAACCCGATCCCTGAAAAAGAACCTTAGATGTCAACTATAGTGATCAGTGTAATAATAATATTGAAACTATTAAATATAAATATACTTATGAATTAACTATTCATATTATAATTCTAATGCATGAGAAATGGCCCTAGTAATGTTGTCACACCGTCCTCTTACAAGCACAAGGGTTATTGGTAAGGCCTGCCATTTAAATCCTCATAATGATCCATATATATCCTCACATGATAACTGGTATTTTTGTAAAAAAACACAATGAAGAAATTTACATTCCCAAGTGCCCCTAAAATCTATTATACATTCTCGTAACATGTTATCTATCCCCTGTATCATACACTGAGACTGGATATCAGTCTGAGTACTATATGCGGTACACATAGCACCTCGGTACCAAAAACCCTATGAAGAATCATCTAGAAATGATAATTAAGGAGGTTATCCGTATCTAAAGAAATATTTTGTGGAACCTTATGATGTCATCCTATCTCGTAGACACACATCATTCCATGATCATCTACACTAAAGTTTTACTCGATCATTAAGAAATGAGAATCCATCGTGATAATATGAAAAACAACATGCACCACATATTAACATCGAGTTTACTTCGATAAACCTATCATGAAATCCATCACTATGTAATACTTGTTCTACTATAAAATAGGTAACTGATTTAAAAGAAAAGCTGGTCTATAATGTTTTGCCTTCACATGCAGATAGGTGGAATCCCTCATAACAAAAGCATCATTCTCATGATACATACAAGGACACTAGTACTGATTTATCAAGTCATAGTACATTTTTGTGACATTAGTGTGCACATTCGAAGCTGATTCATTAAACACACACATTTTATCATCATGTGTATTCATTGGAACCCAAACTCATCCATGGATACACAATATCTTAACCTCATATACAATCCAACTGACATGGAAGTTCCCCACATTCCTTATTCAGTCATAGAATAAGTAACTAAGAATATGAATTATTTTGTATCGTAACAATAACCAGGGGTAGAGGTCACCACTAATGATGATAGATAAGTCCATATCACAGTTCCATCTACCTCTAGATAAATCATAGAGAAAAATTCCACATGATTCCACTCTCTACTGGTCTAATTCACTTCGTATATCTGATCCTTCCTTCTCAGTGCATCAGCGACTGTAATTCCATTACAAGGCATGTAGGCAAGCTTAGAGTAAAAGGATTGTTGGTACTAAACCCACTTTTATACATTTTATTTATATAATGTTGTTTAAAAATACATTTGAGGAATTTTTTTTCTATGTAAACAACAAAATTATCTTCTAGAATATTGTGTCTCTAATATCACATCACATGAATATATATAGGCACCTCAATGTTTTTTGTCAGCTAATTCCTCTCATGAGGGCTCAATTGTCGTGGCACGTACTGTGTGAATCTATCCCCTGGCATCAACGCTACACATATCTCAATACCTGATGTGTAATAATATATAGTGTATATCCTTCCCTTCTCCATAAGTATCAGGACTTGTGCTAATGTCAACATTCCTATTAGCTCTTTAAATGATGTCTCATTAGTCTGTGATCATATAAATGCCACACAATTAGTTTTCAATCAATTAAATGGTGCTCTCATGCCTAATATGTTCATTATGAAATGTATGTTTTAAATATATATACCCACTAATTATTGTATATAAAAAAGTATTCTTGGGTAATTCTTATGAAACTACAGCTCCCAACTTCTCTTGGTCCACTAATATTCTTCTATGTGAGATGATGTGACCCTGGAAGTGAATATGATCCACAAAAAAATTTCAATTTATTAACTTAGAATATAATTGAAGATATATTGGTTTAATAAAAATTTCTTCAAGATGGTTGGAATGTTTATGTCGATTGTGATAATACCTGAAGATATCATCCAAGAGAACCACCACAAAAGAGACCATGTTTGGATAAAAGACACTATCAATCGGTTTCATGGAAACATTTGGCATGCTCATGATATGAAATGACACAACCAGATACTTGTATAGACTATCCATAATAAGAAACATTGTACGAGGTATGTAAATTGGCCGTACATGTACCTGATGATATTCATATCTAATGTTTATTTTCAAGAATACTCAATATACTAAAAGTTGATCGAATATGTCATCTATCTAGGGATTGTGATATAATTTTAATCAATCAACTGGTTCAATTTACGATAATCCTCAAATAGAATAATATTTCCATATTCCATTTTGTTAAAAGGATCGGTGATCCCCATGGAGATGTATGGGGGAAATCCTCTTTTCCTTCAAATCCTCTAACATCATCTAGTTCTCCAACAATACTCTAGTATTCATCCTATAAAGAAAAATGGATACTCATGCAACTACTGGTTCATGATCTATGGATACCCTCACATATCTCTTAGGTGTAAAACTATAAAATTAATTTGGAAATACATCCCTAATGAAATCAACCTCTAGAATAAATTACACCAATCTCGCCTTCTAATCATCTCAAAAACAATTGCAATCTAGGCTATCATCCTGCCAAACACCTGATTATCTGGTCTAGATATACATTCCTATAAATCTCAATCATTGTTTTGAGTAAAAATTACACAATATTGTGTTCTGAAGGACACCATCCTATGCTAGAATTAAACAGTAAGTTCTATAATATACTAACCATTCCATCCTATGAATTAAGGTAAACATTGTCATCTCAAGGACATAATCATTCCCAACATAGTGACACCTACCAACCACATGGTGGCACCCCCTCCAGTAGAACTCATCATCTATATAGATTCCAAATAATGTGTAAAGAATCCAAACTCCCTAATAATACCATAAAATAATCCAATGTCCTTTCACCACATGTACGGATAAGGAACTATGAAATGCACCAGTATCAAAAAGGGAAATGCAATAGTAGAGGATATTATGATTTTACAACTCACCATAGATGGTCAATCACTCTAATCCTTGAGGGTAGCCTATATAGAATAGATATTGATTGTACCATGGCCCCATGACAAAACCTCACTTCCACGTTTTGGTATACTCTGATGTCATATTGTAACCAGCGTTAAGCTGCCTCTACCATGAATAACAATGAATCGGCCTCACAAGCTAGCACTGCTCCAGCTCCCTGCCTATCATAATGTTTAGTAACATACCCATGAACATAATGTTTGATATTACCCCTTATACTAATAGCATGATGGATGGTAATACAACAATTCTCCATGTGCTACATCCTGCCACCATGTCAACTCTCAACTATGTTTGGGTCTCATTGAATTTTTTTGTTGACTCACATACCCCCATAATGAAAAAGACAAGAAGCTAAAAGTACTCATTCCTTGACTGATAATAATTTAGTGGGAACAAAATAATCCTTCATTAATATGTAGATCCACTAGCTCACAAAATATCACTTCCATGATCTTCACCCCCAACATAACTCTACTTCACCAATGTAATTAGTGCATGATTCACAAAATCTATGAAAAAATTGAATCTAAAAATGTTGACATGACATTCGATATCATTTTAGATACCTTCCCATAATAATATCTATTTATACAGATCATTAAAATGGTACATCTGTTCAAAATGATGAAAATATGAAAACCATGTCATGTACTCCATAATTTTCATTACACACTGCTCCAGATGTTTAATCTCACTATCTCACATTGACCATAGAGTCTCTGGTTAAATGTAGTCATTTAAGTGGTAATTTGAATAGTCATATCCATATGTTTTATCCATTCATTATGGTTACGAACATCACATAAGAGCTCTTCACCTCCATGTAGCATATAAGTCATGATATTGAACCTCCTTTCAAGAGGCATATCCAAATACATGAAGATGGCTAGAATAGTCTCATGCTAAATCATAGTATCATGTGGACCACCATCCATTGACAACATGGTAGGAATCTCTTACTGGAAGACCCTTATCAGCTCATTAATAGTCAAGGAAGGTCTTGGTGCTCCCTAAAAAGGCATAATATAGTTAATGAAGCATTCTCAGATCTGTTCCACATCACATATATCCAAAATAGCCCCATGTGTTGCAAGAATAACTAATGGAGTTACCACCAGCATCCCTTGTCCTACCACCTCCAGAGTTTGGTCATCACATCCCTTGAGTTATACACTTGGAGGTCAATATTGTGGAATTCCTATAAAATTCAAAGTATGTGACTCAAAAAATAACTATTTAAAAAAATAGATCAAATGAATAGGATTGGTCAAAACCATAATAAAAAAAATCAAAACCCCCTACCCACACTTAAAGAGAGGATTTCATAAAGAACAATCACCAAACCATTAGAAGCCATGCCTGATGTCCACATAGAATATTGTTCATGATAAATTCTATATTTTCCTTTTCATTCATGTTCATTTTCACATTTCAGTTATTCAGAAATAACTATTAAATGTTTACCCATATCAAATCCATGGTTTCCCATAAAACCTCATCAACCCCAAACCTATTTCCCATTCAATTCACACATTTCAGAATCACTGTATCATATTCATTTTATTTTTTTCATTTTCCAATACAATAGGGCCCGTATTACTGATGAATTGAATAATGACACTAATCCTCAATACTCTTTAAATTCACTTTAACTAAAATAAGAATATCTATCACATCATCTATCACAACAACATTCCATAAGTAATGAGTCCTAAATGGTATTTTATATTGCAGGGAATGTGATTTATAACAAATTCTTGTATGATGAATGAGATGTCACAGCCACATCTCATCAGTTAGATATAGAAATATAACCAACAATCACATAAATAGTCACAATATAACTCTTATACATCACCCATCGGTGAAATAAAATATACTGTAATAGTCAAAACCAAGAAAATAAATATTATATTTGATAAAAATTTCATTTTCCATATACGTGGGGTGGATAATAAAGGGACAGACTTATTAATAAAATCTATTTTCTTAATATCATGGTTTGTTGATTCCATATAGTATGTCAATACCAAATGTACGCTCTGATGATACATTGTAACATTATGGACCCAGATTCCTCACAACAATGCCCCAATCCTAATTTAACACATGACATTAACCACATCATCACAAACACCATAAGATGTTGAGTAGTAGCGATGTGTGTGTGATTCTAATGGGGACAATATACATAAATTAACATATTATAACATATAATAAATGAAACACATTCATTAGAGTTATATAATAAATAACCAGATATTTAAAATGTAAGACAGGACATGAATACTAAATAAATCCAAAATTTTCACATAATCAATAATGGAAATGATAATTTTATTTAAAATAATACATAACATTAAATTAAAAAAATACAATAAAAGTGTCCAAAAGTACGAAAATACCAAATCATCATAGTAGCATCATAATCCTTAGAATGGTCCCATTATCCCACACTCTGAAGAAACTATCTACAACCTGTACTTGGGAACATGCCCCTACCATCACATTTGACCATATAATATGTTTGGGTACCCAAATAGGACCAAATTGGGTGTGAGATAAAAATGCCAGAACGTAACAACCCAATGATCTATATATTTCTAAACAGAAAAATGAAACATGGTAAAAAGTGTAAGTAAATAATTAATGTAAGTTTAAATGCCCAAGGAAAAAGTCTACAACAACAAGTATTACTAAACAGACTCCTAAGGCTCCATATAATATTTGATAGCTCTGAAAAGGGTAGTTATAAGAATATTAAACACGAAACATGACCTCATTATGCATCCATCCTTATTTAAAATCCACATCCTTATTATAAAATGAAGTGTATCATAATCCCATGGCCATGCCATGTAGTAAATCCATAACAGAATCCATGACCTAGATGTATAGTTAACATTAAATCATAAAGGCCCAAATCCATGGTTTCTAGGACAAAGTTATCCTCATATAGTCCCATGAGAATCTCAGTATAGGCACTGGATCGAGTTCTAGAAGAATGGGTACCAACTTGTCCTTCACGAGTCCTCAAAAGAAGGTTCTACAACATAGCAAGGCACAAGGAATCAAACTGAATCAAATAGAAAGTGTCATAATCCATCAATTGAATCCCCTACCATGTTATAGATCAAAGGTTATCTGTCCATGTTATTTATCAAACAACTCATTCAATTCCTAGAATTTATAAATTTCCATTTAGTATTTGTATACACACTAACATCACCAAATACATCACTTATGTATACCCACTCATGTATTCTATTTTACAATAACATGTCACATGGGTATATCCACAAATTAATAACCAATTTAAATTAAACACTTCACGAGGGTATAACAACTCACATATCAAACTTTCCTAAAAACACATTCATTATATTTAAAAACAACCAATGAGTATACCAACTCATTTAACAAATTCATGTTAATCCATTTAATTAATATGATCATATAATGAAATGATAACAAAAATCAAGGAGGTATTAAATCACCTAATAAACATAGTCATACTAATAATTTAAAAATGGTCTCCATGTGACTGAGAATGAACTTGAAGTCACCCATTGGGTGGTTTGACAAGGCGTAATAATCTAAATTTCAACTGGTGCAACCAATGGTTGTCCATAGTTAGGAAACCAACTGCAAATACACCAAGAAAGAACCGAAGGTAATCTATAATAGTTCCAGGAACATTTTCTACCAGTAACCCACTAAAAAATAGAGATGCACTAAATTTTTTGACTGCTGGAATAACAAAATTTTTCCCAAAAACTCTCCAAAAGATGAATGATAAGTAATGGCCAGATACCCTAGCTTGGAAGTAGAGTGAACATACGGTATAATTTATTTATTCTCACTTATTTAGGGGAAATATAAAATGTATAATATGAACATGAAATTAGGGAATATGATCTGAATTTCAAATACCACATCTTTTTTTATAAAGAATAATGAATTTACAAAAAATAAATTATGTACTTACCATTGTGGATCCAACATAAAAAAAATGGATGAATCAGAGCTTGAAGATGAGATATATATTAAAACTATAATATAGGGGTTATATTTTTCAAGGGAGGTAGGAAAAGTAATATGTGTGAGAAATATAGGCTACTGAATCTATTTATAAAAAACTATTAGGAAATTTCAAAATGTGTGATTTCATTACATAGGGTGTAATTTTCAGTTTTCCATTCATACAGAAAATATGGTAAATGTCAGGAATGGTCCTAGGAAGAACATTACAAAACATGAAATGGTATTACATGATGTGTATCCACATTTCACATTGGTTAATCATCCTGGAGCCAATCTAACTCCTTCCAGCCACTTCATTCTAAATGACACCCAATGGGCCCATAACCCTGATTAGGGTCTATGACAAAAAGGAAAAAAAGGAAAACAGATTAGGAATGGTATATACCTTATGAAACACACAAGATCATATATATTGGAGTTCCATCGATGGATGTTAACTCTAGTAATGTCTTTCTAATTATTTTTTGGGAGGAATATTTATAAATCAAAGAATAATGGTAACAATATCTGGGGCACAATAGAAAACACATGTTCATTATACAGAGACATTTGTGTTGGACCATAGGTTGGGGGGATTAATTTCTATTATGAAAACATATAGTATATAAATTTTGGTTTTCTAGGGTCTTTTAGAATGAATATGATGTTCAATATGTCCATATTGTAACACCGCAAGCTTCCATGGTACACTCCTCTTAGAATAATAGAGCAGTGTGTGTTGTACGCAACCTCGAGTTCTAACACACCGCGGCCAATAAAAGTAGCAGTTATGAATAGTAATACCCACTTTATGAAATTATATAAATTTTATATTTCAAAATAGAGTTCATTTTTGGATACAGAATATCGAAATTATCATATGTTGAATTTTTGGTATTTTTCTGAGAACGTCCAATTTTTTATGAATAGTGAAAAATACTTAAAAACAACTTCTCTTTTGTTATTTTGTTCTATTTTGTTTCTCTAACCCCTTAAACTATTTTTATTCCTTTCTTTTCTAACAACACATGTATATTCAATATACTAGGATGTCGTTATGAGATGTATTTCATTTACACTTACATGCAATGCGACGACCCCCTACCACCAATGATGCCCCTCCTGAGCTGGCAACGGTGAAAGGGAGATAATGCCCCCCGATTCCCGCCTCCAGTAGGCCCCGGGGTGGAGACTAGCACCAAGTGTATGATTTTTCACAAGTATGGGAGGCATTACACTTTTATTTATTTAGGATCGGGAAATTGGACAAGTCAGCCACCAAAAAGGAAAAAGAAAAAGTGTATAGATATAAACCAAAACCAATCCCACATGCATGTTTAAACAATTTTATAACAAGGTACAAGTACGAGAAGGATCAAAGTAAAATACCAAAAGAAAAAAAGAGAAGAACAACTACAACAACTCCAATTGTCTGAATAGTAGGGTCCCGAACGACCCTGGTAGTCCTCCTGGAAACCTGAAAGTAAACGTAGGGTGAGCATACATGTATACTCAGTAGGGAAACCTAAAGCTCTCGTGCACAAGTAGGGAGACATCCTAATGTCCTGTGAGAACAATAGAACAAACCTATTAAGGAATTCTATCCACCCAACATCACCATCCACACTAACCAAAACACAGGCACAATAGGTAGTAGTATATAAGAAACAAGAGTATTGGGTACCCCGCACCAGTTCCCTTTAGTTAGATGCTCTTCCTAACGACGAACGTCCTGACGCTACCACACTCTCCCCTCCCGCACACACCTGGGACTCACCACGACATCTCCCGCCCGCGCACACCTGGGCCTCACAACCACATAGCCCGCCCGTACACACCTGGGCCTCACAACCGCATACCCCGCCTGCACACACCTGGGCCTCATTACGAATATTCTTGGGAAAAAGTAGAACCTGCCCGAAGATTCTTGGGCTAAAGACACCCCAATAAAAACCTACCCTATGAGTCTTAGGTGTAAGGTATCCTCAAGCCATCACAGCCTAGGGGAGAAGGATTAGGAAGGAGATATTAAATAAAGGAAACCACCCTCTCCCATGAAATGGGAGTGTTCGGCTCTAAGTTCTCAACATGGGTTGGGTGCGATAAAACACAAAAGATATATATATATATATATATATACCTAACACTCAGCCCAACCTATGGCTTCTAAACAAAGAAACTAAGCACGTGCCTCAGCACTGCTACCACGAAGAATGCATACAAAAAACAACCCCAACCCCATTTAGGTTTTCACGTTTTAGCAAAAACAATTAATTTAGTTTCTTAACTACTGGGAAACTATCCCCAACCAACCCCATCGATTGTTCGTAAAACATATCCCTGCCATCCACAAATCAAGATAGGAAAACACAAGCAACACAAACAAGTCTGTATTATCAACTAACCAACCTATTTATTATTAATCTTGTTCCATTACCATGACCCACCACTTATTAACTCTTCCACTTTTATTTATTATTCACAACCCATAGTTCATTAACATTAAAACCCAACCCTACAGCCCCGCTGCCAACCACCATAACCACAACCGCACTATACATCATTATCCCTTTAATACCATTTATTGCAGCCCCACTGCCTGTTCTATTCGTAACAACCCAGGATTCACCCATCCCTTTCACACACCAGTAAACAAGCCAAAACCCACATGTTCATTATTCCATTTTTTTTAACCGGGGTGATCACACAAGGGTTACAGATTTTAAACAACCAACTTTACGTGATTAACCAATTTCCACATTCCACAAAGTTTCCATCCACAAAACGGTCTAGAAATATAAGAAAACATTTAATTGTGCAAGAAAAGGCCCCCAACGACCGTGATTTTTAGTAGGTAGAAACTCATTCAAATCACAACATAATATCACAGGATATAAAATAACAGCAAACACAGACTTCCCAACCCCGTTGTTTAACCAGTTATTATCTTCATTTAATGGTTTAACTTTTTATCATGAAAAAAAGATGATACCCACCCCGCATGATGCAAAAATAAAAGAGGCGAAGGTATGATCCCTACTTCAACAGGTTATGATTATAGCGCTCCACCGGATCAACTTTAGAAGAAGTCTGTCGGCGTCCGTCAACTCTGTCGGGTCCCGGAAAAACCACATCGGGTATAATTTGGAAAGGAAAGACCAAAGGAAATACAACGGATCCATGTTCGGAAGTTCCGCCTTGTCGTCACGATCCTGTGGCCGCTGAAGGATCGTAAATCAGAGCACGGACGAAGAAGTTATGGAAGAAAGAGCCTTCAAGTCTCTTGGGATAACTCTGCTCAGAGGGAAATGGGAGGAGAGGGGTGAGTTGAAAGGAGGAGGGGACCCCTCCTTTTATAGGAGAGAAAAGGAAAAGTACACTATGTGTAATTTAGGGTACACGATGTGTACTTGGTTATTTTACACAGTCTCCACATGGCTTCCAACACGGCTCTGTGGCCGTTGACTGGTCAACACACGGTTTGAGGGTAACACATACACGGGGAAGGACTACACGGCGTGTAGTTTAGACACACGGTTTGTACTACTTTATTGCACACGGCAAGGACATGGCTCCAACACGGTACACAGCTATTGACCGGTAACGTGTACGCGGGGAAGGACTACACAGCATGTAGAACTGGGAACACGACGTGCACCCATTATTTAACACAGTGAGGACATGTCCTGCAACACGGGGTATACCCGGAAAGGGGGTACACGACGTGTACTCAAACTACACAACGTGTAGTTTCAAAATTCTGGAAAGTGTGTAAAATGACCATTTTACCCTCCGTAACACTTTGTGACCTTTTGTTTGACAAAGTAAAGGGCCGGAGAGGTCCAGGCCAATACATCAGAAACCTCTTAAAAAATTCAAGTCCCCGAGAATTCAAAAAACCAACCCAGAGGAAACTAAACAATATACCTCTTAGGATTCTCATTATAACAAGAACCCAACCAACAACCCTAATCATATGTGTTAGGAATTCCTTCTCCTATGTCGAGATATTATCCACTTTAGGCAGCACTGACTCACCTGCACGGGTTTAATCGCATCCTCATTAATGCGTCTCGATTATGAATTGGGTATTCCCACTTTCATACATTAGGATTCTTCAAATCACACTACCCCCAACACCAAACAACCAACACATTGCCCGAACATGTGGTTTGGGGAAGAATTCATTCTCCTACGTCGAGATATTATCCACTTTAGGCGGCACTAACTCGCCCGCACGGGTTTAATCGAATCCGCATTAATGTGTCTCGATTAATGATCAGGGTTTTCCATTTCCCACACATCCGGACATGTCACACATTACCAAGGAAAAAGGAAACAAAAATGGTCTCACAACTGACAAGCCAAGCATTCCATATATGAAAGGTACAAAGTACAACATCAACACAAAGCTTAGAAGAAAAATGGAAAACACAAGTCAAAACAACTCTAGGTACTGAGCGTGCATCTATGTCTCCCACTCCCAAGTGCTTTCCTTAAAGTCCCCATGCCTCCACAACACACAAACCAACAGAATGGTTCTTCCACATATCACCTTTTATTTACGATCCTCGATCCTGGATGGTCATTCCTCGAAGGTCGCATCATCTCCCATATCTAACTCTCCCCATTCGATAACGTGGGAGTCATCTTGTAAGTACCGAAGAAGCTGAGAGACATGGAAGGCGTCATGAACCTTCTCCAACTGAGGTGGTAGGGCCAGCTGATATGCCACCTCATTGACTCGCCTCATCACCTCAAAAGGTCTGAGGAACCTAGGTGAGAGCCTGCTCCCTTTCCCAAACCTCTGCTGCCCCCATCGAGGGGAAACTTTCAAAAACACATGATCTCCAACCTCGAACTTCGTGGGCCACCTCTGACGGTAAGCATAAGACTTCTGTCGGTCCTGAGCCGCTTTCATCCTCTCACGTATAAGCTGGACTTTCTCTGTGGTGCTCTGCACTACCTCTGGCCCAAGAGCACCGGTCTCACCAACCTCTACCCAGCAAATGGGTGAACGAAATGGCCTTCAATACAAAGCCACAAACAGTGCCATGACAATAGTAGAGTGGAAGCTGTTGTTGTAGGTGAACTCTACTAAAGGCAAGTTTCTTACCCGTGATCCTCTGAAATCCAGAACGCATGCTCGCAACATGTCCTCCAACGTTTGGATAGTCCGCTCTGTCTGTCCATCAGTCTAGAGGTGGAAAGCAGTGCTAAGGCGTTGTTGGGTTCCAAAAGCATGTTTTAACCCCATCCAAACTCATGAGGTAAACCGAGTATCCCGATCTGAGACGATAGCCTTTGGGACTCCAGGAAACCGCACGACCTCGTCTACGTACCTCTGTGTAAGGTACTCACCGGGCCTGACTCCATAATTGCTAAGAAGTGAGCTGATTTCGTCAGTCGATCTACCACCATCAAGATAGCATCATAACCACCCTGAGCTCTGGGTAGTCCTGTGATGAGGTCCATTGAGATGTCATCCCACTTCCACTCGGGGACATCTAAAGGATGCAACAAACCACTGGGAACACGGTGTTCATCCTTCACATGCTGACACACTATGAATTTAGCCACAAACTCCGCCGCTACACATTTCACCGCGGGCCACCAAAACTGTTCCCTCAGGCCTCGGTACATTTTTGAAACTCCTGGATGTACTGCCAAGGCTGAGCTATGGAACTCATGGAGAACTCCCCCACGCATTGCCTCCAGAACAAACAACCTTCCATGGAAAATCATCTGATGTCGGCTGTCCTCTGACCATCCCTGTGGAGCGTTCCCCTGATCGACCCGATCCCGCATCACTTCTGCCTCAGAGTCCCCCCACTGAGACTCTTCCACCTGCTTCAGTAAGGAGGACTGCACCGTCATATGAAACAAAAAGCCTCTAACACCTTCTACCCTTTCATCCAAGTGCAAGGAAGACAACTCTCCCATTACTCTCCAAGCATCAGTGGACTCTCGAACCACTTCCTGATGCGACTTTCTGCTCAGGGCATCAGCCACAATGTTGCCCTTACCTTCAGTGTAAGAGATCTCAAAGTCATATTCTTGGAGAAACTCGACCCATATCCCCTGTTGTAAGTTCAGGTCACCCTGGGAGAAGATATAACATAGGATATTGTAATCTGAGAAGACCAAAAAGCGCTCCCCAAAGAGGTAATGTCGCCACAAATTCAGTGCGAACACTACTGCTGCAAGCTCTAGGTCATGGGTGGAATAGTTACGCTCGTGAGGGAGTAACTTCCTAGACCCATAGCAGATCAATCCCTTCATCTACATCAGCACGCACCCCAGAACAAGGCCCGAAGCATCACAAAACACCTCATACAACAACCCTTACTCAGGAAACCTGAGTACGAAAGCACTGACCAACTTATCCTTCAGGTAGTCGAAAGCTTTCTGGCACTGCTCGCTCCATAGAAAGACCTGGTTCTTCCTCGTCAAAGCTGTCAAAGGAGCAGAAACTCAAGAGGAGCCAGAAACGAACCTCCGATAGTAACCTTCTAACCCCAGGAAACTATGAACTTCTTCCACACTTATGGGTGCTTCCCTAGAAGCAATTGTCTCCACCTTCGACAGGTCCACTGACACTCCATGCTAAGACACCACGTCCCCATGGAAGTGTACTTCTTGTGTCAACAACTTACACTTTGACAATTTCCCGTAAAGATGGTGGTGTAGAAGGACTTACAAGACTTCCCTGAGATGCTCAATGTGATCCTCCTCTGACCTTGAGTAGATCAGGGTGCCATAGATAATCACAATGACAAACAGGTCCAAAAACTCCCGGAAGACAAATTTCATAAGTCCCATGAACACAGTCGGTGCATTCGTAACTCCAAACGGCATCACTACAAACTCGAAGTGCCCATACCTATACCTGAAATCCGTCTTCGAGATGTCGTTGTCTTTTACCCTCAGCTGATGATATCCAGATCATAGATCAATATTGGAAAACCAACCTTCTCCCCTCAGTTGGTCGAAGAGATCATTTATCCTTGGGAGGGGATAGCGGTTCTTGACCGTTACCTGGTTCAACTTTCGGTAGTCTATGCATAGCCTGAGACCACCATCTGCCTTCTTCACGAACAAAACTGGAGCACCCCATGGCGATATGCTATGTGGCACAAAACCCTTCTCCATCAGATTGTCAATCTGAATCCGCAACTCCCGCAACACCGAAGGTGTCATCCGATAAGGGGCCATCGAAATCGGACGGGCACTGGGCTGTAGGTCTATCCCAAACTCAACATCACGCCGGGGGGGTAGAGTCACAACCTCATCAGGAAAAACATCGAGGAACTCCCCAAAAACCTCCGAGAAATCCATCATCTCTGTATCAGTTGGAAGCATTGATAGCCCACCTAACAAGGAAAGGAGAGGCTCCACACACCGGCTTCCCACCTGATAACTCCTCTCGCCAGCAAAAGTTACACGCTGCACATCCACATCAGAGAACATGACTCTTCTCCGGAAGAAGTCGATAATGGCACCAATAGAAAACAACCAGTCGATGCCTATGATGACATCGTATGGCTACATCTGTAACAGAAGAAGGTCCCCACTAGATCGATGTTGTCTCAACGTCATCCCACATCCCCGACAAACACAAGATATGCTGGTCTGGCCTCAAACTGGTGTACTCAGTACCTGTGGTATGGAAAGTCTCTCTACATCTAGTCCCAAGAAATCTTCTAGACCAGCTGCAAAAACGGAGCGCAATGCTCCCGAATCGAACAAAGTAGAAACAAGAGTGCTGAACAAACAAATCGTACCTTGCACCACCTCTGGTCCTGCTGGAGCTGTCAACTCTGCTGCGTGCAACTATCCACGCCCAGCTCCTCTACCTCTCTAATGTCGTCCACTTCCCCGATCACGCCCTAGTCGATGTCCCTGAGGAGCACCCTGAGGTCGGCCTCCTCCCGCAAAGTCTACCCTCAGAGGAGCATGGTCCTGCTTCTGCTGGAAGGGCCTCACCAGCAACTGGTGCTGCTGAGGTGGGTGCTGAACCTGCCCACCTCCACCGTACTGATCTCGGGTCGGGCACCGACTCTGAACGTGCACAAAACCACCACAAGAAAAACACCTTGGTCTTGGGATCATGAAAAAGGGACGAGGACCCGAAGATCTGAACTCGAACTATTAGGGCATGCTCCCCACTGGCCTGAACCTGGAAGGTCCCGTCGTAGGAGACCTTCTTCTGACTACTTTCCCCTTCGACGAGCCCAGCTGGATCCACTCTCGGGGTGCACCTCCCAGCGAGTGCATCCTCTCTAAAACCTATTACTTCTTCTATACCACCGAGTAGGTCGGAATGGTGAAAGGGGTGACAGCATACTGGAGTGAAGGACGAAGAACCTCCTCCAAAAGCCTCGCCCGAGACTCGTCATCTGGAATGAGTTCTGGAGCAAAGCACAAGAGATCCTTGAACTTGATCCCCAGCTCTCGTACTCACATACTCCCCTACTGAATGTAGATTAACTCCTTCCTCTTCTCTTCCTTGATCATGGAAGAAAGGAATTCCTCTCAGAATTCCTTCTCAATGTCAGCCCGAAGAAACTATGCCTCTATCCTCTCTCCGAGGTAGAGTTTCCACCACTGTCATGCCGCGCCTCTCAGCTGAATTACTGCTAGGGG
This sequence comes from Viscum album, assembly GCA_963277665.1. NCBI lineage: Eukaryota > Viridiplantae > Streptophyta > Magnoliopsida > Santalales > Viscaceae > Viscum > Viscum album. Next base: position 50,574,618 of record OY728143.1, on the reverse strand, counting down.
AAACCAGTACTCCCTCAGAGCACGGATCAAGGTAAAAGCGATCCCTAGCTCCTCAATCCACCCCTCTGTCTCCGTATCTGAAGTACTACCCTCGTACTTTTTGAGGGTATGCCGCTGGAAAGAACAAAGATTCTTCTACCACTGGCTATCTTCCTCCTCTCAGTCAATCCTCAGCTGATCGACCACCTGAATCTGTTGGGCCTCGGCTGTCTGAGCCACCCGGGGACGACATCTAGGTTCCATAGCTGTACGGTAAACAAGGATCGCATAAGCCCAAGTAGTAAGGAAAAATCAATGTTTTTATTTTATCATTTTATTTCAATTTCTTTTCCAGAACACCCAAATAAAGTAAAACACAATCATGATGATGCATATACCTTACATAGGGTCTCTACCCTGCAATCAATGTAGTCTCACTTGGTCGTTCGATAGGATCAGAGTCCTTGCATTGGATCATGGGGGGCCCTAAAATCCGGTGTCCTAGCCGGTATTCCCTGGCCTATGTCACGCACCAAGATTGACTAACATTGTCACCCTACCATCCCATGCAATCATCACTGTGCCAAACTCCAAACTCCATCATATCTCTCAACCTTCCTCTGATACCATTCTGTCACGACCCCCTCCCACCAAAGATGCCCCTCCTGAGCTGGCAATGGTGAAAGGGATATAATGACCCATGAGTCCCGCCCCCAGTGGGCCCTGGGGTGGTGACTAGCACCAAGGGTATGAGTTTTCACAAGTATGGGAGGCATTACCCTTTTTATCTATTTAGGATTAGGAAATAAGACAATTCAACCACCAAAAAGGAAAAAAGAACAAGTGTATAGAAATAAACCCAAACATAGCCCACATGCATGTTTAAACCGTTTTATAACAAGGTACAAGTACGAGAAAGCTCATAGTACAATACCAAAAGAAAACAAGAGAACAAAAACTGCAACAACTCCAACTGTCCGACTAGTAGGGCCCCACACGGCCCTGGTATTCCTCCTGGAAACTTGAAAGTAAACGTAGGGTGAGCAGACAAGTATACTTAGTAGGGAAACCTAAACCTCTCGTGCACAAGTGGGGGGACATCCTAATGTCCTGTGAGAACAACAGAAGAAACCTACCAAGGAATTATATCCACCCAACCTCACCAGCCACACTCACCAAAACACAGGCACAACAGGTATTAGTATATAAGAAACCAGAGTATTGGGTACCACGCACCAGTTCCCTTTAGTTAGCTGCTCTTCCTAACGACAAACTTCCTGACGCTACCACACTCTCCCTGCCCGCACACACTTGGGCCTCACCACCACGTCTCCTGCCCGCACACACCTGGGCCTCACAACCACATAACCCGCCCGCACACACCTGGGCCTCACAACCACATACCCCGCCCGCACACACCTGGGCCTCATCCCGATGATTCTTGTGAAAAAGTAGAAAATGCCCGGAGAGTCTTGGGCTAAAGCCACCCCAATCGAAACCTACCCGAAGAGTCTTAGGTGTAAGCCCACCTCAAGCCATCACAGCCTAGGGGAGAAAGAGCTAGTAACTAATGGAAAAACACCCTCTCCCATGAAATTGGAGTGTTCAGCACTAAGTGGTCATCATGGGTGGGGTGAGATAAAGCATATATATATATATATATATATACACCAAACACGCATCCCAACCTATGGATTCTAAACAGAGAAACAGAGCACGTGCTTCGGCACTGCTACCACGAAGAATGAATACAACAAACAACCCCAACCCCATTTAGGATTTCACATTTCAACAGAAATAATTTATTTAGTTCCTTAACTACTGGGAAACTATCCCCAACCAACCACATCGATTGTTCGTAAAACATATCCCGGCCATCCACAAATGAAGTTATGAAAACACAAGCAACACAACCATGTCCTTCTTATCATCCAACCAAACTATTGATTATTAATCTTGTTCCATTACCATGACTCACCATTCATTAACTCTTCCACTTTTATTTATTATTCACAACCAATAGTTTGTTCACATTAAAACCCAACACTTCAGCCCCGCTGCCAGACACCATAACCACGACCGCACCGTACATCATTATCCCTTTAATACCATTTATCGCAGCCCCGCTGCCTGTTTGATTCTTAACAACCCAGGATTCACCAATCCCTTTCACACAACAGTAAACAAGCCGAAACCCACATGTTCATTATTCCATTTTTTTTAACCGGGGTGATCACACAAGGGTTCCAGATTTTAAACAACCAACATGACGTGATTAACCAATTTCCACATTCCATAAAGATTCCATCCACAAAATGGTATTTAAAGATAGGGAAACATTTAATTGTACAAGAAAAGGCCCCCAACGACCGTGATTTTAAGTAGGTAGATACTCATTCAACTCACAACATAATATCACAGGATATAAAGTAACAAAAAACACAAACTTCCTAACCCCGTTCATTGACCAGTTATTATCTTCATTTAATGGTTTAACTATTTTTCGTGAAAACAAGATGATACCCACCCCGCGTGATGCACAAATTAGAGAGACGAAGGTAAGATCCCAACTTCAACAGGTTCTGATCATAGTGTTCCCCCAGATCAACATTAGAAGAAGTCCGTCGGCGTTCGTCACCTCTGTCAGGTCCCGGCAAAACCTCCTCGGGTGGAAGTTGGAAAAGGAAAGGTAGAAGGAAAGACAACAGATCCAAGCATTGAAATTCCGCCTCGTCGTCACGATCCCGTGGCCACTGACGGATTGTAAATCGGATCTCGGACGAAGATGTTATGGAAGAAATAGCCTTCAAGTCTCTTGGGAGACTCTTCTCATAGGGAAAGGGGATGAGAGGGGTGAGTTGAAAGTAGGAGGGGACCTATCCTTTTATAGACGAGAAATGGAAATGTACATGGCGCGTACTTTAGGGTACACAGCGTGTACTTGGTTATTTTACATGGTCTCCGCGCGGCTTCCAACACAGCTCTGCGGCCGTTGACTAGTCAACACACGGTTTGAGGGTAACGCAAACGCAGGGATGGACTACACGGTGTGTAGTTTAGAGACACGGCGTGTACTCATTTATTTCACACGGAAAGGACACGACTCCAACACTGTACACATCCATTGACTGGTAACGCGTATGCAGGGAAGGACTACATGGCGTATAGAACTGGGAACACAGCGTGCACCCATTAATTCACACAGCGAGGACACGACCTACAACACGGGGTATACCCGGAAAGGGGGTACACGGCGTGTACTCAAACTACACGTCATGTAGTTTCACAATTCTGGAAAGTGTGGGAAAATTACAATTTACCCTCCAGAACACTTCGTGACCTTCTTTTTGACATAGTAAAGCTCTGGAGAGGTTTGGGCCATTACACACAGCTTCATCTAATGGTTAAATAACATATTGTTTCTGTGGTTGGCGAATTTCTGCCTCACGAAACGATGATTGTTCAATATTTTTTTAACACCTCTCATGGTTTCCATTAAGATTTAACTATATTTATATGTGATATATATTATGTTTCTGTTTTTCTTATGCTTCAGTATTTATCATTTATGGCATACCTTTATAATTTCCATTATGGGTAAACGCGATAATTTCATTTAGGATGTGCAGACTACCGCCCCCTCAATGTGATTTGAATCGTTAATGCCCTATGTGGGATGTGTAAAGGATGGAGGAAATGATATTATATATGATATTATACTGGAATTATAATATACTTTTATATCATTTTGATTTCATTCCATTAAATACGAAATAGAAATGAAAGTAGCGTTCATGCGTACGTACGTCTTACCGTCTCCATGAACGGTGCATTTCATTTAATACCTCTAAATCTTACGTAATATTATGAATGAATGTATATAATGGATATATATGATATATATGATATCTACATCATTAATATAATTCTGGAGAAAATGGATATTCTTCCACATAAACAAATTGTAATTATAAGAAGTTTATTTTTGACTCAAGTACCAAAGATCGACAAAATGACGGTTATTAACTTAAATAATTACATAATGTTTATAACATGGTAATAAGTGATATAAAAGGAATAATGAACTTGAAAAAAGTTCTTAATCAGTTATAAATTAACTCTAGTTTATTATTTAAGAGGTTAACGAATGATCGAGTCATGTCGGACATGAGGTAAGGTAACTTCTTAACCCAATTTCCATTCTTTGGGTCAATCTCCTACTTTCAAATTATGTCATGATATTATTATGTCCTATCTTTTATTTTTACTTTCTTTAGGTGTACATATCGTGAATATAAATAATAGATCTATTTTTTAAAAAAAATGTTCTTTGTAAGGTACTTTGTCTCAATCTCCATTCATTGAGGCATATTTTGTTTTATACACAAAGTTCTTCTATACGGTGTATAAACCCCTTTGTCATTTTTGTTTATTCAAAAGGAATCTTTTTATACGATGTGTTTTACTAAACGACAAAAAGGAATGTTTTTCTTGACATATGTATGTGGCGACAACGACTTCTTCGCCGCCGTGACCATTATTTGAGTTTCGGCTTCCTTTTCAAGCAATAACATTTTTTAAATGAAAAAAATTACAAAGTTTTAATTTTTCATTTAATTTTGTATTAAAAATGGTTCTGAAAGTATTTTTTAATATATAAAGGTGTTGTATTGATATATTGTGATTGAAATGTGGAAATGTTATGTTTCCTTTATGCATGTTTTATGTGATATGATTATGTTATGGACTATGATATGTTTAAACCTGTTCATATGAGGAATGAATTGGACTTAATAGGTGACAGGTGGACCCAGATATAGCTCCATGATGCATCGGTAGGTCTCATGAGACAAAATAGTGTCTTGCCACGAGGCCTTGAAAAAATATTATTTTTAGTCTTGGCACGAGGCATTGGCTACATGGTTATAATAGTCTGGAATTATGTATTCCATCATTATGAAAGTTGTTATTGATAATGCATCTGATTATTCGACTTGTAGAATATCCATGTGAATAAGTAAATGACATTATTTCATTTTATTTTTGCCATATTATGCAGAAGTTAAAGTTTAAAAGGCTTTTGTTTTAGTAATATATTGCCATAAATGTTAATGTTTATTTATGAATGCTTCCGCAATATTGTTATCCTTACTGAGCATCTGAGCTCACCCCTTTCAATGTTTTATTTTTTCCCGGATTTCAAGAAGTATGTTAGTAATTACCTGCAGGGATAGTCTGAAAGGGATATGAGTGTGGAAAATGGAGACTATGTTATTGTAGTTTTTCACTTTATGATGTAATGTAACATTTATGAATGTATCTAGTGTTTCCAAGGATAATAAACTAATAGGTCTTTCGATACATGAAATTTTGTGATCATGCCAATGTTATGCAATAATGCATCGACTCTTGGTAACTGGGGTCGGGGCGTTACAGATGGTATCAGAGGCAGTTTAGTACTAACCTTGGATGTTAGATTTAGATAAACTCTGATTAGAGAACATAGACCAAAGATAGACTTTGAGGATTAGTATAGAAGAACATACTAGAATTTTTGTATTATTGTGATTTTGTGAGTTTTCCGAGCAATACATCTCTATCTGGATACGAGTAGGTAGAGGTTGCTCTGGCACAGATGTGCCAAGGTGTAAAACTTGAAAACACCGCTTTGAGCTAGACTCAATCGGTAACTGGTGCACGACAACGGGCCTTGCTACACTCTTGGTTACGACACTCCTAGGAGATATGCTTATGATAATTCTCATTTTCTTTACAAACCATTATGAAGGGTTTATGAGTATATACTTCCTCAAAGAAAACATTTTTATGATTATAGTTCAATTTATGTTAAGTGTTTTACAAGTATAGAATTATGTATTTTGATTCATAAACTAAATTAGTGTATGCCATTGTTTAGAAATGGAGCCCAGTGGGAGGAATGAAATCTGTATCAATGCACGCACTCCATGTAGGGATTTACCTTCTGCTCAAGATAATTATAATGGAGTTGGTTATACAACTGGTGTTGATCAACTTATCACCATACTGGGACAACTCACTCAGGTTATGAATAATAACCTTACTTGTATGGAGCACCCTGATCCGCAACGTGGAGGATCAATGTTAGACTGCTTCATGAGGCAAAAACCACAAATATTTAATGGGGGTACAAATCCATTATTATCTGAGCAATGGATAAACTCCTTAGCGAAAATATTCCACTACTTGGGGAGTAGCGAAAGGGATAAAGATTTCATGGATGTTTACCGCCTCACTGGATATGCCGATCAATGGTGGCCTCTAATTCAAAACACAAAGGAAGATTAAGAAATATCAAGTATAGAATGGAGGGAGTTTAAGGAAATTTTCATAGAAAAATAATTTCTACATGACCATCGAGTAGATATGGAAAGGCAATTTCTGAGTCGGAGACAAAAGGAGGTTGAGAATGTTGCAAAGTGTCAGTCTAACTATAAAAGGTTAGCGAGGCATGCTATAAAATATATAAAAATCCCAAGAAGTAAGATTGATCATTTCTTTTATGGGTTAAATCCATTTCTCTGTCGAGCTTTAGTATCACAATATTTCTCAACATATGATGATATAGTCTAGTGTTCTATAATGACAGAAAATAATTCTCTAAATCTTATGACAATAAAGTAAAGTAAGAGAAGAAGAGAACGGTGGAACAAGAGACAGATAAAGGGAAAAAGGAAAGAAGGATTTTCAATTATGTGATAATTGTGGGAAGAATCATCTTGGTACTTTCCTGAAAGGAATGTGATTTGGTTATAAATGTGGAGAAAGAGGTCACCAGGCTCGTGATTGCAAGGGAAAGAAAGAGGTTATCAATGTTGAATGCTACAATTGTAGGGAAATGGGGCATTATGAAAATGAATTTACTAAGTGTCAGGGAAACTTACCTCAGAAAAGGCCAAGGGATCAAGTAAAATCTTATGTTGTTACTACAGTTGAAGTGGAATAATTAATGTATTTGTGCTTTTGGACTCATGAATTATATTCTGGTTATAAGAATAATGTGATATATATATGGATTGTACTGCAGTACTTGTTGTTTTCATTAAGGTTTTAATATGATGAAGGTAATCATATTTTTGAATGTGACAATAAGAGAAACTTTACTTTGTTTGAGGAATCTGATGATACAATTGATTTTTGAATTTAGAGACCTTTTAGGGAAATTCTGGACGGAGTTATTTTGGATAACTATAAAGGTTGGAATGGATTATGTTGAACTCTGGATAGTATTGTTTATGGTTAAAACATTTATGAAGATTATTTTTGGAATATTATAATACTATAGTTTAAGGAAAAGGTCAACCTATAGGTTGGGGGATAATCGGTCGCATTGGACAAAGATGTAGGAATCGAACCCACAACCATAGTGTGACAGGCCTTTATTACCTACCACTAGCCTACATGAAGTCTCTGTTTATTACAAAAATAGTTACTTAATCTAAATGGTATGTGTTAATATTTGGAACCTTATACAATTATGATAAATAGAATATTTTTGTGTTCTATTACCTTTTGGAGGGAAAGATGGGTATGTGGTAAAAATTTATTAAAGAATGAAATTCTACATGACAAGTAATTATATTTCCTAACATTATTAGTAAATCTCCTAAATAAATTCCTCAACTTTATGAAAGGTAACGTAAAACAAAAATGTTGTCGGTTAACTTTTCCAACTGGGGATTTAATGACCATTTAACCGATCACAAGTTTGTGATTTTCTTGTGGTTAACTTTCTCCTAATCATGTTTTCTACAACTCTCCATCACACCATGATGGTGTGTTTTTCCTCCATATCCATATTTTCATAGAATCCTAGTATGGGCTATCTCGGGTGACCTTTTTTACTTCTCTTCCTTTCTTTTAAAGTTATATTTTTATTAACCTTATTTCTGATGTGGGTTTTCCATAAAGGTATTTTCTATTTTAAACCTTTTATTTTCAAAGAAAAATTTTAAATTGTGAGGATGCAATTTATTGAAGGAGAGATAATGTAACACCCCATGCATCCATGGTACGCTTCTCTTTGAATAATAGAGCAGCGTGTGTTGTACGCAACCTCGAGTTCTAACACACCGCGACCAATATTAGTAGTAGCTAGGAATAGTAATACCCACTTTTTTAAATTATATAAATTTTATATTTCAAAATGGACTTCATTTTTGGATTTAGAATATTTAAATTATCCTATGTTGAATTTTTGGTATTTTTCTGAGAAATTCCCATTTTTTATGAATAGTGAAAAAATACTTAAAAACAACTTTTTTAATAAAAATAATTTTATTGATAAAATAAACTAATGAGTGGTTTTTTAGTATAATTAGAGTATCTTTTTACCATTTTATCCAATGGTGGTCATTATAATTAATTTCACATTGAAATTGGACATAAACAATTGTCAATCTTTTAATATATATTGTTTCTTAAAAACACGCTATTTGTTGTGACAAAAGGAATTATTTATAAAATTATTTAATGGAACATATATGTTTGGAATTTGGTAAAATATACATCATTTTTGAATTCGGAATATCAATTATAGCTTAGGGTGAAATTTTGGCATTGTTCTGAAAAACTTCAATTTTTGATGAATAGTGAAACCACTAAGTGGTATGTAAACAACAGATTTTTCGTTTAAATTAAACATGATCACCTATGTGATTTGATTTTCAAAAATCCTACATACATGGTTGTCATTAGGAAGTAAAATTTTTTTCAATGGGATTAAAATAATTATTTGTGGAGTAGTAACTTTTAAGTTTAATTAATCACGATTAAAGGTAATTAGTTAAATTTAAGGTAAAATGATATTATAAAAATATGAAAATACCCTTATACATGTCCTACCCTTATTTTATGAGTCATGGACGACTAATAAAACACATGGGTGAACTTGGGGACCCCATGGATCCACGTGGGTTAGAAAATGACATTAATAACAATTTATTTAAAGTAAAAATAAAATTGTCACAAACATGTGTTGTTTTACTAAAACAATTATTACATGGGGTTATATAAGTTAAAGTTTCGACTATAAATATTCATTGTAAACCGAAAAATATTTTCTACATCATGATATTTGTTTTATAATTTTTATACATTAAATAAATTATTTTTTTTGACACCATGATGATGTAGCGATTACCTCATTAATTAACGATTTAAATAAAATGAAATGATAATGTAAAATATAAGACTTACACTTGTCAAAAAACTATTTAATGAGTATATTTAGATCCCTTATCACCTTATACTCTAAATATATAATTTTTGGACCTTTAAAATCCGAAACTCATTATATAATAAAGTAACATTTTAATCTTTCCAAGAGTGCCCCTCCTCTCCTCTTATAAAAGGCCCCCACATCTACCACCTTATTCCCACCTTCAAGCCATTTGGCTCGGCAAACCTCTGCCCAAATACTCACCCAACTTCCCTATATTACTCCTATAAGCCTAAATTTGTGCATAATTCTTCTCAAATAAGCATTTGTCTAAAATCAAAATGGGTTACCTGATTTTAAGGTAATGTCTTCTCTTATGTTATTTTGTTTTATTTTGCATCTCCAACCCCTTAAACTATTTTTATTCCATTATTTTGTAACAAAACCAGTATATTCAATATACTAGGATGTTTTTATGGGAATTATTTGATTTAAACATACAGAAACCTTCATTTACTGGTTAAAGAACATAATGTTTCTGTGGTTGGTGAATTTCTGCCTCACGAATCGATGATTGTTCAATCTTCTTTTAACACATCTCATGGTGGAAATTTAGATGTCACTATATTTATATATGATATATATTATGTTTATGTTTTCCTTATGCTTCTGTATTTCTCATTTATGGCATACCTTTATGATTTCCAATATGGGTAAATGCGATAATTTCATTTTAGGATGTGCGGACTACCGCCCCCTCAAAGTGATTTGAATCTTTAATGCCATATGTGGGATGTATAAAGGATGGAGTAAATGATATTATATATGATATTATACTGGAATTATAATATACCTTTATATCAATATGATTTCATTCCATTAAATACAAAATCGAAATGAAAGTAGCGGTCATGCGTACGTACGACTTACCATCTCCATGAAGGGTGCATTTCATTTCTTATCTCTAATTGTTACGTAATATTATTAATGAATGCATATACTGGATATATATGATATATATGATATCTACATAATGAATATAATTCTGGATATAATGAATCTTCTACCACATAAACATCTTGTAATTATAAGTAGTTTATTTTTGACTCAAGTACGAAATATCGACAAAACGACTGTTATTAACTTAAATAATTGCATAATGTTCATAACATGGAAATAAGTGATATAAAAGGAATAATGAACTTGAAAAAGGTTCTTAATCAATTATAAATTAACTCCAGTTTATTATTCATGAGGTTAAAGAACGATCGAGTCAAGTCGGACACGAGGTAAAGGAACTTCCTAACCCAATTTCCATTCATTGGGTTAATATCCTACTTTCAAATTATGGCATGATATTGTTATGTCCTATCTTGTATTTTTTACTTTCATTAGGTTTACTTATAGTGAATAAGCATAATAGATATATTTTATTTAAAAATTGTTCTTTGTAAGGTAATTCGTCTCAATCTCCATTCATTGAGGCTTATTTTTTTTTATACACAAATTTCATCTATACGGTGTATAAACCCCTTTGACTTTTATGTTTATTCAAAAAGAATCTTTTTATATGATTTGTTTTAATAAATGACAAAAAGGAATGTTTTTCTGGTCATACGTGTAAGGCGACAATGACTTCTCTGCCGCCATGACCATTATTTGAGTTTCAGCTTCCTCTACAAGCCATAACTTTTTTAAATAAAAAATAATTACACAGTTTTAATTTTCATTTATTTTGGTATTGAAAATGATTTTGAATGTGTTTTTTTATATATAAATGTGTTGTATTGATATCTTGTGATTGAAATGTGGAAATTTTATGTTTCATTTATGCATGTTTTATATGATACGATTATGTTATGGATTATGATATGTTTAAACCTGTTCATATAGGGAATGCATTAGACTTAATAAGTGATGGGTGGTACCCGATATAGCTCCTAGATGCATCGGTAGGTCTCATGAGACAAACTAGTGTCTTGGCATGAGGCCTTTAAAAAATCTTATTTGTAGTCATGGAACAAGGCCTTGGCAATGTGGTTATGATAGTCTGCCATTATTCATTCCATCATTATGAAAGTGGTTATTGATATTGCATGTGGTTATTCGACTAGTATAATATCCATGTGAATAAGTAAATGGAATTATTTCATTTAATTTTTTCCATATTATGCTGAAGATAATGTTTAAATGTCTTTAGTTTTAGTTATACATTTCCTTAAATGTTAATGTTTATTTATGAAAGCTTCCGCAATATTTTTATCCTTACTGAGCATCTGAGCTCACCCCTTTCAATGTTTTAATTTTTCCAGGATGTGAAAAATTATGTTAGTAATGACCTGCAGGGATAGTCAGAAAGGTATATGAGTGTGGAGAATGGAGACTATGTTATTGTATTTTTTCACTTTATGATATAATGTAACATTTATCAATGTATCTAGTGTTTCCAAGGCTACTAAACTAATCGGCCTTTTGAGACTTGATCTTTTGTGATCATGAAAATGTTACGCAATAATGCACGGACTCTGGGTAACTGGGGTCAGGGTGTTATAGTTGGTATCAGAGACAGTTTAGTACTAACCTTGGAAGCTATATTTTGATAAACTCTGATTAGAGCACATAGCCCAAAGATAGACTTTGAGGATTAGTATTGAAGAACATCCTAGAATTCTGGTATTATAGTGATTTTGTGAGTTTTACAAGATATACATCCCTATATGGATACGAGTAGGTAGAGGTGGATCTGGCACAGATGTACCTAGGGGTAAGACCCGATAACACTGCTTTGAGCTAGACTCGAACGGGAACTGGTGCAAGACAACAGGCCTTGCTCCAATCTTGGTTACGAGACTCCCGGGGGATATGTTTAGGATAATTCACATTTTATTTACAAACCATTATGAAGGGTTTATGAGTATATACTGTAGAGACCGTAATCATGACTTACATTGATATTACATTACATTTGCGGAATACATAGTACACAACAAAAACACACACACAAGGATTGTAATAGTTTAGTGTCTTTGGAAACTCGGAATAAAATCTTCTAATCCTGGTGAAAGATCTTCAACATCTCCCATAAAGATCTTCCTTTTTTTTAATACCTAAAACCTTTCTTTATATACTGGGGAAAAGAAAACATAAAATGGTGATCTCAAATGCTCAGTAAGGGTAAACAAAATAAATATCAATCAAATCATTTTCATAAGAACATAACAATTTGGAAAACTTAACCTGCAAAAGAGAGCATAATTTCATAACATGGGATAAATCATAGTAGTGAAATGAAATAACAATAATCATAACTTAAAACATTATACTTTGTGGCATACACACATAATCATAGAGAATCATTTCTTATTAGTCAAGACTCATTTCCAAGACTATCCTAGTGGACAAAGTCCCTTTCTGAACCGAGTCGCCCTCATTTCAGTCCTGTTTCACTGAACCGGAATAACCTACCATTCTAGCCATGTCTATCTCATGAGATATAAAATCTTTAACCAATGCATTGGAGGGAGATATAGGTCCCACCCATCTTATAATGATACCATTCTTATGTGTGCCACAAAATCATAAATCATACATCATTTCATAACCCATGTAATAAAAATGGGATTCTTAAACAACTTGACATCATAAAACCATTCCTATAAGAAAAAGGAATTCATAAACATAATTCCATCACCACATAGTCAAATCAATGTAAAAATATGGATAGAAACAGAACCCTTTATTATTGTAGATGGAAAAAAAATTTGATTAAACACTTGAAATGAATTTTTGAGGAAAATATCCTTTCTTCTTCAAAATCCATTTCTTTTCACAAAACATCATGAAATTTTAAAATAAATAGATTTTATTGAAAATAGTCATGAAATCTTTTGGAAGAAGCTTCATGAAAATAAGGCTTTATAAAACCGTAAAAATCTGTTCGTGCCGTTTAAGTTAAAAAAAACATTCTTCATACTTTTGTCAGAAAAGTCAAAAAGAACCTCGTACGAAAAATGACAAAAGATTCCATTCATATCCTTTACTAAAAACTCATAGAAGGGTAAAATTGGATTTAATCAATTGTAGGTGGATGGAAATAATATTACATATTGAGGAAACATGGATGTGGATAATAAAATACACCCTAGTAAATACCAAAGTATAAACAATCTCGGATAAAAATGAGATTGTGATATTTCCCTTACCTTAGGTCTGATTTGCTTCGTAAGTGTCCGAACCTCCTGTATAATGATTTAAATAATGTAATTGACTTATTCCAGAATCATACTCATTGTTATGATATCATATATGGTTCACTTATGACTTTATATTACCCTTTCTTTTGTAAATTCTATGTTAAAGAGTATTTTGGGTGAAATTGTTTCATTTGTCGTCCGTGTTTTGACTTGTAATTATTCATACGATTTCTTAGATCATAATTACATAATTCCAGAATATAAAAAATGATTTATATATAATATATATTCAGAATATACATATATATAATAAATCAGTAAATGGAAAGAAATACATCGTTCATGGAGACGGTAGGCCGTACGTACGCATGAACGCTGTTTCCATTTCCTTATTGAGTTGAATGGAATTAAGTAGATGACATACATATATACATAAATACAATAGCTTTATAATGTCATATATTTCATTATTATTTCTTATATATACTTTATAATCACTCTTAAATGGTTAACATGGAGAATGAATCTCATCGCGTCGTGGAGACGGTAGTCCGAACATACGCACGAGCGATGATATCGTTTCCATAATTATTGAATTGTATTGGAGTGGATGATACAATATATCAGAATCAATGTGATGTTCTAATAACTATGTATAGTTATTCTTTACACCATTATACCCATCCATGTAAGGTGGTGGTGGAAAATAGATTTCACCACGGCGAGGAGATGGTATTCCGTACGTACGCACGCGCGGTGGTTTCGTTTTCCGTAGGATGGATAGATGGTTAAATAGGGTTGTTTCATAATTATAATAAAATATTAGTATATGATTGATACTGATTTTATTACTTCATAATGAATCAACCTAAGAAGAAGGAGTGGAAGAAGAAATAAAGGTGAAAGAATCGGTAACGGGAATTACCTCTTCTTTGAAGTGCCTCTTTGAGACCTCCTCTTAGGGCACTAAAATTGGTCTTTGAGGAAGACCAGAACCTCTAGTATGTTTCTAGGGAAGTGTAGAAGAGAATTTGTCAGGGTTTGTCCGAGCTTGAAGGCTCAATTGTGTGTAAGGAAGAGAGGGAGGAGGTGCCCTTTTATAAGGGAGGAGAGGGGCACCTTTGGAATAACTAAAATATTATTTTATTGTAAAGTCATGTTCGGTTTTAAATAGTTCCAAATTGATTAATTTCTAGGCTAAGGTGGGAATGGGTCGAAATCCTCTCATCCAATATAATTTAGACAAGTTTAGGTTCCTATTTTAACCTTATCATTTAGATTTAACGTTAAGTTAAATAATTTTACTTTTACCGTGTCTTCTTGTGTTCTTACACTATAAGGTTAATAAACATACTATAAGAAGCCAAACGAACCCCAAGTTGTTTATTATTAATATATATAACCTTATCTAAGTCATTTGGCAGAATAATATATTTTTAGGAATAAAATAACAATTAATAATATAATATTTGTTTTAAAAACTATTTAATGTCAATTTTGACACTATTTAGTAATTTATTTTTGTGAAAATCATAACAGAATTATAAGATCGAAAAACATTAATTAAATCCATACTAACATGTCATATTAACCTAGAAAATTATTGGAATCCATAAAAAGTCTCAAATTACACTTATTTAGGTATTTATAATATCAATTATTCTAATTGTTCACTATTATGGTAATTACTGCATCATCATTGTGTCATAAATAAATTAAATTATTGAAAGTCTAAAAATTACAAATAAAATATCATTATGTAGTAAATCTTTTTATATTTATAATGAATATTTATAGTAGTATTTATCTTATTTATAACCTTATATTAAAAATGGTTTAGTAAATAAACATTGATTTTAACTCTTTTAACTCTTCTTTGAATTAAATAATAATGAATGTCCTAATCTAATCCAAGTGGGCCTAAATGGTTATATTTTCTTCCTAAGGTTGTTTTTGGTCGAATTACACTTGTCCAATAGAATTATGACATGTGTTAGGCTAATAATAATATCATTTTTACCCTTAATTACCCTATTTACTTATAACCGTGGTATAAAAACTAAAAAGTTACTATTCACCAAAAAAATTATTTTCATCTCATTGAACCACATTTTTCTTGCTGACATCAACTGTGTCTCTCGGATTTTCGAAATTCCACTCACAGAAGCCATAAAATTATGTTTTATGAAAAATTCAGTTTTTTAACTACCACTTAGTGGTTTCACTATTCATCAAAAAATGAATGTTTCCAGAAAAGTACAAAAAATAAGATCTAAGATATATTTGATATTATGAATTAAAAAATGATGTCTATTTTATCAAATTCAAAACATATCAGTTGCATTAATTAATTTAAAAATTAATTCCCGTCGTCAAAACAAATAGCATGTTATTAAGAGATAATAACTATCAAAAGATTAACACTTGTTTATGACTGGTTTAAATGTGAAATTACATCCAATGACCAACATTGTATTAAATTGTAAAAATATATTCTAAATATACTTTAAAACCACTCAAATTAATAATTTATCACTATTAATTATTTCGATTAAAAAAGTTGTTTTTAATTATAATTTAGTAATTTTCACTATTCATCAGAATATGAAAGTTATCCAATAAGTACCAAAATATCACCCTAAGCTAATTTCGATATTCCAAATCCAAAAATGAAGTCCTTTTAAAAAAATAAAATTTACATAATTTCAAAAGGTGGTTATTACTATTCATAACGGCTAGTTTTAATAATATTTTAATAGCATATCGTTGTTTAGTAAAACTCGGTATTGCGTACTACACAAGCTATCAAGGAAGGTCGCGATTGCGTGTAATGAAAGGAAAATCAAGGATGTGTGTTGTGCAAGATCCTTTTGGTGTAGCATACAACACAAGACATTAATGAAATTAAATAGAATATTTTTCATAAAATCTTGGGGTGTTACATTCTACCCCCCTTAAAATGAATTTCGCCCTCGAAATTCGTCGGGGTTATAAATGGTTTACTATTCAAAAGTTTCTTTAATAGAAACCCAAATCATAAAAAGGAATACCAAAACCAATCATTAAAAACAAAAGTATGAAATTTAACGGTTACCCAAATAAACTAATCGCTGGGTTTCCACATAGGTGAAAAGATGGATATGGAAGAGAAATCTAACCATCATGTTCTGATGGAGAGTGGTAGAGAACATGGCTATGGAAAAGCTAGCAATCACAAAGCCATAAATTTGTGATGATCTAAGGTACCATCTGATTCATTAGATATAAAAGCACTAAGACAACATTTTTGGTTTTCAAGATCATTTCCCTAAAGTTGATGAAATTGGAATTAGAAGAAATACTTTCGTGATTTTGGTATAGTCTCACCGTTTGTCGTTATTTGGACAATTTCCACTTCATATCTTAAAGAAATGAAGTTGAATTTTTCATTCGTGATGTGTTAGAAGATCATGTGACATAATGATGGTTCATTCCATCTCTTTCAAACAAAAGGTTAGCAAAAGTTATAAGTCCATCTTATGGTTATTCGTATATGGTTCAAAAAATGAACTTATACTTCATATATCATACCGCTTAATAAAATAAAACTAGTTTCTACTGACCAGGGACTTTCTGTAGGACAGTGGTAGGCGATAAAGGCCAGTCACATGTCGGTTGTGGGTTCGATTCCCACAGCCATGCCTGACGCGATGGGCTGTCGCCCGTCCTGCAGGTTGTCCGTTTTCTAAAGCTATATTACTATAACATCCCATCAATAATATCGAAAAACATTCTATCCTAACTTTTGTCCAACAAAATCCATTACAATCATTAGGATTATCTAAAATACTTCGGTCCAAGCTCATAGTATAAAGAAAATGATTACTTGAAATGTCATCAACCAACCATCATGTATCTCCCATTATCTTGTTGGTCACATTCCAAACATGTGAATACCGTAATCATGTATTCTCTTGAAAAATGAATACCCATTAAACCTTAGTGAAAACATGAATGCTTTTAAAAGTTAACTCTTTCCACATACCAAAATCCAAAAATTCTATATAGTCAAACCATGATATAACCTTCTCCTTATACCAGTCATGAGCTCATGAATACTATCAAACATTTAATTTTCTCCTTATCCCTTCATTATACAAATATCATATATTTTCCAAAAATACTGGTACCATTCATCACATGCTTTCAAAACTTAAGGAAAGAAAACAGTGTAACAATCCTTAGATGTCTCTTTATTCCATAGTACCATGAGATTACTTATACAACATTACACTTAATAAACATGTAATCATTCCACTACATTTTTAAACCATTGACCGGGATTCAACAATTCTTTCATCTCACATATCATTTGTATTCTCATCATCATCATCAACATAAATAATACCAATACGACCATACTGATTCTCTTCATGAGACTTTCCCTTTGGGAATTGGTTTGCATAATGCCCGTACATTCCACATTTAAAACATTTAACCATTGTTGATATCATAGCAATACCATTATCCTTATCCCTAGTCTTAACTGAACCTTTTCCTTTTCACTTACTGGCTTTGTGTCCTTCTTTTCCACACCCAAAGCATCTTCCAGTTCCTTTGAAACATTCTCCTTGATGCCTCTTCCCACATGATTTACATAGGGGAAATTGAACTTGCTTTCCTCTATGATCATCATGAAACTCCATCTTTCTCTTATTAGCCGAGTCAGGAAACTTACCAAATTTTAGTTTATTGATCATATTATGAGATTTCTGATTCGGCATAATAATGATGTTTGGACTTCCAAATCCCATTTCATTTGGTTTCTCATGAGGAATATCATTCCATTATCCATCATATCCTCCATTATCTTGAATCATCTTGTTTCCAGCCATTTTCTAAAACCCAAAAAGAATTGTGTGAGAGGAAAAAATCATGATAGGGAAAAAAACATAATAAAGGGGGAGTAACTTCAATATCTAACATATTTGGTTTAATCTAATATTGTTACCATAGTTCTAGGACTATATCCTATACGTATACTTATCCTAAGGTACATCCCTAGACATACCTGAGAAATATCTATAGGGATCTCACTAACGTTCTCACATCCTAGTTTCCAAAGGATGACTAAACCTTTCCTCTGATACCAACTGTAGAGACCCGAAGCTTGACGTACATTGATATTACATTACATTTGCGGAATACTTAGTACATAACAAAAACACACACACAAGGATCGTAATAGTTTAGTGTCTTTGGAAACTCGGAATAAAATCTTCTAATCCTGGTGAAAGATCTTCAAAATCTCCCATAAAGATCTTCCTTTTTTTTAATACCTAAAACTTTTCTTTATATCATGGGGAAAATAAAAACTAAAATGGTGAGCTCAAATGCTCAGTAAGGGTAAACAAAATAAATATCAATCAAATCATTTTCATAACAACATAACATTTTGGAATACTTAACCTGCAAAAGAGAGCATAATTTCATAACATGGGATAAATCATAGTAGTGAAATGAAATCACAATAATCATAACATAAAACATTAAACTTTGTGGCATACACACATAATCATAGAGAATCATTTCTTGTTAGTCAAGACTCATTTCCAATACTATCTTAGTGGACAAAGTCCCTTTCTGAACCGAGTCACCCTCGTTTCAGTCCTGTTTCACTAAACCGGTATAACCTACCATTCCAGCCATGTCTATCTCATGAGATATAAAATATTTACCGAATTCATTGGAGGGAGATATAGGTCCCACCCATCTCATAATGATACAATTCTTATGTGTGCCACAAAATCATAAATCATACATCATTTCATAACCCATGTAAAAAAATGGGATTCTTAAACAACATGACATCATAAAAGCATTCATATGAGATAAAGGAATTCATAAACATAATTCCATAACAACATAGTCAAATCAATGTAAAAATATGGATAGAAAAAGAACCCTTTATTATCTTAGATGGAAAATAATTTTGATAAAACACTTGAAATGAATTCTTGAGGAAAATATCCTTTCTTCTTCAAAATCAATTTCTTTTCACAAAACATCATGCAATTTTAAAAGAAAGATATTTTATTGAAAATAGTAATGAAATCTTTTGGAGGAAGCTTCATGAAAATAATTATTTATAAAACCGTAAAAATCCGTTCGTTCCGTTTAAGTTAAAAAAACATTCTTCGTTCTTTTGTCGGAAAAGTCAAAAAGTACCTCGTAAGAAAAACGACAAAAGATTCCTTTCATATCCATTACTAAAAACACATAGAAGGGTAAAATTGGATTTAAAAAATTGTAGGTGGATGGAAATAATATTACATATTGAGGAAACATGGATGTGGATAATAAAATACACCCTATTAAATGCCAAAGTATAAACAATCTCGGATAAAAATGAGATTGTGATATTTCCCTTACCTTAGGTCCGATTTGTTTTGTAAGTGTCCGAAACTCCTGAATAATGATTTAAATAATGTCATTGACTTATTCCAGAATCATACTCATTGTTATTATATCATATATGGTTTACTTATGACTTTATATTACCCTTTCGTTTGTAAATTCTATGTTAAAGAGTATTTTGGGTAAAATTGTTTCATTTGTCGTCCGTGTTTTGACTTGTAATTATTCATATGTTTTCTTAGATAATAATTACTTAATTCCAGAATATAAAACATGATTTATATATAATATATATTCAGAATATACATATATATAATAAATCAGTAAATGGAAAGAAATACACCGTTCATGGAGACGGTAGGCCGTACGTACGCATTAACGCTGTTTTCGTTTCCTTATTGAGTTGAATGGAATTAAGTAGATGACATACATATATATATAAATCCAGTAGCTTTATAATGTAATATATTTAATTATTATTTCTTATATATACTTTATAATAACTCTTAAATGGTTAACATGGAGAATGAATCTCATCGCGTCGTGGAGACGGTAGTCCGTACGTACGCACGAGCGATGATCTCGTTTCCATAATTATTGAATTGAATTGGAGTGGATGATACAATATATCAGAATAAATATCATGTTATAATAACTATGTATAGTTATTCTGTACACCATTATACCCATCCTTGTAAGGTGGTGGTGGAAAATAGATTTCACCACGGCGTGGAGACGGTATTCCGTACGTACGCACGTGCGGTGATTTCGTTTTTTGTAGGATGGATAGATGGTGAAATAGGGTTGTTTCATAATTATAATAACATATCATTATATGAGTGATACTGATGTTATTACTTCATAATGAAACAACCTAATAAGAAGGAGTGGAAGAAGAAATACAGGTGAAAGAATCGGTAACGGAAATTACCCCTTCTTTGAAGCGCCTCTTTGAGACCTCCTCTTAGGGAACTAAAATTGGTCTTTGAGGAAGACCAGAACCTCTATGATGTTTCTAGGGAAGTGTAGAAGATAATTCGTCTGGGGTTGGCTGAGCTTGAAGGCTCAATGTTGTGTGAGGAAGAGAGGGAGGAGGTTCCCTTTTATAAGGGAGGAGAGGGGCACCTTTGGAATAACTAAAAATATTATTTTATTATAAAGTCAAGTTCGGTTTTAAATAGCTCAAAATTGATTTATTTAGAGGCTACGGTGGGGATGGGTCTAAAGCCTCTCATCCAATATAATTTAGACAAGTTTAGGTTCCTATTTTAACCTTATCATTTAGATTTAACATTAAGTTAAATAATTTTACTTTTACTGTGTCTTCTTGTGTTCTTACACTATAAGGTTAATAAACTTACTATAAGAAGCCAAAAGAACCCCAAGTTGTTTATTATTAATAGATATAACCTTATCTAAGTCATTTGACCGAACCTTAGATTTTTAAGAAAAAAATAACAATTAATAATATAATAATTGTTTTAAACACTATTTTATGTCAATTTTGACACTATTTAGTAATTGATTTTTGTGAAAATCATAACAGAATGATAAGTTCGAAAAAAGTTAATTAAATCAATAATAACATGTAATATTAACCTATAAAATTAGTGTAATTCATAAAAAGTCTCAAATTATACTTAATTAGGTATTTATAATATCAATTATTCTAATTTTTCACTATTATGGTAATTACTGCATCATCATTGTGTCATAAATAAATTAAATTTTTTAAAGTCTAAAAATTACAAATAAAATATCATTATGTATGAAATCTTATTTTATTTCTAATGAATATTTATAGTAGAATTTATGCTATGTATAACCTTATATTAAAAATGTTTTAGTAAATAAACATTGATTTTATCTCTTTTAACTCTTCCTTGAATTAAATAATAACAAATGTCCTAATCTAATCCAAGTGGGCCTAAATGGTCATATTTTATTCCTAAGGTTGTTTTTGGTCGAATTACACTTGACCAATAGAATTAGGACATGTGTTAAGGTAATAATAATATCATTTTTACCCTTTATTACCCTATTTACTTTTAACCATGGTAAAAAAAGTAAAAAGTAACTATTCACCAAAAAATTATTTTCATCTCATTGAACCACATTTTATTTACTGACATCAACCTTGTCTCTCGGATTTTCTAAATTCCCCTCACAGAAGCTGTAAAATTATGTTTTATGAAAAATTCAGTTTTTTAACCACCACTTAGTGGTTTCACTATTCATCAAAAAATGAAAGTTTCCAGACAAGTACCAAAAATTAGATCTAACCTATATTTGATATTATGAATTCAAAAATGATGTCTACTTTATCAAATTCAAAACATATCAGTTTCATTAATTAATTTAAAAATTAATTCCTGTCATCAAAACAAATAGCGTGTTCTTAAGAGATAATAACTATCAAAAGATTGTCACTTGTTTATGAACGGTTTAAATGTGAAATTACATCCAATGACCAACATTGTATTAAATTGTAAAAATATATTCTAAATATACATTAAAACCACTCAAGTTAATAATTTATCACTATTAATTATTTCGATTAAAAAAGTTGTTTTTAATTATAATTTAGTAATTTTCACTATTCATCAGAATATGAAAGTTATCTGAAAAGTACCAAAATATCACCCTAAGCTAATTTCGATATTCCGAATCCAAAAATGAAGTCCATTTTAAAATATAAAATTTAGAAAATTTCAAATAGTGGTTATTACTATTCATGACGGCTAGTTTTAATAATATTTTAATAGCATATCGTTGTTTAGTGAAACTCGGTATTGCGTACTACACACGCTATCAAGGAAGGTCGCGATTACGTGTAATTAAAGGAAAATCAAGGATGTATGTTGTGCAAGATCCTTTTGGTGTAGCGTACAACACAAGACATTAATGAAATTAAAAAGAATATTTTTCATAAAATCTCGGGGTGTTACATATACTTCCTCAAATAATACATTTATATGATTATAGTTCAATTTATGTTAGGTGTTTTACAAGTATGGAATTATTTATTTTGATTCATAAACTAAAGTAGTTTATGCCATTGTTTAGAAATGGCGCCTAGTGGGAGGAATGGAAACTGTATCAATGCCTGCACTCCATGTTGGGATTTACCTCCTGCTCAAGATAATTATAATGGATTTGGTGATACAACTTGTGTTGATCAACTTATCACCATACTGGGACAACTCAATCAGGTTATGAATAATAACCTTACCCGTATGGAGCACCCTGATTTGCAATGTGGAGGATCAATGTTAGACCCCTTCTTGAGGCAACTACCACCAACATTTAATGGGGGAACAAATCCATTAGTATCTGAGCAATTGATAAACTCATTAGGGAAAATATTACATGCCTTGGGGAGTAGCGAAATGGAGAAAGTTGCATGGTAGTTTACCACCTCACTGGAGATGTCGATCAGTGGTGGTTGCTAATTAAAAACACAAAGGATGATGAAGAAGTATCAAGTATGGAATAGAGGGAGTTTAAGGAAATTTTCTTAGAAAAATAATTTCCACATAACCATCGAGCCGATATGGAAATGAAATTTCTGAGTCTGAGGCAAAAAGAGGTTGAGAATGTCGCAAAGTATGAGTCTAACTTTATAAGGTTAGCGAGGCATGCTATATATTATATATGTAACCCAAGAAGTAATATTAATCGTTTCTTTGATGGGTTAAAACCATTTCTCCGTCGAGCTTTAGTATCACAATCTTTCTCAACATACCAAGATATAGTGTCGTGTTATATCAAGACAGAAAAGGAATTCTCTAAATCTTATGACAATAAATTAAAGCAAGAGAAGAAGAGAATGGTGGAACAAGAGACAGATAAAGGGAAAAAAGGATAGGATGATTTTCCATTATGTGATAATTGTGGGAAGAATCATCCTGGTACCAGCCTGAAAGGAATGAGAGTTTATTATAAATGTGGAGAAAAAGGTCACCAGGATCGTGATTGCAATGGAAAGAAAGAGGCTATCAATGTTGAATGCTACAATTGTAGGGAAATGGGGAATTATGAAAATGAATTTTCTATGTGTCAGGGAAACTTACCTCATAAAAGGACAAGGGATCAAGGAAAATCTTATGTTGTTACTATAGTTGAAGTGGAATAATTAATGTATTGGTGCTTTTGTACTCAAGAATTATATTCTGGTTATAAGAATAATGTGATATATATAAGGATTGTACTGATGTACGTGTTTTCTTCATTAAGGTTTTAATATGATGAAGGTAATCATTTTTTTGTATTTGATAACAAGAGAAACTTTACTTTGTTTGAGGAATCTGATGATACAATTTATTTTGGAATTTAGATACCTTTTAGAGAAACTCTGGATAGTGGTATTTTGGATAACTATAATGGTTGGAATGGATTAAGTTGAACTTTGGATAGTATTATTTAAGGTGAAAACATTTGTGAAGATTATTTTTGGAATATTATAATACTATAGTTTTAGGAAAAGGTCAACCTACAGGTTGGGGGATAACTCGTCGTGTCGGACAAAGCTATAGGAATAAAACCCATAACCATAGTGTGACAAGCCTTTATTACCTACCACTAGCCTACATGAAGTCTCTGTTTATTACAAAAAAGTTTTCTTAATCTAAATGATATGTGTTAATATTTGGAACCTTATACAATTATGATAAATAGAATATTTTTGAGTTCTATTACCTTTTGGAGTGAAAGATGGGTATGTGGTAAAAATTTATTAAAGAATGAATGTCTACATGAAAAGTAAGTATATTTCCTTACATTTTTAGTAAATCTCTTCAAAAAATTCCTCAAATTTATGAAAGGTAAATTAAAACAAAAACGTTGTCGGTTAACTTTTCCAACTGGGGATTCAATGACCATTTAACCAATCACAAGTTTGTGATTTTCTTGTGGTTAAATTTCTCCAAATCTTTCTTTCTACAACTCTCCATCAGACCTTGATGGTTTGTTTTTCCTCCGTATCCATATTTTCATAGAATCCTAGAATGGTCTATCTTGGGTTACCTTTGTACTTCTCATTCATTATTTTAAAGTTATATTTTTATTAACCTTATTTCCAATGTTGGTTTTCCACAAAGGTATTTCCTATTTTCAACCTTTTATTTTCAACGAAATATTTTAAATTGAGAGGACACAATTTATTGAAGGAGGTGAGAATGTAACACCCCAAGCTTCCATGGAACGCTCCTCTTTAAATAATAGAGCAGCGTGTGTTGTACGCAACCTCGAGTTCTAACACAACGCGACCAATAAAAGTAGTATTTATGAATAGTTATATGCAATTTTTTAAATTATATATATTTTATATTTCAAAATCAACTTCATTTTTGGATTCAGAATATCGAAATTAGCCTATGTTGAATTTTTGGTCTTTTTCTGAGAACTTCCAATTTTTTATGAATAGTGAAAAATACATAAAAACAACTTTTTTAATCAAAATAATTTATATTGATAAATTATAATATTGATTTGTTTTAAAGAATATTTAGAATATATGTTTACCATTTTATCCAATGGTGGTCATTAGAATTAATTTCACTTTGAAATTCGACATAAACAATTGTCAATCTTTTGATATATATTATTTTTTAAAAACACGATATTTGTTGTGACAGTGGGAATTAATTATAAAATTAATTAATGAAACATATATTTTTGGAATTTTTTAAAATAGACATCATTTTTTGAATTCGGAATATCAATTATAGCTTAGGGTGAAATTTTTTAATTGTTCTGAAAAACTTCAATTTTTGATGAATAGTGAAACCACTAAGTGGTAGTTAAAAAACTGATTTTTCATTTTAATGAAACATTACCTCTTCGGTGATTTGATTTTAAAAAATCTGCCATACATGGTTGTCATTATTATGTAAAATGTGGTTCATTTAGATTAAAATAATTTTCTAGGGAATAGTAACTTTTATGTTTAATTAATCACGATTAAAGGTAATTAGTGAAATTTAAGGTAAAATGATATTATAAAAATATTAAAATACCCTTAAAGGTGTTCTAACCTTAATTTATGAGTCCTGGCCGACCAAGATAACCCATGGGTCAACTTGGGGACCCCATGGAGCCACTTGGGTAAGAAAATTACATTAATAACTTTTTATTTAATGTAAAAATAAAATTGTCACAAACATGTGTTGTTTTACTAAAACAATTATTAAATGGGGTTATATAAGTTAAAATTCCAAATATAAATATTAATTGGAAAGAGAAAAAGATTTTCTACATCATGATATTTTTTTATAATTTTAAGACATTAAATAAATTAAATTTTTATGACACCATGATGATGCAGCGATTACCTCATTAATTAACGATTTAAATAAAATGAAAAGATAATGTAAAATCTAAGAGTTACACTTGTAAAAAACCTATTGGATGAGAATATTTATAACCCTTATCACCTTAACCTCTAAATATATAATTTTGGGGCCTTTAAAATCCGAAACTCATTATATAATAAAGTAACATTTCAATCCTTCCAAGAGTGCCCCTCCTCTCCTCTTATAAAAGGCCCCCACCTCTACCACCTTATTCACACCATCAAGCCATTTGTCTCGTCCAAGCTCTACCCAAATACTCACCCAACTTCCCTTTATTACTCCTATAAACCTCACTTTGGTAAGAATGCTTCGCAAAGAAGCCTTTGTATCAAATCAAAAAGAGTTACCCGATTTTAAGGCAATGTCTTCTCTTATGTTATTTTGTTTTATTTTGCTTCTCCAACCCCTTAAACTCTTTTTATTCAATTATTTTGTAACAAAATAGAATATTAAATATACTAGAATGTTTTTATGGTAATTATTTGATTTAAAATTACACACACCTTCATCTAATGGTTAAAGAACATAATGTTTCTGTGGTTGGCGAATTTCTGCCTCACGAAACGATGATTGTTCAATATTCTTTTAACACATCTCATGGTGGCCATTAAGATGTCACTATATTTATATATGATATATATTATTTTTATGTTTTCCTTATGCTTCTGTATTTCACATTTATGGGATACCTTTATGAATTCCATTATGGGTAAACGCGATAATTTCATTTTAGGATGTGCGGACTACCGCTCCCTCAAAGTGATTTGAATCGTTAATACCATATGTGGGACGTATAAAAGATAGAGTAAATGATATTATATATGATATTATACTGAAATTATAATATACCTTTATATCATTATGATTTCATTCCATTAAATACGAAATAAAAATAAAAGTAGCGTTCATTCGTACGTACGGCTTACCGTCTCCATGAACGGTGCATTTCATTTCTTACCTCTAAATGTTATATAATATTTTGAATGAATGTATATACTGGATATATATTATATATATGATATCTAAATAATGAATATAATTCTTGAGATAATGGATATTCTACCACATAAACAACTTGTAATTATAAGAAGTTTATTTTCGACTCAAGTACGAAAGAACGACAAAATGACCATTATTAACTTAAATAATTACAAAATGTTCATAACATGGTAATATGTGATATAAAAGGAATAATTAACTAGAAAAAGTTTCTTAATCAATTATAAATTAACTCTAGTTTATTATTCAGGAGGTTAAAGAACGATCGAGTCAAGTCAGACACGAGGTAATGGATCTTTTTAACCCAATTTCCATTCTTTGGGTTAATCTCTTACTTTCAAATTATGTCATGATATTATTATGTCCTATCGTGTATTTTTACTTTCATTAGGTGTATATATAGTGAATACACATAATAGATCTATTTTATTTAAAAAATTTCTTTGTAAGGTACTTCGTCTCAATCTCCATTCATTGAGGCATATTTTGTTTTATACACAAATTTGTTCTATATAGTGTATAAACCCATTTGACTTTTATGTTTATTCAAATGGAATCTTTTTATACGATGTGTTTTAGAAATGACAAAAAGAAATGTTTTTCTTCTCATACGTATGCGGCAACAACGACTTCTCCGCCGCCGTGACCATTATTTGAGTTTTGGCTTCCTCTACAAGCCATTACATTTTTTAAATGAAAAATAATTACAAAGTTTTAATTTTCTTTTATTATGGTATTGAAAATGGTTTTGAAAGTGTTTTTTATATATCAATGTGTTGTATTGATATCTTGTGATTGAAATTTGGAAATTTTATGTTTCCTTTATGCATGTTTTATGTCATACGATTATGTTATGGATTATGATATGTTTAAACCTGTTCATATGAGGAATGCATTGGACATAATATGTGACTGGTGGAGCCCGATATAGCTCCTCGATGCATCGGTAGATCTCATGAGACAAACTAGTGTCTTGGCATGAGGCTTTGAAAAAATCATATTTGTAGTCATGGAATGAGGCCTTGGCTACGTGGTTATGATAGTCTGGAATTATGCATTCCATCATTATGAAAGTTGTAATTGATATTGCATGTGATTATTTGTCTAGTAGAATAACCATGTGAATAAGTAAATGGAATTATTAAATTTTATTTTTTTCATATTATGCTGAAGTTCAAGTTTAAAAGGATTTTGTTTTAGTTATACATTGCCTTAAATGTTAATGTTTATTTATGAAAGCTACCGAAATATTATTATCCATACTGAGCATCTGATCTCGCCCCCTTCAATGTTTTAATTTTTCCAGGATGTGAAGAAGTATGTTAGGAATGACTTACAGGGATAGTCTGAAAGGGATATGAGTGTGGAAAATGGACACTGTGTTATTTTAGTTTTTTACTTTATGATATAATGTAACATTTAGGAATGTATCTAGTGTTTCCAAGGCTACTAAACTAATCGGTCTTTCGAGACTTGATCTTTTGTGATCATGCCAATGTTATGCAATAATGCACCGACTCTGGGTAACTGGGGTCAGGGCGTTACACTCATCTATTCCAAGCATTATACTTGTTTTCCCTATTGATGAGTTGTGTATAATTTTCATCCTTATTTAGATTAACATGTGTGTGAAAAAATGAATATTTACAGTTTCATATTCATATAATTAGGCCAATCAAATATTATAGAGTCACACATGCTAGTAGCAGGCCGAATTGATGGGATTAACCATTATATATCAATGACATGCCACCCAAATACAACGTTCTGGTTAAGATAGTTCATAATCAAGATGTTCCCACAATATAATCTATCAAATGTAATGATGTTATTCTTTCCTATATAATCATGTTTTTTTACAACATGAATATTTAATTGACCCTTCACCTCTTCAATAATAGTGAGTGGTCCCTATTTGTATGGGGATAACAAGGTGTTCTCAATGACATGCCTAATCATGCATCCTATTTTGATTAATTTTTTCATGTGTGGTTTAATAGTACATGAAATAATTCTCAAGAACATTGGGTGAGATGCATTCTTCTTTCTTCATGTTGTTGGTGTATTTTTAGTGATATAAATAATGGTCACATTGATGGATGGTGTTTCAATTATTTGGAATTGGTAGCAAGAAAAAAAATTGTATATCTCAAGAGTATTATTAAACGACATGATCACACTCCCTCTATAAAGACATTCATGATGATATCTAATTACACTGATAAAACTTGGATATTCCCCCCTCAGGACCTATGGATTTTCTAAAAACCTCCTCTTCATGGTTTTTAAATCAATGATGTTAGTGATTGTGCATCGAATGTCATGAGGTGTGGTTGAATTGTCCATGATAAAAGAGAGTTTTTTCTTTTATCATTAATGTATTCCTACAATATATGTAATTAAATAATTTATGAATATGGTTTCATGCTCAAATGTATTGAATTATGCAGCATGAAGGGTACATAGTTTTTGTTGTTTGAAATTAATTGTCACATTATTCATGGGTCTATGTCTGGTCATAACTCAACTCCATGAATTATCACTTATCATATTTTTTGTTTCAAATAACTCATAAATGACAGGATAATGATTCCTCAAATATGGAATGGTGGGAATGATGAATCATCTTTTCCTCCATCATGATAGAGTAATATCAATCTTTTATCTCATATAACATTATGGGTTCCCTTCCCAGTGAGTGTTAAAATATCATTAGAGGGTATTATATTGATTGTCACTTTTCATAAACCCATTACCAGCTTTATTGCCTTATTTATCCTTAATGGACTTGTATGATATTTTTATTAATTAATAAAAATGGTAATATTTACCATATGTAACCATAATGATGGTTTAATATAGAGTAACCATCATAGATACTCGTGGAAGTCCATCATGGTTATCATCCAAAAATTACCATAGAGTTACCAAAAAATAAACAAATGGATTAACAGTTGTACTTAATGAAGGATTAACACTCATGATCATTATCCATACATTACCAAATTCTATTAAAGGCTATAATTGGGTACACCACACATATACTCTACATAGGTCTCACAAACGAGATATAATGTGGCATAACCCTTCATATAAGATATATTAGGCATCACAATTTATCTTATACAAAGATCAAGAAAATTATCATTAAAAACATTTTTTTATTTCAATATTTAATTATAAACAATTGAAAATCATTATTAAACATTATGAAAAACATTTTATGATAATAAAAATATATTTTCTAAACAAAAATACCCAAAATAAGGGAATGTGGTTTTGGTATTTGATGAAAACATGAATTCTAAGAGTGTAATCAAAACCTGGAATCACAGTCATTGTAGAAGGAACATTAATATTCAAGCCACACAATAAAAAAGATCATTATTTTTTTCTTTTATAAATAAATTCAGTCATTCTGTAATAGGATTCATTTTTATAATTGTTATTCAGTTGTTAATGAGATTCATTTATTAAAATGTAAAAATTTTGTATGTTATAATGATATCATTTTTTAATAAAACCATTATAACATATCTAAGAATATTCAAAGAATTTATGATTTATAGAGAAACTAAATTTCATTAATTAGTTATATATAAAAAGAAACATTACTTTGGGGATTTGTAAAAATAGTTAAAATAGGAATTGTAAGAGATGTTTTTTAAAATAAAGTCTCTGACCTCGAGTTTGGATCATCATATATGTTAGTTATCTAATTAATTAATAAAATTTGTTTACTTATTTAAATAATTAGTAAATCATTTAAATAAAACTTTTTTTTACAAAATTTATTACCATTTCATTTACAACTAATTAATCAATTATGTTCACATTGTATGTTTTTAGGATATTTGAATCAAATTTACAAAATCACTATGGAATATTGACTATAGTAAAACTGATAATTACTAAAATATATCTAGAATTATAATTTATATCACATAATTATAATTTTTATTAAAAAATTATTATTTTAAAACAGTCCATTAAATATTATTTTGAAAAATGAACTTCGTTACAACCATATAGATGGTAGGCTGTATGCAGGCATGAGTTACATTTACTTTTATGTATATATTTATAAAAAATGATATATATATATTATGAAATAATTAAATAATGTTAATAATATAATAAATATCATATTACTCATTTAAATGTACTTATATAAATCATATATGTTATGGGGATATGAAAAATGAATCACATCACTTAGTGGAGGTTGCAGTCCACATGCACATGCAAATGAAATTATAAATTTTTAGTTAATAGAAATGATAGGAGGTAAATGATATATTTAAATTAATAGTTATTAATATATCATTAATATAATATATTAACATTAATTTTATAATTATAATTCATCAAATAGATATGGTGATGGAAAATTAATTAATTCAGTTTGTGGGGTGGTGGTCCACTGTAGATACGAATGATGGTTGTGTATCAAATTTTATGAAAGAGGATATTTATATATGTTTTCATATTAACATAATATATATATATATATAATACAAATTATATTATTTTACCATGGTTTTATTAGTGTTTATGGAGGTTAATGATTAAATAAATGTTTTTTTTAATTACAACTATACCTCCTCTTCAAAAAATATCATTTTCTAAACACTATGACAATTACGTTTGGTATTATGGTGAATAAATACATCTATAATGACTCTATGTATTATAAAATTCGATTTTGGTAAATATTTTCATAAAAAAAATTGTTTTGAAGAATAAAATATTTCCAATAATAAGATCCTTTTTGAAGATAGTGGACAAGAAAAAATAGAATGTCATAAAATAGTAAATTAATATAAATTAAATTTCAATTTTTAAATGAGAAAACCTGATTTAATTAAAATATATCATTATTATAGGTTGAAATACATTCATAAAATGAAAATTATATAATATACTTCATGTATTTTATCCCAATCTTTCTGTTTTAACCCCTCATTTACTCCTTTTAATTGTACCTTGAACAAAATATTTTTTACTCATTGAGCATCAATATAACTCTTGTAAATGAGAAAATGGAAAATAAATTTACCATGATTGATATAATAAATATTATAATAAAAACAGGTCTAAAATAAATATTCTTCTAAATTTTATATCACTAAAAAATATTATTTACCATAACATATCATTAATGTGAATTTGTGAAACTATATACTATATTGTTATTATAAACATTAAGAAAACATGTTAAATTTATAAAAAATCCTTATATACTTAAAAATCATGGTCAAATATAAATTTAATTTATCATGTTATTTTTGTCATATAATATTTCATTTAATATTTTGAATATCATTTGTTTTAATTCTAAATTAATTGAATAAATACCGCATCATAGTTGTATAAGAATTAAAGGAATTTATATGTTTAATAAAAACACAAATATTTCCATAATTAAGATTAATATTTTTCTTAAAACATTATTTATAATAGAATATATCCATTGGTAATATTTTTGTTAGAAATATTATTTTTATTTAAAACATGAGTGTGACATTATTTATTTTCCTTTACATTATATATTCTCAAGGTCATAATATCCTTAAAATGTGAATGAAATCTATATAACAGAATATTGGTTGATAATGGGTGAAATAGACTCCTCATCCATTTATTTTATGTCATGTGATAAAATAGTTTTATTTTTCAAGTCAATTAATTTTTAACATTAATTACCCACTTTTCCATCTACCATTGTAATGTAAATTACTATGGTATCTAGTCAAGTTGACCAAAAATTACACAGACCAATTTAATAATCATATACCAATTGATCAAAAATATTGTATTAAATTTTAAAATATAAAAAAATGAAGTGGTTGATTATTTTTAAAAATTAAACATGTAATAACCTTGCAAACAGTTTCAAAAAAAATATTTTTATACAGAAAATATATTTTTATTACATTTCATGATAAAATACATTTTTATCCCCATAATGTGATTCTTATTATTAAAAAGGTACTAATTAATAACACAAAATTTAAGGTTATATTATAAATAATTTAAAATAATTTACATTTTTGTAAATAAATATTATTTTTTAGTATTCTTTTGAAATGAAATATTTTCAAAAAAATCAAGAATACAATGTAATATACTTTTTAAATAATGAATTAAAAAATGATATTTATGTTATCAAATTATTTTAATACAAATTATAGAAATTAATTATATAATTCACTCTAAAATAAATAAATAAACTTTTAAAGAAAACATATATTTTTAAGAATAATAAGAATTTCCCAAATCATTAGTGATTATTTTATATGAATTGTCAAATGAATATATATTCAGTGGGTCCGTTATATTTATATCATAAATTATCTATTAATATTTATATCAGTTAATTTAAAATCTAGGTTTTAATGGTCACATTTAAAAATAATATTTCTTTGTTCATTTAAGTTCAATTTTTTATATATTTTATACTATAGAACATATTTTTTCCTTATAAGATAACGGGATATTACTATTAATTTAAACTGCATTATATTAATATTTATATATAATAACTTATTCATTGACTCATGTTTGATTATTTATTTTTTATGTGTGTAAAATATATTATATAATCCACATGAACTGCTATTATGATCCCATACCCTTATGCTTATGTCATGATTAGTTATTATTATCAATTAATATCACCTATGTTTACCTATATTGATTATCTGAGTTCACATTTTTTAATGTTATCATACTCTACGGTTATGAATATTGATATTATTAAGGATATTAAAATTAAAGTATCTTGTGTAGGGAATGTTTTGCGATATTTTGAACTATTCTTATGGAATAATAAAATCATTGTATAAAGGTTGAATTTCTTATTATATGACAATGACATGGGTTTTGTTATATAAAATATTTATCGAAATTATTTAAACCTCTAAAAAATTATTTTTTAGGTAAATGACTCAATGTTTTTATATAAATATTATAATTATGAATGGTTAGATTAGGAAAATTTCAGTTGATATCAAATCTAGTATGTAAATAATTTTTTTAGCACTGAATTCGGGTGTTTGTTTCTCATAATATATCAATATGTTCTGAAAATTATTTTCTTATCGTTGCATAATATTGACAACTGAAATATTTTATGATCGATTTCATTCCTTTGAAAATTATGTCTATAAATAATTTTATATATAATTTTAAAAAAAATTCATTATTTTGTTTTAGATATTTTTAAAAATTGAATTTATTGATTAATTATAATATCATTTTTATCGAGAAAATTTTAATCATTCATAATAATTAAAAAAATACTTCATTCCTATTAATATAATTTTCAAAAATTATATTAATATCTTTACATTTCCATAAAAATAAATGACACAGAATTCAAAACCCACAAATTGACATAGTAATGACTTTTAATGTTAAATTATTTTTAAGAAATGTTAGACGTATTGTATTGGTTGATTGCTTCACAACATGTTATATCATGTCTTTTTGACGTTGGTGTTTCAGGAAGTGTTAGGATGGATCAATGGTCTATTACTCTAGAAGAAATTTTATTGATAATGGGTATTTTCATAAGAAATTATGAATTTCACTAAGAGTGTTTTGGTTGAAGTGATCCTATATCATGGTAGGTTTTATTTCAGTGTCTAATATATTTCCTGAAATGTTTATCATTCCATGAATTTAATAATGGTGTGGAATATGTGTTGTTTCATATAGCTATAGGGTTGGAGTTCTTTTGTTCTTTTTCTTTGGGATCATCACATCCCAGCCTATAGGTCACACAACAGTTTTAGTGAATTTTTTATGGGGATAATATCCTTGTAAGGTATTGAGGAATTATTATTTTTTAAATTACATGGATCTTTGATTGGTTTACTGCATTGATATTTTATTTAAACAACCATAGTAACATGGTGAATAAGCTACATTATAGAGCATTTATGGTAATGTTCCACAGCTATGCCCTATTAAATTATTATGCATTATAGAATGTATATTGTGACATGGTTATGTGGGATGGTTTCATTTCATTTTCCAGAGAATGTATGTTTCTATGTATTGATAAATCGTTCATGAAAAAAATATAATGTTTTTTTCATCTTTCCAAATTTACTAGATTTTATTGGGGACATATATGGGGGATATTAGATATGATTTATAGAGAACCAAATTTTTTTTCTCATTATTGGGAAACAAAAAAACATTGAAATAAGGTTATTATATTTAATACAATTTATAAAATTTTAAAGACAATCATATATCATATTATATACTTTTTCATGGTTGTGGGATGTTATGACTACATTTTTCTGTGAGATTTCATTTAAATTTTATGATTTAATTTGTGTATTTAGTATATCCCTTATTCCCGATTCGAATAGAGATTAACTCATATAGTCCTTTTATTTCATCATTCTATCTTATGTTTTTGGGGAAGTGGTAATGGTAATGTTTTATGGTTTTATCATAATGGTTTTATAGGGATATTTTTTTTAATTTTTTTTATCATGTGGTCACTAGTATAGGTTTTCTTTTCAGTAGTATCATTTTATATTTTCCACATAGTATCATGAAAAGCGTAGATAAAATAGTGGATTCAATTACATTATTTAATTTTTATGGTAATTATGTAATCAACATAAAAAATATATCTTTGGATAAAAAACATATATTATTATAAAATATATAGTGAACCATATTGAAGGAAAATTTTTGGGAAAGATTGATATATATGGGTATAGCAATTCTTATGACTATATAACTCTATTATTAACAACCTAATATTTTTTTTGAAAATATTTTTCCAATGGAATTTTTATTTTGTAATTTTCTTATAAAATAATGGATACATTATTTCATAAAATTAAAATTATATAAATATTTAAACGTACATGTTTGGTGAAATTTGAAATTGATGTAATGTGAATTATTAAACTATGTATAACTTATATAAAAGAAATTTTAAAAATCGGTGTGTGGATATTCTAATTTCTAGGAACTAGTAATGTATTGATCTCTACTATTGTTTAGTTTTGTTTTCTACAAAATGTTTTGTTATGTTAGTGTATTATTGGAGAAATTATTGATATGATGGGATGTATTGAGTTGAGGTATTAAAGATACATTTCCATAACTAATATGATATAATGTTGATGGGGAAAATGAGTGGTGGAATTGAAGGATTTTTGAAGGGCTAGTGATTGTTTCATATTAAAGTGGATTTTTATGAGATGAATCAATGATGTCTATTTGTTGTGATTAAAAGTTGAACTATTAAGAGTTTATTATATTAAATGAAATTAAATTTATAGTAACAGATATGGAGAATAGGTATGGCTATAATTGGATAATCAAGGTGATGTAATTGAATATGTAATGAGTTAAAAGAATGTGTAATATTTGAATTAAACTAGGTAATGGAGGAGACTTTTTTATTTAAATGTATAATTTAATGAACTAACGAATATAATTAATAATTTAAATGATAAATATAGATATTAATACATGAATATTTTTTTTGAGGAATTAATATCATTATTTATTTTTATTTAATGTTTAATTTAGGGTTTTTATTGTAAAATATTTTTGGGAGTGGTAGTATTTTGATATTATGGTGATGTGGTGATGTTTTTTGGCCAAGTTAGTGATATTTCTATGTGAACCCTATTGAAATTACTTCTATGTTGTTCTGTTATTTATGTAATTTTTTCTAATTTCTTTATATATCCCTCCTGATATAGTTATCCATTATGAAACAAATATTTTATGGGTTCAATGAGAATTCCCTAGAATTATGATTGAAGAATTAAAATATATATGACTATCATCACTTACATTCTCTTCATTCAATGCTTTTTTTTGTTGTATATTATGTAGATTTTTTGATGTTACATGCTAGGGTTGTGAAAAATAGTGGTATTGAACATAGATGATGTCCATACTATTAATGATTCATAATTGAGATGGATTATTTATTTTGATGTCTCTTGGAAATCATTATTAATAGCATATGGAAGTGTTTTTTGGTTATGGTTTGGATTATACTGATTCAAAAAATGTTCATGGGTCATTCATGGGTTGTGTTTTGATGTGTTGTAGTTTTAACAACATCATATTTGACGTGTTGGGTATTGTGTGTCAGGAAATGGAAGCATAAACAATGTGAGACCATTAAAATTTTATATTGGTGTGTGATAGATAAAATACTGTTGGAAAATTTTTATATAGACACTATTCTCTAATGCTTTTAATTATTATGTCATCATACAATTGTTTACACTTTTGTTATTGAGATTTGATAATGATATATGATATTTTCCATTTTTGGTGCTGGTCGGTAGTTATGATTATTAACATATTCATCTATAAATTTATTACACACAAGTATGAATGGAATTATGGTTAATGTAACTGATTATATATATTTTTTTTATAACCCTAAAATATATAATTGTGTATTTGTGATTTTAGTGAGTATTTGGTGACTAAGGGGGGACAATACTCCCCTGGATCCGGGGAATAAAATTGGATTCCTTTCATGGGATATTATCTATTATTTATACCTTAGATACCATTATTTTTATAATATTTACATGTATCTTATTTTATTATGGAAAAATAATTTAATTTAATTTTATTGTTTAGATTTGGGGATTTTATTTTATTTTTCTAGGTTATATGTGTGTAATTCCACACATTTTAATGGTAATATATTTGGTAGTAGTCATTATCAAATAAAATAATGAATATGCGACTTAAGAGAAACTCTAATATTCATTGAAATCCCATTATGGTTTCCCTATGGTTGAATGATTTAAAAAAACAATTATAAAAAATATGGACTAGATTTGGTATGAATAATTTTGTTAGAATCTATTGATGATTCCATGGATGTGGTAGGGAACCAATCGAATTCAGAAAATAGAGTGGGATTTTGAAAATTAAACATCTTAAAAAACATTATATTAAGAAACCCTTATAATTCAAAAAATGGAAAAAATATTACTAATGACATTATTTGAGGTAATACTAATTTTCAGGTAGAAAAATATTTTTGAAACAAGCATTAATCATTTTTTACCTTCTGTTGTAGTTGGGGATGATTGCAGATATTAAATGAAATGAATTAAACCATATAATATAATTAACTCGATGCTAATGTGGTTATATGTTTCTTCATTTTTTTCATAGTTCCATTATATCCTGTATCCAAATTTTAGAAATGTTGGTGAAGACAAATATGATGAACTGGTTGATCATAAAAGGATTTATACATTTGTGGGGGTTTCATATTCGAGGAAGAAGAAATGTCGGTTCATGATTTAGGGGATAATAATGGGTACTATATATAATATGAATTCAATTCATTAGAATATGGATTTTGAAACAATAAATTTTTTTATCATATATATGGTAGTGTATTTCATTCTATTTTTAATTAGTCTATTAGAGGAACCATTATTACAATATTAGATATAGTATCTCATAGTGGGAATACACATTGATAATTTGTTTTAATTGTTTTCAAAATTTTCTTCGATAATGTTTTTTAAAATTTATGAGGATGGAGAAGATGATATATGATTTAAACTCCAACCATTATGGGAGGATGATCTTGGGGGATATCTTGTCCATAATTGATGACATCTTTCACATCAACCGAAAAAAAATTATAGAATATAAGTCACGATATTATTATTAAGTGGAAGTAGACAAAAATATTCAAAATATTGTTTCTCCAATTGAAATACCCATAAATTTGTAATCATTTAACAAGGATTATATGTTTAAAATGATATATGATTAATTTAGA
Organism: Viscum album; assembly: GCA_963277665.1. NCBI lineage: Eukaryota > Viridiplantae > Streptophyta > Magnoliopsida > Santalales > Viscaceae > Viscum > Viscum album. Next base: position 50,535,681 of record OY728143.1, on the reverse strand, counting down.
TCATTTGTGGAGGAATTTATTATAAATACCCCTGGAGAATAACATTTAGTGAATGATATCATCTTCCTGGGAAATCATGGAATCAGTAGGAATTCAAGGGATTCGTAAATTTTATTCCTCTTTAACTATAGGAAAATGTTCTTATAAACACAAGGGGATCTATATTTTAGTGAATTTAGTAATTTTTATTACTTATGTATATAATTGACCAAATATTTTTGATTATATTTGTGGTAATGATGGTCTATAGTTTTTCTATCCTAAAAAATATTTTTATAGAGATCGTATAAGAAGTTGGTGTAGTAGACCAATTATCAACAACGAGTATATGGGTTCATTATAGGAAAAACTAGAGATCTTACACGTCATTAGAGAAAACAAGAAGAGAATGGACATGGAGGTGGTTTTTAGTAGATATGTAATGGATTTGAAAATGGATAATTTCATCCTTTGTGGATTTAGGTGACTAATTGGATATAAGTCATTTGATTTATCGTATTTTTAAAATTGACGTAAAAGTATAATTATTTTATTCTGGAAACTCACAATGGTATACATTTTGTCAACTATGTGTATTTTTTACAAAAAAATAACTACTTTTTATGGTGAATGGTGTTATAGGATGCATTATAATACTTTAAGGCCACTATTGACTTAGTTGGTAGTGTTTTATTTGAATTCAATGGAGGATAATATTTCATAGTTTTCTATATTTGTCAATGAAAATTTTGATTTCTTCCCTGAAGTGATCGAGAACCTAACCCACGGATGCTTTAATGAGTTTATAATATAGATTAAATTTTATGTATAAATGATTTTTAGGGAACCCTATCAAATATAACCATTCTATATTTTGGATTTTAGGATCTTTGATTATGATTTGATATATAATGTGTTTATCTATGGAAATTTTTCATCATGGGATTCTCTAGTGATATTCAATATAACGGTAGATTGTGGAGTAAGAATATATATTGAATAAATTTTTTTGATCTAGGTGAGGGACAAAATATGTTATGCCCTAATGTGGAATGATGATCTGATTTAGTTTCTAAATATAGATTTATAGTTTTTGTGATTATTATTCTATCCTGATATCACCTAATTTAAATGAATTAAGAGGATATTAGGAATACATACTTCAACCATCCATATCAGCACTTATGTTCATGGTTACATCATTTATTGTCATGACCAAACATTTTAATTCCATGTGAATCTATATATATAAGTTATATGTGTATGTAGATAGTTCATGGTAGTGTTAAATGATGAAATATATATGTACTCGAGGTCACAAAAAAAATAATCTGATTATTATTCCCATATTATAGATCCTTCAGAAAAAACATATCAAAATAGAACTAAACGACAGAAAAAATTATTCGGTAGAAACATATTCATAGGTAGGTGTAGTCTAAATACACTTTAGATGACGATTAACATGTGATAAATTTGGTTGTTTCATGGGTATCCCAAAAATATTTATAGAATCCCACAGTTTTCCCGCTCTCATTGGAAATCATCTATGGTTCATATTTCTTTTATCGTGGGTTATTGGCTATTTGAAATAATTTGGAAAATGGATAAGAATAGATTTTATACTAATCAATGTACGGTTGCTTTAGACTACACGAGAAGAGATAGTGATCAGTACTCCTAGGTATTTCTTAATAAAGGAGGGATAAATGTTTGAGCTTATTTATTATGTTTCCAACTATGGTTTGGCTAACAATAGATAGGGATGAGAGAAGTGATTTTATATAGTTTAAAGAAATTTCACTTTACTAGGAATGTAAATTCCACCAATGATAGTTAATTATAATAATTGGTATTTTCATTGAATATTTGGGGACATTAACTGATATATGAGTCCTTTAAGGTAAAAATAGACTAATATTTCCCATGGTATATTTCATTTTATAAATTTCTAAATATGGATCAGTGTAAATAATTGTATTTCTGAGAGGCCTATGAATTTGAGAAATACACACAGTGGAATTTATATTTTTCTAGAAAATTTGTGGTGTATGAAGTCTCAATGATATTTTTCTCAGAGTCTAAGTATAATTATGATGTGATGAAGTACCATATTATGTGGAATATATTTATAGGTTATGCTAATGTAAATTTATTCTATTCTTAGATGATAATGTTTTCTTGTAGGAGAGGAAAGAGCATTATGTTATATTTGAGGTTTTATAGTCATTTCTCATAAACATGTAAATGTGGTTGAATATAACCTTGGATTTCACCATCAATATAACATGAGACATTGGTGGATTTGATTAAATTATCATGATCATGGATCAGTTTATGATGTTGGTAGAATTTATTAGGATCGAGGATTAAGATGTTGATGATTTAATAGTGATGTATTATATTGATGATATTATAAGGCATCATATTGTATCAAGGATCATCATTTCTAATAAAGATCATCTAATTTTTATATGAATCTATAAATAATATTATTGTGCCTATAGATCATTGTTATACAATTTCATTAATTTAATCCTCAAATATAATGGAAGAAGAAGAATATATTTTAGAAGAAACACTATGATCCTACATTTTAGATTATTGTGGATTGTGGGAGAAGAACCTATCCTTGGTTGAATTTTCATATGAAAACTATTTTTTATCATTCATTTTTATGGATCCATTGGATGTAATTTTAGGGATCATTATCAATCTATATTGTTATGGGATGATATTGGGCAGTCTATAATAGGATAATATATACTATAGCACACGAATGATAATGAAAATATTATTCATGGGTGGATTTAGTTGTCATGGGATTTTCAGAATATTTATATTTAACATTGGTGGTTCCTTTTATTGTTTTATATCATGTATCATGCATTATTAATGATTCCCCATCATATTGGGAAGAAGAGGATAAATTTTGGATGTATAATTTCACTATGTTTCATTGGACCTGTTGAGTTGTTGGATAATTTAACTGATGTGGGGTATCTATTGGAGATTACTACTCGATTGAAATAGATTCATGATATATTTTTTGCATCACAACTAGTTTGAAGAATTTATATTGACTCACATGTTATAAATTAGTAAAAGATTGATATTGAAGGTGTTCTTATGATCCTATTGTTGTCAATGGAGAACTACTATCATATATTGAAGGTTTTATTTGAGCATATCATTACTATGGTTTAAGTGTCACGAGGGAATATAATGATGGAAAAGTTAAATTGGGATCATGAGTTTTTTATGCTATTATAGTATCAAATGAAATAATCCGATATTTTTAGATGTGATTTCATTTGATGATATAATTTACATTAATAATCAAATATATATATATATATATATATTATTATTGATATTTTTCTTTGGAATAATATTTTATTTTATTTTATTATGTCTTTTAGTTGATTTGATCTGTTTGAGAGAAATCAACCATTTTGAGTGTCTTTGTTAATAGTTATTGTTTTATTATGGTTTTGTTTTCTATTATTAAGTAAAAGAATCATTTTATAAGTGTAAAATATTACATTATGTACACTATTATAAAATTAACATTTATCATATATGGTTGTAGTTTTTATCAAGTGGTTTAGTGATAAAAGAGATATTATTATGGATATCATTCTTTTGGGGTGTGTGATTTGGATTGTAGTTATGCATCAATTAGTGAATGGATGATTTGAATTTATGATTTATCTGGGATGGTTGAATTCCTTTATACGATGGTGTTTATAGAAAAAATATTAATCTATGAATTTCATTGTGACATTTTCTATGAGATGCATTGCATATCTCAATAGTCTGAATTTTGTTGTTCTTCCTTTTTATAGGTCCTTATTCTATGGACATTACGCCACACCAATTTTTTTATATATGGTTTATTATGATGATAATATGTCTCATGATTTAAATGTTGTTATCAAATCTATATAGTTGATCCTGGAGTGGTTAATTCCAGGTATTTTCCATTCTAATGTTCATTTAAGAATGGTTCAAGAGTTGTGTCCGGGATCATTGGTGGTCAAGTTCTATGGATTTATCCATTAGGATATCACTATACAATGCTAATTTTGTTGTGAAGCAATTGGTATCAAATTATTCTTTGTGATTTTTGGAGATAACATACGTTGATGTGTTGATAGACCTCCAAAAAATATCCTTCCCAGTTTGTATTAGATTATATCATTGAGATGGTTTTATAAGAGAGAGATATGGTAGATAGAAAATATTATTTTCATATATTCATTCAACATAAACATTTTGTATCTTAAAATGCACTAATCTCCCCTTGGTATTGATACTTTTATTCATTATTTAAAATTATAAAATTTACAATATCTATATACATCCATTTTCCTCTACACCATGGGGTTCCATAACTATGTTTTTGGACCGTTTAGTTCCCTTTTACAACACACGATCCTCATTTTATGGTTATCAATTGTTCTTGATCCTTTTTCAGATTAGAAAAAATGATATATATTTTTTAAGATTATGTTAACATTGGTTTTTGGGAAGTGATGATGGTTTATTTTGACGGAGGTTACCGAATTTTTTATTGTGTTTTTTGCATTGGCTTTTCCATGTTAGTTATGATGCAATTATAGTTTTATAATATTATCCTTAACTAATTCATGATATATAACAAATGATGTGACCTTATCATTAATGGATTAAATTACTACTTTTATGTGTGAATTATGGAATCTTTATAGATTATCATTCATTTTTTTGATTGTACCAATTATCCAAAGTACAATTATGAAATAGACCAATATAAAATATGGTGAATAAGAAATATATTTAATATTAAATGATTCTATGAAATTAATTTATAATTATTGAAAATAACATTATTCTTATGAATATATTATATTCATTGACTATGACTTTTGTGGCATATTTTTTTAATTTTATGAATCACCCAATTAAAATTGTTTAGGTATTTCATGATGGTAATGAACTAATTGTCTAAAATTAAGAAATCTTTGTAATGTGTTGTGTAAGTGGGATAAAATGATATGAAATAATATAATGATTCATACATTACATACAATGATATTACGTCATTTTGGATTGATATTCATTACAATATAGAACAATTCCACAACAAGACCATATAAGTATAATGTATTTAGAAACAAGTAAACCTAAACAAATAGTTCATAAAAAATAATCATTAAATTCCACTTATTTCATTATAACAAGACCAATTTAGATATATCATATTTATTACTCTTACCCATTACTTGGGGAAAAGAACCTTTTTAAATAGTGAGCTCTAATGTTCAGTAAGAGTAAAAAATAGAGATATAAATCATAAATTATCACAAGACATAAGAACATAACATTTTAAAATCTTATCATCCATATGAATTATCATGATATTATGCCATGAGATTAATAATAAATGTTCAAAAAAATAATTGAAATTATTCCCAAAAGTCATAATAAAATACACATAATTTTTTTGAATACATATAATCATAGAAAATAATTTCATATTAGTCAAGGATGTTTTCCATGACAATCATAGAAGACAAAGTACAGTAAAATATAAAAATTTGGGTACAACCACAAAAGCGACACACGACACAAAGAATAAAATTACAGTAAATCGCAAGCCCAGAGACTTGACCCCGTGACCTGCCCCTCACCCCACCCAAGCCCTTACCACCCCACCACCTACGGTGGGGCAGCCAAAGTCTATTACTAAACAGAGTTCACTCTTTATTCTAGCCCATGTATTATTGAACCGAGATCATTTCTAGTTCCTAACATTTATATATCATGGTATATAAATTTTTATCCAATTTAGTGGAGGGATATATAGGTCCACCCAGTATGTTAATGAAATTATACTTATGGGGTCTACAAAAACATGAATCATTCATTATAGCATAACATGAGGAATGAAATTGGTTTTGTAAACATCATTCCATCATGAAAAATCATTAAAAAAATAGATTTCATAAAATTTAGTTCATCAAAAATATAATCAATCCTTAGAAATAATAGGGATAGTATAATAGAAATATAACCATACTATATAAAAATATATTTGATCAAAAATAATTTTGATAAAACACATGATATTATTTCCTGAGAATAATATCCTTTATTCATCAAAAATGTTTCAATTTCACATTTTTTAATTAAATTTTGAATGAAAATACTTTAATTTAAAGAAAAATGAACTATTATAAATTAGTATTCATAGAAAAAAGGTTTTATGAAAATATAAAAATCATTTCAAGCCATATAAGTTAAAAGAGAACATTCTAATTGTAATTTTTTCAAATAATAAAAAAGTACCTTGCAATGAAATTGAAAATATATTCCCTTAATAACATTCAATAAAAATTACCAAGGGATAAAATTGAATTTAAGAAACTGTATAAGGATAGAATGAATATTTTATATTATATATTTTGGAAACATGAATGTCTGTGATAAATATACAATAGTAAATACATACAGATAATCAATTTAAGATAATAATGAGGTTGGAAAAATCAGCCCCTAACCGAGGTCCAATTTCAATTATATGTACCTGAATATACTGTATAATTATTTAAATAATTTTCAAATATTATTCAAAAATCCTAGTTTTGTAATAATATAGTATATGATCATATTATCATCACCACGTTAGATACATTATTACTTCTCCATTATGAATTTACTTATTTTTTTTAACACGATTAATTGGATACATTATACTTCATAGGATACAGTAATATCATTTATAGAAAGATAAATGTATTATATATATCATATTTATTCATTCAATTCATTTATATTAACATTAATTAATTATTATCATGTAGAATAAATCACATCAAATTGTGGAGATGATAGGTCGTACGTATGACCGATTGATGATATCATTCACCTATTTTTTGGATGGTATTGAAATGGATGGTGTATAATATTTCATAGTAAATATAATGTTATATTAATCATATATAGTAATTATTTCCATCATTATACTCATCCAATTTTGATGGTGGTAAATAACAGATTACACCACGACATAGAGATGGTATGTTTTATGTGTGTATGCACGTCGATTTCATTTTTCATTGGATGAATAGAAGGTGAAATATGGTTGATTCATAATTATAATAAATCACAGTATTTAATTGATTCTATAGTTGTATAATTATAATGAAACAAATCATGAAGAGAATGTAGAAGGAGAATGATGACTGAAAAAATTAGTAGAGGATATTACATCTTCTTTGACGTTCTTCCTCTAAATCTCCTATTTGAACACTAGATTTGGCATTAAAATAAGAAAAGACCCTATATAATATATTTTGGTTCATTGATAAGGTAAATAAATAGGGGATATATGATATTAAAGGCTTAATGTAAATTTCAGAGGTAAGGGAGGATGTGCCCTTTTTTAATTGACATAAGGGGAACTATTGGAAATTAGAATAAATAAGAACTAATAATAAAATAAATCCCTACTTATAGAATAAAAAATGACATAATATAAATGAGATATGATATAGGGTTTTAGTATCATCAACCAACAAATTTTTGACATGTTTTTGGTCCTTTTAATTTATAATATTTTAATTAATATTTCGTTATTCAATTTTTTTCACTATGGTAACAAATATTTGAATATTAAAAAGATGAAATATTTAATTATTTTATGTTGATTAGACCATAATTAAATAATTTAGAACATTTTATACCATATAATAATTATTCAATATATTTAAAAAAGTTTCGTGATTTTTTAAAAATTTAAGGAAACGTTATTATATTAAACTATCAATATTTTCCATTCGGAAATTATTAAACTCATTGATATTTTAAAATATTACAATAATAGGTCATGATAAAAAAAAACTCTATCATTATATATAATATTTAAAGGTAGTTTTGAAAATTCATTAGAAGTATTAATTTGAAAAAATTATATTAATTTTAATATTATTAATAAAAATTATTTTATATACTAACTGATAAAAAAATCACTACATCAATGATGTGTAATTATTTAATAAAAATATTTGTTTAATTAATTTAAAAATAAATTAATATGATTAATAAAAATCTAATATATTTCATAAAAATTATTTTTATTATAATTTATCTTCATAAAATCCTTCATTGAAAATTTTATTTTTTTGAAAGCATGAATGTGACAATTTTAACATAACATTAAATAATGGTATATTAGTCTCATAATCTATTTTATGAGGTTTGAAATACTCAATAACTAAACACATAGATGGTAATGGTTGTGATATAATCTAAAAATATGATTTAGTAAAGTGATTGGGTCTTTTAAGGGTTATTAACATTTTAATAATTATTATTTTATTGACTTCACATCAATTAAATAATTTTTTCATCAATAAAGAATATTTATTTAAGGTAATTACTTATTAATTAGAAACAACAAATAAAATTATCCTGATAAATAAAAACATTTAATCATTAAAAATACAGTTTATAATATAATTTATCTTGTGAATGGCCTTATATTAGAAAAAAAATTTAAAATTTCGCTGAGACATATTTATATTTTCAATAAATAAAAATAAATTCAAAGTCAAAATCTCATCCAAATGTCTTTAAATGGACAAAATTATGACCCATGTATGATTTGTGTCAAATGAAACACACAAAATGATATTTATACATTTTTTATGGTATGTTTATAATAATATGCGTACCCATAATTAATCGGTCGATCATTTAACCTTATCAATAAAAATTATCGAAGTTACAATTAAAACTGATAAAAAATAATACCAAGATATTAACATAAATTGGTTATAATGTTTCCAAATATTCAATCCATTTTTAAAATTAAATAAAAAATCAGTAAATAATTTAAACTAAATCATGGTTTATGAAATAGAGAAAATGATTTAAATATAAAACATTGAAAAAGATTGAAATGATTTACATTTCAATTAACTGTATATTTATTTATAATGATATTAATTATATTAAAGGATAAAAAATCTAATATTTATACATTATAATAATTATGTTTTATAATTTAACCTAATAAATTACTTGAATGAAAAAAGATGTTTCCAATTAAAATTATAATGTATTTTTATAATTCATTAAAATTTGAATGTTATCCGAAAAAATTCAAAACTTCATCCAATGATAATTATTATATACCTATTCCATAGAATATGACTATTTTGTCAAATAATGTTTATTAATGTTTAAAAATATTAATTAAAAATGGGTTCTCCATTCAACGGTGTAAAATTATCCTTTGAAAAAAAATAGGTTTTATACCCAAAATATGTTTTATTCATATGATATGACTAAAATATACATTGTATTGTTATATGATATATTTTATTAAATATATAACATATATATTTAACTAATTTTATTTAATAAATGTAATTAAATAAATTTATTAATAAAAAATACAAATATATTATTGATTTATATTTTTCATGAATAATTAGTATCAAATGAATTCACCATACATTTTCTTAAGTTTTTTATATTTATTCAAAATAACCTAATGACTATGGTATAATGGTCATTTAATATTAAGGTTGTGTCATGTTCTATTTAACCTCATGATTCCATGAAATTCAAGCTACTAAAGATTTATTATTAGTTAAATAAAGTATTTCATAAAATCATCAAGCTGTTACATTCTAACCTACTTAAACTTAAATATACCCTCAATATTTGTTACATGGATATAAACAGATGAGGATATATCTCCTTTATTATATCCTCATGTTCAAATATATATTTCAAAAATATGTAGATCTTCCCCAAAATTTTAACCTAGTGAGTGTCCTTGTTTTACAAATCTTTTTTTGAATAATTTACTATCTATAGTAGTTGTTCTTCATAAGAATGAATTTTATCATTTAGTATGACTTTAATGATTAGTACATGTGAAGGATATGATATTTACATTATTAGTATAGAATCATTTAAGTAACCATGATATTGATTGAGATTTATTGCAGATAGCAATCAGTAAGCTTCCTTCCAAACATGATCCATAATTTCAAAATTATTGATATTATTAGGGCACAACATGACCATAATTGAAAATCTTATTACTCCCTTATAAGGAGTTATTCGTAGAAACACCATGTCACCTAATATAAACTCTAGGAATTATAGTTGGATGTCCTTATAACTTTTTTCATTGAATTTGTGCTTCACTTATGTATTTTTTAATAGATCTAGAATTTATAGTCATTTCCTCAGCATGATTAGGTCATAATGGAATTATTTCCCTAACTTCGTCCTAGATAGTCAATGTTCTTCACTTTTTCTCATATAGGTATTAATAAAAACCCATTATGATACTGTCATAAATGTTATTATTATTTGAAAATTCCACCTAAGGTTGTTGTTGATACCAGCCAACATTGAAATATATAGAGAAATATCACAATATGTATTCTAGTGTTTGAATTGTCCTTTCAGAATGACCATGTGTCTGAAGATGATAAGAAGTGAATAAGTTTAAAAATATATCTAGGGTAAGTTTAAGACTTTTCAAAAACATTGAAATAAACTTTAGATCCATATCAGTTATAATTGAATGTGATACTCCATACAATCTTTCCACATTCATTATATATGTCATGGAAATATAATCTTGCGATAAATCCTCAATAATAGAAATGAATTGTGCCAATATCTTAGGGTGATCATATATAACCCATGTTAAATTATGACATTTATATGTTTTGTGATGTTTGATGAAAAATTCCAAATTTTTGTTTTCCAATTTCTATTTCTGTTTATGTAATAGTTGTAACATCACCTTAGTCTTATTTTTCTCAACCATAACTATTTGAAAATCCAAGAACTGAGATACATATTTGGAGACATCACTTTTCATTACATCCCAACAAAAATAAACTTTTTAGTCCCTTTACATGATTGTACATCCATGTTGAATAGAAAATGATGAACTATGAGCCTTATCTAATAAATGTTTCATTAATTCATTTTTGGGAGGATTATTAACCCGATTCTGAAACCATATCATTCAATCACAATGAACGATGAATTTAGTTACATTTTTCACCTTATATTGTATCACTACATAATCCTTTTACACCTTCTTAATATTCAATTTTATAGGTGGTTGAAGATTTATTTTGGAAAGATAATATTGGTCCCCTTCCATTAAAATATCAAAATCCAAAATTTGATAGTATAGAAATACATGATAATTTTACATCATTTTCCTACATAGGTTAGAATTGTCCTTTGGACTCAATGAACTCCCCACCTTGTTCACATTCCCATGATGAGGATATATGGAAAAGTCGTGATATTTAATCAACACCAACAATGATTTTTGAAATATATTTATTTATTTATTTGAAAATATATTGTCAACTTTTATGATCAATATGAATATCACAACTTCTAGTATAAGGATACTGCCTCCATATCATTAATTGAAATATTACCACAACTATATCTAAATCATTAGTTGGGTAATTTTTTTTCATGGATTATTAATTTTCATGATGCATAATCTATCATCATATTAGCTTCCATGAGAACACATCCCATCCCCTATTTTGATGCATCACTGTAGATCATAAATATTTCTATACTATAAGCCACTGTGAGGATGGGTACACTGGAAAACCTTCTTTTGATCTCTTTGGAATTATCTTCACAATCCTAATTCTATGTGAACTATACTCTTTTATGATTCTATATTGTGGGTGAATTAAATAATCATTAAAATCATTTAGAATGTTTCAATAATATTCAAAAAACCATAGAAAAATTCATATCCCATTTACCATTGTTGTTCTCTACCAACATTCAATAACATCTATTTTTTATGGATAAAAAATTGCCCTTATTTGGAGATATTAAAATTTTTGAAGCATGTATTTACATTTGGTAAATTTCTCATAATAATTTTTCTTTCATTGGGTCTTAAATATAATTCTAATGTGATATTCAATTTCATCCTTTCCATTCGAATATTAAAAAATATATTCTATAAATACTAACAAAAACTAATAGTTATAGTCTCTAAAGATCTATTCATTAGATCGATGATGATTGTAGGGGAATTAGTAAGACTAAAAGAAATATCTATAAATTTATATTGTCCATAAATTGCACGAAATGATATCTTTTGCATGTCCCCTATCATGACACTTATTTTATGACATCCTAAATGAAGATAAATCTTGGAAAAGTATTTTCCTCCACTAAGTTGGTTGAATAGGTCAAAAATGTGAGGAATATGATATTTTTTCTTGAAAGGGATACTATTTAGTTTTTATTAATAAATTTAGAGTCTCATTGATTTATAATTATTCAAAAAAAATGAACAGGAAAAATCTAGGGTTACACACTATGAAATATGAATACCGTATTTAGATTATCTTAGAGTCTATTCTTAAATTAATAGAATCCAATTGGGTAAATTCTATAATGTTTTAGAGATATTTTTTTAACTCCAAATATGAGTTTTATTGAATACTCATCCATATGAATTGATGGGAGACCTAGATATAATTTTGAAATGACATCATCAAACTCTTATAAAATGGGAATATTAATAATTTTCATTATCTCACAAACCATTTGAGATTAATAACATTGATTTGTGAAAATATAGTTCTCTATGATGGCATAATTTTTCACTAGAATCTCATACTCATCCTTTAATCGATTGATGGTTATAGATTGATCTCGAATATAAAATGTGACTTCACTTAAATGAAAATTGATATGAGTTCCATTAAGAGATATATGATCCATTCCAAGAATAACATAAAATTATTATATAGTATGGATCAAAAGATATGCAATAATTACATTACAACAAACTTCATCTAGAGAATAATTAAAAACGATTCATGTGAATGTTTTTCCATTAAGAGAAGCAACAACTAACTCAATATCTACTTTTTGAGGTAATATGATAATAATCATAGTATATTAGTTCATAAATAAAAGACTTGTTGTATCCAAGATCAAATAAAACATTTTCTACATTAGAGTGGATAGTAAGTGTACCATTCACCACATCATTATTGTACTCCACATGGTAAATATTTATTTCATGTTACATGCCATTGGCTTTGTAATTAAGAGTTTGTTTACATTGATCATCATAAAAAACCCTTGAATTAAAAAAATGATTGGAATAATGCCCCAATTAAATGCACTTATAACATTTATGTTTAGGAGGTCCATTATAGGTGTCATTTTCCATATTTTCATAGTATACATAATTTTTCATTCACATTGGCATTCAACTGCCTGATGACCTTCTTTTACCGGAATTAAATATTTACTACACCCTTTATGAAATAATACACCATATTTCTTTCCACCCATTTAAAATAACGTAACACTCCTCTTATACTTAGTGTAGCCTTAATATTTTCCCTTGATTTCAATTTTTGATACTTATTAATCATATTGGACTGATGGGATACACTGACATCAATATCAACATTGAGGGCACATCTAATGATTTACTAAAATCTATTGAATTCTATTATGGATAATTCCTTGGAGAGACATACATGTATGCCACTAAATAATCAATAAATTTTTCTCTCAAGTTTGTTAATAATTCCAGAATTGTATCATGCATGTCTTTGAAAATTTTATTTGAAGGTACGAATGGATTCTTCATCATTTTTATTATTCTAAATGAACACATTCTATATAGTTTTTTAATATTACAACGAAATTACATATTGAGAATAAATTTATTTATCACATCAAATTACATGGATTCAATTTCAACACTTCGACTCAAATAATTTATAATTATCCACCATTGATCACATACACCTTCAATTTGATGGAAATTTATGATTACATTATCATGTTCTAATCATTGGTTTACTGAAAATATCATCCCAGTTGTACTAATCCACTATTCATCACCAAATAGATCAGAATAACCATTTAATGTAGGTGTGAACTTTCTCATTATGGTATCAAGAGAATAGTGTTCCTTCCATTATTCGTCTGGAAGTCCTTCGTGATTGATAACATAAATATTTTTTGTGATAATAGATACATGATTTTTCATTCCATCTCAGATAAAATTTGTTTACTCAGGATGAAAATCATTTCAATTCCCATCACATTCATCATTATTGTGGTTCCTCTTTGTTAAATACATTGAAAAAAACCATGAAGTACAATAGGAGAAAGAGTAACCATAACGGTAAAACCACCTAAAAATTGAATTTTGGATATTTATGTTGTATTATAGTTTTTTATGATAATTTCAATAACTCTATGATTGTAACCTATACATTAACAGATCATTAGAGTTCTTCCTTTTATTTATTTCAAACTTGATTCTAAAGGATAACTATACCATTGCAAAGATACAAATAATAATGAACCCTCCTTTACATACATTGGTATTAATTCAAATATAATTAATATTTATTAACAAAAATAAATCATCCATTACATTAATGTGTTGGAATAGTGTCTTTAGAATCTAGGAAACATAAATAATTGGTTATTAAGATATCTTAATTGCCTTTCACTTATATATTCATAACTAGACACCTTTTGACATATCGTATTTAATATCCTTATTCATGACCTCTGGAAATGAAACATATGAAAGGGTGAGATCAAATTCTCAGTAAGTGTAACCATGATAGATATAAATCATATCAAAATCATTACATGTATAAAGATAACATTATAAATCTTATAATACATATGAATGATTATGATATCTTTCCATGGGATAAATCTTAATATTTCATAAGAATCAATGAACGTATTACCAAAATTCATAACTTAATTCATGTAATTTTCAAAACTACACATAAGAATAAAAACTCATTTAATATTGGTCCATGATCATCGTCTGGACCATTATAGTAGACAATGTAAATTACTAAATTGAGTCAGCTCCTCATTCCTGCCCTATATTATGGAACCCTGATCATTTCCATTTCCAGCCACCTTAATATAATTATATATAAATCATTACCCAATGCATTGTTGGGATATATAGGTAATACCCATCTATTGATGAATTCATTCATAGGTGTTCCACAATAAAATAAATCATTTTTCATTGAAAAACCTAAGGACTAAAATGTGTTTCTTATACATCCTTGCATCAAAACATAATCAATATAATATAAATGGATTTAATAAATATAAGTTCATCATAAAAAAACTCAATCAAAAGGAAAAATACAGATAATATACTTATAATAAATCCATATTAAATAATTTCAACTTAGATGGAAAATAATTTAGATAAAACTCTTTAAATTAACTCATGAGGAAGATATCATTTTTTGTTCAAAATATTTTCTTTTCTAAATTTTTAGAATATTTTAAAATAAATAAATTAATTTGAAAATAAAAATCATATATTGAAATGTATTCTTCATTTAAATATTGTTTTATAAACATTTCTAAATCCATTCGTTTCGTATAATTAAAAGTGAACATTCTTCTCGTACTTTTGTCAGAATGAAAAGAATTACCTTATACAAAAAATGACAAAATATTTATTTCATACAATTTAAGAAAAACTCACTAACGGGTAAAATTGAATTTTATCCATTGCATAAGGATATAGAAAATAATTTTGAATACATATTATTTAATCCTAGATGTGGATGATAAATATACCATAGTAATTACTTACGTAGAATCATTATTAGATAATTATGAGATTAAAAAAACATTCCCCCTTACCGAAGTTCTAATTTCCATTATATGTTCCCAAATATCATGTATAATGGATTAAATAATGTCATTGACATATTTTTTAATCATAGTAATTTTAATGATATAGTATATGATCATGTGATCATTTGTTTGTTCGTAACATTATTACTTTCCTATTATTCATTATCTTTATTATTTTCATTTACATGTTTTGTTGGATATGTTCTTCTTATTATGATATATTTTAATCATTAGAAGAATAATATTGGTATAATATGTATCATATTTAATATTTCAATTAATTTATGTAATCATGAACTAATAAAAATAATATAGAATGAATCAAAAAACATTGTGGAGATAGTAGGGTATACTTACCCACACGTGACGATATCATTCCCATAATTTTTGAATTGTATTGAAGCGTATAGTAAATAATATTCCAAAATAAATATAATGTTTTAATTATAATATATATTCATTATTTTAATCATTATAGAAATCCAAATATAGTTGGGGTGATAAACAAATTAAACCACAGTGTGCAGGCGGTAAGTGGTACGTACACATGCTTGGTGATTTTGTTTTTTGTAGGATGGATAGAAGATGAAAAATTGGTTTTTAATAATTAGAATAAAATATAAGTATATAATTTATATTTAAGGTATTACATTATAATTAAACAACACATATATTGGAATTATATGAAGATGTCACATTGAATTAATCTGTAGAGTACATTTTCTCTTCTTCGAAGTACATCATCTAAATTTCATCTAAAAGAACATGATTTGGTCTTTAAAAACCCATATCCTCAATAATGATACTTGAGATGTTTAGAATGGATATTTTATGGGTATTTACGATCATAATGTCTCAATGTGAATTGAGGAGATGGTGGATCAGGTTCTCTTCCATAAATAATGTTCGTGTTACTTTTGGAAACTCCAGGAATAATAATTTATAATATAATATATCCATACAAAGAAAACATCCAACATGTCCCAATATAGATGATGAGATGAAATAAGGTTTAAATATCATAATCCAGAAAAAAAATAAAATGTTCTATGTCTTTTTAAACCATAAGATTTTAATTAACCTTTAGATATTCTACTATATTTTAAACAAGGGTAACAAATATTTAAATATTTATTGGTTGAAATATTTACATATATGATGTCAATTAGTCGATAAATAAATAAACTATAACATTTTTAACTATATAATAATTATTATATATTTTTGTAAAAAATAACTATTATTAAATAATTTAATGAAACTGGATTTTGCTAAAAAAAACATGTGTCAGTATTGACACTATAAAATTAATTTAATTTTAAAAATATTCATATTACAATTTAACACAGAGAATTTTTTTTATTATATTACTATGACTTCCAGGAAATCTATAAAATAAATTTAAAATATTAATTATCTCAATAAATTTTATTAATAACATTTTTTTGTTAACTACATTAATAAAATAATTAGTACATCTATTTTGTGTAATTATTTTATTTTTATTTTGATAAAAATTTATAATAAAATAATAACATGAATATATATATATATATATACACTAGAATTCATAATAATATGTTTTGTCTAATTAATCAATTGACATTCCAAAATTCAAAGTGTAGAAATTTTAAAAACATGAATGTGACTACATTAATAGCCCATTAATTAAAATAATATAAGTGTCATAATACCACATATAAGGTTCCAATTGCTTAATAATTCAACCCATAAATGGTTATGGTTGATATGTACTTTAAAAATAAGATTTGGTCTCATGTAAGGGTATTTTAATGGTCAATATAATTTTAATAATAATTATATTAATGATTTTTCCTAAATTAATTAATGTATGCATCAATAAAATATATGTCATTAAGTAAATTAGTTATTTTAAAAAAATTAGAAATAAAATCTCACGATAAATAGAAACATTTATTTATTTAAAATGATTATTTATAATAGAATTTATCTAATTTATAACATTATTTTAATGATGACATTTTTATTAAAATTTGAGTCAGACATATTTTACTTTTCATCAATTAATGATAAATTAAAATTCCTAATCTCATAAAAAGTATCTCTCAATGCACACCATATCACCTCAAAGATTTTTTATTTTTCAAAAAAACATCCAAGGATTTTATGATAAGTGATATGGTATGTTATTAATAGTATGATTTTCCCTTAAAAACCTGATTAACTATTTTACTATTTTAATAAATATATCTAATGTTACAATTCTAAATGACCGAAATTAAAATAAGCATATTCCAAAAATTATAAACTAATAATTAAATATATGGAATACATTTTTCGAAATTGAAAACATAGACGTTTTATTATTTCATTTAAATCTTATAAAAATGTCAGAAAGAGGGAAAGTGTTTAAGAAATTGAAACATTGTGAATGATTTAATTGTTTTTATGTTTGAATTAAATGTAAAATTAATGATAATGACATAAATTTTATTGAATGTTAAAAATATATTATACTTATTATTTAAAACAATTAACTATTATAATTCACCCATATAAATTATCTCTATTAAAAATTTGTTTTTCAATTACAATTCAGTGTGTTTTTACTAATCATCAAAACATTAATGTTAAAAACAATTAAAAAAATTTAACCATATTAAATATTTATATCAAGCTTCCAAAGAACATGTTTATTTTTCCATATAAAAATTATTAATATGTTGAAATCTAAATTTAAAATGGGTTCACTAATAAAATGTTTCAAACTATCATTTGAAAAAATATATGTTTTTATAAATCCAATAGGGATTCTTCATACCCTCTCAACAAAATATCTATTGGATTATTATAGAAAACTATTAAATATATAAAAAATAAATTTACATATTTGCATTAAAAAATTTTATTTTACATAATATATTAATAATTAAATTAAAATATATTATTGATTTATATTATATATATATAATTTTTTACAAACTAATTCACAATATATATTAATTTTTAGTTATGTTTATTCCCACTAACTTAATGTCTAGGCTGAAATAGTCATTTTATACAAAGAGCATCTCATGGTTCGTTTATACACATTATTTCATGCAATGAAATATATGAAATGATCAAAACTATTTAATGAAAATATTAAATGAATGTATATTGGTGTAACAAAGAATGTATAAAAACAAGGCTTGAGGTTTTTTTTATTAGATGATTTTTTATTCTATTGTTTTGTTTATATTGACATGGAATGTTTTTTATTTTTTGGATTGAGTGATCAGTTGTTTTTGATAGTTTTGAATGGTTGGTATGTTTCAATCAATGGTGTAATGAAATTTTGGTCACAATTTTCAAGGGGAAATATGAATTAGGTTGTGGGTAGATGGAAGTGTTGGTTTTTGGGAAGGTAATCTGATATACAGCTATCGATATTTCTATTATTATGATATTCTTTTAAGTTGTTTGATTCATGGTATGTTAATATATAAATGGTAATAGTTACTCAGTAGTAATGGATTTTAATTGGTAGTTATAAAATTGGAAAACATGTATTAAATGAATTAAATTAAATCTCTATTTTAAAAAATCCCTAATAAATGAAATGGTTGTATATGTGATGGTTGAATCAAGGATGAAAAAGGGAAAAATTAGTTAAATAATTAATTGAATTTCATATTTAATGTAATATTGATGTTAAATGGTAAATCTATAGATGATTAAGTAATGTTTTAGTTGTGAATAGGGACAAGTATTCAGGGTATTTTTCTATTTATATAGAATTTTATTTTATGATGTTTTAGTCTCGAATGAGAAAATAGAATGTTTATATGCGGGGAATTATTGTAATAAATAATGTTTTTCTGAGGGGTTTATATATTGAATCAGAAAAACCCACTGAATCCAACTTCCATGAAAGTCTATAGACATATTTTCCCAAGGTAGGTGGACTTATGTTTTTTACACATGACATGTATGAAAATTATTTATTTGATAGGATTTGAATTTAAGTTCATTATATCCAATCTGGGGGAATTATTTCATACTTTTTGACTCTTTTATAGATCCTCTTTTTTTTCAATATCCTTTCCAAATTTATACAACAGACTAGTTTCCCACATATAAGCAATATATTATTAGAATTTATAGATTCCAATATTTGTACATATTAGAGGATAAATATCAACAAAAATATCAATATATATAATTGGCTCCATATCATTGGAACACAGTATATATATTTCGGAATTTCCATATTTATTTATTACTACAAATTTATATATAATTTTAGGGATTTATGATTTTCGATAAACCATATGGAAACTCTAGAATTTAAATATAACCAGGAATGCAGAGATTTGATTTGTGTTGGGATTGGGACCATGAAAGTGATTTCTACATTTTTTTAGAATTTTATTAGAAATCATATGGTTTGGTTCCACATTATGGTACATGCAATTAATTTTAAATTAATGAGTCATGGGATTATCCATGTAGTTTAATGATAAGTCGTAAAGACAAAAATTTCATAGGATCTCAACGATGGTTGGCGTGTGACTTATACATGAAAGGACCTTTCTATATGGAATCACATGTAATATAACTATAAGTGATTGGATTGATCTTATAAGTAATATGGACATTCAAATATGGATCCAAATGGATAATATCTTGATGGAGGTGATAATGTTTTGGACCTAGAATGAATATAGCCCTCTATGTGGGGTTCGATATTATCCAGAATGTATAGAAATAAAGATTGTAATTGGTTAATGATGTTTGGTTTGAACCATATAGTTCTGTGAATCATATCCTATAGTGACGCAAATTATAAACCAAATATTATTGTTGGATGTTGTTTAATAAAGGAAAAAAGGATAAAAATTGATTCATTTTGATTATTCTAGTGACATGATTACCTCTAGTCCCTATGCAGAAATTTTTTATTTTTAGTGTGAGAAACATTGAAACGTGAAAATTGGTCACATTTTATAATTTTATGTCAATGGGGAATACATTGTAGAGAATCCCTTGATTAATATACTCTCATTCCACAATTGGGAAAGGAATGAGATATAACATCTTTCATGAAATAAAATAGGCATATACCTAAGGTGGTTGACCTAGACCACATTCATGAATCTTAGGTTCCCCATATTAAATCTTCTTTCGAAACCCCATGACTTTTTCTTAAAAGTATTCTTATTATAAAAAATACATTGATTAAATATATAAAACATTATGTTTCAAAAATCTTGTAGGAGTAAGGTGTTTTATCTCCTAATGGGAAGAATACCACTAATTTCTCCATGATATGGGTCGTTATTTCCATGGGGATACAAGATTTAAAACATCCTAAGAATGAAAAAACTAAGGGTGGAAATTAAGGGGATATCCTATACATAAGAAATTTAAGATTTAAAGTGAAAACCCTAGAGTATCATATATATATCATCAGGTAGATCTACTTTTCAATGGCATGTCCTACACATAATCATCCATGTATTTTTTTCATTGACGAAAGATGATAATATTCACACCTCACAAAGGGGATACAATAAATCCAAATAATAATCAGGATGTGTGAATTGAGATAGGGGAGATAAATCCCTAGGGTTACCCATTATCATATAGAAGAAATTCTATGTGAAAAAAGGGAAACTGAAAAAGTGTTCCTTTATAATGTATATATTTCATGTAGGAGATTCCCTCCTTCATAAATATCCAAGATCACATCCCCTTCCATAAATTATTTCATTATGTATTATTTCCATTCATGAAGGCCAATTATTTTTGAAGTATATATAACTTTCTATTGAACCAAATTACCTATATTTTAGGGCATCATAAAAGTCATATATTTCTCCATGAAGGAAAATTTAATCATGTCACTCCTGGTCATTGACTCTCTATGCCCATATGTGTATTTTTTTGGGATGGACTAATTTTTTTAATGGTGTTTAAGAGATTTTTGTAATGTAATTGTTGGTTTATTGGCCCTAATACAATATAAAGAGTTCATTATTGGATTTATTTCATTACAAATGAAGTTAATTTTTTATGAGTGGAAAATCAAGTCAACTATATGAAATCAAATCTGTTGTTGGGGGTATGAAATCACAACCTCAAACTAAATTTTTTATATGTTGGTGGAAAGTCAATAACTCTCACATAAAATAAAATTCATTTCTTGAGGGTTCAACATTTCAAAATCCCTTTTTTATGCAATGATAATTGACCAGTCTCACTCATCACATTAGTTTCTATGATAAGAAGTCGGACTACTATGATTGTTTCTCTCATTTTCCAACATCTACCAAAATTTTCATCACATTCGTTGTTATTTTTGGTCCATATCCATTAAGAATAATTTAACAGAATTCTTGATAATTTTTCAAGCTTCAAAATATAATCCCCCAATTAATGGTGTCTCATCGGTTAAAAAATTATTATATTATGAGGTAAAAGATCCACCATCAGGAGTAATACATAGTGTATCGGTGGACATGGAAGTCATCCATACCTTATAATGCGTGTCAATGGAATTCAATTTTAAATGTGATGATAAGTGTAGTTAAACGATCAACTCTAAGGTAACATTTTATGATTTCTATCCTATGATGGTCATCATTTGTGGTCAACCTTCTTCGCAACGTAAAATATTTTACATAATTAGTGCCTAAAAATCATTAACTCGTCGAAACTGAATTTTTATAGTGGAAAAAACAACATTTTACACATATTGATATAGTTTTTCTATGAATAACATAGTTCCTATTACTATACAGATGATTTTAATCATTATAAAATTTCCTTGTATTTATTTTTGTTGTGGGGATTTGATGATTTCTATTTTTTGTCTATTTTTAGAGATAATAAATCATTATTTGATGCATATTACGGATTATATGTCCATATATTAATGTATAAATTCCATTACTAACAATGTGAAAGACAATTAAAAATATATATTATTCTAATGAATAATATCCTAATCAATATTCCAGTCTCTAAGCATAAGAATTTTTCATTTCTCAAAAGACTATATCAATATAATTTATGTTAAAAATATGACACTAATATATATGTGGCTTGATTATACATTCCCTATATTTGTAATGATATTTACTAAATCTATTTTTAGGTGGCCATCTAGACTAAGAGATGGATAGTACCAGAGATAGGTCAAATAACCATATATACTTTGAATGGATCATCATTGGATAATAATTTCTATTAATCTATCCAATAACCTACCAATCTATATTAATCAAAAAAACTAGCATTTCATAGATTATTTTTTATATATTATATAATTCAATGTGGGCTTATGGTTGGGTTAGAAATTCAATAACAAATGTTATTTTTTGTAATGTCCCTGATATTCCCTTGAATTATTTTAAATATTATATGGAATTAATAAAAGATTAGGCACTAAGGAAACATAAAATTATGAATATCTGTGTGCCCATAATAGTTCTAGAAAAATATTAAATATTAAATAGAACCAATATTAATATTGACTGAAAAACTAGAATAAAATCTATGTTGGTGTTGTCATTAAAAATATGAGGGAAACATTGCATTCAGACCAGTGAGTTGACAATATGCGAGGCCTAGCATTCTCTGGAAATTTTCAACTATGAAAAGTAGTTTGCAAATGTAATGGAAATAAAAATATTTGAATTAATATATTTTGATTCAATTCCACAACATTTCTATTATATTATTAATTAAATAAGAGGCATAGTTTTACTCTCTTTACCAAAGAATTCCCTGAATTCTTTGGATAAATCTCTCGATGGATGTGGATGTGATGGTGGATCTAGATCATTCTGGACAAATATCCATCAGAAAATATTCCCCTACCATTATTTCTAATTTCCTATTTTTTGTGTTTATATTTTATTTTCATTACCCATTTCTAGAATCAATAATGATTTTGGATCATCAAACCTATAGGTTGACCTATGGTTTGATAATTCATGTTGGATAGGCTTAATTGGGGGAAATCATTGGCGTTTGTTGTAATATATTATTATTTCATTATTATATAATATAAAGAGAAAAAATTAAGGATGATGCAAAAATTTATTAGGTATTTTACTTCTGGTGTTATTTTTTCTTTTCCTACCCTCATTCTTAGCCTTTTTCGTCATTGGATCCTCAAGGTAGTGACTTGTCTTGTCCGGACTCATTGACCACGATCACACCCCCATACATACAATAAGATGAATCAATGCCTATAGTAGTTTACAATGTGACACGTGGATTGTGGGATTGGATTCAATTTATGAAATGAAGCACAAGATCATGATTGTTATCCTGCAAGAGAAGGGGCTTCAGCGGCCATCACATGCTGCAATAGGAGACGACATGAGGTGGCGGAAGGGGATGAAGCTCTGGGGGACACAACTCTGCAACATGGAAAGAATCTTGGCCATGAAGAAGGGCCACATGTTGGGGAGAATTCAACATGAAGGATGATCACATGGGGTATGTACGGACATTGTGGTTCGACCGTGTAGGACGTGGTGCAACACAATGCGGACCAGTGGGGTAGGAAGTAGGGGTAGACCATGTGCATTAGAATTGAGTGCACAGTGCATGAGGGAAAGAACATAGGAACTAGGATGTTCCATATGGCTACACAGGCTTAGCCAGCTGGCCGAGTTGCCTGGACAAGGTCTGGTCGGCCGGCGGGGTGGGCCTGCTCTGATGGTTCAGGTCGGACCTGGGTTGTATCAGTTAACTGAAATGATCATAAAAATCAAATCGAGTGTCTATTTCACACGTGTTCAGTAGTGAGGGTACCATTGTGATGCGAATTTTTTATGAGAGTATTGGTGGGTCTTAGATCAGACATTTTTTCTAGTGAAAATAGTTATATACATGGGAAGTATAAAGGGTCATGTGTGACAACTGTTGTTACTAATAGTCATTGATTACCATCTGTTTTATACAAGAATTTATTTCTCTCATCCACCATATCATGGATGAGTTTTGTAAGGTTTTTTTACCTTTTATCATTTCTCTGAAGGATTTTGGTATTGTTTTCTACTCACAAGAGTATGATCCATTTAGAATTACTTCTAATATATTTTTGTTGGAATACTTCTATATCACTAAATAGGATCTAATATTCCATATTCATGACTAAGTTAGAGACTTCTGTATTTATGTGACCTATATCACTAAGCAATGATCCAGTAAAAAGAATAATTATACATATAGACTCATAATTATCACCCCATATCCCCAGCTATGATTCTCCATTAATATATCATATCTGTCTTTATATCATTCATCATATTACTCTCATGATGGTTTATGTTGTAACATACATATTGGGTTGACATCATAAGTTTAATTGGACTCATTAGGGTGTTCTACCAGATAAGTGCTTCATATTATTTTTCATTGAATAGTTAGTGGTGGTATGTGGAAGTTGCGACTTACTATAAAATGTGTGTTATTGTTTTATTATATATGGATATTCTTGTTAAATTTTGTTGATATATACTTGTATAGAAATTACTATAATATTTATTTATGATATTCATTTTGGTTTTAGTGTGTCCTTATGAGATTTGTTATACTCACCCCTTCATGGTATTTTCCAACATGTATCTTGTCTTTTCCATACAATAATACTTTTCACCAAGCCTTGGTTGTAAACAGACCAGAGAGAGCATTATGAGATCAGACATATCATGGTGTTCCTACAACTTCAGACAATAGCCTTAGTACCTTGCCTGTAGGTTAGATTAGGTAGGGTTTTCTATGGATGATTTTTATGAACATGTTTACAAACAATCATTTTGGTGGGATTTTATTTTGGCCCATTTTACATTCAATCACATTCACTATTGTACTTTTGTTATGGGTTATATTGATTTTCATGTATTTTGTACATAGTGTTTTTACATTAAATAATTTCTTGGCATGGAAATGTGTGCGCATGTACATGTACTATGGAAATTCTACCCTTTTTAGTGATATGCCTACTAGTTGATAGTCACAACACCTTGGCCTATTAGATATGAGATACAGTACTCATGGGATTGGAACTTATGGGATGGGTCATGATATAGTGGTATCAATGTAAGTATGTTCAACCATAGGACTAAGAATCCATGAGAATGGTTTGCGTAAACATTTGTTATGTGTTTAATGTTCTGATTTTAGACCAGGGACATTGGTGTTTGAGTGGCAGCTGACATATCCATACACTAGAACATTGATAACAAAATTTTCTACATGGTACATGAGTACACTAGAAACAAAGAGAAAATTTCAGATTCATTATATTTGAATGAGTTGGAATTTATATGTCCTTCATTATTCATCTATATAGATATTCTCATTGATTGTGGTACATCTAGTTTCTTGAAATGATATTTCCACAAAACATACATGCTACAATTCAATAGCTCATTCAAGAGGAAGAAACCCTCGGTGATGAGGGTTCAGTACAAGGACCATTTTCCCATATGTTACCTCCTGGTGGTGAACTAGTCGTAACACCACCTTTGGAGATAGATGTTATACCCAGATTTCCAGCAGACAAGGAGAATTTTTTGAGCACACTTTATTTGATTAATAGACAGAGACTCCTCAGGATTCGAGGTGAGTCAAAAACACAACAATCTATGGATATGATTGAGGTAGTGACATGATTGTTTCATCTAGTCGAGACTCCAGTGGATGAGGAGGTGGTCCATGTAGCAAGCCTTCTATAGGGATTAGCAATGCTATTATGCACTATGGATATTCAAATCCTTGATCTGGGGAACATCTCATTGGATGATTTCGAGAACCTCTTCGAAGAAGTGTTATTTCATGTTATGGTATGTGCTCAGTTTTTTCTTAGAGCTTCTTTCTCTCTTACAGAGAAGTATTACAATAAAAAATTATTCATAATGGTTTACCATCTTTTCAAGCACTCAAATGATATTATCAGGGATCTTTACATCTATCCTCAGACATTCAAGCGAGGTATTCATAGAGATATATGATCTATTCGTATCCCACAGAGCATTCCTAAATATTTTGGGGTGTTTTAATGGGATTTGGTGGTAAATAAATAGCTGGCTGAGTAGATACTTCTGATGACTTTTCTAAGTGGATGAAATGGTGGAAATCCCCCAACAGTAGGGTGCCAAAATCAGTATCAGGGATCCAAATATGGGATTCATTTTTGGTGGAGGTATCAGGTGATAGGATCTATGGTTCATGTTTTATAGGGTGGATCCAGTCAGTCTAAAGGGTGGTGGTGAAACACATGGGACTTCATGAGACAAATCAATCAATTTTCTCCTACCTACCATGAAATTAATAGAGAGGCTATGGATGGACCAGGGGGGAAGAGGCAGAGGAAGGGGAAGGAATATCTACAAATTGGTGGATGTAGAAGAGGAGCTAGAAGAGTAAATGGTTGTTTTTTGATATTTTTACGTGTTACCCCTCCAAAAATAACATGTGTTCCATGGTAGGATCCTAGAGCTAGAGGAAATGGTAAAAGCATCATTATTTTCCGTATAATGACCTAGAGGCTCAAGGGATGATTCGTGTATCAATTATTGACTTTCTAAATTTATCTACTATACTAATATACATTGTTTTTCATCATTCCATTCATTACAAATATAATGTTTGAGACATTGAGATTTAGGTTTAATCGTTAACTAAAACCTTATGCCCATAGACACTTCCAGGGTGATACATGATGGTCCAACAACAATGTCGATAGTGTTACCTTATCCATGGAGGTGGGTTTTTTCTGTTATAACCACTTTGTGGAAGTGTTATGTACTTATGATGACATTCTTATTTTGAATGGGTTATCTTCGCGTGATTCCTTGTTTGACTATATTTTGAAACTTTTTGGTGTGATTTCCATGATTGGATGATTTTTTTGTTAGTATGAAGTAAACATAGGGAACACTGTGTGGAATCAACTATAAGAGGGTGCATCTGATCACTCATCTCCTAGATAACATACCCCTTAGTACAGTAAATTTTATTAGTTTCAAGTTCCCAGTAGTTGCATTAGAGTACGCGTAATTATTTCCTAATGATGTTCAAGGATTACCTCTTTCCTGGGTTATATACATTTTCCTCAACTTACACCATGGAATGACACTGATATCCAAACTAGCATATCCAACATCTTAGGTACTACTTTGAGATCTAAGGATTTCATTGGAGGATTTTTAGTGAAAGAGATTTGGGAAAACCGTTGTTTCACCCTGGTCATCCCCAAGGTTCATGGAAAATATAAATCATAGAGATTGAGGTTGTGTATTGACTACCAAAACCTAAACGAGGTGACTGTGATGAACAACTTTCCACTCTCGGTGATCGATGATCTCTACCACCATTTGCGATAAGAATTGTTGTTTTTGAAGGATGTAATTCGATCAAGATATCACTAGTTATAATTAAGGAATTAGTATGATACAATGATTTCTTTCTAATTCCCATATAGTCAATATGAGTACTTTTTTATTCCATTTTGTGTCTCAAATTCCTTCATAGTATTAATGGGATTCATGAATAGTATCTTCCAGCATCAGACTAGTTCACAGTAGTCTTCATTGAGATATCTATGTGTACAAAACTTATATAGAAGATCATGTGTGAAACTGAAGGATGGTTCTGGACATACTAAGAGAGGTCCATGTTTATGGGAAACTCTCAAAGTGATAGTTTTGGATTAGGGAGGTCCACGTTTTGTGACATGTTACTTCAATGGGTAGAGTTGTTGTGGGTGAGGCCATAGTCGAGGCTGTGTTAGCATGGAATCCACCAAGGAGCATGATAGATTTGTGGAGAAATTAGTGATTGCATATGGGTTATTCTAGTTGATACCACATGAGTAGAACTATGTTACCAATGATTTAGAGTTAGAAGTTGTAGTGTCCATGTTGAATATGTGGTCACAAGACCTAATGTTCCATATGTTTATCATATACTATGATAACATGATTCCAAATTTTATATTATCATACAATGATCTAAAATAGGGATAGAGGCATCATATATAGTTCCACCAATATACTGACATTGAGGTAGTTTATACTCCAAATAAGTTGAATGTTGTTGTGGATGCTCTCAGTGGGAGACCGAGTTCGCAATTGTTGGATGATGTGTTAGAGGAGTTGTACTCATTTAAATTATCCACTATGGATTGATATAGGGTATCATACCTCCAGTCAATGTCTGTTATCCCTACATTATTAAAGTGAGTCCGGGGGCATAGCTTGGGGATACCAACTATAAGATTCTATGTTATAATTTATCCATAGGGAATGATATTAATATATATTTTATGGGTGGGGGGAATGTAATTATATTTATTGTTTGAACCTTTGTACAAGTATTGTTAGAGGAGTAAATTTTGAGGGCGTTTCACACAGCCCCATTGGCAGTACATCGTGGTATGTCAAAGACATACTCGAGCCTCTGATGTTAATTTTAGTGGTTTGTGACAAAAAAGGTAGTGGTGGAGTTCATTTCTAGATATCATAAATTCAAAAAGGTGAAGGCTGAGAAACAAGTTCCTGTGTTATAATAACATCTCCATAAATATCTAGAATGTATGAGGGATGGGGTATTCATGGTCATTTTGAAAATCCTACCACCTCTGTCCATGATACATGATAACATCTGGGTGTCCACTGACTGACTCACAATGTCTCCCAATTCCTACCTATCTGGGATTAGAGATCATAAGATATGATGGGACACCTCTACCAGAAATATAACATTAATCTTCATGTAGTTAAATCGATTATTTTTTCATATTATGATTCTTGTTTCACATGTCGGTTGAGAAAGGGATTGGAGAAGGAGTCTAGGACTCAGTAACTCATAAGAAAATGATTTCATTACTAGATGGATGTCTAGATGGAGTGGTCTATTCAGGTTCTGGAGGAAATGATGTGTGATTTTATATAGTATTTAGGTCATTGTTGGGGGGACCACCTACAACTGGTGGAGTTTTTGTACAACAACAACTAGAACTCCACCAATGTTATGGAACCATATCATGAATTGAATGGTTGAACAAGGTTGTGACTTTTTTCAGTACTAAAAAATGAGAGGCACAACTCATGAAACCCAATTTAGTGAAGGATCCTAATTAAACGTTAAGAATAATCCATGAGCATATGAACACTATTTTTATCTTGTAGAAGTTATATGATTAAAAGGGATCGATACCTTTGGTGTTTCAGGTGGGAGACCATTTGTTCCCTTGCATCTCACCTCAATGTGGGTTTATGATATTTGGTCATGGTGGTATGTAATATATGTGGTTCAGTGTACCATTCCATATACCATGTATAGTTTTTGAGGTGGTGTATCATATTTCACTTCCCTGATTATTGCGTTGGGAAAATGATGTCTTCAATGTGACACAATTTAGGTTGTACGTTCCAGAACTATAACACATCTTAACTAGGGTGGGATAGAACTTTAGGATGGGGATATTATTCTAGAGTATCTTGTCGAGATCATGGATCAGTTGTAAAGGTTCCATTTTTGGTGAAGGATTCTCTTAAGTGATGCCCAATGGCAGTACAAGAATCTCCAGGAGATCACTTGGGAGCAATAGGCTCAAATCCATGCACAATACCTATTTCTTTTTTAGCAGCAATTTTTCTAAAGACTGTGATTTTAAATCCCTGAATATTTGAGAATTTAACATCTTTTAATTTTATATTTATTATCTTAAATAATATAAATATTTATTACGAGACATGGTGCTGAGATGGAATGCAATTCTTCGACACAGTGTGCCCCAAATATATGTTTGAAAAATATTACTCTTTAAATAGAACTTTTGAGTGGTTTTCCTAAAAAGTTAAATAAAATCTAAACTGGTGCATGAATCTGATATATGAGGGCACCATAGGATTCATAATAGTGAGTTTACTATATGAGAGTCCAAAAATTTTCTGGTGCGGGTAAAATGTGAAATGTAGTTTTTAGACATAACATGAACAAAAAAATTTCAATTTTTTCATTCAATTGAATGGTGTTTCTTCAGGATTTTAGTTTTTGGTAAGGATCTTGGTTTAGTATTATTATTCTAGAGTTTCCTATTCTCTCTAAAGAAAACCTCGGATAAATCTCTTGATGGACTACAATGAGATGATTGATCAAAATCATTCTTCAAGATTCACAATCAGTAATGGAACCTCTAATGTGAACAATCCTTCCACATGTTGGGACATTCCATTTATTTTATTTCCCCATATAATGAATCAATTATGAATTAATCTCATCCAACTAATAGGTTGACTAATGATTCGATCACTCTTGCACGACGAGATTAATTGCAGGAAATCATTGTGGTTTATTTTAATCAAATCATGTTTCATCATTATTCATTCTAATTAGAATAAATTTAGTGTAATATGAAAATAGGTTTATGATCACATATTAGGGTGCCATTTTTGGTTTTAATTCCACTATTCTAGGGGATCTTAATCACTGGACCTCGTGGTCATGGCTCGACTTTTATAGAGGCTCCAACTGAGATCGGACCCTCAAAGTGATGGTAAGATGAATCAATCCCCAAATTAGTGTATAATGTGAACATAAGATAAAATAATTGGTTATGTTTTGAATAATGGATCACCAGAACAACATTTGCGGCCATCTTGTGCAACGGTGTTGACAACCAGCATAGGCAGCAGCTACCGGTGGTTCATTATAACGAATGGTAACACGGTGCACCGGAAACTATCGTTGAACTATGGAACATGGTGAAATGGATTTCCAGTTCAATGTGGGATGAGGCTTGACCATGGAATGCATATTTTTCATCAATAAGGGTTCCTAAATGGCGGTGTGGCTTCTTCAAAGTGGAGTATATGAGGAATGTACAGACGCGGCTTGATGACTGTGTGTGACATGGTGACACGATAGGGACTTGGGGGCATGCAGCTTGGCAGTAAAATGTGTGGTGGACTATATAGGCCACAAAAAGATAAGAAAATGTCTTAGAAATATTGAATGATTAATATAGGATGGTCCAGATCGACCCTAGTAGAGCGGACCAAGTTTTTTGGGTTTGATCAGGCTCGATTCAGAGTGAGGATGGAACATTTTACTTAAATGATCATAACATTCAATCAGATAGTCTATTTGATGTACTATCAATGGAGTTGGTACCCTTGTGATGAGACTATCCATATGAGAGAAATGGTGGGTCTTATATTAAAATTATTATACCCATGCATGGTACATTTACACATGTAGTACCCCGGTTCCAAAGGAATTATGGGAGTGACAACTTCTCAACATGCACACTCTATTTTCAATGTCAATATATTTTCCTCATCCATCATATATTAGATGATATTAATTGTATTCTATTATCATTATCATTTGTCTAATTTTTTTTTATAATTTAAAACTCATAATAGTATAATCTTTCTTTAGGTCTTCATGGAAAGTGTTTTTGGAATCCCCAGAGATTCCAGATGCAGATCCTCTATTTCTTCTTTGTGCCCTAGGTAGAATCCTAATAATTGAAATGATAAAATTTTCCCAACATTGATCCACTACTTATCGGATTAGTATATATTTTTACATTAGTATCACCACATGGAACTGGTTGAGATAATCCATGGAAGTATCGTATCTCCCTTCTAATCTTTCAGCTTATCTTTCTCATTATGGTTTCTGATGAATAGTACATAATAGATTGACATCATCTATGCTATTGGACTCAATAGTGTGATATAATAGATGAGTGAGTTATGGATTAGTTTATATGAATCCCTAGTTAGAGTATGTGGTATTTTTTACTTAACGTATACTATGTGGTATGGTTTGAGTATATCGGGATATTCTTTTTATATGTTGTAGACATGTACTAGGGTATATATTTTTTTAAACAACCATTTTTTTCACTGTGTTTTGGGGGTGTTGTACTGAGAATTTTTATACTCACACCTACATGGTTTATTCATGCTCATTTTGTGTCATGTATTGTCAAATTAACTATTCACAGAGACCTAGGAAGACCAGAACCTAGTGATACATTGTGACATAAACCTAACATGATTTTCCAAATGCTTTAGATAGTATTCCCATTACCTTGATCATAGGATGGATATAGTATGGGTTTCTACCTGGTAGTTTTTAGAACATGATAAAGTCATTTTTTGGAATGTATTCTTTCCTTATTTGCTTTCCAACACATTAATTATTTTACATTGTTTGTTGGTTATAGTGATTTTCTAGCATTTTTTACATAGTCATATTACATTTCATCTATTGTGGGATTGGATATGTATTCATATGTATAAGTGAAATTTAAATTCATCCCATGTTAATGATATTCATACTATGTTCTAGTTAGTAGCCTCTAACTATTAGAGGTTGGATTAGGTAGTCACGACATGGGACATTCAGGAAAAGGTGGTGACTTATTCTTTAGGGTAAATCCAAGATGTACATATTTTCTGGAGTGGATGGATGTTTTTGGTTTACACAATAGTTTAAAAATTTATCAATTTCTGAGGTCTCTTCCTATTGTGATCCACCACAAACAAATCAATCCTCAGTTTTCAATCACCAACATTTTCAATTTTCCCCATTGTGAATTCGAGACTCATATATTGTATATCTATCAACTGGGTGAAATCCTAGTAATTGGAGAGATGTATGTTTATTCTCTTTTAGAAGCTATTATTATAGTATATTCATAGATATTTTCTTCCATAGTGATAGTCATATGAATATATGTGGACAATTAATTTTTAAAATCCTTTCATTCCCATTAAATTATCCCCTTTAGTGACTGGGTGAAAATTATCATGCATCCTAAGTAGCTAAGGAATATTAATAGGTATAGATGTACCTGATAAACTATATATTATAAATATTTTTATAGATTATACTGTGGTAACCTAGAACTGGTTCAATACACCACATGGGGTTAAAAATTCATGCTAAATACAAATTTATATCATGGCCCAGTATTATCATTTATCATTTTTCATAGAGTATTAGTTTTCTAAGCCTATTAAACTAATTTAAATATAATGATCAACACCTTGTTGTTTGGAGCTATGTTGGTTTTAGAAAAACTAATTAATCTATTCAAAATCATATATATATATATATATATTACTAGTTCATAAATAAGAAATACGGTCAACCCATAAAATTATAGGATCAATAAAATGTCTATATAGATTAATTTAAGAACAAATGTGGTTTTACGATTTTCAGAAAACATAAAAAAAAAATAATTCATCATTTCAAAAAATTATTCTAATCATTATTTTATTTAATCTAATGTCATTTTATTTAAGCAATTTTATTTTTATTATATGTAATCCCATTGTAAATTTATTTTTCCAATGCATTATAACTTCTAGAATATTAACTATAAATGTTGGATGAACTCCTAACACAAAATTCTTACATCAACATATTTGTTGAAGGGGTTTGGACCTCATTAATAGATGATGTGATCATTTATGAACTATAATATTTTTATTGGATCACCTAATAATGTGGATTTATCTAAAATTTAATTTCCTCACCTCATTATAGGATTCTGATTAGTGAATTTTAATTCATCCACTGCCAACATTGGTTAATGTTTTTGTAAGAGGATTAATTTAGGAAGAACATACATTAATCTAGATGAGTAGTGAAAAAATTACCATGGGGTGAATCTATTTAATTTTTTATTTTTTTCATATATTATATATTAAGAGGTTGAGTTGGATTGGTAAACAACCCATTTACTTGTCATATTACCTCTTTGTCGATCTTTTAGGTACTAGTTTCTAAAATAAATAATCAGTTATCCATATATTATACACATTATATGGGATGATAAATTTAATAACCCTTTAATATTAGAAGTTATACATATTGGACTTTTTCACCCAAGGAAGCTGGTAGGGTTTAGGGCATCGATCTTGAAACGATGGGGTTGCATGTTTCATTACTGGGTATCACCCCCAATGATCCTAATTCTGGTCCATATCATAATGAAATATATGAAGGTATCTCTTTATTAGAACACCATGATACATGAATTATGTCCCTAAATACCATATTATGGGATATAAACCTATAATATATAGTATATGGATTTTGGATCCCAATATTTGGGACCAAAACTAGGATGAATAATTTGACATGGTTGCATGTTTTTTTCACAACACCATGACCATTTAGAGAATATTGTTGATAAATTGTACATCCTTCACCAAAATTTATATAGAATTGGAACAATTGGATTTTATTACTATAACATTCATTCTCTAATCCATTATTTTCTAAAATATCATGTGGACTTGTAGGTCCGAGAATGATACCTTGTTCAATTTTATCTTGTTGTCAGTCATGTCAAGACTTAGATGGTTTTACTATATAGTTACAATATTTTTTCATTTGGAATTTAATATTCATGGTTGGAAATATTATTTATAAATATAACTATTTACATACGAGGCTCGTGTTTTAAATAGTGATATAGAATCTACTAGTATAAGACACTATTATTGAATAATTCAGGAGTAGTAAATGAGATTCAAAATACTTTGTTGAAGGTACCTAAGAAATGTACAAAGTATATATTATCCAATGAATGGAATTTACATAGCACCTTGGATCATCACATCATGTGTGGGAATGTTTTTTATACTATACTAAATGAATTTAGTTATTGATATTATTATTTATTTAATTTTCTTTAATATTGACACCACAAATATAATCTAGATTTTTTAGACTCCTAATTATTCTTATTGATCATCAATTGGATAATTTATTGGTATAAAATTTTAAATTTTTTTCTTTAAATATCTCATATTAATTGTTGTTTAATAATTACATGCTAAATTATGAAAAATTATAACATAATTTATTCAATCCTTGTATTTTTTTGATGAAGTCAGACAACATTCATAAGATTTTGAGTCAAAATTTTCTAATCTAGAGCTAGGATGATGTATGGGTATAACTATATTATTACCTCAACAAAAAACTAGATTTGGAAATCCGAGTTGGTGATTTTATATCATAGTTTATGATTCATTATTGAATGAATATTGGTTTATAATTCATGAATATAAGAATTATCTAATGGTTTCCAATGACAAAGGACCTAACCTGTATTTTATTATTCATTTTCTAGGGTCATTTGTCGGTCACTACAAATATGACCCTTTTATGTAATATTCATAACATTTCCCTAACTGTGCTATAATCAATTATTATATTTAATGAATTTACATTATAATAGTCTTCCCTTTGAAATGTTTCGACCTAACATGTCATCATCTTTCTATTTTCAGTTGATTAATTTTCATTAGTCACAACAATGTTCTTGTCCAGTGAGTATAAAATATGCATTTTTAAAGAAATCATATTATTTAATTTATCGATGGAATGATATATTTATATTCACATAAGAATTTTTTTAATTTAATAAGACCAATTTTGGTTATTGCTTCATTTTTTATAGCTTTGACCAATGTTTTCTATGCAGAAAATGTTTATGATAGAGAAGTGTGTAATATTAAGGATGATGTATATGCATTAATATTTTCAATATGTATAATGTTAATTATTAACTAAAAATGTCTACATTAATTTGAAATAGAAATGGGATGTATTAGAATAACCATTATTAATGGAAGAAAACTAAATCTGTTCTCATTCAAGGGAGACTATTGGGAGTATGTGGGATATTAAGAAACTCAACTATATGATAACACATGGGTTTCCAGAATAAAATTATTATAGGAATGAATCATCTTATATGGGTTACATTATAGAGTTATGGTAAAAATAGGAAATTAACCCCCAAATCATATTTCATCCCTTCAAATAAATAAATCATTATTACAAAATTTTCCGTGAAAAGGTGAACCCGGACGATTGGTTTACTCAAGGATGAGGGATTCCATGAAATTTAAACTATATCAAGAAATTAGTTAGTATTGAATCATACATCGTATATGTGTTATGGGTTCACAGATAACATGAATGTAAAAGTGTATAATAAAACACATTATTAACATCATCATTGTGTTTGGATATCTTTTTGAATGTAGGAAGCCAAAAAATAAAACTAATATAATAAATGTCAGAAAAAAACATAAGGTAATAATATTTGGACTTATGAAATGAGTGTAATTGTATGCACTTGGTTTATAGTATATGGTTGATCAAAAAATTATTTTAACATGTGGAGATATATATTAATTCATAAAATTAGGCTTTATGATTTGAAAATGTGATATGTCATATGTATTAATGGAAAGACAATCGACCATGTTGGAAAGGAGAATTCCATTATGATCATGTAATGGGGTAAAATAATAAGACGATATTTTCATCATAGTAGTGATGAATATTTCTATAGTGTTATTTTTGGATTGCATATATAGATAAATTTCATGGGAGTGTATGCTCATCAAAACAGAAGTTCCATTTTGTGTTAGGATCTATTATAACAAATACCGAACGACAGCTAATGGAATTTATGTATTTATCAAAAAAATTGTGGTTTATAAGAATAAGATATTTAGAAACAAACATGGAATCAACCAAACATTCATTTTCATGATTATGGTGATTTTTATCTACATGAGAAGTAGTGACTAATCAATATACTAGTCTCATAAGAAAATTTTTACATAGATATGGAAAAACATGTAATATGGGTTGTTTTTCTATTATTACTAGGCCTGGGTTAAGGGTTCCATGAATAATTATATACATTTATGAAGTTACTAGTACGAAAAGAATAGTACTATATAATCGATCTCCCTATATAGATCCGACTCTTTTGATGGTGGAGGGGATTTTTTTCTTATGCATGGACCTTAGATAAGGGTTCCATTAGAAATTTTATATATCATTTTAAATGAAAATCTATCCTCACATGTTTTTCTATAAAAAACCCCATATATTGATCTAATTCCTTTCCTTGGGGGAATTTTTTTGTTTACGTGTATTATCCTATGATATAAAATCCTTGAATCAGTACCTATATCATTACATATGAATAAATCTATAGGTCTTTAATGGAATGAAATTTTAAACTACATATATTAGACTCATATGTAATTAATGTTGGATTTTATTCTATGCATAAGTCAATAAATGGTAAAATTCATGTCAGAATCACATACAATGATCTTTATCATACATATGAGTGGGGGGGCATGTCACAATTTAGTTTCGGTAATGGCATATGGGTCCTTGGAAGAGTACATTGAAATATCTATATAACCCATTATAATTAGAATCATACAATATAAATGTTATAAAAAAATATCATAGAGAGATCTATTTCTTATGATATAGGAGTGATTTAAGATCCGAGGGACAAATGGAATAATCCTAAAATATTATTTTGTGGAATGAAATCACCAGTAGGGGATATTGTGGCCTCATGGAATTATCCATCCTTTGATCTTTAGTTCCATGTGGGATATTCACCTATTTCACAGTTTAATAATTTTTTGAAGGGGTTATAACCACTTGTTTTTATATCATATATTAAGAATGGTTTCATCTTATTTAAAGTCTTGTGATTAATATATGTTCTTGGAAATTTTGTGTAATGTAATCCATAATAATGGGATTTAACCTATGAAATTTATTTCCTGAGCCACTAGGTAATAATTAACATCATGATATACTCACCATAAATTGTGATAAATGAATATTTTCTATTAATGTTGATCTTATGAAAGAAATAATAGTCATCCTTCAGTGGTTTCAGTTTTATTAGTTTCCTATTTGGAATTATTAGTGTTTTGTTATCCGATACATATTCACCTAATAGAAATTAATATAGTCAAAATTTTCACTAATGGATTATAATAATTGTTTTATAGGAACATTAATATAATAAAGGTTATTCAACCTATTCCCATTGAGACTCTCTAACTTGTTCTATATCCTCAATTAATGAGCTTCCTCGGAAAATGTATCTCAACTTGAAATGTGGACTGATGGTAGTCGGAACTCATTGTGATGAACCTCATCTATTTAATAAAATAATGAAAAATGGGTTTTGTATTTACCATTATGGTTTTTGGTATGATATCTCAACCTCATATATCTCATAAAATAATAATATTGAAACACTATAAAGAAGAATAAGGAAAATATTTACAATAACAGGACAATAAATAACTATAAATATAAATTATATAATATCCATATGCCATGAAATTTATAAAAATGAGACATTGGATATTTCAATAAGGATTATCATATATGTATGTAATCAAAATCCTATAGTGTATGTATATTGAGGTATAATAACCACAAGGTCCATTGGATATCCATTTTATACACTCATAAAAAACACTTGTCACTAAGACTAAGCCCACGAGTCATATCCCAAAACTTATCTAAAATCCATAAATGATTCTTGCACCTCGAGGGGCCCGTGTGATGTGTTATTATGAACTCAATGGGCCACCACCAGTATTTTACTATCCTAAATTTATATTTATATAAGTGAATGAAAAATATAAATAAATAATGTATTCATACATTACAAAACCTCTTTTCAAATGTACAAAAAGAAATAATTTTTTTAACTACTATAACCATTATCAAAGTAGAATGATGTGTCAAAATTATTTCACGATAGAAGAACGATCAGTTCCCCATAATTTTACATACAACACAACAATACATGAAAATAATTTCAGTATTATAAACATCTATGGTAAACTTGAAATCCCCTAAGTACATCAAAAATAATACCACAATTCCATTTTCTTTCCAAATAATATTTCAATATCATCTTAGTATCAGTATGTCTTAATGAATGATGACATCCATCATTTTATTGTTAGGGACCATCATCCACAACAGCATGTTGAGCCACATCCCCTATTAGATGGTCTCACACACCATCAAAAGTGGAATTATAAAATGAGAACCTCTTTCATAATTATTGGTCATCACTATATCTTATGGTTCATTGCCTATAAAGGCATACAACCTAATTGAGTAGTAAAACTCATCTCACCACATCCAGTTCATGTTTGATCATGACCCCGCAGGTGAATTTGACTAAAAAGTTGGGAAAACATTCCAATAAAACATGAACATTGGACTATTGATAAACCCTTGATGCCACTTTTGGACTACATATACTAACTTTTGATGGGGTCATAACCATTTTCTTCAAACTAAGAAACCATATAGCATAAATTCTATTGATAAAAATCACCACAAATACTGGTGTCCCATTCCCAACACATTCCCATGGATCTCACATAATTATATGATTAATTGAATTTAATTAAAATCCATCTAATCCTACCAAATATCTTATGAACTCATTCATCATATTCCAATCATTTTGAGGATCAAATTATTTTAAAGAGTTATATATTTTCACATTGAAATTATTAAATAAGAAAAAACAACAATAATAATATACAGTTAGTCTATCCCAGACCTCCCCTCACTTGTATTCATCTAATCACAGAGAATATATAAAAAATATGAGATATCTAGTCACTCACTACTTTATACATGTAGACATTCAATAATTTACGAACAATAAATAATATGATCCAAAAGTTTATAATATATTAATCTAGTAAATGACTCAAAAAATAGGTAATATTATATTAATTGAAAATATTAATCTAAATGTATGTATTCATGAATAATGGAATTTAGTGGACATTTAGTTTTCCCTCTACATATCCAGCATAACTAATAATACTGGAATCAAAAACCAATTGGTAGATTTTCAATGAAACCAAAAATAGGAAAATCAGTTTTATACAGATTGAGAGGCTCTGGGGGAATGTGAAATAAAAGATAATATTGAAATAATAAAATAAGATAAGATAAATAGAAATTTCATCCCATTAAATGAGCCACAATGTTAGGAAATTTTTTTTGGGATAAATGTAAGAAAACAACGTGTTCGGTCTATTTAATGTGACACCAACAACACATAGTTATAACACACAATTTGATTGACTATATTCCTATTCATAATGGTCCCTCCACCCTTCTATAGTATGTCATAGAACAGTGAACCTCTCTCATATAATTTTTAAAAACAATTATCTAGTTTAGATGGGTCATATGGTTTGAGATTCTATATTGGCACTAATTGTGTGCCGACCATATGCCCAATGTGATGTATTTTGTATTTTTGTTTTCAAGTACCAATTATTTCAATAATAAAAGTCATCCCCCACATCCACACACACACTTAAAAAATATTAGTCCCCATTTAATAATAATAATTTTACATGTTGTGACTCATGAAATTTGTTTTTATTTTCTAAATGTAGTGTTCTAACCCCGACAAATTTAATGGTTCAATAAATTTATAATATTCAACCAACTGAAAAAACCTATGATGATACAACCTATCCCCCTTAAAAATATCTTATCCCTAAACTATTTAGTCACGTGAAATGATGATTAATATAATACATATATCACTAAAATTAATCCATATAAAACTAGTTATTCTCTAATGACCAATTCTTCTTGATGAACTACCCACCATAGGAATTACCCACCATGTGACCTCCAAACCCAAATTATAACATACAATGTATCCCACATCGCCCACCCTAGATACATAATAATCCTTACATGAAATACTTTTATTTTGTTACCTCATCATATTCTCATTTCATAACTATATCACATATCATTATCATAATTTATCACATTTCAACATATAACTATGATATCATGCTTCACACTATATTTTAAAAAAAACATATAATAGACATATTACAAAAATATGAACATATATTGAGAAAGTACCACACTATACCAAATTCTCATATACTACAATTTCTTTGATAATTTATCAAACAAACTGACCCTTAAATAATGATCTGTTCCTTTTGGATATCTATCAAACTATCCATTCGTGAACAATAGTTTTTCAAACACAAAAAATATAAAGATACAGACTCATGACATACCTATAACCATCGTCATCTCTGTTAAAATCTATGATCCTATCAAATTCAATGAAAGGAAATGTATTAAATCCTAATAACCCAATTAATTTCCTCACATTAGAGTCACTCCCCTTACTGACCACTTCTCCCATTACTAGGTATCTCTCTCTTAGCCAGATCCTATACACCATGTAGTACCCTAGAAATCTAATAATATCTACATTAATAGTCTTACCACAGGTCAGCGTGTCCATCCTGGAAACTGACTCCCATCTTCCTGGGGTAATTTATTATTGAACCTCACTATTTGTTTCATCTATTTAAATGTATGAAATTACATTAGTGACTACAAATTCTATGTTTTAATGTGAAGAAAATTCCTATTATGTTAGCACATAATTGAATAACCACACATTAGCTTCCTTGTGGAATATTTTTCATAACTTCCCAAATGAGACACCACATAGCATCATTTTTTACTACCCAGTGCACTGATTTTAACATCACATGATGTTGTTTTATGTCTCAAATTAGTATTGTATGTAAAGTTCTATATATGTATCAATTAATAACCAATTACCTCTGAGAACACAGTCAACATGAAGTTATTTAGATGTAACATTATGTATTGTTGAAAACCGTTTTCAATCCACCTCACCCTGGTGATTTCATCTCAATCCATTAAGGAAAAAATTGGACATTTCCATGAACCTCAAAGCATACTCAATGACCGACATTTTCCCCTACTTCATATCAATGAAATAAAAGGTTCGGCTTCCATTAATGACCTTTGGAAGGGGTTCTTGGAGAACCTTTTATTTAATCTATTTCGTTATATTTCATAATTTTAACATGAATTTCCTTATATTTCATGGTATAACATTTCATGTTGTCTAAAAATATATGTATCAATCATCACCCTCTACCATGGGGGTGTCTTGATCTTTTCATAAATTATATTCATAAATTTGAGAAAATACACTACTAGATATCATCCACCGTCACCCAAAAAATATTGTGGGGTCCTAAACTAAAACTCATGTCTCACACAAACAATGGATGACTCAACTCTTAGAAATACCTGGTCAATATTTTGTATGATCCACACCAAGCTCACATTGAGTTTCCCATCTAACAATGACCTATCCTCTTCTATCTGTATGGTTATTCACCCATCCTCAAACCCTCTACACCAATATCACGATATTAATGAACCTAAAGGGTATTATATAATGAATTATATCGAGGCACAACATATCCACCTTCATGATGCTCCAACAGGTCCCCTGCATGTGACATAATTCAAAAACGCAAAAACCATAATCAATAACAATAATAACATTTCAGATATCACAAATATTGAATGTTTTACCAAATATTTCTTCTGTCCAAACTTATAACTACCTAATTCACCCATCTCACATATTATATAGACTCATGGCCCCTTTTCTACAAATATCATATTCAAGAACCACATATTTATCCTTTCATGGTGAAATATCACGTTATGACTGAGTAGATTTAACGTATAGTCTATATTGGAAAAAATAGATTAGATTATTTTTTACACTATAAGTAACACACTTATTTCATTTATTCCTACATAACCTTACAATATAAATCCCAATTAC
Source organism: Viscum album (assembly GCA_963277665.1). Lineage (NCBI taxonomy): Eukaryota > Viridiplantae > Streptophyta > Magnoliopsida > Santalales > Viscaceae > Viscum > Viscum album. Next base: position 50,492,390 of record OY728143.1, on the reverse strand, counting down.
TCAATAAACATATATTTTTAAACTCCAAAATCATAAGGGACAACATACCGAGGAAGGGTGGGTATAATTCCTATAAGAAAATATTCTTGAAAATGATGATTTCCTTGGTGTTGTATCATTAGACTTCTTAACCTCAGTTCCCGTATTCCATGCCCCAATAAGATATTATTAGAACAAACATATTTCTTTGTGAATCATGCTTCCTCTATTGATTAATGAATTTACCTTTATTACTACAATGGGACAATGGATAAAACTATATAAAATGATATCGTCACTCCCAAGTACACCACTCGAGGATGAAATATATCAACAGTAAAATAGAAAGCATAACATCAATTAACCACCGAATGAAAATATATTTAAACAAAATGAATAGGCATTCATGAAACCATGAATGAATTATTTACTATTTCCAAACAAGGTTGTAGTCTCCAATATACAAATCCCAAATATCATGAAAATAAGACAACATCTTATACCACATGTAGAACCCAAACATAGTATCCATTTAACATGCTATCTATACTATAAGGCTATTATTTCTTATTTGAATGTCCTAATTTGGAAAATGGCTATTTAAAAGAAGAATGTTTCTATTTAGGGTTATTATGGAGACCATTGCCTATGGTAATCTTTCAAATATTAATAACTCTGTAAATAAAAATATAAACATTGAAGTAAATTATCAAACTACGTGGAAGAATAATTAAAATTGCATCAATAAATAGAATAATGTAATCTAGATATACATATAGTATAATGTCACCATGTAATCATAGTCATAAAATTGAAACATGTAAGATCACCTGAATCTCGATCATCCATGTATGTAATAAAAAGATAAAAAATAATTATTGATCAACCCAAAAGTGTCCCCCATATATCATTCATCCATTACATACACTCATTGAGACTTCAAATTACCTATTTAAACATGAATTATTACCCAGATTTTCACTAAATACAACCCAGAAGATCAAGATGTCTTGTGTCTTGAGAAATTAGGAACAATACATAACAACTGAAAACATTAAATACAACATATTTGTTTAAAATTTCATTTACATGACAAAACTACTTCATATCACATAACACTATATGGGATTACCTAATGACATATATAAGAAAGTGGTGAGCTATAAAGCCCTGTAATGGATTAAATAAAGAATAACATGAAGAATACAATACATGTTTGGCTATATGAATAAAAAATAATCATAAGAGAGACATGATCATAAAGGAATGATATAACATGATTACTGTTACATTGAAACGTTAAAACAATTAAAAACACTACATCATTATCATAATAAATTCACATAAACCCTTGTCCCAAACGTTTGGGAAATTTCATATAAAGGAATCAGGCAAACCACTATCCCAACATGATATATCATGATATTAATCATTACCGAATTCACTAGGCTACAATCAGGGTGCACACTTCATATTCATTTCAATATTAGGCTTAAGAGTTCCTTATCGGTCATATAACAGAGATTCATTCAGCATTATTATTTATTCTATGATCAATTATTTTGAAATTCATACATGAATGTCACCATTATATAAACATTAATGCATAATGTTGAATACCCTTCATAGAGAAATTTTTATGGTATTCACTACACAATGATTTTTGTTTGCATCATTGTGATGCAATTTTGGATGTACTATAAATTTATATGAAAATTAGAAAAAATTGATGAGAGACGAAGTGGTATCTAATAATTTATACAAGGGATGGAAAATATGGTGATAAATGAACATTATATCCCAATAGATGAAATGGAATTTATTTGCCTAAAATAAAATAAAATTCCGGAATGGAACTGAGAAGAGAGAAATCTCATACTAAATTTCAGTATAGTAAGGTGTTAGATTAAAGATCATATAGTGGATTTATGGTAGTTGAAGGAAGAAGCCATTATATATAAATCAAATTTATAGTATGGAGTTATAAAATATAATATCCCATATTATGAAAATATAATTAAAAGGAACGACATAAAATATTTTCCCGATGAAAAAGGAGGGTTAGATATCCCTTACAGGGATCTTTGATCCCAAAGGATCGATAGAGGATTCTTGAAAGCATGGAGATACCTTGGGAGGAATCTAGGGAGTAATAGGAATATGGTGGTCGAGAATCAAATAGATTGAGTGATGTAAATGGGATCTTGTGTGTGTCTATATAGAAAAGGTGGGGGATTATTTATTATTTTGGTTTTAGACACTACACAGTAAAATATTAAAAACAACTAACCATATAATCTTTTTTGCAATGTATCTATGATATTGGGGTGGTATAAATTATTTAACAATGATATGGGCCTATGTTATTCTAATATTTCCCATTCATATGTGGAGGTAAGTCACACTGTCGTGTTAATGATTTTAGAATCATAAAATATTTCAACTGTTTTAGAGGATTCACTGACAAATATATATTAAATAAAATAATCCTTAAAATACATTATATAAAAGGAAAAACATATATTTGTCATAATATACCTTTTATATTACTTTATTGCATCCTTATTCGGTCAATAGGATGTCTTGAAACACATTATATATTTATACAATATTTATTTTTTACAAAACAATTTACCATTAAAAAAATAATGAAAACATTACTGTTGGATAATTTAGAAATCCCTATTCCAAAAAAATATTTTTTAAATTAAATAATTTTCAAAATATAAAAATTTTCACATTTACAATAAAAACCAAAAATAATTGAAAATTTACATCTTTTGAAAAAAACTATTTTCAAACCATAATATAATTTACATTTGACATCATAAAATTTATTTGATACAGTATATTTAACAATTTTTATATTTTTATTTTATTAATATAATACTTAATTAAAAAATACATTCATCCATCAAAATATATTTCTTAATTGAATTTCAATGTTAACATGAAAATACAATTTTTTTTATTAAAATTAGTTTACAAGTAATAATAATAGAATATATGTATAGTCATTATTATATTAAAAATTTAAAGCACATTATAATAATTCTAGGGTCCTATTACATATCCCTTCATTACAACAATTTATGAACTAATATTATGGTGTGTGACGAAGGGGATTTCTTTGCATAATTCAGAAAAAATGGTTCTGGATGTGATCTTGTTGGGATTGAACATCTACCATAAAAGGTTTCACTCATGCATATGTTGTTAGATTTCATCTTACTATAGTTTTAAGTATAATTGTCTATATAAAAATGATTTTATAATACCTTACTAGTAATGTTGTCATTGTTCAATCACTATATAATAATAAATAACGATAATTAGAAATCATTTAAATAAAATTTGATATTATAAAACATATTTAGTTAATTTTTTTATCCATATTAAATTTTATTAAAATATTGGGATATATTTTCATAAATGTTCAGGTCATTACAAAAATCCACCATAATTAATTTCAGCCTAAAAATTCCTTTCCCCGAACTAAAAGATATGATGTTTTCTCTGCCTCATCACATTCTTCAGTTCCAACACCGCTGTTTTAAAACTTGTGGTATCTCCATTACATTCTGATGAGCGGAATTGTCTTCATTCTTCTATTTCATAATGACTTAATATCATTATCAGCCTCTTCTAATAGGAGAGGTAATTATCCAATAGTACCACATCTAGATTAAGTACAAGTTATAGGTCAGTTATATATATCATTAATAGTAAATCTTTGTATAAATCAAGTAATTGAGACAAGTTTGGTTGGAGTTCTAGTCTATATGCACATAATACGATGCGATCGAGGATATAAAAAGGTCTCTTTTACCTTGGAAAACAAATTAACTTATTAAAAAATTTCCTAACTATATTCAATGAAGATAGGATGAGGAATATTATGCCTCCAACCTCAAACTCAAGGTCTCATCAATGATTTTCAGCATAGCTCTATGGTCGAATCCAGGAAGATTTGATGTGCAGTTAGATGGGCTTAAACATATCCACCATTTCATTGACCATTTAAAGACATATAATTTTTTTATCCTCAAAATAATTTCAAAATTATGGTGTCCAACAACACTTGTGATAAATGGATTCATATTAATCCATTTGTATTCTTGAGTAGAAACTATTGTCATAAGGGAACTCCACCCCATAAAGATGTTGGTCTCATATACCTTTGAAGTTAATTGAGGAAAATATAAAATTTTATTAATGTGTCTAGATATTATACTCATTTTAGACAATTTTTTAGGGATGATAGGTTGTTTTGATGTTTAACATAGTCTTCTGAGCATAATGGATACTCATCGAGAATTTAAAGGTGAATCATGGTTCTTGATCAGACACAGCCGGTAGTGGAACACCATGCAACTTTACCACTTAGCTAAATTATATCTACGCCAATGGATCTAGTAAAAAATACACTCTAATTTAAATGGTATTTAAAGAATTTGTATTCTGATCCACAACAACCCTTATAGTGTGTTTTTCTTTTAATTTCTTTAGAAGACTGGTGACAAAGTCCATTGCGATTTTTTACCATTTCTATAGTACTACGGGTAATGGATTCTTTATACCTTTGTAATTATGCCTCTTAGACTTCACATGATAACATACTCAGCACTATGAAGTATATTTAGTGATATAATGCTTAATGTTGTCCCCTAAATAGTTATCTTGGAGATCTTGATACGTCTTTCTGATTCCTAGGTGAATTGAAAAATTTGAACAATGTGTATCATCTAAAAGTTATTTCCTTGACTCCATATTTTATGGAACACATAGTCTTGACCCCAATCATACCACACCATATTCATTTAAATTAAACATAGAGGATTTACATTTTCAAAAGGTTTCCAGATTCTTCTAAATTCCCAAATAATCTTTTTGAGAATACAATAACCTTTCCAAAAGTGGTGACTGATTAATCATTTTCGAATGGATTGTTGATATTCCTTTATTTATGATTCACATGTCCATATTCAACAAATTTATGAATATTGGATTATTTTCAATTCTCATAAATGATAGAATTTATAGGTCCTTTCTACTTATAGAATCATCCACCATGTTCACTTTTATATGCTGGTATTGGATTATGCAATTATAATCTATGATGACCTCTAATAATCGTTGTTCGAACCGATTCACCTCTTTATATGTGAATGTATATTTGATACATTTTTATACATATTTATGTCTATCTTTTCCCCATATAGACAATTCTTATATATTTTTAATGAAAATATCACAACTACCAACTTTTGATCATTCATTAGATTGTTTTGATAATTAATTATCAACAACCTTCAGGAATGTGCAATGAATATTTCATTATGATGCAACACACATCCTAGCCCCTTTTTTTAATCAGTACTGATGATTATGAAATGATTCCCTCTTCTGGGTAGTGTGTTAATTGGGTCAATGACAAGAATCAACATGAAATCCATTAATATTTCTTCATAATCATCATTCCAATAAAGGATGACACCCTTCTTGTTATCTTGAAATTATGTCATGCTAGTCAGGTTAAATTTAACAAAAATTGAAAATAATGTCAATTTATCTCCAAGATACTACTAATATCCATATTAGATGTCATCCTTTTAAATCACTCCATTTCTTTTTTTGAAGTATCAATATATATTCGGTTTCTTGTGATGAAATACCCCAATAATGTGACTTCATTCAACCATAAATAACACTTCTTGTACATTTTATATATCTTCTCCATTATCAAGGTCCCCAAAATAGTGATCAAATACTCCTCATGATCCTCCTTGGTATAGGAGTATATTAGAATATTGTCTATAATGACTACCACACATTTGTAGATGTAATATTTAAAGAATCCATTAATTATGTCCATGAGGATTATTGGAGCACTAGTGAATCAAAACGGAATTATAATTAATTTTTAATGATCGTACCTCATACAAAAAGTAGTGCTGGGGATTTCATCATTATTCAAAATATCATGGTATCATCCTGAACACAAATCGACCATGGAGGTGTATTTTTTTCCACGTAGATGATCGAACATGTCATTAATTCATGGAAATGGATTCTTGTTCTTTTTAATTATTTTTTGAGCTCACAATAAACAAATCAAGGTTTCATTGACCGGTCCATTTTCTTGATGAAGAAGACTAGTGCACCCCATAGTGAATCACATAAGCTTATAAACCCCTTATCGAGATTCTCCTATAGTTTATTCATTAGATCTTCAAGATCCAAAATATCAATTCTATACAGAGGATTTTATTTTTTTAATAACCTAGGTATAAGATCAATCTAGAATTAAACAAATATTCTAGGTGGAAAAAAATGAATTCCTTGAGAATCACATTAGAGAATTCACTCATTATAAGAATGTCTTTATGGATGGTTCTTTCCATGGTCTCAACCATCTATGAATGAAACATGTTATCAAAGGGTATTAATATCCATGCTTCAAATGATGGTGCTAAAAAAGATTCATCCATCTCCTTTTTACTTGTATAGAATCATTGGTTGAGTCACCATATGAAGGGTTATTTTCCTCTCATGGTGATTAATGTTGGATATACATTTGGAAAGCCAGACCATGACAACAATAGTATCAAATTCTACCACCGTAATTATGATGAGGTTCTCATGGAAGTTGATTCCCAAAATTGTGACTTTGGATGATTCATATGCCTCGGATTCTATAATATCCCAATTTTCCATTTCCTCCGACATCTCTATTTCCATTAATTTTGGTGGTGTTCGGATTGTTCTACTATACTTTTAGGATATTAAAGAATATGGAGAACTATTGATGATAACCATAACATTGACATTTTTATTATGGATATACATAATCCAATATATAATATCGTATGTTTTTTTAAAATATTAACAATAGAAATGGGAATAATTTGGCATTAAAGAGGCAACATATCAATTACAATTATCACCATAACATATGAATTTCACAGATTTTATATATGTTATCCCAGATATACTTCTTTAAGTATATTATTATGGGATTTTTTATTCCCTTAATAATGGTCCATAATATTATTATCAATTTACCAATTAATATACCTCGGGATTGTCGAATCAGGAGTTCAGAAAGGCTCATTGAAGTGCATTAGTTCCTCTATGATTATTTCTTAATTCATTGTTTTCAGTTTTTACCCCTAGATATATTTGTCATATGGCCACTTATACTTGATCATATACATATATGGATGTATTTTCTCAAAAAACCCTTATCTATACTCACCATAATATAGGGATTATTTTTATATAAGTAGTCTTATCCCTAATTCATTCACTATAGTTCTCTAATCCTAATCCAAGAAATAACTAAACCAATCCCTTGATTCTAACTACAACAACCATGTTATTTATTACATATTTAAACAAGATTTATTATATAGAATTGTAATTAATTCATCATGGATGATCGAGATTTATAGTGCCTTGAATAATTAGTAACATTACCTACCAAATTAAATCTTGATATACAAGATAATTACTAAAAACGTCCTTTATATGACCGCCACATTACTTTGTACATAACCATACATGGGAACACCAAAGGGCATATATAAGAAAGGGGTGATCTATAAATCCCATTATGTGAATAAAAAAGAAATTAAAGGAATAATAAAATACATATTAATAAATTGGAATATCAATGGATCATAATGGAAACACGAACATTAAGTAATGATATATCATGGTTATTGCAACATGGAAACGTGGAAACATCTTAAATTACTTCATAATTAACCTAAAGGTATTAGGTCATCACATGTCCCATCATGGTGGAAAAAATTATTATATAAGAATTAGGTAAACCATTATTTAAAAATTATGTACCATCATATTAAACCTTATCCAAGGAATTGGATCACTTTTAGAGAAAATCAATCATAATCATTTTAATCTAATGATTATGTGTGCCACATATGACATATAACAGGGATTAACACAACTTTATCATTTATTCAATGATAAAAGATTGTGGAATTGAAAAATTTATGTCACCATTTGATATGTATGGGTGAATAAAGGTGAATTACATTGATATAGTAATGGATAAGTCATTCACTACATGATGATTTTTGGCATGGAAATCACATTAGAATTTTTGCAGCACTACAATGTCATAAATAAATTCATTATTTTGTTTGATGAGATAAAAGGAATCCATTAATAATGTATACATAGGATTTTTTTTAATGGTATCATTGAACATAATATCCCAACATGTGAAATGTAATTCATATTCCTAATTTAAAATTAATTCTTGAGTTGAAATGAGAATATAGAACTCCCACATTGAATTTCACTGTAGTAAATGGTGGTTTTAAAGGATCAAGGGGGGAATAATTGGAGTGGAAGGAAGATTCCATAATTTCTACATAAAAATTATGATAACAAAGAATGTAATAAAATATACCAAATTATGAAAATGAAAATTAAAAGGAATGACATAAAATTCATGCTTGAAGAAAAAGTAGAGTGAGAAATCCCTTACTTGGATGTGTAATCCCAAGAGTTTGGGGGAGGATACTATTTTGATTGGGGGAACATTGGGAGAACTCTATGGAGTTATAAAAGTCGGTGGTCGAGCATCAAGGATATTTAGTGAAGATAAATTGGATCTCATGTGGTTTATATAGGAAATGTTGTGGAATGTATTAAAATTTTGGTTTTAGATTATACACACTAAAATATTCAGAAACACAAACCACCCCTTCATTTTTTCTATTTTTTATAGAAAACGGGAAATGGATACATTATTATATATGGATAGGGTTCGATAATATTAAAATATTTCCGTTTATTATGTTGGAGTGAGACACACGTTGAAGGTAATTATTTTAATTACATAAAATATAGTATATGTGTTGTTTGATTCACTATGGATTTATATAATAAATCCAATAAACCTAAATTTAAATTATTAAATAAAAAAAATATATATAAGAATATACCTTTGATATTTTTTTATTACATCACTTTTGGGTCATTATGATTTCATAAAACCCAATATATATTTATACAGTATTTAATTTTTTTTAAAACATCGATTGTCTCAGAAAAGTATGATAAATTTACCATTAGATAATTTCAAAATCGTAAGTTTTAAAAAAAATTCCTAATAACTAAATAATTTGTTAAATATGTGAATTCTAAAATTTGAAATTAAAAGCAGACATTTATTGAATTGTAACGAGCTTTGACAAAACCATTTTTCAAACCATATTAAAATTTACATTTGTCTTGATTAATATTATGAGACATTTTATATTTAGTAAAAAAAAATTAATACTAATAATTTTTTTAATTATTATTTAATTAAAAAATCCATTAATTTAACAAAATATATTTTTTAATTGAATTTCAATATTAACAAAAAATTATATTTGTTTGTGAAAAATATTATAAAAAGTAAAAATAATAGAATAAAGTATATTTACAATTCAATACAAATTATAATATACATAAAAATAATTCCTGTATATTGTTATGTATGCCATTATTAAACTAGTATATTCCCTTTGACTTTGTTATGTGATGGTGGGGATTTCATAGGGTCGTTTGGTGAACATAGTTTGGGTTGTGATCTCAATGAGCATGAACTTCTCAGAAAAATGGTTTCCCTCATGCTTTTTTTATTGGATATTGACTTGTTCATGGTATTGGGAAAATACAATAAATGATATCTCTATTAAAATAGCTTATAAATCATCTTTATATGGTATTATCCTACTCATTGAGTCCATCACTTCCTTTTTCTATGTCAAAAGGATTTGTAAAAAACCTACTACTCATGTGATCATGGTTCAAAGGCTATATTTTCAACGGTAATGATACATAATGGTTATTTAAGTCTAGTCGGACATAATAAAAAATAGTGCATGTTTTTTCTATATACAAAACATATTAAATTAAATTTTATTTTATTTTATCCATTAATGTTAGGGTCATTGAAATAGTTTTTATCCCTTGTCTGATCCTAAATCAAAAATGTATGCGTACTTCATGAGGGTCCCATATAGAGAGTGAGTATGAATATAGTAAGACACAATAATCATTTGTGTATCTTACTTATATATTTATATCAGCATATTAAATTCATTAATAAGTAAAAACTATCAAAATTCACATAAACTAGTTTCTTTTTTCCCAACATCCACAATGTAGAATTTGCCTATTATGGGCTTTATTGAACTAGAAATTTTTTTCAATATCTTTCATACTATAAGAAATATGTATTCTCAAACCATTAACATACCACATGTTTCTTCATTGCAACCATTTTAGTATGGTTAAAATGTCTCATTAACAATAAATTCCATTAACACATCCATATTTGTATAAATGTTTCCTTATTCATTTATTTAATATATAAACAACTACTCAACAACATTACATTACATAAAATGAATATATCTATCATTTGATATACATGGACCATAAGCATCATCAAATTGGAATCCCTCATCCCATAAATAATGGTATAAGACACCATAGTTGATTGAATTTGATGGTGTGAACAACCTATTTAACTGATAATTGCGACTATATCATATGATATTATTTATATGAAATCATCTACCCACAATGAGTAGTACAAACCCACTCTATAGGTCCTTATCATATTTTCATAAAACCTATATTGGAAGTTCAACCACAAATAGTGAGCTTAAATTCACCATGATACTGAAGCTATAACTTTAGTGAACCTCTATCACCACATGTAAACCAGATCACCCAACTGCAACTTGGGTAAATACTATTTTCTTCAACCAGTTGAACAATTTATTGTAAATTATGGTGCTCAAAATCACCAAAAAGTGACATGGTCTAATCTCAATACATTACAATGGAACTCTCATAGCCTTGGTCTCAATTAAATGAAATTAAAAATTTGAACGTCCTTCCAAAAAAACTCATTATTTTATCCCTTGAATTCCATTCCATGTGATGTTAAATGTATTTTAATCCAAATTAGAATTTCTTATCAGTATTATCCATTAATAGAATAAAACAAGATAATGAGAATAATCATTCTTCCCGTGATTTTCATATTAATCCCAACATTTAACATAAATATACATGAGGATAAATCTATGAACAACTCTCCATAATCATATTTGAACACACATTGAAGATTAAACTAAAATTTTAGTAGAAACAAAAGAAAATAAACATTGAGAAAAACACCCAAGAAATATGAAATATGAACTCAGATGATTCTATCATTCCAAATTGAATGTGAATAGGACTAAAAAATCACTGGTACTTGAATCCATACCATTAGTGATGAAATATTAAAAAGGATGATTGAATTGAATCCAAAATGACAACGTTTAGAATAAACCTAGAATAGGAGTATGGGATATATATGGATGGAGAGTTAATGGGAGAATAAAGAATAAGAAATTATTGAATTTTTAAAATAGAAATGTGAAAATATTAATTACATCCTATTAAAAGAGTTTCAATGTTTCGATAAATATTATCCAAACATGTGGTGCCTATATGAAAATACATAACGACCACACATGATTATAACACATGGTAAGATATACCATTATCTTAACAATTTGGGTATCTACCCCCTTATTTACCAAGTAGCACATAAATGAACCTCAACTATATGGTTTGGAAAAACTATTCTCTAGTCCAAAATATCCCCCAGTTTTTAGCCCATAGAAATCACTAACAATGCCCCATCCATTGATGTAGTGTTTTATCTCTTAGATTTTGTTTTTGGAATCTTAACACTTCTGATACAAATCAAATTCCTACTAGAATTACTGATCTTCAATCCGATGACAAAAAGAAAACATTTACACATTTTAACAACCAAATTTGAATTCATATGTTTACATTTAAATTAATCACATCTACCTCTTTAAATGTTCATAACCATTTTGAATTTTCATTCCACACAAGAATTATTCTATATGACATATTGGATGATATAAAATAATTCATTGGTTTGAAAAGTTATCAAGTATTATATTTGACATGAATGAACTATTTTGGGGAATTATATATAATCATCCATCATTGATGTGAACAAATATTTACTTCAACCTATTTTGATAGATTATTTTATCCCCTGGCTGATTAGAATCATAGAATCCTTCCTGAATATTCAACATGATGAGATATATTCCCCATATTAAAATCATCTATATATAAAATAATATTTTAGATCAATTTTTCATGATTTTTTGGGTCATACATTGTAATTATGTCTTGTCACCATTATATTTTATATTTTCATTATATATTGAACTAAATAATATTTTCTTAGATATTTAAATTTGGGGACATTTATTGATTTTAAAAATAATCAATTTAGGGGGGGAATTTACCTCATTGTTATCTATCATTTTATTTCAAATGAATGGTTATAACATCCTAATATTTGTAATTTTGATGAATGTTTCATCCCAATATGGACCATCTATTGGTATTCCCACATTATACAATTCATCTACCATGGAGTTTTATTAATGTAGTTCATGGTCTAGTTGTGGTCCACAAATGTATATAAATTAGAAACACTATTCATAAATATTCCAAGTCATATGGATTCCCCAAAAAAGAAAATCACATAAAACATAATGATATGGAACATTGAAGGATTTCTCACACCAACATGTTATATCTTGATGCACAGTGTTAATCATATTTGGAACCTGTGAATAATGTATTTGTTAATTCAAGATGAAATATTACTGGCTATGTGATAATGATAATTACTGGTTAATGATTTTCTGTTTTATGGATATGGTCAGGTGCCTTGTTTTTGGTGTAGTGATACCTCATTTTGAGTGAAGGATGGATGACTTAGTTTAGGTCCAACACTGCCCAGATTACTATGTTAGTTTCTAGATACATTATGACGTTTCATATATATTATCTTCACAATGTGATAATTTATGAGACTGGGTTGTAAAATTTTCTTTGGGTATGTGAGGCCAAGATTTGATATTTTAATGAGATGGGTGAGGATATGATTGATGTTGGGATTTTGGTTGGAAGGCCAAGATAATGAAGCAGTAATTGGAAACTATGATTGAATGACGCATGAGGATATTTTCAATACTACCAAGAAAGGAACATGAGATAATGGAATCAATTATAGATTGTAATACAAATTGTTGAGATAATTAGAGCTGTGATGCTAGCTTATGAATATATTTAGTAGATGATGGATTGTGAGCTTGTTTTGTGAGCATTCATTTTCCCAAACATAAGGCTGCTGGGTGTGCATGGTTGTTTTTTCCCCTTGGGGGTATGTTGGATTTATTTTAATATAGAACCTATATTATTTAATTTTTATAATTATTAATTAATAATTTTTATCCCATAGGGCAGATGATATTATAATGTTAATACAAAAAAATTGATAATTTTATTAATTCATGTACTCTACTTTGATTATGCCTAGTTTTCTTGTCAGCTATTATGATTATTGATCAATTCATACTCAGATAATGATAATTATTATTTTAATGGATTTTTAATTTATTAATAAAATTAAATGATAATAATATGTAATTATTATAACTCTTTTAATTTCATGAATTTTTATATGACATCTGGCCATAGTTCTCGTAGTGGGGTGATCAAGTGATGATAATTTCAGTGGAGATTAAGAGATGGGTATGACGATATTATCATTGGTAGATATATTATAAAATATATGTTATGTGATTTCAAACACTAATACACCCATGTTCGATATGTAGAAAAAAACCAGTGGAATGAGGAAGGGTGTTGTTCCCAATATCTAGGTGGGAATATGGGTGGCTAACTACCCCCACAAGACCCACTCTATTTTCATGGAAGATACATGTGATGGTATGCATGGAATTTAGTTTCCCTATATATTAATGAATAATGATATGATTTTTTGTTGTTATTCACACACATTTCTCCACAGATATAGTATTCAATGGTTTACTTTATGTGTGATGTGTATTTTCTTTGATTTCATGATGTATATTCTTAGTGTATTGGTTGTGATGGAATGTGTTATAATAAAAAACATATGATACATATCATTGTGGATGTCTTGGCTCCAAAAACTACTTGGTTACTATATATGGAAATATGATATGGGATGAGGTGATGACATGATGCACAAGGTTAATGTTGATATTACATTTTTAGGTGTCCTCGTGTTTTATTATTTTTGAGAGATATAGAATATTAAATTTGACATTAGGGATGAGTGTAAATACAATGGAGAAGTTTTATATGGGTACCCATGATGTTTTAATTTTGTATTATATGATTTATTTCCTATGATACTTGTTTAGAGTTTACCATGGTAAGGCCAAGAACATACTATACCTAATTAGCCAATAATTTAGTTTCATTATTGTTCTCAGTGTTCTTGTGTTGTTAGAATAACATTTTCATAAGAGGATATATTGAGGATTCTACTAAGTATACTATGATGATCTACATACACACATATATATATATAAGATGTTATTTAGTTCATCCAGAGTATGATAGATATTTTTCATGATATTACTAGCATGTGGTTTTACATGATTTTCTAGGGATTTGTGGTCGATGTCTTCATTACATTTTTTATACATGAATTTTAATATCATCTATTATTGTATTATATGTAATTTAATGCTTTAAATTGGTATTTATTTTTATAAATGGATAAGAATATTTTTATTTGTATATTTTTTATTTTATATCCCTTCCTCGTGTTATTTTAGAGGTTTATTTATCTCATAGTTATATAAATTATACTATCGATTTTTGTTGCAAACTCGAGTCCTAATGGAGGATGACCCTAGGAATTCACCATATATATTCTCTCATTACATAACTATGTGGGTTAAAAATTTAGGAAAGGGGTCATGAATTTATTTTTTAATGTTTTTTTTTTGGGATTAGAAGAATTTTTGTGTTATCCATATATGAGGTTGCATGTGTTCATATGAAAAAAATGTCCAATAATTAGAGTAAGTAATGTAAACATGTGAGACTAGTTGAGAGGAATTTTAAGGTCCCCCTCAGACCTTATATAAGGTCCTTTATGTTTACTAATCATAATAAATCAAGTAATACTGGTTATGGGGTTGTGACCTAGAAAATAATCTTGAATTTGTCTTCACATATCCTATGTTTTTAATGGATATACATTTGCATTGGTTAAATTCCTATCAAGATAAATATTTATTAATTAAAGATAAAAATATAATATTGGTGGATTATTATTTATAACAGTTTGATAGTTATTTAGGCCTTAATTTTTGTTGATGTCCTCATGAGGTACATTCCAAAGATGTTCTGTGGGATATTTCTTCTGATGATCGCAATGTAGAAGTTTATAATAAAGACATATGGGGAAGGAAACTATGAGATATTTAGAGCTATAGTATATATAATTATGAGGGGTATGTTTTAAATTCATTCATCAAATAAAAATTAGAGGAGACTGAGATTGAATTTTGTTTTATCTGTTCTCATAAAGAGAATTGGATTTCATTTAATGTGATGATGCTACAAAGAGTATTGAGGAGGTTTAAGTATTGTACATTTTGTATCATGAAAAATCTATAGTCTCCAAAGAGTAGTCTTGATGCCATCTCTATGATGAATTCCTTAAATTGACCATAAATGTGGACAGTTAATATGAGGGTCTTATCCTTAGTCCGAGTATTTCTGGTATATGATAATTTGGTTCCTATATATAGGCAATTTTTTTATTCTTCAGACTAATTTCTTAATAAGGATTCGTGGGTGAGATCAATCTAGAAGGTTTTTCATCCATAGATCAAGCATTAGGTCACCCCATTTTTGTTGAAGGAAAAATATTTTGGTCTATGAAAAGTAAGAGGTTATCAGGAGGATTCTGTCTAAAGCTAACCCATCCTGATATGGGTTTTTTCAAGATTTCATTCAAATCCTAGTTGTGGTTTAGGCTATTCGTTTCTACGACTTAAGAGTTTCTAGTATGCTATGTGTATGTCTAATCCATCATCATCTAGTATCATCAAGGGCCGAGACTGGAAGACCTATTCTTAAGGATCATATGAATAATTTTATTTTTGATGATTAGGTTATCTACATCATGAGTGTAACAGCCCAAAATGATAATGTGGGAAATTACTAAATGATATTACTCATGTAAATAAGGTGAAATACTCGTTTGGAAGCCTATCTAATTTGATCTCTACAGTTTAGTTAGATTGGACTAGAGAAAACATCAAGATATTTCCCCTTCTATGATGTTTTTATGGGTGTGTGTGCATGAGGAAAAAATATTCTAGAAAGAAATTGTGTTATCCTCTGGAGACAGTCATTAGTATGAAAACCAATTCAGTCATGTGAGTGGGCATAATGGATTTGAACTCCTATCTATAGGACAACTGGATGCACCGAGGGGGTGTATGACTTGATGAATATGTCAAGTGAGGGTGTCTACATAGCATGTATATACTAGTTGGTACAATTGTATTAGGGTAGGAACCAAGGATTATGTGTGGGATGACTACCTATGTTAAGATATAGGGTCCACAATGAGGATGTTGTTTCCTAATGTGGGAGGGGGTGAATGTAATACCCCAAAATGATAACAGATTGAATGAGTAAAACATATTACTCAAGTCAATAAGGATCTGCATTCTTGTAATGATCCAACCGTATTTGAAATCCACAAATAATTGTTCTTATCCAAGGGTGGTAATTAGGATAGACATCCTTTTGGATTATTTCATAGGGTATGTGTGTGTGTGGAAAAAACGAACATAGGAAGGTACTTGTGTTGTCCTATATGGTCATTTGTAATCAATATTATGCATTCAAAAATAGGGTTGGGCCCATGGGGGTGATCACGTATCTTTGTGGAAAATCATAGTAAAAGGTAGGACAAGAAATAATTTCCATGTTATGGTGGTCTGTTTGTGTATTTATTATGTCATAGTTGTTAAATTGATATCAGAGTATGAACCCAGCCTTATGTGGAGTGTAAATGAATGTGTTGATATATAGGGTCCGAAAAATGGATGACGTTCTATAGGGGGTTAATGTAGTACCTGAGAATGATAAATTAATAAATTAAAAATTGATATTTCGGATTTTAAAAAGATGAAACTTTATTTATGGGATACTAAGATAATGAGATTTCAACAATTAAAAAATATTTTCATAGACTATTTATTAGGATGAGTGACTTTTTTAATGTTCCACATGGTGTTTGTGAGAGAAGAAAATGAACAATATGTTGAACTTGTGATGACCATTATGGACATTCATTAGTTAGAAAACCCATTAAGGAAGTTGGGTGGGACCTAGAGATGGGAGCATGCGTCTATACAGAATCTCTAGGTACCTGATGTTTGAGGACATGACATCAATGTTAAGACATAGTGTGTGTTTGTGTTGTTCATTATTCCTATTTGTTACATCATTATCAGACCAGGAATCTATTCATATGTTCTATGACACTGTCTCCTTTGATTTATTAAGACAACAATAAGGATTTAGTGTTCTAAATGGGTGGGGGGAATGTAACACCATAGAATAATAAATTTATAAATTAATAAATGTGATTAGAAATTTCATAAAGGTCCACCATTATTTTTTTGATCTTTGTTAATTATAACTCCGTAGTTAAGCATTCTTGGTCTAGAGTATTGATCAAAATGTTTGACCATTTAGAATATTTCCAATAGTTTTGTGTGAGTGAGGATAAAGAACACTGGAATGAAAATTTTTTGGCTTGTGGGGGAATTAATTACTATGATGACGCATTTGGTTATGTGGGTAGCCCCTAGGGAGGGGTCAATCTATTTTTGAGTCACCTTGTGGTACCTGCTGTGGTAGGAACCAACACCATGCTATTGAAGACATAGCGTGTAGTCAGTAGGGCCCATTTTCTTCATTAGTATCAATGAATAAAATCATACATATGTGTGGTGGCACATCTTATTTTGAGTTATAGGGTTCACAACAATGAAAGTAATCCCTATGGGTTAATATAACCCCACATAATGGAAAATTATTAATTTAAAAAATGACACTACTCTTTTTAACAATGTAAACCTTTCATTTCATTATCCTACCTAATGGGATGTACACAGTTATGTGTCCATGCCATGGAATAGTGATCTGAATGGGTAAAACTCTAGAATGTATTCAAGGGTTTCTATAAGTTAGGAAAATAACAAAATAATGAACATGTATTGGCATGGGGGGGAATCATTAGTTTTATGACCGGTTTAGGAATGCTGGTAGTCCCTAAATAGTGGAATGGGTGTTTACAGTGAAAATGTGTCCACCTAGTAGACTATTACTCGATGTCCATGTTAATGAAGTGTTCTTTTATTTTCAGTAGTTCCCAATTATCATAATTAGTGAAATAAAATTCTAGTCAACTTGAATGAAACACGTGTTTCGATTCAGGTTCCTCCATTAATCTAGTTTCTATGAAAACAATATTAGATCAGATTTAATGTTTAGAATTTAAAGAGAGGAGATAAGGCTACAAAATCAGAACCTTGATATTATTCTCATCCTCAATGAGATCCGATATTCCATGGAGGAAGTCATCAGTAGGGTCATCGAGTCAATTGTGATGTTATTGGTCATCATCATGCTCTGGAATTTCCAACACTAGGAATGGCATACAACATTTAAGGTTAAATTTTTGTTCAAGATTGGTGCCATAGTTTTTTATTCAAGAGTGACACACCCTCTATATAACATACCACTTTCCATTATTTATTTATTGAGGTATAGGGTCATATTTATCCCTTTTGCTGAAACTCCATGTGGTGGTTTCAGTACAATTTATGATATATGTATATATTTTCTGTAAGTAATGGGGTAACACCATTATTGGGGATACATCCTATATTTATGGATACAACCATATAAAATCATCATCATTATGGATAGGTTTTATTTGGAAGATGATATCATGGATTGTTTCAATAGGATGGGTGTATTCAATGATTCTCATAGATATCCAGGTGTTTTCATCATTGAGAGACACCCATAGATAGGCCAATGGAATGTTCTGTACTTGTATTTATTGATAAAGGAGATGATATTAATTTTGAATGAATTTTTGAATTCATTGATTCCAAGGATTTTTAATGTGGACCCATATATCATTCTAGAAGATATAATAGCATTACCCCAGATGGGAGATCAATTTTATGATTAGTCTATACCCAGTTGTGTTATTTATATCTATGTATCTATATAATATGTGACATTATGATGTGAAAGTGTCACAAGTATGAATCTACGATCTATTGAAGGGAGGTTTTGTTTAGTAGAGTATCTCACGATTGTGTTTTCTATTATATTCATTAATGAGATAGGTTGTGGTTTGATTATGTCTATAAACTATCATTACATGATCTAAGTGAATGTTAATAACTACTATCCTATTCCAATGATTAATTATTTTTATGTTGAGAAAAATTGAGAATGTTTGTTATTGGATAATTATATATTATTGATATATCATCATATATGGCTGAAGGATGGTGATATTCACAAGGCTAGAATCCTTTTTCATAATGGGGAATAAATGTTCGTTGTGGATTCATTTTGGGTGATGAAATCTAATGAATTATTCAGGGGGATTGATGAATATAGTGTGAAGAGTATTTTTAGGATATGTTCATGGTATTTTCATTGATGGCATCCCCTTGTACCCCATTCCTAAGGAGAATCAGGAAGATCATTTCTGTATATTTTTTGGATTCCTTCATCATGAGAATCATTTTTAGGTCATTTAGTTTGAGTTATATGATAATTATGTAATATTCATGGGTAATTTAATGTACTTGTAGAGAGTATATTTCAATAAATTAACTATAGATGCAATTTTTTATTAGAAAACCCCCAAAACAATAGACGATGTGTAATGTTTCTTTGTTATTATTGCTTTTTAACAGAGGTTCATAATTTATTTCTATCTAATTGTGACTTCTCTAATAGTAATGACCCATAATGATCAGGAATCCCTATAGACTAACTCATGTGAAACATAATTTTATTTCTTTATGTATATGTTGTTCAGTGCTTCTGTAATTTGTTTTTCCATATAAGTAGTTTAGTTGTTGTATTACTAAATGATTCATGAATCTTCATTGGATGTGTTCTAATGTAGTTGTAATTATTATTTTTCTTATGTGCCTCAGTAGTTACATCTAAATGATCATAAATATTCCACTCAATATCTTGATTCAGTGAAAAATGTGGATGTGTCCCATTTGGGATATTCTATGGCGGGGGTTTGGAGAGTCCCTGTTGTATTTTTTGATACCATAAATAGTTTTTCTGAGGATTCAAAACAATAGTTGTTATTAAATGGATGGATTTCCATTCCATCATTTCTGAGATATATAGTTCTATTTTAGTTCCATAGATCAACTTAGGTGGTGTGTCACATTGTATAGAATAAGTACAATGATTAGAGGTCATTTTTGGTGGTCTGGATTGAGGCATGGAGTTGTATAATTTTTTTCTTGATGTTTGGTCAACCAGATGGGGATGGTTATAAACCATATTCATAGTGGGTTATTCCATCCATTTGATGATCCCCAATTGAAGCGGGATGATATGTAGATATAATTTGTTAATATTTCTCCACAATTTCATGGATACTATGATGCTATATGTTTGATAATGTATCATTTGATGAAATCTATAAACTTTAAAGTGAAACAAGAGCTGGGCATAGTCATCTTTATTTCATGGATGTATCTCTAGGTGGTGGTGGGACTCATTGTAGTTCTAAGGATAAATTTTTTTGTACTGTATCCTCATTTTACATAAAGGGTGTAAAAAATCCACAACTTGATTTTGTATCTCAGATATTCCTTAGGAATACATTTCATCTTGAGATGAGGGGAAAAACAGAGAATAACATCTATAATCCTAAAGACTTTTTAACTCTTTTTCTGATACTTTTGAAGGCATATAGATGATGAATCATCCAATAGAAATGATTTATTTTAAGAATTGTTTTTCTAATCAATCGTTTTTATGGTAAAATTTATATCTTTGTACAACCACCCTTCCTATTCACTATTTTTATAGACTAGGGTCAGAGAGGTGGAATTCATGAGAAAAACAAGTACCAATTATACTATAGATGATATATGTCATTATCAATAGGATTAAAGTAGAGTGGGATCATCAATAATCCAATAATGATCATAAGAGGAGACCTATAACATTTTAAATTAGAGATCACATTTTCTTGAAACTGACTCATCATCATAATAGAATTTTGGGTCATAAGTGTATGTTTTGTCCAAAAATTATTAAACTATTTGAGGTTTTTGAATTAATAAGAGTTGTCACATGTCACATTACGCTACCCCCATAGATGATCCAAATATGTTATTTTCTCACAAGTTTCATCTCTTATTTTATATTCACTATGAGTATCATGTCATTTATTGGGGATATAATGACTGTTATGATTAACTGTCCATTGAGGACCGGCATGTGGAGATCCATGACCTCATAGAGAAGGTGTTTTTCAGACAAGATATTCATTTGGTTCATGTCTTTTGGAGGAATATGGGTGTGGATGAGAGTTCCAAGGAATGTAATTTATCCTAAAAAATGAGATTATTATATCTTCTCTTGTAATGGATTTTGGATTTTTGATGTTTTCATTTCTAGTTTATGTGGTGGTTCCCTATTGTTTCTTATTCCAATCCTTAATATTGTTTGATAGTTATCTCTGCT
Organism: Viscum album; assembly: GCA_963277665.1. Taxonomy (NCBI): domain Eukaryota; kingdom Viridiplantae; phylum Streptophyta; class Magnoliopsida; order Santalales; family Viscaceae; genus Viscum; species Viscum album. Next base: position 50,470,646 of record OY728143.1, on the reverse strand, counting down.
AAGAGATTTTTTAGATACATGTTGACGTTGTTTCTTTGTTTTTATTTTCATTCCCCTATGTGAGGTATCTGATCACATGAAATAGTGATACCCTTTATGGAAATATCATGTGTTGGTGGTTCAAATGACACTATTATAATTTTCTATTTGGGATTTATTTCAAATTCTTTAGGAAAATATTATTTTGGGAGGCATCTAATATAAGGAAATTGATCAATGATTTTCAACCCTTTTGTTGTTTTTATTGACCTCGTTTCTTAGAAGATGCCTACATTGGGTCTTTGGGATTGTGGATACAAATATATGGAAGTGATGATAATTACTAAAATATAAATGTTTCACATTTTTAAGTCATTCATAGCTTGTGTGAGGCTAGTTCTTGAGGTGCTTCATGAGATGAATTAAATCATGAATAAATGGTTCGAGGCAATAAAATTTTGGGGAGACATAAATAATGATACTGAAATTATGTGAAAAGGTTCGATTCTGTGAAAATTGACTTTTGTATGTTCCTTTTTCTGATTTAGTGGCTCATGATATCTCATAACACCTTATTTTATTTTGATTTCTATGTGGCCCAAAACTATCTCTCTATCTCCGTTGAGACATTTTGGAATCAATTTAATGTGGATGACTCTTATCCTTCAATATATGATTTATTGTGTCTAGAAGTACATACTACATATTCTCTCATAGTTCTTAATAAATAGTTGTTCTTTATCTTTCAATCCAACAACGGTTTCTCTTTTATTCTTATCTATGTTTTCGTGGTTGTTGTTGGGTGAGGTTTTGGGGTGGAATCCCTGAAGGGATTCCAATATTGTCCGAGGGCTGATCATGATATATGATTGTGAACCATTATCATGTAATTGATGTTGATAAATATTTGGTGGAGGATTAATTTCTTGTAATATTTATTTACATGAAATCATGTTGTCATCATGTTAACTCCATTAGGTGACAATGAGAGTAACCGAATAATTATTTAACTGGATTAATAAAGATTATTTTGTAGCGATAACATGTTTTTTCATTTTAATGTGAAAACAGTTTTCCTCTTGATTTTATAGATGGGGTTATATCCTTGTTGTTATTGTCTTCATGCCTTATTATGTAATTCTATAGAATTTAATTTCATATATAAATTTTTAAAGAATACGAATCAACTATTGATTAATTGATTTTATTAGTAAACACACTGGAGGTAATTTTATTGAATATGGTTCTTTATATAAATTTATGATAATCAAATTGGTGTAATTACAGTTCTTAATTAGGTTTATTCGTACATGATAATGGAATTGATAAATAATGAGAAGTATTATAATTTTTCATGATAATGTTGAAATAAAAAATTCAGGTTAATGATATTGCGACATGTATAAGTTTTATGAGACATGGTATTATTTCATTAGCATATTTCTTTTTTGTTAGGTAGCTTTATCATGATGCATTCTACTTCCCATAGTTCGAGCCTATGAATAATGAATTAGTTATTTCAAGAAGGAATAAGTATTTTTTGTTTGAAAAAGAAAAATATTAGGGATTTTGTTTATCATTTTGTTATTAGAGACATTTTTCTTGTCTTTGGACTCCTGGTAGACTGTTTTGAGTGAAGAGTGGATTTTTTGTTATAAGGACTATATTTCATGAATGACTACGTTTATTTCATTCCAAAAAATTTAATTTTTATTGATGTGATCATTAATATACATTGTCTTATGATCATGGTATTAATGATATTTCATTGATCAAAGAGGCCCAAATACTATACGATCATTTGTTGGATGATATTGGTATGAACTATATGATATAAGAGGGGACTTAGATGTTGTCGCATTAGTTGATGCATGTGATGATGATATACATTAGAATATGCATGTGGATTTACGAGATATCACCAAAAAGGAATGAACAAGTTTATGCTTGGAATAAACATGGATATGATTCTATGATAATGCATAATCTCTCATAAATATGTGTAGTGACTTATATGAGGGTTTCATTATTTTATCTACATTCTATTCCCCATTCATTAAGGTATCATGGTGTGCCCAGTTTTATTTTTATACTTCGAGGTATCATAGGATTGCTTTTATTGTGTACATTGATTATGGAATGATTCTAATAATGAATATATATTTCATATCCTATGGGGTTTTTGTTTTTGGAATGAAAATTATAAAATTATTTTTAATTGTATAAATGGTGTACTCGGATTGGATTATATGTAGAGAGAATACATTTTACACTAATTATTAATGATTTTCCATTGAAAATGTAAATATTTACTTTAATGTTTGATTAATATATTGAGGAAATTATATAATAAAATATGTTGTAATTATTGTAGCTTAATTAAATTATTGTGTGATTATGTGATATCAATTCATAGTAGTAGAACATGGGCATCTAAAAAAGGGAAACTATAGTAGAGTTGGGTACAAGTTTGTGCACATAATATTTTTGTGAGATATATTATATACTTTTTTTATATCATACACTTCTTTACCCTTGTCCGTTAAGGACACTCACACCCAATAGAATATAGAATTATGTTTTACCCAAAATCCTTGTGAGAGGATGTATGGATGAAAAACAACTATGGCTTCACTTGATTATATTTGTTAGTTACAAGTGAATTATGCATAGGGGATATTTTTAACATACATGTGTGTATAAATATGTGATGGATTTTGGTTATTCACACACAATTATCCCAAGATATAGTTTCCAAAGGGTTATTATAGCTCTGATGTACATAGTATAGTATGGATTATGGAACATAATTAGTGTATGGGTTGTCATTGTTTGATTTAGAATAGATAATGTAATTTACAAAACATATGATCGATGGTGGCCCCTAGAAACTATTCATCTCTATATATGGTTATATGATATGGAATGGTGTGATTATATAGTGAATGTGGAACATGTATTGATTCATTTACCGTGTTTTAGTATGCTAGATTAATTTTGAGTGACATGGATCAAGATGTGATATCTTGGGGATGTTTGGCATGCCTGTGTGGATTTGGGATTGGGGTTCCCTATATGTTTTAGTATACTATTATATTGTATCTTGTATATGATACATGAAGAGTGTTATCCATGGTGGGGCTGGGAAATTAGTATACCTATTTATATGAGAGGTTTTTTTCATTTTTGTTAAATGTTCATTATCATTATTTCATTTTTTTAAGAGAGGATCTGATAATTATCATACTATGTATATTGTAATGATATCCCTATTTACATATACTCTATTTTTCTTGTCAGGTGGAGGAGGTTCAATAGTAGGATTTATATTACTAGATAATGGTTTTTCTATATGCTTTTGTAAATAATTGTAACTATAGTCTTATCATTTTCTATAATTTTATATTTCTTCTTTTCAGTTTTTATATTACTACATGGAATTTCAATTTTTTACATAGTATTTTATTAAATATATTTTTGAGTAGGTTTTTTTGGTGTATCCATATTATCTCTCTATTACTAAAGATTTCATAGATGGTAATTCCACCCATATGTATATTTTTTATATTCTTGGTTCTAGTTTCAATCATAGGACCTAACGGAGGTGGGGATCAAATAGTCCGCATTTATGTTCTCTCTTTGTCATCCTTGGAGGGGATCAGTTTGGGGAATGGGGTCCTGATATTACCTATCAGATTCATCATAAAAACTAAATTCATCTTTCATTCATAATGAGACCCATAATGACTTTTTCATGTTTAATTAAGTATGCATTGGATACCATTTAATAGATTTGGGTTTTTTATTGTTAGTACAAAGGATGTTTCATAGAAACCTCGGAAACGAGATTTTAAATGAATATAAATGACATGAAAATTATTCTAATAATATAAAAAATTTATAATTTTTACCATTATAGGTATATTTAGGTGGCCCAATATTCTTGGTGATTATGAGTTTATAAAATTATTCCATTGTTTAAAGATGAATCCCAACAGATGAAAGGGAATCAAAAAAACTACTAATGTAGGGATTTCGATATCAAGACTGATAAAATGCATTATTGTTGGAGATGATTATATTATGCACATATTATCATAGTCAATCCATATTATGAATAATAAAAATGAAAATATAGGAAAATAAGATTTTTCGCATCAATATACAACAATATGGGACTGTTTTATCATATGAAAGCATCAATATATTTTCGGACCTACTAATATAGTAGAATATGAGAAATGAATTAAGTCTCTTGAAATATTATTTCATTATATGGGATATAGTTATAGGGAAATGGTCATAATTATAATGAATTTTCTTATATGTGTTGTTGATCCAGGATAGATGTTGTTCAATATAATGGGATGGAAGATTAAATAAAACCATAATAATATAGAGGTTTTAAATTAAGATTAATTAAAGAATATTTTTCTAATGATAAATGAACCAAAATATTGAAATCATTTTTCAAAATAATGAAAAATTTAAAAACTATTTATTTTAGATAATAATGATTCCTTTACATGAATATCCATGTATTATAAAGATCATAAGGAAAATATAGAGAGAATGATTTAATATTTATTTTAAATCATTAAAAGAATCTTCCAAAGGGATGTTTTTTTCTCATAAATGAATTCATATAATGAAATAGATTTATGTTCCATAAAAATTGATAAAATTTTATTGATTATATATATTCAATTGAAATAAAAATAAAAATACGTGGTATAATCACTATGGAATGTGAAATTTGACAAAGAAGAATATATGAATGCGACAATTTTCATATTCTGAAATCTACTAAACGAAGAATCATCGGAAATGATTAAAGGGAATGGTTCATTGTTACTAGATAGGAAGTAAATGTCATACGAATAATATATATTGGGAATGTGAAAGAAATATTATCTTGTTCATTAACTATAATGAAATGGGGAATAATTCCAAAAAAATACAAATCACAAAGGTAACATACCATATAATTGTCTAAGGGGAAAATTCAAATAATTAGAGAACACTGTAGATGGGAATAATATTCCTAATAAAATAGGGGAGGGACCAGTAATTATATCCTGAAATTTGACTTTTTCTTTATTTGATTCTAAATATATTTTTTCTTCAACAGTTTCGAGAAAATTAGATATTTATTAAGTACATTATGAAGTGAGATTTAGGTCTAAACCCCTAGAAAAAATCTATCTACAATAGATATATGTTAGTGCATTACCATTATTAAAGCTAAACATACCATACTTGTATTCATGATTATTATAACTATGTTTTATGTTCATATATCATCTTATATGTATTGGAATTCAAAATTTAATCATAAAATGTATTTCCGGGAGATATAAATTATAGTTTATTATAACGATATATATTTTATTATATTTTTATGGGAGAATTAATCATATGAATCATGAATAAATCATCCATTAGTATCTCATCTTAATTATATTCACAAAAAATATGATAAGACCCGATCTCTGAATGAAAAGGGTAATCTTAAAATAGAATATGTTTCTATTTTACAAAAATACATATCTGCATTTCTAGATTTGTTACATATATATCATCAAGAATGTGATTTTGAGTTTTATATGTATTTAATCCCAAATTAAATACCTATATAAAAAACTAATATATAATTTCCCTTTTGTAATTAGTTGAGTGGAAGAAAAACTCTATATGTTGTCTGAAAAATACATTATATGCCCCGGTGTTTCACCGTATGGATCCCCTATTCCATTCATTATGATTTATGATGGATCAATGAGGCATTGCATAGATTTTTGTGAAATCACCAATATTAGTAAATAAAAAATAATTTATCTAGAATTCAGGAAATATTTGAACTAATTTATGGAGCGTATTATTTTTCAATTATAAAACAGTATTCTAGTTATCTTATTTTTTATATAATGAAGAACAATTTTACAATATCAATAATTCATAAGTGGTTTGGAACATAAATTTTTGATGTAATTCCATTTGGATTGATCAATTCACCTTCTATTTTGATAGATCTATTAAAAATAGTATTTAAAAAATATCTTCATATTTTTTCTACTTATATTGTTGATATATCTATGTACTCTAAAAGCAATTAAATCCATGTAAGTAAAATGATCTTCATTCCTGAGACTCTTAAATATAATTGGTTAACTGGGAAATTTAGAATGTACAAATATTGGATTCAAAAGGTCTCATTTCATTAAATTATTTTCTCCAATGCTAGAATCTTAATTAGTCCAACAATGGTAAAGGAGTTAATATAATTTCTTTCGCCAAGGATTTCAACTATGAAATTTAGTTTAGCTGGATTATCATGCTACTATAGACAATTCTTTAAAAAAAATCTCAATTGGACAAACTATTAAACATTATTACGGGAATAGAGCACATTATTACATAGAATATTGAATTTTTAGAATATATAGAATAATTGAGGAGCATATTTGTGATTTCTATAAATTTTAATCTTCCATCAAGAAATCTTGTATTTGTGATATATAGTGATTTATCGATGATGGGACATGGTTGAGTCCTTTTAGAAATTTATAATGGTATTTCCTATCTATCATGGTATTTATAGATACTTGAATTGAACTATCATACTCATGATCATGATTTGGAATATATAACCTTTTCCATGATTCTATCATGAAATTATCTCAATTTTTAAAGATAAGTTATATGCACATATCATAAGTGAATAAAATTATTCATCTCATAGATCATTCTTAGTCTAAATAAAAGGATATGGCTTAATCGAATCAAGGGAACGAATTACACAATACTCTAATACCCATGGATGAATAAATGGATGAAAATGATTTTAGTATCAATGATAATGGTACCCTAGAAATCTGTATTGATTGGGTTATGGTATTTATATATTTTGGAATGATACATATAAGAATTATTATGGATGTTAAAACATCACTTCATTTTAAAATGCTTTCCAAACTATCATTAATTCAAAAGTTAAACAATTCTCATATGAAGGATGAAAATTTTCATATGAAAAATAATTATATGAGGTATTGGAAAATGGTGGAAATCATATATGAAGACTTATTTTTGATATTTATGATGATGATATGTTTTAAATATATACCTAAGGATAAAAGGATATAATTATATGATAATTATACATAATGTTTTTATATACTATTGTATCATAATTATGATTATAAATTTCTTGGAACATTTTTTTGAAATGATCCTATCAAGGAGAAATTTTCTATTATGTTTCTATATGTTGTATTTTTTAGATGGTGATGTTTGAGAGGCATAATTCTATAGGATTCATGCAACATTAATATATTCTAATGAGGTACTGGGATAAAATAAATATGTAATTTTTCATTGGATTGAAAAATACTCTTATAATGATTGATTCAATATGGTTTATTATTTATTTTGAAACCAAATTTTCACATTTCATCATTATAAGAAAAGATTCTACTCTTGAGTGACATTCAGAAAATTATTATTTTTGGTTGTAAGATGTTATGGAAGACCTCGTTTAATGTGTATAATGGTGATAAATGATCTACATTGAAATTATAGAAATTTCTTCATTTGGATATATATATTGAGCATCATTTAAGCACTTCCAGTGACCCTTAAACTGCTCTAAAAGGATTATCTGAACATTATAATTTTTGTTGTGGTCATGGTCACATGACTTTGATGGTATGTTGGATCATTATTTCCTATTATTAAATTTTTATCTTACTATTAGTGTACATTAATGTATTAAAATAGAATATTATGAAGCACTATATAGATATAGATTTAATTTTCCAACATATTGGGATAATGATGGTTGTAGAAATACTGTTTTCTCCAAACCATTGTTGGAGACAATAATAAATATACTTATTATTAAAACCCAGATTAATGAATATCAAGGCGATAAAAATAGATATGTTAATGACGAATCTAATGATTTGTATTTCTATATGGGAGATTATGTTTTAATTAATCTGTATCCACATAAAGGATTTATAATGTTCAGTAGGAAAAGAAAATGTATCCCTATTTTCATTAGATAATATATAGTTTTAGAAATAATTTGAGTTATTATTTTCTATATGATATTGAAATTCAGCCTCTCTAATATAAATGATGGTTGACAATACTCGTTTATAAGTATATTCCTTCCTAACCCAAATAATGTAATCATATCAAGGAAATATAATTGTATCATACTTTATCATACTATTATAATCTTTTCTTTATTATGTACACTAGTGAATATGTGTTAATTAATTGGATGAATTAGTTGGTAAAGTTATTTTGATGAATTATATAGTAATATAGGTGATGTTTTAACCAGATGAAATTATGACGATGGAATAACCAAATCTATTTATGAGTTTACATTCTCGAATTTTCAAGGATGAAATCTTTTAATGGCTGAATGCATGTAACACCAAAGTTTCAATTATAGTAATCCTTTCATTCAAATATTATAATATCACAATGTACATTTTACTATTTTCAATTGTAATTAAAACATAAATTAAATAAATTTATATGATTAATTTTATTAAATTAAATTTATAATTTAAATTATCATCTTTAGAATTTACTTAGGGATAAAATTTTTTATTTTTATGAGTTGATTGATTTTTTAGTGAATAGTTAAAACATACAATTTTCAAATATTGTGATTTATTTTCATTAAATCAATTTATTTTGAAGCCTGAATATATTTTTTATATTGACTTAATGTCACTTATTATTCCATTTATTTATAATAATCTAATTTTTAAACAATGATTTTCAAATTTTGATATAAATTACTTTTTTATGATTAAAACTAATTTTTTATAAAAAAATATTTTCTTTTGTGTTCATTTTATTTTCATTTAAATTCATTTTTTAAAATTATATAAATTTAATGACATAAAATTAATAAATTATTCATAATCAGGTTCTTCAGATTTGTTATGTACATAATTATTTTTGGGCATCTTGAACAGTAATCTTGATATATTTATCAGCATTATATGGGTAAAATCGGTAAAACACGTATTGAATTTGGGACAGGGCACTAAAAATTGTTTAATACCTTATAATACCCTCTTGTATGATTTTAGTTTTACCATTATAAATTGAGGCACTCCAATATGTCCATTCAGTGCTATTTTTAATTGATATTTTATTTATATTTTTATAAGATAAAATTAATAGAGAATTACTCTCTCATGAATATAATATCTATAATATTTTTAAATTATAATATCAAAGGATATTTTATGTTTTAAAATAATATTTAATGAATAATTGTGGTTTATGTATATTTTTTTAATTTTTAGTTCCTTAATAATTAGTATAAATGCTTATTCAATGCTTGTAGAGTGATTGTGCATCTAGTAGAAAAGTCATGTAAATGAATATAAAATAATAAAATAATTTTTTTTAGTGATTTATCATGCATGACTAGTTTATATAATTTTATTACATATTAGAGGGGGATGAATAGATTTTATTTGATTGAAATTGCAGATATGTTTCATACTATGTAAAATTAAATTAAAATATCAAAAATGATATGACTGATATTTTATATTAATTAATTTCTTATATAAGGTTTTAAAATTGATAAATATACTATCATTAAAAAATATAATGGAATGTGATTTAAAATATCATAATTGATCCCTTTATTAATTTTATATCCATTTATGGTAAAATAAATAATCTGTATTCATTACTTTTGAAAAGGGATAATGTGGGGTTAACACTATATGATTATGGTGGTTACATTAATCAAATATTTCCAAATATTTATGGATTTTTTTATTAAACAAAACACATATTATATTAAATTAATACAAAATTTGATTAATTTTATCATCAAATATCATTTAAATTATTTTAGAACAATATTTATTTCGAAGAGGGACCCTCCTCTCACATATTAAAGGATATAACTTCTCTCATTTCATTAAACCTCATTTTGAAATGATGATAAAAAAAACAAAACAATTTTACTTTTTAATATCATTATATATGTGTTATATGTTATTTTATTTCTGAAAGACCAAACCCAGGTTCCAAACAAGGAGATCAAAATGATGTCCATAGAAGAATATGTAATATACTATTATAACTCTTTCTAATTTATTTGATATTAACATCTTATAAATAATTTATAAACATTTTTTAAAAACATAATTGGTAATAATAAAAATATATTGAGATGATATTATGGTTATTTAAAAAAACATTTCCACCTATTTTCAATCAAATTAAATGAGAAAAAATCACATTCATGTACTTAAGGCATAATATATCCAAATAGACGGTATATCATTATCATCACTATTTTACCTGTATGGTTATAGATATATAACTAATCAACATATATGATAATTACAAAATTAATATGGTACTATAATAATAATATCATCTCTAACATCTTATGTTCCAATCCACTGTAAAATGATAACATCGCACACAATTGTGTATTGACTCCCACATGTACAAAAAATGTAACATGATAATCATTTATACATTACATAGATGGTAATATATATATATTTAATTAATATATATTATATAAATATAATTATTAAATTCTTTTAAATTATAGAACCAGAATCATTGTGTAAGGATTGAACCGTCTCTGAAGAAACATGTCAGAAAATATTAAAGGTACACTCTAAATAATGATAATAATGATAGACTATTTGTGGATCAGTGATATGATATTCTATGTGGATCACATTATATATGAGTTAAATGAATATTTAACTAATTGGAAAAGTGAAATATTATAATTATTCTCAATTTCAAATCCATTGAGACATTTTTTGAATTATGAAGAAAATTATTTTTATGTAGTATATATACATATCCATTTATATATTTTACATGTGTATATATTTATCCTTGATGATTAATAATAAATATCACATTTTTTATGTTATGGGATATATTTAAAATTTTAACAAAAGTCTTATAAATTTATTTTATAATCTATTTATTGGAAATTAAAAAAGTTTTTATTGATTTAATATTAAAATATATCATATATAATCTCAAATCATTTTATTATCTTAGGTATATTTAACAATATTCCATATCATACTCCAAATTTTCCTTATATTGTCGCATCATTCAACCAGTGAAATGTTAAAAATTTATGATGACATTATATTCAATATTGATTTGGTTAATTTTTATTTTTGTCATATATTTTTCTAAAATTATTTATCATTGTTATTTTATTTATTGAATTTATGTATAGTATTATATATATATTATAGATGAGTTTTTAAATTGTTTAAATGATAAAATTTAGTTTTTTGAAAAGGTTGTTTATTCCTTTATTAAAAATAATATATAAAAGAATAATTATTTATAATATATATGACATGAACATATGTTCCTTACACAAAAAAAAACAATTATTTCATTTTTCATCTTCTACTTGTTTTCAATGGTTATAATATGAAAAACATTATTTAAATATACTTTAATAATTCCTTAGCATTTATGAAAATATTTTTCTGTTATTTATAATCATACATTTAAATTGTATTGATAGTCATGTTTAATCTCTTATTAATTTGTTTTCATTATAATTACCTTGGATAATCTTTTTTTAGATTAATTGATAATAACCTTTTATTTACTACTTATATTTTTTGAATCATGCATATTATTATTAATTAAACATTATACAATTCATACATATCATTTTTCACTATGAATGTTATTTTATTAAATAAGGATATATTCATATTTCATTATATATACTAAACACAAAAACAATTATAATACATAATGTTTTTCTATCACTTAAATTGTTCATTAAATATATGAGTATTTCATTTAACAAGATGAAATTGGTTAAGTTTAAAATTTTATGTCCTATTAATCCATCAAAAGTTATCATTAAAAACATGAATTTCCTAGAATATCATATGGGTTATTGTTCATTGTGTAGAACTAATATATAATTACTTGTTATAAGGCATTGAATATAATGATATAATATTATAAGATATCATAATGTACATCATTATGTATTTCATTCATTGTGAATGTTGTGTTTATTACCCATGAGACTAGTCCGGTTTATATTATCCATGGATTCCATTCATTCTCGAGATAACATGTAAATTATATGTGTTTTTATTTAGTTACCATTAAATATTTATTTTTCATTATTTTCTATTAATAAAACCCATTTTACGTATCCTATAATGAGAACATGATCTCAGCATTATTTTTTTCTAGTCCCTTAGATATATAAAATAACTCATTTAATGTGTTAAAATGATTGCTAATATTTTATTTTTCTAATTATTACCATTTATTTATAATATAAAATTGGAAATAATGTATTAATATAGCTCATCATCAATAAATAATTTTTTGTAATTTCTTATGGGATCCAATATATCTTATGCAAATTTAAAAATGTAGACAGAATCCCTAGTTAACACTATTAACATTTTCATAAATATTTCCCTTGAATATAATACTATAAGATATAATATATATTTAATATTTTGTAACAATTTATGAACAACAATGTTCATATAATAGATCCCACAAGGAATCCCTTATTCAGTTTTTTGGATATGATGACATGTTTTTATTGTTTTTTTAATAATTTGTACCTTCCCTGATGTTGCCACTATAATGGGATGATGGTATCTACATAAAATAATAATGTTTTATAGATATTATTGTCTGATTATCATTAGGATAATCTATAACCCCACCTATATGTGTCAATGATTTTGTTCATTCTACTAAATAATTCCAAAAAACTCGATTGGTGAGATAGTCATGTTGTGGGGGTGAAAAAATGTTGCAGCCACCTGACTACTTCTTGTTCTAATACGTTATTAAACATATAATGAATACAAGATAAGATGTATGTTTTCCACTCTATTTCATCTATAATATGACGGCATCATTCAATTATTTAAACAAGAATGTGTGCCCATTCCTTTTTTATTCGGGAATCTCTACCAATATCTATTTTCTAGTTTCAATTAAAATTTGGAAATGTGAATCAGGTATAGGTGGGGTGTTCTTACCCCAGAAATATTTTCTCTATATTCTGAATGTTTTTTCCAAATTATTTCAGAATAAATAATTTGGCGTACTTGGCATAGAATAGTATTTCTTTCAACCTTTAAATTTCTACCATTCAATATTTGTAGGCATACTTTATGTATAAGGTAATGTTTTCCAGTTTAGTTGTTGATGTTCTGTTTCCCATCATATTTTTCCATGATTCTTTATATTTACTATCTTGATCCCGAACCCATTATATAGTCTTCTATGTGGGATGTAGATGGGTTGATGTTTCATGGAATCAAAAACAACGATTGTTGATAGGCTCCCTTATGGGTGACTCATGCATTATGGTGAGACCTCTATTAATGAGAAGGTCCACGTACATATGTAAAGTGATGTACATGATAATGTATTAAAAGAATAAAATATCAAAATTGTTTTAAATGATCATATTTTTTATTTTTTTCTTCACCTCCACTCATTTTTTGTTGGACGGTTGATGGGGATTTATGTCAAGGAATTATTTTCAAGAATCCTCCAATAGTTGTGTTATACTACATAAACAGTTCTCCAAATTTAGTGAATTATCAATTTTATTTTTATTTTGTTGGTTATGTGACCATGTACAATAGTTTTATGAGTCCAAACATGTATAAAAATTAAAGGATAAGATCATTATGTTGGAAAAATTCCATTGGTATTGATGAATGTTCATATAGATGATATGTTGTGAAGAAAAATATCAATAAATATATCAAGGAGAAAAACATATACATGGATACTATTTTGTATGGCTAAAGGCTCCACATCTCCCCTTATTTTATAAAATAGTGTACATAAAAAGTTTCATCTATAAATACAACCATGTAATTTAGTTGGATGAAAGAGTCATGTGTCGTTCCAAAAAAATTGGATCAAAATTATAAATGAGGTTAATAATATGGGGGAAATGTTTTTATATTTATATGGTTTATGAATTATTTATTCATGAAATAATTAACAACCAATAACTCACACTTCTTTTCCATAATAAAAAACTACTTTTTTATGGTTAGTAGTAAATGTGGTGTACAACCCTTGATATTTAAAAAATTTCATTTGAGGAAATGATGACAGGTTAGTATAATAACCCCATGTTAGGGTGTATAGATTCATACTTCTAGACTCTATATTATAATTAATTAATTTTGATGATTTTATCCCAACATTTCATATAGGATTGGTTACCCTAATTTCTAAAATTAATCAATATCATGTGATTATGTAAATTCCTATATGTATTTGGGGATCTCCATTAACAGAAAAATATATATGTTTTAGAATTCATCAAAATATGGAACCATATACATGTACAATAATTTATTAATTTTACTTCATTAATAGTTAGGTATTCATGTTTCTATGGTATAATGGTCTAAATTCACATTTTTGGGCACTATTGAATTTATATTCATTCATAAGGGAGGTGATATTTTATTTGTAAGGGTCTATAAAATAAATGGTTCATAAATATAATAGTAAAATGAATCAGAACTAGCATTATTCAGTTCCACATTACATGAAAACCCAATACTTTTAGGATCATATGATAGAGACAGTTCCATGTAGTTTAATTTTAAACATAATGATGACATGGTGGAAGTTTTAAATATATGGTTACTGTGTAATATCCCAATATTTCATAGTACGTTATTTCTACAAAGTAACTCAATAACTTGAGCTACACACAACACCGAATACAAGTGCACAACATCTTACCAAACTAGATGTTGAAAAGAGGTTATGAATAGTATTAATTGAATAATGAGCAATATATAATATTTATAATTTTAGAATCCATATTATGAGTTTCTTAGGCATAATGTAATAATGAATTAATTTTTTTTTTCAGAAAAAGATGTATTTTTCAAAAAATGATATTTCACCACCTTATAATGGTTAACCCTTTTTAAATACAATATTTGAAACTTATATATATTAAACATGAAAAAATAAACTTCTTCTATATAATTGAGAAATTAGAATTTAGTTTCAATAATTTTTTGGTGTTTTTCTGATAACTTTCATATATGGGTGAATACTGAAAAATACTATATTTTAACTGAAAACATCTTTTTTAAACAAAATAATGTATAGTGTGAAATTATAAATTTTAATGGGTTGTAAGTATAAATAGATTATATTTTTACCATTTAATCCAATGTTTGTCATTGTATGTAATCTTACTTTGAAATTGGACATAAAAAAGTTTCAACCTTTTGATAGTTATTATTTCTTAAAAATACTCCATTTGGTTCGGACAATGGGAAGTAATTTTAAATTAATAAATTCCGATTTTATGTTTTTAATTTGTTAAAATAGACGTCATTTCTGGATTTGTAATATCAAAATTGCCTTAGGGTTAATTTTTGGTATTTTTCTATAAAGTTTCAATTTTGGATGAATAGTAAAAAACATTAAGTTATAGTTTAAAACCAAATTTTTTTTTAAATAATTATTTATTTTATTTAAATGTATTTTAGATCAAAATAGATATATAATACCAATATAAGTTCAATTTAATTTATTTTATTCAGTTTATAATAATTTTAGATATATAAAAAATTTATTCAACTTTTCACTTTCTTTTACCCACCTCGGTCGAGAATTTGGAAATTTTCATAAAATGTAATATTACCGCTTCTGTGAGTGGAATTTCCAAAATACATGAGACACGGTTGATATCAATAAGAAAAATGTGGTTCAGTAAGATAAAAATAATTTTTGGTGAATAGTAACATTTTACTTTTATTTTCCACTGTTAAAAATAAATAGGGTAATTAAGGGTAACAATGATATTATTCTTACCCAAACACATGTCATAATTCTATTTTTTAACTTTAATTCTACCCAAAACAACTATAGGAATAAAATATGAACCTCTTAGGTCCACATGGATTAGATTTGGACATTTATTATTATTTCATTTAAAGTGGAGTTAAAAGTGTTAAATTCAAAGTATATTAAGTAACCATTTTTTATCTAGGGTTGTACATAAGGTCAATTAAACTATAAATATTAATTATAAAGCTAAAAATATTTAATACATCATGGTATTTTATTTATAATTTTTAGACCTTAAATTATTAAATTTATTTATGACACAATAATGATGCAGTAATTACCTTATTCATGAAAGAATCAAATAAATGGTATTATTGATATTTAAATAAATATAATTTCAATGTTTTTATGTCATCCACGAATTTAATAAGTGAATATGACATTTTAGGGAGGATTAAATGTATCTTGTTCAATGTAATCAAGTTGTGATGACTTTCAAAAAAACAAAATACCAAATAATCTCAAAATTGACATAAATTAATATTAAAAACAATCTATATTATTGGTTGATATAATATTCCAATAATTGTATGGTTAATCCAAAGGGATTAAATAATATTATATATGTCATTAATTATCCATTTTAGTTACTCTTATAAGTTTATAGTATGTTCATTAACCATATAGAGTTAGAATACAAGAAGACACAATAAAAGTTAAACTATTTAACTAAGAGTTAAATCTAAATGATAATGTTAATATAGTGACCTGAACAAGTTTAAAACCTATTGGTTAAGAGGTTTTCAATCCATAAAAACCATATAAATGAAATAAATAATTTTTAATCAATTAGAATCTGAAAATTAATTTATTATAAAATAATATTTTATGTTTTCCCTAAGGGTCCCCTCACCCCTCCTATAAAAGGGCACTCCCCCATCACTCTAATTCACACCTTATATTCCATTTGGAATAGACAAGCCCTTACCAAATACCCTCTCAACAATCCTACAATCATAATAGAGGTATTACGTTAGTCATAAATCCAAACTATGGAGAAATTTTGATCAAATCAAAAGGATGAACCTGAAGAAAAAGTAATGATTTCACCACCCTCCTTCAAATTCTCTTATTCTTCCACTTACTCTTTATTTGTTATTTCAATTATAAAATAATAATTTCAGTATCAGCTATATACTATGATGTTATTATAAATATTGAACAACTATATTTGTTATCCAATCCATCTTATAAATGATAATGTCTGCATGCGTGTGTACGTACGGCTTAGAGTCTCCACACCTTGGTGTAATTTGTTATTCAACTATATGTTATTTGGATGGATATAATGATGATTAATATGTATATAAATAATAAAAATAACATGATAATGTCTCTATAAAATTAATATACCATCTAATTCTACACCATTATGGAAATGTTATTGTCGCTCATGCGTACATACGGATTATCGTCTCCACGACGTGATATGATTCATTTCCATGTTCACCATTCATCGATGATTAAAAAAAATATTACTAATAAGTATGTAATATATGACATAATAATGATACTATATATATATATACATACTTACATATATCCTATTCACATAGTTCTGTTCAATATGAGATGAAAACAGAAACAACGTTTATGCGTACATACGGACTACCGTCTCCATAAATGGTGTTTTTCATTTCATATATATGTATATTTTATATATCAATATTATAAATATATATGATATGTAAATAATGTTTTATATTCTGTAATTACATAAATCTTTATCTGAGTGATATATTCAAGATTAACATGTTAAAACATGTACGATAAAGAAAGCGATTATTACCTAAAATGTTAATTTAACCTGGAAATTATCATTAAATGGGTAGTATAATGTAATAAACGAATCATGTATGATATAATAAATATTAATATGGTTCTGGAATACTTTAATAACATACTATGGTCTTCATACATGAGTTTAAAAATACCCTCAACTAAAATAATGTGCAATTTAAGGGGTATTGATCTCACTCTTTATTCCCGTGAGATTCATTCCATATTGACACTATTACCTTTTTTATGGTATATGTAATGACCATAATTGTTTTATTTTTGTAGTAAACTTTATTATATGTTTAATTACATATTTATTGTATGATACTTCTTTCATGGGCTGTTTGTTTCGGAAGTTACCAAAATGGTAAGGGTTAATTTCACAATCTCATTATTTTCTGAGGTTGTTATTACGTAAGTATCTACTGGGATATATTTATTTTCTAAATCCTAGTTTAATAAAAAGTTTTCAAAGGGATTAATTTTAAGAGATATTTTACTAAAACTTCATTTTAAATGTTTTAAATATTTATTCTTCTAAATCATTCTCATTAATATCCATGTTTTCAAAATCGGTTTTAAGGATTTATTTTTATGGACATGAATGTTTTAAAAATGTTAATTGCTTTCAAAAGCTTCAAAGTGATATGAGACACTTTTATTCAAAATTGTCTTTAAATTTCTTCCTTTATATATTTTTTAACTTTTAAATTTTTTCATGATATATGGATATTTCTCTCAAAGATTTTTACAAAACATTTTAATCTATGTCAACATTCTTTGATGGATTTTAAGCTTATATGAAGTTGATTTATTATGATACAAAACTTCAATATTTTTCTTATGGTTTTGTGATTTGTTTGGCTGTGGATGTGTTATTTTTACAACATTCATGGTTTATGGATAATGTATCAACATTTTGTATGATAGTTTTAATACGAATGTTTATGTAATGTTTAATCCTATTCATATAAGAAATGCATTAGACTTAGTAAGTGACAGGTGGCGCCTGATATAGCTCCTCGATGCATCGGTAGGTCTCATGAGACAAACTAGTGTCTTGGCACAGGGCATTGACAAAAATCTTATTTGTAGTCTTCGCACAATTCCTTGACTATGTGGTTTTGATATTCTGGTATTATGCATTAATTTATTATGAAAGTGGCTATTGATATTGCATGTGATTATTCGAATAGTAGAGTATCCATGTGAGTAAGTACATGTCATTATTTTGATTTATATTTTCCATATTATTATGAATTTTATGTTGAAAAGGCTTTTGTTTTGTTTTATACATTTCCTTATAAAGTTATGCTTATTTATGAATGTTTTTATTGTATTGCTTACCCTTATTGAGTGTTTTAGCTCAACACATTATATGATTAATTTTTTCTACAATTTCAGGAGGTCTATTATGATTGATATGAATGGTTACGACAAGGGAATAATGGTGTTCATAAAGGATTATTTATGTTGTGTTTTATGTTTAAAATTTTAATGTAATGTTAATGTAGGTAATCTATTTTCCAAGACTGCTAAATTGATCGGTCCTTCAGGACTTGATTCCTTGTAATCATGTCAATGTATTAAGATAATGCACTGGATCTAGGTAACTTAGGTCGGGTAGTTACAGTTGGTATTAGAGAAAATTTATCAATAACCTTAGATACTAGATTAAGATAAACTCTTATTATAGAACATTACCCTAAGATAGACTTTGAGGATTAGTATAGAAAAACTTTTTATAATTTTGGTAATGTAGAGATTTTGTCAATTTTCTGAGCAAATACATCCATACCTAGATACAAGACGGTAGAGGCAGATCTAGCACAGATATACCTAGAGATGAAACCCAAAAACACCACATTGAGCTAGACTTTAATGGGAACTAGTGCACGATAATGTTCATTTTTGCACTCTTGGATTTGACACTCCTTGGGTAAATGCGTAGGATAATTATCATTTTTATTACAAATAATTATGAAGAATATATGAGTATTAACCTCCTCAAAGAAAATATTTTTATGGATTATATCCACAAACTGTTCAATTTATGTTAGTTAATTTACAAGTTCGGAATTATTCATTGCAATTCATAATGTGACCTTCTGTATGCCATTGTATTGAAGTGGAACCCAGTATAAGTAATGTTAACTCCAACTAAAAATATGATCCAATGAGTAAGGAAGATCATATCTTTCACGGTATTAATCCATAATTTAGAAGGGAAATAGTCTCCCTTGTATTATCAACATATTAATAAATAGTATCAGGTGTTTATAAGATATGAAAAGAATATCTGAGTCCTATCGCTTTGAAGGGAAGAAAGAGAAGAAAATAATTCAATAGGGAAAGATTGATAATGGGAAGAGGGGAAAGATGGATTTTACGATATGTAATAACTATGGAATGAATCACCTTGGTAAATTCATGAAGGGAATGGGAGTTTGGTATAAGTGCGGTGAAAAAGGACACCATGTACATGATTGCAAGGGTAAAAAAAGTTTAAAATGTACAATGCTTCATCTATAAGGAGTTGGGACACTACACGAATCAATCATCAGAGTATACCCCAAATGCTGCTACTCGATAAGATTCATGTTATGATACTACCAAAGATAATGATAAATGATTAAGAGTTCTTATGTTTTTATTAATGTATTGTGTCATTTGAGTGTTGTATCAACGATGTACTGGTTATATGAATTATGGAAATAAATATGGATTGTACTGTAAAACTATTTCATCGGTAATTTGAGTTTATATGGTCCTGATACTAATGTAGTAATTTTGGAATAAGAGATGGTTGATTTGGATAAATTATATTGGATATTCATGAATATCTTGAAACTAATTAATAGTTTGTTTATTTCATGATTGATGGAATATTCAAAATTATGGGATATAATGAATATATCCAGTATTATATAATGGATAAGGGAGCATGAATGTAATCAATAAGGTTTTGTGGAAATTCAGGGTGTTAGCATGTTTTAAAAGAATTCAAGATGAAGGTTTTAACATGTTATTATGTGAAAAAAGGATCTTCATTGTGCTTACCTTCCTTATTAATTTCGGACTGTGAGTTTAGAAAGAAGTATTTTGGATAATTCTAGTTTGATATTATTTTTGGATTTCACCAAAAAAGGACAAACCAGAGGTCAAGCGGCAACCCTTCACGTCCGGAAAGGCCGCAAGACTTGAACCCACAATCGAAGGGCATCAATGGTGTATAACCTACCACTGACCCATGTGCTGTCCTAGATTGAATAATGTAGTTTTTTTAAAATGGTCTGATAGATGACATATAAATAATATTTTTTGAATCCTATAAGATTAGGATGAATTTAATATTTGTTTTGAATTATTTTGGAGATAAAGATGAGTTTTTTTAGAAATTAGTTAAAGGATGTTACTCTACTTGTCACTTATATATATATTTATATTCTCTCTTTTTAAGAAAAAATTTTATTAACCCAATTCTAGATATGAGTCCTCTACAAAAGTATTTTCTATTTTCAACCTTTTATTTTAGAAGAACAAATTCAAGTTGTGATGACGCAATTTATTTAAGGACATAAGAATGTAACATCCCATTATTAAAAGGTACGTTATTTCTTCAAAGCGACTCTATAACTTGAACTACAAGAAACACCAAGTGTAAGCGCACCACGTCATACCAAAACTAGTCCTTCAAATGCAGTTATGAATATTATTAACTAAATTTTGAACTATATATAATCCTTATAATTTTATAATCCATATTATGAGTTTCATAGAAATAATGTAGGAACTAATGCTTTTTTTTAGATAAAAGAAGTATTTTTTTTTAAAAATGAACTTTTACGGCCTTTGAATGGTGAACTTTTATTAAATCCAATATTTTAAGCTTTTATATATTAAATTTGACAAAATAAACTTCTTTTTTTGAATATGGTCATAAGAATTTAGTTTCAATAAATTTATGGTGTTTTTATGATAACTTTTATTTTTTATTGAATAGTGAAAAATACTGTATTTTAACTAAAAACATATTTTTTAATCAAAATAATTTATAGTGTTAAATTATACATTTTAATAATTTGGAAGTACAAATAGATTATATTTTTACCATTTAATCCAATTCTTGTCATTGTGAGTAATTTTACTATGAAATTCGACATAAACAAGTGTCAATATTTTAATAATAATTATTTCTTAAAAACACGCCTTTTGGTTTTGACGGCGGAAATTAATTATAAATTTATAATTTATACCATTATGTTTTTAATTTGGTAAAATATAATTCATTTTTGGATTTGGAATCTAGAAATTAGCTTAGGGTGAATTATTGGTATTTTTCTGAAAAGTTTCAATTATTGACGAATTCTGAAAAACACTGAGTTATAGTTTAAAACCAATTTTTTTTTAAATAATTAATTATTTTATTTCAATTTATTTTAGGTAAAAATATATACTTAATTCCTATATATGTTCAATTTAATTCATTGGAGTTAATTTATAATAATTTTAGATATATAAAATATTTTTTGAACTTTTCACCGTCTTTTACCGACCTCCTAGGAGAATTTTCTAATTCGCATAAAACCTAATTTTACTGCTTCTATGAGTGTAATTTCAAAATATTGAGAGACACAGTTGATATATGTTAGAAAATTTTTTTTCAATAAGTGGAAAATATTTTTTTTAATAGTAAATTTTTTACATTTATTTACCATAGTTAAAAGTAAATAGGGTAGTTAAGGGTAAAAATGATATTATTATTACCCTAACACATGTCCTAATTCTATTTGTTAAGTGTATTTCGACCCAGAAAACCTTATGAATAAAATATGAACCTCGTATATCAACTTGAATTAGATAAGGACATTTATTATTATTTAATTTAATGAATAGTTAAAAGTGTAAAATTCAATGTTTATTAACTAAAACATTTATAATATATTGTTAAAAATTATCTAAATAAGAATATAAATATTCATTATAAAGTTAAAATATTTCCTACATCATGGTATTTTAATTTACATTTTTAGACACTATATAAATATATTTATTTATAACACAATGATGAGGTAGTAATTACCTTATTCATGAATGAATCAATTAAATGGTATTATAAATATTAAAATAAATATAATTTCAATGTTTTTATGAAATAAACGAATTTTATAGATGAATATTACATGTTAGGGATGATTTAATATATATTATTCGAAGTAATAAAGTTGTGATGAATTTGAAAAAAAATCAAAATACCAAATAATGTCAAAATTGACATAATTTAATATTTAAAAGAAATACTATATTATTGGATGATATAATATTCTTAAATATTAAAGGATCAAAAAAAGGGCTTAAATAATATTATATAATTCATTAATGATCCACTTGAGTTTTTCTTGGATGTTTGGAGTTAGGTTATTCACCATATAGAGTAAGAATACAAGAAGACACGTTAAAAGTTAAACAATTTAACTAAGAGTTAAATCAAAATGTTATGATTAATATGGTGACATTAACCAATATATAACCAATTTAATGAGAGTTCATTGACCCATACTCACTATATCCTTTAAATAATTCATTTTGGGTCCAATAGAAACCGAAAATGAATTTATTATAAAATAATATTTTCAGTTTTTTTCTAAGGTTCCCCTCACCCCTCTTATAAAAGGGCACCCCCCCTTCACTCTAATTCACACTTTCATAGCCATTTGGATCAACCAAACCCTGCCCAAATACCCAATAAACTATCCTACCATCAAACTAGAGGGCTTATTTTTTTTATAAATCCAACCTATCGATCCCTTTTGATCAAATCAAATGGAAGAACCCGAAGAAGAGGTAAGGATTTCACCACCCTCTTTCATGTTTTCTTATTCTTCCACTTACTCTTTCTTTGTTGTGGCAATTATAAAATAATAACTCTTGTATATTATATATAATGTGATTTTATTATAAATATGGAAAAACTATATTCATTATCCTATCCATTTTATGAATGATAATGTCACCATGCGTGCGTACGTACGGCTTACCGTCTCCAAGCTGTGGTGTAATTTGTTATTCAACACTATTTAATTTAGATGGATATAATGATGTGTAATATGTACATAAATAATTGAAATAACATGATAATTTACCTGTAAAATTTATATATCATCCAATTCAACACCTTTATGGAAATGATATTGCCGCTCATGCATTGGAACAGATTACCGTCTCTATGACGTGATGGGATTCATTTCCATGTTCAACATTAATCAGCTATTATAAAAATATATATATTACTAATAAGTATTTCATATATGACATAATAATTCTACTTAATATATATATATATATATATATATATATACTTACATATATTTTATTCACTTGGTTTCGTTCAATAGGAGATGAAAAGAGAAACATCGTTTATGCGTACGTACGGACTACCGTCTCCAAAATGGTGTTTTTAATTTTTTATATATGTATAATATATATATATATTTATTTATATTTTAAATATATATGATATATAAATCTTGTTCTATCTTCTGTAATTACTTAAATCTTGATCTACGTGATACAATCAAGAGTAACAAGTTAAAACACAAATGATAAAGAAAGAGATTATTACACGAAATGTTAATTTAAAATTGAAATTAGTATTAAATGTGTATGATAAAGTAAAAAATGAATCATTTATGATATAATATATACAAATATGGTTATGGTATCTTTAATATCATACTATTATGTTCACACATGAGGTTAAATGTACACTTGACTAAAGGATAGTGCAAGGTAAGGGGTTTTCATCTCACTCGTTATTCCCTTGAGATTCATACCATATTGACACTATTAGCATTTTTTTGGTGTATATACATCCAATAATTGTATTATTTGTGTTATACACTTTAATTTATGTGGACTTACATATTCATTGTATGATACTTCTTTCATGGGGTTTATGTTTTGTAAGTTATCAAATTGGTAAGGGTTAATTTCACAATATCATTATTATCCGAGGTTGTTTTTATGAAAGTATCTACTGGGAAATATTTATTATCCATGACCATGTTTCATAAAAGTGTTTTCAAAGGGATTATTTTTAAGGGAATTTTTACTAATACCGGATTTTAAAATTTTAAAATATTAATTATTTTAAATAATTCGCATTAATGTCAATGTTTTCAAAATGCTTTTTAAGGATTTATTTAAATGGACATGAATGTTTTATAAATATTAATTCGGTTCAAAAGATTCAAAGTGGTATGGTACTCTTTGATTAAAAACATTCTTTAAATGTATTCCTTTATAAATTTTGTAACTTTGAAATGTTTTCATAAAAAATGGATATTTCTCTAAAAGAGTTTTAAAAAACATTTTCATAAATGTCAACATAGTTTGATGGATTTTATGCTTATTTGAATTTGGTTTATTATGATACAAAACATACATATTTTATTGATGGTTTTGTGATATATTTGGCTGTGGATATGTTATTTTTACACAACTCATGTCTTATGGATAAAGTATTGACATTTCGTATGATAGTTTGAATACAATTTTTTTTGTTTTGTTTTAAACCTTTTCATATGAGGAATGCAATAGACTAAGTAAGTTATGGGTGGACTCCACTATAGCTCCTCGATGCATCGGTAGGTATCAAGAGACAAACTAGTGTCTTAGCATAAGGCCATGACAGAAATATTAGTTGTAGTCTTGGCACAAGGCCTTGAATATTTGGTTGTGATAGTCTGGAATTATGCATTCCATCATTATGAAAGCGGCTTTTGATATTGCATGTGATTTTTTGAATGGTAGAGTTTCCATGTGAGTAAGTAAAATGAATTATTTTGATTTATATTTTCTATATTATGATGAAGTTTATGTTGAAAATTATTTTGTTTTATTATTATATGTTTCCTTAAATTTTTATTCTTATTTATAAAAGATTCTATTGTATTTCTTACCCTTTCTGAGCGTTTGAGCTCACCCCTTTCAATGTTTTATTTTTGGTAGTATTCCAAGAGGTGTATTGTGATTGATATGTAGGGTTATTCCAAGGGAATAATGGAATTTCAAAAAGGATTATTTATGTAGTGTTTTATGATTAAAATTTTAATGTTATGTTAATGTATGTAATCTATTTTACAAGGCTTCTATTCTGATTGGGGATTTGGTACTTGATTCTTTGTAATCATGCCAGTGTATTAAAAAAGTGCACTAGCACTGGGTAACTATGGTCGGGGCATTACATACTGTGAGACTTATGCTTGATTTTTCCATTATGGATATATTTGAATGGAATATGGTCCAATGATATTGGGTTTATCTTTTATGGAATATGTACTTGTAACGATGATTCATACCAATATTGTTTATGGATGAGGGTTATATTAATATGTTACCGATAAGGAATATTTCCCAATGTGTGGGTTTTGATTTTTTAAAGAATGTTTTGCAATAATACTGGTAATGGGTTAATAATTTTGGGTTGAACTTGAGTGTAAAATCCAATAAATCCCGTGAAAATGTAATTTAAATCTATTACTTTTATATTGGATGTGGGGAATCACAATAATGGATGATTATCATGATACAAGAATTTTCATTATGCTTATATCATGATGAAAACGAGTCCCTAATAACTGATGATACATTCTCTATACTTGATTCAAGGGTCACAAGAAAATATTTCTTGGGAAAATTATATATAAATGGGTCTTACTCATTAGACATACTTGTGATTCATTTACTCCCTCTCCACCAATAGATGTGAGAGAGGATATTGATTCTTATGAGAAAAATAACTACTTATACCTAAGGAAGAGGCACTAACCCATCATTATGTTTTAATGTCTCTCTACATTTTTTCCATTTCGTGACCCCCATGTTCAGGATTACACATACAGTAAATAGAAAACATATATGGTGAATATTTTCAATATATCATCATATTTATATTTGAATGAATTATATATTGTCTGTCTATGATATGAGAATATTCCTAACACTACCTACATGATTAGGGTCCCCATTACCATGGGGATTCCAGATTGAAAAAAAAATTCAGAACAAAAAAATATATTAAGGAGTAAAATGAGTGGAAAAAATTTAATAAAGGAATCCATGATTTAGAGATAACAAAACGATGTTATCAATACCCTAGCTCCTTTAGATCTAGGGGATATGGGGGAGTTTTTAACAAATATCCACTGAAATTAGAATTGATGATATTGGAATATTTAGACACATCATTAAGGGAATAAGAGGTACCCAAATGATTTGATCAAGAATTGAATGTAGAGTGGGGGATAAATACCCAAGTGATCCACATATATTGCATATGGAATTTTCTATGTGATAGAGGAGATTATCAATTGGGGCCCTTTGTGATGTTCTCCAATTTTAGTGTAGAGTCTCTCTATCATCAATAACCATGATGATTTATCCCTCAATATAAGATATAATTGTCGATCACCCTATTTTGGGAATAAATCATTATTCCGAGTATATATTTCTTTTTATAAAATTGATTTTAAATAGTTGAGAGTATTTATAAATTATAGGACATCTCCAAGATCATATATATATATATATATATATATATATATCTCACACATATTCTATGTGTCCCTCTCTTTATATTTATGAATCAATTTTGGGATGTAATAAAATATTTATATGTTTTATTTAAGAATAGACTTTTCTAAAATCGATGGATGTATAAGACCTATTATCATATTTCGATGCAATTTATGGAAACCGCTGTCCAAAAATAAAATTATTTGGCTTATAGATGAAATTCACTACCTTTCCCAGTAAATATTTATTTTATTTGATTAGAAATAACTACCTCACACCAAAAATGAGATTCTTTTGTTGAAGGGGAAACATTAACCACCTCACATTGAAAATTAAATTAATTCCTTGTGGGTTGGTAATTCACTATTTCACTTAAAAAAATTATTTATGGAGGGGAGATAATAAAAACTCATTGGAATCACAATGAATAAATATGATTCCTATATCATGTTAGTTTCTATGTGAAATAACATTGATTCCATGTGAATTTTTACCGTTTTCCAAAATATACTAAAATTTTCATCACACTAATCTACATTGAAGGTGTAAATCCATTACCAATTCATTTAAAGGATTCTTATAATCTGATTTATATTTATTAATTTAATGTAGTGGTATATTATTATAGTGCTTCTAAGTCACTGTCTGGTGATGATTAAAGGTTTTGGTAGATCTATTAGAAAGTCAACCCTACAGTTTAAAATTTTGTTTTGTAATAATATACATGTTCATTATTGGGATTTTATTACATTCCAAACCTATGTTGGATAGACTATTCAATGACCTTAAATTCCAGGTTCCACGAATGTTTTCTTGAATCTAGGTTAGTGAGGGATGAGGTTGATGACTATACCCCCGTCTATTATCTTCATTTTTTGGAAGGGTGTGGTGGACCCATTACGTTTATATGCTGATGATACATGGTGATGTCAAGAATGGATTGAGTAATTTAGGTAGTCGATTTAATTCATGTTAATGATATCATACACATATTTATTTGTGAATATAATGAATTATTCATATATTGATAATCGGTATATGCATTTTTATTCTAGTTTTATGGCACATTCTTTTTCCTATGTGGGTATTTGATCCTATCCTAGTTCTGGTAGATATGGATTTTATCTGACCCATCATAGATGTGATGAGAGTGTTATGATGCGTTAATATATTGGTGATAATGTTAATATAGTTATAAATAATTTTTTTCTAGTCTTGAGTATAATAAACCCATGTATTCATTTTTTCATTATGTCATTCAGATAAATTATTTCATTATTATTTTTCGAAAAAAATATATTATATTATATGTGAACACATTAGTGATGAGGAGTGTCACTTTCCACTCCAGGGGATTATAATTTATATTTTTATTCATAGATAAATTTGATCTCCCAATAAGGGATTATTGGGTGATTACCATGATAAGGGTGTGTTTGGGTGAATAAGGGTATATCAGTCATTTTAGTAAACTGATTACATTACATATATCATTTTTCGTGTTTTGATATTGACTTATCACACTACACGGTCATTATATATACTCTATTACATAATTATGATCTCATTAAACAATATAATTGACCTTTTATAATCATATATTATCTACGAGTACTTTTAGCCTCTTTTAGTGTTTATGATAAATGTAAATTTGGACATGTGAATTTACTTGGTTAACCCCCACTATGCAACATATAAGGGTAATTCATCAATAATGTTTCATGTATAAAATAAAAAATAATTTTCACATATCTTGACATGGTTAACTCTCCTTATAATAGGTTGAGTATAGGTCACTTATTGTGTAGGTTCAATATGGTCCAATGATATTGGTTTTATCTCCTATGGTATTTGGACATGTAAAGATGATTCAAACCAATAATTTTTTTGGATGAGGGTGATATTATTATGTTACCCAGAAGTAATACTTCCCAATGGGTGGGTTTTGATTTTTTAAATAATGTTTCACAATAATGCTGGTAATGGATTAATAATTTTGGGTTGAACATGAGTCTAAAATCCAATATATCCCATGACATTTTAATTTAAATATATTATTGTTAGATTGGATGTGGGGAAACACAACAATGGATGATGATCATGATGGAATCATTTTAATTATTCTTATATCATGATGAACATGATTCCCAAAAAACTGATGATTCATTCTCAATATTTGATTCAAGGGTCAGAAGAGAAAAATTTCTTTAGATAATTAGATATAATTGGGTCTTACACATTAGACATACCTATGATTCATTTACTCCCTCTCCAATAATAGATGGGGTAGGAGATATAGATTCTTATCAGAAAACTAACTACTTATACCTATGGACAAAGCCCTAAACCATCATTATGTTTTAATGTCTCTCTAAATTTTCTCTATTTCATGACCCCCATGTTTGGGATTACACATACACTAAATAAAAAACATATTTTTTAAATTATTTTTATATATCATCATATTTAAATTTGAATGAATTATATATTGTTCATCTATGATATGAGAAGATTCCCAAAACTAAATACATTATTAGGGTCCTCATTACAAATGGGATTCCCGATTGAAAAAATATCCAGAAAAAAAATTTATTAATGAAGAAAATTAGGGAAAAACATTTAATAAATGAATCCCTGATTTAAATATAACAAAATTATGTTCTTAATAACCTAGCTCCTTTAGATCTATGGGATATGTGGGAGTGTTTTCAAAAACAAATACAATGACATTATAATTGATGATATTGAAATATTTAGACACATAATTAAGGGGATAAGAGGTACCCATGTTGTGTGATTAAGGATTGAATTGAGAGTGGGGGATAAATACCCATGGGTTCCACATATATTACATTGGTAATTTTCTATGAGATGAAGGAGATTGTCAATTGGGTCCCTTTGTGGTGTTCTTCAATTTTAGTGTACAGTCTCCAAATCATCAATAACCTTGATGATTTCTCCCTCAATAATTGATATAATTTTTGATCACCCCATTTTGGGAATAAATCCTTATTCCAAGTATATATTCCTTTGTGGAAAATTGATTTAAAATAGTTGAGAGTATTAATAAATTCTAGGAAATCTCCAATATCATATATATATATATATATATCCCACACCTAGTCTATGTGTCCCTCTCTTTCTATTTATGAAACATTTTTGGGATGCAATAAAATATTTATATGTTTTATTGAAGAAGAGATTTTCCTAAAATCGATGGATGTATAAGACCAATTATCCTATTTAGAGGGAATTTATGGAAACCAGTTTCCAAAAATAAAATTATTTGGATTATAGAATAAATTCACTACCCTTCCCTATAAATTTTTATTTTATTGGAAAAGAAAAAACTACCTAACACCAAAAATGATATTCCTTTGTTGAAGGATAAAAATTAACCACCTCACTTTGAAAATGAAAATAATTCCTCGTGGGTTGGTAATTAACTATTTCATTTAAAAATAAAAAAATTTATGTATGGAGGGGAGCTAATAAAAACTCATTGGAATAACTATGAATAAATATGATTCCAATATCATGTTAGTTTCTAGGTGAAAATACATTTACTCCATGTTATTTTATCACATTTTCCAAAATTTACTAAAATTATCCTCACACTGATATAAATTGAAGGTGTAAATACATTACCAATTCATTTAAATGATTCTTATAAACTGATTTCTCATTATGAATTTAATGTAGTGGTATATTATTATAGTTTTGCTAAGTCATAGTCTTGTGATGATTAACAGATTTTCCATATCTATTAAAAAGTAGACCCTATAGTTTTAGATTTTGTTTTTTAATAATATACATGTACATTCTTGGGATTTTATTACATTCTAAACCTATGTTGGATTTCCTAATAAAGGACCTTAAATTCTAGGTTCCATGAATTTTTTAGTGAATCTGGGTTAGTGGGGGATGACATGGATGACTATACCCTCTTCTATTATCTTCATTCTTGGAAGGGTGTGGTGGACTCATTATGTTTATATGCCGATGATACATGGTGCTGTCATGAATGGATTGAGTAGTGTAGGTAGTTGATCTAATTCATGTTCATGAAATCATACATATATTTATTTGTGAATATGTTGAAATATGCTGATATTTTTAATTGATATATGGATATTTAAGCTAATTTTATGGCTAATTCTTCTGCCTATGTGGGTATTTGATCCTATCTTGGTTCTGGTAGATAGGGATTTCATCTGACCCATCATAGATGTGATGAGATTGTTATGGTGTGTCACTATTTTGGAGAGAAGGTTAATATATTTATAAAATATTGTTTTATAGCCTTTATTGTAATAAACCAATGGATTCAATTTTTCATTATGTCTTTCAAATAAATTATTTCATTATGATTTTTCAAAAAATATATGTTTTATTAAATGCGAACACATTAGTGAGGAGGGGTGGAAGTTTCCACTCTAGGTGATTATTGTTTTATATTTTTATTCAAATATATTTTTGATCTCCCAATAAGGGATTATTGGGTAATTACCATTATACGGGTGTGTTAGGGTAAATAAGGGTATATCACTAATTTTAATAAGCTGATTACCATACATATATAACTTTTTTTGTTTTGATATTGGCATATCACACTAGACAATCATTTTATATACTCTATTACATAATTATGAAATAATTAAACAATAAAATTGACCTTTTATAATCATATATTATCTAAGAATACTTTTACCCTATTGTAGTGTTTGTGATAAATGTAAATTTGGACATGTTAATTTACTTGGTTTACCCTCAATATGAAACATATAAGGGAAATTCATCAATAATGTTTCACGTACCAAATAAAAAATAAATTTCACATATCTTGACATGGTTAACTCTCCTTATAATAGGTGTAGTATAGGTAACTTATTGTGCATGTTCAATATAAAAAAATGATTTTAGAAAATACACCACTTCTCAAGGTTTACACCCCCAATGTTCCATCCAAGGAATACTTTTAGTGAAATGAATTACCTAATGATATTTTAAGGAATTATAAATCACTTCATCAACATAACTATTATATATTGATCCTTAGTTATTAATTAGTGATTTGTCAATTACATATTAGGATGCCCCATTAAAATAAATTAGTTTAGCCTTATAACACCACCTTTTTCATCATGAGGAAATCTATAATTCCACATCCATTTATTTTTATTATAATAATTCCAACGTATTTCATATTGGAAATATATTCAATGATTTAAATTCCCTTAATATTTTTTCAATCCCCTCTTATAGAAAACCTCTATCATCTTACTCTAAAATTTATATATAGATATGTAAACATGGTTCATAGAATATATTTTATTGATCTGCATAATTGAAATTCTTATACCATGCCACAAATAATCTATAAACTCATAAACATCATTATGAGACAATAAATCTGAAAATAAATCCTCAACAACTCGTCCTCGGTCTCTTTTTATATTCAATGAATGTGATTTTTTCATTGTTTCCTATCACAAAAATTTTTCTCTTAAACATCTATATTTTTTCCACCAAATATAATTTTATTGTCTCCTATAAATTAGGATAGGATCATGGTTCAAAACTAAGTCACTTGATCTATGAATTTTCAATGTTCCATTCAGGCATCAGCAAAATGACATCTCCAGAACTATAGTTTCCACCCATTGAATATTCCATCACTATAGAAAAAATAATAATGTTTGGATGATTTCAAATAAAAAATTGATATGTACATTGTATACCACTTCATTTGGTCATTTTCTATTGAAGTGCCTCCTTTAAACAACTTCTCCCAATAAACACTAGGATTTCCATGATATTATTCCCAATGTAATTTAAGGTCACTCCAATGTCACCATGTGTATCCCATGTTTTCCGTATTGAATTATAAGTAACAATAATCATATATACCTCATACAATTTCCATTATCATGGTTTCTTGTGTCTATTCTCCTTTTTTCCATGTGCACTGTAACTCTTCCATGGGGACTAATATATCATTTTACTATTATAATTTCCAATTTTTTACTTTTACAACGATAAACTATGCACTATGGAAGTGTTGAATCTTCAATTCTACCAAATTTATTTGAATACCCTTTATCAATACATGAAACATAGTTCAACCATATATTATAATTATTGAAATGATCCTAAACCATATATAAAAATAAGATATCACGATTAAATGTCACCCATCGACACATAATCTATGAAGCATTGAAGATATATTCAAGACTTTTCAAATTAAATTCATTAATAATCTTTCAGAAACCCATTGACACAATATTGATCATGATGTAGTAAAAAAAATTCGTTAATTTTTTTGCTATGTAATCATAGAGAACAATTACATGGTCCTCAAATTTTGTATAATTTTTCTTATTGCACGACCTATCAACGACACCAATATACAAACACTTCCATTCTCTTATTGGGATTCCATGTTATTTACAAGAAATCTAATACATGTTTTTTTCCACCTCTAATTTATGGACCATCATATTTTGTCATACATGAACTATGTGTATTAAATATTGTATATTTATCCGACCATGCACACTTTCATAATCATGTGCAGCCATCCCAATATTTCATAGGATCATGAGAACTCCACTTTGGTGACCAATATGCTATTGTACCATTTCCAATTTCCAATTTTTGATATATTATTTCAAACACTAACAACACTATGGTTGTTTTCTCTCTAGGATTTCACCAAAATTATCCAAATATCCTTTTCCATTTCATGAACTATATTTCAACCATATATACATTATATAAAAATTAAACTCACCATATTATTTATGTAGAAAATTTAGATCCACTATCAATAACTAAAACAATCATTAAATCATTCCCATTTTTTAAAATACCTTGATAATAATATTATAATTCTTCATTGAAATCATCTTCCAATCATGTATGCACCCTTTTTTTGAAAAACTTATTGTCAAAATATCCAAATGATTCCTTTTTTATTCATAAAAACCTCCCATATTTTATTAGTTTTTACAGTATCAACACATTAAGATACTAAATATATAACTACCCTTATTGGAAATGATATAAAAATGGGACATATTGGACAATGAAATGTAAAAAAATTATTTGGTTCAAAATCAATCCATTGAATGGGAACATCAAATATAATGTTTCAAAACAATCCACATGTTTCATGTTAATAGATTCTAAAAAAGCTAAAAAAATCATGGTATTCGACTCCCCCTATGGGTATATGAAGGAATTAGTTATATTATTTCATCTACTCATATTTTAGAAACACCATCTTGCATTGGAATCTTCAACATGTCTATTTAATATATCCTATGAAACAAAATTATTCTTTTTGTATTTACAACTCAAAAAAACATCCATATGACAATAATAATAAATTTTAACTTCTATATGGACATTTTATGTTAGAATTGAACAATTTTTATTTGCAATGTCAATAAATCATCTATGTTCAATGATCCAGAGCTCATTTTAAGAAAAAAAGTTTTTAATGAAATAAAAATTTCCATATCACTCATGAATATCAATGAAACACTCTACCAAACATTGGATTTTTACTTATTGAAAAAAAATTGATCTCCATCACGTTTAAGAAAATAGTTAGACATAAACAATAAAAGACATGACCATGAGGGACAAACTATAGAATAAGGTAATCGATAATAATATGAAAAAATTAAAAAAAATATATCCCTTGTATTCAATAAATATTATTTCCTCCCACAATTCATGAACATATAATATGGAATAACATATTTTATGAGCATCAAAACACGTCTTGAAAATTTTCCTCATGATAGAGTTTGATTATGTTCTTATTGGGGTAACTACTTACTATTGTCTTATAATAACATTCTTTATTAAGATTAACATAATATTTTTTAGAAAATCACCATATGTATCATATATACCCATTTCATATGATTATATTGAATAATATTTATAAAAAATAAATCGTATGGGGAGTGGGGTATTTTAAATTGACTCATATTGAAGAATGTGGTAGGTCATGATATACCAACCCTTCACCATCCATTGTTCAATTTAATTTTTTGATATTTTGTAAATGGAATTCCATAAACCATTCAACGACTTCATCAAAATTTTCATATTGAATTTTGATCCTCTTTAAAATGTAAATTCCTTTTTTGATATCATATCTAAAATTCTCTACATGGATATAAACATTGTAATCCTTTTTTGTTTTATGTGTTTCCACAATTGTATTATCAATCATAGTTTAAAAAGTAATATATTGGGTAGAATCATAATTCTATTGCATAAATTGATTTATAATCTAGAAAATCATTCTAATTGTAATATTAGTGGGTTCTAAAAAACAAAATTGGAAAACATATTCCTTAATAAAAAATTTCTCATTTATGGAATAATTCCTCCTATGTGTATTTTATTTTACATATTTATACATTTCCAACTTGTGTTACAACAACATGATTTTTAAAATATATTTTTATTATTGGTTTCCAAGAGGCTTTTTTAGTAAAAAAATATTTTTTCTTGAAATATAATGTTTTTATTTCCATTCTCATTATCTAAAACATTTAACCTATTTTATATATATATAGAGGATATTATAGGATAATAATTCTCCCTGAATTTCATATGAGTAGAGTGTCTCTATATGGATTAATTAACCATTCATGCAATAAAATTATTAAAATAAATTTCTATGGGAATTATTATATAAAAATAATGAGTTTCCATAACAATAATACCTCATTTGTCCTCAACCATATTTATATATATGTATAATTTGGGAGTTTCTCTTATATCATATTGATTTTCTTCTCTTAAAAAACATCTTTTGATTTTCCCAAACCATCAACAATAGTCACACATCATGGCCTCATTTTACTATGGATTTACACATTCATGGAACATATATTTTATTCATTAGATCAAATCTATGATTGTGGAAAAAATAAAAGAATTTTATATTGGGGGTCTATGTCTATTAAAATATTGACAATATATTTTATTTGATACACCTGAATTAATCATCCTTACTCTTTAGTATGTAGGCATATCCCTCATTATAGAATATTCACCTAATCTTATTTTTCTTCTTCCATTATGAATTTTTTTTACGGAAATGAGTATAAACATCTACTCTTTCTTCATTGATCTATGATTGAAAATAACTATGGAGATGTATTTGATCATATTTCACTATGTTTTCTTCATTATAAAAAATATTTTGATGATTATATTTTTTGGAAACTTCTTCTATCTCCATCATTTTAATTTACAAGGAATGATATTCATTAATTTTATATTAAAAATTATTCATAGATTTCCATTATTCCACATTATCTTTTAATCTTAGTGTATCTTGTAGTATACAACATGAATATCCAAAAAAAATTATAGTTGATGTTGCTTCCTATTCAACACCACATTCACATCTACTTTTTATCTCCTAGACATAGTTTGAAATAAGAATTCATATTTCAATTCAAATGATATATTAATTATATCAACATTTTTATAAAATACCACATTTGGAGAACACATCTTCAAAAGTAAGTATTTCCATTTTTTTATTCATTCCCCTTTCATAAGTAAATCAATAAATAACCATTCATACATGACAAAAAAATCATCTAGAATCTTACCCATGAATTTGGATAACACAAAATGATTTGTATTTTATTATAATTATTCATTGTTTACCTCCATTAATGAATCATAATATTAGTATAAATTTTGATATTTATACTATCAATTTCAAAGATAACTCTTTTCATAGTAAATAAAATAATTCTATAATAAATCATTTCCTGACTAACACAAATGAAAACCATACTATATGAAATTGAATTCTGTTTCTATGTTTTGATGTCTTTGAATAAAATACATGATCTTATATTAAGGATTTTATTTTCCATTAGAAATATAAAATGAAGATAGATTAATAACACACGCATAAAGTGTTAACCATACCATTTGATATATTTAATTAGTCCCTATTTATTATATTAGAGTTGATTTACCCTTAGTGGGGGTGTAACAACCCGAGATTTTATAAGATATATTATTTTTAATTTCTTTCATATCTTATGTTGTATGATACACCAAGACTATCTTCCACTATACGCAACACCGTATTAGCTTGCGGTTTACCCAACATTATTCTTGGATCGTGTTACACACAATTTCATGTTTGTTTGATAGTTGTTATTCTACTCAAAATTGAGTGTGTATGTGTATATATATATATATATATTCAATGTATAAATTAAATATGGTTGTATTTTGTTATACACAACAACAAAGGAGTATTGCACTATACGCAACCCTGATTTGGCTTGCATTACATGCAATCACTACCTTCCTCGATAGCGTGTGTTGTACGCAATACCACATTTCACTAAACAACGATATGTTATATAAACTAACCGTTATGAATATTAATCCCCAATTTATGAAATTTTATGAATTATATCATTCAAAATGGACTTCATTTTTGGATTTAGAATATCTAAATTAACCTAGGGTGAAATTTTGGTATTTTTCTGAAAACGTTCAATTTTTGATGAATAGTTAAAACACTAGATTACTATTCAAAAACTGACATTTAATTTAAATAATTATTTATTTTATTTAAATTAATTTTTTGTCAAAATTGATATATAATACCTATATAAGTTCAATTTAAGTCATTGGAGTAATTTTATAATAATTTTAGATATATAAAATTTTTATTGAACTTTTAACTGTCTTTTACCCACCTCCTAGGAGAATTTGCAAATTCACATAAAACATAATTTTACTGCTACTGTGAGTGGAATTTTGAAAATCCGAGAGACACGGTTAATATCAAGGACTAAAATGTGGTTCAATGAGATGAAAATAATTTTTGGTGAATAGTAACTTTTTACTTTTTTTACCACGGTTAAAAGTAAATAGGGTAATTAAGGGTAAAAATGATATTATTATGACCCTAAAACATGTCCTAATTCTATTGGATAAGTTTAATTCGACCAAAAACAACCTTAGGAATAAAATATGACCATCTAGGCCCACTTGGATTAGATTAGAACATTTATTATTAATTTATTTAAAGAAGGGTTAAAATAGTTAAATCAAAGTTTAACAACTAAATAATTTTCAATATAGGGTTATACATAAGATAAATTAGACTATAAGTATCCATTAGAAAGATAAATATATTTCCTAAATAATGGTATTTTATTTATAAGTTTTAGACATTAAGTATTTTAATTTATTTATGACACAATGATGATGCAGTAATTGTCTTATTAATTAAATATTGACATAATTGATTTTATAAATACCCAAATAAATGTAATTTGAGACTTTTTATGAATTACACTAATTTTCTAGGTTAATATGACATGTTATTATTGATTTAGATAAAAAATTTCGAACTAATAATTCTGTTATTAGTTTCACAAAAATCAATTACCAAATAGTGTCAAAATTGACATAAAAGAGTTTTTAAAACAAATATTATATTATTAATTATTATTTTATTCCTAAAAATCTAATGTTCTACCAAATTACTTATATAATGTTATATATATTAATAATAAACAACATGGGGTTCTTTGGTCTTGTTATAGTAAGTTTATTAACCTTATAGTGTAAGAAAACAAGAAGACACGGAAAAAGAAAAATTATTTAACTTAAACATAAATCTAAATGATAAGGTTAAAATAGAAACCTAAACTTGTATAAATTCTATTGGATGAGAGTATTTCGACCCATCCCCAACTTAGCTTTGAAATAACTCAATTTAGATCTATTAAAAACTAAATATGACTTTATAATAAAATAATATTTTTAGTTATTCCAAAGGTGCCTCTCTCCTCCCTTATAAAAGGGTACCTCCTCCCTCTCTTTCTAACACCACTTTGAGCCTTCACGCTTGGACAAACCCTGAAAAATTATCTTTTCCACTTCCCTAGAATCATTCTAGAGTTCCTGGTATTCTTAAAAGACCAATTTTAGTGCCCTAAGAGGAGGTCTCAAAGAGGCGCTTCAAAGAAGAGGTAATGTATGTTACCGATTCTTTCAACTTTATTTCTTATTCCACTTCTTCTTCTTTAGTTTTTTCATTATAAAGTAATAACATCAGTATCAATAATATAATTATATGTTATTATAATTATGAAACAACCATATTTCACCATCTATCCATCCTACGGAAAATGAAATCACCGCGCGTGCGTACGTACGGAATATCGTCTCCACACCATGGTGTAATCTATTTTCCACCACAACATTACTTGGATGGGTATAATGGTGAAAGTAATGGATATATATGATTATTGTAAAGTGATATTGATTCTGTAATATTATACATACACTTTACAATACAATTCCACGATCATGGGAATGATATCATCGCTCGTGCGTACGTACGGAATACCGTCTCCACGACACAATTAGATTCACATTCCATGATAACTATTAAAGAATGATTATAAATAATATATAATAAGTAATCATAAAATATATGACATAAAAATTCTACTGGATTTATGTATATATATATTTATGTCACCTACTTAACTCCATTCAATTCAATAATGAAACAAAAACAACGTTCATGCGTACGTACGACCTACCGTCTCCATGAACGGTGTATTTCTTTCCATTTACCGATCCATTATATATATATATATAATGAATAAATATTATATATAAATCATTTTTTACATTCTGGATGTAAGTAATAATGATCTAAGTAATCATATGAATAATTACAAGTTAAAACATGAACGACAAATGAAACAATTTTACCCAAAACACTACTTTAACATGAATTAAAAAAAACAGGTAATATAAATTCATAAGTGAACCATATATGATATATTAACAATTAATATGATTCTCTAATAATTCAATGACATTATTTAAATCATTATACAAGTGTTTTGGATACGTATGAATCATATCAGACCTAAGGTAAGGGATAATTTTGCAATCTCATTTTTATCCGAGATTGCTTATTCATAAGTATTTATTGGGGTTATATTTATCATCCATGTCGTTGTTTTATAAAAATGGCTTCAAGTATGTTTAAAGATCTTTTTACCCTTTTTTGAATTTTACTACATGGTATGTACAGAATCAATCTTTTGTTTACATTACGAGGTACTTTTTGACTTTTCCGGAAAAAGTACGAGAAGAATGTTTTTTTAACTTATACGGTGTGAACGTATTTTTACAGTATTAGAAAGCCTTATTTTCATTAAGCTTACCCCAACATATTTCATGACAATTTTCAACAAAATCCTTTTCTTTTAAAAGTTTATAACATTTTAGTGAAAAATGATTTTGAAGAAGAAATGATATTTTCCTCAAGAATTCATTTCAAGTGTTTCATCAAAACCATTTTTCATCTATGATGACATTATTTCATATGTGTATGTTTCAAATATCATTTCTATATGATATACATGGTTTCACTTTTCTTATTATGAAATGATATCCATTTCTTTTATATGGATTATGTGATGATGGGATGATGTTTATGAAACCCATTTTATTTATTGGGTTATGTAGGTTTATTTTGTTGCACATGTAAGAATTATTTCATTATGAGATGGGTGGGACATATATCTCCCTCCAATGCATTGGGTAATGATTTATATCTCATGAGATAGACATGCCTGGAACGGTAAGATAATCCAGTTCAGTAGTACAGGACTGGAACGAGGTGTGAACTCGATTCAGAAAGGGACTTTGTTCACAAAGATGGTCTTGGTAGCAATTCCTTGGAAAATATGGAAATCATTACATGTGCATAATGGATTACACAATTACATGTTTTATTCCCATGCTATTTTATCTTGATTGATGTTCCCTTATGATATATGCCTTACGTACTTCCATGATTCATGTCTTTGCTCAATATTTTGATGTAGATATTTTTTGTTCATGTTTTTCCATTGAAATTTTTATGGATTGTTTTATGTTCTCTATTTTTACCATTACTGGGCATTTGAGATCACCCCTTGTATGTTTTCTTTTCCCCAGGATATAAAGAATGGTTTTAGGTATGAAAAAAGTGGGAAGATCTTTATGGGAGATATTGAAGATCTTTCACCACGATTAGAAGATTATATTCTGAGTTTCCAAAGACACTAAACTATTACGGTCATTGTGTGCCTGTTTTTGTTATGTACTAAGTATTCCTCAAAAGTAATGTAATGTCCATATACGTCAAGATTCGGGTATCTATAATTGGTATCAGAGGAAATGTTTAGTTTACCTTTGGAAACTAGGATGCGAAATCTTTAGTGAGATCCCTAGAGATATTTCTAAGGTATGTCTAGGGTTGTCCTTAAGGATAAGTATACGTATAGGATATAGTCCTATAACTACGGTAACGATCGTAGAATTAAACCTAAGATGATAGATATGGAAGGTACTCCCCCTTTATTATGTTGTTTTCCCTAGCAATATTTTTCCCTCTCACACTATTATTTTTGGGTTTTAGACGATGGCTAGAACCCGAAGGAACCGTGTTGATCAATGTAATGGACAATGCAATGATTTTCCTCATGAACAAACAAATATTATGGGATATGGAGTGAAAAATTGTATTTCTATAATTACACAAGCTATGAATCATTCTAGAATTCCAAATTAGCAGAGAAGGGAACAATATTCTATTGAGTCCTTCATGAGGCAGCGTCCACCTTCTTTTAGTGGGTCTTCTGATCCACTTGTTGCTGAACAATGGATCAGTACCACTGAAAAGATATTTTCAGTTCTTCAATGTTCTGAACATGATAAAGTCATCTTAGTAGTATATTGTTCGGAAGGTGAAGCTGATCAATGGTGGAATCTTATTAAGAGTACAAGGCCAAGAGATGAAATTGAGTCCATGGAATGGGACGAGTTCAAGAACATATTTTTCAATATGTACTTCCCTCGTATTCTTCGAACAATTATGGAAAACGAGTTCCTTGAGCTTAAGTAGAAGGATGATGAATCTGTTGGTATATACGAAGCAAATTTTACTAGACTTTCAAGGAATGCATATGGTTTTATCATCCAACCTAAAGGTAATGTTGATCGATTCTTCTGTGGCTTAAAACCAAGTCGTTAAAGGGAATTAGCTAAAAGAGACTTCAATAGCTATAAATAAATTGTGCATTGTGCTATCAAGGTAGAAATGGAAGTTGGTGTTACATATCCATATCATGGTTTTGACAAGAAACGAAATAAGGAGTTCAAGGAGAAATCTCAGAACAATGGTGAAAAGAATATGAATGTTTCTTTATGCTAAAAGTGTGGAAAAAAGCATGGTGGAGATTGCCTAAAAGGTACTAGAATATGTTTTAAGTGGGAAAAAGAATGTCATTGAGCAGTTGATTGTCGATGTAATGGGAGAAAGTTTGCTAATGATGTGAATAGAGAAAAGACTACAGAGAACTCTACACCAACACTTCAATTCTTCAAGTGCAATGAAATGGGGAATTATGTTATTAAATTATCTAATCCAAGGGTTAATGATGATCAAAGTGAGAAATCTATTAAAGAAAATGATAAAGGGAAGTATCATGCGATCTCAATTTGTGATGTTGAGTATGAAAATGATGTTTTGTAATGATTAGGGGTTTATGTAATGGGATTTAAAAATAGTATCATGGAATCTCATTTACGGTATTGTGGAATTTTGGAATATCTATGTATTGGTTTTCAATTATTATATGGTATTGGTCACCATGAAAAAGTGATTGAAATATTTTTTCTTGAAAGTAGATGATTTGAGCATAATGAAGG
Organism: Viscum album; assembly: GCA_963277665.1. Taxonomy (NCBI): domain Eukaryota; kingdom Viridiplantae; phylum Streptophyta; class Magnoliopsida; order Santalales; family Viscaceae; genus Viscum; species Viscum album. Next base: position 50,427,563 of record OY728143.1, on the reverse strand, counting down.
GATAATAAGATAATGAGATGTTTGATTGTATTCATGAGCTTCTGACTGATATAAAGAGTAATTGATATTATGGTTTGAGTATATAGAATTTTTTCGATTTTGGTATATGGAAAGTGTTAAAATTTGACAACATTAATGTTTTCACTAAGGTTCAATGGGTATTCATTCTTCAAGAGAATACATGATTAAGGTATTCACATGTTTGTAATTTGACCAACAAGATATATCTTATGATATATGGGGGATAAATGGTGGCATTCACGTGATTGTTATTTGACATTTCAAGTAATCATTTTCTTTATACTATGAGCTTGGACAGAAGTATTTTAGATAAGCCTAAATTTTGGAATGGATTATGTTGGAAATAAGATAGTATTGTTTAAGGATAGAACTTATTTTTCGATATTATTGATGGGATGTTATAGAAATGTAGTTTTATAAAAATGAAAACCTGCAGGACGAGCGATAACCCATCGCGTCAGAAAAGGTTGTGGGAATCAAACCCACAACTGAAGTGAGACTAGCGTTTATCGCGTACCACTAGCCTACAAGAAGTCCCTAGTTAGTATAAACTATTTTTATTTTATTAAGCGGCATGATAGATGAAGTATAAGTTCATTTTTTGAATCGTATACGACTAACCTCACCATAGATGGACTTATGTATATTTGATAACTTTTGATAGCCTTTTGTTTGAAACAGATGGAATGGCCCATCATTCTCTCACATGATTTATTAGAACTTCACGAATAACAAAATAAACTTCATTTCATTAAGAGATGAAGTGGAAATTGTTCAATGCACGAACAACAGTTAGATTGTACCAAAATCAAAAAAGTATTTCTTCTAATTCATAATCTTCAAGTTTAGGGAAATTATCTTTAAAACCAAAAATGTTGTCCTATTTCCCTTATATCTGATGAATCAGATGGTACCCTAGATCATCACAAATATGTGGCTTTGTGATTGTTGGATTTTTCATATAAATGTTCTCTACCACTCTCCATCAGAACTTGATGGTTATATTTCTCTTCTATATCCATATTATCACCTATTTTCTCCTATGTGGAAACCCATTGATTAGTTTATTTGGGTAACTGTTACGTTTCCTACATTAGTTTTTAAAGATATGTTTTGGAATTCCTTTTTATGATGTGGGTTTCAATTAAAGAAACTTTCATCTAGAAAACCATTTATAACCTCGACAAATTTCGAGGGAGAAATTCATTTTAAGGGGGGTAGAATGTAACAACCTGATATTTTATAAGATATATTCTTTTTAATTTCTTTCATATCATTTGTGGTACGATACACCACGATTATTTTGCGCTATAAGCAACGCCGTATTAGCTTGCGGTATACGCAACATTATTCTTGGATCGTGTTACACACAATTTCAAGTTTGTTTGATAGTTGTTATTCTACGCAACATTGAGTGTGTATGTGTGTATATATATATATTCAATGTATAAAAGAAATATGGGTGATTTTTTTATACGAAACAACAAACGAGTCTTTCACTACACACAACCCTGATTTGGCTTGCATTACATGCAATCACGACCTTCCTCGATAGCGATTGTTGTACGCAATACCGGGGTTCTCTAAACAACGATATGTTATATAAACTAGCTGTTATGAATAGTAATCCACACTTTTTGAAATTTTATTAATTTTATCTTTCAAAATAGACCTCATTTTTGGATTCATAATATCGAAATTATCCAAGGGTGAATTTTTATTATTTTTCTGAAAACTATCAATTTTTGATGAATAGTTAAAACACATGGTTACTATTCAAAAACCGACAATTTATTTAAATAATTGTTTATTTTATTATAATTTATTTTAAGTAAAAATTGATACATAATACCTATATAAGTTCAATATAAGTCATTGGAGTCATTTGATAATAATTTTAGATATATAAAAATTTTATTGAACTTTTCACGATCTTTTACCCACCTCTTAGAAGAATTTGAAAATTCACATAAAACATTATTTTACCGCTTCTGTGAGTGGAATTTTGAAAATCCGTGAGACACGGTTAATATCAAGGACTAAAATGTGGTTAAATGAGATGAACATAATTTTTTGTGAATAGTAACTTTTTACTTTTTTTTAGCAGAATTTAAAGTAAATAGGGTAATTAAGGGTAAAAATGATATTATTATTACCCTATAACATGTCCAAATTCTATTGGATAAGTTTAATTCGACCAAGAACAACCATAAGAATAAAATATGACCATTTAGGCCCACTTGGATTAGATTAGGACTTTTAATATTAATTTATTTAAAGAAGGGTTAAAATAGTTAAATCAAAGATTAATAACTAAATAATTTTTAATATAGGGTTATACATAAGGTAAATTCTACTATAAATATTCATTAGAAAGCTTAAAATATTTACTACTTAATGGTATTTTATTTATAATTTTTTTGACATTAAATAATTTAATTTATTTATGAAACAATGCTGATGCAGTAATTATCTTATTAATGAAATATTGACATAATTGATGTTATAAATACCCAAATAAATGTAATTTGAGACTTTTTATGAATTCCACTAATTTTATAGTTTAATTTGACAGGTTAGTTTTTATGTAGTTAACATTTTTAGAACTAATCATTCTGTTATTATTTTCACAAAAATCAATTACCAAATAGTTTCAATATTGACATAAAAAAGTTCTTAAAACAAAAATTATATTATTAATTGTTATTTTATTCCTAAAAATCTAATTTTCAACCAAATGACTTAGATACGGTTATATATATTAATAAAAAAAACTAGGGGTTCGTTTGGCTTGTTATAGTAAGTTTATTAACCTTATAGTGTAAGAAAACAAGAAGACACGGTAAAAGAAAAATTATTTAACTTAATGTTAAATCTAAATGATATGGTTAAAATAGAAACCTAAACTTGTATAAACTCTATTGGATGATATTATTTCGACGCATCCCCACCGTATCTTAGAAATAACTCAATTTGGAGCAATTAAAAACCTAATATGACTTTATAATAAAATAATATTTTTAGTTATTCCAAAGGTGCCCCTCTCCTCCCTTGTAAAAGGGCACCTCCACCTTCTCTTCCTCACGCCACATTGAGCCTTCATTGTCACACCCCGACCGCTGATGTCATTATTTTACTTCTTTCTGGGTCCTGATTTAAAATTTTCAAGGTTTAGTTGTGTTGGCGGTTTAGCATCAGTGCGCGGTTACCGCACCGTTAGCGGTGACCGTACGCTCGGCCCGACGTTTTAAATATTAAACTTTTATGCAGATATATTATTATTATTACTTTTTAAATTTTTGTTGTTATTTTTTATGTTATTTTGTTTATTGTATATATGTCTACCTACATGTATATATATGCATATATATATATGTGTATATATGTAGGTGCATATATATATGTACATATATATATATATATATATATATATGTTTATATGCGTTTATATAGAAGTGTACATGTTTATATGTGTATATATATAAATATGTTTGTATATGTTTAAATATACGTATATATGTCTACATCTATATAAGTGGGTGTGCGTGCGCGCACGCGCATGCACATTTATTTTCAAATGGTTTTAATATTTTAAATTTTTGATTAAAGATAATTATTATTATAAATTTTCTAATTATTAATGTTATTATTATTATAAGGTTTTTTTTATTATTATAAAGTTTTTTTATTTTTATGAAACGTTATTATTTTTAGGAACGTTTTATTTAATTACTTATGTTCAATATTATTATTCTCATATTATTATGATTGTAGTATTTTATTATTATTATTGCATATTATTATTAATATTATTCTCATGTTATTATTTATATTTATGTTGTATTATTGTTATTATTATTATTATTATTATTATTGTTGTTGTTTATGTATATATATATATATATAGTATTTTTACAGCCTAACCCTAATCCTACCCTCCTCCCGTAGCCGCCTCACCTCTCTCTCTCTCTCCCTCTCCTTCTCCCCCATTTTTCTTTTCCCCCTCCTAGTGCGGCCGACCGCTCCCTCCCTGTCTCGGCCTCCTCCACGCGCTCCGGCGTCGCCCTCGCCCTCGTCTGGCGCTCCCCCACATCCCTCTCCTTCTCGTACCGCTGCCTTCACTCCAGCGCGTCCCCTCCCCATCCGCCTTCACCGCATCTGGCTTCTCCGTTACCCTTCGCCCACCGCCGCGCCTGCCACCGTCCCAGCTTCCCGCCTCACCCCGGCAACAACGTCCCGCCTGCCTCCCGTCGCCGGCCCCAGTCTCGTCTCAGCCCGCGCTGCCTCCCCTGTTACCTCCTTCACCGCGCACGGCCACCCCCTCCCTGCCCCATCACCGTACCGGCCTCCCGCCTCACCCCAGTCGTGTCGCCGGCCTCCCCGGCCCCAACTCCTCCTTTTCGCCTCACCCCGCCACGCCCAGTCACTCCTCCCCGGCATCTGCGTGACCCCCTGCCTCGGCGCAACCTCCAGCGACCGCCCCTCTCCTCCCTACTACTCCGACGACCCCACTGCCCAGCCCGACTCCCTCTTCCGCTCTGGCTAGCAAGCTACTCCGATATACCTGTTTTATTTATTTATTTATTTATTCATATAACTATTTGTTAATTAGTTATTTATTTATTTCATTACTTATTCATTCTTTTATTTATTTATCTATCAATTTTTTTATTTGATGACTTATTTATTTATTCATTAAATTATATATTATTTTGTTTATTTATTTGTTCATTCATTTATGTATTTGTTAGTTAATCAATTATTTAGTTATTTACTTAGTTGTTTATTAATTAAATTGATTATTTAATTATCTATTTATTTAATTATTTATTCATTTAGGTATTTGTTAATTAGTCGTTTATTTATTTGTTTATGATGGTTATTTATTTATGTTTGTTCCTTGCCTGTTTATTTTGTTCTTTAATTATTTATTTTGTCCCATTTATTCATTTTGTTTTGTTTATTTACTTATTTATCTATCTGTTTATTCATTTTGTTATTTATTTATTCTCTTGATTATTTATTTATTCTTGTATTTATTATTTATCTATATATTTATTTATAACCCTATTTGTTTATTAATTAATTGATTAATTAATTAATTAATTAATTTATTTATTTTTTCTTTGTGGCATCTTGGTGTTTATATTTAATTCCTATTAATCCTTTTTCTATCGCGGGTTGGGTAACATGTACTTTTTCACTGTTCAGCGTATGCGGTTAGTCCGCAGGGGTTCGTTCTACTTTATGCTGGGTTTCCGTCACGTCCGCTCCGTGTTTGAGGTAGGCGAATTCAACTGTTTCCTTTCCGAGGTACTTTTCTAATGCTTGAATTGTTTTAAATAAATTTTATTCCATGATTCGCATGTTTATGATATCCTTGCGTGGCTTATTTTGGTGTTTTAAAATATATAGTTTTTGTTCGAAAGTTAAGTTTGAAGCAATTATATTTTATGCCAAGGTATTTGTGCACTAGATGTTGTCCTGCACTTTTTATTGTTTATATAGTGCACCTGTTTAGGCGTTGCCAGATGAGGTGGAACTAAATGCTTCTGTTCTCTTATGTTATATTTGGTTGTCTTGAGCGGTGCTTTCTTTTTGTAAAGAAAGAATCATTCTTGGATCTTATTATCCTATGCTGGTTAGTTTTATGAAATTTAGTATTATTTGGAAATGTTGTCGTGCCCCTTTGCAGCTTTGACGCACCATTGGATGTTGACACATCCATGGGTGCACAATGTGCACACATGGATGTGCCCTCAAATGAAGATGGTGTTTCAAATTGTTAAAATTTATTTTTGTTTTTATTTATTTTTATTTTCTTGAAATCTCGACTTTTCTAAATGGTTCTTGGTTTCAAAATGTTTTCGCCTCTTCATGAGACACATCGAACCGGTTTAAAAAGAAATCTACGAAAATATTCCCATTTGGGCTTTTATTTAATACAAAAGCAGTGCTTGAGTTTTTGAAAAAGATATTGTGAACTGTTCATGTAAAGTCATTTGATTTTGTAAAAACTGAGTGCTCGCTTGGCGACTTCAGGTATTTTTATAAAGTGGTTTTGATAATTAAATGACGTGAAGGCCCGGTTGGCACTTTATTAATTGTGAAGTGATTATACATACATACATATATATATATATATACGTACTTGTGAGGGCATCTCTACAGGGGGACTTCCATTCGAGGGTTGTCGTGTGGCGATGTCCGTCTAAGGGGTTGGCAAGTGCGGTGAGATGAGTCACGCGTGCGAGGGTCTCCCACTTACACAGTGTTACAAAAACCACCTTGGGTTCCTGGGCATCTTGTACATTATCGAGTGACAGTTGTTTGCTAACCCTGATTAGACGGGTTAGTACCCCCTGGAGTTGTGGACATGCCAGGAGGGATGTGCCACTGGTTGGCTATTATGGCGACCAGTTGGTTATTGACTATGGAGTACCACGCCGGCAGGTAGTCTGAACCTGAGTACGTCCGGGGGTTTTCTAGGGATGTTTAGGATCACCCATGGTTACTTGTTCTCCTTGATTGTTTACATTCAGTTATTCTTTACAGCTTATAGTGTTACTTGTGTCCTTTTGCACTACTTTCATCTTGCATTACTTGGTTACGTTCTGTTTCACCGGTCTGTTTTCAATCTGTACTGTTTACCTGTTCCTTTCTATCACAGTCATGGTATTATTTGTACTTGGTTTTGTTTATACAAACAGGAAATGGTTTTGAAAGTGATTTATAGTGTGCGTTGGGTTTTCAAAAGGGGAAAACTTGTTGTTTATTTTTAAATGTGAAAAATCTATTTTTATAATTGTATTTTTCAAACCTGTGTCAACGGATTGCTTGGGAAAGGAAACCTTTAGATTCAGTGGTTTACTTTGGCTCACCTACTGTGCATTTTTAATGCTCACGCCTACATTATCATTTCAGTTGCAGGTCTTCCCTTGCTCAGGTCTTCTGTTTTGAGTCGCTCAGTGTTGGAGCGAGGTTGCTCTCTAGTTGGGTGGTGACCTGGGAGGTCACATGGAGGTACCTGGTCATGTGGCTTTTATTTATTTTCCACTGTTAGTGTTTATTTGTTCTGTCCTATTTACTTTTGTTTGGGCTGAAATCGTTCCCAACGATCAAATTTTAATTCCCGACACTTGTTGCCATCCCGGGGGGGTCAGGAACGCCCCTCAGGACTTGTCGCGGACCAGCTCAGGTGACCGGTTCAGGGTCGACCCGGGATGGTTCTTGACAATATGGTATCATATGTGGTTCTTGTTATTTGGGTTGTCCAGTAGAAGGAGATTAGGACTGTCGGAACTCGAGGGGTAGGTACGGGAAGAGCGTCGCGAACTCTTGCTCGCACTGATCCTCGAGTTACCAGGGGTAGTTCGGGAATTGTGTCCTTGTCTTTTCTGGTTTGTCTTGGATTGAGAGATGAAATGGAGGCAAGCCGATGTTACATCGTGATTTCACATGGAGTAGTGACCCATGTAGAGTCCGAGTACATGGTTTGAATTCCTCCTAGTGGTCGACGCTGACTTGAGACATGTCCCACTACCATGTCGCCAGGTTGAGCGTGACTACTAGTCCCTCATTTCAGTGATTGATGCAAATTTGGATACTTCTGTTGTTTTGGTCGGTGTAAATACATTGTTGGAAATGAAAAAATTTATGAAAAAAAAATTGTGCTGGTTTCTTTTAAAGGGCTTTAAATATATGAAATGGGTTTTAAAAATGAAATCTCTTGATTTGGAAAATCTGTTGTTTTCTTGGAATTGGTTAAGAATGATTTGGGGTGAAACCTCAGGTCCTCTTTATGAACGTTTTCACATGTGTGAGAATTCATGGGAAAAAAATGTGTGTTGGTGCGAGTATTATTTGACAGTGGATAAAGACATGTGCAACGGGTCATGAGATTACCTGGGTGTGTATTTGATATTAAAGCCTTGACCTTGTTTTCTAAATTGGTTTTAAAGGGGAAACGATTTTGGAAAATTTTGATTTGAAAGGGGTTTGGTATTTGGAAAGTGGTCTTGAAAAAGGGTGGTTTTGAATTCTAAAATGAAAAGGGAATTTTAAAGAGGAGATTTTATTTTGGGTTGTGTTGTAATTTTTTGATCCTTGTGCTAACTGTTTTGATGAATGCACTTTTATTGATGTCGCTTCGGTTTGATGTTGGTTTAGGAAATTGTGTTTTATATATCTCTCAGGAAATGCAGCATAGAACGGTCTCTAAGGATTCGGACAAGTCATGCCCAGTTTCTGGTCCTCCTCGGACATTTCCCATTCTCCATGGTGATCGGGGTCCGCTAGAGGCAGTGGAATGGCTCGAGGAAGTGGAGTGTGTCTTTAGAACATTGGGAACTCCCGATAGTGTTAAGGTTCTTGCAATTATGGAGTTGTTTGGGGGTCCAGCTATGGACCAGTGGAAGATGGTTACCCCACCGTCAACGCAAGGTGAAATGACGTGGGATGTCTTTAAAATCGTTTTCATCCAATGGTTTGTACCTGAGGAAGTGAAGCTGGAGAAAAAGAGGGAGCTTGTGCATATTCAACAAGGCCAACAGACGGTGAAGGAATATGTTGACCATTTCAAGGAACTGATTTCCTTTTCTCCAGAGGTGGCGTCTCATGAACTCATGAAGGCCTCTCTTTTCACCGGGGGTCTTCGTCCAGAGATCAAGGAGCGATTCCTCCCTTCTAAAGACCTTTGTTTTGAGAAGCTGGTGGAGGAAGCTTTCTTGGCTGATTTGGTTTCTGGTATGCGCGTGATTAATACTTCAGCGTCCCTTGTTGTTCGTAAGAGTTCCCCCTCTGGTGAGGAAAAGGCGCCAGAGATACCTTTTCCTAAGGAGTTATTCCCTTTGGTCTCAACTTCCAGTTCATCAAGTTGTTTAGTGGTGTGCTATCAGTGTGGTCGTTTCGGGCATTTAAAGCCGTCTTGTCGCAACCCTCCGAAGACGTGTTATCGATGCAGTTGTCTGGGTCATCTGGAGAAGTTTTACAGGAAGCGTCGCTTGAAGAGGATGCTGTGATGGGAGGATGTCAGTACCTGACTGTGAGGTAGAAGTTGCTTCAGCCATCAGAGCCCCAGCCACAAGTCTCGGGGTGAAGCTCACGCACAGTCAGGAGTCCCCAGGGGTGTGAAGCCTTTGTCCAGGTTTTGTGTTCCGTGTTAGCAGTGGAACAATCAAGATCTTTTAGTTCTTGTTTTTTCTACTGTTAAGTTTTGAAGTTATTGTACGTTCATTGTTTTACCATGGGGTTATCATGGACTTGTTCAATTATAATCCAAGTGTTCTGGTTTATGTGGATGTGTTGTTTCTGAATCGTGTGTCCTTCTTAAAAGTGTGTCTTACCCTCGTGTGTGTTGACCTCGTTTTAGTTATGTTGTCGATGTGGTTATGTTTCGTGGACTTCGGTGAATCATGTATCCAATTTGATATTGGTTAAATGTTTTTCTATGGGTTTTCCCTGGTGTTGAAGGTTGTTCACTCTAGTCGAGGATTCAATGTCTCGAAGGAGGTGTTGTTTTAATCGTGCTATAAGAGTTGGTTTGAATAGGTTGGGAGTTCCCGCGTCGACCCCCCTTTTTCCTAGGGTTGTCTATTTAGATGGTAAATTTTTATGCACAAGTTGAGCTCTTGTGGTGGGGAGAACCCCATCGTGTTCTCCCCTCAACCTCGGACCTCAGTTTTCTCTTGAATCGGTCGGGTGTGACCTGTGGGGAGTAAGGTCATCACCAGATTCTCAGTTTTCTTCGGTTCATTTTGTTCTATTTGGGAATAGACCTGAATCTTGATCGACTTTTGGCTGGGTGAATTTCTGGGGGTAGAAAGTGTCTATGGTGGGGAGAATTGTCACACCCCGACCGCTAATGTCATTATTTTACTTCTTTCTGGGTCCTGATTTAAAATTTTCAAGGTTTAGTTGTGTTGGAGGTTTAGCATCAGGGTGCGGTTACTGCACCGTTAGCGGTGACCGTGCGCTCGGCCCGGCGTTTTAAATATTAAACTTTTATGCAGATATATTTTTATTATTACTTTTTAAATTTTTGTTGTTATTTTTGATGTTATTTTGTTTATTGTATATATGTCTACCTACATGTATATATATGCATATATATATATGTGTATATATGTAGGTGCATATATATATGTTCATATATATATATATATATATGTTTATATGCGTTTATATAGAAGCGTACATGTTTATATGTGTATATATATAAATATGTTTGTATATGTTTAAATATACGTATAAATGTCTACATCTAGATAAGCGGGTGTGCGTGCGCGCACGCGCACACACATTTATTTTCAAATGGTTTTAATATTTTAAATTTTTGATTAAAGATAATTATTATTATAAATTTTCTAATTATTAATGTTATTATTATTATATGGTTTTATTATTATTATAATGTTTTATTATTTTTATGAAGCGTTATTATTTTTAGGTTCGTTTTATTTAATTACTTATGTTCAATATTATTATTCGCATATTATTATGATTGTAGTATTATATTATTATTATTGCATATTATTATTAATATTATTCTCATATTATTATTTATATTTTTGTTGTATTAATGTTATTATTATTATTATTATTATTATTATTGTTGTTGTTGTTGTTTATGTATATATATATATATATATAGTTTTTTTTGCAGCCTAACCCTAATCCTACCCTCCTCCCGTAGCCGCCTCACCTCTCTCTCTCTCTCTCTCCCTCTCCTTCTCCCCCGTTTTTCTTTTCCCCCTCCTGGTGTGGCCGGTCGCGCCCTCCCTGTCCCGGCCTCCTCTGCGCGCTCCGGCATCGCCCTTGCCCTCGTATGGCGCTCCCCCACATCCCTCTCCTTCCTGTACCGCTGCCTTCACTCCAGCGTGTCCCCTCCCCATCCGCCTTCGCCGCATCTGGCTTCTCCGTTCCCCTTTGCCCACCGCCATGCCTGCCACCGTCCCAGCTTCCCGCCTCACCCCGGCCACGCCATCCCGCCTGCCTCCCGTCGCCGGCCCCAGTCTCGTCTCAGCCCGCGCTGCCTCCCCCGTTTCCTCCTTCACCGCGCCCGGCAACCCCCTCCCTGCCCCATCACCGTACTGACCTCCCGCCTCACCCCAGCCGTGTCGCCGGCCTCCCCGGCCCCAACTCCTCCTTTTCGCCTCACCCCGCCGTGCCCAGTCACTCCTCCCCGGCATCCGCGCGACCCCCTGCCTCGGCGCAACCTCCAGCGACTGCCCCTCTCCTCCCTACTGCTCCGACGACCCCGCTTCCCAGCCCTACTCCCTCTTCCGCTCTGGCTAGCAAGCTACTCCGGTATACCTGTTTTATTTATTTATTTATTTATTCAGTTAATTATTTGTTAATTAGTTATTTATTTATTTCTTTACATATTCATTCTATCTTTTATTTATCTATCTATTTTTTTTATTTGATGAATTATTTATTTATTCATTCAATTATATATTATTTTGTTTATTTATTTGTTTATTCATTTAAGTATTTGTTAGTTAATCAATTATTTAGTTATTTACTTAGTTGTTTATTAATTAAATTGATTAATTAATTACTTATTTATTTAATTATTTATTCATTTAGGTATTTGTCAATTAGTCGTTTATTTATTTATTTATGATGGTTATTTATTTATGTTTGTTCCATGCCTGTTTATTTTGTTCTCTAATTATTTATTTTGTCCCATTTATTCATTTTGTTTTGTTTATTTACTTATTTATCTATCTGTTTATTCATTTAGTTATTTATTTATTCTCTTGATTATTTATTTATTCTTGTATTTATTATTTATCTATATATTTATTTATTTTCCTATTTGTTTATTAATTAATTGATTAATTATTTAATTATTTTATTTATTTATTTATTTATTTTTTCTTCGTGGCATCTTGGTGTTTATATTTAATTCATATTAGTCCTTTTTCTGTCGCGGGTTGGGTAACATGTACTTTTTCACTGTTCAGCGTACACAGTTAGTCCGCAGGGGTTCGTTCTACTTTATGCTGGGTTTCCGTCACGTCTGCTCCATGTTTGAGGTAGGCGAATTCAACTGTTTCCTTTCCAAGGTACTCTGCTAATGCTTGAATTGTTTTAAATAAATTTTATTCCATGATTCGCGTGTTTATGATATCCTTGCGCGACTTATTTTGGTGTTTTAAAATCAATAGTTATTGTTCGAAAGTTATGTTTGAAGCAATTATATTTTATGCCAAGGTAGTTGTGCACTAGATGTTGTCCTGCACTTTTTATTGTTTATATAGTGCACCTGTTTAGGCGTTGCCAACTGAGGTGGAACTAAATGCTTCTATTCTCTTATGTTATATTTGGTTGTCTTGAGCGGTGTTTTCTTTTTGTAAAGAAAGAATCATTCTTGGATCTTATTATCCTGTGCTGGTTAGTTTTATGAAATTTAGTATTATTTGGAAACGATGTCATGCCCCTTTGCAGGTTTGACGCACCATTTGATGTTGACACATCCATGGGTGCACCAGGTGCACACATGGATGTGCCCTCAAATGAATATGGTGTTTCAAATTGTTACCATTTATTTTTGTTTTTATTTATTTTTATTTTCTAGAAATCTCGACTTTTCTAAATGGTTCTTGGTTTCAAAATGTTTTTTCCTCTTCATGAGACACATCGAACTGGTTTAAAAAGAAATCTACGAAAATATACCCGTTTTCCCTTTTATTTAATACAAAATCAGCGCTTGAGTTTCTGAAAATGATATTGTGAAATGTTCGTGTAAAGTCATTTGATTTTGTAAAAACCGAGTGCTCGCTTGCGACTTCAGGTATTTTTATAAGGTGGTTTTGATAATTAAATGACGTGAAGGCCCGGTTGGCACTTTATTAATTGTGAAGTGATTATACATATATATATATATATATGTATATATATATATATACGTACTTGTGAGGGCATCTCTACAGGGGACTTCCCTTCGAGGGTTGCCGTGTGGTGATGTCCGTGTAAGGGGTTTGCAAGTGCGGTGAGATGAGTCACGCGTGCGAGGGTCTCCCACTTACTAAGTGTTACAAAAACCACCATGGGTTCCTGGGCGTCTTGTAGATTATCGAGTGACGTTTGCTTGCTAACCCTGATTAGACGGGTTAGTACCCCCTGGAGTTGTGGACAGGCCAGGAGGGATGTGCCACTGGTTGGCTATTAGGGCGGCCAGTTGGTTATTGACTATGGAGTACCACGCCGGCAGGTAGTCTGAACCCGAGTACGTCCAGGGGTTTTGTAGGGATGTTTAGGATCACCCATGGTTACTTTTTCTCCTTGATTGTTTACTTTCAGTTATTCTTTACAGCTTATAGTGTTACTTGTGTCCTTTTGCACTACTTTCATCTTGCATTACTTGGTTACGTTCTGTTTCACTGGTCTGTTTTCAACCTGTACTGTTAACCTGTAACTTTCTAGCACAGTCGTGGTATTATTTGTACTTGGTTTTGTTTATACAAACAGGAAATGGTTTTGAAAGTGATTTATATTGTGTGTTGGGTTTTCAAAAGGGGAAAACATGTCGTTTATTTTTAAATGTGAAAAATCTATTTTTATAATTGTATTTTTCAAACATGTGTCAACGGATTGCTTGGGAAAGGAAACCTTTAGATTCAGTGGTTAACTTTGGCTTACCTACTGGGCATTTTTAATGCTCACGCCTACATTATCATTTCACTTGTAGGTCTTCCCTTTCTCAGGTCTTCTGTTTTGAGTCGCTCAGTGTTGGAGCGAGGTTGCTCTCTAGTTGGGTGGTGACCTGAGAGGTCACATGGAGGTATGTGGTCATGTGGCTTTTATTTCTTTTCCACTGTTAGTGTTTATTTGTTCTGTCCTATTTAATTTTTTTTTGTGCGGAAATCGTTCCCAACGATCAAATTTTAATGTCCGACACTTGTTGCCATCCCGGGGGGATCGGGAACGCCCCTCGGGACTTGCCGCGGACCGGCTCGGGTGACCGGTTCAGGGTCGACCCGGGCTGGTTCATGACATTCATGCTTGACCAACCCCTGCCAAATTCTCTTCTCCACTTACCTAGAAACATCCTAGAGGTCCTGGTGTTCTCCAGAGTCGAATTTTAGTGCCCTAAGAGGAGGTCTCAAAGGGGCACTTCAAAGAAGAGTTAATGTCCATTACTGATTCTTTCAACTTTATTTCTTCTTCCACTTCTTCTTATTTAGTTGTTTTAATTATCAAGTAATAACCTCAGTATCAATAATATAATGATATTTTATTATAAGAATAAAACAACCATATTTCACCATCTATCCATCCTTCGGAAAACGAAATCACCGCACGTGCGTACGTACAGAATACCGTCTCCACACCGTGGTGTAATCCATTTTCCACCACCACCTTACTTGGATGGGTATAATGGTGAATGTAATGAATATATATGATTATTTTAAAGTGATATTTACTCACTAATATTATACATACACTTTAATACAATTCCACGATCATGGGAATGATATCATCGCTCGCGCGTGCATACGGAATATCGTCTCAACGACGCAATGAGATTCACTTTCCATGATAACCATTAAAGAATGCTTATAAAGTTTATATAATAAGTAATAATGAAATATATGACATAATAATGCTATTGTATTTATGTATATGTATATTTATTTCATCTACTTAATTCCATTCAATTCAATAAGGAAACGAAAATAACGTTCATGCGTACGTACGGCCTGCCGTCTCCATGAACAGTGTATTTCTTTCCATTTACTGATCCATTATATATATGTATATTCTGAATATATATTATATATAAATCATGTTTTACATTCTGGATGTAAATAATCATGATCTAAGTAATCATATGAATAATTACAAGTTAAAACCTGAACGACAAATGAAACGATTTTACCGAAAATGCTACTTTAACATGAATTTACAAAAGAACGGGTAATATAAAGTCATAAGTGAACCATATATGATATAATAACAATGAATATGATTCTGTAATAATTCAATGACATTATTTAAATCATTATACAAGAGGTTTGGATATGTACGAATCATATCAGACCTAAGGTAACGGATAATTTTGCAATCTCATTTTTATCCGAGATTTCTTATTCATAAGTATTTATTGGGGTTATATTTATCAGTCATGTCCCTATTTTATAAAAATGGTTTCATGTATGTTTAAAGTCCATTTTACCCATTTTTGACTTTTACTACATGGTATGTAAGGAATCATTCGTTTGATTACAATACACGGTACTTTTTGACTTTTCCGGCAAAAGTACAAGAAAAATGTTTTTTTAACTTATACGGCGTGAACGGATTTTTACGGTATTATAAAGCCTTATTTTCATGAATCTTCCCCCAAAATATTTCATGACTATTTTCAACAAAACCCTTTTCTTTTAAAATTTCATAACATTTTTGTGAAAAATGATTTTGAATAAGAAAGGATATTTTCCTTAAGAATTCATTTCAGATGTTTTATCAAACCCATTTTTCATCTAAGATGACATTATTTCATATGTGTATGTTTCAAATATAATGTATCTATGATTTACATGGTTTCAATTTTCTTATTATGAAATGATGTCCATTTCTTTTATATGGATTATGTGATGATGGGATGATGTTTATGAAACACATTTTATTTATTGGGTTATGTATGTTTATTTTGTGGCACAAGTAAGAATGATTTCAGTATGAGATGGGTGGGACCTATATATCCCTCCAATTAATTGGGTAAAGATTTATATCTCATGAGATAGACATGGCTGGAATGGTAAGATAATCCGGATCAGTATTACAGGACTGGAACGAGGTGTGAACTCGATTTAGAAGGAGACTTTGTCCACTACGATGGTCTTGGTAGCAATGCCTTGGCTACTATGGAAATCATTACATGTTCTTATTGGATGCCAAAATTACATGTTTTATTCCCATGATATTTATTCATGATTGATGTTCCCTTATGATATATTCCTTACATAATTCCAAGATTCATGTCTTTACTCATGATTTTGATGTTTAGATTTTATGTTCAAGTTTTTGCATTCAAATGTTTATGGATTTTTTTATGTTATCTATGTTTACCCATACTGGGCATTTTTAGTTCACCCCATTTATGTTTTCTTTTCCCCAGGATATAAAGAATGGTTTTAGGTAAAAAAAAGGTGGAAGATATTTATAGGATATGTTGCAGATCTTTCACCATGATTAGAAGATTATATTCCGAGTTTCCAAAAACACAAAACTATTACGTTCATTGTGTGTCTGTTTTTGTTATGTAATAAGTATTCCTCTAAGGTAATGTAATTTCCATGTATGTCAAGCTTCGGGTCTCTACAGTTGGTATCAGAGGAAAGGTTTAGTTAAACTTTGGAAACTAGGATGCAAAATCTTTAGTGAGATCCCTAGAGATATTTCTAAGGTATGTGTAGGGTTTTCCCTAATGATAATTATACGTATAGGTTATAGTCTTATAACTACCGTAATGATATGATAATTAAACCTTAGATGTAAGATATTGAAGGTACTCCCCCTTTATTATGTTTTTTCCCTCGTATGATTTTTTCCTCTCACACTATTCTTTTTGGGTTTTAGACGATGGCTGGAACCCGAAAGAACCGTGTTGATCAATGTAATGGACAATGAAATGAGTGTCCTCATGAACAAACAAATATTATGGGAGATGGAGTGAAAAATCTTATTTCTATACATACACAAGATATGAATCATTCTAGAATTCCAAATGAGCAGAGAAGGGAACAATATTCTATTGAGTCGTTCATGAGGCAATGTCCACCTTCTTTCAATGGGTCCTCTGATCCACTTGTTTCTGACCAATGGATTAGTACCAATGAAAAGATATTTTCAATTCTTCAATGTTCTAAACAAGATAAATTTATCTTAGTAGTATATCGTTTGGAAGGTGAAGCTGATAAATGGTGGAATCTTATCAAGAATACGAGGCCAAGAGATGAAATTGAGTCCATGGAATGGGACGAGTTCAAGAACATATTTTTCAATAAGTACTTCACTCGTATTCTTCAAACAACGATGGAAAAGGAGTTCCTTGAGCTTAAGAATAAGGATGATGAATGTGTTGGTATATACGAGGAGAATTTTAATAGACTTGCAAGGTATGCATCTGGTTTTATCATCCATCCTGAAGGTAAAGTTGATCGATTCATCAGTGTCTTAAAACCAAGTCTTCGAAGGGAATTAGCTATAAGATACTTCAGTAGAAATGAAAAAATTGTGCGTTGTGATATCAAGGTAGAAATGGAAGTTGGTTTTACATATCCATCTCATGTTTCTGACAAGAAACAAAAGATGGAGTTCAAGGAGAAATCTCAGAACAATGGTGAAATGAAGATGAATGTATATTTATGCTCAATGTGTGGAAAGAAGCATGGTGGAGATTGCCTAAAAGGTACTTGAAAATGTTTAAAGTGTGGAAAATAAGGTCATCGAGCAGTTGATTGTCGAAGTAATGGGAAAAAGGTTACTAATGATCTGAATAAAGAAAAGACTACAGAGAACTCTCCACCAACACTTCAATGCTTCAAGTGTAATGAAATGGGGCATTATGCTAATAAATTCCCTAATCCACGGGTTAATGATGATCAAAGTGAGCAACCTATTAAAGCAAAGGATAAAGGGAAGTCTCATGTGATCACTATTTGTGATGTTCAGTATGAAAATGATGTTGTGTAATGATTAAGTGTTTATGTAATGGGATTTAAAAATAGTATCATGGAATCTCAGTTACGGTATTGTGTAATTTTGGAATATCTATGTATTGGTTTTCAATTATTATATGGTACTGGTAAACATGAAAAAGTGATTGAAATATATTTTTTGAAAAGTATATGATATGCGCATAATGAAGGGATAAGAAGATAATGATATGTTTGATTGTATTCATGAGTTCGTGACTGATATAAAGACTAAGTGATATTATGGTTTGAGTATATAGAATTTTTGGGATTTTGGTATATGGAAAGTGTTAAAATTTAACAACATTCATGTTTTCACTAAGGTTCAATGGGTATTCATTCTCCAAGAGAATACATGATTAAGGTATTAACATGGTTGTAATTTGACCGAAAAGATATATCTTATGATATATGGTTGATAAATGGTGGCATTCACGTGATTGTTATATGACATTTCAAGTAATCATTTTCATTATACTATGAGCTTGGACCGAAGTATTTTTGATGACCCTAAAGATTGGAATGGATTATTTTGGACATAAGATAGTATTTTTTAAGGATAGAACTTTTTTTTGATATTATTAAAGGGATGTTATAGTAATGTAGTTTTAGAAAATGCACAACCTGTAGGACGGGTGACTGCCCATCGCGTCGGACATGGCTGTGGGAATCGAACCCACAACTGAAGTGCAACTGGCCTTTATCGCCTACCACTAGCCTACAGGAAGTCCCTGGTTAGTAGAAACTAGTTTTATTTTATTAAGCGGCATGATAGATGAATTATAAGTTCATTTTTGGAATCATATATGATTAACCTCACCATAGATGGACTTATATATATTTGATAACTTTTGATAACCTTTTGTTTGAAACATTTGGAATGACCCATCATTATATCACATGATCTGTTAGCACTTCACGAATAACAAATTCAACTTCATTTATTTAATATATGAAGTGTAAATTGTTCAAAGCACGAACAACAGTGAGATTGTACCAAAATCAATCAAGTATTTCTTCTAATTCAAATTCTTCAACTTTAGGGAAATGATCTTTAAAACCAAAAATGTTATCCTATTGCCCTTATATCCGATAAATAAGATGGTACCCTAGATCATCACAAATATATGGCTTTGTGATTGTTGTCTTTTTCATATCCATGTTCTCTACCACTCTCCATCAGAACTTGATGGTTATATTTATCCTCTATATCCATATTTTCACCTATGTTCTCCTATGTGGAAACCCATTGATTATTTCATTTGGGTAACCATTAAGTTTCATACCATAGTTTTTAAAGATAAGTCTTGGAATTCCTTTTTACGATGTGGGTTTCAATTAAAGAAACTTTCAAGTAGAAAACCATTTATAACCCCGACGAATTTCGAGGGCGTAATTCATTTTAATGGGGGTAGAATGTAACAACCTGAGATTTTATAAGATATATTCTTTTTAATTTCTTTTGTATATTTTGTTGTACGATACACTCAGATTATATTGCGCTATACACAACACCGTATTAGCTTGCGGTATACGAAACATTATTCTTGGATTGTGTTACACACAATTTCAAGTTTCTTTGATAATTGTTATTCTACGCAACATTGAGTGTGTATGTATATATATATATATATATATTCAATTTATAAATGAAATATGGTTGTACATTGTTATACTGAACAAAAAAGGAGTTTTGCACTACACGCAACCCTGATTAGGCTTGAATTACATGCAATCGCGACCATCCTCGATAGCATGTGTTGTACGCAATATCAGGTTTCTCTAAACAAAGATATGCTATATAAACTAGCCGTTATGAATAGTAATCCCCACTTTTTGAAATTTTATAAATTTTATCGTTCAAAACGGACCTCATTTTTTTTATTTAGAATATCGAAATTATCCTAGGGTGAATTTTTTGTATTTTTCTGAAAACATTCAATTTTTGATGAATAGTTAAAACAATGGGTTACTATTCAAAACCCGACTTTTTATTTAAATAATTCTTTATTTTATTTAAATTTATATTAGGTCAAAATTGAAACATAATACCTATATAAGTTAAATTTAAGTCATTGGAGTCATTTTATACTAATTTTAGATATATAAAAAGTTTATTGAACTTTTCACCGTCTTTTACCCACCTATTAGGAGAATTTGAAAATTTACATAAAACATAATTTTACCGCTTCTGTGAGTGGAATTTAGAAAATACAAGAGACACGGTTAATATCAAGGACTAAAATGTGGTTCAATGAGATGAAAATAAATTTTTCATAATAGTAACTTTTTACTTTTTTTACCACGGTTAAAAGTAAATAGGGTAATTAAGGGTAAAATGATATTATTATTATCCAAAAACATGTCCTAATTCTATTGGATAAGTTTAATTAGACACAAAACGACCTTAGGAATAAAATATGACCATTTTGTCCAACTTGTATTACATTAGGATATTTATTATTAATTTATTTAAAGAAGGGTTAAAATAGATAAATCAACGTTTAATAACTAAATCATTTTTCATATAGGGTTATACATAAGATAAATTCGACTATAAGTATTCATTAGAAACATAAAAATCTTTCCTACATAATGGTATTTTATTTATAATTTTTAGACATTAAAAAATTTAATTTAATTTGACACAATGATGATGCAGTAATTATCTTACTAATTAAATATTGACATAATTGATGTTATAAATACCCAAATAAATGTAATTTGAGACTTTTTAGGAATTACAATAATTTTATAGGTTAATATGACATGTTATTATTTATTCTGTTAACTTTTTTAGAACTAATCATTCTGTTATTATTTTCACAGAAATCAATTATCAAATAGTATCAAAATTGACATAAAATAGTTTTTAAAACCAAAATTATATTATTAATTGTTATTTTATTTCTAAAAATCTAATGTTGGACCAAATGTCTTAGATACGGTTATATATGTTAATAATAAACAAATATGTGTTCTTTTTTCTTATTATAGTATGTTTATTAACCTTATAGTGTAAGAAAACATGAAGACACGGTAAAAGAAAAATTATTTAACATAAAGTTAAATCTAAATGATAAGGTAAAAAAGAAACATAAACTTGTCTAAATTCTATTGGATGAGAGTATTTCGACCCATCCCAACCTTAGCTTCTAAATAACTCAATTTTGAGCTATTAATAACCTAATAGGACTTTATAATAAAATAATATTTTTAGTTATTCCAAAGGTGCCCTTGTCCTCCCTTATAAAAGGGCACCTCCTCCCTCTCTTCCTCACACCACTATGAGCCTTCATTCACGGCCAAACCCTGCCAAATTATCTTCTACACTTCTCTAGAATCATCCTCGAGGTCCTGGTTTTCTTCAAAGACCAATTTTAGTGCCCAAAGAGGAGGTCTCAAAGAGGCGCTTCAAAGAAGAGGTAATGTCTGTTACTGATTCTTTCAGCTTTATATCTTCTTCCACTTCTTCATCATTAGTTCATTCATTACCAAGAAATAAAATCAGGTTCAATGATATATTTATATGTTATTATAAGTACGAAACAACCATATTTCACCATCTATCCATCCTACAGAAAACGAAATCACCGTACATGCGTACGTACGGAATACCATCTCCACGCTGTGGTGTAATCTATTTTCCACCACCACCTTTCTTGGATGGGTATAATGGTTAAAGTAATCAATATATATGATTATTGTAAAGTGATATTGATTCTGTAATATTATACATACACTTAAATACAATTCCACGATCATGGGAATGATATCATCGCTCGTGCGGACGTACGGAATACCGTCTCAATGACGCGATGAGATTCACTTTCCAAGAAAACAATTCAAGAATGATTATAAAGTATATATAATAAGTAATAATGAAATATATGACATAATAATGCTACTAGATTTATGTATATATTTATTTATTTCATCTACTTAATTTCATTCAATTCAATAAGTAAACGAAAACAGACTTCATGCGTACGTACGACCTACCGTCTCAATGAACGATGTATTTCTTTCCATTTACCTGTCCATTATATATATGTATATTCTGAATATATATTATATATAAATTATGTTCTACATTATGGATGTATGTAATCATGATCTAATTAACCATATGAATACTTACAAGTTAAAACATGAATGACAAATGAAACGATTTTTCCCAAAACGCTACTTTAACATGAATTTAAAAAAGAACGGGTAATATAAAGTCATAAGTGAACCATATATGATATAAAAACAATGAATATGATTCTGTAATAAGTAAATGACATTATTTAAATCTTTATACAAGAGGTTTAGATACGTACGAAGCATATCAGATCTAAGGTAAGGGATAATTTTGCAATCTCATTTTTATCCAAGATTGCTTATTCGTAAGTATTTATTGGGGTTATATTTATCATCCATGTCCCTGTTTTATAAAAATGGATTCATGTATTTTTAAAGTTCTTTTTACCCATTTTTTACTTTTACTACATGGTATGTATGGAATCTTTATTTTGTTTACATTACGAGGTACTTTTTCACTTTTCCGGTAATAGTACGAGAAGAATGTTTTTTTAACTTATATGGTGTGAATGTATTTTTACATATTATAAAGCCTTATTTTCATGAAGCTTAACCCAAAATATTTCATTACAATTTTCAACAAAATCCTTTTCTTTTAAAAGTTTATAACATTTTAGTGAAAAATGATTTTGAAGAAGAAAGGATATTTTCCTCAAGAATTCATTTCAAGTGTTTCATCAAAACCATTTTTCATCTATGATGACATTATTTCATATGTGTATGTTTCAAATATCATGTCTATATGATATACATGGTTTCACTTTTCTTATTATGAAATGATATCCATTTCTTTTATATGGATTAGGTGATGATGGGATGATGTTTATGAAACCCATTTTATTTATTGGGTTATGTATGTTTATTGTGTGGCACAAGTAAAAATGATTTCATTATGAGATGGGTGGGACCTATATCTCCCTCCAATGCATTGGGTAAAGATTTATATTTCATGAGATAGACATGTCTGGACTGGTAAGATAATATGGTTAAGTATTATAGGACTAGAACCAGGAGTGGAATCCATTCAAAAAGTGACATTATACACTAAGATGGTCTTGGTAGCAATGCCTTGGCTACTATGAAAATCATTACATGTGCTTAATGGATGCCACAATTACATGTTTTATTCCCATTCTATTTTATCATGATTGATGTTCCCTTTTGATATATGCCTTACGTACTTCCAAGATTCATGTCATTGCTCAAGATTTTGATGTTTAGATTTTATGTTCAAGTTTTTTCATTCAAATGTTTATGGATTGTTTTATGTTCTCTATATTTACCCATACTGGGCATTTGAGCTCACCCCTTTTATGTTTTCTTTTCCCCAGGATATAAAGAATGGTTTTAGGTAAAAAAATGGGGATGATATTTATGGGTGATGTTGAAGATCTTTCACCACGATTAAGAGATTATATTCCGAGTTTCCAAAGACACTAAACTATTACGGTCATTGTGTGTATGTTTTTGTTATGTACTAAGTATTCCTAAAAAGTATTGTAATGTCCATGTACGTCATGCTTCGGGTCTCTACAGTTGGTATCAGAGGAAATGTTTAGTTAACATTTGGAAACTAGGATGCGAAAACATTAGTGAGATCCCTAGAGATATTTCTAATGTATGTCTAGTGATGTCCCTAAGGATATGTATATGTATAGGTTATAGTCATATAACAATGGTATCATTATTAGAATTAAACCTAAGATGTTAGATATTGAAGGTAATCCCCCTTTATTATGTTGTTTTACCTAGCATGATTTTTTCCTCTCACACTATTCATTTTGGGTTTTAGACGATGGCTGGAACCCGAAGGAACCGTGTTGATCAATGAATTGGACAATGCCATGATTGTCCTCATGAACAAACAAATGTTATGGGAGATGGAGTGCAAAATATTATCTCTATACTTACACAAGCTATGAATCATTCTGGAATTCCAAATGAGCAGAGAAGAGAACAATATTCTATTGAGCCCTTCATGAGGCAATGTACACATTCTTCCAGTGGGTCTTCTGATCCACTTGTTGCTGACCAATGGATCAGTACCACTGAAAATATATTTTCAGTTTTTCAATGTTTTGAACATGATAAAGTCATCTTAGCAGTATATCGTTTGGAAGGTGAAGCTGATCAATGGTGGAATCTTATCAAGAATACGAGGCCAAAAGATGAAATTGAGTCCATGGAATGGGATGCGTTAAAGAACATATTTTGAAATAATTACTTCCCTCGTATTCTTTGAACACAGATATAAAATGAGCTCCTTGAGCTTAAGAAGAAGGATGATGAATCGGTTGGTATATACAAAGTGAATTTTACAAGACTTGCAAGGTATACATCTGGTTTTATCATCCAACCTAAAAGTAAATTTGATCGATTCTTTAGTGTCTTAAAACCAAGTCTTCGAACGGAATTAGCTATAAGAGACTTCAGTAGCTATGAAGAAATTGTGCATTGTGCTATCAATGTAGAAATGGAAGTTCGTGTTACATATCCATCTCATGGTTTTGACAAGAAATGAAAGATAGTGTTCAAGGAGAAATATTAGAACAATGGTGAAAATAAGATGAATGTCTCTTTATTCTCAATGTGTGTAATGAAGCATGGTGGACATTGCCTAAAAGGTACTAGAAAATGATTGAAGTGTGGAAAATAAGGTCATCGATAAGTTGATTGTCGAAGAATGGGAAAAAGGTTGCTAATGATGTGAAAAGAGAAAAGACTACAGAGAACTCTCCACCAACACTTCAATGCTTCAAGTGCAATTAAATGGGGAATTATGCTAATAAATTCCCAAATCCACGGGTTAATGATGATCAACGTGAGAAACCTATTAAAGCAAAGGATAAAGGTATGTCTCATGCAAATCACTATTTTTGATGTTTAGTATGAAAATGATGTTGTGTAAGGATTACGTGTTTATGTAATGGGATTTCAAAATAGTATCATGGAATCTAATTTACGGTATTGTGGAATTTTGGAATATCTATCTATTTGTTTTCAATTATTATATGGTACTGGTAACCATGAAAAAGTGATTGAAATATTTTTTTTGGAAATTATATGATATGCACATAATGAATGGATAAGAAGATAATGTGATGTTTGATTGTATTCATGAACTAATGACTGATATAAGGACTAAGTGGTATTATGGTTTGAGTATATAAAATTTTTGGGATTTTGGAATATGGAATGTGTTAAAATTTAACCACATTCCTGTTTTCACTAAGGTTCAATGGGTATTCATTATTCAAGAGAATACATGATTAAGGTATTCACGTGTTTGTAATTTGACCAACAAGATATATCTTATGATATATGGGGGATAAATGTTGGCATTCACGTGATTGTTATATGACATTTCAAGTAATAATTTTTTTATACTATGATCATGGACCGAATTATTTTAGATAAGCCTAAATATTGGAATGGATTATGTTGGAGATAAGTTAGTATTTTTTAAGGATAGAACTTTTTTTCGATATTATGGATGAGATGTTATAGTAATGTAGTTTTAGAAAAAGGACAACCTGCAAGACGGGCGATAGCCCATCGCGTCGGACAAGGCTATGGAAATAGAAACCACAACTGAAGTGCGACTAGACTTTATACCCTACCAATAGCATAGAATAAGTCTCTGGTTTGTAGAAAATAGTTTTATTTTATTAAGAGGAATGATAGATGAAGTATATGTTCATTTTTAGAATCATATGCGATTAACCTCACCATAGATGGACTTATGTATATTTGATAATTTTTGATAACCTTTTGTTTGAAACCGATGGAATGACCCATTATTCTTTCGCATGATTTGTTAGCACTTCACGAATAACAAATTCAAATTCATTTATTTAAGAGATAAATTGGAAATTGTTCAAATCACGAACAACAGTGAGATTGTACCAAATTCAAGCAAGTATTTCTTCTAATTCAAATTCTTCAACTTTAGGGAAATGATCTTTAAAACCAAAAATGTTGTCCTAGTGCCCTTATATCCGATGAATTAGATGGTACCCTAGATCATCACAAATATGTGGCTTTGTGATTGTTGGCTTTTTCATAGCCATGTTCTCTACCACTCTCCATTAGAACATGATGGTTATATTTCTCTTCCATATCAATATTTTCACCTATGTTCTCCTATGTGGAAACCGAGTGATTAGTTTATTTGGGTAACCATTAAGTTTCATACATTAGTTTTTAAAGATATGTTTTGGAATTCCTTTTTACGATGTGGGTTTCAATTAAAGAAACTTTCATGTATAAAACCATTTATAACCCCGACAAATTTCGAGGGCGAAATTCATTTTAAGGGGGGGAGAATGTAACAACCCGAGATTTTATAAGATATATTCTTTTTAATTTCTTTCATATATTCTGTTGTACGATACACCAAGAATATATTGCGCTATACACAACACCGTTTTAGCTTGCGGTATACGCAACATTATTCTTGGATCGTGTTACACACAATTTCAAGTTTGTTTGATAGTTGTTATTCTACACAACATTGAGTGTGTATGTGTATATATATATATATATATATATATATTTAATGTA
This sequence comes from Viscum album, assembly GCA_963277665.1. Lineage (NCBI taxonomy): Eukaryota > Viridiplantae > Streptophyta > Magnoliopsida > Santalales > Viscaceae > Viscum > Viscum album. The sequence goes on along the minus strand of OY728143.1, from coordinate 50,401,185 downwards.
TAAATGAAATATGGTTTTATTTTGTTATACGAAACGAAAAAGGAATCTTGCACTACACGCAACCCTGATTTGGGTTGCATTACATTCAATCGCGACCTTCCTCGATAGCGTGTGTTGTACGCAATATCAGGTTTCTCTAAATAACGATATGTTATATAAACTAGCCGTTGTGAATAGTAATCCCCACGTTTTGAAATTTTATACATTTTATCATTCAAAATGGACCTCATTTTTGGATTCAGAATATTTAAATTAGCCTAGGGTGAATTTTTATTATTTTTCAAAAAACTAACAATTTTTTATGAATAGTTAAAACACTAGGTTACTATTCAAAAACCGACTTTTTATTTAAATAATTATTTATTTTATTTAAATTTATTTTAGGTCAAAATTGATACATAATAACTATATAAGTTCAATTTAAATCATTGGAGTAATTTTATAATAATTTTAGATATATAAAACTTTTATTGAACTTTTCACCCTCTTTTACCCACCTCTTAGGAGAATTTGAAAATTCACATAAAACATAATTTTACCACTTCTGTGAGTGAAATTTCGAAAATATGAGATACACGGTTAATATCAAGGACTAAAATGTGGTTCAATGAGATGAAAATAATTTTTTGTGAATAGTAAATTTTTATTTTTTTTACCATGGTTAAAAGTAAATAGCGTAATTAAGGGTAAAATTGATATTATTATTACCCAAAAACATGTCCTAATTATATTAGATAAGAGTAATTCGACCGAAAACAACCTTAGGAATAAACTATGACCATTTAGGCCCACTTGGATTAGATTAGTACATTTATTATTAATTTATTTAAAGAAGGGTTAAAATAGTTAAATCAATGTTTAATAACTAAATCATTTTTAATATAGGGATATACATAAGATAAATTAGACTATAAATATTCATTAGAAATATAAATATATTTCCTACATAATGGTATTTTATTTATAATTTGTAGACATTGAATAATTTAATTTATGTAATACACAATGATGATGCAGTAATTATCTTATTAATGGAATATTGACATAATTGATGTTATAAATACCAAAATAAATGTAATTTTAGAATTTTTATGAATTAAACTAATTTTCAAGGTTAATATGACATGTTAGTATTCATTTAGTTAGATTGTTTTGAACTAGTAATTCTGTTATTGTTTTCACAAAAATCAATTACCAAATAGTGTCATAATTGACATAAAATAGATTTTAAAACAAAAATTATATTATGAGTTGTTATTTTATTCCTAAAAAACTAATTTTCAACCCCATTTCTTAGATAAGGTTATATATATTAATTATAAACAACTTTGGGTTTGTTTGGATTGTTATAGTAATTTTATTATCCTTATAGTGTAAGAAAACAAGAAGACACAGTAAAAGAAAATTTATTTAACTTAAAGATAAATCTAAATGATAAGGTTAAAATAGAATCATAAAAATTTATAAATTCTATTGGATGAGAGGATTTCGACCCATATACACCTTATCTTCGAAATAACTCAATTTGGAGCTATTAAAAACTGAATATGACTTTATAATAAAATAATATTTTTAGTTATTCCAAAGGTGCCCTTCTCCTCCATTATAAAAGGGCACCGCCTCCCTCTCTTACTCACACAACTTTGAGCCTTCATGCTCAGCCAAACCATGAAATATTCTACTCTCCACTTCCCTAGAAACATTATAGAGGTCCTGGTCTTCTTCAAGGACCAATTTTAGTGCCCTAAGAGGATGTCTCAAAGAGGCTCTTCAAGGAAGTGGTAATGTCCGTTACCGATTCTTTAAACTTTCTTTCTTCTTCCACTTCTTCCTCTTTAGTTGTTTCATTATCAAGTAATAACATCATTATATTTAATATATTTATATGTTATTATAAGTATGAAACAATCATATTTCACCATCTATCCATCCTACGGAAAACAAAATCACCGCGCGTGCGTACGTACGGAATACCGTCTTCACGCCGTGGTGTAATCTATTATCCACCACCACCTTACTTGGATGGGTATAACAGTGAAATTAATGAATATATATGATTATTGTAAAGTTATATTTATTATATAATATTATACATACACTTTAATACATTTCCATGATCATGGAAATGATATCATCGCTCGTGCGTACGTACAGAATACCATTTCAACGACGCGATGAGATTCAATTTCCATGATAACCATTCAAGAATGATTATAAATTATATATAATAAGTAATCATGAAATATGTGACATAATAATGCTAATGTATTTATGTATATATATATTTATGTCATCTACTTAATTCCATTCAATTCTATAAGGAAACAAAAACAGCGTTCATGCGTACGTACGACCTCCCGTCTCCATGAACGGTGTATTTCATTACATTTACCAATCCATTATATATATGTATATTCTAAATATATATTATATATAAATCATGTTTTACATTATGGTTGTAAGTAATCATGATCTTTGTAATCATATGAATAATTACAAGTTAAAACATGAACGACAAATGAAATGATTTTACCCAAAACGCTACTTTAACATGAATTTACAAAAGAACGGGTAATATAATGTCATAGGAGAAGCATATATGATATAATAACCATGAATATGATTCTTTAATAAGTCAATGAAATTATTTAAATCATTATACAAGTGGTTTGGTTACGTACGAAGCATATCGGTCCTAAGGTAAGCAATAATTTTTCAAACTCAATTTTTATCTGAGATTGCTTATTCGTAAGTATTTATTGGGGTTATATTTATCATCCATGTCCCTGTTTTCAAAAATGGCATCATGTATGTTTAATGTCCTTTTTACCCATTTTTGACTTTTACTACATGGTATGTAAGGAATCTTTCTTTGGTTTACATTACGAGGTACTTTTTGACTTCTACGACAAAAGTACGAGAAGAATGTTTTTTTAACTTATACGGTGTGAACGGATTTTTAAGGTATTATAAAGCCTTATTTTCATGAAGATTTCCCCAAAATATTTCATGAATATTTTCAAAAAAAAATTATTTCTTTTCAAATTTCATTACATTTTTGTTAAAAATGATTTTCAATAAGAAAGGTTATTTTCCTCAAGAATTCATTTCAAGTGTTTTATCAAAACCATTTTTCATCGAAGATGACATTATTTCATATGTGTATGTTTCAAATATCATGACTCTATGATTTTCATGGTTTAAATTTTCTTATTATGAAATTATATGCATTTATTTTATATGGATTGTGTGATGACAGGATGATGTTTATGAAACCCATTTTATTGATTGTGTTATATATGTTTATTTTGTGGCACAAGTAAGAATGATTTAATTATGATATGGGTGGGACCAATATCTCCCTCCAATGCATTGGGTAAAGATTTATATCTCATGATATAGACATGGATAGAACGGTACGATAATCTAGTTCAGTATTACAGGATAGGAATGAGGAGTGAACTCGATTCAGAAATGGACTTTGTCCACTAAGATGGTCTTGGTAGCAATGCCTTGGCTACTATGGAAATCATTACATGTGCTTAATGGATGACAAAATTACATGTTTTATTACCATTATATTTTATCACGATTGATGTTCCCTTATGATATATGCCTTACGTACTTCCAAGATTCATGTCTTTGCTCATGATTTTGATGTTTAGATTTTATGTTCAAGTTTTTTCATTCAAATGTTTATGGATTGTTTTATGTTCTCTATGTTTACCCTTACTGGGAATTTGAGCTCACCCCTTTTATGTTTTCATTTCCCTATGATATAAAGAATGTTTTTAGGTTAAAAAAAGGGGGAAGATCTTTATGGGAGATGTAGAAGATCTTTCACCATGATTAGAAGAATATATTCCGAATTTCCAAAGACACTAAACTATTACGGTCCTTGTGTGTATGTTTATGATATGTACTATGTATTCCTCAAAAGTAATGTAATTTCCATGTACGTCAAGCTTCAGGTCTCTATAGGGGGGGATTATATTTGTATACTATTAAAAAAAATTGAAAAACATTACCTAAATTATATTTCATTCCCTATATAAATCATGACCTCTCAATCATGAGGGAAACTTTTATTTCCTATATTAATTAATGAAAAAATCATTCCACCACTTGAAAAACGCATTAATGTCCTATATTATTTATTATAAACATAAACCTATTTTGTTTTTAATGAATGATGTTTAATGGGACATGTAAGTTTACCTAGTTCACCCCCATGGGGATTTGTCCATGAACCATGAACCATCATTGTGTCATTCACAAAATCCATAATAAAGTGTAATTCAAATCAAAGACTTCATTCCCTATATAATGAGTATTTACAAGGACATTCCTCTCCTAGGACCAAAAAAATACAATGGTAAATGGGAATATCACTACATTGAATGTTTTACCCCATAAAATAATATTTCCAGGGGACACTTTTTGAGGAATGAATCTCGTTCACATAGTTTATTGACTCTCTATGAAATTCAATAACATCACTTGTATGAAATTAATAGTAATGTTAGAATGGATAAAAAAATTGATGTACAATTGGGATCTACCTTCAAATTAATTAAATATATCATGGAAACAAAATATTAATATTCAACACTGAAAATGGAAATACAATTATCTTTGTTTTTGGTAAAAAAAGAACATCATCTTTGACGTTGGTATGATATTCAGAGGTTATTAAGTACTTATAATTATATTTATCATTTCTTACGTAATACTCTCTCTAATTCCTTTTAAATTTGAATATATATATATATATATGTTTGAATTGTTCATATACCTCATCATATAAATATCAATTCATGAAATAGGGATGACATGCCCCCATTCATAGGGAAAACATTGAGAATCATTATAATAAAATAAATCAATAGGATACTTCTCTAACACTCATTCATTTCAAAATCATAACTATCATGAATGAATACAATTCTTGGAAATTACTACAATCTTTTCAGATATGAATAAATCCAAATTTACTCAACTTTATGTATTTCTATAATATCATTTTAATAGGATTGGGGTCGTGGACCTAAACTGAGACACATGACATATTAAAAATTTCTAATCCATTCAAGCATCATTATAATGAATTCTACAGAATAATTGGTGACATAGATCTAAACTATCATCCGCATCATGTAGTGAAAATAAAATCATCATTTTTCTTTAAATATGAGCACTATAGTTTGGTAATATTCTATATTCCAATTTATCATTCAACTAATCCATTCAACCACATAAATAAATTAACACCAAAATGCCCATAATGGGATTCGTTCTTTCTTACATGTTGACTCTTATTCAACCACATCAACCTATACAACATTAAACACCGCTTGATGTATCCTTCTTAAACATCATTTATTTATTGTTGTATATATTTTAGACTATGACCACCACCATGGTTGTGTGTGGCCCAACGTACTATTAACAGGTTCACTAGATCTTCATAAGTGATATCACTATGGCATTATCACTTTCTAGTTGACTATTTTTTGCATCATCACAATAAAATTCCCTACATAATATGCATAGCCACATCTAGATTTGACCACCTTTCTATAATGATCCATCAATAATTCATTACCAATAATTAAACCTTATATATTGGGGCCTATAGAAACTATCCCCAACAAAAAATTTCCACATGATTTATATATGCATTCTCAATAACTCCCATCATCAAGAAATTGTACCACTGGATAACAATAATCCATGAATTAGCATGAACATATTGTTTCTCATCAAATAACACTCATCTAAATACCATTAATGTTAGCACAATAATATTAAACAAATAATATAAAACATTTTTTATTTATATATATTTTTTGAATATTATCATTCTAAAATTTAATTTGGGGTCTTAAAGAATATCCTATATTGTTTACATGTATTATTACTTATATATATGCAAATAAATTTAAAGGAATCATGGGAATATTCCATGACCAGGATTTATAATTATATCATGGATATTGGTGTGTCAATTATATTATCCTCATATATGTAATTTTTATTAATAAATTTTAGATATTGGTTTTGATTATAATTTACTTGAATGAATATTTATTTTTATACCTTGGGTTTATATTGTAATATTGTGTATATTATGGGATTTATAGTTGTATTCCTAGAACTAATTAGGATTATGATTCCCATTTTCAGGATTTTACCCTATTTGGTAGTGTCCATCATGTTCCCAATTGAATGTTATACAAAGCGTATAATCAGGTACTCACTATATGGAGAGGAGGGGTCCCATGTTGGGGCATGAAGTGGACATGCCCAATTTGGATTTTAACAACGTTGGAGGTTCCAAAATTATTTATTTTAAAGAAGGTACACTTTAATTGATAATTATTTTGGGATATGTCTATAATGACATGGTTATATGGGTTACAGTAGGACGAGATAGACACAATAGATGGGAATTTCTATTTATTGATAATATCAAGCAATATATGATGTATAAAAATGTAAGTTCTGTTGAGTGTTTTTTGATTTATTAAAGGATGATTCTTTGAGTATGGTTCGTGATTGATATAATGTAATGTTTTGATGATGGATTCATATGTTCTATCAGATGGTTTTTTGGGCATGTATACCTCTATTGTGGTGTAAAAAATTTATGAATGAATATCATTGATTCTATTGATGGTGGTTTCAATCCGTGGTTATTATTTAATGATGATTCAGATATCTTCCCACTTTAAATTTTTTATAATGAATCATTATATGACTGAAAATATTTTAGGGTTTAACTATTTAATTTTTAGTTATAGGAGAAATCAGAACCATAAAAGGATAAAGTATAAATTATTACATGAAAAATATAATTTTATAAACATTGGAATACATTTAGAAATTCCTAAAAATATCATTTGATAAATTATATTGATATTGTTACTAGACATCTGAAATATTTTAAGGGAGACCATTTAGTTCCATTTCCACACATCAGGGAAATTTTGTTTCATGAGACACTATGTTTGTGATCTATAGTGAAATTTTATCCATGTGTTAACAGGTTTTTTCAATTTAATTTTATGAAGAGTTTTGGGAAGAAATTATTTTTTAGTTTGAGAGACGATTTTCCAAGATTTTGTTATTGATTTTTGTGATTTATGTTGATGGGTGTATCATTTTAATGTTTTAATCCATTCAGTACTCCATTTATTTTAATATTTTTTTGTAAAATTATAATCTATGGTAGTGGATTGGTATTAGTGTCTCCAATATATTTTTGTTGTAAATTTTTATGTAATAAAATAAAATTTAATAAAATTGTGTGATTGTTTATTATGCCATTCACTTATGTTTTCCACTTATATGTTTCATGTTGAAATTCACAGATAGTGATATGTACCCTAAATTCCCACATTCCAAATGTGGGAAGCATCCATCACTTCTTCAGTGATGTTAACTCCACTATCTAAATAGGATTATTGGATGTTAGTTACTCCTTTATTGGGTCCCCCCTCAGAACTCTTCACCATGTCAAGGTCTCCTTTATGTATTAATATATTGTTCATGATTATCGTTCCTAATGCCATATATTTTGGGATGTTGGATAATTACATTCCTTCATTCATGAAATTTCAATGTGCCTTGTCTTAGAAGAAACCTTCAGTAATGGGAGATGTCATACTTGATATTAATGGAATGTATTTATGCTAAAAAATAAGAAAACCTACATTCTTACTCATCAAATGTAATCTAAAGGGTGATAATATGGGGCTTCCCAAATCTATTTTAGGGTATCTTATGTCTAAGTCATGTATCCGATGTTCTCCTCAGTTTCCAATGTTTACCATAGGGTATGTAAAATGTTTAATGTATAGTCATGATAGAATATACTAATTGTAACACTTATGATAGTGGATTATATTAAATATACACTAGGAGATAACCCCTTGATGTCTTACTAGATAGGTAAACTAGAACACCTAGGGATGTAAGATCTAATAGTGGTGTGTCCCATAATGGGAATTTTTCGTACTGTAAAGTCTGATATCCACTCAATAAAGGAAGGATCGGAGAATGTGGGTCTGAGTGCGGGTGGGACATCAAGGTTTACCATTGTATTGTATTGAACCTTATGGAGGCTTCCAATATAACATTTTTATAGAATATGGATAAACACCTTGGTAGTTTGAAGGGGTGATTTGTGGAATTTATATGGATTGTGGCCCATCACAAGGGGGTTACTCAAGGTTTGATTGATATAAATTGTTTGGGTCTTATTTATAGTTAGTTGTTGATGTGATGAATGGATATTTAGTAACTTCAAAATATTTATCTTTTTCCAATAGGGACATATCTGTTGGTAAAAGCACATTTCTTGTTGGTAAAACGTTCTACCAACATATATGTAATAGTCACTAAACACTCGGTAAAAAATCATTCGCTAAATGTTATTCCGAAAGAAAAAATAGTTTTGTTTCAATTATAATAACACCAATAGATAATATATATGTTTTTTAAAAAATTTAGCAACACACATTTATCTATTGGTAATATTATTATCAAAATTTATATTTTAATCTATAATATTATTTGTCAATAAAAAATTTTATTATATATATTAATCTAATTATATATAATAAATTTAGTATATAATAAATATAACATTAAATTATATGAAACTCAAACAAACTGAGGGATTATTTGAAAAAAAATGTTCAAAAATCATTTAAAAAATTGACATAAAAAGAAAAAAATCTATGATTACAAATTCATGTTTAAAAAACTGCATGATTACAAAATCACATGAACCAACCCCACACAAAAGAACTGTCAATAGACTATCACAACATCTCCATCACAAAAATATCTCCCCTAGCAAAATACCAAATAAAAATCCAAGAAACACAACACCACACAAGTTGGAATGACCAAATCAATGTGTCTCACAGTGCAAGGAACGGTAACTCTGAAGATGCAGCAGACCAAGACCAGTGCAAGCTTGTAGTAGAACAAGGCAAGTCGTTTGACAATGACTGTTGCTGAATATGCCCCACCCAGCATAGAAAAATAGTCCGTCTCCAACAATTTGAGACCATAATATCACCTCTACACATATCATATAGAAGAAAATATATAAAATTATGAATTAATCCAATAGAGAAACATGTGGTACTAACAAAAATGAACAAAATCGGAGGTAGGTTTTAGGCCTAAGCTAGTCATAGGTCAGATCAACCCCAAAAACAGACTGAACCCCCTACGAAAGATCCACCTCCTTCGAGAGTATTAAATTATAATATAAACCATCAATAAAAATTCAATCCATGAAATTCATGTCACTACAGTATGATATGAAACAAGAATAACACAAAAAGAAAGAAATTCAAACCAAAAAATAGAGAATAGAAGGCCTAAAACCACAAAATTTTAAGACATGAGTATGTTAGGAAAGGACTAACTTATATTCAGCCTCTTATTTTATTCATAAATAGTGGACTTACAAAATAACAACCTTCTGTAGATATCAGATTCTATATAAATCCAAAATGATTTACTATAGGAAGGGTAGTTCATGTTGTTCAATATATTTGAAAGAAAAATGATTTAAAGCATGAGGGGGTCTGTTAGGAAAGGACTAACATTGATTCAAACTCTTATTTAATTCAGAATTAGTGGACATAAAAGATATCAGACTCATTTAGATATTAGATTCAATAATAATCCAAAATTATTTAAAGTCAGATGTGGAGTTAATTTGGCCAAACATATTTGAATGAAATGCTTTTTAGTTGTATCAATACAACAGTCATCAACTGAACAAAAATAAATCAAAAATAGAATAAAAAATAATAGCTTCAGGATTGATGTACACAAAACCCATTCAAAACTAATATGAAAAAACAAAAAAACATATAATCACTCATAATACGTGATAATGATTGTAAGATAAATAATAGGAAAATTTAATAATACAAGTGAACTCAAATATTAGATCATATACCACATAACAATACCTAATAATAAAGGATTTACTTGAATAAAATGGAATGTAATATTATTGAAAAGATAACTACTTTGAAGTCAACACGTTCTATATACATGCATAATAATAATTGACCAATTTAAAGTCATATTACACAGTAATACCCTAGTGATCAGGAGGACATATGGACTTGTGAAATTATTTTGTTGATAATCCAACCCTCTTCACCCTCCTACAAGATTATATAGACCGGATTATTTTAAATGAGTTTTTTTGTTTCCTAATGATAACATGACACAACGTATACAGATTCAAATCCACTATCAATCGAAATTATTAGAAAATATTTAGTAATAATATAAAAACCCTTTATCCACATGCAAATAATCCATTTTTTAATGACAAATCTAAAATTAAAAAGGCTGACTATAAAGTCCATAGTTTTACCTTTAACACAGACCCGACAAATGATAGAAACTTGAGGATCAGAAAATTAGATCATGTACCCAATAATTTATCTTTACATTCCATGTATAGGAATAGAGAATCAGAACTAAAACTGCATTGCAGGGGAATTGTTAAGGTTGTCAAGGTGGGAATCCATTAAATGGTTAATGGGTGGAGGACCACACCTCGATATCTGGATATCATGAACAAGAGTGAGGAAATGATCCTGGATCATTTTCTTCAAAAAAAAACCCCACAAAGTCGTTCGAATCCTCAGGGGGCTGATTCAGAACATAAAAGACACTGAACCTAGAAGGATAGTTCCAAGAAAGACCAACCACCTCTTCTATTAAAAGGATATCCTCATATGTAACATTGGCATATATAATATGCACATTGGTTTTGTCATTCAGTCTTTCTAATATTTCCCTCACAAACTAAAACATTGGGGTAATCCCAGAAGCACCAATTGGCATCCCAAAGGATCAAACTAGGCTAGGATGGTACTCAAAGTGTCCCTTGGGTCACTTTACAGGTAGACTGTCGCTCACCCACATCTATTAGAAAATTTGAGACATTATTCCATGTGGATACATATTTACAACAAGATCAAAATATCCAACATATGAATCTAATGTAGTGGGAGTATACGTATTGATAACCTCTTTTCCATTTCTATTATTTCCTCTACAAGCTATAAGTTTCCCAATTGGATGTCCTAAGGAGTTGGAAGTAGAAATATGGTCTTCACTTCATTATAGCTTAGTTGTATGTGCTAGAAAATTTAAAGTGTTTAATGTTTTCAGGATTCAAGTATACATTGGATTCCATTAATGAATTAATATACATAGTAGTAGCTCCGATGGTGAAAAGAGTTGTCATAATGCCAGTGGACTATAATTCTGCAACTCCTAAAAACTACATTATATGAATTTGAACAACCATGGAAAACCATGGATTAATCAATATGATTCTAATTCATTTGGGGGATTCCAACTTACCTCGACCCACCTCCCTTTCAAAAAAACCTTTATACACATGTAATATGAGTTGATCATCATGTATACTTATCATAATAGTATGTTTTATACAAATTTTTCAATGAAAAAATTTTATAGATCATGTTATCAAGTAAATTACAGAATTAAACGATAATTTAAAACGTTAATTCCCAAATAAGTTCAAATAATAATCAAAAGACAACACATAGTCTCAATATTTTTTATAGGAATCCCAATATGAAAAAAAATTACCAAATAAAAAAATTAAAATAAGAAATAAGCATAATTATTTCATGAGATTTTCAAAAATGGATGTAAGAAGCAATACTAAAAATTATTGAGTAAGTGGTTTGGATCCTTGAGAATACAATAAGCTCATCAGTGATTAAATTCATCTTTTCTTACAAAAAAAAATAAAATAATTACTATAAGGAAAATACAACAATGGAAGAGTATAACCTTATTATTCAAGGTAGAAAAAAATCTACAATACATGGGCCTTCGTTTGACATAAATTAATCAAAAAAAGTTACAAATACTATATATAATATTATATATAAAACCAATTAGGGAACTTGATTGTTGCAAAAATTAATTATGGATTCATATAGAGTTGGTTGGGGAATGATTGAGGAACAAAAATTGACATATCAAAGCATTTCAATTGTACTCCATCCTCAAGGGTCACTATGGGTATCCAATATAACATAATATTGAGAAACATAATTTTATAATTAAATATTGGAACCATAGTGTAGACACATCTATGCATTTATAGGTGGTCTGCAGCCCATTACCTTGCAAGATACGATTGAAGATGTTGATAGTGCTTCAATTGAAAAACGATGATACACACGTGTAACATGATTTGAGGTACTGATGTATCAATGAACTATATTAAGATAATATATTCATTAAAATAAAAATGTTATGATATATTTCAATGTTTTTTCAAACAATACCATTTTTTGATATATCTATTAAAACTATTTATTCAATATAGAAAGCCTACTTGAATATTATATCAGTTCTAAAAGTTATAAGATCAGTAATAAAACATAAGCTTATAAAAATGTAAAGACCGAAACATTTAGGGAATAAAAAATACAACCAAATAAATTCAAATTAATCAAAATGGTCTAGTTAGAATAAAACCCTTGATTCATTCCCATGATAAGAATGGAATTATCCGAAAACGATCATAGCCAAAACCACAAATAGTGTTTTGGTGAAAAAACAATAAATTTAAATCTATATTCTCTAAATTTAAATTAAGAAACTACTACTACTTGAAATCATGGAGTAAATCTACAGTTGATTCCTATAGTAGAGATTAAGTAAATGAAACAAAATAAATGTGCAGCAATGAAATACCTTTGGGAGGCTGCCAAGGTGCGACCCTAGAGGTAGGCCAGTGAAGACACGACTTCAGAGGTGGGATCTCGAAGAGGCAGTGATTTTGGGGTCAATGGAGTAGTGTCAATGGAATTATCAAAAGGAGCATGGGCGATTGATGGGTTGGGGGTGCGATGATAGTGAGGTCAGGAGGGTCAATGATAGAGTTGGGGGGAGATGGCGGCATACTGATACAGAGTCGAGGGGCGAAACTGGTTCGGGGGTGGTGGCAATGGCAGGGCAGCAATAGTGGGCTGGTGATTGATCGAGGGAGCGATGGTGGAATGGTAAGGGAGTGGCACTGCGAATGGGAGGACTAGGGCGCAGCAGGATTGGGTAGGGGTGAGGGTGTGCGTTTTTCTTTTCCTTTTTTGGCCCTTCATATGATTACTAAACATATTATAATTTTATATGCAATAAAAATTTAATATTTCTCAAAAATGAGATAGAATCTCAAAATTTGGATCATTTTTTTAATTTGATACTATTAATAATCATTTAATTATATATTATTGAATTATTATTACTTTAACTCAAAATATATGCATCTATTCTTATTGTAAAATGATTTGTTGATACTAAATAATTAAAAATTATATTCATAATTATTGATAAAATATTTTTGACTATTGAATAATTTATTGTAATGCATTATTTAATGATAATGATTTGTTAGAAACAATAATTAATTACATAAGATTGATTGGATAGAAAAAAAATTGTTTGTATAGTTATAATATAACAACATATTTAATTTTCATTAAAGTATATGTTGGTAATGAGAAATTAATACCAATAGATGTATTTTTGAGAAAAATTAATTGTTGGTGTGTATAATTAACTCTAAAAAAGATAATATCTGTTGTAATTACTCAATTATACAAACAATATTGTTATTTGTCACTAAATTTCTATTGGTACAAGTCACATTTTTTGTAGTGAGTTGTATTGATGGATGATGTGATCCCACTAGAATGTGGTGGCTAGGATAGGAAATCGGTTGGACTATGGAGGCTTATAATAAGGGGTGGTAATTGATGACATGGAAGTGATGTGAAGAAGGTGTGTGTGGGATTTAAGCTCAATGAGGATAGTTATTTCTCCTAGTGGGTGGGAATCAATTTCCATGTTGTTTAGGATGTGGATAAATGGGAGACCTAAGGAGGTCTCTATGAGAATGGATCACATGGATAGCATCCCAAGGGAAATGTAACCTCTCTAAATGAGGCATGATAATCCTAATGCATAATGTATCGATAGAAAGACCATGATGAGAGATTGGTGGTCAGCATGAACCTTAGAGTGGATTCCTACATACCCATTTTCTTATAAGAGACAGATTCATTAATGATGAAAATCAGCAGACGTACAGACTCGAAGCCATGCAGGAAAATGGTCCAACCAGAGCTAGTTGACATCAATGGGGCCAGATTCTTCAAGTTGACGGGAAGCCTTGTTTACTTCCCTTTTGGAAAAGTATAAGGTGAAGAAGGATAATCATTGATGGATATAAAGTGTTTTTTTTACGAGGGATCCAAAGGACTAATGTCTGCCATCATTTAGGTTGATGGCATTGATAATTGTGAGGCAGTCAGATTCGATGTTGATTTTGTCCCAACCACAGTCAATAGCGAGCATCATTCCGGTGAGGATGGTGGCAGCCTCAGTAACCACTGGTTCGCAAAAAAAATTATGTGACTCAAGTTTGGATACAATTATTTGACCGAGATTGTTATTGGCCAGTAGGCCATGGGAAACTAGTCCATTCATTGGGAGATCTGCACCCACATTAATCTTGAGAATGCCTTCCGGTGTCAGGAACCAATGGGAGGAAAATGAGGGGGTTCCAAATGAAATATGGTGTCCATTGTTGTTCTTACAACCCTCAAACCAGGAAGAGGCCCGTTCAATCCTAAATTCCAGAGGTATGTGAACATGGTTGAAAATGAAATCATTGCGGCAAACCCAAATGATCCAGGACATGATGCAAAGTGAACCCACTTTAGCCGATGAGAAGGAGGAGCACCATCGCATCAGGAGAGAGGGGAGGTTAGATCCCATTCTCAGTGATGAATCTATAGAAGAGCTCCATTTCATCCAAATCACCTTTCCCCCCAGACATTGGATGATAGTGTGAAAGGGAGATTCCGGGACATTCTAGGAGAAGTGGCAAAACCAGTCACTAGAAATATGTCGGATGACAGGAAGTCTCATGGTAGGGAGGGTGCCCTTGCACACCTACCACCAAAAGTTGCATATTTTATGTGGGAAATTGAGTTTTAAAAGCTATTTCCAGGGCCCCCTTCCCTAAAGTCAGTCTGGGTGCCAATAGCGAGCTCATAACCGGACTTCACCATATAGGCTCTAGAGAGGTCAGGGATCCAAAAGTTATGGTTGGGACCGACATCTGGAACACATGGTATACTTATGATAATTTTTTATCTCATTCATTAAACAATGCATGTATCCTTTCCATGCACCACCCAAGCCCAGAATCATCGATAAAGTTTCTGACAGTGGAATCTTTAAAGCCTAGTTGGGCAGGGGACGAATACCGCACACCTTCCTTGTCAATCAGCTAGGGATCGGTCCAGATGTTAACTGTTGAGCCATTCCAAATCTTCCAGCCCATCCCTTTTTCAAAAAGATTGCGGGCACCCAAAATACTTCTCCAGAGGAATCTCGGAAGAGGCCCAAGAGAGAATTCGTGGATGTCCTTGTGGGGGAAGTATTTTTCATGGAGAACTAGTGCGTAGAGAGTGGATGGGCGGTTAAAAAGGTTCCACCTTGCTTATCCAGCAGTGCATCATTGATGTGAAGAAGTTCCCGGAATCCCATTCCAACCTCTTATTTAGGTAAGTAGAGGTTCTCCCAGGCTATCTAGTGGGTTATATTCCTCCCATTATTTGTACCCCACTAGAGGATGGATGTGTTTGGATGTATCTAAATGACTACAACAGTAGGGAGATTAAAGAGGGACATGAAATATCTGGGGAAGGATTGGAGAGCAGCTTTAATAAGGGACTCATTTCCAGCTCTAGAAATTGTTTTAGGGGTCCAGCCTTGAATTTTTTTCTCAATCATGTCCAACAAAGATGTGAAGATTTATTTTTTGTAGTGACCAATAACCATAGGAAGCCCGAGGTACGAGTGATGTTTATAGACCATATGAATTCCTGCAATGGTGCAGAGTTCTTTTTTTGGATGGAGGAGTCCCAGTGCTGAAGTAGATTTCCGAATTTCCATGATTGATAGTCTGTCCAGAGGCCCTCTCATACTGTTGAATCGCATACCCGATCACACGACACTCATTATTGGTTTCTATAATGAATAGAAGGCAGTCATTGGTGAATAAAAGATGAAAAACCAGTGGGATTTCATGGAAAACCATTTCCCCATGGATTTTATGATAGGATACAACCATGGAAATGAGGATAGAAAAAAAAACATTAGCCACCAATATAAGGAGAAAGGGGGAGAGAGGATCTCCCTGGTACAGGCCTCAAGTTGTGATAAAGCCTCGGTAGAGCTCCCCATTGATATTGATTTGGAAGGAGATAGACGAGACACAGTGCATGCCCATATCTGTCTATTTAGAGAAGAAGACCATTTTTTTCATCACAACTCTGTGGAAATTCCATTCCACTTTATCGTAATATTTGTTCATATCAAGTTTCCATGACATGGTTCTTCTTTTCACGGTGGATCATGTTTTCATAGAGTGGAAAAAATCATGGGAGACAATGGAATTATCAATGATCAGTCTCTTAGCCACGAAGGTTCTCTGATTTTCTGAGATCATATCAGGTAACCATGCGCACAACCGATTAAATAAGATCATTGAGAAAATCATATAAGATACATTTTCGAGGATGATAGGTCTAAAATCATGTACAACAATAGGATTCTTGATTTTGGGAATAAGGAAGGTGATTGTTTTATTGATAGAAGAAATGTTTGTTTTCCCATCCCAAATGTTATTTATTAGGTATCATATTTTGGGGCCAATAATATGCCAGTATTGTGTAAAGATGAGTGGATAGAATCCGTCCAGGCCCAGGGCCTTTGTATGGTGGATATCATTCAAAGCCAGTTGATTCTCATCATCCGTGACATCTTTGGAAATATTCCTATTGATCTTTTCAGTTATCACCAGTCTTATGCACTCCTGTAATTCAGGAGAAATGAATGGGTTTCATGTAGAAAAGTGGTTCTGAATGTATCTATAAATAGCATAATGTATTCCATTGGTCATGAAAACATTTCTACCATCTAGTTGCGAGATGCAAGAAATTATATATTTCTGGTTCCTACTAGATGCTTTCTGATGAAAATACTGGGTGTTAGCATCCACTTCTGCAATGTTGGTGTCCCGTGTCCGCATAGCCCAAATGATTTCATTTATGCATTATGCTACATCAAGATAACTTTTAGTGACTCCGATTTTTGAAATATTGCGATTGTATGGGGTTGTTTGAGAAGGTTGTATATTTTCCTTTCAAGGAAATCGCAGTGCCTGTCGGGATGACAATTTTTTTTCTCCAAGACCACTGATCATATGTGACCTATTGCAGATTGGATCTAACGTCTATAGAGTTACTCATCCAGCTTGATCAGATAACGTCTTCACACTCGTTGTATTTTTACTAGAAGATTTCAATTGTGAAGGGTCTACTAGATTTCCGATTGTGATTTCTTTGAGCACAGTCGATGATAATTGGGCAGTGGTCTGAACTATTCAGTGTTAGGTGACTGATGCGAAACATATTGTAGATATTTTTCCAATCCGTTGAGCCGAGAAATATGTAGAGCATCTTAGAGAAGTGGTTTTCATCCGTATTACCCCAGAACAATGTGAATGGATTTCCCATGTATCCCAGATCGAACAGATCTTACATGGAGATCACATTCTTAAAATTTGACATCGACATCGAGGGTCGGATGGATCTACCTCTTTTTTCCTTCTGATATATAATCTGGTTCAAATAACTTGTGAAGTGAATAGGGCTTGGCAGATCATGTCATAGCTGGCCCAGAAGATCCCAATATTTCCAGTTCTCACTAAGGGATGACCAACCATAGGATCCCACAAAGGTCCAAGGCGGGGTATGGTCCGCATGAATGGATGTAGCCACATGGTGTGAGGAGAAGTACAAGATCATGACGTCAATGTTTTCCTTCCACAGGAGATGGAGTCCCCATGAGTGGTCTTTTCGGGAGACTGGGAGGCAGCCTTGGAAGCCGCATTTCGAATCAATGATAGTGGTGTGATAGATTCCTAATATGGTTTCCGATATGACAACCATATCGGGGCGAATTTGAGGGAAATTTCTCTAGAGTATTTGAACCATTTGTGGGTTTCAACACCCATTCCAGTTCCAAAAAAATAATCATTAATCTCGGTGGGGTTGGTTCTTTCCCTCCTCCTCCTTTGAGTCCACCTGGTTTATTTTTTGACCCATCATTTTCCATATTTTTGGGGAGTTTCCAGTTGACTGGCTCATCACAATTCATTGTTTTAGATCCCTGGGGTCAGGATCATCTGATTTTCCATCTCTATCTTCGTGTTTCACCCTTTTCCATGTTCTATGGGTGATTGATCATGATTGTTTATATCATAGCATCCCAAAGTCAGCTTATTCTAGGATGCATGGCATGATTGTTTTTGAATCAGGGTTAGGGTCTGGTGGCTTGGTGGGGATTTGTCTTGGCTCGGGATTAGATTTTTTTTGGATCTTTTGGCATTGTAAACGTCTCTATTGATGTTGAGAAAGTGTCCTTCGGGGGGTAGGATATGTGTCTGATTCAATGTAAAGATTCTTTGTTCGGTTCTCTTGCCAAATCCCACTATTTCACATGGTATAAAAGTTTTGAGCAGGACTACCAGCTTCCCATTCAGTGGTTGGGAAGTATTCAGAGAACTCTGGTGGTCCAATCATGGTGAATTTATCATGATCAATTTCTTCCCGCCTTGTATGAGCCATCGTTAGATGGTTACGATCCTTTTGTTTTTGATTCTCAAGGATGAAGGAATATTTCATCATTTTGGCTCAGAGCCTTAGACCATATTGTAAGATGATATTACCTGATTCGTTCTCTTTCTATGAAGCACACACTATGTCCAAATGTCTGATACATCCACAGAAAAATCAAAATATTGGGTGTTTCTCGAACTCGAATGATATACAGGTGTTAGTGTCATCGATTTTCAAAAACATTCCCCTCATCAGAGGCTTGGGCACTTCAATCCCGGCTTTATTCCGTACCTCGGGTCCCCATTGTATTCGGCTGAGAAGTCCCAGTCTAGGAATTGGACAATGCGATGTCCAATTTCTCTCAAGACCCTTTCTTTTATCCAATTAAATTGGATTCCTTTAATGCGTATCTAGAATGGCGACCGGGTGAGCATAGTGTGCTGGATGTGTCCCCCCCTTTAAATTCATCCTTTAGGAGGATTTTATTATCAAAGGACCATGGACTGCCTCTCAAGATTTTATCTCTATCTCTCTCATTGAAGATCTCAAAAACAAGTAGGGTGTTCCCCATAACCAAAAAAACCACCTCATCATCCTGTTTCCATAGATTCTAGAGGGTATTTTTTAGGGCCCCCGAGTTAATGAGATTTTTTTCACAAATTTTCCAAAAACCCGCAAAGACATTCATTATTTCCAGGAGCACATCTTCGTTTCCCCAAACCTAAATCAACTCTTTCCCTTTGTCCTTCAAGGACATCCTCTTCCATTTGGTCATGAAATCTGCATCCATGATTCAATGTCGTATATCCAATCCTAAGAGATACCACAAATAGAATCTCAGGCTGCGGATGAATGGTAATTCTCACAGGCCAGGCCCAACCCATTAATTCCTCTGTCTAAGTGCGGCTCAAAAAAAGACATCCATTAAGGTTTGGCCCGGAAGCTCTGCACCGCAGCCTCATTCCACGACCAGCCTTGTGCGGCCAGATCCTTCGCGCTGGGGAATGCCTCTTTCTGCAACCACCCCTGTGCGGTCATCTCCTTCGCGCTAGGGTAACACGGTCAAATCTCTCACAAGTAACATCCCCCTTCTAGATCAATCTAGTCATGGGGAACTCCATCTTCCGTGAAGCAACCCTACGTGGAATCCAACGGGTCACCAGACTTCGTGGATGAAGCTTCAAGGATCAACTTTCACCCTCTGGTCCCACACGAAACTGAGGGACTGGTCTTTGTGTCCAAGACCTCCATGAACTGGGAAACCACCACACTGCCCACAGGTGAGAAGGTCAAATGCTTCGTTCTTCTTGAAGCAGTTGGGTCGATTTCGCGTCCAGTGCCTTTGAGATCTGGGGTTCCCTTCGTGCCGATGTCCGCACAAAACACTTATCAGATGCACTTCTTCGGACTGCCTCTGAACTCCATATCTGGATTTCCATGATAGGGGTCGTCGTCAAGAAGTCATCGTGACGGCGGGGAAGTATTGTCTGAAATTTACACCAAATGAAATAAGTCAATCCCCTTCCCCTCTGAAGCACAGGAGTCGGGGATCATGGTTGAGCTCGGAACAACTATTGTCAGAACTGGGGTAACTTGAAACAACGGAGTTGGGACCGATGAGGGCCGAAGGATCCGGATCACCTGTAGGTGGTCCAAGGAACGGGGATAGGGAAAGAGAGACGAGGAGATTGGGAAATATGAGTTGAATTGAGGAGTACTGGTGAGGGTGTTGACCGCCTACAAACCGAAGGAAATCAAATCCGCCATCTCCCACCACGAGCAAAACATGAAAGAGGAAACCCAAGACCTAGGATAACCTAGGAGGACTCTCTCACAACGGGAGAGACTCGGTTAATGGAGACTCCTACATACCCAATTTGAATGTATGTGATGAAAGTAAAAATAGACAATGCTGGAGGCATGAAATTTGTGCATACACAATAGACATCAATATAGGGATGTGCCCAAGTCTTACGTGGGGTTATTAGACCTTCACAAGAGGATCGTTCATGGTTAGAGTAGTATTGTGAAGATTGTCGATTATGAAAGGTTAGTGGCCTAGGTGGATGATCAAAAACACATTGAATCAATGGATATGGGAGATACACCCCATAAAAAGATTATATCAAATCATTATGGTACATCCTAGGGATAGATCAACAAATTTACTATTTTATGGATTAATCTTCAAAGATACATTCTATGTACCTGAAGGGGATAAACACTCAATATCATCAGAATAAGAAATTTTAGGGGTATTACACATGGTTAGTGACCCTGGGCCATGTTTGGAAATTAAAATGGTTAAAGAACAATGAGAAAGTCATAATAACTATCACTCTAAGCCCACATGAGTCATTCTTACTACATAAAACTAGAGGTAAAAGTAAACCTAGAAATGGTGTCATGAGCAGTGTCCCAAGAGGGATGGTGTGGGCATTATGTATAGTTAGAGGCAAATAAATCTAGATATTCGAACTTAATCCATGATAGAAGCTCATGGAGGTGGTTCTGGTATTACGTGGAAATTTCCTATGGGGCACATGGAAAAAATCCAAATTGGAAAGAGAAAGTTTATTGAAAAGGAGGGTTGTAAATGGTTCTCAGAATCATCAACATTCTGATTCTCCAAGAACATCCATGCATGCAACAATAGATGACTAATATCATCTGTTGAGGTTTGGGGGGTACATAGAAATATAACATCACATAGCTCAGACGAGCAGGACTCACCCTTCTCCCCATGTACTTAAATAACATGTAATAATCCTCACCTTTTGAGGTGATGGAAAAAAATACCTGATAGGGTGAGATGAATGAGTGGTTTTTATAGGGTTCCACATTAGAATAGTTATGGGAAAAATAAATAAATCATATCATACCTATGTAAAAAACTAGTATGTATTTGTAGTGTGAAAAGAGACAAAACACGAGGGACCAAGAAATTACTATGTGCAGGATTAGAGTGATGCACATATGATGTGTGCTTTAAGATGTTTGTGTTTCACACAATAGGATCTCTATCAAGGTGTGTTGGTTTAGGGAAAACTGATGTTGTATGTAGGAATGGGGGCACACATGTCTAGTGACTTTCCCACAAAAGGACGGGGCTCGAGCACCATATGTATAATGCAAAGACATTTCATGTGTCCATGAGGGGTATATTTCATGCAAGTAACTTATGATAAAACTAAATGGGTGTGATTCACACACTATTGGTCCCCCCCAATGGTTTAACCAAGGGGTACATGTTTTACAATGTCCAATTCCTTGATACAATGACCTGTTCATGGTCGTGGAATGATTTCTCTTGCAACCATTGGAGAAATAGATTAGACTCTAGAGAATCATCCTAAATGGAATGGAGTGCCATTATATTTATATGAAAAAAAATTTGTGTCAGTGTGTTAGAATATAGACACAATAGAGGTTGTTTTACATCAAATTGGGTGTGTAAGGGCCTTGTGCACCGACTAGTCCATTATATGAAATAATCATAACTTATTAAAACATATCATTTTTGGGAGGTTTAGTTGAATGATATCATTTTATGTCATAATGGGTGTTCAAGGTCCTTCTATGCAGAATATAGACATGCACTTAGATTTTAAATATTTTTCATGACATCCTTGGGATTCAAGAAATAATATGTTGAGTCAAATTATGAAATTTGGTGGTAGAAATATGCCTACCAGTTTCCTTAAGATTAATTTGGTTACAAAATATGTACTCATTATAATATGAGATTAAAGGGGGTCAGAATGTCATATTATGAGGGAAACACCGATGAGTATAACGCGTCTCAAGGGGTGTGTGCAAAATTTTCATTCCCTCATGTAAGTAACCTCTTGATCATGACTAATACCCAGTAAAATATTATAAATACATGGAGGGGCCCTAGGAATAGTACTTTTACATTTTGTATGACATGAAATTCACTCTAGATTGTGTAAGATATTAATTTTTTCATGAAAGACACATGTTTGGTCCTCAATATCTATGTAACTGATGTAACATCCATAAACCTGGCTTAGCTAAATTTCTCAAAGACATCATCTGATACAATGTGAAATTTTTGGTTTTTTGGTCCATGTTTTAATATTTTTATATTAATCCTTTGTGTATTCACGATGTGACATTCAGGTATAACGAATTGACTGGTGCTGAAAATGAGTCTTCAGTTACTAAACATATTTATGAAATGATTGAGAACTCCCACATTTTCTATGCACAATGGGTGTTGTTAGATAATTAAATGCTCTTATACATGATTATGTAAGCTCAGAAGTATTATGTCCTGATCGATATAATACTGCTATACTATTATGGAACCGAAGAGGGAGTGATCATTCATAGTTTTATGATGGGCATGCAATAGTCATGGGTGATGTCTGAGGATAACCTTTCACCATAAAAAAATTTTAAATAATTTAATCACTTCTATGGATAATCTAGGGAAAAATATTACCTTATAGAATCCATGAACATTGAAAATCATGGGGTTCGATCCCGTGGGGATTAATTTTTTACCCAAAATGCAAGAACATTCGAGAGCAACATTACTGATTAGAGAAAATTTTGGATGTTGGATTGTGAACTATAGTCTAGGGAGTATTTTACCAGAGAGTGGGCATGAGAATATTGGGTGTTCCAACATGTGAAGAATTTGGGGATTATCTTCTACACATCAGGTTTTCAAAAGAGGTCTTCACATCATGTTTTAATTTCTATCATCAGTATGACCTAGTGCTAGAGGTTTTCAGTTAGTGGTCTACCATCATGAATTACATTCATTTTCATCATGTGATGGTTGATATTAGTCTTTTGAATTGTCACTAATTGGAGTAATTTCACTGTATATAGATTAATAAGATGTGTTTCTATCAATAAAAACATCTAGGGAGACATGAAATGAAACTAAATTTTCACATTGAATCTACTAGAATTGGGCATTGATATTATATGGATAAAATACATATTAATGGAATTTTTTATCTATCATGGTTCACTCTTTTCCATAAGTGGGATTATAATGTCAGGATTCCAGGATATGGGTTGTTGTATTCAAAAGTCTCATAGTGGGGTAACACAAGATCATATTTTGTGATCCTAGAAGTTGAAGAATACCAATCATGGGGATTCATTGTGAGTTAAAATAGGGATCTGTAAAAATGCAATGATGGTTTTATTATTTCATTATTAAGTATTTGTTAGCTCCTAATGGAAGACACAATAATGGGGGACTATAGAGGGACACTGGTGAAGGTTGGGGTCAAGGAATCCTACCACAAGGTTAAACATGGTGTTCCTATATCTTTGTAGACATTCAACATTCTATGTTGCATTTCACGAGGATGTATGCCCCTGATAATATGTAGAACTTTTTAAATCATCCTAGGATGAGTCACATATCACTTCGGTAGATTTTATTTCCCAAATTCCATCAATACTCCAGGAAGTTGACAATGACCATCTCTACAGAATAATGTTGGGTTCTGACCGCTGACCCTTATTGATTAAGGGGTTAGGCTTCAGATCAGAAACATGAAAAAAATTATCTTTTACCCATTTAACACCATTTATGATCAAATGGTGTATAACCTATTAGTTTGATATAGTGGTAGGTGTACTTAAAAATAGTTAGAGGTATCTTCCTAGTGTCCCACAGTAGTGAAAAGATCGTTTGGAAGATCAAGGATCCATCGTGGTATTCAGTACTACTCTATTATCTCCAAGAGAAGCCAATGAAAGTGTATATAATGGTTTCAAAAGACAAAAATTCAATTATACATCTCGAACTGTGGCTATGTTCGTATCATCTTTGTCTGGTGAAATAATCATGCTTCCCCTTCTATCATAGAAGCCTTCATATTGATGGAGTATACTGACCACTAGGTATCTGTGTATTCAAATGATATTCTATAGAAGTTCCTTCAGAAATCATGGTGGAAGGTGTAGATTCTACAAAATGTGATAACAATATATCTACTACTAGGAATGTGGGAAATAAGGCTAGATAAGTGTCTGGGGGGGCACAAGTGGGAACCTATATGACAGAAGCATCACAAGTTATGGCTTCACCTCGAACATATGATGAGATGTGTTCCTACATGTGATGACACAAAAAATAAAAATAAGATCCTAATTAGAAAATAAGATATCTCCTCCAACCCACTATACCCAAATTTTCCTATCACTCTTGTTGGATTAGAAAACACAATGGTAATCGGTGATCCTAGAATGAATTTGAAATAACTAATTTGATGTGGGGACTATCAACTGGAAATTTGGATTATATGGATTTTATATAGTGTGTATTTATATCGGAATACGAGTGTTAAACATCCATTGATGCATATTCTTCTCAATAGAGATGATATGATGAATAGGAGCTCTTGGTTAAAGTGGTGTTGGGCTCAGATCATGACCCAAAATTAAGTCCATTGGAAGTCAAAAATGATGAAGAAGAAGAATAAAACGATGGATAAGTGTAGGACATGGAAGAAAAAGTCGAGGAGGCCAAAGATGATAGTCCTACTTGTGAGGATCCTTAGTGGATATAAGCCTACCATGAGAGTCCATTGGAGAGAAATGAAATCACAGACACTAATGATGAACTTGTTTAACACCTCTAAGGAAGAATCATATTATTCATTTTATCATCGAGACGAATTGATTAAGGGGATCATTTTTTACAATCATGGAACTCACACCATATGATTTTTATTTCAATTGAAAAATGTTTAGTTTTGTGTATTAAATATAAAAATCATAAATTAAGAAAAAATGGTTCTCAACAACTCAAAACATAATCCCTCATAAGAATCTATGCAATATTTATTGTAATTATGGTTGGATGCAAATTATAAATTTAACTCAATGACCTCCAACTATAGGATCCTAATTTATGTTAATAATGATTGGAAAATATTATGGTGTGACTCATACATGTGGGTAAAAAACATTTCATGAAACCAATTCGAATGTGATCCATGCTCGGTGGGAGAAACAAGGGGCCAAGATCATCCTTATGACAGATGGAATCAAATAGAACTAATTAGAGATGTCAGGATAAGAATGTTCGAATAATTTTTCTCATCATGCTCACAAATAAAAAGAACAATTAGGGGAAATAAATATGATGTTAATTTTTATCTTGGACATAACATTATGAAATAAAATCATTGTGTATGAAATTTGGGACCCAGTGAAGGTGGTGTAACAATAGAGGATAAATAATGACCATGATCAAAACACAACAACCTTTTCATGTATCCCAACATTGGAACAAAAAATGAGGTTTGGATACTAATATATAGAATTGGGTTAATAACCCTCAGGTTGGACCTGAGGTTAAAATATATAACAATTTTACGTATCCAATAAGGATGTGAATCAATAATAAAATCATTCTGGAATACCCTTCTGTTTAATGTCATGTAACAAGGATATAGATCAATAGAAATATTCCTAGGGAAGGTACATGGTATGTTCTTCATAAACCGACATGAATGAGAATTAGGGTGGTATCAACCACACCATGTACTACTAAGAAGATCCTTTTACAGGAGGCTAGAATAGTTATTCCATATCAGATAAGAGAATCATGATGCTGCATATTTTTTCATCATGTGACTAGGATGAATCATCACTTTGAAGACATGTTGGATGGAAAATTAATCTTCATGTAGTATTATGGTGAATATTCATTTTATGGTCATGTATGATAGACCTGTAATACTATAAGGATTAATTTATTTTTGGAAAATTATGTGTTGTTTAATATTTTATGGGTGGACGAAATAGATATTAGTTTATTTTTCATATAAGACAAACCATAATGTTTGATAATAGAAATTTAGGGGTGTGTAGGGTTGTTCCATAAATAATCCTATCATGATTTTGGACAAAGGAGGTCTCAACCCCACAACACGCACCCCCCAAGGAAACCCAGGCCATGTGGTTAAAATGGTGAATGGATGATCAATGGCTGGGTTTGGAGAAAAATAATCTAGGTTTCACTATATATCCAAGAAGGTTTGGAATCATAGCACACATAGTTACTTAATGACATGCTATTTAACATCTTGTGGTACAGATGAAATGTAGAGACCCAAAGCATGACGTACAAGGACATAACATTACTTTTTTAGAATACTTAGTACATAAAAAAACACACACACAAGGACCGTAAAAGTTTAGTGTCTTTGGAAACATGGAACATAATATTCTAATCGTGGTTAAAGATCTTCAACATCTCCCATAAAGATCTTCCCCTTTTTTTCTTACCTAAAACCTTTCTTTATATCCTGGGGAAAAGAAAACATAAAAATGGTGAGCTCAAATGCTCAGTAAGGGTAAGCATGGATAAAATAAAACATACCATATATATTTTAACTTAAAAACATGAACATAATGTTTAAAAATCAAAATCTTGAGAAATGACATAAAACATGGAAATACGTAAGGCATAGATCATAAAGAAAAATTTAGAATGATAAAATAGAATGGGAATAAAACATGTAATTGTGGAAACCATTAAGCACATGATATGATTTCTATAGTAGCCAAGGCATTGCTGCCAAGACCATCTTAGTGGACAAAGTACCTTTCTGAATCGAGTTCACTCATTGTTCTAGTCCTGCATTACTAAACCGGTTTAACTTTCCATTCCAGCCATGTCTATCTCATGAGATATAAATCATTACCCAATGCATTGGATGGAGATATAGGTCCCACCCATCTCATAATGAAATCATTCTTACTTGTGCCACAAAATAAACATACATCATTCATAAAAACCCAATAAATAAAATGGGTTCCATAAATATCATCCCATCATCACATTATCCATATAAAAGAAATGGATATAATTTCATAATAATAGAAGTGAAACCATGTATATCATAGAGACATTATACTTGAAATATACACATATTAAATAATGTCATCTTAGATGAAAAATGGTTTTGATAAATCACTTGAAATGAATTCTTGAGGAAAATATCCAATTTTCTTCAAAATCATTTTATTTTCAGAAAATGACATGAAATTTTAAAAGAAAATGATTTTGTTGAAAATAGTGATGAAATATTATGGAGTAAGCTTCATGAAAACAAGGCTTTAAAAAACCCTAAAAATCCATTCGTGCCGTATAAGATAAAAAAACATTCTTTTCGTACTTTTGCCAAAAAAAGTCAAAAAGTACCTCGTAACGTAAACAAAAGAAAGATTCCTTACATTCCATGTAGTAAAAGTAAAAAATGGGTAAAAATAAATTTAAAAATAAATGAAAACACTTTTATAAAACATGGACATGGATTATAGAAATAACCCAGTAAACACTTACGAATAAGCAATCTCGGATAAAAATGAGATTTTCAAAATTATCCCTTACCGTAGGTCCGATTTTCATCATAAGTGTCCAAACCTCTTGTATAATGATTTAAATAATGTCATTGACTTATTCCAGAATCATACTCATTTTTTATGATATCATATATGGTTCACTTATGACTTTATTTTACCTGTTCTTTTGTAAATTCCATGTTAAAGAGCGTTTTGGGTAAAATCGTTTCATTTGTCATCTGTGTTTTGACTTGTAATTATTCATATGATTACTTAGATCATGATTACTTAATTAAGGAATATAAAAAATGATTTATATATAATATATATTCAGAATATACATATATATAATAGATCAGTAAATGGAAAGAAATACACCGTTCATGGAGACGGTAGGCCGTACGTACGCATGAACGCTGTTTTCGTTTCCTTATTGAGTTGAATGGAATTAAGTAGATGACATACATATATATAAACATAAATAAATTATCTTTATTATGTAATATATTTTATGATTACTTATTATATATACTTTATAATCATTCATTAATGGTTAACGTGAAGAATTAATCTCATCGCATCGTGGAGACGGTAGTCCGTACGTACGCACGAGCGATGATATCATTCTCATGATCGTGGAATTGTATTGGAGTGTATATATACTATTTCAGATTCAATATCAATTTAAAATAATCATATATAGTTATTATGTACACCATTATATCCATCCAAGTAAGGTGTTTGTGGAAAATAGATTACACAACAGCGTGGAGACGGTATTCCGTACGTACGCACGTGCGGTGATTTTGTTTTCCGTAGGATGGATAGATGGTGAAATAGGGTTGTTTCATACTTATAATAACATATATGTATATGAGTGATACTGATGTTATTACTTCATAATGAAACAACCTAAGAAGAAGAAGTGGAATAAGAAATAAAGTTGAATGAATCGGTAATGTACATTACCTCTTCTTTGAAGAGCCTCTTTGAGTCCTCTTCTTAGGGCACTAAAATTGGTCTTTGAAGAATACCAGGACCTCTAGGATGTTTCTAGGGAAGTGGAGAAGAGAATTTTTCTGGGTTTGGACGAGCTTTAAGGCTCAATGTAGTGTGAGGAAGAGAGGGAGGATGTGCCCTTTTATAAGGGAGGAGAGGGGCTCCTTTGGAAAACTAAAAATATTATTTTATTATAAAGTCATATTAGGTTTTAAACAGCTCCAAATTGATTTATTTAGATGCTAATGTGGGGATGGGTCGAAATCCTCTCATAAAATATAATTTAGACATGTTTAGGTTCCTATTTTAACCTTATCATTTATATTTAACTTTAAGTTAGATAATTTTAGTTTTACCGTGTCTTTTTGTGTTCTTACACTATAAGGTTAATAAAATTACTATAACAAGCCAAACGAACCCCAAGTTGTTTATTATTAATATAAATAACCTTATCTATGTCATTTGGACGAACCTAATATTTTTAGGAATAAAATAACAATTAATAATATAATATTTGTTTTAAAAACTATTTTATGTCAATTTTGACACTATTTAGTAATTGATTTTTGTGAAAATCATAACAGAATTATTAGTTCTAAAAATGTTAATTAAATAAATAATAACATGTCATATTAACCTAGAAAATTAGTTTTTATTCATAAAAAGTCTCAAATTACATTAATTTGTGTGTTTATAACATAAATTATGTCAATATTTCATTAATAAGATAATTAATGCATCATCGTTGTGTCATAAAGTAATTAAATTATTTAATGTTAAAAAATTAAAAATAAAATAACATTATGTAGTAAATATTTTTATCTTTCTAATGAATATTTATAGTCGAATTTATCTTATGTATATCTCTATAGTAAAAATTAACTACTTATTAAACTTTGATTTTAACTATTTTAACCCTTCTTTAAATAAATTAATAATAAATGTCCTAATCTAATCCATGTTTTCCTAAATGGTTCTATTTTATTCCTAAGGTTTTTTTTGATCGAATTAAACTTATCCAATAGAATTAGTACATGTTTTACGGTAATAATAATATCATTTTTACCCTTAATTACCCTATTTACTTTTAACTATGGTAAAAAGGTAAAAAGTTACTATTCACCAAAAATTATATTCATCTCATTGAACCACATTTTACTTACTGACATCAACCGTGTCTCTCGGATTTTTGAAATTCCACTCACAGAAGTGGTAAAATTATGTTTTATGAAAAATAAATTTTTTTAAACTACCACTTAGTGGTTTCACTATTTATCGAAAAATGAATGTTTCCAGAAAAATACAAAAAATTAGGCCTAAGCTATATTTGATACTATGAACTCAAAAATGATGTATATTTTACCAAATTCAAAACATATCAGTTGCATTAATTAATTTAAAAATTAATTCACGTCGTCAAAACAAATAGCTTTTTCTTAAGAGATAATAACTATTGAAAGATTGACACTTGTTTATGTCTGGATTAAATGTGAAATTACATCAAGTGACCAACATTGAATTAAATTGTAAAAAATATATTCTAAATATACTTTAAAACCACTAAAATTAATAATTTATCACTATTAATTATTTCGATTAAAAAGGTTGTTTTTAATTAAAATTTAGTAATTTTCACTATTCATCAGAAAATGAAAGTTTTCCGAAAAGTACCAAAATTTCACCCTAATCTAATTTCGATATTCCGAATCCAAAAATGAAGTCCATTTTGAAAAATTAAATGTACAAAATTTCAAAAAGTGGTTATTACTATTCATAACGGTTAGTTCATAATAATATTATAATAATATCTCGTTTAGTGAAACTCAGTATTGCGTACTACACACGCTATCGAGGAAGATCGTGATTGCGTGTAATGAAAGGCAAGCTAGGGATGTGTTTTGTGAAAGCTCCTTTTGGTGTATCATTCAACATAAGACATTAATGAAATTAAAAATAATATTTTTCCTAAAATCTCGGGGCTACCCCCCTTAAAATGAAATTCTCCCTCAAAATTCGTCGGGGTTATAAATGGTTTACTATTCAAAAGTTTCTTTAATAGAAACCCACATCATAATAAAGAATAACAAAACCAATCTTTAAAAACAAATGTATGAAACGTAACGATTACCCAAATAAACTAATCACTGGGTTTCCACATTGGTGAAAATATGGATATGGAAGAGAAATCTAACCATCATGTTCTGATGGAGAGTGGTAGAGAACATGGCTATGAAAAAGCCAGCAATCACAGAGCCATAAATTTCTGATGATTTAAGGTACCATCTGATTCATCAAATATAAGAGTACTAGGACAACTTTTTTTATTTTCATGATTGTTACCCTA
The DNA here is from genome assembly GCA_963277665.1 of Viscum album. Lineage (NCBI taxonomy): Eukaryota > Viridiplantae > Streptophyta > Magnoliopsida > Santalales > Viscaceae > Viscum > Viscum album. Next base: position 50,369,706 of record OY728143.1, on the reverse strand, counting down.
AAGTCGATGAAATTGGAATTAGAATAAATACATTCGTGATTTAGGTATAGTCTCATCGTTGGTCATTCTTTGGACAATTTCCACTTCATCTCTTAAAGAAATGAAGTTGAATTTGTCATTTGTGATGTGTTAGTAGATCATGTGATAGAATGATGGGTCATTCCATCTAACTCAAACAAAACGTTAGAAAAGTTATCAAAAAATACATAAGTCCATCTATAGTGAGATTAATCATATATGGTTCCTAAAATGGACTTATACTTCATATATCATACTGCTTAATATAATAAAACTAGTTTCTACTAAACAGGAACCTTCTATAGGCCAGTGGTAGGAAATAATGGCCAGTCGCACGTGAGTTGTGCGTTCGATTCCCATTGCCTTGTCCGACGCAATGGGATAGGTTGTCCTTTTTCTAAAACTACATTACTATAAAATCCCATCAATAATATCGAAAAAAGTTCTATCCATAAACAATACTAACTTATGTCCAACATAATCCATTCCAATCTTTAGGATTATCCATAATACTGCAGTCCACTCCTATATTATAGTGAAAACGATTACCAAAGATTTCATATAACAAGCATGTTAATTCCATCGTTGGTCCCCATATATCATAAGATATGTCTTTTTGGTCACATTCCAAACATTCGAAGGCCTTAATCATGTATTCTCTTGAAAAATGAATACCCATTGAACCTTAGTGAAAACATGAATACAGTTAAAAGTTAACACTTTCCACATACCAAAATCCTCAAAATTCTATATACTCAAACCATGATATCACTTAGTCCTTATATCAATCATGAGATCATGAATACTGTAAAACATTTCATTTTTTCCTTATCCCTTCATTATGCGCATATCATCTTTTTTCCAAAAATATCTCAATCACTTTCCATGGTTACCGGTATGATAAAATTATTGAAAACCACAATATACTAATAAACAAATATTCTAATAAACGATAAAATTACCTCAACAACATTATTCTTGAATACCAATACATAAACACTTCAATCCATCCTCTTCAATTATTGTCCTGGAATAATTCCTTCATTGATTTAGAATTAACTTTTTAGGTCAGGGCATTGAGTTGGGTAATGCCCATGTTCTCCACAAATAAGACATTGAACTCCATAACAGTCTGTCACTATGTGACCCTTTTCTCCACACAGATAACATTTGTCCCTCCATTTGAGGTATTCCTCAAGGTTCTTCTTCCCTTCTTTAGAAATATCAATCGTCGTTTCTTTATGCTCCTCCACATGCGAACATGTATAAAAGTCTATCTCCCTCTTATTTGATGAATTAGACATACCACTAAATTTCACCTTGTTAATCTTATATCACGATGAATTATTCGGCATAATCACAATATCATTATCTCTAGGAATTACACAATTTTGTTGCTCATAGTCACCAATTTGTTCATTGGATTCAATGTTAACCGAATTCCTTCTAGTTCCCTCCATTAACTAAAACACAAAAAGAATTATGTGAGAGGAAAAAATCATGCTAGAGAAAACAACATAGTAAAGGGGGAGTACCCTCAATATCTAACATCTTAGGTTAAATTATAAGATCGTTACCATAGTTTTAGGACTATATCCTATACGTATACTTATCCTTAGGGACATCCCTATACATAACATAGAAATATCTCTAGGGATCTCACTAACGTTTTCTAATCCTAGTTTCCAATGGTTGACTAAACCTTTCCTTTGATTCCAACTGTAGAGACACAAAGCTTGACGTACAAGGACATTACATTACTTTTTCGGAATACTTAGTACAAAAAAACACACACACAAGGACCTTAAAAGTTTAGTGTCTTTGGAAACTTGGAACGTAATCTTCTAATCATGGTGAAAGATCTTCAACATCTCCCATAAAGATCTTCCCCTTTTTTTCTTACCTAAAACCTTTCTTTATATCCCGGGGAAAAGAAAACATAAAAAGGGAGAGCTAAAATTCCCATTAAGGGTAAGCATGGATAAAATAAAACATACCATATATATTTGAACTTAAAAACATGAACATAATGTTTTAACATCAAAAGCTTGAGAAATGACATAAAACATGGAAGTACATAAGGCATAGATCATAAAGAAACATTAAGAATGATAAAATAGCATGGGAATAAAACATGTAATTTTGGAATCCATTAATCACATGATATGATTTCTATAGTAGCCAAGGCATTGCTGCCAAGACCATCTTAGTGGACAAAGTCCCTTACTGAATCGAGTTCACTCCTCGTTCCAGTCCTGTATTACTGAACAGGTTTAACATGCCGTTCCATCCATGTCTATATCATGAGATATAAATCTTTACCCAATGCATTGGAGGGAGATATAGGTCCCACCCATCTCATAATGAAATCATTCGTACTTATGCCAAAAAATAAACATACATCATTCATAAAATCCCAATAAATAAAATGGGTTCCATAACCATCATCCCATCATCACATAATCCATATAAAAGAAATGGATATCATTTCATAATAAGATAAGTGAAACAATGTAAATCATGTAGACATTATACTTGAAACATACACATATGAAATAATGTCATCTTAGATGAAAAATCGTTTTGATAAAACACTTGAAATGAATTCCTGAGGAAAATATACCTTTTTCTTCAAAATCATTTTCTTTTCACAATATGTCATGTAATTTTAAAAGAAAAGGATTTTTTTGAAAATAGTCATGAAATATTTTGGAGTATGCTTCATGAAAACAAGGCTTTATAAAACCGTAAAAATCCGTTCGTGCTGTATAAGTTAAAAAAACATTTTTTTTCGTACTTTTGCCGAAAAAGTCAAAAAGTAACTTCTAACGTAAACAAAAGAAAGATTCCTTACATACCATGTAGAAAAGGTCAAAAATGGGTAAAAAGGACTTTAAAAATAAATGAAAACACTTTTATAAATCATGGGCATGGATGATAGAAATAACCCCTGTAAACACTTACGAATAAGCAATCTCAGATAAAAATGAGATTTGAAAAATTATCCCTTACCTTAGGTCCGATTTGCTTCGTAAGTGTCCAAACCTCCTATATAATGATTTAAATAATGTCATTGACTTATTCCAGAATCATACTCATTGTTATGATATCATATATGGTTCACTTATTACTTTATTTTACCTGTTCTTTTGTAAATTCCATGTTAAATAGCATTTTGGGTAAAATCGTTTCATTTGTCGTCCGTGTTTTGACTTGTAATTATTCATATGATTACTTAGATCATGAATAATAAATTCCAGAATATAAAACATTATTTATATATAATATATATTCAGAATATACATATATATAATAGATCAGTAAATGGAAAGAAATACACCGTTCATGGAGACAGTAGGTCGTACGTACGCATGAACGCTGTTTTCGTTTCCTTATTTAGTTGAATGGAATTAAGTAGATGACATACATATATATAAACATAAACACGGTATCATTATTATTTCATATATTTCATGATTACATATTTTATATACTTTATAATCATTCATGAATGGTTAACGTGGAGAATGAATCTCATCGCGTCGTGGAGACAGAAGTCCATATGTACGCACGAGTGATGATATCATTCTCATGATCATGGAATTGTATTGGGGTGTATGTATAATATTTCATAATAAATATCACTTTACAATAATCATATATAGTTATTATTTACACCATTATATCCATCCAAGTACGGTGGTGGTGGAAAATAGATTACACCACGGCGTGGAGACGGTATTCCGTACGTATGCACGCACGGTGATTTTGTTTTCCATAGGATGGATAGATGGTGAAATAGGGTTGTTTCATACTTATAATAACATATCAGTATATGGGTGATACTGATGTTATTAATTCATAATGAAACAACCTACGAAAAATATGTGGAAGAAGAAATAAAGTTGAAAGAATCAGTAACAGACATTACCTCTTCTTTGAAGCGCCTCTTTGAGTCCTCTACTTAGGGAACTAAAATTGGTCTTTGAAGAAGACCAGGACCTGTAGGATGTTCCTAGGGAAGTAGATAATATAATTTGGCAGGGTTTGGACGAGCATTAAGTCTCAAAGTGGTGTGAGGAAGAGAGGGAGGAGGTGCCCATTTATAAGGGAGGAGAGGGGCTCCTTTGGAAAACTAAAAATATTATTTTATTATAAAGTCATATTCGGTTTTAAATAGCTCTAAATCGATTTATTTCGAAGCTAAGGTGGGGATGGGTCTAAATACTCTCATCAAATAGAATATAGACAATTTAGGTTCATATTTTAACTTTATAATTTATATTTAACTTTAAGTTAGATAATTTTACTTTTACCGCGTCTTTTTGTGTTCTTACACTATAAGGTTAATAAACATACTATAACAAGCCAAACGAACCCCAAGTTGTTTATTATTAATTTATATAAGCTTATCTAAGTCATTTGGACGGACCATAGATTTTTAGGAATAAAATAACAATTAATAATATAATATTTGTTTTAAAGACTATTTTATGTCAATTTTGAAACTATTTAGTAAATGATTTTTTTGAAAATAATAACAGAATGATTAGTTCGAAAAATGTTAATTAAATCAATACTAACATGTCATATTAACTTACAAATTTAGTGTAATTCATAAAAAGTCTCAAATTACATTTATTTGGGTGTTTATAACATCAATTATGTCAATATTTCATTAATAAGATAATTACTGCATCATCGTTGTGTCATAAATTAATTAAAATATTTAATGTTCAAAAATTACAAATAAAATACCATTATGTAGGAAATATTTTTAAATTTCTAATGAATATTTATAGTCGAATTTATCTTATGTATAATCCTATATAAAAAATTAACTACTTATTAAACTTTGATTTTAACTATTTTAACCCTTCTTTAAATAAATTAATAATAAATGTCCTAATCTAATCCAAGTGGGCCTAAATGGTCATATCATATTCCTAAGGTTTTTTTGGTCGAATTACACTTATCCAATAGAATTAGGACATGTGTTAGGGTATTAATAATATCATTTTTACTCATAATTGCCCTATTTACTTTTAACCATGGTAAAAAAAATAAAAGGTTACTATTCACCAAAAATTATTTTCTTCTCATTGAACCAGATTTTATGGACTGACATCAATCGTGTCTCTCGGATTCTTGAAATTCCACTCACAGAAGCGGTAAAATTAAGTTTTATGAAAAATTCATTTTTTTAAAACTACCACTTATTGGTTTCACTATTCATCAAAAAATGAAAGTTTCCAGAAAAATACCAAAAATTAGGCCTAAGGTATATTTGATATTATGAACTCAAAAATGATGTCTATTTTACCAAATTCAAAACATATCAGTTGCATTAATTAATTTAAAAATTAATTCCCGTCGTCAAAACAAATAGTGTTTTCTTAAGAGATAATAACTATCAATAGATTGACACTTGTTTATTTCTGGTTTAAATGTGAAATTACATCCAATGACCAACATTGTATTAAATTATAAAAATATATTCTAAATATACATTAAAACCACTAAAATTAATAATTTATCACTATTAATTATTTCTATTAAAAAGGTTGTTTTTAATTAAAATTTATTAATTTTCACTATTCATCATAAAATGAAAGTTATCCGAAAAGTACCAAAATTTCACCCTAAGCTAATTTCGATATTCCGAATCCAAAAATGACGTCCATTTTGAAAAATAAAATTTAAAAAATTTCAAAAAGTGGTTATTACTATTCATAACGGCTAGTTCATAATAATATTATAATAATATATCATTTAGTGAAACTCAGTATTGCGTACTACACATGCTATCAAAGAAGATCGTGATTGTGTGTAATTGAAGGCAAGCCATGGATATGTGTTGTGGAGTCTCCTTTTGGTGTATCATACAACACAAGACATTAATGAAATTAAAATTAATATTTTTCATAAAATCTCGGGATGTTACATGAAATCCTTATAAAGTGGATTCAATGTTAAATTCATGGAATATATATTAAAAAACCGATGTGAATGATGACAAAGAAGGTCTCAAAAACACAACAAACTCCTTGGGGAAATTTGGTCCATGGGGTCTGGAAACCAAGAATTATTCATGATTGGATAGAGATGAATAGATCATGGTCTCTTATTTATCTCATGAGTAAGAGAATCATGCCATACAAATTTTTGGGGTTTCGTGCAGTTTAACTTCATGTTGTTAGGTCAAAAAATGTCGAGGTCCCTAAGGGTGTGTACATGGTGTGGATTTTATAAACCCAAATAAAATTATGAACAAAGAGGTATCAACCACACCACATGATCCTCAGACACTCAGGACATGAGACCGAAATAAAAAAATGAAATGTGGAGGCTGGGGATGGACTGAAAAAAATGTTTCGGAATTCCTATGTATCCCATATGTATTGATATCCATCCATTCATATTTATGGAGAAAAATTCATTTTATCATCTTGCAATAACGAAGAAAAGAAATTTAAATGTCTTGGAGGATGACAATGTTGTGTAGTTTTACTTCCCGCAGCCTTGATAGAAGGGGCCCTTGATTATGGTCATAATTCATAGACTGGAGGACAACCATTCAGTTTATCATCATGAGGGATGATTAAAACCCCTACTCATGCTATATAATATTTGTGGAACCTATACATAGTGGGGTTAGTTATGAACTCACAATCAATGGTGACCAAATTGTACACACAATTGGGGTAAAAATTATGATTGATGTAGGGTTATTCCCATTTGGGCCCCAATATTAGTGGCTTTCTACCATGTGTCATCATAGCCCACAAATCCATTACCACATCAACTTTGATTAAAGAAGATGATATAATAATTCAAGTTTAAATTTGAATTTTTCTTGTTCTAATGGATCACATAATTGTTTAGGGCTTGAATCATGTTTTCATTTATGTATATTAGTTCCTCAAGATAGAATTTTTCTACCATGTCAAATGTATTCTTATTGTAGATATCCATATGGAGTGATTGTAACAAATTATCATTGGTAGAACTACCTCTGACTCGTACACTAAAAAGTATGGGGCCACATGGTTGGAATTTCAAGATATCATCATATAAGCCTAGAGAGCATTGTGGAGGCATTGTGGTAAGCATTGCATGTTTGGGCCAACCATCTTCTACAAAATCTCGAAGAGGATATTGTTCAACACATCGATCATTCCATTTTTTTGTATTGACGATATAAGTATAGTTGGGTAAGATTTTTTAATTGGAGTATGATTTCCTTAGCTCATCTACATGGAAACTGGTGTGGTTATTGGTGTTAACGGAATAAGTTCCATCAAATATGTGGATGATGTTGAAGCTCATGAACTCAAAAATTGAAGAGGCCATTAATTACATTTTTGGGATTGACTATAACCTATTGTAGACAAAATATGTCAATTTTTTGAATAGTTTTTAATTTGTTATTTTCCTCTATTACATATGGTCCCACAACATCATTTCATCTGATAGAAAAGGGATATGAATACATGGTGGTGTGTTGGATCTCTGGAGGTTGATGGACAATGATTCAATGAATATTTCATGTGTGGAACCTCATTGAGAACATGATGGGTTGAAAAAAAAATGTGGGGAAAAAGTTACCCAATATCCAAATTTGTAGAGAGAGATTAGATCTGGCCTGTTAGGATTCACAAGAGTCAACATTAACGTGATGCATAACCTGGGGAACCTCATATAACTAAATTAAATTGATGATATTTCTATAAATCCTTGTTCTTAGAGTATCATTTCAATTTGTGGAATAGTCTAGAAGGGGAACATCACATTACACTAAGAGATTAGATCGCATTTGTCTATGTCTACTATAAAATTGACATACTGATGGTACTCCACCAGATGAGTTTTTTAATCAAGGGATTCTTAATTTACTTGGGGTCGATTCAATGGACCTAAAATTTATGTTCTGGTAGTATGGTTTCCAACCTACTAGTTTTCATCATCATCCAATGATATCAGAGTGATGACCCGTCAATGTGAAACATGGATAAACAGGTCCCCTTGGTCGGGCTACAAGATATGGATATGATTGGCCATGGCATCAGCTCAATCATTCTGTGACTAGGGAAAATTAGTTTCCACTTGTTGAGTAATGAACTGGACCATCAACTGACAATTGTGCTCTAACATGGCTATGAGCTATTTTTTTTTAATGATATAGTCAACATTGATCAACAGGGTGATTATTTCAGAGTCCCACTTCAAAATTAGGTGGGGGAACATCAATCGTGATGTCTAGATCGAGACCAGTAATGAGAGCCTAATAATCAACCCCATTATTGTTTTAGAATTCTTTCAAAAAGAATAAATAGGGAAGGATAGCTTGTGTAGGCATAGTCATGAAAATACGTTGTTCCACTCTGTTGAGTCTGGGATTATAGAGCTTTCTACCAGTCAGACGCAAGGATGCTCCATAAAAATGTATCTTCAATTATGAAATAGTATTATCCAATAATATAATTTCCTCTTCAGGAATGGCATGATCAATGAAATTCTTTGTGGGGGTCAGATGAGTTTCATTGAATTCTTCCAGAACATGACCCCTGAATTCCTTCCCCATCACAATCATGATGTGAATCTTCTGAAGGATCATACCAATCGATCTATATAGACATTCAAAAAATGGATTTTTTTAGTATACATTTGCATACCCACGTGGGACAGAAAATGTATCTTGTGATTCTTCAGATAATTTTCAATCATACGAACTGTGAAAAAAAATGTGAGGCTTCTCTTCTTAATAGAGGAATATTTGGTATCCACGGTTAAGAGAATGCATGTGAGATAGTACCAACTATTATATGTACCTTCATTATTCTTTTTGGTGATAATGAAATCAAGAGATATTTCCCTAGTGGTCGCGTAAAGGATAAGTTTCATTCCATATATGGGAATCTTTAGAACCTGAGGCTACTGTATATATTGCATGATCTCCTCAAATGCATTCTAGCACTCTTCATCCCATTTATATAAGAATATTTTATTAAAGTGTCTTAAAAAATTATTTCACATTACTACTAGATATGTAATGAATTTTTTCATATAGGAATAGTTTTCATTAAACCCTCATAACTCTCAATTGTTTCAAAGGGGTGACATCTCATTGATATTATTGACCTTTTCCTGGTAGATGTCAATTCCATTGAATTTGAATATGATGGTGAGAAACATCCTAGAGATAACCCTTGATGTCACACTACAAGGGGAACATCTTCAAATTAAGGGATTTGCATAATTTGGACACCATCTCAATATATCTAATGTAATCTTGATACTAGTGGTATTTGATCACTATAACATCAACGATGAATTCCACTAGCATCCAGATAACTAACATGAATATGCAATTTGATGCATGCTAATAGGTAGCTCCTATATTATTCCACATGATGGGAATTATCTAATAGTAAAGCTTCCCTACAGATCCTTGAAGGTAGTGTAATATTCATCCACTTAAATATTTGTTTATACCCTGAATACTGGTCCATGAATGAGAGAGATTGAAATCTAGTAGGGGCATTAACAAAAATTAGTGTCACGGGAAGGGGAATATCATTCTTTATAAAGTAATGGTTATGATATATGAATTGAATTTAGTCTTTGATTTGTTCATTCCATCTCAAGACGGGGATGATATTGGCCATCAATCAGGGGAAGATGACTTCCTTGATGAAGTTTCCTTTAATGACATTATCATTGTTGACATGAAACATGGAACAATGATAGGGGTTCATTTTACAAGAAGAATTTTTAAAACTCTGATGACATACCGAGACACCATGGTGGTGGATAAAGACCTGAGGGATCATTCCTGGAATATTATTATAACTCCAATAGAATAAATTATGATGTTACTTCAATAAATCCACATACTACTCATATAAATATATATAGGAATATCTACATTGACCTATATCAGCCTCAAGTCTACCATTATACTAATATTCATCGGTACCTTCTCATGAACCGTAGTGGAGATGCTTTCCTGAAATGTAGGAGGGGTTTCTTCAAAAACATCTTCATTATTCGAGGTGAGAGGGCCATTTGTATGAGGAAGTTACACTATGTTAACTGATCATGGAGAAATTATATCGTCGGCCTGAGTGCTCATGAAATCATCAGCAAGGGGATTTTGCACTAGTGAAACCATGGATATAAATGATATCATCAAAATTCCCGAATGTCCTTGAACAAGGTGTCCACTCATGATAATTTCAACTCGTAGTGTTGTGTTGGTTTGACATGATTCGACATGTATAGGAGGAACAAAATGTTATGGTGTATATCTATTTCCAGGGGGAGAATGTCCTGCTACCTAATAGGGGTAGAGACTCTTGTACCACTTAGGCAAGTCCTTTGTAGGAGTATGTGTAATCTGTTTCTGTTCCTTATATCTAGGAATGTGTTGCAAACTTATCCCGAAAACGATAGTGAAAAGTACTATGTCTTGGTTTTTGGCCTCCAGTTGGTGAATTTTCATAATGAAGGCATCATCTAGGTCCATCCAAGGATCCTAAATAGTAGTAGTGTACTCATCCTCATTAGTCTGAACATTTTATTCAATGATCTTATAATATTTGATACCCACATAGCATGACTCAAAAGTTGTAAAGGTAGATGCATCACCTAAGTGTTAGTCTATAAAACCATTTAGTGATTATTTTAGTGACTAGTGATACTATAAGGAACTTCTATATTCATATGAAGCTAGAGAAAATACATCTTTTCATTATTTGCGGTGTAGGATGAGAGGACCATAAATTCAATTCTTGATATCTGGCCAACATACAAGGTCTTTAAGTGGTTCCATCCATACGACCACAAATTTTTCCTATAATAATCAATAATTTTATGTTTGTAGGGATACAAATAGGATTCTTACAACCCCATATTGTGCTATATATAGGGATGAATGAGATTTATTCTAGAACCTATATTGATAACACATCAAATGATTTACGCACTATTAAACTAGTTAGTGACATAGAGAAGTTTGGTGTGTCCATATAAAGGAGAGCCTTAATCTCCTCATAATAATGAGATTATCATTTGGAATTATACATGATCAACATCCTCAGCATAGAATGCAACTGTAGCATCCAACCCTATTTTGAAATATAAGGGGATTTTCAATGCCTCTATGAGATATTCATGAACATCTTCACATAGTTGTAGAGATTAGTGTAATTAAATTTTTGTGGGAATGTTGTTACGATGCTCAATAAAATCATACATCCCTAATAGACACACATTCTTGTTCATAGGGAGTTTCTCCATCGAAGATGTTATGACATGATTTGCAGGTCTAGTAAACAAATTATTGCCAGTGTTTGGAATATCTCACAACAAACTAGCTAAGACATGAAAAATGCCTAACTATTAATTATCAGATGAATGAGTTATAGAAACTACTATATGTGGAAGATCACAAAATTGACATGGAATGTCTTCTTGATCGATTGACATGAATAATAGTGGTTGGGCGCCAAATGAGTCATAATGAGAGGACTGCACATGGTAAGCTTTATACTAAGCATGATGTCAAGTCTATGTGGTATGAACAATTTGGAAAAAAACAATGGCCATATAATTTTGATGAATTAAATGTCCACGAACACAACCAAAATGGAATTGACCATGAAAATTATATGGATTTTCCAGATATTCCACAATATTGGGAACCATGTACATGCCTTCCATTTCGTTAAAGTTCAACAAGGCATACTTTTGGACAACACATTACGAAACCTACAGTACTGGTCGACTTTGAGAGTATTCCCCATCATTGAAATAATGAAGTCAATAAGAGTAATGGAAGGATTTGGCATGAGGGGAGGTATTTTCATCCCCATGCACTGTCAGTACCTTCTCTTTTGAGAAGTAAATGGATAACGTGTTGATACAGAAGTGGTAATTGGGAGGGGAGGTACTGATAATTCATGATGTTCAAAAAAATTATGTCATGATTGAATGGCTCTATGGGTGTAATAAAAAACAATTTGGACTAACCAATTGTCATATTTCAGATATTATGGTTGTAAAATTTCTATGACTTTGGTTCATTATTGTTGTTAGGACCTACATAAATATATGTTACATTTGTTATGGAATGAACCAACCTAATGGAATTTTAATTGAACTAGTATAAGAGATAATAATAGAACATGTTTCCCTACAATTTAGTATGTCTAAGAAATCATTGGTAGCAGTAGTAGTGGGTTTGATCAATGAAATCAGCCTCATACGGCCTCCTGCACACTGAAAACTTCATAATTCCATTATCCAAGGAACTTTAGATATATTCATGGACCTAAGAATCACCAAAAAAATAATTCTGGTTTCCCATATTCGGGAAAGTATCACTGTGAACTTATCCCTCATGTGGGTAAATATCATGAATAGGCAGTTAAAACTAATTATCTCTCAAAGGCGGAGGTGATTGAAGGGGTAGAACTGACCAAATCTGAGGTGGGAGATACTGAGCTTTTGGAAAGTCTTGAGGATGTTTTCCTCGATGAGGAATTTTACAAGGCTCTTCTATAACTATAAAATGGTAGCATAACCATCATAGGAAGTACCATTTAGTGGTGAATTGGGAGGTAGTTGACATTCAGGTTTGGCCTCCATCAACGATTACTCATGGAACTAATCATTACTAGATAAATCCTAGAATACAATTAGAAAATAATGATGTATGAGAGAGGGGACCAATTCAATATTATTGTTTCTTGATAACATCATTATCATCTATTTCTGAGTCATAAACATATTGACTGAATATGTTAGGACCTTACACCTAGTGACAAATTATGTGACTTGATCATATGGCCATTGTATTCACTTAGAGTTGTTAGAAATACTATTCTTCAACACGGTGGATATGAATTGATATAGAAAACCATTATAGATATATTACCAACCTTCTATAGACTGAATGGGTAATTCTTTGTACTTGAAAAATGCATGAGACACCATTTTTGTATGAAACAATAGATCATGGAGGCTTCCTAGTACATTGAAGTTCCCAGTATAGTTCCACTCCTTGACATAGAGTGGTCCAAATGCTGAAGTTGTTCTCCCATTCATTTTAATGGATAATTGGATAGGATACAAAAATCTATGGGTGCTGTAATGTCATCTACTCATGTCAGATATGAATTTTCATCAAGTTGGATCACAACCAATCGTGTCTCAATGGACTTAAGGTGTTCAATGGGAGATGAAATTGGATTATATTGATAGGTATTTTGGTTTTGGTGGGGGTTCTTAACATCCAGCATGTTAGAATGTTCTTCCACATGGAATTCTTGCCGAACATCTTATTAGATAGTGAAGGAACCAATGGAGGAACATCCTAATGATATTCTAGTGGATCGACCTATGTCGAATAAGAACAGTGATTCTCACACCGTTTATGTGTGTTAAAAGATGAATATTTCATTTTTGTTCTATAAAATCCATCTTCAACCATGTTTATATGTGAATGGATTCTGAGATTAACACAGGCACTGAGATGATATGGAATTGTGGTTATTCCTTCTGCTCAAGTGTGGGAGGGATGAAATCATAATTAGTATCATGGTAATCTGGATATCTTCTTTCAATATGCTCTTCCAAGAGATCATTGATGACCCTCCCTATTTAGAAATATTATTATGAATGGTAGCCATGGCAGGTTCATCATTTATATTCTACATTGAACCATACATTTTGAACAACATAGCACCCCCAAGTGGTCCACTACCCTTGATGGGGTTTCATTCTAAGGCCATGAGTCAGAGGGTTCTATAAAGAAAAGGAATTTTCTATGCTGCAGGGCGACAATTCTTGGATGTCGAAAAAATGTGGTGTTTCCCCAAGGGATGTGGAATTCTATTTGGACCCTGAATCGGTGTCCCTCTCATTAAGTGTTACAAGCTCGTCCATATTTACTATGAGTGAATCCAAATGCGTATCCTAGATGTGACATGGGGGTTTTGGTTGTCGTCATATTGGGATGTAGTAGAGAGAAACATAATTCCCCCATTCCTATATCTTAACATATGAATACATCTCACTGATGATTCAAGGGATATCACTTTAGCTCCGACCGCATATCTGATGAAGGGAATATTGACTATAAGGTGATAAATGGTGTTGATCCATAAGAAGGGTAGTATGGTCAACCATGCGACACTACTAGTAAATGTCATGAATGTTCTACATAAAAATTAGATAAACCACATGATTGTTTTAGATATAGATGTTTTTCACTTATATTGTATTATTCCAGGACACGACATCGTTTGGGTTGAGGAATTCATGAATTTTAAGAAATAGAGTCGTTGTTGCCTGAATATCTCAGATAACTAGAATTATGCATGAATTCCCCACAAACATATTCCTTGAGAATATAGTCATAGATATCACTTTCACCATTCTTCAACATGGGAGGGGGGTACATAACCTAAAATGGAACATATGTGGACTATTAGAGATGTGGACGAGTCAGTGTGGAGTATGGATCATGATTTGAGAAGTTGTTTCATATCAGGTTATCTCTCAAGGACGTTACAGACTGTATGAACACATCCTTGTAGGATAGAATGTTGACTGCTGCTTCTTATGTGATGGAATATTTCATAGGTGGTGTGTCAATTTTGTTCTCAACATCTATCAAACCCATACAAATCTCCCCATAATCTATTATTTAGATATAGAGTGAGTCTAGTCATGGATGAAAAGACACCACAAAATGTCAATAAAGGCGATCCAAATCATTCTCCTTCAGTATGTACGTGTGGAGGGAATCATGGATCGGGTACATCTATCTTTTTGGGAGGAAAAATCATACATATTGGGTTCCATGTATAGACCATGACGTCGAGGATTGAGGTGGATTCCCCATCATTGAGTCCACTTAACATTAGAATATGACAAGAAGTCATGATTGACTATGATTTTGTACCTATCATGATACTTCCTTTGATGGTGATGGTAATCCCTTTTTCCTTGGGATGTCTCTTCTGGGAAAAGTAGACCATTGACATTGGTATGACATCCATGTGGGTTGATGATAGAGTGGGGAAGAACTTTACATTAGAGAGCTGGGGTGAACGAGGTACGTGAGAACATGTCTAATAGAATATGTAAAGTTACTACGTGTGTTTCACCTAACTCAATGGATGAACTCCATGGTATGGAGTGATGGAGTAGGTAGGGCCTCCACTAGAGCTAGATAGAATAAGGGGAAGAACTCAATATTGTTTGTCTGTTGCACTGGGAGGACCACCGCTCCGGCTAGAAATGATAGCATGGGGAGGGACTTTGTTATTATCAAACTAGGAAAGGAGAGGACCACAGTGTTGGTCATAGATGAATTTTCAAGGGCCTCCACATGGATTATTTTTGGAGCACTGAGGAGAACTACTTGATATTATGATTATACGTGGAATTATTTTTCATTAATAACCTACGATAGATAGAAAATTTATATACATTCTTTCATGAGCCTTGGAAAGACCTCCATGATGGGCTTCAATAAGACGGGGGGAAATTTGATAGTAATGATGGTAGTAATATATAGAGGAACTCCATATTGAGTGAGGGAGTTGGGTGGACCTCTTAAATAGTTGATGGTTGTATTGGGAGGAAATTTATACTAGATATCATCATCAAGGGTCATCTCGAAATGTGTTTGGTCCATCATGATGACTGGAAGAGTTATCCTAGCCTGCCAATAACGTTGGAGGGGTCTCAATATCATTCTACCAAAGAAAATCCCCTACTCTATGATAATTTTTAGGTGATAGTATGAATTAGTGGATTCATGGGACACTAAAGCTATAGATAATTATTCCCACTAACAAGTCTATTCTTGAGCTTCTTCCTGAGAGTAGGGTTTGGTTATCCGAGCTAGGGATGATGGATCAAGGATGTAAAGAAAATGTTCCTTGACCTAATAAATAAGAACATGGTGGTGCTCTATAGGCCAGGTGGTATCCATCCTTAGTGTCTCCAAGAGCACATTTACTGAGATGTTGACTATAACATCCCTTACCACATCATCATAGTGGAATGAGTCATAATAGTGTTCTAGTGAGAGTATCCCAAATTGGTTGAATGTCGGTATCAGAAGAAGTGGCAACATATTCAGTCCTAGCGGAGGACAATAAGGTTGTGTCTCAAGATCTTCCTTGTCCTGGTGGGGCATATCCTTCATAGGGACTACCGCCTCCTTCTTGGATCATTGAGAATGTATGTCTATCTTCCTCTTATGAATGATTTCTGATTGTGTATGGGGCTTGGTTCCCTAGTAGTTGTTGTCATGGATGATATCCTAGTGGAGTAGGAGTCATTTAGAATTGTCAACATGGTATTTCCCCATTTGATAATTCTCCTAGTGAGTGGAATCTATTTTCTTATATATGTATCATGGTTCCTTAAATAAAGGAATAATCATCCATCAGTATAGATAATAGAAATGTTTTTCCTAGTTCCATATCATTGTTCATTATTCCATTGATAGAGAAATAATTCTTCACTAATAGGGACATAAACTGTACTACCAAGGATTAAAATTCAACAAATAAAGAGTGTTTTATTCCAGGACAACTATTTTAATGGAAGGACATGGGTCCATATTTATGGATCCAGTGACATGCTAATATATTGATGTCTTTAGTGATACTAATCCCCAGAGTTGAATGAGAACTACATCATGTCAGATTCATCGTTTTAATATTTTGTACTCATCCAACTAGGTCTTTCTACCTGTGTTTTTAGTGTTTATGTTCACCGATGGTTCCATTTACCACAGTTTCACATTTTCTATTAGTAAGAGAAATCCGTAACATCTGCAGCGATCTTTTATCCTTGATCTAAATGGAATGATGATATATTGGTGCCTCCATCAATGTATTCCACCTAATAACATGTCTTGTAGTCAAAGAATCTATTAGATATTAAAACAATGTTCAATAAACTTTTTCATAGTTCCATATCATTGTGGATGTCTGTTAATTATGCTACATGTATAATTATATTACATGGGGTCAATTCCTGGAAGCATTCTTTGGTGAGGAGAATAGTCACAGTGGGCTTTGATGGCATGTCTGGATGCTGAAACATTGGTACATCTATATTCTTCTTCATCAGAGGGATTCTATTCCATGTAGAACCCAAGGGTTCCCACATCGATCATGGGGTGTCTTTTTCTAGAGGCATGTCTTTGTGATTTAACTTGTCTTCCCATGTTTAACATAGGGTATTCCAAGATCTTAACATCTATCAAAGATGGATCCGAATAATTAGAATACTTATTAAAGTGGATTCGTTAGAAACATCCCTAAGTGGAGGAAACTAGAAGGTCTACCAAGGGTGGATAAGAATGCATTGGGAGTTTGAATCCATGAGTGGTGTGTCATATATAGTTAAGGTCCAATACCATGATGACTGATCATGACACCACAAAGGGACGATAAGAGATAGTTGGTCTGAATGATTGGGGGCATCATGGATTATCTTTTTCATGAATTAAACCTCATGGAGCATTACTATGTAGATTGTGTAGAAGATATGGATCAAAACCCACATATATAGAATATTAGATTTTTAGACACCACATGATTGGGGGCCCATCACAAGAGGAGAACTCTTTGTTTTATGTTTATTGATTTTTATGGATTATGCTTGGTTGTTTAGCCAAATGTTACGATGAGTATATACGGTGTGGATGGATGGAATCATCCTAATGAGATGTGTCAGATTTAATTGGAATTATGATAGTTAATGGATTTTTGTTTGAAGGGGGTTGAATGAATGTGATGGAATCATTGTGAATAAGGTGTTTGTGGGCTTCAACCTCTGGGAGACTTCTGACATATCTTAGTGGTAGGGAACAAAATTCCACATATTTTCATAAGTGGGGCTATGAGGCATCTATGGAAGAATCCCATGAGAATGGATCCCATGGATATAGAATCGAAGAAAATATAAACACCATGTTATGGAATGATATTCATGAGGAGTAATGGATTTTTGAAAAATGTGTGATAGAAGATGGGTGACGGCATTAATCCTTAGAGATTCTTCCTACATACCATACATGAAAATAAATGATCAAGGTAATTATATATATGGATGGAGGAATTGAATTTATGTGTGCACAATGGATCAAATCATGGTGACGTTCCATAGTTATACATATAGTTAATGGCTCTTTAGGAGAGGAACACTCTTTATTTGAGAGGTATAGTGAAGTGTGGAGAATGTGAACGCATAGTGGCCCGGGTGGATGCATCTACAAAACTAAATTGGATGGAACTTTGAGTTGCATCCCAAATAAAGGAAGACACAACATATAGAGGGTATATCCCTAAGTGGGTGCACATGAGTTTACCATTGTTTGTTATTAGAATTCAAGGCAGATTTTACATATCTAAATTGTATAAAAAACTCTATATATTAGAATGAGATAAGTGATAAGAAATCCTCATGGTTAGAATAATAAGCCCTTTTTAGAGAATACAAGGGGTTTATGTCCCATGTGGATGTCACAGTCATTGTCACTCAAATCCCAGATGATTCATGCTCGGTGTGATAAATAAGAGGTAATAGTAGACCTAATGATTGTTTCATAAAATGTGTGTCCACGATGGATTGTGTGGGGATTATGCATGATTATAAGTCCAATTTTATTGATATTAGGAAATACACTAGGAGGGATGCCTTAAAATGTATCTTGGATCTGGCATGGAGATTGCCCAAGCTCCACATAGAGACAAAGGCCAAAAGGTATATGGGAATGCATATTTAAATGGGGGAAGAAAATGGTTCCTTGTCTCATCCCCTTTATGACCATCTCAAACATACCATGATTTAAAAAAATCACATATTAACATCATGTGTTGAGTATGTGGTGTACTTTGTTGTTTACCATCCTGCAACTCTGACAATGAGGACTCAATCCTAACCACTTGGACATATATAACCTAGACTACCCCACACATTGGGAGTGAAATCCATAAGAAATACTGGATGGTTGTGTGTGTGTAAGAGTGGTCGATATAGGGGTCCATGTTATCATAGATATGTGAATATGACATAGAGGATATCTTACCTATGTGAAGAATCATTAGGTTGGGTAACATGACATGAGACACCACACATGAACTAGGAAATCACTATGTGCAAGCATGAAGGTATGCATGGAGTATGTTCACACAATTTGTTGGTATTCCATGCAAAAAGATCTCAAATGTGGTGTGTTGTTTAATAGACAACCAATGGTTTTAATAGGAATGGTTGCATGAATGCTTTGAGATTCTCACGCAAAAGTATGGGGCTCGAGCGTAAGATGCTGTTTGAAATAGAAAATCTTGGGCACAAGATGAGGGTTTTGTACACACATGAATTATGTTTAAAGGAAATGGTTAATGGTCAATCTCTTGTGGTACCACTCAATGGTACCTTTATGGGGACATGTTTTTCAAGATCCAATTCCTTAACATGATAACTTTCACATGGTTAGGAAAGATTTATCTTGTGTGCATGAGATAGATAGTTCAGATTCCATTGAATCCTCATGAAAAGGGTGGGGTTTCATTATATTTATAGGAAAATATGTTTATGGAGGATTTTTAGATGGTTTTAACGGATGTGGATGATTGATGTTAAATTTAGAAAATAAGATCCTTAAACAACGACTAATCAGTTGCGCACAGTAATCCAAACATCTGCATACATTCATTTTCCCTTTTTCGCAGGATAGGATGAATGATTGTATTTTACAGCGCATTGGGAAAGCAAGATCCTTGTATAAAAGATTGCAATTTTTTTTTTGGATTCCTTGGGGTTCTTGAAATTATCTACTGAGTAGAATTATCACTTTCGGCTGTCGAAATATCCCTACCTAAGGCCTCAAGTAGAATTCAGTTCCACGAGGGATTGCAATCATTTTATTTATATCTAAAATGATATATACAAAAATAAATTTCTGATAATGTACTATTTATTTGAAATAATATGTTAAATGTTATATCTAATGTTCATGATGATTTATTGTAGATACTTTTTGATATTAGTCTTATTTATATAGATTATATACATATCAATAGTGTTTTCATATGATTACACATTTCAAAAAAGTATACTTTTGTAAATATTGTAATGAATTTCTTTCTTGATAACCAATAACAATGTTAATTATTTTTGAATGTAAAATAAACCATACAAATAAAAGATTTTAATTGATTATTTTGTGTGAATTACAGTTGTCTTATATTTTAATTTTTTTTAGTTATTTTCATGATTATTTTGTTGAATGACGTGTGATTCCATCCTATAATGGGAACAACTCTTGATGCTTATTTACCCTGTATAACGAGATTAATCGTGTAAAATAGTAATTTAACAATTTTTGTGTAAAGATGGAACTAATGGAAATATTTTTTGTGGTGGATGTTATAATACCCAAACCCCAAAATCTCAGACATAGTGCATTATTTTATTACATTTGATGGATTACAAGGTGAAAATTCCAAATTTAACAACCTGTTAAATGTTATGGAAATAAAAATTACATTCGTGTTACCCATAATACATACTTAAAATAAAATTTAAGCAGGATACATAATAAAATTAAATAATCATAATCCTTGAAATCTTATTCAATATTTTTATTTTTTTATAATATTTAATGTAAACATAATAAGGGTGAGATAAAATTCTTAGAAATTGTATTTATAATGGATTAAAAAATAAATTAATGGGAATAATTAGTAGGAAAATGTAATTAAATAATAACACGTAAAATTATAAATAACTAGATAAGGCATAATCAATATGGAAAGGTAAGTAACTGAAACACATTCCACTTCATCAAAAAACTATGATTAGAATTAATTCATACAAATGTCAACATAAATTAATCACATGGATAAATAATAACTAAATATAAATGAGAGAAATAACTGATTATTGGATAACATGTTTGTATATAACATGGTACATTTACCATCAAGACATTTCACAAGATGGTTTTTCATACGATGTAAAAACAATCTAATCTGACCCACTATGTTGTATCAAGAGTCTATTGATACAACCAAGGGCTATCAAAAACCATGTAAAATCCATGTCGTACCTGTGAAAAGAATTTCTGATAAATCATGTAATAAATTTTACATTTTAGAATGTGCCTTATCAAATATCTATATTGAATAAAATTGTTTTTTTATCAACTATTTCTTAATTAATCAGATAACTGTCAAAGTGAACACAATATTTAAAATGATATATAGTTTAAAAGAATATAATATCCATTTCATGAATATATGGATTTTTAAGTAAAATTAATTTTCATAAAAATTATCATATGTATGTGATTTTTTCAACAGAATGTTATCAATCTCAATATAAATTGGTATTTCAAAGGTAATCATTAAACACATTGTGGATGTAAATATTAATTAAATAATACTAAGCATTGAATACATCTTTAAATCAATTGAATCGTAATCCCCTTGATGGAAAAACAGTAAATGTCTGTTTTGAATTCCATGACGATAAAATGTTTTTAGGATAAAATAAATCAATATTGGCAGTATATACACCACTAAAAAGTAGTAATTTTTGAATTTTAAATTTATCTCATTGATGTAAAATATGAGATAAAAATCTCTTACATGGAGCTTCCTTTTTGGTAAGCTGCAATTAAACTCGTGTATAAGGGTTTTATACATTTCACTAACTAATTAAAGAAACATATTAGTATTTATATTATCATATACGATTTCTTGAAAATCATTTATTAATATTATAAGTAATACTTAATTATTTTAACAATTTCATTTGTTTATTACCTAGATACTCTAGTATGTTTTGACATGTTTCATTTTATATTATTACATAGATAAATATTTAATCAAACTATTAGTGTATAACTTGATTTAAATATTAGTTATATTATATACATATATGTATTTATAATAATCCATTAATTTTAGATAATAAATCATGTACACATTCATGGAGATAGTATGTCATATATATGTGATAATCCAACATTCTTTTTATCATTTTATTATAAGAGTGATAAGTTAATGACATATATTTGTTTGAATTTTATACATAATATATCATATCTATGTGATATATGATGAATAGGTTCTTTTAAACCATCATTTATACATTAAATGAATAGTGTGTATGAATCAAATTTCTTTGATGAGGCGGTAGTCCACACTTCCAAAAATGATGTAACCATATTCCATTAATATGGATTGTATAAAGGAATGAGATATATATTAATTAAAGGACAATAAATAAATTATATAAATTATATAAATATTTTATAAAAAAATTTCCATCATAATTTCCACCATGATAGATAGTAAAAGGAAAAAAATCATCATTACATTGAATATATAGTTACCCAAAATGTTTAAACAGAGGAAAAACCTCCAACCATTTATTAAAAAGGAAATGATCAGTACACAAGAAACACATTCCAAACAAAACCACTACATCATGTCAAAACCAACCCCATCACCATCACCATGATAAAAAGCCTCCTCAACATTCGTTGATTCCCACTCTAAACTATCATAGTTCTTAAAAACATTGGCATAGTTCCTTATAAGGATCAGCCGCTCCAAAGAAAGAAATTCCTTATTAGATTGGCTAGAGACTAGTCTACCATCTTTACTGATAGAGGATCTAGTTGTCGTTGGCTTTGGAAGATATGAGGAGTCATTCCTCGACATTCATAATTGGGAGACATGTGTCTCCTCCTCATTTCTAGATAAATGCGGCATCCCTCCATGTACATCATCACTGTATGAGGGTTTGACTGAGCCCGCATTTTCCTTTTCACTATCAGACACATGCCTCCATATCCCATAGACCCATATCTGCTGATATTTCTCCAACCGAATTTGTTGAATCTGGTAAACCGTGCCAATCATGGAAATACATTGTGGTTGACCCAACACCTTCTGACCTACACAAGACCCATTTCCCACTTCCTCATGAACTGCATCGGCATCTTGTCCAACACATAACGCATTCTCCACTTCGCCAATCACGTCATCCTCAATCTGAGCCTTCATGTTATCATACACGCTTACAGTCTCTAGGTCTTGAAAGTGGTTCCTCGTTGACACCGAGAGCATCACACCATCATCCTTAATAAACCGTTCACAGACTCTTGGCTCCCCCACAGGTAGACAAACACCACATTCCACAACTACAACCACAAGCCTTCCATCCTCGTCTTCCATAAAAGACCCCTACTTCCCATTGCTCATTTTTTCACTGACACACTCATTCATCATATCAGAAGCTCTCGCCAGCGAGCCACCTTCTTACTTGCGGTGATCAAAATGAGACATGCCTTCACTAGTGACCCCTGGATCTTCCTGACACTCCCCTGCATCCACTGTTGTGCTTGATACCATCCTCAGATTCCACCATTGTTCTTACTACCATGTTTTTTAAAATCACACTCAAGATGGAAGATCAAAAATTGAACGGCGATGAAACACTAGATTATTCCTGACGATTATTCCCCCCCCCATCCTGGTGGTGGAAAGTTGTAGGATGGCTTGCCGATGCGGTCGTGAACCCCCATTGTACCTTTCACAAATCCTCTTTATCTCCTAGAGTTCTCATTGATAACAGTGAGTCTGTAGGTTCCAGATATCCATCTTGGTAATACTCATCTCCCGATCTCAGTGTCAGAGTTCTCTGAAGTGACGAGTCATCTAGAGCATACTCTGGTGGCCAGATTAAATTTTTGTATACCATCGTTTGATGATTTCGATCATTTTGTTTTTTGAAAATTAGACCTGCATGATCTTGTGGTCGTCGGCCTTTTGGATAGTCGGCATTTGATGATACGCTTTGCCTAAGAGGAAGACCTGATATGGGAATGGGCTAATGCACCCCTATGATGCAACATGTGTAAATTTCTTCTCATTTGATGGATGTTTAATCTCGGTATGGGTCGCGATCCAGCCACTATCCCGATTTTTGTAGGTTTCACTCATTTACCTTTACCTTTCCAAAATACAACGATTTTGCGATTTCATGGGAACTTGGTTGGTCGATTATTATACTCTAATGCTCGAACAACCACGATGATTCACCGGTCAATCCTCGAATGTGTGTTGAGGTGGATCTCTCCATACCTCCGGTTGAACAGGATTTGATTTTTTTCGGTCATGAATTATAATGGAAGAAGGCAGTGGATTACGAATCGTGGATTGATTACTGCAATAATTGAAATAGGTTAGGGAATCTAGATGTTAGGTGCCACGATCAACTTGTCAGCTGGAGGTCTTCTGGCCCAGAGAAAAGGATAGAACAACCCATTTATAGGAGGAAGAAATCTGTTTTTGATGATCAGGTAGGCAATGCACTTGGACATGGTCCCCAAGCGGCATCTATTATCGGAAATCTAGTTGAATCTGAAAATCCTATAGTGTCTGTGGTGCTAAATTGACTAAATATATAGTTAATCTGACAAAATAATAGATATTTTTATTACCCAATAGTTGAATGTTTTTCTTGTTCTTGTCATACCCTTAAATTGAAAAGATAATAGTTGTTTTAGTAATCTTAATATATTATGTAATATTATAATAAGTATATTTTAGGGGTGGAAAATGAAAATAAAACAATAGATATTTATGAAGGATGATTTTACTCTTTTGGGTAACTCATTTAGGAATCCACCAATGGTTTACATTGACTGAATTCTACACAATATCTAGATTAAATGTTTAGTGGGTTGATTTATAGGATCAATTTGAGAATTTAGTGGTCTATAAAAAGGGATTTATAGGTGAGTTAACGTTGGTGGGAAGAGTTCTTTATTACAGTGGATAAAAATTTTCATTCATATAAATATTTGGATTTGGAATTTCATCCTTGGTTTCCACATCTCTGGTTGATCGAATATGTTCAAAAGTAGACCCAAGGGAGGATAGGTTCAGGTTATAGTCATCCAATGTATTTTGGACATGTTATTGATCATTATATGTCTTACATTTCGGGGTGTTTTTTATCTTAAGCTAGATTTTATCTTAATTTATGTAAATACTTTTTCACATTGAATATTTTTTTGTTAAAAAAATAAAAATTTAATTTTTTAAATTTTTTAGAATTTCAAATATAGAATCCATATCTCAATATTATAATCATAGATGTGGATTAAATTCATTTAATACTAATCCCATTTATGGAAATACCATTCTCTTTTTTAAATATTAAAAGGTCTAAAATGTTGATATACTTTTATCTGACAATTAAATATAAAATTAGTTCCATTGAAAAAAATTAATGTAAATTATTAATAATATATTATTTTTATGTTGAAGCTAATTTAAAATATAATTTATCCTATTAATCAAATTAAATCATAAATTAGTTCATAATTAAAAATCTTTATTTCACTAAAATTCATAAAAAATGAAACATCACATAAAAATACAATAAATTTCACCTAATCAGATGTTGATGATTTTGATTTCCAAATGAATTTTATTATGTAATATAAAATTTTTAAATGTTTCCAAATTTGAAAAAATATGTTCTTTATTAAATTTAATTAATGGTTTCTGTAGAAATTATAATTTTTTTTTGGGAAATATTATGGTTGTTCTTATATTGTGACTATTGAATCTATTGGAAGAGTTTAAAAAATATTTGGTAGAATATATTATATAGAAATATAATATATAAAATCACTATATGTTTTAGAATTCTCTTTTCTTTTCAAAATGTTACTAAATAATGATTTCATTAAATCATGTAGTGTGTTAATTTCCATGATACAAAATAAATTTATTCTAAATAGAAAATATATAAAATATTAGGGTTCTACATTTTATCCACTTAAATAAATTAACCTAAAAAATTTAGGTGTATAACCATATAACATATTTGTGTAGTTATCCTTCATAAAATCACCAGGTGTTAATGTTTCTTAATCATTTTTTGTGATTTTTACAGAGTATATTTACCTGAGCTAATCTATAATTCCTCTACACATGATCTATTGTATCTATAATTTGGATGGATTATTCACACTAAAATAGTTCATGTTTAATTTCAATCTCATTAAAGACTATCACATGCATTGGGTCATGAATGTACATTCATATGATATATATATTCAAAAGATCATATACCATTGAGATATTAGGTGACATTACCAATGGATAACTGATATATAAAGCACTTTCAGGAATCAAGAAGGTTTTTATGTACTTAAGACTGAAAATACATTTTTTAAAGAACTATATAACAGTCTTATGAGAAGATAATTTTACATAAACATTATATCCCAGTTGGAATATTTAATCCTCCCTTTGATTACAGTCATTAATTTTTTTCCAACACTGTGTTGACTTAATATGGGATTGAACAACTATTATGATTATTGTTGTTTATTAAATAAGATTCACTACAACTAGTTTGCCTCTACCAGTATCATCACGGCAAGTTGGAGTAAGAATTCTCTTTCCATATATTTCATTAAAAATTTCCATTTTAATACTCGAATAAAAAAAATTATTATATGAAAAATATAAAAAAGTTATGTATTTATCCCTCATAACTAGAAATTCGAGTGTGAACGACATCAAAATGTCTTCCTTTATTTAAATTGCCTTTTGCATTTTATATCATTTTATGAACGGTGGGATGTTCTAAAATGAATATCAGTCTGGAATTCCTCTTGAATACATATCCAAAATTTCGATGTCAAATTGGTATCTCAAAAACAATTGATGGAGGTGTTCTATTATGTCATAAAATATAATTAATGGAGATACATTAGAGGGTCTCAAAGAGAAGGAATTCTCTTTGTTAAATTAAATTATCATATCGGATTAGGTTACTAACAACAAACCATGTTAAATAATTAATTAAAAGATTATTTAGTGGTCTCATGAAAATTTCCATAGTCATTTCTTCCAATTTTGACATAGGATTAGAAATAGATAGTATGAATACATCATGATATTACCTCATATATTTCACTTGTTGAGAAACCAAAAAAAATGATAAATAATGAGAAATTCCCCACATCATGTTACCCCACTAAAAAAAATATCCTTCAAGTCCCCATATATTTTTATGATTCTATAGTGTATATAGAATTATGAGACATGTTAATCACACAAAAAATACATTTTTTGATCAGGTATAGTTTTAAGACATATTATCATTCAAAATTTTAGAACACCAACTTCACAAAATTTGTTTTCAAATTTTCCATCATTAAAAAAATAATTTTACTTTGAATGTTGTCACCATTAAACTAAGATTTATAAATCCAAGATAATAATGATGTTTTTGAAATAATTTGATGAATTATTTATGTTTCACAATCAATATAAATTCCAATAAACATAATTAATAGGTATTTGAACATAGTATCAATCTCAATCCTCATTTGGGTTTAACTACATGATCATTCTAACTCAATACACTTGTCACATTTTTTTCATTCTCTCTATGGTAACATATTGAAAATCCTAATTCTTATTTATCTAGAGCCATCAAATTTTTCTAATGTTGGAATAATTCAATGAGAAGATTCATTTCATGATTTTATTATATGTGTATATATCACATATTTTTATATAGAGATTTTGTATCCATATTTTCATAGTTATGATCATAGCTACTACCTCAATATCTTGGGTAGGATATTTCTATTCATTTATCATAAATTTCTTTCCAGAATATGTATACATTTAATAATATTTAATTATGAAACATAAATACCACTTCTATAATGGTTCAAAATAAATAAAAAATCCATCAGTCCTATATAGTAGAGGCAAAATTGGTTCATGGACCAATCACTTATTTTTTCATCAAATCATTATTCAAATAATGTCTTATAATAAAACAAATCTATGTACATATAATCATGGATAATTGGATAATAAATTAGGGAAAATTATTAACAAATTTATGAGAGTAACCTTCAAAAAAAATAATCTATGCACCTATGTTATGTTTGTTAGTGTAGGACATTCAATGACATTAATTTATCTACAGGATCAACTAATATTATATCTTTAGAGATAATATAGAAATGAAAAGAAACCACTTAATGATATAAATCACAATTAATAAATTTAACATATAACTTTTTCTATTATAGTAGTTGGAAGAATGAAATTAAAATGATTATCATGGCCCTCATAGATTTTTCAATACAACTAAATATCATCAATGAATTCCACAAAAATCATCGAGGTATTTTTTTAACACTCTGTTCATTAGAACTATAATATCATAGGATTCATTAGTCAATAAAAATGAAATTATTTTATATTTTTAATTTCCATTACTAGTGTCAAATGTATTTTTAGGAATATATTTATTCTTTACTTACAATTGGTGGTACCCAGAACAAAGGTTAAAATATAAGAAATAATTGTCTCCTCAAATTTGATTCGACAAGTCATCAACGTGCGACAAAGGATAATTATAAATTATTTATATAAAATTTTCTTCAATTAAATCATTGAAAAAACTTATGTATGTATCATTATTCTTAAAAAATATGACAGGGTATCCCAAAGGGGAATCACCCGTGTGAATAAATACATTATTACACAAATACTATAATTTTTTCTAAAACTATATTAATTAAAAAGGATCCATTAAATAGGGAGTTATCGAATTATATTTTCCCTAGGGTTTAAATCAACGAATAATTCATCTTTGTGCTTTGTGGGAGGTGAAGGTAATTCCTAATGAAACGCAGCAATGCATTCCTGCACAATAGATACAAACACGATTTGAATATTCCATTCTTCTAGTGATTGATGTTGTTTTCCATTCATCCTAGAGAAATAATTTTATTAGAGACACTCGGGGTGTATGTATATGAGGCTTATATAACAAAGAATCATATATTAAGATGATGGATTCTACAACATCTTCAAAAAATATTATTTTCTTACTCATAGTATAATTTTTTATATCATTTTTTAGTTTTAGTCCATACCATGGATTGAATAAAACTCAACCATAGGTGTGATAAAATTTATAATAAGTAAGTAACATTTATGTGTAATAAATAAGACTACCTAACACAAACATGTTTCAATGATTCTTCCTGTATGAGATTTTTTTTTGAAAAATACTTTGTTAAATGAAATGAAAAACCGTCTTATTTTATTAGCAATATAAGTAGATATAAAATAGGTTGATGAACATGAATCATATAATGAAGTTTATAAATTTGATTATATGATTAATGTGCTATAAATTATGTCCTTTTTTAATTCTACATATATTATAGTGATCACATAAGCTTAGCCATCTCCCCTAGCCTTTTCTATGGAACATTACCCTTACACATAGGACATTCAATTTTTTTGGTGATCTGTATCATGGTTGTTGAAACACTTAATAGATGTATTTACCTCTTCACTATATATTAACAAGAATTCTGACCAATTTCTCCACAAATAAAATAATATCACATTCCCTTCAGACTGTTCATAGGGTGATACATTCCATAGTTTCTAGATGATTGATATCTCTAAATCATATTTTTCTTCATTGATTCCCTATCCTTCTAATGGTTTTTATAAGTCCCCATAAACAATTATACTCAATGGAATACATAAAATCTATAGAAATTGTCCCTTATTTTGATTAATAATATATCTATTTCTTTATATCATGATAGATTATGTGAAATCATTACCCTTTTGAGATTTTATGTTAGACCATCAATGAAAATGTCAATGATGCACTCTGTGTTGAGTATAAAATTCATACTATTGTTTGATAACACATTATATTTTTATTTGAAAATAAATAACACCTTATTTTTACTTTTTCAATATTCATGTAAAAACCTCATTATTTTAATTTTCGATTTAGAGGGATTTTTTTTCAAGGATGTATCCTTGAAATTATTCCATTGCATGACATTATTTATTCGTTCTATATTGTATTATAGATCAAGGACCACCATTCACCATCCTAACCATAGAGATAATTAACAATAAGTATAACCTATTCAATTTCAATAAATTTCAGTTCCATGAAAATTATTTCTAGATATCCAAGCTTTTTCAAAGTTACAATTTGATTTGTAGTCCCACTAAACATTGGGGGATTATATCACATAATGTGATCAAGAAATAGATATTCTTTCCCTTGAATATGATACATTATATTTGGATGGCTATTTCACATAACATTGTTAGTATTCTATAAATTATATATAATTTCCACTATTTGTGTACCAGCTATATTAGATTCTTCTGTAGGGAAATCATTTCACTTGTGTTATGTGTTGACAAAATTAGTCTGTCCGGTCGCAATTTCAAAATAATTCAGTACACTATAATATCTTATAAAACCATAATATATAATTCCAAATATGTTATATCACATTAAATTAAATAATCATAAATATTATATTCAAAAAAATTCATTTAGTACATCATTACCTTTAGATACTTCCTAATGGATTTTAACAAAAATGTGAATTATCAAAAGAACATCCCCTGAGAGTGTAAACTAGATGTGAATTAATGACCATTTTTGTGTACCAAGTTGTTCCAAATAATTCCCAACACCCCTTGAAATATTTGTTACCCCAAGGTACAAATGTTAACTATCCTTATCAACATATAGTGTGCATGCATGGATGTATTCCAAGGCAGACCAACATAAAATATACCATAAAAATATTCTAGAATATTCATATATAATTATCCCCAATATCTTTCTTATGGTTATATTCCCTAATTTATGTTTTCATAATCTAGTTTTAATGGTTATGGAAATACTTTCTATACGGCCAATTGCAATGCCTCAACTCGTGAATCCTTAATCTGGTGTATTATTCCATTACATTATCAGGATTATAGGAAATAAAATATCAAAAGAACGATTAGTTTAGGACATATTTGTAGAGATAATATATATATCATCAAAACCTATGTTAAGGAAAGATAATAAGGTTATCTCAAATTCTCAGAAAGGGAATGTCAAGTGGAATAAATAACTAATTTATGATAATAATAAAGATGTAAAGAAAAATAATTGATAACATGTTTTATTTGAAATGAATTGATATAGAATAACCTATATTACAAGGAAATTATCAAGAAACACATGTCATTTAATAAACAATATTACAATATAATTCATCCATAGGCATGATAATGAAAATATCACATGGATAATTAATAACAAAATAATAATGAGGAGAAATATTAATTATTTTACACCATTTTTATACATATATGGTAATTTTTGTATCAAGAACATGTATTAGATGGTTTAGCATATTCGATAAAAAACTAAAGTAGTTTTCCCAACTAATTCTTCTCATGATTCTACTGATTTATTGATGGGCTATTTATAATCTGATACAAACCATTTCATACCTATCCAAAGAATTAGTCATATATAAAGTAATCAATTTGTCATTTTAAATTGGTCCTTATTAGATATCTGTATTGAATAAATGAAACAAAATTAAAAATAATTCCATAGTTAATCAAATGACATTCAATGTGAACACATTATGTAAAATGGAATACAATTTAGTTAATAAATAAATACATTGAATTGTAATATGGTTATTTAATATATATGTAATGTACCATAAAAATTATAATATAAAAGAAATTATTTCATGATTCAGTTAAATATTTTAGAAGAATGAAAGATTGAAATGGTAATCATTAAACACATTCATGATGAAAATAACTTATAAATAGTTGAATATAATCTATACCAATTTGTAACATCAGAATCATAATCCCTTTGAATGACTACCATTAAATGAAAATATCTTATTTTGTGATGATAAAATGGTTCATGTTATAATTTATCCGGATTTTTTGTTGATAAAACACATAAAATAATAATTTGGTGATTATGAAAATCTTCATACAGATGTAAAATGTGGGATAAAAATTCAATACATTGCATGTCCTTTAGGGTGAACGAAATTGGATCACCTATAAAAGGGTTTTAAAAGTATTATTATCTTTTTAAGTAACAATATTAATATTGATTATATGATATATTGTTTTCATATAATATCTTATTTTTCATTTCATTGTAATATGTCATTATTTCCTCTATTTTGGGTGTTAATATCACAGTTTCTCAAATACCTTGTGAATTGTTTAATGTTGTTCCTATTACAGTATTATGATTTACTCTAATAAAGAATTTAAACCAAGTCATAAATTATATATATATATATATATACATTCATTATATATGTATTTCTAATAATTTACTAATCTTGGATATATGATACAATATTAATCGGTTATGGTGATGTTATTTCGTAAGTCGCATTAACACTACTTTCATTTAATTGTCTTATTAATAGAGTAAAATGTGAAATATATATTTTTGTATGTATAATATGAATCCAGCATTGTATCCATCCCTTATATTTTAGATAGTTTTATTAAAACCATCCTATATAAATTTCTATTATTGTGTGAAATAATTGCATCGCTTTGAGGAGACGATAGTCCATACATAAAAAATGATGTTATTAAATCCCCAAAAAATTGATTTCATAATTGTATATGATATATAATAATGAAATAATCATAATAAAATTATAAATATTATATATATCACATATAAATAGTTTTTCTATCATTATTCACAGAATGAGATGTAGTAATGGGAAAACGAATAATAATAATTTCATGTAGAGTTAGTCATCCGTACACAAAAATGGTATATTCATTACATGTAGTTATATATGTGTGTAGGTTCAGGTAAAACCCATAACATAACAACATAAAACAATATTTTAGATACTGATTATATTATTTAATATTTAAATAATCATATTTGAGAAGGTAGAGAATTAAAATAAAACTAAAGATCTCAGGGAAGGTTGTTGCCACTTCTTTAAGTAACTCATATTGTTTACCTCCAATGAGATTCATTAGATATATATCATATCAAAAAAAGTTTTATTGAATTAGTTATATAATTCTATTATTTTTAGAGTCATATCATTTTCATAAAAAGGTCTCAATAGGTGTGAGGAAGTGGGAGATGTGATTTACTTTTTATAGTAATGGAGGAGTGGAAATATTATAAATTCATAAAAAGGTAATTAAACCAACGTTTATTATAAGACATGTGGATCAGAAAATGATATAATTTAAATAAAAGAGATTATTAGGTCAAAATATGTCCATCTAATGATCATTTGGATTTCTACTAAGAAATGATGGCTCATTAGTATTAGTTTTGTCCATTGTGAAGAAAAGTTTTCTCTTAATTGATGTAATTATTAACTATAACATTAACTAATAATTCTGTTAAATATGTTTTTTTAAATTGAAAAATATAAGTTCTTCTAATTTCCAATACCTATAATATTTATCCAAATTTAAATCACATTTGTGGATGAAATTAATATTAAATCAATCTCGTAGATGAAAAAAATATAGGTTTTTAAAGTATAAGGGTTCAAAATATGGCATAGTTTTCATATCAAATTTCAATCTGAAATTGGTTAAAATTTAATAAATTGTAATTATTGAAGTATAATAGATATAATTTTACAATAAGACAAAAATTAAATAAAATTTATTTTAATTAATAAATTTTGGTGAAAAATCATTTTTGAATAATAATTCCATAAATTTTTAATATTGATTATAAAAATGAAACATCCCATAAAAATACCAAAAACTGACCCTAAACTTATTATTATGTTATTATATAAAAAGTATAATTATTTTGACGTTTATAATTTATAAATATGAAAAAAATATTGGACAAACTAGTTCTCTAATAAAATTTAGTAAAAGTGACTTTAGAAAATTATTAAATTTTATATAAAATATTATATTTTTTTCTAATCAGATGACATTTAAAATATATATAATTAATTATGTGAAAAATAAAAGATTCTAGTTTTTATTAATCACATGTTGTGTGTATTACGATGATATAAAATAAAATCAATTTACTCTAATAATATATTATAATATATTGGGGATATATATCAACCTATTAATAATGGAATATTATTTTGTTAATTGGTTTAATTAAATTTATTTTAAAAAATTTATAAGGTATATCATTAAAATATTTCATGGGATGTGAATTCTTTACAAATATTGAGATTTGACATTTTAGGGTGAAGGATATGGCTTTATTTCCATTGTTGTAAATAAAATTTTGTTTTTTTTTGTAGAAATAATTTTTGATGTGTGGTTTTTTATTAGGATTATAGAATTACATTCACAGTGGTTGTGTATTTATTATTCTACATCACCTGGGTATATTTTATATATTCTAGGTGCCAATGGCCAATGGAAGGTAATATTTAACTTGAGAATGAGTGTATGATGGAATATAATGTTCATAGAATTTTAATAAAATATAAAATCTTGAAATATATGGGTAATGGATGGAATTAAAATTGGTGGTAGATAAGATGTGTTTTTTATTAAATATATTATTTAATGAATTACTAGAAGTAAAATTACATGTAAAAGTTAAAATATGACATGTATAAATGATGTTATTAAATAATAAACTACGTATGATTATAATGGAATTTTTATATTAGGAACTAGATTAATGTAATCAATTAAATTTACAATGATAAATTCATTATAATTTTTTTTCTAAATTTTGTTTGATTTAATTTTTAGAATATCAATATATTTCTGTAGATAATATTTTATAAGAAAAATCTATATGGTTGAGAAAATGCATATTAATTGAGTCTTGGTAGAAACCATCTTTATGTTGTAATGTAATTATTCCTTTTATATTAATGCGATGATATTATGTTATAATAGTTCAAAATATCATAATTATAGTCATGATATATATAGATTCAGTCTGTGTGTGTACAATGGGAGATAAGTGGTTATATAATGTTTTCTTGAGCAACATGGGGTACAAAACTGTAAAATTTTATCATGAAAACATAGTCAATGTGAAATAATACAGTTATATATAGTCAAAGTTGAAATATTTAATTGTATATTTATACATTGATTGATATATAAAATTAGAGAGTTTCATTGTTGAATTAATTATAATTAGATTGATGGAAATTGTACAGTGTGATGATTGAGGAATTGTGTGATGCTTACTGGATAAACATGAACATGATGACCTAGGGTCGAAGAAGACTAAAAACCAAAAGCAGATCAAATAATGATTTTACAAAAATCAGAGAGTTTTTTTTACAAAATATGATATAAAATGTTCAAATTAAATATCAATAGACTAATTATATAGTAAATATATTATTTTATATTTAAATTATATAAAGATACATTAGTTGGAATCCAATTATTAGAATAGATAGAGCAATGTGAATTTTAGTGATAATTACCGTGTTTGGAAGTCAGTACTGAAGATATTCCCTTTAACATCATTAAAATGGATTTAAAAAGAATTAAATAAGTGAATTTAACCTCATCACTATTAATGGGTGGAGGGGTTCCCGTTATCAACTATTTCAATAACGTTGAAAAAGATGGGACATTATATGTTCTAGAAATAGTGTTGATAAAGGACGCACATATGGCATTCTGCTCTATGTATTACAACACATTATAATAACCAATAACATATTCAATGAATATA
Organism: Viscum album; assembly: GCA_963277665.1. Taxonomy (NCBI): domain Eukaryota; kingdom Viridiplantae; phylum Streptophyta; class Magnoliopsida; order Santalales; family Viscaceae; genus Viscum; species Viscum album. The sequence continues at coordinate 50,334,027 of OY728143.1, read as the reverse complement.
TTTTTTAATTGAAATGAAATTTACAAAAAAAATTTAAAAAAACACTAATATATACATTTAATAGAATGTTTGGTATAACTATTTTTTAAATTATTATACAAATTAATTTTTTAAAAATTAAATTTTCATCATCATTGTCTCTATTAATCTACATTTAAAAAATTCCACCCACGATATCATTTTCTAAACAATTAACCTCAAAAAAATAAATATATTCCAAATATATAAGAAAAGAATCATTCATTTGTAATATAATAATTAAATAAATTATATATTACTATGAAAGAAAACATAAATAAAATATCAACCCAAAATAAAAAGAAAAACATTAGGTTATACCAGACCCACCATGTGATGTACTGAGGTAATTTTAATTACAACACTTTAAGAATGAGTAATGGATTTTTCTCCTAAAGTCTAGAAACAATAAGAATTATCAATCTGGGTTTTGAGCATGTCTAATTACTTTTAAATTATGTTAATTTCAATTTTAAATTAAGACGCGTGTGAAGTTATATAGGTCAAAACATGCATGGGATTTGGTTTTGGAGGATTTCTACGCATAATAAATTACTTATGGATAGTTTTCCAATCGTATAAAAATAATTCAAATTTATTTTTTTGGGTTTCAAAATTTCACTTTTTCATTGAAATGTGATTTCAAACTGGAAATATGAACTTTTATCCATACCAGTCAAATAATGTTTCAATACGACATGAGACTAATTCTTATACATCAAAAATGTTAAATGAATTAATGTCCTAAATTTTAATGATAATCATAGTAGATTTTATTTGGATTCAATGATTGAGAGTTATTCTGAACTAAAATGACATTTTAAAATCATAAATGACACATTGAGCCATATCAATGACTCAATGTATTTTAATCAGGTATATGTTATTAAAAAACATCATAAATGACTCATGGATCATATTATTAATATATCAAAACAATTTTTTTGTCTTTTATCAGCTTCCATAATTTCACTTGTTCTTTTAGAAAATATTAATGTCAATTTAATGTAAAATATGACACATGAGGACACATATCAGTCACATTGTAAAATTTATTGATGTGTTGTGGATTAATAAACCTCAAAAATGACGAATGGATCATTTTACAAAAGAATTAGAATAACTGATTTTTTTAAAATTGTTTTTAGTATGTAACATATATTTTTTATTAAAATATTAGTCATTAAAAAGAGACACACATATTGTGATACCGATAATAGTGTGTGTTATATTATGCTTAGGTTGATTCATACTTGTCACAAATCAGTCATGTATAATTTTTATGATTTATAAAAAAAATATAAATGATTTTTTTTCTATTCTTAGTGTGTTTGTTATTCTGTTTCTGAAAATTAATCAAAATTATAAATAAAAATACAAACCTGGAGTCATAATTATAACACCTATGTAAAATTGAGGTATGGGTGAATCATAAAAATTATAAATTACATATGGATCAATTTACTAATTTATACATAAAATCATTTTAATTTTCTTAGATTCCAATATATCAATTGATCTTTTAATATAAATTAATGTTGATTTTAAATAAATACACACATAGAGTTATCGTAGTCAGAGAATGTGTCATATTGAAGTGGGGTGGTCCCCAACATGTTAGAAATGACATATAAATCATTTTATAAACTTATAAACACAATCAGATTGTTTATTCTCAATTTTTATTATGTCACTTTTTCTTCGTAATAAAAGTAATACTAATTTTAAATCATTTTACACACATTGAATTATACCAGTCACATCATGAAAAGGTTTGAGGTGATGCAATTTTCTACATAACCAAAACACAATACTAATTTTTTTTATAAATTATCTAAACGATCCTAATTATTTTTCTTATTATTTCAAATGAAACTTATATTTTTTTTTGATAAAATGGAATTTGAAACTCGATACATGCACATTGAGTCATACAAGTTACATTGTGTGTCGGTATGTTGTGAGAGTACATCCAATAGGGAAATAACTAATAATCAATTTTTTTCACATATATATAGAGAATATAAACATGTTTTCTTGTTTTCATATTTGTTATAATATTTGAACTAAAAATTTATTTTTAAATAAAGAATGAAAAAATTAGCTCAAATAAGGAACATCGTGTATCATATTGTGGTGAGGCTGATACCTACACATCAAAAATGATATATAAATCATTTTTCTAATCTATTAAAATAATTGGGATGTGTTTCATCCTTTTTTATTTTGATAATTTTATTTATTACTAAAATTAATGAAAATATTAAATATAAATTATAACATGGAGTCATACTGGTCAGATTGTGCGTCAGAGTGATATGACACTGATTCCATCCCATCTCGAATAGTATATGTGTCTTATTCCAACAATTTTAAAACAATATAATTTTTTTTCATGGTTTGAATTATGTCACATAAGTTTTATACTAAAATTTTGTTTTTAACTAAAAACCCACACTATGAGTCATATCTGTCACATCATGTGTTATATTTGTGTGATCCAGATTAATACATATCACAAATAACTCTGACGAAATTTCATTTAAACTATATTGAATATCAATACATTAAAGTTATAATTGTATTAAATATTTATTACCTCAAATAGGATAGCTCTTTTAGGGTAATGGATCTACTCTATGCTGGTGGGGCTGGGGTGGGATATTCACCAAATAGTGATTATTGAGTAGTTTATTCTATTTTATTCCCCCCATTTCACTTTCTCGAAACTGAGTCTTCCAATGAAATTATTCGTCCGAGGTAGATAGTCATTATTGTATCTAATCCATATATATATATATATATATCCTCTTGTGTTTCTAATCAAAATATGATCGTGGATTCACTACCAAGCCCAAACCACTTATATGATCGTATTTTTGTGGCCACTATATGGCCATTAATTGTATTAATTCTTCTTATAGAGGTTTTCTTGATTCATGTGACTATGTTAGGTAGAAAAAATTGGATAATAAAAATTATTTTTATGTAAAATTGATTTTAAAAAAGTATTATTCAATATATATATAAATGTGTCCCATGTTTTTTGTGTGTTCTCATCTATTAGTTTCTCATCATTATTTACATGTGCTCATATCATATAACTTGATGTGGTATAGATGCAACTTTCGATTTGGATTCATTAATCTACATATAAATATGGAAACATAATTATGTTTTTTTCATTTCAAATAATATTATTAAGGTAGATTTACAATTAAACACATTTAATAATAAATCATACTAAATCCATACATTAAGGTAGAGATACATAGGATTTAATGACCATTCCTTGTTTTCATCACTTAGTAGTAAATTCATAAATAAAAAATTATCACATATAGTGATTATTACAAAAATTTTCAAACAATTAATTACCTTCCATAATGTACATAAAAATTAAATCTCTTCTTAGAAACCTATAACTGAAACCCACATTTTTTTCAGTATCATGTGTGCCTACATAAGCGGTGGGTGTGTGATTATTTTCCCCTCGTCATAATTATGATGAAATATTTTTATAGTTTTGTTATAGCTTATATGAATCATTCATGAAAGCATTACTAAATATTTTGAATTGGATTCATCTACTATAAATGAAAAATATTTGGGATTAATTAAATAAAGTCAATGTTTCATAATCTTTTAGTAAAATAAATAGTGTATGTCATAATGTTTCCATAATATCTTCCCTTATAATTATATAATTCATTGTAACTATATGTTTAATGAAACTAGATCATTCCAAATGGATTTTCGAGTATTGAGAATATTATAACTATAGAGCATGGCCTTGTTGTGGTTAATTCTAGTTATTATCTTTCCATCTGTCCTTTAACTTCATTTATTTTCATTTCACATTAATGATTTTTATAACACTTTCACACTGAAGAGCTCGTATTTTTTTCAACATCAGTTCTTAGTATCCTATAATTTATTTATATTAAACATATTAAATATGTTCTTCCTAGTGACTGGTAGTAATAACATTTAGTTAAGCTCAGTAATCCTCTATACTTGAAGAAAAAACTAGTTGGGAAATATGTTCTTCCACTACACTAGGAGAAATATCATGTGTAGAGACATATTATTCATCAAGAATATTAGAATAGTATAATTAAGAATTTAGTATATATAGAATTTGATTAACAATATATTTCGATTAAAATAATATAGTAGAGAACATATAATAACTTGTGGTGTAAATGTTTATATAATAAAATACAACAAGATTATTTAACTATCCTTTTTAATCCTTAAAGAGATCTTTTCACTCTATCAAGTTTCAAAATATCATAATTGTGGTCTCATATTACATAAAAATATATATTTATTAAGACCATTCTGATGTGATGGTGGCATCCTATAAAAGAGATTTCCTCAGTTGAATTTTCAACAGACCACTCAGTGGTTTGAGTCAATAATATAACAATTGATCACTGTTATATTACATGATATGCAGCATAAAATACTTTTATTATATATTATGAAATTCTAAATGTTATTTCCTTGTATCTTTCCTTAAATAAATCCACATTCATGAATCCCAATTAATTTGTGTTAACATATTTCATGTAATCAACCCACATGCATATAAAAATCGACACTTGGAATTTTGTTTTATCCAAATGATTTTTTTTTGATAAGAACTATGTATGAAATATTCACAGAAATTGTATTTTTTACATAGAACCACAAACATGCTTATTTTCATCCAAAAGTGTAACTCCACTATTTTTCATTGTATTTATTTTGAAATGGTAAATTTATTTAGAATGTATAACAATTAATTACATAACCATTTTACTATATTAGAAATTCAATTGTTCATCTGATTAACCATTAATGTTGTTTGAAATTGAATTACTAATTTCAGTAGAATCCAAAAAATAGGGTCTCAAAATAATCCAATAAACTATTTATAATTTGTATTTTATATTCATCTTTCAGAACGTAATTGATTCAAATTCCCTATAATTTTGTTTGGTTTCTCAATATATGGGGAATGCTCTATACGGGGAGGGAAAATGTAATGCTTGTATTGATCTAGATATTTTATATTTATTGTAAAAACATATATTCCCAAATTTCATTCACAAAAAAGTCACATGGTATGACAAGACCAACATTTTCCACCAACGTCATGTAGTCGGTACCCAAATCCACAATCTATATGAAAATTAATTTCACCATAATAGAACTCTCTAGATGAATTCAATTTATAACATACCCTCTCAATATATTCATATATCGTTCAATGGGTTAAATCCATCTATAGTTTTTATGACAATATTGTCTAATCACTATCACAACATTAATTATAATGGGAACCATCATATCAATGAATGCTTGTTTGAAGAACATTTATATCCATCATAATATGGAGATAATTCCCTTCTCCATATTCAAAAAAATCATTTAGTTTATCACCTTTAGGTATATATATATATATAATAAATAAATTGATATTGGTTAATGTATGATGAACATTCATGGAAGAAATGTAGTGTAATATAATAAAAATTAGATCCCAGATCCAAAAATGGAAGTAATATGATTTAAAACCCTTTTTAATTAAATCGTTTATTTCCATGTTATTAATTATATTGTATGATTACCCTTATATAAGACTTAGGTCATTAAAGAATTTGAAAAATGGATATATCACCTATTTAGAATGAGTGTATTTTTCTGAAGGAAGAGATATTTATTTTCACCCGTTCTCCAATACGTACTCTTCCCATATTTCCATGTCATCCTAGTCCAAACCATCATTGTATCATTTTATTCATGATACTTTATTAACATTCCAATTATACTATTATATATAACATTATCATCGTGAATAACATGAAAAAATTCTATGATGTAATAACAATTTTAGTGTGGTAATTTAAAAAATAGATAATTTTTACAATTGTGTATTGATTTTTTATAATTTTTTTTTATAATTATAGTATCAATATATTTTACAAATGGTACACCTATGAGTTATATAAATTCCATATCCTTAAAAATTATCAAACACAAGAATATACATTATCATCATGTACATCATGGATCAAAAAGTGAAATATTCATTTTTATAAAAACAACACTATGAACACCTGAATCCCACTATAATATCAAATCTTCTGTTAATGTAGCCAAATTGACATCAATATAAATACCTAATGTTTTTTGTTATAATATAAAAATATTTTACATGATTTATTATCAATTTATGAACAACCATGTTGGAATGATATAATTTAACCACATAACTGACCATGTATTATGACAACTTCTATGAAAACCAAAATAATTTATTCCCAACATATATAAAATAAGATTAATGTTTATGGAATCATTATTAAATTTAAGATACTATTGAGAAAATCCATTCGATTTTTGAGTGTCCATTAGATGACAATGTTGCCAATATGTGTTTCTTGTATTCATATTCAATATTAATTTACTTCTACTCTCCTCATATCCGTAAAGGTGGTTAAACATTATAATGATTGGAATCTTACAAAAATATATAATAGGACACAATTCATCATTATTATATCAATAAATTACAAAATTTGGGAATATTATAAGTTATTTTTTCATCATGTTAAATAGTATACAATCATTTGGATATGAATTTATTGTTTTAGTTATCAAACAAATAGAATGTAACCTTCATTATGGATCATGTATTTGGTTAGAGAGATCATTATCTAATAAAAGAATAATATTCAAGGGAGAAATCAGTGCCTTAAAACTAAAATGAATTCACCAATTTAATTCTTCCAAATTATAAATAATCAATATAGTTAAAAATGATATATATTTAGAGTAACTAATATTAAATTTTTGTATTTTTGAACAAGACATTAACCACTCTAACAATTTTTGGAAATTAAAGAAGTTCATCTTCAACCATCATTATGCTTTATTCAGTATGATCTTCATAATCATTTAAACCTCTTATCACATCCTCTATATGGCCTTCTTCATTGTCCAAAATTTTATTCATATCAAATGATCAATAAAATGCAATGAAATCACAGTCACAACCTACATTCCCTTTTCAGTGCATCTATTCCTAAATCTATAACATTTATCAATTACATGAAAGATAATGTTTTTTTTCAAACTACTGTATACTAATTAGTATTCAATAAAAATAGCATAAAAATAGAAAATGTATTTGAGAAGGGGTATATGCATGATATTCTGAAAACTCGATGAACATAATCACACCATTTTTATACAATTTTATCATCAAATTTTCATTCATCAATTCTATATACATATAAAAATTAGTTTATATAGTAATATTTATATTAAAAAAATAATTAAATAAAAATATGTTCAGTTGTTGATGGATCTAAGGAATTTCATGACAGAAAATTTAAAAAATAAAAAATGTTTTTTTGGACACCAAAGATCTAAAAAATATATTGATAGGAAATTATAAATATTATTGAGAATATTTCATTTTTCAAAACTATTTTTCAAATCATTATTTAAAATACAATTCCCTTATTATGATTATAAATAAAATATACAATAAAATTCTCATTATTAAATCTAATGAAATTCAAATATAGAATGTAATATAGGTATTAATTGGAAAAAAATCGACATTATTTGACAACCAATTTAATATTAGAAAATAAGACTTTCGAATATAATAACAGATTCACAAATAAAAAATATTATACTTATTAAAATATATTCAACAATGATATTCAATTTATAAAAGATTGAAAGTATTAAACTATTTATAAATTGAAAAAAATTATATTGACATGGGTATAAATTAAGAATGTATATATATATAATTAATTTGGTCTATAAAATCATTGATGTATATTGAAGTATAAATTTTTATATAATTTATAAATGAATACATATATTAATTAAATAATAAATCATTATAAATTTATTTAAATTTATAAAACTACATAAAACTATGTATTATTTATAAAGGTATTCATAATTTACCAGAGTATATAGTTTTATGAGTAAGTTTCAAAAATTATTTTTGAGATCTTAGTGAGAATATTTTTTTAAAAACTATTTTTTAATAATCATAAATAAGTTATATTTTAATGGTTATTATTTTCATGTTTTGAAATATTTTCATGAAGATATTGAACAAATGATTGTTAAATGAAACTCAATTTTTAATATTTTATGGAAAATTTGGAAATATATATTGTCAATAGAGATATGGGAACTATTCCCCGCTTTTAAAAACAAAATCATTCAATTAACTCACCATCATCCTATTCTCATATACATTTATACACACATACTCTAACCCCACACATTAGACCCCCACTATACACCACATAATCTAACCGTAATCACCACTAAATAATTCATTCCATTTTACCAGTACACCCAATCATATAAAAGAAGGACCTAACATCAAGCATGAATTATGAAAACCATTATACATCAACTCAACAATGACCATGAAATGTCTTGTACAATACTAAAAATAAAATATTCCATTCGAATCTTCGAAAACATGTTATGTATTATGGGAAAAAACATGGAAAATAAGTAATGTATTATCTTATTACATTAAGAATATATTTATTTAGTAATTGATTAGAGGGATGTTATGTTATGTATTTGTAATAAAAGGGATAATATCACATGTATAAATAAAAAAATTTATTATGATATAAATATATTACATATAACCATTCACTTTTATACCAACTAATTATTATATTTTATGTATCATCTTTATGTATAGTATATATGATTAAAACATGCATCTTATCACATTAAATATCTAAATTTATTCTTGAAACATATACATTTATTAAATTTTCTTTAATATATATTATATGTTATCCAAAATTTACAAATTTAATCCACTAAATAAAATATATAATATATATGATAAATATATGATCAATTGTATACATGGATATTCATTTCTCTTATCATATATATACATATGAGTATGTAATATGTATTCCCATAAAAAATCAATGAATATATAAATTTATATCCCTTAGCAATAAAAAAACATATTTTACCTTGAAAAAAAAATGAATAATTAAAAATTGTTATAAATTATTTTTTAAAAAAAATTATCTAGGACATCTAACATCCCAATTTCATGCATTTGGTAATTCATTTTTAAAATTTATTTAAATGACACTTTAATTGAAAAATATCCAATAACATATTTATTAAGTTAAATTGGGGGAAATTAAAAGGTTAGAACAACAAAAGAATATAAGTCATTTCATTCCAATGACAGATTCATCACAAGAGGTGAGTAATGAATCTCATACAGAACCACCAATCACATTTCACATTGAAGAAAAAGATACCCAAAAAATTATACCCAATGATCACCATTCATTTTCAAAAAAATAAGTGTGTCATCATGAATATAAAAATATCTATAAAACACTATATGAATATTCATTAGATAAATGTCCCATTTTTTTACTATAATTTGTTAAAATTCATTCCACAATAACTTAAGAGACGTTTAGGAGGAGAAAACATAAATTTGGACTAGGTTTAATGGTAGGAGAAGGGTTTGGGGGTGTTCGGATGTGATAGTAAAAATAGAAACAATCGACATGATATGGTTCAGTTGTGGCTGAAGGTTTCGATGGTAGTGTAAGCTAATTTATTAATGCAGAGTACGTCGATAGTAGTAGCGGCGGTGGTTTTGTTCGGTGGAGGGGGTAGGTTGGTTAATTAGTGGAAATAATAGGGTCAATAGTGGCATAGGTCAGGTTCAATGATATCATTGAAGTTGTAAGAGAAGGATACCCTATTAGTGTTCTTATTATAAGAATGGGGAAGGAATTTTTTAGTGCCTTTAAAAAAGGCTAAGATAAGGAGTGGGTTTATAATCAATAAATTAAAATTAGATGATAATGAGCTAAAGAAAGAAAGAAATAAACATTATTAATATAAAAATATAAAAATAATTATATATTTTTATATTATTATATATATTCATAAGATTATAAATATAAAATATAATTATTTTTTTGTTATATTTATTATTATTATATAATTTTTCACTTGTAATTATATATATATTTATATATTTATAAGATTATATAAAATTTATTAGTGTATAAATAAATTAATATAAATTCATTGATATATAATTATAAAAATTTAATTATATATATTATAAATATAAATTATTTAAATTTATTTATGATTATTTTATCACCATTTAAATATGTATGTAATTTTTTTATGATTATAATTATAAATAATTACATATAAATAATATTTTTATATAATTATATATATTTTTATATAAATGAAAATATTTTATAATATAAAATAACAAATATACTATATTTGTTTATATATATATATATTAGAAATAATTTAATTATAATTTTATAATAATTTAAATAATAAATAAATATTTAAAATTGTTACAGTATATAAATATTTATTTATTTATAATAATAATTTTATAATTAATATATATATTTTATCTATAATTTTATTAATATATATATTAATTATGTTTATTAAATATTTTTATTATCATTTTAATATTATGTAAATAAATATATTTATTTATACATATAATTATGAATAAATATATTTATTAATAATTTAAAATTATTATAAATATATATTTTATTATTAAAATATAATAATTTTATATTTTATATTTATGTTTATTTAATTAAATATATAATTATTTTTAATTATAATTATATATATATATTTATCATTATAATTGTAAATAAATATATTGTTAAGTAATCGTATATAAATATATTAATATATATATGTATATCATAATATATATAAATATATATTTAAAAAATTATAAAAATAGTATTTATTACATTTTTATAATTGTTTAAATTTAAATTTATTCATTTTCAATTATAATTATAAATATATAAATTAAAATATTATTTATAAATAACTTGAAAGCTATAATTTATATATATATATATATATTATTTAAATCTATTTATTCTATGTTTATAATTATTTATGATATCATAAATATTTTCATGGGTATAACATAAATAAAAATTATATATCACAAAAATTGGTCATCACATATATGGAAGAATGAATAATAAGGGTTTTTCAATGTATAAATGAACATTAAATGAGTAATGAATACAAAACATATGCATGTGTCCTTGTAAGATTAGGTAATCTGACATTTTAAAAAATATATAACAACACAATAATGTCCACAAATAAACTTATCCTTATATATACTCTCAATTATACTCAAGCTTATTAATATATGAACATAACCATGTCCTATAATGTCAATATTATATCATGACATAGATGAATATTTATGTTTAATCTCTCAATTCAATGTAATCAATTAATTATTTAAATAATTAGAAATGATTATTTAAAATTATTATTATAAATAAATATAATTGAAATTTATATAAAAAAATATTATTTAATATATAGTTATAAATACAATAAATATATTAATTATTTTAATCAATATATTATAATTTTATACTTATATATATATACATTAATCCTAAAAATATACTGGGACCATTATATAAATATATGAATAATTAAATACTATATATTAAAATATCATAAAAATATTAATTATATACATGAAATTATAATTAAGGTATATAAGTAAAAAATATTTTTTTAATATAAATATAATAATTATATATATATTAAAAATATTTCATTATAAAATTTATCGGTTCTAAATATATCACTGATAATGATAACATTTCCCATCGCCAAAAAATCCCACATAAAGGATACATTTTTTTACAACACTTGGTTTAGCATTGAACAATGTTACCTTTATTAGCCCATTTATCAAGCACTAGTAAATGTGAGGATTTTATCAAGGAATTCATATTATTGCATAAAATTGTGTGCACATCCCTTGGTCCAATCAATTGTTTTTCTTCTAAATAAATTATACTGTCTAGATAGGAATGATATATTTGATATCTGATAATTGTTTAATTCTATAAAAATGAGTTAAATAGTTCTTATCACTAGATGATGAAATATATAAGGATTCATAATTTAATGTTCAATAAATTATATACTACAAAATTTAAAAATTTATGGTATTATGATGACATATAATGGAGAATTTTGAATCCATCATATTGAGTATATCTAGAAAGAGTGGGGTGTACAATGTTTCAGACGATTTTTTTCAATCCGAAAGTGATGTTTTGTGCCAAATAGATTGATGTTTCCTAATAGATTTCAATTAAAATATGAAATATTATATGGGGATGTGGATTTTGAATACATACGATGTATAATGTGGAGGATGTATCATTAGATAATGGATTTCATCAAAACTAAACCCGGAAAATATTTACATTGCAGAGTTATAAGGAAATTTACAAAAATAATTTATGTGATTAATAATTTGATGATTTTAAGATGTTCATTCATCCTATAAATTCTACATGTGTTATATAAAATTGATGAATGTCATTGATTTTTATCTTCCATGAAATTTCATGAATGTTCAAAATGGTTTGATAGGAATCCAAGGAACTTTATTAACGGTGATTCTAAAATTTTCTTGTTAGGATGAGTGGGAAAATAAATTGGTATTCCCACCGTTTCACTTATATGATTTCCTATGTATATGGTTGAAATATTAAGTTAAAAATATTTTATATATGTCTATGAGTAGATTTTATATTGGATTTATATAGAGATTATACGGATAAGGATTACATGGTTGATGAAGGATAGTTATATATAGGGGTTTCAAAAAAGATTCATTAGACTATGTTACATTGTTCAAAGAAATAGAATAGTGACATTTTATTATTTAATTTATACTATTATAAATGTGATTCAGAGTGGTTTTCATAATTGTATATAGAACCATCTAACCTTGGAGAATAAGATTTCGGTGCATCAATTAGAGCACACAAGGCTGAATCACATTAATTTTAGGAGTATATGGTAGAGGCATATTAGATGGATTCTAGGACCCATTAGATGGTGAGAAAACATAATTGAGTCTGAGTATATGGACTTTTTCTATGGTAAATATCATGACAATGTTTTATAATGTGATATTTATTTATCCTTGTGTTTCGTGGAATAATAAGTCATTTCCAGAGAAAAAAATTCATAATGTAATTTTTTTGGATCCAAAATATTGTAAATTGGAAAATGTGATCCAATTTTCATATGGAGAATAAAAATTTATGATGAATATATTTCTACATTGGATCATATATGATTAAATAATTACATTTAAATCTGATATAAAAATATTTTTTGTATTGTCTGGTGGATGGGGTGTATTTATACTTGGGAAAAATTTGTTAATATATAGAATGTTGGGAATATAAACAATTGTAGAAGAAATGTTAATTTCATGGTTTTATTCCAATTTTCCACATGGTGAATTATTATTGGGTTATAGAAAACATTCTTATATGTGACGATGTATTCCTAAAAGAAGTAATTAAAAAATCATTATTGTTGGGATATCCAACATGGAAAGGAGTCGTTATCTATATCAGTATTTGTAAATATCATATGTTAATTTATCAAATTATATTTTTAATTATGAAATATTGTATATAGACATCATTGTGTAGGTCATTACCTAAATATGATTCGAGGTTTTGTATGAATGAATAAATTATAAAAATAATGTGCTCTCAGCTTTACACCTCTGTCATATAGTAATCCTAAATTGATAAAAGGAATATAAATTGGGATAATTGGATCTTTCTACTAAATGATGTAACTATTTATATAGGATATAAAATATAAATTTTCTGAATTTAACAGATGTTCCTATATTTATTTCTATAAAATTACATATTTGGAATAATAGGATTTTTCCTTATATTATATCACATTTTCATTTATTTTAGATATTATTCAACCATGGTATTTCCTCTCATTAATTTTTATCCCGGGAAAGATATTGATAAGTGTAAGTTTGTTTTTAATGAAAAATATAAGAAAAATCCTTTGAAGGATCACTCATGGAATGATAAAAAATTATATTGTCCCATAACCTAAAAAATGGTTGATTTTTTTATAATTAATTATGAATAGATAGAAAATATAATAAAATTAAGATAAAATTAGAAGAATCATTTATGAAGTTATTAATTTTGTATATTTATAATAAATTATTATAATATTTAATATTTATATATATACTTTCTGTAATAATAGAGGGTTGGGTGAAAATATTGAAGACTTTACTTTTGGTAGTAGAAACTAATGAGAAACATTCCATGTTTATATGAAGATAATGTATTGGTACAAGAATACTTACCTATGACTGAAGATCTATATATTTGTGTGGCATATGAAATGACTAAATAAATTTAAATTAATATTATTTATAAGGTAGATAAAACTTTTGATTCTTTTTCATAATTGAAGTATAAATATAATGATGTAGGAAAAAATCAGGTGCATTAGATGATGATGAATATGATGTGGACATCGAAAAAATCACATATCATCTTTATAAGTGAAACAAAAAGGGAAACCAGAAAGTTAATGTAATTTAAGTTCATTTATTTTGGAATTCTAATGATAGAGGCCATTTAAATAGAAATATTTTAGACCACAATATTAGGGATTCTAAATTAAATGAAGAATTTGATACGTCCTAAAAATGTGGAATAAATATATGAATTTTATTTTTATAATTATGACTCACTGTTTTTGTGTACTGTTGAGTATGTTGATTCTACATTAAGCAATGATAATAAATATCATGTTATCTTCATAGATCATGTGGGAATAATATGTCATTAATTAGACAGTAATTATAATTTATAACACACAAAAGAACAAGGGTTAATTCAGAAAAAAAACACTTGGATAATTTTTATATATAAATTATACAAATAAATATAGAAATGAAAAGGTTTAAAAGTATTAAATAAAGGTAACTTTTTCTAATTGTGGTAGATTAAATACGAATGTAATAAAACATAATGACATTATAACTCAGAAAATTAAATATGGTTATTTAATGTATAAACAAAAAAATTATCAAACTATCATTAACCATTGATGGGAATATAGTCATGGAATAAATACAAAATCTTAAAAACATTCAATACAAAATATTGAGGTTCGATTAAAATGAAATGAATGTAAATTTTCATAAATAATAATTTTTTTATAAATATGAATATTTATCAAAAAAAAATATATTGACAAGGTGATCAAATAACGTAGAAGAAATAATTAACCAGTGATGTTTAGGTTAAGTGTGATTCATCTCAAGATGATGAATATAAATGATTATAGATGATGCGTTTTTCTATTTAAAATTAATGTTTATATAAATTTTTTTCTTCTAAACATTTATGTTAAAATTTTCAAACGTGAGAGAAATCATCCAATATTATGAAATTGTGGAATTCATCAAGTATCTCCTTGAAAAAAATTTCCCATAAATTGTGATTAAAAAAAATATATTAGTATTACTAATAGTTTGAATGATCAATATAAATAGCTCATTATTTGTGGTTTGAATTATTTGGATTCAAAAAATATTTATAATTATATTATACTCGCCTACTTTGAAAAAGTTTTTAATCTACGCAAAGATATATGAGAAGAGAATAAAAATATTTTTTTAATGCATGATAAGGAAGAAAATTTTTCTTTCTAGTAGAAATAAATTAAAACTAAAAGTGATAAGATCATGAAGGATGATAATATTATTATAGTGTGCCATGTTTTATTCAAATACTAAATTAACATGAGATAAAAAATAGTGGAACCTCTAAATTATATGAAATAAAGGGTGAATAAAATGGATTCATATGTTGAGAAAGATATTGATAATTAGATTTAAATAGCCAAGGGTTGGAATATTTAAACAATTTTTAAGAGATTTTAGAAATATTTCCTTGTTAAAAAATGTATAATTATAATTTTACAACCCAAATATAATGGTTTTATGTAGATTTTACAAATTGAAGGTAATAAATAATTAATTAAATATAAATAAAAGATGAAAAATTCATAATGAAATTATGCATATGAAAATAAATAAATTGTAAAACATATAGGAACTGATTCTAATAAATAAATTATATCTCTTTTGAACATATAAATTACAATATGTGTAGAATAAGAGAGGAATCAAATTCTGATTTTTAATTTTAAAGAATATTGAGGTTACCAATTATTCAAAATATTGTTTCATATATTTATTAAATGTTACTAAATCAATGGTGAATAATCTAAAATGGTAGTGTTTTTTGGTCAAAGTTTTACAAAAAATAAAAAAAAATCCATCATTAAAACATTAAAAATATTATAATGAGGATTGGAGTGATTCACTTCACGGGGATAAAATAAGAAGTTTAGGTTTACGTAAAATAATTCTGTAAAAAATAGTATTGGTACATCATATGACATTTAGAGAATGTTTTTTTACCAAAAAAATACTTAATTATGTTTATCATGATGAGTTAAAGATTTATCTTAATAAAAAATAATAGATTTACACTAATATAATTATATTATAATGATCTTGATGAGAGTTTTAAACTAATTATATTTAATAGAAAACATTGCTAAATTTGACTCTACACTTTTTTCTAGACCTAATTCACCGACATTGGCATATAGTTTCTAGTTAAAGGATATTCATTATATAATAATGTGATATTATTTTTATTTTAAAGAATGTTTTCTTTTTTTTGAAGATGGATGATGATTTGGGATAATTATTATTTTTACCACTACATTTGATTAACAATTTTGGGATGACAACCATTAGTGGCTTGAAAATTAGAAAAATCAATCGGGTGATAGTATTGATCAGACATACATACTAAGAAACTATTTTTTATCTTGATGTATATATTAAAAAATATATAAAGGTTTATATTATGTCTCCAACATGAGATTGTTTGTTTTTTTGTTGATATATTAATATGTGTGTGTAGATAAATATTCAAAATAATATTGGAGATGTTTCAGATAAGTAGTGTTACTAGATTCATTTAAAATGATTTCATTATTGAGTTTATTTTAGTAGTATAATTCAGAAATATTATTAAATTATATTTTTATGTATGAATCATTATAAATATACTAATAAACCATGATTAGTTCATTGGAATTCTCATAAAGGGTGTGATGTTGGGTACTAAGATTGGTTGTGGTGTTATATAAAGATATGAACAATGTTATCTAATATTGAAACTGATTTTGATTGTAAAAAGACACATGATTTTAATATTATGAAGTTTAAATATATGATTTTATGCATATTTATCTGTATATTTGGAATGTTTTAATGATAAATTCTTCTGTATCAGAAAAATAATGATCATATATAGAAGAAATGTGTAGTAAATCTTTCAAGGTGTTGTTTTATTCATTTTATATTATGATAAATAATGTCATCCTAGATTAAAAAAAGTGAGTAGATGAATAATTAAATATCATATAGTTATATT
This sequence comes from Viscum album, assembly GCA_963277665.1. Lineage (NCBI taxonomy): Eukaryota > Viridiplantae > Streptophyta > Magnoliopsida > Santalales > Viscaceae > Viscum > Viscum album. The sequence goes on along the minus strand of OY728143.1, from coordinate 50,316,553 downwards.
AATTTTAAAAATGTTTAGTTAAAATTTTAAAATTCATGATAAATTAATGGACTGGTTGGAAAATCCCAGATATGTTGAAGGATTTCAATAAAGCTATATAAAATTAAAATATGCAATGTGGTCAGATATAACAATGCGAGGTTTGGTATAAAATTATAATTTTTGAAATATATAAAAATTTTATGGTATATACCTAAAATATGTATCTTATGGAGGATAGTTGATTAATACTCTCAGATAAGGATAACCAGGATGATCTACTGATAGTGAATCCTAGGTAGTCAAATTTGATGAAGGTCCACTAAAGAGACACAAAAAATATCCAATAGATGTATTATTATGATTTGATAAAAAAAAGAATTATTGTTCTATCAAACAGAGTTTCTAAAAAATATAATATCATACCAATATAGAGATAGTGTTGAGTAGAATGACATAGAGATATGTAGAGACCGATAGGAAAAGGGATCCAAAATGAGTATAATTAGGAGAACATATATCACATAGTAAATTTGAATACTATTCCATCATATTCAAAATATTGAAGATATATCATTGGATATAAAATATCATGAATAAAAATTTACCCATATATTTTATAAATAGATTATTAAATAGCATTAAATAAACATTATAAATTCATTAACTTTTTTATAGGATAGGATTTTCATTTATTATTATAATATTTTTAAACTAAATTTTTTTTAATATAATTTGATTCATCACACAATTTAAAAAAAATCTATTTCCATATTGGATGCTTTGTATTCTGTCCAACAATATTCATGGAGGAAGAAACTATAATTCATTATTTGAGTTGTGTGTGAAAATGTTTTTGGGTTCCTCTACATTCTCTTTGAATAAAATCAATTTTTGATGGTGAAATAATATAGGAGAAGAATTATTTATACACATGTGTTGAATAAATGTGTATGTATTCGAGTTGTTTATTTCTATCCAAGGTTATAATGGGTTGATGAAGGAGAATCAAATGAGGGAGAATGGATAAATATTCATTAGATTTTTTTTAATCAGTTGATGAAGAAGGGTATTGAGAATTTTTTAACAAGTTCTTATATAGTTGATGATGATTCTCTCAGCCATGATTTGATTAATAAAAAAGTATTCGAAATATTAGAATATTAGGGATATGAACTCGATAGATTAAACTAGATTGGAGAAAAAAATATGATATGTATAGGATATACACATTGCAGTTGGAGATTATGTCCCATTGGATTGATGGAATAGATTATCTAGCTTAATTTACAGAACTTCTACAAAGTTAAATTTCCAAAATATGTTTTATAAGGTGATAATATTCCATCATGGGAATTCCATGATATGTATGATATTTTTAAATTTTAAAAAACCTTATATTGTTTTCAATGATCTTAAAAAATGTACCAAATATATTGGGATCCAATTTTATTGATAATGATTATATTTTAAAAATGATATTTGTATAATTGATTAAAAATTAATAACGATGAAAATATAGCTATGTTGTTGAACTAGTTGCTAAAAAGGATTTTGGTTGGGTAATATAAATAGATAAGAAGTGAGTGAATAAAAGAACTGTAGTTTTGGGGTATAACCAACTATGGAACAATCATGTATTAGTAGGTAAACAAACATGGGATAGACAGATGAATGACTATTGGGGTGGTACAACTAGTTGATTTGTATTTATTTTTATTATTATAATTTGTTTATAATACAATACATGATGAGTGAATGACTATCATTTAATATAGTTATTATTGTTAATGAACAATTAAAATATTGTATAATTATCTCTAAAAATATATTACATTATACGATGTGTGGTTGAGTGATATATTTTATTGGAACATAACCTTACCATTTTTTTAGGATAATATGTTTTGATAAATTTGAAAAAATAACTTTATCATTGTTTTCCTCTTCCACTCTTAGGTATCCTATACTCATATATGATGTTATAATATCATTGTCTATGTTACTAAGAGATTGTATGTTTATGAGGTTGGTCGGTTGATAACATAGTAGGTGAATTTTGATTCTCTTGTTTATTAACTGAATAATTAATGTGACCATACTTTGTTTCATGACATGTGAATATGTGAATCCAATTTTGTACAAATGAATGACCACCATTGTTTATAAAAAATATTTTATATGATTATGGGAGGGATTTTCTAACTCAACAAAAATTTTACAACATAAAGCATATATCTAGTATTATAGATCTGCAATAAGAATTTATATTTGTTAATTTTCTATAGTTATTTATTTTATAATATCATAGAATCCATTAAATATTATTGTTAAAGATAATTTTTTGTGCAATTTGTTTGAATTTTATTATGTTAAATTGATATAAGAGGTTAATATATCACATTTCCATGTTTTATACTCTCTTTTTTTGTCCCACATGATTCTTGTGGGAGGTGGTCTTCAGTCATATCTCTTTTCATCACTACATGACTAATATGGGTTCATAGTTGGGCAGGGTCATGACAATGTTGTGTTTTTAATATATATGAGAGTTGAGATTATGTTTTTTGGAATATAAATATCCATAAATTCCATTATATATGAAGTTAAATAATGATAATCAAGTTTATTTTGTGTTGTAGTAAGTGAGACCAACAAATAAATAGGCAATTAGGCCCCATTTATATTATAAAATTGACTATAATTTCACTATGTAACTTATTTTAGGTTATAATAATAAATGTGTAGAGACCCTAAAAAGTAAATAACAATTCTTGTTTATGAAATTGATTTAATATATTGAATTTGGTTGGTGATTAAAGTATAATATAATAAAATTATATTAAATTAATTCAATGTAACTTGGTATGGGGGTTGTCTAAACTCTGATAAACAATATATGAGATTTAGGGCTGTGGATGAGAGTTTATCTGATTACTTTTTATGAATATATTACTCTGTAAAGGTGTTATTAGTGCAGTTCGGTCTAATTTTGTGAGTTTATTTTTATATTCATTAATTATTAGATTTGACTATGTAAATATTAGTTTTGTAGTGATATTTTAAATTTTTATTTTCTTAGTGGAATAAATTTTAGAATTCATTTTAACATCTATGTAATAATTTCTATCACCATGAGATAAGGGTTAATGGAATAATTTATAATGTAAAATAATCATATATTTTCAATTAATTAGTGTTTTCCTTGGAACATTATATATAATTTTTAACATATATGCTAATCTATGAGACTTTTGAATTTAAGGAAATGAGTTTTTTAATTAATTTTTTTGTAAAAAATATTATGTGTTAAAATAATTCATTATTATTATTAATTATAATGTGGATATTTAATTGAAATTAGTTATTTTGGAGATTTATTTGTTGAAAAATATATCGAATATACTGTTGTTATATAATAGTTCTTAAATAGAGGCACATGTTTTATAATGAGTAATACTTGTAAAACATTATAATTTTGAGAATTTTTATTTTTTAGCACTATCAATGTTGTGATGTTATGTTATATTGTTTTCTATGTAATAATGTTCAATTGTTTCCATGACTAACTGAATTAGTGATTTTCCATTTGGAAAGATGTTGTCATAAATAAGACATATATTTTTATTTAATAAATAATGATTTCATTGTCAAAATAACAATTTAATCTAATTTTAGGGAATTATGAATAATTATTAATTCATAAAGGATTTCATTTTAATGGATTTCCAAATATTAAAATCGTCTTGTTTAGTTTTTATTGATTAAATGTTTGGATTTCATGAAAAAATAATATCTCGTTTAGAGGTGAGGTTATGTTTTATTGACATTTTAAGCAATACCATGTTACTAAATATACGGCAACAAGATCTATGTTTACAAAAAAATCAATTGAGTTCATTTCTAAATTTTGAATATTTTAATGTATGAAATGTATTTGATTTAATTTTTAATGGATTAATGGATTATGGAACAAGGGGGATGATTTGGTTTTTGTTGTTTTTTGATATTTTTGTGATTAGACTAAGAGAATATGTGATTTATTTCTGCATGATGAATATGTTTTCTGTTGATGTTTGTGGATATAAATTTGGTCATTATGGAAACACTTTTCCTTTTTTTGTTAGAATATGATTTAATTTTATAGATTAATCATACTGCTTTAATTTTTTTGGTTGATGACATGTAATTGGTGTGTTCTCTTAGAAATGATTTCAGAAACTAGAATGAGTTATGGGATATATTTTTATAAATATCTGAGTACATAGAATGTGGATATTTTTAGAATTGGCTTTTGGACCTGAGGATGAATAGTGTCTAAAATAGGTTTACGATAAATTTTAGTTGATTAGGACTCTGGATCAGTTAAAGGGTTCATTATGTCTTCAATGGATTTAATGTGTGGATATATCATGGAAAAATGCATGTAATGGTCAGATGAATGTGACTTTTTAGAAATATTTTCCTAACTTGTTCAATAAGATATTTGTTCACTATGAATATAATAATGAGTATATGAACGAGATATTATAATGACCGTAAGGGCTTATACTGTGCATTCTATGGAGATTCATGTTTTAATTAATGGTCCATTGATTATACCATAGTCACGATTAAGACATTGGAGGATGAAAATTTTATTTTGTAGCATGGGAAAATATTATATAGAGGCTGTAAATATTTGGGATTTCACTATCATTAGAGGTGAAATAACATATTGATGTGATTTATAGTTGTTTATTCTTGGATTATTAGGAGATAGAAGATGGAGGTTCGAGTTCTGGGTCTTATTGTAGGGTTACCTAAAGATTAATGAAATCATATAGAGTATTATCTGTGTTTTATACTATGGGGATTAATAGCACAATAGTCTAATGAATTGCGAGTTAATATATTTTTTAGTGTGTTTTGGAGTGATTGATTGATTGATTCCCCATTGACTCATAGAGTTTCTAGTAATATGTAATTTGAGAGTTATTTTATAGGATGGCTGAATTTCTAGAGTGGATAGTTAGGCATTGGTGATATTTTATTTATAATTTAATTTCAAAATATTCGATGTCCATAAAAAATTTACTTTTTCAATGTATTTAATCTCTAAAATGACACATTTCATTTTTGTTAATGTGTTTTCTATGGAATCCATTAATAATATTCGTCTTTATGAGAGATTCAAATTTTATATTATATTAATTTCTAGATGGTGTTTATAAAACATTGACTAATTTCGTAAATAACCCGAGAAGATGATTTTTTTCACACATGAATGTGTCATTTTTAAGATAAAATAAATTTATTTTTATGGGAATTAATATATTTGTAAAAATAACTTCATTACAATATTAAGATATTTTGAACTGATTAATTTTCGGTGTAAAATAATTATTTTGGTTGGCAATGATTGGGTTACTCATTCGACATTATCAATTAAACTACAACTCTAAGAAAATTAAAATCTCTTTTAAAATGTTTCCAATATGGGTGTTAGGTTTTTTGTATTTCCCTAACATTTAGGAGTATGGTTCTATGGTGGAATTCATTAGTCCAAATTGGTGTACACATGGTAGACAATTCTCATTGGTTGTAGGATTATACAAAGATGATAATGTATTTTCATTATGTGAACTACTATACCTTAATTTTATGGAGTACATTATATGGTTTAATCGAACATAATGGGATTATTATTGCATTAGAATATATGTTTTAGGAGGGTCATATTCCAAGAATATGTGATATTAAATTTATTGATCATTTATTGGAATGAATCATATTGTTCTTTTGTAGTTCATAATATTTAATTGAAATTGTGCTTAATATAATTGATAGTTATCTCTCAGTGAGTTTATTGGTATGCTTGTTGAATGTTTCTCTCATTGTTTTGGTTTTGATTCTCAAGGAAGATATTCATTTGAGATATATCTATTTTAAAAACTTAGATATTTTTTACACTATTATTGATTGTTAATGCTGTTATAGATTCAATGATGTTATTAATGTAATGATGTTTATATTGGAGATAAACTTTAATCTTGTTTATATATACCATGTTGTTGATATATGTGTTGAAACATTAAGAGTTTCCTATAGTATAATAGGCAGTTTGGTGATTAGGTTTCTCATGATGTATATGAGTTTTCATGGAACATATATTATTAGATAGTTTTAAGGATTTTTATGGCGGGTACTCATGGTTAGTGGATTTCATTGTGTGACATGATTTTTGGATGAGGACATCAATGTTTTTTAGTTTCTTAATCATGGAATGTCCACCACAATTGTGAAATCTAGACATGTTTTTGGATTTCAATTTTTCTATGACATTATATGTTCCATCATGGTTAATAGTTTTTGATGTGGCCCTTCATCATTAATATCATACTTTGGAGTTTTTTTGATGTGGCCCTTCAAATTATCACATGATGAAGTTTGATTCACTAATAAAATGTAAGAGGTTTTGATTCACTGAATCACCCCCAATCGTTGAATCCTCATTTATACATGAGATATTTTTATGTCATAGGAGAGAGTGGTTTACTTAATTTTTAGAATATTTATCACCCTTTTTTAGGTGGATGGTTCTGAATTTACGTATTTTACCATGTAAAATCATAATTCAATTTATATCATGATTTATCCCATCTTATATGGAAAAATTATTATATTAAGAAATAATGGATGTTTATATATATTAAATCTAATTTTTTTGGATTTCCTATACACTATAACTAATGGGTTTCCTCCACATGATCGTATTTTACTATAACAACTAAAAATAATGAAAATATAGGTAATAATGAAAAATAAATAAATTAATTATTGAAATAATTATTTAAGAATCACATTCTCAATGTATGATATATCAGTAATTATAACCTAATTTTTTTAAGCATGAAAATTTCAATGACAAAAATTAAAAGGTGAACCAGGAAAAGCTACATATTCGGAGATTAAAATATGGTGATATAAAAATTCAAGAAGAAGAAATTGTATTATTTTTAATCAAATGATATAATGATATTTGTTAGTACAATAATATGTTATAGTGATAAATTTGATGATTTTATAGTGTTTTTAATGGTAGATCATATCTTAATAGATAGGATTAATGGAAAACGTAATACTCTTGAATAAAACAATCTGAAATCAAATCCTATAGATGATTTGTTCCAATTTGTAATTTCATATGAGATGATAAATTAATGTTTCATCAAGAAGAATAAAAATGATGATAAATAAATCTCGATTATGTCAATGAGGTTGGGGAAGCATTAAAAAGGACAATGACAGGGATTTATTTTTCGGGTTGTCTAATTTGAGTCAGAAGTTTATATGATAATTTATAGAATATTTAGAAATGTGAGAAACAGAGAGGGAGGGATTAATGTTAAACACCACGATACATTCTTTTTGTATAGTGTAGTCAAATATCTTTTTAAATTCACCTATTTTAAAATAATATAAATATAGCATTGAAAAATAAGAACCTAGGGAAGTCATTAAAAATATATCATCACTATTAGAAATGTATTTCCTCTAAAGGTATGTATAAACATATCTCATAACCTAAATTTCTATATTTAATATCTAAATTTTTAATCATGGATAGTGGTGATATTGAAGAAGAAATTATGATTTCAAGATATTTTGATTAATAAATGGTCATTATAAAGGTGAAAGAAGATGAATTCACATGTGAATGTTTTAGTGATGTTAAATAAAATAATTTTAAAAAAATATTTAATAATAGATATATCAAGAATATTTTTTCAATGATATTTGTTTTGGAAAAAGTGTTAAAATTTTTTAGAAAGAAATTAAATCACTATTATGAAATGAGAAAAATATTATTGAAAAATAATTAAGGATGAGTAAATAACTTGATGACTTAAAAAATATTATTGTTGAACCGATGAATACAATATTCAACATAGTATTATTATTAAGATATATAGATACAATGTTTTATATTTTACATCAAATATGATTGAGTATATAAAATAATCTTTAAAAACATAAGATAATATTTCATAACACTATTTATAACGATGGGTAAAACATTAGTTATGTCCTGGATCATTGAATGTAGCATGTATTAATCTCAAATAAAATTATAATCAATAAAAAATCTCTTCAATATTTGTGATTTTGAAAAAATTAATGATGTCCATGATTTTAAAAAACATATAATGATTTTATTGATTCAACTAATTTTTATTAAACCATCATAAATTCAAAAAAAATACAACAAATGGTGATGAAAATTAGGCTAAGAATTAATTGAATATGAATTTGGAATAACAATGACTTATTAAAAATTTTGTTTCATATAATGTATAAAAATTAAGAATAGTAATATGGTTGAATAAATGGTTCATAATTATTGACATCATGATATTTACGAAATATAATATTCTCTTTATAGTAATTTTTGGTACTACGGACGTTTTGGGAAAATTGAAATGATGTATTAGTTTAATTATGAATATAATTATGAGTTAATATGTTTTGGAATAATGAAATTTAGCGGGAATAACTTATCTCAAAATAGAATAATTAATACACCTCCTGTAAAATATATATATATATATATTAATGGATTTCATCCATTTGGAGATGTTTATTAATGATGTGAGAGACATTGTTATATATAAAAAAGGTTTCCTTCAATGATTCCATATAAAATTTTAACAAGTTATATTTCTTATATGTCTTCGAGTTAGTAAGATAAAATCAAATAATATTATTGGTTTCTAATGTTTCTTATAGAACATCCAATGAAGAATGTATATAAATTTTGAAAGGTTTTTATCATCCACATATTATAGGATATCTAAATCATATCATTAATATTTAATAATATAATAAAGGATTAGTAACTTTTGGAAATGTTTTATCACCCCAAATTAACAGTTTTGGATTATTATTGATTTTTATAGATTAATTAAAATCCAAATCCACAATATATTTAGTAGGATTAAAACATAATAATCATTGTTTGTATCAGTTATGTGATGATGTGAATGAAGTGTTATTTTATATTGAGGGGTTTTTGTGATTAAATTTATAGATAGACTTATCTTGACAAAGGGACTGAAAATAAGAGGAAAATTCTTTTAGAATGGTTATGCTATAAATTCCTGTTTTTTAGCTAGAATGATGAAAAAAAACTATGGAATCAAATACATAGTTATATTAGAAAAAATAAAATGTTTAAGAAAATTTATGGATATAACGGCCTTGTTATTTTAATGTTGAAATTATAATGGAAGTGGGGTATTTCCAATTTTTAAAATGGAATGAGTGGGAATATTCCACACATGATGGTGGAAACATAAACTCTTCATTCTTTGGAGAATATGTTATTTGGGAGCCCATGATGAAAAGATCAACTAATGGAAACCTGTAATATATTTAAATTATTTGAGATTATATTTTCATTAGATTGATTATATTAAATAATGATAAAATATAAGAATTAAAAAGAATTATAATATTTTTTATAAGTGTAGAAAAATAATTTGGTTACTCTTTATGTAGACTCAAAATAGATATTTATAAGATCTTAGTTTTGGATGTTTTAAATTTAATCATAAAACTCATTGAATTTATCCAAAAATAGATGACCATAAACACCACCACAAAATGGTGAGGTTGAATGAATTAATATATGTCTTATGGAGATGGATATAATGATGTTATTAGATCAAGAGACACCTCATTTTTTATAAATATGTTTTAATGCAGAAATAATTCATATACATATTCATTTTCATAATAGATAAAATATTGATATATAATCATATAAGCTGAATTTCAAAAAATTACCCAGTATAAAGTATTTAGGAATTTTTAGAATCCCACATACTATAAATTGGAAAGGGGAAAATATGTGAAAGTTTAAATAATATGAATTGATTATATAATCCATCAATATAAAAAAAACATGGAATATGGCATTATTGTTAAAATAATGTGATAGATAATATTTTTTATTTTTCTATGATAATGTTATGAAAAACATATATGTAATTAATTATTGTGAAATTACATGTTTCAAATGTGATTATGATTAATCATTTCTTAAAAACCAAAAATGTAAATATTTAGAAAATTTTAGAATAATGAAGATGTTCTAGATGAAGATTTTTATTCAACAAATTCAATGGATGAACCCAAATAATTTGATCATCATCGTATACAGATAAATAATGTACATATACCAAATAATATTATAAGTCATAAGAAATAAATTCAAACTAAAATAATATGGAGAAAAAAATCTCGTATTACATTTTTATGTCAGGTTTCACCAAATTATATGGAAAAATAAATGAAAAATCAAGATTGTGTTGATGTAATGAATGAAGATATTGATAATATTAAATATAATGAAACATATGAGTCTATACCCAAACCTGATGGAACGAACATTATTGTAAAAATGGTAATTTAGAACCAAATTGAATGAAAAATGTGTTTTTCTGATAAATAATGAAATATTTGTGCATAAATGATACTCACATATTGAAGGGGTTTAATATTTTGAAAATTTTACATTGCTTTCAAGACATCAAACCATAATAAGATTAATTTATAATGTAGAAGAAATAATTTAAAATATCATTCAAATGGATTTCATGTTATCCTTCCAAAATAGTGAAGTACAAGTTGATATATATATATATTGAACAAACATATAGTTTCTTTATTAATGAAGTTGATAATTGCTTTGGATGGTTAATTAAGTCTTTATTATTATTAAAACACACCCCAATAGCTTTATATTTTAATCAAAGATCCTCCATGATGAATTTTAATTCTAGAAAATGTAAATTTGATTAAAATACTATCATCAATAATGATAATAGTTTATTTCACATTGTTATTATTTATGTATATGATATCAATAATGATGTAAGTGGTGTAAAACTTCAAGAGGATTGTTCTATTTGATATGATGTTTTTCATTATAATGAGAATTATTGGTGAGAGGATGTATTTTGTTGGAATATGAATTTCATATCAAAAGTATTATATTTTCCATCTAAATAGAAACATGGTAATAAAATTTTAAAAAACATTGTATTGGAAGATTACAATCCAATTTATTTCGAATTTTTAGTGGGTATAAAGATAGAAGAACAAGACCAATAGAAATTGAGTAGATTTAAGGGATCTCTAGAAGTTTATTGAAGCTTAATTTACTTAACAACTTTTTACCAAGATATATATTATTTTGTTACACTTTATTCCAGATATAAATGTGTAACAAAATAATCTTATTTTATGGTTTGAAATTTAATACAAGGTTTCTCCAATTCCATAATATAGTTTGGGTTTAAACATCATTGATAATAGAATCTATTTTAGTTTGGTTATGCAGATTCGCAATGAGAATGATGTTTTAATGATAAAACATATAAAAATGGTTTTTATTTTTATCATGGAGAATTATGTGATAATAATAAATTTATGAAGTAAATTTTAGTTTCATTGTGAACATTGGTGGTTGAATATGTGGCTTCACACCGTTCATTGATAGATCTTATATAGATGTAGTCCCTACAAGATGATTTGATGGTGGAAGTGATGTGGCCATTAAAATTGGGGCGTGATCATAAATGTGAAATTAATCATTTATTTGCATTTTTTTATTAAAGGTCTATCCACATTGAAAATTAATATCACTATATTAAAGATAATGTGGAGATGAAATATATAATGTTGAAATTATTTCCAATAAAAGTGAAAATTATAGATGTGTTTTTTAATCAACATTAAATTGATGAATTTAATAATATAATGTCAATTTAAGATATTCTTAAATATTTTCAATTTTCATATTATATTTTTATATTTTTACATATTTAATATTTTATTTGGGTATTTATTTCAACGGTGTAGAAAATTTTATAAATTAAATAATTCCTTTTATGTATTCCTTCATATTCATTTCTAAATGGGTTGCCTAAAATGTATCTTGTATTACTTGATATTTGTTGGCTTTTTGGGGAACCATAAATTTTGATAATGTTTTTAATATATGTAATATAAATTTTCATTATTTATTAACTATTTTAATTCTTTAATGAAAATGGATGCATAGATATTTTAGGATTGAATGAATTTTGGTTGTAATGATGATGATCATTATAATGGTTGTGAATATTGTGTTATGCTATATACATATAGATCAATATATAGTAGAGAATATGGTATAATTCATTTAATATTGATATCTATTCCAATCATTTAATTAATTTAGGTTTATAATTTTTGGATAGTGATGCATTTTAATGATTTTATATTTTATATTGATTTAGGTTCCTTCTTCACCAACTAAATACATAGCGGCGATAATTGTGATGAGGATCTCCATTGATTGTTTTTGTGATTTGTGGTGTAAAATATATCAAGAATATAATATGGATAATTATGTTGGAATTTTCTTTCAATACTAAATCAAATGAGATGTGATTAAATTATATTATTTCATGTTATTTTTTCTTAATACTTATATATCATAAGTAATGTTCATGCTGTTTTTAAAAGAAAAGTGTACATTTTGGATGGATTAGAAAATGATAAAGGTAAAGAAACTATACAATATAATCATTTAACATGACACATAATATATTTCCATAACATAAATGATAATTCCACCTTTCCATAGATATGTACCACGATAAATATAAAGGAGGGTTTGCATATGGTGCCTTCTATTTTTTAGAGACCTTCATGGTATACTGGGAAATCCACACCATAGGTCACCATATAAGGTTTTCTGTGGTTATAACAAATTTTTAAACTCCACAATATATCACCATAACCATGAAATACTAAATATATAGATGAGCTATTACACTCTAGCTATGAATTCCATAGAACATTTAGGTGATAAGTAAATTTTATGGGTTCTTTTGATTTGCAAACCTCTAGGTAATAGACAATTTCTATGTTTTATTCATTAAAAGTTGGGGAAGACAACACCATAGGGTTAATTACACCCCAATTAAGAATGTTGGAAAATTTCAGTGGCTCAAAAAATTATGATTCTTCCATAGTGAAACATCTAGAGCATACCAAAACCTTGTGTGGATGTTATGGGAAAATATTTTAATTTTTTGATTGTATCTTAATGCTTATTTTCAACAATACATTACAATATTCTTGAAAATTTCATGAAAAATATAATTTAATCACCATTTGATAATGTTTTTGGATACATAATTCTATAAAAACTACCCATTCAAATTGGATTAAATGTATCCTTTCTGAACTAATTACAAAATGCATTATGAAAAAAGATGAAATAAGTTATCTATTTTTAATGGAATTTAAAAAAAATATTTACAATGAAATATTTACGAAACGATATATTTTTTTAAAAAAAATATAAATAAATATATAGGGAACAATACGTTGAGAAATATAAGTAGAATATAGTTTAATATAGATAATGATCAAAGTTATTAGACCAATGTTTTTTTATGATAAAAAATAATAAATAGTGGAGAAGAACATCATATTTTGAAATATATGGTTAGAAGGATTTCCTTTGTTGATATAAATTTTTATATTATCAATATTCATATATTTGATGAAATATAAATGTTAGGAGACCTAATGTAAAACTAGTTCATTGATAAACCATGGTCATTGTTCATATATGTTCAAATTAGAGGGTTATTTGAACATTTTTTTTAATTTTGATCAATCCAAGGGATGTACTTCTCAATTTTTGAGGTGAACTAGGTAAATTTTTTATATTTATCTTATCATTTTAATTGAAAATTATTAGGAATGAAATAAAATGATGTAAAGGTTTATTTCATCTTTAAAATATAACCCATTTGGAATCCCTTAATCACCCCAATTATTGATTCATCATTGATATAGGAGGTTCCATTTCATTCATGGATGGAGGATTTAGTAGTTAAAGAAAAAAATTAAATATACCATTATTATTTATTCTTTATTCTTTTTTATGATGGTATTTAAAAATTATTTCCTCTATATAAATTAAATTGTTTTATAAATATTATTTATATTCATAATAATTGTTTTTTTTTTCATTAATAATTTGGAAAATTAATTACAAAGAGTATATTATACCACATGAAATTAATTACCATCCAATTTTAGGTAATGACACATATTAAATTTTTTTTTATTGTGATCAAATTTGGATATTCATGATTACATTTGAGAATACTATATGTATGTTGTAATGATTAAAAAAATATTTTTATATTTTACACAGGTTTTATGCATTGAAAATATTTAACAAATTATTAATATAAATATAATGAAGATAAAACGATTTTTATAATACATAAATTATCAGGGTTTAATTGTTTATATAAAATCATGAAAATCAAAATAATCTGGTTAGAAGGGTGGCCAAATTATTGAATTTTAGTTTCAAAATAATAATTCGTCAATGTAATAAATTACAATAAAAATAAAAAAATTAAAATTCTATCAGTATTGTATATGTTTTTTTGGAAAAATAGGTTTTTGAAAGTTATCAATTTTTGAATAAAACAAATCGAAAACATATAATTAGAGTCATTGGAATTACTATTAGTTATATTTTAGAGACAAATGTTACAAAAAATAGTTGTAAAATGATCAAAAGTGACGAAATTAATTCAGAAAATTGATAAAATATATGAAATTTAGTGTAGATTATGTTATCATATAGAGGAGAAAAAAATTACTAACATACAATATATGGTATGTATAGAAAGGTAGAAATGTAATCATTTTAAATAATTTTAATATAAAAAGTAACATTTTTTTCTAAAAATTAAAAAGGTAGATAATGAGAACAAGATAATCAGAAATATTTAGATAATTTATGTGAAAATTCTATTACTAATTTGAATGATGATAAATTTAATTTGACATGAGCTATTTTTTTATATAATAATATTTACTTTTTAAATTATATTAAACTTATATGTGAAAAGGGCACATTCAAATATCATAATTTGGTAACACACTCTAAATTACATGAAATTATACGATAATAAATTTAGATTAATTTTGTGAATTATAGAATAAAATTGGAATAAATGTGATTTATTTTGGATGGAATAACAATAATATTATATTTTATGATATTACAAAGTTTAAAATTAAATTTTCAATAAATCTCCACGATCGACAGGTAGGGTTTATAATTTTGTGAAATTTTAGGAAAATTGGTGATGATTTATTTATGTCATGTATGAATAAGAAAAGGATAAACACATTATATAATGATTTGTATTTGATCAAATTTACTTATTTTTTTGAAATTCAATTCTTTAAATTAATGTTAGTTATATGTATTTTCATAAAATGAACTTCAATTTTAATTTAAAATAGTATTTTTAGAATATAAATATTTTGAATTTTAATTAAACCTTTTAATAACAACTTATAGATGTATATGGGTTCATGTTTTATTTGAGTTTAGTAATTTTTATATCTTAAATACTGTTATAAAATACATGATACAATTAAAATAGTTAATGATTTTGTTTATTTTATTTTATTTTTTGTATATTTATTTCCTATAGTGTTTTTTTAATATAGAAATTATTTTCCAAACAATTATATCTATATAATATTGAAATAAATAAATAAATAAATTGGACAAAATTGACAATCAATTATTATTCCCCATTGGCTGGTTGTTTTTTAAACTTTGTATAATGACATTCAATGATCAGAAAGGCCTGTTTGAAAAAATTTGTTTCACTATTTTGAAGTCAAATGTTATATGTAAATAAAATTTATGTATCTCTATTAGAAGAATCTATATCCCTTATTATAGTTTTGTACTGGAAATGAAAAGTTTCACCATTTTATTGATGTATTTATCAAAAAAAAAATGATTATAACTAAGTGGGAATAAAACATTAATGAATTCTATTGAACGTATAATTGGGAAATTAGTTAGTTAGTAAAAATATAACACAAAACTTAAACAAAATATATGTTATCTGATTTGAAAAATAATTTTCTATTTATACGACATCATGAGTTAATATCCCATGATAAATTATAATTGTTTATAAGGTGTTATAAGAATTTTTGAAAGAATAATAATATATTGAACTGTGTCACATTGTAATGAGGGATAAAATAGAGGTATTATGAAAGGAATTTGATATGTAATTTTTAATAACTAATATCATCACTCAAATGAATGACATAGATTGGTACTAATTTCTTGGGTTGACATAATATTAGATATAGTAATTATTGATAAACATTGGAATATTATTAAAAATCGAAAAAGATTTTTTTTATTTATGTCTATCACTTGTCAACATATGATATATTAAATATTAAATGATTCATTATGATCTAATCCATTTACATTTTTTCCCACTCTAATATATCTTGTTAGAGTATTTATCTATGCGTGGGTATTCATTAAATTTTCTTCTTAATTAACAAATTATATTTAATATATTTTTGAAGAAAAAATTTAATAAATTTATATTTTTGGTTTATTTTGAAAAATTCATCATAGGATAAGTATTAAAAAAATTAAATTTTATTATTTTACTATATAAAAAATCATGAATATAATATGGGTCAAATAAAATATATATAACCAATTTAATAATTAATCAATAGATTTTATATATATCTTTCTCATTTCATCTTAATCAAATTATGTTTTTAAATATATTGGGGCCATAAAATAACATAACCATGTTTCAACAAATAATTCATATATGATTACACTATAAAGCCTAATTTTTGAGATTATACATATATTTTTATATTTCCATGGTGGTATATATGATATAAATTAATATTTAAAAATGGGTAATAACATTGAAAATAGATTCCTGACTATGTCATGGACATTATCTTAGAGGTCAATGTGATTCCGATTTTTACATGCCCAATTGGGCATACATGGGAAATATGAAAGGATAAATACCATTTTCATTATGAAATATTATGATATAATTAAATAGATGAAGACTTTTAATTAAATAGATTAAATATAAGTTGTAATATATTGAAAATAATGTTTCATGATGTTGAAATACTACTAATTATTTTCATGATTGATCAAATTGATCTAATATATTTTATATTAATTTGTACTATTTTGGATTTAGTAAAGGAATGAAGAATGTATGATCATGTAGAGGTTTTGGTAGGAACACATGAAAAATTATTTATCTTATTATATCATGTTCAAAAGAATTACTTCATATAAAGAAAATAATGTGATTATGATAATTCATATCCTAAAGGATTATATAATTTATTAATAGTTAATACCCCAAAGGTAATGATGATTTTATATCAATTAATAGATTCTTCTCATTTTCAGTCTATAAGAATATCATTACACTATATATATTCATTTACCTTCATGTTCAATATGATATTTAGTTAATTGTGAATTGGATTTCTCTATATAAATCACACATTAATTGTTAAAGAAGTTATTTCAAGTGTGAAATTCATAAACTATCTATGATAAACTATTTTTGTGTGTATAAATATGAAATTTCCAAGGAAATAAATTAAATTATATGGGTCCCGATTTTTATTCTAAGGGTTTTTTATCTTAAATAATAAGATTGAAAGTAAAAATAAAATATATGATTCTTTTTTGAGAGTTTTATGATGTTTTTACAAAAAATATTCTTAGTTATCCACTGAATTGTGAAGCTAAATTTAAAATACAACTCATACATGGTGGTAAAAATGTTCAAATGTCTCCATAAATAATTGAACATTGTGAGTTGTTTTAATCAATGAATAATTCTCAAGGAGAATATTTATAAGTCATTCACTCATCCTAGTGAATCAACTTGTGGTGATCATATTATTTTCAATAAAAAGGGAGATAGTTCAATGTAGTACCCCCGGTTTCTGGTATGTAAACCTTACATGATGATTTTCTTGGCGTTATAAGATAAGGGAGACGTATGGGAGAGTTGGGAGATCCTGGAGTGAAGTTGAAGAAAAGGGGAAGGTGCATGGGTGACACACGGTTTGTGTAAACCATGTGTGGCTGACTGAGGAGGCAGTAGCCTCTGCACAGTCAGCACACAATTAAGGGAATCCATGTGATGAGGTCGTGCGAGGAGAGTGTCCAAGGTAGTATCTAACACACTGTTAGCGCACGGTTTGTCAAACCATGTTGACTAACCACGCAATCACTTAAAATCAGATCCTTAAATTGTGGATCTAAATTGTTTTTCCTCTAATTTCCTCATTAAATTTCTTAAGTGTCCCAAACTTGGGATTTTGGTTCTCCTATGGTTATATAAGATTATCATATCGTTCTTAAGGCAATCTGATAGCATCTCTTGGTGAATTGATGCCAGATTCTTGAGGTGTGTGATCATTCTCCTTCGTTCTTGATCGTTTTCATAGATCTACTTTGGTCTACGTCTCATCTTCTCTCAGTTTCTTAGACATACACCCGTTATGGGTAGAAATATGTGTGTGGATGCCTAATGTGACGATATTTGGTCTTGGTTGTGTTAGGAGAAGAGATCTAAGGTGGGTTTTTGGAGATTTTACCTGGTGTTATTGAGTGTTCTTTCTCCGTTGATTGGTTTCCCTTTTTGTTGAGGTATGTGGCTACACTGTCGACTCCTCTTGTTAGAATTGGTTGGAATAGTTTAAAATCTGTTTTTTGAATGGAATTGATTGTGAATAGCATGGAATAAATATTCTTTACTGATGATTTATGGTTTTGATGAAATTGTGGAATCATGGTGAACTGTGTGCATAGTGACTTGGCTATTTGAATTTAAAATTACTGATTATAAATTATGAAATTTCTGAAATTATAAATGGTTTGATAAGAAATGAGTTTTCAATAAAAAGTGTGTTTTATTTAAATGGTTTTGATGGATTTGGTTTTCAATAAAATACATCTTTATTGAAATGATTTGAATTTTTTGAACACACAAGGTTTGGATGGAAAATGGTTTTCAATAAAAGGTGTTTTATTGAAAGGATGGTTTCACATGGTTATTGGGAATGTGTGGTGTGTTTTCATATTTCATATAAGGGGCTTGGTTGTAATAGGACATTGTGCTTGGTGCTAAACGTTTAATGGCACGTTGTAACTATATATACGAGTATTGGTTGAAATATGTCCATGTGCTCGAAGCCAATGGTGTAATGGCACAATGGAATTAATTACCTTGGGATGAATTTGTAGATCGACGAGAAACCGCTCATTAGTATGGAACTATCATAATGATGCATGCATGGTGGATTTCATGGGTTTTTGGAATGGTTGGGAATGCCAAAACGCGGTGTTTGTGAAATGGTTTGGAAATTTGTTTGGTTATTTTTCTGGAAAAATAACTTGTCAGAATGTTCGGTTTAAATTTCACTTTGATGCTTTGATCTTGGATGGTTTTGGAAAACTTGTTTATATTTAGATATATGATGCTTTAGTCAAAATGTTTTATATAAAATGTTTTTTTATAAATGTGGCTAACTCTTATATCCTAGTGGCATGAGTAGGGAATTCATTGGGGATAACCTACTGAGTGTTATACTCACCCCTACTTTGGAACATCGGTGCTTTTGCAGATGTTGTATTTCGAGACACCGTTAAGGGTAAAGCATCTAATTACTAATGGATCATGGTGATGTTTGGGAGATGTTGTGGAGCATGGAGGTTGTGGACCGCAGAGTTGTGGTGTCTTTTGAGAATATCTTGTTTTCATTCGGCTGTGTACCTTGATGTTTGGTATGGTCTTCTGCTGATGTGTACCTTAATGTGGTTTAATATAAATGAAGATGTTGGTTGACCTTTCATTGATCATGCATCATATAGTTAATGGTTGATGGATGGGTTTATTCTTCTAAGGGTAAATCATCCCCCACTTATACTTGATACCCTTCGACATTTATTTCCAGCCTTTGGCATCTTGTGAATGTCTCTTAAGGTCTAGTAATGACTTGTTTTACTCTCAAGCCAATTAGGATAAGAGGGTCATTGCAAATGTTATCATATTGTTCGGTCCTTGCCTATCAAGTGGTCATTGATGTTCTTGTCCTTGGATTTGATATTTCTTCTTGTCTATTCCTTGGGTGGTCATCTTGGATAGGAGTAGGATTGTCAGAAATTGAAATGTATAGAATAAAAGGACGTAGCTAACCTGTTTATGCTGAACTTCATGTTACCAGAGTGTTGGTTACATAGGTGTTTATGATACACTAATAGAATGATGGAAATCTCATTGTTGTGGGTTTAGTCAATTATAGGAGCATGACATACATTGTAGAGGAATGAATTCCCACTAGGATTTCATATATCATTTCGAGGAATGAGTAAGAATTTTGTGAAAGGTCACAATTTATGAAAAAATATGTGGAAATTTTTTACAATCGAAAGACTTTGAAAGAATGGCATTTTTTGTATTTTGAAAATGGAATGATTTTCAAAAAGTATGTTTAATGTTTTCAAAAATTGTTGAACATGGAAAAAGGTTGTTCGAGAACATGGTTGTGATAGTTGATGAGATAGAATTTGAAATATTAAGCCAACTATTTCTAGAGTGTTATATTGATAGATTTTGTTGTTGGTTTAGAAAATGGCACCTGGTAGGCGTCGTAAAAAAAACCTGAAAATTTTGTGGAGAATGTGGTTGCACCTGATCTACATGGGAACCAAAAGCTAGGTCAGAGTATTGTCTAAGCCTTTCAATCTATGGAGACGAGGAACCAGAGGAATGAGCCCTGACATGTGGATCATACCATCCAGTTCGTGAAGCAGAATCCACCAAACATTAGGGGTGATGCTGAACCTGAGAAGGCAGAGGTGTGGCTAAACAGGATAAATCGTATATTCGATTTTGTCGGCACACCTGTGGAGCTGAATGTAAAGTTGGCGACATATATTCTCTAGGATCTTTCATGTCTATGGTCGGATTTAGCGGTGCATGTTAAATTGAAAGTAGACCATATATGGGTGTATATTGAAGACTTTTTTAAGAAAAAATACAATCTTTACACGTTCAAGATCTAGAAAACGATGGACTTCTTCAGCATGAAACATGAGAGAAACAGTTGTTGAACATGATAACTCTGGATAGATAGGAGGAGACATGATGATACCCACGGGAATGGGTGGGAACTCCACTACTGGGAACAAGTGGAAGAGGGACACCTACTTCCAATGTGGGAGTGAAAATCAAAACCAGGTGGAGGGATCAGTTAACCTTCCTCCACGAACCCAGAGCAAAGCATGTTGCTTTCAATGTGGTTCGACTAATCACATGAAACTGGAATGTACATCACCACCGAGAGCATGCCTCAATTACAACAAGATGGGGAATCTTCAGCGATATTGTCGCAGTGCTCCACGATCGGGTGACTGGGACACTTCTCAGGCATCGCAAGCATCGTATGCTTCCACAGGGTGAGGACAACAAAATCAGTCTCACCAGCAGAACAGAGCATGTTATAGTGATTCCAGGAATACCAAGACTCCTCAGGCAGGGAAATATCAACAATTCAATAAGGAGAAAAGTGAAGCAATAACGAAATTGTATGGAGTTGAACAGATGATGGTTGATGATCAGGTTGGACCATCTATGGTGAGAGGTAAGATTCTTTTGAATTCTACCGTCATGCAGGTGTTGTTCAATACTAGTTCATCACAATCCTTTCTTGCTTCTCATATTGCTGATTTGCTGAACATATAACTAAAAATGATTCCTTATGTCTTGAAACATCAAACTAAACATGGTGAAAGATAATGTCAAGCCTTCTTGGGTAGAGAATATGCTATAACTGTTGATGGAGTTGAGATGATATGGGATTTCTATGTACTGGATATGGATGTCTATGATATAATCTTGGGTATGAATTGGTTGACAAGGTTTATGTCTCACATCGACTATGATATGAGAACAGTTAGTTTCACGACTAAGTATGGCATCGACCATCTCTTTAGAGGAGATAGAATGGTAATGAAAAGTGAAATGATCTTGTTGGCACCAATGGTGGGAACGATCACTTACCAATTGGCAGTGTTGACTTTTGCATCATTGGAAGAGAATAGGAAAATAGTTTTCCAGCTCTGTTGGATCAATTTCTGGAAGTTTTCCCAGAAAACATCTCAGGATTACCACCTGAAAGATAATTGGAGTTTACGATTGATCTCCTTCCAAGGACTAGTCCTATCTCACATACATCATACAGGATGGAACCAATGGAGTTAAAGGAATTGAAAGTGGGGTTAGAGGTGCTGGAAAGTAAGGGTTTCATTCGGACAAGTGTGCCTCTGTGCGAAGCAACAGTTTTGTTTGTAAAGAAAGCAAATAAAACTCATTGGATGACTTTTGATTATCGTAAACATAACCAAGTTACGAGAAATAATAGATATCCACTTCAATGCATTGGTGATCTATTTGATCAATTAAGCGGAGCTCAGTGGGTCTCAAATATTGAATTACGATTAAGATATCACCAATTGTGTGTTTGGAATGAGGATATTCCAAAGACAACTTACAGAAGCAGATATGGACACTACAAATATTTAGTCATTCCTTTCGATCATATGAATGAACTAGTGGTTTTCATGTCTTTGATGAATCAGATATTTCAGCAATATCTGGATTATTTTGTTGTGGTGTTTGTGGATGATATATTGGTGTATTCATGAACAGAGTTTGAGCATGAGAAACACCTGGAAATAGTGTTGGAAATCTTTCGAGACCATCAGTTGTATGCAAAATTATCAAAGTGTGATTTTTTGATACAAGAAGTACGTTTTATGTGCCATGTTGTTTCTCATAAAGATGTTTCAGTAGATCCAGAAAAGATAGAAGCTGTTCTTTCATGGAAACCGCCGCAGAATGTTCTTGAAATACAAATTTTTCTCTATTTATCTAGTTATTACTGATGCTTTGTCCGTGACTTCTCATGAATTGCATTGCCTATAACAGCATTGAAAAAGAAGAACAATAAATTTCAATGGACTAAGGAATGTCAGAGATCTTTTAAAGAGGTGAAAATTCTCCTTACATCAGCACCTATCTTAATCTTTCCAGAATGAGGGCAAGGATACGTGGTGTACTGTGATTCTTATAGAACAGGGTTGTGTTGTGTTCTCATGCAAGGAGACCATGTGGTTTCTAATGCATCAATGCAGTTGATAGTGCATGAGAAAAATTACCCAACACATTATTTGGAGTTATCTTTTGTCGTCCATGCTTTAAAAACATGGAGACACTATCTCTTTGGTGAGAAATTTATCATGTTTATAGATCACAAAAGCTTGAAACACATTTTATCACAGAGAGATTTGAATGTGAGATAGAGGAGATAGATGGAGTATCTTTAAATGTCGAATTTGACTTAATTTATACATCAGGTAAGGGAAATTCGGTGGCTGATGCATTAAGAAGAAATTCGTATTCTCAGTTGGTGAAAGAATCTTCAAACAAAAGGAAATTGATGTCGGTCTTAGTTGACATGCACATGGAATGTGAGAACCGAGGTGAGGTTACGGTTTTCTATTCAGCTATTCTTGTTCCTGATCTGGTAAAAGTGGTCAATGAGGCATAAAAATATGATGCGAAAGGTCTGGTAATGAGTTCAAAACTCAATGGTGGGGAGACCATTGATGGCTGGAAACTGGAAGTGGGTTCAGTTTTTTGTTTCAGATATCAGATTGTGGTACATATAGTTTTTCAGGAAAAACTCCTTAATTCTTACCACCATTCAAGATGGGTTGTACATCCAGGTACATATAAGTTTTATATTGCACTAATGTCACAGTTTTGGTGGAGTGGCATGAAAAGGAAGGTGGTCGAGTTCCTCTCGTGATGCTTAACTTGTCAGCAGGTTAAAGCAGAGCATCAAAGAACAGCTGGTATGTTACAGTATTTACCTTTCCCACTGTGGAAATTGGAGCATAGAGTAGTGTATTTTGTTATAGGTCTTCCAAGAATGGTCTAGAAACATGATGTCATTTGGTTGATAGTGGATCGTCTAACCACGTCGGCCCATTTCATCCCGATTCGTGATACCTATACGGTGGAAGATCTTTCAAAAATCTATATCCGTGAAGTGGTAAAGAGGCATGGTGTACTAGTGTATATAGTCTTAGACAGAGATTCTAAGTTCACATCTCGTTTCATGAAATCATTACAGCAAGCCCTCGGGACTAAGTTAACGATGAGTACGGCGTATCACCCTCAGACAGATGGGAAATATGAGCGGATGATACAAACGTTGGAAGACATGTTGCGAGCTTTGTTAATGGATTTTTGTGTCTCATGGGAGAGTCATATACCATTAGTGGAGTTCTAATAAAATAACAGTTATCAGGCCTTGATACACATGGCTCCGTTTGAAGAATTGTATGGGCATCCTTGTCATTATCCACTATACTGGGTGGAAACTGTTGAAACATCACTAATCAGGCCGAGCATGGTCCAAGAAACAATGAAGAGGATTCAGTTGATTTGATAGAGGATTTAGATGACTCAAAGTTGTTAGAAATATTATGTAGATCACCATCACAGACCGTTGGAATTCATTGTGGGTAATCATGTGTTCTTAAGGATCTCTCCAAGACTTGGACATCGTCATTTTGGGAAGCAAGTAAAATTATATCCTCGTTATATAGGCACTTTTGAGATACTATAACGGGTTGGCAAGGTGGTGTATTAGTTGGAATTACCACCATGGTTCCCTTCAGTGCACAATGTGTCCCATGTATCTCAGTAAAAGAAGTATCAACCCAATCCTGACCATGTGATCAGATGGGATCACATTGAACTAGATATGAATGCTTCATTGGTACATATCTCGGGGTAGATTGTGGATATGTAGGATAATGTATTTCATGGTAAAAGCATCGGTCTAGTGCGGGTTTTGTGGAAACATGGTCAGATTTAAGAAGAGACTTGGGAACACGAGAACGAAATGAGAGAGTAGTGGCCATAACTCTTTCAGACAATCATTTTTTCTAGATTATAGGGACGGAAAGGACAATGTTGGGAGGAATGTAGTACCCTCGGTTTTTGGTATGTAACCCATACATGATTCTTTTCTTAGTTTTAAAAGATAATGGCGAAGAATGGGAGAGTCGGGAGATCCTAGAGTGATGTTGAAGCAAAGGGGAAGGAGCACGGGCGGCGCACGGTTTTCTAAACCGTGCGGCCAAACCATGCGTGACTGACTGAGGAAATAGTGGGTTTTGCATGGTCGACGCACGGTTAAGGGAATATGTATGATTAGTCCATGCGAGGAGGGTGGCCGAGCCATTAGCTAACGCAAGGTTAGTGCACGGTTTGTCAAACCGTGCAGACAAACCGTGTGATCACTTAAAATTAGATCCGTAAATTGTGGATCTAACTTTTTTGCCTCTAATTGCCTCATTAAAGTGCCTAACTAGATCTAACTCGGGATTTTGGTTCTCTTAAGGTCATACAGGGTTCTTCCATCGTTCCGGGGGTGATCTGAAGGCTTCTCTTGGCGAATCGAAGCTGGATTCTTGAGGTATGTGATCGTTCTCCTTAATTCTTGATAGTTCTCATAGATCTACTCAGATCTACTTCTCTTCTTCTCTCGGGTTCTTAGATATACGCTTGTTATGGGTAGTTCTTTGTGTGTGGATTCCAAATATGCCGATATTTGGTCATTGTTGTGTTATTAGAAGTGATCTATGGTGGGTTTTTGTCGATTTTACCTGATGTTCTTGAGTGTTATTCATCTGTAGCATGGCTTCGCCTTTTTGTTGAGGTAGGTGGCTTCACTCTCGAATACACATGTTAGAATTGGTTGGATTAGTTTTAAATTGGTTATTTGAATAGAATTGATTGTGAAGATCATGGAATAAATCTTCTTTAGTGATGATTTATGGTTATGATGAAATTGTGGAATCTTGGTGAATTGTGTGCAATGTGACTTGGATATTTGAATTTAAAATGACTGATTTTAAATTATGAAATTTCTGAAATTGTAAATGGTTTGATGAGAAATTGGTTTTCAAAAAAAAGGATGTTTTTGTGAAATGGTTTTAATGGATTTGGTTTTCAATAACTAGGAAGCTTTATTGAAATAGTTTGAATTGTTTGAACACACTTGGTTTGGATGGAAACTGTTTTTCAATAAATGGTGTTTTATTGAAAGGATGGTTTGGGATGGTAGTTGGGAATGTGTGGTGTGTGTTCATATTGCATGTACGAGGATTGGTTGAAATAGGACATTGTGCTCGGTGCCAAACATTTAATGGCACACAATAACTAAATGTACGGGGCTTGGATGAAATATGACATTATGCTTGGTGCCAATGGTGTATTGGCAGATGGGATGTAATTACCTTGTGACGACTTGTTAGATCAACGAGAAACCGATCATGAGTATGGAATTGTCATAACGATGCATGCATGGTTGATTTCACGGGTTTGTGAAATGGTTTGGATTTCCAAAATGGGATGTTTGTGAAATGGTTTAGAAATTTGATTGGTTATTTTTCTGTAAAAATAACATGTTGGAAAAGCTCGTTTAAATTTCACATTGATGCCTTGAGCATGGATGGTTTTGAAAAACTTGTTTATATTTATTTATAAACTACCTTGGTGAAAATGTTTTATATTAACTATTTTTATATAAATGTGGATAACTCTTATATCCTAGGGCATGAGTAGGGATGTCATTGGGTAAAAACTAATGAGTTTTATACCAACCCCTTCTTTGGCACATTGGTACTTTTGTAGATGTTGTATTCTAAGACACCAGTAAGGGTAAATCATCTCATTACTAATGGATTGTCGTGATGTTTGGGAGATGTTGTGGATCTTGGAGCTTGTGGACCACAGAGTTGTGGTGTCTTTTGAGAATCTCTTGTTGTTCTTTCTTTGTGTACCTTGATGTTTGGTTTGTTATTCCATTGTTGTGCACTCTGATGCGGTTTAATATAAATAAAGTTAATGGTTGGTCTTTCATTGTTCATGAATCCTGCAGAGAATGGTTAATTGATGTGTTTATTTATTAAAGGTTAAATCGTTCCCCACATATACTTGAACCCCTTCGGCATTTATTTCCAGCCTTTAGCGTCATGGGGATGTCTCTTAATGCCTACTAATGACTTGTTTTACTCTCAAGCCAATGTGGATAAGTGAGTCATTATAGTCAATCGAAATTTTCATCGATTATAGAGAACATAACATGGTCACTACGAATAATGAATATCTTCTACCCAATATTGATGTGTTTTATGATCAATTAATGGAAATTAATCTTTTTAAAAGATAAAATTTTATTCAAGATATTAGTCAATGTAAAGTAGCATGAAGATTAATTACATTATTACATATAATATATATAATATATTGATTTATAGTGATTACATTTGGCCTATATATTTCCCCTAAAATTAACATGCCTTTAAAGAATATATAATATTATGATTACCTAGCATCATTTTTTCTAATCTGTATTGATGATATTATTATATATCCAGAGATAAAATAACATTATGTAGATTAAATTAATATATTACTAATATTTATATAGAGGGATAATATATATGGATAATTTATCCATCCAAAGATAAAAATTATTATTTAAAATTTGAAGGGGGAAACCCAAGATAATGTTATAATGTATGAATGTAATGAAGTCTGAGTGAATCTTTATAGACAAAAAATCAAGCAATCAAGGGGATGGTAGCAAAGACAATTAAAGATAGAGAAATTATTATCATAAGTATCATATGAATTCAATAATTTATTGACCATGATACCCACCCTCCATATGTGTGTGGGATTAGTGCTATGGGGAAAAAATACAAAGTATTATTTTTGGAAATAGAGTTTAATTTTGGTTATATATAAAATCATTCAATTGTATATCTATTGATTCATCAATGATGGTAGTTATTTGTCATTGGACTAGAAATAAAATGGAGTATTATTTCTATAGTTTTCATTTCTCGGATGGATATAATCAATTCATTATTGAATGGGTTGCAATATTATCCATTCCACTCACCATTTTAACTAGGAAGAAAAACATGTTCCTCATGAAATTAGATTGTTTGGAAAATTTCAAGGATCAAAATTAAATGTTATTGAGATCACATGTTCATACAATAACCTATAGAGTAGAAGGTTGTGTGAAATAGGTAGGATAACTAAAAAGGGTATTGAGGTGAATTATTATGTGTAATATTATGGTGATAGATTATACCTCATTTTAATTTATTGTTCATGGGAATAATTACCCAACTCATGATTTTTAGCCTGATGTGATTATTTTTTAATTTATTATATTCAGAAATTATCTTCACTGAAATTGGTTTTCCAAATATACTCTTCATAAGATATTAAAGTACATATTCATATATAAATAGTTTATTATAGAGTAAAGACAATGGAAATAGTTAATTAATGATTATGAATCCTGAATAAATTTTCTCGCTATGAAATATAACAATGTAGTTGATAGATTAATTCATAATAGTCATGTTATAATATCAATGGTTATGATTTAAAAAGATCCAATCTTTTCAAATGTTGGATATTAAAATATTAAAGGAAGGTGGAAAATGTTATCTATCTCAAATGGGTGTTGAACAGTCTATCCAATTAAATATTTAATAGGTGAAATAGGAAGCTGTAAAACAATAAAATAAAGTCCTTAAGGTTTATGTAATCAACCTTAATTTTGGTAGAATGATAAGGATTAAAATTCATGGATTTTTTCCATCTATAATAGACGTGGAAATAAAGATTTTGGATTACACTCATAGTTTATCATTATCTATTCATAATGGATGTATTATGATTTATTGATATATAAAAGAGTATTTCATCTAGGATTACATGAAAAGATATATTGTGTAATATGTATCTGAGTGCATGGTATATTAACAATTATAGGTTTAAGACAATATAATATTGGGATATTATAGACATTAACAATGAAAAAATAAAAATGGGAAAACATCACCCTTAATATTTTAATCAGACATCCTAATACAATTAAGGGTTAGAACAGTACATTGTTTATAGTAATTTACCATATGATGTAATTTCACTTCATATCAATATTTAGAAATTTGTCTCTCGATTTTCCCCGAATAATCATTCAGGAAGTGGTAATGTTATATGGAGTACCACATTCTGTTGTCTCCAGTCAGGATAAAAGGATAACCTTGATATTATGAAGAATTATCTGACAATATCATATTTTATAGTTGTTCTTTACAGAAAATAATCATCCTCATATGTATGTTCATCTAAGGAGAACCATCTATACCAGGTTGGATATGTTGGGGAATTTTAGAATTTATTTTATTCATTATTTGGATCAACACCATCCTTTGGTCAATATTTTATTCAAAAATTCTCTTAACATTAGTATTCAAATAGAACCTTATAATGATTTATAAGGAAAAAAGTGTATAAGTCCATCTACATTGGATATTTCTAGGGAATTAATGATATTAGGTCCTAATATACATAAGATATGATAGATAAATTAAAATATAATAGTAAAAAAGTCATGCTTCTTAGAGTCAATAAAAATGTTTTGATGACAATCAGTAGTGAAATTTGGTATTGAATGATGGTGAGAATTTCATCCAATTAATTTCTATATTGAATGTTGTTATGAGATTCAAAAATAATTGAAAGATAATCCCAAGGTATATTGGTACATTATATATTCATAATTTAGTATAGATGGTAACATATCCCTTGGAGCATATAATAATCAATTATTTGCTTAATTATATATTTATTGTATATCTCTAGAGGAAAAATATACATGATCATTCACATAGATCATGCCTCTGAATCATGATCATTTTAATGATGAAAATATAATATAATTAAAGTATTATGGATATAATGTAGTGGATAACAATCGTAATTTCCTAAAAATAGTTTTATGGGGAAATCATAAATATGAAAATGAAACTTGGTAACCCTTGGAGTTAAGGAAACATTGATATAAACCATTTCTTGTATCATAGGTGTGAATTTTTTAGGTGGAATTCATTTTAATGGGGTTATAATCTAATATATGAGGGTTTTATAAAATATCAAATTTCAAACATAATTTAATTTCATTGATAGTTTACGATACAAAAACCCTTTTGTATAATTTAATCATTATTTTGAATTCCATTATAGCCTAGCTGTTAATTTTATAGTATGAAAAAGATTAATTTTTTTAAATTATATTTTTTAAAAGAATATATTTTATAGTAAAATATATTTATACATAAAAATACATTTTACACATAAATGTTGTATATTTATTTTTAATGAAAAAATATGATTATTTTTTACACATTAAAATAAATTATTTGAAAAGGTAATATTGTTTTTTAAATTAATATAATACAATTTTCTTATATTGAGGTTTTTGAAATTTTATTAAAATGTTACTTTTTTATTAATAATTAATTTTTTATTATTATTGAATAATACCTTTTGGTTTGAAGAAATTTAAAAATTTAATAGACTATAATATTTTTTTCAAAAGAAAAATTAGTTATTTTATATATATTAATAATCATAATATATTCATTATATTTAATTTTATCTAGATTTTGTTAAAAATAATTATTAATTTATATTTTTTTATAAAATCAATTTTTTGGACATTTTTTAATATAAAATTTAAAATAAATTTTTCCCATATATTAATTTCATTTGATAAAATTTATAAAATATTTGTAATAATCATTTAAATATTTTTAATTATTGAACTTTTATTGAAGGACCCAATAAATATTACAAATTTTAAATATACATCCTGACGATTTTTATAAGGACCCGTCCTTAAACATTACTTATTATTGAATTAAATGAATAATTCACATAGAGGATCTTTTCAGGTTTAGAGTTTTAGAGAATTAATACATAACTATTACATCTCAAAAGATTACAAAGTAGACACTTCTACTGAGTTTCCATAAAATAAAAACTCTTAAAAATAAACATTCCTAGTTCCATGTTTTAGATAGCATGATGTTTCATTGTTCCCATACTTGACCCTATTCCACATTAAGTCATGTGAAGAACATTTCAAAAAAAATCTTGGGGTGAGCATAAAAAGCTCAGTAAGGAATACACAAAGAAGGAAAACTGTTAGTTTTTCAAAACAACAAGTAAACCATGAGTACTTTATTAAAGTAATAATTTTCACCATTATGATGTATTATATACTCTTAAATGAATAAATGATCATTATTTACCCTTTTGTATCCAAAATATTACCATAAAACCCATATACATAACATATAAAAGTAACTTGGGACATAAACATACTTAAATGGAATAACCACACGGCCAACTTCCACACATATCACTTAATGGAATAGCCATACGGCCGAATTCCATACCCAATGCATTGGAGGTTATAACGTAACCACCCATCCTAGTATTCATGGCACCACGCGTCATATGGTTTATCATTTAACAACCCGTCAAATGTCCATGTACAATTATAAAATCATAAGACATAAAACAAATATAATGGAAGGAAAAATATCCACATTTGGATCATAATATATCACTAAAATATATTTTCATACAAAATACATTATAAAAAAACATTATCAATACCAAAATAAATAAATGAGTATATGGTTATTATTTACTTTAAAAAACATTACTTCTTGTTGAGGAAGCCAAAGTCCAAATAATACATGCGGAGGCGGAAAAGGTCGTTGTCACTGCATACGTTAAAAGAAACATTCCTTTTTGACGTTTTGTAAAAAGCTTCATAGAAAAAAATTCCTTTTGTATAAAATTAAAAGTCCAAGGGGTATATACACCGTATAAAATAAGGTTTTGTATTAGAACAATATATACCTCAATGAAAGGAGATTGAGATGAAGTCCCTTACAAAGACGGTATCCTTGGATTAAGGATAAATCAATTACATAATTATGTGTGACAAATGAATACACCAAATAAAAGTGGATATAAAGTGTAAAACAATCAGAGGTCATTCACATTTATTCATAGAATATCATATTCAAGGAGTACAAGTTTTTCCCAAATAATCAAAATTGGGTTTAGAAGTTCCCTTGCAAAAATTCGACAGCCTAACGTCGTCACTTCAAAATTCAGAAAATGAGTTGATGAGAGATAAAAAGTGTATCTCGTCACATGGACATAAAATTCACATCAATAAGGATATAGAAGAACATATCCCAACATTACAATATGTAAATTAAAATATCCAACAAAATAAGTCTTTTAAAATGAGGTGGGTGAATAGTTTCCTTACCAACTTGGGTATCTTTCGATACATACACCCCATTAAAGAAGGACAATACTACATTGATGTAAATAATAATAAAAAAAATTATATTACATAAAGATTAGAATAATGGGAAGTACATATTCAAATTAGAGTAAATGGTGGCAAATGTAGCATAAATCTCACATGAATAAAAGTGAGATGAAAAATCCCTTACGAAAACTCGGTAGCCTAATGGCGCCACTTAAAACGTCCAAAAATGGATTGATGAGATAAAATAGGGTCTCTCATCATATTAAAATAAAATTTACATAAAGAGGAATATAAATTAACATCCCCCAACATAAAAAAGAGGAGATTAAAACAAGTGACATAAAGGAGAGTACATAAAAATAAAGAGAGAGGTTGGATCTTTTACGAAAAATCGGCAGCCTAACGACGCCACTCAAAACATCCAAAATGGAATGATGAGAGAAAATAGGGTCTCTCATCATATTAACATAAAACAGTACAGTAAGAATAATATAAATAACATCCCAATCATATGAAATATGAGCATAATAGGAATGACATAAAAGAGGGAACTTAAAAAGAAAGAGAGGGGTAGGATCCCTTACCTCAAGTCAGAATTGTCTTGTTCGTTTCTTTATATTCCTGAATAATAAACTTTGGTCAATTTATAATTGATTAAGGACCTCCTTTAAATATTATTATTCAGTTCACATCACATATTATAATGTTATAATAATTGTTTAATAATGTTAGTTCATATCAGACGTTTTTTCAGATGATTCGTACATGAGTCAAAAATGAAATTGTTTGAAAATGATTGCCCGTGTAGTTATAAGTAAATCATTTCCAGAATAGTATTAATGATTAAAATATAATATATATCCAGTAAATATTCATTTTATACTATTCCATAACATTTGGAAATAAAAAATGAAAAGCACCGTTCATGGAGACGGTAGGCCGTACATACGCATGAACGCAACTTTCATTTTTTTCATATTAATTGAATTAAAAATAAATGAGATATATATATTATAATTCTAGTATAATATATATGTTATATAGGTCACATATGTTCATTAATTGTATTCTTTATACACTCCATGTATTGCTTGAACGAGTCACATCACTTGAGGGGGTGGTAGTCCAAACTTCTTCAAATGAAATTATCGCATTTTCACAACATGAAAAGAATAAAGGTATGTTTTAAATATAAAATACAGAAGCATATAGTGAAAATAAATACCATATATATCATATATAAAATAAAGTGACATAATAATGTCCACCTTTAAAGGTGTTAAAAGAATATTGAACAATCATCATTTCGTGAGGTAGTAATTCGCCATCCACAGAAACAGTATGTTCTTTAACCATTAGACAAATGTGTGTGTAAGTGTAGTTATAATCCTTCTTATAACAACATAATAGTTTATTTAAGATACTGTTTTTGTTACAAAATAAAGGAATAAAAAGAGTTTAGGGGGTCAGAGAAGCAAAATGAAACATA
Source organism: Viscum album (assembly GCA_963277665.1). Classification (NCBI taxonomy): domain Eukaryota; kingdom Viridiplantae; phylum Streptophyta; class Magnoliopsida; order Santalales; family Viscaceae; genus Viscum; species Viscum album. The sequence continues at coordinate 50,282,808 of OY728143.1, read as the reverse complement.
ATAACACAAGAGAAGACACTACATTTAAATAAGGTAACTCTTTTTGATTTGACCTAAAAAGCTTCCTTGGAATGACTTCTGCCCAAATTGAGGAATCTAGGAGAAATATGGGTATGTGTAAATACACAATGGTCAGGATTTGGCTGAGAAAAAGGCTTGGGATGTGTGGGTAAGGTGGTAGATGTGGGGGCCTTTTATAAGAGGAGAGGAGGGGCACTTTTGGAAAGTCTTGGAAAGTAACATTATTATAAAATGGTTTCCGGATTTTAAAGGTCCCAAAATTATATATTTCTAGGATAGGTTGATAATAGTTCTAAATACACAGATACAATAGGTTTTTGACAAGTTTAGGTCTTATATTTTACATTATGTTTTCATTTTACTTAAATCGTTAAATAATGAGGTAATCACTGCATAATCATGGTGTCAAAAATAATTTAATTTGTTTAATGTCTAAAAATTATTCAAAAAATATAATGATATAGGAAATATTTTAAGCTTTCAAATTAATATTAATAGTCAATAATATGACTTGGATAACCGCATGTAAATTTTTTTTAGTAAAACAACATTTGTTTGTGAAATTTTAATTTTAACTTTAAATAAAAAGTTATTAATGTCAATTTCCTACCAAAGTGGCTCCATGGGGACCCCAAGTTGACCCATTGATTGACTTCATCGGCCATGACACATCCAGTAAGGTTAGGACATGTTTAAAGGTCATTTCATATTAATAAAAATTTATTTTTACCTTAAATTACACTAATTACCTCTAATCACGATTAAAAACTTAAAAGATACTATTCACCAAAAAATTATTTTTATCCCATTGAACCAAATTTTTCTTCCTAATGGAAACCATGTATGTCAGATTTTTTATATTCAAATCCCATAGGTGGTAAATTTTCATTTAACTGAAAAACAATTTTTTTAAGTACCACTTAGTGGTTTCACTATTCATCCAAAATTGATGTTTTTCCGAAAATTACCAAAAATTCACCCTAAGATAAATTTGATTTTCCGAATTCAGAAATGATTTATATTTTAAAAAATTAAAAACATATAAGATACATTAATTAATTTTATAATTAATTTCCACTGTCAGAACAAATAGTGTGTTTTTATGAAACAATATATATCAAAAGATTGACACTAGTTTCAGTCTAATTTTAAAGTGAATTTAATTTCAATGACCACTATTGGATTAAATGGTAAAAATATATTCTAATTTCACTTTAAAACCAATTAAAAATATAATCTAATCATATAAATAAATTATATTAAAAAGAGGTTTTTAATTAAAATACATCAATTTTCACTATTCATTAAAAAATGAACTTTAGCGGAAAAATACCAAAAATTTACACAAAGTAAATTTTGATGTCCCGATTCGGAAGAAGAATTTTATTTTGTCAAATATAACACATAAAATTGTCAAATAGTGGATTTAAAAGTGGTTTCCCATCAAGAGGCAGTTAATCAACCATTTAAGGAATTTTAGAATGTTTACGCTTAAAATTGGATTCATTCGCATTTTTAATCGCATAACAATTATTGTAAAAAGTAAAAATATTTGAAAAACATATATAATAATTTTGTAGTTAGCTCTCTTCATTCCCGTCATTACAACAACTAGGTGTTAACTACAATTTCAAATAAAATTATTTTATTATTAGAGTGCAACGTAAGATTTAAAAGAAACTCGTTGTTGCGTATTGGGTAAGCCATCGAGCATAGAGTTACCTTTAAATTAATATTGAAATTTTATTCACGAATAGGGATAAATATAAAAATTTATTATTCTTTATTTACCTGGGGTGTTACAATTTTTATTTAAATATGTTTTCCAGTGGGGGTTAAAAAACAGTTGATAATATTATTTCCATATAAAAATTTTGAAATCAGATTTTATTGAAATATTTAGACTTCCTCATTTTACAATATTTATTATCAATCAATTTGATAAAATTTTTCATTATAATGACTTAATTATAATTTAATCCTATAATAAATTTCTTCTTTGTAATCTACCACAATTATATAATGACACCCCACCATTCTCTTCATTAGACCACATTGGGCCTTTTATTTAAATCAAAAAATAAGCAAATATTTTCTAAACATATCAATCCATGATTTTTTGGTCACTATTTTCCTAGAATATCATTACAATGGTACTGATTAGAGGAACTATATAATTAATAATGATGTAAATGTAATCATCTTACACAACCTATTTCATTTTTATTCTTCTTATATATCCTTAAAATTTATGGTATTATTTTTAAAATAATATATTATACTTAATAACTAAATTTTACTTTTATCTGTGTATGTGTGGAATATCACATCTAGATAACGATATAATTATGTTCCCATCACCATCATAAGTTTATGGTTTTTATAAATGTTTTAATGATTTTATATGATACCAATAAATAAATAATATTTCGTAAATTATAATATTACATATTCTTTCATACCTTCAAAACCATTTGAAAATGATAATGACACTTATGCGTACATGCGGACCACCTCCTCCATGGAGTGACATTATTCATTGTTTGGGTAAGATTTAAAAGTATTATAATATAAATTTATATATATATATATAATATGATATATTATAATTATTTGTTAAAAGTGAATTATTATTTATCATTCATTCATTCAATCAGTTCAAAAGTGAAAATTTATTTCATGAGTGCAAACATCCCAAAGTCTCCATGAATCACAAAATTTATTTATTTAACCTGATATTTCATGGATGAATATAAATATTCATTTAATGAAAATATATAATATTTATATAGATAATTGAATTTTATATATGATTTAACAATGATAAAATTAAAAGGACTAGAACAAATAAACTAAACATATCATGATATATGATACAGATAAACCCACAAAATCATGATTTTAATAAGTAATATTTACTAAAAGAATAAATAAATGTAATAAGATTATCAAATATTACATTATGTTCATTTAAATTATTATTTTATAGTATTATTATAAATTTAGATCTATTATATTAAAGTATCAATAACATTTAGAGCCTGTCAATCTCAAGGTAGGGTATATTTTTATCCATCGTCTTTCTATTAGAAACATGCGATATTCAAAATATGATGCATATTTCTACTTCAAATAATTCACATTAATTAATTAAATGATTATTTAAATAATTAATTTTTTTATTTACCAAACTATATAAATTTATCTCTTTCATTAGGTAATTATTCAAATGTTACCAAATAGGTAAGTGATTTAGGTTCCAATATAGTTGACTACGGAGGATGTTTATAATAATGTTTATAATGATAAAATTCCCTAATTTTCCTCTAAAAAGTCTCATGAAATTATTAATCCCTTAAATATTATTGTAGAAAAAAATCTTTTCATTACCCTCTCTATTAGAACTCATAATATTGATTTAATATTTCTAATGAAAATCCACTATTTCAATATTATATAAAAAATCATTTTTCTTCCTTGTCCGTTTTTTATAAAATGATCTCAATTATATTTATACTATTTTCAAATGTAATTTTAAATAAATTTTCAACCATTTTTGAATTCATTATAAAATTATTTAAAATAAATAATGGAATAATTTTTTTCAATAAGTAACATTTAAATTTTTACTCAAAATGTGAAGGAAGTTTTTATTTTAATATACATTACATGACTAACATTTCATGATATTATGAAAAAAAATAATTTTCCTCTCACCTTATACACATTCACTTTTTTTTGAAATAATTTTTTTCTATAATATTAATTAAATTATACGATTTTTTTTTATTTTAATGTAAATAGATTATTTTCCTGAATAAATGTTCCAATGATCTTTTAAAGTAATTTTCATCTTCTATAACAACCAATGATTTCACTTATAAATAATTAGTTTTATAATACCACGATATAATACATATAATTTATATTTATTTTTTAGGATTATGTTGATGGGATTTTTATGAAACATATTTATTGTCATTTGTTATTCTATGATTAATTGTTGAAATATTTTTGAATATTGATTCTATTACTTGATATATGAATTAGGACAAATGATTCATGATCTTGTGGAACACATATAAAATGATTAAAATTATATTATCAGTTTTATAAAATAGTAATTCTCTTAAATAAATTGTATATGGATTTATTTCAATTTAGAAAATATAGACTAGAATTTTTATTTAATACATATTATTAAGTGACATTTTCAATCATGCTAATATTTAGATTGAACCATGTGTACAAATGTGATAAAATAGATAGTGAATCCAATATAGTATGATTATATTGGATTGATGCATGATTATGTAAATGGTTTTACATGTTTATGTGTATTAATATATATATATCTTATGAAAACAAAATTATTACATGGATATTATTATTTTGTTCCTTTATGATTCATCTCTTAATACATTTGAATATTTTTGACCAAGATCAATATTAAGATATATGATACATATTGTATGGCTTGAAACTATTATTATCATGTTATAATAGACTTATTGTTATGTTATTTTTAGGTTATAATAGTTACATCCCTTCATTTCCATTAATAATCATCAGATCTCACCATATATTCTTATATACAACGGTTATGACGAAATGTTCTAAGTAATTTTTTTTAAAAATTGTTATATTTATGATGAAAATTGTTAGAGATAATGTATAATTATTATTTTAAATTAGTTTTTGTATCCATGATTCCAATGAAACTATACATATTTGATTCTAGTGTGGAATGTATTGTTGTGTTTTGAATATTCACTTTATAATATATTATTTTTATAAAATAAATAAATTTATCACTATAAATTTTATAGTATAATTCATAAATGATTCCCTCATTTATCAAACAATGTACAATAGAAATGATCATTTCAAAAATTAATTACACATATTCATTCCAACACATATATTTAGATATCAAATCCAAGTAATTATTCATAAATTTTTTCAAAACCGATGTAATCCATGATAAATAAGTAGAGAACCTCACATAAAATTGGATAATACCATGGATACTACACAATGAAACATTATTGATTTATTATATTTACCTAATGACTAAAATAATCAATGTATTGAATTCAATAAATATATAAGATATGAAACGCTATTAAAAATGATCATTACATATTAAAAATATAAATTTTGATATCATATAATTCAAATAATGTTATAAAAAAATAAAAAAGGTATCGCAAATGATCAACATGATCCCCCAATGATCACAAAAAAATTTAATATCAGTTATTAAAAACACTATAAGATTACCATGTTGGGATAAAACCAATAAATTAAAAAATCCCTTAAATTCAAATAGTTCATTCATGATTAATAATTTGACAGCCGATATTTTGGAATTCACATATATAAATATAATGGTACATATAAAAACCCTTATTATATTACCCACATCTACTTATAACTTTACAATAAATAATATTTTAAAAATATCATATGAATATTTATCCTATATAAATATTCAATTATTTGTGGGAGAGGATATGTTTTCATCACCATCACCTAATTCAATCCCAGATAATGAATTCATGACCACATTATACCATATTTTATTAAAAAGATATAATCAAAACTCTTCATAGAGAAATTATTCACAACTTCAATTCCTTATGTTAAAAATTATAAATATAAATTTAACTCCTTAATAACATTCAATGAAAATACTATATTGAGAAAACTCAATTTATGATATGTTGTGTCGAATAATTTTCACAAACTCAAAATCATGTATATAGGGAAGTGTTAAAAAATTTCATAAAAAGCACGTAGAATATCCTAAAAACACTAGGAAACACATTATACTATAATGAGTTATCTTAGTTTAGTATGTGACTGTTCATTCTTATGTGATGATTATGGTTCTATAGATCTATTTAATTTCAATAGGGATCGTAATTCGGTGGATATAGTCCATTTCAATATTCTCCTCCCCCAGTTCTTTCTCAATATTCAAAATTTGTCCTCCATATGGTAGTGTATTTTTTATGATTCTATGGATATTTTTTTGTCATCCTGTCACCTCAAATGGAATACCCTCTCAGTCTGTATGTAACATCCCAGGTAAATAATGAATAAAACATTTTCATATTTATTAATATTTACGAATTAAATATTAATTTTACTTTAAAGGGGTTTCTATGTTCGATAGCTTACCTGATACGCAACGATGACTTCCTTTGAAAACTTATGTTGCACACTAGTAATATAATAATATTATTTTAAATGGTAGTTAACATGTAGCCATTATATTGGCAGGAATGGATATAAATAACTAAAATATGATTATATATGTTTTTAAATGTTTTTACATTTATCCAATAAAATATAAAATCTTAAAATACGGAAAGAATTCAATTTTAGGCATTTATACCCAAATTTTCACTAAGGGTTCACTTATCACCTTTTGACGGCGAACCATCATTAAATATATTTTTGAACAATCTTATAAATTATATTGGACCAAATATAACTCTTCTTTAGAATCGGGACATCAAAATTTACTTTGTGTAAATTTTTGGTATCTTTCCGATAAAGATCATTTTTTATTGAATAGTGTAAAATGGTGTATTTTAATTCAAAACCTCTTTTTAATATAATTTATTTATATGATAATATTATCATTTGAATTGGTTTTAAAGTTAAATTAGAAAATATTTTTACCATTAAATCCAATAGTGGTCATTGGAATTAATTTCACTTCGAAATCAGACTGAAACTAGTGTCAATCTTTTGATATTTATTGTTTCATAAAAACATGCTATTTTTCATGACAGCGGGAATTAATTATTAAATTAATTAATGTGGCTTATATGTTTTGAATTTTATAAAATAGGCTTCATTTTTGAATTCGGAATATCAAATACAGCTTAGGGTGAAGCTTTGGTATTTTTCTGAAAATCTTCAATTGTTGATGAATAGTGAAACCATTATGTGGTACTTATAAAAACTGATTTTTCGTTTAAATAAAATTTTACCACTTCTGTGTTTTGAATTTCAAAAATATGACATACATGGTTGTTATTAAGAAGTAAAATGTGGTTCAATTATATTAAAATATTTTTTTTGGTGAATAGTAACTTTTAAGTTCATAATCGCGATTAGAGGTAATTAGTGAAATTTAAGGAAAAAATGATATTATAATAAAATTAAAATACCTTGAAACATGTCGTACCCTTATTGGATGTGTAATGGCCGACCAAGACAAGCCATGGGTCAACTTGGGGACCCCATGGAGCCACTTTGGTTGGGAAATGACATAAATAACTTTTTATTTAATGTTAAAGTAAAAATGACATACACATGAGGTGTTTTACTAAAACAATTTTTACATGGTGTTATACAAGTAATATTTTTAACTATAAATATTCATTAGAAAGATAAAAAGATTTCCTAAATCATGATATTTTTTTATAATTTTTAGACATTAAATAAATAAAATTATTTCTCACATTATGATGATGCACCGATGACCTCATTATTTAACGATTCAAATAAAATGGAAAGATAATGTAAAATCTAAGACGTACACATGGCCAAAACCTATTGGATGGGTAGATTTAGAACCCTTATCACTTTTCCTCGAATCAAATCAATTTGGGACCTCTTAAATCCGAATACCATTTTAAAATAAAGTGACTTTTTTTTACCTTCCAAGAGTGCCCCTCCTCTCCTCTTATAAAAGGCCCCCACCTCTACCTCCTTACCCACACCCACTAAGCCTTTGGCTCGGCCAACCCCTGCCCATTTTGGCTCTCCAATTCCCTCTATTACTCCTTGAAGCCTAACTTTGGGCATAAGTCTTCCCAAGGAATCCTTTGATCTCAAATCTAAGAGAGTTACCCGATTTTAAGGTAATGTCTTTTTTTGAGTCCTTTTGTTTTATTTTGCTTCTCCAACCCCCTAAACTCTTTTTATTATTTTATTTTGTAAAAAATCCAGTATCCTCAATATACTAGGTTGTTTTTATAAGAATTATTCGAGCTACACTTACACAGACATACATCTAATGGTTAAAGAACATATTGTTTCCTTGGATGGAAAATTTCTCCCTCCCGATACGATGATTGTTCAACATTATTTTAACAACTTCAAAGGTGGCCATTAAGATGAAACTATATTTATATATGATATATTATATGTTTATGTTTTCCTTAAGCTTCTGTATTTTTCATTTTGGGCATACCTTTATGGTTTCCATTATGGGTAAACGCGATAACTTCATTTAAGGAAGTGTGGACTATCGCCCCCTCAAAGTGATGTGATTCGTTAATGCCATATGTGGGACATATAAAGGATGGATTTAAAGTTATTAAATATGATTTTATACTGGAATTATAATATACCTCCATATCATTATTATTTCTTTCCATTAAAATATGGGATAGAAATGAAAGTAGCATTCATGCGTACGTACGGCTTACTGTCTCCATGAACGGTGCATTTCATTTCTTATCCCCAAATGTAATGTACTATTACAAGTAAATGTATATAATGGATATATATAATGAATTATACATCTAAATGATGAATATAATTCTTTAATTAAAATATACATACCTCTCATCTAGTTTTAATTCCATTAATATGACAAAGAAATGAATGTAGCGTTCATGCATACGTACGGCTTACCGTCTCCATGAACGATGCATTTCATTTATTACCTCTAAATGATTATGTAATATTATAAATACATGTATATGATGGATATATATGATATATATTCTATCCAAATCAGGAATGTCATTCTGGATATAAAGAACCATTGACCACACGAACAACATGTAATTGTAAGAAGTCCACTTTCGACTTAAGAACCAAATATCGACAAAACAAACATTTTTAACTTAAATGGTCACATAATGTTTATAATATGGAAATAAGTTATATAAAAGGAATAATGAACTTTAAAAATGTTCTTAAAAAAGTAGAAATTAACTCATTTTTATTATTCAGGATGTTAATGAACGATCGAGTCAAGTCGGACGCGAGGTAAGGGACATCGTCTCAATCTCCTTTCATTGAGGCATATTTCGTTTTATACACAACATTATTTTATACAGTGTATAAACCCCTTTGACATTAATTTTATACAAAAGGAATATTTTTCTATGAAGCATTTTAAAAAACGACAAAAAGGAATGTTTCTTTTAACGTACGCGGTGAAAATGACATTTTCCGCCGCTGCGTGTATTATTTGGTCTTTGGCTTCCTCAACAAGCCGTAATGTTTTTAAAATGAAATAAATACCCTATAATATTTTATGTATTTTGGTATTGAAAATGGTTTTTATAATGGATTTGTTATGTCAATATATTTAAGTGATATATTTTGATCAAACTGTGGAAATGTTTTCATTCCATTATATCTGTTTTATGTCTTATGATTTTATAATGGTACTTGGACATTTGACGGGTGGTTACATGATGAACCATATGACGGGTGGTGCCGTGAATACCAGGATGGGAGGTTATGTTATAACCTCCAATGCATTGGGTATGGAAGTCGGCCGTATGGCTATTCCATTAAGTATGTATGGAAATTGGCCGTATGGCTATTCCATTAAGTGATATGTGTGGAAGTCGACCGTATGGTTATTTCACTTAAGTATGTTTATGTCCCAAGTTACCTTTATATATGTTATGTGTTCTTTATATTGTTTTTATGGTAATCCTTTGGTTACAAAAAGGTAAGTAATGATATTTTATTCAGTGAAGAGTTTTTACTACTTCATAAAGGTGAAAAGTATTAATTTGATAAAGTATACATGGTTTAATTTTTTTTTTTGATAAACTAACAGTTTTTATTCTTTGTGTATAACTTACTGAGCTTTTTATGCTCACCCCAAGTTTCTTTGAAATTTTTTTCACAGGACTTAATGTGGAATAGGGTCGAGTATGGGATCAAGGTAATGCCATGCTATATAAAACATGGAACTAGACATGTTTCTTCGTAAGAGTTTTTTTTAGTCTATGGAAACTTAGTAGAAGTGTCTACTTTGTAATCTTTTGAGATGCAATAGTTATGTTCTAATTCTCTATAAATTTAAACCTGAAAAGATCCTCAATGTGAATTATTCTTTTAATTCAATATTAAGTAATGTTTAAGGCCGTGGACTTATACTGTAGGCAGCCTTGTTCGGTTTCAATGATCCATCTGTAGGTCCTCCCATGTCCCTGTTCATGCGTTGATAGTGTTTAACATAAGATCATAGAAAATAATTATGATTAGATTCTATGTATTTAAATTCTGAGAATAGTAGAACTACTAATTTCATTCCATCTACCATTTTGGAGAATCCTTCTCCTACAACACACCCTCTTCAAACCATAAATTGTCTCCTCTAGGGAATATCTGTCCATCCACATATTTGGTGGTATTCAATATGTGAAAGTCACATGGGATTCTACTTCCTATGGCTTCCCATCCTATAACTCCCACATCATCTTCAAGTCCATATTTTAGGAATATAATTTTGTTGGTTCTATTGTTACTCCCTATGTTATTACCCATGTCTATAAAAGTATAAGATAGTCTTTTACATATTTTTCTCTTGATATGAACTTGTGGATTTAGTCTATAGAGGTGATCCCAACACTGGTGTAATAATCATCAGGGGATAGATGTATGTGGTCATTCATGGGTAGGTTATTTTCAAATAATCAAACCATTTTTCAATGTATTAATGATTATATCCGTCACATGTTTTGAGGACTCTAAAAATACTCACTACTTTTCAAAAACCTATAATTAGAAAGAGATAGTTATCATTACTTGTTAGACTCAAGGTGTCATATCATCTTGAATTTTGTCCTAGAAAATGTGAAGGCTTCATTATATTAGAACTTGTAGGTTATATCTTGGGGTTGGATTCATAAAAAACATTTATGATTTAAATTTGACTTTATTAAATGGAATTTTAGGAAACCTACTCATTTTCATGACATGGAGTTTCTCTCGAGGGACATTTTTATCCCAGTGTGTAGGCATGAATAAAGCTTAGATGAATTTTAATATGAATATCATGTGAAAAATGACATAAAACATTATTTTTTTGGAATTGGAGAGGGTGGCTCAAGCTTAGTCTTGTTATATAGGGATTAAAGAGGTAGATAAAATTATTTATTACATTAATTCCAATGAAAAAAACAATAATCATTCCACCACTTTAAATATAATTATGGAGGATGTATCCAACACTAATAGTCATACAATGATTGGAGGTGTGTATATTAATTATTTTAATTCAATTATAGTTTATTTCAATCTATTGATATAGATTATATATAAAAATGTGAATTCTGATACTTTTGGTAACATTACACGTGGTTTGTTTGATCTCCATAATGAAATTATTTATGGTGTACCCAAGGAAAGATTGATTTTGAACGGTTTTTATGCCTCTTAACCTAGAGAGTTTTCATATACAAGTCTGATTCATTTGTTTCATTTATATTTTTTTGGATTTGGTGATGTAGAATATCATGAAGAGTTTCACATGTTTCCTTTATGGAGGAGTCAACTCTCGAGTGAAATGTAGCACCACATCGATAGTCTTACCAATTTTTAAGGATCTTTAATCTCTATATCACATTCTCTAAATATTATATGTTCTTAATAATGTAAAAATTCTAGGATAGTATTATAAAGAAATTCATTTTTCGACCATAATTGGATATTTGGGAAAAAACTATTTTTTTATCAATGTCTAGTCTTTCATGTGTTCCATTTTTATTTCATGTGAAATGTTTGTTGACATCAATGTGAAGTCCATGTGTTCCAATGTAATAATAAAAACACATAGGGATTAATCGTAAAAATTCACTGAATGGAATTGCATCCTTAATGTTACGAGTTCAATAGGATTATTTCATTGGGTTAATAATAACATCTTTAGTAGCATTAGCACCACATGTCTAGACATAAATTTCATGTGTAGGAAATAATGCTTCATGAAGATGGTTAGAGGGATGTGGAAGTGGGGCTACCTTTCCCTCATTAATATCATTTTGGATATGGTCATGTTCAATAAGCTACATAAATCAGAGAATCCTTAATGGAAATTATATTCCAATTCTAATAAGGGGTGTTAATAAATTCCTTTCTCTTAATATTTTTGTTGATAATATGTTTTTTGAGGATTTCAATATGAGATCCCTCTATGGATTTAACATGATCATATAGGAGTATTTAACATAGGGAAGCTAATAAATTAACCATGATTAAATTATTGTATTCCTCCCACCATCCTTCACCCCATTATGATTCACTTTGATTGATATATTTTTTGGTATCATTAGGATATATCTTCCCATATATTATCTTGGAGGAAAAAAATCTCCTTTTAAAATTTGTACTCATCACAATTAGGGGTTAGTCCAAGAAATACAAAAATATTAATATCATAATGAATCACATTGTTTATTGTAATGGGTGGATCACCATGGGTAATCATTTTTAACACCATTATCATTTATGTATAACGGAATACAAGGTTCAAAAATAATTTTCTCGAGTGATTGAAAATAATATGTTTTCATTCATCTCGGTTACTGACACCAATGAAATTTTTCATTGGTAGTCATGGTGGCAGGCTATACAGGTACTAGGATTATGATGGTATTGAACTGAAGAACATATCGAGTATGATTCACAACATTAAAGGAAAGTCGTCTTTGGATATTTTTGATGTTCAGAACCATTGATGATGATTCATCGACATGAAGTGCATGAATTATTTAATTAACCAGAGGGGTGAGGTCTCCATATTTTTTAATTATATTAAGGGTCGCATCCTAATTATTCTATCCAACACTTGATGGATCATTGATTGAGTGGATATGATTTTCTAGAGGCACAATTGTTATTGTGATTAACATGGATTTTCATGGTACTCATTACTAGATGTTTCATTCATTAAATATAGATACTATATTTATTTCATTAATGTAATTCTAAACCAATAGTTTTATTTCAATTTTAATATTATCTAAATGAATTAATAATATGATATATGTGTTTTTATGGGACCCAGTTTTGGAATTTTTCATCTAAATCATATCATAGTGGTGTGTATAAGAAATGATCTAATGATGCATGTGGATATATTCTTAAGTGTAAATACCTTCCTCCAAATATTAATTTTTGGGTGTGTAAGATTCAAAAAAAAAATTCTCTTCACAAAGAATATATGACCCATAAAAATGGTTTCTATGTCATCATGAAGTTACCCCATTATATAAAAAATCCCAATGAATCAGTTTCTAATATCATTTTTGATGGCGATTGAGAATCATCATTGTTCGGTGTGATGGATTCTTTTAGTAGTCTTACTCACCTCAAAATAATCTGTTGGGATTTCATCTATATTTCATTTAATAGAATTAATAATGATATTTATGAATGGAAGGTTAGTTTTCTCCTTTGGGTAAATGGTTTTTGGTGTTTATGAGATGCTTTCCAAAAATATTATCATGGGTGGGTATGTACGTTGAACTTGTATATGGTTGAAAGAATGGGATTTATGTTAATAAATTGATGCATTTACCAATGCATTGGGACATACTTATGTCACTCATGAGTATCATACATGATTGTGATCCCTACATCCCCAGGTATAGTCTATCTTTTCAGGGATATTGGATCTATTGGGTCCCCCCCTCTAGTAGATTCAAAAATAATGTTAATGGGCCCTTCTATGTAGGGTTTATATAAGGAGGTGGAATGATATTTAATCTAAATAGATCCTTTACCTTCTCCTTTGGTGATTCATATGGTCCTTTTGATTCCATTATATTAGATTCTTGTGAAGTTTGGTATAGTATGGAAATGTGCAGAAATAAATATATCTTATTATCATTTATGTTGACTGACTTGGTGACCATGTTTATTTCATTTTATTGTCGGTTCATTTTTCCACGGTCAATTACCAAAAAAAATTAAATGATGAAAATCCCATATTAATAAACACATTTTCCTTCTTTAGACATTCCATGGATAAGAAATAGAATAATATTTTTTTTTCTTCACATGTTTGATTTTTGGGTTCCTAAATTTATTTTAATAGTTTCTAATCTCTTCATTTAATTTGTCTCGATATTGTGATGGGTGATTCCCCCAGGCTTCAAAATTGTATGCCCTCTTGTTCCTTTTTCCCATATAAATACATTAATAAATAAATATTTTAAATTTTTATCTCTAAGGGACATATATTTTCCCAGGTTGTGTATGAAAAATTAATTATAAGGTAAAAAACATAGTGATATTTGTTTTTGATAATGTAAAATTTCATTGCATGATGTTTTAGAATAATCAACTCACATTTCCAAAAAAATATTAGAAAACTAATATTGGACTAAAAGATGTTAAATAAAGAACATTTGATCTATATTAAAATAAAATATAATCACCAATGGTATAAATAATATAGAAAAATTAAATCATTGGTACAATATTAAATAATGAAATTAATAATCAATGGTAATTTATTGCTAAAAGTAATCAAAAATGATCTCTATCAAAATAACATTGATGAATCCATGAAATTAAACATGTTTTTCTAATCCCACCAACATAAACATACCTAATGGTATTAGAAAAACTATTATATTATGACATATGTAATTAGATATAGAAAACATATCATGTATTTATACAAACCAGTAAATCATTCGTCAAATTATTTATGATAGATAACCCTTATACGGAAAACATAGCCAATGTAATAACCGATACATACGAAAAATCTGTAATTTTCAACGTGTATATAGAACTCTATAATGTATGGTAAGATATTATAATTTCAAATCCCAATTATTATAATGATATTTAAAACCAAACTATATTTATTAATATAATCCCATAGGCTACAAACTTATTGTGAAATTTATAGGAAATGATGAAAATATGTTCTATCAATTTTAAAACCCTACCTCCTATAAAACATAGAACTCTTATTCACAACCATATTTCTTATAAATATTAAAAAAATCATATTAACCTTAAATAGTTTCCACCAAAATCAGATAAATCACATTATAATTTATTATAACCACGAGATTTGATTGTGATATTAAATCATTGAACTACTTCAATATCGTGTGATATTGCACCTCCCTAAAATTCCAATCTATGACCTCATTATATTAATAACTATAAAAAGAATAATAAATAATGATCATGAACCTTAATTAAAACTATTTAATAGTACTTATCAAATGATTTATCAAATATGATAATAACCAAAAATTCGAGATTGATTAAAAGAAACAACACATAAATAACTGCAAAACTTCCACCACAACTCCATAAACACATCATGATTTAATAGATAAATGATATAATAATAATGATCAATATATATCAGTTATCTAACAGATATCTGAAAATAATGACCATTCCCTATATAACTATATAAAAAACCTGTTGATCATTTGTAAAAATACAATATCTACATATAAAACAGTGTCCACAAATATCAAAAAATGATATTGAATAGAACCAAAAAAAATCCTTCCGACATGAATCATTATATTTATGATGGACAATATTATGATAAACTAAAGAATCAAATAATATGTCACACCCATTATTAATAAGTACATGTCTTCCAGAAAATGTCTCTAAAAGAAAAAAATATAAATATAATATTTCGATTAAATTGAATTTTATTAATAGATTTTTATTTAAATCCAATTTATTTTTAAACAAATATATTATAATTTAACAAAAATGTATGGATAATGTTCCATAGATAAGTGTATTTATCATTGCCTATATAATCTCGTATTATAATTTTTTTTAATAAAATTGTTTTTATATTGGGTAACATGGTAATTTTATAAAATCTAGATGATGAAAATTTGTTCAATAAAATGATAAGTATGAATGATAATAATTTATTAAAATACAATGAAGTTACAAACTAATCTATCACACAACACTGTGTTCTATCTCATAATCAATGTTTGGATACCATTATTTCTTGATTCTCTACCTATATAAACTATACTATGTTTGTTGTCAGGACCTAAGATACTAATTAACCCCACCCATAATATTATGTTTCTCTATAACTAACACAATGGGTATTAATAAATAAATAATAGAGACATTAATTTACAATGTACGATGAAATGTATAACGTATACTAATGAAGTATATAATAAAAATAAATATATCATAATTAGAAAATTCATTTAATATCATCCAATGACAATGAATAATACACGAAAATGATGAAAATGTATTAAATTCATGAACTCAAATGATCACTATGTCATGAAAAATAAATTATTGGACTATTAAAAAAATATATGATACAATAATTTTAGTTTTTATATAGAATAATTGAGTGATAATATAATTATACGTAGTAGGATATTAGCATGAAAATCTAATGAAGTGGTGGTAGAATCATACTAAACCATTAGAGAAGAAGACATGAAATTGAATCACTATATATTTTTTATGAACTAAAATATGAAAATCAGGATGGAGTACACACTATAATCATATAAATGTATAATATTACACTAACAATAAATATATTTAAGAATCAAACACAATTCCTTCTACAAAATTGAACTAGTTTTCTATTTATAATAGTGAATTACTTTATTGAACAAGAAATTCCATCTAATATCAATGTAACATAACTGTATAACAAAAATGTACCCAAAATCACATAATGATGACTTCATACCACATAACTGTGTTCACACATACTATATGACTATATAAACTCATTGATTCCACATTATTACATTCACAAAATATCATACCCACATAAATAGTTTCATATCATATAACCACCCTATATCTACATGAGATAGTAAGAGAGAGAGTGTAGTTTGTCATCTGTATCACCCATATCATAGATTTAATGGGATGAAACATAAAAAAAATATCTTAAAGAGATCATTTAGGTAATATGAATTAGAATATGTTGACTAATAATGAAAAAAATCAATTAAAATATAACAATAAAATATTCCATTCTTATAAGCTACTATTTTGAACACATCACGGACTATAAATGAATTCTATTGATTCATTTTAATATATCATATTTTACTTCTACCTCTACTAGTCTCAAAACCAACCCACTCCAAATCCTCACAACTATTAATAAACATATTCTTGCATAATAAATCATTAATATTTCAACTTATATAATGTAACATCCACAGTACATATATTTTTAACCACATTTTAGGGAACTAAATAATAAAAAAACTATAAACGACATATAATATATAAGAATTTACATTTTATCCACATGATATAATTAATAAGTTTATTTCAAGTTTATTAAACAACATATTTAATAATATAATCTAATTATAATTACATATATTTAATATCTTGATTATGTAATTAATAAATATATATTACGGATAAAAAGAAAATATCATGGGTAATTTAGAAAATTCTAAAATTAAGGAATAATATTACCTCATCTCAACGCAATAGATATTAGTCTATTTTGGAGTGCCACTATATTTAGGTATTTTATACGGAAGATTTAATTTCAATAATATGTGGTTTCTCTTGGTAATACAAGAATACATAAAATAAACTATCGACGAAAAGAGGTTAAAATGAACATGATAGTGATTTTTTCTTGATCTAAATTTTATGATCCCAAAATATTACTGTATAAATGTCATGACATGAATAAATTATCTCTTGTATATATATAAGAGAGATAGTAAATAGTCATAATCACATAAAATATTATTGAAATTAAATGATATTCTAGTCTTTATAATAATCATTGGTTGATAATCCATCATAATTTCATTGGTAGACATTAGTCTATTAAAAAAATATCTAATATGATACAAAAATATCTAAATATACTATATATTATGATAACCATATTTTTCCTATTGGGAATATTTTATTATAAACCCAAAAAATAAATTACATGGAAAAAATACTATAATAATTATTCTAACATACAATCATGTACAATTTACATATATGTATTGATCAATGGAAAAAAATATTCTATGATGTACTTTAAGATTATTCATAACACAACATAACTTCTATGATGGAATCAATTAATAATGAAGGTTTTTATCCTTCCATGTAATTTATTATAGATTTTTAAAATGAGAATCAACTAAAAAGGTTATAAAAATAAAATATACAAATATATCTCATAAATTAAGGATTTTTTCATCTAATATTAATTCTGATTGCATTTTATATTTCTCCTTGAGTAATTGAATTGGTATTGAATTGTCCAACATATATTATAATATTTTTAATATGATTTTCATTTATTAACTTTCTTATATTATTTGAAGGAAATTATTCATTACATGATTAGGTGACATGTGGTGAGTATTTTATGAAATTGGATATAAGTCATATATGAAGATTAATTTGGTACACAAAACTATTTCTAATAATTAATATTTAAATATTAATAAATCATGGGATCCCAATTTCATATGCTACACATAATGGTTTTTAATATGTTTTTTTTGGATCAATATATAGGACTTGAATATGATGTTACCCAAAGACGTTGAAACTATTTAAATTTCATTTTATGATGTTTTTAAATAGATTTGTGGATAGTGTTCTAATATTGTCATTATATATTTAACCAATGATTTGATATCTCAAAAACCAAATCAACATAATTCCAATGATTTTATTCCTTGAAACTATTTTAAGTGACAATTTAACACAACATTGAGTTTATTTCATTAATAGAAGAGGTGTATTGGAAAAAATTTAGTAAAAATTGGTACTCATTGCTAAGATATTATCAGAATTTAAAAAAATTAAATTGAGGACATATTCAATATGATTTAAATATAACATGTTTTATTAATATTTACAAAAAAATTTGATAGATGTAATATTTATTATTAAAAATTATCACTAGAAATGATTCATGCATGTGGGATAATGTAATATTATTTTTAAGAAATTTAATATGATTTTATTATTAATATATCATAAATTCATTATCATGTAGAAAATATATACTTATCTCTCTACATTTAATAGAAACACTATGGATTAAATTTAGTACATATGAAATACCCATTCTCTCTAATTAAACATAGATTAATATACATAAGAATGTATATAATGAAAAAAAAATTCAGAAACATTATTTATTCCCATATTGAATTAATCCTTCCAATAGTATCATACATTTAACTAAAAGGTATTTAAACTTTATCAGACACTAAGGTGTTAATCACATAATATTAGAAAACAAATTTTGATAAATTTTTTGATGGTATAGAATGAAATAAATTTTGTCAAAATATTTAATAAAATTAACCTTTTATAATAACCCCAAATATATATTTTTGTAATCTATGATAGTTAAACATCAAAATACCAGCAATATAAATTCTTAATAAAAATGATATTGACTAAAATATTGTATTTCTATATAAACAATGTTTTATCATCTCAAATAAATAAAATCATATAACATTTCTCAATTTTATAAATTTATTTCATTTTTATTAATCTAATACTATCATAATAATTTATTCAAACCATCAATGAAATATCATTCATATAGCTAAAAATATATGAATTGTGTTTAATGTTTTCTAAATACTATCACATATAATTGTTACTTTTATCTTATAATTTTTTATTTTATAATATATCATCAACAATAACATGTATTAATCACTATGATATGATGTTATATTAAATGTTTTTAAGATAGTCGGTGATTTTGCAAAAAAATACAAGGTTCAATAGTGTTTTTTCTTCATAGATATGGAATTATGTAATTTCTGATTTACAGTAATGATAGGAATCACAAGTCACTCAACATTTGAATTATTTTACAAAAAAAATATAATGTAACTAGAGAATATTTTTTTAATTATTTTTCACACCAATTATAATTTCATTTTTTTCAATAATATCTCATCAATATTTCATCATCATTTCTAAAAAAATATTTTAATTGTAGATAACGATAAATAATTCAATAAAATTAGTTTTAGGATCTATATAACAATATTTATGGATATTATCCACCATGAATTTAACACTTTTATGTATGTCAATTTTATCTATCAAAGAATAACTTATTAGAGAACAAGGATTCAGCTGTGATCAATAATTTTTAATCATAACATAGAGATGTAGGATCATTGATTTTTATGGTGTATCATTTTGTGGGATTTTCATTATTAATTTTGGTGAAATAAAAAAACATAGATATAATTATTGTTTAAAATATATTTTTATTCGAGAAATATATTTTTTTAAATATAATAAATTATTCATTTTTAGTATAATTTCATATTATCAAAAACAACGATGGAGGGTTTATAATAATTTATGGTCAGTAATTCCTAAATTTGGACTATTATTAAATGGTTATATCAAAATAATTACTTCAAGAAAATATTACATTTTATCAAGAATATTTAATCAAAAGTAAATAATATCCCTTGTTTCTAGATATATTTATTATCATTGTTTTAATCAATGTATTATTATATAATAATGAAATAACATCATTTCAATATATAAAAATGTGGGTGTTTTGGAATCAATATAATTAATAAGTAATGGAATAAGTCTTATAAATAAACATGTTTTCAATTATGATCAATAGAATTTGATAACACCGGGAAATTTAAAAAAGAAAAAATATATTATAATATAGATCCCTCACTCATAATACATTCATTGTACCCAATTAATTTTTTTATAGATATTAACCTGCTTTCTAGTTTCTTGAGTATGATAGTAATCCATATTTTAGTATTTGGTGATAGCTGAGTGAATTAGTTATTGAAAATATTGAGGATCGTGGTCTCTAAAAATGGTTACTAACAAATCCTATTATACAATATCATTAGATTATTTCTATTCAATATGATTATATTCATTTCTCCTCTATTAGTTATCACAAATACAAAAAAGGAATAACATATAAAACTATAAATTTAAATTATCACATAGAATAAAAATTCTATCTTATAAATTTTATCATTGTTTCATAAGGATATAGTTTCTCTATTGGAATAAAATAAATTTCACGAATAATATTGCATGTTATTTTCTTTCTATCCCTTTTTAAATCATATGGTTTTCAAATAATTAAATTCAAATTTAATTTATCTCTTTTATTTAAAAGATTAAGTAGTATCCAACATTATCGAACTTCATATTCATCATTTAAAGAGCCTAGTATGGTATATGTTAAAATTATATAGGAATTTAAATACATTCCTCAAATGTAACAATAATCATCTTTTTTTAAAAACGGTCTTTAGGTTATTTGTTAATCCCATATACTATTTTCCAAAAATTTCTCCAATTAATACATTTGCGTTAAAATTACACGAGGAAAAACAATTTATTTCAATACCTAAACATTGTAATACTTGTTGATCTATTGGTGGTACGGTCTAAAAACTAGTTAGTTTCAAATATATTGCATCTTACTTTTCCTATTTATATTTATGAAAAAATTCTTGCCTTCATCAGTTTTTTTCATGGAATCTTAATCATATAATATTTTTTAGTGATGAATAATGAATGAACATAACGTGAGTCTACAGCTTCAGTGTCATTATATTCTACAGACATTGAAATGTAATCAGTATAAGTAATTTTAATGGAATATAAAAAAGACATAAATGATTTCCACATTTTCAAATATTCCAAATATAAAATTATAACATATATTATTTATTTTATATTAATAATTTTTTCAATTTGATATGTTAATATTGAATTTACATTAACAGAATATATCACATAATTCATTAAAATAATTAATCAGGTTTTGTCAATACAATAAACACTATAAAACAATCCATGCAGGCGTCAAGGGCCTAAATGCTCCAATATGTATTACTTGGTCAATGTATTTTAAAATGAAAAACGTAATCATATTAGGTAGGCTTCTTTTAATCATATCTTAAATTAATATTTCCATTGAAATGGTTAATCCCATATAAAGTAGTTTTGTTTGTCCTTAAATATTAAAAATTTACAATTAATATTCATTGATGGTTGATTAAATTTAAAAAGTAATTTTACCTCCTCAACATATAATAAAACATTAAATTCAATTATGTGGATTTATTCACCAGATATTGAGTTATTCATGGGTTCGTTGAAAAAGATTCACACATTTAGTGCATTAAGAAACATGGTCATCAATTCTTCCACATGACAACAAATTAATCACTTTCCATTCACCTCTACATCAAGCTCTTATAGTAACATTAATAATATCCTTGAATTCTGTATTCTTTTGAAAATATTATAAAAATTCAAAATTATTAAAATACTAGTGAAAATATATACCATTACTCAACAAAAATATTTATATAAACATTGTAATGCCAAAAATATTATATAAAAATCATTCTCAGTGTAGGTGTAATAAATATATAAATATTATATATTAATTTATACATATTCCAAAACATTAATTATCTATTAAATATTTTATGAATGAACTAAGTATATGAAAAAATTATAGGGGTTACCTAAATGATTGAATAAGTGTATCCAATTTTGTTATTGAGCCACAAAGAATGTGTTAGATTTTTTATTCATATAATCAATATTTTAGTGAGGACCCATTAATTTTTAATTATTAAACAATTTAATGTCATTTATAATATGATGATGAAGTACTCATAAACATTTTAATGAATATAAAACAAAATCATACATGTCAAAAAATTGGGTATAAACTTTTCTTACTAGTAAAATAAGGTAGTGATGTTATGATATTATACTATTATTTATTAATATTAATAATATTAATTTAGATAAAAATTAATAGAAAATTTCCTTGTTAAACTATGAAGTGTAATTTTCTCAACATGTGAACTAGTTCCCTTTTAATTAAATTTATTATACATAACCATATTTCAGAAGAAATTATTCAAAATAATTTTGTAATGGATTAAATATATAAATAAATGAATTAATAAAATCATAAATTACAATTCTAAAAAAAATATATGACATCTTGTTTTTATATCCATGGATAATTGAAAATTCTAAATTAAAATTTCATTTTGTAAAATATCTGAATTAATATGTAAATATTGTTTTCTATTGACCAGAAGTGGTAATGAACACATTTTAGTACCCTCAAAACCCATGAAAAAATAATACCATTTATTACTAGAGAATATATGTAATATTTTTTCAATGAATTATTTTGGGGATTCATTTTTAATTATATATCATTCAATCTCATAAATTCATTTCACATGAAATTAAAAATTCGAATTCTAAATGGGATCGTTCCATTTCATTTAATTCTCAATAATAAGAAGATAATAATTTTTTATATTAATTATAATTACAATAACCAATAGTTAATAGGTCTTTGTTATATTATTCCTCATATATATATATAATTTTTGAAAAACTCTATAACCAATTGGAAATATTACATTTGACATTGTTTCGTTGAATTAGCAATAATTTCTAGATAATATATGTTCATGAAAATTCATTAACACTATCCTAGTATATCATATATGTTACACCCCACTAATCTCTTATTCGTTCACAAAAAAATATTTATTATATTTCATCATCTATATACATTATTATTAGAATGACTAGTACTAAAGTATATTTTTCAATTTGAAAAAAATAGTACTTTTTAATAATTATTGATTTTAATTATTTATTTTGAAGAAAATAATATAATATTACTATTTGGTTTTAAATACCTCTTGGAAATGATATACATATACAAATGATAAATTAAAAAAATAATCATCATTTAAAAACAATAAATCAATTTCACAAAACATTTATTATAATAATCATATTGTTTTTTCTATACCGTATTCTAAGAAAACGATTAGATCGTTATTTCTATACTATTAATCCAAAATTTAAGGTGTTTATGATTTAAATTTAATTTTATTATTAATAATTATTAAATACTTATGTTATAGGCATATTTGGGGATTTTATTTAAAAGTTTCATAAAATATTACTTTTGATGTAATTTTATTCGATATTGAATTCTATTGACATAATATAATAATAATATATTATACAATTATAGGAATGCATATTATCTTCTATATTGTTTGAAAAATATTAGAAATTCAATGAATTAAACAACTTTGTATATACATATAGTAACTGATAGAAAAATATTTCCCTCTATATGATAATTATAAATTACAATTTACAAATGTAATAGTTGTGATGAGAATTGAATATGAAATTTTATATATGTATTATTTATCTTACATATGAGGATATAATCATACATATTAGTAAAAAAATATTATAAATTACAATTTCACGTATATTTTTTACGAAATGAATTTTCTATACATGGGTAGAAATATGATTTATGATTGATTATTTTTATAAATTTTAGTGTAAAATTTAATTTTTTAAATTGAAAACGATTATTACATCATTTTTTATTAGAGTAATTTTCATAATTCATTTCGTGTGAATGAGTATTAATATCCACTCTTGTCCAAAGGATTATCTTATATTAGTCTTGTAAGTCATTAATTATATAGTGGATTGTAATTTCTTGTCACCAACATGACCTATTTTTTTTAACAATCTTTCATATTCACAATAGGAAATTAAATGTTTCATAGATAATTTAATGGGAAATAAGATATATGAATCATGGGGAATAAATGGAGAAATAAATTATATTTATATTTTGATATATAACAATTAAGACAATTGTTTCAGATATCTCATGAATACATTCATTCGGAATTACCAATATTTGGCAGAGCATTCATTCTATTCATTCCATGGACTATGATAACTACCCAAAAATTCTTATTTAAAAATATATTAATCCATCGGGATTGGAAATAAAATGATATATATTATTGTTTGAAATAAAGACCATAGATTTGATAATTCATAGTAGATTTTTAAATTTATTTAATGTTTCAATTTTCATCATAAATTTTATTTAATATTAATGATCTCCTTTTAGTGTTATCTTTCATAATTTTTTAATATTATAATCACGAAGAAATATAACTTAATCTACGATTGATCGTGAATACGTATTCAATATCGTAACCAAATAAATTCTTTTTCACATAATTAATCCATAATTATGTAATAGTATAGTGGGTCTGAAAAATATTAATGTTATAATTATCAATACATTTAATATTATCAACTATTTTTATCTATTATCTACCTAATAATCATTCTATACCCTATCCAAGGTTTAACTTAATATTATAGTTATTTGTTTTCTGTGAGATGAAATGATATTTTCATGATATGGGTTTGGTATTTTCAAACATAATAGAACAATATGTTATTATCATTCATTAAATTAAAGCAGGACCATGCATAATGTGCCAATGAGATATAATTAGTGAACTATGCCACACAACATGAGTATAATGTGGTCACTCTAATATAATGGGATAGTCTAAAAAATAAATTTTAGATAATAATAAATTCACAATTAAATATCTCATTTTATAACAACTATGCTACCCTTCGTCCATGTATTTATTCTTCTATTCCCCCCCCCCCTTTATTTTATATTTTTTTCAATTTTTATATTGTATTCACAACATAGATACCTGCATTTTTTCATTTCATCATATATAATTTTTCAATAGATAATTATTTTATAAATTAATTAGGGATCTAGTGTACACTTCATGAGATACATTCTTAGTTTCCACAAATAATAAAATAAGATAAAATGAAAAATAATGTACCACAACATGAAGGAAGCGTAAAAATTGGGTGCAGTTTTTGCGGAGACAAGTTCAAAAAAATTTATTCATTCACAATTTGGAAAAATATATGCTTTTAAAATATGATGAACAATGTAATCCATATTGAGTTGATGATATAATTTTAGTTTGTTGGTGGACATGTTATCCAAAAAATTAAAGACAATATGATGATACATTTTGTGGGACCCTTTGGGAGATAGTTGTTTTAATAATGAAAAGCGATGACAATTTAAAAAGCATGAAACATAATATATTATGTAATAAATATTGTTAATCATTTCAATGAGTATTTATAAATGTACAAATTATTTCACATGATAAAATAAATTTCAATAAGTCAATAAATTGTGGATATTTATTATTCAATATAATTACATGTGCACATTTACATGCAATTATGAAATTCTATTAATATAGTATTGTTCAATATATGACCGAAATATTGTTTTTTTCAATGTCTCTAACACTGATCGGTTCTATGAATCCAGTGATGGATGACTAACAAATAATTACTCCCCAATTGGAGAAGACATTGAATTAGGACTCACCCATAGAACCATCAACGCACCGATGGGAAAATAACCAATGATCCATCACAACAATAGTTCAAGTGAAACTCTGATTGGTGACTCACCGATGGGGGACACACAAATAGTTCAATGGAAATACCGATGGATGTGTCCCCTGTAGGGAACTTATTGAATTGTGACTCATCTATTTTTGAGAATTATATATTTCAATGGACTTACCAATGGATGAGTCACCAATGTGTGACACACCTATAGTTCAGAATGAGTCCCTGATGGCGACTCAACGTTGTCGACAGACCAAGAGTACAAATTTCTCACGGATTCCCAGAGTCACTAATACTGATGGAATGGACTCACTAATATAGAGAGTTACTTATGCATATTTATTTATGTTACTCACTCATCGTTCATTGTGACTCAATGATAGTTATAAAAATTATTTTAAATTTATTAATTCAACCTTATATATAACATCTATATTTTGAAAAATTAACGCTTATGACATTATTTAATGTTGATTTTAGGATATTAAGTGGATAATATGTGGTACATTCACATTGGAATATCATTAGGTATAGTGGACCACGAATGATACATGGATGACAAGATGGATCATTCAATTGTACACATAAGACTACAATGAAAAGAAAACATAAGGACTCATACAACTCAATAGCATACTTCAAAAATCAAAGAAATCAAAAGGATGAACATACGAGTATATCATGAAATCATGATAAACCTGCTAAGATGATCTAATCATCTTTTGAACGGGAATCTGATCATATCATACTCATGAAAACTAGAACTCAACGGCTTCGACACAATTTTTTTTCGTCAACTTCCAGAAGAGAACTCAAAATTCAATTCCACTACATCAAATGAGTACATAACATCACTTCATACTACATAGATCCTTCTAAACCTAACCCTACCAAATTAGTCCTATTTTATTTATTTATTTACATTTTTGACTACTTTTTGTATTTGTTTGTTACGTACACTTACTCATTTTCATAACTAGATTATTATTGTTATAAAAATACTCACACTCTATTTATCCATTTATATAACATGCAGAACTGTGGAGGTGGTCATGTCTGAAATATTTATTGTTTTCCCCGCAAAGAACTATGGTAGAGGTCATGGGTGACCTAGAAATCCTTGTGTGTTATTGTGAACCTAGATCCTGGGTATATATCAGACATGTTAATTAATTTAAATTTTTTTAGATAGGTGATCAATATGTGGAGAGTACCATGTCTTGGCTTCAGAGTGAACCTCTTATTTTACATTTTGTTTCAATATTAGTTATTTCTTTTTACTATGTTTTATAAAAAATATAACTCAAACAAATTCAAACTCTGTTATTTAGTTAAACAAGTGTTTATAGTAGTATTGTACATGTAGGTTAGTTTCAATAGTTATATTAATATTTAGTTTAGTATAGCTGACAACTTAAAAATATCTGTCAAAATTAATTGAACATTATGGAATATTAAAATTTTAATATTATCTAAAATGGATTATATTTATAATAGGGGGAAATTCTCAAATAAAAAATATTTAATAGAAATTTTAATAGAAAATATATTCACCCCCTCTTGAGTACTCAACTTTGACTAATATTTGTTATTTTACGAATCATGATCATTTCAGTTTTCAGAGAATTTACAACCATTTTCAATGGTGACTGTATTTGTATTTCAATGATCTCAAATTTTTTGTTAACACTACATTTTTATCTCATTGAAATATATTCCAAATTTAATTTATAAAAAATATATTAGAAGGTTTTTCACTAAATAGACCACATTTTTTCAATGTAATAATTTATACTTACTAAAATCACAAAATGAAAATAAATTTATAAGGCATGGGATTTTAAATATATTATTATATTGAAAGTAAAAATGCACTCCTTGATACTTCTAGAAACTCTTGGGAGGAAGCTACCAAGACTGCCATTAACAATAACTAAAAATCAATGAATTCATTATACTACGCACTATGAGGTGGATAATTTTATCATATTTTGTTCTACAAAACTACTCATGAGATTTGAGATAGTTTAGTTGTTTCCCATAATGGAACAATTAAAGTAAAATAGATGATATTAAAAACTTATTCTTCTAAAATGGAAATATTTTAATGAATCATGTTGAATCTATTTCTGATAAGTATCTTAGGTTCAATGAAAATTTGATCACCATGATTACTTTGTGAAAATATATAACTGAAAAGGAGTGGATCATGAGGATTTTGCGATGCTTACCAAAGAGATGGCAAGGGACATCAGTATTTATAAGATAATCATGGGACATTGATAAACTTCCATTATAGAATCTAATTTGAAAACTAATGATGTATGAAGATGAAATTAAGGGGAATTAAGAGGATAAACTACCAAAGATAAAATATATAGCCATAAAAACTAAAAATTACATGAGAAAAGACAACAAGATCGTTCATACTACGTTAGAGAGCACATGTTTTGATAAATCATGTTCAGATAGTGATAAAAAATGGCCCATCTGGCCAATAGATTTATGAAAAATAATAGAAAGAAATTTACATCATGAAACGAAATTATAATTGGAAATAAGAAAACAAAGGAAATTGGAAAAAGTATTCAAATAAATATGATTAATCTAAATAATTGGGTTTCTATGAATTGAAAAGGATATGGAATGTGAATGATAACTATTCTAAATTAATGTATAATAATTGGTGTGAGTATAATGTTATAAAACATAAGATCAAAATGAATGACACATAGAGTGAGTCTGAGGACATATCTAGTGAATATATATTTTTATTGTAATAGTAAAGATGATATAGAAAACGTTTTATTTATGAAAAATACCTCATAGGTACTCTTACACTCTCATGTACATATTTATTATTATTCAATAGATGAAATTGAATATGACAATATTACAAATGATGAACTATTTATGTTTTGTAATATTCTACATGAATAATTTAATAAACTTAAGGATAAGTTTTAATCCTTACAGAATCATTATGAAATCTCATAAAATATTAATTCTTAAATTAATATTGAGAATGAGAAAAATGAAAAACTACCAAAGGGAAATAATGACTTGATGTTATATACAGATCATTTAAAGAAGGATATGATAAATTTTACCAATTGGAAAAACAATTCTATCAAATCACGTGGTAAATATATTATTCTTAGGTATACTAATGGTATAAAATATTATCAAAGACAAAAAATTTATGTAAAACACATTTTATCACTAACCATGAAAAATCTGCTTCTAAGTCAAAAAATAAAAATTTTACTACAAGTTCATGTTGTGAAAATAAAATTAATGCACTGCATTATTAAAGACTAAATATATTGTTAATATTCAAATACGTTATATTCTACATATAAGAAACCCATAATACCATCATGGTTTTTAGAGACATTATTATTAATGTTTCCGGTCCCAGTATAATATGGGAACACAAATCTTATATAGGGTGAATTTTTTTATATATAAACTACCAAAAAATTCATTTAGAAATATTTGGAACTAGGAAAGTGGATCTTCTAGAATAATTACAGGATATTAACCATTTTTCAATAATCTCATCAAAATTGATGGAGGAAATGTCACATTTGGAGACATTGGTAATTGAAATATCATCGGCTTTGGCCGGATTGGTATCCCTAACTCTATTTCATTTTTTAATGTACTCTATTTTGATATATTAAAGTATTACATTGTTATAATATCTCAACATTGTGATGATTTATTTAATTAATAATTGAAAATTATTCATGCTATGTTTATACGCCCAAAAAATAGTATTTACAGCACTTAGAAATTATAATGAAAATGTTGTAAATTTAGACAAACTAGAATCAGATAATGTTTCCTACCTAAAAACATTACACAAAGAGTATTGTCTCTGGAATATATGTATATGAAATTTTATTGTAAATTCTATTTATAAATAAAACTGAAAAGGTTTTGGTGAAGAACCCCTCAAACAAGAGTTTTCATACAATAAATTGTACAATCCTTGTCAAAAGGGGAGGCAACATAATATATATTTCAAACAACATTAAAAAGTTATAAATTATCAACCTATGATGTTGGTTCACATGGAAATGTTTAGAATATCTATGGTTTTATGTATCAATGGGAAGAACAATGTTCATATTCATATAGATGACTTTTCTAGGTATACTTGAACCTTTTTTATCTCACTAATGTGAAAATTTCCTTCATTTTACCAAGTATTGTAGAACAGTAGAAAATCATAGTGGAATTAAAATTAAATACATAATAATTTAACATTTGTATGAGTTTGAAAATCAGTTCATTGAATATTTTTTATTACTTAATGTTTATAGGAATAACATATCTACCAATAGGACACCTCAATAGAATGTTGTAGTAGAAAGAGGATATTGAAACCTGTAGGATATTTCCAGAAAAATGATAAATGAATAAAACCAACCTATTTATCATTGGGTTGGATCTTTAAATACGGATTTTAATATTCTAAATAGATTCTGAATCAAAAAAATTCCTATAAAAACTCATTATGAGTTCTGGAATAAGAGTTAACCCAAGGAATATTATATTAAAGTGTTTGGATGTAATGATTATATCCAAAACACTAAATATAATCTGTATAAATTTTCATCTGGAAGTGATTAAGGAATATTAATTGGATATTAAACATAAAAAGGTATATAATGTCTTTAATAAGACAACAAAATGTGGGGAGGAATCAATAAAAGTATTATTTGATGAAACAGATCCACAAGAACCTAAGACCATTCTTCAAAATCACGAAGATTATATGTCAAATATTGACATTAATGTTGTACCCTCTTACAATACTATAAAATAATATATTAAAACATCATTTTCTATAAATTATCCATATTATAGCCGTATTGAACTAGAACCATGTGATGAACAAGAAATTAATATCCATACATTAGCTAGACTAACTAGAACCATTAAAAACCATCCCATTAGATATTGAAGATGGATATTTAGATATAGGAACACAAACTAGAGCTTCCATGAGGGATCATGGAACATTAAGAATTATTATCACAACATGAACCTAAAAAAATCAATTATTCAATCAATGATGACCTTTTGGCGATGGATATGAAAGAAGAGCATAATTAGTATGAGAGACATAATTTCTTGATGCGTGATGATAAAACAGAGGATACATTAACAATAGTTACTATATGGGTTATTAGGAATAATGTTGATGTATCTGGAAACGTTGTTAGAAAAAAATCTAGATTGTTTTCATAGGACCATAATCAAGATGAAGGAATTTATTATGAGGATACCTTTTCAGTATTATCGAGTATTGAATACCATAGAATATGATTTCCCTTTGCGGCACACATGGTTTTCAAACATTATCCAATTGATGTCAAAATTTCATTTGTAAATTTATATATAATTGACTATTTTCTGTTGAACAACCCCACAGTTTTACCATTCCACAATTTCAAATTCTTTTTTTCAAAATAAAATAAAAATTTATATTTTTGAAACAAGTTGCAAGATATTTATATGATAGGTTAAGTAGCATTATGATTTTATATGTTTTATAACAGGAGTTTCAAATCCCACATAATTTATAAATATAATTTATAGCGTTGTTTCAATAGATAGGATATATGTAGATGATATTATTTTTGGATCTACTAAAATTTCATTACGTAATTATTTTTCAAAAATTAGGCAAAGTGTGTTTCAAAGTATTTTTATGTGTGAACTTAAATATTATCTTAAATTTTAAATATTTCAAAACAATGAAGTTATTATTTTATATAAATTTAAATACCATAAAGATATTTTGAAATGATTTTTCATTTATGGAACTAAGATTAGTGAAACACCTATAGGTTTACTTAAAATAATGATCATCATGAAAATGGAAATTATGTTGATCAAACTGCTTATAGAAGAACGATTGTGAGATTTCATTACATAAATATTAGTAGGATAGACATCATTTATAGTGAGTGTGTATTTTTTCAAGATTTCATGAAATCCCTTAATAATAACATTCATATGTTGTTAAAAGTGTTTCAAAATACCTCAAATATAAAATAAATTTCAGACTATTCAACCCTAGAGGAAAACATTTTTATATTGTCAGTTATTCTAATGGTGACATAAATTGCTGAAAATTAGATATAATTATAACCTCTATAAGATTTCACTTTTTGAGATAGTCTCCAATTTCAAGGTGTAGTAAAAATAATAATTTTATTTTATTATCAATTGTTGAAGTAAAGTACATTGATTCTGGTAGTTGTTGTACCAAAATATTATAGATGAAACACACTTTTTTGGACATTGTATTTCAATTTAAACATATCCCCCTAAATTGAGACATTAATAGTGTTATTAAATTGTCTAAAAATAAAATTTATCATTCTAGAACAATACATATTGATGAAAACATCAGTTATTGAGAGACCACTATCAAAAAGGTTACATAACTCTAGATTTTATTGGTACCGAACATAAACTTGTTGACATATTTACCAAAACCTTAAACACTGATTTAATGTGATGTATTCAAAAATAACTTGGAATGATAAATTTATAAAAACTATATATACTTATCGCTTTTAAAATTATGTTTGTATGTTACATCGATCATGTGAAACCGATCATGTGAAACTGATCAGGTGAAATCGATTATGTGAAACTGATCACGATAATTCGATTGTGTCAAACTGGTCAAATGATAAAAATTACTTGTAACTGATTAGATGAAACCAATTAGATGAAAACAATTATGTGATACTGATACCATTAGAGTGAAATTGATATATATATGTTGTTTTTATTAAATATGTTTGTTTGTTTGTTTTATGTAAAACTAGATAGTATCATTTGTTTATATTTATTCATTATTCTATTTATTATTTTTACATGTAAAATATATATATGATAATATTAAATTGATCCACACTATGTATACCCTTCGACCATTCACATCCCACTCTACCTTCAAACCTTTTAGCTTTCGACTTACTTATTAAAACTAAAACCATTATAATGGTGAGGAAAATGTGATTGATTGAAGGACCATGTGAATAATCAGCGACCAAATGTATGAAAGGAGAATAAATAAGTTTTCCATGTTATTTGAATCTGGAGTTTGTAATCCACATATTAAATCCTACAAAATAATTGTCTTCCGAATGGTTTTTGTCGAGAAAGTCTCTCTTGCAGAATTTTTTGGAATAACAAGGGTGGATTAACTTGTTTGCAGATAATGAGAGGCCTTTATATCCTAAGCTGGAACATTAGTAGTATATTTAAATGGTTTTTTATTTGGAAGGTGCTAAGGAGTATCAGATAAAATCACTACTAAAGGGAAATGAGATTTCATTTTTCATCAAAGGAGAGGGACAAATACTTAAAGACGACTCATGATGGCATATTTGATTTCTAACAGGGTAACATTCCCACAACATACAATTTATTTTCATATAAAAATTTAATGAATGTGTTGACTGGTAATGAGGAATAAAGGATATCAATAGCTTCAGAATTAGATAAAGAGGTAAGAATAACATTCCAATTTATCCCACACCAAATATGCTGAGGGAATGGATATTTTACATCCATAATGTATTAGGATGTATTTCTTATTTATTTTTTCAAGAATGAGGTGAATGTGATCCTTTTTAAGTAACATATTGTATACAGTTGTTAAATGATCAAACCATCTTAAAAAGAAACTTGTTAATATTATTTGAGGATACTTTCTGCAATGTTAAAGTGGATAGGATGTATGGAGGATAAAGAAGAGGTTATTACATCATGTAGTTGTTTATTTATTCACAATGTCATATGAAAAAAAGGATGAAAATAAATTGGAACAAAGGGATCAAGCTGGTCAAGGTCTTAAACCTGCTGAGCAGGTAGTGTTTTCATATGAAGAACATGATGAGCATATTCTAGAAAAAGAATATTGGTCTCTTATATATGATAGTAGTGACCCAGATAGTGGTGAAATCCCCAATGAAATCACATATGGTCCACAATGTACACCATTTGAATTATCTACAAATGGACCACTTTTGGAAAATGAAGATGAAGAAGATATTGAAGTCTTAATTGTTGAAGATTATGTATGAAAGACTAAAAATGATGATTAGGTGGAGGGGTATGATGATGATGATAGTAAGGATGATGATTTTAGAGTATGTGAGTGACTCTCTGTAATAAAGACCAGAAGTAGTTAGTTCAGGATAAGAGTCTATGCATAGAGATGATGATGAGGCAGGTTGACAGGATGATGTTTCTCTTGATGGATAGGTTTTTGTAGATGGTGTTGATCAAGATTAAGGAGGAAATGAGGATGGACATGACCACCCCGATGATGCTCACAGCTTCAATAAAGAGCATTCTAATATTATGTCTAGTGGTCAAGATAAAACATATGAAGTTCAGATTTCACATATGCTTCTGAATGATGGGTAGCATTACATGTCTTGATTTCAAGAATAAGAATATGAGGTTTAGGTTGTACCTATTCCTTAGAATGAGGGAGATCCTCAAGGTATAAGAGTAAGAATTTATACTGTAGATCCTAGACACTAGACTTATTCTGATGAGTGGAATATAAATCCATGATATATTTCATTTAGGATGATTTATGGTTCAGATTAGGGGATGGCAGCTACTGATTCTTCACATGACGATGTGGAACTGAGTGCTCTTACTCACCATCATTTCCCACAAGTGATGTGCCTATTGTACCATCAGTGCATAGTATTTATGTCACCATGGATGGTCTTATGCATTTCAAAACTATTGTATGTGAATATATGAGATCCTTTATTGATTCTAGAAATGAAGCTTCTCCTTCTATGATTATTTTAGAGGCAGATGCTGCTCAAATTGATATAATAGAAATTCAATAGATATAGACTAATATTATTATTATAGTATATGATATTATGAGAAGTAATTTAGTGGTCAGAGAATAAGTGAAGAAAATTAATCACATAATTGAATCTCTATCCATTGATTTTATAACCACACATGGTGGGGATATTGATATTCTTAGGAACCTTGTTACACATCTACTGATTATAGATTTGAAAATTTTAATCGAGGATCTTGGAACTATATTTTCTTCAAAATAATGTTCTACAGTTAACAAACCTAAAATTAATATGGGTTATTTTAGGATTGTGATAAGATAAGATCAGAGATCAATTCATATTCAATTTGATCAATAGGCCCTTTCCAAAGTTCAATATAACAATGACCATGTATAAAACCTGGTGATACAATGACAAAATGAAGAAACTAATTCTCAAAAAGAGATCAAGGACAAATTGGACAAGTATTTTTCTAAAACATACACAATGGATATGTTTAATAACCATTTACTGTTCATGGATGAGAACATATGGGTTCCACTAGTGACTAAGGCATTCATGAACCTGGCGAGAGAGTTGAATGAGTTTGCCTCTACATTTGAGAAGTTTCTGATTAATAATGAGGACGTCAAGAATGCCTTGCAGTATGGGGGTGAAGCAATCACTAATTTTATTAATATTTTTAAAGCCTTACCTACATGTATTGTCTGAAGCTATTGTGGTCCCTGTAGTTTCATCCATCAGAGCAGGATCACTACCTCCTGCTAAATGACTGTGTCTCAAGCATTATCTAATATCAGACCAGTGATCCAAGAGTAGCCTCCATGTCATATTCTATCAAAGTAGAGACCCATCCTTGCATATACTATTCCATCAAACATTGATTTACCTAGTGAAACCATTCGATCATCCCATCCTACATCCACAATAAAACCTATGGATCACACAATTGACACATTATACAATGGGAAATAACCAAAAAATCCCACGATTTAATTGTGGATCGTTCTTTGATAAGGCTCTATACATTAATTTTTTGATGAGTGTATTTTGAAGTTTGTATAATTTTTTACATTCAGGAATATAATATTTCCTTATCTTTGTTTCAAGATTCCTTGTGTGATTTCTCATAATACTTTTCTCCATTTTTCAAATCCCAATAGAGGATAAATATATGGATGAAATCATCTCATAACCTATGGGGGAGAACTCTAGTATAAAAAATATGGAATATAATCAATATATTATATATATAATCTTATATCAAATATAAATCAGTAAGACTGAACTAATAAAACATACTAAGGGGGGTCATGATACTACTATGATAAAACCCTCTTGTATGAACCTTCTATATACACTCTGTTACACTTAATGAGGGGGAGCATAATAGGAATGACCTTATGGTTATATTGTGAACTCACAGACACTATTGGAATGCAATGTCAAGTCATTCATATACCTTAACATCATGTATTACTGATTAATACTAGATTTCTCATCATAAGAAAAGGGTAAACTATTGCACCCATTGTTAGATAGTTGATTGAATAATAAAAAATTAAGACAATATATAAATCAATATACTTCACATATTATGTTATAAATAATTTATATATTTTCAATGTATATTTTTAAATTAATAAATAATTTCACACGGTACAATACATTTCAATAACTCAATAAATTATTGATATTAATGTTTCAATATATTTACATTTTTATATTTAATTGAAATAATGAATTTAAATTAATATATTGTTTTTTTTATAACACAGAAAATTATTATTTTTTTCTCTGTCTCTGACACCAATAGGTTCTAAGGAGTCATAGATGGCTGCATCACTGATAAAAACCCACCGATCGAAGATGAAACTGATGCATGACGCACTGATAGAACCAATGACACAACAATAGACAAGTCTACGATGATTTGTCTCACCAATAGTTCATGCAACTCACCGATAGGTGGATCCCTATTGGGAGATGCACCAATAGTTAAAAGGACATTTCGATTGATGAGTCACCGATGTGGGAAACGTTGATAGTTCAAAATTACTCAATGGTAATGACTCGTTGATGTCAAATGACTGATAGAACAAATGAATCAGTGGTGACGAGAGTCACTAATATAAATGGAAAGGACTCACTGATACAAAGTGTCACCGATGCTGATAGACCGATTATATTCACTCACTGATACTTATGACTCACAGATAGTCATAAAAACTAGTTTAAATTAATTAATTCAACATTATATCTAATGTTTAAATTTAGCCAAATTAATTCTTTTGACATTAATTAAAGATGATTTGAAGTTATTAAGAGTGATGTATGGGGTACATGAATGTGGGGAGATCATTATGTCTGCTATAACTCTATGGATAAAAGGATAACAAGATGGATCATTCAATGATACATAAAAGGGTAGTGTGAAATGAAAACAAAAGAACTATGACAAAACTTGAGCATACTTCCAAAACCCTATAACTCAAAATGACAAATATATAGGGAGATTGTCAAATCAATCTAAACAAACATATATTATGTAAACATATTTTGAACAAGTAGATGATCATCTCATACACTTGTAAGATAGAACAAAGAGGCTTCAACACTCTATTTTGGAGTCAACAACTAGAAGTGGACTCAAACATCAATTCCACAACATTAATCGAGTCCATAACTACAGTATATAATAGATAGAGACTTCTAAACCAAACTCTATTTTTGTAGCTATGTTATCTTAATTTTTTTTACTTTTACGAGAAGTGTGGGTATTTCTTTGTTACACACACACTAACTCACATGCATAACTAGAAGATACATGTTCCCTAAAATGTCATGCTTTATGTATCCATTTGTATCCCACATAGAACTGTGAAAGTGTTCATGTGTGACATATTTATTTATTTCCCCCGAAGAACTATGTAGAAGGTCAAGGGTGACCTTGATACACTTTTGTGCTATTGTGAACCCCGATCTAGGGTGTGGATAAATTGTTTTTATAAATTTTAGCTTCTTGGTGGTAGGTGAGAGCCAAGATAAGAGGACTAGGTATCATCAAGAGACTAAACCTCGTGTTTTTAATTTTTCTATGCCAATTCTTAAAACCGATTACTATGTTTTATAAAACAATTTACTCAAACAAAGTCAAACTATGATAATAGTTTTAGAAAGTGTTTAAAATAGTTTTGAAATAGTGGGATAGTTCTTAATTTTATTTTAATAACTAGTTTAGTATAGGTGAGAACTAATCAATCTCTTGTGAAATTAATTGAACATTAATGACTCTTATAAATTCAACACCAATTTTCTTGGATTACATTTTTTTAGGTGAAATTTTAAATTACTAAATAATTGTTAGAAATTTTTATAGAAACTCAATTCACCCCCCTCTTGAGTACTCAAATCCAAAAAACACATTTTGATAAGGAAAGTGTTCTGAGAGTTTCAATAAGATATCACTAATGACCATATATTGCATTATCAAGATTATATGGCCAAAGAACATAGATAGTTAATTGAATACATTATTAAACTTCATCAAGATCAATATGAATATTTAAAACATTATTAATTCTGTCTGATTATAATATATGTGATCTTATGGGTTATGAAAAATTTTTAGCATCATGAAAAGCTCAAACATTTTTATCCCATCACTATGAATCGCATGATGTGATAAAAGAATGAATCTAGGCCACTCTAAGAGGATAACTGGTATTTATGTTATAATATTTTATTTTAAATAAAATTCACAAAAAACATATACACAAACTTATAAATTTATAGAATATTTTAGAATATATCTTTTCAACATATATGATAATGTTATGGATAGTGAAAGGATGTATAGAATTGAGGAATGAATATAGAAGTTATTTGAGATGAACATTGATTTAAATTAGGGTAATATGTAAATCACACCTCTAGCGAAAAAACAAGAGAGAAATAGTACACTTATTTCTCAACATCAAATGTACAACATAATTATATAGTGATATAGAGGAAAATGTGTCCATTTTAGAGATATATTAATCAAAAACTCAATGTGAAGCATTCATTAATGAATAAAATGTAATGATCCCAATGAAATGAACTCCCTTTGTGAAAAATTATGTAATACCCACAAAACATATAGACTATATACTTTATAAACACTACAAATATTATGGAATTTCATAAGTAATTTTCTTTCATTCAATATTTACTAATTCAATAATTATAAAATTATATGTAATTTAGTTTTTTACATAATTTTTTAGTAGGTTGTTTTAGAAGCATAAAAAGGGAAACAATATGTAAAATAAAACATGCTTGTGCTTTTTATTTTTATGTTATTTTTTATATATTATATATATATTTTTTTCTACATCAATTACCATTCTTAGTTTCATTTTCATTTGTGAAAGTGATCAATTTTTTTAATATTTTATAGGTATTATCTTATATTTTTTCATGTTTTAGAGTATTTATCCCATTAGGTACTTGTTTGATTTTTTACATTTATTAATGATACATTATTATTGATCTGAAAAAAATAGCGAATAAATTAATTGTTGATATGAAATATTTACCATGACTGTGAAATTAAAAATATGTTTATTAGAATATATTTTGTTTTTGAAATAAGTGTTTGTAATATAACAACCCAAAATATTTTACATATCTGGGGAGTTATTCTAGTCTATTTTAATAATTATTTCTAATAATATGAAATTATTAAATGAATAATGCATTTTATATGAGGGGAAATTTTTTTATTATTTTCATTAAAATAAGATGAGTTCATGAAATCATAATCATTTGATTGAAGAACCCAATTTTCATTAAAATGATTTTCTCATTCCAATTACTATTTACATCAATCATTTTTATCATATAAAATACATGAATTAATAAACAGTTTTATTATACATTACTATAATATTTTTCTGAATCATTATAGATTCATTAAAAATTTTCATTGTTATTTCATTTTCTATTCAAGAGATCATACATCAATCATATAAATTGTTACAATGATTGATTGATGTGAGATTTGTGGGTCATAATTGCGGGAATTTGATTGATACAAATATGAATGATTCATTATCATCATTTATATTTATATTATAATTTTTTCACAACAAGAAAAATATATATGGAATTGAAAAATGATGAAATTGAATTATAAGATATTAAAATTTTAATTAAAGGATTGATCTGACTTATGATAGTATCAAATTTAAATGAGTATGATTTTTTTCATAATTGATTAAATTCCTTATTCATCTCATCATTACTAAAATAAAGAAAATGAAGGAAATGTAAAAGGTTATAATAATATGTAAATCATTTATAATGTTCATACATTGACTCATATCTTATTTAATTAAAATATAATTTATGGGGGTTTTCAGATTATAAGGGAAATTTTATGAGGTTGATTTCATTAAGATATAAGAATAATTGTTCATTAATTATAATGATTAATATACCAATTGTCAATGTTAGTTTTAAAATTAATTTTCACACCTACCTTAATTTATTGAAATTTTATTGAAAATTAAATCCTAAATGAATACATTTGATTTCGCATACTATACAGCGATATAATTTTTATAATTCTATGGAGATACATTATTTTTTAAAACATTGAGAATAATTAAATTTTAATTTTTCTTGAGATATGAATGAAATGAATATTCATGTGAAGTTGTATGTGAATTGATAAATTATGTATAATCGTGGTCTAATAAATTTAAATTTTAACTGATAAAATAAAATAAATTATTTTTAATTTATGATGAATTAAAACATTTATATTTTTAGTTATCAAGAAATATCCTCAAATTAATATTTTTTCATATATTTTAAATTGATGTATAAAAATTTCTCAAGAATTAAATATACAAGTGGTTGATAATTTATTTTTTTATATTATATATATCATTATTTTTTTATTCAAGGATTTTATTCCCTCAATTATCAAATATAATTGGTAACTGGAAATTATTGAATTTAATGGTGTATATAGAATAATAATTAAAAAATGGAAAAAATTATTTAAATTCATTTCAATCCAATCGAAATCGTTTTTTATAGGACTATAATAACCTAGAGTTTAAATATATATCTTTTTTTTCTATTGATTTTATAGTATAATATTATGTATGGGATGCACTAAAAACCTGATTATTCACATAATGGTTTATGTTTTATAATATCTTCCTCAATATGATAACTATATCTTCAATATTATGTATGAAATATTTTATTTTCAGATTTATATATTATGTGTTATATATTAATCATATTTTTATGTTTTATGATTTTATATAACATATCTAAATGAATGCCAAAATTTAGAAAGGTACAATTTCTTTTCTATTACATATTAACTATTTTCACATATTTTAGGTGAACTATGATATATCAAAATATAATTTTATTAATATTTTAGATTAATAACATTTTTCATATGATATAAATATTTTTCAATTTTCTCCTATATAATCTTTTTTCTGACAATATGTTAACCCTGTCATATAAATTTGATTTTGATTCACTCTTATTCCCTAAACAGCCATGTCATTATGTGATAAGTGATGCCGCAAGCCACATAACCATGTATGATTCAACTATATCATAGGGTCAAATTCAATACTGACTCTTATAAGGGGTAAGAAATATTTTTTGGAGAAGTAGATGAATAAATTCATAGAGAATAGATAAAAATATTATTCCTGAAAATATATTGATAAAAAAATATAATTTTTCATTTATACATGATGAATTTGAATTAGAATTTATAATTTGTTGAATAACCTATAAAGAATAAATTACCATTATGGTGATTTCTCAATGGTACAAAATATTTATAAATATATTATACCCTCTTGGGGATGGGGGATTTCATAACAGCTTTAAATATCCACAATGTGGCCATCATCTACGAGTTGTTTTACACTAATATCTACTATATGCATTTTTTTCACCCTTAGTGATGGTATATAACAAAGGGTCAAAAATTATATTTATTTAGGGATTTTTATAACCTTCACTATATAACTATATGGGGTCTTTTTACTGAATGGTTGTGATATATTATTATCATTTAACATGTATGGAACATATTGTAGTGTTTAGATAATGAAAAAAAAATGAGGATTGCAAGGGATTGGTTGGGCAAT
Organism: Viscum album; assembly: GCA_963277665.1. Classification (NCBI taxonomy): domain Eukaryota; kingdom Viridiplantae; phylum Streptophyta; class Magnoliopsida; order Santalales; family Viscaceae; genus Viscum; species Viscum album. The sequence goes on along the minus strand of OY728143.1, from coordinate 50,240,378 downwards.
GGTGATGTTAGAGTCTAATATATTATTTTAAACCATGTTACTGACTATGAAATCGATATTTAGGGCCCCTATGATATTATGATTTGTATTGAAAACATGTATAATATTATTATGTTAAAGTGTAACTATTAGAGGATAGATATAATTAGGAGGTATATGAATCATGTGTAACACTCTATGATTTATGTACATAACACTTTTATTGTTATTTTATTTTAAATGGAGTGGGATGAGTAATGGGTAATTCAATAATGTTTTTTCATGTTTTGAATATATTTTAAGATGTGAATTTTTTTTATCTCGGTTACTAGAAACTGTTCACCACCCCCATGAAACAATGTGACATGTTTAGGTGATCGTGTTAATGGCGCATGGTTGGAACACATTTTTTTAAAAAAATATGACATTTAATCTGGGAAACAATGAAAAATAAATAAGACAAAAACATTGTATTAGTATGTTTTTTATACCACGTGATCCAACCACATGTGTCATGGGCTTAATATAGTATCATCGCATAGTTGGCACATAGTGTTTCAAACTGTGTCACTACATGGATATTCTATTAGCATTTTCATGGTTGGAACCATAAAATATGTGGTTTTTAGATGAATTATGACCCACAATTTTTATTAGGTACATAAATTTCAAGGATCAGATATTACATTCCATCTAAAGGCTATTAATTTTTCTCCATTAATTTCAATGATTTTTTTTTTAAAATAAAAGCATGCCAGAGATCTGGATTCAGTGGTAAGTCATTGGTCACCCTCATTATTCTTATAAATATTCATATCTAATATCCATAAATAATATATCAATTCAATTAAAGATATATATCTATTCTAGGAGGGTAATATTTACGATACATGATTGAATATAAAAAATGAATAAATATCCATCTTCATATTTAGAATATCATAACACCATTCTTCATTTCCTCTACTTTTTTTGAGATAACTAGTTTTTATTGAAACTCCACCATTGTATATCCATAGGTATTAAATTTTGTTAAATGTTTCCCTTGATATTATAATGTATAATGTATGTTATTCTTGAAAAAAAATCATTTTTTGTTAGGGATTTGTAATTTTGGGAAATTTTTGGAATTTAGAAAACAATATTTTCTATAATTTTAAAATGGTAGTTTTAAAATTATTGACTTTTTTTATGTCAAAAATAGTTTTAAATACTATTTTAATTTCATAATTTGATTTTTTAATGTAATTTTGTATGTGATTTCACAGAAATGGTTATTGTATGTTCATTTTTTGTTCATGACTTGAAATAAGGGCCATTTCCATTAGAGACAAATCACATCATGTATGTGACATTATTTAAGGGTAATAAACTATTGGTGAACATTGACATTGGTTAGATTGAGATTATTGATGGATCAATGATAGATCTCTCATGAGTATTAAACTACAACTTTTAATGAAATGGAACACGTGTGTGTGTATAACAATATAAGAGGGAATTAAAAATAATGAAAAATAAATTAAATTATTACCATATTGTATTTCAATGATGTTATTTATTGTTTTAACATAAAAATGAATATTTACTTCTAAAAATTTTATATCAAATATTGTAACTGATTATTATTATAGTTGTGTGATTTGGGATGACATTAGTGTAGTAAATGTGATTTTACTCTTATCCCCTATTTGTGAACATCATTGGATTTTAAATGGAATATATCGATAAATATAGAAAGGGAATATTTATTGTTTCTGTATTTATTATAAATAAATATAAGGGAATGGAAAAAGGATTTCGGGATTATATATACTTTATTATTTTTTTGGAATGATTCTAACCTTTTGACTTTTAGATTTATGGAATGTTTTTTCTTCCTGTTTATATATATTTATTACATTGGAACTATTATATCATAGTTACCATTTAGATATTTCCTTAGTTTTATTTTTTACTCCTATATTGTATGGTGTTTCAATTACTTATCTTTTGTAACTACTATTATTTTAATTTTGATGAGAAAATCATTTTCCAATGTTCAATGATGAAAATGAAATTTATTTCATGAAATTTGGGTTCTTGGTGATGTCACCTAATTATTTTATCACTTACATTACTTATCAAGATAATAAATTATGGAATGATGTTACAAATTGTATCATCCATAGTAAGTCCATATATTATCTTAGGATGGTAGCAAGGAGATAAAAATGATATACATGATATATATAACATGAAAATTTGTTTATAATCTTTTTAATATTACTGTCAAGATACAAGGGTTGATTTTGTACAGAAGACTTTTAAGTAACATCTTGGTTATTTTTTTATCTCATCTACATTGGTTTATCCAATGGGTGTAGCATATCAAACATTGGTATTGATACTTACCACAAGGATAGCATTGTTGATTTTTATTTATTGAATAATGGTAAATATTTTGCATGGTAATAATGGTTTAATTTTGAAAATAAGTATTATGGTGTTCATTGATATGGTTGTTTTAAATTCATAATCCTTATATTGTTAGTAAGTGTGTTTAAATATAGTTTTCTTCTTCTTATACTGCATTGAACATGTTAGATGTCATATGAGTCAATTGGATGAGGAAACAAAGAATATTGTTTAACCTAATCCATAGATGAACCACCAGATGGTCCAAAATCGCATTCATTATTTTCAATCTACTGATATAGAAAATATAATGAGAACACACAATATGTGAATCATTTTATTCAGTTTCAATAGATGAATCTACCCATCTATTATGGTATTCAGAACCTAAAAACTATAGAGATGTATGAACTGATTGAATTGAATATTTTATTTACATTGAACACTGGTGGAGGAGATTAAAATTTTTGAAATGTAAATTCTCAATGATTTATAATTCTAATTGTGGCATTTATTTGTCTGGGTTATTTTTAACAATGGAATTATATTAGAGTATTTTAAAAAAAATGAATGGATAGTTATATCTTCAGACCATTCATATCTAAAAAATTTATTTACATTCCATGATGAAAGATAATATCTAATAATTGTTTATATGTATACATGTATGGACATAGTTCATAGTGAAATAGATGTAGATTCATGTGTATCCATGAATACACAATTTTTTTTGTTTGGATGTTTTAATTAAATTTCAATGAAATATTATAGTTATTTGTATTGTAGAATACATACATATGGTCAAGAGAGTGAGAATGGATGAAATATATATATATATATATATAATGAAGTTTAACGATGCCATGTTTATCTACATAGGATATAGTGGGAACAATAATATTGAGAATCAGTGAAATAGGGACAACCACTTCTAAGGTGGAGGAGCATCTCAAAACTAGACCACATGTTTAGTTAATTTTCATCCCTGACCAAAGAGTAATAAATACTGTTTTTAGTGTGGTTACCTTGAGAATATCAACTGAAATTGTACCATGAATATTATAAAACTCACAAAATTAATTATATGAGAAATATTATTCTCTATTTCCTAAATTCTTTGATGTTTAATTTCAGTAATGAATCTCATGTGTCTTATATGTCATTCATATCAAAGATATGATATCATCATAATAACTCTTGCACTTAGTACTAAGTGATACAAGGAGATTCGAGGAACACAATTTCTCTTTTGTATACACAATATCGATATGGTAAAAAAAGAATGTGGTAATGAGTATGAAATTATATAGAGATGACTAGATAATAAAGGATGGTCAATTAGGTCCTTCGATGTAATGAGTAACAATTATATTTAATTATACCCTTTTAGGATTATTGTTTGATAATTTTTTATCCCACTCATTTTTTTCTCTTATTTTGTTCATCATATGGCTTTTTATATTGAAAAGTGTCCTTCATTTTTTTAAACATCAATCACCTAGAAGGAAACATGTATGGTGAGAATTTATATGTTTAGTGTTTTTGATAAAAATGATGGGGTTAAAGTTTTTTTGGATTTATGTATTTTGTAGATGGATATATATTTCCTAATTTTATGAGAGATTTGGCGAATGAATTTCAATACCCCCATCATTTGATATAAATGGAGGGTGACTTTTATATCTTATGATTGTGTTTAAATTCTCTTTATAATTGATTGGGTTGTGAATGCTAGCAGTAAAATGCCTTTTTTAATGAATCATAGAACAATATCCTTTTAGTTGGTAACATTTTCCATGGAATATGTCTTTGACATTTCACATACATATTTTTTGAAAATCATCTACCAATTTTATGAAATGATTCTTTATTATGTCTCTTTGTCTCCACCACATAGATATTTGGAATTTACGTTGATATCCAAATGAGGATCGGTCCTATTTATCTTTTGTCATATAGGTTTGAATTTAATGAAATATTTGTAAAATAAACTACATTTGGTCGAGTTATGAAGAACATGGTTTATTCGATCATGCATATCTTCATGCATAGAACCAACTTTTTTATGAAGAATGATGATGGAACTCTAATATGTTCTGTGTATTATTATATTTTCATTAAATTTATGATACAAAATAGATATCCTCTTCCATGAATCAATTTTTTATTTCATCAATTGATGGGAGTTTATTTCTTCTATAAAATTGTATTATGGTAGAGTAATCAACAATTTTGATTTCAGATGACAGATATTTATAGGAAAACCTCCCAGATCTGACATAAGAATTATGATTTTTCTATTATAACCATCATAATTGTGAATGCACTATTCTTCATTATGGAATTGATGAATCATATAATTAATATTTATCTTGATTCCATTTCTTGGTGTTTATTAATGATATACGGGTGAATTCTATGACTAATTATTTTCACAGGAAGCACCTCGCTATCATGTTAGTTATATAATTGGACCATTCCTCCAATGATAAGATTTCATTATTTTATTTTTGAATACCTTATGAATAGTTTTTGGGTCATTTTCATTACACGTGATTTTTTTCTATATATCTTAAAAATATATAATCTCGTCATCCCATGTAAATGAATAAAATATAATTTTGGGATGTATGGTTTCTTTTCCATAACAGGATACTACAAACACTTTTTTCGTTATTTTTCAGGTATGGAATCACCAAATAATAATTTGATGATGAAGGGAATTACTTTTAGTGTAATGACAAGTTTGAGACATATATTCAAGATATTGAGGATCATCTAAAATTTAAAAATGTCCACACATTTCCAGAGTCAGGATAGGACTATCTGAAAGAATTGTGATATATATATGTATTTGGGATTAGATGTGTTCACATGTCAAAATATCATGTCATAACTAACGCATCATGTAAATTATTTTTATGTGCGAAGAAATAATCAAAACATGACTTCAAATTGTATTTTGTGCCCAATAAATTCAATACAATGTCTCATTATCGTTTTCAAATGAAATTTATAGTATTTTTGGATCATTAGAGATAATAAAATTATCACCTTGGGTTAGAAATTAGTTGTAGAAAATATTAAAATAATTTATACAAATTTTGGATATGTACATGTTGTTTTCATTTATGTAAATAGAACAGTAAAGCTGATGCATTGTGTATTATTTTATATAATCAATTGGATATATAATATTAATATTACTGGTATATATAGTTGGTTATAGTCTAAATGTATATATATTTTACTAGAAACATTATTTTTTGGTTTTATTTACAATTTATCTAGATTTAGATTTGGTGAAGCTGTTTAATGTGAATGAAAAATCCATTTTCAAATGTTTAACTATGAGGTTCAATCAAAATTTAGGGGTGAACCTTATGTAATGTACATAACATGTGAGTTGTTTGATATGTTTTAAAGATCATATTGGTATACCTATGTCTTATTCTAAAAAAATATTTCTTACCATTATTAGAGATTTGATGTCCATCCTAGTATAAAATAAATTAATAGAGCATTGAGTGTGTATGTTTTGTTTGTTTAATGTGAAAAGTCATTCAATGAAGTTTTTCATGAAATACCTATCATGTCAGGAGAACAATGAAAAGCATCAACAAGTAACTTTAATGTTGAAATCGTTTCCTAAATTTTTTGAAAAATGGGAATAAATAATTATTGAATTTGAAATTTGTCAATCAAAATAGTTTGGAATCCCAATTATATATGGATCATTATGGATACGGTCATTATTTCATCCCATATTTTTCCTATTTTTGAATAAAATATGTTGGATGAATTTTCTAAAATCTATAGTTGATAAGTAAAAATTTCGCATGAGGTATATGTGTCAATCGTTTCTGACTAAAAACATAGGATAACATCCCATTTTCGGAAAACCATACAATGATCCCATGGAACCTATTAGACTTGGTGGTGAATTGCCATTTTCAAATGGATTAAAAATATTAATTGATAATAAAAATGTATGAATATATTATACGGGATTTTGTGATGAATTTTTAGGGTCTTTAGAAGAAAATATACCATTAGTGGAGTTCTAGGACAATAAAAACTATATTGTCTCAATAAATAAGGGTCCATAGGAAGGAATGTATGGATGCATTTGACATTATCCACCGTTATAAATAATCTAGTTGGGACATAAATCATCATACATATCCTTATGCATGAAATAATATTGAATATTTAGTTTTTTATGAAAGTAATTGGGACACCTTAGAGTCATCATCAATCATATTATGATCACTATTTTTGATAATTTTCATTTTATGTTAGTGATTAAATATTATTGGGAAACTCACAATATATAAGAAATCATTATTTTGGTATGATTATAATGATTTTACAACATTACATTTTCTTTTTTAATATCCTTGAATGAGTTGGTATGAAGATTATCAGTTTTATTTTCTTCAACAGTTCAATGTTGTAAATAATGTGTTCTAGGTATCTTAATTGAATAGTATTAACATGATCAAAGAAATTTGATTCTATGGGACTATTTTGAAATTGAAATATATTTTATATTGACTAATTTTCTTATATAAACTGTGGATTAAGAAGATAATTACCTGAATTGGAAATGAAATGGTTTAGTATGTGTTTCTTTAAAGATTTGTCATATAATTAATGATAATACAAGTGTGAGAAGGATGTTGTAGAATAATTGAATGAGGTATTTTAGAATAATGAAAATATTGTATTTTATGATAAGGAAAATACTACTATTGGGGATATTCAAACACCACTAATTTGTGTTACATGAATGTAGTATTATGTGTTTATTATTATATACAATTAAAGGGTTTAGTTTTGCGTAGTTAACGAAGAAGTTGGACTGAATTTTAGGTGATTATGAAGGTGTATTATTTTTTAATTCATACTAGAAACCATATAATACCTCAAATATAACATGATACACTTTTTGTGTATCATTAGAGAGGAGCACAGTGGGCACATTATTTGTCCAAACCGTATTAGTTATTAATGGAATATATTCAAAGGTCAATAGAGGGAAAATTATGATTAGCACATGGTTTTTCAATGTTCATGATAAAAACTTGTTGGGTATGAGACTAATATATTAGAAACATAATTATATCCAAAATATAGTTCATGAACAATACGAAAACATGGATTTTATCGTATCATGATCATTTTTAGCATAAAATTTTACAAACTATGTTCCATAAATGTACGATGTACAATTGGTTCCCCAATAATTGTGGTTGTAATCTGAATTAAACCACCAAAATCATTAGTAATTTTAAAATATATAATGATCTAAAATTCTATTCCTTCCATATTCTCCTATGGTTATTACATTAAACACTTGTAATCATTCTTCAAATAAATGAATTTAGAATATTCATATTCATAGGTAAGTCATTAATCACCCCTATTCATTTGATATATAGTCTTATTCTCTCCCTTTAAACAATATATCTATTTTGTTATGTATATATCCATGTTCATTGATGGAAATATTTTTGAGATATCATTGTTTATAATGACTGAAAGAAGATAAAATTTTAGATATAGAAGATCATTGAACCATTCTTCATTATCATAAACCACTAAGTTGTATGTGGCTTATCTATCATCTCAAACATTCTAGAATTTAGGACATAATTATGATCGAAATTTATATGTGAATTTTTTTTGGAAAAGTTGGCTTCTTTACAGATAACAATTTATGGGCATGGCTATGATATAACATGTAATTTAGTTAGATTTAGGAAACACGCTCTTTCCTTATATTTTTAAATTTAGTGTATAAAAATTTTCCTATTATTTTGATAACAACATGTTTTTTGATCAAAAGTTTTGAATAAATAATTAGATTTTTGTGAAATATAAACTAAAATGATATTTGGATGACTTGGACAGGGTTATTTCACTATTCTGAAAATTCTTGGGATTAGAGGAATGATTAATTATAGCACCTCCTATACATGGAGGTTTCACTATACAAGGGGTGTGTGGTATTGGGGAACATGAAAATTGGTAAACAAGTAACCACTTGGTGTATTTTTCATGATATCACCCTTATGTATTAAACTATCACATCAAATTAAAGGGTATGAGTGTGTGGAATCAAGGTAACGTGTATTCCTAATGCTGTTAAATAAATTAAAGTCGTAGGTTATTGTTATAGTTTAAAATTTATTATGGTTTTTATATAAGTATTTTCAATATCTTGTAAATTATATTATGTCAAATATTTTAAATAATTCTTCTCATGGAGGCATGAGATAACAAGTCCTAGGGTAATGACTATCAAGTTCATATGCCCACCATCATGGGAAATTAAATGTTGTTTTAGATGATATATATATATATATATGAAATGGAAAATGGCCATAATTCTATAGTTATTCACCTTAAATATATGGGTATGACATGTGGGTTTAAGGACATCATCATGGTTTCGAGTGGCTGGGGATGATTCCATCATGGTATCTTTGAGTTTGGTGGTTTTTAGTTCCCCTTTGTTTTGTCCTTTTTTCTATTGGTACTTTGATATCATCTTTCAACTTCAGATATATCTTTGGATTCTCTAGTTAATATTCCATCATTTATTTTGAGATGGATGTTTTATATTATAATCCAATATACCTATTTTTAAAGGTCTTATCAACCATTAATGTTCATTAAAATGCTTGGAATTTATATATATAATTTGGTGTCTTATATATTTCACCTATGGTAAATAGATCATCTATATATGATTAAATAATTGTGAAGGGATGGGATGTTACGGCATGGTTATTTTATATATAATAATATATTATTTATATTATATTTATGTTCTATAAATGATTTTTCCATTATTGATGGACATTTTATATATATTTCTTCACTGAAATAATAATTTACTATATTTGTGGTATAAATTTTTTTCATTTTAAAACCTGAATAAATTTTATTAATAATTCATAAACCAATGGTTTTCATATATTGGTTTCTGTTTTAATTGTTCAGATATATAGAATGATGATATTATTCATTGACATTAAAACATGTTAATAAATAAAATTTATGGTGTTTTTGTTATAATTATTTAATATTATTTTTTAGCATTTTTAATTCACAGAGTCCTCAATTGATCACATGGTTTTGTTCCAACATAAATATTTTAAATCATTGTATATATGTAATTTTTATGTTTTCTATATTGATATGTAATGTGGTACAATTCCAGTTAATATAGATTAAAAAATTGTGTTTGGAATTTCTTAAGAATTTATTTTTTGATGTGTGTTTGAATTCCATGATAATGAAATGAATACATACATAAAAAATAATTTATTAATAATAATAATTCATAAATTACCATATTTATTTACATTATTATTCATGGAATAAGATGTTGGGAAATAAATATTCATGTTCTTCATGATTAAAAGTAGATTCCATTTCTGCAATGGTAATTTAAATAGATAATTATCATGTAATAAAATAAAGTTATGATGTGTTTTATATATTAGTATAAACGTATGAAAAATTGATATGTTTTATTGAAATATTAAATGTAAACTATAATTTAAATTCACATGAAGGATTGTGTATTTATCAAAATGTATCTCCAAATTGAATAAAAAGATTTTATCATTTATATAGTTCGGAGGTACATCTATGATTTATTATAATATTTAAACATGATAATATATCTATGTGTTGAATAATTTTAGAAGGGGAATCATGTGAAATTATTAATTTATAGTCAATAAGTATTCTTTTGTAATATTATTAAATTTTTATGAAAAATGTTCAAAAAAATATTCAGTGTTGATTGATTTTCTAATAGATTATGGTTTCTTCATGATTTAGATGTATTTTTTGGTAACATGATTATTTTAATTAGAAATTAATAAATGAAAAATTCTATAATTTTATCTTTACTCATATACGATTTTAGGACCATAATTTATATTATGTTTTCATGAAATATATTTAACGTGGTTGATTTTTTTGATGTCTCATTCTTTTTGGATTACAAATTTTAAATAATATTTATATGAAAGGGAAACCATTTATAAAAGTATAATCTTTTAGATATAATGATATAAATTTTATTTAGATATCTAGATTGTGTTGATGATGTCTATTTTTGATGCACATAATTTCATTAAATACAATGATAATATGGTATTCGATTGTTGTGATTTTTATTGGACACTTTCTCATTAGATGTATTTATTTTTCCCTAAATTTAATTGGTTTAAAAAATATGGCTATTTTTGTATTATAATATTATATATATTATGTTATTTAGATGATTTACCTTATTTAAATTAGATGTTGGGATTACTGATATGGTAATGGGGAATAGTTGGTTAGGTGGTTGATGTGATGAATGATCTATTTTATAGTGACCTAAGTATTAATATCACATTATATCATAATTTTGAACATATATTAATAACAAATACACAATTGAATATCATTATATATAGTGACATTGGTTGAATTTTAACATAAATATATTATCACTAATATAAAAGACAACATTATTTAAAACACCACATTATTTTGTTGAAACTAGTATATTACATAAAACTACCTAGGATACCATATGGTAAATTCATACTAAAATGGGAGAGGTGTTAATACTTATAATTGAAAAAATATTGAAATAAATAATAACCTATGAGTGAAGAAGAATAATATGATGTAACCAAGAGAATGATATTAATCATGAAAACATGTTACAATGAAAAAGAATCATACAATCATGGAATCATGGGATATGTGAAAGAATCATATGATATGACATAATAAACATAATTCATGGGTTTTTACCATGACCATTATCCTATAGTGGGAAAAATTCCAATGGTGCATTATGTTCACTTCACATTGTAATAAATATATTTTACATTGCCCTATTGTGGATTACAGTCACTCCCAAATCCCATACATAACATCTCATGAGATATAATGATTTAAAATATTCATTATTTGGGTATATATTTCTTTTCCAATATTCCACATAAAATAAAATTATAAATATTCATTCCATAAGTGGTAAATAAATATAAATAAATCAAAATAATGATTATTTCTATGAAAAGGAAATGGGTTTAATATTTCTTATTCAGTAAAATACTATACGATAAATCATATTAGATTTCATGTGATGAAAAAAAAAATTTACAGAATTATTAATTATAAATGCTGAATAATTCTTGAAAACTTTTATCCAATATATAAAAAACATTAGAGTGATTATGTAGTACCAAATGAACCACATAGATTGTGTTTTGGGAAAAAATTAAAAGTTATTTTTAAATATGAAATGTTATAATTATATTTATTAAAAATATTATTGGACAAATGGGTTTCTATATAATTTAGTGAAACATTATAATATATATTAATTTTATTAAAACAATTCATGTTGGTGATTCATTATATAAGATATGAAATGGGAAAGATCACATAAATATGGTTTACATAAAATGGGGAATTTTTATGGGAACTAAAAACATAAATAACCCCAAAAATGGAAAAGATATATAAATGATTATAAATAATGAATGTAAATATATATATAAAAATAATTTTAATAGGAATATGATTTAATAATAAAGGATATATGTAAATAAAACATTTTAATATATGGCAACAAAGGTTTTATGGAAGATCCCTTATCTCATGCCATAAGGTCTTCTTCACAACAAAATGACATCAAAAATAACAATATTATTATTATTAAATAATTTATTAGTAAAAATATTCTTATATAATCCATGTTTCAAGGTCTTATAACTATTAAATTTTCATTATTTATAATATATTTTTGTTTCTTCAATCGTTTTTTTGAGGATGTTTGGTAAATTTTCCCATAATACATTATTTATGATGAGCATGATCAATTGTGTTTTGAAATATTTTAAGAATATATAGAATAAAAATTTTATCATATAATTAATTTTTATGTAAAAATATCTATTACATCTATTAGGGGTGATGATGAAAAATAAAATAAAATACTCATGGAGGTAGTAGTATTCATGTAAACATGATTAATGGTTTGATTTTTTAAATGATGAGAGGAAATGATAAAAATGATAATTTTGAAATTAAATAATAAAATAATTTTATGGGTATCATATTTATAAAATTCATGCCCAAAACTGATTAGCCTCATGATTAGTTCTTCTAAGCTGAGTGCTACTAGCCTTAGACAGGCCACTCCATACGACAAAGGCTTCCAAATATATACAATATTGTTATAACAATGATTTAGGTGAGACAATACCCTTAGGTGATGATAATATAATTGTATGATTATATAAAACAAATTAGGGGAAATTAAGAGTTTTAATACATGAACCAGACTCACCAATGGTGGAACAAAATTAAATATCAAGAAATAGAAAAAAAAGTTTCAAACATCAGTAGTGGAAATAAGAAACAAGGAAAATTTTTATTTTATGTAAAATAATTCATCCATAATATGTTATACAATACAATATCCAGTTAAGGTTCACCAAAGGTTTAAATATAGTATATAAATATATAATCATGCTAAAATATAAATATAAATAAAAAAAGAAAATCATCAGCTGTGGATGAATCATCAAGGTCCCTTTCAATCCATTCATATAAACTCAACTAGAATCCATCTCATGAGAATGAACCCCCACGTAAGCATAAAATCATAAAGTGTACATAGATCCCAATGTTCCTCTAAAGGGTGTAATAATAATTATTTTTACGGTATTACACATGTGTTCACACATTATATTTTGGATTCAGGAGGTTTGAAATATGAAGAATAATTATAATAAAACGTTTAGGAATAATTAAATGAACAATTAACTAGAGCTAAAATCCTCTAGGATGCAATCACCTGCCTCTTCCAACACTGGAATGTCATTCTGGAGATAGTCCTTAACCCATTTCCTAATTCATCCTCTGATGTATAATGTCTTGGTGAGGGATTAGATTCTATCTCTTGTAAAGTACCCCTTCAAAATATACCTTTTGACAACAACATTAAAAATCACCAAACCGAGGTCCCAAAGTCATGAATTTTTTTTATTATCTCTTTTAAAACCCTATAAAAAATCAACCATCAGCTTGAATCCCAACATCTGGAGGCACATTGATATCATTCCTCAATGTAATAACATTGTCGACTAATAGAATGAAGTACTGGGGGATGGTGATTCATATCTTCTTATGACCTTCTATGACCTTCTAAGGAAAATACCCCATCCATTTACAAAACACTCAACTACCATGGTAATCTACACACATGAGTGGTCAAAACCATGTCTTCCCAATCTATGTGATCATGACTCCAATGGCACAGAGTTCATTCATTTGGTAGTCGAAATTACCTAAATACACCCAAGACACATCATCTTATTTACCTCATGCAACTATGATCAGGTCTCTCATTATTGAGGGTCAAGACATCCCATATCTTGGGAAACACCCCCTAATATAATTGCATTGATGATTGAACTGAAGATCGTGTCTCGCTTGCAGTTATCAAATCACCTATGTAACCAAATCCAGAGGCAACCTAAGGGTAATATCAGTATATAAATGATATCCATACCTATATCAATAGTTGAGACGTACCCATCAGGATCCAACGAATCTGATAAGTATATCACAAAAAATATATATATAAAATAAGACTCAACATAAATAAAACAATTCAATACAATTGATTTGAACAATAAAAAATTAATATAAAAAATATATTTAATATAAATAAAAACCCTAACCTAATTACCCATGTGGTCTACACCCTCTAAAATGGACTCACAAACATATATATGGTTTGGTAATTTCCAATGGCATCCCATAAGGTATAACATATGAATCAAAATACAAATGTAAATATAAATGGGTATTTATTGGTAAAAACAATTACATGATAAAATATGAACCCCCTAATTTCATTTTAAATTAAAAATAAAAGTATACACCCCTATAATTGGGTTCTGAGATTTAGGAAAGTGTAATATTAGCATATTAATCTAACATGGTTTGAATAAATATGCTTTAATGATGAAGGTATTGAAAATAGAATAAACGGGGTCACATTGATTTAGATGATCATGAGATGATGGAAAATTAATATAGATTAAAGGGATTTTATATACACATTGATATTGTCACAATGAAACCAACATAGATCAAAATAGTGTCGTAATGAAAAAGAGATTAAGACCACTAGGTTGGAGGGGATGTGGTGCACAAGATCTTTGTCAATGCCGAGGAAGAAAATTAACATTGGGCAATGAGAGACCTACCCCTATAAAAAATCATTTAAAAATGACACACATAGTAGATATTTACACTCCATATAAATATTAGGATTTCAAATGACTTACCTGAAAACTCAGGGATTTAAATTGTTAGAAGTAATATAATTGAAAAATATTATTTTTTAGCATCCTTAATTATTCAATATTCCTTGGAGGTTTTCCAAATCCCTCAGGGCATCCACCTAAACGTAAAACAATCCCTTTACAAGGTCATGAGTCAAAAAATATAGAAATGTGGTTCAAATGATAATAAATGGGTTGGTATGACAATAGTCTTAAAAAATATAACTTACTTGGAAAGCATCTAGTTAAAAAAAACAATGGATGTTAAATCCCCCCTTAATATAGCACAACCCTATGCTATACATCATAAATTAGAGATAGTACCAAACATACATAAATAATTTGAAATTATCCTGAACTACCCATGCCTCAAATGTATAGCATAAAATTATCATGGTTGGTCCCAATAGAAGACATGAAAAACCCCAATGTCACCCCTACCCAAATCATAAAAAAACTGATGGTCTATTGCCTATACCTATACTCAAAGTTCCTCCTGTGATGTATCATAACTCATGAAGCCTGTGGGTTCCTCCCATTTCATACCTAAAAAACATCATATCCTTCACCGCATCATTTCCCACAGAATCCCCATGTGAAAAATGGTACCGATGAGGTCACACTTGTCATCAAATGCTTAGAGTCAATCTTGGTACCTCACACCTCAAAAAATTATCATATCGTAAAGATTCCTAGATGTGAATTTAATTCATTTAATCCACACATCCATGATGAACCCATGTGAATGGTCTTCAATAAACACTCATCCATCAATTCTCACTTATATCCAGCTTCCACACACCTCATACGTATATATATATATATATTTATATAATATAATTGAGTATTTATGACCTACTGACGTGTGTCTAATTTGTCAATATAAATATTATGTCAAATATATGCACTGAAAACAGTCATTTCTAATATTTCCATGCCATGTAATGAATAATTAAAATTACTAGACCCATAACATAACTCAAACCATCATTGAATTTCCATCCTTCTCACCCCTCTCTGGATCCACGATATGAACCATGCCTAATTATTGACTTCTTGAAGCCTATACACCTAGTGGTGTTGCACCAGCCACTATCCATTTACCCCCAAATTGGGTCCCATAGTCTCTTTGATGACCAATTCATGAAACACAATCTCATATACCCTCACCAATTTCCAATCCTAGTCAGTTTTCAGAAACATGAGACTTCTATGGTCCACAACTATCAACTATCTGAGAAATATTTATATAGAAAATCTCAAGATTATTAAGCATTACATATGCTCATAACTCATTAAGAGTCTTCTCTCACTCTGTTTAGACATGTCATTGTTTATCAAAAATGTAGAAACCCTTTAAAGACACACTTCAAAGCGGTTTGGCGGAGTCTTCGGCATGTCTGCCCTATTCAAAATACAATCAGTCTCACATCCTACAATCCTAAACATCCCCACTAAAATCACTAGAATTCACTGGTGGTCTCATGTTCTACCCATCCATAATGTTTCCCTACCCTATGATCTCTTTATTCACTACCTATGAGAAATATGAAAATTTAAATATGTTTAATTTCACCTAGATGTCATAACGCAATCCATCCATGGAACTCACTACCCCTGAGAAATCATCTCTCACCAGTACAGATGTGATGTGGGACTAATTTTTGAATTTATATTCATAGTGCATGATGGTCACGCCACCCTAGTGAATGATCAAGACATCCTACTCTCTTTCTTCCTTATCATCTCCAAGATGTAGTTATTAGAGATCATAGTCTTAATGTCCTTCGAGGAAAATCCCTCATGTTTTCTTGCATACTCCTACAAATCCCACCAACTCTTAGATATCCCCATTAGAATATACAGTTTCAGTTTCACTCACCACCCTATAGGCATATCATGCTTACATATGATCAGCTTCCTGGACTCAATCCTAATCTCAGCTACATGTGGACACCTCTAGCTATGATAATGTGTTTTCTGTTAAGACTATAACTCTTGAGTAATATATTCATGCAAGTATATACTCCCAGATATCCACTATCAATTCCATAGATAACATGTGTGAGGCTCACTCTGATATGATCATCCAATGAAGACATATATTATTTCAAAACCAGCAGCTTCCCCACAAGCATTGGAACCTGTTCATAGGATAGTACTTGGGAGTCTTGATCTACCTGACTCATAGGGGTCTCAACCTGATCATGTTCCTCTATCACTAAACTATAAAAAGCATAATGATCCATCTGATCCATCTAGGTGGAAACATGATGAATACCATTACATGATAATACAACATATATATATATATAAAGTAGATATGTGAAAATGTAATATACCAGTTCAACTCACTATAATTACACTTCCCCATCGCAACCATGTCACTTGGAAAACCAGCCTCAGGGCCTCTATAACCACACATATTAGCTTCAAGTATCAAATTAACATTGAGACCTACCTGCCCAGAGAAACCATGTCTCCACTCTCTGACGATGCCATCTCTTATGCTTATGATAAATGTCACCCCATTTTATAAAACCAACCTTATATTATAAGATTCTATACCATTTATATATAGATATATATCAAACTAAATTTCATGTTTACTTAAAAATGTTAATATATGAACACAAATATATAATTTAAAACATCAAATAATGTTCTCTACCAAAAGCATGAAAATGCATAGAAATCACCCCTTTCAAATCAATGAAAATGTTTTAATATATCATAATATTAATTTATAGTAAAAGAACAACATATTATAACAATTATAAATTCCCATACATGATTAAAAAATGGGTAGTAAATAATATAATCTATAATATGAGTAAAAAAAGAAAACAATTCCAACCTTTGTCAACTCAGTCTTCCCCCACAGGCATGGGGATACCGTAACCTAAAGAAAATCTCTAATAAAAATTAAAATAACATATTAATCTTAAGTATACCCAAAATAAAAGTAATACCAAGAAAAAGGTTAATGGTAAACCTATAATACCATTTTTAGTTCCCAAACCTAATTAACCACACAAACCATGCTTACAGGTCATGTTCCACTAGCCTTAGGTGTGCCACCTTGTACGAAAAAAAGCTACCAACTAGCATTGTAGGACTAATAAGGGGTATATTGGGGAAAAATTATCATCGTTGGTGAAAATATATTGTTTTGTGTATATATATAACATGCAATAGAAGTAATGTTTCAGGTGGGTCGATCAAGACCCACAAATAGAGGAACCACATTCATTATTTGACAATAGTAGATTTAGTATACAACATCAGTGGTAGAAATAAATAAAGAATTAAATAATTAGTTTATATATAAGAATGAATCAATATCTGTTCATACAATATAATATCGGGTAGTGGGTTACCAAATGGATGAACATAATATATACGTATATAAGCATGTTGGAATATAAATGAAAACAAATAAAGGAAAATCACTATGTGAGGATGGAACCTCATGATCCATTTCCATCCATCCATGTCAACTAAACATGTATCAAAATACAGAACAAGAACCATTATACGAATCTACAAGAATAATGTGTAAATGTTTCTGGACGGTACCATGTATAATTTGATACTGAGCCTCAGTAGGGTACAACCCACTTTTTTGTACCATATTTGTGGGATTAAATATTTGTGAACATTAAATAATGAAAACAACAATACATGCATATATAAATAATTAATCATTTTAATGGTCCTCAAAACCTACCAAGAAATTATCACCAACCTCATCCAACGTTAAAATGTTGTACCATATAGGACCCTTATCCCATTTCGCCGTGGCATCCCATCCAACAGAGTGTCTATTTGATAACATAGGTTTCACCACTGGTAACATAAAACAGGAACACGTGCATTATGAATAATGATGTCCTAAACATGTCACTAATGTCCCAGATGATTTCTCAAACACATGTATCAAGTCCCTCAGACCCAAGCTCGAAATCACCCATTTTCTTGAATAATGACATCCATAGGCCTAATGATATTGGAGGTCAAATTAATATCATCCCGGATCATAAAATCATGTCTTGAGGAACATTGGTTTCATTCCTCCAAAAAAATTCCAATCCCAATAAAGTAAAATAATGAAGACCTAAACTCCCATATGATTGCCACATCATTTTCATATAGAGGATTCACACTATCCCTCGGGCTTTCAGCGTCAACAACCGCCATCATTTAATCTAAGCCACAACAGGGGGGCATATACCCACTTGACAAGTCAAAACCACTACATCACTAAGTCATCATTGGTTCAGATTACTCTTAGTGATCATTATTCAATTATGGGTGAGCATAACTAACCAATATAGTTTATAATTGCCATCAATTATGGCACCACATGACCCTACGGCTACGTAACTCATGTTAGATTGACATTCCATCCAATATCATGGGTTCTTGTCCCATCCTACTAGCCTTTTCCCTCAACTGACAACCATGTCTCCCATTTAGTGATCTCATAACCTATCTAACCTATTTAAAACCCTACTAAACGATCATAAAAAAAATATATATCCATCACTATCTCTGTCATCGATAAATACTTTTCAAAATTTCATTAATAATTTTATTATACAACAAACAATTTATATATAAACAATTTACAACAATTTAAAAAATAATATTTAATATTATTGGATTTAAAATTAAAAAATTAATATAAAGAGTCAATTTAATAGAAAGAACACCAATAACCTAACTACGAATGTTTTTGATAGCATTTAACTCAACATCTCACAAATACACATGGTTTTTTCATTTTCAAACGATTTTCATATGGTAGAATTAATTAAATTTATGAAAACCATTAACTAAAATTCAACTCTCTTTGTCAACACAATGGTTCTATAAAATCCATATCCTAAAATGAACCCAAAATACAAAAAAATAATGTAAGGACATGTTATATTTTGGTTGTACACATTGGACAATCCGGTATAAGACTCCAACTCCATTATGATTGGATGAAATAAATGTTTCAAATGAACACCATTAAAATATATTAAATTAGGTAGCATAATTTTAGTGGTCTATGAGGTGATGTAAAATGAAAAGTGGTTCAATAGATATGGGAAACTCATTTACGTCGTTCCAAGAAAAATGATGGTGATAAAAATAGAGATCAAACGGTGATGAAAAAGAAATCACTAGTTGGGGAAGGGATGCAATAGCACTTGGTGTGTGTAGAGTACAAATATAAGAGGGTAAAGAGCCTGTTGATGGCTATAAAAAACATTATTGGGAATTTACATGTTGTGTAAATATTTGCACAAAATGTAAACTTTTGGATTTCTTAGGTCTTCCCTCAAAACACATTAAATTAAATTACTACATGTCGTGTAATAAAATTCACATCCTGAAATATCCTATTGTAGATCTAAGAAGCATGGTCCATCTGCTTTTTGTCATATATTTTTTGTTACCCCTTCGACTTCTACTAAAACATAATACACTCCAAAATCCAGGTATTATGCTAAAAAACTCCAATAATGAAATTTTAAAAATAAAAAAATGATGGTCCGACCACAAACATAAAAATTTAAATATACCTAGGAAAAGACCCTCCCCAAAACAATGGATGTTACAATGCATCAATTGAAACCTTTTTAAAATATTTTAATGTTAGTGATGAAAAATATAATTGTTTTTTTACTATAATCTATGAAACACACTAATGGCGATTTTATTTTTCCTAATCGATGGAGGGGAATAAATATTTTTAAATTAAATGAATATAATATCATTTTAGTATATCATTTAATCTTTTATCATTTTATATCATGAATATATTAAATATGGGATATTAAAATTAAGAATAATATATTACAATGAAAAAAATACATATATTGGAGGCTTGATATTCTATTAAGTATATCGAAGGATGTGAACAAAATAAGATATATTAAAGTTGTATGGGGCTTAGTGATGAGAAAATTACTTCCAAGATAATTAGTTTTTGGTTTAGTTTCATAATATAACAACATTGCATGTGTAAATATAGAGTGTTGGACGTTATTCACTTCTCTATGTGAAGATAATGGATCTTTTGAGAATACCATTTAAATATTGATTATATCATTTCAATCTTCTTTATTAAATGAAATAATAAATTCATAAAAATCGATTTTTGGGTTTTTTATATCATCCATTAATCATTTATAAATTTTCACATAGGTTTTATTAATGTTTTAAGTCTTATCACATTGGTTTTTACGTTTTAACATTTTTATGTGGACCTTGTTAGAAGGTTTTAAACAAACTAATTTATATTTTATTTAATGTTCAATGTTGACCACAATTTATAAAATGCGATGTTCTAAAACAAAATTTGATCTCTTTTTCATTAAATTCAATTTCTATGGAAAATAAAATCAATTTTCTAAATAAAATTAAAAATATAATAAAATAATATTGTAACATGACTATGGACCACTATTTGTTATTAAATATATGTTTTATTGAGTACCAACTGAATGAGGGTAAAAATATATCAATATAGTGGTTTAAAAATCTTGTTATTCATATAATATTATGTAGATAAATTTGAATAATTATGTAAACATTTATTCATATTAATTGAACAAGTCATTTTTTAAAGAAAATGTTTCACCACTATCTTTGTAGTTAAACTTTACATAGCTAATTTTATATTTATGATAAAAATGAAATTGAAATAAAAGAGGAAATAAATTTATAAATATACATCACAAAATTTCTAAGATATTGTTTTTATGTATGTTCCTAAAAATATTATTTTATGGTAAAATTACTTATGTTTCAAAAATTATTAATGTGTGTTTTTATATTCAAAATTGTATTCTAAAATTTTTTATATTACATATTAAATAAATATTTAATATTTACAATTCATTTATTTAAATTTTATTTTTTAAATTTTATTAATAAATCTATAGTTTTTATTAATAGGTACATATTATCCATTCAACTAAAATTTAATTGTATTATAAAAATACAAAAACTCACATAAAACTAATTTTTATTTGTTTAATTCCAAAATGTAGATAATTTAACAATATTTAAATTATAAATTTGCTAAAATATAATAATTTTAGGGGAATAAAAAACATCATAATGAAATTTATGTAAATAAATATAACATCTATAATAGTCATACTTTATAAATTAATTTTATTAATGTTTCACTATTCTTGTTAATCCAAAATTGAATGTATCCTATGATAATCATTATGATATTTACTAAGAGAATATAATTACTTATATCATGGGTCATTACATTCACAGCCCCAAAATAAATTTATCCATTAAAATATTATTTCATAAAGAAGATGAAAAATTGATGGTACTTCATTTTCATTTTATCATCAAGATAAAATGTTTCCTCCATATAGATTTACTTTCTATAAAGTATTTTGACATGGTGTGTTTTTTTATTTAATAAAAACATTTCCCTATGGACCATGTTCCTTAAAATGTAAACCATGTAACTGTGGTCATTCTATAAATATTAAAACTATGAATTCAATAAATGTTTGATACATGTTTTATACTTCCTCAAGATGGATAAATTGAAAACATAATGTAATTTTAATTTTTTGGGGTGAGGGGTAGTTGATAATATAGAAATATAATGATAGAAATAATCATATAGGGGACAATATTATATGGACTTCACATTCTATTCTTCCAAATACTAATGACCCAATTCCATCCATATATGAATAGGAACACATTATGTAACATCCAAGGTAAATAAAGAATAATACATTCTCATATTTATTAATATTTACGAATTAAATATTAATTTTACTTTAAAGGTGTTTCTATGTTCGATAGCATTCCCAATACGCAATAAAGAGTTTTTTTTTTGAAATCTTACGTTGCATACTAGTAATAAAATAATATTAGTTAAATGGTAGTTAACACGTAGTCATTGTATTGGAGGGAATGAATATAAACAAATAAAATATTATTATATATGTTTGTTAAATAGTTTTACATTTATCCAATAAAATATTAAGGCTTAAAATACAAAAAAAAATCAATTTTAGGCATTAATACGCTAATATTCACTAAAAGGTCAAACTATCGCCTTTTGATGGAGAACCCTATTTATATATAGGTAAGGTAACTCTTATATATTCTGTTGGACCAAATAAAATTCTTCTTTAGAATGGGGACATCAAAATTTACTTTGTGTAAATTTTTGGTATTTTTCCAATAAAGTTCATTTTTTAATGAATATTGAAAAATGTTGTATTTTAATTCAAAACCTCTTTTTAATCTAATTTGTTTATATTATTAGATAATTTTTTAATTTGTTTTCAAATTTAAATTAGAAAATATTTTTACCATTTAATCCAATAGTGGTCATTTTAATTAATTTCACTTTGAAATTCGACTTAAACTACTGGCAATCTTTTGATATATATTGTTTCATAAAAACACGCTATTTGTTCTGACAGCGGTAATTAATTATTAAATTAATTAATTTAACTTATATGTTTTTAATTTTTTAAAATAGACATCATTTGGGAATTTGTAATATCAAATATATATTAGGGTGAATTTTTGGTATGTTTCTGAAAAACACCAATTTTTGATGAATAGTGAAACCACAAAGTGGTACTTAAAAAACTGATTTTTCGTTTAAATGAAAATTTACCACCTCTGTGTTTTGAATTTCAAAAATTTGAAATATATTTTTGTCATTAGAAAGTAAAATGTGGTTCAATGGTATTAAAATAATTTTTTGGTGAATAGTAACTTTTAAGTTCTTAATCGCGATTAGAGGTAATTAGTGTAGTTTAAGGTAAAAATAATGTTTTAATAATATGAAATGACCTTGAAACATGTCCTACATTTATTGGATGTGTCATGGCCGACCAATAAAATCCATGGGTAAACTTGGGGTCCCCATGGAGCCTGTTTGTTAGGAAAATGACATTAATAACTTTTTATTTAATGTTAAAATAAAAATTTCACAAACATGTGTTGTTTTACTAAAAAAAATTATATTGGGTTATACAAGCCATATTTTGGACTATAAATATTAATTAGAAAGATAAAAAGATTTCCTACATTATGATATTTATTTTATAATTTTTAGACATTAAATAAATTAAATTATTTATTACACCATGATGATGCAGCGATTATCCACACTATTTAACGATTAAAATAAAATGAAATTATAATGTAAAATCTAAGACCTACACTTGTAAAAAACCTATTGGATGGATAGATTTCCAACTCTTAACACCTTATCCTAGAAATATTTAATTTTGGGACCTTTAAAATCCCAAAGGCATTTTATAATAAAGTAACCTTTTATAACTTTCCAAGAATGCCCCTCCTATCCTCTTATAAAAGGCCCCCACCTCTACCAACTTTCCCACACCTATCAAGCCTTTGGCTCGGCCAACCACTACCCATTTTGTCTCTCTGCCCCCTCTCTTACTCCTAAAAGCCTCCCTCTGGGAAGAAGACTTTTCAAAGAATCCTTTGAGCTCAAATCAAAAAGAGCTACCCAATTTAAAAGAGATTAAAGAGCAATAGAGTCACGTCAGACACCAGGTAAGGGAACTTCTTAACCTAATTTCCGTTATTTGGGTTAATATCCTACTTTAAAATTATGTCATAATATTATTATGTACTATCTTGTATTTTTACTTTCTTTATGTGTACGTATAATGAATACACATAATAGATCTATTTTATTTTAAAAATTATGCTAGTAAGGGACTTTGTCACAATCTCCTTTCATTGAGGAACATTTTGTTCTAATACAAGGATTACTTTTATAGAGTATATAAAACCCTTTGAATTTTAATTTTATACAAAAGGAATCTTTTTCTATGAATCGTTTAAAAAATGAAAAAAAAGATTGTTTCTTTTAACGTACATGGTGACAATGACCTTTTCCGCCGCCGGGAGTATTATTTGGTCCTTGGCTTCCTCAACAAGTCGTAATGTTTATTAAAATAAAATAAATACCATATACTCTTTTATGTTTGTTGGTATTGAAAATGGTTTTTGTAATGGATTTGTTATGTCAATATATTTAAGTGATATATTGTGTTCGAAATTTGGAAATGTTTTCTTTTCATTATTTTTTCTTTATGTATTATGATTTTATAATGGTACTTGGACATTAGATGGGTGGTTACATGATTAACCATATAATGGGTGGTTCTGTGAATACCAGGATAGATGGTTACATTATAACCTCCAATGAATTGGGTATGGAAGTCGGCCATATGGCTATTCGATTACGTGATATGTGTGTATGTCGATCGTATGGTTATTCCATTTAAGTATGTTTATGTCCCAAGTTACCTTTATACATTATGTGTTCCTTATATGGGTTTTATGGTAATCTTTTGGTTAAAAAAGGGTATGTAATGATATTTTATTCAGTGGAGAGTATTTACTACTCCATAAAGTTTAAAAGTATTACATTGATAATGTATTCATGGTTTACTTATTATTTTGAAAAACTAACACATCTCCTTCTTTGTGAATCCCTTACTGAGCTTTTTATGCTCACCCCACGTTTTTTGAAATTTTTTTCTCAAGACATAATGTGGAATCGGGTCAAGGATGGGATCATGGAAAAGTCATGCTTTCTTAAACATGGATCTAGAAATGACTCTTTTTAGAGTTCATGTTTTGAAAAAAAATGGAAACTTTGTAGAAGTGTCTACTGTGTAATCTTTTGAGGTGTAATAGTTATGATCTAATTCTCTAAAACTCTAAACCTGAAAATTTACTCAATGGGAATTATTAATTTAATTTAATATTAAGTAATGTTTAAGGCCTGGGCCTTATAGTTGATATCAGTGGTCAGTTTAGATAACTTTAATATTTATAATTCTATTGAATGATTAAACAAAAATATTTTTTTATTGTCAAATTGAAATGATATAGCATTTACAGATTACCATGTTTCTTCACCTAAGGTATTTCTGTGATAAGAATGGTTTTCCATAGAGGAAACAGAACAGCTTTTCTGGGAAGGCATATAGAGGGAAATGACCTTTCCAATCAGTATCCTGATATGGTCAGAATCAGAACTAAATAGTTTGTTGCAGTGATGGATCAGTTGACTCAGGTGAAAACTGTTGGTTGTTTTTATTGATGATATTTTGGTGTTTTTTAAAATAAATGAGGAGAATGAAAGTTATTTAAGGGTTATCTTGAAAACCATAAAATTAAAAGAAACTGTATGGAAAATTCACCAAGTCTAAGTTTTGGTTACAAAAAATTTCTTTCCTTGGTCACATTGTTCCAAAAAAAGGCATAATTATTGATCCTGCTAAAACAAAAGTTGTTGAAGAATAGACAAGACCCACAAATGTAACCAAGATCCATAGTTTTCATGGTTTGGCAAGTTACTAGTGAAGGTTTGTTGAAAATTTTTCATGGTTATATTGTCGAATGACTAAGCTAACTCGGAAGGGTGTTAAGTATATCTGGACAAAAGAATGTGATGATTGTTTTCAGCAGTTGAAAAAAGGATTGGTGAATGCTCCAGTTTTGGTACTTCCTTCAAGGAATGGTGAGTTTTTTATATACAGCGATGCTTCATTGAAGGGACTTGGTTGTGTTTTTATGCAAAATTATCAGCTAATTGCATATGCTTCACATCAGTTGAAAACTCATGAGGTAAATTACCCTACACATGACTTGGAATTAGCTGCTGTTGTTTTTTCTCTAAAAATTTGGAGGCATCATTTGTATGGAGTAAAGTGTGAAATATATACTGATCACAAATGTTTAAAGTATATATTCACTCAGAAATAATAGAACATGAGATAGAGGATATGGCTAGAATGAATCCAGGATTATGATTGTACAATTCATTACCATCCGGGAAAAACAAATAAAGTGGATGATGCTTTGAGTCGAAAAAGTAATGCTTCATTATCCATGCTATGTTTGGAATGAGATACTTTGGTTTTTTATTTGATAAACTTTGGCATATAAGTTGATGGTGCAGGAAGTTCTTCTTTTTTTTAGGTATCAGTGAGATCATCCCTATCAGATAGAATTAAGTAAGCGCAGAAGAAAGACAGTGGGTTGCAGAAAAAGGTAGAGATGGTTTAGAAGGGTATGTTGCCCGAATTTAATATTGATAATGATTTTGTTTTGAGGTTTGGGAAGAGATTTGGTGAGATTTGTGATTCACAGTTGAAGAATGAGTTGTTATGTAAGGCTCATAGTTCCCTTTTTTCAGTTCATCATGGTAGTACTAAGATGTACAGAGATCTGCGAGAGTATTACTGGTGGGATGGAATGAAAATAGATATTACTGATTTTACTATGAAGTGTTTGACTTGTCAGCAGGTTAAGGAAGAGTAGCAGTTACTAAAAGGGATACTTTAGCCTTTACCAGTGCCAGAGTGGATATGGGAAAATATATGCATGGAATTTTTTGTGGGATTACCGAAGACATCTCGAGGTAATAATTCAATCTAGTTTATTGTTGATCACTTGACAAAATCTACTTATTTCCTTCCAATTCGAGATTCTTTCTCTCTAGATCAACACTCTCGACTTTATATTAAAGAGATAGTCTGGTTTCATGGAGTTCCCCTATCCCTTGTATCTGATCGTGATCCCAGTTATACTTCTAACTTTTGGAAAGGCCTTCAGAAGTCATTGGGTACTGAATAAAATTTTAGTAAAACGTTTCATCCACAATCAGATGGGCAGTCATAACAAACAATTAAGAATATGGAGGATATTCTACGTGCTTGTTCGATGGATTATCAGTGATGTTGGGACAAGCATCTTTCTTTGGTTGAAATTTCATATAATAACAGTTTCATTCCAGTATAAAGATGGCTCTATTTGAGGAATTATATGGTAAATGGTGTCGAACTCTAGCTTTTTGGGATGAAGTGGGTGAAAGGAAGCCGATGGGACTAGAATTGGTAGAAGAGATGGCAGAAAAAGGTCAGTTGATTCAGAAACACATGAGAACAGCTCAGAGTAGGAAGAATAGTTATGCAGATAACTGGAGAATGGATCTATCTTTCGAGGTAGGTGATCATGTTTTTCTCAACATTTCACCATGGAAAAGAGTTATGCGATTTAGTAAGAAAGGAAATATGAGTCCAAAGTTCATTGGACCATATGAAATTCTGGTGAAAGTTGGATCAGTTGCTTACCGAGTGTCTTTACCTCTGAGTTTATCTCAGGTACACAATGTTTTTCATGTTTCGATGTTGAGAAAGTATATGCCAAATCCATCTCATGTTTTGATCCCAGAGGTAGTTCAGTTGGAAGAGAATCTATCTTATGACGAACAACCAGTCCAAATTCTTCACCGAACAGAGAAAGTGTTGAGAAATAAGGTAATTCACCAAGTAATGGTTTGGTGAAAAAACTATATGTTTGATGAGGCAACGTGGGAATCTGAAAATGCTAGAAGGGATAAATACCCCCACTTATTTTGATAACTGAATAAAATTACGAGGACACAATTCCCAAACGGGGGGAAGTATGTAACATCCCAGGTAAATAAGGAATAAAAAATTCTCATATTTATTAATATTTATGAATTAAATGTTAATTTTACTTTAAAGGGGTTACTATGTTCGATAGTGTTCTTGATAAGAAACAAATAGTTTCTTTGAAATCTTACGTTGCACACTAGTAATAAAATAATATTATTTTAAATGGTAGTTAACACGTAGCCGTTGTATTGGCGGGAATGAATAGAATCAACTAAAATATGATTATATATATTTTTTAGATGTTTTTAAATTTATCCAATAAAATATTAAGGCTTAAAATACGAAATGATTTCAATTTTAGGCATAGATACTCTAATATTCACTAAAAGGTCAAACTATAGCCTTTTGATGGAGAACGCTCATTAAATTTAATTTTGGTCACTCTTATACATTCTATTGGACCAAATAAAATTCTTCATTAGAATGGGTACCTCAAAATTTACTTTGTGTATTTTTTTGGTATTTTTCCGATAAAGTTCATTTTTTAATAAATAGTGAAAATTTTGTATTTTAATTCAAAAACTATTTTTAATCTAATTTTTTTATGATTAGATTATATTTTTATTTTATTTTTTAATTTCAATTAGAAAATATTTTTACCATTTAATCCAATAGTGTTCATTGGAATTAATTTCACTTTGAAATTGGTCTTAAACTAGTGACAATCTTTTAATATATATTGTTTCATAAAAACACTCTATTTGTTCTGACAGCGGGAATTAATTAATAAACTAATTAATATAACTTATATGTTTTGAATTTTGTAAAATTGAAATCAATTTTGAATTCGGAATATCAAATATAGCTTAGGGTGAAGTTTTGGTATTTTTCTGAAAAACATCAATTTTTTATGAATATTGAAACCACTAAGTGGTATATAAAAAACCGATTTTTTGTTTTAATGAAATTTTACCACCTCTATGTTTGGAATTTCAAAAATACGACATACATGGTTTTCATTAGGAAGTAAAATATGGTTCAATGGGATTAAAATAATATTTTAGTGAATAGTAACTTTTATGTTTTTAATCGCGATTAGAGGTAATTAGTGTAGTTTAATGTAAGAATAAAGTTTTAATAATATGAAATGACCTTGACACATGTCCTACGCTTATTGGATGTGTTATTGCCGACCACTAAATTCTATGGTTCAACTTGGGGACCCCATGGAGCCACTTTTTTAGGAAAATGACATTAATAAATGTTTATTTAATGTTAAAATAAAAATGTCACAAACATGTGTTGTTTTACAAAAACAATTTTTAAATGTGGTTATACAAGTCATATTTTTGACTATAAATTTTCATTAGAAATCTAAAAAGATTTAATACATCATGATTTTTTTTATAATTTTTAGACATTAAATAAATTAAATTATTTATGACACCATGATGATGTAGCGATTACCTCGTTATTTAATGATTTAAATAAAATGATAAGATAATGTAAAATCAAAGACCTCCACTTGTCAAAAACCTATTGTATGGGTGGATTTCGAACTCTTATAACCTTATCCTCGAAATATAAAATTTTGGGATCTTTAAAACTTGAAAATAATTTTATAATAAAGTAACCGTTTATAACTTTCCAAGAGTTCCCCTCCTCTCCTCTTATAAAAGGCCCCCACCTCTACCACCTTACCCACACCTCTCAAGCCTTTGGCTTGGCCAACCCCAACCCATTTTGTCTTTCCAAATCCCTCTCTTACTCCTAGAATCCTCACTTTGGGAAGAATTATTTGCAAGGAAGCCTTTGAGCTCAAATCAAAAAGAGCTACCCGATTTAAAGGAGATTAAAGAGCAATCGAGTCATGTCGGACACGAGGTAAGGGAACTTCTTAACCCAATTTCTATTCTTTGGTTTAATCTCCTACTTTCAAATTACATCATGATATTATTATGTACTATCTTTTATTTGTACTTTCTTTATCTGTACGTATAGTGAATACACATAATAGATCTATTTTATTTTAAAAATTATCCTAGTAAGGGACTTCATCTCAATCTCCTTTCATTGAGGTATATTTTGTTCTAATAAAAGGATTTCTTTCATATGGTGTATAAACCCCTTTGACTTTTAATTTTATACAAAAAGATTATTTTTCTATGGAGGATTTTACAAAATGACAAAATTCAATGTTTCTTTTAGCGTACTCGGTGACAACGACCTTTTCCGCCACCGCTAGTATTATTTGGTCATTGGATTCCTCAACAATACATGATGTTTTTTAAAATGAAATAAATATCATGTAATATTTTATGTATTTTTGTATTGAAAATGGTTTTTATAAAGGATTTTTTATGTCAGTATATTAAAGTGATATATTGTGTTTGAAATGTGGAAATGTTTTCTTTCCATTATTTTTGTTTTATGTCTTATGATTTTATAATGGTACTTGGACGTTGACGGGTTGTGCCATGAATACTAGGATGGGTGGTTAAGTTATAACCTCCAATGCATTGGGTATGGAATTCAGCCGTATGGATATTCCATTAAGTGATATTTGTGGAAGTCGACCGTATGGTTATTCCATTTAAGTATGGAAACGTACCAAGTTACCTTTATACATTATGTGTTCTTTATACGGGTTTTATGGTAATATTTTGGTTACAAATGGGTAATTAATGGTATTTTATTCTGTGAAGAGTATTTACTACTCCATAAAGCTGAAAATTATTACATTGATAATGTATTCATGGTTTACTTGTTGTTTTGAAAAACTAACAATTCTCCTTCTTTGTGTATCCCTTACTGATCTTTTTATGCTCACCCCATGTTTTTTTGATGTGTATTTTATAGGACATAATGTTGAATAGGGTCAAGGATGGGATCAAGGAAAAGTAATTCTTTCTTAAACATGGAACTAGAAATGACTTTTTTTAGAGTTCATGTTTTGAAAAAAAAAGAAACTTTGTAGAAGTGTCTACTGTGTAATCTTTTGAGATGTAATAGTTCTGATATAATTCTCTAAAACTCTAAACCTGAAAATATCCTCAATGAAAATTATTCATTTAATTTAATATTAAGTAATTTTTAAGGTTGGGTCCTTATACATTATCACTAAATGCATACTCATGGTGTCATCGATAGTTAGAGACATTGTTATCCTATTGAATCTCTGTAGATTTGTCATTTTGTTGAATGGTTTTGACATTTATTTATATATTTTTATATTTTATTTACCAGAATCCTTGATTCACCTACATCATCCCATCACATAGGTGTTTTACATCTCTTCTAAAATGTGGTTTTGTGTGGGAAAATTTGGATTCTTGAGTGTAAACTCTTTCTTTAAGTGATATCATCAATGAGAATATGATAGTCCCAACCATTATTGATGTCTAGAGTTAAGGAACTCAATGTATCTTGAATTTTAATATAGTGAATTGTGATTAGATTCATTCTATGGATTATAGGTTACACTGAATTTAAAATGTGTCTTTAGAGTGTAATGAAGACTCTTATATTACAATGGGGTAAACCTTAGATCTGGAATTGAAACAATTTATTATGTTGTTCCATTTCCCCTAACCACTTGATTAATGTATATAATTATAATTTTATTGAGTGAAAAGTCTTATTGCATTGTATTTACGTGTGCATTAACTATTTAACAGTAAAAAATCCATATAAAATTGTTTCCTATAGATGCCATTAAAAGTCCAAAGGAAAAAATAGTGATGTTTTACCATTCCCATGTAGGAATAAAAAAATATTTCATCATTAGTTTTTTTCACTCAACATTCACCGAATCACCTATAACTCTTATCTATATTCCATAATCAACTTCTTCAAAATGACGGAAAAAATGTGTTCCTAGTGATTTATTCACATCATTATGTTTCATAAGTATTTGGTTAATGTTGATATATTAGCATCATAAAGTATATAATTATTTGTTTCTAAATCTAATAGAATGCATTGTTTTTTTTCAACTGTCATGAATCCTTAATCGTCAACATTGAACAAATGGATTTTTATTCCCCCACTATATTAAACACTTTATAGATATTCAAATAATCACGTTAATTATGTTTAACCATCCTATTTAGTGATGAGAAAAATATAATTTTAGAATTAATGGATGATTTTTCATTAATTATGAAACTCATGTTCATCATTTTCAGGTACAAGAAGATCAAATACATTTTAGTATTTATCATAGATAAGGTTGCGTTATCTTTTTTAAATAGGGAACCTTCCAGTTTTCCAGCTTCTTATTATAAATGTTTATTATGAATTCATAATCCTCAATAATGTATAACCCTTGTTATTGAAACATGCTGACATCATTTTGTGTGATTATATATTTTTAGAAATTTTTGTCTGTATATTTTTAATACAATTCTCCTTATAGATAACACATCTAAATTTTAATTTAAAATATTACTATGGATAAATCAAGGAAATTCATTGAGTAATCCTAATAATTCCCCTTTACCTATCATGATTCTTAATCTTTCACATTAAATTTCTAAATTAGTACACATCCAAGGATTATTTTTTATGCATAAATATAAATCAAATAATCGTCCCCATTTTTGGGTATATTGATTACATATTTTGTTGTTATATTTCTATTAAGATGTATTGATATATCTTCACACTCATATATCCATGTGAATTTCACCCCATTTGGTGTAATCCTTGTTATCATGTTTTTCAGTATTTATATGTTTCTAAAAATCTAAAATAATCATAGTTGATCAAATGAATCTATAGACATCTATAGTAGATTGTGGTCTAGACTGATCATCAATCACCTAATTCATAAAATGGTTAAAATTTATCCACATACATGTGGTATAAGTTCCAAGTAATTCAAAATTCTCAATTAAAAACAAATATTTAATTTATATTTCAAAAAAACCACTATCCTCAAAAGTACTCAAAATAATATTCAATTTCTCCTCACGTTCATATTTATCATATATAGAAATAAATATGATAAGTGATAAAAATAAATTCGTGATTATATATTATTATTATAGTATTTATGTCCAAGAATATTTATAGATCAATCATGAGTCTAATGAGAATAACTTTTTTCCTCATAGTTCCTATACTTGATAAAGAATTTGGTCATTGCAATACGATCCTTGGTAACCTTTTACAAATGATATACTGAATGATGATCCACAATAGTAATTTAATGAGCATTGAGTTACAAATCAATCATGTCAACAGTCTAGAGAAGAGGATAATTTTCATTTATAATGAAATATTTAGGTATCTAATAATTGATTGAGAGACTCATAAAACCGCCCATTAACATGAAAAATAGAACTTCCTTACCCCACTATGAATTACTCAAAAGAATGAACCCATGTCTAGATTTAATTATATATAATTTTACAGTTCATCAAATACAATGGGTTCAATTCTTAACAGTCTATTTGATATCAGTAGAGATCCATGTAAAAGTTTAGTTTATAACTTAACCTCTTAGTCAAAAGTAAGATTACGAAATTCCTTAGGTAATAGTGTAGTAAAATACCTTAAAACACAATTTAATCAAAAAATTTCCAATTTTTTGATTAAATTATTTGAGATATATATTCATTCTAAAAATTAAATAATATAAAACAATTTATATAATATTTCAATGGAAATGCAGCCCCATAAATATACCATTAATGAATTCAAGAGTAATTCAGGTGATATATAACATGATTTCTTTCCCATAGAAGTTGATTTTGGACATACATAAATATAACCAACCAATTAAAAATGATTCTATTCCCAAAAAATAGATTATGAAAGGATTCATTGAGTGATCAATTCCAAACATATATTTTTTGGAAGGTCTATAAACATGATATAGAAAATATCTCTATTATTATTTTTCCCTTGTAACATAACCTATATGTGTTATAGTGGTGAATATATTACTGTAAAAAATATTCTTGATAAGAATGTATGTGCCAAAATTGAATGATATATTATGTTTAAAATGCATTAATTAATAATGATTATAAAAATAACCACATAATTATCAGCATACACCTCTCCGATATTAATTGATGAATAATGTTTTTATCTTTTCCCTGTGGATTTTATTTTCATTATTTATCTTATATATCCTTTATCATGGTGAATTTTATTCCATTGGTTTATTTTTTTCATAATGATTAGAAATTATTCTGTATGGTTATTTTAGATAGGTAAATTATTCTATTTATTCTCATTAGATTTATTCTTTACCACACATCAAAATGTGTTTGATTGATTCTACTCCCTACTACATTTGAATCAATCCATAGTCTCAACTAGATAGTTTCTAGGGATTCTATTTAACTCTATTGACATGTGGGGTTATGGAATATAATAACTTCATGAGTTATATCATGTGATCCCCCAAATAACAAAACTAGATTCCACATTTAATCCCTCACCCCCAAGACCACCAATTATCAGCCATTTCTATGTCAAAATTGAGACAACATAATTTAACTTCTTTATATTTTTCAATTTCATAAGATTACAATGTTCTTGGAAGATGTATAATTGTCCCTAAAAAGTGGAAATTGATTTTACATTTTTTGTTAATTTAAAATCAAAATGCACGGTGTAACAACTATGCTAGCTAACCTCATATCATCAGATATATTCTACATCATTTTTCATTATTAAAAAACCTCACATTATATTTGTTGATGGAGAGTTTTTGATAAGTAATAACAAATAAATAAACTCATTAATCCATCATAATATTTATTTTCTATGCCATCCATGTGATTTGAATTATTGATTTGGGTCCATCACTAATCAATAGATCCTTTAAGGAAAAAATTAGTCAGAATGACATTCTCTTAGTCAATAAAAAGAATAATGACGAATATATTATCAATTTATTTAATCTAATACTCCATGAAATTGAGGTACAAAAATACATGAACATGATATAGATCATTGACTAGTTGAAAACAAAACTAAAAATATCTCATTGGAGGGTGTTCTTGAATTTATAAAAAATTATTTATAAATTTGATAAGTCAATCTATTACATGAATGGCATTATGAGATCTTGTTCCCAAATTGATTGGAATTTCATTTGGGAATTCCACACCATTTATATATAAAATATCCTTATATTATAGATTCTAAATCCAACCATGTTAAAAATAATAATTTATTACAAGAGAGGATTATACATTAATTAATTCATGTATAACATGTAAATCATAAACATAGTAGATGTAACTCATTAATGACGTGAAAACATACATTAAAATTATATATATTTCATTATTTTTTATCCATGTTCATTTTCATATTATGTTCAGTAAAAAAATTATCTCCCCTTAAAAATATAAATATTTGAAATTTGATCATAATGTATTTTAAATTGAATATGAATTACACTAATCATATCCCTCAAGATTGTAATGAAATTTGTGCACTCTTAGGTGTACTCATCGTGTATTAGAGTGTCGATAATGTGAATATGGAACCATCCATTTTCAAGGTGATTACCCCTATATGGATATTTAACACTACCATATCCACATTTTGGTACCAGGGCAAGGATTTAATTTCTATGAAATCCACATATTCGTCAAATTTACAAAATTTCAAAATGTTATATTATAATCAAGTGTATCTATAGGGTAGTTGCTATTGTTATCGCATATAAATCTCATTAAAAAACTTGATCATATTTTGTTACATTTTATGGAGACCCAATACTTAAAAATACATCAATTTATAATAATTTAAAAAGATTTATAACAAACAAAATTAATATATTGAGTCTTTTATTGAATGTGGATGAGATTGAACATAAAATTGAATTCTTAAATGAAAATAAAT
Organism: Viscum album; assembly: GCA_963277665.1. Lineage (NCBI taxonomy): Eukaryota > Viridiplantae > Streptophyta > Magnoliopsida > Santalales > Viscaceae > Viscum > Viscum album. The sequence continues at coordinate 50,204,275 of OY728143.1, read as the reverse complement.
TCTTATCTTAGAAATATATTACATCTTAACATATATATAATATAATTATACAAAGGATACCCTATGGAAAATACATACGGATATGTGTGTCCTTGGAAGAAGATTAATAGAATAAACATGCCAATATAGTAAAACATGTCAGTCATGTGGCATAACATTCCTTCATGAAAAATGTTATTATAATCTTGGAAACATGAACTAAAAGAAATAATTATATCATATATTTATTTAAAATGTTGTAACAACCTACAAATTAAATCCTAAACATATTTCAAGTTTTAATCCCATGAAAATAATAAAATATTGTTACAATGTCCCATAGTGGATTAGGTCCACATCCCATTCCCAAATACTTATTGAAAAATGTAATCTGGGAGATTATGATCACTCCCTAATCCATTATATAACATAACATTAGATATAATGTTATAAAAATTAAATTTATGGGATATATAATATCATTTAAACTAGTTAATTAAATTATAATCATACTTATTCAAGCGACATGAGTAAAATAATCCATATATAAATCATAATCACGTTCAAATGTATGAGAAGGATATTGGATACAAAATACATTTTTCCAGGAAAAACTAATGTCTTGAAAAATGATTATCAATGGAAAATGGAAATAAATAATTTTTAAGATTAATATTATTAAATTTATAATCTATATTGAAAATTGAGTTAAAATGTACTGAACTAATTATTAAGATGACAGACATGATAGAAAAAATTGAACTTTTGTAGTGGATAACGTAGTAAGTGATGGTTCATTTTAATGAAATAAGGGTATTATTAATTCCCATAAAACTAAAATTGAAAAAAAGATTATCCATAAAATAAATATGTTTATAAAATAAAATCGTTTTTGAAAAAAAAATTGATGGTGATTCTTGACTGGAGGCAATAAAAATGAATATTAGCTTTATAAGAATTTACATAAAAGTGTTATTTTATAAGGATTTTGAAAAACATGTATAAATTATGTAGTTAAATGAATATTTTACATGGTATATAATAATCTATATATATAATAATATAATAATATTTTGAGAAATTTTGTTCATAAAATAAAGAACAATAATGGAAATTTTTATCTCAACAGTAATAAATATATTAAAAATGTAAAATTATAATGCGTTTTAATATGATCATCACATATTATTAACTTCCTAAATTATAGTATTCAATAATTTGAATACAAACTTATGATATTTTGTTTACTATATTCCATATATAAATTTATTTTAAATATTATTTGTTATTTATTATTAAAGTAGTTATATTATATATGTCTGTTACATGAGGTTATTTGATAATGTTTTAAGTACCTCCATATATAGGTTGACCGTGACCAAAAGAATTATATGATTTTTTTTAATATGAAAAATATTTATAGTGTTATAGAATTAATGATTAAATATTTTGAGTATTTTTTAATTCATCTTTTATTAGTGGTGATGAAATATCATATCCAATGATCATCGGGTTGGCAATCCACCCATATAAACAATTACTGTTTTCATTTCTCTATGACCAATAGTGAGTGTGGGTAAATGAAATATATTAAAAATATGAATCTTATTTATATTTTTTAGAACATATTTATTCACATTATTATTAATTTTTTCAATACATTAATGTTAGTGATGAAAATTGGGTGACATATCTTTTTGGAGGTAATAGTCCAGTTAACTAACTAACAGTGCATTGGTTTTCTCTACGGGATGGATATGAATCAATTATAGATATATAATTAATATAGTAATATCTTATTAATATAATTATAGTTATTTAATTATTATATTATGAATATAATATATTTGGTTGATGGAGACCAAGGATAAATGATTTTGATGAATAGAATAAAAACATTTCAGATACGATCTTCTCAAATATTCATCCTTATAAGTAAAGGCCAGCAGATAAATTATAGAGACCATGGGATTAATTATTATAAAACAATAACTATGGGCATATTTTTTGGGTTTGGTTCAAGGTAAATTATAATGGAAAGATTAAATATAAAGGGATGTAAGAGATCCACTTATATTAGTTGAGAAATGATTCTTGTTGGTATTAATATTTACCCATAAATGATATCATTCCTCAATTAATTTGTCCATTACACCAAAAATTCATAATAATATTTTTTTTATAATTTTCCCTGATATACACAATGAATTCATTCCAAACATTTTTAATTCATGATCCATGTCTTCTACTATACATGTATTTATTTTTACTTTTTGATGTTAACCTTGGTAACTAGTCATTAACAATGTAATTAATAATTTTTTTAAATTATTAGTTAATAATTATTGGAAATTTTTTTATTTACCCATAAATTAAACTCTATTGAGAAAATTAATAATTCTAAATATGAGATAATAAATATTTACATTAAAATAAAACATATTTGATTAATAATTTTATCAAAAAATAAATTTGGAAATTATGTGTTCTTAACCATGATTCTTATTAATTGTAAATTTAATGTGTGTTACTATATTTTTATATTGGTTTAAAAATAATATTATAGTTTCAAAATATAGAGATGCATAATCCTAGACCACATTCCAAACACATGATTTTTATTTTTTTATAAAATAAGAATGTGAAAAATATAAAATTATTTACATACCCAAAGAACAATTATGGTCTTGGTTTTGGAGGATTATACATCACCTTATGAAATATCAATGTTTAATAAAAAACTATAATAAAAAATCTTGACTCACTAAATATAGATTCTTAAAAGTATCCATTACATTATAACTCCGAATGATCCTAAGAAAAAAAATTAAAATGTAGGGTGAGCATAAACATTTTGATTAAGGGGATTAAAACATTGGGGTAACCTTATTTTATAAAAACAATTTTAAACACTTTTGAAAATAAATTATATTATGTATCAAGTACATATTTTGATATAATTATATTTTTCCCAGTTGTATAATATTGGGTTTCCTAAAAAATTCATAGTAATTTTTTTAAATCATAATAATAATAAAATGTATAACATTTTGAAACCCCATTTAATATAAAAAATGTACCTCTTGTATCGAACATTGAGTTATCTTTTAATGTATATTGAAAATAATTAAATTTTATAAAATAAAATGAAACTCAAAAATCTGTAAGAAATATGGGAGTCCACTAGGAATACATCCTTTATGAAAACTACCCCTTGAGCCTACAGTTTGAGTCTCAGTTCCCCATCAACCCATTTATTACCCGTGTTTCATGTTTAATATTGTGAAGGCCATTTTACAGGGAATGTCTTTATCATTTATAAAAAATTTATATTCCTTTCCATGATTAGAAAAATTATAATCCATAATGAAGATAATTTGTAACAATATAATCATTATAAGAAAATTTCATTCAAAAACACAATATGTGGAAGAATAAATCGCTAATTTCGAAATAAATTCGCAAATTCAATGGAAATATTCTCTAACACTTCATATTTTTAAAATAAAATATATTATTTTATTAATATGCATGTCATGTAATGAAAACTATATTTTATGTCTATAAAAATTAATAAAACATTATTGAAATAAATGAGCATTCAGAACAAAAAAAATTTGCCATTATAATTCTAAAATTATATATGAAATAAAAACACAATCTATTAATAAACATTATAAAATTATAAAAAGATATTTTTATACCGATTTTATAATAAATCCATAATCTTATACATTGAGATTTTAATTAATATAAATCTCCCATAATATAAGTGTTTTAAAATTACAACTAGACAACATATTTATAAATAAAAACCCATAAAATAATTAGTTTTTTTTTAAATTATGGTTTGGAAGTTGGAATATATATTCTCTTATATGAGATAAGTGTTTTTTAAAATATAATCATAAAATAACTATCTATAAAAATAAACCATTAACTAGATACCCGAATTAGTATGTGATATTCTCTTTCCTAATGATATGGAGTAAGTATAGAGATAATATGAGATTGAGGGATTGGGTAATAATATTTATGTTCCCCAAGAGAGAAACAATGTGTCAATTGATAGTGTTTGTGTGTGTTATGTTTAAAAATATTCATACATTTCACCTAAATTATATACAGTGATTGTATGATTGTATTTGAAATATGTTTCATGTAAAAAATTCTATGTTTGAAAATATGCGTAGGAGTTTGTTGTGTCGAAAAGGATCATATTATCCATATATATTTCTAATGATTTAAAATATATATTTTAATATATTCAACACTTCTTCCCAATATTATAACTTGGGTGACTGATAATGAATATGATGAGGTTGAATTTAAGTAAGGTGTATATTATTTTGATTCTAAAATTATTGATAAAAATAAATCGATATGGTATATACACACACACACACTCAATCAGTCACTCACACACACACACACAAGCACACCCCTTAGTGCTGTATTTTTTTATTATACAAGAAACCCCTTCATCACTTGAGTAGTATATAAAAGATTATTGGGGCCTATAATAATTCAATCCAAGCGGGTCTACATAATCAAATTTACTAATTATGAGTTCATTTGAATAGAACTAGAAAAAAAATATTGTTACCTTTATCAGCTACCTCTATAGACTCCATGGATGCTAAGTAATCTTCTACTTTATTACCTTCACGCCATGTATGAATAAACTAGATGGTGATACTACCAAGGCTATTTAATCACTTTTTTATAACATAATAAATCGACTATGGAGTTTGAATCCTACCATTCGTCAATTCCTAGATAATCTTGGAGTCAGTTCCAATTTGACTAAGTGATAACGTCTACTATGTACACAATATGATGCTAGTATACATGGTCTCAACATCAGCCTTGAAATAATTTCCCCTACCATATGATGCATTAATTGCAATAAGAATTCCTAAACTACTCTCCCGAACAACACCACAACCTCTAATGTTCTTCCATTGTAAGATCCATCAAAATTATGTTTTCAAACCTTATTAGGAGGTGACCAGCAAAACCAGTTCCCCCTTGTCCCTTATTCTGAAAGAGGTTGAAAAGAAATAAAAGATTGAATTCACCTCAAAGTAGGGGTGTCATTTGAAAATTATCAGCACCTAACCAAGTCAATTAGAAGAAATCATGTCCTCAAGATACCAGACCTAGTTGTGGAATGAGTATCCTCAAAATGAGACTTATTTTTTTCCTGCCAAATACACCATCATGCTGCACGAAGAATCACTACTCTATGTATCATTTACATTCCCATACCATTCAAACCATGAAACAATTTATCACGAAAATATTTTTCATATTAAAAAGAGAGTATGAAATTCGTGAAAACACCAAAAAACCTCCATACAGCCATGGCCCATTAAATCTAAAGAATTAAATGGTTGGAGTTCAATTATTTATTCACACCACAACAATGGAATTTGGAAACTAGATTAATGCCCCTTATTTTAACATTTTCATCTGTAGAAATAGCTTGGATTATAATTCTCCATACATGGAAATAAATTTCATGGGAATTCTACTACACCACACTGTCTTATTCCAGGTATCATGTTTCCCTTGTGAAATATAATCATTTATAAACTCTTTAGCAGAAAACATTCTTGAATTAGATGAAGTGAGGACACATTTTTCAGGTTCCAAATTTAAAATAACAAGGTCAAAAGATAGTTGTTGATCTTTATCATTAACATCGCTGATAAAATACAGAAGACAATTGGCCTCTCTGAAGGAAATCAATGGAACTAGACATCCTAGAAAACAAAAAACCATACCTACCAAATTTTGTTTCTAGGAAAAAATTTCACCCCTTCCAATAATCCAGTGTGAATGTTGATGAATTATAGGGATAATTTACTAGATTAATGACATGAAAGGCAAAAAATGTTTACTGTCTTCCACAATGTATTCACCATATAAAGACATATATTTACCCCAAAGAGTGTGACACTCCATAACTTCCCACACAAGCTAAGAATGCATACAATGCACTGTATCCACTAGACTCCTGACATTAATTCAAACCTCATAAACCTTCCTTTCCAGTCTATTCTATGATGTCTAATGAAAATTACCCTCATGATGAGCATCCCAAATAAAATTATCCATGATTTTATCAATGGCAGCACGAACACCCTTAAGGAAAATGGTTGATGATAGCACATGAAACGGTATATCCAACAATACACTAATAATTAATGTAATAATAGCACTAAGAGAAATAAAATGATTTTTCTAGTCCGAAATTCATCTTTTTTTTATATTAACAATTCCACAAAAAACTCTGATATAGATATAAAAAGGAGATATAGTTTATCCATGATATTCCAATGGGAAACAACCATTCTGAATGTTCAACAATATAGAAAAAGATATGGCTCGATTGTCATAGCATTTTTTATTATTATACAATCTACTATTTTCACTTTTTATGAATTTCCCACTCGAGAATGAATATTCATCACGAAATTTAACAAGACCAGTAACTGATCTAACATTAACATTGACAAAAATCAATGTATCATATGCAAAATCAAGAGTGAAATACAAAGAAGATTCATACTTCAATGATACGGTAGAATTTCACACATCGATAGCTTTTTATTTATAATATGACTCAGAACATCATGCACAATAATAAACAAGGTTGGAGATAAAGGATCCCCGGGTCTTAAACAACGAGTTTCCTTGATAAAACCATGAATTTTAACCATGACAGAGACCGACATCGGGGAAGAACTAAAACATCTAAATGGGATATTAATTGCCCAGGAAGAAAATCCCAAAATTTTTAATACCATGATGATAAAACCCCATTTCATTCAGTCAAAATTATTTTTCATATCATGTTTCAAAGCCATATTTTAACCATGACATTTGCAGTTGATATCACAAAAAATCACATGAGCCAAGGAAACCGCTCCCAAGAGTGACCGAACTCTAACAAAACCATGATGTTCTAGGAAAATCCAACGAGAGACAAAAAATGACATCCACGACTTAACAATACAGTATAAAATTTTATACTGTATGTTTTACATACTCACTGGCCTATAGTCCCGAATTGATGACCGATTTTTGACTTTGGGAATCATAACAAGTGTAGTGGCACCAACCACCCTTGGAATAAAACCACCACAAAATAAGTACTGAATAGCCAGAATAATATCATTTTAACAACTTCACAAGACCCCCTATAAAATGATCCTAGAAAACCATCATGGACCAGGGCACATTCTGGATTAAAATTCATTATAATATCATAAATTTCCTTCTCCTTAGGAAAAGATTCCATCATACAATTATCAAGATTAGACATCATATTCGGAATCTCCTTAAATAAATATGCATCCCAACTAGGATAACCATTAACTACATTTGGAATAGAATCAGTAAGAAAATTTTTGGAGAAAGAAAAAGTCTATTGACCCAACACCATCCCTATATCCTAAGAATGAACCATCATCAATATGAATATTCTTCTGAACCATATTTCTCTTATCTTTTATACATGAATAAAAATATGCTGAATTTTTTTCTACATCATTAAACCATTTTACTTTTGCACTTTTAGGATAAACACCATCCTTTTTCACAATGAGTTCTTATTTAACGTATTTCTTACTCTTATGGTCTTCATATATCCTGTCATCCCACCTTTCATCCAACATTCATTATATGATTTAAAGCTCCTCTTTCATATTCTCTATATCATGATAAATATGAGGACGATTTCCCACCCAATCATGTGACATGTACTTTAGACGTCTTAGATTACTATGAATAGATACCCTGGAAAAACCTTGAATTTTTTCCTCCCAAAACCCTTGGAAAACCTGTTGATGATCACATATATCATTACAATGCGAACAACACTAGAAATAATCTCTACCAACATGCCTAAGAGATAATGAAACAATAAGAGGGGGTGATTTGAAATCCCATGCACAATATGATCTAATTTCATATTAGTGAATCTAGAAAAAACATGAACATTTGCAAGACACTGATTTAGATGACTCCAACATCGATTTTTTCTCTTATCATTATTACACCATGTGAAACAATCATTAGAATAACCCATATCACTAATACCCATTCCTTCCATAGGAAATCCCTAACCCCAGTTACCCAGAATCACTGCGTTATTTTAATACATTTGTATGATTACAAGGAATAAATCCCTGAAGGACCGATCAGTTTATCAGTATTGGAAAATAGATTACATACATTAATATTATATTAAAATTTCAAACATAAAACACAGCGTATATAGTTCTTTGAGAATGCCATTATTCTTTTTAGATTTACCCTGCATATTAATCATAATACACTTCATAGAATCCTAGGAAAATAAACATATAAATGGGTGAGCTCAAACACTCAGTAAAGGTAAGAAATATAGCAGAAGATGACATAAATATTAAGCATGGTGAATAATTGAAATCACATTTCTTTACCAATAATAATCATGAATACTTTTATGGCGAGAATATGAGTTGAGTAAATAATGCCATAATAAAACATAATCATGGGTATTATACTAGTATAATGACTACATGAACCATCAATATTATTTCCATAATGAGGGAATGTATAATGCTGGATATTCTAAAACACTTTGTCAAGGCCTCGGCCAAGGCTTCTAAAATTGATTAAAGCCTCAGCCAAATCTGTATATCAAATTGGGAAAGGGCCTCATCCAATTCCACATCTAGTTTTCTAATGAGACCTTCCAATGCATCGAGGAGCTATAGAAGGCTCCACCCTTCACTTACTAAGTTTAATACATTCCTCATATGAAATGGTTTAAACATATCATAAACATTTGTATTAAAACTACCATACGAAATGTCAATACATTAACCATAAATCCTAAATGGTATAAAAATAGCACATCCATAGTCAAACATATCACAAAAACTTCAATACAATATAGATGTGATGTATCATAATAAATCAACTCCAAATAAACTTAAAATCCATCAATGTATGTTGACATAGATGAAATCAAAACACTTTTTAGAGAAATATGACTTTCTATTTTGAAGTCATTTAAGAGTCATATAATTATAAAATAAAACATTTACTTTTAATATATTCCTATAATATTGTAAGGGATGCTTTGACGAGTTTATATTGGTAGAAAATAGCCGCATCCGCCGTATAAGTTAAAAAAAGACATTCTTACCTTAATTATGTCGAAATGGTTAAAAAAGACCTTGTTTGGAAAACGAAGGAAAGATTCATTTATAAACATCTTAGAAAAAGTCAAACAAGGGTATAAATTTTATTAACCCATATTATGTATAATATTTATACTGTTTTTAAATACATTTTTAAGAAACATGGATGTGGATGATAAATAGGTCCATGTATATAATTACATATAAAAACATCGGATAATGAAGAGATTGTGAAATAAACCCTTACCTTTTACTTTTCCTTGGTTGAGTGTAGGTTAACCTCATGTATAATTGTGAAATAATTGTTATTATATTATATAAGAATAATATACATTAATAAGATTTCATATATGATCTTTTAAGATTTCTTTGTTAATAATATGTTAGTATTATCGTCGTTTCGGGTGTTAACTTACTCATTTTCTTTTATATGTTTTGTTACAAAATCCATGATTGTTATGGATAGGTTGTATTTTATTCATATCCAGAATGATATCTTGTCCTTAAACATTATTTTTAATCATCAAACATTATTTATTATTTCATGGATACGATGGGGAATGAATCTCATCACGTTCGTGGAGTCGGTAGTCCGTACGTACGAACGAGCAACAATATCATTCGTTTGATATTAAAATAATATATAATTGTATTGTATATCACATATAAAGAATCATTATCATGTTATATTTATTATTTACATCAATTAAATATCATTATCATACCCATCCAAATAATAATTTTTTGAATAACAATTACACCACGAAGTGGAGACGGTAAGCCGTACGTATGCACGTATGGTGACATGTCATTAAAAGGATAGATCAAATAATTAATATGGTTGTACGATATTTATAATAAAATAACAGTATATAGAATACATTGGATATATTATTTTAGAATGGAAATAACAATGAACAGTGTAGTTGAAGAAGAAAGAAACTTGAAAAAGGTTGGTGAAAACATTACCTCTAAATCGGGTTCTTTCTTTTTATTTGATCAAAAGGTATCCTTAGGTTGGCTTTATGACTGAATAAGGGTCACTAGGATTAATGGAGGATAGTTTAGAAGGTATTTGGGTAGAGTTTGGATGAATCAAAAAGCTTTAAAGGTGTGAATAATTGGATAGAAGTGGTGTCCTTTTATAAGGGGGAGGAGGGGCTCTTTAGGAAAAACGTAAATTATTATTTTATAATAAATTCATATTCGGTTTCTAAAGGCTCCAAAGTAGATTATTAAAAGTATAAGGTAAGTATGGGTCGAAATCCTTTCAAACAATAGGTTTTATACAGGTTTTTGTCATTATATTAATCTTATCTTTTAGTTTTAACTCTTAGTTAATTAGTTTGACATTTACCATGTCACTTTGTATATTTTTATTATATAGTTATTAAACATACTATATACATACAAGTGACCCTGAAGTGGTCCATTAATTATACACCTATAGGTATATATGTACTTTGGGCAAACCTTAGATTTTTAAGAATATAAAATCAATTAATAATATAATAATTGTTTTAAAAACTCATTTATGTCAAATTTGAGAATATTTATTAATTTATTTTTGTTAAAGTCATAAAAACTTTATTAATTCAAACCAAATTAATTTAAGAAATACTAACATGTCATATTAACCAATAAAATTAGTGGATGTCATAAAAACTTTCAAATTATATTTATTATAACATTTATAATACTAATTATTTGATTCTTTCATTAATAAGGAAAATAATGCATCATTATTGTATCATAAATAAATTTAATTATTCAATGTTTGAAAATTTCAAATAAAATTCAATTATATAGGAAATATTTTTATCTTTCTAATATATATTTATATTTAAAAATATAACATATATAGCCCAATGTAAAAATTGTTTTTCTAAAAGGTATATGCTTATGTCATTTTTCTATTTCCTTTAACATAATTAATATAAAGTGTCATTATCACGTACATGTGGATCAATGGGGTCCCAAAATCAACCCAAATATTACCATGGTCGGACATGTATCATCCAATAGGGTTAGGACACGTTTTAGGGTAATTTATTGTTATTATAATATTATTTTTTATCCTTATTTACCGGATTTACCCTCTAACCATGGTAAATAAAATATTTACCACCGTAATTATTCAAAATGTTTAAAAATAAAAATTAACTATTTACACAATTTGGACCTAATGATTCTAAATTTCAAATCCATTTTTCTAAATTCAAAACACATAAGTGGATGAAATTCATTTAAAATTAATTTCTATTGTCGAAACAAAAAGCGTGTTTTTAACAAATAATAACTATCAAAAGATTGACACTATCTTATGCCCAGTTTAAATATGAAATTATGTCCAGTGACCAAAATAGGATTAAATGGTAAAATTATGATGTAATTATACTTTAAAATCACTCAAATTCAAAATTTATCACTATTATTTATTTCGATTAAAAAAGTTGTTTTTAATTAAAATATAGTAATTTTCACTATTCATCAAAATATGAAAGTTATCAGAAAAGTACCAAAAATTCAACCTAAGATAATTTCGTTTTTCTGAATCAAAAAATTAAGTCTATTTTAAAAAATTCTAAACATAAAAGTTGAATTTATTAAATTAAAATTAATTCCCACTATTAAAACCAAATGTCGTATTTTTAAGATATGATAACTATCAAATGTTTGACACTTTTTTATGTTAAATTTCAAAGTGAAATTACATACAATGACCATCATTGGATTAAGCTGTAAAAATATAATATTTTTATACTTACATCCCATTAAAATTTATAATTTAACAATATAAATTATTTTGATTAAAAAGGTTGTTTTCAGTTAAAATATAGTATTTTTCACTATTCACCCAAATATGAAAGTTATCAGAGAAACTCAAAAACATTATTGAAACTAAATTATTATATCCCAATCCTAAAAAAGATGTTTATTTTGTTAAATTTTATATATTAATGTTTCAAATATTATATTTAAAAAGGATTCTCCACTAAAAGGTGTTAAAATAGCATTTTTTGAAAAATAATTCTTTTATCTAAAAAAGGTATTTGTACGTACATTATGTCTAAGAAACTCATAATGTGGATTCTAAAATTATAATGAAAATATAAAGTTCAAAATTTAGTTAATACTATTCATAACCAATTTTTAACGGCTTGTTCGGTAAGTCATGGTGCGCTAGAACTTGGAGTTGCGTGTAGTAAAAGTTACTGAATTACTTTGAAAAAATAATGTACTACGAAATCTTAGGGTGTTACATTCATCCCTCCATAAATAAATTGCGTCCTCACAATATGAAATTTATTTTTTAAAAACAAAATGTTGAAACTAGAAAATACATGTGGGAAAACCCACATCGGATATTAGGTTAATAAAATTTTGTCATAATAAGAGGAAAAGGGAAATGAAAGGGTCATCACCAAATGATGATCTCTATTATAAGAGTACTAGTGGAAATTAGAGACATATAATTGGAGGAAAACTGTATATATTTAGAGGTATTGATTGATGTCATCAATCACAAACAAGTGTAAAATTGAGGGCCTTAAATTCATCAATTTATGATGATTTAAAATACAATCGGTTCAACAAAACATATTGTATTAGGATAACAAATTTTTTTAAGATCCATTCACTAAAGTATAAGAATTAATTTCTTCATTGAATAAGAGAAGAAGAAAAATATATACTTGACAAGTAGAGTCCCATCCATTAACTATGTTCTACCACAAACTGATATTTCAGTCTAAAAGATAATAGAACGTAAAAAATAATATTATATTTATCCTATTCGTATAGGGTTCAGAAAAAATGAATTTATAATTCATCTAGAAGAACCATTAAAAACCTACATTATTCAATCCAGGACATCACGTGGGGCAGTGGTAGGTGATACACCCTTGTCGCCCTTCGGTTGTGGGTTCAATTCTCACGTCCTTTCCAGACGCAACGGGTTGCCGCTTGACCTTCGGGTTGTCCATTTTATGGAAATGCAAAAATAATATCAAAGTAGACTTATCCAAAATACTTCTGTCCAAACTCACAATCCAAAATTTATAAGGCAGGTAAACGCATTGAATATCCTTTTTCCATATAATAACATGTGAACACCTTAATCATGTATTCTTTTAAAACACTACAACATCCTGAAATACCATAAATCCATATTGGTTACATTCATTATCCCTTATTACTTATAGAATACTAGATATACTACTTATATCCAAAATTGTTTTAAACTACAACAATGTTGGAATATACAAATAATTAATCAGTTTCAAGTTAGTCAATAATATCCAATATAATTTATCCAAATCAATCTTATATTATTCCAAAATGACTACCACGGTATCAGAACCATATTATTATTTATCTTTCTCTGAAAAATATATTTTTCAAAAATTTAACCTATTATTGAGTCACATTTCATTGTTCCACACAACCTCAAGTCCTTAATGTAATAGAACTGCAGTACAATCCTTATATACTCCATAATTATTATAACCAGTACATTGTTGATAAAACACTCAAATGCCATTATTTTCTAATAACAACATAAGAACTCTAATCATTCCTCGTCATCTGTGGTAGAATCATAACTTGATTATTATCCAATAGCATCATTTGGGGCATACTATGATGATTTGTACATTGGTTCGAGTAGTATCCCAACTCCTTGCAGATGAATCATTGTACATTTGAAACATTTTTCTTACCCTAGCAGTCACGTACATGGTGTCCTTTTTCTCCACACTTATAAAAAACTCGTATTCCTTTCAATAAAGTTCCATGGTGTTTCATTCCATAGTTATCACATATGGGAAAATTCTTTTATTCCCTCATCCCTATATCCATCTTTATCTCTTCCATCCTTTTCTTCTCTTTCTTCCCTTGAAATTCATTGGACTCGGAGAATTATTTACTTATCTAATTAACACATGATACTATTTCTTCATATGTTGAGAATACATGGGAGACTATTTTCCTTCTAAATTATAGCTTAATACGATGAATGATATGATCCTTCTTACTCTTTGGATCATACATATTGATGGATTTCACATTCCTTCTACTGGGCGCCATTTCAATACAATAGCATAAACTAGGTTAGTTTATGAATTGTAATTAATAATTCCAAACATGTAAAATACCTAAAATAAATTGAACAGTTTATGGATATAATCTATAATAAATATTTTTTTTCTTTTAGTAAGTATATACTCATAATCCCTTCATAATGGTTTGTAAATAAAATGAGAATTATCCTAAGCATATCCCCACAGAGTGTCATAACCAAGAGTACATCAAGGCACATTGTCATGAACCAGTTCCCGTTCGTGTCTATCTCAAAGTTGTGTTTTCGGGTTTTACACCTAGGTACATCTGTGCCAGAGCCGCCTCTACCTGCTCGTATCCAGACATGGATTTATTTGCATGGAAAACTCACAAAATCTCTACATTATCAAAATTATAGGAGGTTCTTCTATACTAATCGTCAAATTCTATCTTAGGGATATGTTCTCTAATCAATTTTTATCTAAATCTAGTATCCACAGTTTATAATAAACTTCCACTGTTACCAACTCTAAAGCCCCGACCCCAGATACCCAGAGTCGGTGCATTATTTTAATACATTGGTATGATTATAAGGAATCAAGTCTTAAAGGAATAATCAGTTTAGCAGTCTTGGAAAATAGATTACATACATTAACATTACATTACAATTTCAAACATAAAACACAACATAAATAGTTATTTGTGAACACAATTATTCCCTTTATCTTAACCCTACATATTAATCTTAATACAGTTCTTGGAATCCTAGGAAAATAAAACATAGAAAGGGGTGAGCTCAAACGCCCAGTAAGGGTAAGAAATACTGCGGAAGAAGATATAAATATTAAGCATGGTGAATAATTGAAACCACATGCATTTACCAATAATAAACATGAATACTTTTATGGAAAGAATATGAGTTATGTAAATAATTCCATAATAAAACCTAATCATGGGTATTCTACTAGTCTAATGACAACATGAACCATCAATATTATTTCCATAATGAGGGAATGTATAATGTGAGATATTCTGAAACACTTTGTCAAGGCCTCGGCCAAGGCGTCTAAAAATAATAAAGGCCTCGGCCAAAACCATATATCAATTTGGGAAAGGGCCTCATCCATTTCCACATCCAGTTGTCTCATGAGACCTACCGATGCATCTATGAGCTACAGCGGGTTCCACCCGTCACTTACTAAGTCCAATACATTCTTAATATGAAAATGTTTAAACATATCATAAACATTCGTATTAAAACAATGATATGAAATGTCAATAATTAAACCATAAAACATGAATGGTATAAAAATATCACATCCACAGTCAAACATATCACAAAACATTCAATACAATATTGGAGTTTTCTATAATAATAAATCAACTCCAAATAAATTTAAAATCCATCAACGGATGTTGACATAGATGAAATCAAAACACTTTCTAGAGAAATATCTCTTTCTATTTTGAAATCATTTAATTGTCAGATAATTATAAAATAAAACATTTACTTTGAAAATATTCTTATAATCTTGTAAGGGATGCTTTGAAGAGTTTATAACGGTAGAAAATACACGCACCCATCATATAAGTTATGAAAAGACATTCTTACCTTAATTTTGTCGAAAAGGTTAAAAAGTAACTTGTTTGGAAAACGACAGAAAGATTCCATTATAAACATCGTATAAAAAGACGAAAAAGGGTATAAATGACATTAACCCATATTCTATAAAATAGTAAGAATGTTTTTAAATACATTTTATGAAACATGGATGTGTATGATAAAGAGGACCCATTAGATAATTACGTATAAACAATCTCGGATAATGAAGAGATTGTGAAATAAACCGTTAACTTGTACTTTTACTTGGTTGAGGGTAGGTTAACCTCCTGTATAATGGTGAAATAATTTTTATTACATTATAAAAGAATCATATACATTAATATGATATCATATATGATCTCTTAACATTGGTTTGATAATAATATCTTAGTATTACCATCTTTTCAGGTGTTAACTAACTCGTCTTCTTTTATATGTTTTGACAAATAAGTCGTGTTTGTTATGGATAGGTCTTATTTTATTCATATCCAAAATTATATCAAGTCCATAAAAATTATTTATAATCATCAAACGAGAATTTTAATTTCATGGATACGATGGGGGAATGAATCTCATCACGTTCGTGGAGATGGTAGTCCGTACGTACGGATGAGGGACAATATCATTATTATGATATTAAAATTATATATAATTGAATGGTATATCATAAATACAGAATAATTATCATGTTATATTTATTATTTACATCAATTTTATATCATTATCATAACCATCCAAATAATAATGTGTTTGAATAACAATTACACCACGACGTGGATACGGTAAGCCGTACGTACGCACGTATGGTGACATGTCATTCAAAGGATGGACATAATTTTTAATATTGTTGTACCATATTTATAATAAAATAATTGTATATATAATATAGTGGATTTATTATTTTAGAAATGAAATAATATTAAAATAAGACTTTGAAGAATAAAGGAACCTGAAAAAGGGTGGTGAAAAAATTACCTCTAAATCGGGTTCTTACTTTTGAATTGATCAAAAGGGCTAATTAGGATGGATTTATGACTAAAGTAAGGCCTCTAGGATTATTTTAGGATTGTTGAGAGGGTATTTGAGAAGATTTTGGCCACACCAAAAGGCTTTTATGGTGTGAAGAATTGGTTACAAGTGGCGTCCTTTTCAAAGGAGGGGGATGGGCTCTTTAAGAAAAACATAATGAATTATTTTATAATAAATTCATATTCGTTTTCTAATGGCTCCAAAGTAGATTATTAAAAGTGTATGTTTGGTATGGGTCGAAATCCTTTCAATAAATAGATTTTAGACAGTTTTAGGTCATTATATTAACCTTATCTTTTAGTTTTAACTCTTATTTAATTAGTTTGACATTACAATGTCACTTTGTATTTTTATATTATATAGGTAATAAACAAACTATATAAATACAAGAGACCCCCAAGTGGTCTCTTAATGATACACCTATCATGATATAAGTCCTTTGGCCGATCCTTTGGTTTTTAGGAATAGAATATCAATTAATAATATAATACTTGTTTTAAAAACTCATTTATGTCAATTTTGACAATATTTAATAATTGATTTTTTTAAAGTCTTAACAACTTTATCAATTCGAACCAAAATCATTTAACCAATCCTAAAATGTCATAAAACCAATAAAATTCTTTTATTTCATCAAAAATTTCAAATTATATTTATTTTAACATTTATAAGACTAATTATTTGATTATTTCATTAATAAGGAAAATATGCATCATTATTGTGTCATAAATATATATAATTATTCAATTTCTAAAAATTATAAATAAAATACCATTATTTGGGAAATATTTTTATCTTTCTAATTAATAATTATAGTCGAAAATAAAACAAATATAATGCTATGTAATTTTTTTTTGCTAAAATATATATTTTTTATGTCATATTTGTATTTACTTTAACATAATTAATATAAAGTGTCATTATAACTTACAAGTGGATCCATGGGGTCCCAAAATCGACCCAAAGATTCTGATGGTCGGACATGTATCAACCAATAGGGTTAGGACACATTTTAGGGTAATTTATTATTATTATAATATTATTTTTTACCCTTATTTACTGGATTTACACTCTAACCATGGTATATAAAATAATTACCGAAGTAATTATTCAAAATGTCTAAAAATAAAAGTTACCAATTTACACAATTTGGACCTCCTGATTCAAAATTTATCCCTAATAATTATTTCGATTAAAAAATTTGTTTTTAATTAAAATTTAGTAATTGTCACTATTCATCAAAATATGAAAGTTTTCAGAAAAGTACCAAAATTTCATCCTAAGGTAATTTCAATATTCTAAATAAAAAAATGAAGTATATTTTACCAATATCAAAACATAAAAGTTGAATTTATTATTTTAACATTAATTCCCTCTATTAAAACCAAAAGTCATATTTTTATGAAATAATAACTATCAAGAGTATGACACATGTTTATGTCCAATTTCAAAGTGATATTACTTACAATGACCATAATTGGATTAAATGGTAAAAATATAATCTTTTTATTATTCCATACCATTAAAATTTATAATTGAACAATATAAATTATTTTGATTAAAAATGTTATTTTTAGTTAAAATGTGGTATTTTTCACTATTCAACAATATATGAAAGTTATCAGAAAAACACCAAAAATTTATTGAAACTAAATTATTATGTCCCAATTCTAAAGAAGAAGTTTATTTTGTAAAATTGAATATAAATACGTTTCAAATATTATATTTAAAAATTATTCTCCATTAAAAGGTGGTAAAATTTCATTTTTCGAAAAATACTTCTTTTATCTAAAAAATGTATTTTTTCTTTCATTATGTCTAAGAAACTCATAATATGGGTTCTAAAATTATAAAAATTATATAAAGTTCAAAATTCAGTTAATACTATTCATAAACGTTTTTGAACGGCTTGTTTGGTAAGTCATGGTGTGCTATAACTCAGTGTTGCGTGTAGTGAAAGTTATTGAATTACTTTGAAGAAATAACATACTATGAAATATTGGGGTGTTACAGCCATGAACTGAACAAAAATCCTACCAGCTAATCGTGGAAATTGACCCAAACCATTCTTCAAACATGGCTAAGTAATAAAATTATATTCTCCACCAACAATCCATATTCGACCTTCCAAATAAAAACAATTTATGTTCTTCCATTAAAGTCATCTCTTATGATCCTACCAACAACCATAAACAATGAATAAAAATAATATATATACCTGTTGAGCTCAGTTCTATTTCTATGGTAAAAAAAATAATTTATGTATATATTTATATATATATATTATTATTTCTAAAAAATAATTTGATAATTATTCATGAAGTATCCGGATCGTGATAAGGCCATTAAATTTTATTTCACTTTGGAATGAATTTTGGAAGTTGGAATTGATAATGCACACAATGCCATCATGATGCTATAATTTGTTTAAGGGTTTTCTTTGTTATAGAACAAACGTTAAGAGAGGTCACAAGTTACCGTGGATCTGTATACCATTATGAATAAGGATTTCCTAGTTTTCCTATTTGATGAATTTGGTTTATTTATTAAATGTCGATAATAATGTATATATGAAATCATTATGGGATAATATGTTTCCATATATTAAATAAATACACATTATTGTAACGAGAAATAGAAAAAATAGATAACCTCAATAGTTGTCTTGTTAAAAATCATAAGTTTGAACATAATCCAACAAATATATTATATTAATTAGAAACATTTGATCAGGAAGAAATTGTTATTAATGAAATGATAAAATGTGTAAATAGTACCAACATTTGTTCCATCCCATATCGATGATCCACTTTTTGAACTGCCTTTGTATTTATCAAACACTCTATCATTGTAGATATAAAAATGAACAGGATGATTGACACTTGTAACTTTTATCAAACACACTCTTCTACAACATGTTGTACCTTATGGTCCACAGGAAAACAATGCACACTTTCAGGTTCTTCATGCAGACTCTCTACATTCCAATCGATACGGTTGTGGAATCTATTCATGCCCAAAAATTCACCTATATCACATAGATGGATTGGTTGGAATTCTTTACCACAATGTATTGGTTCATAGGTCCGTGGTTACCAAATGTTTTCTTGTTTTTAAATTTACATAAGATTTAAAAATATATAAAAATAATAATTAATATAGTTTTAATTGATAAAATATCTATTAAATTTTGAGATAGTGAATTTTTTATCTCAAAAAATACTTTAAGATAATTCTTCATGTCATTAAATACACAAAACATTTATATAAGTATTTTTTTAAATATTATTTATTAAAATTATTGAATTAATATTCTACTAAACATATTATATGAAAAACATCAATTTTATAATAAAATTATTTAAAAAAATTATAAAATTATAATTTTCAAAATTATAATATTTTATAAAAATAATTTTGAATATTTAACAATCACATTATTTTAAAATTCACATTTACATTTAATAAATTTTAATTAATGAAATATTTGAAAAATATATTCGATTTTATTAAAATAAACTCATAAGTCACCTATTAGGCAATTGTAATCATTAATTCCAATCACCAATCATGGTTAAAATATATAAATATCCCTCATATGTCTTGTTATAATAATCTACAATCCATGAATTCCAATTATTCTCACTTATAATGGTGGTTCTTATTTCCCCATTACTATGTATTATCTTCCCTATTATAATTGGTGGATTCTTACTAATATATGATCATAAGGATTTTTTATATTAGCAAGATGTTGTTTAGATTATTTTAAACATTAATATTTTATTTTTGAATATTTTTTACATTTTTTATTATAGCATAATTTGTCCCTAATTCTTATAATTTGGTATTTTTATATCAATAACATTGATATTTTTTGAATTTAAATCACATGTATTCTATCTCGAATTGATTTTTTCAGTGAAATTTTATAAATTTTATTTAAAAAAAAATTTATACACTAAAATAAATTGATGATATTTTAGTTATCATAGAAATATAATAATTTTTTTTCTAATTTTATAAATATTACATGATAATTATAAACAATTTAATTTGATATATAATATTTTTTACATTATCATGATACATAAAATTATTATTACCAATATTATTTTTTTGAATAAATTTAATCAATCATTCAACAAATTTCAACATATCTTCTATTAAAATGATTGATGATAGAGAATGAATCCCTGAGTTTTCCCTCCAATTAGTCCTTGGATTAAGACTATAACTCTATGTATAAAATTATAAAATAATGGAATACATTACCGACAGAAATAATATAGGATCATGAGGTTGGATAAAAAACCACCATGGAAATGTATCCTATAATGTAAAATTAATCCAAAAATCATTCCATGACAATTATACGATGTAAATACATACATATAAATGGTTGTATTAAAAATACCAATATAAAGTCCAATAGAAGTGAATCAACCATAGATTCCAATACAAAGAATGAAATTCCCATTATAATCTTTAGTGTCCTCAAGAAACACTATTAAAATTTATAAGTACGGTAATAATTCTATTATAATAATTGAGATCATCACTATGGTCTCTAGTACTAATGGGAAAAGTGTGTAGTTTTTTTCCATTTAACAAATAACATAAGGAGTGAGAACCTAATGAGGGAAATTAGGAAATCCCATCCATACTATGGATCTCTCCCCAAATCACTTATCCAATATACTAATATTGTGAAAAAAATAAAGAATGTTCCATGTTCTTGCCTCCCCTATGATTTTCATATCACATGGCCTAAAATAAAACATTTGGTTTTATGATCCTTCCTATACACTTTTCATCACATTACTGTCCATATCTAATGGAGGTCAGGATGTATCACTACTTATTCCACACATACATGATCTTGAATCTAGTTCTAGAATAAATCATCACCATGTTAAATCATTTATAAAAAAACATATGTCATATCACATCAAATCCCACACAATGACATGTGGGCCATCACATCATGTCTCATCCAAAAACTGGTGCACTAGGGTATCATAAACCTGATGGAAAAAACATTATTCCCTCCCCAAACATTTAATTACCTCACCATATATGACATCTCATTATAGTATCATCAAAGGACACGTCTATTGAAAGAATATTGGAAATATATATGAGGAATTCTCCAACACCAACCCAAGTCATCACTAATGAATAAATAACGATGAATAGGCGGTAACGAAAAATATATATCACCACGATCCTAGATGATGGGGAAATCACCCAGAAGACATGAATTTTGGTTGTTGGTAATGTTATCCAATATTTTTGAGTCTTTTATAAAATTTGAATATGATATATGATAATAGACATAACAGAATAACCCAAATCTGGGTTCACAACAATTTCACTATAGATCCCCAAAACATAACGACTTCACCACAAAATGACCTCCAAAACTACTGCCACAATTCAAATGCAACATACCAGAAACACGCCACATAAAAGATAAAATCCCACATTTATTTTAAGTTTCAAAACAATTAAAAATCATTAAAATTGTTTCATTATTATTCATTTACCAACAAATTTAATTTAAATCATTATTACATAGTATTCAATGGTTGAATATGACACTTACATAACCACACTACAAAATAGCTCGTCCATCTTGAATAAAACATTACAAAAACACCACAGAAACCAATTCGTCTCTCCAAAAAATCCACCATTATCAAAAACCATATAATGAAACCATCTAACATCACAACCACATAATAACATAACCACTCTACACAACCACCATATCATGAAACAACCACACATAACAACCACTAAAACCACCATAATCACAAATTTTAACCACAAACCATCACTTTTAAAACACAACTTCTCACATCATATCCCATGTTAGAAAACTATCTCAACATTATACTACTTTTTTCAAATCCCATCTATTATCTACTATCACTATTCTATATCACCAATCATATAGAAAACAATATTAGAAGAAGAAAACAAAGAATAAAATCTCAGAGTTAGAAAATTTGTTTCAAGGTGATACATTAATTATATTTATTATTTAGGAGGGGTATTATCACAAATACCATATTTCTATGAGAAACCAATTTACTATCTTTATATAAATATATTGAATTTCCTTTTACGGATATCATAACCATCAAAATTGCATGGATCATACATAGATACCAACTACAGTGAAATCATGTATCATAAATACCATAATTAGATAGGAATTTAAATATTCATGTATAAACTCATAAAAATATCATCACATCTGTCAAAACATGATATATATCCCTATACCCATCAATTACATATTTATAAATAAATATCATTATTAATAAGACACATATTATACAACCAATTGAATGAAAAATCATGAAATAGTAAAACATTCATGTAAATAGAGTGATAACAAGATAACCAATATTATAGATCACTTTTGACTCATTGTGAACAATAATGTGCATGAGACAAAACCCTAAAGCAATAAACATGAAAGAAACCCATTGATCAACCAAAAACACACCATGATCTCATGATAATTTTTGCCAAACACCTCAATGATGAAAGTAACATCACCATTATGAATTCTAAAAAGATGAATTGATGTATAAATAAGTATAACTGGAATATATATCCCCATATAACAAATGACTGACCAATGAAAACTAATAATTGAAGAAGAAAAAATTTGTTAGATGACCCTATAAAGGACCCTACGATTTGTCCAAAATCAAATAGAATGAATAGAAAAATGAGAGAATGTTTATGAAATGTCATATTTAAAAAAAATCTTCATGTCACCATATTCACAATGCGAATTAAAAATTCCCATCATGAATTTTTTGGTTCATATAAATTCGGTCCATGATACAAGTTTAAGGCCATAATTCATCAAAACTTAAACCTTGGGAAAAAGTCCTAGTGTCGTATCCTGAATTAATTAATATCACTAATACCACATAGACATTATGAATTTTCTCTAGATACATCCCCTCTCCTAGAAACAATTTTTTGAATCGCATATTTCACATGCCACAAAACCCTTAGTCACATTGTGAATAAAAATTTAGCAACATAAACCTCATACTATAACTCCATCAATTATTGATCCCTCTTCTTGTCTCCATTGAAAACCTCTTCATCACAAACAATACATGTAATGACCCAAGAAGGCCAAAAAAATTACAATACATACCTTTCAATTGATTCTCATTATCACGAATGAAATACGATCCCAAAAAATTGAGACAGTCTGAACTACCATCCAATGAGATGCCTCAAGAGGGTTTTGATAAAAACCAAAAAATACCACAAACCGAACACTTCAAGCCATAAGAATTCATTTAATTACATAAATAACCACATCAACATCCATAAACTAGGACTAAAGTCATATTATCCAATAGTAACCATATACCACATATTTCTGAAATAACCATCAACACTATCATTCAATATTCTATACAACCTAGAATAACCTCCTCAATAATGATAAACACAACCTTGGGAAAACGAATCATGTAAAACTACACTCCATATAATGATAATACAATATTTTTGTGGCCTTATCTTCCTCATATTGTTTTAATACATGTTATAATATACATTTTTTGATATGAATGGATTTTCTCCCTTCATATAGTTGAATCTATATAACACCACACTAAAATTAAAAAATTAATCATCACATAAAAAAGAATGTTTGATTCTTCTCATTATTAAAAAAAACATATAGATAAAAAACACACAAAAAAAGATTTAGTACATTTGAAATAATCTATTAAATATTTTCCAAAAATGATAAAATTATCAAAGAATCTGCGAGAAAGCATACCCCTACCAAACCTATATAATTACCATCATGGGGAAACCCTAACAAGCACATATTCTCTATACTAAAATAGTAGATTCCTTCTCCAATAGAAATTTTAGGCATAATAGAAATAATAAACCACTAGAAACCTCATTCTGACATTATGAATGTTCATGGTTATGCTCTTCACTACATAGAGATAAAAAAATGGACTCACCATCCTCTGGTCATTATGAATGATAATTACATGGCAACCCATATAATTCATCGAATTGATACATGAAAATCTATGATTGGGGGTTTTTTTGTATGATAACCCAACTTGAATTATATTTCTGTAACCATAATACATCAGTATGTTGGATATATTTTGAAAACATGTCCCTAGAATTCTAGATCTCCTAAACCATCATCCCATATATTTTAGGTTGCGATGAGATTATATAGTAAATCTAAGATAGAAATAATTATTCAATTCCCAATAAAATTGTGATGTAACATGGGGACCAAGATAAGTGATAATGGTCTATGTTTCCCCTGATGATTAACCAAATAATCCACATACCACATCTCTAATACATACGTGACACTCAAATCATAAATTGCTACAAAATGACATGGATTTTCAGTTCGTCCACTACCCTAAAGACTAGATCACATCCTCCATGACTCTGGGATAACAAAGTGGTGAAATCAATATATATGTCCCCACATTCCACTCTATAGAATTCATGGGCTATTACAAACCATAAAGGGCATTGTTTCTTATATTCAATACCTATAAAACTAGAAATGTATTCCCATACTCACACACCGTACATTTCTACCCACAACAAAAAATTTATATCCACAATCCAAGAATAATTTTAGTCACACTATTATATACAACTAGATAGAAGTTATGAAACTCATAGAAAACTCATCGATGTGGTTGTAATTGAAAAAAAAACCTCCCATGTATAGAAACTATTTCTATACATCACTCTAGTGTTTCTCCATTGTAAACATAGTCGCACATCAACTCTTCCACAATGATTCCCCACTGAGACACCTCCACTTTATTATTCAAAATGAACACCACAATTACATGATAATGGAGATCACTTCTATCACTCATTTCCATATAAAATCTATCATTGAAATATCCTCCATTTATATTCAATCAACGATTGACTAGCAAACCAAATCCCTATGATACTATCTAATCAACAAAAAGGAATCAAAATTCAACTTTATAACGGTTCATGAGAGATCATTTTCATAATCCTAATTAATCATCATCCATATTTATTGTATTAGATTAAAATTAAACAATTAAAATACATATTATATGCTCTATTGGACCACAAAAACCACAAAATGGTCGCTGATGTGGTAGAGTCAATAAAAATTCAATGGAATGACAAAACATTATTGATTTTGAACATGGGTAGAATATTTATATTAAAAGGGTCATAAATACATAAATTCCTAAGAGATTATCAATCACTAATACATAAAGATAGAACATAATCCCAAACATGTGGGTTTACAACAAACCAAAAACATTACAACCTCATCCATAAACCAACGCACTAAATCACCCAAAAATTGCTCCCCTTGAATAAATACAACCTAGTAATTATAATCCAAAAAAATCATGTTTCTTCAACTTAAAAACATTTAGTTTGTATTAAACTCTTGAGAAATTTGGAGCATACCTCTAATCATAGCTAGAAAGACTAAAAAATAATATCCTCTAATTGATGTTGGGTCTTCCAAAAAAACACTAGCCTTAAAATGGTCTACGACAATTTAATATTATGAAACCCCATTCCGAAACAAATGAACCTATAGTTTCAATAATAGTATCATAGAAAACATTACAAACAACTACTATTGTTGAATGAACTATAATAAATTAGTGATATTCCCAATATTCTCCCCTATAAATTCAAGTCTACCAATATATAAACAATATACATGATATAAAATTGGTCTAGGAACGCATGGATGAATGATATAAATATAACCATGAACAAAACTACTTTTTATGTGACACATATTGACATGACCATGAACTCAAGGTTACATTACTTAAAACTAAAAATAGTGTTCAAGATATCTACATAATTCACCCTTATCTAGTGATATCTAGATAACAAGTTGACATTTTATCACAAGTAATATCCAACTTTCTAGTTGAAAATGACGTCAATCCAGGGAAGGGTTAATTGTTCTTAACTATTGACTCATTCAAACTGTAGTAGACTACATAAATCCTAAAAATACCATCCAAATTTATATTGAAAAACATAATAAAACCCCAAAGAGGCACAATCATCTTAATTAAACCACTCTTCACTAGATCAGATACAATAAACATAAACTCCTAGATCTCTAAATGATCCATTCATTAGGGAGATATTTTTATCGAAGAA
Organism: Viscum album; assembly: GCA_963277665.1. Lineage (NCBI taxonomy): Eukaryota > Viridiplantae > Streptophyta > Magnoliopsida > Santalales > Viscaceae > Viscum > Viscum album. Next base: position 50,177,173 of record OY728143.1, on the reverse strand, counting down.
ATGACCAATTTCTACCCAATCCAATACAATAAAACATAACAAGGGATCGAGTAATAACATAATTTGAAAAACATCTATCAAATAATCCATTATTATGAGGACATCCATTACTCGAGCATCAAATTACATCTCTTTCAATTAGGGAAAATAATGCTCCACCTACTCTCCAATCATCCAATAATCTCACTTGTTTCAAAATGACACAGACTAGGCATCGACAATGGAAAAAACTCTCCACTAGGAATTGTAGGTGACTACATGCATGTGTTGCAAATAATCCACACTGACGATAGAGTCATATGGTTGAATTAATAACTAGACGAAATCTCACGATGACAGTTGGTTCCCCAACACTAGTCTATATTCCTAGCTCAAATAAAACATAGCATCATTACCTCTAACTAGTGTAGGAAAATCTATAGGAACACGATGTATCTACCCATCAAATCCAATGATATTGTGAATTGTTAAAGAATTAAGAGCCTGTAAAGATCCTAAATAGAACATGTTCCAATAATGGGCAGTTAATTAACTAATTAAAACTCAGAAAACCTTTTGTTCATGTAGGCACAACCACCTCTAACAGGGGTATCATGGAACACATGACTCTCTTTACTCTATTATATTATACTTCAACACTTCATATGGCCTAGGTACAAGTTCATATGTGCCATTATATGGATTACTCATTTCCAATACCATATTTTATCAACTACATAACATTCACAAGTGGTCCTGATGCAGAATATTACACAAGGTAAACTGTTTATTTTATTGAAAAGGATCCAAAACACCTATTAATATCATGAAGCCATAATTGACTAGACACTTCCTAAGGAAGTGTCTCTATCCCACCATAAACAGAGAATAAAATGGTAATCATCCAAAATATTCTAGGAATCAAACAACTGTACATGGTCAATACATAATATTATGTAAATAGATTTATACTAGTTGAACCACAAACTAAAAAAAACGTATGTGACCTAATTCCATATGATATACCCTTCGAGAAAATCCACTGGCCACTCCCTCATTCCTCTACTCTTATATAATGAATCTTGATGATATTTATCACATTCTTCAAAACCTATGAATACAAAGAATTTTTAAATTAATTTATTGTATATCTAATCACAATGTGAAAATACACTTTCATATACCCTGATATGTACTCTACATAAGGAAATAAATAACAAATGATACATATTGATTCCTTGAACTTTAGAAAAAGATCTGACATACTCATCCTACCTTGCAGAAGGGATAAAAACTCTAACCTCTTCACTAACTTTATTATTGATGCCATGAATTCTGAATGGAACTCCATCTAAACGTCGATACAAAACATGTTTTTATTCCTTAGGATTGTGCTATATTGTAGGAAATACTGGGTATAACTCCTTAAAGATGAAAAACAAACAATGAACAAAAAGTTAATCCCGAGTTGTAATTACACGAAATTTGAAATAAATAACCACTAACCAATGCCCTGTCTATAAATATGATATTCTCTCCTTATACAATAGAAAAATCATCAATTAAAAATAATTAAAATCCCACTTCCTTGTCTAATTTCCACCGATAAGGTTGATCATATGATGATAAAAAAGATTATATTCACTACCATTAAAAAACATATATACACATGAAAAATAACATAGATCATTTACATAATGTAAATAAGGAATACAATTACAATTAAAATGTAATTTTTAAAAAAATTTATTTAATTAATTAATTTATTTAATTAAAACATCAAAATAAATAAATTCATACCTAAATAAAATCAATCATGATTCATAAACATATTTTATGTATCTACCATACGAATATGATCATGTAGAATGTTTATTAAATTTTATTATAGTCCTTTCATCTGATCATGCAGTGGTTTAAAATAATGAGTCCTAAATGGTCACCTTGGGGGTTTTCACACTCCAAGGTCAAATATGAATTTTTACCTAACATCCTTGGAAATTATTATCATTCCCATCTAAAACTCCAAATTTTATGTTAATTGAATTTATTAAAACCAATCTTCCTTGAACCCTTTCCTCAAAGGTTACCCTTTAGTGGACGTTACTAAAGGAATATATTAAATGAACCATATGTGCTGAAAATAACAGACCATAGGGAGGAAACAAGAAATAAGGGTATTAAAATATTTCTTAACGGATGTAATTAACCACTAACACAATATTCGATTCATAGATAGGAAAAAATCATCAAAAATAACATAATATAGTATTAAATTTTACCCAAAACAAACTAAAATAAATGATTGATGTGAGAAGATATAAAACATGTCTCCATGTAATATACCAAATGATAAGGCACAAACTAATTACATGATTGTAACTCCAAACTATATGATAGAGTTGTCTATATTTGTAACAAAACACATCCTCGAAACATGATCATAGTATATATACATAGTGTGAGTATATAAGTATACTCAGTACAATCATACCCAAGATATCTAGTGCACATTTAAAATGAATATACTAATACACCGATGAAAAAAGTGAACAAATGAAAAGTATAGGAAGTTTTTTTCTAAACAATCATATAATAAAAAAACATCTCTCTCCAAATCATGTATAAAATATAATAATATATTGTATAAAATATAATAATGTGTTCCTAATTCCATATTCACCAAGATATTTTTCTCTCACAACCTAGTATTGAATGTATCATTCTATCATCCCTTCCATACATTCACATCGCATAACTAGCTATCTCTAGTGTGGCTCATGACACAACCCATCAATCACCAACATCCCATGCTCTAGAAGCTTGTGCAGGCATCACGAGACACCATGTAATACTGAATATCACACAAAAAACAATTTCGCATTCACATCACATCTCTCAAAAATAAACCTTTACACCACATCACACCTCATCACAATTAAAGGGAAATAGGGTATCATGAACATTGAGGAAATTAACATTTTCCAACCTCCTACCACATATCACCCGAACTTCATATCACATCTATTCACAACCACATCACATTAGATATATCCTGAAAACACATTTTCTATCACTGTTGGGTAATCTGTAGGAGAAACATGTATCATTACAAGGGAAGGACGACCAGAGTTGAAGAGGTATCCAGTCATCCATATCACTATCATCATGGATGTTGGTGAAATAAAAAGAACCAAAAATCATTGGATGTTTTTTATGGTTTTCCAACTCATGTAGAGAATAAATATAACTAAAATTTAAAAAGAATAATAGATATCCCATGGTACCCAACTTATTCATTCATTAAAACATCACTAGAACAAACCCAAATTCCACTACTATAGTACACACCATACAATACCACAACATATACAACTAAAAAATATCACTACACAAGAAAAACATTAACCACATAATCCCACATTCAATTTCTTGTTCCATTATTTTACATATTTATTGAGATTCCCTTATCACTCATTTACTAATACATATAATTTAATAGCTTAACACAATTATTTTATTTTTAAAATAAATTTATAAAATTACCACACATCAACACTAAAACATTATTATTTAATTATAAAACAATTTGATTGTATTAATATTTAAAAAATAGTCCAAATTTATCTAGGAAAATTAGACAACCACACCACAAAATAGCTCTCCCCTATTGCAGAAACCATCAAAGCAATACTAAAAACAACAAATCCAACTCACCATTATAACCACCCATCCCAACCATCACATAATGAAAAAACATCACAACCATGAAACACTGCAGGCACTCTACACCTCCATCACCGCACATCATAAAAACTTCACAATGAAACCACAACACACCACCACCATTGTTCATGACAGCCACCACCAATCACACCCAGAACACAACTTCCCACGTAGAATCACATTAGAACAAAATCACACAAATTACCCACTATTTTCACAACTCATCCATCCACCACCATCACCACACAACATTCCCCATAACATTAAGAAACAACAAAATCTCAGAAACACAATTTATCCCATATTAGGATGGGTAAATTATTATCAAGGTGTTACATAACATCACTTCATTAATTATATGTGTATTATAACACAATTTATATTTATATGGGAAAATAATTTATTATCCATATATAAATTTTAATTCTTTAGAATTTTTTGATGAAAACAATCATCAAAATATGTTTCACACGCACATAACAACTATAATCTAAGAATAGATCGAAAAAATCATGATTTTAATCAATGAAAACAACTATGTATAATCTCAACATTTATACTTCCAAATTAGTAATGTTATGATATTTCTTATCATCCCCATCAAGTAAATATTTTTTTATTAATTATCGGTATTTTGTCAACACTTACTATCCCACAAGTGTATGAAAAAAAGAAATAAATCTCCAAACAAATATATAAATCAATAGGGACTAAGGATCCATTACCGAAATAAATATTCAAAATTTTTCTACACATATATTAAATTAGAAACTACAAGAAATCCAAAAATTACATAATAAATTATATATATACTTGAACCACACTAGTGGATCATAAAAAACACAACCTGAACAAAAAATATCCTTTATGAATCCCTATATGAATGAAATAATTAATCACATGGATAAATGAAATAACTCCCCTTGTATCACCATTGACAAACCTCAATAACCTTGGGATTATAAAAGGATTAAAGGGGTTAGAAGAAATTATAATGGTGCATACAGTTCTCCCAAAAATTGATTGGAAAATTTTTCAAATGAGTGAAATTTATGATGATCTAATATTTATAAACATTATATGAGTCTATGTATTGACATCATGATTTATGGATTCAAATCATAAATTTTCTATTTCCCAAGATATTTTTGTCATGAAACTAGTTTTTGTAATTAATTCTTTGTAACTCATGATTTTTTAAAAATTCCTGGCATGTCGTATTGAATTAATTCATTTGGTGAAACCCACTTGAATTTCATGTATTTATTCTTCATAAAGACCATCAATTATATAAAATACACAAATCAACAACATCACATGACTAAAAATACAAAACATAGTTTATCCATTATTCTCAATGAAAACAACCTTATACAGTCCGGATCTCGATTTAACCTCTACTTGAACCTAATTTATGTTTCTATGAACACCTATAATTCACTAATTCAAAATGTAATAGTAAATTATGGATGGTGATTTAAAAAAATGAAAAGGAAAATCTTAAATAATATTGAATTATTGAACAATTATTGGGTATTAATTTTATAGTTTGTAATTTATAAAATTGATAATGTTTAATTTTATACAAGTTCATTAAAACCATTGTTAATTTCAAATTTTATATCATCATGAAAAATGAAAAATAATATTTTTATGAATAAAAATATGTCTTTTAAAATTAATTACATTACATAATAAATAAAATCAACTATATATAACAATTATTTATAAAAAAACTGTTTTTATATTATATAATAAATATCTCTTAATCAAATAATTATTTTTATAATTCCCCAAAAATAATTTAGATTTGATAAACCCAAAAAATTATGTTAATATAATATATTTTGTAGAAATAAAAAGTAAAATAATTTCATCAATATGAAATTATAAAATTATTATAAATTACTTTTTATATAGTAAAAAAAACTTATACAAATACTATTTATTATTATTAGTATAACAGATTTAACTGTAATGATTAATAATTTAATTTTTTAAATTTCAATTTCTTTTGGTTTAGACCAATATTGAATATAACATTATATAATAACAAATTTAGTTTATAAATGTATATAAAAACTAATATTACAAGTCTTTACATTTATACATGGTGATATTAGGGTGGTATAATTGGTTATATAACAATGTGATTGTTTTGTGGTTTCAATAAACCATTTTAATTGATGATGATTGTTGGAGGATGTTTTTTGTTATTTATAATTTCATTTAGGTGATATTACTGATGTTATTTTTTAGTATTATTTTATACAAAATGGAAATACATGACGAGGTTTTATTTATTTTTGATAGAAAGAAATGTTTTTTAATAGTATTATTTAAATTGATGTATTTTTCATTTAAATGATTCTTACCACTATAATTATTGTTTTTATTTATGTTTTTTTATTATTTCAATTATTTTAAATGTATATAAATACAAACAATCTAAATTAAAATGGAAAATGAGAAATAAAAATGATAAAAAGGAATATTTAGAATTATTTTTAATGAAATTTCTATAGAATGAGGTTTCAATGTTCCAAATTGGGGCCTTTAACATCGATAGAAATTATTGGTAGGATGAATTTGAGAAGATATATTATGTTGGAAGAAATACTAGGTGAATTAAATGTTGAATTTTTTTGTGGATGTTTTTTAATTGTTTTTTATAGATGGTGGGGGATTATTTGTGGAATATTCAAACAGATTTATTAGGGGGAATTTCATGAATTATAAAAAAAATATTATTTTCCAAATAATAGTTGAAAATGGGAATAAAAACATTCTGGATACCCAATGAATTTATAAGAATATGGGATGATTTGTGAAATAAGTTTTTGATATTATTAGTGAGTTTTAATTTATAAAAATGATTATAGATAATGTGTAAAACCTTTAAAGGATGCTTAGAGGTCATGGAATTAATGTTCTATTATACCATTTTTCCTATGGATATGGGGAATGGGGAGAGTTGGTTGAGAGGGGATTATATATGACTGAGGATAATGAAAAAATCCTAAACTATACAGTTTTTATTATTGAAAATCATTCTTAATTATATGGGTCATAGATATTTATGAATAAGATAGTGAATTGGTATTATATAAATAGAATCTAGGTTACATTTTTAGGGTTAATTAGATTAATTTTTTCTAAAGAGTAGAGAGATGATTGATTTTTTTGTAATATTGGGGGGTACCATTAGTATAAATGAAACAATATTCATGTTTTTTATCATTTATTTTTATAGAGTCAGTTGTTGGTGTGTCCTGTAGTAAAAAAATCCCTTTCAATAAGACATTTTGAGTATTTTTTATCTTATATTACATTTTCTATTTAGTGGGATTTAATATTAAAAATATATTATTAATATAAACTTATTTGGAAGTATTTTTTCCATAAAATTAAATTAAAATTATATTTTATTTTAATTTAAATCAATATTGAAAGGTGGTAGAGTTTAATATAGTAGTGAATGAGTTTTCAATTATGTGATTGGGAGGTTAATGATAATAAATTATTTTTTCTAATATTGATTTACTCTTTTTTATTGTATCGATGAATTTTGAGAGGTTCACCATGTATCATCAGTATAAGGGGAGGACTATTATTCCAGTTCGTATTATGTCTTATGTGTTAGGTTTTTATATTGTTCTTGCTAATAATTATCTCATATAATATTTTAATTTTTACCTATGCCAATTTTCATTTTCATGTATAGAATTTTAATATTATATATTAAAAACAATTAAAATTTATGTAATGTAGTGACCTTGAAATTTCCATCACATTATATTGAATTATTCTCAATTTGGGGGATGAGAGGATATTTGATTAATAATTTTGGATTATGAGAGGGAATTTTATATTGGATATGGAGGCCATAATGTGACCATGATTGTAATAATGGAAAAAATTATATAGATATGGGGTTTCTATATAGAATGAGATTCAAATAAGTAATTTTGGAAATATTATGTATCATTTTTTAGAGTGTTTTGGTATCATATAAAACCATATGTTTTTTGATATTTTCATTAAAATGTCATTTTTAACTTTTTGAAAATCCTTTAAATCTTTCATTCATGATCATTTAAGGATTTGATTGGTGACATTCTGTGTTTTCAATGTAGGTGAAGTTTTCCATAATGTATCATTGTGGAATGGAACTTTCAAGACACAACATGAATTATAGAAATGAAATTTGAGAAACACATCAATTGGTTTCCATGTAATGTCAACAAAAATCACATTATGTGGTCCTAACAGACTATTTTTTATTCTTCTACATTTTTTATTGGTAGATAATGGGGATTTGGTCATTACATGACTATCCCCGATGAAATTTTCTTTAAAACTATTCATAAATTTTAAAAAATGAGTTATATAGGGGACAAAATGAGGGATTTTTTTTTTCATATTTTAGATATTCATTATCATGGAATAATTAAGTAACATTTTTCTATGGTCATGTTCTTATGCCCCCATTTATAAATTCATGATCCCATCGAAATCAAATTATTTTTTAATATTTTATACTAGAATATAAATTCAATGATTATATTTAATGGATAAATTTTAATAAAATGTGTCATTCAAAAAACCATTCCCCATATGATCCCCATTTCAAAATTTTATGTGAATTTATTGTAGTTATTCTTCATGAACTCATTTTTCAATTATAATAATGTGGGTTTTCAAAAGGATGAAAATATTTTTAATGGGAATTCAATCTGGTATAGGTTGATTCATGTAATCCACACTTTTTTAAGTCATTCATCCTTAATTATCTTCTATATGATTTCACTATTTTTGAAAAATCATTGGTTGAGGTAGGGGATTTCAAAACTCTTCTTTTAGTTATATTTATAATGACCTTGAATAACATGATGTGATTTCAAATAATAATATTATCAAATTCCCGAATTATCTCATTTTATATGGCTTATTGGGTGTTCATGATTTATATTTATGAGGTCTGAATAAGTGGGGAACACTCATTTATGATAAAAAAAATTATGATATAATTTTTTTTGATAATTGAAATGTTGACTACGATTCAATATTGATTTATGGATTAAAATATTGTTACTACATGTTTTATCATATTGATTGTTATATAATAAAAAGACATAAATGATTGTATTATCATTTATAAACTATGGCACTATCATATTTCAATAATTTTTAATATTGGAAATTCAATGTCAATTTTAATAATGTTAAATATGATATTTACATCAATTTTGAATTATTATACATGACAGTCAACTAATTGTTGTTTATATGTGTGGGGATTTTAGTTTACAATTATTGAGTTCATTTATTGATTTTTATAAATGAGTGTTTGTTTAATTTTTTTTATTACTTCAAAAAAATTATAAACATTCATATATCATAAAGAGTGTGGAAGAAACATGGATATTTTTTGGTAATAAATATAATAATGTCTTACTAAATTAAAAAATAATGGATGAAATTGGATGAACAAATCAATATGATGTTAGGATTGATTTAATTTTCTATTAGACAACATAATAAGATCATTGATCTATTAATATTTGATCATGATTAAAACTTTTGAACATGGCTAGCAGAAAAATAAAAATGGTGATTGAATGTCTTGAAAGAACAAGTTGTTTAATGAATTTGTTATCAAAGAAAAATAAATGTAATTATGAACATATAAATGAAATAAAATGTTTGGTAATTATATTAGAAATTATATAGTGAATATGATGTTATATTTTAATGGTTTTATTTTTTTATATCATTATTGGTAATGAAAATTATGATGTTTAATTGTTGGAAGTGATGGGATGGTGGGTAATTTACATGTTTTTATTTTGAAATAATATAAAATGATCTTTTAATGTAGTGTATAAATTCTCAAAATATTTAAAATACTTATAGGATGTTATGGGTATGTATTGGTTTACATGTTGGGGGTTGATGGAATTATATAGGAATATAAATGAAGGTTATATTTGACTAAAGTTATAAATATGAAAATTATTGTTGACATTACAATGTGATGGTGATTATGATACATATAGGTGGTGGTGTATGGGAGGTAAAGGATATGAGGATGATGGCCTATTATATCTAAAACCATACTATGTTTTGTAATTAAAAGTAATAATTATGTGGGTAAGAATGTTATGGGTAGGATTTAGAGGTGATGTACAGGGTGGGGGCTAGGCCTACAAGTATAAAGGAATGATATTGATACCCATTGTGTTTATGTTACTCTAAAAATGTCTATTTACCATTATTGATATGGGATTGTGTGGATATTTATATTTAATAATGTGTTATGATGATGTGGAATAGAATCTAAGGATAAAATGTTAATGTATGTTAATCTATTATATATTGGTATGTTATTCAATATGGTGATAGTTAGTGTACTACTAATGTTGCAACATTCTTTCATCCTAAGTAAATTTGTGAGTGACAATCCTATTTGATTCCTTTGAATTTCAGTAAAAGTTGTCTCTGAATACAATGGTTAGTGGGTGGGTTAATATCTACAAAATTTTTAATTCATTATTTCTACTGGTTTTCCTACTAAAGGAATTTATTGTTTATTTTTTATATAAATGGTATAAATCATTGTTGGAATGTTGTTAAGATTATTTGTGGATATATAATAAGATGTGTAAATGATGTCAAACATAGTGCTTCGTTATTTTATTTCTCAGTCAAATTTATTCTTATAACCATGGTTTTTTTAAGGATTATATTACACATTCTAATTCATATTTATTTATGGAATTTGGATGTTCATATGTTTATAACCATCATCCTTTTAAGTACTCTCATGCTCTTACCCCAACCTATTTTCAATTTTCTTTTTAGATATATTTACGTGGATTGGAGCTCTTCTTTGATTATATATGATGGAGTTGATAAACTATATAGATTATAATACTTTTTAATTTATATATTTTATGATTTTTGTATGTCATATAATAAAAATGTACATAATAGGTATTTAAATATTACAATGGATGTTAATTTGTGTTGATTGGTTTTTTATTTTCGTATTCATTATATTTTTTATGTAAATTCCACATATATCTGAGTTATATATCCTTGAATATGGTCGCAAAAACAACAACTATTAAATGTTGATTTTATAGGTCAGTCTAACCTTTGATATTGTCCATGGAAGTGTCATAGTATTGGTAATTTTGGAAATTTCTTTAATTTTAATATCCATCATTTCTATCATGTATACTTCATCCTTTTATTTTGGTCCCATTTACAATTTTGAAAATAATTATAAAAAATACATTTATAGGATACCTAAAATGGTGATGTTAGATTTTTGTTGTTATTGTTCACCTTAAATGTATATTTGTATATATTGGGTTATTACATCCTTTTTAATCAGACTATATGATGCGTAACAACTTTTGTGAATATGATGTGATATGGTAAGAAAACATGATAGGTTTACACACTTAATAAAAGGTACACCTCATGTAATGGAATATATAAATGTTTTAACAAAATGTAGTTTTTTTCATCATAAGTGAGCTTCATCGATTAAAAAAATTATAACGGTATTACTGTATGTGTAATAGTATATAGTTTTTATTTTATGATATTTCACATGTGGTTTCATATTTCATTTGTTGAAGGATCCCTTTCACAGGACATGGAGGCACACCCTATGTAGTTTTTGGTAATTACATCCCATCCAAGTTATTTCATTGTATAATTGATCTACATTATTATTTTATTTCTTGTCTCTGAATATATAATATTTTAGGTTCTTCTATGGAATCAAAAAATTTGAGGTTTTGGATGGGGATGTTACTAGATAGTGTTTTCAATCAATTTTTTTTAGTTTCATGCAAACCCTTTACTTTTGATGATCATTATTTGGGTTTCGAGACACCTTTGTTGAAGGTGGAGACCTTTTAACCATTTTGAGTTAGAAGATTATATCCAATGGGTTAATTAGAGTAATTTCATTGTTCTCAAGAAAAATTCATTTGGAATGTTCATTTATGAGAACATATGTGTGGTTTTGAAGGATATCATTGAATATAAAATATTATTAAATTTGTGTCTTGAATTTAAAAATTATTTCAATGATTTGAATGTGGGTTTTCAAAATACAGAATGGAACATCGTGGCATAAAAAATTTATTCAAAAATTTTTATCATGATTTTGAAATATATTTTGAAAATATCACATTAGTAACAATGGGTATATCAGGAGATATACATGGGTAACCTTGGTGAGTGTGGAACCACAATGAGGGAGCATTTTTTTCATAACTACTGGTATAACATGATATTTATTGTATCCAATTTAGCCATGTTAATCCATTATAGTTTCTAATATATAGATTCCCATTTTTTAGATCCTAAATCGTGAAGGGAATTTTCATTTATCGATATTTTTCACATGATATTTTTTGTGTATTTTTTCTTACAATTTTTTATATGAGTTTGTATCACATTTCTTCAGAATATATGTTATTTAATGGAGATGTTTTTTCGATTTAACTCTTCATTTATGCATATGAATTTTTTCATTCTACATATAGTTTTCATATTTTTTGGTTTGATAGTATGAATGGATTTTATTAATTCCAATGGAAAATTTATTTATAAATGGGTTTAATTAATAAACATACTTTGTAAAATTATTTTTTCGTAAAAGAAATAATTTTCAAAATATTCATATTAGAACTTCTATAGAAATTTCATGGGTTTTCATCTAATAATTAACTCACAACATCCTTATAACTTCGTTATATAGTAGATGTAGTATTACAGGAATCCAGTAATTAAATGTGAATCTCGTGGAAAGATGGGTTCTCTTTTTTACTTCATCATTTTGATCAGGATGGTCTGTAGGTGAATATTGGTCACATGGGGATTTGATATAAAATCTGGTTATGCCAATTTTGTCTAGTATTGATTGTATTTATAGTATGAAGTTTTTACCCATTATAATATGGTTTTATGGTCTTATTTGTCTTATATTGTAGAATTGGTTTTATTATCCCATTTTACCTATACCATGTGATGGGATGCTTTGGGTGGATAGTCTTGTTTACCCAGGTTGGATCATTACAGTTTTTAATCAATGGGATGTTCATACTAATGTAAGTTAACACCTACTGAGTTTGGGTCTTTTCATGGTTATAAAAGATATATGAATTTTATAATATTGACAGTTTTTTTGAAATACGACATGGAAAACCAAAATGCATGACTAAACCTAAGTCACTATGGGTGATTGGTGACTTTTATCAGGTGTGAAACACAGATCATGATGTCATCTGAATGAATTTCATGATAATTTTATCTAAATTGAATTGTTAAATTCTAATTAAAGAAATTAGTGGTCTCTTTATATTCTTATTGATTATATCTTTTATATCAATACCTGATTTTTTTCACATGATTTGGGAAATTTATCATGAATAATAATTTTTTCTATTAGATAATTACATTCAATTGATCTCTTATAAATCTAATAGAGGATTCTACAAGGCATGTTCTACAGGAAAACCCTCCAGTGGAACCTTCATTGGTAGATGCTATTATCTGTACAATTCAGACTCTAGGTCATGTGCATTTTTGAAACCTAGTCCATGTGGCAGATAATGGCTTTAATGTTACTAAGAAGCATTCATCATTCTCTCATGATGAAATAGGACCGCATGAATAACAATAGTAGACTAAAGAGAAGTGAAGGGACTTATAATTATTAAACACTCCTATACACTGTAATGTAGGATTTTTCATTGAATGTGATGAGGGATCAGAAAAGAGAATGTTGGACTCTATTGTTAATGAGATGTTGCCTAAGGATCTTTCCTAGGTTTATTTTTTAAAAAAATTATGTATCTATTTTATCATGATCCAATTCGTGTTATGATTACTGTAGAATATCTAATATAATGGAAATGTGACCATATCATTCTAGAATATTCTACCTCTTTTTATGAGTTAGTTGAATTAACACTGTAACATGTCCCTAATTTATTACAAAATGATCAAAGGTTTGATCTATGATTGAGTTCTAATATAAAATTTATGTCGATACTCCTATGCCTTCCATATTATTCACTTTTCTACGAAAATGTACCTTTTTCTAATGTATAAATAGTTGTTAATACATGGTTGGTAAATACTTTGATGGTTAAATGGTTTTCTATTGTTTATCTTCTTTCAAAAAGAGGAAGTGTAAGATTAGTATATTTTATTCAGTACCTTTTTAAGGGCCTATGAGAAGGTAGTAACAAGGTGATTATACCATTGTGGAATGAGATTTCATATGAAACCAAAATATTTTGTGGCTCCTGATACATTTAATATTTCCATAGATTCTGGATATCTACAAATTTTGGGTGATAATTTGTCTCTGGGAACTATGGAATGATCCAATATCAACAAGTTTTCATTTTTTTAGGGATATTATTCCATCGGTGGTGGGTCTAATCCTTATGATAATGGATATTTTTATGTATATATGACTGAAAAACACTATACAGTTTTGTATGTGCTAGTGGAATCTGACGTAAGGTGTGATGATAATTGAGGTATTCTTTTTGTCTCTACATTTCTAGCACTAGTTATGTTTGAAACAAGTAATTATCATTATTTTATGTCATAAAGATTATTTTATGTGTGATATTTTCATTCGTAACATATTTCAAAAAAAATTTCTTTCAATTCTCTTGAGAATGTGGTCCGACTATGATTTTAGATGATCAAAATCTCAGGTTATGATAGCCAACATTGAGGTGGTTTGGGAATTTTTCATGCTTCAAATTAGATTTATATAATTGATGATCAACAAGCATTGGATGATCTATGTTAAGGTCATAAAATAATTTCACCATTATTAGGTTCAGTTTTTATCTACTAATGGGTTCACTCATATTTTCTATGGTGAGTATGACCCAAATTTTGGAAGGATGTAGAGAATTATTCCATATACTAGGGTTATGTCATGTAATATGTCATAGATATGCCTTGATATAGTTTCCCCTTGATTGGATGGTCAAATTCCATCAGTGATTTGAGAATACCCTGAGGTCTTTCTATATTAATTTTCTAATTTACCAACCCATAGAGAGATCATGTTTACTATAGTCCTACTCCCTTCTATGATGCTCATTTCTATGACATATTATTATATAGAAAATAATTATTTTTAGAAACATAAGGTCGGTCATAAGGAATTAATGGATAAATGAATTAGTCTACTAATTTTTATACTATGGGAATATCCAATTTCATTATTATAAATAATATGAGATCCTTAGACTTTATATTGATATTTTAATGTTGAATTGTATTACATATATGAAGAAATATAATTTCCTTGGGTTAATGATCTACAATATTATCATAGATAAAATCTCTAGTATTCTATTATTCTTTTTTCGCTCTAGTTATCAATAGTTGACAGTATATGAATGGGATATAAATAAGACCATGTTTAGATGTCCATATATACATTTTCAATTTTTTCTTATGATAGTCATTATCACTAATTCTCATATTGTTTTTCTGTTTTTGATTAATAATATTTTTCATTGGTAATTAGAATATATATATTTTTGTTTTTATGGATGATATAATAATGTACTAAATGTTATAAGTTGAAAATATTAACCATTTTTATATCATTCATCTAACATTGATGGAACATCATATGTATGGTATGATTTCCTAATTTTAGTTTCGAATCTCAGAAGTACTATATTTGGGGAATGTGGTATCAGAAAGAGTTGTCTGCAAAGGTCCTTAAAATATACATGTAATTATACCTAAGGATAAACATATAAATGTGTTTTAGAGTTAGATTTTATTGAAATTTTCTAGTTAATATTGATAGTTCATATCAGACTTCTCTAAGATCACAACTTTGATGAATACTTTACAACATAAATTTATAATATTTGGATGGAAAAGGAACTATCATATAACTTTTTAGGAGATGATTATAAGGTTAAACATCTTCATAATTTTTATTCTTCTGGATCTAGGTTCATGATTAGCCATCTTTTATGATTCATTGTGTAACACCCCAGGTAAATAAAGAATATAACATATATATATTTATCCATATTTTTCAATCAAATATTAATATTACTTTAAAGGGGATGCTATACTCGATGGCGTACCCAATACGCAACAACGAGTTTCTTGGGAATCTTACGTTGCACTCTAATAATAAATTAATATTGTTTTAAATGGTAGTTAACATGTAGGAGTTTTATTGGCTGTAATGGATAGAAATAACTAAAATATGATTATATATGTTTTTTAAATGTTTTTACATTTATACAAAGGCTTAAAATACGAAAAGAATTCAATTTTAGGCTTTAATACCCTAATATTCACTAAAGGTTCACTTATCGCCTTTTGATGGAGAACTGTCATTAAAAATAGTTTTGATCAATCTTATACATTCTTTTTGACCAAATAAAACTCTTCTTTAGAATCGGAACATCAAATTTTACTTTGTTTAAATTTTTGGTATTTTTCCGATAAAGTTCATTTTTTTAATGAATAGTGTAAAATGTTGTTTTTTAATTCAAAACCTATTTTTAATCTAATTTATTTATATGATTAGATTATATTTTGAATTGGATTTAAAGTGAAATTAGAAAATATTTTTACCGTTAAATCCAATAGTGGTCGTTGGAATTAATTTCACTTTGAAATCGGACTTCAACTAGTGTCAATCTTTTGATACTTATTGTTTCATAAAAACACGCTATTTGCTCTGACATCGAGAATTAATTATTAAATTAATTAATGTGACTTATATGTTTTAAATTTTGTAAAATAGACTTCATCTTTGAATTCAGAATATCAAATATAGCTTAGGGTGAATTTTTGGGATTTTTCTGAAAAACTTCAATTTTTGATTAATAGTGAAACCACTAAGTTGTACTTATAAAAACTAATTTTTCGTTTAAATGAAATTTTAATACTTATGTGTTTTGAATATAAAAAATCTTACATACATGGTTTTCATTAAGAAGTAAAATGGGGTTCAATGGGATAAAAATAATGTTTTGGTGAAAAGTAACTTATTAAGTTTTTAATCGTGATTAGAGGTAATTAGTGCAATTTAAGGCAAAAATGATATTATAATAAAATGAAAATACCTTGACACATGTCCTACCCTTATTGGATGTGTCATGGACGACCAAGACAAGCCATGGGTCAACTTGGGGACCCCATGGAGCCACTTTGGTTGGAAAATGACATAAATACCTTTTATTTAATGTTAATGTAAAAAAATGGCACAAACATGATATGTTTTACTAAAACAATTTTTTAATGGGGTTATAAAAGTAAGATTTTTTATTATAAATATTTATTGGAAAGATAAAAATATTTCCTACATCATAGTAATTTTTTTATAATTTTTAGACATTAAATAAATTAAATTATTTATGACATAATAATGATGCAGCGATGACATCATTATTTCACGATTTAAATAAAATGGAAAGATAATGTAAAATCTATGAAATACACATGTCCAAAACTTATTGGATGGGTGTATTTAGAACCCCTATCACCATATAGACAAATTATATCAATGTGGGACCTTTTAAAACCGAAACACATTTTCAAATAAAGTAATATTTCTTTACTTTCCAAAAGTACCCCTCCTCTCCTCTTATAAAAGGCCCCCAACTCTACCTCATTTCACACACTCCTCAAGCCTTTTGCTCAGAAAAACCCTCACCATTTACTCTCTCCACATACCTATCCTCATCCTAGAGGATTTCCTTTGGGCATAATCCTTTCAAAGGAATCCTTTAGGCTCAAATCAAAAGGAGTTACACTTTTAAAGGTAATTCATTCTCTCATGTTCATTTGTTTTATTTTGCTTCTCCAACCCCCTAAACTCTTTTTATTTATTTATTTTGTAACAACACCAGTATAATAAATATACTAGGATGTTGTTATAAGATTTATTCGAGCTACACTCTCACACAACTACATTAAATGTTTAAAGAACATACGGTTTCTGTGGATAGCGAAATCAAGCCTCCCGAAACGATGATTGTTCAATACTCATTTAACACCTTCAAAGGTGGCCATTATGATGTCACTATTTTTATATATGATATATAATATGTTTATTTTTACCTTAAGCTTCTGTTTTTTTTTCATTTTGGGCATACCTTTATGGTTTCCATTATGGGTAAACGCAATATCTTCATTTAAGGAAGTGTGGACTACCGCCCCCTCAAAGTGATTTGATTCGTTAAATACCATATGTGGGACGTATAAAGGATGGAACTATGATATTATATATTATATTATACTGTAATTATAATATACCATTATATAATTATTATTCCATTCTATAAAATACGAAATATAAATGAAAGTAGCGTTCATGCGTACGTACGGCTTATCGTCTCCATGAACGGTGCATTTCATTTCTTACCTCTAAATGATTATGTAATATTATAAATACATGTATATTCTGGATATATATGATATATATGATATCCAAATCAGGAATGTCATTATGGATATAAATAACCTTTGACCACATGAACAACATGTAAATTGTAAGAAGTCCACTTTCGACTTAAGAACCAAATATCAGCAAAACAAATATTATTAAACTAAATGATTACATAATGTTTATGACATGGTAATAAGTGATATAAAAGGAATAATGAACCTGAAAAATGTTCTTAAGGAAGTAGAAATTAACTATAGTTTATTATTCAGGAGATTAAAGAACGATCGAGTCATGTCGGACCCGAGGTAAGGGATCTTACTCCTCTCTTTATTTTTAAGCACACTCTTTTATGACATTCCCTCTAAAGATCATCTTTCTTGTTATTGGATGTTATTATATTTTACACTTACTGTAATTTTTATGTTCATGTGATGAGAGACCCTATTCTCTCTCATCAATCCATTTTGGAAGTTTTGAGTGGCGCCGTTAGGCTGCCGAATTTTCGTAAGAGATCTAACCTCTCTCTTTATTTTTAAGTACTACCCTTTATGTCACTTCTTTTAAGCTCCTATTTGTTATGATGGGGGATGTTATTTCATATTACTCTTTCTGTAAATTTTGTTTTAATGTGATGAGATACCCTATTTGATCTCATCAATCCATTTTTGGATGTTTAATGTGGCGTCGTTAGGCTGCCGAGTTTTCGTAAGTGATTTTTCATCTCACTTTTATTCCCGTGAGATTTATGATACATTTTCCACAATTTCCTTTGAGTGGTGTATGTACTGACCATTATTTTACTCATTGTGTAATATTCCTTCATTTATGAGTATTTACATCAATGATGTATTTTCCTTCTTTCACGGGTCGTATGTTTCGAAAGATACCCAAGTCGGTAAGGGAACCTTTCACCCTCCTCTTTTTAAAAGACTTAGTTTGATGTGTCTTTTAATTCACATACTATTTTGTTGGGATATGTTCTTCTATATCCTGATTGATGTAAATTTTATGTCCAAGTGATGATATTCCCTTTTTATCTCTCATCAACTCATTTTCTGAATTTTTGATGTGACGCTGTTAGGCTGTCGAATTATACCAAGGGAACTTCTTAACCCAATTTCTATTTCTTTGGGTTCAACATGTAGTTATTGAATATGTCATCCTTTGAATATGTGTGAATAACCTTTGATTGATTTAAACATAATATCCACTTATATTGGGTGTATTTATATTTGTCACACATAATTATGAGAATGATTTATCCTTAATTTAAGGATACCTTCTTTATAATGGATTTCATCTCATTTTACATTTCTTTTGAGACTTCATTGTTTTTATGCACCAATTCACTCTTATATGGTGTGTATACTGTCCTTTCACATATTATATCATGAATCCTTTTATTCTCATGATATTATAAAGTTCGGATTAAATTTTATTCCGCTATTATTTGTATTCAAGAGTCTCTAATTTTGTTTAAAACTCTTTAACAAAAATATCATTTTAAATGTTTTAAAGATATATTATTCTAAATCTTTATCTTTAATGTCCATGTTTTCAAAATGGTTTTCAATATTTATTTATATGGACATTAATGTTTTAAAATTATAATTCCATTAAAAGCTCCAAAGTGGTATGGGACACATTGATTCAAAAATCTCTTTTAAATGGTTTTTGAAAATGGATTGATTAATACAATATCTGGGAATTATTTAATTTGATTGCAAATGAAATATTGTTATTGAAATTTTTATATTTTCCATATTTTATGTGTAATAATGGTACTTGGACATTATGACGGGTGGTGCCGTGAATACCAGGATGGGTGGTTATATTATAACGTCTAATGCATTGGGTATGGAAGTCGGTCGTATGGCTATTCCATTTAGTATGTCTGGAAATTGGTCGTATGGCTATTCCATTAAGTGATATGTGTGGGAGTCGACCGTATGGTTATTCCACTTAAGTATGTTTATGTACCAAGATACCTTTATATATGTTATGTGTTCTTTATATTGGTTTTATGGTAATCCTTTTGTTACAAAAAGGTGAGTAATGATATTTTATTCAGTGAAGAGTTTTTACTACTTTATAAAGGTAAAAATTATTACCTTGATAAAGTATACATGGTTCACTTTTTGTTTTGATAAACTAACAGTTTTTTGTATATCTTTTACTGAGTTTTTATGCTCATCCCAAGTTTTTGAAATGTTTTTCACAATAATTAGCGTGGAATAGGGTCAAGGAAGGGATCAAGGGAATGTCATGCTACCTAAAACATGAAACTAGACATGTTTCTTTTTAAGAGTTTTTATTTTATGAAAATTTAGTAGAAGAGACTACTTTGTAATCTTTTGAGATGTAATAATTATGTCCTAATTCTCTAAAACTATAAACCTGAAAAGATCCTCAATGTGTATTATTAATTTATTTCAATTTTAAGTATGGTTTAAGGCTGGGGCCTTATAGTTGGTTTCAAAGGCATGTTTAGATAACTTTATAGGTTAGGGTATTCTCTAAGCATAAGTGACACTACCATAATGGTTAGGATTTCAAAAAGAGTCCTAATTTTAGATAAAGTGAATGAGTAAGAATATCTTAGTGTTTATCGTCCTCATTAGTACATGATGGTTATGTTGATATACTCACACTGACCTTTTTGGTTTTAGTAAATGGCTGGATCTAGCAGGCACCAAAGTGACAATGGTTTTGAAGGAAACTGTGGTGGTTCTCTGATTAAGATACTAGATGAGATGGGGGATTCAATGAGGAATCTCATGGTTGTTCTAAACCAACTATAAAGGAGTCATGATTAACCACTTGAACCTTGGTGAGTTCTCTAATGCATCATGTACGAGATGGCCAACTCGATGTGGAAATTCAGGTATTAATTATTAAGGTAACCATTAGGTTTTATATGATCCTTAATTTTTAGGTAATTATGGGTTACTCTATGATATGATGGAAAATGAAAGGAATGAGATAAACACGAGGTTAAAATATGTTATGATTATTATTTAAGATTTTATCTCATTTTGGGGAATGTTTTAAGAAATATATAGTTTTGGAAAAAGGACAACACGCAGACCGTGTGACAACCCGTTGCGTCGGACAAAGCTGCGGGAATCGAACCCACAACCAAAGTGCGACTGGTATTTATCGCCTACCATTGGACTATGTGAAGTCCCTGGTTAGTTTGACTGGTTCTTTTTAGTTATATGATTTTATGAATTAAGAGTAAGTTGATTTTGAGTTATTTATGAAAATGATTAACCTATCATGGAGGATATGTGATTAGGAATAATTACTTTTCAATGCGAGACGTTAAGAGAAAATGTTTTTGTTTGGAGATAAATGTTACGATTTAACTTGGAAGACTATGTGACTAAATAATTAAAATGTTTGGGTTTCAATCTTAGATTGGTTTACATTGAGGAATTTTATGGACAAATTTCTTATCGGATGGTCCTCGTTGAACTTTGGGTTTTGTTGGACAAATTTTGGAGATTAAGAATAGATTTTCTTTCTAATGGGTTATCCTTTTCTGGGTTATCTGATCATGTACTAATATTTTGGGTTTTGGTTTTGTTTAAAGCCTAAATACAAGGGATGTATATAGCTCTCTTTGGTGGATTAGGTGATTCTCTAGTAGTTGACTATAGTACTCTTAATGTGAACAAGTCTTCCTAAATACTCGCCTTTTGGAGAAAATATGAGTTTGTGTAAGGAATATAATAAAAGTTGAGAGTCAACATGATAAGTGATTATGTTTCCTTATGAATAAATACCTCAAAAAAGTAACTTAGAACAAAAATGTTGTCTATTAACATTTCCTACTGGGGAATCGAATACCGTTTAACCCATCACAAGTTTTTGATTTTCTCATGGTTAACTTTCTCCTAAACTTGTTTTCTATTACACTCCATCAGAACATGACCCTTTGGTTTTTCTTCCATGTCCATGTTTTCATACACGGAATCCTATTATGGGTTAACTCGGGTGACCTTTGTACTTATCTTTCTTTATTTTAAAGTGATTGTTTTACCGACTCTTCTCCGATGTGGGTCTTTCAAGGATGTTTCCATGCTCAATTTTAAAATTGTGAGGACGCAATTCCAAAAAGGGGGAAGGATGTAACACCCCGGGTAAATAAAGAATATAACATCTTTATATTTATCCATATTTTTGAATCAAATATTAATATTACTTTAAAGGGGATGCTATGCTCGATGGCGTACCCAATACGCAACAACGAGTTTCCTGAGAATCTTACGCTGCACTCTAATAATAAAATAATATTATTTTAAATGGTAGTTAACATGTAGACGTTTTATTGGCGGGAAAGGATAGAATTATCTAAAATATGATTTTATATGTTTTTTAAATGTTTTTACATTTATCCAAAGGCTTAAAATACGGAAAGAATTCAATTTTAGGCTTTTATACCCTAATTTTTACTAAAGGTTCACTTATCGCCTTTTAATGGCGAACTGTCATTGAATATAGTTTTGATCACTCTTATACATTCTTTTGGACCATATAAAACTCTTCTTTAGAATCGGGACATCAAATTTTACTTTGTGTAAATTTTTGGTATTTTTCCGATAAAGTTCATTTTTTAATGAATACTGTAAAATGTTGTTTTTTAATTCAAAACCTATTTTTAATATAATTTATTTATATGATTAGATTACCTTTTGAATTGGTTTTAAAGAGAAATTAGAAAATATTTTTACCATTAAATCCAAGAGTGGTCGTTGGAATTAATTTCACTTTGAAATCGGACTTCAACTAGTGTCAATCTTTTGATACTTATTGTTTCATAAAAACACGCTATTTTCCCTGACAGCAGGAATTAATTATTAAATTAATTAATGTGACTTAAATGTTTTGAAATTTTTAAAATAGACTCTGTTTTTGAATTCGGAATATCAAATATAGCTTAGGGTGAATTTTTGGGATTTTTCTGAAAAACACCAAATTTTGATGAATAGTGAAACCACTATGTGGTACTTATAAAAATTGATTTTTTGTTTAAATGAAATTTTACCACTTCTGTGTTTTGAATTTCAAAAATAATACATACATGGTTGTCATTAAGAAGTAAAATGTGGTTCAATGGGATAAAAATAATTTTTTGGTGAATAGTAACTTATTAAGTTTTTAATTGTGATTAGAGGTAATTAGTGCAATTTAAGGCTAAAATGATATTATAATAAAATGAAAATACCTTGACACATGTCCTATCCTTATTTGATGTGTCATGGCCGATCAAGACAAGCCATGCATCAACTTGGGGTCCCCATGGAGCCACCTTGGTTGGAAAATGACATAAATACCTTTTATTTAATGTTAATGTAAAAAAATGGCACAAACATGATATGTTTTACTAAAACAATTTTTAATGGGGTTATACAAGTCATATTTTTTATTATAAATATTCATTGGAAATATAAAAAGATTTCCTACATCATAGTAATTGTTTTATAATTTTTAGATATTAAATAAATTAAATTATTTATGACATAATAATGATGCAGCGATGACATCATTATTTAACGATTTAAATAAAATGGAATAATAATGTAAAATATATAAACTAGACATGTCCGAAACATATTTGATGGGTGGCTTTCGAACCCTTATCACCTCATCCACGAATTATATCAATGTGGGACCTTTTAAAACTGAAACACATTTTCAAATAATGTAATATTTCTTTACATTCCAAAAGTGCCCCTCCTCTCCTATTATAAAAGGCCCCCACATCTACCTCATTTCACACACTCTTCAAGCCTTTGGATCAGACAAACCCTTCCCATTTACTCTCTCCACATCCCTCTCCTCATCCTATAGGATTTCCTTTGGGCAGAATCCATTCAACGGAAGCCTTTACGCTCAAATCAAAAGGAGTTACACTTTTAAAGGTAATTCATTCTCTCATGTTCATTTGTTTTATTTTTCTTCTCCAACCCCCTAAAATCTTTTTATTTATTTATTTCGTAACTACACCAGTATTTTCAATATACTAGGATGTTTTTATAATATTTATTCGAGCTACACTCTCATACAACTACATCAAATGGTTAAAGAACATACGGTTTCCGTGGATGGCGAAATTCTGCCTCCCGAAACGATGATTGTTCAATTATCATTTAACACCTTCAAAGGTGGCGATTATGATGTCAATATTTTTATATATGATGTATAATATGTTTATGTTTTCCTTATGCTTCTATTTTTTTTCATTTTGGGTATACCTTTATGGTTTCCATTATGGGTAAACGTGATATCTTCATTTAAGGAAATGCGGACTACTGCCCCCTCAAAGTGTTTTGATTCGTTAAATACCATATGTGGGACGTATAAAGGATGGAACTATGATATTATATATGATATTATAATGTAATTATAATATACCTTTATATCATTATTATTCTATTCTATAAAATACGAAATAGAAATGAAAGTAGCGTTCATGCGTACGTACGGCTTGCCGTCTCCATGAACGGTGCATTTCATTTCTTACCTCTAAATGATTATGTAATATTATTAATTCATGTATATGATGGATATATATGATATATATGATATCCAAATCAGGAATTTCAATCTGGATATAAATAACCTTTGACCACACGAACAACATGTAAATTGTAAGAAGTCCACTTTCGACGTAAGAACAAAATACCGACAAAACAAATATTATTAACTTAAATGATTATATAATGTTTATGACATGGTAATAAGTGATATAAAAGGAATAATGAACTTTAAAAAGGTTCTTAAGGAAGTAGAAATTAACTCAAGTTTATTATTCAGGAGATTAAAGAACGATTGAGTCAAGTCGGACCCGAGGTAAGGGATCTTACTCCTCTCTTTCTTTTGAAGTACAGTCTTTTATGTCATTCCCTCTAAAGATAATCTTTCTTGTTATTGGATGTTATTATATTTTACAATTACTGTAATTTTTATGTTCATGTGATGAGATACCCTATTCTCTCTCATCAATCCATTTTGGAAGTTTTGAGTGGCGCCGTTAGGCTACCGAATTTTCGTAAGAGATCTAACCTCTCTCTTTCTTTTTAAGTACTCTCCTTTATGTTACTTCTTTTAAGCTCCTATTTGTTATGATGGGGGATGTTATTTCATATTCATCTTGCTGTAAATTTTGTTGTAATGTGATGAGATACCCTATTTGATCTCATCAATCCATTTTTGGAAGTTTTAACTGGCGCCGTTAGGCTGCCGAGTTTTCGTAAGTGATTTTTCATCTCACTTTTATTCCTGTGAGATTTATGATAAATTTGCCACAATTTACTTTGATTGGTGTATGTACTGACCATTATTTTACTCATTGTGTAATATTCCTTCATTTATGATTATTTACATCAATGATGTATTGCCCTTCTTTCACGGGTCGTATGTTTCGAAAGATACCCAAGTCGGTAAGGGAACCTTTCACCCTCGTCTTTTTAAAAGACTTCATTTGTTATGTCTTTTAATTCACATACTATTATGTTGGGATATATTCACATATATCCTGATTGATGTAAATTTTATGTCCAAGTTATGAGATTCCCTTTTTATCTCTCATCAACTCATTTTCTGAATTTTTTATGTGACGTCGTTAGGCTGTCGAATTTTACCAAGGGAACTTCATAACCCAATTTTGATTTCTTTGGGTTCAACGTGTAGTTATTGAATATGTCATCCTTTTAATATGTGTGAATAACCATTGATTGTTTTACACTTAATATCCACTTATATTGTGTGTATTTATATTTTTCACACATAATTATGAGATTGGTTTATCTTTAATTTAAGGATACCTTCTTTATAATGGATTTCATCTCATTTTACATTTCTTTTGAGACTTCATTGTTGTTATGCACCAATTCACTCTTATATGGTGTGTATACTGTCCTTTGACATATTATATCATGAATCCTTTTATTCTCATGATATTATAAAGTTCGGATTAAATGTTATTCTGCTATTATTTGTATTCAAGAGTCTCTCATTTTGTTAAAAACTCTTTAACAAAAATATCATTTTAATTGTTTTAAAGATTTATTATTCTAAATCTTTATCTTTAATGTCCATGTTTTCAAAATGGTTTTCAATATTTATTTATATGGACATTAATGTTTTAAAATTATAATTCCATTAAAAGATGCAAAGTGGTATGGGACACTAAGATTCAAAAATCTCTTTTAAATGGTATTTGAAAATGGGTTGATTAATACAATATCTGGGAATTATTTATTGTGATTGGAAATGAAATATTGTTATTGAAATGTTTATATTTTCCATATTTTATGTGTAATAATGGTACTTGGACATTATAGCGGGTGGTGTCGTGAATACCAGGACGAGTGGTTACGTTATAACCTCCAATGCATTGGGTATGGAAGTCGGCCGTATGGCTATTCCATTTAGTATGTATGGAAATTGGTCGTATGGCTATTCCATTAAGTGATATGTGTGGGAGTAGACCATATGGTTATTCCACTTAAGTATGTTTATGTCCCATGTTACCTTTATATATGTTATGTGTTCTTTATATGGGTTTTATGGTAATCCTTTGGTTACAAAAAGGTAAGTAATGATATTTTATTCAGTGAAGAGTTTTTACTACTTTATAAAGGTGAAAAGTATTACCTTTATAAAGTACACATGGTTTACTTTTTGTTTTGACAAACTAACAGTTTTTTGGGTATCCCTTACTGAATTTTTATGCTCATCCCATGTTTTTGAAATGTTTTTCACTGGACTTATAGTGGAATAGGGTCAAGGATGGGATCAAGGGAAAGTCATGATACCTAAAACATGACACTAGACATGTTTCTTTTTAAGAGTTTTTATTTTATGAAAATTTAGTAGAAGAGACTACTTTGTAATCTTTTGAGATGTAATAGTTATGTCCTAATTATCTAAAACTCTAAACCTGAAAAGATCCTCAATGTGAATTATTCATTTAATTCAATTTTAAGTATGGTTTAAGGCTGGGGCCTTATAGTTGGTATCAAAGGTCGGTTTAGATAACTTTATAGGTTAGGGTATTCTCTAGGAATAAGTGACACCACCATAATGGTTAGGATTTCAAAAAGATTCCTAGTTTTAGATAAAGTGAATGAGTAAGAATATCTTAGTGTTTATCTCCCTCATTAGTACATGATGGTTATGTTGATATACTCACACTGACCTTTTTGGTTTTAGTAAATGGCTTGATCTAGCAGGCACCAAAGTGACAATGGGTTTGAAGGAAACTGTGGTGGTTCTCTGATTAAGATACTAGATGAGATGGGGGATTCAATGAGGAACCTCATGGTTGTTCTAAACCAACTATCACGGAGTCATGATCAACCACTTGAGCCTTGGTGAGTTCTCTAATGCATCATGTATGAGATGGCCAACTCGATGTGGAAATTCAGGTAATAATTATTAAGATAACCATTAGGTTTTATATGATCCTGAATTTTTAGGTAATTATGGGTTACTCTATGATATGATGGAAAATGAAAGGAATGAGATAAACATGAGGTTAAAGTATGTTATGATTATTCTTGAAGATTTTATCTCATTTTGGGGAATGTTTTAAGAATTATATAGTTTTGGAAGAAGGACAACATGCAGACTGTGTGACAACCCGTCGCGTCGGACAAAGCTGCGGGAATCGAACCCACAACCAAAGTGCGACTGGTATTTATCGCCTACCACTGGACTACGTGAAGTCCCTGGTTATTTTGACTGGTTCTTTTTAGTTATATGATTTTATGAATTAAGAGTAAGTTGATTTTCGGTTATTTATGAAAATAATTAACCTATCATGGAGGATATGTGATTAGGAATAATTACTTTTCAATGTGAGACTTTAATAGCAACTGTTTTTGTTTGGAGATAAATGTTACGATTTAACTTGGAAGACTATGTGACTAAATCCTTCAAATTTTTGGGTTTCAATCTAATATTGGTTTACTTTGAGGAATATTATGGACAAATTTCTTATCGGATGGTCCTCGTTGAACTTTGGGTTTTGTGGGACAAATTTTGGAGATTAAGAATAGATTTTCTTTCTAATGGGTTATCCTTTTCTGGGTTATCTGATCTTGTACTAATATTTTGGGTTTTGGTTTTGGTTAAAGACTAAAGACATGGGATGTATATAGTTCTCTTTGGTGGATTAGGTGATTCTCTAGAAGTTGATTATAGTACTCTTAATGTGAACAAGTATTCCTAAATACTTGCCTTTTGGAGAAAATATGAGTTTGTGTAAGGAATATAATAAAAGTTGAGAGTCAAAATGATAAATGATTATGTTTCCTTATGAATAAATTCCTCAATAAATAGTAACTTAAAAACAAAAATGTTGTCCATTAACTTTTCCTACTGGGGAATCGAATACCGTTTAACCCATCACAAGTTTGTGATTTTCTCAGGGTTAACTTTCTCCTAAACATGTTTTCTATCACTCTCCATCAGAACATGACCCTTTTCTTTTTCTTCCATGTCCATGTTTTCCTACACGGAGTCCTATTATGGGTTAACTCGGGTGACCTTTATACTTATCTTTCTTTATTTTAAAGTGATTGTTTTACCGACTCTTCTCTGATGTGGGACTTTCAAGGATGTTTCCAAGCTCAATTTTAAAATTGCGAGGACGCAATTTCAAAAAGGTAGGAAGGATGTAACACAATGGGTAAATAAAGAATATAACATCATTATATTTATCCATATTTTTGAATCAAACATTAATATTACTTTAAAGGGGATGCTATGCTTGATGGCGTACCCAATACGCAACAACGAGTTTCTTGGGAATCTTACGTTGCACTCTAATAATAAAATAATATTATTTTAAATTGTAGTTAACTTGTAGACGTTGTATTGGCGGGAATGCATAGGAATTACTAAAATATTATTATATATGTTTTTTAAATGTTTTTACATTTATCCAAAGGCTTAAAATACGGAAATAATTCAATTTTATGCTTTTATACCCTAATTTTCACTAAAGGTTCACTTATCGCCTTTTGATGGAGAACTGTCATTAAAAATAGTTTTGATCACTCTTATACATTCTTTTGGAAAAAATGAAACTCTTCTTTAGAATCGGGGCATAAAATTTTACTTTGTGTAAATTTTTGGTATTTTTCCGATAAAGTTTATTTTTTTAATGAATAGTGTAAAATGTTGTTTTTTAATTCAAAACCTCTTTTTAATCAAATTTATTTATATGATTATATTATCTTTTGAATTGTTTTTATGGTGAAATTAGAAAATATTTTTACCATTAAACCCAATAGTGGTCGTTGGAATTAATTTCACTTTGAAATCGGACTTCCACTAGTGTCAATCTTTTGATACTTATTGTTTCATAAATACACGCTATTTGCTCTGACAGTGGGAATTAATTATTAAATTAATCAATGTGACTTATATGTTTTTAATTTTGTAAAATAGAATTCATTTTTGAATTCAGAATATCAAATATAGTTTAGGGTGAATTTTTGGGATTTTTCTGAAAAACTTCAACTTTTGATGAATAGTGAAACCACTAAGTGGTACTTATAAAAACTGATTTTTCGTTTAAATGAAATTTTACCAATTCTATGTTTTGAATTTCAAAAATCCGACATACATGGTTGTCATTAAGAAGTAAAATGTGGTTCAACGGGATAAAAATAATTTTTTGGTGAATAGTAACTTATTAAGTTTTTAATCACGATTTGAGGTAATTAGTGCAATTTAAGGAAAAAATGATATTATAATAAAATGAAAATACCTTGACACATGTCCTACCCTTATTGGATGTGTCATGGACGACCAAGACAAGCCATGGGTCAACTTGGGGACCCCATGGACCCACTTTGGTTGGAAAATTACATAAATACCTTTTATTTAATGTTAATGTCAAAAAATGGCACAAACATGATATGTTTTACTAAAACAATTTTTTAATGGGGTTATACAAGTCATATTTTTTATTATAAATATTCATTGGAAAGATAAAACGATTTCCTTCATCATAGTAATTTTTTTTATAATTTTTAGACATTAAATAAATTAAATTATATATGACATAATAATGATGCAGCGATGACATCCTTATTTGACGATTTAAATACAATGGAAAGATAATGTAAAATCTATGAACTACACATGTCCAAAACTTATTGGATGGGTGGATTTCGAACCCTTATCACCTTATCCACGAATTATATCAATGTGGGACCTTTTAAAATCGAAACACATTTTCAAATAATGTAATATTTCTTTACTTTCCAAAGTGCCTCACCTCTCCTCTTATAAAAGACCCCAACTCTACCTCATTTCACACAATCCTCAAGCCTTTGGATCGGCCAACCCCTGCCCATTTACTCTCTATACATCCCTATCCTCATCCTAGAGGATTTACTTTGGGAAGAATCATTTCAAAGGAAGCCTTTAGGCTCAAATCAAAAGGTGTTACACTTTTAATGGTAATTCATTCTCTCATGTTCATTTGTTTTATTTTGCTTCTCCAACCCCTTAAACTCTTTTTATTTATTTATTTTGTAACAAACACAGTATCTTCAATATACTAGTATGTTGTTATAATATTTATTCGAGCTACAATCTCACACAACTACATCAAATGGTTAAAGAACATGTGGTTTCCGTGGATGACAAAATTCTGCCTCCCGAAACGATGATTGTTCAATACTCATTTAACACCTTCAAAGGTGGCCATTATGATGTCACTATTTTTATATATGATATATAATATGTTTATGTTTTCCTTAATATTCTGTTTTTTTTTCATTTTGGGCATACCTTTATGGCTTCCATTATGGGTAAACGCGATATCTTCATTTAAGGAAGTGTGGACTACCGCTCCCTCAAAGTGATTTGATTTGTTAAATACCATATGTGGGACGTATAAAGGATGGAACTATAATATTATATATGATATTATTATGTAATTATAATATACCTTTATATCATTATTATTCCATTATATAAAATATGAAATAGAAATGAAAGTAGCGTTCATGCATACGTACGACTTATCGTCTCCATGAACGGTGCATTTCATTTCTTACCTCTAAATGAATATGTAATATTATAAATACATGTATATTCTGGATATATATGATATATATGATATCCAAATCAGGAATTTCACTCTGGATATAAAGAACCTTTGACCACACGAACAACATGTAAATTGTAAGAAGTCCACTTTCGACTTAAGAACCAAATATCGGCAAAACAAATATTATTAACTTAAATGATTACATAATGTTTATGACATGGTAATAAGTGATATAAAAGGAATAATGAACTTGAAAAAGGTTCTTAAGGAAGTATAAATTTACTCAAGTTTCTTATTCAGGAGATTAAAGAATGATCGAGTCAAGTCGGACCCGAGGTAAGGGATCTTACTCCTCTCTTTCTTTTTAAGTACACTCTTTTATGTCATTCCCTCTAAAGATCATATTTCTTGTTATTGGATGTTATTATATTTTACACTTACTGTAATTTGTTTTTTCATGTGATGAGAGACCCTATTATCTCTCATAAATCCATTTTTGAAGTTTTGAGTGACGTCATTAGGCTGCCGAATTTTCGTAAGAGATCTAACCTCTCTCTTTCTTTTTAAGTACTCCCCTTTATGTCAGATCTTTTAAGATCCTATTTTTTATGATGGGGGATATTATTTCATATTAATATTGCTGTAAATTTTGTTGTAATGTGATGAGATACCCTATTTGATCTCATCAATCCATTTTTTGATGTTTTAAGTGGCGCCGTTAGGCTGCCGAGTTTTCGTAAGTGATTTTTCATCTCACTTTTATTCCCGTGAGATTTATGCTAAATTTTCCACAATTTCCTTTGAGTGGTGTATGTACTGACCATTATTTTACTCATTGTGTAATATTCCTTCATTTATGATTATTTACATCAATGATTTATTTTCCTTCTTTCACGGGTCGTATGTTTTGAAAGATACCGAAGTCGGTAAGGGAACTTTTCACCCTCCTCTTTTTAAAGGACTTCATTTGTTATGTCTTTTTATTCACATACTATTATGTTGGGATATGTTCTTCTATATCCTTATTGATGTAAATTTTATGTCCATGTTATGAGATTCCCTTTTTATCTCTCATCAACTCATTTTCTGCATTTTTGATGTGATGTTGTTAGGCTGTCGAATTTTACCAATGGAACTTCTTAACCCAATTTCGATTTCTTTGGGTTCAACATTTAGTTATTGAATATGTCATCCTTTGAATATATGTGAATAACCTTTGATTGTTTTACACTTCATATTCATTTATATTGGGTGTATTTATATTTTTCACACATAATTATGAGATTGATTTATCCTTAATTTAAGGATACCTTCTTTATAATGGATTTCATCTCATTTTACATTTCTTTTGAGACTTCATTGTTGTTATGCACCAATTCACTCTCATATGGTGTGTATACTATACTTTTACATATAATATCATGAATCCTTTTATTCTCATGATATTATAATGTTTGGATTAAATTTTATTCCTCTATTATTTGTATTCAAGAGTCTCTCATTTTGTTAAAAACTCTTTAACAAAAATATCATTTTAAATGTTTTAATGATTTATTATTCTAAATCATTATCTTTAATGTCCATGTTTTCAAAATGCGTTTTAATATTTATTTATATGGACATTAATGTTTTAAAATTATAATTCCATTAAAAGCGTCAAAGTAGTATGGGAAACTTTGATTCAAAAATCTCTTTTAAATGGTTTTTGAAAATGGATTGATTAATACAATATCTGGGAATTATTTTTTGTGATTGCAAATGAAATATTGTTATTGAAATTTTTATATTTTCCATATTTTATGTGTAATAATGGTACTTGGAAATTATGACGGGTGGTGCCGTGAATACCAGGACGGGTGGTTACGTTATAACCTCCAATGCATTGGGTATGGAAGTCGGTCGTATGGCTATTCCATTTAGTATGTATGGAAATTGGTCGTATGGCTATTACATTAAGTGATATGTGTGGGAGTCGACCGTATGGTTATTCCACTTAAGTATGTTTATGTCCCAAGTTACCATTATATATGTTATGTGTTCTTTATATGGGTTTTATGGTAGTCCTTTGGTTACAAAAAGGTAAGTAATGATATTTTATTCAGTGAAGAGTTTTTACTACTTTATAAAGGTGAAAAGTATTACCTTGATAAAGTATACATGGTTTACTTTTTGTTTTGATAAACTAACAGTTTTTTGTGTATCCCTTACTGAGTTTTTATGCTCATCCCATGTTTTTGAAGTGTTTTTCATAGGACTTAGCGTGGAATAGGGTCAAGGATGGGATCATGGAAAAGTCATGCTACCTAAAACATGAAACTAGACATGTTTCTTTTTAAGAGTTTTTGTTTTATGAAAATTTAGTAGAAGAGACTACTTTGTAATCTTTTGAGATATAATAGTTATGTCCTAATTCTCTAAAACTATAAACCTGAAAAGATCCTCAATGTGAATTATTCATTTAATTCAATTTTAAGAATGGTTTAAGGCTGGGGCCTTATACATTGGGTGTGACTATTGGATTTTTATTGATTTAGGGGATGTAAGTGGTTCCCTATGGCTCTTTCAAGATATTATTTCCTGAATTGAATTACTCTACCCATGATCTTGAATTTTTAGTTGTTGTGAATGAACTCAAACTGTGGTTTTACTATCTATTTTGGGAATTATTTATGATATATTATGATAGTAAAAACATGAAATATATTTACACACTGAGAGATCTGAATTTGTGATATAGACACTGAGATGAGTGATTATTCTACCATTGGAAAAGAGAATGTGGTTACCGATGAGATGAGAAGGTACATACCGACACAATCCATGGAGGAATTAGTTTAGGAATGACCTCTGATGGTATTTTTCAAAATATTATCTTCGAAGTGGAAGAGGCATGTGGATAGGTCTTCTTGGATTTGTTGAAAGGTGATTCATACATGATGGTCATGTTTGGATCGATAAGGTGATATACATATAGTTCTAATTTATTAATGAAGGAATTTATGTTGTGAAGGAATCAGGAGAGTGTCCTATGTCTCCTAGTGGTTATTTATTCTTTTATATAAGGTTGTTTGTTACATTTTCCCGTGAACAAGAGTTTTTGGATAGTAGAAAACAATATTGTGGGTACGTTATCCTAGGAACTCGATGATGTATCATGGTTAATGTTGTTTGTATTCCTAGAAAGGGATGAGATAGTTTATGGAAAAAATTTACATTGGTTCATTAATTGTCATTGAAATTATACAAATCACTATAGACATATAGGGTTTTGGTTGACATTACACATTCTGATATTTAAGTGGGATGAGATTTTTATAGATTTAGTCATTGGTATTCCATATACTCCTGCTGGGAAATATATGATTTGGTTGATCACTAATTGAATAAAAAATCAGTTCACTTACTTTATATATGGGAGATGGTTAATGATGAATAGATTTTGGACATGTACGTTTGAGAAATTATAATACATTTTGGAATTCCCAGTATAGTTGTTTCTTGTAGGGTTCCATGGTTCAAATCTAGTATCGTGAATAGTTTGTTGGAGGTGACGGGTTCCCTGGATAGACTAAACAACTCTTATCATCTGTAGATTTATGTTAATATGGAATAGAATATATGTGTTCTATGAGATATTGTTGAATATTTTAAGCATGATTCGAAACGATATTTGGAAAATTAGTTTC
This sequence comes from Viscum album, assembly GCA_963277665.1. NCBI lineage: Eukaryota > Viridiplantae > Streptophyta > Magnoliopsida > Santalales > Viscaceae > Viscum > Viscum album. Next base: position 50,142,213 of record OY728143.1, on the reverse strand, counting down.
TGTAATTAATTTTTTGTATACAATTAGTTAGTATTATTCTATAAAAAGGGTTTTCTTAATTTATTTTTATGAATTACTATATAGATCTTAATTTTATGGGATGTGTTTGAAGTGAAATATTTCATTTTTCTAAGTGTTTTTATTATGATGAATGAGATGGAACAATTGATATAGAAGAGATTTATTAATGTATAAATTCATCAAAAATATTATATTTATAATTATTGTGGGCAGTTGGAATTTGATGTTGGTGATTGGGTCCTTCTCAAAGATACACATATCATGGAATATCATCAGTTGGGTATGATGGGTACATTGGCACCATGGTTTGTGGGCCCCTTTGTGATCCTTGGATAAAAAGGGACATTATCCTATTAGTTGGACTCTTCAACTAGATTGAAAGATATCTATGGCATCTTTCAGGTTTCTTATATTCGGTGTTATATACCTAATCCTTAAGATTTTATTAAAAGTGGGTGTTGATGTAGCTCAAGATACCCTATATTTTGATTATCTAGGTGGGATTATTGAAGGAACTATGTGGTAAAGCAATCCCCTGGTTCAAGTATCTTATTATTGAAGGAGGGATTTCACTGAGATGTAGGAATGATAATTATTGAAGTGCCATCAATGGCCTTCACTTTTTTCAATACAAGTTCTTGACCACCAAATTGGTATAAAAATATTTTATGGCCGGGAGATTATAATGGCCCATTACATTATTCACAGGTTTTCATTATCCATTTATTTTGGATTATTTTTGGGTTGGGTGAAAATTTTCTGAAACAAAATTAGTGGAATACCTATCTATAAAGGTGAAGTTATGTATTTTTTGAGTTTTTCTTCTTAAACCTATTTATTATTATTTTTATTGGATGATTGTTTGTCGCGTAATCAGTGAAGTAGAATTTTAATGGCTGCCTAAGTGATATCGTGAACTGGATACATTGTCTTAGAGGATTACATATTGTTTATAGGATTAACATCATGTAATTGAAAATATTATTATTTTAACAAAAATATTAGTTTTCAATATTCTATATTCATGGATAAAAATATATTTCAGTGGATTACACTGTATTTAATATTCATGTGTTGTTCTGTAAGGATTTTCAATTATTGTTTCTCATTTTATTTTTTATAGGATATTATTCTCTTGAACTATAATCTCTCCCTATGACATTTGGTATGATTCAATCCATTATGGGTATCTTAGTTCTTCTATTGATCTCTATTATAGTTGTATTTCTTTTCTTTGGGTTTGTAATCCTTTTGTTATTTTTAGGTTTCTCTAAAACATTGGTTTTAGATGATAATATGATCAAATAGTTTTTTCTATTGATTATTTTCACTTTTATATAATTTCTATTCATTTGAAGACCATTCTATTGGTTTCTAGTCACCATTATAAAAGACATATAGGATTTAATCATTATGAGTATGTGTTTTTATATGATGTTTTCATTTGATGAATTTCATTTTGTTCATAATTAATTCAAGGGATTTGTTCATTTTTTTAATAGTGATATATTGTTTTAAAGGATTTCATTTAAAGGGAAAATATTTAAAAAGGGATTTTTTTATTGAAAAATGATTTTCATGATTTCTGAATGGGTTTTCAAACACTATAGTGGATTTTCATGGATTTTGATTCTATTGTAAAATTGAGATTGTGGTTTTGAAATGAATTTGGAATATAATACAGTGGTAACCATGGGTTCATTGGGAAAGAGACATCGGTAGCCTTAGTGTGTGTATTGACCCAAAATGAGTTAAACATGTCCAATATTGACATGGATTTCTCGAAACTAGTTAGATCCAATGTTAGTGTAGTTTAATAATTTTATGTACTTGTATTATGTGTCCCATAGGCTAAATCCCAAAATGTATGGTACCCAAAAAATCAATAAAAATGAAGTCCATGGGCCATTCATGCTATGGTGGTATTTTAATGGGAATTTTATAACACCATAATTTTACATTTTGGACTTTCTTAGGTGTTATATTATTGGAATCATGTAATGGTAAGAGCATCTTGTAATATGTAGGCTTCTCTGGTTGTTACTGCCTTTAATTCTGATTGGTCCATAGGTAACTATAAGTCACAATGTGATTTTAAATACTATATTGCTTACCCTGATTTGGCATAGGTTTTATGACTTTTCTATTTCGATTTTACTATATTTGTACACTGGTTGTATAAATGTTTTTTCTTTTTTTCAATACTAGTTTTAGTTATTCTATTTTGTATATATTACCTGACAATTTGGGCTGGGTGGCTGGTGTGGTAAGCCCATGATGGTTTTTTAAACCCATTCTAATACCTAAATAAAGTATCACAATTATATATACATAATAATAGGTTTAAATAATTTACTTTTAATATATATAGTTTTTTATTGTGACTTTATCGTAATGAAATTAAATCTATAAAAAATACAATTAATGAACTTTTTATATTAAATCAATTATGATAAAGGTATATTTTCATTATCTTATGAACACATGGGTTTTAATTATAAAAAAATAGATAACTAAGAAACTAGTTAACTTTGTGTTGTATTGCTTTTAGTAACAGTATCATCCAATATTAATTTGGTCTTACTACAATTAGTTTCATGGTAGAATAGTGTAAATGTAATAGATTTTATTTTATACTCTATATATCATATGTACTCTACATTGTATATAAAAAATTCAAGAGTAATATCATTACATCTATTTATATATTGTTGATGTTCTAAAATGTTAAAACAATTCAGATCCTTGATCAAATAGTATCATTACGAACAATGATAGGATGTGTGGGCAGATATATCATTGGTATATTCAAATTTCTAAATTTTTTTATTCCATTGTTGTCTCCAAAAATCTTATTCTGATGTAATTCATTTTATATCACTTATTTTTCCTCTCAAAAATAAAAATGTATCCATATTAATGTTAAATAATTCTAATTACTTAAATTCATAGATTATCAAACCACTACCATTATATCAAAAAATATAAAAGAATGTTATTATTTGATAATTATGTTTTATCTATAATGAATTAATACATCTAATTCTCATTTATGTTGAATTATGAAATATATAAAATTTCTCATGTTTTAATGTGTTAATTCTATAAAATCATGAAACATATTTTCGTCCCAATTGTTTTGGGATGAAATGAATTTAATATAATTAAATATTATGTAAAATGATTCTATTGTAGCGAGAAAAATAGGACAAAACAACCAAAATAATATTATTACTCTACCATGTCAATAACCACTAATATTTAAAAATATAATCACTTCCACCCCAACAAAAAATTAAAATAAAACAACATGAATACCATCACAGTGTAGAAAAAAAATCACTAATTTCATAAAAAAATATTATCTTATACAAAAAATTAACAAATATAATAAAAAACCAATCAAAACCTTAACAAATTTTAGATTTGGAAAATAAAATAATCTTAAAAAACCATAAAAATTAATCCCATTTTTTCTTATTTAAATTTCCCTTTGATTCATACATATCAAAAAATGATATAAAATATTTCAAATATTTTATATTTTTTTATATTTATATCATTGTATAATTTATCCAAATAAGTTTTTTTTCATCATGTAATCTGTAAACAAAACTAAAAATAACATTCATATCACAATAAGAAACGACAACATATAACAATGTATGGAATTTGGTTTAATTAATATATAAGTCACATCGTAAATCCATTTTTAATTGAGTTAAATGTATAAGACTCAAATAATTACAAAACCATTATAAAATAAACCTATGTTTGTTAAACTTCCATATCATTGCTGTAACAAATATGATCAAATTTCAATAACCAATTTGAATAAATTTTTAAAAATGTACAAATTAGTGTTTTAATATAACTGATAATAAAGATCAGTGATACATGAATGATTCTTGAACTAACTCAAATTTAGAAATAATCATTATCAGTATTTTACCCAAACCTATTGTAATATAGATATCATGAATATCAACATGACAATTTAAGAATAATATATAAGATGTAGAAAAGAAATTATGGGAATGTTTTTAAATATAAATTAAATAAATCAGAAAATTCATAGATATTAGATTACTAAAAATGTGATCTAGAACAACAATCTGTAGGATCAAAATAATGATGTAGATTCTCAATATACAAAAGGGTGTGAACTGTATATTTTAAAAATTTCATTGGAAATATTAATGTTGATATAAACCTTTCTATTATTTAACAATGTTAAACAATGTAAATTCAAAAAACCTGTTGGTTCTACAAACTTGTTAGATTCCAGAAATGTTGTTTCAGAAATGAAACTAGTTCTATAAACTTAGTAGATTTATGAAACGTGGTTCAAGAAATGAATCATAAAAAAATTATTCAATAACAATTATTCTACCTTAAAGTGTACATAATATTACTTAATCAATTTACAAGTACAAAGAAAGTATAAGATAGTTACAAATGATTTATTAATCAAATACAGTTGAAAGAAAACATGAAACAATAAAAGTTACTAGTGTAGAATATTTTAACTCATTGAGTAGGGTATGTAGCATCCTTGGATGAAGGTTCCTTGAATTAAACATTCATGCATGTTTGATTTACCCACACCATAGTAATCCCTCAATTAGAGAATCAGATTATGTCTTTATATCACTACAACCCCTTGATCTTCAAATTAGTTGGCAACTCTATCTTTCTATCCCCGGAATCCCTCAAATATACCTTGAATCATTCGGAGTCACACGAAGCAATCTAAAGAAGATTTTCAGAATGAAAAAATCATGGGAGTATCTCTCTCTCTACAAATCACTTCAACCGCATGTGGTCTATAGAGTTATTCAAATATTATAATTTAAGGTAAAAAGAAAAGACGTTGTTAAAATGAGTTCTTATTTATAGGTACATCTCCAACGGTCGTCTCCCTCCTCCAATGGTCCTATTTTTCATTGAATCTCATAGGTACCTGTATATATGTCAGTCAAGAAATTGTTTGTCAGAAACAGAATACCTGACAGTGTTTCATAACTAAAAAAAATGTATGAAAAATATTATTGCTCCACCAAATATAATTTTCCAGAGTCCTGGAAAAATAATTTTTGGAGTCTAATAACATTCAGATTCTATATTTAATGAATATTCGGGTTCTATTTTTCAAGGAATTTGGAGTTATAATTCTATAGATTTGGGAGTCTGAATTATGAGGAATTCAGATGCTGATGTCTTAGGAATTTGGAACTTGAATTCTATAGAATTAAGAGAATGAATTATAAGGAAATATGAGATTTAATTCTATATAATACGGAGTAAAATTCTAATGAATAAATAAACTGAATTACAATAAATTCGAATTCTGAGTTTTGAGGAATTAGAAGTCTTAATATTAAGGAATTTGGAACCGTAATTCTGAGGAATTTTGCACCTGAATTCTGAGGAATTCTGAACCAAAATTATAAGGAATTTGGAATCTGAATTTCAATGAATTCAAAGTCTGAAATTTAGAGAATTCAGAGTCCAAATATTAGTGAATTCAGAGTATTAATTTCATAGAATTCAAGTTCTGAATTTCTGAAAATTTGGAGTCGGAATTTCTGAGAATTCTGAGTCTGAATTTTAAAGAATTTGGAGTCTAAATTTCAGAGAATTAGGAATCTGTATTTCAAAAAATTCAGGTTCTGAATTTTAGAGAATTCAGTGTCTGAATATCAGAGAATTCAGATTTTGAATTTTAGATAATTCGGATTCTGAATTTCAAAGAATTCAGAGTCTGAATTTCAGAGAACTTGGAGTCTGAATTTCTGGGATTTCGGAAAATTAATTCATATTTTTAAATCAGAATACATTTTGTCTAAGTATTTATAGAATTCTGAGCTATTAGATGTGAAGATGAATTTTCAACTTAGGAATAAAAAGTGTTAGATCAAGAGAAACAAAAATATGAATAATAAAAACAAGGTAAAGATTAATTTTCCATTGGGAAGAAAAATTTTCCTTATTATGGAAAATAAAATTTTCCTTATTATTGAAAATAAAATTTTACTTATGATAGGGTGTTTGTGATTTACAAAACATGAAGGAATGAAAAATTCATAAGGAAACCTTATTGATTCAACAATATCACCTTTTTTGAAAATCAAAAATGTCCTTATGAAAAAGTATATTTGGACATAGATATTTTATTGGCTGGAAATAAAAACTTATCCTCCTTTACTTATGGATCGAAGTGAATACTACTAACTCCCCCTTATGATTTGAAATCACTAAGGATTATATTCTTAGATTCCTGAATGAGATTTTTCATTTTCATTCTTATGAAAATCGTCATGAATAAAACATCCACTTCAATGAACTCCACCTACTATGATACAAATTATACGATCGACATAATAATCTAGATGCTCAATATACAAGAGGGGGGTTAATTGTATCTTATAAAAAAATTCAACATTTATTGTTGATATAATCCATTGTATTATTTAACAATGTTGAATAAGGTAAATTCACAAAACCTCTTGGTTCTATAAAATTCTATATTTATGATATGTGGTTCTGGGAATGAAACAAGTTATACAAACTTACTAGATTCTGGAAATGTTGTTCTAGAAATGACACATATCCAATGCTTACATGAACAATGATTCTATCATAAAGCATATTGATTATTATTTAATCAGATTACATGTACAAGAATGTATAAGATAGTTATACATATCTCATTAATCATATACCGCAGAAAAAAACATGATACAATACATGTAACATGTATAGAATCTTTTATCCCAAAGAGTAGGGTATTCAACAACCATGGATATAGGACAATTGATTTATAATTTCATGAAAGTCTGTCTTACCCACACCCTGGTAAGATTTTGGTAAGAGTATCTGAGTCTGGAATGGTGTCCTCGCATTCCCTCTAACTTCAAGGTAGTCAGCACCTCTATCTTCCTATCCCCAGAATACCATTAATGTACTCAACAACTTTTGGAGTCGCACGAAACAATCTGAACAATATGTTTAATATACCAAAAGAATGGAAGTATATTTATCTATAGAAATCACTTCAATAGCATATGTTCTCTATGGTTATCAAAATTTTCCAAAGTACGGTTAAAAGCACAGTAATCATTCAAATGAGGTCATATTTATAGGTTCATCTCCAATGGTTGGCTCCCTCCTCCAACGGCCATATTTTTCCTTGAATATCAGAGGGACCAATATACATGTCACTCAAACAACGGTTAGTTAGAAACATAATACACGACATCATTTTATAACTATAAAAAATGTAAGAAAAATATGATTGCTCAACCAAATATAATTTTCCATAGTCAAAGGAAAATAATGTTCGGACTCTATGATGATTTAGATGATATATTGCATGAATATTCAGATTCTGTTTTCAAGGAATTTACTATCATAATACTAAATATTTCAGAGTATTAATTATGAGATATTTGGAAACGGAATTATAAGAAATTAGGAACTTGAATTCTACGGAATTTAGATCCTGAATTCTATTGATTTTGGAACCTGAATTCTATTGAATTTGGAACCTAAATTCTAAGGAATTCGGTGTCTGAATTCTATGGAATTCAGAGTCTAAAATTAAAGGAATTAAAAACCTGAATTCAATAATATTCACAACCTGAATTTTTAAGATTTCTGAACCTAAATTCTAATAAAATAGGAGTCGAAATTTTATAGAATTTAGAGTCATAATTTCAGTGAATTTGGAGTCTGAATTTCAATGAATTCAGTGTCTGAATTTCAAATAATTTGTATTCTGAAATTTAGAGAATTCAGTTTCATAATTTCAGAGAATTCTGAGTCATAATTTTAGAGAATTTGATGTATGAATTTCAGAGTGTTCAGATCTGAATTTCTGCTAAATATTAGCCTGAATTTTATAGAATTCAGAGTCTGGATATCCGAGAATTTGGATTTTGGATTATAGAGAATTCTGATTCTGAATTTTAGAGAAATTGGAGACTGAATTTCAGAGAATTCATAGACTAAATATTAGATAATTCATAACCTGAATTCATATAATGAAAACAGAATACACTATTTCTATGTATTTATAAAATTCATAAATTTTCGATGCGGAAACTAATTTTCCACTTCGGAATATAAATTGTTAGACTTAGAGCAACAAAAATATGAATAATGAAAACAACATAAATATAAAATTTCATTGGGGATGAAAAAATTTTCTTATTGAGTGAAATAAAATTTTCTTTATGATATGGTGTTTGTGATTTTTAAAACATGAAGGAATGGAAAATTCATAAGTAATCCTTCTTAACTAAACAAAAAAACAAGTTCCTATGATATCAAAGAATAATACAGTAAAACGTAATATTAATAATTAAAAATACTTGAAAAAATCTATAATAAAATATTTGATGATCAATCCATGATATTATTATAATAAACACATAATATATTCTCTTTGTCACAGGGGATAAAAAATGAGATCCTTGAAAATGGTTCCCTCCTATAATCCTCAATAACTACTTCCTTAAGTTAAAAAACTAGATAATAAAAATGGTGTTACTACCAACCACATCAAATTTCCTCGTTCTCCAAAAAAATCACGATAAGTCTAGGACAATGGGGTTAATCTACTAAATCATTTTATATCATTATAACATACCATGGCTGTTTTTAAACACCGTATTTTATATAAGTATTAAAATAAAAGTAAAGGACAATATAGTATATTCAAAAGGAGAAGGTCATTACGTAGTATTATTCCCTAACACAATCCTTCTCTATATTGATCACATTCTAACATTATATAACATTTCCATTAAAAAAGTCCATGAAAAAATTATTAAATAACTATAAAAAATCAATACAGACAAACCATTAAATAATGGGGAAAATTATAATTTTTTTCCATCAACAAAAATAAATCAATTAACTAACTCATATACTAATTTTCAATAAATTATTCCCCCACTGAAATGATTAATAATAAATATAAGTGTCTAGGAATATTATGGAATGTACATAATTTGTATAATTTTTTATATTTTTTATAAGATATACCATCAAAGATGATAAACTATTACACCATTCAATATGATGACAAATGTGGAAAATTATAATTGATATAAAACATCGTGAAAACACCGTTCATAATTATATAATTTCAATAAATATTACAACACATCTTTACCCTACCAATATAGGTTAAGTGTCTCTTAATATTAAAATTCCAATATAAAAACATATTTCATACATTGTACATTTATTTCATAAAATAAACATTCTATGGGAAACCCTTTCCTCTTCTGAATCAAATAAATACAATATTTAATTTTATTTTATTACAATTATTTCTTATAAAAATTAATATTAAAATAATTTAAACATGTTTGCTGAGAATATAAGGCACAATTAGTGAAAAAATAGGAATAATATGTAATGACTTGAGATTAATGTAAATAAATTTTTGTTAATAAACAATAAAAAGGATAATTTTAATGCCTAAAAATCAAGTACCTATATTCAATAGTTGAATCAAATATTGAACACATACCAAAGGAATTAAAGTTGGAAAATAATCAAAACAGTTTAAATTTGAATATAAAAAAATAAATTATTAATTATTCTGTAAAGAACCGTAAATTTAAAGGGAAAGTTTTTCTTAATTTTCATTGAGATTTTACGAGTGTGCAGTTTCTAACGGCACCTGATTTTGAGGCCCGTTGTGCCCAGAATCAATTTCCGAAGTTTAGCTCGGGTATGTTCAGTAAACGAATGAGTGGGTTTTTCTAACTTCTGAACCGGTGCTCGGAATCAAAATCCAAGGGCACCGATGGAATCACTGCGCCGATAATTTCTTATGAACACCTTTTCTGAAGTTGTGTTTTCTCTGGTGGTGTTGTTAAATAATTGGGTTAACTAAAGTGTGAAATAAAATTTGTGCCACAATTTTATTTCTAATCCAATAGTTTTAATCTATGCATGGGAGTTGAGTGCGACCCACTGCATCCTAACAATGTGTTAGGATATTTGGGAGGTGGGTCCCACAAGAGTCCCCACCTCCTTGAATTTCCTAACACCCCTCTTTATGTTGGCAACCCCCCCCCCCCCGCCCATAATGTTTTTGACTCACCCTCTTCCCCTCTTAATGAAATGTCAACCCTAACATTAACTAGGTTGATTAAATCTTTCTAATTTATTTAATTAAGGGTTTGAATTTTGAATTCTTGAAATCTTGGCATGGGTTAATAAAATAAGGATCTAGCTTATTTTATTTGGGGGGTGGTTTGTTGGGTGGAGTTTTTGAGAGAGGAAGCATTATTTTCTTTGAAGAACTTATTCTTCCTCGTCGAAGAACGCGAAGAACTCGGAAGCTTCGACAAAGAACTCTGTACCATCTTTTCACCTTCTTCCCACATCAAAGAAAGCCAGATGTTGCATCCTTCATCGGGCAAACACCGACGATGCTTACGGAGCCTCGTCCCGTGACACCGTCTTCCACAATGTCTTTTCCCACGATGAACCTCGATCGATGACATCTTCAAGGTAGGGTTTTTTTATGTTTTGTATGATTTAATTAACTTGTTCCTTTTATTCTAAAGAAAAACAAAGAATGGGGATCAACTTATTATCACGTTGATCCATGAATGTTTTACTTGCGGGATGGGAATTTGTTATGCTTCGATTTTATTAAAGTGATTGTGGGATGATTTGATTCAATTTTATTTAAATAAAATTGATTTTTTGCCCTTTATAAACCCGGTGTAATCTTGGTTTATTGATAACACCTAACGCGGAGGGCACAGGCCGAACAAACACGACCCAACCACCCACCGCAGATTGATGTCAATGTGTGAATTGATGGAAACAAGGAAACGAGGTCGCGTAGGCAATTTGATGACTCCACAGATTGTTTAATTGGTGTGCAGATCGATGGGAGACGACGAATAGGACCACAAAGGTATTTTAAACCCTTCGTAGTAATCTACGCGTCTCGGGAGAGCCGCAGGCGAAGACGTCAGGCAAAAGGGACCACCGGAGCGCATCCGGTGGTCTGCGGAAGAACCTGCCGGCTCGCCGTGCCGGCATGGCGGCACCGGAGGCCGGATGCGGCGGCCGGAGGCGGCAGCCGGCACCGGCCGGCCGCCAGGAGGCGGCGGCGCCAGGCTCGTCGCCAAGAGGAACCGCAGCGGCGGCAGGCGCGCCGCGTCCGTGGGGAAAAAAAGGGGTGAAACGGCTCCCCCCTGCTTGGCCGCTGGCAGAGCCAGCGCACCCCCACGGATAGGGCGGTCAATTCGTTATATTACACTCAAGGTTTCGGAGTACTTGGGGTACGGTCAGGATGGTTTAAACACGAAACCAACTGGGACCTCGGATCGGAAACACTTATAACTTTCGCTCCGGACGTCTGATTGACGTTCCGTCGACTTTGTTGGATTCCTCTTAGTGAGGCGGACCTTTTTTATTACTCCGATCGAGGTTTGGATGATGTTGGAGTGGTTTCGGGTTGATTTTGACTTAAAAACCAACCGGGCCCCTGGAACAAAAAAGCCAATAACTCTTAGATCGGTCGTCCGATTAACGCGCCGTCTGTCACATTGAGTTCTCTATGTCATGACGTAACATTGTGATACATCAACTCTGGACTACGTGTCTGTTGATGTGTTGAACCCTTGGCTCGTGGAGTGGACTCTCCCGGAAACGATCGTACTATGTTCAGAAACCCTAGAGCTGGCTGAGACTTGACTACTCCTGATCGACCAACTCATAGTGTTTCTATAGCCCAGTGGGGAGCACATGGTTGTAGCAGCATACCCACGGAGGAGGAGCTCTTGGTTGCAGTGACAGACCCACGGTGTTGGAGCGCTTGGTTGTAGCGGCAGACCCACGGCGGAGGAGCGCTTGGTTGTAGCGGTAGACCCATGGCGGAAGAGCGCTTGGTTGTGGCGGCAGACCCGCGGTACTCAACAGAACGAGTACCTCTGTAGGCTATGAGGGGGAGCGCTTGGTTGTAGCGGAAGACCCATGGTGGGAAGTGCTTGGCTGTAGTAGCAGGCCCACAGTACTTGACAGGTGGAGTACTTCAGCAGTCCAAGTTTAGTGGGAAGCACTTGGTTGTAGCGGCAGGCCCACTGTACTTGTTATAGGAGGATTTCCCCAATAGCTATTGTAAGGACCCAAAGTATTTCATAATTCCCTTCTTATGTTTATGTGATAAAAACACAAAATAATGAACTACTAAGTGATAAGTTACCTTTAAACATAATTTTTTCACCCCTATGTTTGAAATTTTAAAAATCCGACATACGAGGTTGTGTTCAAGATAGTTTTTGGAGTCTAATGAAACAAAAATAATTTTTGGTGAATAGTAACCTACCCTTATGAATAGTAACCTACCCTTATTAATATTAATATGACCCTTATAGTAAATAAGAGTAAAATTACCTATGAATAATAAAATAAAATTTAGACATCATAGAAAGTGACAATTTGACCTTAGTAAACGATTTTGGTATTTTATAAGTCATAAATAATTAATTATAATTAATTAATTAATTTAAAAGAATATTTATTTCCATGAAATTTACTCATAAATTATTGAATCAATGTCTAATAGTTTTTATATAATTTTATAAGACCCTAGGTAATTTTTTAAAGAACTATAAAATCAGTTTTAATCTAAAAAACTGTTTTTTAAGTAAATTATGATTTTATTGAAATATTAAATTAATAATATTTAGAAAATTATTTTTGAAAAATGGACTTCATTTTTGGATTTATACACGTTGAAAAAATGGTAGGGGTAAATTTTTGGGATTTTTCTGAGATACTTGAATTTTTGGTGAATAGTAGAATACATTAATTTACCATATAAATACATTTTAATTAAAACACGCTATTCCTGACATCACAAGTGATGTAAGCACCCAAATCCCGAACTCACAAGCCTTATTTACTATTGTTGTTCATAAAATACTCACTATCCCTTGTCTTAGGTGAAATTAATAAACTAATCAATTTTATATTAAGGAAACCCCTCTCCCCTCCACTATAAAAGCCACCCTTCACTCCCTCTTTTCCTCACACCTCTCAAGCTCCAAGAATTCTATAAACTCTTCCCAAAAACCTTCCCTATCCTCTCCCCCACGTCCAAGAGATTATGGTCTCATCAAAAGACCAAGCTTAGGCTCTTAAGTAGGTTTTCAAGTGAAGGATTCAATAGGTAATTTCCCTCCCGCTTCTCCTTTAATTTCCTTTCAAGTTCAAGTTCCTTTCTTGATATCTCCCCACATATCATCATCCAAATTCATTTTTAACTTCATAATTTTACATATACTATAATATTATGATTATAATTGTACATTATATCACCCCACACCATTTCCCTCTTCCTTTTATTTTATTAAAGAGAACGTTATTCATGTGGTGATAATTTATCACCTTCAAAAACGACATGTTCTCTTCTTCCATTTATACCTTTTGATCTGGTCATGAAATCATTTTTATGGTTGAACCAGAATATGTTATATGTATTATGTTCTATTTTAAGTTCTGTAAATAACCTATGGCCATATTACTAAGTGAAAAGTTAAAATGAGTTCGTTGTGATCCAAAAACCGCTCAAATTAACCCAAATAATCTTTATTTAATTCTTATCTAATGATTCATCCACATGGATCTAATATAACTCATTATAAAATAATTTAAGCTTCTGTAATATCATTAATAACATGTAATATGAGTTCTGGATGTTTACTCATGATCTACCCAAACATCAATTTAAGAATACTAGTGGACCGCCCAAGAAAACCATGAAAACGAACATCCCCGATCAATGTTTTTAAACTCTATAAGTCATCCAATGGAACATAATATGAAATAATGAAACCAGAATGAACCCTATTAATGTATAAAAGGTTCTTTAATTTCTAATTAATGAATATAATGTCATTATACATGACATTAAAGAGAAGGAGGCATTCGATTACAAGGTAAGGGGAAATCTCAATCCAAATTTTCTTCCTTCGGGTTCTCCCTCTTTCACTCCACTTTTGATATGGTTACTCCTAAAAAATCATTTGTTAATCATTTCCTTTACTTTTCTGGGATATAAATTCTTGTCACTGGTTTTTATGTCCATAATAATGTTTTCCAAAAGAACTCTTCTTTCAACATCTCACCTTTTACCTCTCATTCAATGTTGATGGTTCTTGTATCAAGTATGTTGTTCCCTCTTTCTTTTGGGAACCCAAAGATTATGAATGTGTTATTATGAGATTATATTCATTCCATTACATGGGTTATTTATGTACATGTTTGATATGTTTTCTATGTGGCAACCATGATAATTATAATGTTATGATGTGACGGGTGTGCCCGGAATTATATAGTGCTCCAATGCATTGGGTATAGTGATGAATCTCATGAGTAAATGTGAAATGATGTGTGAACAAGATGCTATATTTTTTCACAATTATGTGTGGTAGTTAACCACTAAGACATGATGTTTCATTTTTATGCATTGTCACATTTCATGTTTATTGTTTATGCTTCTCTCATGTTCATGATCTTTTTCCTATGTCATGATTATGCTCACCCCATGATGTACTGTTCTTATCTATCCTATTACTGGTCTTCTAGCTCACCCATTTTGATGTATATACTTAGTTGGCTACATGTACTAAGGAGATGGAAAGTGCCAATAAGAATCTAGATAAGATGAAATTAAAAAAATGTTTACGGTTGATGTTGTATTTGTTATGTATGGTCCTAGTTTTCCCAAGACACTAAACCTTTGGATCCTCTATGTGTAATACTATTGTGTTGTTTATCTTTGAAATGATGTAATAGTAATGAAATAAAATGCCGAGTCTCTATAGTTGGTATCAGAGGAAAGGTTTAGTTAATTTGGGAATTAGGATTAGTAAACCCTAGATAAAACCTCTAGCATGAGAATAAGTACAAATATGTACACAAGAATATTTAACTAGGGATCCCATATGTTAGGTTTTTGGTATAATTGTTTAAATGAATAAGTTATTCATAACTTGTTTACTTATGTTTTGTTCTAACCTTTTCTATTTTAGAAAATGGTGGGAACCGGGAGAAATCAGGCCAACAACTCTTCTATGGGCCAATGCAACGATTGCCCGAACGACATCCCCAATGATTTTGGAGGTGGAGTTCAAAACTTCATGGAGATGCTTACCCAATTATCTCGGGTTATTAATAATAACCATAAAAATGGGGGAACACCATCCTTCAACAAAGAGGGAGAAACTAGATATCAAATGTTTTATGCGGCAACGACCACCGACGTTTTGTGGATCTTCCGATCTACTAGTTGCGGAACAGTGGGTCAACTCCATGGAGAAGAGGTTTTTTGTTCGTCATTGTTCTGAGACGAAGAAGGTGACTCTAGCCGTTTATCGTCTAGATGGAGAATCTGATCAATGGTGGTCTTTGATTAAGAACACCAAGCCAAGGTTGGAAATTGAATAGATGGAATAGGAAGACATTAAGATAATATTTCTTAATAAGTACTTCCCACGAACTCTTCTCATGAAGATGGAGAGAGAATTCATAGAGCTCAAGAAAAATGAAGGAGAATCTGTCACAACCTATGAATAAAATTTCACAAGGCTCGCAAGGAATGCTTCGGGTTTTGTAATAAAAAACGATAGCAAAATTGATAGATTCATTAGTGGATTAAAACCACATCTTCAAAAGGATTTTTCAATTCGAGAATTTGGGAGTTATGAAGAAGTTGTTCGGTGTGTTCTCAAAGTGGAGATGGAGTTTGAAGAATAGTACCATGGATATGGTGATAAGAAAATAAAGATGGAGTTTCAAGCTGGTGGATCTAGTGACAAAGGTGGGAAGAAAAATCAACGACCCACATGCCAAAAATGTGGGATGTTGCACCATGGGAACTGCCTCAAAGGTACAGGGAAATGCTTTAAGTGTGGGAAAGAAGGATACCAAGATAAAGAGTGTCGAAAAGACATGAAAACGAAGGATAATGTAGCCAATTAAATGATTGAACCACTCGTGGTTCAATGCTACAACTGTAGGGAGCTAGGGCACTATTCAAACCAGTGCACAAAACCTCGAGCTCTCGAGGGTAATCAGCGCCAACATTCACCAAAGCCAAAGAAACAGGGGATGGCTTATGCCATCACTACTACGGAGGTGGAACATGATAATGAAGTCGTACAAGGTACACTTCGTGTTCACTCAAGAATGGAAAAAGTCTTATTTTATTCTGGTTCTACGCATTCCTTTATATCATGCAAGTTTGATAGAACTATAGAATCAAATCCCCGAAACCTTGAAGTAGAGATATCTGTAAAAACACCAAGTGGTGCAATCATTGCAACCCATGTGTTTGACTCTTCTCCTGTTGACGTATGTGGGAAGATTCTTCTGAAAATTCTTGTAATACTTCCCTTGGTGGAATTCGACTCTATAATGGGAATGGATTTGATCTCCTTATATAGAGCACATATCAACTGTCGGGAAAAGGAAATATATTTTCATATTCCGAACCATCCCATGCTCCTGTACAAATTCAAGGAAGATCATGAATATCCATTGAAAAATCCTTCAATTGTGTGGGTGTTGATTCCCTATGAAGAAGCATACCTCACCCAAATTATTGAGTCAAAGGAAAGTGCCAACCTTGATAAATGCCCATCGTGAGGGAATACAGTGATGTATTTCCTGAAGATTTACCTGGAATTCCCCTGGATCGTGAGGTAGACTTCTCAATTGAACTCATATCTGGAGCAACTCGTATCTCAATGTTCCCCTATATGATAGTTCCTATCGAATTGGAGGAGTTAAAGAAGCAGCTGCAAGATAATTTGGACAAAGGGTTCATACGCCCTAGTGCATCACCTTGTGGTGCACCAGTGCTCTTTGTGAAGAAGAAGGATGGAACCATGTGACTGTGTATCGATTATCGGCAACTCAACAAGATCACCATAAATATCAAGTATCCTCTACCAAGGATTGATGACTTGTTCGATCAGTTAAAAGGAACTCAATACTTCTCAATGGTGGATCTTCATTCTAGATATCATCAGGTAAAGGTGAAGAAGGAAGATATTCAGAAGACTGCCTTCCGTACAGGGTATGGGCACTATGAGTTTTTGGTGATACCCTTCGGACTTACTAATGCCCCTGCAATCTTCATGGATTTGATGAATAGAGTCTTTAGACATTACCTTGACAAATTTGTGGTAGTGTTTATCGATGATATTCTCATCTACTACAAAAGCAAGGAGGAACATGATGAATATCTAAGACTTGTGTTGGCAACATTGAGAAAGGAGAAGTTATACACCATGTTCCGCAAGTGTGCCTTTTAGATGAATCAAGTCACGTTCTTGGGACCTGTGATCACAAGCGAGGGAATTTCTGTGGACCCTTCAAAGACAAAGGCGATTGAGGAATGGCCCAGGCCCTCTAGTGTCACAGAAATCTGTAGTTTTCTTGGATTATCTGGGTACTATTGACGTTTTGTGAGAAACTTTTCACAATTGTCAATCCCGCTAACTAAGTTAACAAGGAAAGGGGTAAATTATGTATGGATGGAAGAATGTGAGGGAAGATTCAAGGAGCTAAATATAAGGCAGATCACTACACCTGTACTCACACTACCGAAAAGTGGAGAATTTTTTTTGATATACAGTGATGCTTCAAAAAATGTCTTGGGTTGTATACTAATGCAAAATGATAATGTGATAGTATATGCCTCACGACAGTTGAAGATCCATGAGTAGAACTACCCGACGCATGATCTAGAGCTGGAAGTCGTGATTTTTGCCTTGAAAATCTGGCGGCACTACCTTTATGGCGAGAAGTGTGACATATACACTGGCCACAGGAGACTAAAGTATATATTCACACAAAAAGAGCTCAACATGCATCAAAAAAGATGGTTAGATCTAATCAAGGATTACGATTGCTCTATTCACTATCATCCTGTGATGGTGAACAAGGTAGCTGATGCTCTAAGTAGAAATGAACCTACTACTCTACCAATGATGAGGATTGAGAAAGACCTTATCTTCTTGGATATGCAAAGAATGGATTTGAAAATCATAAGGGCAAGGGATACATCCTACATTTCCCAAATGATTGCGCAACCATCCAGCCAAGAGATGATTAAGGAAGCACAAAGGGATGATGTGGGGATAAAAAAGAGGTTGAATGTAGTAAAGGAAGGGAAGCTACAAGAGTTCCATATCGTCGATGATGGTGTGATTCGGTTTGGAACATGGCTTTGTGTGACTTCATCACTCAGGATAATGAAGGAGCAATTGGATAAAGCACATAGCTCAAAATTCTCTATGCATCCTGGAAGTACCAAGATGTATCGTGATATCTGAGAGAACTTCTGGTGGGATAACATGAAGAAGGAGATTGCAGAATATATATCAAGGTGATTGGTATGTCAGAATGTTAAAGCAGAGCGGAAAAAGTCCGAACGTATGATGCAGTCATTGCATATACCCATGTGGAAATGGGAAAATGTTACTATGGACTTTGTCACGGGTCTCCCGAAGACGTCAAGGGGAAATAATGCGATATGGGTTGTGGTTGATCTGTAGAGACCGGAAGCTTGACGTACATGGAAATTACATTACTTTTACGGAATACATAATACATAAGAAAAACAGACACACAAGGACCATAATAGTTTAGTGTCTTTGGAAACTCAGAATAAATTCATCTAATCGTGGTGAAAGATCTTCAACATCTCCCAATAAATATCTTCCCTTTTTTTCATACCTAAAACCTTTCTTTATATCCTGGGGAAAAGAAAACATAAAAGGGGTGAGCTCAAATGCCCAGTAATGGTAAACATAGAGAACACGAAACAATCCATAAACATTTGAATTCAAAAACATGAACATAAAATCGAAACATCAAAATCTTGAGCAAACTCATAAATCATGGAAGTACATAAAGCATAAATCATAAAAGAACATTAATCATGATAAAATATCTTGGAAGTAAAACTTGTAATTATGGAAACCATTAATCACATGATATGATTTCCATAGTAGCCAAGGCATTGCTGCCAAGACCATCTTAGTGGACAAAGTCCCTTTCTGAATCGAGTTCACTACTCATTCCAGTCCTGTATTACTGAACCGGTTTACCTTTCCATTTTAGCCATGTCTATCTCATGAGATATAAATCTTTACCCAATGCATTGGAGGGAGATATATGTCCCACCCATCTCATAATGAAATCATTCTTACTTGTGCCACAAAATAAACATACATCATTCATAAAAACCCAATAAATAAAATGGGTTTCATAAACATCATCTCATAATCACATAATCCGTAAAAAAGAAATGGATATCATTTCATAATAAGAAAAGTTAAACCATTTAAATAATAGATACATTATACTTGAAACATATGAAATAATTTCATCTTAGATAAAAAATGGTTTTGATAAAACACTTGAAATGAATTCTTGAGGAAAATATCCTTTCTTCTTCAAAATCAATTTCTTTTCACAAAACATCATGAAATTTTAAAAGAAGGATATTTTGTTAAAAATAGTAATGAAATATATTGGAGGAAGAATCCTGAAAATAAGGCTTTATAAAACCGTAAAAATCCATTCGTGTCGTATAAGTTAAAAAACATTCTTCTCGTACTTTTGTCGGAAAAGTCAAAAAGTACCACGTATGGTAAACAAAAGAAAGATTCCTTCCATACGATGTGGTAAGAGTAAGAAAAGGGTAAAAATGTATTAAAAATACATGGAAGGAAATTAAAAATTTTATGAAAATATTTTGAGACCATAAGGACATGGATAATAAACATAACCCCTAGTAAATACTTACGAGTAAATAATCTCATATAATATTGAGATTGGAATAATTATCCCTTACCTTAGGTTGGATTTTCTTTATAAGTGTCCAAACATCCTGTATAATGATTTAAATAATGTTATTGACTTATTACAGAATCATATTCATTGTTATGATATCATATATGGTTCACTTATGACTTTATATTACCCGTTCTTTTGTAAATTAAATGTTAAAGAGCGTTTTGGGTTAAATCGTTTCATTTGTCGTCCGTGTTTTGACTTGTAATTATTCATATGATTACTTAGGTCATGATTACATAATTCCAGAATATAAAACATGATCTATATATAATATATATTCAGAATATACATATATATAATAGATCGATAAATGGGAAGAAATACACTGTTCATGGAGACGGTAGGCCGTACGTACGCATGAACGTTGTTTTCGTTTCCTCGTTGAAGTGAATGAAATTAATTGAATGACATACATATATATATATATATATATCCATTATCATTATTATGTCATATATTTCATGATTACTTATTATATATACTTTATAATCATTTATGAATGGTTAATCATTGAGAATGAATCTCATCGCGTCGTGGAGACGGTATTCCGTACGTACGCACGAGCGATGATATCGTTCCCGTGATCATGGAATTTTATTGGAGTGTATGTATACTAGTAAAGAATCAATATCACATTAAAATAATCATATATAGTTTTTATTTAAACAATTATACCCATCCAAGTAAGGTGGTGGTGGAATATAGATTACACCACGGCGTGGAGATGGTATTCCGTACGTACGCACGCGCGGTGATTTCGTTTTCCGTAGGATGGATAGATGGTGAAATAGGGTTGTTTCATACATATAATAACATATAAGTATATTATTGATACTGATGTTATTACTTCATAATGAAACAACCTAAGAAGAAGAAGTGGAAGAAGAAATAAAGGTGAAAGAATCGGTAACAGACATTACCTCTTCTTTGAAGAGCCTCTTTGAGACCTCCTCTTAGGGCACAAAAATTGGTCTTTGAAGAAGACCAGGACTTGTAGGATTTTTATATGGAAGTGGAGAAGAGAATTTTTCATGTTTTGTCCGAGCTTGAAGGCTCAATGTGATGTGAGAAAGAGCGGGAGGAGGTGCCCTTTTATAAGGGAGGGGAAGGGCACCTTTGGAAATCTTAAAAATATTAATTTATAATAAATCTAACCCCACTCATATTCTAATATTATAGGGTTGTAATATCATCAACCAATAAAATTTTAACATGTTAGGAAATTATTTTAAACATTATCAACTTGATTTATCCTTACTAAATCAATTTTATTTTATTTTTGGTAATAACATTCTAAATTTTAATTTATAACAAAACAATTACTTATTTGTTGTCAATTGTCCATAATTGGATACTTTATAACATTATAGACCATATAAATGTAAATTTATAATTTTTAAATTTTTTTTGTGATTTTTAAACAATTTTATAATATGTTATTTTTATAAAATAACAATAGTGTCAATTTTGACACTATTCATTTGTTTGAATTTAAATAAAATATATACAACAGATATGTTCAAAAGAAAAGCTTTAATAGATTCATAAAAGGTCATATGTATCTAGAAAATTAGTGGAGCACATTAAATAGTTCATATAATATTTATTTTATTGTTTTTAAAACCATTTATTTGGTTTATCTCTTAATAAAATAATTACTACAAAATTTTTATATAATTAATTAATATACTTATTTGTTGCCTAAAAATAAAATCCTATTATGAATATAAATCTATTACATTTCAAAATAATACTTTTACATGAATTTATCATCTTAAAATCACAATAGTTAAATTGTTATATTTATTAAATTATGAAGGTGACAACTTTGGCGTCATTTAAAATAAAATAATATAAGTGTTATAATCATCTTAATCAGGATCAAAATGGTCAAAAATTCGGCCAGTGGATGATTAGGGTTTATATATACACTAATAATAAGTTTTGTGCAGATTTGTGGGCCTTTTGATATGTATTGCTATTTCAATAAAAATAATATTTTTGATTTTTCACTAAATAAATAATTTCTGCATCATTAATGTATCGCTATTAATGACAATTATTTAATCCCAAAAAATTGTAAATAAATTATCATGATGTAGATAATTTTATTAGCTTTCTGGAGATTATTCATGTTCTTAGTTTTATGAGGTTTATCACTAAATTAAAATTATTATACTTATAAGATTTAAGAGATTGTCATGTTGTCACTTTCTTTGGTTTTAATAATAATTAAATTATTTTCATGGTCAAAAGTCCATAAAATGAATCTAATCTGACCCTTAGATGATATGGGTATACTTATAGCCATCCAATTAAATTTTTTCATGTTAGGGTAATTTTATAATATTATATTTACCCTTAATTACCAGATTTATCTTTAACTATGGTAAATAAAATTTACCGTAGTTACTATTCATAATTTCCAAAAATAAAAAGTAGCCTATTAACATAATTTGTACCCACTGATTCAAAATATGGAATCCATTTTTCCAAATTCAATACACAAAAGTTTCAGAAATTAAATTAAAATTAATCCCGTTGTCGAAAGAAAACAGGTTTTTCTTTAAAACATTGCAAAAGATTGAATTGATTTAACCTACGAATTTAATGTAAAATCAATGCTAATGAAATAAATTATATTAAATGGTAAAAATATATTCTATTTATTCTTTAAAACCATTCAATATTATAATTTAACCATATAAATTATTGCGATGAAAAAAGTTGTTTTTAATTAAAATATAGCGTGTTTTTACTATTAATCGAAATATGAAAGTTACTAGAATAATATGAAAAATTTATCCGAAGTAAATTTTTATTTCATTATTGCAAAGGAGAATTTTATTTTGTAAAATCAAACTTATAAACATTTCAAAAACTAGATTTAAAGTGGGTGCTCCATCAAAAGGTGGCAAAACTGCATTTTTTTAAAAATACTTATTTTTCCCGAAAAATTTATTTTGTTCTTATACCATGTTCTAGAAAACATGTAAGATGAATAATAATGTTATAAAATTTAAAATTTAGTTAATAATATTCATAACTGCTAGTTCATAACAATATTATAATAATATATCGTTGTTTAGTAAAACCCTGTATTGCGTACAACACACGCTATCGAGGAAGGTCGTGATTGCGTGTAATGCAAGCCAAGTCAGGGTTGCGTGTTATGAAAGAATCCTTCGTTGTTTCGTATAACAGAATCCAACCATATTTCATTTATACATTGAATATATATAAATATACTCAATGTTGCGTAGAATAACAATTATCAAAATTGTGTGTAATATGATCCAAGAATAGTGTTGCGTATACTGCAAGCTAATACGGTGTTGCGAATAGTGCAAGGTAATCTTGGTGTAGCATACAACACAAGACATTAATAAAATTAAAAGAATATTTTTCATAAAATCTCTGGGTGTTACATTCTACCCCCCTTAAAATGAATTTCGCCCTCGAAATTTGTCGGGCTTATAAATGGTTTACTACTTGAATGTTTGTTTAATAGAAACCCACATCGTAAAAAGAAATACCAAAACATTTCTTTAAAAACTGAAGTATGAAATGTAACAGTTACCCAAATTAACTCATCACTGGGTTTCCACGTAGGAGAACATAGGTGAAAATATGGATATGGAAGAAAAATCTAACCATAAAATTCTGATGGAGAGTGGTAGAGAACATGGCTATGAAAAACCAACAATCACAAAGCTATTGATTTGTGATGATCTGAGGTACCATTTGATTCATTAGATATAAGGGAACTAGGATAACATTTTTGGTTTTCAAGATCATTTCCCTAAAGTTGATGAATTAAAAGAAATATTTTCATGATTTTGGTACAATCTCACTGTTGTTCGTGAATTGAACAATTTCCACTTCATCCCTTAAAGAAATGAAGTTGAATTTGTTATTCGTGATGTGTTAGCAGATAATGTGATAGAATGATGGGTCATTCCATCTCTTTAAAACAAAAGGTTAGCAAAAGTTATAAGTCCATCTTATGGTTAGATTAATCGTATATGGTTCCAAAAATGAACTTATACTTCATATATCATACCGCTTAATAAAATAAAACTAGTTTCTACTAACCAGGGGCTTCCTGTAGGCCAGTGGTAGGCGATAAAGGCCAGTCGCACTTCGGTTGTGGGTTCGATTCCCACAGCCTTGTCCGACGCGATGGGATGTCGCCCGTCTTGCAGGTTTTCCTTTTTCTAAAACTACATTACTATATCGTCCCATCAATAATATCGAAAAAAGTTCTATCCTTAAACAATACTAACTTATGTCCAACATAATCCATTCCAATCTTTAGGATTATCCATAATATTGTAGTCCATTGTCATATTATAGTGAAAACGATTACCAGAGATTTCATATAAGATGCATGTTAATTCCATCATTGATCCCCATATATCATAAGATATGTCCTGTTGGTCACATTACAAACGTCGAAAGGCCTTAATCATGTATTCTCTTGAAAAATGAATACCCATTGAACCTTAGTGAAAACATGAATACAGTTAAATGTTAACACTTTCCACATACCAAAATCCTCAAAATTCTATCTATTCAAACCATGATATCACTTAGTCCTTATATCAATCATGAGCTCATGAATACAAACAAACATCTTGTAGTCTTCTTATTCCTTCATTATGCGCATAACATCTACTTTACAAAAATATCTGAATAACCTTCCATGGTTACTGGTACCATTCAACATATACTTTCAAATAATTTTAGGAAAAACAATAGTGTATCAATCCTTAGATGATTATTTATTCCATATTACCATTAACTATACAACATAACTCTCGATAAACATACAATCCTTACACTACCTTCTAAAACAACTGACTGAGATTCAACACTTCTTTCAGCTCATATATCATTTGTAGTCTCCTCATCATCATCCACATAAATACTACCCATATGACCATGCTGATTCTCTTCATGAGATTTTCCATTAGGGAATTGGTTTGCATAATGCCCGTACATTCCACATTTAAAACATCTAATCGTTGTTGATGTTGTAGCAATACAATTATCCTTGCCCATGGATTTAACTGAACCTTTTCCTTTGCACTTACTGGATTTGTGTCCTTCTTTTCCACACCCAAAGCATCTTCCAGTTCCTTTGAAACAATCTCCCTGATGCATCTTCCCACATGATTCACATGAGGGATATTTAACTTTCTTTCCTCTATGATCATCATGAAACTCCATCTTTATCTTATTTTATGTGTCAGGAAACTTACCAAAGTTGAGATTATTGATCATATAATGAGATTGATGATTAGGAATAATAATGATGTTTGGACTTCCAGATCCCATTTCATTTGGTTTCTCGTGAAGAAAATCATTCCATTGTCTATCATATCCTCCATTATCGTGAATCTTCCTGTTTCCATCCATTTTCTAAAACCCAAAAAGAATAGTGTGAGAGGGAAAAATCATGCTTGGGAAAACAAAATAGTAAAGGTGAAGCACCCTCAATATCTAACATCTTAGGTTAAATTCTAAGATCGTTACCTTAGTTCTAGGACTATATCCTATACATATACTTATCCTTAGGTATATCCCTAGACATACCTTATAAATATCTATAGGGATCTCACTAACGTTTTCGCATCCTAGTTTCCAAAGGTTGACTAAACATTTCCTCTAATACCAACTGTAGAGACCCGAAGCTTTACGTACATGGACATTACATTACTTTTGCGGAATACTTAATACATAAGAAAAACAAATACATAATGACCATAATAGTTTAGTGTCTTTGGAAACTCAGAATAAAATCATCTAATCGTGGTGAAAGATCTTCAACATCTCCAAATAAAGATCTTCCCTTTTTTTTCTTAACTAAAACCTTGCTTTATATCCTGGGGAAAAGAAAACATAAAAGGGGTGATCTCAAATGCCCAGTAAGGGTAAACATAGAGAACAAAAAATAATCCATAAACATTTGAATGCAATAACATGAACATAAAATCTAAACATCAAAATCTTGAGCAAAGACATAAATCATGGAATTACATAAAGCATAGATCGTGAAAGAACATTAATCATGATAAAATAGCTTGGAAGTAAAACTTGTAATTGTGGAAACCATTAAGAACATGTTATGATTTCCATAGTAGCCAAGGCATTGCTGCCAAGACCATTTTAGTGGACAAAGTCCCTTTCTAAATCGAGTTCACTCCCCGTTCCAGTCCTATATTACTGAACCGGTTTAACTTTCCGTTCCAGCCATGTCTATCTCATGAGATATAAATCATTACCCAATGCATTGTAGGGAGATATAGGTCCCAACCATCTTATAATGAAATCATTCTTACTTGTTCCACAAAATAAACATACATCTTTCATAAAAAACCCAATAAATAAAATGGGTTTCATAAACATCATCACATGATCACATAATCCATACAAAAGAAATGGATATCATTTCATAATAAGAAAAGTGAAACCATGTAAATCATAGATACATTATACATGAAACATATGAAATAATGTCATATTAGATGAGAAATGGTTTTGATAAAACACTTGAAATGAATTCTTGAGGAAAATATCCTTTCTTCTCCAAAATCAATTTCTTTTCACAAAACATAATGCAATTTTAAAAGAAGGATATTTTGTTGAAAATAGTCATGAAATCTTTTGGATGATGCTTCATAAAAATAAGTCTTTATAAAACCATAAAAATCCATTCGTGTCGTATAATTTAAAAAAACGTTCTTCTTGTACTTTTTCCGGAAAAGTCAAAAAGTAACTCGTATGGTAAACAAAAGAAAGATTCCTTCCATACGACGTGGTAAAAGTAAGAAAAGGGTAAAAATGTCTTAAAAATACATGGAAGGAAATTAAAAATTTTATGAAAAAATTTTGAGAGCATAAGGACATGGATAATAAACATAACCCCCAGTAAATACTTACGAGTAAACAATCTCAAATAAGAATGAGATTGGAATAATTATCCCTTACCTTAGGTCTGATTTGCTTTGTAAGTGTCCTAACCTCTGGTATAATTATTTAAATAATGTTATTGACTTATTACAGAATCATATTCATTGTTATTATATCATATATGGTTCACTTATGACTTTATGTTACCTATTCTTTTGTAAATTCCATGTTAAAGAGAATTTTGGGTAAAATCATTTCATTTGTTGTCCCTGTTTTGACTTGTAATTATTAATATGATTACTTAGATCATGAATACATAATTATAGAATATAAAACATGATTTATATATAATAAATATTCAGAATATACATATATATAATAGATCGATAAACGGAAAGAAATAAACTGTTCATGGAGACGGTAGGCCGTACGTACGGATGAACGTTGTTTTCGTTTTCTCATTGAATTGAATGGAATTAATTGAATGACATACATATATATATATATATATATATATCCAGTATCATTATTATGTCATATATTTCATGATTTCTTATTATATATACTTTATAATCATTTATGAATGGTTAATCATTTTGAATGAATCTCATCGTGTCGTGGAGACGATATTCCGTACGTATACACGAGTGATGATATCATTCCCATGATCGTGGAATTTTATTGGAGTGTATGTATACTAGTAAATAATCAATATCACATTACAATAATAATATATAGTTATTATTTACACCATTATACCCATCCAAGTAAGGTGGTGGTGGAAAATAGATTACACCACGGCATGGAGACGGTATTCCGTACGTACGCACGCGCAGTGATTTCGTTTTCCGTAGGATGGATAGATGGTGAAATAGGGTTGTTTCATACTTATAATGACATATCAGTATATGAGTGATACTGATGTTATTACTTCATAATGAAACAACCTAAGATGAAGAAGTGGAAGAAGAAGTAAAGGTGAAAGAATCGGTAATAGACATTACCTCTTCTTTGAAACACCTCTTTGAGACCTCCTCTTAGGGAACTAAAATTGGTCTTTGAAGAAAACCAGGACCTCTAGTATGTTTATAGGGAAGTGGAGAAGAGAATTTGGCAGGGTTTGGTCGATCTTGAAGGCTCAAAGTGGTGTGAGGAAGAGAGGGAGGAGGTGCCCTTTTATGAGGGAGGGGAGGGGCACCTTTGGAAATCTTAAAATATTAATTTATAATAAATCTAACCCCACGTAAAAACCACCAAAAATGACTCATATTCGAATCTTAGATGATATAGGGTTGTAATATCATCAAAAAATAAACTTTTGACATGTTAGGAAATTATTTTAAACATTATCAACTTGATTTATCCTTACTAAATCAATTTAATTTTAGTTGTGGTAATAACATTCTAAAATTTAATTTATAAAAATCAATTACTTATTTGTTTTTAATTGTCCATAATTGGATAATTTATAACATTTTAGACCATATAAATGTAAATTTATAATTTTTAAATATTTTTGTGATTTTTAAACAATTTTATAATATGTTATTTTTATAAAATAACAATTGTGTCAATTTTGACACTATTCATTTGTTTGAATTTAAATAAAATATATGCAGAAGATATGTTCAAACTAAAATCTTTTATAGATTCATAAAAGGTCATATGTATCTATAAATTTAGTGGAGAACATTAAATAGATCATATAATATTTATTTTATTAATTTTAAAACCATTTATTTGGATTATCTCTTAATAAAATAATTACTACAACATTTTTATATAATTATTTAATATACTTATATGTTGCCTAAAAATAAAATCCTATTATGAATATAAATATATTAACTTTCACAATAATAATTTTTCACGAATTTATCATCTTAAAATCACAATAGTTAAATAGCTATATTTATTAAATTATGAAGGTGTCAACTTTGGGATCATTTAAAATAAAATAATATAAGTGTCATAATCATCTTAATAAGGATCCAAATGGTCAAAAATTCGTCCATTGGATGACTAGGGTTTATATATACACTAATAATAAGTTTTGTGCAGATTTATGGGACTTTTGATATGTATTGATATTTCAATAAAAACTATATTATTGATTTTTCACTAAATAAATAATTTATGCATCATTAATGTATCACTATTAATGACAATTATTTAATCCCAAAAAATTCAAAATTAATTATCATGATGTAGATAATTTTATTATATTTCTGTAGATTATTCATGTTCGATGTTTTATGATGTTTATCACTAAATTAAAATTATTATACTTATAATATTTAAGAGAGTGACATGTTGTCACTTTCTTTGGTTTTAATAATAATTAAATTATTTTCATGGAGAAAAGTCCATAAAATGAATCTAATCCGACCTTTAGATGAAATGGGTATACTTTTAGCTATCCAATTAAATTTTTTCATGTGTTAGGGTAATTTTATAATATTATATTTACCCTTAATTACCTGATTTACCTTTAACTATGGTAAATAAAATTTACCGTAGTTACTATTCATAATTCCCAAAAATAAAAAGTAGCCTATTAACATTATTTGGACCGACTGATTCCAAATAGGGAATCCATTTTTTCAAATTCAGTACACAAAAGTTGCAGAAATTAAATTAAAATTATTCCCGTTGTCGAAAGAAAACGGGTTTTTCTGTAAAACATTACAAAAGATTGAATTTATTTAACCTACGAATTTAATGTAAAATCAATGCTAATGACATACATTATATTAAATGGTAAATATATATTCTATTTATACTTTAAAACCATTAAATATTATAATTTAACCATATAAATTATTACGATGAAAAAAGTTGTTTTTAATTAAAATATAGCGTGTTTTTACTATTAATCAAAATATGAAAGTTACCAGAATAATATGAAAAATTTATCCAAAGTAAATTTTTATCTCTTGATTCCAAAGAAGAATTTTATTTTGTCAAATTATACTTATAAACATGTCAAAAACTAGATTTAAAGTGGGTGCGCCATCAAAAGGCGGAAAAACTGCATTTTTTTAAAAATACTTATTTTACCCGAAAAATTTATTTTGTTCTTATACCATGTTCTAGAAAATGTGTAAGATTAATAATAATGTTATAAAATTTAATATTTAGTTAATACTATTCATAACGGGTAGTTCATAACAATATTAAAATAATATATCGTTGTTTAGTAAAACCATGTATTGCGTACATCACACGCTATCGAGGAAGGTCACGATTGCGTGTAATGCAAGCCAAGTCAGGGTTGTGTGTTGTGCAAGAATCCTTCGTTGTTTCATTTAACATAATCCAACCATTTTTCATTTATACATTGAATATATATATATATATACTCAATGTTGCGAAAAATAACTATTATCAAAATTGTGTGTAACATGATCCAAGAATAGTGTTGCGTATATTGAAAGCTAATACGGTGTTGCGTATAGTGCAAGGTAATCTTGGTGTAGCATACAACACAAGACATTAATGAAATTAAAAGAATAATTTTCATAAAATCTCGGGGTGTTAAATTCTACCCCCCTTAAAATGAATTTCGCCCTCAAAATTCGTCGGGGTTATAAATGGTTTACTAGTCGAAAATTTGTTTAATAGAAACCCACAACGTATAAAGGAATACCAAAACATTGCTTTAAAAACTAAAGTATGAAATGTAATGGTAACCCAAATTAACTCATCACTGGGTTTCCACGTAGGAGAACATAGGTGAAAATATGGATATGGAAGAAAAATATAACCATCATGTTCTGATGGAGAGTGGTAGAGAACCTGGCTATGAAAAAACCAATATTCACAAAGCTATTGATTTGTGATGATATAAGGTACCATCTGATTCATCGGATATAAGGGAACTAGGACAAAATTTTTGGTTTTCAAGATCATTTCCCTAAAGTAGATGAATTAAAATAAATATTTGCATGATTTTGGTACAATCTCACTATTGTTCGTGAAGTGAACAATTTCCACTTCATCCCTTAAAGAAATGAAGTTGAATTTGTTATTCGTGATGTGTTAGCAGATCATGTGATAGAATGATGGGACATTATATCTCTTTAAAAAAAGGTTAGTGAAATTTATAAGTCCATCTTATGGTTAGATTAATCGTATATGGTTCCAAAAATGAACTTATACTTCATATATCATACCGCTTAATAAAATAAAACTAGTTTCTACTAACCAGGGACTTCCTGTAGGCCAGTGGTAGGAGATAAAGGCCAGTCGAACTTCGGTTGTGGGTTCTATTCCCATAGCCTTGTTTGACACGATGGGTTGTCGCCCGTCTTGCATGTTGTCCTTTTTCTAAAACTACATTACTATATCACCCCATCAATAATATCGAAAAAGGTTCTATCCTTAAACAATACTAACTTATGTCCAACATAATACATTCCAATCTTTAGGATTATCCATAATATTATAGTCCATTGTCATATTATAGTGAAACTGATTACTAGAGATTTCATATAAGAAGCATGTTAATACCATCATTGATCCCCATATATCATAAGTTATGTCTTGTTGGTCACATTACAAACGATCTAAGGCCTTAATCATGTATTCTATTGAAAAATGAATACCCATTAAACCTTAGTGAAAACATGAATGCAGTTAAAAGTTAACACTTTCCACATAACAAAATCCTAAAAATTCTATATACTCAAACCATGATATCACTTAGTCCTTATATCAATCATGAGCTCATGAATACAATCAAACATCTTGTTATCCTCTTATTCCTTTATTATGCTCATATCATCTACTTTACAAAAATATCTGAATAACCTTTTATGGTTACTGGTACCATTCACCATATACTTTCAAATACTTTTAGGAAAAATAATAGTGTAAAAATCCTTAGATGATTCTTTATTCCATATTACCATTAACTATACAACATAACTCTCGATAAACATAAAATCATTCCACTACCTTCTAAAACAACTGACTGAGCTTCAACGCTTCTTTCAGCTCATATATCATTTGTAGTCTCCTCACCATCATCCACATAAATACTACCCATATGACCATGCTGATTCTCTTCATGAGATTTTCCATTAGGGAATTGGTTTGCATAATGCATGTACATTCCAAATTTAAAACATCTAATCATTGTTGATGTTGTAGCAATACCATTATCCTTGTCCATGGTGTTAACTGAACCTTTTCCTTTGCACTTACTGGCTTTGTGTCCTTCTTTTCCACACCCAAAGCATCTTCCAGTTCCTTTAAAACAATCTCCCTGATGCCTCTTCCCCCATGATTTACATGAGGAAAATTGAACTGTCATTCCTCCATGATCATCATGAAACTCCATCTTTATCTTATTATCTATGTCAGGAAACTTACCAAAGTTGAGATTATTGTTCATATAATGAGATTGATGATTAGGCATAATAACGATGTCTGGACTTCCAGATCCCATTTCATTTGGTTTCTCGTGAAGAAAATCATTCCATTGTCTATCATATCCTCCATTATCGTGAATCTTCATGTTTCCAGCCATTTTCTAAAACCCAAAAAGAATAGTGTGAGAGGCAAAAATCATGCTAGGGAAAACAAAATAGTAAAGGGGAAGCACCCTCAATATCTAACATCTTAGGTTAAATTCTAAGATAGTTACCGTAGTTCTAGGACTATATCCTATACGTATACTTATTCTTAGGGACATCCCTATACATACCTTAGAAATATCTGTAGGGATCTCACTAGCATTTTTGCATCCTAGTTTCCAAAGGTTGACTAAACCATTCCTCTGATACCAACTGTAGGGACCCGAAGCTTGACGTACATGGACATTACATTAACTTTTCAGAATACTTAATACATAAAAAAACAAACACACAAGGACCATAATAGTTTAGTGTCTTTGGAAACTCGGAATAAAATCATCTAATCGTGGTGAAAGATCTTCAACATCTCCCAATAAAGATCTTCCCTTTTTTTCCTAACTAAAACCTTTCTTTATATCCTGGGTAAAAGAAAACATAAAAGGGGTGAGCTCAAATGCCCAGTAAGGTTAAACATAGAGAACAAAAAATAATCCATAAACATTTGAATGCAAAAACATGAACATAAAATCTAAACATCAAAATCATGAGCAAAGACATAAATCATGGAAGTATATAGCGCATAGATCATAAACGAACATTTATCATGATAAAATATCTTGGAAGTAAAACTTGTAATTGTGGAAACCATTAAGCACATGATATGATTTCCATAGTAGCCAAGGCATTGCTGCCAAGACCATCTTAGTGGACAAAGTCCCTTTCTGAATCGAGTTCACTCCCGGTCCAGTCCTGTATTACTGAACCAGTTTAACATTCTGTTCCAGCCATGTCAATCTCATGAGATATAAATCTTTACCCAATGAATTTTAGGGAGATATAGGTCCCACCCATCTCATAATGAAATCATTCTTACTTGTGGCACAAATTAAACATACATCATTCCTAAAAACCCAATATATAAAATGGGTTTCATAAACATCATCCCATCATCACATAATCCATAAAAAAGTTATGGATATCATTTCATAATTAGAAAAGTGAAACCATGTAAATAATAGAGACATTATACTTGAAACATATTAAATAATGTCATCTTATATGAAAAATGGTTTTGATATAACACTTTAAATGAATTCTTGAGGAAAATATCCTTTGTTTATCAAAATCAATTTTTTTAACAAAACATCATGCAATTTTAAAAGAAGGATATTTTTTTTGAAAATAGTCATGAAATATTATGGATGAAGATTCATAAAAATAAGGCTTTATAAAACCATAAAAATCAGTTCGTGTCGTATAAGTTAAAAAAACATTCTTCTCGTACTTTTGCCAAAAAAGTCAAAAAGTACCTCGTATGGTAAACAAAAGAAAGATTCCGTCCATACGACGTGGTAAAAGTAAGAAAAGGGTAAAAATGTCTTAAACATACATGGAAGTAAATTAAACATTTTATGAAAACATTTTGAGAGCATAAGGACATGGATAATAAACATAACCCCCAGTAAATACTTATGAGTAAACAATCTCAGATAAGAATGAGATTGGAATAATTATCCCTTACCTTAGGTTTGATTTGCTTCGTAAGTGTATGAACCTCCTGTATAATTATTTAAATAATGTTATTGACTTATTACAGAATAATATTCATTGTTATGATATCATATATGGATCACTTGTGACTTTATATTACCCGTTCTTTTGTAAATTCCATGTTAAAGAGCGTTTTGGGTAAAATCGTTTCATTTGTCGTCCGTATTTTGACTTATAATTATTAATATTATTACTTAGATCATGATTAAATAATTATAGAATATAAAACATGATTTATATATAATATATATTCAGAATATACATATATATAATAGATCGATAAATGGAAAGAAATACACTGTTCATGGAGACGGTAGGTCGTACGTACGAATGAACGTTGTTTTCGTTTCCTCATTGGATTGAATGGAATTAATTGAATGACATACATATATATATATATATAAATCCAGTATCATTATTATGTCATATATTTCATGATTAATTATTATATATACTTTATAATCATTTATGAATGGTTAATCATTATGAATGAATCCCATCGCGTCGTGGAGACGGTATTCCGTACGTACGCAAGAGTGATGATATCATTCCCATGATCGTGGAATTTTATTGGAGTGTATGTATACTAGTAAAGAATCAATATCACTTTAAAATAATTATATATAGTTATCATTTACACAATTATACCCATCCAAGTAAGGTGGTGGTGGAAAATAGATTACACCACGGCGTGGAGACGGTATTCTGTACGTACGCACGCGCGGTGATTTCGTTTTCTGTAGGATGGATAGATGGTGAAATAGGGTTGTTTCATACTTATAATAACATATCAGTATATTAGTGATACTGATGTTATTACTTCATAATGAAACAACCTAAGAAGAATAACTGGAAGAAGAAATAAAGGTGAAAAAATAGGTAACGGACATTACCTCTTCTTTGAAGTGCCTCTTTGAGACCTCCTCTTAGGGAACATAAATTGGTCTATAAAGATGACCAGGACCTCTAGTATGTTTATAGGGAAGTGGAGAAGAGAATTTGGGAGGGGTTGGCCGAGCTTGAAGGCTCAAAGTGGTGTGAGGAAGAGAGGGAGGAGGTGCCCTTTTATAAGGGAGGGGAGGGGAACCTTTGGAAATCTTAAAAATATTAATTTATAATAAAACTAACCCCACTTAAAAACCACCAAAAATGACTCATATTCTAAGATTATATGATATAGGGTTATAATATCATCAAAAAATAAAATTTTTACTTGTTAAGAAATTATTTTAAACATTATCAACTTGATTTATCCTTACTAAATCAATTTAATTTTATTTGTGGTAATAACATTCTAAATTTTAATTTATAACAAAAAATTACTTATTTGTTGTGAATTGTCCATAATTGGATACTTTATAACATTTTAGACCATATAAATGAAAAATTAAAATTTTTAATTTTTTTTGTGATTTTTAAACAATTTTATAATATGTTATTTTTATAAAATAACAATCGTGTCAATTTTGACACTATTCATTTGTTTGAATT
This sequence comes from Viscum album, assembly GCA_963277665.1. Classification (NCBI taxonomy): domain Eukaryota; kingdom Viridiplantae; phylum Streptophyta; class Magnoliopsida; order Santalales; family Viscaceae; genus Viscum; species Viscum album. The sequence continues at coordinate 50,106,742 of OY728143.1, read as the reverse complement.
TAAATAAAATATATACAGAAGATATGTTCAAAATAAAAGCTTTAATAGATTCATAAAAGGTCATATGTATCTAGAAAATTATTGGATCACATTAAATAGTTCATATAATATTTATTTTGTTATTTTTAAAACCATTTATTTGGTTTATCTCTTAATAAAATAATTACTACAACATTTTTATATAATTATTTAATATACTTATTTGTTGCCTAAAAATAAAATCCTATTATGAATATAAAAATATTACCTTTCACAGTAATAATTTTACACGAATTTATCATCTTAAAATCACAATAGTTAAATTGTTAAATTTATTAAATTATCAAGGGGACAACTTGGGCATCATTTAAAATAAAATAATATAAGTGTCATAATCATCTTAATAAGGATCCAAATGGTCAAAAATTCGTCCAGTGGATGATTAGGGTTTATATATACACTAATAATAAGTTTTGTGCAGATTTTTGGGCCTTTTGATATGTATTGCTATTTCAATATAAAATATATTATTGATTTTTCAATAAATAAAAAATTCTGCATCATTAATGTATCACTATTAATGACAATTATTTAATCCCAAAAAATTCTAAATAAATTATCATGATGTAGATATTTTTATTATATTTCTGTAGACTATTCATGTTTTATGTTTTATGATGTTTATCACTAAATTAAAATTATTATACTTATAAGATTTAAGAGAGTGACATGTTGTCACTTTCTTTGGTTTTAATAATAATTAAATTATTTTCATGGTCAAAAGTCCATAAAATGAATATAATCTGACGCTTAGGTGATATGGGTATACTTTTAGCCATCCAATTTAATTTTTTGATGTGTTAGGGTAATTTTATAATATTATATTTACCCTTAATTACCCGATTTACCTTTAACTATGGTAAATAAAATTTACCGTAGTTACTATTCATAATTCCCAAAAATATAAAGTAGCCTATTAACATAATTTGGACCCACTTATTCCAAATATGGAATCCATTTTTCCAAATTAAATACACAAAAGTTGCAGAAATTAAATTAAAATTTATCCCGTTGTCGAAAGAAAACGGGTTTTTCTTTAAAACATTGCAAAAGATTGAATTTATTTAACCTACGAATTTAATATAAAATCAATGGTAATGACATAAATTATATTACATAGTAAAAATATATTCTATTTATACTTTAAAACCATTCAATATTATAATTTAACCATATAAATTATTGCGATGAAAAAAGTTGTATTTAATTAAAATATACTGTGTTTTTACTATTCATCAAAATATGAAAGTTACCAGAATAATATGAAAATTTTATGCAAATTAATTTTTTATTTCTTCATTCCAAATGAGAATTTTATTTTGAAAAATTGAAATTATAAACATGTCGAAACTAGATTTAAAGTGGGTGTGCCATCAAAAGGCAGCAAAACTGCATTTTTTTTATAAATACATATTTTACCCGAAAAATTTATTTTGTTCTTATACCATGTTCTAGAAAATTTGTAAGATGAATAATAATGTTATAAAATTTAAAATTTAGTTATACTATTCATAACGGCTAGTTCATAATAATATTATAATAATATATCTATGTTTAGTAAAACCCAGTATTGCGTACAACACACGCTATCGAGGAAGGTCGCGATTGTGTGTAATGCAAGCCAAGTCAGGGTTGCGTGTTGTGCAAGAATCCTTTGTTGTTTCGTATAACATAATCCAACCATATTTCATTTATACATTGAATATATATATATATATATATATATATATATATATATATATATATATATATACACTCGCGGTTGCGTAGAATAACTATTATCAAAATTGTGTGTAACACGATCCAAAAATAGTGTTGCGTATACTGCAAGCTAATACGGTGTTGCATATAGTGCAAGGTAATCTTGGTGTAGCATACAACACAAGACATTAATGAAATTAAAAGAATATTTTTCGTAAAATCTCGGCGTGTTACATGATCGACTCACCAAGACTGCCCATTTTATAGCTATTCGGGAAGACCTCTCACATGAACAACATTCAAGGATATATGTGAAGGAAGTAGTGAGATTGGATGATTTTCCACTCTCAATTATCTCTGACCGTGATCCAAGGTTCACATCTAAATTCTGGAGGATCCATCAATATGCTTTGAGTACTAAATTAAATTTCAGCAGGGCCTATCACACCCAAACTAATGGCCAGTCTGAAAGGACTATTCAGACGCTTGAAGATATGCTAAGAGCCTACTCTCTTGAATTCAAATGTGGTTGGGATCATCATCTCCCATTGGTTGATTTCTCATACAACAATACATTCCACTAGATTATTCATATGGATCAGTATGAAGATCTTTATGGGAAGCGATGTAGAACTCTAACCTGTTGGGATGAAGTTGGAGAACAAAAGCTACTTGGTCCCGATCTTGTTCAAGAGATGACAGAGAAGGTTCAAGTCATCCAGAAACACATCAATGCTGCTCAAAGTCGGAAAAAGAGCTCTCTTGACAACCATCGAAGGGACTTGGAGTTCGATGTTGGCGATAATGTCTTTCTTCAAATATCTCCATGGAAGAGAGTCATGAGATTCGGGAAGAAAGGGAAGCTAAGCCCAAGGTACATTGGCCCCTTTGAGATCCTTGACCATATAGGAGCCATGGCCTATCTTCTGGAACTTCCACCGAATATGGCTCAAGTTCATGATGTGTTTCATGTATCACTACTGAGAAATTACATACCAGACCCCTCACATGTACTAAACTCAGAGGTGGTACAGTTGGAAGATGATCTATCATATGAGGAGCATCCGGTAAAAATTTTGGACCGAAGTGATAAGGTTCTACGCAACAAGACAACCCTCCTTGTCAAAGTGTTGTGGAGGAACCATAAGTTTGAGGAAGAAACTTGGCAACCAGAAGAGGCGATGAAGGTGAAGTACCCTCACCTGTTTGTGTAAAGTGAAATTTCGGGGGCGAAATTTCTTAAGGGGGGATGAATGTAACGACCCAAAGTATTTCAATGGAAAATTCCCTTCTTATATTTATGTCACAAAAACACAAAAATAATGAACTACTAAGTGAAAAGTGACCTTTAAACATATTTTTGTCACCGCTATGTCTGGAATTTTAAAAATCCGACATACACGGTTGTGTTCAAGATAGTTTTTGGAGTCTAATGAAACAAAAATAATTTTTGGTGAACAGTAACCTACCCTTATGAATAGTAATATTACCCTTATAGTAAATAAGATTAACATTACCTATGAATAATAAAATAAAATTTAGACATCATAGAAAGTGACAATTTGACCTTAGTAAACGATTTTGGTATTTTATAAGTCATAAATAATTAATTATAATTAATTAATTCATTTAAAAGAATATTTATTTCCCTGAAATTTACTCATAAATTATTGAATCAATGTCTAATAGCTTTTATATAATTTTATAAGACACAAAGTAATTTTTGAAAGAACTATAAATTCAGTTTTAATCTTAAAAACTGTTTTTTTAAGTAAATTATGATTTTATTTATATATTTAATTAATAATATTTAGAAAATTATTTTTGAAAAATGGACTTCATTTTTTAATTCTACATGTCAAAAAATGGTTGGGGTAAATTTTTGTGATTTTTCGGAGATACTTGAATTTTTGGTGAATAGTAGAATACATTAATTTACGATATAAATACATTTTAATAAAAACCCACAATTACTAACATCACAAGTGATGTAAGTAACCGAATCCTGAACTCACATGCCTTATTTACTATTCCTGGTCATCCAAGACTCACTTTTCCTTGTCTTAGGTGAAATTAATAAACTAATCAATTTTATATTAAGGAAACCCCTCTCCCCTCCACTATAAAAGCCACCCTTCACTCCCTCTTTTCCTCACACCTCTCAAGCTCCAAGCCTTCTCTAAACTCTGCCCAAACACCTTCCCTAGCCTCTCCCCCACGTCCAAGATCATCTGTTCTCATCAAAAGACCAAGCATAGGCCCTCAAGGAGGTTCTCAAGTGAAGGATTCAAGAGGTAATTTCCCTCCCTCTTCTCCTTTAATTTCCTTTCAAGTTCAAGTTCCTTTCTTGATCTCTCCCAACCTATCTTCATCCAAATTGTTTTGTAACTTCAGAATTATACGTATAATGTAATATGATGATTCTAATGGTATATTATATCACCCCACACCCTTTCCCTCATCCTTTTATTTTATTAAAGAGAACGTTGTTCATGTGTTGATAATTTATCACGTTCAAAAACGACATGTTCTCTTCTTCCATTTCTACCTTCAGATCTGGTCATGAAATCATTTTTATAGTTGAAACAGAATATTTTCTATGTATTATGTTCTATTTTATGTTATGTAAATAACATATGGCCATATTACTAAGTGAAGAGTTAAAATGAGTTCGTTGTGATCCAAAACCCGCTCAAAAATTTTCATTTATTTCTTATCTAATGATTCGTCCACATGGATCTAATATAAATCATTATAAAATCATTCAAGATTATATAATATCATTAATAACATGTAATATAATTTCTGTTTGTTTACCCACGATCTACCCAAATATCAATTTAAGCATACAAGTGGACCGCCCAAGAAAACCATGAAAACGAACATCCCCAGTCAATGTTTTTAAACTCTATAAGTCATCCAAAGAAACATAATATGAAATAATGAAACCATAATGAACCCTATTAATGTATAAAAGTTTCTGTAATTTCTCATTAATGAATATAATGTCATTATACAGTACATTAAAGAGAAGGAGGCATTCGAGTACAAGGTAAGGGGAAATCTCAATCACAATTTTCTTCCTTCAGGTTCTTCCTCTTTCACTCCATTTTTGATATGGTTACTCCTCAACGATAATTTGTTCATCATTTACTTTTATTTTTTGGGATAAACATGTTTTTCACTGGTTTTTATTTCCATCAAAAAGTTTTCCAAAAGAACTCTTCTTTCAAGATCTCACCTTTTACCTCTCATTCAAGGTTGATGGTTCTTGTATCAAGCATATTGTTCCCTCTTTCTTTTGGGAACCCAAAGCTTATGAATGTGTTATTATGAGAAGAAACCCATTCCATTCCATTCCATGGGTTATTTATGTACATGTTTGATTTGTGTTCTATGTGGCAAGCATGATAATTATAATGTTATGATGTGACAGGGGCACCCAAAATTATATAGCGCTCCAATGCATTGGGTAAAGTGATGAATCTAATGAGTAAATGTGAAATGATGTGTGGAAAAGATGCTAGCTTTGTTCACAAGTATGTGTGGTAGTTAACCACTAAGACATGATGTTTCATTTTTATGAATTTCCACATTTCAAGTTTATTGTTTATGCTCCTCTCATGTTCATGATCTTTTGCCTATGTCATGATTATGCTCACCCCATGATGTATTGTTCTTATCTATCCTCTTACTGGGCTTCTAGATCACCCCTTTTTATGTATATCCTCAAGTGTATACATGTACTAAGGAGATGGAATGTTCCAATAAGAAGCTAGATAAGATGAAATTAAATAAATGTTTATGGTTGATGTTGTATTTTTTATGTGTGGTCCTAGTTTTCCCATGACACTAAACCCTTGGACCCTCTATGTGTAATACAATTGAGTTTTTTATCTTTGAAATGATGTAATAGTAATGAAAGAAAAGGCTGGGTCACTATAGCTATGGGTTCGACGGAGAAGACTTTCGTACTGGAATCCTCCGTGGGTTCGACGACGACGACAACCATATAAGAATCCTCCGTGGGTTCGGCGGTGGCGACTACTACTTGTATCCTACCTGGGTCCCAAAATAGATGAATCAGTGGCTACATCTGATCATCTTACGAAGAAGTATACATGTGTGAGCTGAGTCTTTAATTTCAATCATTATCTTCGATATGATTTACTTTCTTTCCTCTGTGGATTGATATGTGCTTTCCTGTGTGGATTAGGTTGTACTATCCTGTTTGGACGTGATCGAACTTGGGCTCGGATGTTAGAGCCGAACTGGAATTGATGACTTAGTTATATGTATGGGCATATACCTAATTAGTTTTGGATGTTACTTCGTTATTGTATCATTTCTTTGTGGTTTATCTTTTGTGGATTCTGGGAGACAATCGGGGGTATCAGGGTCCCTACTGAGTATCGTATACTCACCCCTGCACGGGCTTCGCCCTCACTACATTGTGTTGGTTGCAGACGATGGACATCACTGTTCGTGGTTGAGCCTTGTAGAGCTGGATGGTTATCGGAGGAGGAACCCACGACGAGTTGCTGCCCAGAGGTGGATATCATGATGAGTCGATACCTAGAGGAGGACCACTGGACGGAATGTATACAGGGTGGACGGTTGGACCCAAGGAGCTGAGGAGGCTATCTGTACCCACCCATCATATGGGATTTCCAGTGGACAGCTCGGCGTTGCTTCTTTACTTTTTAGTTGTTGTACTTCCTTTCCAGTTTTACATTACTTTCAGTTTGGGTTTGTATTCTGGCCCACTTACTTTTCTACACTTACTATTGCACTCACTTTACTTAGTGTTTACTTATGTTGTCTTACTCTGTGGTGTTGTTTCCTTTATAAAGGCAAGGAATTCCCCTTTTTTGTCGGGATTTACGCCTTTGTTGCTAGTCGCCAGCCCCTGGCCTATGGAAGGCAGGCTTGGGGTAGTCACGACATGGGCCCCGAGGACGGGTCGTGACATAATCTATGGAACATCATATTTACATATTAAATAATAAATTCAAAATAACTATAAAAAATAAAATAGAAAAATATTTAAAATAATAAATAATGCAATAACAATAAAAATTAGTTCCAATATAATTAATCTACAGAATAAATCATTACCCAATATAAATGGGACTGTATCATAGGTTAAACATTATCATATATAATGCCCAATAATCATTCCATGAATATATCCCAGTGTATTGATCATTTTCAATATATTAAAAGTATCCAAAATGATTACCAATGACAATATAATGTTAAAAAATGGATTAAAAATTTTCCATCATGGTAGAGAACTTATAGGGATTCCATAATTTTTTATGGAAAATAATCATATCCAAATGAAAAATTTTATTCATACTTGAAATTAGAGTGAGAGAGATTGATAAATAGAGAGTTAATATAAAGATTTCTAAAATTATAATAACTCGTTATTGAAAATTAATAAGAAAACACAATAAAAATAATTTTTTATATATTATAAGACCCTATCAAAAATATATTTTATGATTAGTATCTATATAGTTGTAAAAAAAGTATTTATTATATAAAAATATCAAATAAAAATTCAAAAAAACATAAATTCTTATAGTCAATGAATATATGACATAACTCAATGAAGAGAAATTTAGTCTCGATTATCCAATGCATAGTGTGGTGCTTATATGTATATCCCTTATCTACAAGATTAATAATATTCTTTTAATTTCTACCCTTATATTAACCGGTTTTAATTTATATATTATTAAAAAAATTATTTATTCAATTAATATCATGAATTATTCATTTATTAGAATATTTTTTCAGTAGTAATTATTTTTTAGGTTCATAAATGAATAATTCATTAACGTCATTGGTTTCACAATAATTATAACATCATGGTAGTTTCTAATTTATTTTAATATATAAGACTTTTCAGATAGAACACTATGCTTCGACAAATCGTGAATTACTCTAGATATATTATTATTTTTATGTGAATGTAATTGAAAATATGTTTAATTATTGGGTATCAAGAGTAACAATAAAATTATAATATTTACATATATAATTATTCCTTAATAAAAATCATTTAATTAAATCTTAGGAACAAATAACAACATTCTAAATGATATAAATTAGATTATATTTTGTGAAAATGAATAAATATTTTATTTACTATATTTTTATATACTATATATATATCACACTAATGAATTAGTATTTTCATAAATATATTTGAATTGAAATAAATTAAATATTATAATCATTCATATATTGATTATAAATTGTTTACATGTAAATATAAAATTATTTTAATGTAATTAATGTTATTTTTTCATAATACTATATTTATGAGCATATTGTGTTTTTATCAATGTAAATGAAATTAATCCATTTTTATGAATTATATTAATTTAATTTGTAGATTATGTATTTGAAAACCTATATTGAAATTTCTCTAAATTTTATTACATTCCAAGAAATGATAATAATTTATTTCATTTAATAAAATACATAAAAAATATTTTTATTGGGTTTTCTGTCCAAATATTAGAATTAATATCTCCTAATTAAAGTATATGAATATTTAAAAATTGATTGATAATTTAAATCTTAAATTAATATAATATTTAATAAGGAAACATAATTTTTTTGTCATTTTTAATTTTAACCATGGTAAAATTTTAACACCTCAGTAACTAATAAAAGGGAATTTGTTGTAAAAATTATTGGATAAGGTCTAAAATTATCTAAATATAATACCTTTATTTTATTATCACTTTAATTATTCAATCACAACACAATATTATTAAATATTTACTTTTATCAACATTTCTTGGATGAAAATATTATTATTATTTTATGATAATAGTAATTATAGAAAGACACTTTAAATAACTTATTATGTTTTCATCGTAGGATATGAATAAAAATTATATATGATAAAAATATAGAAAATAAAATTGATGACCAATAATCAATATTTAACATATGTAATAAATTATAAATTTTTTGTAATGTTATAATTACATAAATGTTTTTTGCATTATTGAATCATTAATTTTAATGGATGTTAAAAATGAAATAAATTTGTTTCACAATATTTAAAATTATACAGTTTCGATAATTTATAGAAACCAATTATTTTTAATGAAAAAAAGTTATATAAATAATGTTTTAAATATTCCAATTATAAATTCATGTTAACATAGATGATTATAATTTCAAATTATTGGAATTTTCCCTAAAATATCTTTATTAAAAAAAATTGTTAAAAAATAATTATATAATTTTCTAAAAATAAAAAAAATTATATTTTTTTGGATTATTGAAAATTTTATAAAAAATAGTTATTGATTAATTTATATTCCACTTGGAATTTTTATAATTATATTTATCACCATTAATGATTGAATAATTGGTGACAATCTTTATGGGTAATTAATGTTAATGTGGGGTAAAACCAAAAGATACATTTTTAAATAGTATATAAACATTTAAAAAATTTATTTATTGAATATATTTCTAAATTATACTATATATAATCATTTACAAGATATTTTGTATCCCATTTTCTTGTGTAAGTATTATATTATACATCAATGATTCAAATACATAATATTTTGGAACCAATATCACATATTAATATGAACATTAACCTCTTCTTATACACAACTTATTAATATACATAGCTCGAGAAAAATTTAAACCAAAAAGTTTTAAACATAAATATAATTATTTTAGAATATTTTATCTTTTAAAATTATAAATCAAATTTCCTTATGAAGTGATCTAATGAAGGATTCCCAATAATTAGTTAATCGTCTATATTGATACACATTATATTAATTCTATATTATATGTCCCCAATATTTTATTTACCCATATTTGAATATATAAATAAGTAAAATTAACTAATTTAAATTATATAATTTTTATATAACAACCATTACCAATTTTAAATCCACCACAATGAAAAATTAAAATTACATCTTGAATATATACCGACTACCGCCTCCATGATAGACATAATTTGTCATAATTATATCTCATGGTGAGTTATATAGTTTAATTTTATAATAATATTATATTTTATTTAATTAATTTTAATTTTTAGGATAAAATATTATCTACAATATAATAATACATTACATTTAAAGACCAAAATATCGCTCGTACATAAGTGTGGACTACCACCTCCACCAAGTGATGTGATTCATTTTCTTTTTCTTTTTTTAGAATGTATTAATAGTATATTTTTTGAATATATAATATATAAGTTATACTTGTGATTAAATAATAGTAATTATTATTTATATATCTTTGGTTCCATCTATAAAAAGGTTTAAACATCACTTTATAGTAAGTATGAACTACCATCTTCTGGATTTGATGTACCTACATCTCAAAACCACAAAATGTTAATTGTTTTAAAAGTGTATATAATGAATAAATGAGAAAATTATAATATTATTGTCAATATATATGGTAAAACCATGGACAATGTGTATGGATCCGAATATCCAAAAGAAACATCTATGAGAAATGGATTTGTGATCACCCAGAATGATGATTTTATGAAGGAAATATTGATAATGGAGTAATTAAAAAAATATACCTGAATTAATTATAGTAATAAAATTATTAATATTTTTTTAAATATTTATATATTATTTCCATTCATTATAAATGATATTTTATTACTTTCTATAAAATACAAAACATGAAGTAATGTTTTCAAAATTACCATTTTTTAGACATATGATATGCTCACCACAATTTTTTTTGTGAATTTATTTTCTATGATTTTAGATTATTAATATTTGAATTATAATAATGGAGATATAATAATCTATACATATTTCTATTTTTAGGATTTTTTGTTCAAATAATACGAAAACTATATGTGTTATTTATATAAATATTATTTTCTATACAAGATTCATGATAACAAACTATTTTAATTAATACAATGATTATAATAACCATTTCATATGTTTAATATTGAATATATTTATAAAAATGTAACATAATGATTTATTTGAATTTATTTATTTCAATATGATTATGATTAAAAATTTACTAATATTGTATGTGTTTATGTCAAATCATATTTTCTTATTATAATTATTAAATTCATATTGTTGAAAATTATAGAAACTTTAAAGACCAGAAATTTCCGTTGAATTTTTTTTTTCATTAATACATGAGAATTTTATGAGTCCACGAAAACTGATGGCGCATGATTTCGAGGACTGGTGTGCCTGGCATCAATATTGGAAGTTTTGTTCGGGTATGTTCAGTAAACATACGAGCGGGTTTTTTGAACATTTTAACTAGTGCTTGGAATTGAAATCTGAGGGCACTGTTGAACTCGCAGCACTAGTTGTCACATATGAAGACTTTCACCTTGACGAAAGTTGGTCAAGAATAAAAGATAGTTTTTGGGTTTTAAGAGAATGATTTAAATAAAAATAATGTGTGTGGCATTATTTTTATTTATTGGTTAAAACCTCCACATGGAAGTTGGAGGTGGGACCACCACACCTTAACCTCCCATGAGAGGTTATGGTGGTGGGTCCCACCCAAACCTAACCTCCTGCGAGTAGTTACAATGTGGGGTCTACACAGAACTAAACCCTCTATTAATGAGGGAGAGGAAAACCTCTCATCTCCCCTTATTAATGAGGGAGTGTCTCCCAAAAATAATCTCCTTTATTGGTGCCAACTCCATTAACTTTATTATTGGAAAATCCTCCACATTAATTAAGGAGATAGGAGTTAATTAATTCACCTATTTTGAGTTTTGTTCCAACAAATTAAATAATAGATTAATATAATCTATTATTTGGCGTGGCATATTCATTTTGGTGGAAACTTCATAGAAGAGAGAACTTAGGAGAATTATAATTATTTAATGGAGAACCCCATATCCCAATGAAGAACGAAGAATGCCTTCTTCCAATGAAGAACACCAGCAAGGAGTGTCATTGACTTATTCCTCGGAGGGAACCGATGTGGGGCGTCTTTTATGACCGACTTCCCTCCTCATCGTCATCAATGAACCGTCGCACGATCTCACGATCTAAGGATTGAATGTGTGTGGTGGATGCAATGAACGATGATCTCCTCTGTCTTCTTACCCGTGACTTCGTCAGCGACCAATGATCAAGGTGGGGGTAATTATTTGACATTGTTTTATTTGCGGGATAATGTGGGGTGGTTTGTTTGATCTTTATCCCCTATTCTTTTCAGGAGTAATTCTATGAAAAATCAACAAAGCTTGAACTGAAGTCTACCACCCTAAATGTGGAGGGTGTGAGCCAAACCCACAAGGCCTAACCCCTCTGTCGTTCATGTTTGTGAAGATCATACGTATGGAGAAATAAGAAAAAGAGGTGTTGAAGGAAACAGGCAAAGGCCACACTTCCGGAGGCCTCTACAAGACGTGTCGCGCCCTGGCCGCGCCGTCCGCCGGCCGAACCAGCCGAGCTACCCTAGCTCGCACCACTGCCGGCTTCCTGGGTCTTCTTTGTCCCGCCTGGCCGCCTCCCATCCTACCCAGTCGCCCACCGGCCCTCCATCCGGCATGCCCATCCGCCTCCCGGCCGCTTTCTTGGCCGCCTACTGGCATGCACAGTCGCCACCCTCATCTCGTTCGCCTGACGTCTTGAGCCACCACCTGACATAACATGCTCCCTGGTCGCGCCGGCCTCTCGACCAGGCTCGTGGAACCCCATGCGGTGTCCTAGAAAAACTGTCCTAGCAATGCCCTTCGGGCCGAGCCGTACCAGGCCACACCCTCGTGGCGCTCCGTGCCGAACCAGCCTCAAGCCTGGGACAAACCTCCCACGCGGACAGTTGGGCTGGGATATGCGGGTTGTGTCAAACCTAACAAGTTGGCCCAACCAATGGCATGGGCCAGACCCAACAGGTCTGACCGGGTTGACCCAAACTAGGTTGGCCCTGACTGGTTCACACCGGGTTGGTCTGACCGAGCCGGACCAGAACTGGGCCCACTACCGACACTTTATATTTTTTTCCAATCATTGGCACCAGATGACCATTTGAAGAACCGTCTGTGGCGCTGGTATCCTTGGAACACGACAGTCACTTGGAGTATACCCCACTAGATATTGGGAAGTAGTTGAGATATAGTCAGGTTGGATCATGCATGAATCCAACCAGGCCCTCAAGTCTAAAAGTCTAATAACTCACAGACTGGGCGTCTGATTGACATGCCATCTGTTGTGTAGAGAACCATATGATGTGGAAAAACTTTGAGATACTTCTACGTGGTAATTCATGAATTTTTGAGTATATACTTGTAGCCCGTGGAGTGGATCCTCATGGAGACGAGCGAGCATAGTGAAGAGACAAAGTTGATGGCTGAGACCTGACGACTGCTGACCGATTCGACTCAGAGTGATTCTACTAGCCCAGTGGGGAGTGCCTTGGAGTCGCAGTAGAACCACAGGGGGGAGATACTTAGTGACACGGTAGGCCCACAATACTTGATGGGAGGAGTACCTCAGTAGGCTATGAGGGGTAGCACCGTGGTGATGAGGAAAAACCACTGTGGGGACCACCTTGGTGACATAGAGGACCCACAATACTCGATAGGAGGAGTACCTCAGTAGTCCAAGGATATTGGAAAGTGCCTTTGTGACATGGAAGTCCCACTGTACTCAATAGAGGAGGATTTATCCAGCATATAAGGTTTAGATAGTGTGACTGGGGATGTTACTTGATACTACCCATAGAATAAAATTCTTTTTTTAGTTGAGTCAATAACATTGTGTTTTCATCATGATTGAGATGGATTACATGATAACATCGATATATGTATGTGAATACACCGATGTCAGTTTATATGTTGATTTCATAACTTCTTGTTTATCCTTCTTTGATTTTGTGAGACCTTGAGGTTATTAAGGTCCTTACTGTGTATCATTATACTCACCCCAACACGGGCTATGCCCGCACATCGTTGGGTTGGATGTAGACGTTGGACATCACTAACCAAGGCTGAGAGTACAAGGACTGGATGGTACCTAAGGGTGGACCACACAGCTTGATGATACACGGAGGAGATTGATATACATAGAGGGCGGTGGAGGATTTCTATACCTACCCTTTATGTAGGATTTCCCAGTGGACGATGCATTATAACTTGATGGTTATTTAGTTTTCTCATTATCATTTACTCTTTGTCTATTTTCAGGTTTTAAATGAAATTATATTAATGTTTTAGTGATTTACATCATTGGTGATCGTCTCCATCCCCTTGTCTATGGATGGAAGGCTTGGGGTAGTCACGACACGGGCCCCGAGGGATGATTCATGACAAATGGTATCAGTGAAGTTGGTTCTACCATAGAAAATATGACTATAATATTTTGAATGAGAAAATAGTTTTATGGGTACTGAGTGTTGTTTTATGTTCAGGAAGTCCATTGTTAGTGTAGCAGCCGAGATATCCATACACCAGGACCCTGACTACTGATTTCCGACTTAGTGAAGAAAACACTGATTGTGTGTCTGTTTTCAAAAGTTTTCTTTAAGTCAACTCAACCAGGTCATCTCACCAGGTATAACCTTTTACTGCGTGACATTTTTTTTCAGGATGCCTCCTTGAAGACGACCATCTAGTTCCCCGAGAGTTGTATGCATAGATAGACCAGTGAGAAATGAGGCATCGGTGCAGGGCCCTCTTCTAGTAGAGCCACCAGTGGTACCACTGCCCATTGGGCCACTGATGCCACCAACCCTAGCAGCAGACGATCCACGCTGCTTGAGCACATTTCACGAGTTCTAGTGCCCTAGGCTATCCAGGTTCATGGGAGAGACGAACCCGCATGTAGCTGAGGATTGGTTGGTGGTTTTGGTTAGAATTTTCAGATTGGTAGGGACACCATCCGACCTTATGTTGATCCTTGCCACATGTCTTTTTTAGTCAGTATTAGGCAGATGGTGGAGCCTGATTCTCCTGGTGCATGAATAGGTGACACTACATTGGGCAGACATTGACAACCTATCTCAGGTAGAGTTTGTCCGAGCCACCATACATGCAGTACAGATAAAAGAGCTACTTAATCTACAATAGGGTAGCATAAGGATGGCACAATACTCGGTGAGGTTCACTGATCACTCGTGATACTCCACAGATATGGTACGCGACCCTTTATTCAGGGCCATGTCCTTCGAGGATGGGATCTGGCAAGAGATCAGGGCATCAAATGATCTACCTCATCATCCTGATGCAGGAAGGGTTGTTATAGAAAGTCCTATTAGTGGACAGATTATTTGTTGAGTAGTCTCCTGCAATGAGACCCACTACTAGTCGACATGCGGTTGAGTGTTCTGCAATTCGCAGTTGACAGATGTTGCAGAGGTCCAAGAGGACCAGAACCATGGTTGGAAGACCTCATGACTTAGGATCTGTTGTGTGGGGAACTCGGGGCAGAGACATACATTCCAGGAGCATGCAGTATTTCTCATGCGGCGGGCAGGGTCACATGGTTCATGACTATCAAACCCGTCGTTCAGATGATCAGCAGCTAGTTGAGTGACCATCTAGTAAAAGTCTTAGGTTCAATTGAGGTTATCCTCAGGGCGCATGAAAACATGGCCGAGGATCTGGTCTTGCTACTAGTGGTTGATGACGTTATGTGGTGTTACTACAAAAACCACCATGAGGTCCACCCTAACTACTGGGAGAATTTGTACTGGCGAGTGCTCATCTCCAGGTAGTTGAGGCATACGATCAGGGAACTCTGGAGATGATTCAAGGTATGATCTACGTCTACTCCACCTTAGCTACAGTATTTTTAGACAAAGGTGCCCATCACTCTTTCATTTCTATTGCCCCTATTTGGAGATCGGATATTCCAATGGAGTTGTTGGATCTATCCTTATGGATAGAGACTCTTATGGGAGAAAACAAGATGATTACGCACTAGTGACGGCAGTGTGAGCTTACTCTAGGAGGCGAGATCTTCATGTGGGATCTCCTCGAAGCGGCATCGAGGCCATACGTTGTCATCTTGTGTATGGACTAGTTATCTATATTCTATGATCAGATTGATAGTATTGGGTGAAATTTGTGGTGTGTCCGCATGGATGGGACCTGGTTCTCCTTCACCGGAAAGAATGGATCAATTGTAGCACATAATGGACTTTCCTGAAAGAGTGTACAACTGTTCACTCATCAGTTGGATTGCCTTACCCTCAGAGTATTTTATGTAGAGAGTCCAATTTATCATGTAGTGGTGGATGAGTATTTAAATTTTTCCCCAAATGATGTTTGAGGTCTACCTCCTCACAGAGAAGTTGATTCCTATATTGAACTATACCCCTGGATGAAAACGTTATCTACACCAGCGTATCGGATGGCTCTTGTGGAGCTTCGCTTGCTAGAGGACCTGTAGAAGAAGGGATTCATACGTCCCAATGTTTCTCCATGTGCAGCCCTGATTTTGTTCGCCAAGAAGGTGGATTGAGGCTTGAGACTTTGTGTCAATTTCCATTGCCTGAACCAGGTGACCGTGATGAAAAAGTAACCACTTCATAGGATTGATGACCTCTTTGATCAGCTGAAGGGAGAACGATTGTTCTCAAAGTTAGACCTTAGATCAGGCTATCACCAGCTCAATGATTGAGAGGAGGTTGTGAAAAAGTTGACATTCAGATGTCGGTATGGCCACTACGTGTTCTTATTTATGCCTTCCGGCATAACCAAATCTCCAGAAGTGTTCATGGGAATCATGAATAGGATCTTCCATCCATACCTCGATCCCTTTGTCGTAGTCTTCATCGATGACATTCTTATCTACTAAACTACTGAGGAGGAGCATGCATACCAATTGAAGGTAGTATTGGACACACTCCAAGAGCACCAACATTATGGTAAGCTCGTGAAGTTCTAGTTTAGGATCTGAGGGTTTCTCTTTTTGCGACATGTCATCTCGGAGGATGGAGTTGCAGTAGATCCAGTGATGATTGGGGCAGTACTTTCTTGGGATCCACCCAAGAGTGTGATGGAGGTACGTAGTTTCCTGGGTTTGGCGGGTAACTACCGGAGGATCGTTCCAGACATCTCTAGAGTTTCAGCACCACTATCTGCCTTGAAAATGAAGAGGAAACCCTTCTTGTGGTCGAAGAGATTCTAGTAGAGATTTTAGGAGCTATGGCAGAGGCTGAAATGTGCCCCCATCTTGGGGCTTCCAAAAGAAAGAGTAGGGTATGTAGTGTACTGTGACACATCAGGGACCAGACTTGGGTGTGTCTTAATTTCGGAGAGATTAGTGATCTTGCATGGTTCTCGGCAGCTGAGACAACATGAGTAGAACTATGCTACCCATGACCTGGAGTTAGCAGTAGTGGTCTTCACCATGAAGATGTAGTGACACTATCTGATGGGAGAATGTTTTATCGTGTACTATGATCACAAGAGTCTCATGTATATTTTCACTCAGAAGGTCATGAACCTAAGATAGTAGTGATGTCTTGAGTTCCTCCAGCACTATGACTTCGAGATATTATATACTCCTAGAAAGGGAAACTTAGTAGCAGATGCACTCAGTAGGTGATCAGGTATTCAGCTGCTAGGCGAGGCGATAGAGCAGCTGGATTATTTACAGATATCCTTTGTGGACCGGGATGAAACAATTTTACTTCTGTATCTTACAGTCACTCCTCCACTTATTCAGCGAGTTAGGTAGGCCTAGCATGGATAAACTGACTACGAGACACGATGTGCTCAGATATCCATAGGGCATGCACCTGATGGATTTTTTTGAAGGTGTGGAGCACATCATCCTCTTTAGATGACATAAAATGGTTCCAGTGTCACTTCAGGAGGAAGTGTTGAGGGATTTCCACACGTCCCCTTTAGTGGTACATCCAAGAGTGGAAAAGATATACCAAGAACTTCAACAACACTGTTGGAAAGGTATGAAAAAGGAAGTAGCAGATTTTGCCTCTCGATGAGTCACTTGTCAGCAAGTGAATGCAGAGAATCAAGTACCAGCATGCTTGGTTCTGCCTTTAGAGGTCCCAATGTGGAAGTGGGATGGAATATCCATGGACTTCGTTATGGGTCGTCCACGTACATCCAAGGGTAACGACTCGATTTGGGTAATCATCGACCGACTCACCAAGTCGGCCCACTTCATACAGATCAGAGAGTGGGGTTCTGTAGAGATATTGCGATGACTCTACGTGAAAAATATTATGAGGCTACATAGAGTACCTTCTTCTATGGTCTCCAATCATGACACGTGTTTTACTTCCTAGGTATGGAAGGGGTTGCTGAAGGATCTCGGGACATAGAATCATCTGAACACCTCCTTCCATCCTCAGATGGATTTCCAGACTAATCATACCATTCAAACCCTTGAGGACATGTTTCGTTCTTGTGTACTTGGCTTCGGTCGAAGCTCATAGAATCACATACCTTTAATGGAGTTTTCATAAAATAACACCTATCACTCTACCATAGGGACGACACATTTTGAGGCGTTATACTGACGACCTTGATGATCACGTTTGTGCTGGACTGACACTGGGGAGTTAGCACTAGTGGGACCAGATATGGTATGGGATACCACGTGAAGGTGAAAATTATACCAGAGCGGATGAGGACTGCACAGTGAAAGCAGATGTCTTATGGTGATAGGGGACAAATACATCTAGAGTTTGAATATGGCGACTATGTCTTTCTACGGGTCTCACCCCGATGATGTTCTTAGAGATTTGGTCATGGCAGTAAGGTATCACTGAGATTCATTAGAGCTTTCCAATTCTTTAACAGATTTGGCGAGGTAGCTTACAGCTTATCTCTTCCACCTCTGTTGCTCCGGGTGCACATCGTTTTCCACGTATCTCACCTGAGGAGATATGTTAACGTCCCTTCTCACATCATCGATAATGGAGAGATGGAAATCGATGATGGGGAAATATTCAGGGAGGTTCCATTGGATATTGAGGATTGATATGAGTGAGTCCTTTGAGGATGGTCGGTAGCTCTGGTGCACATTCTCTGGTAGCAGGGGAACCTCCAAGAGAGCACATGGAAGCGGGAGGCTCAGATACATGCTTTTTACCCCCAGTGTTCCCTTAGTTCGAGTTGTATCTTAGAGGTACATAAATCCCTGAGGTGGGGAGAATTTAATGTCCCTGAATTTCTGTGGAATTTTTTTTCTTATATACATGGAAATTTTATGAGTCTTTGAAAAGTTAAGGTGTGTGATTCTAAGGCCCGGTGGACCCATAATCAATTTCGAATATTTTTTTCAGGTACGTTTAGTAAATGTAGGAGAGGGTTTTTATAACTTTTTAAACGGTGATCAAAATTGAAATCTAAGGGCACCGTTGAACTCGCAGTGCCGGTTTCCGCTTAAGAAAACTTTCAGCTTGACGATAGTTGGTCAAGAATAAAAGAAATTTTTTGGGTGTTTAGATAATGATTTAAATAAAAATAAATTGTGTGGAATTATTTTTATTTGTTGGTTAAAACTTCCACATGGAGGTTGGAGGTTGATCCACTACACCTTAACATCCCATGAGAGGTTATGGTGGAGGGGCCCACCCGAACCAAACCTCCCGTGAGATGATACGATGTGGGGACCACATGGTACTAAACCCCCCTATTAATGATGTATTGTAAAAACACTCAACTCCCCTAATTATTGAAGGAGTGTCTCTCCACACTGTCCATTTTTTTGGTGCCAACTCCCCTAACCCAATATTTTCCAATTCAACCACATTAATTAAGGGGATCCATTTTAATTAATTCACATATTTTGAATTTTATGCCAACAAAATAGATAATATATTATCATAATCTATTATTTATATTGTCATATTCGTTTTGGGGGAAACTTTGGAGAATAGAGAGATTTAGAGAATTAGAATTATCCAACAAAGAACCCCATATCCCAACGTAGAACGAATAACGCGTTATTCCAATGGAGAACGCCGACGAGGAGCGTCTTTGACTTCTTCCTCAAAGGAAACCCACGAGGGACATATTCAAGGACCGAATTCCCTCCTCCTCATCGTCAACGAACCAACGAACTAGCTCAGGATTGAAAGTGTGTGGTGGACGTGACGAACGACAATCTCCTCTGTCTTCTTCCCCGCAACTCTGTCGACAACCAACAATATAGTTAGGGGGAATTACTTGAGTGTTTTTTATTTGAAGGATTATGTGGGGTGATTTTTTTGATCTTTCTCCCCTCTTCTATTCTTGTGTAATTCTTTGAAAACTCGTGAAATTTGGAACTTCTATCTACGACCCTAAACATGGAAGGTGTGGGCCAAATCAACATGACCTGACCCCTCCAATGTTCTTGTTTGTGATGATATTCCGCATGTAGATGTAAAATCTAAGTAGACTTCAAGGAGACGAAGGCAAGAAACAAAGGTTGCACTTCTCGTGGCCTCCGCAAGCCGCGCCGTGCCCCGGCCACACCTTCCGTCGGCTGAACCGGCCAAGCCACCCCAGCATGCACCACCATCAGCTTCCCGGGCAGCCCCCTGGCCTGTCGGGCTGCCCGCCGGGCCGCCTGCCCGGTTGCCTCCTGGACTGCTAGGTCGTCTCATTGCCGCCCGTTGGCCCGCCTGCCAGCATGCCCGACCACGTCCCGGCTCCCGACCGCTTGTTCTCCCGAGCTGCCACACAACCCAACCGGCACCCAGGCTACACCGACCTCCATAGCTGGCCCACGACACAATTTGTGGCACCCTATATGATCCTTCTTAGCCGTGCCCTCATGTCCAAGTTGTTCTGGGCCGCACTCTTACAGCGCTCTAGGCCAAACCGGCCTCGAGCCTGAGCCGAACCACCTACGCAGCCCATTGGGCTGGGCCCAGTGGGTCTGGCCGAAACTAACAGGATGGCCCACCCAATGATTTGGGCCAGACCTAGCAGGTCTGACCGGGTTGACCCGTACCAGGTCATCCCTGGCTGGGTCAGACCAGACCGGTCTGACAGGGCCGGACCAGACCTGGGCCAACTACTGACCCTTTACTTTCATTTGACATATCTTTGGCACTGGACAGCCTTTTGATGAACCATCAGCAGAGCTGGTATTCTTGGAGCATGAAGGTCCCTTTGAGTATAACCCACTCGAGTTCGGGATATATTTGAGATAAGGCCAGGTGGGATTGTTCATGAATCCAACCGTACCCCCAAGAATAAAAGACTAATAAATCACAACTGAGCATTCGATTGAACTGTCGTCTGTTGTGTTGATACCCCTATGACATGGCATACTATTTAGATACTTCTACATGGGACATCATGAGAGTTTGAGTATCGTCTTGTATCCCATGGAGCTGATCCTCTCGGAGACGAGTGATCTTCGTGGAGAGACCTAGTAGCTTGCTAAGACCAGACGACTGCTGCCTGATTTGACCCAGAGTGATTTGACTAGCCCAGTAGTGAGCACTTTGGTGTCGCGGAAGACCCACATCGAGGAGCTTCTTGGTGACACGAAAAACCACAGTACTCGATAGGAGGAGTACCTTAGCAGGCTGCATGGGGGAGCGCCTTGGTGATGCGGCAGACCCATAGTGGGGAGTGCCTTCCTGATGCGGGAGACCCACAGTACTTGAAATGAGGAGTACCTCAGCATTGCACGATTAGTGGGAAGTGACTTGGTGACGCGACATGCCCACTATAATCGATAGCGGAGGAGTTCTCTAGCTGCCGAGATTTGGACAATGTGAATGTGGATTTACATTGATACTACACCTAGAATAAAATCTTGGTCTGAGCTTAGTTAGTAACTGTTTGTTTTCCTCCTGATTGAGATGGAATATTTGATAACACAGGTATATGTAATGGAATATACCTAAGAGGGGTTATCTGTCTATTTCATACAATTTAGTTTATTCGCGTTGGATTTTGTGAGAACATGAGGGTATCAGGGTTTCTACTGAATGTCATTATACTCAACCCTACAAAGGCTTTTCCCACACCTCGTTTTGTTGGATGCAGATGAAAGAAAACGTTGTTCAAGGCTGAGAGTACCAGGACTGGACAGTACCCAGAGGTAGATCCCACAGCGTGACGATACATGGAGGAGACGGACGAACGTGGAGTGCTGCGAAGGCTATCTGTACCTACCCTTCAGGTCGGATTACCCAGTGGAAGAACAAAGAGTTGTTTTCCCCTTTTTCAAGTACTTGAATTTTTTAGTTTCTTGTACATTCTAGTTGGGTTTGTATTCTAGCTCCTTTTCACGTATTTTACTCATATGTTGGTTATTGAGTTTCCACTTTATCATTTCTGCTGCATGTGTTTACAATTTATAAAAGCAATTACTTCCATGTTTTAGGGATTTACACCTTTGGTGCTAGTCGTCAGCCCCTGGCCTAGGGAAGGTGGGATTGGGGTAGTCACCACATGGGCCCCGGAGGACTGGTCGTGACATAATCCTTATACTTAAGACCCAATTTATATTCATCTAATATTATTATTTCATGAATTCTCAAAAATTAGGTCTATTTTCTTTATTTGTGGCTAAAAATGATCTAACTTTTTTTTAGGAAATTCAACCATATTTGTTCTTTTTAGGGGAATATTTCTTTAATTATATGATTTTATTAAAAATATTGTATGGAAATTATTATTTATAATTTTTTGGTTAAATAATTCAAATTTTTAATATTGTTATGATTTATTAATGAAAATATTTTCAATGTATAGATTTATGACTCACTTATGATTATTTAAAATTCATTAAAAAAAATTCATAAAAATATAAAAAACGAAGAAAGTTTCCCACATACATTGCCTAAATTTTAATTGATTCAATCATTACATGATTCCATGATTATTTTCCATGAAATTTATTTTCTCAAAATTTTATTAATTTTTATTCAATAATGATACCAAAAGAAAAAGTTATTTTTACAATGTTAGAAAGTAACACATTTCATTACTAGGGGTTATTCATTTCAATATTTTAATGTTGGTTTTTTATTAAATATTTTTGACCAAATTAAATTGATATAAATATTATTCATATTATTGTTCTTAGACCTTTTTTATGATGTTGGTTGATATTAAAATATTGAATGGTGATAGGTGAGTCCTATTTAGCTCATAATGATGGGAGATCCCAATATTTATATTGATCATAATGTGTATTTTGTCAGTGTTAATTGGATGGATATTAATCCAAAGAGACTATTGATTTTAATGAAGATTAGTAACACTTAATTGATTATGTTGTTAAATCAATGGATGTTACTCATTATAGAGAGTTGAAATTATTTATTTCATGTGATTTTATGGCGAATTTAGGATGTACCATGATTAAGAAATTGATTATGAATTTATTATACGATTCTTATTGTTTTTAGATTGTTGTCTCATATGAATCCTTTCTTTTGATAATGAATTATAACAGGAATATTGTTTTATGATCTAGGATTTTATGGGTTAAAATTATCTTGTGTAATTCACATTCATAATGAATATTAATTTTTACTATTATTATTATATAATTACATATGATCACTGATTGAAATCCCATAGGTTTTATTTTACTGAGAATCTGATATCCCACTTTATAATGTTTGCATTTACCATAATAATGATGAAGGATATTATAATGGATATTAACATAAGGGTATCATATTTGGATACTTTTTTTTAGATTTTAAATTATTCTTCTAAAATATAAAAATCTTGGTATAAGATAAGAATGGGACATTTGAAGTGAACTAAATGGATTTAATTACATAATGGTTTTTTTAAAAATTCATAAATATTATAAACATAAACTATATTATGTGTGTAAATAAATCAATTTTGCATATTGATATTATAATTAATGTTGGTTAAAATTTGTTCACATCAGTTCTTATGAAATAGAGAATGTAATGAATATGTTTTCAATGCTAGATCATGTTATATGAGTCTTCAGTTAGATCAATTTGTATGAAGGTATGTTTTAGCTAAATTTTCTTGTTATTATGTTTTCATATTATAATAATAAATTTCTTAATAAAAATATTATAGATTTATAATTTTCATTATGATCATATGATTAATTGTATATTAATCATTTTCAGGTTTTATAATATCAATGTTTAAGGTACATAATTTCATTTTTGATAAACAATATTTTGTTTTAATATATAATTATTTTAATATGTATCCATTAGTTTTAAAATAGTATTTAGTGTAATTTTACTAAAATGGATGTTATTGGTGATATAAGATGATATGAAAATAATGAATACGAGGTTTATAAATTCATTAACAATGTTTTAATCATGGTTTATTTGAATAAAGGGGTTATGAAACATTAAGAATCTATGAGATTTGGAAGTGGTATGGTTACTAAGTTGTTAATTTATTTTTGAGAAATTTCAAAATAATTGGAACATTATTTGTTTATTATTTTAACAGATGACATTTGATAGAGGAATAGGGATTGAGTTATCTTATTGAATAATATATATTTATTGTATTATGGTGATTAAGATTATTTTTGGAAAATTATTAGTATATTTAAAATAATATGTGATTAGGGTATATAAAGTTTTTGATTTTGAATTTACGATTGATTAATGTAGCTGAAGAATTAATAAATGGAAAATATTGGAAAAATTTGTAATAAAATGTTTTTGAATATGTGTTTCTATTTTTATCGAACATTTTTTCAACGTGTTTTCAGATTTATTATTTATTTAATGGTACATGGTTATATATATTTTTTTTATTGATGTTGTTTTAGAGAGTGATATAAAGAATTTCATTGATATTGGATGATTTATTATCATGTGCAACCATTTTATTTCATAATGGGTATAATTTTATGGTATAAATTTATATCCCTATGTTGATTTTATAGTCCATAAAAAAGGTTTTTTGTTATATAGGTATGAAAAATTAATCATGTTTACTTATCATATAACATGAAAAAGTGGTGTAAAAGTACAAAAAACAAATCAAAGAATGATCTTTTGTGAAGAAATATACAATATATATTATCTCAAAATTTTAACATCAATAGTGAAATAATTCCTTTATATCGTGTAATAGGATAGTCGATTTATTGATTCATATATAGAAAAAATTAATTATAAATGAAATTAGTATTCTAGATAGTAATTCACGTTTGAGACTCATAAGGGTAAATGAATGGTTTATGAAATATTTAAGAAATTATACGTTTCTTATTAATATCATATAAAAAAATTCATATTAAAGAAGAAATGTAATTGATTTTGATTTTTTTTTCAAATATGTATATTTGTTTTCCATTTTTTGATATTCATTCTAAAAAAATGTTCTCAATCCTTTTTTATGAGACATAAGATAATAGTATTTGCATTCAATTTCATTATGGTGGATTGAATTTAATGACATTATTTTTTCCAAAATCATTAGATATTTTGTTTGATTTAATACTTAACAAAAAACACATGAACAAAAACAATATAGATTTTTAAAATTTAACAGTAATTTTTGTAGGTATAGAAAATAATATCGTGTTTTAGATAAGTGTATTAATAAATAAATTTATATTAGAATAAAATAAAATAAAATTCACTATCACTATTTGAAATATTAATACAAAAGAATTTATAATAATATTCTATTATTCCAAAAATATTTTTT
This sequence comes from Viscum album, assembly GCA_963277665.1. Taxonomy (NCBI): domain Eukaryota; kingdom Viridiplantae; phylum Streptophyta; class Magnoliopsida; order Santalales; family Viscaceae; genus Viscum; species Viscum album. Next base: position 50,081,373 of record OY728143.1, on the reverse strand, counting down.
ACAAAACTGTTATTTCTCACAGTAATTGTATATTCACATGCACATCATTTTTGATAATTTATGTATATTTTAAATAAATAATTTTTTTGACACTTTTTAATTATTAATTATAACAATATTAAATAAGGGTTTTTATTTATTTTAATATTAAAAACATATTTATTCAATGATTATTTTTATTTTGTATCCATTAAATTTAATTAAATTTCAAATTTTTTCTTAATCATGAATTTTTTCAAAATAGAGATTTTTAATAAATGTGATTTTATGCTAAACAAGCACTAGAAAAAAAAATAATTTCTATATGATATGACTTTTAATTTTATGAAATTATTTATATATTGGAGATAATAATTTTATATTTTTATGTGATGAAAATTTCGTTAATAGGATTAAAATTATTCTTCTTATGATTAATGTTAATTAATAGAAAAATGTTGTGATAAAAGATTTAATTATTATTTCATTAAAATGAGGTAATTTCATTAAAATCATTTAAATTGAACTATTTTAATAGCTAATTTATAATAAATTTAAACAAATAAATAAATTTTCTATTAATAATTTAAATGGTAAAAAAATACAAAATGACATTAATAATGGATAATGGTCAAATTGTCATTTCTCAAGAAAATAGTTTTTCTATACATTATTTGACTAAAATAATAATTTAATTTATATTATTTAGAATTTAATTTAGATTAAATAAATGAAAAAATTTATTCTATAAAACCCAAATATTCTATATAATATATTCTACATATTTTAGAAATCCTAAAATAACATTTTAAAAAACAAAAAACTTTATTTAGAAGTAAAGTAATATAATTTAAAAATATAATGGAATGTTTACTATAACCTGTTGAAATAATTCATAAAAAATTTTCCCGATTATCAATCATCCCCAAGATACATTACGCAATGTTATTTTGAATATTCAGAACCATTGACCCTTAATAGTGTCATGACACTATTTATATTAGATGACTATATATGATACATACAATATGGATCACATCATTCGTAATGTTTAATTATTGTTATTTAATTTAAAAACTGAAAATTAAATCTATTCATTAATAATATTATCATCATTTTAAATTTTAATTTTTAGTATAATATTGTTAAAAACATAATATACTCTCTTACATGTACCATGAAAACATGAATTCTCGTTATTATGTATACAACGTTTACCACCACCAAAAAATAATGCATTTTATTTTCATCACCACCCATAATTGAAGTTCATATTGATGGTATTAGTGAATTAATATTAATTATATTTTTATTTTATTACTAGTAGATTACCACATTTTATTTATCTTCACTATCATTATTTGATGAGTAATTGAATAAATAATGGTATTCCATGCATACATCTGTCCAAATAAATAATCATGTTTCATTTTCCTTAATATCCATAAAACGGATCAATTTAGTCAATATTATGTGAGAATATAAGATATACGATAGTAATATTTAATTTTATTGGTAAAAAAATTATACATTTTTATAATTTAATCCATCGCAATAGCAAAATAAATAAAAATTAGTTAATTTCCATTTCTATTTTCATTAAATTTATGGAAAATCAAATTTTTATATATTTATAACCGTTTATTTATATACAAAAAATGAATTCTAGAGACTTTAAATCAAATTAAATAATTATATTTCAGAAAAAATATAAAAATCACACTAATTTTACAAACCTAGTTTGAAATGTTCTAAAGTATAAACAACAGATATTGAAAATAGATTACAATAATCAAATACGTGAACAGAATTATTATTAATGGAGTGAATAAATAGATATATATATATATATATATTATTAAGGGTTTGGAATAGGTAATTTATATATTCATATTTATGAAAATGGTTGTTAAATAACATTCATTGAAATAAAGGGTATTTTTAAGGCACTTATTATCTCAAAATCAATTCATTGAGTAAAAAACAAATTAAGTTTAATATAAGATTGTAAATAAATTCCCATTAAAATGATATTCATTTATTTAGTGAAAAATAATATTTTATCCATTTAAATTTCAATGAATTTTTTATTTAAATTTATATTTAAATGAATTGGGAATATTGTATAATGTATTCATAAATAAAACATTTTCTAAAATGCATACAAAATTATTTAAAAACCAAAATTATATAATTTTTTCAACATAATATTCAATAATAATCTACCAATCAATGGAATTTTCATTCATGTTTCCCCCAATATTATTATTATTTTTTTGCAGATCATTTTTTCGTATCATGTGGTTTAATTCATGATTTTATTAAGATTTTTAATGTTAACAATTATATTTTTATGAGTTAATTATATTATTATTTTTAAATTTCATGAAGCACATTTTATTTCAATGATTTACCTAAGGATGTGAAAATTATTTTCCAATTGCACATATATATATTTTTATATTGGCTCGACATATACCTACCATTAATGAATTTGGTAATGGATTATATCTCATTTGATATAAATTTTATGTGAATAGTTTAACATATGGTATTATTAATAAAGATGGGTGTAATTGAATTAAAAAAAACACATTATTTTAAAATTGAATAGTTTAATGGGTATCCAGGTCCAAAATGATAATAAATCGTATGTTTTTTATTAAGGCACTTTCATTAATTCATTGAATAGATCATGATTTCTGATTATTGTATTATTTTATCAATCTATAGAAGAAGTGATATTTTATGAAATGATATTTCTATCACTTATTCTTATATAAATACTTATTTATTATTGTTAATTTAAATCATATTTTTTTACTTTATAATGATTTTTCATAATGTAGTGTTATGATCTAAATAGTAATCAATATGTTATCCCTTACATGACATTTTTCCTCACCAATTATTATGTTTTCCCTTCCCCAATAAAGGAAGTTGATTTTGAGTCAAGTAATTTATATCCTGGTTCTCTTTTATGGAGAAATGTGATCTTAATATGAAATATCTATTTTTTCAATATTCTCCAAGGCACTAAAAAATTAGATCATAGGGTTGTGAGATTATTCATTAGATATACTAAATTAACAATAGTATCAACATATTATTTACATGTTTTTATATTTTTTCACTTCATATAATGTCACACCTTTATATATTAGAATGTATTTTATTCAATAACATGTACGGCATGTAACATCATTATTCAACAAATCATGATATCTTCTCTAAATATAATAATTTAAATGGGATTGTTTTCACATAACATTTTATTTTCTTGTATCAATATGGGTCAATAAATTTTTAATAATATTTTTAATTTTTTACATTATTATAAATTCATTTTTTAAATCCATGGATAAATTAAACAATTCTAAATGTTTAAAATTATATCATTTTATATTAGAATAGAAATTTTAAAAGTATTTAACTTTTATATAATATATATATCGATAAAAAATGAAATAATATTTTCCAAATTATATTTTAATTAAATTTAAACAAGTGAATAGTCATTCATACATTGATTAAAAATCTGTAATATTTAAATAAAAATCAGTGTAGGGTCAAAACTGAAATTTTTTAGAGAACTAATTTTATCTGAAAAAAGTATTCTTTATGTTAGAAATTCTAATTATAAAATATTTATGATTTATTTTAGTGTTATTTATAGAAACTTTATTCAATAAAATATGTTATAATTTCAATAATCGTCTTTAAAAGGAATAAAATGATAATAAAAATAGTTTTATTCGTGAAAATATATTTTCACTTTAAGTGAATTTAATGGGTTTTGTGTGATAATGTTAGAAATAATTAGTAACACTTATTGGAATTGAATCATGTAAAATGGATTAAATATATTAGATTAATATAATTTCTAATATTTAATTAAACAAACATAATTTTATTTCATAATGAATGTTAGACATGGTAAAATTTTAACTCCTTATTAATGTGTAAAATGAGTTCTCATTTTTAAGAACATGGGATAAGATATTAAATTATCTAAAAAATTTAAATTTATTTTATGTGATTACTGTAATTATGCCATTACCATATTATATTAAAAAATTAATTTTTAATCCTTCAGTTAATTAGAAAATTTATATCACTTTAGATAAGGTTAATTATGAAATGTCACACTTCATCAATTAATTTTTTATAATGATATTGATATATTTTTGAATTTTTTGTAATTATATAAGTACCAAAAACACATACAAAATACTGATGCATTTCTTGAGAAAGCGGTTGAAAGTCAATGTAAAAAAATTTCAAAAATTTAAATATGCTTGTTTTTTAAAAATTTATATGTTGTTGAGGATTATTATAGAACAAAATAAAAAATAAATTAATCAATTAAAAATTCATATTATAAATCTTTAGTGATGTTTATAATTATAAATTAAGATTATCAGAATAGTCCCAAAGATAACATTAATGTTATTTTATGTTATTTATATTTAACTAAATTTTTTAATCCCAATAATATTATATTTTGTTCTATATTGTTCTGTTGTCACCTTTAATTACATGATTTACCGTATACTACGGTAAACTAAATTATTAAGGTGACTAATAACATTGAAAAAACAAATAAGGGAAATATTTAAAAAAAACTAAACCACATCATTAAAAATATGGAATCCATTTTACAAAATTAGAAACACAAAATTTGATGAATTTAATTTTAAAATAAGCTGTCAAAATTAAATGAAAAAAAATTCATTAAAATGCGTTGTTAGATATAGTTTTACTAATAAATTAGAATATAAATTTTATTTTAAATACCATAATTGTATTATTTTTAATATAATAGAATTAATAATTAATACAAAATTTAATTTTATTTTATAAATTCATTACACAAAAATAAAATTTTCAATAACAAATATAATTTTCATTATTCATTAAAATCAAACTTCTTTGAAAGTTAAAAAAATTGTCAAATAAAACTTTTTACTAGATTAAATCAAAAATAAATTAAATTTGATCATATAATTTTTCTAAATTTTCAATAAATTATTTATTAAATTTACATATAAAATTAAAGTAATTTTTTCTAAATAATATACATTATAATATAATAAAATCTTATTGTTAAACTGTCACATTTAAATTAAATTTTATATCTTATTTATATAGATAAAATTTAAACAATATTGTTTTTTAAGATCAATTTTGGATATTATGTACACTTTCAAACATGGTTTTTCATTTTTTAAATTGAAGATATTACATTCACCCCCTTTTAAAAAAATTCAACATAATTTTAATCTGGGAATAATAACATTGTTCTGGCTTCTCAAATTACCTTTTATAAAAACCCAAATTGTAAAAAATGTCAATAAAACATACTCTTGAAAAGAGAGATACAAAATATGACGGTCATATTGAATAAAAAATTTCAGGATTATATGTACGATTAAATATGTGGTAAGTAAAAACATATATAATAAATGAATAAATGAAAAAAATGACTGATATAGAGTTATAGAGAACATGTATCAGATAATGTCCTCTATTAAAAACCAAATGTGCATTATTGGTTAAATGAATATTGATTTATTGGTTTGAAATGGAAAGATAGAATGTTCTTATTTCAAAACCTGTATTCATAATGTTGAGGTGTTATTTTACATCCCATAACTAATTAATAAGAAAATATTGTTATTTTATTAGAATAGTTTCATGTTTAAATCATATTCAATAATAGAATCCTTTTTCACTTTAAATGGTGGTGGTTTAAAGATGAATTTTTATTAATGGTTTAATAGAACCATATATTATGGAATCAAATAATTCAAAAACGTTTTAAAAGATATTTCTACTTTCTTTAAAAATTATTCAAAAAGTAATGTTTAGAACAGGATATAAAAAATTCCAAAATTTATAAATCATCAGAAGTTGAAAAAAATTATCTCTAAATGTAAATGAGAGTACTCAATGATCAATGTATATCATTTGAAAAATTATTATCACTAATAATTTTTAAAAAATATTGTAAACTATTGATATAATGAATAAATATACTAATTTTGGGTAAATTTAATTATTTCTTATTTAGGAATTAAATTATAATTCATTGGGTTATTTTCTTCACTATAAATAGGAATATTATTCTTAAATGAATAAATGTTGAAAATTTTAAATACATATTTTACAAACCGTGATATGAGTTCACAATATTTATTACTCATTCACTGAATCCACAGAGTCTGAGGCCATATTTTGATAAAATATAGATCATAAATAGTTCATTGGATGTTAATATATATAACACAACATTATATTCTCTAATTAAATTTAGATGGAAATTAAAAAATTTCTATAAATTACATGAACTGATTCACATACATCAAGTGTAGACTATACATGACATGAAAATGTCAGATATCCAATCCAGTCAAGGATATAGACCACAAATCCAACATGATTCTAGATTCTCAAATGATATTTGGGATTTTACAGAAATGTCATGTAAAATGTTTTCATTATGGAAAATTCTAGATAGAACCCACTTAAACAATATACACAATGTTAATGATTTACACACTATGTTACTATTGTGCCTATATATATTTTGGTGATTCCCCCCACATGTAGAGAGATCTAGACTTACATTTTTCTTTTTTCCCCTTCTTCACATTTATCCACCTTAATTTATTTTTAATTGTATAAAATAATAATTTTATAAAATCCTCTTCCATGTTTTTTTATTATTTTATTTAATTTTTGATAATTTTCACTCAATTTCAATTTCAATAACTAAAAACCACATTCACCATTCTAGGTCAATGTTGGCCGCATTATTTCTTGTCACATATTTTAATGGATGTGTTTAATATATTATTTTATCAATTTTAACCTCGAATTTTTATAATCTGAATTTTTATGATTTTTATTAGGATTTAAATTATTTTAAGACTTTTTAGCAATAAATTCATTTTTAGATAATCCCATTAGGGTTTTGGATTAGGATTTAGGTAGATTCTAATCATATTAAATCTATAAATTTAATCATTATTGACCTATGGCATGTAATTAGGATGAAAACAAATGTTTTTCACATTATATTGCATAAAAATGACCATGGGAGGTCCAACTGAAAAAACAAAAACTAATTGAAAATTATAAGGCTATTATGATTTTCATTTATTTCTTTCTATAGTATAAGACTAGCATAATGAATATAGGTTGTTAGGAATACTTGGATAAAGGGATAGTTTCACTATAGGTTGTTACAATTGACTTGACCAAAACTATTGTGTTACCCTTTCACCACTTTTTTTCATATGTTGTATGACTATCCCAAGATAGATTTAGAAGTATCATTTTCATGATGTCTAGATATTGACTATAATCCATAATTTTTTATATTATCTTATTAAAAACATTATACTTTAAGTAAAATGAAACTGGTATGGTGAACTTGATAAATCCTTTTATTGTAATCGAATCACTTGGTTTCTTTTGATCCAATTGTTCGAATAGTATCGAACCCACACAACTACTTCAATATGACTTATTAGTATGTTTTGATTTGATTCATTATATTTTTTATTTTATCACGCCTATATGAATCAATGAATACATCTAGGAACATCAAATTATTGGTTCATTGTTGTGAAATTATGTGTCACATGCAAAAAATCCATTAAATTGAACATTGGATTCACTAATGTTCCCCCAATTTTATCATTTTTATCCCTTTGACATGCATGTTTGCAAACATTATTCATTAATTTAGATTATCTTTCATTTTCCATTGACTCGTTGTAAGAGCCACCTCAGTCAAGAACATCTTATGTTCCATTTCGATATCAATCGATCATTAGTTACATGTTTTCACATCAAAATGGAAAAACATTTATATACTCCACAACCCTAGAAATAGAATAGGAAATATATTTCACGTGACATACAAAAAGAACAACCATTTCTATTTTAGCACACCATAATGGATTAAGAATTTCCGTCAATTAATTCTACTATTCCCAAAATAGTACTCCATACAATTCTATTTAACTTCTTTGAAATAAAACAAATAATCATTCATATGACATAAATCCTATGTAAATTTAGTGGGATTCAATAAAGACACCCCATTATATTATTTCTATAAAATAAAAAAGTTTTTCATATATTTCACAACAGAGGTGTTTCGTTTGTTTGAAATTAGACTCAGTGTTTTTCCATTATCCTTGGGAAAATCTGTCATGGATTGCCTCAAAAGCCATTATCTAGAGTTAATTAGGACATGATAATATTTACACAAAAATATTTGGATATATAATTATAAATATTAATAATTCATGAATTTTATAAATGATACTCAAACAATTAACTTGTTTGAAAAGTAATATGTACGAGTGGTATGGGATCGATTCATGAAAACGACCCAGAAATTCCGACATTAAATTCCTAATGTGAGGAATCTCCTACAAACATTATATCAGGTACTCCAACCAGCTACCCAAAATATATTGGAAAAATATTTTGTTGGGAGACCAATTATTATGATTTCAAAAGATGATAGAGCACTTCTATATGCGGTATCCCACAATTCTAGTTTTTGGTAGTGTGATATAAGACATAATCATTATTGAATTGATCATTTATAATATAACACCAAAAAATCAACACAATTATAATCCCTTGTAATGAATCTCGAGTCATTCATGTTACCTACTCCAACACTTCCACCTCTTACCCCTGTTATGGAGATTCAATCATATAAAATGTTTGAAGGTTTGCATTGACATCACACTTGTAGATAAAGAGAATAATAAAATAAAAATCTACATTGTAATTAAATCATTATAATAAAGAAGGTGAATAATTTGATCAAACAAAACAATACCAATAATAGTATCATCATCATATACCATCACTAATTAAAACAAATCAAAATAGTCATGGAAATTCTCAATAATGATGTATCAATATTAAATTATGAAATAAGATACCACCTGGGTTATCCCATAAATATCTATCTCTATGGCCCCAATAATAAATACCTTATAATCCTTTTACCAAAAGAGATCACTAAAAAATCCAACCATACCTATAGAGGGAATCACATAATTTAATACATATAATGTTGAAATAGGATATCATTATGAACACATTTTTGGAAAAAATATTTGAGGACGACCACCTAAGAGATATAGATAGATAACTAAAAAGATTTTCTATATAGAATTGAGAATTAAATGGATCAAACATCAAACATCATATTAGACCGAATGGCCCGAAGGCCTTTTTTTTATTTTATTATAGATAATCCCCCTTTTAATGGTTGAAGGGGAACCCGTACATGACCCGTAGGCCCAATGCACAAGGCCCGACATGACCCGTAATACATGAACAAAAGGCCCAGAGGCATACCATTCCCAGTACATGACCCATAGGCCCATACCACTAGAAATTTCCCCTCCCCAGCTTCTAGATCATTTATTTCCATTATCTCCCCACCTACATTGATGATCGGCTAGCATTTCCCTTTATAAAGCTGCATGGTGCCTGGTCACGATGGTCGTTTCCATTCCCTCTAATTCTTCCAATCCTATTAGCTCTTCTTCTGGTGACTGCTACTGGTGCTTCGATCCTCATCTGGGACCTGCTTTGTGTGATCTTGTCCACTTCATGGTCATTAATGGCTTGAAGTCCATGTGGCCCGAAGGCCTTTGATGGCCCGAAGGCCCTAAGACCCATAGGCCCAAACTGGTGGCCCGAAAGCCAAATAAGGTGAATATTCTGGTTGGTATAGTACCGAACAATTCCTCCTACTATACCTACTACAGTACTACTATAGTACTTCTATAGTACTACTATTGTAACCCAGAAAATCGCCTCCACCCTGTTTTGAACCTATTATCTATATTGTTCAATAACTCTGTGAAACACACAGTAGAGGATAAAGTGGAATAATTCCATTCACAGTGGTAATGTTTGGAAAGTTTAACAACTACACAACAGTGAGGAAAACAAAAAATTTGATCAATATAAATATGTGACCATCATCAATATAGATGAAAATGATAGAACAATGGATGTTGGTCAATTAAAATAATCTAAACTTGAAGTTAGTTGAAAACAAACTGATAAAGTAAAATCTTATAAAGGAGGACTTGTACAATTCCCCACTAGCTTAGTATACCCCTCTACTCATCCCAAAAATATGGAGTGAAGGAAATATTTAATTGAAATATATGATGTTTCTAGTGATGATTATGAAATTAGACAACAATTTACCATTAACTGATGCCATCACTCACATTCTTGTTAACCCCTTATTCATGAAATATTTTATTTCCAACATAATAACATTGGAAGGATTAGGATCTATTTTTTAATAGTTGTATTCTCTTTTATCAATCATTATAAGGTTACTCCTAGGATGTTATACCATTATAATATATAAATTTCATGGACTATATGGAGATTCAACATTGGAAGAGCCCAATGAAATCTTTGCATGAGCATAATTATTATTATATTGACTATATTTAAAAACACATCCCTCAAATAACTGAAACCAATAATAATATCACTATAATATTTTGACTGATCAGTAATATACCCTCAATAAATTATTTATGATATTCTAGGTAAGCATTCAATATTCCCCTTTCCCAATGAATTTATTCATCATATACATGTTAAAATAAGGATATGTTAAATTTTATTAAAATTACTATTTCATTCCATTGGTAAAGACCTAATTCATATAAATCATGGGAAACATATTGTATAAGTAGAGAAAACAAGTAGTGATAGTATTGGTGAAGTCATATAATTAAAAAATAAGAATCAACTGACTGTCATTATATCATTATAATCTATCAAAGAGAGGATTTTAAGACCATTAATGATGATAGATAAATATCATCCTCTAATGAAGATAAATGTAGAGACTCTTGTTCATTTCTATGACTTTGTAGTATTGCTAAATATATTTTCTGATATAGAAGTTGAGATGGCTGGTGATTCTATGGTTCGAGGAGGTTGGAATTAATTTTATATAAATATTAATTAAATATTATATCATTGAAATGATGTTTTCTAAAAATTTGGAATCAACTCCAATATGAGTATCATACCATAAATCAATGGCCACAATTGAATATGAATCATGGGTTTTATCCTATAAGTGACCTAATGTTGGTTGATGTGTGATGTTCAAATGAGGTATCATTTACAGGGTATGATTAATTAATATTAATAATTATCTATTTGTTTTGTTAACAACCTAATAAAATCAACTATATATAACCTGTTATATCAGATTTTCATTAGTTATCCAAATAACTCTTTAATGGTATAATAATAAAAGAATATAATTCTTCCTAGGTAGATTGACATCAAATGATAAATGATATTCTATTTGAGGATAACTGTGAGATGAATGATGAATGAAGATGGATCATCACCTACAATTATATGCAATGCTTCCTTTAACTAATGATTGTTCCATAATCAAGCTAGAGATATTAATTTTTTAATTATCCCTTAAAATTATATTGTTGATCATGGATCATATCTACATTTTATCATTGGTAATTATTCTTCCCATGATCCCCATAATTAATTTGTTATATTGATCTAGTATTATTCTTAATTTTTTCACATTACATCACACTTTTTATAAAATAATTTTCCATGAATTCTTATAAAATGATTGTTTACTACTTTATTGTTATTTTTTGATCTCTATTCATCGGATTCTTTTTTGTTAACCAACATGGACTTTTACCAGGTGGGTTTCGTCACAGTTGGTCCCCTATATTCAAATAAATATAATAAATGTCAAATAGTTTAACAGTTTTTGGATATATTGATGAACATGTGGGGTGGTGTTTTATTGGATTAGGTCATAGCCTTGACTCTATCTTCATGATTATGGATGTGATTAAGGTGTGATGGAGATGGTGGTTGATCATAAGTTTCTCTAGATTGGATTAGGTATTCATATTTTCCTATATGACATGTGAGGATTATGTGTACTGTGACATGATCTGTTCTGATTGGTGTCAATGATTTCGGTCTCATGGAAGAGTATTTTCTATGTAGACATGATGGATGGCATACTAGGATCTTCAACAATTTTTTCAATGATTGACAATGGGAAATGTTTTATTATTATTTTTTTATAAAAATAACATTTTTTTATTATTAATTATCTTTTCTATCCAAAATAATAATAATAGTGCAGAAATCAAATAATAATGGTGGTTGAATGCCCGGGTTGTGCGCTACATATGAGAATAAATAATGGGTCCCAGAAGCATGTTTTTTATGTTATTATTATGTAAAATACTAGTATTGATGATAAAAATAAATAAATAAATTTATGTGATAATACATAGAGGTAAAACCTTACTGTTTTCACAATGGAAGAATTGGAGTCATGAGTGTACACCCTATAAAGATGTTTTAATAAAATAATATAATATAAATTGTTAAAATTATTTATTTTAATTAATAAAACTATGTTTCAGTCGAACAATCTATGTGATTTTTTGTAATAATGAACCATCTAGAGTTGAATATCCATAAATATGAAAAATCTATTTCAAAAACATAGACATGTGACATTTTAAGACTCTTGGGTTGTGTCCACGGTTCTCTAAATACAAATATTATTATTATTCTTTTTTTTATGGAATGTTGTATCCATAATAACTCCTTTAAATTAAATCATATTATAAAATTACTAGATACCTTCTAAAAATTGTTATTGAGTCAGGTGTTTGAATACTAATATCGAGCAATTGATTAGAAGTAGTGGATTGATCCATCTAATTGTAGTTCAAGAATGTTGTGGTAAAATGCATTGTTTTCAACGTGATTCTAATTTGGCCTTGTGAAAAGATTATCATAAGTGTTTTTATATAAGGATAACAATTGTGTGATCTATTTGTCCATTCATAAAAATTTTTAATTCAATATTCATTAAATGTTTTATCACATCGGCCCATTGATGATCCTCAATAATTGTTTTGGATTTGGGCCATGGCACATCATGTAGTACCATTATTATTCATGTAATATTATGTGGCTAGGAATTCATGTCTTTGAGAGGAAACATCCAGTAAATGGTGTGGGGCCACACACTAAGTGGTGTCTACCGAACACATGAGGGTGTGTGTCCTCTACATACTAAGTGGTATCCCCCCGTGTCATGAGGGCATGCGTTCTCTAACTTCTGAGTTATTCCCATATAACACTACATTGTTATGGTCCTATATATATTGAGTGGTACAACCTCATTCATTAAGGTATAGATCCTACACATACTTAATGATACCCCTTGATACATGAGTGAGTTGATCATTAACCTTCTGAGTTTCACCCCTGATGTAATATGGTGTGAATCCTTTATCTTCTAAGTGGTACCCCCTGATTCATGAGGTTATAGGGCCGCTATCTACTGAGTGGTACCCCCTAACACATTAGGGTGTAGGTCTTCAATCTACAGATTGGAAATCCTTTATGAACTATGGTGTGGATCCACTTTAAATTGTGGGGTAGACCAATAATGGACCTTGATGTTGGTTTTATATCAACCAGTTGATAACACTTGATAGATACATATGTATCCTCTATACTTATGGATAGTACTCCCTAATCACACTAGTTAATTTTTCCACCATAAACAATATGTATATAGTTATTATAACCATATTGTTCAACATGGTGAATGTCCTTAGTCAATTTAGATGGTACTCCCCTATCTCACCCAAGATAAATCCCTTCATAACCATGTAATTATTTCACCTTAATTTTATGAACCCTTTCACAATTTTGGTACTCTATACGTTTACTTTAAACAAACACATTGGATTTTGTGAATAAGGTATGGTGTTTATTTTGATCTGGAGGTATATTCATTGTTTATCTATGGGTTTTGTTGATAGAGAGCCCCAATAAATCTGGTTTAGGATTATTTTTCAACCTATGTTGGATTTTCATTATATTTAGTGATTCATATACTGATTTAAATACATTCACTATGATATAGTTAAATTTTTATCATGTCTTATATCATACACTATTTGGTTTTTGGGGCTTCCTATTGTGTATATATATATATTCAACCTTATATTATCTTTTTTGACACATTTCATTTCTTTTTCAAATTATAGACATGTTGGATATGATTTTAGAGGTGTATAATGATATTTGGGTGTATTTCAATATATGCAGTGGTCTGATCATAAATACATGGAGTCGAGGCCACTCATATTTCATGTCCAATTTTTATTTGGTTGGGAAATATTTTCTTGTTGGGTGTGTATATTACACCATTACGTATCATTTTATGTTTTAATTTTATTTTTTATTCCCTAATGTATAAATAATATAAGGATTTTATTCTAAATGTAATATAGTTTTATTATTATTCTAATTCACTTATTCATGGAGATGATTGTGTTTCTGAGTTATGATACTCTATGTAAAGGCCACACATTATAGTTATTCCTTTTGGTAATTTTGTTGAATCCCAAGAATATGGATGTGGCACTGGGGTAGTTGTTTCTCAGCCTTCCACTACCTTGGTTGGCCACAATGGGTCATGTTTGATAGATTGGATTCAATGGTTGTTCCTCCCTAGGGTAATGATTGGTGTTTCTTACCTAGATGATGTTTTGATGGGATCGTAGGAAAATAATTTCAAAGTATATCAAGTTCCTAACATAGGAAAGGTAAGATGATGTTGGTGTGGTTGTATATGTATCCATATATAAGTACACTAACTGCATTCTTTTCAACTATTTTTTTAGACATTTTTTGTAGGGATAAATGGTACGTGTTTAAATTGGATTGAGTCATTTGACCTTCCATCATGAGTTTTCTCCCTAAATATTCACTTTGATCATTATACATCTTGTTAACAATCAAGAGGATTCCATGATGAATCGTTGGTACGATTTTGTGATAATTTCATGAGATTGACTACTTGAGTAATGACCCATCATGTTTGTGACCCACTCATGTGGTGTTTTATCTATGTTAGCAAAGTTCATTGCAACTAAATTCTAAATTGCACATAGATACATATCTTGATCAGGACAACAGTCACCCATATCATCAGTAGTTTATAGCTCTATCCATATAAGATTATAGATGTTTAGGCATACCACATAAAAAGATTTCCAAAGATTGAGTCTACTAAGGTTCAGTAATTAGATTAAACATCATTATTTGAAGGACCGACTTGAGGTAGTGGTACTAGTTTCCCATCTTCTGTGTAGCCTGGCTGTCTAGATAGTGGAATTTGCCAAGAGTACTCTCTATAGAGAATCATTAATCACTGTGTACATAGAATGGTGATGCGCCTATATTGAATTCATGTCATGGGTTTTTATATGTAGATCACATGGGATTTTTGGTGGGCCATTACACCTTCTCATTTCATAGAGGATTGGATTGAGTCTATATGTGGAATGTATTTATCGGATAGGAACCCTCTTGATGGTGGCCTCAATGATGATACATTTCTTGGGAAATTTGGGGAATTAGTTATTCCTTGTTTTGGTGATGTTTAATGTGGAATCATACATGGAAGGAAGACATATTATTTCCTCATTGAAAATTTTTAATGTAATGAGATCTAAAACCATGCTGGTCACTCACTTATATCAAGAATCCAATAGTATCAAGGCATGTATGTTGATTTCCTTTGACATGAATTTTTTAGGTCATGATGATTTGTTAAGGATTTAGAGTGATTCCTAGATTTTTTGAGTAGGTGTTCAAGTTAATGATTTTCATGAGGGATTACTAGATTGATACCTAAAGGAATTACATTTTTATGAGGTGTCGCCCTCTTTTATGCTACTATTGGTAACAGTAAAGGTGTGAGATCATATGACTCATTCCCTAAAAATATCCACTGTTCTGGACCTATAAATACTAGTTTGAGAAAATTTCAATGAACCTTATGTTAGCGGACCCAATATAGGGGATCAGTGATCTTCCCTCTCTACTGATATTGGGACATGACTCTAGGAGAAGAAATAGATTCTTATATATCCTCCAATAAAATCAATAAATAATAACATTGACACCCTATGATATTCTCCAATGTATGGAATAGTTTTTTACCATCCATGTTAATATGATTTTCACCAGATTGTGTGTTGGTGTATTTGTCTTGTTGGGATTGTTTTTTTCTCTTTAATTATTATTTATCCCAAGCATGAAAAAGACTATATTATTTAAAGAATGATTAGACTCCTAACACATTAATTTTCTAGTATTATGCTTGGAAAATTGTATTCTTTCACTCGTAGTTTCTTATAATGGTGGATGGTTAAGAGGGATTCCATCTTGATGTTGTTCAAGTTTTCACCTCCCCATCATGAGTTTGTTTTATGTAAGAAAATACTCCCAGGATGTCCTGATATCATCACTCATATATTGGAAAACATCATCTAGCTATAAGAAATTGATGCCTTGTAAGGATGGTTTGAACTAAAAATAGGTGACTATAATGTTGGAGTATCAACTCGTTAGAATTTATGACGTATTCTTCCATTGGAGATAGGAAAATTTGGAATCATATATTGACTGAGATATGTGTTACCATGAGAACCATGTTCATATAGTGGATGTATAGAAGCAAGGATTCCTGGATCCTCTATGATAGATTTTTGTTCTTGGTGATACTTATTTATCTATTGAACACTATAGAAATATTTATAAGAGTTATATGTCAAAGAATTAACATTTCATAGATCATACCATGGTATTCATCAATGATGCTTCCGTCATTTTCCATTCGTCATAATTAGAACATGCGAGACACAAGGTGATGGTTTTAGACATTATCCCATATTTCTAGTCGTATTAAAACTCTTGAGGAGGTTGTTAATATTTTATGTTACACATCAAGGTAATGTTCTTTTAAAAAATGTTAGTGATGGAAGACTGAATATATGTTTAATTGGATTTATCATGAGGTCCACCCAGGGTATGGTGGTGGTTGTAGAAGCATAATGTTAGCTTTTTTGTACAATAGTGTTGAGTGAGGTAATGGAGTAGTGGACCTATTTTTAGTTGGATTGTATTTTTGGTGTACACTACATGCCAAATATGAATATTTTTGTCAACAAATTCTTTTATTTTACTAACATGGGTATGCTATTCCTTGATATTGGATACTGGTTTTTAAAAATTGGTGTCATTGAGAACATGTAGATTAATACAATTCATGTGAAATTGTTTTCCATGGGTGTGTTTTTTGGAAGAACATGAAACCATTAGGGATTTTTAGTTAGTGGAATACACATATGAGTGCATATTTTCCCCACCATAATACATATATTTTTGTGGGTGATGAAAGTGCATGAATAAGGGAATAATTTATAGACTCTTATTTTTTTATATAACACTTTTGAATCATCCTATGAATTGTTTTTGAGCTAAATGCTAATACAAGATTTGAATCTATGGCCTTATGATCTCATAATTAATTTAATATAAATATTAAATATATTTTATACCACATATGAGTTTTTTTTCTAAAATAGTGGATTAACTCAAAAATGAATATAGAAATTGGATATATGAGGTATTTGATGAATTCAGAATGTGGTGTTTTCCCAAGGTGCAACCTAATGTTGGTAAATATGTGATGTTACAGTGAGGCAGTTGTTGGCAGGTTAGTTTAATTAAAAAAAATATATTAAATTTATTTAATTAATATTCATAATTAAATACAAAATAATAACAATAATTTGATATTTTTTCATGTCTTATCTTCATAACCATTTTTAGATCAAGAGGTGGAAGAAATCATTATTTTATGGATTATCTATATCAAATGATGGATGAAGATCAAATCAAATATAATTATTAGATGAATGATGAACACAATGTAATCAACACCTTCATCACCAGTGGAGCTTTTCATCAGCAATGATCAATCCTTAATTAACTTTTGATTCATCATTTGTGGATTTTACAAATTTTAATAATATATTTTCATAAATATTTTATAGTTTTGATTTATGATAATTATTCATTTAAAAAGCCCCATAATTTATTAATTATATTTATATAGTATAATTCTTCCATTTTTAATATGTTATCGAACAATTTTTTAGCCATTTTTCGAGAACACATTTCGAATGATATTTCACATTGTTAATGGGTTTTCCCCATATCTAATCTACTTGATCTCCACCTCTAGTCTATAGGGCCATGAATTGACTTATCTGAGGCTGGTTTGAGAATGTAATGAAGCACTATATTTATTTCAGTAGGATGAATCAAACATAGATAAATTGATTTTGGATGGATTTATTTACAAATGGGATAATATTTTTGAGAAAATGTGGATCATTATTAGATGTGTGGGTTCGAGACATAGGATTTTATCGATGTACAATGAAGATAGTGATATATTAGAGGTTGTTAAAGATCAGATAATGAATTTTCATTTTATCAATTGATGCATTAGAGATGATGTATGGTGTGATGTTATCAGCTTCATGAAATGGTCATGAATGAGGTCTCATGAAGGAGGTTGATCGGAGTAGACATGAATGGGGAAAGACATGGATCTCCGAAGATGTTTTAAGATTGGGTCAATATAGTGGGTGTAGACATTATTATCTTTTTAGTACCAACATATTTTTTATTATTAATGACGATTTATAATAATAATAATAATAATAATAATAATGAAATCAGATAATGTGGGTAGTGTAATGCCATTATGGTGCGCTACATACAAGTTAAATGAGGTGGGTCACATCAGGTTATTATTATCATTGTTATTAATATGTAAATTAATTTTATAAAAGAAAATAAATAAATAATTATAATTATGATATCATTGATTATGAACCCTAGTGTTTGTCCAATGGAAGATTGATATTCTTGTGTGTCACTGTTGAATCTAGTTTTAATGGAAAATATAAATACAAATATTATTATTTTATATTTTTTAAATGAAAACCATTATTTCGATTTTATCATTTTTATTAATATTTTGATTGTTGAATCATCTATGGTAGCATGACCCTGGAATTTGGATGTTCATTTCATGAGAAACGACAGTGCACTATTTTAGGACTTGTGGATTTGTTTCAAGAAACACCCAATAATAAAAAAACATTATTATTATTAATATTGGGAAAGCATTTATAAAAAATAATAATGATTAATTATTTATTTAATAATGGTACTAATGTCGTGGAAATTTTATTTGTCCCAATTTTGGTTATTTAATTTGGAATTGTGGATTATGAATAAGAAATGATGTTTGAAAATGATGTAATAAATTGTGTTATTTAACTGTCTTTCTGATTTTGGTTAAGTAAATTTCCCATCCGGATCATTTTTCCACTTTTATCATAATTATTTGATCTATTGAGCAATTTATTGAAATTTGTGATGAAATAACATCGTTGTGGCATTATATTACATTGGATAAATGATTATTCATGTCATTCATCATGCTTTTGTATGAGACATGTCATGTAGTACTCTTATACACCATGTCTTTATATATATCTAGTAGGCTATATAATAGAAATTCAATGGAAACTTATAGAAATGAGGACACGTGTCATGTGGAACCCATTCATATTGTCTATGTATTTCAGGAGTTCTAACTACCATATTAAGTTTGTATTTGGATGGTTTATGCATTATGGGTAGCCCATCCAGATCATTTTTCTTCATAGGATTTGTTGACATCCTTTACTGTGGATCTAGATATATTTTTGTGATTTATTCCAAGGGAGAATCATCTTTAGTTGTTCGTTGAAGATTATAGTGATAAAAAATCTTCATAGATTGGTATTCCTATAATGCACTAGGGTGCTATTCCAATACCAACTATGTGACACCCGGCTGATGATATTTGGAAATATTACTCTATCAGATTAGTGTTACCCCCCCCCCCATGTAAGATGTAATTTTTCCTATACCAACTATGTGGTTTCCTACCGATGAATGAGGGTGATCTTCCTCAACCTAATAAGTGTTATACCCAAACACATAAAGGTGTAGTCCATCTATCTTCTAAACGGTACCCCATATCTCATGAGGGTGGTGTGGCATTATTTATTTTTGTGGTACTCTATAACACACAATGGAGTGGTTCCTCTACCTACATAGTGGTACCCCCCTTAATGCACTAGGTCACAATTCCTCTATCTACTACGTTTTAACCCTTGATGAATGATGGAATGAGTTGTCTAACTACTAAGTGGAACCCCCAAACACATTAGGGAATCAGTCCTCTAACAACAGAGTGATACATTAGATTGATTAGGTAATGGGCCATCTATCTACTAATTTGTTCTCACCTAATGGACCACATAATTTTTCCCCTATCCTTGGAGACAATACTCTATTGTCACACATGAGCATCAGATCGCCAAACCCATTGTACATATTTATATGATACTCAACTATCACACCATGGTGTGGGTCCTTTATTTGAGGATATGATAGTCTCTAGTCATACTATGGTTTGGGTTTTACATGACAAAGAGTTCCCACATTGATTTTGGGAATGGTGGTGAGGTGTGGGTTCTCCACATGGTTAGATCATATAGGTACATGAAATGATGTGCATAGGATATTGTCCCTATTATGATCTTAATGAAGAAACTAAGATTGTATCATTGATTTAGAGTTGTATATCCACATTCTCCCTCATTTGGGGTCGATTTTATGACAATGTAGGGTTTTCATTGTGGTTATGGTATCATATAGTAATCGATATACGTTTTTTGGATGAGAGGGTTAATTTTATAATGCCTTCAACCATTACCTCTTCTATTTTTTGGGTTTCATAATCTTTATATATAATCACCTCTAAATAGGAATCACTAATACATGTCATGTATTTGGAAGATGAAGGATTTGAAGGTGATGATATGAGAGATTCATAGAGATACATGCATTCATTTTATTACATATCGTGGTAGGGCATAGATATCTAGAGTTAGGAACACTCATATTTTATTTTTTTAGTTTCTGTTTCTTTGTGGAAACATAACTTTATGATAATGTAATTTTACCCTTAACTATTTAGATTATCATGTCGAACACTTTTTATTACAATTTTTTTTCCTACATGGAGTTTACCCTAGATGTTAATATCATTTATTATTATTATTATTTACTTATGTATGGAGATGATCGGGGTTGTTTATACTGGTAATCTAAGAAAAGGACTCACGTTTTTTTATTCTATTTAATGTTTTTCTATATCCCCTGTTTTATTGAGGTGTTCATGGTGTAATTGTGTATCATACATCTTCTAGATGGGAGGGAAATTTTTTGTTTTTTCATGGAAATGAAGTCAGAGATATGAGGGTTTGTATTTTGTAAAACCATTGAACCGAGAAACTATAAAACCATTAATACCCTCAGTCATAAATCCACTGATGTTGGACCCAAAACCTCTTTTTAGAGAAAATAAGTACACCATATTGTATAATTAAGCATTATGTACAGTCATTTTCATCATTGAACATACCAAAAAAACATGAGGAAATGTTGAGGGAAGTAATTAATGGATATTGAAATCAATGTCTTATGGAGTGTGTGGTACCAAATGGATCATCTCCATAATCTACACCCACAATATATTATTAGAAGAATGATTTAAACAAAAATTATAATCACATATGTGACTGACCTATCTAATGAATGATGTGGTTATTAATGATGTAATGAAATTTATAGATGTTGGAATAATATTTTTATTCTCTAAAAGTGAAAGCGTTAGTATGCTCGAAGTCATCCTAAAGAAGTAATACCTAATCATTCTGAACAATAATGACAATGAGTTAATCTCAACTTGAACCATCACTAGAAAGAGAGTCCACATAAATTATATATACATCAATACAAGTAACCTAAGAGGATCATTTATTATTAACCTTTATTGACCGAAATAATGAAAGATTAATATGTAAATAATTCTATTATTTTCATGTTGAATATTAAAGATAAAATAAAATTTTATTCCATGTATATGACTACGTAAAAATTACATTTACATTTCCCCTTAGTACATTAGAGTATAGACATGTGTGATTTTGTATGTGTAATGAACACTTTCATTTTTAATTGTGCATGAAACACATAATAGAGGATATGGTGGAGTATTTATAGGAAATATTTATCGAATATTTTTTAGTCTATGTATTATCTTTCATGTTTTTTTTATTTAATGTAGACCATGTTTTAAAATAATGTGAAAAAAATAATGTTTTTATACTAGAATAAATTTCTATTAATGTTCTAATTATACATAGTCATTAGACACAAAAACTCAAAATTATTAATATATGTAGATAATGATAAAATAAATGTACTAAATTACTTACATAATCCAATAATAGTAAAATTTATAATTATATTTCATGTCCAATGATTATTATACCACTGCAACATAAACGGAATTGATAAATTCTGCCCTCCTAATACTCTTATTATCAAAAGATAATATTTTAAAATTTAATGATGATTATCAATTGATATTCAATAACATCAACAATATCCCTATGGGATCTTATTTCATCATTTCATAATATTGGGATAAGAAAATTGAGCTTATTTGAGATGTCAATGACTTTTTTTTTATTTTCTTCAAATAGCAATTTAGACATATCATGTGTCCCATTAACTATGTCAGTCATAGTGAATGAAGCACTGGTTAACTATAAAACATATGAAAATGATCTTATAGTAGCTATCTATGAATTTGAAAATTTTTTCTCATCCCATTTCATATACATAGTATTATCCAACACTAATCATGCCGTATATAAATATATACAAAATAAAAATAGATGGGATCATGAGACTTTTAACGTGTAAAATACTGCTCAGAGAGTTTCATATCATTATAAATGATACCATATCTACTCAAAACATCCTTGTTGACCATCTACCCAAATACCCACTTCTCAGAATTAAGTATTATGAAAATATTTATATCTAGTTTGTCTTATATAATGGAAACACATTTATAATAAATACGGAATCCTAATCATTGAATTTAATTATAGAAAATTATCACTCTAGGGGTTAACTCTACATAATGTACTTTTTTAACCTAAACATCACATTAATACAACTCTGAGACCCTACTTTTATTGAATTGTCTTGATTTTCTAATGTGTTGTTGCATACCAATAGATTAATTATAATGCATTCTTGACATGTGTCATATGCATCTAAGAGGATGGAATCATAGAACTATTTGTACCACGACCATGTTACATGAATGTGGGTTATTCAATGTCACACATCGTCAATATTAAAGTCTCATTTGTAATAATTTTATCTTTGACTGTGGATAAACCCCATAAGAAAAAGAAATAAAATGCACCAAAATCCCATTATAGATGTTGAGCACTTTAGTTTGGGGGTAATTATTTTATGGGACCATTATCTAATTTTCATTCTATATTTTATTACAAAATTTGTGTTTAATGTGTGAAAATTTGGGTTAAAGTTGAGGCTATCACTCGTGACACAATAATGTTGTCAAGAATTTTATAAAGATAAAAATTGTTTCAACAATCAGAGACCCATGATTACTGATTAGGGATCTGAGAATACATTTATAAAATAACTTCATCAATGTATTAAATGAATATAATATAACTATCAATAACACAAGAGAACTTTACCAATCAAAAAATATTGAAAAAGTCAAATTTTCAAACTAGTAAATTAAACAATGACATTTAAAGGTAATTAAAACAAGTTTAAAGGATTATATTATAAAAAATTAATGATTCACTATGGGAATATCACCCAGCATAGAAAAAATAAATTCAAAATACATTATTCTTAATTTTGACAAAAAATGTCCATGCCATCTACTAGTTGAATAAGATCATCGATCTTATAGGGTAATAAAAAATTTGGACATGGAAGCACAAATTGAAGTAGAAGTTAAAATGATCTAAATAGAAGAGCTAGATAAAATTAGAAAACATTATTTTGAGAATTTCATAACTTATATTGAAAAAAAACCCATGACTATTTCATTTCACATTGGATTATCACAATTGGTTTTGTAGTTCTTCTTTTTAATAATAGATTTAAATTAATCCTTAGGGAGATGAAAACCTAAAGATCAGATCATTTTCAAATCATTATAGTTTTCCTAGATTTTCCAATTTAAATTCAAAATGATGTACAACCACCTTTCATGGTTAATGGGGAAAATGATAAAATTATATGAAGAATGATTCCATTAGGGGTTCTTTTTTACACTAAAATTCATCTAAACTGAGAAAAATCATGCTATTAATGTTAAACGGAGCAATGAATAGGAGGAAACCATGTGTAAGAACATTGGGATAGTTTAGATCATATGGTGGTAGAATTTCATGAATAATGTTAAGAGTATCTGAATCAAAAGAGGAAAAAATTCCAAATACATGATGGGTAACCATTACACGGTATGCAAATATTGAAGGCATGAAATAATACTAAAATAAATATTAAAAAATATTTTATAAAAAAATCAATGTAAAACTATCGTGGTGGCATTAAAATGATATGTACCCTTGGTTAATGGTACTTCCCCAACTCTCTAGTCTGATGTGTGATCCCTATGCTGCCAACTACTATCCCTCCTCCCCTCTCTAGGGTACCTCACCTTCACCTCTCCTTCTTTTTCCTCCCTTCCTCTATATTTGTTTTCTACCACACTATAAACCTATATAAATCAACAAAAAAATGTGAAACTAATCATATGTAAATGAATATTCCACCAATGAGGTGAAAGGATCATCATCTTCCACTACCATGTAATCCTTCAGCCTCCTATTTTGATTCCACCACTTCCTTAACATCATCTTCTAAGGGCTTGCGGTTGAACTCTAGTTGTAGGTACATGCACCGCTCTCCCCACCACTATCCATAACATCAGTTCTCAGAACAATATCTCTATTATGGGTTTATCCATCTCTATGAAAATACCCTGAGGACCGATAGTACAACACCCCTCAAAGTGCTCAGGAATATCCAAATTCACTAAAAGATCCTTAAACAAATCTGATGGATGAACCTATCCCCCATTACTGATGAGTGTGAGGACACAATTGGGTAGATATTACTAGTGTTACTAGGCACCTTAAAGAAGTAACTTCACTATGTGTCCTTCATACTCATAATTAGGCCATGAGAGAACACCCTTGTAAAAATTTATGAAAAACTCAACATTTACTCCACCATATTCATCACCTCCCCATTTTTCCAAAAAATACATGCAAGGATGAATTATGTTGGTGATTCATAGATTTTGTAGAGGATAGGTAAAGGTATACAAAGTGTTTATGATCCCTTCATTTCCATGATAAAAAAGGTCTTAGGATCTACCTGTTGATTCCTTCAAAGGGATCTAGCTCATGTTCTAATGGTCTTGGGTGCTCTACTAGGGAGTTTGATCTAGGGTGAGGTTATAATTATGTCCTCATCCATGGGTGTTCTAACTATCAACATGGCCAGTACTTTACATATTTTCTACATGTCCTAGATTTTGATGACCCTTTTATGATGATGCAAGGATCTTGCATTATCACGATGGTGAGGAACCTTGGTGACTCTGACACTTATTGGCCTCACACAAACCTCATATTTATAGAGAGTATCAGAATCCATTATCTTGATAATATGTATCAAATAACAATGATTGGCATTATATATTATTGGGAACTGACATATTTGGAGGCTTCTAAAAAAGTACATTCCCAACTTGTAGCTCACCCAGTATCACCATCCCAGGTCCCTGCATTCACAAATACCACCACAGTTACCACTCCCATAATGTCTGCCACCAATACCACTCCCACTAAATTTAACACTCCAAAACATTATGGGGTTATATTTCTATATTATATGAATCATTTCAATATGATTCATCTTTTTTTGGTCGCTAACTGATTTTAACACTACAGTTAAGAATTATTGCCTTCAAATATTGATGTGGATTAATGACCTTCTATAATGTGTCTCTAGTTGATTGTGTGCATGGAACATCAAACTATAAATAACATTTGTTGTAATTTTTGTGTAATAATTTCTCTAATGATCCATTTGGGCATGTTGGACGGCCCTTAGTAGGGGACCTTGGGTCTTTAGGGAAAAGGGTGGTCATGGTTGAACTAGAACAAAATGGTGATATTAATGAAGGGATTCTTGGGTGAAAACCATTACTCTAATGATCTATATAGGTTCCTGTGTGGTTCCTAGGTATAATAAAAAATATAATTAGAAAAAATGGCTATGTGGGCAAGATCGGGTATAATTTTCTTGTTAAGGGAGGGAATTTATGTTGTTAGTAGGCCCCAATTTTCATATATAATATTATATGTAAAATGGATCCCAATGTTCATTGTATCTCACTCGATAAATATATATGGTCCATAACAAGGGTACTAAAATAAAATATCGGGTGAATATAACACCCCATAATGTAATGGGGTATAAAAAATAAATTATATAACTCATTTAGACAAGATCTAAATTTCTTTACAAGGTCCCACCTGAGTAGAACTAAACAAAATATCTTTCACGTCCTGGAGTAGTGATTATGATTTTAGACAATCTAAGATGTTTATTGGGGGTGACTATGTGAGGAAATATAATACATGAATTAACATGTGCTTTCATGTAGGGATTTTTATTAGATTGATTGTATATTCATGAATTTGAGTGTGCCCATGGTATAGAACCACCTACATTTGGGAAAACCGATGGTTTAAGGCATACATGTCCTGATGGACATGTTATGGTATTGATTATGTGTTGTTAATGGGGACCAATTTTAACATTCGGTATCAGAGGATGAACCTTGTTGTAATGGTGGTGGCGCTACCTCTATTGATATATATTGTCATAAATGAGGAATTTGTTCTATTAATGGGGTTTAATATAACACAATGTAATGTTATAGGTTATAAATACTAATTTAAATGATTAATGTCATCAAGGTCCACATTTTTTTCCATAGACAACCAGAATAGAAATCCATAGTGATGCATGCATAGCATAGAGTAGTGATCAGGAAGGGTGACCATTATGGGTGTTTCATAGGTTGTGTCTGATTGAAGAAAAACCACATTATAATGAATATTTATTGTCTTATGGGATATTTATTATTATAATGATCTATTATTCCATTTAGGGGTCACTAACTAGGGGTACATTTGTTAGTGGAGAATGTTGTTGTGCAAAAATGACTATGACCCAATGGCTAGGAACAACATCTATATGGTGAAAATGCTGGTTCCATGGGGTCTTGGACTTGATGGACATATTAAGAGGGGACTCATTGCAATTATCATGGACATGTTACTAAATTTGGTATTAGAGAATGAACCCAACAATGTTTTTGGTGGAATCTACCTGGGTTGAGATATTGGTTCCACAATAAGGTCATTTATATATAGGGTATAAGTGAATGTAACACACAAAAAATAATACAAATAATATTTGTTCCCCAGTGGGAATGTTCGTCAGAGTGTTGATTAGTTTGTGAATGTGGATGGTCCCCATGGAGTAAACTATAATTTGTTGGAAAACTTGTTGTTACTAGATATATTGACCCAATGTCCTAACAGAATAAGTTTGTGGTAAAACAAGAGCTTCACGGTGTCTCGGAACGATATTCTCATTTTAATGAAGGTATTTCATTTTATATGCAGTTCCTAGTTGTTAAATTTGGAATTAGGGGAGGAAACCCAATATTTGAATTAACACATGATTATGATAATTAAAGATTTGAATTATATTGTAATGATTCACCAAAATCAGCCATTAAATGTTTCATACATAAATAATTAAATATAATTATTACATTATTTCTAGGAAACATTATATATTTAGAACCCTATCTATCATCCCATATGATTACCATCTCCATGAATGAAAATGGTCTTGTCCATTTTGGGAATTTCATATTTTAGAATTTTCTAATAGTTGATTTTTTAAAATCAAATGAAAAATATACCACAACCAATAAAATATTTTTTGAAATTAAAAATTTTAAGACAATTAAAATAGTTTTATACATGTTATTTGAATAATCAGAAATCTATAATAATCATATGAAAATTATTATGAATAAATATTGAAAATTAAATAATCTATAAGGGATAAAATGTTTACTAATGTTAAATTTATTTCTATCAGGACAAACAAAAACAATAATATGAAAATATCATCATTAATACATGAAAAAAATATGATCATAATAAAATTGAAATGTTATTTCTAAAGATAATAAATTTATAAATTTTATAATAACAAAACATTAAATTCTATAATAATTCTATTAACATTATAAACGAATGTCTAAAAATATATTTAATATCCTTAAAATACATCACATTAAACCAAGAGATGGATTTCTTCATCGTTTAATTTATAATTATCATTAAATTTATATGACCATGAAGGTATCCATAACTATTAATAAAACGTAAAACGAAAAAAACTAATCTCTAATGATTTTTAATCATTTCTATAGTACTAAATATAATAACCTGACATTAAACATTACATATTCAACCGACATCAGACAAGAATTCATGTTATTTTTCAAATGATCTTTTAGTATTAGATTTAAAGAGAATTAGGTCGTAACACATTCATTACATTACTATATATTAAAAAGTGGGAACTTCTGTTTAATACCAATTTCTTCCACAATATAAAATTTATAAAATAACACATGTTTTAATTTCAGGAAAACTAATCCCGACATTCATCAAAACTTGTTCTATTAACTTAAAATTATATTAAACCTATGAAAAATCATGTCAAAATGGGGTGAATAGAAAAATCATAGTGTGGTCCCTAAATTAATTAAATTAACCAACACATAAAGAATAGTAAACAAAAAAAATTCTTTTTTTGTAAATATACTTTCACATAAAATTAACCCTTTGATATCGAGGATTAAATATTTGTTGTTAAATTTTTTTATAAAAATATTTAATTAGAAAACATTAATGATAAAAAATATCTTAATGGATTATTTGGAAATTTTAAAATAACATGATTTTTTACCAAATTTATACTTGTAACAATTTAAAATGGAATAAGAATGCTAGTTAAAATTTGTGTAACTATCAAAAAAATCATTAAATTCCATTACGATTAGCATCTGAACATAATCATAGAGTAATCATATTAGATACTCAAGGATTAACCATCATAGTTAATCTTATAGTAACACTCATAGTAAACATTTCTACATTACCCCATTTACATTAGAGCTATAATGGGGCTCCAGCTATGTATAAGTTATTTCGTTATCACCCATCCGTTAAAATAGTGCTCAACTATTCCCATTAACTGCATTGATCTCACATGATTCATGCATATAATACCACATAACCAAGTCATTTAAAAACATCTTAATCATACAGACGTTCATAATATAAATTTTTAAAACTATTTTAACCCATATAATAAATATTTTCAAAAATAAAAAATTGTATTCCATAAAAAAATACTTAAAAAATGGAAATTAATAATTTTGATAAGGAAAACTTGACAGATGAAACAAAATTAAAGACTTTAAATAATATTAATTGGGATGGTAAAATTAATTTTTCCATATTAATCTATATAAAACCTTCATTTTTTTCATTTTAAAATAAATCAGTCAATATTTAGTAATACTCTGTTTTGAAACCATTGAATAAATCTTAAGGAAAATAATTTATTAAAACCTAAAAATAGTATGATTAAAAAATAAATCATTTTATGTGAAATGAATATTTTAAAAAATTAAAATAATATTAATATATATATATATATAATAGTGGAATTAAATTTCATTCATGAAATCAATGTAAAACTATACATTCTTTTTAACCATTATAAAATGTTTGAAGTTGTTTTTTTATTTAATTATAATAAGTCCAATAAATCATGTATATTCATTATGTTCCTTAATAATAAAATTAGGTTATTTATTTAACTTGTTTAAAACTATATACATGTTTATTACTAAATTTATATCACTTATTTTCCTGATCTATTATATTACTTACTAATTTATGTTGACATTAGAAGTTTTAAAGATATTCAATTAATAATTTTAAAACTACTTTAGTATGTCATCAATGGTAAAAGTTATAATTACTCCAACATATATAAAATAATAACCATTAAATAAAAATAATTTATAAACATAATTATACTTTTAAAACCCCCAATTTAATATGGATATGAAAAAATAACTATGTTAAAGCTATGGAGACAATATGTCGTACATGTGCATGAATAGTGCATCAATTTTTCAGTGATCATTATTGAAATAGGGTATGTATTATTATATCATTAATAATATATGATACTATAATAATTATAATATTTATAATTTAAATATAATTATATATATCATTAATGCGATGTGTATATAAAAAACAAATCACACCACTTCATGGGTGTGCTAGTCCACACGTACATACGAATGATGTTATCATTTTTCAATCATTGAAAATGTAATAATTTGAATGATATATTATACATTGATAATGATAATTTTTCATTAATATAAAATTTTAAATATAATTCCATCATTATAATCTAGTAATTAGATATACTGATGGAGATAAAATTACTTCAGTTCGTGAGGTGGTAGTCTGCCGTACACATGAATGTTGTTTTAGTTTCTCATTTTATGGAAGTGGAAATGAATACTAGTTAGAATATCTATTCAATACAATTATTTTAATTACAACAAGAAAACATTGAATTTTTTTAATAATATAATTATACCCTATAAATATAATTTTAATCTAAAAATACCAGTGACCAAATTATTTAATTGAAATTATATTTTTTAATATACTGTTTAAAATTTATTGGATTTTTCTATAAATTAAAAATTTACTCAGTCAACAGTATGTAATCAGTTATAGTAATTATTTTTTAACTAAAAAGTATAATGAAATTACAATTATGAATATAAATATATTTCCTTAATAATATTATTTACATCGAAAAATATCCTGACGTAATATCTATGTAATCAAAATTAAATTTATTTAAAAAAGTGTTCGACATTTTTTACGTTTCGTTACAAATTTCTCCTAAAGGTTATAATCTATTATAGATTTCAATATAGTCTATATAACTGGATATATGAGAAATGTCAATGAAATTATATCATATAATTTGTTTTGTAAATTTTTAGTGTCATTTTATTGTTATTTTATTTTCATTTATATTGTTATTTAACTGATTTACCATTTAACATGCTAAACAAAAATTAATAAGGTTAATATTATATTCAAAAAAATATAACAAATATAATGTGTAATAAATATGTACATAATTATTTCAAATATGGTATATATTTTTAAAAATTCATACAATAAATGTCTCGTTATTATATTTTATATTAATTTGGTGAAACATACATAATTTTTTATTGATAAATGAAATTTTTAATAATAAAATATTTTATATGATATTCAGGTTTAAAATTATTTTAAATAAAGATAATTTTATTATAATTAATTTAAATTAACTAATTATCATACCATAAAATAAATTTTTTATATAAATTTGTTACAATATAAATCATTTTTCAAAAAAATCAATATTTTTTACTATTCATTGAAAAAAACTCTAAAACAATTATCAGTAATTCATCGGAGTATAATTTTATCATGATGAATTCATAAATATAGTTACTATTTTCAATTTTATTCCTTATTATTTATAATTAATTCATTTTTATATTAACTCATTAATGAATGAAAATCTATTTTTAAAAGAAAACGTATTTTAGAGAGTAAAATGGATTTACCAAAAATAATGTTTCTATTTTATAATCATTTTGAAATGAATTTATATTGAGTAATAAAATTATATTTATTTAATAAATCATGTTTTAATATTCTTAACTATTTATTGAATGGCTAAGTTATAAAATGCACATTTAAATTACAATATATCATTTTTTATTTATGATCATCATTGCATAAATTTTACACTATAAAAATAGAATTACATTTTTAAATATCATGATAATATATCCACTATAAAATTATAATCATCATAATTTTTATTTTGGGTTGGAAAATGTGGTTTGGTTATAAAAATACCATTTTTGAAAACCCACTTCATAAAAATTGTCATTAAAACAAACTCTTGAAAACAGAGATTGTAAGTACATACGTCATATAGAACTACAAATAGTTTGTCTTCAATTATGAGAACATGTGTGTAAAGTGAAAAAAATGGATATGGGATTAATAATATCATTCAAGGACCATTAAGGAGTGATAAATGTCATGGTTATTGTAATTAAAATCATTAAAAACCAAAAAATTATGATTGGATTAAAGGATATTGATTTTATATTATGAAAAGTAAATGGATGAAAGTTATGTTTTAAAAATACTTCTAATATGATTGATTAATTGATATAATTCTTATTAATGAAAATAATAATATATATTTGTCAACAATAATTTCATATTTTAATTAATTTCTACAAAAAACATTTGTTCTTGTTACAAATTATGTCTTTTCATGATGACTTCTTAATTGATAATAACTAGAATAAATTTAAAATGCATCAAATAATCCTAAAAAAGATAAAATAGTGCCCCTATGCCATTATAAATTAATAAAAACCAGAATTTTAGTACAATATAACATAATTCCAATAATTAAATAACATTCAACAAAAATGAAAAACTAATTTAATATCTAAAATGAAATTATAATACCCAAGGATCAATAGATAACATTCAAAAAATATGGATCAAACATATATTTTTATAAAAATTAATTTTTTTTTTATTTTATGTGAAATTAAATGCCTAATTTTAACAACATGTAAAATTTTATTCATTAAAGTTAATCTCTTGTAATTATTGGGTTATAAGAAATAGTGAGATTAAATGAAATTCAATACAATATTAAAATATTGTTATTCAAACTTGCAATTATATCCTAGGAATTAAGTTAGAGAGTATAAATAGTAATCAAATTATTTATATAAATTATACAGTTTTAATGTGTATAAAATAAATTCAATGTTTATCTATTCATTATTATTTACATAGGAACTGTATTAATGAAAAAGAAATTTTTTCAGAAAACATTATTCTTCTAAAAGGCTATTTAATCATGAATTTCTCACAATATTTGAAATTAACTTTAAAAAATTAAAAAAATTAGTTAGAAATTTTAAAATAGTTTTTAAATAAATATATAATAAATATATTTTGGAATATTATTGTGGCTTTTGGAAAATGTTAAATTTTTTATGAATTATGAAAAATACAGATTTTTATTAAAAAATTAATATTTGTTTAAAATATGTAATTTATTAAATTTTATTTTAATTTTTTTTAACTCATTATTAGGTGAATTATATTTAAATTTAAATAATTTTAGCTATTGGAATAAATTTCATTTTATATTAGTATTTAATTCTGTAAAAAAAACATGTTAATAGAATTTGTTTGGAGTGATTATTTTTTAATATGTTTGTGGGTCTTAATTTAACTTGAATTCAAAAAAGTCAATGAATAGAATTTTGAATAAATTTATTAATATTTTTTATCATAATAATTTATATTATATAATATGTCCAACTAAATTTCATACTTTAATGAATTGGAAAAGAAAAAAAATTAAGTACATCGGTTAAGAATAAAGTCATTTTATGGGAGGGGGGTGGGGTAAACTAAGAATATAAGAATAAGAATAAAAAATATATTTGTCCAAAAACTATGGATGAAAAAAATTATACCTTATCACATCTAATATTCTATAGAGTTGATTTTTTCTGTCTTTTTTACATAGAGAAATTAATTTATCGGCTTATATTATAGGAAATTCCACGTGTGACATCTCCTTCATTTATAAAATTCCACCATATATCCTCCCATGTTAACAATTATGAACCCCATTGGTTAATAATAATAGTAGACAAATATATTACATACCTCCCTACCAACTAATAGTGTATATATTATGATTATGAATTTTGTATTATAAAAATTTAGGTATCGACAGTAAGAGGCTTTTTGAAGAATATGTAAATTTATTAAACATGTATATTTTTTTAATTATTCTAAAAAACCGATAGAATATTATTAAATCATGGTTATATAATAAAACCATTTTATTAAATATACTTATATAATAAAACATACGTTATGCCGACATCATCCACTAATCCATGGTCATGAAAATGTCATCAAATCCTCCAATCTATCATGGTATATTGGTGGTGAAATACAATGATATTTTCTACAACATTTACATGATTATAACTAATAACTATAAAACCTCACTAGTTTCATAATTCTCTTCACTCTCCTACATAAAAGTAAAATACTCTTACAAGAACTCTGACCCCGACTACTTTAAATCATTCATAAAAATATGTCTACATAGGGAATTAATTATATTGGATATAAAAGATTTTATTTCTAATGAAAAGGAATGAAATTCATTGGAAATGTCCTCATAAAATTTAAATGATGAATATATTCTACCTAGAAATAGAATATGATGTCAATCATCCTTGAACCACCCCTATTGAGAATGACCTTGAATAAGAAATGTTGTGTCTCACGTAACACACTGTCTCACCACTAACATTCCACAACATATTATTTCAAATAAGAAAACATGGTCTTCTAATATTGGGATAAATTTCTATTATCATGTCCAATAAATGGATTCCACACTATATTCTCCTTCAATAAAAAATAATTATACTTAGTCCCTAAAAAAATATCATTGAGACTTCATAAACTATAATTTATTTGAAATAGATAAATTACAGTCTTTGTAGTTGTTCTCAAATTCATAGGCCTCTTAGAAATAAAATAATTGAAACTAATATAAATTTAGATATTTCTAAATTGAAATATTCCAGGGGAAATATTCATCTATAATGATCGAAAATGACTCACATATGATTTAATGTTTCCATATATTCAATGAAAATATCAATGATTATAATATTCTATCATTGGTGGAATTTACATTCATAGTAAAGGGAAATTTCCATAAACTATACGAAATCATATCACTCTTCCCTATCTATATTATGCCAAAGAATAGTTGGAGACATCAAAAATAAGCTTAAAAATTTGTCTCTCCTTTAATAATAAATATGTAAGTGTATTTATCACTTTATCCTCCAGGAATTCTAATGTTACCTTACATTTATTATAATAAATATAATTTTTATCCATTTTACAAATTAATTAAAATATCATACGACCCATGATAATTAAAATATGAACCATTGATAATTTCCCATGAGAACTGGAAAACTATTTGACTCTATAAATGTTTTTGGGCTACCCATGAAACAACCAAATTGATCACATATTAATCTTCATCTAAACTATATTAAGACAACACCTACCTAGGAATATGTATCTCCCATATTAAATTTTTTTGGGGGATAGATCTATTTTGATATATTTTTTATGAAGGATCTATAATATCTGAATAATATTCTGATAATTTCTTTTTTTATGAACTTGAGTAAATATATATTTCATCATTTAACACTTCCATGAACTATCTAGTTACACATATAACTAATATATGAAGAGTCACATGGAAATAAAAACCATTTTATCCTCCATTTAATTGAAAAAAACATTACAAACTACGTCAATAGTGGACTTAATGTATAAATATGCATCCAGTAACACTATTCACCATATAAAGTAGTTATTAACCATATAAAATACATGTAGTTGACGAAATGAATACCATTTTGAGTTCCAAGAATAAAATAATAATTCTTTTAGGTAATTTTTAAAAATTCACTAAATCAAATGACGTATGTCTTATTATCCACCTAAATCACCAAATGATTAAATTATACATTTTCCCCCACCTCCTGATGTAATGTTATTCATTTTTTATCTTATTCTTAACATGATAAGTATTAAAGAAAATATTAGTTTATATACTGTATATTTATACAATTAAAATAATTATTTAAATATTATATCACATTTAACCTCTTACCTTACCCACCGATAGAAAATAACAAGGTTTTCCATGAAAATGTCTTGACTACATCCTCAATGTTGCGATGTGAAATGGTTTATATTTTATTTTTACTTGTATTGTAATAATAAATATCCTAATAAATTAATTGATATATATAACATAATATTCCATTAATAATGGTTAATTTAAATGCATTTTCCATTTCTTCCATCCATTGAGAAAAATGGAAACAACGTTTTTCATACGTACGACCTATCATATATAGGAAATGTCGAATCCATTTTCTATATCTATTTATTTTAGATTTTTATATATATATATATATATAATGTTTTTCTTGGATATATATTTCATTTTTAATTTTCTTGATATTTTTTAAACATGATAAGTTTAAATTTATTGAAATTAATGAAATGTATATTTCATGAAAAAACAAAACAATTATTACCAAATACTACGATCCTAACAATGAATTGTTAATAAAATGGTGATTAATAATATAACTAAATAATATATGGTTTGTCCTATGTGAATATGGATCATTAAATTATTAATAATAAACTTATATTTTATGTATAATATTTTATTTCACATATGATGGAAATCGAACCAGTGGTAAGGGTATCTCGTATAAATTTTAGGTTAATGAGTCATACTGCATATTCATTATTATTTTATTTTTTTGTGTTGTATATGTTTCATTTATTATATTTGATATCATTAATACCATTATATTCATGTTATTTAATGTTTAATTTTATCTTATATCTATTACGGGTATTATGATCCCAAATTTAACAAAATGGTAATTGGTTTTTATATTCTCTTCAATTTTAATGATTATTTATGAATAAATTTATTATGATCAAATATTGTGTTATGTAAATAAATATATTTAGGATATTTCTTATATTTAATTTATTTTTTACATTTGATATTAATAATACCTATTTCCTCTCTTTATATATAAATTAATTTTAATTTTCTTTCGAAGAAAATTTGACTTTATTTAGATCATTCATAAAAAAGTCAATATATTTCAGAAATATTCATTTTAAAAATGTATGACTTTTTTTTAAATAATTAATAAATTGATTAAAAATAATTTTTTAACCAATTTTTTGACTTTTATCAAAATAATGGACGTCATATTCATGTCATTTTCCAAAAAAAATTAGAAAGTAT
Organism: Viscum album; assembly: GCA_963277665.1. Classification (NCBI taxonomy): domain Eukaryota; kingdom Viridiplantae; phylum Streptophyta; class Magnoliopsida; order Santalales; family Viscaceae; genus Viscum; species Viscum album. The sequence continues at coordinate 50,044,176 of OY728143.1, read as the reverse complement.
TATATTTAGAAAATTCTTTACTATCATGAACTCTCAATATTTTTAAAAAATAATTTGATATTTTAAATAGTTACGATCAATTAAAATCATTTTCAAAGTATATTTAGACCATTTACATTTAAAATGTTACCTTAAAATTGGAAATATTTCCTTCAAAAAAGCCGTTAATAAACTTTTTATGTAATTTTTATTAATCATTGAAAACAATCAATATTATAATTATTTCCCACTAGGGATAGGTTGTAATAATTACTTTCATATTATTTATATATATTCATTATGATCAATTTGATTGAGGATTCACTAGATTAATACCATTCCTATTACTATGGATGGTTTATTATATTTTTTATTTATTTGCATAATTGTTATGGTTTCGTATTCTTGTTTTAGATGTAAATATTTATTTTTAATATCATGCACCCCCTTAATATGTATTATTATCTTGACATATTATATACAATGTAGCGCATGTTATATCCCTTTAATGTATCCCAATGTCTAGATGTGGACGGTTGTCAGAAAACCAATGGTTTTCCTTTTTCTAAAAATTTATTAATATATTGCTTTTAAAATATAAATATATATGAGATAACTAATAAAAAATACCAATAATATATTCAACATCATTGAAGTATTTTTACCATAAAGGAAATATCTAATTATTCATGTTTCATCAAAAAAGGTAATTGGGCATAAATTGCTTAAAATCAAAGTTCATATAGACACTAAACATTACCAAGACCATATAACATATTTCCACAAAAACAAAATCAATTAATTACACATATAATTTTTCCCCATGTAAATCATCATTGTTAAAAACACTTCTAACATTTATTAAAACTCAATGAATTTTTACAAACAATTATAACCTTTTCACTACACCACTTCTCATGGTATTGATTCCATGATACATTTGTTTCCATATTTTTAAATACAAAATTAATATTGAATATAATTTTGGCGTTTTTCAATTCCTATTTGATATAAAAAATTCCACCATATCAAAATTTTGAAAACATAATATATAAAAACATCATTCATTCAACATTTTTATTAAAAAATTAACCATGATTTATTATCTTATTATTCAAAAAATCATTATTAAAATAAAATATATGAATCATATATGTATGATTCATAAATATCATTCAAAAAATATTTCAAACATATAATTGAAGATAATGATTAAAATCCAAAATCAAGACATCAATATTAACTTGTAATCCTATGTATCTTCAACCATTGTTCCTAACATCCAAAAAGTTTATAATAATGTCCTTTATGAAATTTCTCACATCAAAATTGTTAGAAGAGTTCAAATTTTAATATAAAATGATGATGATACCATGAAAAATAAATTTTCTACAAAAATAAAAAGGTGTTTTATTGGCCAACAATTTTTATTTCTGTCAACATAATACATAGAAAGATATAATGGTCATTTAAATAATATTTTTCAATAATAATGATAATAAACTCATCTATATGGGACCAAAACATAGTGAATTATATCTTTCCATCCATCATGATATCTTATCCTTAATAAATTGTAAAAAATATCATTAAAACTTGAAATTAAATGAAACATGTTAAAAATAAAATTCATTATAAAATAATAATATCCGAAGAAACTCCATAATACATTAACAATCAAATTATTTTTTACCTATTTATACTATACATATGAATTCAATACCCTAATATACCATTAATCTCTTCAAAATCTCACACATCGAATCAAAAAATTAATTTTTGTGTCATTGAATTTATATTCATCCTAAAACTTGTAATCCCATGATGGTATCCAAAACCCTTAATAAATCATAACATAAAACATCACAATTTATAATGTTTGTGAATCTTTTAAATGGTACAAACAATAATGGAATGAATATAAAAATTAAATAATATCAGGACTTTATACTATAATTCACATTATTTTCCTATATATTATGTATGTTAAGAGTTTTATAGAATTAGGTCATAAACCATACACAATGTAACCATATTTTTAACTGTTGACATTTATTTTTAGTATTTATTTTTTGAAAATATTAAAATAATTAAATACATCAAGGTTTATTTTCATTAAAAGTCTTCATTTCATTTATCCTCACATCTTCTTTTCCCTTTTTCATCCTTTAAAACATTGAAAAACACTATAAGAATATGTGAGGAAAAAATAATCTCGGTAAGGGATTAAAATTTGAAAATCATCCATCCATGAATACTTATAAAAAAATTACATTTCAAAATAAATATTTGGATCAATAGGAACCATTTTCATACACCCAAAAGAAATAATCTATATCTGAAAATAATCAAAAAAATAATTTAATATTATTTGCAGAAAAATAATCTCATTAGGGTTTCATTGAAAATTTGAAAATCACCATAAATATAATTCAAAAAGGTTTCATATTCACTACTACATATGGAATAATCATTCATTAAAAACTATGTGAAAATCAATTTTTTATCAAATCCAAATAATTCTCCAGACACAATGTCATGATATCATGATCATGTGACCATTTCTCCAATCATGGAAATGGCTTCATCAATTCCCACTCTCTCTACTGCCTCTATTATATAGTGGCCATATTATTCTATGCTTTCTACTATTATTAGATATTCTCTATCTTCCGATATATCTCTTCATGACCCCTCTATAAAAGATGATCTTCAGTGTCTATCTCCTAGGAGGAATCTTGTATATCAAACTCTTACAAAACTCACAATGGATCACGTTTTATAATCATTTTTTGGATGGGGTAACTATGATTTAATTTCCCCTTGAGGCTTATTTGGAATAATCTACCATGGATCATTGGACATTGGTGGCATAATCCATCTTCAAGAGACCCCATATTTTGTGTTTTCAATATTTGGTGAACCACCGGGAAATTTTCTCTTTGGTGAAGGTTTTTTCATCAACCAGAATTATTTCAATTTGAAGTATTCATACAAAGAATATTTTCCAAATGTGTGGACATCAGATTCTAGATCTTGTAGAATGTGTGAGTTCAATCTTTTTTGAAGCAAAATGGTATCCACTCTGGTCAGTTATCATCTTCTGTTGTTGTTTAGTTTCACCTACATTGGTTTCTACTTTCATTAAATAAAGATTCATTCCTCTAGTTTTTTGAGACACCATTGGATACTTTTTTCTTGTGGATTCCCATAATCTTGACATGGGGGATACCTTGATGGATAAAATTTTCTTAAATAGGTAAATTTCTAACCCTCATCCTTATTTAATCATTATTATCGATATAAGTTGGATTTCTTAATGGAAAATTATATTTTATCACTATCCGGAACACATATTCTATGATTTTCATCATCAATGAAACTAGTAAATGGATTCTTGGAGGCATTTCATTGGTGTTATATCCAAAAGGGATTCTACTTCTATACTCATATTTCTCCTCCTCCACTACCCTTGTTGTGAGATATCCTCTATATCCCATCCCTAAACTCCTCCTCGCAGAACATCACACATCATCATTTTTTTCAGTTCATTACTATTAAACCCTTCAATCCACCTTTATTTCAGAAGGTGGAAACATTAAAATATTATATTACACATGTATGTAAGGTTGTCTTATCCACATCACTGGCCTCCCCTAGAATAATCCTATTTTACTAGGCACACATTACTTCTCCTCGCAAGTCCATACCCATAAGAAACATTATTATTCCATTTATTCCCTTTATCCTTATCGAATTTATTTTCATATCATGTTTAGGATACCATGTTCTTTCCATGTTTGGATCATTTACACAACATCTTTTCTCTCCCCTTTTGGGAGTACGTAAAATATTTTAAATGAGTCTTTTTAATGATATTTTTTAACTTCCTAAGCATGAGGTGACATCTTCTTGTTCCAGGAACAGAGGATCTCTTCTACCTTGAAATATATAATCATGTTTAATTCATGTGGGATGGGTACCATGTTAAAGAATAATTTATTCCTAGGAATGGTTGAATAATTATTATTAAACTATTAGCGATGTTAGAGCCCAAACATCCTAATTTTAGAATCAATTAGTTATCATATTGATTTTGTCTCTATAATAATATACATGTATATCATGAAAATAGTTAATTTTTTATTTTTTTGAAAATTAAATATTATGTTGGAAAATTTTTTTCCCTGACGATTTCATTACTACCAGGGTAACAAATGAATAATTTTATAGCCACACCTCTTACGAATATGTAAAATGGGATTTTTATGAGTAAATACATTTGTCATGACAATGACACATTTCATCCAATGTATTATTTATAGATGGTTTGGGGATATTTTAAAACTATTTTGTATATTAACTAATAAATAGAGGTCTTTGAATTTATCAGCCAATGAAGAGGCAATATTTTGATAAAGTTGTGGTTCAGTCTAGTCGTATGGACTTTGGATAAGCCATGGACAAATACACATTGTCTTATAATCAAAAGGTAACTAACCATACATGGTGTAACATGGATTTTTGTGCAGAAAACAATCATGAAATTTCTACATTGACATTCATAATTCTTACCCACACAGTCAGAGTTATCTATGATCTCTAGAGGATTTTGGTGTCCTTAGGTAGTGGAAGAGAAATAAGTGATATTTTTTATTTAAATATATAATGGAATACAATTCGTAGATACCCACCATATTGTCATTGATTCATGGAAATAAAATTATCAATTAATTATATGGGAATTCCTTCACAAAAAATTGAGATGTCTCAAAGGGGAGTTGCTTCAATGTTCTAATGGGTGAGCGTCGACGCCCGATTATATATCCAATATCATTTATGATATTTATCAAATATATTACATGATATAATATTAATGATATGATGATATTTTCTTCCCCCTTGTCCGAAAAAATTATAAGCATACTAAATTTCTACTGGAAAAAGTGTTCATGGTGCATGATTTGTCTGTGTAAATGTGTCTATAATATAGTAGAAAGAATACAACTTATTACGGTGCTTGAATTAAAGAGAATTTATTGAGCGCGATAAAAAATATTCTTTAAAAGGAATGTTCCTTCTCAATTGATATAGATGTTGTGGGTGGTATTGCAGAGTCTCATTCTAAGAATATTCCCACCAACGTTAATCCATTATTTTTTGATGGTTATCCTAAGGGAAAATTAGATCTATTAGATATTATATCCTATGTGGTTTTTGATATAGTTAATGAGATTCTATGCCATTTCTCATGGGGGTAGGAGACTAATGACGTATTTTTCACACTCTATCTAAATGTCACATATAGAACTAACATCTTTTTATGGTAATTTTTTGTTTCCTCGTAGAATACGATAGTGTTTGACATTTTATATGAAATTATGGATTTATTTTGGGTTGGAAATATGACTACTGTGGATCATATAACCACTCTAATCCTTACCCCAAAGGATAGTGGCCCCTTTTATCTTAACCAATATAAACCAATAATCATGTATAATCACCCTTACAATGTGTTAGAGAGAATCATAATTATGGTAGTATCAAAACATTTTTCGAACTAGGGTACATGAGAGTAGTGTAGTCTCATCCAACACAGGTCAATAAAAGTTGTTATTGGGTTTTTCATGAGAAAGATCAACTAAAAAAATAAGAAAACCACAGGATATAATTTTCCGTCAAATAGGATATAGAAAATGAATATGATATAATGGATTGAAATTTATTTTGATGTTCATAGATTATATGGGGTTTAATTCTTAGTTCTATAATTTATAGATTATATCTTACAACACCTCTTTAATATTCATACCCATATTATAGAAATGTGTGTCTTTTTAAAATATATTTAAGCATTTATGCAAGGTGATCCTATGACTCTTATTTTTATCATTCACGTGGAGTGTTCTATCATGAAGATAATAAATCAAAACCAATTGAATAGAATTGTTATCCCCTTATAGTTTATGTATCATTTTCATGTTGTTTTCCTTCTATTTTATGAAAATTTCATTATCCCTTTGGTCATTGGATGAACAAAATTTATCATAGACATCAACAATTCTCTGTAAGAATTCTATTTGTGGAGTGGAACAACATTAATCATTAAAAATATAATTTTTATATTCCAATTTCATTTAGGAAAGTGATCCACCTCTATTAATGATATTCATGCATATAATGGAGTAATTTACCCATTTATTATTTGGGTGCATCACATTCTTCTGGAATACATCGTTTGCGTCATATTGAAAAAATGGTGGATAAAAATGAATCGAATTAATAATTTAAAAAATAGATTTAATTATTTTGGTGGTAAAATAACTTTAATCAATTTTGTTCTCTTCAATATTTCTTTTCACAATCTCTTGGTCTTTAATGTGAAAAAAACTATGATCAAGGATTTTGAATCACATTTATATACCATTATTTTGGGACAAGCATGATGAGGGTAGTTTCCACTAGTTGTTGTGGGAAAGGATTTATGCAATGATAAATGTGGAGGACTTAACCTCTGATGTGTTATAGAATACAATAATAATTTACATGAATTATTAGATTTCATAACATCCAAGACCCATATTACACCCATCAGTTCCATGAGCCCAGTTGGTCACAAGGCCTCAAATGAATCTCCCAAAAATAGTATATGATATCGACTTGAATATAGGTCCAGAGTGATTCAATGGAAACAATATTCCCCCATTAATAGAGTATAACACAAAGGATGTTAAAATCATTCAATATAGGAAGAATATAATTAATCAAACTGCTGCAATGAATGAACAGAGAGGAATACATAAAAGAACCACAAATGTCACATAATCAATGACGTAGAAGATACATGAATCTTGAAAGAATCATGAATAGTACATGAAAATATAGTAATATAAATGTACCAAAAATGTACAAAAATACAAAAACATTATAGTAGGATTATTAGACATTTCGTGGTCCCATTATATCCTACTCAAAATAATTTTCTTCAACCCATAATAGACTGATTTCCCTTACCATCACCTACTACCATATATTCTATTTGGGTCCCAAAAAAGTCTCACAAAGGTTGAAAAATTAACATCCTAGTATGTAACAACCTAAATATCTATACAGTTACAAGAAAATTAAACATACTAAACAGCCACTCAAGGATCCATAAAATAAGTGATCTCTCTATAATTATAATGATATATTCTATAAAAACAATCAACCAGGTCTCCCCATATATTGATCCATATTAAATACAGATGGCCTTGTTGTCTAATGATGTGTATTTGAAACCCACAAACATATCATGTAGTGAAACCAAAATAGAAACTCACGGCCTAGTTGAGTAGTGAAGTGTATACTAGAGAGGACCAGATCCAAGCTGTTGATGACCAAGTCATCCTAGTCATGACTTAGGATAGTTTTAGTTGAAACATGGTCTATGTTCTAGTTGGATTCCTAGGAGCATGTGTACCTATATATCCAACACTAGTACAAGCTAGTCGAAACCATCGGGTAGGAAGACACTAGGTATCCCATATAATCGATACACAATGGGAAAAATCATCGCATGAAACCTAATACAACATTCCAGATACATGGAGCGATTTCTATGTTACCTATCAACTGATTCATTCGATTAATACTAGTTATTCCTTTCAATTACATGTGATTATACCCACTGACATTTACAATTACATCACATAAGTATACCCAATAATTTATTTCGTTTCACATTTACACGAACCATTGGTATAGCCACTCATTCATCATTATTTCAATTAAATTTTATCATGTGAGTATACCCACTCACCTGTCAATTATTCTAAATAAACCATTCATGAAATTTATAAACAATTAACAAGTAAACCTGCTCATTTTAGAAATTCTATTCGAGTTATTTAATCAATATAAGCAAGGAAATAAATGATAACACTAGTAAATAAGGAATTAAATATCTTAAACAACATATTAAAACTCATAACAGTATTAACATGGACTCTCTAACTTGTAATGACTATGAAAGAACCACTAAGTTGGTTTGAAAATGCAAAAAAATTAATTTCCTGTAGATCACCCCTTGGTTGGAAATATTAAGATACAAATCATGATATAAAACACAATTTAACATAGGGTAATCCCTAGTAGGTCCACGAAAATCTACTAAATGAATCCCCATAAAATTGGGGCTTCTCCAGATGGTCAGATTCATGTAATAACATCGATTTTCTCTAAAAATCAAAAATAGATGAAAGAAATGTTTAAAACACCAACCATATCTCTGTTGTAGCGTGATATTTCAATATAATGACCTAATTATACAATGTTTATTAGAAAAATATTAATGTAAAATGAATGAGAAATTAGGCCATATGATTCTAAATTAAAATAGCACTACCTATGTTATGAAGAATAACGCATGATTACACAGTAATTGAGTACATACCAATGTGTTTCCAACATCCTTAATGGTGGAAGAATCACAACTCGGATGGGGGATAGATCAGTAAAACTTGTATAAAGGAGTTTTACGAATCAAATGATGGACGAAAAATATTCTGGATTAAAAATAGGGTTCACTAACACTATTTTTCTAAAAACAGAAAAGAAATTACATGACATGTAACACCATTTCAAGGGTTGTAATGCATTGTTTTCCCTTCTTGAGGAAAATCCCTCACATATGATGAATGATAATTGAGAGACCATTACACATCATGAAATTGGATTAAACTATGTGTATATCCCTCTCAAATCATGTTATTTTATTTTAGCCTGCATACCCATTTACAACATCTTCATACCTGAGCCTAACCAACTACCCCATGGTCGGACATAGGCTATATGCCAAAAATGAAAATAAAAAATCACTACTGGAAAACTAACCTTTACCAACGGTTTGGAACCGTTGGTATAGGCCTCCAAACTGTTGGTATGGCCTATACCAACGGTTTGGAGAACCGTATCCAAGTAAGCCGTTGGGATAGGTCTATAACAACGGTTTTCCAAAAACTGTTGGTATAGGAAATATGAAATCTATAACAACAGTAATGGAACCTTTGGTATATAAATTCCAAAAATAAAACATCCGCTAGGATTTGATCCCAGGACCCCTCTTTTATAATCGAACGACTTAACCACTAAGCTAACATCACTTTTGTAAACATAATTTCATAAATATATATATGTATTATCATAATTATTTAAAATTTTGATTTATATAATGTTCTCGGTTAGTAGATCTGGAAATAAATTAAAGAACCTATCCCAATGGTTTTCAAAACTGTTGGGATAGCCCTTTCCCAACGGTTTTCAAAACTGTTGGGATAGGTTTGGGTGGGTTGAATTTATTTAGGCCGAAGGTTGAAATATTGGGTGGTCTTTCCCAACAGTTTTGGTGAACCGTTGGGAAAGAGTCTCAAAACACACCATTTCCCAATGGTTTAGCATAAACCGTTGGGAAAGAGTGACCCTTTCCCAACGGTTTGCCAAACCATTGGGACAAGTGGGGAAATCTATGGCATTCCCAACGGTTTTGGTGAACCGTTCGGAAATGTTAGCTATACCAACGGTTTTTACAAATCGTTGGAATAGAAGTGTTGGGAAATATCATCTTTCCAGTAGTGAATGTTTAAACCAAAAACATAATAGTCCTTACCTGATTAAAAACCATAGATCCAACAATCTTCACCCCTTAATGCAATGCATCCTCTAATTTACCTTTAATGGGTGGTCAATATTTGGCTTAAAAAAACTCCATCCACCGAGCACGTATATTATCTTCCCACTACATATTCATATCATGTAAATAATCATGCATCTGTAGCACCCATACTATAGGTACTCCTTGACTGTGGAAAACCATTGTTCTCTTATCAACATTATGAATCAGATGCTCCATAATAGATGCAAATACTTATAACTCAAACTCATTGGACTGAAAATTGTTAGATGGATTTGAATGATAACTAGGCATCTGAGATACAAGGAGCATGTCATGCATGACTCGGTAGCATTAATGTGACAATAAATGATAGGATAATAACTCAAATATCGATATAATCTTGATCATACAGACATATCATAGTGAAATATTACCATGTCTCATAATTCGAATATTTCCAAGCCTCGGTGAAACATGCAAGAAAACCCAATCCCCAAACTAGATCCACAGATGTCAACTACAATGATTGGTGTAATACAAATATTGATACTATTAAATATAATTATACTTCTAAATTAGATATTCATAATAGAATTCTCATGCATGAGACATGGCCCTAGTAAAGCTACATCACTAGTCACTTACTAGTACAAGGGTGATCGATAAGGCCTACCATTTAATGCCTCATAAGGTTCCATATATATCATCACCTGGTAATTGTTATTATTGTAAAAACTCATATCGAAGGAATTTAAAATCCCATGTTCCCCCAAAATCTAGTATACATGCTCGTAAAATATTCTCTATCCCCTATATCAAACACTGAGACTGGCTATCAGTCTGAGTGTTGTATGCGGTGCTCGTAGCACCTCAGTAACAAGAACCCTCTGATGAATCTTTTATAAATGATAACTAATGAGGTTATCCCTATATAAAATTATATCGTGTGGAACCCTATGATGTTATACTATCTCATAGACATACATGATTCCATGATAATCAACAATGAAGGTTTAGTCGATCCATAAGAAATAAGAATCCATCGTGAGAATATGAACAACAATACGAACCACATATTAACATCGAGAACACTTAGATAAACCGATCATTAAATCCATCATGATTCCATCCTAGTTCTACTATAAAATAGGTTACTGATATAAAATACTAGCTGGTCACTGATGTTCTGCTTTCACAAGAAGACATGTGGAATCCCTCATAACAAAACCATATTTCTCATGCTATATTCATGGACATTAGTACTGATTTATAAAGTCATAGTACATGTTGGTGACATTAGTGTGCACTTTTGAAGCTGATGCATGAAACACACATATTAGATCCTCATGTGTATTCATTGGAACCCAAACACATCCATGTAGACACTAGATATTATCCTCATTTACAATCCAATGGACATGGAAGGTCCCCAACTTTCTCATTCTCTCATAGAAAAAGTACCTAATAATATGAAATATTTTGTATCATAACTATAACCAGGGGTAGAGGTCACCACTAATGATGATAGATAAGTCCATCTCACAATGCTATCTACCTCTAGATAAATCTTAGAGAAAAATTCCATAAAATTCCACTATATATTGGTCTAATTCACTTCTTATATCTAATCCATCATTCTCAGTGCATCAGTGACTGTAATTCCATTACAAGGCATGTATGAAAGATTAGAGTCAAAAGATTGTAGGTAATACACCCACTTTTCTACCTCTTATTTAGATAATGTTGTGTAAAAATACATTTGAGGCATTATTTTTTTATGTAAACAACAATATTATCTTCCAGAAAATAGTGTCTCTAATATCACATCGCATGAACATATTTAGATACCTCAATATATTTTGTCGGGTAATTCATCTCATGAGTCCTCAACTGTCATGACATGTACTCTATGAAATTATCCCCCAGCATCAACAGTACTCATAGCTCAATACCTGATGTGTAACAATATATAGTGTATATCCTTTCCTTCTACATAAGTATCAGGACTTGTGCTAATATCATCCTTCCTTTTATCTCTTGAAATGATGTCTCATTTGTCTCTGATCATATAAATGTCACACCATTCGATTTCAATCAATTCAATGGGGCTCTCAAGACTAATAAGTTCATAATGAAATTTTTCGTCATAATTATCTCTCCCCGTTAAAATTGTATATAAAAAAGTATTCTTGGGTAATTCATATGAAACTACAGCTCCCATCTTCTTTTGGTCCACTAACACTCATGTATGATAGATGATGTGACCCTAGAAGTAAATATGATCCATCGAAAATTGTCACATTATTAACATAGAATATAATTGAAGACATATCAGTGTAATAAAAATGTCCTCATGGTGGTTGGCATGGTAATGTCGATTGTGATAATATCTGAAGATATCATCCAGGAAAACCACCACAAATAGACCATGTTTTAATAAACGACAAGGTCAATCAGTTTCATGGAAACTGTTGGGGTGTTCACGATATGAAACGACATAACTAGATACTTGTATAGACCATCCACTATATGAAACATTGTATGAGGTATGTTAATTGTTTGTACATGTAACCAATGATATTCAGACAAATAGTGGATTTTTGAGAATACTCAATATCCTAAAAGTTGATCGAATATGTCATATATCTATGGATTGTGATGTCATTTTAATCAATCAGCTGGTTCAATTTATGATAATCCAGATGTAGCATAATATTTTCTTAATCATTTTTGGAAAAAGGATCGGTGATCCCCATGGAGATGTATGGGGGAAATTCCCTTTTCCTTCAAATCCTCTAGCTTATATCTAGTTCTCCAACAATACTCTAGTATTCATCCTATAAAGTGAAATGGATACCCGTGCAACTAATGGATCTCGATCGATGTATAACCTCACATATCTCTTTGGTTTAAGACCATAAAATTAATTAGGAAATACATCCCTAATGAACTCAACCACTAGAATAAATTCCACAAAAATCACTTTCTGATCATCATAAAAATAGTAGCAATCTGGGATGTCATCCTACACAACACATGATTATCTGGTTTAGATATACTATCCTATAAATACCATTCACCATTTTGAGTAAAAATTACACCATATTGTTTTTTCAAGGTCAACATCCTATGCTAGATTTAACCAATAAGCTCTAATATAAACTAACCATTCCATCCTTTCAATGAAGGTAAACATTTTCATCTCAATGACATAAACATACCCACCATAGTGACACCTTCCAACCCCAAGGTGGAACCCCCTCCACTCTAACTCATAATCTATTTGGATTCCAAAAGATGTGTAAAGAATCTAAACTCCCTAATAATACAAAAAAATAATCCCATGGCCTATCACCACATGCGCTAATAGGGAACTATTACATGCACCTGTATCAAAAAGGGAAAATGAAATAGTAGATGATATTAAGATTATACAACTCACCATAGATGGTCAATCACTGTACTCCTTAAGGGTAGCCTATAAATATTAGATATAGCATATACCAACACCATGTGACAAAACCTCACTTTTCCCTTTTGGTATACTCTGATGTCTTATTGTAATTGGCATCAAGCTGCCTCTACCATGACTAACAATGCCTCAGCCTCACAGGCTAGCATGGCTCCAGCTCCCTACCTAACATTATGTTTTGTAACATACATATGAACTTAATGTTGGATCATACCCCTTTCACTCACAGCTTGATGGATGATACTACAACATTGCTTCATGTGCCACATCCTTCCACCAACTCAACTCTCTACTGGGTTTTGGTCTCATTGATTTTTTAGGTGGACTCACATACCCCCCGTAATGAAAAACATTAATATAGAAGTACTCATACCTTGACTGAAACTCATTTCATGGGAATAAAAAAAATCATCTTTTATCAGGATGTAGATCCACAATGTCAAGAAATATCACTTCCATGCTCTTCTCCCCCAACTTCCCTCTATTTCACAAATGTAATTAGTGAATGATTCAAAAAATCTATGATAGAATAAAATATAAAAACATTGACATGACATTCGATATCATTTCAGATACCTTCCCATAATAATATCAATTTATATAGCTAATTAAAAAGGTACATCATTTCAAAAAGATGAAATTGTGAAAACGAGGTCAATTACTCCTTAACTGTCATTACACACTACTCTAGACGCATAAACTCACTAGCTCACATTGACCATAGAGTATCAGGTTAAATGTAGTAACATAAGTGGCTATAGAAAATAGTCAAATCCATAAGTTGTATCCATTCAACATGGATCTGATCATCACATAAGCACCTTTAATCTCCATGTATCATATAAGTCATGATCATGAACCTCCATTCAATAGGCATATCCAAATGGATGATGATGGTCAACATAGTATCATTCCAAATCATAGTATCCTCTGGATAACCATCCATCAAAAACATGTAAGGAATCTCTTGCTGGAACACCCACATCAGATAATCTATAGTCAAGGTAGGTCATAGTACCCTTTAAAAAAATCAAAATATAGTGAATGATTCCCTCTCAGATCTGTTCCACAACACATATATCCAAAATATCCCCATGTGTTGCAGCAAGAACTAAAAGAGGTACAACCAGCATCCCATGTCCTAGAACCTCCAGAGTGTGGTCGTCACATCCCTCGTGACATACACCTAGAGATAAATATGGTGCATTTCTTCTAAAATTCGATGTATGTGACTCAAAAAATAACTATATAAAAAATTATCTCAAATTAATATTAAAGGACAAAACCATACTAAAATAATTCAGAACCCCAACCCACTCTTAAAGATAGGATTTCATAAAGAAAAATCACCAACCATTAGAAACGCTACCTCATGACCACTTAGAATATGTTTCTTGATCAATTACCTATTTTCCATTTCATTCAAGTTCATTTTCACATTTCAGTTATTCAGAAATCACTTCTAAATGCTTACCAATATCAAATGCATGGTGTCCCATAAAACCTCATCAACCCCAAACCTGTCTCCCATTCAATTCACACATTTCAGATTCACTATATCATATTCATTTAATTTTTTTCATTTCCCAATCCATAAAGTCCCATATTCCTTATGAATTAATGATGACACCACTGCTCAATACTATTTAAATACACATTCACAACAATAATCATATCTATCACATCATCTATCACAATAACATTCCATAAGTAATGAGTCCTAAATGGTATTTCATATTGTAGGGCATGCGATTTATTGCATATTACTATATGATGAATGAGATGTCACATCCATATAGCATCAGTTTGATATAGAAATATAACCAATAATCATATAAATAGTCACAATATTACTCTTATACATCAACCAATGGTGAAATAAAATCAACTGTAATTATCAAAACAAAAAAAATAAAAATTTTATTTGATAAAAATTTCCTTTTACATATATGTGTGGTGGATACTCAAGAGATAGACTTATTAATAAATTAATTTTACTTAATATCATTTTCTTTTGATGAGAAATATTTTTTCAATCCCAAATGTCTCCTATGATGATACATTGTAACATTACGGACCCAGATCCCACCCAAAAATGCCCCGATCCTTTTTAGCCACATGACATCAAGCACATCATACCAAACACCATATGATGTTGAGTAGTAGCGATGGGTGGGTGAGTCAACGAGGATACTATATCAAAATTAAAATATTATAACATAGAATAAGTGAAACACAATCATTAGAGTTATAGAATAAATAACCTGATATCTAAAATGTAAGACATGACATAAATATTAAATAAATCCAAAATTGTCACATATTCAATGATGAAAATGATACTTTTATATATAAATAATACATAATATTAAATTGAAATAAAATACAATAAAAGTGTCCAAAGTACAGAAATACCAAAACATCCTAGTAGCATCATAAGCCTTAGATTGGTTCCATACTCCACTACTCTTAAGAAACTATCTGCATCCTATACTTGGGAACATGCCCCTACCATAAAATTCAACCATATAATCAGTTTCTGTACCCATAAAGGCCCAAATTGGGTGTGAGATAAAAATCTCAGAAGTTAACCAGCTAATGATCTATATATTTCTAAACGGAAAAAATGAAAGATGGTAATATGTGTCTGTAAATAATTAATGTAAGGGTAAATTCCCAAGGCAATAGTCTACAACAAAAAGTATTACTAAACATACTCTCAAGGCTCCATGTTATAATTGATAGCTCTAAAAAGGGTAGTTATAATAAAATTTAAGAAGAAACATGGCCTCACTATACATCCATCCTTATTTAAAATCTACATCCTTATTATAAAACGATGTATATCATAAGACCAAAACCACACCATGTAGTGAATCCATAACAGAATTCATGAACTAGATATAGGGTGAACATTAGACCATGATGTCCCAAATCCGTGGTTTCATGGACAATGTTATCCTCACATAGTGCCATGAGCATCTCAGTGGAATCTCGGTATAGGCACTGGTTGGAGTTCTAGATGAATGGGTACCAACAAGTCCTTCATGAGTCCTAGAAATTTCGGTCTACAACATAGCAAGGCCCGATGCATCAAACTGAATCAATTAGAAAGTGTCATAATCAACCAATGGAACCCCCTACCAAATTCTATATCAAAGGATATCCATCCATGTTATTTATCAAACAACTCATTCAATTCCCAGAATTTATAAATTTCTATTTTATTTTTCTATAAACACCAACATCACATATTACATCACTTGAGAATACCCACTCATGTATTCTATTTTACATTAACATGTCACATGGGTATACCCACACATTAATAACCAATTGAAATTAAACACTTCACGTGGGTATACCAACTCACATATCAAACATTCCTAAAAACCCATTCATTATAATTAAAAATAGGAAATGATAATACAAACTCATTTAACAAATTCATGTTAATACATATAATTAATATAATTATATAATGAAATGATAACACAAAATAAGGAGGTATTACATCACTTAAGAAATGTATTTTTACTTGTAATTAAAAAATGGTCTCCATGTGACTAGGAATACACTTGAAGTCGCCCTTTTGGTGGTTTGACAAGGCATAATAATATAAATTTCATCTGGTTCGCCCAATGGGTGTCAATAGTTGGGGAAACAACTTCAAAGACACTATGAAAGAACTAAAATAAATCTATGATAGTTAAATGAACATCCTCTACCAGTAACCCAATAAAAAATAGGGATGCACTAAAATGTCCAACTTGTGGCATAACAAAAATTTTCCTTAAAAATATCCAAAAGATGAATGAAAAGTAATGGCCATATACCCTAGCTTATTAGTAGAGTTCATCAATGGTATAATTTCGTTATTCTTCCTTATATAGGGGAAATATAAAAAGTAGAATATGAAAATTAAAGTAGGGAATATGATCCGAAGTCCAAATACTGAATCCTTTTTTCTAAGGAATAATGAATTTCCAAAAAATGAATCATGTATTGACCATTGTGGATCGAACGTGACAAAAAAACAGATGAATCAGATCTTGAACATGAGATATATATTATCAAATATAATAGAGGGGTTTTATGTTACAATGGAGGGAGGATAAATAATATGTGTGAGAAATAGAGTCTACTGAATCTATTTATTAAAAACTCTCGGGAAATTTCAATATCTGTAATTTCATTACAGAGGGTGTAATTTTTAGTTTTCCCTTCATACAGAAAATACTGTAAATTTCATGAGTGGTCCTATCCAGACCATTAGACAAGATGAAATGGTATTGCATGATGTTTATCCCCCTTTCACATTTATTAATCATCCTGGAGCCTGCCTACCTCCTTGCAGCCACATCATTATAAATGCCACCCAATAGGCCCCTGACCTTGATTATGGTTTATGAAAAAAAGAAAAAAAAATTAAATCATATTTGGAATGGTCTATACCGTATGAAATTCACAAGATCATGTATATTGGGGTGCCTTCGAGGGATGTTTCCTCTAATAAAGACTTTCTAATGATTGGTTGGGAGTAAAATTCATAAATCAAGGATTAAATGATATATTATCTGGAGCATAGTAGAAAACACATGTTCATTATAAAGTTCCATTTTTGGTGGACCATTGGTTGGGGGGGGGAATAAATTTATTTGATGAAAACTGTTTGGGTATAAATTCTGGTTTCATAGTGTTCCTAAAATGAATAGGATGGTCAAAATGGCCCGATACATTCCAAGCATTATACATGTTTTCCCTATTGATGTGTTGTGTATAAGTTTCATCATTATTTAGATTAACATGGGTGTGTATTAATGAATATTCACAGTTTCATATTCATATAATTCGTCTTATCAATTATTATAGAGTGATGCATGCTAGTAGAGGGCCAAATTTTTGGGATGTGTAATTACATATCGAAGACATCCCCTATAAATACAATTTTCTGGTTAAGAGGGTTTATAATAAGGGCGTGCCCACAACAGAATCTATCCAGTGTAAAGAAGTTATTCTTTCTTATAGAATCTTTTTTTTTGACAACATAAATATTAAATTTACCCTTTACATTTCAATAAAATAGAGTGTTCCCTAGTTTTATGGGGATAACAAGGTCTTCTCAATGACATTGTTTATCATTCATCCTATTTTGATGATTTGTTTCAAATTTTTTTATAGTACATGAAATAATTATCAAGAACATTGGGTGAGAGGCATTCTTCTTTCTCCATGGTGTTGGTTCATTTTGGGAGCTATAAATAATGGTAACATTGATGGATGGTGTTTCAATTATTTGTAATTGGTAGCGAGAAAAATATATATTTTGTACATCTCAAGAGTATTATTAAGTTACATGATCACACTCTCTCTATAAAAAAATTCATGATGATATCTAATTCCAATGATAACACTATGATATTCCTCCCTCGGGACATATGGATTTTCTGTAAACGTCCTCCTCATGGTTATAAAATCAATGATGTTAGTTCTTTTTCATCAAATGTCATGAGGTGTGCTTGAATTTTCCATGACAAAATATAGTTTTTTCTTTTTTCAATAAAGGATTACTACAATATATGTAATTATAAAAGTGATGAAGATGGTTTCATGCTCAAATGTCTTGAATTATGTTTCATGAAGGGAAAATAGTTGTTGTTATTTGAAATGAATTGTCACATTATTCATGTTTCTATGTTTAGTCACAACTCCCCTCCATGAATTATCACTTATCATATTCGTTGTTGCAAATAGCTTAGCAATGACATGATAACGATTCTTCATACATTTTATGGTGGGAATGATGAATCATCTTTTGCACCATCATGTAATTCTAATAATAATCTTTTACCTCATATAACATTATGGGTTCCCTTCCTAATGAGTATGAAAATATCATTATAGGGTATTGTATTTATTGTCACTTATTCATACCACCATTACTAGCTCTATTTCATTGATTCTTCATAATGGACTTGTAAGATATTTTTATTATTTAATAAAAAATTGTAATAATTTACATACGTAAAAACAATGATGGTTAAACATGGAGTAACCATCAAAGATACTCCTAGAAGTCCATGTTTATC
The DNA here is from genome assembly GCA_963277665.1 of Viscum album. Lineage (NCBI taxonomy): Eukaryota > Viridiplantae > Streptophyta > Magnoliopsida > Santalales > Viscaceae > Viscum > Viscum album. Next base: position 50,024,984 of record OY728143.1, on the reverse strand, counting down.
ATCCAAATGTTACAATAGAGTTACCAATAAATATAGAAATGGATTAACAAGAGTATTTTATCATGGATTAACACTCATGATCATGTTCCATACATTACCAAATTATATTGAAGTCTATAACTGGGAACACCACACATATACTCTATATAGGTCTCACACATGAGATATAATGTGGTATAACCCTTCATATAAAGTGTATTAGGCAGAACAATTTATCTTATATAATACTCATGAAAATTATAATTAAAAACATTATTTTATTTAAAAATTTCCTTATAAACCATTGAAAAAAATTCTTAAACATTATGAAAAACATTTTATGATAATAAAAATATATTTTCTAAACCAAAATACCCAAAAGAACGGAATGTGGGTTTTGGTGTTTGATGAAAATATGAATTCTAAGAGTGTAATCGAAATGTGGAATCATGACCATTGTGGTAGGAAAATTAAATTTCAACCCATACAATAAAATAGATCATTAATTTTTTCTTTTATATATAAATTCATAAATTCTATAAAAGGATTCGTTTTTAAAATCATTTATCAGTTGTTAATGAAAATCATTTATTAAAATGTAAAATTTTTGTAAGTTATAATGATATAATTTTTTTAATAAAACCCTGAATAACATATGGAAGAATATTCAAATAATTGATCAGTCACAGAGAAACTAAATTTCATTAATTATGTTTATATAAAAATAAGAACACTCCATGTGTTATAAGAACATGTCGTGTAGTTTCCTTCACGGTACTCGGTCCTGTCACAAATGACACAGGTCGGTGTGCTCTATCCTTATACACGTCATGTTTGTTCGGAACCCGCCATGTAGGAGTCAGCCATGTAGTCGGTCGTGTGACCACTACACGGGATGCCAAAACATGTCCAGTACATGACGTGTCTTTAGTGAACACGTTGTGTAGTTTAGAATTATGAGGACCGTGTAGGTTAGTCGTGTAAAGAGACTCGGGCAGGGGAGTGGAGTTCAGGTACATTCCATATTTTGGGACAACACACCGTGTAGTCTAAGATGTCACATGACCAGTGGTGGCAGAAGTACACACCCATGTAAATGGCTTTAACAAACACATCGTGTAGTTTAAATACACGTTGTGTAGTCCTATTTTTCAATATTATGTGTTTCTCTCTCTTGTTCATGTTTTGTACTCTTGTGTTTTCTGTCAATGTTAATCCTAAATCTGGAGTGTGTTTTTGACATTTTTGGGCTATGGAACCAATACGTCCTCCTATTGCATGCCAGGAACAAGGCAGTGACCGTACGCCTAATACATCAGACCAGGGACTACTTGTAGTTCTTCCGATCATTTCAGACATGGCACCGATAGTGATTCCAGATTCTGGTACCGACGCTCAGTTTAGAGAGGGTTTCATGAGGTTCATGCAGACACTCCAGGGAGCTCAGCATCCTTCCTAGTCTATGGCAGAGCAGACACGAGTCTTCCAGCAGCAGCATACTCCCACTTTCACAGGGGATGGAGGACCTCAGGATGTAGAGTCATGGATAGAAACCATGCTTTCCATCTTTGAGCATTAGGAGACACCCCCATACAGAAGGGTGAATCTTGTGACTTACATTCTGTGAGATTCTGCCTAGAGACGGTGGGATGTAGTCTCGCAGGAAGGGCTCCAGCGGACTATGGCTTGGGATGAGTTCCAATGTACGTTCTACGACTACTTCTATCTGACGATGATGAGGGCCGACAGGGCCAAGGAGTTCATGAATCTAATTAATGATACTCATTCGGTTATGGAGTACTCCTCCCACTTCACTGAGTTTCTGCGTTTCTCTTCCACTATGCGGTATGACGAGCTATTTTTGGAACGGAAGTTTGCGGAAGGCCTCAAACTAGAGATCAGATCACATGTGAACGTCTTCCTGTTGACTTTCATTACCCTAATAGTCAACCAGGATCTAATCACCAAAATAAATCTAAGGGAGACTGGAGCTGTTGACCGGGGCGGTTCAGCATCCAAGGCTGAACCATTTCATGCTGACAGTTGGAAGCACCACTGAGATTCTACTCGAGGAGACTCTAGGAAGTGAGGTATTAGTTCTGTTAGACGATATCTTTCTTCTGGAAACCAGGTGGTGTGCTATCAGTGTGGAATGAATGGGCGTAAAAACCCTCAGTGCGTGAGAGATCCATTGGAGTTCCGATCCTGTGGAATGATGGGCCATCCTCAGCATTTTTGCAGGGTTCTTCTTCCATCAACTAGGGAAGGATGATCGATTTCCTCTCCTCGTACAGGATCAGGATTACCAGTTCTGCATCATATTGGGGGTTTAATTCCCTCATTTTGTTTAGGCTAGGGTTGAGTTCATGGACGTGGTGGTCAGACATAGGGAGGATCAGCTCAGGGATATCATGCTGCTACACAAGGCCGCGGTACTGGCCAGAAGTTTGCAGTAGAGAAGATCCATCGAGAGCAGGATCCTGGACCTTCCACAGTTCGTGGTACGATCTTAGTAGCCTCAGTTTTATCTTCTGCACTTTTCGATATCGGGGCTTCTCATTGTTTTATTTATGTGCACACTATGGAGATCCATAGACATATTGTCTTTACTTATGAGGATACTTTGGCACTAGACAATACTTTGGTACATAGAACTACTAGTGTGCATCAGTGCAAAGAGTGCCTCCTTGAGGATGGTCATTGTAACTTTTTTGGGATCTTTATGTCCTTGATATGACCGGTTATGATGTCATTCTCGGAATGGAATGGCTCGTTCCTTTCAGGCTTGTCAATTGTTATCGCCACAGGGTGAGTTTCACATCACAAAAGGGTGGGTATATTCTTCGCAAAGGAGAATAAGATGTCTAGGAAAGAAGAGATGGACTAGGGAATTATGGGTTGGGCAGTGTTATAGCCCAGATTGCTAATTTATACCTATATGAATAGGGGACCTCTCAGATGGACTTTCCTCCAGTAGTTGACCATTTTCTGGATGTCTTTTAGAAGACTTTTCAGGGCTGCCTCTGGTTCGTGATGTAGACTTATCTATTGAGATTGTGCCAGGAGCCGCACTGATATCCATACCTCTTTATAGGACGGATACACCAGAGTTGCAAGATCTCAAAAAGCAGTTGGAGGAGTTGCAGGCTAAGCATTTCATCCGACCTAGTACTTCCCCTTGGAGTTCGCCTGTTCTGTTTGCGATGAAGGTGGATGGTACCTTACGGCATTGTGTGGACTATCGGATGTTGAACCAGTTGACGGTCAAGATCCGATATACTTTTTCGAGGATTGATGATCATTTTGATCAGCTTCGAGGAGCCAGGGTATTCTCGAATATTGACTTGAGATTCAGCTATCATCAGTTGCGGGTCAGACCTCTGATATACCTCTCATAGCTTTCCGAAGCAGGTATGGTCTGTACGAGTATCTGGTTATAACGTTCGGTCTCACGAACGCGCCTATAGTTTTCAGAGCACTGATGAACTGATTTTTCCATCCTTACTTTGACTCTTTCATCGTTGTGTTTGTGGATGATATCTTGTTGTACTCTTACACTCGACACAAACATGCTACCCATATTGAGACCGTATTGAGTACACTGAGAGAGCATCAATTATAAGTTAAGTTCTCAAAGTGCCACTTCTGGTTGGATGAAATTCACTTCCTGGGTTATGTCATCTCAGAGACATCTATTTCAGTATTCCCAGAGAAGGTGAGAGTAGTAGTTACCTGGGAACATCCGAAGAATGACTTTGAGTTATGGACTTTCTTTGGACTGGCAAGTTACTACAGGTGGTTTATACATGACTTCTCAAACTCTGCAGCACCATTCATGGACTTGATTAAGAAGTGTGTGATGTATGTTTGGTTATAATCTTGCGACTCAACCATACCTAAGATAAAGGGGATATTGACTTCATCACCACTTCTAGTTCTACCAGATCTGGGAAAGAGTTATACAGTTTTCTGTGATACATATGGCATCGGACATGGAGTAGTGCTTATGTATGAAGATCGTGTAGTTGCGTACAGATCTTGGCAGTTGAGGCCACATGAGTAGAACTATCCTACGAACGACCTGGAGTTGGCTGATGCTATTCATGCTTTGCGTTTTTGGAGGGACTATCTTATGGGATATCATTTTTTGGTATATACTGACCACAAGAGCCTCATATATATTTTCATGTAGCGTGACTTGAATCTGAGACAGTGGAGGTGAGTCGAGTACATACAGTATTTCGACTTCGAGCTTGCTTATATGTCTTGGAAAGGCAATGATGTGGCAGAATCACTAAGTAGGAGGACTCAGATTCAGGCAGTTCAAGAGGCCAATAGTGAGTGGAAGCTCATGGATCTATTCTCTGAGACACATTTGGAGGTGCACGACAGACATGGTCAGATGGTTCTTTCTCCTATAGTTGTTATCTCAACACCTTTAGATCAAGTTCGAATGCGGCAGCTATCAGAACCAGAGGGCCTAGTCCTACGGGAGGGTATGTCAAATGGAGACCCTACTCCGGGGTGGACACTGGACGATGACAAGATGCTACTTTTTCATGGTCGCATGTGGGTTTCAGTGGAAATACGTGAGGAGAGGATGTGGGAGTTTCATGCTTCAGCTTGGGAAGTTCATCCTGGTGTCACCAAAATGTACCGAGACTTACGTCGTCAGTATTGGTGGCCAGGTATGAAAAAGAATGTGGTTGGTTTTGTTATGCGGTGTTCTACCTGTCAGGAGGTGAAGGCAGAGCATCAGTGACCAGCAGGGCATTTACAGCAGTTACCCATTCTTGAGTGAAAATGGAACGATGTCGTGATGGACTTCATGATCGGATTACCGAGATCTTCTTGAGGAAATGATGTGGTTTCGGTTATAGTGGACAGGCTCACAAAGGTTGCACACATCTTGCTGATCATGGAGACCATCAGTGTTGATGAGATGGGACAGTTTTACATCTGAGAGATTTTATGGTTGCATGGAGTTCCACACTCCATTGTTTCATCAATGGATGCACTTTTCACTTCGCACATCTAGCACGGGCTACACAGGGCTTTGGGTACACAGGTACTTTTGAGTATGGCATACCATCCCCAGACTGATGGCCAGTCTGAGCGTAAAATCCAGGTTCTTGAGGATATGATCTGATCTTGCATTCTATACTTTGTTGGTACTTGGGAGAAGTATATTACTTTGGTGGAGTTCTCCTACAACAACATTTTTCAGGTGACTATTCAGATGGCACATTACGAGGCTTTGTACGGTAGGCCATGCTGATAACCTTTATACTGGCTAGAGGTAGGAGAGGAAGGTTTGCTAGGACCTCGTCTTGTTCAGGATACCTTGGAGAAGATATAGTTGATTCAGAATATGATTGATTCATGAAAATCTCGGCAGAAGTCTTATGCTGATCCGCAGAGATGACCTTTGGTGTTCAGGGTTGGAGATCAGGTTTTCATGCATGTTACCCCAAGGTTGGGACATAAGAGGATTAAGAGACATGGGAAACACTCACTAAGATACATTGGGCCTTTTGAGGTTTTCGAGAGAGTCGGGATGGTTGCTTACAGGTTTCAGTTACCTCAGATGTACCAGGCCATGCACAACGTCTTTCATGTTTTTCAGCTTCGACGGAATTTTTCAGACCCGTCTCATGTTCTACAACCCGAGGAGGTTGAGCTGGATCATGATTCATCTTTCCATGAGCATACAATCAGGATTTTTGATCGTAGTATCAAAGTTATCTATGGCTGGTCTGTTCCTGTAGTACGGGTGTTATTGCAGCACCGGCGAGTACAAGACGATACCTGGGAGAGGGAGCCCAATTTTCGATCGCAGTGGCCAGAGTTGTTCGAGGATTCTTCTCATATGCCTGGTTATGGAAATTTAGGAGGAATTTATTTATGGGGGGAAGTTTTTAAGAACCTAGATCTTCAGTTTCAGGTAAGGATCTCTTTTATAGGCTTTTTAATGAAAAAAAGAAGTTTCTGGAAATTTTTGAAATACACGTCGTGTACTTTTTGAGTACACGCAGTGTACTCCTTTTCTACCCGAAGCCATGTACTGGCCATGTCCGGTCCACACACACGATGTGTAGGGGTGACAAGGAGGCCGATTTTTGCAGAGTACAGAAAAACCCACTACATGTTGTGTACTTTAAAAGTACACGATGTGTACATTTTATATTTCATTAATCGACCCGGGGTTGCGCCTAATGATCATTAACGTCTTCTTCTCTGCCTAATTCCGTCTAGAGCATCTGTGGAGCCTGATTCTTCTCCGAGACACTAATCTGTCACCTGTTGTCAGAATCGAACTCCGTCAATTGCAGAAGAATCTCAGCAGTGAGTTATTTGTTATTCTTTGGCCTCATTTCCTGATTATTTTCCTCATGGGAGTTATCTGAGGTTAAACGTTTTAGAAGTTTTTACAGATCTTCTCCATTCTAGGACAATTCATAGGTCGAGGTTCAAGTATATCGATCGTCGAGGATTGAGGAAGGATGATTGTTTCCCTACATTGATGTTCTTTGATTTTTGATTGCAAAAGTGTCGGATACCCATGTATCAGGTATCCCGGCTTTCGTATTATGATCATAGTATTAGTTTTCCCTAGATTTCTTATTATATTATGTTTAATTGTTGCTAATATATTCTTGGTTTCATGTTTGTGGATCACCCCATGGTTGTTTCTCCCCCTGTTTGGGTTTTTATCGCCGTTTTGCAGTGTTTGCCTGTTCGAAAAACCCTATTTCAATTTCTAGTTTACTTGTTTTCACTTATTGCATGTGTTTCATACTGTTTAAATACTTTTGATGCATGGTAGTTATTATCCAAGTAGTCTTTGAACTTACTTAGAGATATTGATAGTGGATTACGCATGACTGAACTGCTCTGGGTTGTGAGAACTAGGTGCGGGAGATTAAAGAGGGAATAAATGATTAAGTGCTTCCCTAGAGGGTCTGTTTGTTTTTGTTACTTACGCAGGACCTACGAGAATAAGACTTTGTTCTTCCCAAGAGTGTTCATAGTTTACCCACACATCAAGACCACATGAGTAATTAGATGTAAGTTCTTCCTCATAGAGTCTATAGCTATCGCTGCAAGAAAATAGGGGAATTGACGTGAGTTCTCCCAGAGTGTGTGTGCCTTGTTAGATTACTGGACTATAGGGGTCTTCTAGTCAGAGCCACCCAGAGGGTCAGTGAAAATATATGATGGTTGGTTGTGATGAGTCCCCCAATACAAATAACATGCTTGATTTTTGTACTGGTTGGGTTTAGGAAGTCTTTTGAGATATCTGCTGTGATTCTTACATTACCTTGGAATTGAGAACTTACTAGTTTTCCATGGTCGTTTAATAAAATAAATGTAAATGTTAATTAGTAGGATTATTTAATGGTGTACTCCTAGTTCATTATTGTATTTATTTACCTTTACTTTTTCTATGTCACTCACTAACAGTAGGGCACAAATCTTGTAATGGATGCCTACTGGGATTAGTCTCACACCCTGCTTGGGTCCTTCATTTCGGCCCAAACTGATTATATGGTTCCATGTGTAGGTAGGGATTATGGTCCTTCTACCTCGAGTACTTGATTGTTGGTCGGAGCTGGAGAGCATGGGACCCGGCTTTGGCTCGCAATGCTGCGGGAGTTACTGTTTATATATAGTACTTTGGTTTTAGTTGTATTTTACCAGGTTGTTTTGTTTACTACTTTCCATAGACACATGTACCATTCTGCATCATTATTATATCAGACATTGTTTTTACTTTTTGTTCAGTTGTTGTATGCTATTTATTGCTTCCGCTACTAATTATAATTATTCTTCCACTGCATACATTAACAAATGAGGTCATAGTTTTTCTACTGACTCACCAAGTCCCTCGCTACTAGTCGGCAGCCTCTGGCATTTGGGGAAACGTGCTTGAGGTTATGTGGAAAACCGGGTATGGGGCATAAGTTATGTGGTTCCGGATTCGGGTCATTACACATAATGGTATTTATTTCTTTGTCCACGTGGATTTTTTACAACAAATAACTACTTTTTATGGTGAATAGATTTTGAAGATGCATTATAATTCGTCAAGGCCACTATTGACTTAGTTGGAAATGTTTTATTTGAATTCAATAGAGGCTGAAATTTTATAGTTTTCTATAGTTGTCAATGAATATTTGGATATCTTCCCCGAAGCGATCGAGAACCTAACCTACTGATGCGTTAATATGTTTAGAATAGATATGCAGTTTAGTGACTCAATTATTTTTACGGAACCCCATCAAGTATAACCATTCCATATTATGGATTTTAGGATCTTTGATTATTATTTGGTATATAATGTGTTTATCTATGGAAATTTATCATCATGGGATTCTCTAGTGTCATTCAATATAATAGTAGATTGTGGAATCAAAATTTATATAGAATAGTAGTTGTTGATCTACGTGAGGGATAAAATATGTTATGCCCTAATGGGGAATGATGATCTGATTTAGTTTATAAATATAGATTTCTATTTTTTTGTGATTAGTATTCTATCCTGATATCACCTAATTTCGATGAATGAAGAGGATATTATGAATACAACCCTCAAAAATCCACATCGGCACTTATGTTCACAGTTTCATCATTTACTGTCATTACAAACCATTTTGTTTCCATGTGACACTTTATATATGAGTTACATGTGTAAGTAGATAGTTCATAGTTGTGATAAATGATGAAATATATATGTACGCAAGGTCACAAAAAAGAAATAATTGGAATACTATTCCTATATTGTAAATCCTTCAGAAAAAACATATCATAATAGAACTAACCAACAAAAATATTTTATATGGGAGATACATATTTATAGGTTGGTGTTGTCTTAATGCACAGTTGATGATTATTAATATGTGATCAATTTGGTTGTTTCATGGGTATCCCAAAAATATTTATAGAATCCAATAGTTTTCCATCTCTCATTGGAAATTTTCTATGGTTCACATTTTAATTATCGTGGGTTATAGGATGTTTAAAATAATTTGGAAAGTGGATAAGAATTGTATTTAAACTAAACAATGTAAGGTAGCTTTAGTCTACCAAGAAGAGAAAGTGATCAATACTCTTAAGTATTTCTTATTAAAGGAGGGATTAATTTTTGAGCATATTTTTTATGTTTCTAAATATGGTTTGGCTAACTATAGATAGGGAAGAGGGAAGTGATTTCATATAGTTTAAGAAAATTTCACATTACTAGGAATGTAAATTCCCCCAATGATTGTTAATTATAATCATTGATATTTTCATTGAATATATGGGGAAATTAACACATATATGATCCCTATTATGTAATTATAGATTAATATTTCCCATGGTATATTTCATTTTAGAAATATTTAAATATGGATCAGTTTCAATAATTGTATTTCTGAGAGGGATATGAATTTGAGAACTACACATAGTGGAATTTATCTTTATCTATAAAATTTGTTGTGTATGATGTCCCAATGAGGTTTTTTTAAAAGTCTAAGTATAATTATGATTTGATGATGGAGAATATTATGTGGAATCCAATTATTGGTGATGCTAATGGAATATATCATTCGATTTCTGAGGATTATGGGAGAATCACCAATCCTTGGTTGAATTTTCATATGAAAACTATTTTTTATCATTCATTTTTATGGATCCATTGGAAGAATTTTGTAGGGATCCTTATCAATCTATATTGTTATGGGACTATATTGGGTAGTCTGTAATAGGAGAATATATAGTGTAGTACATGAATGAGAAAGAAAATATGATTCATGGGTGGATGTAGTTGTCATGGGATTATCAGAATATTTGTATTTAAAAGTGGTGGTGTAATTTATTGTTTTATATCATCTATCATGCATTATTAATGATTCCCCATCATCATGGGAATAAGATGATTAAATTAGGAAGTATAATTTCACTAATTTTCATTAGACCTTCTGACTTGTTGGATAATTTAGCTGATGTGGGGTATCTATTAAAGATTACTACTCGATTAAAAAAGAATCATGATATATTTTTGGTATCACAACTAGTTTGAAAATTTGATAATTACTCATATGTTATAAATTAGTGAGATATTGATATTGAAGGTGTTATTAGGATCCTATTGTGGCCAATGGAGACCTAATATCATCTTTTGAAGGATTAATATGGGCATGCCATTACTATGGTTTATGTGTCACGAGGGTATGTTATGATAGAAAATTTTTCTTGGGATCATGAGTTTTTGATTGTATTATTGTATCAAATGAAATAATCAAATATTTTTGGATATGATTTCTTTTGATGATATTATTTACATAGATACTAATATATATATATATATATTATTGATATTTTTTATTGGAATAATATATTATTTTATTTTATTATGTCTTTTAGTTGATTTGAACTATTTGAGAGAAATCAACGATTTAGAGTGTCTATGTCAGTAGTTATTGGTTTTTTTGGTTTTTTTCTATTTATAATTAAAAGAATTATTTGATAAGTGTAAAATATTAAATTATGTACCCTCTTATCAAATTAACATTTATCATATGTGGTTTCAGATTTTATCGAGTTATTTATGGATATAAGTGATATTAGTATGGATATCATTATTTTGGGATGGGTTACTTGGATTGTAGTTATGCATATATTAGGGAATGGATTATTTTAATTTATGATTTATCTAAGATGTATGAATTCCTACATACAATGGTGTTTATATAAAAAATATTAATCTATGAATTTCATTGTGTCATTTTGTTGGAGCTGCATTGCATATCTCAATAGTTGGAATTATGTTGCTCTTCCTTTTTAAGGGTCCCTTTGTTGTGGAAATTATTCCACACCATTGATTTTATATACAATTTTTTATGATGATGGTATGTATCATGATTTAAATGCTATAATCAAATCTATATAGTGGATCCTAGAGTGGTTGATGCCATGTATTTTCTATTTTAATGGCCATTTAGCAATGGTTCATGAGTTGTGTTAGGGATCATTGCTGGTCATGATCTATGGATTTCTCAATTTGGATATCACTATAAAATTGTAATTTTATTGTGAATAAATTGGTATCAAATTATTCATTATGTTTTTTTGGAGATAGCATACGTTGATGTGTTGATAGACCTCAAAAAATATCCTTCCCAGTTTGTATTAGATTATATCATTGAGATGGTTTTATAAGAGAGTTATATCTTAGATAAAAAATATTATTATTATTTATTTATTCAACATAAACATGTTGTATCTTGAAATTCACCCCTATCCCTTTGGTATTGACACTTTTATTCATTTTTCTAATTTATAAAATTTACAACAACTCTATATATATCATCTTTCCTCTTAACACGGGGTTCCATAACTATGTTTTTAGTCCTTTTAGTTCCTTTTTACTACACTTGATACTCATTTTATGGTTATCTATTGTTCCTGATCCATTTTCAGATTACAACATATGATCTTTTTTTTATCTGTATATTAACATTGGTTTTTTCGGAAGTGATGATGGTTATGTTGGAGGGAGGTTATGGAATTTTTTATGGGGTTTTTTTTCATTGGATTTACCATGTCTGTTATGATGCAATTATAGTTTTATAATATTATCCTTACCTAATTCATGATATATAACCAATGATGTATCCTTCTCATTATTGGATTCAATAACTTTTTTATGTTTTAATTATTGGATCTTTATGGATTATCATTCATTTTTCTTATTGTATGAATTATCCAAAGTACGATTATGAAATAGACGAATAGAAAATATGTTGAACGAAAAATATATTTGATATTAAATGCTTCACTGACATTATTTTATCATTATTTAAAACCACATTATTCTTATGGAAATATTTTATTGTTTGACCATGAATTATGTGGAATATTTTTTAAATTTTATGAGTCACCCATTTAAATTTTTTTAGGTATTTCATCATGGTAACGAACTAGTTATCTGAAATTAAGAAATATTTGTAACGTGTTGTGAACGTGGGATGAATTGATATGAAATAATATAATGAGTAATACATTACATATAATGATATTACATCATATCTCATTAATATTCCTTACAATAGAGGACAATTCCACAATATGACCATATAGGTATAATGTATTTGAAAACAAGTTACCATAAACAATTGGTTCCTAATAAATATTCATTATATTCCACTTAGTTCATTATAACTAGACCATTTTTTATATATATTATTTATTACCCTTATCCATTAATTTGGGAAAATAACCTTTTTATATAGTGAGATTTAATGTCCAGTAAGTGTAAAAATAGAGATATAAATCATAAATTATCATAAGACATAACAACATAATATTTTAAAATCATATCATCCATATGAATGATCATGATATTATGCCATGGGATAAATAATAAATGTTCAATAAAATAAAAGAAATTAATCCCAAAAGTCATTAAAAAATACACAATTTTTTTTGAATACACATAATCATTGAATATAATTTCATATTAGTCAAGGTTATTTTCCATGACCATCATAGCAGAAAAAGTCCATTACTAAACTGAGTTCACTCTTCATTCTAGCCCATGAATTAATGAATCATGATCAATTCTAGTTCTTAACATTTATATATCATGGTACAGAAATCATTACCGAATTCATTAGAGGGATATATAGGTCCAACCCATATGTTAGAAAAAATATATTTATGTGGTCCACAAAAACATGAATCATTCATCATAGCATAACCTACAGAATAAAATAGGTTTCTTAAACATCATTCCATCATAAGAACTCAATATTAAAAGAATATATTTCATAAAATTTAGTTCATTATAAATAAAATAAATCCTTACAAAAAATAAGGATAGTATAATAGAAATATAACCATACTATATAACAACATATTTGGTCAAAAATAATTTTGATATAACACAAGAAATTAATTCTTGAGAATAATATCCATTATTCTTAAAAAATGTTTCCATTTCAGAAAATGTAATTCAATTTTGAATGAAATTACATTAATTTCAAGTAAAAATGAAATATTATAAGTAAACTTTCATGGAAAATAGGTGTTATGAAAATATAAAAATCATTTCAATCCATATAAGTTAAAAGAGAACATTCTACATGTAATTTAGTCAAATAATAAAAAAGTACCTCGCACTGAAAATGAAAATATATTCCCTTAATAACATTTAATAAATATTCCAAAGGGATAAAATTGAATTTAAAAAACAGTATATGGATAGAATGAATATTTTTAATATAAATTTTGGAGACATGAATGTGCATGATAAGTATACAATAGTAAAAACATACAGATGAATAATTGAAGATAAAAATGTTGTTGGAAAACATAGCCCTTAACTGAGGTCTTATTTCCGTTATATGTACCTAAATATACTGTATAATTATTTAAATACTTTTCGTAACTTATTAAAAAATCCTAGTTTTTTAACAATATAATATATGGTCATATTATCATCCTCTGGTTAGTAAAATTATTACTTGTCCATCCGGAATTAAAATTTTTATTTTTCTTACAAGTTTAATCAGATACATTATGCTTCATAAAATATAGTTATATATATTACAGAATGATACTTGTAGAATATATATCATATTTATTTATGTAATTCATTTATATTAACATTGATTAGTTATGATCATGTATATTAATTCACACCAATTCGTGGAGACGATAGGTCGTACGTATGACCGATTGATGATATCATTCACCTAATTATTGGATGGTATTGAAATGGTTGGCGTATAATTCTTCATAATAAATATCATGTTATACTAATTATATGCAGTTTTTATTTCCATCATTATACTAAACCAAATGAAATGGTGGTGTATAATAGATTACATCACGACATGGAGATGGTATGTTATATGTACAAATGCGCGTCGATTTTATTTTTCATTGGATGGATAGAAGGTGAAATTGGTTGATTCATAATTATAATAAATCACAGTATTTAATTGATATTATAGTCATAGCATTATAATGAAAGAAATCATTAAGGGAATGTATATGTTGAATGATGATTGAAAGAATTAGTAGAGGATATTACATCTTATTTGGCTTGATTCCTCTAAATCTCCTCTTTGCACACATGAGTTGGCGTTTAAATAATAAAATAACCTATATAATATATGATGGGTCATTTATAAGGGGATGAAATAGGGGAAATTTGATATTAAAGGCTTAATGTAAATTTAATTGGCGAGGGAGGAGGTGCCCTTTTTTAATTGACATAAGGGGTACTATTGGAAATTATTATAAATAATAACTAATATTGAAATAAATCCCTACTCATAGAACAAAAAAATGAAATAATATAAATGTGATATGATATAGGGTTTTTAATCAGATCCACAAAAATTTTTTGACATGTTTTTAGTCAATTTAATATATAATATTATCATTAATATTTATTTATTCGATTATATTTTGGACTATGGTAACAAATATTTGAATATTAAGAAGGTTATTTATTTAATTATATTATGTCGATTAGAACATAATGAAATACTTTAGAACATTATATATCATATAATAATTATTCAATATATTCAAAAATGATTCTTGTTTTTTAAATTATTTAATGAAACATTATTATTTTAAACAAACAATATTTTCCATTCCGAAACTATTAAACACATTGATATTTTAAAATATTACAACAAAGGGTCAAGATAAAAAACACTATCATTATATTTATAATATGTAATGGCCCGGACCTCTCTGGTCCACTACTTTGTGAAAATGTGGTGTTGGAGGTGTTCCAGGAGGACAAGGTGACTTATACCCAACACATTTCCAAATTTCCAATTATGTGAACAATGTTTCCAATTTTATGAATAGTATGAGTAAGTGAATAGTGTTTCTATCAGTGAGGTTCAGTGAACAGTGTTTCTCTCGGTGAGGTCTATCGGTAGATGTGTAAAGTGTTTCCAGTTTTATGAACAGTATCGGTAGGTGAACAGTGTTTCTATCGGCGTGGTCTATCGGTAGACTCGTACAATGTTTCCAAATCGGTAGGTGTACAGTGTTTCGAGATCGGTAGACTTGTACAGTGTTTCCAGAATGGTAGGTGTACAGTGTTTCCAAAACGGTGAAGTCTATCGATAACCTGTAACGGTGAGTTCTATCGGTAACCTCTAACGGTGAGGTGTATCAGTAGCCTCTAACAGTGAGGTCTATCAGTAACCTCTAACGGTGAGGTCTATCAAAAACCTCTAATGGTGAGGTCTATCAGTAACCTCTAACGGTGAGGTCTAAAGGTGACCTTTACTTTCCTTTCAAAATTTTGAGTATGTGAACAGTGTTTCAAGCTTCCTACAGTTTCACCCCTTTGACAGTTCCTTTGACATAAAATACATTTAAAGCCTCATCTTATGGACTCTTAAGGCCGATTAAAATGCCATAAATCCTATATTAATTATCCCTATAGCTCAGGATGTTTTTACATGGTCAAACCACGTGGGATAATGTGATCCTCTTTTAATGGAGAATTATGTGTATCTTAAAACATTCGCCCCATTAAATCTTCAAAAGGGGCGAGATATCATCCTCCCTTGTTCTTCCTCATTAATCACGGCTCTGAGACACCCATAAGAGTTTCCCAACCAAACCATACACCTATGATTGGTTACACTCTATTTTGGATGCAACCGTGCTGTGTCAGTCAATATTCCATATAAGTTTTGTTTCATCGTCGTTCCTTTGGGGATCATTTTCTCATGTTTCTCCCTTCCATATTATACCATGTAATATCTACGATTCTAATGGGTTTTTCTTGGAATTTGGTTGGTGGTGTCATACCGTGGCATCCTTTGGTGGATGCAGTTGTCGCGAGAGGAGGATTGTGACCCATTGTTTGGATAAAGAATGTCAAGAATTGTTGAGGTAAGGGATTCAATGCTTCTCTTTTCTTTTACGTGAAACTATATCGTTAGAATATTTTCTCCAAGTGGATCACAATAAATATGACATAATCAATATTTGAACTGGATAAATAAATTGATATCTATCGTATGTTATTGCCTCTTCTTTTGATTGATCGTGTGATATCTATGCTTGCTTTGTTTAGCTGTTTTTCCTCAATGGAAATTCGTAAGGAAATTAAACCAAGACTAATTAATAACTGTTGGCTAAAGATAAAGAGTCATGGAAAAGAATCCTGTTCTTATTATAATTTGATGTTAATTAAATAAGTTCAGTAAGTATGATTATTTATCTGTGATTTCTTACTGATTAGGTTTCCCAAATTTGGAACCTACATTTAATAAATCTGTTAATTCATGATGGATTACAGAAACGCTTGATTGATAATTTCTAAAAGGGTTTTGAGATAACCTCTTGATTGTTAAAGGGAAAAGATCCCCTTTTATGTGATTGTCATTTTCCGGGTACTTGTTCTATAATGTGAGCCTGAATGGCTATTGAGATATGTAGAGGCATGGAGACTTTTAGTGGTGGCAACAGATGAATCCTAGAGTGGTGAGATGCATCAGTTTATTCATGTGGGTGTTGGGGAGGACACCAGAGATGATGGAATGGGATGGATGTGATTGTTGGATGCTTGTTGATTCTTTGGTTGAATATCTTCTTTACTTTTCTCCACTTATCAAGGCAGCTGGTCTTGCTTCCGAAATAGGCAAAGACACGCGGAGTATTCCATGTGTTTTCCGTGTTTAGCTTCTCAAGAGAGAATGGGTCTACGCACTTGCTATAGGCATAAAATACTCGACGAGTAGTGCAACTACTCACCGTGTTGAGCCCATTTGTGTTTAGTAGCAGAGAATGATTTTCTATAATGCCTTGGAATGTGGGAAAGTAATTCTGTAATGAATAATTGAATAAATGTTGTTTACTCATGGGGATGGAGTTTCTGGAACATAATGACAAGGTTGTAATTTGGAAGGTACAGTGGATATTGGGTGTGATGATAATGATGTTTAATGTTAAATTGTTCATAGTTACTTAACGTTTAAATAATTCATTAATGTACAATGAAATTGATAAAAAGGGGATGAATTAATTTGATATAGGTAATCAATTAGTTGTGTGATTATAGGATACCTAGTCATAGAAATAACAACCCAGAGTCCGAGAGACGTTAGCTGTAGTTGAGACTAAGACTAGGTTATGCCCATAATGTGGTTGTGAGTTATATATATTATGTACTTTTTATGTTTCTATACGCTACTCCACCATTTCAGTAAGGGAAACTGACTCACCAGGGATTGTGAGCCCTGGGGAGTGTTTTCCCCAACATTCTTGTGGGAGGGAGAATGGCTGACTACCCCCTTTGGCCCTGCTCTCCTCACATGGTAGATACTTGTGCAAATATGAAAAATAATTAGTTTCTCTATATATGTGTGTAGAGGGTTGTAATGGCTTGTTTTTATTTCACAAACATATATTCTGGATATAGTATCCTATGGACTAATATAGGTGTAACGTGTATAGGTTGTAATGGATTGAAGATCCCTACTCAGTGTATGGGCTTTAATTCCTTGAGGTATAATACCCAACGTATGATACATGTTATGCGGGATGTGGTGGCTCCCAAAAACTTACCTGGTTACTTTTTTTTGTGAGGATGGTGTGGTGCTTCACCCAGGTGTTTGTGGGCAAGCCTTTATGTTGCATGAGATGCATATTGTGGAGCTTAGCTCAGGTGTCTGCAGGCAAGCCATTGGAGAGAGTTGTACAGGATGTTTGTCGTTGGGGACACGCAGAAGACCAATGGGGAAGTAGTAGCAGGGTACCCATGATATTCTTTACTATATGATATATTCAGGTATGCGTTACTTGGTCAGAGTACCCATGGTGTGGTTGGGAACTTAGTATACTAGTTTAGGTGACAAGTTATTTTCACTTGTTGTTCAGTGTGATTTATCATGCTTACATTACTTTTTCACGAGAGGCTTGGAGGATAATCCTACTGAGTATACTGTTATACTCACCCAACGTATATGTAAATTGTTTTTTAGGTCACTTGGAGAAGGTTATAGATCATGCTAGTTACTACTAGCTTGTGGTTGTAGGAGCTGTTTGGGCTTGTGGTCGCTGCTGTTTTTACTTACTTTTGGGTACTTACGGTTTTCCATTTCAGTTGTAGTAATTTTGCATGACATTACATAAGTGCACTTGGGTTTTCTTTTATACATCAATTCTGAGTTGGAGTTGGTTGGTGACTATCTTATCTGTCTCTTTCGCATGTGTTCACTTAGAGGGTAATGCCTCCCATTTGTGTGTTTATTATACCCTCGGTTCTAGTCGCTAACAAGAGGCCTACTGGAAGCGGGAATAAGGGGTCATTATCTTCCTTCTCACATTGCCATCCCAGGAGGGGTACACTTTGTGGGGATTGGGTCATGACAGAGTGGTATCAGAGGTCTGGTTGAGGGATTGGAATGATTTTGAAGTTAGGAACAGGTGTGGTTCCATGGGTTGGTAGTGAAACTGTGTCATTCATGTTTAGAAAGTGAGGTAAACACTGGAGATCGGCTGAGACATTAGCGTTTAAGGCCCCCTATGATCTGATGTACGGACCTTTAAGTTTACAATGGCTACTAAACAAGGTAATGCAAGTTGTAAGGTAGAAACCTTGGAAAGGATCATGCATCATTCTTGTTGTTCCTGTGATTGAATGGGTAGACCTTGGGATAGGTTAACCTAAAATGAATGAATGAAAAAAATAAATTAATTAATGTTGAGACTTCCATATTCCAGGTTTAGGAGCTCTAACAGTTTTTTATTTTAGAGGTATGGCTCCGGGTCAACGTCCTCGTCAGGTTTGAACAGAAAATGTCCAGCAGGTTGTTCCAGCAGAACGCCGCTGGGTAGAGGTTGACAACGATGAAACGTGGAGTAAGACACTTCATGAATTTCTGTGCCAGAGTCTACAAAAATACGAGGGCTCTATTTTAGATGCAGTCACAGAAGACTGGTTATAGGAGGTTGAGATTGGAATGAGTTCAATTCATTATCGTAACGGGCACTGGGTGTCCATGGTTGTGACAATGCTGCGTTGAGCTGCAAAGAAGTTGTGTTTCTTGTTCCTTAGGGATCGGGAGGAGTCATCGATCTCATGGGAGGAGTTCCAAGACATGTTTAGAGTTGAGTTTCTTTCTTCAAATGTGAATGATTCCAGTCGCCATGAGCTTCATACCCTTCGACAGGAGAGAACCAGTGTTTGAGAGTTCGGAATCAAATTTAGAAACCTCTTACGATATGCTTCGGACCTATTACAAGATGAGGATGCCAGGGAAAGGCATTTTGAGGAGGCTTTGCACCTAGAGATCCAGTGCCATGTCACCCTATTTATGATGAGGACATAACTTGAGGTGCTGGTAGGGGAAGAGGTTGTCGAGGGGGCTTTGGCCTAAACCAAATCATCACGAGAGGGTAATCAGCATGATTTCTCATGAAATAGAGATGTGGAACTGGGTTCTCAGTTTTTAGGGCAGATGAGTTTACATTCACCCGGGGGTAGGTCATAGCCCTTCACATCTCGTTTCACTAGAGGCAGCAAATCTCAGGCATATGCCAAGTTATCTGGTCCTTTTTTTTCTTGTGGTGTTCATGGTCATCAAAACACGGAGTGCTCGACCTTTCAGAGTGTCCATAGTGCGCCAGGAACTCCGATCCAGCTTCCTCCATTGAGGTAGTTCTAGCTGAGGCAGCAGCACACAGTTGCACTAGATTTAGATCAGTAGAGGGTATATGGGGCGGGCAGAAGACATCCCCATGACGCTCCTATTCCTCCAAGAGCTGAGAGCGGCTGTGGTGGTGGTCTTCATCAAGGTCCTAGAGGTCGTGGAGGAGGTCGTGGTTAGCTTCAGGCTCTAGCGTTGCCAGCTCCAGGCAAGCTAGACGTCGTCTGAGGTACCCTTTTCTTGTTTTCTACCTTGGTGTATAACATTTTTGATTCTAGAGAGACACAATTCTTCATATCACTTATCAATTTCCATTATTTGGGACATGAGGTAGAGAGGCTTCTAGTGCCCTTGGAGTTGACTATGCCAGTCAGAGATAGAGCTGACTTGTTTGAATTTTTTAGAGACTGTGAGCTAGTGTTGGGGAAACATCGCTCTTGGATAGATTTCCTATGTTTACGAATAAAACCATATGATTTCATCCTCGACATGGATTTGTTGAATTCGGTGTAGGCTATCTTGGATTGCATCAGGAAAAAGGTAGTCTTTATTGGTGCAGATGGAGAGAATGTGGTGTTTTTTGGTGAGCGACATCTTCAGATGGGTCATAGGCGCATTCCATTCTTATCATCCTTGATGGCTGAGTTGATTCTGAGTTCTTCAAAGGTTTAACAGCTGGAATTTCCTAGGGTTATAGAGGAGTACCCTTATGTCTTTCTAGAAGATGTTGTATCATTTCCCCCTCGACGAGAGATCGAATTTGGGATCGAGCTACAGCCAAGAGCATCTCCTATCACTATGTCTCCATAAAGGATGCACCCTTCTGAGTTATAAGAACTATGAATGTAGCTTGATGGTCTATTACAATGTGGTTTTGTTCGGCCAAGTGTGTCAAAATGGGGTGCACCATTTTTGATTGTGAAGAAGGACGACGACATTTTGCAGTTGTGTGTCGATTATCATTGCATAAACAAAGTGACAATAAATAATATCTATCCTCTTATGTGGATTGATGACTTATTTGATCAACTAATGGATGAATGTTTGTTCTCAAAGATCGACTTGTGGTCAGGATATCATCAGTTGCATTTAAAGGATGAGGATATCCCAAAGAGTGCTTTTCGTTTTCGTCATGGGCATTATGAGTTCGCTGTAATGATATTCGGAGTAACGAATGATCTAGATTTGTTCACGGGATTGATGAATGTTATGTTCTTTGAGTTACAGGAAAAGTTTGTGGTGGGTTTCATCGATGACATCCTTGTGTAGCCCACATCTGAAGAGGACCATGCGGATCATCTATCTGTAGTTTTGGTAGTTCTTCGTAAACATCAGCTGTTTGGGAAGTTGTCGAAGTGTGAGTTTTGGGATCGAGAAGTCTGATTCTTGGGTAATGTTGTTTCCCAGTAGGGAGTAGCTATGGATCCATAAAAGATAGAAGTAGTTTTGTCTTGGCCAGCCCCCAAGATAGTTTCAGTGGTGCGATGTTTCCTTGCGGTCGCATGATACTACAAGAGGATCATAGCCATTTTCTCACGAGTTGCGACTCCTCTGACAACTTTGACTAGAATGGATCAGGCATTCATATGGACTGATAAGTGACATGCAACTTTCGATTATCTAAAGGATAAGTTATTAAGTGCTCCAATTATATGTCTTCTGGCCGAGGGAGTTCAGTTTGATGTTTTCTACAACGCTTCACATCTGGGGTTAAGTTGTGTCCTCATGCAACAAATGTTAGTTGTTTCTTATAGGTATCAGCAGTTACGCCCCCTTGAATGTAACTATGCCACTCACGATCTTGAGTTGGCATTCGTGGTGTTTTCTATGAAGTTGTGGAGACATTACCTCATTGGTGAGCACTTTGTGGTTTTCACCGATCATAAGGGTTTGAGGTATGTTTTCTCTCAACGAGACATGAACTTTCGACAAAGTTGATGGATGGAGTTCTTGCAGGAATACAACTTCAAAATATCGATTACACCTGGAAAAAGGGAATTTTGTAGTTGATGCGCTGAGCTGAAAGTCACATAGTGAGGTTGGGTGTGAATCCAGTGATTTCTAAAGAGTAATGGAAGAACATTCTGTATTACATCTTGATGTGGGATAAGTTGGGGGTAGAGGCTGTCTATTTCAGATGGCGGTACAGTCATCCTTGGTGCAGAAGGTGGAAGAGTCCCTGGTGGGAGATCTTGAGGTGGAGGTCTAGACAGACCTAGTTGTTTGTGGTGAGGCCCCATATGGTTGGTATGAGGATGAACAACATCGAGTGTTATACCAAGGAACGATTTTCATTCCCTTGATGATGCGCGAGAAGATTCTTAGAGAGTTCCATAGTTTTCCTTTTGCAGTACATCCCGGTGTGAAAAAGATTTACCGATCCTTGAGATGTCAGTTTTGGTGGCCTGGTATAAAGTGTGTTGTTCGGGAGTTTCTGTCATAATGTTTAGTCTTTTATATGGTGAAGGTTGTACACTGTAATCCTAGTGGTCTTCTCCAACCATTAGAGATTCCTCAGTGGAAGTGGGAGGAAATCTCAATGGACATTGTTACAGGTTTACCTCGAGCTCCGGGAGGAAATGATGCTATTTGGGTGGTAGTGGATCGTTTAACAAAATCGGTCCATTTCATACTGATCAAGGAGTCGAGCTCAGTGGAAGTTTTGTCGAGGCAGTATCTGGAGGAGGTGGTGAGGCATCATGGGGTTCCTAGGACGATAATTTCAGATCGAGATCCTCGTTTTACCTACAGGGTGTGGAGGGGTCTCCAACATGCATTCAGTTCTCAACTATGCCTTATCAGTCCTTTTCATCCTCAAACTGATGGACAGAGAGAGCGAACCATCCAGACTCTTGAATAAATGTTTCAATCTTGTATTCTAGACTTTGTAGGTTCATGGATGAGGCACATACCCTTGGTCGAGTTTTCTTAAAATAATAGTTTTCACTCCACCATTGGTATGGGGCCGTATGAAGCCTTGTATGGTCGTCCTTGCCGATATTCGTTGTGCTGGACTAGGGTCGTAGAGTCTGCAATTCTTAGACCAGAACTTGTGCAGAAAACAACAGAGATGGTTCAGGTGATTTGTGAGAGGATGAAGACAGTGCAAGATCATCATAAATCATATGATGATCAAAGAAAGTGACCCTTAGAGTTTAATGTTGGGGATCATGTGTTTCTGAAGGTGAATCCCCATCGTGGGAAGTGATGGTTTTGTCGTGGAAGTAATCTTTCTCCCCTGTTTGTTGGGCCTTTCAAGGTTTTAGCTCATGTTGATGTTGTGGCATATCGAGTAGCACTTCCCCCTCAGATGACTCAGATACATGATGTTTTCCATGTATCACAACTCCGTCTTTACCTTCATGATGAATCTCACGTTATCAATTGGGGAGAGATCGATGTTGATTATGATTCACCCTTTGAGGAGCGACCTATGGAGATCCAATACCACAAGGAGAAGGTGTTGTGTGGGCATTCTATCCCCTTAGTTCATGTCATTTGGTGACACTGTGGCATGGAAGAGAGTACCTAGGAGCGTGAGTCACCAATACGTGCTTAGTACCTAGAGTATTTTAATGTTTAACTATTTTTATGTAATGATGTTTCCTTCGTGGTTAGACCTTTCATGTTTTATTTATGAACATATTTTGTTCCTTTTGTGGCTTGCTCTATTTTGAGAGGTATCTCAATGGGTGGTTGTTTGGACCCTGTTTCTTTCTTTGTCTCTTTGGGTTGGTTTTTAATTCTCGAGGATGATAATTTTTTGAGAGGTATCTGATATAATGGTTCGGACCTCTCCAGTCCATTACTTTGTGAAAATGTGGTGTTGGAGGAGTTCCGGGAGGTCAAGGGGACTTATACCCAACACTTTGCCAAATTTCCTGTTCTGTGAAAAGTGTTTCCAGTTTTATGAACAGTATCGGTAGGTGAACAATGTTTCTATCGGTGAGGTTCAATGAACAGTGTTTCTATCGGTGACATCTATCGGTGAGGTCTATCTGTAAACATGTACATTGTTTCTAGTTTTATGAACAGTATCGGTAGGTGAACAATGTTTCTATCAGTGAGGTATATCATTAGACTTGTACAGTGTTTCAGGATCGTTAAGTGTACAATGTTTCCAGATCAGTAGTCTTATACAGTGTTTCCAGAATGGTAGGTGTACAGTGTTTCAGAATGGTGAAGTCTATCGGAAACCTCTAACGGTGAGTTCTATCTGTAACCTCTAATGGTGAGGTGTATCATAGCCTACTACAGTGAGGTCTATCAGTAACCTCTAATGGTGAGCTCTATCAGTAATCTCTAACAGTGAGGTCTATCGGTAACCTCTAAGGGTTTTGGTCTAAAGGTAACCTTTTCATTCCTTTGCCAAATTTTGAGTATGTGAACAGTGTTTCGAGCTTCCTACAGTTTCACCCCTTTGACGTTTCCTTTATGTAAAATACATTTAAAGAATTATTTTAAGGACTCTTAAGGCCAATTCAAATGCCATAAATCCTATATTAATTATCCTAATAGCACGAGATGTTTTTACTTGGTCAAACCTCATGGGATAATGTGATACTCTTTTAATGGAGAATTAAGCGTATCGTAAAACTGTTGCCCCATTAAATCTTCAAAAGGGGAAAGATATCATCCTCCATTGTTATTCCTCTTTGTTCTCGGCTATGAGACGCACTTAATAGTTTCAAAATCAAACCCTACTCCTCGGATTGGTTCTGCTCTATTTTGGATGCAACCGAGCTGTGTTGGTCAATCTTCTATATAAGGTATGTTTTATCGTCGTTCCTTTAGGGATCATATTCTTCTGTTTCTCCCTTACATATTATACCATGTAATCTCCATGATTCTAATGGTTTTTTCTTGTGGTTGGGTTAGTGTTTTCCTATCGTGGCATACTCCGGAGGATGCAGTTGTAGCGAGAGGAGGATTTTGACAGTTTTTTTGGATAAAGAACGTCAAGAATTGTTGAGGTAGGTTATTTTGTGCTTATCTTTTCTTTTACGTGCAATTGTACCATTAGAATATTTTCTCCCAGTGTATCACAGTGGAGTTGAAATAATAAAAATTTGAACTGTATAAATAAATTGATATTTATCGTATGTTATTGCCTAATCTTTTGCTTGATAGTGTGATATTTATGCTTGCTTTGTTTATCTATTTGTTCTCGATGGAAATCGGTATGGAACATAAAATGGGATTAATTAATAACTGTTGGCTAATGATAAAGAGGAATGAAAAAGAATCTGGTTCTTATTAAAATATTATTTTAATCAAATTAGTGAAGTAAGCATGATTATTTATCTGTGATAGCTTAGAGATTAGGTTTCCCAAATTTGGAACCAATGTTTTATAAATATGTTAATTCATGATGTATTATAGAACCGCTTGATTGATAATTTCTAAAAGGGTTCTGAGTTACTCTATTGATTGTTAAAGGGCCAAGAGCCCCTTTTATGTGATTGTCATTTTCTTGATACTTGTCCTGTGATATGAAACTGGATGGATACTGAGATATTTGGAGGCATAGAGACTTTTGGTGGTGGTAGAAGATGAAGCCTAGAGTGGCGAGATGCATCAGTTTATGCATGTGGGTGTCGGGGAGGACACAAAAGATGATGGAATGTGATGGATGTGATTGTTGGATTCTTGTTGATTATTTGGTTGATTATCTACTTTACTTTTCTACACTACTCAAGGAAGTTGGTCTTGCTTACCCTTCTTCCAAAAGAGGTGAATACACGCGGGGTATGCCACGTGATTTCCGTGTTCAGACACTCAAGGGAGAATGGGTCTACGCTTTTTATATAGGCGTCAAAGTCATGACGAGTAGTACAAAAACTCACCGTGTTGAGCCCCACTATGTTTAGTATGATATAATTGTTTTTTAGAATGCCTAGGAATATCGGAATTTAATTCTGTAATGAATTATTGAATAAATGGTGTTAACTCATGGGGTTAGAGTTACTGGAACATAATGGAAAGGCTGTAATTTGGAAGGTACATTGGATATTGGGTGTGATTATAATGAAGATTAATGTTAAAATGTTCATGTTTAATTAATGTTTAAAGAATTAATTAATGTACAGTGGAATTGATAAAAACAGAATGAAGTAATCTGATAAAGCTCTTAAATTGGTTGTGTGCTTATAGTATACCTAGTCTTAGAAATAGAATATAGGAGTCTGAGAGATGTTAGCAACAGTTGAGACTACGACTAGGTTATACCCATAGTGTGGTTCTGAATTATATATATTCTATACTTTTTATGTTTCTATACGCCACTCCACCCTTTCAGTAAGGGAAACTGCCACCCCGGGAATTCTGAGCCCTGGGGGTGTTTTCCCCAACATTCCGGTGGGATGAAAAATGGCTGACTACCCCCATTGGCCCTACTCTATTCTCTTGTTAGATACTTGTGCCAACAGGTACAATGGTTAGTTTCTCCATATATGTGTGTAGAGGGATGTAATGGCTTGTGGTTATTTCAGAGACATATATTCTGGATATAGTATCATATGGACTACTATAGGTGTAACGTGTATAGGATATGATGGTTTGAGGATCCCTACTCAGTGTATTGGCTGTAATAGCTTGAGGTATAATACTCGACATATGATACACATTATGCGAGATGTGGTGGCTCCCAAAAACATTCCTGGTTACTTTTGGTTGTGAGGATGGTGTGGTTCTTCGCCCATGGTTTTGAGGGCAAGCCTTTGTGGTGCAAGAGGTGCAGATTTTGGATCTTAGCCTAGGTGTCTGCGGCAAGCCTTTTGAGAGAGATACATAGGACGTATGTCGTTGGGTAAAAGTGAAAAACCAGTGGGGAAGTAGTAATAGTGTACCATTGATATTCTTTACAATATTCTATATTATTGTAAGTGTTACTTGGTGAGAGTAGCTGTGGTGAGGTTGGGAACATATTATACCAGTTTAGGTGTCGAGTTAGTCTCACTTGTTGTTCACTGTGCATTAGCATGATTTCTTTACTTTTGCATGAGAGGCATCGGGGAGGATCCTACTAACTATACTGTTATACTCACCCTGCATATATATAAACTGTTTTTTAGGTCACTTGGAGTATGTTGGAGATCATGCTGGTTACTACTAGCTTGTGGTTGCTGGAGCTATTCGGTCTTGTGGTCACTGATGTTTTTACTTTCTTTTGGGTACTTGCGGTTTTCCCTTTCCATTTTAGTAATTTTTCATGACATTACATATGTGCACTTGGGTTTTCATGTATACTTCTGTTCTGAGTAGGAGTTGGTTGGTGTCTATCTTATCTCTCTCTTTCACATGTGTTCTCTTAGAGGCTAATGCCTCCCATTTTTGTGTTTGTTATACCCTCGTTGTTAGTCTCCAACCCAGGGCCTACTGGAGGTAGGACTCAGGGGTCATTATCTCACTTCTCACATTGCCAGCCCAGGAGGGGTACACTTTGTGGGGAGGGGGTAATGACATAATAGGTCAAGGTAATATACAAAATTCATTACAAATATTAATAAGCAAAAATTATATTAATTTTAATGTTATTAATAACATTTATTTTTTTCCTCACTGATAAAATAATCACTACATCAATTTTGTGTAATTATTTAATATAAATAATTGTTTAATTAATTTAAAAATAATTTAATGAGTAATATAAATCTAATATATCTGATAAAAATTATTTTTTTTAGAAATTAACTTCAAAAAATCCTTCATTATAAATTTTATTATTTTGATAGCATGAATATGAAAATTTTAACATAACATTAAATAAATGTATATTAGTCTCATAATCTCTTTTATATGGTTCAAAATACTCAATAGCTCAACACATAGATGGTTATGGTTGTGATATACTCTACCAGTATGATTCCATAAAGTGATTGGGACATTTAAGCGTTATTAACATATTAATATTTATTATTTTATTGAATACACATCAATTAAATAATTTTTTCATCAATAATGTGTATTTAATTAAGGTAATTATTTATTTATTAGAAACATCAAAAAAATATCTTGATAAATAAAAAAATTTAATCATTACAAAGGAAATTTAGAATATAATTTATCTTCTGTATGACTTTATATTAGAAATAATATATATTTTTTAAATTTTTCAGAGACATATTTAAGTTTTCATTAAATAAAAATAAACTCAATGTCAAAATCTCATCCAAAAGGCTTTCAATGTACACCATTTTGACCCAAGTATGATTTAGGACAAATGAAACACACACAATGATATTCATATATGTTTCATGGTATGTTTATAGTTGTGTGCATACCCATAATTACTCGGTAGACCATTTTACATTATCAATCAAAATAATCAAAGTTACAATTAAAATTGATAAAAAATTATACCAAGATATTAAAATAAATTCGGTATACTGATTCAAAATATGAAATCCATTTTTTAAAATTCAATAAAAAAATATGAAAATAATTAAAAATAAATCATGGTTTAAGAAATAGAAAACACGATATAATTATAAAACATTGAAAAAGATTGAAATGTTTTACATTTCAATTAAACGTATATTTATTTTCTAATGACATAAATTATATTGAATCATAAATAAAATATTATATTTATATATTAGAACAATTAAAAATTATAATTTAACCTAATAAATTACTTAAATGAAAAAATATGTTTCAAATTAAAATTATAATGTATTTTTACAATTCATCAAAATTTGAATTTTATCCAAAAAATTTCAAAAGTTTATGTAATGATAATTTTTATATACCTATTCCATAGAACATGATTATTTTTTCATATAATATTTATTAATTTTTAAAAATATTAATTAAAAATGGGTTCTCCATTAAATGGTGTAAAATTATCCTTTCCTAAAATATAGGTTTTATACCCCAAATATTTTTTATTCATACCCTATGACTAAAATATACATTGGATTGTTATATAATATATTTTATTAAATATATAACATATATATTTAATTAATTTTATTTAAAAATTGCAATTCAATAAATTTATTAATACAAAATACAAATATATTATTGATTTATATTTTACATGAATATTTTGTAACCAATGAATTCACCATACATTTTCTTATGTTTGTTATATTTATACAAACTAACAAAACGACTACGGTATAATGGTCATTTTATACTAAGGCCCTGTCACCGTCTTTTTAACCTCATGATTCCATGCTATTAAATCTACTAAAGTGTTATTATTATTTAAATAAAATATATCATAAAATCATCGGGGTGTTACATTCTACACCACATGAAGGGAAATTTAACCACACTATTTGTCACATGGATATAAACAGATGATGATATCTCTCCTTCATTATATCATCATCTTCAAATGTATATTTCTCAAATTTGTTGAACTGCCACAAAAATTTAACCTCATTGGTGTCCTTGTTTCAGAAAACATTTTTGGAATAATTTAGTATCTATAGTAGTTGTTCTTCATAAGAATGAATTTTATCTATTAGTATGACTTCAATGTTTAGTACATGTGAAGGATCTGATATATAAATTATTAGGATAGATACATTCAAGTGACCATGATCTTGATAGTGATTTTGTGGAGGCACCAATCAGTAATCTTCATTCCCAACATGATCCATAATTTCAAAATTATTGACATTATTAGGGCGCAACATACACTTAATTTAAAATCTCATTACTCTCTTATAAGGAGTTATCTTTAGAGGCACCATGTCTCCTAATTTTAACTCTAGAAATTTTATTTGAATGTCCTCATTATATTTTTAATGATTTTGAACTTCACTTATTTATTTTTTAATAGATATAGAATTTTTAGTCATTTCATCAACATGATTAGGTCATAATGGACTTATTTAACTAACTTCATCCTAGCAATTTGATATTCTTCACTTTTTTTCATAGAGGTATTAATAAACAACCATTATGAAACTGTAGTAAAAAAACTTATTGTTTGAAAATTCCACCTAAGGTAGGTGTTGATACCAACCAACTTTTAAATATATAGAGAAATATTACAATAATTATTCTAGTGTTTGAATTGCCCTATCAGATTGATGTGTGTCTATAGTTGATAAGCAGTTCTAAAGAATAACAATGAATCTATGGTATTTTTAAGTCTTTTCATAAACATTTAGGTAAAAATTAGATCTATATCAGTTATAATTTAATGTGGTATTCCATACAATCTTTACACTTCAATTATATATGTCATGGAAATCTAATCTAGGGATAAATCATATCTAATAGAAATGAAGTGTTCCAAGTTCATAGGGTGATCATATATAACCCATGTAGAATTATGACCCTTATATGTTTTGTGATGTTTGATGAAAAATTCAATATTGTTGTTTTCCAATTTCTATTTCTGTTTATGTAATATTTGTAACAACCTCTTAGACTTATTTCACTCAGCCAAAACTTTTTGAATATCCAAGAACTGGGAGACATATTTGGAAACCACACTTTTCATTAAATCCCACAAAAAATACACCTTCTAGTAAGTTTACATAATTGTTTGTCCATGCTGAAAATTGAATTATGAACTATGAGCCTAAAATAATAAATATTCCATTAATTCATGTTTGGGAGGAATATTAACCTGAATATGAAACCATATTATTCAATCACAATCAATGATGTGTTCAGTGACATTTTTCACCTTAAATTATAACACTACATCATCCTTTTACACCTTTTTAATCGTAAATTTTATTTATGGTTGAAGATTAATTTTGGAAAGATAATATTGGTCCCCTTTCATTAATATTTCAAAATCTAACATTTGAAAGAATAGAAATACTGGATAATTTTATATCATTTTCCTAGATATGCTAGAATGTTCCTTTGGACTCAATGAACTCCCCACCATGTTCACTTTCCCATGATGGTGATCTATTGAGAAGTAGTGATATTTAATCAACACCATCATTATTTATTGACACATATTGATCTATTTTTTCAAAAATATATTTTCATCATTTATGATCAATATGAATATCACACCTTCCAATATAAGGATAGTGCCTCCATATTATAATTGGAAATATCATCACAGCTAAATCCAAATCATCAGTTGGGTAATTTTTATCATGGATTCTAAATTGTCATGATTCATAATCCATCACCTTATCAACTTCCATGAGAACACATCCCATAGCCTATTTTGATGCATCACTATAGATCATAAATATTTCTATACTATAAGGCATTGTGAGGATGGGTACACTGGATAACCTTCTTTTGGTCTCTTTGAAATTCTCATCACAATCCTATGTCTATGTGATCTTAACTATTTTCCAATTCAACCTAGTGAGTGAATTAGATAATCATGAAAATCATTTAGAATGTATCAATAATATTCAGAAAAACATGGAAAACTTCATTTCTCATTTACCATTGTTGATCTCTACCAATATTCAATAACATCTATTTTTATGGATAAAAAAATTGAACTTCTTTTTAGAATATGTAACCCAAAAATGATATTTTTTGAAGCATATATTTACATTTGATAAATTTTTCATAATGATTCTCCATTCATAGGTTCTTCAATATAATTATAATGTGATATTCATTTTCTTCCTTTCTATTTGAATGGTAAATATTTTTTTTTATAAATACAGACAAAAACTAATAATGATAGTCTCTAAAGATATATTCATTAGATCCATGATTAATGTAGGGGAATTAGTAAGACCAAAAGAAATATCTGTAAATTCATGTTGTCCATAAATTGTACGAAATGTGATCTTTTGTATGTCCACTATAACGACCCTTAATTTATGACATAATGAATGAAGATCAATCTTGGAAAAGTTTTTTCCTCCACGAAGTTGGTTGAATAAGTCAAAATTGTGAGGAATATGCCATTTTTTCTTGATAGGGATCTTATTTAGTTATTAATAGTCAATGTTGAGTCACATTGATCTATCATTATTCATTAAAAATGAACAGGTGAACACTAGGGTTACACACAATGAAATATGAATACTTGTTTAAATTATCTTAGAGTATGTTATTTATTTAATAGAACTCAATTAGGTAAATTATATAATGTTTTAGTGAAAATGTTATAACACTTTATATGAGTTCTATTGAAAACTCAACCACATGACTCTGTGGGAGACCTGGAAATTATTTTGAAATGACATCATCAAACACCTATAAAATGGTCATATTCTTAATTTTGAGTATCTCACAAACAATTCGAGATTAATAACCTTCATTTTTTAAAATAAAGTTCTCTATGATGGAATAAATTTTCACTGGAAGCTCATACTCATCATTGAATCTATCGATGGTTATAGATTGATCGTGAATATGAAATTTGACTTCTCCTCAGTGGAAATTGATATGAGTTTCATATAGAGAAATAGTATCCATGCCAAGAATAACATAAATTTTATATATATTACGGATCAAAAGATATGTCGTAATTACATTCCAACAAACATCATCTAGAGAAGAATTAAAAACTATTGAGGTGACTGTTGTTCCATTAAGAGAAGTAAAAACTAACTCAATATCTAATTGTTGAGGTAATATGATAATACCCAATAGAATATTATTTCATAAATAAATGACTTGGTGTATCAATGATCAAATAAAACATATTATATTTTAGATTGGATGGTAAGTGTACCATATACATTATCATTATTTTACTCCACATAGTCAATTGCGAATTCATGTGAAATGCAATGTCTATGTAATTAAGAGTTTGTTTAAATTGATCATCATCAATAACAATTGAATTAAGGAATTGATTGGATTAATGGCCAAATTCCATGCACTTTTAACATTGATGATTAGAAGGTCAATTATAGGTGTCATTTTCTCTATTATCATCAGTAGAAATCGTTTTTCACTCTCATTTGCATTCAACTTTCTGATGAAATTCTTTTAAAGGCATAAAATATTTACTACACCCTTTAAGAAATAATCCACTATATTTCATTCCACCCATTTAAAATATGAGAACAATCATCTTATACTTAGTTTAGCCTTCATATTTTCACTTGATTTCCATTTTTGGTACTTATTAATCATATTGGACTGATGGGTTACACTAACATATATATCAACATTGAGAGCTCATCTAATGATTTATTAATATCAATTTAATTCCCTTATGGATAATGACTTGGAGAGATATACATGTATGCCACTAAATAATCAATAAATTTTACACTAATGTCTCTTAATAATTCAAGAATCGTACCACCCATGTCTTTAAATGATTTCATTGCAGGTACAAATGGATTATTCATCATTTTTATTATTAGAAATGAACACATTCCTTATCATTTTTTAATATTACAAGGATATTAAATATTTAGAAATATGATATTTATCTCATCTAATTACATGGATTAAATTCCAACACTCGGACTCATATTATTAATAATTTTCCACCATTGATCTCCTCCACCTTCAATTTGATATAAATATAAGATTACATTATCTAGTTCTGATCATTGGATTACTGAAAATATCATCCAAGTTGTAATAATCAATTATTCATCCACAAATAGATCACATGACCCATTGAATTTGGGTGGACACTTTCTCATTATGGTACCAAGAGAATAGTGCTCCTTCCATTATTCGTTTGGATGTCCTTAATGATTAAGAACATCAACATTTTGATTGAGAATTGATACATGATTTTTCATTCCATCTCATAGAGCATTTGTTTACATAGGATGAAAATCATTTTATTTTCCATCACATTCATCAATAATGTGGTTCCTCTATGTTCAAGACATTGAAAAAAACCATGACGTACAATATGAGAAATAGTAACCATAATGGTAAAACCACTTAATAACAAATAAAATTTGAATTTTGGATATTTATGATGTATTATAGGCACTTTATGATAATTTCAACAACTATAGGATTGTAATCTATACATTAACATATCATTAGAATTCTTCCTTTTGTTTTTTTCAAACTATTTTCCAAAGGTTAACTATACCATTCTAAAGATACAAACAATAATGAACCCTCCTTTACATACATTTATATTACTTCAAATATAATGAATATTTATTAACAAAAATAAAACATCAATTACATGAACATATTAGAATAGTGCCTTTAGAATCTAGGAAATATAAACAACTGGTTATTAAGATATCTTCGTTGTTTTTCACTTAATTATTCATAACTAGACCCCTTTTTTCATATCTTATTTAATATAATTATTCAAGACATCTTAAAATGAAACCTATGAAAGGGTGAGATCAAATTCTCCAAAAGGGTAACCATGATAGATATCAATCATATCAAAATCATAACACATATGAAGATAACATTCTAAAACCATATAATACATATGAATGATCATGATATCATTCCATGAGATAAATCTTAATATTTCATAAGAAGCAATGAACATATTCCCAAATGTCATAACATAAGTCATGAAATTTTCTGAACTACACATAATAATAAAAAATCATTTAATATTAGTCCATGATCATTTTCTGGACCATCGTAGCACAAAATGTACATTACTAAATCGAGTTCACTCCTCATTCCAACCCTATATTATGGAAGCATGATCATTTCCATTTCCATCCACCTAAATATCATGAGATATAAATTATTACCAGATGCATTTTTGGGATATATAGGTAATACCCATATATTAATGAATTCATTCTTATGTGTTCCACAAATACATAAATCATTTTTTGTAGAAAAACCAATAGAATAAAATGTGTTTTATAAACATCCTTACATCATAACACAATCTATTTAATACAAATGGATTTCATAAATATAAGTTAAGCATAAACAAACTCAATCAAAAGGAAAAATACGGATAATATACTTAAAATAAATCAATATTAATTAATTTCAACATAGATGGAAAATAATTTTGATAACACACTTTAAATTAATTCATTAGAAAGATTTCATTATTTATTAAAAAAAATATTTTCTCGAAATTTTGGTATATTTTAATAGAACATAATTTATTTGAAAATAAATATAAAATATTTTGAACGATTTCAACATTTAAATAAGGTGTTGTGAAAATTTAAAAATCCATTCGTTCCGTATAATTAAAAGAGAAAATTTTCTCGTACTTTTGTCAGAATGAGAAAAAAGTACATTATATGGAAAATGAAAAAATATTCCTTTCATACCATTTAACAAAAACTCACTAATGGGTATAATTTAAATTTAAACCATTATAGAAGGATATATCATATAATTTTGAATACATATTATTGAAACATGTATGTGGATGATAAATATACCCTAGTAAATACTTATGTATAAACATTATCATATAATTATGATATTAAAAAAAATTCCCCTAAAGGATGTTCTACATTCGTTTATATGTACCCAAATATCTTGTATAATGATTTAAATAATGTCACTGACATATTTTTTTATAATATTAGTTTTAATGATATAATATAAGATCATGAGATCATTTGTTTGTCAGTAACATTATTACTTGCCTATTATGCATGATCTTTATGATTTACATTTACAGGTTTTGTTGGATATGTTCTTCTTATCATGATATATTTGTATCATTGGAAGAATAATATTGGTATTATATATATCATATAAAATATTTCAATTAATTTATATAATCATGAATTAATAACAATCATGTAGAATGAATCACATAACATTGTGGAGATAGTAGGGCATACTTACCCACACACGAAGATATCATTCCCATAATTTGTCGAATTATATTGAATTGTATAGTATATAATATTTAAAAATCAATATAATGTTATAATAATCATATATATTATTTATTTCAATAATTATACAAATCCAAATATGGTGGTGGTGAAAAACAGATTACACCAGAGTGTGGTGGCGGTAAGTCGTATGTACACATGCATGGTGAATTTATTTTTTATAGGATAAATAGAAGATGAAAAGTTGGTTTTTAATAATTATAATTAAATATAATTATATAATTGATAATTAATATATTACTTTATAAATAAATAACAAATGAAGTGGAATTATAAGAATAAATCACTTTGAATGAATCTATAGAGTATATTTTCTCTTCTTCGATGTAAATCGTCTAAATTTCATCTAAACGAACAAGAGTTGGTCATTGAAGAAGAAATTATCCTCAATAATGATACTTGTGATTTTTAGAATGGAAATTTTATGACTATTTATGATTGTAAATTCTCAATGTGAATTGATGAGATAGCGGATCAGGTTCCCTTCCATAAATAAAGTTAGTGGTACTTCTGTAAACTCCTGGAATAATAATATATAATAAAATAAAACCCTACCAAGAAAAAATCCAACATGTCCGAATATAGATGATGAGATGAAAAAGGGTTTTAATATCATCAACCAAAAAAATTATATGTTTTATGTCTATTTAAACCTTAATATTTTAATTAACCTTTAGTTATTCTACTATATTTTTAACTAGGCTAACAAATATTTAAATATTTATTGGTGGAAATATTTACTTATACGAGGAAAATTAGTCCATAAATAAATAAACTATAACATTTTTACCTATATAATAATTATTATATATTATTGAAAAAAATAACTATTATTAAAATATTTAATGAAACGTGATTTTTCTAAAAAAATGTGTCACTACTGACACTATAAAATTAATTGAATTTTAAAAATATTTCGATTATAATTTAACATGGATAAAACTATTTTATTATATTACTATGAGATTCAGGTAATCAATAAAAATTATTGAAAATATTAATTCTTTCATTATATTTTTTGAATAACATTTTTTTGTTACCTACATTTATAAAATAATTACTACATCTTTTTTATGTAAGTACTTCATATTGTTTTGAAAATAAAAATAAAAATAATAAGATGAATATATATATTTACTATAATTAATAAAAATACCTTTAGTATAATTAATCAATTGAAAAAAGAAAATTCAGAGGGGAGAAATTTTGAAAAAAGGACTGTGGATACATTAATAGTGCATTAATTAAAATAATAAAAGTTTCAAAATATAACATATAGGGTTCCAATTGCTCAATAAATCGACCCAGAAATAGTTATGTTCGATATATAATTTAAAAATAAGATTTGGTCTCAAGTATGGGTATTTTAATGGTCAATATAATTTTAATAATTATTATTTTAATGATTTTTCCAAACTAAAATAATTTAGGCATCAATGAAATATATTTCAGTAAGGTAATTAATTTTTTTCAAAAAATATGAAATAAATTATAGTGATAAATAGAAACATTTTTTATTTAAAATGATTATTTATAATCGAATTTATCTTCTATATAACATTATTTTAATGTTGATATTTTTATTAAAATTAGAGTCAGACATATTTTACTTTTTATTAATTAATGAAAAATTAAATGTCTTAATATCATAAAAAGTATCTTCAAATACACACCATATCAAATCAAATATTTTTATGCTTAAAAAACACATCCAATGATTTTTTAATAAGTGTTAGGGCATGTTAATAATAGTATTATTTCCCTTAATTACCTGATTATCTCTTTTACTTTATTAATAAAAATATCTAAAGTTACAATTCAAAATGCCCAAAATTAAAATAAGTATATTCCAATAATTATAAACTAATGATTAAATATATGGAATAAATTTTTAAAATTTAAAAACATAGCTGTTTTATTAATTCATTTAAATCATATAACATTGTCATAAAGAGAGAAAGCGTTTAAGAAGATGAAACATTTTGAATGAGTGAAATGTTTTAATGTTTGAATTAAATGTAATATTAATGATAATGACATACATTATAATGAATGATAAAAATATATTATACTTATTCCTTACAAAAATTCAATATTATAATTTAACCATATATATTGTTTCTATTAAAAATTTGTTGTTCAATTACAATTTCATGTGTTTTTACTATTCATCAAAAAATGAATGTTAAAAAATTTTAAAAAATGTATCCAAAGAAATTTTTTATATCAAGCTTCCTATGAACAAGTTTATTCTTCAATATAAAAATTATTAATGTCTAAACATCTAAATTTAAAATGGGCTGACCAGTAAAATTTTTCAAACTATCCTTCAAAATAATCTACGTTTTCATATATCCAATAGGTATTATTCATACGCTATCAGTAAAATATATAAGGGATTATAAGAAAAATTATTCAATATATAAAAAAAACATTAACATAATTTCATCAAAAAAATTATTTTACTCAATTTATTAATACTTAAATTTAAATATATTATTGATTTATATTTTACTTATATAATTGGTTACCAATTAATTCACCATATATATTAAAATTTTATATATGTTTATTTCCACTAACTTAATGTCTAGGATAAAAATAGCTATTTTATACAAAGATCATCTCAATGATTCTTAAAACACAATATTTCATGCAATGAAATCTATTCAATGATAAAAACTATTTAAAGATAATGTTAAATAAATACATATTGGTGTCACAAAGAATGTATACAAATAAGGATTGAGGTTGTTTTTATTAGAATATTTTTTATTCTATGGTTTTTTTTTGTTATGTTGACATATAATTATTTTTATTTTTTGGTTGGGGTGATTTGTGGGTTTTGATTGTTTTGAAATGTTAGTATGATTCAATCAATGGGGTAATGTAATTTTGGTCACAATTTTCAATGTGAAATATGAATTAGGTTGTGGTAGATGGAAGTGTTGGTTTTTTGGAAGGTAATTTGATACACGGCTATCGATATCTCTATTATTATAAGATTCTTGTACATTGTTTGATTCATGGTATGTTAATATAAAAATTGAAATAGTTACTCAGCACTAATGGATTTTAATTGGTAGTAATAAAATTGGAAAACATGTATTAAATGAATTAAATTAAATCTTTATTTTAAATAAATCAATAATAAATGAAATGGTTTTATAAGTGATGGTTGAATCAAGGCTGAAAAAGCAAAAAATAGTTAAATAATTAATTGAATTTCATGTTGAATGCAATATTGATGTTAAATTGTAAGTCTATATATTATTAAATAATGTTTTAAATGTGAATAGGGATTAGTTTTAAGGGTAGTTTTTAGTTTATAGAGAATTTGATTTGAGGTTGTTTTAGACTTGAAGGAGAAAATAGGAAATTTTTATGCGGGGAATTGTTGTAATAAATAATTTTTTTCTGAGGGTTTTATATATTAAATAAGAAAACCCCACTAAATACAACATCCATGAAAGACTATAGACCTATTTTCCCAAGGCAGGTGGACATAGGATTTTTCTACACATGACGTGTAATAAAATACATTATTTGATAGGATGTGAATTTAAGTTCATTGTATACTATTTGGGGGAGTTATTTTCAACATTAAGACACTCTTATAGATACATGTGTTTTTTTCAAAATCCATTCCAAATTCATATAACAGACTAGTTACCCACATATAGGCAATATATTACTATAATGTGTTGATTTCAATATTTTTACATGTTAGAGGATAAATATGAATAATAATATCAATATATATATATAATAGGCTCCCTATAATTGGAAAAAAGTATATATTTTTGGTGTTTTCCATATTTATTTATTACTATAATGTGATATATATTTTTAGGGATGTATGATTTAAGATAACCAAACTGGGAACTCTATAATTTAAATATATCCAAGAATGCAGAGATTTGATTGGTGTTGGGATTGGGCCCATGATAGTGATTCCTACATATTTTAGAATAGAATTAGAACTCATATGGTTTGGTTCAACATGATGGTACATGTTATTCATTTTAAATTAATGTGGCATGGTATGATCCATGCAGTTTAATGACATGTCGTAAGGAGAAATATTCCATAAGATCTCAATGATGGTTGGTGTGGTACTTATACATAAGAAGACCATTCTATATGGAATCGCTTGGAATATGACCATAAGTGATTGGATTGATCTTATAAGAAATATGGACATTCAAATATGGATCCAAATGGAAAATATCTTAATGTGGGTGATATTGTGTTTGGACCTAGAATGAATATGGTCGTCCATGTGGGGTTCGATTTAATCTTGAATGTATACAAATAAAGAAAGTAATTGGTTGATTTTGTTTCATTTGAACTATATAGTTATATGAATCATATCTTATAATGATTCAATTAATATAACAAAAATTTTGGTTGGATGTTGTTGGATACAGATAAAAAGGATAAAAATCGATGCATTTTGATTATGCTAGTGACATGATTACCTCTAGTACATATGCAAAAATTATTAATTTTGAGTGTTAGAAAAATTGAATACATAAAAATTGGTTACATTTCATAATTTAATATCAATGGGGAAGACATATTAGATCTTCTATTGATTAACATACTCTCATTACAGTATTGTGAAAGGTTTGATATATAACATATTTCAAGAAATAAAATTGACATATACTTAAGGTGGATGACCTACACCATATTCGTGAATCATAGGTTCCCCATATTAAATATTATTTCAAATCCCCATGTATTTTTCATAAAATTATTATTATTATAAAAAAATACCTTGAATAAATAGATAAAAAATTATGTTTCTAAAAGTGTGTAGGAGTTAGGTGTTACATCCCCTGACCAGAAGAATCCTACTAATTCCTCCATAATATGTGTATTTATTTCCATGGGGATAAATGATTTAAAAAAACCTAAGAATGACCAAACTAAGCGTTGAAATTAAAGGGAAAACCTTTACATAAGATATTTAGTATTTAAAGAGACAACCCTAGATTATCACATACAAATACCATGTAGATATAGTTTTCAATGGGACTTCTTAAACATGATCATCCATGGATTTTTATTTCCTTGAAGAAAGATGATAATATTCACACTTCAAAAAGGGGATACGATAAATCAAAATAACAACCAGAATGTGTTAATTGAGATAGGGGAGATAAATCCCCAGGGTTCCCCTCTATCATATAAATTACTTTCTATGTGAAAAATAGGAAACTGGAAAAGTGTTCCTTTATAATGTATATATTTCATGTAGGAGATTCCATCCTTCATAAATATCCAAGATCACTTCCCCTTCCATTTATTATTTCATTATGTATTATTTTCTTTCATGAAGTCCAATTTTTTTTGGATTATATATTAATTTCTATTGAACCAGATTACCTATATTTTATGGAAACTTTAAAGACTGATAAATCTCCATGAAAGAAAATTTAATACTCTCACTCCTGGTCATTGACTCTCTGTTCCCATTTGGGTATTTATTTGGGATGGACTAATTTATTTTTTAAGGGTGTTGAAGTCATTTTGGTAATGAAATGTTGGGATTACTGGCCGTAATACACTATTAAGAGTTCATTAATGGATTTATTTCTCAACAAATAAAATTAATTTTTTACGTGTGGAAAATAAATTCTATTATATGAAAACAAATCTGTTTCTATGGGTATGAAATCACAACCCAAAACTAAATTCTTTTTAAGTGGGTGGAAATTCAATACCTCTCACATAAAAAATTCATTTATTTAGGGTTAAACATTTCAAAAACACTTTTTTATGCAATATAAATTGACAGGTCTCACTCATCGCATTAGTTTCTAAAATAATAAGTCAGAATACTATGATGGTTTCTTTCGTTTTCCAATATCTACCCCAATTTTCATCCCATTGGTCATTATTGGAGGTCCATATCCACTGACAATAATTTAATGGAATTATTGATGATTTTTCATACTTAATAATATAATCCCCCTATTAATGGTGTCTCTTCTGTTAAAAAGGAGTCAAATTATATGGTTGAAAATCAACCATCAAGAGTAATATAGAGTGTATCAGTGGACATGGAAGACATCCATCCTTTATAATGTGTGTCAATGTAATTCAATTTTAACTTTAATGAGAAGTGTAATTATACGATCAACATTAAGGTCATATTTAATGATTTCCTTCCTATGATGGTCATCATTTATGGTCAACCATATTCGCAACATAAAATATTTTCAATAATTAGTGCCTAAAAATCATTAATTCTTCGAAACTGAATAGTTACAGTGGGAACCAACAACATTTTACACATATTTATATAGTTTTTCTATGAATCATATTATTTCTATTACTATACATATGATTTTAATCATTGTAAAATTTCCTTGCATTTTTTTTATTTGATTATTTCAATTTTTTGTCTATTTTTAAAGATAATAAATCATTATTTTATGCACATAATTGATTCAATGTCTATAGATAAATGTATACTCGCTATTACTAACCATGTTAAAGACAATTAAAATATATATTATTCAAAAGAATAATATCATAATCAATATTCCAGCCTCTAAGTATAATAATTTTTCATTTCTCGAACGACTATATCAAAATAATTTCGGTTTAAGAGATGACACTATTTTATATGTGGCACGATTATACATTCCCTATATTTGAAATGAGATTTACTAAATCTATTTTTAGGTTTCCATCTATAGTATGAGATGGATAGTACCAGAGATAGGTCAAAAATCCATATTAATTTGGAATGAATCATCATTGGAGAATAATTTTGATTAATCTATCCAATAACCTACCACTATATATTAAAAAAAATTAACATTTCCTCGAATATTTATTTTATATGATATAATTAAATGGGGGATTACATTTTGGTTAGAAATTCAACAACAAATGTTCATTCGCCAATTCATGTGGGATAGGCTAAATTGGGGGAAATCATTGTGGATTATTGTAATCTATTCTTATTTCATTATTATTAAATATATAGAGAATAAATTAAGGATGATGTGAAAAATGTATTAGGTATATTACTTAGTGTTTTATTTGTTCTTTTCCTACCCTCGTTCTTGGCCTTCTTCGTCGTTGGATCATCATGGTAGTGACTTTTCTTGTGAGGAGTCACTGAACACAATCGCACCCACATACATAAAATAAGATAAATCAATGCCCAGAGTAGTTTAGAATATAACCCGTTGACTGGGGAAGTGGATTCAATTTATGAAATGAAGCACAAGAGCATGACTGTTAGCCTACTAGAGAAGGGGGATCAGCGGCCAACACATGCTGCAATAAGAGGCGGCATGAGGTGGCGGGAGGAGATGAAGCTGTGGGGGACACAACTCTGCAACATGGAAAGAATCTTGTCCATGAATAAGGGTCACATGGTGGGGACAAGGCCACATGAAGGAGGATCACATGGGGTATGTACGGACATAGCGGTTCAACTCTGTAGGATGTAGTACAACACATTGCGGACCAATGGGTTACGAAGTAGGGACATACCATGTGAATTAGATGTGAGTTCCCAGTGCATGAGGGAAAGAAAAGAGGAACTAGGATGTTCCATATGGCCGCACAGGCTCAGCCAGCTGGCTGAGTTTCGGAGAAAAGGTTGGGTAGGCCTGTGGGAAGGGCCTGCTCTGACGGTTCAGATCGGACCTGGGTTGGATAATTTAACTAAAATGATCATAGAATTCAAATGGAGTGTCAATTTGACACGCTTTCAATAGTTAGGGGGACTATAGTGATGAGAATTTTATTATGAGAGTATTGGTGGTTCATGGATTAGATAGTTTTTCTAGTGAAAACAACAATTTACAAGGGCAGTATATAGGGTCATGTGGCACAACTATTGTGACTACTACTCATTGTGAACCATCTATATTATATGATAATTTATTTCCCACATCCACCATATAGTGGACAAGTTTCATTATGGTTTTTCCCTTTTATCATTTCTATGAAGAATTTTGGTGTTGTTTTCTACTCACAAGAGTATGATCTCTTTATAATGAATTCCAATATAGTTCTATTGGAAGCTCTTTATACCACAAAAGAGGATCTAATATTACATATTCATGACCTAGTTAGAGTCTTCAGTATTTATGTGACCAACATCACATAGCGATGATCCAATATATAACAGAATTATACATATAGACTCATAATTGTCAAGTCTTGTCCCCAGCTATGATTCGACTTTAATATATCATATCTGTCTTTATATCATTCATCATATCACTCTCATTACGATTTATGAAGAAACATACATATTGGATTGACATCATAGGTGTAATTTCAATCAGGAGTGTGTTCTTCCAGATGAGTGCTTTGTATTTTTTTTCAATACTTAGTGGTTTAATGTGGAAGTTGTGACTTTTTATAGAATGTGTGTTATTGTATGAGTATATCTGGATATTCTTCGTATATGATGTTGAAATATACTTGTGTCAAAATTAATATAATCTTTCTTTAAGTAATTCAATTTGGTTTTGGAAAATCCTTATGAGTTTTGTTATACTCACCCCTTCATCGTATTTTCCCAAATGTATCTTGTTTTTTCTATACGATAATCCTTTTCACCGAGTATTGGTTGGACAAGGACTAGAAAGATCATTAAGAGATTAGACATAGAATGGTGTTCCTACAGCTTCGGATAGTATCCTTAGACCCTTGCTCGTATATTGGATTAGGTAGTGTTTTCTATGGATGATTTTTATGTACATGTTTACAAACAATCATTTTAGTGGGATTTTATTTTGGCCCATTTTACATTCCATCACATTTACTATTGTACTATTGTTATGGGAAATATTGATTTGCATGTATTTTTTACATCATGTTTTTACATTAAATAATTTTTGGGCATGGAGATGTGTGTGGGCATACGTGTACTATGGAAATTCCACTGATTTTAGTGATATGCCTACTAAGTGATAGTCACAACACCTTGGCCTATTAGATATGACATACGGTAGTCATTAGATTGAACATTTTGGGTCAGGTCATGATATAGTGGTATCAATGTATGTTTGTTCATCCTTAGGACTAAGAATCCATGATATTGGTTTGGGTAAACATTTGTTATGTGTTTTATGTTATTATTTTAGACCAGGGACTCAGGTGTTGGGGTTGCAGGTGACGTATCCATACACTATGACATTGATAACCATATT
The DNA here is from genome assembly GCA_963277665.1 of Viscum album. Taxonomy (NCBI): domain Eukaryota; kingdom Viridiplantae; phylum Streptophyta; class Magnoliopsida; order Santalales; family Viscaceae; genus Viscum; species Viscum album. The sequence continues at coordinate 49,980,398 of OY728143.1, read as the reverse complement.
TTGTACATGGTACATGAATACACTAGTCACAAAGTGAAAATGGTAGATCCCTTATATTAGAATGAGTTGTAATTTATATGTCGTTCATTATTCATCTATCTAGATATTCTCATTTATTGTGGTACATCTAGTTTCCTGAAATGATATATCCACAACAAATACATTATACGATTCAATATCTCATTATAGAAGAAGAAACCCTCACTGATGAGGGTTCAGTACAGGTACCATTTTACCATATTTTAACTCCTAGTGGTGAACTAGTTGTACCACCACCATTGGAGCTAGATATCATACCCATATTTCCAACAGACGAGGAGTAATTTCTGGGCACATTTTATTAGATTAATAGACATAGAAGTCTCAGGTTCCGAGGTGAGTTAGAACCAAAACCGTCTATGGATAATATTGAGGTGGTGACATGACTGTTTCATCTAGTCGAGACACCAGTGGATGATATAATGGTCCATGTAGCAAGCCATCTATAGGGATAAACAATGAAATTATGCACTTTTGATATTCAAATACTTGATCTGGGGAACATCTCAATGGATGAATTCGAGAACCTCTTTGAGAGATGTTATTTCTTATTATGGTATGTGTTCGGTGTATTCTATAGATTCTCCGCTCCTTAAAAGAATTATAACAATAACTATTTATTCATCATGGTTCACCATATTTTCAAGCAGTTGATGGATATTATCAAGAATCTTTACATCCGGCCTCAGACCTTCAAGCAAGGTATGCATAGAGATATATGATCTATTATTATCCCTTGGAGCATTTCTAAATATTTTGTGGAGTTTTAGTGGTATTTCATAGTAAATAAATAGCTGACTGAGCAGAGACATCAGATGACTGTTCAATGTGGAAGAAATGGTGAAATGGCCTCGACAGTACGGTCCCCAAATCTGTATTAGGGATACAAAGGTGGGATTCATTTTGGGTGGAAGTACCAGGTGATAGGATCTATAGTTCATGGTTTAGAGGGTGGATCCAATCATTATAAAGGGTGGTGATGCAATTCATGGGACATCATGGGACAAAATAATCAATTTTTTCTAACATACCATGAAACTAATAGGGAGGGTATGGATGGAACATGGAGGTCGAGGAAGAGGAAGGGGACAGAAGATCTACAAATTGTAGGACACATAAGAGGAGTTAGCAGAGCAGATGGTGGTTTTTGAAATTTTTACATGTTACCCCTCTAACACTCGCATGTGGTCCATTATTGGTTCATGGAGATAGTGGGAAAGGGGAATGCTTCATTATTTTTAGTATAATGACCTAGAGGATCAAGGGAGGATTCGAGTAACAATTTTTATTTTCTAAATATAGCTACTATACTGATGTACATAGGTGGATGTCTTTTCATTCATTCCACATATAATGTTTGGGACCTTCAGATTCTGGTTTAATCGTTAACTAGAACCTTCTTCTCGTAGACACATGCAATAAGATACATGATGGTCAAACATTAATGTTGATAGTTTTACCTTATCCATGGAGGTGAGTTTTTTCAATTAGTACCACTTTGTGGAAGTGTTAGGGACTTATGATTACATTCTTGGTTTGAATGGGTTATCTTTTGTCGATGCCTTGTTTGACTATTTTTGGAAAACAAATTGGTGTGACTTCCATGATTTAATGATTTTATCTTTTATTAGTATGAAGAAAACATAGGGAACACATTGTGGACTCAACCATAAGAGGGTGAATCTGATCACTCATCACCTTGCTAACATGACCCTCATTATAGTAAATTTTACTAGTTACAAGTTCCTAGTAGTTGTAGTAGAGTACACTAAATTATTTCCTAAGGATGTTCTAGGATTTCCTTCTTCCTGGGATATATAAATTTTCCTCAACATACACCATTGAACATCAATGATGTCCATAGTAGCATATCCAATGTCGCGGGTACAACTTCTGGATCTATGGATTTTGTTGGAGGATTTGTATTGAATGGGATTTGGGAGCACCGTTGTTTCACCCTTGGCATCCCCAGGGTTCTTGGAAAATATAAATAATGGAGATTGAGGTTGTTTTTTGACATCCAATACCTAAACTAGGTGAATGTGATGAACAATTATCCACTACTGATGATCAATGATCTCTTCCACCATTTTCGAGAGGAATGGTGGTTTTTGAAGGATGGAATTAGATCAGTATATCACTAGTTGTGATTAACAAATGAGGATGATTCAAAGATATCTTTATAATTTATATATAGGAACTATGAGTAATTTTTAATTCCATTTTGTTTCAAAAATTCCCTCACAATATTAATGGGTTCATTAACAGTATATTCTATCCTCAGACTTGTTCGTAGTAGTCTTCATTGAGATATCTATGTGTACACAGCGTCTATAGAGGAGAACGTGAGTAAAATAAGTGTAGCACCTCGAGATTTTATGAGATATATTCTTGTTAATTTCTATAATATCTTCTTTTGTATGCTAAACCAAGATTATCTTGCATTATACGCAACACCGTATTATCTTGCAGTATACGCATCACTATTCTTGGATCGTGTTACAGACAATTTCAAGTTCGTTTGATAGTAGTTACTCTACGAAAAATTGAGTGTGTATATATATATATATTCAATGAAAAATTGAAATATGGATGGATTCTATTATACAAAACAACAAAAGAGTCTTGCACTACATGAAACCTTGACTTGGCTTTCTTTACACGCAATCACAACCTTCCATGATAACGTGTGTTGTACGCAATACCGATTTTCACTAAACAGCGATATGTTATTAAAATATTATATAAACTAGCCGTTATGAAGAGTAATACCGACTTTTTAAAATTTTATAAATTTTATCATTAAAAATAGACTTAATTTTTTGGATTCAGAATATCGAAATTAGCCTAGGGTGATTTTTTTGTATTTTTCTGAAAACTTTCAATTTTTAATGAATATTGAAAACACATGGTTACTATTTACAAACAGATTTTTATATAAATAATTATTTATTTTTATTTAAATTTATTTTAGGTAAAAATTGATACGTAATACCTATATAAGTTCAATGTAATTCATTGGAGTCATTTTATAATAATTTTAGACATATAAAAATTTTAATGAAATTTTCACCGTCTTTTACCCACCCCTTATGAGAGTTTGAAAATTTACATAAAATATAATTTTACCGCTTCTGTGAGTGGAATTTCGAAAATCCAAGAGACACGGTTAATATTAAGGATAAAAAAGTGGTTCAATATGATAAAAATAATTTTTGGTGAATAGTCTCTTTTTACTTTTATTTACCACAGTTAAAAGTCAATAGGGTAATTAAGGGTACAAATGATATTATAATTACCATAAAACATATCCTAATTCTATTGTATAAGTATAATTCGACCAAAAAACTTATTAATAAAATGTTACCCTTTTGGTCCACTTGTATTAGATTAGGACATTTATTATTATTTTATTTAAAGAATAATTAAAATAGTTAAAATCAACATTTAATAACTAAAACCTTTTAAATATAGGGTTATACATAAGAAAAATTGGCCTATAAATATTCATTATTAATCTAAAAATATTTCCTACATAATCTTATTTTATTAAAAAAATTAGACATTAAATAATTTAATTTATTTATGACACAATGATGATGTAGTAATTACCTTATTAATGAAATATTAACATAATTGATGTTATAAATACCCAAAAAATGTAATTTTAGACTTTTTATGAATTAAAATAATTTTATAGGTTAATATGACATGTTATTATTGATCTAATAAACTTTTTTCGAACTAATAATTTTGTTATGATTTTCTAAAAAATCATGTACCAAATAGTTTCAAAATTGACAAAAAATAGTTTTTTTAAAAAAAATTATATTATTAATTGTTATTTTATTCTTAAAAATCTAAGGTTCTTCCAAATGACTTAGATAAGGATATATATATTAATAATGAACCACTTGGGGTTTTTTTTCTTGTTATAGTATGTTGCTTAACCATATTGAGAAATAAAACAAGAAGACACGGTAAAAGTTAACTTATTTAACTTAGAGTTAAATATAAATTATAAGGTTAAAATAGTAATTTAAACCTGCCTAAAATCTATTGGTTGAGATTATTTAGACCCATCCCCACTTTATCTTTTAAATAAGTCACTTTGGTTCCATTATAAACCAAATATGACTTTATTATAATATAATATTTTAAGTTTTTCCAAAGGTGCCCCTCTCCTCTCTTATAAAAATGGAACCCTTCCCTCTTCTCTTCACATCCTTTTTAGCTGTTAAGCTCGTACAATAACATTAAATTACACTTATAAACCTCTCTAGTTATATCATAGATGTTCTGGTCTTCTCAAAAGCCAAACTCTAATGCCCTAAGAAGAAGTTTAAAGGAGGTGTGTCGAGAAAGAGGTAATCTCTTCTACCGATTCTTTTGGGTTTTCTATCTTATAGAACTTCTTATTCATTAGTTTTTTCAATATAAATTAATAATATCAGTATCACTAATATAACGATATGTTATTATAAATATTAAAGAACACCATTTCACCCTATATCCATCCTAGGGAAAATAAAATCACTGCACGTGTGTACATACGAAATACTGTCTCCAACCGTGGTGTAATCAGTTTTTCCACCACCACCTTACTTGGATGGGTATAATGGTGTAATTAATAACTATATATTTTTATTATAACATCATACTGATTCTGAGGTATTATATCATCCACTCCAATTCCATTAAATAAATTTGGTAACAATATCATCGCCCGTGCGTACTTACGGATTACCGTCTCCACGACGAGATGTGATTCATTCTCCGTGTTAACCATTCAAGAATTATTATAAAGTATATATAATGAATAATAATGAAATATATGATTTAATGAAGCTAATGAATTTATGTATATATACATATATTTATGTCATCTAATTACTTCCATTCAAGTCAATAAGGAATGGAAAACAATGTTCATGCCAACGTACAGCCTACCGTCTCCATGAACGGTTTATTTCATTTCATTCATCTATATATTATATATATATATATATACTGAATATATATGATATATAAATCGTGATTTACATTCTCTAAGAAAGTAAATCATGATATAAGTAATAATAATATCAATAACAACAAGTCCAAAAAATACGATAAATAAAATGATTTTACCCAAAATGATGCTTTAACATGGAATTTACAAAAGTACGGGTAATTTAAAGTCATAAGTGAACAATATATGATATAATAACAATGAATATGATTCTTCAACAAGTAAATGACATTATTTAAATCATTATACAGGATGTCCGGATACGTACGAAGCATATCGGACCTAAGGTAAGGGATAATTTTTCCAATCTCATTCTTATCCAAGATTGTTTATTCATAAGTATTTACTGGGGTTATGTTTATTATCCATGTCCTTATGTTCTCAAAATGTTTTAATAAAATGTTTAATTTTCTTCCATTTATTTTTTAATTCATTTTACCCCTTTTTGCTTTTACCACATCGTATGGAAGGAATCTCTCTTTTGTTTACCATAAGATGTACTTTTTGACTTTTCCTTCAAATGTACGTGAAGAATGTTTTTTTAACTTATACGGCATGAACAGATTTTAACTGTTTCATAAATAATTATTTTAAAGAATATTACTCTACAATATTTAATGACTATTTTCAACAAAATCCCTTTCTTTTAAAATTGCATGGTATTTTATGAAAAGAAAATGATTTTTAAGAAGAAAGGATATTTTCCTCAAGAATTGTTTTCAAGTGTATTATCAAAACCATTTTCCATTTAAGATGACATTATTTCATATCTTTAAGTTTCAAGTGTAACGGCTCAATGATTTTCATTGTTCATATTTTCTTATGATGAAATGATATCCATTTGTTTTATATGGTTTATCTTATGAAGGGATGATGTTTATGAAACCCATTTTTAATCTTTGGGTTATGATGAATGGTTTGTATTTATGTTGCGGCACAAGTAAGAATGATTTCATTATGTGATGGGTGGGACCTATATCTCCCTCCAATACATTGGGTAAAGATTTATATCCCATGAGATAGACATGGCTGGAATGGTAAGTTAATCCTGTTCAGTGATACATGATTGGAACGAGGAGTGAACTCGATTCAGAAAGGGACTTTGTCCACTAAGATATTCTTGGCAGCAATGCCATGGCTACTAGGTAAATCATATCATGTGCATAATTTTTTTCATCAATTAAATGTTTTTCCAAGATATTTTATCATGATGGATGTTTCATTATGATCTATGCCTTACGTACTGCCATGTTTTATGTAAAATCTCAAGATTTAGATGTTTAAACATTATGTTCATGTTTTTATGTTCAAATGTATATGGTTTGTTTTATATTCTCCATGAATTCCTTTATTTAGCATTTGAGCTCACCCTTTATATGTTTTCTTTTCCCCAGGATTTAAAGAAAAGTTTTAGGTAAGAAAACTAAAGGGGAAGATCATTATGGGAGATGTTGAAGATCTTTCACCACGATTTGAAGATTATGATCCGAGTTTCCAAAGACACTATACTATTACGGTCCTTCGGTGTCTATTTTTGTTATGTATTCAGTATTCCACAAAAGTAATGTAATTTCCATGTATGCGATGCTTTGGGTCTCTATAGTTGGTATCATCGGTTTGGTTTAGTCAACCTTTGGAAACTAGGATGCGAGAACTTTAGTGAGATCCCTAGAGATATTTCTAAGTTATGTCTAGGGATGTCCCTAAGAATAAGTATATGTATAGGTTATAGTCCTAGAATTATAGTAACGATATTATAATTTAACCTAATATGTTAGATATTTAAGGTAATCCCCCTTGATTATGATTTTTGGCCTCTCGCACTATTCTTTTTGGGTTTTAGAAAATGGCTAGAAACATGAAGATTCAGGAGAATGGGGGATATGATAGACAATAGAATGATATTTTTCATGAGAAATAAAATGAAATTGGATCTGGAAGTCCACATATCATTATTATTCCTAATCATAAATCTCATAATATGATCAATAATCTCAACATTGTTAAGTTTCCCGACTCATCTAATAAGAGAAAGATGGAGTTTCATGATGATCATAGAGTAAAGATAGTTCAATTTCCCTCATGTAAATAATGTGGGAAGAGGCATCAGAGAGAATGTTTCAAAGGAAGTAGGCGATGCTTTGGCTGTGAAAAAGAAGGACACAAAGCTAGTAATTATAAAGGAAAAGGTTCAGTTAACACCATGGAAAAGGATAATGGTATTGCTAAGAAATCAACAACTGTTATGTGTTTTAAATATGGAATGTACGAGCATTATGCAAACCAATTCCCTAAGGGAAAATCTCATAAAGAGAATCAGCATGGTCATATGGGTAGTATTTATGTGGATGATGATGAAGATACTAAAAATGATATATGAGATGGAAGAAATGATGAAGCTCAGTCAGTGGTTTAAGAAGGTAGTGTAATGATTGTATTTTTATCACGAATAATGTATGGTACTGTGGAATAAAGAAAAGTCTAAGGATTGTTACACTATTTCCTTTTCTTTTGTTTTGAATTTATATGTTGAATTGTACCGGTAACCGTGAAATTTTATTCAGATATTTTTGGAAATCACCTAATATGCACATAAAGAAGGGATAAAGAGATAATGAAATGTTTTATAGTATTAATGAGCTCATGACTAATATATGGAAAAAGTGATATCATGGTTTGAGTATATAGAATTTTTTGGATTTTGGTATATGGAACGAGTTACCTTGTGACAACATTCATCTTTTCACTATGGTTCAAGAGAATACATGATTGTGGTATTCACATGTTTGGAATGTGACCAACAAGATACATCGTATAATATATCGGAGATAAATGATGGTATTCACATGCTCAGTAGATGAAACTTCTAGTAACTTTTTTCCTTATACTATGAGCTTGGACAAAAGTATTTTGGATAATCCTAAATATTGGAATGAATTGAGTTAGACATAAGACAGTATTGTTTAAGGCTATAAATTTTTTCTATTTTATTGTAGGAATGTTATTATAATGTAGTTTTACAAAAAGGGACAACCTGTAGGACAAGAGACAACTCTTCGCATCGGACAAGGCAATGTGAATCGAACCTACAACCGAAGTCTGACGGGCCTTTATTTCCTACCACTGCTCTACAAGAAGTCCCTGGTTAGTAGAAACTAGTTTTATTAAGCAGTATGATAGATGAAGTATAAGTCCATTTTTAGAATCATATACGATTAACCTCACCATAGACAGACTTATGTATATTTGAAAACTTTTCCTAACTTTTTTTTAAGACATATATAATGACCCATCATTCTATCGCATGATCTCCTAACACTTCATGAATGAAAAATTCAACTTAATTTCTTTAAGAGATGATGTGTAAATTGTTCAAGGCATGAACAATGGTTAGATTATACCGAAATAAAGTAAGAATTTATTCTAATTCAAATTCTTCATCTTTAGGGAAATCATCTTGAAAACCAAAAATGTTGTCCTAGTGCCTGTATATATGATGAATCAGATGGTACCTTAGATCATCACAAATTTATAGCTTTTTGATTGTTGGATTTTTCATAGTCATGTTCTCTACAACTCTCCATCAGAACCTGATAGTTAGATTTCTCTTCCATATCCATTTTTTCACCTATTTTCTCCTATGTGGAAACCCAGTGACTAGTTAATTTGGGTAACCTTTATGTTTCATACTTTAGTTTTTAATGTTAAGTTTTGTTATTCCTTTTTATGATGTGGGTTTCTAAAAAACATTCGAGTAGTAAACCATTTATAACCCCCGGCAAATTTTGAGGTTAAAATTCATTTTAAGGGGGGTAGAATGTAACACCTAGAGATTTTATGAGATATATTATTTTTAATTTATTTCATATATTATATTGTACGCTACACTAAGATTATATTGTGTTATACGCAACATCGTATTATATTGCAGAGGTGTGTCGAGGAAGAGGTAGTATCCTCTACCGATTCTTTCAAGTTTTATTTCTTCTTCAACATTTTCTTCTTTAGTTGTTTCATTATAAAGTAATAACATCAGTATCAATAATATAATGATATGTTTTAATAAATATACAACAACCCCATTTTACCTTTCATCCATCCTACGAAAAACAAAATCACCGCGCGTGGGTACGTACGAAATACCGTCTACATGCCGTGGTGTAATTAGTTTTTCCACCACCACCTTACTTGGATGGGTATAATGGTGTATATAATAACTATATATGTTTATTATAACATCATACTGATTATGAGGTATTATATCATGCACTCCAATTCCATTCAATAATTATGGGAACGATATCATTGGTCATGCGTATGTAGGGATTATCGTCTCCACAACGCGATGAGATTTATTCTCCTTGTTAACTATTCAAGAATGATTATAAATTATTTATAATGAATAATAATTATATATATGAAATAATTAAGATAATTAAGCTATATATATATATATATATGTCATCTACTTACTTCCCTTCAAGTCAATAAGGAAATGAAAATAGCGTACATGTGTACGTACGACCTACCGTCTCCATGAATGGTGTATTTCATTTCATTCATCTATCTATTATATATATATACTGAATATATATGATATATAAATCACAATTTAAATTATTTAATTAATTAAATCGTGATATAAGTAATAAAAATATCAAGAACAACAATTCCAAACATTTATGATAAATAAAACGATTTTACCCAATACAATGCTTTAACATGGAATTTACAAAAGAACAGGTAATATAAAGTCATAAGTGAACCATATATGATATTATAACAATGAATATGATTCTGTAATATGTAAATGAAATTATTTAAATCATTATATAGGAGGTTTGGATACGTATGAAGCATATCAGACCTATGGTAAGGGATAATTATTCAAATCTCATTCTTAACCGAGATTGTTTATTCGTAAGTATTTACTGGGGTTATGTTTATTATCCATGTCCATATGTTCTAAAAATATTTTCATAAAATATTTACTTTTCCACCATGTATTTTTAAAGTCAGTTTACCCCTTTTTACTTTTACCACATCATATGGAAGGAATCTCTCTTCTGTTTACCATACGAGGTACTTTTTTACTTTTCCCGAAAAAGTACGAGAATAATGTTTTTTTTAATTATTTGGCATGAATAGATTTTTATGGTTTAATAAATCCTTATTTAATAGAAGAATACTCTACAATATTTAATTACGATTTTCCAAAAAATCATTTTTTTAAATTTTCAAGGTATTATATGAAAAGAAAATGATTTTGAAGAAGAAAGGATATTTTCTTCAAAAATTATTTTCAAGGGGTTTATAAAAACCATTTTCCATTTAATATGACATTATTTCATATGTGTATGTTTCAAGTATAATGTATCTATGATTTACATGGTTCCAATTTTCTTATGATGAAATTATATCAATTTGTTTTATATGGATTATTTTATGATGGGATGATGTTTATGAACCCATTTTTATTCTTTGGTTTATGATGAATGGTTTATATTTATATTGTGGAACAAGTAAAAATGATTTCATTATGAGATTGGTGGGACCTATATCTCCCTCCATTGTATCGGGTAAATATTTAAATCTCATTAGATAGACATGACTGGAACGATAAGTTAATATGGTATAGTGATACAGGACTGGAACGGGGAGTGAACTCGATTCAGAAATTGACTTTGTCCACAAAGATGGTCTTGGCAGCGATGCCTTGGATACTATGTAAATCAAATCATGTGCTTAATGTTTTTCCACAATTAAAAGTTTTCCCAAGCCATTTTATCATGATTGATTTTCCATTATGATCTATTCCTTAAGACTGCCATGTTTTATGTAATTGCTCAAGATTTCGATGTTTAAACATTTTGTTCATGTTTTTATGTTCAAATGTATATGGTTTGTTTTATTTTCTCCATGCTTACCCTTACTGAGCATTTGATCTCACCCTTTATTTGTTTTCTTTCCCCCAGGATATAATGAAATTTTTTAGGTAAGAAAACAAAAGGGGAAGATATTTATGAGAGATGATGAAGATCTTTCACCACGATTAGAAGATTATGTTCCGAGTTTCCAAAGACACTATAATATTATGGTCCATCGGTGTTAGTTTTTGTAATGTATTAAATATTCCACAAAAATAATTTAATGTCCATTTACGTCATGATTTGGGTCTCTACAATAAGGATGGTTCTGGACATACTAATAGGGGGCATGTTTGTGGGAAACTCTCTAAGTGATAGTTTGGGATTAGGGAGGTCCACCTTTTTTGACATATTATGTCAATTGTCAGAGTGGTTGTGGATGAGGACACAGTCAAGGCTGTGTTATCATGAAATCCACCAAGGAGTGTGATAGAGCTGTGGAGATTTAGTGGGATGGATGGATATAATGAAAAATTCATTTCTAATTTATCCAGTGTATTAGAACTTTTGACATATTTGACCCAAAAGGGTAATCCTTTCCTGTGGAAAAAAATTCCATCAAGCTATCAAGAATTTTAGACCGAGTTTTTTGAGCACTACGACATTGTGATTAATGAAGGAGGGTTTTATGTATGTAGTTTATCAAATAAATATAGAACTAGTATTAGATGTCTCCTAATTTTGAGGAAATTATTGATTTCATATGGTTTATGCTAGTTGATACTGCATTAGTAGAACTATGTGACCCATGACCTAGAGTTGGAAGTAGTAGTGTCCATGTTGAATATGTGGTGACACGACCTAATGGCCCAGATGTTTATCATATACTACGATAACAATATTCCAAATTATATATTCTCATAGAACGATCTAATCTATGGATTGAGGCGACGTATATAGTTCCACCATAATTCTGACATTGAGGTAGTTTATACACATAATAAGGCAAATGTTGTGGCAGATGCTCTCAATGGGAGACCGTGGTGGCAATTGCTGGAAGATGTGTTAGAGGAGAGTGACTCATTTAAATTATCCACTATGGATTGATATAGGGTATCATACCTCCTGTCAATGGTTGTTATACCTACATTGTTACAACGAGTCAGGGAGGCACTGCTTGGGGATACCAACTGTGAGATTGTATGTTCTAAGTTATACATAGGGAATGATATTAATATATATTCAAACAGTGGGTAGAATGTTATTATTTTTATAGGTTGGAACTTTGTACTAGTATTGTTAGAGGAGGATATGCTGAGGGATTTTCACACAACCACATTGGCAGAACATCTTGTTATGTCAATGATGTTCTCGGTCCTCTAATGTCAATTTTAGTGGTTTGTGACGAAGAAGGTATTGGTGGAGTTCATTTATATATATCGTAAATGAAAAAAAATTAATGTTATGCACCATGTTCCAATGTTATTATATCATCACCATGAATATACTAAATAGATATAGGATGGGGTATTGATGTTCATTTTTAAAATATTACAACTTGTGTATATTTTACTTGATACAATCTAGGTGACCGATGACTGACTCACCAAGTCGCCAAATTCCTACCAATATTGGAATAGAGTTCATAAGATATGATGGGACACCTCTACCTGAAATATAACATTAATATTCATGTAGTTACATCAATTATTTTTCCAGATTGTGATTCTAGTTTCACATATCGGTTGAGAAAGGGATTGGAGGAGGCGTCTAGGACTCAGAAACTCATAAGAATATAATTTCATTACTAGAAGGATGGTTAGATAGAGTGGTCCATTCTGGTACTGGAGGACATGATGTGTGATTTTATATTGTATTTAGGACATTTTTGGGGGGACCGCCTACCATTGGAGAAGTTTGTGTACAACAAAAACTACCACTCCACCATTGGTATGGAATCATTACATGAATTGAATGGTTGAACCAGCTTGTCATATTTTTCAGCACTAACACATGAGAGGCACAAATCATGAACCCAAATTTAGTTCAAGATCCTAATTAATTGGTTCAAATAATCCACAAGCATATAAACAATGTTTTGATCATGTTGATGTTGTATGATTACAAGAGATCAATACCTTTGGTGTTTCAGGAGGGAGAACATGTGTTCCATCATGCATCACCTCAATGTGGGTTGATGATATTTGGTCATGGTGGTATGTTATCTATGTGGTTCATTGTAACATTCCATATACAATGTATCATTTTGGATGTGGTGTACCACATAGCTCTACCCCAATAGTTTCATCGAGTAAATGATGTCTTACATGTGACACAGTTGAGGTTGTACATTCCCGACCCAACACATGTCTTTACTGGGGTGAGATAGTCCATGAGGATGGGGATAATATTCTAGATTATCTAGTCGAGATCAATGATCAGTTGGAAAGGATCCATTATTAGTGAAGTATTCTCTTAGGCGATGCCCAATGGCATCATGATAAACTCTAGAAGATCACATGGGAGAAATAGGCTGAAATCCGTGCACAATACCTATTTATTTTTATGCAGAATTTTTATGATTTCTAGGAATGAAAATCCCTGAATATATGAGAATTTAACATCTTTTAATTTTCTATTTATTAATTTAATTATTATATATAATTATTACAAGACATGGTGCAGAGATAGAATGCAATTCTAGGACCCAATGTTCCCAAAATACATCATTGAAAAATATTATTCCTTAAATAGAACATTTGAGTGGTTTTACTAAAAAGTTAAATAACATCTAAACTGGTGCCTGAATCTGAAATATAAAGGCACCGTTAGATTCAGAATAGTGAGTTTACTATTTGAGAGGCCTAAAATTGGTCGGTGCTGGTCAAATGTGAAATGTTGGTTTTAGACATAACATGACCAAACAATTTTCATTTTTTCACTAAATTGAATGATGTTTCTTCATGATTTTCGTTTTAGGTGAGGATCCATGTATAACATTATTACCCTAGAGTTTCCTATTCTCTCTAATGAAAACCTTGGATAAATCTCTCAAAAAAAGACAATGAGATGATGGATTAAAATCATTATTGATGAATCACCATCAGCAATGAATCCTATAATGTGAAATATCCTTCCATAGGTAGGGGATTTTCATGGATATTATTTCCCCATTTCATGAATCAATGATGAATGAATCTCAACATACTAATAGGTTGACTAAATATTCAATAACTCTAGAACAATGGGATTAATTTCCATAAATCATTGTGGTTTATTGTAATCAAATATGGTTTCATCATAATTCATTATAATTAGATTAAATTAAGATGAATATGAAAATACGTTTATGATAATTTATTGGGGTGTCATTTTTGGTTTTAATACCACTATTATAGGGGTTCTTAATCACCGGACCTTGTGGTCATGGATTGACATTTCCAGAGGCTCCAAATGAGATCGAACCCCCGATGTGATGGTAATATGAATCAATCCACAGTGTAGTGTATAATGTTACCATAAGATAGAATAAGTGGTTCTGTTTTGAATAATGGATCATCTGAACATCATTGGTGGCCTGCTAGAGCAACAGTGTTGAAGACCAGCATAGGCGGCGGCTACCAGTGGTACATTACAACAAATGGTGGCACGGTGCACCAGAAACTGTCGTTGCATTATGGAACACGGTGAAATGGCTTTCTAGTTCAATGTGGGATGAGGAACGACCAGGGAACATAGATTATACATGAAAGAAGGATTCCTCAATGGCGGTGTGTCTTCATGAAAGTGGAGTATATGGGGCATGAATTGATGGTTCATGATGACTATGTGGGACATGGTCACACCATAGGGACCTAGGGGCACGCAGCTATGGATTAACATGTGTGGTGGAATATACGGGCCACACCATGAAGACCAAAAGACATAGAAATATTGAATGGTCAATATAGGAAGGTCTAGATCAGTGCCAGTAGAGCGGACTGGGTTTTTTGGGTTTGCTCAGGCTCGATCATGACCATGGATGGAACATTTTACTTAAATGATCAAAACATTCAATCGGATAGTCTACTCGATGTACTACTAATGGATTTGGTATCCTTGTGATGAGATTATCCATATGAGAGCTATGGTAAGTCTTATATTAAAATTATTATACCTGGACATGGGCCATTTACATAGGTATTACCCAAGTTCAAAATGCATTACCGGTGTGACAACTACTCAACCTGAAAACTCTATTTTCAATGTCAATAAATTTTCCTCATCCATCTTATCTTCGATGATATTTATTATATTCCATTAGGTTTATCATTTCCCTAATGTTTTCTTGGTATCATTTCAAACTCATAATAGTATGATCCCTTCTTTAGGTCTTCAGGGAATGGGTTTTTGGAATCCCCATAGATGCCAGATGGAGGTCCTTTATTTCTTCGTTGTGCCCTATGTAGAATCATCATAATTGAAATGATCAAATTTTACCAGTTTTGATCCGCTACATACTGGATTAGTATAGATTTTTTCATTTGTATCACCACATGTAACTAGCTGAGATAATCCTTGGAAGTATCATATATCCCTTCTAATCTTTCAAATTATCTTTCCCATGATGGTTTTTGATGAATAGTACATATTAGATTGACATCATCTGTGTTATTGTACTCAATAGTGCGATCTACTAGATGAGTCGATTATGGATTATTTGAGATGAATCTGTAGTTTTAGTATGTGGTATTTGTGACTTACCCTATACTGAGTGGTATGGTTTGAGTATATCTGGATATTCTTGTTATATATTGAAGACATATACTAGTGTATTTTTTTTGAAACATCCATTTTTTCATTGTGTTTTTGGGGTGTCGTAATAAGAATTTTTATACCCACCCCTACATGGGTTTTTAATGCTCATGTTGTGTCATGTATTGTAAAATAAACTTTTGATAGAGACCAAGGAGGACCAGAACCTAGAGAAACATTTTGACATCAAACCTCACATAATTTTTCAAATGATTTAGATATTATTCCCATTACCTCTCTCATAGGATGGATCTAGTAGGGTTTTCTACCTGGTAGTTTTGAGAACACGATAAAAGACATTTTTTTTGGAATTTATTCTTTCCGTTTTTTCATTCCAACATTATAATTATTTTACATTGGTTGTAGGCTATAGAGATTTTCTTTCATTTTTTACATAGTGTTATTACATTTCATATTTTGTGGGATAGGATACGTATTCATGTGTATATGTACTATGTATATGCCTCCCATGTTAATGATATTCTTACTAGGTTATAGTCACTAGCCCCTAACTAGTAGAGGTGGGATTATGTAGTCATGACATGGGCCATTCGGGGATGGGTTGTGACATATGATTTATGGTTAATCCAAGATGTACATATTTTTTGCAGTGGATGGATGTTTTTGGTTTATGTAATATTTTATAAATTTATAAATTTATGATATCTATTCCTATTGTGATATGCCCCAAACAAATCAATCCTTAGTTTTCAATCACCAACATTTTCAATTTTTCCCATAGTGAATTCGAGACTCATATATTGTATATCTATCAACTGGGAAAAATCCTAGTATATAGAGGGATGTATGATTATTCTCTTTTAGCAGCTAATATTATAGTATATTCATAGATAATTTCCACCATACTGAGATTCTTATGAAGATATGTGGACAATTTCTTTGTTAAATCATTTCATTCTAGTTAAATTATCCCCTTCACTGACTGGGTGAAACTTTTCATGCATCCTAACTAGATAAGGAAAATTGATAGGTATAGATGTACCTGATACGTTATATGTTATCAATATATTTATAGATTATAGTATGGAAACCTAGAACTGGGTCAATACACCAAATGGTGTTAAAATATCATGTTAAATAAAAATTCATATCATGGGCCAGTGTAGTCTTTTAACATTTTTCTTAGAGAATCATTTTTCTATGCCTATTAAACTAATTAAACTATAAAGATCAACACCTTGATGTTTGGAGCTATGTTGGTTTCAGAAAAAATAATTAATCTATTCAAAACCATATATATATATATACATATATATATTACTAGGGCATAAAAAAGAAATACGGTAAACACATAACATTATAGGATCAATCAAATTTCTATATAGATAAATTGAATAACATATGTGGTTATATGATTTTTAGAAAACTAATGAAATTTAACATTCATCAACTCAACCAATTTTTCTAGTCATTAATTCATTTCATCTAATGTCATTTTATTTAACAAATTTTATTTTTATTATATTGAATCCCATTGTCATTTTAGTTTTCCTATGTATTATAACTTCTAGAATATAAACTATAAATGTTGGATGAACTCCAAAAACAACATTCTTACATCACCATATTTGTTAAATGGGTATGGACCTCACTAATAGTATGTGTGATCATTTATAGACTATAATATTTTTATTTGATCACTTAATAGTGTGGATTTCCATAAAATTTAATTTCCTCAACTCATTATAGGATAATGATTAATGAATTTTAATTCATACACTTCCATCATTGGTTAGTGTTTTTGTAAGAGGATTCTTTTAGGAAGACCAAACATTAATCTCGAGGAGCAGTGAAAAAAAATTCATGGGGGTTAATATAACGAATTTTTTGATGTTTTTCCTATAATATATATTAAGAGTTTCAGTTAGATTTGTAAACGATCCATTGACTTATTATATTCCCTCTCTTTCCCTGTTTATTGTACTAGTTCCTAAAATATATAATTACGTATCCAAATATTAAACAGATTACATAGGATCATCAATTTAATAACCCTTTAATATTGGAAGTGATACATATTTGACGTTCT
Source organism: Viscum album (assembly GCA_963277665.1). Lineage (NCBI taxonomy): Eukaryota > Viridiplantae > Streptophyta > Magnoliopsida > Santalales > Viscaceae > Viscum > Viscum album. The sequence goes on along the minus strand of OY728143.1, from coordinate 49,962,637 downwards.
CACCCAAGGAAGCTTGTAGGGTTTATGGCATCGATCATGAAATGATGGGGTTTCATGGTTCATTGGTGGGTATCACCCCCAATGACCTTATTTCTGGTCCCTGTCTGAATGAAATATATGAAGGTATCTCTTTATTAAAACACCATGATTAATGGATTATGTCGCTAAAAACCATAATATGGGATATATACCTATAATAGAGAGTATATGGAGTTTGGATCCCAATATTTTGGTCCAAAAGTAGGGTGAATAATTTGGCATGTTTGCATGTTTTTTCATACAACACCATGAACTTTTAGATAATATTATTGATAAATTGGAGAGCCTTCACCAAAATTAATATAAAATTGGGAAAATTGGATTTCATTACGATAACATTTATTCTCTAATCCATTATTTTTTTAAATATAAAGTGGATCAGGAAGTCCAAGAATGATACCTTGTTCAATTTTATATTTTTATCAGTCATGTCAAGCCTTAGAATGTGTTACTACATAGTTAAAATATTTTTTTTTCATGTGGAATATAAAATTCATTGTTTTAAATATTATTTATATATATAACTATTTTTTTATGAGGATTGTTCTTGAAATAGTGGAAGAGTATCAACTAGGATTGAATAATTCGGGAGAAGGAGATGAGATTCAAAATAATATGTTGAAGGTACCTACGAAATGTACATTGTAGATGTTATCAAATGAATAGAATTTACATAGCACCTCAGAACATCACATCAGGCATGGGAATGTTTTTTTACTATACTAAATGTTGTTTATTATTAATATAAATATTAATATAATTTTAATTAATATTGACACCATAAATAGAATCTAGATTTTTTAGACACCTAATTCATCTTATTGATCATCAAATAAATAATTTATTGGTATAAAATTTTAATTTTTTTCTTTTATGTATCTCATATTAATTATTGTTTTATAATTACAAGGTAAATTATGAAAAATTATAAAATAATTTATTCAATACATGAATTTTTTTGCTGATGTCAGACATCATTCATAAGATTTTGTGACAAAATTTTCTAATCTAAAGCATGGATGATGTATGGGAGTATCTATATTATTACCTCATCAAAAAATAAGATTTGGGCATCCTAGATGGGTGATTTTATGTCATAGATTTTCATTCATTATTGAAATAATATGGGCTTATAATTCAAGAATAGAAGAATTATCTAATGGATTCCAATGACAATATAACAAACCAGTATATTATTATTCAATTTCTAGAGTCATTTGCTGGTCACTACAAATATTACCCTTTTATGTAATATTCATAACATTTACCCAATCTTTCTATAATGAATTATGTTATTTAATGGTTAATCATTATATTAGGCATCCCTTTGTAAATATTTGACCTAACATGTCATCACCTTTTTATTTTCAATTTATTCCTTTTCCTAAGTCCAAATAATTTTCTTATCCAGTAACTAGAAAATTTATATTTTTTAATAATTTATATTATTGATTTTATTGATGGAATGATATATTTATATTCCCATAAGATTTTTTTTTTAATTTAATAAGACCAATATTTGTTGTTTCTTCATTTCATACTGCTTAGACCAATGTTTTCCATGCATAAAATGTTTATGGTAGAGAAGTTTGTAATATTAAGGATGATGTAAATGCATTAATATTTGGATTATGTGTAATGTTAATTATAAACTATAAATATCTATGTTAATTTGAAATAGATATGGGATGTATTAGAATAACCATTATTAATGGAAGAAAACTAATGTTGTGCTCATTCAAGGGTGACTATTAGGAGTATGTGGGATATTAAGAAACTCAATTATAGAATAACCCAAGGGTTTCCATAATAAAATTATTATAGGAATGAATCATATTATTTGGGTTACATTATAGACTAAAGGTAAAAATAGGAAATTAACACCCAAATCATAATTCATCAATTTAGATAAATAAATTATTATAACAAAATTTTTAGTGAATAGGTAAACCTAAATAATTGGTTGACTCAAGGATGAGGGATTCCATGAAATTAAAACTATATCCAGAAATTATTTAGTATTGAATCATACATCGTATATTTGTTGTGGGTTCATAGATAACATGAATATAAAAGTGTATAATAAAACACATTATTAACTTCATCATTGTTTTTGGATCTCATTTTGAATGTGGGAAGCCATTAAATAAAACTAATATAATGAAGGTGAGAAAATAACATTAGGTAATAATATTTGGAATTATGAAATGAGTGTAATGGTCTGAACTTTGTTTATAGTTGATGGTTGATTGAAAATTTTTTTTAACACGTGGAGATATATAATAAATCATAAATGAGGATCAATGATTTGAAAATGCGATATGTCATATGTATGAATGGAAAGACAATCGACCATGTTGGAAAGGAGAATTACATTATGATCATTTAATGGAGTAAAAGAATAAGAGGAAATTAACATCATAGTAGAGATGAATCTAGCTATAGTTGTATTTTTGGAGTGCATATATAGATAGATTTCATGGGAGTTTTATTCTCATCAAAATTGAAGATCCATTTTGCATAAGAATCTATTATATCAAATAACCAAGGAAAACAATTATGATTTGTGAATTTATCAAAACAAATTGTGGTTTATAAAAATAAGAGTTCTAGAAAAAAATGTGGAGTCAACCAAACATTCATTTTCATGTTTATAGTGATTTTTATCTACTTGATAAGTATTGACGGAACAATATACAACTTTCATAAGGAAATTTTTACATAAATATGGAATAAAAATGTAATATGGGTCGTTTGTAAATTTTGACTAGGCATAGGTTAAGGGTTCCATGAATAACTATATACCTTTATGAAATTACAAGTATGAAATGAATAGTTCAATATAATCGGTCTTTCTATGTTGATCTAACTCTTATGATGGTGGAGGGAATTTTTTTTTTCTTTTTCATGGACCTTAGATAAGGGTCCCATTAGAAATTATATATATCATTTTAAATTAAAATCTATCCTCACATGTTTTTCTATAAGGAACCCCATATATTGATCTATCTCCTTTGTTGGGGTAACTTTTTTTGTTTATGTGTATTATCCAATGATATAAAATCCTTGAATCAATACTGATATCATTACATATGAATAAATCTACAGGTCTTTCAAGGAATGAAATGGTAAACTACATATATTAGACTCATCTGTATAGAATGTAGGATTTTATTCTACGCATCAGTCAATAAACGGTAGAATTTATGTTAGAATCACATACAATGATATTTCACTTACATTTTAGTGGGGGGGGGCACGATCACATTTTAATTAAGGGAATGACATATGGGTCCCTAGTAGAGTACATTGAAATATCTATATAACCAATTATAATTAGAATCATAGATTATAAAAGATTTTTAAAAATATTATCTCACATAGATCTATTTCTTGTGATATAGGAGTGATTTATGATCCGAGGGACAAATTGACGGAACCAAAAATATTATTATGTGGAATGGAATCACTATTAGGGGATAACATGGCAGCATGGAATTGACTATCCTTACATCTTTAGTTCTATGTTGGATATTCAACTATTTCACAGTTTAATGATTTTTTCCAGGGGCTATAACCTCTGGTTTTCATATCATATTGTAAGGATGGTTTCATCTTATTTAAAGTCTTGTGATTAATATATGTTCTTGGAAATTTAATGTAATGTAATCCATAATAATGGTATTTAACCTATGAAATTTATTTCTTGAGGCACTAGGTATAATTAACATCATGATATGTTCTCCATACATTTTGATAATTGAATATTTTCTATTAATGATAATCTTATGAAAGACATAATATTAATCCATCAGTGGTTTGAGTTTTATTAGTTTCATCCTAGGAATCATTAGTGTTTTGATATCTGACAAATATCCACCTAATAGAAATTAATATAGTTGAAATTTTTCACTCATGGATTTTTATAATTTATTTGTAGGAACATTAACATTTTAAATGTTATTCAACCTATTCCCATTGAGACTCTCCTAGTTTTTCTATAGCCTCAATTAATTAGCTTCCTCAAAAAATGTATCTGAACTAGAAATGTGGTGTGATGGTAGTTTGAACTCATTGTGATGAACCTCATATATCTCATAAAATAATGAACTATGGGTTTTGTGTGTATCCTTATGGGTAGTGGTATGATATATCAACAATGCATGATTACGTTTTAATGAAAATATTTAAGTTCATTATCAATTTTTTTTTCTTTTAAATTTTGTTGTATATTTTGCAATGCCCTTATATTTCAACTTTTTAATATATCGTAGAATATATAGTGGATATAACTAAATTCTTATTGTTTATACAACATTTTCATCTTGATAGAGTAGACGACACATCCATTATCTATCAATATTGTATGATCGAACCTAATTTGTTTTTGGAATGCTTATTTTCACAAAATTTATTATATCATATATACCAACATCAATGATAGATATATAATAATCCAACATGGAGGAGATGTATAATGTAAATTGAAATATATTTATTTTATAGATGTAATTGAGTGATTTAGATTCCTGACCCAAATTCCTAAAATAGAAACAATTCAAGAATATCTTATAGCTCTTAGACCTGAGACAAACGTAACCTATTCTCTATGATGATAAGTCCTTAGACCATAGGCATGGCTCATTATACTGAAAATAATATAGACTAGAATAAAATGTCGATTAGGTGTTATTTGGGTGACTATAACCTGTTTTAATAATAATAATAATAATAATAATAGTAATAATAGTAATAGTGTTGAAAATGAAAACAACACTATGGAAGAATATTGAATCACTATAAAGAAGCATAATGAAAATTGATACAATAACAAGACAATAGATAACTAAAAATATAAATTACATAATATCCATATGACATGAAATTCATAAAAATGAGACATTGGATATTTCTATAAGGATTATCATATATGTCCGTAATCAAAAGCCTATAGTGTATGTATATTGAGGTAAAATAACCACATGGTCCATTGGATATCCATTTTATACAATCATAAAACATCACTAGTCACTAAGAACAATCCCACGAGTCATATCCTTTAACTTATCTAAAATCCATAAATGATTCATGCACCCCCAGGGGCCCGTGTGATGGGTGATTATGAACTCAATGGGCCACCACCAGTATTTTACTATCTGAAATTTATATTTATATAAGGGAATGAAAAATATAAATAAAGAATGTATTCATACATTACATAACCTTTTTTCTTATTTTCAAAAAGAAAGAAGGAATATTTACCTACTACCACCATTATAAAAGTGGAATGATGTGTCAACATTCTTTTATATTAGAAGAACCATCAGTTCCCCATCATTTTAAGTTCAACACAACACTTCATTCCAACCATTTCCATATGATAAATATGTCTGGTGAACATGAAATCCCATCAGTTCATCAAAATGAATATCACAATTCCTTTGTTTTTCCAAATAATATTTCAAATCATCTTAGTATTTGTATATCTTAATGATTTATGACTTCCATACATTAATTGTCATTGAACATAGGCCACAAAAACATGGTGAGCCACATCCTCTATTAGATGGTCTCACAGACCATCAACAGTGGAATTCTAAAACGAGAACAGCTTTCATAACTATTGGTCATCAGTATATCCTTTGTGTCGTTGCCTACAAAGGCGTACAACCTAATTGAGTAGTCAAAATCAACTCACCACATCCAGTTCATGTCCGATCATGACCCCACCAATGCATTTGACCATACAAATTATGAAAAAATACCCCTAAAACACGAACATTAAACCCTTGATATACCCTTGATGCCACATTTTGACCAAATATACTATCTTTTTATGGGGTCACCGCCATATTCTTCAACCTAAGAAACAATATCTGTGAAATTCTATTGATAAACATAAACCTAAATTCCAAAGTCCCTGTCCCAACACATTCCCTTAGATCTCACACAACTATATGATTAATTGAAAAAAATTAAAATCCATCCAATCCTACTAAATATCTTATAAACTCATTCATAACATTCCAATGATTTTGAGAGTCAAATTATTTTAAACATTTATAGATTTTTACATTGACATTATTCAATAATAACAAACAAAAAAAATTATATAGTTATTCAATCCCAGACCTCCCCTCTCACATGTATTCATCTAATCATATAGAATGTATAAATTATATTAGATATATAGGAACTACCTACTTTATACATGTAGACGTTCAATAATTTATGAACAATAAATAATTTAAACCAAAATTGTATAACATAATTATCTACTAAACTACTCAAAAATAGGTAATCTTTTTTTATATGAAAATATTTATCTAAATGATTGTATTCATGAATAATGGAAATGAGTGTACATTGAGTTTTCCCTATACATATCCAACAAATCTAATAACGATGGAATCAAAAACCAAATGGTGGATTCTCAATGAAACCAAGAAAAGGATAATGAGTGTTCCAATGAATTAGAGGCTCTGGGGGAATGACGAATATAAGATAACATTGAAATAATAAAATACGATAAGTTAAATAGTAATTTCATCCCATTAAATGAGCCACATGGTTTGGAAAAATTGATTTGGATAAATTTAAGAAAACAATGAGCTGGATCTGTTTAATGTGAAACAAACAACACATGGTTATAGCACACAATTTTAAAGACCATATGCCTAATAATAATGGTCCCTCCACCACTCTACAGTATGTCATAGAACAGTGAACCTCGCTCATATATTTTGGAAAAACAATCATCTAGTTTATATGGGTCGTATTGTTTCAGATTCAATATTAGCACTAATTGTGTGGCGACCATATGCCCAGAGCGATGTATTTTTTAATTTTGTCTTCAAGTACCAATTATTTCAATAATAAACTTCATCACCCCCCTCCACAGACACACATAAAAAATATTAATTCTCCTTTAATAATAATAATTTTACATGTTGTGACTCATGAAATATGTTTATATTTTCTAAATTCAGTGTTCTACCCTCGAAAAATTTAATAGTTCAATAAATTTGTAATATTAAACCTACTGAAAAAACCTTGGATGATAAAACCTATCCCCCTTAAAATAACTCAACCCTAAACTATTTATTCATATGCAATGATAATTCCTATCATATAGATATCATTAACATTACTCCATACAAAACAAGTTATTAACTAATGACCAATTCTTCTTGATGAACTACCCACCATAGGAATTACTCACCATGTGACCTCCTAGCCCAAATTATTACATACCATGTGTCCCACATCACCCACCCTAGATACATAATAATCCATACATGACATACTTTAATTCTGTTACCTCATCATATTCTAATTTCTTAACTATATCACATATCATTATCACAATTTATTACATTTCAAGAGATGCCTATGAGCTCCTGATTCTCACTAGATTCTCAAAAAACACAAATTATAATCATATTACAAAAATATGAACATATATTGAAAATGTCCCACACTATACCAAATTCCCATATACTACATGTTCTTTGATAATTTATCAATCAAACTATCCCTTAACTCATGATCTGATCCTTTTGGATATCTATCAAACTACCCCTCCACGAACAAGTGTTTTTAAAACCCAAAAAAATAAACATATATTGAATAATGAAATACTTATAACCATCGTCCTCTATGTTAAAATCTTTGATCCTATCAGATTCAATGAAAGTGCATGTCATGAATACCAACAACCCAATTCATTTCCTCACATTAGAGTCACTCCCCTTACCGACCACTTCCCCCATTACTAGGTATCTATCTCTTGGCCACAACAGATGCCCCATGTAGTATACTATAAATCTAATACTCTCAGCATTAATAGTCATACCACTGGTCAGTTTGTCTATACTAGAAACTGACTCCCATATTCTATGAGGTAATTTCTTGTATAACCTCTCTATTTGTTTCATCTGTCTAAATGTATGGCATTCCAATAGTGACTACAAATGATATGATTTAATGTGAACCATATTCCCATAATTTTATCACATAATTGACTAAACGTACTTTAGATTCTTTTTGTAATCTCTTGCCTGACTTCCCAAATGAGACACCACATAGCATCATTTTGGACTACCCAGTGCACTAATTCCTACATCACCTGATGTTGTTTTATGACTCTAATTTATCAGGTATGTAAAGTTCTCTATATGTATCAATTCATACTCGATATCATATAAGAACACAGTCAACATGAAGATATTTAGATGTAACATTTCGGATTTTTCAAAACCATTGTCAATCCACCTCACCCTGGTGATTTCATCTCAATCCATAAAGGAAAAAAAATGGACATTTCCACAAACCTCCAAGCATAATGAATGACCGACGTTTTCCCCTTCTTCATATTATTGAAATGAAGGGTTCGCTTTCCCTCAATGACTTTGGGAAAGAGTTCATGAAGAACCTGTTATTGAATCCCTTTCATTCCATTTCATAATTTTTACATGAATTTCTTTATATGTCTTGATATAAAATTTCATTCTATCTACAAATATATGTATCAATCATCACCCTCTACCACGGGGGTGTCTTGATCTTGTCAAAAATCATATTCATAAATTCGAATAAATAAACTACAAGAAAGAATCCACATTCACCAAAAAAATAATTTTGGGTCCTAAAATAAAACACATGCATCACAAAAACCATGGATGGATCAACTCATATAGATCCTTGGTGAATATTTTGTATGATCCACATCAAGCTCACATTGATTTTCCCATGTAAAAATGACCTAACCTCTTCTATCTATTATGGTTATTCACCCTTACTCAAACACTCTACACAAATATCACGATATTTTTGAACCTAAAGGGGATTATCTAATGAATTATATGGAGGCACAAAATATCCACCTTACTGATGCTCCAATAGGGCCCCTGCAGGTGCCATCTTTCAAAAAAGCAAAAACCTTTATCAATAACAACAATAATATTTCAGATATCATAAATTGTGAATTATTTACCGAATATTTCTTCTGTCAAAACTAATAACTACCTAATTCACCGATCTCACATATCATATAGAATCATGGACCCTTTCTTACACATATATGATTCAAGAACCACATATCAATCAAATCATGAACAAATAGTCTGTTGTGAATGAGTAGAATGAACCATATAATCTATATAGTAAAAAATATATTAGATTGTTTTTACACTATAAATAACACGGTTATTTCATTTATTACTACATTTGTATACAATATACATCTCAATTACAAAATAAATAGACATTTTAGAACTCCAAAATCATAAGGGACCACATACCTAGGCTGTATGGGTATAATTCCTGTAAAAAAATATTTTGGAAAATGATGATTAGCTTATTTTTGTCAAGTTAAATTTCCTAACATCATTTCTCGTATTCCATGTCCCAATAAGAAATTATTAGAACACAAATATTTTTTTGTGAACCTTTGTTCCTCTCTTGATTAATGAATATCAATTTTTTACTAAAATGGATAAAACTATATAAAATGATATCATCCCACCATAGTGCACCACTCGAGGATGAAATATATCAACAGTAAAATAGATAGCATAACATCAATTAAACACCCAATTAATATATATTTATAGAAAATGAATAGGGATTCATGAAACAATGCATGAAATATTTACTATTTCATGAAAAGGTTGTAGTCTCCAATATACCAATCCCAAATATCATGAAAATAAGGCAGCCTTTTTTACCCCAAGTAGAACCCAAACATAGTATCCACTTAACATGCACTCTATACTAGAAGGATATTATTTATTATGTGAATTTCAAAATTTTGAAATGGCTATTTAATAGATGAAAATTTCTATTTAGGGTTATTAGGGAGACCATAGCCTATGTTATTCTTATGAATAGTAATAATTTTGAGTATAAAAATAGAAAAAAAAGAAGAAAATGATCAAACTATGATGAAGAATATTATAAATAGCAGCAATAAATAGAAGAATGGAATATAGATATACTTATACTATAATATCCCCATGTAATCATAGTCATAAAATTGAAACATGTAAGATCACCAGAATCTTGATCATCCTAGTATGTAATAAAAAATATAAGAAATTACTGGTCAACCCAAAAGTGACCCCCCATATATCATCCATACATTATATACCCTCATAGAAAATTCTAATTTCATACTTAAACATAAATTATTACATATATTTTCACTAAATACAACATTAATGATCGGGAGGTATTGTGTCTTGAGAAATTAGGAATAATAAATAACAACTGAAAACATTAAGTACAACATCTTTATTTATAATTTCATTTACACGAAAACACAATTAATTAGTACAAAACGATGTATGGGATAACCTAAGGACCTACATATGAAAGTGGTTATCTATGAAGCCCTGTAATGGATTATAAAAATCATAACATGAAAAATACAATACATGTTTAGCTATATTAATATCAATGAATCATAAGAGAATCATGAACATAAAAGCATGAGATGACATGATTACTGTAACATTGAAATGTGGAAACAATTAAAAACACTAAATCATTATCATAAACGATTCACCAAAACCGTTGTCCCAAATGGGTGAAAAGAGTCATATAAAGGAATCAGTTAAATCAATATCCCAACATGATGTATCATGAAATTAATCATTACCGAATTTATTAGACTGCCATCAGGGTTCACACATCATAAGTATTTCGATCTCATGCTTATGTGTGCCTCATCGGTCATATAACATGGATTCATTCAAAATTATTATTTATTCTATGATCAAGTATTGTGAATATCGTACATGTATGTCAACATTCCATAAATATACATGCATAATATTGAATACCCTTGTTAGAGAAATTTTTATGGTATTCACTAAACAATGATTTTGGTATGCATAACTGTAATGCAATTTTAGAAGTACTACATCATTATATGAAAATTAGAAAAAGTTGTTGAGACATGAAGGGGTATCTAATAAATTATACAAGGGATGGAAAATAAGGTAAAAAATGAACAAAATATCCCAATCATTGAAATGGAATTTATATTCCTAAAATAAAAGAAAATTCTCGAATAGAAATGAAAAGAGAGAAATCACATACTGAATTTTGGTATAGTAAGGTGTGAGTAGAGAGATCATAGAGCAGATTTATGGGAGTGAAAGGAAAAACCATTACATATAAATCAAATTGATAGTATGGAGTTATAAAATATAATATCCCAAATTATGAAAATAGAATTAAAAGGCATGATATAAAAGATTTTTTTGATGAGAAGGGAGGGTCGGATATCCCTTATAGGGATCATTGATCCCAAATGATCGATAGAGGCTTCTTCAGAGCATGGAAACATCTTGGGAGGAATCTAGTGAGTAATCGTAATGTGGGTGTCGGGAATCAAAGAGATTGAGTGAATATAAATGGGATCTTGTGCCAACAAGCTCGTAACCGAGTGGTAAGGTCTCTTTCTTGGCATCCATGAGACCCGGGTTCAAAAACGGGTGGAGGCAAATTTCCGAGGTACTATAGTAGTACTCTATCATCCACTATAGTAGTTACTGTAGTAGTTACTATCCGGTACTGTAGCAGCTGGAACTATTAACCCGATTTGGGCCTTCAGGCCACCGGTTTGGGCGTACGGGTCTCCAAGGCCTTTCAGTCATCAATGGCCATTCGGCCATAGGAACTTCGGGTCATGTAGACCATGGAGTAGCCCAGTTCACACATAACATGACCTAGAAGAGGATCAGGCCAACATGATTAGCAGCCAAGAGAAGCAGAGCTAACCAGATTGGAAGAATGAGAGGGTAAGGCAGCCGCCATTGGGACCAGGCACTGTGCACCATTGCACAGGACAATGATAGTCCATAAGCAATGCAAGGTGGGAGCTAGGTGATCAATGACGTAGGAATTTAGGGAGGGGCAATTCAAGTGAGCTGGTCCTACGGGTCATGTATTGGGCATAGTATGCCTTTGAGCCTTCGGGTCATGTATTGTGGGTTTGTCAGGCCTTGTGCCTTAGGAATACGGGTCATGTACGGGTTCCCCTTTAACCCTTAAAAGGGGGATTATCCACAGTAAAATAAAATATAAGGCCTTCGGGGCATTCGGGGTATATGGGATCTTGTGCGTGTTTATATAGGAAACGTAGGAGATTATTTATTATTTTGGTTTTAGACACATCACAGTAAAATATTCAAAACTAAAAACCATATAATCTTTTTCCCAATGATTCAATAAAATTTGGGTGGTATAAATTATTTTATAATGTTATGGGCATATGTTATTTGAATATTTCCCATTCATATGTGGATGTAAGTCACACTATCATGTTAATGATTTCAAAATCATTAAATATTTCAAATGTTTTAGAGGATTCACTAAAGAATACAAAATAAATAAAATAAACCTTTTAATACATTATATCAAAGGAAAAACATATATTTGTCCTAATATACCTTTTATATTACTTTATTGCATCCTTATTGGGTCATTATGATGTCATGAAACACAATATATATTTATACATTATTTAGTTTTTACAAAACAATTAACCAATCCCAGAGAATAATGAAAAAACACTGTTGGATAATTTTGAAATCCCTATTCCATAAAACTATTTTTTAAATAAAATAATTTTCAAAATATAAAAATTTTCACATTTGAAATAAAAAAAATTATTGAAAATAGACGTGTTTTGACAAAAACTATTTTCCAAACGTAATATAATTTAAATTTGAATTCATAAAAATTATTTGATACATTATATTTATCAATTTTTTTATATTATTATTTTTATTAAAATAATATTTAATTCAAAAATCCATTCATCTATCAAAATATATTTCTTAATTGAATTTCAATATTAACATGAAAATAGAATTTTTTAATTAAAAATCATTTTAAAGTAATTATAATAGAATGGTTGTATATTCATTATTTTATTAAAAATATAAAGAACATAATAATAATTCTAGGGTCTTATTACAAATCCCATCATTACACCAACTTAATAACTAAGATTATGGTGTGTGATGGTGGGTATTTCATGGCGTAATTCAGTGAAAATGGTTTTGGATGTGATCTCAATGGGCTTGAACATCTCCCATAAATGGTTTCACTCATGTATATGTTGATAGATGTCATCTTGATCATTTATTAACTATCATTTTCTACATAAAAAGGATTTCATAATACCTTACAATTAATGTGGTCATTTTTCAATGACTATATAATCAATATTAATGATAATTGGAAATCATTTATTTTTTTTGATATTATTAACCATAATTAGTTCATTTTTTAATCCATAAGTAATTTTATTAAAATAAAGGGATATATTTTCAAAATTTTCATGTCATTACAACAATCCCCCATAATAAATTTCACCCTGTGAATTTCCTTTCCCTGAACTAATACATATTAGGGTTTCTCTGCCTCATCAATTTCTTCAGTTCCAACATCGCTATTTTAAAACTTGTGGTTTATCCATTACATTATGATGAGTGGAATTGTCTTCATTCATAATTTTCACAATTATGTAATAACATTCTTAGCTTCTATTAATAGGAGAGGTAATTCTCCAATAGTACCACCTATATATTAAGTACATGTGATGGCTCAGTTATGTACATCATTAATATTAATTCTTTGTATAAATCATGTAATTGAGACAAGTTCGGTGGGAGTGATAGTCTATATTCTACTAATAGGATGTGATCGAGGATATGAAAAGGTATCTTTTATCTTGGTCAACCTATTAACTTGTTCAAAAATTTCATAACTATGTTCAATGAAGTTATGATGATGAATAATATGCCTCCAACCTCAAACTGAAGATCTCATCGATGATTTTCAGCATAGCTCTTTTGTCGAATCCAGGATTCTTGGTTGTGCATTTAGATGGTCTTAAACATATCCACCAATTCATTGACCATTTCCAGACCAAGAATTTTTTGATCCTCAACACAATCTCAAAATTTTGGTGTCCGACACCACATGCCATAAAGGGCATCATATTGATTCATTTGGTTTCTTGAGTGGAAAGTGTTTTTGTAAGATAACTCCACCCAATAGAGATGTTGTTCTCATTACCATTGATGTTCATTGAAGAAAATATCAATATATCCTAATGCGTATGGATCTTATACAAATATTATACCTCAGTTTAGTGGTGAAAGGCTATTTTGAAGTTTAAAATAGTGTTCCCTGTAAAATTGATACTCTTCGAGATATTAGAGGTGAATCATGGTTCATGATCCGACACAGTCGATAGTGGAACACCATCCAGCAATACCACTTAGCTAAATTATATCCTTTCCAATGGATCTAGTAAAAAACTACACTCTAATTTAAATGATGCTTGAATGATTTGTATGTCGATCCACAACAACACATATAGTATTTTTTTTCCTTTTGATGTCATTAGAAAATTGGTGACAAAGTCCATGGTGATGTTTTACCATTTCTATAGTACTATGGGTAATGGTTTCATTATACCTGTGGAATTATGACTCGTAGCCTTCACATGCTAACATACTTAGCACTTTGAAGAATGTTTATTGATCTACTACTTCATGTTGTACCCTAAATAGTTATCTTGGAGATCTTGATACGTCTTTTTGTTTCCAAGGTGAATAGAAAAATTTGAAGAATGTGTATCATCTAAAAGTTATTTCATTAACTACATATTTTATGGAACACGTAGTCTTGAAACCAATCATAACACACCATATTCATTTAAATTAAACATAAAGGATTTCCATTTTCTAAATGTTTCCACGTTGTTCTAAATACCAACATCATCTTTTTGAGCATTCATTAACCTTTCCAAAAGATATGGCTGAGTAATCATTTTCCAATGAACTGTTGATATTCCCTTATTTATGATTCACCTATCCATCTTCCACAAATTTATGAAGAATGTATTCTTTTCAATTCTCCTCAATGATATAATATATAGGTCCTTTTTACTTATAGAATCATCCAAAATGTTTACTTTCATTCGGTGGTATTTGATTATGTATTCAAAATCTATGATGACCTTTCATAATATTTATTTTCACTGATTCACCTCTTTCTTTGTGAATATATATTTGATACTTTTTTATCCATATTTTTTCAAACTGTTCCCCAAATAGATAATTCAATTTTTTTTAAATGAAATGATCACAACTAACAACTTTTAATCATTCATTGTATTTTTTTGCTAATTAATTATAAACACCCTTCAAAAAATGTGTAATGTATTTCTCATAATGAAGAAACACACATCCTATACCTTTTTATTAATCAATATTAGTGATTATGAAATGATTCCCACATCTAGGTAGGGTGTTCATGGGGTCAATGATAATAAAATTCTTGAAATCCATGAATCATTCTTCATATTCATCATTCTAATAAAGGATGACACCCTTCATGTTAGCTTGAAAATATGGCCTCCCAATCAGGATAAATTTCACAAAAATCGATAATAATATCAAATTAACCCCAAGAAGCTATTGATATCTATCTCAGATGTCATCCTTGTAAATCACTCAATTTCTTTTTTTGGAAGCATCAATATATATTCGTTTTCTTGTGATGATATTCGCAAAATATGAGACTTCCTTCAACCATAAATCATACATTTTGTACTTTTTATATATCATATCCTTTATAAAGATCCGCAAAATAGTGATAAAATGCTCCTCATGATCCTCCTTGGTATTAGAGAATATTAGAATATTGTTTAAAAATAATAACACACATTTGTCTAGGTAATATTTAAAGAATCTATTTATTATGTCCACGAGGATTAATAGAAAAATAGTAAATCCAAAGGGAATTATAATTAATTTATAATGATTATTCCTCATACAAAAAGTAGTGTTGGGGATTTCATCCTTATTCATAATATAGCGGTATCATCCTGAATGAAAATCCACCATGGAGATGTATTTTTTCCACGTAGATGATCGAACATGTCATCAATTCATGGAAATGGATACTTGTTATTTTTAATGGTTTTTTTGAGAATGCAATAAATAATTAAAGGGTGCATTGACCCATCCTTATTCTTGATGAAGTGGACTGGTGCACCCCATAGTGAAGCACATATTCTTATAAACCCCTAACCTAGATTCTTCTATAGTTGATTCATTAGATCCTAAAGATCCACAACATCCATTTTATAAAAAGGCTTTGATTTTTTCAATAACCTAGGTATAATATCAATCATTAATTAATCATCTATTCTAGGTGGAAAACAAATCAATTACTTGATAAACACATCATTGAATTCCATAATAATATGCATGTCTTTATGGATTGTTTTTTCCATAGACACAGTCATCTATGAATGAAACATGGGGCCAAAGGCTATTAATATCCATGTTTGAAATGATAGTGCTAAAAAAGATTCATCCTTCTCCTTTAGATTGTATAGAATCATGGGTTGAGTCACCATATGAAGGGTGATTTTCCTCTCACGGTGATTAATGTTGGATATACATCAGGAATGAAAATCCATGCCAAAAATAGCATCAAATTCCACCAAGGGAATTATGATGTGGTTCTCCAGGAAGTTGATTCCCCAAATTGTGATGTGGGGGGAGTCATATGCTTGGGATTCTATAATATCCCAATTTTCAATTTCCACCGACAACTCTACTTCCATTCATTTTGGTGGTGATTGGATTGTTCTACTATACATTTTGGATATGAAAGAATGTGGATATCTATTGATGATAACCATAACATTGACATTTTTATTTTGGATATAAATAATAAAATATATATAATATGGGATTTTTTTTTTAAATATTAAACATAGAAATGGTAATCCATTGGCATTAGAATGGAAACATATAAATTACAATTATCTCCATAACTTATGTATTTCACAACTTTTGACTATGTTATACCATATATACTTCATTAAGTATATTATTATAGGATTTTTTTCCTTTAATAATGGTCCATACTATGATTATGAATTTACCAATTAATAAACCTCTGGATTGTTGAATCATGTGTTCAAAAAGTCTCATTGTAGTGCATTAGTTCCTCTTCGATTTTTTTGTAATGTGGTGTTTTCAGTTTTTACCCCTAGATATATCAGTCATACGGCCACTTATACATGTTCTTATACATATATGGATGTAATTTCTCAATAAACACATATCTATTATCACCAAAATATATGGATTATTTTTATATAATAGAATGGATGTATATTCATTATTTTATTAAAAATATAAAGAACATAATAATAATTCTATGGTCTTATTACAAATCCCATCATTACACCAACTTAATAACTAAGATTATGGTGTGTGATGGTGGGTATTTCATGGCGTAATTCAGTGAAAATGGTTTTGGATGTGATCTCAATGGGCTTGAACATCTCCCATAAATGGTTTCACTCATGTATATGTTGATAGATGTCATCTTGATCATTTATTAACTATCTTTTTCTACATAAAAAGGATTTCATAATACCTTACAATTAATGTGGTCATTTTTCAATGACTATATAATCAATATTAATGATAATTGGAAATCATTTATTTTTTTAATATTATTAACCATAATTAGTTCATTTTTTAATCCATAAGTAATTTTATTAAAATAAAGGGATATATTTTCATAAATTTTCATGTCATTACAACAATCCCCCATAATAAATTTCACCCTGTGAATTTCCTTTCCCTGAACTAATACATATTAGGGTTTCTCTGCCTCATCAATTTCTTCAGTTCCAACATCGCTATTTTAAAACTTGTGGTTTATCCATTACATTATGATGAGTGGAATTGTCTTCATTCATAATTTTCACAATTATGTAATAACATTCTTAGCTTCTATTAATAGGAGAGGTAATTCTCCAATAGTACCACCTATATATTAAGTACATGTGATGGCTCAGTTATGTACATCATTAATATTAATTCTTTGTATAAATCATGTAATTGAGACAAGTTCGGTGGGAGTGATAGTCTATATTCTACTAATAGGATGTGATCGAGGATATGAAAAGGTATCTTTTACCTTGGTCAACCTATTAACTTATTCAAAAATTTCATAACTATATTCAATGAAGTTATGATGATGAATAATATGCCTCCAACCTCAAACTGAAGATCTCATCGATGATTTTCAGCATAGCTCTTTTGTCGAATCCAGGATGCTTGGTTGTGCATTTAGATGGTCTTAAACATATCCACCAATTCTTTGACCATTTCCAGACCAAGAATTTTTTGATCCTCAACATAATCTCAAAATTTTGGTGTCCAACACCACATGCCATAAAGGGCATCATATTGATTCATTTGGTTTCTTGAGTGGAAAGTGTTTTTGTAAGATAACTCCACCCAATAGAGATGTTGTTCTCATTACCATTGATGTTCATTGAAGAAAATATCAATATATCCTAATGGGTATGGATCTTATACAAATATTATACCTCAGTTTAGTGGTGAAAGGCTATTTTGAAGTTTAAAATAGTGTTCCCTGCATAATTGATACTCTTCGAGATATTAGAGGAGAATCATGGTTCATGATCCGACACAGTCGATAGTGGAACACCATCCAGCATTAACACTTAGCTAAATTATATCCTTTCCAATGGATCTAGTAAAAAACTACACTCTAATTTAAATGATGCTTGAATGATTTGTATGTCGATCCACAACAACACATATAGTATTTTTTTTCCTTTTGATGTCATTAGAAAATTGGTGACAAAGTCCATGGTGATGTTTTACCATTTCTATAGTACTATGGGTAATGGTTTCATTATACCTGTGGAATTATGACTCGTAGCCTTCACATGCTAACATACTTATCACTTTGAAGAATGTTTATTGATCTACTACTTCATGTTGTACCCTAAATAGTTATCTTGGAGATCTTGATACGTCTTTTTGTTTCCAAGGTGAATAGAAAAATTTGAAGAATGTGTATCATCTAAAAGTTATTTCATTAACTCCATATTTTATGGAACACGTAGTCTTGAAACCAATCATAACACACCATATTCATTTAAATTAAACATAAAGGATTTCCATTTTCTAAATGTTTCCACGTTGTTCTAAATACCAACATCATCTTTTTGAGCATTCATTAACCTTTCCAAAAGATATGGCTGAGTAATCATTTTCCAATGAACTGTTGATATTCCCTTATTTATGATTCACCTATCCATCTTCCACAAATTTATGAAGAATGTATTCTTTTCAATTCTCCTCAATGATATAATATATAGGTCCTTTTTACTTATAGAATCATCCAAAATGTTTACTTTCATTCGGTGGTATTTGATTATGTATTCAAAATCTATGATGACCTTTCATAATATTTATTTTCACTGATTCACCTCTTTCTTTGTGAATATATATTTGATACTTTTTTATCCATATTTTTTTCAAACTGTTCCCCAAATAGATAATTCAATTTTTTTTAAATGAAATGATCACAACTAACAACTTTTAATCATTCATTGTATTTTTTTGCTAATTAATTATAAACACCCTTCAAAAAATGTGTAATGTATTTCTCATAATGAAGAAACACACATCCTATACCTTTTTATTAATCAATATTAGTGATTATGAAATGATTCCCACATCTAGGTAGGGTGTTCATGGGGTCAACGATAATAAAATTCATGAAATCCATGAATCATTCTTCATATTCATCATTCTAATAAAGGATGACACCCTTCATGTTAGCTTGAAAATATGGCCTCCCAATCGGGATAAATTTCACAAAAATCGATAATAATATCAAATTAACCCCAAGAAGCTATTGATATCTATCTCAGATGTCATCCTTATAAATCACTCAATTTCTTTTTTTGGAAGCATCAATATATATTCGTTTTCTTGTGATGATATTTGCAAAAAATGAGACTTCCTTCAACCATAAATCATACATTTTGTACTTTTTATATATCATATCCTTTATAAAGATCCGCAAAATAGTGATAAAATGCTCCTCATGATCCTCCTTGGTATTAGAGAATATTAGAATATTGTTTAAAAATAATAACACACATTTGTCTAGGTAATATTTAAAGAATCTATTTATTATGTCCACGAGGATTAATAGAAAAATAGTGAATCCAAAGGGAATTATAATTAATTTATAATGATTATTCCTCATACAAAAAGTAGTGTTGGGGATTTCATCCTTATTCATAATATAGCGGTATCATCCTGAATGAAAATCCACCATGGAGATGTATTTTTTCCACGTAGATGATCGAACATGTCATCAATTCATGGAAATGGATACTTGTTATTTTTAATGGTTTTTTTGAGAACGCAATAAATAATTCAAGGGTGCATTGACCCATCCTTATTCTTGATGAAGTGGACTGGTGCACCCCATAGTGAAGCACATATTCTTATAAACCCCTAACCTAGATTCTTCTATAGTTGATTCATTAGATCCTAAAGATCCACAACATCCATTTTATAAAAAGGCTTTTATTTTTTCAATAACCTAGGTATAATATCAATCTTTAATTAATCATCTATTCTAGGTGGAAAACAAATCAATTACTTGATAAACACATCATTGAATTCCATAATAATATGCATGTCTTTATGGATTGTTTTTTCCATAGACACAGTCATCTATGAATGAAACATGGGGCCAAAGGCTATTAATATCCATGTTTGAAATGATAGTGCTAAAAAAGATTCATCCTTCTCCTTTAGATTGTATAGAATCATGGGTTGAGTCACCATATGAAGGGTGATTTTCCTCTCACGGTGATTAATGTTGGATATACATCAGGAATGAAAATCCATGCCAAAAATAGAATCAAATTCCACCAAGGGAATTATGATGTGGTTCTCCAGGAAGTTGATTCCCCAAATTGTGATGTGGGGGGAGTCATATGCTTGGGATTCTATAATATCCCAATTTTCAATTTCCACCGACAACTCTACTTCCATTCATTTTGGTGGTGATTGGATTGTTTTACTATACATTTTGGATATGAAAGAATGTGGATATCTATTGATGATAACCATAACATTGACATTTTTATTTTGGATATAAATAATAAAATATATATAATATGGGATGTTTTTTTTAAATATTAAACATAGAAATGGTAATCCATTGGCATTAGAGTGGAAA
Organism: Viscum album; assembly: GCA_963277665.1. Taxonomy (NCBI): domain Eukaryota; kingdom Viridiplantae; phylum Streptophyta; class Magnoliopsida; order Santalales; family Viscaceae; genus Viscum; species Viscum album. The sequence continues at coordinate 49,941,463 of OY728143.1, read as the reverse complement.
CATATAAATTACAATTATCTCCATAACTTATGTATTTCACAACTTTTGACTATGTTATACCATATATACTTCATTAAGTATATTATTATAGGATTTTTTTTCCTTTAATAATGGTCCATACTATGATTATGAATTTACCAATTAATAAACCTCTGGATTGTTGAATCATGAGTTCAAAAAGTCTCATTGTAGTGCATTAGTTCCTCTTCGATTTTTTTGTAATGTGGTGTTTTCAGTTTTTACCCCTAGATATATCAGTCATACGGCCACTTATACATGTTCTTATACATATATGGATGTAATTTCTCAATAAACACATATCTATTATCACCAAAATATATGGATTATTTTTATATAATTAGTCATATCCCTAATTCATTTACTACAGTTTTCTAATCCTTAACCAAAAAATAAATAAATATATCCCTTGATACTAACTACAATAACCATGTTATTTATTACATATTTAAAAAACATTTATTACATTGAATTCCAATTAATACATCCTAGATGATCGAGAGTTATAGTTTCTTGAAAAAATAGGAACATTACCTACCAAATTAAAACATGATATACAACATAATTATTGAAATCCTCCTTTATATGACCACAACATTCATTCGTACATAACCCTACATGGGATGACTAGAGGATATACATTAGAAAGGGGTGAGCTATAAATCCCATTAAGTGAACTAACTAGGAATAACATGAATAATACAATACATAATAATAAGTTGGATTATCAATGGATCATAAGGGAAAAATGAACATTACTTCATGATATATCATGATTATCGAAACATGGAAACATGGAAACATATTAAATTACTTCACCGTTAACATAAAGGTATCATGACATCACATGTCCCAACGTGGTGGAAAAATTCTTATATAAGAATAAGGTAAACCACTATCCAAAAATTAAGTACCATGATATTAAACATTATCTAATGCATTGAATCTCTATTAGGGAGCATCAATCATAATCATTTCAATCTCATATTTATGTGTGCCATAGAGGACATATAACAAGGACTAACTCAACATATCATTTATTCAAGGATAAAATAATATGGAATTGATAAATGTATGTCACCATTAAATATTTATGGGTAAATAAATGTGACTTCCCTTGATATATAATGGGTATGGAATTCACTAAACGATGATTTTGGCATGGAAAATCACATTAGAATTTTTGCAGCACTACAATGTCATAAAAATATTCAAAATTTGGGTTGATGAGATAAAAGGAATCCATTAATAATTTATACATGGGATTGATTTTAATGGTATCATTGAACATAATCTCCCACCATGTGATATTTAATTTTGATCCCTAATTTAAAAATAATGCTTGAATTTAAATGAGAAGATAGAACCCCCTCATTGAATATCACTAATGTAAATTGTGGTTTTAAAGGATCAAGGGGGGCCTAATGAGAGTGAAAGGAAGATTACATAATTTATACATAAAATCTAATATAATAAGAAATTTAATAAAATATACCAAATAATGAAAATTAAAATTAAAAGGAATGACATAAAATTGGTGCCTAAAGAAAAAGGATATCGAGAAATCCCTTACTATGATGTGTAATACGAACAGTTTGTGGGAGGAAAATATTTTGATTGTGGGTACAATGGGATAACTATAGGGAGTTATAAAAGAGGTTGGTTGAGCAACAAGGGTATTTAGTGAAGATAAATGGGATCTCATGTTTTTTATATAGGAAATGTGGTGGAATGTTTTGATATTTTGGTTTTGGAAACTACACACAAAAAAATTCAGAAACACAAACCGTCCCTTCATTTTTCCAATTTTTTCTAGAATAGGGGATAGCAATACATTATTATATATGGATAGGGTCTCATGATATTAAAATATTGCCCTTTATTATGTTGGGTTGAGAAACACATTGAAGGAAATGATTTTAATTACATAACATATTTTATATGTGTTGAAGGATTCACTATGGATTTATAAAATAAATCCAATAATCCTAAAATTAAATTATTTAATCAAAATATATATATGTAAGAATATACCTTTTATATTTTTTTATTACATCACTATTGGGTCATAATTATTTCATAAAACCCAATATATATTTATACAGTATTTAATTTTTACCAAAAAAAATCGAATGTCTCGTTAAATTATGATAAATTAACCATTGGATAATTTCGACATCCTAATTAAAAAAATAATATTCCTATTAACTAAATAAATTGACAAATATTTGAATTCACACATTTAAAATTAAAGGCCTGTATTTTTAGAAGAGTAATGGGCTTTGACAAAAACATTTTTCCATTCTTAAAAAAATTACATTTGACTTGATTAATATTATGTGAAATTTTATATTTTAAAAATATAATTTAATAATAATATTTTATTAAAATATTATTTAATTAAAAAATCCATTAATTTAACAAAATATATTTTTAATTGAATTTCAATATTTAAAAAAAATTATATTTATTCGTGAAAAATAATTAAAAAAGTTACAGTAACATAATGCAAGTATATTTACAATTCAATACAAAAAATAATATACCTAAACATAATACATGTTTATTGTAATGTATCACATTATTAAACTAGTATATTCCCTTTGATTATGTTATGTGATGGTGGGGATTTCATGGGTTTTTCAGTGAACATAGTTTTAGTTGTGATCTCAATGATCTTGAACTTCTCAAAAAAATGGTTTCACTCATCCTTTTTTTGTTGGATATCGACTTGTTCATGGTATTGGGAAAATCCAATAAATGATATCTCCATCAAAATAACTAATAAATGATCTTCATATGGTATTATCCTAATCATTGATTCCATCACTTCCTTTTACTATGTTAAAAGGATTTGAAAAAACCCAACTAGTCATGTGATCGATGTTCAAAGTTTATATTTTCAATGTTAATGATACATAACAGTGATTTAAGTCTAGTTGGACATAATAAGAAAACAGTGCATGTGTTTTCTATATATAGAAATACATTAGATTAAATTTAATGTTATTTTATTCATTAATTTTCGATACATTTAAATAGGTTTTATACCATATCTAATCTCAAATCCATAATGTATGCATGCTTCTTGAGGGGCCCATGTATGGAGTGAGTATGAATACAGTAAGACACAAGAAATTTTTTTTGTATATTATATATATATTTATATCAACATATTAAATTCATGAATATGTAAATACTAACAAAATTCAGACAACCTTTTTATTTTTTCCCAACAACCATAATGGAGAATTTACCTATTATGGGAATTATTGAACTATAACAATTTTTTTCAATATCTTTCATAGTATAAGAAAACTTTGTTCCCCTAACATTTCCATACCACATGTTTCTTCATTGAAACCATTTTAGTATGTTCATCATGTCTTATTAACAATAAATCCCATTAGAATATCCATATGTGTATAAAATTTGCTTTATTCATTTATTTAATATATGAACAATAGGTCAATAACCTGACATCCCATGACATGAACATATATATCATTTCATATACATGGACCATCAGTGTCATCAAACTGAAATCTCTGGTTCCATAAATAATGGTATAACACACCATAGTTGATTGAATTCTATGGTGTGAACAACTTATTTTACTAGTAATTGTGACTATATCATATGATGTTATTTCACTAGAATCATCTATCCACAGTGAGTAGTAAAAACACAATCACTGTGTCTTTATACTATTTTTCATAAAAACTTGATTGGATTTTCAACCCGAAATAGTGGGCTTAAATTCACCATGATACTGAATCTATAACTTTAGGGAACCTCCATCACCGCATGTAAACCACATCACCCAACTACAACATGGGTCAATACTATTTTTTCAACCATTTGAACAGGGTCTCCTAAATTATGATGCTCAAAATAACCAAAAAGTCACATGGGCCTATCTTAATACATTCTAATGGAAGTCACATATCCATGGAGTCAATAAAGTGAAATTATAAATTTGATCATCCTTCCAAAAAAACTCATTATTTTATTCCTTGAATTCCATGCCATGTGAAGTTCAATGTATTTTAATGAAAATTATAATTTCCTATCAGTATTATCCAATAATATCATAAAACAAAACAATGTGAATAATCATTCCTCCCATGATTTTCATATTAATCCCATCAAAGAACATCCATATTCATGAGGATAAATCTATGAACAACTCTCAATATAGTCATATATGATCACAAATAAAAGATTGAACTAAAATTTTAGTAGAAACGAAATAAAATAAACATTGAAAAAACACATAAAAAATAATAAATATGAACTCAGATGATCATATCATTCCAAATTGAAATTTAATAGTATAAACGAATCAATGAGACTTGAATCCATACCATTAGTGGTGAAATATTAAAAATAATATTGGAATTGAAACCAAAATGACATCGTTTAGAATAATACTAGAATAGGATTATGAGATCTATATGGTTGGAGTGTTAATGGGAGAATAGAGAATAAAAAATCATATAAAGTTTAAAATATAAATGGGAAAATATTAATTACATCTTATTAAAAGAGTTGCAATGTTTTGATAAAACTTTTCAGACCATGTGGTGCCTATATCAAAATACATAACGACCACACATGATTACAACACATAGGAAGATATACCATTCTCTTACCTATGTGGGTATCTACCCCCTTATTTACCAAGTAGGACAGAAATCCACCTCCATTATATGGTTTGGACAAACTATTCACTAGTCCAAAATAACCCCCAGTTTTAAGCCAATAGTAATCAATAAAAATGCCCCAACCAATCATGTAGTGTTTTATCTCATATAAATTGGTTTTGGAAGCTCAAAACTTCTTAAACTAAACCAAATTCCTTATAGAATTATTGATCTTTAATCCAAAGATAGAAATAAAACATTTACACATTTTAACTACCAAATTAAAATTCATATTTTTACTTTTAAATTCTTCTCATTCACCTATTTAAATGTTCATAACTATTTTGAATTATTATTCCACAGAAGAATCATTATATATTACATATTTAAATATATATACCAATTCATTTGTTTGATAAATTATCATGTATTTTATATTGCATGAATGACCTATTTTGGTGAATTCTATATAATCATCTATCGTTGATGTGCATAAATATTTACCTCAACCTATTCCGATAGATTATTTTATCCCCTGGTTGATTAGAATTACATAATCCTTATTGAATAATCAACATGACGATATAGATCCCCCATATTAAAATCATATATATATAAAATAATATTTTAGATCAATTTTTGAAGATTTTTTGGGTCATTCATTGTAATGATGTCTCATCACCATTATATTTTATCTTTTCATTATATATTTCACTAAAAAATATTTTTAAATATATTTAAATATGGGGACATTTATCCAATTGAAAATTCATCAATTTAGGGGGGGAAATTAACCTCATTGTTATCTATCATTTTATTTCAAATGAGTGGTTACATCATCTTGATATATGTAATTTTGATGAATGTTTCATCCCAATATGGACCATCCATTGGTATTCCAACATTAGACAATTCATATCCCATGGAGTTTTATTAATGTAGTTCATGGTCCCGTTTTGGTCCACAAATGTATCCACATTTGAAACACTATTTATCAATATTTCCAGTCATATGGATTCCCCAAAAAATAAAATCACCCAAAAAATAATGATATGGAACATTGAGGGATATCTCATAACAACATGTTATATCATGATGCATAGGGTTACTCATTTTTGGAACCTGTGAATAATGTATTTGTTAATTCAAGATGAAATATGATTAGATGTGTGATAATGATAATCAATGGTTAATTATTTTATTTTTTATGGATATGGTCAGGTGCCTTGTGTTTGGTGAAGTGATAGATAAATTTGTGTGAAGGATGGATGACTTGTTCTAGGTCCAACACTTCCATGATTACTATGTTAGTTTCTAGATACATTGCAATTTGTAATATAAGTGATCTTCACTATGTGATATTTTACGAGAACAGGATGCCAAAAATTTTTTGGGTAGGTGAGGACAAGATTTTTTTTAATGAGATGGGGGAGGATATGATTGATGTTGCGATGTGGGTTGGGAGACCAAGATGATGTTGCAGTAATTGGAAACTATGATTAAATGATGCATGATGATATTTCTATAACTATAAAGAATGGAACATGAGATGATGGACTCACTTATAGAATTTAATACCAATTTTTGTGATATTTAGAGCTGTGATGCTCTATTATGAATATATTTAGTAGATGATAGATTGTGTGCAAGTTTTTTCAGCATTCATTTTCCCATACATACGGCTGGTGGGTGTGCATGGTTGCTTTTTCTTCATAGGGGTATGATGGTTTTGTTTTAATTGAGATCCTATATTATGTAATTTTTATAAAAATTAATTATTAATTTTTATCTCATAGGGTATATGATATTATAATGTTAATACAAAAAAATGATGATTTTATCAAACCATGTACTCTGTTTTGATTATGTCTAGTGGTCTTGTACGTTATTATGATTATTGGTGAATTCATCCTTAGATAATGATAATTATTATTTTAAGGGATAGTGAATTAATTAATAAAATTAAATGATAAAAATATGTAAATTTTTTAACACTTTCAATTTCATACATTTTTATATGACATCTGGCCATAGTACTCATAGTGGGGTATTCAATTGATGATAATTTCAGTGGAGATTAAGAGATGGGTATGAAGATATTTTCATTGGAATATATATTATAAAATATTTGTTATGTGATTTCAAACACTAGTACACCCATGTTGGATAGGGAGACAAAAACCCAGTGGAATGTGGAAGGGTGTTGTTCCCAGTATCTCGGTGGGAATATGGGTGGCTAACTACCCCAATAAGACCCACTCGCTTTTCATGGAATTTACAAGTGCCAGTATTCATGGATGTTAGTTTCCCTATATATTTTTGTATAAGGATATGAAGGTTTTTTGTTATTCACAAACATTTTTCCCGGATATAGTATTCAACGATTTTCTTTATGTATGATGTGTATTGTCATTAATGTCATGGGGTATATTTTTAGAGATGGGTTGTTATGGATTGGGTTATAATACACTACATATGATACATATCATGATGGATATGTTGTCTCCAAAAACTACTTGTTTACTATATATGGTTATATGATATGGGATGATGTGAAGATGTGATGCACAAGGTTAATGTTGTGATTACATTTTAAGTTGACTTCATGTTTTATTATTTTTGAGAGATATAGATTACTAAATTTGACATTTGGGATGAGTGGAAAACCAATGAAGAAGTGGTATTTGGGTAACCATTATGTTTTAATTTTATATTATATGATTTATTTCCTATGATACATGTTTAGATTTTACCATGGTAGGTCTGGGAACATACTATACCTTTTTAGCCAATAAGATAGTTTCATTGTTGTTCTCAGTGTTCTTTTATTGTTAAATTAACTTTTTCATAGGATGATATTTTGAAGATCCTACTAAGTATAATAAGATGATCTCCACATATATATAAGATGTTTTTTAGTTCATCAAGAGTATGACATAGATTAGTCTTGATATTACTAGCTTGTAGTTTTAGAGGATTTTTTAGGGATTTTTGGTCGATGTCTTCATTACATTTTTGGTACATTAATTTAAATATCAACTATTATTGTACTATATATATTTTAATGTTTTTACATGGTATTTATTTTTATAAATGGCTAAGAATATTTTTATTTTTATATTTTTTATTATATATGTTTTCTTTGTGTTATTTTAGAGGTTAATTTATCTCATATGAATATAAATTATACTATCGATTTTTTTTTCAAACTCGAGTCCTAATGGAGGAGGATCATAAAAATTAACCATATATATTCTCTCATTAAATAACTATAAGGGGTACAAATTGTGGAATGGGGTCATGAATGTGTTTTTTTAATGTTTTTTTGTTGGGGGATATGAAGCAGTTTTGTGGTAGCCATAATTGAAGTTGCATGTGCTCATAGAAAAAAATGTACACTAATTAGAGTAAGTAATGTAAACATGTGAGACTAGTTGAGAGGCATTTTAAGGTCCTCCTTAGACCTGATTTAAGGTCCTTTATGTTTACTGAGCATAATAAATCGAGTAATACTAGTAATGGGGTATAGAACTAGTAAAAAATCATGAAATATTCTTCATAGATTCTATGTTTTTGATGGATATACATTTTCATTGGTTAAAATATTAACAAGATAAATAATTATTAATTAATGATAAATATTTAATATTTGGGGATAATTATTTATAATATTTTGATATTTCTTTATGCATTGAATTTAGTTGGTGTCCTCATGAGGTACATGCCAAAGATGTTCTATAGGATATTCCATCTGATGATCGCAATGTAGGTTTATAATAAAGACACATGGGGAAGGAAACCATTAGATATTTATAGCTAGAGTCTATATAATTATGAGGGGTATGTTTCAAATTCATTCATAAAATAACAATTAGAGGATATTGAGATTGAATTTTGTTTTACCTATTCCCATAAAGAGAATTGGATTTGATTTGCTGTGATGATAATACAATGAGTATTGAGGTGGTTGATGTTTTGTTAATTATGTATCATGGAAAATCAATAGTCTCCTAAGAGTAGTCCTGAGGACATACCTATGAAGAATTCCATAAATTGACAATGAAGTTGGATAGTCAATATAAGGGACTTATCCTGAGACCGAGGAATTATAATATATGATATTGTTTTCCTAGATATAGACCATTTTTTATTCAGCAGACAAATTTCTTTATAAGGATTCTCGGGTGAGATCAATCTTGAAGGTTTTTTTATCCATAAATCTAGCACTAGGTCACCAAATTTATGTTGAATGAAAAATATTGTGGTTCATGATAAGGAATAGGTTATCAGGATGATGTTGTCAAAAGATAAACCATCATGATATGGTTTTTGTTCGGATTTCATACAAATAATATTTTTGTTCTAGGGTATTAGTTTCAACGACTTAAGATTTTTTAGTATGCTAGGGGTATGTCCAATCCATCATCATATAGTCTCATCAAGGGTGGAGACTAGAAGACATATTCTTAGGAATCATATGAATAATTTTATTTTGGATGATTAGGTTATCTACATCATTAGTGTAACTCCCCAAAATGATAAATTATAAAATTACTAAATGATATTACTCATGTAAATAAAGTGAAACACTCTTTTGGAAGCCTATATAATTTTATATCTACAGTTTAGTTATATTGGACTAGAGCAAAGATAATGATAATTGACCTTCTATGATGTTTCAATGTGTTTGTGTGCATGAGGAAAAAAAATACTAGAAAGAACATGTGTTGTCCTGAGGAGATAGTCATTAGTATGAAAACAAATTCTATCAAGTGAGTGTTCATGAGGGATTTGATCTAATGTCTATGGGCCAACTGGATGTACCTAGGGGGTGCATGACTTGATGACCATGTCAAGTGAGGGTGTCTACATAGCATGTATGTACTATTTGTTACAATTTTATTAGAGTGGGAATCAAGGATTAAGTGTGGGGTGACTACCTATGTTAAGTTATAGGGTCCACAATGAGGACGTTGTTTCCTAATGTGGGAGGGGGGTGAATGTAACACCTTAGAATGATAACATATTGAATGACTAAAATGTATTACTCAAGTCAATAAGGATCTGCAGTCTTTTAATGATCCAAATGTATTTGAAATCCAAAAATAATTGTTCTTCTCGTAGGGTAGTAATTAGGATAGATGTCCTTTTGGAATGTTTCCCAGGGTGTGTGTGATTGAGGAAAAAGAACATAGGAAGGTACTTGTTTTGTCCTATATGGGATTTCATTATCCATTATCATCCATTAAAAAATAGTGTTGTTCCCATGGGGGTGATCACAAATCTTCAGGGAAAATGATTGTACAAGGTAGGAAAAGAAATAATTTCCATGTTATGGTGGGGTGTTTGTGTATTTATTTGGACATTGTTGTTAAATTGGTATCATATTATGAACCCAACATTAAGTTTGGTGAAAATAAATGTGTTGATATATAGGGTCCAAAAATGGATGAAGTTCTATATGGGGTGAATGTAGTACCCCATCATGATAAATGGATAAATTAAAAACTAATATTTCTGATTTCAAAAAGATGAAACATTATTTTTTGGATACTAAGATAATGAGAATTCAATATTTAGAAAAAAAAATCATGAAATAGTTATTAGTATTGGTTACTTTTGGAATTCCCCCCATGGTGTTTGTGATTGAAGAAAACGAAAAATTTGTTGAACATGTGTAGACCATTGTTGACATTCATTAGTTAGAAGACATATTTAGGCAGTTGGGTGGGACCTAGAGATGGGAGCACCTGTCTATGGAGAATCTCTAGGTACCTGATGGTTGAGGATATGACATCATTGTTAAGACATGGTGTGTGTTTTTGTTGTTTATTATTCCTATTTTTACATCATTATCATATCAGGAAGTTGTTCATATGTTCTCTGACACTGTCTCCTTTGAGTTATTGAGACCACAATATGGATTTTGTGTTCCAAATTGGAGGGGGGAATGTAACACCATAAAATGATAATTTTATAAATTAATAAATGTTATTAAAAATTTCATAATGGTCCAAAATTATTTTTTGATCTTTGTTAATAATAACTCCATAGTTAAGCATGCTTGTCCATGATTATTGATCAAAATGTTTGACCATTTATAATATTTCCAACGGTTTTGTGTTAGTGAGGATAAACCACACTAGAAGAAACCTTTTTGGGTTTTTGGGGGAATTCATTAGTGTGATGACACATTTGGGTATGTGGGTGGCCCCCAGGGAGGGGTCAATCTATCTTTGAGTTAACTTGTGGTACCTGGTGTGCTAGGAACCAACCCTATGCTAAGGAAGACTGAGCGTGTAGTTAGTAGGGCCCATTTGTTTCATTAGAATCAATGACGAAAATCATTCTTATGTGTGGTGGCACATCCGATTTTGAGGTATAGGGTCTACAACAATGAAATTAATCCCAATGGCTTAATATAACACCACATAATGGAAAATTATTAATTAAAAAAATTACACTACACATTTTCAAAATGTAAACCTTTAATTTCATGATCTTACCTAATGGGAAGTAAACAATTATGTGTTCTTGTAATGAAATAGTGAACTGAATGGGTGAAACTCGAGAATGTATCCTAGGGTTCTTATAAGTAAGGAAAATAACAAAATAAAGATCATGTATTGGCATGGGGGTAAAATCATTAGTTTTTTTAATGCTTTAGGCATGCTTGTAGTCCCTATAGAGTGGAATGGGTGTTTACAGGGAAAATGTTTCCACCTAGTAGGCTATGACCAGATGACCATGTTAATTAAGGGTGTTATTATTTTCAGTAGTTCCCATTTATCAAAATGAGTGAAATAACATTCTAGTCAATATGAATGAAATAAGTGTCTCGATTCATGTTCCTATATTAATCTAGTTTCTATGAAAACAATATTAGATCAGAATTCGTGTTTAAAATTTGTAGAGAGGAGATAGGCTAGAAAATTCAAACCATGATATTATTCTCATTCTCAATGAGATCAGAGTTTCGATGGAGGAAGCCATCAATAGGGTCATCAAGTCCATTGAGATGTTAATGGTCATCATCAAGCTTTGGAATTTCCAACCCTAGGCATTCCATTCCACATTTAAGGTTCCTTTTCTAAAGATAGGTGCCATAGTATTTTATTCTAGAGTGATACACCCTTTATATAACATACCATTATCCATTATTTATGTAATGGTGTATAGGATCATATTTCGTCCTTTTTGATGAAAACTCCAAGTGGTGGTCACATTATCATTTATTATATATGTATATATTTTGTGTATCTAATGGGGTAACACCACTCTTGGGGATACTTCCTATATTTATGGATACACACATATGAAATCATAATCATCATGGATAGGTTGTATTTGGAAGATGATATCATGGATTGTTTCAATAGGATGGTTGTATTCTATGATTCTCATAGTTATCTAGAAGTTGTCATCATTGAGAAAATCCCATAGATAGTCCAATGGCATGTTTTTCACTTATATTCCTTGATAGACGAGATGATATCAATTTTTTATGAATTTTGGTATACATTTTTTCCAAGGGTTTCTAATGTGTACCCATATATCATTCAAAAAGATATAATAGTATTACCCCAGATGGGAGATCGATTTTATTATCAATCTATACCCAGTTGTGTTATTTATCTCTTTTTATCTATATAATATGGCACATTATGTTGTGAAAGTTTCTCAAGTATGAATCTATGATCTAATTTATTGAGGATTTGTTTAGTAGAGTGTCTCGCCATTATGTGTTCTATTATATTCATTAATAAGAATGGTTGTGGTTTGATTATTTTTATCAAATATCATTACATGATCTAAGTGAAAGTTAATATCTACTATCATATTCAAATAATTAAGTATTTATATGATGAGAAAAAACTCAGAATTTTTGTTATTGGATAATTATATATTATTGGTATATCATCAGACGTGGCTGAAGGATGGTGATATTCACAAAGCTAGAATCATATTTCTTAAGGGAAATAAATGTTCTTTATGGATTCATTTTGTGTGATGAATTCTAATGAAATATTAAGGGGATTGATGAAAACAGTGTTAAGAGTATTTTGAGGACAAGTTCGTGGTATTTTCATTGATTACCTCCCCTTGTAGTCTATTCCCAATGAGGATTAAGAAGATCATTTTTGTATCTTTGTTGGAGTCATTCATCATGAGATGCATTTTTTAGGCCATTAAGTTTGAGTTCTAAGATAATTATGTAATTTTCATGGGGAATTTAATGTACTTGTAGGGATTATATTTAAATTAAATAACTATAGATGAAATTATTTATCATCCAACCCCCAAAATAGTGGATGATGTGTGATTATTCATTTTTATTCTAGCTTATTACAAGAGGTTCATAATTTATTTATATCTTATTGTGACTCGTCTAATTGTAATGACCCATAATGATCAAGAATCCCAATATACTAACTCATGTGAAACCTAATTTTGTTTCTTTATGTATATGTTGTTAAGTGCTTCAGTAATTTTTTTTCCCATATAAAGAGTCGAGTTTGATGTATTACTAAATTATTTTTAAATTTTTATTGGATGTGTTCTAATGTAGTTGTAGTTATTTTTTTCTTGTGTGTCTTAGTAGTTACATTCACATGATCATAACTATTACACCCATTATCATGATTCAGTGAGAAATATGTATGTGTCCCATTTGGGAGATTCTGTGATGGTAGTTTGGAGAGTCCGTCTTGTTTTTTGTGATACAATAAATGGTTGTTTTGATGATTCATAAAAATAGGTGTTTTTAAATGTAAGGATACTCATTCCATCATTTGTTTGAGATATAGTTCTATTTTAGTTCCATAGATCACCTTATGTGGTGTATCACATTGTAGAGAATAAGTAAAATGAATAGAGGTCATTTTTGGTGGTCTGGATTTATGCACGGAGTTGTATAATTTCATTCTTGATGTTTGTTCAACCAAATGAGGATGGTTATAAACCATATTCATAGTGGTTTTTTCCATCCATTTGATAATCCTCGATTGATGTTGTAGGATATATTGATATAATTTGTTAATATTTTACTTCAATTTCATGGATGCTATGATGCTATATGTTTGATAATGGATCATTTAATGGAATCTATCAACTTTATATTGAGTTAGGAGGTGGGCCTAGTCATATTTAATTCAAGTATGTATCTTTAGGTGGTGGTGGGACTCATTATAGTACTAAGGATAAAAGTTTTTGTTCCATATCCTCATTTTACATCAAGGGGGTAAAAAAATCCACAACATGATTTTGGCTCTCAGATATTCCATATGAATACATTTCATCTGGAGATGAGAGTCCAAACAGAGAATACCATCTAGAATCCTAAAGTCTTTTTAACTCTTTTTCTTAGGTTTTCAAAGGCCTATAGATGATGAATAATCAAATAGATATGATTTATTTTAGGAATTTTTTTATCATCAATCACTTTTATGGTAAAATTTATATCTTTTTAAAACCACCCTTCCTATTCACTGTTATTCTAGTTTTATGTTTTTAAAATTATAAATATACTAATAAACCATGATTAGTTCATAGGAATTTTTATATAGGGTGTGATGTTGGGTTCTGAGATTTGTTGATGTATTATATAACAATTTGAACAATGATATCTGATATTTAAACTGAATGTGATTGTAAAAAGATACTTGATTTCAATATTATCAAGTGTAAATATAATATTTCATGGATATTTTTCTTTATAATTTAAATATTTTGATGATAAATTCATCCGAATCTGATAAATAATGGTCATATATAGAATACATGTGTAGTGAAATTATCAAGGTGTTGTTTGATTCATTTTATATTATGATGAATAATTTCATACTAGATGAAACAAAGTGAGTGGATGATTAATAGGATATCAAATAGTTATATTATTTTTAAAAATGTTTAGTTACTATGTTAAAATGCATGATAAATTGATGGTCAAGTTGGAGAAGCCCAGATATGCTGAAGGATATTAATAAAGCTATATCAAATGAAAATATACAATTTTTTCAGATATAACAATGCGAGGTTTGGTAAAAAAAATTATATTTTTTAAAATCAATAAAAATAATATGGTATATAATTAAAATATTTATATAATGGATGATAGTTGTTCAATACTATTAGATAAAGATAACCAGGATGATCTATAAATAGTGAATCCAATGTAGTCAAATTGGATGAAGGTCCACTACAGAGACACAATAAATATCCAATAGTTGTATTATTATGATTAAATAAAAAATAGATTTATTGTTCTATCAAAAAGAGGTTCTAAAAAATATAAGATCATACCAATATAGAGATGGTGATGAGTAGAATGATATAGAGATATATAGAGACCAATTGGAAAAGGGTTCCAAATAGAGTATAATTAGGAGAACCAATATCACATAGTAATTTTCAATACTAGTCCATCATATTCAAATTATTGATGATGTATCATTGGATATAAAATTTCATTAATAAAAAATTACCCAAATATTTTCCAAAAAGATTAATAATGAGGATTACATAAACATTATAAAGTCATTAACTGTTTTTATAGGATAGGATGTTCATTTATCATTATAAAATTATATCTACACTAAATTTTTTATATAATTTTATTCATCACACAATTTAATAAAAATTGATTTCCATCTGGGATGATTTGTATTGTGTCTAACATTATTCATGGAGGAAGAAACTATAATTCAGGATTTGAGTTGTGTGTGAATTTTTTTGTTGGGTTCCTCCACATTATCATTGAATAAAATCAATATTTGTTGGTGAAATAATATAGGATAATCCTTATTTATACACAGGTGTTGAAGAAGTGTGTTTGTATTCGAGTTGTTTATATCTATCTAAGTATCTAATGGGTGGAATAACAAGAATAATATGAGGTAGAATGGATGTATATTCATTAGATTTTGTTTAATCAGTCGACGAGGAAGGGTATTGAGAATTTCCAGATGAGTTCTTATATAGTGTATGATTATTCTCTCAGCCATGATTTGATGAATAAAAAAGTATTCAAAATACTATAATATCATGGATATGAATTCGACAGATTAAACTATATTGGAGAACAAAAATATGATAAGTATAGGATAGAAACATTGAACGTCGGGATTATGTCCCATTGGATGGTGGGAATAGATGATCTCTCTCGATTGAAATAACTTCTACAAAGGTAAATGTCCAAACTATGTATTATAATGTGATAATATTCCATCATGATCATTCCATGATATGTATGGTATTTTGAAATTTTAAAAAACCTATGATTATTGTCAATGATCTTAAACATTGTACCAAATAGATGGGGATCTAATTATTTTGAGAATGAACATATTTTAAAAATCATATTTTAATAATGGATTAAAAATGAATAATGATAAAAATATAACTATGTTGATGAACTAGTTATTGAAAAGATTTTTGGTTGGGTTGTATAAATATATAGAAAAAAGTGAATACAAGAACTATAGTTTTAGGTATAACCAAATATGTAATAATCATGTATTAGTAGTTAAACATACTTGGGATAGACAGAGGAATGACTATTGGGGTGGTACATCTAGTTGATTTATATTTATATTTATTATTATAATATGATTTTAAAACAACACATGTTGGGTGCATGACTATCATTTAATATATTTAGTATTGTTACTGACCCACTAAAAAATTTTATAATTATTTGTAAAAATATATTACATAATATGATGTGTGGTTGAGTGATATATTTGATTGGATCATAACCTTAACATTTTTTAGCATTAGATCATTATATGAATTTTAAAATATCATTTTATCAATGTTTGAATCTTCTTTTCTCAGGTATTGTACACTACTATAGGATGTTCAAATATCATTGTCTAGGTTACTAAGAGATAACATATTTATGAGGTTGGTTAGTTGATAACATAGTAGGTGATTATTTATTTTATTGTTTATTATCTGAATAATTAACGTTATCCATCCTTTTTTCATGATATGTTAAGATGTGAATCCAATTTTGAACAAAATAATGATCACCATTGTATATAAAAATATAATTTATAAGTTTATGGGAGGGATTTGGTGACTCAACAAAAATTTTAAAACATAATGCATATAGATAATACTAGATTTCTGGAATAAGAATTTATATTTGTTAATTATATTTATTTTTTTATTTTATTATACAATAGAATGCATTAAATATTATAGTTATAGATAATTTTTTGGGAAAGTTATTGGATTTTTATTATGTTTAGTGGATATAAGAGGTTAATATATCACATTTACAGGTTTTATACTCTCATGTACGTATCCCGCAAGATGCATGTTGGAGGTGGTATTTAGTTATAACTATTGTCATCACTACAAGACTAATTTGGGTTCATAGTGTGTGAGGTTCATGACAATGTTGTATATTTTTATATATGAGAGTCGTGATTGAGTTTTTTGGAATATAAATACTTGTAAATTCCATTAGAAATGAAGGTAAAAAAGGTTAATCGATGTCATTTTGTGTTGTAGTAAGTGAGACCAACAAATAAATAGGCCATTAGGCCCCTTTGATATTATAAAATGACTATAATTTCACTATTAAACTTATTTGAGGTTATAATAATAATTCTGTAGAGACCCTAAAAAGTAAAAAAAAATATCATGTTTATGAAAGTGATTTAATATATCAAATTTTGTTGGTGATTTTTTTTCATGAAATCCACACATTTAAACAATAAATATTATATCAAATTTGGTCTTGTCAATAATTTATTGTTTAAATGTGTGGATTTCATGAAAAAAAATCTTGTTTTGTGGTGAGGTTATATTTTTTTATCTTTTTAAGAAATACTATATTTCTAAATATACGGTACCTAGATCTATGTTTCAATAAAAATTTCAATTGTGTTCATTTCAAAATTTTTATTATTTTAATCGATGAAAATTTTTTTGACTTATTTTTTAATGGATTAATGGATTATGGAACAAGGGGGGTGATTTGGTTTTTGTTGTTGGTGGATATTATTATGATAAGATTAAGGGACTATTTTTTTTTAATTCTATATGTTGAATATGTTTTTTGTTAAAGTATGCGGATTTAAATGTGGTCCTTAGGGAATTATTTTTTCCTTTTTGATAGAATATGATATTATTTTATAGATTAATAATATTGGTTTAATTTTTTTGGTTGATGACATGTAATTGGAGTGTTCTCTTAGAAATGATTTCAGGAAGTGTAATGAGTCATGTGATATATTTTTATATAAATTAGAGCACAATGAGTGTGGATATTTTTAGAAATGGTTTTTGTACCTGAGGATGAAGAGATTTTAAATTAGGTTTACGATTAATTTTAGTTGATTATAACTCTAGATCAGTTATAGGGTTCATTATGTTTTCAATGGATTTTATATGTGGATAGATGTCACGACCTGTCTTCACCAAAAAGGGTGGAAGGGTCAGCAGATTGCGAGGCCCTTACTTCTTTAAGTTGAAGGAGGGATACTGACCCCTAAGACCCGCCCTCAATAGGTCCCGAAGTGGCGACTAGAACCAAGGGTATATAAATGACACACAAATGGAAGGAATTAGCCCTTTTTGTTTTATAGGATCGGGAGATAAGATGATGAAACCCAACAACACCAAAAATAAATGAAAAGTAAAGCCAAAAGTAAAACATTCCCACATGAATGTTCTAAAAAGTAAAATCCAAAAAGTACAAAAGTGACTACAAATGTAAGTACCAAAAAAATTCAGCACCTGCAACTGACCCAATGGTCCGAGCTAGTATGGTCCTGCGCGATCCCCAAAGTCTTCCTGGAAACCTGAAAGTTGTTTTATATATGTAGGGTGAGCATACAAGTACACTATGTAGGGAAAACCAAAGACTCTCATGAACAAGTGGGGGAACGTACTAAAGTCTCGTCAGAAAAGGAGTAAACCAAACATCTATCAAGGTAAACTATACACCCTATCCTCACCAAGGAACAATCCCCAAATAACGCAAGTCGAGTAATATATATAATAAGAGGAAATCGATGTTTGGGTACCCCGCACCACTTTCCCACTGGTTATTGAGACATCCTACGCATCAAACCAATCCTGCCATTCTCACCGCAGTCCCACTGCCACACCCACCGGCACACACCTGGTCCACAACCACACGCAGTCCCACTTCTGAATCCCGCCCGAAAACACCTGGGCTACAACTGTCACATGTAACCATGCCTACAAACACCATGTCCAGAACAACCACCACCATGTCCGGAGACACCTGGGCCTCATCCCGAAGACACCTGGGCCTCATCCCAAAGACACTTGGGAAACCACCTGCCGCACACACCTGGCCAACCCCCACACTACCCTGCCTGAAGATTCATTGGCTAATAATGGACCTCAGGCCATCACTGCCTGCGCGAAGACACATGGGCTATCCGGGAATGGGATCTAAAAAGGATCTAATAACCAGCCACTAATAATAGTGTTGGGAAAAACACCATCCCCCATGAAATGGGGGTGTTCGACACTAAGTGGTCAACTTGGGTGGGGCGCAAATAAGAAACACAAAACTACAAGTATGTATATATAGGTAACAAGAACTCACCTAAGTTAGGTTTTTCGTCATCCAACCCAAAGGACACAAACAACACTTAGGACTGAGTGACGACTCTCGCCAACAAACCCATTCTCCCCTTTCTTGTTTTCATGTTCAGTAAAAATGTTCAAATAAGTTTATGCACTACTGGGCAACTGACACCAAGCATAAAAAGGAAAAGAAACCATCCAAATGTCAATTTAAGTATCCACATCCGGTTCTCTTGTATAGACACTAAAACAAAGGAATAAGTGAGATCCCTCGAAGTACTGGAACCGAAGACAACCCCGAGACACTGCCCCATGTCCCCTCCCTCAAAATGGTTTTTCATCAACAGATGATCCCACCTCAATTCATGATATAAACAAGGTAACCACCCGGTCTTAAAACTCACAAACACCAAATATATAACAACAGAGGGTCCCATCCCCAATTTCATAACCACCAAGAGTATAAAAACAGGAGATCCCATCCCCTCCCACATATCCAGCAATCGACCTATAAAAGAAAACAACCAAAACACTACCACCAACACAAAGCATGGCCATGCCAGTATTTTCAGATTTATAAGATTTAACACAGTCCATGATTTCAATTTTCGTGTTCTTTAAATGGGGTTATCAAAGAAAAGGATTTATCCTGGTGCTTCCAATTCATTTAGCTGAATATACTTAATTAAACAAAATTCCTCTACACAGCAAGGGTTATCCACCACAAACACAATCCATTTAAACATCACCAGAGTTAAGGGTTTGTTAGTGCACAGACAACGACCACCAATGACCTCGATTTTCAATAGGCGTAAGCTGCACAATTTAGAAAAGAAAATCATAATATAAAATAGTATCAACTATCACAGCCCCCCTTCTTTCTTTAAATAATTTGTTCATTATCATTATTTTGGTCTGGTTTATCCAATTTTACAGAATCAAAAGCACACCCACCCCGCATGATACACAAAAGAGAGAGACGAAGGATAAATTCCCTACTTGTTGGTCAACGATCGATGTTGAGGCCTGGCATGGAGCATCACGGATAGCTATGTGGCTCGCCTGAACAAAAATAGCCTTCTCTGTCAACGGTTAGGCCAGGCACGGAACTTCACGCATAGCGATGCGGCTCGCCTGTAGGAAGGGTAATATAGCGTAGGGTGAATGAGAAAAGAAGAAACCCACGACGAACCCGTTAGTTTATAAGGGTCTGGGGCGGTTGAGATAAGAACATGAAACCACGTAAGGAGCGGGAGTGGTGGGTTTACCACGCGGACCCACATGTTATTAAAGTGATTGGGTGGTTTAAACAAATGCAAACACTAGTTTAATTCATTAAAAACTTAATTAAAACATTTATGGGCATTACCGAGCTTTATAACATGGTTAAAGGAGTCAAAATAGGGTTTAAAACCCTAATTGCGCAAGAAGGAGCACCACTGGAAAGAACATGCGGGGTAGGCCAGATCCACTGGTAGCTGAGCTACCGTTGGCTGTCAGCGACTGGTAGGCTACTGCCACCGGTAGAACGAGCTACCGGTCGGCTGCAGCCACTGGTAGACTGAGCTACGGGAAGACAGAGCTACCGGTAGGATGCAGCTACTAGTAGACCGAGCTACCGGTAGGCCTGGTACCGGTAGGCTAAGGCTACGGGTAGGCCTACCGTTACGCCAGCCCTCACTGAGATTCCCAGACCAGAAATGTCACGACCCGTCCTCGGGGCCAATGTTGTGACTACCCCAAGCCCGCCTTCCATAGGCCAGGGGCTGGCGACTATCCCCAAAGGCGTAAATCCCGATAACTGGGAATGAATTGCCTTTATAAATGTAAACAAAACACCACAGAGTACAAGCAGAAGTAAAACACTAAGTACATAGAGAAGTGCTGAAAAGTAAATGGGCCAGAATACAAACCCAACTGAAAGTACAACTACAACTGAACAAAAGTACAACAGAAAATGACAACAGCTGGAAGAACGGAAGCGACTCCTAGGACGTCCACCTCGGATCCTACTTGAAGGGTAGGTACATATGGCGCATCTCCTGGATCGTCCACCACGGATCCTACCTGAAGGGTAGGTACAGATATCCTCCAAAATTCTCTCGCCTGTCAACCTCCTCCGAGTGTCGTCTCACCGTGAAGTCCACCTCCAGATATTGACTCGTCGTGTAGTCCACCTCCGGGTACCATCCAGTCACCGAACACTCGGCCTCCGTCAGCACGGCCCGTTGTCTACAACCAACACAACGAGGTGCGGGCATAGCCCGTGCAGGGGTGAGTATAACAATACTCAGTAGGGACCCCGAGACCCTCAAGGTCTCACTAAAACCAACAAGTATAACCACAAAGAAGTTCTCAACAGATAACCTCTACATTGGTATAAGCCCATACATATACATAATTTATCATGTAAACCATCTCAATCATGAGGAAACACAATGATTATAAAATCAACGGATAACCACTACCCAGGTATATGCCCATACATATACCTAAGTTATCAAGTGACCCATCTCAATCATGAGGCAAACACAAGGTTATAGACTCAGTTCAAACTAGGATTTTCATTATCGAAACCGTAACTACTGAAGATCCCCGTCTCTGGATTGTACAGTGTTTCTGTCACGACTCCGAGGTACTGCTCACTAATCCAAGTCTCTAAGGTACTCCTCCTGTCAACTACCGCGGGTCTGCTGCCAAATACTAGGTGCTCCGTCCGCTGTGGGTCTGCCACCAAATACAGGGAAATCCCCCTAATAGCCTACAGAGGTACTCCTCTGGTCGAGTACCGTGGTTCTGCTGCCAACTACCAGGCGCTCTATCCATGTAACAACCCAAAGTTTCATTAATGGAAAATCCCTCTTAATCCAATTAAATGTTTCTTTATGAAAAATGTTTTTATAAGAGGTCAACTTCTTTAGTTTTACGTTAAGATTTGTGACCGTTACTTTTTAGCTGTTGAGCAGTGATCATCTGAGTAGTATAAATATAAGGCTTTAACGAACCCATTTCTACTCAGACAAAGGAAGCGATGGCCTCATCCAGCAGAATTGCCCCTTACGAAGCCCATTTGTCAGAGCTCGGAAAAGAGGTGGCCTCTTTGGGATTTTCCCTTGACCAAGCCCAAGCTGAGCTTCATCTAGTCAATCTCGAACGTGATCATCTACGGGAATAGTGGAAGTTGATTGAAATTACCACTCGAACGATGTTATCCGAGCCGCCCCAAGAGTCTGTCACCATCGCACACCTTACCCTTAGGACTTATGCAGCTATTTTAAGGGGTTATGTAACAAATAAGTAGCACCATGTTCATGTACATTAATTTTTGTATGTAATAATGAATATAATTTCTAGTCATTTTTGATACATTTGTAATTAGTTTTTAAAGTACAAATGGTGTTTTTAGTTATTATTTAATTAAGAATTTTTTTTATTAAAATAAAGTATTTTTTGAATTAATTAATATTTTAATAAAATATAATTATTAATAATAAATTAATTTCTTATTAAGTATAAATGATCTTATAATTTTATGAATGCAATTAAAATTTTTATTAAGGTTTGAAAGCCATTTCTATCAAAACTCGTGATTTTTTTTATAAATGTCAGTTTTAATTTTAAAAGTGAAAATTCAAATATTTATAAAATTATTTAGATAAAATAAATATTATTTTTGGAATCAGGACGTCGAAATTATCCAACGGTGAGTTTTTCATAATTTTCTGAGACAGTGAAATAATTGGTTAAAAATTAAATACCATTTAAATATATAATGTGTTTTATTAAATCATAATGACCCAATGGTGATGTAATAAAATATAATAATCCTTATGTTCGTCCAATATGTGTTTTATCATTAAAATAATGAGGTTTTGGGTTTGTTTGACTTACTTTTCAAAGCATTAATGGATCCCTCAAGACTTATTCAACACTTTGCCTTTTTAAATTAATTTCCATGGGAGTGTGACTCACCTCCAAATAAGCAACCCTAATTTTTTTAATAAGTTAGGAACATGGACATGTAAAATATTGTTTTCCTCTTTCTTTTTCCAGAAACCATGGGCAAATACCATGGGATGGTTTGTGGTTTGGATTATTTTAATATAAGGCGTCCCAAACCTAAATAATAAAGAATTCTCTCACCTTTCCTATATGAACCCACCCAAGATCCCACTTCCTCCTCACTAAAATCCCTTGGAGTTCATCCAACCTCTGCCCTACTCTCTGTAGAATCCTCCCATGGTTCCCCAAGCTCCCAAGAAGCCTCTCACAATCCTCTCTCTAGCCTTTGGAAGCACACTTCCAAGTAAGGGTTTTTTCTTCCTTCTCATTTTTTTCAATTTTCTTTAAGTTGTATTTCCCTTTTTATTTCAATTATGAATGTTGGGGTATGGTTTCTCACCTCCCCCATACTTCCCTCTTATTTTTTTAATGATGGGAGAACCCTTTCCCTCTCATTAAATGCCTCCCATTTACACCCGTTACTATGCAAAAATTCCGAAAGGAACTTCTCTGTCTTCTTGTACATTCAAGTAATACTTTTGTATCATGAATTTAAATTCTATTTCAATTGTTGGGACATGTATATATATGACATCCTTACTGTCCATTACATGTAAATATGATTAGGAACCCATTCCTCTCTCATCAACCTTTTTTATGAGTTCTTATGTCACGTCGTTTCGCTGCCGAAATTGCACCGATTTTCTAAGCCAATGTCATTGTGTAGTGAATACCATGCCCATTTCTCCATCAAGGGTATTCACCATTATGAACATTTACTTATTGATTGTAAAGTTTCATGTATGAATTCCACATTCTTTTATCTTGGAATAGATGATTATGTTTTATGAATCCATGTTTCATGATCCATGTGGCACACTAATGCATGAAATTAAATGTTTAAGAAGGGTGCGCCCCTTATAGCGCTCCAATGCATTGGGTAAAGTATAGTATCATGATACGTCATGTGAAATGAGTGTTGACTCATGCTAATTCAAGTGAAATGAGGGTTTACTCGTGCTTCAAGTGCAATGAGGGATTACTCATGCTCCATGTGTAATGAGCCTTGGCTCATGTTAATTAAATGTCAAGTGATGTTGCCACATTTCCATTTTGTGGTTATTATGCTTTATCATGACTTTATGTTCATGTTACTATAATTCTATATTGATGTTCCTATTTCCTAACATGTATTGTACTCCTCATTTTATTCATTGTTTATTCCCTTACTGTGCTTTATAGCTCACCCTTTTCTTATGCATGTCCTCAGGTTATCCCATGCAATGCTAAGTACGAAGGAATGTAGTGGTCTTGTAAAGGAAGTTTTCAATAAAGATGTTTTATTTCACGTTTAAAGTTTTTACATAATGATCCTAAGCCCCAAAGAAACTAAACCTCTCGATCTTCTTTGTTGTATCAAGTGATGTTTTATGTAATAAAGCATGTTTTAGTTGTAATAAAAAGTAGGGTTGTCATAGTTGGTATCAGAGGGCGGTTTAGTTATTTTTGGGATTAGGAAACCCTATTAAAGCTTAGATACAAGACTAAGTATAATAAAAGCATCCCTATGTTTTGGTAAATAATAATTAAGTGGTTTATCAAACAAATACATCCCTGTCTCGATACGAGCATGTAGAGGCGGCTCTGGCACAAATGTATCCTAGGGGTAAAACCCGAAAACACCGCTTTCAGATAGACTCGAACGGAAACTGGTGCACGAAAACAGGCCTTGCTGCACTCTTGGTTACGACACTCCCGGGGGATATGTTTTGATAAATTCACAATCTTAGTATGAACCCTTATTAAGGGAAAAATGCCCCTAAGAATATATGTTAGAAGGAAGATCATGAAAATCCTGGATTGAATCCTATAGACTCGTGAGTTAAAGAGATTAAAGTTTATTTATAAGTTGTCAACTTTTGTCTTTGGATTACCCTTTATGTGTTACCACTAACTTTCCTTTTATTCCAGCCAATGGCCGGTAATAGGAGAACTCAGGCTAACAACTGTTGTGAAGATCAGTGTGATGATTGTACTTATGAGATGCCCAATCCAATGGGAGTGGGAATCGCAAACTTTTTCACGCTTCTCTCTCAGCTAACTCAAGTTTTTAATAGAAACAATGGTCCATAGGAACGTTCAACCCCCCCTAAGAAATAACAAGTCGCTATTGAAAGCTTTATGAGACAAAGGCCTCCTAATTTTAGTGGATCATCTGATCCCACGATCGCTGAACAATGGATCAACTCCATTGAAAAGATATTCTACATCCTCCAATGCTCTGAAAAAGAGAAGGTTCTCCTGACAGCTTATCGTATGGAGGGTGAAGCTGATCAATGGTGGACGTTGATCAAAAATACGAAGCCTGAGGAGGAGATCGAGGCTTTGGAATGGAAGTAATTCTGGAAGATGTTTTTCGATAAATATTTTCCATGCACCCTCCGTCTTAAGATGGAAAGGGACTTCTTTCCCTCAAACAGAAAGATGAAGAATCTGTGGGAGTGTACAAGGAAAACTTCACAAGGATTGCACGATACGCTTCCGGCTTTTTCGTTACCCCCAAATGAAAGGTTGACCGCTTCTTTGGTGGGCTGAAGCCTAGCTTGCGGAAAGCATTAACGATCCGTGACTTCGACAGCTATGAGGAAATTGTCCGATGTGCCCTCAAGGATGAAATGGAGATCGGAGAATCACAGGGGTATCATGGGGACAAGAAGTGTAAGGTGGACTTCAATGCTGGTGTCCCGATGGTTAAATCCAATGGTGCTAAGAAATTCCAGCACCCCACTTGCCAAAAGTGTGGAAAGAAGCACCCTGTAAATTGCCTTAGGGGGACAAGAAAATGCTTCAAGTGTGGAAGAGAAGGGAACATAGCTGTTAACTGTCAGCAAGAAGGACCCGCGACTGCGACAGAGGAGAGGAACGCTCTGTTCGAACCTCAACGCGTTGTTCAATGCTACAAATGCAAAGAACAGAGTCATTTTGAAAATCAGTGCCCTAATCCAAGGGTTATCGGAGGCAACCAGCAACCTCCAAGACAGCAAGGAAGAACTTTTTCAATCACTTCTGCCGAAGTGAACCCCGACAACGAAGTGGTGATAGGTACGCTAGTTATTCATTCAAGAATAGCGAACGTACTTTTTGATTCAGGTTCTACGCATTCTTTTATATCTCAAAAGTTTAGTAGAACAACACCTGCACCACTACAAATCATGGAAGTAATGATGTCGGTGAGTACGACAAATGGGGAAATCATTGCATCCCATGAGTATAAGTCCTCCCCTGTTATAATCTGTGGATTGAATTTCCCGGCGAACCTCGTCATACTCCCTTTGGTGGAATTTGATGCAATTTTTGGCATGGATTGGCTTTCCTTATATAGAGCCAACATAATTGTTGGGAGAGGGAAATCCCACTCCATATGGAGAATCGACCCCCGAATATTTACAAGTGTCAGGAGGAAGATGAATCTTCTTTAGCTCCATCATCTCAAGCATGGATATTACTGCCTTATGAGCATGCATATCTGGCTCAGATTATTGAGTCCAAGGAAGAAACCACCCTTGATGAAATGCCTATTGTGAGGGAATTCGCTGAAGTATTTCCCAAAGAACTTCCTGCTCTTCCCTCAAGAAAAGATGTTGAGTTCTCACTTGAACATATACCTGGGGTGCTACCAATATCCAAGACTCCATATATAATGGCTGTTGTTGAGCTTGAAGAGATGAAGAAACAACTACAGGAGAATCTGGATAAAGGTTTTATACGCCCAAGTGCATCACCATGGGGTGCACCAGTCCTCTTCGTCAAGAAGAAGTATGGGTCAATGCGGCTTTGCATCGATTATCGCGAACTTAAAAAAATCATGATAAAGAACAAGTATCCTCTCCCAAGAATCGATGACTTGTTTGATCAGCTGCGTGGAGCACAATACTTCTCCAAGGTGGACTTGCGGTCGGGATATTATCAAGTAAGGGTGAAGAAGGAAGATATCCCCAAGACTGATTTTCGTACAAGGTACATGCACTATGAATTTATAGTAATTCCTTTCGGACTCACCAATGCTCCAGCAATATTCATGTACTTGATGAATAGAGTCTTTAGAGATTACCTAGACAAATTTGTGGTAGTCTTTATAGATGATATTCTAATATACTCCAAAACCAAGTAGGACCATGAGGAGCATTTAAGAACTATACTGGAGACTTTGTGCAAGGAGAAGCTCTATGCCATGTACAGAAAGTGTGAGTTCTGGTTGAAGTAAGTCTCAATCTTGGGCCATATCATCATAAGCAATGGGATATCTGTGGACCCCTCCAAAAAAGATGCAATTGAGGGATGGCCGAGGCCAACATTGGTAACTGATATCCATAGCTTCTTGGGGTTAGCTGGATATTATCGAAGATTTGTGAGAAATTTATCACGATTGTCCAATCCTCTTACCAAGCTAACTCGAAAGGGAGTAAAGCTTGATTGGAGTGATGAATGCGAAGAATGCTTCAAGGAGTTGAAAATGAGGCTTATCACTGCACCCGTTCTCACTTTACCCACAAGTGGGGAGCTTTTTGTGGTATTCAGGGATGCTTCGAAGAAGGGATTAGGATGTGTGATGATGGATAATGACAAAGTTATATCCTATGCCTCAAGGCAGTTGAAAATCCATGAGCAAAACTATCCAACGCATGATCTGGAGTTGGCGGCGGTGATCTTTGCCTTGAAAATCTGGCAGCATTATCTCTATGGAGAGAAATGTGAGATATATACTAACCACAAGACTCTTAAATATATATTCACACAGAAAGAGATAAATATGCACCAAATAAGATGGATAGAGCTCATCAAGGATTATGATTGTTCAATACATTACCACCCTGGGAAAGCGAACAAGGTGGCAGATTCCCTAAGTAGAAAGGATCCAGCTATTCTATCAATGATGAGAATTGATAAGGATCCAATCTTCTTAGACTTGATGAAGATGGATGTGGGAATCATAAAGAAGGGAACATCATCAGTCCTTTCACAAATGATTGCTCAACCATCTCTTTTAAAAAGGATAAAGGATGCTCAAAAGGATGATGCAGGAATCCAAGAAAAAGTGGAAGCTATCAAAAAGGGAAAATCCTCAGAGTTTAATGTTAATTAAGAAGGAATTGTGCGGTTTGGGAAAAGACTATGTGTTCCATCAAGTTCGGAGCTGAAGAAGGAACTTTGGGATGATGCACACAGTTGAAATTTCTCTATTCACCCAGGGATCACAAATATGTATCGAGATCTCCAAGAAAACTTTTGGTGGGATAATATGAAGAAGGAGATCGCTGAATATACATCAAAGTGCCTGGTGTGTCAGCAAGTGAATGCAGAGAGGCAGAAGTCTAAGGGGATGATGCAACCATTGACCATATCAGAATGTAAATGGGAGAACATCGGCATGGACTTCGTCACTGGACTTCCAAGGACAGCCAAAGGCAACAATGCAATCTGGGTTATTGTGGATCATCTTACAAAGACTGCACACTTCATTGCTATTCGAGAGGATTTCTCTTTGGATCAACTAGCACAGATATATATGAGGGATGTGGTACGGTTGCATGGAGTACCACTATTTATTGTGTCTGACCAAGATCCAAGATTTACCTCTATGTTTTGGAAGAGTCTTCAACATGCTATGAATACTGAACTGAACTTCAGTACGGCCTATCATCCTTAAACTGATGGCCAATCCGAGCGGACTATCCAAACACTTGAGGATATGTTGAGAGCATTCTCAATGGACTTTAAAGGAGGATGGGATAAACATCTTCCTCTAGTTTAGTTCTCTTATAATAATAGTTTCCACTCGAGCATCCAAATGGCACCATATGAAGCCCTGTATGGGAAAAGGTGTAGAACACCGGCATGTTGGGATGAGGTCGGTGAACGTAAGCTGCTTGGACCAGAAATGGTTGAAGAAATGGTGGAGAAGGTGAAAACAATTCACCAGCATATCAAGGTAGCCCAAAGTCGACAGAAGAGTTATGCAGATAATCATCGACGAGATCTTGAGTTTAAAGTCGGAGACATGGTGTTTTTACGGATATCTCCGTGGAAGAAGGTCATGAGGTTTGGAAAGAAAGGGAAGTTAAGTCCAAGGTACATCGGCCCCTTCGAGATTCGTGATCATGTTGGGGCTATAGCCTATCGACTAGCACTTCCACCTACTATGGACAAGGTGCATGATGTCTTCCATGTATCCCTCTTAAAGAAAGTACATACCAGACCCTTCACATGTACTCTCTTCCGAGGTGGTATAATTAGAAGACAATCTTTCTTATGAGGAGAAACCAGTGAAGATCTTAGATCGTAGAGAAAAAGTTCTACGAAATAAGACAATGCCCCTCATCAAGGTGTTGTGGAGAAACCACAAGTTTGAAGAAGCAACTTGGGAGTCAGAGGATATGATGAAGCAAAGTTACCCACATTTGTTTTAGTGTGGGAAAAGGAAAATTTCTTGGGTGAAATTTCTTATGGGGGAAATTTTATAACGACCCAAAGTTTCATTAATGGAAAATCCCTCTTGATCCAGTTAAATGTTTCTTTATGAAAAATGTTTTTATAAGATGTCAACTTCTTTAGTTTTACGTTAAGATTTGTGACCGTTAGTTTTTAGCTGTTGAGCAGTGATCATCTGAGTAGTATAAATATAAGGCTTTAGCGAAACCATTTCTACTCAGAAAAAGGAAGCGATGACCTCATCTAGTAGAATTGCCCCTTACGAAGCCCATTTGTCATAGCTCAGAAAATTGGTGGCCTCTTTGGGCTTTTCCCTTGACCAAGCCCAAGCTGAGCTTCATCAAGTAAATCTCGAACGTGATCATCTACGGGAATAGTGGATGTTGATTGAAATTACCACTCGAGCGATGTTATCCGAGCCGCCCCAAGAGTCTGTCACCATCGCACACCTTACCCTTAGGTCTTATGCAGCTATTTTAAGAGGTTATGTAACAAATAAGTAGCACCATGTTCATGTACATTATTTTTTGTATGTAATAACGAATATAATTTCTAGTCATTTTTGATACATTGTAATTAGTTTTTAAAGTACAAATGGTGTTTTTAGTTATTATTTAATAAAGAATTTTTTTATTAAATTAATGGATTTTTTGAATTAAATAATATTTTAATAAAATATTATTATTAATATTAAATTAATTTTTTATTAAGTATAAATGATCTTATAATTTTATGAATGCAATTAAAATTTTTATTATGGTTTGAACGCCATTTTTGTCAAAACTCGTGATTTTTTTATAAATGTCAGTTTTTATTTTAAAGTGTAAATTCACATATTTACAAAATTATTTAGATAAAATAAATATTATTTTTGGAATTAGGATGTCAAAATTATCCAACGGTGAATTTTTCATAATTTTCTGAGACAGTCAAATTTTTGGGTAAAAATTAAATACCATTTAAATATATAATGTGTTTTATGACATCATAATGACCCAATGGTGATGTAATAAAATAACATAATCCTTATGTTCAGCCAATATGTGTTTTATCATTAATATAATGAGGTTTTGGGTTTGTTTGACTTACTTTTCATAGCATTAATGGAGCCCTCAAGGCTTATTCAACACTTTGCCTTTTTAAATTAATTTCCATGGGAGTGTGACTCACCTCCACATAAGCAACCCTAATTTTTTTAATAACTTCGGACCTTGGCCTTGTAAAATATTTTTTTCCTATTTCTTTTTCCAGAAACCCTGGGCAAATACCATGGGATGGTTTGTGGTTTGGATTATTTTAATATAAGGGGTCCCAAACCTAAATAATAAAGAATTCTCTCACATTTCCTATATAAACCCACCCAAGCTCCTACTTCCTCCTCACTAAAATCCCTTGTAGTTCGTCCAACCTCTGACCTACTCTCTCTAGAATCCTCCCAAGGTGCCCCAAGCTCCGAAAAAGTCTCTCACAAGCCTCTCTCTCGCCTTTGGAAGCACACTTCCAAGTAAGGGTTTTTTCTTCCTTTCTCATTTTTGTCATTTTTCTTTAAGTTGTATTTCCCTTTTTGTTTCAATTATGAATGTTGGGGTATGGTTTCGCACCTCCCCCATACTTCCCTATTATTTTTTGAATGATGGGAGAACCCTTTCCCTCTAATTAAATGCCTCCCATGTACACCCGTTACTATGGCGAAATTCCGAAAGGAACTTCTCTCTCTTCTTGTACATTCAAGTAATACTTTTGTATCATGAATTTAAATTCCATTTCAATTGTTGGGACATGTATATATATGAAATCATTACTGTCCATTACATGTAAATATGATGAGGAACCCCTTTCTCTCTCATCAACCTTTTTTATGAGTTCTTATGTCACGCTGTTACGCTGCCGAAATCGCACCGATTTTCTAAGCCAATGCCATTGTGTAGTGAATACCATTCCCATTTCTCCATCAAGGGTATTCACCTTTATGCACATTTACTTATTTATTGTAAAGTTTCATGTATGAATTCCACATTCTTTATCGTGGAATAAATGATTATGTTTTATTAATCCATGTTTTATGATCCATGTGGCACACTTATGCATGAAATTAAATGTTTAAGAAGGGTGCGCCCCTTATAGCGCTCCAATGCATGGGGTAAAGTATAGTATCATGATACATCATGTGCAATGAGTGTTGACTCGTGCTAAATCAAGTGCAATGAGGGTTTACTCGTGCTTCAAGTGCAATGAGGGTTTACTCATGCTCCATGTGCAATGAGCCTTGGATCATGCTAATTCAATGTTAAGTGATGTTGCCACATTTCCATGTTATGGTTATCATGCTTTATCATGCCTTTATGTTCATGTTACTCTAATGCTCTATTGATGTTCCTATTGCCTAACATGTATTGTACTCCTCATGTTATTCATTGTGTACTCCCTTACTGGGCTTTATAGCTCACCCTTTTCTTATGCATGTCCTCAGGTTATCCCATGCAATGCTAAGTATGAAGGAATGTAGTGGTCTTGTAAAGGAAGTTTTCAATAAAGATGTTGTATTTCAAGTTTAAAGTTTTTATGTAATGATCCTAAGCCCCAAAGACACTAAACCTCTCGATCTTCTTTTTTGTATCAAGTGAAGTTTTATTTAATAAAGCATGTTTCAGTTGTAAAAAAAAGTAGGGTTGTCATAGTCCGCCGTGAGTCTACCGCCAAATACCGGGTGCTCCGTCCACTAGGCTAGTCGACTAACTCCAAGTCGAGTCGGTCAAGCAGTCGTCAGGTCTCAGTCGTCTACACGGTCTCCGTACTCCGTACGCTCGTCTCTGGGAGGGTCCGTTCCACGAGCTACAGGTCGATACTTCAAGTATCTCAAGGTGCCATGAAAAATTATCTCAAAGGACCGCCTCGTCATAGGGGTCTCAATGCAACAGACGGCGCGTCAATCGGATGCCCGGTCTGTGAGTTATTAGCCTTTTCATCCCAGGGGCCCGGTTGGTTTCGTGAGCGAACCAACCCGGCCGTATCTCAACTGTACCCCGAACTCTCATAGGGTATACTCATAGGGACTGTTTCTCAACGTGATCACCAACGCCGCTGACGGTTCGTCAAACAGACGTCCGGTCTGAAATATATCAGCTTTTCCGTTCCAGGGGCCCGGTTGGATTTCGGGTACGATCCAACCCGGCCACTATCCAACAGTAACCAAAACTCAGGAGAAGTATGCCAAAAGTTCTGTCTCATCAAGAGGAATTCAATGAGACAGACGGCAGGTCAATCAGATGCTCGGTCTGTGAGTTATTGTCTTTTTCGTACAGGGGCCCGATTGGTTTCGTGAGCGAACCATCCCGACCGCACTCCGACGACATCCAAAAATCTAGCGGAGTAACCCAAAAGATCCGTATCACTTAGAGGAATCCATCAAAGTCGACGACACATCAATCGGACGTCCGGAGCTCAAGATATAAGCGTTTCCGCTCCGAGGGCCCGGTTAGTTTCGTATCCGAACCAACCGGCCGAACCCAAAGTAATCCGAAACCTTGAGTGCGATATACCGAAACGACCGTCTCGATCCAAGGATCGCATCTCCGCTCACGATGCGTCAATTGGAGGTGTACTACTCATGATATGGGCGAAATACCATGAGGGGTCCGAAAATGGGGGTTTCTAGCCCGGGCCGACCCGGCCCGAGACCTCCTGGGTCAGCCCGAACCGGGTCGACCCGAATCGGGTGCGGGTCCGACCCAGCCGGCGCGGCTCGGCCCGGCTGGGCGTGACCCGACCCAGTATGCCAAAGCCGGCCCAGCTCGGTCGGGGGTTCGGCAGAACGATCGAACCGTGCGGGGGGGGGGGGGGGGGGGGCGCTGCCCCCGCGTGAAGAGCCGCGGCCCCGCGTGGGGCCGCCCGCGCCAGCGAACGCGGCAGCCGGCCACTTCCCGCCGCTCCCCTCCATTCTCGCACGGTCGCGGGACCACGCTCCGCTGCCGCGGCTTCAGCTGCGGTGGATTCTTCCGGCGGCGCTCCGGGCGCCGCCGCCCCCGACCGCCAGCGCCGCCGCACCGGCATGGCGCGCCGGCAGGGGCTTCCGTGGACCACCGGACGCGCTCCGGTGGTCCGATTCTCCTACGGTCTTCGCCAGTCATCATCCCGGGACCCAACCTTCACTGCACCGATCCCACAACGCCCGTGCGGATTCGTTTGTCGTTTTCCGGTGCGGCGCGACGGCGTCGTGGCTTGTTCAACTTCATCGATGTGGCGTGACGGCACCGCGCTTCTTAGCCCTTCCTCATAAATTCCGTGCGGTGCAACGGCACCGCGCCGCCTTTCACGTGACCCAACAAATTCAAACAACAAGGGGGATGAGGATCAGATGTGTTCGTGCGGTCCGACCTCCTCCCATTATAGTGATAGCAAGCAGCCATCTAATAGAAGTTGAGGTACGGCAAGAAATAATTCACGGACAAAAACAATAATCCTCAACATCAATCCGCATGAACGAACAATCCACGGATCAACCTTGAATTGGTTGGTCTGCGCTCATCGTTCTTTTCTCAAAAGATAAGAGAACACCAAAAATAAATTCCCCTACTTCGATTCAAGGTTCGTTCATCGTCGGCACAGAAATCGGTGTCGCGAGAATGATGTCGTGGGGTCGGACGTAGATTCTGTGGACATCGGGGTGCATCTGAGGAGGAAACGACATATCCTCACTTGTTGCTATGGAAGAAGATGATGGAGAACCATGGACGCCGAGTCGTTCTACGTTGAATGGGAAGGTGTTCTTAATCGAAGAAGAATTGTTCTTCGTCAAAGGAATGTTCTCTTCTTCTTCACACCAAAGCTCTCCCAAAAACTCTAGGACTTTTCTAAAGTTTTCTCGCACAACAAAAGCTCTAACTCAAAATAATATCCAATGATATTATTTTTATTCACACCACAAGGATTTAAAATTCAAACCAAACCAATTAATTAAACAAATGAAGAGACTCATCTCATTAATTAAGGAATGTTGGCATGAATTAATGGTGGAAGGACAAGGTGAAGAGTTACACAAAACTAGAGGAGTTAACAAACTTAATGGAAGAGGAGATTAATGGAGAGTTGACACATTAAAAGAAAGGGAGTTTAAGGGGGTTGTAGAGTTATACATTTAAACACAAGGGGTGTTAAATGGGGGGAAGTTCGTGGGGGTTAAAGGGAAGGTGAAGGGTTGGGGTTTCATGCGGACCCCACCACCCTTGGTCAAACCCTCTCAATGGAAGTTAGGTGGGGTGTGGCCCCCCCTCCAACTTCTCTATGAAGAAATTAACCTCCGCATAAAATAAATTGTAACACTACAATTTATTTAAGACTTATCGAATCCCCAAAAATTAACCACCTCATGCGACAAAAACGAAACCGTGCTTAAGGTTCCCTTAAGTAATTATCGGTGATGCGAGTTCATCAGTGCCCTTGGATTTCAATTCTGAGTATCAGTTCAAAAGATAGAAAAACTCGCTCGTTCGTTCACTGAACGTACCCGATCCAAACTTCAGAAAATTATTCCAGGCAGACCGGGGCTCGGAATCAGACGCCGTCAGAAACTGCGTTCCTGTAAAATTCCAAAAAAATTTAAGAAAATAATTTCCATGAAATTTACGAGTCTTTACAAGAAAACCCAACGCAATATTTTCACAAAGTAATGGACCACAAAAACTCGGGCCATTACAATAGATCACGGAAAAATGCATGTAATAGATCAGATGAATGTGAGTTTTTAGAAATATTTTTCAAACTTGTTCAAGAGGATATTTTCTCACAAAGAATATAATAAGGAGTATATGAAAGAGATCCTGGAATGACAGTAAGGGGTTATATTATGCATGCTATGGAGATTCATGTGTTAATTAATTGTCTATTTATCATACCATAGTCATGATTTAGACATTGGAGGATGAAGATTTTATTTTTTAGCATGGGAAAATATTATATCAAGGGTGTAAATATTTGGGAAATCCTTATCATTAGAGGTGAAATAACATATATAGGTGATTGATTATTGTTTATTCTTGGATTTTGAGGAGACATACGATGGAGGCTTGAGTTATTGGTCTTATCGTAGTGTTACCTAAAGAGTGATGAAATCAAATAGAGTAATATCTGGGTTTTATACTATGGGATTTAATAGCCCAATGGTCCAATTAATTGCGAGTTAATATTTTTTTAGTGAATTTTAGAGCGATCGATTTATTGATTCCCCTTTGAATCATAGATTTACTAAGAATATTTAATTTTAGTGTTATTTGATAGGATGGTTGAATTTATAGAGTGTCTTGTTAGGCTGTGGTGAGAATTTATTGATTGTTTAATGTCAAAATAATCAATGTCCATAAAAAATTACTTTTTCAATGTATTTAATCTCTAAAATGACACTTTTCATTTCAGTTAATGTGTTTTCTATGGAATCCATTGAAAGTATTCATCTTTATGAGGGAATAATATTTTATATTATATTAATTTCTAGATGGTTTTGATAAAACATTGATTAATTTCATAAATAACTCATGAAGATGATTTATTTCACATTTGAATGTGTCATTTTTAAGATAAAATAATTTTTTTTATGGGAATTAGTATATTTGAAAAAATAACATCATTATAATATTATGATATTATAAATGGATTAATGTTGGGTATCGAAGAATTTTTATTGTAGGAAGTGATTGGGATTCTCCTTCCACATTCTCAATTAAACTAAGAATATATGAAAATTAAAATCTCTTTTATGATGCTTCCAATATGGGTGTTAGGTTTTTGGGATTTCCCTAGCATTTAGGAGTCTGGTTCTGAGGAGGAAATCATTAGTCAAAAATGGTGAAAACAGGGTAGACTATTTTTATTGGGTGTAGGATTCTACAAAGATGATAATGTAGTCTCATTGTGTGAACTACTATTCCTTCATTTGGTGGATTACATTATATGGTTCAATCGAACATAATTGGATTTTTATTGCATTAGAATATATGTTTTAGGAAGGTCATATTCCAAGAATATGTGATATTAAAATTATTGATCCTTTATTGGAATGAATCATTATTTTCTGTTTTAGTTCATAATATTTAATTAAATATTTTGTTAATATAATTTATTGTTATCTCTCAGTGAGTCAATTGGTATGTTTTTTGAATGTTTCTCTCATTGGATTGGTTTTGATTCTCAAGGAATATATTCATTTGAGAGATATCTATTTTAACTACTTATATATTTTTTATGTTATTTTTTATTGTTAATGCTGTTATAGATTCAATTATGGTATTAGAGTAATGAATTTTATATTGTCGGTAATATTTCATCTTGTTTATATGTACCATGTTGTTGATATATGGATTTCAACGTGAAGGGTTTCTTATAGTAGAAAAGAAAATATGGTGATTAGGTTTCTCATGATGTATATGAGTTTTCGTGGAACATAGATTATTAGATAGTTTTTAAGATGTTTAAACGGGTATTCCTGGTTTGTGGGTTTCATGGTGTTACATGATTTTTGGATGATTCCATATATGTTTTTTTAGTTTTCTAATCGTGGA
This sequence comes from Viscum album, assembly GCA_963277665.1. Classification (NCBI taxonomy): domain Eukaryota; kingdom Viridiplantae; phylum Streptophyta; class Magnoliopsida; order Santalales; family Viscaceae; genus Viscum; species Viscum album. Next base: position 49,904,184 of record OY728143.1, on the reverse strand, counting down.
ATGTCCACCACAATTGTAAAATGAAGACATTTTTGATGGATTTCAATTTTTCTATCACATTAGATGTTTCATCATGGTGAATAGTTTTTTATGTGACCCTTCATCATTCATACCATACTTGAGAGTTTGATTGAGTTTAATATACACTGATTTAAGGGATTTTCATTGTAATATTTTGAGGATGGGGAAATTATATCTATCATAATGTCTCTATATCGCGTCACAATACAAAAGTTATGATTTCCCCAATGAATAAATTTGTAATACAAATCAATATCATTTTACATCCTCAATAAATTTATAATTGTTTCAACCATATATTAATTTATGGGAGTCCATTTAGTATCTGTAATGAATACATTATATTCTTCTTTATGATTATCATTGTTCATGTAATTGGATGAGGTTTCCACTTATTATCCATTTATATAAAATGTTTTAATCCTTTTATATTATTTATGTGATGATGGTTGGGGTTTTCATATTTTGGATAACGTATATTTTTTAAATTTTGTTTTATTTAGGTTTCTCTTATGTTGGTTTGGTATTTCTATCATATGTTTCTATCATTTGTTCATAATATCTTGTAATTCAATGATTATTGGGGGAGAATTCAGTATTCTCACAGAATTTTATTTTTTTCATCTATAAAAATAAATAATTATTTAATTCATTATCTAAAAAATTCATATATTAATGATGATAATGAAATTGAATAAATTAAATTAATGGGATGGGGGAGTTTTGTGTGATTATATATTTCATGTAATTCAATGTGTTGTGGGAGTTTGATTATTGTTTATGAAGTAATTTTGTCTTGTAATTATAGATTATATACCATGTAGAATATCTGGTATTTTTTCAAAAATTAATAAATGATTATAATTTAATTATTTGAATGAAAATTTTTCATGATAACATGGAACAATTTTTATGACATTTTGATAGACAAAATTAAATTATTATGAATGAATTTTCTAAAATGGACTACATTCCATGACATGATACTGATATTCTATTTTTTACATGATGTTATGATTATGTTGGTGATTGATTAATAATTTGTTTAAAATAATTGTACGATAGTTAATTTAAATTTAAAATTCATAATAAGATATATCGTGTTTGATGATATTATATTGGTTTTGTGGAATACTAAAATTCATGGTAATTTTTTTTGTTATGGATTCTTATTCGGAATGGATTAATGAAGTGGTGTTTGGTTCCTATGATAGGTTCGAAATTATTTTGAAGGTAAATCCAGTATGTGTTTTCTATTTTAGGAATTTCATTATCTATTTTTTGGTGGGTATTGTTTTGTATTAGGTATTCTACATTTTTTCAACCATTGAAAGTGGTTACACGGTTAATTTTATATAAAAGTGAGGTGATGTGTTAGTGTTTTTATAAAAGGTGGAATTAGATTTATAGATTTATAGTATTGGTTGTTTAGGTATAATGAGGTTTAATTATAGTTCCCTAGTGAAAATGAAATATGATTCTTACTCTTGAACTCGTTATTAGGAGAGGGAATGTATTCAATAATGTTTCATTTAATAATAAAATAAAAATTATTAAAAAAATATTAAATAAATATTGAATTAATGATGGGGATATATAATAAAGTTTTTCCACAAAATATTAATTTAATGGAATAAAAAATGTAAATATTATAGTAAATTTATAATATTGAATTCGTTAAATGATGCAGTTAAATAAGAAATTATGGAAAATAATTTTGGATTTTTTTGTTGTAATGTAGCTTTATGATTTAATTTCATATATTCATTTAACTACAAGTATTTTCCTTTCATATGATACAAAGTGAAAAATACCTAATGATGTTCGGTGACAAATGTCATGGATGGTGATTGTTGTCCCTTCAGTTTATTTTATATACCATTAGTATTCTCCATCAAAATGTTACCAATAGGATTTGAGGATGATCATTTTGAGTATACATGAATATTATTACCGATAAATAAAAATATATTTAATAATATTCCATGGGGATTAAATGATTAAGGTAGATATTACATGCCTACATCTTTGATATAATTTCATTACTTTTTCCTGAAATTTTATTATAGGAATATTTCATTAGAGAAATATATTAATATGACAGATCATTAAATGTAAATTTTTTATTTATATTACATTAATTTTATATCATGAAGTTGATTTTTGAATTTTTATGATTTTTTTGGTAATATACTAATCAATGTATGACTTATAGGGGTGCCACATGGTTCTAGGTCAGGAAAAGTAGGGTTTTTACATTTATAATCAATAATGGTTTAAATTTTTATATTAAAATGTTATTATAATTAGGGAAGGAAAATATGGTTATTTAAAATCATTTCATATAAAAATAATCCTTAATAATATTGAAATATGTGGAAATGATTCCACAACCATCCAATTTAGGTTACACATACAGATTGTGGAGATATCATTGAAAGGATTTTATTTTGTCCATAACATTGACTTGAAGTCAATGATATGGAATGTTATTTTATAAATGTTAGATAATATAAATATAAAACGGAACATAATATGTGTTTTGGAATGTGGATAATTAATCTCCATTTATATGCATTATTCGAGGAATGTTTCAAAAAAAATGTCAATATCTTGGACTCAAGAATGAGATTTTATGTTGTATTTTCATCATTGGATGATATTTTAAGTCTATAATATTCAAAATATGAATCATTTAATTTTTATTCAATTAATAAAATTTATAAATATTTTATTAAAAAATTGATATTTTGGGATCTTATGTTTTTAAATATCATGAATATATTTATATCTAAATAATGTTATTGAAATTTAATTCATTTATCTTAATTTGTATTTTATTCAATAATTATTTAATAATATGTTCTAAAAAATCTCACAAAGTCACCCATTTTATTATTTTTAAGGATGTGCAAGCACTGTATTAGCACTTCAGATGTATTTTTTATATTAATCATGGAATATTGATTAATTAACAGTAATTGGAATATGCATATTATGTTATAAAGAATATCATTTATATAATATTATATAATTTTCTATAATATTCCATTTGATTTCAGATAAAATATAACAGTAATAATAAAAATTTAATTTGACATCAAATTGTAATTATAAAATGGGTTCAAAAGTTTTAATCAGTCTAAATTTCTCTAATTCACCTTATGAATCATCATATTAATAATATATATATATATATATATATATTAATATACACAATTTTCAATAATTTTATATATATTTATATATAAATATGAACCAATTTGATATCAAATTTAACATGAATTGAAATTTAAATTTTAAAAGATTTTAAAATGTGTTACTCCAAATCTTACTCATCTTACCCATCAATTGAAATTAGAAATAAGTTTCACTGGAATATATATTATTCTAGGAATTTCAATTAAATGGTATGTGTTCTAAAAAAAATCTAGGTGCATTAATAATAAGTGTTACAAATCATAATTTAATGCCGGAAACATATTTTTAAAGCAATTCTATATTAATACTTACTCAAAAATTAATTGGATGTTTAATATTAAAATTTTCAATAATTATGTTTTATTTCATAATTACTAAAACATAATACATATATTTCTATATTGTTATAAAATATCTTATAGATTTATATATTAATATCTAATAGAACTCAATTTGGAATTCACACCTACTTATTTAATAATAAGGAATTAAAATCTATGTGTATCACTAAATTCATTATAATATTTTTCTTAAAATATTTAAAATAAAACAAATTAATCAATACTTATAAAATATATATTAAATTAATAATATTATTTATCATCTTTTAATTGAATTTCATTTCAAATTAATAAATTATAGATTTGAAATGTTATTAATTATTAATTTTTTATTTTTTAATATTCATAAAAAATACATTCCATTAAATGTATGCATTATGGATAAAATTATAAAATATTTTTAATAATATTTGACTATAATTATTATGTAATCACCATTTAAATTTGAATTTAGATATATATTAACACTTATTTTATTGAAATAATAATTAATTGATTTCAAAAGAAAATAAATATCAATTTTTAGTATGAAAAAAAATTATTTTCATTTAATGTTATTCTAATTTTTATCCAAATAATTTTTTGAAAGAAAAATAAACATACATTTTTTAAATTACTGTTAAATAAATTGATCAAAAAAATATTACATTTTATTGAAATGTACATTTATAATAGATGGAAAAAATTTTATTTCTAAAAAAATTATTTAAATTTTTTTATAAAATATGACAGCTATTTATCATATTAAATTTACATTGTCATGAGATTTTTATACTCGCTTTTATTTTAGGGATTATAAAATAGTAACTATATGTGTTATATAATTTTTTTTTGCAATCATTACCCTAACTAATTTATTATTACTACCTTGAATGTAATTTCCACAAAAATGGTTTTATATTTCATCTATATAAAGTCATATACCTAAATAAATATAACTAATCGTAATCTCTAATTTTATTTTAAGTTTAAATTACATATTTTTATTTAATACCTTTTTTAGTTTTTATATTTCTAGGAATGAATATATTTGGTGACCACAATATTGAGTACATCAAACATGTGATTTTATTGATTACTTTTTTATAATTTCATATTATGCTTGAATGGATATTATTATGAGTATTGATCCCTCATGTGTACTATATTGAAATTAATAATGATCATATATTTCATTTTCCGGGTCAAATTCTATTCAATATTGATAATCATATTTAATAGTGAACACAATAATCTATTAATTTAGATAACACAATAAAATGTTGGGTTATTTCATCCTCCCCCATAATGAAGTGTTACCCTTTAAATTTTTACGTTTTTAAAAACCAAATAAAATTATAACAACATTATAGAATTTGAAAAAAATCAATCATTTATCTCAATCACAAACAATTCTTTAATACCCTCTTTATTTATTTCATGATACATCATAAAATAAAAAACAATAATCATTAACAAATATTTATTAATTGTAATTATAAAATACTTCTTCTATATTAATATTAAACTAATCTAAAAATCATTTTCCACTATTTGTTGGTTACATGTAGATCCATCATATTTTATTGAAATTTTAAATGTATTTCCTAAAAATTATTTTTAATAATATTTTGACCTTTTTGTGGAGAACATAAATTACTGATTGATAATAAATAATTTCTGGTATCATTGTAATAACATAACTTTTCTTCTAATTGACATCATAGATAAGTACTTTTCTCACCAAATAATTGAAATTTTTTGTTTTACATTTATGAGTTAGAATAAAATTTAGGGCATTCCATAACCATATTTTTGTATTCTCTTGGAAAATATAATTTGATCTGTATTCTATTATCTCCATCAAAAAAATTTCCCATTTATTCTATGTCAATAAACCAAATAAAAATATTTTCCATAAAAATTCTATTTAAATACAATTTATTTCATTTTATCCACAAATTATTGTATCATCATACTTAATTAGAGTCCACAATAAGTCGTCTTCCCATTACATATATAATACTATAATTTTTTTCATATTCAATTAGTTTACTTAATACATAAAATATATTATTCATAGAATTAATCAACACTTTACATGTCACTAGTTCAGAGGCACTACTATATGATATGGTTCACTATATCGTCAAATTTTCCACTATTAACATTTTATAATATAGAGAGTTTGGTCATTCCCTTAATTTGGTGCCTCTTAATTTATAAATTATTTGTTATTCTAACATAGAAAAAAATTCATCATCTTAAGCTTCATTAATTTTATTATTTGGATTAAAAATTGAATCATTATATTATCTTATATAATGATTTGCCATATTACCTATGCAAAAATACCATTCTGAAATTGATATAAATTAATCAATTTTTTAAAAAACTAATTAGAATTAAATATGACTAGAAATACAATGGCAATGAAAATTAAAACATAAATATTTTATCATAATTCTTTTATCCTTTTTAATCTTTAAAATATTATTGATTATACATCCTATTTTACTTCTAAAACTATTACAAAATCGAAACCCACTTATGACAGTATATGTAAGGGCTAAATATTAACCACTATAATGAACTAGTCATATTACACACATAATTAAATTAATTTAATCATAATTATTATTCAATTAGAATAGAAGGATAAAAATTTTAGTTTCATTGGATGAAGTGATATAATGTTATAAATAATGAATAAAAAATATACCATATTTTATTTAATCTTCATAATGATTTCCTAACAGCCTTTGATCACATACAACATTATATAATATCTTGTGGAATTCATCAAGAAAGGGATTAGAAAAAATTACCAGTAAGGGAATAAACATAGTAATAAGGAATAAAACATATGTTAGAAGACATACCAAGATTATATAACAAGGCCTAGAAAACTAATAAGCAAATTGAATCCTAATATAAGGAATAATGATCAAGTAATAATGGAATAATTATAATGATACATAAATAGAATAAATTACATAAGAATGAGTCTAGGCTCATAGGAGATGGAGGACCACGAGTCAAGGCTAACACCAATACCGTTGCACATGGAGGACATGTAAAGGCTAAACACCAAGGTTGTTTCACATGATTTCTCGTGATACTAAACATTACCCAATATAATAAATCTATAACAATGAGAACCCATCATAAAATGTCCTTTAATATGTATTCCACATAGATTCTCAAACATATGAAATCAAAATGATACATAATGGTTACCCACAGAATAAATAACGTATCATATTCATATCAATGTCATATCAAAAGGGAATACAATAATTATGTCCATAAATGAATTGATTTAAATAAGACATGGAAACTACAAAGAAAATTTACTAAAATTTCTTGATAATTTATTTCAAACTATATCAAAATTATGTAATATTATAATTTAATACACATTATAAATAATTCATTCTTAGTGTGGTTTAAGAGATCCTTTTCCTGGTTTTTAAAAATAAAAAAGGAATAAATTTATATATAAAACATCATTTTTACGAAGTTAGTTATTTATTTTTATGATTAGATATTTTAGTTAAATAATTTTGTCTTAAAATATATTGTGGAGTGCACATCCAATTGGGTATGAAATTACGATTTTCTGTTTTATTAGACTGTCATATTTCGAAGGAATAGGAAGGGGAATTTTTAAAAACAAAGAATTCTTCATCAATAAATGACCATAATATTTTTATAATTGATTTTTAAAAATACAAATAAAATATCTTAGATGTAAACAAAAACAAATACTTATAATGTTGTAGTAAAGTGTTATAAATATTAACATAATGAAAAAAATATAGGTTCAAAATGAATCACTTAACATATCTATTAATGTATTTTGAAATTGATCAGCATGTACTGGATAACAATATTTAATCCATTAATTAATTAATTAATTAAATTTTATACCTTAATTTTATTTATCATAGTTTTATTAGGATCATTTATTTCATATTTGTTGAGTTACAAGATACTATTTCATTATTCGGGATTGATAATTTCCATGGTTATCATGATCAGTTCATTTACATTCGTGTATAAATAATCATGTTGAATTGGAATAGTTTTATAGAATTAAAATTATATATTATTAGTGAAATTATAGAATTTAATTTTTCCTTACATTTCAATTATTTATATTTTAGGAGGTTGAATAATTAGATAAAACGTTAACGATTATCTTTTATATTAATTTATTGTTCTCTCGATCCTCCTGAACTACATTTGTTCAATTAATTAATTTTGTGTATATATACAAGTTCTAGAACATTATATAATATTTAAAACATATATTATAATAATTTTAATCTTAAAATGGATTTATTACCATCCTTGATGTCGGGAATCTATCTTGAAAAATCATTTTCATTGAATGTGTAAAATTAACACATCATAGATGATGTTACTATTTTCAGAACAAAATGTCTTGGGTAAATAAATGATAATGGAATATTCTATTAACATAGTAAAATTATACTATATTTTACAAACTAGAGGTAAAATTCCACATTGATATGATAATGTGAGGATATAATAATAAATGAAAATAAATTGGAATGATATTTAAAGGAAAGGTAATGTGATTTTACGTCTTAAAATCATCTCCTTGTCAATGTACACGAGGCACTTAAGTTTGGTCTTCTATTGAGGAAGAATGATCTTGAATGTGGGGGAGATGCATGGGATATTTTATGTGCATAATATTTTCATGGTTCAATTCTTTAGAGGTTTGAGGAAAATTGGTGGTGAGGGGTCTTATTTTATATTGGAGGAGAGGTGGTTTTTTGATCATTTTATTAATTATATTATTATTTTGGCCCATGAATATGAATACTCTGTATTATTGAGAATGCATATAGTAACATATTCACGTGATATCTAATTAATTGGCACATACATCATTCATAAGTCAATAATTACTAAATAATATATTTATTTACCATATATCGATAATTTACGTATTTCACTATTTAATGAAAATTCAAATATATTAATGAACCCCAACAGTTCACCCTAACAATTTTTATATGAATAATATATAAATTGTATACATTTTATGAAATAATTTTCTATATATGATAAATTTCATATTTAATTAAAATCATCATTTACTCTAAAAATACATTTTCAAAATATATAACTATGTTTATAGAATATTGAAAAATTAATTAAGGAATCATAAAATTTTGGTTACAGTAATAATAATAAAAATTATTATTTTATGAATCTATTTTATGAAAATAAAATTTTCATTTAATCATTATTTTAATTATAAAATTTTTAATAAAAATTTATCTTTATAAAAATACTATTACATAATTTTTAATTTTCATAACATTTATTTAAATATACTATTATATAATTATATCAAATTTTCATTCATAATATGGATACATTTTTTTATACTTTCATACGGTATGTTACTACTCTATTTGTTGGGATACTATTATTCAGAGTCACATTACTATTCCATAGTTCACATCACTATTCAATTAGATTAGATTCCTTAATTTATATAAACAATTGTTATTTCATTAATTATACATTTATAATGTTTTTATTTTGTAATATATGTGATTTTAGGGTATTTATATTATATAACATAATTATAAGATGGAAATTATCATTGATTAATATTTGTGTCGTTATATTCATTCCCCCTTATGACATTTATCCTTCACAATGTCAATTTTGAAACTATGGCGAAAACATGTTAGGGTACTTATCATTCATCACCTCATCTAGATCCCAAGTTGCATCATCATACTTATGATTCCTAAAAAGTACATTGATAGAGTGAGTGGTCTTATTGAATACGACATTATATCTACTGTCCAAGAATATCACCAGGTCCTACTCACAATATATATCATTCTCCAACTGTAACACCTTTGAATATTGTACATGAGAGGGATCTCAAATGTATTCCTTGAGAGGGATTTTTCAAATACATCAGGTTGATGATACATCTTTTGTGGAAGTGTGAGTTTATAGGACACATCTTCAGTATGTTCAAGATTCATTAATGGACTGATGTACATATGACATATAATTCCATTCATAAAAAATCGCATTACCCTCTTCTATAAGGATATGTCCAGGAATACATTATATCGAACAATAATATATAGGTCATATTGATAATTGTCTTCATATCACTTTTGTTGAATTTTGGTTTCTTAGATGTGTGGCTAATATGTTTTCATCTTTTCAATCATTTCTTTGTCTATTTAAGGACCAAGCTTCATACATTCACCATCATCATCATATCATTTCATTACTCTGCATGTTTTCCCCTAAAGGTCTTCATATGGAGACATTTTTATGTTCATGAAAAAAACTATTTTTTTAGGAGAGATCAATTAGATGGAAATGTGGGTCCCGTCTTCCCTTGATGACCATAGAACGTGATCTAAAATTGTCTTCCAGTGATTGAATAGTCTCCTCAAATTGTCAATCATTTGTTGGCTGATTGGACAATCTGAAATTTATATCATTGTTTAGAGCTTGTTGAAATCTTTTTCAGAACATGGAGTTAAATATCAAATTCTTATCAGACACAACATATATTTTTACACAATGTATCCCCGCCACTTATCTTATGTATATCCTGGTAACTTTATATAGATATAACTCTCATGACTATGAAATAATGTGATATCTCTTTATAAGATGATCTAAAACAACCAATATAGCATTGTTACCATTTTATGTCTTTGGATATATCACTATAAATTCTATGGTGATGTTCTCCCATTACATTGTTCGTATAGATATTAGTTGAATAACCCCTTTATACTTTTTCCCTTCATCCATATTTTCTAATATACTAGGAACATTTATTTATAATCAATGATTGCATCCTTTATATTTTCCCACCAATAGTTCAATCATGGTTTTAATTCATATTCGTAATCCATATGTGAATAGAGAAGGATGTGATATGTGAATAATTAATAATCTCATTCATTACCTTAGGATTGGATGGTACATATATACATTACTAAAATAACATGACACAATCCTTATCCATTTGGAACACTAAGGGTTTCCCATTTATGATAGAATTCACCTTTTTCTAAATTTCTACATAATTTCGTTATGCATCATCTATTTTCTCTATGAGGGATGGTTGTGAAATAATTTTAGAAAGGATTTATGGTGTCACTTACTTAAAAATTCTTATTTCTATCCTATGAGGGTATATGAAGATTAGATCATTCTCAATTCACATTATAGATAAAAATGAAGGTTCATTTTTACTTAAAGATTCTGCCTCATTTAATTCTTTACCAGGATGGTAGTGGATTGAGATTTCCTAATTCATTATGAGGTATAACAGTATTTGATTGATAATTTTTTTCTCATCATCATTAATATATATTTAAGGATAGTATGATATATATATATTTAACACTTTCCCCTTGGGATAATTTTTCCCAATTTTAAACAAAAATATCACAAATACCTACTCCAGATAATGAGTGGATTATTTTTCACAATAATTTTAAACTACATTGATATGTATTCACTAAATTTTTCCTTTTTTATATATATATAACTAAATCCATTATTTAATGAATCGAATTGTTTTATAAATAGTTTTCCAATGGGTTGTAATGTGAGCACTCTGACATGGATAAGCCGGTTTTTCAACTCATTAATGCAGTTTACGCATTAAAAAATATAGAAAATAATTTCTTCCTTCCATGTCAGTGTGGTCAGTGGGATTCAAAATTGCGAGAGTTTCATGATAAATCAATATTAATAACTAGTTAATACATGGAAACAATGTATCTCCATTATTGTTGTTGTAATGGGCCACTCTTCTAGGAAGGGTCCATAGATATCTATTTTGTAGTGATTGCATTTCCCAAGAATGATAATTCCTATATCCATAACTCACAATTACTATAATTTTCATATAAATTCTCCCTTCATAATGTTTTATTATAGTATCCAATTCCCATCATTTCCTTCCTTGTTCTTGGATTGTATTAGAATATCTTCAACATATAAATTCTTTTAGGTAATATGTAATAAATAAATTAATTAATTCTATAAAAATGACGAATTGGTTGTGAAAATTAATGGAATAAAGATGAACTCATATATTCCATACATAGTTCAAAAGTGAGTCTTGGTAATATATTCCTTCTTTACCTTTATTTGGTAATATCCTTTTTACAGGTCCACCATAGAAAAATACTTGGAATAACATAGTTCATCAAACATGTCATATATCTATAGAATGGGATAATTTTTCTTAATTTTGATTTTATTTATATCATTATAATCAATACAAAGGCCCATTGACCAATTATTATTCATAATTAAGAGGATTGGTATACCCCTTAGTGAAGAACTTGAATATATAAAACTCTTTCCAATCATCTCTTTTAAACTATCCTACAGTTTGACTATATGAAAAATGTACATTATATACATTTTTTTAATTTAGGAAGCTATCTAAGAATATGTTCAATTGATAACATAACATCTTGATTAGTAGGAATACTAGAAAACTATTCATAGAACAAATCATTTTAGTTCATCACAATGAGAAGGTTATTGAACTTGATTCAATTTTTTTCAAAATTATTTAAGCTATATATGTATATTCCGACGAAAATTATATCCATAATTGAGAAGATGATTCTAGTTTTAGATTCTCCTATCATTTACAATTAAAGTGAATTTGAGGATTCCATAGAATGTGATGAGTGATCCTCTATTCATAGAATTCTATTTTGGATATGCGTAAAGGTATCCAATACATTCCCAATTTAGGTTAATTCTGAAAAAATGTAGTAAAAACAAATTCATGGAGTTTCAGTCCACAAAAATTAATCAAGGATGAGTTATTCAATTTATATGCAATCATTCCCTCATTTATTTTCTCCTAGTAAACCCAACCTCTATATTTTGATGTAGTGTTTCAATAGTTTGACCAAAACAACTAGATACGAAATAATTTATAAAACTGAAATCAAATAGTATGATGGGGAGGATCCGTTCCAAGTTGTATTGTCTAGGTGATTTCCTATAAGACCTATGTGTCATGTAATTGTCTCTAAACCATTGGGACTAGTAAGGGATCCACCTCACCACTTGAAAGGTGGGTAATCCAAATAATAATAAAATGATGGCCTTCAAGCCATTCCAACAGAATACCTAGTATACCTTTTACCACATGTTTCTTAAGATCCACCATAGTATTAGTGATAGTATATTACCTTACATGCTTACTTGGATGTTATTGTTGATGAATTCATCAAAAAAAACCCTATCATATAGAATTTATTGCTCTAATTCTAATGTTCATTGTAGTTGAAACACTACAATATTGGAAGTATGTTGATCTGAACCTTCCCTTATTTTTCAGCATTACTGGGATTATTTACATTCATTCATTAGTTAATATATAGTTTCCCAATTCATCCATGTTTAGTGCATATATTATTTCCTTATTAGAAAATTACCAATATGCATCTCTCCAAAATTTCGACATAAGTGATATTGATATTTCATTCTATAATGGGATTTATCTGGTGATCCACCCACATTCAACTACATTTTTTAGGTTATATATTTGGGATAATGAGACCACATAGAGTCTAAATATCAAATTCATCATTGATGGAACAATACATAACTACATTTTATTATTAGTAGTGACAGTTTAGATAAAAAACTTATTGAAAAGTATTATCTTGAAATATTCCCATTTATGGAGTCAATTTCTCCCTTCTTGATTGTGTCATTGATTAGTTTCCGCCGCTAATCATGTAACATCCCAGATATTTGTAGAATAATAAATGTTTATTTATATTAATAATTTTGAATGAGATATTATTTTTACATTAAAGTGGATTCTTTGTTCTATATTTTACTCAACACGCTACAACAAGTTTCTTTGAAATCATATGTTGCACAAAACATCGACTTATGCCGAAAATTAATATAATAATATTATTATTATAATTGGATGTTAATTCCAAGCCATTTTATCATAGATAATTAATATAAATATCTAATATTTTAGTATTATTTTTTTTAAAAGTCTTTACATTTTTCGAAATAAGTTATAAGGGCTTAAAAAAGAATGAATTGGATTTTAAACATGAAATACTATAATATCTTTAAATGTATGTTTTACCAGCTGTTAAAGGAGAAACCTTTTTAAAAATATGTTTTTTAATTTATTATATTATATTGGATAAAATAAACTTATTCTATTGAATAAGAACATCATAATTTAATTTTTATATATTTGTTGGAATTCTCTCATAATGTTCTTTTTTTATTATTAGTGAAAAATACAGCATTTAATGTCAAACCTTTAGTTTCATATAATTTATTTATATAGTTAGATCGTACATTTAATAAGATTTAATGTTTAATACTTATTATTTTTTATCATTTAATTTAATTTAGGTAATTGGAATTAATTTCAAAATTTAATAGGACATAATAATATTTCATTCTATTAGTAAATTTTTAATCAAAAAAACATGATTTTTTGTTTTGACAACGAAAATTAATTTTAAATGAATTTTTGTAAATATTGTGTTTTGAATATGGAAAATTTTATTCAATATATAAAATAATGAAGTTCAAATTTTGTAAATAGGTTTCTTAATATTTTTAGACTTTATGAATAGTAACTTTAGTGATTATTTAATTTTGCAAGGTTAAATGGTAAATCAGGTTATTAAGGGTAAACAGATTATATTATAATAATATTAGACTACACATACATTTTCCCTAATACAATTGGATGAGATATTTTCAATCATGGTAATCCTTGGGTCTATTTTGGGACTAGATGTAGCCACATTGATGTGAAAATATCAATTTATAAGAATAAATTTTATGTACTGAAAAATAAAACATAAAATGGCTTTTTTTACTAAATTTTATTTATATGGGGTTATATAAGTGATATCTTTAAACCTAAATAGTCATTATATATCAAAAGAAGTATTTCTGACATCATGTGATTTTATTTTTTATATTTTGACATTAGATAAATCAATATATTTATGACAGAATGATGATATAGTGATTACCTTATTAATGAATAGTTTAAATAAAAGAGATTATAAATATTAAAATAAATTAATTATAAAACTTTCTAAGCCATCAAAGAATTTAATGTTTGATTATGACATGTTATATTTTAATTAATAATGTTTTTTGAATGAATAATGTTGTGTGATATTTTTAAAAAGTCATCATATGCATAGTATAAAATTATCATAAATGTGTTTTTAAATCAAATAATATTTTTAAGAAATGATATTATAGTCCTAGAAATATATGATTCGGCCAAATGAAATAGATAATGTTGAACATGTCATTAATGAAACAGTTGAGGTTCTATTTTCCTTTTATTGTTACTATATTTACTATATATTATAAATATTCAAGATGATGTGATAACAGTTAAATTATATAACTAATGGTTCATACTAAATGAAAAGGGTAAATTTTTGACCTATACATGTATAAAACATATTAGTTGATTGTTTTGACCCAAATTTATATTTTCTTTGAAATAATTGATTTGAAACCATATGAACCTGAAAATCATTTTGTAATAAAATAAAACACCACAACATTTAGTAAGTTCTCCTCCTCCCACTTATAAAAGTGCATCACCCCTACACGTATAATTACACCTCTCAAGCCACTTGGATTTCCAAAAATAAACCGAAATAATATCCAAATATCCCTATCGTCATCCTAGAGCCTTACCGTGGGAAATAAGGAAATTCAGGAATGACTTTTGGCTCAAATGAAAGGGAGTTATAAGTTTGAAGAGGTAGCATCTTCTCTAAAGTTCCCTTAAATTATTTATGTTCTTCACTACCTACTATATTATTATGATTTTATTACATAACAACAATAATGTCTTCAATATACTGAGCTTTTTTATATAAGGATTCTATCTACACTTACACACGCCGCCATCTAATGGATACAAACATATTGTTTTTGTGTACGATGATGCATTGCCTCAAGAAACGATGATGGTTAAATTTTCCCCTACCACCTATTAAGGTGGCCTTTATAATTTAACTATATTTATATATTATATTTATTATATTTATATTTTCTCTATGACTATATTTTTATTTAA
Organism: Viscum album; assembly: GCA_963277665.1. Lineage (NCBI taxonomy): Eukaryota > Viridiplantae > Streptophyta > Magnoliopsida > Santalales > Viscaceae > Viscum > Viscum album. The sequence continues at coordinate 49,888,473 of OY728143.1, read as the reverse complement.
TAAATACTTTATTCTTTTCATAATGTGTAAATAGGATAATTTCATTTGAGGATGTAAAAATTATCACCCCCACAAATTGATATGACTCATTTATGTATCATATATAAAATATGTTATTATACAGGAATTATATTATCTCTATTTATCATTTTTTTTCATTCCTTTTAATATGAAAAATGAAATGAACGCACTGTCCATGCATATGTATATCTTAACATCTATAGGAATAGTGCATTTCATTTTATATCTCCAAATGTGATATTCTATTATAAATACATATATATATGGGATATATATGATATGTAAATCAATATTATCATTCTTTAGATAATGTAATTTTGACCACTTTGACAATTATTAATTATTACAAGTTAATTTTTTATTCATGTATGGAATATCCACAAAACAATGAGTATTAAATTAAATAATTATGTAATGTTTATTACATGGTAATAAGTGATATAAAATGAATAATAAACATGATATTGTTTTCATGAAAGTAGAAATTAACTTATTATTATTATTCAAGGAGAACAAGGACAATATGCGACGATTCAGACTCAAGGTAAGGGACTTCTATCAATCTCCTTTCATTGAGGCTTATTTTTATTGATACCCAAAATTATTTTAGATAGTGTATAAACACATTGGAAATTACATTTCAGATAAAGGGAATATTTTTTATTCTAAGAATTTTACTAAATGACAAAAATAATGTTTCTTTTTAATGCAAATGATGACAACAACCTTTATGTCTCCACAAGCATTATTTGATTATTGGCATCCATAACATGAAAAAATGTGTTTAAAATGAAAATAAATACCCTATTACTTTTTTATGTATTTTCATTTTTAAAATAGTTTTGAGAATGGATTGATTGTTTCAATATATTTAAATGATATATTTTTATTGCAATGTGGAAATGTTATCTTTCATTTATGCTTGATTTATGTGTTATTAATATTTTTTGGTTCATGGGAATTGTTTACGTATATAGGTAGTTCTATAATAATGTGAGGGAGGGTGATCCTAAGATATCTCTCCAATTCATTGGGTAACATGAAGGATTTAAACATTAATTATTTACCTAATAAATTTAGGGAATATACTATCATTGGTATTCCAAACGTAACTCCAAATGTAGTTATTAAACAATCATTGTATGAATGTTATGGATTCCAAAATTTTCCATTATGATTTAAGAGTTCTATGTTTTATTCATAAATCATATGATTTCTTGATATATGTTAAAGATCTTCTGTTTTATGATTGAAAATTATGAATTTATTAATTTTTATGTATTGATGGACTAATATTTTCATTCATTATTTTATAACCATAATGGATATTTTTAATCTCATCCCAATTTTCATTAAAAGTTTTTAAAATTGTATATGGAAGGGTAATAGAAGAGAATTATTCATGAAAATTTATATCAAAATAAATATTCTTGTTTTATTATAAAGATATTTATATTTTTTACAAATAATTAGATAAAGAAGAAGTTTATAGATTGTAATGGTTGGGATTTAATGCAATAGTTATGGCCTAATTCTCTAAAACAATAAACCTAAAATATTACTCATTGTCAATTGTTTGTCTTAACTGTTTATTAATTAATGTCTATCACATGGGAATTATAATGGGTTTCAGAGGTCGTTTTAGACAACACTTGGTGTTGGGATATTGTTAAATTAATATCCATAAATTAATTTATGGTAAGATTAAAATGATATTTCATATAAAGATTACCATGATTCATTCAAAATGATATTAATATTTTCATAATGGGTTTTTATAGAATAAAGCAGGCAGCTATAATCTTATGACAACAAGAGGAAAACAACATTCCAAATCAGCAACATGAGATGGTCGAAATTGGAACTGAACTATTTGTTTCAGAGATAAAACAATTGTCACATTCTATAAATGTTGGTGGTATCCATGAATGATATCATCTATATAAACATAAAAAATACCATGGGGTAGAGGATCAATTCAAGAAGAAATATCCCCCATCAATCAGAGGATCATCTGACCTTCTATTAGATGAATGTTGGATTAAATCACTATAAATGAGTTTCAATGTTATTGGATGTTCAGAATATTAAATGGACAGTCTTTTGGTTTACCATTTTTAAGGTGAAGTAAAATAGTGGTGGGAAAAGGATAAAAAATATCAGGGATAATAAGAATATTGATACTCTTGATTGAGATTAACTCAATTTTTAAGTTCCTTGGAAAATATTTTCTTAATCCGGTTTGATATAGGATGGAAAAAAATTTCTAGAATTGAGGGCGGAGTATGAAACAATGGTTTCTTAAGAGGAAAACTATACTTGCTTGGCATGGTATACTCCAATTAACATTTGGAATATTTATATTAAAATCAATCATATTTACTCAGGATTATTTCCATTGTATCAAATGTATTTAGCTTCTCATGAGTTCGAAAATTATGAAAAACTTATTCGATATGTGGAGAGGGAGGAAATGGGGTATTCTGATGGTTCAGTTTTAATTGAAAAAACAACAGAATAATAGGTCGAAGAGGTAGATGAATGAATTGAACACTTAAAAAAGACTAATGGTAAGAAACTTAAATTTATAGTTTGTGGAAATTTTGGTAAAAAGAACTTTGGGGGTGCATTTTGATTTCTGGTAAGTGGTTCTGATGTGGTAAAATGGGACATAAGACTTGTAATTGAACTGGAAATGATTTGGGTAATGGTAAGACCAAATCTGTTATATAGTCAGAAAAATATATTAGGGCCAATTAAATAGTTCATTATGCCAATAAGTGTCAAACACAAAATTGAATAGAGAACAAGTTTCCATACTACAAGAAGAATGGGGTGGAAAAATCAATCGGAAGAACATCATAAGTTTGTTGGTCCATCAAATGATGTAATATTAGTTACACTTTTTGTTTATGTTGATTATGCCATTTTGTTGTTAGATTCAGGGTCAACACATTCATTCATTTCTAAAAAAATTCTTCAATATTTGAAATCCATCTTAAGATATGATTCCTGATCACATGGTAAAATAACTGAGAGGAAATCAAGAGACCACAAGAAATTATAAGAACCTTTTTCCTTTGTGTGCAGAATGAATCTACTTGAAAATCATATTATTTTGTTTCTAGTAGTGTTTGATGATATTATTGGATTGGATATTCTTTCTATTTGTTATGATATGATTGAATATAGATCTAAATACTTTTATTTTCATAATTAATTTTAGGTTTTGATGACAACCTGAACCAATGGGGTTCGAGCCATTACTCCCCAGGACCACCCCCAATAGTCCAGGGGATAGAAAGTAGCGTAGAGTAGGATATCATACATATTGGAGCCTTTAGTCTAAGGTACTTGTACACAGGCACCAACATTATTCTCTACGAAGGAGATCAAAGATATAAATAAAAACAAAAAAAAAATTAATGCATACATCTAAACCACAACCAGAGTGCATCAAAAATTATAAAGGGTAAATACAAGGCCCACCAGAATAAAAATACAAAAGTGTTCATCCTGATCAGATCGAGGGGATCGCTGACAAAATCACATGTCTGAATGCACCTCGACGCAGCTCTGGTATACCACCCAATCATTCAAACTCGTTAAACTCCACCTACATAGGATCCTCCTGGGACTCCGTTGAATGGCATGTGGATTGCACAATACAAAAAACATGTGCATAAAATCCCATGCATGGTTGAGTATAAAAATTAGTAGGCTCCCCAATAACCCCCAAAATAAAAGAGATCTACAGAAAGGACGCACTCAACTCATCCCAGCTAAGGTATATTCTCATATATATACCATGAACATTTAGATATACTCATTTATGACACCAAGATTCACGAGTTTCTGACCTCATTACAAGTTACAGGTTCTACTCAAAGATATATGTCTTACACAATGTAAGAGAACACAATCCATGAGATCTATAATCGATTATTACTCTTGTCCAACATATACACTCTATCATGCCTCAATCCACCATCCTAAATGGCCCATCCATGTGAACACCATCATTAGACATCCTGAATTAAAACACCACAAAAAAATTGAAATACCAAACTTTTCATATTGGGGATTACCTATAGGGTCTACAAGGGGATACATGAACCCATTTCGGTAACATGAAGATATCACATATAGAAGATCATTCCATGGATCCGTCGGGGGATACTACAACCTGATCTGACATTCCTCAGATCAAAAAAATCAGACAGAGGATCATTTCCCACATAAAGGTGGTCGCGACGAGGCTAAAATCTTCATATGGTATAACTATATTTGTAGGGGATCTAAATGATGAAGAACTAACCCTGCCAAAAATACACACTAAGTACGAGATCGCATAACAAATTATTACACAACCGTACTAAAAAACACATGATGCGTAGGTTATCATATATCCAATGATTTCAAAACCCTACATGAATGGGCCACTATGTAGCGGATCATATACCCAATGATGCCTCGAATTATATGGGGTTGTCCTTCTAGATATGGGATCACCGCCCATAGATAAATTGTCACAACGATACTAAGAACCTGATCTTGGGAAGAAAAGCTAGAGGATCCTACTCCGGACTCACCAGAGGTATGCCACAAATATATCATAAATTAATCCTATCGAGGGGATCGAGAACCCATACCGGGCTTGTAATTCAACATGAATCCACATAGGAACATTCCAATGGTGTTCAATCAATAGCTGCTGGTCCAAATGTCTCAAACCCATGTGAATAGTTACATCTCCACATGACATACCTATGAGGATCAAACTGAGGAAACCATCATGTTCTATGTAAAATACATTAAGGGATGGCTATTTACTTTCTTGATATGGTAAACCATAGAAAAATTTACTATTCATCATAAAATGTCCCAGCAGGGCCCAAATCACGATTCTGAATCACATCAAGCAGATTGTACTATTGTGATCCCCTCAGAAAAACACACTTGAATATCTACTCGTTCTTCAAAAACTAAAACCAGACAGAAAAGTCATATTTCACCTTTAACACCCAAAACCAGCATCATGGGGCCCACACCATGATCTTAATTCCAATTCCCTAAAGCTATCCTTAAAATTCCACTATATTATTAGGATCACAATGCCACTGACTGCGCGTCCATCAGACGCTCCTTGTAGATGTTACAGCGGGTCGAAACATAATAATAATAAAATATTATTACTATTTCAACGTTTCATATCCCTAGTCCATGATCCCAACTAATAAATTTTTTAAAGCGTGATAAATGTCTGTATCACCCATGGAACACGTCCCCTAAAATGGATCTGAAATCAAACTTACGGTTTGTGAGTAATGTGGGTTTATGTAACCTCTAGAAAATCCTGGTCTAACACCCGCCGGTCCCGCCAGAACCACCACACCTCTGTTGGAAATCATTGTGCCAAAGTTGGAAGCAACCATGATAGAGCCAGAAACTCCCATACCGCTATTGTGCCACCACTTCATTATAATTATTCTTTCGTGGCCACCTCCAGAATCTGGACATGTCGACAGAAATATTTTGGGAACCACCAAAAGCACCCCGGTGCTCTAAATTCAGATATGAAAAAAGATTCACAATGCTCGAGACTATAAAAAACAACACTTAAGAATATTTGATTAAAAATATATAACCATGATATAGGATTTTAAAAATCAATCCTCATACCTTTTGGCAGATTTCTGGTGCTTTTCACACTCTACCGCTATTGATGCACGATCCAAGAGCATCAATCGTCAATGTCTGAGACCAACAATGATTTGTTTTCTTGATTCGTTGATTCTTCATCAATGAACGGAGTAGGGAGAAGGTTAGGTTCCACCTACATTTCCAGAACATGAATGGGTGGTGATTTATTTTGTTATTATTTTTTTTAATAAAAATGAAATTTTAAATCTCCACCAACACGCCTCCGACCAGGCACCAAACACTGACAAAAATTATGCCACGCCTAGGATAACCACAAAATTCCAGACTCAACCGTGATCTCATAATTTTTTCTAAGACTAATTTCAAGAGTTATCCTATCCATTTCCAATAAATAAATTATTCATTTATTTACAAAAACTCCACTGGAAATTTTTTTCTATAGCAGGCCCGTGCCCACAATGGTTACACCCCATCTAGGGAAAACTACATGCTCCAAATACAGCCATGCCGTCAACATTTTGATCTGAGTTGACTTTTATGATATCATACCTACCTCATTTATAATATAAAAATAATTAATATTATTATATTATTAATTCTGGGAATATCGGGTATCTGAATCGCGTGCCATTTTCTTGCCTATCTCTGGAATAATTCTTAAGAATGTTCCAAAGTCCGAAAGGGAAAATAGTTAGACCCTAAATCCTCCCCCCTTATGAATTTTAATCCTTGAAAGTCCATAAGAATGAGGGAAAGAAATCGAATAATGAACTGGGTTTCCAACACCAGTGAGTTCACCATAAACCGCATCAATGCCACCAAGGGATCTCATGATTCCAATTAGAACAAACTATGTGGAATCCAAGGCCTTACACACCATCTCTCCAACACACAAACTTTCCCTAAACAAATGAGTCAAAGATAATCTCCCTCAATAACGCAAAACTATACGCTTGGGGTGGCACTGACTAGCCTACATAGTTTTAATGGCATCAAAAAAATTCATCTTGGTGGGGGAAGGTTCCCTCTTTCTCATGCACTCGAATCTCATAGGACAACACCAACACCAACACAGGGTCTTATCAAGGCCATAATCAATCCTTGAGAATGTAATGGAATGGAAAGAGTACCGACTAACAATATATATCAATTATACTGTAGAAAGTAGAAGGGAAATTGAGAGTACTTTAACTATACACAGAGCCTCAAGGTCAAAAAACTCTATGGAATATATTTCTCCTTTCCCTCATCCTCCATCTCCGAGAGCACGACATTGACCACCTAGTGGTGGTGGCAGAGACAACACATAAAACCTTCCACCTCCTACTACTACACCATTTTATCGCATGTTCTGCTGCCCAACAAAACACAATATTCAAAATATTGCCTCTGCCAATGTGGCCAATCGACCATCTCCCTCTCAAAATCATGGAAGGTAAGATAATCTCTAGAAATATTTCATTGGTCGTCTCGAAGGTAACACCGCCTCTCCAATGACTAACCAAAATCTGCTTGAGACCCCTGATCCTGAGATCATCTTTCATGGGACCGCCTCCTGATATGTCAAGAACATTCGAACCCCTAAACCGATCATTAGCTTCCAACTACCAAACCATATTCCAAGGTCTCTTATCACACATTCCTGTCACTAACGAGAGAAATATGCTCAGCCATAATGCTCTTTATAACCAAGGATCTCTACAACACTCCAACAATTTTGGGAATGTACAAAGAAGCCACATCAGCCATGATGTCACTACATAGGCCATGATTCATGGTCCGAGATCTTATCAATGGGTCTCATACCATATATATGGTGTAGCGTGACAAGTCTTCAAACCTCTCTGAGTACACCGTCAAAGACATTCCCTCATGCCGAAGTTGCAGAAGCTCCTGGAACTTTATTGTCATCTGATTCACTAGATATAAATCCTCCCTAAAAAGAAAATCAAATGAATCCCACATGACTGTCTCCTTATCATGGGAATGTGTCACTATACTCCTCCATTGCCTGAGAAAACCATGCAAATGACTCGCCGCTTGGAAGACCATCTTATATGATGTGTCATCACCAGGCAGAAAACTCATGTGACCATTTTGAGCCAGTCTTTTGCTTTATAGGGGTATGGATCACCTGGTACCTCAAATGTTTCTTCCTTTGGAACTCATGGAGATCTCTCATCCTGCGCTCATCCTCATCCTTCACTACCTGCACAACCAGATGCTCGAAAGGTGGTGGCTCAACTAGAAGACCACATGGAGGTCCTGCCTCCGAACATATACCCGCCTCCAATGCCTCTTGTCGAGGTGAATTATCACCAAAATCATTCTGAGGAACCCCTGCTGGCTTTCATCGCGGATGATCCTGAAATATATTCAATTGGAACCATTGTAAAAGACTATATCTGGGGTGGTGACTCAAAAAGGACATGAAAATCCCAAAAACCCAGTCTTATATGATGCATTTTCCATTATTCCTCTATAACCATTGTTCTAATGTACAAAGACAAAAGACAGGTTATCAGAGTCCTGGTTAATGGATAAATCAGTCACCACACCACCACTAGAATCATTGTCCAATGATAGAACTTGAAAAATCCAAACACTGATGCTATGCAACACCAACCAAGGTCCCAGCTAGACCAACTACATTATGACATTCGAAAGTTGGAACATACGTTGATAACATTATGTCATGACCTGATCTAACGATTAATGAGAAAGGACTCCCCAATCCTGCCTCCAATAGGCAAGGATATGGTGACTAGAACTGTGTAGGATATCACACAGATTAGAGGCATTTGCCAAAGGTACCTGTACAGACCCACCCACATACACCTCTAACAAATAGTTCAATGATATATATATATATATAAATTTAAATGAAATAATTGGAAATATCTAACACACAACATGAGTACAATGAAAAGAACAAACGGGTAAATACATGGACCACCAAAATAAAATTGAAAAAGCATCAAAACTACTCAGAAGGAGGGATCGTTGTCAAAAGAACTCTCCAGAATGATCCTCATTATATCTCTGATAAACACCCCGATTGGAGAGGATAACTATGCTCTGTATTCTCCAGGTCGCCCGGGGACTCCGTAAAAAGTCACGTGGTTAGCACAATAAAAAAACATATTCGAGAAAATCTCATTCATTAGTGAGTGTAAAATACATTGTTGGATTCCCAAAACCCCCAAAATACAAGAGATCATCTTAAAGGCAACAGTCATCTCATCCAAGATAGATGAAACCCAAATAAGAAAAAAACTATATCTCAATTTCATCCTCAACCAAACATGACATGTCAGCTGCACTCAGGTAAATTCCCATACATATTCTATGGCCATTAAGATATAATCATTTCAAGAGTCATGTCTCATGAGTTTCAGACCTCACTACTATGGACACGTTCTACTAAATATTCTAAGTCGTAGAAAATATATGAGAACACACTCAACAACATCTGTCATCCCAGATGACTATCGTCTGAGAGATACACTATATCAGGTCTCAATCCATCATCCCAGATGGTCCATCTGAGAGAGAACACTCATCGGACATCATGACTAAGGACACAATTATGAAACATAATAAACAAAAAACTTCTTGGATAAGGGATTATTCCTAGGTTCTACTATAGGATACCTGAACCCACTCTGGTAACAAGAATATCTCACAGATAGACGATCACTCCCAAGTTATAATGGGGGATACCACAACCCAATCCGACGTTCAACAGTTCACAACATTTAGACAGAGGATCATCTCCCTTATAAAGGTTTTCACAATGATACCAAAAACCCCATCTGGTATATAATGTGACGTAGGGGATAAATCTGGGGATGCACCAACCCTACCAATATCAGGCGCAAAGTAGGGGAACATATAACCAATATATCCTCAACCTAAATAAAATCCACATTATTTGTAGGGGATCATATAACTGAAGATACGAAAACCCTAATATGAATGGCCCACTCCATATGTGATCATATTCTGGATGATTCCTGAAACCCTATACGGTTGTCCTGCTAGATAGGGGATCGCCTCCTGTGGATTAGCGATCACAATGATTCTAACATCACAGTCTATGGAATAGGTGAAATATGATCATGCTCCAGATTTTCCATAGGTAAAACACAACTCTCTCAGAAATTCATGTTTCTGGGGTGATCACAAACCCGTAATAGGATTGTAATGCCACACAAACACTTATAGGATCAAAAAAAGTGAGTTTACTCAACCTATTCTAGTCCAAACATAACTAACCCAAGTGACCTTTAACATCACCACACTACGTACCTCCGAGGACCCAAACGAGGCTACCGTCACGTTCTACGACTAAAAACATGCTAGATTGGATATTTACATTCCCGAAATTGTAAACCAGTGAAAAATATATTATTCACTGAAACATGTCCGAATGAGACCCAAACCACAGTTATGAAACACATCAAGAAAATCACACCATTGTGATCCCCTCAGAAAAATGCATGATATCGTCTACTCGTTCATCTAAAATGGACACCAGACAAAAATGGAATGTTTTTCTGTAAATGGCCAAAACCAGCCTCCTGGGGTCCACAAATTGATCTTAGTCCCAACACCCGAAAAATATCCTGAAATGTATTTTATACTATTATGATCACAACTCCACTGACGATGCATCAATCTGACACTTTGTACAGTAGTTACGATAGGTAAAAGTATAATAATATTATGTTTTTATTATTATTTCAATGTTTCGTAGCCCCTTCCCTAGAATCATACTCATATAACTCATGAAGTGATCTCAAATGGTATGTATCGACCCATAAAATGTGTCACCACAAGCTCTTGACAAATCGATGTTATGGTCAGCATGTTAGAAGGGTTTAAAGAACACCTGAAAAATCTAGGATGGACCACCGCATGTCTCTCCGTAACCACGACGCCACTTCCAGAAAATGGCGTGATGGATTCAGAATTATTCATGTTGGATCTAGAAACTACGTCCCTCGCTGGATTCCATAGTGGACACCGATAGAATCTGAGCGTGCCCCCAGAAAACAACTGGGAACCACCGAGAGCACCCTGGTGGTCCAAATCCACATTCGAAACAAGTATCAAAAATATCAAGAACCGAACTACACAACTCTTATTATGATTTTAAAAACTACAACGCATTAATGTGATCCAAGATTTTAAATCTCAAACCTACAACCTTTTGCGGATAGCTGATGCTTTTCATGATCTTTAGTTGCTATTAAATGATTTGGGAGTGTCCACCATCATGATTTGAGACCTAAGACACTTTGGTTACTTGATTCGACGAGTTGTCTTCGAAGAACAGAGGGGGATGATGTTGTAGTTCATCTTGACGCACTAGAATGTGATGGGGGTGATTTTTTTTATTATAATATTTTTTTATGAAATAATCATTTTAACTCTCTGACAACTCGCCTCCTACCTAGGACCCGACGTTAACAAAAATTAAATATTTCTTAGGGTAAACACATCATTCCGGAAACCACTGTGACCTCTAAATTTCATCCTAAGACAAATTTTAGGAGTTATTCGATCCGAATCCCATAAATAAATTATTCATTTATTTATGAAATGTCTATTTGTCACCTTTTTCAACATCAGACCCACTCTCCAAAAGGATACACCCCACAAAGGTTAAATGAAACGCTCTCGATTCAGTCACTCCCTTAGATGTCTAATATACGATAATAATTATGATATAAATTATTCCAACCTCATTCATAGAATAAAAATACATAATATTTTTCTAAAATTAATCATAGACACACAGGGTCTCAGAATCGCAAGCCACTTTCGCACCTAACTCTTAATTATTTATAGGAATATTCTCATGTCTAATAGGAAAAAACATATAGCTAATTTGTGTACAAGAATAAACCCATACTTTTGGTAACATCTCAGGAAGCTGAGAAACTAGTAATATATGGAAATTAATGATACCTTGAAAATATAGTTAAAAAATGGAACTATTCATATTAATGTTGTGCCAGTGGTTAATGAGTATCATGGAGTTTTTACTAATGAGTTTTCTAGTATAATACATAATCAAGAAGTTGAATTTACTATTGACATAGTACCCGATTATAATTCAATTTAAAAAAACCTTTATCCAATGGCTCAAATTAAACATTTAGAGTTAAATAATTAATTGTATGAGTTATTAGAAAAATTTTACATTCAACCAAGCATATCACCATGATGTGATCTTGTCTTTTTTGTTTAAAATAAATATGTTTCAATGATAATTTTCATTTATTATTAAGCTTTGAATAAAATAACTATTATGAACCTGTATCCTTTACCTCATATCGAAGACTTTTTTGATCTTCTCCAGGGAGCTTAGTATTTTTCGATGATTGAAAAGTGGTCTGTGTGCCATCAGTTGAGAGTATTGAAGCAAACATTCTGAACACTGTGTTTCGTACACGATATGGATAATATGATCATTTTATTATGCATTTTGGGTTTACCAGTTCACATTCTGTATTCATGGATCTTATGAATAGAATTTTTTTGTGAGTTCTTGGATATGTTTGTGGTTGTGTTTATTAAGGTTGTGTTTACAATAAATTTCATTCCTTTATCACATTGTTTCTAAATATGTCGTAATTGTAGATCCTACTAAAAAATGTCATTATAGAATGTACAAGGGACAAAAATATAACTAATATTAATAGTTTTCGTGGTTTAGCAGGTTATTACAATAGGTTTTTTGAAAAAATTTCAGGGTTATCTCCCCCATAATCTATGTTAACATAAAAATATTTTATGTTCATCTAGACAAAATAATGTAATGAAAGTATTCTAGAATTAAAAAATGATAGGTGAATGATCCTGTTTTGGAACTACCTTATAGAAATAGTGAATTTGTTTTCTATAATGATGATTCATTGAAAAGGCATGGTTGTGTCATTAAGAATAATGACTAGGAAATAGATTATGATTCCCGTTATTTGAAGCCTCGTGAGTTAAATTACCCTAAAAATGCTGTGGAATTAGTAGCTATTATTTTTGATTAAAAATTTGGACTCTTCATCTGTGTGGACAATGTATGAAATATAAACGGATCATAAATGTATTAAATATATATAATCACTGAGAATGAATTTAAAATGAGACTAAATTGATGGATAGAATTAATGACGTATTATGATTATACGATCAATTACCATATAGGAATGACATATAAAGTGGCTGGTGCTCTGAGTCAACAAATTAATACTCCATTAACCTTTTTTTTGAATTGGAGCCACTGCTTTTTGATTTGTTGATTTTTGGAATGGAAGTTGTTTGTGCAGAGGATTCTTATATATTGTTTCAGATGGTAGTGAAATCATATCTATATAACAAAATTAAGAATGTTTTAACTGATTACTATGAGTTATAGAAAAATTTATAATTAATTCAGATTGGTAATTTACAATAATTTAAAATCGATAATGATTGTTTTTTGAGGTTTTTATGAGGGTTATGTGTTCCTTGTGATTCAAAGTTGAAGAAAAATTTGTAATGTAAAGCTCATAGTTCTTAGTTCTTGGTTCTTACTGGCGGTACTATAATATACAAATATCTCGGTGTGATGGATTGAAAAGAGATATTGATAAATTTAATGGGAAGTGTTTAACATTTCAACTAGTTAATGAAGAATGATAGTTACCGAAAAGGATTATTTGGCTTTTTCCAACACCATAGTGTAAATGGGAAAATGTTTCCATGAATTTCATAGTAAGATTTAAATATACTTATCATGATAATAATAAAATTTGGGTTATTTTTGATCGATTGACTAAATATTCTCGTCTGTATCCTATACGAGATTAACTATCTCTATATCAACGTTATCAATTATATATTAAAGAGATAGTTAGTTTATATGGCTTTCCCCTATTCATTGTATATGATCATGATACGAGGATCACTTATAACCTTTAAAAGGCCTTAAGAGTTAATTTGGAAATGAATTAGATTTTGGTACAACTTCTCGTCCACAATCATATAGATAGTCAGAATGAACAATTCAGACATTAGAAGATCTGTTTCATTCATCTTTGATGGATTACCAAGGAATTTGGGACCTACTTCATTCTTTGGTTATGTTTTCTTATAATAAATGTTTTAATTATAGAATAAAATTTACACTTGTTGATGCATTATAATAAAATCGGTGTCAAAATCTATCTTTTTTGGATGAATTAGGTTAAAGGATATTTATGGGACTAGAATTGGTAGAATTGATTTAAATAAAATTATTTGATTTAGACACACATAAGAACATATTAGAGAAGGTATAAAATTTATGCCAATAACTGGAAGAAGGATCTTTCCTTCTAGGTTGGTGATAATGTTATTCTCAAAGTATTGTTCATAGAAAAGTGTGATTTTTATTTAAGAAGGGACAACTGAGTCTGAGGTTCATTTGACCCTATTAAATCCTGGATAATGTTGGAAAAGTAGCCTACAATGTGGATATTCTTCCATGTTTATCCTAGGTACCCAATTTTCTTCATGTTTAAATATTTAAAAATTATATTCAATAAATATCTCCTGACTTTAGTTCAGTTGTAGTTCAGTTGGAAGAGAATGTTTTTAATGAGGAACAACGAGTCCTGTTTCATGACCATAGAGAGATACTATTTAAAAATAAGATAATTCATTAGGAATTTTTTGTGTGAAAAAACTATATAGTTAATGAGGAAACATGGTAATCAAAATACTCTATGAGTGATAAATATCCCCACATATATGATAAGTGAATAAATTGCGGGGACACAATTCCCAAAAGAGGGGATGATGTAATAAACTAGATAATTATAGAATAATCCTTTACAATTTATATTAATATTTATAAAAAAGATATTATTTTTATATTAAAGTTTATGATTTTTTTGATAGCGTACTCAACACGAAATAATATTTATTTTTAAAATCCTACGTTGCACAAAACTTTGAGTTATACCGAAAAATATTTTTATAATGTTATTATTTTAAATAGAAGTTAACACCAATATGTTGTACTCTCATGAATGAATAGAACTGAAAAAAGTATTATTATAAATGTTTTTAAATGTCTTTACATATATAAAATTATTTTTATAGGCTTAAAATAAGAAATAATCTGATTTTAAGCATTAAATACTCTAATATTTTGAAAATCCATTTTACTGCCTTTTGATGGAGATCCATTTTTAAATCTACATTTTATCACATTTATATATTCCATTGGATGAAATAAATATATTTTATAAAATTTTAAAATCAATATTTATATTGGATTAATTTATGGTAATTTTCAAATAAAGTCCATTTTTAATGAATAGTGAAAATACCGCATTTAAAGTCAAAACCGCCTTTTCATATAATTTATTTATATTGATATAATGTTTTTTTAGTTTTAATGTGCAATTGGATTTTTATTTTATCATTATATCAAATTTTGGTAATTTGATGTAATTTCACTATGAAATTGGATATAAACAAATGTCAATTTTTTGGTAGGTTTGACATCTTAAAAACACACCTTTGGGTTTTGATAATGGGAATTAATTTTAAAATAATTTCTGAATCTTATGTGTTTTGAATTTGAAAAAATTGAGTCCATATTTTTAATCAATATGTTCAAATTCTTAATATAGGTACCTTTTATTTTTAGACATTAGGAATAGTAACATCTATAATTGATTTATCTACATTGTTAAAGGGTAAATCATTTAAATAAGGGTAAAAAAGAATATTATAATTAAATTTAACAATCCTAACATGTTTCCTAATAATATTGGATGAAATATTTATGATCATCGGAATCCTTGAGTTTATTTTCGGACCTCATGGGTCCACTTTTATGTGTAATGGACATTTTTTAATAATTAATTTAAAATAAATAAAATATAACATAAACATGACATTTGTTTCTAAAAAAAATTTTATATGGGGTTATATATGTGATATCTTTGACTATAAAAAGTTAATATGAAGATAAAATAATTTTAATATATCATGGTATTTTATTTAAAAATTTTATACATCAAATAAATAAATATATTTATGACACAATTATGGTGTTGTGATTACCTTATTAATGAATAATTTAAATAAATGTGATAATAAATAATAAATAAAATTTATTTAAAAACTAGTTATTCCATACAAAAATATTATGGTTTTTTATTACTTGTAATATTTGTATTACTAATGTTTTTTTAATGAATAAATTTATTATATATTTTGAAAATGTTATGATATTAACAGTATAGAAATAATAATAAAAGTGTTTAAAAAAATTATATTTTATTAAATGATATAATAGTCCAAAATCTATATTATAATTTAAAAAGACTTATATAATGTTGAAAATATCATTAATGAACCAGATGTGGTTTGAATGGAATGTTATTGTAACTATATTGACAATATATTTTTAATATACAAGAAGACATTGTAAGAGTTAAATTGTTTTTCAAAGGGTTATTGCTAAATGATGAGGTTACATTTGTGACCTAGACTTGTCTAAAACCTATTGTATGAGTGTTTTTCGACTGAAAAGTATCATATATTTGAAATAAATGTATTTGGGAACATTTGAACCCATAAATCATTTTATAATAAAATAAAACATCAAAACCGTCCTTCAGTGCCCCACCTCCCTCTAAGAAAGGGAAGCTATTTTACCAAATTAATCACACCTCTAAAGCCCCTTGAATCATCAATACTCTACCCAAATAATATCCCAACATACCTCTGTTACTAATAGAATCCTTAACCCATGAATAAGGAAATTCAAAAATGTCTTTTAGCTTCAATTAATGGGAGTTACACATTTATGTGGAAGCGTCTTCTCTACTGTTGCATTCCATTATTTTACATCTCCATTCCCTATTCTATTATTATTTATTTCTTACATACCAAAACCAGTATCCTAAATATAATAGGATATTTTTTTGTGAAAATTTATAACTATTCTTACACACACCTCCATCTAATAGATATAAACAAACTGTTTCAGAATATGAAAAACAACCACCTCACGAAATGATGATTGTTCAATTTTCCCCCATCCACCTCTCAGGGTGGAATATTTGTTGGAACAATATTTATATATGATTTATAATATTTTTGTATTTTATTCATGCTTATTTTTTTATTTAATGAATACCTATATACATTATATAATGTTTAAATATGATATATTCATTTGAGGAAGTGTGGACTACCACCCCATCAAAGTGATAAGACTCATTCATTCCATAAAAGTAACGTGTAAAAAAGGTGTTAATAAAATTGTGTATCATATAAAAAATAGTATACTATATTATAATTATAATATAGTAATATATCATTTAGATTGAATTCCTTTAAATAAAAAAATGTAATGAAAGTAGTGTTCATGTGTATATACTTCATACGGTCTCTATGATCTGTACATTTCATTTATTATATCCAAATGTTATGTACTATTATAAATTCATATATATACAGAATATATATGATATTTAGATCATTAATATCATTTGGAGATAATGGAATTTTGACGATAAGAATAATTTGTAATTATAACATGTCCGTTTTTTATTCCTATACTGAATATTGACAGAATGACCGATATTAACATAAAACATTAGGTAATTTTTACTACATTGTAATAAGTGATATAAAAGGATTATAAACATTAATAAGGTTTTTATTAGTGTTTCAAATAACACTTTTTTATTATTCAGGAAGAACAAGGAACATACATGATGAGTCAAACACAGGTAAGAGACTTTGTCTAAATCTCTTTTCATTGTGGCCTATTTTGATTTATACACGTCATTATTTTATACAATGTATATACCCATTTGAATTTTAATTTCATTCAAAGGGAATATTTATTCTATAAATAATTTTACTAAAAAAAAGTGATATTCTTTTTAATGTATACAATGAAAATGACCTTTCTACTGCCAAGAGCATTATTTGATATTTAGATTCCTTAACAACTCGTAATGTTTTTAAAATGAAAATAAATAATATAAAATATTTTTATGTATTTTGATATTTAAAATGTTTTTGATAATGGATTGATTATGTAAATATTTAGTAATGATATATTTTGATTTCAATGTGGAAATTTTATCTTTTATACAGGTGTTTATGTCATCAACCAAGGGTGGGTGATCCGGAGATAACATTACAATGAATTGGGTAACATGACATAGCTATGAATTAATTTTTCTTATAATAGATTCAGGTAATATTCTACAATGGGTATTCCAAACATAACTCTCTATGTAGCTATGAAATCTACAATATAATATGTTATGGATGCCACAAGTTACCTTTTATAATTTTTTATTTTTATGTGTTATTAATTAATCTTATTATTTAACGAGTTATGTCAATGATATTGTATTTTATGATTGAAAAGTATGATTTCATTGATTTTATGTACTATGGACTGATGATTTCTTTTCTTATTTTGTAACCCTTAAAAATCATTTTATGCTCACCCCATTTTTTTGAAATATATTTCACAGGGTATAAGGAAGTGCATGACACATGAAATATTCATGAATATTTATATTTAGAATTTAATTGTTGTCATATTTTAAGGAGTATAATTTTTCTGAATAAAATTTAATATTGAAGAAGTGTATACTTTTTAATTATTGATATTTATGTAACAGTTATTGCCTAATTATTTAAAACACTAAACTTGAAAATATTCTCAATCTGGAATTAGTGACCTAACTCAAGATTATATAATTTTTAAAGCTGGTGCCCAATAGATCAAATTCAACATATAAACAATAAACCACCCACAAAAGCTTCCATTATTATATGAACCGGATAAAATAACATATCATTATAATGGGGTTAATATATTGTTTAATGAAAAGGGGGTCAAAATATCCCCCTAAAAAGGGAGGACTTTTTCAAATGAAATATTCTACCAAAACATGATATTTCTAATGATTAGGAGGTTTGTTCACTTGATTTAACTTTTTATTCGTAAATAGATACATTTGGAGATGTATTATTATAATGTTTTGAGATCTTTTTTACATCTTATTTGGAATATCAATAGTGTTATCATCAAATATCATACATCATGGATCGATGGAACAAGTTCTTCTATATCAATCTATTAACTATGAGAAAGAATTTACAATTAGAGGGCTTTAATAAAAACCTAATAATCATATAAAAATAAAACATTTAACATATAAGGATTAACTTATAAATAAAATGTTTATAAAAAATTGTGATACCCTATGATTAAATCTTGGTTATATATAGTGAAAAAATTATCTCAATGGTTATTACTAAAGTGCACTGGTGCTATTGTCCAAAAATAAAAAAGCCATGACATGGAACCATAAATAAAGAGAGTATACATGAAATCATACTATTACATGATTTGAATCATAATTATTCTTCTAGAAGAAACCAAATATCATAATATTGATTGTATTTGGAAGATTATATATAATATTATAATTCAAAAATTAAAAATCAAAAAACATATATTTAGTCATGAAAATTAGCTCATAACACCCACATATCGATTAAATGTATGAAGGATAACCTTAAAAAATACATAAAAAATTGGATTATCTAAGAACCCCAGTAAGGTAAAAATATTAATAATAAAGCATAGCTCATGGGTTAACTGACATAACATGATGATATAAAATGGAAGGGAACATGAATACAAATTTTGATGATTAACATATATAACATGGGATCATGTAATAATGGAATAATATTAATGTTTATAAAACATAGAACATATGCAACACATGAGTCAAGGCTCATTTGATTTAGAGAATCATGAGTCACGGTAGACCACTGAGACTATTACACATGGGTCATGAGATGATGCTAACAACCAAAACATTTCCACCATATGTCTCATGAGACTAAACATTTCTCAAATAATTAGAGTTATATATGTGAATTCCCATAAGAATAGGTTTTATGAATATGTGCTTCATATAAATAATGTTACCTTAGGAATCAAATATAAATATAAGGTTTTCCGATGGAATAAATTTGACATCATAATCATTGCAAAAAAAAATAAAACAAGGGAATTCCATTATTGTGTCTAAAAAATATAAATTAAATTAATACATGGACCTTAATATGTGAAAATATTGTTATATCATGATATGTGATGTATGGAGTAAAAAAATTATAATATTTGGTTTTAATAAAACTTATAAAATTAAAAATTTTCTAAAGTTTAAGAGAAAAAATAAATGGTTTATTAAAAGGGAAAAGACATAATTTTCTAAAATAAAAATACAAATGAACAAATATAGTTCTTCCTTATAAACAAGTTATTTAAGATAAATAATGACATATTAAATTATAACATGGAGTTCCCATTAAAAAGGTTAAGAAACTGTGAGGTTTCCTTTATGTTGGCTTTCTTATTAGTAATAATTGATAAGTATATTTTATTAAAACATTTACTTCCCCCTAAAATAAGGATGATATTATTTTGATACCTATGATTCAAAAATATACCCTGAATTTAGAAGCAGGAAATAAATTGATTGAATAATTACATTTTGATAATGAAAGAAAAAACAGTTCCATAGATGAAAAATAGTGGTTTGGAAATAATCTCATATAATTTGTCTGAAAGTGTTGTTCAGATGAACATAATGAACAAGATAATAAAATTAGATAAATTTATTATTTAATTAAATACAATTTATTCTTATAATTTTTTTAAAAATATATTATGTTAATTTAGGGACTATTTTGATTGGTTATAATTTATAATTTCAACATTTAAGAGTGTTTATTTTGTCGTTTTTCCGGATAGGTTCATTTATATAACTGTATGAAAGATCACATAAAATAAAAATCGTTTTCCAGGATTGAAATTATATCTAATTAATGAACTTATAGTTTATTATTTTTCCTTATATATAGTTTTTTAAATTCTATGAGGATAAATAATTAAATAATACAATAATGATAATAGGTGAGAATGATTTTTCTGTTTCTCATTCATCACGAATTTGTTTTGTTATATAATTTAATATTATGTATATATAAGGGTTCCACAACATTAAATATGTTGTAATATATATATTACAATATTTTTTAAACATAATAATAATTTATGAACAACCATGATGGATTTAATGAAAATTGAAAACTCATCATGCTACAATGTGATAAATTAACACATCAAGTATGATGTTTTCATTTTTAAGAACAAAATTCTGAATGGAAAGTAATGTTAGTGGATTATTACATTAAATTAATTACATTCTAGTATATTTGAGATAATGGAGTTACCATTCTACTAGGATATGGTGAGCTGAGGAGATAATAATATATTAAAAACAATTTATGGAAATTAATAGTAATAATTGAAGGTTTTTACTTCATGAATTTATCCTCATGAGAACCTCTTTTATGAACATGAGTTTGGAAATTAATCATGAACAACGGAATCTAGAAATGGGGAAGATAATTGGGATTTCGTTTGGATTGTATATATAAAAGATTAAAGCCATTATAAGTGTGGGAAAATAGATGGTGAGTGGTGGTATTTATAGTGTAGCGGAGGGTGTTTGATTATTATTTCTTTTCATTAATTTATTAATTTTTCTTGGGACTAAGAATATTTTAGATTATTATGAAATAACATAGTAACATATTCATATGGGTTTGAATTATTGTCCGTTTAATTCCTCATGTACTAATTAATGACTTAAAACTGCAACTATTTACCATATACCGTAAATTTCTATAATTCACTATTCCCAATAAATTCAACAATATTAGTAAAATCCCAAAAATTCATTGTAACCTTTTTTTGATTGGTAAGATAAAAAATAAGCATCATTTAATTAAAATAAATTTTATATATATTGAATTAAAATTTTAAATAAAACTATCAATTATGTGTAAATAATTATTATAAAATTATAACTGATTTTATAAGACTAAGAAAAATTTATTATTATTTTATAAAATTATATTATAATAAAAAAATATCGATTTATGAATCTTTTTTAAGAATAGTTTTTTTTAAAATATATATATACAATAATTATAAAATTTTAAATTAAAATTATGTTTTTAAAAATAGAAACATTTAATTTATTATTTTTGAAACAATCATTTATTTATTCAATTATAGAGTAATATCTTATTTTCATTAAAAGTTAGATATATTTTATTTATACAATAATTGGTGAGGTTACTATTCTATTATTTGTGTTTATTTTCATAAGTGTCACGTTACTATTACATATGTTATATTTCTATTCCATTTTTTTATGTTCCCTATTTTATATAAATACAAATTATTTAATTAAATATTAATTAATAATGTGTTTATTGTGTTCTATAGAGGATATAATGATATTTATACTATATAACATTACTATAAGAATAGAATTTTCATTGAAAATGATTCGATTCATAAAAAACACCAGATAAATATATAACTTATAAAAATATTATAATAGTTAAAAGTGCAATAACTTAATATTAGTGTTTTAGAGTATTAATAAATCTTGTAAATAAAAAAAATGTTTTATAAAAAGTAATTTTTTTTAATTTATGAAACGTCCATAAATTATTCACTCGTCTAATTCAATACCAATCACCATAACAATATTTTTTACATCATTACTATTCAAACATTCCCATTTCTTAATTAAATTAATTTAAAAACATTTGACGGTAATATAATTCACTATATGGTATAGATAATGAGAACAAACTGTTAGTCCATGAAGTTAATGAAAAGACATAATGGTTAATTTAAATTAAAATATGTCATATTTAACAATTAAAATTCATTATCATATATTCAACAATGAAATAATGTAATGTAATTATATGGATTATATTCATAGAAGTACAGAAAAGTTATACAAGTAGAGTGAGAATAAAATAATATTGATGGATTATTGGGATATAGTCTTCAAATGGCCAATGTCACTCAAAATAAAATACAATTTGATAACAAGGAAAGTAATTTCAAAAAATCAATAATGGAATAATTCAACAGGTTAATTTCAAAATAATTCCCATATACAATAAGTCCTTAACCAATGAATTCAGAGACTATATAACAGGATCACCCATATTGAAATATAATTTCAAAGAAAAATTACATAAATAAAACTAAATGAACCACTTATTTTCATCTGAAAAGATACATATCAACATAAACCCATGAATCTAAAAGGAAAGAAATTTTTTTTGGTAACTAATTCCTTAACAAGAGGACAAATTAATGATATTAAATTTTTTTTCTCAGAAATGGAAAAATGGTGGTATAAATGATGATTAATATGTTACATTATATAGTGAGAGTGAAAAGTGACACATAATGAAAAATTATATATATAATTAATGAAATTATTTAGGCAAACCCCTTATTGGGATTATAATATATGATGTAATATTATAAAAATTAATTGATTATGTAGTTAAATTTAAAATACATATAATATAATATGTAAATAAATATTAAATAGTTAGATCAAAGAATAAAAATAATTTGAATGATAATATTCCAGTTCACTAAATATTTTCAAATATTTCTTCTTCATATCTTATAGAAAGGAAACCAAAGAAGGGTTAGATTTTGTATATGGTAATAGTTATGTATAGTTTAATAAATAAATAATAAATTTAATATAATCTATATAGAATGTTAAATAACTATAAACACGTAACATTTAATAAAAAACATGAGCCTTTAATGAATTCATGTATAAGATCAATTAAGTAATCTTATGGAAAATAAAAAATTAATTTTCAATAAAATAAAAATCAAAATATTATATTCATTTATATCTTATTTAATGTTATATCTAGCATTAAAACCTTACACCAAGTCAATTTAATTGATGTATAGGTATAGACCAAAAACCCCATTACTACGTGCTTACAAATTTTTATCACAAGAAAATTTAATTGATTATTGTGATATTTATAATCAAACTCCATAAAATACATTATTTCAATGAAAATATACATATATTTAATGTAAAATTAAATTGATGAATGATATTTCTTTTATTTAAATATTTATATTTAGAAAATAATAACGATTTATTAATATTTTCCTTTGTCAATCAAATAAATTTTTTATTGAAACACCATAATTAGAAATGGTATATTGTTTAAGAAATAATTATATAAGTGATAAACAATATGGATATTTAGTGGAAATGTATTGTCAAATTATAATAAAAATGTTATTGATTCATGTGAATATTAAGGACTAAAAAATTGAATAGTAATGTAAATTTCCTTATATTCCTTGGTAAAAATCCCAATATGATTTCTATAAAAGATCATTAAAAACATTCATGAGGATGATAACTATTTGGAATCGAAAAAATTAAAATTAATAATTCTCATAATAAAAAGATTTTTTTTTGAAATTATCATTTTAATTAATTAAAATAATCTTCAAATAAATAAATTATCACTATATATGATCTGTTTTTTTTTGAATTAAGGTATATTAAAACAAATAATCATTTATCATATTTGATAAAACATTAACATGATATTAGTTTGGAAGATTAAAAAAAATTTATTATATTCAATTTTTTTAAAGGAATGAATGGGAAAAAATTATTAAGTAAATAATTTTATAAAATAAAAACTATTATTTTAAAAAATTTAAGGAAAATATTGATATGGAAAAAAATATCCCTGACCGGGTAGACAAATGTTTTGGTTTTCCATAAAAATTTGAATTTGTTATATTGGGTACATAACATGTTTCAAATTAAAGGATAATATATAATTTCTATAAATAACCACAAGAGAATAAAATAGTTGTAGTTTATTGTATAATTATAAAACAACTACACCACAATAGACTTTAAATTAAATAATCCTGAATAATTATGAGATTATAAAATTCTCCCAAATTAGTTTGGTAACTTTTGAATCATAAACAAAATGTCATAAATAATATCGAATGAATTATTAAATAAGAAGAATATAAATGGATTCATGATATATAATTTAAGTGGTATTTCACGCATATAATATAAATATATAGGTTCACAATAACAACTATATCTTAATAGAGTGGAAATTGAGAAGAAATCAGTTAAAATATCATACTATTGATGTTAATTTTAATCAAATAATTGATTATATGTATAAAATTTATATATATATATATATATATATTTAAAATACAATATAAAATAATAAATATTCATCACAAACATAAACATTTAATATCAATGATAGTGAGCAAAACAATATAAACCAATGATAAATAAATTGGGTAATAAAAACATATACCACATGGAAACATTTACAAAATATACCCTTTGACGAAAAAATATAAAATTTACGTTATAACGTTATGAATAATGAATTATTCATTTAATTAAATTTCAAGGGTAATCATATATACTATATATTATAAATTATGAATACAACATTAGAATAAGAATTAATTAAAAGAAATTGAGATGAAATCTCAGACTTGATTTCTGACTCATCACCTATGTTATTTATATTCTATAATATTAATATTATTTTAACAATAAAATAAAATTTTTAAATGAGTTTATATTAATTAATAATATTTTATATGTAATTTCATAATCAATTTTGTTCTAGTTGGATGTTTTGATGATATCTAGTTAATATATCCAAAATGGAAACAGATGTTTTAATATGTTAAAAAAGGTAAATATTTTATCTTATTCAAAATAATATTAAATAAATATGTTTTATTTTTATAGATTAATTATAATTATTTATGAATCAATGATATATTTTTATGAAAAATGAACTTAATTGCAATATAAATATCATATTAATACATTAAACATAGTTATATATTGTATTCATTTTAATTTTCTATGTAATATAAATTACATTAAATTTTGAATGTTGTAATCATCACGTACAAACAAACGACATTACGATATTTTTCTAAATTGAAAGTAATAAAACTATAGTATATATTAAATATATTTAATGATAAATAATTCATTAATATCATATATATAATATATATATAAAAACCATCTTAGAGTTGTTTAATCAGTAAATTTATTACATGGGTTCTAATGGTGGTAGGCATCCATACCCACCAATGGTAGTTATAATTCAATTTTTGGGATGATAATATGGATATCTGTTATTAAATAACAAAATAATCACATAGTAATGGAATCAGTTATTCAGAAAACTTTTAAGGTTTAAAAATAATTGTTTATAAAAGAATTTTATAAACAAAATAATGATTATAAATTTTTTTTATGGTAATATATGAAGGGATATTTTCATGTATTATCCTGACCAAAATTATTTTTAAATATAACAAACATTTTGATGAGGTTCCCATTTATAATTTTGGGGAGAGGATCTTTTTGAAATTCCTAATGTATTAAATAATAAAAAATATTTCACCTAGAAAATGTCTTCTAATTGATATATTTATAAGATATAATGTGTTTGGGAATAATTAATATCATAAATGTAAATATTTAAATGTATATATTAGGATTTAACCCTTATATTTATGATTTAACTAGTGGTATCCATATATTCCAATTATATTGATATATATATTTTTATATATTTTTTGGTGTAATGATAGTAATTATAAAATGAAAAAATATCATCGAATTGATAATTATTTTTACTTTGGAAAATTTTCCAATAATAATGAGTAATATGGGATTTTATGATTTATAAATTATTTTTGAAATCATATTTACTATAAATTACATTAATGAAAATTTAAAATAATAAATTTATTTTATTATTTAAAATAACACGACTGTAATAGATTTCAAATAAATTCATTTATAACATTTTAAAAAATATTTATCTATTAAATTATAGGATGAAAAATAATTCTTTCAAATTATATTATTTTTATATTTTTAAATATTTGATTTTATTATTCCATTTATTGAATAAATACCATGTTTGACATGCATATGATTTTAAAGAAATTATTCCATCCAAAGAATTAATAATTATGTTACCATAAAATATAATTTACATTTAATACATATGATTTTAATTAAAAATGTTGTGTCTTTATATCTACCACAAAATTTTATAAAAATTTAAAGAGTGGAAGTTACAATTTTTACTTTTAGTTATATTAAATAATATAAGGCTAAAAATTTTGGAATAATAGTTTAAAAATGATACGTATTAGTAATTTTAAACCATATAGATTAAATATAATGTATCAAAAAAATTAATGAATTTTTTATGGTCAATATTTAGTCCATGTCATATTAATTTGTATATTAATTTTTTTATTTAACCAAACAGTTTTGATAATTGGTTATTATAGTTAAATTTTGTAATTACTACACATAAAACGAACCAATTTTAAAAATATTTACCTCTTGATTCCCAATATGGAATCCATTTATAATGATTAAATTAAAAAAACCTAAATTAATTTAATATAAAATTAAACACACAAAGAGAAAAATAAATTTCTCTAAAAATTGTATTTTTCTTGATAATGATTCTATAATGTTATCATTATGAATATAAATATTAAATAGATAAATTCAATTCAAATATATATAGGATAAAAATTAAATTTTCTAAATTTTTATTTATGGTTCCTAAAAATTAATTGGAACGGGAAAACATTATGAACATGAAAATAGTTCTAAGGAAATAAAGTTTTAAGGGAAATAACATATATATCAAATATAGAATAATTTATGTTTCAAATAGTATAAATATAATTATTATAAATAAAATATATCATATTTAAATTTAATACCAATACTAAAATATAAATGTACATTAAATTATCTAATTTAATGAAAGATTCAATGTTTTAAAAAATTGTTATCTTTCAATATTCACTAAAAGACCAATCTATTTATAAAAATCATAAAACGTCACCCAAAGATAATTATTTATATTATAACATTAAAATTATTTAATTTTTATAAAATTCTTCACTAAAATTTCAAAAAATTAATTATATTATCTATTAGAAATAGATTGTAATTGTTTTGAAGAATATTGATTATCTGTGAATAATATGTGTTTACTAAAAATTATGTGGTTATTAAATAGAAAATAATAAATAAATTTATATTGATTTGGAACCATACACAAATTTAAAAAATTAGTTAATCATATTTTAAAATTTCAATACAACAACTACTTTAAAATGATCATATTTAAGTAATATTTTTTCGGTCATTTATGTCAAGTGATCAATCTAATATATTTTATGAATAATTATTTTATTATTTTAAAATATCAAGGAATGAAATTATCACTGAATTTAAAAAATTATGTCTTCAAAATTTTATCCATTCATAAAAGATCAAGGGTTTTACAAATGAAAATTTATATATATTAATCCAACAACATAAATTTGTTTTTTAAAATATCTTCTTAAAAATAAGGGATAATAAATATAATGTTCATCTTGAAAAACATAAAAATATGTTTCAAAATATGAAAACATTAATATAAATTGAAAATATATTCATGTAGGAGAAAATTAATTCCCAATGACAAATTAATAGCGATTGAAAACATGGAAAATAAAATGTTAATGGCCGCAAAGTGAAAATTCAACAACAGATAAAAATGAAATTTATTCATCAGATTAAATATAAATATAAAACATTATTATTTCATGAAACTATTTGAAATGATAACCGATTATTTCACTATATTGAGAGAGATAACTAAAAAATATAATTAATCATTTAATTTTTTATTTTAAAATAAAAATTTCATCATTTTGAAGTGCTTGGATAAATTTCAAAATCTTTTTTTACTCAATGAAATGAGTATATAATATGACCTCTTTATTCATAAAACACTTTAATTAAAATTTAACAAATCATATACTCCATAAAATAATTACAATATATTTATCCCATTATTAATAATATAGAAATTGTTTTCACAATGTATGATATGGCTCAAAAAATGAATGAAGCTTCAGATGAAGAAATAATTCATTAATAAATAACCGACAATAAAAAATTTTATTTGACATAAGTCATCGAATAAATAAATAAACTAAAACCCCAATTAAATTCAATAACCTCACCATTAAAGAATGTCTAGACCTCAAAGGACATCTCATACCCTTTGTGATACACCCCAAAATACATAATATCATTATTTGAAAATAATCGTTTATATCAAAGGTAATTGATATATATATATATTTATTAATTTATTTATATCCCAACATAATAAAACATCACCCATAATATCGTTAATCACTTTAAAATAATAAAAATTAATAGATATTTATTTATATAATTTATTTCCCAAAATGTACTTAATATTTATCTGTCAAACCATTTGACTACAAGAAATATTATATAATCCAATCCATCATTTAGGATTTAGGTATTCACCACACCCTTTTCATATTTTTATTGGGGGTTCATGACTAGAGGATTTACTTGATGTGATGATTTCTAACACTACCCTTGGATTATCATATTTTAAATCTATATAATCCATATAAACATCCTAAAAAATATTATGATCATCCTTGAAAATAACATTAATTTTCCAATGACATTTCTACTAATAAATTTTTTTACATCTTTATTTGAAAAAATAAAAAAATATTAATTGATAATTATTACCATAAAATGAATTTTTAAATTAACCCTAAATTTTATGAATGATAGAAAACATACACACGCAAAGATATTTATATTATATTAAAGGTTTTTACCTCACAAGAATAAAACATATAATAATACAAAGGGTGTTAATCCAATTAATTTATATAAAATATATACATATTTATTTTAAACAATCAAAAATAATCCCTCAATGGGGGAATCAATACTTTTATACATATAATAAACTATAAAATTATCAACCCATGACACTTTTGGTTTATCCTTTGTCTATATAGAAAACAAAAGTTTTCTACTGGTTTACTTCAATAATTATTCACGATGATTCATAGAATAAACGATAATTTACCAATGAATATATTCATAGTATGAAAAACCCATGTTTCTATTAAGGGACCATTCACCGTGGAAAATAATGACGGATGAGACAATGCTGAATGAACCATTTAGAGTTATTGCCCTAAGAGAAATGTACACCCAAATAATGGAAATTGTAATACAAAAAATGATTTATTTTTATTAAATATATATAATATATACATTACTAAATCATTTGTGAATTATAAATCACATATAATTTTCCTCAAATTGAGACATATGGGAATATTACTAAATATAAAATATCATAATATTAATTCCAATGTTTTATACTAAAATTTATCTAATACCAACTATGATGAACATAACCCTTTTAGTCCTAGCTTGTGGTTGAATTATTACATATACACTATATACAAGGAATACTATCGTTAATCCTTATATAGTTAACAAGTATTTATAAATAAGATAAATTATTCAATTACACATTACATTTGCATATATAAAAAAATAGTGAATGAAAACATTATGAATCCTTGAACTAATTAAAATATTAATTATTAATATCCAAGGGATAAAATCCAAATTAAGGATGATCTCAAATTCCATGTATGGATTATATATATTTTTATCTAACATTAATAAATATGGAATAAAATGTATAGATATGAAAATAACAAAAAACACATGGCATTTAATCAATAACCTTAGAATGTACTGTATTTATAGAAAATTTCAAAATGTTAATATCATTGATAATAATATAGTATTCCTCATTAAAGGAAATTATTTGAATTATATTTCCTGATCTGTGACATCCTGATATTCGTAGACGCATGATGTGAAGACAATAATGTATAATCAATGTGTTTCTATATACCATAAACTGATTTGATGATAACATATTGATTTCTCTCATGATACATGATTATGAATCAATGATATATCTTTAATAAGTCTTCACTCATCCATAAATGAAAAATTCATTCATCATATATTGAATTATCAATTAATTTTTAAAAAATTGACTTATTAATAAATAATTGTATTGAGTAATAAATATATATATATATCAAGGTTGTCCCCAATCATTCAAAAAAAAATTTGTAGTTAAATGGTGTATGTAAAAATGATATCTAATTTAAGAAATATTTATATATATTAAAATTAATTTTTATATTTAAGGATAATATAATGATTAATGATTAGATGGAGGTTAATGACTAATGGAAATGTTAATGGCTTCAAAACTCATCAGTATGGTAAAAGTAAAAAATTTTATAGGAAAATATCATCAAAATCCATAAAAATTACTAATTTAGATTTTAAAATTATAATATATCCCACTTTAGTATGAATAAAAAACTGGATTTTTCATTGATTCATATAAATACCATAAAAATCATTAAATATTAATGCTAAAAAATGTATTTTCACTTTGAAAATCAGATTTTAAAATAAAATTAAAAAAATTATAAAAAAACATTTAAACAAAATTAAAATTGTAAACTTGTAATATAATATTCAAGGAGGTTATTTTTTATGAATTTGGGAAAAGAATCTTCATTTTTCCTATGTGAAAACAAAAATTCTTATCACATTTGTAGTAAATATAGACAAAGTACCATATTCTATAATTGATATGATGATTACCTTTAAAATATATTTTAAAAAAGAAAATTGAAAAAAAAATTAAAATAAAATGTATAATATTTAAAAAAAATTATATAATTTTTTTTAAAATATTGATATAGATAAAAATGATTTCAAACTGAGGGGAAAAACATGTCAGTTTACCTTAAAAGTGACACATAGTTATATTAAGAAATTAAATAGTGGAGAATGAAATGAAAACATTAAATTTCTAGAAATAATCATAAGAGAAGTAAATATTTTTGTTTTGATATAGGAAAATGAAATAATTACCACATCAGATAAATGAACACAAATAACTTGGGATAATGATGATATTATTAAAAATCACATACCACATTGGTAACTATTGAATCATAACCATATTGAAAAAACCAAAACGATATTGTAAATAACATAATAAAAAATAGAATAATTACATAAAATATAAATGTTCATGTAGGTACACACCACATATAAAAATTTGTGCATAATACTAAATAATATAGAATGATGTTAAAATTGAAACAAAATATCTAAAAATTACCATAAAATTTATACGATAATTAATAAATGAACTTATTATGTATATCAAATTTAAATACTAATATATTTTGTGTAAATATAAAAAAATAATAAAAATCTATTACACAGAAAATATAAAAATATCAAAAGCAATGAATAAGTAATATAACCCAATATAATGAAATTATGTTATGAACCCCATTTCCACTTGGTAACATTCTAATCACATAACCTTGTTTGAAATAAAATAAATTAAAATTTTCAATATCATGAATAATGAATTATTCATGATAGAACATGTAAAATGGGAATCATTTTGAGAATATAAAATAACATATGTATATAGCGTTTAAATAAGCCTCATTGAATGAAAATTGAGATGAAATCTCAAACATCCTCTCCAAATCATCATGTACATTCTTTATCCACATAAATAAAAAAATTAAATATTTACTTGATTATGAACCATTTTAATGTATATTTTAATGTTTATTTAACATAGTACCATGTTATATTAAATTATTTATTAAGTTATGTTCATGTTAGATGTTTTGAGGATATTAACATCATATGTCCATAATAAAATAATTAAAAGGAATATGCTAATAGGGAATAATATTATGTCATAAAAAATAATAATCATAAATTAATACTAATTTCTATAAAAAATTTATAAATTTTAATCCAACTAGGGAATATGGTTATGAAAAATTATATATGTTACAACCATGGATAAGATATGTTATAGAATTTCATGAGTAATGATACCACATTTGAATTATCATTATAGAAAGAAAATAAGTAATATTTTTTTTCGTATAAAAATAAAATTAAAAAATAAATATAATTTTATTTATTTAAATAAATCTATATTATGAATTAAAATAATATGTTTAGGAAGAATGAATCACAAATCTGTAGGGATGTGTTAATGCAAATGATTGCACGAAAAACACAATCATTTATTTAGTGAAGGGAAATTTAGGAAATTATATGATACAATATACCTAAAACATTATTAAAAAATTATTAATATAACACACACACACACAAAAACACACACACACACATATATATAATCCACCATTTAAGCCTTATATGAGTGGTGGTGATGGAAAACAGATTACCTAAGTTTGCAAGGAGGTAGTCCACTAAACACAAGTAGAAAAATATTAATTCTCATTTTATAGATGTAGATATGGATATAGGATATGAAATCAACTTAAAGAAATATGATTATGTGATATAAATTATTTTTATTATATAACCATAGTTTAGTAATATTAGAATGAGGTGAAATAATAAATAAAAATCAATCAGTTATAAACATAACTAATTCATCTTAGCTTATATTTATGTTTAAACCAAAAGGCTTCATATGACAGTTTTATTAAAGAAAATTAAACTATTATTAGAGAAGGGATCTAGTTAATTTATTAACATTTGTATTTCATAAAATAAAATTATTTCGATTTGTGACTAAAAGTTGTAGTGATGTTACTTTTTATAAATGTGGGGAGGGGAACTTTTAATTTTTCATTATGTAATAAATTAATTAAAATTATTTCTTTAATTTATTTATATAATATTATATATTATGAATATATAAGGATTATGGGTAATAATAAATTCATCAAATAAAAAAAATTAAATTGGTGATTAACATTATTTTTTAGCCCCCATTAACACATTTTGATAATTTCTTTGATAACATTGTTTTCAAATCATACATGGTCAATATAGTTATTAAAAAATAAAAAATGATCGATGAATATAATCAATTGATATTTATAATCATATAACCATAAAATGTATAATAAATGTGATATTTATGAATTTTAAATCTTTTAATATAATATGGTATATTATAAAATAATGTTAGTTCCATTTTAGAGCTATTTATTTAATTTGACATTGAAAAAAACTTGATGGAAAAGGAATTATAATATATTCAATTATAACCAATTTATATTACATATATATATATTATTCAAGGAGAAATATATTTCATTTAAATTAGATCACTTTAAATATTTTTAAAATCATTTATTTGATTTTACAATTAATTTGATAAATATATCATCATGGTTTCATATGAATTAAAAAAAACTATTTCATCCAAAAAAATTAAATGTAAATTAAAATGAATAATAATAATTTATCATGACTACAACTATTTATAATATAATATAGGATTCTATATCATATTTACTAAATATTATGGTATTTAAATTCATTACATTAGAAATTTTTAAATTTCATTAAATTATATAATATAAATCTAAAAATGATTGAAAATATATTATAGTCATATATTAAAAAAATTTATCGTTATGAACATTATATATGTATAAAATAAAACTAAGGATTTTTTAAATTATTATGTCCTTATCATTTTATTGTTAGACATAATTACTATTTTTATTTATAGAGTAGTGATTACTATTCACTATTGTCACTATTCATAATTAATAAAGTATGGTTTCTATTTAAAACTTTTCGGCAAACAAATTCAAATTATGTTATAAATTATTCCACGTTAAATTCATATAATTGAATAAATTCACAATAATTAATGAAACAATGCATTAAAAAAAGTGGTTTTTAGGAAATTAAATTTTTAATGGAAAAGATGATTTTACGTAAACTATATGACTAATAATCATCATTATATGAAGTCAAATACACAGAATAAGATATAAAATAAGTAAATATCATTATATTGGTTTATATTTTAGGGTTATTTAAATTATCTAGAATTAAAAAAATGTATTCACTTAATAATTTTTAAAAACAATTAGTTTTTAGGATGAAAATATATTTACACCAAAATAAAAAAATATATAATAACATTATATATGGAAAATTACTATGGATGTTATTTGGGGGGATGTAAAATTATGTATTATTTTTCTTATATAATTTATGTTATTATTTTTTTACTTGCAAGCACTACATAGTGAAACATAATTGTTGATGTTGGGTAAAATATGGCCTTTTAGGGGAATTTTGTTCATTTAGTTTATTTTTATATCATTATCATTATCCATAAAATTTACCCAATAGGTATTGAGGTGGGTCATTTTGAGTATACATGTATACTAATCCTCAGAATTAAAAAATTATTTTAATGGTTTCTATAGAGAATTAAATGATCATGGAATACATTACCTACCTATATTTTAGAGCTGATGTTATAGTTTTTGGACAAATTTTTATATTTTGAATCTTAAATTAGAAACGTTTATTTTTGTGACATAACATTATTTGTGGATTATGTATTTATATTAACATTTTTAATATCATGATGAAGATTGGTGATTTTTTATTATTAATATATTGGGTCGTATTTTAATAATATTTGTTATTTTTAGGTTCTATAACATCAATTATATTCATCAACCAAATTCATATTGGATTCTATCCTCCGTGGTTAATCCTATAATAACTGTATGACTAAGATAGATTCTAAGTAGTTCTAGGACATGAAATGTTGGTTTTTCACATTTCTCAACCATAGTGGTTACAAAAACTGTATATATATCTTTTTATTATAATCATTTAAGAAAAAATTAAGTATTTAAAATATTTTTTTTTCAAAATAATATATTACAATATTGACATGTGTGGTATGGATTCAACAGCCATCCACTTTCAGATTCCCCATTTATATTATGAATAAATCTGCAAGTGGACAATCTTTTTTTTTTATACCACTAAGTTATAATTTTATATAATGAATCATAGTGGGCGAATTTTAGAGAATATAAATTTAAAACTGAACATTAGATGAGTTTTTTAATGTTTATAATGATTCCCCATTCATTAATATGATTCGATGGATTATTCAATAATAATAATTTTTAAAGATTCAAGAATGATATTCTATATGATATTTTCATCAAGGGAATATATTTTAAGAAATAATATTCAAATTTAGAATCATTCATTTTTATTTAATATCTTATACATTTTAAATATTTTATTATAAAAAAAATGTCGTCGTAGGATATTAGGGTTTTTAAATATCATTGATATAATTGTATTTAAAGAATAATATTTTTTTATAATTCATTTATCATAATTTATATTTCATTCTATCATTACTTTACTAATATTTTGAAAAAAATATAAAAATATTCACACATTTATCCATTTTCAATGATGCATAAGAACGTCATTAACATTTCAAATATTATGTATATTAATCATGTAATATTGATTAATTTACATTAATTTAAATATATGTATATTATTTTTGGGAAAATATCATTTATATTGTTTTATATAGTTTTATATAATATTCTATATGATTTTAGATAAAGTATAACATGAATATGTAAAATTTAATTTGACATTAAGATGTAATTTTATAATGGGATAAATTTTTTTTCTTAGTCTAAAATGCTCAAATTTCATTTTCGAATAATAATATTAATATTATATATACTAATTAATTTTTTTTAATTTTTAAAATATTTAAATATTATTATATATAATATTATTTAAATATACTCCAATATGATGAAGAATTCAACATGAATAAAAAATCAAATATTAAAAGTGTTTAAGATGGGTTACTATAAATCTAACACATTTAACCATCATTTTAATTATAAATAAGTTTTATATGAATATATAGTATTCTATAATGTTCACTACAATATTATGAGTTAAAAATAATTATATGAACATTAATAATAAGGATTAAAAATATTAATTCACTATAAAACTATTATTTTTTTAATGTAATCCAATATTAGTACACATTCAAAAAGTAGTTGTATTTATAATATTTAAGTTATTAAAAATATTATGTTATCTCAAAACAGTTCAAAATTATTACAAAATTTTTTATATTTTTATAAAATATCATAGATAAATATATATTAATTGTCACGACCCATCCTCGGGGCCCGTGCCGTGACTACCCCAAGCCCGCCTTCCATAGGCCAGGGGATGACGACTTGCACCAAGGTGTAAATCCCAATAAAAAGGGAAGACATTGCCTTTGTAAAGTAAACAAGCACCATAGAGTACAAGCGGAAGAAGTAAACACTAAGTAAAAACTGAGTACAACAGTAAGTACGGAAAATAAAAGGGGATGGAAATACAACCCCAATTGTAAAGTACAACTCGAAAGGGAAAACATCAACAGTAAAGTAAAGCCGCTACACCGAGCTGTCCACTGGAAATCCCACCTGAAGGGTAGGTACAGATAGCTCCTCTGCTCCTCGGGTCCCGCCGTCCGCTCCGAGCACGTCTCGCCCAGTGGTCCACCTCCAGGTATCGTCCTGCTCTGCAAGCCTCAACCACGATCCACGATGTCCGTCGTCTGCAACCAACACAACATAGTGCGGGCATAGCCCGTGCAGGGGTGAGTAAAAGCTACTCAGTAGGGACCTCGAGACCCCCTTTAGGTCTCCCAATATCCACAAAGGATAAACCACAAAGGAAAGATACAATCACGAAGTAACAACCGACACTGCTTAGGTATATGCCCATACATATACCTATGTCATCAATTCCAATATGCTCCAACCTCCGAGCCCAAGTACAACTCAGTCCACACAGGAAAGTATACGTATTCCACACAGGAAAGAAAAACGTCATCCATAAAGGATAACACAACACAATCCACAAAGGTGAGTAAACATGATTTTAGCTCACACAGGTATACATCGTCGAAAAGGTGAAAGAGATGATCAGAAATAGATACTGAATCATCTAAGCTGGGACCCACATAGGATACAAGACCAGCTGTCTTAATTGATTCATCTATATTGGGACCCACATAGAATACAGGACCAGTATTGAATCATCTATGCTGGGACCCACATAGGATACAAGACCAGCACACCTAGGACCCACATAGGATACAAGACCAGCTGTCTTCATTGATTCATTTATATTGGGACCCACATAGGATACAAGACCAGTATTGAATCATCTAAGCGGGGACCCACATAGGATACAAGACCAGCACAGCTATGACCCACATAGGATACAAGATCAGCTGTCTTCATTGATTCATCTATACTGGGACCCACATAGGATACAAGAATAGTATTGAATCATCTAAGCTGGGACCCACATAGGATACAAGACCAGCACAGCTAGGACCCACATAGGATACAAGACTAGCTGTCTTCATTGATTCATCTATACTGGGACCCACATAGGATACAAGACCAGTATTGAATCATCTAAGCTGAGACCCACATAGGATACAAGATCAGTTTTCTTCATTGATTCATCTATACTGGGACCCACATAGGATACAAGACCAGTATTGAATCATCTAAGCTGGGACCCACATAGGATACAAGACCAGCACAGCTAGGACCCACATAGGATACAAGACCAGCTGTCTTCATTGATTCATCTATACTGGGACCCACATAGGATACATGACCAATATTGAATCATCTAATCTGGGACCCACATAGGATACAAGACCAGCACAGCTAGGACCCACATAGGATACAAGACCAGCTCTCTTCATTGATTCATCTATACTGGGACCCACATAGGATACAAGACCAGTATTGAATCATCTAATCTAGGACCCACATAGGATACAAGACCAGCACGGCTAGGACCCACATAGGATACAAGACTAGTTGTCTTCATTGATTCATCTATATTGGGAATCTCTGCACAGTCGTCGTCGTCGAAGTCGCATCCAGCACTTGGGTTTCCGCACACAGCAAGCTCGTTCGGGAGGGTCC
The DNA here is from genome assembly GCA_963277665.1 of Viscum album. Classification (NCBI taxonomy): domain Eukaryota; kingdom Viridiplantae; phylum Streptophyta; class Magnoliopsida; order Santalales; family Viscaceae; genus Viscum; species Viscum album. Next base: position 49,849,928 of record OY728143.1, on the reverse strand, counting down.
ACTCCACGAGCCGAGAGGCACATACATCAACTAAAACAAGGTCCGAAGTTGATGTATACAGATGATCCGTATCGTCAACAGGAACTCAACATCGCAGACGGTGCGTCAATCAGACGCCCGGTCTGAGAGTTATTGGCTTTTTCGTCCCAGAGCCCCGGTTGGTTTTTAAGGCAACAATAACCCGACCGTACTCCACCTGCGTCCAAACCTCGGTAAGAGTGAGCCAATATATCTATCTCACTTAGAGGAATTCAACAAAGACGACGGCACGTCAATCAGACGTCCAAAACTCAAGTTACGAGCGTTTCCGCTCCGAGGGCCCGGTTGGTTTCATGTACGAACCAACCTGGCCGAACCCAAAGTAATTCGAAACTTTGAGTGCGATATAACGAAACGACCGTATCGATCCAAAGATCGGGTTGCCGCTGACAGAAAGTCATTTGGAGGCTCGTAGCTCAAGTTACGGGCATTTGACCAAAAGTGGTCTGAACACGTGGGTCTGGGCCCGGGCCGACCCGACCCGACCCCCCCCTGGGCCGCCCGAACCGGGTCGACCCGACCCGAGTCCGACCCAGCTGGGCCCGGCGTGGTCCGGTTCGGTCTGGCACGACCGGTCGGCCGCGGCTCGGCCAGCGTGGCCGAGCCGATTCGCGGGCGGGGTGCGCGGCTGCCCTGCCCTTCACCGTTAATTGAGGTCGGAGGTTTGCCGGGCGCCTCCTTTCCGGCGGCGCGCCGCCGCCGCCGCCGCCGCCGCCGCCGCCTTCCGCGGACCACCGGACGCACTCTGGTAGTCTGTTCCTTCTGCTGTCTTCGCCTATGGTCCCCCCGGGACCCCACCTTCACTGCGAAGGGATTCAAACGCCCAAATGGCCTGCTTCATCATCGCCCGTCAATCCGCATGTCAAAAACGAAACGTGTCGTCTTCGTGGTTCTCCGGCACGACGCATTGGCACCGCGCCCCTTCGCCGTGGCCCGACTCCGTCCGCGGATGTCTTCGGGTTTCTCCGCCGTGGCGCGACGACATCGCGCCTTTGTTTGTTTTTCACGACGCGGCGCGACGGCGCTGCACATTACTTGTCGCATGTTTCCACGCGGTGCGATGGCACCGCCCCATTCCCATTTCAATCCACAAAATGAATCCAACATGAAATAAGGAGGAGGGTCGCCTGTGTTTGTGCGGTCTGGCCCCCCTCGCGTTATTCGATAACAAAAGGTCATATTTCACGAAGTTTGTCAGGGCAATAAACACGAGCTATTTAAATAATAACCCTCAACATCAAACCGCATGATTGAACGATCCGCAGATCAACCCCTTATTGCTTGGTCCACGCTCGTCGTTCTTTTCTAAAAAGATAAGAGAATTCCAAAAAAATAAATTCCCCTACCTCGTGTCGTCCTTCGTTTGTTGACAAAGTTGCGAGATGGTAGTGTCACTGTAGAACGGTATCAATTCCGCCGTCGTCGGAGTGAGCGCCGTCATCGATGGCGACGTTCCCCGCAGTGATGCCTCCTCCCTTGACGCGGAGAAAGAAGAAGATAAGGCACGTCATTGGTGCCTTCGCGTTCTCCATCGGAGGGTCGGTGTTCATCACATTCTTCGTCGAAGTCTCGACGTTCTTCAACGATGGTGATAGAGTTCTTCAAAACTAAGAGCTTCCTCTCTTAATATCCTCACTTAACCAAGCAACCTAATAACATAATCTCTCCCATTATTTTATTAACACATGCCAAGCTTTTCAAATTCCAAAATTCAAATAACTTAATTAATTTAAGAAGTTGAACTCATTAATTAAAAAGTGTTGGCATGCACTTAAGAGGGGGAGAAGTTCAAGAGTTAAAGGGAGATAAAATGGGGGGTTAAAGGATAGTTATAGGGATGTGAAATGTTGGGGCTCGTGTGGGCCCCACCTTTCAAGTATCCACTCTTGGGAAGTTGGTTGGTCATGGGATCCACCAACAACTTCCCATGGGAGATAATAACTCCCAACGACATAAAATAAAATTGTTCACACAATTTTATTTATTTTAAACTAAAACCCAAAAAACAAAATCTCAACCCGCATAAAATGAAATTGTGGTAAAGGTCCCCTTAAGCAATTACCGGCATTGCGAGTTCATCGGTGCCATCAGATTTCAATTCTGAGCACCGGTTCAAAAGATAGAAAATCCTGCTCCCTCGTTCACTGAACGTACCCGAGCCAAACTTCAGAAGTTGATTCTGGGCACTCCGGGCCTCGGAATCAAGTGCCGTCCAAAACCGCGTTCTTGTAAAATTCCAAAGAAAATTAAGAAAAAAAATTTCCTTGAAATTTCCAGGTCTTAACATTAATATCGAATAGAACTCTATTTTGAATAAAAACTCACTTATTTATTCAAAATTAAATAAACTTTTTGTGTATAACTAAATTTAATACAACCTTGAATTCAAATATTAACCAAAAAATAATTTCTATAATCCTTTTAAAATATAAATTTAAAGAAAAAATATCAGTTACCATCTTTTAACAGAATTACTTTTCAAATTAATAAATTATATATTATAATATTTATTAACTATCTACTTTTTATGTTTTAATATTCTATAAAAGACCTACCAATCACTATATACATTATGCCTATAAATAATCAACTCATTTTAACAAAATGTAACATAAATTAGTATGTAATCACCATTCAAATTAAAAATCAAAATAGATTATGAATTTATTTTCTATAATATTAACATTTTGATTTCCAATAAATATTAATATAATTTTTTTTGGTACAAAAAAATTATTTAAACTATTAATATGAAAATATGTGTCCAAATTAATTTATGAAATCATACTAAATATAAATTTGATAATATCTAATAAATACATTGTTCAAAATAATGAAGCATGTTACTAAAATATATTTTTATAATAGATAGAAATTATTTAATTTTTATAAATAAAAATAATTTATTATTTTATATAAAAGTTTCCATAAATTTAACATATTAAATTTATATTTCCGTATAATGGTTATATCGAATTTTATTTCTAGGATCATAAAATAGTAATTATATGGGTTATATAATGGTTTTATGAAATGGATCCCCTAACAAATTTCTCATTAATACCTTGAATGTAATGTCTAAAACAAGTCTCTTATATATCTTTTATATAAAAATATATACATCTATAAATATGATTCATTGTGCTCTTTGACTTTATTTTAATGCACAAATATATATTATTATTTAGTACCTTTTTTTAATTGTTCTATTTTGTGGTATGATTCATTTCAGTGACCACAATATTGATTACTCCAACAATGTAATTTTATTGATAACATGTTTATAATTTCGTATTATATGTGAATTGATATTATTATGTGTATGGACCAATAATGTGTCTATTGTGACATTGATAATATTCTTTGATTTTATTTTCATTCCCAAATTTAATTCAATTTTTTAAATATTATTTTATAGTGAAAATAATAATTTATTAATAGAGAAGACACACTAAAAATTATGGTAATTTGACCTCCCCCGGAATGAAGTTGAACCCTTTCAATTTTAATTTTTTGAAAAACAAAATAAAAAAATAATAACATTATTGCTTTTTAAAAATGTAAAAAACATAATTAGGTATCTCCACCACAAACGTATTTCCATAAATTATGTATTATTACATGATACATCCAAAAAAAGAATCATGATATGATACTTTTCAATCCTAAACAAAAATTATTTATTGTATCTAAATATTATGATCCTCTAATATCTGTTTGTAATATTAATTTGTTTCTGTTAAATCCCTTATATTTTATTAGAATTTAAAATGTATTTACTAAAAAATTATTTTTCCCAATTTTTTTAGCATATTATTTATAAAATACATTACTATATCATCATATATAATTACCTATTTCATTATAATAAAAAAAATTCTTCTAATTGACAAAATTGATATTTCTTTTATTCACCAGTTTTATTAACAATGTATATAATTATTTATTAGTGGGAATATATATTCAAATTTCTAAATTTACCATTCATATAACATATACCTAACCCAATTACAATCTCAAATTAATTTTTTACACATTTATATATAAAAAAATTATCCACACATATAATTTACCTTAAAAAATTCATGAGTATAAATTCCATTAATTTAAATTATTCCAATGAATTGTAAATTCATTATGTTTTAAATTTATGAGTGTGAATTAATGTTGGTTCATGCATTACTTATATTGTAATATTTTCATTATAAATATAATTTCATCAATATTTCATTGTCAACATCAAATGAAATTTCACCTATATTCTATGTCTGTCTTCCAAAAGAAAGTATTTTCCATCAAAATTCTAATTAAATAACCTTTTATATAGTATCCACCCCATTATGAAATTCATTTATATAATTTCATTGCAATAATTGTTATATCTCCATTCTATATGATATGATATGATATTTTCAATCAAATTCACTGATTAGGCCGAATACCAAAAATATGTTATTCAAAATATTCATCAATACGTTACATGTCACTACGTATAAGAAACATATAATTGATTGGTATCATTATCACATAAAATTATAGACTATTTACATATTCTAATGTAGTTAGATTGGTTATTATATTAATTTTGTAAAACCTCTTATATTAATAATTAGTTATGATAACTTAGTCAAATATCTGACATCTCTAGATTCAAGAATTTTAGGAATTGGATTATGAATTAAATTATTATACATACTTCTCTCCTAATATACATTATTAACTATGAAAGAAAATTTTAAAATTTCTATAAATTATAAAAAATAATTTCAAAATTAATTCGTATGAAATATTACAATAAATCAGATGTTGATGAAAATTAAAAATTAAATTGTCATTATCATGTTTTATCCTCTTTTATTAATCAAAATTTTATTTATTATATTTACTATTAATCATACAATAATTTTTCACAATCTAAAAACTCTTATTTTAATAAATTTTAGTACTAAATCGTAAATATTACAGGGAACAAGTCCTATTAAACATATCATTACAAGATTTTAGGCATAATTAGCCTTCGAGTACAATCTAATGATTGAAATTCTTGTTTCATGGAACGATGGGATAAAGATTAATTAACAATGAGAGTAAAATTAAAATATATTTAATATAATAATTATAATGATATACTAACACAATTTAAGCCCATATATAATCATATGATAACCTGTGAAATGTAAGAACTAGAAGATGATCAAAATAGACCAATAAGGGACTACACTAAAGAATAAGCCATATCACATGTGATAGATGGCATACCATTATGATATAAAAAGGATTGTAATATGAATATATAAATGTATCCATATAATAAATAATAAAGGATTATGTAATCATGGAATCACTGAAATGTTATATAAATAGAAAAAATTAAATATGAATGATTCAATTCTCATTTCATATAGAGGATCACAAGTAAATAAAAACCTAAAGGTTGTTTCACATGGAGTAAAAGTCAAGGATAACCAACATGACTGTTTTAAAAGATATTTCATTAGACATAATATTACCCAATAACAAAGTCCTTTATCTGGGAACATACATCATAAAATGTTCTTGAATATGTGTTCCACATAATGAATCAAATATATGGAAACAAATATAAACATTATAGTTACCCATGCAATGAATCGGGTTTCATAATCAGGTTAATGACATATCAAAAGGGACTATCATAATTATGTGAATGAAATAAATGAATTTAAATCATACATAGAAATTACCATGAAAAAACTATAAATTACCTAAATAATGTATATCACACAAAACAAAAAACATTTAAGAATACTTTTTAATAATATTTATTAATAAAACATTTTATTGTGGTTTATAAAATGGAAAAAGAATAATATTATTAATAAAACCATAAATGTAAAAAATATAGTTTTTTCATGTTAATATGAGTAATTTTTTAATGCTTTTGGTTTCATAGAAAATTTTATGGACGGAATATGAAATTTGGTAAGAAATAAGGATTTTCCTTTAACTGGTCTTACTTTTCGAGAATAATTAAGTAAAGGAATTTTTTAAAACATCTAATTACCCTTAAATGTTGTGATATCTAATTAGGATAAAGGATTTTATAAAATATGAATTAAACTTATAATAATTAATGAAAAATATATTATAATTACATTATGGTAAATAATGAGAAATATTAATAAGAAACAAAAAATAGAGGTTCAGAATAAATCGCTTATCTTATGTATGAATGTATTTTTCACATGAACATATGGTTTTGGATAATAATAATTAATTAATTTATTAATTAATTTAGAAAATTTTGAACATGAATTTTATTTATTATATTTCTATTTTGTTCATTTATTGGTTTTTTATGAGTTATAAAATATAATTTCATCATTTGAGATTGTTTGTTTCGTGGGTTCAAATGATATGTTAATTTATATATGTCTATGAAAGATTATGTTGAGTAGGGAAATTTTTCCAAAATAGAAATTATATTTTATTAATGAAAATAAGAAAGATATGTTTTTAATATATATAATTTGGCTATATGGTATGAGGATTATTCATTAGATAAAACAATCAAGATAATTGTGTATATTATTTTGGTGTTCTCTTGTTCCTCATGAACCTGTTTGGTTCAATTAATTAATTTTATTTTTCTACAATAGTAATATAACACATAAAATTATTTATTTAATATATTAGAATAATTTTAACAATAATGTTTTTACCATCCTAGAATTTTGTAATAGAAAATGAACACTCGTTGTCATTTAAAGTGATAAATTAAAAAATCAGGGATGATGTTTCCATTTTAAGAACAAAAAGTCCCGATGAAATAAATGATGATTGATTATTACATTAACATAATAACATTCGAACATATGTGATATAATATAGTTAACATTCCACTTGGATAAGAAGAGGTGAGAATATAATAATAAAAGAAAAAAAATTGGAATGAAATTTAAAGAAAAGGTAAAATGCTTTTAGATCTTGAATTCTTATATTTGAAATCATCCTTGAGGCACCAGAGTTTGGTATTATATTAAGACAATAGGATATTGGATTTGGGGAAGATACATGGTAATAGTTATGGGAATAATTGGTGCATGATGAATGTCATTATAGGTGTGAGGAAAAGAGGTATTGAGGGGTGATATTTTATATTAGAGAAGTGGTAGTTTTTTTATTTTATTCATGAGTTTATTATTTTTGCCCATGAATTTGAATAATGTGTATGATTGTTAATAAAGAAATTAAAATATTATGTCAAGATCTAACTATAATCCACACACATCATAAACGACAAAATAATGACTCAAAAATTAATTTATCTACCATACACTAAAAATTATCATATTTCACTATTCAAAAAAAAATCAAATATATTTTAAAAATCCCAATAATTTGACATACCCTTTTTAGATTTTTAGAATTATAAAATGGACTCCATTTTATGAATATAATTTTCTTTACTTGATAAATTTAATAATAAATTAAACTTATCATTTACTAGAAAAAATATTTTTAAATAATAACAAAATGTTTACGACATTGGAAAATAAATTATGTCTCATAAAATAATGTTAAAATAGTAAAAAATTAATTTAAGAATCTTTTTATGAAAATGATTTTTCTATTAAATAATTATTTAAATTATATATTTATAAATCAAAATTTGTCATTATAAAAATTCAAGCACTTAATTTACCATTTCATAAATTTTAGATAGATATTTTATTATATAATTATTTCAAATTTACATTCATAAGATGGATAAATTTTATTTATACATTCATATGTGATGGTACTATTTTTTTTGGTCGTGATACTATTCATACTGTATATATTACTATTCCATAGGTCACTTTATTATTCCATTGGATAACATTCCATAATTTATAGAAAACTAATTATATTATTCATTCTTTATTTATAATGTTTATATGATTTTTTGTATGCAATTTATTGGATTTATATTATATAACATAATTATTAGAGGGAAATTATCATTTATAAATTTTTTCTAACTATATTATACACCCTTATCAAATTTCACATTTTGAAATATAATTTTACAAACTATAGAAAAAACACTTGAGTTTATTTATCCTTCATGACTTCTTCTAGTTCCCATATTTCCTCTATAAACTTATGGTTCCCCTCTAGTACTTTTGACCGAGTGAGTAGTCTTGTGGCAGAAGCCATTATCTCTATGGTCAACGAACATCACTAGAATATCCTCAAATGAGCGATCATTCTCTAAATGTGCGACCTATAAATTTAATACATTAGGGGGATCAAGTATGTACTTCTATAAGAACTATATGTTGATTTCATAGTGTATGTGATGCATGGTTGATGGAAGTGGGAGCTGATAGGCTAAATCTCTACCATAATCCATATTTTCAAAAGGACCGATTTACCTAGTACATAGCTTTCCATTCATACCAAATATAATTATCCACTTCCATTTTTATATTTCAAGTAATACAAGGTCTACAACCGTTATCCATGGGTATCATCGACGATAATATTCATAACACTTCTTTCTAATTTCTGATTCTCGGATGTTCATAAACTTTTTTTCAACATTTCAATCATTTCATAAACCAGTGATGGTCGTAGCATCTTATGTTCTCCGAATTCATCCAATTTTGTTAGTGTTCTATGTTTTTTATTATAAGGTGCATTAAATTGGACCATTTGGATGGTCAATCAGAAACTATTGTTGTATGACTACACGACAAACTAATGTTTTTTTCCCATACCCCAATTAAGTCCACATAAAAATCTATAAAAAAGCATCTAGTGTCTAAATAGTCTTCCCAAATTGGCCATATTTTTGAGGGTGATTGTGTAATAGCCCAAGATTTTATGAAAAATATTCTTTTTAATTTCACTAATGTCTTGTGTTGTACGCTACACCAAAAGGATCTTGCACAACACGCATCCTTGACTTGCCTTTCATTACACGCAATCACAACCTTCCTTGATAGCGTGTGTAGTACGCAATACCGAGTTTCACTAAACAACGATATGCTATTAAAATATTATTAAAACTAGCCGTTATGAATAGTAATAACCACTTTTTGAAATTTTGTAAATTTTATTTTTCAAAATGGTCTTCATTTTTGGATTCGGAATATCGAAATTAGCTTATGGTGAAATTTTGGTAATTTTCGGATAACTTTCATATTTTGATGAATAGTGGAAATTACTAAATTTTAATTAAGAACAACTTTTTCAATCGAAATAATTAATAGTGATAAATTATTAATTTTAGTGGTTTTAAAATATATTTAGAATGTATTTTTACAATTTAATACAATGTTGGTCATTGGATGTAATTTCACATTTAAACCAGTTATAAACAAGTGTCAATATTTTGATAGTTATTATCTCTTAAAAACACGCCTTTTGTTTTGACGACGGGAATTAATTTTTAAATTAATTAATGCAACTGATATGTTTTGAATTTGGTAAAATATAACTCATTTTTTGAGTTCATTATATCAAATATAGCTTAGGCCTAATTTTTGGTATTTTTCTGAAAACTTTCAATTTTTGATGAATAGTGAAACTACTAAGTGGTAGTTAAAAAAATGAATTTTTCATAAAACATAATTTTACCGCTTCTGTGAGTGGATTTTCAAAAATCCGAGAGACACGGTTGATGTCAGTAAGTAAAATTTGGTTCAATGAGATGAAAATAATTTTTGGTGAATAGTAACTTTTTACTTTTATTTACCACGATTAAAAGTAAATAGGGTAATTAAGGGTAAAAATGATATTATAATTACCCTAACACATTTCCTAATTCTATTGGATAAGTTTAATTCGACCAAAAACAAACTTAGTAATAAAATATGACCATTTAGGCCCACTTGAATTAGATTAGGACATTTATTATTATTTAATTTAAAGAAGAGTTAAATGAGTTAAAATCAATGTTTATTTAATAAAACATTTTTAATATAGGGTTATGCATAAGATAAATTAGACTATAAATATTCATTATAAAGATAAAAAAATTTATTATATAATGGTATTTTATTTGTAATTTTTATACATTAAATAATCTAATTTATTTATGACACAACGATGATGCAATAATTATCTTATTAATGAAATATTGACATAATTGATGTCATAAATACCCAAATAAATATAATTTGAGACTTTTTATGAATTCCAATAATTTTATAGGTTAATATGACATGTTAGTATTGATTTAATTAACTTTTTTTGAACTTATCATTCTGTTAAGATTTTTACAAAAATCAATTACTAAATAGTGTCAAAATTGACATAAAATAGTTTTTAAAACAAATATTATTTTATTAATTGTTATTTAATTCATAAAAATCTAAGGATCGGCCAAATGACTTAGATAAGGTTATATATATTAATAATAAACAACTTGGGTTTCTTTTGGCTTGATATATTTAGTTTATTAATCTTATAGTATAAGAACACAAGAAGACACGGTAAAAGTGAAATTATTTAACTTAATGTTTAATCTAAATGATAAGGAACCTAAACCTGACTAAATTCTATTTTATAAGAGGATTGAGACCCATCCCCACCTTAGCCTCTAAATAAATCAATTTGGAGCTATTTAAAACCGAACTTGACTTTATAATAAAATTAATTTTTAGTTATTCCAAAGGTGCCCCTCTCCTCCCTTATAAAAGGGCACCTCCTCCCTCTCTTCCTCACACAACATTGATCCTTCAAGCTCGGCCAACCCCTCCCAAATTCTCTTCTCCACTTCCCTAGAAACATCCTAGAGGTTCTGGTATTCCTCAAATACCAATTATAGTGCCCTAAGAGGAGGTCTCAAAGAGGGGCTTCAAAGAAGAAGTAATTTCCGTTACCGATTCTTTCACCATTATTTCTTCTTCCACATCTTCTTCTTAGGTTGTTTCATTATGAAGTAATAACATCAGTATCACTCATATACTGATATGTTATTATAAGTATGAAACAACCCTATTTCACCATCTACCCATCCTACAGAAAAAGAAATCATCGTGCGTGCGTACGTACGGAATACCATCTCCACACCGTGGTGTAATCTATTTTCCAACACCACCTTACATGGATGGGTATAATGGTGTAAATAATAACTATACATAGTTATTAGAACATCATATTTATTCTTATATATTGTATCATCCAGTCCAATTCAATTGAATAATTATGGAAATGATGTCATCGCTCGTGCGTACGTACGGACTACCGTCTCCACGACGCGATGAGATTCATTCTCCATGTTAACCATTTAAGAATGATTATAAAGTACATATAAGCAATAATAATGAAATATATGACATTATAAAGCTACTGTATTTATGTGTATATATATGTATGTCATCTACTTAATTCCACTCAATTCAATAACGAAAAGAAAACAGTGTTCATGCGTACGTACGGCCTACCGTCTCCATGAACGGTGTATTTCATTCCATTTATAGATCTATTATATATATGTATATTCTGAATATATATTATATATAAATCATGTTTTATATTATATAATTAAGTAATAATGATATAAGTAATCATTATGAATAATTACAAGTTAAAACACGAACGAAAAATGAGACGATTTTACCCAAAACGCTACATTAACATGAATTTACAAAAGAACGGGTAATATAAAGTCATAAGTGAACCATATATGATATAATAACAATGAATATGATTCTGTAATAAGTCAATGACATTATTTAAATCATTATATAGGAGGTTCGGACACTTACGAAGAAAATTGGACCTAAGGTAAGGGAAATATCACAATCTCATTTTTATCCGAGATTGTTTATACTTTGGTATTTACTGGGGTGTATTTTGTCATCCAAATCCATGTTTCCTCAATATGTAATATTATTTCCATCCACATAATTTTTTTTTAAAATCCAATTTTACCCTTCGGTGAGTTTTTAGTAAAAGATATAAAAGGAATCTTTTGTCGTTTTTCGTACGAGGCACTTTTTGACTTTTCCGACAAAAGTACGAAGAATGTTTTTTTTAACTTATACGTCATGAATGTATTTTTAAAACATTATTTCCAAGACGATTCCTTTTCAAGTTTTCAAGTATATTTTTAATCAACTTCGTTTAGTTATAATTTTATGACATGTTAAGAAATGAAAAGTGTTTTTTAAGAAGAAAGGATAGTTTCCTCAAGAATGGAGTTCAAGTGTTTTATCAAAATTATTTTCCATCTAAGATAATAAAGGGTTCTGTTTTTATCCCTATTATTACATTGATTTGATTATGTTGTGGTGGAATTATTTTTATGAATTCCTTTATCTTATATGAATTGTTTTATGATGTCATGTTGTTTAAGAATCCGATTTTTATTACATGGGTTATGCAATGATGTATGATTTATGATTTTGTGGCACACATAAGAATGGTATCATTATGAGATGGGTGGGACCTATATCTCCCTCCAATGCATTGGGTAAATATTTTATATCTCATGAGATAGACATGGCTAGAATGGTAGGTTATACCGGTTCAGTGAAACAGGACTGAAACGAGGTTGACTCGGTTCAGAAAGGGACTTTGTCCACTAAGATAGTCTTGGCAATGAGTCTTGACTAACAAGAAATGATTTTCTATGATTATGTGTGTACGCCACAAAGTTTCATGTTTTAAGTTATGATTATTGTGATTACATTTCACTACTATGATTTATCCCATGTTATGAAATTATGCTCTCTTTTGCAGGTTAAGATTTCCAAAATGTTATGTTCTTATGAATATGATGTGATTGATATTTATTTTGTTTACCCTTACAGAGCATTTGAGCTCACCCTTTTATGTTTACTTTTCCCCAGGATATAAAGAAAGGTTTTAGGTATAAAAAAATGTAAGATCTTTATGGGAGATGTTGAAGATCTTTCACCAGGATTAGAAGATTATACTCCGAGTTTCCAAAGACACTAAACTATTACGATCCTTGTGTGTGTGGTTTTGTAATGTACTAAGTATTCCGCAAAAGTAATGTAATTTACATGTACGTCAGGCTTCGGGTCTCTACAGTTGGTATCAGAGGAAAGTTTTTGTCATCCTTTGGAAACTAGGATGCGAAAGCGTTAGTGAGATCCCTAGAGATATTTCTAAGGTATGTCTAGGGATGTCCCTAAGGATAATTATACGTATAAGATATAGTCCTAGAACTACGGTAACGATCATAGAATTTAACCTAAAAAGTTAGATATTGAGGATACTCCCCCTTTATAATGTTGTTTTCCCTAGCATGATTTTTGCCTCTCACACTATTCTTTTTGGGTTTTAGACGATGGCTGGAACCTGAAGGAACCGTGTTGATCAATGCAATGGTCAATGCAATGATTGTCCTCCTGAACAAACAAATGTTATGGGAGATGGATTGCAAAATCTTATTGCTATACTTACACAAGATATGAATCATTCTAGAATTCCAAATGAGCAGAGAAGGGAACAATATTCTATTGAGTCCTTCATGAGGCAACGTCCACATTCTTTCAGTAGGTCTTCTGATCCACTTGTTGCTGAACAATGGATCAGTACCACTGAAAAGATATTTTCCGTTCTTCAATGTTCTGAACATGATAAAGTCATCTTAGCAGTATATCGTTTGGAAGGTGAAGCTGATCAATGGTGGAATCTTATCAAGAATACGAGGCCAAGAGATGAAATTGAGTCCATGGAATGGGACGTGTTCAAGAACTTGTTTTTCTGTAAGTACTTCCCTCGTATTCATCGAACAAAGATGGAAAAGGAGTTTCTTGAGCTAAAGCAGAAGGATGATGAATCTGTTGGTATATACGAAGTGAATTTTACAAGACTTGCAAGGTATGCATATGGCATTATCATCCAACCTGAAAGTAAAGTTGATCGATTTTTCAGTGTCTTAAAACCAAGTATTCGAAGGGAATTAGCTATAAGATACTTCAGTAACTATGAAGAAATTGTGCGTTGTGCTATCAAGGTAGAAATGGAAGTTGGTGTTACATATCCATCTCATGGTTTTGACAAGAAACGAAAGATGGAGTTCAAGGAGAAATCTCAGAATAATGGTGAAAAGAAGATGATTGTTTCCTTATGCACAAAGTGTGGAAAGAAGCATGGTGGATATTGTCTTAAAGGGACTAGAATATGTTTTAAGTGTGGAAAAGAAGGTCATCGAGCAGCTGAGTGACGAAGTAATGGAAAAAGGGTATCTAATGATGTGAACAAAGCAAACACTGTAGAGAACGCACCACCAACACTTCAATGCTTCAAGTGAAAGAAAATGGGGCATTATGCTAATAAATGCCCTAATCCAAGGGTTAGTGATGATCGACATGAGCAACCGCTTAAAGAAAAGGACAAAGGGAAGTCACATGTGATCACTATTGGAGAAGTTGAATATGACAATGATGTGGTGGAATGATAAAGTATTTATGTAATTGGATTCCAAAATAATGTTGTATCATGGAGTATTGGAATATTTATGTATTGGTCTAATGTGGTATTCAAAGTGATTGAGATATTTTTGGAAATAAGATGATATGCGCATAATGAAGGGAAAACGAGAAAATGAAATGTTTAATAGTATTCATGAGCTCATGATTGATATAAGGACTAAGTGATATCATGGTTTGAGTATATAGAATTTTGAGGATTTTGGTATGTGGAAAGTGTTAACATTTAACTGCATTCATGTTTTCATTAAGGTTCAATGGGTATTCATTCTTCAAGAGAATACATGATTAAGGTATTCACATGTTTGTAATTTGACTAACAAGATATATCTTATGATATATGGGGGATAAATGATGGCATTCACATGATTGTTCTGTGACATTTCAAGTAATCATTTTCTTTATACTATGAGCTTGGACCGAAGTATTTTAGATAAGCTTAAAGATTAGAATGAATTATGTTGGACATAAGTTAGGATAAAACGTTTTTCGATATTATTGATGGGATGTTATAGTAATATAGCTTTAGAAAAAGGACAACCTGCAGGACGGGCGACAGCCCATCGCGTCGGACAAGGCTGTGGGAATCGAACCCACAACCGAAGTGCGACTGGCCTTTATCGCCTACCACTGGCCTACAGGAAGTCCCTACTTAGTAGAAACTAGTTTTATTATATTAAGAAGTATGATATATTAAGTATAAGTCCATTTTAGGAACCATATATGATTAATCTCATTATAGATTGACTTATGTATATTTAATAACTTTTGCTATCCTTTTGTTTGAGACAGATGGAAGGACCCGTCATTCTATCACATGATTTGCTAACACTTCACGAATAACAAATTAAACTTCATTTATTTAAGAGATGAATTGGAAATTGTTCAAGGAACGAACAACAGTGAGATTGTACGAAAATAAAGTAAGTATTTATTCTAATTCAAATTCTTCAACTTTAGGGAAACGATATTGAAAACCAAAAATGTTGTCCTAGTGATCTTATATCCGATGAATCAGATGGTACCCTAGATCATCACAAATTTATGGCTTTGTGATTGTTGTCTTTTTCATAGCCATGTCCTCTACCACTATCCATCAGAACATGATGGTTAGATTTCTCTTCCATGTCCATATTATCACCTATGTTCTCCTATGTGGATACCCAGTGATTAGTTAACTTGGGTAACCATTACGTTTTATACATTAGTTTTTAAAAATAAGTTTTGGTATTCCTTTTTACGATGTGGGTTTCTATTAATGAAACTTTTGAATAGTAAACCATTTATAACCCCGACGAATTTCGAGGGCGAAATTCATTTTAAGGGGGGTAGAATGTAACAGCCCAAGATTTTATGAATTTTTTTTTTAATTTCACTAATGTCTTGTGTTGTACGCTACACCAAAAGGAGCTTGCACAACACGCATCCTTGACTTGCCTTTCATTACACGCAATCGCGACCTTCCTTGATAGCGTGTGTAGTACGCAATACCGAGTTTCACTAAACAACGATATGCTATTAAAATATTATTAAAACTAGCCGTTATGAATAGTAATAACCACTTTTTGAAATTTTGTAAATTTTATTTTTCAAAATGGACTTCATTTTTGGATTCGGAATATCGAAATTAGCTTAGGGTGAAATTTTGGTAATTTTCGGATAACTTTCATATTTTGATGAATAGTGGAAATTACTAAATTTTAATTAAAAACAATTTTTTCAATCGAAATAATTAATAGTGATAAAATATTAATTTTAGTGGTTTTAAAGTATATTTAGAATGTATTTTTACAATTTAATACAATGTTGTTCATTGGATGTAATTTCATATTTAAACCAGTTATAAACAAGTGTCAATATTTTGATAGTTATTATCTCTTAAAAACACGCCTTTTGTTTTGACAATGGGAATTAATTTTTAAATTAATTAATGCAAATGATATGTTTTGAATTTGGTAAAATAGAAATCATTTTTTGAGTTAATAATATCAAATATATCTTAGGCCTAATGTTTGGTATTTTTCTGAAAACTTTCAATTTTTGATGAATAGTGAAACTACTAAGTGGTAGTTAAAAAAACTGAATTTTTCAGAAAACATAATTTTACCACTTCAGTGAGTGGAATTTCAAAAATAAGAGAGACACGGTTGATGTCAGTAAGTAAAATTTGGTTTAATGAGATGAAAATAATTTTTGGTGAATAGTAACTTTTTACTTTTATTTAACACGGTTAAAAGTAAATAGGGTAATTAAGGGTAAAAATGATATTATAATTACCCTAACACATGTCCTAATTCTATTGGATAAGTGTAATTCGACCAAAAACAAACTTAGGAATAAAATATGACCATTTAGGCCCACTTGAATTAGATTAGGACATTTATTATTATTTAATTCAAAGAAGAGTTAAAAGAGTTAAAATCAATGTTTATTTAATGAAACATTATTAATATAGGGTTATGCATAAGATAAATTCGACTATAAATATTCATTAGAAAGATAAAAAAAAGTTCCTACATAATGGTATTTTATTTTTAATTTTTATACATTAAATAATTTAATTTATTTATGACACAACGATGATGCAGTAATTATCTTATTAATGAAATATTGACATAATTGATGTTATAAATACCCAAATAAATATAATTTGAGACTTTTTATGAATTCCACTAATTTTCAATGTTAATATGACATGTTATTATTGATTTAATAAACTTTTTTCGAACTTATCATTCTGTTAGGATTTTCACAAAAATCAATTACTAAATAGTGTCAAAATTGACATAAAATAGTTTTTAAAACAAATATTATATTATTAATTGTTATTTTATTCATAAAAATCTAAGGTTCGGCCAAATGACTTATATAAGGTTATATATATTAATAATAAACAACTTGGGGTTCTTTTGTCTTGATATAGTATGTTTATTAACCTTATAGTATAAGAACACAAGAAGACACGATAAAAGTAAAATTATTTAACTTAATGTTAAATCTTAATGATAAGGAACCTAAACTTGTCTAAATTCTATTGTATAAGAGGATTTCGACCCATACCCACCTTATCCTCGAAATAAATAAATTTGGAGCTATTTAATACCGAACTTGACTTTATAATAAAATAATATTTTTAGTTATTCCAAAGGTGCCCCTCTCCTCCCTTATAAAAGGGCACCTCCTCCCTCTCTTCCTCACACAACATTGAGCCTTCATGCTCGGCCAACCCCTGCCAAATTCTCTTCTCCACATCCCTAGAAACATCCTAGAGGTTCTGGTATTCCTCAAATACCAGTTTTAGTGCCCTAAGAGGAGGTCTCAAAGAGGCGCTTCAAAGAAGAGGTAATTTCCGTTACCGATTCTTTCACCGTTATTTCTTCTTCCACTTCTTCTTCTTAAGTTGTTTCATTATTAAGTAATAACATCAGTATCACTAATATACAGTTATGTTATTATAAGTATGAAACAACCCTATTTCACCATCTATCCATCCTACGGAAAAAGAAATCACCGCGCGTGCGTACGTACGGAATACCGTCTCCACGCCGTGGTGTAATCTATTTTCCAACACCACCTTACATGGATGGGTATAATGGTGTAAATAATAACTATACATAGTTATTAGAACATCATATTGTTTCTGATATATTGTATCATCCACTCCAATTCAATTCAATAATTATGGAAATGATATCATCGCTCGTGCGTACGTACAGACTACCGTCTCCACGACGCGATGAGATTCATTCTCCATGTTAACTATTTAAGAATGATTATAAAGTATGTAGAAGCTATAATAATGAAATATATGACATTATAAAGCTACTGGATTTATGTGTATTTATATTTATGTCATCTACTTAATTCCACTCAATTCAAAATGAAAAGAAAACAGCGGTCATGCATACGTACGGCCTACCATCTCCATGAACGGTGTATTTCATTCCATTTATCGATCTATTATATATATGTATATTCTGAATATATATTATATATAAATCATGTTTTATATTCTATAATTAAGTAATAATGATCTAAGTAATCTTATGAATAATTACAAGTTAAAACACGAACAACAAATGAGACGATTTTACCCAAAACGCTACTTTAACATTAATTTACAAAAGAACGGGTAATATAAATTCATAAGTGAACCATATATGATATAATAACAATGAATATGATTCTTTAATAAGTCAATTACATTATTTAAATCATTATACAGGAGGTTCGGACACTTACGAAGCAAATCGGACCTAAGGTAAGGGAAATATCACAATCTCATTTTTGTCCGAGATTGTTTATACTTTGTTATTTACTGGGGTGTATTTTGTCATCCAAATCCATGTTTCCTCAATATGTAATATTATTTCCATCCACATACAATTTTTTTTAAAATCCAATTTTACCCTTCAGTGAGTTTTTAGTAAAAGATATAAAAGGAATCTTTTGTCGTTTTTCGTACGAGGTACTTTTTTACTTTTCCGACAAAAGTAAGAAAATGTTTTTTTAACTTATACGACATGAATGGATTTTTAAAATATTATTTCCAAGAAGTTTCCTTTACAAGTTTTCAAGTTTATTTTTAATCAACTTCTTTTAGTTATAATTTTATGACATGTTAAGAAATGAAAAGTGTTTTATAAGAAGAAAGGATATTTTCCTCAAGAATGGAGTTCAAGTGTTTTATCAAAATTATTTTCCATCTAAGATAATAAAGGGTTCAGTTTTTATCCCTATTATTACATTGATTTGATTATGTTGTGATGGAATTATTTTTATGAATTCCTTTATCTTATATGAATTTTTTTATGATGTCATGTTGTTTAAGAATCCCATTTTTATTACATGGGTTATGCAATGATGTATGATTTATGATTTTGTGGCACACATAAGAATGGTATCATTATGAGATGGGTGGGACCTATATCTCACTCCAATGCATTGGGTAAAGATTTTATATCTCATGAGATAGAAATGGCTGGAATGGTAGGTTATACCGGTTCAGTGAAACATGACTGAAACGAGGGTGACTCAGTTCAGAAAGGGACTTTGTCCACTAAGATAGTCATGGAAATGAGTCTTGACTAACAAGAAATGATTTTCTATGATTATGTGTGTACACCAAAAAGTTTCATGTTTCAATTTATGATTATTGTGATTACATTTCTCTACTATGATTTATCCCGTGTTATGAAATTATGCTCTCTTTTGCAGGTTAAGATTTCCAAAATGTAATGTTCTTATGAATATGATGTGATTGATATTTATTTTGTTTACCCTTACTGAGCATTTGAGCTCACCCTTTTATGTTTACTTTTCCCCAGGATATAAAGAAAGGTTTTAGGTATAAAAAAATGGAAGATCTTTATGGGAGATGTTGAAGAACTTTCACCA
This sequence comes from Viscum album, assembly GCA_963277665.1. NCBI lineage: Eukaryota > Viridiplantae > Streptophyta > Magnoliopsida > Santalales > Viscaceae > Viscum > Viscum album. Next base: position 49,830,054 of record OY728143.1, on the reverse strand, counting down.
GGATTAGGAGATTATACTCCGAGTTTCCAAAGACACTAAACTATTACGATCCTTATGTGTGTGTTTTTGTAATGTACTAAGTATTCCGCAAAAGTAATGTAATGTCCATGTACATCAGGCTTCGGGTCTCTACAGATTTCTTGTACTAATGTTTAGATTAATGCTTATAGAATTTTGGAATCTTTTCAAAAACATGGAGTTGAATCTCATATTCAAATTAAACACAATTGATAGTGGTAAACCATGAATCCTTACCACTGTTCTTTTGTATATCCATGAAATTTTATATAGGTATAACTTCCATAAATTTTAAAAAAATGACCTATCATTTTAAGACGATACATCACAACACACATATCATTGTTATATCAGGATATTTTAGGACGTCCGATGAAAAATCCAATGGTGATGTTTTCCCATTACCATGTTAGAATGGTAAACAATTTCATCATCCCATAATACTTCTTCCTTTCATCCACCCCTTAATATCATTATAAAAACATTTATGTATACTCAATTCACTCATTCTTTATTTTTTTTCCACAAATTGTTCGTTTATAGATTTTAATTCATATTTGTGCTCCCAAGGTGAATAGGGATGGTTAAGATATGTGCATTATTTAGAATATCATTTATAATATAGGGATTGATAAATCCATATCCATTCAAAAATAAGAGGGTTTCCTATTTTTTAAACATTATACATTTTTCAAAATTTCCACATCAATTCTTTGAGCATCTAAAAGCTTCCCCATTAGTGACAGTTGAGAAATTATTTGTGAAAGGATTGATGATAATACCAATTTAACAATTCCCATATACAGAATTAGTGGGTATATGATTATTGGCTCCTTCTCAATTCTCATTATTGATTATAATTAAGGATCATTTATACATAGAGAATCTAACACCTTATAATATTTACGTGGATGGTTAGGGATTGATAAATCCAAGATCATTATTAAATCTAACCATCATTAAAGGATCATATTAACGTCCATTTGTTTAAATTTGTATTTTTGGATATTATTATTAGTATATATATCAATATTCTCCCCATTGGGATAATACCACCCAATTTTCAATGAAAAGATCACAGCTGCCGACTCTAGATCACGATTTAGATAGTTTTGATCATGAATATTAATCAACCTTGAGGGGTGGGCTATTAATTTATCATTTTTACTCATTATGGAACTTGATCCATTATTTATGGAATCTATGTATATTATAATGATTTTTTCATTGGTTTGTAGTGTGATCATAAATATAGTGATAAGAATCTTTTTCAAATTATTAAAGTAGTATTCATATTCAAGGGTTTAGGATACCTATTCTCTAATTGAGGTTAGGTTGGTTAGTGGATTTGAAAATTGGTCTGATTTCATAATATATTGATCATATTATCCAACTAAACAATGGAAACAGTGTGGTTATATTATATATGTTGGCAGGGGACACTCATCTATTTGATTTTTCTTGGTAAAATCCATCTATGTACCTTTTTTAGTGATTATATTCTCCATGAAAGATATTTCGTGCATCTATAACTCAAATTTACTCTAACTTTAATATAGTGTCACCATCATAATTTATTTATCCCAATATTAATAATCTCCATATTTTCCATCTTATTCTTGGAGTATATCAGAAAACCTTCAATAATGACTAGCAAAGGATTTTTTAGGTAATATATTATAATTATATTTATTAAATCTATATGAATTCATTGAGAATTAGTTAGTCTAAAGGAAATCAATGTGAACTCATATTCTCCAAACATTGTTCAATGGGAAGTCTTGGGAATATCTTTGTTTCCCACCTTTAATAGGTAATATTTTGACTGAAGGATCACTATGGTTAAATACATGTCACCAAATAATTGATCGAAAATGACATATATCAATTAAAGGGGATTTTTGTTCATTAGTTTGAAATTATTTAGATCTTTATTATCAATACAAAGGTTCATTGATCCAGCCTTCTTATTCAGACAGAGGACTAGGTCACACCACTATGAACCACTCATACATATAAAACCCATTTCAAAATACTCTAATTAATAATCCTTCAAATCATCTAGATAAACAGTTCCAATTTTATAAGGGTTCTTTTATATATGAAGGGATCATGGAATATGATAAATTTAGAACTCAACCTCCCGATTTGGTGTAATACTTGGAAACTATGGGAACACATTGTTATAGTCTATCACAATGATCATGTTTTTGTTAATGATTAAATATTTTTATTTCTAAATAAATTAATCCATATATCCCTACTCGTTAGTCAATAATATCCATAATAGAGATGATGTTTCTAATTGAGATTATCCTCTTATTCACACTTGTACAGAATTGGAGGATGCCAAATGATGTGAAGAATGTTCCACCTTTTTATCAGATGATGTTTTATATGTATGAATATATCCCATACACAAACAATATAGAATCAAACCCCACAAAATGAATGAAATTAATTTCACAGAGTATCAATTCACAAACATTAATCATGGAAAATTTTTAATTTGGATGTAATAATTTCCCCATTTTTTGTTCCCCTGGATAAATCATCATCTATATTTTCATGTGGGGTTTAGATATTTATATAAAACCTAAAATAAATTAAATAATTCCTAGAACTAGAATCCTATAGTATTTTCAATATTCATTGTCATTGTCGGACTTCATAATATCGACATTGATTTTATATTCCCTTCCTTGCTGGCTTAATGGTTCTTACTGATGATTTCCTCAAAAACCCCCTATATTAATGAAATGATTTATATTAGTCAAACTTTCCTAGTAGTTGAAGCACCAAACTATAGGATCAGTCTTGATAGTATCCATTCCTTATTCTTCAACATTAGTAGGATTATTTATATCCCTTCATCAGTTCATATCCAGATTCCCCATTCATTTACATTAATATCATATATTAGTTCCCATTACAATGTTCCCAAGATTATACTTCCCATAATTTTGACACATGGGATAATTTTATGTTTTTCCATAATGGGTTTTACCTTTTGACCCACACACATTAAACTCCATTTTCCATTTTTTATATTTGGTCTCATGAGATCACTAAGAGTCTCTAATCTCTTATTCATCCTTATGGGAACAACATATATTTTATTCACATCTATCAAAGTATCACATATCTAATTCTTTTTCTAGAGACATATTTAGACTGATAAAGAAGTGATCCACCTTGATTTTACTGTTCATGACAAAGAAAATGTATTCTCATGCCTGACTTGTGGTGTTTTCCACTTGTGATCTAATTAAATCATCTTCCATTTAATCTATTCCAATGAAATACCTTTACATATTATAATGGATGGTTCAATGAAAATATTTGATGAAAATTATTTACTTAAAATATTCCATTTCCATGGATTCAATTTCCCACTTATTTATTGTTTTATTGATTAGTTTCCAAAAAAGATCAACTTTCCTATCTAAAAGATAGACCATCATTACAATATTCACTTATTATATGAACATGAGGATGTAAAAAATATAATCAATGGGGTTGAAACATTGTTTCATTTGGAGGGGATCAAACGGTCCACTTAAAATGGAAAACCATTGTCACATGAAGAATTCAACTACAATTTATTATTACACTGGATAAATAGGATGTTACACATTATTCAACATATTTATCATAACTTTATCTAGTTGATAATGAAATTTTATAATGTTTTTAGAACCCATTCACACCATATTTGGCATATCATTTTGTATTTAATCACAATTCATGTAACATTGATTTTGGGCATGGGTTCATATATTTCAATCCATTAACTATGAAAAATAATGCACAATTTCGGGGATTAAAAACCTAGATAATAATCATATAAAAAGAAAACACTAAACATAGAAAGAATAACATGTAAAAAAAGTATATCCAAACTTATGATACCCTAGGTTTCAATCAAAATTTTCAATGGTGATTGGATTATCTCATTGTTCTAACTAATCTTCCCAAATTCTAATCTCCAAAAATAACAAGACCACGCTATGATAGAAAATATAAATCTTAGATAATTTAACACATATTTTTACAGGTTTTTAATCAGAATCATTATTCATTTACAAACCATGTTTCAGAAATTGTTGTGTCTTTAGATGATTTGATACAATATTATAAATCATGAAATCAAAATCAAAACATATTTTATATATTCAAGAAAATGAGCACCTCACACTTGTTAATCCATTGCCTATAAATTGTATAACATGAAGAATATATTAACAATGGGACTAGTTGAAAACCTCAATAAGGTAATAAACATAATAATAAATCATATAACATTGGAAAGAAGGCATAATATAATGAAAAAAGTAATGTAACATGAATAATCATATTTAAGAATAATATAAAAAACATGGGATTATTTAATCATGGAATAATTGTAATGTTTAAGAAACATAAATCATGAAATAAGATCTATTCAAGGGTTATTTCACATGGAGAGGAATCATTTAAGGATGACCACTAAGACTTTTGGACACATAACATGAGTTGATGTTATCCACCAAAAATGATTTCACATAAAGTCTCATGAGACTAAACATAACCAAATAATTTACAGATCTATATCTAGGCACCCATCATAAAATGATTTTCGAATATGTGTATCATATAATGAATTTTACATTAATAATCAAATATAAATAAATGTATTACATATGGATAGAATTTGATAAAAAAATAATGTCAAAGAAATAAAAAAAGGGAATGTAATTTTGGTGTAATAAAAAAATGGATTTATATTAAACATGGACATTACTATGTCAAAATAGGGATAGAAATTTTTATTTCATGTAAAACTGATGTAATAAAAATAAATTTAGTGTTTAAGAATCATTATAAATAAAATAATTTTGTGCATTTTGAGAGAAATTTTTTATGTTTCAATAAAATATAAAAAGAATAATTGTATATATGAAAGCTTAAATGAACAAGATAGTTTATTGTTGTTAAAATTAATGATTTTATAGAAATAATGTTGGCGTAACACAAAATAAAGGGTGGAAATAGATATTGGTATGAAATTTGTAGGTTCTATTTAATTGGGCTATCTTACTAGGAGTGATTGAGAAGCCTATATTTTTTAAAAATCTATACCTCCTTCAAATAAGGATGATAAGATTTTTATAACTAATATTGTACCATATACATAGAATTAAGAAGTAGTAAGTATTATTAAATAATAATTACATTTGTGTAAAGAGAGAGAAAGAGTATCCTAGAGAAAAAATGGAGGTTTCAAAAGAACCCCTTACCATATATCTGAAAGTGGAATTCAAATGTACATAAAGTCCAAGATAATCAAATAAAATGCATTTATTAATTAACTTAGTATCATTTATATGTATATTTTGTTTGGAATATATTTATTAAGATCATTTATGGTCATTTTTTATGAGTTATAAGATATAATTTCATCATTCATGCATCTTTGTTTCTTTAGTTTTCCTGATCAGTTTATTTCTATACATGTATGAATGATTATTTATAATTGAAATAGTTTTCTAGAATTTAAATTCTATGTTCTTAATGAAATTATATTAGTTTATTTATTTTCTTATATATCATTTTTATATGATATTTGGTTAAAACATAGATAATATTTTAAAGAGAATAGTTTAAATTAATGTGGATGTTTCTTGGGCATCTATAATTTGTTTTGTTCTAAAATTTATTAATATGATTATATAATGGTTCCAAAACACTAAATGAAAAGGATTTTGTGTTTTACCTAATGAATTATTCTTTATGAGAACCTCCATGAGGATCATGAGTTATGAAATTTATTGGGATCAAAGGCACCTAGATGTGGGGAAGAGCAATGGGAAGAGGATTTGGTAGAACATATACAAGCTTTATGGATTTAGATGTGTGATGAAAGGAGATGGTGAGAGGTAGTCTTATTGTGGGGATGGGGTGTTTTTTATTATTTTATTTATTAAATTATTATTATGTCCTATGACTGATAATATATTGGATCATTTTGTCCAAATAAAATATCTTATGCTTGTTGGTTCGAAATAATGTCCAGTTAAATCATCCATGACTCATGTATGAGTTAAAAATTTATTTATTTAACTTATACAATAAATTTTCATATTTCACTATTCATAAAAGAACAAATATTTCAGAAAAAAATCATAAACTCAAAAAAACAATTAATTTATGGGTATGATTAAAAAATAGACACCATTTAATAAGAATAACTCCTAAATAGGATAAATTTAATTTTTACGTAAAGTCATAAATAATTAAAAAAATATGGATTTTAAAATTATAATTGATTTTATAAGACTTTATAAAATTAATTATTGTCTTATAAAATTTTATTATAATCATAATAAAACAAAATATCAATTTGTAAATTTATTTTCTAGAATTAATTTTTATGTTAAACAATTTAAATAATATAATATTTTAAATAAACATTTATATTTTTAAAAAATACCATCACATAATTTATTAATTTCATAACATTAATTTACTTATAATATGATATTATTTCATCATATTTTCATTTAAATATAGATATATTTTATTTATACATTAATTGGTTAGGTCACTATTATATTGACCGCGATTCTATTCTTATAGGTTAATTTTCAATTCAATATGTTATGTTACTATTAAATTGAATTAGGTTATTTAATTTATATAAATAATTATTATTCCATTAATGCTTCATTTATATAGATTATATTGTCTTATATATGTGTTTTTATTATATTTATACAATATAATAAAACTATATGAATGGAATTTTTGTTGATAAAATTTTCACACATTTTAACAGCCATATAATTATATAAATTGTATAAATATAAAAAAGATAAATTACTAATACCATATTGATTAGTGTTTTGGAGGATTAAGAAATCCAGTAAAAAAACAATGTTTTATAAATATTCAAACATATTAAACATTATTCATGTTACCAAAATTATTCACTCATTTCATATAATAACAATATTCTAAATGAAATTGTTGACACCTTTACTATTAAAACTCAACCATAACATAATAATTATAATTTTAACAAATTTTATGATAAAATTATAACTATCAGGTATAAATAATCAAAAAACAATTTAGTCATTGAAACAGATGAAAATTCATGGTAGAGAACCTATATAAAATGTTGACATGTTTAACACATAATAATCATAACCATTTATTGAATAATATTATAAACTAATTTTCTTATATAGATACTATTCATAGTGGAATAAAAAAACTATATATATAAGAAGAGAGAGAATACATGAATTTTTATTGCTTATTGAGACATAATTTTCATATAACTAATTATCACAAAAAACTAAATACAATATTATAAAATGGCTAGTTATTTAAAGAAACCAATAATATAATAACTCAATAAGTCAAGAATAACATAATTTCCCCAAAAAATAAATCCTTAACCAATGTATTGGGAGACTATATACCATGATATCCCTCTTTATATATAGTTTCAATGAACTATACAAAAAATAGAACTTATAGAATATTATATTTTCCTCCAATAATAATATCTTTCAATGGAAACCAATCAAACTATAAGGAAAAAAGATATTTTTTGTTAATTAATTACACTGTGAGTGAAAAAATATATGATATTCATAAAAAAATTTATAAAATTGTAATATAAATGTAATAAAGATGATTAATATGTAAAATTATATAATTAGAGTGTAGAAAGACACATAATGTAAATTGTTTATGAATAATTAATGAAATCAGTTATGAAAACCCATTATAGGGATCATAATATATGATATGACACTATAAATAGAAATATTTGTTTCATCAAATTTAAACTACCTATAAAATAATATGAAATAAAATATAATATAGTAAAATCATTAAATATAAATAATCATGAAATAAAATATCAAATTGTAAAGGATATATCATATATGGCCATATTTAGAGCATACCTTAATAAATTGGAACTAGATTTAAAAAATAATATCATAGATACGTACCTGAATAACACATCACATATTTAAACATAAAATAAAGAACAAATTAAATGTAAATATTATACATCCTTATACTCATTCAATTATTCCATCTTCATATCATGGGGAAAGGATTAAAAATAAGGGTATGATTATATTCATAGTATGGATTGTGTATAGTTGAATAAATGATTAATCAATTATTAATAATCGACATGGAATGGTAAAAAACTAATAAAACATCCCATTTAATCAAAATATTGAGAATTTAATAAATCCAAGGATAAGATCAATGATGTAATTTTATGGAAAATAAGAAATTAATGTTAAATGAATGAATTTCCAAATTTAAGATTCCATAATCTCAAAATACGTGATATATATACAATCCAAACCTTACACTATGACATTTTAATCAGTCTATAGGTATACACTACAAACGTCATTAATAATGGCTTAATTTTTAATCTTAGTAAATCAGTCGATTCACTGATGTGATATCTATAATCAACCCCACCCAATACGATATTTCAATGCCATTCCATATATATTTAATGAAAACTTATATTCCATAATGATATTCATTATCTATAAATTTGTATATTGGGAATATAATAATGATTTTTCAATGATTTCCAAAGTCAATAAAATATATTTTGTTTTGAAACAAAAAGTAAAAATGATATATGGTTAAAAAAAACAATATAAGTGAAAAAATATTGAAATTTACTGGAAATATAATGTATAATTATAACCTTAAAATTAATAATTCACGTGAATGTTAATTACTACCACATTAGTTATGAATGTGAATTTCAATACATTCCTGGTAAATATGATCATAAAATATCCATAGAAATAATTCAGTTGGAATTATAATGATTTATACATAGTAGAATATATTTAATATAATAGTTTATATTTTTTATCAATAATAACACAATAAAATATATTTAAAAAACTTCTTGGGGAAAATACCCTATTGGCATTAATTATTTTTAAAATAAAATAAAATATTCAGTATAAAATAAAAACATTATAATTCACATAAATATTTTAAAATTTTATTATAATCTTCAAATAAATAATTTTTCATGGTAGATGTTGTGTTTTTATTATTCCTATGTACATTAAAAATAATAATCATTTACATTTTTGATAAAAATTAAAAACAAACCACATTAGGAAAAAGATAAAAATAGATTTATTCTAAACCATTTTTTTTAGAATTCAAGCAGATGAAAAAAATTAGTAATTATGTAATTGGAAAATATTAAATGTATTATTGTAATTTTTTTTGGAAAAAATGGATATGGTAAAAAATATCTATAAATGAGTAGAAAAATGTGTTGGTTTTCCGTAAAAATGTGATTTTGATATTTTGTGTACAAAAATTGTATCAAATGAATAGAAAAAATAAAATTTCAAGAAATAACCATAGGGGAAGGAAATAGTATGTATTTAATTTTGAATGATTAAATAATTCACCAATAAAAGAAATCAAATTAAAATCTTGAATAATTTTATTTTTTTGAAATTTACCCATACATCATTGTTTAATTTTCAATATTATAAAAATTGAAATAAATAAAATTGAATGAATGATTAAATAAATATAAAATAATTAGATTCAGAATATAAAATTTGAATGTGATATTATATTCACCTCATATATATATGTTGGTGCATAATACTCAATATATCTCAACAGAGTGTATATTGAGATGAAATAATTCACAATGGTCATACTATTGATGTGAAAATTAACCAATTAATTGTTTATTTACATCAAATTGAAATTCATATAAAAATATTTTAACAAAAACCTAAAATTATATATATTAATTACCACATAATAATATAATAAAAATGACAATGAGGTAAAAATATAACCCAGGGAACCAAAATTGAGTAATAAAACCCCTTATAACTTTGTAACTTCAACAAAATATACCCATTTGTTAAATAATTTTTAATTGATGTTAAAATAAAATGAATAATAAAGGACTAATGTTATAAAAGTTTATAGGGAATCATATACACTATTGAACAATATATTATTATCATTATATTAATATAGTATGTAATAAAAGTAAATTTAGGTGAAATCCCTTACCAGGGGACTAAATCATCTAATATGTTATTTATATTCCAGAATTAGAAACATTTGTTAAATATTATTTTCATTTTTAAGTTAATTTTATTTTATTTAATAAAATTTTATATGTAATTGAATATGAAATTATGTTTAGTTTGGTGTTTTGGATGATATCCAGTAAATATATACAAAATGGAATTATATGTATTAGTATGGTAATGATGTAAATATTCCATCATCTCTTGAATAATAATAATTATATAAGTATTATTATTATAAATAAGTTATACATTTTTAGGAATATGTGATATTTAGTTATGAAAAATAAACGATGTTACAATATAGATGTCATATTATTTCATTAATAACAGTTTTATATTGTATTAATTTGATTTTTCTATGAAAACTAAATATCATCAAATTGTGGAGGTAAAAATCCAAATGTAAAATCAAATATCAATATACCATTTTAGTGAAAATAAATTCAATATTTTATATTATATATTAATTTTATATAATTATAAATAATTCATTAATATCATATATGTATATATATAATCTATCTTTAATACAATCTGTGAGTTTTTTTATTAGAAAAAAAATTACATAGGTTCATGAGGAGGTAGTCTACTGTACACATGAATGACAGTTTCACATCCAATTTTATGGAAGAGAAGGTGGATAAATGGTATGAAATAAATAGAACAGAATAATTGTATGTGATATATAATGAAGTTATCATATCATCATGGTCAAATAAGATTTTATAGGGTAGAATATTAATCAAATAAATAATAATAATTTATGAACAAAACCACTTCGTCAAAGAACCTTTGACTATTATACAAAAAAGCCATCTCAATAGGGTTTTCTAATAAAAATAATGAATATAAGATAAGTCATGGTAATATATGAAGGGATATTGTAATTTATTGTCCTAACAAAAATTAATTTATATATGAATAAGAAGTATAAGGGGATCCCAATTATAATTGCAGGGAGGGGAATGTGTGGAATTTCATAATGAATTAAAAAAATAAAATATTTCTCCTAGTTAATTGTATCATAAATGATATATTTCAATGATATAATCTCTGTAGGAAAAAATAATAACATTATTTTTTTTGAAAACTATAGATTATATGTTTACCCATATATTTATGTTTTAACATGTGTTAAACAAATATTTCAATTATACTGAAAAATTATAATCTTTTTAGATGTAAATTAATTAATTCTAACATGAAAATGGATCAATGAATGGACCATTGTTCATATATATTAAAATATACAAATAAAATTGTATAATGTTGGATTTTATTATTTTTAAATCATTTTGGAATACATTTTAGTTATAAAATTTAATTAATGTCATTTTTGGAATAATTCAATTAAATTAAAAATGAAAATATAAAAATAAAAAAGGAAATCGAATCAATTCAATTATAACATGTCAAAAAAAAATTTTATCTAAAAAATTATTCTATGAAAATAAATCATTCAATTTATATTAGTTTTAATAATTTTAAATAAAATATTTTGTTTTTATATTAATTTAAAAAATAAGTTCTTAGAGATGCAAGGTCATTTAAGGAAATTATTTCATCCATAAAAATTATTATCAAATTACAATAAAAACTCATTTAAATTTAAAACATAGGTTTATAATTGCAATTATTTTTTATATATATTAATTACAAAATATTATTGAAATTAAAATAGTTAATGTTACATTTTTACGTTTCATTATATTAAAAAATATTAAGGCAAAAAATCAAGGAAAATATGTTAGAAAAAGGAGTTACATATGTATTTTTGACCAATATAGATCAAATATAATCAACTAATAAAATTACTTCTAGTTTGATGATAAATATTTAGTCATTATCATATTAGTTTTAACCTTAATTGTCTGATATACCATTATGGTTGTGATAATTATTAAATATAGTTACTATTAATAATTACTAAACATAAAAGTGTCATATTTAAAAAATATGTACATAATGAAGTGAAATATGGAATCCTTTTTAAGGATTAAATATAAAAAAACTATTTTATTTTAATCTGAAATTAAATATACCACATTAAAAAAAATTATGTTTTCCAGAAAAATTATTTTTTTCAAGATAAATATGATATAAAGTTAACTTTATGACTAAAAATATTAAATATATGAAGCGAATTCACACACACACACACACAAATATATTAAAAATTAAATTTATGAGAATTTTAGTTATGGTTGATTTTAAATAATTGGTATGATAAAACATTATGCAGTTAAAAATAGTAATAAGAAAGTAAATTTTACACAATAAAAATTAATATATGTCATATTTAGGAAAAAAAATTATTCAAATGAAATTTATATGATTATCTTAAATAAAATATATTTTATATAACTTTAACTCCAAATCTAAAATAAAATTGTACATTAAATTGCCTGATTTAATGAAGGAATCACAGTTTTATAAAAAATTTATTTTCCATTATTCACTAAAAAATCAATTTAAAACAAATTGTAAAATATAACCATAAGTTATCATCTAAATTTATGACATAAAAAATATATTTTTTTATAAAATTCCAGTATAAAATCTTCCAAAAAATAATTATAATATCTATTAGAAAATGATTCAAATCGTTCTTGAAGAATAAATATTTTATATGTATAACATTTCATTACTAATAATTTTATGGTTATTAACAAAAATTAAAAATAAATTTATATTTATTAGGAATATTACATATATTAAATAAATTAGTTAATCCTTTTTCAAAATTTCAATAAAACATAATGTTTATACTTTGATTATTTAATTAATATATACTTTTAGTCATTTATTATCAGTGTTTCGTGTCATATACTTTATGAAACATTATTTTTTTATTTTAAAAAATATTTGAATTTCATTTTCACCACATATAATAAATTATTCCAATAAAATTTAAATTTTTATTTATTGATCAAGGGTTTTACATTATACAAATCTTTTTCTTAAAACCCATATCATAAAAGGGTTAGTAAAATATCCCCTAAAAAGAGGGAATGTGAAATACAATGTTTATCAATGATAATAGAAATGTGTTTCAACATATGATAACATTAATTTAATGTTTAAATAAATTCATGGTGGAGAAAATTAATTCCCAATTACTAAAATATAGTGATTTAGAACATAGTGAACACAATCCTAATGACCTATATTTGACAAATCATTGATGGTTGATGAAATCAATTTTATAATCAGAATGATTGTAAATGTAAATATTTTTTTAAGATATGATTCTAAATATAGAGGCACTGATTTAATATAACAATATATATAAATATAAAATATAATTACATTGTTTCTATTTTATTTTAATAGAAAAAATTCACCATTTTCTTGTTCTTTGATCAATTTCGACAACATTTATTACTTAATGAAATGAATTTAAAAGATAAACTCTATATTCCTGAAACACTAAAATTAAATTTTATCAAATCATATAATCCATAAAATAATACCAATATTTTTTATACCACCTTTAATCAATCCAATGTGGTTTTCTCAATATATAAAATTAATCAAAATGGATGAACCTTTTTATGAAAAAATAATACAATAAAAAAAATCTACAATAAAAAAGATTATTTGACATAAGTAAATCTATATGTAAATAAACTATAATCCCAATTAAAAATAATAACCTCAACATTATAGGATTTTCAAACCCAAAAGGGCTTGTTATCCCAATTATTATACAACCCAAAACAAATAATAACATTATTTATAAATAATCCATAACATTAAACACAATTTTTATGTATATTTGTACCCCAAAATATTAAATATTATGAAACATTTAATTCAATAATAAATTTCCCAAAATCAAAATATTATTTATCCATCAAACCATTTGACTACAGGCAATATTATATTAAACAATACATCATGTAGGCCATGGGTATTCAACACACCGCTATCATCTTTTAGTATTGGGTTCATGATATGAGGCTTTGTAGGATTCTAAGAGTTTTAAACCTACCATTGTATTTTCAAATTCCTTAAATTATATAATCTATATAAAACTCCCAAAACAATATGATCAACAACCTAAAAATAACATTAATTAAAAAATCACTTTTCTACCACTATTATTTATTATTCAACGTGTTTTAGAAAATAAAATAATCTTAATTGATTACTATTAACTTAACTTGAATGATCTAATTATGCTTAAAAATTATTAATTACAAAAAAATACATGCATAAAATATTAAATAATAATTCCTCATATGAATAAATCATGTAATAAACAAAAGTGTTGTATTAAAATAAATATTTACAAAAATATATGTATTATTTTGAACTATCAAAAATATTACATCAATGTGGGTATCAATACTATTAATCATATGACAAACCATAGACATATCCACCCAATACACTTTTGGTTTATCCCATATCTATATAGAAAATAAAATGTATCTAAATTTTTGGATATATAATACATCATGATGGTTCATAGATAAAATTATAATTATCCTAATAACATCCCATATGAGTGAAAAAAAATGTGTGTATTAAGGGAACAATCTCCATATAGTAGAACGATGGATTGGACAATGTCGACCAAAAATATTTAGAGTTATAACCCAATGATGAATCTAAAACAATAAAATTCCACATTTAGTATCCAAAAAAAGAAAAAATTTCTAGTAAATCTACATAATCAAGAACATTAAAAACATTATAATAATATAATATACATTGATATATCAACTAGGTCAGTCATATGGTAAGCTTTTTAAATTGACAATATCAAAAAACATACTTCTACAGTTCCTACTAAAATTGACTAATATTAATTATGAATACCCAAACCCTAGTAGTACTAGTATGTGGTTGAATTATTGCATATATAATATATATAATTAATCGTATCCCTATTCTCTAAATAGTTATCTAGTATTCCTAAATTAGATAAATACTTCAATCAAACATTTCATTTAAAAACATAAAAAATAGTGAGAGAAATCATTTTTCATCCTTGAACTCATTAAAGGATTTAATATTCATATACTGTGAATAAAAAAATCCTGATAATCTAAATTTTAAGTATGGTTTACATATATTGTAATTTATCAATAATAAGTATGTAATAAGCAGTATATAATGTAAAATAACTAAAAAAACAGGTTATTCAATCAATTACAAGAACACAACATGAATTGGTATAGAATGTAAATATAGTAATAACATGGATAACAATAAATGATTCCTCATTAATGGAAATGATTTATATTATATATAATTATCTCAGATATCATGATATCTATAGATGCAGGAAGAGAAGATCATAATGTTTAATCGATGGGGAGATATATACCAAAAACTGATTTGATAATATCATTTTGATTTGTCCCCAGAAACATATGGATGAATAAATGTGATATCTATAATCAATCTCTACTCATCACTAAATGTGAAATTCATTCATCAATAAACTTTTGTTGATAAATGTTGTATGTATTAATGAGATTTACGAAATATTCATATCTTTGATAATGAATATTTATATTGATGTAAAATATAATGTTCAAGGATTAGAAGACATTTATTTTTTCAATGGAATTTTAATGACTCATAATTAATCCCTAATGTTAATGTAACTGCATTCCATGTTTAATATAATCATAAACTATACAACGAAATGATTATGATTTTATAATGACACTATATAACTAATTTTGTATAATTAAAATTATTCTCTCTTATCATTGACAAATAAAAATACCATAAAATGATCATAAAAACATTCATGGAGGAAATGGTATTTTCACTATAAAAATAATAATTTAAAATGGATGTTTTCAAAAAAAAAATAGATAAATCATATCATTGATAATAATATTCTAAACAAGTAATGTAATCTTCAATGAAAATATTTTTTATCAATTTTCTAAAATTATTTTCATTCTTTGTATGGGAAAATAAAACCACTTTTCAAATTTTCATTAATTAGCGATAATGTATTATATTCAGAAATCGATAAGTAGATAACCTTTAGAAAATATTTTTAAAAAATAAAAAACTGATAAAAAGTTATTTAATAAAACATTGTATAATAATGAAACAAATGATTTAAATTATTCTAAAAAAATATGGATATTGATGAAAATGATCTCTGACTGAGTAGAAAAACAAATCAGTTTTCACTATTGCTTTTATTCCTGTATAGAGAGTAATAAAATAGTTTAAAATTAAAGTAAAACATAAAATTTCTACAAATAACAATATGATAATTGAATATTCTTGTTTTGAGATAGAAATATCAAATAAACCTCATATCAAATACGTGAACACAATAATCTTGGTTAATGATGATATTCGGAAAAAAAATTACTTATTTGGTGACTAAAAAATCCTAATAATAGTGAATGAAATATATTCTATCGACGTTATAAATAACATAATTATAAATATTTTCATTATGTAAACAAATAAAATAACATTTAGGTGCACTCATAAAAATAAATTGGTGTATATTAGTAAATAAGACACATGGTAGTTTAAATTGAAACAATATATCTAAAAAATATTTTATAATATATGAAATATTTAATCAATTGACATATTATGTTTAGAGAATTAAATTACTATTAAAATTTTTAGAAGTAAAAAAATAAACAAAATTTAGTTCACACTAAATCATATATTATCAACAATAATGAATAAGTAATATAAACTAGTTAAACAAAATTATGTTATAAAACCCATTTACACTTACTAACATTCAAATCAATTCTTCGTTGTAAAAATAATATCTATTTAAATTTTAAATACCATGAATAATGAAGGATTCATGATACAATAATTAAAAGGTTAATTATATTAATTATATAAAATAAATTGGGTTTATAGAATCAAAATATTCATCATAGATTGGAAATTTAGATGAAATCACTTAATTGTGTTCTGAATCATCACTTATGTTCTTTATCATCATAAATTATATTGATAATTTTATTATTTACTTGATTAAAAACCAATTTAATTTTTATTATTGTGTTAATATAATTTAATATCATGTTAGATTAATTTATTTAATAAGAATTATTCACGTTAGTTGTTTTTATAATATTAGGTTTATATGTCCATAATGACATAAATAAAATAAATATGATAAATGGGAACTATATTACACCATTTAAAAAATAACCATCATGTATTAATCATCATTTTAAATCAAAAAATTTAATTTATAATCCAAACATGGAATATTGATATAATAAATGAACTACTTTACATCAATGGAGATGATAAGTCGTAGATACACTTGAGTAATGTTAACACTTTTCAATGATTATTATATAAATAAGATATAAAATATTTTATCATTATATAATTATAATTATAAAATATATATAATTTTATTTATTTAAATAAACATAGATATTTCATCCATATAATGTGGTTATAAAAAATGAATCTCAACACTTCGTGGATATGTTAATGCACATGTATGCACAAAAAACGTTATCAATTTAATATGAATGGAAATCATGGAAATTAAATAATATAATTTATTTAAAGAGTTATTAATATTTTATTAATATCATAAACACAAACACACACACAGATATATATATATATATATTAAATCCATCATTACAACTAGAATTGATGGGTGGTTATGGAAAAATGAATTACCTTAGTTTACAAGGAGGTAGTCATCCAAACACTCGAACACATATTTCATTTCATTTTTGATTGAAGCGAAGATAGATATATAATATCAAAATAAAATAATGACATCTTATTAGATGATATAAAATATTTTTATTACATAACCATATTTGAATAATGATTAAATGATATGAAATAATAAATGAAAAAACATTAGGTTATGAACATAACTTATTATTCGAACATCATATACAAGTTTACCACAACAGGATTATTTGGACTGTTTTATAATTAAAAATATATTCTTTGAATTTTTAATTGATGTAAAGATGTTATTTTTATTGGTATTTACTGAACCATTAGGCTATGGAAGTGTGAAAAACGGTGAGGAGGTGTCAATTCATAAGTGAGTGGGGGGGGGGCATTTAGTGTTTCTTAATATAATAAATTAACATAAATTATTATATATTTTTTTAAATATATGTATTTGGTTTTTACCCTTATATGGTTTTATAGGAATTAAAAGTAATTACTTAGTCCCTAAAAATTAGATGTAAATTAAAATGAATAAAAAATAATTTATCATTCATATAAATATTTATTATATAACATAGGTTTTCTATATTACATTTACTAAATGATATAAAAGTTATATTCATGATTTTAACTTTTTAAAAATTCTTTTTTATAAAATAATATAAATATAAAAATAATAGTAAAATGAATATTATACATTTAATCAATGTCTGGACGGTTATGATTAATATATATGCATAAAATAAAAGTAATCCACGTTTTATAGAAATTTTTATGTCCATATCATATTATTGATATCCATAAATACCATATTTACTCTTAAAATAGTGATAATTTATTACTATAGTCATTATTCATAATGAATATAATAAAATCTAGTCTATTTAAAAAATTTGGTCAAAAATATTCCAAATATGGGATCAATTTTACAATTTAAAATTCTTATAAATATAATAATTTAATTATAATTAAATTCACAATGAGTGAATTGTGTTTCTTTAATTGTAATTTTAAAGGAAAAGATTTCATTGAACCGAAACTAGTTTCCCATAGTCGGTGCCATATTTTGTTACATTGGGATATAAAAATGTAACTTTTATAATGAAGGAAAGGATATATTAGTAGCTTTAGAACACAACATACAAACATAAGATCAACATTACAACTAGAAACTAAAAACAAAATAACAAATTTTATTGAATCAAAAGAAAAAATCATAGATTATCCTTGAATTCCAGTAATAATTTACATCATCAAAACCTATGGAAGTTATAAATAATGTGAAAGGTGTGAGCTCATATTCTCATTAATAATGAATAATACAATTGAATAAAATAATAACATAAATACTAGTCATGATGATTAACTAAGAATTAATTTCTTTTAAAATATACATTATCAAAATATGGCCAGAATAAAAACCAATCAAATAATTCCATACAACACATCCATTGATATTATACAAGTAAAATAGTCATGTATACCGTAACACCCCAAAAACATAAATTGTTAAATGGATAAATGATATGACTCATGTCAACAAGGTGCACCTTCCTTTTTGAAAGTCTATCAGATTAGAACTCCACAGTTAAGCATGCTTGGCCTGAAATAGTGATCAGGATGGGTGAACTTCTGGGAAGTTTCCTAGGGTATGTGTAAGTGAGGACTAAGCACACTCGAAAGAACATGTGTTTTCTTGTGGGGACTGTTATTAGTCAGATGACCCGTGTGGACATGTTGGTGGGCCCCAGGGTGGGGACCACATGTCTGCGGGGAAACTGGTGTTACTTGGTGGTCCAGGACCTGACAGCCATGTATAGGCGGGGTGTCTCTGCTGTCACCAGGACCCATTTTTCACATTTGGTATCAATGGAGTTAGTTCTACCGCAGAACTTGGACTCAAATTATTTTAATGGAAATGGTTTTAAGTGTTTTGGGTGTGGTTAACAGTTTAGGGAAGCCAGTTTTGGTGCAAAAGCTGAAATATCCTTACACTAGGACTCTGACTTCTGATTTCCGACTCAGTGCACGAAAACACTGACTGCTTGTGCGTCTCATTTGAAATGTTTTCTTCGTGATTACTTTGTGTTAGATCACCAGGTATATTGTTTTTACTGTGGCACACTGGTTCCTTTTTTGGATGGCCCCATGTAGGCAGCCAGCCAAGTTTCCATGTTTCATATGAGATGGCTGCCCACCGAGCGACGAGTCCTCGGTGCAGGGGCCCATCATAGCGGAGGTACCAGTGGTACCACTACCAGCTGGGCCACCGATACCACTAGCTCCAACAGCATAAATATCATGCCGAATGAGGGCTTTGAATGAGTTTAAGTGCTAGAGACCGCCTAGGTTCAATGGAGAGACGAGCCCATAGGCCGTTGAGGATTTTCTAGAGGCTGTTGTGAGAGTTTTTTAGATAGGTAGGGACACCATCCGACCTCATGGTTATCCTTGTAGCGAGTCTCCTGAATGCAATAGCATTGAGATGATGGATCATGATACTCCAGGTGCATTACAAGGAATTACTACTCTAGGAATATTTCGAGAGTATCTTCCGGCCATAGTTTGTTCCAGCCACCCTTCGTGTGGTGTGGATTCAGGAGCTGCTTCATCTACAGCAGAGAATCATGATGGTGGTTCAGTACTCAGCGAGGTTCACCGACCTCTCACACTACTCCACATATATAGTACGATTCCCATTTATCAGGGCCCTGACCATTGAGAAGCAACTAAGGCATGAGATCTGGGATTCGATGATCTCCCTCAGCATTCTGACACATGAGGGGGTGCTGGAGAGAGCCCTTCTTGTTGAGTGTTTTCTTGCTGAGCAGTCACCAGCCGTGAGACCCACCACAGGGAGACATGTAGCGGAGTCTTATACATTCGGTAGTAGAATGATGTCGTAGAGGTCCAAGAGGACCATGCCATCAGGTGGGAAACCCCGGGATATTGGTTTTGTAGTGCGGGGCACAAGAGACAGAGCTAGCCATACGAGGATCAGGTAGTGTTATGCATGTGGTGGGTAGGGTCACATGGCAAGGGACTACCCGACCCACCATGTAGATGCGCAAAAGATAATGAGGGACCTCCCAGGCAGAGGTAGAGGTTCGACCATGGTGGTCTGCAAGAAGTCGGCAGACGTGACAGAGGAGCTGGTCGAGCAGCAGGTGGGGGACGAATTTTCGAGGTCCTTCTACCACCACCACCAGGAGGTCCTCCCCAACCACACGGAGCTGGTAGACAGAGGTGGGCTCAGCTCCAGGCAGTTGAGACCCACGACCACAGCACACCTGATATGATTCATGGTTCTATATGTGTCTACTCCACCCTTGATACAGTACTTATAGACATAGTTCCAAGTTATTCAATTATTGTTGTTTCCCTCTTTTGGAGCTCAGAGATTCCGACAGAGCCATTGGCTTGATCCTTATGGCTAGATACTCCTACAGTGTGTCTGCACGGATGGGACCAGGTTCACCTTCACTAGAGAGAAGGGAGCCTTTGCAGTGCAGGATGGACTTACACAGAGGAGGGGGAAACCAATCACACATAAGTTTTCTAGCCTCATTCTTAGAGCTGTTGATGTGCAGAGTTCGAGTTTTCATGCTGTGGTAGATCAGTAAGTGAATGTTTTTCCTGAAGATGTTCCAAGACGACCTCCTCGTAGAGATGTGGACTTCTACATTGACATATACCCCCGAGACGATACCAATATACACTCCAGCATATCGGATGGATCTCACCGAGCTTTGTGAGCTACGGGTATAGCTGGTGGACTTTCAGTGAAAGGGATTTATTCAACCTAGTGTTTCACCCTGGGCATCCCCAATTTTGTTTTCCATGATGGTGGAAGGGAGCTTGAGACTGTGTGTTGATTATCGGCGCCTGAACCAGGTGAACATGATGAACAAGTACCCACTACCAAGGATTTATGACCTCTTTGATCAATATAAGGGAGTGTGTTGGTTCTTGAAGACAGATCTTTGGTCGGGCTATCACAAGCTCAGTGTACTGGATGAGGATGTGCCGAAGACGACCTTCAGAATCCGGTGTGGCCACTACGAGTTCATGGATATTCCATTCAGCATAACCAACACACCAACACTATTCATGATTCTCATGAATAGGATCATTCAGCCATATCTTGATCTCTTTGTGGTAGTCTTTATCGATGACATTATGATCTACTCATCTACCAAGGAGGAGCATGCCTACTATTTGCGGGTAGTACTTGACACACTCTGAGAGTACTAGATTTATGGTAAGCTCTCGAAGTGCCAGTTCTGGATCCGAGAGGTAGACATTATGGGACATGTCAGCATAGAGGCTAGATTTTCATTGGATCTAGTGAAGATCGAGGTAGTATTTTGCTTGGGAGCCACCCAGGAGTGTGACGGAGGTACATAGTTTTCTGAACTGTAGGGGTATTATCAGAGATTTATGCCAGAATTATCTAGTGTTGCATCACCACATTCTGCATGGACGAAGAAAGGGAAAACCTTCATGTGGTCAGAGAGATGCCAGTATAGCTTTCAAAATCTAAACCATATATTGACTAGTGAGCCCATCATGAGGCTACCAGAGGAGGGAATTGGGTACATAGTATATTGTGATGCATCAGGACCAGACTTGGGTGTGTCCTGATGTAGAAGCGAGTAGTGATCGCTTATGGTTCTCGACAGTTGAGATATCATGAATAGAACTACAATAAACATGAACTGGAGTTAGTAGGAGTGGTCTTCACCATGATGATGTGGTGGCACTATCTGATGGGAGAGCATTTTACAGTCTACACTGACCACCAGAGTCTCAAGTATATCTTCTCGTAGAAGGACCTAAAACTGAGACAGTGTGGTTGTCTTGCGTTCCTCCAAGACTATGACTTCAAGATAGTCTATAATCCTTTGAAGGGAAACGTTGTAGTCGATGATCTCAGTAAGAGATCAGGCATTCATCTTCTAGGAGAGATGATGGAGCTGTTGGCCACATCACAGATATCCTTTGTGGATAGATATAGATCAACCTTTATACAGTATATCTCAGTCACTCCTCCACTTATTTAGAGATTCAAGGAGGAACATCATGTGGATGTTGACTGTGAGACGCGACATGCTCATATATCCACAGGGTAGGCACCTGATTAATATTTTGTAGGTGGGGAGAACATCATTATTTTCATATGTCATAATATGGTACCATTTTCACTTCAGGTGGAAGTGTTCAGGGAGTTCTACACAAAGCTTATAGCAGTACATCCATGTGTGGCGAAAATTTATCATGAACTCTAACGACAACACTGGTGGGCAGGTATGAAGAAGGCATTGGTAGAGTTTGTCTCTTGATGTCTCACTTGTCAATAAGTGAAGGTAGAGAACTAATTTCTAGTAGACTTGGTTCATCACTTAGAGGTCCCAGAGTGGAAGTGGGATGGGATATCCATGGATTTCGTGACGGGACATCCATTTACATATAGAGAACATGACTCTTTCTTGGTGATTATCGACCGACTCACCATGTCGGCCCACTTCTTTCCGATCAGAGAGTAGGGTTCAGTAGAGAGCTCAGGATACCTCTTGGTACAAGAGATAGTAAAACTTCCTGGTGTCCATCGACGATCGTCTCTGATTGAGATGGTTGTTTTACTTCCTGACTATGGAAGGGGTTGCAAGACGCTTTTGGGATGAAACATCGCTTGAGCAGGAACTTCCATCCTCAGACGGATGGTCTGACTGAGAGTACCATTCCGAATCTTAAGGACATGCTCCGTGCATGAATCTTCGATTTCTATTGTAGCTGGGAGGATCGGTTACCCTTGGTATAGTTTGCGTATAACAATAGCTACCACTCCACCATCAGGATGACACCATTCAAGGCATTTTATGACTAACCTTTCAAATCACCTATGTACTGGACTGACCCAGGGGATTCGGCACTTCTGGGACAAGAGATGGTGTAGGCTATGACGAAAGAAGGTGTAGATAATCCAAGAGTTGATAAATACAGCACTGAGCAAGCATAAGTAATATGATAATAGGAGACGGAGACCACTTGAGTTCAAGGATGGCAACCATGTGTTTCTACGAGTCTCACCTTGACGAGGTCCTTAGAGATTTGGTCGAGGCACCAAGTTATCTTCATCATTCATCGGACCTTTCCCGGTCCACAGCAGAGTAGGTGAGGTGGAATACCTCCTGGCTCTTCCACCTCAGTAGAACTGGGTGCACAACCTCTTCCACGTATCTTAGCTGAAGAGATACGTGCATGGAAAATACCACATCATCGACCACAGGGAGCTGGACATCAATTTTGGGGTGACATTTACAGAGGTTACAGTGGAGATTGAGGATCAACCAGAGCGGGTCCAATGTGGATGGTTGATACCTCTAGTGCGCTTTAGTTGGCAGCACAATAACCTCCATGAGAGCACATTAGAGCGGGTTGCTCATATGCATGCTCAGTACCCCATTTTGTTTCCTAAGTGTGAGTGGTTGCTTATGGGGACGTAAATCCCTAAAGTGGGGATAATTTAAAGACCTGGAAATTCAATGATTTGTTTTCTTAATAATGGTAATTTTATGAGTCCAATGTTTTTGACGGTGCTGGATTCTGAGGCCCGGTGTGCCCAGAATCAATTGCTGAAGTTTTGATCAGGTATGTTCTGTAAACCTACGAG
Source organism: Viscum album (assembly GCA_963277665.1). Lineage (NCBI taxonomy): Eukaryota > Viridiplantae > Streptophyta > Magnoliopsida > Santalales > Viscaceae > Viscum > Viscum album. The sequence continues at coordinate 49,805,565 of OY728143.1, read as the reverse complement.
CGGGGTTTTATATCTTTTGAACCGGTGCTCGGAATTGAAATCTAAGGGCATCGTTGAACTTGCAACACCAGTATTCTATTAAGGGTATCTTCACCAAAGTTGCGTTCTAACAAAAATGGAGGATATATTTTGGGATTTTTTAATTAAAAGGAATAAAAATAAAGTGATTACATTATTTTTATTTGGTGGTTGAAACCACCAAGGTGAGGTTGGAGGTGGGGGTCAACACACCGTAACCTCCCATGGGAGGTTATGATGGTGGATCTCACTCGAGAAAAATCTCCCTTGGGGGGATTTTATTAGGTGGGGCCCACCTTATCCATTAAACTCCTCTAACACCCATTTAACACCTATTTAATTGGTGGAATCTTTGACCTTACCACATTAATTTAGGGTGCCAACTCCTTTCATTTAATTAATTGGGTCCTTTGAATTTATGTTGACCATTAAAATAAAGCATAAGAATTATTATTTTTGGTAGGAATAATCTCTATTTGGGAAAATTATGGAGAGGAGGAGTTCATGGAGGGTGTCATGTTCCATTGAAGAACACCCCCTTTCCACCGAAGAATGATGAACATCATCTTTGATCTTCGACCGAGCCAAAAGAAAGTGAAGCGATGCCCACAAAGAAATCCCACGACATCTCTAGCAAACTTCATCCGCATCTAAGAAGAAGATGTCACTCATGAAGAACGTCGCCAACGAAGACATCACCTCCTTCCACCGCCAATGTGAGACCATTGAGGTAGGGAATATTTTACGATTGAATATTACCCTCTGTACCTCGGCGTATGTTGTGTGCTTTGAGAACAGAATGATATCACCATAACGAGGAGGGTTTGGACCACACGAACACAGTCCGACCCTCCCCTTTTGTTTATTTTTTTTTGATGATGACGAAGACGGTACACGCGGTGACCGAGAGCAAGCCGGCCATGAAGAAAGATGGCGACACAAGGCCGTCGGGTCACCATAAGGGCACAAATCGCCATACCGCGCAGAGGATCGTGCTGCTGCCTAACGGGCCTCAGCGGTGCCAGAGGGGCACGATGTCATCACACCATGACAAAGGATGAAGTCACAGAAATAAATGTCACGACGTTCAGAAATAATGGGTGTTGCGCAGTCGCACCGCGCCAAGGAGGAGTCCCGGTCGAAGGCCGCTGTAGACATAGGAGGGCAGCAGGATAAGCCGACCCCTAGTAGCATGGCACCCCCCGCAGCATGGCCAGCCATGCCATGCAAGCTAGCAAGCCCAGATGGGCCACCAGCTCGTATGGGCCACCCTTTCGAGTCAGGATGGGCTGACCCATCAGGTCGAGTCAGACCCTAGGACCAGGTCAAACTCTTTTTCGGACCCATTTAACCCGAAATTACCTTTTCATTCGTATCTTGGGCTACAGGTGTCTGATCAATGAACCATCTGCGGTGACAAAATTCATAAAACGAGATGGTTATTTTGGCATACCCCACTTGAGGATTGGACGCAGTTGGGGTATGGCTGGGGTGGTTTGAACCTAAACACAAACTCGGCCCCTGGAACGGAGATGCCAATAACTCACTTACCGGGCATCCAATTGATGCGCCGTCTATCGCGATGGATTAATTCTGATGAGAAGAAACTATGGGATACATCAAATTGAGACATCGTGGATGTTGATGTATCAACACTTGGCTCGAGTAGGGGACCCTCCCAAAATCGAGTGAGCTGTGTGTAGGAACCCTATGGATGGCTATGACTGAGATGATATGATCATACATTGAACTACTACTGTACCAGGATCCCTTGTGTGTTTGATAGCGATGAATTCTGTACCAGGATCCTCAGTTGGTTCAAAAGCTATTATTTCTATACCAGGATCCTCCATGGGTTCATCAGTGCTGATACTGTTCCAGGATCCTACGTGGGTTCGATAGAGGAGATGATTTAGTGGCTACAACTAATCATCTCTACCTATCAACATGAGTTATATACCTATGTGAGATGACTCTTGTCTTTAAATATTTATCAACTAATTTATTGAATATACTTCCTTTGTGGAATGGGTTGTGCTTGGGCTCGAGAGTTGGAGCTGGCTGTGATTGGTAACATAGGTATATGTATGGGAATCTACCTTAGTAGGTTTGGTTGATACTTTGTGAATGTATTTTTCTTTTGTGGTTTATCCTTAGTTAATTATGGGAGACCTTCAAGGTTCTCAAGGTCCCCTACTGAGTTTTTTTATACTCACCCTGTCATGGGCTTCGCCCGCACGTTGTTGTGTTCTGTGCAGACGACGGAAAAAAGTGATCGATCCTGAGGGTGACGGACAAGAGGCTACTCAGAGATGGACTAGACAGGATGTACCTCAGGTACGTGTTGTTCGAGAATTGTACCTACCCTTCTGGTATAATTCCTCGATGGATGATCCAAGATCTATTTTCATTTTTTACTTGTACTTGTACTTGTTGTTCAGTTGGGTTTGTATAAAAGACCACTTACTTTTAGCACACCATATTTTTCAATGTTAATACATTTTGCTTCTACTGCTTGTTATCAGACTGTGTGTGTTACAGTTTTAAAGGAAATGCCTTCCCTTTGTATGGGGATTCAACTTTGGTGCTAGTTTCCAGCCCCTAACCTATGGAAGGCGGGCTTGGGGTAGTCACGACACGGTCCCCGAGGACGGGTCGTGACATATAATGTTAATCTCACATTTTATAATGAAGGCATTAATAATTCCAGACATTTTGAAGGAAACTGTCAAGGCCTCGACCAAGACATCTAATCATGATTATATCAACGTCCACAACCATATCTGAAAATGGGAAAGGCTCAACCTTGTCTGTATATGTTTGTCTCATGATATATACCCCTACATCATGGGGATATATTAGGTCCCAACGATCAATTACTTTGTCTAATTAATTAATAATATAAAGGTAATAAACATAAAAATATTGATATTCATATTGAAACTTTCATTTAAAATGTTATCATCTTTCACCAAACATAAACAAAAACCATTAAAAGTTACATGGTTAACTGTTTCATGATGTAACATCCATAGTAATACAGATAATAATCAGTTCAATACAATATTTTATATGATAAGATACAAATTTATCCATGATTAATCTTATGATTCAACATGCGTGATGAAATAGACAATGTTACTCTTATAAAATCATTGAGTAGTTCTTGAGATAAATAACCTTTTACTTTGAAACGAAGAGTTCTTTTAAAAAAAATTATTATAAAACTAGAGGTGAAATATGATATTTTTCTCACAATATTAATTTTTATTTTATAAATTTATTGGTTTCTAATTTCCTAACATATAATACCCTTGAAAATAGGTAAGAATTCAAGAAATTTCTTATAAACGTGTTTGTTTATCAGAAAGGAATTTTTAAAAGATCATTTTAAAACATGGAAATCCAAATAAAATAAAGAAGGATTCTGATTGGTAAAAATATATAAAACATTCACAGTGAATTTATAAATAGTTAATAAGAATAAATAATAATTTATTTTGTATTGAGAGTTATAAATCATAACCCGAAAAAATGGAGGTTTGGGTAGAGAACCCAAAACTTATGTATGAATATATTCCACAATTAGACTTATGGTCCTAGAAAAAAATTAGAATTATTAATAAAATAAATCAGAACTAATATTTTCTGTATTTTATTTACTATATTTTTATTATATGCATTTATGTCCATTTTAATGGGTTAATAGATTCAATAACATCATCTGGGTTTTCACATTTCATTAGTTTTTTGGATCTGTTCACTTTTATATGAGTATAGAATTTATTTTATAATGGAAATTTAAATCTAGAATTGAAGATATGAGTTATTAACTCTCATATATATGTTATATTTATTATATAAATCTATTTGATATTTTGGGAGAAGAATAATCAATAGGTAATATTTTAATAATAAATGTTTGGACTAATTTTGAGGTTTTCTGATCACCACAAACAAATATTGTTTATAATTTCATAATAGACATTAAAAATGATTCTATAACATTAATAATGATATATTAAATATATTGATATATTCTTTGATCATAAAAACGATATTCTTGACCATAATTGAATATGGTAATATAAATTTAAAACCTGTTATCCTTCAATGTGATTGAAAAAGACATCTCAGAATGTGTTTCCATTTATGATAAAATATGAGGGGAAAGAGATATTATGATGAAAAAATTCACTATAATAATAAAATATTATTATATTTAAATTAATGGAATTATCATTGCATTTTCATTATGGGAGGTGATAATATTGAAACCAAATAATGGAACATGTAAATGAAATTAAAAAATTTGAAAAGTTGTTTACCTCTTGAGTAATCCTCCTATAGAACCACATTATATATCTTTATTTTGGTTTTCGAGATAGAAAAAATGGTCATGGATGTTGGGAAGGGGATCTGAATGATATTTTTTCATAATTTAGACAAGTCAGAAGGCTTGGGATGAGTGATGATAAGAAGGAGAGATGGGTTGATTTTATTGTGGAGGAGATGTAACATACCAAGTAAGTAATGAATAATAGATATTTTTATCTATGTCTATTAATGAATTTGATAGTATTTTAGAGGCTTAAAATGAGAATAAATCCAATCTTAAGCATATAATACACTAATATTTTTAAAAGATTGTTTTACTGCCTTTTGATGGAAAACCATTTTTAAATCAATATTTTGACAATTTTATAAGATCTATTTGTCAAAATAAACATATTATTTATGATTTGGACATTGAAATTTACATTGGATAATTTTTTTGGTATTTTTCTGACAATGTTCATTTTTTAATGAATAATGAAAAATACAGCATTTTACATCAAAACTGCTTTTTCATGTAACTTAATTATATGGTTAGATTATCTTTTTAATTGGTTTTTAAAGTTTACAAAGAATATATTTTTACCATTTAATCCAATAGTGGTCGTTGTAATTAATTTCACTTTGAAATTGGACTAAAACTAGTGTCAATCTTTTGATACTTATTGTTTAATAAAAACAGGCTATTTGCTCTGACAGTGGGAATTAATTATTAAATTAATTAATTTAAATTATATGTTTTGAATTTTGTAAAATAGACATCATTTTTGAATTCAGAATATCAAATATATCTTAGGTTGAAGTTTTGGTATTTTTCTGAAAAACATCAATTTTTGATGAATAATGAAACCACTATGTGGTACTTATAAAAACTGATTTTCCATTTAAATGAAATTTTACCACCTCTGTGTTTTGAATTTCAAAAATCCAAAATATATGGTTGTCATTAAGATGTAAAATGGGGTTCAATGGGATTAAATTAATTTTTTGGTGAATAGTAACTTTTAAGTTTATTAATCGCGGTTAAAGGTAATTAGTTTAATTTAAGGTAACAATAATGTTTTAATAATATAAAATGACCTAGAAACATGTCCTACCCTTATTGGATGTGTCATGGCCGACCAAGAAAATCCATGGGTCAACTTTGGGACCCCATGGAGCCAATATGGAAGGAAAATGACATTAATATCTTTTAATTTAATGTTAAAGTAAAAATGTCACAAACATGAGTTATTTTACTAAATCAATTTTTACATGGGGTTATAAAAGTTAGAGTTTTGACTATAAATAGTAATTGGAAATCTAAAAAGATTTCCTACATCATAGTATTTTTTATTTAATTTTTAGACATTAAATAAATTAAATTATTTATGACATAATGATGATGCATCGATTACCTCATTAATAAAAGATTTAAATAAAATGAAAAGATAATGTAAAATCTAAGACCTAGACATGTCAAAAACCTATTTTATGGGTATTGTTAGAACCCTTATCACCTTATCCTCTAATTATATCAATGTGGGACCTTTAAAATCCGAAACTCATTTTAAAATAATGTAACCTTTTATACCATTCCAAGAGTGCCCCTCCTCTCCTCTTATAAAAGGCCCCCACCTCTACCTCCTTACCCACACTTCCAAAGCCTTTGGCATGGCCAAACCCTGCCCATTATGTCTCTCCACATCCCTCTATAACTCTTAGATGTGTTACATTGGGCAGAAGTCTTCCCAAGAAAGCCTTTGAGCTCAAACCAAAGAGAGTTACCCAATTTTAAGGTAATGTCTTCACTTGAGTCCTTTTGTTTTATTTTGCTTCTCCATCCCCCTAAACTCTTTTTATTCATTTCATTTGTAACAACTCCAGTATCTTAAATATACTAGGATTTTTTTATAAGAAGTATTCAAGATACACTTACACACACCTACATCTAATGGTTAAAGAACATACTGTTTCCGTGGATGGCGAATTTCTGCCTCACGAAACGATGATTGTTCAATATTATTCTAACACCTTCAAAAGTGGACATTAAGATGTCACAATATTTATATATGATATATATTATGTTTATATTTTCCTTACGCTTATGTATTTTTCATTTATGGTATACCTTTATGGCTTCCATTATGGGTATACGCGATATCTTCATTTTAGAAAGTGCTGACTACCACCCCCTTAAAGTGATTTGATTTGTTAACACCATATGTGGTACGTATAAAGGATATATTTAATGATATTATATATGATACCATACTGGAATTAAAATACTATTATGTATCATTATGTTTTAATTCCATAAAATATGAAATAGAAATGGATGTAGTGTTCATGCGTACGTACGTTTTACCGTCTCCATGAACGGTGCATTTTATTTCTTACCTCTAAACATTATGTAATATTATAAATGCATGTGTATAATGGATATATATGATATTTATGATATCTAAATCATGAGTATAACTCTGGATATAATGGATACATGAACAACTTGTAATTATAAAGAGTTTATTTTTGACTCAAGTACCAATGATCGATAAAATGACTGTTATTAACATAAATAATTACATAGTGTTCATGACATGGTAATAAGTGATATAAAAGGAATAATGAACTTGAAAAAGGTTCTTAGGCAAGTAGAAATTAACTCAAGTTTATTATTCAAGAGGTTTAAGTACGATCGAGTGATGTCGGACCCGAGGTATGGGAATTCGTCTCAATCTCCTTTCATTGAGGCATATTTTCTTTTATACACAACCTACTTTTACACGGTGTATAAACCTCTATGACTTTTACTTTTATCCAAAAGGAATATTTTTATATGAAGAGTTTTACTAAATGAAAAAAGGGAATGTTTTTGTCGTACGTATGCGGCGACAATGACTTCTCCGCTGCTGTGACCATTATTTGAGTTTTGGCTTCCTCTACAAGCCATACAATTTTTTAAATGAAAAAAATACAATGTTTTACTTATATTTAATTTTGGTATTGAAAATGGTTTTGATAATGTTTTTATATCAATGTGTTGTATTTATATCTTGTGATTGAAAGGTGGAAATTTTATGTTTCCTTTATGCATGTTTTATGTGATACGATTATGTAGTGGTTCTTGGGAATTATTATGAAGATGGGTGGTTCCTTGATAAACTAAGGGCGGGTGATCCCGATATAGCTCTACAATGCATTGGGTAACATGTAGAGGTTAAACGTTGAGGTTTCTCCGAAGAGATTTAGGGAATATACTGTGATGGGTATTCCAAACGTTACCAAGAGGGTTACTCCCTACGTAAGAATGTTATGAATGCCTCATGTTACCTTTATGTATTATGATTTCTGTGATTTATTCATGATTTTATGAGGTATGTTAAAGTTATTATGTTTTAAGGTTAATGTATGATTTCATTCTTATGTATATATGTACTCATGTTTCCTTTCTATACTTTTTATAACCCTCACTGAGCTTTTTATGCTCATCCCATGTTTTTGAAATGTTTTTCACAGGTCAAGGGAAAGGTACATGATAAGATGATAGTGTCAAGGAAGTGTCAAGAATGAATCCATGTTTTATTTTAAATATGTTTCCGTTGATGGGAAAAATGAATACTATCTTTTATGTAACCACTTTGTTTAAATTTGGAATGTAATGCATGTTTTATGATCTATTTCTCTAAAACTCTAAACCTGAAAAGATCCTCAATGTGTAATCTTTTAATAACTCAAGATTAAGTAAGGTTTAAGGCTGGGGCCTTATTGTTGGTATCAAAGGCCGGTTTAGATAACTTTAGATGTTAGAATTCTATTAAATGGTTATCCAAAAATACTTTTTTATGGTCAAATTGAAATGATATAGCATTTGAAGACTACCATGTTTCTTCTCCTAAGATATTTCAGTGTTAAGAATGGTTCTTTATAGAGGAAACAGAACATCTTTTCTAGGAAGGCATTCAGAGGGGAATGAACTTTCAAATTAGTATAATGAAATGGTCAGAATCAGAACTAAACAGTTTGTTGCAGTGATGTCTCAGTTGACTCTGGTGAAAATTTAAGGTTGTTTTTATCAATGATATTTTGGTGTTTTCTAAAAGTAAAGAGGAGAATGAAAGTCATTTAAGGGTTATCTTTCAAACCTTAAAAGAAAAGAAACTATATGTAAAATTCAGAAAGTGTGAGTTTTGGTTACCAAAAATTTCATTTCCTTGGTCACATTGTTTCAAAAAAGGACATAACTTTTGATCCTGCTAAAACAAAAGTTGTTGATGAATGGCCAAGACCCACAAATGTAACCGAGATCCGTAGTTTCCTTGGTATGGCAGGTTAATACCGAAGGTTTGTTGAAAATTTTTCACGATTATCTAGTCCAATGACTAATCTAACTCGGAAGGGTGTTAAGTTTCTCTGGACAAATAAATGTGATGATTGTTTTCAGGAGTTGAAAAGAAGATTGGTGAATCCTCCAATTTTGGCATTTCCTTCCAGGAATGGTGAGTTTGTTATCTACAGTGATGCTTCATTGAAAGGACTTGGTTGTTCCCTTATACAGAATTATCAGGTAATTGCTTATGCTTCACGACAGTTGAAAAATCATGAGGTAAATTACCCAACACATGATTTGGAATTAGCTGCTCTTGTTTTCGCTTTAAAAATTTGGGGGCATCATTTGTATGGAGTAAAGTGTGAAATATATACTGATCAAAAAATATTAAAGTATATATTCACTTAGAGAGAATTGAACATTAGACAAAGGAGATGGCTACAATTAATCAAGGATTATGATTTTACAATTCATTATCATCTGGGAAAAGAATATAAAGTGGATGATGCTTTGAGTCGAAAAAGTAATGCTTCATTAACAATTTTGCGTTTGGAACATTATCCTTTGGTTAAGGATTTGATGAACTTTGGCATAGAAGTTGTTGGTGTAGGATGTTATTCTATTTTTTTTAGGTATCAGTGAAATCATCTCTATCAGACAGAATCAAGAAAGCATAGAAGCAAGACAGTGAGTTGCAGGAAAAGGTATAACTGGTTTAGAAGGGTAAGTTGCCTGAATTCAACATTGATAATGATTGCGTTTTGAGATTTGGGAAAGAGATTGTGTGTACCTTGTGATTCACAGTTGAAGAGAGAGTTGTTATATGAAGCTCATAGTTCTCTGTTTTCAGTTCCTCCTGGAAGTACTAAGATGTACAGAGATCATCAGGAGTATTACTGGTGGGATGGAATGAAAAGAGATATTTCTGATTTTACTATGAAGTGTTTGACATGTCAACAGGTTAAAGCAGAGTTGCAGTTACCGAAAGGGATGCTTCAGCCTTTACCAGTACCAGAATGGAAATGGGAGAATATATCCATGGACTTCGTAGTGGGATTGTCGAAGACACCTCGAGGTAATAATGCAATCTGGGTTATTGTTGATCGCTTGACTAAATCTGCTCATTTCCTTGCTATACGGGATACTTTTTCCCTAGATCAACTTTCTCATTTGTATCTTAAAGAGATAGTCAGGTTATATGGAGTTCCTCTCTACATTGTATCTGATCGTGATCCCAGGTTTACATCTAACTTTTGGAAAGGCCTACAGAAGTCGTTGGGTACTGAATTAAATTTAGTACAACTTTTCATTCTCAATCAGATGAGCAATAAGAACGAAAAATTAAGAAATTGGAGGATATGCTATGTGCTTGTTCGATGGATTATCAGGGAAGTTGGGACCAACATCTTTCTTTGGTTGAATTTTCATATAATAACATTTTTGATTCCACTATACAGATGGCACCATTTGAGGCATTATATGGGAAGCGGTGTCGAACTCCAACTTTTTGGGATGAAGTGGGTGAAAGGAAGATGATGGGACCAGAATTGGTAGAAGAGTTGGCAGAAAAAAGGTCAACTGATACAGAAACACATGAGAAAAGCTCAGAGCAGGCATAAGAGTTATGCGGACAACAGGAGGAAGTGTAACACCCCAAGATTTTATAGTGTGTTATTTCTTCAAAATAATTCAATAACATTCTTAGACATAATATAAGAACAAATTAATTTTCAGTATTGCACTTTTATCAACTTTTAATAGTGAAACATTTTTAAATACAATATTTTAAACTTTTTGACTAAATGGGGACATCAAAAAAAATTTTAAATGAAACATCCCAAGCTTCCACGGTACGCTTTCCTTTGAATAATACAGTAGCGTGTGTTGTACGCAACTTTGAGTTCTAACACACACCACAACCAATCAAACTAGCCATTATGAATAGTAATACCTACTTTTTGAAATTATATATATTTTATATTTAAAAATGGACTTCATTTTTGTATTCAGAATATCGAATTTATCCTAAGGTGAAATTTTGGTACTTTTCGGATAACTTTAATATTTTGATGAATAGTGAAAATTACTAAATTTTAATTGAAAACAACTTTTTTAATCAAAATAATTAATAGTGATAAATTATGAATTTGAGTAGTTTTAAAGTATATTTAGAATATATTTTTACCATTAAATATAATTTTGGTCATTGGACATAATTTTACAATTAAACCGAACATAAACAAGTGTCAATCTTTTGATAGTTATTATCTCTTAAAAACACGCTTTTTGTTTTGACAGCGGGAATTAATTTTAAATTAATTTCTGCCACTTTTGTGTTTGGAATTTAGAAAAATGGATTCCATATTTGGAATCAGGATGTCCAAATTGTGTAAATAGGTAACTTTTATTTTTAGACATTTTGAATAATTACTGCGGTAAATATTTTATTTACTATGGTTAAGGGTAAATCCAGTAAATAAGGGTTAAAAAATAATATTATAATAATACTAAATTACCCTAAAACGTGTCATAGCCTTATTGGTTGATACATGTTAGAACATAGGCATCTTTGGGTCGATTTGGGGACCCCATGGTGCCACTTGTAGGTGATAGAAACACTTTATTTTAATTAAGTTAAAATGAATACAAAAATGACACAAGCATATATCTTTTAGCAAAACAATTTTTACATAGGGTTATATATGTTCGATTTTCGACTATAAATATTAATTAGAAATATAAACAGATTTCATACATGATTATATTTTATTTTCAAATTTTAGAGATTAAATAATTTAATTTATTTATGATACAATGATGATGCAGTAATTATCATAATAGTGAAAAATTAAAATAATTGATATTATAAATACCCAAATAAATATAATATGAAACTTTTAATGAATTAAACTAATTTTCTAGGATAATATCATATATTAGGATTTATTTAATTTACATTGTTCGAAGTAATCAATCTGTTATGAGTTTCAAAAAAATCAACTATTGAATAGTGTCAAAAATGACATAAAAGAGTTCTTAAAACAAATATTATATTATTAATTGTTATTAAATTCTCAAAAATCTAATGTTCGGCCAAGAGACTTATATCATGATATTTTCATCATTAATGGACCACTTGGGGGTCGCTTGGATGTATATAGTATATTTATTAACCATATTATATAAAAATAAAAAGAGACATTGTAAAAGTGAAACTAATCAACGTATAGTTAATACTTAAAGATAAGGTTAATATAAGTACCCAAACCAGTCTAAATTATATTGTTTGAGTTGTTTTGGACCCATCCCCATCTTAAAATTTTAATAGTCAACTTTGGAGCCATTGGAAACCGAATATGAATTTATTATAAACTAATATCTGTAGCTTTTCCAAAGGTGCCCCTCACCCCTCTTATAAAAGGGCACTCCTCCTTCTCATTTCTTCACACATTCAAAACCTTTTGGTTCGGCCAAACTCTTCCCAAATACACTCCCAACTTCCCTCACTACAACCTAGAGGCCTTATTTTTATCAGAAAGCCAACCTAAGCATCCCTTTTGATCAAATCAAAAGGAAGAACCCGAAGAAGAGGTATTGATTTCACCACCCTTTTTCCAAGTTCATTACTTCTTCCACATCTTCTTCCTTTGTTGTTACCATTATAAAATAATAACTCCAGTATCATATATATACTGTGATGTTATTATAAATATGGTACAACCATATTCAGTATTCTATCCACCCTTTGAATAACATGTCACCATACGTGCGTACGTACGGCTTACCGTCTCCACGTCGTGGTGTAATTGTTATTCAATATAATATTATTTGGTTGGGTATAATAATGATGTGTAACTCATGTAAATAATAAATATATCATGTTAATGATTCATTAAATATGATATACCATCCATTTATATATTATTTTAATATCAAAAGAATGATATTGTCGCTCGTGCGTACGTACAGACTACCATCTCCACGAACGTGATGAGATTCATTCTCCATCATATCCATTCAAGTATAATTATCATTTGATGATTTAAAATATGATGTTTAAGGACTTAATATCATTCTGGATGTGAATAATATACAACCTATCCTTTACAAACATGTCTTATGTAACAAAACATATAAAATAAAACAAGTAAGTTAACACCCGAAACAATTATAATACTAAGATATTATTATCAAATCAATATTAAAAGATCATATGTGATATCATATTAATGTATATGATTATTGTATAATTTAATAACAATTATTTCACCATTATACAGGAGGTTAACCTACCCCAACTAAGGAAAAGTACAAGGTAAGGGTTATTTCACAATCTCTTCATTATCCGAGGTTGTTTATATGTAATAATCTTCTGGGATCTCTTTATCATCCACATCCATGTTTCTTCAAAATGTATTTCAAAACATTTTTATTATTTACAAGAATATGGGTTAAAGTCATTTATACCCTTGTTTGACTTTTTATAATAGGAATCTTTCCGTCATTTTCAAACAAGGTCCTTTTTAACCTTTTCGACAGAATTATGGTAAGAATGTTTTTTTAACATATACGGCGAGTGCGGTTATTTTCTGCCGTTATGAAATCTTCAAATTTTTCCTTACAAGATTATAAGAAAATTTTCAAGAAAATGTTTTATTTTATACGGATCTTAAATGATTTCAAAAATAGAAAGAGATATTTCTCCAAAAAGTGTTTTGATTTCATCTATGTCAACATCCTTTGATGGATTTTACACTTATTTGAAGTTGATTTATTATGATAAAAAACTTCTATATTGTATTGAAGGTTTTGTGATATGTTTGACTTTGGATGTGCTATTTTTATACCATTCATAGTTTATGGTGAAATTATTGACATTTCGTATGCTATTTTTAATACGAATGTTTATGTTATGTTTAATCCTTTTTATATGGGAATGCATTGGACTTAATATGTGACGGGTGGAGCCCGCTATAGCTCCTCGATGCATCGGTAGGTCTCATGAGACAAACTAGTGTCTTGGAACAAGGCCTTGTCAAAATCTTATTTGTAGTCTTGGCACGAGTCCTTGGCTATGTGGTTATGATAGTCTGGCATTATGCATTCCAACATTATGAAAGTGGTTATTGATTTTGCATGTGATTATTCGATTAGTATAATATCCATGTGAATATGTAAATGGTATTATTTCATTTTATTTATTCCATACCATGTTGAATGTTCAAGTTTTAAAGGCTTTTGTTTTAGTTATACATTGCCTTAAATTTTTATTCTTATTTATGAATGTTTCCGCTATATTGTTATCCTTACCGGGCATTTGAGCTCACCCCTTTTCTATGTTTTATTTTTCCCAGGAAGTGAAGAAGTAAATTATGAATGACCTACAGGGATATTATGTGGGGATATGAGTGTGGATTATGGAGACAATATGTTGTTGTAGTAGTTTATCATTTTATGATGTAATGTAAGACTTATGAATATATCTAGTGTTTCCAAGGCTACTAAACCAATCGGTCTTTCGAGATTTGATCATTCTTGTGATCATGCCAATGTTATGTCATAATGCACCGACTCTGGGTAACTAGGGTCGGGGCGTTACAGTTGGTATCAGAGGAAGTTTAGTAAAAACCTTGGAAGCTAGATTTAGATAAACTCTGATTAGAGCAGGTAGACCTAAGATGAACTTTGAGGATTAGTGTAGAAGAACTTCCTAGAATTTTGGTATTATACAGATTTTGTGAGTTTTCCGAGCAATACATCCCTGTCTGGATAGGAGCGGGTAGAGGCAGCTCTGGCACAGATGTACATCGGGGTAAAACCCGAAAAACACCGCTTTGAGCTAGACTCGAACGGGAACTGGTGCACGACAACGGGCCTTGCTGCACTCTTGGTTACGACACTCCCGGGGGATATGCTTATGATAATTCTCATTTTCTTTACAAACCATTATGAAGGGTTTATGAGTATATACATCCTCAAAGGAGTCATTTTTATGATAAATAGTTCAATTTATGTTAAGTGTTTTATAATATGGGATTATGTATTTTGATTCATAAACTGATCTAGTGTATGCCATTATTTAGAAATGGCGCCCAGTAGAAGCAATGAGAACTCCAGAAATGCACATGATCCAAAGAGAAGGAAGGATCATATCTTTCATGGTATTAATCTAGAATTTATAAGAGAAATAGTCTCCCATGTATTATCATCATATGAAGAAATAATATCAGGTGTTGATAAGATATGTAAAGATTTACTGAGTCCTATGGCTTTGAAGGGAAGCAAGAGAAGAAAAAGATGGAATAGAGAAAGATGGATAAAGGGAAGAGGGAAAAGAAGAATTTTCCCATATGTGGTAACTGTGGAAAGAAACCCCCGGGAACTTGCCTGAAAGGAATGGGAGTTTTTTATAAGTGTGGAGGAAAAGGGAACAAAGTACGTGACTTCAAGGGTAAGAAAATGGTTTCAAATGTACAATGATTCATTTTCAAGGAGTTTGGACACTACGCGAACCTATGTCCCAGTCATCAGACTATGCCGCAAATGATGCTATTGGATAATAATCATGTTATGATACTACCACAGATGAAGAGGAATGATTAGAGTTCTTATGTTGATTATGTCAATTGAGTGTTGTATCAACAATGTACTTGTTATAATAATTATGGAGTATATAACGATTGTACTGCAGTACTATTTCATTAAGGACTTGAGATTGTGTGGAACAAAGAAAAGTGACTCAATAGCAGGATAAATTTTTGGAAAATATATTGTTGAGTGAATGATAAACCATAATATAGTTCTGATACTGAGGTAGTGATTTTGGAATAATACATGATTGTTTATGATAAATTATATTGGATATTCTTGACTACCTTGGAACTGATTAATGATTTGTATATTCCATAATTGTTGGGGTTTAAAACATTTTTGGACTGATGAAGTATATCCAGCATTCTATATGGAATAAGGGAGCATGAATCTAATCAATAAGGAATATGGTAACTCAGGATGTTTCAGTGTATTAAAAGAATACATGTTGAAGGTATTCATATGCTATTATGGGGTAAAAAGGATCTACATTATGTTTACCTTCCTTATAAATGTTGGACTGTGAGTTTGGACAAAAGTATTTTGGATAGTTCTAGTTTGGATTATTTTGGATTTCCATCAAAGGACAACCCGGAGGTCGGGCGGCTACCTGTCACGTCCGACAAGGTTGCGAGACATGAACCCACAACCGAAGGGCGACAAGGGTGTATCACAAACCACTGGCCCACGAGATGTCCTGGATTAAATAATGTAGTTTTTTTAATAGATCTGGTAGATGAATTATAATTTCATTTATTTTGGAACCCTGTACGAATAGTATAAATAGAAAAAAAATTATGTTCTATTATCTTTTAGAGTGAAATATGAGTTTGTGGTAGAAATTTATTAATGGATAAAACTATAATTATAAAGTAAGTATATCTCCTTATGATCTTAGCCAATCTCATAAATAAATTTCTCAACATTAATAAAAGGAACTTAGAACAAAAATGTTGTCCTAGATGGTACCTTAAATCATCACTAATTCATGGATTTGGGATTGTTGGCCTTTTCATAGCCATGTTCTCTACCACTCTCCATCAGATAATTGATGGTTATATTTCTCTTCCATATCCATATTTTCGTACATGGAACCCTAGAATGTGTTATTTTCGGTAATCTTCATACATTCCACTCTTTATTTTAAATAGAGGCCTCATTAATTCATTTTTCGATGTGGGATTTCAACTAAGATATTTTGAAACGTCAAAAATGTGTTATCCTAATACCCAATGTTTTGTTGAACCGATGGTATTTCAAATCATCATAGATTGATGAATTCAAGGACCTCAACTATACACTTGTTTGTGATTGATGACCTCAATCACTACTTATAAATATTTACATTTTTCCTCCAATTATATGTCTCTAATTGCCACCAATGTTCTCTTAATCGAGATCATAATTTGGTGGTGACCCTTTCATTTCTCTTTTAATCATATTAAGACTAAATTTTAGTAACCTAATTTCCGATGTGGGTTTTCCCACAAAGATATTTTCTATTTTCAACCTTTTATTTTTGAAGAACAATTTCAAATTGCGAGGACGCAATTTATTGAAGGAGGGGAGAATGTAACACCCCAAGATTTTATAGTGTGTTATTTCTTCAAAATAATTCAATAACTTTCTTAGACATAATGTAAGAAAAAAATTCATTTTCAGTATTGCCCTTTTATCAACTTTTAATAGTGAAACATTTTTAAATACAATATTTTAAACATTTTGACTAAATGGGGACATCAAAAAAAATTGAAAATTAAACATCCCAAGCTTCCACGGTATGCTTTCCTTTGAATAATACAGTAGCGTGTGTTCTACGCAACTTCGAGTTCTAGCGCACACCACAACCAATCAAACTAGGCGTTAGAAATAGTAATACCAACATTTTGAAATTATATATATTTTATATTTCAAAATGGACTTCATTTTTGTATTCGGAATATCGAATTTAGCCTAAGGTGAAATTTTGGTACTTTTCGGATAACTTTAATATTTTGATGAATAGTGAAAATTACTAAATTTTAATTAAAAACAACTTTTTTAATCAAAATAATTAATAGTGATAAATTATGAATTTGAGTGATTTTAAAGTATATTTAGAATATATTTTTACCATTTAATATAATGTTGGTCATTGGACATTATTTTACAATTAAACCGAACATAAACAAGTGTCAATCTTTTGATAGTTATTATCTCTTAAAAACACGCTTTTTGTTTTGACAGCGGGAAATAATTTTAAATTAATTGCTGCCACTTCTATGTGTTGAATTTAGAAAAATGGATTCCATATTTGGAATCAGGATGTACAAATTGTGTAAATAGGTAACTTTTATTTTTCGACATTTTGAATAATTACTGCGGTAAATATTTTATTTACTATGTTTAAGGGTAAATCCGGTAAATAAGGGTTAAAAAATAATATTATAATAATACTAAATTACCCTAAAACGTGTCATAGACCTATTGGTTGATACATGTTCGACCATAGGAATCTTTGGGACGATTTGGGGACCCCATGGTGCCACTTGTAGGTGATAGGAACACTTTATTTTAATTAAGTTAAAATGAATACAAAAAAGACACAATCATATATCTTTTAGAAAAACAATTTTTACATAGGGTTATATATGTTGGATTTTCGACTATAAATATTCATTAGAAAGATAAAACGATTTCCTGCATGATTATAGTTTATTTTCAATTTTTAAAGATTAAATAATTTAATTAATTTATGACACAATGATGATGCAGTAATTATCATAATAGTTAAAAATTAAAATAATTGATATTATAAATACCCAAATAAATATAATATAAAACTTTTAATGAATTAAACTAATTTTCTAGGATAATATGATATATTAGGATTGATTTAATTTACTTTTTTCGAAGTAATCAATCTGTTATGAGTTTTAAAAAAATCAACTATTGAATATTGTCAAAATTGACATAAAAGAGTTCTTAAAACAAATATTATATTATTAATTGATATTAAATTCGTAAAAATCTAATGATAGGCCAAGAGACTTATATAATGATTGTTTAATCATTAATTGACCACTTGGGGGTCTCTTGGATGTATATAGTATGTTTATTATCCATATTATATAAAAATACAAAGAGACATTGTAAAAGTGAAACTAATCAACTTAGAGTTAACACTTAAAGATAAGGTTAATATAAGTACCCAAACCTGTCTAAATTATATTGTTTGAGTTATTTTAGACCCATCCCCACCTTAACCTTTGAATAGTCAACTTTTGAGCCATTTTAAACCGAATATGAATTTATTATAAACTAATATCTCCAGCTTTCCAAAGGTGCCCCTCACCCCTCTTATAAAAGGGCACTCCTCCTTCTCATTTCTTCACACCATCAAAACCTTTTGGTTCGGCCAAAATCTGCCCAAATACTCTCCCAACTTCCCTCACTACAACCTAGAGGGCTTATTTTGATCAGAAAGCCAACCTAAGCATCCCTTTTGATCAAATCAAAAGGAAGAACCCGAAGAAGAGGTAATGATTTCACCACCCTTTTTCCAAGTTCATTACTACTTCCACATCTTCTTCCTTTTTGTAACTATTATAAAATAATAACTCCAGTATCATATATATACTGTGATGTTATTATAAATATGGTACAACCATATTTAGTATTATATCCACCCTTTGAATAATATGTCACCATACGTGCGTACGTACGGCTTACCGTCTCCACGTCGTGGTGTAATTGTTATTCAATATAATATTATTTGGATGGGTATAATAATGATGTGTAACTCAAGTAAATAATAAATATAACATTTTGATGATTCAGTATATATGATATACCATCCATTTATATATTATTTTAATATCAAAAGAATGATATTGTCGCTCGTGCGTACGTACGGACTACCGTCTCCACAAACGCGATGAGATTCATTCTCCATCGTATCCATTCAAGTATAATTATCATTTGATGATTTAAAAAAATGATGTTTAAGGACTTGATATCATTCTGGATATTAATAATATACAACCTATCATTTACAAACATGTCTTACGTAACAAAACATATAAAAGAAAACAAGTAAGTTAACACCCAAAACAATGATAATACTAAGATATTATTATAAAATCAATATTAAAAGATCATATATGATATCATATTAATGTATATTATTCTTGAATAATTTAATAACAATTATTTCACCATTATACAGGAGGTTAACCCACCCCAACCATGGAAAAGTACAAGGTAAGGGTTATTTCACAATCTCTTCATTATCCGAGGTTGTTTATATGTAATAATCTACTGGGATCTCTTTATCATCCACATCCATGTTTCTTCAAAATGTATTTCAAAACATTTTTATTATTTACAAGAATATGGGTTAAAGAAATTTATACCCTTGTTTGACTTTTTATAAGAGGAATCTTTCCGTCATTTTCAAACAAGGTCCTTTTTAACCTTTTCGACAGAATTAAGGTAAGAATGTTTTTTTAACTTATACGGCGAGTGCGGTTATTTTCTGCCGTTATAAAATCTTCAAAGTTTTCCTTACAAGCTTATAAGAATATTTTCAAGAAAATGTTTTATTTTATATGGCTCTTAAATGATTTCAAAAATAGAAAGAGATATTTCTCCAAAAAGTGTTTTGATTTCATCTATGTCAACATCCTTTGATGGATTTTATGATTATTTGAAGTTGATTTATTATGATACAAAACTTCTATATTGTATTGAAGGTTTTGTGATATGTTTGACTGTGGATGTTCTATTTTTATACCATTCATAGTTTATGGTGAAATTATTGACATTTCGTATGCTATTTTTAATACGAATGTTTATGTTGTGTTTAAACATTATCATATGGGAATGCATTGGACTTAATATGTGATGGGTGGAGCCCGCTATAGCTCCTCGATGCATCGGTAGGTCTCATGAGACAAACTAGTGTCTTGGCACAAGGCCTTGGCAAAATATTATTTGTAGTCTTGGCACGAGGCATTGGCTATGTGGTTATGATAGTCTGGCATTATGCATTCCAACATTATAAAAGTGGTTATTGATTTTGCATGTGATTATTCGATTAGTAGAATATTCATGTGAATATGTAAATGGCATTATTTCATTTTATTTATGCCATACCATGTTGATTGTTCAAGTTTGAAAGGCTTTTGTTTTAGTTATACATTGCCTTAAATGTTTAATCTTATTTATGAAAGTTTCCGCTATATTGTTATCCTTACTGGGCATTTGAGATCACCCCTTTTCTATGTTTTATATTTCCCAGGAAGTGAAGAAGTAAATTATGAATGACCTACAGGGATATTATGTGGGGATATGAGTGTGGATTATGGAGACAATATGTTGTTGTAGTAGTTTTTCATTTTATGATGTAATGTAAGACTTATGAATATATCTAGTGTTTCCAAGGCTACTAAACCAATCGGTCTTTCGAGATTTGATCTTTCTTGTGATCATGCCAATGTTATGTAATAATGCACTGACTCTGGTTAACTAGGGTCGGGGCGTTACAGAAAGGATCTCTCTTTTGAGGTAGGTGATCATGTTTTTTTCAAGGTTTCTCCATGGAAAAGTGTGATGCTATTTGGTAAGAAAGGAAAGATGAGTCCAAGGTTCATTGGACCATATGAAATTCTGGAGAGAGTTGGATCAGTTGCATACGGAGTGGAATTAACTCTGATTTTATCTCAGGTAGACAATTTTTTTCATGTTTCTATGTTAAGGAAGTATATGCCAGATCCATCTCATGTTTTGAATCCATAGGTAGTTCAGCTGGAAGAGAACCTATATTATGAGGAACAACCGGTACAGATTCTTGACCATAGGGAGAAAGTGTTACGGAATAAGGTGATTCATCAGGTAAATGTTTTGTGGAAAAACCACATGGTTGAAGAGGCAACATGGGAATCTGAAAATGCAATAAGAGATAAATACCCCCACTTATTCGATAAGTAAATAAATTGTGGGGATGCAATTTTGTAATGGGGTGAAGGATTTAACATCCCACGTAAGTAATGAATAATAGATATTTTTATCTATGTTTATTAATGAATTAGATATTTTTTAGAGGCTTAAAATGCGAATAAATCCAATCTTAAGCATGGAATACACTAATATTTTTATAAGATTCTTTTACTGCCTTTTGATGGCAAACCATTCTTAACACTATCTTTTGACAATGTTATAAGCTCTATTTGTCAAAATAAACTTACTATTTATTATTAGGACATTGAAATTTACATTGGATAATTTTTTGGTAGTTTTTCTGACAATGTTCATTTTTTAATGAATAGTGAAAAATACTGCATTTTACATCAAAACTGATTTTTCATCTAATTTAATTATATGGTTAGATTATCTTTTTAATTGGTTTTAAAGTGTAAAAATAATATATTTTTACCATTTAATCCAATATTGGTCATTGGAATTAATTTTTTTTTGAAATTGGACTTAAACTAGTGTCAATCTTTTGATACTTATTGTTTCATAAAAACACGCTATATGCTCTGACAGCCGGAATTAATTATTAAATTAATTAATTTAACTTATATGTTTTTAATATTGTAAAATAGACATCATTTTTGAATTCGAAATATCAAATATATCTTAGGGTGATGTTTTGGTATTATTCTTAAAAACTTCAATTTTTGATGAATAGTGAAACCACTAAGTGGTTCTTATAAAAACTGATTTTCCGTTTAAATGAAATTTTCCCACCTCTGTGTTTTGAATTTCAAAAATCCAACATTCATGGTTGTCATTAAGAAGTAAAATGTGGTTCAATGGGATTAAAATAATTTTTTGGTGAATAGTATCTTTTAAGTTTATTAATCGCGATTAGAGGTAATTAGTGCAATTTAAGGTAAGAATAATGTTTCAATAATATAAAATTACCTAGAAACATGTCCTACCCTTATTGGATGTGTCATGTCCGACCAAGACAATCCATGGGTCAACTTGGGGACCCCATGGAGCCACTTTGGAAGGAAAATGACATTAATATCTTTTAATTCAATGTTAAAGTAAAAATGTCACAAACATGAGTTATTTTACTAAACAAAGTTTTACATGGGGTTACACAAGTCAGTTTTTGACTATAAATAGTCATTGGAAATCTAAAAATATTTCCTGCATCATAGTATTTTTTTTATAATTTTTAGACATTAAATAAATTAAATTATTTATGACATCATGATGATGCATAGATTATCTCATTAATAAAGGATTTAAATAAAATGAAAAGATAATGTAAAATATAAGACCTACACATGTCAAAAACCTATTAGATGGGTATATTTAGAACCATTATCACCATATACTCTAATTATATCAATGTGGGACCTTTTAAATCGGAAACTCATTTTAAAATAAAGTAACCTTTTGTACCTTTCCAATTGTGCCCCTCCTCTCCTCTTATAAAAGGCCCCCACCTCTATCTCCTTACCGACACATCCAAAGCCTTTGTCTAAGACAAACCCTGCCCATTTTGTCTCTCCACATCCCTCTATAACTCTTATAATCCTCAATATGGGATGAAGTCTTCCCAAGGAAGCCTTTGAGCTCAAACAAAAGGGAGTTACCCAATTTTAAGGTAATGTCTTCACTTGAGTCCTTTTGTTTTATTTTGCTTCTCCATCCCCATAAACTCTTTTTATTCATTTCTTTTGTAACAACTCCAGTATCTTCAATATACTAGGATGTTGTTATAAGATGTATTCGAGCTACACATACACACACCTACATCTAATGGATAAAGAGCATACTGTTTCTGTGGATGGAGAATTTCTGCCTCCCGAAACGATGATTGTTCAATATTCTTCTAACACCTTCAAAGGTGGCCATTAAGATGTCACTATATTTATATATGATATATAATATGTTTATGTTTTCCTTAAGCTTCTATATTTTTCATTTATGGCATACCTTTATGGCATCCATTATGGGTATACGCGATATCTTCATTTTAGGAAGTGCGGACTACCGCCCCCTCAAAGTGATATGATTCGTTAATACCATATGTGGTACGTATAAAGGATATATTTAATGATATTATATACGATAAAATACTGCAATTAAAATACTATAATTTATCATTATGTTTTAATTCCATTTAATAAGAAATAGAAATGGAAGTAGCGTTCAATCGTACGTACGGCTTACCGTCTCCATTAACGGTGCATTTCATTTCTTACCTCTAAACGTTATGTAATATTATAAATGCATGTATATACTGGATATATATGATATATATGATATCTACATCATTAGTATAACTTTGGATATAATGGATACATGAAAATATTTTAATTATAAAGAGTTAATTTTTGGCTCAATTCCCAAGGATCGATAAAATGACCGTTATTAACTTAAATAATTACATAGTGTTCATGACATGGTAATAAGTGATATAAAAGGAATAATGAACCTGAAAAACGTTCTTAAGAAAGTAGAAATTAACTCAAGTTTATTATTCAGGAGGTTAAAACATGATCGAGTCAAGTCGGACCCGAGGTATGGGACTTCATCTCAATCTCCTTTCATTGAGGCATATTTTCTTTTATACACAACCTACTTTTATACGGTGTATAAACCCTTTTGAATTTTACGTTTATCCAAAAGGAATATTTTTATATGAAGAGTTTTACTAAACGACAAAAGGGAATGTTTTTGTCGTACGTATGCGGCGACAACGACTTCTTCGCCGCCTTGACCATTATTTGAGTTTTGGCTTCATCTACAGGCCATACCTTTTTTTAAATGATAAATAAATACCATGTTTTACTTTTATTTTATTTTGGTATTGAAAATGGTTTTCATAATGTTTTTATATCAATGTGTTGTATTTATATCTTGTGATTTAATGGTGGAAATTTTATGTTTCCTTTATGCATGTTTTATGTGATACGATTATGTTGTGGTTCTTGGGCATTATTATGAAGACGGGTGGTTCCGTGATAAACTAAGGGAGGGTGAGCCCGATATAGCTCTCCAATGCATTGGGTAACACGAAGGGGTTAAATGTTGAGGTTTCTCTGAAGAGATTTGGGGAATATACGGTGATGGGTATTCCAAACGTAACCAAGAGTGTTACTCCCTACGTAAGAATGTTATGAATGCCTCAAGTTACCTTTGTGTCTTATTATTTCTATGATTTATTCATGATTTTATGAGGTATGTTAAAGTTATTATGTTTTTTGGGTAATGTATGATTTCATTCTTATGTATATATGTACTCATGTTTCCTTTCCATACTTTTTAAAACCCTTACTGAGATTTTTATGCTCATCCCAAGTTTTTGAAATGTTTTTCACAGGTCAAGGGAAAGGTACATGATATGATGATAGTGTTAAGGAAGTGTCAAGAAAGAATCCATGTTGTATTTTAAATATGTTTCGGTTGATGGAAAAAATAAATACTATCTTATATGTAACCAATTTGTTCAAATGTGGAATGTAACACATTTTTTATGATCTAATTCTCAAAAACCTTAAACCTAAAAAGATCCTCAATGTGTAATCTTGTAATAACTCAAGATTAAGTAATGTTTAAGGCTGGTTCCTTATAGGAGAAGATTGATTTTTTAATAATTTATTCATTTTATTAATTATTTTGCTCAAAAAAATCTATAATGTTGATTCTTGGGACTAAATAAGTAATCAGTTCTCGTGAGTGTGAACCATGTGAGATTACTTCATCCATGATTACTGTAATTGTGTATTTTTCTTATAATTTGTTTATACTGTAAATTATAGTGTTTTACTATTGACCAAAAATTCAACTATTTCAGAAAAATCCAAAAAATTCCCAATATACATTTTTATATTAGAAAAATTCAAATAAGCACTCTATTATATGCAACTAAATTTATAAATATGTGATTTTTTACATAAAATTATCATTTATTTGGAAAATAATATTTTTAAAACAAAAATTGATTTTATATTACCCTAGAAAATTATATAAGGGGTTTTAATTAATCCTAAAATTAAAGGAAAATATATAATTATTATGAATATATTTTATTAAAATTATTTTCATTTAAATTATTTTATAAATTTAAAATTGTAATTAAATATTATTTATCACAAAAATACAAACACTTAATTATTAATTTGAAATACAATCCATTTCATTTTTAGGGGTACAAATTTTATTAACACTTTTATTGGATAAGATACTATTTATAAGGGTAATATAAAATAAAGTTTCATTACTATTTATCAGGACCATGTTGATTTTAATAAAATTATGTACATCCAATCAAACTCTAATAGATATTACTTAACACAATCGTGTAACTTAGTTACTCCAAATTCAAATCATAGTTGTAAAAGGATTATGTTTACTGGCTATATTAAAACAAAGTGCTATTTTGTAGAGAAATAGAGTTTCATGGCTTGATTATTAAATTTTTTTTATAAAACGAAGGGATGTTACATTCTACACCCCTACAAAAAGTTTTTCTTCATACTTCTTATGTATTACCTCATAAAATGTTTTTGGTAGTTCTTTATAATATGTTTCCCAAACTCCCACAATGCCTCTTCAATTTAATGATTTTTTCAAATTAACATTACTATAAGTGTCTTCTAATCAACATAAATAGTTCATTAGTGTCCACAATCCAGATAGGTTTTTAAGATTAATATAAATTAGGTTCCAAATCTATACCATCATAAGTGAGAACATGTGTTTGGTCTAGAATTTATATTCTCAATAAAGAGAGATGGAAAAAATTATGTACCATAGATTGGAAAGGAGGAATTTCTAATCAATATGCAAGAGCACCAGTTCTCTCCATAATTTCAATATGGCCTATATAACATGGTCACATTGTAACTTTCATTCCAAATCATATAACACCCTTCTATGGAGATGCTTTCAAGAAAACGTGATCTCCGTAGTGAAATTCCATATCCATCCTTTTGATTATTTTCATTAATCTTATTCCTACATTTATAATTTTTAAATGTGTTTGAATAGAAATTACCTTCACTTTTTATTCATTGACATGTTTTGTGCCCATAATAGTCATTTAACCATCTTCCTCATAACATGTTGGTGTGGGACATATCTTCTTGTAAAATTCTCAATATGGTGCCATACGAATGCTTGAATGGAAACTAATATTGTAGTAAAACTACCCAATGGGTAAATAAATATTTTACATACCATTAAAATCATGTGATAATGATCATTACATGCATTCTAAATTTTATATCTTGCTTTCTGTTTTCACAAAAGTTTTTGGGTGATAAGCTGTACTGAAATGAACCTCAGAAACCAATGATTTCAGAAGTCATTTCCAAAATATTGATGTAAATCATGGATAATAATCATAAAAAACTGAGGGAATTTCTCCCTAAGGTCTCAAAACATTATTGATATATATTTATGTAGAGATCTCTAGGGAGAAATCCTCCCACATAGCGAGGAAATATTCATATGTCTTAATTTGATCAACAATTAACCATAATCCATCATTATTTCCTAGATTTTTTGTTAATCTAATGACAAAATTCATGGTGTGTCATCCCATTTATATATTGGAATGTATATTGGTTTTAATGATTAATCTACGATGTCATCAATTCAGTCTTCACATATTAACAGACTAACAGTCTTGATACATAATCATCAATTTCATGCTTTATTATTCCCTACTAGATATGATACCTAAAATATCTAAACATTTTATTTATACCATGTTTAACATATATATTTATGCTATTTTCATAATTGAATAATTATCTTTTTAGCTCAAGAATATAGGGATCACATATCCTCTTCCCAAATTGTTGATTTCCATCACCAAACACAAATTCTCCCAGCATCCCATTATTAAATCCTTTTATTTTCATTTGATGATTCTCATCCTCGAACAAATTTTTTTAATCATTTATAATAAATATTGCAGGGAAAATTGAAAAAGTAATTATGTTTCACCTAAATTAATAATTCCTTTATCCATCGTTACTAGATCCATGTACATAGGATCCTTTTCAATCCAATGATTTTTAGGAAACCTTGATCCTTTATACATAAATCATCACCTTTCTTATTTTATTTTCATATGTGGTAGTGTATTGAAGATTCATAATCCTTGTGTGGTTAAATCCATCACCATTTCCACTATTTTAGATATTTCTATGAGAATATATATTTCATTCTTTAGTAATCCCGATATATCTCACGTCATTAACTACAAAGATAGTGTCCCAATATTTTAATTGCAAATATCACATCAGGTAACTCAATATCATGAGTATGATAGTTTGGTTCATTAATTTTTTATTTTCCTACTGCATATTCTATAACTCTAACATTCTATATACAGATATAGCCAAATCCATTCTTTAACACATCACTGGAGATCACAAACCCATCATTTCATGAAGGTAGAGTTAGGATTGGACCATTTACAAATCTCCCCATCAATTCTTCAAAACATTCATCACATTATTTTGTCCATAACAAATTAACCCATTTATGAGTAATCGTGGTTAAAGAGTTTCCTAGTTGGCTGATATTCTGAAAAAAATTATTATAATAACCTTATAAACCAAAAAAATGTACCTCAGTTATGTTCATTGGTGTAGTCCATTACTGAACATCCTTAATATTCAAAGGATCAATATATATTCCATCTTTAGATACAATATGGCATATAAAAGAATAACATTCCATCCAAAATTCAAAATATCTAAACATCCCATATAAATCATTTCTTCTAAAGTCATCATAATAATGCATATGTTATTTACAAGATCATGGTAGAATTTGGAGTATTACAAGATATTATCATCAAATACCACTACAATGTTGTTAATATATTCCATAAAAAACATGCTCATTAGATCGATGAAAACATCCGATCATTATTCTATAAAAAATGTATTAACATAAAATCAGAATTTCACATCCTTGGTTTGAAATGTTGTATATGTAATCTCTTTCTTCCTCCAACACAATTGATGATATCCAGATCTTAGTACAATATTGAAAATATTTTGGGCTCCCTGAATATGATCAAATAAATCATTAATGCGAGGTAGAGGATAATTTTTATTTATTACAATAGCATAGATCTCCCTAAATTATATACACAACCACATCGATCCATAATTCATCTGAATGAAATGTACCGGTGCTCCCCATAGAGTAAAACTAGGGTTAATAAAACCATTATCACTCAGTTCCTCTAGTTGTTTATTCTAATAAACTTATTATACAGTGTCCATTCTTTATGGAGTCATTGATATAAGTCGTGAACCAAGAATTAAATAAATTGAGAACACAAATTCCTACACTGAAGAATGTTCATGTAAATAATCTTGAAACACGTCAACATATTCTTTCAAAAATAGGTGCGTCCTCTATTTGAGCATTAATTTCCTCACATATAGTTATTGCATTCTCATCTTCCACAATAATTAAATTTAGTAGAGCTACTTGTAGTGGTTATATATGAGAATTAGATGGAGAAGTTATTACTCTACTGATAGAGGATTATACACTGTTCTCAAAAATTATGACCACATGAGTAGATAAATCATATTAATATGTTATAATAGGGACTTAATGAATCATCATTGTTTTAATTATACATCCCTTCATATTTTTGACTAAAAAATCATCTATTATTTCAAATTGTAAAAGCCTAATTTTAAACAAAATGTATCAATATATAACTGAATTTTTAAATTGATAATAAATTAATTCATTTACAATGTTTAAGGCAATGAGTTTTGTACCATCTACCACATCATTCAAACATAAACATTTGTAGTTATGATTGCATACGCAATGTCTTGGTCCCATATCCATTCATAAGGAACTTTTCCAGGAATAATAGGAAATTCATTTGTATAGTGTCCCATCTTCCAACAATTATAGAATAGTTCTTGGATAGCTTATTTCTTCCCCATGAAATCACCAGCATGATGTCTTTTCTATCCACACTTT
Source organism: Viscum album (assembly GCA_963277665.1). Classification (NCBI taxonomy): domain Eukaryota; kingdom Viridiplantae; phylum Streptophyta; class Magnoliopsida; order Santalales; family Viscaceae; genus Viscum; species Viscum album. Next base: position 49,776,332 of record OY728143.1, on the reverse strand, counting down.
AAGCTCACTATTTTTTTATAGATTCCCAATGGTGTTTCCATCCACATATATCACATGTTGTAAAATTCATCATTTTATTCATTCCTTTATCCATTATATCCTATAGCCCTGTCTAATTCGCTTATTCCCCATTTTTTTCATAATTCATAGAGAATAATTTCTCTATCTTGATAGCACATGAGACAGTTTCTTCATATGATGGGAAAATTTGGGAGAGTAGGGCCCTTTAAAGGAAAGGTTTTATATCATCAAACAATCAACCAATCTCTCTACTTGTACAACCAATATAGTCTATATAATTCCCTACTAACCATGTAATGTTGGTTTCATACCTTGCAACATTTTCAACCAATTTTTTGAGACTCAATAATCACCTCTCTATATCCAATAGTTTTTTATGAGGAAAATACTTTTTGAGAAAAATTTCAATGAAATCCATCCACACCATATCCCATATTTCTTCCCACTCTTTGGTGCTTTTAATTAACAACAACCACTCATCCATATCTCCCAATAGGGGATAAAAATCCATGAAGTATTTCTTTCTTTCATTATATTTATAATGTGATAAATATATTTTCTAAAGACCTTATATGTGGCATGACTATGAATATATTTTTTATCCAATTGAATGATGAAGGTAGTTTTCACATAAAGTGGTATAACATTTCCCCTCCTCATAGAGGATCTAGTTTTTTCATAAAAGTAACGTTATGATACAAAATATATGTTAGTATTCCATTTATAGTTATGTATTTCTCTACACTAGTCGTATATCAAGAACCATCATCATTATCTTGCATTGGAGGGAAATACCTACATGGGATACATGCATTTATGTGGTTTCCAAAAATCCACTATGTTCCATTTCTAAATAATTTCATACACTATCTCAGGTAATGAATCATAATTTATAATATAAAATTTAAAAAATACATATAATTAATTGAAATCCTATTCATATATAATATATAAATCTTAAACATGGTTCCATTTAGGAAAAATTTACATATAATTTCTTCATAATGGCTTGTAAAAAATGTGAGTTATCATAAGCTTATATCGTAGTAGTTTCAAACAATGTGCATTATAAGATCCATTTTCGTGTTCTAGGATACCATGTGTCCAAAACTAAACTCCATGCCGGAGATGTTACTCCTTGATACATCTATTCAAGAGCCACACCCATTTATAGTATCCATAAAAGGATTTATTTTCATGAAATATCCACGTAATTTATTCCATAACAAATTTATAGGATTTTCTTGTATGTTTATCATCTCTGAATATCATTGGGTTTTGTTCCCTAATCTACATTTTCTAATAAAAGTATCGATGATTTATAATTAACTACTTCTATTACCAATAGTATGATACTGAACCTTCTATCCTTTAGATGGTCCCTTATTTTATTACTTTTTCATATAAACAAGGAATTCATATACTGAAGGAATGAATATTTTTGTATCTTTTTTAAAAAATATAAAAACATAAATTAAAAATAATATATTGAATGAAAAAAACACAAGAACTATTGTTTAATCACATAGAAATCCATTATTATCAATTCATGTCATTCATAATATAATTATTTAAAATCTGTGGAATATAAATCATGTGAATGGGGTGATCTCAGATGCCCAGTAAGGGTAAATAATATAGTAGAATATAATATAATCATAGAGACTAGGCATGATGATTAACTAAAAATGAATTCCCATTAAAAAATATTTGAGTATAATATTGAAGGAATATAAATTGGTCAAATAATTACATAAAGAATAACCATGGATATTCAACTAGTTAAATAATCAAATGTACTATCAATCTCTAGTATTATAATGATGAATTTCATAATGCTTGAAATTTTGAAATATACCATGAATGCCTTTTGCAATACATAAAAAATGAATAATTTCACGGCCGAAACTATATCTAAAAATGGGCAAGGCCTCAGCCATGTCCATACATGTTTTTCTCATGAGACATACTAATGCATCGAGGGAATATATCAGGCGCCACCCATCACTAACCATGTCAAATGCATTACACAGTTTTAAAGGGATAAATATAAAAAATATATACATTCATATTGAAACTATCATATGAAATGTAAATATCTTTCCCAAAACATAAACACTAACCATTAACAGTAACATGGTGAATGGTTTCATGATAGCACATACATATTCAATCTAATAAAAAATCATTAAATAAAATATTCTATGTGATATCAATTTTTTTTCTAAATTACCCATTATAACCAAGAAGAGTATGGAATAAAAAATTACTAATATAAAATGATATAGTAATTATTTGAAATAAATACTCTTTTATATTTGAAAGAAGTTTTATTTTGAATAAATATTTATATAAATACATATGTGAAATATAATATTTTTTATATAATATAATGAGTAATTTTATTAAAATAATTTTTGATAATTATAGAATATTGTTTTCCACTGTAAATAGATAAGAATTCGAACAATTACCTTGAAATGAGGTTTTCTATCGATAATATTTTCTAATGAACTTTTTGAAACATGTAACGCCCCATAAATTAAATAATGATTATAATTTGTACACATATATAAAATATTAAAATTAATTATATGATTTTTTGATAAGAAAAAATAATAATTTTCTTGGTATTATGAGAGATAATGTGAAACCCGAATGTAAATAGTGGTTGAGGTAGAAAAACAATACCTTATTTCTAATTTTGTTCTTTCATTGGACATAATGACATGGAATATGACATTAGACTTATTAATAATTTACTTCATATTCTATTAGGAATTTATTTGATTATGTATAATTTTGTTATATTCATTTATGGTCATTTTATAGGTTAATAGATACAATATCATCATTTGAGAGTACTCGATTCATTAGTTTTCATGATTGGTTCTCTTGTATATGATTATGGAAGTTCATGTAAAATATAACTTGAAATAAATAATTTATGGAATGAGTTATTAAAGCTCATATATTAGTTTAAATAATTTTTTTTAAATATTTTGGTTATTTTAGTAATGGATAAATGAATAGATAAAATTTTAATGATATACAGTTGGATTAATTTCGAGGTTTTTTTATCAAGACAAACTAATTTTGTTTTATAATTCAATAACATGGGTAAAAAATGATTCCATAACATTAATTTTGATATATTACATATATTATAAACATTTTGCAAGAATAAAAATAGTTTCAAGACTAGAAATGAGGATAGTGATAGTAATTAAAAACCCATCATCCTTGAATATGATATATTTATAATCATAGACATTGTTTTAATTATTAATATAAGAGGAGGGGGAAGAGATATAATGATGAAATATTCCATATTCATAATAACATTAAATGAAATGTAATGTACAATAATTATCATAACATTTGTAAGAGGTGAGGTAAGGAGAGTGAATCTATCGAGTGGTGCTTGTATAAGATATCGAATGAAAAATGAAGATTGGTTTACCTCCTTAGTATTCCACATTTAGAATATCAAAAATTACATTGGTTTTAGTCATTTGGTTATACCAAAAGATATTATATTTGAGAAAGGTGTTGGGATTATATTTTATCATAATTCAGTCGAGTAACAATTCTTGAGAGGTGTGAAGTGTAGAGGGAGCGAAGGGTTGTTTTTATAATAGAAGAGATGAGTGTTTTTTGAATATTTTATTAATAATTTGTTTATTTTATAATGAAAATGTATAGTGTTTATTCATGTGACCCAAAATAGTATTAACTACATGTGTGTTTGAACCAAGTCTTCTAACAATATCCGTGATTCATGTAATAGTGTAATCATCTAATAATGTATTTATATCGTAAGTTATTGTATTTTACTATACCCCAAAAATTCATGTATTTCATTGAAATCCCAAAAAAATCACTCAAACTATTTTTTGATGTTTATAATTTGAATATGGACGCCATTTTATAATAATGATATTCTATATATGAAAAATTTTATTTTTAAATAAAATAACCATTTACATAAAAAATACAGTATTTGAAACTAAAACTGATTTTTAATACCCTAAATAATTTACAAAGGGCTTATTAAATAATCCAAAAATTATTGGAAAACAAAATATTTATTTAGGAAAAATTTTTATTAAAATTACTTTTCATCTATATAATTTTATAAATTTAAAATTGTAATTAAATATATATTACACTATGAAATACCAACACTTGTTTATTAATTTCCAAAATACTCCATTTCATAATAAATGTGTCTAAATATAAATTATACTATTATGGGATAGGATAGTATTCATAAATATCATATTACTATAACTGTAAATTAATATTCATAAGGGTCACATTACTATTCACCAAAAAATATTAGTTTATCCTATAAACTCTAAATATCATATTGAACTCAAATTTGTATGTGAGTTTTTCAAAATTAAAATTATAGATATTGAATAATAATGTTTTTTGGATAGGATATTACAATATTTGGTTTTGATATGACTCTGTGTTCCAGGAATTCAATATTAAATTGATTTATAAAACCATAGGGTGTTACAAAGATGGGTTTCCATTAGCTCAATGAATAATAATATTAACTATGTGGATTTAAATTAATATATAATGATATGTATTAATTAAATATCATTAAAATTATTTCTTTGTAAAGTTAAATTTAAATAAATAAAATAAATATACATTATTCACAAAATAATTGTTTTAAAAAAAATTCATTTTTACGAATAAAAATATATTAACACCACAATACTAAAATTTAATTATTCCAACATGAAAAATTATAAACAATTATTATGGATGGTTTTAGAAGTGAAGGAACTATTTTTTTCCTTTTCATTTTTTCATTATTCTATTAGTATTTTTCTTACATTAATAACCAATTTTAAAATCCTCAGTTATGTTTGGTGACATATGACCTAGTCTGAGATTTTAGTTCCTTTATAATAATTTTTATATCATTAGTATAATCCATAATCATTTTCCAAAGAGTTATAAAAGAGGAAAATTTTTATAATACAAGTATACTAATCCTGATAAATTAAAATCTGTTTTAAAAGTTTCAATGTAGGATTCAATTATCATGGTATACATTACATACCTACATCTTAGAGGTAATATCACAGTTTTTGACTAATAGTTTATTTTTGGAATCATACTAAGGGATATATATTTTTATGACATATCGTTACTTGTGGAATTTCTATTTATGATACATATATTATATTTCATTGTGTTTATTAGTTAATTTTTATTATTTTCCTTGGTTTTATTTGGGTAAAGGCTATAATGTTTTTTTTATAACCTCAATTTTATTCATCATTCCAAGGCCTATTTGAAACTGGCCTTAGTGGATAATCCCATAATCAATGTATGACTGATAGGGGGTCCAGGTGGAATTGGGTTAGGAAAATTAGATTTCTCACATTTCTCATCAATAGATGTTGAAAATGTTATATATAAATTCTTATTATATTCGTGGATTAAAAAATATTTTATTTAAAATAATTTTATATAAAAATGATACATAATAATATTGATAAGTGTGTTAAGGATTCCTAAACCCTCCACATTCAGTTTCCCCATATAGACTGTGAAGAAATATATCAAAGTATTTAATTTTGTCCATACAATTGAGTTGTAATTTTTTATATATAATTCTACAGGGGAAATTATAGATAATATAAATACAAAACATAACATTAGATGTGTTTTGGAATGATTATAATGATTCACCATTTATAAACATGATTTGATGGATGTTTCGAAATATTCATTATTTTGGACACATGAATGAAATTTTATAGGATATTTTCTTCAATGGAATACATTGTAATACTATTTTATTCCAAATATATATCACTTATTCTCTATTCATTTGTTATACTTTTTATATATTTTATTAAAAACATAAAGCCTCACATTGTAGGAGCTTAGAGTTTTTAGATATCTTGAATATTAATGTATTGAATTATTTTTTTATAAATAATTTTTCACCTTTTTTATTTAATTCTATCATTCATTAACTAATATGTCCTAATACAATATCACAAGGCCACCCATTTTTATTTTACAATGATGCATTTGAAATGTATAAGAATTTAAGAAGTTTTTTTCTATTAATCATGGAATATTGATTGATCTAAAATAATTTGAATATATCTATGTATATATATATATATATATATATATATTATTTTATAGATCATATCATTTATATAATATTATATAGTTTTATAAAATATTCAATCTAATTTCAGATAAAATATAACAAGAATAATTTAAATTGAACTTGACTTGAAGATGTAAATTTTAAATTGATTCAAATTTTTTACTATGTCTAAAAATATCAAATTCACCTTCCGAATCATCAAATTAATATTATATATTCATATTAATATTTTTAATTTCTATATATTTCATTAATGGTATATATAATAATATATAAATATACACAAATATGATATAAAATTTAACTTGAACGAAAATTCATATTTTACAGGGGTTTAAGTTGTTTAACTCAAAGTCTCACACATTTAGACTGTAAATTGAAATAAGAAAGTGGTTTCTTAAGAATATAAAGTACTCTATGATGTTGAATACTATATTATGTCTTCCAATGAAATCTAGAAACATTTATAATAAGGGTTTCAATGATTACATCAATGTAAAACTCTTAATTTTTATTGAAATTTTATATTTTTACTCACTCAATAATTAAATTAATATTTAATATTATGATTTCAAATAATAATGTTTTTGGGGTAAATTAATCAAACAATTTACCAATATTTATATATATTTTTAAAATATCATAGATATTTCAATATTGATAAAAATAAAACTCTATTTTTAATTCATACTCACTTACTTAATCATAATGAATTAATATCTATGTGTATCAGTGAATTTATTACAGCATTTAATTCAAGTATTACATTAAAAAAATTATTTAATCTTTTTAAGATATAAATTTAATGAAAAATATTAGTAATCATATTTTAAATTAATTACTTTTCAAATTATTAAATCATTGATTATAATTACTAATAACAGCCCCATTTTTAATACGGTATATTAATAAAAATGACTATCATTAAATGTATATAGTGTGGAAATAAATAATAAAATAATTTAAAAAAATTTGATATAAATTATACAGTAATTACCATTGAAATTAAAATTACAAATATATTATTAATTAAAATTTTAAAATAATAACTATATGATTTCAAATGAAAATTAATATCCTTTTCTGGTAAAACAAAATAATTATTTCTTTAATTGTCATGATAATATTTATCCAAAAAAATTAAAAATAAATCAAAAATATATTTAATAAATAACCAATAAATAAATTTATCAAATAAATAAAACATGGTATGAAAATGTATTTTAAAATTATATAGACATTATTTTTTTATATAAATATTTTTTTTTAATATTTTTATATCAAATTGGAGAAAATTATATCAAATTAAATTTAAATTTTTTTAGAATTTTTCTATTGAAATTTATTTTAGGGATCATAAAATGGCATCTACATGGGCTAAATAATGATAGTCCTCAATGGTTACCCTATATAATTTATCATGACTAAACTTAATGTAATGCCTAAAATAAGGGTTATATATATATATATACAACTATAAATATAATTCATTATAATCTCTCTTATTATATTAAAGACAACTTATATATTATTTGTCTTTACCTTTTTTATATATTAATATTTTGTGGCAAGATTACTTTTTGTTACTATTATATTGAGTGCTTCAATTATGTAATTTTATAATTTACTTGTTTATAATTTCATAATATACTTGACTTGATGTTATTATGATTATTGATCCATCATGTTTACAATTATGAAATTGATAATGATCATTTATTTTATATTAACAATAAAATTCCCTTCATCCTTGTTGAAAATTATTTTATAGTGAAAACAATAATTTATTAATAGATATTATACAATAAAAAGTTGTGATATTTAATCCTCTATCATATTGAAGTTTCACCCATTCAAATTTTACCTTCGTAAAAAAAGAATAAAAATATAAAAACATTATATCTTTTGAAACTCATTAAAACATTAATCATATATTTCTAGCTCAAACCCTTTTCTGATACTTTCTGTATATTTACATGATACATCATAAAATAAAAACCATGAATCATGAACCAATATTTATCAATCCTAATCAAGAAAAATTTATCTATTATAATATTAAACTATAGTTAGAACAAGTTCATACTATTCCTGGGTAACTAGTAGATCCCTTATATATTATTGATATTTTAGATATATTTTCAAAAAAAATTAATTTTTAATAAATATTGGATATTATTATCGAAAAAATACATTTGTGAATTCGCATATATAATTCCCAATTACATAGTAAAAAATATGATTTTTAACTAATTGAGATCATAGATAAGTTATTTGTTGACTTATTTTCTCATCAATGTCAATTAAAGTATTTTTTTATTGGGAAATAATTTAAAATTTAAAATTTAAAAATCATATAACACATACCTAATCAATGATAGTCTCACATTATCTTATTTATCTTTTCTGATTATAGAAAATAATCCTCAATTAAAACATCCCACAATAAAACATATACATGAGTTTGATTTCATGTAATTAAATTGATTAAAAATAATTTATACATATTTTTGTTTCACATTTATGATTTAAACTAATATTTTGTGCATAACAAACAAATATTTTTATACTGACATTACAAATAAAATTTGATACAAATTTCATTGTCCTAGTCAAAATAATATTCACCATGATTAAATTTCAATCTACCAAAAGAATGTATTTCTGATTAATATTCTATTTAAATACTATTTATTACATTGTATCTGCCCCATTATTATATTATTTATACTTAATTGGAGTATAATACGTGTCACATTCCAATTACATGTGATATTTTGTCATATTTTAAATCAAATTCCCAAATTATACCAAATGAAAAAATATATAATTCATATTGTTAATCAATACATTATTGGACATTAGGTATGAGGCACAAAAAAATTATTTCATTCACTATTATATAAAATTTTTAACTATTGAAATATCCTAATGTGGTGAGTTTGTTAATTCCATTCATTTGGAATAGCCTCTCATATAATTTATAATATAGGTAATCATAGCCAAAAATTATTCATATCTGTTATAATAAAAATACAGTATGGAGATTTATAATTGAAAAAATATATTACTTTTAACCTGATAGAACATTTTCTATACATAAAATAGTACTAAAATCGATAAAAATTGAAAAACAAATTTAAAAAAATTGGAAGAAATATAAGTTGAAATAATATTTTAATGAAAATTAACTCATAATAATTTAAACATCATTTTTTATCCTATTTGAATTCAATTTCTTTATATTTCCAATTAGACTGCCAATAATATTACACAATCTAATACCACTTATGTTGCTAAAAGTATGGATAAAAAAATAACTACTTAATGACCCAGGCCTTTTACACATATCATTAAATGATTTTAATCATAATTAACCATCTACTACAATAAATGGATTTAAATTCATGTTTAATTAGATGATGATGTATAAAAATTTAAACAATGTATCAAAAATAAAAATATATTTTATTTATTCTAAAAAATGATATCCTAATACACATTATGCTCATATATATTCAGATGATAACCTAAAGAATTCATAAACAAAGGGATGAGAAAAAAATACATGTAATTGAATAAACCTATGAATAAATCCTAGAACTTTTGTTAGCAGTCATACCATGATGATATTAAAAAGAATATAACATGTGTAAATAAATCGCAACATAACATAAATAATAATAGATAATGTAATAATGTAATCATTGTATTTTTATAAAAATATAAAAAACGTCATAAGCACAAATCATGGTTCATTTCACATAGTGGAGAACAAGTCAAATTTATCCTCAATGATAGTTACACATGGATAACGATTCATGCATAACCACATAGACCATTTCAGGTGATGTCTCAAGAGAATAAACATTACCCAATAAGTTAGAGAGCTATCATAGACCACCCAAAAGAACATGTTATCAAATATATGATTCACATTAAGAATCAATCACATGGAATCAATCATAATCACAATGGTTAACCATGGAATGAATTAGGTATCTTAATCATGTCAATGATATATCTAAAGGGAATATCCAACTTTTATCCAAGGAAGAGTTAAGATAAATAATAAATGGAAATTACTAAAGCTAAATATGAACAGTTCATTATATTTTATGTGAAACTAAACAAAAAAAATGTCATATTATTATTTAATTATATTTAAAAATAAAACATTTTAGTGGGGTAGAATAGAAAATTTTCAAGGATCTTCATAATATGAAAAGAATAAATGTCTGTAAATAAAAATGTTCACTAATTTTTTTCCTTGAAAAAATGAATTATGTTAAATTAATAATGGTTTCTTAAAATTGATTATTGAGTGCACCTGAAATTGGGTATGAATTTGGGATTTTCCCATTAATCGGTTTATCTTATCTCGATGAATTTGGAAGGGAATTTTTAAATAAAATGTATTTCCCTATCAATGAATAATTATCATGTTAGGATAAATGGATATTTAAAATACAAATATTTTGTATAATAAGACAATAAAATTAAATAATAATTATATTTTATTAATGAGATAAATAGATTAATAAGAATCCAAAAAGGGAGGTTCATAATGAGTCACATAACTTATTTATATATTTATTTTTCACTTGAAAATAATGTATTAGAAAAAATGGAAAACACTTAATTAGTTATGAAAATTTTAAAAATTAATTTTATATGTTATAGTTTTATTTTGTTCATTTATTTCCATTTTAAAAAGGTTTATGATAGAATATGATCATTCCAGAGCATTTGTTTTATTGATTATTATATAGGTTTATTTATATACATGTAAGAAAGATCATGAAATATTTGAATAGAATTCCTAAATAAAAACTATATGTTATTAAAGATATTCTAGAAGTATTTTTTTCATATATTTCATATAGTTATATGCTATAAGGATGAAATGTTTTATAAAAAAATAATTATAATCATTTACATTAGTTTTTCATTCTTTTGATCCTCTCAAACTATTTCTTTAGATGTATAATTTTTATATATATATTGGTAATAGAACATTATATATGATGTATTAAATATATAATAATAATGTTTACAATTTTTTTTATTACCATCCATTATGGCTTTAAAGGTAGGTGAAAACTAGCTGTCCATGAATGCGATAAAATAACACATCACAAATGATATTTCCATTTTCAAGAGTAATGGTTTAGGGGAAAATAAATGATGATCCAGTTTTTCATAAACATAATAACATTTAATTATATTTGATTTATTAATGTTGACATTACACATGTATAAGAAGTGTTGAGGAGGGATTAATAAATAATCAGAAATTGGAATGAAATTAAAATAAAAAGTAAGAGGCTTGTACATCAAAGATTGTTATCCTTGAAATAATTTTTGTGGCACATGAGTTAGGTCATCTTTTCAGACAAACAGATTTTTTTACATAGGGTAGAAATGGAAGAGTTATGGGAATTGTTTTCCCTGATTCAAGGATTTAGAGGGGTCAGAAAAAGTGGCAGTGAGGGGTGGGTGTCTTTTATTATTTTATTCACTAGTATATTATTTTGGCCCTTGAATATGAATAGTGGGAATTCTTGTAACTAAATAAAGTAACATATTCATGTGATATCTATCTAATGGACACATACATCATACATGACTCAACAATGACTCAAAAAATGAATTTATTTACCGTAAACCAAAAATACTCGTATTTCACTATTACCAAAACTTCAAATATAATAGAAAAATACCAATAATTCACCCCAACCTTTTTTGATGTGTAAAATTCAAAAATAGACACCATTGTATGAAAGTAATTTTCTATATATAACAAATTTAAAAATATATTAAAATAATTATTTAATCAAAAAACACATTATTTATTTTTACATTTAAATTTATACGTCATTGAAAAAAATATTTATGTCTCACAATATTACGTTATAATAATAATATAGGAAAATATTAATTTATCAATAAATATTATGAAAGATAATTTTCTTTTGAAATATTATTTTTACTAAAAAAATTTAAAAAAAACATATCTTTATAAAATTACCATAACTTAATTTATCATTTTTAGAACATTTATTTACTTATAAAATAATATAATTATATCAAATATTCATTCATAAGACGGATAAATTTTATTTAGAAATTAATAGGTGAGGTTACTATTTTATTGTCCAGGATACTATTCTTAAGGGTCACATTACTATTCCATAGGTCATGTTATAGTTCCCTTAGATTAGGAACCTTAATTTATATAAATATTTATTATTTCTTTAATTATTCATTTATAATTACTATATTGTTTTCTATATGTTATTTTATGTTATTTTTTTATATATTATAATTTAATTATGGAAATTATCCTTGATAAAATATTTGGTCGTTATAATCTTTCTTGCTTATTATATTTCCACATTTAATTTTCATGTGAAAAACATGTGGAAACATGTGAGGGTACTTATCCTTCATCACTTCATTCAATTCAAATGTCGCCTCTTCGTGATTATCATTCTTTCAAAGTACATTGATTGGGTGAGTAGTCTTATTCCATATGACATTATCTATATGGTCTAGTAACTTCACTAGATTCTCCTCAAATGAGTGATCATTCTACAACTAAATGACAATTGAATTTAGTACATGGGAGGGATATGGTAGGTACTTCCTTAAAAGGGATATGTGAAATACATCGTGTACTTGATACATGGTTGGTGGAAGTGTGAGTTTATAGGCCCCATCTCCAATATGATCAATATTTTCGAAGGGAATGATGCATCGATGAATTTTCAGTCTATTCATAAAAAATATTGTTATCCTCTTCCATAGAGATATGTAACAGAATAAAATTTCTCCATCCATAAGCTACTAGTCTCATCAACGATTGACTTCAGAACTCTTTTACTGAATTTGGGATCCTCATATGTGACACTAATTTTTTTACCATGTCTATTATTTCATGGACCATTTAATGTCCCAACATCTTATTTTCACTGAGTTCATCCATTAATTACCATGTTATTTATCTTTTCCCATAAATAGGTTCGTATTGATCCAATTGGACGCTCATGAGGAAATTTTTGTTGTTGGAAAACTCGACTAGATGATGTTGTTTGTCCCATACCCCACTGTTCTCCAGATAGAATACACTCAATATGTCTTGAATTGTATGAATAGTCATCACTTATTGTCCATAATTTAGAGGATGAAAGGTCATACTCAAGATCAGATATCAGTTTAGAGAATTTTATATAATTTTCTAGAACATGGAGGTGAATCAAGGATTCAAATCATATATAATCGATAATGGTACTCCATGTAGTGTTACCACTACTCTATTGTAAATCCTTGCAATTTAATCTATGCAGAAAACTCATGAAATTAAAATAATGTGAGCTATGTTTGTAAAACTATCCACAATAATCTATTTATCATTGTTGCATATTGACGTATTTGAAAGTCTGATGAAAATGTACAAGGTGATTTTTTCCCATCACCGTGTTGGTATGGATAATAGTTGAATCATATAATTATAAAACATCTCGTCATCTACCACTTGCTGACTTGACATAAACATTTATGTATAATGAATGACCTCCTTCTTCATATTTTCGAAAAAATAGTTTTTTCAATGATATTAATTTATCAATGGTATCTCAGGGTTAATATAGATGTTTTAGATATGTGAATTATTCAGAAGCACTTTCATTACAATGTGATTTGTTTGTACCTGTAGACATGACATAAATTACACAACTCCTTCCTAATACAATTAGAACATTGAGGATTTCACATTTCTATTAGATTATAAATTTTTCTAAATTTCATCATTAGTTCATTGATAATACACTATTTTATCCATGTGGGGTGGTTGAAAAATCATTTGAGAAAGGAATTAAGACGTTACTTATTTATCAATGCCGAGGACCATCCATTAATGGTATATAATGATTGGATCATTATAAATTATCATTATTATTAAAGATGCATTATCATTTATACATTGATAATATGTCACCATATATTCTTTATTGGGATGCTAGTGGATTGAGTAGTTTTAATATATTATGGTCTCTAAACATCTTTGATTCGACATATTTAGATCTTTCATTGCGAATATATATTTTAGTATCTTATGGTCAATATATATTCCTCACATATCATCATGGAGATAGTGACATAAAATTATCAATGCAAAGATCACAACTACCAACTCCAGATCATGCACATGATAATAATTATAATGAATTTTCAACCACCTTGAGGTGTTTCAAAACAATTTATCATTTTTAATCAGTACATAACATAATCCATTATATTAATAGTCAATGTATTTTATACATATTTTTCTATCTTTTTGTAGTTTGATAACTATTACAGTGATAAGCCTCTTCATCAACACATTAAATAAGTATTTACATTTACTAGTTTGAGAAATAATTTCTCTCTTCCATAATAGTTTGGTTAGTGGGTTTTAAAATTAAGATAATTTAATTGTTTATTCATGGTAATACACAAATAAACCATGGAAACACTGAATCTCTATACTGATGTTTTTATGGGACAATCATTGATTTTCATTGTCTTGGATGGTTCAATAGATATCCCTCTTATAGTGATTACATTCTCTAATAATGATACATCCTCCATCGATAACTCACATTTATTCTAATTTTCATATAGTTCTTCCCTTCCTAATGTGTTTAGCATAGTCTTCAAATTCTCCAAATTTACCTCATTGTTCATGTAGTATATAAGAATATCTTTAATAATGACTATCAAAAATCATTCAAGGTAATATCAAATGAAACTATTAATTAATTATATAAAAATTGATGGTGAATTAGCGAGTCTGAGGTGAATAAATATAAAATCATAGAATTCATACCTTGTTCAAAAGGATTTTCTGGGAATATCTTCCTCTATCACCTTTATTTGGTAATTTCTTAACTTAAGGTCCACCATAGGGAAATACATGGCCCCAAATAGTTTATCAAACAATTCATATTTCTTTGGATGGGGATGCATTTTTGTAATTTTTGTTTTATTTAGACCATGGTAATAAATACAATGGCACATTGATCCATCGTTCATCTTAATGAAAAGGACTGGGGAACCCCATGGTGAAACACTCCTGTAAATAAAACCCTTTTCCAAATTTACCTATAATTTATCCTTCAATTCATCCAGATTAACATTGTCTATTTTATAAGGTTTCATTGATATAGTAAGAGATCAAGGAATATGTTCAATTGATAACTCAACATATAAATCTCTATGAATACATGGATACTATTTAGGGGACACATCAATGTAGTTCATTACAAAGAGAATGACATTGTGCATGATTTTATATTTTTTACAATATTATTTCACATATATATACCTACTCATAAGTCTGTAATATACATAATTGAGATAATTATTTTGATTGGGAATCTCCTCATATTTACAATTGTAATGAATTGTAGGATTCCATAGGATTTTAATAATGATCACATTTTCTCTACAGTAGATTTGGTCCATATATAGAAAAATCAAAAACCATCCCAATATATAATTCTACTCCATAAAAATATGTAATAAAGTCAGGGAGTTGTAGTATAAAAACATTAACGAGGGAAGAGTTATATAATTTGGATACAATAGTTGCATCATTTTTTTACATCTAGATAAATATACCCTTATTTATTTATGTGGTTTTTGAATAGTTCTACAAAACCCATTGGATATGAAATAATTCATAGAAATTTAATGAGATAGAGTATTATGTATTCCTGAATGGACAAACATCATACAACTCACCATATAATTTTCGGTCGTAACCATAGTAGTAATGATAACATATTCCCTGAAATTCCGTCATAGATGTTGTTGTTGATGATTTCTTCCAACCACCCATATCATAAAAAATGTTTCTTATAAATAAAAGTTTCATTATATTTGAAACACTTCACTATATGTATAGTGTTGATGAGAAAATTCTATTATTCTTCAAAATTATTGGGATAATTTATAATCCTTCATAAGTTATTATACCAATTCCCAATTCTCCCATATTTATATAATATCCTGCTTCCATTTATATAGTTCACAAGATGTTCTCCCACAATTTTGACACATGGTATATAGATCATTCGTTCCATAATTCCATTTTTCTATTGCTCCATCCACACTAATCATAATTTTCCTATTTATATCTATAGGATAATGAAAACATTGAGAGTCCATTATATTTACGTTTTCCTCTATTTAAAAATGGATAATTTCTTCATAGCTGTCAATGTATAAAATTTCCAATGCTCTTCATAGAAATGAATTCAATCTGATAAAGAAGTGATCGACCATGAATTTGGTGTTCTTGAAAATGATAAAGGCATATAATGAATGAATTGTGATTTTTATCTCATATGATTAACTTCAATCATCTTCATTTTACACTACACCAATAAACTCCAATTTGCAGAGTATGAGGGAAGGTACAAAATTATATTTATTAAAAAGTATTTCATTGAAATATTTCCATTCCATGGAACCAATTTCCACTATTCAATATCTTTTCTTGATTATATTCCACCATTGATCAACATCCCAATCTAAATGATTGACCACCAATATAACTGTCACATCTTCTGAGCACTCAAGGGTGTATAATATCTTTTCAGTGGTGTTTGTACATTTTATCATTAATATGGGTCATCGGATCCAATAAAAATGGGTGGCCTTCGTAACATGATGGATTCAAGAACAACTAGCTATTTTATAAGATAAGGGGTTAGTTACACATGATTAAAATTATTGTTCATATAATTATACATTTGGGAATGTATTGTTATAATTATTTGAGTACTTATTCCCATAATATTTGGCAAATCAATTGGTCTTTTTTTGCATTTCATATCACAATGATTGTTAGAACATGTTCATCTATTTCAATTCATTAAATAATAAAAATAATATATAATTAGGTGGATTTAATACTTATATAATAATCATAAATATAGTATAAAATTAAATATAAAAGGATTAACATGTAAATAAAAAGTATACCCCAAATTTTTTATACTATATATTTCAATCTAAGTATTATATAATGATAGAATTATCACAAGGGTTCTGAATACGGCGAACTCTTCCTAATCATTGAATATAATAGGGATATGGTATATTTAAACTATAATGAATGTTTACTTTTACACATATTAATGCATAATTTTAAGTATATTTATTCATATAGAAAAAAAAGGATCATAATGTCGTGTGAAATTGGAAGATATGTTATAATATTAAAAATTATGAAATCAAAAATGTAAAAAAAAATTATGTAGTCTTGATAACAAGATACAAACATTCATTTATCTATTAAAAATTTGTATGTCAACAGGAGGAATACATAAACAATGTGATTAGATAAAATCCCAAGTATACAAAAAAGCATTGTAATAAAGCATAACAGATGGGTTATATAGCATAACAAAATGATGTAAAAAGGAATGGAACACGAATAATCATATTGAAGTGAAAAATATGGGTCATGTGGTCATTTAAGAATTTAATCAATATAATGTAGAAAAAATGAAATATGACATAAGCATGAGTGATGGTTCATTTCACATAAGAATCCTGAGTCAGGGCAGACCACTAAGACTGTTTCACATAGAGCATGAGTTGAGGCTAACCACCAAAAATATTTCACATGATGTTTCCTAAGACTACACATTACCCAGCTAATTGGAGTTCTATATGTTAACACCATAATAATATGTTTTATAAATATATGTTTTATATAATAATGTTTACATTATGAATCAAATATATATATATAAATATTACACATGGAGTCAATTTGATAATAGTATCATGTCAAAGGAATATGAAAATGGAATATCGTTATGGTGTACTTGAAAAAATTTATTTCAATACAACATGGAAATTATAATGTGGAAATAGGGATATATCATTATATGTTATATAAATCTGATGTAAAAAACATGAAAAATTATTGTTTAAGAAACATTCAAAATAAACAATTTTTTCTGTTTAAGTGAAATTTTTTAGGGATTATTAAAATAGAAAAGGAATAATTGTTTGTATAAAAATAGGAATGAACCAAAACAACTTTTCATGATAAAAGTTTTGATTTTAAAGAGATAATAATGGATTAAAATATAATATTATGTGAAAATGAAAATGGGGAAAATAGGGAGGTTCACATTAATCCGGATTGCTTATCTCGATGAATTGATAAGGGGGTTTTTAAAAAACATCTATTTAACAGTAAAATAAGGATGATATAATTGAGATACATGGGATTATAACATATAATCAGAATATAGAATCATTAAATAAAATTAAATAATAAATAAATTAGGGTAAATATAGAAAATGAATAATCCAGAGGATAAAATGGGGGTTGGGAAGGAATCCATTACCCTCTGTCCAAAAGTGTTCATGAAATGAATATAATGTCATGGATAATCAAATAAAATGAATTTATTAATTAATTCAGTACCATTCATAGTTATATTTTATTTATAATAATTTTCTTTTGTTAATTTATAATATTTTATGATGAGTTATTGTATATAATTTCATCATTCGAATGTTTTCATTGCATCAATTTTCGTGATCAGATCATTTATATACATGTACGAAAGATCATGTAAAATGTAAATTGTTGTGCAAAATTGAAATTATATGTTATAAATGAACATATATAATTATATTTTTTTATTATATAATATTTTGTATATGTAATGATGATGAAATGTGAGATAAAACATTAATGATTATAGTTTATATTATTTTTTATGTTTCTCATTCATTTGGAATTTGTTTTGTTAAATAATTTATTATTATGTATATATAATAGTTATAAAACATTAAATAATCTGTAATAAATATATTATAAGTAATTTTTAACCATAAAAATGGTTTTATGATCTATATTGAGGGTTATAATTAATATTCAAAACTCATCATCCTACAATGTTATCAATGAACCCATCAGAGATTATGTTTTAATTTTTAGAACCAAAATGGTTGGGGAAATGAATGGTGGTTTATTATTCAATTAACATAATTATATTTCATTATATATGAGATATTGGAGTTACCAAGACACTTGGATATGTGTAGGGGAGGATAGAATAATATATGAAACAAATTTGAAAGAAAATAAATGAAAATAATGTATGTTTTAACCTTGTGAATTCCTTACCATGAGAACTTTCTTGAGGAATAAAATTTTTGACATTTAATTGGATCAATTTATCTTAGGAACAAGGAAGTGATCGGGTTTTGAGGTTTTTTAGTGTTTATTCATGCTTGAAGGATTTATATGTGGGATAAAATTGTTGTGGAAGGGTGGTATTTATAGTGGAGGATAGGTGTGTTTTATGATTATTTAATACATTAATTTGTTATTTTAAATAAAAAATATGAATAGTTTGGATTATTTTGATAGAATATAGTAACATATGCATGCCGATTAGAATTAACATCAAATTAAATCATCTAGGAATCTAGATTGACTTAAAAATGCAGGTATTATATTTATACTAAATTCTTTTTAAATATCTATTCACAAAAATCAAGTATTTTAGAAAAATCCAAAATATTCACCATACCGATTTTTTATAGGTTGGATTAAAAAATGGACACTATATTATGGTAATAATTTCAAAATATGATTCATTAAATTTTATATAAAATATATAATTACATGAAAAATAACGTTTTTAAATTTATAACTAATTTTACAAGACTTTGAATAATTTATTAATATATTATAATGTTATGTTATAATCATAAGACAAAAAAATATAAATTTATAAAATTATTTAATTTTTTTATATCATTATTTTAATTATAATATTTAAAATAAAAAGTTATGTTTTTAAAAATAACAACACTTAATTTATTGTTTTTAAAAAATTCATTTACTTATAATATGATATAAAAATATTATATTTTCATTTAATAGATTGATATATTTTATTTATACATTTATTGGTGAGGTCTATATGTGATTTTTTGATATTTCTGAAATATAACATAACTATTAGAATGGATTTTTAATTGATAAAATTTTTGTGAGTTACAACAACCATATAATAATATATTTTATAAAAAAATTATAATTTTTAAATTCCCAATACCATATTTTTTTTGATTTAGAATTTTATGAAAAACAATAATGAAAAAAAATTTCAAAATAGTCAAAAAAATTAAACATTATTCAACTTTGCTAAATTATTCACTCATTTAATTCAATACCAACAACTCACCTAAATATTTCAATTCGTTAATATTAAATATCATATTTAACATAATAAATATTATTTGAAAACATTTCATGATAAAGTAATGCTCTATAAGTTATAAATATTGATAATAATATGTTAGGATTTGAAATAGATGAAAAATCATGATGGAAAATCTAATTAAAAATAAGAAATGTTGAACACACAAAAAATCTTAATCATATATTAAGTAATGAAATTCAGTGATGTACATATATGGATGGTAGTCTTAGAAAAACCAAAAAAATAGTTATAAAATTAGAGAGAGAACAAAATATTCTTGATGGATTATTCAGACATAATTTTATTATAACCAATATTAACTAAAAATAAGATAGATTTTGATGACCTCACTTGTTATATCGAAAACCTGATAATAGAATAAATAAATATTTTAATTCCATCATAATTTTCCAATACAATAAATCCTTACAAAATGCATTGGTGGACTATATACCCAGTTGACCAATCTTTTTGTATAATTTCCATGAACTATAACACAAATATAGCATATAGATAATTATATTTTCATCCAATATAGATATATATCAATTTTAACCCATGAAAATATAAGGTAAAAAATTTAATTAATTCCCAAATGTGTTAGAAAAAAATTTATATTTATAAGAAAAATTATTAAATGATAAAATATAGGTATGGAAAATGATTTATAGTTATCATTATATAGTGATAGAGTAAAGAGACACATAAAGGATTTTTTTATAAATAATTAATGGAATCAATTAATAAACCTATTTATATAGATCATCATATATGATATATGATTATAAAATATAATACATTACCTAGTTCAATTTAAAATACATCTAAAATAAAATAAAATATAATATGGATTAATAAAATCATAGAATACAAATAGTCATAGAATAACATTATCAAATTGTAAAGCAGTATACTTAGAAGACCATATCTAGAGTTTACATATTATATAGAAACTATATATAAGTAATAATATCACATATAATTGAATAGTTAAGTATTCCTGGTAAAATAGATACATACAATAATAATACATCACATTTTAAATCATCAAATAAAAAACATAGTGAATATATATATTATGGTTCGTTAAACTCTTTAAATTTTTCTTTCTTCATAATAGGTGTAATGAAAAGAAATATTAGGGTAACATTATATACATTTTAAGGGTCTTCTATATATGATTAAATAAATAACCAGTTACGTATAGTTTATATGGAATGGAAAATAACTAAAAACACATTACATTTAATAAAAAATATGAGCATTAATGAAATCCATTGATATGATTACTGAAGTCATATTATAGAAAATAATAAATGAATTTTAAATAATGGAAATTTCTAATATTCTATTCCTTGATCTCAAATGTCATTATATATCTATCGTCAAGACCTTACACTAATATAGTTAAATCGATGTATATGTTCACTGAAAAATCTTTGTTCCTACTATCTTAATTATTTATATCACAAGATCATTCGATTCATCGATATGATAACTATAATGAGGACACAATAAATAATATATTTAATTTCATGACATATATATTGAATTAATAATAAAATTAATTAGTGATATTTGTTTTCCGTAAATATGTATACTGAGAAAATAATAAATATCTAACATTGTTTTTTATGTTAATCAAATAACATTATTATTGAAACAAAAAAAGTTAAAATTATATATGATTTGAGAAATATGAATATAAGGGAAAATAATAGGGATATTTAATTGAAATTTATTTTCTAATGATTACATGAAAGTGAATGCGTCATTTAAATGTTAATGACTACATAATTAATTATGTTAATGAATTTCCAAACATTCCCTAGTAAAATTGATCTTAAAATATCAACAATAATTATTATAGTTGTATAATAATAATATATACATTGTAAAATATATGTAAAATAACATTTTGATATTTTAAATGAATAATAATAAAATATAATATTATAAAATCACTTATTGATGAAAATTACTATATGATAGTAAAAATAACATTTAAAAACAAAAAAATTAAAATATGAGGAAAAACATTTAATTGATATTAATATATATATATTCTAAAATAATCATCAATGGAATAATTGATGATGATATATGGTACTTTTTTTATTTCATGGTATATTTAGTAAAATAATACATTCACATGTTCGTTAAAAATTCAACATGATTATTTTTTGGAAAAAGAATAATAAATTTATTTTAAACCATTTTATAAATGGAAAACAAGGGAAAGTTATTAATTAATTTACTATAAAACATTTCAAAAATTATTTTCAAAATTATACAGAAAATAAGGATATGAAAAAAACCTTACTAGAGTAAAAAAATGAGTATGTTTTCATTAAAAATATGATTTTGGTATATTAAATACATAAAGTGTACCAAATGAAATGAAACATATAATTTTATGAAATAAAAAGTATAGAATAAATTTTTTTTTATTTTTAGAATGATTTAATGATTCTCCGATAATATACTTACAAATAGATAATCTTGAATAATTATGATATTTTGAAAATTTTCATTACAACTTTGGTATATTTTAAATTATAACAAAAATGAAAGAAATAACTTCAAAAGAATGATAAAATAAATGAATATAAATAGATTGACAATATAAAATTCCAAAGCAATAGTAGATGAACCTCATATAAATATATATGTGCATAATAACAAATATATATCAATGGAGTTTATATTAAGATTAAATCAATTATAAAGACCATATTTTGGAATTGAAAATTAATCAATTAATTGATTATGTTAATGAAAATTAAATCTACATAAAAATATTATAAAAAACATAAAATAATAAATATTAATTACACACATAATAATTTAATATCAATGACAACGAAGAAACAATAAAACCCAATAATAACAAATTTTTTAATAAAACCACTTACCTCTCACTAACTTCAATGAAATATACAATTTGATGATATAATTTTAAAACGAAGTTAAAATATAATAAATAATGATAGATTCTTGATATTAATTTTAATGGGGAATGATGTATAATCATTAAAATTCATTTGGCACATAACATTTAAATAGGCCATAAAGAAAGGAAACACGGGATGAAATCCCTTACTAGAGGTCCGACTCATCAAATATGTTATTTATATTCTTGAATAGTAATCTTATATTAATTATTATTTTTAGTTTTTAAATTTTATTTTATATAATAATTTTTTTATTAAATTCCTCAATAAATTATGTTCAGGTTGGATTTTTGGATGATATTCAACAAAATATCCAAAAATGACATATGTTTTTTTTACTATGTTAGAAGAGGTATGTATTCTATTATATCCCGAATAATAATAATAATTACATAAGTTTTATTTTTATAAATACATTATATCTTTTTTAGAATCCACAAGATGTTATTATGAAAAATGAAGTTTTTTGAAATATAAATATCATATTATTTGATTAACCACACTTTAATATTGTATTAATTTTATTTTTCAATGAATAATAAGTAACATCAAATTGTGGGTGTGGTAATACACAAAAAAAACATAAAAAAATATAATATTAAAAGTAATATGTATTCATGAAATTATATTATATATTAAATTTATATAATGATAAATAACTCATTATCACTATACATGTATATATATAACCCATATTTAAAACCATCAATGGATTGGATTATTGGAAGACGAATTTAAATTGTTCGTTAGGTGGTATTCATTTGTACACACTAATGATAGTTATACTCCAAATTTGATTTTAGAGAAGATGGATATATGTTATCAAATAAACAGAAAAAAATTTATTTTTAAGTGATATATAATAATTTATCATATATTCATTGTTCTATATTATTTGATTGAGGAATAAGAATAAATAAATAACGATAATCATATATGAATGAATCCCCATCTACAGAAAACCATTAATGTTTAAAAAAATCATTTATATTGGGTTTTATAAAAAAAATATGGAATATAAGATGTTTTATTATAATATATGAAGGTATTTTGTAATGAAATATCCAAATAGAAAGGCTATTAAAATAGAAAGAAAATGTAGTAGAGGTTTCCATTTATAAAGGAGGGGATGATCACTTTTAGAAATTTTATAATGTATTAAATAATGTAAATCATTCCTCTGGGAGAAAATTCTTATAAATCATATATTTTGAAGATAAAATGTTTATGGGATGAAAAAATATCATCAAATAAATTTTTTTAATGTATAGATTAGGTTTTACCCTTATATTTATGTTTTAACTTGTGGTACCCATATTTTATAGTTATAATAATTTTTTTTATCATTATAGGTGTAAATATAGTAATTCTAATAGTAAAATTTATCAATGGATGTAAAATTAATTATTATTTTTTAAATATTCAAATAACATGGAATAATATTAGTTTTTATGATTTTAAAATCATTTGGGAAAAAATGATTATTATAAAAAATACATTAATTTCATTTTATGAGTAATTAATTTAATTTCTTTATGAAAATAACATCGAAAAAATGAAAGTAAATAAATTCAATTGTTATCTAGAATAAATTTTATCTATCTATTTTATTTTTGTTTAAAAATTAATATTTCATATTATATATATTTTTATTTTAAAATGAATTATTTTATTTTTTTATTAACTGAATAAATACTTTATTACTGATGCATGTGAAATTTATTAAATTATAACATCCAAAAAAATTATAAATAAATTACCAAAAAAATTAATTTACATTTAAAAATGGATTTATAAAAAATTAAAGTATGTATTAATATATGTCACAAAATATTATTGATACTAATAGTGTGAATGTAATATTTTTTACATTTCATTATATTAAATAGTATGAAGGTAAGAATCATAGAGAAATGGCATAGAAAAGTCATATATTGATATTTGGGAATGTTATATATGAAATATAATATACCAATAAAATTAATGCATGTTTTATTGTCTATATTTTGTACCAATCCTATTATTTTTTACCTTAATTCTCTAACATAACCTTACTGTTGTCATAATTATTTAATATAGTCCTTATTAAAAATAACAAAACCTTAAAGGGGACAATTTAAATTTTTTTTAACTCATGATTCCAAATATTTAAAATTTTTTAATGATTATATTAAAAAAATTGAATTTAATTTAAATTTAAACTTTCAATGGGAAATTAAAAGTAGTTTTTTCCTGAAAATGCATTCTTCATGACGAGACTGATATAAATATTAAATTGTGGATTCAAAAATTAAATATATGAATTGTGTTCACATATATATATATTATAATTATAATTTATATAATTTTTAATTATGGTTTATTTTAATTAACATTAACGGAAAAACATTATGTTAATACAAATATTTCTAATAAAAAAAATTTATGAATAAAAATAAATTCATATCAAATTTAAAAAAAAATTACATTCAAATGAAATTACAAAAATTATTATAAATAAAATAATTTATATGTAACATTAATACCAAATACAAAATATAATTGTACTATAAATTCTATGATTTAATGAAAATTCATGGTTTTAAAAAAATTGTAATTTTTAATTATTCAATGAAAACCTTTCTCTTTATAAAAATATGAACATTTCAACATAGTATAATTTTTAATATTATGACATAATAATATTATAATTTTCATAAATTAAAATCACTAAAATATCCAAAATAATTATATTATCTAAATTAATGTTATTAAAATCATTTTTGATGAATATATATTTTTAATCATAATTTTTTTAATAAATATTATATAGTTATTAACAACGAATTAATAAATATATTAATAATTTTTTGGAACCATACATATGTGAAATAATTAAGCTAATTATTTTTTTAAAATTTCTATTAAAAAATCTATACTATAATAATAATATTTCTATTGTATATTTTATTGTTTATTTATGCTCAGTGTTGTATGTCATGTATGATATGAAACTTTATATTCTTCTTTTAAAATATCATGGAATTAAATTCTCAACACATTTAATAAATCACATCCTCTGAATTTTATCATTTCTCCAAATATCAGTGGTTTTACATTTTAATGTTTATTTCATTGAAACACACTTACGAAATGTAATAATTAACATTCAACTTAAAAATGTAATATAGAATACAATGGTCATCTATAAAAACATATAAAAGTGTTTCAAGATATGATAATATTAATTTAAAGTGTTAATATAGACATATATGAGATAATTAATTACCAATGAATAATAGATAGTTATTGAGTACATGTTCAAGAGAATTTTATTGAACACAAACTAACACTTCAATGATGACGAAAAGGACCATTGGTTTACCAGAATGAATGTAAATGTAATAACATCTTATTTCAATATCCATTCCCAAATTGTGAGGGATTATTTTAATATCATAATATATATAACTAAAAATTATACATATACAGTACATTTTTTATTTTAAAAGTAAATATTCATCAGTTGGTTATGCAGATATTAATTTAAATTCCATTTTGTACTCAATGAATTGAATATACAAGATTAATTGTTAATTACTAAACAAAATTAGCTATTAACAAATCATATAATTCATAATATAATAACAATACTTTAAACCCATCATTAATAAAACCAAAATGGTTTCCACAATATAGGTTATTACCAAAAATTAATGAACCATAATATGAATAAATAATAAATTAATAGGAAAATAAACAATAAAAGAGATGAATTGACATAATTCATTCAATAAATAAATTAACCCTAACCCTAATTAAACATCATTAACTCAACATTAAAGAATGTTTGAACCTTAGAGGACATCTTATTTCCATTATTATATACACCAAAATATCTTCTAACATTATTACAAAATAATACATTACATTAAACTCAATATATATATATATATTCCAACATAACCAAATATCCCATATAATATAATTTAACAATATAGAATCCTAAAAATTATTAAATATTTAATCCTATAATATATTTCCCAAAATAAACATTATATTAATCTGTCGAATCACATGAAAACAAGAAAAATTATATTAATCGATACATCATGTATGCCAAAGGTATTCAACACACCAGTATCAACATTCATTTATGGGTTCAAGATTGGATAATTTTCTAAATACGAAGAGTTTTAACCCTACCTTTTGATTATAGTATTTCTTATACTATATAATACCTAATAAATTTTGAATGAAATATTTTAAAAATCATAAAAAATAATAGTAAATATAAAATCATGTTCAGCCACTAATGGATTTTATACAACTTTTTTTTCACAAAATCAAACAAAATTAATTGATTATTATTATATTAACATGAAAGATCAAATTAACCCTAAATACAATGAATAAAATAAATCTTATATGAATAAAATACCAAATAATTATACCATAGATGAATTAAATAATAATTTAAACACAAAAGGATATATTAAAATAAATTTATAAAAAAATATAATTTTATATTTTAAACTATTTAAAATTATTCTTCAATGTGAATATAAATACTATTAAAAATATGGTATACCATAGAATTATTAACCGTAGAAATGTTTTGTTTATCCCATATCTATTTAAAAATAGTAGGTATTTATAGGTTTGTTTCACTAATTCATCATTTTGTTTCATAGAAAAAATGAGAATTAATCTAATAACATCCCTTGAGAGTGAAGATACCATGTGGGTATTCGGGGAATAGTCACCATGGAGTAGAATGATGAATGATACAATACAGACCAAATATATTTAGAGCTTTTTCCCCAAGATGAATATAAATCAAACTCATGCCTCTTTTAGTATAAAAAAGGATGTATTTATTTTAAATCAACATAATCTATATCTTACCAAAAAATTTTGAATTTATTCTATAATTATACTTTTCCTCAATGTCACTCATATAGTTAGCTTCTAAAACCTACAATATCATAAAACTAGTAATTATGGTTCTTACTAAAATTTATTTGGTACCAACTATGAATACACTAACACTAGTAGTCCAAGATATTGGTTGAATTATTACATATTTTCTAGATATAATTAATCTGATCCCAAAGTGATAAATTCAAACAAGTATTTCAAAAATAAATAAATGCTTCAATCACACATTAGATTTTATAGCATTAATCCAATACTGAAAGAAATAATTATAAACCATTGATCTCATTAAAGTATTACTTAATAATATCATATGTATAAAATAAAAAAATAATGTTTATCTCCAATGTAAATTATGGTTTACATATATTTTAATATAACATTCAAAAGTATAAAATACCAAAATGAAAATAACTGAAAACAAATTTTATTTAATCAATTACATAATCACGAAGTGCATTTATAGAGTATAACAGTAGATTAATATCATGGAAAATAATAATTGATTAATCATTGAGGGAAAAGATTTATATTATATATTATGATCTCATACATCATGATATCCTTAGATGCTAAAAATGAATATATCAATGGTTAATTGATTGGTAGGTATTTATCCGAAACAGATTTGATGCTAATGTGTTTATTTGACCCATGAGGCATGTCGATGATTCAATGGGATATCTATAATGAACCCCCAGTTATCACTAAATTTTAAATTCATTCATCTTATTTTGAATGATAAAATAATCTCAATAATAATATTACTTATCAATATTTATTAATTTTGAGTAATGAATATAGATTTATCGAGGCTATCCCTAGTGAATCAAAAAAAGTTGTAGTAAAAATTTTATGTAAAATTGATATTAAATTTATCTAATACATAAATATATGATTAATAATGTTATTATTTAATTGAAATATAATATTCAATGATCATACGAAATATAACGTTTTTAGGGCATGTTAGTGATTACAAAATCAATATGTAAAGTGGATGAAAGTACTTCCAATCGAAAATCCAATCATAGACCATACAATGAAATAATAAATATGTTATAATTATAATTTATCGATATGTTGGTAGAAACAAGACAATGGGTTGTTTTCAATAATGAATAGAAATACCAAAAAAATATGACAAAAAAATTATTGGGAGAAATTGATTTTTTCATTGGAAATTAAAATTTAAAATGAAATTTTTTTACAATATTAGGACATAAGTTTCATGGAAAATAAAATTTCAATCATGAAATGGAATCATCAGGTAAATTATTTGTAAAGAATTTAAGAAAAAATAATTACATGTTTGTATGTGAAAATAAATAATATTTTCACATTTTCAGTAAATAATGATGAAGTAACATATCCATAAATCGATCAGAAAATTCATTATAAAATATATTTAAAAAAATGTAAACAATTAATTTAATAAATTATATTATTATATTAAATAAAATAAATAGATTATTTTACTAAAAATATGTATATGGATAATAATGATCCTCTAATGAGTAGAAAAGAATGTCCATTTTTCTTAATAATGATTATTTGGTTATTTAGAGTAATTATATAGTGTAAATTGATTTATAATTTTATTATTTATAGAATTAACCACATGAAAAGTAAATATTTTTTGTTTTGAGGAAAAATTAATAAATAATTCCCATATCAGATACGAGATCCCAAATAATCATTGATAATCATGAGATTGTGATAAAAACGATTCCCAATTTAGATGCAACATAATCATAGCAATAGAAAACGAAAAAAATTCACATGATATAGTAAATAATATAAACATTAATAGAATCATTATAAAAAATATTTTTATTAGTTTTTCCACATATAAATAAAATGGTTCATAGTACTAAATAAGACTCAATGGGATAGAAATTAAATCAAATTATCTACAATAGATCATACCATTGAAGCGATTATTAATAAATGGACTTGTTATATATATCATATTTAAAACCTAATTAAATTTGTGGAAAGTAATAATAATTCATTTACCAAAAAATTGCATAATATCAAAGTTATTGAATAAATAATATAAACCAATATCCCCTCCCCCCATTTTATTGATTAACCTATGTAAACCCTTTCTCATAAATATTATCATAATAGTGGTTTTTAATATTTTTTAGGAAATATATTTATTAAAAAATAAAAAATTATCTATTTATATAAAATTATTGATATTTATAGTCATACATGATTAAAATGTTTTATAAATTTGTTATTTATGAATTTTAAATATTTTTAAAAAATGTTATTTCATATAAATTAAGCTTAATCGCATTTTTTGACCTGTTCATTTAATTTGACATTAAAAATAACATGATAGTAAAGGAATTAGAATAAATTCCATTCTAATATATTTAAATCGTTATATTAATGAAAAATTTTTGTGGAATTTTTTTTTCTTTTAAATTATATTAGATTTAATATTTTTAATAACATTAATTTTATGTATCTCTTAATTAAAAAAATATTTTATCATGGTTTTGTAAGAATGAAAAAAAATATCCCTCAACATTAAAAGTAAATCAAAATGATTAAAAAATAATTTATCATTCATTTAACTATTAATATTATAATATAGGTTTTCTATATCACCTTTATAAATTTTAATGGTATATAATTACAAGATTTTTACTTTTTTTAATGTTATTTATCTAAAATAATATAAATAATAAAATTATTGTAAATGAAGAATATTCATATTTTAAATTTTTGAATGGTTATGAATAATATAAATTCCTAATATAAATTTAAGGAACATGTTTTCGTAAATTTTATATTTTTGTCATATATATTTTTAACCATAATTACCATATTTACTCTTATAGTAGTGAAAATTATTTAATATAATCACTATTCATAATGAATAATAATAAATGTGGTCTATTTAATTTTTTTTACTAAAATGTTCATAATATGGGATCAATTTTTCATTGTTAAATTCATAAAAATTGAATTGTTTATTTATTATTAATGTCAATGTGTGTGATAAAAATTGTTTTTTATAAAATTTAAATTTTAAATGAAAGAGGGTTTTGAATTAACTCTATAACTAATAATCATCATTATGTGGATATAAATTAATATATAATGATATATAATTAGTAAATATAATTAAAATTATTTCTCATTAAGGGTTATTTTAAATAACTAAAATTGAAAAACATTATTTACAAAATAATTATTTCCCCAAAATGTGTTTCTAAGCATTAATATATTTTAACAACCAAATATTAAGTTTTTTTTATTTTAATAAGACTAAAAACTTTTATTTTAAGTAAAATTTATATCATTTAATTTTATTTCCAAATCTAAAATATAATCAATGGTTAAATTTTTTATTAAATGAAAAAATGTGCATCTAATAAAAATTCATATTTTTCAATATTCAATTATAATAATATTTTTTTTTGGAAATAAAGAAAAATTAAACTAGTTAATAATTTTTATTTCTGAATTGAAAAATGATATACTTTTTATAATTTAATATTACTAAAGGTGGTGGAAGTTAATTATATTATTTGTGTAAAAAGAATAAAAAAATCATTTATTGAGAAAACACATTTCTAACGAACAAAATGTCATCATTGAAAATTGTGTTCATATTTTCTACGAATAATTAATACGTTCCATTTTCTTGGAACCATATTAATAAATTATTAATTTGGTTATTCAGATTTGAACATACCAATTCAATGGCTTGTTTATAATAGTTATATTTTATTTGATTATATTTTTTCATTAATTTGTTTGTTATTTTATTTATATTTTAATAATTTATTCGATAAAATGATTATAATAAGTTACACAATTCCATATTTTTTTATAATCACTATAAGAGAGCTTATGAATGATTTATTTCATTTAAAATACAGGGATGTTAAATATCATAGTATATATTTAAAACTCTTAGAATATACCTTCATTATCTAGATTAAACCTGATAAAAAATGACATTGACAAATTGCTTCGAATATAATATATATCAAACCTATTTAATAGGTTAAAAATCGTAAAATGTAAAAAAAATTATTTTAATATATATAATAAGAAAATAAATAAATATTAATTAATAATATGATATAAATTTTATAAAATGAAATTAAATATAATTTGAAACCACTATATTGATATAGTAGTTGATTTAAAAATAGTTCAGTGGTATGAAGTAAGTGATGTCTTATCAAAATTTGAAAACAAATAATGTCAAAACACTGGTGTATAATCCAGAAAGAAAATGAATTTGATGATTAAATAATTATTATAAGGATTAATGTTAAATGAAATATAAAACATTGACTTTGAGGCCATTACCTTTATCCGTGAGTTTCTTCCTATATTTTTTTTTAAATTTTTCATATGAACAATATTTAGCAGTATTAGTGCATCATGAACATTGATAGGTGGGTTTATTGGGAAATTTAGATAGAATATATAAGGATATATATATATATTAGATGTTTTTTGGTAGTTCTCACAACCTTCTACCAGTAGAAGACCACATATTTCATTATTGAAGATGAAGAAGATCTACAAAGCCTATATTCGATGGGACATATGTTAATGACTGGTATTGAGAGTATTGACATTTTAATGTCAGTTTTTACCCTCAAAATCACAACACAACATAATAAAAAAATCAATTTACTATTTTAATCAAAATAATTCTATACTGATAAAATTGATATAATTTGACATATATAATAATATCTCAAAAATGAAATACAAAGAGATAATTCATTTGGAAGTGAATTTGAAATACAACATAAGATTCAAAATAATTATAATGACCTAATTTTTTATCAATGAAAAGTACCTTCTTAAAATTATTTTATATTGTCATATTTATTCAGAACATAATGAACTACTACGTACTATATGACCTTTAAACATAATATTATGACTTATATGTTTGGAATTTCTAAAATATTTCATACATAGTTCCATTCAATAAGATATTTGGAGTCTTATATAATCTACATAGTTTTTGATGAATAGTAACCCACCCTTGTAAGTAGTAAAATACACTTATAAATAATAATGATTATTAAGATGGCCAAAAAATAAGAAACTTTTCACATGAATGATTAAATATGATTTCTACATTATATAAGTGAAAAATCGATCATAGGCTAAGTATTGAAATTTTTATATGTCATAATTATTTTAACTACAATATTATGATTAATTTAATAATTTAAAATTGAAATGTATATTTATAAAATTTAATCATAATTTTATTTTTTATTTTATAATGTTTAAAATATAATTTTATGGTCCTTGATTAATTTTTCATGGGGTGGTAAAATGAGTAATAATTTAAATGTTGTTTTTTCAAATAAATTATGATTTTATTTAAATAATAAATTAATCATATATTGAAAATTAATTTTGAAAACTGGAGTTCAATTTTGGGATTCTACAAATCTAAAACTGTTTACGGTGAATTTTTGTGTTTTTTTAAAATACTATAATTTTTTATGAATAATGAAATATGGCAATTTACCGTATATACACATAATAATAAAAATAGACTATTCCAAGAATTATGGATGATGTATAAATCATTCATCAGAATTAATTTTGTCATATTACTACTTATGTTAATGTAATCATCATTATTTCTTGTCTTATGGAAAAATAATAGACTAATGATTAATATGTTAAGAATCCCCTCCTCCCCGCAAATATAAAAGCCGCCCTCACTCCCATCTTTTCTTCACTCCTATAAATACGTGTTCCTTATCTATATAGCCCAAATATCTCCCAAGCTTCCTCCTGCACATCTAGAATCCTATGGACTCTTCAAATTTCCAAATCCTTTTCCTTTAAGAGGATTCCAAATGAGATAAAATCAAGAAGAAAATTCATCTTTCTGATTATTTTATTTTCTATCAAATTCTTTTATTTTCTTTTTTCTTTCCTTACCTCCCTTCATCCAAATTCATTTATAACTATTGTAAAATCCATGTAATATTCATTTTTTATGCCAATGGTATAATTCATTATCATCTCTCCTTTCCCCATATTTTATATGAAAGAAAATGAAAACACCATCCCATAATATTTAATTTATAACATTCAAAGATGATGGTTTATCGATTTCAATTATTAAATTATTTTATGTTCATGAAACAATTTTTATGATTCAAATAGACTATTAAATATGTATTTTATCTTATATATTGTTCTATAATTTTTTTACACAGATTATGTAATATAATAATAAAAAAAGTTAATTATGAACAAAATCTCAATGTTAATCATTTGTTTAACATTAATTATTTATATACCAATTCACCATCACTCCAGATAATGAAATGAAATTAATAACCAAAAAATATTTTTTATGGTCAATAATTTTTAAATACTTCAATGTATGAAAACCACATTTATCATAAATGTGTTTCTGAACATGAATATATGTCAACAGATCATTAAAAAAAGGAAATAGAAGAACCAGAATAATGAAATTGAACATAATTACCAAAAAACAGTTTATAAATGAACTAATAAAGTTATATAATAAAATTAAAATCTAAAAGAGGTTCTATTGTTATTTACTATTGAATTTTTTTATTATTCAGGTGATTAATATCATGTGGTGAACACCATCGGTCTTAAGGTAATGGATCCTCTAAATTTCAATTTTATTGAAAAATGACCTCTATGTTATGAACTTTTGTTTTTCATTTGTATTGATGGGGTATTATTTTCCACATCACCCATACATCCTTAATGATTTATAGGTGATAAGTAACCCCTTCATCACTCGTTAAGAAATCTTAAGTACACATGATATAATGTCAGTAATACACAGGGAATTCTACCCGATCCTACTTTATTCTTTCAGTTTGCCTCATCGTTCATATTATCAAAATGTATTTATATTATCAATTTATGTGAATATTATAAATGTTTTTTTACATGTACCAAATAAATTAATCAATAACCTTTAATCAATATATTTTAGGGATATACATGTTTTATAAGTGATTCCCTCCTCAATACTTCTGGATAAAAAATCTTGTTTTGAGGGAACCTCCGGAATTCTTAACTGATATTGAGTGTACTCAATAACTTATTTTAAGACACCATTGTCTTTATAAAATCAGTATTTTTTATTATTATAACATAATTAGTTCACTTCTAGTTTTATATAAGTAATTTTTCCCTTTTGAATTTTAAAAGGACTATATTATTTTCCATAAAACTAAAAAAACGTTTTAATAACAAAATTTCATAAATACATTCAATTCATGTTGACATTTCTATATAACATCAATTATCATGATAAATTACTATTTTACCTAACTTATTTCCATGTATATTTAATATTATTTCTTTCATGGACACTTTTATAATTGTCCTATTTTTTCATTATAACATGATTACGGTACCCAAGTATTTCCACGGGTAACCATTATGTTATGTAATATTGTGTGTGTATAATCCTTTTGGGGAAAAAATACTCATGAATTGATAAAATGGGTTCACCCAGATAGCCCTCCAATTCATTGAGTAATGTTGAGTCTAATGAGATGTTATGTGCGACTATCTTGGCGGTTAGCTTAGGCTTGTGCTGCCATGTGAAACAGTCATGACGGTTAGACTTGCCTTCTGCTACCATGTGCAACTGTCATGGAAGTTATCCTTGAATCATTCTAAAATCATTTATTTTGTTGCTACAACATTATTAATATTCCACATGTATATAATTTTATTTTTATATGTTATGATTACATTTGTACATGTCTTTCTATATCATTATATCTTGTCTTCTATCCCATGTGATAATGCTTTGTTCTTATGGTTATCCACTTTCAAAGATTATATTTCATTATTTTTGTTCAAGTTATCACCTAGTTATCCTAGGTAGATATATGAGAAAAATTTAAGATAAATTCTCATTATAGATATTAAATAATTTTTTTTTATTAATGAATGTTTATTTATCTAGCAGTCCAAGATACTAGAGAATATGATATTTGGATTTAACTCTGATGTTTAAGTAGGATAAAATCATGTAATGATATATGTAAAAGGATGGGGCTGATATAGTAGGTATATTAGGATGGTATAGTTATTTTTTATATTAGGATTAGGGTACTATATTTAGAACCTTATGGATGAGGATAAGTATACAAATACAACCCCTACATATTAGTATGTATAAAATAAGTGGGTTATCTGAAAAATACATCACTATCTAGATGCAAAATGGTAGAGGAGGATCAGGAACATATGTATCTAGGAGTAAATACCGAAAATACTACATTGGGATAGACTCAAAATGGAACAAGTGCACAATAACGGGCATTTATACACTATTAGATTGACACTCTCAGGGGATATTGTAAAGACCCGAAAATTTCAAGGAATTTTTTTTTTAATTTTCTTTGGAATTTTACAAGAGTGCAGCTTCAGACGGCACCTGATTCCGAGGCCCGGTGTGCCCGGAATCAATTTCCGAAGTTTGGCTCGGGTACGTTCAGTGAACGGACGAGCGGGTTTTTCTATCTTTTGAACCGGTGCCCGGAATCGAATTCTGAGGGCACCGATTAAATCGCAGCGCCGGTATTTGCTTAGAAACGCCTCTTCCGGAGTTGCGTTTGCTCAACCGTGGTTTTTAAAATTTTGGGCTTTAAGTCATAAATAAAATAAAGGTTGTGCGACAACTTTATTTTATTTCACTTAAGCCGCTTGGAAGTCTCTTGGAAGCCACTTGAACTGAGTTAAAGCAGATAGGGTGCTATCCGGAAATATCCTACCCCTTGTTAGGATATTTTTGAGGTGGGGCCCGCACGAGCCCCGCCGTTTCATTCGCTAAGTAACACACCCGCGAAAACCCGTCAAAGTAACTGAAAAGTCAACCGGCGCGTTTTCTTTAATTCTTAACAGACCATTTAATTGGGCGGTTTTTTTCGTGAATTAAATGGGCTGTTTCATTCGTTGAATTAATTCAATAAATTTAATGGGTCGTTACTTACGCGTTTGCGTTTGTTGGCGAAATAATAAAATAGACCAACGTGTCTATTTTGGAGAATTACTCATTATTCTCTGGGCCTCCACCCTCCCCGCGAAGAATGCAAAGAACGCGAAGAACGCGAAGAACGCGAAGAACGCCGGAACCAAAATTCGACGACGCACACCGTGATCCGCGACGTCGACAAACTTTTTCCGCGACCTTCTTCTTCTTCTTCGGCGCTTCTTCTTCCGCGGCGAACCTACGATCGGCGGTTAAAGGTGATAATTGAATCTTCTAAATTCTCCCTTTTTATAATTCGATATCAACGGATTTAAAATAATTAAATCCGTTTGATCTTGATCCGGAGATCGTCGGCGCGACTCCTTCCCGCGGTGCGATGAGCGTCTCTTCTGCGACGATCACCAAATCCGTGACGACCTCTCGTTTGACGACGACGACAAGGTAGGGATTTTTTTTTTTTTTCTTGGTGATTCGTTCCCGTGATCTAATTATTTTTAATTAAAGAACCAAACTTGAACAATTTTATTTTTTGTATAAAATTGTGGCTGCCTTAATCCCTCCCGATGATTTTATGACTAACGCGGAGGGTGCGGGTCTAACGAACAAGACCCGGCAACCCTCCACCGATCTTTTTGTTGTGCGGATTTGGCGGACGACGACGAACCGTGCGGCAGGGGCGATCCGTTGATCCCGCAGTGAGGATCGGCCCCCGGGAGGAGCTATGGCGCAGACGGGAGGCAAAACGGGCCACCGGAGCAACGTCGGCGGCCCGCGGAAGGCGGCGGCGGCGCCCGGCGCGCCGCCAGAGGATCCGCCGCGGCTCGGCCGCGGCGGCGGCGAACCGCCGGACCGCGTCCGCGGTCCGGCCACCCAACACGCGGCCCGCGCGGGCCGCATTCCACCTAAGCAGCGGGTCAAACCCGCGGCGCCCCTTGGCCGCTCGGCCGAGGTCGAGCCGGCCGTTCCGGTCGGCCGGGCCGCGCCCAGGCCGGACCGGACCCGGCCCAACCGATTCTGCCGACCCCCAGGGGGGGGGGGGTTCGGGCCGGGTCGCCCCGGGCCCAGAACCCCCATTTTCGGGCCCTCTTCGGTCTTTTGCCCATATCATGGGTCTGGGACCTCCGATTGACGAACCGTCAGTGGCTACGCGATCCTTGGATCGAGACGGTCTTTTCGGTATATTACACTCAAGGTTTCGGAAGACTTTGGGTTCGGCCGGGTTGGTTCGTACGCGAAACCAACCGGGCCCTCGGAGCGGAAACGCTCATAACTCGAGTTGCGGACGTCCGATCGACGTACCGTCAGCTGTGGTGGTTTCCTCTAAGTGAGACGGAACTTTTGGCATACTCCGCCCGAGGATCGGACATAGGCGGAGCACGGTCGGGTTGGATTTGCCCTAAAAACCAACCGGGCCCCTGGGACGAAAATGCCAATAACTCTCAGACCGGGCGTCTGATTGACGCGTCGTCTGTCGCGTTGAGATCCTGTTGTCGATGCGGACCTTTTGGATACATCAACTTCGAACTACGTGTCAGTTGATGTATCAGCCTCTCGGCTCGTTGAGCGGACC
This sequence comes from Viscum album, assembly GCA_963277665.1. Lineage (NCBI taxonomy): Eukaryota > Viridiplantae > Streptophyta > Magnoliopsida > Santalales > Viscaceae > Viscum > Viscum album. Next base: position 49,737,406 of record OY728143.1, on the reverse strand, counting down.
CTCCTAAACGAGCTCGCTGTGTGCGGGAACCCTAGCGCTGGCTGTGACTTCGACGACAGTGCAGAGATCCTCAGTGGACTGCGGTGACGACTGTGCAGAGATCCTCAGTGGACTGCGGCGACGACTGTGCAGAGATCCTCGGTGGACTGCGACGGCTTCTACACTCAGCGATCCTACGTGGATCAGTGCTACAGGTCCTGTGTGGGCCCGATCCTGTGTGGGTCACTACTCTACCGGTTCTGTGTGAGCCACTGCCTACAGGTTCTGTGTGAGCCCGATCCTGTGTGGGTCTTTTGCGGGGGTTAGTACCTATCGATCCTTCGTGGGTCCGACGACTTAGATGGATCAGTGATCATCTTTGACGTCATCTGAAAAAGTATACCTGGTTGAGCTGAATCTTAAGTTACTCTCCTTTGTGGATTGTGTTGAACTATCATATGTGGATTTACTATTTACTCTCCCTGGTGGATTTGAGTCTTGCATTCCTGTGTGGATCGAGTTGACCTTACGCTCGAGAGCAGAGCTAGAAATGGGGACTTAGGTATATGTATGGGCATATACCTAAGTCGAGTCAGTTGTTTCTTCGTGGTTGCCCCTTTCTTTTTGGCTATATCCTTTGTGGATTTCGGGAGACCTTCGGGGGTCTCGGGGTCCTTACTGAGTAGTTTATACTCACCCCTACACGGGCTATGCCCGCACATTGTTGTGTTGGATGCAGACGATGGACAGCGCTGATCTCGGTTGGGGCGTGGAGCAGGACGGTACCTCGAGGCGGACCACTGGGCGGGACGTGCTCAGAGCGGACGTCGGACCCGAGGAGCCTGGAGGCTATCTGTACCCACCCTTCAGGTGGGATTGCCAGTGGACGACACGAGGCCGCCGTCTTTTCTTCAGTTGCTGTTCTTTACCTTTTCAGTTGTACTTTCAGTTGGGCTTGTATTCCGGCCCCCATTACTTTTCTGCACTTGGTAGTTACTTTCCGCTTGCTGAATCTGTGGTGCTTGTTACTTAAAGGCAATGCCTTCCCTGTTTTCTGGGATTTTTACGCCTTGGTGCTAGTCACCAGCCCCTGGCCTATGGAAGGTGGGCTTGGGGTAGTCACGGCACGGGCCCCGAGGTCGGGTCGTGACAAATTGGTATCAGAGGCAGTCGGTTCTACCGCAGACTCTGATCGTCTTTTCTTTCTATATGAAGCAATAGTGTTTAGTGTATTGAGTGTGGTTATCAGTTCAGGGAGCCTAGTGTTGGTGCGGCGGCCGACGTATCCGTACACCAAGACCCTGACTCCTGATTTCTGACTTAATGCATGAAAACATTGATTGCGTGTGTGTTTCAAGTATTCGTTGTGATTACTTGTGTCAGCTCACCGGGTATACTGATCTGCTTCATGAAAGTCTCATGTATTCCTTGTGATTACTTGTGCCAGCTAACCAGGTATACTATTCTGACTGTGGTACTCTTGTTCTCCTTTTTCAGGATGGCCCCGCAACGACAGCCAGCTCGGGTTCCGAGTGTAGGGCGCGACGGCAGCCCACCGAGCGACGAGGCCTCGGTACAGGGCCCTTTGCCAGCAGTGGCACCGGCGGTAGCTTTACCCGCCGAGCCACCGATGCTACCAGTACCAGACGCTGACGATGCACGTCGCCTCAGGGCACTGCATGAGTTTCAGAGCCTGCGACCGCCCAGGTTTCGCGGTGAGGTGGACCCCCAGGCCGCCGAGGACTGGCTAGAGGCGGTGGTACGGATCTTTAGGCTAGTGAGGACACCAGCGGATCTCATGGTGATTCTCGCGGCGAGCCTCCTGCAGGCGGCGGCAGGACGATGGTGGAGTTTGATGCTCCAGGTTCACGATGAGTCATCCTTGCTCTGGACGGACTTCGAGAGCCTCTTCCTCTATGAGTTCGTCCCGGCCATCCTCCGAGTGGTGCACATCCAGGAGCTTCTCCAGCTGCGCCAGGGCAGCATGACGGTCGCTCAGTACGCGACGAGGTTCACTGACCTATCTCGCTACTCGACCGACATGGTACGGGACCCCTTCTTCCGGGCCCGGACCTTCGAGCAGGGCTTGCGGCAGGAGATTCGGGCGTCGCTGATCTCCCTCAGCATTCTGACCCAGGCGGGAGTGCTGGAGCGAGCCCTCCTGATCGAGAGCTTCCTGGCAGAGCCTTCTTCAGCGGCGAGACCTAGCGCAGGGCGGCAGGTAGCGGTGTCTTCGGCTGCAGGTAGCTGACGGATGACTCTCGGGTCCAGGCAGACTAGACCCCCACGCAGACGGCCTCAGGACACCGGCTCAGCAGTGCGGGGCACACAACGGAGTGCCAGCCTTCCGAGAGGCAGGCTGTGCTACTCCTGCGGCGGGCAGGGTCACATGGCTCGGGACAGCCCGACTCGCCGACCAGAGGAGCAGCAGACGGTGGAGGGGCCACCCAGGCAGAGGCAGAGGGTCGACCGTGGCAGTCCGCAGGGAGGAGGCGGACGAGGCAGAGGAGCTGGCCGAGCAGCGGGTGGTGGGCGACGCTTCCAGGCTCTACCCCCACCACCACCAGGAGGGCCACCTCGACCACAGGGAGCTGGCGGGCAGGGACAGGCCCAGCTCCAGGCAGTGGAGGCCTACGACCCCGACATGCCAGAGATGATTCAAGGTACGATCTGTGTCTATTCCACCCTTGCTGCAGTACTTATAGACACAGGAGCGAGTCACTCTTTCATAGCCTCTGCCCTTGTTCGGAGCTCGGAGATTCCGACTGAGCCGTTGGCTCGATCCTTACGGCTAGAGACTCCTACGGGAGAAGACTCGACGATTACGCACTGGTGCCGGCAGTGTGAGCTTACTCTAGGAGGCGAGAGCTTCGGCTGGGATCTCCTTGTAGCGGCGTCGAGGCCTTACGATGTCATCTTGGGCATGGATTGGCTATCCACGGTTCATGCCCAGATCGACTGTTTTTGGCGCAAGGTGCGATGTGTTCGCACCGACGGGAGCAGGTTTACCTTCACCGGCGAGAAGGGAACCTTTGCAGCACAGGATGGACTTCCGCGGAGGAGAGTGCAGACCATCTCTCATCACTTGGCTAGCCTCATCCTAGGAGCAGTGGACGTGCAGAGTCCAGTTTTTCCTGCAGTGGTAGACCAGTACGTGGACGTCTTTCCCGACGACGTTCCAGGGCTACCTCCTCGTAGAGAGGTAGACTTTTACATCGACTTGTACCCCGGGACAGCCTCGATATCTACTCCAGCATATCGGATGGCCCCCGCCGAGCATCGAGAGCTGTGGGTATAGTTGGAGGACTTGCAGAGCAAGGGGTTTATCCGACCCAGTGTTTCACCCTGGGCTTCCCCGATTTTGTTCGCCAAGAAGGCGGACGGGAGCTTGCGACTGTGTGTCGACTATCGTCGCCTGAACCAGGTGACAGTGAGGAACAAGTATCCGCTGCCACGGATTGATGACCTCTTCGATCAGCTCAAGGGAGGGCGGTGGTTCTCGAAGTTAGACCTCCGGTTAGGCTATCATCAGCTCAGAGTTCGAGACGAGGACGTGCAGAAGACGGCATTCAGGTGTCGGTATGGCCATTATGAGTTCTTGGTTATGCCGTTCGGCGTAACCAAATGCTTTAGCAGTGTTCATGAGCCTTATGAACAGGATCTTCCAGCCATACCTCGACCGATTTGTCGTGGTCTTCATTGACGACATTTTGGTATACTCGACGACTGAGGAGGAGCATGCCTACCACCTGCGAGTTGTGCTACACACACTCTGAGAGCACCAGCTTTATGGCAAGCTCTCAAAATGCCAGTTCTGGTTATGTGAGGTCCATTTCTTGGGGCACGTCATCTCTGAGGCGGGAGTTGCAGTGGATCCCGCGAAGATCGAGGCAGTGCTAGCTTGGGAGCCACCCAGGAGCGTGACGGAGGTGCGGAGCTTCTTGGGCCTAGCCGGATACTATCGGAGATTTGTGCCAGACTTCTCCAGAGTTGCGGCACCACTCTCAGCTTTGACATAGAAGGGGAAACCCTTTGTGTGGTCAGACAGATGTCAGCAGAGCTTCCTGGAGCTGAGACAGAGATTGACCAGCGCACCTATCTTGAGGTTGCCTGAGGAGGGAGTTGGATACGTAGTTTACTGCGACGCATCAGAGACTGGACTCGGGTGCGTCCTAATGCAGGAGCGGGCCGTGATCGCCTACGGATCACGTCAGTTGAGGCCGCATGAGCAGAACTACGCCACTCATGACCTGGAGTTAGCAGCAGTGGTCTTCGCTTTGAAGACTTGGCGGCACTATCTGATGGGAGAGCGCTTCACAGTCTTTTCTGACCACCAGAGTCTCAGGTATATCTTCTCTCAGAAGGACCTGAACCTGAGACAGCGGAGATGGCTTGAGTTCCTCCAGGACAATGACTTTGAGATAGTCTATACTCCTGGGAAGGGGAACGTGGTAGCCGATGCCTTCAGCAGGAGGACGGGCATTCAGCTACTTGAGGAGGCGACGGAGCAGCTAGCCTCCTTACAGATATCCTTCGTGGATAGAGACGGAGCAGCCTTTCTTCAGTCTCTCACAGTCTCTCCTCCACTTCTACAGCGGGTCAGAGAGGCTCAGCGTGGGGACTCTGACTGTGAGACCCGGCGTGCACTGATATCCTCAGGTCAGGCGCCTGATGGTTTCTCCCTTGGAGCAGAGCACGACATCCTTTTCAGAGGACGTACCTTTGTACCAATCGCTTTACGAGAGGAGGTGCTGAGAGAGTTTCACACTTCTCCCTTGGCGGTACATCCCGGAGCGGCGAAGATGTACCAGGATCTCAGACGACATCACTGGTGGCCGGGCATGAAGAAAGCTATGGCAGAGTTCGTTTCACGATGCCTCACCTGCCAGCAGGTGAAGGTAGAGCATCAGGTACCAGCAGGCTTGGTACAGCCCTTGGAGGTCCCGGAGTGTAAGTGGGACGGCATATCTATGGACTTCGTGACTGGACTTCCATGCACTTCCAGAGGTCACGACTCCATTTGGGTGATTTTCGACCGACTCACCAAGTCGGCACACTTCTTACCCATCATAGAGAAGGGCTCAGTGGAGAGCTTGGGACGTCTTTACGTCCAGGAGATCTTACGGATTCACGGTGTGCCATCGTCTATCGTCTCCGATCGAGATGCTCGTTTCACTTCCCGGCTTTGGAAGGGGTTGCAGGAGGCGTTCAGGACGCGACACCATCTGAGCACAGCCTTCCACCCTCAGACGGATGGTCAGACGGAGAGGACCATACAGAAACTCGAGTACATGCTCCGTGCATGTGTTCTCGGCTTTGGTCGCAGCTGGGAGGACCACCTACCCTTGGTGGAGTTCGCGTACAACAACAGCTACCACTCCACCATCGGGATGGCACCATACGAGGCGTTGTACGGCAGACCCTGCAGATCACTGTTGTGCTGGACAGACCCTGGGGAGTCAGCACTCGTGGGACCAGAGATGGTCCGAGCCACGACAAAGAAGGTCCAGATCATCCAAGAGAGGATGAGGACAGCTCAGAGCCGGCAAAATTCATATGCTGACAGGAGGCGGAGTCCACTAGAATTCGAGGATGGTGACCACGTCTTTTTGTGTGTCTCACCTCGACGTGGTTTACGGAGGTTTGGCCGAGGCGGCAAGTTGTCTCCACGCTTCATCGGGCCTTTCCAGGTCCTCAGCAGGATAGGAGAGGTGGCTTATCTCCTGGCTCTACCACCTCAGTTGCACCGGGTGCACGACGTCTTCCACGTGTCTCAGCTGAGGAGATACGTGCACGACCCGATGCACATCATCGACTTTGGGGAGCTGGACGTGGACGATGGGGCGACTTTTGTGGAGGTCCCAGTGGAGATCGAGGATCGACAGGAGCGGGTCCTACGTGGGTGGACGATTCCTCTTGTGCGCGTCAGATGGCAGCATGGAAACCTCCAGGAGAGCACTTGGGAGAGGGAGGCTCAGATGCGTGCTCAGTACCCCCATTTGTTCCCCCAGTTTTTGATGTATCTTTAAAGGGACTTAAAGCCCTGAGGTGGGAGTAATATAAAGACCCGAAAATTTCAAGGAATTTTTTTTAATTTTATTTGGAATTTTACAAGAGCGCAGCTTCAGACGGCACCTGATTCCGAGGCCCGGTGTGCCCGGAATCAATTTCCGAAGTTTGGCTCGGGTACGTTCAGTGAACGGACGAGCGGGTTTTTCTATCTTTTGAACTGGTGCCCGGAATCGAATTCTAAGGGCACCGATGATATCGCAGTGCCGGTATTTTCTTAGAAACGCCTCTTCCGGAGTTGCGTTTGCTCAACCGTGGTTTTTAAAATTGTGGGCTTTAAGTCAGAAATAAAATAAAGGTTGTGCGACAACTTTATTTTATTTCACTTAAGCCGCTTGGAAGTCTCTTGGAAGCCACTTGAACTGAGTTAAATCAGATAGGGTGCTATCCGGAAATATCCTACCCCTTGTTAGGATATTTGTGAGGTGGGGCCCGCACGAGCCCCGCCGTTTCTTTCGCTAAGTAACGCACCCGCGAAAACCCGTCAAAGTAACTGAAAAGTCAACTGGCGCGTTTTCTTTAATTCTTAACAGACCATTTAATTGGGCGGTTTATTTCGTGAATTAAATGGGCTGTTTCATTCGTTGAATTAATTCAACAAATTTAATGGGTCGTTACTTACGCGTTTGCGTTTGCTGGCGAAATAATAAAATAGACCAACGTGTCTATTTTGGAGGACTACTCTTTATTCTCTGGGCCTCCACCCTCCCCGCGAAGAACGCGAAGAACGCGAAGAACGTGAAGAACGCCAGAACCAAAATTCGACGACGCACACCGTGATCCACGACGTCGACAAACTTTTTCCGCGACCTTCTTCTTCTTCTTCGGCGCTTCTTCTTCCGCGGCGAACCTACGATCGGCGGTTAAAGGTGAGAATCGAATCTTCTAATTTCTCCCTTTTTATAATTCGATATCAACGGATTTAAAATAATTAAATCCGTTTGATCTTGATCCGGAGACCGTTGGCGTGACTCCTTCCCGCGGTGCGACGAGCGTCTCTTCCGCGACGATCACCATATCCGCGACGAACTCTCGTCCAACGACGACGACAAGGTAGGGATTTTTTTTTTCTTGGTGATTCGTTCCCGTGATCTAATTCTTTTTAATTAAAGAAACAAAGTTGAACAATTTTATTTTTTTGGATAAAATTGTGGTTGCCTTAATCCCTCCCGATGATTTTATGACTAACGCGGAGGGTGCGGGTCTAACGAACAAGACCCGGCAACCCTCCACCGATCTTTTTGTTGTGCGGATTTGGCGGACGACGACGAACCGTGCGGCAGGGGCGATCCGTTGATCCCGCAGTGAGGATCAGCCCCCGGGAGGAGCTGTGGCGTAGACGGGAGGCAAAACGGGCCACCGGAGCAACGCCGGCGGCATGCGGAAGGCGGCGGCGGCGCCCGGCGCGCCGCCGGAGGATCCGCCACGGCTCGTCCGCGGCGGCGGCGAACCGCCGGACCGCGTCCGCGGTCCGGCCACCCAACACGCGGCCCGCTCGGGCCGCGTTCCACCTAAGCCGCGGGTCAAACCTGCGGCGCCCCTTGGCCGCTCGGCCGAGGTCGAGCCGGCCGGTCCGGTCGGCCGGGCCGCGCCCAGGCCGGACCGGACCCGGCCCGACCGGGTCGGGCCGGGTCGGGTCGCCCGGTTCGGCCGACCCCCAGGGGGGGTTCGGGCCGGGTCGCCCCGGGCCCAGAACCCCCGTTTTCGGGCCCTCTTCGGTCTTTTTCCCATATCTTGGGTCTGGTACCTCCGATTGACGAACCGTCAGCGGCTACGCGATCCTTGGATCGAGACGGTATTTTCGGTATATTACACTCAAGGTTTCGGAAGACTTTGGGTTCGGCCGGGTTGGTTCGTACGCGAAACCAACCGGGCCCTCGGAGCGGAAACGCTCATAACTCGAGCTGCGGACGTCCGATCGATGTACCGTCAGCTGTGGTGGTTTCCTCTAAGTGAGACGGAACTTTTCGCATACTCTGCCCGAGGATCGGACACAGGCAGAGCACGGTCGGGTTGGTTTTGCCCTAAAAACCAACCGGGCCCCTGGGACGAAAATGCCAATAACTCTCAGACCGGGCGTCCGATTGACGCGCCGTCTGTCGCGTTGAGATCCTGTTGTCGATACGGATCTTTTGGATACATCAACTTCGGACTACGTGTCAGTTGATGTATCAGCCTCTCGGCTCGTGGAGCGGACCCTCCTAAACGAGCTCGCTGTGTGCGGGAACCCTAGCGCTGGCTGTGACTTCGACGACAGTGCAGAGATCCTCAGTGGACTGCGGCGACGACTGTGCAGAGATCCTCAGTGGACTGTGGCGACGACTGTGCAGAGATCCTCGGTGGACTGCGACGGCTTCTGCACTCAGCGATCCTACGTGGATCAGTGCTACAGGTCCTGTGTGGGCCCGATCCTGTGTGGGTCACTACTCTACCGGTTCTGTGTGAGCCACTGCCTACAGGTTCTGTGTGAGCCCGATCCTGTGTGGGTCTTTTGCGGGGGTTAGTACCTATCGATCCTTCGTGGGTCCGACGACTTAGATGGATCAGTGATCATCTTTGACGTCATCTGAAAAAGTATACCTGGTTGAGCTGAATCTTATGTTACTCTCCTTTGTGGATTGTGTTGAACTATCATATGTGGATTTACTATTTACTCTCCCTGGTGGATTTGAGTCTTGCTTTCCTGTGTGGATCGAGTTGACCTTAAGCTCGAGAGCAGAGCTAGAAATGGGGACTTAGGTTTATGTATGGGCATATACCTAAGTCGAGTCAGTTGTTTCTTCGTGGTTGCCCCTTTCTTTTGTGCTATATCCTTTGTGGATTTCGGGAGACCTTCGGGGGTCTCGGGGTCCTTACTGAGTAGTTTATACTCACCCCTGCACGGGCTATGCCCGCACTTTGTTGTGTTGGATGGAGACGACGGACAGCGCTGATCTCGGTTGGGGCGTGGAGCAGGACGGTACCTGGAGGTGGACCACTGGGCGGGACGTGCTCAGAGCGGACGTGGGACCCGAGGAGCCTGGAGGCTATCTGTACCCACCCTTCAGGTGGGATTGCCAGTGGACGACACGAGGCCGCCGTCTTTCTTCAGTTGCTGTTCTTTACCTTTTCAGTTGTACTTTAGGTTGGGCTTGTATTCCGGCCCCCTTTACTTTTCTGCACTTGGTAGTTACTTTCCGCTTGCTGACTTTGTGGTGGTTGTTACTTAAAGGCAATGCCTTCCCTGTTTTCCGGGATTTTTACGCCTTGGTGCTAGTCACCAGCCCCTGGCCTATGGAAGGCGGGCTTGGGGTAGTCACGGCACGGGCCCCGAGGTCGGGTCGTGACATATATGCTTTGGTTTGTTTATGATCATGGTACCAAAAATTTTCAAGGTAATGGATAAAAACCCTATGAATATAAGTTATTAAATAGATCGAGGATAACCTATATTGAAATATAGGGAATCAGATGATAAGATGTACTACTTCATCAAATGATAATCCTCTACTGTTCGTAGTTTTCTTGTTATGATTAATAGCCATGTATTCATGCCCTATAATTTTTTGTTAATTTTCTTATAAAATGGAAGGAAATATATTAACATGTTTCAAAAATAAATGTAATAGAGAATATTAAAATTGTCCTATTGATAAGCCTGATATGAAATGAATTCACACTCCAAAAATCGTAATTGTACTTGCTCAACCAGAATATGTTTTGAATAATAACATTAATCATTGGGAACACCGTCCTCCTCCATTGAAATATCATGTTTCCATTGGATACTTCTTATGAAAAAGGCCTCCCATGTTTGGTAGATATTCTGATCCACTCCTCACAAAATAGTGGATTAACTCCATTGAAAATATATTCCTTTTCTACTTTTTCATAGAAAAAGAGAATGTTGTACATGAAGTCAATCATCTTGATGCAGAAGTTGATTAGTGGTGGACACTGATCAAGAATAAGAAGACCCGATAGGAAATTTATTCCATTGATTAAGAGGAATTCAATAGAAATTTTTTTCATTAATTATTTTCAATTAACCCTCCCCCTCAAGATGGAAAGACGATTCCTCGGACTCAAGCAGAATGAGGATGAGTCCATCAGGTCCTATGAAGCATAATTCATAAGGATTTCAGGATAGGCCTCTTTGTTTGTCATGAACAATAAATTCAATATGGAAAACCTATTTTGAGGACTAATATTGTGTCTACGAAAAGAGATTTTGATTCGAGACATCAACTAATACAAGGATATTTTACATTGTGCCCTTAATGTTAAAATGGAGATAAGAGACTCTTAGTTGTCTAGTCGGCCTGGTGACAAAAATAAAAAAATTTATTCTAATGTGTGTGGTCCCACGAATAAATTCCATGAGAGAAAAAAGAATTATCATCCAATGTGTAAAAATTGTGATAAAAACATCATGTGAACAATATATAGGCAACCACGAAAAGCATCAGATGTGGAATGTTAGTACATGTGGCTAAAACATCTGATGAGATATAATGAATCATGCTAATGTCCAAGAATAAAAAAAGGATCAGATAAACACTCAGTGTGATGTGCATTGTTACAAAAACAAAGATCATGGGATTTATACGAACAATTGACCTATGAAAAAGGTAGTTGGAGGCAATCAACAACAACATCCATGGAATCGAGGAATAGATTATTCTATCACAACTGTTGAGGTGTAGTTTGAAAATAATGCGGTGATAGGTACACACGTTATTCCTTCACAGATAGAGAATATTAAATTTGATTTTGGTAATACACATTCTTTCATATCATTAGATTTCAATAGAACAATGCAAACACCGCCAAAAAAATTGGATGATAAGTTATCTGTTAGAATATTAAATGGAGAAATTATGGAATCCATGGTTTATAACTCCTGGCTGGTTAATTTTTTCAGACTGATCCTCCCATCAAATGTCGTCATACTTTTTTTTGTATAGTTCGAAGCTATCTTGGGAATGAATTAGCGATATTTATTCAAATCCGACATCAACTGTCAGAAAAGGGAGATGAATCTACACATGCCAAAACATAATCAAATTCATTACAAGTGTAATTAAAAAGATGAATATCATTTAGAATAATTGTTTCATTTGTGGATATTAATTCATTATGAGCAAGCATGTCTTGCTCAAATGATTGGGAAAATGGAGAGAATCATGCTTGAAGACATGCCCATCATGAGGGATTACACTAATGTTTTCCCTGAATAGTATCATGGTATTCCTCATGAGTGAGAAGCTGATTTCTCAATTGAACTTATTCCCTGATCTCTTCTATATCAAATTAATATTATATAATGGACACCATTGAGATAGAAGAGCTGAGGAAACAGTTATTGGATAATCTGGAGAAGGGTTTTATATTCCTGAGTGATCCACCTAGGGGTTCTAAAGTAGTCTTAATATTGATGAAGAATGGATGAATTAGACTCCATAATAACTATTGTGAGCTCAATAAAATCATGATAAAGAACAAATATCCACTATCCTTGATAGATGTCTTGTTCGATCATCGTTGTGGGGCCAGTTATCTATCTATGGTGGACCTTTGGCCGAGATATCACAAATTAAATGTGATGAAGGAAGATATTCCCATTATTTAATTTCGAACGAGGTATGGGATCTATGAATATATAGAGATTCCCTTCAAACACAGTTATGATCCAACGGTATTCATTGAATGAATGTATATATTCTTTTGAAATTACTTCAACAAATTTATAGTATTCATAATCAATGGCATTATGATATAATCTAAGAGAATGGAGGAACATGAAGAGCAATTGTATATTGTGTTAATGGAATTTTAAAGGGAGTAAAAGTATGAAAATAGTGGTAAATATGAGTTTTGGAAAGAATTTGTATCATTATTGGGACATGTTAACAACACCAAAGGGATATCTGTGGACATTTCCAAGATAAACACAATTATAGAGTGGCCCAATCCAATATCTATAATGGAGATCCACAATATTATGGGACTATATGGGTATTACCAATGATTTATGAAGAGCATTTCATGGTTTTGAAACACAATTACTAAGATGACATGGAATTTAGTGATGTTTTCCAGAACATAAGAATGTGAATATTGTTTTAAGGAGTTGGAAAAGAGGATAATCTCTATGCTTGTAAGCACACTCACAACTTGTAGAGAACTCATTGTGGCTTATAGTGCTGCAAAAATTATGGTATTAGGCTATTTTATGAGGAAAAATAATTAAGTGAAAGATTATTTATCAAGGGAGTTTATAATCCATGAGAAAACGGTCCTACACATTATCTAGAGTTAGAGACTATTATATTTGTGTTAAAATATGGTGGCATTATCTTTATGGATAGAAATATGAGATATATAGTAATTAAAATAGTATCAAATATATATTCAATATTATTGTTCTTAATATGCACCAGTGAAGATGGATAGATATCATCAGTGATTATGACTTCTAAATCCACTACCAACCAGGTAAGGCAAACAAGGTGGAAGATGGTCTATGTAGAAATGATCCTACATCATTATCAATGATGAGAATTGAAAAGCATCAAATATAAATAGATTTTTAAATAATGGAAATGGGAATCAATAAAGTAGAAAACCATAAATCATTTATCAAATGATATCTCAAACATCTCACATGGATAAAATAAAGGATGCTAAATGAAAAGATGTCAAAATTCAGAAATTGTTGGAAGCCATTAAAAATGGGAAATCCTCGGATATCATGATTGATGAGTAAGGATTTGTAATATTTGTATAATGATTATTTGGATCATATAATTCAGATAAAAAGATGGTTCTTCTGAGTAATTCACATATCTATGAATTCTCGATAAACAAATGGACAATAGAGATGTATCAGGATCTCTGAGATAACTTTTGTTGGGACAATATGAAAAATGGGATTTTCGAGTATACAATAATGTTCCGTGATTGTGAATAATTGAAAAATGAATGTATAAATCCATGGGTATGAATAAACTAATACCCATACCAACTTGGATCTTGGAGAAAATCACCATTAAAAATGTCATTGGACTTCTATAGACATCAAGAGGAAATAATGAAATATAGGTCAATGTGGACTATCATACATAGATAACTCAATTTATCATGATTCTATATGTATTATCATTAGCTCAACATACACATATATATATTATTTAATTTTTAAGTATTCATGGAATACCTGTATCTATTATACACTACCAGGATATGAGATTCAACTCATTGTTTTGGAAAAGTATCCATCCTGATCTAAGCACCGAACTAAATATCAATATGGCCAATAATCTTTAAACTTCTTTCCAATCTAATTGAACTATTATGATGATGGATAATATGTTGAGATCATGTTCAATGGACGTCAAATGAATATGGGACCAACATATTCCACAAGTTTATTTCTCGTAAAATAATTGTTTCCACTCGATCACCTGAATTACACCATACAAAGCCCTTTATAAGAAAAGGATAAGAACATCGGCATTTTTTTATTATACAGGTGAGTGTATGATTTTATGACTATAAATGGTCAACAAAATGGTATAGAAGGTAATTACAATTAACCAACACATCATGGAACCCCAATGTGGATAGACAAGTTATGCAAAAAATCGTCGTCGAGTCCTGGAGTTCAATATTGAAGACATGGTATTTCTAAGGATATCTCCATGGAATAAGGCCATGAGATTTTATGAGAAATTAATTTTAAGTGCTAAGTACATTGTCCCATTATATATCCTTGTTTGGGTCATTGGTGTGGCCTACCTACTAGCACTTCCACCTACATTGTCTTAGGTACACTATGTCATTCATGTATCTTTCTTATGGAAGTACATAAAAGATCCCTCAAATGTACTCTTTTCAGAGGTGGTATAGTTGGATAACAATAATTATTATAATGGGAAGCCAGTGAAGATCTTGTATCTTAGAGATAGTGTTCTACGTAAAAATACTACTCACATGATCAAAGTACATTGGGGGAACCCTAATTACGAAGAGGAAACAAGGTAATTAGATGAGGAAATGAAGGAGAACTACCCACACATGTTTATGGCTAATGATGTAAAATGAAAATTCGATGGAAATAACTCATAAGAGAGGAATAATGTAACGACCTAGTGTTTTATAAATAGAAATTATCTTATTAAAATTATTTCATATAATCAAATAAAATCAGAACACAATTAACTATTATGTACTATGTGAAAATTAAACATAATATTTTCACTTCTATGATTTGAATTAACGATTTCTAACATACATGATTGCCTTAAGTAATATATTTAGAGTCTGTTATAAATAATGTAGATATTGATGGATATTCCAATTCCCCTATGAATAGTAACATACCCTCATAAATAGTAATGAATATTAAATTATTTTAATGAATAGTGAGTTGGAAAAATAAATATTAACTCTACCCATGAATTTACAAATAAAATTTTGACATATTTTAAGTGAAAAAATGATCGTAGTATATGTTTTGTTATTTTTTAAGCACTAAATATTTAAATTAAAATTTTGTGATTAATTTAATAATATTAAATGGAGATTTATTTTCATAAATTGTAATAATAAATTTCTATTATATTGTATTATGTTTAATTTTCTATTTTTATGGGAGCTCGATTAATTTTTCAAGGAGTTACAAAAAGTGTTATAGTTTTAATGTTGTTTTTTTCATTTAAATTATGGTTTTATTTAAAAATAATATTAATCACATTTATAAAATTATTTTTGTAATATTGTGTTCATATTTCTTTTCTACATGTTGAAAAATGGTTATGGTTAATTTTTTGGGATTTCTCATAAATACATGAATTTTTTCAGAATAATGAAATATGATAATTTATCGAATATTTACATTATAAGAGTAATGGACTATTTCATGTATCATGATTGATATAAGAAACAATACTTCAAATTAACATGAAAATTAAATATTTATGGTCATATAATCATCACTATTTATTTTCTTATGAATATATATTGAATTAATGATTAAAATATCTTGAATCCCCTCCACCCCTCTTCTATAAAAATCTCCCACATTCCCCTATAAACTTCACCCCTCTAATGAATTTTGACTTCCCTAAATTCTTCCCAAATCTCTTCACATGATCCTTTACCATGATTAATAGCCCTTCATATCCTAAAAATTCGAAATCAACTTACATTAAGAGGATTCAATGTTGGTAAACTCTAGAGGTAAATTCCAAAATGCAATTATTTTATTTTAATTCAGTTATTTTCATTTATTTTTTCAGTCCTATCCTCCCATAAACCATATAGAATGATAAATCCAGTAACATTCAAGTACAGTAATGTTGTATGATAATGGGATAATTAATTATCATCTCTCATTTCCCCTTATTTTATACAAATGAAATAAAAACATAGTCTGATATGTGTTAATTTATCACATTCAAGGATAACGGGTTATCATTTTAGATTTCCATATTCTATTTTGGTCATCTAACCATTTTTTATGTTTGAAAAATTCTATTAAATATTTATTTTATCATATGGGTTTTTCATGATTCCTTTTTCACACATGATGTAAAATAATAACAGAATACCTGGTGATTATGAAAAAAATTTCCAAGTTAATCCAACAGTTTAACATTTATGTTTTATATAATGAATAACATTCACTCCAACAAAACCAAATGAATTTTATAAACATGTATTATTTTGGATGAGAACTAATTTTTTATAAATACAATTTATTACAACAACATTTATAAAATATGTGTGTTCAAACATGAATATTTATGAACCAAACATTAAAACCACTAAAACAAATTAAAAAATAAAATGAAATTGAACCTCATAACCCACAAAAAAGGTCATAAATAAACACAAAAAACGATATAATAAATCATTTACATGTAAAATAGATTCTAGAATTTTTATTTAATGAACCTAATTTCATTATTCAGGTAATTAATATCATGTGGATTACACCCTAAAACATAAGGTAATGGATCTTCTCTATATTTATTTTTGGGAAAACTATCCTCTATATTATTCCCTTTTGGGTGTTAGTCCTAATTAAGGGGTATGAGTTTTTACCTCCCCCAACATCCTCATGATTTATAAGTGATGATAAACCATTTTCTTTCTCATTAATATCTCTTAAGTACACCTGATACCGTGTCGATAATATTTACGAGATTATACCTGATCCATGTTTATTCCTTCAGGTTTCAATATCTTTCTTATTAACAAAAAGAGGTTATATTATTTATATTTTCATATTATAAATACTGAGTATATGTACCAATTCATTTTTCAATAGCATTTCATTATTCTATTTTGTGGATATAGATGTTATTAAGTGATTCCCTTCACAATGCTTCATGATAAGCAAAACGGTTTTGAGGGAGCCTTAGAAATATTTTCCAAACACCAAGTTCACTCTATCTTCTATTTTGTGCCACCATTGTATTTATGAAATTAGTATTTTTTTAATATGAAATCATTATTGGTTCACATCTGGATTTATATATAGGATTTTTAACCTTTTTAATTTTGAAGGCTCTAAAGATTTTTTCTTAAAACAATAAAAAAATATTTTAATTCTAAAATTTCTTAATTACTTGTCTTACCTTTTTTCACTGAAGGACCCTAGATCACCTTGAGGGGGAGAAGGGTGAATCATGGTTTTATGTTTTTCCATCATTACTGGATATTCAACCAACATTGGTAGGATCATTTTTATATTGTATGGTAAATATATACAATAATTAATACATTCACATGCAGAAAGACAACACAACACTAATATTGTTGGTTCGCTACTAAGTGATATGTCCCATAAAGATAAAATTACATGTTTCTATTCATTCCAAATTCTACTAATAATCACTAGTTTTCGATTAAAATTGTTTAAGAACATTCACTCTTTTCCAAACACACTTCATTTATAATGGATCTGGAAAAGATCTTTATTTACCTTAGATCACGTCTGTTGACTCCTCCTGGCTCACTACCTTGGGAAGAGTCTTACTCAATTTATCAACATTAAGGTCGCTTCAATAGATAGGAATTAATGTCTTTGTCCCATCTTCATCATGTTACTTTTCTTTCATCATGGTCTAGATATGATGATATTTTTTTCAATCTACTTATTTAGTTCAAAAACTAAATGAACAAAATGTTCTCCTTTTTTATAGATTCTAAAACATTCATTATGATGATGAGACTTATGAAAAATATATCTGATTTTTCAAACATTATCTGATCTATGTACCATTCCTCCTCTACACACTGCATCAGAATGTGATCCATACATACTCCACATACTGCATGTCCTCTTTGCATCATGCATGCTTTGAGCACTGCCTCTACTTACCACCTCTACGTACCATCAATTTGTACTGGATTTGCATACCACCTTTGTGTAACACTATCACCTAACAACTATGTGTATCACCTCTGCATACGTTATCTGTGTGCCACCTTCACATATCACCACTGTGTAAGGTTTCTAATTTTGACATACATATTCTTCAAATTCAGTGAATTATTTTGCCTCCCACATGCCACATATTTTTATGCTGAATATCATTGACAGACTACTCTTTCAAATTTCACAAATGGTTTAGTCATTCTCATTCTAATTATCACTATGTATAATTTCTAATGAATATAATTTTCAGAATTAGTCGAGTATTCAACAACAATTACGGTTTTGTGTCGAATTATATCTTCTTTAATTATGTAATTATCACTCCTTATAGGGGAAAATAACTCTACAAATTTCACTAATCCATTTTAACCAAATATTCAGTGTGGGAAAAAACTTCACCACATATTAATCTCGATCAGAGTACTGCAAGCCTCCACTATGTACCACTCCTATTTCCTGAACATAATCAATATTGAAAACCTCCATCTACATATTTTTAACCTTACATGTACTGTAAGACTGCCTCTCTACATACTACATCTCTTCCACCGATGAGGATCCATTACATATACCACAACTCCTTCCATGGAAAACATTTTTTGTTACTACGACTTGTTTCATGAACCATTACCACTACATGGTACAAGATCGTGAACAATTCCCGTACATGGTGTGTGGTCCATTCTCCGAGGTACACTATTTTTCATCATTTGAAGATTTCATTTTCCTTTCTATATCTCGTTCACTCCTATGTATAAATCCTTCTATTGAAAAAAATAAAATCCAAATATGGATGATCAATTTTTTTAAAAAATTGGGAAATGGAACCAAATTATATATCTCCTTCATCAATAACACCAATTCTCATTCACTATATTCAAGCTTCTTTAATAGTCAGTTGTATTCATCATGATATCCTGCCACCATGAAATATTCCATGTGAACAATCAATTTCAGCAATGTCAGATTAGTAAAGGGGATGTACAAAATCCTCTATGACACCCAACAACATCAGTCATTCCATCCAACAAAGAATATTACTTGCATAATCTTCTCATCATTGTTAGATCATTATTATATCATACAAAATCTATATGATCCCTCATCAAATGAACTATATTTTGTCAGGTAGACCCTTGCATGGTTTCATTGAACAGTGATATATTTCATGATGGCTTTATAAAATGAATACCTTTAACACTCAATGTGATGGATTCATTATTTTATACAATGAGTCTTCTTTGATACATGTGTTTCGAAATTCAGATTAGTTCAACAATTTTATCAATTTCCACTCTCAATATCCTTGGAGTTATTCATTATCTTCTTCATCATTTTGATCTTCATTGAAAATTGTTGGCAATAAATAAAACATTATACACAGAGTGGTCCTAACTATCTCCCCTTTGTATTTTGATTTCAATATCATAATGTCCTCTACAAATAAATGTTTCATTATCAAAATTAGTATCTTCTCTCTAGAATTTTTCATTTCCTTATCTTTCACATTTCAAACATTCATTTCTCTTTATCTCCCCCTTATTTACAAGAAATACCACGTTCATAAAAAAGGGTATTAGTCCATTATTATGAAATGTTCCATCAATCATTTCTCTCTATGTCTATATGATAATTTACTTCATTAGAAAACAAGAGGATTTTATTTAGTCAATAATGTTGTCAATTTTTCACTAATCATGATACCTCATAAGATGAGAAGTCATTTTCTATTTCTTCAAGGGGTTACCAATTTCATTCAAGGATGAAGATATTGATTTTGATATGGAATAATCAACCTAAAACCCATTCACTCACTTCATCAAAAAAAATCATACATAGTGTAGTTAAATTGGGAGGATTTGTGGTCTTATGGAATCTCCATTATTCTTATGTCACTGATTAATTTAGTTACTCCCCCATTGTAAAATGATCTTTGTTTTGAGTAACCAAGGAATCAAAAACAAGATATGACATAACTTTTCTAATGACGTTTTCTTCATGATATTTTTAGAGTTATTGAATTTCATATTTACTTCTATTGATACTAATTGAAAATAAATCTGATATCTTTTTCATTAGTCTCCCCCTTTTTAGAATCACTCCCTATAATAATCATTAAGGATGAACATTCATCATTTTAATCAATTAATATCAATTGAGTAATCTTACATGTTTGACATCTTCTTCATCATTTCTATCAAGAATTGACATTCTCTTTATCTTTTCAGGTTCTCCCCTAGAAATACTTCTTCACCATTAATTCAATGCATTATAAGTGCAAATTCAATTCACAAGAGAATAATGGAATAAGGTGGTTCATCATTGCTTTTTCAATATTAGATGCATGTCTGAGATACTTTTCTCAACCATGTTTCACCATTTAAACCAGTCTTCATTATTGGAAATTTGAACATATGTTCAGATCAACGTTGATGGGGCATCTCTCTCTTCACATTCTGTTATACTTTTTGTGGAAAAAAGTTTCTACATAACATAAATTACGACTGATAAATTATTACTCCTCTTATGGTATGCTTATTGATTTGTTATAAAGGATGGACATCATTTTACAATGTATTTAAATTTAATAAATATATCATGCAAAACTTCTTTAAAAAATGAGTTTTTTTGGGTTTCGAATATCTCACACACTTTATCTTCATCGTATGAAATTTTTTCATTTCCTTTACCTCCCTCCCTGGGCTATTCATTATCTTGTTTCTTAATTCTTTAAAAATATTCTATCTAGATGATTAACATGTCATTATGATCTGTTGTAGTAAGTTTTGATCATTTCCATTGGTTCATCTAAGTGTCATCCCACTTGATTTCCCTATTGGATGAATTTCCCTTTAATTTATTGGATCTAAAAACCATTTTCTTCTTAGATTCCCTATTACAGATATTATTGGAAAAAAATTCATTCAAAATATTCTTATGTAATTTTTTCAAGGATTATTTTTTATTCTTATTCAACTTTTGTGGTCTTGAATTCATATCATCTTTTTATACAAATTGAGATAAGCACATTCCTTCCTTGTAAAGACATCCATTTCATACATCACATACGTTTTCAAGCATTTAAAATTTATTTTAAATTTACATATAGTGACCCCAGCCTATTACATACAAAATTTTAGGATTTTAAACATAATTATACATCAGATTACAATCCAAGGATCATGTAGTCTTGTGTATTGGAAGAATATAAATATCAAAATGAAAACATGGAACTAAATATTCTATTTCATTATTTTTTTCTTCACAATGATCCATTAACTTCTAGTGTTCTCATACACAATTTTAGGATAACAAGTGGATAACATGATCAATGGAGTAGCTAAAATCCTAGTTATTGAATAACAAAAAGACTGAATCCTTAGCTCATGGGTTAGAAAACAAAACATGAATACATAAATTGGCATGTAACATATATATTCATAATATATAAACATGGATTCATATAATAATGGAATCATAAAAATGTGGAAGAAACATAAAACATATCTTTAGTGCGGGTCAAGTATATCCTTCAATCACATTTCTCATTATAGTACAAGTTAAGTATAACCACTAATCCTGTTTCCCATTGTTTCACAAGCCATGATTAATAGAAAAGACCGTTGCACATAACATATCATGAGACATAAATTTTACCAATGCATTGGAGTTCTATCTGGGCGCACCAATATTAAAATTTTCATGAATATTCTTGCAACAAAAATAATTGTATATTATCTACTATACATAAACATAAGGGTACCCAATTATATGAAAGGGTATCACAATCATTTCATAAAGAATAATAAATGGGAGTATCATAAAAGAGTCCAAAAATTAAAGGAAATAAATTATACATGGATATTAATAAATGGAATATGAATATATCATGAAATGTGATATCAAATATAATTTAAAACATGTATAAAATTGAATTTAAGAAACAGTATAACAAATACTTTTTAGTGCAGTTTTATGGAAAACACTATAGAGCCATTAAAATAGAATAGGTGACAACCTTTTATGTAAAACAAGAACTGAAATAAGAAGGTTTTCATCAAAGAAAAATTATTTCTATAAATACAATAGTGGAACAAAACTTATTTTAGATTGAACATGAAATCTGGTAAGAATTTAGGAAGTTCTCTTAAATCTTGTTAGCTTAACATAGAGAACTAAGGAAGGAATATTTTATAAACATGTATATCCCTGAAAGAGAGTGATGAAAGGGTCTTTATAAATAATTTATTTACAATAAAAAACATTTATAAGATTCACATAAACCGATAATCTAACACTATTCTAATATAATGAAATATAATTTAACCCGAATGATCAAAGGATATTCTGGTAGAGTTCACAATAGATTATAGGCATGGTGTTTTGTGTACCTAAGATGGTATCAATATAGAGAAAATATGATTCTATAAATTTACACATAATGAGTGAAGAATGTGGTAGGTGAAAAATCCTACCCCATCAATATAGATTACGGATAAAATGTAACAGTATTGAAGAAATTCATGAATAAAAATGAAATGGAGATGATCCCATATCTTAAGTATGTTGGTGATTTCCACTCGATATTAATGACATGAATTAAAAAATTAGTTAATTTATTAAAAATATATAACCTACTATATATGTAATTGATTTAGAATAACATTTTGATGTTCATTCAAGAACTTTTTGATTGATTATAATGTTCAATTTCATTGTTCTGATCTGTTTTCTTAAATGGTTTTTGTGATTATACAACTTATATTCATGTTCGAATAATCATATATGTTGAAAGAGGATGTCCAGAATTAATTTCAAATGATATTAGTGGTCATATAGGATATTACAAGGCTATAAAAATTTATTCACTTATTAGGAGTGAAGATGAATTATTATGTAAAACCTTCGTGATTACTAGTTTGGTTAATTGTTGTGTTTTGATTACAACGAATATGTTTTTCATTATAACATAATACAATTTGAAAAAATGTATTATAGAACCCTAACTAGTATATATTAAATATATAATAATCTCGTTCAACCACAACATATATTTATTCATGATCAGAATTAAATATGATAATATAAATTGATAATCCGTTGTCCTTGAATCTTATAAATTAACCCAACTCAAATGGTATTATCATTTGTTTAAAAGAAAATGTGTCAAAAATAGAGATGATAATGAAATATACCATTATCCTGACAACATTCATGTACAATTATGGGTCTATATTTTTCATACCATTTGGACGAGTAGAGATTTAGAAATAAAAGAGAACAAAGGAATATAAAAATGAAAGAAAACAAAAGAGAAATTTTTCCCATTAAATCAACATTCCATGAGAACATATTAATGTTAGGTGATTTGTTATTTTTAGGAGACCATGGACTATTGGACATGGAGGAGGATATTGAAGAGATATTTGGGAAAAATATTATCAAGGGACAAGTCTTGAGTCGAGTGAAGATGAGAGAGAGTGAGGGGGGATTTATAGTATAGGAGGTGAGGGTTTTCATATTTTTTTATTCATTATATTATTAATTTCCCTCATGACTAGAAATAGTTAAGAATCAATGATCAAAAATATATAAAGGGTCATGTGAATTCAAACCAAGGTTGTTGACATCATCCATGACACTAGGAATATTCTATTGGCTAAATGGCTCGAAGGCCGAAATTTTTATTGATTTTGGATAAACCCCTTTTAAGGGTAAAGGGGAAAAACCAAGACAATGACATTAACATGATTCAAAAAATAAAAGGGTTGCAATCCAGAACAAGACTACATGGAAGTGCCTCTACCCAGCATCAAGATCTTTAAGGCACGTCTCCACCAAAGTATGTCTGATCAGCAATCTGTCCCGTGCAAGGATGCACGGGCCCGGTACCGATGGCTACGCCATACCCTCTCATCCTTCCAAATCTGAAAATCCATGCATGATGAAGACAACTAGCTCTATCATCCTCTAAGGCAAAACCGTGCAGAATGTGTGGGATCCCCAACAGAACATCCATTCCTCCATCAACAATTAAAAGGTAGAAAACCAGCAGATTCAACCCCATCAAAGCACCACCACCATACCACAAATTTCACATCCAATCAAGCAAAAACTCACCTTAACCAAACCAAAACCTGGAAAAACTAACAGCAGCGCCAAAATGCCAGACCTCCCCTCTCCGGAACACGAGATCCAACCCCAAGCACACCATCGCATTCCAGAGCCGCCGTCGAGCTGAGATGAGGACGCGCTAAGATCTCGAACTGGAAGGCATGCCAAGGCCGACCGAAGACCACGCTGAACACACCACATCCGCAACTGGAACCCGAGAAGTCAGCGCCAAGCAGAGAGGATGACAACGAGCAGACCAAATCGACCACAAGATCCCAAAACGCAGAGGCCGACACCGAGCATCCGGCGGCGACACCAAACACCCGGAGCAGCCAGGAGATGGAAGGAAAATTGCAACCCAAAGCCAGACCACTCGACGTCAACGCACACCGAGATCGAGTGGATCCGAAGCCAGGAACGGAAAAGTCATCACAGTGATAACCGGAGGCGGTGCCGAGCACAACAAAAACGAGATGAGATACCGAAGCCGAAAGACGCAACGAAGCCACCGCCGAGCCATGATCGAGGCCGAAACACACAGATCTGCCACCCATCGACGTCAATCCGAGACGGGAAGGCCGCCGCCGAGGCCGGGCCAAGCCGGAGGAGGGGAGGAGACTGCTAGGAAGAGAAACCCTAGGAACATCATAATTAATTCTTCTAAAATATAGGAACATCATACTTACACTTGAATATTATTTAAATAATATCATAGGTAAGGTAAATATTAATTAGGTTTTATCACTATTCATAAGTAAATGTTAGAACTCATAAGGTAGGTTAATATTCAAAAACAATTATGTTTTTTTATCTGACTCCAAATAACATACTGATCACAACCATGTATGCCAGATTTTTGAAATTAAAAACACTAAAGTGAAAAAATTATGTTTAAAGGACACATAATATATCGTAGTTCATTGTGTTGTGATTTCATCTGATTATAAGAAACAATTATAAAAAATATATTTTCCAGGGATAAAACATTGGGTTGTAACAGTCTTCTCCCTTATGAAATATCACCCTAGAAATTTCATTTTACATTATATTTCGTAAACTACTGCTTGTAATTTTCCTTCATTGCCTCCTATAGTTCCCAGGTTTCCTCTTTATACATATGGTTATTCCATTGTACCTTGACCAGGTGAGTAGTTATGTTATATAGAAATTTATCTCTACAATCAAATATCATTACTAGATGCTCCTCATAAGAAACATAATACACCATTTGTACCACCTATAAATAAATATCATCCAAAGGATTTGTTATGTTAATCCTTTAGAGGGATTAATGAAGGACATCATGTACATTTGACATAATAGGTTGAAGTGCTAGTTGATAGGACACAACCCCTCTACATACAAGAACCATGAAGGATACGATGTAACTGGTACATAACATCCCATTATTTCCTAACATCATGATATTATTCCATGAAGATAAGCATATAAATTAGTTGTCTGCATCATTAAACTCAAGGTCTTGTCAAAGATTATCTTCATTACTCCTCTGTTGACTTTGGGATACCCTGAAATGTTGTTGAATGATTTTTTCTAAATCCACCATATATTTCATCATTTGAGGCCTTATTAGCTTATGCTCACCAACTTCAACCAAACACACTAGTTCTTGGCACCATTTCCCCTAAAAGACTTCATATGGTGCCCTTAAGATGCTTGAGTGAAAACTGGTGTTGTACCAGAATTCTGCCAGTGGAAGATGTATGTCCCATTCTACTTTATTTTCCATAGAAAATACTCTCAGAAAATCTTCCTGTGTCTAAATAGTTCGCTCAGATAGGACTTCATTTTTATTTTGAAATGACATAATGATGTTCAGTTCATTTATTGTAGAATGTAGGAGACATTTCGAAAACTTCTAGGTCAATATTGGATCATGTTCAGATATAATAGATAGTGGTAATCAATGAAACCATTCAACTTATTTGATGTTAATCTGTGAAAGTGGATCCAATGATAATTCCTCTCGAATTTCGAAAATGTGAGATGTAATTATAAGAATTTCCATAATGACACATATGATTTTTTTCTCAATTTCCTTAGAAGTCCAATGACAAATTCCATGGTAATGTTTTCCCACTTCCATGTTGGTATGGGTAGTGGTTTCATAATCCCCTTAGAAAATTTCATCTCCATGTTAATATGTTGACATACAAGTCACTTTAATGTATATTCAGT
This sequence comes from Viscum album, assembly GCA_963277665.1. Lineage (NCBI taxonomy): Eukaryota > Viridiplantae > Streptophyta > Magnoliopsida > Santalales > Viscaceae > Viscum > Viscum album. The sequence goes on along the minus strand of OY728143.1, from coordinate 49,711,617 downwards.
AATCTCTATTTTCATATTGCCCCAAATAATGTTTTCTCGGAGATCTTGAAACACCATTGTTCTACCTAGGGGGATAGAGAAGGTTGAGCTAAGTGTGTCATTCAGATTCTACTCCTTTATCTCTAGATCATATTGTACACCAAATCATGTCTCAAATTTTATAAATACATCCTTGTCAACCATTAACTCTTTATATTTTTCATTTTTGATAGCTTCACCTACTTTTTGAATTTCCACATCTTTTCTTTGAGAATCCTTTATTTTCACTATGAGGGATTATAGAGAAACCAATTGAGAATTTTTTGATGATGTTCCTCCATTAATTATTCACATGTTTGTCCTTTGAAAATCTAATAATATTTGATCCTTTTCCACTCTCATCATTGATAAATACTGAGGATCCATTCTACAAAGATCATTCCAATACATATTTTCCTTGACAGGATTGTAGAGGATTGAGCAGTCATACTCATTGATTAGCTCTATCAATCTTCATGGGCACATATTAATCATTTTCTATGTGAATATATATTTTATAGACTCTTTTGATCAGTATATATCTCAGACTTCTCTTCATAGTGGTAATTCTATATGATTTTCCATGCAATGATTTCTACCTCCAACTCCATATCATGTGTAGGATAGTTTTTCTCAAGGATTTTCATCTTCCTTGAGGAATATGCTTTTGAATTTTCATTATTCCTCATATTAAACCAATGGTATACTTTATAATATTTTCAGGAACAACATTTCCATAATCTTCAACATTCACTATCATACTCATATATGTTTTCCTTAATGATTTATTATCATTTCAGGGTGCGAATAAATGTTACTAAAAAACATGAAAGATATATTAATTGGACATGAATTATAATACATTATTAAATATATTACTTATATTTTATGGTTAAATATAAATTAATCATCATCCTCAACTTTATAACAAGACTTTCATTGGTCCCTTGGTCATGGAGATTGTTGATACACATCATGTATCTCATCTATTGCAATTGAGCATCATGTTGGATAACATCAAACTTATCAACATTTATGACATTGATCTACGTAAGATGAGTTATATGGAACTTTGTTTCCATTGACCACATTATGAATTTTTTTACCAAAATTGGATAATTTGTGACCAATCTTCCCACACATAAAACATCACCCAGTCCATTTGTGACATTTTCCTTAGTTCCTTATTCAGTAATTGTTGTATAATGGAAATTGGTTATTCATTACCTTATCACGTTTATCAGATGGAAATTCATGACATTTCATATTATTATTTCATTAATCCTGTTGGAATTCAGCCAAGTACCAATTTTTTAATCTTCATTTTTTAAAGTTGGTTTGGTATTATCATGATATGTCATTCATGAGCTCTAATTTGATGAGGTATCTCATTTTGGCCACCATCAAATAGTCCATCAAATCGGTTATTAAACTAATTCATCCTATTAATATCCATTGGATAGAATAAAAAGAAAATTTTGGAATTACTATGACATAAGGGGTAATCAAATGAAATTAAAGGTATAACATGAAAATTACAATTATCTTCTTAAATTATGTGTTTCTAGGCCCCAATAAATGTTATACATTATATATATCCAAAAATATATTCTTATTGGATCCTTTTTCTTCCCTTAATTAGTGTTTTTACTATTATTATGAAGTTTTCAATGAATATAAATAGGATTTTTAGTTCCAAGAGTGATGAAAGGTCTATTGTCAGGTACTAGGTTACATGAGGTCATGCCCAAAACTCGTTGTTTCAGTTTTCAGTTTTAGGTACATATATTCCAAATCCACATCTACCTATTTGTATCCTGATAGAGAATTTTTTTTTGATAAACCTCTTTCTCTATACTTTCCATAATATATGTATGTTCTCTAATACTTCATCAATTCCTTAAGGTTATTACAAAGTTTTTTATTCATAATCTCCAAAAATTAATAGACCATCCTATAATACCAACTATAGAGACTATATTATTTTAAAAATAACATTAAATTATTTTAATCATAATTATATAGTAGGGAACAAGCCATGGATCATGATTTCTAGTTTCTTGGATGCTTGGGAACACAAATCGTTAAACATAGATCAAAATGTAACATTTCATTATTTAGCCTTCATAAATGTCCCATAAAATCCTTTGGGCTCATACATCTTCCTAGGATAACATGGGGTTAACATGATCAAATGGATGAGAGAAAATCCTATTATGGGAATTTGAAGATAAATGAATCCATAACACATGGGTTAGAAAAAATGACATAAACACAGAAAATTGAATGATACATATGGAATCCTAAAATATATAAATTAAGTAATATTAACAAGGAATCCTAGAAATGTGGTAGAAACAAGTAACCTGTATATAGTAAAAGTCAATTCTAACCTATAATCTTATTTCCCATAGTAGTATGCATCAAGGCTAACCTCCAATCCCATTTCCCAAAGTAGCACAAGCCAAGTCTAACCGCCAAGACCCTTACATATTGAATCTCAGGAGACCTTACTTTACCGAATTTATTGGAGCACTATCTGAGATATCCCATATTATCATTTTGATGAATATAATTTCCATATGAATAATCATAAATAATTAACCATACATAAACATAAGGGTACCCATAGAGAGAAATGTGTATCATAATCATGAAATAAATCATAATAAATGGGTGTATCAAAAAAGTTTCCATTAAAGGAAGGAATTAAATTATACCTAGAAATTAATAAGTTGAAAATTCATATATCCTGTTATGTGATGAAAAAATAAAAGATTAATCTTTTAAAAAATGTATTTAATAATGGTAATAATTAAAACATTTTAGTCTGGTTTTAATGAAAACAATATTGAGCCTTTAAAATAAGGGGAAAATCAAATATATATAACGATTAGTGAACCAAGTTGGTTTTCATAATAAAAATAAAAATTTTTAAAATTAAAATGGTGGGTAAAAATTGAAGAAATAGTGCACTTGAGGTTAGGTAAGAATTAGTGAAGCTACCATAAAAACAGGTTTTCTTATCGATATTTTCTAAGGAGGAAATCATTTAAAAAAATATATATCCTTGAAAGAGAGTGATGAATGGGTCTTGATAAATTGATTTTGAAAAATTATAAATCATTTAGAAGAATCAAATAAATTTAAAAGATAAATCCATTTTGATATAATGAATAATAAGGAATCACGATAGAACAATGGAGTTTCAGGTAGAATTCATTACAGTTTATTATCATTGTGTCAGTTTTAACTAAGAGGGATTAATGAGAGAGAAAATTTGTTTATAATCACTTATAATTCATGAAGGATTTATTTTTCCAGTTGGATATCATACCCCATCATTAGGTATTAATCATAAAATGGCATAACATAGATGATATTCTTGAATAAAAGTGAAATGTAGTGGATCCCTTACCTTATTACTATTGGTGATATCAACAAGATATTAATGACCAGAATAATAAAATTAGAATTATTAATTAAAAATTTCAAAAAATATAATATATTTTATTGATTTATTATAATTTTTTTGGTTCTTTAATGTATTTTTTGATGGGTTATAAGGTTTAATATCAACATTCAGGTCTATTTTCTTACTTGTTGTTAATGATCAGTCCAACTATAATCATGTTTAAATATACATGTTAGATGAATGTGGATATCAAGAACTAATGTTATATGATATTATTGTAAATCTGAGTTATTAAATAGTTAAAAAAATTCATTCGGTTATTGGCAGTGATGAAGAATTATTAAACAAAACCGTAGTGATTACAATTTTTGTTAATCGTTGTCTTTTCATTAGAACGAACATGTTTTTCATTATATCATAATAACATTAGAACAAAAGGATTATAGAACCTTAAATAAGATATATTACATATATATTAATCTTCTTCAATAGTAACGTTAAAGTTTTAATTAATATAATTAACGATGATAATAGAAATTTATAATCTGTTTTCCTTGAATACACGAAATTAACACTTCTCAAACAGTGTTTCCAGTTCATTCAAATAATATTTTGGGAAAATAGAGATGATAATGAAATAACACATTATCATAAAATAATTTTAGTACATTATGGTAATACATTTTTCATACCTTTTGGTTGAGTAGGTGTTAGGAACGAAAAGAGAACAAATGAAATTAATAGTGAAAGAAATGAAAAAGATGAATTTTACCTCTTGAATCAAACATACTTGAGGGCATCATAAAGGGATGAGATTTGGTATTTTGAGGAGACCAAGGGATATTGGATGTGGAGGAGGTGGTTGATGAGATATTTGGGTAGAATATTATCATGTAATAAGGCTTTATAGGAGTGATGTGAAGAGGGGGTGAGGGAGTTTTTATAGTGGAGGAGATGAGGTTTTTTATAATTTATTACTCATTAGATTATTAATTTTCCTTGTGACCATAAATAATAATGATTCCATAATGAAAAATAGTAAATGGGTCTTGTGAATTTGAACCAAGGTTCATGACATCAATCTGGATTCTAGTAATAGTCTATTTATTTTATATTGTATATATATGGTAAATTACCATATTATACTACTCATAAAAAATATTGTATTTCAGGAAAATCAAAAAAATCTAACATAACCATTTTAAATTTGTAGAATCCAAAAATGAATTCCATTTTTCATAATATGATCAATCTAATTATTAATTAAAATCATAATCTCTTCCAAAACTAAAAAATTTAAAACATATTTTTACTAATTCCAAAATATCAGTACATCGTACATCAATATGAATATTATTATTCATATACTGTCATATGTAAGGATATTATTCCATATTGTATATCAATATTCATAAGAGTAGGTAATTATCTAATAATGTAGGTTAATATTCACAAAAAAATTACGTTTTTCTTATCAGACTCCAAATTACTTGTTAATCATAACAGTGTACGCCGGATAATAGAAATTCCAAACACAAAAGTGAAAAAATATGTTTAATGGTAAAATAGTCTATAATAGTTCATTCTACTGTGATTTCATTGGATTATATGAAATACTTATAAGAAAGATAATTTCCATTGATAAAATTTTTGGTCGTTATGGTACAAGGGCTTCTAAATCTGTGGATATGACTTATTCCACTCGGGCATGCTCCCCGTTGTGATGGTTTTCCTATGAGACTTTTAATCATTATGATTGTACCAAAAATCAAATGAAAAATGGGAAATTATATTGTAGCTCTAATATTTGCCCTCAAATATAGAATTCTTGATATCATTGGAATATGGTTATTGGGGATTATTCTTGATTTTTTTGTCTCTGTGTGGGGAATCATCTTCCATCCTTTTGTTTTTCTTATCCACCTTAGCCATGGTGGTAGGTAACTCCCAGCCTTTCCTAATCTATAGATGTTTTGATTTTGACGTTAAATCTGCACTGATTATGGAAATATATTTAGAAACATGAGTATAAGAAGGTTTGGATGGGAACATTTATAAAAATGAAAATAGTTGCTATTAGTACTGAATCCTTTCTTCAAGATTCCTATTGAATCCTTCATTGTTTTCAATGGCTTTAATATGAAATGAGAGCTTATAATATTACGAAATTTTTTCTACTAATCTATTTTACATATTTTCAGTTTGTTTGTACAATTGGGTGATCTCATCCTGAATACATTAAAATATTCTACAAATTAAAAAAAATCATTCATTAAGAATATCATACAGAAAGGTTCATAATTTTTTCAGATTACTTTCAATCTCCTGTGAGTTCAAAAAATGATCAACACCACCACATGTGCTAGAATCCATATGTTTCATAGAATCTTTATCCACCTTCTCTATATATCCCAAGCATGATATTTATTTATTATTAGAAAGCATGGATAACCAAAAATGTTAACATCTTTATAAATTAAGGACTTAATCAACTTCTTGTTCTCAATAATTTTCCTATTTTTCATGGTCTTGATGGATATAGATTTCTTTTTACGAATAATTGAATCTTCATAAAAACTACACATCATAATATAATCAGGAAAGAAAAACTCAAATCCTATTTTGAATATAATTAGTGTAGAGTATCAAATATACATGAAACTTCATTTAATACCACTTAGTGGACCCTAGATCACCTTAAGGGGGGAGGGTGAATAAGGGTTTCATAATTTTCTCTTCTTTACAGTATCTTGTTCCCACATTGGCAGGAACTTTTTTAATCTATTATTATGGAAATTTTTGGTAATTGAAACATTCACACATATAAGGGAAACACAATAGGTTTTTATATGTTTCAACAATAACTGCTACATCCAGGGAGAATATGCTGACATGCTTTTGGTCTTACCAAATTGTAGTAATATTCACTGGTTGTGGATTCCTAATGTTCAGGAAAAATCACACTATCCTAGACACAATTTCATTATAAAGGTTCAGGGATACTCATTTCATCCCTTGGATAACTTCCAATGACTCCCATTGTCTCACTATTATGGGAGAGTTCTTACACAGTTTATTGATATTATGGTTGCTTCAACAGATATTTATTAAACACTTTGTCTCATGTTCAACATGTCACATTGCTTTCATAAACATCCATAGTTATTGCTGTTTTATGTTTAATATTCCTCTTTAGTGCAAAAAATGAATTCAATAATTCATCATTGATTTTTTCTGGAATAAAAAACGTCTGTTATGATGTTTCCACTTCTGAAAACCATCCCTCATTCTACAGACTATAAATTATCTATAACAAACCTTCTTCGTACCCTGCGCCTGACTGTGTACAACGCTTGCTCTGCATAACGCGCCTGCTTGGCACACTACGACTACTTCATTCACTACCACGATATAATACCACTTTGCACCATATATGTGTACTACCTTTATGTACCACCTCTATGTACCACCATCACATACCAACTCTGCATACCAACTCTACGTACCACCTCTGAATACTTTCTTCATGTTACGCCTCTGTATACTGTTACTTCTTTCTGAGATATCATCTTAAATTTCTATTAAATATTTCTTCTCCCACATACCAAAATTTCTTATGAAAAATCTTTTCTGTGTACTATTCCATTTAATCTGGTGAAATTTTTTGTGTTTCACATACCACATCGTCCTACAGAGAATCTCTAATGTGTACCACTTTAGGACATACATGAGTTCCTTCACAATGATTATGTTTTATTATTCAATTGCCTCTATTTTTATTATGGGATTATCACCCCTTATTTGAAAATATCTATTCCAATTTAGATAGTACATTTTAACCAAATTTTCAATGAGGGACAAACTTCACCACATATGGAACTCCATAAATTTTTATTCTCATGTCAGGCCTTGTGACATGGGCCTACAGGTAATGTACGGGTTCCCCATCAACCCTTGGAAGGGGGATTATCCATAATAAAATAAAAAATAATGCCTTAGAGCTATTTAGACTATTGTTATCCTCCATTGTGTACTTATCCTATTTCACAAACCACAAAAATACTACATACCTTCAGCTGCATACTGTTAACTTTCTATGTACCGTAAACTTGTAGGTACACAAATTGTTTCTCTTATGCCGATGATGAGAAATTTAGAATACCAAAACTCCTACTATGGATAACCATTTTCTAAACCATGACTCAATTTATGAACCATTCCGCATACCAATCCTACTACATGGTACGCGACTGCAAACAATTATCGAAAATGGTAAGTGGTATATGCTATGAGGTATGTGGTATGTTTCCTTTGCCGATTTCCTTTTCCATTTCACATCTCGATCACCCGTATGTAGAAATCCTTCCATTACCAAAAATAAAATCCCATATTGGAGGTCCAAAAATTTTAGAAAACACTGGGAAATAGAACCACCTTACATATCTTATTCACCAAGAAAAACAATGATCCTTCAATATCCTTTAGCATCATAAATGGACAATTTATATCAACACAATCTTCTTCCACTGTATTATATAATCTATGACCGATCATTTTCCTCAGTTTTGGATTATTTGAAGGAATTTACTGCAACATCTCTATATTTTAGTAACATAATCCCTTCAAGATAAAACCGAAAAATGACTGGAATAATTTTGTCATCATTGTATAATCATTTTTTAATATGAAAATCTACACATGATCCCTTAGGAAATGATGCATATTTCATAAATTAGGATATTTTAGGGTCTCTTGGAAAATTGGGATGTTTCATGATCAATTTATTACATGATTGCCTTCAATACTATATAAGATTGTTATATTGTTTTATACAATATATCAACTATGATGCATGTATTTTGATCCTATTATCAAATATTATGATTTTCATCAATCAATATTTTTTGAGTTCTTCTTTATCCTCATTATAATGTTATTCTACATTGAGAAATATTGGAAAAAAATACAACCATATACATAATGTGGTCCTAAAAGTCACTTCTAAAAGACATTAATTACCATGTAACATTCCTATTTTCACATATTAATTTCTATGTATATTTTTGTTAATTTCATTCATGGTAAATTTTATGATACACAGTTTTTTATGCATTACTACGTGATTATGGTACACAATTTTTTCCATGTTTAACTCTTATGTTATGTACGATTGTGTGTGTAGGATTCTTAATGTGAAAAACTTATTCAAGAAAACTTATGATGGATGTTCCCATAGAGTTATCTAATTCATTAAGTAAAGAAGAATCTCTTGAGATGTTATGTGTGATGGTCTAGGAGGGTCAGCCTTGGCTTGTGCAAACATATGCAGCAGTCTTTCCAGTTAGCATTGGCTTGTTCTAACATTTTAAACTATCATAGAGGTTAGCATTAAATCAAGATAAAATCTTGTTATATGTTTCTACCACATAATTGTTATTAAATTTTTATATGATTCCTTATTTTTATGTTATGATTCATTATGTACATACCTTTTCCTATCATCATGTCATGTCTTTTATCCCATATACTAATGATTTTTTTATGGTTATTCCCTAGCTGGGATTTTAGCTCATCAATTTTTTCCATGATATCCCAAGGATATCCTATGTAGATATTTGATAACATTGGAAGATAGATGATAATTATGGAGATTAAATATAATGTTGTTTTTATAATGTTTTACTATGTAAATAGTCTTCCAATATAGTAGAATTTATTATTTGTGGCTTGTACACTCATTAATAAATTTGCATAAAATCATGTAATATTAGATGTAAAAGTTTATGGTTTCTGTAATAGAAGTGACAAACTAGACCAAAAATCCCCCATTAAAACACAAATGATATATATGTTTATATATATCCTTAATTGTTATCCCTATTTTTATAATAAAATATCAAGAATTGGGAATTATAATTGATCAATGGAGAAAGAAAAAATATCTTATAAGTCCCCAATAATGTGTTTAATATAAGTCACCCAACATTAAGAGAAAACCTAACTTATTATTACTTGGTCTACACATTTGATTTTACAACCACTCTTAGATATACGACAATTATATATTCGAATACAAATCCTTCCTTTCTTAGTTTAGGTTCCCAGGTACAGTGATTTTATAATAAAAAACTAATGGTTATGAACTATTTAATTTATTATAGAAGAAGAGGAACCTCGAGATCCATTCACCATTGAATCAAAACCAATTTTAGTTATCCTTTATAAATTTAATTAAATATTAATATATAAAAATGGGGTAGTCATGATACCTGGGGTTATTGGACCTTAAAATAAACATGAAAAATATCATATATCATACTTCCAATAAATGGTAAAATAGATTAATATTGGGATTAATACTATATCTTTTTTCTCTATTTGGAATCTAAAGGAGAATTTATATAATAGTACTATGACTTACTCTAATTACAAAGCCAAGATAAATAATTCCCTTATTCCCTTGAGTATTATGAAATAGAACTACGTTGATAATTCCATAATGCTAAAGGTATAAGAGTTATCTCCCCCACATCCCTTTATTGGTTGAATCAAAGTTAATACTCCATAATCACAATATTGTGTGGGGAATGTCAAATTATCCCCTCATTAGGGTGATAGAATGAAATTTTTCTTATAACATAATGAGGAATATGTAGTTTTTAATTATGGTTTTAGGATATCAAAAACATCATTACATCAATCAAAGATCCTCCTTTTAGTTGAGTTTTAATCCCAAGCACCCTAATACTGAGGCACCCAAAAAAAGACACAATATATAAATGATAAAGGAATCCACAACCACATTTTCTTTGTTGATTTTATTTTATCTATATAAAAGTAGTCTATGGAAGTTCCCCATCTTTTAGATTAACCTTTGGGAAGATCCAGACATTGTATTCATTTAATGATAAGAATAATTATCATTATGATATATAAGTTGCCTCTCCTATATCAATAGATTCATCTTACATCACAATTCCAAACCATGAGACATATGTTGATTGTATACCAACAATGTTATTTGAATAAACTATGTTTAGATTAATGATATCATAAAATGGAATCATCAATGGGATAAGTTCAAACACATCAGAGAAGCACACATTATTATATAAGTTGTAATCATTATATCCATGTTCCAAAGATATATTAAAGGGACAGTTCCTAGGGTATATCCAAATAATGTAACATCTATGCTTAATAAACCTTCACACTAAATTATCTACTCTAAATGTTGGGTTTCCAAATGTGTAATCTCTTACATTCTTTATTCATAGAGACATAATAACTTTTTTATTACATGTTATCATCTATTTTCTGAGAAATTAAAATATGAATTATGATCCCATATGTTTCCCTCATTTATATTAATAACCATCAATGAATCATGCCCACATTATTTATATAATCCTAATAATTCCATACTAAGAGACAAATATGATTCATTTTTTATGCCCCAAATCACATCCATAGGTACCTATTCATAGTTAAATCATACTACCTTTTAAATATTACTAGGGAACCATATATAACGGATTCCATGTTGTAGCCCCATTTAATCGTCTATAATCACCATTCCAAGACACAGTTTCCTAGTCCCATTATAGAGAACTACATGGAGATGACATGATCATATAATGAAAAACATGTATTTCTATAATGTTATATGAACCTAAAAAATGGGACATATACTATGTGTTCTTTTATTCTTGTTCTATAATGATATGTAGGATTTCTCAGCAAGGTTCAAGATCATCATCATAACCACCCTCTCTACCTCTCTCTCTTTATCTCTATATTCCTCATCAACCTTACCATTTTTCATGTTGGGCCCCTTTTCATTAATGTAAAATGATCACCTTGATGGGTTCATTATCTACATTGATCCAATCATCATTGGGTAATAACAATGATGAATTTATATAAGTATTTTATCCTTTAACCATATTCTATTTATGATTGAACATACATTCTCTACGACTATATTTCACAAAAACCATCCTCATTACGCCATATTACAAATGATACAGTTTAATTACTAATGGGATATATCTCTAATAGCCTAGCCAACCACATATATCATGAGGCTATATTCTCCATGATCCAAACCCATTATATTTGTGTGATATTTACCCCTTGGTTGACCAAATATTAACATTGATAAGTATTATTAAATCAATTTTTATTAGAAACCATTCTTATGTAATTCCTTACTGTATAATATTAAACTACATGGGTAAGTCTTGGAAATATTAATACAAAATATATGATATGAAATTTAACGTGTAACTAAAATACATGGGTTCTAATTACATTCATGATGTTATATAAGAAATCCTTATTGTGGGTAAGATACTAATAAACTAATCGTATATTACATTCTTGACTAGTGTTTTACTCTTGAGATTTATACTGGTGGGTTTTAAACCCTTATTTAAAAACCAATGTTTTTTTGATTTATAGGGGAATTATATGTAGTATTATATATATATATATATGGTACATTCAATTTCGGCATTTTTATATATACTAAAAGTTCACATAAATAAATATCAGCAATCAATAATCAGCACAAGAGTTTTCAATCACATATTAGGAGTTATGAATGATTGAACAATATATCATACTTGATTATGATATTCTATAAGTAGGAAACAATTAACACTTAAAAATATATAGGTTATCATGAATTCCCATCTTATAAAAAAATTTATAATTTGAGGTTATTCTTGAAATTTTCCTGTGAATACTAGAAATTGTATAATGGTCCCCATGGATTGAAAGTTTCCCTTACTGACACATGTTGTTGTTTGCCTTGGAAAGAAAATAGTGAACATGAAATAAAATCATTAGATATTATTATGATCAATTGAACATGTTTTTATGTGATATATTTAACAGATATATTTATTTTTTAGAAATGTTATTTTTTTTCATAACCTACAAAACACATTTATGCCTCTCTATTCTCAAAATTAATATCATCATTTGGATTATAATAATCATTGTTTAAGATTATTGATCTAGCCACCAAATAACATGGGGAATCAATTGTCACTACACAATTGACAAAGCAAACAAATCATTGTACAAATAAATGGTGGAGACATAGTGTCCTATAAAGATAATGACACCTATTAAGTGCACTCAACATGAAAAGAATAATTCAATTTTTAGGTGTTATAATTTTAATTGTTCTATTCTGACCATGTATGTTTTAAGTGATAGTTTTAGGGTACTGAAGACCAGAAAATTATATTCTCAGTGAAGGGATGTGAGATAGTATGTGGACTCCATTTACACCACTAACTACTATGATATCATTTCATAGGTGAAATATAATTACCACATCCTTTGTCATGGTGTGATAGACTGATAGTATATAGCCTCATCATTAATCATTACTTAATATAGAGATAAGTCTATGATTTGACTTTAATTCACATCAATGATCTTTTAAGGATAATATATTTAATGAATTAGGTCATAACTTATACATAACATCATTAATATTACAAGTAGACGCTTCTACTCACTATCCCTATTTTTTATAAAAACTCTTTAAAATGAAATGTGAAATTTTTCCCTATTTTAACAATATAACCATTACTTGCTACTATATTTGACTCTATTCATCATTATTTCCCATGAAAAAACATTTCAAAAATTGGGATGAAAATAAAAATTTCAGTAAGTGATACATAATGATATAAAATCATTAATTTTTCAAAAACATGTAATCCATGAAAACATTATCAAAATGTAATAATTATCACCTTTAAGAAGGTGAAAAAACACTTCACTAAATAAAATCTATTTCCGTCCCATTTTTGTGACAAATAAATTATCATAAATCACATAAAAAGAAACATATTACATATAATGGTTACCTTGATCATAAAAATACCTACTTGGAATTACCATATGGTCAAATTCCACACATATCACAAAACGGTACTGCCATAAGGCGGACTCCCATACCCAATTGATTGGAGGTTATAATGCAACCCCCCATCCTTGGTTTATCACAGAACCACCAATCATTTGGTTTATCATGTAACCACTCATTATTTTTTTGTCATGTAACCACCCGTTAAACGTCTAGGCACCATTATATAATCATACCACATATAATATTGGAAATTTCAACATTTTACTAATAAAATTTCATTTGAAATAACAAGAAAAAATTTCAATATATTTAAATACTCAACCCATTCCAAAAACCATTTTCAATACCAAATTATATAAAAATTCTATATGGTATTTCTTTCCAAATTAAAAACATTATGGCTTGTTAATGAAGCCATATATTAAATAATTATCACAACGACAGAATGCTCATTGTTGTTGCATTCTTTAAAAACATTAATTTTTTCATTTAGTAAAAAATTTCATAGAAAAATGATTTTAGCTAAATGAAAATAAATGCCAAAAATGTTTATTATACACCATATAAAATAATGATGTGTATAATATCAAAATATGATTCAATTAATGGAGATTGAGACAAAGTCCCTAACAACGATAATTCTAAAATGAAAATAGATCAATTATGTGTATTCTCTATAAGTACATATAAAGAATGTTTATATAAAAGACATTACATCAGAATCTATTCTTTCCATAATCATATAACAACATAATAAAGAAGTAAAATAATACCCCAATGAAAATAAATTGGGTTAAGAAGTTTCCTTACCAAAATTTGGTAGCCAAACAATGTCACATTAAAATTCAGAAAATGAGTTTATGGGAGAGAAAATTTTCTCTCATCAATTAGACATAAAATTTACATAAATAAGGATATATATGAACATATCACAACATATAAAAATGGAAATTAATAAACATGACATAAAATATGTTTTTGACTAAAATAATATGGTGAAAGGTTTCATTAACATGAGTTTGATTCGTCATATATGTTATTTGTTCTTTTTAAATAATATACATAACTTAATTTATACTTGATTAAGATAATTTTTCATGTTTATTATTATATTTATATCACTTATTAACACTTTATAAAATTTACACAATTAAATATGTTAATATAAATTATTTTGTTGATATAGGGCAGTTGAGTCGAAAATGATCTAGTTATAAAAATAAATTGAACTTATGGATGAAATTAAATTATCTCTATAATAGTATTCCGAAATTAAATATCATATATATCTATTATATATGTATTTATTATGGTGCATAACATTTGGGGATATGAAATGAAATGCACCGTTCATGGAAACAGAAAGGCATATGTTTGAATGAACTCTACATTCATTTCTTTTACATATTTAAAGAAATGATAACTAAATGATATATAGGTATATTAAAATTTATGTATAATATCATATTTTATATACATTACAAAATTTCATTAACTCCATCCTTTATACCTTCAATGTTTTGTATAAATGAGTCATATCACTTTGAGGGGGTTGTTTCCTGCACTCCCTGTTACAAAATTATCGTATTTACACATTGTGCAAAGCATAAAGGTATTATTTAAATAAAAATTGAGTTATAGATAGAATAATAATATAATAGATATCATATATAAATATCTTTCCATCATAATTACCACCATGAGATGTGGTAGGGGAAAATCTAATAATCATTTATTTGTGAGGCATCAATTTTTCGTAAAAAAGAAGTATATTAATATAAATTATATGGAGGTGTGTGGACGTGTAGTTAGAATCATTATCATAACCACATACTAGTATATTTAGGATACTGGTGTTGTTTTGTAATCAAATAATAAAAATCTAATAGAGTGTGATGAAGTAAAATAAATGAAACCAACCTGAGAGAAGACATTACCTCTAAATTATGTGACTCGCTGTGGTTTGAGCCAAAAGGCTTTTTTGAATTGCCTTAAACCAAATTTAAGGCTTCTAGGAGGAAGATAGGGATGTTGAGATGTTATTTTATAAGAGTTTTGATGATCTCATGGGCTTGAGTGGTATAGTAAAATGGGTAGAGGATATTCCCTTCTATAAGAGGGGAGGATCACTTTAGGATGGTATTGAAATATTATTTTGTTATAATTTTATTTTGGGTTTTAAATGGTCCAAATACTATTATTTAAATCATAAGATGTTTTTTGGTCTAAAACATCCCATCCAATAAGATTTAGACTAGTCTATGAGAAAAATGTACTCTTATGTTTTAGCTTTATTCCTTATTTAACTAATTGGAATCTTTCCATGTCTTCTTGTATATCCATGCAATATTGTTACTGTATTTACAAAAAATACCAATAAAACCTCAAGTTGTTAATTTATGAAATTTTCAACATTATATAATTCATTTGTCCAAATCATATATTTTTATGACTCTAATATCATTTAATAATAAAATATTTGTTTTAAAAACTCATTAATGTTAATTTTCATTATATTCAAATCATAAATATAAAAATGTTCATATCAACATGATTATTTAAATAAAAAATAATGATTTCAATGAAAAAAGTCATACACATCTCTAAAATTCTTGGATGGCATAAAATGTTTCAAAATAAATTTATTTTGATATTTATAATTTCATTTATTTAAATCATTCAATAAAATGGTAATCAATACATCATCATTGTGTCAAGAATAAATTTATTTATTTGATGTCTAAAAATTATAAATAAAGTACCATGATGTTGGAAATATTTTCATCTTTGTAATGGCTATTTATAGTCGAAGATATCACTTATATAACCTCATATAAAAATTGTTTTTCTAAAAGATACATGTTTAAGTTACATTTTTCATTGCGTTAAATTAATTCTTATAAAAGGTAATTATCACATCCATGTGGATCCATGGGGTCTCAAAGTAGATCCATGGATACCCATGGGTGTAGATCGAAACATTAGCCAACATAAATAGTTCTATTATCTAGAATGGGATAAAGAATTAGAAATATATATTTTCTTGAAAAAACATTCACAATCCACATCAAGTTGCCATGTGAGATAACATTAGTTCTCCCCCCTCAAACTCCAATGGCCCCGGATGTCGGTCAACATAAGAATTATGATCACTGGGTTCATTTATCATCCAATAATTGATGTGATTCACCTTATCTATTATGGATAACACCATCTCTATTCCCATATGTTTTGTAACTTCTATTTATGTACATAATATTATTTATTAACATTATTTCAAAAACTATGCCTCAGAAATTTCCATATCAATGGTGGAATAGGAGAGGATGTTCTATAAGAACACTACCCAGGGTATTTAATCCTCTCAAATCTGGCCAATATAAAACTTGAATGCCCATGGTATGTAATCTTAGACCTAAATAGTCCCCATAGTCTGGCCTTATGTCTATGGTTGAAAATCCATTCTCAAATAAAGTGAATTTGTATGGAATTCCTACAATAATTTCCAAAACCATAATGTGACATGGGCACTATGAATCAAAATTTTCAATTAAGGAACTACAAGGTGAAATACTATATACACCATATAATGACATAAAATGATCTATATTAAACACTACTATTATATAAATAGAAATATAAATAAATTTTAATGTCATTCTATGATCACATTGAAGGAAACATGTCCTCTAGATATTTGGGAAGGCCCATTCAAAATGACCAATGATTTTCCATCCATCATCTACCATGGAACCTCATGGTGTTGATATATAGCTGATGAAACCTTGTACTCATCGATTACATACTAACATGTATGTCATTGAGGAAAAATTATACAACAACCTTATTCATCCCTTACCACCAAAACTGATTTCAAAAGATATGCTACAAATTTTCAATACATGAATTTCCCACTAATGGAGATTAATAGAATTATATTATAACCTCATCCCACAATGTTTTTCAAAAATTATTTATACTAAAAAATAGATGATATGCACTCCACCATCAAAAAAATCCTTGTAGATCACCTCTAGTTGATATCTGAGAATATATAGATTCACTATCAGTGTCGCCATGATGATCATTGGTATGTAATTATAGAATCAGTGGGCTAACAACCATAGATTTTTGGTATGTTTCACCATATCCTTCCACTTAGGATTAATTTAATGATACCAACTATATTTATTCCTTACTCATTTTATGTGAACTTGATCTATTAGTGAAGGAATAAATCAATATATTTTGCTTCCTAGATGTATAAAAAATCTAGAATTAATAATCATAGAGGGAGTCCCTATATATTCACATTATGATGTTATGATCATTTTGAGAGAATATATGAATGATATTCACAATGTTTTTATAGATTATAATTTCATCACCAATAAGATAGTGTCACTAATAAATTTGGTGAAAATTCTACCACATCTTTCAAAAGATATTTGTTCATATAGTTCTTGTAATGTGGTAAAAAATGATGGGAACTAGAGTAAATAAAATCCTTACTCAATGTTAGAACATAGAAAATCCTAATGATTTATTCATCACATAACACTATGTATTCGACACCCTCTATTAGAAATCTCATGATGGGGGTACTTTTCAATCTCTAACTCACCATAAATAAATCAATTTTTATCATCTCTATCCACACAAAAGGATACCCCTATTAGGTCAAATATTTCAATGAATATGATATCCTAAACAAATAATGTACAAATATATAATAGATCTTTATCATCATAGAGAAACCCAATACCTATTTCATTCTATTTGGTGGATCTAATTATAACACGACCTCATCCATTGTAGAGTTAGTTTCTACACTATATACTGAGATATGAATTCTCAAAAATTCGAACGCATGAATCTATTAACTACCACTTATAAATATTATTTTAATTTTTTTTATCTCATAGTATATCTATACCCATCCTCACATGTCTTCTGTGAACAACCATATAATCCAAGTGCACTAGGACCTAATCAGTCAATACTATGAAAAAAAATCGTAGAATGGATGAATGGTCCAATTAATGAGTATCATGTATAGTAAGAAGGTGTTTTTATACAAAAGGGCATCACCAAGTACTCATAGTGATTATAAAACATTCTAAATGCCAACTTTTCCATGTCCATTTCTAGTAACAGTAGCTGGTGGTAACTTTATTTGAGGTCAATATTTGAGAAATATCATTACCCTATAAAATTATAGAAGATTTCATTGATCTTTGGTTGTGTATAAATTTAATTTAATTTCAAATTTATTATGTTATTGTATTCCATATTTAATTGTATTCTATAGTATTCCCTCTTGGAGAAATACACTATGGATATTTGGGGTGAAAAATGGGACAAAAACAATACCTTGCTCTTCTAGTCCTCTAGCTAAACACTTGAGTTTTGAAGCTCTAAGAGGGACATAAAATATTCATGAATATATATTGATACCATAACACGCTGTAGATAAATTCCTATATCAATATCTAAATGATCAGGTAAGCCTGAAAGTTCCTCAAGAAGATGGTGTTGTACTCTACACCCACTTCTAGAATATAAATTATCATAGAAACAAAAATAGAAATTGTCATGATTGAAATAAAAAGAGTAATATAATACACTATTCAATGAATAATCCCATCCTTCTCCACATGAGTATCCATTTCACACATAATGAAAAACAACATCCCACCACGACTGACACACTACATATAACACTTGAACCCGACTATCCAAGAATAATCAACAGATTACCATCACATGTCCGTGAGTCCTCATTAATACTTTAATATGATAATAAAAGAAACTCTCATGTACAATAGTTATGGCACATGGTGGAAAAAAAGTGTGTGATCTCTGAGTCGCAACTAATAGGAGTCTCCAAAACCATGGGTCGAGCTAAGGTCTCAGCCGATATCTCTATGTCTTAACAAAAAAGGAAACAATAATTTTGGGGATCACATATGTGTGTGTAAATACTGTAGATAAAGTATAGAAGAAAAATATAATACGTTGTATCATCCCTAGAGACTATGGGTTATAAGACATAACCACCAATAATTATTCCCAATCCATACCACCAACCCCTTGTCCTGGTCAAAGACAAGTTCGTTGTGTCTTTGGAATATGTCTAAAAATTTACGACAAATATCTACACTTCCTTATCCAATTAAATATATTACTCTCTATGGTCCTACCACATTATGAATATTCCTCTTCTCAGGTGGTGCATTTACTACATCTATATCTACTGTGTATCTAGTTATGAAATATTAATAATAATGGTCGATATCGTCACAAGAGTATCCACACCTAACTATATTATGAATAGAAAAATATTATAATATAGAAACGATAGACCTAATTTCCTAGTACTGCTTAATGAATTTTCATGGATAACTATATCCATGTATTTCGCATATGTTATCTATTGTCGAAGTCTCTGATCAAGTGTGCCCACTACTAGCATGAAATATATGTGTATTTTTATCCACTAAACTATAAACCAAAAAATAATCATATCATACCCCACCATTAGCATGAATGAATATAGGTATCACACTATATTTTATTTCCCTACATAGACCCCAATCTCTTGTCGAATCCCAAAAAAACTGATCACACACCATAGCCATCGAGTAAATCAAACTATCAATGAACCTCGTTTAATACTAATCAACCATATTAATCCCAAAACATATATGTAGACACTATTAGATGGGAAAAAATAAACATATATAGATATAAATACTCTATAAAAGGTATTCAATCCTATTTATGCAAGATTCCCCTCATTGTTTGACTGGGACACATATCCCCACCATTATACCAAAGATCACTATTGATGAATTGATGCTAGGACCACCGTCTAATCTATAAGGGAATCATTGAGATAAAAGTTTAATGTCCTTACGTAAAAAGAATACTCAACCACCCAGGGGTATGGGTCACCATAGAACAAGAAGGATCACTATCATAGAAACTCATGAAGCCTTGTCTTCTTATGCACCTCATCCACTAGTACTACTAGTACTATCATCACTCCGATTTGTGGTAGTAAGTCTACTTCACCATATATAGTTGTCACCTACTAAAGAGGACCCTATATCGAACCCAAGTCACTAAGAGAATTATCCTCATGATTCTACCATTGTATCCATGTTGGAAAATATATTAGAGGATTACTTAAAATATATCTAAAAATTGTTCAATGGGTATTTTATTAGTGATAACTGAATACGTACATCAAAATAATTGGGGTTAGATTCATTGTGAATGGGAATGAAAATAAATGTACAAATACTAAATTTATTATCTAGCGATAAAAAACTATTTCAATAAGACCCCAGCCAATCTCTTTTCTAGAAAAAAAACTCCAAAACTATGGTCCTAATATATGGAATTCATCCAATACCACCCTAACAAGAACTAAAACATTAGGCATTCTAGGATGAAAATAATTCAACTCTTACTACCCCAAGCCCACCTTCAATAGGAATTATGTTAGAGATTAGTGAAGAGTAGAAATAAAACTCACATGGGAGACCTTATCATAAGTTTGATATAATATTTCTTCCATATTCATGATCAGACGAATTGAAATGTAAAATATAATTGATACCCATTGCATTTAAATGTCTAAAACTGATAATCAAAGTAAAAAACTAAAATATAATGTTATATAATTCAAATTCTACCTCACTAAAAACTAAAATGATGTCATAGCTGATATAAATATTGGAATATAATCAATTGTTACTCATGGAATTAATTATGACATGTCTATCCCATATCTATGCTATATATACACTTGGTCCAATGAGAACCTCATTGAATAGATTTTAATATGTATAAGACAAGACAAATGATGAAAAATCCTATGAAGTTGTGAGTATGGGAATACCCAGTATGGAACAAAAAAATAAAAAAATCATAATAAATAAATAATAGCACCCAAGCCATGCCAAATATTTGTCCACAACATACATAATAAGAATATCCATATATACTCATAGTTGACACATAGTCTCATGGTAAGGTCGTATCCATAAGTTCCATAATATAACTCTAGGTTGAATTTTACACATATCGATTATACTGAGGAAAATTCTCCATGATTGATTATATATTGATTTTTAATGTTTTACAAGATCAATTCACAGATGTATATCAGACCCAACTCCATGGGGTATACCAACAATCCAGTCTGGATTAACCAGATTAGTTGGGGATGGACAACTGAGTAGTGTTGGTCATGAAAATTCCAAGAAGCCCACCTTAGATTAATAATAATGATATAGAATCTCACTCCATAGTTCACAGAGGAATTACCACAACCTTATTTGAGTCAAATATTCCTTATAAGGGATCATTATCCTAAACAGAAGAAGTGATTCCAAAAGAAACATTTAGGTTACTATCAAAGAGACACCATAACAGGAATTGTCTCTGACAAAAGAAAAAGGCGTTGATGCCATATTGTTGGTATAAATAGTATATACTATCAGTTTATGGTGTGTCCCATCGACATTGGGTATATTAGAGTGTTATGGACGGTGCATGTGTCATTATCATTGTACACTTATAATGTCTAGGTTCATGGCCATGTCCATGTATAGAATTAATTGTATGATTACACATATCTTCCCATGCTATCTAGACATGATAATATATTACAAAATTCACATTCATATTTACCACCATAAGGACTCAACAAGCTTCTAACACATTTTACACAACATGTGACAGTTGTCACATGTCATTTGATACATTTTACTACATGGAATCCCTAGTCCTGGATCAAGTCTCCATATTAGTGTCTAATATTAGATTATATGTTTTGTAACATAGAATTATAAAAAACTGAAAAAAAACATTTCATTGGTTTTCAAATACTCACCCCCATCCACAGATCAAGCTAGGCTACATTCCAGAATTAAACAACCTATTTGGGCAGACCTATCCATCACTGGTCAGTGGAATCCATCCCACCGATTCATATGCGATAACCATCTTCCAAGTATCCATGTTTTTGATTGTCAAAACCCACATGATGAAATCAAATGTGGTCTATAGATGTCGATAAGTCTCAATATCATTAACAATCCAAACATTAATCTACATTGACAATCCATTTCAGTAGGAAAAGTTTTTTCAAGGATTTATTACCTGTTATTTGTCAAAACATCAACCAAAGAGAACAAAAATGATGAACAAATGATGATTGATTAAATTGTTAATGAAAAAAACAAGAGGAACATATCTCATAAAATGTTCTTATAGGTCTCGATTCTTTCCTATTCAATGAAAAATGAAAATATATAGATAATCCATAATAAAAATTACTAATCATTAATAATATCAAACTGTTACCCATAATATGCTCGATCTACGTATAATTTCTTTGGTTAATTTAATAATTTAATTTAATAGAAATTTAAATAGAGATAAATACACATAAAAAATACAATTCTTCAATTTGGATTGATAATTGAATATGAAAAAAATTTCATCAGTGTTGTGGATGAGATCTTTAACATCTATTGTCACACTGATATCTAATGGTCGATTCATCGATGTTCATAAATGGAATCTACTCCCCCATAGCCTGCATATAAATCAATGGTTATGAAGAAAAACCTGAAATATTGGTGTATGTAGGATTAATTAGTGGAATATCATGTTGTTGTTTCATTGAATAAAGAGTAACTATGTAACTAATTAAATTATATTACAATTTATAAAAACTTTTCATAAATGCATGATGATGAATAATATTATGTCATTCCTATGGTAAAATGGCCAATCATAAATCAATAGAAAACTCAGATTTATGATCCAAGTCCATATTTGGTAGTTATTAATCTAATTAGGAAAACTACATATCTGTGAAGTAAATATATTTTATATATTTTAATCCTGAATTTCAGGAAAACCGGGCCTTAAAATCACTAGCTGCCTTAGCACCTTGTCAGAAAATATTTATAACATATATTCTAAGAATTTTTATGGAATGATTGGAGATGTTTCATGCATGTACTATCTCAAAAAAACAATAAATCTATGGAAGATAAAAAATGGATGTATTGTACTCTTAATCAATTATTTCCCATTGATTCCTCAGCACCATAGGGTGATTCACTTCTCTACTTTTGTTTAGTAGGATCACAACACAATTATATATGTATTAGAACATCAGGGAAATTCATTGATCATTTAAAGACATGAAAACATGTCTAAAATCATTATGAGTAACAAAATGTAAATACCAAAATCCATAGTGTATTATTGGACTTCATATGTTCCCCTATTTTCATTTATCATAGGGCTGAGGAGAATATTTCCTTTATTAGAAAAATAGATTTTTTGCTAAATATAGTTGGTTCATGGTTCTAGAAATTATTATTTATATTTCAATAATATTATACACGGAATATGTTAATTGTAAAAATATTATCTATAGTATATTTAAACTTCCAAATAGTTTTTATTTAATTAAATGAGCATCTATCCATATCCACATCACCTAGATTGTACTCAAGACCCAAAATAGAGACATCTAATGATAAATTCATATCATGTACAAGTGTATCATTTCCTAAACTGACCAATATCATCAAACAGGTCTACTATATAGAATATAATTGGATAGACCACATTATGTAAATCATTGACCGGGGGAATGTAACCATATAGTGAAATGGAAAGAAGCCTGACTGGTTAGGCTACATGTCGGATTTTTGGGAATATTTCATATATTCATATCTCAAATTCACCCCTCTCCAACCCGATCATATATGTCCCAATACTAACCTTCATCTAAATCATGGGGAAACATCTCAAATTATTTCCTAATGAAAAATAACAAATTAAATAAAGTTTTCATCTAATAAATGAATCTAATATTTCCCTCATGAAATAATTCTCTTTACAGGGATTTTATATCCTCATTCATCAATGCCAAATATTTCTAGTTAATTCATTAGTGGTCCTGCACCACAGCCTTTAGTGGGAAAAAATTATCATCTATTGGTCATTAAATTGGATCCTCATGGATATTTTAAACATGGAAAAATTGATCCCTGAATCCCAAAATACATGAATGATTTGGATTTTATATGGAAAAATAAATCTAGAGACTCTATAATTATATTAATGTTCTTTTGAATATATTTCTACTTGATCCATACCACATAAAAATTATTTGTGGATCATAGTAAATATAAATATTCATCACATGTTTTGGGGACTCATTTTCACAAAATCCAATCAGATTTCACACCAACTATGGGGCTCATGTCATATTCATCAATCAACTAATTCAACTTGTATTAAGGTAATTTATAGAAAATTGAATAATAAAAAAGTATATCCTAATCAGAGTTGTTACACTAGTTATCAATGAAGGAATCAAATTTTTTCATTATTAATTATAGAGTGACCACACTAGAATTGATGAAATACACATATATGATACAATAGATTAAAAAAAACTAATTTTGGAGGAAAAATTATGCATAAAAATAATGAATTAGACCTTGTAAACTCTATATAATTCAATATACCATGATCATATTTTGGAAGGATGATTGATGAAATGAACATCCAATTGTTCTTATGATGAGTTTCACCGAACATGATGTGAATGGATAAACTTAATTGTTGTAATGATATTCTATGTCTCAAAAAAATTACCAAATAATTGAAGAAAAACATCATCATTGACAAGATTAGACATCTAATATATCCATTATTTTGTATAATATCATATACATAATTTTCATAATGAACTTTTTTACCAGTTTAATGTGAATTAATATATTTTATCAAATCTAATTGTACATATATGTAATGTTAACAAGTATCTCTCAACACTTAGGAAATTGAATTTCATATTGGTTTGATTGAGTGAATTACATTAGGTGTGATGAAATGTTTAGAGAACAATATGTTTTTATATTTATAGAGTGTGGAAGAATTTATTGAATAGAAAACATATGATCTTTGAGGATCTACTAGGTAATAAATGTGGAGAGAAAGTATGGTGGATCCAAATTTAATAAAGTTTACATAAGGGAGTATATGTCTTAGAATGAATGAAGAATTACCTTATGTCTATTTATGGGACGAGAGTCTAGGTATTCATTGAAATAATTAACAAAACAACATAATTGGGTTTCTTTTATGCCAATCAGAACAAATTCGGTTGGGTTTTTTTTCTAGTGCTCCTTTTAAAAATATAAGATCAATGTAGAGGAAAACAAAATGTTCCAAAGAAAAAAAAAATTTCTTCCCAAGAGCCCATGAATAAAAAAAATATTTCACAACCATATATATTCATATTCATAATCTATTGTACAATGATCTATGCAACTTCCATTCCTTCTACACTCATATCCATAACCATTGAGAACTCATTTATATTACTATCCACCTCTAACCTAGGCCCTCAAGGCTAAATATTTTTCAAATATATTACCCCCTAAGTTCTCCTCATTTATGAAATTTATATATGTTTAAGATGAACATTGAAATAAATTAATTATATTTTCTAAAACCCATCATTATATATATTTTATTTATAATCCCTTGTGATTGAAAAACCAATAAAAATAGTTATTTCACTGGAGTTTTTAAGACTTAAAAACCCCAATAGAGGACCATTATTTATCTATTTCTTCAAAATCATAGTAACTGACATTATTTGGGAACTATAAAATATTTCCATTCACCAAATAGAGTCTATATAAACCCCTAAATACATTGACTGGGCTTTTTTTAGGTTCCACTATCCTAAGAATATCATAATTAATCTATATATTTTGTAAAAGAAGAACCACTTTTAAATTTTCTAAAGTACGGAGTAGTTGAAAAGTATATAATTGATCCCATGTTTGGTATAACAAAATCCAATTCAACCTAATCCTCAAATAGGTTGTAGAAAAGAAAATTTTCCCCCTTACAATGGTGAAACTATGATAGTTCTATTATACCTCCTCCAGGGGAAGGCTTATTCATTTATTCAGGAATTTTGGAATCATGTAATCCTTAATTGGAAGGATGAAGCCTCCGATTAGATGGTCTCTAAAAGACTCACCAATATACTGAGTCCATATCCAAATCATTTGTATATGTAGACTAAGGGCCTAAAAAAAGTCATGTACCTCTTAAATCAAGTATTTTTTTGATAGATAGATGTTCGGGAATTATTCTCCTATATTGGTAAAATAATAATGATGATCAGGATTATGTATTCTATTGATAACAAAGATCTTGTTCAACGAAAATATAATTTGTTATCACTAATATCAAAAGGTCAATCGTACCACCCATTTCTAATCAACGGTATCTATGTGAAATATCTGAGACTACACAATATTTGGTGAACAACATATCAAAACATATCACACAATGCATAGAGTAAAGATCTTTTATTCCCAAATTCATTATGAGGATTATTTTGAGAATTTTAAGTTGACCAAACTAAACTCATATTTTCACTCATAATATCAAATTTAGAATAGTGGTATTTTTTGTCTTTTATTATAGGGTCAATTTTTAGAAAAAAAAATCTAGTTTTCACAAATCAATAAATAAGGATTATTTTATCAATATATAAAAATGGAAAATAAATTTACAAAACCAATTTTTTAATAAATTGTGACATTTATGAAAAAAAGAATTTATTTTAAAATAATATTTAATTAATGAAACACTATGTAAAATATTTTTATAACTAATGAGAATATTACATTAATTTGGAATCATGTTTTTTTCTTTTCATAGAATCAATCATTTTTAATTGATTTTATATTTATTATTTCAATATAAGAATAATATACATTATTTATAAATAATAATTTAATTTGTGTCATTAGATTCCAAATTCTTGATAACATACCTTATTTATAATTTTATGGTTTAAAATAGTAGTTCTCTCAAAAATGTTTTCCATAGTTATTTTTTTTCATTTTAAAATTAACATATCATAACATAAAAAATTAAATTAAATTATTGTTTTTAATTTATTAATAAAAATTTTCAAACTATATAATCAATTCAATGTTAATTTTTTCAATATAATTATTTAAAAGAATAAAAAATTAGAGACCATATTAATATGTAAAAAATGATATAATAATTTTACTAATGGGGAAATGAAATGAAATTTTAAAATAGGTTTCAAAAAAGATTTTGTAGGTGTTTTTATATCATACCACAAAATAATTCACCATTTTTATAATTTTTATTTCATTAACCAGTATTTTGTAAAACACTATTATTAAAATTCAATGATTCATCTAAAAAATAAATTCTCTCCAATAATATAATTGTAACAACAATATCACTTATAGACTCAATTATATTTTGATGTTTTTATTGAAACTATTCCATTATTGTAAAACCCAAATGACTTATATATAAATAAATTGCTTGAAATACTAATACACCATGAAAAATTACATTTTAAAAATGTTAGAGTTAAAAAGTAGCCGATAAAACATAATTTGTTCGATACTAGGTTTTGAATTTGAAAAAACGGTCATCTACATTTATAATAAGTATGTTATTTTGAGTCTCATGGAAGAAACTTGATTTTGGGTGAGTAGTTACATACCCTAATGAATATTAATTTTAATAGTAATACGACCATATTGAATTGTAATTTCTAATATAATTTCATTGTATTAAGTCTTTAGGATAATGGAATCTTGAATAATTTTTCATGGTGACATAAAATTGGTTTTAGTTTTTAAATTGTAATTTTTTTAATAAAGTATGATATTTTTTAAAAATTATTTTAATATTATGTAGAACATTATTTTCAATATATAGTGTTCATTTTTAGATTATGCATGTTTATATAATTTTAGGG
The DNA here is from genome assembly GCA_963277665.1 of Viscum album. Classification (NCBI taxonomy): domain Eukaryota; kingdom Viridiplantae; phylum Streptophyta; class Magnoliopsida; order Santalales; family Viscaceae; genus Viscum; species Viscum album. The sequence goes on along the minus strand of OY728143.1, from coordinate 49,683,411 downwards.
TAAATTATTTTTTGTTAAGGAAATTCTATGTTTTTTTGGAATAGTGAAATATGGTAAAATATCATATATACAAATTATAAGATAAATACACTATTTCAAATATCATTACTTTTATAAGCCGAGTTGTTTCGAGCTTAAATGATCTATTTTCTAGTTTCATACTCATAATGAATACTATCCATAGTTTGGGACAAAATTTTAAAATATTGATTAAAATAATGTAAAATCTATCATCTTCTCCACTATTAATACTACCCTTATTACCTTCCTTCTATGACACCTATAATGCCTTTATAATTATCAATTTTTTTCCAAATGACCTATTAAATGCCCTTACCCATGACTTTGACATTTTGGTCTCATAACAAAAGAAAAACCAAATTCTTTATAGAAGATATCTAAGGGAAAAGATCCATAGGTATGGATTATCTTTCATTTTCATGTGTTTCCTTTTTATTTCTTTATTTCTGTATAACATATTACCCTCCAATTATCCAAGAGGTATAAATTATCTAAAATATAATATATTAAATATTTTTTCATGTTAATGTAAAAAACTCTTCATAGTTCTTCCTCTTATCTTATTCTTATTGTCAAACAGAAAAAACACTACTCGTGATGTGTCGTTTCTGAAAATTGTTGACTATGTGATTTCAATTTTCATTACAGCCATTAATGATGATCATAAAACCCATTTAATGGTTAAAATATATATTAATGTGTATTAAGAAACATAATATATGTTTTAAATGATCTTTTATGCCTGAAATTAAATTATATAATGAAAAAGGTTTATGAATATCTATGAAATGCTAAACTGATATAAAAATCATTAATTTTTTTCATCATAATGACACAATTTTTTATTAATGAAAATTAAATTAAAATAATTATTACTTATAATGACATGAAACCCCAATATAATGAACTACTATTTACTTGGTAACCTTCAAAAATAATATTTTCAGCAATGTGATTTGAATTTCCAAAATCCGGCATACAAGGTTGTGATCAATAAGATGTTTGGAATCTAATAAAAAACCTTAATTTTGGTGAATAGTAACATACCCATAGGAATAGTAACCCACCATTATGAATATTAATATGATCCTTATGAATATTTAATTTTCTAAAATGATAGTATCCAAACCCATGTATGAATAAAAAAATTAGGCATCATATAAGTGATAATATAACGACTGTACAAGGATTGGTATTTTAGTAAGTCATAAATAATTGATTATAATTACTTATTTAATTTTAAAGAAAATGTATATTCCTCAGAGTATTTAATAAATCAACAATTCTATGCCTTTTGGTTATTTAAAAATTTTATAAGACTTTATGTAATATTTGAAAGCATTATAAAATTCGTTAGAGTTTTAGGATATGTATTTTCAAGTAAATTATTATTTTAATTAAAAATTAAATTAATTATATTTAGAAAAATATTTTTTAAAAATTATGTTCATTTTGGGATTCAAAATTTCAAAAATGGATATGGTCAATATTTGTAATTTTTCTAAAATACATGAATATTTTATGAATATAAAAATATGATAATTCACAATAAACACTAAAACCTAAATTTAAGCATCATACTTGAGTAATTAGTGATGTATATGGAAATTTTTTCTAACTCAAAAGAATATATTACGATTTATGGTAATAATAATCATTACCCTTTCTTGTCTTATGGAAAACTAAAAACATAATGATTGATATATTAAAAAACCCCACCCCGACTCAACTATCAAAACCACCCACTCTCCCCTCTTATCTTAACTTATTTCAAGCCCTGTGGTTTCCCTAAATTCTCACAAAATATACCCCCAAGATCCTACCCAACATCTATAATCCCTCTATTTCATCAAAAGACCAAACACTCTCCCATTAATATGCTCTCAAAGAAGATAATATTATGCAGTAAATTTCTCTTTTCGATTCCTTTATTTTCATTCATGTTTTTCCCTTCCTTATATCCCATCACCCAACTAGAATGATATCTACATTTACATACATGTATATTAATTATATTATTCTAATGGGATTGTTCATCATAATCTCTCCTTCACCTTCCTTTTATACTATAAGTGATAACACGGTCACAGAAGAGTTGAATTATTATATTCAAGACGATGGGTTTTCAATTTTAATTAAAATATTTAGAATGCTCATGAAATAATTTTAATGGTTGAACCATATCATATTAAATTTATTTTACGTTATTTAATTTTCATCAATCCTTATAAATTAATGCTGTAAAATAATAATACAAAACAAGTTAATTGTGATCAAAATCACTATGTTAATCCAAGAGTCTAACATTATTGTTTTATATAATGATTTTACTTCACACCAAAAAAATTATATTTATAATAATATAAACCTATGTATTTTCAATTATAAAATATAACATCAATTATGGAAAACCAATCTCATCAGACATGTGTATCTAAACATGAATATAATAAAACTGATAATTAAACCCAAGGAAACAAACAGACCTAAACAATGAAATTAACCCTCATAACCATTAGAAAAGAACAAGAATGAATAAAAAAGATTAAAATATTTAATTTTAATGTAATAGTGGTTTCGGAAATATTAATTAATGAACCTAATTTTATAATTCATTTCATTAATATCAATTGAAAAAAACCATTATACATAAGGTAATAGATCCTCTCTTTCTATATTTTATTCAAGAATATCCTATTTTTAATACCCATTTACATATAATTCCTAATGATAGGATATGATTTAGAACCATCCACATATGTCACTAATTATTTATAAAAGATGTGAACTATGATTATCTATCATTTAGACCACCATTGTACACTTGATACCAAGCTGATATTTGGTAAGGTATTCTACCCGAACACCCTTTATACATTTTTGTTGAACTATCATTACTTTTACCCATATTAAGATGTCTTTTCATTTTTTTTAAAATTCTTAAATACTATTTATGTGCTCCAAACTCATTCTTCAAGATGAAATCATCATTTTATTTTGGTTATATACATTCTTTTATGTGATTCCCTGCTCAATACTTCTGAATAAGCCACTTCATTTTTAGGTAATATCGTAAATTTCTTCCAAATTTCAAATGACCAATTACAATTTTTTAATACACCATTTATTTAATGAATTTATAACTTTTATTATGAAAAAAATATGTTTTTAAATTTTTTTAATAAAATATTATTCCCTTCTCTATTTTAAATATTAGTTACTATATTCCATTAGATCAAACTAATATGTTTTAATGATATTAATTTCCTAAATACTATTATTTAATGTTCTCCCTTCTATTTCAAAACTCATATCATGCAATATTCCTATTTTACCTTATTAATTTCAATGTATAACTTAATTCCTTTCTCTCATGGACTATTTTATAATACTACCATTCATTATGCTTCATGACATGAATGTGGTACCCATTTCTCTCCACAGGTTCCCTTATTTTAATCTATGATTGATTTTGTCTGATTATATGTTTTTAATTCATATTCAGGAGGATGTTAAGATGAGTGGGACCATATGGAGAACCAATGAATTGGCTAAATTTGAGTCTCATGAGATTTTATGTGCAATGGTCTTGGTGGTTATCCTTGGCTTGTGGTAACTTGTGTGACAATATTGACGGTTATCCTTGACTTATGCTAGCTTCTGCAATGGTCTTTGCAGTTAGCATTGACTCATTTTAAAGTCATGTTTTATGTTACTTATTAATTACTATTACTAAATGTTTTTATGATTCCATGTGTATTTGTTATGATTTCATATGTTATATGCCTTTTTATATCATCATGTCATTCCTTATATCCCATGTGCAAATGATTTGTTCTTATAGTTATTACCTTACGGGGATATTTAGATCATCCATATGTTTTTGTGTTCCCCTAGATACCCTATTAAAAACATTGATAACAATGGATGTTAGAAGATCTATTTGAAGATTATATAATGAAATTTTTATTTCAGTTCGATGTTTTTAGTTTTATGTACATAGTCTTCCAATACACTAGACTTCACAGTCACTAGACTGTACTTTGATGAATATTTATGCATAAAATCATGTAATGTTATTTTTAATAGGCTATTGTCTCTATAGTTGGTATCCATGGATGGTCTAGTTTTTTTATAATATCAATAGAGAAATTTAGTATGAACATTAAGGATGAGACTATGTATTATAAAACACACATAATTTTCTCAAGTATAGAGTAAGTGTATTTTCAAGAAAATACATCCTGGTATGGATACAAATAGGATGAGTTGGATATGGCAGAGATGTGTATAGGGTAAAAACTAAAATAACCACATTGAGCAAGACTTCAGTTGGAGCTACTTCACGACAACAGGCCTTATTGCACTCTTGGTTTGATACTCATAGGGGATATTCATTGGTAAATATATAGGCATATAAGAAACCATTATTAAACAGAAGTAAAAAAGTCTATATGAATATATGTTATGAAATATACACAGAATAAACTATATTGAAGCATTGGTAATAACAAGTTACGATATACTTCTCCTTTACAAGTTTATCATCTTATGGTCAATGTTTCCATTTTAATGTTGTATATATAACTATTCAAGCACTATAATTTTAGACACATCTTCTAATTTAATGATAGGAAATATAATAACATCTTCCACCAATAAATGTTATAGTGAATTGGAATATTTGTCTAATTGTATGACTGATATGATGGGAACTGGTGCTCAAAACATAATCACATTACATTCTCAGTTGGATCATGTTATGAATAAAAACATGAATCAAGTGGAACACCCTCTTTCTTCAATGGAAGAGCAGGCTTCCATTCAATCATTTATGTAGAAAAGTATTCCCATATTTAGTTGGTCTTATGATCCCTTGTCATGGAATATCGCATTAACTCCATTGTATAGATATTCTCTATCCTCCTGTGATCAGAAGAAAAAATGTTGTACTAAAGGTCTATCATATTGTTGGGGATTGTAATCTGTGGTGGAAAATGATCACAAATATGAATCCTTAGGAGGAAATTGATTCCATATATTTGAAGGAATCCAAGAGAATGTTTTTTAATAAATATGTTCGCTAAACACTCTATCTCAAGATGGAAAGAGAGTTCCTTAGACTCATGCATATAGAAGATGAGTCCATCATGGAATATAAATAAATTTTTACAGGGCTTTTAAGGAACACCTTAGGACATTTCTTGAACACTAAAATCAAGGTGGATTTCTACTTTAGCAGATTAATCTGATTAAATAAAAATAATTAGATATTCAATATTTTTATAGTTATGAGGAAATTGTCTGTTATTCCCTGAATTTTGAAACAATGATCGGAGACTCTCAGTGGTATCTATGTCCCTATGACATAATGTAGAAAATTTAATCTAATATAGGTGGTCCCGTTAATAAATTCCATGATCGAAAATTCCAGATCATCCCATGTGTAAATTTTTTTAGAATAAGCATCAGAGGATCAGTCTGAAGGGATTGACTAATTTCCTCAAATGTGGAATATTGGGACATCTGCATAAAAATTTCTGATTGTATAGAAAGAATAATGCTAATTTGGAAGAATAAAGGAAGCATTATATCAACACTCATCCTATTTTATAATGTTACAACATTAAAAATCATGGACATTATGTGTTCAATTTTCCAAAACAAGTTATATTAGAGGAAATCAAGAACAACCTCCAAGGAAACAAAGAAGGGGATATGCTATCACTTATGCTGAATTAGATCCAGAAAATGTTGTCCCGAAATGTCTGATAGTTTTTAGTTATTGAATAGTGAATGTACTATTTTATTCTCGTTTAACATAATATTTCATATCTTTCTCGATTAGTCGGAATAATTAAACATCTCCTAAAAATTAAGTGGATAAGTTATATGTTAGCACAGAGAATGGGAAAATTATTGAATCAATGGTCTACAACTCCTTCCTAGTTAACATTTATGGACATAACATCCCAAAAAATTTCATTGTATATCATTTAAAAAAAGTTGACTTTATCTTGGTCATGTATTCTCTATATCTATACAAAGCCAACATAAACTGTATAGAATGGTAGACAACCCATCACATCATGAAGAATACTCCAATTCATTAAAACTGTAAGTAGGAAAATAAATATCCTTTACAATAATTGTCTAATGTGTGGATATTATTTCATTATTTTCAATAACTTCTATCTCAAATTTTTTATAAATAAGAGAGAATCATTCTTGACGACATGCCCATCATGAGGGTTACACTGATTGATTCCCATAAGAGTTGTCTGGTATTCCTATAGATCGATAGGTTGATTTATTAATTAAAAATATTATAGGATTTATTCCTAGATCAAATACACATAATTGTGTTGCCAAATTAGATATGGATGAACTAAAGAAGTAGTTACAGGAGAATCTTGAGAATGGTTTTATATGCATTATTGCTTCACCATGGGGTGCACCAATCCTATTTTACAGAAAGAAGGATAGGTCAATGCACCTATGCATTTATTATCATCATCTCAATAAAATCACAATAAATAACATGTGTCCACAGCAATAGATATATGACTTGTTCCAAAGCCTAATGTGGACAGTTATTTCAATAAGGTGGACCATCGGGTAGGATATCCCTCATTTAAGGTGATGAAGGTAAATATTACCAAGACTGCATTTTTAATGAGGTATTGACGCTATTAGTTCATAGTGATGTCTTATAGACCAACTAATTATCTATTAAATTTTATAGATTTAATGAATTGAGTCTTCATATGTTTCATAAAAAAAGTTTTTGTTGTCTTTATCGATGATATTCAAATATAATCCAAGAGCAAGGAGGAACATGAGGGGCATTTGAATACTGTGTTAATGACTTTACAAATGGATAAGTTTTATGAAAATTATAATAAATTTGAGTTCTAGATGGATGAAATATCATTAATTGGTCATATTATTAGCAGTAAAGAGATATATGTGGTCCCTTATAAGGAAACAACAATTGAAGAGTGGCTGAGGTTAACATCTATAACGAAGAGCAGATGCATTTTTGGTAGAGTGGGGAATTATCAATTATTTTTTATGAACCTTTCATGGGTTTAAACCCCAATGAAAATTCTTTCATATAAGAGAGTATTTTTTTTTCTAGACTCAAGTATGTGATGACTGTGTTAAGAAGCTTAAGAGGAGGTTAATCACTGTGACAATACTCACACTCGCAAAAAGTAGAGAACCCTTATTGGTGTAATGTGATGCTCCAATAAAGGAATTAGGTGGTGTGCGGAGGAAAACTAATGAATTGGTAGTTTATGTATCATGGAATATGAAAATTCATTGTAAAAACTATCCTAAGCATGATCTTGAGTTGGCGTACGTGAACATTGCATTAAAAATAATATGACATTATCTCCATAGGGAGAATTGTGAGATATATACTGATCACAGGAGTCTAAAATATATATTCAGAAAATCAATGATTAATATTCTCTAGTGATGATAGATAGGTCTCATCACGGTTTATGACTACTCAATCCACTATAATCCTGGTAAGGGAAAAAAGGTAGTGAATTCTCCTTTAAGAAAGTATCCGCTAACTTTATCAAAATGGGTACTGAAAATGAACCAATATTATTATATTTGTATGGTATCAACTTGGGGAATATTAATGGAGGATTATAATTATTCCATTTATAAATGATTTCTCAACCATCCCTCATGGGGAAAATATTGAATTCTCAAAGAAGATAAGTTGAAATTTAGAAAATGGTATAAGCTATTAAAAATGGGAAATACTATTAGTTAATGATTTATTAATAATAATTTGTATGATTTGGTTCATGATAATGAGTGTCATATGATCCAGAGATAAAGATGGTTACTTTGAATGATTCACATTGCTCATGTAGCTCAACTCACCTAGGTAGCACAAAGATGTATCGAGATCTACGAATTAACTTTTGGTGGGAAAATATGAAGAAGGAGATTGATGAGTATACACCAAAGTTCATGGTATGTCATCAAGTGAAAGCTAAAAGAAAAAATTATACATGGGTGATGAAACCACAATCCATACTTGAATGGATGTTGGAGAACATTACCATGGACTTCATCGATGTACACCCATGAACATCGATAGGAAGCAATCATATATGTGTCATTGTCGATCATCTTACAAATATAGCTCAATTTATTACAATTCAAGAGAAATTATCTTCGGATCAACTATTCATCTTATATATAAATGTGGTGGTAAGGCAGAATGGAGTACCACAATCAATTTATCCAATAGAGATGCTAAATTCTCCTCGAGGATTTTGAAATTTCTCCAACATGCACTATGAAATGAACTAAACTTCAGTAAGACATATCATACTCAAACTTCTGGCCAATATGAGAGAACGATTTAGACATTTGAAGACATGTTTATATCTTTTTCTATGGACTTCAATGTAGGATATGCAAATAATTTTCAACTGGTGGAATTATCCTACAAAAGAGTTTCCACTTGAGAATCTAAATGGCACCATATGAAGCCTTTTATAGGAAAAGGAGTAGAACACTAGTATGTTGTGATGAAGTCCGTTTCCATTAACTATTAGGAAGTAAAACGGTCGAAGAAATGGTGTATAAGGTGAAAACCATTCTGCAACACTTCTTGGCAACCCAATGTCGATATAAGTGTTATTCATACAATCATCAATGAGACCTCGTGTTCAATGTTAGAGACATGGTATTTCTACTCATATATCGGTTGATTAAGGTAATGTGGTTTCGAAATTAAGGAATTATATGTCCCAGGTACCTCACCTCCACTGATATTCATGATCATTTTGGGGTTGTGGCTTATCAAATTGCACATCCACCTACCATGTAAAATGTACATGACATTTTTCAGGTATCCCTCATAATGACTTATAGACCAGATCCTTAACATGTACTCTCTACATATTTTTTATAGTTAAAGAATGATCATTCTTAAGAGGAGTATCTCAGGAATATCATGGATCAAAGATAAAATGTTATACTGAAGAAGAATACACACATGGTCAAAAAACAATTGAAAACCCATAAGTACAAAGAGGAAACAAGGGATATGGAGGGAGAAATTATGGAAAAGTACTCGTACCATTTAATGGATTAGAATTTAATATGAAATTTTGAGGGAAAATTTTTAGAACAGGGATACTGTAATAACCCAATGTTGTATCAATAAAAATTACATTCTTATAATTATTTCAAATATTCAATGAAATCATGAAAAATATAATCTATTATGAACTATGTGACCTTTAAACATTATATTTATGTGGTTGTAATTTTTAAAATATGGCATACACAGTTTCGATTGATATGATTATTGGTGTCCGATAAGAAAAATATAATTTTGGGGGAATAAAAACCTACCTTTATGAATATTAACCTTCCCTTATGAATTGTTATATGACCTTTATGAATAATAAATCTCTAAAGAGAATAGTGTCCTCATTCATGAATGTGTGAATAAAATTTACTAATCTTATAAGTTATAATATGAACATAGTAAAAGTATTCATATTTTTTTAAGTCATAAATTATTAATTACAATTAATTAATTAATTTAAAAGAAAATTAATTTTTATAAAAGGTGTTAAAAAATTAAAAAACATCATTTCTCATTTTTTATGATAGTTTTATATGCCATATTGTAATTTTTTAATTCAATATAAAATCAGTTATAATTGTATATTCTATATTTTTCAAGTAAACTATGGTTTTAAATAAAAAATAAATTACATGTATATAGAAAAATATTTTTTAAAAATGGATTTCATTTTTTTATCCTACACATTGGTAATTTGATAGGGATAATATTTCAAATTTTTATAAAATATTTAATTTTTGATAAATAGTAAAATACAATAATTCACAATATATGCTAAAACTTGAATTTATGCATCATGCATGAGTCATGGATGATAAAAATTACCAACAGATCATAATAAAATTCACATATTTCTATTTATGGTCACATTAATCCTTATTATTTCATCTCTTCTAAAAAAATAATGCACTAATGATTAAAATAATAAGAAAACCCTACTCAAATACACAATGAAACCCACCGACACTCCCCTATTCTCTTCACTCCTCTCAAGAGTTGTTACTTCCTAATTTATTATCAAATATCTCTCCAAGATCATTCCCCATGTTAATATTCCATTGGTATACTCAAAAGATAAGATAATCTCACCTTATGTGGCGCTTAATGGAAATAAACTCTAGAGTTAAATTCTTCTTTCTGATTCATTTATTTTTTTTTCAAGTTCTTTTTTTTGTCGTTCCTCAACTACCTTCACCCAAATTGTACGATAACTCTAGTAAAATACATGTATTTGAATTATATTATTCTAATTGGATAGTTCACTATATTCTCCCCTTCCCCATCCTTTTATATTATAAATGAAAACACCATCCGAGATGTGTTGATTTCTCACAATAAAGGAAGATGGGTTTTCAATTTGAATTACCATCTTATAGACCTGACCTAATTTTTTTATGGTTGATCCCGATCATAATATAAGTTTTTTATGTAATTTAATGTTTTTTAATCCTTGATAATTGATTGTTTAGTATAATAATACATAACAAGTTAATTGTGAGTGGAATTTCCAATTTATATCAAGTGTATATGATTAATAATATATATAATTGTTCTCATTCACTCCAAATTACAAAATGAATTTTATAATCATGTAAACATATGTATTTTCAATAATAAGAAATAAATTTAATTCTAGACAACATCTCTCATCATAATTGTGTATCCAAACATGAATATTATTGAACATATCATTGAAACCATGGAAACAAATTGACCATAACAATGAAATTAAACCTCATAATAATAAAAAAGGATATGAATGAACACAAAAAAGTTATACTAAATAATTTACATGTAAAATAGGTTCTATAAATATTAATTAATAATCCTACCCGTATTATTTAGTTTATTAATATCAAGTGAATCACACCATCATACTAAAGGATATGATCCTCTCTTTCTCACATTTATTCAAGAATATCATCTATGTTTTGACCTTCTAGGTCTAATATCTAACTACGGGGTATCATTTAGAACCTTCCCCATAATTCACTCATGATGTATAAAATATTATAAATCACTTTCTCTATCATTTAGAGCTCCAATGTACACCCGATACTGTGTTGATATTTTGAATGTGATATAACCTGAACTGCCTTTATTCGCTATGAATGATCTATAACTTTTTTACCCAAATGAAGTTGTATTTTATAATTACGTAAAAATTATGCATACTATCTATATACTTCATAATCATGATTCAAAATCCATCCCTCATTCTCTTTTGGGAATATACATTCTTTTATAGGATTCCCTTCTCGATACATCCCAAAAGGAAAAATCATTTTAAGGGACCATCCCAAATTTTTACCTAATTCCCTATGCACTCTACCATTTGCTTTTGGCCACCATTGTTTTTAAAAAAATAGTATTTTTATTCGTAAAACCTTATTTTTTCTGTTGGATTTATAATAAATATTATTCTAATTTTGATATTAAATTTTCTTTAGTATTTTCATTAACACCGCACTAAAAAAATTTAATGCTAATAATTTCCTAGATACACTTTTTAAATGATGTTACTTATGTTCAAAAACAAATACCATTATATATGACTATATAAAAATATTAATATCCATGTATATTTTAATTCATTTCTATTATGCAATTTTTTATGATATGCTCGTTCATTATGTTTTATGACATGAATGTTACTCCAAATTCTCTCAATGAGTTCAATTATTTCTATATATGATAGATTATATAGGATTTTTTATGTGGAAAGAATATTCATGAACAATTTAAGATGGATGGGTAGAGACATCACTCCAAATCATTTGGTATTGTTCAGTCTCATGAAACATTATGTGTGACGGTCTTAGTGGTAATCCTTGACATGTTCTACGATGTGCGATGGTCAGGGTTGTTACCCTTGTATTGTGCTACCCTGTGCAATGGTCGTGGTAGTTATCCATGAATTATGCGAAAGACATGTCTTGGGTTTATAACACATTATTACAACTCCATAATTATATAATTCTACATTTATATTTTATGATTCCATATGGTACATACATTTTTATGTAAGCATGTCATGACTTTTATCAAATGTCATACTGAATTTTTATTTCATTTACTCCCATAATGGGTTTTTATCTCATTTCATTGGTAATGTGTTTCTTCAGGGTAACCTATAATGATATATGAGCACAATGGAAGTTGAAATCTCAATATTAAGATTAAATAATTATATATTTTATTTAGTTCCATGTTTTTAGTTATATGTATATATTCTTCGATAGCACTAGACTTGATGATCCATGTCTTATTCTCTGATGTATAATTATGCATAAAATCATGTAATGTTATGTGAAAAGGGATATGGTCTCTATATTTATCTAATCATTCATCATAATATATGATAAAAACATTATTTATGGTGTCATTATATATTTTTTAGACATATGAATACCATTTTATTCCACTTCATGAATTTTATTTCTAATTTACCTGAAAAACAAATATAAACAGATCATTGAAATCATGTAAAGAACCCACACAAAATAATGAAATAAAAAATTCTAATAATCAAAAGGTTAAATGATGTTATTTAATGTTCATATAATGTGTTATAAACATGAAATTGTTTTTATAAAATACTAATAACACACATGGAACTATTTTTTAGGAAGGTAAATCATGTTATAAGTAAGACTAACCCAAGGAAAGGTAATTATTTACCAAATTTCCATTATTTGGGTTAGCGATCTACTTCATTTATTATGTAGTTTTAAGATCATTATGTGATGAATTTTGGTTAATATTATGTTTTATTATGTGTACTTATAATGTTTAATCATATTCCATTTTTTCTATTGATTCAAATATCAATTATATATTATTTTTAAGTGACTTTTTGAATATTTTTTTAATTTAATCTTCTAATTTTATAATATTAAAAGTGATTTATAATGAAATTATTAATTTTTGATGATAATTTTATGGTTATTGGGAATTTTTTATAGTAAAGGGTGGGACATTCAAGACACTAAAATGCATTAGGTAGGTGTAAGTTAGAGTTCGGCCGTATAGTTACTCCATGTGTAGTTGCGATGGATACACAAAAAGATGGAAATGAGGATTACATTGTATGGTTGTCGTGAGTATTAAAAATAATTATGTAGACATGAGGGTAAAAATACAAGTATGTAATTCCCCATGACACAATTATGGTTGTATTGTTATTATTTATGTTTTTTGGGATATCTAGTGGATATCTCAAGTTTCTAAAATTAATAATATATGGGTGACTAGTATGTATTTTTGAAAATGATTTCATATGTTTTCAAGTATCCATGATGTAATGTAATTTTTTTCCTACTTTTATATCCCCTAATGAGATTTATATGATCATCCAATGTTTCAAAATTACAATAACATGTTATAGGTATTTGTATGACAATGTGGGTGTGGAGTAAATAATGTAATCTCATTATGTCTCCATTCCTTATGGTCTTATGATTTGAAAATCCAAAACAACTTTTCTTATGTTCTGTTATTTTTCTTAAGTTTTGTTTTTTGAGATAGAATTTTCATTTTGTTATAACAAATGTATCATTACGATTGGTCATTCTACTATACTTAAAGGAGTATCATTAGGATTTTTTATTCAGTTAGACTCACTGATTTCTCATTCCGTCTTTATGATTCAGAATCCCATGTATATGTGATACCGACATCATGATTCTGAATCTGGTGTATTAGTGATACTAATTTTATGATTCTGAATCTGGTGTCTTTGTGATACCGACTTTAGGATTCTAAATCTGGTTCATAAGTGATACCGACTTTATGATTTTGAATCATATGTATATGTGATATCATATTTCTGATACTGATTTCGATGTATATGTGATACCGACTTTGTGATAATTATTTTGGTGTATATGTGATTCTAATTTAATGATTTTGATTCCAGAACAAATGAGATACCAGTTTCAGAATACGATTTACTTTTCCTCATGAATCTTTCATCTTGATAATGTTATTTTTGTTTAAATGTATCATTCCATTGATATTGGATTTTATGTTTTCTTATACTTAATATTTTTCCTTAACATAAAATCATTTCTATTACTTGAAATGATGTCATACAATCTTTTACAAACAAACCATTGTATGATTGAAACAAGTTCATGTCCCTCCAAAATTTAAGTAAAAAATATGACTCTTGGAGTGTAGAGGACCATTGAGAATCATTGCCTATAAATACAAGCTCATTTCAATGAGAAAATAGCTTCATATTTTTGTAGAGAGTGGATGAACTTGACACATGTGAAAAACCTGTAAAGTGATTTCTTGAGAGAGAGGTTCTTTCAACATTTAGTGCATTGATAGGATGTCGTGAGCAAATTTTTCAGATGTGAAAAATATATTTACACTAGCTTTGTGCAGACTCAGATCATGTTGATTGCAGGCTTCAGGGTTTGGAAGACAGAGGTTCTTATTTCTTTCTAAATCGAGGGCTTCCAGGGATATCAAGAAACATATCGGTTATCAGATGGAGGGATTACCTGGTTTTGGGTAAGATATGATTTCTAGAAAGTATAAATCCTGGAACTTTTATCCAAGATTGATGGATACTCTTCACTTTGGGTTAATAGAATAATGTTTCTACATGTTTTCTATTTCAAGTTGTTTTATTTTTTTTGTAATCTTATCTTTGTTAATGATAGAAAGTAAAAAATTCTTATACTTTCTAATTCTGTTACAGGGACTATACTACAAATTCTATATTATTTAAGGTAGAATATTTCTTTTAGGAAAATGTTTCTTTAAGAGGTTTTGTGAATGTTTGTTTAACCTGAATAAACATAACATTAAATGTTTCGAAAGAATTTTTAATGTATAAAATTCACCCCTATTTTATATTGATCATCTACATTCATCATTTCAATCCTAATTTTTTTTGCAAATTCATACAATTGGTATCAATATATGTCTTTTAAATTCTTATATCCACATATATGTTTCCTTGCTCAAGATTTATTTTTATTATTTGATTATAAAAATTTACTTCTAATATGTTTTGTGTAATGAAATTATTTTTAGCATGACATGAATTCATGTTGGATCTCTTGATAATCATAGTCCTACTAGATCACCAATCATCAATGGAAATGATTATGAATATTAGAGAGATCTTAGGAATACTTTTTTCATTAATACTAGAGTGGACAATGCTGTTGTGATTTCTGGAGATTATAAGATTCCTGATAAGGAAGTTATAACTTTTATTAATCAAGAGAAGTCATAATATCAACTAAACTATAAGGTGACCAATACATTGTTGTTTTCCATGACCAGGATTATATATATCCAAATTTCATCCTTTAAATCTAGAAATAGTATTTGGAAGAAGCTTGAAGTAACTCATCTGGGAACCTCCAATGTTATCGAAACTATAAAATATATGTTCAGAGATGAGTATCATGGTTTCTACTTTCATAATGTAGAACCTATATATACGGTACAACAGAGATTCATGACTATTATAGAAAGCTCACAATCAATGGGTGAGAAAGTTCTAGAGGATGATTCTCTTGTAGAATTGATTATGTATATAGTGATTAATGAATGTGAATCCTAGATAACTACTATAGATGAGAATAGAAAAGTCTCACAAAATACTCTTGATGAGATTTTTGGAAGTCTTCTTCAACATGAGACTATAATAATGTTATATGCTGAAAATGTTAAGAAGAAGAATGAGAATGGGGGTGTTGCTTTTACAACTACTTCTAATCTTATTAATTCAAAGATTCCTAAGAGAGTTACATTATCTAAACCAAAGAAGTTCAATGTTTTATCTGAATCACGTTAAATTTAACATTCTAAGAATGAACTATATAACATTTCTCAAAGGATAAAAATTTATGTTTGGAAGAAATAATTTCTGTATAGATACAAGAATAATGATGGAAAAGAAACAAATTATGGAGAAGTGGAAATCTATGAATGTAGAAGAAATGGTCATATCAGAGCTAATTATCCTTTACTTAAGAAAAGAGATAAAAAGAACATGGATTAAGAGAGAAACATGATGAAGTCCTACAGATCAAAACATATGAAATTCATAAAAAACAATGACACATGTAGTTCTAGTGGTGGAGATTATTCTGACAATTCGTCAGATTATGAGTCTTCTGAGTAGATGAATATTGGTTTAATAGCTCGAGCTCAATTTTAAAAAAAATGTCTTAAGAATAAGGTACAAACTGTTGAATCCTTAAAAAATATGTCTTTTAGTGAAAATTTTCATGATACTGATTTTTCATCAGATGAAGAATCTTCTTCATTAGATAATGATAATGATTTCCCTTCCTATGAGGAATCTTCTAAGTTTTCTATGTTGCTAGAGATGAGAAATGTAAAGTTCCTAATAAATTTGAAAAGGAAAATTCTAGAGAATTTATTTTAAAAAATTAACGTTGTAATCATACTAATGATCTTGATAAGAAAAATGATATTTTAGAAAATCTTTCTAAGAAACATGATGAATCAATTTCTGAGAAGGTTAAGATTTCTAAAGATATTAAATTTATTTTATTTGAAAGAAAAATGTTTTATAGGATAAACATAACCTTATGTCTATTATGCCAGAGGATATGAATTTTGTCTTGAGAATAAGATCTGAAATTTTTTCATTGAAGAAACTTCATTCAAAATTTACTTTTGGTAAGGAAAATTTTGAAATGATGTATTCTCATATCCGACCTCATGGTAATAATCAAGAATTAGTTTATTCTCATGATAATCCTATTTTTAGAAACAATTATATTTTTCCTCCTAGGGCTCTTTTTGTAATAAATTTCAAAGTGGTGGGAATTGGAAGAAGAATTGTTCTTTAAATAATCATTAATCTTTTGTGTTTCATAAATCGTATCTTTCTAAAAAAAATGTGGATACCAAAAATTTTATTGTCTAACAGTTCCAAGACCAATGAATTTTATATTCTGAAAACGTAACTCTTCTTTTTCAGGTTAATGAAATAAGTACCAACAATATATGGTAGATGTATAGTTCTTGTTCCCGATACAAGACATGTAACAAAGACTATTTCAAAAATATTATAAAATCTAATGGTAGAAAAGTAACCTTTGGAGATAACACTCAAGTAAAATTTTTTGTACATGTAAAATTATTCTTTATGGGAAATCTTTAATTTCGAATGTTTTATTTGTTAACGGTCTTAAGCACAACCTCATCAGCATAAGTCAATTATGTTAAGATGGATACCTTGTGAATTTTAGAAATGAAAATGGCTTAGTACACAATTCCAAGGATGATTTTATTCCCTTATCCCATAGGAAATAGAATGTATACACACTAAACCTTGATGACATTATATGTCCAGATCTTTTTGGCCTAAGTGAAATTGAAGATAAATCTAAGAGTATTCCAAAAGGTACATTTTCATACCCTTTATTTTATTATCTCAAGTTTCAATTGAATTTATTTCAAATTTTTAATTTCCAGTTTACATTACTACAAGAGATCGGAATTCATATTTTCTCTATCCAACCTCAACCATCAGATTAAATCATATATTTTTTAAATGTTTTTTATCTTATGGAAGCTGAAAAGTCATAGATATGTCTATATAAATGGTATCTCGATTATAAGAACCACACCATCCTTACTGATCTCATTGGAAATGTTCGGTTGCTATCAATGTCCTCATTCTAATTCATTTGTCCCTTATATCTTAAATGACAATGGAATCTTCAAAAGATCAAATGATGATAAAAAAAATAAAGGTTTAGTCAATATGTAGGGAAAGGTTGGTATGCCCTAATTTTTTGCAAAGTATGACACCCTTATTTATAAGGTGATTATAACTAATGGTTGGGAATGTTTTTGTGTGGCTAAGGAGAAACGTAAAGATTTTGTTTTCCCTGACCTGGTTATACAGTTCTATGAATCTGTTACTTTATTTTCAAATGATGGTAAGGATCTGTTTATGTTCAAATTCTATGATAAGACATACATTGTTCCTTATAATAAGACAAAAAATGTTATCAATAGTCCATATTAATTGGAAGTTATCATGTGCTATCAAAAACTCCTTATGAAAGAAGGTTCTTTTGAGAATGTCAAGGCTTTGGATTATCTTGGTCTCAGGTATTTTAAGAATTCTATGATTACAAATCTTACAACTAACCAAAAGATGGTTTATCCCTGGATGCAAGGATTTCTAATCCTTAGAAAATGGGATAAGGACACTCTAAAAATATGTGATATATTTATTTTAGACTTGCTCGTCAACATAAGGAAGTTTAACCATGTTATGTACATGTTCCCCACCATCTAAGAAATAAAAGGTGGATCTATCAGATCTAAAATTCTTATGTATCTGGAAACTATCTTCAGGATAATTGTTATGTTCCTTCAAGAACTAAATGTTTCATGCCGATAAGTCTCAATGCCTTTCAATATTTTTTTACCCTGTTATGATACTCTAAGATGAACTAAGGTAGAGTTATTACCTGAATACAAATGTTTTGAAGAAATGGTTGTCTAGAACAAGGGATATTGTAATTGACCGGACCTCTCCAGTCAATTAATCTGTAAAAATGTGGTGTTGGAGGTGTTCCGGGAGGTCAAGATAACGTATCCCCAATGCTTTTCCAAAATCGTCTTTTTTGATGAACCATTTGAACGGATGATAGTTTTAAATTGTAACATCACGTTATGTCTTTAGGTACTTTTGATGTTTCTAAATACCTCTATTTAAGAGTAGTGGCTTGGGGTGTGTTTGGGTGAACTTTATGGAATGCTAATGGGCAATAGATTTCGAACGGTTAGCGCACAATTTCTCGAAATCGTACGGCCAAACCATGCGAGGTTGGTGTTTGAGGTAGTGGATAATGCACAGTTAGATCATAATTTTTCAAACTGGGCAGCCTAACCATGCAAGGAGTGTTTGGCGAGGTAGAAGCTAACTCACAGTTAGAGAAATTTTTGGTAAATCGCGCGGACTAACCATGCAGACACTTAATTATAGATCTTAAAATTGTGTATCTAACTCGTTTTTCCTCTAAATTGTTTGTTTAAGCCCCTAAGCGGTCATAACTCGGGTTTACCCTCCCTTGAAGGTAGTAGAACCTCTTCCAATCGTTTTAGAGGCGATCTGAAGGTTTCTCTTGGAGAATAATATGTTATCATTCTAGTTTTGTTGTTAGATTAATGTAGATATACTCTTCCTCTTCTCCCACTTTCATAGATATACACCTGTTATGGGTAGGTATTAGTGTATGATAGATCAAATATGATGAGATTTGGTCTTGGTTGTGTTAGGAGAGGAGATCTAAGGAGGATTCTTGGAGAATCAACCTAGATTTCTTGGGAGTTCTTCTTTGGGGGGGGGGTCATCAAAAACCATTGAGGTAGGGATCTTAACTTTGTCTCTCTCTCTCTTTTGTGCATCATATGGGGTAGGAATCCTCTTGTTTTTCTGAGATAGGGTTGAACTAGTAATTAAATATAATAACTGGTTAAATAACGGGTATGGGGGAACTTTTTTTGTTGGTATTTTGGTTTTATTCCCATCAATTCTTATACTTTGATTATGTTGTTAATTGAATAGGCTTATGCCTTATAACGACCCACACTTTACATACATTGTTAATACTTCAAAATTGAATCACACTTATTACAACATATGACAAAACCACAAAGGACCGTATAGGTATAGTGTCTTTAGAAACTGGGAAACAGAAACAACTGGTTCATAAATCTTCTACAGTGTCTCCCATTTATTTCATCATATCTATGGTCCCTTTTAGCATATTCTACTTAATATCCATCTTCCTGGCCTGGGGAAAAGAAAACATAAAAGGGTGAGCCCAAATTCTCAGCAAGGGCAAATAAAGGAAATAAAAATCATATCATATCTTTTTGAAAATTAAAACCTGCAAAAGAGATCATAATATCTTAACATGGAATAAATCATAGAAGTGAAAATGAGATCCCCATAATCATAACATAAAACTTCAATCTTTGTGGCATGCACACATAATCATGGAAAATCATTTCTTGTT
The DNA here is from genome assembly GCA_963277665.1 of Viscum album. NCBI lineage: Eukaryota > Viridiplantae > Streptophyta > Magnoliopsida > Santalales > Viscaceae > Viscum > Viscum album. The sequence continues at coordinate 49,663,215 of OY728143.1, read as the reverse complement.
AGTCATGACTCATTGCCAAGACTATCTTAGTGGACAAAGTCCCTTTCGGAACCGAGTTCACTCCTCGTTTCAGTCCTGTATCACTGAACCGAAATAACCTTCCGTTCCAGCCATGTCTATCTCATGAGATATAAAATCTTTACCCAATGCATTGGAGGGAGATATAGGTCCCACCCATCTTATAATGAATCCTTTTTTATGTGTGCCACATAATCATAAAACATGCATCATCGCATAACACATGTAACAAAAATGGGATTCTTGAAACATCATGACATCATAAATCAATTCATATATGATAAAGGAATTCATAAACATAATTCCATCACAACATAGTCAAACCAATGTAAAAATATGGATAGAAACAGAACCCTTTATTATCTTAGATGGAAAATAATTTTGATAAAACACTTGAATTGAATTCTTGAGGAAAATATCCTTTCTTCTTCAAAAACATTTTTCCTTTCATAACATGTCATACAACTTTAAAATAAAAGAAGTTGATTAAAAATAAACTTGAAAACATGTAAAGGAAGCTTCTTTGAAGTAATGTTTTAAAAATCCATTCATGCCGTATAAGTTAAAAAAAACATTCTTCGTACTTTTGTCGGAAAAGTCAAAAAGTACCTCGTACGGAAAAACGACAAAAGATTCCTTTCATATTCTTTACTAAAAACTCACCTAAGGGTAAAATTGGATTTAAACTATTTCAAGTGGATGGAAAAAATATTACATATTGAGGGAACATGGATGTGGATGATAAAATACACCCCAGTAAATACTTACGAATAAACAATCTCGGATAAAAATGAGATTGTGATATTTCCCTTACCTTAGGTCCGATTTGCTTTGTTCGTGTCCGAAGCTCCTGTATAATGGTTTAAATAATGTTATTGACTTATTCCAGAATCATACATATTTATATGAGATCATATATGGTCATATTATTAGCTTCTTGTTAGTAATATTTCATTGTTACTTGTTACTTGGGTCTTTATAACTTTTTGTTCTTATGCGTGTTTTGTCGAATAAATTCTTATTATTATCTTTAGGTTATAGATAATTCATTTCCAGAATGGTATTAGTGTAGTATATACCATATTCATTCATTCAATTCATTTATACAATCATTATGAAATGAAGATCATGTAGAACGAGTGGCATCACATCGTGGAGACGGTATTCCGTACGTACGCACGAGTGATGATATCGTTCCTATGATCGTGGAATTGTATTGGAGTATATATATATATTATTTCAGTATCAATATTACTTAATAATAATCATATATAGTTACTCATTACACCATTATACCCATCCTTGTAAGGTGATGGTGGAAAATAGATTACACCACGGCGTGGAGACGGTATTCCGTACGTACGCACGCGCGGTGATTTCATTTTTCCGTAGGATGGATAGAAGGTGAATTAGGGTTGTTTCATATTTATAATAACATATCAGTATGTAAGTAATACTGATGTTATTACTTTATCATGAAACAACTAAAGAAGAAGAAGTTGAAGAAGAATGAAATTGAAAAGATCGGTAATGGATATTACCTCTTCTTTGGAACGTCTTTTTGAATCCTCCACTTAAGGAACTATGATTGGTCTTTGGAGAAGACCAGGACCTCTAGGATTATTCTAGGGAAGTGGAGAAGGGAAAATGGCAGGGGTTGGCCGATCTTGAGTGCTCAAATTGGTGTGAGGAGGAGGGGGAGGAGGTGCCCTTTTATAAGGGAGGAGAGGGGCACCTTAGGAATATCTCAAAATATTATTTTATATTAAAGTCAAAATCGATTTATAATGGTTCCAAAGGGTCTTATTTAGAAGCTAAAGTGGGGATGGGTCGAAATCCTATCAACCAATAGGATTTATACAAGTTTAGGGTATTATTTTAACCTTATCAATTAGATTTAACTCTAAGTTAATTAATTTAACTTTTACCGTGTCTTTTTGTTTTCTTTCACTATATGGTTAATACACTTACTATAACATGTCAAACGAACCCCAAATTGTTTATTTTTAATATATATATCCTTATCTAAGTCATTTGGCCGAACCTTAGATTTTTAGGAATAAAATAACAATTAATAATATAATATTTGATTTAAAAACTATTTTGTGTCAATTTTGACACTATTTGATATATGATTTTTGTGAAAGTCATAACAGAATTATATGTTCGAACCAAGTTGATTAAATCAACAATAATATATCATAGTAACCTAGAAAATTAGTGGAATTCATAAAAAGTCTCAAATTACATTTATTTTGGTATTTATATTATCAATTTTGTCAATATTTCATTAATAAGATAATTACTGCATCATCTTTGTGTCATAAATAAATTAAATTATTTGATGTCTAAAAATTACAAATAAAATACCATCATGTAGGAAAATGTTTTAGCTTTATAATGAATATTTACAATCGAATTTATCTTATGTATAACCCTATATTAAAAATGCTTTACTTATTAAACTTTGATTTTAACTATTTTAACCCTTCTTTAAATAAATTAATAATAAATGTCCTAATCTAATCCAAGTGGGCCTAAATGGTCATATTTTATTCCTAAGTTTGTTTTTGGTCGAATTACACTTGTCCAATAGAGTTAGGACATGTGTTAGGGTAATATTAATATCATATTTACCCTTAGTTACCCTATTTACTATTAACCGCGGTAAAAAAAGTAAAAAGTTACTATTCACCAAAAAATTATTTTCATCTCATTGAACCACATTTTAGACCTTGATATTAACCGTGTCTCTCGGATTTTCGAAATTCCATTCACAGAAGCGGTAAAATTAAGTTTTATGCAAAATTCAGTTTTTAACCTACCACTTAGTGGTTTCACTATTCATCAAAAATTGAAAGTTTTCAGAAAAATACCAAAATTTCACCCTAGGCTAATTTCGATATTCTGAGTCCAAAAATGAAGTCCATTTTGAAAAATAAAATTTATAAAATTTCAAAAAGTGGTTATTACTATTCATAACGGCTAGTTTTAATAGCATATTGTTGTTTAGTGAAACTCGGTATTGCGTACGACGCAAGCTATCGAGAACGGTCGCGATTGCGTGTAAAGCAAGCCAAGTAAGTGTTGTGTAGAAAAAGATTCCTTTGATGATTTATATAACATAAAAGTCTTGGGTGTTACATTCTACCCCCCTTAAAAAGAATTTCGCCCTCGAAATTCGTCACTTTACAACAAACAAATGAGGATACTTCTCCCTCATCATATCCTCAAGCTCCCATGTAGCTTCTTCAAGTTGGTGGTTTCTCCATAAAACTTTCACAAAGCGAGTGGTCTTGTTTCGTAGGACTTTTTCGCTACGATCCAGAATCTCTATCGGATGTTCTTCATAAGAAAGATCTTGCTCCAGCGGTACAACTTCTGAGCTGAGTACATGTGAAGGATCTGGTATGTACTTTCTCAGGAGAGATACATGGAACACATCGTGAACTTGAGAGAGATTCGGTGGAAGCGCCAATCGGTAAGCTACCTTCCCAACACGATCCAGTATTTCAAAAGGACCGATATATCTAGGGCTCAACTTCCCCTTCTTTCCAAATCTCATAACCCTCTTCCAGGGAGATATTCGTAAGAACACATTATCACCCACTTCAAACTCTAGGTCTTTTCTTCGGTTGTCGGCATAACTTTTCTGTCGACTCTGAGCTGCTCTTATGTGTTGTTGAATAGATCTGACCTTTTCTTCCATTTCATCAATGAGATCAGGTCCTAATAGCTTTCTTTCCCCAACTTCTTCCCAGCAAGTTGGAGTCCTGCATTTCTTTCCATAGAGAGCTTCATAAGGAGCCATCTGAATACTGGAGTGAAAGCTATTATTATAAGAAAATTCCACCAAAGGTAGGTGTTGATCCCAACCTCCTTTGAAATCCATATAGCAAGCTCTCAACATATCTTCTAGGGTTTGAATTGTTCTCTCAGACTGACCGTCTGTCTGGGGATGATAAGCAGTGCTGAAACTCAACTCTGTATCCAGAGTATGCTGAAGACTTCGCCAGAACTTCGAGGTAAATCTCGGATCTCGATCAGATATAATAGAAAGTGGTACTCCATGCAATCTTACCACTTCCTTTACATATATCCTGGCAAGCTGATCTAGAGAGAAATCCTCTCTAATAGCAATGAAGTGTGCAGACTTTGTAAGACGATCAACTATGACCCAGATAGCATTATTGCCTTTGGATGTTTTAGGAAGTCCTGTGACAAAGTCCATAGTGATGTTTTCCCATTTCCATTCGGGTATGGGTAATGGTTGTAACATCCCCTTAGACTTCTGTCTCTCAGCTTTAACTTGTTGACAAACCAAGCATCGCGAGACATATTCAGCAACATCTCTTTTCATGCCATCCCACCAGAAGTACTCTTTCAGGTCCCTATACATCTTCGTGCTTCCAGGATGAATAGAGAATGAAGAACTATGAGCCTCATCCAGAAGCTCTTTCTTTAATTCGGGGATGGGAGGAACACAAACCCGAATCCTGAACTTTATTATCCCATCACAATCAAGGTTGAATTCAGGAACATTTCTCACCTTCTTTTGTAACTCGACATCTTCTTTCTGTGCCTCTTTAATCTTCACATGTATAGATGGTTGAACATTCATTTGAGAAAGATAAGATTTTTCCCCTTCCATTATAATTCCAAGATCCATCCTTTGTAAATCCATAAATATTGGATCTTTTGTGATCCTCATCATGGATAAACTAGCATGGTCTTGTCGACTTAATGCATCTGCCACCTTGTTTGCTTTCCCAGGGTGGTAATGGATTGAGCAGTCATAATCCTTAATCAGCTCCAACCATCTTCTTTGGCGCATATTCAGATCCTTTTGTGTGAAAATATACTTTAAACTTTTTTGATCAGTATAAATATCACACCTTTCACCATAAAGGTAATGCCTCCAAATATTTAATGCAAAGATTACCGCAGCCAACTCCAAATCATGTGTTGGGTAATTTTGCTCATGGATTTTCAACTGTCGTGAGGCATAAGCTATCACCATATCATTTTGCATAAGAACACACCCCAATCCCTTCTTGGATGCATCACTGTAGATCACAAACCTTTCTCCACTACATGGCAGTGTGAGCACAGGTGCACTGGATAACCTTCTTTTCAACTCCTTGAAATTCTCTTCACATTCCTCTGTCCAGACAAACTTAACTCCTTTCCGAGTCAACTTGGTGAGTGGATTAGATAATCGTGAAAAATCTTTTACAAAACGTCGATAATAACCAGCCAAACCAAGAAAACTTCGGATCTCAGTTACTGTTGTTGGTCTTGACCATCTTTCGATAACCTCTGTTTTTGCTGGATCCACAGATATCCCCTCTTTTGAGATTATATGACCCAAAAATGCAACTTTTTGAAGCCAAAATTCACACTTGGTAAATTTGGCATAAAGCTTCTCCTTTCTCAGGGTCTTCAATATAATTCTCAAGTGATCTTCATGCTCTTCCTTGCTCTTTCAATAGACAAGAATATCGAATATAAAGACTACCACAAATTGATCAAGATAGTCTCTAAAGACTCTATTCATTAGATCCATGAAGATAGCAGGGGCATTAGTAAGACCAAATGGCATCACTATAAATTCATAGTGTCCATACCTTGTACGGAAAGTCGTCTTTGGTATATCCTCCCTTTTGACCCTTAATTGATGATACCCTGAACGAAGATCAATCTTGGAAAAGTATTGAGCTCCGCGTAGTTGGTCAAATAAGTCATCAATGCGTGGGAGAGGATATTTGTTCTTGATAGTGATCTTGTTAAGTTCTCTATAATCAATGCAGAGTCTCATTGATCCATCTTTCTTCTTAACAAATAGAACAGGTGCTCCCCAAGGTGACGCACTAGGGCGTATGAATCCCTTATCAAGATTCTCTTGGAGTTGCTTCTTCAATTCCTGCAACTCAATTGGGGCCATTCTATAAGGTGTCTTTGAAATAGGCAAAGCACCCGGTACGAGTTCTATTGAAAACTCAACTTCACGATTTGGTGGAAGACCCGGTAATTCCTCCGGAAAGACATCATCAAACTCCCGTACAATGGGCATATTCTTAATCGTGAGTTTCTCACCAACTATTTGAGATAAATAACCTTCATTTAGTGGAATCAATACCCATAAGATGGAAGAAATTTCCACTGGAAGGTTATGTTCATCCTTGCATTGATAGACGATCGTAGGTTGATCTGGAATATGAAATGTGACTCCCCTTCTTTGGCAATTGATATGAGCTCCATGTAGAGAAAGCCAATCCATGCCAAGAATCACATCAAATTCCACTAAAGGAAGGATCACAAGATTTGCAGGAAGCACTTTCCCACAAACTTCGATCGGAGAAGAATTATAAACTTCTGATGCGATTGATGTGCCATTAGGTGTTGTCACAGCTAACTCAACATCTAATTGTTGAGGTAATACGGTGATACCCTTAGAAAATTCTTTAGAAATAAAAGAGTGGGTGGATCCAGAATCAAATAAAACATTTGCTACTTTAGAGTGGATGGTAAGTGTACCTTTCACCACATCGTTATCGTACTCCACATCGCTGATAGAAATTGCATGTGACTTTCCTTTGTCTTTAGCCTTAAGAGTTTGTTGACGTCGACCATCATCATCAACCCTTGGATTTGGGCATTGATTTGCATAATGCCCCATCTCCTTGCACTTGAAACATTGAAGTGTAGAAGGTTCATTCTGTGTATCCCTTCCTTTGTTTGCATCATTAGACATCTTCTTCCCATTATCACGGCATTCAAATGCCCGATGATCTTCCTTTCCACATTTAAAACATTTACTTGTCCCTTTAAGACAACTCCCTCCATGTTTCTTTCCACACTTTCAGCATAAGGGAAAGTTCATCTTCTTTTCCGTGTGCTCTTTAGATTTTTCTTTGAATTCCATCTTCCTCTTCTTATCAAACCCATGTGACTGATGGGTTACTCCAATCTCCATCTCGACTTTGAGAGCACATCGAACGATTTCCTAGTAGCTATTGAAGTCCCTTATGGCTAACGCCCTTCGAAGACTTGGTTTTAAGCCACTAAAGAATCGATCGATCTTACTCTCAGGTTGGATAATAATACCAGAAGCGTACCATGCAAGTCTGGTAAAATTTGCTTCATAGGTACCAACAGATTCATCATCCCTTTGCTTCAGTTCAAGGAACTCTTTCTCCATCTTTGTTCGGAGAATACGAGGGAAGTAATTATTGAAAAATAAGTTCTTGAACTCGTCCCATTCCATAGACTCAATTTCATCCCTTTGCCTTGTATTCTTAACAAGATTCCACCATTGATCAGCATCTCCTTCCAAACGATACACTGCTAGGATGACTTTATCATGCTCAGAACATTGAAGAACTGAAAATATCTTTTCAGTAGTACTAATCCATTGTTCAGCAACTAATGGATCAGTAGACCCGCTGAAAGATGGTGGACACTGCCTCATGAAGGATTCAACAGAATGTTGCTCCCTCCTTTGTTCGTTTGGAAATCCTGCATGATTCATAGCTTGAGAAAGTTGTGTGAGCATGGCTACAAGATTTTGCATTCCAGCTCCCATATCGTTTGGTTGCTCAGGGGGACAATCATTGCATTGCCCATCGCATTCCGCATTAACACGGTTCCTTCGGGTTCCAGCCATTGACTAAAACCAAGAAGAATAGTGTGAGCAACACTAATTATAATAGGAAACCACATAATTCAAGAATAAAATTTTCATGCTTATGGTCTTATCCTAGGTTATTCATGGCCATTTCTAAGATTTTGTTCTATGCTTAGACTTATCCTTAGGGTTCTTACTAAGGCTTTCACATCCTAGTTTCCAAAGGTTGACTATACCTTTCCTCTGATACCAACTGTAGCAGTCTAGAATTACTTCCAGTGGACTACAATTGATACCTATCAGGGCACTCCATGGGCGGCTACACCCCATGGGCGGGACACACCACCATCCCCAGTGGCAGCCATTTCCTCATGAAGCCCTTGGACGGAGAGCCATGCTTCGTCCAACGCTCACATGTGAGAGTTCCCAAGGATCGGATACATTCCTACCTCCTTTGCCTCTGATACCAACTATAACGACCCACACTTTACATACATTGTTAATACTTCAAAATTGAATCACACTTATTACAACATATTACAAAACCACAAAGGACCGTATAGGTATAGTGTCTTTAGAAACTGGGAAACATAAACAACTGGTTCATAAATCTTCTACAGTGTCTCCCATTTATTTCATCATATCTAGGGTCCCTTTTAGCATATTCTACTTAATATCCATCTTCCTGGCCTGGGGAAAAGAAAACATAAAAGGGTGAGCTCAATTGCTCAGTAAGGGCAAATAAAGGAAAGAAAAATCATATCATATCTTTTTGAAAATTAAAACCTGCAAAAGAGATCATAATATCTTAACATGGAATAAATCATAGAAGTGAAAATGGGATCCCCATAATCATAACATAAAACTTGAATCTTTGTGGCATGCACACATAATCATGGAAAATCATTTCATGTTAGTCATGACTCATTTCCAAGACTATCTTAGTGGACAAAGTCCCTTTCTGAACCGAGTTCACTCCTCGTTTCAGTCCTGTATCACTGAACCGAAATAACCTTCCGTTCCAGCCATGTCTATCTCATGAGATATAAAATCTTTACCCAATGCATTGGAGGGAGATATAGGTCCCACCCATCTAATAATGAATCCTTTCTTATGTGTGCCACATAATCATAAAACATGCATCATCGCATAACACATGTAACAAAAATGGGATTCTTGAAACATCATGACATCATAAATCAATTCATATATGATAAAGGAATTCATAAACATAATTCCATCACAACATAGTCAAACCAATGTAAAAATATGGATAGAAACAGAACCCTTTATTATCTTAGATGGAAAATAATTTTGATAAAACACTTGAATTGAATTCTTGAGGAAAATATCCTTTCTTCTTCAAAAACATTTTTCCTTTCATAACATGTCATACAACTTTAAAATAAAAGAAGTTGATTAAAAATAAACTTGAAAACATGTAAAGTAAGCTTCTTTGAAATAATGTTTTAAAAATCCATTCATGCCGTATAAGTTAAAAAAACATTCTTCGTACTTTTGTCGGAAAAGTCAAAAAGTACCTCGTACGGAAAAACGACAAAAGATTCCTTTCATATTCTTTACTAAAAACTCACCTAAGGGTAAAATTGGATTTAAACTATTTCAAGTGGATGGAAACAATATTACATATTGAGGGAACATGGATGTGGATGATAAAATACACCCCAGTAAATACTTACGAATAAACAATCTCGGATAAAAATGAGATTGTGATATTTCCCTTACCTTAGGTCCGATTTGCTTTGTTCGTGTCCGAAGCTCCTGTATAATGGTTTAAATAATGTTATTGACTTATTCCAGAATCATACATATTGATATGAGATCATATATGGTCATATTATTAGCTTCTTGTTAGTAATATTTCATTGTTACTTGTTACTCGGGTCTTTATAACTTTTTGTTCTTATGCGTGTTTTGTCGAATAAATAATTATTCTTATCTTTAGGTTATAGATAATTCATTTCCAGAATGGTATTAGTGTAGTATATACCATATTCATTCATTCAATTCATTTATACAATCATTATGAAATGAAGATCATGTAGAACGAGTCGCATCACATCGTGGAGACGGTATTCCGTACGTACGCACGAGTGATGATATCGTTCCTATGATCGTGGAATTGTATTGGAGTATATATATATATTATTTCAGTATCAATATTACTTAATAATAATCATATATAGTTACTCATTACACCATTATACCCATCCTTGTAAGGTGATGGTGGAAAATAGATTACACCACGGCGTGGAGACGGTATTCTGTACGTACGCACGCGCGGTGATTTCATTTTTCCGTAGGATGGATAGAAGGTGAATTAGGGTTGTTTCATATTTATAATAACATATCAGTATGTAAGTAATACTGATGTTATTACTTTATCATGAAACAACTAAAGAAGAAGAAGTTGAAGAAGAAAGAAATTGAAAAGATTGGTAATGGATATTACCTCTTCTTTGGAACGCCTTTTTGAATCCTCCACTTAAGGAACTAAGATTGGTCTTTGGAGAAGCCCAGGACCTCTAGGATTATTCTAGGGAAGTGGAGAAGGGAAAATGGCAGGGGTTGGCCGAGCTTGAGTGCTCAAATTGGTGTGAGGAGGAGGGGGAGGAGGTGCCCTTTTATAAGGGAGGAGAGGGGCACCTTAGGAATATCTCAAAATAATATTTTATATTAAAGTCAAAATCGGTTTATAATGGTTCCAAAGGGTCTTATTTCGAAGCTAAAGTGGGGATGGGTCTAAATCCTATCAACCAATAGGATTTATACAAGTTTAGGGTATTATTTTAACCTTATCAATTAGATTTAACTCTAAGTTAATTAATTTAACTTTTACCGTGTCTTTTTGTTTGCTTTCACAATATGGTTAATACATTTACTATAACATGCCAAACGAACCCCAAATTGTTTATTGTTAATATATATATCCTTATCTAAGTCATTTGGCTGAACCTTAGATTTTTAGGAATAAAATAACAATTAATAATATAATATTTGATTTAAAAACTATTTTGTGTCAATTTTGACCCTATTTGATATATGATTTTTGTGAAAGTCATAACAGAATTATATGTTCGAACCAAGTTGATTAAATAAACAATAATATATCATAGTAACCTAGAAAATTAGTGTAATTCATAAAAAGTCTCAAATTACATTTATTTTGGTATTTATATTATCAATTTTGTCAATATTTCATTAATAAGATAATTACTGCATCATCTTTGTGTCATAAATACATTAAATTATTTGATGTCTAAAAATTACAAATAAAATACCATCATGTAGGAAATCGTTTTATCTTTCTAATGAATATTTACAATCGAATTTATCTTATGTATAACCCTATATTAAAAATGATTTACTTATTAAACTTTGATTTTAACTATTTTAACCATTCTTTAAATAAATTAATAATAAATGTCCTAATCTAATCCAAGTGGGCCTAAATGGTCATATTTTATTCCTAAGTTTGTTTTTGGTCGAATTACACTTGTCCAATAGAGTTAGGACATGTGTTAGGGTAATATTAATATCATATTTACCCTTAGTTACCCTATTTACTATTAACCGCGGTAAAAAAAGTAAAAAGTTACTATTCACCAAAAAATTATTTTCATCTCATTGAACCACATTTTAGTCCTTGATATTAACCGTGTCTCTCGGATTTTCTAAATTCCATTCACAGAAGCGGTAAAATTATGTTTTATGCAAAATTCAGTTTTTAACCTACCACTTAGTGGTTTCACTATTCATCAAAAATTGAAAGTTTTCAGAAAAATACCAAAATTTCACCCTAGGCTAATTTCGATATTCTGAGTCCAAAAATGAAGTCCATTTTGTAAAATAAAATTTATAAAATTTCAAAAAGTGGTTATTACTATTCATAACGGCTAGTTTTAATAGCATATTGTTGTTTAGTGAAACTCGGTATTGCGTACGACGCAAGCTATCGAGAACGGTCGCGATTGCGTGTAAAGCAAGCCAAGAAAGTGTTGTGTAGAAAAAGATTCCTTTGATGATTTATATAACATAAAAGTCTCGGGTGTTACATGCCTACTGAAAATCACGGTCGTTGGGGGCCATTTCTTGCACAATTAAATGTTTCCCTGTTTTTCTGGAATGTTTTGTGGATGTAATTTCTTAGCATGTGGAAATTGGTTAATCAAGTAATGTTGGCTGATTAAATGAATACATGGAACCCTTGTATGATCAACCCTGTTAAACGAAATGAAAGAATGAATTTTGTTGGAGTTGTTTGGGGTTTAATTATGTGAAGGGGTATTTCGTGGTTTATTGTGAAACGGGTGAGCAGTGGGGCTGTGGTTGGCATTGTTGTGGGTTGGCGTGTATGATATGGTTGTGATGGGTAGCGAAGCTGTGGAAAATGGTATCAAAGGAATGATGATGTGGTATGGGTTCTGTTTTCAATGTGTTTGTGGTTATGGTGGTTGATAGTAGGGCTGCAGGGATGGGTTGTGCAGATGAATAAAAAGAAGAAGAGTTAGCTAATGAATGGTGGGACATGGTAGTTGATTAAATACCAAAAATAAATGGAATTGTTTGGATGATAAATGAAAATGGTATTGAGTTTCCTTTGTTTTCCCTAACATTATTTGTGGTTGGCAGGGATATGTTTAATAGACAATTGATCTGGTTTTGTTTTTGTTAGTTTCTCTGTTGTTAAGGAACTGATAAACTGAAACTATTGAAACATGAAAATCATAATGGGCTTTGGGGCTGTTTATTAGGTGCATACTTTCGAGGTAGCAGTGTCAAGGTATGCACTCAGATATTTTGTGTAGAATCCTTAAGATGGGATGAGTGGTTGTTATAATTATATAAATCTGTATGTTTTATGTTTATTTATACACACCATCCATGTTGAGCACTACATGCCGAACACCCATGGGATGGGGGATGAGATTCTCAAACATCTAAAGGATGGATGGTTACTGTTCTTCACTATGCTCCCTCTTCCAGGTTCAATATCCCCATATCCTTCAGGTAGGTTACGACAAAAGTTTCCCATTAGTATTCGGGATGAGGATGTGATATTTTTTCCAATAGTCTTTGGGATGAGATTGTGATATGTTCCCAGGTGTATTCGGGATGAGATGTGATATGGTTCCTGGGAGTCTTTAGGATGAGATGTGGATATGTCCGAGGATTCAGTACCGGTGGGATACTATGAGCTTCGTATGGCCAGGTTGTGGCACTTGCTCGAGCTTCATATGGCCAGGTTGCGGCACTAGCACAGGAAGAGGGGGAAGCATCATAGCGTTAGGTGTAAGGGCTTGAGCAGTATTGAGTGGGAAGGTGGTGCAGGGTAACCATACATAGATAATAATACTATACTAATCTATTGACTTGTGATATTTGGTTAGTGTGGCTTGTGAGGTTGGGTGGATAGATTCAATGTTAGGTTTTGGTTCCTTTTTTTTCTCGAGGGGCATTAGGATGTCTCTCCACCATTTCATGAGAGCTTTAGGTTCTCTTACTGAGTATACATGTATGCTCACCCTACGTTTAATTTCAGGTTTTCAGGAGAACATCAGGGACTGTGTGGGACCTTACTAGTTGTGCGTTGGAGTTTTTCTGGTTGCATTTTTTGCTTTCTTCTTTTTGGTATCATACATTTGTGATTTTCTTGTACTTGTACATTTTTTTCAGTATTATATAAAACATGCATATGGGTTTGGTTTTGGGTTTATTTTTATTTACATGTTACTTTTCCTTTTGGTGTTTGACTCATCCTATTTCCATATCTTGAATAATAAAAAGGGTAATGAATCCCATATTTGTGAAAACTCATACCCTTGGTGATCGTCGCCACTCCGGGGCCTACTGGAGGTGGGACTCAGGGGTCATTATCTCCCTTTCACCATTTCCAGCTTAGGAGGGGCGTCATTTGTGGGGGGGGGGGGGTCGTAATAGAATGGTTTCAGCTGTTAAATTATTTTGGACAGAATAATATAATTCATTTCTTGATAAAATGATGGAGGGATTTTTGAATGCCCCATTTTTTTCCTTGAATTTCATAAATGATGATTTTTTCATCTACAATGATTCTTCGTTGTGTGGACATGATTGTGTTTTGAGGGAAATTAATAAGTAATTTATTATGATACAAGACAAATAAAACACCATGAGTTAAATTATCCCAAAAAATATTTTGAATTAGAAGCTATGTATTTTATCTATGAAAAATTGGTGTCATCATTTATATGGGTCCAAATGTGAAATATATACACACCATTATAGTCTTATGTTTATATTCACTGATAGAGAATTAAATCAGTGGCGAAAAAGATGGCTTGAATTGATAAACGAATATGATTTCATGATCAATTTCCATCAGGTAAAAGAGGACAAAGTATTGGTCCCTTGAGTCAAAAACCTCATTCATCATTTACCATGCTTCATTTGGAACATGACCCCTTGATTGATGATATAGTGAATTTTTTCTTATAAGTTGTTTGTTTAATAAATACCTATATTTTAATCAAGTTTCATTGACTTCATCTTTATTAGATATTATTTGGAAAGGGAAGAAAGATGAATGTGAGCTATAGAAAAAAAGTAGAATTGGTTAAATTGTTTACCTTTCTAGAGTTTAAACATGATAAAGAATGTCTCAAATGATTTTTGAAATGGTTGTTAGTGCCTTGTGATTCCTATTTCAAGAATGAATTATTATCCAATGCTTATAGTTCTCCATTTTCATTTCACCCTAGTTGAAAAAAAATTTAAAGAGACCTTAAAATGTTTTAGTACTGGGATGGAATGAGAAGAGATAATAAATATTATACTATGAAATGCATGATATATAAATATGTTAAAGCATAATGGCCATTACATAAATGAATGCAACATCCATTACCAGTACCAGAGTATATATGGGAAAATATATCCATGTAATTCATGTGTGACTACTAAATAAATCATGTGGATATAATGAAATCTGGGTTATTGATGATCGACATAATAAATCAGATCATTTCTATCCTATTCAAGATAAAATGTATTTCTATTAGAATTCTTGACTTTAGCACAAAGATATTTTTATGTTTCATTCATTTCCTCTTTCAATTGTATCTAATCTGGATCCCATGACCACATCTATCTTTTGTAAAGGGATTAAAATGTCATTGGGTACAAAATTAAACATCAGAACTACTTTTTATCGTCAATCTAATAGACATTCCAAGAGAAAAATTCATACATTGGACTAAATTCGTCATGAATTTTAAATGGATTACTAGAGAAGTTGGGATAAAGAACATTATTTAATTAATTTTTCTTATAATATCAATTTTCATCCCCGTATACATATAGAACCTTTTGGGGTTTTGTATGGGAAACACTTTCAAACTCCGATTTTTTGAGATGATGTCTGGGAAAATAAGATGATGTGACCATAATTAGTATATGAAGTAGTTGATAAATTAAATATGATCCAGAAACACATGAGTAATGTTCAGAGTAGGTAAAAATGTTATGAATACAATAAGAGGAATGAATTTTTATTTGATGTAGTCGATCATTTTTTTCTTAGAATATCACCACAGAAAACTATTATGTGTTTTGGTATCAATTGATATCTAAGTCCACAGATTATTGGAACTTTTAAAATCCTTGATAATTTTTTTACCACTCAAATAATAATTAGAATTTATTCTTATATTAACTAAGACAGACAATGTTTTTTATGTTTCGATTTTGATAATGTATGTTCCATATTTATCTCCTCTTTTGAGCCCATAATCACTCCAGCTAAAAGATGTCATTTATTATAAAAAGAAACATGTTCAATTTTTTTATCGAATGGAACATGTATTATGGAATAAGGTAATCAACCATGTAATGGATTTTTTTTTGGAGAAACCACAATGTTGAAGAAGCTACATGGATATATGATAATTCTTGGAGGAAGTGTACCCTCACATGTTTAATAAGTATAAACAAAAATAAAAATACCTACGGGGATGCAATTTCCAGAAGGTAGGGAGAATGATACAAGACAATGTGTTACAAATAAATAAAAAACATGAAATACTAATACACATAAAAAAACAATTTTACAGAGATAATTACATATTAATAATTTAAACATTATTATGAGGCATATATGTTCTGAATATCAATAAACAGTCATCTACAATTTTTATCAGTATTTTTTTTGTAGTCTTAAAATTGATTTTATTTGGATTTTATCATAAACTTATTAAAATTAATATGACACTACTGAATATTAAATTGAATTAATATTTTATTTTCTTAAGGCGTTATGATAATGACATCATTATTATGTTTTCCAGGTGAAATAAAATGAGTTATAATGTTAATATTGTTATTTTTCAATATAAATATGATTTTATGTAAAAATAAAATTAATAATATTTAGGAAACTAATTTATGAAAATAGATATAACTATTTATTTCTAAATATCAAAAAATTATTAGGTTGATTTTTTTTAATAATTTCATTATTTTTTTATGTATAGTGAAATACAGTAAAGTACAACATATAAAATGATCAGTTAAATTCACTATTTGTGATATCATGACGGATGTATGACAACATGTTTCAAACACACATTCACCCCGTAATATTTTGATCACAAAAATTTACATTATACATAGTCTTGGAATGAAATATTAGAATAATGAATAAAATAATGTAAAATCTCTTTCCTCCTCCAATATAAATACCAACCTCATTACCCTAATCCTATGACACCTCTAAATCCCTAGGAATATTAAATGTTCATACAAAACCATGTCCCTAAGTCTATTCCCTACATACAAGACTCATTGGTCTCAGTAAAAGGACAAAACCAAAGTCCTTATGGAGGATCGCAAGGAGGAATGATGAAGAGGTTAGAATCCCCTTTCACTTTCATGTATTATCATTTCAATTCTTATATTTTCTTATACACTCTTCCCCTCCACATATATATTAGTTATGAAATATATATTATATTATATATTCAATATGTTTTCAATTTCATGTAAACAAAAACATCATCTTTCTTCATCTCCTCTTCCGCTTGTAGTCAAAAACTAAAAACAATGTTTGTGATGGGTCGTTTACACAAATTTTGGACTATGTGATTTCAATTTCCCTTATATTCATAGATTATGATCATAAAACCTTTGTAATGGTAGAATTAGATAATAATTTTTTTCATGTATCCTAATTTATTTTCTACAATGTAATTATATTGATGAAATTAAATTATATAACAGAACAAGTTCATGATTATTGAGGTACTACATAAATTTATCAAAAAATAATTATTGTTTTATCCAATGATTCGTCATCATATATAGTTACACAATGATTTATGGTATTATTAAATATTCTATAAACATATAATACCATTTCATTACAATTCTATAATTTATTTTCCTATAAGATAATAGAATCAAATACAATCTATCCATAGATATCATGTAAAGAAAGCACTGCAAACAATGAAATGGAAAAAGTTATAATAATTAATTGGTGAAATGATTTCATGAACCCATAACATAAGGTGTTATAAATATTAAAATTATTATTTAAAATAATAACATCACTCTTTGAAACATTATATAAAATTTGAAAACTTGTTTTAAGTAAGAATAACTAATGATAATGAAATTATTATACCAATTTATATTCTTTGTGTTAACGATCTACATCATTAATTGGGTTGTTTCAAGATCATTTATGTGATGAATTTTTATTTATATTATGTTTTATTATTCTTATTTATGGTTCATACACATATAAATTTCATTATATTGATTCTCATATCAATCATATTTTATTTCTATGTAATGATTCTAATAAAATCATTATTTAAAACTTCTTGTTTTAAAATTTTGAAAGTGTATGTTTTTATGAAACTAATTTTATTTGATGATTAGGTTAAGCTTCTTGGACTTAATTTTTGAATAAAGGTGGGACCAATATCTACCTCCACTATATCAAGTATGTTTTAGTTAGAGGTCAGACGTATTGTTACTCCATGTGTTGTTGTAATGGTCAAACCAAAAAGATGTTGTGAGGGTTCCATTGTAAGGTAGTCATGAGGGATAAAAAACATAAGGTAGAAGTGAGGGATATTATATAAGTAAGTAATTCCCCAAGAAAACATCATGTTTTTATTTATGTTCATTATATTTTGGTGGAATATCTTTGAAATCTCATGTTTCACAATATATGTATGCATACAGGACAAGTTTGTCTTTTTAAAAATGATTTCATATGTTTACAATTATTTTTGGACTAATGTTTTCTGTTTTGACATTTCATTTCCTTTATAGAGATTGTTTTTCTCATACATAGTTTTTTAATTATTTTATTACGATATAAGGATGTGTATGGGAAACAAAAAATATATGTTAAATGTTATAATGATTTGTCTATGAAATCATTTTTGATACGAAATTTTTTTTATTTTGTATGAAATGGATACTTTTTTTGGGTATCTTCTTCAATATAAATATGTAATGTTATGTATGTTTTATATCCCATCTTTCTAAATCTCTAAATTATAAAAAATCCTTAATATTAAAGGATGTGATTTCATGACAAAAGTTCAAGATTATGTAATGTAATAACTTGGTGTCCTTATAGTTACAAAATAAACAGAACCTAATAAAAACTAAATAAGATCCTCGTAACTCAAAGTGATCATAATCTATTCCAATTCATGGGGAATAACAAGAAAAATTCATGTTTATAATGTTAGTATTATCAAGGGATTATGTTTCTATTTAATTTCATATTATTAAATCTAATCAATAAATAATAATAGAATAATTATATTATAATTTATATACATATATTTTTTTATATTATGTTTCATAACATTTTTTTAACTTATATATCATCCATTAAGAAAAAGTGATGAATTTTCATTGGTTTTTTGGACTACTATATACATGTTTTCACTTGTTTTATCATACATCACCTCCTTTAATAGATATATTAATAAATTGTTTTTAATATTAAATATGATTTTTATAATATTATAAATATCATTTTCTCATAAAATTTATAGAATATTAAATATATGATCAACACAATATCATCATTAATTTAATCATTTAATTTATTGGGACTAAGAGGAAACTATAGATTCAAATTTCAAAACATTTGCTTAAATATAACATAAATTTTTATTTATATAAAATTTTCATTTATAATGATAATATACATAAATGATATCATTATTCTCATTCTATAATGTTTTTACATCAATAGTATATCATTATCATTCCATATATGAGGGTATGTTCATGTTTGGGCCAGTTTACCCACTTACTTGAACAATACAATGAATTTGTTTCATCAATGAATATAAGAACATAAATACTATTTTAATGTTATATAAATGTTTATATTTTGGTATTATAGTTACAAATATGTTATATAAATAATAAATTCATTAATAATTCAAACATACTATGATTATAAAGATGATCTGGAACATGAATATTATAGATTTCATGTACATTGATAATGAATAAAACAATGATGAAGGAATTTAAAATATAACTTATTATTTAAATTGATCTATTATAGTGAAATTAGATACAAATTAATGATGAAATTAATAATAGTAATGATTAAGAACACCATTATTAAGAATCTATTTCAGCTGTTAAAAACTATTAACACCTGGTGTGGAAAATCAAGATAATCCAATTATATAATGACTACAAATGAAGAGTATGAATGGAAATATATAATTTACATTTCATAATTAAATTATTTCAATATGTATGTTTATTATACATTATATATATGTGTGTTGAGGGATTTAGGAGTATAAGATAGGGTATTCCATCTCAAATTCCTCTCTTTGAAAGATATTTTGTATCTTAAAACTAATTTCTATTTTGTGTTGAATATTCTGATAATTTTCTATGTTATATCATTAAATTATGTAATTTTATTAATCTAATGAGTAAGAAAAATCTACCTATTAAATTAATATATGATTTAATTTATACTAATCCCATAATTTAGGGTTTTCAATCTCAATTATCATTCATTATGAGTCATGTTATAACCACCATCAATTTTATTATTTATGGTTCATATATTTTCATAGAAGTTTTTTTAGATGTTACTATTGATATTTAAGGGATATAGATGATTTTTTAGCACTATCACATATTATAATTATACAATAGTTTCTTACTCCATGTTTCAAAAACCATTATATGTTTTGGTGAAGTAAAAGTGTGTGATATTAAATAAATAATACATCCCTTTTTGATATTATCATGTAGATGTGGTTAAATATTATATGTAACTAGGGGTAATAAATAATAAAATTGTTAATTGAGAATTGGATGTATCATCAACCTTATTCATGCTGAGTGGGCCTAAGACTACTCACTAGGAGATACACTCTAGAAGGATATTCATGGAATATTCATTTCATGTTAATGAACCATGATTATGGAATTTTTCATCTACTTCCTCCTTCACCAACCATAGAAATATATTAAACATAAATAATATCATCTAGGGGTAACATGACAGAGTAAAATATCCATCTCACATATATTAATATTAGAATGGTACTAGACAATTTTTTTAGGATACCCAAAGGATTTTTTTAATTATAGAATGTTCTACTAGATAACCACATAATTTTGTTGAATGGTGAATTAATAGATGTCCATCTTTCACAATATTAATAGATAGATGTTTAATTTTGAATTTGGTTACTCATTGATAATATGTAATTTATTAATGATTCAAAGGAATATTTCAATGTATGTGACAATTTAATTATTGGGGAACACAATTATATTTCCCCCAAAAGCATCAATATGTATCATGGGGAAAAACTGGAGAGGTATTTCTATATACAGGTTATTATAATTGGATATGTTTCCTAGGTTATGGATTTTATAAAATGTATATTTTATTGAAATTACGAATTCCATCTCTTTGTGATGAATTATTATTTTTATATCGCTTTTTATTTTGTTTTCATGTATACAACATGCCCTCAAATTAAGATGTTTTTTATTAATGTTGTGAATTTTTCATTCCATATCACTTATTTGATGTTTATATTATATAAGAATATACTGACTCTATAACACCCTAATATTTAATGATATAGATTCTTTTTAATTTCATGAATGGAATGTGTTTTATTCTTCACCAAGATTATATTGCTCTATACGCAACACCGTATTATCTTGCAATATACTCCACATTATACATGGCTTCTGTGTCACTAAATTTCAAGTTCATTTGATAAAATTAATTTTAGGATACACGGAGTAAATATTCTTTTCAATTTATAAATAAACTATGTTTTTATTATGTTATACACAACAAAAAAGAAAACTTGCACTATTATCAACACTAACATGGCTTGCGTTACACGTAAGAGCATCCTTGCTCTATAGCATGTGTTGTACCAAATAACAAGATTGACTAATCTACTATATACTTTCAATATAATATATAAATAACCTTTATGAATAGTATTAACCACATTATTAATTTTAAGAAACATTACAATTCATCTTATACATTTTCAAGAACATGATATTAGAAAAAAATCTATTTTCCAAATAAAATAGGTATTTTAAAAAATGTAGTTTAAATGCATTTTGATGGTGGACCCATTTGAAACATAATTTTTGACACATTAAGAAGAAATATTTGACAAAATATACTATTAATTCAGAATCATGACATAAAAAATTAATTTTTTTTAAATTTTTTATATTTTTCTAACAAAATAAATAATTTAATGAATAGTAAAAAATTCTGCATTTTAATTTGAATCATAGTTTTTATAAAATATATTTATATATAAGTATAACAATTTTAATTAGTTTTAAGGTTTAATTAGATTATATTTTTGTAATTTAATCCAGTTTAGTTCACTGCAAGAAATTGTAGTTTTAAATTGGACATAAACACATGTAAATCATTTGATAGTTATTATTTCATAAAAACCTTCTTTTTTGTTTCGACAAAGAGAATTAATTTTAAA
Organism: Viscum album; assembly: GCA_963277665.1. Taxonomy (NCBI): domain Eukaryota; kingdom Viridiplantae; phylum Streptophyta; class Magnoliopsida; order Santalales; family Viscaceae; genus Viscum; species Viscum album. The sequence continues at coordinate 49,641,516 of OY728143.1, read as the reverse complement.
TTAATTTATGAAACATTTATGTTTTTAATATGTAAAAAATGAATTCAATATTTTGAATTATATGGTTCAAATTATGTTAATAGTTAACTTTTATTTTTGAATATTATGTATAATAACTTCAGTAAATATTATATTTACCATGGTTAAAGGGTAAATCTGGTAAATAAGTTTAAACAATAATATTATCATAATATTAAACTACCATACGACATGTCCTAATACTATTAAATTAGATATTCCTTATCCATGGTAATCTTTTGGTTGATTTTGGTACCCCATGGATTCACATTGAAGTGAAAATGTCATTTTTTATGAATTAATTTAATATAAAGATAATTATTACATAAACACATATATTTTATTAAATAGATTTTCATATAGGGTTATGTAATATATCGTTATGTCTATAAATATATATTATGAATATAAACATATTACTAAAATTATGGTATTTGTTTTATTTTTTATACATTATATAAATAAATTTATTAATGAGACAATTTTTATGTATAGATTTATTTATAAATAATGGATTCAAATAAATGATATTATAAATGAAATACTAAATGAAATTTTGTTATTTTGATGCCATACCTGAATATTCTGGATGACACTGACAAATTAGGGTTATATAAATTCTTTTTTTTTGACTAATGTTTTTATGAATTTTTAAAAAAGTCATGTCTGAATTGTACACAAAATTGTCATAAATAATATCTTCAATGATAAAATAGTTTATTAAATGATATTAAATTAAAAAATTAGAATTTTCAGCCAAATGGTTAATATAAGACCAAATATGACATAAATAACTTTTAGTGGGTGGTTTTACATGGTATGGTAATTACATTAACATCACAATGTTTAAACCATATGATATCATGGTAATATTTAAAAGGGTAAAATTAGGGTTCAATAAAAAAGATAATGGTAAAAAATACTCAGAACATGTCTAATAATTATTGGATTGTGTGTATTAAAAACTAAATCATTTTTCATTCATTTTAATATTTTTTTCACCATTTTTAAATGAAACTGTATTTATAATAAATTAATATTTAGAGAGTTTTATAAACAACCCGTCTCCTCTCTTAGAAAAGTGTACATCCTCCCTCACCTATTCAATCTTTTTTGAGACATAAATCTAGTCATAAACCTATACAATTATCTTCTAAGAATTCATAGTTACATTCTATAGGTTATGGTCTTTTTAGGATTACAACTCTAGTTCCTGAAGAGGAAATTAAAATGAGGTAAATCGAGTAAAAGGTATATATCTTCTAATGATTCTTCCAAAAATAAATTTCTTATACATAATAATCATTCATTGTTTCATTATAATGTAATTAAATAAATATCAGTCATATACAAATATTTTATTATAAATATGAAACAACCCTATTTCTCCAATTATCCATCTTCAGAATAATGAAATCATTACGCGTGCGTATGTACAAAATTCCATCTCCATGCAATGTTGTAATTTGTTTTTCAACACCAAAATACATGGATGAGTATAATGGTAGAAATAAAAAATATATATGATTATTATAACATGATAAAAATTCGGAGATAATATACACCATCCACTTTAATATCGTTTAACAATTATATAAATGATATCATTTCTCGTACATACGTACGACTAACCCTCTCCACGACATGATGAGATTCTCCACATTAACCCTTAAAAAAGTGATTATAAATTATATATAATAAATAATAATTAATTATATGACATTATAATTATATATATATATATATATATATTTCATTTACTTACATCCATTCAATTTAATAAGAAAATGAAAATAGCATTCAGGAGTACGTAGGACTTCCCGTCTACATGAACTGTTTATTACATTTCATTCATCTATATATTATAAATATATATTTATATAATGAATATATATTATATATAAATCATTTTTTATTTCTAGAAGTATGTAAATAATTATATATATAATAATACCAAGAATAACACTTCAAAATACGTACAATAAATAAAATCATTATTACCCAAAACATTTTTTAACATGGAATTCTAATATTAAGGTGGTAATATAAAGTGTAAGTGACTCATATATGATATAATAAATAATATTATGGTTATTTTACAAGTTAATAATATGTTTAAACTCACTATACATGAGAATTAGTTGAATACAGATGAAACCAGACCTAAGGTAAGGGATAACCTTGCCAATATTTTTTTCTCAGATTGTTTATTCGTATGTATATATTGGGGATATATGTATCATTCAATTGGATGTTTTCTATATAAAATAATAAATTGTTTAATATTATTCTATTTATATTTAAAGTAATTTTTACGCTTTTTTTACTTTTTGTACGAGGTAGGGAAGAAATCATTCATTTGTTTAACATATGGGGTAATTTGGTATTTTTCAGCAAAAGTATGAGGAAGATGTGTTTTCTACTTATACAGCATAAAAAAGTTTTTACATCTTAAAAAAAATCATATCCATGATGCTTCCTGAAATATTTTTCAATTTTATATTAATAAAAATTATTTTTATTTAATATTTCACAACATTTTTAGAAAGGAAAACATTTTGAAAAAAAGGATATTTTCCTAAAGAATTATGTTCAATTGTTTTCTCAATTTTTTTTATCTATTATGAAATAGGATTATGTATATATACATATTATTAAATTGATTTGATTTTGGTTATGATGGATTTAATTTTTTCTAATACATTTATTTTTTATGAATTTTGATGGAATGATGTTTAAGAAACCCATTTTAATTGACGTGTTATGATATGATGATTGGATTATGTTGTTGTGGAACATATAAAAATGATTTAATTATGAGATGGGTGGGACCTATATCTCCCTCATATGAATTCTGAACTGATCCATATCTCATGACACACATATGAATGGAATGGTAAGTAAATTTGGTTCAATAGTGCAAGGCTGGAAAGGCATGTAAATTTGATTCTTTAATACATGGATAGAACTGCAAGTAAACCTGGTTCAGTAATGGAATATGTCCACTATGATGGTATTGGAAGAAGTGCCTTGGATACTATGTAAATCATATTATTCTCTTATTAGTTTTCCACAATTACATTATTGGTGCCAATGCAATTCTATATTGGTTAATGTTTTTTTATGGTATATGCCTTATGAACGGACAAGATTTATTTCATGACAAATTACTTATTTATTAAAAAATTATATTCTTATATTTTAATTAATATTTTTATGGTTTTCATTATGTTCTCCATGTTTACCCTTACTGATCATTTGATATCACTTTTTTGGTGTTTTCTTATTCCTTATATATAAATAATATTTTTAGGTAGGAAAAAATGGGGATGATCATTAACGGAGATGTTGAAGATCATTCACATTCATAGAGGATTATGTTTTAAGTATACAACTACACTAAACTAGTATTTTCATTGGGTGTATTTATTTTAAATGTATTATGTATTCCACAAAAAATGTAATGTAAATGTATGTCATGATTGGGTCACTATAATTAGTATAAGAGAAAAGATCTATTCATCCTATGAAAACTAGGATTTATTAGGATCCCTGGAGATATTTGAAGGATATATCTAGAGATGTTATAAGGTTAATTAATGTATAGGTTAAAAACAAAGGTTTTTGTGATTATCATGACCAACCAAGGTTTAAACCAGAGATATAAATGATTGATATATTATAATTAATTTAACGTACTTATGTGTATCTAATATCTGATATATAATTCTCACACATTGTTTTCAGATCATATTCAATAGCCATAACTAGAGTGAAAATAGTTAACAAGTGAATGTTATATATGTGGAAACTAAGGGAATAATAATGATCGATTTCCTAAGGGTAAATATCTTGTAGAGAATCATGAATATTGTATTAGTTTGGGTCATACGGCTGAGGATAAAGATAATTTAGATGATATGTGAAAGGTATGAGATTTTCTTAGAGTAATATTTACATAAAACCTATAAATCTTGTTTTTTATAAACCTTATGCCATGATTCTTATTTTAGGAAATATGATTATGATAGATCTGGAGTAATGGTTCATGAATAATGTTCGATGATTGAGGTGAATATGCTTTTGAAAACAATGATTATGTAATATTAATCATGAAATATATAAGTGCTTTCAGTATATGTTTATAATTAAATATTTTAACTGATATGTTTAATAGTTATATGGATAAAAAATGTGATTATACGGTAGAGTGATATACTTGGAGATTAAATGATTAAAAGATGTATGACCCCTAATATTTTCGTATGTTAAGCTAATAATGTTTTTATAAATATATGCCAAATTTTAATAAGAAATTTGGATGATACTCATATCTTAGGAACTGACTATGGAGTTGTTGAAAATAGTGTTGTGATATCATAGATGAAGTATTGTACTTTTTGGGACTTAATTAATATATCTAATATGTTTTGGAATAAGGAAACATGCATGGTTTCAATAATGATATTTGACAATTCAGGATACCACGATGACTCAAGAAAATATATAATTAAGGTATTAATTTTTTTTGGAATGTGACAATCAAGAACTTACATATGATATATGGGTGATGAATTTTATGTCGATTTAGTTCAACTTTTTCTAATGATTTATATTTTCTCGTTTTAGAAGGATTGTAATGTTATTAATTTATGGATTGAATGTGTTATATTCTTGTTGATGTTTTTTATATTAATTTCTAATTTCATATATTTGGACTTATGAATTCTTGATAACATGTTCAAACCTTTTTCTATGATATATGGAATGACATTTTATTATATCACATGATCTTTTAACACTTCACGAATAAAAATTTGTCTTTATTTTATTAAATAAATTATTAATAGGAATTTTATCATGGAACGATCAATGATGAGATTGTATTGAGACCATGTAAGTATTTCATTCATGAAAAAATTCATCAAAAATAGGAAATACATCTTCACGCCATAAATTTTATCATACTAACATCTCACCCGATTAATCAGATAGGACCTTAAATCATCGTAGATTTATGGATTTGTGGTAGTAACCTTTCTCCAAAACATATTCTCTATCACTATCCATCAGAACTTGATGGGTTTATTTCTCTTCCATATCCATATTTCCCCTACCAACATGTGTTAACCTATGTGGAAACCCACTGATGTGTTATTTTTGGAAACCATTACGTTTCTAAGATGACTTTTTAAAATTATGTTTTAGTATCCCTTTTTATGATGTGGGTTTCCATGAAGGAATATTTCATGTATAAAACCATTAATAACCCTGCAAAATTATGAGGGAAAAATTCATTTCAAGGGTGGTAGAATGTAAAACCCAAATATATTATGAGTTGTATTCTATTTAATTTATTTGATTTTATTTTTTGTACAATACACGATGATTATCTTGCACTATATGAAACACCATATTATCATGAAATATACTCAACATTATTCTTGTATTGTGTTACACACAATTTGACGTTCTTTAGATATAATTCCATTCATGGAACACTGAGAATATATTTTTCTAATGTATAAATGATCTATGTTTAGATTGTTTTATACACAAAAAAAAAAGTAATCTTGCACTACACGCAACACTAACATAGCTTATATTACACGCAAGAGAAATCTTCCTCGATAGATTGTGTTGTACGTAATACCGAGTTTCAATAAACAAGTATATAATATTAAAATATTATATAAAGTGGTCATTATAAAAAATATTAATCTAATTTATTTTTATTTTATATAACATTATAATTATTCGTACATATTTTCTAGAACATGATAAGAGAAAACTATCAATTGTTCATATAAAAGATGTATTTTTAAAAAATTGTAGTTTTACAACATTTCATTGGGGAAGTCATTTAAAATATATTTTTTTACAATTTTATAAGTTAAAATCGACAAAATAATCTTCTTATTTAGTAGTGGGAAACTAAAATTTAATTTTATAGAACTTTTATTATTATTCTAATAAAATAAAAAATTTAATGAACACTGAAAAATACAACATTTTAATTTAAAAATGCATTTCTATCTAAATTATTAATATAACAGGATTTCCTTTTTAATTAGTTTTAATTTTTGATTGGATTATGTTTTTATCATTAAATAAAACTTTGGTTATTGGAAGTATTTTCACTTTTAAATTGGAAATAAACAAATGTCAATATTTTGATAGTTATTATTTCTTAAAAACAAGTTTTTTGGTTTTGAAAATTTGAGTTAATTGTAAATTAATTACTGAAAATTATATGTTTTGAATTTGGAAAAATGGATTTCATATTTGGAATCGTAATTTTATAATCCTGTAAATAGGAACTTTTGATTTTTGGACATTATGAATAGTAAGTTTAGTAAATATTTTATTTACCACGGATAAAGGGAAAATCTGGTAAATAGTTTAAAAAAATATTATAATAACATTAAAATACCCTAACACATGTCCTAATCCTATTGGATGATATATTTCCAACATTGGGCATATTTGGGTCGATTTTGGGACCCCATGGATTAACGTGGATAAGAAAATAACAATTTATATGTATTAATTTAATGTAAAGATATTTTTAATATAATATAATATATTTTACTAAATATATTTTTGCAAAAAAATTTACAATAGTTCATTATGTATATAAATTTTCATTATAAATCTACAAAAATATCCTACACCATGGTAATTTATGTATAATTTTTATACATTAGATAAATATATTTATTTTTGAGACAATTATGATGTAGTGATTACTTCATTAATAAAGGTTTCATATAATTTATATTATAATTATTAAAATAAATATAATTTAGTTTTTCGATGCCATAAACTAATTAATTTTTGACATTGAAAAATTATAGATAATTTAATGCATTTTTTCAACGGAATCATATTTTTAGGAATTTCTAAAAAAGTCATCATTGAATAGTGTCCATAATTGAAATAATTCCAAACATAAAAGATAAAATATTTTATTAAATGAGATTAAATTATAATAAATCAATGATTCATCCAAATGGATAATATAATTCCAAATATTTCATAAATATTTTGGGTTTTTTTACATGATATGGTAATTAAATTAGCCCACAATATTTAAAAAACAAGATATCGTGGCATGATTAAAAAGACTAAAATAATTGTTAATCCAAAATGATAAGGGAAAAAAATATTCAAAACATATGTAATAAATATTGGATGATGGTAATTCTAACTTAATTTTTCTTATCATCATGTCAAATGTTTATTTGGAAATTTTTAATCAAAATTCAGTTTATCATAAATTAATATTTTGAGTGACTCCCAATGTGCCATGCGCCTCTCTTAAAAAATGGAACCTCATCCCTATCATATTCACCCAATTTTGAGCCTTAATTCTAAGCCAAACCCTGAAAATTTTTCTTCTCAAATTCTCTAGTAACATTCTAGTGGTTGTGTTCTACTCAAAAGATCAACTATAGTGCCAGATGAGAATCTTTAAATAAGCCATGACGATGAAGAGGTAATCTCATCTATCGATTCATTCTAATTTCATTATTCTTATACTTACTCATAATTATTTGTATCATTATTAAATAATAAAATAAGTATCACTAATTTAATGATATGTTATTATAAATATGAAAAAAAATCATTTCACCTTCTATTCATACTATGAAAAATGAAATCACAGCGCATATGTACGTAAGGCCTACCGTCTCCACAATGTAGAGTCATCTGATATTCAACACAACCTTACATGGATGTGTATAATGGTGGAAATAAAAACTATATATTATTATTATAACATGATACTGATTCATTGATATTATAAACAATACAATTCAATAAAATTCAACAAAAATGTGAATGATATTATCGCTCGTGCTTATGTACGGCCTACCGTTTCCATGACGAGATGAGAATAATTATGAAAATTAATAATTAAATAATGAATATAAATTATATATAATAAATCATCATGAAATATATGAATTAATAATAATACTGTATTTATGTATATATATATATATTTCATTTACTTACAGCCAATAAATTTAATAAGGAATAAAAAACAGTGTTAATGCATAGGTTTGTCCTACCATCTCCATTAACAGTGTATTCCATTTCATTTATCTATATAATATATATTTATTTATTTATATAATGAATGTATATAAAATAAAAATCATGTTTTACATTTTTTATGTTAGTAAATAATTATATAATTAATAAGACAATGAAAAACAATTCAAAGCACGCATGAGAAATAATATGATTATTATCCAAAATGATTAGTTATCATGCAATTGAATGTTGAATGGGTAATATAATGTAGTAATTGATTCATATATGATATAATAAAAAGTATTATGGTTCCATTACATGTTAATAATATGTTTAGGCCCACTATACATGTGTTTTGGACACATACATAAGAAATGGTACCTAAGGTAAGGGATACCATTGTAAATCTTGTTTTTATTTGAGATTGTTTATTCTTAAGTATTTAATGCGAATTTATTTATCATCCATGTAGATTTTTTATATATTTTTTCATAAATTGTAAAATATTATTCTATTTATATTTAAATTAACTTTTACCCCTTGTTTACATTTACTACGTCATATGGAAGAAATCTTTATTCTTTTTACCAAACATGAAACTGTTGAATTTCCTTGAAAAAGTACAAGGAAAATGGTTTTTTAACTAATATAGATGTAGAACGTTTTTACTCTTCATAAAAACTTATATAAAATAACCGTCCTCATCAATTTTACCAATGTATTTTCATCATTAATCATTTCTTTTAAATTTTCGCAATATTTTGAGAGAAAAAATGTTTTGAAAAAAAAGGATATTTTCATCATGAGTTAAATTCAAGTGTTTTATAAAAATTACATTCCAAAAAAGACAAAATAAGAATAATTTTTATCCTTATTATTAGATTTAAATTATTGTGTTTGTAATGTCCCAGATTTTTCCATGTATTATTTTAATATTATATATGAATTAATTCGAGACCAGGCTCTGAGAAGGCATTAAGTTCCAAGGCCTGGTGAGCCCGGAACAAATGTTTGAATTTAATTTAATAATTAAATAACGTGAGCCTGCGGTTTGCCTGAAAAAAGTGAAATAACTCTTGAACGGGTGCTCGGATCAGAAATCCGAGGGAAGAGTTGCGTTCAGAATAGCGATTTTACCATAGGTGAGGCGTAACATCGGCCAGCGCAGGTTGGTGGTAAAATCTGGTTTTTAGACGCAACCGTAATAAAATATTTTATTGAAATATTTTATTTAAATACCTGTTAAAGAGAAATATCTTATCTTTTAAATTGAGATTTCGCACGGGATCAGAGTTACAATTTCCATAACCATGAATTCCCCTGGAAGCTCTGAAGGCTCTAGTGAAAACCTTCCAACGCGGTGATGGTGTTCTTGACGATTTTCTCCAATGACAACGATGCGGTGACCGGATCTTCGCCAACGAACGCCTCAGATCTAGCTAGGATGTTTGTTTTTGATTTCCTTCCCCATTTTTGATTTTCGTGATGAACATGGTCTAATCCACAAAAAAAAATTATCTCACAGATCGATCTTTCTTGGGGGGAGGGTTTTGCTGGGATTTTGAGGTTGTTTGGTTTTGATCTAACGAAAAAGAACCTGAATCGTCACGAACAACGATCGAGGTACATCCCACTTTTTTGATTCTTGTATTTGTCTCCCTCGTGTTCTTCATTGCGTTCTATGCATTCTTGGAGAAAATTTATCATTGCACATTCGTTTGTTGGCGCAATGATCCGAGATTGAAGATCCAACCCCGAAGTGATGTCACGGAGGTGTGATGATGGTTTCGGCAGGCGATTCAGAGAGGATCGGGAGATATGAGTTTTTGAGTGTTTTTCTTCGGATGGATCATTCTTGGTTTATGATCCGATTTAAGATCTGGAAACACTCCTTACGATATTCGTATGATGAGATGAACCCATCCCTAGAGTATCGGGACGAACGGACGAGAAACTGAGGTTCTGGAGGATCAGCCATTGCACGAGGAAGAAGATGACATTTCTGGAAAAATCCCGACTACATGCCGTGTAGTATGGGCTACACGGTGTGTGTTCTTCGGCAGACCACCTGGTGTGTACTACGGGAGTACACAGACACAGGATGGGTACCCGGCCAAGGACATGGCGTGTATGCCCTTCCTCGGCCAGACCCGGACAGATACACGAGATACCTCGTGTACTGGTACACGGGAAGGCGACACATACATGGGATTGGTACACGGCCAAGGACACGGCGTGTATACCGTTCCCTGGCCAGATTCGGCCAGATACACGGGATACCCTGTGTACTGGTACACGGGCAGGCGGCACGGACACAGACAAAGGCTGTGTACGGGCACATGGCCAGTGTACACAGAGCGAGCCCAGGTGCTCGGACATGGCCTGTGACTCTTCTACACGCCTTTTAGTTTCTTTCTATTAGACAAGCCGAATTACATAGGACGTTTACAGGGGTAGTACTCGATGTCAGGAACACGGCGTGTACTTTCCTACACGCGGTGTAGTTCAGTTTTACTCATCCTGAACGGATGACATAAGCTGTTTACACGTGCTGTACCAGGGTTCAAGGAACACAGCGTTTAACCATACTACCCTCCATGTAACCAATTCTTCATGGATTGAGCCACTTTTTTTCTGGGACATGGACTAGTTTTCTTAGGGTTCATACCCATGGTCTATTTTCTAAAGGTTCTGGTATCATTTCCTTTTTACATGAGTATGATACCTTCAGCAAGTCTTCCATAATAGAGTTGTTGGAATCCCCTATGTGATACATAGAGTGGGGTCCTATATTCATTCCTTGATCCCTAGGTAGAGTTCTTGGTATCGACGTTACCAACCTTACCCGGGCGCTGATCTTCTTCTTAGCGGATTAGCTAAGACTGAGTTATCAGAATCACCCCATGATATGGCCGTGTTCCCCATCTGAGCATCATGTTCTCATAGTACATGTGGAGTTCATTCTCATGGAATAAGTACTTCTTATCTCTCTCTATAAACCTAGGAGTATGTTCTCCTTGTTACGTTCTTAGTGGAATCTTTGAGGTGTGTCTTAGTAGTGGTTTCGCAATATTCGATCATGTATGAGTATATCTGGATATTCTTGTTATGTGTTCTGTAGATATATACTGTGTCGAGTTGACTGTATCTTTCATTGGTGGTATTTCTGTTGTTGTATTTCCATTTTGGTTTCGGGGTGTCCTACTGGGTATTGTTATACTCACCCCTGCATGGGCTTTGCCCGCACATGTCGTGTCTTGTGTATACAAGCGATCCTTTGACAGGATTCTAGGAGGACAAGGACCGGACTGTACTCAGTGAGATCAGAGAGGCGAAGGTGTGTTCTTATGACTACAGACTGCTGTCCCAACACCATTCATTAGAGGTTGGACTTTGTTACGGACTCTCATTCGGTGGGCTTGTACTTTTGGCCCAGGGATTTACATTCTTGTACTTTAATTTCATGTCGTACTCTGTTGGTTGGGATTTAGTGTATGAATGAATATTTTCCTTTTAGTAGTTTTTACTTTTCAACTTTGTGTTCTTGGAGAAGTGTGTTGGTGTGTTCAGGTTATAGGAAATGCCTCCCATATTAGTAGCATGCCTACTCGGTGCTAGTCACCAGCCCCTGGCCTATTGAAGGTTGGCATGGGGAGTTGTGGATCGGGCCCCACTGGGATGGTTCATGACAGAGTGGTATCCGAGTGGTCGGTTTTACCTTAGGACCGAGAGGATGTGAGTTGGTTTGGGGAAACCATGTTAAGTGTTTCGAGTTCGTCTTTCAGGCCATGGACCCCAGTGTTGGTGCATGCGGCCTACATATCCATACACCAGGACTCTGATAACATTCTTTTCGACTCGGAACATCATATCACTAGTTGCAGTGGAAAAAAATGGTACAAAGATCATATAGGAACAGGTTGTGGTTTCCATGTCCTTCTTCAGTCTGCTCTCCAGATATACTCACTGACTGAGATACATCATGTTTCTTTAACAGGATTCCTCTACGACACGTACCCGCTAGGATCCAGAAGCTCGATCCCGAGGATGAACCCCTCAGTGATGAAGCTTTGATACAGGGACCAGATCCCCCAGTTTTACCATTAGGTTGTGTGCCCATTATCCTGCCACATGTGGAGTAGTGTTTAGTTCTTGCTGTACCAGTGGAGGAGGAGCGTAGGCTGAATGCACTCCACGAGTTTCAGAGATAGGGACCCCTCAGGTTTCGAGGTGAGCCTGACCCTCAAGCAGTAGAGTACTAGCTTGAGGCTGTGACCAGAGTCTTCCATTTGTCAGGACACCAGCAGACCAGATGGTGATCCTGGCAGTGATCCTTCTACAGGTCTCGGTAGGATGATGGTTGAGTTTGGTTATCAAGACCCATGACGTGGAGACTCTTTCATGGTTGGAGTTTGAGCATCTCTTCAGAGAGGAGTTTTCACCGGTTACCCTAAGATCAGTACATATACAATATCTTATTTAGATCCAGCAGGGAACCATGTCGCTAGTTGTATATTCATCTAGGTTTACTGACCTCTCGCGGTACTTGAGGGATATGGTCAGAGATCAGTACTTCCGAGCTCAGACTTTTGAGAGGGGCTTGCACAGAGATATCCGAGCTAGCATCATCCCTATGAGAATTTCTACTTATGATGGAGTGCTTGATCAGGCTTTGTTGTTCGAGAGCTTCTTGGCATAGTAGAGACAACCCGCAGTTGTCAGTAGTGGGAGAGATGGAGCAGAGATCTCTGCAGCAGGGAGCTGACGTCAGGGACCCAGGCGTGGGAGACGTTTTCAGAGGATATCCTAGGACAAGGGATCTATCGTACATGGTTCGCAGGGCGCATTTAGCCAGCCTCTAGAGAGGTGATGCAACTCATCGAATGGCAGGGGATATCTCGCTCGATATTGTCCGAACCACCATACTACTGACATGGGAGAAGTGGATGGACCACTGATGCAGAGGAAACATGTGAATCAGAAAGATCTGTGGGGGTGGCGGACGCATTAGAGGAGATGGGAGTGCATCTAGGGGTGGTCGTCATTTTTACCCTTAACAACCACCACCCCAGGAGGTCCACCCTAGGCTCGGCGAGCAAGTGGAAAGAGGCAGGGAAAGCTGCAGGCGGCCGAGGATAATGACCTAGGTACTCCCGAAATGATTAGAGGTACAATCTGTGTCTTTTATACTTTTGTTGTCGTACTGATAGACACAGGTTCTAGTTATTCCCTTCTAGATTCTTACGTTGTTCGAGACCTTGAGATTCTAGTTGATCCGTTGACATGACCCTTACCCTTCGAAACACCGACTGGAGAAGATTCAGAGATCACACACCTTTGTAGGTAGTGTGACCTAGCCCTTGGTGGTGGGAGTTTCGGTAGGAACATCTTGGTGGTAGTGTCGAGGCCTTACGATTTCATTCTTGTTATGGACTGTCTACCCAAAGTTCATGCCCAGATCGACTATTATAGGATAAGGGTGCGGTGTTTCTGTAGTGATGGGACAAAGTTATCTTTTTTCAGTGAAAGAGAGACCCATGCAGCGCTGGATGGACTCGTGCATATGAAGGCACAACCGATTTCACATCAGTTGGCTAGCCTAGCCCTTGGCGCGACAGGTGTTACGAGTTTCCATTTTCTAGCAGTTGTGGTTGAGTACGAGGATGAATTTCCAGATGATTTCCCCGGACTACCTCCATGTCGAGAGATAGATTTCAGCATTGATTTGCAACACGAGACGACACTAATATCTACATCAGCATATCGGATGGCTCCTGCAGAGCATCGTGAGCTGAGAGTGCAGTTGGACGACTTGCAGAAGAAGGGATTTATGAGACCCAGCGTTTCACCCTGGGCAGCCCCTATGCTGTTTTCCAGGATGGAAGATGGGATCTTGAGGCTATATGTGGATTACCAGCACTTGAATCAGGTGACCATGATGAACTGGTATCCACTACCGAGGATCGATGACCTCTTCGACCAGTTGAGAGGGGTAGGATGGTTCTCGAAAGTTGATCTACGATCAGGCTATCACCAGTTGTGGGTACGGGATGAGGATATACCAATTATGGCATTCAGATGCTGCTACGGTCACTATGAGTAATTGGTGATGCCCTTCAGAGTGACGAATTTCCCGACAATGTTCAAGGGACTCATGAACTGGATCTTTCAGCCCTGTCTAGATCGGTTCATAGTGTCCTTCATCGATGATATCCATGTGTACTCTGCATCCAAGGAGGATCCGGCGAGACACCTATGGATGGTTCTAGACACACTCCAAGAGACCCAGTTTTATGTGAAACTCTCAAAGTGCCTGTTCTGGATACATGAGGTCCACTTTTCGGGACACAATACTTCAGCAGATGGTGTTGCAGTGGATCCAGCCAAGGTGGGGGAAATAATAGCATGGGAGCCACCCTGGAGCGTGACGGAGGTGCGGAGCTTCCTTGGGATGGCAGGCTACAATCGGAGATTCATTCTTGATTTCTCCAGGATTTTACCACCCATGACAGCTTTGACCCGAAAGGGGAAGCCATTCATGTGGACCGAGAGATTCCAGCAGGCTTTCCAGCTGTTGAGATAGAGTCTGACGAGCGCCCCAATCTTGAGATTACCGGAGGAGGGTGATGAGTACGTAGTGTTGTGAGACGCATCAGGAACTAGGCTTGGTTGTGTCCTGATGTAGAGGCAAGTAGTGATTGCCTATGGCTCACTTCAGTTGAGGCCAGATGAGTAGAACTACGTGACCCATGATCTTGAGTCGGCAGCGGTAGTCTTTGCATTGAAGATGTGGCAAAAATACCTGATGGGTGAGCAGTTTGCAGTCTACTCTGATCACAAGAGTCTTAGATATATCTTTTCATAGAAGGATCTGAATTTGAGACAAAGAAGATGTCTGAAGTTCCTCAAAGATTATGACTTTGATATCATTTACACACCTGGGAAGGGGACCGTTGTAGAAGATGCTTTTAGTAAAAAATTTAGTACGCAGTTTCTAGATGAGGCGATGAGGCAGTTGGACTCTTTACAGTTATCCTTTGTTGATGGAGATGAGGGCGCTTACCTTCAATAAATGGTTGTCACCCCTCCACTCTTACAGCGAGTCAGGTAAGCACAGCATGGGTATGCTAGGTGTGAGACTCTAGGTGCTTAGATATCCACATGTGTTGTGGCTAATGGATATTCAGAAGGTGGGGAGCACATTGTTATTTTTATATGGAATATAGTAGTACTAGTGATGTTGTAGGAGGAGGTTTTGAGGGATTTCCATACATCTCCTTTGGCTATACATCCATGTGTGACAAAGATGTATAAGGACCTCCAACGCCAGTTCTGGTGGCCAAGAATGAAGAAGTGTGTGGCTGAGTTTTTTTCTCAGTACAATGCTTTTCAGCAAGTAATGGCTGAGCACCAGGTGCCATCAGGCTTGAATCATCCCCTTGAGGTTCCCGAGTGGAAGTGGGACGGGATATCCATGGACTTCGTGACGGGTTTACAATGTACGTTTAGGGGACACGATGCCATCGGGGTGATCATTGATCGACTCACCAAGTCGGCCCACATCATAGCCAGGAAAGAGTAGAGTTCAGTAGACATCTTGGGACGCATCTACATTTAGAAGGTAGTTCGACTTCATAGAGTGCCATCCACGATCATCTTAGATCGTGATGCTCGTTTCACATCCTGATTATGGAAGGGATTTCAGGAAGCTTTTGGGATTCAGTTACTCTTGAGCACATCATTTCATCCCTAGACTGGTGGTCAGAGAGAGCGGACCATCCAAGTCCTGGAGGATATGCTTTAATCGTGCATAATTGACTTTGGTCATAGTTGGGAGGATCAGCTACCACTGGTGGAATTTTCTTATAACAACAGTTATCATTCCACTATTGGTATGGCACCATTCGTGGTTCTGTACGGGCGACCTTGCAGGTCGCCGCATTGCTGGACTGACCTAGGGGAGTTAGCACTTATGGGCCCACATATGGTGAGAGATGCTATAGAGAAGGTGAAGGTCATTCAGGAGTGGATGAAAATTGCATAGAGTCGGAAAAAGTCTTATGCCGACAAGAGGCGGAGGCCCATGGAATTCGAGGAGGGAGACCATGTGTTCCTTCGGGTATCACCTCGATGAGGATTGTGGAGATTTGGCCGAGGCGGAAAGCTATCTTTGAGGTTTGTTGGCCCTTTTCAGATTCTGAGTAGAGTTGGTGAGGTGGAGTATCGCTTGGCCCTACCTCCTTAGATGGACGGAGTACACAATGTCATCCATGTGTCATAGTTGCGGAGGTACGTGCCTGATCCACCGCACGTTATCGACTGGGGAGAGATGGACATTGATGATGGAGCCACATTTGCTGAGTACCCAATTGAGATCGAGGATCGGTAGGAGAATATCCTTCGTGGATGAGCTATTCCCTTAGTGCTTGTCTGTTGGATGAACAAGAATTTCCAGGAGAGCACGTGGGAGCGAGAGGCTCAAATTCACTTGCAGTACCAACATCTGTTTGAGTAGCTTTTGTTTTGGCTTTTAGGGGATGTAAAATCCCTACGGTGTGTGTTATGTAATGTCCCAGATTTTTCCATTTATTATTTTAAAATTATATGGGAATTAATTCAAGACCAGGCTCTGAGACGGTATGCAGTTTCGAGGCCCGGTGAGCCCGGAAAAAATGTTTGAATTTAATTTAATAATTATATAACGTGCGCGTGCGGTTTTCCTAAAAAACTGGAATAACTCCCGAACGGGTTCTCGGATCAGAAATATGAGGGCACTGTTTCATTCGGAACATCTATTTTACCTTAGGCGAGGCCTAACATCGGTCGGCACAGGTCAGTGGTGAAATCTGGTTTTTGCACGCAACCGTAATAAAATATTTTATTAAAATATTTTATTTACATCCTTGATATAGTGAAATCTTATATATTTTAAATGGAAATTTTTCAGGGGATTAGGGTTACAATTTCTATAACCCTGAATTACCCTAGAGACTCTGATGGCTCTGGAGAAAACCTCCCCACGCGGCGATGGTGTTCATTGCGATTTTCGCCGGCGATGATGACGCGACGACCAGATCTTCGCCAAAGAACGCCGTGGATCTAGGTAGGATGTTTGATTTTGATTTACTTCCCCATTTTTAATTTTTGAGATAAATGTGGACTAATCCAAAAACAGATTATCAGGTGGATCTATCGTTCTTGCAGGATGTGTTTTGCGGGGATTTTGAGGTTGTTTTGTTTTGATATAACGGCGATGAACCCGAATCGTCATGTACAATGATCGAGGTTCATCCCTCTTGATTGATTCATGTATTTTTATCCCTCGCATTCTTCATTGCATTCTACACGTTCTTGGAGAAAATCGATTGTTGCACATTCGTTTGTTGGCGCAACGATCTGAGATTGAAGATCCAACCCCGGAGCGATGTCACGGAGGTGCGACGACGGTTTTGGAAGGTGAACATGTTATCATGACACATCACATTGAATAGGTTTTTAAGCTTGATTTATAGTCTAGGGTATACCCTAGGTCATCTCTCAAGGATCTTTGGTAGGTTTAGAGTGTGTATTTTTAATAAAAATGACTAAGAGAGGGGGTGGTTTTGAAAAGAGTTTAAAACAATGAATTAGTTGAAATAGCTTAAAAGATGAGTGACCTAGTGGATTTTGAAAAATATGAGATAAAAGGGTTGATTTGATTTCACTACACACATATCATTTTCATTTTTCATAGAGATTCATCTTAGGTTTAGAGTAATTCTTTGGTTGGAGTTAATTGGAATCCCGATTAATTCCTAAGCTTTTATTTCAATGCTTTAAGGACCAAACCATAACGTAACAATCGTATTGTCAAGTTCCAGTACTTATGCATGGAATAAGTGCTTCCAAAGAAGATTGGAATCTCAATATGGTGGGTATGAAAAGGATTCTTGTGATGTCCAATCGGAACAACACAAGTCACCCACTCAAAACATCACACCGATCGGTTTGAAATTAAGAGCATAACACTTAGATGCATCAAATCAAGCATTAAACTCTGAAATAAAATAAGATATATTGAATTAAATGTTTAAACACCCAAATTAATCAAAACCAGTAGCTATTGTATGCATCAAAACTCCCTTTACATGTGTGTAGCTCTCTCACAATGAACACCCAACTTTTAGCTCGACATCGGGAGGAGGAGGAAGCCTAGGTGGAACCCCTTCTTCATCTGTGATTACCCTATGAGGATAGGGGCCTCCAGAACCTCCAAGGTGATTAGGAGACTCCTCTAGGACTCCAAATTGGAACAACATCACTCCATGGCCGAACTTTTAAATGGGGAGCCCAAGATGCCATTTTATAGAAAAACTGGAAGGTGGTTTTAGGCACACAGATTTCATCAATCCACTTGTACCATGGGTTTTGGCCTTCATACAACCTTATATCTCTTTGAAAGAATTTATAAAGGTTTTATCCCTACTTCTTTACTGTCTCCACCAGAATTTTGTCACCGTTTGGACAACCAATGCTCAATATATTGATAAAATACAGAACACCACATTTTACGTTGTCCAAATTCGGTGGCTTGAACAGATCAGTTCGAATGGGCTCCATCGAAGTGGAATCAGTATTGGGTTACTTAATATGAAATGTATCCTATTAAATTATGGACATGCCCACCAAATATCATATCATTTGAATTCACGGATTTCTTTTACTATGCAAATCAGTGGACATATGTCCATGGATCCATGCAATTTTGGCCCATTTTTTCCACTTCATCAAGGGCCCTCCAAATCAGCTACACCTACATTGAAATAACAAAAAAAGTAACATTTCCCATTATAATGTTGATTAAAATTAATTAAATGATTCAAACATAAAGTGAAATTTATTATTATATTTGTAATATTGATTATAAAAAAAGTTTAAAACAACGGTGTAAGGGTGGAATAAAACAGTGAATCCTGGTACGGTCACACTCCGACAGCTAAACATTTGCACTCTTGGGAAAAATAACATCTCCAAATAAAATGATTCATATATATATATTTCCAACATAATGAAGATTTAATATTTGAGGAATTTTTTTTAAAGTAGTGTGATCAATGCATGAACAACACGAAGGAGTTCTTCCCAATGAAAATGGAAAAAGATGACTCATAAATCATATCACAATAAAATTCAAAGAGATTTATGAAACCAACATGAGAAAGGAATTCAATGGTCAACCATTACACTAACTCTTCATGTGTGTGTGTGAAAACCATTCCATTCTTTTCTTTACACTTTCTATCAAATAAATATAGGTTATTTTAACATTATTCATGTTTAAATGATTTTTTACCGAACCTGTCCTACATTCTTTGCAATCATATTTCAAGACCCACTCATTTAAGTATTCCCAGAAGTTAAACCATAAGCTCCCGACCTAGATATCCCCATATGTTGCACATTTCATCACTCCCCTCATTTATTATATTTTTTTGAAGTTACATTTGGAACAAATATCACACTCATCTCTCAAACCCTGTTTGATCTCCTCACGACACTAATTGAAATTGTTATAACAAGATCAAATGTTGAGGAGGAGTGGTTTTTGACCTGCCCAAGACAAGTCCAATTTTCTTTAGGGCGTACAACAGTCAAACATTAGGTACACACGCATAGGTCAATCTGGTACAGTAATGAAACAGATATGATAAGGAATGAATGTATTGAAATATAATTTCAAGCTTAAAAATATTAACCCAACATATATTTACCTTATATTAAGTATGAAATATTAAAACTTTGTGGTTTGGTGCAAAAAAGTATGGAGATATTAGTGACACAGTTTTCCCAAAACTACTCACACAAGGGCCATCAATCATCCAAAATGTTTCACAATGATACAATCATTTATATCATTTACATAAAATCAATTCACTAAAAAAATCACCCGTTGTTGGTAAAATCATACCCAAATTCTTTTTAGCCTTCGTTATGGTATTTTTACCTTCCCCACATTATGGTCACCAAATCATGGAACTTCGAAATTGTTGATGGGGGAAAAATGAAAATACCATAAAGAAGGAAAAAAGATAAAAAAAAAGAAGAAAATGATGAAAATTCCTAACTAACCCAGGAGTGTATCCCCCCCCCCCACACCTAGAGTATGTATTTTCCTCACTGTAGTCAAAGATAATGTGGGATAGAAGGATAAAACCTGGTGGATGTCATTCATCGTTTGCTTCTTGAACATGGAGTTCCTCCATCGGGGACTCCAGAACAGGTTCATGAAAGTGCTTTGGCCCTGCCTATTGACAGTGATGGTTTGATTGGTTTCTTCATTTTGAACCTGAACAACACCAAATGGAGAGACATTAGTAAAAATTAATAGTCCAAACCAGTGGGAACAAAGCTTACCAGGATGCAATTTCAGCCTTGCATTGTATAGGAGGACCTTCTTCCCAATATGGAAATGACGATGAAGGATAAGATGGTCATGGGAAGCCTTGGTTCTCTCCATATAAATCCTGGAGTTTTCATATGCACCTCATCTCATTTTTTCTAGCTACTGAATTTGAAACTTCCTTTGAGCACCTGCACCAGAATGATTATAATTGCCTTGTTTGATGGCCCAGTAGTCCTGGTGCTCAATCTCAATAGGGAGGTGAAAACTCTTTCTAAAAAACAAGCCTATAAGGTGACATTCCAATGAGAGTTTTAAAAGCAGTACAGTAAGAACATAATGAATCATCGAGTCTAAGACTCCAATCATTCCTGTTGGGTTGGAATGTTTTTTCACAAATTTGTTTTACCTCTCTATTTAACACCTTGGTTTGACCATTTGTCTGTGGGTGATACGCAGTAGATACTCAATGACTGACCCCATACCGACACAAAAGTGATTGCATTTTTTAGTTGCAGAAATGATAACCCTGGTCACTATTGATGAACCTAGGTAATCCAAACATACAAAAGATCTTGTTTCTCAAAAATTCTACAACTGTTTTGGAATCATCTCTCCTTGTGGCCCGTTCCTCTACCCATTTTGATTCATAATCAAAATCCAAAATAATGTACATGTTTCCAAAAGAATTGTGAAATGGACCCATAAATTCAATGCCCCAAACATCAAAAATGTCATGAAAGAGAATGGGTTGTTTTGGAATTTCATTACATTTAGTGACATTCCCCATTCATTGATAATGAGGACAAAATTTACAAAATTCATGGGCATCCCAAAAAAGTGTTGGCCAAAAGAGACCAGAATCAAGAACATTGTGAGCAGTCCATTGGGGACCAAAGTGGCCCCTTTAAGAAAGAGTGTGGCAGAATCTAAGGACAGATTGAAACTTGCTATCAAGAACACAACACCTAAGGACCTGATCTCTACAAGTGCGCCAAATGTAGGGGTCATCCCAAATGTACCAATGAGTCTCATGTTTTATACGACCGGCTTGGTTTTTGTTGAAATTAGTAGGAATGCATGATGATACCAAATAATTTACAATTTCGGCATACCAGTGAATAACATCTTGCACTTTTTACAATTGATCATTAGGAAACAAGTCATTAATAGGGAATATAGGGGGATGAGACAATGTCCGAGGATGGGGGATCCTACTAATATGGACTACCACAACATTCTATGCTCCTTTTTTATCTCTAAATTCGATATTTTATTTCTAAAGGAGGATAATCCAATGAATAAGACGTGGTTTGGCTTCTGGTTTCTTTAGGAGAGACCGTAGGGCTGCATGGTCTGACAAAACAATGAATTTGGACCCAAAAAGGTATGACCTGAATTTATCCAAGGAAAACACAATGGAAATAATTTTTTTTTCAGTGGTGGTGTAGTTTTCTTGGGAAGGCTCCAAATTACGTGAGGCATAGGCAATGGCATGTGGAGCTCGATCTACGCTTTGTGATAAGACTGCCCCATCTGCATAGTTAGAGGCATCACATGTGAGCTAAAATGGTAAATCCCACCGAGGTGGTTGCATTACTGGAGGTGATGTGAGACTCTATTTTAATTAATTAAAATCATCTTCAAATTCGTTATCAAAAACAAAATCTTTTTCTTTTTTGATTAAGTGGGAGAGGGGAAGTGAAATCATACTAAAATCACGAATTAAACGACGGAAAAATCCAGCATGACCTAGTAAAGACCGCACATCACATACATTTTTAGGGAATGGTAGGGAAGAAATGACATCCACATTCGATTTATCTACTTGGATACCATCCCCAAAAATGACATGACCCAAAACTATTCCTTATCACACCATGAAATGGAATTTATCATAATTTAATACAAGATTCTTTTCAATACAGTGACGTAGGACTGAACCAAGACTACATAAATATTCATCAAAAGAGGATCCATAAATAGTAAAATCATCCTTGAAAACTTCAATGTTATTCTCCATGTAATCTGAAAAAATACTAATCATACATCACTAGAAAGTACCTGGAGCATTGCACAGGCCAAATGGCATCCTTCTATAGGAAAATGTGCCAAAGGGGAAACTGAAGGTTGTCTTTTCCTAATCCTCAGGGGAAATATGGATCTGAAAGTATCCAGAATACCCATCAAGAAAACATTAATGGGTCTTCCCTGCTAGCCTCTCTAGCATTTGTTCAATGAATGGAAATGGGAATTGGTCCTTCCTAGTGTGTTGGTTTAGTCGGCGATAATCTATACAGACACGCCAACTATTCTGCACATGAGTTGGAACCAATTAATTGTTTTCATTTTTAATTACCGTTAGGCCAGTTTTTTTGGAACTACTTGAATGGGACTGACCCATTGGATGTCAGAGATGGGTTAAATGATTCTAGCATCCAATAAATTTGTTACTTCCTTTTTAACTACTTCTAAGTGGTTTGGGTTCAGTCAACATTGTGCTTGCCTCACTGGTTTAGCCTCATTAGTTAATAAAATATGATGTATACAAATTGATGGGATAATACTATGAATGTATGAAAGTTTCCATCCCAATGCATGTTTATTCTCCCTCATAAGTTCAAGCAGTCGCAATTCATTCTAAGGAGGGAGTGAACTAGCAATGATGACGGGCAAGTTGTTTCCTTTATCAAGATATGAATATTTTAAATCTTGAGGCAGTTGCCTTACTTCCAATTCAAGTGGATTTTGGATTTATGGGAGTGTGTGTGAATGTGAGAGGTCACTAATATCATATAACATCTCAATGGTATCATCCTCAAATGAGGAATTAGCTTTTACAAGTGTAGTAGTATCATCGATTGTTATGTGATCCTCCGTGTTCAAGATATTATCAATTAATAAACATGCATGACACTTTTCTAGACCACTACAACAATCAACACATGATTCATTACCAAGAATTATAATCAAAGAGGAAATTTCAGAAAGGGGGTCAGGGGAATCAAATGAAGTGATTTTAGGGGAAGGGAGTATATAAATTTAATTTACCAAGAGAGAAGAATGTTCTTATGAGGGGTGCTTCATGGCATCAAGGATGTTGAAATGGACTATGTCACCACCAAATTCCATAGATAATGTACCATTATGGACATTAATTATGGCTTTGGTGGTTTTCAGGAAAGGTCTCCACAATATAATTGGGGCGTGTCCATTTATCCTATCATCTTCCATTTTTAGCACATAGAAATCACAATGAAATATTAAATTTTTATCCCTCACAAGAACATACTATAACACAACAGAAGGGTGTGTCGTACTCCGATTTTCTAGTTGAACAAATATTCATGTGGGATTTAGTTCACCTAACTGTAAAGAAGAGTATATGGAGTGAGGCATCACATTAATAGAAGAACCCAAATCAAGCATAGCATTGGAGAAACAATACTCTCCTATGGTGTACATAATCCAGAATATTATAGGATCGTTGCACTTTGTGGGATGTGATGGTTGTATCCATGCTGAGACGTTCCTCCCCAGGATCACCTTCACATCACCTCTAAGTCACCTTCAATGCATACAAATCTCCTTCTGAAACATGGCATATCTTGGAATTTTCTTGATGGAATCAATTAATGGAATGTTAACCTAAACTTTTTTGAATGTCTCCACGATTTATTTATCAAGTTCAGTTTCCTTTTGTTTCATTGGTTGGGTGGCTCTTTGTTTAAATGGAAGAGGAATGCTTGGGCTTGGTAACTCATCAATAGACACACTCTTTCCTTTGGTAGGACTTCTCTCAAGACAAGCTTCCATCTCATTTGAACCCTTTTCAGTGGTTGGGATGGTGGTTCCCTTAAGAGAGGATGACTCTAATGGAGGGTTCATTTGGAATTTAAGTTGAGTTCCACTCCTAAGGGTTATGGCACTATCATTTCCCTTATCCATAGGGTTGAAAAGTGGTTGAGAGGGTAGTTTACGAGACCCATGGATTTGGATTGCACCCACCGAGTTAGCTAGTTGGCCTAATTGGGTTTTGAGGTCTTGTATGGCTGCCTGAGTGGTTTGTTGGAATTTGAGATTATTCACAGCCATTTGTTTCAACATATCTTTTAGGCTAGGTTCAGTTTGTGGAGGGGGGTTGTTGGAAAGGCCTTTGGGTGGTTAAAAATTTCTGGGTGGTGGTTGTTGATGACTACTTTGCCCTGGTTCGTTCCATAGTTGATGAGGCTGGTTTGAATACCTCCCATGCCTATAGGCCTAGTTGCCTTTCCACCCAGGTTTGGATGGATAGTAAGGTTCTTTCCAAATGGGTTGGTTATAGGGTCGTCCTGGGAATATTGCATCACAGCTCTCAAAAGTTTCTCTCAATTGGGGGTATTGGTTAGAATAGTGGGTATCAGAAGAGCATATACCATAATGTATGGGAGGAGGAGATTGGAAGTTCACTTGTGAAAGAGCATGTTGTCGCAGAAGGGTACCCACCTCTTCAAACATTGTGTCCACCTTCTTCTCGAATTCAGTACTTTGCACCCCATGGACACCTCGAATGGGTACACTGGACCATGAACTGAATTGTTGACTATTCTGTGTCATGGTCTCAATTAGGGTCCTGGTAGCGATTGGGGTTTTATCCACTAGGGCACCACCTACAACAGCATCAATCATGTTACGATCTATTTGAATTAAACCTTCATAAAAATATTTTATTAAAAGTTGATCGCTTATTTTCTGGTGTGTACAACTTGAACATAATTTTTAAAGTGTTCCCAATATACATGAAGGGTTTTTCCATGAGATCGACTTATCCCACATATTTCATTCCATATTGTTGCAGTTCGAGAGGCTGGGAAGTATTTTTCAAGAAAACGTTGTTTCATGTATGCCCAACCTCTAATAGGTGAATTAACATAATACAACCAATCTTTAGCCCTGTCTTATAATGAAAATGGAAATCCCTAAGTTTTACATGTTCTTAATCCACATTATCTAGTTTTAATGTTGAACACACAATATGAAATTCTTTTAAATGCATTTGTGGATCTTCTCCAGGCAGTCCCTGAAATCTTGGTAATAAATGAATTAAACCATTTTTTTGTTCAAAATTGGGTGCCTCACCTTTTAATTGAATGTTAGTGGGTTGGATATCAATATCATTTGAGGTTAGTTCATTTAGTATTCTATTATTTTCATACATGTTTTACATGTTATGTTCAGTTTTAATTTGGTTTCAGAAGAAGAAGAGGGATCAAGAATAATTTTAAGATGTGATGTCTCCTCCTTCAATGTGTTGTTTTGTGTGTCTCAGTTTCGTTGATGTAGGATCCTCTCCAGTTCGGGCTTGAAAGATTGTAGGTATCCCAGGGTAGAACGCATCATACAGAAAACCTACACAATAAGTAAATTATAACAAAAAAATAAATGCACAGGTAGATGATAAAACAAACAAATACTCACAAAAATTGAAAAATATTTATCAAAAACACGTACAAAAAACCAAAGAGATCCCCAGAAACGGTGCCAAAATTTGAATGTATTTTCATGACACCTAAAATTTGTTATGTTTTCAAGGTTTATTTATATTCTAAGTTATACCCAAGGTCATCTCTCAAGGAGCGTTGGTAGTTTTATATTGTGTATTTTTAATAAAAATGACTAAGAGAGGGGGTGGTTTTGAAAAGAGTTTAAAACAATTACTTAGTTTAAATAGATTAAAAGATGAGTGACCTAGTGGATTTTGAAAAATATGAGATAAAAGGGTCGATGTTATTTCACTACACACATATAAAGATAATTTTTCATATAGATTCATCTTAGGTTTAGAGTAATTCTTTGGTTGGAGTTAATTGGAATCCCGATTAATTCCTAAGCTTTTATTTCAATGCTTTAAGGACCAAACCATGACGTAACAATCATATTATCAAGGTCCAGTACTAATGAATGGAATAAATGCTTCCAAATCAGATTTAAATCTCAATAAGGTGGGTATGAAAAGGATTCATGTGATGTCTAATCGGAACAACACAAGTAACACAATCAAAACCTCACACTGATTGGTTAGAAATTAAGAGCATAACACTCACATGCATCAAATCAAGTATTCAAATCTGAAATAAAATAAGATACATGGAATGAAATGTTTAAACACCCAAATTACCCCAAACCAGTAGCTATTGTATGCATTGGAACTCCCTTGACATGTGTGTAGCTCCCTCACAACGAACACCCAACTTTTAGCTCGACATCGGGAGGAGGAGGAAGCTCAGGCGGAACCCCTTCATCATCCTTGATTCCCCTATGAGGATAGGGGCCTCCAGAACCTCTAAGATGTTTAGGAGACTCCTCTAGGACTCCAAATTATTAGCACTTCACTCCATGGACGAACTTTAAAATGGGGAGCCCAAGGTGCCATTTTATAGGAAAATTGGATGGTGGTTTTAGGCACACAAACTTCATCAATCCACTTGAACAACGCGTTTTGGACTTCAGACAGCCTTATCTCTCTTTAGAGAAAATAGAAAAGTTGTAACCCTACTTCTTGACTGTATCCACCGAAATGTTGGCATCGTTTGGACAACCACAGCTCAATATAATTATAAAATACAAAACAACTCATTTGACTTGGTCCAAATTCGGTGTCTTAGAGAGATCAGTTCGAATGGGCCCTGTAGAAGCCGAATCAGGATTGAGTTCATTAATAGGTAATGTTTCCAATTAAATTGTGGACAGTCCCACCAAATATCACCCCATTTAGATTCATGTATATCAGGTAATATAAAAAATAGTGGACATATGTCCACGGATCCATGCAATTTTGGCCCATTTTCCTTCCACTTCATCAAGGGCCCTCCAAATCACCTCCACCTACATTGAAATAATAAAAACAAGTAACATTGTTAATTATAATGTTGATTAAAATTAATTAAATGATTCAAAAATAAATTTCAATTTATTATTATATTTGGAATATTCATTAAAAAACTAGTTTTAAACAACGATGTAAGGGTGGAATAAAATAGTGAATCGTGGTACGATCAGCATGCGATTCCGAGCAGATCGGGAGATACGAGTTTTCGGGCATATTTACTCGAATGGATAATTTGAGGTTTATGATCCGATTTTAGATCCAAAAACAACCGTTACGATGTTCTTATGACGAAACGAACCCATCCCTATAGTATTGGGATGAACAGACGAGAAATCGAGGATCCGGAGGTTCAGCCATGGCGCAAGGAAGAAGATGACGTTTCTGAAAAAATCTCGACTACACGCCATGTAGTATGGGCTACATGGAGTGTGTTCATCGGCGGACCACCTGGAGTGTACTACGGGAGTACACGGACACGGTTTGGGTACACGACCAAGGACACAGCATGAATGCCCTTCCTCAGCCAGACCCGGCCAGATACACGGGATACCATGTGTACTGGTACACAGGAAGGTGACACAGACACAGGATGGGTACACGACCAAGGACATGGCGCGTATACCCACCCCCACCTAGACCTGACCAGATACACGGGATACCCCGTGTACTGGTACACAGGCAGGCAGCATAGACATGGACAAATATCATGTACGGGCACATACCCAGCGTGCACGGAGCGAGCCCAGGTGCTCAGACACGGTGTGCGACTCTTCTACACGCCATGTTGCTGATTTCTATCTGACAAGTGGAATCAGATGGGCCATTTACACGGGCAGTACCTGGAGTGAGGAACATGGCATTTACTTTTCTACACACTGTGTAGTTGAGTTTTACACATCTTGAACGGATGACATGGGCCTTTTACACGGGCAGTACCCGTGGTCAAGGAACACGATGTGTAACCAAAATACACGTCTTGTAACCAATTATTCATGGATTGAGCCACTTGGATTCTATGACTTGGACTATTTTTCTTTGGGTTTGTATCCTTGGTCTTTTCTTTGAAGGTTCTAGTATAATTTTATTTTATACATGAGTATGATCCCTTCAGCAAGACATCCTGAATAGAGTTGTTGGAATCCCCTCAGTGAGACTTAGTGTCGGATATTCTATTCATTAATGGAACCATAGGTATAGTTATTGGTATCGATGTGACAAACCTTACCCAGGCATTGATCCTCTTCTTAACAAATTAGCTCAGACTGAGTTGTTGGAATCGCCCCATGACTTGGCTGTGATCCTCATCTGAGCATCATGTTCTCATAGTACTTGTAGAGTTTGTTATACCGGAACGAGTACTTCGTATCTCTATCTTCATACCTAGGTGTATTTTATCCCTGTTTCATGCTTAGTGGAATCTTCGAGATGGATATTAGTGGTGGTTTCACGATAGTCGGTCGTGTATGAGTATATCTGGATATTGTTGTTATGTGTTTTGTAGACATATACTGTGTGGAGCAGACTATATCTTTCATTTGTGGCATTTCCCTTGTTGTATTTACTTTGTGGTTTCGGGGTGTCCTACTAGGTATTTTTATACTCACCCCTACATGGGCTTTGCCCACACATGTTGTATCTTGTGAAGACGAGCGAGCCTTTGACCGGATTCTAGGAGGACCAGGACTGGATGGTACTCAGTGAGATCAAACCGGCTGAGGTGTGTTCCTACGGCTACAGACTACAGTCCCAACACCTTTATTTATAGGTTGGACTTTTTTACGGACTCTCGTTTGTTGGTCTTGTACTTTTTTCCCAGGTTTTTACATTCTTGTACTTTACATTCCTCTCGTACTTTGTTGGTTGGGATTTATTGTATGCATGCATCTTTTCCTTTTAGCAGTTTTCACTTTTCAGCTTTGTGGGCTTGGAGATGTGTGTGCATGTGTATAGGTTATAGTCAATGCCTCCCATTTTAGTATCATGCCTACTCAGTGCTAGTCACAATCCCCTGGCCTATTGGATGTGGGTTTGCGGAGTTGCAGCCTGGGCCCCACTGGGACGGGTCGTGACAGTGTTCATTATGGATTTATTTTTATGTAATCCATTTATTTTATATGGATTTTGATGGAATAATGTTTAAGAACCCAATTTTATTTCATGGGTTATTATATGATACATGATTTATGTTTTTGTGGAAACTGTAATAATGAATTAATTATGAGATGGTTGGGAACAATATCTCCCTTTAATTCATTGGGAAAATATATATATCTCTCTTGAAATATACATGACTGGAACAAAATTTAAATGATGTTCTATAATATGGGGCTGCAACGATAACTAAATTTGGTTCAGTAATACATGGTTGAATGGAATGTAAACCCATTTCGTTAATGGACTGCATTCACTACGATGGTCTTGAAAGAAATTCTTCGGAGACTATTGAAATAATATAATGTGATAATTATTTATCCACAATTACATGTTTTATTGCAATGATATTCTATAACTGTTAATTTTCCTTTATGATCTATGCCTTATGAACTACCAAGATTTATTCCACAACTCATTTTTTTAATATTTAACCATTTTGTTCATGTTTTTTACATTCATAATATTATGATTTGTTTAATGATTTTATGGTTTACCCTTACCAAGAATTTGAGCTCACCCTTTTTATGTTTTCTTTTCCCCAGGATATAAATCAAAAATTTATGTAGTAAAAAAAGGGAAGATCTTTTTCAAATATGATGATGATATTTCACAATGTTAGAATATTATGTTTCACATTTCCACATAAACTAAAATATTACAGTCATTCAACATCTTTTTTTGGATTTTATTATGTATTCCATAAAAGAACTGTAATATCCATGTTTGTCAAGCTTGGGTCTTTACAGACGCAACTCTTTATCCTACAAATGATCTCGCCATTATTTTTTCCCTTTCCCAAGGAAATATAAAGGATAAATATTTTTATTTTTATATGATATTATTTACGTAATATAAATGTTCGTGCAATATTATTATTTAATATCATTTTTTAAATGTAATATATATATGTATATAGTCTTAATAGACTATATAGTTGTTTAATCCTTCATAAAATCATTTACATTGTAAAAAATAATTTCATATAACTACCAAAACTGGGGTTCTTGTGTATTAAATGCTATATATGGTATGAAAGGATTCATTAAAGTTACCATTAGTGTTATATTTAGATTAAACATGTAAGATATAAGATATAATATGAATGGCTATTGTGATTTTAATGGAAATCTCTATATAAATTAATAGGAATTGTATTTTTACAATTCATTATAATGATCTAATTACATATAAAACATTGTAAAATTATAGTCAACCACACGATGAAGGGGATTCTTATGAATACCCATAGTCAAGAAAAGTTATTTTTCTTGAATAATTTAATGAAGCTGCTTTGGAGGATAATCAATTCATAACAATATTGTGGTTGTTGACTTTGCTTATGAAATGTAATGTCACCCATATACAGTTTCATACAGATATATAACACGTTGTAAATAGGATTCAACATTTAATTAGTCGACAATGTCGAATATGTAGTGGAACTAATTATAAATTATAAGTTGAACAATCCATCATGTCCCTGTAAAATATTTTTATATTTGGGAAATGTAGTAAAAAGAAAAAAGATATTATGGATTTCTATCATTGAAAAGGATATATAGAATAACGATTACCTCTAATTTAAAACATCAATGATGTAAATGAGATCAAGTTCATATAATAAATAATATTTAAGGATTTATTCTACCAAAAATACTTCCCACCAGAGATAATTATAGAAATGAAAAGGAAATTCCACAATAATATACAGAAGTTAGAAAATGATTTCAAAAATGAAGCTAAATTCAAAAGGATATCAAGTAATTATATGGATTATGTGTATATTCCTGAAATAAATATTTATTATTAAATATACGGGGTAATTAAAAATGATAAAATATTGAGGGTTTCGCAAAAACATTTCACATGGTTATATAGTCTAAATTAATATTATGAAATATTCATGTTACCCATGATATATTTATTAGATAAAAATTAGTAGATAAATTTCCACACAATTAATCATGGGAATAAATATTGGTAATAGGGGTAGAACAGAGGCATGTGGTTTTCACCATGTGTAAACAATGGGAAGAAATGCCTGCGGTTATTGTAAGGGGAAAAATTGTTTTAAAAATAGTTCATATAAAGAAGTCCATAATGATAACCAATGCATGGAAAGGATGAAAATATGGATGGTCAACGATATAAATTTACACTGAAAAGATAGTATAGAAATCACTTCTCAAATAGTTATGGAAGCACACATCATAAAATACCAACATAGAAATGAAATTCTTATTAAATTGGAATAGGTAATGTTTATGTTCTTAGTGATAATGTGTTAGGTGTATTAAACGTAACCTAAAAAATATATTTTTTATATGATTATAGATATTGACACATAGTTTTATGGTTATATTTTCTAAAACAATTGGGTATTTATCCTGCACACTAATATTGATATTGTTTGTAAAAAACCAAGTACAAATATTATTCCAAAAAAGATGTGGCATGATATTAAAATTTAAATGCATGGGTATACCCTTTTTTCAAACATGGTTATTATATCCATGGTAGTATCTTCTATTATAATGTTTATATATATGATTAAAAATCACAATGAAAAAAAATTATTTTCATGTGAAGATGATTATGATTTGCGAAGATCTGGGGGAACCCTTAACATTATACAGGAAAATTTATCCTCTAAATCATGTAAAATAGTGTCCCTATTGAATAAATAGTTTTGGTAGAGGGGAAGATATGTCATGATGTTTTGATGTGGGTGAAATCCTATGAATTTAAAATGTAACTCTGGTATAAAATATTAATGATGTTTTTTAATGAATTACCTAGTCTACACAAAGAGTGTATAATTGAGTTATCTAGTGAAATCATTCGTGATGAATGGACAATATCAATGTTCCATATATATTTTTACTAGAGGATTAATTGGAGTTTAAGAAATACTTTCCAAAATTGATTGATAATGTATTTATAATCCCTAGTTTTTTTGTAACACATAATTGTTTTTATGATATATTTTCATTAAATAATTTTCATTCACGAGATGAATTATTTTCACACAATTATGAGTTTAACTGAACCGAAATATACCCTTATTATAAAATTTCCATTATATAATAGCCATTATATTTGCAGGAACAATTATAACTTACTTTTGAAAATTCATTGTGAATTTAATGGATATCAATTATTTATCAAAAATATAAATCAATTAGATATATTTATTTTTTAGTGAATTATTTTTGGTAATTAAAATCATCTGATATATATGTGTTATACCGGAAATTCATCCAATTGGATATATTTATTTGGGATATAAAGAATTTCTTTGGATGAATTTCAGATATTTTTTGATAACATTCATGTTTTGAAGAACAGTGAAATTATGAAAAATCTTAACTAAAAATAAATTATTTCATTGAAATAAGTTATATGGTTAAATAATATTATTCAATGGATTAAAAGTAGAAATTGAATATATTTTTACCATTTAATATATTGTGGATCTATAGAATTAGTTTTACGTAAAATTTAAATGTAAAAACATTTCAATCTTTTGCAATATTTTAACTTTTAAAATCTATTTTCTCATTTAAACAACTTGATTAATATTAAATAAATAATTTAATTATATTTTTTATGAATTTTAAAAAAATTATTCAATATTAGGAATAAGTTTATAAAATTTTATAATAGGCTAATTTTATTTTTGGGCCTTATTATTAGTAAATTTGGTAATTATTTTCATTACCATGGTTAATGTTCAATCTGTTAATTAAAGGTAAAAATAATATTATAAAATTACCTTCACACCTGTAAAAATACAATTGTATGGATAAATTCAATACTTATAATATATTATTAGAAATTGACTCACATTATGGTTACTTACATATTAATGTCTTGAATGTGTAAAAAACGAATGACTGTGACAAAAGGTCACAATCTCATTTTATATAAGTATATTAATTTTAATATATGTATAACTTGGCAATAATATCGATTGTAAATAGTTTCTAGAATGAAAGAATAATTACCTACATTATATTAATTTATGTATTATTTTTATAGATTAAATAATTTCTATTAATGATGACAAAATAATGAAAAAGATTATATATTATTAATAGAAATTTCAAACATTTAGTTAAGAAAATATAAAAAGAAATGTCATATAAACTTATTATTGTCCTCAAAAAATTTTATAGATGAATACTACATATTAAGAGTTTATTAAATAGTTTTTTTTCTAGTTTATCATCTATGAAGATTTTAGTTAATGTCAAATAAATTAATAGTATCAAAATTGACACTATTGTTATTTAATAAAATAACATTTTATTAAATTATTTAAAATTCATAAATTTTTTTAGAAATTAAAATTTATTAATAATATGTTCAAAAAATTTATTAAAAATATATTTATTGCCAATTAAAACAATATAAATATATATCTATGTCCATTAAATATTCAGAATGTTATTTCAAAAAATAATATTAAATAGAATAACCAAGTGTTATTTAAATATATGTGGTTTAATTTTATTTAATAACTTTTAAAAAATAATTGGTTTATTATATTAAAACCCTATCTCATATAAATATATATATTTGGTCATTTTTGTGGGTTTTGGGTACGTATTATTTATATTAAAAATTGTTATTTATAGAGTTTCCAAAAGTGCCCCTAACCTCAATTTTAAAAGGGATCCTCCTACCATACCTCTTAAATTAATTAAGATAATTAATTATTGTAAATACCCATCCTTTTATAATTATAAACACCCCTTTTTATTTATAGGGGTTCTGGTCAACTTCAATGACCATCTCTAGTGCTCTATAATGAGATTTATAGGTAACAAATCAATAGAGAGGAAAATATGTTCTAACGATTCATGCAAATTTATTTTTTATCTAGATAAAATTAATTTGTTGTTTCATTATAATGTAATTACATAAATATCACTCATATAGTTATATTTTATTATAAAAATTTATCAACCATATTTCACATTATTTCGCTTATATGAAGAATGAAATGACTGCATGTGCATACATATGACTTACAGTTTCCACGTCATGGTTTGATCTATTATTCACCACCACCTTACATGGATGGGTATAATAATAGATATAATAACATTATATTATTTTTATAAAATTATAATAATTCGTAAATATTATACTTAATTCGTTTCAATACCATTTAATATTGTGTGGAATGATATCATCACTCGTGCGTACATACGACATACCATCTACAAGGCATGATTTGATTCATTATACATGATGTTAATTAATACATTATTATACAAATGAATTTATGAAATAAATATGTTATATATTATAGAAATAAAATTTTATAAATGATATAACTATACCATACCAAGATGAATAATAACATATCTGACAAAACAAGCATAAGAACATAAAGCAGTTAGTACACGAATAATTCGTATCAATCAAATGTTACTAACAAAAAAAATGAAAATATGATCATAAATTTTATCATGCAAATGAATATTATTTTTTAATAAATCAGTGTCATTATTTAAATCATTATACATGATTTTTGAATATATTTGAAAAATATCAAACCTATGGTAAGTGATAATTTTACAATATAATTTTTTCTGTTATTATTTATATGTTTTTAATTACTAAGGTATATTTATCATCCACATCATTTTTTATTAATTATTTTATATTATTTATGTTTTAATACTAATTATTAATAATAATTTTACCCCTTGGTTTATTTTTATTAGATGGTATGAAATGAATCTTTTTTTGTTATTCGCTTTGAAGAACCTTTTTTCTTTTTGACATAAGTAAGCGGAGACTATAATTTTATCATATACCACATGAATAGATTTATATGATTTCTTGACCCCATAATTCTAGGAAGATTCTTATTCAATATTTCAAGTTTGTTTTCATCTAAATTCATTTTATTTAATATTTTGAGGAATTTTGAGAAATGAAAACGTTTCTGAAAAAGAAATGATATTTCCTCTGCAATTTAGTTCTATTGTTTTATAAAAATATTACTATCAAATATGACATAGGATTCTGTTTCTATCCATATTATTACACTGATTTTATAGTGATGAAATTGTATTTATGAAACCCATTTATTTTAAATAGATTATAATGGAATGTTGTTTGAGAAACCCATTTTATTTCACAAGTTATTCTATGATATATGATTTATGTATTTTTGGAACACATAATAATGGATTCATTAGGAGATGGGAAAGAACTATATCTCCCAAAAATTAATTGGGAAAAGATTTATATATCCTGGGATAGACTTGACTGTAATTTCATTTAAATATGGATTAGTAATACAGGGACGAAACGAGGAGACAAATCAGTTCTGTAAGGGGCTTTGTCTACTATGATATTCTAGGCAATGAACTTTGAAAAATATGAAACTATTTTCAATGATTATCTGTGTATGACACAAAATTTATTGTCTTATTTTATAACTATTGGGATTACATTTTTCCTTTAATATTTATCCAATGAAATCATATTGTTATAATTTAAATGCCAGATATGATTTTCAAATGCTATGTTTTTATGATTATGATATGATTGATATTTCCCTTATTTCCCCTTATTGATAATTTTAGCTCTCCCATTCATAATATTTTCTTCACCGGTCATGAATGATGGTATTATGTATGATATTTCAAAAAGGATTATAGTTTTGATGAAATAAGAATGTGAAAATGTAGATGTTTTATGAACCAGTTTGTAAATTTTTCCAATTTCTAGAGACTCTAAACCTATTCGTTCTGGGCATGGTTTTTGTTATGATATTTAATAAATATTCTACTATAATTAATTAATATCAACATGTAATGTATGGGTCGTTATATTCTATATTAGAGAAAATTTTATAGTTAACCTTGGGAAACTATGATGAGAGAACCGTAGTAAGAACCATAAGGATATGCCTATGTATATGATAAAATCAAATCCAAGAGATTTAGTGATGTTCATGAATAGCCTAGGATGAATACTAATTTTTTCTATATTGAAATTTTATTATGGAATTATTCGGTTTTCCCATTATGATAAGTTTTTAAACACTATTCATCTTTATATTAGATAGTCTCTCGAACCAAATGGAACTGTGTTAATTATGAATGACATTGGGAAACGTAATGATTCCCCCCCCCCCCGAGAAAACAATTTTTTCGGGAGCTATAATTCAAAATCATGTAGCCATGCCCACAAAATATTATCAATCTACGAATCATGTCATTCATTAATAAAAACAATATAGGGACAAACATTCGATTGAATCCTTAATGAGGCATCATCCATATTCATTTAGCATGTATTTTGATCCATTAGTGGATGAAATGTATCAGTTCAACTAAATAAATATTTTTAGTCTACAATATTATGAACATGATAAAGTCATCTTAATAGTCAAAATTTTTGAAGAAGAAACTGATCAATGGTGGAATGTTATCAAAAATATGTTGAAAAGAGTTGAAATTGTGTCCATGTCATGGGACAAGTTTTAGAACATATTTTTCAATTATTAGTTACCTTATATTATTTGAAAAATTAGAAAGAATGAGTTCTCCTAAATTATAAAAATGTATTATGTATCTATTTTTAGATAAGATGCAAATTTTAAAATACATGCAAGGTACACTTCTAGAATTATCATCTAAACTAAGAGTTAAATTGATTATTTCTATAGTGGATTATAACCAAGTCCTCAAATGGAATTAGCCACAAGGGACATCAATATCCATGATTAAATTGTCTGTTTTACTCTCAGGGTTGAGATAAATATTATAGTACCCCATCAGTCTTATTAGTCTTATATTAAGAGAAAACTGAATTTCAATAGAAAATATAAAAACCACAATTAAAAGAAGTTTGGTTGTCCCTTATTCTCAAAGTGTGTAAATAAAAATGGATGGAATTGTATTAAAGGTACTAGTTAAAGTTTTATGTGCTTAAATAAATGTCATCATTTAGTTGATTGAAGAAGTGAGGGGAAAATTATTTCTAATGATGCGAACAATGAAAATGATACACGGATTACAACTCTTAAACATCAATGATACAAGGGAATGAAAATGGAAAATTATGCCAACAAATACCCTATTCGAAGGGTATTTTATGATGATCAATTCCAAGAAAAACTTAAGAATAAAGACAACAGAAATTCACGAGAAATCATTATCTACAATGTGGAGTAGGAAAATAATGTTGTTAGAGGAACACACTATCCAATATAATCTATAAAATGTATTATTAGATTCTAGATCCAACCACTCTTTTATATATGATGAATTGTCTAAGGGTATCATCATAATACCTCATCAATTAGATGTCACATTATCTGTTACATCTCTTAATGGCACAACGGTCACGTCAAAAGTTGACACTTCTTCTCAAGATGATTTTTGTGGGAAAGTAATTCCTGCAAATCTTGTGATCCTTCCTATAGTAGAATTTTATGTGATTCTTTGTAGAGATTTGATTTCACTATATGGATCTCATATCAATTTACCAGGAAGGGATGTAACTATTCATATTCCAAATCAATATATGATAATCTTTCGATACATGGATGAATATAACCTTCAATTAAAAATTTAATACATCTTATCGATCTTGATTTATATGAATGAAGATTATTTATCCCAAATGATTATGGAGAAGCAGGTGATTAAGAATAAGACCATTGAATGAGATTTTGATGGTGTATTTCTGGGGGAATTATCACGACTTCCACCAAATTTTGATGATGACATTTCAATAAAACTCAAAAAAATGGTTAAGCCTATTTCAAAGACATCTTATAGAATGTCCCCTATTGATTTGCAATAACTGAAGAAGAAACTCTAATATAATGTTGATCAGGGATGCATACACCCTAGTAGGTCACCTTGGGGAGCACTTGTTCTTCTTTCTGTGAATAATTATGGATAATGATACTCTACATTGATTATAAAGAATATAAGAATATCATTATTAAGAAAAAATAACATCTTCCCTGGATTGATGACTTATTTGACCAACTACGTGGAGCAACATTCATTCCATGATTGAACTTTGTTCATGATATCACCACTTAAGATTCAAAAAATAATGATATACCATAGAAAACATTCCAAATAAGAAATTGAAACACTAAATTTATATTGATTTCTTTTGGTCATACTAATTTCGGTGTTATCTTCATGGATCTAATGAATAATGTCTTTAGAGTCTATCATGATCTGTTTGTGGTATAAATTTTTGACGATAATCATGACTATTCAATGTGAAAGGATGAAAAAGAATATCACATGATTAATGTACTGAAGGCCTTGATAAATGAGAAGAATTATGCGAAATTTTCCATGATTGAATTTTGGCATAAAAAAGTTTCATTCTTGGGATGCATGATCTCAAGAGAGTGGATATCTATGGGATGAGAAAAAATAAAGGATATTTAAAGAAGGTAAAGATCAACAATAGTAATAGAGATATGAAGATTTTATGGTTTGGAGGCATATTATTTATTTTTTGAATGATGTTTTATTAGTAACTAATCTACTGACACAGTTGACTCATAAATGAGGAATGTTTTTTGGACGGAGGAATGTGAAGAGAATTTCAAAGAAATAAAAAGATTTCTAGCCAGTGCACCAGTCCTCACACATCCTTGTAGTGGAGAAAGGATTGTGATCTATAGTGATTCATCCATGAGGTTGATACTATTTATTCCCAAGAAAAATTATATAGTGATAACTTAGGTATCATGGAAGGTTAATTCCATGACAAAAATTATCCAACTCATGATTTGGGGAAATTGGTTGTAATCATTGCATTAAAAATATTGAAGTGTATTCATTATGGTGAAAGGTGTTATATTTATACTGATCAGAAAATTTTAATGTTTATTTTTATTGAAAAAATGTTGAATATGAACAATGAAAGATGATTGGAGTTGATTAATGATTACGAGAGCTCAATACATTACCATCCTTGGAAATTGAATAAGGTGTAAGATGATTAGAGTCAAAAAGCCAAAGCATTATTATCCCTGATAAGGATCATAAAAGATCTAATATTTTAGGATTTTCAATGGATTTATCAATAAATATTAAGGGAATGGTTGAAATATTTTTTTTCTGATACTAACCTTGAACCATCTATACATGTGAAGAATACAGGGGCTCAAAAGGAAGATGTATAGTTACAAAATACGGTGAGAAATGATACTGAATTCAACCTTGACTCTAATGAAATAATAAGGTTAAAACCCAAGGTTTATATTCTTTCCATACTAGAATTTTAGAAGGAGCTATTGTATAAGGCTCATAGTTATTAATTCTCAATTCACACTTGAATTAAAATGATATACATGGTCCTAAAATTGTATTTTTGGTGGGAATTAATGAAAATAGATGTCGCCTAATATGTATCTCGATGCATGGTTTGTCAACATGTTAAGGATGAGAGACAAAAGTATAAGGGTATGTTAAAACCATTACCCATACTCGAATTAAAATGGGAAAACAACATTTTGGGCTTTGTCATAGGACTTCCGAAGTCACTCAAAGGCAATAATGCTATATAGTTTATAGTTGATCTCTTAGGAAGTTATCTGAATTCATTTTTATTAGATATGATTTTTCACTTTGTTAGTTTGGCACAATATATTTAATGTAAGTTGTTTTATTGCATAGACTACCACATTCCATTATATCCCAACATGATATTATTTTTAACTCAATGTTCTAGGAAAGTATTATACATGGTATAAATGAATAATTATTTTTCAGTACATCTTATCATCCTCAAACGGTCAGTATGAGAGGAAAACTCAATCTCTGGAAGATGAGTTTAGAGATTACTATATGTATTTAAAATGTGGTTGGGGTTAAAAACTATCATTTGTGTAATTTTCATATAATTATATATTTCACTCTCGTATTTAGATGGATCCTTATAAATCCCTATATGGAATGAAGTACATGAATCTATCATGTTAAGATGATGTTGGGGAATGAAAGATTTTATAAATGTATATTGTTGATAAGATGGTAAAAAAGTTCATATCTATTCAAAAAAACATAAGTGCAGCTCATAGTCAACAATATTTAGGTTGAAAACTGATGAAAATACCTAGTGTTCAATGTGGGTAATAAGGTGTTCTTACAAATATCTTCCATGACGTTAGTAATGAGATTTGGAAATTAGGGAAAGTATGGAACTAGATAAATAATTCCATTTGAAATTATGGATCATGATGGGAAGGTATCATAAAATTTAAGGAATTTACTGAATCTCTCTGTAGTTCGGGGTGTGTTCCTTGTATCTCTCATAAGAAATTACATTCCCAATCAATTAAATGTACTAATCTCAGAAGTCATACCTCTAGTGCAAGATCATTTTTATGAAGAAAAACTAATATAGATTCTGTATCGTATCAATAATATTCAAGGAAACAAGACCACTCGATTGGTTAAAGTATTATGGAGGAAGCATGAATTTGATGAAGCTATATGAGAACATGGGGATATGATGAGGGAGTGTTATCCTCATCAGATTTTTTATAGGTGAAAAATTTTGAGGGTAAAATTCGGTTTATGGTGGGTATAAAGTAAGACCAATATGTTTTTATGGAATATTTTCTTTAAATAGGTTTTGTTATTCAGTAGCTGCCTTTTCACAAAATAATGAGTTTAAAATAACCAACATATGCCCTTATTATAAAATTACCATTATATCATATCCATTAGGTTTGTTGTAATAATTATAACTAATATATGAAAATGCATTTTGAATTCATTGATTATCAATTATTTATAAAAAATATTAATCAATTATATATTATTATTTTTTAGTGAATTACTTTTTTGTAATGAAATTAATGTGATATATGTAACGACCCGAAATTTTAAATAAATATTGTTTCCTAATTTTATGTGTTATTTTTATACTCAACAAAAATGTTTCATTAGGTAACATGAGTATTATTAAAATGAGACTTTTGGTTTTTGACAGTTATTTGACCATTGGTCAATATGACCGCTGGAAACTAAACGTTTTGACTATTGTCTCTAAATACAAGCAATCTAGGTTAATTAATATAGAAAGAAGATTCGATGGCCTCACCTAGTAGTCTTGGACCGATCGAAGCCCATCTAACAGAACTTGGAAAGGAGGTAGCACCACTGGGATTTTCTCTGGACCAAACCCAAGCTGAACTTCATCGTATAAAGCTAGAACGTGATCGCCTTCCCGAGAAGTTCAAACTGATAGAAATTACTACTCATGCGATGTTGGTCGAGCCTCCCTCAGATTTTGTCACCTTAGCACACCTTACACTTAGGTCCTATGCTGGTGTGATAAGGGGCTATGTAAGGAGACCGTAACTGGTTTGTGTAATCCTTTGTTTTAAATAAAAATTTTGATTTCTTTTATGAATTTTCAAATGACCAGATAAATATAGTATGCATATTTTTGATGAATTTTAGAAAAAGAATATTTTAAATATGTTTATGTAAACCCTAAATAATTTAAAATGTGTAATGATTTTCAAAAAATGGTCTTCTACAATTATGTTCAGTACGAAATTTAGAGTCTAATAAGATCAACTTGATTTTTGATGAATAGGAAATTATGAATAGTGATTTTCTGATTAGGATTAATAATGTGTCCAAATGGATAAGTAATCTCAATTAAAGAAAGTATTAAAATAAGCTAGGCACTTTGATTAAGTAATGTGATTCAATAAAATGGTTAAATGACAGTTTCATAAATTATTATTCAAGTATTAGTTTTTCTGATGAATAGTGTTTTTTAATTAAAATATTAATTAAAAATATATAGAAAATTATTTTTATAAAATGGAATTCATTTTTGAACTCAGAGCATCGATATTATGTTAAGGTAATTTTTGGGGATTTTTCTGAAAAAAATTAATTTTCGATGAATAGTGTTTTTATTTAAAAATTAAATTAAAAATATTTAGAAAATTATTTTTATAAAATGGATTTCATTTTTGAAATCAGAGCATTGAAATTTCGTTAAGGTGAAATTTTGGGATTATTCTGAGAAAGTTGAATTTTCGATTAATAGTGAAAATATAGTTTTTATGTTACGGGTGTTTAATGATCTCATTAAATGATGTATTAAGTATATATTCAATATGGTCGAATTATGAATAGTAAGATAAGGTATGAGGTGTCCCAAGTGGCCAATACCATGGGAAAATACCATGGTCAAGCTCATGGTTTTTCCAAAACTACTAATGAGGTGTCCCTTGGCCATTAATGC
This sequence comes from Viscum album, assembly GCA_963277665.1. Taxonomy (NCBI): domain Eukaryota; kingdom Viridiplantae; phylum Streptophyta; class Magnoliopsida; order Santalales; family Viscaceae; genus Viscum; species Viscum album. The sequence continues at coordinate 49,598,773 of OY728143.1, read as the reverse complement.
CTTGTCCCCTCACTTTCCCTATAAATTCCCACCCTTTCCTTCTTTAGTTTTCACTCCCAAATCTCCCCCAACAAATTTCTGGTCTCCTTACCTCCCAAGGAGTCCTCCCAAGGTGCCCCCAAGCCCTCAAAGTCAAAACCATTGAGTTTTAAGAGTTACGTTTTAAGGTAAGGGATCTGACCTCTCTCTTTCATTTCAAGTAATCTCTTTTATGTCATTCCTTTTTTGCTCCATGTTCTTATATTGGAGGATGTTCTTTTATACTCCTCTTACTGCCCTTTTCATGTTCATATAATGAGAGATCTTCTCTTACTCTCATTATTTGGTTTTATGATGTTTTAAGTGGCGCCGTTAGGCTGCCGAAATTTTTGTAACGGATTCTTTCTCCCTTCTCATTTTTCAAGATCTATTTTCATGTAAAGTATTTCAAGTTCCTTTTTATTATGTTGGGGTATGATCTCTAAATTTATCATACTGATATTTTATGATCATATGTTGAGAGACCCCATTTGATCGCTTTAATTCAGTATTTGGACGTTTTAAGTGGCGTCGTTAGGCTGCCGAAATTTTAAGTGGTTCTTCACCCTTCTCGTTTTGAAGTTCTACTTTCATGTCAATTCATTCAAGTTCTTTTTTGTTATGTTGGGGTATGATCTCTATATCTATAATACTGGACTCTTATGTTCATATGATGAGACACCCCATTTGATCTCTTCAATTCAGTATTTTGATGTTTTAATTGGCGTCGTTAGGATCCTGAATTTTTAGGTGGTTCTTCACCCTTCTCATTTTGAAGCTCTATTTCATATCAATTATTTCAAGTTCCTTTTTGTTATGTTGGGGTATGATCTCTATATCTATCATACTGGACTCTTATGTTCATATGATGAGTTACCCCATTTGATCTCTTCAATTCAGTATTTTGAAGTTTTAAGTGGCGCCGTTAGGCTGCCGAATTTTTAAGTGGTTCTTCACCCTTCTCGTTTTGAAGTTCTACTTTCATGTCAATTCTTTCAAGTTACTTTTTGTTATGTTGGGGAATTATCTCTATATCTATCATACTGAACTCTTATTTTCACATGATGAGAGGCCCTATTTGATCTTTTCAAATCTTTTTTGTTGAAGTATAAGTAACGCCGTTAGGCTGCCGAACTTTCATAAGAGAAATCTAATTTTTGTCTTTCGTCCATGTTTTTCATTTCAAATAGTATGTCCTTGAAATTTCATTACCATGATCATGTATCCTTATTATTCTGTCCATATACTATTATATGGGTCTTTTATGAATATTTGACCCATTTTACCTCTCTTTTTAATGTCTTCTAAAACCTCGTAACATAGCCGTTATACTGCAGAATTTCCGTCTCAAAATGTCTCTCTTTTTTTTCTAAAGTTCATTTATATTATTAAGTGAATACTAAAAGCTCTTTCTTCTATATGGGTATTCACATATATACCAAAATGTTCTATTATAAATTCTGGGATTTACATACATTAGACCCACCTTCCTTTTCTGTGAGTTTTAAAGTGATGTAAAGATCATGTCTTAAAAGCAGTTTTTAAAACGTTATGATTATGAAATGAAACCCATTTATTTTATTCTATATGGGTTATTTATGAAATTTTTGATGATGATATATGTGGCTCACATGATAATAAAGTAAAATTTAAGGGTGCACTCTGATAGCGCTCCAATGCATTGGGTAATGATGTAACCACTAGAGATTACAATTTTCATGATACATTGGTGAATAACCTTGGTAATTTTAAAATGAAACCTTGGGGATGAACCTTGGTGATATGTTCATGATTGTCTATGTTAAATGATGTATCCACATATTCAAGTTATGAAAAATTTTATTTTTATTTTGATATGCCTCATGATTTCATTTTCATGCCTTAAAGTTCTTTCCATGACTTTATTGATGTATCTCAAGTTCATATGTAAAATGTTTCACTTGTTTCCCTTGTTGGGCCTTCTGCTCACCCTTCCTTTTGATGTATGTCCCCAGGTTATGAGATGCAGTAATTAGACTAGGGTGAACATGAGTAGAAGCCTTTCAAGTGTTTAAGAAGAATGTTTTTTTTGTTTCATGTTTTATGTTCCTTGTTTCCAAGACACTAAACCTTAAAGATCCTCAGTTCCGTGTAATGGAATGAAAGTTATGTTATAAAAAGGCGGGATGTTATAGTTGGTATCAAAGGATGGTTTAGTTATTTGTGGAAATTAGGATATGAAAACTCTAGGAAGAACCCTATAGAAAAGTTTAAATATAGGAAATCTTCCTGGATTTTGGTGAGTATTGAGTAAGGGGTTGCCAAGCAAATACATCCCTGTCTGGATACGAGCAGGTAGAGGTGGCTCTGGCACAGATGTACAAAGGGGTAAAACCCGAAAACACTGCTTTGAGCTAGACTCGAACGGGAACTGGTGCACGACAACGGGCCTTGCTGCACTCTTGGTTACGACACTCCAGGGGATATGCTTTGGAAAATTCATAATCTTGGTATGAACCATTGTTAAAGGAATAAAGATAAAATAAAATAAAGATTCACATAAGAATATATGATCATGGATAACCTAGATGGGAACCTAGGGGATCACAAGATAGGGTATACATTTCTTCTACAAGTTATCCTTATATGCTTTAAGTTCCTTTTCATGATTATTGGTTAAGTATTTAAGCCTCTAATTATACTTTATCTTCTTAGTTAATGGTGGGAAATGGAATAACGTGTCCCAACAACCAATGTGATAGGAAATGCGACAATTTCCATATTAATATGACAAAGATGATTAGGGGATTAAAAGATGATTATTATTTTTGAAGACATTCACTATTTTGGGGACCCTATATGATCGAGGTAAATAGATTACTATAGTATTTTCTTTGAGTAGTAAGGTTGACTTATATTTTGAAGAATTAATGAATTTAAGGTGGACTTATAGTAATTTAGGTTACATATGGGAATGATTAACCTATCATGGGTAAAGTATGTTTAGGTTAGCTACTTTTGTTATAATATGTTAGAAGTGGTTGATGTTGTCTGGAGATGAACAATGAAGTTGTTTTGGAAAACTATGTTATCAAATCCTTCTTGTATTTGGGTTTCAATCTTAGTTTGGTTTATATTGAGGAATTTTAAGGACCGTTATTTATGGAATGGTCTATGATGAACTTTGGGTAGTACCATGGAACTTTGAAGATTTAAAAGTAGTTTCCATTCCTATGGGATTCTTTCATTTTGAAGAGTTGTTTTACCTTAACCTTTCTGTTTTTGGGATAATGTTTAAAGATATAAGAAATAGATAGTTAATATTTTGTAGAATATGTTATTCTATAGAAGATGATTCTTGTGCTTTTATGAGACCAAGTGTTTTTTAATTCTTATCATTTGGAGAAAAGATTAGTGTTGGTAGGGGCTTATTAAAGGATGAAACTCTACTTGAAGGTAGGTATATTTTCTTATGTTTTTGTTCTATGTAGTAAAGTAATTCCTCAAAATTATGAAAATAAACTTAAAAAAAAATGTTTTTGGTTTACGTTTCCTACTAGGTAATCAAAGACCGTTTACACACATCATAAGTTTGGTATTTTCTCATGGTTAACTTTCTCCTAATCATGTGCTCTATCACTCTCCCTCAGAACTTGACCCTTTGTTTTCTCCTCCATGTCCATGTTTTCCTACATGGAATCCAAGTGTGGGTTAACTCGGGTGACCTTTGTACTTACCTTTCATTCTTTTAACGTAATTTTTTTAATGATTCTTTTTCATAAGAGAAATCTAATTTTTGTCTTCCATCCATGTTTTTCATTTCAAATAGTATGTCCTTCAAATTTCATTACCATGATAATTTATCCTTATTATTCTGTCCATCTACTATTTTATGGGTTATTTATGAATGTTTTACCCATTTTACCTCTCTTTTTATCATCTTCTAAAACCTCGTAACATAGCCGTTATACTGCAGAATTTCCCTCTCAAAATGTCTCTCTTTTTTTATAAAGTTCATTTATATTATTAAGTGAATACTCAAAGATCTTTCTTCTAAAGGGGTATTCACATATATACCAAAATTTTGTATTTTAAATTCTGGGATTTACATACATGAGACCCACCTTCCTTTTCTGTGGGTTTTAAAGTGATGTAAAGATCATGTCTTGAAAGCAGTTTTTAAAACGTTATGATTATGAAATGAAACCGATTTATTTTATGCTATATGGGTTATTTATGAAATTTTTGATGATTATATATGTGTATAACATGATAATAAATGAAAATTTAAGGGTGCGCCCTGATAGCGCTCCAATGCATTGGGTAATGATGTAACCACTAGAGATTACAATTTTCACGATACCTTGATGAATAACCTTGGTAATTTTCAAATGACACCTTGGGGATGGACCTTGGTGATATGGTCATGATTGTCTATGTTAAATGATGTATCCACATCTTCAAGTTATGAAAAAGTTTTATTTTTATTATGATATGCCTCATGATTTCATTTTCATGCCTTAATGTTCTTTTCATGACTTTATTGATGTATCTCAAGTTCATATGTAAAATGTTTCACTTGTTTCCCTTGCTGGGCCTTCTTCTCACCCTTCCTTTTGATGTATGTCCCCAGGTTATGAGATGTAGTAATGAGCCTAGGGTGAACATGAGGAGAAGCCTTTCAAGTGTTTAAGAAGAATGTTTTTTTGGTTTCATGTTTTATGTTCCTTGTTTCCAAGACACTAAACCTTAAAGATCCTCAGTTCCGTGTAATGGAATGAAAGTTATGTTATAAAAAGGAGGTATGTTATAATATATATGTGTTATATACTTCATAAAGTATTTTTTTTATAATCATTCATTGGATATTTTAGTCACGGGGTATGAATAATACCATATTTGATGTATAAAAAAATTATTTTTATGTTTAATTTTACACCTTTGAATGGATAACCCCTTATAGATTAATATTTTGACACATTATTAATTTTTATATGACAACATAAATTATTTATTATGATGTGGGATATAATAATTTAAATTGGATGATTTTATTATATTTCTCAAAAATATTCATATTTCGATGAATAATAAAAATACGCTAAATCTTAATTGAAAATAATAATTATAATTAAAATAATTTATATGGATAAATTGTATTATTTAATTGTTTCCATATATAAATATAATATATTTTTACCATTTAATATAATTTAGTTCATTGGAATAAATTTTCCATTAAATTCAAATGTAAAAACATTTCACACTTTTGCAATATTTTACCTGTTAAAACATGTTTTCTCATTTCAACAGTTATATTAAATTTATATAAAAAAAATTACGTGTTTATGGATTTTTGAAAAAATGGATTCCATATTTGGAATCATAAGTTCAATATTCTGTTAACAGACTTCTTTTATTTTTTGGCTATGTGAATTTTAACTAATGCATTTATTTTTTTTACCATATACAAATATCACATGGGTAATTAATGGTAAAAATAATTATTTAAAATTACATTATCACCTATAAAATATCTATCAGATTACTAAATTCAACGGTTATCATCTATTTTTCGAAATGGAATCACTTGAAGGCCACTTAGCTATGAATATCACATGAATATAATAAAAACTAATGAAGGTGAAAAAATGTCATAATATCATTTTATATAAGTATACTAATTTTAATATATCGATAAATTTTCAATAATATCAACTATAGATATTATCAATTATTATTATATAATTATCTACAAAATTGAAATTTATTTATTATATTTATAGACTATATAATTAACATTAATGTAGACAGAATAATTATGAAGAAATAATTTTTTCAATAGAAATATTAAAAAATGGTTTTTAAAATATTAATGGAAATATCATATTACTAGTTAATTTTATCCATAAATTTTATACATTAATATATAATTTTAGGTGTGTATTAAATATTATTTATGGAATTTACCTTCTCTATGGATTTTATTTCATGTAACATAATGTATCGTGTCAAAATTGACACTATTGATACTATATAAAAATAAAATTTTATTAAATAACTTAAATATTATAATAAAATATTTAAAAATTACAAAGTAATTGTTATAAGGCTTAAAATTTAACAAAATGTCCATTTATTATCAATTAACACAATATAATTAAATATTTATAACCATTAAACAAATAGATTGATATTACCACAATAAAAATTTAATTGAATAATGAAGTCTTAATTAAAATGATATCGTTTAAATTGAACAATAACATGGAAAAAAATTTATTTGATGATGAGAATACAAACATATCTCATATCATCATTATAATTAATTCATTTTTTAATGTTTTTGGTAATTAATTTTTTTATTATAAATTATAATATATGGAGTTTCAAAAAGATCCTTTAACCTCCATTTAAATAGGGTACATCCTCCATCACATCTTCACCTAATATTGAGCCTTAAATCTCAGCCATCCCCTTACATTTTTCTTTCTAAAAATCAATATTATCATCCTCTATTTTCTTTTCATCTATAAATACCATCTCAAGATCTATAAGAATAGATTTAGTTGAAGCACATCGAAGAAGAGGTAATCTATTCTTCTGATTATTTTAAATATATTTTTTCCTCTACATAATCATTATTATATTTTTCATTGTAATGTAATAACTTAAGTATCACTAATATACAAATATTTTATAATAAATATTAAACAACCATATTTCACCATTAATCCATCCTATGAAAAATAAATTCATCATGCGTGCTAACGCACAGTTTACCGTCTCCACATCGTGGTGTTCACTGTGTTTCACTACCACCTTACATGGATGGGTATAATTGTGGAAATAAAAAAATATATGATTATAATAACGTCATAATAATTTTGAAAATTCATACTCCAACCAATTTAACACCATTCAATAAATATTGGAATGATATCATCGCTCGTGCGTACTAATGACCTACCGTCTCTAGAGTAAGATATGATTTATTCTACATGATAGTCATTAAAATATGATTATCTACATCAATTGAATTGATAAATATGATATATTTTATACTAATACAATGATTTAAATTATATAACTATAACCTATAAGGATTAATAGTAACTTTTATGACAAAACATGCATATGAACATAAAGTAGTTAATACCTGAACAACGAGTCACAATGAAATGTTACTAACAAAGGAATTAAAATATGATAAAACATGTTATCATAAAAAATGATTATTAATTTTTAAGAAATCAGTAACATTATTTAAATCATTATACGTGACTTTTGGATACATACAACAGATATTAACCTAATAGATGGGATAATTTAACAATATCATTTTTATATGATATTATTTATATGTATGTATTAACTGTGGTATATTTATCATCCACATTAGTGATACCTAATTATGTAATATTATTTCTATTCTTATAAAATTTAATAATGTTAATTGAAATATTTTTATTAAGTTTTGTTACATCGTATTAATGGAATCTTTTGTTGTTATTTGATTTGAGGCACTTTTTGAATTTTTTGAAAAAAGTATAAGGATAATTTTTTTTATCTTATATGGAATGAATAGATTTATATGTTTTCATGAAACCATAAATCCAAGTGGATTCTTATACATAACAAAATTATTATTTTCTAAAAAACTTTTTCCTTTAAAATTGTGTGGCATTTTGAGAAAAGAGTTGTTTTTTGAAATAGAGTGTTATGCTCCTCAGAAATTAAGTTGAGGGGTTTCATCAAAATTATTTTCCATCAAAGATTAAATAAGACTATTTTTATATCTCTATTATTACTTTAAATTTATTTTTATGGAATTCTATTTTTTAAATCCATTTATTTTAAATTGAGTATGATGTAATAATTTTTAAGAAACCCATTTTATTCTATTGGTAATTATATGATATATGATTTATGTTTTTTCGGAACACATAACAACAGTATCATGATAAGATGGTAGGTAACAATATATTTCTCAAATGAATTTGGTTATGATTTATATCTCATGAGATATAAAGTTTTGGAACAAAAAGTAAATCTGGTTCAGTAATAAATCGTTAGAATGAGGAGTGAAATCGGTTCATTAATGGACTCTATTTCCTATGATGGTCTTGGAAATGACACGTAGAAAATATGAAATTTTTTTATTTTACTATGCGTATATTACATGAAATATAATGTATAATGTTAGGAATATTGGTATTACATTATAGTTTTATGATTTATCCAATGACATGATATTCTGATCTTTGAAATGCAAGATTATATTTTCAAATGTTATGTTCTTATGATTATGATAGTATTGATATTTCCCCTGTGTACCCTTACTGAGCATTTGATCTCACCCTATCATATGTTTCTATTCCCTATTATATGATGAAGGGTATTATGGACGATATGTAAAAATGAGTATTGTTTAAATAAATAAGTGGGAGAAAATGTAGATGTTTTGTGGAACAGTTGTTTATGTTTCCCACATTCTAAAGACACCAAACCTATTCAGTCCTGGAATGGTTTTTGTTATGTTTGGAAATAAATATCCTTCAAGTGTGTTATAATATCTATGTGTAATTTGTGGATGTTATAGTTTCACTATCGGTATACACTATTTTATTCATAAAAAACATGTATGGGTTCACAAGATGGAGCATGAATTATTGGCTGATAAATTATATTACTATAATGAATACATCTAGTTTTCCATACATTGATTACTTATTAGATAATATAAAAACAGAACAATAAATTTCACAGATTGTTCCTGCCACGATTTGTCATCAACTAAAGGAGATGATGGATAATATTTCAATAATGGAATTTAAAACAATTTATTGTAATATTGGGATTATGCTAACTTCATTTAGATTGTGATGTTCCATTAGATCTAATAACAATTGAGAAAGGATATGGGAGAGGAATGAATATGTTTTTATCTTTTTTAGCATTTTATTACTTTTAGTAACAAAACTCACACACCATATTAATATTCAATTCATAACCAAAATTTAAAAAATATAAATGTCTTTAAAAGTAAGAAAACTAGAAAAGAACACAAGATTTACATGGTTCAACCTCAATGTGAGACCCTACATCATTTCCATAGTAACTCCCATAATATGATTTCGAAACACTATTTTGAGGAAATGAATAAACATTTGAAAAATCCTGTAAAAAAATTCTATCTCTTGATGGGAATGATTAAACTAACTCTATTCATATTAAATTTTTTTAATAAACAATTTATCCAATCAAAATAAACGAAGCTGTTTAAACTTCCCCAAAATTAATCAGTCTGAATTATCATTCTATCATAGATGAATCATATTTTCATAATATGATGATGCTAAATCCAATTCACACAATAGACTATTGTTAGGTCAAATGAACATAGTCCTATGAATTATTCTCTATATGTATTACTCAAACTCTACTCAAATTCATAATATGGTCTTTCTCGGTCTAATCGACTCAATAAAATATTCTCAATATGACGTTTTTAGATCTCATTCTACTATTACGATATATGTCGATATGATTCTCTCAACACAATGTGTTAGATAGATGAAGTCTCATTTTTTGGTGTATCTTTTGGGTTCTTGATTGTGGCTTTTTTGGACTACAAAATTTTGTGGGAATTATGCTTGTAGGGTTTGGTAAAATTTTGTATTCCAAAATAATTGTGAGTGTTTTATTTTGTTTCTATATATTATTATTGGATGATGTATTTAATATAATTTCTAATTTATAATTAATGTTTGGTTTTTTATATATATTTTAGACTTCAATCTGTTTTTAGAATTAGTTCTATTAGTGTTTAAACCTAGATGCCTGCATTGATAATTTGGAGAGTAGTTTTTTTTGGAATAAATAAGTGTTGTACAATATTTTGGTAACAATTAAAATCTTTATATTATTTTATTCCATGGATATAGATATAAACACTAATATGTTTATGGTGTTTTCTTGTGATTAGAGAAATGCCATTTCTTAGTGAACCACATACATAATTGATGATCACATTGGTTTTGGGATACTAAAGATTAAATAATACATTATTTTATTATATATATATTATTTAGGATTATTTACATACATTTGAAAATTAGTACCAACTTGTTGTGGTTTAATTTAGCGGGTGGAGTCCTTAGAATTCAAATTAGATTTATGGTTACTACAGATGTCCGGTTATATTCAATCATTCATTAGAACTGTGTTAATTATATGTTTCATTATTTTTGATCATTTTTATAATGACTGGTGACCTATTTTTGGTTTTTTCTCCTTATACAGTCTTATTTATCAAATCTTGATCAACTTCACTTTAAAATGATTGGTGTCTTTTTAAGATCAGTGTATTTTTTGGGGATTTTTTTATATTGTGGATATTATTTTATGAATTCTTCCCCTATTTTCATGACAAAAGATCACATAGTTGTTATAGAAATAATGAGTCATTATAGGAAGACGTGAGAAAACCATGATATTGTTTTTATTTTATAATATTTTTTTATGGGAAGTTTATTTTTTCAATAAAATTTCCATAAAACATTTATATTATTGATATATTATAATTATGCATTATTTTTAATGTAGTTTTTATAAATTCAACAGTCCCCCCATAAAATATTGAATTACTAGACAATATTATTTTGAATAATGTTTTTTGTAATGATTTGTATTTGGATGATTCCAATATATGTTAAACATAGGGGAAACTGTGTGGTACAACTTCATTGTAAGGGTGATAGTGCACGGTATGTTTATAGTTTCCAAAATGATGTGGAAACCTATGAATCATATTTGTACTCTAATATTTACATTTTGTCATATTTGTCATTTGGTTTATCAAATTATGAAAAATCTATTGTAAATCTTGAGAGTATGTATTTTCAATGTTCTTGTATGTGAATGGTTGCTACATGGTTTACTAAACCACACATTGAAACTGTGAGAAGATTCTATATTAAAAAATGAAATTTTATGATCATTATTTATTCATGATATTCCTATATTACTTTTTATTTGAAAAATGGTGATTTTCAGATGGTATTAACTATTTACAAGGGATTTATAACCATAACTTGTGTTTTAGAATATGACCAAGTAGATATTCAAAGGCAATTTGTGCTTTTTAAATGTATTATGACATCACATTTAATATTTACAGTGGTGTATTTTATAATTTGATTTTCAATCAATGTGTTTAATATATTTTAGGAATTATTAGAGTTTATGTCATTGATTTATTTTAATGAGGGTTAATTAACCAATTTTATTGATACCTTAAGAACATTTTATGGATCTGAACTATTTCAAAAACATTGAAATCGATTTGTGGGTTTTAAAATTAGATTCAGTATTTTTTTAATTAAAAAATTTTTATGTGATAGTAAATATGTGATTAATAAATAGTGTGTGATTTACTATAATTTTAGGAGGTTTTTAGATAAAAAAACTCAATATTGGAATTTTATTAAAATAAATTTTCATGAAATTTTGTGATACCCTCTTATGTAATATGTTAATTTATTATTCATATGGTGGCTTCTAGTCAGTTGAGGGGGTGTAAAATAATTTTGAATATATGTGTATGTTTGTGTCAATTTATTTGGTTGGGGTTGTTATTGTGAGTATATAAGAGACAATTTATGTTTTTCTACAAAACAATTTGTATGGATAAATGTACTAAATCATTGTGATCACCACTATTTGACATTCATTTGTTAGTACATGATGACTATATAGGATTTTGTATAATTTATTTTATTATATTTCAATGTTCTTATAATGTAGTGTTTTTCTGCTAATCAATTTAGGTTTGACTAAGAGTTATAGTTGGATATATGATCTTAAATACCTTTTTGTTTCATGTGGTTATACAATGATCCATGTTTGTTTTATTTTTAATTAGTATAATAGTAAAACAAATGATATAGACTAGACCAGTAGTGTTACCCAATGGATAATACCTCCAACTTCGACTTGGTTAATTGATTTATAAAATTATAAAAATGAAACCGTGATCATATTTTTAATCTTCTGGGTGATTTATATTATTAATTTGATTGTATTAGGTGTTTCCATGGTTATTTCATGGCACCTATGTAGGTGTTATTTATAACACATATTTAGTGGAAATAAGATAAGGACGTGTTTTGTATTATTATACACTGTTTGTTGTGTGTTTTTATACGGGGTTTGGATGGTTTTATTGAATAAGGAAGATAATGGTTCAGTTTAAATATCCTTTCAATATAATTTAAATATTGAATAAAATATGTGAACATAAAGAGTAGAGGGTTTATTTTCAATATTTATTTTGAAATATTTTAACATTAATGTGAGAAGGTGATGATTATGAAACTCTATTTTAAGGATGATAAAAATATTATTTTAGGACATTGTACCTATTTTTATTGGAATATAGTTTTCAACTACTTTTGAAAAACTATTGGATTTTTTTAATCCAATTTTTAGTTTTAAATGTTTATTTTAATGAGTTATATTTAATATAGGATTTTAAATACAACATTTTATTTTGTATTCAATGTGTTTTTGTTAGTGTAAAACATTTTGTTTAATCATTATCATTAACTAAAAATAATGAAATTAAATTAAGCATAATGTCAAGGGTATCATGTTTCATTATGTAATTGGTTATAAAAAGTTAACAATCTAATATAATATTTAAAAAAAATTTATTTAAGCTGAATTATTAAATATAACTAATAGATTTATAGGATAGATACATACTTGTTTATTTTCATTATGCTTAAATGGTCACAATTCTAGGATTGTTCATGTTTGTTTCGCATATATTATTCTTATGGGGTAGATTTCTAGATTGATGGTCAATAATGGTCTTGGGAAGGCACTTTGAAGATGGTTTGAGGATTTTCTATCAACCTTATGTTTTGTATTTTCCTCCTTTTTTTAGGTTGAATATAATGTTTTAGATTTACATATTTCATGGATGTTTGATTATTAATATTTGATGTTTTAATTTTTAATAATGTTGATTCCCTTGGTTATTGAAAATATTTCATTACTGTGAAATAAATACTAAATAAGTTTGTGGATGCCTATGTACTATTTTCCAAATAGTGGGGATTAGTAACTCACTTTTGTTTGTGCGGTGGTATAGGTTGGGTTACAGGTAAAATGGATATTTCAATTTGGTTTGTTACTATTATAGAACTAGTGAAGGGGGATTAATTCACAATGTAATATGATTCCAATTAATTATAATAATAAATATAACACAAAATTTGGAATCAAATTCTATGAAATTATAATAAAATAATTGTTTTGAAATCATGGAGGAATTTTCAAAAACACTATGAAACTTGTAACTGCGTAGTATATATTACAAAAAATTTTCCTATAAAGTCAATATAAAAAATTATATAATCTCAGAAGGTAATTAAAAATAATGTTGAAATTCACCTAATTTTTTATGTCCCCATAAAATTCATTTGGAATGAAAACAATAGGTATATGATAATTGATGCACTTGAAATATAATATGTGAGGTTAAAATTTTGAAAAACATCAAAGAAAACTATTGATGAGATAAGACCATGTAAATTATAGTTATATAAACAATTAATGGTACTATATTTGAAATCATAGATGAATAGAATTTAATGTCCAAATATGTTATATTTATTGATATTCTTAAGCAAAAAATGTAATATTGTATGCCAAATATTTTAATATGGGAATAATGTTATTAATCCGAGGAATTACTACACAATCTGGTGCTTTAATAAAGAATAAAATATTACTATACAAGTAATTAATAAGGGATAAGTTTTACTTTAGACACACAAGTAAATCATGTAAAATAAATTAGTAAGAGGAAACTGATTAAGTAGATAAATTATTTCTTCATCAAATAAAATTAAACAAGATAAATATATCAACAAAATAATCTTTAAGAGATTATCATCTTTTGAAATGCTAAAGAACCATAAATTTTAAATATATAAAGAAATAGATTATCATTATATTAAAACATTGTAGTTTAGAAATTTTATCTATTAAACATCTTGAACATATAAATTATGAAGTATATCTACGGAAGTGGAAATGATCCACAATTATTTATTTATAAATTTTTTCATTTATTGAATTATTTACATGTATTAACAATTTAATATTTATAAAATACAAATATGATAATATTTAAATGATTATGATTTATGGAATTAAGGATGAAAATAAATATATTTCACATATTCATAAGATAAAAGAGAATAATTTGATAGAGTTTTCATGTAACTATTTAAATGGATATCCACTAAATAATATATTAATTCAAAAGTTTATTTCTTTATACACCCTTAAAAACATGGATTGTTTAAAGGAAAAATTTATTTTTCATGACATTATATGTAACATGGTTAAAATATATAGACATCCAACATTTTGGATGAAATTTATATATGTAACTATTAATGTTTATAATAGATCTCATAATTCAATAGAATATGAAATTACCCACCATTAGATGTGGTGAATGAACAATCTAATAGAAATATATTTTTATATTTTTATATGTCTTTTCCTTATAAATATTGAAATATTAAATTTAGATATATTTGGTGAAATAAATACAAAAATAACTTATATAATTAATAAATGGAACAATATATATTCTTTATATGAAATGATTTTAGTTTTTTTGGAATCATCTGATGCTAATGTGATTGAAAATAAGTATATAAATAGGATGGATTGAATAGACAATTTGATGAACTAACTGAAGATGTCGAATAGTCATTTAGAATATCAATTGATGAGGAATGAACTCATGGTCCTAATTTTGAAATAGCATGTTATGATAAATCTAATAATGAAACAGTATCCACTATAAACATGTTTTGATATTTTTTAATGTAGCTAAAATATTTGAACCATGTTATATAATCAGATCTTGATGAATAGTTAGATTTTGTAGAATATTAAGAATGAAGAGCTAAATGAAAATTATATATTAGGATAAACCTCATTAGTTATTGAAATTAGGTAAGAATATGTAATTTTTAATCTCTCACTAGTGCAGAAAACATTTTTTACGTCGGTTATTTTTTATTATTTACGTCGGTTTTTAGGCGACGTTAATACGGACGACGTTATAAATAACGTTTTTTACGTCGGTTATTTAAAACCCGACGTAATAACCCTAACATCACGGTGGTTATCACGTCGGATCATATAATAACCGACGTGATAAATATGCGCGGGGGGGCTTTATCACGTCGGTTATTCCCTAAACCGACGTGATAAAAGGCATGGGATATCGTTTATCACGTCAGTTATGACATAACCGACGTGATAAACCCTTCCCCTGGCCTATTATCACGTCGGTTATTTAAGCAACCGACGTGATAAAAAGGCCTGGGAAACGTTTTAGCACGTCGGTTATCCAATAACCGACGTGGAAAATCGATTCCCAGGCCTTTTAGCACATCGGTTATGTTAAGAACCGACGTGATAAAAGCCCCGGGAACGGTTTATCACGTCGGTTCTAGAAAAAACCGACGTGATAAACCCCTGCCGATTTATTTACCACGTCGGTTATAAAATAACCGACCTGAAAGAAATTTTTTTTTTTAAATAATTGCACTGCTCTCACCAAAAAGCAACCAGAATCCAAACAAAAATAACAATGCCAGCCATCCCCCAAGCCCCAACTGAACCCCACCCTCATCTATACCCACCTAACAACCTGGCCAGCCCTCCCCCACCACATTGGAGCCCCACCACAACCCTTGGACACCCCCACCCCTTGGACAGCCCCCCACCCTCATTTACACCCCCCACGACCCCTAGTACAGCCTCAAACACCCATTGGAAACCCCTCCCATATCCCATGGACACCCTCCACCCCTTGGACACCCCCCCACCCCTTGGACAGCCCCCCCCCCCCCACCCTCATTTACACCCCCAAGACCCCTAGTACAGCCTCAAACACCCATTGGACACCCCCCCACACCTTGACAGCCCTCCCAGACCCCTTGGACACCCCCCGAGCCCTTGGACAGCCCCAAACACCCCTTGGACACCCCTCCCATATCCCTTGGACACCCCCACCCCTTGGACACCCCCCACCCCTTGGACAGCCCCCCACCCGCATTTACACCCTACCGGCCCCTTGGACAGAACTCCCAGACACCTTGGACACCACTCCCATATCCCGTGGACACCCCCCACCCCTTGGACACCCCCCCCCACCCCTTGTACAGCCCCCCCACCCTCATTTACACCCAACCGGCCCCTTGGACAGAACTCCCAGACACCTTGGACACCACTCCCATATCCCTTGGACACCCCCCACCCCTTGGACACCCCCCACCCCTTCGACATCCCCCCCACCCTCATTTACACCCCCCGAACACCCCTTGGACACCCTTCCCATATCCCTTGGACACCCCCCACCCCTTGGACACCCCCCACCCCTTGGACAGCCCCCCACCCCCTGGACACCCCCCTGACCCCTTGGAAACCCCCCTACCCCTTGGAAACCCCCCCATCCCCTTGGACAGCCCCAAACACCCCTCCTATATCCCTTGGACACCCCCACCACTTGGACACCCCCACCCTCATTTACACCCAACCGACTCCTTGGACAGCCCCAAACACACCTTGGACACCCCTCCCATATCCCTTGGACACCCCCACCCCTTGGACACCCCCCCCACCCTCATTTACACCCCCCCCCCCCCCGACCCCTAGGACAGCCCCAAACACACCTTGGACACCCCTCCCATATCCCTTGGACACCCCCAAACACCCACCCACCCCCTTGGAACCTCTCCCCCCATACCAAAATCCAGACCAGAAAAACCATCAACAGTAGACCAAAACAAGAAGTAGAGAAAAATTAAACATTCACTTATATAACATTCAAAACTTACACTATCAACTTCAAAAAAAACTAAATCCAACCTAAACGACTACGAAATACACAATTACATTGACAATATTAAAAATTACATTTTACATTACAAACAACTAAAAGTTAATCAAACCTGTAAAATAATTTGACCACTCCACTTGTAAGTGTTTGATATCTTCAGCAGTAAAGGGTTGAGGGTCATCAAAAAGCTACAAAGGAAAAGGATAGTAGTCAACGTGTATAATGAATAAATCAAATTGAAATATTATGAGAAAGAGGAAATCTTACCAGGTCAAAACTCAGAACTGTCCCAGTTGTTATTATTTCATACATAAATCATAACATGTAATATCCGCATTCGATGATGCCTTGTTGCTCATGACATTTCTGTTTGAATGAGTGTAAATTCAATATATTATTTTTATGTAATAAATCAAAATCTACAAATTATAAATGGATATTTACCTTCGCATGTACATATTTGATCTTGAAATTCCTTTTCTTTCGCTTTTTCGAAAGTGGACCCATGCCCTGTTAGAAAATAATACGAATGGGGTAAATTTAAAATTCATTATAATATATAAAACTATTGTGAAATTGAAACTTACGTTTCCAATATATTCTTAAAACTTTCTCGCACATCATCATGGAGAGAGCATATCCAATAAAGTGTTTTCTCCCTAGGGCAAAAAACCCCTAACATCCAATGATCCCTGATAAAAGGAAATTTAACGTTAGTGGTTTTTTATGTTAAAAGATAATTAACTCTTTGAGAGGGATGTGTTTCATACCTCTCACAAAAAGGCATCATCCAACACTGTGTGATTACATTCTTTTCAAATCTATAAGCAATATAAATCATTCTTTGTTCCTCATCCAATGCACATGCTTCAGGGGAAATCAATTGTGGGTCCACGAATCCATATACATCTGTCAGCTCATTCCTCTCACAAATTTTATACAGATACCTAATACAAAGCAGACATAAGTATACATTTTTAATAAATATAACGCAAGGAAAAGGTGTTAAGACTTACATGATAAAAATTTTCACCACGTTGATGCCCAACTTATCTCCAGTGACAAACACCATGATATCAGTTTTCATAATCCCCACACATAGTTCACGTCCACAGACATGAGCTTCCATTGTAAAGTCATAATGATCCGCCAACAAATTTGAATATCTTGACAATTTTTCAAGACTGGTAGTATCTGCATCTGATGTCATAGCTATTTGTCTTTGTTGTTGTCTATACAGTATTTCTTTACCTTTGAAGTATTCCTGTAAAAATAAATTGAAAAATATATTAGTTTTCAAATGATAAAACATTAATAAAAATATAAAATAAAAGATATAACATCCATACCTCTATGGTAATGAGTCGAAGAAGTCTGGATGGCCAAAGTAAAAAATGGCCGATATTATGTCCAACTGTCGTCACCTCATCTGTAGGTAATGGTATTCGAGCTGATCTATCTATAATATCCTATACAGTGACCCTCTGATTCTCTACCTCTAACTGTTGATGATGAACTGTATCTCCTATAAAATATACCATCCCATATGCAACTATATGATGTTGAGGATCATCAACATACAACTCACAATAAGTAGGTAGCTGCAGCGGAGGAGGAGGATCAAAAATGGGGTCCGCAGGCTGAGGTGGGGGAGTGGGAGCTACTGGGAGAGGTGGAGTGGGAGCTGCACCCTGAAATTGTCTTTGCAAGTCTGCAAACATTAACTGCACCGATGCTCTAATCTTTTCCTCCATTGTCGCATTAATATTATGGACTTCAGCCTCCAAGGATTCTATTTTTTTTATAAACTCCCTCAACGTTAGAAGTTGAGGAACGTGGCAACACTTTTCTTACCGATACACCTGCCAGATATCCTCTTACACGGCCAGGATGTTCGGGCTTTCCCAATGCCATAGATAAAATATCTTCCCTCCCAGATGGTGTAAATGTCCCCTGTGAACTCTGCTCCTCAAGAGAGTCCTGTAATAATTAATTGAACATTTCTATAATGATTGGAAATATATGACGAAAATAGTAAACTTAAATAAATAAAATAGATATCTTACAATCCTCTCAACTAAGAGTCTCGATTCTTCCGAAAGATATTGTCCTTTTTTTCCCTTCCGAGCTCTTTTCCATTTCTCATGTCTAGATGGAGGGGATGGAGGGGCCACCTCTCCAGAGCTTGAAGACTCAGCTCTTAGTTGTTGAAATTTTTCTTCCATCATTTGTTCTTCCAATAATGCATACCCTCCCCGAGATAAACTATGAGGGTATACATTTTTAGATTGGATCTCTTGATGAGCTTTCCTTGTTTGCTGTAAATTAAGAATAAGTAATCATTAACAAAACAATAATAAGATCATTTATATAAGAAAGCTTATAAAAGTTTACATTGCCCTTACCAAAAATGATTCTTTTCTTCTACTTTCAAAAAATTGTCTCCATGTGTCTTCATCTATAAAAGGATATATACGACATGGATTCTCACGACTCCTATGACCATAAATGAAATCAGATGAGAGGGTTGATTTGAAATCCCTCCATCTCCTAGCAGCCAACGATAAGCATTTCTTCCTGACTCCTCCAGTGTCAGGAATATCAAATGTCATCTGATAAAAAAGAGGTTAAAAATATTATATATACTAGAAACATTTAAAGAACAGTCAAACAATAGCAAAAGATCTTACCAAAATGGTCTCCCACAGCTGAGAAATTAGCGCCTTATCCACACTTCTCCAATCATCATAGAGAATGCTTACTTTGCTCTTATCCTGAGTTGCTACAAAACCCTTAAAATCTCTAGCATTTGGACCTCTAGGAAGATCATCATCATCAAACTCCACGACTATCCTATCCTCCTTCGTACGGGCAAGTGATAATTTTGGTAAACGTGTGCACCCACACTTACCAACCTTTGAACTCTTTTTCGTAATAGGAGCATGTGAATGTTCCTCCCCAGATGTATGACCAATATGCTCATCTCCAGAATCATGTGGCTGATCAACTGATTGATCTGTCATTTTCCTTCAAATCAAAAAAACAAACATTAGTTCACAAATAGAAAAGTGTACTAAAGTACATAATAGTAAACATTGGTAATATGGTAAGCATGTTAAACAATGATAAACATGGTAAACAGAGGCAAAAGGTTGCCAAGGAGTTGGCCCAAGAAAGCTGAAAAGTGGACTCACTGAGTCCACCGGTCAGCCGGTGTGAGCACACCGGCCAGCCGGAGGACCCAGGCAGTAGACTTGCCCACTGCCTGGTGCCACCGGCCGGCCGCTGGCTCACCACCGGCCGGCCGGTGGACCAGACAACCTTCCTCTGTCTGGACCACCGGCCGGCCGCTGGATCACCACCGGCCGGCCACTGGCTCATCACCGGCCAGCCGCTGGCTCATCACCGGCCGGCCGCTGGTGATCCAGACAGAGAGGAAGGCTCTTTGTCTGGTCCACCGGCCGGCCGCTGGCTCAACACCGGCCGACCGCTGGTGATCCAGACAGAGAGGAAGGCTCTCTGTCTAGTCCACCGGCCAACAGGTGATCCACCACCGGCCAGCCGGTGCGCCCAGGACTTCTCCTCTTTACGGTTTTTATTTTTTTATCGTTTTGGTTTGATACATGTTTTAATAAGTAAAAAATTTACAGTATCTAACATTATATGAAAAAACTAAATGTAAACAAGTAATAAACTTGTGTTACCTGTAATTTTAGGAATGTACAGTTGGATTGTTTTCCCAAATTCCTTCGTCGTGATCGTTCCTTATGGCACAAACCATGTCTTCAACATACTCATCATTATGTTCTGTTAATCTTTCCATGGAAGTAGGGATCTCACATAAATCAGCATCTTCATCAAATTCATCCTCACCAACATATTGGTTTTTCCCTTGTAAAACAACAGCCCACTGCATATCTGATTGATCTACTACATAGAAAATTTGTTTGGCATGTGTTGCCATTATAAAAGAATCAGCTGTGTCTTCCAATCTATTCAGATTAACAAGTGTCATTCCAAATTCATCGTGTCTGACACTGTTGTTACCGATAAAACATTTACAGTTAAAAACGGGAACTTTAATTTTAAAGTAATCAGCCTCCCATATGTCTTCAATCACTCCATAATATGCACTTGATGCCGAAATTGGGTTTCTGTCCTTAGCACTCGAAAAATTCATTGCTTCTGCAAACACCAATACACCACTATTCTGAACTGCACTTCTGTTGTCCTGAGCTTTCGTATGAAATGTATAGCCATTAATGTCATAAGCGGACCATGTTATCACATTTAAAGATGGACCACCCACTATCCATTTTAATGTCTCTGATACATCTGATCTACCAAGCCAGGTCTTTTTAAACCATGGCAAAAAAGTTTTGTTGTGCTCATTCAAAAACCACATTTCTTTCTTCTTTGGATGACATTGTTTCAACTCATTAATATGCAATGTGATATACTGTTGAACATCAGCTATGTTATTCAAGATGTATGATTCTAACTTCTTCATATGTTCAGCTGACAGTGATTTGACTTTCAAGCCACGAATCCCCTTTTCTTCATTATTAACCCATTCATGGCGAGATGGAGGCAAACCTATGTGTTGCGTCGTAGCCAAGTAGCTCGTACAAAACTCTGCTACCTCCTTAGAAATATACTTTTCAATAATGGAGGCTTCAGGTCGATATGGATTTTTAACATATCCCTTTAATATTTTCATATACCTTTCAAAAGGATACATCCAACGAAGATATACAGGTCCACAAAGCCTTATTTCTCGAACCAGATGAATCATTAAATGCACCATCATATCAAAAAAAGTTGGAGGAAAATACATTTCCAAATGACAAAGTATAAAAATTGCATCCTTTTCCAAAATGTTCATAGCATTCACATCAATCGCCTTGTTGCAAATCGAATTGAAAAAATAACACAACCTCATTATAGTCTTTCTGACACGGATGGGCAATATTCCACGCAGTGCAACTGGTAGAATTTGTTGCATCATGACATGACAATCATGTGATTTCATACCTATCAACTTCAAGTCTTTCAATGAGACAAAATTTTTTACATTTGAAGAATAACCTTGAGGCACTTTGATATCATGAAGACACTGACAGAAGCTACTTTTCTCCCTCTTCGATAATGTATGACAAGCCGGGGGAAGAAATGTTCGTCTTCCTTTAGGAGTGGGAGCTAACTCCAAACGTATTCCCATTGACAGTAGGTCTAACCTTGCATTCAACCCATCTATTGTCTTTCCTTTAATATCTAGCAATGTTCCGATCAAAGAATCACAGATATTCTTCTCCACGTGCATGACATCAATATTATGTTTGACTTCATGATACCTCCAATATGGTAGCTCAAAGAATATTGACCTTTTCTCCAAATATGTCTATCATTACCAGATTTCTGTGTCATTCCCAATGTCACATCAAGGTTTTTCACCCTCTCAAAATACAATTCTGGGGATAAAGGTTGAGGAGCAGTCTCAAATTCATGTGAGCCATTGAATGCCTTTTTTAGTCTTCTATAAGGGTGATCCATAGGCAAAAACCTTCGATGACCCATGTACACTGTTTTCCTCCCATGATGCAATTGACAATATGAAGTCTGTTGTTCGCAAATTGGACATGCTTTATGCCCTTTAACACTGTATCCAGACAAATTTCCATATGCTGGGAAGTCATTTATAGTGAATAGAAGCATTGCATGCAGTTGAAAATATTCCATTTTATAAGAATCATACACCCTAATACCATCAGCCCATAACAGTTTCAAATCATCAATCAGCGGTGACAAGTATACATCAATATCATTGCCGGGTTGCTTTGGACCAGAGATCATGATACTCAACATGACATATTTGCGCTTCATACAAACTTCATGAGAGAGGTTGTAAATTACCAATAAAACAGGCCATGAACTATGTGTGCTACTGAGGGTTTGGTATGGATTCATTCCATTTGTGCAGAAGCCTAGTCTCAGATTTCTAATTTCATTTCCAAATGTAGGGTACTGGGCATCAATTTTCATCCATTGTGGACAATCAGCTGGATGACGTATTTTTCCATCACATACCCGCTCATCAGCATGCCATCTTAACCTTTTTGCATCATGTGAATTAGAAAATAAACGTTTCAAACGAGGAATTATAGAAAGATACCAAAATACCTTTGAAGGGAGCTTTGTAATCTCTACATCAGCTTGTGATTTTTCTTTCACCTTATACCGTGATGTCCTGCATTTAGGACACTCTTTCAGAAATTCATATTCCTTCCTATATATAATGCAGTCATTCGGACAGGCATGTATTTTCCTGTATCCCAATGCCATCGGGCATAATATTTTTTTGGCCTTATAATGTGAATCTGGAAGATCGTTATCTTTTGGAAGAATGTCTTTCATCAATTGTAGCAGCTCTGTAAAACTTCTGTCACTCCATCCATGTTTCGCCTTCAGGTTAATCAATCTTAACACCGCCGACAAAACCGTAAAATCTGTACAACCAGGATATAATGGTTTTTCGGCATCACCATATAGATGTGCAACTGTCGGTTCTATCTCAATATGTTCTGCTACAATATCGCGAATCATTTCTTCAATTCCATCGGAGTTACCATCTTGCGATTCATTATCATCAGTGACATTCTGCCCAGTTTCTCCATGCCAAATCCAAGGGTTGTAACTCGGATTGAAACCATGACAAATCAGATGATCTTTTATCTCTCTACTTTTCAACTTCTTCATATTCAGACATTTCAGGCATGGACAGAAAAAAATGTCACTACTTGGAACATTTCATTTAACAAATTCCAAAAAGGAATCAACACCTTCCTCATATTCATTGCTCATTCGATGTGCCGTAATCCAACTTCGACTCATTATTACCTATAACAAATAGAAAAAATATATATATTTTTTAGATAAGACAAATATATTTTTATATGAAAAAAATCATAATTTGAATGTAAAAAATTTTGAAATATAAAACAAATCGATGTGTAAACCCCCCTGGACACCCCCGACCCCTCTGGACAGCCCCCCACCCCTCCTGGACACAACCCCCCACCCCCGACCTGCTTGGACACCCCCTGGACACCCCCCAACCCTCTGGACAGCCCCCCACCCCTCCTAAACACCACCCCACCCCCTACCCCCTTGGACACCCCCCTGGACACCCCCAACGCCCACCCACACCCTTGGACAGCCCCCCACACCCACCCACCCCCTTGTAAACCCCCCTGGACACCCCCCGACCCCTCTGGACAGCCCCCCACCCCTCCTGGACACCACCCCCCACCCCCTACCCCCTTGGACACCCCCCTGGACATCCCCCAACCCTCTGGGCAGCCCCCCCACCCACCCGGACAACCCCAAATACCCTCTGGAGAGGCCGCCACCCACTTGGACAGCCCCCCACACCCATCCACTCCCTTGGACAGCCTCCCACACCCATCCACCCCCTTGGACACCCCCCTGGACACCCCACCGACCCCTCTGGACAGGCCGTCACCCCCTTGGACAACCCCCCACACCCACCCATCCCCTTGGACACCACCCTGGACACCCCCCGACCCCTATGGACAGCCCCCGACCCCTCTAGAAAGCACCCCCACCCCTCCTGGACACAACCCCCCACCCCCGACCTGCTTGGACACCCCCCTGGACACCCCCCAACCCTCTGGACAGCCCCCCCACCCCTCCTAAACACCACCACCCACCCCCTACCCCCTTGGACACCCCCCTGGACACCCCCCAACACCCACCCACACCCTTGGACAACCCCCCACACCCACCCACCCCCTTGTAAACCCCCCTGGACAGCCCCCCACCCCTCCTGGACACCACCCCCCACCCCCTACCCCCTTGGACACCCCCTGGACATCCCCCAACCCTCTGGGCAGCCCCCCCACCCACCCGGACAACCCCAAATACCCTCTGGAGAGGCCGCCACCCACTTGGACAGCCCCCCACACCCATCCACCCCCTTGGACAGCCCCCCACACCCATCCACCCCCTTGGACACCCCCCTGGACACCCCACCGACCCCTCTGGACAGGCCGCCACCCCCTTGGACAGCCCCCCACACCCACCCATCACATTGGACACCACCCTGGACACCCCCCGACCCCTCTGGACAGCCCCCGACCCCTCTAGAAAGCACCCCCACCCCTCCTGGACACAACCCCCCACCCCCGACCTGCTTGGACACCCCCCAACCCTCTGGACAGCCCCCCCACCCCTCCTAAACACCACCACCCTCCCCCTACCCCCTTGGACAACCCCCTGGACACCCCCCAACACCCACCCACACCCTTGGACAGCCCCCCACACCCACCCACCCCCTTGTAAACCCCCCTGGACAGCCCCCCTCCCCTCCTGGACACCACCCCCCACCCCCTACCCCCTTGGACACCCCCTGGACATCCCCCAACCCTCTGGACAGCCCCCCCACCCACCCGGACAACCCCAAATACCCTCTGGAGAGGCCGCCACCCACTTGGACAGCCCCCCACACCCATCCACCCCCTTGGACACCCCCCTGGACACCCCACCGACCCCTCTAGACAGGCCGCCACCCCCTTGGACAGCCCCCCACACCCACCCATCCCCTTGGACACCACCCTGGACACCCCCCGACCCCTCTGGACAGCCCCCGACCCCTCTAGAAAGCACCCCCACCCCTCCTGGACACAACCCCCCACCCCCGACCTGCTTGGACACCCCCAACCCTCTGGACAGCCCCCCCCCCCCCCCACCCCTCCTAAACACCACCACCCACCCCCTTCCACCTTGGACACCCCCCTGGACACCCCCCAACACCCACCCACACCCTTGGACAGCCCCCCACACCCACCCACCCCCTTGTAAACCCCCCTGGACAGCCCCCCGCCCCTCCTGGACACCACCCCCCACCCCCTACCCCCTTGGACACCCCCCTGGACATCCCCCAACCCTCTGGACAGCCCCCCCCCCCACCCACCCGGACAACCCCAAATACCCTCTGGAGAGGCCGCCACCCACTTGGACAGCCCCCCACACCCATCCGCCCCCTTGGACACCCCCCTGGACACCCCACCGACCCCTCTGGACAGGCCGCCACCCCCTTGGACACCCCCCCACACCCACCCATCCCCTTGGACACCACCCTGGACACCACCCTGGACACCCCCCGACCCCTCTGGACAGCCCCCGACCCCTCTAGAAAGCACCCCACCCCTCCTGGACACAACCCCCCACCCCCGACCTGCTTGGACACCCCCCTGGACACCCCCCAACCCTCTGGACAGCCCCCCACCCCTCCTAAACACCACCCCCACCCCCCACCCCCTTGGACACCCCCCTGGACACCCCCCAACACCCACCCACACCCTTGGACAACCCCCCACACCCACCCACCCCCTTGTAAACCCCCCTGGACACCCCTCGACCCCAAATTCATGCACCTATGCCATGGTTGTGTGTGAATAAAGTAGTAACAACTGTAAAAGGGCAACCCATCCAAATGGACACGCCCCAACCCTCTCGGGGATTTATAGAAAACGATGAAAAATTAGTGAAATCATAAAATTACTCAATATTGCAAGTCGAACAAATAGATCTAGGGATGATAAATAAGATTATGGTGCCAAAACGAGTTAAAAGGGTTCGCAATCGAAAAATCTTAGCTAGTTTCAACAAAAAAATCACAACACACATATATATATACTATCCGCGAAAAAAAACGAACGAGTGGGAGGATTACCTGAGTGCTGCGAGTTTAGATGATTGATCCGAGGATATTAAATATGAGAAACGATGATCGCAAAACGAATCTAAACCAATGAAATGGACGAGCCGATTCGGGTTTACGCGCGAGAGAGACGAGTCGCGACTGTCGAAGGTAAACTCGCGAATGACAATCCACGGGTCTGGGTAAATTTTTAAATGATTTATCACGTCGGTTATTCAATAACTGACGTGATAATTGTTTTAAAAACATTTATAACGTCTGTTATTTCAATAACCGACGTAAAAACCTTCCTCTGATTCATTTGTTACGTCGGTTAGTTTATAACCGACGTTATAAAGGGCTCAAAATCCGCGTTTTTTTACGTCGGTTATGGAATAACCGACGTCAAAAACATCTGCGGATTCTTTTTTTACGTCGGTTATTTTATAACCGACGTAAAAAAGCCTTCAAAAACCGCGTTTGTTACGTCGGTTATTGAATAACCGACGTAAAGAGGCCTTCGGAAACCACGTTTTTTACGTCGGTTATAAACATAACCAACGTAAAAAACGAATCTGCGCGATTAATAACGTCGGTTATAATAATAACCGACGTTAAAGGTGTACTGAATACAAATTTTTACGTCGGTTAAGAAATAACCGACGTAAAAAACCTCGTTTTACATATTATGACGTCGGGTTTATATAACCGACGTAAAAATGGTGACGTAAAAAACGTTTTCTGCACTAGTGTCTATTAATGAGGAGTTATATAATCAATAGAAAAATTATATCGTACCACTTATTTGAAGACAAGATGGAAATGATATCATAATAACTGAATATATGTATAGGAATAAGATAAATCAAAATATATAAGTTTCAAAAAAGAAAATATAGATGTATTACAATGGATATTTTTTGGGGAAATTGGTCATTTTATATAAATACTAACTCTTATTGGTAGTCTTCAGATCATACTAATTATTAGGTTTGTTACATCACATCGGGTGCACAAATTTTTTCATTTATATATATATTTCTAATTCATGAATAGTGAAACTGAATTAGAAGATTATATTTAACATATATATTTATAATTTGTTGAAAATGATGAATATATGTGTTTTAATTATATGGAAGAATTATCTAGGATGAATAAGGCTGTTCATTTTTTCACTCTAATCCTTAATATTACAAAAGGATATTTTCCTTTTTCTTTTGGTAAATTTCTTAGAAACATATATGTATAAGAGTATTGATAAAAATAATTATTATTAGCATTTATATTTCTAAAATAAAATTTTCCAGAAAGATACTTCATGGTAAAATTTCTCTTAAAAAATTAAATATCGTATTTAAATTTCAATACTGGTAAAGAATAGTTTCCGTCTTTGTTTATAAGTTATATAAAATGAAAGATACAATATCCTATTATGGAAATATTACACCAATGAGTTGATTATTAACCTTAATGTCGATAATTTTAATGAATTTAAAACTCACATCTCTATTAGAGTAAATTTTAGTAAAAATAAATTCAGAAAATAATTCAATCATGTAGGTGTTAGAAAGTTAGTTAGAATACTACTCTATCAAACAAAATAATGACCAGAAATTGTGTGTGTATAAATATTTTCATAATGATATAATCTTTATTTGAGGGGGTCATAATTTACATCCAATAGATTAATTTTGTTTAAGGATAATTATTGTTTTCCTTAATGTATCAAATACGTTATATGTTAATCATAATTAAATTCACATATGTTATTTGCTTCAGTGGTTCATTAGAAAAACACTCAATATATTGAGGAAAATTATTTTTGGGATAATAAACACTTTTTGGATGTATCACAAATTAGAACATAGTAAAAATTTCTATAATGGAGTAAAAATATGTTTCTACAACCAATTATTTCACATTAATTATGTAAAATAATGCTTTGATGGATGACTAGAAATTGAATGTAAAAAAGGAATTGAATAGTATCTATAGATATAATTGTGAAATTGTTCATTTAAATAACATAGTTAATCATTCATGATAAAAAACAAATTAATATACATTCCCATTTTATGAAAGGATTATATAATTTAATTTTTTTAGTACTAAATTTTTCTTTATTTATAAAATTTAAATAGGTGGATATTGAAGTTCCTATTTGATTATGATGTTGTTATATTATTATCATACCAATTTGGATGAATTTTTTATTTTTTCATTTAAAGTTTATAATTTGAGAGGAATGAGATATAGGATTCGATAAAATTACTAAATATTAATTGATTCATTGATAGTTTTAGGACTAATAATGGGATCTCCAGATGTAATATAAAATAATGATAAACTATATTCTCTATAGAAGAACATCAATTTCGATAATAATAATAAATGATTACTATTATGTGAGTGGGAGAAATTATATGTGAGGATATTACTTAAGGATTTAAATGATAACCATTAGCATATAAAAAATGGAAAACTTTGTAAACAACAACCTGCATTGATATAACCTTCGACTGAAAGTGAATCAGAAAGAAGAAGGAAAAGATGAACATAAGGTGAGATAGATTAGTTTTTATTAAAAATGATCAATGATATTGTAAATGAGACATATTCATCCCAATATAGGCCAATATTTTACTCCATATCTATTGAATGGACTAAAAACTATAAAAAAAATTTAAGGCATTATAGATTTAGAATATAATGTAGAATTGATGGATGCCTAAATAATTATATTTTCCATACAATATAGCAGGATATTCATTTTATAAATTCATCACCAAAATTATGAGGCGATTATATTTGTTAAATTATCATATATTACTTAAAAAATTTTCTTGATCCACATCATGATATAATAAAATTTGAGGAATTTTGATAAATTTCCTTGTGGGAAATTTGATGATTTCAAAATCCAATATCATCAAAAGTAATAATCAGATACTGGTAAAATTCAAGAACGGTGAGGAAGTATTAAACAAGATCACATGAATTTCTTATCATTCTCATATATATTTTTGTTATATAAATGGGGAACACCATTTAAAAATAGTTTTTCCTTGTTATTTTCTATCAATTTGGGATGTTTTAATTTAGAATAGTGTAGAGAGATTAATAAACTTAATAAATAAAAAATTAGTCAATGAAGGATATTATTGAACTGAGATGGGTAGATGTTGAAAAAAAAAATATTCAACATACTAAATTATAATTATCTAGAGGATTATTATATTAAATATATATTATTTTTTATTTATTTGGATTGTAGTTATAATAAAAATATTTCTTCTAGTGGGTATAGGTAAATTGATCCTTTGAGGAAGTATTTTTAATGAATACACTTTTGGTAAAATGAATATTCCCTCCCAAACCATTATAGATATTGATTGATTGCAGTATAAAATATTTGACTCATATGGCCCAATCTCTGAACATAGTAAGAACAATAATTGGGGTCAACCCATATAAATATATATATATGTTTATTTCATTGATTTTTTACATTTCAAAATATAGTGTGAGTTAATTTTATTACCATATTGGATAACATCATTAATAATTTCTATATATCATTATCAAGATAAAAACCATTTCATGATGGGAACCACTGAATCGTTCACCCCCACCACTTCTCATCTTTTCACACATTCCAAGGTGTCACATAATTCCAAATAGTTAGAAAGATATAAAATTTATCATTTATAATATATATTCATCCAGTTATTCATATTTAATATGTATTCACATTAATAGTAGATACAAATTAGTTTTATCAATTTCTACACATGCATACCCTTTTTGAACCATTGAATTTATTATCAAGGATATAATATCTCCATATCATATTATTAATATAATATTAATTTACAATCCAATCAGAATCATAGTTTTGGGTTATATAGATTTTTATGTGTTATTTGGGATAGCCATATTCAATTAATTAATTTGAATATTTTACACATTTGGATTCTATTTCCATATTATTACCTAACAACATAATTTTTTTATATCATATAAATGATTATTTTATACAAATTTAAATGCTTCTTAATTGGTTGTTTTCGTAATATAATATGTAAATTATCATTATAAAACCTCATTGCATATAAAAAAATCTACACTATCCTGTTATAATAATATATTTATTTCAATAAAAACAATATGTGATTCCATTAATAAAATTTTGTTTTTAATAAATCTTTATTCCATTTATTGTATATTTCTTCTAATGAAAAATAATTTTTCATAAATACTATTTAATAGAATTAAATTATATTTTAAATGGAAGAATAATTTTTATAGTGAATTTAAATTTAATAATCCTATATAATTCTGTATTTATTAATATAATTTTTAATGTTCCTTTCCTATTACCACCACCATTGTTAATTTCATAAATTATGATCCCAATTTTAATCTTGTTGTTAATTTTCTATTATGAATTATTTTTGGAAATATATCAGTAAAGCATAATCTAAATCCACTATATAGCTTTTGGATGGAATATAATAAAACTAAAACACATATAATGTCATTTAATTTCATAACATATTCAATGCTTCAGTTAATCTAATCAAACTAGATAATTCTCTTTTAACATAGTAGCATTCAATTTTCATATTTTCCATCATATTTTTGTGGTGTTGAATGAATCCATATTATATAATAACATATTATGCATAAATATTCTTGTCTAAAAATAACTATAATAATAATTGTGGATAATATTGTAACACCCCAAGATTCCATGGTATGTTTCCCTTTAAATAATGTTGTATCTTTCATTGTATGCCACTTGGAGTTTTAACACACCATGTCTAAGAAAAATAGGTGTTATGAATTGTAATACCCACTTTTTGAAATTTTATAACTTATATTTTTAAAATTGACTTAATTTTTTAATTTTTAATATCAAAATTATCTTATGGTGAATTTTTTGTATTTTTTAGAAATCATTTATTTTTTTGATGAATATTGGAATAAATTGTGTTATTATTGAAAACAGAAATTTTATTTAAATAATTAGTTATATTATTTTAATTTATTTTAGGACAAAAAAGATATATAATACCTATATATATATTCAATTATATTCATTAGAGTCATTTTATAATAAGTTCAAATATATATAATTTTATTGAACTTTTGACCATCTATTACCCACCTTCTAAGAGCATTTACAAATTTGCATAAAATGTTATTTTACCACGTCTATGAGTTGAATTTCAAAAACCCTAGGGACAGAGTTGACATCAGTAAGTCAAATTTGGTTTAATAAGATGAGAATAATTTTTTGGTGAATTTTAACTTTAGACTTTTACTTACCACGGTTAAATATAAATTGGGTAATTAAAGGTAGAAATTATATTATAATAACACTAAATCATGTCTTAATTATATTGGATAAATGTAATTTGACCAAAAACAACCTTATAAATAAAATATGATCCTTTGGTCGAATTGGATTAGATTAGGAAAAATATTATTATTTTATTTAAAGATGAGTTAAAGAGTTATGTTCAATGTTTATTAACTAAACCATTTTTAATATAGGGTTACACACAATATAAATTAGACATTAAATATAAATTAGAAATATAAAATTATTTCCTACCAAATAAAATTTCATTTTTAATTTTTAGAAAATAAATAATAATTTTTATTTTTGACCCAATGATATGGCAGTAATTATCGTAATAATGAAATATTAAAATAATTTATATTATAAATATAAGAAGAAATGTAAATTGAGACTGATGATGAATTACAATAATTTTATAGGATAATATGACATGTTAGGTATGATTTAATAAGTTTTATTTGAAGGGATAGTGTTTATATTGCTTTCAACAAAATGTAATACTAAATAGTGTCAAAAATGACATAATTTTTTTTAAATCAAATAATATATTATTAATTTATATAATATTCCTAAAAATCAATGGTTCAACCAAATGTCATAGATAAGTTTATATATATTAATAATGAACTACATGGGGTTCTCTTGGCATGTTATTGTAATTTCATTAACAATATAATACAAAAATAGAAAGAGACATATTAAATTTAAAACTATTTATCTAAGAGTTAAATCAAAAAGATATGTTTAATATGGGGACCTAAACCTATCCAAAACCTATTGGTTGAGAGTTTTTTGACCAATACCCTCTTTTTCATCTAATTAAATCATTTTGGATCCATTCAAAACCGAAAATGATTTTATTATTAATAAGTATTTCAAGAATTTCCTAAAGTGACAGTCACCTCTCTTATAAAAGGGTATTTCCCTTTCATCAGAGAGGCCATCCTTTGGTCATAAATCCAACCTAAAACCCTATTTGATCAAATCAAAAGGATAAATCAGAAGAAGAGGTAAATATTTCATCACCTCTTTCATTTTCGTTTCTTCTTCTACTTCCACATTCTTTGTTGTTTCTATTCTAAAATAATAAATTCAGTTTCCTCTACATACTATAATATTATTATAAAAATGGTTCAATCATATTTATTATTTTTTCAATAATATGAATGATAATGTCACCATACGGTCATGCACGTGACTTACTGTCTCCACATCATCATGTAGTTGGTTATTCAAAAACATCATTATTTGGATGGGTATAAAAATGATTATAACTGATGTAAATAATAAATAAAAATGTTAATTATTATTAATATCTTATATACCATCTATTTACATATTATATCACAATATGTTTAATTTTATTGTTGCTCATGCGAACGTACAAATTGACGCCCCCATGAACGCAATGAGATTCATTCTCCATCATAATCATTCAAGAAAATTTTCTTTTTATGATTAAAAATAAATTTTATGAACATTATATCCTTCTGTATGTGAATCAAATACATCCAATCCATAGAAAAAATGACTTAGGTAACCGATCATATAAAGGAAAACTAATCATTTAACACCAAAAATGATGATACTACAAAACATTTATTACCAAATAAATATTATAAGATCATTTATGATATCATATTTATGTTTATTATTATTGTAAAATTTAAAAACAATTTTTTAACTATTATACAAGAGGTTAACATACCATCAACTAATTAAATGTACAATTTAAGTGTTAATTTCACAATCTCTTTATTATTTGAGGTCGTTTTTACGTAAGTATCTTATAGGGCCTCTTTATCATCCCAATACATGTTACTAAAAACTGTATTCAAAAACATTACTAATATTTACCATACTATGGGTTAATGTTATGTAAACCCTTGTTTGACTATTTATAAAATGGTTTGAAAGGAATCATTCTGTTTTTTTTTCAAACAATGTACTTTATTACCTTTCCGATGTAATTAAGGTATAAATGTTCATTTTTAACTTATACAGAGGGTGTGGGTATTTTCTTCTATTATAACATCATAAAATCTTCACATACAATATTATAACAATATATTCAAAACAAATGTATTATTTTATAATTATATGAATTTTAAATGATTTCAATATAGAAAGAGGTATTTATTTCAAATAGTTTTTATTTAATCTATGTCAATATCCTTTGATGGATTTGAAAACTTTTTTAAGTTGATTTATTATGATACAAATATTCTATTTTTTATTTTAGGTTTTTTTATATGATTGACAATGGATGTGTTATTTTTACCCCATTCATGGTTTATGGATAATATATTGAGATTTCATATGCTATTATTAATATGAATATTCATGTTGTATTTATACCTTTTAAGATCCTAGAGCTTTCCATAATGAATTATATTCTCAATTTTTATTTCAATTCTTTAATTTTGGTAAATTTACTGATTATCCAAGGCCATGAGAAGCCTCATTGGGTTTCTAGGGTTTCAAAAGATGATATGCGCGAAGGGGATTTATGTTAGCTTCGTGAGGTTCGCACACAGATTTTGAAAACCATGTGAGAGAGATAGTGCAAGAAGTTACAATCCGTATGGTTTTTTCATGGTCTATAAAACCTTGTAAGTGAAGTTCATGGGGGTATTATCCTCTACACTATTTTCACATGATTTGTAAAACGTGTGGGAAAAATGTGTGTCTAGGAAACATTCCATAAATTAAAAAAATTCCATTACGGGATTTTATGATCCAACTCAGCCTTTCTCCCCCTTCTTCATGCATTAACCCTAATGATGATCCAAAATTACATGATCTTCCCAAAGGTGATTCTCACTTTTCTTATGGCCATTTTAAGTGTATTCAGTTGTGGATTGAATATCTGAGGATAGATAAAACACTCCTTGCATCCTCTTCATTATATATGATGTTATCTCTCTGTTTTATTCTATATAAAATCTCTAAGACATCCTTTTTAGTGATGTTTAGGTTAAGGATTAATGGGTTGTTTAAATTGGTATCTAAGACATAAATTGATAGTACATTCACAAACGAAATCAAAGAAGGTGGTCGATAAGTTTTATCTTTTGGTTTTTGTGTAGATTTGATCATGTACGAGTTCTTTTATTTCCCTTGTTTGAGGAGTTCATGGTGCCTTTGACATGATGTAATGTATTGGGTCCCTAAACAACCCAATTATACTCTTATGATCATTGTGGGATGCATAGTGGATTATGTGACTGATTTTTGGGACAACAATTTGGTGCTCCAAACCCACCAAATATATAATGAAATCCTAGGGTTTGAAATGAATTCATGTTGATATGGAGCCTTAACAAATATGTTAATTAGATAATGTAATAAGTTTTAAGGGTCATATATAGTTGGTTCTAATGTGGTAAAGGTATAAGGGATTTTTTGGTTGTCATATAAATCAGTTAAAAGGGAATGATGGGAATATGATGAAGAATTTTTTATATAATTAAATATACTTAGTGGGTTAATCTTGGGAAATGGGAAAGGAGGCTAAAGGGGTTATGCAATACAAATGACAAATTTGTAAATAGATTGAGGAAAATAGTTAATTTCCCATTTATTGATATTGTTATGATGTTGTAAATGATATTGGATAAACATGTTGTGATATTGTTAATTATGGTGAATGATAAAAAAGCATGTTCCCATGGCTAGGTAGTGCGGGGTATAGACTTGAAGTTCTATTCCAACTGATTGATTTGGACCGAGGTTATTGATCCAACCCTATATAAATGCGTTAGGGAAGGGGACAAAGATTTATTCCACTGACGGATCCATTCCCCCCGGACTGAGGGTTTGAGGTGAGGATTATCATATTGTTATAATGTGATGTAAAGTGGGATAATACTTTATTTTATTCTGGTATGGTTGAGAACATCATATATTCCAAATCTTTTTAACACATGAAGATGGTAGATTAAATCATGAAGTACTTATCTAGTGAACCCAAACTCAATATTAATATAGATTAAGTAACATAGTCTAGAATAGCCAATTGAACCATTTATAATTAAATTCTATTATATAAAACATTAATGAAATATATGTCTCCATACATTAACATTAAATACTATTGAATTATGTTCAGAATTCACATTTATGATCTTTTCAAGTATAGTGTTTTAGATAATTATGCCATAACTATTACATTACATCTCAATATTTTATGGAAGACACTTCTACTATATCCATATTTTTAACACTAATAAATCTCCTCAAATAAAAAAGAGTAATTTTCATGATATAAATCAACATGAATACTTCATTTCTCACCCCCTTACATAAAAAATGTAAAAAACCCATTCTAAACTATGGGATGAGCCTAAATAGACTAGTATGATTTATAAAATAATGAAATAAAACATTAGTCCATCAATACATACAAATCAATGAAATCATACATCTCAATCATAAAACATAAGTTCATTAAAATACCACAAGAAATTATAATATTTATGAATAACACATTGAAATCTTCAATCATAATGGTTACTTATTTCATCCATATTATACATACATTGTATATTAAACACCTATATAGAGAGTTACATTTGGAATACCCATCATAGAATAATACCTAAATATCATAGGATAAACATTAAAATTTACCTCTATCACATTACCCAATGAATTTGAGATATTTCTCTTTCTCACCTACCCTAGGTATATCCTGGAACCACTCGTATATGAAAATAATTATCATGAACAATAAAATTATCATAACACATAAAACATGCATAAAAGAATAAAAAATTTTCAACATTGTAATCAAAATATTAAATTTCAAGATAATGACACAATACATGTCTTATCATAACCATTTTCAATACTAAAATATGTAAAAAGGTTACTTAGTATATTTTATCCTTTTAAAAAATATTATGTATTTTTTAGGAATCCAAATATCAAATAATGATTGCAGTGGTGAAAAGGTTATTTCAACCATGGACATTAAAAAGAAACATTCCCTTTTCTATTTAGTAAAATAATTCATAGAAAAAAGATTCCCTTTTAATGAAATTATTATCTAATGGTGATTATACACCTTATTAAAGAATCTTTTGTATAAATCATTGTATTCCCTGATAAAGAAGATTAATATGAATTCAGTTACCTTCTGTCAGACTTGTCTTGTTTGTTCTTTATCACTCTGAATAATAATCTTAATTTATTTATACTTACATCAGAACCTTTTTTAACGTTATTATTCTTTTATATATCACTTATTACCTTACTATAACAATAATATAATTATTCATGTTCATATCATTCTTTTTGTCGATGTTCGATACTTGAGTCAAAAATGAACATGTTATAATTACAAATTATTCATGTCATAAAATTTCCGTTATCACTGGAATTTAATTCATGATTTAAAAATCATATATATACATTATATATTTATTTATTTCTTATAAATAGTTATTAATAATAATCTATAAAATTTGGACATAAGAAAATGAGATGCACTGTTCATGGAGACGATAAGTAGTACGTAGACATGAACATTACTTTCATTTCATTTCCATTTTTAAATGAATGAAAACTAATTGACTCAAAGGTATATTATAATTCCAGTATAATATCATATTTTATATATGATAAATAATTTCCCTAATACCTTATTTTATATGTTCCATGTATACCATTAATGAGTCATATCACATTGAGGGGATGGTAGTCTGCACTTTCTCAAATAAAATTATCATATTTACAAATTATGAGAAGTATAAAGGTATGTTTTAAATAAAAAATACAGAATAATAGAGAGAATATATATATATACATATATATATATCATAAAAAAATAATGTTCCATCATAATTCCACCATCAGAGGAGGTAGTAGATAATTGATCAATCATTGTTTCATGAGGCAGTAGTTCACTATATTTAGAAATAGTATATTCTAAATAAATTATATAGAGTTGTGTCTGAGTTTAGGTAGAATATATTGAATAAAAACATCCTAGTATATTTAATATACTGTGTTATTTAAAAAAAAGTTTAGTAAATATTTTTATGGAGTAGGAGAAGGGAAAATGAATGAAAGAGGCCAGTGAAAAGGCATTACCTCAAATCGGGTATCTTGTATTGGATTAAGCTAAAAGGTCTTCTTTATTTTCCTTATTCCTATATAAATGATTCTAGATACAATATATTAATGTTAAAAGACCATTGCATCCTAGAATGGACAATCCAAGGGGATTTAGAGGAGTGAGTAAGGGTTATAGGTGATGGCCTTTTATAAGAGGGAGGAGGGCTACATAAAAAATACCATGAAATATTATTTTATTATAAAATTTATTTTAATAATAAATGATTACAAAATATCTTATTTATAATATAAGATGAATATAAGTCGATATAAAATAATCCAATAAGAATAAATAGATTTTGAATATTTTTAATCCTTATCTTGTTTATTTATCCATTTTTTACTCTTAATGCTTTATAAAGAATTTTACAAAATGAGAATCAGAATAGTTACAAAAACATAAAAAATATCCGAATTTTAGGCTTATGATAAATATTTTTCCAAATAAAATATTTTTTATAATTTATAATATATAATAAAATATTTTCTACTTGAAAATATGAAGTATTTGAATTTGGATACTATTCATATCATGACATTTTTAAAAATCCATAACAACTTGATAAATTTGAAAAAACATCATTAATTACAATATGACCTGTATCTGTAATCAAAAAAATTCATGGATTACATTAAAATAATAAAATTATAATTATTTTAACATTTTTAATATCATCTATATGAATAATTTATTAATGAAACAATCATTGAATCATCATTATTCCATAATTAAATTTAGTTATTTGATGTATAAAAACAATAAATAAATAACCATGATGTAGAAAATCTATTTATATTTATAATTAATTTTTATAGTCAAATATATCACTTATATAACCCCATAATAATTTTATTACTAAAATATATATGTAAAGATAATATTTTCCTTAACATTAAATTAAAAGTAATTAAATGTAATTTTAACACACCATTGGCTCCATGGTGTCCTACAATCGACACAAGGATACCCATGATTGGATATATATCGTCCAATATGGTTATGACATGTGTTAGGTTAATTTATTGTGATTATTATATTATTTTTACCCTTATTTACCAAATTTACTCATTAACCATGTTAAATAAAATATATTCTGATGTCACTATTCATAATGTCTAAAAATAAAATTTACTTATTTACACAATTTGGAGCTCTTTATTCTAAATATGGAATAATTTTTTCCAAATTCAAAACACTAGAATTAGATTTAATTAAATTAAAAATAATTCATGTTGTCAAAACCAAGAAAAATGTTTATTAGAACTGAAATATAACAAAATATTGACATGTGTTTCTATCCAATTTATGTGTCAATTTACTTCCAATGAACAACATTTGACTAAATGGTAAAAATAATGTAAAATAACAATTAAAAAAATTTAAATTTACTATCTAGACATATTAATAAATTATATTAAATAGAATTTTTCCATTAAAATGCAATATTTTTCACTATTCCTTAAAATTGAACATTACCAAAAAAATGAAATAATTTCATCCAATGTTAATTTGGTTGTTATGTTTCTAAATAAGAATATTATTTTTCCATATATGAAATATTAATGAAAAAAACATGTTTTAAAAATCGGTTTTCATCAAATGGAAGTAAGTAGACCTTTTAATGAATATAAGATTTTTATTATTAAAATTAGATTCATTCTTATTTTTATTCTCTAAAATTTATTGGGTAAATTTAAATACATTTAACTAACATTTATAATCATATTTTAGTTTGTTCTATTCATTCCCGCTAATAAAATTTCTAGGTAAAAACTAAAATTTAAAATAACAATATTATTATATTATTTTTCATTATAGCTCAATATTTTGTGCTATGTAAGATTTCAGAAAAATCCATTATTTTGTGTTGAGTACGCTTTCTTACATAAAATCCCCTATAATGTAAAATAATTATTTAATTCAAAAATATTAATAAATATGAAAATCTCATATTTTTTAATTACCTAGGATGTAACATGGTCTTTCTACATTCGGTGTATATATTTTTGACACCATTGGTGGTGACCTACTATGTTATACTCACACCTAACTAAGGCCTACCTTGGGTACCCAAGTATGTTTCATGCTTGCATTTCAAGAAAGGGTAAGGTCCCTCTGATAGGGAGTTGAGTTGGTCATGGGACATGTTTGGGTGAGATTCCAGATTTTGAGAGAGGGCCATTTTCGAGATCCTGATGTTTTCATTCATTTGGTATTTTTTTAACTTGACACTATAGCATGAAATGACATATTTACTATTATATATGATTGTACCAAGTATTGGGAATTTTTTGTTTATACTTTTTATTGATTTTCCATATTTCTATGAGTTATTTAAATTATTATCTGCATTCTCTTAGTCTTGTAAAAAAGGTATAGACTCCATGAACATCCTATTAGACCCTCGTAGCTATTCAGCAACCTCTGGAGTTTGGAGAGGAATGCTTGAGGTCATGTAGCGACTTAGCACAATTCACCAAATTAGTGGCACCAAGGTCAAGGACATTACAAAAGCCACATTTTGTGGGTGATGGAATGAAAAATCATATCACTATACTCAAACATGATATAAATCTTATAGGTCTTATAAATAAGAATATGTGGGTACAAATTACAATTGAGTCCTTTAATGAGGAAGCATACACATTTATTCAGTATGAATATTGATCCAAAAGTGGTTGTTCAATGAATTATCACCATTAAAATATATTTTCTATTTTTATATCCATAGGACATGAAAACAATTTCATATCTAAATATTATTGAGAATGTGAATCAGAATAATGGTAGAATCATATAAATGAAATGATGAAATGTGTTGAAATTAAATCTATGTAATTAGATGATTTGACGAATATATTTTTCAATAATTATATTCCTATTATTAATCTAAAAATGTACAAGGAATTCATTAACATAATGACAAAGGAAAATGATTCTTCTTCAACATGTGAAAAATAATTTACAAGACTTCTGAGGTACCCATTTCGAAGAATCATCAATTTCAATGGTAAAATTGAATGATTATTTAGTAGAAATAACAAAGCATTCACAACGAATTTTCCTTTAGTGACATTGGAGGAAATGAATAAATAATTTTATGTGCACTAAAAGTTGAAATTGATGTTGGTAATACTAATTGTTTAGGAGATAAGAAAATGTAGTTGGAGCTTAATTGAAACATTAGTGATATTCCACCAAGCAGGAAGAAAAAGTCCCAACCTCATTCATTCGATAAATGTGTAATGGGTAACTTTGGTAAATTTTCTAAGGAAAATTATGATTATTCATGTGTGGGAATCCTAATTATATATATAAAATGTTTCAAAGTGTTGTAGAGAATCTATTTATGGTAATGAATTGATATAATGCTCAAAAATCACCACATACATTTCAACGATATAAATGATGAAATTTTTTCCACTACAAAAATATGTGCCCCAATACAAGGGTTAATATCGAATATAATCCACAAAAAAATATAAATGGAAATAACATTGGGAATGTTTATTCTATCATAATGGAGGATGTGAACCCTGATAACTAGAGAATAATTATATTACTTTTCTTTTTTGGAATTATTTTGTTGATTTTGAATGAAAATTACCAATGAAATCTTTATATTCATACTATAATAAAAATTTCATGTTATTATTTATATGGATTATGGAGTAACTAAACTGCATATTCTATTCGTAGAAGGATAAACCCAATATTCCTATAAAAATATTTTGATAT
Organism: Viscum album; assembly: GCA_963277665.1. Classification (NCBI taxonomy): domain Eukaryota; kingdom Viridiplantae; phylum Streptophyta; class Magnoliopsida; order Santalales; family Viscaceae; genus Viscum; species Viscum album. The sequence continues at coordinate 49,556,886 of OY728143.1, read as the reverse complement.
GAGAAAATTTCTTATATATGGAATGAATAAGAATGAAATATTTCTTGTTATCACCATGATATAAGAGAATACATGATTATAAACTTCACATGATTATTATGTTACAATTATGATCTACATAAAATTTTTTTGTGTCATTAATGATATGTTAATTTTGAATATTTTATAAATTGTTTTTAATAGCACCAAATTTAAAGCATTTTCAAGATTCATAAGAATAACCATTTAAAAAATTGTTTACATTAAAAATAGGTTGTGGTTTTAGGTATTAATGGTTCATAATATACTGAATTATTCATAATGGATAATGTGTGGTAAAAAAAGTTTTCTAATAAACAATGATGTAATGAAATATCATTCAATTTATAGATATAATGATCTATTAATGCTTTAGAAATTAGAAAATCACCTTAATTTCCTAGAATAATTTATTAATAGTTTATTGATCAAGGAACATAAAAGTGTGATATTTGGATGAAATCAATTAAATATATCTTCTATTAAAAAAATTTCAATATTTTTAAAAGTGTCTGGAAATTAAAATATTTTCTTGCTATCTTTAGTTATTATTTTATCAATTAAAATTTTAGAACGACATTAGGTTTTTAATTTGTTATCGTTGGATTTCACCTAAAAACATGTTCTCTATTAATATCCATCAAAACATCAAATGAATGTTCAAATAATACAACATTCAATTTCATAATGTAATATCAATATTAAAGGTTGTGATGTCTTTTTTAATTTATTCTTCATAAAAAAATGGTTTCTCGTAAATAAGAGTTTCTACTAAATCTCTATCACTTTCAAGTTGTTTTACATGAATATTTTTTTGATGAATTAATACATGATCCTTCACATATACTAAACACTATGGTTACAATACTAGAACAAGGACATTCTTATGAATAGAAACTGGACTACATTTTGAATTATAGAGGTAATTTAATAAAATCTCAATCCAATCACCTCGTAAATAATTTTTGGATAATCCACCTATTTGAATAAGGTGTGTTGTTACTTGAGGATATTATTATGTAGAAGTATCCTCATATATTTGTGTTAAAATGAATAATTTCGAGAGAAAATGTTAATTAAAGGGGGGAAGAATGTAACATCTTGATTTTTAGGAACATTTTATGAATTAATAAATTTTTTTGATTTATTCTATAATACACTAGACCAAGAAAATATTGAGCTATATACAATGTCTAATTATCATTCATTACATGAAACACAGATTTCTAATGAATCATTTTTTATAATAATAAGTATTTAAAAAAAAAATATAAGATATTCATTAGAATGGAGTGTATGAAAATGATTAACTAGATTCTAAAATTATAGTCTACACATGTATTTATAATTCCATGACTAATTAATTATAAATGAACGTAAACCCCTTTTTAAAATAAAACGACACATTTTCTGACATTCTATAATTAAGTGTTTTAATATAAAAAATTAAATATTATTGGATAATATTATGGAAATTAATATATATAATATATTCAATATAATTTTAACATACATAATATGTGTTTTTTATACATGTTATAAGAACATGTCATTTATTTAAAAAAAAATTCTTTATCTAAAATTTTAGTTTTCCAATCTTTTGATGGTGCACATATATTACAAGTAGGATTTGAAAATTTTATATATTTTATATTTATAAATAAAAAATTTCTATGTAATATGTATTTAAAGATATGCTTTTATTTTGTTTTTGGATTGTTATGATAAGTGTCAAATTTTGATAGTAAAAATAAATGATTTTTATTTTAAAAATGAATTTTCACTAAAATAATTTTTATTGTTAAAATATATTTCATGTTGATTTTGAATTATAATGGGATAAATTTTTTATCATTTAATCCAATATAGATCATTGTAATCAATATTAAATTTAATTGGTTTATAAAAAATATCAACCTTTTAACGTCTTCCCACTAAAGATTTATTGTTTATTTAAGTTTATGATATTTATTTTTAATTGAAAATTTAAAATTAATTAAATTGAATTTGAAAAAATTAATTATATATTTTGGGATCATAGGGTGTATAATTATAAAATAGTTATATTTTTATATGTTATAAATAGTAGTTTATGTAATTTTTACTACCACAGTTATGAGTAAATTTTGGATGTTAGGGTAAAAAAGAAATTATTATTATTTGAAAACTATCGTAACACTATCCAAAATGATATTGGATGAATTTTATTTGACCCTTAACAAATTTATTTCATAACTGAATAATTTAATTTTCAATTTTCCATAAAAATGGCTTGGATATTATTAAAATCAATGATAGTGACCCAAATTCACTATCCTGCTTTTAAAATGTGTTGTATTTTAATACTGTGGATAAATAGAACATATTTTCAACTATATGTATTATTAGGAATTTTTAAGGATTTATATACATCATGGTATTCTATTATTAAATTTTATTGAAATAATTATTTAAAAAAATTACTAGACATTGTTGAATGAGTTATTATTCAATAAATGAAACAACAAATTAAATGATATTATTCAAACTACAAGAAATATAATATAACATAATTTATCGATTTAATGAATTGTATATTTAAATAGGACTTGTTATGGTTGTAATTAATTATTTTTTAATATATCTTGATGGATGAATTTTCCTAATGTCAATGTAATAAATATTTAATAAAATTACAATAATGATATTTTATGAATATAATATTTTATTAAATATCATAAATATATTAAAATTTTATGAATAAGGACTAATGAGATATTATTTAATTAAAAATATAATATATATTTTATTTATGGTTCAATTAAAAAAATATGTATATTTATTCTTCTTTAAATATTGGCAAAGTTGTTATTATACATAAAATTAATATAAGATAACTAAAGGTTAATAAAATAATATGATGTTAAAAATTACAACAAAACCTATGTAATATGTATTGGACGATGGTATTATGACAAAAAACCAACTTATATTATAATTTCCATCCATTGTGTGTTTTTTTATTTATATTTATTTTGTTATAAATTATTCTTTTGAGAATTTCCCATTGTTCCCCTTCCCTCTCTTCAAAATAGGCAATTCCTTCTCTATATTTATCACAATAAAATACTTATTTGGATCAGAAAATATTTATCCAAATATAATCCCATATTCTCTCCCATCATCTTATAATAATGTTTTATGAATTAATCCATCCATATAGTTTTTTTGTGCAAATTAGAAGGAAATACCTTGAGAAGAGGTCATGTTTATCAAGAAACATTTTTGTTTTATCTCATTCTTAAAGACATTAATTTATTTTTAGAAAATGTTGGAATAATATCCTTATTATCCCCAATAATATGATATGGTTAAAAATTATGGGTTTTATCTTCACTTACACACACTTCCATCAAAGGTGATACTTAATCTTGATTCATGTGTACATCAGACTACAGCCTCACGAACCAATGTCATTCATTTTTTCATTTCCAGCATTCATGGTGTAAAATAATAACGACTTTTATATATTAAATATATATAGATGATGAATATGATATATTTATATTCTTTAATTACATTGAAACTCATTCTTTCTTGTTTTATATTTTTTTAAACACGACTACATCGTTTGTAGACGTGTGGACTGCCGCCTCCCCAATGGGCTTCCATTAATTCACAGTTTACAAGGAAATTTTTAAGAATGGGTTTAGTGAAAATACGATATAAATATTTAATAATAATTATTTATTAATTATATTGTATAAATTTCATTTAACTTCATTCTTTTAATACTGCACAAATATAGAATCAATGTTCATGCGTTTGTACGGCCCATTGTCCACATGAATAGTGTATTTCTTTTTCTAAGTCTAAATTATAATTTTTATTATAAAAATAAATATTTGAAAATTAAATAATTTTTTTTCATTTTTAAAATAATGGATATAACTAATTTATGATATTTGTAAGAGGGCAAAAAAGATAACAAATTCAAACACATGAAAAAATCAAAGATAATGTTACCAGAAGAAATACATTAACATAGAATTGATAAATAATAGTTAATATAATTTCATAATAAAAACATGTATGGTATTTTATATGATAATATTGTTCATTAATATAAGTATAATTAATCTATATTTATTATATAGAATGTTTGTTTGTGTACAATGAGATTCAAGATATAAGGTATTACATTTTTTTCTCCCTTTTATTTTTCAGGGACAAATTTGTTATACACTACATGTTTCCTTCATATCATGTATATACTATCCTTGAATTTCATTTATTATTATTATTATGATTATTATATAATTTCAAAATCCATAAAACTTGCATTCATTCATGTGGAATAATACTCTGATTATTATAATACGATAACTTATTTTTTCAATATCTCATCAATAATGGGAAATATTTTATTTTATATTACCATTGTTGAATCATTATATTTCAAAAAAAGTCTAAAATTGTTATGGAATTTTTCTAGTATTATCATATGAATATTATATTTATTTTACAATGTATTTTATTTTATAATTTTATTGAAATATATATTATCTTTATTTTCTAAACACGTATTTTTTTTAAATTAACGTAAAAAAGTGTACAGAATGAATGTTTTTCAATATATATGGAATAAATTGAATCTTCGTTAATCATTAAACCATAAAGATATTAATATATTTTTATAATCTTATAAGGTTATTTTCAATGAAAATATTATATTTTTATATTTTTCGGTAATTTAGGAAAAGAAAATATTTTCGAATAAGAAACGATATTTACATAAAAAATAATTTCCATGTGATATCTCAGAATTATATTCCATATATGATAACATTATTTGATGTTAGCTATATTTTAGAGGGGTTATTTTTTCTATTACACTATCTATATAATATTTATAGTTTGTTTTTATGGAATGATATTTATGATACCCATTTATTTTCCATGATTTAGGTTATGATTGAAATATGATTATGAATCCAATTTTTTACCAATAGTTCTAATCTGAGGAAGGAGTTTTGTTATTGTAGAAAATGTATGTATAGTTTTCATTATATAAATGTTTTGACCTATATCCACTCTAATTTATTCGGTAACGATGGATAACTCATGTGGTATATGTGTTTTCTATAAAATTGATTTTATGTTCACAATTATATCCGTGGACCAAGTATTCATGTACATGATTTTATGTGATTACTTGGTTTTCATTTCAATATATTTCATAAAGGGGGTTTTCTCATGTCCACAATTTAATAAGTGAAACTATTACTATTAATAAGTTTTTAGAATGATTAATGTTTTTCAAAATCTCCCAATAACATATCTTATATCAATGTTATCATCTCATGTATTATGTTCAAGGATTTAGTTATGAATATTCTATTATGAACTACCAATATGTATTCCATATTATGGTTTATAATATTTCATATATATTTTACACTATTATAATTTCATGATGACATTCCCATACCTTTAATGTTCATGTTCATGATCACATGTATCCCTAGTTTACCATTACTGAGCAATTGAGATCACCAATTTCTCATGATTAATTTTCTTATGATATGATTAATTTTTTAAGGTATGCTATTTCAAAATGGGTTCTATTAATGAAGACAGGTTTACGATAACATTTTGATCAATTATTAAGCAATTGTTTATGCCATAATTATTCCAAAGGAACTAAACTAATTTAGTCTTTGGGAGTGTGTATTTTTTCTTATAAAATGTCTTAATATACATGTATGTTAAGCATAGGAAGTAATAGATCCTTCCATTAATCATGATACCATATCCCTCATCACTTTTGATCATGTATCTATGGTCATCCTAAAAATCATACATATGGTATTCATGCGCATCGAGTTGCGTATACAAGAGTAAGAAATAATATCATTAGACCATTGAAATGACCACATATATGTCTTGTATACTATGTTTATGATCATGAAACATGCTCAGCCTAGATGAGACATTCCTAAAATAATAAATATGAAAAATAATATGAATCCATAGTAAATCACTGAGTTCATGACCATAATAAACTATAAAAGTTCCATTATGTGTATATACTTATTAAATTTTCGATATGTATATATATATATATATCACAATATATATATATATGATTATAGAACAAATAACATGAACTATATTGAAGAAAATGATTTGTTTTTTAATCACGATCGTCTAGGAATCCTTTGAATAATGAATTTAAATAGTTTTCATGCCACTCAAACCATGTAGAATTAGACTATCATTAGGTCAAAAATCCAAATCATCAATTACATCTTTATGTAGTTATATATTTATATTTCAGTAAACTATATTACTATGGGGGGTATATTTTTTAACCCTATGATCATTCAAAGTCACTTTCAATCATAGTGATGAAAGACTGTAGGAAATAATTGGGAATTCTATAAATATTATACTCTTATGGATTTTATACCAACCGTTACATGTAAATTGAGCATGATTCTTTATCCCTATGTTACATTCAAAACGAGGCCACACCATTACAACATAGAAGATCATTAATGGGGAAAGACATTAGTTGACATGTAAATTGAGATCTCTACTTATCTATGTACATGAAAAATATACATTCATTTAACCAAATCACTAAACCACTTCATGTAATTTTGATGAGTTTAGTAACATAACATGGTATCAACCAAACTATATAGATATTAGTTTGTGATTATTAGGAGTGATTAATCATCAACTACTAAATCGGTAATGTGGTGAAAACTGTGGAACACCACAATCAAATAATATATTCTTATTACTATAATTGTCCCTGTTTCATGGGATATAATAATAATAATTGAGATAAACAATGATGTTGACCTCACTATACATTATGGAATTCATGTAATCGATTATGGGGTTGTATTCATACCCATCGCTTAGGAGATAGATATCATCCATGAGTCCATCTAACAATCTAGATCCATAGAAGTATGTCTAAAAATCACCATATAATAACTAATCATAGCAACCAAATCCTTGTAATTATGTATGCTAATAACTGAAAAATATGTAATCTATGAAATGTCTCAAAATTTAGTACCCTTGAAATTATATTGAGAATCCAAATTTAAAATGTCTCATCACATTAGGCTCATCGATTAAATAAAAGGAAGCACCAATGAAAATCATAGATGCATCTATAATAATCATGTGAATACATAAATAAAATAGTTATGAGGTAATAATTCATAGAAGCGTCGCTACATCTATGGAGTCTTCTACTTACATGATATATTTGTGTTCCAATACAAGATCTTCCTCCATCTATTCCCAAACCCAACATAATCGATTAGGGTCAATCCTATGAAGGGGAACTCAATGGGTCCCTTAGGAGGACACACTGAAGATGAATCCTATATTGGATCCTCACTGTCCATATATAAGAGAAGGCATCCATCTATGGTACCTTGAAAATATTTATATAATAATGGCATAATATATTGGATAATCAGATGAAGTTAATAGGGGAATAATACAAGGGAACCAATATGTTGAACATAAGGTATGATATCATATACAAGATCCTTGCAATCATATACATAGACAGAGTAATCCTACATGTGATTATCTAGAAATTTATAAAGGTATAGGAATAAAATAATGGATTCTTTAGGTCAGTATGTAATATAAGGAATATCAAATGGGATCCTTAATAATTGTAATAAGGTATATGCCACCTACTTGGAGCCATCTTGGACAAAATATTATATTGCCTCTTTTCATTATTGGAAAATCATTTGAACATAAATGGATAATAACCCATATCATATCAAGGGTCCCACTCTACATGTTGTTTTTAAAACCCATCAAATCTTTCTCACCATCAAGAGATAGTTGAATGAAATTATTTGAGGGATCACCTATTAATTTTATCTTGTCAACTAAAAAACATTTTAGTGGTCCTATAATATCCCAAATGTTTTCCCCATCACAATATACATTGTAAAATCTCATGATTCAATACCAATGTGAAAAATTATATATTTGGGTGTTATGATATAAGATCCCCTCAAAAGTGTAGCATGGTATTAATACATGATGTGTATACATGAGTTAATGGAAGGGTACCTTATAGTCTCACCTGGTCATGTACATTATCCATACATGGAATGTAATACCCATGTATATGAAATATATACCATGTAAACTTTTTTTACCCTACATGGGGTACTTTCATGTCAACATCACTTGGACTAGCCTTGTATTCATCCTTGCAGGGTACTTCCGCATTCTATGAATCCAACATGAGGGATGGATGCCTACCTTACATGGCTTGGTACAAAATCAGTAGATGTTTATATAGTTACTTAGAATCATGTTCATATACAATTACTTGATGTATATACCCTATACATGGTTTTCATTTCAAACAAAATATTTTTCCCCAACTAAATGAACATTTTTTATAAACATGTTCCCATATTATCTATATTTTTGAGTCAAAAACCCTTACAAACAGGTTAAAACCCTTACATTCTCCAAAAAATTAGATGATCAAACCTCAATGTGTAATTTTAAAAGATAATAGGTCCATATAACCATATAATGATAAATATAAAAAGATATACATTTTATACATAAAAATACATACTATTGGGAGGAATCCACGAATGATTTACTCATTTCAGTGATACGCCACTAATTTAAAATGGCTTAACTATAAATGATATCCAAGGTAGAAACCTCTTCCTCTCACAACATTATATCTCTCCCTCTACCACACACACACTCTCTATCCTCTCATTCATGGAGAAGGAATACCACAATGGATTTATGTGGGAACTATGGGGAGATATGTGAAATGAAAAATGGAAAAAAATGACGATGAAAATAAAATAAAAGGTAAAATGGACATAGACTCAGGACCAAGCCCGACCTTGACACCTGACATGAGTTAATACATTGATTTAATCAAACCCCCCATTATAGACTCAATATAAGTCATTTAATCTCATCCCACTATACCAATCACATATTTTATCTCAAAAAAATTGTGCCAATAAATTAATATTTGAATAATTAAATATCAATCAATAACTATTAGAGGAAAATTTGAAGGGATCGAAATTATACCAAACTCATGAAGTACTGTACAAATATTTGTTTGAACAGTAAAGACGATAGATTATTTATTTTAGATCATATTCTATGGAAATTTTCTATTTGTCCCCTTATACATATCCAGAAGAAAATTTTTAAATGTATCACAAATATTCAATATGAAAAATTAGGATTCCTTACAATCACTCCACTATAGTCCTTATAATACTTAAAAAACCATTGTTGTAAACTAGAATCATTTTATCCCCTTAATAATCTACACCACTATGAAATCATGACCATTGATTGTCTAGTCTCATAGAGTTTATAGCTCAATAATCACGAGAGTCATTCAACCATGATAGATAAAATATACACCACCATAGGAGTGCCCTTGTTGTCTCTCTAAATTAAGATATATATGTCAATGGACCACATTCAACCTTGTAAAAATCATGATTATACTAATGGATGTATCCAATCATTAAATATTGAAATTAAGGAATCACAACATCACCCATTCCCAATAATAAAGAAATGATTCCATTCAAAATATAGAATTCCATGCCATTACAAGGGTTAAGAATATTAAAAATTTAATGGTTCAATACCCTATATATTGTTTACCTTATTAAATAAGATACCCTTTATAGGCTCATTCTTCAAAACATGAATGATAATTAATAATTTTATCATCTGACCAATGCTCTCTCAACGCACACATGAAGATTTCAATATATACGGTATGCGAATTTATAACATGGTTGACACTATGATTCCATTGATAGGTTTGTATGGATCTCATCAATGCATGATATTGTATTAAATGTTTATAATTAGTTTAAAAAATTATTAACTCCACTTTTCACAATAATATTTTATCTGAATATCAACATTTGTCTACCACATCCAGACAGCTGAAATATTTTTGGTGTCACCAAAACCATGAAGGGTCACTTCTCATACTATCACATCCCTTATAATCAATGCTCGTGGTATGTCACTGAAAACATCAGTCCTCCGATCATATATATACACACATCGATATATCATTTAAATGTTTCCACTCACAACCAATATTTACCTATTTTATCCAACAAAACATAGTGTATTTAAAAAAACATAACGAAATGTCATCACCTGACTCACACTCTCACAAGTCTTTTACCACTAAAGTAAAACAACCAAACAATAGGTATTTTCAGTCTTATCAAATTAGAAACACCCTAGGAAATAAACTTAAAAATTCATATCATCTATTATTACATTACATCGTTAAGAAATAATATTAAGAAATTATTACACAATGATGATGGAATAATTATTCAATTAATGAAACCATCAATTAAATGATATAAATATATTCAAAGAAATATAATATGACATAACTAAGGTAATAAAAAAAATTATATCTACATAGAACATGTTAGGGGTCTAATGAAGGTATTTTTTTAGAATTACTCTTTCTAGAATAATTTTATTAATGTCAATGTAAGTAATAGTGTCAAATTGAAACTATAGATTTTTTCTGAAAATAATACTGTATTAATTTAGTTAAAAATCATAAAAAATTATTTATAAGTTAAAATGTGATGATTTATGGTCTATAATAGGATAAATTTTCCATTTATGATTAAATTATAAAAAATATTGAATATATTAATTTTTAATATTGAAAATTTACGTTCAATAGTTAAATTTTGAAAATCATAATTAATTTTAAATTAAAAAATATAAGGTCTAAAAATACCCCAAATCAATATAAAATATGATGGTTTTTAGAATTATCTATCTATTGAAACTTGTATTTTAATTACATTACATTTGGATGGGATTTTATTGATATTAAATTTATTAAAAATTAATATTTTGAGAATTTTCATTATCACACCTTCCATCTATTTTAAAATTGATCATGCACTTCCATTTTCTTAATACATCAGATTGTATTTGGTTCGTAAAACCTCTATCGAAATATCTTCCCAAAATCCCTTCCTTTATGCTATAATCATATATTTAGCAATAAATCAAACAAAGGATTTCCTTTTTTCAAATTAAAATGAGATATCAATAGAATAGTTAATGTTCATCAAAGAACATTTTTGTTTTATATCATCCATAAACCGCATCAGTTATTTTTAGTTCATGTTTGAATAATATCCCAATAATACACAAGAAAATATGTAATATTCATGTTAAGGGTTTTACCTAAAATCACACACACATCAATTAAATGGCATAAACATTGATATTATGGGTTTGACCTAAACATAACATTGAAATACAACTAACTCAACCAATGTAAATTTTGATATCACGATTTCACAGAATAAGTTCATTTTTTCAAATAGAAATGGTTTTCCTAAAATCAATCTCATTAATATTGTAAAAATTGTAAATAAGGATATTTTATGAATATAATATTTAGTTCAATTAGTAAAAAATCCTAGAAATATTAAATAATTACAAATTGGATGTGTCCTAGTCTACACTATCACAAATTGGAAGTTGATGTTTCAAAATACACCTTATATTTAAAAATATCACCTATTTAGTATTTAAAAGGTTGTTACCAATGATAAAATTAAATATTTTAATGAATTTCTAATAAAAAAATTTATGTTTCAAATTAAAATAAATCCCATCTAAAATACATTAGTCTATGGGATATCACTCTATCCCGCCTTATCTTCTAATGATATTTTATAAAAGGCACATCTGCTTCTCATTTATTAATGCTTTATATCCTATTAATTTCCCATAAAATATGTATAAATATCTTACCTACATTCAGACCATCATTCGATAATCCTTAATTATAACATAATTCTATCCCTTTAATTCCATTAATGCAAATCAAAAGGTGATACTCAATGAAGAGGTAATGATCGTCCAAAAACATTTCGGATATATTTTTTCATAATACACTATATTTGTTTATATCTTGTATATATATGAAAAATATTATCCTAATTATTCAAATATAATTTTATATTAATTTTCATACAAACTCTCACACACACATCAATCAAAGGGATATAGAATTATTATTTCATTTGTAGGACAAATTATTGCCTCTAGAACCAATGAAATTTATTCATCAATTTAAATGATTAATCATTGGTAATAATTATAGATGTTGTGTTTTTATCTGATATATTGATAATATTTACAAATTATTTATTCCTATTTAATTATTAAATTACTCTTTCCTTCATTCTTTCATCTTTTTGTAAATATGAAAACTTCATTTTTGGATGTGTGGAATGCCGCCTCTTCAATGTGATATGATTCATTCACACATTATGTGGAATGAGATGAGAATGGATTAAGTGAAATTATTTGATACATATTTTATAATAATTATAAGGGTATGATAATATATATTTTAGTTTCCTTCATTCTTTTAATATGAAAATAAAAGAAAAAACTCGTCAATGCTTACGTACGACCTATCATCACTAAGAATTGGTTATTTCATTTTGAAATTCTAAAATATATAGATTATTATAAATACAAATATACTGAATATAAATGATCATTATTTCATTATTATAATTTCCTAGATAATTAAATAATGATATAAGTTATAGGTAAAAATCTTAAAAATAAAAAAATTTGGTAAAACAACATAGATATTAACCAAAGAATATCATTAATAAGGAATTATAAGAAATGGGTAATATAAAGTCATAATAAAATAACATAGGGTATTAAATTTAATAATATTACATAAATCTAGTTTTATAATAAAATTATATTCATTATACATGATGTTTGTATGAGTACGGTGATATTCTATAAATAAGGATTTGGTTTTTTATTTCACATTTCTTTTTATGGGAATGGTGCCATATTCACTACTTGTTTATTTAATTTTTTTGTATATAATACCCAAGAATTTATCATATGAATATTATTATGAATATTGATGAATTTTTATATCCATATAATATTCATTCTTTTATATGGTATATGACTCTACTGATTATAATGTAATATGTTATTATTTAACAATATCATCAATAATCGGGAATGTTTAGCTTTAAATCACCGTTGTAGATTACTTATCTTCATCATTTATTTTTCAATAAATGTAATCAATTTTTTTTATATTATATTATGAATACTAAATTTTATATTATATTTTAATTTTTCGTTATGAAAAGGTTTGTAAATATTACTTTTTACATTTTATAAACATTGTTCTCAGTGAACTAACTAAAGAAACATACAAAATGAAAGTTCATTAACATATAAAATATGAAGGAATTATTTTACTATAATGAACACATAATGGTTTGAATATTAAATTACATAATTACATGTTTATTTTAAACTAAAATGCTTTATTTTAATATTAGTCGACATTTTATAAAAATAATGTTTTTTCAATGCCGAAATGATATTTTCCTCAAGTAGTTTTTAAATAGATCAATGATAACTATTTTCCATACATGATTACATTATTTTATGTTACATGTGGTTTAATGGGTATATTGTATTTAGGATATGACGTCTATTATTTTTATATATCATTTTTTTATGATGGAATGATATTGATGCGACTCATTTCTTTACTACGGGTTAAGTGATGATTGACAGATATTTACAAAACCCATTTAATTCAATGATTTCTGATACAATACATTATTTGTGTTCTTATGGGACACATAATTATTTTTTTCATTTTTTGATAGATGGGACCAACATCCCCCATAGAATCATTTGGAAAATATGGATAACCACGAGTTATATATGTTATGCATGAACAATATTATGTGTTCATAATTATATGAATGGACATGGTTTTCTGTCCCATTATTTTTTTTCTTGGAACTAGTTTTCATGTCTGTATGATTATTAAAGGAACTGATATTATTTAATTAATTTAAAATTTTTAACAATTACTATTTATACATGTTCAAAATGAATAATTTTTATTTATTTTCCAAAATTTCATGTCTTATGTCACTGTTATTTTCCCATGGATTATGTTCATTGATTCATTTATGATTCTTTCCTTTTGAACAACAAATATTTATTACATGATTCTTGTTTCTGTTCCCTGTTATGTATTTTATGATCATCAAATGTTACAATCACATTACTTTAAAATTATTTTCATGTTTATACATATATATCTAACTTGTTTACCCTTACTGAGCATCTTAACTCACCCATTTCTTATGTTTTATTTCACATGGATATGAATAATTATTTTAATTATGATATATCAAAAAGGGTTATAGATATGTATAAATATGCAAGAGAATAGAGATATATATATATAATATATTGATTATGCTTTTATGTTTCATATTCCACTAAACTAATACCATCTTTGTGAGGGTGTGTTTGTGTATTTATTATGAAAATATGTTGTAATATCCATGTACATACATCTTAGGTCATGATAGATGTAATTTGAAATATGGTATAACATACCATTGTAGACTATGATGAAAATACCATAGTATGAATCCTTAAGGTACTTCTATGTTACAATCCTCGTAATTTTATATTGATCATGACTTTCATATGTTAAACATATAGTGTCATAGATTGATAATATATAAGCAATTTACATTGATTATGATGTTTTACTTATATGTATAGTGTTTCTCACACTATTCTTTTCCATAACAATCACTGGATAGAACACAATATAACTCTCTTAATGGTGAATACAAGACAAAATGTAATGATTTCCCTCCTGAGAAACATTAAAATTATGGATTTCGTTGTATGATATTTTTTTCTCAAGATTCAGTTTATGGACTTACATTTGGTCAATTAAGTGATTAAAAAGTCCTTGAGAATGCTTAAACCTATTATAGGGAATTCAGACATTAAAATGGGGTAATATAGGGATTTCTAGGCCATCAACACAGTTTCTGCAGGGTTTGGAAACCCGTTAGAGGGGATACCGAGCAGGAATCCACAATCCACATGTTTTGAAAACAGTCTAGAAAAATGTGTGAGATAATGGTGTATAGGTAGTATCCTCTGCACGTTCTGTGAATGGTTTTTAAAATTGTGTGTTTAAACATTACGGCCTAGAAACTTTCATAAAATTACAAAAATGCCATATCAAGATTTTAAGATCTATATCAGAATGTCTCCCCCTTATTCCTCCTTCAACCAAAGTGAAAATCCATGATTACATGATTTTCCAAAAGGCAATTTTCCTACATCATTGGACATTTAATGTGACATGAGTTGCAAATTAACAATCCATGTTAGGATAAACCTCACCTTGCATCATTTTATTGATTGGGGAAGGTATCCCTCTTTTATCATTTTCCAATGCTTTCAAAACATTATTTTTTGTGATTTTAAGGATGAGGCATCAAGAGATGATAATATAGGGATATATGGATTTTGTTGAGAGTGAATTTTCTAATCTAATCATTGTAGATGATATATAGGTTATACCAATTTGTTATTGTGTATATATTGGCATGTATGGTTTTTTTATTTTCCTATTTTAAAGACTTATTTGTGACTTTTACATGATGTGTGGTACCTGGGTGACAATTCAACCTAATAAAACACTCATGATCAATTTTGGATGCATAGAGGATGATGTGACCTATTTTAGGCTCACCAATGGTGTGCACCAAATCTCCCAAATGGCTACTGGAAACGTACGGTGTGAAATAGATTCATGTTGAAATAGATCCTTAAGCATTTGATAATTGGTTAATCTAGTAGCTTATAAGGTGTATGGATAATTGGTTCTAATTTGGTAAAGGGATAATGGATTGTATGGATGGAATTATAATTTTTTTAAAAGGTAATGATAGCAATATGATGAAGAATTATGTTTACACAAGAATATTATTAGTTAGTTAGGCATGAGTAATGGGACAAAATGGGGTTTGTAATATAAATGATAAATGTGTATATTGATTGAGGAAAAAGGATAGTTCCCCATTAATTTATATTTTTTTATGCTTTAAATGATATTTTCTATAACAGTTGTGATATGGTTAATTGTGGTGAATGATATATAAACATGTGCACGAGGATTGGTAGCGTGGGGTATGGACGTGAAGATCTATTCCCATGGGTTGAGTTGGATTGTGGTTCTATCTCCACCCCTAAATGATGAGGTAATGGAAGGGGACATATTTTGATTTCCCTAACTAATGCATTCCACCCAAACTTGGGCTTCTAGGTGAGGATTATGAGACTGTTATAATGAGATGCCTAGTGAGATAGGACATGATTTTATTCCCATATTCTTGAACATTCAATATGACTAATCAGTTGAACACAGAAAAAATGTAAATTAAATCACGATGTTCCTAATTAGTGAACCCAATATTAAAGGTAATATTGTTTTATGAACATAATCTACAATGGACAACTGAACATTTCATCACTACATCCCGATATTTTCGAATCGCATTCACTATATACTTAAACTGTATATTTTTAAACAATTTTGGGGGCGTAATACTGAGTTATACTCACAACCTGCTCAAGCCGCCATTAGGCACCCAGGAATATTTAATGATTTTTTGTTTGGACAATGAAAATAAACCTCTACTAAAGAGTTTTGATTGTTATGGGACATGTTTGGGTGAGGTTCCAAACAAGGTGTCCAGACCATTTTGGGTATCCTAAAATATTCATTCATTTGGGGTTTTGTTTGGTAGACAATGCAACCTGGCATGGCATATTTACTATTGTATATAGTTGTAACCAATTATTGGAATTGGTTATTTTTTGATGTTATTGATCATTACCATTTGTTTCTCCTATTTAAACTATTTTATATTGTATCTTACTCTAGAAGAGAGTTTATATTCTATACATGTATCCTATTAGACCCTATTCAGTAGTTAGAAACCTTTGGAGTATAGGGAGGAATGCTTGTGTTCATTTGGTGACCCAGCTTGGGGAACCATATTATTGGATCCTAGGTAGGGGATGTTACAAAGTGGCATTAGAAGAGTTGATTTCTATTTCATACAATTTCAGGACGGTAGAAATGAGGTTATGAAAGATTCTTGATTTGGTAATGAGCTCATGATTGTAAGTATCTAACCAATTTATAGGGTAAAATCTATATTACCATGGGAGGGGGGGGTTCTTGTTGTATATTGTTATATTTGATGTTATTTCTCCTTAGGGTGAATCATTATTTGTGTGATTTAATGGTTTTATGATATTTCTCCCAATACCAGAAGAGCATGATGTTGTGCATTAATGAATCATTCTAGGGACCAATGTAGGTAAGTTACAAGAATCAAGATAGCACACACATGGGATGTGTGTGCAGGATATAATGGTTTGGATGCATTTTTTTCTTAAATGAAATGAAATTGTTCCTAATTGGATATTTTTAATGGGTAAAAGAAGGAAGTGAATATATCACATAGTATGTTGAAAATTGTTGTTGGTAAAGAAGTAAAAGTGTATTAACTTGTTGTAAGAATAAATTGGGACATTGAAATGGATTTGAATTGGGTAAAAGATTAGGCTTGTAACCATGTGAATCGTATACCATGTTATCCATGGAATTAAGAGAGATATCCAAATGTAGTGATCAGATTATGAGTGGGATTTTTGGGTAATTTATGAAATCATATTTGGTTATGGAATGTGATGTGTCTACCAGTACGTCTATTTTCCTTTTGTAAAAGTGAAATAGTGGAATTATTAAGTTCATGTTTGACATTGTAGAGAAATTCCAATTCAAAGACATGTGCTAGTTGGTTTACATGAGGACATTCTTGAGAATACTACTCTATTAGTTATGAAAGATAACATAGTGATCCAAGAATATCATGAAGATATGTTCTGTGATAACATCACTCATTTTATGTAGATGATTGAATGAGACCCAGGTCAGGTTTCCCTATGTATCTATGAGATGATGAAAGAGTATCATCTACAGCACCCTCCAACCATTATTAGCGAGTGTGGTCTAAAAGCATCAGAGTTATCAATATAGTACATCCCAACTATTTATGATCATATAGATACTCCTCTTGAGAATTGACTCATGTCGGAATCCTATATACAGAGAGGTTAAGAAAAGTGTTGGTGGGAAATCATGGGTTAGATAGATAAGGATGATGGAATGATGTGAAAGGATTTTCAAGAGAAGTTCCCTGAGGACTTATACCTAAAAAACTTGAAGAAGGAGAAGGATATGAATTTCATGAGGTTGTGTCAGGGGATAATGTCGATGATGAGCTATTCTATCCATTTCATAGATTTGTGGATCTTAGTTCTGAAGTTGACAGTAGATGAGGCAGCCCTAGAAAAATGCATCAAGGATGGGGTGAGGCATGTGATCAGATCTCAGGTGATTATCATTCTTCTTAAATTGGATGATTAAGTTGTGGACCAAGACCTTATCTCAGAGGGGATCCTGAAGGGTTCTTTAGGTCGTGCCCTTTTGGAACCAGTTAGTAAAAATGTTGTGTGGATTTTGATAGTAGGAAGCTCCGTTTTGGGACCTTTTATGAAGTTTTAATCGCACAATGTAGCTAGAATAGGTGGTCAACATCATTGGATGGTGACCAAGTCTTCTGTTATCAGTGTGGCAGGAAGGGGTACAAACATGACCAGTGTCCCATCCCACCTGTCATGACCCCCTCCCACCAGTGATTCCCCTCTTGAGCTGGCAATGGTGAAAAGGAGATAATGAACCCCGAGTCCCACCTCTAGTAGGCCCCGGAGTGGCGACTAGCCCCAAAGGTATGAGTTTTCATAAATATGGGAGGCATTACCCTTTTTATTATTTAGGATCGAGAAATAGGATGAGTCAAACACCAAAAAAAGAACAGGTAAATGAAAATAAACCCAATCCAATCACACATTCATGTTTAAACAATTATGAACAAAGTTCATGTACAAGAAAACTCAAAAATAAAATACCAAAAGAAACAAGAGTACAACAAACTGCAACAACTCTAACTGTCCCGACTAGTAGGGTCCCGCACGACCCTAGTAGTCCTCCTGTAATCCTGAAAGAAAACGTAGGATGAGAATACAAGTATACTCGGTAGGAAAACCTAAAGCTCTCATGCAGAGGTGGGGAGATATCCTAATGTCCCATGAGAACAACAGAATAAACAAAAACCTATAAATGAGTTCTATCCACCCAACCTCACTAGCCACGCTCACCAAAAACACAAAAACAATAGGTAGTAGTATATAGAACAAGAGTATTGTGTACCCCGCACCATTTCCTCCAACTAGTTAGTTGCTCTTCCTAATAGTGAACATCCTGATGCAACCACACTCTTCCTGCCCGCACCCACCTGTGCCTCAAAATCCACACATCCCGCCTGCACACACCTAGGCCTCACAAAACACATATCATGCCCGCACACATCTGTGCCTCCCAAACCACATATCACACCCGCACACACTTGGGCCTCAAAAACCACATATCCCGCCCGCACACAACTCGGCCTCACAAACCACATACCACATCCCCGTCCGAACAAACCTGGGCCTCATCCCGAAGATTCTTGGGAACAGTAAACCTGCTCGACTAGTCTTGGGCTAATAATCACACCAATCATAACCTACCCGAAGAGTCCTGGGTGTAAGGTTGCCTCAAGACATCACAGCCTATTGAAACACACCCGAATAGTCTTGGGTGTAAGGTCGCCTCAATCCATCACAGCCTATGGAAGAAGGATCAGGAAGGAGCTAGTAAATAAGGGGAAAAACTCCCTCTCTCATAAAATGGGAGTGTTCAGCCCTAGGTGCTCAACATGGGTGGCGTGCGAGAAAACACAAAGATACAGATACATATATGTATACCAAACACATAGCCCAACCTGTGGCATCTAAACAGAGAAACTGAGCACGTGCCTCAGCACAGCTACTACGAAGCATGAATACAAAAAACAAACCCAACACCATTTAGGTTTTCATGTTTCATCATTATTATTTTATTAGTTCCTTAACTACTGGGCAATTATCAAACGAAAACAATCGTTTCATAGAACAAAACCCTACCAACCACAAATCAAGTTAGATAGAACACAAGCAACAAAAAACCAACCTTTTATCCTCAATCAATACCCATTGATTGTTACTGTTTTTAATTCATTATCGTTCCCCACAGTACATTTATCAACTTTCCACTTTCTTTTAACATCACAACTCTTTACGGCAGCCCTGCTGCCACTATAACGACATCTCTATATCTGTTTCACAAAACAAGGATCGCGCCACATCATTACCCCTTTAATATCATTTAACGCAGCCCCACTTCCCATCCTATTCGTAATAACCTAGGATTCACCCCCTTTTTTTACACACCATGTAACCATACCAAATCCAACATTTTCATTATTCCATTTGGTTCAATCGAGGTGATCACACAAGGGTTTCAGATATTCATTTAATCAGCCAATTTTAAGTGATTAATTAATTTCCATATTATACAAGTTTGCATCCAAAGAAAAAGTCTAGAAAGATAGGGAAACATTTAATTGCGCAAGGAAAGGCCCCCAACGACTATGATTTTTAGTTGGCATAAGCCTATTCAATTCACAACATTACAAGGATAAACAATGATAAACATAACAACTTTCCCCATACCCGTTATTTAAGCTAGTTATTAGCTTCATTAAACTGGTTCAACAATGTCTTGTGAAAGAATGATTACACCGACCCCGCATGATTCACAAATTAGAGAGGCAAAGGTAAAATCCTTACATCAATGTTTTTTGACGAAAACCACAACAGTCGAATAATGCTCAAGAAACCCTGGTCGATTGTCCGAAACCGTGCCTTAGATATCTTCTCCTAGAAATATCAAGACTAATCATAAATGACATAAACACACATAGATGTACCCATAACGGGCGTAGATCTGAGATACTGAGGGAAGAGAAGGAGTAGATATGAGAAGATTTAAGAATCCAACATGAATGAAAACATACCTTGACAAACTGGCTTTGATTAGTGATGATAAGCCCCTAGATCACCTCCAAAACGATTAAGAGAGGTTCTTCTACCACCAAGTAATGGTAATACTGATTTATGGCAGATTAGGAGCTTAAAAGAGCACGATAAAGGCTAAACGGTCAAGATCATAAAATTTACGATCTAACTTTTATTGCACGCACGGCCTAGTCGCACTGTTAGAAAAAACGTGCGCTAATCATGAGGTCACCACTGCCTTAGCCACTTAGCTCACACGGTTTGTCGGCACGGTTTAGACAAACCATGTGCCTCCCATGCGGTCTCTACGACCATCAATGCCAACTACACATGGCTTGGTTGCAGGGTTTAACAAACCTTGCATCAATCGTGCGAAAGCTACAGGACATCCAGTTTTCCTAAAAAAACCACCAAAACACACCTCCAAGTCACCTTGATTTCCCGAAACACCTATAGCCCCACATTTTCACATAAGAATGGACCCGAGAGGTCTGGGCCATTACAATAGATACCACTTAAATTATTCTCATCCCTAAGAATTCAAAACCCAAACGAGAGGAACCCCACAAGATACCTCTTAGGGATCTCGTTATATAAAGAATCCCACTAACGACCCTAACCATATGTGTTAGGAATTCATTCTCATATGTCGAGATATTATCTTCTTTAGGAAGCACTGACTCAACTACATGGGTTTAATCGCATCCTCATTAATGTGTCTCGATTAAGAATTGGGGCTTCCCACTTCCATATATTAGGATTTTTCCATCTTACACTACCCCCAACACTGTACCACCAACCCACTACCCAAACACTTGTCTTGGGAATTACCTCTCCCATGTCGAGATATTTTCCGCTTTAGGCGGAACTGTCTCACCTGCACGGGTTTAATAGCACCCGCATTAATGCGTCTCGATTAAGGATCAGGTTTTCCTCTCCCCACACAACTAGACATGTTACACACATCCAGAGAACAAGGAAACAAAACATCTCCCTACCGAAAAGCCATGTATTCCATAAATCGACGATACATAGTATAACATCTAAACAAGATCAAAATAACAATGAAAAACAAAAGTCAAAACAACTCTGGGTACTGAGCGTGCATCTGAGCCTCCCGCTTCCATGTGCTCTTTCTTGAGGCCTCCATGCCTCCACAACACATGAACCAATGTGATGGTTCATCCACGGAGCACCTTCTCTTCACAATACCCAATTCTGACTGGTCGTACCTCAAAGGTCGCGTCGCCCCCATATCTAACTCTCCCCAGTAAATAACGTGAGATTCATCTTGTAAGTACCGACGAAGCTCGGAGACGTGGAAGACTTCATGAACCTTCTCCAGCTGAGGTGACAGGGCCAGCTGATATGCCAACTCACCAGCTCACCTTAGCACCACGAATGGTCCGATGAACCTAGGGGAGATCTTACTCCCCTTACCAAACCTCTGCTGCCCTCGTTGAGGGAATCCTTCAATGAAACATGATATCCCACCTCGAAATCCAAGGGCCTCCTCTGACGACCAGCATAAGATTTCTATCTTTTTGGAGCCGCATTCATCCTTCCATGCACAAGCTGAACATTCTCTATGGTGCTATGTACTACCTCTGACCCAAGAGAACCTATCTCACCAACCTATGCCCAGAAAATGGGTGAAATACATGGTCTTTCATACAATGCCTAAAACGGTGCCATGCCAATAGTAGAGTGGAATATGTTGTTCTGGGCAAAATCTACTAAAGGCAAGTGTCGCACCCATGATCCTCCAAAATCCAGAACACATGCTCGCAGCATGTCCACCAATGTCTGGATAGTCCGCTCTGTATGCCCATCTATCTGGGGTTGGAAAGCAATTCTAAGGTGTAGCTAGGTTCCAAAATCATGTTGTAACCCCCTCCAGACTCGTGAGGTAATCCAAGTATCCCGAAATGAGATGATAGTGTCCAGATCTCCATGAAAACACACCACATCGTCTACATACCTCTGTGTTAAGGTACTCACCTGGATCGACTCCTTAATTACTACGAAGTGAGCTGATTTCATCAGCCGATCCACCACTACAAAAATAGAATCATAACCACCCTGAGCTCTTCGTAGTCCTATGAAAAATTCCATTGAGATGTCATCCCATTTCCACTCGGGGATATCTAAAGATTGAAACAAACCACTAGGAACACGGTGTTCAGACATTACCTGCTGACACACTAGGCACTTAGCCACGAACTCCGCCATTGCCCAATTTACCCCGGGCCACCAAAACTGTTCTCTCAAGCCTCGGTACATTTTTCAAACTCCTGGATGCACCGCCAAGGCTGATACATGGAACTCATGGAGAAATCCCTCACACATCGCCTCCGGAACAAACAACCTTCCATGGAAAAAAATACGATGTCGGCTATCCTCTGTCCATCCTTCTGGAGAATTCTCTTGACAGACACGATCCCGCATTACTTCCACCCTGGAGTCTCCCCACTGAGACTCTTCCACCTTCTGTAACAATGTGGAATGAACCGTCATCTGAATCAAACATCCTCTGACACCCTCTACTCTTGCATCCAAGGGCAAAGCAGGCAACTCTCCCATCGCCTTCCAAGCATTCGCGGATTCCAAAACCACTTCATTATGTGACTTCTTGCTTGGGGAATCATCGAAAACATTTCCCATAACTTCATTGTAAGAGATCTAGATGTCATAGTCATGGAGAAACATGCCCCATCTCCACTTCCGTAAGTTCAGGTCATGCTGGGAGAAGATATAACACAATCTATTGTGATCTGAGAAGACCTCAAGGTGCTCTCCAAAGAGGTAATGTCACCACAACATTAGTGTGAACACAACTGCTAAAAGATCTAGGTCATGGGTGGTATAGTTACGCTCATGAGGGCACAACTTCCTAGACCCATAATAGATCACACCCTTCTTCTAAATCGACCCACACCCCAACCCAATGCTAGAAGCATCATAAAAACCTCATAAAACAACCCTTCCTCTGGAAACCTGAGTACTGGTGCGCTCACTAAATTCTCCTTCAGGTAGTCGAAATCTTTCTGGCACCGCTCTCTCCATAAGAAGACTAGGTTCTTCCTAGTCAAAGTTGTTAATGGAGATGCAACTCGAGAGATGTTAGAAACGAACCTCCGATAATAACCTGACAACCCCCAGAAACTATGAACATCTTCCATGTTCTTGGGTTCCGCCCAAGAAACAGCTGCCTCTACCTTCGATGGGTCCACTGATAATCCATGTTGTGACACCACATGCCCATGGAAGTGAACTTCTTGCGTCAAGAACTTACACTTCGACAATTTCCCATAAAGATGGTGGTGTCGAAGGACTTCCATGAATGCATTGAGATGCTCAACTTGCTCCTCCTCTGATCTTGAGTAGATCAAGATGTCTTCGATAAACATAACGGTGAACTGGTGCAGAAACTCTCAGAAGAAAATGTTCATAAGTCCCATGAACACAACTGGTTCACTCTTAACTCCAAAAGGCATCAATACAAACTCGAAGTGCCCATACCTGCACCTCAAAGCTGCCTTTGAGATTACGTTTTCCTTTACCCTCAGCTGATGATATCCAGATCATAGATCAATATTAGAAAAACTACATGCTCCCCTCATCTGGTCGAAGATATCATCTATCCATGGAAGGGGGTAAAGGTTCTTGACTGTTACCTGATTCATCTATTTGTAGTCTATGCATAAACTGAGACCACCATCTGCCTTCTTCATGAACAAAACAACAGCACCCCATGGTGAAACGTTGGGTCGAACAAAACCCTTATCCATCAGATCGTCAATATGAATCCACAACTCTTACAACTGTGAAGGTTCCATTCGATAAGGGTCCATAGAAATCGGATGGGCACCAGGCTGTAAGTCTATCCCAAACACAACGTCACGTCAGGGGGGGGGGGGGTAGAGTCACAACCTCCGCATGAAAAACATCGAGGAACTCCCCAACAACCTCTAGGAAATCCATCATCTCCGTATCAGCTGAAACCACTGATAACCCGCCTAATAATGAAAGGAGAGGCTTCAAATTCCAGCATCCCACCTGACAGCTCCTCTCGCCTACAGAAACTACATTATGCCTATCCACGTCAGAGAACATGACTCTTCTTTGGAAGCAGTAAATAACGGAACTAATATAAAACAACTGGTTGATGCCTAGGATGACATCATATGGATGCATCTGTAGAAAAACAAGATCCCCACTAGATCGATGAGATCCCAACATTATCCAACATCCCCAGAAAACACAAGATATGTTGGTTTGACCTCCAACTGGTTTACTCTGTACCAGGGGTACAATAAAGTCTCTCAACATCTAGACCCAAAGCATGGAATAGACCGGGTGCAACAAATGAGTGTGAAGCTCCCGAAACGAACAAAGCATAAATGAGAGTGTTGAACAAACAAATAGTACCTCGCACCACCTCTAGTCATGCCGGAGCTGCCAACTCTTTTCCATGCAATTTTACACGCCCCGCTCCTCTGACTCTCTGATGTTGACCACTTCCCCGACCACACCATGGTTGAGGTCCCTAAGGAGTGCCCTGAGGTCGGCCTCCTCCTGCATAGTATGCCCTCGGAGGAGCAGGGTCCTTCTAATGCTGGAAGGGCCTCACCGACAAATGGTGATGCTGAGGCAGGCGCTGAACCTGCCCACCTCCACCGTACTGTGCTTGGGATGGGCGCAAACTCTAAATGTGCCCGAAACCTCCACAAGAGAAACACTTCTATCCTGGGGTCGTGAAAATGGGACGAGGACCCATTGATCTGAATTTGAACTGCTAGGGCCTACTCCCTACTGGCCTGAATCAGGAAGGTCCTGTCCCAGGAGACCATCTGATGACTACGTTTCCCTTCAATGAACCCGGCTGGATCCCTTCTCATGGTGCACCTCCCTACGAGTGAATCCTCTATATAATCTATGCCTTCTTCTGTACTACCAAGTACGTCAGAAGGGTGATGGGGGTAACAACATACTGAAGCTAAAGACGAAGCTCCTCCTCCAAACGTCTTGCCCGAGACTCCTCATCCGGAAAGAGATCCAGAGAAAAGTGTAGGAGACCTTTGAACTTGATCCCATACTCTCGTACTGACATACTCCCTTGCTGGACGGAGAGTAACTCATTCTGCTTCTCCGCCTTGATCATGGAATAATGTAATTCCTCTCGAAACTCATTCTCAAATTCATCGCATGTAACCTCTGCCTCTGATCTCCCCGAGGTAGAGCGTCCACCGCTGATGTGCCACAACTCTCAGCTGAATGACTTCTAGGAGAACCCAGTACTCCATCAGAGCACGGATTAAATTAAAAGCGAACCCTTGCTCCTCAATCCACCACTCTGTCTCCATATCAGAAGTACTACACTCGTACTTCTTGAGTTTTTGTCGCTGGAATGAACGGATAGTCTTCTTACACTGATTATCTTCCTCCTCTCGGTCAATCCTCACCTGATTGACGGCCTTAATCTGTTGGTCCTTGATTGTCTGAGTCACCCGGGGATGACGTCCATGTACCATAGCTATGCGGTAAACAAATATCGCCTAAGCCCAAGTAGTAAGTAAATTTCGCTAGGTTTCATTTTATCACTTTATTTCAATTTCATTCCCATAACACCCAAATCTATTATAACACAAACATGATGATGCATGTACCTTCCCTAGGGTCTCTACCCTGAAATAAATGTAGTCTCACTTGGTCGTTCGGTAGGCTCAGAATCCTTGCATCAGATCACAGGGGGTCCAAAAATCCGGTGTCCTAACCGGTCTTCCATAGCCTATGTCACCGAAAAAGATCACCTAACACGGTTTCCATACCATCCCATGTAATCCTCACTGTTCCTAACTCCAGACTCCATCCTATCCCTCAACTATCAGCCTCTGATACCATTTTTTCACAACACCCTCTCACCAAATATGCCCCTCCTGAGCTGTAAATGGTGAAAGGGAGATAATTACCCTCGAGTCTGCCTCCAGTAGGCCCCGGAGTGGCGACTAGCACCAAGGGTATGAGTTTTCACAAATATGGGAGGAATTACATTTTTATAATTTCGGATCAGGAAATAATATGAGTCAAACACCATAAGAAAAAAAGAACAGGTAAATGGAAATAAACCAAAACCAATCCCACATTCATATTTAAATAATTCTTGAAACTAATACAGGTACAAGAAAACTCAAAAATAAAATACCAAAAGACACAAGAGTACAAACAACTGAAACAGCTCCAACTATCCCAACTAGTAGGGTCCCGCATGACCCTGGTAGTTCTCCTAGAATCTTGAAATATAACATAGGGTGAGCATACATGTATACTCAGTAGAGAAACCTAAATCTCTCATGCACAGGTGGGGAGACATCCTAATGTCCCGTGAGAACAACAGAAGAAACCAAAACCTATAAAGAAGTTCTATCCACCCAACCCCACCATCCACGATCCCCAAAATCACTAAAACAAGAAGTAGTAGTATATAAGAACAAGATTATTGGTTACCCCGCACCATTTTCCCCCACTAGTTAGCTGCTTTTCCTAACGGGGAACATCCTGATGATACCACACTCTTCCTGCCCGCACACACCTGGGCCTCAAAAGCCACACATCCTGCCGCACACAGCTGGGCCTCTCAAACCACATATCCCGCCCGCACACACCTGTGCCTTACAAACCACATATCCCGCCCGCACACACCTGGGACTCACAAACCACATCTCCCAACCAGACACACCTGGGCCTCAAAAACCACATATCACATCCCTGCCTGGACACACTTGGGCCTCATCCCGAAGATTATTTGGAACAGTATACCATCTCGAAGAGTCATGGGCTAAGAATCACACCAATCATAACCTACCCGAAGAGTCTTGGGTGTAAGGTTTCCTCAAGAAATCACAGCCTATCGAAACCTACACAAAGATTCTTGTGTGTAAAGTCGCCTCAAGCAATCACAGCCTATGGAAGGAGCATGAAGGAGCTAGTAACTGCGGGGAAAAAACACCCTCTCTAAGAAAATCGGGGTGTTCGGCACTAGGTGCTCAACATGGGTGGGGTGCCAAAAAAAATACATATACATATATGTATACCAAACACACAACCCAACCTATGGTTTCTAAACAGAGAAACTGAGAACGTGCCTCAACACTTATTCTATGAAGCATGCATACAACAAACAAAACCAACCCCATTTAGGTTTTCTTGTTTCAAAAGTATTATTTTATTATTTCCTTAACTACTGGGCAATTATCAAACCAAAAAAAGAATTTCATACAACAAAAATCTGCCAACCACAAATAAAGTTAGATAGAATACCAGCAACACAATACCAACATTTTTATCATCAATTAGTCCCCATTGATTGTTCCTGTTTTTAATTAATTATCGTTCCGCACAGTAAATTTATCAACATTACACTTTCTTTTAACATCAAAACTCATTACTGCAACCCTACTACCACTATAACCATATCTCCACATCCGTATCAAAAAACAAGGATCACGCCACATCATTGCCCCTTTAATATCATTTACCGTAGCCCCGCTTCCCATTTTATTCGTAATAACCCAGGATTCACCCCCTTTTCACACACCACGTAACCAAACTAACACCCACATTTTCATTATTCCATTTGGTTCAACCAGGGTGATCACACTAGGGTTCCAGATATTCATTTAATCAACCAACATTACGTGATTAACCAATTTCCATATTCCACAAGTTTCATCCAAATAAATGGTCTAGAAAGATAGGGAACATTTAATTTAGCAAGAAAATTCCCCCAACGACCAGTATTTTTAATAGGCATAAGCCTATTCAATTCACAACATAACAAGGATAAAAAATGATAAACATAACAAATTTCTTGATCCCAATTCTTTAACCCAGTTATAATATTCATTAAACTAGTTCAACTATGTCTCACAAAAGCAAGAGGAAACCCATCCCGTATGATGCAAAAAGTAGAGAGACAATGTTAAAATCCCTACCTCAATGGTTTTTTACGGTAACCACAACGGTTGAAGAATGCTCAAGATACCTGGGTCGATTCTCTGAAACCCCTCTTTAGATCTCTCCTCCTAGCAAGATCAAGACGAAGACTAATCATAAACGACATCCACACACTTAGATCTACCCATAATGGGTGTATATCTAAGATACTGAGGGAATAGAAGGAGTATATCTGAGAAGATCTAAGAATCCAACAATAACGATCACATACCTTGAGGAACCTACTTTTATTTGTGAAGAGAAGCCTCCGGATCACCTCCAAAATGCTTGGGAGAGGTTATTATACCTCCAAGGAAGGGTAATCCGGATTTATGGCCAATTAGGAGCTTAAACGAGCAAGAAAAAGGATAAACCGTCAAGATACTAAAATTTAGGATCTAACTTTTAGTGCCCGCACGACATAGTCGCCAGGTTAGGCAAGCCGTGCGCTAATCGTGCGGTCACCACTACCTTAGCAACTCAGCTCGCACAGTTTGTCGGCGTAGTTTAGAAAAACTGTGTGCCTCCCATGTGGTCTCTACTTTCATCAAGGCTAGCTACGCATGGCTTGGCCACACGGTTTAACAAATCGTGCGCCAACCGTTCCAAAGAAACATGACTTCGAGTTTTCTTAAAGAAAACCACCCAGACAATCCTCCAAGTAACCTTGATTTCCCGAAACACCTCTAGCACCACATTTTCACAAAGTAATGGATCAGAGAGGTCTGGTCCATTACACCACCAGTCGAGTGTATAGTGTTTGATAGGTGAGGACATGTTCATAGGTTCTATTGAATCCCTCGATTACCATAGAATGATGGGGGTTGGAGTTTGAATTCGAGTTTAGGTGGGGGTATGTTACACCATGTCTAGAAGGCAGTTGGACATCAAATTTTTTTACATTTTGGGGAGGTCGATCTGGAACTCTTGGATAATATCAGTCTTACTGATAGTGCAATTCATTGTGGGGTACTCAGGCTGGAGCCCCTGATAAATGGGAATTTCATCTCAATGATGTTTATGCTACACCTGATGGCGGCGAGGTAGGACCATCTACTGTTCGAGGTACGATTCATGTAGATTCTATTCTTTCTAGTTATTCTTTTTATATAGGTTTAATAAATTCAATTATTTATTTTCAATTGTAATTTTGGTCAGGATTAGCCATAAAAAAATATTGTGTGACAATGTTGCTTGATACTCCCCTGTGGGTACGAGTTGTGGATATCATTTATTATAAGGATTCTGCTCTAGTGATTGGTTGGTATTGTTTATTTTGGTATATATCTTCCATGATATTTAAGGTTTCAACCTAATATTTGGTAATTATTGGTTGGTTTTATGAAAATCCAATATCGACTATTACTGACATATGGTAACTGTCACATATCTCGATGGGAGCACATATGTCCTCCGTGGTGAGAGAGATATTTGATTGGGCTTCATAGGGCCACAACGCCAGCAGTTGGGAGTACTCATAGCCCAGGTGGAATGAATTATGATAGATTATGGGGAGAAATTATATTGAGTTCTCCGTTTTGTTGTGGATGAGTTTCCAGATGTGTTCCCGAATGACTTCATGGGGTTACCACTTAATAGAGATGTTTAGTTTACAATCAAATTATTTCACAGAGCAGAGGTAATTTCCCTTCCACATTATCAAATGGTGGAATAATATCTCCATGAAGTAATGGTTCATATAGAGGAAAATTATTATAAGGGGTGTATACGTCCTAGTATATCACCATGGTGATCTCATGTGATTTTTTCTAAAAAACCTAACGAATCTATGAGGCTATGTGTCGAATATAGGATGATGGACCAGATGAGAGTTAAGAACTTGTAACCTCTTCTTATTAAAAAATAACCTATTTGATAACATCAAAGGTTCCACATATTTTTCAATGATTGCATTTAGATCAGGATAACATCAGTTGAGGTTGAGACAATGTAACATACAATGAACTAGTTTCAGAAGCATGTACGGGTTGTATGAATTTTTGGTGATTCTATTCTGGATGACCAATGCACCAACGGTATTCATGGCATTGATAAAATAGATATTCCACCCATATCTATATCATTTTGTAGTTATCATCATTTATGACATCGTGGTGTCCTCATGAAATCATGATAATAATTCTAAACATCATGACATCATCATGATCACACTACGAGAGCATATGATTTACACAAATATATCAATATGTCAGTTTTTGGATTGATGAGGTTCACTTTTTGGGTCACATCATTTCTAAGTCAGGAATGTCAGTGGATCCAAAAATGGTGCATGCGATGATGTCATGGGAGAATCCCAATAATGTCTCTGATATTCAGAGTTTTTTTATTTGTTGGATTATTACCGATGGTGTTTTTGGAATCTATCATTTGGATGCACAACTCAAAAGCCAAAAATGAACTGGGTTATGATTTATTGGAAAATGTATTTTGAGGATTATTTTCATGGGTTAAAAAATCAATTGACTACCACCATGATTTAGTTATTACTCGAACCACTTAATTTGTACACTTTGTTCTACGATGCATCTTGTTTTGGTCTTGGGGTAGTGTTGATGTTGGATGATTGGATTGTAGCTTATGGGTCTGGGAAGTTAAGACCACATGAAAGGAATTAACCGACTCAAGACCAGGAGCTAGCTATTGTGGCTCGTGTCCTATTGTGTTGGAGGCATTACTTGTTAGGAGAACCTTGTATTGTGTTTACCGACCATTAAAGTCTTATATACATATTCTATCAGGGGGATTTGAATATCTGATCGTGATAGTGGGTTGAGTAAGTGGAGTCTTTAATTTTGAGTCAGTGTACACACCTATGATACAGAATTGTGTCCCCAATGATCTAAGCTAGAAGAATAAGGAAAAAGAAGTTCAGGAATCCGGTTTTGAGTGGGTGATGATGGCCTTATTTGTGAAGATTGATTTGGTGGTATAGTATGTGAATGTGCTGAAGATCCTTGAATATATAGCAGCAGAGTCCGCACTTTTGAGAAAATTTAGAGGGATTCAACTGGTAATTCTGGTGTCTTTGGATGTGATGGAAATTCTTAAAGTTGGGGAGTCACCTTCTGGTTCGACATTCATTGTCGATGGAGTTTCATATGTAAATGGTCGTGTTGTGGTGACGACAGATGTAAAGGAGAAGTTGATGCATGAGTTCCATGCATTGTAGTGGGAAGTTCTTCTTTGCATGAAAAAATGTTATATAGTCTTAGTAGTAATTTTTGTGTCTATGAATGAACAAAGAAGTTGTGAGTTATTTGGCACGATGCCATACCTTAAGAAAGTGATGGTTATGCACCCGCGTCTATGTGGGATGTGGGAATGATCGACTATTCCATATTGGAAGTGGAATGACGTCATGATGGACTTAGTGGTGGGTCTTCTGAGGACACCTTGGAAGAATTATTTAATTTTTGTGGTGGTATATTAGATGACAAAATTGGACCATTTCATGCTGATTAATGAGACCTATACCGTTGACCAGTTCGGGGAATTGTATGTTCATGAAACATGGTGGTTTTATAGTGTGGTTTATATCATTATTATAGACCATGATACATGATTCACCGTGAACTTTTGGAAAATAATACATAAATTAAATTGTACCCTTGTGTTTTTTATTATGGATTACCAGTCATAGACTAAACGTTAGTCATAACATACAATTCAGGTATCAGATTATTTGTTGGGAGTATGTGTTCTGTAGTTCAGTGGTTCGTGGGAACTCTTTTACCTTGTTTAGTTTTCTTACAAAAACAAATTTTAGGATACATTTCTAATGGAAACATTTGAGTCACTTTATGGGTAGCCATGTATATCATCATTTTATTGGTTTGAGTACATAGAGTCTATGCTGTTAGGATTGAGTCTTGTGCCGCTGACGTCAGTGATGGATCATTTCGTTCAAAAGCTTATGGAAATAGCTCATAGTAGGTATAATTCCTATGAATATTGGTGTCGTATACCTCTTGAGTCCATGGGGGTATATATTATATTACTTCAGCTGACACCGAGGTTGGGTCACCACAGAATTCAGATGTAGGGAATGTTTCCCCCTTGATATGTGGGCTATTTGAGATTGTAGAGTGGATCCGACTACTGTCTTACCGATTTTCTATTCTACAGTGATATAGTGAGATTAGTAATGTTTTCACTATTTCACCACTCCGATAGTATAAACCTGAATAGTATCATGTGATAAATGTTAATGATATCGATCATGAGGCTGATGCGACCATTGAGGAGAAAATGGTTCATATTTTGGATCATAGTGAGAATAATTTTTGGGTAAAGTTTGTTCCCATGGTTCATGTTCTACGGTATCATGGAAATGTTCAAGAAGAATCATGGGAGTGATAATCAAATATACATGTCCAGTGGCGTGAACTTTGTTAATTAGAAACTCAATTATGTGCAACGATCGGCTTGGGGATGAGTCGTTATACGGCTGAGAAGTTGTAAGATCTTGAATTTCTCCATAATGTATTTTTCCCACTTTTCAATTTAAAACCATCCTATTAGACAATTATGTTTTTACTCGAGTCCTTAAGAAGAATCAGGAGTGTTCTGGGGGGTTTGAGACATAAATAAGTGTGGATAAAGGGCTTTCTGGTAAATCTGCACATATTGTGCATGTATTGGAAAAACATCCAAGGGAGACCGTGTCAGAAGTAAAAATCTCCATGGTCTTTTCACAGTATGTAAAACTGTGTAACTAAAAGTCGTGTGGGTAGTAGAATCTACAGGGTTTGGAAAACCATTTTGAAAAAACATGTGGCCCGGAAACATTTAAAAAAATCACAAATGTTTCGTTACAAGATTTTATGTTCGTACTCATGATTTCTCCACCTTATTCCTCCTTCAACCCTAGTGATGAGCCAAGCTTCCATGATCCTCCAAGAGGATATTCTCCCACATAATTTTTCCATATTGAGAATCATCGATTGTGGAATTAATATCTGGGTAATTCTAAACCCCTCCTTCATTTTTATTTATGATTTTGGATTCTATCACTCTCTAATCATCATCTGAATCTCTAAATGCCTTATTTTCATTAAGGATTAGATATATGCTATAAAGATTGTTTGAATCGGTATATAAGGAATCAGTTGAGAGTGTGTTCTCCATCAAAATCATGGTAGGTTGTCTAAAAGTTATATCACATGGTTTTTGGGTTGATTTTTTCATGTTGGGGTTTATTTATTTCCCTCTATTGATGTCTTCAATGATCATTAGACATCATGTAATTTATTGGGTGCCTATCCGGAAAAATGAAACACTCATGATCCATGTGTGTGGCATAGAGGATGATGTGACCTATTTTAGGGCCACCCATGGGGTGGGCCGAAATTCCAGAATGGATAATGGAATTATGGGGTGTGAAATGGATTCATGTTGATATGGTGCCATAAATAATGAGTTAATTGGAAAGTGTAATATGTTTAAAGTTTTATGGACTGTTATTTCTAATGTGGTAAAGGTATATGGGACTGTTTGGTTGGAATATAAATGAGTTAAAAGGGAATGATGTCAATATGATAAGGAATTTTGTTGAAAATTGTGTATTCTTTGTTATATAGGCATGGGTAATCAAAAATTGCCCTATAGGGGTTATGTAATATAAATGATGATTTTGAAAATGGATTAAGGAAAAATTTTATTATCACATTTATTTATATTTTTATGATGTTGTAAATGATATTGAAAATACATGTTGTGATATATTTAATTGTGGATACCGATAAATAAGAATGTGCACAGAGCTTTGTAATGAGGGGTATAGATATAATGTTCTATGCCCACTATTTGATTTGGTCCAATGTTCTAGATCTGCCCCTAAATATAAGGGTTAGTGAGGGGGAAATGTTCAATTCACCTTTTGGTTGCATTCCACACAAACTGAGACTTCGAGGTGAGGATTAATATATTGTTATAATGTGATGAACACTGAGATAATACTTGATTTTATTCTCATATGATTGAGACCATTAAATATGAAAATTCTTTTGAACACATGAAAAGGTACAATAAATCACGAACTACCGATATAGTGCACCCAACTCAATTTTAATATAGATTAAGGAACATAGTCTAAAATGTACTATTGAACCATTTATAATTATGTGATATTATTTTCCACGAGCATGATCTATTATGCCAAGGCTTAAACTTTTTGTAATCATTATTTAAATAAATAATTCCCATTGAGGATCATTTTAGGTTTAGAGTTTTAGAGAATTTGGCCATAACTAATATATTACATATATATATTACAAGTTAAATACTTCTACTCCATCCAATTTTTTCACAATAATAAAACACCTTAAATAAAACAAAATATATATTCTTAATATAAATCATCTTGAAGATATCATTTATTTTACCCTTCCTTAATCACTGTGAAAAACATTTCAAAAACATGTGATGAGTATAAAATGATCTATAAGGGTTATAAAATAAAGGAAAAAATATTATTCCGTCAATACATACAAATTTATGAAATAATACTTCTCAATCATAAAACAAAATCTCTTTAAAATACCTCATGAAATCATAATATTTATGAATAAAATAAAAAAATCATAAAGGTAACTTCTGGAATCCTTATCATTATTATATTGTTTCTTTCACTAGTAAATAGGAAGTTATGTTTTGAATACCCATCAGAGTATATTCCATTAATATCTTAAGATAAAAATTAATTTTTTCCTCCATCACGTTACCCAATGCATTAGAAAGTTGTATTGGGATCACCCACCATAGGTTTATCATGAAACCAACTATATACATAATCAATTTCTATGAACCATAACCTATTCATAAAATATAAAACAAGCATTATGGAAAAATAAAATTTCCACAATGCAGTCAATATATATCATTTCAATATATTGTGAAAATAAATGCTTTATCAAAAACAATTTTCAATAAAATAATATGTAAAAAGGTTACATGGTATTTATTTTCCTTTTAGAAAACATTACTGCATGTTAAGGAATCATAATATCAATTATTACTTATAGCTGTAGAAAGGCCATTATCACTGTGTACGTTAAACAGAAACATTCCAATTGTCCTTTAGTAAAACATTTAAAAAATATTCCATTTGAATGAAATTGAAATTAAAATTGGTTTATAAACCATTTAATTCAATGTCATATATAATTCAATGTATTCTTCAATGAAAGGATATTGAGATGATGTCACTTACCGTGTGTCCAACTTGTCTTATTTGTTCTATATCTCCCTAAATAATAAACTAACGTTAATTATACTTGATTAAGAAATATTATCAGGTTTATAATTCCTTTTTATATAACTTATTACCTTTTAATAACAATTATATAATTATTCTAGTTAATAATGGTCTTTTTTTGATATTCAGAATATGAGTAAAAAATGAACTTGTCATAATTATTAATTGTCAATGTTGTCAAAAGTAAATTATCTCTAGAGTTTAATTCCTGATTTAAATAACATATAAATCTAGAATATATGTATTTATATGCATTATATATTTATTTATAATAATATGTAACATTTGGATGTAATAAAATTAAATGCACCATTCAAGGAGACGGTAAGTCGTACATACTCATGATCAGAAAATTCATTTCCTTTTCATTTTTAATTTAATGAACACTAAATGATACATAGGAAAATTTTAATTAATTTATAATTTCATGTTTTATATATGTAAAATTATTTCTTTAATTCCATATTTTATGTGGTTAATGTATAGCTTTAATGTGTCATATCACATTGAGGGGACAGTAGTCCACACTTTCTCAAATGAAATTATCAAATTTACACGTTATGGATAACATAATGATTAGAAATAAAAAGAAAAATATAAAATAATAGAGAAAATATAATTATATATTATACCATATATAAAATAGTTGCATCATAATGGCCTCCATGAGCGGTAGTATTACATAATTGAACAATTTTAATTTCGTGAGGCAGTGGTTCGCCATCCATAGAAACAATATGTTTTAAATCCATTGGATTGAGGTGTGTGTGAGTGTACGTCAAATAATTGAAATTAAAACATCCAAGTATATTGAATATAGTGTTGTTATTATAAAATAATTTAATATAGTGTGTTATGGGGTTGGATAAGGTAAAATAAATGAATGAAGATTTAGAGGTGTGAGTAAGGTTTAGAGGTGGTGGGCTTTTTTAAGAGGGAGGAGGGGAAATTAAGGAATATATTGATATATTATTTCATTATAAATACTATTTAGAATATAAATGTGTCCAGAATATGTTATTTCTAGAATAAAAAGACTATAAGTCGAAATAAAATCATAAAATAAAAATTTGATAGGTTTTGGGTATTTTTTAATCCCTACATTTTTCATTGAATCCTTTTTTAACTCTTAACATTTTATCAAGAATTTAACACAATGAGAATCAGAATAGTTATCAAAAAATGAAAAATATCCAATTAAGGAGTCAATAATAAAAATTTAGACTAATGATTTCTATTTTTCTGAATATTATATTCTTTGTAATTTTATAATATTTAACAAAATATTTTAAATTTTTAAATATGAATAATGTAATATTTGAAACTATTCATATGATGACATTTTTTAAATTCAAAAACAACATGATTAAATATAAAAAACAACATTAATACAAATATAACATATAAATATCATCCAAAAAATTCATGAATGGTATCAAAAAAAACATAACATTTATTTTTACAATTATAATATAATTTATTTGAATAATTTATTAATGAGGAAATCAGTGCATCATCATTTTGTCATACCTTATTATATATATATGCTGTATAAAAATTATATATAAAATACCATCTTGTAGAAAATATTTTTAGATTTCAAATTAATATTTATAGCCGAATAGATCACTTATAGAACCCCATATAAAAATTATTTTACTAAAAGATATTTGTTTAGGTTGTATTTTCCATAACATTAAATTATAAGTAATTAAATGTGAATTTTCACACACAGGCCACTACATGGGGTCATAAAATAGACTCATGGATTCCCATGGTACTATATATACCATATTATAGGGTTTTCAAATGTGAAACTGTATTTTAAAAATATTATAATAATATTTTTTACACGAATTTACCCGATTTACACTTTAACCATGGTAAATTAAATATTTACTGAGGGTACTATTCATAATGTCCAAAAAACTGTTACCTATAACACAATTTGGACCTCCTAATTATAAATATATAATCGATTTTTTTAAATTCAAAACACATAATTGGATGAAATTAATTTAAAATTAATTATCGTTGTCAAAACCAAAAAGCGTGTTTTTAAGAAGTAAAAACTACCAAAATATTGACATGTGGTTATGTAAAATTTAAAAGTTAGATTACTTCTGATGACCAATATTTGAATTAATTGTAATAATATAATATAATTACAATTTAAATCTAATTAAAATTAAAATATAAGTATATAAATAAATTATATTAAAAGGTAGTTTTGAATTAAAATGCATTATTTATCACTATTCATTTAAAAATGAACTTTATTTTAAAATTACCAAAATTCAATAAAAAGTAAATTTGGTTGTTCTATATCTAATAAATAATTTTATTTTGTCAAATTGGTTATATAAAAGTGATAATAAAGCATTTTTTAAAAAAGTTTCTCTCTTAAAAGGTGTTAAATCGACCTTTAAATGAATATTAGGGTACTTACGCTTAAAATTGGATTAATTCATATTTTATAACACTAATATTTATTAGATAAGTTTAATGATATTTCACAAACATGTATAATCATATTTGAGTTAGTTCAGTTCAACACCACCAATACATTGTCTTTGGCGTTAACTACTATTTAAAATAATAATAATATTATATTATTTTTCAGGGTAACTCAACCTCATGTGGAAAGTAATATTGTGTAGAAATCTATCATTTCATGTTCTATATGCTATCATACATATCATCCCCTTTAAATTAAAATTAATATTTAATTCAAAAAATTAAATATATGTATGATAATTTTATATTCTTTATTTACCTGAGATGTTACTTCCTCCCCCTTTTGGGAAATGCATCCCACAATTCTATTCAGTTTTCAAATAAGTGGGTGTACTTATCCATTTTATCATTTCCATATTTCCATGCTTCCTCTTTAATCATATGGTTTTTCACAAAACCATTAACTGATGAATTACCTTTTTTAGAAAAACACTCTCTCTACGAACATAAATATAGACAAGTTATTCAATATTAGAATGATTCTCTTACAACTGAACTATCTCTGGACTCAAAACATGATACAAATCTGGTATATAATTTCTCAACATTAAATAATGAAAAACAATGCGTACATGGAAAAAAATTGGCGGTAAATCCATTACATATGCAACTAATCCAACATTCTAGAGGATTTTAAAGGGTCAAATGAACCTCTGACTCAGCCTTCCCTTCTTACCAAGATGCATCACACGTTTACATAGTGAAACATTGACAAAGATAATATCACCTACATATAAATAATAATCCTTAATCTGATTATCCACAAAACATTTTTGCCTACTATGAGCTGTTCTAATGTGTTCTTGAATCAACAGATCATTTTCTTCCATTTCTTCTACAAATTCCATTCCATTCAAAATCCCTTCACCTTCTTCATCTCAATATGATGGAGTTTGGCACAGATTCACATATATCACCTAAAAAGGATCAATCTGTATACTAGAATGAAAATTGTTGTTATAATTAAACTCTACTATATAAATATGTTGGTCCCATCTTCCATGGTAATCCTTTTAACAATCATGTATCATATCATCCAATGTATGAGTTGATTGTTCTAACTTCCCATCTGATTGAGGATGAAAAGATGTACTAAAATTTAATTCAGTAACCAATAACTTCTGAAGTCTCTTCCAACATTTAGATTTGAAACATGGATTACGATCAGATACAATGAATAGAGGAACTCCATGTAACCTGACTACCTCTTTAATATACATTCGATAATGTTGATCTAGAGACATTATATCTCGAATTGTTGGTCAAAAAAACCCCAAATTTCCTTTTTACCTCGAGATGTTTTCAGCAACACCACTATGAAATCCATGGATACATTTACCTATTTCCACTCTTTCACTAGAAAAGGATAATGAATCCCTTTTGGAAACTAAATTTCTTCGTTAAACTATTGAAAATTAAAACACTTCAGAGTAAATTTTGCAATATCTCTATTCTTTCTATCCAACAATTAAAACTCCCATTGATCTATGTACATTATAATATTCTAGGATTCAATGAAAATGTAGAACTATGAGCTTGAAATTAGAAATATTTCTTCAACTATGAATCAAAAGGCACACCTACCCTCTTTTGAATCCTTAAAACATAGTCTTTATCAATATAAAATTCATATATTTTACCCTTATAAACATCAATTAACTTTTTTATGTAACACACTATCTTCCTTCAGTGGTTAATTAATTATGCCTAGGAGAGATGATTTCATTGACACCTAAAACAAAACTGGGGAATTTCCTGAACCAACAACATCTCTTCCAATGTTCTCTAAATAATCAATCAAAGGATATTGTTCCAAATATAACATGGTTAATGAAGACTTAAATTTTCAAATCAATCATTCAACCACTTTATTAGGTTTTCTTGGATGGTATTGAATCAAGGAATCATAATCCATGATTAATTCCATCCATATCCTATTTCCCATATTCAATTATTTCTGATTGAATATTTACATAAAATTATTTGGTATGTATTAATTTCTCATTTTAATACTTAAAGATGGTACCTCCATGTTTTTTATGAAAAAACAACATCATGTAATTCCAAGTTATGTGTATGGTAAATTATATCATGAATATTAAACTAATGTGATGCTTGAGAAATTACCTGATTATTCTGCATTAGGACACAACCATATCCTTTAAACGTAGAATCACTGTTGACAAAAAATTCACCTTTCTCTGGAAGGTAATTCTAGTACTAGATAATTCTCCAATATTCATTTCAAATCCTGAAAACATTCATTACATTACATTATCTAGATAAACTTAACATGTTTTTGTGTTGACATAGTTAGTGGGCAAGATAACCTTGAAAAATTATTAGCAAACCTCCTGTAATATATATCCAAACCTAGAAAACAATGAATCTCGATTATATTTATGGGCCTTGTCCTTTATTATTCATCTTTTTGTAGTAGGATCAATAGTTATGTCATATTTATAAACAATATGACCATGGAATGAAAATTTATTTAACCAAAACACACACTTTCTTAATTTCCGGTACAATTTATTTTCTTTTATGGGTTTCATGACACGCCTTAAAGGACTTTTAGGTTTATATTATCATTTGGAAGAAACAAAAATATCATATATAAAAAATACCTCAATATTATCCATGAACTCATGGATAATTCTATTCATAAGATCTATGAATGAAAACTGTGCATTGGTTAACCCAAAAAGACTAAGTACAAATATATAATAGCCATATCGAGTAAAAAATGCAGTCTTCAGAATGTATGTTTCGTTTATATTCAACTGATGATACCGTGACCACACGTCAATAATCAAAAAATACCAAAATCTGTGGGGATGATCAAAGAAATCATCAATATGAGGAAATAGATAATTATTCTTGAGAGTGATGCTATTCAATGATCTATAATCAATTCAAAGTCACATTCAACCATATTTATTTTTAAATAACATGTCAATACCACCCTATGGTGATGTAATAGGTCGAATAAGAACATTATCTAATAACTCATTCAATTGCATCTTTAACTCTGAAAGTCCAATTTCAGCCATTCTATAAGGGTGTTTTGAAATTTTCTTAGAATCAGGAACAATATCAACTATAAATTCAACTCCTCAATCATGTATTATCCAATGAAACTCATCAAGACATACATAAATATTCTCATTTACATCCGGTGAATCATCAATTTGAACTGTTCCCTTTTTCAAAAATATTTGAAATGTAACATTAATTTCAATATTCTATTAGTTTCTCACCTTCCGAATATGTTATCAAAATTATATGTACATTATTTTGCAAAAACAGAATTTTTTTATAAAAAGAAACCACTTTTTCTCATATATTAATTTTATCATGATAAACATAAAGGAATTCTATACCCAAAATAACAACAAACTCTACTATATAAAAACAATAAGGTAATCAGGTATATTCCTTCCAAAAAAATGGATATAAATATTCTTATAATATATTTTTCCCTCAATGTTTTCTCCCAATTTTTTTTACCATAAGTCCAGGATTCATATATTGTGAAGGGATTACCTATATACCAGAAACATTCACAAAATTGAACGAATATGTAGACCCCAAATCAAAAATCCCATTGGAATAATCTGATCAAACAAACCGTGTACCAAATACTACATCATTTTATGGCCAAACATCTGCTGAAATAGTTTTAATGGATTTCATTGCTCCTTTCTTCTTGTATTCCGAATGAATTCCCCGAGTTGATTTCTTCGTTGGACACTCAATATCATAATAAACCATTTAATTTCAATTAAAATATTTTAATGATGGTAAATCAGATTTTCTGTTACTGTTAACTTGATCATTTTTAGTGAAATTGTGAGCATTGCTCCAATTTTACCACATCAGAAGCACTTACACGAATTCAAAATGCATTACTCTATTTTTTTTCCAAAATATTCTCAAATTGAAAATTTATGTTTCATACCATTAAATTTTTTTACGAGTTCTTTCCTTTCATATGCCACCTTGACCACTTATTCTCTTGTTTTTAATGAAGACATGATCATCAGAAGACTCTATTTCCATATTCTCTTAACTTCAATCATGTTTTTCATAACATTTGAACTCATGAAAAACTAAATCCCTTTAATAAATTGGCTTTAACCCTGAGTAAAAATGATCTATTTTACGATTTAGATCCCAAATGAAATTTGAAGCATACAATGCCAGTCAAGTGAATTTTTCTTCATAAGTAGACACTAAGTCATCCACCTACCTCAATTCCATGTAGTTTTTCCATAATATGTCAAACCTCCACCAGAAAATATTTATCAAGAAACATACATTCAAAGTCAACCCAATCAAGAACATCATCCTCATTAATATCCATGATATTTTTACAATTAAATAACCAATGTTCGGCTTTACCTCCAAAATTGTAAACAAAAAGACTATCCTTTTGATTTTACGAACAACCCGTGACATTAAAAACCTTTTCTACTACATTAATCCACCCTTCATATGGAATAGGGTCTTATGATCCATTAAATGATGGGGTTTGTTATCTCATGAAATGTTTTTTGTGGTTGATTTTACTGATCTCATGCATGGATACGACCTCAATTTATATCCTATTTTGATAGTGCCATCACTACAAAAAAAAATTCATTTCTGATTATGATCATATATGGTTGCATATTTATATGGTGTTTTTCATCTTGATGTCATCCCATCATAGAATCCATGGTTCATCTATGGAAAATCATTCTGAACATAGAAATATTTAAGGTGAAGCAACAACGTAATCATTAAAATTTTATATCATTTCAATATTACCATAAATTAATTTATAGATATTAATTTGACAATATCCTAATTGCAATAGTTGTCTAAAACGTCCTCTAAAAACAACTATAAGGACTTGACCTTAAACAATACATTATCTTGAGTTAAGTCATGAATTTTTTTTGAGGATATTTTCATGTTAAGAGTTGTAGAGAATTAGGCCATAACTAATACATTACATCTCAATATTACATTTTAGACACTTATACATTGTCCACATTTTTTACAATAACAAAACACCTTAAATAAAATGAGTGTTCTTTTCATGATACTATTATTCTTTAATGAATAATATATTACCCATCCTTAATACCTATGAAAGACATTTCAAATTATAGGGATGAGAATAAATAACTCAGTAAGATTTATAAAATAATTAATA
This sequence comes from Viscum album, assembly GCA_963277665.1. Taxonomy (NCBI): domain Eukaryota; kingdom Viridiplantae; phylum Streptophyta; class Magnoliopsida; order Santalales; family Viscaceae; genus Viscum; species Viscum album. Next base: position 49,512,874 of record OY728143.1, on the reverse strand, counting down.
AAAAATTAGTCCCTCAATACATAGAATCAATGAAATCATACTTCTCTATCATAAATCCTATAATCATTAACAGAACTCATGAAATCATAAGATTTATTAATAAAAAATTGAAATCATAAATCATTAATGTAACTAGTGGCATCCAAATCATACTTTCATTGTAGATTTCACATCTACATAGAGAGTTACATTTGGAATACCCATCACAGTATATTACAAAAATATCTATGGTGAAACATTAATGATTACCTTATTCATGATACCTAATGAATTAGTGAGATATATCAAGCTCACCTTCCCAAGGTTTATCATATAACCAACCATATATGCAATAAATTTCCATGAACCATAATATAATCATAACTTATAAAACAAACACAATTGAAAGGAAAAATTTCCACATTGTAATAAAAATATATCATTTTAAGATAATGATATAATATATGATTTTTCAAAACCATTTTCAATAAAAAATACACAAAAATGGTACATTTTATTAATTTTCCTTTTAAAAAATATTAAATCTTGTTTAGTAAGCCAAATATAAAATTATTCCCACAGCGGTGGAAAGATCATTGTCACCACATGAATTAAAAAAACATTCCCCTTGTCATTTATTCAAAAGAATCGTAGAAAAAATATTGCCATTGAATGAAATAAAAATTAAAACGGGTTAATACAATATATAATGTAATTTCATGTTTAAATAAATGTATGCCTCAATTCAAGGAGACTGAGACAAAGTCCCTTTCCTTGTGTCTGACTTCTCTTATTCGTTCTTTATCGACCTAAATAATAAACATAAGATAATTATTCCTTCTTCAAAACCCTTTTCATGTTTATTATTATTTTTTATATAATTTATTATATTTATATATCAATCATATAATTATTCAAGTTCGTATTGGTCTTTTTTTGATGTTTGGTACTTGAGTAAAAAATGAACTTGTTATAATTACATATTGTCCATGTGTTCAAAAGTCCATTATCATCAGAATTGTATTGATGGTTTAAATGTTATATATATCTAGTATATATTTATTTAGAACCATTATTTATGTATTTATAATAATCCATAACATTCTAATATAAGAAAAAATTAAAATCACCATTCATGAAGATGGTAAGTCGTACATACGCATGAACGCTACTTTCATTTCTTTTACATTTTTTATGGAATGAAAAATAAATGATAAATAGGTATATTATAATTTTAATATAATATAATATTGTATATATGTTACATATTTTGATTTACCTCTATCCCGAATAATTTTCATATATAGCATGAATGAGTCATATCACATTGAGGGGGCGGTAGTCCGCACTTCCTCAAATGAAATTATCGTATTTATGAATTATAGAAAGTATAAAGGTATATTGTAAATTAAAAATATATAATGAAAAAGTGAATATAAATAAATTATATACCATTTATTAATATATTTACTTCATAAAGGATTACATTATAGATGGTAGTAGATAATCAAACAATCCTATTTTCGTGAGAGAGTAGGTCATCGACCATAGAAACACTATGTTCTAAATCTATTAGATAGAGGTGTGTATGAGTGTAAGTGAAATCCAGGGAATAAAAACATGAAATTATATTTAACATAATGGTGTTGTTATAAACTAATTGAATAAATATTGTAAAGGGGTCGGATAAGGGAAAATAAATTAATGATGTTTGAAAGAAGACATTACCTCAAATAAGATTAATCAATTTTGTATAAAAAAATCCTCTTTGAGTTTTCTTCTTTCTAAGAGAAGGGTTATAAGAAAAATATATGAATGTTGGGATCATATTGTATTAGTTTTTGGTTGACACACGGGGCTTGGGAGGTGTGAGTAAGGGTTATATAGGGTGTCCTTTTATAAGAGGGAGGATGGTAACTTAAAGAATATCTTGAAATGTTTTTTATTATGAATTATATTTCAATTCTAAATGAGTTCAAAATCAGTTATTTATTAGATAAGATTAATATAAGTTGAAATAAAATCATCAAATAAGAATTATAAATGTTTCATAATTTTTTAATACTTATGTTTTTTATTTAACACTATTTTACTTTAATAATTTCATTAAGAATTTAACACATTGAGAAGAAAAATAGTTTCCAAAATAGAAAAAATATCCAATTAAATAGACTATGATAAATTTTTAGACTTATTATAACTATTTTTTTCTAAATATTAGTTTTTCTGAAATTTTATAATATTTAATAAAATATTTTATATATTAAAACACGAATGGTGTCAATTTTGACACTAGTCATATCTTGACTTTTTAAAAATCCATAACAACTTAATTACATCGAAAAAACTTCATTAATAACAAGATAACATGTATATATAATCCAAAAAATCCTTGTATGACATAAAAATAAAAGAATTTGTTTTATTTTATCATATATAATATCATTTATTTGAATCCATTATTAATGTACAAATCACTTAATACTCATTGTTTCAAATCTAAATTTATTTATTTGAGGTCTAAAACTTAAAAATAAAAAACCATGATGTATAAAATCTTTTTATCTTTTTTACTCATATTTACAGTCAAATATATCACTTATATAACCCAAAAAATATTGTTTTACTAAAATATGTATGTTTTGGTTGGATTTTTCCATAACTTTAAATTAAAAGTAATTAATTGTCATTTACACAAACAAGTGGCTACATGGGGTCCCATAATCGACCCTAGTATGCCCATGGTCAGATATATATCATATAATAGGTTTAAGACATTTTTTAGTTTATATTAATATTATTATAATGTTATTTTTACCCTTATTTTCCAGATATACCCTTTATCCACGGTATATAAAATATTTACTAAAGTTACTATTCATAAGGCCTCAAAATAAAAGATTTCTATTTACACTATCAGGACCTCATAATTCCAAATATAGAATCTATTTTTCCAAATTCAAAACAAATAACTTGTAGAAATTAATTTATATTGTTAAAACCAAAAAGCATGTTTTTATGTAGTAAAAACTACCAAAAGATGGAATGTGTTTATGTCTAATTTAAGAGTTAAATTAATTAGAATGTCAATAATTGTAATAAATTATCAAAAAAAAAAAATTTATTATAGACTAATAAAATTTCAATTTACCTAAATAAATAAATTTCATTAAATGGAAGTTATGAATTAAAATGTAGTATTTTATCTATTCATTAAAAAATTAACATAATCAAAAAATTACCAAACATTTGTCCAATGATTAATTTGATATTCTGTTTTTAAAGAATAATTTTATTTTTTCAAATAGGACAAAAAAACTGACAAAAAATAGTTTTAGAAATGGTTTTCCATTAAAAGATGGTAAATTGACCTATTAAAAAATATTAGAGTATTTATGATCGAAATTGGATTCATTCTTATTTTAATCCTCTAAAATTCATTTGATATATTTATAGAAATTTAAAAAATGTGTAATAATATTTTAATTAGTTAAATTCATTTCCACCAATATAATTTCTAGGAGTAAAATTGAATTTAAAAAAGTAATATTTTTATATTAATTTTTGGCATAACTGAACATTGAGTGCAACATAATATTTTAGAGAAATCAGTTTTTGAGTTTGGAGTATGCTATCAAACCAAGAATCAACATTATTGTAAAATTAATATTTAATTCAAAAATATTAATAAATATTAAAATTTCTTATTCTTTATTTTCCTGGGATGTTACATGTACTATCTTCTTTTGCTAGATATTTTGTAGACAACTTTAGTGGTGGCCAAAAATGTAATAATCACACCCTACTCAAGACTCTCTTGGGTACCCAATAATATTTCTTGCATAATGGTTAGGACATGGGTAAGGGCCCTATTCAAGGGAGTTGAGTTAGACATGACATGTGTTTGAGTGAGGTTCCAGACATAGAGTCTGGTCCAATATTGGGATCCTACTGTTTTATTTATTTTGAGGTTTTGTTTACTTGAAATTGTATCATGTAATGAGATATTTATTGTTTTATATGGATGTACCCAATTTTGGTAAATATTTATTTATACATGTTACTGTTTATTCTATTTTGTTTCTTCTATTTAAATTGTTTTCTATAGTGGCATACACTTCTACAGTGGGTATAGTCTCCACACGAACCCTATTAGACCCACACTGTTGGTAAGAATCCTCTGGCATATGAAGATGCACACTTGAGGTCATATAGAGACCCATCCTGGGGCACAAGATTAGTGGAACCCGGGTCAGGGACATTATAGAAGCCACATGTTTTCGGTTGTGGAATGAAAAATCAAATGAATATACTCCCAAAAACTATGAATCATATTGGAATTCTAAATTAGAATTTGTGGGGATAAAATACTATTGAGTCATGTGATAAGGAAGCATGAAACGTATTTAAGTGTTTATTTTTATCCACAATTGGATGATCATTGTATTAACACCATTTAGACTATATTTTCTTTTCCTAAATACAAAGTACATAAGAGAAAATTCATTGTAATTTATCATTTTGATGGTGAATTAGATAAATTCCATAATCTTATAAATGATATGATGTAACGGGATAAAATTAAATCCATGAAATTGGATTATTTGAAGAACATATTTTTCAATATTTACATTACACATATTCATTAAAAAAGGCGAATTAATATCTTCAGTTAATGAGAATGGGAAATGATTATTTTTGTACCGATGATAAAAATTTACATGATATATGACATACACTTTTGGAATTACAATCAATTTAAAAGGTAAAATTGCTTGATTATTTAGTGGAATGAAATGAAATATTCAATAATCATTATCCATTATTCACCGTGGAGGAAATTAATAAATAATTATATGTGTACGAAAATATGAAATAGAAGTTGGTAACCCTTCATGGATCAGGTAATATGAAAAAGAAGATAGTTGTTAATTGGAACATTAGTGATATTACACCTAAAGGGGAGAAAAAGTACCAACCTCATACATGCAATACATTTGGAAAGGGGAACTCATGAGAATTTATATTAGGGGAATTATGATACTTTAAATGTGGGATTCATATAAATAAGTAAAAGTTGTTGGAAAGTTCTGTAAAGATTCCATTCAATGAAATTAATGGGGATAGAGGTAAAAATCCCCACATGCATTTCAAGTATTTAAATGAAAAAAAAATCTTATTTGGAAATATATTCCCCAATAGAAGGGTTAATATAGAATATCATCCAAAACAACCTATGATGAAAAATGACATTGGGAGTGTTTATTCTATCATAACGGATAATGTGAACCATGCTATGTAGGTAATAATTATAGACATACCCTTGTTAGATATTTTACTGTTGATTTTGAATGAAAACTAAATATTATAATCTATTTCTTCATCATATAATAATAAATTCTTGTTATTATCTATATGAATTATGGTTTAATTAAATTATATATTCTATTCATACAAGGATGAACCCAATATTCCTATGAATATTTTTTGATATAAGGAATGCAATTATATATGAAATGAATATGTATGAGGAATTTAATGTTTTTACCATGATACTAGAGAATACATGATCATATACTTCACATGTTATGTATTTTACAATTAAAAGCCACATAAATTTTTTTGATTGATTAATTTGTAAGATTATTTTTTATATTTACTAAATTGGTTTTTGGAGCCCCAAATTTAAATATTCATGATGGTTCATATGAATATCCATTTATTAATTTTTTTAAATTAAAAATTGAATGAGGTTTCACAGATTAATGGTTCATAATATAATGAATTACTTTTGTTGGATAACTCCTGGTAACAATTTTTTGTTATAAAGAATGATTTAGTGAAATATCATTCTATTTAATGATCACATGATCTGTAAATCCATATAAAAGTAAAAAATAACATCTACTTACTAGAATAAGAGATTACGTGGAACCACATTAGGTTAGGTGTTTATTATTGTTGGATTTTTTCTAACTATTTTCTCTATCACTATCTATAAAAACATCATTTTTAGTTTTCAATTATATGTCCATGTTTTCACTTTCCACCTATGTTATCCTGTGTTGAATCCTAGTAATGAGTTACATTGGATAAATTTTATGTTTGCAACATTAGTTTTTTAATAAGAGTTTTACTATTGATTTTCTCAGTTCATGTCATCCACAAAAGAATTTTCAAATAACCCAACAATCAAATTTATCAGTTAAAGTAAATATTAAAATTTGTGATGTCTTTTTTAAATTCATATTCATATCACACCAGTTTTTCAAAAATTAGAGAACCTACAAAATCTATATCAATTTGATGATGTTTTTCTTGTATCTCTTTTGATGAATTAATACATGATAATTCACATGTACTAAACACAGAGGTCATACTACTAGAACATGGTAATTATAATGAAGTGAAAATAGAATAAACATTTAATTTTATATTTAATTTAATAAAATACAAACCCAATCACTTTGTATATTACTTTTTGATAAACCTTCCATTTAAAGAATGTGTGTTTTTACATGAGGATATGTTTACGTAGAATTATACTCAGTTATTTGTATTAAAATTTATAATGTCAAGGTATTAATTCAACTTAAGTGGGTAATAGTGTAATATCCTGGTTTTTAGGAACATTATTAAGAATAAATAAAACTTATTTTATTTCTAGTGTTATACTCTAGACCATGTAAATTTTTAGCTACATATAATGCTGACAGAACATTATTTACATGAAATACTGAGTTTCAATGAAAAATTATTTTATAACAATAAATTTTTGAAACAAAAAAGAATTAAATTTCCATTATAATTGAATGTATGATCAATATTATCTATATTATAAAATTATGGTTCACAAGAGTATTTATATTTCCTTGAAAAATTAATTATAAATGAATGTAATCCCCTTTCTAATATAAAATGACAATTATTTCTGAAAAACTATACACAAGGTTTTTATATATGAAAATAAATATTTTTGGAAAATATTAATGAAATTAATTTATATAATATATTAAATATAATTTTTAAAATACATAACATGTGTTTTCTTTACATTTTATAAGAACATATCCTTTTTTATTCAAAAAATATATATTTCTCTAAAATTATTGTTTTCCCTCTTTATGATGGTTCAATTATATTACATGTAGGTTTTGAAAAAAATTTATATTTTATATTAAGAAATAAACCTCTTCTATAAAATATTTATTTCTAAATTTAAATAGGATGAGTTTATTGGTTTTTAAGATAACTATCATGTTTTGATAATGAATAATAAGGAATTTTAATTTAAAAGTGTTTTCACAAAAAAAATTATATTGGTAAAATATATTTTAGATTGATTTTAAATTATAATTGGATAAAAAATTTATCATTTTATCAAATTTATGTCATTGTACTCAATTGTGAATTTAATTTGGTTATAAAAACATATTGTCCTTTGAATGTCTTCATATTAAAGACCTGTTGTTTCTTCTAGTCTATTAGATTAATTATTTATTAACTTCTTAAAATTGATTAAATTTAATTTTAAAAAATTAATTATATAATTGGGATCATATGATCCATAGTTATTAAATTTTTATCTTTTTGTACGTTATGAATAATAATTTGAATAATTTGTACGACTTCATTTATGAGTATATTCTCTAAATTAGTGTAACAAAAATTATAAATATATTAAAACTGTCCTAAAACATTAAAAATTTATATATGGTGAATATTATTTTACCATTAAGTCATATGTTTCAAAACTGAATAATTAAAATGTCAATTGTCCTTGAAAATGACTTGGATATTATTAAAATCAATGATTGTGACACAAAGTCACTATCATACTTTTAATAACTATACTATGTTTTACATGTGGATAAATGGAAGAAATTATTAACTATTTATATTATTATTAAAATTTATAAATTTATAAAAATCATGGTTTCAATATTTCAGTTTTATTGAAAATATAATTTACATAAATAATAAGACATTGATGAAGGCATAATTATTCAATTAATGAAGAAATCATTTAAATGATTTTATTAATATTACATGAAAAGTAATATTACTTAATTAATTGTATACATGAATTTTATTGGTAAATAAGACATTTTATGGTTTTAATGAAATATTTTTTCAATGTTATCTTGTTGGATGGATTTTATTAATGTTAATGTAATGAATATTGTAAAAATGATCATAATTATATTTTATTCAGATAATATTTTATTAAATTTTTCAAAAATAATGAAAAATTATGAATAAAGACTAATGTGATATTATAAGATAAAAAATATAATATATTTTACATTTATGGTTCAATTTAATCCAATATTTAAAAATATTCACCGTTTAATATTAGAAATGTTGTTATTATATTTAACATTAAAATATGATAACTAAGGGTTAATAAAAAATAATATTTTTATATTTTCACCAAAACCAATGTAAAATATATTGGTGATAGTATTATCACAATAAACTAAATTATATTATAATTACCGACCATTTGGTAATATTTTTATTTATTTTTAATTTATGAAAAATTAAATTATTTTAATTTCCCATGGTTCATATTCCCCCCCTTCTAAAGGTACAACTCTTCCTCTCTATTATTTACACATAAAATCTTATTTGGACCAAAATATATATATCCAATTATCCTCTCATTGTCCCTCCAATCATTATATAATATTTTTTTAGGAATAATTCCATCCAATTATTCATTTTCGGAAAATTAGAAGAACATACCAAAATAAAAGGTCATGTTTATAAAGGATCATTTTGGTTTTATTTCATCCATTAACACGTTAAGTTAATTTTAGATAATTATTGAATAATATCCAAAATAACTCCAATAAAAAGAGATAAATTTATGTTTATTTTTTTACCAACACCCACACACACTTCTCTCAAATGGGATTCACTATCTTCATTCATGTGTACGTCAGACTACCGCCTCACGAACCTATGTGGTTCGTTCGTTCATTCCCACCTTTCATGGATGGGAATAAAAATTAATTTTTTATATTATATATATTTTATTATTATGATATATTTAGATATATCTAATTTCTTGGTATCCCATTCCTTCTTCATTATAATTTTTTAAATACGAAAACTTCATTTTGTGGACATGTGGATTACGGCATCCCCAATGGGATACCATGTTTTCACAATTTACAATGAATTTAATAATGATAGGTTTAGTGAAAATAAAGTATATATTTTTAGTAACAATTATAATATATTTATAATATATATATTTCATTTACCTAATTTTTTTTAATAATACACAAAAAAGGAAAATAAATTTTATGCTTACGTAGAACCCATCATCCACATGAATGGTGTATTTAATTTTCCAAGTATATATTTAACTATTATTATAAATATAAATATAATAAATATATATTATATTTGTATCATGTTTATAATTATTAATATAACTAATTCATGACATATTTAAGAGGACCAAAAATATAACAAATAAAAATACAAGTTAAAAACGAAGAGAATGTTAACTGAAGCAAAACATTAACATGGAATTGATAAAAAATAGGAAATATAATATCATAATAAAATCATATATGGTATTAGATATAAGTATCTGGTTCATTAATAAATGTATAATAAATTTATATTTATTATACATAAATTTTGGGTAAGTAGAATGAGAATCAAGATATCAGGTAGGAAATTTTGGACTCACTTATATTTTTCTGGGATAAATTCCTTATACGCTACATGTTTCTTTAGTGTCATGTATATACAACCCTTGAATTCATTTTATGAATATTATTTTGAAGATTATATAATTTTAAAATCCATAAATCTATTATTCACTCATTTTTAATACTACTCTGATTATTATAATTGGATAAGTGGTTATTTCATAATCTTATCAAGATTCGAAAGTTTCTCAATATAAAATATAATTTTAGAATATTTATATTAAAAAAATTATCTATAAATGTAATCAAATTATTTTTACTAATATCATCTAAATATTTATATATACATTACCTATGATTTAATTATTTAATTTTTTTACGTATATATTACTTTCATTTTCTAAACACATATTTTGGTGAAATTAAGGAAAAAATTATACCGAATGAATGTTTTTCAACATATATTTCTTAAATGGAATCATCATTAATCATGAAACCATAATTATATTAATATTATATTATATTATTATAATGATAGTTAGAAATAAAATAATATATTTTTTAATTTTTGGCATTTTAGGAAAAGAAAAAAAATTTAAACCAGAAAGGGTATTTTCATCCCAAATAATATTCTGGTGATATCTCAAAATTATATTCCTTATATGATAAAATTATTTGATGTTAATTTTATTTTAATGAGTTTATTATCTTAGTTACACTATCTATTTAATTTCTGTGGTTTCTTTTTTAAGAATGATATTTATGAGACCCATTTTTTTCCCTAGTAATGTTATGATTTATAGATAATTATGAAACACCTTTCATTTCATGAGTTCTAATATGAATATTGATTTATGTTATTATGGAAAAAATATCAATGTTTTTAATTATATTATGTTTGGGACCTATATCCCCCTATAATTTTTTTGGTAACAATAGATAAAGCATGGAGTATATATTTTTCAATAATCCTAATTTCATGTTCCCAACAGTATTCGTGGGCCAAGTATTCATGTCCATGATCATATGTGAGGACTTGGTTTTCATTTCAATATAATTATGTAAGGCCTTTTTTCATGTCCATAATTTAATGAGAGAAACTATTACTATTTATAAATGATAATAATGTTTAATGATGATGAGAATGTCACAATGTCATATCTTATGTCAATGTTTTGATCTCATGAATTATGTTCATCGATTCATTTATGATTATTATATTATGAAATTTCAATTTGTATTCCATATTCTGGATTATAATATTAGAAATATTATGTACACTATTATAATGTAATTATCACATTCTCATACATAATATGATCATGTTCACACTCACATATATCCCTAGTCTACCCTTACTGAGCATTTGAGATCCCCTTTTTTTATGATTCATTTTCCTATGATATAATGAATTATTTTAAGTATTCTATTTCCAAATGGTTTATAATTATGAAGATATATTTATTATAACATGTAGATTTATTATTAACCAATTATTTAAGAGATAATTTTTCAAACGTAACTAAACTAATATGATCTTTGGGAGTGTGTATGTTTATTCTGAAAAAATTTCCTAATATCCTTGTTTGATAAGCCTAGATAGTAAAACATATTCCCATAAATTAGAAAACCATGGGACTCATTACATTCTATACTGTATATTTGAGAAAACTGAAAATCATACATAAGGTATTCATTCACATTGAGTTGCTTGTAAAGGTGTTATAAATAATATTAGTCATCCATTCAAATTACTATTTATAAATGATTAGAATGTTTAACGATTATGAGAATGCCACAATGTAATATCTTATGTCAATGATATGATATCATGGATTATGTTGATCGATTCATTTACGATTATTGTTTTATGAAATACCAATATGTATTCTATATTCTGGTTTATAATATTTGAAATATTTTATACACTATTATAATATAAAGGCCACATTCTAATCAATCATTTTCTCATGTTCACACTCACATATTTCTCTAGTTTACCCTTACTGAGCATTTGAGAAAACATTTTTCTTGTGATTCATTTTCTGAATATATAATGAATTGTTTTAAGTATTCTATTTCAAAATTGGTTATTGTTAGGCAGAAAGATTTACGATACCAAGTTGATATATTATTAACCAATTGTTTAAGACAATATTTTTCAAAATTCACTAAACTAATATGGTCTTTGGGAGTGTGTATGTTTATTCTGAAAAAATGTCCTAATATCCATGTACGTTAAGACTATATATTGATAAATCTTATAATAAATTAGGAAACCATGGGCATAATCCCTTTCTATAGTGTATATATGGGAAAAATAAAAAACATTCATAAGGTATTCATTCACATAAAGATTCATGTACATGTTTGATAAATAATATTAGTTATCCATTGAAATGGATAACCTCTAAATATTTTATACATGGTATGATCATGCAACATGATCATCCTACATGAGACATAACTGAAATAAAATAATAATAATGTGAATCCAATGTCAATGATTTGGGTTCATTCCCTCGATCAAGTAGGCAACTTTCATCCTGTATATATATATATTTATTTGAGAATATATATATATATATAATCTTATATATTTATATGTATGAGTATGGAAAAAATAACAAGAACCATATTGATGAAAATCAATTGGATTGTAATCTCGATCGACTAGTGAACCTGTTATTAAGCAATTTAAAAAAAATTCACTCCTCTCAAACCATGTATAATTATTTAATCGTTGGTTAAAAAATCCTATCATTATTTCCATACTTATTTAATGATGTAAATGTTTTTCAAACAACTATGTCACTTTGGGGGGATATTTTTTCTAGTCCTTGTTTCAACTATAGTCTCCTCAAATCAATGTGATGTATGACTCTGTGTAGTAGTTGGATATTAAATAAATATTATACACTAATGCATTTTATACCATCCATTCCTTGTAAATCAATAATGATTCATTATCCCTATGACTCATTCAATAGGATGTCACAACATTATAGCTTAGATTAACCCTAAGGGGGAAGAACCTTTTGTGGAATATTATTATAATTATCTCATTATCCATCTATATGATAAATATCCATTCATTTAAACAGACCAAAAAACCAATTAATGTAATGTAGGTGAGTTTAGTAATGTAATTGAGAATCTACCAAATTCTATGGATATTCATAGTTGATTCTGAGAGACTGTAATCATCCTCAGGTGAATCAGTGATGTGGAGCACACTATAAAACACTATAATCAAATAATATATTCAGATGACTATAATTACCTTTGTTTCATGTAATTGAATAATCATAATTGAGATCAACAATGCTGTTGATCCCCTTATCCATCAAAATTTTCAAGTAGTTGATTTGGAGGACCGTAATAATACCCATCGCTCAAAAGAGATATATCATCCACGAGACCATATCCTCATCTTGTTCCTTGTATGTATGTCTGGAAACCACAATATAATTACTAATCACAACAACAAAATCCAAGGAATTATGTATGGTAATATAAATAAAATATAAAATCATTTAAATGTCTCCAATCATATATCCAATGAAATTATATTAGGAATCCAAATTTATAATATCGCACCACATCAGTCTCATCTATTAAATACTAGGAAGCACCTATGGAAATCAATGATTTATCAAAAACAAATAATGTTAATACATAAATTAAGTATTGATTAGGTACAAATTCCTAAAAGTTCCACTAAATCTATAGAGACATCGGCATACATGTTCAGTATGTGTTCCAATACAACCTCATCACCCATCTCTCCCCAAACCCATCTTGCTGAGTGAGGGTCAATCCATCAAAGGGGTATTTAATGGGTCCCTTTGGACAACTCACTTAAGAATAGTCTTATATTAGATCCTCATTGTCAATAAATATGTGAAGGAATTTATATAGGGTACCTCAAAAATAGTAATACACTAATGTAATTCTATGTTGGCTAATCAGATGAAGTTAATAGAGTCATCTTACAATGGATCATCTATGTTGAACATAATGTAAGATATCATATACAGTATCCTTAAATTTTATACATAGGAAGAGGCAACCAAAATTGTATTATCTAGAAATGTAAAAATTTATAGGCATTTAATAAGGGATTCTAAGGGTCAGTATGTATGATAAGGAATCTCAAATGGGATCCTCAATAATAGTAATAAGGTATATGAATCCCATATAGAATCCTCTTGGACAAAATATTATATGGCATCATTTCATAAATGGAAAATCCATTAAACATTATATTCAAGAGATGTATCATAGCCCATCTCCAATTAGGGGACCCACTCTAGGTTATTTATAAAACCCATCAGATCTATCTCACCATTAATAGATAACTGAATGAAATTATTTGAGGGATCACATCTTCAATTTATCTTGTAAATTAAAAAACCTTTTTGTGGTCCTCTAATATCCCAAATGGGTTCACCATTGAAATATACATTGTAAAGTAATCATGATGGACTAATGATGTGTCTAATTATATATATTGGTATGATGATATGAAAAATCCTCAAAAGGGTAGCATGGTAGTAGTAAACGGTTTGTATACCTAATTAAATAGAATGTTCCCTCATAGCCTCACCTTGGAATGTACATCAGCCATACATGGAATTTAATAACCATGTATATTACATACATACCTTGTAATCTATTTTTAAACATCATGGGGTATTTTCATGTCAACAGCTCATGGACTAGCCTTGTATTCTTCCTAGACATGTACTTCTGCACGGTATGAATCCAACATGGGGGATGGATGTCAACATAACATGTTTTGGAATAAAAACAAAGGTTATCTATATTGGTAATTAGAATCATGTTAATTTACCATTTCATGGTTTATATACAATATACAAGGAGTTCATTTGTAACAAAATCCATTACCCACAACTAAAAGAATGTGTGAATTGTCTTTTAATAAACATCATCCTATATTAACAATATCTTTATGTCCAAAACCCTTTCTAACAAGTTGATACCCTTATTTTCTCCACAAAATCTATAGATCGATCCTGAATGTTTAATTATAGAAGATAATTGGGCACTAAAATTAGATAATGATAAATATAAAATGATATATGGAGTATACATAAAAAACAAACTGTTGGGAGGAATCCATAAATTCTTTTCTCATTTTAGTGATACAGAACTAGTTAACGATGACCGCACTCTTAAAGAGCTCTAAGGATGCCCCCCTTCCTATAACAACATTATATTTTGCTATCTACCTCTCTCTCTCTACTCTCATTCATGGAGAAGTAATCCCAAAATGTATCTATGTGAGAATTTGGGGGAGATTTGTGAAATTTAAAAGGCAAAACAAAGAGAATGAAAATAAAATAAAATGTAAAATAGGCATGTACCCTGGATCAGGGTCGACCTTGATAGAAAACATGGGTATATACTTTGACATAGATAAACACTCCATTATAGACTCTACATAAGATATGTAATCTTATACAACCTCACCAATCAGATATTATATCTAAAAAAATTGTGCTAATAAAGTAATATTTAAATAATAAAATATTTTTTATTTTTGAAAAAAAATAATTGATTGAAATTTTTCATAACTCATGTAGTAGTGTAAAATATGTTTCATGGAATAATAATGTGGTCAGAAAATTTATCTAATATCAAATTATTTTGAAATTTTTCTATTTTTACCATTACACGGATCTAGAAGAATGTTTTCAATATTTTCACAAATATTAATTATTAAAAAAATATGGTTCCATACAATATCTTCATCATAATCCATATAAACCACATAAAACCATGGTTATTAAATACAACCATTCTCTCATCTAAATAATATACACCACTATTAAATCATGACCATCAAATCACCGGTCTCTTACCGTTTACAACTATATCATCATGAGAGTCATTCAACCATGATAGATCAAATAAACCTCACCATAGGAGTGTCCTTGTTTCTCTCTACAATTAGACATATATGTCAATGGGATACACTCCCTCTTGAACCAAATGTAATGTTATGAATGGAAAGATCTACTCATTAATGGTCAAAAATAAGGAATCACAACATCACCCCTTCGCAATTATCATGAAAATTTTCCATGGAAAATACTGAATTCAATATCATCATGAGGGTCAACCATATCAAACATCTAATGGTCACGTCCACTATATATAGTTTATAAATTACAAATCAATGAACATAAACTTTTTTGGTTTATTCATGAAACCATAATAAATGTCTTTATTTCATTTATCAAACTCTTATCAACATTTTTCAAATCAATATTTTATCTTCATATGAACATATTTCTACCACATATTGACAATTGAATTGTGTTCGATGTCACCTATACCATTGAGGGACATTCCTCATATTATGAATTCCTTATAATCAATTCCCAAGGTATGTCATTGAAAAAATAATTCCTTAGGTCATACATAAACACATAGTGATTTATCATTTTAATGGTTCTACTCACTAAAAATATGAAACTCTTTTATCTGAAAAAAAATGTATTTTAAAACCCATAACATAATTTCATCACACTATTCACTCTAACATGATTCTACTGCCACTAACGTTAATCCGACATCACAATATATATTTTTAGTCTTATCAAACCATATTCACCCTTGGAACTACTCTTTAAAATCAATCTCCTCTCTTGTTAAATTACTTATTTACATATACAATTATCACCCATGATCATTTATTTTGAAAAAAATTATTCATCAACTATGAAACTAATAGAAAACTACTCCAAATACCCGAAACTTATTTTCCAATTTAATTGTGTCTTTTATGAATTATAACCCATGTTATTTATTACAAAAATATAGAATAATAATTTATATATCTAAAATATTCTATGAACCTATTATGAATTGGTCTCATACCAGGCGTAAAATCAAACTAATTTCTTGAAAATCCCTCAATAAACATAGTAAAAACTATATTCTAGGTTTCGCATGATTAAACCAAAACTATATTATAAGTGTTTGAGTCATATCTAATGGCCTATATGTCTCCCAACATGCATTATTGATCAAGTATCAAAAGATTTTCACAAATTCAAACCACATTTTCCTAAGTCCAATCCTCTATAAAAGGTCACATAATAAGAGGATTCTCCCATTCTACCTTCTTGGAAAACGGAATCTAACACACCAATCAACACACACTCTCTCTCTAATATAAAATGAAAAAATTAACCTATACGGGTCAAAACTATTAAAAATCAGCCTACCTAGGAGATGATCATTATATAGGATCCTCATAATCTAATCCACTCATGATTATGATGATATTAAATATAAGAATTACAGTAAATAGAAATCTATTGGGGACATATACACTATAATAACCCCCATGTCTCATATTATATATAATCATTTTGGGTTCAATCAATGTCATACATCGTGACCCAATGAGGGAAAATTGTATCCAGAAAAAATCATCTCAATGATATATGTCATTTCATAATTACCCTATTTAGGTAATTATATTTACAATCCAATATATGTATTAATGACTATATAGGCTGTTATAGACACATCAGATAACAAAACCTCTGTGACATCATCATACGATGGGTTCACCAAACATGTATCATATTCCATATCAACCAAATAGTTATCTACACCTCTAGTTGAAGAGCTCTAGTCATTATCAATGAAAAAATTATTGTCATAAATGGAAATACATTTCCATTTTATAAAAATATATTTAAAAGTAGGCCCAAATATGTATAATTCTATTAACAACCTATATGGGGAAACCCCAACTTAGTTATTCATGACACATTAATAATATTTTCTCTATCATGGTTAATGATCTCACAAAATCAATCATATTACATAGGATTCATTTGTTTAAAATATGATCTATGATATTACTGTTTATTTTTTTGTTATTATTAAAATTGAATCAATTACCTATTTCCATTGGAATAATATATAGAAACACATGAATGGCCTCCCACAAATTTACTATGATCCATAAAAAATATAAAATAATCACATCATAGAACATTTTAGTTTCTCATTGAAAAAATCACGTACAACTGAAATTTCAAATATTATGAACAATAATTCCATATCTATGGAAACCTAGGATTCTAATAGAAATAGGTTTTCTCAATGCACTATTCTGATATCAATCAAAAAATTTAACACTTTTCAAATAAAACAATCTACCATATTAGAAATAGTTAAATAACATGAAAGGATCAATATTGTTATAACATGATACTAACCTAATCAAGAGGCCACAAAACCAGTTCTTTATAAATGTTCTCAATAACGACTATGGAGGTCCATCACATACGTTATAAGTTTATGACATGTAGAAAGGGCCTTGTGTATTTCCATGATGATACTATATCATCATAAATGAGTATTAAACAAGTAGATACAAACAAAAAATTATAGAAATAAATAATAAGTATGTGGGTGAATTAAATATAATAGTTTTTTATTAATGTTTGTGGAAAATCCTTGAATAACCAATTCATACATATACCAACAATCAACAATAACGATGTCCAAATATATAATGTATTACATAAATGAAATTAAAATAAATTTACTTTAGAGACCAAAAGCTTGACGTACATAGACATTACATTACATTTGCAGAATACTTAATACATAACAAAAACAGACACCAAAGGACCATAATATTTTAGTGTCTTTGGAAACACAGAACATAATCTTCTAATCATGGTGAAAGATCTTCAACATCTCCCATAAAGATCTTACCCTTTAGGATTTCTTACCTAATAACATTCTTTAAATCCTGGGGAAAAGTAAACAAATAAAGGGTGAGCTCAAATTCTCAGTAAGGGTAAGAATGGATAAAATAAAACAAATCATATACATTTGAACTTAAAAAACATGAATATAATGATTAAGCATCAAAATCCTGGGCAATGACATAAATCATGGAAATACATAAGGCATAGATCATAAAGAAACATTAATCATGATAAAATAGCATTGGAATAAAACATGTGATTGTGGCAACCATTAAGAACATGATATGATTTCCATAGTAGCCAAGGCATTGTTGCCAATACCATCTTAGAGGACAATGTCTCTTTTTAAATCGAGTTCACTCCTCATTCCAATCCTGTATTACTGAACCGTATTAACTTACCATTCCAGCAATGTCTATATCATGAGATATAAATCTTTACCCAATGCATCGGAGGGAGATATAGGTCCCAACCATCTCATAATGAAATCATTCTTTTGTGTGCTGAAAAATCATGAATGATACATCATAGCATAACCCATGTAATAGAATGGGATTCTTAAACATCATGCCATCATAACATAATACATAAAAAAATGGATATAATTTTATCATAAGAAGAATGAAACAATGTAAATAATAGATACAATATACTTGAAACATAAATATAATAAATAATTTCATATTAGATGTAAAATAGTTTTGATAAAACACTTGAAATGAATTATTGAGGAAAATATCCTTTCTTCTTCAAAATAATTTTCATTTCACAAAATTACATGAAATTTTAAAAGAAAACAGTTTTTTTTAAAATAATCATGAAATCTTGTATAGGATATTTCATGAAAATGAGGTGTTATGAAACCGTAAAAATATGTTCACGTCGTATAAGTTAAGAATAACATTCTCCACGTACTTTTTCTAGAAAAGTCAAAAAGAACCTTGTATGGTAAAAAAAGAAAGATTCCTTACATACCATGTAGTAAAAGTCAAAAATGGGTAAAAATTACTTTAAACATACATGAAACAATCTTTAGAAAACAAGGACACAGATGATACTTATAACCCCAGTAAATACTTATGAATAAACAATCTCAGATAAAAACGAGAATGGAAAAGTTATCCCTTACCTTATGTACGATATGATTTGTATGTATCTGAACCTCCTGTATAATTATTAAAATATTGTAAATGACATAATACAGAATCTGATTCATTGTTATGATATCATATATGGTTCACTTATGACTTTATATTACACGTTCTTTTGTAAATTCCATGTTAAAGCAGTGTTTTGGGTAAAATCGTTTCAGTTATCGTACGTGTTTTGACTTGTTGTTCGTGATATTGTAACTTATATCATGATTTACCAAATTACAGAATGTAAAACATGATTTATATAAAATATATGTTCATAATATACAAATATTTATATATATGATACATAGATAAATGGAATGAAAAACACTATTCTTGGAGACGGTATTTCGTACATACGCATGAACGTTGTTTTCATTTTCTAAGTGAATTGAATGGAATTAAGTAGATGACATATATATATATACATAAATCCATTATCATTATAATGTCATATATTTCATTATTATTCATTATATATACTTTATAATCATTCATGAATGGTTAACATGGAGAATGAATCTCATCGTGTCGTGGAGACAGTAGTCCGTACGTACGCACGAGCGATGATATCATTCCCTTGATTGTGGAATTTTATTGAAGTGTATGTATAATATTTAACAATCAATATCACTTTATAATAATTATATATAGTTATTTATTTACACCATTATACCCATCCAAGTAAGGTGGTGGTGGAAAACAGATTACACCACGGCGTGGAGACGGTATTTTGTACGTACACACGTACAATGATTACATTTTCATAGGATGGATAGAAGATGAAATTGGGTTGTTTAATATTTATAATAAAATATTCATATATTATTGATACTGATGTTATTACTTTATAATGATACAACTAAAGAATAATATGTAGAAAAAGAAAGGAACTTGAGAGAATCGGAAGAAGAGATTACCTCATCTTCGACGCACCTCCTTTAAGCCTTATCTTAAGGAAGTAGAGTTGGTCTTTTGAGAAGACCAGAACCTCCTGAATGTTGCTAGGGAAGTGGAGAAGATAAATGGGCAGGGGTTGGCCGATCTTCAAGGCTCAACAGGGTGTGAAGAGAAGAGGGAAGGGGTTCCCTTTTTATAAGTAGGAATAGGGGCACCTTAGGAAAACATAAAATATTATTTTATAATAAAGTCATATTCGGTATTTAATAGATCAAAATTGATTTATTTATAATATTAGGTGGGTATGGGTCGAAATACTCTCAAAAAATAGATTGTATACATGTTTAGGTTACTATTTTATCCTTATCATTTAGATTTAACTCTAAGTTAACTAATTTAACTTTTACCGTGTCTTTTTTTTCTTACACTATATGGTTAATAAACATACTATAAAAAGCCAAAAGAACCCCAAGTGGTTCATTATTAATATATATATCCTTGTCTAAGTCATTTGGCCGAACCATAGATTTTTAGGAAGAAAATAACAATTAATAATATATTATTTGTTTTAAAAAAAATTTAGGTCAATTTTGACACTATTGGGTACTTGATTTATTTTAAAATTATAACACCATGATTAGTTCGAAAAAAGATAATTAAATCAATATTATCATGTCATATTAAGCTAGAAAATTAGTGGAATTTATAAAATGTCTAAAATTACATTTATTTGGTACTTATGACATCAATTATGTTAATATTTCATTAATAAGTTAATTACTGCATCATCATTGTGTCACAAATAAATTAAATTATTTAATGTTCAAAAATTATAAATAAAATACCATTATGTAGGAAATATTTTTATATTTCTAATGATTATTTATAGTGGAATTTATATTATGTATAACCCAATATTAAAACATATTTAGTTATTAATGTTTGATTTTAACTATTTTAACCCGTCTTTAAATAAATTAATAATAAATGTCCTAATCTAATCCAAGTGGATCTAAATGGACATATTTTATTCCTAAGGTTGTTTTTGGTCGAATTACACATATCCAATAGAATTAGGACATTTTTTAGGGTAATAATAATATCATTTGTAACTTTATTACCCTATTTACTTTTAACTATGGTAAATAAAAGTAAAAAGTTACTATTCATAAAAAATTATTTTCATCTCATTGAACCACATTTTAGTCCTTGATATTAATCGTGTCTCTCAGATTTTTGAAATTGCACTCACAAAAGTGTTAAAATTATGTTTTATGTAAATTTCCAAAGGTTCCTAAGAGGTGGGTAAAAGACGGTGAAAAGGTCAATAAAATTTTTATATATCTAAAAATATTATAAAATGACCCAAATGAATAGCATTGAACTTATATAAGAATTATGTATCAATTTTGACCTAAAATAAATTTAAATAAAAATAATTATTATTTAAATAAACATTCGGTTTTTAAATAGTAACCCAGTGTTTTGGCTATTCATAAAAAATTGAATGTTTTCAGAAAAATACCAAAAATTCACCCTCAGAAAATTTCGATATTACAAATCCAAAAATAAAGTCCATTTGGAATGATTAAATTTATAAAATTACAAAAATTGGGTATTACTATTCATAACGGCTAGTTCATAATATTATAATAATATCTCGTTTACTGAAACTCGGTATTATGTACTACACACACTATCGAGGATGGTCTTGATTGCATTTAAAGTAAGCGAAATAAGGGATGTATGTAGTGAAGGCGCCGTTTGGTTTTGCATAAAACATAATCAAAACTTATTTCATTTATACATTAAAAAAATCTATACTTATTGTTGCGTAGATTAATTTCCACAAAACGAACATGAAATTGTGTGTAACGCGAGCCAAGAATAATGTTTCGTATACTGCAATCTAATACAGTGTTGTGTATAGTACAAGCTAAACATGGTGTAGTATATAACAGAATACATTAATGAAATTAAAATAATATTTTTCATAAAATCTCGCGGTGTTACATTCTACCCCCTTAAAATGAATTTCGCCCTCGAAATTCGTCGAAGTAATAAATGGTTTAGTACTTAAAAGTTTATTTAATTGAAACCCACATAGTAAAAAGGAATACAAAAACATTACTTTAAAAACTAATGTATGAAACGTAACAGTTACCCAAATTAACTAATCACTGGGTTTCCACATAGGAGAACATAGGTGAAAATGTGGATATGGAAGAGAAATCTAGACATCAAATTCTGATGGAGAGTGGTAGAGAACATGGCTATTAAAAAGCCAAAAATCACAAAGCCAAAAATTTGTGATGATCTAAGGTACCATCTGATTAATCAGATATAAGAGCACCAAGACAACATTTTTGGTTTTCAAGATCATTTCCCTATAGTTGATGAATTAAAATAAATATTTACATGATTTTGGTATAATCTCACCGTTGTTCGTGACTTGAACAATTTCCACATCATCTCTTAAAGAATTGAAGTTCAATTTGTTATTCGTGAAGTGTTAGCAGATCATGTGATAGAATTATAGGTCATTTCATTTATTTCTATCGAAAAAAGTTCAGCACAATATATTTAATATACAAAAGTCCATCTATGATGAGATTAATCATATATGGTTGCTAAAATGGACTTCTAATTCAGCTATCATAGCGCATAATAAAATAAAAATATTTTCTGCAAACCAGGGACGTCCTGTAGGCTAGTGGTAGGCGATAAAGGCCTGTCACACTTTAGTTGTGGGTTTGATTCCCGCATCCTTGTCCGTCGTGATGGGTTGTTGCCTATCCTGCAGGTTGTCCTTTTTCTAAAACTACATTATTATAAATTCTATCAAAAATATTGAAAAAGTTCAAGCCATAAACAATACTAACATATGTCCAACATAATCCATTTTAATCTTTAGGCTTATCCAAAATAATTATTTCCAATCTTATAGTATAAAGAAAATGATTACTTGAAATGTCATCTACCGAGCATGTGAATACCATCATTTATCCCCCATATAAGATATATCTTGTTGGTCACATTATAAACATGTAAATACCTTAATCATGTATTCTCTTGAAAAATGAATACCCATTGAATCTTAGTGAAAACATGAATGCTGTCAAAAGTTAACTCATTACACATACGAAAATCCAAAAAATCTATATACTAAAACCATGATATAACTTTTTCCTTATAACAGTCATGAGCTCATGAAAACTGTCAAACATTTCATTTTATCCTTATCCCTTCATTATGCGCAAATCATCTTATTTCTCAAATTGTCTCGTTCACTTTCCATGGTTACTGGTACTATAAAATTATTGAAAACTACAATAGGCCAATACATAAATATTCTAATATTCCACAATACTACATACATCATTATTTTGGATTCCCATTATATAAACACTTAATCAATCCACAACATCATTTTCATACTCAACATCACAAATAGTGATCCCATGTGACATCCCTGTATCCTTTTCGTTAAAAGTTTTCTCACGTTGATCATCATTAACCCTTGGATTAGGGCATTGATAAGCATAATGCACCATTTCATTGAATTTAAAGCATTGAAGTGTGGGTGGTTCATTCTCTGCAGTATTTTCTTTATTCACATCATTATAAAACCTTTTTCCAGTACTTCGATACTCAGCTGCGCGATGACCTTCTTTTCCACACATAAAACATTTTATAGTCTATTTAATACAATCTCCACCTTCCTTCTTTCCACACTTTGAGAATAAAGAAACATTCATCTTTTTTCCACCATTATTCTGAGATTCCTCCTTGAACTCCATCTTTCATTTCTTGTCAAAACCATGAGATGAATATGTAACACAAACTTCCATTTCTACATTGATAGCACAACACATATTTTCTTCATAGATATTGAAGTCTCTTATAGCTAATGCCCTTCAAAGACTTGGTTTTAAGCCACTGATGAATCGATCAACTTTACTTTCTGGTTGGATGATAAATCCAGATGCATACCTTTCAAACCATGTAAAATTTGCTTCGTACATACCAATAGATTCATCATCCATTTTCTTGAGCTCAATGAAATCATTTTCCATCTTTGTTCGAATAATATGACAGAAGTACTTATTGAAAAATAAGTTCTTGAACTCATCCCATTCCATGTATTCAAATTCATCTCAGGTCCTTGTATTATTAATTAAAATCCACCATTGATCTGCTTCACCTTCTAAACGATAAATATCCAGAATAAATTTTTCATGTTCTAAACAGTGAAGTATGGAAAATATCTTTTCAATGGTACTAATCCATTGTTCAGCGACAAGTGGATCAGAAGACCCATTGAAAGATGATGGAGGTTGCCTCATGAAGGACTCAATAGTATATTGTTCCCTTCTCTTCTCATTTGGAATTCCAGAATGATTCATAGCTTGTGTAATTATAGAAATAAGATTTTTTTACTCCATCTCCCATAACATTGGTTTGTTTAGGAGGACAATAATTTCATTTTCCATTACATTGATCATCACGCTTCATTCAGGTTCCAGCCATCGTCTAAAACCCAAAAATAATAGCGTGAGAGGAAAAAAATCATGCTATGGAAAGAAACATAATAAAGGGGGAGTACCTTCGATATATAAAATATTGGTTTTAATTCTTATATCTTTTCCGGAATTATAGGACTATAACCTATACGTATACTTAACCTTAGGGACATCCATAGACATACCTTAGAAATATCTCTACGGATCTCATAAAATTTTTTGCATCCTCGTTTCCAAAGGATAACTAATCCTTTCCTCTGATACCTACTTTAGAGACTCAAAGCATGACATACATAGACATTACATTAATTTTGTGGAATAATTAATACATAACAAAAATAGACACCAAAGGAACTTAATAGTTTAGTGTATTTGGAAACTCGGAACGTAATCTTCTAATCATGGTGAAAGATCTTCAACATCTCCCATAAAGATCTTACACTATTGGTTTTCTTACCTAAAACCATTCTTTAATTCCCAGGGAAAAGAAAACATATTAAGGGTGAGCTCAAATTCTTAGTAAGGGTAAGCGTGGATAAAATAAAACAAATGATAAACATTTGATCATAAAAAACATGAACCTAATGTTTAAACATCAAAATCATGGGCAATGACATAAAAAATGGAAATACATGAGGCATAGATCATAATGAAACACTAATCATGATAAAATAGAATTTGAATAAAAATTGTGATTGTGGGAACCATTAAGAAAATGATATGATTTCCATAGTAGCCAAGGCGTTGCTGCGAAGACCATCTTAGAAGAAAAATTCCCTTTCTGAATCGAGTTCACTCCTCATTCCATTCCTGTATTACTGAACCAGATTAACTTACTATTCCAGCCATGTCTATCTAATGAGATATAAATATTTACCCAATGCATTGGAGGGAGATATAGGTCCCACCCATCTCATAATGAAATCATTTTTTCGTGTGCCACAAAATCATGAATCAAAAATCATAGCATAACCCATGTAATAGAATGAGATTCTTAAACATCATGTCATCATAACATAATCCATAAGAAATGGATATAATTTTATCATAAGAAGAATCAAACCGTGTAACTAAAAAAGACATTATACTTGAAACATAATCATATTAAATAATGTCATTTTAGATGTAAAATAGTTTTGATTAAACATTTGAAATGAATTTTTGAGGAAAATATCCTTGCTTCTTTAAAATCATTTTCTTTTCAGAAAATTCCATGAAATTTTAAATGAAAAGGGTTTTCTTGAAAATAATCATGGAATCTTGTATAGGAAGCCTCATGAAAATGAGGGGTTATGAAACCGTAAAAATCTATTCACGTCATATATGATAAGAATAACATTCTCCTCGTACTTTTTCCAGAAAAGTAAAAATGTACCTTGTATGGTAAAAAAAAGAAAGAATCCTTACATACCATGTAGTAAAAGTAAAAAATGGGTAAAAATGTCTCCACACTTACATGAAACCATCTTTATAAAATAGGTAGGTGGATGATAAATATAACCCCAGTATATACTTACGAATAAACATTCTCAGATAAAAACGAGATTGGAAAAGTCATCCCTTACCTTATGTACGATATGCTTCGTATGTATCCGAACCTCTTGTATAATGATTTAAATAATGTAATTGACTTATTACATAATCGTATTCATTGTTATGATATCATATATGGTTCACTTAGGACATTATATTACCTTTTTGTTTGTAAATTCCATGTTAAATAAGCGTTTTGGGTAAAATCGTTTCATTTATCGTACATGTTTCGACTTTTTGTTCATGATATTATTAATTATATCATGATTTACTTAATTCAAGAATGTAAAACTTGATTTATATATAATATATATTTTCACAACCTGATCCTACCTAGGCTCGAGCCACAACTACCCCAAGCCCGCCTCCATAGGCCAGGGGCTGGCGACACGGGTCGAAGTCTAAACAACTCGGGGAAGCCATTGCCTGAGTACCTGTACACACAAACATAGAACACTCAATGCAAAAGTGCAGAGTAAAAGAAAATAAAAGTAAAGAAAAAGGGAAACTGTTATATATAAACCAAAAAGTGCATCGACCTCTTACAGTACAAAGGAAGTGCTAAAAGTAACTGAAAAGGAAAAGGGGAAAAACACCCGCCCAAACAGAAAAGTGTCATAACCTGAAAATAGGTAAACAAAAGGAAGACAGATGGAAGGGTCCCCCACATGGAACCCGACTCCGACCACCACACACTGTCTGAGATCCCGAACTCCTAAGCTCTGCTAAAGTCACGACCAACCTGTCCGTCGTCTGCAAGGGCACACCAAGTCAATCCACACCTTGTCACTGCCCTGTAGTCGAGAAGTCTCCACAAGGTCAAGGAATTTCTATCACTGACCCGTACAACCAAGGGTCCCACTCCGGTAATCACAGAGGAAATCCACAGAATAGCCTAGTAGAATGGACTGAGTCTGGAATGTCAATAGGTGTCCCACTACCCAGCCCTTCTGGAGGGTAATTCATAATATGATATCGGGTGAACCACTGCCCAGTCCTACTGGAGGGTAAACCTTAATACATCATCAGGTGACCCACTACCCAACCTTGTTGGAGGGTAAACCTTAATATATCATCAGGTGACCCAATGCCCAGTTCTTCTGGAGGGTAATCCTTAATACATCATCAAGTGACACACTGCCCTGCCCTGCTGGAGGGTAAACCCAGAACTGCTCTGTCCATCTCTAATTGATGGTACAACACTGGCCAACCAAACATGGAGTGGATATCGTGAAACCACCCAACTCCGGAACAAAACCAGGGGAATCCCCTCAACCCTGCTAATCAAAACCATCAAGCACGGAGCCATGGAAAAAACTCAACCCCGATGGTCAATAAACGAGAACAAAGGGACCCTCTACGTCATGAGAGGTCAAAAGTGTGCAAAGCATAACATGGTACACACATGGGGACCACATGATGTGTGGATCCAAGTAAACCCCAACCATGCACACAAACATTTTCAGGTACAAACATCCACATGTACCTCCCAGTGTTCCCACATACATCCAGAGTATGCCACGTCTCCAGCCAAAAAGACTAATGTGCACACGACACCCATCATCAACGCGAAGGCGTAAACGTAACAACTCAAACTTGCCACCTCAACGGCTGAGTCACAGCCAACACCATTTATTTAACCACAAACATCGCTCTTCCAGCAGTGCACGTGATCACACATCAAGGGTCTGCTACAAACACGGTAGAAGAACCACCACCGGGGCACCTTTCATACTTCCACATTTAATAAGATCGCGTATGAGGCTCCACTCCCCCGAATAGAGTACACCATTGTAATCCCCATGAAAAACATGTGAGGTAGACTACATACTCGCCCAAAAAGTTCATCCGGTGAAAAAAGGTACTATTCACTATAACCAACCCGTGTGGGGCCCACATCAAGATCCTGAAACTGAACAAACATATTAAACCAGTGCGTTTCCCTCGAAAAAACACACGGGATTGGCTATTCAATCACCCAAAATGGACACCCGGTGAATAAGGTACTATTCACCATAGCCAGGTCTGGTGGGGCCTACACCACATCCCCGAAAAAGGTCGTGTGAACTGCGCCATCGCATTGCTCTCGGAAAAACATGTCAAAAGCACTACTCACTTGAGTGGAACGAATATCCGGAGAAAAAGATACATTTCGGCTTACCGTGCACAAGAGAAGTTACGTGGGACCCACATCCCAGTCTTGAAGCACAACTAACGGATCACACCATTTTGATCCTCTCGAAAAAGAGCACAAGATGGACTATTCACTTGTCCAACACGGTCTCCTGGTGATAGAGATGGAAATCACTGTCAAATCCCGAAACGACCCTCGTGGGCCCCGCACTAGCATGCAGAATTAAAGCGGGAAGACTGCGTCAAAGCAATGCCCTCAAAGAAAACACCCAAAATCGACTACTCGCACGCCCCGAACGGACGTCCCATGAAAAAGTCACTAAACACTGCTCGCAGCTCAAAAGACGGGACGTGGGGCCCACACCTCAACTCCGGCTTCAACGCCTGAAACCACCTTGAAAAGCTTCGCCTCGTCAACAGGGTCCCAACGCCGCTGATGGCGCTCAAAATGGATGTCGGATTCGTCCTCACCGGTCAAAACACGAACCCCTGGAAAAATATCAATTCACTTAAAGATGTGACGCGCCTCCGAGGCCCCTTATTTCGGGAATTAAAAATTCCCCAAACCATCTCAAAAAGTTCATCTTTGTTTAAGAAATTTGTCACCGCTGACGGTGAGCGAATCTGACACCTGAACTACATTTTATTGGCGTTTTAAAATTTTGAAGAACGAAAGCAGGTGGGCCGGGTCGGTTCGGTAGGCCCACCCAGCTTGAACAAGCCGGCAGGCGCGCGGGCCGGCCTGACTCACCCGGGCCGACTCGGCCGGTACGGTCTCTTGAGTGGACCCGCATGGAGCGGGTCCTGTTTGCCATCCAGGGTCACAAGACCCTGGTCCTTCCGCGTCGACGCGCCCTGGCGACGACTCCGCCGCACGATCCTCCTCCACGCTCGCCCGCCGACGTCGCAGTCGCGCCCGGCCGCCTGCACGCTTGCCCGCCGAAGTCCGCAGCCACGTCCGCTGCCTGTCGCCTGAAGCCTGGTAGACAACCGTCTGGAGAACCACTGCGCCGCCGTGCTAGCTCTCCGGACCGCCGTGCTAGACAGCCGGAACCCCCCAAAACTGGCCGGAAACACTAATGTAAACCCACAAACTTCACCGGACTGCTGCGGGCAGTTCGAGACTCGGAATTTCGATCCGAAATAGGCGTCAGAAACCATATAAAATCTACAACGCGTTTATGGAATTTTTGAGAAGACTCAACAGAGATTCAATTCAAAATAAGCAATTCAAATAGGGATGTAGGAATTTAAAACGCAACAAAACCCTACCACTTGGGCGATGCCCGTCGCATCACGCAATCCGTCGACCGCCCGCAACACCTTGGTGAGTAGAGGATGGAGGAGGAGAGGTCAGACTTGGTTGAGACTTCATTCGCTGGGAAAACCTAGGGGATATGAGGGAGAGGGATTGTTTTAATTAGAAAATTTAATTAAAAAAACAAAAATAATTTAAAACTCCCAAATTCACCCGTATCTGAAACGCTCGACGGGGTCGAGGTTAAGCCTCACCTAGGGTAAAAACCACCTCCCGAGGACAACAGTGGTCTTTTAATTTTTATCTGATGCCCCGTTAAAAAGTTATTAAATTTAGCGTCTGAGGCCACCAAATTACGATAACGCCCCTGATGGCCATTTTTCACAGACGGCCCACGCCCGTGAAACTTATACCCCTCCTAGGGTAAAAGGCACGCTCCAAACTCAACGGTGCCCTTGGATTTCCAATCCATGCCACCATTTAAGATATTCTTGAATTTAACCCTTAAACGCATAATTCAATTATTTAATTTATCTGTTTAACGTTCCGGAAGCGAGCGGGGGTTCCAAACGTCCTGTGCTGACATGTTTTATGTCATTCGTAGGGTAAAAACACCATTCTGGACCCATCTGTACACTCATATCTCTGATCTGAATCACCGTTTAGGAGTTATACTATTTATTTGGGGTTTCTAGTGTGAATCCATTGAAAATTTAATTCCGGCCACACTGGGGCTCGTAATCACACACCATCTGAAGGCGCTGCTCTGGAATAACATCAAGAATATTCCAAACTCTTTCACAGAGAAATATGGGTTCTTAAATAATTCCCTCCTTGAATATTTTCATACCATAAAAGCAAAACCAAGGAATAACATATTATACTAAGGCCACACATGGCTCTCTTGTACACAGATGAACTCTTGCACAACTCTGCGCCACCACTCACAGACCAAAGTATTGATCAGTTCATGTGAGGTCTTCCCTTACCGATGTATTGCGTAGGAGCACACACACTTCTTCTCGGGTAAGCCACGCGGGATACGTCATGTACCCACACCCGAACTTGGGGTTAGGGCAAGGCAGTAGGGAAACTCGACATCCCTTTGCACAGTATCAAACATCCCGAAGGCTCTTGGGGGTAGAACACCTCCCCGAACGAACCCCTATATCGCACGTCGCGACTAGAATCACCGCCTGCACCTGGAACAAAGCCCGGTGATTCCCTCCTTCAGAATATCCATATAGTGAAACACCCATGGATATCTGGTCACACAAGGATTCACAGTCGATGTCACTCAACCAAGACTCTCTTACACACTTGGAGAGCATTGTAGTTGATGACATTGACTAAAGAGGAAGGTTACACACCTTCTACTCTAACAACACAGGGTTAAACCTGACACCCTGCGTCACCTTTTTAACACCTCAAACAAGGAGCGGTGAGAAAATCATTTCACACACAGAGTCTATCAATTCAAATGTATAAAGTATAAGAGTTGTAGAGTGTAACTCTTATCACCACATGCTCTGTAGGATCGTAGACATTCATGACTCATGGATGTCTATGGTCCCTACTATCAGCACCTGGAGCTTAACGTGGACTGCCTAGTGGTAATAGGAAGATCTCGTAAAGCCATCCCCCACTACCAGCTTCTCCCGCTCCTCTGATACCTCTTTGACACGACCCGACCCTACTTGTGCTCGAGCCGCAACTACCCCAAGCCCGCCTCCATAAGCCAGGGGATGGGGACAAGCACCGAAGGATAAAAAACCCGGGGGGGGGGGGGCTTTTCCTTAGTACCTGCACACACACACACACACGCAACACACTCAATCAAAAAGTGCAGACTAAAAGAAAAGGCGAGTAAAGAAAAATGGAAACTACTATATATAAAACACAATGTTAATCGACTTCTAATACTAAAAATCATGTGCTGAATGTAACTGAAAAAGAAAATGGGCAAAACACACGCCCATCCAGAAAAGTTTCACAACCCAACCACAAGTAAACAAAAGGAAAATAGCTAGGAGGGTCCCCCACCTGGAACCCGAATCCGACCACCACATGCGGTCCATGTTACCG
The DNA here is from genome assembly GCA_963277665.1 of Viscum album. Classification (NCBI taxonomy): domain Eukaryota; kingdom Viridiplantae; phylum Streptophyta; class Magnoliopsida; order Santalales; family Viscaceae; genus Viscum; species Viscum album. The sequence goes on along the minus strand of OY728143.1, from coordinate 49,480,888 downwards.
AACTCATAAGCTCCACTTAAGTCACAACCAACCTATGATATGAAGCACCATTTAGGAGTTATCCCATTTATTTGGTGTTTCTAGTGTGAACGCACTGAAAATTTAATTTCGGCCACACCGGGGATCAGAATCTCACGCCGTCTGAAGGAGCTGCTCTGGAATAACATCAAAAATTTTCCAAAGTCTTTTACAGAAAAAACCGGGTTCTTACATCGCTAGAGGGTGGACCTGATTCAAGATGACGAGTGACCCACTGGCCAGCCCTGTTGGAGGGTAGACACTCGAGAGTTGTCTGGTGACCCACTGCCCATTCTCTTCTGGAGGGTAAACCCGAAGAGTGTTGGGTAACCCACGACCCAGTCTCTGCTAGAGGGTAAACCCCAGAAGTCAGTGGGAAACCCACTGCCCTGTCTCTACTGGAGGGTAAACCCGAAGAAGATGATGAGTGACCCACTGCCCAGCCCTACTGGAGGGTAAACCTTAATACATCATCAGGTGGCCCCCTGCCCAGCCCTGCTGGAGGGTAAACCTTAATAATTTATCAGGTGACCCACTTCCCAGCCCTGCTGGAGGGTAAACTTTAATACATCATTAGGTGACCCACTGCCCAGCACTGTGGCAGGGTAAACCCAGAACTGCTTTGGCCATCTCTACTGGATGGTACAACACTGGCCAACCGAATACGGAGTGGGTATCGTGCAACCACCCAAATCCGGAACAAAACCAGGGGAACCACTCAACCCTGATTATCTAAAACATCGACCACAGATCCAGTGGAAAAACTCAACCCCACTGGTCAAAAAACGAGAACAGAGGGACCCTCTACGTCACGAGAGGTCAAAAGTATGCAAAGTGGAACATGGTACACACATAGGGCCCACACGACATGTGGCTCAAATCAACCCCAACCAAGCACAAAAAAAATTTCAGGTATAAACATCTACATGTACCTCCCAATGTTCCCACATACTCCGAGAGTATGCCACGTCTCCAACCAAAAAGGCTAACGTGCACACGACACCCATCGTCAACGAGAAGGAGTGAACTTAACAAATCCAAATTTCCACCTCAACGGCTGAGGCACAACCAACCCCATCACTTTAACCACGAACATCTCTCTCCCAGGAGTGTACGAGATCACATGCCAAGGGTCCGCTACAAACACGGTAGAAGAACCGCAACCTGGGCACCTTTCATACTTCCACATTTAATAAGATCACGTATGAGGCTCCGCCCACCTGAATAGATTACACCGTTTTAATCCCCATGAAAAAACACGTGAGGTAGACCACCTACTCACCCGAAACGGTCAACCGGTGAAAAGTTTACTATTCATCGTAACAAACCCGTGTGAGGCCCACCTCAAGATCCCGAAACTGAACAAACAGATCACACCACTGTGATTCCCTGAGAAATACACACGGGATTGACTACTCAATAACCTAAAATCGACACCCGGTGAAAAATGTACTATTCACTGTAGCCAGGTCGGGTGGGGCCCACACCACGTCCCCAAAAAAGGTTTGGCGAACTGCACCATCACAATGATTTCGGAAAAACGCGTCAAAAGCACTACTCAATTGAGTGGAATGGTTATCTGGAGAAAAAGATACATTCCGGCTTACCGCGCATGAGCAGAGCTACGTGGGACCTGTATCCCGGTCCCAAAACATAACTAACGGATCGCACTGTTGTGATCCTCTCAAAAAAGTGCACAAGATGGACTATTCACTTGTCCAAAATGGTCACCCTGTGATAGAGATGGAAATCACCATCAACTCCGGAAAAAGCCCTCAGGGGGCCCGCATTAGGGTGTAGAATTAATGCAGGCAGACTGCGCTAAAGCAATTCCCTCGGAAAAACACACAAAATCGACTACTCGCACGCCTCGAACGGATGTCCGATGAAAAAGTTTCTAAACACTCATCAAATATCAAAAGACAAATCATGGAGCCCATGCCTCAATTCTGGATTCACTGCCCAAAACCACCCTGAAAAGCTTCACCTCGGCGCCAGGGACCCAACGCAACTGACGGCGCTCAAAACGGACGTCGGATGCGTCCGCACAGCTCAAAACACGAACCCCTAGAAAAATGACAATTCACTTAAAGACGTGTCGTGCCTATGAGGCCCCTCGTTTTAGGGATTAAATTTTATTGAAACCATCTCAAAAAGTTCGACTCTCTTTAACAAACGCGTCTCTGCTGATGGCGAGCGAATCCGGCACCCTGACTGCATTTTATTTGCGTTTTAAAATTTTGAAAAACGAATGCAGGTGGGCCGGGCCGGTTCGGCTGGGCCACCCTGCTTGAACTAGCCCGTAGGCGCGCGGGCCGACCTGACTCACCCGGGCCAGCTCGGTCGGTCTAGACTCCTCAGTGGGCCCGCGTGGAGCAGGTCCTGTCTGCCAGCCAGGCTCAGAAGACCCCGGTCCTTCTGCGTCGCCGCGCCCTGGCGACGACTCTGCCGCACGGTCCTCCTCCACGCTCGCCCGCCGACGTCGCAGCCGTGCCCGGCCGCCTCCACGCATGCCCGCCGAAGTCCGCAGCCCCATCCACCACCTGCTGGCTGAAGCTAGGCCAAAAACCATCTGGAGCACCATCGCGCCACCGCGCAAGCTCACCGGACCGCCGTGCTAGACCACCGGAACCCCCCAAAACCGGCTGGAAACAATGAAATAAACCCACAATTTCGCTGGAACGCTGCGGGCAGCTCAAGACTCAGGACTTTGATCCTAAATAGGCATCGTAAACCATATAAAATCTTCTACGTGTTTATGGGATTTGTTCGAAGACTCGACATAGATTCGACACAAAATAATCTATTCAAAGAGGGATGTAGGAATTGAAAACGCAACAAAACCCGACCTCTTGGGAAAACCCCGTCGCTTCGCGACGATCCGCCGACCACCCGCAACAACTTGGAGAGGAGAGGATGGAGGAGGAGAGTTCTACCTTGGTTGAGACTTCATTCTCTAGGATAACCAAGGGGAAATGAGGGAGATGGATTGGTTTAAGTAGAAAAATTAATTAAAAAAACTTAATTAATTTAAAACTCCCAAATTCACTCGTATCTGAAACGCTCGACGAGGTCGAGGTTAAGCCTCCCCTAGGGTAAACACAACCTACTGAGCACAAATGTGGTCTTGGAATTTTAATTTGATACCCCTTTCACAAGTTATTAAACCTAGCGTCCGAGGCCTCCAAATTACGAAAACACCCCTGGGGACATTTTTCACAGACGGCCCGCGCCCGCGAAACATATACCCCTCCTAGGGTAAACGGCACGCTCTGAACTCAAAGATGCCCTCAGTTTTCCAATCCGAGCCACTATTTAAGAGTTACATGAGTTTAACCATTAAACACATAAATCAATTATTTTATTTATCCGTTTATCGTTCTGGAAGCGAATGAGGGGTCCAAACGTCCGGTGTCGACATGTTTTATGTCGTTAATAGTGTAAACACCCCATTCCAGACCCATATGTACACTCAGATCATTGATTCAAAGCACCATTTAGGAGCTATCCCATTTATTTTTTGCTTCCAGTGTGAACGCACTGAAAATTTAATTCCGGCCACACCGGGGCTCAGAATCGTACGCCGTCTGAAGGCGCTTCTCTGGAATAACATCAAGAATATTCTTAAGTATTTCACCGAAAAAACGGATTCTTAAATATATTCAGCATATACTTATATATATGATAGATCGACAAATGGAATGAAATACACCGTTCATGGAGACGGTAGGTCGTACGTACGCATGAACGATGTTTTGATTTTCTTATTGAATTGAATGGAATTAAGTAGATGACATACAAATATATATATACACACACAAATCCTGTATCATTATTATGTCATATATTTCATTATTATTCATTATATATATTTTATAATCATTCATGAATGGTTAACATGGAGAATGAATCTCATCGCTTCATGGAGACGGTAGTCCGTACGTACGCACGAGCGATGCTATCTTTCCCATGATCAAGGAATTGTATTGAAGTGTTTGTATAATATTCCAGAATCAATATCACTTTACAATAATCATATATAGTTATTTATTTACACCATTATACCTATCCAAGTAAGGTGGTGGAGGAAAAATGATTACACCACATCGTGGAGACGGTATTCTGTACGTACGCACGCGCAGTGATTTCGTTTACGTAGGATGGATAGAAGATGAAATTGGGTTGTTTCATATTTATAATAACATATCAGTATATGAGTGATACTCATGTTATTACTTTAAAATGAGACAACTAAAGAAGAAGAAGTAGAAGTAGAACGAAACCTGAGACAATCGGAAGAAGAGATTACCTATTCTTCGACGCATCTCCTTTAAGCCTTCTCTTAAGGAAATAGAGTAGGTCTTTTGAGAAGACCATAACCTCCAAGAATGTTTCTAGAGACGTTGAGAAGAGAAATTGGTAGGGTTTGTCCAAGCTTCAAGGCTCAAAAGTTTGTGAAGAGAAGAGGGAATGGGTGCCCTTTTTATAAGGGAGGAGAGGGGCACCTTTAGAAAACATAAACTATTATTTTATAATAAAGTCATATTCGGTTTTTAATAGCTCCAAATTGATTTATTTCGAATATAAGGTGGGGATGGGTCTAAATAATCTCAAAAAATAAATTTTAGACAAGTTTAAGTTACTATTTTATCCTCATCATTTAGATTTAACTCTATGTTAAATAATATAACTTTTACCGTGTCTTTTGTTTTACTACACTATATTGTTAATAAACATAAAATAACAAGCCAAACGAACCCCAAGTGGTTCATTATTAATATATATATCTTTATCAAAGTCATTTGGCCGAAACATAGATTTTTAGGAATAAAATAAAATTTAATAATATAATATTTGTTTTAAAAACTATTTTATGTCAATTTTGACACTATTGGGTACTTGATTTATTTGAAACTCATTAAATCATGATTAGATAGATAAAAGTTAATTAATTCAATACTAACATGTCATATTAACATATAAAATTAGTGTAATTCATAAAAAGTCTAAACTTACATTTATTTGGGTATTTATAACATCAATTATGTTAATATTTCATTAATAAAGTAATTACTGCATCATCATTGTGTCATAAATAAATTAAATTATTTAATGTCTAAAATTGATAAATAAAATACCATTATGTAGGAAATATTTTTATCTTTCTAATTTATATTTATAGTCGAATTTATCTTATGTATAACCCTATATTAAAAATGATTTAGTTATCAAACATTGAGTTTAACTATTTTAACCCTTCTTTATATAAATTAATAATAAAAGTCCTAATCTAATCCATGTGTACCTAAATGGTCATATTTTATTCATAAGGTTGTTTTTGGTCGAATTAAACATATCCAATAGAATTAGGACATGTGTTAGTGTAATAATAATATCATTTTTAACCATAATTACACTATTTATTTTTAACAGTGGTAAATAAAAGAAAAAAGTTACTATTTACCAAAAATTATTTTCATCTCGGTGAACCACATTTTAGTCCTTGATATTAACCGTGTCTCTCGGATTTTCAAATTTCCACTCACAGAAGTGGTAAAATTAAGTTTTATGGGAATTTCCAAATTCTCCTAGGAGGTGGATAAAAGACGGTGAAAAGTTCAATAAACTTTTTATATATCTAAAATTATTATAAAATTACTCAAATTAATTACTATGAAATTATATAGATAATATGTATAAATTTAGACCTAAAATAAATTTAAATAAATAAATAATTATTTAAATAAAAATTCGTTTTTTAAATAGTAACCCAGTTTTTTCACTATTCATCAAAAATTTAATGTTTTCAGAAAAATGCCAACAATTCACCAGAGGAAAATTTCGATATTTTGAGTCCAAAAATGAAGTCCATTTTGAATGATAAAATTTATAAAATTTCAAAAATTGGGTATTACTATTCATAACAGCTAGTTCATAATATTATATTAATATCTCGTTTAGTGAAACTCGATATTGCATACTACACACACTATCGAGGAAGGTCTTGATTGCGTGTAATGCAAACCAAGTCAGGTATGTGTGTAGTGAAAGCACCATTTGGTGTTGCGTATAACATAATAAAAACTTATATCATTTATACATTAAACAAAATCTATACTTAATGTTGCGTAGAATACTTTCAACAAAACGAACATGAAATTGTGTGTAACACGAGACAAGAATAGTGTTATGTGTACTGCAAGCTAATACGGTGTTGTGTTTAGTACAAGCTAAATTTGGTGTAGTGTATAACAGAAGACATCAATGAAATTAAAAGAAAATTTTTCATAAAATCTCAGGGTGTTACATTCTACCCCCCTTAAAATGAATTTCGTCCTCGAAATTCATCGGGGTAATAAATGGTCTGTTACTTGAATGTTTCTTTAATAGAAACCCACATCATAAAAAGGAATACCAAAAAGTGACATTAAAAACAAAAGTATGAAACATAACGGTTACCCAAACTAACTAATCACTGGGTTTCCACATAGGAGAACATAGGTGAAAATATGTATATGGAAGAGAAATCTAGCCATCAAATTCTGATAGAGAATTGTAGAGAAGATGGCTATGAAAAATCCAACAATCACAAAGCCATAAATTTGTGATGATCTAAGGTACCATTTGATTCAACAAATATAAGAGCACTAGGACAACATTTTTTGTTTTCAAGATCATTTACCTATAATTGATGAATTAAAATAAACACTTTCATGATTTTGGTATAATCTCACTGTTGTTCATGCATTGAACAATTTACACTTCATATCTTAAAGAAATGAAGTTGAATTTGTTATTCGTGAAGTGTTATCAGATCATTTAATAGAATGAAATGTCATTCCATCTATTTCTATCGCAAAACATTAGAACAATTTATTAAATATATAGAAGTCCATCTATGCTGAGATTAATCTTATATGGTTACTAAAATGGACTTATAATTCAGATATCATAGCGCTTAATAAAGTAAAACTAGTTTCTACAAACCAGGGACATCCTGTAGGCTAGTGGTAGGCGATAAAGGCCTGTCGTACTTTGGTTTTGGGTTTGATTCCCGCATCATTTTCCGATGTGACAGGTTGTCTCCTGTCCTGCATGTTGTCCTTTTTCTAAAAATATATTATTATAACATTCCATAAATAATATCAAAATAGTTCTATCCTTAAACAATACTAACTTATGTCTAACATAATCCATTCAAATTTTTAGGCTTATCCAAAATACTTATGTCCAATCGTATAGTATAATGAAATTGATTACGAGAAATGTCATCTACCGAGCATGTAAATACAATAATTTATCCCCCATATAAGATATATCTTGTTGGTCACATTCCAAACATGTGAATATCTTAATCATGTATTCTCTTGAAAAATAAATACCCATTGAATCTTAGTGAAAACATGAATGCTGTCAAAAGTTAACTCTTTCCACATACCAAAATCAAAAAATTCTATATACTCAATCCACGATATAACTTTTTCCTTATATCAGTCAGGAGCTCATAAATACTGTCAAAAATTTCATTTTCTCCTTATCCCTTCATTATTCTCATATCATCTTCTTTTCAAAAACATCTCAATAACTTTCCATGGTTTCTGGTACTATAAAATTATTAACAACCACAATAGACCAATACATAAATATTCCAATATTCTACGATAATATATACAACATTATTTTGGAATCCCATTATGTGAACACTTATTCAGTCCAAAAAATCATTGTCATACTCAACCTCACAAATAGTGATCGCATGTGACATCCCTTTATCCGTTGCCTTAAGAGGTTTCTCACGTTGATCATCATTAACCCTTGGATTAGGGAATTGATTATCATAATTCCCCATTTCATTGCACTTGATGCATTGAAGTGTGGGTGGTGTGTTCTCTGCAGTCTTTTCTTTATTCACATCATTAGAAACCCTTTTTCAATTACTTCGACACTCAGCTGCTCAATGACATTATTTTTCACACTTAAAACATTTTCTAGTCCATTTAAGACAATATCAACCATGATTTTTCCACACTTTGAGCATAAAGAAACATTCATCTTCTTTCCACCATTATTCTGATATTCCTCCTTGAACTATATCTTTCATTTCATCTCAAAACCATGAGATGAATATGTAACACAAACTTCCATTTCTACCTTGATAGCAAAACACACAATTTCTTCATAGATATTGAAGTCTCTTATTGCTAATTTCCTTTGACGACTTTGTTTTAAACCACTGAATAATCGATCAACTTTACTTTTAGGTGGGATGATAAAGCCAGATGCATACCTTTCAAGCCTTGTAAAATTCGCTTTGTAAATACCAACAGATTCATCAGCCTTTTTCTTAAGATCATGAAAATCCTTTTCAATCTTTGTTCTAAGAATACGAGGGACGTACATATTGAAAAATAAGTCCTTTAACTCATCCCATTACATGGATTCAATTTCATCTCGGGGCCATGTATTCTTAATTAGAGTCCAAAATTGATCTGCTTCACCTTCAAAATGGTAAATAGCCAGAATGACTTTTTCATGTTCCGAACAGTGAAGTATGGAAAATGTCTTTTCAATGGTACTGATCCATTGTTCAGCAATAAGTGGATCAGAAGACACATTAAAAGAAGGTGGATGTTTCCTCATGAAGGACTAAATAGAATATTGTTCCCTTCTCTTCTCATTTGGAAGTCCAGAATGGTTCATAGCTTGTGTATGTATAGCAATAACATTTTTCACTCTATCTCCCATAACATTGGTTTGTTAAGGAGGATAATCATTTCATTTTCCATTACATTGATCAACACAGTTTTTTCGGGTTCCAACCACTGTCTAAAACACAAAAAGAATAGTGTGAGTGGAAAAAATCATGCTAGGGAAAAAACATAATAAATGGGGAGTACCTTCGATATATAACATCTTAGGTTTAGTTCTAATATTGTTTCCATAATTCTAGGACTATAACCAATACGTATACTTAACCTTATGGGCATCCATAGACATTACTTAAAAATATCTGTAGAGATCTCACTAAAGTTTTCGCATCCTAGTTTCCAAAGGTTAACTAATCCATTCCTCTGATACCAACTGTAGAGACCCAAAGCTTGACTTACATAGGAATTACATTAATTTTCCGGAATACTTAATACATAACAAAAAACAAACACTAAAGGACCGTAATAGTTTAGTGTCTTTGGAAAATTAGAACATAATCTTCTTATCATGGTGAAAGATCTTCAACATCTCCGATAAATATTTTCCCCTTTTGGTTTTCTTACCTAAAACATTTCATTAAATCATGTGGAAAAGAAAAAATATAAAGGGTGATCTCTAATGCTCAGTAAGGGTAATCATGGATAAAATAAAACAAATCATATACATTTGAAGATAAAAAACATTGAACATAATGTTTAAACATCAAAATCTTGGGAAATGACATAAAACATGGCAATAGATAAGGCATATATCATAAAAACATTAATCATGATAAAATAGAAATGGAATAAAACATGAGATTGTGGAAAACATTAAGCACATGATATGATTTCCATAGTAGCCAAGGCATTGCTTCCAAGAGTATCTTAGTGGACAAAGTCCCTTTCTGAATTGAGTTCACTCCTCGTTCCAGTCCAGTATTACTAAACCAGATTAACGTATTGTTCTATCCATGTTTATCTCATGAGATATAAATCTTTACCCGATGCATTGGAGGGAGATATAGGTCCCATCGATCTCTTATTGAAATCATTCTTTTGTGTGCCACAAAATCATGAATCATACATCATAGCATAACCCATGTAATAGAATGGGATTCTTAAACATCATGCCATCATAACATAATCTATAAAAAATGGATATAATTTTATCATAATAAGAATCAAACCATGTAAATAATTGAGACATTATACATTAAACATAAACATATTAAATAATGTCATTTTATATGGAAAATAGTTTTGATAAAACACTTGACATGAATTATTGAGGAAAATATCCTTTCTTCTTCAAAATCATTTTCTTTTCACAAAATGCAATGTAATTTTAAAAGAAAAGGGTTTTGTTGAAAATAATCATGCAACATTATATAGGAAGCGTCATGAAAATGAGGCTTTATGAAACTGTAAAAATCCATTCACGCCGTATAAGTTAAGAATAACATTCTCCTCGTACTTTATCCAGAAAAGTCAAAAAATACCTTGTATGGTAAAAAGAATATTCCTTACATAACATGTAGTAAAAGTCAAAAATGTGTAAAAAGATCTTTAAAAATACATGAAACCATCTTTAGAAAATATGGACATGGATGATAAATATAACCCCAGTAAATACTTACGAATAAACAATCTCAGATAAAAATGAGATTGGAAAAGTTATCCCTTACCTTATGTACGATATGTTTCATATGTATCTGAGCCTCCTAAAATAATGATTTAAATAATGTAATTTACTTATTATAGAATCATATTAATTGTTATGATATCATCTTTGGGTCACTTATGACTTTATATTTCCCGTTCTTTTGTAAATTACATGTTAAAGTAGTGTTTTTGTAAAATCGTTTCATTTATCGTACGTGTTTCGACTTGTTGTTCTTGATATTATTACATATATCATGACATACTTAATTCCAGAATGTAAAACATGATTTATATATAATATATATTCATCATATTCATATATATAAATGATAGATCGATAAATGGAATGAAATACACCGTTTATGGAGACGGTAGGCTGTACGTACAGATGAACGTTGTTTTTGTTTTCTTATTGAATTGAATGGAATTAAGTAGATGACATAAATATATGTATATATAAATAAAGTATCATTATTATGTCATATATTTCATTATTATTCATTATATATAGTTTATAATCATTCATGACTGGTTAACAAGTAGAATGAATCTCATCGCGTCGTGGAGACGGTAGTCCGTACGTACGCACGAGCCATGATATAATTTCCATGATCATGGAATTGTATTGATGTTTATGTATAATATTTCAGAATCAATATTACATTACAATAATAATATATAGTTATTTATTTACACCATTATACATATCCATGTAAGGTGGTGGTGGAAAACAGATTACACCACAGCGTGGAGACAATATTCTGTACGTACGCATGCACAATGATTTCGTTTCCGTAGGACGGATAGAAGATGAAATTAGGTTGTTTCATATTTATAATAACATATCAGTATATGAGTGATACAGATGTTATTAATTTAAAATGAGATAACTGAATAAGAAGAAGTATAAGAAGAAAGAAACTTGAGAGAATCAGAAGAATAGATTACCTCTACTTCGACGCACCTCGTTTAACCCTTCACTTAAGGAAGTAGAGTTTGTCTTTTGAGAAGACCATAACCTCCAAGAATTTTGGTAGGGAAGTGGAGAAGAGAAATGGGTAGGGTTTGGACGAACTTCAAGGCTCAAAAGGTTGTGAAGAGTAGAGGGAAGGGGTGCTCTTATTAGAAGGGATTAGAGGGGCACCTTAGGAAAACATAAAATATTATTTAATAATAAATTCATATTCCGTTTTAATAGCTAAGAATTGATTTATTTAGAATATAAGGTGGGGATGGGTTGAAATAATCTCAAAAAATAGATTTTAGACAAGTTTAGGTTACTATTTTATCCTCAGCATTTAGATTTAACTCTAAGTTAAATAATCTAACTTTTACCATGTCTTTTTGTTTTCTTACACTATATAGTTAATAAATATAATATAACATGCCAAAAGAACCCCAAGTGGTTCATTTTTAATATATATATATCCTTATCTAAGTCATTGGATCAAATCATAGATTTTTAGGAATTAAATAATAGTTAATAATATAATATTTTAAAAAAAACTATTTTATGTCAATTTTGACACTATTTGGTACATGATTTATTTGGAAATTATAACAGCATGATTATTTCGAAAAAAGTTAAAAACTATTTTATGTCAATTTCTACACTATTTTAGCTTTCTAATTAATATTTATAGTCGAATTTATCTTATGTATAACCCTATATTGAAAATTATTTACTTATTAAACATTGATTTTAACGATTTTAACTCTTCTTTGAATAAATTAATAATATATGTCCTAATCAAATCCAAGTGGACCTAAGTGGTCATATTTTATTCCTAAGGTTGTTTTTGGTCGAATTAAACTTATCCAATATATTTAGGACAAGTTTTAGGGTAATTATAATATCATTTCTAACCATAATTACACTATTTACTTTTAACACTGGTAAATAAAAGAAAAAAGTTACTATTCACCAAAAATTAATGTTATATCGTTGAACCAAATTTTAGTCCGTGATATTAATTGTGTCTCTCGGATTTTCATAATTCCACTCACAGAAGTAGAAAATTATGTTTTATCTGAATTTCCAAATTTTCTAGGAGGTGGGTAAAAGACGGTGAAAAGTTCAATAAAATTTTTATATATCTAAAATTATTATAAAATTACTCAAATGAATTACAATGAAATTATATAGCTATTATGTATCAATTTTGAACTAAAATAAATTTAAATAAAATAAATAATTATTTAAATAAAAAGTCGGGTTTTAAATAGTATCCGGGTGTTTTCACTATTCATCAAAAATTGAATGTTTTCAGAAAAATACCAAAAATTCACCCTAAGAAAATTTTGATACTTCAAATCCAAAAATGAAGACCATTTTGAATGATAAAATTTATAAAATTTCAAGGATTGGGTATTACTATTCATAACAGCTAGTTCATAATATTATAATAATATATCGTTTAGTGAAACTCGGTATTGTGTACTACACACACTATCGAGGAAGGTCTTGATTGCGTGTATTACAAACCAAGTCAGGGATGTGTGTAGTGAAAGCACAATTTGGTGTTTTGTATAACATAATCAAAACTTATTTCATTTATACAATAAACAAAATCTATACTTAATGTTGTGTATAATAATTTCCACAAAACGAACTTGAAATTGTGTGTAACACGAGCCAAGAATAGTGTTTCGTATACTACAAGCTAATAAATTGTTTCATTTCGTACAAGCTAAACTTAGTGTAGTGTATAATAGAAGACATCAATGAAATTAAAATAATATTTTTCATAAAATCTCAGGCTGTAACATTCTACCCCCTTTAAAATGAATTTCTCCCTCGAAGTTCATCGGGGTAATAAATGGTATACTACATGAAAGTTTCTTTAATAGAAACGCACATCATAAAAAGGAATACCAAAACATGACATTAAAAACTAAAGTATGAAATGTAAAGGTTACCGAAATTAACTAATCATTGGGTTTCCATATAGGATAACATAGGTGAAAATATGGATATAGAAGAAAAATCTAGCAATCAAATTCTGATGGAGAGTGGTAGAGAACATGGCTATGAAAAATCCAATAATCACAAAGCCATAAATTTGTGATTCTCTAATGTACCATCTGATTCAAAAGATATAAGAGCACTAGGACAACATTTTTTGTTTTCAATATCATTTCCCTATAATTGATGTATGAAAAGAAATACTTACATGATTTTGGTATAATCTCAATGGTTTTCGTTCCATGAACAATTTACACTTCATCTCTTAAATAAATGATGTTGAATTTGTTATTTGTGAAGTGTTATCAGATCATGTGATAGAATGACAGGTCATTCCATCTATTTCTATCACAAAAAGTTTAGTATTGTTTAAGGATAGAATTTTTTCGATATTATTTATGAAATGTTATAATAATATATTTTTAGAAAAAGGACAACATGCAGGACATGAGAAAACCTGTCACGTCGGAAAAGGATGCGGGAATCATACCCACAACCAAAGTACGACATGCCTTTATCGCCTACCACTAGCCTATAGGATGTCCCTGGTTTGTAGAAACTAGTTTTACTTTATTAAGTGCTATGATATGTGAATTATAAGTCCATTTTAGTAACCATATAAGATTAATCTCATATATCATAGCGCTTAAAAATAAAACTAGTTTCTACTAACCAGGGACATCATGTAGGCTAGTGGTAGGCGATAAAGGCATGTCGCACTTTGGTTGTGTGTTTGATTCCCGCATCCTTGTCCAACGCGACGGGTTGTCGCGTGTCCTGCAGGTTTTCCTTTTTCTAAAAATAAATTATTATATCACTCCATCAATAATATCAAAACATTTCTAGCCTTAAACAATACTAACTTATGTCTAACATAATCCATTCAAATCTTTAATCTTATCCAAAATACTTTTGTCCAATCTTATAGTATAAAGAAAACTATTACTAAAAATGTCATCTACCGAGCATGTGAATACAATCATTTATCCCCCATATAAGATATATCTTGTTGGTCACATTCCAAACATGTGAATACCTTAATCATGCATTCTATTGAAAAATGAATACCCATTGAATCTTAGTGAAAACATGAATGATGTAAAAAGTTAAATCTTTCCACATACCAAAATCCAAAAATTCTATATACTCAAACCATGGTATAACTTTTTCCTTATATCAGTCATGAGCTCATGAATACTGTCAAACATTTCATTTTCTCCTTATCCCTTCATTATTCACATATCATCTTCTTTCCAAAAATATATCAATAACTTTCCATGGTTTCTGGTACCATAAAATTATTGAAAACCACAATAGACTAATACATAAATATTTCAATATTCCACGATAATATATACAACATTATTTTGGAATCCCATTATGTAAATACTTAATCAGTCCACAACAACATTTTCATACTGAACATCACAATTAGTGATCGCATGTGACTTCCCTTTATCCTTTGACTTAAGAGGTTTCTCACGTTGATCATCATTAGCCCTTGGATTAGGGAATTGATTATCATAATGCCCCATTTCATTGCACTTGAAGCATTGAAGTGTGGGAGGTGCGTTCTATGCAGTCTTTTCTTTATTCACATCATTAGAAACCCTTTTTCTATTACTTCGACACTCAGCTACTCGATGACCTTCTTTTCCACACTTAAACATTTTCTAGTCCATTTAAGACAATCTCCACCACGATTATTTCCACACTTTGAGCATAAAGAAATATTCATCTTCTTTCCACCATTATACTGAGATTCCTCCTTGAAATTCATCTTTCATTTCTTGTCAAAACCATGAGATGAATTTGTAATACCAACTTCCATTTTTACCTTGATATCACAACACACAATTTCTTCATAGCTATTGAAGTCTCTTATAGCTAATTCCCTTCAAAGACTTGGTTTTAAGCCACTGAAGAATCGATCAACTTTACTTTCAGGTGGGATGATAAATACAAATGCATACCTTTCAAGCCTCGTAAAATTCGTTTCGTAAATACCAAAAGATTCATCATCCTTTTGCTTAAGATCATGGAAATCCTTTTCCATTTTTGTTCGAAGAATTCGAGGGAAGTACTTACTGAAAAATAAGTCCTTGAACTCATACCATTCCATGGATTCAATTTCATCTCAGGGCCTTGTATTCTTAATTAGAGTCCACCATTGATCCGATTCACCTTCTAAACGGTAAATAGCCAGAATGACTTTTTCATGTTCCGAACAGCGAAGTATGGAAAATGAATTTTCAATGGCACTGATCCATTGTTCAGCAATAATTGGATCAGACGACCCATTGAAAGAAGGTGGACGTTGCCTCATGAAGGACTCAATAGAATATTGTTCCTTTCTCTGCTCATTTGGAAGTCCAGAATGGTTCATAGATTGTGTAAGTATAGGAATAATATTTTTCACTCCATCTCCCATAACATTGGTTTGTTCTGGAGGACAATCATTGCATTTTCCATTACATTGATCAAAACGGTTCCTTCGGGTTCTAGCCATCGTTTAAAACACAAAAAGAATAGTGTGAGAGGCAAAAATCATTCTAGGAAAAACAACATAATAAATGGGGAGTACCTTAGATATATAACATCTTAGGTTTAGTTCTAATATCGTTTCCATAATTCTAGGTCAATAACCTATACGTAAAATTAATCTTATGGACATCCATAGACATTCCTTAAAAATATATCTAGGGATATCACTAAAGTTTTCGCATCCTGGTTTCCAAAGAATAACTAAACCTTTTCTCTGATACCAACTGTAGAGACCCAAAGCTTGACTTACATAGTCATTACATTAATTTTTCGGAATACTTAATACATAACAAAAACAGACACTAAAGGACCGTAATAGTTTAGTGTCTTTGGAAACTCAGAACATAATCTTCTTATCATTTTGAAAGATCTTAAACATATCCCATAAAGATCTACCCATTTTGGTTTTCTTACCTAAAACCTTTCTTTAAATCATGTGGAAAATAAATCATATAAATGGTGATCTCAAATTCTCATTAAGGGTAAGCATGGATAAAATAAAACAAATAATATACATTTGACGATAAAAAAACTTGAACATAATGTTTAAACAACAAAATCTTAGTCAATGACATAAAACATGGAAATACATAAAGGCATAGATCATAAAGAAACATTAATCATGATAAAATAGCATTTGAATAAAACATGTGATTTTGGAAACCATTAATCACATGATATTAATTTCATTGTAGCCAAGGCATTGCTGCCAAGAGTATCTTAGTGGACAAAGTCCCTTTCTAAATTGAGTTCACTCCTTGTTCTAGTCCTGTATTACTGAACCGGATTAACTTATTGTTCCAGCCATGTCTATCTCATGATATATAAATCTTTACCCAATGCATTGGAGGGAGATATAGGTCCCACCCATCCATATTGAAATCATACTTTCGTGTGCCACAAAATCATGAATCATACATCATAGCATAACCCATGTAATAGAATGGGATTCTTAAACATCAAGCCATCATAACATAATCCATAAAAAATGGATATAATTTTATCATAAGAAGAATCAAAACATTTAAATAATAGGTATATTATACTTGAAACATAAACATTTTAAATAATGTCATTTTAGATGGAAAATAGTTTTGATAAAACACTTGAAATTAATTCTTGAGGAAAATATACTTTATTCTTCAAAATCATTTCCATTTCACAAAATGATATGTAATTTTAAAATAAAAGGGTTTTGTTGAAAATAATCATGCAATCTTGTATACGAAGGTTCATGAAAATGAGTCGTTATGAAACTGTAAAAATCCATTCACACCGTATAAGTTAAGAATAACATTATCCTCGTACTTTTTCCAGAAAATTCAAAAAGTACCTAGTATGGTAAAAAGATGATTCATTATATAACATGTAGTAAAAGTAAAAAATGTGTAAAAAAGACTTTAAAAATACATGAAACCATCTTTATAAAAAAGGGACATGGATGATATATATAACCCCATTAAATACTTACGAATAAACAATCTCTGATAAAAATGAGATTGGAAAAGTTATCCTTTACCTTTTGTACGATATGCTTCATATGTATCAGAAACTCCTATATAATGATTTATATAATGTCAATTTATTATTATAGAATCATATTAATTGTTATGATATCATATATGGTTCACTTATGACTTTATATTTCTTGTTCTTTTTTAAATTCCATGTTAAAGTAGTGTTTTGGTAAAATTGTTTCATTTATCGTACATGTTTCGACTTGTTGTTCTTGATATTATTACATATATCTTGATTTACATAATTCCAGATTGTAAAACATGATTTATATATAAAATATATTAATCATATATATATATATACGATAGATCGATAAATGGAATGAAATACACCGTTCATGGAGACGGTAGGCTGTACGTACGCATGAACGTTGTTTTCGTTTTCTTATTGAATTGAATGGAATTAAGTAGATGACATAAATAAAAATATACATAAATCCATTATCATATTTTTGTAATATATTTCATTATTATTCATCATATATACTTTATAATCATTCATGAATGGTTAACAAGGAGAATGAATCTCATCGCATCGTGGAGACGGTAGTCCGTACGTACGCACGAGTGATGATATCAGTCCCATGATCGTGGAATTGTATTGAAGTGTATGTAAAATATTTCATAATCAATATCACTTTATAATAATAATTTAATGTTATTTATTTACACCATTATACCCATCCAAGTAAGGTGGTGGTGGAAAATAGATTACACCATGACGTGGAGATGGTATTCTGTACGTACGCATGGGCGGTGATTTCGTTTCCGTAGGATAGATAGAAGATGAAATTGGGTTGATTAATATTTATAATAACATATCATTATATGAGTGATAATGATGTTTTTAATTTATAATGATACAACAAAAGAAGAATAAGTAGA
Source organism: Viscum album (assembly GCA_963277665.1). Lineage (NCBI taxonomy): Eukaryota > Viridiplantae > Streptophyta > Magnoliopsida > Santalales > Viscaceae > Viscum > Viscum album. Next base: position 49,462,607 of record OY728143.1, on the reverse strand, counting down.
AGAAAAAGAAACTTGAGAGAATCGGAAGAAGAGATTACCTCTTCTTCAACGCACCTCTTTAAGACATCTGTTAAAGAAGTATAGATGGTCTTTTGAGAAGACCGGAACATCCAAAATGTTTCTAGGGAATTTTATAAGATAAATTGGAAGGGTTTGGCTGAGCTTCAAGGCACAAAAATGTGTGAAGAGAAGATGGATGGGGTGCCCTTTTTATAATGGAGGAGAGGGGCACCTTAGGAAAACTTAAAATATTATTTTATAGTAAAGTCATATTCAGTTTTTAATTTCTCAAAATTGATTTGTTTCAAAGCTAAAGTGGGGATGGGTAGAAATATTTTCAACCAATAGATTTTAGAATTGTTTAGGTTACCATTTTATCCTTATCATTTAGATTTAACTCTTAGTTAAATAAATTAACTTTTACCGTGTCTTTTTGTTTTCTTACACTATATGGTTAATAAGCATAATATAACAAGAAAAACGAACCCCATGTGGTTCCTTATTAATATATATATCTTTATCTAAGTCATTTGGACTATCTTTATATTTTTAGGAATAAAATAACAATTAATAATATAACAATTTGATTTAAAAACTATTTTATGTCAATTTTGACACTATTTGGTACTTGATTTATTTGAAAATTATAACAGCATGATTAGTTCTAAATAAGTTACTTAAATCAAGACTAACATGTCATATTAACCACGAAAATTTGTGTAATTCATAAAAATTCTAAAATTACATTTATTTGTGTATTTATAACATCTATTATGTTAATATTTCATTAATAAGGAAATTACTGCATTATCATTGTGTGATGAATAAATTAAATAATTTAATGTCTACAAATTATAAATAAAATAAAATTATCTAAGAAATCTGTTTGTCTTTCTAATGAATATTTATAGTCTAATTTATCTCATGTATAACCCTATATTAAAAATGATTTAGTTATTAAACATTGATTTTAACAATTTTAACCCTTCTTTAAATAAATTAATAATAACTGTCCTAAAATAATCCATGTGGAAAAAAATGGTCATATTTTATTCCAAAGGTTGTTTTTGGTCGAATTAAATTTATCCAATAGAATTTGGTCATGTGTTAAGTTAATAATAATATCATTTTTAACCTTAATTAACCTATTTACTTTTAACCATTGTAAATAAAAGAAAAAAGTTATTATTCACCAAAACTTATTTTCATCTCATTGAACCACATTTTATTCCTTCATATAAACCGTGGCTCTCGGATTTTCGAAATTCCAATCACAGAAGTGGGAAAATTACGTTTTATGTGAATTTCCAATTTTTCATATGAGGTGGGTAATAGACGGTGAAAAGTTGAATAACATTTTTATATATATAAAATTATTATAAATTTATTCAAATGAATTACATTGAACTTATATAGGTATTATGTATCAATTTTGACCTAAAATGTAATGTCCCGGACCTCTCCGGCCCATTCCTTTGTCAAAAAGAAGGTCAAGAAGTGTTCTGGGGTGTAAAATGGACTTTTACACACTTTCCAGAATTTTGAATCTACACGCCGTGTGGTTTGAGTACACACCGTGTACCCCCTTCCCGGGTATACCCCGTGTTGCAGACCGTGTCCTTGCTGTGTGCAATAATGTGTGCACGTTGTTTGTCCAGTTCTACACGCCGTGTAGTCCCTCCCCGCATTCGCGTTACTAGTCAACGGCCGTGTACCGTGTTGGAGCCGTGTCCTTTTCGTATGCAATGAATGAGTATATGTCGTGTGTCCAAACTGCACGTCGTGTTGTCCTTCCCCGCGTATGCGTTACCCTCAAACCGTGTGTTGACCAGTCAATGGCCGCAGAACCGTGTTGGAAGCCGCATGGAGACCGTGTGAAGGAACCGAGTACACGCCATGTACCATAAAGTACATGCCGTGTACTTTTGATTTTCACGCCTATAAAGGAGGGGTCTCCTCCTCCTTTCAACTCTAACCTCTCCTCCCCTCCCCTCTGAGGAGAGCTCTCCCAAGAGACTCGAAGGCTCTTCCTACCATAACTTCTTCGTCCGAGCTCCGATTTATGATCCGTCAGGGACCACAGGATCATAATGACAAGGCAGAGCTTCTGAGCTTGGATCCATTGACTTTCCATTGGCCTTTTCTTTTCTAATTCCACCCAAGGAGGTTTGGCTGGGACCCGACAGAAGTGACGAACATCGACGGACATCTTCTAAGGTTGATCCGGAGGAGCGTTGCAATGAAGGACCTGTTGAGGTAGGGATCATACCTTCATCTCTCTAATTTGTGCACCATGCGGGGTTGGTGTTCTCATGTTTATGTGAAACACTTTTGATCCAGTTTAATGAAGATAATAACTGGCTTATGCAACGGGGTTGGGACGTTGTGATTGCTGTTACTTTATATCCTATGATATTATGTTGTGAATTGAATGAGCTTCTACCTACTGAAAATCACGGTCGTTGGGAGCCTTTGCTTACACAATTAAATATTACCCTCTCCTTCTGGAGTTTATTATGGGTGGAAACCTTGTGGGATGTGGAAATTGGTTAACCACGTAAAGTTGGCTGTTTAAAATCTGGAACCCTTGTGTGATCACCCCGGTTAAACAAAAATGGAATAATGAACATGTGGGTGTTGGCTTGGATACGTGGCATGTAATGGGGGTGTTTTGTGGGTTTTTGTTGATAGGGCGAGCAGTGGGGCTGCGTTTGACTAGGTTGTGGGTTAGTGTGAATGTTTTGATGGTAATGGGCAGCGAGGTTGCGATAAATGCTATTAATGAGATATTGATGTATGGGATTCGGTGCAGTTGTGGTTATGGCGGTTGGAAGCAGGGCTGCAGGGTTGGGTTTTAATGTGAACGGGTTTTGGGTTGTGATTAATAAATAAAATGTGGAAGAGTTAATAAATGGTGGGGAATGTTTGTGGAATGGGAATAATAATCAATGGGACTTGTATGTTGATATGAAGGGATTGGTTGTGTTGCTTATATTTTCCTAACTTGATTTTTGGATGGAAGGGATATGTTTTATGAATGATCGATGTGGCTTGGTTGTTGATAGTTTCCCAGTAGTTAAGGAACTCATAAACTAATTTTTCTGAAACATGAAAAACTAAATGGGGTGGGGGTTGTTGTTGTATACATGCTTCGTGGTAGCAGCGCCGAGGCACCCGCTAAGTTTCTCTGTTTAGAAGCCACAGGTTGGGCTGCGTGTTTGGTATATATATATTTCTATTTCTTTTGTGTTTTATCGCACCCCACACATGTTGATCACTTAGTGCCGAACACTCCCATTTTATGGGAGAGGGTTTTTTTCCCTTAGTTACTAGCTCATTTTTTCTCCTTCTCCCCTAGGATGTGATGGCATGAGGCGACCTTACACACAGGACTCTTCGGGTAGGTTTCAATTGGGGTGGTTATAGCCCAAGACTCTTCGAACAGGTTCTACTGTTTCCCAAGAATCTTCGGGATGAGGCCCAGGTGTGTGCGGGCGGGATACGTGGTTGTGAGGCCCAGGTGTGTGCGGGCGGGGTACATGGATGTGAGGCCCAGGTGTGTGCGAGCGAGATACGTGGTTGTGAGTCCCAGGTGTGTGCGGGCGGGATACGTGGTTGTGAGTCCTAGGTTTGTGCGGGTGGGATACGTGGTTGTGAGGCCCATGTGTGTGCGGGCGGGAAACGTGGTTGTGAGGCCCAGGTGTGTGCGGGCGTGATACCTGGTTGTGAGGCCCAGGTATGTGCGGGCGGGGAGAGTGTGGCAGCGTCAGGACGTTTGTCATTAGGAAGAGCAGCTAACTAAAGGGAAATGGTGCGGGGTACCCAATACTCTTGTTTCTTATATACTACTACCTGTTGTTCTTGTGTTTTGGTGAGTGTGTCTGGTGAGGTTGGGTGGATAGAATTCCTTGCTAGGTTTCTTCTGTTGTTCTAACGGGGCATTAGTATGTCTCCCCACATGTCCACGAGAGCATTAGGTTTCTCTACTGAGTATACATGTATGCTCACACTACGTTTACTTTAAGGATTCCAGGAGGACTACCAGGGCCGTGCGGGACCCTACTAGTCGGACAGTTGGAGTTGCTGCAGTTTTTTTGTACTTGTTTCCTTTTTGGTATTGTACTTTGAGCTTTCTTGTACTTGTACCTTTTTTATAAAATTTGTATAAACATGCATGTTGTCTTGGTTTGGGTTTATTTCTATACACTTGTCCTTTTTTTCCTTTTGGTGATTGACTTGTCCTATTTCCCAATCTTTAAAAATAAAAAGGGTAATGCCTCACATATTTGTGAAAAACTCATACCCTTGGTTCTATTCACCACCCCGGGGTCTACTAGAGGCAGGACTCGGGGTGTCATTTTGTCCCTTTCGCCATTGCCAGCTCAGGAGGGGCTTCTTTGGTGGAGGGGGTCGTGACAGAACGGTATTAGAGTTGAGGTTGAGAGATAGGATGGAGTCTGGATTTAGGACCATTGAGGATTGCATGGGATGGTAGGGTGATAATGTTAGTCAATCTTGGGGTGTGACATAGGCCAGGGAATACTGTCTAGGACACGGGATTTTAGGGCCCCTCGTGATCCGATGAAAGGACTCTGAGCCTACCGAACGACCAACTGAGACTAAATTGATTGCAGGGTAGCGACCCTAGGGAAGGTACATGCATCATCAGGATGGTGTTTTACTATATTTGGGTGTTCTGGGAAAGAAATTGATATAAAATGATAAAATGAAACCTTGAGTTTTTCCATAGTACTTGGGATTAGGCGATCCTTTTTTACCATACAGCTATGGCACCTGGACGTCGTCCCTGGGTGGCTCCGACGGCCGAGGCCCAGTAGATACAGGCGGTCGATCAGTTGAGGATTGACCGAGAGGAGGAAGATAGCCAGTGGCAAAAGACTCTCTGTTCTTTGCAGCGACAAACCCACAAGAAGTACGAGGGTAGTACTTCAGATACGGAGACGAAGGGGTGGCGTGAGGAGATAGGGATCGCTTTTACCTCGATCCGTGCTCCGAGGGAGTATTGGGTTCCCTTAGTAGTCAGTCATCTGAGAGGTGCGGCGTGACAGTGGTGGACACTCTACCTCGGAGAGAGGATAGAGGAAGAGGTTCCATGGGCTGACTTTGAGAAGGAATTCATAGAGGAATTCCTTTCTTCCATGATCAAGGAAGAGAAGCAGCAATAATTACTCTCCCATTAGTAGGGGAGTATGTCGGTACGAGATCTGGGGATCAAGTTCAAGGATCTCATGCACTTTGCTCCGGATCTCATTTCGGATGAGGAGTCTCGGGCGAGACGTTTGGAGGAGGCGCTTCGTCCTTTGCTCCAGTATGTTGTCACCCCCTTCACCCTTCCAATGTACTTGGTGGTACAGAAGAAGGCAGGGGTTGTAGAGAGGATGCACTCTCTGGGAGGTGCACCCCGAGAGGGGATCCAGCCAGGATCGTCGAAGGGGAAGGCAGTCAGCAGCAGGGCTCCTGCGACGGGACTTTCCAGGTTCAGGCCATTGGGGAGTAGGCCCCCAGTAGTTCCAGTTCATATCATCAGGTCCTCGTACCTTTTTCACGAGCCCGGGACCGTGTTGTTTTTCTTGTGGAGGTTTCGGACACGTTCAGAGTCGGTGCCCGACCCGAGTTCAGTATGGTGGAGGTGGGCAGGTTCAGTGCCCACCTTAGCAGCAACAGTTGTCGGCGAGGCCCATCCAGCAGCAGCAGGACCATGCCCCTCTGAGGGCAGACCTTGGGGGAGGAGTCCGACCTCAGGGTGCTTCTTAGGGAACTCGACCAGGGCGTGGTCGGGGAGGTGGATGACATCAGGGAGGCAGAGGAGCTGTGTGTGGATAGTAGCACGCGGCAGAGTAGGCAGCTCCAGCGGGACTAGAGGTGGTACGTGGTACAATTTGTTTGTTCATCACTCTTTTTTCTTCTTTTTTTGATTCGGGAGCCTTACACTCTTTTGTTTCACCTAGTCTAGCCCATTCTTTGGGATTGGAAGTAGATAGACTTTCTGTACCACTGGTACTAAGTACACTAGTTGGAGGCTAGACCAGCGTATCTTGTATTTGTCGAGGATGTGGGATGACATTGGGACCACATCAATCTAGTGGGGACCTTTTTCTGTTATAGATGCATCCATACAATGTCATCCTAGGAATCTACTGGTTGTTTTATATTAGTGCCATTATCGAATGCTTTCGGAGAAGAGTCGTGTTCTCCGACGTGGATGGGCATCGCCTATCTTTTGTTGGAGAGAGGAGCTATCAGGCGGGAAGCCAGCATTTGGAGCCTCTCCTTTCTGTTTTGGGCGGGTTATCAGTGGTTCCAACTGATACAGAGATGATGGATGTCCCTAGATGTTGTTGGGGATTTCCTCGATGTTTTTCCTGAGGAGGTTGAAACTCTACCCCCTGACATGACGTTGAGTTCGGGATAGACTTACAGCCTCGTGCCCCTCCGATTTCGATGGCACCTTATCAGATGGAACCTTCGAAGTTGTTGGAGTTGAGGATTCAGATTGACGATCTGATGGAGAAGGGTTTTGTTCGACCCAGCGTGTTTCGATGGGGTGCTCCATCTTTGTTCGTGAAAAAAGAATATGGTGGTCTCAGGCTATGCATAGACTACTGAAGGTTGAACCAGGTAACGGTCAAGAACTGCTACCCCCTTCCAAGGATAGATGATATCTTCGACCAACTGAGGGGAGTAGGTTGGTTCTCAAATATTGATCTGCGATCGGGATATCATCAGCTGAGGGTGAAGGATAGTGACATCTCGAAGACGGATTTTAGGTGCATGTATGGGAACTTCGAGTTTGTAGTGATGCCGTTTGGAGTTACCAATGCACCGGCTGTGTTCATGGGACTCATGAACTTTGTCTTCCGAGAGTTTCTGGACCGGTTCGTCATTGTGTTTATCAAAGATGTCCTGATCTACTCAAGATCAGAGGAGGAGCACTTTGAGCATCTCAGGGTAGTCTTGGAATTCCTTCGACCCCACCAGCTTTACGGGAAATTGTCGAAGTGTATGTTGTTGACACAAGAAATTCACTTCCTTGGGCACGTGGTGTCTCAGCATGGAGTGTCAGTGGACCCGTCAATGGTGGAGATAGTTGTTTCTTGGGCAGCACCCAAGAGCGTGGCAGAAGTTCGTAGCTTCCTGGGGTTAGCAGGTTAATATCAGAGGTTCGTTTCAGACTTCTCTCGAGTTGCTGATCCATTGAATTCTCTGATGAGGAAGAACCAGGACTTCCTATGGAGCGAGCAGTGCCAGAAATCTTATGAATACCTGAAGGAGAAGTTGGCCAGTGATCATGTACTCAGTTTTCCAGAAGAGGGGTTGTTGTATAAAGTGTTTTGTGATGCTTCTGGCCTTGGTCTGGGGTGCGTGCTGATGCAGAAGAAGGGAGTGATTTGTTATGGGTCTAGGCAGTTGCACCCTCATGAGCATAACTATTCCACCCATGACCTGGTTATTGTAGCAGTATTGTTCACACTGAAGTTGTGGTGACATTACCTCTTTGGAGAGTGCTTTGTGGTCTTCTCAGATCTCAAGAGCCTGTGTTATATCTTCTCCCAGCGTGACCTGAACTTACGGCAGTGGAGATGGGTCGAGTTTCTCCAAGACTATAAATTTGAGATATTTTACACTGAAGGTAAGGGAAACGTTGTGGCTGATGCCCTGAGCAGGAAGTCGCATCAGGAAGTTGTTCGAGAATCTGCTGATTCATGGAAGGCGATGGGAGAGTTGGTTGCCTTGCACTTTGATACCAGGGTAGAAGGTGTTAAAGGCTGTTTATTTTAGATGACGGTGCAGTCCTCCTTGTTGCAGTAGGTGGAAGAGTCCCAGTGGAGGGACTCTGAGGCAGAAGTGATGTTGGATTGTGTCGATCATGGGAATGCTACGGAAGGATGGTCAAAGGACAGCTGACATCAGATGCTTTTCCATGGAAGGTTGTTTTTTCCAGAGGCGATGCATGAGGGAGTTCTCTGTGGGTTCTATAGCTCAGCCTTGGAGGTACATCCAGGTGTTTCAAAAATGTACTGAGGCCTGAGGGATCAGTTTTTGTGGCCTGAGGTGAAATGAGAAGTGGCGGTGTTTGTGGATAAATGCCTAGTGTGTCAGCAAGTGATGGTTGAACACGGTGTTCCCAGTGGTTTGTTGCATCCTTTAGATGTCCCCGAGTGGAAGTGGGATGACATCTAGATGGACTTCGTCATAGGACTAACCAAAGCTCAGGGTGGTTATGATGCTGTCTGGGTGGATGTGGATCGACTGACGAAATCAGCTCCCTTCTTAGCAATCAAGGAGTCGGGCCCGGTGAGTACCTTAGCACAGAGGTACATAGATGAGGTGGTACGCTTTCATGGAGTTCCAAGGACTATCGTCTCAGATCGGGATACTCGGTTTACCTTACAAGTCTGGAGGGGGATACAACATGCTTTTGGAACCCAGCTATGCTTGGGCACTGCTTTCCACCCCTAGACCGATGGGAAGACAGAGCAGACTATCCAGACCTTGGAGGACATGCTGCGAGCATGCGTTCTGGATTTCGGGGGATCATGGGTATGACACTTACCTTTAGTAGAGTTGCCTACAACAACAGCTTTCACTCTACTATTGGCATGACACCGTTTGATTCTTTGTATGGATGGCCATTTCATTCGCCCATTTGCTAGGCCGAGGTTGGTGAGACAGGTGCACTTGGGCCAGAGGTAGTGCAGAGCACTACAAAGAAAGTCCAGCTTGTACGTGAGAGGATGAATGTGGCTTAGGACCGACATAAGTCTTATGCTGATCGTCGGAGGAGGCCCTTGGAGTTCGAGGTTGGGGATCATGTGTTCTTGAAGGTTTCCCCTCGACGTGGGCAGTGGAGGTTTGGGAAGGGAAGCAAGATCTCACCAAGGTTCATCAGACCTTTTGAGGTGTTGAGGCATGTTGGCGAGGTGGCATATCAGCTATCACTTCCACCTCAGTTGGTGAAGGTTCATGACGTCTTCCATGTCTCTCAGCTTCTTCGGTACTTACATGACGACTCCCACATTATCGACTGGGGAGAGTTAGATATGGGGGACGACGCGACCTTCGAGGAACTACCAGTTAGGATTGAGGATCGTAAAGAGAAGGTGCTCCGTGGACGAACCATTTCGTTGGTTAGTGTGTTTTGGAGGCATGGAGGCCTCGAGGAGAGCACTTGGGAGAGGGAGACCTAGATGCACGCTCAGTACCCGGAGTTGTTTTGACCTATGTTTTACCTTGTTCTTCTGAGCTTTGTGTTGATGTTGTACTATGTACCTTTGATATATGGAATGCTTGGCTTGTCAGTTGTGAGAACTTTTGTTTCCTTGTTCCCTGGTAATGTGTGGCATGTCCAGATGTGTGGGAGAGGGAAAAACCTGACCCTTAATAAAGACTCATTAAAGCGGATGTGATTGAACCCATGCGGGCGAGTCGGTTCCGCCTAAAGAGGATAATATCTCGACATAGGAGAAGGAATTTCCCAAACCCACATGTTCGGGATGTGTGTTGGTTGTGTGGTGTTGAGGTTAGTGCGAGTTGAAAAATCCTAATGTATGAAAGTGGGAAGACCCAATTATTAATCGAGACGCATTAAAGAGGATGCGATTAAACCCGTGCAGGCGAGTCAGTGCCTCCTAAAGTGGATAATATCTCGACATTGGAGAAGGAATTCCTAACACAAATGATTAGGGTTGTTGGTTGGGTTCCTGATATAAAGAGAACCCTAAGTGGTATCTTGTTGGGTTTCCTCTGGGTTGGGTTTTGAATTCTAAGGGATGAGAATGTTTTAATAGGTATTTGATGTAATTCCCCAGACCTCTCCGGCCCATTCCTTTGTCAAAAAGTAGGTCACGAAGTGTTCTGGAGGGTAAAATGGACTTTTCCACACTTTCCAGAATTTTGAAACTACACGCAGTGTGGTCTGAGTACACGCCGTGTACCCCCTTCCTGGGTATACCATGTGTTGTAGACCATGTCCTTGTTGTGTGGAATAATGGGTGCATGCCGTGTGTCCAGTTCTACACACCGTGTAGTCCTTCCCCACGTACGAGTTACAAGTCAATGGCCGTGTATCATGTTGGAGCCATGTCCTTGCCATGTGTAACGAATGAGTACACGCTGTGTGTCCAAACTACACGCCGTGTAGTCCTTCCCCACATTTGTGTTACCCTCAAACCGTGTGTTGACCAGTCAAAGGCCGCGGAACCGTGTTGGAAGCCGCGTGGAGACCATGTGAAAGAACCGAGTACACGCTGTGTACCATAAAGAACACACCATGTACTTTTTCTTTTCACGCCTATAAAAGGAGGGGTCCCCTCCTTTCAACTCACACCTCTCCTCCCCTCTCCTCTGAGCAGAGCTCTCCCAAGAGACTCGAAGGCTCTTCCTACCATAACTTCTTCTTCCGAGCTCTGAATTACGATCCGTCAGCGGCCACGAGATCGTAACGATGACGCAGAGCTTCTGAGATTGGATCCGTTGACTGTCCTTGAGCCTTTTCTTTCCTACTTCCACCCGTGGAGGTTTTTCCGGGACCCGACAGAAGTGACGAACGCCGACGGACTTCTTCTAAGGTTGATCCGGAGGAGCGTTGAAATCAAGAACCAGTTGAGGTAGGGATCTTACCTTCATCTCTCTACTTCGTGCATCATGTGGGGTGGGTGTTCTCTTGATTAAGTGAAACACTTTTCAACCAGTTTAATGAAGATAATAACTGGCTTATGCAACGGGGTTGGGAAGTTGTGATTGCTGTTACTTTATATCATATGATATTATGTTGTGAATTGAATAACCTTCTACCTACTGAAAATCACGGTCTTTGGGGGCCTTTGCTTACACAATTAAATGTTTCCATCTCCTTCCGGATTTTCTTATGGGTGGAAACCCTGTGGGATGTGGAAATTGGTTAACCACGTAATGTTGGCTGTTTAAAATATGGAACCCTTGTCTGATCACCCCGGTTAAACAAAAATGGAATAATGAACATGTGGGTGTTGGATTGGATATCTGGCATGTGATTTGGGTGTGTTGTGGGTTGTTTTTGATAGGGTGAGAAGCGGGGATGCAGTTGACTTGGTTGTGGGTTGGTGTGAATGTTGTGTTGGCAATGGGCAGTGGGGCTGCGATAAATGGTATTAAAGAGACATTGATGTACGAGTTTCAGTGCAGTTGTGGTTATGGAGGTTGGTAGTGGGGCTGCAGGGTTGGGTTTTAATGTGAACGGGTTATGGGTTGTGATTAATAAATAAAATGTGAATGAGTTAATGAATGGTGGGGAATGTTTGTGGAATGGGAATAATAATCAATGGGGCTGGTCGGTTGATAAGAAGGGCTTGGTTGTGTTTCTTGTATTTTCCTAACTTGATTGGTGGATGGCAGGGATATGTTTCATGAAAGATCGATGTGGATTGGTTTTGGACAGTTTCCCAGTAGTTACAGAACTCATAAACTAATTATGCTGAAATGTGGAATCCTAAATGGGGTGGGGTTGTTGTTGTATGCATGCTTCGTGGTAGCAGTACCGAGGCACGTGCTCAGTTTCCTTGTTTAGAAGCCATAGGTTGGGATGTGTGTTTGGTATATATATATATATCTATATCTTTTTTTTGTTTTATCGCACCCCACCCATGGTGAGCACTTAGTGCCGAACACTCCCATTTTATTGAGAGGGTGTCTTTCCCTTAGTTACTAGCTCCTTCCTGCTCCTTCTCCCCTAGGATGTGATGGCTTGAGGCGACCTTACACCCAAGACTCTTCGGGTAGGTTTCCATTAGAGTGGTTATAGCCCAAGACTCTTCAGGTGGGTTCTACTGTTTCCCAAGAATATTCGGGATGAGGCCCAGGTGTGTGCGGGCGGGATACGTGGTTGTGAGGCCCAGATGTGTGCGGGCGGGATACGTGGTTGTGAGGCCCAGGTGTGTGCGGGCGGGATACGTGGTTGTGAGGCCCGGGTGTGTGTGTGTGGGATACGTGGTTGTGAGGCCCAAGTGTGTGCGGGCAGGATACCTGGTTGTGAGGCCCAGGTGTGTGCGGGTGGGATAAGTGGTTGTGATGCCTAGGTGTGTGCGGGTGGGATACGTGGTTGTGAGGCCCAGGTGTGTGCGGCCGGGGAGAGTGTGGCAGCATCAGGACGTTCATCGTTAGGAAGATAAGATAACTAAAGGGAAATGGTGTGGGGTACCCAATAATCTTGTTTCTTATATACTACTACTTGTTGTGATTATGTTTTGGTGAGTGTGGCTGGTGAGGTTGGATGGATAGAATTTCTTGCCAGGTTTTTTTCTGTTGATCTCACGTGACATTAGGATGTCTCCACACTTGTGAATGAGAGCTTTAGGTTTCCTTACTGACTATACATGTATGCTCACCCTACGTTTACTTTTTGGTTTCCAGGAGGACTACCAGGGTTGTGCGAGACCCTACTAGTTGGATAGTTGGTGTTGCTGTAGTTTGTTGTACTTGTTTCTTTATTGGTATTGTACTTTGATCTTTCATGTACTTGTACCTTATTATAAAATTTGTTTAAACTTGCATGTGGGCTTGGTTTGGGTTTATTTCTATAAACTTGTTCTTTTTTTTATTTTGGTGATTGACTTGTCCTATTTCCCGATCATTAAAAATAAAAAGGGTAATGCCTCCCATATTTGTGAAAAACTCATACCCTTGGTGCTAGTCGCCACCCTAGGGCCTACTGGAGGTGGGACTCGGGGGTCATTATCTCCCTTTCGCTATTTCCAGCTCAGGAGGGGCATCTTTGGTGGGAGGGGGTCGTGACATAAAATAACTTTAAATAAAAATAAATAATTATTTAAAAAAAATTGGTTTTTAATTAGTAACCCAGTGTTTTCACTATTCATCAAAAATTGAATGTTTTCAGAAAAATACAAAAAATTCATCCTAGGAAAATTTATTTATTTTGAATCCAAAAATGAAGTCCATTTTGAAAGGTAAAATTTATAAAATTTCAAATATTTGGTATTACTATTCATAATGGCTAGTTCATAATATTATAGTAATATCTCGTTTAGTGAAACTCAGTATTGTGTACTACCCACACTATCGCCGAAAGTCTTGATTGAGTGTAATGCAAGCCATGTAGGGATGCATGTAGTGAAAGGACTGTTTGGTGTTGCATATAACATAATCAAAACTTATTTCATTTATATATTAAACAAAAGCTATACATAATGTTGCATAAAATAATTTCCACAAAACAAACTTGAAATTGTGTGTAACACGAGCCAAGAATAGTGTTTCGTATACTACAAGCTTATACGGTGTTATGTATAGTACAAGCTAAAAATGGTGTAGTGTATAATAGAAGACATCAATGAAATTAAAAGAATATTTTTCATAAAATCTCATGGTGTAACAGTTACATAGGAAAAATTTAATCTTCAATTCAGACAACATTAACAGAATCCACGAAACATCCAAGATGATACAACCTACTAAAATTATTCCACACGAGTGGCTACACACTGTCATAAAACCCTCAACCTCATCCCTATAGATCACATATTTCTACTCAATCAAAAATGCAAGACACATGGTCTATAAGTATTATGATGAGAATGTATAGTGGCGATATATAATCTCATTTGGCCTCTCCATTGATGAAACTATAAATATATCTTTATAACATGTTCTCACGTAACATGGTCATCATATATGATATATAAGTGAAATAAAAAAATAAAATATGTATTTTGAAACAAAATTTGATCTCTTGGTTCATACCCTCGATCAGTTAGACATGTTCCATCGTGTAAATATGTCTGTGTATATATATATATATCTATGTGTATGTTTATTACCAAAAAAATAAATAAATATATATATATTAGTAAGGTGAGTAATAAGAAGAACCAAACCTCAACCGATCCTTCTATAAGATATTAGTATCAATTATAAATTAAACGAATAATGAATTATGATTGATGTCATGCACCTCAAGCCATGTATAATTATTTAATCCTTTGTTCCATAATCCTGAAAAAACACCTTCTTTGACCATTCTCTAAAATATATCTAAGAACGATATGTTACTATAGTGGGATGCATGTCCTAGCCATCAGATCACTCATACTCACCTCCAATCACCATGATGATGAAATTTTGTTTGTTATTGGATATCATGTAAAAATGGTGCATAATTGGATTTATATAACTCATGTAATTTAAATCTATACTAATGTCTATTCCCAGAGACGTTTTCCATAATTGATCAAGATTTTTTTCTCTGATATAACCTAAGGCGGATGACCCTTAGCTGATCTATAAAAGTTATTCTCTCCCAATCCAAGTATATGATCGAAATACACTCATATAAATGGCACAACATTTGAATCATAGTAAATTTGGGAATGGATAATAATGTAATTTTTTGTTCAAAAGACACTTAATAGAAGCATATATTTCCCTCCTGAGAGAGTAAAGATCTTCATGTGTATCAATGTTGTAGAGTTCCATATCTAACATTGTAGTCATGTTAAAGATGGGGAGTGAATAATAATCACCTCCATTAATTCAAATAGGATAATAATAATTTTGAAAATGAACAATGAGGAGTCCCAATTACATAACCATGATCATGTAATGGTTCAGAGAGTGTGTAATCCTCCCAAATGCTTAGGATATTGTAATCCTTATTGAGTTTATCTCGCAAAATGGATATTAGGATATATATATATAGGGATCATAAAATAATAATTCTATTTAATGGATAGATAATTAGAATTACATATAGAAATTAAAACAATATAAGTAATAAAAAAATAATTAAAATATATATCCCTTGAAATAAATAAGAGAATAAAAACAAAGAATGTCACATCATGTTAAGACCATCAACCAAAACATATACACAACCACTATGAATCCTAGAATCATAAACAATAAAAAAATCAATAAATAGAAAAAAGAGTGGGAAAGGCCTAATTCTTAGTCCCCCATTATTTCATTAATATTACATTATTTCAATTTTGGAATTGATTTTAAGGGGACACTAAATTCTATCTCTTCTAAAACCCAATATACTATCTCAACATTAGTCAAACATAAGGGCACCCCCTAGGTACCTTTGGTCAATTGACTTTATGGGAATCCTATATGGGGTCCTTGAAATGAATATATAAGTGAAATAATTCCATTTTAAATCATTGGTAATAGTAAGGTGCTAGAGTAATCTTACATGGGATTCTATAAAGTAGTATATAAAAAGAGTAATCCTTCTTGGGATACTATAAGTCAAAAATAATTGGATTCATTGTACAAGGGATCATAAAAAGTTTATATGTTTGAAGATTCATCCAAAAATGGATAATAATTAATTGAATGCAGGTGAAGAAATCCTACAAGGAATCCCCTTTGTAGGAATGTATGTTATGGAATCCTACAAGGTACCATTAGTAATAGTAATATGAATGATTCCTCCTAAATGTGATTCTATATTTCTAAATATTACAAGGCCAGTTTGACTGAAAGGAAATTTCATTTAATATAATAATAAAGATATCTCTTATAACCCATCTCATATAAGTTGTATCACTTTTGGTTAGTATTAACAACAACAAAAATCTATCTCACTCTCAATAAAAAAATTAATCTAATTAATTGAGGAAGCACATCTGTATGAAACCAATTCTCCTCAAAATACCATTTAAAATAATGAGAGTGAACCCAAGGGTTCCACCATCACAATCTATGTGAAAATTATTTTAAATATGTAAAATTTATATGTCCAATTCAATATTTTTGTTTTGAAAATATAAAAATTTCTCAAAAGGGTTGTCAGGGATGATTACACATATTGTATTCCCCTCTAAATATCGTATGCCCTCAAATCATCCCATTGTTGTTTACTTTAGCTAGGTATAACATGTTAAGACCATTTACATTGTAATTATACAATGTACATGTGATATACCCCACCTGGGGTAAATTCTCATGTACCACTAATTTCATGGACATGTACTTTTATATTGTGTTTCTTCAACCCTGGGTTTGGCCTCATGCTTCACACATCCTTGTACCCATACAAAGGTTGTCTGGATTGGAAATCAACTACTTGAATTAGTAACAATATAAAATATATATAACATATACATGGAATATAATTATAAAAATATAAATATCCATAAATAGAAAGATCATGAAACTTTTATTCCAAATCTACAGGTTGTGTTATCAGAATTTCAGAATAAGAAAACATTACAAATTGCTAGAAACCCCAATTTCTCCACAAAACTAATAGATAAACCCTAAAAGGGTACTATAAGTAAATAATAGAGACATAGAAAATTTATTTATTACACATTTTTGGATATGTTGAATATATATTTAAATATACTACCATTGTCTATAATTTATCGAAACATTGCACATTTACATAATCAATCATTGTATCATGATGTTTCTTCTTCACTTAAGCTCCAACATGACACCTAGTAATCTATCACTATTTAAATATCTACATATCCCTCTCACATTCCGATAAATATGAATGAATCCTGCAATTGGGAATATGTGATAATTTATGGGAGATAAGAGAAAAGAAAACTGAAAAATAAATGGAATAAAAAATGTAGTGTTGTCCTAGAAACCTGCACCATTATATGCCTTACCTTGAAAAAAACCTTACTTCTAGACTCAATGGAGGGAAAATAATATAAATATGGAACTCCTCATAAATTATAAATCCAATCTAATATTTTTCAATATACTAAAAATTAATTAATTATTCAATTATTATAAATTATTATATGTTCAATCACAATTCTGATAGCTCAGAAATCTTCCAAAACTCATATCCAAGTGTAAAAAAATGATCAAATAAATAGTGATAAAAAATATATTTTATAACATCTTCTATGGAGAGTAACAATTTTACCCTATCCATATCTGTGAAATAAGAAACATAAATTACTTCTCAAATTTTCAGTTCAGATAAACAAGGGTCCTTACAACATAAATTACTCAGTAATGTATACGCACAACAGAAGCAATCATGAATTTATAAGAAATAATATACATGGTATGATAAATAAAATATCACAAATGATATTTAAAAAATAACATTAATATCATAATGAGATAGAACATAATCAATTTGAATATGTAAATAACAATTCACACATGCGATTAAATCAATAACATGATAACTACGCACATCACGATTCAATATTAATTTGGAAATCATACAAAAAAGAATAATGACATAATTACATACAACAGAAATGATTTATTATTATACTCTAGGATCTCTGACATCATGATACCTTTACATTCCAGACCTTCCACAATACAATTTAAAACTACTTAGAGAGACCCATCTTATGATAGAATAATAATTTTTGTTATCTGGCCTATCAATGAATATAAGGGTTATTTAATTTTGGGCCCCACCCAAAACTGTATATCCAAATGAAAAATTGTATATATAATTCATTATTTGATTCATGAAAATAAGGACTTTTAATGAATTATCAATATTGACTAAAGAATATGTAATTATAAATTTTTATTAAGATACAAAAATAATAGTCATCACAAAAATAATATGTAAAATACATATATTTTTAACAAATAATAAATTAGGTGATAAATATAATGTGGATATTTAGTAGAAATGAAATGTATTGTGAGAAAATGATCATAATAAATTGTTTTTCATAACATAATGTTTATAATACCAAAACTAATCAATAAACAAGAGGTTACAGTTGGTTCTTTAAGACTGTAGTTTTTTGAAATATAATAATCAATACATAAGTATTCATTTGAAATTAAAAAAATCATCGTATTTAAACCACATAAAATCTAATACGTGAATTTGATAAATGTGTCTCAATGAAATTGAAATTGAGATGAAATCTATTTCTCTCAGTCTTCTATTCCATTTAACGTGTTTGATCATTCTATATAATAAATATCATTTTATTATAATAAATTTCCACATATATTCATATATACATATATAAAATGTCATATATAGATCACATATAAATGATTATTACCTGATAATTAACAATTTAATTCTAAAATCCAATTTTTGGTAATAAAAGATTTATTTTTCTTGTATGTTTTTATTTTGTATTTTTGGTTCTTTTACAGTGAAAATTGTTAAATAATATCAATAATTTTAAATATGATATATATTTATATCATATATACTCATTATATACATATTTTTTAAAACAATGTATGTTATGGAAGGAAAATTAATTACCACATTCATGGAGATGGTTGGATGTATGAATGAATAAATATTACTTCCATTTTCATGATAGATGGTATTAAAAAAATTATTTAAAAATTCATAAATTAATATTATATTAAATATATAATCTATGCCATTCAAATTAATTGTTATCACTATCTATATACCAATTAAATTCATACCAAATCACATCACTATATAATAGTTGTAGTCTACACATATGTACAAGTGAAATTATTGATTATAAACCTATATGATAATATGAATTTTAATGTAATATTAAATTTCTATTATTATATTTATGAAATATAATAATAAATATTAATTAATCAAATAGACACTTCCTTAAAAGTAAGTAGTATGAAAAAAGTTTATCACATCGCTATGTATGGCAGTAGTCCACCATACACAAGAGTGACATTATCACATCTCCCATAGAATGGAATGTCAGAATTTGTATGTGATACGATAATCATTGAAGTATATATATTTTATAAATAAATTTTTAAATCAATCATTATATCTATCCTTGAACAGTTGTTTTGGAAAACCAATTAGTTCATTTTCTGAGGTGGCACTCCTCCGTATGCATGATCAATGGTTTTGATTTCCATTTGATTCAAGTAGAGATATATAATTGTTATTAATTTACCATAATTTAATATATTTATATTATATATACTAATTTTATTATATTTTAATATTTTATGAATATTTATGTGATATATACGGATGAATAAAACAAAAAAAAATGTAAATAATATATAATCATATTTGGAGAACTGTATTGATTTTTCATAATGAATAAATAGGTGGGATTAATATTTTATATAATTATTATAAGATGTGCGGATGGAATTAAGGAAGTTATTTTGGAAGTTATTTTTTGATAAAAATGGTTAAGTAACTATGAAGATGATAGGGGAGGGGCTTCCATGAATTATTAGGGGGTGAGGAAACACATATAATTTTTGGAAAGAGTTAAGTATAACCATGTACTTTCATATAAAAATAATAATAAAAATCATTAAATAGAGAACAATGGAAAATAAATGGTCTCACTATCACCATCCAATAATAATTTTACATGTTTTGAGTATTTTTCTACCCTTTTCATTTTAGTTTAACAACCCCTCCCCATGGGAAACTAATTTTCACCATAATAGTGGAAAATATATTTTATTTTTTAATATTAATTATAATAAAAAACTAATTTAATAATATTATATAATTAAATTTATTAATATTATATATTTGGAACACATTTGAAAAAATACTATTAATAAATTTGTATAAATTTAATATAAAATGGAACCAGTATACGTGAAGAAAAAAAGCTTTAATGTAATTAATTTTAGGGAAAATATGATATGTTAATTGTATACAAATTATTCATCATTATATGAATTCAAATAGTAAATTATAGAATACAAATATTGAAATTTTATTTAAATAATTATTGATTGGTTAAATTCGGATTAATTAATTTTAGGAAACATTATTATCATTCAAAGAGTTTAAAAACAATTTGTTAAGCATGTGAATTAAATTATAATAAAATCTATTTTTATAATGATTTAAATGTAATTAATTGGAAGAAGTGTTTCTAAATATGTATTATCACAAATTTAAATCAATATAAAATGGTAAACTGAATTTTAAATTTAATATTATATTAAAATGAAATTGGAGTTTTACAAAAAAATCAAATTATTCAATATACACTATAAAATGAAATTTTTTTAATAATCCAACAATATCAAATTATTTATATTTTTTTTTGATGATTAATATATTATTTTCAATTTTATAATATAAATTTCATAATATAGGAAAATATTAATTTAGAAGTAAGTGTGAAAAATCACCAAACCATCATTATTGAAATAACAAATTTTCAAGGCATTTAATAACCACTACCATGATATTGTATTATTTATAATGTAAGGATAATCAATGAATTTGTTTTTACATGTGTAAAAATTATAATATTTAGGATTTATTTATATTTATTATATCATCTAATTTAAAAACTATGTTATAATAGTATTCCACACTACAGTTCATTTAGACCCGGGTTAGGTGTTCCAACAGGAATTGAATATATAATATTTATTAAAAATAAAAATGATCATAAATTATGGGGGTGATACATTATCAAATAAAAGGTGATTTAGGTTTCTTGTAGTTTTCATCCAAATTTGTTGTTTTTATATATAATAATGAAATATTCTACCCCATAATGAAATTATTCCCTCACAAAATACTCATGATATCAATAATATAGAGATTGAAATTTTGAAATAACATTATACTAAACCAAACAAAAACGGGGTTATACAACATCCTATTTATAATAGAGAAAGGGTTGTATAATTTCTTTTATTATATAATGTACTTGGTTTCCAAATAGGAGAATATTATTGGAATGTGATGATATAGAAATGGATGAAATGGAAAAATAATTCTAGACACTGTTTTGAGGTTAGTAATCCTAAGCATTTATATTATCAATATAATGTTAAGGAAGTGAAAACCATTAAATTATTATTATTGAAAAATACCGTCATTTAATTATAAAATATTTTAGTAGGATAACTATTTTGATTGAATATTATTTTCTTATGTTGAGGAAAGTCTTTATGATCTATACTAAGGATATAATGAAATATACTGACATGGAATGTGTAATGTCATCCATTAATCAATTTCTAACAATATCAGTGGTTTTTTACAAGAAATGATTATTCATAATAAATTATTAATTCCATATTTACTAACAAAACATTTTACATGTCATAAGATAAATAAAATAATGGAATGAGTTTTATCATGTCTCAATATATTATCGAGAATCGTTGGGTTTAGAATATATTGACATAAAAAATGTCTAAAATACACCCATGGAGAATCTTAATCCAATTCATAAATTAATACCCAAATAAAATCTGTCATGATGGTTCATAAAATCTATCATGATGGTTCATAAAATATGCTAATTAACAAAAGATTATCCACATGGAGTGTTATTCATATTATACAGTAACAAATTTTTTTGTACAATGTAATTATTGATTCAATATGGTAGTTTATTTATTGACTGATTACCCAAAAAAAAATCTATTCCAGAACAAGTTATAACGTCCCCAAATCGAGAGCCATGAATCTAGTTCCCCAAGCATGGTTTTCTCATCGCCTCAAGCATGTCTTCTCAAAGGACATATATTTCTAACTAGTGAAAATAGTATAATAGGATACATGGGAATACTATAATCTATAGAACATGGTAATCAACAATAGAAAAAAGTTTTAATAGTGGAAATATAACAGAATAATCAATTACATGCATAAATTACAAATTCCCAAAACTGGGTTGAACCATATACAATAGTAAATATTCCATTCAATGCAACAATTCCATGTAAACCAAGCCCCAAAAGGAATAAAAACCACAAATTTCTCAAAATCGTCTAGGATCCAAGTATGAAACCGCATCCAAACATGTCTTATGTCCCACTAAACTCTCTTACAGAGAGACCTTCACCTTTTCTTAACATACAAGCATAAAATATTCTCGGGTTCTCAATGGTATCCCGAGAAGGGTGTGAGTATAACTTAGTAGGAATCCACAAATGGTTTCTAAAAAATATACAACAGTGTAGGTAGTTTATGAAAATTATTATAATTGAAAATAAAATGCTAATAGTTCAATATGCCACTCTAGAATATGATAATTATGTGTATAATACCATTTATTTCTAGGATCAGAACATATACAATTCATTGATTAATTTCACCTTTTCAAGAGTTCAATGGATTATGAATATTAAACATTCTCCAGAATGTGGGAATAAAATAAAGCCTCTCTCAGTATGAATCACATTTTATCAAACCCATATTCTCCTCCTCAAAGTCTCAGTCAAGGTGGAATGCAACCGATATAGTAATAGAACCTCATCCCCATCATGAAATCATGAATTTAGCTGAGGAACTAGAACCTCTATCCATCTAATCTCGTATGCATATAACCTAATTTCGATACTACACTCGATCAACCCATGTGAGCATGCTTATTTATCACTCACCACAATAATCCATGTCACAACATTCATATCCAATATCATTTACAACATCACAATAATATCAATAAATGGGATATTAACATTTTTTTCAATCCATTAATTCATTAATATTTTATATTACTTAACCCCATTAGCCACATTTCAAATATCACATTCCTATCTCCCTAAAATATTTATGTAATAAGATAATATTATAGAATATTACAATTTCTCCATTTATCGTTTTTTCATGCCTACCGAACAACCTCTTGGACCATTACCTACCCTATATGTATTAATAAATACCAATTACAAATACTTCTTGAATATTATCATATTAATTTGGGAAACTATGTTCTTGCACAATGGCGTTACACTTACACAGATAAACTCTATATCTGGGGAATATCGGTACACCCCATGGGTGGACCTTATCTCATTTGGATATCCTATTTGAATCACACAAAGATCACGAGGAGTTAAATTTACCATTTATACACCCAATATTTCCAACTAATTCAATGGTATGCAATAACACAATAATGTATAATTACGAACGTAAACCTACATGTACAAATTCACATGGGATCCTTGGGATAAAACATTTAGACAACCTACATTGAATCCGTTTGAGAAAATCCTATCAACTGAATGGTTAAATCATGATTCAACCAAATCTAAGAGCCTGAACCTAAAAATCATTGAAAAAGTGTGTTTTTAGAGCTTCAAAAGAAGATATAAGAAGAATTGGAAGACAAACCCAAAAAGAGAAAAAATGGTGATTATCCTTACCCGGATCTTCAATTCACTACCAACAACACTCCAAACAGCCCTCAGAAGAGGTAGATTTATACATGGAATATCTAGAAGTTATTGAGGAGTCTCTAGGATTCATGGGAGATTAAAAAATAAAAAACATGAGTTAAACATAATATCATGTAATGTAGTTGTTTGTAATTTTTTAATTCATTCAAGGAGGAACATTTTACCCATATAGATTTCCCAAACCTACACAAATCGTGAAACGGCTACTAACCTCCCACCCTTCTCCTGCACATTTTGTCAGAATATGTTCATGCAATGAATATTTGCCTTGCCCACATTGTCTTATCTCCCACAGTTTTCCAAACCCTGCACAGACCATGCAGATTTCCCATAAAGACTCATTTTCCCATTTTTCTTGTCTCAAATCCACAGAACATCCCTATGACATCTCAATATCCATATAAAACACATTTTTAACCAAAAATATTGAATTTACCTGATACATAAATAAAAACATTCCCTATGAAAAAATCTGTGATCTTATAACCTCCACACCTTATAACGGCTCACCCTGAGCCACTCTTCCTAAGAATAATTAAGTTCGAAAAGAAAATATATGAGGCCACTAAGCCTACATATCTGATTTACAATCCAATATTTCCTACTGAATGTTTCCTATTTTCCATTGAACCAAATCTATGTTCACAACTTTTCCCTACAAAACCTTTTCACTATGATCCATAATATGAACTGAGTGATCCTTAAAGGACACATCTTCTTGAAGCTCAAAATCATCATCCATTAATCTGGAGATAGACTGGGGTGATACTGTCAGATATGTGAAGACTGAGGAACATCATAAATCCCATTATACAATTGTGTAAGAGACAATTGGAAATCCACCATTCTGATCCTCTCCATATTCTGAAATTGCCACACATATCTACATGCCAACATCCCCTACATCCCAATTTGACAGCGACTAACCTTTGTGCCACCTGAAAAATTAAACTATCACCCACCATGAACTCATGAAGACAATGATGCTGATCTTCATGTCTTCTTCTTACTATGAGTTTTTAAGATATTATTTTGAATCATATAAAACTTCTGCGATGTCTCTTTCACAAGGATCAATCCTAATATCTCACACACTCCAGATTCTATCCAAAAAAAGAATATCTACACAGTCTTCCATAAAGCACCTCAGAATGTACCATCTAAACTATTTCACTAATGATTTTAATTTATACAAACTAAAAAAGTGACATGTGTTTCTCCCATGAATCACCAAAATCCATAACAAATGCTCTCAACATGTCTTCGAATAATGGATTTGTATGATCTCATTACCCGTTAGTCTGTAGGTGGTAAGTCGTACTCAAAAACACCTGGGTACTATGTGTCCTCTATAGTCCATTCCATAAGCGTGGTGTTAAATTCAGATCATAATCTTTAATTATGGTTCTCATCACACAATGGAACCGAACTATTTCTTGAAAATATAATTCTGCCAACTAGTTGACTATATAGATCTCCTAGTTCAGCAACAAATGAGCCAATTTGGTCAGATTATCTACCACTATTAAAATTGAATCACTAATTTGAGGCATAATTAGACGACTCATAATGAATCCCATCATGACAACATTCTTCTTCCACATTGGAATAGGCAATGACTGCAAAAACCCACCAACACACTACTGCTCGGCCTTCACCTATTGATAGGTTTGGAATGACACCCAAAAACAATGAACATCATTCTTCATTCCTGATATCCAAAACTACCTGCGAAGATCATGGTACATGTTATTCAAGACCAAATTTAATTCCCACTTCGACACATAAATCTCATGCATCAACTCATCCCATATATCATTTGACACCACAACCAAACAATGAACATAATAAATTCCATCAACACTGAAATCCCAATAATAATGTCAATACCCAACCTTAAGATAATCTTAAATAGCCCAAAACATTGTATCCACAATCTTAATCTCCTAAATTTGGAAAAGAAGATTATAATTAAATTCTATAGGTTCTCAGGTCCCCATCTTGTGCCCATACTATACATCCAAATGCATCTCCAAATAAAAGTCCATCATCACCCTCTCTGAATAGGATCCATGAACTACATGATTCCGAGTATTCTTGATTAGAGCATAAGTGAAACTATTCCTTTTCATTGGTGTGTACACCAGCTCAAAACAAAAATACTAATGGTACTCAACACATTGTCACTATTGAAGATTCAAACCCCATTGAGAGATGATGTATTTGAGGATTTTGTATCCAGTAAACACATTAAATGGTTCTCTCAATAATTAATGCATCCAACACATTAGGTCATGATGCACGTCATCTAAATCAAGGTCATGAATAATATAATTACATTAATGTGGCCTCAACTGTCTCAATCAGTAATCCACAACCTGATCATCCTGTATCAATACTTCCCCAAGTCTAAACAAGACGCATTACATATCATGCTATACCTCTTACATTTTTTGGGTAAGATCAATATCTGTGCGGTAGTCAACATCTTTTTCATCTCCCTAAAATAATTTTCAAAAGACTTTGAACAATAAAAATTAATTCCCTTCTTGGTTAATACTATGATAATTTCAGCTAAACAAGAGGAATCTCTAAAAATCCCTCGGTAATAACCATACAAACCATGATAACATTGAATATCAGAGATGTTCATGCACTTCCCCCAAGACACCATCATATACACATTTTTTGAATCCACTGACACACCATAATCAAATATCATGTTTCCTAGAAAGTGCACCTCATCAATCAAAAACTTACATTTTGATAGCTTTGCGTAAATCGAATTCTCTCTTAATGTTCCCAAGACAAAGTCAAGATTTTTTTGATGATCGTTAAGAGTTCCGAAGTACACTAAGATGTAATATATGAAGAAAAATAAAAATTTATCTAGATATAGGTGAAATATTTGATTCATCATGTCCAAGAACATAGCCGGTTCATTGGATAGCCCAAACGACATAACTAGAATTTCATACAGCCCATTCTCACTTCAAAAATCATTTCAAGGTATGTCAAAAGGACTCACTATCAACTGATAGTATTCTGATCAAAGATTGATATTGGAAAAAACTGATACCCCTCAAATCTGATAAAATATATTAGTTATTCTAGGGAGTGGGTTTATGTTCTTAATATTCATCTGGTTTTTCTTCTTATAATCGATACAAAGACTCATTAATCTTTAAGACATCATTGAAAACATCATCAGAGGACATATAAACCCCTTACACTCAAATTCCTCATATTGATCCTTCGATTCTAGGAGCTCTGCTGGTGCCATTTGATAGGGCGGAATGGAGACTGGCCCTACTCCTGGAAACAATTTTATCATAATCTCATCATCACTCTTGGGTGGTATCCCAGAGATGTCCCAAGGAAACACATTCTGAAACCAGTCTACAAAATAAGGGATGACTGGAAATCCTTTCTCCCCATCATCAAACATAAGGCATGCCACTTGGGCTTTGAGATCCGCCAACTGTTGTCATAGCATCCATGCATGGCCAGCTCAAGTATCCCACTCACCATGAAGGAAATATGTGCACCCGTCAATAGAGGTGAACATTACACAATGTCTGTAATAGTCATTATGGGCTTGATAAAATCCCACCCAATCTATCAAATATATTAGGTCAAAATGAAACATCTCTATGAAAAACAGATCCCATAGAAAAAGATACCCACCATCCCCTAGAGCAATACCCTTACAATTTTGTATGTCCTGAGCTCATACCCAATGCGAATTATCACACGACATTTCCCCACAGGTAGTATCCACGGTTAAGACCCACACAATTAAGAACTTAGAAAAATTAAATTAGCGTGTAGCACCAGTTTCAAATAAATCACTAGAAAGCGATGTAATGCCTTTGTAAATTTTCATGTATTATTTTTTATATATTTATTTATTTCGAGACCAATTGCTATGATGGAGAGTGATTTTGATGCCTTGTATACGCTGAATGACCCATTGAAAAATGATAAGATGTAAATAGAACGTGATAGTAGTTTTCCTATAAAATTGAAGCAACTATAAAACATGTGCTCAAATTTGAAATCTAAGGGAACTATTGTGTGATGGATGGTGGGATTACCCAAGGCATGTCATCTGTTTAGTCGAAGCAGACCCCTAGTGTGAAAACATGAAAATGGAATTACCATAAGTAATATAATTAAATAAAATTATTTTTTGAAAATGCATATAAATCACTAATAGATAATCAGATTGAAAATTTGGACCATTAGTGAGCTCGTGATGGCATGATTTCAATTTGAAGATTCTTACATTATCCAATGCAGGATAACAGTGGATATTATTTTTTTCCTTAAATAATATAATTATTTAAAAATTATTTTATTTTGAAATCCTAATAACTCATAATCAATAACTCAGTTTGGAAATCTAAGAGTATTACTGATATCGTAATGGCATGTTCTCCTTTGGCGGTGGGTAACCTTGACTGGCACAGTTTGGGGGTGGATGTTAATTTCTGAACCCGTTTTTAAGGATCATTTAATTAAACATACAGATTGGTATTTCATACATTCAAATCATTTTCCGGATAAAAAATTCAAGGGCACCGTTGAACTTATAACACAATGATTTTCCTAGAATGGACTTAACACCGACCAACAAGGGTAAGATGGAAAAGTTAATTTTTGGACTTTAAAGAAAACATTAAAACTATTTTTAATATATTTTATCAACCATTGAGTGTATGATTATGGTGTTTTGGTGAGGCAATATGGTGACCACAAGTTACATTAAATTAGGATCATTAATGGATTATTTTCAAAGCATAATATCTATGATATTTCAGAGATGAAATCGTGTAACGATGCATCATGATAGTGTGATAGACACGATGAGACATGATCCATTTTTAATTATCTAATGTGTTAGAGTGTTTGAATTAAATGATGAGGATTATCTGAAAACATAGGGTCAAATTAATCTCTGATGAAGAACAACAAACACCAATGGGATAGATTCAATAGGTGAAGAACGACGATGTACACTAACGAAGCAGGGAAGTGACAATCACGACGATGATTGAACACCCAAAAATGGTATGCTTTGGAAAAAATAATCAAATCTAGGTAGTGATTATTATTTTTGTGTTATTTATTTTCTATCAACATTAATTGTTCTAAAGCTACAAACCTGGATCAACCCACAAATATTTTGATTAGCAGATCGTTTGTTCTTGTGGGAGGGTTGTTAAAATTAGGGATATGAATTATGGGGTAGATTAATGTGGAAAAATCACAATACTCCTCATTGAATAAATACCTCTATCACGAAGGGAATGAGTCGACACAAATAATGCCTGAGTCCATCCACGTTGTGTGTTTTTTGCGTCCTACATTGAAAATTTTTATAAGATGCAAGAAGGAAAGTTCTAAGCCTTCATAGTAAAGGGGCCTTACCTATTATCTTGTAGGCACATATTATTAATGATGTGGACCTCCGAAGCAACTCTGGTGTCCTGAAGAAGAACCACTGGTGTTTTAGAGGTGACATCCATAAGTTGATGTGGCCATGTGTAAAGGGATATTATGGAACCCGTGGATGGAGGGAGGTAGTGGTGGCCGCTAGTGGAGGGTGGTAGTAGTGGGTTCAGGAAGAGGGAGGTTACGGCACCCACAGACAGAAGGATGTGGCGAATACCACGGGTGGAGGGAGTCGGTAGTGACGTTGGGAATAGGGTGAAAACACACCCATCGGCACACCGTGAAAGCAGAGTGTCGTGGCCAGCTGTCCATGGCTTTGCAAAATGTGCCACATGCATGGGGAAATGGCAGGAAGGAGCAGTGCATGTTGTGACAGAGTTGCTGGAGGGCACGACCGATTGGCTGCAACAGTGTGATAGAGATGAAGTACCACCGGGCACCTCATGAAGGTGTGGTGCCATCAGGCACCATGTGGTGGATTGACTCACATTTGACCAAAGGGGACAGTATGGTTGATGGACCATGCAAGCCCCAACTTGAACATTAGAGACAGTCTGGGAAAATCCAGTTCGGCCCTTGATGCATAACTGATCCGAGTGAGTTGTATCGGGCCACTAGAGCGGCTCGTTCAGTTCCTTAAGCTGGTCTATTTTAGCGGACAAGGACAATGATTTATAGTAGGACCTCATATGCCACAAATCTTCCTAGGAGGGAAAAAGAAACCAGCCTCCAAAAGCATGCTAGGCTGGATAAAACTGGGGCACTGGGTGTCCTAGAGGATTTGACCCACAACCCCCCTAAGCTGGGACCAGTGAGGCCTAATGGAGAACACAAACTAGATGGATCATGTGGGACCCATACCAGGATTAGTTGGGTCAATCAAACTTAGTTAGACAGAGATCAGGCTCAAACGACTCCTATTAACAAGAATGACGATATCTCTCAGACGTGGAATCTGAATGATGCACCGTCTATGGAACGAGGACCCATTCAGCGAGGCACTCATTCTAAGATATTTTACGTGACTTTTCGATGATGATAATGTATGGCCAAGTTTGATTGAACTTGAATCCAATTGGATCGTTTTTACAAAAAATTCATATGTCTTACATACTAAGAGACCATTCGACATGTTGTATACTACATTCTGGGCCTTCTGATGAGGCAATACTTTGGGTTATGCTATGTTAGACATTGTGGAGGATTAGGTACAACTGATGGCTCAATGAGATGATTCCACATAAATCATGTGGGCTAAGTGTAGGAATCAAATGGTTTGTTGTGATATATAACATAATAGAGAGCCTATGTGGACCTGCAAAATAGAGACCCTATATGGATCAGCTTAATAGGGACCATTAATGGATCTTCATAATTGCGACATTATGTTGATCGACCTAATTGTGACCATGTGTGGATATTCATAATAGATAACCTATGTGGATCCTCATAATAGAGACCAAGTGTGGATTAGAATAATAACATCCCTATGTTGGTCCTCATAATAGTGACCTTGTATGGATAAGCATGTTAGTTACCCTTCATGGATTTGTAGCATTACCACTGATCAAAATAAGATGACCAAGATTTCTGATTAATCATCCTCACTTCTATATTTAAGTTGTACATGGTGTGAGATGTGTATTTTACATTGTGATTTGTGTTTGAGATCATGGATGTTGGTATTACCTCTATGGTACATTCCATTGTGTTGTTTTCAATTTTGGGTTACTGTAAAACCCTGGATGGTCTCGGGGTCCTTACTAAGTATTTTTATACTCACCCCACATGGGATCTACCCAAACCTATTGTGTCTTGTGTAGATGACTGAAATATTTGACAGTGACTTAATGATACAAGGCTAAAAGGTGACTAGAGGTGTATAGATTGATGTTTTTTGTTTTAGTGACATCTAATAGTGTGTTAAACCTACCCTTTAGGTAGGATTATTGGAATATGATCTCTGGTGCCTATAATTTTTTACTATTTTTTCCATTAAATTGGACTTGTATTCTAGCCAATTTACATAAATTTTACACAATTTAATAACTATTTAATTACATAGTGGTATTTGTACTATATTTCATTCCATTCTGGTTCTCTTATGTAGTTTTCCCATTCAATGTGTATACAATTGTAAAGGAAATTCCTTCCAAATTTGAGATGTTCCATTTTTGTTCTAGTAACAATCTAATATCTTATGGAATGTGGGCATGGGATAGTAACGACATGGTCCCCAGGGATGGGTAATCACAAAATGGAATTATAGATGGTTGGTTCTACCCGATGAACTAAGAGTATGTATTGTTGATGAGGAAATATTGTTAAGTGTTTTGATTTCATCTTTCAAGCCAGTGAGTCTAGTGTTGGTGCAATAATTGATGTATCCATTCACCAGGAACCATAATTTTGTTTTCCAACTCATTACATGAATTCATTGGTTTTGTGGGTTTTGGAAATGATTTTCTCTTGATTTCATTTAGTTAAATCATCATGTATAACTTAACATACCATGATTCATCTTGATTAAATTTCAAGATACATCCATGAAGACAACCATTTAGGATTCTAGGGTGTGACCACAAGGATGGTCCACATATATTTTGGCTACAGTACAAGGATAATTTCTCAAGAAGGATCCTTCGTGCATTTTCCATGTTTTTTCACATCCAATTTGTGATAAGTTACTAGTAGCACTATCGATAGATAATGCATATTTGATATGTGACATATATGAGTTTTAGTGACAAAGACCCCTCATGTTTTGAGGTGATCCCGACTCATAGTCGGCTGTGGAATGGCTTGAGTTGGTGTTTGAGTTTTCCATCTAGATAGGGCAACATCAGACCAGATGGTGGTCCTAGCAGTGATCCTTCTACATGGCTCTGTAGGGTGATGAATTGATTTAAAATACACGATCTTATAATGAGGATAATGTTTCGTGGATAGAGCATGATAAACTTTATTTGAGAATGTTCTATTTCCATAATATATAAGGGATATGGGTGCCTAGTAGAATCTATAGGATGACATGTCCGTAGCTCAGTATTCATTGAGGCATACCGAAATTTCTATGTACTCTAAGAATATGATGCGATCATTGATTCAGGGATCTTCCCATTTAGAGAAATGTGTTTAGGGGCATCCATTATTGTACTATTACAATAGGTATTCCTACTTATACTGGTGTGAAAGAGAGATCCTTTTTTGATGAATGTCCTTTGGCCATAAATATAAAACCAGTGAATGTTGGGAGTGGCAAAAATGAAGCCTATGTTAGTTTCAAAAACATGGATGTGTTAGTGATTCTGAGAATAGGTCCTATCGCTGGGTATCTACAACATAGGGCTCCTCGGGTGAGTTCAGTTATTCTAAAATAAGGTAATTATATACAAAATATGAAGGGAGACATCTCTCTAGAGATTTTCCATACTATAATGATATTTGTGAAATGGTGGATGGAAAACTGAGGTAGAGGTAGTGATAGGAACAGATAAATCTACAGGGTAGCCATCGTGGAAGAGGATCTACGAGAGTAGCAGGGGTGGTATACATTTCTATATGTTACAACAACCACCCCAATATGGTAAAAATTAGATTCAAGGATTAAGAAGACAAGTAAAGGGATAATATGCATAAGGTCAAGGAGTAAGACACAAGGTCTCTAGAATGATACATGTTATTGTCTGTGTCTTTTACTAGCTTTCTTATTAATAAACATAGTTGCTAATAATTTATTCATTACATGAATATTATTCGATACCAAAATATTCTAGTTGAACTATTAACCTGCTCTTTCCATTTGGAGATACCTTGGGAGTATACTATATTATCAAACTAATGCTGATGTTGCGATTTTACCCTCGAGGAAATAGTTTCCTATTAAACCTCTTTGTGGAAAAATTGAGTCCTGACGACATTAGATTGGGAATAATATAGTCTTCCACAGTTCATGCTTAATTTGATTGTTTTAGGAAAAAATGTATTCGGTATAACCACAGTATTTGAATGGGGTTTTACTTTATCGAAAAAATGGAAATCTAGGTAGAACACGATAAACAAATGCATAAGAGGGTGCAACCAACACACTTGATTTGGCCATCCTTTCCCTCATGGTAGTGCATGTTTCGAGTTTTCAGTTTTTAACTATAATGGTGATGTGCAGGAACGTCCTTTCAAAATATTTTTCTAGGATTACCTCCCGACGGGGGGGGGGGGGACTTATGTATTATTCTACACTCCAAGATGGAACTTCTATCAGCATCACTATATCAGGTGGCTTTAATAGAGGTTTGTGAGCATGGGGAATTGGTGGGGGACTTGCAATGGAAGGGGTAGTAACACCCAGTGTTTGAGGTTATGTCTGTGCTAATAGTAATTTAACCATGTGGTTTTGGAGAATGATTACCCACTAGTAATGGTTAGATGGGAAGATCAATTATTTAAAAAGGGACAGCCTTTCGTGAGGATGGAAAGCTACCCATAGTATTTTCAGCAGTTCAAAAAGAGATGATGTGTAGAGTTCCTCTAGGGCTATGACATGAAGTTAGTCCATCCCCATGGTAAGGGAAACATGGTAGATGGAATGGGAATCCTATACACATTATAGATAGTGTGTCTTTACAGGGTACCCATGACCATCATCTCAGACCGTGATTCCCACTTCACAAACTTTTTGTGGAAGGGATTGTCGGAGGAGTTCGAGAGTCATCTGCATTTGAGCATAGCCATTCACAGTCAGAAAGATGGTCACACAGAGTAGACCATACATAACATGTCGGGCATTCTTTGTGATTGCATCATTGATTTTGGCTTCATTTGAGGAGACCACCAACCACTTGTGGATATTGAATTCAACAATAGTTATCACTCCACCATTAACATGGCACTGATTGAGGCTTTGTACGAGATGCGGTGCTTATACATCCTAGATAAGTAAATAATAATAAATTTTCCATATTTTTTAATTTTTGTTAATTAAATATCAATTTTACATTAAAGGGGACTCTATGTTTGATGGCGTACCAGATACACAACAATGGGTTTCATTTGAATCTTACGTCGCACAATAAAAAATATAATATTATTTTTTTAGATGGTTGATAATGCCTTGTCGTATTTATTGAGGGAATGTAAATAACTAACTAAAATTTTATTATACATGTTTTTTAAATGCTTTTACATTTATCCAATAATAGTTAAAGGATTTATATTTGAATGAATATAATGTTAAGCATAATTACCATTAAAAGGTTGATTTACCACCTTTTGATGGAGAATTGTCTTTAATTCTAGTTTTGTTCACTTTTGTATTTTCTTTTTGATAAAATAATATTCTTCTACAGAATCGGGACATGAAAATTTATGTTGGGTAAAATTTTGTTATTTTTATGACAAAATGAATTTTTTTATGAAAAGTTGAAAATACTGTATTTTAATTAAAAATTTCCGCTTAATGTAATTTATTAATATTGATAGATTATATTTTTAATTTGTTTTAATGTGTAATTAGATTATATTTTTACCCTTTAATCCAATTTTGGTTATTTTAATTTATTTCACTTTGAAATTGGACATAAATAAGTGTCGATCTTTTGATAGTTATTATTTCTGAAAAGACACACTTTTTGTTTTGACAGCAGGAATTAATTCAAAATTAATTTATTCAAAATATCTGTTTTGAATTTAAAAAAATTGAATCCCTATTTTTAATTATTAGGTACATATTCTGTAAATAGGTAACTTTTATTTTTAATCCTTTTAAATATTTACTACAATAATAAACTTATTTACCATGGTTAAAGGGTAAATGTGGTTAATAAGGGTAATAAAATATTATTATGATAATATAAAATTACCCTGACATCTATCTTAATCCTATTGGATGAAACATATCTGACCATGAGAATAGTTGGGACTATTTTGGGACCCCATGGATCTATATAAGAGTGATAATGCCACATTATATTAATTAATTTAATGTAATGACAAAAATTACAAAAACAAATATATTTTAGTAAATTAATTTTTAAAATGGGTTATATAATTTATTTTTTCAACTACAAATATTAATTGGAATGATATGAATATTTCCTATATTATAGTAGGTTTTTTATAAATTTTATACATAAAATAAATAATATTATTTCTGACCCAATAATGATGAAGTGTTTACCTCATTAATTAATGATTTAAATAAATAATATTATAAAGATTAAAATAATATCCAAACCATGTCAAATTCATATTTGATGATTTTAGTTAGACCATGAGTCATATAATGTTATAATTTTATATGTTTATGACTTTTAGAACCGAAAATCATTATATAATAAAATAATATTTCCCCAAATTCCTAAAGAGCCCCTCCCCCCTCTTAAAAGTACAGCACTTCTAACCCATTAATCACACCTCTAAAGCCCCTTGGATATCCAAACCCTTCCTAAATAAGTTCTTATTATCGATATATTCCTCTTAGAAGCCTTAACATTGGCACATGCCTCCTTAATAAGTACTTTTGTTTCAAACCAAAGGGAGTTACCAAAATTAATGGTAATGGTTTCTCTTAAATTAATTTATTTTATTTTACACCTCCAACCCCTAAAATATTTTTATTATTTTCATTTATAACAACAAAATTATCATAATTATTCTAGGATTTTGTTATGATAATGATTCTAATTACACATACACACTCCTCCATCTAATGTGTAATGAATATACTATTTCTATGGATGGAAAATTAACGCCTCATGGAACGATGAATGTTTAATTAAATCCAACTTAATCTCATGGTGGACATTAAGACAAAACATTATTTATATATGATATATATTATGTTTATGTTTTCTTATGATTATATATTTTTCATTTATTTCATTCATTTATGGTTTCCATTATGAGTAAAATCAATAATTTCATTTCAGGAAGTGTGGACTACCCCCCCCCCCTAAAAGTGACATGACTCATAAATTACATGTGTGGGACATATAATGAATAGTGTTAATGATATTTTATATGATATTATACTATAAATATAACATAAATACATATCATAATGTTTTAATTCCATTAAAATAAGAATTAGGAATGAAAGTAGCGTTCATGCGTACATACGACTTACCGTCTCCATTAAAATGATAATTTCATTTCATACCACCAAATGTTATCCACTGTTATAAATAAATTTATATACTGGATATATATGATATATATGATATCTAAATCATGAATATCATTCAGTATATAATTAAATTTTGACCATGTGAATAACTTGTAATTACAACAAGTCCATTTTTGACTCAAGTACCAAATATCTAAAAACGATCATTATTAACTTAAATGATCAACTACTATTTATGACAATGTAATAAGTTATATAATTTGAATAATAAACCTGAAAAAAGTACTTATTAAAGTATAAATATACATTTTTTTTATTTTCCAGGAGATTAATGAACAGATGGGTCATGCCGGACACAAGGTAAGGGACTTCGTCTCAATCTCCTTTCATTGAGGCGTATTTTGTTTTAATACACATCATTATTTTAAACATTGTATAAACACCTTTTAATTTTAAATTATATCAATGAGAATACTTTTCTATGAATCATTTTACTAAACAACAGAAAAGATTAGTTCATTTAAACATAAGAGGTGGCAACTTCCTTTCCTCTACTACTTGAATTATTTGATCATTGACTTCTTTAACTAGCCGTATTGTATTTAAATGATAAATTAAATACCATTTACTCTTATTACATATATTGGTATTAAAAATTGTTTGGATAATTGATATATATATTTACAATATATTTAATTAATATAATGAGATTGAAAATTAGAAATGTTATAATTCATTTATGTTGGTTTTATGAGTTATTTATATGTTATGGTTCTTGGAAATTATTTTGTATATGAGTAATTACGTGATAAACCAATCGCGGGTGAGCTTGAGATTTCTCTCCAATGTATTGGATAACACGATGGAGGTAAAAATGAATGTTTCTCATAAGATTTTTATAGAATATAATGTAATGGGTATTCCAAATGTAAGGCTCTATGTTTTTGTGATATCTACAATGTAAGTATGATATAGATGAAACATGTTTCCTTTATGATTTATGTTTTCTATTTGTTATTCATAAATCTTATGATTTCATGAGGTATGATAAATATCTTATTTTATGTATTAAATGTTGATATAATGTTTTATTTCATTGTTTTATAACCCTTACTGTTATTTTTATGCTCATCCCATTTTTTGAAATGTTTTTCATAGGAACTAAAGATGATAGGGTCAAGGATGAGATCAAGGAAAAGTCATGTTGTCTAAAACATGGGGCTAGTCATGAATCTTTTTTTTGAAGTGTTTTTATTTTATGAAAAAATGAAAATTGAGTACAAGTGGAAACCTTGTAATTTTTGAAATGTAATGTAATATTTATAGCCTAATTTTCTAAAACTCTAAAAATGAAAAAATCTTCAATGTTAATTATTCATTAATTACAAAATTATGTAATGTTTATGGAATGGTACTTATAGTTGGTATCAGGGGATGGGTTAGATAACTTTCGATGTTAGGATATTGTTTAATTAATTTCCACAAATTAATTAATGATAATATTGCAGTGGTATAGAATTTAAATATTACCAAGTTGCTTTGCCTAAGATATTTCTGTTTTTAGAATGGTTTTCTCCATAGGAAACATGGTAGCTATGTTGGAATGAAATCAGGAGGAAGTAAATCTTACAAATCAACAACCTGAGATGGTTAGATTCATAATTGAATAGTTTTTTGCAGTTATAGCACAAATGACTCAGGATATAAATGGTGGTGGTATCCAGGAATGAGATTAGATAAATCAACCAAACAAGAACATATAAGTAGTGAAGCATTTCATGAGGTAACATCCCCCATCATTTAAAGGATTGTCTGACATTGTGCTTGTTGTAGGGTATATTAAAACACTAGAGAAAGTTTTTTTTCATGGGGTGTTCAAAACATAAAACATTTAGTCTCACTGTTTACCATTTTGAAGGTGAAGCTAATCGGTGGTGGTCAATGGTAAAAAATATCAGGGAATGTTAGGATATTGATGCTTTTGATTTGGATTATTTCAACGGTATGATTCTTGTGAAATATTTTCCTAAGGTGGTTTTTCTTAGTATGGAATAACAATTCCTAGAATTGAGTTAGGAGGAAGACTCAATGGCTACTTATGAAGAAAAATCCCATTGACTTGAAAGGTATGCTCTAGTTTTCATAAGAGGTCTTTATTGTAAAATCAATCACTTTTACTAAGGATTAAATCCAATTAATCTATGGGAATTATCTTCTACTGAGTTAAAAAGTTATGAAAAACATGTTTTAGGTGCGGAGAATGTAGAAATGAAGTTTTCTGATGATCATGTGTTTTTTGACAAACAACAGGATTAGTGGTCAAGGTGGCAGGTGAAAGGGAGGAACTTGTCAATGAAGTTTGCTGTTATGAAAAATCAGTTTATAGTTTTTGAAAATTGAGGTAAAAATAATGTTGGGGAATGACTTTTAAATTATGGTAAGTGCTACCGATGTGGTAAAATTATACATAAGTATCGTAATTACAATGAAAAATATCAGGGTAATGGTATGAAAAAAATCTGATTTGGAATCAGTAAAATGTTTTTTGTGCAATGAAATGGGTCATTATGAAAATTATTATCCAATGAATAACTCAGCTGAGGAAAGAAACCAGACTGTAAACAGAAAGGGGTGGTGATGTCCTTTGCAACTACTTCAGCAGACGTTGGGCCATCAAATGAAGTATTATCATGTACATTGTTTGTTTGTTCAGATTATGAATATGTGTTGTTAAGTTAGGTGCATACAAATTCATTCATTTCTAATAAATTTTCCAGTAATTTTAAAATTCCATATCATGATATGACTCCTGAACTTATTGTAAAAACAACAGGAGGAAATATTTGAACAACAAAAATTATAAGAACCTTCATGTCCTTCTGTGTAGAATGAATCAACCTAAGAACCTTAATGCTTTTCCTCTAGTAGAGTTTGATGTTATTTTGGGAATGGATTGTCTTTTTTTACCATTCTATAATTTAATTCAGAGGTAATGAGGTTTCTTTTCAAAAATATTTCAGTTTGTGTACATGAATGAACCCTTACTTTTGACAACATATTAAGAAGCTAAGAAACTAGTAAAATATGGAAATTAATGTTACCTTGCACGTATTGTTGAAAATAAAGTAACTCATCATATTAATTATTTTCCAGTGGTAAATGAGTGAATTTATGTTTTTCATGATGAGTTGCCTGGTATTATACCTGATCGGGAAGTTGAATTTATTATTGATTTAGTTCATGATTCTATGGAAATTTTCAAAACACCCTATCGAATGGGATAAATTGAACATTTAGTGTTAATAAAGAAATTTCATGAGTTATTAGATAAAGTTTCCATTTTACATTGCATAACATCATGGGGTGATAATGTCTTGTATGTTGAAAATAAAGATGGTTCAATGAGTTTTTGTATTGATTTTATTGCATTGAATAACATCACTGTTAAGAACAGATATCCTTTTCCTTATATCGATGACTTCTTGAAACAGATCTAAGGAGCACAAAATTTTTCGAATATCAACATGAGTTCAGGGTACCATTAGATGAATATAAAACAAGAAGACATTCAAAATACCGTGTTTTATACAAGATATGTTTATTATAAATTTTTATTTTTCCCTTTTGGTTTAAATAATTCAAGTGTTGTATTTATGGATCTTATGAATATAATTTTTTGTGATTTCATGTATAAGTTTGTAGTTTTTTTTCATTGATGATATTTTGGTTTTTTCTAAAAGTAAAGTGTTATATGATAGTCAATTAGGGGTAGTCGTTAAAACCTTAAAAGAAAAAAAATCAATTTGGGAAATTCATCAAGGGTCTGTTTGGTTACAACAAATTTTTTTTCTTATTCACATTGATTAGAAAAATAGAATAATTGTTTATCTTTCTAAATCAAAAGTGGTTGAATAATATCCAAGACCCCTAAATAAAACTGAGATTCAGAGTTTACATGGGTTTTCATGTTATTACTATATGTTGGTTGAAAAATATGCACAGTTTTCTAGTCCTAGGACTAAGTTAACATTAAAAGGTGTTACATTTGTTTTGACATAATATTATGTTTATTTTTTCATGGAATTGAAAAGAATATTGGTAAATGCACCCATTTTGGAATTAACATCCAGAAATGGGGAGTTTGTTACCTACAATGGTGCTTCATTGAAATGAATTGGTTATTTCCTTATGAAAAATGATCAAGTAATTTCTTATGCTTCACGTCAGTTGAAAAATCATGGGTAAAATTACCCTACACATGATATGAAATTTTCTTCTGTTGTTTATGCTTTAAAAATATGGAGGAATCATTTGTATGGAGTAAAATGTAAAATATACACTGACAAAAAAAGTATGAAGTATATAATCACTCTGAAATAATTGAACAAAAGATAGAAGAGATGGATGGAATTAATCAATGATTATGATTGCAGGATCCTTTACCATCCGATAAAATAAAATAAATTTGATGATGATTTGAGTCGAAAAAGTAATTCATCATTAAACATGCTACTTTTGGAACAATATCATTTGGTTTTTTATTAGGTGTACTTTTTCATAAATTGTGTTGGTGCATGAAATTCTTCAGTTTTGTTTTAGGAGTCAGTGAAATCATCTCTATCAGATTGAATAAATCCATTTCAGAAAGAAGACATTGAGTTACAGAAAAACATAGAGTTGTTCAGATGGGTATGTAGCCTGAATTTAACAATTATAATGTTTCTGTTTTGATGTTTCAAAAGAGATTATGTGTTCATCATGATTAAAAATTGAGGAATGAGTAGTTATGTGAATCTCATATTTCCCTGTTTTTAGTTCATCCTAGAAATACTAATATGTACTGAGATCTTCTAGAGTATTACTAGTGGGATGGAATGAAAGGAGATATTGTTGATTTAACTGTGAACTATTTGACTAGTCAGCAGGTTAAAGAAGTGTGACAGTTACCAAATGAGATGCTTCTCTCTTTCCCAGTTCCATAATGGAAATGGGAAAATGTATCCATGAACATAATTTGGGATTACTGAATACATCTCGAGGTAATAATGCAATCTGGGTTATTGTTAATCAGTTGAATAAATATTCTCATTTCCTTCCTATTCGAGATACTTTATCTCTAGATAAACATTCTTCATTGTATGATTAATAGATATTTAGGTTTCATGATGTTATATTCTCCATTGTATCTTATCTTGGCCCCATGTTTACATCTACATTTTGTTAAGGCCTTTAAAAGTGGTTGTATACTAAATTAAATTTTATTAAAGCTTATCATCTGTATTCAGATGGGAAGTTTGAATGAACAATTTAAACCTTGGAGGATATGCTATGAGCTTATCCATTGGATTACCAGGGAAGTTTGGGTAAACATATTTCATTGGTTGAATATTCTTATAATAACAGTTTCATTCCAGTTTATAGATGGATCCATTTGAAGCATTATATGGAAATTATTTTCGAAATCTAGATTTTTGGGATGAAGTAGGTTAAAGGATGTTTATGGGACCAGAATTGGAGGAAGAGATGGAAGAAAAATATCATTTGATTTAGAAGAACATGAGAATATCTCAGAGTAGGCATAAAATATATGTAGATAATCAGTTGACAGATCGTTCTTTTAAGGTATGTGATCATGTCTTCCTCAATGTTTCTGCAGGGAAAAGTGTGATGAGTTTTTTTAAGAAGGGAAATCTGAGTCTGAGGATCATTAGACCCTATGAAATCCAAGATAAGGTTGGATTAGATATGTACAGAGTGAATTTACCATCTTTTCTATCCCAGTTAAACATTGTTTTTTACATTTCAATGTTGATAAAGTATATCCCAGATCCATCTCATGTTTTAAGTGCATAGATAGTTCAGTTGGAAGAGAACCTCTCTTATGAGGATCAAGTAGTCCAGATTTTTGACTGTAGAGAGCAGGTGTTGCAGAAAAAGGAAATTCTCTAGGTGAAGGACTTGTGGAATAACAATATGGTTGAAGAGGAAACTTGAGAATCTGGAAATGCTATGATGGATAAATACCCCCATTTATTTGATTAGTGAATAAAGTTATGAGGACACAATTTCATGAAAAAGGAATGGATGTAACAGCTGAGACAAAGAAACTAAGGAATTTTCAATATCTATTAATATTTGTGAATTAAATATTAATTTTAATTTAACAGGGATGCTATGTTTGATGGCATACCCGATACACAATTGTGGGTTTCATTGAAAACTTACATCGCACAATAATAATATAATATTATTTTTTTAAATGGTTGTTAATTCATAGCCATTATATTGGCGGGGATGAATAGAAATAACTATTATATGATTATACATTTTTGTAAAATGTTTCTACATTTATCTAATAAATGTTATGGGCATAAAATGTGAATGAATATACATTTAAGCACCATTTACTTTAAAAGGTTGATTTACCACCATTTGATGATGAACACTATTTAAATCAAATTTTGGTCACTTTAATATTTTTTTTATAAAATAAAATTCTTCTTTAGAATTGGGACATCAAAATTCACTTTGGGTAAAATTTTGTTGTTTTTTTGATAAAATTAAATTTTTGAGGAATAGTGGAAAATAATCTATTTTAATTCAAAATGGACTTTTAATCTTAGTTATTTATATGGATGGATTATATTTATAATTGTTTTTGAAGTTTAATTTTAATATATTTTTATCTTTTAATCCATTTTTGTTCATTGGATTCTATTTCACTTTGAAATTGGACATAAACAAGTGTCGATCATTGGATTGATATTATTTCTTAAAAAACACGTTTTGTATTTTGAAAGCGGGAATTAATTTTAAATTTATTTTTGACACATCTGTGTTTTGATTTTATAAAAAGTGTTACCTTATTTAGAATATTTTGGTCTAAATTGTGAAAATATTTAACGTTTATTTTTATACATTTTAAATATTTACTAAAGTAAAAATTTTATTTACTATGGGGAAAAGGTATAACTGGTAAATAAGGGTAAGAAAGTATTATTGTAATAATATAAAGTAACCTAACATGTGTATTAATCCAATTGGATTCTAGATATCCTACAATGATCATCATTTGGTAAAATTTGGATCACCATGGAGCCTCATAAGAGTGATAATGACACTTTATATTAATTAATTTAAAGTAAATAAAAAAATGACAATTTTTTTTTATTTTAGTAAATTACTTTCTACAAGGGTTAATATATTTTACCATTTTTACTATAAATATTCATTAGAAATATAAACAGAATTCTTATATCATGGTAATTTTTTTAGACATCACATATATACAATTATTTATGACATAATAATGAAGCAATGTTTTCCTCATTAATAAAATATTTAAATAAATAATATCATAAAGATGAAAATAATTTACAAATCCTATCCAATTATTATTTTATGAATTTATTTAGACCATGAGTCATATTATCGTTTTCTTTAATTTGTTTTGGACATTTACAAACAGAAATTCATTATATAATAAAATAATATTTTCACACTTTCTTAAAGAGACTGTCCTCCCCCTTATAAAAGGACACAATGCTATCCCATTCCTCACACTTCACATGCCACTTGTCTCAGCATTACCCTACAAAAATAATCTTTCAAGATCACTATCTTCCACCTTGAATCCTTAACTTAGGCACAAGGCACTTCAATAAGTCCTTTGGATTCAAACCAATGGAAGTTACCCAAATTAAAGGTAAATGTTTCTCATAAATTCATTCCTTTTATTTTACTTCTCCGACCCTATATTTTTTATATTATTTTATTTTATAAAAATAACAATATCCTCAAAATACTAGTATGTTATTATGAGAATTATATGAACTACAATTACACACACCTCTATTAAATGGGTAAAGAACATACTG
Source organism: Viscum album (assembly GCA_963277665.1). Lineage (NCBI taxonomy): Eukaryota > Viridiplantae > Streptophyta > Magnoliopsida > Santalales > Viscaceae > Viscum > Viscum album. Next base: position 49,419,029 of record OY728143.1, on the reverse strand, counting down.
TTTCTATGGAAGAAAAACTAACGTCTCACGAAATGATGATTGTTCAATTATCTCCTACCGTCTCAAATGGTGGCCATTAAGATGGTAAAATATTTATATATGATATATATATTAGGTTTATGTTTTCATTATGATTATTTATTTTTCATTTATAGCATACCTCTATGGTTTAGATTATGGGTAAACACGATAATTTCATTTTAGAAAGTGCGGACTACCACCCCCTCAATATAAAATGGTGTGTTAATTCGATATGTGGTACGTATAAAAGATAGTTTTAATGATATTACATATGGTATTATACTATAATAATAATATATCTATGCATAATTATGTTTTAATTCCATTAAAATAATAAATAGAAATGAATGAAGGGTTCATGCGTAGATACGGCTTACCGTCTCCATGAACGATGCATTTGATTTCTTTCATCCAAATGTTATATAATATATAAATACAATTATATACTGGATATATATGATATATATGATATCTATGTCATGAATATCATTCTTGATAAAATTAAATTTTGACAACGTGATCATCTTGTAATTAAAAGAAGTCAATTTTTTACTCAGGTACCAAATATCTACAAAACGACCATAATTAACGTAATGATTACCTAATGATTATATCCTGGTAATAATGGATATAAATGGAATAATAAACATAAAAAGTCCTTAAGAATTTTTAGTTTAACGTTAGTTTATTATTTAAGAGATTAAAGAATGAATGGGTCATGTCAGATACAAGATAAGGGACTTCGTCCCAATATCCATTCATAGAGGCATATGTTGTTTTAATACAGGACATTATTTTTTACGCATTATAAACATATTTGAATTTTCATTTCATTCTACCAGAATATTAATCTACGAATTGTTTTATGAGAAAAAATGTTTCTTTTTAACATAAGTGGTGACATCTTCCTTTCCAATGCTGCGAGTATTATTTGATCCCTGGCTTCCTAAACATGTCGTATGGGTTTTAAAAGGAAATAAAATACCATTTACTCTTTCAAAATATCATTTTATTTAAAATTATTTTTATACTATAATGATTATTTCAATATATATAAATGATATACTATGATTGAAATTTTGAAATGTTATCTTTCTTTTATGTTTGTTTAATGTGTAAAGAATATTTTATGGTTCTTTGTAATTGTTATGTATATGGGTGGTTCTATGATAAACCTAGGGCAGGTGTTCCCAAGATAGCCCACCAATGCATTGGGTAACACGATTGAGTAAAATGTATATGTATCTCCTAATAGTTTTATAGAATATATTGTGATTGGTTTTCCAAATGTAACTCCCTACGTAGCTCGGATAGCTACAATGTCTGTATGATATGGATGCCACAAGTGACCTTTATGATTTATGTTTTCTATGTGTTATTCATAAATCTTAATATTTCATTTGATATGTTAATGAGAATATGTTATGTATTTAATGATGAAGAAATGTTTTCTTTCATTGTTTTATAACGATTACAAAGCTTTTTATGTGCATCCCATTTATTGAAATTTTATTTATAGGATATAAAGATGAATAATGTCAATGTGGGATCAAGGAAAAGTCATAAAGTCTAAAACATGAGACTATACATGAATGTTTTTTTTCAAGAGTTGTTATTTTATGAAAAAAAAATTAACTGAGTAGAAGTGTTTAACTTGTAATTTTTGAGATGTAATGTAATAGTTATGGCCTAATTCTCTAAAAATCTAAACCTAAAAAGGTACTCAATGTAAATTATTCATTGATTAATGATTATTTAATGTTTATGGTCGGGTCCTTATACTTTCAGATCACCTCTATTGGGGACAAACCTAGGGATGTTTGCAAGAACATGTCCAGAGTTGGTACGAGCTACCACGGAGATGGTGTTGATCATATAGGAGTGGATGAGGACTGCACCATGTTGAAAACTGTCTTATTCCAACATGACACAGAGACCCTTAGAGTTTGAGTAGGGAGACCGTGTTTTCCTTCAGGTCTCACCCTGACTAGGATTGATGAGATTTTCCCTTGGTGGCATGTTTTCTTCGAGGTTCTTCAGACCTTTCTTGATTTTGAGAATAGATGCCGAGGTGGCGTACCGCCTAACTCACCCCCTATAGATTCAACTAGTTCAAAATGAATTCCAAGTGTCGTAGCTGAGGATGTACGTGCATGATCTTCCAAACGTATTCAACTAAGGACAGATGAACATTGACGATGGAGTGACATTTGCAGAGTTTCTAGTGGAGATAGATGATCAACAAGATAAGGTCTTTTGTGGATGTTCAATTCCTCAGGTGTGCATTTGGTGGAATCATGAAAATATTCATGATGTAACATGGGAGTGGGAGGCTCAGATTCATACTCAATACGTGTAATATCCCGGTTCAGGAAGCCACCTAGAGGTGCCCTATAACCAGATGGTCACATGGCCTCAAGCGCATTTCCCTGAATGCTACAGGTTGCCGACTAGCTGTGAGGGCCTTAGGTGTGATAATGTGGAATCTATTCCCTCATTGACAGAGTTACACAGTGGAAAAGAACCACATATAAAGTAGCTAAAGCAGTAAATATCCAACAATAATGTACAATGGAAGAATGATAAATAATCAACCGGAGCAAAACATATAAAAAATGCATGATACAAATGTGTCCAGGAAAGCAGCAAAACTAGTCACAATGATGAATACAGTACTAAACACATGTACAAAATGAAAATAGATAAACAACTCCTCAGCATCTCAAGCCTCATCTTGGTCCCATTCTCTCCAGATCCAATGGAATCATGAACATAAAGTAGAAGGGTGGTTTCCCTTATCTATACCTTCTACAATAAAATCTGTTTGTGCCCAAATGCATGACCCAAACATGATGTGAGTCTAAATCCCAGTAGGCAACTACCTTAATATTTTTTCCTAACAGTCAGTAAATATATGGTAGGTAAAAAAATAATGAAATCAATAAATAGTAAAGTACACTGTAGAAAATAATCCACATTTTATACCAAATAATTTACAAACATGAAAACAACCACTCCAGCTAGTGGAACAAACAGGTAACCTTTGGGTAGTTCTCATATCCTAACCCCTATGGTTCAACCTAAATGTACTAGCAACCCAATGGGAGGCACACACAGTCTCACCCCTATGGTTCAACAAATGAAAATAGACTCTCTTGGGAAGCACTCACCTTAAATTCTCCTTACAGTCTCATATCGTACTAAATGATCTATAGGGAAGCACTCAATGCCTTATTCCCCATGTATTCTGCATCGAGGAACTACAGACACTCTGAGAAAGCACTCAACATCAATTCCCTTATGATCTTGTATCGTAATGTTAAAGACAGTATGGAGAACCCCTTACATACATTCTCCATATGGTCTAATACATTAGGTTCTCACTGCCCTGTGTACAGTCAGAAAGATTCAAATCACATAACGGCCAAAGTGATCCTCAATAACTACTTGGCTATCAGTAATCAACATAACAACATGGAAGAACAATAGTCACACCACCCTACAAACTGGGTATGGAACTTGCAACATCCTAACATGAAAAACTAGACCAAACGGTCATAAAAGGAAAACATGCATGGTTAAAACATCCAAAGCACAGAAAAATTACCCTATTCACAAACAATATACTCTACTAAAGCATATAAGAAAATTAGGAAAACAAAAAGGGAAAAAAAGAAAACACGAAATATCCTGTTCATGGGTATTGGGGGAAGATGCACAAAATAATCAATGACATCCTATAGTAGGGAATAAACCACATACCTCGACGATAGGATCTCGATATAATCAAACCTTGAAGCTTGAATCTCCTTGGAATGTCGTAGATCTATGAAAACATCCAAAAAACTCTTCCCATGTTAACTTGAGAAAGAGGAGGAATTGGAAAAGAATGCTCTAAGAGAAGTAAGATCTTACCGCTGCGGTTCCAACGCTATCGGTGGTGGTCTATTCCGAGAATGGACAGAGGCTCGAGGGAACGGAGGGAATTTTCGGCCATATAGTAAACTCTCAGTCGAATAATCTGGAGAAGAAGCATGTTCTAGCGATTAGACGCGACCCCAAAACGTTTAGTGAAAAAAAAACAAAGTACATAGACTGTACTTTTTGAGTACATGGCTTGTACTAGGCTTTTCTGTACTCCACATTAATTGGCCTCCACATCACCCCTATATGGTTGTGTGTGTGGCCCGGACGTGGCCAGCACACGGCCTCGAGTGGCATGGGAGTACACAATGTGTACTCATAATGTACATGGGGTGTACTTCACAAATTTCCAGAAAATTCTCTTTTCTCAAAAACTCCTGAAAAAGAAAAAACATACATGCAAAGAAGGTTAGGGTTCTTATAAACATTCCAACTTAAATAATTTTGTCCCTGAATTTTCCTAGCGAGGCATAGAAGAAGAAACCCCAAACAGCTCTAGCCACTACAATTGTACATCGGCCTCCCTCTCCCAAGTCTCGTCCTATACTCGCTCGTGCAACCATAACACCCGTACCCGATGAACATACTAGCCATAGAGAATTCTCGTACTACGATCAACAATCCAGATAGGATGATCCTCAAATAATGCACCACTTCAAGCTCATCTTCCTCATGTTGAAAAACATGAGAAAGATTTGAATATTACCATCGGAGTTGAGAAACATGGAAAACGTTGTGCATAGCCTTGTACCTCTATGGTAACTGCAACCGATAGGAAACCGGAACATCTCTCTCCAACACCTTAAACGGCCTGACGTAAGTCGATGAAAGCATACCGTGTCTCTAAATCATCTTGTCCCCAACCTTGGTGTAACACGTAAGAAAACCTGATCTCTGACCTCGAACTCCAGAGGTTCTCTCTACTAATTAGCATAAGGCTTCTGTCGAGACTGTGTCGTACCCATCCACTTATGAATCAGCTTGGTCTGCTCTAAGGTCTCCTGAACAAGATGATGTTTTAGCAAAGATACCTCTTCTGCCTTTAGACAGCATAAAGGTGAATGGCATGGCCTGTTGTATAAAGCCTCGAAAGGTTCCATCTGAATAGTCACCTAAAAACTGTTATTGTAGGAAAACTCTACAATAGTTATATGCTTATCCCAAGAACAACCAAAATCCAAAATGCACGCTCGGAGCATGTCCTAATGCACCTGAATCGTACGCTCGGATTGGACATCTGCCTGGGGATGGGATGATGTACTCAATAGAACATGTTTACCCAAATCCATCTAAATACCCTTCTAGAACTGAGAAGTAAAACATCCATCCCTAATGTCCCAGTTCTGGAAGCCACCCAGAGGCACCCCGTACCTAGTTGGTCACATGGCCTCAAGGGCATTTCCCCAAACGGTAGAGGCTGTCGACTAGCAGCGAGGGCCTTGGGTGGGATAACGGGGAAAATATTCCATCATTATTAGAGTAAAACTACAATGAAGAACCAAATATACAATAGATGAAGAAATAAATATCCAAAAATAGTGTATAATGGATGACTGATAAATAAACAACTAGAGAAAGACATATAAATGATGCATGATGCATATGTGTCAAGGAAAGTAGCCAAACAAGTCACAATGCTGAATACAATACTAAATCCAAGTAAAAAAGGAAAACTGGTAAACAACTCCTCAGAATCGTAAGGCTCATCTTGGTCCCATGCTCTCCAGCTTCAATGAAATCAAGAACCTAAAGTAGAAGGGTGCATTCCCATATCTATACATGCAACAATATAATCTATTTGGGCCCAAATGCATGACCCAAACATGGTGTGAGACTAAATTCTAGTAGGTAACCACCAGAAGATATGTTCTTAATAGTCAGTGAATATATGGCTGTTAAAAAAATACAGAAAGTAGTAAACATGAATGTACTCAACAGCAAATAATCCTCAGTTTCTAGCATATAATCTACAAACAAGAAAACAACCACTCATGTAAGTAGAACAAACTAGTATCCTCTAATTAGTTCTCATAGCCTAACCCCTATGGTTCAAACTACACATACTAGAAACCCTCTGGGAGGCACACCCAGTATCAACCCTCTGGTTAAGATAATGAAAATAGACTCTCTAGGGAAGCACTCACCATCAATTCCCCCTATAGTCTTGTATCATACTAACAGCACTCTAGGGAAGCACTCAACTCCTCATTCCCCCTATGGACCGCTTCGAGGAACTAAAAACACTCTGAATAGGCACTCAATGTAAATTCCCCCTATATTCTCACATCATAATGTTTTAGACACTATGGATAATCCCTTACGTCGATTCTCCCAATGGTCTGCTACACTAGGTTCTCACAGCCCCATGTAAATTCAACAAGTATCACATCACATAATGGCCAAAGTGATCCTCAAAAATTACTTGTCTAGATGTCTACTACAAAACAACATGGAAGAACAATAGTCACACGACCCTACAAACTAGGCATGGAAATGGTAATAGCCTAACAAAAATAAACTAGACCAAATGGTCATTATAGGAAAAAATGCATGGGAAAAACATCCAAATAATAGTATAATAACTCTATTCACAAAGAATATCCTCTAATACGGAATATAAGAAAAGCAGGAAAATAAAAAGGGAAAAATAGGGAACACACAATACCCCGTTCGATGGTATTGGTGGAAGATGCACACAATACTCAAAGACTTCCTACCGAAAGTCACAATCCACCTACCTCGACATTAGGAGATCGATATAATCAATCCTCAAAACTTGAATCTCTATAGAACGTTATAGATCTAATAAAACTTCCAAAACTCTTAATTCCTGATTACTTGACAAAGAGTTGAAATTGGAAAACAATGCTCTAGGAGAAGGAAGAGCTTACCGATGCGGTTCCAACGCAATCAGCGATGGTTGATTCGGAAAATGGACAAAGGCTAGGGGTCTGGGAGGAGATTCATGGTCATACGAGATGATCTCAATAGATAAAGCTGGATAAGAAGTGTGTTCTGGAGATTAGATGTAACGACCCAAAATTTCATTAATGGAAAATCCCTCTTGATCCAGTTAAATGTTTCTTTATGTTTTTATAAGATGTCAACTTCTTTAGTTTTACGTTAAGATTTGTGACCGTTACTTTTATAGCCGTTGAACATTGATCATCTGGGTAGTTTAAATATAAGGCTTTAACGAAACCATTTTTACTCAGACAAAGGAAGCGATGGCCTCATCCAGTAGAATTGCCCCTTACGAAGCCCATTTGTCGGATCTCGGAAAGGAGGTGGCGTCTTTGGGCTTTTCCCTTGACCAAGCCCAAGCTGAGCTTCATCAAGTCAAGCTCGAACGTGATCGTCTACGGGAAAAATGGAAGTTGATAGAGATCACCACTCGAGCGATGTTATCCGAGCAACCCCAAGAGTCTGTCACCATCGCACACCTTACCCTTAGGTCTTATGCGGCTATTTTAAGGGGTTATGTAACAAATAAGTAGCACCATGTTCATGTACATTATTTTTGTATATAATAATGAATATAATTTCTAGTCATTTTTGATGCATTGTAATTAGTTTTTAAAGTACAAATGATGTTTTTAGTTATTATTTAATTAAGAATTATATTTTATTAAATTAAAGGATTTTTGAATTAAATAATATTTTAATAAAATATTATTATTAATATTAAATTAATTTTTATTAAATATAAATGATCTTATAATTTTATGAATGCAATTAAAATTTTTATTAAGGTTTGAAAGCCATTTCTGTCAAAACCCGTGAATTTTTTATAAATGTCGGTTTTTATTTTAAAAGTGCAAATTCACATATTTAGAAAATTATTTAGATAAAATAAATATTATTTTTGGAATCAGGACGTCGAAATTATCCAACGGTGAATTTTTCATAATTTTCTGAGACAGTCCAATTTTTGGGTAAAAATTAAATACCTTTTAAATATATAATGTGATTTATGACATCATAATGACCCAATGGTGATGTAATAAAATACCATAATCCTTAGGTTCGGCCAATATATGTTTTATCATTAAAATAATGAGGTTTTGGGTTTGTTTGAATCACTTTTCAAAGCATTAATGGAGCCCTCAAGACTTATTCAACACTTTGCCTTTTTAAATTAATTTCCATGGGAGTGTGACTCACCTCCACATAAGCAACCCTAATTTTTTAATAAGTTCGGACCTTGGCCTTGTAAAATATTGTTTTCCTCTCTCCTTTTCCAGAAACCATGGGCAAATACCATGGGATGGTTTGTGGTTTGGATTATTTTAATATAAGGGGTCCCAAACCTAAATAATAAAGAATTCTCTCACCTTTCCTATATAAACCCACCCAAGCTCCCACTTCCTCCTCACTCAAAGCCCTTGAAGTTCGTCAAACCTCTGCCCTACTCTCTCTAGAATCCTCTCAAGGTGCCCCAAGCTCCCAAGAAGCCTCTCACAAGCCTCTCTCTAGCCTTTGGAAGCACACTTCCAAGTAAGGGTTTTTCTTCCTTTCTCATTTTTGTCAATTTTTCTTTAAGTTGTATTGCGCTTTTAATTTCATTTATGAATGTTGGGGTATGGTTTCGCACCTCTCCCATACTGCCCTCTTATTGTTTTAATGATGGGAGACCCCTTTCTCTCTCATTAAATTCCTCCCATGTACACCCGTTACTATGCCGAAATTCCGAAAGGAACTTCTCTCTCTTCTTTTACATTCAAGCAATACTTTTGTATCATGAATATAAATTCCATTTCTATTGTTGGGACATGTATATACATGATCTCCTTACTGTCCATTACATGTAAATATGATGAGAAACCCCTTTCTCTCTCATCAACTGTTTTTATGAATTCTTATGTCACGTCGTTACGCTGCCGAAATCGCACCGATTTTCTAAGCCAATGTCTTTGTGTAGTGAATACCATGCCCATTTCTCCATCAAGGGTATTCACCTTTATGCACATTTACTTTGATTGTAAAGTTTCATGTATGAATTCCACATTCCTTTATCATGGAACAAATGATTATGTTTTATGAATCCATGTTTTATGATCCATGTGGCACACTTATGCATGAAATGAAATGTTCAAGAAGGGTGCGCCCTTTATAGCGCTCCAATGCATTGGGTAAAGTATAGTATCATGATACGTCATGTGCAATGAGTGTTGACTCATGCTAATTCAAGTGCAACGAGGGTTTACTCGTGCTTCAAGTGCAATGAGGGTTTACTCATGCTCCATGTGCAATGAGCCTTGGCTCATGCTAATTCAATGTTAAGTGTTGTTGCCACATTTCCATGTTATGATTATCATGCTTTATCATGCCTTTATGTTCATGTCTCTCTTATGCTCTATTGATATGCCTATTTCCTAACATGTATTGTACTCCTCATGTTATTCATTATGTACTCCCTTACTGGGCTTTATAGCTCACCCTTTTCTTATGCATGTCCTCAGGTTATCCCATGCAATGCTAGGTACGAAGGAATGTAGTGGTCATGTAAAGGAAGTTTTCAATAAGGATGTTGTATTTCAAGTTTAAAGTTTTTATGTAATAATCCTAAGCCCCAAAGACACTAAACCTCTCGATCTTCTTTGTTGTATCAAGTGAAGATTTATGTAATAAAGCATGTTTAAGTGGTAATAAAAAGCAGGGTTGTCATAGTTGGTATCAGAGGATAGGTTTAGTTATTTTTGGGATTAGGAAACCCTAGTAAAGCCTTAGATACAAGACTAAGCATAATAAAAACATCCCTAAGTTTTGGTAAATACTAAGTAAGTGTTTTATCAAACAAATACATCCCTGTCTGGATACGAGCAGGTAGAGGCGGCTCTGGCACAGATGTATCCTAGGGGTAAAACCCGAAAACACCGCTTTGAGCTAGACTCGAACGGGAACTGGTGCACGAAAACGGGCCTTGCTGCACTCTTGGTTACGACACTCCCGGGAGATATGTTTTGATAAATTCACAATCTTAGTATGAACCCTTATTAAGGGAAAAATTCCCCTAAGAATATATGTTAGAAGGAAGATCCTGAAAAGCCTGGATTGAATCCTATAGACTCATGAGTTAAAGAGATCAAAGTTTATTTATAAGTCATCAACTTTTGTCTTTGGATTACCCTCTATGTGTTACCCCTAACTTTCCTTTTATTCCAGCCAATGGCCGGTAATAGGAGAACTCGGGCTAACAACCGTTGTGAAGATCAGTGTGATGATTGTACTAATGAGATGCCCAATCCGATGGGAGCGGGAATCGCGAACTTTGTCACGCTTCTCTCTCAGCTAACTCAAGTTTTGAATAGAAACACTGGTCAAGAGGAACGTTCAACCCCCCCTAAGAAAGAACAAGTCGCTATTGAAAGCTTCATGAGACAAAGGCCTCCTACTTTTAGTGGATCATCTGATCCCACGATCGCTGAACAATGGATCAACTCCATTGAGAAGATATTCTCCATCCTCCAATGCTCTGAAAAAGAGAAGGTTCTCCTGGCGGCTTATCGTATGGAGGGTGAAGCTGATCAATGGTGGACATTGATCAAAAATACGAAGCCTGAGGAGGAGATCGAGGCTTTGGAATGGAAGGTATTCCGGAAGATGTTTTTCGATAAATATTTTCCACGCACCCTCCGTCTTAAGATGGAAAGGGACTTCCTTTCCCTCAAGCAGAAAGATGAAGAATCTGTGGGAGCGTACGAGGCAAACTTCACAAGGCATGCATGATACGCTTCCGGCTTTGTCGTTACCCCCGAATGCAAAGTTGACCGCTTCTTTGGTGGGCTGAAGCCTAGCTTGCGGAAAGCATTAGCGATCCGTGACTTTGACAGCTATGAGGAGATTGTCCGATGTGCCCTTAAGGTTGAAATGGAGATCGGAGAATCACAGGGGTATCATGGGGACAAGAAGCGGAAGGTGGACTTCAATGCTGGTGGTCCGATGGATAAATCCAACGGCGCTAAGAAATTCCAGCACCCCACTTGCCAAAAGTGTGGAAAGAAGCACCCTGGGAATTGCCTTAGGGGGACAAGAAAATGCTTCAAGTGTGGAAGAGAAGGGCACCTAGCTATTAACTGTCAGCAAGAAGGACCCGCGGCTGCGACGGAGGGGAGGAACGCTCCGTTCGAACCTCAACGCGTTGTTCAATGCTTCAAATGAAAAGAACCGGGTCATTTTGCGAATCAGTGCCCTAATCCAAGGGTTATCGGAGGCAATCAACAACCTCCAAGACAGCAAGGAAGAGCTTTTGCCATCACTTCTGCCGAAGTGAACCCCGACAACGAAGTGGTGACAGGTACGCTAGTTATTCATTCAAGAATAGCGAACGTACTTTTTGATTCAGGTTCTACGCATTCTTTTATATCTCAAAAGTTTAGTAGAATAATCCCTGCACCACCACAAATCATGGAAGTAAAGATGTCGGTGAGTACGGCAAATGGGGCAATCATTGCATCCCATGAGTATAAGTCCTCCCCTGTTATAATCTGTGGATTGAATTTCCCGGCGAACCTTGTCATACTCCCTTTGGTGGAATTTGATGCAATTCATGGCATGGATTGGCTTTCCTTATATAGAGCCAACATAAATTGTCGGGAGAGGGAAATCACACTCCATATGGAGAATCGACCCCCGATTCTTTACAAGTGTCAGGAGGAAGATGAATCTCCTTTAACTCCATCATATCAAGCATGGATATTACTACCTTATGAGCACGCATATCTGGCTCAGATGATTGAGTCCAAGGAAGAAACCACCCTTGAAGAAATGCCTATTGTGAGGGAATTCGCTGAAGTATTTCCCGAGGAACTTCCTGGTCTTCCTCCAAGAAGAGATGTTGAGTTCTCAATTGAACTTATACCTGGGGCGCTACCAATATCCAAGACTCCATATAGAATGGCTATGGTTGAGCTTGAAGAACTGAAGAAACAACTACAGGAGAATCTGGATAAAGGGTTTATATGCCCAAGTGCATCACCATGGGGTGCACCAGTCCTCTTCGTCAAGAAGAAGGATGGGTCAATGCGGCTTTGCATCGATTATCGTGAACTTAACAAAATCACGATAAAGAACAAGTATCCTCTCCCAAGAATCGATGACTTGTTTGATCAGCTGCGTGGAGCACAATACTTCTCCAAGGTCGACTTGCGGTCGGGATATTATCAAGTAAGGGTGAAGAAGGAAGATATCCCCAAGACTGCTTTTCGTACAAGGTACGGGCACTATGAATTCATAGTAATGCCTTTTGGACTCACCAATGCTCCAGCAATATTCATGGACTTGATGAATAGAGTCTTTAGAGATTACCTAGATAAATTTGTGGTAGTCTTTATAGATGATATTCTAATATACTCCAAAACCAAGGAGGACCATGAGGAGCATTTAAGAACTGTACTGGAGACTTTGCGCAAGGAGAAGCTCTATGCCAAGTACAGCAAGTGTGAGTTCTGGTTGAAGGAGGTCTCATTCTTGGGCCATATCATCACAAGCAATGGGATATCTGTGGACCCCTCCAAAACAGATGCAATTGAGGGATGGCCGAGGCCAACATCGGTAACTGATATCCGTAGCTTCTTGGGGTTAGCTGGATATTATCGAAGATTTGTGAGAAACTTCTCACGATTGTCCAACCCTCTTACCAAGCTAACTCGAAAGGGAGTAAAGTTTGCTTGGAGTGATGAATGCGAAGAATGCTTCAAGGAGTTGAAAAGGAGGCTTATCACTGCACCTGTGCTCACTTTACCCACAAGTGGGGAGCTTTTTGTGGTATTCAGTGATGCTTCAAAGAAGGGCTTAGGATGTGTGCGGATGCAGAATGATAAAGTGATATCCTATGCCTCAAGACAGTTGAAAATCCATGAGCGAAACTATCCAACGCATGATCTGGAGTTGGCGGCGGTGATCTTTGCCTTGAAAATCTGGCGGCATTATCTCTATGGAGAGAAATGTGAGATATATACGGACCACAAGAGTCTTAAATATATATTCACACAGAAAGAGCTTAATATGCGCCAGAGAAGATGGATAGAGCTCATAAAGGATTATGGCTGTTCAATACATTACCACCCTGGGAAGGCGAACAAGGTGGCGGATGCCCTAAGTAGAAAGGATCCAGCAATTCTATCAATGATGAGAATTGAGAAGGATCCAATCTTCTTAGACTTGATGAAGATGGAAGTGGGAATCATAAAGAAGGGAACATCATCAATCCTTTCACAAATGATTGCTCAACCATCTCTTTTGGAAAGGTTAAAGGATGCTCAAAAGGATGATGCGAGAATCCAAGAAAAAGTGGAAGCTATCAAAAAGGGAAAATCCTCAGAGTTTAATGTTAATGAAGAAGGAATTGTGCGGTTTGGGAAAAGACTATGTGTCCCATCAAGTTCGGAGCTGAAGAAGGAACTTTTGGATGATGCACATAGTTCAAATTTCTCTATTCACCCAGGGAGCACAAAGATGTATCGAGATCTCCGAGAAAACTTTTGGTGGGATAATATGAAGAAGGAGATCGCTGAATATACATCAAAGTGCCTGGTGTGTCAGAAAGTGAAGGCAGAGAGGCAGAAGTCTAAGGGGATGATGCAACCATTGCCCATACCAGAATGGAAATGGGAGAACATCACCATGGACTTCGTCACTGGACTTCCAAGGACATCCAAAAGCAACAATGCAATCTGGGTTATTGTGGATCGTCTTACAAAGACTGCACACTTCATTGCTATTCGAGAGGACTTCTCTTTGGATCAACTGGCACGGATATATATCAGGGAAGTGGTACGGTTGCATGGAGTACCACTATCTATTGTGTCTGACCGAGATCCAAGATTTACCTCTAAGTTTTGGAAGAGTCTTCAACATGCTCTGAATACTGAACTGAACTTCAGTACGGCCTATCATCCTCAAACTGATGGCCAATATGAGCGGACTATCCAAACACTTGAGGATATGTTGAGAGCGTGCTCAATGGACTTTAAAGGAGGATGGGATCAACATCTTCCTCTAGTTTAGTTCTCTTATAATAATAGTTTCCACTCGAGCATCCAAATGGCACCATATGAAGCCCTGTATGGGAAAAGGTGTAGAACACCGGCATGTTGGGATGAGGTCGGTGAACGTAAGCTGCTTGGACCAGAAATGGTCGAAGAAATGGTGGAGAAGGTGAAAACCATTCAGCAGCATATCAAGGCAGCCCAAAGTCGACAGAAGAGTTATGCAGATAATCGTCGACGAGACCTTGAATTTAAAGTCGGAGACATGGTGTTTTTACGCATATCTCCGTGGAAGAAGGTCATGAGGTTTGGAAAGAAAGGGAAGTTAAGTCCAAGGTACATCGGCCCCTTCGAGATTCTTGATCGTGTTGGGGCTGTGGCCTATCGACTAGCACTTCCACCTACTATGGCCAAGGTGTATGATGTCTTCCATGTATCCCTCTTAAGGAAGTACATACCAGACCCTTCACATGTACTCTCTTCTGAGGTGGTACAATTAGAAGACGGTCTTTCTTATGAGGAGCAACCAGTGAAGATCTTAGATCGTAGAGAAAAAGTCCTACGAAATAAGACAATGCCCCTCGTCAAGGTGTTGTGGAGAAACCACAAGTTTGAAGAAGCAACTTGGGAGTCGGAAGATATGATGAAGCTAAGTTACCCACATTTGTTTTAGTGTGGGAAAAGGAAAATTTCGAGGGCGAAATTTCTTAAGGGGGGAATGTTGTAACGACCCAAAATTTCATTAATGGAAAATCCCTCTTGATCCAGTTAAATGTTTCTTTATGTTTTTATAAGATGTCAACTTCTTTAGTTTTACGTTAAGATTTGTGACCGTTACTTTTATAGCCGTTGAACATTGATCATCTGGGTAGTTTAAATATAAGGCTTTAACGAAACCATTTTTACTCAGACAAAGGAAGCGATGGCCTCATCCAGTAGAATTACCCCTTACGAAGCCCATTTGTCAGAGCTCGGAAAGGAGGTGGCGTCTTTGGGCTTTGCCCTTGACCAAGCCCAAGCTGAGCTTCATCAAGTCAAGCTCGAACGTGATCGTCTACGGGAAAAATGGAAGTTGATAGAGATCACCACTCGAGCGATGTTATCCGAGCAACCCCAAGAGTCTGTCACCATCGCACACCTTACCCTTAGGTCTTATGCGGCTATTTTAAGGGGTTATGTAACAAATAAGTAGCACCATGTTCATGTACATTATTTTTGTATATAATAATGAATATAATTTCTAGTCATTTTTGATGCATTGTAATTAGTTTTTAAAGTACAAATGATGTTTTTAGTTATTATTTAATTAAGAATTATATTTTATTAAATTAAAGGATTTTTGAATTAAATAATATTTTAATAAAATATTATTATTAATATTAAATTAATTTTTATTAAATATAAATGATCTTATAATTTTATGAATGCAATTAAAATTTTTATTAAGGTTTGAAAGCCATTTCTGTCAAAACCCGTGAATTTTTTATAAATGTCGGTTTTTATTTTAAAAGTGCAAATTCACATATTTAGAAAATTATTTAGATAAAATAAATATTATTTTTGGAATCAGGACGTCGAAATTATCCAACGGTGATTTTTTCATAATTTTCTGAGACAGTCCAATTTTTGGGTAAAAATTAAATACCTTTTAAATATATAATGTGATTTATGACATCATAATGACCCAATGGTGATGTAATAAAATACCATAATCCTTAGGTTCGGCCAATATATGTTTTATCATTAAAATAATGAGGTTTTGGGTTTGTTTGAATCACTTTTCAAAGCATTAATGGAGCCCTCAAGACTTATTCAACACTTTGCCTTTTTAAATTAATTTCCATGGGAGTGTGACTCACCTCCACATAAGCAACCCTAATTTTTTAATAAGTTCGGACCTTGGCCTTGTAAAATATTTTTTTCCTCTCTCCTTTTCCAGAAACCATGGGCAAATACCATGGGATGGTTTGTGGTTTGGATTATTTTAATATAAGGGGTCCCAAACCTAAATAATAAAGAATTCTCTCACCTTTCCTATATAAACCCACCCAAGCTCCCACTTCCTCCTCACTCAAAGCCCTTGAAGTTCGTCCAACCTCTGCCCTACTCTCTCTAGAATCCTCTCAAGGTGCCCCAAGTTCCCAAGAAGCCTCTCACAAGCCTCTCTCTAGCCTTTGGAAGCACACATCCAAGTAAGGGATTTTCTTCCTTTCTCATTTTTGTCAATTTTTCTTTAAGTTGTATTGCCCTTTTAATTTCATTTATGAATGTTGGGGTATGGTTTCGCACCTCTCCCATACTTCCCTATTATTGTTTTAATGATGGGAGACCCCTTTCTCTCTCATTAAATTCCTCCCATGTACACCCGTTACTATGCCGAAATTCCGAAAGGAACTTCTCTCTCTTCTTTTACATTCAAGCAATACTTTTGTATCATGAATCTAAATTCCATTTCTATTGTTGGGACATGTATATACATGATCTCCTTACTGTCCATTACATGTAAATATGATGAGAAACCCCTTTCTCTCTCATCAACTGTTTTTATGAATTCTTATGTCACGTCGTTACGCTGCCGAAATCGCACCGATTTTCTAAGCCAATGTCTTTGTGTAGTGAATACCATGCCCATTTCTCCATCAAGGGTATTCACCTTTATGCACATTTACTTTGATTGTAAAGTTTCATGTATGAATTCCACATTCCTTTATCGTGGAACAAATGATTATGTTTTATGAATCCATGTTTTATGATCCATGTGGCACACTTATGCATGAAATGAAATGTTCAAGAAGGGTGCGCCCTTTATAGCGCTCCAATGCATTGGGTAAAGTATAGTATCATGATACGTCATGTGCAATGAGTGTTGAATCATGCTAATTCAAGTGCAACGAGGGTTTACTCGTGCTTCAAGTGCAATGAGGGTTTACTCATGCTCCATGTGCAATGAGCCTTGGCTCATGCTAATTCAATGTTAAGTGTTGTTGCCACATTTCCATGTTATGATTATCATGCTTTATCATGCCTTTATGTTCATGTCTCTCTTATGCTCTATTGATATGCCTATTGCCTAACATGTATTGTACTCCTCATGTTATTCATTATGTACTCCCTTACTGGGCTTTATAGCTCACCCTTTTCTTATGCATGTCCTCAGGTTATCCCATGCAATGCTAGGTACGAAGGAATGTAGTGGTCATGTAAAGGAAGTTTTCAATAAGGATGTTGTATTTCAAGTTTAAAGTTTTTATGTAATAATCCTAAGCCCCAAAGACACTAAACCTCTCGATCTTCTTTGTTGTATCAAGTGAAGTTTTATGTAATAAAGCATGTTTAAGTGGTAATAAAAAGCAGGGTTGTCATAGTTGGTATCAGAGGATAGGTTTAGTTATTTTTGGGATTAGGAAACCCTAGTAAAGCCTTAGATACAAGACTAAGCATAATAAAAACATCCCTAAGTTTTGGTAAATACTAAGTAAGTGTTTTATCAAACAAATACATCCCTGTCTGGATACGAGCAGGTAGAGGCGGCTCTGGCACAGATGTATCCTAGGGGTAAAACCCGAAAACACCGCTTTGAGCTAGACTCGAACGGGAACTGGTGCACGAAAACGGGCCTTGCTGCACTCTTGGTTACGACACTCCCGGGGGATATGTTTTGATAAATTCACAATCTTAGTATGAACCCTTATTAAGGGAAAAATTCCCCTAAGAATATATGTTAGAAGGAAGATCCTGAAATGCCTGGATTGAATCCTATAGACTCATGAGTTAAAGAGATCAAAGTTTATTTATAAGTCATCAACTTTTGTCTTTGGATTACCCTCTATGTGTTACCCCTAACTTTCCTTTTATTCCAGCCAATGGCCGGTAATAGGAGAACTCGGGCTAACAACCGTTGTGAAGATCAGTGTGATGATTGTACTAATGAGATGCCCAATCCGATGGGAGCGGGAATCGCGAACTTTGTCACGCTTCTCTCTCAGCTAACTCAAGTTTTGAATAGAAACACTGGTCAAGAGGAACGTTCAACCCCCCCTAAGAAAGAACAAGTCGCTATTGAAAGCTTCATGAGACAAAGGCCTCCTACTTTTAGTGGATCATCTGATCCCACGATCGCTGAACAATGGATCAACTCCATTGAGAAGATATTCTCCATCCTCCAATGCTCTGAAAAAGAGAAGGTTCTCCTGGCGGCTTATCGTATGGAGGGTGAAGCTGATCAATGGTGGACATTGATCAAAAATACGAAGCCTGAGGAGGAGATCGAGGCTTTGGAATGGAAGGTATTCCGGAAGATGTTTTTCGATAAATATTTTCCACGCACCCTCCGTCTTAAGATGGAAAGGGACTTCCTTTCCCTCAAGCAGAAAGATGAAGAATCTGTGGGAGCGTACGAGGCAAACTTCACAAGGCTTGCACGATACGCTTCCGGCTTTGTCGTTACCCCCGAATGCAAAGTTGACCGCTTCTTTGGTGGGCTGAAGCCTAGCTTGCGGAAAGCATTAGCGATCCGTGACTTTGACAGCTATGAGGAGATTGTCCGATGTGCCCTTAAGGTTGAAATGGATATCGGAGAATCACAGGGGTATCATGGGGACAAGAAGAGGAAGGTGGACTTCAATGCTGGTGGTCCGATGGATAAATCCAACGGCGCTAAGAAATTCTAGCACCCCACTTGCCAAAAGTGTGGAAAGAAGCACCCTGGGAATTGCCTTAGGGGGACAAGAAAATGCTTCAAGTGTGGAAGAGAAGGGCACCTAGCTATTAACTGTCAGCAAGAAGGACCCGCGGCTGCAACGGAGGGGAGGAACGCTCCGTTCGAACCTCAACGCGTTGTTCAATGCTTCAAATGCAAAGAACCGGGTCATTTTGCGAATCAGTGCCCTAATCCAAGGGTTATCGGAGGCAATCAACAACCTCCAAGACAGCAAGGAAGAGCTTTTGCCATCACTTCTGCCGAAGTGAACCCCGACAACGAAGTGGTGACAGGTACGCTAGTTATTCATTCAAGAATAGCGAACGTACTTTTTGATTCAGGTTCTATGCATTCTTTTATATCTCAAATGTTTAGTAGAATAATCCCTGCACCACCACAAATCATGGAAGTAAAGATGTCGGTGAGTACGGCAAATGGGGCAATCATTGCATCCCATGAGTATAAGTCCTCCCCTGTTATAATCTGTGGATTGAATTTCCCGGCGAACCTTGTCATACTCCCTTTGGTGGAATTTGATGCAATTCATGGCATGGATTGGCTTTCCTTATATAGAGCCAACATAAATTGTCGGGAGAGGGAAATCACACTCCATATGGAGAATCGACCCCCGATTCTTTACAAGTGTCAGGAGGAAGATGAATCTCCTTTAACTCCATCATCTCAAGCATGGATATTACTACCTTATGAGCACGCATATCTGGCTCAAATGATTGAGTCCAAGGAAGAAACCACCCTTGAAGAAATGCCTATTGTGAGGGAATTCGCTGAAGTATTTCCCGAGGAACTTCCTGGTCTTCCTCCAAGAAGAGATGTTGAGTTCTCAATTGAACTTATACCTGGGGCGCTACCAATATCCAAGACTCCATATAGAATGGCTGTGGTTGAGCTTGAAGAACTGAAGAAACAACTACAGGAGAATCTGGATAAAGGGTTTATACGCCCAAGTGCATCACCATGGGGTGCACCAGTCCTCTTCGTCAAGAAGAAGGATGGGTCAATGCGGCTTTGCATCGATTATCGTGAACTTAACAAAATCACGATAAAGAACAAGTATCCTCTCCCAAGAATCGATGACTTGTTTGATCAGCTGCGTGGAGCACAATACTTCTCCAAGGTCGACTTGCGGTCGGGATATTATCAAGTAAGGGTGAAGAAGGAAGATATCCCCAAGACTGCTTTTCGTACAAGGTACGGGCACTATGAATTCATAGTAATGCCTTTTGGACTCACCAATGCTCCAGCAATATTCATGGACTTGATGAATAGAGTCTTTAGAGATTACCTAGATAAATTTGTGGTAGTCTTTATAGATGATATTCTAATATACTCCAAAACCAAGGAGGACCATGAGGAGCATTTAAGAACTGTACTGGAGACTTTGCGCAAGGAGAAGCTCTATGCCAAGTACAGAAAGTGTGAGTTCTGGTTGAAGGAGGTCTCATTCTTGGGCCATATCATCACAAGCAATGGGATATCTGTGGACCCCTCCAAAACAGATGCAATTGAGGGATGGCCGAGGCCAACATCGGTAACTGATATCCGTAGCTTCTTGGGGTTAGCTGGATATTATCGACGATTTGTGAGAAACTTCTCACGATTGTCCAACCCTCTTACCAAGCTAACTCGAAAGGGAGTAAAGTTTGCTTGGAGTGATGAATGAGAAGAAAGCTTCAAGGAGTTGAAAAGGAGGCTTATCACTGCACCTGTGCTCACTTTACCCACAAGTGGGGAGCTTTTTGTGGTATTCAGTGATGCTTCAAAGAAGGGCTTAGGATGTGTGCTGATGCAGATTGATAAAGTGATATCCTATGCCTCAAGACAGTTGAAAATCCATGAGCGAAACTATCCAACGCATGATCTGGAGTTGGCGGCGGTGATCTTTGCCTTGAAAATCTGGCGGCATTATCTCTATGGAGAGAAATGTGAGATATATACGGACCACAAGAGTCTTAAATATATATTCACACAGAAAGAGCTTAATATGCGCCAGAGAAGATGGATAGAGCTCATAAAGGATTATGACTGTTCAATACATTACCACCCTGGGAAGGCGAACAAGGTGGCGGATGCCCTAAGTAGAAAGGATCCAGCAATTCTATCAATGATGAGAATTGAGAAGGATCCAATCTTCTTAGACTTGATGAAGATGGAAGTGGGAATCATAAAGAAGGGAACATCATCAATCCTTTCACAAATGATTGCTCAACCATCTCTTTTGGAAAGGTTAAAGGATGCTCAAAAGGATGATGTGAGAATCCAAGAAAAAGTGGAAGCTATCAAAATGGGAAAATCCTCAGAGTTTAATGTTAATGAAGAAGGAATTGTGCGGTTTGGGAAAAGACTATGTGTCCCATCAAGTTCGGAGCTGAAGAAGGAACTTTTGGATGATGCACATAGTTCAAATTTCTCTATTCACCCAGGGAGCACAAAGATGTATCGAGATCTCCGAGAAAACTTTTGGTGGGATAATATGAAGAAGGAGATCGCTGAATATACATCAAAGTGCCTGGTGTGTCAGAAAGTGAAGGCAGAGAGGAAGAAGTCTAAGGGGATGATGCAACCATTGCCCATACCAGAATGGAAATTGGAGAACATCACCATGGACTTCGTCACTGGACTTCCAAGGACATCCAAAAGCAACAATGCAATCTGGGTTATTGTGGATCGTCTTACAAAGACTGCACACTTCATTGCTATTCGAGAGGACTTCTCTTTGGATCAACTGGCACGGATATATATCAGGGAAGTGGTACGGTTGCATGGAGTACCACTATCTATTGTGTCTGACCGAGATCCAAGATTTACCTCTAAGTTTTGGAAGAGTCTTCAACATGCTCTGAATACTGAACTGAACTTCAGTACGGCCTATCATCCTCAAACTGATGGCCAATCTGAGCGGACTATCCAAACACTTGAGGATATGTTGAGAGCGTGCTCAATGGACTTTAAAGGAGGATGGGATCAACATCTTCCTCTAGTTGAGTTCTCTTATAATAATAGTTTCCACTCGAGCATCCAAATGGCACCATATGAAGCCCTGTATGGGAAAAGGTGTAGAACACCGGCATGTTGGGATGAGGTCGGTGAACGTAAGCTGCTTGGACCAGAAATGGTCGAAGAAATGGTGGAGAAGGTGAAAACCATTCAGCAGCATATCAAGGCAGCCCAAAGTCGACAGAAGAGTTATGCAGATAATCGTCGACGAGACCTTGAATTTAAAGTCGGAGACATGGTGTTTTTACGCATATCTCCGTGGAAGAAGGTCATGAGGTTTGGAAAGAAAGGGAAGTTAAGTCCAAGGTACATCGGCCCCTTCGAGATTCTTGATCGTGTTGGGGCTGTGGCCTATCGACTAGCACTTCCACCTACTATGGCCAAGGTGCATGATGTCTTCCATGTATCCCTCTTAAGGAAGTACATACCAGACCCTTCACATGTACTCTCTTCTGAGGTGGTACAATTAGAAGACGATCTTTCTTATGAGGAGCAACCAGTGAAGATCTTAGATCGTAGAGAAAAAGTCCTACGAAATAAGACAATGCCCCTCGTCAAGGTGTTGTGGAGAAACCACAAGTTTGAAGAAGCAACTTGGGAGTCGGAAGATATGATGAAGCTAAGTTACCCACATTTGTTTTAGTGTGGGAAAAGGAAAATTTCGAGGGCGAAATTTCTTAAGGGGGGAATGTTGTAACGACCCAAAATTTCATTAATGGAAAATCCCTCTTGATCCAGTTAAATGTTTCTCTATGTTTTTATAAGATGTCAACTTCTTTAGTTTTACGTTATGATTTGTGACCGTTACTTTTATAGCCGTTGAACATTGATCATCTGGGTAGTTTAAATATAAGGCTTTAACGAAACCATTTTTACTCAGACAAAGGAAGCGATGGCCTCATCCAGTAGAATTGCCCCTTATGAAGCCCATTTGTCAGAGCTCGGAAAGGAGGTGGCGTCTTTGGGCTTTGCCCTTGACCAAGCCCAAGCTGAGCTTCATCAAGTCAAGCTCGAACGTGATCGTCTACGGGAAAAATGGAAGTTGATAGAGATCACCACTCGAGCGATGTTATCCGAGCAACCCCAAGAGTCCGTCACCATCGCACACCTTACCCTTAGGTCTTATGCGGCTATTTTAAGGGGTTATGTAACAAATAAGTAGCACCATGTTCATGTACATTATTTTTGTATATAATAATGAATATAATTTATAGTCATTTTTGATGCATTGTAATTAGTTTTTAAAGTACAAATGATGTTTTTAGTTATTATTTAATTAAGAATTATATTTTATTAAATTAAAGGATTTTTGAATTAAATAATATTTTAATAAAATATTATTATTAATATTAAATTAATTTTTATTAAATATAAATGATCTTATAATTTTATGAATGCAATTAAAATTTTTATTAAGGTTTGAAAGCCATTTCTGTCAAAACCCGTGAATTTTTTATAAATGTCGGTTTTTATTTTAAAAGTGCAAATTCAAATATTTAGAAAATTATTTAGATAAAATAAATATTATTTTTGGAATCAGGACGTCGAAATTATCCAACGGTGAATTTTTCATAATTTTCTGAGACAGTCCAATTTTTGGGTAAAAATTAAATACCTTTTAAATATATAATGTGATTTATGACATCATAATGACCCAATGGTGATGTAATAAAATACCATAATCCTTAGGTTCGGCCAATATATGTTTTATCATTAAAATAATGAGGTTTTGGGTTTGTTTGAATCACTTTTCAAAGCATTAATGGAGCCCTCAAAACTTATTCAACACTTTGCCTTTTTAAATTAATTTCCATGGGAGTGTGACTCACCTCCACATAAGCAACCCTAATTTTTTAATAAGTTCGGACCTTGGCCTTGTAAAATATTGTTTTCCTCTCTCCTTTTCCAGAAACCATGGGCAAATACCATGGGATGGTTTGTGGTTTGGATTATTTTAATATAAGGGGTCCCAAACCTAAATAATAAAGAATTCTCTCACCTTTCCTATATAAACCCACCCAAGCTCCCACTTCCTCCTCACTCAAAGCCCTTGAAGTTCGTCCAACCTCTGCCCTACTCTCTCTAGAATCCTCTCAAGGTGCCCCAAGCTCCCAAGAAGCCTCTCACAAGCCTCTCTCTAGCCTTTGGAAGCACACTTCCAAGTAAGGGTTTTTCTTCCTTTCTCATTTTTGTCAATTTTTCTTTAAGTTGTATTGCCCTTTTAATTTCATTTATGAATGTTGGGGTATGGTTTCACACCTCTCCCATACTTCCCTCTTATTGTTTTAATGATGGGAGACCCCTTTCTCTCTCATTAAATTCCTCCCATGTACACCCGTTACTATGCCGAAATTCCGAAAGGAACTTCTCTCTCTTCTTTTACATTCAAGCAATACTTTTGTATCATGAATCTAAATTCCATTTCTATTGTTGGGACATGTATATACATGATCTCCTTACTGTCCATTACATGTAAATATGATGAGAAACCCCTTTCTCTCTCATCAACTGTTTTTATGAATTCTTATGTCACGTCGTTACGCTGCCGAAATCGCACCGATTTTCTAAGCCAATGTCTTTGTGTAGTGAATACCATGCCCATTTCTCCATCAAGGGTATTCACCTTTATGCACATTTACTTTGATTGTAAAGTTTCATGTATGAATTCCACATTCCTTTATCGTGGAACAAATGATTATGTTTTATGAATCCATGTTTTATGATCCATGTGGCACACTTATGCATGAAATGAAATGTTCAAGAAGGGTGCGCCCTTTATAGCGCTCCAATGCATTGGGTAAAGTATAGTATCATGATACGTCATGTGCAATGAGTGTTGACTCATGCTAATTCAAGTGCAACGAGGGTTTACTCGTGCTTCAAGTGCAATGAGGGTTTACTCATGCTCCATGTGCAATGAGCCTTGGCTCATGCTAATTCAATGTTAAGTGTTGTTGCCACATTTCCATGTTATGATTATCATGCTTTATCATGCCTTTATGTTCATGTCTCTCTTATGCTCTATTGATATGCCTATTGCCTAACATGTATTGTACTCCTCATGTTATTCATTATGTACTCCCTTACTGGGCTTTATAGCTCACCCTTTTCTTATGCATGTCCTCAGGTTATCCCATGCAATGCTAGGTACGAAGGAATGTAGTGGTCATGTAAAGGAAGTTTTCAATAAGGATGTTGTATTTCAAGTTTAAAGTTTTTATGTAATAATCCTAAGCCCCAAAGACACTAAACCTCTCGATCTTCTTTGTTGTATCAAGTGAAGTTTTATGTAATAAAGCATGTTTAAGTGGTAATAAAAAGCAGGGTTGTCATATTAGACATGACCCCAAACCATTTAATGAAAAAAATAAAGTACACGACATGTAATTTAGGATTACACGGTGTGTACCAGGATTTTCCATACTCCTCTTTAAGTGGCCTCCAAATCACCCCTATATGGTTGTTCGTGTGGCCCAAACACGGCCATAACATGGCCTCGAGCGACAAGTGAGTACACCATGTGTACTCCAAAAGTACAAGGCGTGTACTTCAAAAATTTCCATAAACTCATATTTTCTCAAAAACTCCAGAAAAATGAAAAACAAACTTGAAATGAAGGTCTGGGATCTTACAATACCCCTTTTGATTTTTTAGCCTTATTTTGAAATATATTTATGTGATGCTTAAAAATTGAGGAGTGATGAATTGTCTCAAAAATTCCAATTTATATTTTTATATATGTAATTATTTTGAGACTAGGAGCTGACACAATAATAAATTCCGATGCCTGGAGTGACATGAATTATCCGTTGAAAATTTTTATGATTTAAATAGAACACGTGAGAGGATCACTAAAAAAGAGGAATATCACTAAAATTTATTCCCAAATCCAGACTCTGAGGGAACCAATGCATTCAATAAGGCATGTTTTCCAATGCACGACTTATGTTTAGTTGGCGCGTGCCTCTAGTATGAAAACCTGAAAATTAAATAACCGAAAATAAAGTTATTAAATTAAGTTATATTATTTTCCAAATTTTAATAACTCATCAAAGGTTACTCAGATTGAAAATATGAGACCACTATTTAGCTTATGAGGGTAGGATTTCATTAGGCATATCCTGAAAGTGGATGTTCAATTTTGGCCGTAAATAAAATAGTTATTTACAATTATTTTTTTTCAAATACATATAACTCATAAATAGTCACAATAATTATAAATCTAAGTCTCTTATTGAGATCATGACGGTGTGTTCCCCTTAGGCAGAGCATATCCTCAATCAACACAGCTCGTGGGTTAAAGTATATTTTGGAACACTTTATGATATTCTTTTAAAAAGTCGTGTATTCATGTCTTTGTTTCATCTAAATCATTTAAAAGAAAAAAATTGAAAGGGAATTTTTGGACTTAAAATAGCAGGATTTTATTTGAAATGACTTAATTTTGGCTGGAAATTGTCAGACAGAAATGTTATTTTTTTATTATTCAAAAAATAATAAAATAACTGTAAAATGTCATTTTATATTTTTCTCAACCATTGAGAGGTTTAAGGTTGAACTAAAATGCGGTGAAAAGGGGATGACAAGGACTATTATATGTGGATAACTAATGGCTTAATGTGAAATAATAATCAGTATGAAATTTTATTAATAAAGTATCATTACAATATTATGTCCCAACATAGCATAAACATTGAAAAATTATATCCTTTTAATAAAATAAATGGTTGGAGAGTGGGAATTAAACGTTGGGGATTATATGAAAAACCTATGGTGAAATTTCCCTCCAATTAAGAAGTATAATCAAAGGAGAGATGAACTCAATAGATGAAAAATAAAGACATATACAATCAAATCTAGGATGTGACAATGCGAACGAATCATGAACCCCCATGAATGGAAACCTTCATTAGAAGACATCAAATCGAGGTCGGGTTTATGATTTATCACACCAATTTTCATACTTAATTGTACATATACCTCTATTATATTTTTCCTAAAATCCCCCCATTAACCCCCCTATGCCGCCATAATTTTGGTGTCTTTTGGAGATGTATTGAGGGGAGAAAAGTGGGGTCACCATTTAGCTTCACCGTTCGCCAAAACATGCACAAAAACCATGTGACCATCTCATGGTCATTAAAAAGTGTGTTAAATGAATTTTATCTCTCTTGGAAGTATCCAATCTCTCCCATTTCATCCCTCATTCGACCCTTGCAGCCATTTCAGCCTCCCTAGCAGCAAAAACCTCAATGAAAATTTATTTTGAATGGAGATTTGGTAGAGGAACTACACACAATCACATATATGTATCTCTCCCTCTTAGTTCCTCCCCTTTCTATATGTCTCTTCCATATTAATTAAATTACCTAATGACCAGGGGGTTGGTTTTCAAACCTAGGGTTTAATATTGGGTTTTATTGGTCCAATCTTTACATTTTAGGCCCAATGTACCTTCCTTGAGGTGTGGCAGTTTTGCGATTGCATTTTCACACAAAGGTGTCATGGGATTAACCACTAAGGTATGTGATTCTAGGTGTATGAAATCCTTTTGACTTAACATGATGTGTTTTTGAAATTTTCATGATTATATTAGATGATTATTGGTGAAATAATTGGATTATGTGGTATTTCTATAGAAAATGAATTTTAAATGATATTTTCATTTGAAATTTGATGTTTTTATAGAAATCATTTATTGGTTAATTTAAATATTCCCTATAACTACATAGTTGATATTATTGAAAATAATTTGAGTTGAAAATACTTTTTTGGAATGTTTACCTCCTTTGGTAGTTTCATAGAAAATTAGTTTTAAGGGTGTTTGGGATGTATTTGAATTTTAAGTGCCATGATTGTGTGAAAATGAAGTTTTCACAAAGATATAACTTCTTGGTTCGTAAAGATGTTTTCTATGACTGATTTTTTTTAGTGGAAAACTAATTGGGATTCCATTTCTTTTATGGTGAATTATATATGTTCACATGGTGTGAAAAGTGGGGATTTAAAGCCGTTTTTGGTGCAAAGTAATGTGATATTTTTAGAAGTTGTTATACTGAAAATCAAAATGTATTTATGTGTTTTACGTTGTATAATGTCTTTTTAAATAATATTGTTTGTATGTGACCAATATTTTTGTTTTTTTTTAAATTGATTTATGTAGCATGTCAATGTTGTTTTTTCTCAAAGGGGGAAGCCCAGGTACCTAGGTGGGTAGATATGTACTAGTACGCATGTGGTCCAAATGGGTTTTTTCCATATTTCACATGGAATTTTGGATAATTAAAACACTAAATAAACTATGTGGATGATGTTTGGGGACCACTATGTTATATGTTTTTTCCCTAACAATTGATTGTGAAAGGGAATGGAATGTGACATATATATTTTACACTGCGGTACGAGGGCATAAAGACTGAGACTGTCTAGTTCTTTGGAGTGTTCCTGATTTTGGTGCTCATTGGATTTGTAGAATTTTCCGTTGTCTTAGTGAGGGTTTTTATGTACATTACAGTAGAAATAATTACTTATTACGATTGTTTAACATCATGAATGTTTTATTTTGTTAAATTTAACAATTGAACATTGCATTTCTGGGAATTTTTCGCCCCTTTTCCTTATATATTAAAACTTCTTGTTTTTTCACATTGTGTTGAAAACGATTTGGAATCCTTTGGTGGTAACTTATTGGGATTATGCTCACACCATACTTAAACCACTTGGGTGTAAGTATACTTTATTATGTTTGAAACAAGAAAGTGTTATTCCTATGGTGATGGTTGTTTAGGTTGTTAGTCCTCTCCTATGGTGCGGTGTTATTGAGACAGCTCAGGGATGATGTCCCCTTTTCATGTGGAGTCTTTTTGGATATATTTATGATTTTTTTATTTATGTTTGGACCTCTTTTAAATTATTTAAAACCATATATTCCGATCAAGAATCTGTTAAGGATTTTTTTCATGACATTTTCATATTCATATTGTTGATTTTTTTTATTGATTTATGCTTTCATAATTGGATAAATCAATCCCAAACATAATTTATTGAATCCCAATAACTTCTTTCTGCCCATAGAGGTATGGAATACCCATAGGGCCTTGGCATGGGCTAGATTGGGTGATGGTATAAATGGTGACTAGACTCAATTTTTTTTACAGAAAGTAATCAACGAAGTTTAATGTTTTTGGTTGTATTACTATTTTGGGATGATTCTGGATAAATAGGAGCTAAGACTGTCAGGGTTTGGGGTTTTGGTGATGAGTAGGTTTCCTTGCCTGCACCACTCATGGAAGAGGTTGAGTCACCTTGGGAACATGGAATTTTTTGATTGACATCACTTCTAGGTGAGATGAGTGGGCTACAGACCACATATGTACATCAGGTGGGGGTGGAGTAATTTTTTATTTTATTACTATATTGTGTTTATATTATATTTATTTGATGTATTTGATTAAAATTTTCAGAATTAATGTATTTTCTATTTTTTTGTGAATGATTCATTTTCATGCAACATGCCTCCTTGGAAAGCTCTTTTGTGCCCATATGAGGAAGCCAGAGAGAGTTCACCCACAACGATTGATTAGAGGCTAGTAGAGGCTATGGTCCATGATATCCATGATTTGAGATATGGACCAGATCCTATTCCCATTTCTATTAGGGAATAATAGATTGGTCATAGAAAAGATAAATATCATGAGTTTTTTAATAACAAGAATCATACTTTTCGAGGTATCATAGAACCCCTTCATGAAGAGGAACGGCTTGAGAAGAATGAGCACATGTTCGAGTTCTAGGATAAATATATGGTGCATAGGGTGAAATGTTCCTTCTTTTGGTAGTCGGGTACCAAGCACAAGTGGTGGGAGTGATTACTTCCGACTAGGAAAAATGAGCAGATGCTCCAGGGAGACTTCTGTGCTATCCTTAATGAAATGTAATGACCCAATGTCATGGCATATGTGTGGTCCCAAAAGTACATGGAACATGTTTAGGGGAATCTTTTTGTGATGGAGTAAACCAAACATTTTTCTATGATAGATTGATATGATAATAAAACTGATTCGAATGAACATGTGAAGGGACATATGTTTGAGAAAGGCTTGTGACTAGACATATACTTTCAATATTTCTTGTTCAATCGAGGATATATGCTGAGTTCAATGATCGTGCATGTATGGTGGAGATTGAACACAAATGTAAGACTGGTAACTCTGGTAATATATCTATAGTTGTGAGAGGCATCTCATCATAGATGAAATGAATATAGGAGGATTAGTTGAATAAAGGAGGTTGTAGTTCAGGACACTCTTCTAGACATTTTAATGCTTGGATTTTGATGCTAGATCGATTGTCTACAACCAGTGTGGGACGATTTGGAACACAAGATCAGAATTACCACTTCCTCTAAATATCAATTATTGATTTAGATGCATGGGTCACTTGCATTACTTTTTCAGGGTAGCATGTCCACTTCAGAGTGGGATCGGTCTAGTTGCTTCAATAGGAGTTCCTATACTGTGAGTGTCGTCGAGGATGGTAGGATCTTGATTCAGTGGCCTTGGTGGTAGGTTTGTGTCATCTTATAGAAAAATCCATTTTAGGGAACATCCATAGACTAGTGGTCATCCTCATGTAGAATGTGTACATCTCCATTTGGTAGATAAAGCACCAGTAGTATTAGAGATGAGACTTTCGACAGTTTGAGGTACCGGTGTGATCGTATATTAAATAACTACTAGTATTTTTTATACTGGTGCCTCTATTTCATTCATTTCATCACATTTTTTGGACACTATAAATTTTCCAATGTAGTGGTTGTCATTTACAATGGAGTTTGTGACGTCGCTGGGAACATAGAAGGAGCATGGTCTTAGGTGCACGCCGTATGCGCTCTCTGTGTCATGTATTGAGATGAAGTGGGACTTCTTGGTCTTTGATATGTATATATTTTTTGTGATACATGTAATGGATTTTCTAGTATACATCCATTAACACAATGATTTCTACAGGTAGCGAGTGAGTTTCACGACACCTAACGAGAGTTGTCATGTTTTTCATGGAGAATGGGATCCTTGGTCGAGTGGTGTAGGACCACAGCTAGATTTGGGAAATCATATCATCTAGTTAGATTCGCTCATGCTAGAGGATAGTGTTATTTACCCTAAAGTTGAACTACATCATGGGGTGACTAATTTTAATAGGTATTCATGGATGATATTTTAGGTTATCCCCCAGATCGGGATGTGGAGTTCTTGATTGATCAATCATAGGGAACACAACAGATATCTTTTCCCTCATATCGTATGAACCCTACCAAGATGAGGGAAATAAATATCTAACTGGAAAACATAAAATTACAAGGATTCATATGCCTGAGAATCTATCCTTGGTCAACTCATGTGTTGTTCATGAAAAAGAATGATGGATCCCTCCAATTTTTCATTTACTAATATAAGATGATCACGGTAACAATTTAAAACAGATAACCAGTTTCAAGAATAGATGATTTGTTTGATCAGTTCATGGGGGTAATTTTTTTCTCAAAAATAGTCTTTTGTTTCATCTTGAATCAACTCAAGGTGAGAGAGGAAGATATGCCAAATACAGTCTTCTAAATTAGGTACGACCACATTGAGTATTTGATCATGTCTTTCGGATTTACCAATGGTCCAGGGGTCATTATGTCAATCATATACAGGTTGTTCCACCAGTATATTGATTATATCATTGTGGTGTTCATGGTTGACATTCATGTATAATTTGGCACTGAGGAGGAATACGAACACAACTAGTAGTTCATTTTGGGAACCTTGTGGGATCACCACATCTATAAAATTTTGTCAATGTGAACATTTTGTATAGGGAGGTGAAATTTATTGGGAATGTGATCTTAGAGTAGGGGGTTTATGTGGACCTCAAGAAGACCGGTGTGGTAATGTATTTAGAGAAACTAGAGAATGTGTTCGACATCAAGGGTTACCTAGGCCAGGATGGTTATTATAGGAAAATAATTATAGATTTCTCTTATCATGCATTACTGATGACTGTAGTCACCCGGAAAGAGGTGAGGTTTTTTTGGGACCCTGGTTGCTTGGAATCCTTCAAGGATATGGTGTGATAGTTGACAACCGCCTTGGTTCTGATTTTTTCAGATGATGTGAAAGGGTATGCTGTGTATTGTGACACAAAATTTATGGGAATGTTTTTCATTTTTATGTAGGATGATCAAGTGGTGGAATATGGCTCTCACCAAATATGACCAGTTGAAAATAATTACCTAAAATATGACTTCGAGTTAGCAGTTTTGGTGCATGCTTTTAAGACATGTCATCACAAACTCATTGGGTAAAAGTTTGTGGTCTAATATAATCACAAAAGTATTTCATATATCTTCTCATAGAATGAACTCAACCTGAGGAAACATTGTTGGATCGATTACTTACAAGGGTGTGGCATCGACATTGTTCTTACCATAGGAATGTAAAATATATTATCAAATTTCTTGAGTATGAAGGTACCACAACAGGCCTTGCAGATGTCTAGTGATGGGTGGAATCTAATGGATTTTATTGTTCAGATGCTTTTGTATGCTAGTGATAAACATCAGGGAGTGTTCATTAAGAGATTTCAGATTACTCCATCTCTTCTAGAGATAATTCATAGGGTGTATCCTATTTTTGAGCGTTGTCAGTGGTAGAAGCTATTTTTTCATGGTCATGTGAAATCCTCTGAGTGGTCATCGTCTCTTAAGGGCATCCTGTTCTTAAAGGTCCGTTAAGTAGCATCGTTTATCCCTCTGGTAGGTGGCGACGGAGGATAGCCACATATATCAATGGGTTATCCATCTGGGTGAAACCAGGAAGTATTATGATGTGCGACGATAGTTATGGGGGCTTAGTTTGTGACACGACATAGAAGAACTTGGGTCGAGATTCAACACTTCCAATAAGTGAAAGAAGACCATAAAAGGCCCTCTATTTTTCTCCATCCATTACACATTCCTACCTGGAAGTTGGTTGAGGTTTCCATGGACTTCATTGTTGGATTACCATGTATATATCAGGGTAATAATTTCATTTGTGTTGGGATTTATCATCTGAAAAATTCATCCCACTTCATTCTGAACAAACACATAAGTTATGTGGATGATCAGGGCCATTTGTGTCTTCCGAAGGTGGTGAGACTTTATGGAAAGCAATATGTAGTTGTCTCTAATTGAGACACCCATTTCACTTCTCAATTTTGGGAAGGCCAAAAAATTTCTTGGGGTTAAAGATTAAGAATATCATGGTGTAACATTATTTAACAATTGGTATGACACAACGAGCGAACCAGATTCAGGAGGACCTACTCTATGCACGCATTTTGGAAATTGGTGGTCCTTTGGATGTTCATTTGGGATTGGTTGAGTTTTATTATAATAAATGTTACCAATCCTCAAATTTAATGGATCCATTTGAGGTTCTATATGGTTGACCTTGTTGGTCCCCCCCGGTGTTGGGATGAGATATGCGAGACCTCATAGGTGGGACCTAGTTTGGTGCCAGAGACAACTGAGAAAGTCAATTTGATTAGATAGATCATGTTGGTAGCTTAGAGTCATCATAAATCTAATGCTGATTGAAGACTTTGATACCTATAGTTTAATATTCGAGACTAGATATTCTTGAAAGTGGCCCTTCTTCTAGGCCATCAACGATTGGGGAAGCAAGGTAAGCTAACACGGTGATATGTTGGCCCTTTTAATATAACCATGCATATTGAGAAGGTGTCTTATATATTGGATTTAACAATTCAGTTGACATCCATAAATGATTTATTCCATATTTCCCAGTTGAAAAAATACAACCTAAATCTGTCCCATGTGCTGACATTGGATGAACTAGAGAATGAACCTCACTAGTATGTTTTTGTGTGGCCAGTGAAAATAGTGGACTCCCCAGAAAAGGTTCGTTGAAGGATATCTATTCCATTGTTCTAGTTTTTTTGGAAGCATGGAAATGATAAACATGATACATGGGACTGAAATTTATTGGTTGAGAACAAGTACCCAATCTTTTTCTCTGATCAAGTCTCTAATAAACTTTCGGGGATGAAACATTTCCAGGGATGAGAGAATTGTCACACCCATGTTCTTTATTAAAAAACAAAAAATTTATATATTTTAATAAAACATTACCCCCTATGTCCCCAAAATCTACTTAATATTATTGTGGATATTGATGAATTTTTGTTGGGAGAAAGGAGGGAACACGGTTTAGGTGCATGGTTTTCCAAACCGTGCATAGAAACCATGCGCCCATGTCCAGGTCATTAAAAATCTTCCAAATGGATTCTTTTCCCTCCCACGATTTATCCAAACTCGCACCTTTATTCCCAATTCTGACACTTGGTGCCATTTTAGCCTCCCAATCACCCAAAACTGTCCTTGAAACTTCATTTTGAATGGGGTTTGGTGGACGAACTTCACACAATACCAATTAAGTGTCTCTACATCTTAGTTCCTCAACTTTTCATGATGTTTCTTCTATTTTAATTGAGTCCCAACTTACCAAGGGGTAGGGTAATAAACCTAGGGTTTATCTGTGGGTTTTCTTGGTCCAATATTCTGATTTTAGGCTCTATTAACCTTCCTTGAGTTGTTGTAGTGGTGGAATTGCATTTTTTCACAATGGATTCATAGGTTTAAAAATTTATTTAGGTGATTACAAGTTTATGAAATACATGTGACATATCTTTATATTTAATGATATATTCATCTTTATCTCACATTAATAATGGTGAAAAAATTGGTTTTAGTGTAATTTTTAATGATAATGTATTTTAAGTTCCATTTTCAGGTGAAATTGGTGGGTTTTTAATTATAATATATTATTGGATCATTTAAGGATTCCCTGTAAAAAATTAGATGATTTCATTGAAATTTATTATGGATGAAAATAATGTTTTAAATTTTTATCTCCACTGGTTGTTTTTTCAAAAAGAATTACCGTTGTATTTTAAGTATATGAATTTTAAGTGCATTGTTTTTGTGAAAATGTTGGTATTACAAAGATATAAATTCTTTGTTCATATAGGGTTTCCCTATGATAAATTTGATGGTTTTATTAAAAATATACTGGGATTACATTCCCGTTTTGGTGAATTATATGTATGCACATTGTGTGTAATGTGGCTATTTCAAAGAGTTTTTTGTGTGGAAAATAATGTAACAATTTGAGAAGATGTTTTATTGAAAATTAATATGTTTTGTTTTGTGTTTTTTATTGTATAAACATTTAATAAATAATTTATTGATTTTATGTGACCATTATTTGAGTTTTTATATTAAAAGACATGTATCTAGCATTATGTAACTATTTGAGCACAAAGGAGGAAGCCTAGGTACAAAGGTGGGTGGATATGTAATAGTACACTAGTGATCCAGATGTGTTTTGTACCTGTTTCACAAACCATTTTTGATAACTAAAAAATTAACTAAACTATTTGGATTTTTTTTGTGTATAAATAGGTTATGGTTATGTTCTTTACTTGTGCATCATGCACGGAAAAGGATAGTGACATCGATATTTTTCACTCATGTACGAGGCGCATAAGGCATGAGACTATCTACTACATAGGGGTGTTCCCTGTTTTGGTGATCATTGTATTTTTTGTATTTACCCTTGTATTAGGGTTTGATTGGATGTAAATTATAGAGCTAAATTGTCATATTAAAATGTTTTATCATTTTTAATTCTTTATTTAGAAAACTATTAACAATTGATGGTTGCATTAAATGGAATTTATCCCCTCTTTTCGAAATATATTAAAACTACAAGCATTTTCACCTTTTATTTCATACTCTTTGGAATCATATGGTGG
The DNA here is from genome assembly GCA_963277665.1 of Viscum album. Classification (NCBI taxonomy): domain Eukaryota; kingdom Viridiplantae; phylum Streptophyta; class Magnoliopsida; order Santalales; family Viscaceae; genus Viscum; species Viscum album. The sequence continues at coordinate 49,383,518 of OY728143.1, read as the reverse complement.
TATACTATTGGGATTATTATTACACACTTCTTACACCACATGGGTGTATGTATAATTGATTATGTTTGATACAAGTAAAGGTAAATCCTCGAGTGATGGTGGTTCAGGTTTAATGTCCCCTCCTTTGGTGTGATGTTGTGGAGACGGCTTGGGGGTGATAAACCCTTGTCATGTGTTGTCATTGGGGATGACATGATTTTGTTATTATTTATGTTGGGATCTCTTTTACATTATTTAAAACCAAGAATTCAGATCTGGTTTTTGTTAAGACTTGTTTGTCATGAATACTTCAGATTCATCTTAATGATTGTTTTTAAGGGTTTATGCTTTCATACAAGAGTGAATCGTTCCCAAAACTAATTTATTGAATCTCATGAGCTTTATCTAGAACATGGGGATGTCTAATTCCCATTGGTCCTTATAATGTGATGGATTTGGTTTCACTAATATTAGCGACCAGATTCGGTTCGTGACATGCTTTCATTGTGATATCTTTTCATTACTCATTAATTGTTGTAATACAATGAATTCAGATTAACCTATGAACAGGTAGACCAGTGGATCATGTGTTCATTCAATAGGGATTTTAAATTAGGGAAATTTAATGGGGAGGTATATTCATGTGTTGAGATCCCAATCCTCCAATTATATTATACAACTATAATGTGGATAGTGTTTGCTAAACTGAATAAGGCTCGAGTCCCTCTTCTGTTGTTGTTTTTGTGAATTCTACAGGGCCAACTTTACAATTTGGAGGAAGTGATAGTTTGATGCAATTATAAAAAGGTTGGAATACCTATGATCATATAGGCGTAGAAGATTCAATGAGATAACCACGAGAGAAACTCTGGCGGCCTGCGGAAGAACAGTAGGTATTCTGTGGTGGAAGAAATCCATATGCATCTTGCTGTGGCGATGCGACATGATCCGCCAGTATGAGCCAGGGGTAGGTGTGAGAGGCGCACCTAGCGTGCACCGTGGTGGAGCAACATATGGCCAAAACTCATCAGTTGTGGTGGTGTACTCGAGACGTGGTGCCACCGGGAACCCCATGGAGGAGTGGACCGCATCTTCATGCCACATGTGACAAAAGGGGGTGACCAGGTGGACTAGCCACGTGTACCCCCAATCAGACTGGACTTGCCCAGCAGGTCAAGGCCATGCCGAGCAGGGAAAGTTGGACAAGGCCACCTAGGTTGCTTGTTCAGTCATTTAGCTGGTTCATTATAGTGGAATGTTCCAAAGAGCTAAATTAGATGCGAACAGGTTGCTACACAGCCCAGGTGGGAAAGAGAGACTGGCCCACCAAAGTGGGCCGAGCCGGATAAAACTGAGTCACTGGGTTACCTGGTGGATTAGACCAACATCCATCATGTGCTAGGCCCTGTGAGGCCCAATGGAACAATTATTTTAGATGGGCCATGCAGGAACCTATGTTGGGATTAGTCGGGTTAGTCTAACCAAGTCCGCTCGATCTAACCAAGTGGAACTAAGCCCCAACGCAACTGACACCTATTTACAAAAACAATCATATCTCTCAAGTTGGGTGTATTATTAATTCATCATTTATATCACGATTACCCATGTTATGAGTTAGGCCATTTGAGATACTCTACAAGAGTTTTGGGTGTGGTTGGCATAATATCGGGTTGAACCAGACTTGAATCCAACTAGGCCATTTTTACAAAAATTATAGTATCTTATAGACCATGTGATCATTTGACACTCCATCTACTATGTTGGGTCACGTAGGACGAGGTATTATTTTGGGTTACTCATTGATGGAAATAATTTCATTTTAGGAATGATTGCTGGTTTAAGACGATTATTATCCGGATATAAAGCATGCTAAGTACATATATCCAGTGGTTGGCTATGACGTGGAACATAATAAAGAACATGTGTGGATCATCATAATAGTGACCCTATATAGATATGGATAATAGATACCCAATTTAGATTGTAATAGTTGAGACAATGTGTGGATCAACATAATAGCGACCCTGTGTGGATATGTATAAGAGCGGTCCTATGTGTATCAACATAATAGTGACCCTATCTGAATTAGCATAAAAAGACACTATGGGGATAAACATAATAGTGACCTTGGGTGGATCAACATGTTAGATAACCTTAATGGTCTAGTATTAGACTGACCCATAATGGATCAGCCAAAGAGTGACCCATCATAAATATAAAAAAGGCCTACCCATCCTAAATTAGTTTTAGAGACTCTAAATGGAATAAAATTATCTTTATTTTTGACTAATCATCTTCACATCTGTACATAAGTTTCTCTTGGTTTTAGCTGTGTCTTTTAATTTATGATATGTGTTTGAGATATTTCTTGGATGTAATAAATTTGTGGTACTCTTTTTGTGGTGTATTCCTTTCTATATTAATGTGACAGCCGAGTAAGTCTTTCAGTCCATACTTTGTATTGTTTTAATCACCACTGCATATGCTCTTCCTTCACTTATTGTGTCATTTAAATATGATAGATAACATTGAATAAATCTATAGGGATTTTGGGATACATAGTACTCAGTGGTGGATCGATAGACGTGGTGTGTTATAGTGACATCTAATAGTGTGTTTTACCTACCATTTAGGTAGTATCTATGGGGGATGAACTCAAGATAATGTACTTCTTTAACAATACATTTCATTACGTTGTTCATGTATCTCGTCCCTATTATTAATAGTTTAAACCTTTTACTATCAGTGGTGTTACATTTTGGTTGTTGTACTCTTTTAAATTTTTCTTTTTGGATTGCTTGTGTAGTTTTCTCAATTTTTGTGTATACATGTTTGAATGTAGTGCATTCCATTTTCGGGATATGCCATTCTTGTGTTGTCACCAGCCCTTGGAATATGGAAGGAGGCTTTGGGGTTGTCACGGTATGAGCCCCCCCGACACAGGTTGTTAAATGTGTGGAATCTACCAGAATTTTTCTTAAAACATTAGATAGTCAGGCATCAAAAACGTCAGAAGTATCTTCAACTACATGGAGGTTACCTACCCCTTAACCCTGGGTTCCAACCTTAGTACCCTGCAATGCACTTCTTTGTGGGTACGGATGATCTCACCCCAATGTTCCATGTCCACTGCCTCTACCTGTATGGCCCATGGAGCATGAAATTCTTCATTGATATGGGGTAACTAATCCCTTAATATACTAAACACCTGCCTCTGAATTCCATCATTCCATGACTATCACGCGTTCCTATTTATCCTCTTCATGTGAACGAACCTACTTCAATCTTGACAATCGACATGTGGGTGGGGACACTAGTCAGGCTTATGCCCATACCTTTCACACTAATAAACAATGAACAGGTTCCCACCCTGAGAAGATGATCCCTCTTCTGACGGATCTGAGCTCCTCCACTATGCTCAAAGAACCAGAAATGACACTTCCTACATTTAGATGTTGCACCACTTGCTTGCCCATCCTGAGACATAAGTTCACTAAATTGAACTCCCTTCAGGTTCCCCTCTGAGAGAAGGGCAAGATCCACCACTTAAGAAAACTTTTTCAATGGAAGATATTCACCAGAATTTAAATCTCATGTCTTTGTCCATCATATAACAGTTTTCCCATAGCTACCTCATATCCCATAAATTTTGGAACGAAGGGTGTAAAATTCATGAAACAGAAATAATATTCCATCACCGACATTGTTCCTTGAGTCAATCTCAAGAATTCAACATCCTTCTCCTACCACAAGGTTTCTGGGTTGAATTTTTCATGGAACATCTCATGTGAATCATTCAACATCATTCCTTAAGCCTTGTCCGAATGAACCATGATGTCCCACCAATGATTTTCCCGACCCCTATGAAAATAGGCTTTTAGCATGACTCTCTTTTAGAGAGGAGTCTGTAAATGGTCAGAAATATATTGGATGGATTCTGTCTATAAATCTACTACCACTGGACGACCCTCTCCAATAATGGTTGGAGGGTGTGGTAGATGAGAATCCATGGTCCGTTCAAACAGACATGGTGTAAACCACCATGGGTCTCATTACATCATTTTCATAAAACTATCGAACTTATCAGAGAACCTTTCCTCCCTATTTTACCATATCCCCACATTCTTCTACTCCACAACTAGATGATATTTCTCAAAAACATCCTCATGTCAACCGACCGACACATTTCTTTTGTGGGGGTATTTCTCTATAATGCCAATCATGAACATTAGGGAACAAATATAACACATTTACGAAGATAAAAGGACATCTAAACAGACTCATCTCATTCTATTTCAAAATCTGTTGACATTATCTACCCAAACAAGATCACTCCCAACTGAATCACTACCCTTGGATATCTCTCATAAGGCCATGGCTATCACTAGTATTTTAATTCATATGGTCACAATACATATCATTTACCCATTTAAAAATAATTTCCCAATTATAATTTACTCATACCATATGTTAATCCTCTTTTACATCCTTAGTAAACACCATTTTATAATTACTGCATACCGTTTTTTTAATTTCCTTTTTACCCATTCATACAACTGCATTAGGCAACATTTCATTACTTTTATGAAAACATATGCATCCTAACCTTTATGTCCTACACACCAATCCTATGTGTGTGCCTATCATGATGCAGGTTATATTTCCACATAGGTTCTGAGAATGACACATGAATGAAAATCCTCATACCCTTCCGAACATGAGTTAAATATCACAAAATAATCAAATCACAATACATTTCCTTCACCCAAGGTTGAAATGTCATCAAATACAACAACATAGAACAATAAAGACAATACCCTACTAGGGTCACTTTGGTATTCCCCCATAAATGGGTTAGATAATCCAATGAACATGCTCATTACCCTAGACCAAAACTTTCCTAACCTCCTGCCTACCATCAAAATATAAATAAGATATAGAAACACACACATATGATACCTAATTATAATTTCCCAAACCATGGTGCCACAAATCCAGTTCCCAGATCCGGATCAACACATGGCCTCAAGCATTACTCTCTATATGCCAATGGTTTCTGAAAAATGGTGAGGGTCTAATAGGATATGCGGGGACAAAATAACATTTCTAACATAATAATCCATTGATGAAAATAGTTTAAATAGATGAAAAAATAGAACCATAAATAATATGAATAAATAAAAATTTCCCTTAATAGGGTACAATAAAATAAAACAATAAATATGACATGACATGCTATAGTGTAAGGTGAACAAGACTTAAAAAATAATAATACAAACAGAATCTCCAAAAAATCTAGACTCTTTGTCTATAAGATCACCCAAACATGTCCCATGTCCCACTCAAATCACTAGTAGAGGGACCTTACCCTTGTCCTGACCTGCACGTAAGAAATATGCATGGGTTCCAAATGGCATCCCAAGTAGCGTGGGCGTATAACCCAGTAGGGCACCACCAAAAGTGTCTAAAAAATATCCAGCAATGTATATAGGGAATGAAAATTATAATTATAGAAAAATAAAGTAAAAGAGTTCAATGTGCCTCTCTAGACTATGGTCATTTTATTTATACAACAATTGAATTCTAATTAAAATACATAGAAATTACCTGGTATAATCTACAATATTTCACGTGTTCAATGGATTGTGAATTTTCAAATTTCTCTAGAATATTGGAATATAATCATGTCTTATCTCAATAGGAATAACATTATAACAAACACATAATCCTCACCTTGATTCCATAGTCTGAGTGGAATGCAATTGTTATGGGAATAGAACATCGGCCCCTTACATAACCCATGAATTTTAGGGACGATCTAGAACCTGGGTCCATCTCAACCCATAGGTGTAGAACCTCAAGTCGATACCCCACTCAACCATTCAATCTTCACATTTTTTTTGTCATTCACCAAAATTAACCATACAACAACATCCCTATGCAATATAATTTAAAGCATCACCAAAATATTAATAAATAAGAAATTAATATTTTTCAAAAATCAATAACAAAGTCATTATTTATATTAAATAAACCCTTTATCCACATTTCCCATTTGTCATGCCTATCTCACTATGCAAATTTAAGTAATAATATAATCTCTTAGCTACTTCCCATTTCTCCATTTAACATTTTTTATGCCATCATAACAAACTATTAAGACATTACCCAACCTTAGTTTATTACTAAATTATAAATACTCATACTTACAACAAATTATCTTATTCATCATGGTCTCTATGTTCTATGTCAAATACCTTACACATACTTTGCAAAACTATAAGTCTGCGGAATTTCAGTACACCCCGTGGGTGACACTAATCTAATTTGGTCATACTCTATGTATCCAACGTTGATCCTGAAGAGTTAAAGAAATCATTTATCCACCTACTTTTTTGAAAAAAATTAAAGGAAACCAATAGCACAATAATGTAAAATTAAGAACAATACCATACACTCACAAATCCACTTGAAACCTGTGGGATATAACTGATATACCACATACCAAGAATTTGTTTGTGAATAAACTCTCAATCATTAACTTAGATATCAATTAAATAAACCATTGAATACTCATCCTAAAACACATCTATAAATATTGGGTTAATAGAATCATATTATGATATAATAAGAATGATAATCCTAAACCAAAAAAGTGAAGAAAGAGGGATATTATCCGTAATTGCATCTTCAATCTGAAACCAATGGAACTGAAAATGTCATTAAGATGTGGGAGATAATCCAATAGTATCTTTTGATCCATTTTGGGCATCACTGGGGTTCATGGGATATGAAATAAGGAAAATCCTGAGTGTATCTTAAAATTAAATAATATAATTTGTTAAAATTTTGAAAATCTTTCTAGCTGCACAATTTACCCTCATAGTTTTTCAAATCATGTACAAAACGTGCAAAGGATACTTACCAGACACCCTTATCCCACCTTTTTCATGTTCTAATCCCCTAGAAAACCCCTTGAGACTTCTCACAGGCATGAGAAATTTCATAATTAACCACAAAAGTACATAAATTATAACATAAATAAAAAACATATCATATAGAGAAATTATGCATGTTACAACACTTCTATTTATAAAATAAATACATTAATTTATTTCCAAGGAAAATTTGCACTATATTCATTCACAGAAAAAAATAGTATGTTAATATTTCGTTATGATAAATTTAAATATTTGGATTATGTTCAGTAAGGTTTATATTCATAATTCTTGTTCCCATGGTTTATAATAAACTTCCTCGTATTGAAACTGTAACGACCCCACCTCTTATAACATGTCACAAGTTTCTAATTTATTTAATTTGAAAATTATAAAAGGGATAAAATTACAATGTATCAATACATTTATTAGTAATGGATAACAAAATAAATATATGGTAGTAATTTAAAATTTTGATTAAAAATATAACTCATTGTAATGGAAGATAATTGATATCCATAAATTTATATGGTGAATGATTTCTTATATCCTTGGGTAGCGAAATTAATTAAAGTGGATATATAATTCATATTATGGATATGTATATAATAATATATTAATATTTTACAATCATAAAAATTATTTTATGGTAAATAACTAAGAAAACATTCCATTTAATCGTTAAATTGGAAATCATAATTTGATAATGAATAATCAATATTGGGAGATAAATGATAAAGGGCACATTCCATTTTATACTTAAACTGATATTGAAATCCATCTATATGTAACATACATCAGAAAATATCAAGTATAATAATAAAATTAATAATTAAATAAATAATTTATTAAATACATAATTATTAGATATCATGATTTCAAACACTATGATACATATATTGTTAAGATCATTCCGATGAAATTGTGTAACTACAAGTATGAACACATCTAATGCTAGAAAACCAATTTTCCCATCATAAATGTCAAATAAATGAAGGATATATAATTACTAGACCCAAAAATCAATAAATATATACATAAATAATCATATAATTAATTATTAATGTAATTCATAAAAAATATGGTTTATAATCAAATATTTGTATTCATTATAGAATATAGATGTATAAATGCTTATGTAAATAATTTGATAAATTTGGATGTATACACCATAGGTTTACATGGTATATGTTTTGTTAAATAATAATTTCCATGATACAAATAATAAGGATATTTAATTGATAATAAATGTCTAATGAAAAATGTTTACAAGAAAGAGGAAGTCTCACGAGAAAGTTAACAATCATAAAATTAATCATGAACTGGGAGGTGACCATAGGTATATAAAAAAATTATTTTTCTAATTAAATTCGGGAAAATAGATATCTATATTAATTTATCAATGGGATTGTATATAAACCACAAAAAATCTAATAGCTTTATATTAAAAATCATATCTCAATGAACTAGAAATTTAGATTATATCTCATTCCTTTCATCTCGACTTACATATTACACATTATAATATCATTTATTATACATAGAAATTTAGTAAAAAAATTATAGAACAATAATTATTAATTTCATTCATTATATTAATTATTTATGACCTTTGTACACTTTTATTTGAATTTCCTTGTTGAAATCATGTTATGACTAATTACATCTTTGTTATTCATGTATTCTTCATTCTTTTTTTTTGATCCTTTTATCAATATCGTAATTATATCATCACGAGAATAAAAACATTCATATAAAAATAATAAATAATAAATATATATGTAATTATATTAATATATATATCTTAATGATTACAAATAAATTACAACATTCATTGAAGTAGTTGGAAATACAAACACATGAAAGATATTTCTATTTTATAGATAGATGTAATGATAGGTAAATAATTAATTATTAATCATTAATGATTAACTATTATGTAATATATATATAATTTATATTAATCGAATATTTCCCTATAATTATCAATCTAATATTAAATGAATTTTTTTCATTGTTCTGTGGAGGCAATAGTCCACTCATACACAGTAGCGATGATAATTTACTCGAAATGACTAGATGATAATAAGTTGTATTTGAAATTATATTTACATAATTATTTTTTATACAAATGCAACATTTAAATTAATTAAAATTCTCCCTAATACGTTCCAAATAAGTCATACGTGTGAAAGAAATCACATGGCTTCACAAGGTAGTAGTTCTCCAAACACACGAGTGATATTATCATTACTCTTATGTAATGGAATATAAAAAGGAATATGTGATATCATAAATATAGAAGTTTTGTAAAGTCATACATTTAATATTAGTATTTAAAATTAATCATTATATCTATATTTTAATGGTGGTGTTGAAAAAGAAATAACATTTGTTTATTAGGTTGTAGTTGTCTCTAAATAAGGTCGAAAGTTTCAATATCCATTTCATGGATGTGGAGAAGGATATAGGGTATTAAATTAAAACAATAAAATATAAATATATGTTATATAGTTAGGATATTATGTTTTCATTGTTTAATAAATATTCACGGAGGTGTAACATTAAATGATAAAATATACATGTTATAAACTATAAAAAATTTCAGAAAAACCCTTTATGACTATACTTAAATCCTTCATTGGAGTGATTAATAAAAATAAATACACTATGATAAATGGATAAATGTGATGAATTTATATTTTCTTGATCATGCCTAAATCCACACATTTAATAACATTGAATATAAGATGAGTGGGAGGGCTTTTATAGGAGTGATAGAGGAACCAATTCCAATTTTATGATTAAATAATTATACATAATATTTACATGAATAAAGGATAAAAATATTACATTATAAAAACATATTATTTAGAAGTCCAAAATAGTCCCATAGAATAGTAATTAGAAAATATTGGGCTCTCTTTTAAAAATTATCATTTTTATCCCCTTGTAATTATGTTTTAACATTACCCATGATAAAGAACTTTTAATGTTTTTACTATTCATTTTGTCCAAAAAAATTTAACATATAATATAAAATAAATTATTCTTATTAATAATATTAAACTAATTGATAAAAATTTAATTCATATACTTTCAATATATTAATTTAAAATTATTTATACAAACTTTATGAATGAACAGTTTTCCAGAAATGTAATTTCAGGGAATTGATGCTCTTATATTTATTATATAGAAAAAAAACCATTTTATGAATTTTAACCACAAAGTAGATTTATACAAAATAAAATTAATTTAAATAATTCTTTATAATTTTTGACATATATTAATTTAATTATGGAATAATTATGATTATTATTATAGTTTTCAAGAAAAACACAGATTTTGCCTATGAATAATCTAATACTAAATTGCAGATTGAAAAGTATTTAAATAAATAATAATTTATATATATATATATATACAAATGAACTATAATTATGTTAATATTATATAACGATAAAATTATAATGAAACATTAATATTAATTAATTTATTAAGAAAAATGTTTTTTATAAAAATTAGTTTGTTTCGGTATTCACTAAATAATAAACAATTTCACAAAAAATTAAAAAAATTCACCTAAAATTAATATTTATGTGATGAGTAAGAAAATAATTTTCATATATATATATATATATATAAGTTCTGAAATTTTATTTTTTATTTTGTTTGAAGATAGCGTTGAACCATCATTTTAGAAAATAAATTTTTTCTTATGATATTTACTTTCCTTTTGAATGTTTTTTTTATTTTATAGATATATGGAAATGAATTTTTTTTCAAGTATAAAAAACCAAAAAAATCCATACTTTTTTTTATTAAAATTCATATATTTCAATTTACCTACATGGTAATAATGGTATAGTGTATTACTGTTCCATTAGACTTGAGGTTGTGTGTTTTTTAGCCTATTAAAGAGAAGAAATTTATAAAAAGAATATATATCGTATATCACTAGGTTGTTACAATCAAATATATTACTATTAATGTGTTTCATGTATTCAATCGAAAAAAATAATATTTTATAAAATTTCTGGGGTGGTATATAAGTTGAAGAAATTATTTTCAATATAAATGTGTATAAGACAAAGATAAAAATTAAAAAAACTGAGTTTCTATGGACAAAATGTAGTTATAAAAAATTAGTTTTACTGATTATTATAATGATAATAAATATATAATTAATAACTAAGGAATAATCATTTCACTGTTAATTCAAATTAAATAAATTATAATTCTTTTTAATGAAATAAAAATAAATTTCCTACAATATCACCATTTTTCACTATTTTCTTGAAACCCATTAGTTTAATAAAAAAATTAACAAGAATATATTTTTTTTATGATTTTAATATTAAAATAATTTTTATCTTATAAATATTTTTAAATTGGGAAAAAATATTTATGAATATTTTCTCATAAAAATCAGAATTTTTTATAAGAAAATAGTTTTTTGAAGAATAAAATGTGTTGAAGAAATAATGTGATTATTTCATAAGATTCAATCAATTTATTAAAATTTATTATAATTATATATATATATATTAAAAATTCAATAAAACATATTCATACTTCCCAAATTTTGGGATAAGCTATAATATTAAGATTTAAATGATAAATAATTATGGTTTGTAATGAATAGTTGTTTCATGTTCTATACACTATAAAAAATAGATCTCATATAAAATCAAAAGGTGTTACATTATAGACCCCCATTTAATAAATTATTTCCCCTCAATATAGATTTTTTCTAAATAATTTTTTTTCACTTGAAAATTCCATTGTAAATAAATTAGTATCATAAAATGGGTTAGTAAATTATCAGGTTAAAATGATTGAAATAAAAGTATAATAGTCACAAAAAAACATGGAATACAAATTGGATATCATCATGGTGAACAAAATACAAGAACATGGAAGAAAAACAATCCTTGAATTTATTTATATATTGTTATAGAGAAAAAAGACACGACAATGTTAAACATAACCAACATGTATATATGTTAGAGGTTTAAAGTCCTATGATTTAACTATTAGAAAATTAATTTTATAACAGTTTTATTTATAGGGATATTTTATAATGTTATTTTATTCTTTTAATATCCATATATATCACATGAAAAATTAAAATTACAAGATTTAAATTCTGATCATAGGAATATTCTCAAACATTATTTGTTCTACAACCAATTTTGACTTCATCAATTTTGTCTTGAAATAAATATTTAAGATGATGTTTATTTTATCTCGGAAGTACTTTTAATGAATCATAAGATCCAAAGGTTGTTTCATCATCCTATAAATACTTACCAAGATATAAATGATTATGAAAACATGTTTAACATGTTAAATCATACATTATCTTCAAACAAATAATTTTTAATGATCACAATAATCTATTCTATTATATGTCATCCTTATGAATTCTCCAAAATATTTATATCCATATTCAAATACCAAAACATTTTATTAAACATTTATCACCAATCAACATTATAAAGTATATAGTTCCTCATCCATATATTATAATACCTAGATCACATCTACTAATTTTATGACTCAACATTTACTTTACCCTTATTCCATATATATTATAAATCAAAAAATTATGTAAACCCTATCATACATTAAATTTCTATCGAATTACTAACCACATTCAAGGTAATCAATAACACCCTAATAAAATTTTCAATGTTATCCATTACTTTATCATATTAAAAATTATTAAATCAGCAACAGAAACATAATATGCCTTTCCATTCAACCTTTCATGTAATATATAAAAATATCACCTTATTTTAAATATCACATATCTTACTTATCCTTGTCATTTAATATATGGGTTCAAAGACATGAAGAAACCCATAATTATATCAATTCATTTTTGTATAATTATTCTTATAACTATAATTTCATTGATAGAATTCATCTTCCAGAAATTATTTAACCAAAATAATAAATCAGTAATCCAAACATAAAATTACATTAATAATTCCTCTTTGGGTATAGTAATAGAATATTCACGATCCTGATACATTTTTATCTCATGTGGTATATTTTATTGGAATTTGGTTGATTAATTTTCATATTTACTCATATACTGAAATTTTAAATTTGATAAATTTTAGTTTTCTATTTTACAGTTTAACTAAGGATATTGTTTTCCTTTATCACAATAATTAAAACTAAATACTATTCTAACCATGAAAGTATCAATGATATTTTTTCTACTATTAGAACATGTGAGAAAATACATCTTTCTCTATTTCCCCTCATCCAATTTTATCCACTTTCCTTTTATTCACTTTAATTCATTCATAGCAAGATTTAATTGATATTTTATTCATCAAATTTATATTACATGATATTATTTCATCATATGATAAACTATTTTGAGAAACCAGTACCAATTAAAGATTTGGCCTAAGGCCATCAATGAAATTGCCAAAATTTTTTCTATATTTCATATAATATATTAATGTATATAATACCAATATAATATATTAATGGAAATTGAATACATTAAAATAAATTTCTTATCATGTAGTTTTAGACTAATCTATTTCTATTCATTTTATATTTTTTGAAATGAGGGAAATACATATCAAATAATATTAAATTAAAATCTCTCTACTCTATATGTTTTGTTTCACCATCCTCCTTAATAATCTGGCTGCGTGACCACTATTGAAAACATCACCTCTAATAATATAGACTACCAACATAACTCATTCATTGTTAATTAATAATATGGTGAGAAATAATTTTTGATGACATATAAAATTTTATTTATTAAACAATGAAATAGTAATTCCACTAAATTGTGGAGGAATCAATCAAATAATATGATCAAATATGTTTGTATTATCTCATGTAGCATAATTTTTCCCAATATGTGCATTGTTATTACACCTGAAATATTCCATATTTTATAATAAGGTAGCAATTTGGAAAACTCCAACACCCACATTATTGTCTTACTCAATGGGGAAATCCCTACATTGTCCACATGTGTTGATTTTATCAATTTAATTCGTTATCATCCCTAAATATGAGAAAATACATTTTATTCTCAAAAAATCAGTAATAAATAGTCATAAAATAAAATCCATTTAAAAAATATTATATTAATAAAATATTGTAAAAATTATCAAGTTATCTATATTGATTTAATATCTAGTTCACAAGGATACTACTTAACATTAACTGTTTCCAATTGTAATAACTATAACTCTAATAACCCAGATTTAGAGTACACCTTTATACATTTTCATTAAAACAGGGAGTCGAGTACAATAGAATTGATCAGTTTGGTAATTAATGAGATACAAATACATAAATGATACCAGTATTATATATAGAATAAAAAATAAAAAATGTCTAAATAGTCTACATCATTGAAACTCATTAAAAGATATTTTATTCATTTTCTATGGAAAGGGAAAAATAAGGGTGTAATTAATTTCTATGTATGGTTTACATTAAAAAAATATTCCTTGTAAAAATAAGAACTAGTCAATATGGATAGTATCATAACTAAAAAATTTCAATTAAACTAGTATCTACAATTAGAAAATCATATACAGATAATATCAATATAGAAAATTTTGGGATAATAATAATGAAAATCACTATAATTGAAATTTTTACTATTAGATGTCGTGATTTAAGGAAAAAAATATCTATAATCAAATTATTGTGTTAATACCAATCAAAATTATAGTTATATAACCATTCAATTTGGCCAACTAATTTTTATAAAGAGACACATTTATGCCTCAAGGGGCTATATAATTATAATTCCAACCCAGAAAAAATTTGTGTAATGAATTTATCATATTTCTAAAGATAAATTTAATTCCAAAACAACATTCCTTATCAAGAATTTTATATAATGGTGAAAAATAAATTTAATCTTTAATTCCCCATTAATAAATTAGTGTAAAAGTGAAAACCAATATGTAGAAATGTTTTATGGTTTAGAAAATAAAAAAATGAATTATAATTGAAAATGAAAAATTATTAGAAATTTATTGAAAATTTATATCAGTAAATGTAATTTTACATAATAATGTTGATGTACAAAAGATTAATCAAAATATGATTGATGAGTATATTAAAATATATTTTTTAGAAAAATGGATACTTTTTAATAGAGGAAAAATATAAATTAATAATTTAAAAAATTAAATTTTTTAATATATTCATTTATATCTTATATATGAGACTGATGTGTGTAAAAAATTTCTTTTAGTGGGAAATTTAGTTTACATTATATATGATATATGATTTATTTTTGACTCTTTGGAATAAAAAAATTTCCTCCTTTCGAAAAAACAATTTAATGTTACAATCATAACATTTAAATGTTTAGGGATATTTAAGTAATCCATCATAAATTTTTGTATAAATAAATTTATTTTAATGAATATTTTAATATTTTGGATTTGTAATAAAATTATATGAAATCAAAAATATGAATAAGTTCTTATATTCATTGTAAACATACTTCATAAAATATTATCATTAACTAAATCACTAATCAACATGTGTAAATTTTTTCTCATGTAATATAGCTCAAATGGGTATTATATACACCTCACAATAATAGATTTGTTCAAAATAAAAATATTTTGAAATATAGTGGAAATTGAGATGATATCACTTACCTCAGAATTACGTATATTTAAAAATGATTTATA
This sequence comes from Viscum album, assembly GCA_963277665.1. Classification (NCBI taxonomy): domain Eukaryota; kingdom Viridiplantae; phylum Streptophyta; class Magnoliopsida; order Santalales; family Viscaceae; genus Viscum; species Viscum album. The sequence goes on along the minus strand of OY728143.1, from coordinate 49,367,893 downwards.
ATTCATTAAAATAAATTTATATTTGTTATAAATAAATAATGAATGAGATTGTTCTATGGAAGTGTTGTAGTTTTTTGGTGTATTTATAGTTATCTTTATTAAAAAGCATCTAGGGTCAGTATTCTTTGAGAGATGGTTTCATAGAACACTAGATAATGGTCTGGAAAAGATGGAAAGATTGGTGGACCACATTAATGGGTGTTCGTACCTATGGAAGGACCATAATAAAGTGATATTCAAGTGGTTAAAATCAACAAGTATTCCATCATTGTGCAAACCAAGTGAATTACTACTGATATGGTCATCCTTCTCCTAGATTTACAAGAAGCACCCTCCATGCTGTTGTTGTATGCATGTCCTGACCTGGATCCTCACATGGATGGTATGCGAGGGAAATGGTTAAGATAGAGTACCCTAAAAAATGGTTTAATGTTAAACATAGATGAATCATTAAACTCATGAATCATACGAGGAGGTGGAGTGGATCGTAATTCAAGGGGGTGTGTGATCCATAAATTCACAACCCATCTAGGAAATGGATACACACTTCAGGTGGAGGCCATTGAACTTCTCGCCGGGATAAATCGTTGAAATTAGAAAAATATAGAAATCTTCAATGTGGAAACTAACATGAGCATCATCCATGACTCCCTAATAGATAGAGGATTCATACCTTGGTCTATCACATACACCCTCAGTATGTGTATGAAATTTCAGGAATAGAATTAATGTTGCACACATGTGGATAGAGGAATACAGTTTCACATCACATGGCTTCCCTTACCATACATGGCTCCAATGTTGCCTGCCTTCCTAATGTCTCCTCCTAGAAGCATGAGGTGTGAATTTTTTTTAGGCGATACCCAAGGTCTCCACTAATCTAGACCAACCTAGGCTTAGTGGTTCTTTGTTGTAAAGATACATGGTCTCTTTATTTTTCTCTCCAGAATAAATATATAATAATGATGAGGATGATATAGGAAATAATTGGATCTCAATATGTAAATCCAAACCAATATATAAAATGAATCTAATAAATAGAAAATAGTGGTTTCATCTGAAGTATATCTGGGTCTACTACTAGATCCATTCTAATCTTCTCATATTTCCACCTTCTGTTCCATTCTATTCAAGAGATACCTAGTTTTGTAATCTAAATGTGTAGAAAAATAAATGAGTATTTTGTTAGTAAAAGACTCAATATCAATACAACAATGTGTCTATAAAAACATTTATTAAATATAACTAATGTATTTCAATAAAATAGATAAATTTTATAAGTATAAAAAGCATTCATTGACTAACCAAGATGACAAAATCCATCAGGCATAAAATATTTGGCCCCATGCTAGTAGGATATATAACAGATTTCAATCTTGATCAGGAAAAAGCTTCCATACACTTAACATCGCTCTTAGGATTCTGATGGAATTGAGTCCAACAAGGCTCCATGATCAACGAATCTCAATTACATTAATTTTTTTGACTCCACAATGTCAAAACATGTCTATGAATTTGGTCAATAACCCTATCCATCACACCCCTAATGCTCTTCCATGGGATTGGACCCTAGAACTTCATTACCCTAGACAATATTTTTACATATTTGTTTTCATTTCTAGAAATCATTCACACTCCCCCTCTAAAGGGAAAACATGACACAATGATCCACCTATCTCATTAACACATAATAACTGTCCAGTAATGGAAACACACAAATCATTATAGAGAAAAATTGGCATGAATGACATATCATTAGGAAAATATAGTAACAACATAAAATAACATGTGATTACAATAAAATTTGGAAACATTAATATTTTGTAATTATTCTAGAATTAAATACAATAATGTGTTTCATGGGATACACACATGCAAAAAATAGATCTATATTAATGGAAATTACATAATTTACTCCAACACGATAATAATATCATGAATACTTCTATAAATGAATGCCTGAGATGATAAGAAACATCCTTTTTCATGGTTTTATACAATTTTCATGGGAAAATACCATTTCATGTTTGAAAGATAGAGGGGAATCCACTACAGCCAATACTACATCCTCTTGAGCTATAACTTCCTAAATTTTTATATGTAATTGTTCTTGTATTGGTAATGATTTCTTGAATAAAATACTATTTTATTTCCAAATGGAATTTAATATTTGATGTCGTAATTGTTTCTCTCTTTTGGATAATTTCAAAATTGTGAAAATATTGTAACACATGTAGATATAATTTCATCCTCATAGAATAATATTGAATCCACATGTGAAATTACTATTTCTCTTTAGAAGAACATGTGATAATTAATTTTTTTTATGATTTCATATTATTGGATAAAATGTTATTATCATAATTGTATAATTTCAATACTTTTTTCTTTAAGGATTTGATTCATAAATTATCAAAAAGGTTTACTGCATGATAATAGATGATTTTATGTGAAATGAAAGGAATAAATTCAAATCTATAAAAATTTATCACTTGAACTGGAGCATTGAAGATAAAAGAGAGAGGGTTTTAGTGATACCTAGGACATTTGAAGAGGGAAAAAATTTTCCAATCATGTATTTAACATGTTATATGATAGAGATTTCTTGTCATCATAGGCTCAAATGGTCAACCTATAATGAATGTTGTATCTATTAAACCATTATAGAAAACAAAACCAGTTACAAAATAAAAACGGTCAAATCAAGAAATTAAATGTCATCATTTACAATATTTTTTTAGGATATTCATAAATGTATTGGGTTTTATTTCATCCAATAATTTGGGTCTAGATCCATAAATGAGTCAATATATCAGTTATTATGTTTTTCGGAATTAAAAATATAAAAATACATGTTTTGAAGTATTTTGTAGATGGAGAACATAGAAAATATTATAAAAAGCATGGTAAAGCCTTACCTATACTTATGAATTATAAACTATGTTAAGGTAACATAGGATTTAACTTATTTCGGTGGTTACACATACTAGTTTATTCCAAATATAACCGTACCCTTATGTAGATTATAAAACTACAACATATACTTACAAAATTTGGGAATTACATTTACATTACCTCATTTACAGTTACAAAATGTATGAAAAAGTAAATATACATTTTTTTTGAAAAGACAGATTCGCTAACATCGGATATCACCGAACGTACAGTCGTAAATCAATGAAAGGAAATGGTCCAACTAGATCTAGTTAACATCAAAGGAGTCTGAGGCCGCCAACTGATGGGCAGCATTGTTACCTTCCCTTTTAGTAAATTAGAATGTATAGATTGAGTAGGCTTGACATATTGAATGGATTCTCTTGATGAGGGATCCAAAATACTGGAGGCCGCCATCGTTGGAATTGATAGCATTGATAATGGTGAGACAGTCTGATTCGAGGTTGATTTTATCCAATCTGTGATCCTTGGAAAGCATCATACCTTCAATGATTATAGTATCCTCAGCAACCATAGGTTTCCAAAGAGTGATGTGTGATTCATGTTTGGACACAATGATTTTCCCTAGATGATTCTGGGCTAGGATGCCGAGGGTGACATGCCCATCCTTGGGGATATACGCATCCACATTTATTGTAAGAATCCCCTCACATGGTTGACACTAGTGGGAGGGACAAGAAGGGGTTCCAAATGGATTATTTTTTTCCATTGTGGTGCTTTCATCCCTCAATCCACGAAGAGGGCCGTTCAATCCAGAATTTGGGGGTTTTGTGCACATGGTTGAAAACTGACTCATTGCAATATACCCAGATGATCCAGGCCAGGGTTCAAAGTGAGCCTTCTTTAGTCGATGAGAAGGAGGAGCACCATTGAATTAGGAAGTAAGGGAGGTCAGAGGCCATGGCCGGTGAAGAGGCTGCAGGGGAGCCCCATTTTTGAAAAAATTATTTTTCCCCTGGGCATTGGATGATGGCGTACAAGGGAGATTCTTGGAGGTTTGGGCAGAAAGGGAAAGAATCTCCACTGGACAAGTGACATTAGGTGAGAAGGCTCAAGGTAGGAAGGGTGCACTTGCACACCTGCCACCAGAAGTGGCATATTTTTGGTGGAATTTTGAGTTTCCAAATTGACTTCTATGGTCCCCCATCCAAATCGACTAAATGGTTTCCAATGGTGAGCCGGTATCTGGACTTCACTGTGTAGGCTCTGGACTAGTCGTTGATCCAGAAGAGATGGTCGAGTCCTGCATATGGGACCTGGGGAGTAATCAGGATAATTAAAAAAAGAAAAATTACATATTAAATAATGTAATGTATAATGTTAACAAATGTAACACAATAATATCATGTATATTTGTTATTTTTTTTGATATATCAATTTTCCAAAAAAAAATTAAAATAAATATGAAAACAATAGTTTTTTTAAAAAGAAAAGATTTAAAGTATTTCAATATCCATCCCTCTATTTTTTCTTCTCATACCTAATATATATATATATATATCATTCATTCATGAACAACTATGATCATAGAGCATGAATAGTAGACTCCTCCTCCCATGTTTCCTCATACATCTAATGATGCAGCCACTAATTCTAGCCATGTGATGTTGTCTTCCATTATATAACTATCGATATTTTACCCATAATACAAAATATAAGGTCCTCATAAAAATAATTTGTTTCAAATATGTTGTTATAATAGTCAATGAAATTATTTGGATCATCCATGATCATTTCGATCTCTGTCACATGAAACATGTTAGGAATTCCTCGATAGAAGATTAGAAAAACAGGGTTGTACACCACATTGACACAACATTTGAAGATCTCAAAGGTTAAATAATAATATTGCGATTGTTTTCTAGGATTCCTCAGATGATGGTAGACTAATTGTGGGTTCAATCTCTTGAAAACTAACCCCCCATAAAAAAATTCCAACGATCTCCTCTTCTAATCTATATAAAATATATTACATCCTAGAGTAATGATAAAAAATTACTGAAATTGTTTCACCCTTATAGTAGAATAGTCAAAAAATATATACCCCATAACCACTACCTCACCTGAATCATTCCAAAAAAGATATATGTTATATGAAAAACTAGAAATTGAAATGCATGATTTCATCTCAATCAGGGCCAGGTAAAAAATTTAGTACATGAGCTCAATCAACGATATGTGGTCATCCTAGGATCCACTAAAGTGTAGAATTTTTGGACAATATATATCTTGTTATATTTTCATCATCCTCTTAGACACCATTTCATTCTAAGGATGTTATGTTATGAAAACTATATAATGAGTTATTTGGGATTTCTAAAATCCATCCAAAATACATTTTGTGAAACATGATGAGATTTATGATAAAAATATCATGTGAACACTGTGCACGAAAAAAATCCAATAAATATAAATATTTTCTAGATCATCTATTCAGTGAATCTGTCTAATTAGTATGAAATTTGAAACCTTATTTAGCAAATTGACTACGACCAAAACATCATGACTACTCCTTTGAGTTCTGGGTAACTCCATCAAAATTTCAATTTAGAAATCCTCCCATGTATATGTCTGCACTGGGAGTGGTTAGATAAAAAACAGAACACTAATCCTTTACCTTCACCCTCTATCATGTATGAAATAGATAAAAAACCAGTAATGTCTCTCTTAATCCTATCACACTAGAACTATGATATGGAGTTATGGTAAATCATCCCCCAACTCGAATTTACTTTCAATCAATATGTATGAATAAATGACATAACATACTCTTTAATGTATTTTGGGACTACTACTCTCCCCTAAAAAAGAACCACATCTTCATTTCGTATAACCATAAATTTATTTGATATCTTACAAATAATTATTTCTACATCACATCACACTATATGTAGATATCCTATATATCCTTCACATAGTATATAAACGAACATGTTACCATAATTGGATAAAATGTTATAAATTCCCATCCTTCATAGTTTTCAATCATCCAATCAGTGGAAAAACTCATAAATCACCACTACCCCTCTAATGGAAACTCACCAAAAAACATAAATACATGTGTTTTATGACTATGTGAATCCACTATGACATTAACATTACTAAGTGCATACATCATCTCAATAGATGACCATACGACTAAAAAAATAATTAAATATGATAATAATTATAAAAAATTGTAATTATTAATTAAATTATATAATATAATACAAACAATTTTAGGTTAATAATGATGAATACTATATAGTTAAAATCATTTCACAATTAAAGCTAAAATGGGATATATATTTATTGATGAAAATCAATAAACTTAATAAATGATATTAATTATAAAAATTTAATTTCATTATATCCCGCATTGAATTAAAATATTTAATCAAAAAATTAATAATGAAATTATTATTATTATATTATAAAAGTAAAATTATAATCAAGTAATAGAATTAATATTTTTTTCTTAAACTAAGAATTTTAATGAAATTTGTTATTTTTTTTATAAAACGTGCACTATAGAAACATGTCTAATCACATTTCTATTTGATTTGAACCCATGTAAGATCATTAAAGGTTGGTAAAACCCAATGTATGGATTTCGTAGTTCGGATATACCCTCTGAATCCTCTTTTGTGTGTGGAATACATTCCATGACTCATTGTGGGTTGATCATTGTCGCTTTATATCAGTGATACCTACTTTTGGATGCAGAAACAAGGGAAGGGGGTTCATGCTTGATGATATAATGTAGAATGGGGTTTCTACCATACCAATGGGAGGAGGTGACCATTGTAGAATTTAATAAGTATTTTTTTAATTTATGTGGTTTAATCTAAAGTGGAATTGAATATGGGACAAGAACGAAGGAATCAACAAAGTCCAACAAGTTAAAATATATAGGATTGGTAGGGTATTAATGATATATAATGGTATAAATCGAGCATGGAACATGTTGGGAATGAGCCATTGTTAGACGGGCCAATGATGGTGGTGTTGGCTGTTGAAGAGTGAGTAATGGTATTTTTGGGGTTGGTGTAAGTTTGGTTTTCCATAGATGACATGGAGTGGAAACATGGGATGGAGGAGGCAACAACTATAGCGACATAGTTTCGTGGGGAAACTGATGGGGAAAATTCCAATAGAATAAATAACTTATTTGTTTTTTTATTTAATTCCACATTTTGATTTATTGTTTTATTTTATAAGTAATTTCTATATTAGTGATACCAATTTCATGAACTTTTTCATAATTTTTTTTATATTTTTTTGAAACAATAGATTATTTTCCCTCAATACTTGACTCGATTAATCATCAATTATTATAGTTATTGCCATCAGTTTAGAATTACAATATTATATAGTCATTAGGGAAAAAATTATAGTTATAAGAATTATAACTTATATAATTTACAGTTCCTGCAATTGAAATATAGATGTAAATTTGTGGAAAATTTACATTCACTAGAATCCAACATGAAAAATAAAACCAATATATGTGTGTGTATATATATATATATATATCTTTATATATATAGACTGTTTATGAAATTTATTACCCATAATATCAATATCAATAAGACATAATTCTTTTTTATGTTCATTATAAGGACCCATTAGTTTCATTGATTCATTTTACATAAAACCAGATAAATATTTATTATATGACCAGACAAAAATGTTCCATAATTATTACATTTTATTTTCTTTAAAACACAAAATATTTAAAATATGGGTTCATAAAATATCTACATTGTCTCCCACTAGTTGTATCACAACTAAAACCCTTTTTGACAAATCATACATAATGTATTCATTCAAATCCAGGGATAAAAAAGGTGATATTTGATTTACACTAAGGTTAAGAAAGGTATATATCAATCATAATATATGAATATGTTTAGAAGTACATTATAATGACATTTGAAAACATTACCATGTATAAAAAATTTAATAATACTAATTTATGGAATAAATATAACACCATAATAATTATTAAGTAAAACCAAATAATGTAATCATAACTTGAAACATGTATTGAATGTTCACTTGAAATAATTGTTTTTGACAAATATCCATTCCATTTTTAAAAAATTTTAATAACCAGCCTCACAATTATTAAAGAAATAATTTTTAATTAATAGAATCATACAAATACGTAATGAAGTATTTAAGCCATTAAGGAGTCCTTAAGGTGGAAAAATATTCTCATACCATATATGTTTAAAAAAATTTCCATTAGAATTTATTATAAAAATTCCATAAATAAATAATATTAGGAAACAGAAAAAAATCATTTAAAACAATTTTTCAAAACTTCAAACATGGGAAGAAAATTTTATCATTTTTATGATTACAGTAAAAAATATTTTTGAAATCATCATTGTAATACATGCACATGAAATAAAGGCATCCCCTAGTCGATACATAAACATAATGAATCCATAAAAAGATGTTATTTTTAAATAATCCATTACTAATGTGTAATTTGTTGAAATGCATAACCCATGAAAATAATTAATTTAAATGAAACATTAAATATCATAATGATAAAATAATTAATTATATTAAATAATAAATGTGTACTATATACACCACACAAAATAATTATTTTCTGAATATAGTGCATGTCTTTTGGATGTTAAAGTGATATGAGAAACCCTTAAAAATATCATATCATTGAAGGAGAATTTAAAAAATATTTCTTATTTTCATTGAAGTTAAATACACATAATAATATTATAAATTTTACATAACATAATTAAAAGTATTTTCACACAAAATATTTTAATGACATAATCAATTAAATAGAGTTTTAAACTAATGTATAGAAATTGAGTTATGAAATCTCTTACCACAAGTTCTACATCCATTAAAAACGTTAAAACTCATATATAACATTTTATAACTTTTTATGTATTTATAAATGTTAGTTTTTTTATTTATAACACCTTATATAAGCTTTTTATGATATCTTAACACTCTCATAAATAATATTTTACTATTGTTACTGTTTTTGGTGTTAATTTACATATTATATCGTTTTTTATTAATGAATTTATGTATACTATTTTATAGAATATAAGTAAATTATATTAAGAATTATAATAACTATATAAATATAATATTTATCCTATAAACTAATTTTATAACAATTATTTAATGTCGAACAAAAAAATGAATCACAACACATTATGTAGATGGTAAGATGTACGTACACACGAGTAATGATATGATTTTTAATATGGTGAATGGTTAATTATTTTTATGGAATAATAATTAAAAATAATAATTATAATTCCATTATAATAATATTTATCCATTATCCCACTAATTAACTATATCCATGTGGATTTGTAAATGAGAAATGTATTAAAATATTTTTTTGAGATAGTAACTCATACTTATGAATGAGCAGTGTTTTAGATTTTCATATGATATAGAATATAAAGAAATAGTTATCACCATGAAAATAATAACATCTCATAAAATTTATTATTCAATATTTATTACATAATAGTTTCTATATAACATTAATCAGATATAAAAGAATAATTAAAATTAGAGTCATTAAAGATGATTACATTCCTATAAAGAATCCTACATTACATCTCCTCTTAGGGACCCAAGGGTTGGTCTTTCTAGATGAATAAGAAAACAAAAAATTATCTTAGGATTTTGAGAATATAAATGGAATAAATTTTTTAGGGGTAGATGGATTATTGAATTTATGAGAACAAGGGGTTATTTATAGTTGAGGGGAAATTGTTTTATGTTATTAAATAATGATTATTTTTTATTTAAATAAACCCACTTCTAGGTGTAATTAATTAAAATTAATTTTTTTGATAATTAATGTCTTAAATATTATATATTTTTTTCAACACATATACCACCCATTTAGGTATTTAGTTATTTTCTGATTATTTATTTCTGTTTTAACCATCTTTATATTTTTACTTATATTTCATTAATATTGTTGCCCCATTATAATTATTTTATCTCCAAATATAAAAATTAGAGTATTACCTAGTTTTAACCCCTCAATTCGAAATATGAAAACCATTTTCTGAAATTTAGGTAACTATGTTTTCAAAATTTAATTTAATATTATAGAGAAAAAATTAATTGAAAAAGGGTTTTTGGGAGAAATATTTTTAAATATAAAATCACACTATACTAAATTAATTTAAAAAATATATAAAAAATAAAATTTTTATTATTTTAATTCATTCTAAAATAAATTAAATAAAAACTAATCCAAAAAATATTTTAACTCGTAAATAAATTACAACATTGATATTAAACCTATCTTTTTACTATTCTATGAAAAATAAAACTTTGTAGAAAATTACAATAAAAATATCCCTAGGATAATTTAAAAATGATAAAGATGATAATTTTTTTAAAAAATTATTTTTCAAAATGTGTGAGAAAATAATTATATTTTTCTTCTCATAGAAAAAAACATTTTTTGGAGAAAACATATATTTGATGAATAAAACCACCATTCTGAAAATTAAGTGTTTATTTGATTATAATAACAATTTTTTTATTGAATGTGAAATTCCTATATATTTCATAATATTCTCAATATTGTTCATTCTAACCAATTAAATGACTGATTTCTAGAGGTCATGTTAAAATAATAATATATTCTTATTCTTGAATCTCAGTGTTATGTGTAATGTATGTTATCAAACAGATTAAATTTATGTAAAAATATTCACATCATAAAATATTCTTATGGTTAAATTATACAATATATAAAATAACAATTCGTTTTAAATTAGTGACTTGTATCTAAATGGTTTTAGATACCTCTAACTCACCACATCCTCAGGTTCCTTCAAAGCATCCTCAAATTTTTTGTTTAAAAAAAATACATTAACAAGGTACATCATAATGGTTCATAGAACATTATATATATCATATTCAATTTATACTAGTTTTTTTAAACACAATGAACTTAATATAATTATAAGACCTATAGTTTATGGATCCACTATTTACATTCTCAAGAGAGACATATAAAACACATCGTAAATTTGAGAGATATTTTGTTAAAGATCAAAACTACAACATACAATAAAAATACCATCAATAGTTTCAAGAAAACTGATATACATAATGATTGTATTTTCATTCATTCTTTATATCTTAAATCTCTTCCTGGGGGATATTCATTGACATACCCTTTCACCATCTTCAATCTCTAGGACATTCTGACGATTTACATCATACTTTTTTGTCATATATGAGATTAGCCTAAGTGTTATTAACAATATCAAACATTCTATGACATATCGTAATATATATCAGGTCATAATAAATTTATTTACCCATATTCACTTCAACATGTCTATTGTCGACACATATAACCCTATTGAGCTTCATATTGATCCATCGACATTCTGCAATTAATGTTATTATAGAATGATAATACTACTAATAGATGGTGTTGATCCCAAAAACCTTCAAATACAAGGAGAAAGATCACAAAACTTCTTCTATAGATTTAGTGGTCCTCTAAGAGAGACCCTTTATTTTAGTTTTATAAGAAGTGATGAAATCTATCTTTTTTATCTAGATCCTAATGTTGACATCATAAGAACATCAAGGTAAAATTTAGATACTTATCAGATATAATTGAACTTGATACTACATGAAATCAAAACTCAAAATAATATATATCATGTAAATATGATCAAGAGAAAAACATTATCTGATAAATATGATGTGTTCCAACATCATATGGTGATTGAATAAAACCCATATTGAATTATTACCTTTAGATATTTTGGGGATTCTAATTATATGATACGTGGTTATATATTCCCATTACCATTCAACTATGGTTAATGGTTGAAATATAAACATTGATTTCTATCTGTTATCATTAACATCTTGAAAAACCAATCACCAAGAAATATAATTTTCAATTTCTCTCATAATTCCACCCTACATATTATTTTTAATCATGTGACTATATTTTTGTGCACTTTAATTATGAATAGATAATGATGAACCATGAGCCTCATTTGACATATTTTTCATAAAATATTGTATGGTCATAACATGTAAATATTTCTGGAACCTTATTATTCCATCATAATCAGAGATGAACTTGGGAACATTTCTTACATAATTTGTTAGATCCACATCATCAATATTTTCCTCTTTAATATTCACATGTATAGATGGATAAAAATTAATTTGATCCAGATAAGAGTTCTCCCCGTCCATTATGATCTCCAGGTCCGTCGTTTGTAAATCCATAAATATAATATATTTTATTATACTCTTCATAAATAATAATTCATGATCCTTTTAGATCACATGATCTTCCACCTTTTTCACTTTCCTAGAGCGGTAATGTATAGAGCTGTCATAATCAAGAATTATTTCCAACCATAATTATTGGAACATGTTTAGATATTTTTGTGTGAAAATATTCATTACACATTTTTTATAATTATTTATTTCACACCTTTCCCTATATAGACAATTCCTCCATGTAATTAATGAAAAAATTACATTAGAAAACTTGAAATCTAGAATTGGATAATTTTTCTCAGGGTCGTTAAATAATCCAGATTCATAATCCATCACTATATATTTTTATAGGAAAACAAATCAGATACACTTATTTGAAATCATGTCAATATATCACATGACTTTATAATATATAGGGTAATATGAGAACCTGTTTACTAAACGAAATTATTTTCTACTCCTTGATATCACTTTGACACACCTCCATCCATATTAACATACCTCTCTTCTGTGTCAACTAACGTAGAGTATTAGATAATCATTATAATTCTTCCACAAAAGCGAGAAAATATCTATCTATTAAATGAAGTCTAATTATTTTAGTCACCATGGTAGTCCATGGCTATATATCATAAGGTTATATCATTGATGGTTCTGTTGATATATCATAGGGATTATATTATACGAAAAGAAACAATCTAATACTAAAAGGAACAATTGGTAAATATTTACTTTATATTCTCCTTCTTTAGTATCATCATCACAAGACTAAAATGATCTTCATGTTCATCAATAATCCATTAATATATAAAAATATCATATAAAAATACTACCTCAAACTGATCATATTAATATCTAAAGATTATATTCTTTTAATCGATGATGATATCAGAGCTATTAGTAAGGCCAAATGGACTGACTATAAATTCATAGTCTCTGTGCCCTGAACAGAATGTCATATTGGGTATATTCTCTTTCTAGACACTCAATTAATCATATATATAAAAGTAATAAATGTTAGAAAATTGTTTTAATATTTATTGTTGATCAAATAAGGCATTCATACATGTAATATGATACTTTTTCTTGATAGTGATATTGTTGAGTTCTAGATAATAAATGGAAAGTTGCATTGATCGATCATTATTCATAGAAATGGAATTGGTGTTTCGTATGGTGATGCACTAGGGATTATGAATCCATTATCAAGGAACTCTTAGCTTTTATTATTTAACTTCCTCAACTCAATTTTTTCCATTATATAAGGATCCTTCAATATAAGGAAAACACCAATTTTTATTTCTATTGAAACATAATATTCACAATTCGGTGGAAAAACATGAAGTTATTATACAAAGACATCAACAAACTCTAGTATAATAACATTATCCTTAATGATTACTTTATTTTGAAAATTTTGATATATATATATGACCTTCAATTATTGGAGCTAATACCCATGATATAGTTGTAATTTATCTTTTATGTTCATATTCCTCAATGTATAGAAAAATGTTTAACAGTTCATTCAGAATCTGAAATATGAAATCCCTTCCATGGAAATTAATATGAGTCTCATATAAAATAATCAAATATATTCCATGAATCAAATCATATTTAACTAAAGTTAGAGTCATATTTTTTTTATGAAACACTTTCCCATAAACATCAATCATAGAAGAATTTTAATCTAGATACTCAATTGTAGTTCTATTTAATGTTTTCATAGCTTACTCATAATCTAGTATATGAGGTGAAAATGTGATACCATTAGAAAATTATTTATTAAGAAAATAGTTTGTGGATCATAATTAAAATAATAAATTATCTATTTTAGAGAGGATGATAATGGTATATTCTACCACTTCTTTCTCATAACCCGCATTAGATGTAGTGATCACATGAGGCTTCCCCTTTTCATTGGACATAATTGTTTGTTGATTATAATCCATTAAACCCCATAAATTCATGAACATATTAGAATGAATAAAATGCACTATGAATTTATATAATTGATGAATGGTTGGTGTATTATAGAGATATTTGTCTCTATTCCCATTATTAGGATAATTATTCTCATCAATTCGGCATTTATTTTCACACTGAACATCCTTTCAAAACATGAAAAATTTAATAGTACACTTAATAAAATATATCACATGTTTTCATTAATACATTGATAAGAAATTATGGGTCATTATATTTTCTTCAAGGTTTTTTTAATATCAATTAAAATAAATTTATTTTTTCTTATAAATACATATGATTAATGTGTAAATACAATATCATTATAAACCATGAGAGACCATAAAATGATTTATTCTTATCTGAATATGTACCCTTTGGATAACACAATTTGGAGATATTTTTTTAATTCAATGAACAATCAATAAACCTATCATTTAGGGTGGATGACAATTATTGAATCATACAACAGATGTTATAAAAATTTTCATTACAGGTTCCAATAAATTCATTATCATTTTTCATTATCAATGGTTTTTCTGTTTTTAGTTATGTTCGAATAATAGAAAGAATAAATTATTGATAATAGATTATTTAACTCATCCCAATACATTGGTTCATTTTATCCTTTATGCATGATATTCTTGATAATATTCCCTGAGTGTTCTTCTAGTCCTTATAGATGACACATATCCAAAAAAGACTTTTTTATATTTGAATTAATTGATTACATAAAACATATTTTTATTGGTTCATAAACATTTATCATCCATTAATATATTAGAATAACGATTAAAAGAACTTGGACATTACCTCATGAATGACACAAAAAATATTTCCCTACTTTTCTCATTTGGACGTCTATCATGATTTGTAGCTTATGTGTGTATGAAAATAATATTTTTTTTATTACATATCCCAAAAAATTATTTATCTTAATGGGAAAATCATTTTATTATAAATCACATTCAGTATTAAATTGAATAAATCATGTTTAATACATTTACTAAAAATGAATTGAGTAATAAACAATAATCATAGTGGGAATAATACAAAATCAGTCGGATTAACATATGATATTTCAATCTATGACACTTTTGGTTAATCATATGTTATTAATGATCATTAACAAAACAAAATAAATGATACAATGACATACCTATATGGTTTATAAAAATATTTTCTCATTATATTTCAAAAGGTAAAATAAATATTATTCTTATACAAAATATATTGATCTTTTTTTCATACATAAATATTACATAAAAATTTGTGATTATTTATTAAATAACATAACAAAATCGTGAAATTTCCACATTGGGTTAGTGTATTTGGAAAAATTAAAATAAAAAATTCTTATTCATAAAATATCAATATCATCTACCACATATTCTTGAAAAATAGAACCATTTTTGGCTTATCTTAATAAATACCTTTTTTCAGATTATAAAACAAATCATAAGAAAAGGATGAGATCATATTCTAAATAAGTGTAACAAAGGGATATATCAATAATATCATATAATAATAAGCATAATAACAAAAACATAGTCTTAAAATAATATCTTGAATATCATATTTTATAACCATGTGTCACAAAATAAATGACTGATGATCAAAAGAAAATAATCTTAGTAGAACATGGGCCATGATATTATAATATTTTAATAAGACTTGTAATTATGTCATACACATAATAATGTAAAATAATTTCAATAGTAGTCAAGGATATTTATCATGACTATCATAGTGGAATGGGTTTACTACTGAAATCATTATAGTTGTCCAGGTTCACTCCCTATTCAATTATAATGGACAATGTCCCATACTTTACCAGTTTTACATCCCATTACAGTCATGTCTTTAAAATGAGATATAAATCATTATCTTAAGTATTAGTTGAATATATATGTCCCACAAAACATATAATATAATTCATTTATAATATAACAATATGATAATATTTAATTTATCATATCTGATATCTGTAAAATAAATAGGTTTCATAATTATTTAATCCTATCATTACACATGGTTTTTGTTTCGTTAATATCATTCCATCAAAATCATAATCCAACCGTGATAAGAATAAATATAGTATCCAAGAACAATCACTCTAGTAAGGAAAAATATGCATTAAATAATTGTAAATTAAGTGGAAATGGTTTAGAATGATAAAGTAAAATAATTATTAAAGAAAATAAACATACCATTTATGAAATCATTTTTATTAAAGTGAAATATTATTAAGAAAATTAATTAAATGAACCATATATAAATATAATTGAAGCTTTAACTCATTGCGGAATCAATAATGTCGGAAAATCAACAAATTAAATATATGATAAAAAATTACATCGAAATTATTTTTTGAAAATTCATAATGAACCATATTTAGAACTTGTCAGACAGATTTCTTTCAAACCATTTCCAAATGTAAAACATTAGTATAAAAATGAAATATTTATAAGAGGATACTAAAAAAACAATTTGAAGAAGTATTTGGAAAACATGGAAATTATTGAATAATATTCCCCAATAGATACTTAATCATAAGAAAACATAAATAAAGAAGAGATTGTAAAAAAAAACCCTTACCACTTTATAATCTTTTGAATCAAAGAAACCCTTCAATAAATGAAATTAAATGAAATTTTGGATAGCATGAATGTAGTTGAATCCATGGTTTGACATAAACAATTTCTATTATATACACCATAGAAAAAAAATATGTTGTGAAAATTGTGTATGTCTCACAAAAGGAAAAGTAAGATGAGAAACCCATACAAGGATAATAATATTGATGTGACAGTAAATAAAATTAATTGACTATATTTATCAAATGTAAGAATACCTAAAGATATTTAATACATCGTATGGTTCTTCAAATTCATTTCACACATAACATATGCATGAAATAATAAATAAAGTATACGTTTAACCAAATTATAGAATGTTGTGTTATGAAACTTCTATGATATGTTCTAATTCCTTCAAAAATGATCGATCCTATTATATAATGGTTGTAGGCATACTATTAATATATGGTTGAAATTTATTTATATTTTTATTATCTTAAATGATACTTTTATAAAAATTACCTCACATTAAAAATTATTATTCAATAATTTTCACTCATTTGGGTGTTTATTTCGTTGTTTTCTATTTTCTATTTTGTTATGAAATTGCAGGTTTTCATTCATAATATATAAATAAATCATTTATATAATAATATTAAGAATATATATATCACTTTATATAATTAAATAAATTTTTAGATCCATTTTTAAAGTGTGATCATTGAAAATGACTCTCATCACTTCATTGAGACAGTAATCCAAACATATGCATGAGTGATCATATCCATTCTATAAGGATGAAAATGTAATTAAGTGGAGGGTATATTAATTTTTAATATATACATCATTCTATATTTTTCATATATATCCATAATTTCAATCATTATAACCATTCACATAAATTAATTGTATAAATGAATTAAACTATTTTATAGAGTCGACAAGTCATGCATATACATTATTGATCTCTTCTATTTTCATATGATGGATTAGAAATTTAAAATGGATAACCAAGAGACATAATAATATCTATTTTAATTGATCAGACCATATTTATTACATTATAAATGTAACAATACATTAAAATCAAATAAAAGAAGAAATAAAATTTAATGAATTAGTGTATATGGTTCCCATCTTTTATAGAATCCCCATTTTGATCTTTTCTATTTGACACGAATGTTTTTATTTTTAGAAGACCAAGAAACTTATATTTTTAGATAAGAAGTTTATAAGAGAAATGTGAATTATTATTTTGAGATATGTGGTGTGAATAAGTGGGAAGGGATTTTTTGGTATTTATACACGAGGGTGGTTTTATGTGACGAAATAAAGATCACGTTGTATATAAATCTTACCACATTTTGTTGGAAATAATTAATCCAACTTGGGTTGTTAGTTGTTGCATTATATAATTTTTATGGTCTTTAAATACATAAAACACATATTTAATGTTATATTTTTCATGTATTTTATGCTTTTACCTTATAAGTCTAACCCACTACATTGTGTAACATATAATGTGGTAAATCATTTTTTACTATGGTAAATTTTTTATGCCTCAAAATAAAAATATATTAATTAATTAATTAATTTATCATTATTACAACTATTTCATTCATTTTTCAAAACTGAAATAAACTAATTTTATGAATTCAATTTAATATTTATGTTGAAAAATGTAACTAATTATTGGATTTTGAAAAAAAAAAGGAATTTTAAAATATGAAAATTTCTAGAACAAATTAAAGTATAAAATGAAATTTGACTGTATAATTGTATTATTTAATATAAAAAAGAATAACTAAATATCTAAATTATTTTAGAATATAATTTGACCTAGTAAATGAAATAATGTATGCAATATAAATTAGTATTTATCACTATTCATTAAAGTGTCAACCTGATTTTGAAAATAACAAAAATTAAACAAAAAATAATTATATTATTTATATTTAAAATGTAATTTTAATTCTATCAAATACATTTTTATATTGGAAAAAATTAATTTTATATATTCTCATAAAAATCAATAAAAATCCCATTTTTTCGATAACATATATTTGAAGAAAAAATGTCATTAATAATAACTACGTGTTTACTTTTTAAGAATATTTTTTTTCAAATTTATCATTAAACTCAAAAAAATTTCAAAATACCATTAAAAATTTTTACACCCACAAATTTATCAACAAAATTATAACAATCATTTTAAAATTATAATATATTTGAGTTCATTTATTCATGGTGATCTTTGAACTATAAGCTATAGAAGTGATTAATTTTTTTAAAAAGATACATACCATGAAGTAATGGGGTGCATCAATGGTAAAAATGTTATCTGATGTTGGATAAACATAAGGATATAATAGTTCATTATGAAAACAATAACCCAAACTATATAATTAAAATATATTTATTTCATAGATAAGAGAATTCACATGATCGATCAGATTAGTGTTTTTGGTATTAGGGAACATAGTAGATGATAATGGGAGTCGATTTAAGATTATTTATATAGTGGGTATTAAATATTTTTGAATATTGTGATCTAATTAAAGGAGAATTTATGAGGGTTACATATGAATTTATTCTGAAAAATATTAAATTAATGACTAAAACATTTGAATCATTTTTACATTGTACTGCATCATATCACCAGTGATCAGTTCTCATGATATATGATAATGAACAACAATAAATCAACAACCAATGCTTCTTGAATATTATGTAAACTCATTTGCTGAAAATGGAGAAGAATAATTGAGGACTAATAATGACTTTTATTTAATGAAAATCACTACAACTCCCATAAATTTATCCTCTAAGGTGTTCTTGCATTGATATGTTGAATTGATTCTTTCTCTCTACAATAATGGAAGGGAGTCGAGGTACAATAATCAATTGAATGGTTTTTTAAAGGAAAAAACTCAGACATATATAGTGAAAATGAATTCCATTGAAAGGGTTCCCTAAGACTCATATATGGTACACCCGAAAAATATGAAATAAATGATATGATATGATGAATTGACTATGTCATAAATGCAATTTTTCTTTTACTACATACATGTAATATAATATAAATAGATTATATGATAAAACTGATATTTAACTCATCTCATAATCCCACCCCAATATTAAAGGTACCAATAATAAAATAATTTATTTTTTGTGCAGAATTCTTCCATGTTTTCATTAGAACCATGGGAATTGTATTAATAAATTAATTAATTGAATTTAATCTATAAATGAATAATAATATATTTAGTTATTTATTTTTTTTTAAATTTTTATTATTCGCAACTAAAACCCCAAGGATGTCTAACAACACAATATTCTCATAATCATTAATGTAGAGATGGTTTTTTAATATGATATTATGAGTGACCCAATATACCTTTATCTGTATATTAGTGAATATTATTAATAGACCAAGAGAGGAGTTTAGAAACTTTTAATGTATCTTAATGTGAAAAAAATCACGGAAACCACAAATTCTTATACAATGAATGTATGGTAACATAAAATATATTTTTTCAAGATATCATATAAAACATGATACAAAAATTCAATCATCATCATACATTTATGTATTTTATGTTCTTATAAGTGAATTAACATACATTACACTACAATATACATGGATTTAATGATGGTATTACAATTATGATGATCTATTATCAAGATTTCGCTTCCTCAACTAAGATGTGAATAAATCTATCCTAATCAATAACAAAATGGCATACAACCAAAGGACTACACAAAACAATCTACATCACCAAAACAATAATGTCATTGAGTTTCTTATGCATCATTGTAATTTCAATTCACTAGATATCTTGTGATGACACCAATAAGGAAACTAATATTTCATTGTATGGTGTGGGTAACAAGTACTAGTATGGTAACTCCAAGGAACATCAAAATATGTGTATATGATATTTTTTGTATTACATGAAAGTGAAAATAGAAAATATTTTAAAAAAATATATTAAACAACATAAAAATCATGGGTACTTAATGAATACGTCTAGAATTGTCAAAACGATGTTATAATAAACATCAATTGTCCGTACGAAACATCCCCTATAGTAGATAGATATAAAACATGTGGGATGATTCTCTAAGGTATCTATAGAACTACTATATGATTAAAAATAACTAACTTATCCCAACAATGGGATAATCCAAAAATTCTATGCCTAAAGCCTAAATATAAATAAATATGGATTTTACATATGATATAAACGAAAAGTGACTGGTGAAAATAATATAATTTCACTAGAGAGTCAAAATCAATAACAATCCATATCCTTGAAATCAACAATCTAAATTCAATTTATCATACATAAATATCATGTGATCACAAATCCAATAGTTTTTCTCTGGGTTACATACTCACTACAAAAATCATACTAATAAACATAAACTAAAATTTTATAAAGTCAAGGAATTCCTGCTATAAGTGTAATGATAATTCAGATGCAATAGTTATTGTCTGATTTAAAAGGCATCACCTTATTCTATATCAAAAATTTTATTGACATGATATATATTCCTAAAATCAATGTAACGATGTAACCACATCCTATATATAGTCTATGGTGAATCATAATTGGTAAGCTCCTCAAATAAAATCGATCATTATCCAAAGGTAACATAATTGATAATTACATAAAATATGGTTCTTATTATATACATGTTCAATGAATCCCTTGTTTATAAAACAAATAACATATTTATATGATAATTAAATCATGGATACACTAATTTTTGATCATGTGTAAGAGATATTGGTACATCTAGAATGATGAAGAATGACCCACATGATGGAAACATTGACATTTTGTTGTTCGATCAACAAATGTGGATGTTATAATTGAGGGAGACCACAAAACGTTCACAGGAGAGTATAATAATGGTATCTATGGATTAATGGGTCATGAGAGGATAATTAAAATAGGACAGGGTCATATTTTTTTAAGAAAATCTCATACAAACACATTTTCCCCAGTCTTATCCATTAAATTCCACCAACTGTTTAATGGAATCCATCGGCTACAAAATGGATGATGGGATGATAAGGTTCATCCAAGTAGTAACATTTAATGGTCAGTTGTATAATCAATTTTTTTGATCAATCCAATGAGAGATCACATATACCCAGAAGACCCATTTTCTAACAAGTGGCTTTCCACTAGTTTACTGGTGGACTATAGTTGTCTGATGACAATAACCCATCCCAAACCATTTCCATATTATATTTTTTTGTCACTCTATGAGATTTAGATATTTTATAAAATCATGAATAATTCTCAAAAATTGAATTCAAAAAGTAAATCATTTTTACATAAAATAGAGTTTTCGAACTAGTTATTGAAGTAAAAATAACATAGTAAAATACTACTATATTATAATTTTTCTTCATATTTGAATGAGGGGATTAAATATTTAGATGAATTTTTTAAATCAAAATTCATTGAAAATAATAATGGGATATATATATGAGTATTGTTATCTAGATGAAATATAACGGTTCTTGGATCCACTAATCTCCATTCTCAAGGTCATGGATCCATGGTAATTCAAAAATTCCATGTCTAACTAGGAACCCTAAATGAAATGTTGTCTAAGTCACCATGAAAATATTTTATTGATTCTCCTGATCTCTGTTAGACCTAATATTTTGATCGGTAGTTTAAATTAGGTATTCGACAACATTTGTTAGATGCAAAATTGAGTATCAACGATCCATGATATAGTAAACCCTTATAACCTAGTGATTAGTCTAGAATGTATGAATAGGGAAAAAAATCAAAAGATGAAATATATATGAAATTGATTAGGGTAATAAAAATGTATTATATCAATAAATATTAATAAAATGGAAAAAGAGTATAAATGTTTTTTGCTGAAATGTATTTTAATTTATGTTGTATATTCTTAAATAGAAATTAAATATTGATTACTATTGAAAAATGATATCAATAAAAAATATCTAATAATATCATTATAAATGCATTACAATCTATACATTATTAATTAAATGATTTTGAATAAATAAAAATCATTTAATGCTAAAATGTATAATTTTTCATGAATCATTTTTTTGTTACCTATTGTATTTTTTCTTATTAAAAAATATATTTATTTATTAATTATTTTAATAATTATTTTGATTATATATTATGTAAAATACTGTTACATGAAATAAATAGATTTTACTAGTCATGTAATGAAAGTAAATTATGATAAATTATTCAAAATTATTTCTCTTAATATGATTTTATGGTGTTTTTCATGTTTATTTTGAAATTTAATTCTACCAGATAATGACATTAAATTCAACAATATAGCTACCATTTTTAATCAAAATGATCAAATTTGAAAATGGTTCCACATTAATAAATTATCATAATTAATAGTAAAACAGTAATAATTTCTAACCAAACATATGGATTGAATGTTTTCACTAAGGGGAGGTTGAACTCTGTGATACAGGTAATAGTTCAATATAAAAATATAATATTCTTTATGAATGTGGATGCTTTGAAAAATTATTACTTACCTACAATTAATTTTCCATTTTCCCCAATAACATAATAGTATTCTTGTTTTTAAAAATATTTTAAGGATTCAGATGGGTGTCATTTCCATAACATATAAAAGGAAACCTCGTATCCTATATTATCTTTAAATTTTATTCCTTATAACTCAAACCATTCATACACCAATTTTTTTTCTTCATCCCCATAATTATTCATCCAATGATCTTCACAAAATACCAATCAATCATCTATTAAGGTGTAAGACACATGATATTTCAATTAAATGGGTTATAGATCTTAACGATGACCTCTCAATTTATTTAAATCTTACACCTTATATAAATACGATTTATCAATAACAAAATAATGAATATATTATTTTCAATATACTGATAAAATATTATGATTATGAAACAGCCATTTTACACCACATTTTTATCATATGGGTGATGGAGGTATCTCTTATTTGTTCATGTGGATTCTAACATCAACATTGGGATATAATTCATTTTCCATCACTGATCTCATTAATGGATATAATTTTTGAATAAATAAATTTATATGATTTTTATGATATGATTTTTATAATTAAATAAATAATATTATTTTCCTTTATTATGCATATTTTTTTAAAAAAAATAGTGTTAATTCATAGATATGGACTAATACCACAAATAAATTTATAATTAAATATTTTCTATAACATTTGAGGATTGTTATAAATATTTATATAATGAATTTATATAATTTTTATGTCCTTATTATAATTATGATGAATATGGGAACATGAAAATGATTCTAGGATCATAACAATCGAATCAAATCATATATAAAAAATGAAACCTTTACTATAGAGAATAATGATTATATTAATGAATATTATAGAAATAAGGGTAATGTGTTAGTGTTGACCATATATGTTATGAAATATATAAATATTGTTCTATTTTATAAATATAATAAATTTTAATCCATTATACCTGATATTATAGATCATACAAATAATTTCGTTCTTGAGGTATGGTTTTATATTTGAATCAATATTTTTAAATAGACTATTTATGCATATATTTTATAACTAACAAATTATAAGATATATACATGAAAAGTAAATTTCCTTTTCTTATAGAATGGTTTTTTCCGCATACCAAATTTTTTTCTTATTTTTTTCCACTCTTAATGTACATAGTTATATGAATGAATGTTTTTATGGGAAATCAATTTGATTTATATTAGATAAAAAATGATTTTTTCCATTCCCATTTTATCATTAAATAAATTCATAATTTTTTTAATATTCTAAAAGATTTTATTGATTTAATTTTTATCCCATAGTATAATTAATATGAAAAAATAAATGGAATCTTAATTCTATATTATATATTATTTTTTGAACAAAATTCTAAATGAAATGTATGTCATAATGTTCACGACATGAAAAAAATTTCCCAAATTCTTAATTAATATTTTATTTGAATTAATTTTTTACAATTTTATGCTTTTCATTAAAAAATGTTAATTTCATAGTATATTTTGAATTTTTAAATTAATATTATTGAAATGAAAATGAAAATGTTATATTCCTAAAAACTGAACTACTTTTAAAGTAAATTTTCATCTAAAATATCATCTTTTGACGTTACATATGCGTCACAGGGGATATGGCTACATGGTATGATACTTATTATTTCTCCAAATGGATATTGTTTATGGAAATTAAATATTGGTGAAAATCATTTTCATTTCCATGGGTCTGATAAAGATAAAATGATAAATTTGTTCATAATATTTTTGTTTACATATAAATAGTTTTCTGGTATTTGATTGTTGGTCTATTATATATATCAAATGAATAATGTAATGATTTGTGTTTTATAGGATCAATCGTTATATGAGAGTTCTTACAAATAACAATGTGGGTATATAAGAGGTTTACCAAATTACAAATGAGGTTCATGATTACTTTTCTCAATAATAGATTTTAATGATTGTCTATGTGGGTATCACTGAAATAAGACTTAAATATTTCTATTTATTTACCACATTATGATACTAATATACAACATGATATTCAGATAACATTATTCTATTATGGATCATTTTCATAGATTCCATTATGGTTCATTAATTTTGAAAATCATGTCTTGTAACCATATTATATATTATAATTTTTTAATTATCGTGCATGATATTCATACACCGATAAGTTATTACAATACTTATTTGCTCTTGTTATGCCTAAAAATTATCACTGATCGATATCTCCCATATTATCCTTTATCGTGAATTTGATCATAATCATTATTATGTGTTCATCTACCCATGACATGAAGAAAGAATTTATAAATGATAAATCTAAGAAGGGTTTTAGTTTTTAATATGTTAGTGGAATATGGTTTAGATATTTTATATACCAAATTTAATGTATATATTTTTCCAAATATAATAATAAATATTAATTCAAATCTGGATAATAAATATATGTAATAAATCTGTGGATGATATAATGGTTTAGTTATTTTTTTAAACTAGTTTGAGGAAAATTTTCAGAGAATCATTTCGATAACACCGTGAGTAAGATATCATCATATGTTATGTTAATGAAAAAAAATTCCTATAAAATAATTCTCTGTTTGCATATTTTAATGTGGATAAAGTTATGGAATAATTTTCATAATGGTAAAAACTCTAAAATTGGTGGATTGGGTAATAACACAATCCTTTGGAGTACATAATGATTTAGCCGATGTCTACACCACTAGCTGGAAAATCATAGGATTTAGGTTTGGGATAATTCACATTTTATTTACAACCCATCATAAAATATTTTTATTGAAGATTCCAATGAATTACCTAGTATTAAACTATATGTGTCATAGATTTTAATGAAGGATTCATTATTAATACATCATATAAATTATTTCTATAATTATATAATTTCCCATAATTATTATTTTTCATCACAATATTCAATTTGGGGGTTGTGATGTTTTAGATTCCAATGGATGATTGTTAAAACATAATGTGACATAAAATAAAATTATTTTCCAATAACATAACATAATATTATATGAGGTAACAATAAATATAATGTTACAATAAATATGAAACATCACCATGACTATAATATCAATGAGAATCCATATGATAAAAGGGGAAGAAGTTATATTGATTCATTCATTCAGAAAAATGAACCTTTATTTAGTTGGTCCACTAATTCTATGATTTCTAGAAATTATATTAGTACAATATAATCGATACTTTCCATTACCATATTCTTAATAAATGAAAAATTCATTTTTAGTGGATTTTCATTATTTATGTAATTAATATCATTCATATAATTCTTTCACAAACTCATTTGGATATGTAAAAAATTAGCAATATTTAGTGCGCTGAGTTTAGATAGGTTTTTAACATGTATCAATTCTCATATTAATTTAATGAAAATAGTGATGGAATTCCTTAATATAATGAAGTATGAAAATAAAACCATTAGTACAACTAAGGAAAAATAATCTAATATTTAATTATATAAATTCAATATTATAATATATAATCAATACCATAAAGATCGATTATTGAGTGGACTAAAACCATGTCTAAGAATAGAGTTTTCTATATGAATGTATATATGATATATAGAAATCATTGAATGTGGTAAGAACATATCCCTTACCATAATCAAGAATCCCATCATCAAATTTTGATGGAAAAAAATTTCATATGAGTGGGATTATATCCACACCTAAATTAATTGCATATTATTATTTACCTAGGATAATGAAAATGTGCATGTTTATATTCTGGAAAACCCATTACTGATCTAGCATAACAATTTAGAAGTATAAGATGTGCTCTACTAGCATTTTCGATCATAATTACAAATCAAGATATATATATATATCTAAACTATTAGAGTTTTGGATAACCATTATTATTAAGAATATGATCATACTCTATAGAAAACATGCACTTAATATACCTTCCACGATGATTATTAGAATATTTCAATAATGGTTAAGAGATAAGGTTAGGAACATCTCTCAAATACGTTTAGGGATCAAAAAAATAGTTATGAAGATTCCACGGGATAGGTGCACATTCATATCAAAAATTATGTCTGACATATTACAAGGGCACGTGACAAGGATTATATTCTTATTTTGAATAAGGATCAACCCAATTGTTTGGTCTATACCATAAGAAAGGTGAATAATACTATCAAAAAAAAATAGCAACATGCTCCAATAGAATTGGACTGAGATCATATCCCAACTCCAACAAAGGTTCTCAAATATTGCATATAAATCACCTTACGAGAATATTATATCCATATAAATAATGATAACCAGAATATTCCAGTTGCTCATAAAATCATGGATCAAATTCTTAATTCAAACAATTAATTTCTAGGAAACCACACATAAGAGGATATATATGTGAATGATCATATCAATTCTCCAATTCTCAAGGTATTCCATAATTTTTTTATGGAAATGAAACATTTGAACTGGTCTCAAACCCCCAAAACATCAAAGATTGAATATAATATTATGTCAACCACAAATAAGAAGTCCAATATCCCAATAGATAATTTAAATTCACATTAACATACTCCATAAGCATCCCAGTAGTATGATCATGATTTTGTATAACTAGAATGTTATCAACATGTTCCTACTATAGAATTGCATTTATCCCATATCACTACTCAACCCCCAAAAATTAGAATGAAATATTCTGGACAAGACACAAATTGAGGATCATATCCATAATCTTCTCAATTATAGTTTCCTTGGCGATGTTCTATGGATATCCACATAACCATAAGGGTCCATAAAATCTTTAAATAATGTATAAGAAAATAATATTTTCAATATTATATCTCATGGTAATGAAAAGATGGATAGAAGTGACACAACTACTGAAATTTCTCGTATTCAAACTCCCAATGGTGATATCTATATTGTTCTAGTAATTCATCCAACATCCCAAACCAATTCATATAGAGAGGTTATAAAAACTCATAAAACATCACATAGAGAGATTCATTATTCAATATGTTGAATAATATATAGTTACCCATCAACTATAAGTAGAAATTCATTGCGGTCAGTAAGTGAAAAAGAGAAAAAAAAATTGACATAGAAAATCCATATCAATATGATGAAGAAGAGTCCAACATTGATATATGGAGATTATTATTTTAGAAAATTACCCAACCATGTTTTATCCCAAAACCACATCCTACAATGAGTTCCTAGAAAATCTTGAAAAGATTACATGCTGTTACGATGCCGAATTTATTGGGGGACTGATTATTCGATGAAGGATATAAACCTCCCATGTCTAAGATATGAGGGTCTTTTATTGAACACAATCATACTCTAGGGCTAATACTTGCATGGACTAGGACATAATTCCTAAAACAAACAGTGTAAATCTCCAACACCCTTTCCTTTATTTCGACGCATCACTTTAGATAATTTTCAATGACGACTCATTAGATATTCATATCCAAATACATGGAATGTAAATAGTATTACACATCTATATATACATGAAATATTAGATCTTCTCATTTTTGGTATCATGTAATTTTATATCAATGTGATAATTTAGGGGGGCATTTAATTCATGGTACAGTTTTTCAAAATAGTGAAACTCAATCATTTTAAAGATACAAAAATATCATGTTTGAAAGGGATAGAGATGACAATACTCCATAAATAGGCCCCAATATAAAAATAAAATACATTTAAGATGCTAAATACATAGTTCGAGAACACCTAAAAACCACCCATAGGAAATGTCTCCCATAATATGAAATTATTGGACCCAGCTCATACATGATAACAATAGTTCTAAATCTATAAAATCATAATAACACCCCCCATAGTACACATATATATATGAACTCATCACATAGTTTTGGGGGAATTTCAGACACTACCTCGACCTATTAGGTAATAAAACAGTTAGAAGATCTTAGAAGTATCAGTTCTAGGTACAATCTAACAATAACCTATTGGGCTATGTGGGTTTTTATATCAATCTATGTCACTAGGCTCATCAAACTCTAAGAAGGTGTATGAGAATTCCAATTCCATTCCAAATCAACTGAATCATGTTGTGATGTTGCAGTTTATATCTTTAAATTTATCTCAGTCATGAGCCAAAACTCAAATGGAATTAAAAATCATCGATAAATGGATTTGAAACTGCAGATAGTGGCCCTAAATTTTCCACATGACGTATCGATGGGGGAATTGTCATCGTTACCTGCATTTGAAAAAATAATTCTTATCTAGGTTGGGATATAAATATCAACTGATAACATCCTATCAATTCCTCCTGCCAATAGTCACAAATTTTTTATTTGATGAATTTGTGGAAAAATTGGTCCAAAAATACATATAGTTAATGATCCAAAAACATAAATACAAGGAATGTAGAATAATTTATATAAAAACCCCTAAGGTTTATAATAATAAATTTTACAATATAACCAGGGTATATATAAATGACCCTTATGAAACCCTCGAATGATGAGTAATCATTTCATAATCGCACTCTTGTGTAAAGAGTTATGGTATTACCACTGTTTCATGATACCCATAAATTAACAATGTATCCATTAACAAAATAAATGATGTTTACCAAGATAAAAGAATAGAGGGAAAAAATTAAGTTACCATTACTCTAAAAGAGGGTGACATAGAAGTCCCAACTGATGCTTTACACAAGTAGAATCATAGAAGGATTCAATAATCATCACTTACAAATGATGAATTTCCAGATATTTGGTGGAAAAATAACAAGGAAAAAGGTAATGGTGTGGAAAAAACCCACTTAACACATGCAGGATATAAACATAGATATATATATATATATAGGAATAAATGACACTATATTAGAAAAAAGAACATAATCTCTTTAATCTAAATGGTGATTTACATATGGGATTCATTCCCATTTTTCCCCATTTCCAAATTGTGGCCAACATCCATCCACTGACACCTCAGGAGAGAAATAATCTAGATAGAAGAGAGGAATAAAAGACTAATGTTGGAACCAAATAAAGGACCAACACTATACAAAATGATGAAGTTGATCATGATCACATATTTTCTCTAATGTTGACAGCCTATCCCTTTTTATAGAGATCATTATGTCTGATAACAGGTCAACAATATGCATGATATAAAAATAGGGCCACCGCATTAATCATCCCCAACTCCCAATATATGAGAGGTGGCTCAAATAGTGTTACCTATAAAAACCCTCAATGAAATTGAGTTCCTAGATTCTCAAATGGAATACATTTATGGGTGGAACAATCCTAGGAAACCAAAATATTTTTCCATAAACCAAATGGGTGAATTAGTTTTTCACCACACATAATTTTTCAAATCCCATCTTATGAACATTTTACAAATTGGGATACCTAGAAAAATATCTCATTCACATCATTTCCTAATTCCTCATGATGATGGGTCCCTATGTCATGTATGAGGGGACAAAACTAATACATTTTGAATAATCTATGATAAGGATAAACTTATTTTGGTATATTATACATCCATCATTATCTACTATGGAATGTAATGTGCTACTTCATTTAGAATTTTATAATGTGGGAGACCCCAAAAAATATCTCATTCCCATCATGTTCTAAAAAATCCTGATGATGGGACACTGATTCTAGAATTAAGTGAAAAAACTAATATTGTTTTATGGAAAATAGATGGGTATTACCTTATTTTTTTGTATTAGCTTTCTAGTATGATTTATATCGAGATTGAAAGTCCTATTTCATCATTTCCTTTATTATTTCAACATCATGTTAAGGGAAATAATTATTTTAAACCTCCCAATCTGATAATAATGTTTAAATGAGAGTGATTATGATTTCATCACTAGATTGAATGTTTTATCCTATTCACTCAACATCACACTCTAATAAGAGAATCTATTTGAAGTATGTGATGAAAATCATTCAGATGATATAAAAACACCATTGATCCTCATGATGTATCTTAGTGGATTACCTGAGATTTATGTATGAAATATTATATAAAAGATTCAATTTAGCATGCAAGAGACAAATCTTAGACGAATACTTTTCTATATTGAAAAAGACATACTAAGGAAGATAGTTCCAGTATTACCCTCAATATAGAAAAAATTCCCATTCCAGAACAATTGTAGTCCTTGAATCATCTATTCCATCTCGTTATGAAATTGTAGAAATAAAATATCCCTCTGACAAGATAAATAAAAAATGTTGGAGGACTGATATTTGAGGAATTTAAGACTAATGTGTAATCATTCAGAAATGATTAGGTCCCCATTTATTAAATTTTATCCTTGGGAAATATCCTAACCATGCTTCCATGGTATTGTAAATCCATTTTTTAATCAATCATGTAACCCTGACTACATCCCTCCCTATAGTTGCTTTGGTCACTCCATTGATTATTTCTTTTTCATAAAATAAATTTTCTAAAGATTGGTTTTTTATAAATAGTTGTTTCTTCGGAATTTCTAATCATAGGTGACTTGTGTAACTATCACCAAAAATAAGAAGTTGGTGAGCGGAATGTATTTACAACAACATTTGAAGAAAAGTTATATTATTGGAAAACAAGAGTGATAGTTTTTCATGTGTATTCCAAGATAAGATATTTTGTTTTTAAATCCAAAAAATATATCATAACCTAGGGAAGAAAATATCAACACACTTCATAGATTTAAATTCATTCACTAAAAATATTAAAACAAACATGGGAAATAGTCATATCCATCTCCCACATATAATATTACTCTTATATATTTAAATCCTATAATATCTAAAGAATAGAAATTTACACAGAAAAATGAACCCTCATCACATGAATAGATTTCTTTGGGGTCATTTCATACATTTAACATAAAACACCCTTCGCTAATGATGAATACCCCTCTATATAGTAGTTCCTTATACCAAACTAGGGATATAGATGTTGAGGATGTAGATGATGATGATATATCTAATATGGTGGGACTAGTTAAACTTAATATTTGATTACAACAACTCATAGGATATATACATATACATAAGTCCCATTCTAGATAACCCTAGAAAGACCTTTAGCGACACAAATAATCCTTTAATTATTTTATTATTGGCCTTAGACTAGTCATCATCTACATCCAAATGGAAATTGTGATATTGTTTAGTCAGCCATGACAAATAGAAGGGTCAGTGGAAACAACACCATTGTAAGATAATTTTCAATCATCTTCTATATAAGCTCTGGTGTCATCTATCTTCTACACATTTTATAAAAATCATAATAATAAAGAGTAGTACCACCATGGAAAAAAATGTTTGTAAATTGACATTCTAAAATAGTTGGTGGTTTTCCTTGAATAACTCTCAATCATTGTAATTGACCATCATTCATAATAACTCATAGAGTCACACATCGTGTTCCCCCATACACTAAATGATTAAGGGATATTTTTCACTAAAACTTGGTTAAAACAGCTTATACCATTCCATAAGAATAATATATCACCATATCATTTATAGAACTAGATCCAAAGGATGTTATCTGGGGATAAATCAGACCTATGAATATTTCCACAAATTTCAACAATGACATAATGTGTATTGAACTGATTAAAATTTGATTTAAGATCGACAACATATAGATTCATACCCAACATCATTCGTGTTATAGATACTAGTATTTATTTCATAAAAATTTATCCATTAAAGGGTACCAAAAGTGATGTCAAATTCCTCATAAAAAGATGAATCACAATGATAATATTAGTGATCTTGCAATAAAAAACGAGTTCATGGTTATTGATCAAGACTCATAATATATGTTCTTATTAGGAAAAAAAATTTATATCCCTGTAGAGGTAACTTCCCAATTATATCAGTTCCTAAAATACTCAATCGATGGAAGAGTCATCATAATATGATGTTACGACTCCCCGTTTACTTGTTTTAAATATTCATTTGATGATAATTTTTTTAAAACAAATGTATCCTAGCAACAAATAGTGCATGTTGAAATGAAGGTTTCATCCCCCAATGGATAGTGGACTATCATTGCATATCAATTGTTTATTCGAAAGAATGACTATGAGCTTCTCATAAAACTGATTGAGTAAGTAGATTAATTCCAAAAAATTTATTACTAATAGAAAAAATCAATGGATCTTTACCAATTGATAAAATTTGTGTTAGTTAATTTGTAATCCTAAAAAGTGGATCTAGATAATTATTTAATGGGATTCAATAATCCCCTTAAAACATTATAAAATTTTATGATTCTCCCCAAACATTCTAAAAAAATCATGATATTCAGTCTACTACATCCCCCGGTGGAAGGGTAAATGAATACAAGAATCCCAAAAATCATATTGAAAAAATAATATTTGTAAATAAATAAAAAAATATTCTCAGAGACTCTCTTAACATTATAGTGACCAAGATTCCCACATATTTCCCACCATGTCTATAATTTCCTCCATTGACTCATATATATATATTTTGAAATAGTTTTCCTAAGGATCACCCCTGTAGTATTTGTTGAAGCTATCTACACCACCATTGTTGATGTTAGAATGGTATATATTGGTAATGAAGAAGACACATGATCTTGGATGATTAGTCCTATCATTACATTCTTGGAGAAAAATAAGTATATGTCAATTATAATTTTGAAAAATGTGTGTTCCTTGGGGATTATATAATAATTATCAGGTTAAACAAAGATTTGGCTATGCACCACCTACATTAACCCGATGTCCATCAAGGTTTCATGCAAACATCTATGTGGAAGCACCCCTCTAATATAATTAATTTATATATTGAGATTGAAAATATACAAAAATAAAACATTGTTCTAGATGTGAAGTACCCAAAATGGATCACCAACATCATTCCTATAAAAAAGGTAATATTATAGTTTTTATCGATTTAATAGAACATAATAAAAATATTCACAAATGATAATTCTCATTACCCACCACTAAAATTTTGATCAATAGAAATTCTAGATTCCAATCCAATTCTATTATGGATAAGTATACCTAATAAAATCAGATGATTACTATAATTAATCTATCATTTATGAATAAAATTAAATTTCATTAAATTAAATTTCATATTGATATAGAAAAGACAAGAACTCATTTTTTTTATTAAATATAATTGGATTTTTATGACCATTATGTATCCATACGATTGATAATATATTTTTTTGAACCATGATCACATAATTAGTATAAATTATGGATTTTAAAAATCGTTTCGACAATGAAAATGGAGGTGATGGCCCCAAATAGTACAATCGTTCTCTAAGATTATAATTTATTGGAGAATCCATGGGAGATAGAATTTTTATGATTTTCCCTATACTATGACCCATTAGATAACGGACAACATAATTAGGTGGAAAACCGTTGATCGGAGACATTCAAGATCATCGATATAATTGCCCAAACAATGTTCATCGAATTAACACAAGATATCACCACAATCACACACCTTAATCTTTGGGTGTATGTTGGTATAATAAATTTATATATATCAAGACACTATCACTATTTTCTCAGTGAATAATTATTATACTTTTATTAAAATATTGTTACTTAGTAAATGATTTTTTAATGAAAAAATATTATTTTTGGTTAATTTCAATTTTCACTAATGAATCAATTTTGGTGAAATAATAATTAATATTGTGATAAAATTTATTATTAAATAATGTTTTTTAATATATATTATTCTATTTATGGAGAAAAATATACTTTTTATTAATTTTTAAAAAATGTTTTGTCAAAAGTGATCAAGTGCTGATAAATGTCATTTTTTATATTAAAATTGAAAATTTACATATTAAGAAACATTATTAGATAAAATGAATATTATTTTTAAAATATGGATTTCAAAAATATCCAATGGTGCATATTTCATATTTTTATGAGAAAATAGAATTTTCATGTAAAATTTATATACCATATAAATATATAGTTTATTTTATGACATAATATTATCTCAATAGAGATGTAATAAATACATTAAAAGGGGTATTATAAAAAATATATGATAATACTTTAAAATAACGTGATTTTAATTTTTTTAAATTTTTTTATTAAACCATAGTAATTTCTCTAAAATGAATAACATATTAAATTATTTTATGTTCAATTATTTAATATTGTGACTCAACCACAAATAAGAAAGGATTGAATAAAAAGGTATTAGAGCCATGGACTTTTGAAATA
This sequence comes from Viscum album, assembly GCA_963277665.1. Classification (NCBI taxonomy): domain Eukaryota; kingdom Viridiplantae; phylum Streptophyta; class Magnoliopsida; order Santalales; family Viscaceae; genus Viscum; species Viscum album. The sequence goes on along the minus strand of OY728143.1, from coordinate 49,332,282 downwards.
ATTATTTCAACTTATCATTGTAAAGAACCATAAGAAAACCCTATAGTAAGGTATTTGGTTTTAAAAATTTAATTTAATAGATTCTGAACCCTATGTTTGCGGAACATTAATCAATTCCCCGCTAATTTCCAATATAAACCCACATAAGATACCACTTATATACACTAAATGTATATATATCAAATTATTATAAAGTATTTCTCTCTATTAAATCCTTTCAAGGTTCCTCATTCTACCACGAATCCCCGATTTATTCTTTCCATGTCACAAAACAATGTAAGGGTTCCTTCTATACTCATTGTTTATCCATGTTACCTTTTGTTACACTTATTTTTATTCATTTAAAATGATGGGGTATCTTTTCAAACATCCCACATAGTTTCATTATAAAGTTGGAATGATGATATGACCCTTTAACTCCCATTAATTCATTTAATAAACACATGTTACCTTGCAATAATTTCATAAATTTATTATATTTTTTTTACTGATGTGTTTTTTATTATTTTATGCCTTATATTTAAATATTTCTTATATTGGACCAAGTATTTATATGGCCCACATACTTTCCATTTAATTTATATTTGATTATAGAACTCTTTATCCCTTATCAACGATTTATTTGAATGTTCATGTTACTCTATTATGCTACCGAAATTGCACTATGAATCTACATTATAAAACAATTGTGTTGTGAATATTGTACACATTCCATATCAACGGTGTTAATTTTTATAAACATATATCATGTTATAGAGGACATAAATTTATTTATTCTACAACCTGTGATCACAGAATAACAATGAATTATGATTGAATCCATTCTTTATGATCTATGTGGCACAATTAATAATGAGAATTAAATGAAAGTGATTGGCGCACCCAACATTATATAGAATTCCAATGCAATGGGTAATGATTATAATCATTATGAAAAATGTTGGATCATGGGTTTTCCTAATTCCTTAATTGTAAAATGATCACAATAGTTTATTTCCTGTTTAACCAAGACCTACGATGCAATGTTTTAAGTCATTTCCACATTCCCATGCTATGTTTATAATTCTATATCATTCATTTATGTTCAGGTAACTTTTATGCTCTATTTATACTCCAATTTTCTACAATGTGTTTTTCTTCATCATGTTATTATATGTTTATTCCATTATTTGGGCTTTATATCTTACCCCTTTATTATATATGTCTTAGGTTATTCCAAGTAGTGTTAAGTATGAAGGAATGGTGTGGGCATGTAAAAGAATATTTAAATAATGATGTTGTATTTCTAGTTTTAATTTGTTATGTAATTATCCTAATTTCTTATTACTCAAGACATCTTGATCAATTTGTTTTTATTAATTTTAATTTTATATCATTTAATCAAGTAATAATGTAATAAAAATAATATATATGTTAGAGTTTCTATAATAGGAATGCTTAGTTATTTTGGGGAATATTATTAGAATAATCTAGTGAAATACATATGGATCAGACTAGGTATAATGAAAAAAATCCATCAATATTGCTGAGTATATAGTATTATATTATAAATGAAATACATCCATTTCTAGATAAAAGAGTTGGGTGTGTGTCCTTAATATATTTATCTAGTGGTAAAACCCAAAAACACTAGTTTGTGCAAGACATGAACGAGTACTAGTTTATGAGAATGGTCCTTCCTTCAACCCTTATTTAAGACTCTTAGGTAATATTCTTTGTTAAATTAATAATCATACTATGAACCATTCCAAAATGATCAAAAAACATCCATACGAATAAACATTAAAATGTATATCATAGATAACTCAGATTTAATCCAATAAATTAATATGTTATGGAAATAAAGGTAATATATATGGTATCTCATTAATGTCATTATATTCCCCATTATGTGTTTACAGATTAAAAATTCTCACCCCTTAGTCTATATTAGATAATTTAGAACTAGAATAAAAAATTTTATGATAGGGTAGTCATTCTTAGTTCTATGAATTCTTTTATATCCTGAATTTTTAGTAGAACAATCCAAACACCACCACAATTCAAGAAAGTAAATTTTTTTGTTAAAAATAAAAATGGGGAAATCATATATTCCCATGTATATAACTCATCCCCAATAAAAACATGTGTATTAAACTTCACTGTGAACCATATAATGTTCCCCATAGTTGAATTTTATATAATTTATGTTACGGTACGGATTCCCCTATGTAAATCAAAAAATAAACTCTGCGATATGGAAATCACTCTACTTATGGTGAATCAACCTCCTCTTATATATAGGTTCAAGAAGGATGATGAATTTTAATTAGCATTATCATTTCGAGAAGGGATACTTTGACTCCACCATCATTGAAATCATTCATAGATGATTGACTCTTAGGATAGAACCATCCCCGGGGACAACACTATTGTGAGGAAATTTGTCGATGTGTTTCCTAAGGAATTGTCTGGTCATCCATCTAGAATATATGTTTCATTCTAGATTGATATTATACATAGAAAATTGAAAATATCCCAGACTCTATATAGAATGTATGTTGTTGAGACTTATTAGATGAAGAAAATTCAATAAGAGAATATGGATAAAGGGTATATATTACCATGTGTTTCACCAGGGAGTCAACCAATCCTCTTTTTCCCAAATAATTATGGCTCGATTCTCCTTTTCATAGATTACCGAAAGCTAAAAACTCACGATATAGAAGTTATATCATCTTTTATGAATTGATAACTTGTTTGATTTTCTACATGGAGAATAATACATCACTACGGCGGATCCACGATCAATATATTTCCATGTAATTGTGAATAAGGAGGATATTCCCATGATTTTTTCTACATGGTATAAGGATTATGAGTTCTTGGTGATACCATTCAGACTCACTAGTTCTCTTCACATCATCATTGTAATTATTAATACATTCTTTAAAAATTAATTCCACAAATTTGTGGTATCCATTGTTAATGATATTATATTATACTCCAAAAACAATATGGATAATGAGGATAATTTATGTACTATTCTAATGTCATTGAAAAAGTATAATCTTTAACCCATGTATAAAAAATGTGAGTTCGAGTTAAACAATGTCTCTTTATGTGGTCATATAATCACAATCAATTGGATATATGTAGATCCATCTAGGAAAAATTCATGTAATGGATGGTTGAGGCTAGAATCTATGATGGATATCCGATGATTCATGTGGTTATCTAGATATTATTGCTGATTTTGGAGAAATTTATAATGACTATCAAACCCTTACACTATACTAACTCGGATGTGAGACATGTTTTCATGGAATGATAATTGTGAATAAGGGTTCATGGAGTTTAAGATGAGGATTATAACTGCCCATGTTATCACACTACCGTGATGTGTAGTGATTTTCATAATCTTAATCAATGATTTGAATAACGACTTTGGTTGTGTGTTGATGAAAAATTACAGAGTCATTGCATATTCCTCAAGGAAGATGAAATATTATGATAAAATCTATCCCATGAATTATCTAAAGAAGGAAGTTGTGATATTTTCATTGAATATATTGAAGTATTATCTCTCTAGGGAAATTTAAAATATATATATAAATTCGACAATATCCTCTAATATATATTCCCACAGAATATTCCAAATAAACACCAATGGATATGGTTTGATATTATCATGGATTACGATTTCCCCATATATTACCACCCTGGGAATGTGTTCAACGTGGATGATAATCTCTATAGAAAGGACCCAATAAAAATATCATTAATGTGAATATAAAAAGATCCAATATTATTATATTTGATGAAGATGGTCAGGGGAATAAAAAAAGGTAAAAAAATCAATCATCTCATAAATATTTTATCAATAATATCTTTTGAAAAGGTTAATGGATTCTCAAAAAGATGATGAGGGAATTCAATGTAAAGTGGATACTATCAAAAATGTAAATCATAAAATTTCAACATCAATAAAGACGAAATTGTGAGATTTGGATTGATACTATGTATTCAATAAAATGTGAAGTTAAAAAATAGAATTTTGATGATGTACATTGTTTGAATTTATCCATCCACCTAGGAAACCCAATGATCTATCAAGTTCTCTAATTGAACTATTATTGGGTTAACATGGATAAGTATATCACTAAATATATATCAATGTGCATGATACATCAGCATGGGAAGGATGATAGGAAGAATTATAATGATATGATTCCACCATTACCCATAAAAATATGGTAATGTGAAATATCACCATGGACTTTGTCACCTGTCCTCCGAAGACATCCAAATGAAACAATGCTATCTGGGTTTTTGTGTGTAATATTACAATGACTGCTCACTTCATTTCTATTCAAGAGGATTTTAGACTTGATCAACTCACACAAATATACATCATGGATGTGGTAATGTTTCATGGGTTACCACTATCGATTATGTCTGATCGAGATCCATGATTAATGTCTTTGTTCTGGAAGAGTCTCCAATATGCTCTGAATACAGGGTTGAACATCATTCCTAACTATAACCCTCAAACCGATGGCCAATTTGAGTTGACTATCCAAACACTTGGGAACATTTCGAGAGAATGTAAAATAAACTACAAAAGATGATGGGACTATCAACTTTTATTGGTGTAGTTTACCTGGAATGAATGTTTCCACTCATGAATTTTTATTGCTTCTTATAAGGCCATTATAGGAAGAGGTTCAGAACACTGACAAGTTCAGATGATGCTGATGGGGAATGAAACAATCATGTTCCATAAATGTTTGAGAGGATGATGGATAAGTTTAAGACCATCAAGTAGAATATAAATTCTTATCAGAGTAATCATAATAGGTATACTCACAATCATTGATGAGACCAAGATTTTGATGTTGGGGATATGGTATTACACAACATATTTCCATGGAATAAAGTTATGAGATTTTAAATAAAATAAAATCACAGTATGGGGAACATCATACCTTTTATGATCTTTGATCGCAACATAGTTGTGGTCTATCAACTAACACTCCCACCAATGTTGTCTTAAGTAAACGATGTAATCCATGTACCACACATGGAGAAGTACATACATATAATATCATATGTACCCAATCCATAGGTGGTACTACATCATGAATTATCTATATTATGAGGAGAATCATTTGAAAATCATATATCATAGTTAAAAAGTTCAAAGAAATACGGCAATACCCCATGCAAAGTTGTTATTGTGAAACCAGAAGATTTATAAACCATCATGTGATCCAGAAGAAGTGATGATGTATAATTACCCTCATTTATTTTAATGTGTGAGATGAAAACATTGATAGTGAATTTTATTCAAGGTATGTTTGTAATGACATGAACTTTAATGCATAAAATTCCCTTTCATTTAATAAAATTTCTTATAGATCTAGAAAACACCTAAACTCCTTATGTTTTATTATATCCAATTGAATTTAAATTACCATTATGTATCCTTATCATTGGTAATATAACCATTTATGAAATGTCACATGACTAGTATAAATATATGGTTTTAACAAATACTTTTGACACAAACAATGGAGTTCATAGCCTCAACTGTTAGGATCATTCCCTATGAAGACCAATTATCATAGCCTTCAAGGAAGATATCATTTCTGGGATTTTTTATAGAACAATCCCAATCCTAGATCCATCAACTTATGTATGATAAAATCTATTTATGGGAGAAAATCATACTCAACGAGATCATGGAGAAACTATGGTCACCAGATAGCCCCTACAAATCCCTAACATTACACAACTTATTCTTAGGGAATTTGTTGATGTAATTAAGGGATACGTATCAGGACCCTATAATTATGATGATTAATTTTTAGAATAATGAAAATATATTCAATCATTTATTTTAAATTGTAATTTATTTTCCATGGCACATGTCTTTTAATGGATAACATTAAATTAAAATTAAGAACTCTATTTTTATGAGTTATTAAAAAATATTTTAAAAATATTTTTATTAAATAAATTTTATTAAATATAAATGATCATATAATTTATATGTGGCCAGATGTAATTTTATTCAGTTTTTAAAATATTTTTTTTCAAAAACAATAAATTATCAATAAAAGTCATTTTTATTTTAAAGATGAATATTGAAAACATTAAAAAATTCATTGGATAAAATGAAATTTATTTTTAGAATCCAAGCATTAAAATTATCTAATGGTGAATTTTTCATAATTTTATGAGACATATGAATTATTGGGAAAACATTAAATAACATATAAAGATATAGTGTGTTTTAAAACATCATATTTTCCAAATAGTGATGTAATAAAAACTATAGAAGGGTTATTCGGGAAAAAATAATTTTTATCTTCAAAATAATGTTATTTAATAATTTTTTTACTTTTTTTATAAATTCATAGTGATTCCTCCAAAATGTATAATGAATTTTTTGTATCGTCATTTATTTCAATAATAATGTTACTCACCTCCACATAAGCAAGGATAATATTATAATAACTTCATCCCACGTCCTTTAAAAAAAATATTAAACTCCTATTTTGATAAATCCATTGGACATTTCGTGGTTTTTAATATTAATTTATACAGATTCCAAACCCTATTTGAAATTTTAATGAATTCCCATCTCATTTCTGATGTAATCCCACACAATCACCTACTTATCTTCACAAAAAATTCTTGGAACACATCATTAATGTGTTTAACCCTATCTAAAATCCTCCCAAGACTCTAAAAGCTCTAAATAATATAATCATCATGCTTTTGAGGTCACGCAGTCTTGTAAGGTTTCTTTATATTCTCATTTTATCCAAGATTACTTATATTGTTACAACCTTTTATTTTTTCATAAAAAAGATAAGGTATATTTTTTAACCTTCAATATACATACCTTATTATGTTATATTGATTATTTACCAATTTCTCTCCCATTAACCCCTCCAAAATATAGCCGTTACCATGTCGAAACATCATAAGGGTTATTCCAATTCTTATCTTTACTCAAGATTCTTTATTTTCATAAGCATTCTATTTCCAAATTCATTATTTTGGTATATGTATTGATACAACACCGTTACTTTCCATTTCATGTATATATTATAGGAGTCATATTTCTCTCCCATTAGTCATTTTTATGTATTTTTTTGTTAAGATATTTGGCTTCTTACATTTCATTGTGAATCTTCATTCCAAAATAATATTTTAGTGTATATTGTACTCATATACTATCAAGATAGTTCACTTTTATAGACATATAATATTTTATTAATCACATAAATGAATTTTTTCCACACCCATTGATTTTTGAATACATTATGATGATTATTGAATCCATGCATTATGATCTATGAAACACTATTAATCATGGAAATAAAATGAAATTGACAAGTGTGTTCATAATTATATTTCAACCAAATGAATTGGGAAATATTTAGTATCATTATACAACAAGTTCGTAAAGGTGTTTAACTGATATCTTCATGTGAAATTTTCTTCAATGATTGCTTGGTAGTTAATCCTTGACCTATGATATAATTTGTTAAGTAATTTCCACATTTTGACGTTATGATTATCAAGTTTTATCATTCCATTATGACCATTTTTCTTTTCCAATTCTTTGATATTTTTATTGGAAAACATGCATTGTCTTATTCATGTTATTCCATTTCCATTATATAACTGGTCTTTATATCTCGCATCATTCATATGTATATACTCTGGTTATTCTAGGAATTTTAATTTACAAATCAATGTTGTGGTCATGTTATTTATGTATTCAATACTGGTGTTTTATTTCTTGTTTTAAGTGGTTATTATGTTCTTAATTTCCACAGACACTAATATTGATGAACATTTAGATTATATTAAGTTAAATTTAATGAAATTAAATCATATATGTATGTAATAAATGTAATTGGGTTTTTATAATGACCACACATGAAGATGAAATTATATTAAATCCTAGTAGCTTCTGGTAATGTTTTTTAATTTTGGTCATTCCATTTGGATTAAATAACAGTTGATCTATATAACAACACCCCATGAAACATATCATTATTTCATTATTAGAAAAAATATTTAATTTTATATAAGTAATTTATAGTGTAATAAAAATATTAATTTGATCACCATGCATATTTTCAATCGATCTTTATTAAATTGCATAAGAACCTTTTGAAAAGGAATCTGAAAATTTTCACATGACTAGTAATTTTAGGAGAATTACATGGATTTCTAGTTCAACACCATGTAATTGATGATGATCTAGAAAATAATACTGTATTCTTTGTAATGTTACTACTTCTGAATATCAAATAGCAAAGGGGGATCTTAGGGAACCATTCTTGAAGTAATTGATTCATATATAACATGACCTGAAAATATCTCCATTACACAAATTTAATGAAGAAGGTTGAAATATATTAATGGGATGAGAAATTTTTTGAATCCTTTGATAATATCTTTTAGTAATTGCTTCACCCAATTGTATTGATTTCATTAGTATAGGTAAATCCAATTATAAAATATGTGGGTATGATAAAAATACTTCATAGTTCTCTAGTCAAAAAGAAAAATTATGGAGGGAATGAAAATATCATAAATATCCTTAGTCAAACAATCCTAGTTACCCAGAAATTATATTACGATATTGAGAAGCAAATCCTCATTCTCATCATTTCAGTTGAAAATTATATAATTTTAATGTATCACAAAAATTTAAACATATTCTCTTCTATTTTATAGATCAATTACATACATTGATACAATATGTTGACTGATAATTTGGATGAACAATTGGTTCTCTTTCAATAAAATTCCATCCAATTCATGTACCAAAACCAATTAAAAAGGAAGGATGAAAACTGATTTATGTGATGTACATCCTATAATAGAAATTAATCCTATGGGTAACATATTTTTAATTACAAAGGTATTACATTCCCTTGAATCTCTGTAAAAATAAGAGATTTATTTTGATAGTGAAAGCCAATGTTAAATTTGATGAATGAAAAAACATGAAGCTCAATTGGGTTGGTTTAGAGATTTTATTAGTTTTTACAAACAATTTAATATTACCAAAACATTCTCACTATTCTATACGTTCACAAATGTTGAGTTTGAATATAAATTTTTCATTTCTATTATAGAAATATCTCTATATATTTTTATAACTTACATATGAATCAAAGCTTATTTAGAGTTTATAGTCAAACAAATAAATGTTGAATATTCCATAAAGAAGAAATGATGTTTCCATATAAATGGTTTTGTTAGCAGATATATAGTAGAAATATATTTTGAACCAATATTTAATCAGGTACATTGAACAAAAAATATCTTATTGATGTACTGGATAATTTATCCACAGTCCTGTCTGATCACGATAATGAAAAAGTTGTTTTTTACATCACATTATGATATATGTTCTAATTTATCATCACATATGAAAGAGAGAGTATCAATTAGGACAACAATACCTTGGAGAATAATTGACCAATATCTACCCATGAATTTTTGGATTCCATATTTGATTACCTCCATATCACGAGCCCCAAAATTAGACAAAGATAAATGGGAGTATACTCGATGCCATTTATTGATATTTACCTGTAAGAATATGATAAATGATAATAAAATCTAAAAAAAGTAATTTCTTGATTCCAGCATATATGCATAATAGGAAGAGATATTTCATCAATCAATTAAGAGGTCTAGAAAAGTGACTATGATTACAATCATTCTATGACAAGACTACCCCACCATTTTAATAGAGGTGGTTATTATAGGGAAAAAAATGAAAAGATATTGTGTTGAAATCACTATTAAATTTAATCACATAAAAAATTATGAAAAATTTAAGCATAAATTTTTTTATTTTCAATATAAATCTAAATATTCGATACGATTTTATATAGTAATAATAGACATTATTGTTCCATATCCCCCAACTATAGGGAATATATTATATTATGCATTAAATTTTAATGACTTATTTTCCAAATGTGATTAGAAAATAACCATATTTAAATTTATAATGAAGAATATCACTATCATACTAATGTCAATATAATCACCGGACTTAAATTCCGACATAAAATATTAATAATCAACAAAACCAACTACTATTCTAATAAACTGTATAAATTTTACCATGAGTGAGTTATGAAATCCAACCATAAATCTTCCTATCGTGTAGTAGAAGGAAGAAAAAATAATTACATTAATAAGGCTCTATCAAATATACTGTTGAAAATGGTGGAAGAGAAAATTATGACCTAGACAAACCAGTACCATCTTGTATTGTGGGACTACCATACCACTATGTACACAACCACACAAGAGACACCATATTTGTTGTTGAGAAGAACTGAAGTAGTGTTACCTAGGAACTCTATTTTTCCTATCCATTTATATCAATCTATGTAAAACTATTAAATGATGAATAATAATGAATAAATTGGATAAATTACAAGGAAATGTTATGAAAATGGTTACTAGACTTTAAACACATGATCTTAATCATAATCGAGTCACCCATGCCTCCAATAAAAAGGCTCCACTCCACTTGTTTTATAACTATTAATTGTATTAGATCATTGAACCAAAAATATACTAGGAATTATTCTTCTAATGATAGAACCAAAATTTGACGTGAATTATACATTTCATAATGTCTACTCTAATAGAGATTACTAATCTTAAAAAATGGAGGAACAATTCATTAAAACCACCAGAGTATACGTAGTGTTTACCAAATCTCATATCTAGGGTCTTGGAACAACATAAATGAATGATATATAACATATTTATAGGTTTTAGTGGATAATATATATTTTATTATTCATAAACTATGTTTTCCTTGATTCCAATAATAATTGGACACATAGTGATTCAAAAATCTCAAATATTGTGTACATCAAAATTATTAATGAAAAATAATTACATCCAATTCTTTTGGGATAGACTATTGGGGAGATTTCTCCACTCAATAATGATGTCTATATAAATTAATGACATCACAAGATATATATAGATTTCCATAGATCAAATCATGGGACCAATTATTATATCAATGGATAATAATACACACCAATGCATATATGAAATCCCTATATGGATTATTTTTGTAAAGAATAATTTTTACCCTCACCACTTCCATCATACGATATGAATTTATTATTATGGATAGATAGTGAAGAAAAATAATGTTTTAAATTTTTTTCAAATATTATCAATGAATGTGTTGAATAATTATCAACTCATTTGAATTTGGTGAATTTCATATTAATTGTTCTTTTCAATAGAATCAGATTCACATTGTCCATCAAAATGAGGAGATGATGTTTGAAATAGATGGGTTTGATCCGACATTTATTGGGTTTATAATTGGAGAAGATCGTAATTGGAAATTGATTATATTATAATATAAGAGAATTAGTCACAGAGAGAATGTATCATGCTAGACATAAATCGTCATCTGATTAAATTTAAATAAAGTATGAAATAAGTTATCATATTGATGTCTGCAAGACTATGATAAAATTAAATGTTATGATGACGTGCTGATTGATATTTAATAAATCATAACTTTAATGAGGAATATATGATGTTTCTTGATGGAATAATTGGGGAAAATGTTTTCTAAACTGTATCTAGATTTATCATATCAGGGTGAAACATAAGAAAAATTGAACTGAAGTTCATACCTAGTAGAATCGTACCCAGCATAGTCATATCTAAGGAAATCCAACCTAAAATAATCTTACCTAGAATGATCATACCCATTACGATCATAAACATAGTTATTATAAAAAGAAAAGATCATATTTAGGAAAATCATATTTATAATGATCTATCACATGAAATCATAATCAATCTATGATAGGGGTTGATTGAATTGATGAAGGAAGATATATGTGAACTATATTTTGTTTTGAAATTTATTTATCATGTGGATCTATATATGAGGATAATAAGTTGTTTTATATCACTATTAGGTCAACAAATGAAGAAATAAAGTGAAAGAGATGATCTGTATTTTAATTATGTCATGATACATTGTATCGTAATTGAATGAATTTATATTTCCCAATAAGAATAAAGAATGAGTGACAATTTAAATGTGGTTTGAATATGGAGATTGTTGAATGTGTTTTCAAGGGGGGATCAAAAATAAAAATAAAAATTATTATATTTCTTATTTAGATGAGGTATCCATTTTTTATAGTTGTACATTCAATTGATATATAGAATTGTATTTCTGTTATCATATTTATAAAATATGGCATATTAATTGAAATAATACTAAAAATTTAAATAATATTTTAAATAATAAGTGATGATTGTATAATATTCAATGTTAATCAAGAAGAGACGATTAATTCCAAATTCACCAAATGTAGTAGGGGAAATTGAGATTAGGGTGAGTTTTATTAAGTTGGAAATTTTTCGGATTCCCACCAAATCCAATAGAGGGTCTCCTATAAAAGGTCAAAAGTACATTGTAATGTTATAGTTAATGATGTAATATTATACATAGAAGAGAGAGAATCTATGTGTTTCAGAAGGAGAAGAAGTCTGTATATTCCCGTGTGTGGGACATGTTTTGTTAGAAATTGAAAGAGACCAGAAATGATCACAATTTAATATTCAGTTGATCATTATAATTAGTGGTTATCATACTCAGTTGATTAACATATTCGGATTTTCAGTCTTATTTGAATGATCAAGATATCTGAATGTTTAATTAGATTCAGAAAGATTCATATAATGTTTCCCATACTATGAATTAGAGAGGTGATGATTCATCTATATCATATTCAATCAATGTCATAACATTTATACTAGGGATAATCATACATAAAATAATCGCATTAAGGATATATTTACTCAGAGGATTCAGACTAGGAAAATTAAATGGTGAAAATCATAAAAGGTTTTTCCTTAGAGAAATCCTATTTTTATTATAACATTCTGTATAATAAATTGAAAAGGTGAATTCAAATTAATACATTTGTGGAATTGAATAGAAAAAAAGGTAATATGATTTTTTGCATAATCATTATGTAACCCTATTTGTGATAATAGGTTAAAAACATACTATTTTATTTTCTTCGTTATACTATAAGATTTATAGGGTACATACTACCCTTTATAATCCAAGGATTTTTTTCTAGTGTATTTTTTGATATTTGATCATTTCTATACCATACCACGGATGTATTTACTCATATTGATTAGTAAAAATTGTAAATACATTTGTTCCATTATATGTGTGGTTTAATTTTTTTCATCATGTAATTCATCGACTGGGGGCATAAAACTACTATCAGAGTAGAGATTCCATTTAATAATTATTTTCTAAGGAAGAATTTGATATTTGTAAGCCGTAGGGGTATTCTTCTTTTAAATGGAAATAATAACCATATCTAGAATGATATAAGGGTTTCCAATCCCATGTTTGTTGGATATGTTGTTCTTGAAGAAACAATAGATGGTTTTCCTCTAATTTATTTTTCAAATCCTCTTATATCTATTGACAAAAACAAAATAGAGAATGATCTATTGGGCATGAAAGCTAAAAAATCAACACTTTATGAAATTAATGTCTTCCGAGAGAATAGTTTTCCCTTAGACATAGCCATATGAGATAAATTAATAAAAATATACGTAGGTAATAAAAATGTGGTGATGGAAATGTTACAAATAATGATATTGAAACATAATGATATGAAAATGGTGGAGCATGAATTTAATAGGGACTTACTTACCAAGGAAAATAAAATTTTTAGTCATATTAGATATTTTTGAGAATAATATGATGATTCAACAATTTCAAAAATGATTATTGGAATCCTTCTCAACATGTTTTATACAAAAGTTTCATCACTAGAAGTGCGAAATCCTGAATAAATATCTGTTAAAAATTTTAATAACTCACTCTTCACTTATGCAATGATATGGGATTAACACATATTGAGATAACTAATCGTTTATAGAGGAATGATATTATAGGATTCTAAAAGAGTTAATTTATATGTGATTCCTATTGAAGATGAATCTGGTGAATCCGAATCCAAAAATGAGGTTTTCAAAAATCTGGATGATACATTTTACATAGTGAAAAATGAAATAGAAATATATAAAGAGAATAATCCATTAAAATGCTTTCAAGGTTGAGGTGTTAGTCACTTTGAGGCTAATTGTACTCGAAGAAAGAATGAAGATGACATTTATATAGAAAATATAAAGACATGGACATCATGGAAGAAAGAAGTACATGAATAAATATCAAAATCTATAGGGAAATAAATAATGTTATAGAAATACTAAAGTATAAGTTCCATTTCATATGATGAGTTAGTTTAATAAACTGATGTTAAGTCCAAAAAAATCCTTATATGGTAATGGAAAAAAATGTATTGCATAATTAAATGATGAAAAATTCCGATTCATTTATTCTAAAAAAGAAGAAACACAACATGAACATCATTTGAAATAAGAGTGGAAATAATGACTGAGAAATAATAGAAGGAATGAAAATAAAAACACATAGATAAAATTCATATGTTTCTTAAAGAGTAATAAATAATTTTTTATCATGAAAATTTAAAGATAGTAAAACTGGTTAAGGATTTGAAGAATTTATTTAATGTAGAAAGAAATCATAATGAGTATCCAGAGGTGAATTTGAAATAAAAATAAGATGATTTATAATTTTTCTGAAAAACACATTATAATTATAAAATGAATAGTATAAGTTCTAAAACATCTTCTGTAGAAGTTGATAAATTTTATTTAAAGGTTAAAATAATGTGAAATAATCAAATAACCCCTTTAATTGTTTATAATAATGATGAAATTGTGTTTATTAATGATGTGGTAGTCATTTTTTTGGATAAGAGAAAAGAAATTGGGAATTAATATGTATTAAAAACTCATAAATCCGAAATTATTTTGAAAGAATATCAATTCCTAAAAGTTTTAAATACAATTCATTTTGATAAAGAAAAAATGAAGACTCATATTTATAATATAAAGGTTGGTGCCTTAGAATACAAATATAATAATGTGGATTATAATCGTATTCATGGTTTTATTAAATATGGATGTTTTAAAGAAAAACAATTCTTTTATATTTTTACAATAATTATAGAGGATTCGAACATACATAAAATATGTATTCATTCTACCAAAAAATTTCAGTGATTAAATAGTTTATGAAATAAAGATGTTTAGGGGTCTTCAATTCCATACAAAAGATTTCTACTAATATTTTTTTTTAAGGAAACATGGAAATGATGGAGTATTGATGGAAAATAGGATTCAACCCATCAAAACTATTCGTGAATGAACTGAACTAACTGGATTACATTAATAAGTATGTATTTTTTATTAACATTATAATAATGGTTCATTATCAAATCTAAAAAGCCATAGGAAAAGAGAAAAATGAAATAAGGGAATGATATTATTATTTGAACAACATGGAATACTAGAAATGTATTGAGACCATTTATTATTGATAATTGGAGTTATTCTCATATGATATGTGATTTAAAATTGATTAAGAATGAGAAAATTTTTAAATAATTCAAATTGAAATTTTAAAAATGATGAATTACTAAGAATTAATGGTGTCATATTGTCCATCATTGGAAAAGAAAAGTTGAAATCAAAAAAATCCTTATATGTTGATTGGATAAAAAAATTCTTTATTTTTCACAATTTTGTGATGACTTTAAGCATGTTACATTCAAAAAAGTTGATTTTTTGTAAGAAAAATGATAATGATTGAAGAATCATTATGAGAGGTCAACGTTTAAAAGGAAATTAGTTTTATATCGATGAATCACAAAACTCTTGTTAAATGATTATGGTTGAAGAGAATCAATTGGGGTATAAAATACTGTGAAACATTGGTCAATGAAAAATTATAATGTTATCAAAAAGTGACAGCTTATATAAAATTAATGATTTTCGTAGAAGAATATTTTTATGTTTCAATATTTTTCCAAAATCAATTATTTAATATATATTTCCTGATAAATTTGAGATCTTTCTGAAATAACCCATGGATGTAATTCATTTTGATATTTATCGCCCCATGAAAAAAACATAGATAAATAGAGATAAGTAGTCAACCAATTTCATTTATAATTTTATTTAAATTACTATGTTTATATATGTGATTTATAAATAACATTATTTGGAAATGATTTAATGTTTTCAAAGGAAATATGGAGAAAATGTTATTATTTAGTGAAGATATTGAGAAAAAATGGTGGAGAATACAAATGTGATGAATATGAACATTGTCCCGAGAATGAAGGAATTAAATATGAGTATTATTCCATAAACACTCGGCAAAAAAATTGGGTTACTAAAATAATGAATAGAATTTATGTGGAAATGAGAGGATCCATGTAACTTGGACATGTCCATTATCATTAATTTTGATTTTATTCCATGGGTACTAATATTTATATCCAGAACCATTTTTTTCTATAGTAACTATTCAGATATGAACCATAAAAATTATTTTATAGATATACTATATGTTTTAAGCACTTTAATGTTTTCAAGAGTCTATGTATTATAAAAAATAAAATTTATAACATTCGAAAAATTAAAATGAATGGTGAAGATTAAATATTTCATTGTTATACTCTATAATGAAGTAGATATATAAAGTTCTAAAAAAACTAGATAAATTATCAATAATGATAATTTTACTGTTATTGTAATGAAAGAGAATGATAAATATACTCTAGAAGATGATAATGACGAGATAGATTGTTTTGAATACAATTCGGATATGTATATATAAATGGAATTCCAAATCAAGAATAATAATAATCAATTTACACCGATTATGAAGTCACTCGAAAATCACAAACATGAAGAGGAATAATGTGTAATCATAGAATAATATTGGTGATCAATTTTATAAGGTTCAAACAAGAATAAAAATAAATTCTATTTCTCATAATACATTGTACTAAAAAGTTGAACCAAATGATGTGAAATAAAATTTGGATTATCTGGAATGGACATTTGAAATGAATAAATAATTTTATCAAATTAAAAAGAATGATACAAGTGAACCCATACCCTAGTCTTAAAAAAATCATTATTGTCACAATATGTGGTTTTCAGAATAAGATGAATGAATAAGGTTATGTAATATTAAAAAAAGAATGATTGGTGTGAAAATGGTATTTATAAACTTAATTTATAGATTTTTAAAGAACCATTTCTCTTGTTGAATTATTTTAATCAATCATTGTATTTATTACTTATTATACAAAAATAGGCTATATGTTATTTAAAATGTGTATTAAATATGAAATCAGTAATGGTTATCTTGAATATGAAGATTATATTAAACAACCTTAAGGATTTTTTTGGGAATAATGAAATTTATGTGGAAAATCGATAGTCTTTATGTGGCCTAAAATAACCACTTAGGGAACAATATTCCAAATTGGAATCATTATTAGAGAAGTGAATTTCCACAATGTAATAATAGATATAAATCATTCCATGATAGATATTCTTAAATAATATATCATTATAAATGATTATGTTATTGAAATTATCATTATTTAGAATGGGGAAATATGATTTAACATGATTTCAAATTAAATGAAAAACGTATTTGAAATGTCCATGATATTTGAAATGAAAATCCCTCATGGTTTAATAATTATTAAAAGGAAAGAATACATATTTATTTATGAAAAACATTATAATAGGTATCTTATTAAGAGGTTTTTACTATAAAAATAAAAACATATTTCTGCACCACTATCAGTGGGCATAAATTTTCTACATATGGAGAATAAAAAGTAGTTGATCAAAGGAATTTTCCAAAGTGATTGGATATTTAATGTATTTAGCTACCTCATGATCCTACATTGTTTATGTTCATACCTTATGAAAAATATTTTAAATTACTCCAAAATAATAACATTTAATCGTTCTAAAACAAATTCTTAGATACAACAATGGAAGAATATAAATTGGAATCATTTACGGAAGCAATGATATTATTTCCTTATTAAGGATTATATTTTATTACATGAATTTTTTATAATAGAAGATCCAAATCAACTAGATTATTTTTTTGGGAATGATTTGTGTTGTTTTCATTCATATAAATAGAATTAAGTAACTCTTAGTATATATATTGATGTGTATGTTACACTGACCAAATACACTAGTCAACTCAATTGGATTAAAACTCAGTTAGAAGATTTACATGTTGAAGTGACGTTACCCTTGATTCAAGGGAATGATATTAAATGTAAAATCAATCTCACTAGGTATCAAGGACAACAATATCATTCAAATCATTTTATGATTACATATCTTTTCATCCAAGAACAAGTGGAAAAGAATTAATTGATGATGCAGTATGTTCGAACATTGTAACATGTTTCTATATTTTACCAAACCCTTAAAGAATGAATTATTTTATAAATTAATTTTCTACATGGGTGTACAACTTTTTCACTTCAAAGTTGTGGTATGTTTTTTTCCCCTCTATCATCATTCCATCTGATTTTATATTCAAGGATAGTGTAATTTCATCAATCAAACAATCTGTAATGTAAAAGGAGTGAGTTATGGGAAAGGTGTAAATTAATCATTTTAAGCATGTAAATATTTTAACAGTATTTTTACACGGTTTTATGAAATAAATTTTATTTTTTCAATGAATGGAGAATAGATACGAAGGAAAAGATGATGAATATAATGAAGGATTTAAAATCATCTCTTTTGAAAATCATTTTTTTCATTCAATTATTCTTATTTCCAACAATGAGATAGAACACACAATCTTAAAATTATTGAGAAGCAATCCATTTCCCAGGGTTAAAATTTTTCATGATTTATGAAACATGGTTGACAAAAAAATACAAATGGGAGATTGTTCGGACCAATCTAAATAATAAGGTGTTGGTTTTTTAATGTATTATTTTGTGGCCTTAAAATGTTTCTGAAGAAAAAAATCACCTCACTTTTTCTTTGGTGATAATAGTGTTGATAGTTATTTTCAAAAAAATCAGACTCACATTGTCCATCGTCTTATGGAGAAGCTATTTGAATAAAATATTCATATCATTCTTGACATGGGTCTGGAATGGGAGAATAACATATTGATAAATTGTTTGTTTTCTAGAATATGATAATTGGTTGTGTGGATAATGTATCTTGTTAGAAGTACTTGTTCATTTATGTCACATTAGATCAAATACGAATGATGTAAACATATCAAATTGGGTATGACTACGATAAAATTAAATATGATAATGTTTTGTTGATTCATATTTCATAAACAAAAATTTTATTGAAGAACTTATGATTCTAGCTAGATGAACGAAAATGGAAAATTGGTTTTTCAAATCATTCATAGATCTATCCTATCCAGGTGGATGAGAAGGAAAAGGGAGTTGAATATCATACCTTGAAAATTTGAACTCATCCAGATTGTATCCATAGAAATTGTAAACTATGTAATCTTACACACAATGATCATATTTATAATGATCATATCTAGAATGATCATACTTGGAAATGATGATTTATATTCTACTGTTGTTCAGAATGATCATATTGTGGATGTTGTACTCAAGATTATATGGATTGTTTATTAAATTGATGGTGGAAGATACATATAAAAACTATTTTATTCAAATATATTCATTAAGTGGGTTAATTTATGTATAGAGGAATATTTTTTATATCTAAACAAGGTCAATAGAATATGTGATGATGTGAAGGATATGCAGTGTATTTTAGTAGGGTCAAGATCCATTATATCAAAATTAAAATGTTTAATATTTACAACTATGTCAAGAGAATATGTGAAGAAGTAAAAATGATTTAAAATCGCTTTTTGTTGAATGTGTTGTTAGGGGGAGCTCAAAATTCAAAAGTAAAATGATATTATTAATCAATAAAAAGTGTTATCCATTTCTTCATTTATTTTCGTTCAACTGATAAAAATTGTTGTTTTAATTAAATATGATACATAAAATTAGAATCATGAATTTTAATAGGACGAGAAGTTGAAATTAATGGCTAAATAAGAAGTAACAATTAATGATGATTCAAGATAAATCGAGAAGAGATGACAATGTATGAAATGCAGTTATATTTTTTGGGAAAATTAACATTATGGATAATTTTCTTATACAGAAAATTTTTGGGATTCCAACCATTTCCACATGATTGTTACATATAAATGGAATAAAATATATTTTATATTTCTAATGATTGATTTTATCTTCACCACAGACGATAGAAAAAATCCTAGTTCTAGAAATAAGAATAAGTATTTGTTTTTACATGTGTTAGAGACGTTTTGACAAAGAATTGCAAGATAATATTAAACAATTCAATTTTGATTTTATCTTGTCAATATAATAAGTGGTTATCATACTCAACGAGTTACCGTATTCTGAATATCTATCATATTCGGCTGATCACCATATCAGGATAATAATCAGATTTAGGAAAAATCGTACTGACATTTATATACTCTGATGTCAAGTTGTTTTGATTCATCTCTTTGTTATTCTATTAAATTCATATTTTTACTAGGGATAATCATTCATAAAATAATCGTATTAATGATATCATACCTAAAAAATATGATTTGAAATATCGTACTAGGAATATCATACTTGGGTTTTCCGTAAAAATGGTAAAAATGTTCAAACAATCATCTGGATATGATGTTGAATAAGTGTTTTTAATTGAATACATTTGTGAAATTTTAACGTAGCACAGGTAACATGAGTTGTTACACCATAATTGTATTACCCGAATTGTGATAATAGGTTCTACACATACTACTTTTGGATTTTCATTAATTTTATACATGAGTGAAAGGTAATATCATTATCATTGTAATACAATGCATTTTTTTCAAGTTGATTGTATGATATTAGATTATTTCCATATAATACAATTGACATAGTTATTCTTATTGAATAGTGAACCATCTAAATACATTTGTTTCTTTTGGTTCTTTTGTAATATTGTATTCATCTTGGAATTCACTCTTTTATAAGCGGTGAATGTTGTTTCGAGAAATCATAATAAAATAAATTATCACTAGTTCATCTCCTACCTCTTTCAGTGACACAACTACACTAACTGGGCACTTATAGTGGTTCAAAGAACAAACATCAAGTTTTAATACACTCTTCCAATTGAGAATAATTCCCCTATGTATATGGGTCAAATCTGTGTGAATTTTTTCAATACAAAAACTATGTTTGGTTGAATTCCAATCATGATAGTATTTGTTATGATACCAAAATATCTAATTTATTATCCTATTATAACATCAATAAAAAATAATACCTCATATGAATGATGGTTTGACCTAAACAGAGTGTCATCCATTCAATAGATATGCGTGGATTGATTCCCACAACCAAAAGATCTATAGTGAGACAGAGATCTCAATTCCTGGGAAAAAATAAAATATAAAGATCCCCCTATAGGCAGTGGTCATAACTACATGGATTATTTTCTATTAATGATCAAAATGTGGCTATATTAATGTAATGAAGTGGTACATAGTGACACCTGAATATCAAATAATGTGTCCAACTACAATAACAAAGAAAAGAAATCCACCTATTAGAATGATTCAAACCATTATGGAGTTTTTTATATTTAATATCCTTAAAATAAATTATTACTACAAAAAATGAATATGTAGTGATTCCATTATCTCATATACTTCGACCAAATATAAAAAAATAAAAAATTACCCCCATCTACGTATGGATCAAACCTATGTGGATTGTTTTTTATACAATTACTATGTGTTTAATGATTCATATTACTATTAAAAATGTAATTATTCCATGATATCCACTATTGGGTCCAACCAAACAAATATAAACAGAATGAAACACCCCATGAATACGGGATAAAATTATATAGGGAACACTATGGTAACAACATGTGGATTGATTCTTGTCCCCCCTAATACATAGAGATACCTCAAACCTATATTTTTGGACCATACAAGGGTTTCCATCACCTCCGAGAATGTCACTCCATTGGATTTTAATCATATTGGTGTCTAAAAATCACAATAAATTGTGGACATCCCAATATATTTCTCATCACGGAATCTTGTGTGGTATAATTGACTTTTTAGATATCAATTGTTTCTTAAAATTAGCATGGTTAATGTGATCTATAACAATACAGAAGGTTTTCTAGTTCAGTAATACTCAGAAATATATTGGATATGAAAACAGTTACTCATTTCATGAAATTAAAATTAGTTACCACACCATTGTTGCATGACGGTAAGCTTCATAATATCCTCCTAGTCATCTGACAATAAATATCATGACAAGTTTTCCATCTCCTATCACATAAAATTAACTAGTTTTGTCCATCTTAGAGATGAATATATATTAATAGTGAATTTTTATCTAAATGTATGAATAATGTATATAATTCATTATCCCTATATATGGGATAGATTTATATAAATGAAACCTTATTTGTCCATAGTGTAGATACTCATTAAGGGATGATGGTGGAATGCTCATCTCCCCTGCATGAGAGTCTAGATTATGTGGAGGGATTTTATTATCAAATATAATTACGATATGATTCTTTACCATAGAATATTAATATGTAATACCAAGGTATCACATTCATTATAAGTCATATACCTCAGTAGAAATGGGCTATGTCATACAGATTCACTGTACAAGTATACGATTCAAATATATGCTTGTCTTTCTTGCACATGTGACAAAATATGCATGAATGGATTTAACATATGGATAGACATGAATAATCATGTACTTGGATAATGTATTTTACCTAAATATAAATTCTATTAACATGAACATGATTTTTTGAAGAATGAATTTTTAACTTTCAGGATACTTCCTATATCATTATCACATGGTGTTAAATTGAATGATATATAAGTCCCCACTACATGATGATAAAATGTGCAGACCATCAACCATCATCACTCATTATAAAATAAATATGAGTGCCCGAACTAGGTTAAAAAACATTTTGGGTGATTCAATTTTCATTCTGATCACCTCAACCCATAAGTCAATTTTCATTTCATAATCAATCTGTGTCTCCATAGAACTTTCAAGGCCCTTGGAATGAAATATATATATATATATATATATATATATATATATATTATTTTGACCATTTAAGAGTTGGATCTATGTAAGATAAATAGAATATTAATTTAAAGGATAATTGGCCCTAGATGGTTGAAATTTTAAAACATTTCTGCCATGTCGTCATCGTAGTGTATATTTTTAGCTTAGAGTGATTCGTAATCATTTTTGGCAGGCTTTTATCATTCCATTATTCAAGGTCCTAAAATCATGAGTCATCAGTTGTTAAATATTAATATGCCAATAAACATTATGTTGTATTAATCGTGGCATTTAGTATCATGTGATTTTTTTCTTTGTAATACTCTGCTCTTACATTTTCAATTTGCATCATGACCTTAAACTCCAAGGAATTTAGTCAAAGATATGTATCCTAAAAATTTATCATTCAATTTTCTAAATATCATGACACTAAAATTCTATTGAAAGTGAAAAAAACTAATCAATTCATAAAAATATAAATCTATCAAAAATTCATCTCCACTAACAATACTCTTCAAATGTAGTATTTAGGAATGATTTTGAGCATAAATTTTGAAGCCAAAAAAATTTCATATAGTCAACTTCTGGAACCCCTAGTCTGGGGAAAAGTTATAGTATTAATATTTCAATTCCCCATGTAATGATATCTTGGTCATTATGTTCTGAAAATATTTTTTGGGGTCTTCAAACCTCCTTGAATATTTTTCCCTAAAAGACCTTTCTGAATATAAATTTTGAGATGATACAATAAATTTACAGAGATGGTATCCATCTCTTGGAATAATGTGGACCTTTGGATCCCTCGATCCTATTTCATCCATGGATAAAACCTGTAATTTTTTCCATATAATCCCAACGAAACCCTCTTTTATTTGTTATATAATGGACTCCCTACCATATAGAACATGCTTCTCGGATGTTTGTTGCAAAATTAAATCCCCTATTCCATGAGGAATTTTCCATCATGCATGGAATATATTATAACTAAATTAGTAATGGTTCATCTATAGTCACCTAAATACACATCTTGTAAAATTAGGTATTACTAAAACATTTTTTATAATCCATATATTCCTACAGTTGATGGGGATTCAACATTTTCAATGTTACAATATAATGTAGTGTACCCTTTCACAAAACTAGAATGTGATATTCCATTCCTAATCAATGTAATGGGCCACAGCACATGACCAAAAACTAAATGGAATAGTGAGAGATCCTATAATAAAAATACTAAAATACACTCATGTGATATATATCTTATTAGATAAATCTATTTTCCATACCCCACTTAATTTTTAAAATGTTAGAAATATAAAAATTCATTCATGGACCTTGAAAATGAGTGAGGAACCCTCTACATGACCATGCATTTAATCCAAATAGGCATGTATATAAGGTCTTCATACATAGAGACTCAATATGTACCAATTTTATTGTAATGGACTCAAATCATAGTGATACCATGCGACAATATGGGGTAACTCATAACCATAGAATGTTATTCCATCATCCCTATCAGGACTACATCATTCTAGATTAATTTGTTCATACATTTGTGACAGGATACACAAAAACCATATTACAAAATTTCAATCTCACTTGAAATCCATAATATTTCAGAATACAACAATAATAATATTATTGAGGATTAATGGTGACACAAACCATCATGATTATTCAGCAATTGTATTTTATACATGAAAATAGGTTTCCATAACACTTAATGAAAATTAATTAATTATAATATAAATTATGAATATATGTTGTTTGAACCATTTTGTAAAAAATACCATTAGAATATAATGTTAATGAACCCTTTATGAGTATTTAATTGTTACGGGTATTTTTTTTTGTTCCAAGATAAATGGAATAAAATAGAAAACATTAAATGCACTAAGGTAAAATACGATAAACTAAAACACTAAATGGATCAATCTTGAAGACCATAAAACACATTATCAAATTGTTTGAAAATAAAATCCCTAAAATAAAACATAATAATGATGTGTTTCATGTTACCTTAAAATATCCCATTGAAATAGACACAATTATCTCTAGATTCAAAATATGTAATGAGATCCTTGGGGAAATGTCATGTCTCTAATTGCTAGACAAGAAATTTCTATGATCTAGGAAATATAAAAAATTTATGAAATGGAATAGGTATAAAACATGTCTGAAAAAGAACCTATAGATTGTTGGAATGATGAAAATAAAATTCCATAGCTTATATGATTATCCCATTTTAAATGTATAAAAAATAAAGTGAATGAAAATAATCATGAGGGGATTATTATTTTCAATAGGAAAAATCAAGCTATTCTCTCTAAGTCAATGTAAATTAGATGAATTTATAATGATTTACCTCATGGACATGTATTCATCCTAAATTATGAGAATTATTCCATGAGATCCTTGAGAACAAGTCCAGAAAAATCAATGATGAATCTTATATTAGTACACATTCATGTTCAATTCCCAGAGAAATCAACTCAAATTCATGAATCCAAATATAAGAATATGTTTTTACACGGTATTATATAGAAGAAATGTATCATTGATTTTATATAGTATAAAAAACAATTAAATTCAATAGAAATTATTGTTGATTAAAAGAATTACAATAACAAACAACATTTGATTTTTTTTATCAATAATGTGGAAATTCATTGAATCTCTACAACCAAGAGTCTCTCCCATGAATTTATAAAAACATGATGAGGCTCATGATGCAATAATACAACTTTAACATTATACTTTATTATTCATCTAGATATGCTGTCATCTACTATGGGAAGTACATGGATTGGAGAAATTGTTCAATAGGGTAATTGTTTGCCTCTATAATCCAATGAAATACATCATCATTTGAAACAACATCTAGTTTTTCCTTCTTCACAAAAAAAGTAGACCCAATTTATAAAATCGAGTTTTCATTGTCATTTTTAGTGAATTATGCCATAAAGACATGTATTCTCTGAGTTGATAGGATTTACACTATAATCATCTAATTTAAAAATTCATATCATAGATGACATTTCATTGAGTTTTCACCTATAATTTGTGTTGGGAGGTCCTATTTAGGGCCTCATCCCATACTCATCTGACTCTACACAATGACTCTAGTTATAATGTCTTCAATTCAATGGCCCTCTAATACAATCATAGGTAAATCACTTCCTCACCTATACATGAATATATTTATAGTAAAATCTTTAATATCCACAGGTGGTAAAAATATACCTATGAAGGCCCAATTGATCATTCATCTCTTCATAATGGGACAATGAGAAGAATTTTAAAATTAACATCCAAAAATGATTTTTTAATAGTTGATATATTGACATATTATATGACCCATAGATGAACACAAATATAAAAATATTAATATATACTGGGAATAATTTACTTAGTTGGGGACTCATACTCATAGACTTTGATGATGTGGGGATTGATCTGATCAATACATTAGCCAAATCAGTTTGGGGAAATCCCAAATGTGAAGGGATCGAAACATCAAATCCCTATGGTGAAGGTACTAAAATAATAATAAAAATTGATTCGAATCTGGAATGTAAATAATATGACTCAATTATATAGTCAATGGATGGGTTGAATGTCGGTACCAAATGATCTTAGAATCATCAGTGGAGATATTTTCCACACCAACCCCTTTATCATGTAAATATGAAGTTCCCTCTTTAATGGGAGACCCAATTAAAATATTGATGTTTTCTCAATTTTCATAATTCACACCCCCATCCAATGGATAAATGAATGAGGAAACTTTAGGTGATACAATACAAAGTGGGAAATGTTTTCTTTATTTGATGAATCATTCACCTTCAACTAGATATTAATCTATCATGGATACATTAGTAATGGATATTTAGAATCATCAGACACTACTAGGTGTGTGTTTTTCAATTTTTTGTCAAATGGAATAACTGCCAGATTTTTATAAATAGGAACTATGTATGATTGTAGTAGCACCTCCACCATTTTGATTTTTCACAGATTGTGTCCAATGATTAATGATCTACTAGAGAAGCATGAATCCCAACCATATCATAATAGGATGATGTATTTTTCTATAGGTATTCATATTTTGGACTTGAGTATTTTTCATAAAAAAATCATTGAAATAACTTTTAAAAAAATAATAAATTTGTATTGCATGCAAGAGGATTCATGATATGGTGGATCTAATTGTTTAGATAACTTTCAATTCCCATTATTATCTGAGTTTGATCCCAGATAATGGATGATGTTATTGTATTTTAGGATAGTATTGATAAAATTTTACTTTACGAGGACTCAACAATGTAATCCATAGTCCTGATCAATTCCATTTTTCATGGGGACTATGAATCATAATTTCCCCAGTGACCACCTATGTCATCTACAACATCCATACCCCTAGGAGAATAAACATCACATTGAGGTATAAACTGATCTATTGCATCATCCTACCATACCAATGAGAAATAAAAATACGTTATTTGATATTCAATGGTAGCACAACCATTAGATGTTTGTTTTACGACTAGTCTTACAATTTCCTTGGCGATACGGTGGATTGTGTCATCCATGGAAACATCCATCATACCATGAAACACCATACAATATTCCATGGGAGGCTATTGGATCTATATCTTTATTCATTTCATATCTAAATTGAGGTGTCAAAGAAAATCCTTGACCACATAAATATTGGTTTTAATATAGACAAGGTATACAGTAGTAACAATTTAAAATCATTTCAAGTTGATCTCCAATTAATGCACCCCCCAAGAACACATTATGAGTTCTCTATCATTCGATTCTTAAAATATTTAAATGAATGAGGAAAGAATATGTATATGAAAATATGATTATAGGATACACATTCATTATAACCACACTAGTATGAAATTTTCTTTGTTACAAAGATGATGAAAACAGTATCACTTCATTATGAGGAATATCTAAGGTTGATAGTCTTCTATAATCATGATTCTTTTCAGGACATGAATTATATTTAGATTACGGTAATAAAATTACATACATGTGTATTGCTGTTGATAATCTCACATTTAGATATCATAAAATTTAAATATATAAATAATTTTGAGACAAACAAGCCTTATTATTATTTGAATGAAATTCTCTCTAAAATTGGCATTCCTCTCTAGTAATCATTATAAAAAACATGTGGATCATCAATACATGATTTTCATATCATACATGATGAATGGAAAAAAATATTTTTGAAATCATTGTAACCAATTATTGAACAAAAAAATAACATATTATTCATATAATAGTTTCCAATCAATGTTTGTATAATGGACATCCCCGCAAAATTTAATCATATAATTCGAATCATTTGGGATATCAAAAACATTATTATTCATCTATTGGTGGGAATATTATATGGGTTGGAAGAGAGGAATTCATATTTTCCTAAGAAGGTCCTGATATCCTATACCTTTAATATGATTGGCCTCACCTTGCTGATACATTGTATAACTGTATTGAAACTAATGATGAGAATATTCTAGAATATGTGGTTTTTAGATATAGAGGAGATCTCCCCTACCACACCATAGAAGTTAAAAGGGACCATTTATTTTATGTGAGTATATTCCCCAATAAATGTGGCATATGAGTTACTATAGAATAGAAAGAAATGAGCCTCAAATCCAACATGCCTAACTACATCCAATCAGGCCTCCATTATATCGGTAGAATCATTAAATACAGCATTCTCCTTGGTCAAGAAGTGTCACCATCTTGAATAGATATAAATAAAACTAGTAAATTATATGGATTAGTAAATAATGATTATATCCTCATTCACCTATTAAAAAATTATCCCATTTCAACTGTGGGTCAATAGGATCCATTAAAACCCCGTAATGATTTTAGGAAAATTCATTGGATTCCTAGATTTTTGGTTCATAATGAGCCTTCACTATAAAATATCCCATCAATTTTTTAAAATAGTGGAATTCTATAGGAAGGAAAACCATCCAATGGGATTTCAAAAATAACATAATTAGGTCCCAATAAGTGGGAGAGGTCCTCTACATGTGATCATAAATAGATGATATATGGGTAATCTCCTCACTATTATCTTATAATATTTGCATGCTGTAAATCTACTTGACATCCCTAAGACCAATTCCCATCTCACCATGTCTGTGATGATATTCAATGTTGTCCATACTCTTCTAGATGACTATGTCCACTAACATGAATTTTATTTAATAAAAAATGGCTTTTCTATCAATATAGATTAATATATTTAAATGTATTTCATATCCTCAAATAAATTGAATGTAGTATTTTGTTTGTAGAAGTTTTATCCCCAATCAATCCCGAAGATACGTCCTAATAAAAAAATCCCTGGAATAAATCCACCTTATTTTATGATTCATTTAATATTACCATATTATCATTATGTACATATGGATTTACGAATTAGATATATGGTGATTAATTCCAAATAAAATACGAATAAACATCAATATATAAACATCTAAGGTTATTTTTACCTATTAATATAGTTCCCCATTTTGGAAATGTTTTCCATAAATGTGTTATAGGTCCTCAGGTCCCTAGAATATAGCACAATCGATGACTACGATGTAATTATAGGTGTATCATTTAAAAGGACATGGTCATAAAGGGGTAAGATGTGTTATGAGGGATATTTTATAAGACATACCCTGATCGGGTCCATAAAATTTGACTTTTATGATATGATGATGAAACAACTATCAGATATGCCATCCAGATCATGCCGAAGACCATTAACATGTCAATCCAGATCATGCAGTAGACCACTAACATGTTAGGTCCTACAAATATGATATAACATAGTTATTGAGTATATATAGCATACCTCATTCATGTTGTTGAATTCATGTTAGGTCCTACATATATGCCATCCAGATCTTGAAGTAGACTATTAACATGTCAACCCCTATCAAAAAACACCCTTCTAAACTTCAAAATCAATCTTCTGAATCCCACTAGATATGTCAATTGAATCGAATGAAATTCATATGAAATTTGAAAGATGAAAACATTACACCATTGGAGGTGTATGTTTAGATCAATTGAAGTCCATTGAGCAATTAGTTGAATCAAATGACATCCCTATAACATTTCTATATCAATCATGTCAATCACCATGGACATGTCATCCTTGTATTCAATTATGCTCATGAATATAAACTAGTTCATGTGAAAGGCAGTGTTGAAATTTCAAAAAGGCATCCTAATACATGTCGTGTAGAAAACAAGGATATGTCTAGTAGAAATACTCACTTGTTAGGATTATTAAAAAACCTAGACCTTAATATCCGTATCTGAAAGAAATATATAGAAAAATACAATTTTGAAATTTGTGAAATCTAATTCATATAAAAATATTATATAAAATATGATTTCCTAAGGAATGATCACCAATTAATCATCAAAATCAAAATAATTCCATTCATATCTCAAAAACACTAACCCATGGGATCCAAAATCATCCTAAGATATTATCATTCTTCCTCATCTATCAGTGGATATTGATGAAAATAGAATAATGACTAGTCTAATTTATTAAAAATTGACTTTAAGGACTTTTTCATATGGTGGAATCTCTATGTCTAATTCTCTACAAGGACTCCCCATTACAAATCATGTATCTATGTGTGGTGTGTTCAATCACATGATATTTGATGTTTCCCACACATGACATGAATTGCGTGGAAGTAAGGATATTTAATGGTTATATCACTAAAATATCAAATATCACCCATATAAAAAAAATATAGTGTGTTAGAACTATACACGATATTAATCCCCACATACATGGGCATACACATCATAGTATCTCCTTAAATTGTTCCCATATCGGTAAACCCTATGGAATAACCCTCATGGTCAATAATTATCTATTACTTCTCATAAGAAGTTTTAGGGCTTATCAAACATTAATGACCCTTATTCCATTTATTTATAGGGAATATAAGACTCCATTATAAGGTATTCTCTATATACTCAATAACTATGTTCCATTATATGTTTCCATCCCACAAACCATAAAACTATATAACATAAACTCAAGAAACTACATGGTTTTTTACTTCCCATTATATATAATGTACTTACGAAACCCCATCGTGGTTTAATATCATATAAATATCTTCATTCACTTCCCCATTTGTTAGTAACTCAATATTTCATTATTATGCACATTCAAAATATAAATATCTACCCATTGATAAGAAATATTAAGAAACTGATAGACAATCTTATATACATAAACAAAGTTCCCATTAATATACCCCCTATATGGATATATGTATTAAAAACATGAACATTTTAATAGGGTAATCAATCATGTATCATTATTTTAAAGTGATTTTGGAAAATATATTAAATTAATAAAAGTGTCCTAAAATAGCCAATAATACCCCCAAAAGGTGTTTGACAAGCTCCACCTACAATCTTATCAACCAATGTCCATTCCTAGGTGTTATTGAGTTTAAAACCCCAAAAGATAGAATTTTAATAGAAATGTGGTTTGTAATATATTAGGCATGTGGGATCTACTGGGTGTTTTGACAGTATATGAAAATATTTAACAATATTTGAATGACTGTGAAACATAATAAAACAACCCACAATAAATCTTCAAATAGAATATATCTCTGAATGAAACCATAATAGTGAACCTGATGTGATATCATGTAATGATATAAAAATTAAATCCTTATAGTCATCAAGAACCATGTCTCCTAAAAACCAGTAATATCATATATATTCAATATAAGGAAACAATTTGAATCCTCTTAATTATTATATTAAATATTTTTATAAATTTGATATTATTTTTGACCTGATTTGGTTTTCATTATATAGATCCACTATCAATATTCATTGAAGCGATGTCACATTTGATATTTCCAAGAGAACTATTATTTATTATCATTGTGGGTATAAATATGATAATAAAATGGAAATTATTTCTAATTAATGTGTCATTATATGTATTCCCATGGAAAACATATCATATATGGTTTTGGGTAAATTCCACATCAATCATATGCCTATTATATGTAAGTTTTTTATCAAATATTGTAAGTGTTTACGAATCTTCCTTTGAATGGTGATGTATAGATTTCAATAAAAATATACATTTTTATAAAACTATTTCCATGGTTCCATATTGAATGGGTCGTTTTGATATTTAGGAATTCAAGAAGAAACATTAGGAATACATTCATAGGGATTTATTTGGACAATATTATCAATATGTTTTTCCCATATTCATATTTTTTGTGAAGTATGATAGATCATTGAAACCCTACATTAATTATCTAGATCTTAAAAAGATCATGACTGAGAACATGTATCATCTAATAAATATTAATGATTTATATGATAAATTATGAGTACTTAAATATTTTTCCAAATTGACATTTTTATAGGATTACTGTCATTTCAGGGTCTATAGTGAAGAAATAACCAAAGAAGCCTCTTGTATGATTTATGAACACCCTGAAATTAAAGAGATTGAATTTTATCATATTAATTCAACATAAATATTAATTTATTTATTGAGTATTTCAATTCGTGACTACCTTGATCACATTTTCATAGAATTTGTAAATGATATTGTCATATATTACAATATCAAGGAAGAACACCAGTATAACATGAGGATTATACTAATGAACCCAATGAATAATAAGTTATATGAAAATCCTTCCAGGTGTGAATTATGGCTACATAATGTTTCATTTTTATGTAATATAATATCTTTTTACATTATATCTCTGGGTCCATCAATGACATATGTTAGTGTTCAATAGCATTGAAAAACCATTGTGGCATAGTTTAATTTTTACGTGGGATTTAATGTATATTATCATTTATTTTTGAATAGTTGATCATCATGGTATAATCCAGCCACCATGTAAAATTAAAAACGACAATTGTTCCATTATACTGATGAATTTTATAAATATTTCATGAAATAGAAAAAAAGGTTCTTAACTTCAACTTTACACATGCTACTATAAAGTGGAAGATATTTTTGATGAATAATGACTTATCGTAGAAGGGGATGTGTAGTTTCCTAATATAGAATGATAAACATATATTTTATAATCATTCAGACTGATGTTTATATGAATGAAAAACTAAATCATTATTTGATGTTACATATTTTAATCTTTTTATTAAATATATAAAAGAATCATTTATATAGTGAAAAGTGTTACATATATTCTAATAATGAATTTTTAAATTGTATATTCACTAAAAATGATTTGAAATGACACCTGAGATGATGGTTAGATTTGATTATATATTATTAATCCTTTATAAATTTCCACTGTGGAAAAGAAAACAATGTGCATTATTTTTTTTGAAAGAATCATGTAATCATATATTTGATAAAGTTATAAAAAGATCCATATTTGTTGGTTTAAAATAGGATTGATATTGAAATTATAATTTATTTGATTAAATATTATATTTTATAAAAGTATGGTCTACAATATAACCATGTAATTATTAATGATTAATAAATCGATGTTATATAGTAGAAAAACCATGTGACAATTGATACATATTAAATCATTGATTTTGATAAAATGTTATAGTCTATGAACATGGTATGTATCACATCAATACTATACATGAAGAAGTATATATTGTAAAACTCTCAATGATCTTTTAATTTAATCATGTTAATGATATGATATATTTTTGTAAGATTAATTTATATGCATTTCCAATTCCATAATAAAAATTGGAAAATATCAGCATGTGTTTCATCATAAGAAACCGTCTAATATCTAAAATCAATATTGTTATTTGGGTTTTATTATATAAACATATTCTATCATAAAATTACATGAAATCAATTAATATTTACCTCTTGTATATTTCTCTAATACATGAATTATAGATGTGGCGATATTTAATGGGATATGACCTTTAATTGTATTCGATCAAGATTCATGGATTACCTTCATGTTTTAGTATGACTTAATAATTCCCTATATTTAGAGTTTTATTTAGTATAGATTATCAACCATATATAGATTTTTAGTATTTTAGAATCATTTAATATTGGGAGGATATGATAGGTTCTAGTTCTCTATATATCAATGTTTGTTGGGATCAACACATTAATTTTGCTAGAATTATTTTATAATAATTACATTCACTCAAACATTCACATGGGTCTATATGAAAACCAATATGGTAGGATGTGAATAATTCTAACATGATGATAAAAAGTAGTTGAAATAATGATACTGTGAATAATGAAATATATGGAAATGGAAGAGAATGTTTGTGTTTTTCAGTAGCACATCATGGCTTCTCAAAGATGAAAAAATAGTTATTCTTACAATAATTACTATAATCAGAGATTAAAAAGGTAGTGAGATTATAATTTTTTATATTTATATATTGTGTATGGTTACTTGAATCAAAAAATAAATGATACATGACCCATATATATGTCATCTATTTTGAGTTTCTTTAGTTTATTATGATGATTAGTTTTCCCTTACAACTTCATCAAATCACATCTCAAGTTTGTAAAATGATAAATTAATCCTTTTTTTATAATTACATTCCTGGTTCATTAATTGTTTTAATAGTATTGTTTGTACCACTTGAAAATGTTATATTATATATAGGATTAATGGTAAAAATATTGCGTCATAGAGTTAAATTGTTGTGGAACAAGACTACTCACCTTTCTTAAATTATCAATAGAAATCCAAAATTTACAGAAGATACATCTAAATGATATGATGGAGTAGAGATATCATCTATTATAAGCCTATTATTTTGAGATATAATGGTGAATTTAATTTTATTTTGTGGTAGAAAGCAAAATTCTAAAATTTTAATGTAGTGAACTTTATGTATGCAATATATTTCATTACACTGAACTCCATACCTAGATTAATATTAATAAATATATTTATGTAACACAACCATTGTATTGAAAGGTATTTATATGAGAACCAAATTATAAAAAGTATTTATTATAGTTTTAATGTTTTTTCTTATATTTTTATTCAATTTTAATAAAACATTATAATATTCAAATGTCATATTTTTAAATGAATCATTTTACATGTTATATATTTTAATCTAATTCTTTTATTGATTTATATTTATAAATTATATAACCCAAATATATAAATAATTTAAATAAAAAAGTAAATTACTATTTAAATACCAGTCATATAAATTTTGGAAGGAAGGGAAAATAATTTAATGATATAAACTGTAATTTTTCAGAAAAATAATTTTATGTTTCATATGATTCTCAATCATTTTAGATTAAAGTGATAATTAATGATTATTATTTTAAATGAAATATTCTTAATATATATTCAAAAGTATATTTTAAAATTAATTTTATTGTTTTTACAGAGAATTAAATGAATTTATATTCTATATAATTCATAAAAATGTTTTTTTATTAATATGATTTCATTTAATTTTAATATTAACATTCATATTAATTTCAGAAAATTTTAGATTTTTTATATTATATAATTAATTATATATCAATAATTAGTATAAATACAAACTATTAATGATGAATTTATCATTTTTAGTCATCATTAATATTAAACACACTAAACATGCCTTACCACAATGAGCGGTAAAATTAGTTTTCTGGTGGTAAATCTAAGAGATATGGGAATTAATTACACATAAAGATGTATAATTATTATATGTTAGAAATATTTGTACTCTATATTTTCACACCATAAAATAATTACCCAAATATATCCATTTTACATGATTGAAACCTTGTATTATTCAATGATTTTAATTAAATCCACTTAAGTCCTCCTGGTCACCTTCTAAATGGATACATCCTCTCATCCATTATCAAAACAATTTAAGCCATCTAGATCATCCAAAAAAATACCAAAAACGTTCCTATAATATTTATGTTTCTCAAAGATCCCATGGTAGTTTTATATGAATAATTAATCATGGATTAAGGTATAGGAAAAAAAGATATGTCAAGAAAAATTATAAATCATAATAGGGATCTTTCATTATTAAATCAAATTAGAAATTATATAATCATTATGTATCCATAATATCATGATTGATATAATTTCTTGGATATAATGTGACATAATTTTGATAATGCAATAACTATTTTCTAACTCATTTCTATCAAACATGAAATGAAATTTTTTCTCATAAATAATTGTGGAAAAGATGCTCCACATAACAAAATGATTTTTTCTATCTCCATAACATATTGATAAAAATAATTATTGATATAATAAATATATTTAATAAAAATGAAATAATTATTTTTTTTGGATGATAAAATATTTTTATCTTTTATCATTATTTCATTAGAAAAGAAAATATGTGTTCATCCATACATAGAGTGTACCAACTTGATAAATGATATATTTCATTTTTATATAAATAATTTTTATTGATCATTATAAATGTATATATATTTTATAAATATGATATTATTTTATTATTAATAATATATATAAAATGGATATGTCTTCAAGAAGTGAGGACCATAATAATTGATTCGAGACAAACATAAAAATAGAAATATAATCACCCAAAATGTTGATATTAATAATGAATTGTTAATAAATGGGAGATAATATGTTGGAAGTATGATAAATATGGTATTGTAGGTATGAATCTATATTTTGAATATATTTATAAATAAATTGAATTTATAATATATTTTGTTAGGTACATTTTTATTGAAGTAAAAATTAAGGTAAATGGTTTATGATACGACCTCAATTTTTACTATGATTATTTAGGCATAAATTTACTAATTCTAAAATTAAATAATATACCACAAAATAATCATATTTATATTATTATCCAATATTTATTTCTATAATTCGAAATATTTCCTTTCATTTTACCCACATTATGTAATAAATTATGAAAAAGTTCTGTTTTATGTATAAATTATTTTGTATTATATTTAGTCATGTATTTTATCTCCCATATACCTATATCTATAAAATGATGTAAATAATATTAAAAATGTAATAAAAATATGTTTATTAATTCATTTTTACCAATGTTTTAATTACTATTATTGTTTTAAGAGTATTATTTTTTTATTATTACAAATGATGTATCTTTTATAACCAATGTTCTGAAAAGATCATGTTTTCATAATATATAAAATCATGAAAAAAATTTCTATTTCATTCCATTACATTATTAAAATTTTACCTTAAAATTAAATGTTTTATATTTCATTTTTTAAAATTTTAGAAATTAAATAAATGATTTCAAAAATAAAAGTTTATTTTCGACATGGATTATTCTACAGATCATTTTAGTGAATTTTTCGTCTACAACAATATACATTGATTATGATAATTATTCACTAGGGATATGTTCTAATGATATGATAATTATTATTTTTATATTCTGGTTATGGTTGTGAGAAATAAATATAGACCAAACCCATATTCTTTTCCCAGTGATAAGGTATGTGAAATTATATATTTTTTCATAATAAAACGAAATTAATATGAATGGATTGTGATTATTTTATTGGTGTATATATTATAAACAACCTATACATTATATAAGGATAAACGTTTTTTATCTAATGGGGTACATCAGAGGGTATCCCAAATAAAATATTAGCACCCTTTATTTTATCTTGTGTCCAAACCACGTACAAGGGTGGTTCTGTCAATCCTAACATGGGATGAATTTATTTCTAGGTAGCCCTAACAATTGATTTCTATTATTCTAACAATACCACAAATTATTCCACTATTTTATGACATGGAATTATTTAATTTTTATGGTCTCATATATTGTGTTCATTTATTTATGTATTATTCTTATCATTTTACATTGTAATATTTAAACATAATTCATGATTTTGAACTATGAATTTGTTGAAACAAATTTCAAATGTGAGAACTAGGCTCTCAAACACTTAAATAAATTTTGACTAATAATTGTCATTGATTCATATAACAGTTATATTCCCTTAGTGATAATTTTATATCAATTTTAATTAAGAATCATTTTCCATAAGATATAATGGATGTTTTTGTGTTTGTTATGTCTACATAGGGTGAATTTTGATTAAAAAAAGTGGGAAATAAGGTATTCTATTTTTATAAAAGTTGTTTATATATTCTATTTTCTAGTGATACTAAATCGATACATCTATATAGTTTCACTTAATATAATATAATAAATATACTTATAAAGAACTGTAATATTTATTTCTAAAACCCTTTCATCAAATTTATTTAAAATAAGATTCTATTATATTTCAAAATATTATGAAGACAAAATAATTTACTGAAATTATTTCCTTCAATCTTACAATCATAGAAAAATAAATTTTTTTATATGTATTATAAATAATTCACAAATTTATATTTTTATAATCTCTTAAAATCCATAAAATGATCTCCATATATATTTCTTATGAAAATAATTTCATTGAAATCATCTATAACGAACATTCACCTTGTAAAACAACATTTCTTAAAAAATTCATCTTCTTAAAAATTTACACTCTCATAATTTATCTTCAATCTCTTCATAATTAATGGTGAGTCATGAGATGAACATAATAAAATAATATAATCATTTTAATTTTATTCAATAATATTTCTTGGGAATATTAATTAATGTATATTATTTTAATCTCTACTACAATTTTATAGAAAAGAAATTATTTAAATCTTGACATTTCTAATGAATTTATCAAAATTTTAAATTTCTCATCTGAATATTCATGAATCAAAAATTAAATGATATTATTATCAGAGAAGAATTATGTCATAACAAAGTGAATTGTTTTCAATGAATAATCATTTATTTCTTATACTATAGTAATCTCATTTTTTCAATTTATGAAGTGATAAATGATTTCATTGTCAAATTATCAAACAATAAATTTTTTCCCAACCCATAAAAAGTCATAAATGTAAATTGAATATCTATAAAACGGATTTAAATATAATTAGAGTTGATTAAAATTCGATATCTCTATAAGGACCAGACCTTAAACATTTCTTATTGTTGAATTAAATGAATAATTCAAATTAAGGATCTTTTTAGGTTTAGAGTTTTAGAGAATTGGGACATAACTATTACATCTCAAAGATTAAAAAGTAGACACATCTACTCAAATTACATTTTTTCACAAAAATAAAAACTCTTGAACAAAAGAGTCATGTCCAGTTCCTTGTTTTAGACAGCCGGGCATTTCCATGATCCCATCATTGACCCTATTCAACTTTATGTCATGTGAACACATTTAAAAAACATGGGATGAGCATAAAAAGCTCAGTTAGCGTTATAATAGTACGGAAATAAAACATTAGTACATGTATACATAAGAGTTAACGAAATCATATTTTAGTCACAAAACATAATCAATTTAACATACCTCATGAAATCATAAGATTTATGAATAACTCAATAGAAATCATAAGTCATAAAGGTATCTTGAGGCATTCATAACATTCTTACAAAGGGAGTAACCCTCATGGTTACGTTTGGAATACCCATCACAATGTATTCCCTAAATATCTTCATATAAAACTTATCGTTTAACTCCTTCGTGTTACCCAATGCATTGGAGAGCTATATCAGGCTCACCCGCCCTTAGTTTATCACGAAGCCACCCTTCTTCATAAAAAATTCCCAATCACCATAACATAATCATTGCACATAACTTAAGCATAAATGCAAGATAACATTACCGTATTTCAATAACAATATATCATTTTAAGATATTGGAATAGTGAATCCATTCTAAAAACCATTTTCAAAATGATTTAAAACATTTAATAGAGATATTTTTGAATCAAAGTGTCCCATACCACTTTGAAGATTGTAACATTTTAAACCATTAATATCCATATAAATAAATCCTTAAAAACATTTTTAAAACATGGAAATTAATGAGAAATATTTATAAGAATAAATCATTAAAACATTTAAAAAGATATTTTAGTTAAAGGATTTTTTACAAAATGAGAGACACTTGAAGAAAATAATTGAGGAATAACATTTAATCAGAACTTTATAATATCATGAGAATAAATGGATTCATTATATATTATTCCAAATGATAGTATATACACCATATAATAGTGAAGTTGTGCATGACAACAATGAAGTCTCAATAGAATTGTAAAATGAGATGAAATCCCTTATAATGATGGTATCCTTAAATTAAGGACAAATAAATCTCATAATTATGTGTGAAAAATATAAATACATTCAATATAAGTGGATATTAAGTTTAGAAAAACCAGAGGTCATTCACGCATATTCATAGAATGACATATTCAATAACTACAAGTTTAACCCAATGAAATCAAAATTGGGTTAGGAAGTTCCCTTGGTAAAATTCGAAAGCCTAACGTCATCACATTAAAATTAATATCATTAGTTTATGAGAGATAAAATGGTATCTAATAACTTGGAAATAAAATTTAAATCAATAAAGATATATAAGAACATATCCCAACATAAAAAGGTGTAAATAAAAAGACATAACCAAATAAGTCTTTTTAAAAGGGGAGTGTGAGAGGTTCCCTTACCAATTTGGGAAACTTTCGAAACGTACACCCCATGAAAGAAGGGTCATACAATGAAGATGTAACTACCCATAAAAGAGAGTATATTATACAAATAGTAAAATAATGGGTAGTAAATACACCATAGAAGAGGAATTAGTTGCCAATGTAGCATTAATCTCACGAGAATAAAAAGTGAGATGAATATCCCCTTAAAAAAATTTGGCAGCCTAACCGCACCACATAAAACATCCAAAAATGGATTGATGAGATAAAATAGGTTTTATCATCATATTAACATAAAATTTCCATAAATAGTAATATAAAATAACATCCCCATCATAAGAAAGAGGAGATTAAAGTAAGTTACATAAAAAAGAGTACTTAAAAAGAAAGAGAGAGGTTGGATCCCTTACCTCAAGTTCGCTTTGTCTTGTTCGTTTCTTTATATTCCTGAATAATAAACTTTGGTCAATTTATAATTTCTTAAGGTCCTTCTTTAAATATTATTATTCAGTTCATATAACATATTATAATGTTATAATAATTGGTTAATAATGTGTGTTCATATCAGACTTTTTTGTCGATGTTTGGTACATGAGTCAAAAATGAACTCGTTTCAAAATTATTGTCCATGTAGTTATAAGTAAATCATCTCCAGAATAGTATTAATGATTTAAATATCATATATATCCATTACATATTCATTTTATACTATTCCATAACATTTGGAGATAAAATGAATTGAAATGCACCGTTCATGGAGACGGTAGACCGTACGTACGCATGAAAGCTAATTTGATTTCTTTGACATATTAATGGAATTAAAAATAATTGAGAGATATATATTATAATTATAGTATAATATATATGTTTTATAGGTAAAATAAGTTCATTTATTTCATTCTTTATACATTCCATGTATTTTATGAACGA
Organism: Viscum album; assembly: GCA_963277665.1. Classification (NCBI taxonomy): domain Eukaryota; kingdom Viridiplantae; phylum Streptophyta; class Magnoliopsida; order Santalales; family Viscaceae; genus Viscum; species Viscum album. The sequence goes on along the minus strand of OY728143.1, from coordinate 49,290,554 downwards.
GTCACATCACTTGATGGGCGGTAGTCCACACATCCTCGTATGAAATTATCACATTTGCACAACATGCAAAGCATAAAGGTATGTTTTAAATATAAAATACAGAAGAATATGGAAAACATAAATACCATATATATAATATATAAAATATAGTGAAATCACAATGGCCACCATGAAAGGTGTTAAGAGAAGATTGAACAATCATCCTTTCGTGAGGCAGTAATTCACCATCCACAGAAATAGTATGTTTTTTAACCATTAGACGGAGGTGTGTGTAAGTGTAGCTAGAATCATTGACAAAAAAACATCATAGTATACTTAAGATACTTTTTTTGTTACAAAATAAAGGAATAAAAATATTTTAGGGGTTTGGAGAAGCAAAATAAAACAAAATAACACAAGTGAAGACATTATCTTTAAATCGGGTAACTCCTATTGGATTGAACCAAAAGGGTTTCTTGAAGATACTTCTTCCAAAGGTGAGGCTTCAATGATGAATAGAGGGATGTGGAGAGATGAAATGGGCAGGGGATGGCTGAGCGAAAGGCTTGAGAGGTGTGGGTAAGGCGGTAGAGGTGGGGGCCTTTTATAAGAGAAGAGGAGGGGCACTCTTGGAAAGTTATAAAATATTACTTTATTATAAAATGATTTTAGGATTTTAAAGGTCCCAAAAAGAAATATTTCGAGGATAAGGTTATAAGGTTTAGAAATAAACCCATCTAATAGGTTTTTTACAAGTGTATGACTTATATTTGACCCCATATTCTCATTTTATTTAAATCGTTCATTTATGAGATAATCAATGCAACATCGCGATGTCATAAATAAAATAATTTATTTAATGTCTAAAAATAATCTAAAAAATATCACGATGTAGGAACTCTTTTTATATTTCTAATGACTATTTATAGTCTAAGATATCGTTTATGTAGACAAAATTAAATTATTTTACGTATGTGTTACATACTTTGGTTACATTTTCCTTTATTTAATAAAATATGATAAAAGGTCACTGTAACACTAAAGTGATTACATGGGGTCCCAAGGTTGCAACAAGGCATCCCATGGTCTGCCATGATACCAAAAATGGAATTAGGACACATTTTGGGGTCATTTTATATTTTTATGATATTATATTCTTTCCCTTAATTACAGGACAATAATTAAACACGATAATTAAAGATAATTATCGTCGTTACTATTCATAATGTCTGTAACGCCCCGACCCTAGTTACACAGAGTCAGTGCATTATTACATAACATTTGCATGATCACAAGAAAGATCAAATCTCGAAAGACCAATTGGTATAGTTTCCTTGGAAACACTAGATATATTCATAAGTCTTACATTACATCATAAAATGAAAAACTACTACAACAACATATTGTCTCCATAAAACACACTCATATCCCCACATAATATCCCTACAGGTCATTCATAATTTACTTCTTCACTTCCTGGGAAAAATAAAACATAGAAAAGGGGTGAGCTCAAATTCCCAGTAAGGATAACAATATACCGGAAACTTTCATAAATAAGAATAAACATTTAAGGCTATGTATAACTAAAACAAAAGCCTTTTAAACTTGAAATACAACATAGTATGGCAAAAGTAAAATTAAATAATGCAATTTACTTGTTCACATGGATATTCTACTAATTGAATAATCACATGCAATATCAATAACCACTTTCATAATGTTGGAATGCATAATGCCAGACTATCATAACCACATAGCCAAGGCCTCGTGCCAAGACTACAAATAAGATTTTGCCAAGGCCTTGTGCCAAGACACTAGTTTGTCTCATGAGGCCTACCGATGCATCGAGGAGCTATAGCGGGCTCCACCCGTCACATATTAAGTCCAATGCATTCTCATATGAAAAGGTTTAAACATAACATAAACATTCGTATTAAAAATAGCATACGAAATGTCAATAATTTCACCATAAAATATGAATGGTATGAAAATAGAACATCCACAGTCAAACATATCACAAAACCTTCAATACAAAATATAAGTTTTGTATCATAATAAATCAACTTCAAATAAGCGTAAAATCCATCAAAGGATGTTGACAGAGATGAAATCAAAACACTTTTTGGAGAAATATCTCTTTCTATTTTTGAAATCAGTTAAGAGCCGTATAAAATAAAACATTTTCTTGAATATATTTTTAAAATCTTGTAAGGAAAAATTTGAAGATTTTATAACGGCATAAAATAACCGCACTCGTCGTATAAGTTAAAAAAACATTCTTACCTTAATTCTATCGAAAAGGTTAAAAAGGACCTTGTTTTGAAAACGATGGAAAGATTCCTCTTATAAAAAGTCAAACAAGGGTATAAATGACTTTAACCCATATTCTTGTAAATAATAAAAATGTTTTGAAATACATTTTGAAGAAACATGGATGTGGATGATAAAGATATCACAGTAGATTATTATATAGAAACAACCTCGGATAATGAAGAGATTGTGAAATAACCCTTACCTTGTACTTTTCCTTGGTTGGGGTAGGTTAACCTCCTGTATAATGGTGAAATAATTGTTATTAAATTATGCAAGAATCATATACATTAATAAGATATCATATATGATCTTTTAATATTGATTTGATAATAATATCTTAGTATTATCATTGTTTCGGGTGTTAACTTACTTGTTTTCTTTTATATGTTTTGTTACGTACGACATGTTTGTAAAGGATAGGTTGTATATTATTCATATCCAGAATGATATCAAGTCCTTAAAGATCTTTTTTTAAATCATCAAATGATAATTATACTTGAATGGATACGATGGAGAATGAATCTCATCGCGTTCGTGGAGACGGTAGTCCGTATGTACGCACGAGCGACAATATCATTCTTTTGATATTAAAATAATATATAAATGGATGTTATATCATATATACTGAATCATTAACATGTTATATTTATTATTTACATGAGTAACACATCATTATTATACCCATCCAAATAATATTATATTGAATAACAATTACACCACGACGTGGAGACGGTAAGCCGTTCGTACGCACGTATGGTGACATGTTATTCAAAGGGTGGATAGAATACTGAATACGGTTGTAGCATATTTATAATAACATCACAGTATATATATGATACTGGAGTTATTATTTTATAATGGTAACAAAAAAGGAAAAGGAAGTGGAAGAAGTAATGAACTTGGAAAAAGGGTGGTGGAATCATTACCTCTTCTTCGGGTTCTTCCTTTTGATTTGATCAAAAGGGCTACTTAGGTTGGCTTTCTGATCCAAATAATGCCTCTAGGTTGTAGTGAGGGAAGTTGGGAGAGTATTTGGGCAGAGTTTGGCCGAACCAAATGCCATTGAAGGTGTGAAGAAATGAGAATGAGGAGTGCCCTTTTATAAGAGGGGTGAGGGGCACGTTTGGAAAAGCTAGAGATATTAGTTTATAATAAATTCATATTCGGTTTCCAATGGCTCCAAAGTTGACTATTCAAAGGTTAAGGTGGGTATGGGTCGAAAACAACTCAACCAATAGAATTTAGACAGTTTTGGGTACTTATATCAACCTTATCTTTAAGTATTAACTCTAAGTTAATTAGTTTCACTTTTACAATGTCTCTTTGTATTTTTATCTAATATGGTTAATAAACATACTATATACATCCAAGCGACCCCCAAGTGGTCCATTAATGATGAAACTATCATTATATAAGTCTTTTGGCCGAACATTAGATTTTTAGGAATTTAATATCAATTAATAATATAATATTTGTTTTAAGAACTCTTTTATGTCACTTTTGACACTATTCAATAGTTGATTTTTTTGAAATTCATAACAGAATGATTACTTCGAAAAAAGAAATTTAAATCGATCCTAATATATCATATTATCCTAGAAAATTAGTTTAATTCATTAAAAGTTTCATATTATATTTATTTGGGTATTTATAATATCAATTAATTTAATTTTTTACTATTTTAGTAATTACTGCATAATCATTGTGTCATAAATGAAATATATTATATAATGTCTAAAAATTATAAATAAAATATCATTATGGAAGAAATCTTTTTATCTTTCTAATTAATATTTATAATATAAAATCCAACATATATAAACCTATGTAAAAATTGTTTTTCTAAAAGATATATGCTTGTGTCATTTTTGTATTCATTTTAACTTAATTAAAATAAAGTGTCCCTATCACCTACAAGTGGCACCATGGGGTCCCCAAATCGACCCAAAGATGTCTGCGGTCGAACATGTATCAGCCAATAAGTCTAGGACACGTTTTAGGGTAATTTAGTATTATTATAATATTATTTTTTAACCCTTATTTACCAGATTTTCCCTTAACCATGGTAAATAAAATATTTACCACGGTAATTATTCAAAATATCTAAAAATAAAAGTTACCTATTTACACAATTTGGAAATCCGGATTCCAAATATGGAATCCATTTTTCTAAATTCAAAACACAGAAGTGGCAGAAATTAATTTAAAATTAATTCCCGCTGTCAAAACAAAAAGCGTGTTTTTAAGAGATAATAACTATCAAAAGATTGACACTTGTTTATGTTCGGTTTAATTGTAAAATTATGTCCAATGACCAACATTATATTAAATGGTAAAAATATATTCTAAATATACTTTAAAACCACTCAAATTCATAATTTATCAATATTAATTATTTTGATTAAAAAAGTTGTTTTTAATTAAAATTTAGTAATTTTCACTATTCATCAAAATATGAATGTTATCCGAAAAGTACCAAAATTTCACCTTAGGCTAAATTCGATATTCTGAATCCAGAAATGAAGTCCATTTTAAAATATAAAATTTATATAATTTCAAAAAGTAGGTATTACTATTCATAACGACTAGTTTGATTGGTTATGGTGTGTTAGAACTCGGTGTTGCGTAAAACACATGCTATCACATTATTCAAAGAGAAGCGTACCGTAGATGCTTGGGGTGTTACATTCTCCCCTCCTTCAAATAATTTCATCCTCGAAATTTCTAGAATACTACCGCATGAAAATACTCGGGTGGTTCTTCATCATAATTTCCTCGAGTTCCCACGTTGCCTCTTCCATCTTATGGTTTCTCCACAAAACTTTTACCAGACGCGTCGTCCAGTTTCTCAGTACTTGTTCTCTTGTATCAAGAATCCTGACAGGCTCTTCACAATAAGACCGATCGGGTTCCAGTTCTAATTCCTCATAGTTGAGTACATGCGTTGGGTCAGGCATGTATTTCCTCAACAGAGATACATGGAACACATCGTGAACTTTGAAGAGACTTGGCGGCATTGCCAATCGGTAAGCTACAACCCCAATTCGTTCTAGAACATCGAAGGGTCTGATGTACCTGGGACTAAATTTACCTTTCTTACCAAAACGTATGACTCCCTTCCATGGAGATAACTTCAGGAAAACATGATCACCGACTTGAAATTCTAAATCCTTCCTTCGATTATCGGTATAGCTCTTCTGCCTACTTTGAGCTGCTTTGATGTGATTTTGGATTACCTTCACCTTTTCCACTGTTTCCTCCACCAGTTCTGGGCCTACAAGTTTTCTTTCACCAATGCCATCCCAATAGGTTGGTGTACGACATCTCTTTCAATATAACGCTTCATATGGTGCCATCTGAATACTCGAATGGAATCTATTGTTATAGGAAAATTCTACCAGTGGTAAATATTGATCCCACATACCCTGAAAGTCAAGTGAGCAAGATCTCAACATGTCTTCTATGGTCTGAATAGTCCGTTCTGATTGTCCATCTGTCTGAGGGTGGTAAGCAGTGCTCAAATGAAGTTCAGTATCTAGGGATTTCTGAAGACTTTTCCAAAATCATGAAGTAAAATGGGGATCACGATCAGAAACAATCGATAGGGGCACTCCATGAAGTCTCACAACTTCATTAATATATAGTCTTGCTAGACGTTCCAGGGTTAGATCTTCTCTTATAGCAAGAAAATGTGCTGATTTGGTAAGACGATCAACAATAACCCATATTGCATCATTCCATCTAGGAGTCTTTGGTAGCCCCATGAGAAAGCCCGTCGTAATATTGTCCCATTTCCACTCCGGTATGGGAAGAGGATGCATGACTCCTCCAGGCTGTTGCCTTCCAGCTTTCACTTGTTGAAAAACCATACATCTTGACACAAAATCAGCAATCTCCCTCTTCATGTTTTCCCACCAAAAATGTTCCATCAAATCTCTATACATTTTCGTGCTCCCAGGGTGTATAGAGAAATTTGAACAATGAGCATCATCCAACAATTCCCTTTATAGATCAGGTAAATCGGGAACACAATGTCTCTTCCCGAATTTCAAAATTCCATCATCATACACAAAGTCTCTCAATCTCCCATCATTCACAGCTTTAATCTTTTTTTGAAATTCTTCATCATCGGTCTGATAACTCTTAATCCTTTATCGTAAAGATGGGTTGGCAACCATTTGAAAAAGTATTGATGTTTCACCTTCCCTGGTTATTCCCATGTCCATCTTCACTAGATCCATGAAAATTGGATCCCTTTCAATCCTCATATTGTTCAAAAATCCAAGGTCTTTTCTGCTCAAAGCATCTGCCACCATGTTTGCTTTCCCCGGGTTGTAGTGTATCATGCAATCATAATCCTTGAGTAATTAAAGCCATCTCCTTTGCCTCATGTTGAGTTCTTTTTGTGAGAAAATATACTTCAAACTTTTGTGATCAGTATAAATCTCACATTTTTCACCAGAGAGGTAGTGCCTCCATATCTTCAAAGCAAAGATCACAACTGCTAACTCGAGATCATGAGTAGGATAGTTTTGTTCATGAATTTTAAACTGTCGTGATGCATAGGCAACAACTCTATCATTCTGCATAAGGACACAACCAAGTCCTTTCTTTGATGCATCACTATAAATAACGAACCCATCATTCCCCGATGGTAGAGTCAATATAGGAGAATTGACTAATCTTCTCTTCAGTTCTTCAAAACATTCTTCACACTCTTTTGTCCAAACAAATTTAACCCCTTTACATTTGAGCTTCGTTAATGGGTTAGCCAATCGGGCAAAATTATGGACGAAACGTCGATAATAACCTGCCAAACCAATAAAACTACGTACCTCAGTTATACTCATAGGTGCTGGCCTTTCTTGGATTGCCTTGGTCATAGAAAGATCAACATAGATTCCATCTTTAGAGACAATATGGCCAAGAAAAGAAATCTCCTGAAGCCAGAATTCACACTTGCTAATCTTCCCATATAATTCATGCCTCCTCAGAGTCTTCAAGATAATGCGCAAGTGATTTTCATGATCTTCGTAGGTTTTGGAGTATACCAAGATATCATCAATAAATACCACCACAAATTCATCTAGATACTCCTTGAAAACTCTATTCATCAGATCCATGAATACAGAGGGTGCATTAGTCAATCCAAACGGCATTACGGTAAACTCGTAATGCCCGTACCTGGTTCGAAATGCTGTCTTCGGAATGTCTTCCTTCTTCGCACACAACTGATGGTATCCAGATCGAAGGTCAATCTTTGAAAAGTATTGAGCTCCATGTAGTTGGTCAAATAAATCATCAATACGAGGTAGGGGATACTTGTTCTTTATCGTTATAGCATTGATCTCCCTGTAGTCGATACATAACCTCATAGATCCATCTTTCTTTTTAACAAAAAGAACTGGGGCTCCCCATGGAGAATCACTAGGGTGAATAAATCCCTTATTACTCAATTCCTCTAGTTGTTTCTTTAGTTAAACTAATTCTACAGTGGCCATTCTATAAGGGGTCTTTGATATAGGCCTTGATCCAGGAATCAAATCAATGGAAAACTCAACTTCTCGTTCTGGAGGATGTCTAGGTAAATCTTCCGGAAATACATCTACAAATTATTTCACAATAGGTATATCCTCTATTTGAACATTCCTTTCCTCACCGAGAGTTATTTCATTCTCTTCCTCCCCAATAATTGAATTAAGTTGAGCTACTGGGGGTGGATCTAAATAAGAATTAGGTGGTGACGATTCTGCTCTAAAGATAAGGTGTTCCTTATCTTTATCATCAATAATCGTAACCTATTTCTTCTTACAATAAATCTTCGCATCATAGTCTGAAAGCCAGTCCATACCAAGGATTATATCAAACTCAATCATAGGTATGACGACGAGATCAACAGATAAAGAACATATATGTGCTCTAATGGGGACTGATTCACAAAACTTTGTCGCAATGATACTTACCTTAGGAGTTTTAACTGACAATTACCTTATTAAATCAAATTGGAAATATCTAATTTTCATAGCAAACTGGGAAGATATGAAACAATGCGATGATCTACAGTAAAATAATGTATTTGCTAAACTTGAGGAAACAATTAAATTACCTGCCACCACGTCTTTCAGAGCTTCTATCTCAGTAGTAGTGATAGCATAAGACTGGCCTTGATCCCTTGGACTTTTTTTAGGTAAGTTCTTCTGACGCTTAGGACATGTATTTTTATAATGCCCCATCTCCCTGCAATTGTAGCACTGAAAGTTGGTAGCTTCCTTTTTCCCCTTGAAATCACAAACTTGGTGGCCTTTTTCACCACACTTGTAACAGACTCCCATTCCCTTCAAGCAAGTACCAGGATGTTTCTTCCCGCATTTACCACAAGATGGATATTCAACCTTTCCCTTCTTCCCCTTATTTCCATTCCCAGATTGATCAGCATGTCTCTTCTTCCCTTGCTTTGCTTTAAATTCATAAGACTTAGATAATTCCTTTTCGGGCTTGATAGCACATGAGACAATGTCTTCGTACGACGAAAAGGATTGTGAGACTAATGCTCAACGGAGAAATGGTTTTAACCCATCAAAGAAACGATCAATCTTACTTATTGGGTTACGTATATAATCACCAGCATACCTTGCTAACCTTGTAAAGTTAGTTTCATACTTTGTGACATTCTCATCCACCTTCTGTCTCAGACTTAGAAATTGTCTTTCCATATATGCTCGATGGTCGCGAGGAAAGAATTTTTCTAAAAACAGATCTTTGAACTCCCTCCATTCCATATTTGATACTTCATCATCTTCCTTCATATTTTGAATTAATGACCACCATTGATCAGAATCTCCAGTGTGGCGGTAAACTGCCATGATAACTTTTTCCCTTTCACTGCTCCCCAAAGCCTGAAATATTTTCTCTAGGGAATTTATCCATTGCTCAGCTACTAAGGGATTTGTACTCCCATTGAACGTTGGTGGTTGTTGCCTCATGAATTGATCTAACATTGATCATCCACGTTGGGGATCAGGGTGCTCCATACAGGTAAGGTTATTATTCATAACCTGAGTAAGTTGTCCCAGTATGGTAATTAGCTGATCGGCACCAGTTGCATCACCAGCTCCACTATAATTATCTTCAGCAGGAGGGAAATCCCTAAATGGAGTACGTGAATTGATACGGTTTCCATTTCTTCCACTAGGCGCCATTTCTAAACAATGGCATAAACTAGATCAATTTATGAATCAAAATACATAATCCCATACTTATAAAACACTTAACATAAATTGAACAATTTATGGATATAATCCATAATCATAAAAATGTTTTCTTTGAGAAAGTATATACTCATAAACCCTTCATAATGATTTGTAAATAAAATGAGAGTTATCCTAAGCATATCCCCCGGGAGTATCGTAACCAAGAGTGCAGCAAGGCCCGTTGTCGTGCACCAGTTCCCGTTCGAGTCTAGCTCAAAGCGGTGTTTTCGGGTTTTACCCCTAGGTACATCTGTGCCAGAGCCGCCTCTACCTGCTCGTATCCAGACAGGGATGTATTGCTCGGAAAACTCACAAAATCTCTACAATACCAAAAATTCTAGGAAGTTCTTCTATACTAATCCTCAAAGTTCGTCTTAGGTCTACGTGATCTAATCAGAGTTTATCTAAATCTAGCTTCCAAGGTTTGTACTAAACTTCCTCTGATACCAACTGTAACGCCTCTACCCTAGTTACCAAGAGTCGGTGTATTATTTCATAACATTTGAATGATCACAAGAAAGATCAAATCTCGAAAGACCGATTGGTTTAATATCCTTGGAAACACTAGATATATTCATAAGTCATACATTACATCATAAAATGACAAACTACTACAACAACATATTGTCTCCATAAACCACACTCATATCCCCACATAATATCCCTGCAGGTCATTCATAATTTACTTCTTCACTTCTTGGGAAAAATAAAACATAGAAAAGGGGTGAGCTCAAATGCCCAGTAAGGATAACAATATACCGGAAACTTTCATAAATAAGAATAAACATTTAAGGCTATGTATAACTAAAACAAAAGCCTTTTAAACTTGAACTTCAACATAGTATGGAAAAAGTAAAAAAGAAATAATTCCATTTACTTGTTCACATGGATATTCTACTAATCGAATAATCACATGCAATATCAATTACCACTTTCATAATGTTGGAATGCATAATGCTAGACTATCATAACCACATAGCCAAGGCCTCGTGCCAAGACTACAAATAAGATTTTGCCAAGGCCTTGTGCCAAGACACTAGTTTGTCTCATGAGACCTACGGATGCATCGAGGAGATATAGCGGGCTCCACCCGTCACATATTAAGTCCAATGCATTCCCATATGAAAAGGATTAAACATAACATAAACATTCGTATTAAAAATAGCATACGAAATGTCTGTAATTTCACCATAAACTCTGAATGGTATAAAAATAGCACATCCACAGTCAAACATATCACAAAACCTTCAATACAATATAGAAGTTTTGTATCATAATAAATCAACTTCAAATAAGCGTAAAATCCATCAAAGGATGTTGACATAGATGAAATCAAAACACTTTTTGGAGAAATATCTCTTTCTATTTTTGAAATCATTTAAGAGCTATATAAAATAAAACATTTTATGGAAAATATTCTTATAAGATTGTAAGGAAAACTTTGAAGATTTTATAAAGGCAAAAAATAACCACACTCGCCGTATAAGTTAAAAAAACATTCTTACCTTAATTCTGTCGAAAAGGTTAAAAAGTACCTTGTTTTGAAAACGACAAAAATATTCCTCTTATAAAAAGTCAAACAAGGGTATAAATGACTTTAACCCATATTCTTGTGAATAATAAAAATGTTTCGAAATACATTTTGGAGAAACATGGATGTGGATGATAAAGAGATCCAAGTAGATTATTACATATAAACAACCTCAGATAATGAAGAGATTGTGAAATAACCCTTACCTTGTACTTTTCCTCGGTTAGGGTAGGTTAACCTCCTGTATAATGGTGAAATAATTTTTATTAAATTATACAAGAATCATATACATTAATATGATATCATATATGATCTTTTAATATTGATTTGATAATAATATCTTAGTATTATCATTGTTTCGGGTGTTAACTTACTTGTTTTCTTTTATATGTTTTGTTACGTAAGACATGTTTGTAAAGGATAGGTTGTATATTATTCATATCCAGAATGATATCAAGTCCTTAAACATTATTTCTTAAATCATCAAATGATAATTATACTTGAATGGATACGATGGAGAATGAATCTCATCGCGTTCGTGGAGATGGTAGTCCGTACGTACGCACGAGCGACAATATCATTCTTTTTATATTAAAATAATATATAAATGGATGGTTTATCATATATACTGAATCATTAACATTTTATATTTATTATTTACATGAGTTACACATCATTATTATACCCATCCAAATAATATTATATTGAATAACAATTACACCACGACGTGGAGACGGTAAGTCGTTCGTATGCACGTATGGTGACATGTTATTCAAAGGGTGGATAGAATACTGAATATGGTTGTACCATATTTATAATAACATCACATTATATATATGATACTGGAGTTATTATTTTAGAATGGTAACAACAAAGGAAGAAGAAGTGGAAGAAGTAATGAACTTGGAAAAAGGGTGGTGAAATCATTACCTCTTCTTCGGGTTCTTTCTTTTGATTTGATAAAAAGGGCTTCATAGGTTGGCTTTCTGATCAAAATAAGGCCTCTAGGTTGTAGTGAGGGAAGTTGGGAGTGTATTTGGGCAGATTTTGGCCGAACCAAAAGGCTTTGAAGGTGTGAAGAAATGAGAAGGAGGAGTGCCCTTTTAAAAGAGGGGTTAGGGGCACCTTTGGAAAAGCTAGAGATATTAATTTATAATAAATTCATATTCGGTTTCCAATGGCTCCAAATATGGAATCCATTTTTCTAAATTCAAAACACAGAAGTGTCAGAAATTAATTTAAAAATAATTTCCGCTGTCAAAACAAAAAGCGTGTTTTTAAGAAATAATAACTGTCAAAAGATTGACACTTGTTTATGTTCCGTTTAATTGTAAAGTTAGGTCCAATGACCAACATTATATTAAATGGTAAAAATATATTCTAAATATACTTTAAAACCACTAAAATTCAAAATTTATAACTATTAATTATTTTTATTAAAAATGTTGTTTTTAATTAAAATTTAGTAATTTTCATTATTCATCAAAATATGAAAGTTATCCAAAAAGTACCAAAATTTCACCTTAGGCTAAATTCGATATTCCGAATCCAGAAATGAAGTCCATTTTAAAATATAAAATATATATAATTTCTAAAAGTAGGTATTACTATTCATAATGGCTAGTTTGATTGGTTATGGTGTGTTAGAACTCGGTGTTGCGTACAACACACGCTATCACATTATTCAAAGAGAAGCGTACCGTAGAAGCTTGGGGTGTTACAATGTCCAAACACAAAAGATTATTAATTACATAATTTTGGCCTTATTATTCCAAATATGTAATAAATTTCATCAAATTAAAAACACATAAATTATAGTAATTAATTTAAAAGTAAATCCCGTTGTCAAAACAAAAGATGGGTTTTTAAGAAGTAACATTTATCAAAAGATTGACTTGTTTTTACATCCATTTGAAAAGTGAAATTACTTCCAATGAACAAAAATGTATGAAGTTATAAAATAATAATTCAATTATACATTAAAAACAATTAAAATAAAAATCTAAATATATAAATAAATTGGATGAAAAGGCAGTTTTGAATTAAAAACTGTATTTTCCACTTTTCATTGAAAAAAGCATTATCAGAAAAATACAAAATATTAACACTAAGCTATATTTTATATTTCAAATTCAGAAATTATTTCCATTATACCAGGTTCAAAACATATATTTTTCATTAATAAATCATATAGTTAATTCCCGCTGTCAAAACAAATAGCGGGTTTTTTTGGAAGCAATATCTATGAAAAGGTTGGCACCTGTTTATGTCCATTTTCAAAGTGAAAATAATTATAATGACCACCATTGAATTAAATTGTAACAATATATTCTAATTAAACTTTAAAACCAATTAAAAAGATAATATAATCATATATTTAAATTATATGAAAAAGCAGTTTTGATGTAAAATGCAATATTTTTCACTATTCATTAAGAAGAATGAACATTGTCAGAAACATTCCAAAAATTTAGCCAAAGTAAATTTAAATATCCCAAACATAAAGAATAAGTTTATTTTGAAAAATATAGCCTATAAAATTGTCAAAAGATAGATTTAAAAAAGGTTCTCCATCAAAAGGTGGTAAAACAATCTTTTACAAATATTACAGTATTTATTCTTAAAATTGGATTCATTTGGATTTTAAGCCTCTATAATTTATTGGATAAATGTAAAAATATTTGAAAAAAATATGTAATAATTTTTTAGTTATTAATGTTCATTCCCTCCATTACAATGGCTAGACATTAACTATTATAATATTATTATATTATTAGTGTGCAACGTAAGATTTCAAAAAAACTCGTTGTTGCGTATTGGGTATGTCATCAAGCATACCATTCCTTTTAAATTAGTATTAAATTTTTATTCAAAAATATTCATAAAAATTATAATGTAATATTATTTATTTACCTGGGATGTTACATCCTTCTCCCCTTTTGGGAATTGCGTCCTCGAAATTTCAAAATTGGGCTTGGAAACATCACTGAAAGTCTCACATCAGAACAAGAGTCAGTAAAACTATCATTTTAAAAGAAAGGGAGAAAAGTAAAAAGGTCACCCGAGTTAACCCATACTAGGATTAAAATTATGAAAATATGGATATGGAGGAGAAAACAAAGGGTCATGTTCTATGGAGAGTGATAGTAAACATGTATAGGAGAAATTTAACCACAAGAAAATCACAAACAGGTGATGGGTTAAACAGTATTCTATTCCCTAGTAGGAAAGGTTAACTGAAAACATTTTTGTTTGAAGTTACACTTAATTGAGGAATTTATTTTTGATCTTAACTAAATCATAATGAAATATACTTACTTGTCGTATAGACTTTGAAATTTTACTAGATTCCTTAATCAAACTCATATTTTCTCCAAAAGACGTGTATTTAGGAAGACTTGTTCGCATGAAGAGTACTATAATCATCTTCTTGAGAAACACCTAATCTAAAAAATAGAACTATATATTTCCCATGTCTTTATATCTCAACAAATAAAAAACCTAAAAGTTTAGTACAAGATCAGATAATACCCAAAAAGGATATTTTTTTTACAAAATGAAAAACTACTCATATTCTCCAATGTTTGTCAAAGAAAACCCAAAGTTCAAAAAAGACCATTAAATAAACATATTTCCATAAATTATTAAAATAAAACCCAACTAATATTGAAACCCAAATATTTGAAGGATTTAATCACATAGTCTCCCAAGGTACAAATTAACATTTAACTCCAAATAACATTAGATGCTCTTAAAGTCTCATTCTGAAAAGTAATTAACCTAATCCCATATCCTCCTTGATAGGTTAATAATTTCCATAGATAACCCAAAATAATCTTACTCTTGATTCATAAAATCATCCAAGTAAAAAAAATCATTCAAACTAACCAGGGACTTCACGTAGTCTATTGGTATGCGATAAATACCAGTCGCACTTTTGTTGTGGGTTCGATTCCCGCAGCTTTCTCCGACGTGACGGGTTGTCACACGGTCTGCGTGTTGTCCTTTTTACAAAACTATATAATTCTTAAAAAATTCCCCAAAATGAGTTAAAATCCTCAAAAACAACCATATAATAATTTAACCTCAAGTTTATCTCATGACATTCATATTCTATCATAATGTATAGTGACCCATAATTACCTCAAAATTAAGGATCATATAAAACCTCATGGTTACCTTTATAATTATTACCTAAACTTCCATGTCGAGTTGGTTCTCTCGTATATGATGCATTAGAGAACTCGCCATGGTTCAAGTTATTGATCATGACACCTGATAGTTGGTTTATAATAACCAAGATATTTCTCATTGAATCTCCCATTTCATCCAGTCTCTTAATTAGAGAACCCCCACAGTTTCCTCCAAACCCATTGTCAGTTTGGTGGCTGCTAGATCCACCCATTTACTAAAACCAGATATGTCTGTGTGAGCATATCAAAAAAATCATTATGTACTAAAGATGAAGATAAAAAATAAGATATACTTATCCAAATTATCTCAAACTCATTCCAACCTTCAAAAATAATAATGATTCTATCTAATATAATACCCATTTGGGTTATACACAAATTGTCACTTAACACTCTAACCTCTAAAGTTATCTAAACCATCCTCTGATACCAAATATATGGACCCTACCTTAAACATTACTTATTATTGAATTAAATGAATGATTCACATTGAGGATCTTTTCAGGTTTAGAGTTTTAGAGAATTAGTACATAACTATTACATATCAAGGATTACAAAGTAGACACATTTACTCAACTTCCATTTTTTCACAAAAATATAAACTCTTGAACAAAAGAGTCATGTCTAGTTCCTTGTTTTAGATAGCCTGACATTTCTATGATCCCATCCTTGACACTATTAAACTTTATGTCCTATGAAAACATTTCAAACACATGTGATGAGCATAAAAATCTCAGTAAGGGTTATAGCAGTACGAAAAAAAACGTCAGTCCATGTATACATAAGAATCGATGAAATCATACTTTACTCATAAAATATAAGCAATTTATCATACCTCATGAAATCATAGGTTTTATGCATAACTTAATTGAAATCATAAGGCATAAAGGTAACTTGAGGCATTCATAACATTCTTACGTAGGGAGTAACACTCACGGTTATGTTTGGAATACCCATAACAGTATATTCCCTAAATCCCTTTGGAGAAATCTTAGCGTTTAACTCTTCCACGTTACCCAATGCATTGGAGAGCTATATCGTGCTCACCTTCCCTTAGTTTATCACAGAAACACCCGTCTTCATAAACAATACCCAAGAACCATAACATAATCATATCACATAACATAATCATAAAGGTAAGATAACATTCCCACATTTCAATAACAATATATCATTTTAAGATATTGAAATAATGAATCCATTCTAAAAACCATTTTAAAAACCATTTAAAACATTTAATAAAGATATTTTTGAATCAAAGTGTCCCATACCACTTTGAAGCTTTTATCATTTTAAACCATTTCTATCCATATAAATAAATCCTTAAACCCATTTTGAAAACATGGATATTAATGAGAAAGATTTATAAGAATAAATTATTAAAACATTTAAATCAATATTTTAGTTAAAGGGTATTTAACAAAATGAGAGACACTTGAATACAATAATTGAGGAATAACATTTAATCAGAACTTTATAATATCATGAGAATAATGGGATTCATGATATATTATTCAAAAGGACAGTATATACACCATATAAAAGTGAATTGGTGCATAAAAACAATAAAGTATCAATAGAATTGTAAAATGAGATGAAATTCCTTATAAAGAAGGTATCCTTAAGTTAAGGATAAATCAATCTCATAATTATGTGTGAAAAATATAAATACACTCAATATAAGTCGATATTAAGTGTAAAACATCCAGAGGTTATTCCCACATATTCATAGAAGGACATATTCAAGAACTAAAAGTTGAACCCAAAGAAATCGAAATTGGGTTAAGAAGTTCCCTTGGTAAATTTCGACTGCCTAACGTCGTCACTTTAAATTTCAAAACATTAGTTGATGTTAGAGAAAATGGTATCTCATCAGTTGGACATAATAATTAAATCAATAAGAATATATAAGAACATATCCTAGAAGAAAAATATGTAATTAAAAAGACATAACAAAATAAGTCTTTTTAAAAGAGGAGTGTGAAAGGTTCCCTTACCGATTTTGGAAACTTTCAAAACGTACACCCCATGAAAGAAGGGTCATAAAATGAAGATGTAACTAACCAAAAATGAGAGTATATTATACAAATAGTAAAATAATTGGCATTACATACACCACACAAAAATAAATAGTAGACAATGTAGCATTAATCTCATGGGAATAAAAAGTTAGATGAAAATCCCCTTATGAAAATTCGGCAGCCTAACGGCACCACATAAAACTTCCAAAAATGGATTGATGAAATAAAATAGGGTCTCTCATAATATTAACATAAAATTTATAGAAATATGAATATAATAGAACATCCCTCAACATAAGAAACAAGAGCTTAAAGTAAGTTACATAAAAAAGAGTACTTAAAAAGAAAGAGAGAGGTAGGATCCCTTACCTCAAGTCTGAATTGTCTTGTTCGCTTCTTTATATTCCCGAATGATAAAATTTGGTCAATTTATAATTTCTTATGGTCCTCCATTAAATATTATTATTCAGTTCATATCACATATTATAATGTTATAATAATTGGTTACTAATGTGAGTTCATATCAGACGTTTTTGTCGATGTTTGGTACATGAGTGAAAAATGAACTTGTTTGAAAATGATTGTCCATGTAGTTATAATTAAATCATCTCCAGAATAGTATTAATGATTTAAATATCATATATATCTAGTACATATTTATTTTATACTATTCCATAACATTTCGAGATAAAATGAAATTAAATGCACCGTTCATGGAGACGGTAGTCCGTACGTACGCATGAATGCTACATTCATTTCTTTGACATATTAATGGAATTAAAAATAATTGAGAGAGATATATATTATAATTATAGTATTATATATATGTTTTATATGTCACATAAGTTCATTAATATCATTTTTTATACATTCCATGTATTTCATGAACGAGTCACATCACTTGATGGGGCGGTAGTCCACACTTCCTCATATGAAATTATCGCATTTGCAAAACATTAAAAGCATAAAGTTATGTTTTAAATATAAAATACAAAAGCATATGGGAAAAAAATACCATATATATCATATATAAAATATAGTGACATCATAATGGCCACCCTAAAAGGTGTTAAGAGAAGATTGAACAATCATCGTTTCGTGAGGTAGTAATTCGCCATCTATAGAAGCAGTATGTTCTTTAACCATTAGATGAATGTGTGTGTTATTTTAGCTCGAATACTTCACATAACAACATCCTAGTATATTTAGGATACTGGTTTTGTTACAAAATAAAAAAATAACAAGAGTTTAGGGGTTTGGAGAAGCAAAATAAAACAAAAGAACACAAGTGAAGACATTACCTTTAAATGTGGTAACTCTTATTGGTTTGATCCAAAAGGGTTTCTTGAAGAGAATTATGACAAAGGTGAGGCTTAAATTATGAAGATAGATATTTTTATAGATGAAAGGGGTAGGGTTTGTCCGAGACAAAGGATTGAGAGGTGTGGGTAAGGTGGTAGAGTCGGGGGCCTTTTATAAGAGAAGAGGAGGGGCACTCTTGGAAAGTTATAAAATATTACTTTATTATAAAATGAATTTAGGATTTTAAAGGTCCAAAAAGGATATATTTCTAGGATAAGGTGATAAGGGTTTGAAATACACCCATCCAATTGGTTTTTTATAAGTGTAAGACTTATATTTAACCATATCTTCTCATTTTATTTTAATCTTTCATTTATGATGTAATCACTGCATCATCACGGTGTCATAAATAAAATAATTTATATAATGCCTAAAAATTATAAAACAAATCTCATGATGTAGGAAATCTTTTTATCTTTCCAATTACTATTTATAGTATAAGATATCATTTATGTAGTCAAAATTAAAATTATTTTACTTAGGTGTTACATACTTTGGTTACATTTTCCTTTCTTTAAAAACTATATGATAAAAGGTCACTATCACACTAAAGTGATTCCATGTGGTCCCAAGGTTGGCACAAGGAATCCCATGGTCTGCCATGACAACAAAAATATAATTAGAACACATTTTGGGGTCATTTTAAATTTTTCTGATATTATTTACTTACACTTAATTACTCGATTACTAATTAAACAAGATAATTAGAGATATTTACCGTCGTTACTATTCATAATGACAAAAAAAGAGTCTTAATTACATAATTTGGACCTTATGATTCCAAATATTTAATCTATTTCATCAAATTCAAAACACATAAATTTTAGTAATTAATTTAAAAGTAAATCTCGTTGTCAAAACAAAAGACGGGTTTTTAAGAAGTTAAATTTATCAAAAGATTGACTTGTTTTTACGTCCAATTGAAAATTAAAATTACTTCAAATGAAAAAAATTGTATTAAGTGATAAAAACATAATTCAACTATAATTAAAAAAATTAAAATGACAATCTAAATATATAAATAAATTGGATGAAAAGGCAGTTTTGAATTAAAAACTGTATTTTTCACTATTCATTAAAAATAGCATTATCAGAAAAATACAAAAAATTAACCCTAAGATATATTTGATATTTCAAATTCAGAAGTTATTTCCATTTTACCCAATTCAAAACATATAAGTTTCATTAATAAATCATATAGTTAAATCCCGCTATCAAAACAAATAACGTGTTTTTTGAAAGCAATATCTATAAAAAGGTTGGCACTTGTTTATGTCCATTTTCAAAGTGAAATTAATTATAATTACCACCATTGAATTAAATTTTAAAAATATATTCTAATTAAACGTTAAAACTAATTAAAAAGATAATATAACCATATATTTAAATTTTATGAAAAAGCAGTTTTGATGTAAAATGAAATATTTTTCACTATTCATTTAAAAGAATGAACATGGTTAGAAACATACCAAAAATTTAAGAAAAGTAAATTTAAATATCCCAATAATAATGAATATGTTTATTTTGACAAATATAGATTATAAAATTGTCAAAAGTTAGATTTAAAAAAGGTTTGTCATCAAAAGGCGATAAAACAGTCTTAGAAAAATATTAGAGTATTTATTCATAAAATTGGATTCATAAGGATTTTATGCCTCTAACATTTATTGGATAAATGTAATAATATTTGACAAAAATATATAATAATTTTGTAGTTATTTCTATTCATTCCCTCCATTAAAACGACTAGGGGTTAACTATTATAATATTATTATATTATTAGTGTGCAATGTAAGATTTCAAAGAAACTCGTTGTTGCGTATTGGGTACGCCATCGAGCATAACATTCCATTTAAAGTAGTATTAACATTTTATTCACAAATATTTATAAAAATTAGAATGTAATAATATTTATTTACCTGGTATGTTACAATCTCACTGTATTACATTGTTATAATGTCTAATTACACTAAATTGTGATGAATTGGGATAAATATTTTCAAAATGATAGAAAAAATGTATTATTATCCATGATGATTATATTCCAAAATTTTCCAAAATCATATTATATAGTCATGGAAATTTTATTTCCAACATAATTTATTCCAATAATGACATAAGAAGCATAATGATCTGAATCTATTAGTTTCATTAAAAATATCATGATTTCTATACCCTTAACAATATTTTATTTTAAAATCTATAAAAAATTATTAAATAGATATACATAGACATTTTTTGTGACATATTTTACTAAATGTTGAAAAAATATCATAATATACACTATTTTCATCCTAAAATATCTCAAAAAAATATCAACACATTCAAATATATCACAACAACATAAAAATATTCAAAATACCTAGCTGACTAAAAAGAAAAATTATCCACAGTTCTGTGGGGAGCATACAAAATTTAAAATCAAATTAAAACTATAAAATAATGATATAACAAATAAAGTGTATAGTGACTTTACACTATCAATATATTTATCCACAAATAATCTATTGAAATTATTGTTATCTGACCATAATTCATTGAAGATAACAACAGGATGGTCTATGGAGTCACATATACTAAATGAAACCTTTTACAAAAAATGATCAATTTGAATCCCCATCACCAAAAGATTTTTTGGATTTATAAGATACTCTATCATAATAGTTATGTAAATTTAATATATATTAATTCAAAAAATAATTTTCCTCATCATAGTCAATTTTTTATCTTCTAATGGTAACATGATAGTGTAGACTATCAATACTCAACGAAATATTTTAATCTCTATATTGCATCAAAAACGCCTCAATATAGCCATCACAGATGTAATAAATTTATCTAAATCAAACTAAAACCATTGTAGATATTTCATTCACTTGTAGACCTTATAAAATAACCAAATAGTTTAGAAGAAAACAAAAAAAATTATATAAATTTATTCTATATAGTATGGGCTAAAAATAAAAACTGGGAATTGAATGAAGTGGTTTTAAATATAAAAGGACTATAAAATATAATAATTTATCTAACCACACAACTGGCTCAAAACAAAACACCTCATATAACCCCATATGACCCCAACTATATTATTAAACAATAACGAAATATGAATAATATATTTTTGGTGTTATTATTTTTATATAAGAGTGTAGGGGTGGTTAATAAATATTGGGCACTAGTACCAATAAAAAAATAAAAACAAGTAGAGATCAATGATTTAATACCTAAAAAAATCCCTGCATATCATAGACATACAAGGCATAGTGTTAACATTATGAATAATCCATCCCTATTTCCTCTCCAGTTGACCTTTACTACAACTATAGTAAACTATCTACAATGTTCTATTATAATATCTACTGATATCAAAACCCTATGTGTATGGTGTCCAATATTCTAAAATGATCGTCTATATTAAAAATTGTGATTTAAGAGGATGAAAAACATGATAGGTGTGGTTATTATTATTACATATCTAAAAATCCGTCTACCAATTTTTTCTTTATGAATTTTAAAATCCCCCTAATACATTTTAAATAATTAAATATGATAAAAAATAAATATTTTTTTTATTCTTGTTGATATTTTATGTATACACTCTGACTCATAGACCTTGTTACTTTCCACAACAACTATTATTAATCCTCTCAATGTAATAATATACCTATTATATTTTAAAATTGATAAATCATTCTTATACTATAGATATATATAAAATTAAATTATAACTACTCTCTTTTAACAATCACCCCTTTATAGATATCACCCCAATAAAAACCAATATATACATATAATTACTTAATATTATATAGTGCATGAGTATATATATATGAAGATATCCTATAATAAAAATTATATTACATAAAAATTGATCTATAAGATACTATATTATAAAATAGAACTTGGGGGGATTCATTATTATGATGTATTCTCTTGTCTTATTTATATTCTCGGATCAATTAACAATGTTACCATACTACTCAAAAAACCATCACAAGTAAATACTCAAAACATCACCCATTAACTATCATAGATATAAAACCATACTATCTTGAACATCTATAAATTTGGACCCACCAAATCATAAACCTATTTTGAATATATCCCAAAAAGTTTCCATCAATAATACATACATTAATAAATACCACAATGGTTATGTGATGCCATTATTTATCATTAGAATCATTTAAAACATTTTATATTAAATTTCAACTATATTTTTATTGATTATCATATTAATAGAAAAAAAATTAAATGAGGGTGAGTTTCATTTGAAGATATAATTTTCTATAATAGAAGATACAATTATAAATTTTAATACATTATTTTTATAATTAATTTTTCATGATGTTTCTATTACCCTAATATATGGTCTTGGACCTATGTGATGGTAAAATCGCATTACCTATATGATATAATGTAAAATTGATCTGTTTAATTCAATATTATA
This sequence comes from Viscum album, assembly GCA_963277665.1. Taxonomy (NCBI): domain Eukaryota; kingdom Viridiplantae; phylum Streptophyta; class Magnoliopsida; order Santalales; family Viscaceae; genus Viscum; species Viscum album. The sequence goes on along the minus strand of OY728143.1, from coordinate 49,267,455 downwards.
CATCCTTTTAGATTCATAATGGTAAGGTACAAACAATGTATGGGTATCCAACAGATTTCAATTATTTTTTATATATTGAAAATTAATCAGGTAAAGGAAACATCAACAACAAAAACAGTGCGTTGAGGTCAATTGGATATGTACGGAAACATAAAAAATAATTTATTATACTATATGTACTATGTAATGTTATAAGGTCACTAATTAATATTCTATTCCCATATAACATTATAAGGTCATATTGATATGATATATCTCATAACTATGATCTTTTGAATAGAATATTTAATGAATAATTTTTCTCAATCTTATTAAGGGTAATAATGTAAATATTTGATTCTAAATTATTTTAATCAAAGTCCATTTATTTTAATGATACCAAAATTATTTTCTACTAATCTATCCTAAAAAATAATTTCATGTTCTACAACCACCATGATACCAATAGTTGTCAAACACTACCACCTGATTCATCATGCGACCACCACTATATTATTACCATTTTGGTTGATACCTCATATAATAGCTACCATTTTCTCAACACTACTAATGTTGACACTCATACCACCATTATAATGACATCATGCATGCCACTTAAATTTCACTTCAACTATAATAAATTATCTTTCATGAGCATAGGTAATCCTATGTTCATTGATAACTATATTTTCCACTACTATATTAGATCTATAATGATATTTTAGTCCACTAATTGGAACAAATTCATCCATTTGTTATGAAAGGGTTGTGCCACATATCCCTAAATATTGAACAGTGATGAAATATATTTAATAATTTGTTTAAAATTATTTAAGATGATGTTAGACATGTTATCTTGGGCTCACAAATTACCGAATGATTTTTTATATGACTTATAATCCCTTGAAAGTTCCATATAAGAATTCAAATTATTGATGTTCTGGGTCTGAGATATAGAACCCCATGTAAATGTGATCCTAATATGGTGTTGAGATTCCATCTACATATAATAAGGTATTTTTAAAAAAGGAATGATGATGGTAGATTTTGATTAACATATAAGATATGTTTAATATATGAAGATCTAGATATTAAAATTGGAATTAATTCTCTATTTTATAAATTATAAAATAATTTCAATTGATAATAACACAAAATTAAAAAAGGAAACATAGAATTGATATTTATAAGATAATTTCTATTATGATAAATATATTGATCCTTTTTTTTATAAATATATGGTTATTTTCAACACTAGAGGATCATCTCAGATAAGGATATAGACAACAAGAATGAGGTTATCCTTTATTTTTTTCTAGTATTTTAATATCATATTTCAGTCATATAATTAATATGAATATTTTTATTAAATAGTCCAATTCATCCTCATTCTATCTATCACTTACTTATTATACCCTGTGATATTTTACCATAACCATGGGGAGTGAATGACCAAGGGTTTTTCATTATAGGAATGTTTATGATGTTTCTGAATTTTTATCGTTAAATTAATAATAATTAGTTCACTTTATAATGAATGGGGGAGAATTTTAATGTTTCAATTTTCATCCACCACAATATGACTCTCGAAGTTATTATTATTCCCTAAAAATTTATCATTCACTTCATTATACAGTAAACACTTTATATGATGATGTTTTGGAACTAAAATGAATGAAAAAACATAACAAGGGTCTTCATATATGATCGTATTACCTTCATCATTAAAGAGTTAATATTTTTATTCTATTAGAGGATGTGAGATTTTGAGTTCATAATAGAACTCTTAATCATGATAATTTTACATTTTATGTTGCATGGAATAATTTTTGTATGAATGGTAGATTGTAAAATATAATTTCTTGAAAACAATGAATAATAGTGGAATTCATGTTGTCAACCATTACCTTAAAACTTTTCTATTATTACATGCTACCACATTGTATTAAATATATATGTCTTGTCATTTTTTTCATTTCATTATCTTTCAAATATTAAAATTTTTTAGTAAGGAAATATTAAGTACATAAAAGTGAGAATGAGAAAACTACGATTAGTGTATAATCGATTTTAAATATCATGAGGTGGACCCGGTTATCCATTGTGACTCACTAAGAAAAATTTTGTATCTTTTATCTAACAATTAGACAAACATAAAACAATTTGACATACCTTTTAGGGAGGCAAGAATATGTTATGTATTTTTTAATTTTAAAATTTTAAATAGTAATCATTAATTTCAGTTAATATTATTAAAATAAATTTGTGATTTATTGAATATATTTTTACTAAATGTTGTTTGATTACTTACATTAGAGACTTAAATAAAAAGGGTATGAAAATTATGTTAAAGACAATATTTAGGAATATATAGAACATATAAAAATTTGGAGAGAAATTTATAAAAGTTAAAATAAATATATTTATGAATTGATAAATAATTTCTAATTTGTATGAAATCTAGTGGTGGAAGATACATATGCAATAATATACCTTGTTTACTCAGTTGAATAAAATATTACTGAGATATTCATGGGTGATAAAAAATATATATATGAAATTTTGAATGAATATGAAGTTAAATATGATCTCCCTATCTATAAAAATGTTGAATAATCAGGAATGATTTTTATCTCTATAAAATTGTATGATGAAAAAATCACCCAATGGATAAAATTTTATGCGGTCATATAATAAAATAAATATCAATATATATCATGTAAAAATTAACTTCCATACTCACCTTACATTGTAGAAGATACATAATGAAAACCATATCTGGCAGATTGTAATTTCGTGAAATCATTCGCATATATCATTTTGAAATTTAATTGAGTATCCTCCCATATGTTTCATATTTTTTTCTGATTTTTAACTGTTTCATTAACATAAGAATATTATTGAGTGTAAAATAGACATAATGAGGAACATATGAAGATCCCTGAATATTTTTAACCCATATTGGAAGGATTTCATGATGATATTAATGTTGTTTGTCTAGAGTAATCAATTACATAATCTAATTAGAGTGAACGATATGTTTTTCATGTTGATTATTCATTATGGATTTTTTCACTTTTAAATTTAAATTCAAACATTAACTATGGTAAATCCATTTATAATTCACACTATAAATAGAAGCACAGATTTAAATAAGTTTTATTGTAGTTGTCAATAAACATATTAGAGGTTCCATACTTCCTCATACCCCAACAATTAATGTTATTTTACATTAAAATAAGGGTGTATTTGGAGTAATCTATCAAGGTAGTCATCAATATAAATTTTTTCATGGAGAATAAAAAATAAAAGATGTGTTGGTGGTTCCAATCAATTAAACTCCACCAATAATCATATTTTGAACAACGACTTGTACTATCATCCTGGATGTAGACAAAATTGAGGGCCACTTAGGGGATCTAACCATGCCATGTATTTTTTAATATTATATTCCTAGTACATTAAATTGTATTTCCCATCATATTAAATATATCAATGAGTATATAATGACATATTCCAATCCCATAATACATTTTTAATCTTTATTGACATGGTTATTTTTCTTTAATGACAAATTTTATTTTGTGGTCAATGGAGATGACACAGGAATCACATTAGTAATGTCTAAAAGAAATGATGGTGATGATAGATTCGCTATATTTTTTTTTTCAATTCATAAATACATTATACATGAACACCATTTGTGTTTTAAAATATGTTTTTAGAGTAAAAAATATATTTTTCAGGTGTAATGTATGAATTTTTTCATTAGGATACATATCTAAGAGATTTGAATTTCATATTAATCCTTTTTTCAGTTATTATGATACAATAATAATGATATGGAATTTAAAATATTTAAAATTTTATGATTATATTGAAGGATATGTGTTTATTTCATGATTTATGATTTGAGGAATTGGATGACTCATGTAAATGAAATTTCACTACCATTTTTCAAACATTGATATTATGAAATTAGTTTGGAATGATTTTTTAGGTTTTAGATAAAAATTTACATTACATCATTTTCTATCATAGTCATTAGAAAATTAGAAAATTTCCACATGATATGATGTGATATTTTTCTTTAAAATAAATAGATTTTGAATCCATTAAAAGTTGGTAGAAAAAAAACATACACTCGTGGTATTAGAATAAGACTTTATGAATTAGTATCGTGATAGATTAGAGAAATAAATGTAACTATGATATATAATTACATGGAATTTTTAATTAAAATAAATTTAGAATCCTAGATGTATTAAATGATATGATTCATCATTTTCCACATAGAAAAATTAATGTCCTTGGGATGATTGTTATTTTGGAAATATTTTTGTTAAATTGGAATTTGTTGCAACTTGAATAGTTATAACATTAATTGATAATTTTAAATATTAATTTCATAAAAATTTAAAATTTTGTATCATTTGTGATGTATGATACTAAATGTAGAAATTCATTGCATGGGGACAAGAAATGATCACTTGTGGGGTTAGTTGATTATATTATATCTCATGTATTATATCATAATTTTTATTATAATATCATTTATTCAGAAAATAATTTTACCAATTAAATCATTAAATTATTTTAATCTTGATTTTTAAATTTCTGTAAAATTAATATTTAATAAATTATTTTTAAATTTTAAAATATAATGTTTGATATTGAAAATGTCCATATTTTAAATAGTTTATTTAACAGATACACCTAGCATAGAGCCGAATTTAGGATTATATGTTGTTACATATATGAAAAATCCTTATAAGGAGCAACATAAAATTAACATAAATAATATTCAACTTAAAATTTTGGAGATTCATGTTATATAATAGAATCCAATATATTAAAATGGAAATGTAAGGGAACAAATCTAAATGATTAAAACTACATTTGACATCTCAAACATTGTTTAATGATCACGGGGATAGGGAACCGTACATAAAAAACTATATAAATGTACAACATGAACTATATAATGGTATTGTAATACTGTATAATGTTATCAAGTGTTTTGTAAGTACACGAACCCTAATTTAGAGGCTCAATAATGTCACCCGAGTCTTTTAAATACTTTTATATACGAATTGATGTTTTTCTCAGTGTGATGTATTGATATAAAATTACATATGGAATGGTAAATGGTTTTAAAAAATATTTATAAGATTTTTTCTACCTCAAAAATATCATTCCATTTTTCATACCAAAATCTATCAGAATATAATAAAAGTTTCCATATTCTACCTACAGTTTTTCATGCTACCATATTGATGAAATGGACACCACAGATGTTTACCACTAATACATGATATTTTTTCTCGCCCATTATATAATTAATTCATATAAAACTAGAATGGTACCATCAGATATTCTCACTCCATTCCATTACCTACATCAAAAACATCTTTCCAAAAATACAATTATAAATTTGTTCACTAAGAAAAATTATTTTTTACATAGTGATAAAATGATAATGAGTTCAATGTCCATTGACAAATACAATATATCCTATTTGACAAAAATTTAGGATACATCCAGAGTTTCCAACATTGAATATCAAGGGAAAAGTTCAAGAATACATATAGTAGTACTGATTTACCAATTTTAAACATGTTATATTGATCAAAAATAGAATTAATAGTGGGAGCAAGACACCTCAGCCCTGGAATTTTGTAGATAGATTTAACAAATAATTATTACATCTTGACACCTCATTCTATGCACAATAAATCAAAGAGAGGACTTGAGTTGATATGACCATGTATTAGAGGATATATGTAAAATTAATGATTAATTAGTATTTTAATTAATATATAATCAAAATCAATGATATATTTATATTGGAAGAATAAACTACATTAACTATCTCTTGGATAATTTTTTCATATAAATATATTACTATGTGTAATTATAAAATGAAAAATTAAACATAGTGATAAAAAAGATAAAAACAATAGATGATTTGATCATATGTGTATTTTTAATGTGATTTTTCATCGATATAGTGAGTCATCTTAGATCAAGTCATCAAACAAAGTGTTGAGGCTATTTCTTGGTTTAATAGTTTCTGTAGATTATAAATGTTTCAGGTATGTTTTCTAATGTTTTAATAAATTATTCTATTCCATTATATTTCTCTATTAAATAATCTCTATATATATCATACATCTTTCATTATGACCTCTATCACTCCCCCCTAGTGAGTTATTGTCCTATGGGTTGTTCAATGGGTTCTTTTTAATATTTTCTCAAATTCTATTGATTTGAATTCCTACTGTTATAATTATATATGTATGTGGGTATATATATCATTCCCCAAAACATAACTCTAAAAATATTAATTTTCACTACATAATTATGTCATCCCCTTTTCTATCCACTAAACTATTCTTATGATGAATTTATTGGTGATTGAAGATTTGAAACCACATATCAAAGAGTTAGAATTTTATTGTTATTACATTATATATTAAGGTCTTTTTATAGTGTTTATATTTGAGGAGGAGGGTTTTTGGTCAGTAAATTAATATACCAAGAAGGATATATTACATAATTATATAGATGGAATAAATTCATGTATTATTAGATTAATATTAAAATATAATTTCACCTAAAATAATAAATAATTATGGAACCAGTGGGACCACCCTACCACTTAGACCTTCCTTTTATAACTTGAATCTATTCTAATTTTTTTCTTTATGTAAGGCTATTCCATCATTTCATGTCTTTCCATGAGTTTTCATTATGAAATAAAAAAAATTAAAAACACCAAAAAAAATATTATATAAACTATGAGTTATGTTTATTTGTAAAGCTCCACATGTACGATGACCCTAGTCTGTCTACAAAAAAATCAACTATATTTTGTATATACATATGACATGTATAATAGGATATGACCCTAGATATATAAAAACATTATATTTAATAAATGAAAACTATAAATCAATATGAATAATATTTTAGCATCGACAAATTTTAAGTTAAATTGTATTTCTATAATATAAATTATAAATTACATTCATTTATTATGAAAACAATAATTATGTTTAGTAAATGATAATTATAAATTTTTAAAAATATATTTATACTACTATAATGTGGTATGTATATTTTTATTGTTTTCATGATAAAAATATGATTATTTTTAAAAAAATATATTAATTATGTAGTTTTTTTAAATTAATCGATTATATGATTGTTAATTGAATTAATATTATTGAATTGTATAATTTAGTACATAAAATTTTAGTATATGTAAGAAATAATTTAGATAATTATAATTTTTATTACATGTTAAATGGTTTATTCTTATTTACATACCGTGCATATGCATCATGCATTATTTTCTAGTTATGTAAAGTATAGTTTCTACTCACATATATTTTAGGTTATGCTCATGTAAAGGTTATGTAATTGTCACATAAGGGTAGAGATAAAAAATTTAATGTTTCATAAGAAAATATAGTCCTATATGTGCTCAAATAAATTTCATCATATTACAACGTAAGGGTAACAAATCTATTTTTATTGTAATTTAATGGTCACACCTACTACATAACAGTACATCAATACTATAAATAGTTAACAACCATTATTTAATGGCTCAAAACATCTAAGATAATGGAATTTAATGAAAATATAGGATATATATGTGTATCTTGAGAACATGTACGGACATTAGATAACATATGAAATTATAATGAGCTTCAGATAGTTATTTTGTAGGAGTATCAAACCCCTCGTGTAGGTGTAAATGTAATAGAAATGGGTTATTTTATAATTTATGTGGAGATTTTTAAAATCCTTGTATGGGTAATCCTACATCCACATAAATGTAAGTGGACATAATCTGATTTAGGCCAGTTTTATCATAATCTTCACAATCAAGTGAATCCTTTAATTAAAATCAATGAAAATAAATATATTTTATATATCATTATCACATCGATATATATGATGAAAAATAATAATAATATTAATGAAATGAAACATGAAAATGAACTTATTTAATTGTAAAACAATTTTCATCCCCATGACACAGTAAGAGTATCCACACTTCAAGTATTTTAGAAAAAACATGACCACCTTGGAAGCATCATAGATAGATTTTATAGAATATTTAATTAGACAATAATATTATTGGAATCTTAACTAAATATTGTGACTTTTATGTGTGGAATATTTATGTATATAAAAATTGCAGTTAACCTTTTTATGGTCCAACTTAGTGTTAGATAGGAATAAAAATTTTGGTGGATGTTATTCTTTACTAGAAGATTGATATAAGGTATAAATAATAATATAGGCATCTCTGTAAATTTATATAAGTAATTAGAACACTTCATTAGTTTTATAGATTATTTACATTCCTCATGGATCTATCATTATACCTTTATAGTTTTTAGTCTAAGAGGGAAATTGAAAATGGATGAATAGGTGATATCTTAACTCTGTCATCAATGAATGAGATGTTTATTATGAATATATTTGGTGTGTAAAGTAATTTTTTTAAGTAAAATGTTTTCTATTTAAAATTATATGTTAAATTATTTTAAATCCATTTAATTTTAATGTTATATTATCATATTAAATTCTATTTTTTCTCAAACCCTAATTATATTAAAGATTGATTTTTTCTTTTTGATATGATATATCTTTCAAAAATATGTTCTACATTTGATAGTTATTTATTAAATATTAAATATTAAAAATAAATATTAAATATATGGGAATTATTTTTAATATAATTTCTAATTTTAAGGTTTATACCAAATAATATTATATTTTTTATTTTTTTATGAAATTATCAAAATTTCATTTTATTCATTCGTGAATATAAGTAATGAATGTCCATGGAATATTTTTATCATTGAAATTCCATTAATTATATGAACTGAATAATACTATGTTCAGTTCGCATAAAAATTTAATATGTGATTTTGATACGTTTATAGAATAATTATAATATTCTTGAATGAACACATTATATTTTAATCGATATTTTCTCAATATTATTATATTTTTATTATTTTCACCAATACAAATATATTATTTTAATGTGTATATTTTAGCAGGTTACTATAATTGTTTTATAATGTGAAATGGATTCTTTAATATACTGTTTTCAATAAAATATGGCCCTTTGGCACCAAATATGATAATAAGAGTAAGGATTGAATTCATAACCTCAAGGGGACTTTATCAAAAAAATTATATTTTATTCTTTAATATTCATTGTTCCCAGGTGGTTTTCTAATAGTTTGTCGAGTATTCTAGAATTATATAATGTGATATTATTTTCAAAATGATATTTCCCCTTAAGGAAAAGTTGGAATGACATTTATTAATAATGATTTTGAAAACCCTAAATTATTATTTAGGGGAAATGATACGTTATATAAAATATTTTATTTATATAAATTTATTTCATATAAGACGAAATGATTTTAAAATAATATTTTTCATATTTTACCAATTAAATTAATAAATATCTTATCTTAAAACCCCATATTGAGTGATTTTAGGTTTACCCATTTTTTTAAAATGATTTTCATAAGAATAGTAATGTGTAAAACAACAATGGTGAATGGTGTTTGTTAAAAAATATAGCTACTATGAATCTAGATAAAATTATATAGAAATTTCGAAAACTATAATATTATAAAAAAAATTAATCCATCAAAACGAACGATATAAAAGATCCTCTAGAATATTATTAATACATTTTAATGATATTAAATTTTGAAAAATTTAAATTATTTATCATTAAAAGAATAAAATTCAAATTAAAACTACAATTTTTTTCAAATCTAATATTATAGTTTGATTCATAGGAGACATAATAGGTATCATATTCAGGTTCCGACACCATTTGATATTTCTGTGTTTTTATATTAGGGATATTTTAATTTTTATAGATGTTATATTTAGGTATCTATTATTAATCATTCCCAATTTTATGGAGTGTTTCATGATGAAAGGATAAAGTTCATAACCAATGATTGAGTACCTATCAAATGGTCTACTTTCATTTGATTATTATATATTCATGCCTATATAACATTTAATCAATTTCCAATATCCATGTTTCTTTAACAAAACCGAATAAAATATCAAAAAAAAATTTACATTATATATTTAAGATTTTTTATTTATTTATGGACAAATATTACACTCATTGCATTCACACCTTGATAATTATGGGATGAAAAACCTTGGTATTTTAGGATTAGTCGCATTATCTGAATCATATGAAGAACTCAATGAACTTATATATGTTATAGAAGAGGGATACCCCAATACATCTTATGTATATATATTTTTTGAAAATATTGATGATTATTTTAATATTTATAAATTTGAATCCTTCATTTTTGACTCTATAATATGATTTTATAATAATAAAATCCAAGAAGATGTTTTGAAAATTTATATTATTAGTTCATTTCTATGGATTTACCATAGTTTACAGAAATATTTGTTTTAAATCACATTTATCATATGTATTAGAGAACTATCATATCTCAAAAATATCATATGGTTCCATGGATACACATTGACCCCTTAACATCATGGAAACTTATAATTAGTAAATTGAAGTATTTTTTGATGAATTGTGTTTTCTATGAAATTTATTTATGGTAATTTTGATTATAATTTATAGTAATTATGTAATATTATTTTGAATTAAAACATCATGATTTAAATCCAAAGAAGTAAGATTTAGGGTTTCATTAAGATCAGTAATAGAATAATGGCTTTATAAGTAAGATAAGGAAGTGAGAATATAATATCTCGAAATTGAAATATATATAATCACATTAATATGTTTCTTTAATGTCAAATATAAATAATCTTCATGTATATTTCATGACATGATAAATAATATTAAATGATAAGTATAAATTATAGTAATAAATTAATATCATGAAATAATGTGGTATATAAATATATTGATGTAAAAAAATTAAAAAAATTTATAATTTTTTTGATATAAAATAATATAAATTGAATATTTTAATGAATTATAAGAGTTTTAAAATAATTTTAATTATTGAATTATCAATTATAATACGTAAAATTTTACTTACATAAAATGAATCTTTGCAATGTTAATTTCAATTTCCTACACAGACATAGATTTTTAATAACATATTATGTGAAATAGAAAGGATGTGGTTTTGGGACATGTATTTTTTAGATACTGATCATATAAGGTTAAGTCGGTTATCATGTAATGGTGAGATAGAGGTAATATATGGGTGGTTCTCTATATTTGAGGATTGTGTAAATTTATATACTTCTCTCTATGCTAAAATAAAGGTAAATATTTATCAACATAAGAATAAGGAAAATTATTTCATTGATACATAAGGGAAAAAATCATGATGTGAGGGTATATTGATAATAGGTTGGTTTCAAACCTACTCTGTAAGTGTATAAATCAACTTGAATAATGGTAATCCAATAAAAAATAGGCTACATATGGGTTAACAAATCTCATCTAAGTGTATAAGATAATTTACATAAGGAAAAATAGATCCATAATGACAATGTATAAGTGTCCCCAATTATCTCACTTATTGGTAAAACATTAATAAATGAGGATTATATAAGGATCATGTATTGAGAATGAGAATATATGTAAAGATAATCATTGATCCACATAATGGAAATTTCACAGTAAATGATTAAATCATGCTACATCATTTTATCCATCCTCTTGTATAACATTTATATAAAAAGAAATTAATGTATAGAAATTTATTACTTCATTAAAATAATTATTTACATGAAAAAAACTTAAAACAATATTGGTTTTACTCATACTAAATTTGATCATCATGATTTATGAAAACCTATCACTCTGCATGACAAAGTAATTATATCCAAATTTTATTTTATTATACCTAGAAAAATACTTCCATTGATTCTTCAAGATTGCAGTTCATAAAATATTATTATAAAATATATATACTCCCATATTTTCTCAATATATGGAGTTTTCTATATTGAATATTTAAGTATTTAAAAACATTATGATAACTTTTCTATAGTTCTTCTTAGTTCCACATAGATTATTTTGTTTATAGAAGTAATATTTTTTAGAGGATTACACATTGTGACAGATTATTATATCATTATTGATTTCAATTGGGTAATATGAAGATATTTTTCCATTTTATGATAGATAATATGTAATTTTTTTGTCAATATGTGGTTATGTCCTTGTAATTATGAGTCAATAGGAAAGAGTAAAAAGAATGAATACATGATATTAGTAGTCAATCAAATGGGAATGAGAATATACTTAGGTTTTGTTTTGGAAATTATAAAATTTTGAGTAATGGTAAATATTAATACTATAGACTTATATTATATTTTTCACTAGACTTATATATTTAAAATGGTAATTTTTTTTATTAAAATTCAATGTTTTTGAAAACCCTCATTGAATATGAGATTTCATTTAAGGGTCTGATGTGATATCATTATTTTGAAGATTTCTTGTATGGGATTTTCTCATTAAAAAAACCCCATATTCAATATTATATGTACTTTTTAGGGATTTTTTAAATATACTCTTATTTGAGTGTGGATTTTGAATATTTTTAATATTGTTAATTTATGTATGAAATTATTTAAATATCATTGAAATCATTTAATATTATATATATTTTAATTATAAGAACAATGTATCTCACCGACGCTTTATAAATATTTTGAATATAATTTTCATAGGATATATTTTTAGGATACATAGTTATTTTTAATCTATAAATATTTGGATTAGTTGTAAAAAATGATATAGTATATTTACCTTCAAGGAGAATTTTGATAAGATTTTATTATATATATATATATTTCTATTGTCTAATGATCATCATTAAATTCGATAATGGGAAATTATTTTCATAATTAAATTGCCTATTAATGAAAATTTTCAATTTAATCTAATATTATTTATTTTGAAAACCAAAAAATATGATTTAGTGGATATTATATGTTATATCTAATCTATTAGTTATCCCAAAAAAATTTCTTATTAATAGAAATGATTTTGAAAGAATTTATATATCATTTTAAAATGGAAATGATTTAATATCTTGATTTAATACACCATATTATGAAATTTATTCATCCCCCATGGTTTTAAATTAACATTTATATGTATAATGATGATTTAAAGATCGTTGTTCAAAGGTTTTAGTTAATAATATTTCGTGAATGATTCATTATATACTTTTATATATGTTTTTAAACTTCTATTATGAATTATTATTCCAAAATAAATTATAAAATATAGACTAGAACAATATTCAAGTTCGATTGGATCAATTTTATTTATATTTTTTTAATTAATAAAATTTTGTTCTTTATTATCTATAAAAATGATAAAAAATATTTTGTTGTTAGAATCTGATCAGGGAGTATACGACTAATGTTTTGTAAATAAAATAATCAAACTAACCATAATATATGTAAAAGGTATATAAAAAATATTATAATAGAAATATGAAGAAAATATTAAAAACATTAAATGTTTCATCATTTATTCTATATATCATGTATTGTATAATGTAACAAATCGTCCAATATGATTTTATATTTAGAACCAATAACACCCAAACAATTAACTATCTCTAAAGATATTGTCTTTAAACTAATATAAATAAATTAATTGTCTAGATATAAATATATTATATAGTTAGTCCTCATATCACTCATAAATGTATCATATTAGTATATCATTATATATAAAAATAAAAATAAAAAATAAATATACAAATATATCCAATATATCATATATCGAATGAATTATATTCCATAACAAATATTTCCACAACATTCCTATGTATCACACTATTAATCTCAAAATAACCAAAAAACATCAAGGGTATAATTACTATCAAGAATCATCATCTATGAACTAAAAATTATTACTCCCATAACAACCTCACTATAATATCCTTTATAATAATTACACAGATAAGGACATCACTAGAATATCACTACCCCTATTTAGTTTTCAAACATATTGAATGTAAATATAATTCAACTGCATCAATGATTCTATTCACCCACCGATCTATCTCAAAAATTTATCCATATCCAGGTAATTGTGATTATATAATTAATTTTATACTATAAGGGACCATAAATTATTTTATTATATTAATAATAACAGTCTCATTATTTATTTTATTTATAAATTAAGATAAATATTGTTATTATTATATTATTTTAATGATTTATATGATTATAATCAACTCTGCCAATTTAATTTTATATAGATTTTTTTATTACGATCATTCTAGGTTTACAATTACTCGATACCTTTATCAAACTAAATTTAAACTATATATGGTTCAACAAATAATTTGTAAATTCTATTTTCATTATTCTTTTGTGTGTTCATGATGATTTTTTACATTAGTATTTATTATAAATAAATAATGGGATTGATTTTGGTTGAATAAAAAAAATTTATTAGAACTTTGTGAAAATTTTATATTTGTGACCTACAAACCATAAATGACATAAAATTTCTAGATATAATTCAACATTATTATAATGTGGGATTGTTTAGAACATGTGAGAAAGGGATTCACTTGATTCAGGATCAATGTAGTTTAAAACCCCCAGAAAATAAAATATCTTTATTTTAGAATAAATATAATTTTTGTCACAACATTTATTTAAACATTTATCTAGTAATATATTTTGGTATATTCAGCACTAACATTGATTGAGTTACAGAATATACTGACTTAATTTGATTGCTTTTGTTACTTTCAAGACTGAGTTTTACTAAATTACAATATATTGTTAATATTATTATGTAACACGAGAGTTATCAAATACCCATTGTAATTTATGTAATTAAAAATAATAAATTACTTTTAGAATTACATTTTGAACAATTTCATTTTATTACTTAGTGACCCATTTACTATAAATGAAAATAAAAATAAACTGAATAAAAATGAAATAGTTTTAAAATGATTTATTTTCATAAATAAAATTGTTTAATCATAATAATTTATTTAATTAATATTACAAGGATATATTAGTGATAATAATATACTATTTATTCAATAATATTTTTTTAAGTTATCCACCGAATTTGGTAGGAATAAGATTCGAAAAAAATCATTTTTATGCTATGAAAATATTATTTTTTCTCATGGATATTCTTCTCCCTTTAATTGGTTTTTTTTAAAATAACATCTAAAAAATTAATAAATGTTATATCATATAATAATTTTTTTCCGAAGTATTGAATTAATATTTATCTTTCATTGATTTTTTTTATTTTTATGTGGAGATTCATATTTTGATTAATAGTTTAAAATACATATATTTAATTGAAAATTTTGTTTGTATATTAATAATTAATAGTTTTAAATTATATTATGAATTGGTATTAATGTAATAAAACATAATATATATATATATATTATTCCATTTTAGTTCATTGGAATCATTTGTTTGTTTAATTTAGTTAAATAACATAGAAATCATTTGTACCTCATCACGTTAAAAACCCACTTTATCATTTCGTCTACATGATTAATTTTATATTAACTTCATCATCATATATGATTTAAATTTTGAAAATTAGTTATATTTTTTATCATCAATATATATATTTTTTATTTCATTGATGATTAATCTAAAATCTGGGAAAAATATATAGTTATAATTGTCAAAATTAATTATTGTGATTAACTATAAAATGTGTTAATCAATGGACTAAACATTAAACATATGAGGAAATACGCATTAATCAAGTCCAACAAAAATTATCTGGAACTATATCATCCATAAAAACAATTGGTTCAAAAATGAATTATTTTATAGGAATATTTTGTAAGCGATCCCTCCCACAAATCATTACATTAATCTATTTTCAACAATTCCACACCTACACTAAAAAAGGGAACTAAATCCCCTCACCTATACCAACCTCCCAAGCCATTTGGATCATCAAAACCATTCCCAATTCTCTTAAAAATTTCAATCACCTCATCCTGTAATCCTTCTGTTTTTATAATATAAAATATTTTTCGGAATTATTGTAATCCTTAGGATGATAGTCAATAAGGGTTAATGATTTTATAAATATGCTTTTTTTATTTCTTTCTCCACCTCATTCAATTATTACTATATCATGGTTATATATAAGTACATCAATATATTAAATATACTATTATGATTCTATATTAAGTGTATGTCCTATGAAAACACAAAAATCCATCAAATGGTATACATAATTGACATGTCTTATAATATTTACTCCACTAACATTGTATCTTCTACAAAATCAAATTGAATATATAAAAGTTGTGTAGAATGATGTTTAGTCCCTAATAAAATCATCTTATGGTAATAAAAATCTAATAATATCACTATATACACCTCTAAATAATATTTATTCACCATGTTTAATATTTACATCTCTAATTCATTGCAACATCTACGAAATGATGGCTTTTATTGACAGTTCTCTGGAAAACAAGTAATTCATTTTTACTCTGTCATCATAAAACATTTCAATCAACCAAACATCATATGAATGGTGGATCATCATGAAAATATTTTTGTGATAATAACAAAAATAATAACAGAAAATTTTACATCCTCATCAAATTCAATCATCATCATAGATCCATTGAAAAATTTTCATCAACATCAATATACAAAATGATAAGAATATTGGAGTTTATAATCAATGGATTAATGTATAATCGCATTGAAATAGTGAAATCACTATCCAATAATGAATGTGGTTGATGAACACAAAGAAAAAGGTCAAAAACTATAGAAATAAAAAATGGTTAATAATGAAGAAGACGCATGATAAATATTCAAATAATGCGTTCAAATACAAATTAAACAATAAATACTCAAATCATATCCCACAAAGAATCAAAATGTAATTTTTTATAAATGAAAATTAAAAATCTAGGTTCATAGTTATTTTTTATTCTCAATTTGATTGTTCATATTTATTGGAAATGATCCAATATAAAAAAATTAAAATCCACAAAAAATCCAACAAAAGGTGGTGGTTTGCTGGTACATCGATCCATTGGAACAAATGTTTGTATGTTTAACATCACCAAAAAATCTCAACCAAAAATTATTCCATATATCTAATCATTATCTATGATGAATCCTAAAATCCACCCCCATCAAGCTCTTCTCTCATATCTATAGGTTCAATTAATGAATAATGCATCCAAAAATAGAGAGACTACATAAAAACAAATAAATAGATGATATAAAAGAAAAATATTTAATTAATTATAATTATTAATATAATTCCTTTAATTGTATAATATTTTCATTCAACATGATAAACATCTAAATAAATAAAAACAAGGCTCAAATCAATCCAAAGGTATTTACGAGGTTCATAACCTAAACGCTGGTCTTTTACTTCTTCTGAATGGTCTAAATCATGATATATGTGAATCTCATATAAAATAGTCATTCAAATGATAAAGATAATATTATAATTTTATTATGTAAAAAAAGTGGTCATACAATACTCATATTTCTATTTCAACTCATCTAGAGTATAAAAACAAATATTTAATATCTCGACCCTTCCCCCAGGGCCTGTGTTGTGACAACCACAAGCCCGCCATCCATAGGCTAGGGGTTGGCGACTAGCTCTGAAGGTTTAATTCCCTATAATTGGGATGACATTTCCTTTATAAAATGTAAACACACAACCAAATACACAGCAAGATACAAACTCATGTAAACTGAATTTTAAACCAAGTGAGTACAGAAAGAAGGGACAGAATATAAGACCAATTTGAAAGATTAAGGAAAACTGGAAAGTTCAAGATAAGTGATGGGTGAAAAGCATCTCCTGGACCTTCCACCAAAATTCCTATCGAATGGTTTGGCAGATATTGCCTACTCAGCACTCCACATCCACCCGTATCCTCTAAAAACTGACACGGCGTATGGTCCAACTCCGAGCACCATCCAATCCGGGTACCATCATCCACAGTCAGCGTTGTCCTTCGTCTGCATCCAGAAAAACAAGGTTCAAGAATATTATGTGCAAGGGTGAGTATAATAATACTCAGTAGGGAACATGAGAATATCAAGATCTCATAAAATCCACTATGGATAAACCACAAAGTATGAAATCAACAGATTACCCTACATAGGTATTCGCCCATAAATATACCTGAGTTTTAATTTCATCCATCTAAATCATGAAGAAATCAAAGAGGTACAAAATCTGCTCACACAAAATATATATTTAGGTACGTTGGTAGTGGTGATTAATTAAAATTACTGAATCGTGTTTCATTAAGATGCACTTTTGGTGACCGGCATATGATCACTAAGTGCTGACCTACATAGGATCCCTAGGAGCTGACCCACATAGGATCGCTAGGAGAAAACCCGCAATGGATCTCTAGAAGTTGAACCACACAAGATCACAAGGATTTGACCCACACATGATCTCTAAGAGCTAACCTACACAGGATCATGAGGAGCTGACCAACACAGGATCGCAAGGAGCTAACCCACACAGGATCGCTAGGAGCGGACCCACATAGGATCGGGAGGAGATGGCCCACATAGGACCTCCAGGAGCAGATCCACACAGGATCACTATGAGCTGACCCACACATGATTTTAAGGAGTTGACCCACACAGGATAGCTAGGAGCACACTTCTCATCACAACTAGCTACTGGGTTTCCGCACTAGGATTGCTCACCTCTAGGAGTGTCCGATCCCCAAGTCACTGGTCGATTCTACAATATCCATTATTTTCCATGAATAAGAATCTAAAAGGATCTCCACATCATATGGGTTTCAACAGAATAGACAGTTCGTCATTTGGATGTTAGGCCTATGAGTTATTATCTTTTTAGTTCTGAGGGCTCGGTTGGATTCATGCTTGATCCGACCCATATATTTCCCAACATTATCTAAAACACCAGTGGTGTATAACAATGTTACTGTCTCACTCCATGATTTCCAGCACTGCTGATGGTTCTTCATACTGATGTCTGGTCCAAAAGATATGGCCAAAAATATGTAAATGGTTCGTAGGGGACTTGGGTCCGGTCCAACCTGGTCTGACTGACCTGGCCCGACCCATTCATGGTCGACCCTGCACGAACCGATTTGGGTAAACCCTACCCGACCCGCTCATTCAGGCCCGACCTGATGGATTCCGCCCAAACCACGAGGGGCCGCATAGAGCCATGGTGGGTGCCGCAAGTGTTTCTCGGCCGTGGGGCGGCTTAGTTGTGGAGGGTTCTGCGAGGTCTTCTCAACCCAGGGGTGCCGCAAGGGCAGCTCGGCTGGGGTGACTCGGGGGCGGCTCATAATAGGGGTCTCACAAAGTTGGCTCGCCTTGGGATTGCGTGAGGGTAGATCATCTAAGGTGTGTCGTGAGGGAGGCTCTACCTGGGGGTGTCCCACGGGTTACTCGGCCGAGGGTTGCAGCTGGCAGCACAAAGGGGCCGCGGACGACATCAGCGGCTCTGGAAGCAATGCCACAGTGGCGGCTCGGGTACAGACGGTGGGTGCGGATCAAGCAGCGGCTTATCCAGGGATGACAGTAGTGGCCCATGTGGTGAGTCTATGGCCCGACTGCGGATGTTGGCAGCGGCTCAGGCGACAGCTCCAGGTAGCGGCTCAGGCTACAGCTCGTCGACGGACGGTGGCAGCAGATCGACTACGAACGTCGGTGGCCTCATTGGAGGAGGCTCGACCATGGACAGTGGTGGCAACATGCCTTTTCTGATGGAATGTTTAGTCAGCATCTCTCTTTGTTCATCGTTGTGGTGTAAGCCTCATTCTTCCATTGCGATGAACACAATATGGTAGAACGGTGGAGGGGTCAGGCCATGTTGGTTTTTCCTGCACCGTCCACGTTAGAGCGGTAGAAAGGGTCTCAAAAAAATAAAATTAAGAGTCAATAATGACAAAATCTTTAATTTAATACGAATTGTGGATCAAAACGTATTTGTTGATCCACGTTCACTACGCTTTCCATGAACGAGGAAATTAAATGAGAGAATTCAAGAATTTAATAATAACACCTTCCTTGGATTGTTCGTTGACATAGGCGTGAGGAGGAATTATGATCATAGTTTCATTAGAGAAGTAGATGCCCCACATTGAAGGAAGTCGAAGAAATCAGTGTCTGTCACTCCATCCACACGCCTCTGATCCCATGCTCATTCGTTGGTTCTTCGTAGTGAAAGGTGTTCTTCGAAAGTGAGTGTGTTACTCATTAGAGGATGGGATTATCCATGATTCTCCAAATAATTATCGCTTTCCCCTTCTCCCACCAAAAGAAAGAGGTGCCAATATAATAGATTATGATATCAATTATTTATTTTGTTGCCTCAAATTCAAAATAGCCAAATTAGTTAAATTGTGGTGGTGTAATAAAGTATGGAATTGGCATAATTAATGTGGAGGAATCTCAAGAGGATCCTCCTCATTATAGAGGGAGTTGAGTGGTTTCTCCCTCTTTAAGAGGGAATTTCAAGAGATTTAATCCTCAGGGGGTCCCCACCACCATAACCTCTCATGGGAGGTTAGGCTCAGGTGGTCCCTATAGCCATAACCTCTAATGGGAGGATAATTTAGGTGGTCCCCACTTGTAAAAAATCGACATGGGAGTTTTAAAATAAAATAAAATAAAATGTTACACACAATATTTTATTTTCTTCTTTTCACAAAAAACACAAAAAATTAACTTTCAACATCGATCAACTTCTATCGAGGTTAAAGTCTTTTGACATGAATACATGCGCTGCATGTTCAAGGGTTCCATCAGATTTCAATTCTTTTCACCAGTTCAAATGTTAGAAAATCCCACTCACATGTTTAATAAACGTACCTGAACAAAATTATAGAAATTCATTTTGGGAACTCCAGGCCTCAAAATCATGAATCGTAAATTTTTATAGACTCATAAAATTCAATTTAATTAAAACAAATTACATGGAAATTTTTTTGTCTTTACATTCTCCCCACCTATGGTCTTTGCATACCTGTAAGCCACAACACAAACTAGGAAAACAAGTGGGGGTATTGAGAACGAATCTGAGCCTCCTACTCCCATGTGCTCTCCTGGAGGATCCTGTGCTGCCAGCCAATGTGCACAAGAGGTATCAAACATCCACAAAGGACCTGCTGATTTCGATCCTCAATCTCTTCTGGAACCTCTGTAAATGTTTCCCCATCGTCGACATCCAGCTCGCTATGGTCGATGATGTGAGAATGTTCGTGCACGTATATTCTCAATTGGGATATGTGGAAGACATCGTGCACCGGGTTCAACTGATGTGGAAGAGATAAGCAGTATGACACATCACCGACTCTACAGAGGACCTAAAAAGGTCCTCTGAATCTCAGAGATCACTTTCTGCCTTGGTCAAATCTCTGCAAATTTCATCGTGGTGAGACCTATAGAAAGACGTGTTCTCCATCCTCAAACTCTAGAGTTATCTGTATCATATTGGAATATGACTTCTACCTACTTTGTGCAGTCTTAATTAGCTCCTAGATGATATACACATTCTATGTGGTATCCTGTACCATCTTTAGTCCCACTAGTGATGAATCCCCTGGGTCAGTCTATCACAAAGGTGATCTGGATAGTCGCTCGTACAAAGCCTTAAAAGGTGTCATCCCAGTGGTGGAGTGATAGTTTTTGTTGTACGCAAACTCCACTGATAGAAAGCGATCCTCCCAGCTGTGGCTGAAGTTGAGGAAACAAACACGTAGCATGGCTTTGAGGGTATGAATGGTCCACTCAGTCTTACCATCCGTCTGAGGATGGTAGGCAGTGCTCAAATGAAGATGCGTCGCGAAAGACTCATGCATCCTCTTCCATAGTAGTGATGTAAAACATGAATCATGGGTAGAGAAAATTTTCGAGGGTACTCCATGTAGCCATACATTATCCTACACATAGAGGAATCTGATGATTTCTACTGAACCCTGCTCTATGATTGGTTGGATGTTGGCCAACATGGTGAGTCGATCGACAATAACCCAGATAAAATCATGACCCCTGGATGTACGTGGATGTCCTATCACGAAGCCCATGGATATCCCATACCACTTCCACTCTGGGACCTCTTAAGGCTAAACTAACCCTATTGGTACCTAATGCTTAGCCTTCACATGCTGACAAGTGGGGAATCGAGGAACATAATCCTCTACTTCTTTTATCATTCCCGACAACCAGTGTTGTCGTGGGAGATCCTGGTACATCATCACCACTGCGGGATGTTCCACTAGAGGGGATGTGTAAAACTCTCTCAACACTTCCTCCTGAATAGAAACTGGTACCATGGTACGCTTTCTAAAGAGGATGACATGCCCCCCACCTTCAGAAAATCCATCTGGTATCTATATTGACAATATCTGAGCACGTCGTGCCTCGCAGTCAGTATCTCGACACTATGCCTCCCTAAGTCACTAATAAAGTTGGGGAGTGAATGTATAAGACAGAAGAAACGTTTCTCCATCCGAATCCACAATGTATTTCTGCAACGCGGCTAGCTGCTATATCACGTCACCTAACATTTTTATATCATATATCCTGCTGAGTGAAACTACTACAACATTCCCCTTCATCGATGTATAGACTATATCGATGTCTTAGTCTTGGGGGAATTCAATCCAACGTCAATGTCTTAGATTATGGCCCTTATGAGATAAGATATAACAGAGACTCTTGGGATTATATTACACTATAAAAAGTGATCCCATCATGTAATTTCGCCACATATTCAAGGTGAAGACCACTGCTACTAATGCTAGGTAATGGGTAGCATAATTATTCTCATGTGTTCTCTGCTTCTGAGAACCATATTCGATCACCACTCGCTCCTGCATCAGGACACATCTAAGACCAGTCCCTGATGCGTCTCATTAGAATACATACCCTACACCCTCTTCTGGAAGCCTCATGATGTGTACACTCGTCAGCCTCTAACTCAGCTCCTCAAATAATTGATGGCATCTCTCTGACCACATTAAGGGTTTCCCCTTCTTCTTCTATGCTGATAGAGGTGCTGCAACTCTTCAGAAATGTATCACAAACCTCTGGTAGTAGCCAACCAATCCCAGGAAACTCCATATCCCCATCACACTTTTAGGTGGATCACAAGGAAGTACCGCCTCAATCATCGCTGGATCAACTACAACTCCAGCCTTTGAGATGAAAAGTCCCAGAAAGTGAATCTCTCAAAACCAGAACAGGCACTTCGAGAGAATTCTATAATGCTGGTGCTCTCGGAGTGTGTCTAGTACTACCTGGAAATGATGGGCATGCTTCTCCTTAGCAGTAGAGTATATTGTAATGTCATCGATGAATAATACTACAAAGTGATCAAGGAATGGCCGAAAGATCTTGTTCATGATTCCCATAAACAATTGGTTACACCGAATGGCATAAACAAGAACTCGTAATGGTCATAACGACATTTAAAAGTTGTCTTCTGCACATCCTCATCTCGTACTCGGGGATGGTGATCACCTGATCTAAGGACAATCATAAAGAACCATCGTGATACCTTCCGCTGATCAAAGAGGTTGCCAACCCTCGGATGTGGGTACATGACCTTTGCAGTGACCTGGTTCCAGCGCAGATTGTGGGAACAATGTCTCAAACTCTTATGCACCTTCTTAGCGAACAAAATCGGGGCTGCCCAAGGAGAAACACAGGGTTGAATGAATTCCTTCCCCTTCAAGTCCCCTAGCTCTAACCGCAACTTACGATGCTCAGAGGCAGCCATCCGATACATTGGTTTAGTTTTCTACATTGTACCAGGGTATAAGTCATTGTAAAAGTCCACCTCCCTACAAAGAGTTTGACCCGAAACATCGTCAACGAAGAAATCCACATACTGGTCCACCACTATAGGATAACTAAGACACTCCACATAAATACTATTAGGGTAAGGCTTTCCAACTGATGAGTGATCAGGTGCACTCTTCTCTGGGTAAGTCCATCTTATGCTGCAAATGCTCCCTTCTCACCAGTGAAGGTAAACCTAGTCTTATGTGGGCAGATACACAGTACTTTGCGCCTAATACAGACTATCTGAGTATGTTTTGTAGAAAACTAGTCCACAACAATGATTATGTCGTAATTCTTCGACGTTGTTACAAGGAGATCCCAGCTGAAGCTCTCGCCTCCTAGAGTAAGCTCACAATGTCGGCACCAGTGCGTATTCGTCAAATCTGCTACCGTAGGAGTCTCTAGCCATAAGAATAGAGCCAATGGATCCATAAAAATCTCAGAGATCTGAACGAGGGAAGTGGAAATAAAACAATGACTGGAACCTGTGCCTATATGTACCACATCTATGGTGGAGTATACACAAATCGTACCTCTTATCATAATCAGAGCACCATGATCGTAATCCTCAACTTCTAGGTGTTGATCGCCCCCTGTCCAACTACTCCCTGCGGTGGGGTGGACCTCATGGTGGTGGTGGCTATAACATCTTGAAACGTATCCCACTGCCAGCTGCATGACCATCTCCTCTACCATGTTCTCCTTCTCCTTGCAGACCTCCTCTATCGAATCGTTGTCTCTACCTGGGTGATACTTCAATCGTCTGTTGATCATCTGTACTGCGGTTCAGGCAGTTAAGTGCCATGTTACCCTTCCCGCGACATTTCTAACACTACCCACTTTAGGTATGACTACATCCGCCTCGGGATCCTCAAATAACTGATCCTGAATCATGCGGTCATCCACCTGTAGGTATGGTCCTCCTGGACCTCTGTGACATTTTTCTACTTCCTGTTAAGGAATAATCCACTACATGATGACTGGTGGAGGGTCTCGCTATTGTGACTGCTCAGTATGGAAACTCTCCACTAAGAGAGCTCTCTTTAACACCCCTCATGCATTGGGATGTTGTGTTAGAACATCGAATCCCTGATATCCCGCCTGATTCCCTACTCAAAGGATTGGGCCCTGAAGAAAGGGACCTGTACAATATCAGTGGAGTATCGTGAGAGGTTAGTGAACCTCACTGAGTACTAATCTATAGTCATGCTACACTAATGCAGATGAATACACTCTTGTATGTGCACAGTGTGAAGAGTATATGGGACAAACTCTTCACAATACTGGCTCTCAAATTCTGCCCAAAGAAGTGTCCCCTCATCGTGAACATGGAGCATCAAGCTCCACCTTCGTTCCACTACTTCCTTTTAATTATGGTAGCAAGGATCACCATGAGGTCCTCTGGTGTCCCTACTAGTCGGAAGACTCTCACTACAGCCTCCAATCAATCTTCAGTTTCCTATGGGACCATCTCTCCCCTAAAACTCGGTGGTCTTTGGTGCTGGAACTCGTGCAATGTGCTAAATCGGTGTGCACCATATATTCTTGGTTATGGATCCATCGGTGGGACAATGGGTAGTGGTAACACTGGCACATCCAATAATGCCTATACTGTAAGAGGTCCAACACCAAGGCCTCGTCGCTCGGTTGGATTTCAGTGCATACAACTCTAAAAACCCTAGCTGGTAGTCTGCGTGGAGGCATCCTGAAAGGAAAGAGGTGCACCATGGTTAATAAGTTATACCCGGTGAGATGACTCAAAATATCTCAATGAAAAATTTTTAAAACACATATGCAATTAGTGTTTTCGTGCACTGAGTCAAAAATCAGAAGTCATGGTCCTAGTGTATGGATACGTTGGTCGTTGCACCCACATCGGATTCCCAGAATAGATAACCACACACACTACACTTAACAATATTTCCATTGAAAATAATGATCCGAGTCATATGATCTATGGTATAAATGACTCCTCTGATACTAATTTTTCAGGACCCGTCCCCCGGGGCCCATGCCATGACTACCCCATGCCTGCCTTCCTTAGGCCAGGGGTTGGCGAATAGCACCTAATGTGTAATTCCCTTGAACATGGAAGGAGTTGCCTTTATAACTTGTAAACACAAAACCAAACACACAGAAACATTTGAACCCAAGTTAACTAAATAGTAAAAAGGGTGAGTAAAATAAGAAAAAAGTTCCATAATATAAGAACAACTGGAAAGTACAAGGAAAACTGGAATGTACAAGACGACTGATATGTGAAAAAAAATATCATGAATCGTCTACAACGATTCCATCCTAAAGGGTAGGTAAAGATATCCTCCTTAGCACTCCACATGCACCTATCTCCTCTGTGAACTGACACAACGTATAGTCCATCTCCAAGCATCGTCCAGTCCTGGTACCCTCTTCCTCAGTCAGAGATGTATGTCGTCTTCATCCAACGAAACAAGTTGCGTGCATATCCCATGTAGGACTAAGTAGAACGATACACATGTAGGGACCCCAAGAAACTATGGGTCTCACAGAATCCACAAAGTATAAAACTCAATGAATTAAATCAACAGATAACCCTACGTAGTTATACACCCATGCATATACCCGTGTTTTCTAATAATCCATCTCAATCATGAGAAAATCACAAAAGTGCTGAATCATCTTTCACCAGATATACATTTATGTATGGTGGTAGAGATGATTAGTTATAATTACTGAATCATATAATTCTGTTATGAGGCTCTACTTTTGATCGGCACAGGATCTCTAGGAGCTTATCAACAATGAGTCGCTAAGAGATGACCCACACAAGATCTCTTGGAGGTGACCCAAACTGGATTACTAGGAGCTGACCCACATAGGATATCTTGGAGATTACCCACACATAATCTCTAGTAGTTGACCCCCATATGATCGCTTGGACATGACCCACACAGGATCTCTAAGAGCTATCCCACACAAGATAGCTTAAAGATGATCCGCATATGATAGGTAGGAGAACACCTCTCGTCACAGCCAGCTATTAGGTTCCCGCGCAAGGCTTTCTCATCTATGGGAGCGTCTGATCCCCAATCCACCAATCGATTCTCCAATATCCAGGATGTCCCATGAATAATTATCTCATAGGACTGTCAGGTCATCAGGGTCTCAACACAACAGACGGTGCATCATTAAGATGCCCAGTATGTGAGTTATTAGCCCATAAGTCCTGAGGGCCTGGTTAGATTAATGCTCGATCAATCCTGACCATTCCCCAACATTCTATAAAACTTCATTGGGTTATACCAAATGGACTGTCTCACTCCATGTTTATCAGTTCCACTTATGGTTCAAGAAATCGATGTCCGGTGGCAAATTTATGGCTAGAAAAATGTAAATTGGTCGTAGTGGGCCGAGGTCTGGTCCGACTTGGCCTATGCCGACCCAGTCAGGGTTTCTAAACCCAACCTGTGGGGTCCGGACTAGCCTGATGGGTAGTCCATCCTATTGGGTTCGGCATGGTCCGCTGGATTCAGCCCGGCCCACGAGCGACCACAGAGGGCAGCGGGGGGTGCCGTGAGTCTGGCTCGGCCACGGGGCGGCTTTGCTGTATAGGGTACCAGGAGTGCAGTTTGGCCCAGGGGTGCCACGAGGGTGGCTCGGCCGGGGGGTTCTGTGAGGGAGGCTTGTCCAGGGGGCACCATGTGTGCAGCTCATCACGGAGGTTCCACGATGGCGTCTTGGCTGAGTGGTGCCGCAAGTATGGCTCAGCCAGGTGGTGTTGCTTGAGCGGCATGAATGAGGGGTGTCGTAGGCGGCATCACATGAAAACAGATGGTGGTGGCAGCTCGGGCACTAAGGTTGTGGAGGTGGCTCAGCTATTGAAGGTGGCGGTGGCTCAGGTGGAAGCTCAGCCATGGATGGCGACGCCGGCTCGGTGGGCGAGGCCATCACGGCGGCTCAACTATGGATGGCAGCAGCGGCTCGAGCGGCGACCTAGGGTGGCAGATCGAGAGGCGGCTCAGCTGGGCAGGGTGGTGGCGGCTCGGGCGGCGGCTCGGCTGTGGACGACGGCGACAGCCCGGGAGGTGTCTCGGCCGTGGATGGCGGCGGCATCATGCCTTATCTGGTGGCTAATTTAGCCAGCCTTTCTCTTCATTCATTATAGTGGTGTAAGACACTTTCTTCCATCACAAAGAACATAATAGGGAAAAATGGCAGAGGGGTTGGGCCATGTTCCTTTGGCCCACACCCTCCGCGTTAGTGTGGTAGCTAGTGGCTCAAAAAATTAGGAGACAAGAATGACAAAATATTCAATTTAATATGAATCATGGATCAACTCGTATTGGTTGATCCATGTTCTCCATTCTTTCGAAGAACGTGGAAATTAAATGAGAAAATTGATGAATTTAATAATAACCCTTACATTGGAATGTTCATTGATGTTGGCCCGAGGAGGATGTATGGGCATAGATTCATCATAGATGATGACGTCCCACGTTGGGGGAAGTTGAAGATATCAGTGTTCCTCACACCCGTCACACGCCTCTGATCCCGGGCTCATTCATTGATTCTTCATAGTTGAAGGCGTTCTTCATTGGTGAGTGAGTTTTTTTGGAGAATGGGATTCTCCATGATTTTCCAAAGAGATCTCTCTTTCTCCTTTTCCCACCAAAAGAAAGAGGTACCAAAATAAATGTTTATGATATCTATTATTTTGTTTTGTTGCACAAATTCAAAATACCATAACTAATTAAATTGAGTTGACTTAATAAAGTATGTCATTGACACAATTAATGTGGAGGAAGATCAAGAGTCTCCTCGACATAAAATATTTATTTGAGAGGTTTTTTCCCTCATTACGAGGGAAGTTCAAGAGATTTAATCCTCGGGTGGTCCCCACTACCATAACCTCTCCTGGGAGGTTAGGCTCGGGTGGTCCCCACCACCATAACCACACATGGAAGGTTAATTCAGGTGGTCCCCACCTGTGAATCTTCCACATGGGAGTTTTAAAACAAAATAAAATAAAATGTTACACACTTTAATTTATTTTATTCTTTTTTTGAAAAACCCAAGATATTAATTTTCACCCTCGACCAACTGTAATTGAGGTGAAAGTATTCTTAAGCGAATACCGGTGATGTGTGTTCAATGGTCCCCTCAGATTTCAATTCCATGCACTGGTTAAAAAGTTAGAAAAAACTTTCTCGCATGTTTACTGAACTTACCCGAACCAATGTTCCAAAATTCATTCCAAGCACTGTGGGCCTTGGAATCATGAACCATCAATTTTCATGGACTCGTAAAATTCCCATTTAATTTTAAAAAATATTACCATAAATGTTTTGGGTCTTTACATTTGTAAACCATCATTACATGGATAAATGTTTTATGTGGACAAAAACTATGTTTTAATTACTATTTTACCCCTAAAGGGTCCTAGGTCTTCAATACTCAAAATCATGTTAATTGAGAAACAATTGAACTCCATGATATAAAACAATCCCTATGTTGAAAACGTTCATTATTGAAATGTGTATAAATAGAACATAAGAAAAATAAAGATCTAATTGAAACCATACATAATCAAAAAAACAATCACGTAGAATAGTTTCAATATTTATAAGTAAGTTCTAGATTATCTCATTATA
Source organism: Viscum album (assembly GCA_963277665.1). NCBI lineage: Eukaryota > Viridiplantae > Streptophyta > Magnoliopsida > Santalales > Viscaceae > Viscum > Viscum album. Next base: position 49,237,957 of record OY728143.1, on the reverse strand, counting down.
TAATTTTTAATTAATGAGGACACCTCATTTCATCTACGATGATACTTGTCTCAAAAATTTCGAACACCATATAATCATTGGCTTGGACCAACCCATGGATGAATTTACATAAACTCTACAGTTCAATTGATAGTTCTATAAAATAATGAAATGTGGTAAATGAAACAATAATTTTTCTATCAATACCAATTGATCAATGAAATTATCATCCATGGGTTAGACGCCCCAACATCTGAAAAATAAGGAATTTTTACCATGGTCTTCATATAGTAATTTGAGTAAATATCAATGTTGATATAAAAAAATAATTAACAACGAATCATTTTCAGGATTCATAATACAAACATATTCAATAACCCACCATAATATCCCATCATATTATAACATTAGTTTGAATCCTGAGGCGAACAAGTGTATTTTACTTAAACAACCACACAATTATTCTTAATTCTTGGTCCATTTGTTTCCCAATCACACCAAATGACATGAGTACATCTGAAATGAAATTCTAGTAATGTTACAATTGCTCAATTTCAATGAAATCAATATGAACTGAAAATAGAGTACCACCTCAGCTATCTATTCATATCCATTCTATTGATAAATAGGTGAGCTAATATACCAAATGTTATAAGTCTTGAACATTTAGATTACTCTACACTATCATTTCAATAAAAAATAAAATAACTATATTTTGTTAAAATCACCAATAAACCGTAATGTGGAATTAAAAAATATAGAATATGGGTTTACCATGTATTAATATACCAAATATGATCATTGGACATGGAACACTAAGTCTTATACATTATTAGAATAGTATATGATCCTAATTAAAATCATTATATTGAAGGAAAAATCTTAACCCATGCACGGTTTTGAGTTTTTTTCCTCTACATTTTTGGAATGAACTTTCTAGTTTTCCACTATATCCATTCATAGAATCATTTAATTAAGTCATTCTGAAAACTTGTGTGACATGAATGAAGGTAAGTAGAAAACTAATATTGACGGAATGGAATAAAATTCACCATTTTCAAAAATATCAGTCAATATATATGAGAAAAAATTTCAAAATCATCCACCACTTCTCGAATAAATGGGATCATCACCAGTGAACACCAATCACTAGGCCACAACTATGGAAAAAAACATCCATAACCTCATGACATATATTTTTAGAAACACAAGGAAAAATAAAAAATTTTGTTTTATACTATGATAATATAAAAGATTCATTTAAATAACATTGGATAATCTCAATGAGATATTTTGTAAAAACAATACAATTATTCATTGTCACTAATCTGACATGGTTTTGGTTTGAATCATTCCCTATATTCATACCTATATTCAACCATATGATGCAGAAATGAATCATTAAAAAAATACTAAAAATCATATAGGGTGATTGTATCTTCAATGAGTTACTAAAATATACCCACACACAATAATACAAAGGAATTTAACTAAATTTCTAGTGGATGGATTCCCTTACCACATAATCTATGCCATTTCATTTTTAACAAATAGTACATGGCCCATCCACATATGTTAAAAAAAATAAAATTCCAACAATATAAACACATATCATACTGAGGTGGTTACCAATGATCATTTACTCAGATATGAATGTTATTTTAGGGACGAACCATTCTCTATTAGGGTTATACATACTCTAAAATAGATGAATGTATTATTAATACATTCCATTCATTAGAATTCTGTAGAATACTAGAGTTTAACCTACTATTCCAATTTAATATAAAAAACTCATAAATACATATCACCTTGATCTAGAAAACCCAACATGAGTAGCATTATAATATATGGGATGAAAAATATTTATCTTGATTTTTCTCGCATCTATTATATCCCAAGATTGAGACTCCATCATGAATGATATCCCAAAAAATAGGTTTTCGGAACACAATATTGGTATAAATTGATAATAATTTAAAATAATTAGGAAATTAACTTGAAGATATCCAAATGTTTAATCCTTAAATTGCATGTAAATACATACCAATACAATAGAATCCACCAAGGTAAAAGATAACATTTCCCTCCTTAAAACAATATGTCATCTATTCCTTGATTTTCACTAGTGACTCGTACATAGTTTTTTTCAAGTAGAAGCACAATTAGTGTCCATAAATTACATTAACTAGTTTTATCTAATGTGATAGGGATACTATTATTTAATTGGAAATAAATATTGATAAAAAAAAACTTTTGTATGAAATTAAAATTTTACATTTTAAAATATTTCCATTTCAATATTTGGGAATGACCATAGACCCATTATCTAGGAGCATGTTTTTTAATTATTACATTTTCATATGATAAAAGGAACCACATCCTAAATGAACAAATAGTTCATTACTCTTGATAAACAGGATACATACATGATTCCCATGTCACTGTTGAAATCAAAAATTAACCCATATTTTTTTAAAGAATATGAACATTCAATTTCGAATATCAATTCATCTAATATATTTTACAATTCATAGATTCCATTTAATGGAATAAAATTATGGTGGGATAAATTCTTATTATTTGAAAATTATTGTAGAGATTATCATGACTCAATAATTGTAACTACCATGAAATAGTAAATAATTAAACTCATATTCCATTCAATTAATTTGAAATTTAAGATTGTGCATGGAATAATCAATATGAATATGTATATATGTTAAAAAAATTCTATTTAATGAATAAAATTATATTATTAATAGATAAGTAATTGTCATTACAGAATGGTCACTAACTATACACATGTCTCCTTTAATCAATATACATTGAATGAAATACATAATTACATAATATGATTGAATAAATCAAATAGTATAATAGTAAATAAAGTATTTTTTATTGATGTTTAAAATTTTTGGAGGTCATGACCTTATGAATTATGATACTTCTAATATAAATACAATTCATTAGATAGATTTAAACAAATTTGTAGTTCTAAAACTAATGCACCTTTAAATGAATCTAGAAAAATGATTCATCCCATGAATAATGAATCATGGGGCTACTTATAAATTTATCCCTCCTAAATTACAATGTCGAAATAATTCCTCATATATCTAATAATAAATATAATTAATGAATAATATTACATATCATAAGATAAATTTATTGGTTAAATTATATAGATTTAACAATATTTCATCATTAAATAAAATAAATTCTATGTAGAACTAATTCCATAGAAAAATAATATTTTTTATGTAGTAAATATATCCATGATAGATATTGTAGATATTTAGAGGAAATTTAATTTCCAATGTTAATAAGAAATTTTATATTTCAATGGAAGGTTAATGTATAAAATTTGAATCAAGAAAGATAATTGTAATAATTTCATTTTTAAAATTGAAAATTAATATTAAAAATAATAAATAGTAACAATATGAAAAAATCCTATCCCTAGTGGTGTAGATGTAAAATTATGGGGTGTTTTCCATAACAGATATAATTAAAATAATGATTTCATTAAAAACATTATTGATGAAAATATACTTTTTTATATATAAATTTAATTTAAACAAAAATTTCCAAAAAATATTTTGAAATTTTCATTGAATGTTTCCTTTTAAACATATAAAATAATATAAAAATCATAGAGATATCACGATGTATAAAATTTTGATACATGTTATACAAAATAATCAATTATTGCTTTTATATTATCAATAGAAGAGAAATATGCATTATTAGGGATACCACTTGATGGTTCCATTAAAATAATATTTTTAAAAGTAAAACATGGGTAAAAATTTATTTAATAAACAAATTTGAATATTTTAAAATCATTTTTGAAAACAATTAATGAGAACATTTTTTTAATAAGATATTATATTTCTGATAATGGATATATAAAAAGAATGGTTTTATTACAAATATTTTATCAATAGTTTTATGTTCCTAATTTTGAAAAAATTGATCAATGAATTGAAATAATAATGAATAACTAATGGGGTATAATTTTAAATTGCATTATTAAGTAATTTTCAAATAATTTCCTTCAATGAATGTTCAAGCATAATTAATCCAGATTAAATTGACATTGTGAAATAATTCCGTACAATGATCATATTATTATTGTGAGGTCTATAAAATTAATTGTTTATGTGTATAAAATATAAATTCACATTCTGAATGTAAATATAAATCATAATATAGTCAAATTTTCTTATTCATATTATAATATATTGACAATGTCAAGGAATATGTAAAATGTCACAATGAAATGAAATTGAGTTATGAAATAATTTACCACATGGTAGATTTGATGTAAAATTAGAATAAAATAAATAATTAATATTGGTACACAAAACAACATTACATTCCTTAGAATCGTGATACCACAAGTATATGGTTCTATATGTACTCCATGTTAAATAAATTTAGTAGATAACATTACCACTTGACTCAATGAATTGGCATTGATATAAAGTCCATTACCTCTTTTTTGGATAAATGTACAATAATATATCAAATACAGATTCTATGAATGTTATAAAGTTATTATTAAAAACTATAAATATATATAATATAATTTAGTATACAATGATATAATTTTACCACCCATTTGATAATTATATTTCTTTATTTTCATTATTTTTTTTGTGTTAATATCCATGTTTGGCCATGCATGTTTTACTAGGACATTTATATATATTGGGTAATGAATTAAGATGAAAAAACTAAATAAGATATTATTTTTAATACAATGTTACTTTTTTATGATGTAGTGTGTCACATTCTCGACACCGTAAATTAATTTCTTCACCACTATTTTAATTTTCACAGTAAAAACAAGGATTTGATATTTGAATATTCTTATTTTGAAACCCCATATCTTAAAAGATTATACTAAATCCTCTTAAAATGTGTGTAAGGTAAATAAAAATATATTATTTCATAACAAATTACTATGCTTATATTTATTAGTATATATGTATCATGTGAAGATAATTCCCTGGATAAAAAATGTAATCAATTATATGAAGTGATAATAGCTATTCATCATATGAAAGTGAATAATGACGTTAAAGTTAAATACCTCAAAAAATAAATATATTTTGATTAAGAATAAAATTAGTTAAATAAGATATTATGGTAATATACAAAAATGCATATATCATTATCCTTTTCTTAATTTTTTAGAAAACTATTATTACCAAATAATATAATGAAAAATTATTACATGATTTCATTCTATTTCAAAAGAATGATTTCAACCATTGGAAGTTCCTAGATACATATAAATTTCACATTGTACTCTTTGAAATGAATTTTCAAAAATCAATTTTATATTTCGTATTCAATAAAATTTTACTTTTAATATATCCTAATTTTCATATAATATTGATAAGTCCTTTCTGTTGACTGTAACTATATAACCAAAACTAATATCATTTGAATACTTTATCCAATATAATACATAAATATATAAATAATAAAAATAACACTATTGGTTATAAATTTATATTTATCAATGAATTCATATACATAATAATGATGAAATACTAACTATATCATCAAATTTTATAATGGTAGGAACGATAAACTTTTCACAATTCATTTTATGGTTCATGACTTGTGGCTTCACAAGATCTTATGAGTTTTCACTCAACATGTTGGTTCTAATTTTTTAAAATCCGTACAAATATAAATCCCAAGATATTAATGAATAGGAATACAACATATTTACAAAAACATCTAGCTGATATAATTCATAATTATTACCAATTCTAGTAATTTTAATCACAAAATTTGTTAAGGAATATTCCTCAATAAAATTTTCACAAATACATATACTAATGAAATGGGTTTTATTTCCACAATGAATTCCCAAAATATTATTAATCATTGAATGCAATCATCATAAAAAATATAAAAATGGTGTTTTTAGACTAAACTGTTTTGGTCATTATTATACACATAAACCCATGATAGTAAGCCTAAATATCATGTTAGTGAGAATATATATGATACCAAAATTAAAAAAATCCATAGATGATTCATGTTTTTTTCTAAGAATAATATCATTGGAATAAAATTAGATTAATTCTAATAATTTAGACAAATGGTTTTACTGATTTTATAAAAACAAATCAAAAGATTTTTTAGTTTTTATATTCAATTAACATGGGAATTTGTTCATCATAAAATGAATGTTATTAAGAAATTTATTATTTATCTAATTAATTATTATAAAAATACTAAAATATAATTTATCATTAATAATTATTTAAATGTAAATGGAGTTTTTAACTACAATAGTGTATTTTTTAGTATTCATCAAAAATGATGTTTTTGAGAAAAATACAAAAAAACTCAACCTATGATAAGATTGAAATTATGAATTCAAAAATAAATTTTAATTTATCAAGTTAAATTTTAAAGAGTTTCCAAATTATTATTGAAAATATGTTGTCCAATAAAAGGATGTAGAATTTCATTTTAAAAATTATTGCTTTTTATGTGTGAAATAAGGATTATTCTTATCTTATAAATATCAAACCTAATGGAAAAATATAAAAAATATTTGAATGAATATATAACACAAATTTTTCATTAAAATAAATCAATAATTGTAATAATTCTTGTTAGTAAGGTTGAACTCATTTGGAAGAATTAAAATAACAATAGTTCCTTTAATATCAAATTGGTTATTATTATTAATTCACCTTAATACATAACCAATGAATTAATTTTATATATTTGTAAGACATAATATCTATAATATTGTTATTAATATTCTCTAAAAATAATTTATTGAGTAGTTTATATCATTTTATAATCACTAAAAGTATTTTAACAATAGATTGTTATTTGGTGAAACATATTGTTACACATAACACAATTTAACGAGGAAGGTCACTCTCATGTGCAACTAATGCTATCGGGGAAGGATTTAATTGAATGTAGTAGAAGATAACTTCGTGTATAATTCATTACATGAACTATCATGTTTAATTTATTTAAAATAGTAAATGTATAGTAGTGTCTTGGGATATTACACTACCACACGGGATTGGTATTTCATACACACTATTGAATACAATGTTGAACTTTATAATTTTAGGGTGTAACATTCTCCATACATTAGTTAAATTATTTCCTTGAAATTTAAACATGATCATAGTCATAGATCATCTGATACTTCATATGTTTAAAATCCCACATCATGATATGGGTTCGTAAAAAGTCCTCTACAACTCTGAAAATGGGTAGTACACCAGTCACATAGACTGAAATGTGTATATGTTTATTTGTATGATATTAATAGTCTTAAGTAGATACAATGAATTAGGGGAAATGGGAAATAAATTTAAGGTATTGAATATGGCCATGAATAAAAAATTATTTGATTGATTGGATTTTGAGGGCCTTAACACCATAAATCCATAATGATTTAAGAGACAACCAGTTCAACATAAATTAAGGTATTAAAAAATATTATTTTTCTATTCCATTTTCCTTTTGATGGGAAATTATTTTATTGACCTTGAATATTATGAAATATCCATACCATATAATTTTCAATTTATTTATAGAAATACAATCTATTTTTGTTCATAGATCAAAATGATATTATTTAATTTAATCCTAGAAATTATTTTCCAATGATGAATTATTTATTTCAAAAGCAATAAATGTAACATTTAATGGATCGTATGTCCTATAACATAATGAAAAGTCCAACTACATATCTTTATTTTTCTCCCAAAACCAATATGTATGATATATTATTCTATAATCCAAAAAATTTTAAATACTAGTTAATCAATAACATTAATTAAATATATTTATTAACTATAATCAATGAATATTTAACCAATTATTACATTGGTTAGTGGATGGCGTGAAACCCTTTTCTTCCTATATTCATTAGTTCTAGACTCTCAGTCTTTCAAAATTTGATTTCTTGTCACCCGGAATATAGGCTGAACTTTTCTATATAAAAATTAACATTATTTGAAAATTATGTCCCATATAATTCCTTAAAATAATATTATAACTTAATATTTGAGTTGCTATTGTTTTCAATACAACCTCAATAAATAAATATTTCATCTATTTTATTAACAGAGGTCCTTCCATGGACTATTGCTTATCCATAATATCATTTCCATGATTTACAAAAAATGAAACCTCATATTCAATCTCAAACACCTCAGGATTAACTTAGGATATTCTTTCCCATTACATATTCATATTCATTATATTGATTTGTAAAAAAACAATTACTATCATAAGAAAATTCCTCAGGAGTGTCCAACATAGTGAATAGTAATTATAGTTTTCCAGTACCAAGATATCCCAATTCATCCTCATAACATATTTTAATAGTTCTTACTTTTAGTTATGTATGTACCCAGACCATGAAAACTTGTTATATGTGAAATTCTACAACCCAAAAAATCACTATGTATCCAAAAGTTTGGGATTTTTCACTATACATATGCACAATTTCAACCATAGCATTCTTTTATCTATCCTATGTTTTCTATAATATAGTTCCCATTTTTTATACAACTTTTTCATTGATTACAACTATATCAACCTGACCTATAACCCCGAAGCCGATGTCTGTTATTAATTAAATTGACATGAATTCATGGAGTCAAGAACTGAAGGATCGGTCAGTTTTTTAGTCTTGGTAATCCAAATATATAAATGAATTTTTATTAAAAATGGTTACACTAATTATAACATAATTTTTTCTTCTTTATATGATATAAATAATTAAATTAGTGTAACTTAAATCGATTTCGCAAATCAAGGAATGTCATTCATAGTATTATTATTTGATATATGGGGAAAGAATCCTAATAAAGGGGATATCAAATTATCTATAATGTAATGTAAAGTAGAATAAATATAGAATCTGTAGGAATAAATTAACAAGGAAATGTAAATAACTAATAAAAAATTCCATTAAAATAACATGATAATCCAATATTAGTATGGAATGTTATGAAATTGAAAATCAAGGAATATAAATAAATAAAATAATAATTAAATATATTTAAGGATATGTCAACACAACATCACAATATGAAAAATAAATAGAACATATGATAAATTTATACAAATATATGTGGACAAAAAATATCATGGATGAATAATTAATTAATCTAAATGGGGGAAATGCATAATTATTGAACACTATGTTTCCAAAGAACATGGTTCATATACTTTAAAGTCCTTTCACAATATAGTTTACAAAATGAAGGGTAGAAAATAATTTGAGGTAACTAGCCAAAATACACATCCCATGAGTGTACCGATGTCTCATGGGGCTATTTGTAACTGGTCCCCACCCATGTCGTACCAGTCCAAATCATTTCTTACATACTGAATAATTGATTTAAAAATGTTCCTTATCAAATATTTATATGGAGAAATTGATACTGGTTTATCAATATGTACCCAAATAATAAAATAATTTTTCAATGTATAAACCATATTTAAAAAGATGTACATTTTTGGAAATTGTAATATCCATGTTAAATTAAATGGATAATAAGGGGAATTCAAATTCTTAATGATAAAAAAATGATTGAAAATTTCAAGGTTAAAATGAAATCATCGAAGTGAAATTGAATACTATCCTTGGCCAAATCAAACATAAAACAACCATAGGAATATTAAGGATTGTATTATCAATTCATACATCATGTGAATTCAAATAAATGGTTGTTTTCATTGATGAATATAAATAATATGAAACAATTTTTAAAAATAATTCTTGAGGAAAATATTATTTTGTTTTGAATAAAATTTTCAAAAAATCCTTTATTTTAAAATAATTTTTTCATCAATCGATATAAAAATTAACCTTTAGAATTTTCAACGAATTTTTCATGGAATGGTGTTGAGGAAATCTGTACTTTTCATAAGAGGTAAAAAGAACATTCCTGTTACGTGGTAAAAAGGTTAGAAAAATTCCTTGATCATAAAGGGAAACGAATATTCCTTTAGAAAAATTGGTAAAAGATATAAAATGGTAATATTTTCATTAAAACATAATTTTTACAACATTTTATAAAACATTAAAAAAATATATTATAATAAGTTTTCTGACTAAAGAGATAATTGATGTCATTTTTTTCATTAAAATATTTTAAAAACACTTTTAGTACCCAAGAGTGGAAAATTATACTAATACTTCCAAATGATAATGAATGACCATATAATGATGAATTGGTTTATGGAATAATAATTATATAATTTTCTCAAAGGAAATTCCATTGAAATTCCATTAATGTTATTTTAAGAGGAAATAATCATTAAGCTTGATAATGTGTCCCATACCACATCGAAATATTATACATTATAAGACTCATAAAGGATCATATATTAAATTAAAGTCATAAATAACATAAAGATAACGTAATTAAATATATAATATATTAAATTTTTTAGTATATATGACATATAAAAGAATTATGTTATGAGGATTAAATTTATCTCACAGATGTGGAAATTCAGATGAGAATCTGGCACGTTGTGTTAAAATTTGGTTGAAAAAGCATTATCTTACTATATAAAAAACATTGGTTAATTTTCTATTTTGTTGATTTTTTTTCATTTTTATCATTACTTTTTTTTCACTTATTACCAAGGTGTATACATCTTTTTAATCAATTTTTTTACATTAACTGTTTTGACCAAATTCAATTTCTGTTTCGAAAAAAACATTTGTAGTCCAAATATGGTAATGGGGTTAGATATATAATTTATACATAATAATAATCATGAAATAATTATCAAATTTATATATCAATTATACTTCTAATATCAATCATTAAATATGGATATGAAAAATGAAAAAAAAAACTATAGTCATAGAGATGGTAGGTCGCACATACGCATGAGTAACGTTATTTTTTTTAATGAAAATTACGATATGAAGTTTAGTAGAATTATATATTTTACTAATGATAATAATAACATTATTAAACTATTATTTAGTCATATATAATTATATATAAATTTAAAATTATTTAAAAGGAATCACTACATGTTGAGGAGGTGGTAGTCCACACATCCATGAAAGACAATTTTATATGGTTTCCCTAATATGATGGTGGGGATTCGTGATGTGTTCAGTGGATGTCTAATATTGGTAGTAGGAAGGACATGGATTTGGGATCCTGGTGGAGATATCATGTTAGACAATGCATGTGCAGTCTGATTGATTGGATGATGATTATAGGTCTGGATGTATGGAGGACTTCCAATAAACCCATCCTCGACAAAATGGAAGGATTCAGAGGCCTCTGATATTGATTTGAAAAGCTATACATCCTCTTTTTTTGAAAGTTTTTCAAAAAAAAAATTCATGTTGGTTGAAAAGTAGTATGGTTCGGAGATGTCTAAGGAATTGGGAGTCACTAACGACATCTCTTGGAAAGAGGCCTTGCCGTTCATGATGGGTGCCCTGCGATGGAGAGTTTTGGGTCGTAGGGATGTGGATAGGCATCTTTTGTTGTTGAATAAATTTTATCCAAGGATAGAGGTAATTGTATAAGGTTGCATGGTTTGGAGAAGGTGACCTCAATTTTGGGGTTTCATGGGATATTTAAATGTTGGTTACAGGTTAATATCATGTGAGGGAGGCTCGTGGCATATAGCTTGAGGGTGTTTTTCATTGGTTGTGGTTGACCTTGGGTCTGGCTATATGAAGATCCCTTGCTAGTGGAATACAACGAGAACACATTTTAATCTCTATATTTTTTTATTAGGTATATTTTTTATTAATATGATTGTTTTGATATGATGTGGGTTTGTAGAAATTTGGTTTCGGTTGATGTCTTGGCCATGTGCTCGGGTAGTCATGTTTTAGATGATTATCATTATACTTTTTTGATAAATTTTTAGTAATGGGTGTTCTCAGTGCCTGAGCATTCCTTAAATAATCATCCTTTATAAATTCTATAGATTGTGTCAATGAATAACATCACTTTGAGTGGGTGGGAGTACAGAATTCCTCAAGTGATGTTATTGTATTAATGAAAGATATAAATTATAATGGAATGTGTTGTAATATAACTAAATAAGATTAATGAAATAAGAAATATAATATATAATATATAAAGTCGTCATTCCATCATAATATCCATTCATTAATGTTAGAAATTAAAAAAACTGAAAAATCATCATTTCCTGATGTGGTTGTTCACCGTAAACAGAAACATTAGTTTCATTACCCATTAGATGTATGTGTGTGTTAGTGTATGTAGAACAGTTAATATTACAAAATCCTAGTATAATGATAATAATATTTATTTTTATTCATATGATTTTAAGAGTATAGTGGTTGAAGAATGTAAATGAAACAAAAATATCTTGATAGAAGAAATTACCACTTAATTGGTATCTTATTTTGCACTAAACTAAATGAATCATTTGATTTCATTATGAATAACAGAAGGATTCTAGTATGAGTTGATGGATTTTTTAAGAATAATTTTTCTGAGGACAAATGATCAAATGTGTCTTCGAGTTATGAGGAAGGGGAGATGTGGTTGAAACTTATATGGAAGGAAAAATACTCATATTGAATTTTTGGAAAAATAATAGTTTTAAATATGTTCTTACTTAAAATAATAATAATAAACCAACCATAATAAAAAATTGAATTTTCATGGATGAATTGTCATCATCCAATGGGGTTTGTAAAACTCTAATAGTCATTAGGGCCCTTAAATATAAGTTTTATTTCATTTTAAATCCAAATTACACCTTAATAACTATATTTTATTTCAATATCTCTCACTAATGAACTTGTTAAAAAAATAAGTTTATCTTATTAGAAAAAAAAATAAAATTCATATTACAACGGTTTTTTATTTTTAATTAATTTCAAATACCAAAACTAGAAAAATTAACATTTATTGTAAACAACCAAGCATAATATTTAACTAGTTTTAGTTAAAAAAAGTTCAAAATATTGTTCAATTTTTAAATTCAAATTCAATGTGAAATTGATCCCAAAAACTAATTTTATTTAATAGATTTATTTTAGTTATTTTTTTCATTATAAATAATTTATAATATAATTTTTCTTAAATAACTTATTAAATTAAATGTTTTCTTAACTAAAATGTAGTATTTTTCACTATTCATCAAGAAAATGATGTTTCTTAGAAAAAAGACAAAAAATTAACCCTATTATAATTTGAAAAATATGAATTCAATAATTATGGTTATTTTATAAAATTAAATTTATATGAGCTTCAAAAAATATTATTTAAAATATTTTCTCCGTTAAAAGTTAGTAAAATTGCTTTTATAAAAATATATTTTTAAACGAGTGAAAGATGGATTATTCTTATCTTACGAATATCAACCCTAATAGATAAATTTCTATATATTTATTTTTATATATAAAATATAAGGTTCATTCAAATAATTCAATAATTGTAATTAGGTATGTTTACTAAGGTAAAACTCTATTGGAATAATAGAAATAATAATATTTCTTTTTATATCCAAATGGTTTTTATTTTAGTTTCTTGTTAGTTGTTAACATATTAATTCTTTTAATATTTTTGTGGAAGATATTCATTATAATTTAGTTATTACTATTCATTATAACCAATTTAATGAAATAATTAATATCGTATTATATTTTGTAATAATGTTTTGAAAAATACATTGTTATTTGTTGAAACTCGGTTTTTCGTGTAATGCAAGATATCAATGAAGTTAACCCTTGAATATAAAAAAAAATATATTGAGGAAGGTCGTTGTTGTGTGTAACACATGATAACTTGTTTTTTCATGTACTATATGAAAAATAATTTGTCTAATTTAATTAAAATACTAAATATAGTGTTGAGTCTCTGAATAATATAATCTTTTACATGTTGGGTATTCCATATAAGTTATTTATTAGAATTTATTAATTTAGAAGATCAGTTTGTTACATATAACATATCTTATTGAAACGAGGTGCACTCTCGTTTCTAGCCCTATCGTACATAGCATAGTTTACACCATGTTATAGTTCTATCTTAGGAATATGAGTTCATTATCCATTATATTCCAATATATTTCATGAGATATAAGTCATTAACCATATCATTGAAAGAATATATAGGTCCGACCAGTCACATAATGAAATCATACATATGTGTTCCACTAGATCATAAACATTTATCTTATGAAAACCCATGAAATGAAACCTCTATGTTGAAAATTCCATCATATCATAACCTATTGAATAGGTACATGTTTCATAATCATTTAAACATAGAAAGTCCCATGAGAAGAATATGGTTTTATATAATTTAATCATCACATATCATGTGACAGTGAAATAGGTTCCATAAACATCAATCCCTCAAAACATATAACATTAACGACTATAAGGTACCCGACTCCACTTCCCCCCTTATATGCTGCTCTCACCCAAGTTCATAAATTGATGTTCTCATATACCTACTGTATACAAAATCACATATTTGTCGCACACACCTGGGACACACAACTATCCATCCCACACACACCTTGGAGTGAAAACACATCCCATCAAATATTGTTCTAGAGACACATGGGGAAACATGACACAACTCAACTAGGAGATACATGAGAAAGACCATTTTAACTCCACCCAAAGACACATTGGGAACAATCCACCTTTCCCGAAGACACCGAGGATATAAAATCACTATCAAGGACACATGGGTAAAAAATCACCTCACCCTCAAATATCTAGGCTACCAAAACAACCATATAAATCTCAAACAGAACTTTTTCCATCACATACATTTCATAACTTCTATTCCTAGATGATAAATGGGAAATAAAGGATTCTCATCCATCCATAATCCTCATTGAATCATGTGAAAAAAAACCCATGTGACGACATCAGGGTTCAACACATAGTGATCTACATGGTAGTGTTCATTAAAAATTCATTTGGAAATACAAGTATATATAAATAATATGGGTTATCATAAAAATGACCAACTCACAACACTATCACCTTTTCATGTCACTATAAACGCATAACAAAACCCATCAATCCAGTTACATAATTCCATATTCAAAACCAATTATTATTTAACAAATCCATTCTTTTATGTATTTAAAATCGACGGCATTTAACAACACAATCCACCAATTTATAAAACATTAAAAATATTCATCTCATTAGCCAAACCTGACCAATTAACTCCATACATTATTAAAAAATTATTTTTTCAATCTATCGCTACCTAGAAACGATAAGGCACATAACAAATAAATAAGCACAATAATAGTCATTAAATGCATTAAGAGTCATGGTAAATTATGTCACTTCACATTGAGGAAAAATCATTACACAACCTCTAGATACATGGTGAAGCTTTATCCATGTTATCAATTAAAATACTATCCTAAATTGCCCACATAAACATGAAAACCATTCCCCAAACTCTTCTTTCGTGATCATTATATTAACATAATCATCCCCCAACATGAAACCACATCCACCAAAACATTACAAAAAACCAAGTTCATAACCCATCTTCATAATCGCACCACACCCATCACATTCCAACTATACAACCACATGTCATCCACTCCCCACATACACTAAAATTTCTAAAATCATACACACCATTTCACCAAATATACCAAGGTAAACTGACTTTTTATATTTAATAAGTAATCACAAATTCAATTGTACTTTTTTAATTTAGGGCTTATCACAAAAAACTATATGATCATGGTGTATCGTTTTTTTTCAAATAAACATCGTTAAACAACATTTACATATAGGAGTTCCAAAAAATTAAAAGATATTTTTTCCACAAATAATTTAATACACAAATAGGGGCCCCAACGACCATGATTTGTTATGTGTAGTTAGCCTTTACAAATAAAATTCATCAATAATAAAAATCATAAAATAGGATAATAAAGCACAATTCACGAGCCTATATATATTTATTCTTAAATCATTTTGATTATCCTTATTATTCTATATTCTACATCCTTCTCAAGGGAAAATATCTATATAACCATTCGTAGTGATTTAATATATTAAAAAGACAATGTAAATAATAAATTGAATAAGAACAATGAAACATCCTAGTTGTGATAAAAATTGGGGTTCATGTACAATATTTAACCCTATAAGGAATCACAATCCAATTGTAGTAGAATGGTAAAATAATCAAAAGTGAGAAGGGATTTGGAACATCATATATAAAGAAGAAGTAATAAAAGAATTTATCAAGAGAAATATATCTCGGTTTTAGGAAAATTGAATCTATGTAATTGAATTACATTCTGTATTGATTTTCAATAAATGGTTGGTCTATCAATGACCTTGTTTTTAAACAATTTAATGTCCTTTGAACTCTTAGGTAATTAATTATATAATTTATGACATTTTAATTGGTCTCAAATAATTTCAAATTTATCTTTAAATCCATTTTATTTCAATGAAATATATCAAAAGGGAAAACAGGATGACCTAGAAGCGTTGCTCATGAGACACCACCAATTATAATCTATCAGATGTGGACCCACCTGATGAGGCACTTCAAGCAAGAAACCTCAATATGAGTCATGGTTGGATGAGAAACCACCAGTTTTCCCAAAAAAAATGAGGGACCACTAGGTTTAGACTCCTCTAATGAGCCATCTCCAGCATGAGACTCTGCCCACAAGCCACCACGAGGTGAGAGAATACTAGGGAGCCGCCACTAGTGGTAGACACCACCAGTGAGCCATTGTAAGGGCGAGGCACCACCTGTGATCCACTTCCAGAGTGAGCTACCATCAGTGATCCACCATTTGGGTAATCTACCATCATCAAGCCACTTATAGGGTGATCTATATTCGAGGAGGAACTTCCATAACAAGACTCCATTTTGATTAGGAACCACGTGGATGCAGAACGAGAAAGAAACATGGAAGGAAAATAATTTTGAAATTTTTTGAAACGAGTCACCCTGAAATCCCAGGAAAAATCAAACACCAAATTTCAGACAACGTAATTAACTGGAGATGTGTAGACCATTACAATATATACATCACAAACGATTCTCTCCCTGAGGAATTCAAAACCAAAAAAAGGGAATGATTTAAATCATTCAAACATCCAACCCTCGAGATAACTTTCAAAAATATCATCACACTTGAATCATTTCTATATACTAAACACATCCCTATTCAAGGATAAACCACCTTATATTGATTGATATTTTTAGATGAAACATATAAACCTATGAAAACCCTCTTATTCAATGGATAAAAATAAATTATCATCACAATTTTTCACATGTATATCGCAAAAATCAAAAACAAAATTTAAAAATCACACCAAACTCAACCATATGAAACATGAATCATGTAATTCTATCATCCATGTCAAGATATTATTTTTTGGGTGGCAATTATTCACTCACACAAGTTTAATCGCATCCTAGTAAATGTGTCTTGATTATGAATTAGTTACTTATTTTTCATTATGTTTGAAAATTATCTAACAAATCAATACCAAGGTTAAACATACAATTTCATAATAAAATAAAGTTCAGTCATTACATCACAAGATAATAGATAAAAAGGTAAAACTCAAAACCACTCCAAGAACTAGGCATGCATCTACATCTCGCAATCCCTATTACCCTCATCCTTACCACCATACCCGTATAAGTCACTAAAAAATGAAAGGTTTCATCCCTACAACACCGTAACTCAATGATTTTGGATCTCCACTTTCCACTCCACAATCATCTCATCGTCCTCGATATAAATCTATATTATAGTCAATGGCATGGGAATCATCATGATAACACCATGGAAATGTATACATTTGAAAAGTGATTTGGATCCTCTCTTACGATAGTGGAAACTCCAACCAATACGCCATCAAGAAAACTCAACAAAACACCTCAAAGTGAAGAAAAAAAGGATAATGCTTACTCCCATTGGAAATACACTACTTCCCATGTTGAGGGGAAAACATCAAAATCATTTTTTCCCTAACCTTGTACGTCAGGGGCCTACATATATGATTGGAATAATATTTTTTCAGGTCCAGTGCTTCTTTAAAACTCTCAGGAATAATTTTAACTCTATCCCTCATTCTCTATAGCACATCGATACCTAGATTGGTAGTCTCTCCAATTTTCATCTAGCACAATAGATAAGGACACAATCGTTCATAAAAAGCCTCAATAGAACCAAGCCAATGGATGAGTGATTGATGTTATTATATGAAAATAATACCAAAGGTTGGTGTCATACACTTGATCCACCATATCACAAGACATACACTCACCACATATACTTCAACATATAGATAGTATTTTCTATTTTCCCATGTTCATGGGGGTGGAAATCAGTGATGAGGTGTAATTGAGTTCCAAAATCATGATGAAATACCAAAAATACTAATGAGGGATGAAAAGCTTCATAATTATAGAAATTGACCAATGAACCCCATTCATCCTTACCACTTCAACCATATACTTCTTATCTAATTCACCCACTTTCTCCGACTCCATGATCGTTATGACATGGTAGAATTTCATCAGTCAGTCTACAATCAAAGAGATGGAATCACAACCTCTATTTGATTTGGGTAACCCTATGATGATATCCATCAACATATCAAGCCATTTTCATTAAAAAATATTTAATGACATCAAAAAATAGTAGGAACATTATACTCATCCATTAATTTCTTGAAAACCAATCACTTTTCCACAAAATCATGTTCTTCCCATTTCATCATAGGACACAAAAACTACATCCTTAAGAAATGATATATCTTAGAAACAACTAGGTGTACTACCAATGGTAGTATTTGATACTCAAATTGGAATCAAATAAGAATCAGCATCATAACAAATAAACATTACATGTTGCAACATTATATTCCAACCAACATATGACCATCATTCGATAGCATCACCATGAAAACAAGATTGTGCATCACATCTTCCTTCTAGTATCTCCACTGAAACTCATCCTCCTGTTGCATCAAACTATATCACACTATAATCTAAAACAAATATCTTCTACCACCATCTACCAATGCATTTATGTTCATGCATTCTATTTCCTCCATTACTCTCCATGCATCCATAGATTCACAAAAAACATCCTTATGTGAAATTATACTTGAATAATTGGCCAGTATATACCCCTTTCCTATGGTATAATAGATCTAAAAATCATAATCCTGACTAAACTCCATCAACCTCCACTTTGGAAAGTTTTGATCGCATTGGGAAATGATATACCTCATTAGCTTATGATCCATTATGACCAGAATGTGATCCCAAATAAGTAAATGATTCCAAAACATCAGATAAAACACTAATAATTGTAAATATATATCAATGGTGGAATAGTTATTCCTATGTTAAAATAACGTCCTAGTCCCATAACAAATAACTACCAAGTACAACGTTTTAATGCATCCCAACACCATAGGGGAAGCATAAAAAACAAACCTAATATTAAGCCTTCTGCTGAAAACTAGAGCAATGGGTATCTGAACAACTTCACATTTCGGAAATAAAATACAACCTATCACTGATCAATCAAAGAAAATTCATGTTCTTTACTTATAAAAGATATAAATGGGGCAAAAACCTGGGAAAGTTTTTGCAAAAACCATAAATAACAGCCTGTGATACCAAGGAAACTCTAAATATATTCCCCATTATTTGGTGATAACTAAGAAAAAACTGGTACGAACTATTATGTATATACTCCCACAACATAATGAGAGACAAAATACCCATTTAAATTCACTTATTGTTTCATGAAATCACACATAAAAAACATTCCATAGATATTTTAGTGTTATGGAACATGAAATAATGTTATGAGTTGCTCGACATTATACTCAAATGTCTCTATGTAGATAATGAAATCATCAATGAATAAAATAATGAAATGATCAATTGCATAAAGTTCATAATCTCCATGAAAACGTCTAGGGTGTTCGTGACACCCAATAAAATTGCAATTAACACAATGATCCCATGCCTACATCTAAAGTATGTTTTCGTAGTATCACCCTCAACTAGAAATGTCCAGAACGTAGGTTGATCTTAGACATCAAAATCTCCATCAAATATGGTTGAATGTATCATATGTACTCAATAGAGTGTAATTATTTTTGACCAACACCTAGTTCAACCTTCAGTAGTATATACAAAACATTAAACCATTTTCCTCCTTTGAGAACTATACTAGGTCACCCCACGACGACACATTGTGACCAATACGACCCTTATACATCCGATCATATATCTGAATCATCAACCACTAAAACTTATAAAGTTCCAACCAATTTAGGGACATCAAAATCAAAGAATCACGATGCTATAAGTCTATCATCTACCCAACATCTATGAGGTGGGGTGGTATTAATAAATATTTAGGGAAAACATCCAGGAACTCCCTAGTGACCCTATGAACCAATACTATCGTAGTGTCCACTAATTATAGTGAAACAATATCCAACATGAATAGAAATGACTCCACATATAGGATGCCTACTTGACAACTCATCTCACTGATGAAAATCACATGTTCATTATCCACATTTGAAAACATTACTGTCCTCTAAAAGTAGTCAAATAAATAATGAATATAATAAAAATAGTCAATTCCATGGTTGACATCATATGGTTTTATAGGAAAATATAAACAATATCCATAGGATTGATTTGGTACCATCATCAGTGTACACCTGTGGAGCTCATTGAAAAAGTTGGTATGGACTCCAACTAGTGTTCTCAACACCCATGGCATGAGAATCATCTCTATGCCTCATAACATAGCATGAGATAGGGAGAGTGAAAAAAGAACGTGTGAATATTTTGAGTCAAAAAAATAACAAAAAAGGGTAATAAGGAAAATAATGATACCTTTGATAATCATTTCCATAACTAGAACTACTGGCTCCACTCTGTTGAATTGACTTTTCCCAAAACCTCTTACCTTATTGAAATGACCACCTCCACCAACACACATAGGACCTGATCCCTATTGATTTGGAATATCAGGTGGTAGGACTCTAAATTCTCTATATCCACATGGTGATGCAAAACCCTGATGTTGAAATGGTCTCAGTATAATAAAATTTTAGCCTGGTGTTGAACCTTTCCACCTCTACAAAACAAGTCTTGTGGAACTACTCATCACTGGATCCGGTGAGGAACACAAACCCCACAATCAAAACACTCTATTTCAATGATCCCAGGAAGTTAACCTAAATCACAAGCATGTGAAGGCATAAAAATAATCGTCTATGATCAAAACTATACTAATCGAAACCTCAATGGTCTTTATGGCTTTGATCTACCACTGAAAAGCCATCTACATGAAGAACTCTGATGGTTCCTCTCTCATGGAAGAACTCCCCATGAGCGCAACCTCTCAATAAAAATTTTATTGTATTGAACATAAAAATAGGTTGGTAATGTGATATATGTTATATAATACACTATTGAATGATGATTTTCTTCCTCAAGACGTAATGTAAAATGCCCCTCATATGGGAAATAGTCTGGGGAAAACACAGAAGGTCATGGAATATGATTCCCATCTCCAACACTGACATACTATCCTTATGAAAGGAGAGTAGCTCCTACATCTTCCTAGAATATATGTTTAATTATGCAACTCCCCCTACAATTCTACTGAATTTAATACCAAAAATTTTATTCCACATTTATCTCTCCCATATAAAATATCCACCACTAACATGTTGCTCCCTGCATCAGACTGACTATAAATGGGACAATGTAATGCACTGAGGACCAGATCTAATTGAAAGAAATCTGAAGCTCCTATATTCATCTCTCTATCTCTATTTATTATCAATTCCCTCTTTCTCCCCCAACTCATACTACTATATAGCATGAAATGTCTTATTCCGTTGATCCTTGACCTCAAATCAATAAACCCTACAATGATCAACTAGATCAGCCTGTTAAACATCAACTACTTGATCCACACATGAACGAAAACCAAGAGACATATCTAATAAGAAAACTAGTATTTCCTAAGGCCAATAAGAATATAATTTTAATTATTATTTATGTTAATACATTTCATTTATTAATCCATTTTACCCTTCCTAAAAACACAATTTATTACAAAAAACACTAGACATTGAAATGAATGTAACTCTCATAGATCATTACCTGAAAAGCATGTACATCTCACTCCCCCAATCAATAAGATCAATGATTGTGATCTAGATCCCTGAAGGGACAAAAAATCCCATGTCTTAGATAGTCTCCTTGGCATATATCATGACCTATAGTAAATTGGAACTTTTTCTATACTGCAACATGAAATACAAACTACGCCAAACTCAAAACTACATCACATCTCTCAACCCAGATCGGTTACCACTCTTTCCTGACCTCATCCCTCTTAATATACCCCTCCTTGTCTAGAAATGAAGAAAGAATGATGTTGACCCCTTGAGTCCTACCTCTAGTAGGCCCCGACAAAGTGACCAACACCAAGGGTACATTGATCTAACAATATGGGATGCATTACAAATTATAAGATATTGGATTGAGATATTAGATGAATCATCCAAAAAACTACAAGACACACACACAAACATATATATATATATATATATATAAAGAACCCAAAAGATTGTCCCTTATTTTATTTATTAATAGAACTGATTAAAAAATAGAAATGTATCCAATATAAATACCCAAATATAAGGCTAAATTATTGACTCATCAAATACCCCATTTCCCGAGCAATTAATTCCATGCACACTCCTCAAAATACTCCTAGAAACCTAAAAATAGTATTACAAACATAGGTTAACCATAAAAGTATACTAATTAGGAAACCCAAATTCTCTTTTTCACATGTGACAGATTTATAATAAATCCACTATGAGAAATGAGAATTAAACAAATAGCACATAAACTAGTATGATAACTATTCCCAACCTCACTAGGACACACTCACCAAGTAACACATGTCATGTAATATAAAATTTTCTAAAAAAATCGATGATCAGGTACCCCCAAACATTCCCACTTATATTGAACACTTTACCAACTTGATTTGTCATGGAACACCATTACCTTCTTGTATACAACAACACATCCTACCCTCAGAGACCTGGACAACAAAACATAGCCTACCAGTGCACTCTTGGGAATCACAATGCATCACATCACCACTCTACCCAAAGAATGATTGGAATTGACATAAAAACCACATCAAAGAAACTTGGAAAATCACATAACAACTCAACAAGAAGAGACCTATGAAAAAAACACCACACGTACAAACACCAGGGCTATCACATGCATCTTGAGGACACCTGGTCCAGAAACCACCATGACTCATAACAACTAGGCTATAACAACCACCATATAAACCACTAAGAGACATCCTTTCACCACAACCAATGCCATATGTACTTATTTAAATTGAGTGACTAGAATAGATAAGGTACCTAGCTATCCAACTCTGCAGCGGTTGTTAGAAGTAATACACCCTCAGGACATTACGGGTGTTCAGAACATTGTTCTTAGCATAGGTGGGGTGAGAATGAAATAAAAATTAAATAAAATTATATGTAAGAAATACCAAACAATTACTCCAAACCTATGTGTTTTCATACAAACAACCAACTCACAATTTCATCAACTTCTACACTACCTCTAAATTCATAACCCTAGACATCGAGCTGCAATGCTCAATTCACATTCCCAACCCCTTCTTGTTTATCTAGTCCTTTTTTCATTATTTATCATCATCCACATTAAAAAACATGACCAACATTTTAAAAATCATTAATAAATTTCTTCTCATTAACTAAACCAACCAAACCTACCCTAATTATTATTAAACTATTATTTATTCATTCCATCAATACAAGGTCAACTATTAATCCATAATCATTTCAAGAAACCCAGTAATAGTAAGGTAGGAGGTGTTGATCCTTGGTAAATTAACCACGTCACATTAATGAAACATTTTACCATAACCTCTAGATAGGGTGTGATGATTCCAATATATTATCAATCTAAAAAATATAATAATTACCCACAAAATACCATTGTACATCTTCAAAATCATCAACCCATTTCATTATATTAAGAGAAACAACCCCCTACTCGCAACCACATCCAAAAATACATTACAATACAACCACTTTGGAATCCCTTATAACTGATCACACCAGACCCATACTTTCCCCACTATACAACCAGATGTAATCCTCTTCACCAACACATAAAAACCACAACAATCCATCACACCACTTCACCTCACATACAAAAAAAAAACTCATTTTAAGATTAAATAAGGAATACATTATTTAATACCACATGTATATTTAATGGTTAACATAACAACACTAGGAATATGGGATTCCATTTATAAGTCAAATATATGTGGCTAAAAGACTATTAAATATAATAAATTAACAAAAACAAAACAACATGCTCTCCAATACCCATCCATTATGAAAAAAAGTACCCCTAACAGTGAATTTTTTTTGGGTAGTTTTTCCCATACATATCCCAATATCAACAAGAAGAAACATATTGTTAGATCATGTTTCACATTTTCCCTAAACCAAATATATTGATTCATAAACCAATTCAACTATAGTTATTTACACTTCCTGGTAGCATAAAAAAATGTGGACGTGCATACCACAGGTAACTGTAATTGGAATCATAAACCAACTACAGCATCAAGAACACATCACTACTTTTGGAAGACATATATGGTATATTCAGTAGGATGTACATGTAAGAAGTAATGAATAAGGGGAAATATATCTTATTTTTAGGAATATTGGATAATTGTAACTAGATTTGATACAATATTTATTGTCCATTAATGACATATCAGGAAAAGTGTTCTTTTTCAAACCATTTAATATCCTCTGGAATCCTAGGGAGTTAATGATATAATTTTTTGGTATTTGAATATTTCTCAGGCCATTTTAAAATTGGAATTAAATCCACATTAACTCAAATAAATACATAAAAACTAAATAAATTGGTAGAACATGAATCATTTCTCATGAGGCACTACCAGTGAAACACTATCAAATGGGGCATTTCTAGATGAGTAAATGCCAGAAAAACACAACTAGATGAAGAATTATTGGATGAGTGATAAATAGTGAGACAATACCAATGAGAAACCACCAGGGTGAAACATTGCAATCTATACATATTTAGGGTGAGACAATACCAGGGGGCCACCGCCAGGGTGAAAAACATCCAATAATCCACTATTACGGTGATAAACTGCAAGAGAGAAACTTCCAGTGAGCCATGGACTGTGTGTGATGACCAATGAGTTCCCATAGAGTGAGTGACCACCGGTGATCCACCACCAGTAGGTGACCATAATGGTGAGACACCACAAGTGAGCCTACGTCATTGGCAGACAATGCCGTCGAGCCACCACCTGGGTGTGAAACCTTCATCAAGGAACTTCAAACATGAAACACCGTTTGGATGAGGTGGTGATGGGATGAGGGCCATTGTATAAATAATTATATATAATGTCATATGTAACATTTTATTTATTATTATTATTATTTTTGAATTTCTATATCATGTTTATTTTTTTCATTAATATTTTTTATGCTTAATTTTTTTTGTAATATTAATTTAATGTTGTGTTGATCATTTTTGTTATGTTTTTTATGTTGAGTAATATAAAAAATATTTTATTAATTTAGAAATAAGTATTCTATTATATTGGGGTTTGTCGTGTAATGTAATAGGACATATCAAAAATATCTAGGAGTCATAATAGAAGAATAACTAAATGATAGAACACTAACCATAATTTATTGATGGGTTGAAGGAGAAAAGTATAAAGATGGATGAATGTTTATTAATTTGTTATAGTATAAAATGAATGATGTTTTATACAATATGGAATACATGTATTATAAAAATAAGAATTAATAAATACTGAATTCAATAGTGAGTATTATTTATAGGAAAATACAATAGTGATGGGAAATCTCAAGGTGTACATATTTTTTAAAATATTTCTGAAAAAATTATTACATAAATAGAAAAGTCTTCATTAAAAATATCATAATTCCAAAATTTAATTATTTTTGTTTTGATTATTGAATGAAAATGATTCATCCCACACATTGATGTTTTTTTAATGATTAACTATATAGGATAAAAATCCTTATAATTTTATGGTCATAAAGAATCTTCATAGATTTAAAAATACATATTATTAAGGCATAAAATGATGAGCATAGGGAGAACCACATGTGTTTAAAAATTTAATGACCTTACCTAATTTAGTTTACATTAGATTAAAATAAGAAATTATCCTTGCGTGAGTAGTGAATGAACTAAAAATTATGTAATGTATGAGATCATTGGAGTCCAATGACCTCTGCATAACCTCAATTCACAGATCAAGTGTCGTTGTGGTTTTTGAGACATTGAAATATTGTCAAATTATGATCCCTAAATTTAATTTATTTGCTCCTAGTTCCTATTATCATATCATTATGAACCAAATAGAAATAATTTTTGGTGAATAGTTTTTTTAAATTTTGAAAAATCTAGATTCACCTCCCACCAACTTCAAGGGTGTCCCATAATTAAATAATTTAAATTTCTGTAAAAAATGTATGACATGGATTTAAACTAATAAATATAATATTTTTTCTTTTAGAATAATTATTCTATGATGAATCCATCATTTTTCAATGATACTCATTTTTAATTTTTATAAAAATGAGACACATTTTAGCTTATAGGGTGTATGCAAATAGATCCTACGGTATATAATTTATTAAAATGATTTATCAATATATAGTGAATGAATTTTTGATTAAATAATGGATAATATTTTAATCAAAATAATTTTCAATTGTATTAAAAATTAATCAACACTATATTTTAACTCATTTAGAACATGAAAAACATTGCAGCTAGTATATAAAAAACTAGTTGTAATTAATGAGTCTATATTTATAGATGAATGTATAATTAGTTTTAATAAAAAAATAATTAGAAAAAATGATAAATCATTCATATTGGATGAAAAATAATAGTAATTGTAACACACAGAGATTTTATAAAAAATATTCCTTTAATTTCATTAATTTCTTGTGTTGTATGCTACACCAAGATTACCTTGCACTATATGCAACACTATTCTTAGATCGTGTTACACACAATTTTGATAATAGTTATTCTACACAACATTGAGTATATATATATATATATATTCAATGTATAAATGAAATATGGTTGGATTATGTTATAAGAAACAACGAAGAATTCTTGCACAACACGCAACCCTGACTTGGCTTGCGTTACACGCAATCGCGACCTTCTTCGATAGTGTGTGTTGTACGCAATATCGGGTTTTACTAAACAACGAAATATTGTTTTAATATTATTATGAACTATCCATTATGAATAGTATGAACTATATTTTTTATTTTATAACATTATTATTCATCTTACAAATATTCTAGAACATGGTATAAGAACAAAATAAATTTTTCGGGTAAAATAAGTATTTTTCAAAAAATGCAGTTTTGCCGCCTTTTAATGGCGCACCCACTTTAAATCTAGTTTTTGACATGTTTATAATTTCAATTTTACAAAATAAAATTCATATTTGGAATCAAGAAATAAAAAATTACTTTGGATAATTTTTTCATATTATTCTGGTAACTTTCATATTTTGATGAATAGTAAAAACACGCTATATTTTAATTAAAAACAACTTTTTTCATCGCAATAATTTATGTGGTTAAGTTATAATATTTAATGGTTTTAAAGGATAAATAGAATATATTTTTACCATTTAATATAATTTATGTCATTATCATTGACTTTACATTAAATTTGTAGGTTAAATCAATTCAATCTTTTGCAATGTTTTAATGAAAAACTCGTTTCCTTCCGACAATGGGATTAATTTTAATTTAATTTCTGCAAATTTTGTGTATTGAATTTGGAAAAATGGATTCCATATTTGGAAGCATTGGATCCAAATTATGTTAATAAGCTATTTTTATTTTTGGGAATTATGAATAGTAACTACGGTAAATTTTATTTACCATAGTTAAAGGTAAATCGGGTAATTAAGGGTAAATATAATATTATAAAATTACCATAACACATGCCAAATTTTTATTGGATGGATAAAAGTAGACCCATATAACCTAATGGTCGGATTATATTCTTTTTATGAACTTTGGACCCTGAAAATAATTTAATTATTATTAAAACCAAAGAAAGTGACAACATGTCACTCTCTTAAATCTTATAAGTATAATAATTTTAATTTAGTGATAAACATCATAAAACTTCGAACATAAATAGTCTCCAGAAATATAATTAAATTATCTACATCATGATAATTTATTTAGAATTTTTATGGATTAAATAATTGTCATTAATGGTGATACATTAATGATACAGAAATTATTTATTATGTGAAAAATAAGTAATATAGTTTTTATAGAAATAATAATACCTATTAAAAGGCCCACAAACCTGACCAAAACTTATTGGTAGTGTATATATATATACCTTAATCATCCAATGACCTAATATATAACCCTTTGGATCCTTATGAAAGTTATTATGACACTTATATTATTTAATTTAAAATGATGCCAAAGTTGTCACCTTCAGAATTTAATAAATATAACAATTTAAATATTGTGATTTTAAGATGATAAATTATATTAAAATTATTATTGTGAAAGGTAATAGATTTAGAGTCATCATAGGATTTTATTTTAAATTTTTATGCAACAAATCAGTATATTAAATAATTATACAAAAATGTTCTAGTAATTATTTTATTAAGAGATAAACCAAATAAATGGTTTAAAAAAATTATTATATGAATTATTTAATGTGATCCACTAATTTTATAGACACATATGACATTTTATGAATCTATTAAAGCTTTTAGTTCGAACATATCTTCTGTATATATTTTATTTAAATTCAAATAAATGAATAGTGTCAAAATTGACACTATTGTTATTTTATAAAAATAACATATCATAAAAATGTTTAAAATCACAAAAATATTTAAAAATTTTAAATTTAAATTTATATGGTCTATAATTTTATAAATTAAACAATTTTGGAAAATTCACAACAAATAAGTAATTATTTGTAATAATTTAAAATTTAGAATTTTATTACCACAAATAAACTTAAATAGATTAAATAAGGATAAATTGAAATGATAAGGTTTAAAATAAGATCCAAACAAGTCTAAATTTGATTGGTTGATGATATTACAACCCTATATCATCTAATATTCGAATATGAGTCATTTTTTGAGGTTTTTAAGTGGGGTTAGATTTATTATAAATTAATATTTTTAAGAATTCCAAAGGTGCCCCTCTCCTCCCTTATAAAAGGGCACATCCTCCCTCTCTTCCTCACACCACTTTGAGCCTTCAAGCTCAAAACACCCCTGCCCAATTATCTTCTAGGATTCCCTAGAAACATCCTAGAGGGTGTGGTATTCTTCAAAGACCAATATTAGTATCCTAAGATGAGGTTTTAAAAAGGCACTTCAAAGAAGAGGTAATGTCTGTTACCGATTCTTTCGACGTTATTTATTCTTCCACATCTTCTTGTTTAGTTGTTTCATTATGAGGTAATAACATAATTATCACTCATATAGTGATATGTTATTATAATTATCAAACAACCCTATTTCACCATCTATCCATCCTACGGAAAACGAAAATCACCACGCGTGCGTACGTACGGAATACCGTCTCCACGCCGTGGTGTAATCTTTTTTTCCACCAAAA
Organism: Viscum album; assembly: GCA_963277665.1. Classification (NCBI taxonomy): domain Eukaryota; kingdom Viridiplantae; phylum Streptophyta; class Magnoliopsida; order Santalales; family Viscaceae; genus Viscum; species Viscum album. The sequence goes on along the minus strand of OY728143.1, from coordinate 49,208,100 downwards.
CCTTACATGGATGGGTATATTGGAGTAAAGAATAAAAAAAATAGTTATTATAACATCATACTGATTCTGATATATTGTATCATCCACTCCAATTCAATTCAATAATTATGGAAACGATATCATCGCTCGTGCGTACGTACGGACTACCGTCTCCACAACGCGATGTGATTCATTCTCCATGTTAACCATTTAAGAATGATTGTAAAGTATATATAATCAATAATAATGAAATATATGACATTATAAAGCTACTGGATTTATGTATATATGTATGTCATCTACTTAATTCCATTCAACTCAATAAGGAAACGAAAACAGCGTTCATGCGTACATACGGCCTACTATCTCCATGAACGGTGTATTTTTTTCCATTTATAAATCTATTATATATATGTATATTCTGAATATATGTTATATATAAATCATGTTTTATATTCTTTAATTATGTAATCGTGATCTATGTAATCATATGAATAATTACAAGTCGAAACACGGACGACAAATGAAACGATTTTACCCAAAACACTCATTAACATGGAATTTACAATAGAGCGGGTAATTTAAAGTCATAAGTGAACCATATATGATATCATAACAATGAATATGATTCTCTAATAAGTCAATGAAATTATTTAAATCATTATACAGGAGGTTTGGATACATACGAAGCATATCGGACATAAGGTAAGGGATAAATTTTGCAAATCTCATTTTTATCCGAGATTGCTTATTCGTAAGTATTTATTGGGGTTATTTCTATCATACCTATCCATGTTTTATAAAAAAAATTCATGTATTTTTAAAGTCATTTTTACCCTTTTTTGACTTTTTTGACTTTTACTACATGTTATGTAAGGAATCTTTCTTTTGTTTACGTTACGAGGTACATTTTTTGACTTTTTCAACAAAAGTACGACAAGAATGTTTTTTCAACTTATACGACATGAAAGGATTTTTATAGATTCATAAAGCCTTATTTTCAGGAAGCTTCCTCCAAAATATTTCATTACTGTTTTCAATAAAATATCATTCTTTTAAAATTGAATGATTTTTTTGAAAAGAAATTGATTTTGAAGAAAAAAAGATATTTTCCTCAAGAATTCATTTAAAGTATTTTATCAAAACCATTTTTCATCTAAGATGACATTATTTCATATGTGTAAGTTTCAAGTATCATGTCTCTATGATTTAAATGGTTTCACTTTTATTATTATGAAATGATATCCATTTCTTTTATATGGATTATGTGATGATGGAATGATGTTCATGAAACCCATTTTGTTTATTGGGTTATTATGAATGTTGTATGTTTTTGTGTGTGGCACAAGTAAGAATGATTTCATTATTAGGTGGGTGGGACCTATATCTCCCTCAAATGCATTGGGTAAAGATTTTATATCTCATGAGATAGACATGGCTGGAACGGTATGTTAATTCAGTTCAGTTTTACAGGACTGAAACGAGGAGTCAACTCGATTCAGAATGGGACTTTGTCCACTAAGATGGTCTTGGCAGCAATGCCTTGGCTACTATGGAAATCATTACATGTGCTTAACGGATGCCACAATTACATGTTTTATTCCCATTGTATTTTATCATGGTTTATGATCCATTATGATCTATACCTTATGTACTTCCATGTTTTATGTCGTTGCTCAAGATTTTAATGTTTAAACATTATGTTTATGTTTTTTTTAGTTCCAATGTATATGGTATGTTTTATTTTATCCATGCTTACCCATACTGAGCATTTGAGCTCACCCTTTTTATGTTTTATTTTCCCCCAGGATGAAAAGAAAGGTTTTAGGTTAGGAAACAAAAACTGGAAGATCATTATGAGATGTTAAAGATCTTTCACCACGGTTAGAATTTTACGTTCCAAGTTTCTAAAGACACTAAACTATTACCTCCTTATGTGTCTGTTTTTTTTATGTATTAAGTATTCCGCAAAATTAATATAATGTCCAAGTACGTCATGATTAGGGTCTCTAGAGTTGGTATCAGAGGAAGGTTTAGTCAACCTTTGGAAACTAGGATACGAAAACGTTAGTGAGATCCCTAGAGATATTTCTAAGGTATGTGTAGGGATGTACCTAAGGATAAGAATACGTATAGGATATAGTCCTAGAACTACGATAACGATCTTATAATTTAACCTAAGATGTTAGATATTGAGGGTGCTCCCCCTTTACTATGTTTTTTTCCCTAGAATGATTTTTGCCTCTCACACTATTCATTTTGGGTATTAGAAAATTGCTGGAAATAGGAAGAGTCATGATAATGGAGGATATGATGGAAAATGGAATGATATTCATCATGATAAACCAAATGAAATGGGATTTGGAAGTCCAAACATCGTCATTATGCCTAATAAGCAATCTCATAATATGATCAATAATCTCAACTTTGGTAAGTTTCCCGACATAGATAATAAGAGAAATATGGAGTTTCATGATGATCATAGAGGAAAGAAAGTTAAATTTCCCGCATGTAAATCATGTGGGAAGAGGCATCAGGGAGATTGTTTCAAAGTAACTGGAAGATGCTTTGGGTGTGGAAAAGAAGGACACAAATCCAGTAAGTGCAAAGGAAAAGGTTCAGTTTACACCATGGACAAGGATAATGGTATTGCTACGACATCAACAATGATTAGATGTTTTAAATGTGGAATGTATGGGCATTATGCAAATAAATTCCCTAATGGAAAATCTCATGAAGAGAATCAGCATGGTCATATCGGTAGTATTTATGTGGATGATGATGAAGAGACTACAAATGATATGTGAGATTAAAGAATTGTTGAAGACCGGTCAATGGTTTAAGAAGGTAGTGGAATGATTACATGTTTATCAAGTGTAATGTTGTATAAGTAATCTCATGGTACTATGGAATAAAGAGACATATAAGGATTGTTACACTGTTGTCTTTCCTTGTGTTTTGAACGTTTATGATTAATGGTACCAGTATCCATAAAGGTTATTTAGATATTTTTGGAATGTATATGATATGCGTATAAGGAAGGGATAAGGAGAAAATTAAATGTTTGATAGTATTCAAGAGCTCATGACTAATATAAGGAGAAGGTTATATCATGGTTTGAGTATATAGAATTTTTGGATTCTGGAAAGAGTTAACTTTTGATAGCATTCATGTTTTCACTAAGGTTTAATGAGTATTCATTTTTCAAGAGAATACGTGATTAAGGTATTCACATGTTTGGAATGTGACCAACAAGACATATCGTATGATATATGGGGATCAACGATGGTATTAAATCTCTGGTAATCATTTTCAGTATATTATGAGAGTGGACTGCGGTATTATGGATAAGACTAAAGATTGGAATTGATTATGTTGGATATAAGGTAGTATTTTTTAAGGATAGATGTTTTTTCGATGTTATTGATGGGATGTTATAGTAACATATTTTTAGAAAAAGGACAACCTGCAATACGCGCAACATCCCATCGCGTTGGACAAGGCTGTGGGAATCTAATCCACAACCGAAGTGCTACTGGCCTTTATCGCCTACCACTGGCCTATAGGAAGTCCCTGGTTTGTAGAAACAATTTTTATTTCATTAAGAGGTATGATATATGAAGTATAAGTTCATTTTTGGAACCATATACGATTAATCTAACCATATGATGGACTTATAACTTTTGATAACCTTTTTTTGAAAGAGATGGAATGACCCATCATTCTATCACATGATCTGCTAACACATCACGAATAACAAATTCAACTTCATTTCGTTAAGGGATGAAGTGGAAATTTTTCAATTAATGAACAATGGTGAGATTGTACCAAAATCATGCAAGTATTTCTTTTAATTCATCATCTTTAGGGAAACGATCTTGAAAACAAAAAAAATTGTCCTAGTTCCCTTATATCCGATGAATCAGATGGTACCTTAGATGATCACAAATCAATAGCTTTGTGATTGTTGGATTTTTCATAGCCATGTTCTCTACCACTCTCCATCAGAACTTGATGGTTAGATTTTTCTTACATATACATATTTTAACCTATGTTATCTTACGTGGAAACCCAGTGATGATTTAATTTGGGTAACCATTACATTTCATACTTTAGTTTTTAAAGCCATGTTTTGGTATTCCTTTTTACGATGTGGGTTTCTATTAAACAAACATTCAAGTAGTAAACCATTTATAACCCTGACGAATTTCGAGGGAGAAATTCATTTTAAGGGGGGTAGAATGTAACACCCCGATATTTTATGAAAAATATTCCTTTATTTTCATTAATGTCTTGTGTTGTATTCTACACAAAGATTACCTTGCGCTATACGCAACAATATTCTTGGTTCGTGTTACACACAATTTTGATAATAGTTATTCTACACAACATTGAGTATATATATATATATATATATATTCAATGTATAAATGAAATATGGTTGGATTCTATTATAGGAAACAATGAAAATTCTTGAACAACACGCAACCCTGACTTCGCTTGCGTTACACGCAATCGCGACCTTCCTCGATAGCGTGTGTTGTACGCAATACCGGGTTTTACTAAACAACGATATAGTATTATAATATTATTATGAACTAGCCGTTATGAAGAGTATTAACTAAATTTTGAATTTTATAACATTATTATTTATATTACACATTTTATAGAACATGGTATAAGAACAAATTAAAATTTTCGGGTAAAATAAGTATTTTTTAAAAAATGCAGTTTTGCCGCCTTTTGATGGCGCACCCACATTAAATCAAGATTTTAACATGTTATTAAGTACAATTTGACAAAATAAAATTCTTCTTTGGAATCAATAAATAAATATTTACATTGGATAAATTTTTCATTTTATTCTGGTGACTTTCATATTTTGATGAATAGTAAAAACACGCTATATTTTAATTAAAAACAACTTTTTTCATCGCAATAATTTATATGGTTAAATTATAATATTGAATGGTTTTAAAGTATAAATAGAAAATATTTTTACCATTTAATATAATTTATGTCATTATCATTGATTTTACATTAAATTTGTAGGTTAAATCAATTCAATCTTTTGCAATGTTTTAAAGAAAAACCCATTTTCTTCCGACAATGGGATTAATTTTAATTTAATTTATGCAACTTTTGTGTATTGAATTTGGAAAAATGGATTCAATATTTGGAATAATTGGGTCCAAATTATGTTAATATGCTACTTTTTATTTTTGGGAATTATGAATAGTAACTACGGTAAATTTTATTTTCCATAGTTAAAGGTAAATCGGGTAATTAAGGGTAAATATAATAATATAAAATTACCCTAACACATGAAAAAATTCTATTGGATGGCTAAAAGTAGACCCATATAACCTAAGGGTCGGATTAGATTCATTTCATGGACATTTGACCATGAAAATAATTTAATTATTATTAAAACCAAAGAAAGTGACAACATGTCACTCTCTTAAATCTTATAAGTATAATAATTTTAATTTAGTGATAAACATCATAAAACTTCGAAAATGAATAATCTCCAGAAATATAATAAAATTATCTACTTCATGATAATTTATTTAGAATTTTTAGGGATTAAATAATTGTCATTAATGGTGATACATTAATGATACTGAAATTATTTATTAAGTGAAAAATAGGTGATATAGTTTTTATTGAAATAATAATACCCATTAAAAGTCCCACAAACCTGACCAAAACATATTGCTAGTGTATATATATATACATTAATAATCTAATGAACTAATATATAACCGTTTGGATCCTTATAAAAGTGATTATGACACTTATATTATTTAATTTAAAATGATGCCAAAGTTGTCACCTTCATAATTTAATAAATATAACAATTTAAATATTGTGATTTTAAGATGATAAATTCTAGTAAAAGTATTATTGTGAAAGGTAATAGATATATCTTCATCATCGGATTTTATTTTAAATTTGTATGAAACAAATCAGTATATTAAATAATTACACAAAAATGTTGTAGTAATTATTTTATTAAGAGATAAACCAAATAAATGGTTTTAAAAAATAATAAAATATATATTATATGAACTATTTAATGTGATCCACTAATTTTATAGACACATATTACCTTTTATTAATTTATTAAGTCTTTTAGTTCGAACATATCTTTTGTATATATTTTATTTAAATTCAAATAAATGAATAGTGTCAAAATTGACACTATTGTTATTTTATAGAAATTACATATTATAAAATTGATTAAAAATCACAAAAATATTTAAAATTTAAATTTAAATTTATATGGTCAATAATGTTATAAAGTAAACAATTATGGAAAATCCACAACAAATAAGTATTTATTTTTTATAATTTAAAATTTAGAATTTTATTAGCACAAATAAACTTAAATAGGTTAAATAAGGATAAATCAAAATTCTAAGGTTTAAAATAAGATCCAAACATGTCTAAATTTGATTGGATGATGAGATTACAACCCTATATCATCTAATAATTGAATATGAGTCATATTTGGAGGTTTTTAAGTGGGGTTAGATTTATTATAAATTAATATTTTTAAGAATTCCAAAGGTGCCCCTCTACTCCCTTATAAAAGGGCACCTCCTACCTCTCTTCCTCACACCACTTTGAGCCTTCAAGCTCGTCCAAAACCTTCCCAATTATCTTCTCCACTTCCCTAGAAACATCCTAGAGGTTCTGGTCTTCTTCAAAGACAAATATTAGTGCCCTAAAAGGAGGTTTCAAAAAGGCGCTTCAAAGAAGAGGTAATGTCCGTTACCGATTATTTCAACTTTATTTCTTCTTCCACTTCTTCTTATTTAGTTGTTTCATTATTAAGTAATAACATCAGTATAACTAATATACTGATATGTTATTATAATTATGAAATAAACCTATTTCACCATCTATCCATCCTACGGAAAATGAAAATCACCACGCGTGCGTACGTACGGAATACCGTCTCCAGGCCGTGGTGTAATCTGTTTTTCCACCAACACCTTACATGGATGGGTATAATGGTGTAATGAATAACTATACATAGTTATTATAACATAATTCTTATTCTGATATATTGTATCATCCACTCCAATTCAATTCAATAATTATGGAAACGATATCATCGCTCGTGCGTACGTACGGACTACCGTCTCCACGATGCGATGAGATTCATTCTCCATGTTAACCATTTAAGAATGATTATAAATTATATGTATGCAATAATAATGAAATATATGACATTATAAAGCTACTGGATTTATTTATATATGTATGTCATCTACTTAATTCCATTCAACTCAATAAGGAAACGAAAACAGCGTTCATGCGTACGTACGACCTACCATCTCCATGAATGGTGTATTTCTTTCCATTTATCGATCTATTATATATATGTATATTATGGATATATATAATATATAAATCATGTTTTATATTCTGGAATTATGTAATCATGATCTAAGTAATCATATGAATAATTACAAGTCAAAACACGGACGACAAATGAAACGATTTTACCCAAAACACTCTTTAACATGGAATTTTCAAAAGAACGGGTAATGTAAAGTCATAAGTGAACCATATATGATATCATAACAATGAATATGATTATGTAATAAGTCTAGGAAATTATTTAAATCATTATACAGGAGGTTCGGATACATATGAAGCATATCAGACATAAGGTAAGGGATAAATTTTGCAAATCTCATTTTTATCTGAGATTGATTATTCGTAAGTATTTACTGGGGTTATTTATATCATCCATTTCCATGTTTTATAAAAGTGTTTTCATGTATGTTTATATTCATTTTTACCCATTTTGGAATTTTTGACTTTTACTACATGTTATATAAGGAATCTTTCTTTTGTTTACGTTACGAGGTACTTTTTTGACTTTTTCGACAAAATTATGAGAAGAATGTTTTTTTAACTTATACGACATGAAAGGATTTTTACGGTTTCATAATGAAATATTTTCATGAAGTTTCCTCCAAAATATTTCATTACTATTTTCAACAAAATATCTTTCTTTTAAAATTGCATGACGTTTTGTGAAAAGAAATTGATTTTGAAGAAGAAAGGATATTTTCCTCAAGAATTCATTTCAAGTATTTTATCAAAACCATTTTTCATCTAAGATGACATTATTTCATATGTGTATGTTTCAAGCATCATGTCTCTATGATTTAAATGGTTTCACTTTTCTTATTATGAAATGATATCCATTTCGTTTATATGGATTATGTGATGATGGAATGATGTTTGTGAAACCCGTTTTGTTTATTGGGTTATTATGAATGATTTATGTTTTTTTGTGGAACAAGTAAGAATGATTTCATTATGAGATGGGTGGGACCTATATCTCCCTCCAATGCCTTGGGTAAAGATTTTATATCTCATGAGATAGACATGGCTGGAACGGTAATTTAATTTGGTTCTGTGTTATAGGACTGAAACAAGGAGTGAACTCGATTCAGAATGGGACTTTGTCAACTAAGATGGACTTGGAAGAAATGCCTTGGCTACTATGGAAATCATTACATGTGCTTAATGGATTCCACAATTACATGTTTTATTCCCATGCTATTTTATCATGGTTTATGTTTCATTATGATCTATGCCTTATGTACTTCCGAGTTTTATGTCGTTGCTCAAGATTTTAATTTATAAACATTATGTTCATGTTTTTTTAGTTCCAATGTATATAGTATGTTTTATTTTATCCATGATTACCCTTACTGAGCATTTGAACTCACCCTTTTTATGTTTTATTTTCCCCCAGGATCAAAAGAAAGGTTTTAGGTCAGGAATCAAAAAGTGGAAGATCTTTATTAGATGTTGAAGATCTTTCACCACGATTAGAAGATTACGTTCCATGTTTCCAAAGACACTAAACCACTATGGTCCTTGTGTGTCTTATTTTGTTATGTATTAAGTATTCTGCAAAAGTAATGTTATTTCCATGTATGTCGATCTTAGGGTCTCTACAGTAATTATATACTATAGATCGAAACATCAATCATGATTATCAATAATTAATTTATTGTTTAATATAATTTTTTTATATGATCCCTAAAAGTATATAAATTTTGAGTCATGATTATAGAGTGATTGATGTATTGATTCACCTTGTGACATGAAAACTACATCCAATTTCTATTATATAGTTAATCCATGACATGATCATGATGCTAAATAGTTTTATATATGAGAAATAGACCAATTGTGTTTTGTGCCTAATGTCGAAAATGCACTCATTGAATATTTCATTTTTTAGAATAAAATACATTGAGGACAATTTCTGGCCTTTAATGAAGTCATAATGAATATCTACAATGATGATAGTAAAAATGTATTAACATAAATATGTTTTCGAACAAGTTGGATGGAAGATAATAAAAAAAAGATAAGTTAATGTATTATCACACTAAATACGCAACACATTGGTAGGAAGAAACATTTTATTGAAACAATAATATTGATTAAGGATATGAATTCAATAATTAAAGAGACATATAAAAAGATCATCTAACATGGGGAGAGGATGATGACTAATTATAAAATGAATAAGTATCCTCCTATAGAATCATAAATTACTTCATATTTAAAACCACTAAATTTTGAATAATTATATAATATATATATTCAAATTATATAAATAATAAATGAATTTCAAAACAATATATCTAAAATATTGTAATTTAATGTTTGATTAGAACACATGATGAGTGTGTGTCGAGATATAAATGGTCATCAAAGAGGACAAATGCCTACAACATCGATATTCTAATGAATAAATTACAAAATGAGGAGTAATTTTAAGGTGAATAATTTAAATCCAATAACCATAATAATTTAAATAAAATGATACCATGATATTTAAGGATAATTAAAAGAGGAAAATTTTCATTACCATATTCATGGGACTTTAAACAATTAAAAAAGAAATCATTTTTACTAAAAAACTAATTCATGGAAAGAGATTGTGGTATAAGAAAAATTAAAAGGATGAATCATCATGTATCATTCATAGATTGATCAAAATATCCATAATGGGAATAAAATATACATGAGTTTGAAAAAATTATAGTTGTTCACTCACACTATCCTTCTTGGAACGAAATAAATAAATCCATGAGTGAAAAGAGGAATAAAATGTTACATTAATATATATAAATTAATATGTGAGAGAAATGAAAGCATAGTCAATGATTAATGAATGTGTTCCCATAATCCATAAATTATTGCAATTTTTAAAGATAATGTTATCAATTGAAAATATATAAATTATTCATTATGGAAAATTATGAATATATGTTTAAGGAATTCGTGAGTGGTTTCAAATATAAAACTATAATGTATGAGAAAAAGATATGTGGAGTTATCATTTCTTGGAAAAATATTAACAAATTATACCAAAAAGTGGGAACATTAATTGAGGAAAAAAATAAAAAGTTGGAGTTGAAGAATAGTTCATATAAACACTAAAACAATGAAGGAAAAAAATTATCAGACTAGAAATTATTATTTTTGTATGTGGTGTTGTTAACAAATGAACTACAATGTTTCCTTGTAATGAAATTGGAAGTAATGTTTTGGTCTATGAATATTTTCCACAATCATCACCATGAAAATGATATAGATATACTCTCCATATTTTTTTCAAAATTAGATCTATCTATTTTTGAAGTGGTGTAAAATTATACATGAGATACAATCCATGGGGTGTTATTGACAAAGAAGAAGAAATTAGATTGATTTTTATATTATAAGTAATAATAAGGGTATTGTGTTTTATTTCATTAAGGAATAAATGGAAGGTGTAATGTTAGATTTATTATATATATTAATTCAAATATGTCCTAAATAAAATTATAAAATGATGTCAAATAAAACAATGACTCAACCATGGGTGTCATGAAATGACATTGATATTGTTTGATGAATATTATGGATGCATGATAAAATAAATAACTATATATTTTATAGATACTAATATAGAAATAATATTTTTAAGGGCCTTATCATGACTTTTCAATTACAATATGTAAACACTAGTATTCATCCAGTGATATCCTCATGCATTAAATGAAATATCAGGTAAATATTATTCATGAAAAAGATGAAGGACTAATACATTGTCCTACAAGAAACCCGTGTTTTTTGTTTACACACATGTATTGAATAAATAATTTATTTTTAATGATATTAAAAAAAATTAAATGGAATTTTTATAGGTATTCAATGGTTTCCTCATTCACAAGATTGTATTCGTACATGGTGCTAAAATTAAGATCAATATTGTGCTGATCATTCAAAATATATTTAGTAAATGAGAGAAATTGAATCACTCTGAATAATGGATGAAAATTTATATCATGTTTTTTTACATATTAATGTTAATATATATATTTATATATATATTGATACTCATTATGGTATGACTCATATTCACTGTAATCTTATTTTTTTTGGTCATTTTTTGTGTATGTTTGATTGATATCATGGGGTTAGTTGAATAAATTTAATCTCTAAACATAATTTATTAGAGTGTGTATTTTTAAGAGTGTCATGGAAAATATTAAGATTTATGACATTATATTATGCTTCCTACAATGTTATTTGGTTCAATATAGTTATTTGAAATTTATATGAACCAAATTTCATGTGGAATATTCTCTTGCTGACAACATTTATTTAGAATGATGTATTTATATAAATATAATGATAATCAAATCATGGAATATAAAAACATATGAAATTTATTCATCATGGTGTTCCATGGTATTAATAAGAACATTATAATTTTATTCACTAACCATATATATCAACTTGTATAAGGATAAATAGCTATCACATATATGATAAATATTCTAGTGGTTCTTTTTACCAAATGGTATCACCAGTTGTAAAATAAATATATTTTCATTCAAAATGTGTTTTTTGAGGCAATAATACATGTTATGGATATTATTCGTGAAACATCGTATTTTATAAAATGTATATAAATATATATATCCAATTGTTCAAATTTTGAATTAATTTTCTTTTATTTAATTGTTTGCAGATATAAATATAGAATGAATATATTTGAGGCCAACATCAAATGGAATAAGAAGAGAAAAAATTTTATATATGAAGATAAAATCCTATAAATCAATTATTTATTAATTATAGAGTTTCATATTTTTCATAATTATACAATGGTAGATAATATTAAATGTATTTGGATTATAAATTTTGAATTTTATAGGGAGTATGGTTGGGAGGATTTTAGCTATGAAAATAGGTCTGAATGGATGAGTGTATGTAATCTAAAATTATGTTAAGAAACCCCTTTTAATTTTATATAAAATTGGATAGGAATGTTATAGAAACCCTAAAAATACACATGGATTCATCTTTTTGAAGTTAGATTGAAAAAAGTGTGTAAGGTCCTATATCATTGTGGATGAAACCTATTCATATTTTCAATGGTCAAAGTGATTAGACGTGTCTTAGAATAAGTTTTGAGAGGTTTGATAATATAAAAGCTAAATGGAGTGGATTATATGTTGTGTAACCACATTACATGAGGTGACATCATGTTTTATGGATTTTTTCACGACATTACATAAGGGTTCACAATGTGAAATATTTTGGTGTTTGAAAAATAAAATAAATCATTGAGATTATTTTTTTTTGGAAAACTCATCCTTGATGAATTGTATGACATGAAAGGGGGTTAAAAATCATGTAATTCCTCAACATTTAATTTTTAGGTGTTTTCAATCCACTCATTATTCGTAAAAAAATATTGATGTAGAATCTCTCCCTCATCCCCAGGTGACCCGAAGACCCCCCCTTCAACGTTTTTGGTAATCCTTTATCTAGAAATGATCCCTATCTCCCTCAATCAATGTGTAGAGATCCATTTTATATAAAAGGTATGATATAACTCATTTCTTGAGGTTTTTTTGATCTTTTCGACTTTTTTCCCTTTTCCATTTGATGACGCAAGATATCCTTATTTTAATGAAATTTGGATGGTGGTTGTTTTTCACAGTTTTGTCTTGACATCCTCGGGTTGATGAAATTGTCACATTAGAGGTGATCATGATCTATTCTCATGAAAATATTGCTAAAAACCTTTTGAGTTTTGGGATTAGATAATTCACTATTTATATATGTTCAATTTTTTAGTTATCCTGATTTATCCCTTTGGATTTCAATTAAATTAACATAATAATTATATGATCCAGATTAATGAAATTGGTATTGATCAAGTATTGATGTTGTTCTTTTGTACTATGATGACTGTTTTCCACATGATTTACTAGATCGTGTGATATCTATTCCTTTCTTCATTTATCATTTTTTCCATATTGTGATTGGTAAAGGTAATTAATACAAAATTTATTTTAGATTAATTGGATAATAGATAAACACATTTTTTGATGTCTCCGGCTGTGGTTGTTCAATTTTTTTGATAAGAAATTTGATTATTGTGATCAGGTTTAATATAATTGGTTGAAGAATATAAACCATTTGGATTCAAGTTCATAAATGTATAAAAGGAATGTTATTATAACTGTTAATTTATTTTGTGATAGTTTGTGATAGCTTGGTTCATAGGTTTCCCATAGTTGGATCCAATGAATAATTACTTTTGTAATTATAGATGGAATAAGAATTAGTTTTCTGATAATGTAATGTTTTGTTGGATTTGGGTTACCCAATTTCTTATACAAGACAAGTGCCTTATTCTTGGATCAATGAGAGATCATTATGTATGATTGATTAATTCCTTGATTTGGTTCTGAGACCTAATTGTTATGTCTGTTTATGCTGCATGTGAGGTGCTCTATAAAGGAGGCATGTGGTTATGGGGACTGAGAGTCCCAGATGTCACTAGATCTTGGGATGACAGAGAATTGGGGGATACTGTGTGATGTAGGTGTAGAGACGCCAAGGGGTTGTTTTAAGAGACGAAGCCCATATTTTAATGATGAATTGGTTTAGGCAAGTGGGTGTCATAGAGGACATTGGGGATGATGGAATGGGTTGATGTTGGGCTTACCCTTTTATGCTAAAATGGTTTCTGTTGAATCAGTTGTATTTTTATCTACTATACACTCCCAAATGATTGTGGTATATGGCATTTCATACCCTCCATCCAAAACAAGAATCATTGAATGAGGTATACCACATGCTTTCCGTGTATAGACTCTTGATAATGGTTGGGTCTAGTCTTTTGCTAGAGGTGGAAATTATAATACGTGTATCTCATCTACCTTCCATGTGGACCCCCTTCTCTTTGGTATCGTATAATAAATATCATGAATTCCAAGGGGTATTGAAAATGGTAACGTTATTAAATAAAATTGTAAATGATCATTAAACCATCAGTTTGGAGGTTGATAGGATGCAGTGTTGTGGTTATTGTTTCGTGAGAAGTCGTGGTCTTGGATGGGTTATACCATGAGGTTATTGAACATTGTTTTGATGATAATGTAATTAAATGTTGGAAATAATAAATCTTAATTAATGTATAATTATTTAATTAATGTAATGTGAAACTACTTAATAGGGATAAGATGACATAATATTTATCTCAAAATGGTTATGTTTTAATAGGATATCTACTCATAGTAGTGGAAGTCCAGAGTCGAACAGACGTTTGATGTAGTTGAATCTAATAATTTTTTCCCCATAGTATTTTTCTGAGATATATTATACCATGTAATTTTTGTGCTTCAATATGCTAATCCATCAGGTCGATTAGGAAAAGAAATTCCCTAGGGACTCTGATCCTTAGGGGGTGTTTTCCCCAGCATCCTCATGGAAGGATGGATGGATAACCACCCCTGTTAGCCCCCTCTATTCTCTTGGTAGTCACTTGTTCTAGTATACATGAGAGTTATTTTTACAAATATATGTCATTAGAGTATGTAATGGATTATGGTTATTTAGGCACATTTAATCTAGATATAGATGAACATGGAATACTATTGGTGTAACTTGTATTTGTTATGATGGATTGAAGATCCTTACTCGGTGTACTGGTTCTGATGGCTTTTTGTATAATATATGAAGTATGATAAAAATTATAAAATCTATGGTAGATCTATGAAACTACCTTTTTTACTTTTGATTATTTGGGTGTGGTTTTTTTCATCAACAAGGTGCACATTTTTGTGATTCACCAAGGTATCTTCGTGATATCAATTTTGGAGAGAGATTCTCGGGATTTGCAACGTTGGAAAAATATGAAAACTTGTGGGGAAGTTGTAGTGGGGTACCCTTGATCATATTTATTATATTATATACTTTTATTTTTAATAAATGGATAGGGTATCTATGGTGTGGTTGGGAAAATAGTATACATAATTAGTTGTTGAGTTAGTTTCACTTATTGTTCATGTTTCTTTATCATTATTTATTTACTTATTGACAAGAGGCTTTTGGGAAGATCATATTAAGTATACATTTATAATCACACGATGTTATATAAACCATTTTCAGGTATAAATGAAAATTATATAGATTATAAGGGTGAGTACTGACTTGGGATTTTTGCAAATTCTTTTTGGGCTTTGTGGTCTCTTCCATTTTACATTCCTTCTCAACTTCATGTTTCCCATTCTATTGTAGTAGTTCATTCCTAAGACTACATATGGGCACATGATATTTCCATTAAATTGTATTCTGGGTAGGACATGGTTTGTGTCTATATTATCTTTAACATTTCCATATGTTCTCTTAAATGGTAATTCCTTCCATTTATGTGTTGACATTACAATAGGTGAATGTAAAAATCTCGACGCATACTAGAGGCAGGAATCAAGTATCATTATCTCTCTTCTCACATTTCTGGCCCTATAGGAGAACAAATTCAGGGGAGGGGTCATGAAAGAGTGGTATTAGCAATTTTTAGTAGGGATAGTAGGAAGTTTGTATTTAGTCAAATGTTATATTTCTTGGTTTCGTATATGAAATTTTGTGGGTCATGTTTATAAAGTGTCGTAAAAATTAGGGACTGATTGATTCATATATATTTAGCCACCTATTTTATATGATTCATTGACCATTATGATTATAGTGCATAGAAAATGATGTGATACTTGTTGTAGGGTAGATCCCAATGAAATGATCACTCCTCATTATTCTTTTTCCATGTGTTCGAATGGATCGACCATAGGAAACGTTAACCAAATATGAATAAACTAAAACAATTAATTAATGTTAATTTCTTCCATATTACAGGTTTAAGAGCTACAAATTTTTTTTCATTATTATTTATTGACCCAAGTAGATATCATCAATATGTTCACTTGGATTCTGTTAATTAGGTTCTTCTATAAGATCACCGCATAGTAGAGGTTGATGACGATGAAAGGTAGAAGAGGACCCTCTATGAGTTTTAATGAAAGAGTCTGTAAAATTATGATGGATGAATTTCAGATGTATTCATATAAGATTGTTTGGAGGAGGTAGATATATCTTTCAATTCGATCCCATATAGGAAGTATCATTAGGTTTCATTGTTTTTGATGATGTTATGTACGACAGTGAGGTGGTGGTTGTTCTTGTTCCATGTGGATCGAGAGGAAATGACAATATTGTAGGATAAGTTCACAGAATAGTTCATAGATGAGTATTTTATACAACTTTCAAGGATACCAGTATAAAGGATTTTTTACCATTGATAGGAATGATCCTGTGTGCAGGATTTGGGGATCCATTTCCATAACCTATTTTGAAATTCTACTGACATATTACAAGATAAGGAGTACATGGTGAGGAATTTAGAGGAGGCTTTTCATCCAATGATCCATCACTATGTCACCCTATTTATGATGACTACATATCTCAAGTGGATGGAAATGGAAGATGAAACTGAGGGTATTTAATCCATAAGTAGATCGTTATGAGAGGGGGGTCTCTAGGATTTCTCATGAAGTAGAAAAACGGTATGAGGATCATGGTTTTCATGGAAGAAGTGTTTATTTTCAGGTGGGGTTTGGTCCTACCCCTCAGTATCTCATTTCATTGTGGGAAGAAACTCTCATAAAATTTCCAAGGGATCATACAGTTGTTTTTCTTATGCAGGCTATGGTTATTAGCAGCTATAGTGCTCGACCATTATGAGCAGTGTGTTTGCGTTAGGTGTTCCACTTCATGTTACTCTATTACAACAACTCCTACCAAGGTTGCAACATGATGTTTCATGAGTTTTCAATAGACAGATAGTAGGTACGAGAGGTAGAAGATACCCTAGTGATTCACCTCATCCACATAGAGAAGATTGTGGCCTTGGAGGTGGTCATTAGTATGGCCAGACTGGACGTGGAGAAATTGTGGGTAATATTTAGGCATTAGCATTGCTATCTCTAGTTGATCATGACATCATTTCAGGTACCCTATGCTTGTTTTATACTTTGGTTCATTTCTTGTTTGATTCAAGAGAGACACACACATTCATATCACTATCCATTTCCTATGCTTTGGGACATGTGTTAGAGAGGCTTCTAATCACATTGGTGTTGTCTACACCAGTTATATGTTGATATCACTTGTTTATAGTATATAGAGTCTGTGATCTAGTGAAGGTGAAGCTCCACACATGGGAATATATCTTATTGTTACTCATATAACCATATGATTTCACCCTCAACATGGATTGGTTGTATTCAGTGAAGACTATCATGGATGTCTTCAGGATGAAGGTGGAGTTCTTCAATGCGGATAGATATCCAAAAGATTATTATGTTGTTCGAGACACATATATGGTTTATGGGAATATTATAACCATTTTAAATTTTGTGTATGGGAAGATTTTTAGATTATCATAGGTTCATTAGTTATCATTTTCAAGGGTCATGGAAGAGTACCCTAATGGATTCCCAAAATAGGACGTAGTGCTACCCTCTCAATGAGAGATCTAGATTGAGATTGAACTACATACAAGTGTTTATCCTATCTCTATGTCTTTGTATAGAATTGAATATTCTATGAGGAATGATATTTTTATACATCTTGATGGTCTATTTTAGTGTGGTTTTTTTAATCATGTCACCATGGGGCACACTTGATTTTTTGGTGACAAAGGATGATAAAAATTTTTTGGATGAATTTTGATTATCATTACATGAACTATGTGAATGTAAATAACTAATATCATTTACCATAGATTTAGGATTTATTCGATAAAATGAAGGGTGAATGTTGGTTCTCAATGATCAATTTACGGTTATGATATCATCAAATGCATGTGAAGGATGAGGATATTCTAAAGGCTTCATTCTTGTGTCATCATGGGAATTAAATGGTTGTTATGATTCCGTTAGGTGTGAATAATTCTATATTTTTGTTCATGGGGTTAGTGAAATTGTATTTCAATGAGTTACTAGATATGTATTTGTTGGTCTCCATTGATGAAATACTTGTGTCATCCACGTATGGGGAGGGGCATGAAGAGCTTATGCATGCAATTTTTGGAGTTATTTGTCAACAACAGTTTTTTGTAATGTCATCAATGTTTGATTTTTGGAGATGATAATTCCATTTAATTATGGCATGTAGTATACCATCAGGGAGTATCTGTGTATCTTTTGATGGTAGTAGACATTGTGTTATGGAAATACACTAATATAATGGCTTAAGATAAAATCATCCATGGTATTGAAATACTATTACAAAATGTTTATTTCTGATTTTCACCCTGGATAGAACACCAATTATAGCTTTGACTAAAGATTTTTAGGAGTTCGTATGGACTAAATAGTGTCATGATGATTTTTAGAATCTATAAGAGATACTGGTTAGGTGTATAGTTATTTGTTTCCAGTAGAAGGAGTTCAGTTTGAGGTTTTATGTGGTGTTTCACATCTTTTGATAGTTCGCCTTATGATGCAGAATAGATCAACTGTTTATTAATGTTCTTTGAAGTTATTTTCCCTTGAACGTAACAATTCCACCCACAATATTGATTTTTTGTCGTTGGATTTTCCCTATGTTTTGGAGGTATTACCACATTGGATAGTGTTTAATGTTATACAATGATCATAATATCATGAGATACATTTTCTAAATTCATGACAAAAACATGAGACATCATATATTTATGGAGTTCTTATAGGATGATGATATCGTTTTCTCATATAATCCTCATAATGTCAATGTTTTGGTTGATGTACTGATCATGCATTCTCATAGTGACGTACTTTTTGAATCAGATGATTACAAGAGCACAATGGAAGATTATTCAATATTAAATCATGATATGGGAGAGGTTTGGGGAAGATGTTGTCTTTTTTAATATGATAGTTTAATCATCTCTAGATCAGTATGTGGTGAAATCCCAGATGGGGTAACATGAAGTTGAGGTTTGAAGATACGATGTTGTTTATGGTGTATCCCCTGATGGATGGTACGAGGATGAACCACATAGACTTTTTTTTAGGGGATACATTTTTTTCCATGGAAATGAGTGTGATGGTTCATATAGAGTTCCATTGTTAATATTTAGTAATACATATTGGATTGAAAAACATATAAAAATATATGAGGAGTCATTTTTGGTGGGCTGGGTTAAATTTTATAATTTCTGAGTTTGTGTCAATATGTTTGGTCTTCAATAAGGTGAATGCCAAGCATCGCGTTCCCTATGGGTTTATCCCGCCATGAAATGTTCCTCAGTTGAAGTCGGAGGATATCTTGATGGACTTCATTACCTATTTCACTCAATCATAGGGAGGATACAGCACTATATGAGTGGTAGTGGATCGTTAGACTAAAACATCCCATTTTATAGAAATCATGTAGTTAATCATAGTGGAGGTTTTGGGGAGGTGATATCAGTATGTGATGGTAAGGTTCCACGAAGCCACCCGGAAGATAATTTCCAACCAAGATCATATTTTTACGTCAAAATTATGGGGAGGTCTCTAGTATGGTTTTGGTTCTCAATTATTCTTCAACACTAATTATTTTCTTTTGACAGACAGTCAGACAGAACAGACTATCCAACATCTTAATGACATGTCTCTCTCTAGTGTCCTAGATTTTGGAGGTTCGTGAATAAGACACTAAAACTTTGTATTATTTTCATAAAAATACAGTTTTAACTCCACCATTAGTATATGATAGTTGGATTCCTTTTATAGTAAACCATTTGGTTCTCCATCATATTATAATATGGCTAGAGAGTCAGCAATTCTCATGTCATATCTAGTACATAAAACAACAAAGATGGTCTATGTGACATGGGAGAGGAAAAAGGAAATCCAAAATCACAAAAAAACCCTATTTTTATCATATGAGGATACCTATAGAGTATGACATTAGAGATCACATTTTTCTAAAGGTGACTCCCAACCCAGGGAAGTGAATGATTGGTTGTGGGAGTAAAATTTCTCCCTAGTTTTTTAGTTATTTTGACGTGTAGTCTCATGTTAGAGTCATGGAATATTTGGTAGAACTCCTCTATTAGATGATTCAAATACATGATGTTCTTAATTTGTCTCATCCCCATAATTAACTTAATGATGACTATTACATCATTTATTGGGGTAATATAGATGTTAAATATGATACACCCATCGAGGAGCTGACTGTGTAGATCTTGGGCTACCATGAGGAGGTGTTTTGTGGCATTGCTATATAATTGGTTCATGTATTGTGGAAGTACACTATTGTGAATGACTGTACCAGGCATTGTGAGTCGCATATACACGCTTAGTATTCTGAGCTTTTTGAAGACTACATACTCTTTTCTAAAATTGTTCATTTGTTGGTTGTAGACCATTTCCATTCATGAAATTTATTTCTCTTGTTTTGTCTTTTGGATTTCACTCTTTTGAGAGGAATATATCTTAGGAGAGTGTTTAGGAGCTAGTTATGATATTTGTGTGGTTTTACAATTTTTTCTCTAGTGAAGTGGTTTAGCTCCTGTAGTGGTTTGATCCCTGAGTTGTATCTCATGGGATGGCTATTTGGATGACCCATTCGAATTTATTAACTTGGTTGGCTTTGGATTCTCGAGGAACTAAATTGTTTGTGATGTATTTGTTGTAAGGGATTGGATTCACTTGGATCAACCCGTTGTCTGTTTTTTATGGTCGATGTGCATTGATGTAGATTAGAATATGTTTAGGGAATTATGGTTACATAAATGCTATATGGAGGGGATTACACATCATGGAACATCATTACACGATGTGGAATCCTATATCAAGAGTACTTTTTTTACTGAAATAAGGGATCACATGATGAAATTATTCAGGGTTTGAAAGATTAAATAAATCATTGAAAATATTTTTTTTTTGGCAGAACTCGACCTCAAGGAATTACATGACATGAAAGGGGGTTGCACATTGTGTAATGACTCGACACTATATGTTTTTTGTGTTTTCTGGGCTCTCGGGATTTGTAAATCATATAGATGTTGAAACTCTCCCTGGACCAATGGAAACCGAAGGACTATATCATTAGTATTTTGGAGATTCCTTCTCCATAGAATGTTCCCTAGATCCATCATTCAATTTATAGTGATCCATATTCAATATAAATAATGATCTACGTCCATTCTTGTGGTTTCATTGGTCTATTTTCTCATGTTTCTCTTTTACATGTGATGGAGTGTGATATCTCGGTTTTTTATATAGTTTTCATGTTGGTTTGTTTGTACGATTGTCACACGACATCATTGGGTGGTTTTCATTGATATATAAGTGGTGGTTATGATATATTGCGTTGATACATTCTCATGTTAAAAACATCAAAAACCATTAGAGGTTGGGTATTTGATTCTAATCTGTTTATTTATATGAAATTTTTGTGTTATCATGATTTAGAACCATTGATCACAATGAAATTTAACATATTATTATATGAACCAGATTAATGAAATTGGATTCAATCAAACAGACATATTGTTATTTTATATTTTGATAATGGTTTTCCTCTTGATTTGATAGAATGTGTGATATCAATGGGTTTCTTGATTTGTAATTTCATTCTTTATGAAATTGGTGAAAAATTTATTTCCGAAATTGATTGATAATTCATTTTAAAAAATATAAAGATGCATGTTTAAATAGTCTAGTTGTTGTTATTGTAATTTGATGGAAATAAACTTTTTACACAAAAACATATTTAATATAATTGGTTCAAGAACATGAGGCTTGTGGAATATTTTTTAAAAAATTATAAAATCCCTGTTAAAATAATGTTTTAATTAATTGAGGGATATTTTGTGATTCCATATTTGATAGGTTTCCCATAGTTGGAACCTATAAAAACGAGTTGTTTAATTGAAGATAGAATATGATTTTATTTGCGATAAATTAAATCCTTCTTGGGTTCGAGTTACCCACATGACTATAAACTCCATGTTCCTTATAATTAGTGATGTTGGAGCTCGTTGAGTTTGAAGACAAAATTCATTGCTTTGTGAATGAGATCCTTTTCTATGATTGTTCCTACTGCATGTGATTTTCTCTTGAGATGATAGATGTGGTTTTTGGGAAAGGACACCCAGATGTGTTATGAGCATAGAAAGGTTGATCCTGGAGGGTAGTAGCGGTATGTGGGGCAAGGAGACTAAGTAGCTATGGGAGAATTTGATGCTTAGAGTGGAGAGATACTTTTGTTTATGCATGTGGGTGTTGGCGATGACATCCAGGATGAAGGACCGAGATGAATTTGGATTTACCCATTTATATTAACCTGTTTTCTGTAGAATCTATTATTCATTCTGCATTAGATTCCCCACATAATGTAGATCGTCTTGCATACACTGTGTCAAAAGAAGGGGCAGACACATAGGTTATTCCGTGTTATTTTTGTTTTAATCTTCTCCAAACTGGATGGGTTTATACTCTAGATATATGTGTAAAATACTCGATAGGCAGCTCATCTACTCACATTGTTGAGCCACTGGCATTTTGTAACCTAGAATGCATTTCCAGAATTCCAGAATGTAGGTAAAAAGATAATTTTTTTAAAATAAAATAACAAATTATGATTAACCCCTGGAATTGGACCTTGGTATGACCCAGTCTGAGGAAATTGTTTCTATGGATCTAGGGACTCGGTTGGGTTATCCCTCGAGGGTATGCATCTTTTTTCTACATGATAATGTAATTAAATTTGGGAATTCATAACATTAACAACCTATGATTATGAAAATAAATATTTACTTCACGAACCAATGAGTCCCTAAAAAACAATACTTCTTGTAATCTATATCCTAATTACATATTTATATATATTATGTTTTGAATTTTGAAAAACTGGTCTTCTCAAGTTGTGATCAGAAAGTCATTTAGAGTCTGATAGAAACAACTTGATTTTTGGTGAATAGGAACCAAACCTTCTGAATAGTAATATGATCATTATGAATAGAAAATAATATTATTATTTCATTTTCATAAGGATACATGATAATTATGTTTGGGTTAATTTTTCAATGTGATATAAAACAAAATAATATTTAAAAATGGTTACTTTTTTAATTAACTATGATTTTATATAAAAATAAAATTAATAATTTTTAGAAAATTATTTTTATTAAAATGGTATTAGTCTTTTAATTATACATGATATAAAATGTATATGGTGAATTTGTATGATATTTCAAAAATACTTAAATTTTCTGTTAATAGTAAAAATACAGTTTTGATTTTCTGTTATGTTTAATGACATTATAATTATTTTATAATTAAAATAAAATTATTATGAACATTTTAATAGTAAAATATGATATTTGGTGTCCCATGTGGTGAATACCATTGGAAAATATAATTTGAATGTCCATGGTTTTCAAAAAACAACTAATGAGATGTCTGTTAAAATTATTAAAAAAAACTCTCTATCATTTACTATAAATTCCAACACATTCATTCATTTTATTTCATTAATAACTCATAATACTAAATGATCTAGAAGTTTTTACCCTATATATTTCCCCCCATGGTGTCCTCAAATCCCCAAGGTCCCAACCATATAATCCTGAGTTTTACTCTTCATGGAAAGGGAATTCTTAAATTCCATTTTCCATTCAAGTTCCCTTGTATTGGGTATGTATTTCAATTTTTCATACCATGTTCATATTTACATATTATATTTTCCATATACTATTTTATGAGTCTTTAATTAATGGGTGACTGATATCCCCTCTTTTTTTAATTGTTTTCTAAAACAATGTTTCCTAACCTTTTTGTTGTAGAATTTTCATATGTAACCTCTTATATTTTCTTATCTTTTCATGTTCATTTATTTTATTTCATTCATCACCTCAATTTATCCAAATATAATGATATATCAAATACAATATATTTAATGGAAGGTTTTTATTATAATTTAATAAATCATCATCAACTATCATTCCCATTCTTTTATATGATAAATGAAATCACCATCCGAGATGTGTTAATTTATCACTTTCAAGGACAACATGTTTTAAATTTTTTCACCATCATAAATTATTGACTTGAAACAATTTTTATATTTTAACCAGACTATAATAAATTTCTTATAATATATTTAGTATACAGGTCCTAGTATATGTAAATTATTTAAAATCATAGTACCAACCGGTTTCTAATAATTAAAATACTGTAAAAAATAATCTAAGGGATTCCCGTTAATATTTAATCTAATGATTCTTATTGAGGCCATGTATCCAAATTATATAAATGATCATTAAGACCTATTTATGTTATTACATAATATGTAAATTCAATTATAGATATTTACATCCATTCCATAGGAACACTATTAATTTAACGAACTGAACCGATTATGAAAATAAAGGAAACGAGCACTCGAGAAATATAATATTCAATCTGATAACGTATTAATAAGTACATGATGAACATAATAAAATTATTATAAATTAAATACATGACTATTTGGTTCATAATTATGTTTATAAAAAGTATAATTTAATATTCCAGAACCCTAACATCAATATCGGAACACATTCATACTTATGTTAATGGTTTTCTGCCCAAACTTCCATTTTCAGTCGAGTTACGTTTATTTTCTAATTACCTCATTGAAATTATAATGTACGGTTATGTAAAATTCACAAATTTGGATTGGGTGTTCTATACATTTCTACCAACTACAATACTTTCTTATTTTATGGGGAGTAACATGATTTATTTTGAACATAAAAATTTCTTACCAAAATACAATCCCGATTAAATTTAATTTCTCAAATTCATACATATTTTCAAGGTAAATCTATAAGATTTTTTTGGAAATCATTACCTTTATAAAATAACTAATTTTATAATTATAATACTATCTTACATCACTTCTTGTTTTATATAAGGGGTTTTGAGTTATGTAGGAATTACTCATTTTTTGTTCAGCTTGGGGAAATATAAAACTCACATAACATCAAGGGGTTTGAGTTAAGGGGGACATAACATGTTCAATGAAAAAATATTAGCAGAAATATGGAAATAAAATAATGTACTTAAATAACATGATTTAACCCAAATATGAGTTTTTTAGATGATTTATCCCAGTGGGTGATCTTATACAAGATAATATTTTTTTTAAATTAGTTATGTAATAATGTATATTAGTACGGTTTATATGAATATAAAATGAAAATAATATACTCATGTTATTTATGTTTGTTTGGTAGAGTTTCAAAAAAATATCCATACATTTTAACCTATCGTTCCTCTATAATATTGATATATATATATATTAATTGAATTTTTTTATTATTTAAAATAGAGAATATTAATATTTAATACATATAGTTATCTCAATATCATGTGTGTTTTATTCATTTAAATCCATGATACAGTCATGGAAATGATAATAAAGTTTTTTTTGGTTGAAAAAAAGAATATTATTAATAGGGAATCATAACATCATGGTAATAAAAAAATATTTTTATAATAAAATAATAATAACATTATAAGCATAAAATTATTTGTATTTTTAAAAAAATATTGAAGAATAGGTTGATAATTTCATATGAGAAAATATTAAAAGACAACTTAACATTTTCAGGGAAGAGGTGATAAATTATGCAATAAAATAAATTCCTACAATTTAAAAATAATTTGAAATGAATTAATTTCAATGTTATTTTGACGGTCTTAAAATAATATTTTTTTTAGTTTTCAAAGTATTTTAAAGTTAATAAATTCTGAGTTTTACTCATTGTATAATGAAGATTCAAGAACATAAATAATTAGAGAAAGTAAAATATGATATTCATGTACATGTGAATCCAATATAAAATAATATAGTTTATAAACATCTAATAATAATTAGTAACATTAGTTTGATAACAGACATAAATATATTATACATAGATTACAATATATTATATAATTTTATTAATTTTTATGAATGGAATAATACGATATTTTTTTATTAATTAATAATATATGTGGAAATATTTTTTAGTTATTTCTTATAATATTAGTGTGTTATATAAAAAATTGTTTTATAATTGAATATATTTAGAAATACACTCCATGGAAGGGCAACATTTTTAATTCATTGAACTAGAGTTTACTAAAAAATAAAATATCAATCTAGTTGATTCAGTGAAATCATGTTTATATTTTAAGAAAATCGTTTATTATTTTAGATCATTTTCAAAATATATTATTTCGATATAAATTTACATATTCCCAAAAATGATGGTTTTAGGTTGATGAAACCCATCATGTAGTTTAATATGGTTAGACATCAACATGTTATCCATGTAAAATGTATAATATATGAAATCTTTTATAAGATACTACTTAATGGAGTATTGTTAGTATATACACAAAATGAAATATATTACTGGATTTTTTGTATTAACAAGGAAATTTTTTTACATTACATATTTTTAATACTTTAAAT
Organism: Viscum album; assembly: GCA_963277665.1. NCBI lineage: Eukaryota > Viridiplantae > Streptophyta > Magnoliopsida > Santalales > Viscaceae > Viscum > Viscum album. Next base: position 49,181,247 of record OY728143.1, on the reverse strand, counting down.
CGAATTTTGTGAGTTTTTATAATATAAATTAATAGGACGCATGGATGATTCAATTCCTTGTGGTATTAAATATTTTATATTTTATCCATTTTTGGAGGTCATTCATCCTAACATTTAATGTTTCTCTTGGTAGTTATAATTCTGTTTTATAATTGTCCTCATGTATGTATTGATATATCTGTTGTAGAATATTTTTCATGGTTTTTTATAGATTTTATATTTTTAGATATTGAAATTTATTCCCAGTGTATGGATTACTAAACCATAAAAGAGAAACATAGATTTATAATATCAGTGGATTTTAAAAATTTAAGGACAATGAAATAAATTCCGAATTCTGCAAATAAAATTCAATGTCCTGTCTAGGAAATTAAATCCATAAAAAATAAAAAAATAAAAAAAAAATTAATTTTACTTTATAGAAACAAAATTAACAATTTAACAACATTTCATACACATTCAAAAATAAAAATAAAGAATCCTATTTAAAAACTACTCACACTGCTCTCTATAAATCCCTTTAGAAAACATTACATAAATTTATCAAAAACTTAATGAGTTAATATTGAAATTACATAATAATCTATACATGAAAATTTTCAATTTATCTTATATATTAAATTTTAATTTAATTACATAGGCATCATTATCACCGAAATGAAAAATAACCTACAAAATAAATGAATCCATTAAACAGTCAACAATATTTATATTAATATCAAACCAATATATAGTTACTTATTAATTAATTTCATTTCCCAATAACTTATTAAAAATATATCATTATAATAGATTATTTGTATATTCTTGTAATCATTATATATTATATAGATGAATTTTTTATATTATTTAAAATTAAAAAAAATGATCCATGATGTCCTATGGAATCATTACTTAGCACTCCAAAAATATTAAAAGTTACAAATACTATTAAATTTTGTATGATACAAATTGCCTTTGATTACAAATTACCATTATTTCTTATTTTTTTAGTTTATGTTAATGATAATATTGGAATAGTTATTATAGATGCAGAACGTATTATTTATTCACTTGTTACATGTATACCAATAATGGTCACCATATAATACCCTTCCTATGTTATTTGTGAATAAAATATGTGTAGTTTATTAAAGATAAATTACTAGATGACATGATTTACTAACAAACACTTCCATCAGTGGATTATTTATATTGAATCTTCATGTAGAATAGTGTCATGTACCAAATGGATTCCAGATGGTAACTGGTTGTGCTATGTCAAGTAATTGTGTTAACTATTTATGATCTTTATATCTTTTAATTATTTTAATTTTTCCTTGTACAAAAATAATTAATATAGTTAAAAAAATAGATAAATAATATGAGATAAAAATATAAAATAAAAAGTTTCATTTTAGAAAAAAAAAACATAATAAATATTTCCAATAACTAATTGGTATTTAAATGGATGGATAAAAGTTTAAAACTAGTTATTTGGGGTTTTAAAATTTTAATATTTCTACATATAGTAACTAATCAATGGATATGTATACACTTATTAAAACATTTGTGCTCATTGAATTCCTAAAGTATATTATTTTTCACATAATAATATTAACAGTCATTGTTGACTACATGGTTTTTCAAGATAAAATACTCTACAAAAACAAAAATATTAATAAATTTAATATTTTAAAAATTATACAATTTTTTTTGACCATATTGGATTAAAATTCATTTAATATTTTCTAGAGAAAATTAGTTAATTTTAATTTTAAAAAATAAAAGTAAACACAAAATATTTAGAAACTCATTATGTTCATACTAATAAAATAAAATTTCTAATACTAAATACATTTTAAATAATTGATATAAGTTTTAATATTTAGAAATTATAAATGTTTCTATATAAGTTGTAAATATATTTCAACAAAATTATCATATAAAATTTATATTAAAATAATCATAAAAATAATTTCGATATTGATTATATTGTTTTGTTTTTATGAAATACATATTAAAATATAATTTCATAATTATAAATTCAATAAATATTAATTATACTATATTTATGTTCCCAAAAAATAAAATTAATAATTAATCAATCAGTGAATAAAAATTCATGGAATCAGGAAAGGAAAATCCTATATCAAAACCAAGGAAAAAATCATTTCCACTATCATTGACCACTAAAATGTTTTCTATCATCTTCTTCTTAAATTCTACATAAAATTCAGGGAGTAAGAATTAACCAATTATGATTTGGGCTTGGATAAATGAATATACAAAGTAGAAAATATGAATAATATGGGGATGAAAAAATTGATGAAAAACGGTACTATTCCTTGAAGATTCAGGAATGAATCATTTAGAAAGAAATGTGAATTAGAGAGTGAGAGATAGATATGTTTTATAGATAATGATGGATTATGAATACTATATTGAACATGAATAAAGGATGAAATGAATGTCATGTTGTTGATTTACTGTATTATTGGTTACTTTTATAAATAAAAACATCCACATGTTATGGTAGTAGTGATTTTAATAAAAAAATGAACATACTAATTTTAAAAAAGGTTTGGTTTAAACATAATTTATCACTACCCAACACATATTTTATATTCCAAAATTATCTGTGGATTTTGAAATTGTTATAATAAAACAATTATTATAATATATATTTCATATATTTTATTAAAAAATATTATATTTATAAATAATTTCAAGATTCTTTGAATTTTAATCTGGTTAGATCAAGATTAATAGTATATGGGAGTTTATTTTAAACAAAAATAATAATTAATTCATTAGAAAATTATGTTGTACATCAAATTAAGGTAATATAATTTTGGTATACATTGTCAAAAAAAACTCTTGTAAATTATATAAACGAAAAGGGTAAAAAATTAATGATACATTTTTTTATTTTAGTATATGAAAATTATATAAATGAATCTCAAAAAGTAATATAATGACCCTGTTTTTTCAGTCCATAAAAAATGATTGATTCCCATTTTCAAGGAAATTATTTTAATTATTGAGGATGGGAGATATTTAATAGGGACATAATTTGTGGGACTTTGTTTCCCTAAACCCTTTATTTTTCATTTCTCAGGTATAATGTCAGTTAGGGGAAGTTATCATTTAATAATTATTAACATTTTATTTAATTTCTATGAATTCATTCTATATAAATTTTATGAAATATTAGAAGTCTTATTTATCATAAGTCATGATTGTAATCGATGAGTACCCTTAATAATTATTTATTTGAATGGGTCATATAACTTATATATTGTAGTGGTTTTTGAGAAAAAAAATAACCTATGTATGGATTGTTGATTTTTGAAACATTTCAATGTTACATGTAACTATATTAAATATTTAAAAAAATTTAATGTATAAAACCTTTTATTTTGGATAAAACCCATACATCCAAGTTTTAATTACATGAAAAATCATATTTAAAAAAAATACACATAGAATGAAATATTTTGTCTTAAATAATAAAATTTTATCGAAACAAAATATATTAAAACAAGATTTCAACATGGAAAAAAACAGAGGTATTTTGTAAAGTTAATGGAAAATATATTTCATATATAAAAATTATATTATGTTTTTTATATTTTGATTCATGTGGAAATATATCCATTGGATATACATTTTATTTCAGAAAAATATATAATTTATGCTATTTATTTTATTATTTATGAATATATATATATATATATATATTGAATTCATAGTGATTTTATTACATTGTACCTTTTCTATTTCGAATTGTGTTACTCATTACATCTTGGTGGATTCCATTTAAATAATTTAATCTATTAATTTACAAGTGGGACATGATAATTGAGTAAATAGAAATTTCATGAGCCATGACGTTAGTTTTATGATGTTATCAAGTTTTTTCGTGTAGTCACATATTTATGAATTCATTTTGACCAATTTAAATAAAAAGGTTGAGGTGATTTACATAATAATATATTTCATGGTAATTTGAGGATATCCATGTTAGAAATAGTGGTGATGTGTCAAATATTATTTATTGTTGAATGGATTTGACGTAAAGAAATTACTGAAGTGAAATTGTGGAGTTATTAAGTGTGACTTGTTTATATTAAAAACAAGTAGTAATCTTATTGATTAATTGAAAACAGTTCTTTGATATTTTGATTCATTTTTTATTGTAACATTATGTATTTATTGCTTGTTTATTATGATTTGAGCTATAAGATAGTGGTTCCTAAATAATTTAATGAATGAAAATATGATTATAGGACCCATGGAAACCATATTTCAAATTTATAAAATATAATGTAATTGGAATAAATATTATTTATACATTTAATCAATTCAAATTCATATATGTAATCATGATGTTATGAGGGGTAAATTTTATAGAAGATATAATCTTTGAAGTCGTTAATTTGAAGAATACATATTACAAACAATAATTATGGGTTTTTAATGAATTTAAGATTTGATGAGATATATAAATATTATTTTGAAGTTAATGTAAAATAAATTATATTATAATATTGATGGATGGAATAGATTCATGAGTTTTTCAATAATTTATAAATTTTCATGAATATGTTCCATTGGATGGATTAATATTATTATGTTATATTTTTGTGAAATATTATAGATGTTTGACGTCCATAAGATGAAAAAGGATCTCCAGAGATATATATGTATGTGGTATATCACTATACAAGTAATTTATATATGGAATATTTGAAATATATTACTTTATTTAAATAATATAATATTGAGGAACTAATTTAATATACAATATGAGGTTCTCACAGTATAAAATTTTGTATAACATCTATGTATGATTTTTTTTCTGTTCTTAATAGAGACTCAGAAAAGATAGATGATATATAATATATTTTTATTTCATATATAATATTTTTAATGTGGGGATAGATATGGAAAATTAATGAGATTCATTTTTACATGTAATTGTCATAACATGAAATGTTTTCGAGTACACTTGTTGAAATCTATGATATTTTGTAATGGTAAGAGATATGATTGATTTTGTAAGTGTAAATTTTTGGATTTTTATATACATTTTCTATTGAAAAGTTTTTTATTTAACATTAATCTACACATAAAAGTATTTTTAATTAGGATTTTTCTAAGGGATATTTCAAATATACATAATGATCCACATTAATGTGTAAGATTAATTATTAAAAAAATTATAGGGTAAAGGATTCATTTATGAGATTAAGGATTTACATTTTAGGTTCATTCCATGACCATGAAAATCTAATGATTGTTTTGAATTTTTAATGAAAAATATATTATTCAATACATTTTTTATTGACGGATCTATAAAATAATTTTTTATAATTTTTTTTATTAATCACAAAATATAAATAGTAGATTGGAAAGTTGATAACTGAATGAATTATGAAAAAATTAATGAATGATGAATGTAATTTTATTTTTCAATATAAATATATTGGTTTCCCATAATTGTAAAATTCATTTTTTTAACTATGAGCATGTCATGAATAAGAGAATCATGTTATAGATCTACATTCATATTGATAAATAATGGAATTAGATCTAGATAGTTAAGTGTCATGTATTTTTTGATGGAAAATATATTAAATACATGGGAATACCTTACAGATATTTTGGGATTGAAAAAATTAGTGATTTATGGTGTTTTAATATTTAAGACATGGGAAATTATATATATATTTTTTAATGTGGATATTTTTTAAATGATTCATAGAGTTTCAGTATTAAAAATATGGAAAATATATCTTGTGATGTTTCTTAATAAATTGAATGATATGGGGTATGGGTAGAACTAACGACATGTACTTGTAGATCTAAGGGTAGAAACAAATAATTTTTTAGGTTATAATTGATACCATATGAGTTGATCTGAGCAAAACAGGCACATAAATCACAAAATTATTACATACGACAATACATTCATACAAATAACATGACCCAGTTCATTAGTGACGTCATGTAAAATCAATGTATGAATCATATTTCACAAAACACATGTACATTTATCGATAATTGAAGAATATTATCCCCCTTATTGGATTCTCATAGGTTACGGTGATATATTATCCTATGGAAAAAAGTAATGATATTAAATTTTTGAGAACAAAATAGAATAATTGTATACATAATGATAATAGTTAAACATTAAAAGTGTGAATATGTTAATTATATGTGAATAATATGGAAATAGACAAATAATACACCCAAAAAAGCATAGATATTTAAACATTGAATATATAATGGAATAACATAAAAATGAATAATATATTATAAAATATTTATTGACATTAAATATTGCATATACGAAAAATAAAACCAACATAGAATCCTAGGATAAAATTAAAATTAACAAAGATATATGGTAAATTTTTAATCATAGGAAACAAATGTGTGAAAAGTCATTATTCTCATCCCAATATGATAAAACCCATTTGTTTGATGGTAAAAAATGGGATAAAAATCAATATTCCCATGAATATGGAAAACAAATCAATATGTTCATAGCTAACTATATAATGTTATATTAAAAAAATGAAATTCAATAGATTTTGATATATGACCCCACTCATCATCATATATATAGATGCTTTGCATAAGAAATTTTTCATTTTTAATAAAAAATGCAAGGAAATATAATGGGTTTCATATCTCTTCAAAATATAATAATATAACTAAAAATTAAATAATCCCATAAATAATAATATCATTATATAGCCAAGGAAAATAAATTGGTCTAAAAGTATATTCAGAAACATTATAGGTAAATTTTCATTAGTAATGATAATAAAACATATAGTATTTACACTATATATAAAAATGATAAAAAATTATGTTAATAATTTCTCCCAATAAATTGATATATAATATCTTGGAAAAAACCCTTTAATCAATGAAAGGATATATTGGGTATTCCCAAAGCAAATTCATTGGATGGAATGTTATATTTTTTTACAAAATATCTTTAAACAAGACAAATTCCATGATATTGAACAACTCTAATCGAAAATAACATTTCCATGGAACATTTAGGGGATTTATCATAAAAAATATCTTCAATATATATTATTTATTTAGTGTTAAATAAGTAAAAGGAATAAAAAAATTATTTTTTATTATATTATTACATTTTTTTAAATGGTGAATTATATGGTTATTTTATAAAGACATTTTCAAAAAAAATTGAAGTTTGAATAATTAATAAATTTTCTAAATAATTTGTTGAAAATAAATGTAAATAATTATTTATTGAATATAGATTATAAATTTCAGAATGAGATTATATTTTTTAAAATGAATTATTATTAAATGGATTCATTAATAATAGTACCCTAACAAAACTAAATGACTCCAAAAAATTGATTTGAAGACATATGAATGAATTTAATATCATATTTAGTCATATATATTGAATATAAAAATAATATTTAATTTTAATACTTAAAAATATTTTGGTGGTGATAATTTATATTTTTTCCAATCTTTGGAATGAATTTTTAAAATATTTGGAAATACGTGTTGTAAAAACTCAAATCGTGAATGGAATTAAGAAAATATACATTCTAAAATATTGGAAGGGATCTAAGAAGATCACATGGGATAAACTATAATTAGGTATCCAAATATAATGGACAATCATTGGGGAAATAGAAAATTATGACATGTTGAGGAAATTATCAATATGTGGGATGTGAATTATTCAAATCAAGAATATACAAGTTGTGAATGATATTTTAGGAATGTAAATGATTTCAATTAAAAGGAAATTTTCCAACAGACATAAATAGTATATATCATTAAACTAAATATTATATTGGAGGAAATAAATATTGGATGAAAATAATATATATTAAAATATTTATAACTAAATTTATATATCATTGTTTACAAAATCCTTATGGAATCGGTAAAATAATAATCAATGGATATTGGAAAAAAAATATCATCAAATGCATCATAACATTGATGAGATGGTCAGTAATATCAGATTTAAATTGATTTTTTCATTAATCTATGAGTTTAAATGAAATAATTGTGTGTAATGTTAAACCGGACCCATGAAATTTAATATAAGGCCACAAAATAGTTTAAACCTTTCCTGATTAGATAAATAACAATTAATATATTGTATTACAATCATCAATATCTTTATATGCTATTTTATATCATTTTACATATAAAATACCTTCTAAATAATTCATTTATAATTATAATCTTAATTTTATTTAGTTAGTGTGTATCACTTTTTTATTATAAATGGGTAATCTTAATCATTTCGAATTATATTCATAAAAGTGGTTATATTCTTCATTATTCAACTAAATTTTATCATTAATATATCATAAAATGTATTAAAATATATTATTTATATTAATTTTTTATGATAAATATTGTTTTAAAAGGTTTTTTTGTTAATTACCAATCCAGATTAAATCAAATATGAGTATGATTAATTGAATTTTAATTAATAGAAGTCAGTATATTATTTAACTTGTTATAAATAAACATTCTAATTTAAAATATATATTTTTAATGTAATTAATATCGTATATTATCAATTTTTATGTTATTATAGAAATACATGATATTATATTACATCATTGTTCATGTATAATATTAGACAGACCCAAATATGATCATACTATAATTAATGGATGATCGTGATTTTGATAGTGGATTATTTTGTAGTTATGCCATTATTTTATAAGGATAATGAAATTAATTTGAAAATTTTATGTTTTTCAATCATATATCAATTAAGTAAAATAAATATGACAAAACTAGATTAAAACAAGATATGATACTTTATAGTTGTGGTAGTTCGCATAATAAAACCCCAAGAAATAACATTTTTTAGAGGATGACAAGGAAAAAGGAGGAATATCATTTTAATATTTATAGTAATATTTATAATAATTCTTTAATATTTATTCTTCAACTATATCCTTATATTATGTGATGATATGTAGTGGATAAAAAAAGAAGTCATTACTTTGTTGAATTATTACTATAAACAATATTTTATTGGCCATTGTTTTTAATATTCAAAAAGGATAAATGTCGTTATAATTTATTATCATATAATAATTAATATCATTATTAAAATAATATTTATTTCATTTTATAGAATTTTAGAAAATATTATTTGTAAAATTAAGAATGAACAGTTACAAAATTAGTGGAAATTTACTCAAATTGATGACGTGGTCATTCCCCTAGAAACACATTGGAAATAGGGATCTTAAACAAATTTCATTTAAATAATGGAAAATTTTAAAGTAATATGATTTTATTTAATGAAAATTAAGATATTTTTTGTTCAAATATTATTATTGTATTTTTGTTATCAAGGGAGTTAGGGTCCCCCTTTATGAGTTGTTTCATAAGAATTATATTAAAATAACAACATAATATAAAGGAAGCACATGGTAAGAATTTAATGTGGCTAAAAATCTAGAATATTTTTTATCTGTTGTGATATAAAGACAATCATACCTTAACCATTAATTTTAACACATGTTTTAAACATGTTTTTTTAATTCATTTACACATTGAATTCCTAATTTATCAATTTTGTTTTAATGTGGTTAAATTTTTGTTAAAATATAATTTATTTTTAATTACATACTATAATTGTATCTTTATCACATTAGTTTGATATAATAATCTCAAACATTAAATGTATTTCATCAGATAATATTAATATTTTCAAGATAAATTTTGTTTATTATGAGCTCGTGCAACATGAAAAATTAAATTATTTTGAAAAAATGTACATTTCTACTCAAAATTAATGTATATGGTAAAAATATATACTTGTAGAACTATCATGATATAAATTGTATTACAATAATAAAAATAATTCTTATAAATATTTAAATTATTCCACATTATAATTTTTCCAGAATGTTATATAATGAAATTAAAATGTTACAAATATTTTCATTCATTATAAAATGTTATTTATGTCAAAAATTTAAAAATATTGGTTTTAAATATTCATTATATATTTTCTAAATTTGTTTTTGTCCTCATGTAAATTATTTAACATGAAATTTTTTATTATTACTATGTTACATGTAATTATTAACATTGTAAAAACACTATAATTTTAGAAAATCTAAAATTTTATATATTCAAAAAAATTAATAAATTTATTAAAATATCTAAAATTTATATTAATAAAAAATATGATACGATTTATTCAATAATAATATAAAATTTTAAAATTATAACTTTTTGGAAATTATAAATTTAGGTTTTATATGAAAATAAAATCTTTTAATAAACTCTACATTTATTGAAAAAATCCACACACAAACATTATGTGTTATTATTTCAATTTTTAATCATTTTTTAATTGACTTCAATAATACTATTTATACTATTCTATATTATACAAATATTTTTTTAATAGTATTAATCTAATATGTTAGAGAACATTTTAATTCAATAGTTCATCTGTAATAAAATATCAAGAATTACATAAATAATCAAAAATATATTCTAAAATTTCAGGATGTTATGTTTTCCACAATTATTTTAATTTTTTCCTCACAATTTTAATTATCACTTCCTAATAGAAATAAATGAGGTTATTTAAAATTAAAAAAATTCATATTGTATAATTTAATTATATATTTCATCCTAACAAAATAAAAAAAAAATTCTCAAAGCTCGATTAATCATAATATTGAATTTTCTCTATCAATTTAAGCCAATAGTCAATCATTATTCATTATCAATAAAAAATTATAAAATATCATATTAATGGGTGTTCTGATCCATCATTTTAATAATAAACTACAATTAATTGATATAAAATGTTATATCTTTATATGTAATATTGTTCTTCCATGTGGAGATGAACAATCCATTAAAATTATCTAAATAATGTGTACTATGATTTGTCAAAATTATAATAAATTTAACATAATAATGGTATTAAATAGTAACAAATGTTTATTAGTTTTATTAATTTCACATCTAGTATTCAAGGAATAATGTTAATGTCCTTAAAAAAATAATTGGTTTAAATTATTTCATTAATATAGATACAAATAAAATAGTCTTGGTTCTGGAGTAGATTTTCACTGTTACATAACACACAATATCAATGACACTTGCATCCATTATTTCTATTTCATGGGAATTCACTTTTACTGTAGATATCATGTTCTTTTCCCCATATTTATTCTTTTTATTAGGGAATTGAAATGGATAATTTCTATGTTCATCATATTTATGTTAGTTAATTGGCATGGTACTTTATGATGGATTATTTTCCGTTCTCCATGTAAAATACAATAGTCTCTTTTCCACGTAATATATTTTACCTATTTACCACATTCCTATATTTAAAACACTATACATATGCTTTTATAAATTCATCTACATGTTATTTTGATATTTTTCACTCTATGGAAATTGAATCGTCTTTCCTTTATCATCATCATCATTTGATAAATAGTGAAACGACATCCTCCCTCTATTTTTGTTTTTGGAAACTCATATAGCTTAAAATAAATAATTAATATTCATGATATCCATTTTTTTATTAAAACATTCTCTCTTAGATTACCTATTATCTTATTAGGATTGATGTTTGTGGAATGAATCCATTGTCAATTTTACACATCATTAACATGATACATTTAGTCATTGAGATTTACTAAAACAAAAAAAACATGATTTATTTAATGCAGTGGCTCGTAATGAAATGCGAATAAACAAATATACACCATTTTTGTAAAACATGTTTTCATGATTTAACTCATTATCATTTATGAGGTATTGATTGAATAAATATGAAATGAACCCTTATCTGGGTTACTACACATATGATTATCTATTCTAGATCATGTGTCCAATTGTATAATCTTGATATATATATGTAATTACTAGAATGTTTAAACCTAATAGATAATAATTACAGATATTAAGTAAAAATAAATTTTGAATATTGGGATAAAAAAGATACATAATAATGTTATAAATGACATGACATAGATTATAAATTTTATAATAAGGTAGGGAATACAATTAAATAATAGAATATCATAACAATAAGGTACAAACATGGAATTTAACATAACCTCATAATAATTGAATCATAGAAAGGAAAAGTAACATAAAAATATTCTTGGAGAAATGGAACAATTAAATAAACAATATAACATTTTTATTAAACTCATAATTACCATGATAATTTAAACAAACTCATTATATCGATGCATTAAAGACTATGATAACTCACTATAACCAAAAAAATATAAATGGACTAATTATTCAACTGAATGTATATTTTAGAAGATATGAACATAAAAAATTTCAATATAGGTAGATATAGGCCCCCACCAATCATCATCATTTTATTTATCTTCTATATGAAATCAATCATTCATAATAATGGAGGTATAGAATGAAAATTGTATTCATATCCAAATCCAAAAAAAATCATTTAATTAAAAGAATTATAATTCTACAAGTTATAAAAATATAATTAAAATTTATAAAATAATGGGATATCCATTATTATCCAGTAATATTCTAGTCTAATACACTTCAATCAAGATGATTTATTATAAAAAATTTACACAATATTAAAAAAGTATATAATGATAATTTAATAATTTCAAACTTCATATGATGTATGAAATTCTATTGAAGATAGGTAAATAAATTGATGAAATATAAACATTCCATGGTGGAAAGTCATTTAATGAAAAATTATGGTTATAAACCAATGATTATTAACAAGATACTTGTAGTGATGGATCACTAATATGATATAAAATAACATTTCCTTGGATCATTTCAAATGTGATTAATGCAAAATAAATTGTATAAAAATAAGGAATCTAGAGATAATAATGAAATTAGAGGAATCCCCATAATAATGATTTTATAAAATGATTTTAAATTTTTTAATAGTAGTTGTATTTGGTCTTTTTGAAAAGAAGTTGTAAGAATGGTATACTTTCATAAAGTCAAAATAAATAAATTTTAATATTATTATTTGTAAAAAATATCAATAATTAATCAATAAAAAATATAAATTTTTCTAAAATGATAAATAAAAATATTTACTAAAAAATTCCCTTTGAAAAACATCCTTCAATATTAGACCATTGAAAAATAACTAACATTGTATGAAAGGTGGTGTAATTTTTTTTAAAATATTTTAATTTAAAAACATTATTTATTAATGGTTCTATTAAAAGAACATAATGGTTATTAAAACTAATTTTTAGTAGAAGATAAGTCCATGTATTTTGAAATAATTGATAAATTTTGAAATAAAATGTTAATATGTCTTTCTAAAACAAAGCATATTAATAGGGTATAAGGGATAAATAAATGTAAAAGGATTTAAAAAATAATGAGGATTTAAAATATAAAGTATAATAATGGTCGAAACTTATAATATATATTGGGTGGAAAAACTATTTGTAAATAAGATAAGATTTAATCTAATAAATGATGTACATTTTTTGAATGAAATTTATGAGTGTTATATATTTTGATTAAAAAAAATTTTCCTAACATTGTAGAAATTTTTTAATAATGAAATGAAATATTACAGTATAATAAAACAATATTGTATGGAAAACGTTTAAGAGTAAGAATGATAACTCAAATAGGGATTTTATGGGGAAAATGAGCCATGGAACTGGTAATATAATAATCAAATGAGAATTAGTAGAAAATAGATAAAATAAAATTAAATTATCAACATTTGGGAAATATTTTAACAATTTCAACATATATATTATTTAATAAAGCTTATTAATTAATTTTTTTACAATATCTAGCATGTCCCACGAAGTATATAATAAGATAATGAAAACCATAACTTATTTTCCCATGTAGTTATCATATAATAAATTCATTAATAACATAAAATTATATTTAAATACAAAATTCACTTTATTAACTATTAATAAAAAACATTTATTATTACTCTCTAGGTATATATTAGTTATTAACAATCTATTTATCATATCAGGTTTGAGGAATCTCAATCATGTGGAACAACATTCAGAGTAGTGGATTTTTTACATTATTGTTATCCTAAATATCCACATTTCCTTGTCATCCAACAAATATGAATTTATTATTTATTATTTTATATAATTTTATAATTTTTTTAATCATATAATTGGATTTTATCATTAAATATGATGTCGTTAACGAATATGTTATTGAGAATTTATATAAAGGGAAGTCGATAACATAATTAATATTTTCAATATAGAAAATAACACTCCAAAAAAACAACATGATATTATTATATAATTATTTATATCATATATTTTCAATATTTAAGTTCTCATAATCACCCATTATAATATTTTAAGTGATTTTTCATGTCGGTTGTCAGATCAAACCAAACCTAAACACACAATAATAAATGGACGACTATGATTATGAAAACTGATTATTCGAGCATAATTTTATAAGTATATAAGAAAACTGAAATTATTTTTAAAAATTTAAGGATTTGGATAATATTATAATTTCTTATAATGACTACATATAAAAATAGAGTAATAATTAGAAAAATTACATCGTAGAGGTGGTAAAATGCACAACCCATAGTTAATGTTTTCATCATTCAAATAATGTGATATGTAGAAAGATAATTATAATACATATCATAATAAACATATTTATTTCTTATAAATATCTTATATTACTAAAATTTTTGCTTACAGTTATATAATAGAGGTTATGGTGAAAAATAGAACTAATAACATTATGTTTTTGGTAATTAACACAATTAAAAAAAGGCATTTTCAAGTTTCATAATGATAATGTTGGAATGATGGATAATAGTGAAAACTATAAAATAAAAATAATTAATTTTTTGTAATATTATTATACTTTTTAGTAATTATAATATCATTTTTGGGAGTTCCTGAATTAAAATTAATGGATTTATGAAAAACATTACGATGTGGGGAACATGGTATTTCTTATGGGAAACTCTTTGAAAATTGTGGTTTCGAACTAATAAATTATCAATGAAGGGTCATTGAAAAAGAATGGAATTATAAATGATAAAAAAATATGTGGAGTTCAATGTGGAATATGAATTATTTTATTATTCTAGAAGGTGGGTTGAGAAGACCATTTTATAAGTGTTCATAATTTAATTTTATGTTATAACAACATTATATAATATAATCAATTGTTAAAATTATCAGGTGGATCCAAAAATGGATGTTAATTGATTAATGGATCACATAAGCTTCACCATAAAATAAATATTCAATTGAAAATATTTTTTATTCCCATTAGTCATAGAATTTTCACTTTTCCCCATTTTTTATTTATTCTGGATACTATTATTTTAATTATTAATTTCATTTCAATTCAAATAATCAAAATTTCCCTTATTAAATAATTTCAAAAAATATATTTCAATGTATAATATATAGATTATGTGATTATTTTTTTATCTTTCTTTGTTATACATAGACACTTACATAATCATAAACTCTCTGAATATTTTAAATTACGAATTTCTGGCTATTAATATTAAAATATTTTTTTTCACAACTCCTCCCTCTAAGGATACCCCTCCTGGGTAGGAAATGAATCAATGGTGAAAATGAACCCCAAAATACTACCTCGAGTTGGCCCTGCATTGCGTCTAGCACAAAGGGTATACATACCACACAATATGGGAATCAATACACTTTATAAGAAACATGATTTTTATGTAAGATGAATTATCAACAACAACCACATTTCCTATATTTAAATGGAATCTCAAATATCATACCATTATTCATATATTAATTAAAATTAAAGAAGAATACTAACTTATCCAATGTCAATTCTCAAATGTATGGATGATGTACTGGTAGAGAAAATATATGAAGGTCTAAGATAGTAATTTGTAGCATGGTCCACAAAATCCTCTTGGAAACCTAAAACTAGTTTTACATACTTATGTTGAGTATACATGTATACTTAGTAGGAAATGAAAATTATATTGAGCACATGTGAATGAAGCATACTAATGAACCTTTGGGAAAATAGAAAAACCAAACACTATATAAATAGGTATACTAACCAAACTCAACCTATAGAATGCATGCTCACTTAGTAATAAATGTCTTGTAAAATAATATGTTTCTAATAAAAATAATTATATGGTACCCAACTCCACATTACCCCTAGTATGATGCTCTAACCATGTTCGTACATCCAGGTTCTCCCATCCATACCATATACAACATCAAATATTTCTCACTCACACCTGGGACACAGAACAAATCCATCTAATACACACCTTGTCCTCACAACCCATCCCATCCCATATTGACCTAGTGACACATGGAAAAACACATCACAACTCATTGAGAAGACACATGGGAATGAACATCACAACTCATGCCAAAGACACATTGAAGACAAACCCCTATTCCCGAAAACACCTAAGTTATAAAATCTCCCCCAAAGACAAATAGGACAAAAACAACATCATCCTCAAATAGATAGGCTACCACAACAACTACATAAATCCGAAATAAAAATATGGCCATCACAGACTTTTACATACCATAAACACCTCGATGATAAATTGGAATATAATGGATACCATGCGATTCATACTCATGAGAGTATTTTGGGGAAAAACCCCATGTGACGATGTTAGTGTTCGTCGCATAGTTCTCAACATGGGTGGCTTCATATAGAAATCACTCAGAAATACAATTATATATAAATAATATGGGTTATCTGAAAAAAGAACAACTCACAACACTGTCACGTGTTCTTGTACCTATATATTCATAACAAAACACGTCAAACTAGAATTATAATTCCACATTCAAATCCAATTATCATTTAACAACTCCATTATTTTCAGCATTTATCATCAACCATATTTAACAACACATCCCACCATTTAATTGCACAATAACCATTTTCATCTAATTAACAAAACCAAACCAAGTCACTCCATACATTATTTAAAAAAATTCATTCCATCGCTACCTAGAGAACTATATGTCACGAAAAAAATATAGTCACAATTATAGTCATTTAATTCATAAAGAGACATGGTAAATTATGTCACTTTATATTGATGACACATCATTCCCAATCCTCAAGATGCATGGTGAAGATTTATACATGTCATCAATGAATAGACTCTATGAAATTACCCATATAAACAACTTATCCCTTGCCCAAAAAAGTCTACCAAGTTCATCATACTAACAAAACCACCCCCCAACTCGCAACCACATCCACCAACACATAATAATACAGTTTCATAGCCCTTATACAAAATCATACCACACCTGTTACATGCAAACAATACAACCACATGTCATCCGCTTCCCACACACACAAACAGTAGAAATCCACACACCACATCCCCACATGTACCAAGTTAAAATAACATTTAATAATTAATAATAAATCACAAATTTAATTCCACTTGTTAATTTAGGGGATATCACAGAAACTATACGATCTTGGGACATCCATTGTTTTATCCAAATAAACACTGTTAACTGACATTTACATAAAATAGTTCCCCAAAAACAAAAAAAACATGAGTTCCAGAAACTATTAATTTCACAAATAGGGGCACAATGACCAAGATATTCAAATGGAGGTTGGCCTATATAGATCACAACATTAATAATAACAATCATAAAATGAGGTAATGCAACACTATCCCCGATCCTCGGTATATTGATTCTTAATAAAATTTGATAATATTTATTATTTTGTAATCAACTATCTTCTCCAGGAAAATATGTTTATAACCATCGATAATGATACAAAATATAGAAAAGATAACATTATTCAAACCTATAAAAAGAACAATGATACTTCCTAGATGTGCTAAAAACTGGGGTTCTTGATCAATTTGTAATCCTCGATGGATTCACAAAAAAATTGTGGTAAATGGAAAGAAGAATCCAATGTGAGGATGGATTTGGAACATCCTATAGAAAGAGGAAGTAATAGTGGAATGGAAAAAGTGATATATATATTAGTTTAAGGAATATTAAATCTAAGTCATCAAATTACATTTAGTTTTGATTTTTTTATTAATGGTTGGTCTATCCAAGACATTGTTTTTTAATGATTTAAAATCCAATGAATTCTTATGGGATTAATTATATAATTTATAACCTCTAAATCAGTATCAAAACGTTTCATTTTTTTCCATAAATACATTTTACTTCAATTAAATACATCAAAAGGGAAAACTAGATGAACTAGAAGTACTGATCATGAGAAACCACAAATGAAAATCCATTAGATGAGGCACCACCGGATGAGGCACCTCAAGCTAGAAACCTCCAGATGAGTCATGATTGGATGGGAAACCACCAGTTTCCCACCAAAATTTATTGACCTCTCCTTTGAGACACCTCCAGCGAGCCATCACCAGGTTGAGACACCAATAGAAAGATGCCATCGGGGTGAGAGACTTCTACAGATCCATCACCTGGTGGAGACTCCACCTGGGAGCCATAATAATGGAGAGACACCACTAGCATTCCACTACCAGGTTCAAAAACCATTAGTGAGCCACCAATTTGGATATCTATTGTCAGTAAGACACTACCAGGGTGATAGATCACCCTGGAGGCACTACCAGAATAGGACACCATTGTGATGAGTAACCATGGAGATGGAAAACCATTAAGAAACATGGATAATTGGGAATTTTTTAATTTGTTGAAAATAATAACCATAACATACTAGGAAAAATCAAACACCAAAATTCACACAAAGTAATGGAATTAAAAACTATATAAAATTACGTTAGATTTATCTCAAAAAATTCTCAACATGAAGAATTCAAACCCAAATATAATGTTATGTGTGTAATAATCCAAATAACCAACCCTCAAGATAAATCTCTACAATCTCATCACAGCTGAAACATTTCTATCAACTAAACATATCAATATTCTATGATTAACCATATTATACTGATTGAGTGTTGAAGTGGAAACCACTACACCTATGAAAACCCCCTAATGCAACAGATAAAAAGGAATTATAAAAATAATTGTTCACATTTATTCCGTAACAAACAAAATAAAAAGTTTTAAAAAATACGACAAACTAAACCATATGATCACAAGAATCGGGGAATTTAATCCTCCATGATAAGATATAATCTTCTTTGGGAAGCACTGACTCACTCACATGGGTTTAATCTCATCAGAGATAGTGTGTCCTAATTATGAATCAGGTCCTCCCCTTTCCATATGTTAGGAAATTATCAACCAAATCAAAACCACTGTAAAACATCTCATATCATAATAAAAAAGATTCAATAATTACATCTCAATCAAATAGTGAAAAAAGTTAAAACTCAAAACCACATCAGGTACTAGGAATGAATCAACAAATATCCCTCCCAATTTTTCTCAACCTTTACACCATTCCTCTATAAATCACAAATCAATGTAATGGTCCATCCACACAACTCCTTCTCCTAATGATCTTGTATCTCCAATGGCCACTCCACATACATATCATCTTTATCTATATATATATCTATCCAAATCAATGGAATGGGAGTCATCATGATAACACCAAGAAACATGAGTCATTTGAAAGGTGGTTTTGATCCTCTCTAACCAAAGTATAAATTCTAACTCATACGCCATCTTTACAACTCACCCAAAAACATGAAAGGGGCCAAAAATCGTGGGGTAATTCTTACACAAATTGAAAATATAATGTTACCCATGCCATGGGGAAACCATCAAAAGAATTTTGTCCCCAAAATTTTACTATGAGGGCCAAAATATATGATTGGAATTAAATTTATTTCATTATAGTGCTTCTTTCAAATCATGAACAAGTTGAACTCTCTCCCTCATTCTCTACACCACATCGGTTCCAAGATCGGCAGTCTCCCCTTCTTTTCTATAGAACAAGAGAGACTAACATGAGATCTCATACAAAGGCTCAAATGAGGCCATGCCAATGGATGAGTAATAAATTTTAGTATAAGAAAAAAAAACATAGGTGTCATACTCTTTATCCTCCATAGGCAATGACAAAATCCCACCACATATACTTCAACATCTAGCTAGTATGTTCTTTTTTACAATCATCCTTAGGGTGGAATGTAGTGCGGAGGTGTAACTAAGTTCCAAATGCCTGCTTCAATCCCATTCATACGCATGAGGTACAACATGCATCATAATTATATTAAATGGACCTTAGATCCCTATGCAAACATACTATATCATCCACATACTTCTTATCATATTAACCAACATTGCCTGACTTGATGACTTCTATTACATGGTAGGACATCATGAATCAGTCCACAATAACAAAAGTGGAATAAAAAACTCTATATGTTCTGGGAAACCCTATCATAAAATTCATCAATATGTCAATCCATTTCAATTAATTAATATTAAAATGCTGCAAAAAACCACAAGGAACATGATACTCAGCCTTTACATTATTGAAACTCAAAAACATTTCAACAATCTCTTACACTTCCCATTTCATCCCAGTCCACCAAAATTACATCCCTATGTAATGTTATATCTTAGAAAAATCTTGGTGTACTACCAATAGAGTTCATTGAAACTCACAACGGAATCCAATATGCATCAATATTATAACAAATAACATTACATGATGTAATATTCCATTTTAACCAACATCTGACCATCCTTCTGGAGAATCACCATGGACAAAATGACCACACATGACCTCTTCCTATGAGTCTCCCCACTGAAACTCCTCCACATATTGCATCAGAAAATATCACAAAATTATCTAAATCAAATATCCTCTACCCCTATTTTCCAATGAATTTATTTTCAATGATTAAATTTCCTTCATTTGTCTCCAATCATTCATAGATTCGCAAACCACATCCTAATGTTAATTTATTCTTAATGAATTGGACAATACATTCCCCATTCCTCGGGTAAAAGATATTTAAAAATCATCAGCCTGAATAAAATCCATCAAGAACTACATTAGAATGTTCATATCACATTGGAAAATGATATACCTCATGCTTTTGTGATACATGACGGCCACAATGTGATCTTCAATTATGTAATTCTTCGATAACTTCTCTGAAAATAGAACTACTAGTAAATATATTTATTTTGTGGCATAGTTATTCTATTGGGAACATAAATTCCAAGACCCAAAATAGATAACTACCTTATACATCATTAGAACACATCGCAAACCCATTAGGGGTAGCATAAAAAAACTACTCAAATATTACACATTCTTCAAGATACTATTGAATTGTGGAACTAACCTACTTCACCTTATTTGAATCAAATACTATATAGAACTGGTCACTCAATGATAATTATTGTTCCTTCCTTATAAAATCTATCAAGGGGGCTATAACATGATAGAAATTTGGAAATAATATAAAATAGTAGCCTTTCGGACAAAGGAAACTCTGAAATTATACCACGTTATTGGGTGATATTTAAGAAAACAATGGTACAACCTATAAGGGGTATAATCCCAAAAAATACTAAGACAATAAATAACCAAGTAAATAAACTTATTTTGTCCAGAAATGTACCTCCTAAAACATTACATATAGCTTGTGGCATAGAATATCATGAAATAATGTTATTCTATACTTGATATTCTCCTCATACAACACTTTTTAGATTAATAAATCTTCGATGTATAAAATAATGAACTGATCAAATAGACCACTGGATAGAGAGTTCGTAATCCCCACGAACACATCTATTGTGTTCATGACAACCAATTGAATGAAAATAAACACTATTTTCCTATATATGCATCGGAAGGATTCCTTCAGGGGATCGTCCGTAAATGGAAATATCCAGAACGTATATCAATCTTAGAAATCCAACTAACCATCATAGATGGTTGAATGTATCGTCTATCCTTGAAAGAGGATAATTATTTTTGACCAACACTTTTTTCATCCTTTAATATTATATACACAACATCAAACCATTCTCAGCATTCTTTTATTACTACATTATAGCACCCTATGATGACACATTAGAACATATATGACCCTAATACATCAGATCATCTATATGAATCAAATACTCCTAAAACTTATAATGTTTCATCCAATTTTGGGCCATCTAAATCAGATAATCAATCAGTAGCAAGTCTATCCTAAACCTATCATCATTTGGGGGGATCATCCAAACCAATTTAGGGAAAATATCTAGGAACTCCCTAATGACCCTATGAACCAATACTATATTAGTGTCCACCGATTGCACTAAAAACATAGCCAGCATTAATATAAGAGACTCAACATGAAGAATTACAACTTGATAGATCCTCTCACTGATGAAAACCACATAATGATAATCCACATTCAACAACACGAAGCACCATTGGATGTAGTTAAATAAATAAAAAATAGAATGAAACCAGTCGATGTCATGGTTCACATCATATCGATGTATCTATAGAATGAAATGATCCCCATATGACTTCTGTTGTCCCATAATCAATGTACAGCCCTGAAACAAATCAAAAAAGTGGGTATGGACTCCAACTGCGGTACTCGACACATAGAGAATGAGGATAATCACTATGTCTATTACTATAACATGAGATAGATAGAGTGAAATAAAGAACTGTGAATATCTTGAGTAAAACAATGAAAAAGGGTAATAATGAAAACAAATATACCTTTGATTACATTTTCCTCCACTAAAATTGTTGCATCCACTCATTCAAACTGACTTTTCCCAATTCATCTTACTATGTAGTAATGACCACCTCCACCGACACACTTAGATCATGATCCCTGAAGATAATGAATATCATGTGGTTTGCCTCTTCTTTCATAATATCCACATAGTGATGTGAAAACTTAGAGGTGATGTATTCAAACTAAAAACAATTGTAGATCCAAGTGTTCAATCTTTCCACCTCCACAAAACATAGCTAACGTAACTACTCAACATTGGATCTAGTGATGAACAGAAAACCGACTAACAAAAAACTACATTGCAACGCTTAGAGGAATTAAAAAAATCACAAGAACTATAAGAACAAAAGAAATATTTTATGGTTAAATCTATAAAAATGTAAATCTTAATGGTCATAACACCTTCGATCTGCCACTAAACACCATTCCACTCAAAGAACTGTGATATCTCATATCTCATTGAATACCTCCTCATGAGTGCATCCACTCAACAAAATTTTTCTTTTTTTATCCTCAAAATATGTGGGAAATTTGAATTTATAATTTTAATACTAGAAAAAATGAGGATGTTACACCTCAAGAAACCTCAAACAAGGATCCACAACAAAGAAATTGTTTGGGACAAAATGGAGATGGTCCTTGAACTTGATTCTTTGCTCCTACACTGACATACTCTACTAATTAATATAGAGAATATCCTACCTCTTCCAAAAATTGAGGGTCGAATTAACTAACTCTTCATATAACTCAATTTAATTTTATCCAATGAAATGAATTCCAACTTTTTTTCTCACAAATACAATATCCACAACTGACATGTTGCACCCTGCATCTGACTAAATATAAATGGGACAATGTACTGCACCGAGGACCATACCAAATTGAAATAAATTAGTACCTCCTCCATCCATCTCTTTATCTCCATGTATTAATCAATTCGTTATTTGTTCCCCGACTACTAAAGATGTATTGCATACATGGTCATATACTACTGATCATTATAATCAACTAGATAAACCCAACAATGATCATGTAGATCAGACTATTGAACCACAACTACCACCACCACACATGAACGACAACCAGAAGCTGTAGAAGATAGGAAAACGAGGATTTCCTAATCATGAGTAGTTTATAATTTAAATTAAGGTTTATAAATTATATTTCATTTATTTATACATTATAACCTTCCTAAAAACCCAAATTGAAATAATAACACAAGTCATTAAAATGTATGTCCCTATCATAGGACTCTACCCTACAAGCATGTCAATCTCACTCAGCAAATCAATAAGATCAGTGATTCGGCACCAGATCCCTATTGGTACCTAAAATCTCATGTCCTAGCTAGTATAAATAGGCTACATAATGATAAAAAGTCAATTGGAACTATTTCCATACAACTCCATGCATTTCTCATTGTCCCTAACTCCAAAATACATCCTATCTCCCATCCAAGAGCTGATACCACTATTTCATGACCACATCCCTCCGTAGATACCCCTCCTAGTCTATAAATTATGGGAGGGAGATAATGCCCCCTCGAGTCCCACCTCTAGTAGGCCCCGACTTAGTGACTAGCACCCAGGGTACACTGATCTCACATTATGAGATTTATAACCCTTTATAAGATATTGGATCGAGAGATAAGATGAATCATCCAAAAAAACTACAAGACACACAAACACACATATAGACACACACCAACAAATATTTATAACCCAAAATACTATCACATAATTAATTAATTAATAAAAATAGTTCAAAAAACAATAATATATATAATGTAAATTCCCAATTATAAAGATATTATAATGGCACAATGACTATCCCAATGCTCGATCAATTAATTCCATGAAGAGTCCACATAATCCTCCTAGAAACCTGAAAATTGTATTACAGACATAGGAGGTCCAAACATGTATACTCATTAGGAAATTCAATGTATATATTGCACATGTGAAAGATGCATACTAAGTCCCCAAAAAATGAGAATAAATAAATAGCACATTAACTAGTCTAATAACTAAGCTCAACCTCATGATGACACATGCACAAGGTAACACAAGTCATGAAATAAAATATATTATTATGAATGATGATGTTTGGGTACCCCAAAAATCATTCCCACTCGTATGACACTCTTGACCGACATGATATGTCTGGGAACACCATTACCTTCTGTATACAACATCACATCCTTCCCGCACAGACCTAGACCACCCAACACACCCTACCCGCACTAACTTGGACCTCACAATGTCTCACGTCACATATCATTCTGATGAAACATGTGAATTCATAAAAATGTCATATTGATTACACCAGGGAAATCACATCATAGCTCAACCCAAAGAGACATGTGAAACAATAGCCTCACCAACATACACCAGGGATATCACAAACATCCTGAAGACACCAGGGCCACTAACCACCTTGTCTACAGACACCTAGTCTATCAAAACCTCCATCTAAACAACTTAAAAACTACCTTCCATCCCTACCAATACCATATCTTCCTCTCCATTATTAGTGAAAAAAATATAAGGTTCATGGACAACATACTCTGCAGAATTTGATGGAATAAATACACCCCCATAACCATTAGGGTGTTCGGAAAATTGTTCTCAGAATAGGTGGGGTGAGAATAGAAATAAAAAATGAAATTTAAAAAAGACCAAACACTCATGCCCAATCTATGTGTTCTCATACAAACAACCAACTCACAATGTTATCACTTTTTTCTCTACATAGAAATGATTAACACAACACATCAAGCTGAAATTCAACTTTCACATTCCCAACTAGTTCCCATTTGACTAGTCCATTATTTTCATTATATACAATCATCCACATTAAATCACATAACAACAATTTAATTTCTCATTAAAAATTTTCATCTCATTATCTATACCAACCCAACCAATCCTAATCATTAGTAAACTATTATTTATTCATTCCATTAAATCCAGGGAATCGATTAATCTGGAAAAATATCAAGAAACACAGTTAGAGTAAGTTTGGAGGTGAATATCCTTGGTAAATTAACCACATCACATTAGTGATACATGATACCAGAACCTCAAGATAGGGGTTGATATTACTCTATATTAACATTGAATATACTTTCATAAATTTCCCAAAAAATACCATCATCCTACTTGAAAATCATCCACCCAGTTCATAATATTAAGTGATCCAACCCCCATCTCGCGCCCACATCAAATAATACATTATTACACAACCACATTAGAATCCTTTATACCTAATCACACCACACCCATCATTTCCACAAAAAACAATCAAATTTAATCCAATTCCTCTACAAATAACTACAAAAACAATCCAACACATCACATCACCACATATACAATGGTAAAACACATTTTCAAATTTAATTATGAATACTTTATTTAATACCACTTGTAAATTTAATTGTTATCACAGAACCACTATTATTTATGAGAATAAATTTATTATTAGGAAATATATGTCTAACCAACTATTAATGATAAGAATTTATCTAAATCCATAACAATGAATTAAAAACCATCCATTACACTAACAAAGACCCCTAATAACCATAAATTTCAGTGGGTATTTTTTCCTATATATATCACAATAACCACAAGTAGAGTCATACTACTTGATCATGTTTCACTTTTCCCTAGAGCCAATATATTGATTAATAAACCAATTCAATTATCTTTATTATTCTTGAATAATATATTTTCTATTTGGATAAAATTTATATAATCATATCACATTATACATTATTAAGAACGATAAAGAAAATCCCACCTGGAAGTAGAATGATTGGATCTTCCTAGTTGCACAAAAAATGGGTACATGAAGACTACATGTAACCGTAAATGGATTCATGAACCAACAAAAACATCTTTGATACATGAATAATTTTGGAAGGGGGATTAAATATATCTAGATTTATGTTAAAGTAATATATAATGAATATTTTTTATGATATCTTGGTTTTAGGAAGATTGGATCCTAGTCACTAGATTATATACATTATTGATTGTCCATTAATGGAATATCTAAAAAGGAGTAATTTTTAAACCTTTTAAAAGCCTCTATAATCTTAGAGAATCTAAGTAAAAAAATTTCCTATTTAATCTTTCTAAAACAATTTTAAATTTGGTATTAAATTCAAATTAACTCAATGAATGACGTCAAAACGAAAAAATACTAGAATAACTGAAAACATTGCCAAAGATGCACTGCCAATGAGACACTATTAGATGATGGATTTATAGATGAGGTAACGCCCAAAAAACTATATGTTGAATTTTTGGATTAGTGTATGATAGTGATCAATATGGTGATACATCGCCAGCTAGCCATCGTTAGAGTGAGACAAGACCAGCGAGCTACCACAAGGGTGATTCACTACCAGTGAGCCACTATTAGGGTGATACACTGCCATCAGGAAACTACCAGTGAACCATGGAAATCGAGAGACAAGAAGCTAGTTCCCTCAAGTGAGTTACCACTAGTGAGCCACCACTAGAAATGGACCACAATGGTGAGACCCCACCAGTGAGCCAACGTCATGGCCAGACACTGCCAACGAGCCACTACCAGGGTGAGCTGCATTCATCAAGGCACATCTAGCATGAAACACCATTTGGATGAGGTGATAATGGGATGAGTCACCACTAGGAATAATGGAAAACTAGGAATATTTGAAAGTGTTGATAACAATCACCTTGACTTACAGTGGCAACTCAAAAACCTGATTTCTCCCAATGTGATCAATTCGAGTGGTTATGTCCAGTTCATAATTAATTATATGTAAATATTTTTAAAATCGTGTTTGGCTAATTATCATAATTAAAAATGGAAGGATTCATATAAATTTTTTAAGAAAATTTTTAAATTTAACATTTAGATAAAATTACAAAATATAAAAAAAAGTATTTATTTTAAAAATGCCTCTCTAAAATATTATTTTTTATTATTTTAATTTCTAATTATTTTATATAAGATGTAAATATTTTTCATTAATGTTTTCTTAATAATAATTTTTTTTAATAATATAAAATTTATATTATGGAGATCATTTTTGTTCTATGTTTCATGTTGAGTAATCTTTAAAACATATTATTAATTTAAAAAAATATATTCCAAAACATTGGTTGTTGTCGTGTATTGTTATATGATATATCAAAAATATCTATGAGTCACAAGACAAGAATAACTAATTGACAAATTTGCTACCATAATTAATCGATGGGTTAATGGAGAAATGAAGGAGAATGGATAAATATTTTTTATTTGTTTATCGCATGAAATAAAGGATGTTTTTTAAATCCAGGATTAAATATAATATAAAAATAATAATTACCACATAAGGAATACAGTAATAAATATTAATTATAAAAAAATATTACAGTGATGGGAAATCATGAGGAGTGTATGTTTATTCTTAATATATCTGAAGAAATAATGACAGAAATAGAAAATTCTGCCTTAAAAATATCTTAATTCTTAAATGTAATAAATTCTGTTGCGAATTTTTAATGAAAATAACTCATCCCACATATTAATGTTTTTTAATGTTTGACTATATAGCATATAATCAACGATAATGTGATTGTAATAAAAGAATTTACCTAGATTTAAATATACCGATCATTCATGAATACAATGATGAGCATAGAGGTAGCCACATGTGTATATACTTTTGAAGAAATCCCATAATGTAGTTTACATGAGATTAAAATAATAACTTATTCGTGGTTGAGGGGTGAATGATCTAAAATTTAGGTAAAGTATGTGATCAATGGAGTGTGGTGAACATTGCATAACCTCTACTAATTTATCAAGTGTGGTAGTGGATTTTTAGTCAATATAATTTTGTTAAGGTATGATCACTATATGCATCTTTAAGACCAATAGATGAGTAGATACCTTCATAGGGGGGTGAATCAGGGTATGGAAATTCTGTTTCAAAATCCTTTATGCCCCACGGGATTTTGACCTTTTTATTTAAAGGGTCACATTGTTTTCATTAGTGTGTTAATTATTATCACTTATTGTCTACATTATCTAATGATGATGCTTGGAGCATACAGTGGGAGTTTTCCAATGCACCAATTCCACTATAAGCGCACTGATGTTTACAAGTATGGTGTGGAATCATTGTCCCTCCTGGTTTACAACAACTTACAATTTGAGAACTCACTGCTCTCTTATCTGAAGTGAGCTCACTACTTCTTCAGAAGATCCACTCACAGTTTATTGACTTCTAGGTCTCTTCATTATCAAAAATGAATATATCCTCCACTATATGTGGATGCTGTTTTGAAGTCCAAATATCATCCCCTGATGAATACCGCTTTACGATAGATGTTCTGGGCAATTTATAACTTTCACACAACCCTTGGGTGACTTGTGTAAACCTTTAACTAGTGCACAACCTATGCCTTTGTTGTGGAAAAACCAACTTGCGTGCCACACTAGCATGCCAAACATGCGCGCCACTCAGCTTGCGCTGCCCACATGCATGGTATCTTGTGTGGAAAACTATTGTGGTACACTTGTGTAGTACACTTGCGCATCACACTTTCCACACACACTTGCACGCCCCACTTGCACGCACACTGATCATTGCACGACACTCCCACTTGCGCCATAAAAGCTTAAATTTTCTCTAACTGTTGATCTTCTTAATAAATTTGGAGGGTATCTGTGTATTTATAGGAATTTTGAGGACTTGTGCGCCACACTTGCATGCCATAATTTTGTGCCACTTTAGGACTTGTGCACCTCTTTGTTTCCTTTGTCATATTTTGATATGATGATCTTGAAATATGACTTGGGCACCACACTTGCGCACCATACTTGCATGCCACATCACGACTTGTGTACCCCCTTCTTTCTTTTGTCATATTTTGATACGATGATGTTGAATTATGCTTTGCGCACCACACTTGCGTGGCAGACTTACGCGCCACACATGCACACCACATTTGTACTTGCGCTCCGATTTTCATTTGCCAAATTTTTTATGTTCTAAATACAAAAAATTCAGGGCATAAAACATTAGAAACCTCCTTAACACAAGATCACAACTACATTTTACAAAAAAACATTCCAAATTCTCTAGGAAAACCCCCTTTGTCAACAGTTTTACTCTTTGAGACGCACTTTGTCAACAAACACAACACAGAGTTTTGCGTTGTCAACAAACTCAATCATCTCAAAAATGATTCAACGATACCTTGAAGGAATTTTTCCCAACAATCACCCCCCTTTGGGTTTGTTGGAAAATTTTCTCGACACAATTATCCATTTTTTTCAAACCTCATTAAGGTTTCATTCATCTTCATCCACCATTCTCCTCTTGAGATATAGATAACGATCAATGATTTACTCAACACATACTCTACGAACACATTAGCAATGCACGACTTGAGAAACAAGCATATCGTGAAAAGTTAATCTATGATTCACTTCATTTCTGACACCACAGTTGATACCAACTTGATAACAATTGAAATTTATTCTTTTATCACGATACTCAGCTATCATGATATATAACCTTTGATCGATCATGTCTAGAATCGTCTGATTTTATTTTCTCCCCTATCTCAATGCTATCACAATCTCGTTGATCAACAAGTCACCTTCTCCACGTGTCTTGACGTGAACAATCATATTTTCTCATGTTTTTTCTTTCTTTGTCAATGAAACCAATGGTCACTCCATTGGAGTCTACAGAAGGGTAAAATCACATATCATAACATAAGGGAAAAAAATCATACCTCAGGGAGAGGGGAGTGGTCCAACATTCACTCTTTTCATGTGTGGGGAGTCGACTAGACTCCTAGACCTAGTCAAGGCATTTCAAAAGCTTCTTTGGGTAAGGCCTTTGTCAGAATATCTGCATCATGTAGCTTTATAGGCACATACTCAATCTTCACAAGCCCTTGCTCCACCATCTACTAGATGAAATGATATTTGATCTCAATGTTCTTTTTCCTTGAGTGATGAACTGGATTTTTTCTAATATTGATAGCACTTGAGGTATCGAACTGGATTCGAATTAGAGACTTCACTTCAACACCCATATCTTCATGTTGTGGATTCAACCACAATAATTGTCTGCATTCATGAGTGGAAGAAATATAATTAGCCTCTACAGATCTTAGAGAAATGAAATTTTCTTTTTTCTTAATCCCAGAAATACAAAATCTACCCAGATAAAATGCACTTCTTTAGGTTGATTTTCTGTCTTATGTTGATCCAGCCCAATCTTCAACTTTATATCCCAATAAATCTTGCTGTGATTTTTCATTATAAATCCATCCAAAATCCAATGTGCATTTGATATACCAAAGTATTCTTTTTTTCTGTGAGCATGAGGATTTCCTTTTGATTCATTGGTATCATGCTACTTTGCATGTGGAAAAAGCAATATCATGTCTTGTTGCTGTTTGGTATAGTAAACTGCCGACAATCTTCCTGTACTCAGTGATATTAACAGCCTTTCCACTTCATCTTTGGATAATTTCATCCAGGTAGCAACCAGAGTCATCATCTCCTTGAAATTATCAATTCCAAACATTCTCAAAACCTCCTTTCATATTTTAGTGGAGAAATGAAAATGTAATTACTTTATTGTATCACCTGTAAACCAAGGAAAAATTTCATCTCACCAATCATGGACATTTCAAACTCACTTTTCATAAATTCAAAAAAAAAATGGTTGCACTGAACATCATCTGATCCACCAAATATTATGTCATAGACAGACACCGGCACCATCATCCTTTGATTATTTTTGTTGTTGATGTAGAGATTATAATCAACTCCACCACAGTAGATACCATGCTTCTTCAAGTACTGATCAAGCATTGCATAATATGATCTTGGTTCTTGTTTCACCCCATACAATGCCTTCCTTAGGCTGAAAACATTGTTCTCATCCTTAGGAATGAGAAAACCATCCAACTTCTAAATTTACAACTCTTCCTCTAGAATTTCATTCAAGAATGATGATTTGACATCCATCTGGATGACTTGGAACCTTCGTTGAACTACAATGGATATGAATAATCTGATATTCTCTAGCCTTGCAACCGATGAAAATGTCTCATTATCATCTATTCCCACTAGCTGGTAGTATCCGTTGCACACTAGCCATGTTTTTTTTGAATCATTATTCCATATTCATTCATCTTGTTGTGATATACCAATTTAATCTAGGTTACATTCCTATTTGTGGGCCTCAAAATAATCTCCCATATCCAATTACCAATTATAATTTTCATGTTAAGTTGTATCTTGGCACATCAACATTCATGCTGATATAGAATTGAATTCCTTAGGTTCATTATCAGTATGATCTTCTGAATTATCTTTTTTCCACTTCTCCCTGAGTCCCTTACCACTTACTCACATTCAATAAAAAACTTTTCATTGTGTTATTTGCAAATAACGTCATTTTTTCATATAATATTTGGATCTTCTTGTTAAATCATTGTTGATAATCTATTTCAGATTCTTGGTATCCTGAAAATAGTTAGTTGATACCACATTGTTAGAAAAAAATGGATAATCATGAGATGCATGATTATTTCTGCTTCTCAGGCAATATGTCTTATCACAATAGACAACACCTGAGCTAAGTCATCCAATTATTTCATTGATGGATCTTGCATCTGATTATGATATTGAATTCCCCCCTTTGCTATGTAACACTTCATGTAGTTAGGCCCACTGTTTAGACCCATAAACAATATTCTCCTCCTTCTTCAGTTATACTCATATGGCACTTGTCATTGAGCCATCAATAAAATCTCTAAGCCTACTGAGGTGGAAGTTAGTGTAGGAAACTAGAGAAAGAGTTAATAACACAATCACATTCTATTGTGCTCTGTCTGTCCCTTTATTCTTCAACATGGTGCCTGATTTATGTCAATTGAAACTCTTAATTATATCAGCTCATCCCTTCGCATCTTTAGATGCCACATCCCCTTGGACCGTATCTGCTTAAAAACTGAAACACATGAATCATTAGTTAACAAAATTTATACACATAGGGAGTGGGGTTCTAATAAAATCTTTATGATGAGTATTGAAGTTGATCCTGATTGGTCAAACCTTTGATTATTTCTATCAGAGAATCTCACTCTATCCCTGCTTCTTCAAGGTACCTAGACAATTTTAACTGCTCTGACCATAGGACTAAGCATTCTTTACCCACACTCTGAGTCTTTTTCTAATATATAGAATTTATATGCTGATCTTTTCTCACAGTTTGGGGTTTAATTCAACCTGTACACATTTTCTTCATTGATTTTCCTCTATAATTTCATTTCCCTTGATTCCTTATATGGGTAGGAATATTTCTACTTGTCACATTCCCTTTCTTCTTCCACCATTATAGGGGTCTTTCTCTTTCCTCCACTTCTCACTGCAGGACACTACATATAAATTTTTCAATGCATTCTTTGTTCAGCTTTATTTTATTAGATATCTGAGCCTCCTCACTATTTTTCATTGGTGGTAGGTCCTCCACTAAACATACATTCTTCTTACTCATAGCTATATAATTTCCTCTCTTTTTATCAAGATTTTTTAATGTTCTTTATTAAAGAGCGGTTGTGAGTGTGGCAGAGGAGGTAAATGATACAAATTTTGTTCAACTACAAGTGATTCCCCTAAAGCTCTAAGGCTTCTTTCCAATTTACCACTTTGTCTTCTAGTGTACGATTTCTCATTATACACTACTAGGGTTGGGAATATCCAATCAAGTTCTTTTCCCTTTCCTTCTTTCTTCTTGCTTCAATTTCATTCCAGATGCCCATATTCAGAACATATAAAACATTTTCCATCAAATGCATACTCATTTCATCATTTCTCTATCAAGGTGTTGATGCATCTTGAGTTCTTCCTGTGACATTAAGCTCATGAGCTTCCTGACACATACTAATGGTGTTTCCAATTCATCCACCAAAATAGAAACTAATAAATGCTTTCCTCTAAGAGACTCTTCATTCATATTTCTCATATAACTTCTTCTTATTCTTAGTTTTTGTAATGTCTCTATTTTCACAGCCCGAAATGTATTCCTCAGCCTCTGAAAAAAATCATGATTTGTTTCCATGAATCTCGTAGAAATAGCACATGTCGTCACTACTTATTTTAATTGTCCTCGTATGCCTATCTCCAACACCAATTAGATTTTTTCACATCTGGAATTGTTCACAACTCTCTTTATATCATGCTTGGGAGGTGATTCATCAAATACAATACCATTTTTTCCCATATTTTATAGTATTTTAGCTGAGAAAATTTGTTCATTCCTATTTTATAAAATAGAAAATTTTCTTTTCATTTCATCATCACCTGCTGAAGGATAATCAAATAGTAAGTTCAAGGAATCCCTCATTTTAGAATTTCCTCTAACATTGGATTTGTAAACTTCTTTATTTACTGACTCTAGCTCGTCTTCCAACTTCAGGATCTTTATATCACTGGATTCATGTTGGGTATTATGTTCTCTTCTGATATTCTTTCCACAACTCATCTCATATTCAAATTCTCGTATGATATTTTCTACCATATCACATTGGTGATTTACTATCAATTTTTATTGAGAAAAAGATTTAGAGACATATACATTCTCTTGTTGTAGCCTTTGATTCTTCTGAACTAGTTCAGATAGCTATGTAGCAAGATCAACAATTTTAAATTTCAAATTTTGAATCTCATCTGTGTTCTGATTCAACCCCTTGACACCATCTTTTGATTTTTCTAACTTTACAGATCTCTTTCACAATTTTTCATCTTGAAAATCATTTTTCCCCCTCAGATTAGTAGCTACGTCAATAATTCTTTGATTGAAACCTATTAGCTTGTTGATCTCAGTTTCTAGTGCTTGGATGTAAATATCTTTATATTGAATTTCATCAGTAAATTTCAGATCCAATTCCTTCTCTTTGTGGACAACTTGCACTTTTCGACATTTGGGAGTTTTTTCATGACGATTAGTTCTAACATCACTTGGAATGTCTAGTTATCCACTCATTTCATCATCATCATTGAATGAGTATGTATTTTAACTATATGATTCATCAAAACCATTCTTTTGTTCACTAAATGATTCTATTAACTGAATAAAACTCTTTCAATGGACACTTCCACGCTGAGGGTTATCACCTGACTTCTGATTTATCATTGATGTTTTTTCCTTTTCCATGGAACACCAAGATAAGAGAAGACTGATTTAACCACACAAATCGACTACAACCAGTCGGACCAAACAAATCTGGTAAAATCAACCTTCCCTATAATACCAATTTATAGGAACAATAGTGGCCTAGATACCCTGAGAGGGGGGTGAATCTGGGTATGTATATTATTTTAATAAATTATTCTTGCCCCACTGGATCTTGACCTCTTTATTACAAGGGTCACATTGCTTTCACTTGTGTGTTAATTTTGATCACATCTTTTCTTCTTTATCTGATGATGATGCTTTGAATGCAATTCAGAGAATAAAAAAGGCAGAAAAAGATATTTTTACTTCATTCACCATCACTGGGCTACATCCAAGGAGCATACACTGGCAATGTGACAATGTACAAATTCCACTATAAGTGAACAGATGTTTACACGTTTGAAGTGGACTCACTATCCCTCCTAGTTTACAACCACTCACAATTTTTAGAACTTATTTCTCTCTCAACTGATGTGAGATCACTACTTCGGCAGAATATCCCCTCACACTTTATATACTTATAGGTCTCTTCATTATCACTAAGGATTACATCCTCTACTATATGTAGATGCTATGTTGATGTCCAAATATCATCCAATGATGAATAAAACTTTACCAAATATGTTCTGGGCAATTTCTAACTTTCACCCAACCCTAGGGTGACATGCGTGCCCCATTAACTAGTGCAAAAACTATGTCATCCTTGTAGAAAAACCAACTTGTGCGCCACACTAGAGTGCCAAACTTGTGTGCCAGACAGCGTGTGCGGAACACTTGTGTGGTTACATGGTACACTTGCATGGAACACTTGAGAGATACACATGCACGGTACACTTGCGCGTCACACATTCCCCGCACACATTCACTTAACACTTGCATGAACACTGAACATTTCACAGGACTCCCACTTGCACGATCAGAGTTCGAATTTTCATTAAGTGTTGAGCTCGTTAATAAATAAAGAGGGTAGCCGTCTATTTATAGGAATTTTGAGGACTTGCATGCCACACATGTGCACTATACTTGCACACCACTTTAGGACTTGCATGCCTCTTTCTTTCCTTTTAAATATTTTGATACGATGGTCTTGAAATATGACTTTTGCGCCACACTTGCGCACCATAATATGCACCACTTCACAAATTTCACTCCACATTATTTCTTTTTCCATATTTTGATATGATGATCATGAAATATGACTTTTTCACAACACTTGAGTGGCAGACTTGCGCACCACACTTGCATGCCACACTTGTGTGCCACACTTTCACTCCACACTTGCGCGCCACACATACATGCTAGACATGCACACCACACTTGTGCACCACACTTGCAAGCCACACTAGTGCACTGCTTTTGGACTTGTGTGCTGATTTTTCATAGAAATATTTTTGATTTTCTAAATTCGAAAAATTCCAGGCATAAAACATTAGAACCCTATGTAACACAAGAGATCAACTACCTTTTCTGAAAAAAAAAATTTCCCCATTCTCCATGAAAACCCTCCATAGTTAACAGTTTGAGTCATTGAGACTTGTTTTTTCAAAAAACACAACATGGAGTCTTGAATTGTCAACAAACACAATCATCTCAAAATTGCTTCAATGATGCCTTGAGGGATTTTTTCCCAACATTATCAATTATTTATGAACGATGGAATACCATTATTCTTGTGACTTATTCATATATATTTATATATACGTGTGTTTGTTTGTTTTGGATACATTTCCTTTATGGCCATTAGGTTGAACATTGTTCTTAGTAACATTTAAATATCAAATAAATATAAATCCATTCTGGAGAAAATATTGTATAAATTTTCTAACTTCTAGATTCACCACCCACCCCCTTTATGGGTTTCCCACAATTTTAAAATTAGTATTAATGCAAAAAGGTTATGACCTATAGGTCAACAAATAAATCGACTATGTTTTCATTTTTAATAATGATTTAATGATGATTCCACACTTTTTAAATGCTTTATATTTTTTATGTTTATAAAAATGAGACATGATTGTTCAATGGGATGTTTTTAAATAGATCATATGATATATAATTTATGAATATGATTTAACTATATATAGTAAATGAATTATTGAGGAAATAATTGATAGAGTTTTAATCAGAAAAATTTTCAATGATGTTAAAAATAAATCCACTCATTATTTTAATTCATTTATGATATAGAAAACACTTGATGAAATATAAAAAAACTAGTGGGTGTCTTGGAGTCTATATGATGATATAAATTTATAATTAGTTTTATTAACATACACGTTAAGAAAATTTGATAAATCTTTTATATGAAAAAAATATCAAATTAGATGAATAATAATAGTATGGATCTAATTATAATAGAAACATCAATCCAGATGATCAATTACTATTTTATTTTTTAATATAACTCTAATTTTTTTTATAATATCCATGAATGTCTATAAAATTTTAGACAAGATTGGAGAGTGATTGAATTTTTTATTCCCCTTGTGACATGGTAGAACATCAAATTTCTATTATATACTTTATCCATAAGGTGGACATCTTGTGATATAATCCTTATATATGAATAACTATACCAATAGTATATCATGCATGATATGGAAAATGCACTCATTAAATATTTATTTATTTATAATAAAATAAATTTATAACTATTACTGGCCATTAATGAAGTCATAAAGAATATGTATAATGATGATTTTTCAATGTGAGTTACATAAATATTTTTCAATATAATTTGGTAATAATATCATGTAAAAGATATTAAATAATGTTTTATCCTTCAGGGTACACAACTCATTAGGAGGAGGAAACATTGCCTTGGACAATCATATTGATGGAGGATATGAATTCACCAATTAAAGAGACATATAAGAAGATCATGGTACCTTGGGGGAGGATGAAGACCGATTCTAAAAAGAATATGTGTCCTCAAATAGAAGAATCAATTACTTTATATGAAAAAACTAAATTTGGAATAATTGAATAAAATAGAGATTAATTATATATAATTAATAAATGTACTTCAAAATAATGTACCTAAAATGTTCTAATCATGATGGTGATTAGAACACACAATGTGTGTTTGTCCAAATCCAAATGGTCTTAACAGAGGATGGAATCCTACAACATCGATATTAAAAAAAATCATGAATAAAAATAAGAGGTTTAATTTTCATTGAAGATCATTTAAATTCAATAACCCTAAAAATTTCATTAAAACATTTCCATGCTATTTAAGGATAATTAAAAGAGTATAAATATCATTCCCATTTTCATGGGGTCTTTAAATTATTAATAATAAATCAATTTTACTATAGAAAATAATTCATGGAAATAGATGGTGGTATAAGAAACATAAATAAGATTAATCCTTGTGTATAATTCATAGATTGATCAAAATCACCATAATGGAAATAAAATATAAATGATTATGAAAAAATATGGGTATTAACATTCAATATCCTTCTTGGAGAGAAATAAATAATTTCAATAAAGGAATAAAAAAGAAAATATTAAATTCAATGGCATAGAATATGATGTGAGATTATGGAAATCAGATTCAATGATTAATGAATTTGTTCCCATAAACCAAAAATTGGTTTTATTTTCCAGGACAATGATATCAATTGAAATAAATATAATTTATTCCTTATAGAAATTTATAAATATTAGTGTATAGAATTCGTGAGTGGTTTCATATATAAAATGATAAATTTTAAGATGAAAATACATAGAGTTATCATTTCATGGAAAAATATGCACCAAAAAATACAAAAAAGTGGGAACATTAATTGAAGAAAACAATAAATAGTGTGACTGGAATGAAAAGTAATATAAATATTAAAATAGTGAAAGATGAAAATTATCAGACCAGGAAATAGTTTTTTTAATGTTGTATTGTTAATAAATGAACTATTATGTTTTCATGTATTGAAATTGGATGTAATGTTTTGGTCCATCCTTATCATCCACAATCCTAACCTTGAAAATTCTATAGACACCATCTCTCTATTTTTTCTAAATTGTATCCAACTATTTTTTAGGAGGTGTAGAATTATAGGGGAGAAATGATTCATTGTTTTTTATTGACAGAGAAGATTAAATGTTATTGAGTTTTATATTATAACTAATTATAAGGGTAAGGTGTTTATTCCACAATGATATAAATGGAACATGTAAATTTAGTTTTATTTTTTATACTAATTCAAATAATTCCTAAATAAAAATATATAATGATGTCAAAAACATTGAATCAACTAGGGGTGTCAGGAAATGACATTGACCTTCTATGATAAATAATTTCGATTCATGATAAAGTAAATTAATATATAATTTATAGATCCTTACCTAGAAATAAAGGCTTTAATGGTACATATCATGACTTTTAAATAAAAAAATTTCATTACTAGTGTTCATCCGGTGATATCATCATGAATTAAAAGAAAAATTAGATAAATATATATATAGAAAATAATGAAGGACTAATACATAGTTCTATAAGAAACACATGTTTATTTGTTTCCTTTACAAACATGTGTTGTATAAATTTTTTAATGTTAATAATAATAAACATTTTTTCGATGTAATTTTTATAGGAAGTAAATAGTGTCCTTATATTGATGTGTGGATTAGTACATGGTTCTGAAATTAAGGTGGATATGTTGGTGATCATTAAAATTATATTTAGTAAATGAGAGAAATAGAATCACAATGAAAAATGAAAGAACATTTATATCAATTGTTTATACATAATATTTAAAAAATATATATCTTTTCATGATCAATGTAGAATGACTCATATTCATAGTAATTTTAATTTTATTTGTTGATAAATTTTTGTGTATGTGTGATGGATATCATTGTTTGAGTTGAATAAATTTTATATAAAAAACATAATATATTATAGTTTAAGGATTTTATTGAGTGACATGGAAAAAATTTAGGTTATTTTCTTAATATTATGATTATTTGATATTTGGTTCAATATGTTTATAGGATATTTTTATGAACAAATTGTAAAGTAAAATATTCACTTAATAAAGTCAAATTTTTAGTATGATGTAGTTATAGATGTGAAAGATGCCCAAAGCATGGGATATAAAAATATTGAATTATTTATTCATTACATTTTTCCACGGTTGGAGTATCATTATTTTGATTTTCTTTCCAAACCATATTTTTCAACATGTATAAAGAGAATTAACTAAAAAATATTTGATTAAAAATATATTGGTTCTTTTTAAAAAATGGTATCAGTAGTTGTAAAATAAATAAATTTTCATTCCAAATGATTTTTTGATGAAATTATAAATGATATGGATATTATATTTGAGACATGGTATTTTATAAACTGTATATATATCATATTGTTCGAAATATTAACTAATTATATTGATGTAATTGTTTATAAATATAAATATAGAAATAATATTTTAGAGGCTAACATCAAATGGAATTGAAATAGAAATAATTTTAATGATGGAGATGAATCTCTCTAAATCAACCATTAATGACTTATAGAGTTTCATATTGTATTAAATATTCAGTGTTAAATAATATAAAAAATACTTGGATTTGAAATATTTATTTTTAGAGAGAGAATAACTGAGAGGATATCACCTATAAAAATTTTTCTCAATGTGCGAGTGTATGTAATTTAAAATTTTGAAAAAATAACCTTTAATTTAATTTAAATTTGGATCAAATTTTTATAGAATCATAAAAAAATACACTATGATTAATCATTTGGGTTATTGATTTCAAAGGATAGTGTATGGTCATATAACAGAATGGATTATCCCAATGAATATTTTGAAGGTCGAAGTGATCAGAGTTGGATTAGAATATGTTAAGAGATTTTTTATTAAGTAAAAGATGGATGGGGTGGATTACAAGTATTGTAACATCATTACACGATTTTACATCATGTGACATCTGTTATTTCAGGACATTTAATAAGGCTTCACAGTGTGAAATACGTTGGGGTCATAAAAATAAAATAAATCATTGAGGTGATGGATTTTTTTGCTGAACATGACCTCATGGAATTACACAACATGAAAGGGGGTATCAAATCATGTAATTATTCAACAATGTATTTTTAAGTGTTTTCATACCACTCAGGTATCTTTAAAAATATGGATATAGTGGGTCTATCTCGACATTAGGTTACCCAACGACCCACTCATTACTGTTTTTGGGATTCCTTCATCTTGGATCAATCCTGAGATCCCTCCTTTAACGTGTAGATATCCATTTTCAATAAATTATATGATCTACATCCATTTTTGAGGTTTCATGAATCTATTCTCTTTTCTCAAATTTTCTATGTGATGATGCATGATATACATGTTTTAATGGCATTTTCATCATGGTTGTTTTTCACAGTTCGGTCGCGATGTCCGCGTGTGGAGGATGTTGTTGCTGGAGATGTGATCATGATCTATTCTCATGAAAATAATTTTAAAAACCTTCTATGTTTTGGAAATATATTATTTATTATTTATATATGTTCAATTGTTGAGTTATTTTAATTTATCCCCATGGATCACAATGAAACTGACCTAATAATTAAATGATCTAAATTAATGAAATTGTTATCGACCAAGTAGTGATGTTGTTGTTTTCTACTTTGATGATGGATTTGCCTCTTAATTTACAAAATAGTAGGATATGAATGGTTATCTTGATTTATCATTTTTTTCATATTGTTATTTTTAAAGGGCATGATTCCAAATTTAATTTTTAATTATTTTTCTAAACGATTCATATGAATCGTTGAAGTCTTCAGTTGTTGTTTATCAAATTTTATGAAAATCAAATTGATGATTGTGATCCTGTTTAATTTAATAGAATGACAGACCTAAAGCATTGTGATTCATGTTGATAAATGTATTAATGTATTGTTAAACATATTGTTTATTTAATTTAGTGATAGGTTGTGATAGATTGTATCATGTGATTCCAATAGTTGAATCCTATGAAGAATGAATTTCTTTTTCTAGATTGAATATGAATCAGTTGTGTTATAATGTAATATTGTGTGGGGTTTGAGTTACACAATTACTTATATATGAGTAGTTTCTTATTCATGGATTTGGGATATCTCATTGTGTTTTAAGGATTAATCCATTTATTTTGGTCTAATATCCCATTTATAGGTTTGTTCATGCTGTTTGTGATGTGCTCTTGAAACGAGACATGTGGTTGTGTGGATTGTGAGGCCCAGATGTGGCTAGAGCCAAGTATTGCTGATATTGGAGGAATATAGTGTTATTTGGGGGTAGAGAGGCCAAGTGTTTGTGATAGGTGTCTATGCCTATAGGGGAAAGGTGCATTGATTGTGTTATGTGGGTGTTAGAGAGGACCTCAGTGAAGATGGAATGGGTTGATGTTCGGATAACCAATTGATGGGAATGTGACTTTTATTTAATCATTTGTTTGTTTATATCCATTACACTATATAATGAATGAGGTATATGGTCTTTCATGACCTCCATCCAAATGATGAAATGTTGCATGAGGTATTCCACGTTCTTTCCATGTTTAAAATCATGAGGTAGGATCAGCTTAGTCTCCTACAGGAGGTTGTAATTAAATGGGGGGTAACTAATCTACTAAACATGTTGACCATCTATTCTTTGATATCGTATAATGAATTTCATGAAATCGCAGGTGTATATAAAATTAAAATGTTTTAAAATAAATGAATAAATGATCTTTAAACAATTAGATTGAAGCTTTATAGCAAGAAGTGATAAGGTTATTGTACAGTGAGGATTTGTTTTCTCAGTTGGGTTATACCAGGTGTTTATGAAATATTTTTGTGTTGATAATGTAATAAAATGTGGGAAATAATAAATTTCAATTAATGTGAAAATATTTCATTAATGTAATGTGAAAATAATTAAAAGGGATAAGATAAAATAATGTTTTTATCTAAATGTTTATGTTAATATAGGATATCTACTTTTTGCGGTGGCAGTTGGGAGTCCAAGATGCATTAAATACAGTTGAATCGTTGACTTGGTTTTTCCCACAGTATTTTCTTGAGCTATATTATTCAATGTATGTTTTTTTCTTTAATATGTTAATCCACCATGTCAGTTTGGAAAACTAATGCTTCGTTGTAATGGATTAAGTTTATTCAAACACATATATTCTTGATATTGATTAATATGGAATACAATATGTGTAACTTTTATTTTCTATGATTGAATGAGGATCATTACTAGGTGTATGGGTTATGATGTCTTGTTGTATAATACATGATGTATGATAAAAATTATACATGTTGTGGTGGATCCTGCAAACTACCCTATTACTTGGGAAGATTTTTTGGTGGTGTCTTTCTTGCCCAAGGTACAGATTTTGGTGATTCACATAGATATCTTCTGGATATCCTTTTTGGAGAGAGATGTTCTTGATGAGTGACATTGAAAATAAGCTGCAAACCTATGGGGAAGTGGTAGCAGGGTAACCATGATATATTTTTTAAAATATATACTATTATTTATAATACATGGTTAGAGTATCCATGGTGAGCTTGGGAGAATAGAATACCTCTTTAGGTGTTGAGTTAGTTACCCTTATTGTTTATGTTTCTATACCATTATTTCATTACATTTCCAAGAGAGGCTCTGGGGAGGATCCTACTATATATGCCTTGATACTCAAACAATGTAATATAAACTACTTTTCATGTCACATTGAAAATGTTGG
Source organism: Viscum album (assembly GCA_963277665.1). Classification (NCBI taxonomy): domain Eukaryota; kingdom Viridiplantae; phylum Streptophyta; class Magnoliopsida; order Santalales; family Viscaceae; genus Viscum; species Viscum album. The sequence goes on along the minus strand of OY728143.1, from coordinate 49,137,532 downwards.
TGATCATATGGGTTACAACTAGCTTGGAAGATTTGCATGACGTTTTTGGGCATTGTGATCATTTCTTTTTTTCATTCCTTTTGTACTTCCTATTTCTCTTTCAGTTGTAATAGTTATTTCCTTAAAATACATATGTGTAATGGATATTTCTTTTACATTATATTTTAGAAAGACTTGGTTGGTGTATATGTTATCTTTCACTTTTCCATATGTTCTCTTAGATGATAATTCCTCACATTTGTGTGTCTAATATACTCAAGGTGAGTGTCGAAAAGCAAGGGCATACTGGAAGTGGGACTCAGGTATCGTTATCTATATTTTCTCATTCTTTGAACTAGAGGTGTACACTTTCAGGGGAGGGGTCATGAAAATGTGGTATCAGAGTTTGTTTTAGGGATAAGATGAAGTTTGTAATTAGTCACATGTAATATTTCATGGTTTGGTAGGGAAATGTTGTTGGCCATGTTTATAAAGTGTAGTAAAAACTAGGGACTAACTTGTACATGTGTATTTAGGGATCCATATGATCTAATGCAAGGAACATTATGTTTATAGTTCATAGTAACTGTTATAAAACTAGTTGCAAGTTAGATCCCAATGAAATGATCATGCCTCATTATTAGTTTCCCCTCTGTTTGAATGGATCGACCATGGGAAAGGTTAACCTAATATGAAAAAAATAAAACAATTAATTAATGTTAATTTCTTCCATATTCTATGTCTATGGGATATAAATGTTTATTGTATTTACTCAAATATGATGACATAATCAATAGGTTCACATGGATGATGTTTAGTAGGTTGTTCCATAAGATCACCACAAAGTAGAGATTAATGACGATGAAACAATGATGAGGACACTCTAATAGTTTTAATGCCAGAGACGATTGAATTATGAGGGTTATATTTCATATGTACTCATATCAGACTATTTGGAAAAGGTAGTGATAACTATTAGTTTGATACCTAATATGTTGTATAATGGTGTTTCATAGGTTGTGATGATGCTGCATACGATAGTTAGTTAGTGGTTTTTCATGTTCCTTTTGGATCGAGAGGAATCGACAATCTCAGAGGAGAATTTTTTTGGGCAGTTCATAGTTGAGTTTCTTTATTTGATCGTGAAGGTGATCAGTCTCAATGATCCTGTTAACTTTTATTAGGATTCTCTAATGTGCCGGATTATGGGATCCATTTCTAAAAGCACTTTTTATATGCTTCCAACACATTACAATATATGGAGTACATGGTGAGGCATTTCAAAGAGTCTTTGCATCTAAAGATCCATGATTATGTCACCCTATTTATGATAACTACATATATCAAGGGGATTGAAAGGGGAAGATGGCAATGAGGAGATGTTATCTAGAACTAGATCATTAAGAAATGGGGGTCTCTAGGATTCATTATGAAGTATAAATGTGTTATGGGTATCCTGGTTTTTAGTTAATAAGTGTTTCTATTCGTCTGGTGGTTGTTTTGAGCCATCAGTATATTGATTCATTGGGGGAAGAAACTCTTACACCTTTTCCAATGGATCATGAACTTGTTTTTCATTTGGATGCTATGGTCATTAGAAACCAAAGTACTCGACCATTCTGAGCATTAAGTGTGTGTTAGATGTTCCAATTTTTGTTCCTCCATTTCAGTAGCTCCAGTTGATGTTGTAGTAGGGGGTTTTAGGTGTTCTAAATCAACAAATACTTGGTAGGGTAGTTAAAGGATACCATAGTTATGCTTCTCATCCTCATAGAGCTAAGTGTGGCCGTGGAGGTGTGCATTAGTGTAGTCAGAGGGGAGGTGGAGAAAGTCATGGTAATCATTAGGAATTTTCATTTCCATCTCCAGGGGAGAAATACATCATTTGAGGTACCATATTCTTGTTTTCTACTTGATTGAATGCCTTGTTTGATTCAGTAGTGACACACTCATTCATATCACATTCCATTTTCCATGATATGGGAAATGGGTTAGGGAGTATTCTAGTACCATTGGTGTTTTCTACACTAGTTGGAGGTCGATCTGAATTATTTTATGTAATTAGTGACTATGATATAGTACTGGGGAATCACCACACTTTGGAAGATATCTTATGATTACTGATGTAACCATATAATTTCATCCTTAATGTACATTGATAATATTTAGTGAAGGCTATCATGGATTTCTTCATGATGTGGGTGGTGTTCTTTAATGAAATTGGACAGACAATAGTGTTTTATGGTGAGTGAGATCATCATATGGTTTAGAGGCATAATCCAAACTTGTTATCCTTAATGGATGAGATGATGTTGAGTTTGTCGGATGTTCTGTAGTTAGCATTTCCAAGAGTCCTGGAAGAGTACTCTAATGTTTTCCTATGTTAGGTTTTAGTGTTTCCCCCTTATTGATAGATCTATATCACTATCAAACTACATCCATGTGTGTCTATTATCTCTATGCCATTGTATTGGATGGAACCTTATATGTGGAAAGGATTATGTATTCATCTCTATGGTCTATTGTAGTGTGGTTTTCATTATTTGATCATGTCACCATGGGATGCAGTTGTCTTTTTCATGAAATATATTTAGGATAATTTTTTGATTTATGTCGATTATAATCACATTAATAATGTGAATATGAAGAACTACTATCATATTCCACAGATTGTTGATTTATTCGATCTACTAAATGGTGAATATTGGCTCTGAAGGATCGATTTATGGTTTGTATATGTTCAGATTCATGTGAAGGATGATAATTTTCTGAATACTGATTTCTAGAGTCATCATGGTCATTAAAATTATTTAGTGATTCCATTTAGTGTGATCAATTATCTAGTTGTTTTCATGGGGTTAATGAAAAACTTGTTCCATGAGTTTGTAGAATTCTTTTTGGTGGTCTCCATTGACGAAATCCTAGTGTAATCTGTGTATGGGTAGGAGCATGAAGAGCATCTTAAATCTATATTTTGAGATATTTGTCAAAAAATATTATTGTAATGTAATTAATGTGTTGGTTTTGAGCTCGATAATTCCATTTCATGGGAGTATGTTGAATCCCACTAGGGAGTATCTGGGGATCTGTCAAAGTGAGATGAAGTTGTGTCTTGGACAGTCCCTAATACAATGGATGATGAGAGAATCATACTTGGTCATTCTGACTATTACATGTGGTTTGTATCTAGTTTCACTCCGGATATAACTTCAATTATAGTAATGACTACAGCAGATAAGGTGTTCATGTGGAATAATTATTTTCACGAAGATTTTGAGTATCTGTAAGAGATGCTGGTCAGTGCTTTGGTTATTTTTTTCAGAAGAAGGAGTTGAGTTTGTGGTTTTTTTAAGTGCTTCATATCTTGGGTTAGTCTACCTTTTGATACAACATAGATCAGTTGTTTAATTTGTGTATCGCAAGTATTTTCCTGATGAACATGACTATTCCACCCAAGGTCTTGAGTTTGTGTTGGTGTTGTTTTCCCTAATGTTGTGTAGACATTACCACATTGGAATGTTCTTAATGGTCTTCAATAATCATTAGATTATGAGGTATGTTTTCAACCAGTGTTACTTGATCATGAGACATTGTTGATTTATGGAGTTCTTATAGGATGATGATATCTATATCTTGAATACACCTAGTAATGTGAATGTTTTTGTAGATGCACTAATCATGAAGTCTCATAGTGATGTACATTTTGAATCAGGAGATTTCTATAGTTCAATGGAAGATCATTCAACATTAAATCATGATATGGGAGAAGTTGGGGGACGAGGATGTCTTTTATAAGATGATGGATCAATAATATATATATTTTTTGTTTGTGGAATCTCAAATGGGGGAACTTTATATGGAGGTCGAGAGAGACTACGTTGTTTATGATGGAGAACTTAATGGATGGTATGAGGATGAAAAAAATCAATTATTGTTTTAGGGATGACTTTTGTTACATTGGAGATGAGTGAGATGTCCCATAAAGAGTTCCATAGTTCACCTTATGTAATACATACTGGTGTGAAAAAAGATGTACCATGCTTTGAGGATCCAGTTTTGGTGGCCTGGGTTGATGTGTCCAAATTTTGTGTTTGTGTCACTATGTTTCATTTTCTAGAAGGTGAACACTATGCACCATGTTTGTGGTTGGTTTTTACAACCATGATATGTTCCTTAGTGGATGCGGGAGGATATATCTAGGGACTTCATAACTAGTTTCTCGTGATCTCATGAAGGATATGACATTATATGTGTAGTAGTAGATCTTTTGACATTATCATACCATTTTATAGCAATAATATAGTTAATCTTACTAAAGTTTTTTGGTGATTGAGTATCAGTATGTGGCGAAAATGATCCATGGAGTTGTGAGGATAATAATTTTTGACCATGATCTTTTTTTACCACGACGTTATAGGGAGTTCTACAACATGGTTTTGGTTCTCAATTAATATTTAGCACTGCTTTTTAGCTGCAGACAGATGACCATACAGAACATACCATCTAACATCTTCATGACATGTTTTTATCTAGTGTACTTAATATTTGAGATTCGTGTTTAAGGCCCAAACTCTTGGTAGAATTTTCATAGCATAATAGTTTCCACTCCACCATCGGTACAGAATAGTGGGAAGGCTTTTATAGTAAACCATTCACTTTTTCATTGTACTAGACTAGGGCCAGGGAGATAGAAATTCTTCAGCCGTAACAGGTAAATTGAACAACTAAAATGAAGTATGTGACATGCGAGTAGATGAATGAAGCACATAATCATATGAATCCATATTTTGATCATTTGAGGAGACCTATAGAATTTGACATTGGGGATCATTTTTTTCGTAAGGCGACTCCCCACCATGGGAAGTGAAGGATTTGTTGTGGGAGTAATCTTTATACCCAGTTTGTAAGTTCATTCAAGTTGTTATCTCATGTTGGAGTCATGGAATATTGGGTATCACATCCCCTTTAGATGAGATGAATACAAGATGTTTTTAATGTGAATCATCCCCTTCATTATCATCATTATGACTATCCCATAATTTATTGCAGTGATATCGACATCGAATATGATACAACAATCGAGGAGTAGATTGTAGATATCTAGGACCTCCACAAGGACGTGTTGTGTGGGCTCGCTATACCCATGGATAATGTATTGTGTAAAAACACTCTTTTGAAAGAGATTACTAGGGAATGTGTGTCGTAGAGACACACTCAATACTATGAGATTTTTTTTGATTACCTCTTCTTTTCTAACATTGTTCCTTCGGTGGTTGAAGAAAATTTCTATTTACAAGATATATTTCACATGTGATTCATTTGGATTGGTTTCTTTTGAGAGGTATATACCTTAACAGAGTGTTTAGGAGCTATTTTTGGTTTTTGTGTGGATTTTAACATGTTTCTCAAGTGAAGCGGGTGAGCTATCATGGTGGTGAGATCCTAGTGAGGTATCTCATCAGATGGTTTTTCGGATTACCCCTTCCAATTTCATATCACGTTTTGTTTTGGATGCTTATGGAAGTGAATGGATTTAATGATAATTGATATAATGGATTTGATTCACTTATATCTACCCTTTTTCTGTTTTAGATGGTCGATGGGATTTGAGGTTGATTAAAAGAAATCTCATGAATTTTGGATACGTAAAAGCCATATAGAGGGGATTAAAAATCATCTAAAATAATTACACAGCATGAAATCTAATATCAAGAAGACATTCATAGCCTAGAATATGTGATAACATGATGAAATTCTTCAGGTTCTGAATGATTAAATAAATAATCGATGCAAAAAAAAATTTGGCGGAACTTCATGTCGAGGCATTACAAGACATGAAAGGGGGTTACACCTTGTTTAAAGTCCTGACACTATATGTTTTTTGGGTTTTATATCCTCTCAGGTTTTTTCAATCATGTAGATATAGTATCTATCCATCAACTGATGGAATCCTAAGTACCGTCACTTCAGTATTTTGAGGATTCCCTCAAAATGAAATGATTCTTAGATCCCTCTTTCAATCTATATTGATCTGACTTCAATATAAGGACTGATATACCACTGTTCTTGAGACTTCATGGGTCTATTTCCACATGTTTCTCTTTTCCATGTGATGGAGTGTGATATCCATGTTTCTAATAGAGTTTTCTAGTTGGTTGGATTGTATGGTTGTGACGACGCATACTTTGGTGGATGTCATTATTTATGGAGAGTTGATTATGATATGTTTTCTGAAGCATTCTTGAGTGAAGAACGTAAAAAACTTTTTGATGTAGGGTATCCAATTCTTATCTATTTATTTATTTGAAATTTTTGTGTAATCATGATTTTTCCATTTCTATAATAATTAAATTTTTCTAATAGTTATATGAACCAGATTAATGAAATTGGTATAGACTACATAAGCATATTATTATTTTATATTATGATAATGGTTTTCCTATTGATTTAATAGAAGGTCTGATATTAACGGGATTATTGATTTAGAATTTAATTCATGATGAATATTGGTGAATAATAAAATGATGAAGTTGATTGCATAATAGTGGGAAGAGATACAAAGATGCATGTTTAGTGAATCTAGTTGTTGTTTTTTAATTTGATGGTAATAAAATTGTTACACCTAAATATGATTAAGTTAATGGGCTCGTGATAATGAGGAGTGTGGAATCAATTTAATAAAACTATTACTGAAATTTAAAATTAATTGTTAAATTAATTCATTGATATATTTAGATGGATTTTTTATTAGGTTTCCCATATTTGGAACTTATGAATAATGAATTGTTTAATTAAAGATTGAATATGAAATGGATGTGGGATTAAGTAAATAATTCTAGGGTGGAAGATACCCAATTTTATGTAAATTCCATGTTTCTTATGTTTGAAGATATGAGATATCATTGAGTTTGAAGAAAAAATTCTTTGCTTTGTGGTTGAGAGATTTTGTTATGTTTGTTTCTACATCTTTTGATTTTCTCCTGATATGATACCCTTGGTTGTGGGTCCGAGGGGGCCCATCTATGTCATGAGTTTGGGAATGTTGATCATAGAGGGTTTTGTGGTATATTTGGAATGGAGACTGTGTTTTTGTGGCAGCATTTGGTTCTTAGAGTAGAGAGACAAATGGTAATGCATGTGGGTGTTGGGAAGGACATCAGGAATGATGAAACAAGTTGAATTTCAGATTACCTGATGAAGTGAATTCTATTATTATTGAATCTTATGTTTGTTTTTTTCATTAAATTCCCCACTTTATGTGTATAGTCTTGTGTAACGTACTTCCAAATAAAGGGAAGATGCGTATGGTATTATATGATCATTCTATTTTTATATCCCCGAGGATGGATGGGTTTATGTTATTTCTATAGGTGGAAAATACTCAACTAGTAGCTCATCTATTAAATATGTAGATCCCCAAAAATTTGGTAACATAAATTGGCTTTCCATAATTCTTGAGAGTAAGGAAAAGGGTAATTTTTTCAAATAATTGAATAAATTATGTTTAACCCATCAGGTTGGAGCTTGCTAGGATGCAGACTGAGGATAATGTTTTTAATGATCCATGTGATTGATTGGGTTATGCCTCAAGGGTTTGAAACTTTTTAGTGATGATAATTTATTGAAATGTAGGAAATCATAACATTAACTACCCAAGGTTTTGAAAATAAATATTTAATTCATGAAAAAATGAGTACCTAAAAACAACACAATTTATAATCTCTCTCTTAAACAAAACATTCCCTAACTATGTTATGAATTCTAAAAAAAGGTCATCTTGAGTAGTGATCTGAATGTCATTTGGAGTCTAATAGAACCAACTTGTTTTTTGGTGAATAGGAACATAAACTTATGACTTTTTATATGAAGAGTAATACGATTCTTAATAATATGAAATAATATTATTATTTTATTTTCTTAATGTTACATGATAATGATATCTTGATTAATTTTTCAATGGGATAAAAAATGATTTATAGTTTTAAAATTGATATTTTTTCTGGTAAACTATTATTTCTATAAAAATAAAATTATTCATATTTAACTAATTATTTTTTTAAAAATGGAGTTTATTTTTGATTTCTACATGCTAAAAATTGTTAGGGTCAATATTTGGTATTTGTCTAAAATTTTGGATTTTTGTTGAATTGTAAAATTATAGTTGTGAGTTTTCAGTATGTTTGATGACCTAATAATGATGTAATAATTAAAATAAAATGATGGTATAATTTTTTAATGTAAAATATGTTATATGGTTTCTCATGTGTTTAATACCATGTGAAAATAGCATGGGTATGACGATGGCTTTACAAAAAAAACTAAGGAGGTGTCCATTTTAAATTAATAAAAAACTCCATCTCATATATTATAAACACCCACACATTCCTTCATTTTATTCCATTATAAACTCATCATCCTTGTTGATATGGTAGTTTGAAATCTCTAGTAGTCCTCCCTTGGTGTCATCCAATCCCCATTCTCGCAACCATAAACACATAAGAGTTACTCTAAAAGGAAAGAGAAATCTCAAAATCTCATTTCCATTCATGGTCAATTTTATTTGGTATGTATTTATTGTTTGCATACCATGAACATATTCCCATATTATTTTGTACCTCTACAATTTTATGGTTCATTAAGGAATGGGTGACACTTATCCCCTATATTTTTAACTGTTTCATAAAACCATGTTGCATAGCCGTTATGCTGGAGAATTATCATAAGGGACCTCCCAACTTTTATTTTATTTTCATGTTCCTATAATTTTGTTGCATTACTAGCCTCCTATCATCTAAATTTTATGTTATATATAATTTAATAAATTTAATAGAATGTCTCTATGATAATTTAATAATTCACTATCTTATCTCATTTCCCATTATTTTATATTATAATTAAAATCATTCGAGATGTGTTAATTTATCACATTCACGGATAACATGTTTTCAATTTCTATCAACATCTTACATTTTTATCATGGAACAATTTTTATGTTTGAAATAGACTATATTATATATGTTATTAAATACATAGTATTCTGTACCTAGTATATGTACATAATATTAAATCATAAGACTAAACTCGTTCCCAATATTTAAATTACATCAAAAATATTGTAAGTGTTTGACGTAAATATTGCATCTAATAATTCATTCTGATCCAATGTTACCAAATGTTATAAATAACCATTAACACCTATTGATGTTCATAAATTTTATTTAAATTTATTTATAATGATTTACATCTTTTCCACATGAACTCAATTACTTAAAACAGGTGAACCGATTATGAAAATCAAAGATACGAGCACTCCAGAAGGATAGAATTAAATCTTATTACTTAATAAGAAAGACATAAAGACATTATGAACATAATAAAACTATGATAAATTAAATTCATGGATAATATGTTCATTATTTTGTTTTTAATATGACTAATTTATTGTTCCTCGACCTTATGTTTAATATTGGAACACATTCGTACATAAGTTAATGGTTTTCCATGCGAACCTCTTATTTTATTCAGGTTTCATTTATTATGTAATTACATCAGTGAAATTCTTTTGTTTTATTATGTACCTATCATAAATTTTGTGTGAGTTTTCTATAATTTTAAAAAAAACAAAAATACTTTCTTAGTTTATGAGGATTAACATGTTTTAAATTGAACATTATAAATTCTTTCCAAAATAGATGCCCAAATCAAGGAAATTTACCAAATTATTACATATTTTCAAGGGAACTCTATAATATATTTTTGGAAAACCATTATCAATATAAAAATAATCATTTTATTATAAAAATATTATCTTAATTCACATATGGTTTTCTACAATGCTTGTTTTCCAAAATAACTCTTTTTTTCAATGTAAAATAGTATTTATCTCAAGAATTACTTGAAGAATTTATAAGAGTTTATTCATCTATTTCAAAACACTGGTTGACAGTTATTTATTATTTGGATTAATATTTTATGGTATCATCAACCATATTAATTTCAATTTTTTATTACTTTTTTTACTGTGGATATGGAATCTTAAAACCATTCATCAATTTAATCTAATTGGTCAATGTTTATGCTTAATGATCATGAAAAGTTATTTAAATATTATATATTATTATAAATATGATTTTATATGTTGATTATGTTTTCCCAATTCACATGAACAATTAATTAGACATAGTATGTTTCGTGTGGGGCCCTCTATAGCCCCACAGTGCATTAGAATGTCTCACGTGAAAAACTACGATCATGGCACATGGACATCACAAAACAATTATTTATTGTCTTAGCACAATGCCTTGATGTTGTAGTTATGATGTCTCACATTATCAACTGTTTCATTACGAAAATATCTATTGATGGTTCATCTAGTTAATCAACTTATAGATTATCCATGATTATGGAATTATTTATTCATCTCATATTTCATCCATAATATGATCATGTTTTTGTTTTACACATATTTTTTTATTAATTCAACATTATTTATGTTTATGTTATGATATATTCCATTGTATTTCATACACTTAATGATTTTTTGATATTATCCCTTTCTTATGTTTTATTTTCTCAGGACATGAATTTTTTTTTTAAAAATGAATTATTGAAATTACTATGGATTTATAGATGTTGTTGATGAAATTTCTATGTTTCTTTTCATTTAATATTGTAATCATGAACTTATGTTTGAATCTTGTTTATAATACTACTAAACTACAAGGTAATTTGGGATGCATATTCCTTATTTATATTACAATGTTATTAAATAAGGAACCAACTTTTGGAAACTAGGGTCGGTTCCATATACATGGTATTAAAGGATGTTTTTTAGAAATCATGGAAACATGATTTAGAAAACATAGATTATGTAACAAATCCCTAAGATAGTATTTATGGATAATAATAGAGGAATATACACAAATTTTGGAAAATAAAAGATTATGTGGATATTTCTATAAAATATATCCATGTGTGGATAATATAAGTTGACGTGGTTCTGGAACAAATATACCTAGGAGTGAAAAATCTGACCAAGAGTTTCGAGTTTTGCCAAAGCTATCCTAGTACACAACAATGATCATTACTGTGCACCTGGTTTGACGCACCTGGTGGATATGCTTTAGATAATTTTCAATTTCATTACAATCCAATATGAAGTATTTATATGTATACTTTTCCTCCACAAAACCATGATTATTATTCTACGATTACCTATGTATAGTATTTCAATTTATGAAAAGTATTTTTCTACATTGAGATTACACATTATTATTCATTACCTAATCTAGTGTATGACATTATTTGGAGATATGGAATAGTGTATGGAATGGAAACTACATGAATTCATGTGTCCTAAGTAGGGATTTCTCTCTTATAAATGATAATGATTTTGGATCTCATGTTGTGACTGGTTCAGATAAACTTATAACAATATTCGGATAACTTAATCGGGCTATGAATAATAATCCTACCCATATGAAACATCCATATCCACCTCATGGAAGTGAATTATGGGATCTTTTTATACGATAACGACCTCTATCATTAAATGGGACTACCAACCCATTTGTAGGTGAGTAGTGGCTATGTTCCCTAGAATAGATATTTCTCAAAAATGGATGTATAAAAATTGAAAAGGATGTTGTGTAAGTTTATCATCTATCTAGAGACACATAGTAGTGGTGGGCATTATTTAAAAACAGAAAAGAGGAAGAATAGATAGAAGATATGGAATATAGGGACTTTAAGGAAATATTTAAATTAAAATACATTCCTTGGGAATAGTAAAAAGATATTAAAAGTTAATCCATGTATCATAGGTAGAAGGAGGATGAAAATGTTTCCATGTATGATGCCAACATTATAAGGTTGGAAAGGCCTGTTGTGGAATACAAACATAATCGGTGGAGAAATATTGAACGATTCTATTATGGTGTAAAACCATTCTTCTGAAGGGCTCTAGTATCCTAATGTTTCTCATCATAAGAAGATATAGTCTAAACTGATATCAAGAGAGAATATAAACATCCTATCTATAATGAATTTAAATGATATCCAGAGAAGTAGTGGTTTTCTGAAAACTCTATAAATGAAAATAATGAAATGGGGATGAATGGAAGGGTGGAACTTCCATTCCGTGGTAATTGTGGGACGTAATACCTTGGAACCTACCTGAAGGGAATGACAGTCTTCAAAATGTTTAGAGAAAAAGTATACATATTTCATTATTGAATGGGGAATAAAAAATCTACCATTTTATAATGCTAAAATTTCAGGGAGATGGGACATAATGCACATTAATTTCCTAATCATCAGGGAAACATTCCTCAATGAAGTACAAGGGAGAAAAGCCAAGCTTATGCTATCACAACTGTGGTGGTTATAGTTCCTAATGAAGTGGTTCAAGATACATTAATTATTTCCGCAAAAATAGAAAATTTATTATTTGATTATACATCGTCATATTAATTCTTATCTTTCCATTTTCCTTGAAATTTTGAAACTTCTAATTTGATTTAATAAGGGAGTGTCAATTAAAAACACCTATGAGATGTATAAATAAAACAAATATGTGTCATATTGTCCCCATTATGGCATATAAATGAGCTTTATCTTCTAATTTTAATGCCTACCAATTATTTAATTTGATATAATCTTCGGTATGGATTGGCTTTCAATCCATGATATGAAAAAAAAATTCATGAAGAAGGAGGATACAATTTTTGAGGAAGATGTGAAATCCCTTATCATTAAAGAAGAAACTTCACCATATAATTATCATATTAATCATACCCCAATAGCTCTACTAAATTATAATTTTGGGGTGGATGGGAATGTAATAACTATAGGTGAGGAAAATAATGTTAAAAATGAAGATGTACCTATTGTAAAAGAATTTGTTGACGTCATTCCATTGGATTTACCTGAAAATCCCCAAGAACTAAAAATTGGGTTTTTCAATTACCAGATTCTTGATTCAAGGGCCATATCAAGGACCTCTTATAGAGTGGCCACGGTTGAGTTAGTGGAATTGAAGAAAAAACTAGAGTAATTAAGTGATAATAGATTTATTTTCACTAGTTTTTCTCTATTGGTAAACCATTATCATTTCATTATAAAGAAATATGTTTCTATGAGGTTGTTCATTTTCAATAGAGAGATCAAGGATATAACTATAAATAACAAGTATCCCCTACCACATATTGATGATTTTTTGATAATCTATATGGAGGCCAATATTATTTGATAATTTATCTTAGATCTCAATATCATCAATTGCATGTGAGGAAGTAATTCATTCCAAAAAATTATTTCAAACTAGGTATGTGCATTACATGTTTATAGTAATGGATTTTGAACTAACTAACAAACCCTCGATTTTCATGGATGTAATGAATAGAGTTTTTCAAGAATAGCTGGATGACATAGTGGTGTTATTTTTTGATGATATATTTGTATGTTGCAAGGAAATAATGATTATGAAGATAACTTTTGCACCATTATGAAGACTCTTATAAGAAATGATTTATATGGGATGTTTAGCAAGTCTGAATTTTGGATTCAATTATTTTTCTTTATGGGCCACATTATCTATAAATATGGAATTTAGGTTTATCTTGTTAAGAAAAATGATGTTCAAGAATGTACTAATCTAATGAACATAACTGATTTACATATTTTTATTTTTTTGGCAGGTAATTATTGGCATTTAGCTTAAAAATTCTCCAATTTAGCCAACCAAATTACCAAGAAAACACGTAATAAGGTTAAATTTTTTATGGACTAAAGAATATGAGGGATTTTTTTGAGTAATTTAATAAAAGATTAGTGAATTCTCTGATCCTAAAACTACCATCGGGGAATGATGGGATTATGATCTAGAGTGATGAATCAATGACAGGACTTGGTTGTTTCCTTATGTATAATGATAAATATTTTTTCTTAGGCAACATGTAGTTAAAAATTCATTAACATAAATATATCACTCATGATCTTGAGTGAGCAGTGCTAATATTTTCAACAACAATATGGAGAAATTATCATTATTGTAAAAAATGAGAGATATATATGTATCACAATAGTCTAATGTATATCATCTCAAAGAATGAAATCTTCATGAGGAAATGATGATGGCTCAAAAAACCCAAGTATTATGATTGTACTATACATAACCACCCGGTAAAGGATGACAAGGCAACTAATGCATTGTGTTGGAATGATGAAGGAGTTCTCAATAAAATGAAGATTTAAAAGGATCTTTTGTACATGGATATATATGGGATGGATTTGGTGATTTTAAAATAAGGTTAAAAATTACTAATTTTCATTTGGTTTCCCACAAAACATTATTATAGTTGATTACAATTTCTCAGCCTAATGACGAGAATCATCAAAAAAAATTCTATAATAAATGGGAAGATGGATGACATTTGTTTGGAGATGGTTTTCTGAATTTTAGGAATAGGTTTTGTGTTCTTACTGTATACGAGCTAATAATAGATTATTTGGATGATGCCCATAGTTCTAATTTCACAATTTATCTTGGTAACACTAAGGTGTATAGAGATATGAATGAAAATCTCTGGTGGGATAACATGAAGAGAGAAATTGTGTATTATGTTTCAAGATGTGTAGTCTTTCAACAAGTGAACGACAAAATGAATTATCCAAAATCTCTATGCCACCTAAACCTATTATTACATTGAAATGGGATAAAATCTATATGGATTGTGTTATTAGATTACACATAACTACAAATAATAATTATGAAACATGGTTAATTGTTGAACGACATACAAAATCATCACAATTCCTCTCTATAAGGGAGGATTTACTACTAGGGAAACTATAAAGACTCTATATTAATGATTTTGTGAGACTTCATGAAACACCTCTCTACATTTTTCTGATCATCATCCATGATTTACACTGAGATTCTAGAAAATTATTTATAAATATTTGGATATTGGGAATTGATTGAGTATTGCATACAACACAAAGACTAATGGGAAATTAGAGAGCACGATCCAAACCTCAGAGGTCATGTTGAGAACATGTTCACTTGAATTTAAAGGTACAAGGGATCAATATTTGCCTTTATTAGAGTTTTCATATAATAATATATTCCATTTCAGTATTAAAATGGAACCATGTAAAGCATTATATGAAATAATATGTCATACAAACACTTCTAGGGATGAAGTTAGAGAAAGGAAGACTGTGGGCCCAGAGAATATGGAGGAAGCAACAGAAAAGGTAAATAATATTCAGGGCCATATCAATGTTTCTCAATGAAGAAAAAATATAAATTCCAATAATCTAATGAAGGATCAACAATTTCAAGTGACATATCGCGTTTTCATGATTGTACTCCTTGGAAGGGCATTATAATATTTGGAAAGAAAGGGAAACTAATCCCTAGGTAAATATGAAATTTTAATATTCTTGAGTGAATTGGAGCTATTGAATATCATTTTTATATGCCTCTTATCCTTTAGGAAGTAGACTACATGATCCATGGCTCATTGGTGAGAATGTACATGCTACACCGAGTGAATTTCCTCACTTAGGAAGGAATTAAGTTAGAAACTGGCCAATCTAACTATGAAGTGCATATCCAAGTTATATAAACTAAAGAAAAAGTGTTGAAGAATTGGAAAAATTTTCTGTTATAGATACATTGGATAAATCATAAAATCGAAAATCCAATATAGTATCCTGAGGATCTAATGTTGAAGACCTAACAAAATATTTTAATGGGGTAAAATTCTTGGAATTCGAGGATTACATTTTTTGTAAGGTGGAGAGAATGTAACACCCCAAGGTTTTGAAAATTAATATTTAATGCATGAAACCCTAAGTCCCTACAAAACAACACATTTTATAATCTCTCTATTAAACACAAATATTCGTGTACTATGTTTTGATTTTTGAAAAATGATCATCTGGATTGGTGATGAGAATGTCATTTGGAATCTGATATAACCAAATTGATTTTTGGTGAATAGTAACATACCCTTATGAATACTCATACGATCCTTTTGAATGGTAAATAATTACATTATTTCATTTTCATAAGGTTATATGATAATTAAATCTTGATTAATTTTTCAATGTGATATAAAATGAAACATAGTTTTAAAAATGTAATTTTTTGAATGAAATATGATTTTATTTAAAAATTAAATTAGTCATATTTATTAATTATATTTAAAAAATTGAGTTCATATTATAATTCAACTCATAGACAAATGGATTGAGTAAATGTTTGGGAATTTTTAATATACAATAATTTTTTGAACAGTAAAAATAAATGTTTGAGTTTTCGGTATGTTTAATGACATCATAATGATGTAATAATTAATATAAAATTATGGCTGACTGGTGTAACATAAAATAATTTATGTGGTGCACCATGTGGATAATATAATTCGAAAATACAAATGTATAGAACATGGTTTTACAAAAACCACTTATGAGTCGTCCTTTTAAATTAACAATTAACTCGCTCTCATTTATTATAAATACCCACTCATTCCTTCATTTTCAATAATTCCAAACTCATCATCCTTGATGATCTGGTATTTGTACATCAATTATTGTCCTCATATGATGTCCCCAAACTCCCAAGGTTCCATCCCTCAAATATTAAGAGTTACTATATAAGGTAAGATAATTCCCAACATCTATTTTCCATTCATGTTCTCTTTTATTAGAAAGGAAAAGAGAAGGTGAGAATTCTCTTACATCATAGAGTACCTCCTAAGGACATAATAATCTCAATAAAAACATAATAAAATAAATTATATAATGATAAATTAAATACAAAACTTATATATTATGAATTAATTTGTTAATAATTTTAATTTTATATTCTATGACCTTATGTTCAATAGAAGAACACATTCGAACATAAGGGAAGGGTTTTACATCCGAACATCCATTTTCATTAGGGTTACCTTTATTGTAAAATCACCTCACGTAAAGTCTTATTTTTAATTATCTAGTGCTCATAAATTATAAGTTGGTGTTATATACATGTTTATAAACCATAATCCTTTCTTTTTTATGGTCAGTTATAGTATTTAAAAAGAACATTCAAATTCCATTCAAAAATACAAGATCGATTGAAGGGAAATTAAAAATTCATAACATTGATCAAGAGAACTCTATAATATATTTTTGGAAACCATATTCATTATAAAATATCTCATTTTATTATACAAATATTATGTCACATCACTTTTGGTTTTTATAAAAAATATCCCATAAAGAACTCTTATTTTCAATGTAAAAGAGTAGTTCTCTCAAGAATTACACAATGATTTAAAAAGAGTATACTCATATAATAAAAAACACTTTTTTATTGTAATTTATTATTTGGATCAGTATTTTATTGTATCACCTAACATATTTAATTTAATTGTTTATTATTATTAAGATTGTGGATATGCGATCTATAAACCATTCATCAATTCACTATGAATGGTTAATGTTTATGATTAATGTTTGTTGAAGTTTATTTACATATAATATATTAGTTGAAATATGAATGTATATTTTGATTATGTTTTGACCAAATCATATGAGTAATGCATTGAAAATACTAAGTGTCTTTTGGTGATGATTATAGTCCCTCGCAGCATCGGTAGGTCTCATGAGACAAACTACTTTACGGGCATAAGTCCTTGATAAAACGATTATTATGGGTCTCTGCACATTCCCTTGACAGTATGTTTATGATGACCCACATTATAAATTCCCTCATTATAAAAATAATTATTGATATTCCACGTGGTTATTCGACTTATTGAATACACATGATTATGGAATTATTTATTCATCTCTTATTTCTGCTATAATATGTTCATGTTTTTTAATGGAATATGATTTTAGATATTAAAAACCTAAGGTTTATGTAATGATATTGAACATTTTATTTCATACCCTTACTGAGTGTTTAAAATCAACCCTTTATTATGATTCATTTTTCCAGACATGTATAATTTTATAACAAATGACTTGATGAAATAATCATGGGGTTATGGATGTTGTCGATGAAATTTCTATTCAGATTTTTGTTTCAAGTTGTAATGATGAATTTATGTCTGTATTTTTTTTAAATTCCACTAAAAAATCATTCCGTTAGGATTCTTATTCTTTTTTGATATTCCAATGTTATGAAATAATGCACAGGGTCGAGGCAACTGGGGTCGAGTCCTTACAATAACTATTAATTAATGTATATACATTTCATTAACATAAAGTGAAAATGATTAAAAGGAAAAATATAACTTACCATATCTATTTAAATGGTTGGTTGATTATAGGATATATAGTCATATAAGTGGAAGTTGGGAGTCCGAGAGATATTATCAATAGTTGAATCTAATACTATGTTTTTTCCATAGTGTGGTTAGGATCTGTATTATACAATGTACATTTTGTGTTTAGAAACTCTAATCCACCTGACCGGTTATGGAAACTAACACATTTGGGATATTTAGACCAGTGGGTGTCTTCCCTAACATCATGATGTAAGGATGGACTGATGTATACTGCATTTGGACCTACTATCTACTCTTCATAGATACTTGTGAAAATGGTAACGACGGTTAGTTTTCCCCATATAATTTCCTAGAGGTTTGTAATGGAATGTGTTTATTAACACAAAAATATTTTAGATATGGTTTCCAATGGACTACAATATGTATAACATGTAATGGTTGTGATGTCATGAGGATCCTAACTCAGTGTATGGAATAGGATGGCTTGAGGTATAATACTTTTCTTATGATAGACTTTATATGAGATTTGGTGGCTCCAAAAAAGTTTGTAACTTTTTTTCATATAGACATGATGGATTTCTTGCATGAGGTTCATGTTGTGGTTCTATTATCAAGTTTCATTGATCCATCCTTTTTGGAGAGATATTATCTTGAAATGAGACATTGGGAAAAGTGGAAAACTAGTGGGGATATGGTTGTGGGGTAAAATTGAAATTCATTATTATATTATATACTCTTGTATGAAATACATGATGATAGTATCCCTGGTGAGGTTTCTAGAATATTATACTAGTTTATGTGGTGAGTTAATTTCACTTATTGTTCACTATGATTTATGATTCATTTTTTACTTTTTCATGGGAGACTCCAGAGAGGATCGTACATGGTATATTTATTATAATCACACAACATTATATAAATTTATTTTTAGGTATATAGAGAACACTGGTTATCGGGATTGATACTACTTTCTTGGGGAACTTATATGAATTTTTTGGGCATCATTGTTGATGTCATTTTACATTCCATCAGCACTTAGAGTTTCCCTTTCAATTGAATTAGTCCTTGTATCACAATAAAAATTTGTTCATGATATTATCTTTATTTTTGTATATGAATGAGTAGGCTGGTTTATATATTTCCTCTCCAGTTCACATGTTTTCTCTCAGAGGGTAATGTCTCCCATTTGTGTGTTTACTATACCCATAGTGAAAATCAGCACCCTTGGGTCTACTGGAGGCAACACTCATGGGTCATTATCTATGTTCTCACATTGCTGGCCCAGGAGGGGTACACATTGTTGAGAAGTGTTCATGATATAGAGTGATTAAATCAATCTATTGATGATAATTGGAATTTATCGATGTATTTTAAAAAATATAATAGAGGAAAATCTCATAACAAAATAATTGTTTTTTTATTTATGTCAAATTTAATAAGATAATGTGTAATAGAATTATTTTAAAGGATATGTTGTATTTAATTTAATATTATCACATATTTTATATAGATGATATGGGATTATTGAAGTGTATTGAAGGAGAACGTGGTTAGAAAACACATGGAAACCAACTGCTTATGTTGTGATGGATGAATGAAAGTTAAAATAACTAGAGAGGATGATTAAAAGTGATAAAATTATGTTCTTTAATATAAGGTCAACACTAAAAAATTATATATGCTAGTCACAAAAAATAGGAATTCACATTCATTAATTAGTAAATATATTATTCATTATAGTTTTACTGATGGAGTCCAATAAAATTCATTAAAATCATACATACATATTTCAAGTGGACTCATTTAATAAGAATCCATTTGTTTGAAAAAATATAATACTATTAAAATAAAAAAAATCATATACAAGATATTTTTTCATTGATTTAAATATGAAATATTATATTCCATTACCACTCTTTATTCTATATGAATAAAATTAATGACATGGGATGTTATGAAAAGTATGAGTATGTTAATTAATGGATTGAATGTAATCATTGGACCATTAATAATTATAAAAATATTCCATATTAAAAATAACATTAGGCACAAAATTACTATCATTTTACCTATGAATTCATCTTATCTTCAAAAATATTATCTTAAAATAGTTTATATTTATTTTAATTCATGAAATAAAAAACATATTTATAATCGATAATGATCATAATTAAATTATGAAAATTTCATACCATTAAATATAATGAAGTATCATAACCATTAAATTATTAAATAATAATATTTCTATAAAAACCCATTCTACTGATAGATAAATTCTATAGTTAACATGAGGTATCACTATCATTGCACAATTTATTATAAATTAACCCTAATGGTTACATGTGGAGTAAATATAATTTTTATTTTTCGAGTAACCATCAGAGTTACACATCAAAAAACTATCACAGTTATATATAAAATAATCATGGTTGAATATTACCATATTCTATTTTGAGAAAACATATCAAAAGAATTTATACCTTTACCCAATGCATTGGACTAATATAATTGGATAAATCACTTTCTGATTATAAGAAAAAATAATACCAATATATAAAATTACCTTGAACCATAACAAATCAAATAAATACAGGAATCATAAAAACTTTCTTTTCCCATGAATGAATGAATGTTCAGATATTAAAATAATAAATGTTATAAACCAATGTATTATTAAAAAAATCCAAAATTTAATGGTAATGGAGGTTTTAATTGAATAAAAAATTGAATATTTTAATCGAATGACAAAAATAAATGAACAGTTATTATGGATTGGAAATTAATATTTTTCATATATGTCATAATAGATAAATATTTTTCTCTTTGTATACAATGTCATTACATTCCATAAAATGATTCCTTTTGAAAAACATTAGAATAATTAAAAAATAGTCATATATTTTCATTTATGATTATTTTATGTTCCTATAAATAAATCCATAAAATAATTATAAAAAATGAATGTTGAATAAATTGAGAGTCACTAAAAAGACATTAAAAAGGTTTATTTAGAATATTTTCCTTTAATGTGACTATAACACATTACATATTTACTTTATCAACCAGAATAATCAAATAATTTCACCTAAATAACATCATAAATAACCCATTTTATGTTCATTATATTTTTATATCAGTGCTTATCATTTTATATCTAATTCCTTAATTAATTGTGTTTTCACTATAAATTTTAATGATAAACGATATATAAGTCAGAAAATGACAGTAGCTGAGTTTCTATAGTCAACATGGTCATTATTCAATCTCTCAAAATAAATTATTGTTAAATTATTATCATTTTTTAAATAAATGTTTAATTTTAAACATATAATGAATAATTAATATGAAAAATAATTATTAAATAATCATGGGAACATTATATCATATATAGACATTAGTAGAGTTTCATTTTTTCAATAAAAATTATAAAATAAGGAAAGAATAATTATATCATCCCAATATTATTATAATATTTTAAAAATAATAGTGTTAATTTAAATACACTTATATATATAATCTATGTGGTTGTGATAGGAGTAATGATTTCATCACTACGTGGTGGTTGTGGTCTATACGTACGCTTGAAAGATGCAATCATTTTTCTGTTAATGGATGTGTAATAAGTAAAATGATATATTATATTTATAGTTTAATAAATATATCATATAATAAATACATATATAATATTAAATATTATAATGATTCATTATATATGGTGATGGAAATGGATTAAAATTATTAGAAAAGGTGATAATCTTATTTACACATGAATATGAAATTTCGTCCCTAGTAGATTTTGTTTGGTAATGGATAAAAATAATTAATATAGATTGATAAATTATCATTATATAAAGTATAATTTTATTATTATTTTATAGCGGTTTATGGCTATTTTTTAGGTGCTGAAAAAAATAAATAACAATAAATAACAATTGGTTGAAAAAAGTAAATCTTCATAAAAAATTATCCATTGATTAACATGTTATGCCCACTATGGATGGAATTAGGCCAAAGATAACAATAACACAATTATATAATTCACTCAAATAGTGTATTCAGGTAGTAATTGGTAGGAATGAATTTATCTTTATTTGTGAATAACTGACAGGAATTGGAACCCTTATATATAAGCATGGGGTGGATCATTTTAGAATTCTTAAAATATAAAATTTATATCAATAAAACATAATTTACAAATGGATCTAGATAGATATTATTTGAATATATGATTTTGATTACAAAAAATCCTCTTATACATTAATAGTGTATCTTATTTGGATGAAATTTTGACCCTTATATTTTTCTAATCAATCATTGATATCCATTTTTACAATTACTACGTTATATAAATTCTCTACTCTTTAATGGTCTATAATAATAAAAAATGATAAAAGACCCATTAATGGACAATTGATTATGTCACTATCAATATTAACAACCATTTTTCAATCTAATAATTAAAAAAATTATATCATGGAATAAAATATTAATTTCATGATATATCAATAATGTCAATTTTAGAAATTGTAATTTTTTTTAATTTTTATAACATTAATAAAAAAATTAGTTATTAAATAATAATTTAACATATCCCAAAAAAATTATATTTTTCTAATAAATTATTTTCCCAAATTAATGTGAGAATAATATATTACATATGATATTTTAGATTTCATTTATATTAATTTTCAATTAATTTTTTAATCACACCATCAGTGGTGTCTCAAATTTTAACACAACTATTCCATCATTAAATAATTAAAAAAAATCATGATGAATATACGAAATTTGATTTCAAATGAAGTTATATAACTAAAAATATCTTCTTTTATTTCCCATGTTATAGTTATTATAGTCATTGAAAACAATAGTGTTCCATTTTTTATATTTCATTAAATAAAATATAATCATGTTTATAATCAAATCCTAATGAAAAAAACAATAACCGTTTTTTGGATTAATATTGATTTAATAGACTCGTATAATAAAATTTATTCAGTTTTTTCAATATTTTATAATCCTTATAATTTTAATTATATCTTTAATTAACCAATTTACCATTAAATATTAAAATGAAATCTATTAATGTTTATATTATATTAAATAAAAATTAATAGGAAAATTATAATAAATTTAGACCAAATTATTACAAATATTAAATCTACTTTTTAGGATTCAAATGTCATGACCTGTCCCCCAGGTCATGTATCGTGACATCCTCAAGCCTGCCTTCTATAGGCCATGGGCTGGAGACTATCACCAAAGGCGTAAATCCATTAATTGGGAAGTCATTGCCTTTATAACTGTAAACAAACACATTAGAGTATTGAACTAGAAGAAAAACACTATGTAAAAATAGTATAAAAAAGATGTTTTGGAATGTAAATGGAGCTAGAAATACAATCCCAAAAAGAACGTACAAGTACAATATAAAGAAAGTATAACCTAAGAAAAGTAAGGACGCTACAAAGTCGTCCACTAGGGTTCCTACATGAGGGTTTTGTACAGATGGCATGCTCAGCACTCCACATCCGTTCGTCTCCTCCGTGCATCATCACACTGATCGATCGACCTCTGGCTTCCATCCAGTCCTGCTACTCCCTGCCTAAGTTAGCGATGTCCGTCATCTGCAACCAACATAATGAGGTGTAGGCATAGCCCGTACATGGGTGAGTATAACGATACTCATTAGGGACCCCAAGACCATCAAGGTCTCACTACATATAACAATGATAAAATAAAAAGTATGAAATCAAAGGATAACCATTACTTAATTATATGACCATATATATACCTATGTTATCATGTTACTCATCTCAATTGTGAGGAAAACACAAAAGTCATTGACTCAGCTCAAACTAGTATTTTTATTAATCTAAACCCTCGACTATAGGAGAAATCCTTCTCTATCGAGTATAGTGGGTCTGCCGCATCACAATGAGGCGCTTCCCACTAACATGGATAGCTGAGGTACTCCTCCAATCGAGTATCATGGATTTACTACACTCACATAGAGGTGCTCCCCACAGTGGGTCTACTTCACTCACATAGAGGGGATTCCCTAGTAGCCTGCTGAGGTACTACACCTATCGAGTACTATGGGCCTACCACGCTCACACAGAGGTGCTCCCCACTGTGGGTCTGTCACACTCACATAGAGCCTCTCACCACTGGGCTAGTCGAATCACTCCGACTCGAATCGGCAGCAGTCGTCATGTCTCAGCCAACTACTAGGTTCTCGCACAAATACCTACTCATCTCTGGAATATTTTCTCCAAAATCTACTGGTCGATACTCAAACTATCATGAAGTCCCAAATAGAAGTATCTCAAAGATCTGTCACGTCATAGGGGTCTCAATGCAATAGATGACATATCAATTAGACGCCCAATATGCGAGTTATTAGCATTTCCGTCCTGGGGGCCTCATTGGATTTATATTCAAACCAACCCGACCATACACCGACTGTGTTTAAAACTCAAGTGGGGTATGCTAGAAGAACTGTCTCACTCCAAGATTTCCATCACCATAGATGGTTCGTCAATCGGACACCCGTAGCACATGTTATGGGGAAAAAAGTGTATTCGAGTCAACGAGTCCGGACTGGGGTCCGAACCAGACTCTGGGTCCGACCCGGTCAATGGGTAAGACCTGGACCATGGGTCTGACCTAGTCCACAGGTCCAAAATGGCCCGAGGGGGATTCCCTGCCTAAGGGGGTGGCCCGTCCTACGCTGGGTCTAGCTCGTGTTGGGTCCTGCCCGCACGGGGTTCGGCCTGCGGGTCCTTGCTGGCCAGCGGTAAGAGAGCCCCGCCCTAGCCGCGTAAGGCATGGGAGGGGAGGGGGAGCCGTGCCTCCCTGTCTCCTGAATGGAGCTGGCGCTAGGTGCCAGTTTGGAAACCCACGGAACCCGGGAGGGTCCCGCCTTATCAGGATTACCGAGCGGCCAGTCGGTTTGCTCCGCTGGTGGATAGCCCAGCCGGCCTCTTTTTCTCCACTACCATGCCTAGGGGGTGGCTTCTTCCTTCGCGCGGCGCAATGGTGCAGCGTCACTTCGAAGGCCTGACGGCTGCCCGTGTATACCACTGCGGCCCCTAGGCGCGGCCTCCTTCTTTTTCACGACGCGATAGCTCCGTCCCCTTCCGATGAACCGGTAGCCCTAAGCCATTGGATTCTTCGCAGTCGGTTTCCTTCGCGACTGTTGTTGCACCACCACTGTCATCATCAAGCAAGGAAATACGATGGGGGAGGGTTGGGACATGTTCGTTCAGCCTGATCCCTCCACGTTATGGTGGTATCAATCGGCGAAACATTTCCCAAGATTGAACAAGATATAAAGGAAACAAAAATAATTCAAATCCTTTACCTCATATCATTTTTCATTGACAATGTTACAGAAAGGAGGATGTTGATTTGTTGACATCGAAAATGAAGAATTTTAGGATGGCGTCGTCAGCGTTATTCATGGATGGTGCTCCCTCCATTGTTCTGGATGGAGGAGGATGAAGGTGTCTGTCATTCTTTGGTGCTCGTTCTTCATTGGAGAGTTCTTTTTTCCTTGGAGTTCTATCTCCATGAACTCCTCAACTCTCCCTTCCAACAAAATAATGATTCCAACCAAATGAAATAATAGATTGTATATTATTTTAGTTGTTGGAATGAATTAAAAATGTGATGTTTAATTAAATGAGATAACTCACTTAATTAATGGGGTGGAGTTTTCTCAATTAATTAGTGTGGAAGGTCAAGAGTTTTCTCCAATTAATGGGTAGTTGAAGATGTTAAAAGATCTGGTGGTCCCCACAAAAATTTATCCTCACAAGGGAGGTTATGTTCATGTGGGCCCCACCACAATAACCTATAATCGGAGGTTATGGTATGGTAACCCCCCCCCCTCCATCCTCCACTTGTATGTTTTAACCAACAAATAAAATTAATCTACACATATTATATTTATTAAAATTATTCTTTTAAACCCCAAAATTAACCTTCATTCTCAACCAACTGTCATCGTGGTGAAAGTCTTCTTAAGTGAGTACTAACGCTTTATGTTCAATGATTCCCTTGGATTTCAATTCTGAGCTCTCGATCAAATGTTCTAAAATCCAGCTTTTATGTTTACTTAACATACCTGAAAAAAAAGAAATTGATTCTGGGCCTCATAACCAAGCACTGTAAAATTTCACGGACTCATAATAAAATCCATGTATATAAAAAAAATCTACGATTTTTTGGGTATTTACAATATCCCCACATTAGGGCTTTACATCCCCTTAATCAACAGCACAAAATAAAGGTACAAATGGGTGTACTAAACACGCCTTTGAGCCTCCCCCTCCCATGTGCTCTCCTGGAGGTTCTTATGATGCCAGCGAACGTGCACCAGAGGTATAGACTGTCCACTTAGTAACCACTACTGTCGATTCTAAATCTTCACTAGAATCTCCATAAAAGTCACCCCATCATCAACGTTTAGATTTCCATAGTCGATGATGGTTGTAGGGTTGTGCACGTATCTCATCTGCTGAGATACGTGGCAGACGACGCGCACTTGGTGCAACTGAGGTGTAAGATCTAGGTGGTAAGCCACCTCCCCTAATCTACTGAGAACCTGGAAAGGTCCGATGAACCTCATATATAAATTTCCACCATTAGCGGACCCGAATCTTGACGTACATGGACATTACATTACTTTTTCGGAATTCTTATTACATAACAAAAACACACACACGAGGACCTTAATAGTTTAGTGTCTTTGGAAACTCGGAACGTAATCTTCTAATCATGCTGAAAGATCTTAAACATCTCCCATAAATATCTTCCCATTTTTTTCTTACCTAAAACCTTTCTTTATATCATGGGGAAAAGAAAACATAAAAGGGTGAGCTCAAATGCTCAGTAAGGGTAAACAAAAGAAATATCAATCACATCATATTCATAAGAAAATAACATTTTGGAAATCTTAACTTGCAAAAGAAATCATAATTTCATAACATGGATAAATAATGGAAGTGAAATGTAATAACAATAATCATAACTTAAAACATAAAACTTTTTCGCATACACACATAATCATAGAGAATAATTTCTTATTAGTCATGACTCATTGCCAAGACTATCTTAGTGGAAAAAGTCCTTTTCTGAACCGAGTTAACTTCTCGTTTCAGTCCTGTTTCACTGAACTGCTATAACCTACCATTCCAGCCATGTCTATCTCATGAGATATAAAATATTTACCCAATGCATTGGAGGGAGATATAGGTCCCACCAATCTTATAATGATACCATTCTTATGTGTGCCACAAAATCATAAATCATAAATCATTGCATAACCCATGTAATAAAAATGGAATTCTTAAACATCGTGACAACATAAAACAATTCATATAAGATAATTCCATCACAACATAATCAAATCAATGTAATAATAGGGATAGAAACCGAATCCTTTATTATATTAGATGGAAAATAATTTTGATAAAACACTTGAACTCCATTTTTGAGGAAAATATCCTTTCTACTTCAAAAACATTTTCCTTTCTTTACATGTCATACAATTCTAAACTAAAATAATTTGATTAAAAATAAACTTGAAAACTTGTAAAGGAAGATTATTGGAAATAATGTTTTAAAAATCCATTCATGCCGCATAATTTAAAAAAAAACATTTTTCTCGTACTTTTGTCGGAAAAGTCAAAAGGTACCTTATACGAAAAACGACAAAATATTCCTTTAATATCTTTTATTAAAAACTCACTGAAGGGTAAAATAGGATATAAACTATTTTAGAAGGATATAAATATTACATATTGAGGAAACATGGATGTCTATGATAAAATACACCCCAGTATATACCAAAGTATAAACAATCTCGGATAAAATGAGATTGTGATATTTTCCCTTACCTTAGGTCCAATTTGCTTCGTAAGTGTCCGAACCTCCTATATAATTATTTAAATAATGCCATTGACTTATTCCAGAATCATACTCATTGATATGATATCATATGTGGTTCACTTATGACTTTATATTTCCCGTTCTTTTGTAAATTTCATGTTAAAGAGCGTTTTTGGTAAAATCGTCTCATTTGTCGTTCGTGTTTTAACTTGTAATTATTCATATGATAACTTAGATCATGATTACTTAAATCCAGAATGTAAAACATTATTTATATATAATATATATTCAGAATATACATATATATAACAGATCAGCAAATGGAAAGAAATACACCGTTCATGGAGACGGTAGGTCGTACGTACTCATGAACGCTGTTTTCGTTTCATTATTGAGTTGAATGGAATTAAGTAGATGACATACATATATATACACATAAATCCAGTATTATTATGTCATATATTTCATTATTACTTATTATATATACTTTATAATCATTCGTGAATGGTTAATGTGGAGAATGAATCTCATCGCGTCGTGGAGACGGTATTCCGTACTTACACACAAGCGATGATATCGTTCCCATGACCGTGGAATTGTATTGGAGTGTATGTATACGATTTCAGAATCAATATCACTTTATAATAATCATATATAGTAATTAGTTACACCATTATACCCATCCAGGTAAGGTGGTGGTGGAAAATAGATTACACCACAGCGTGGAGACGGTATTCCCTACGTACGCACGCGCTGTGATTTCGTTTTCCGTTGGATGGATAGACGGTGAAATAGGTTTGTTTAATACTTATAATAACATATCAGTATATGAGTGATACTGATGTTATTACTTCATAATTAAACAACTAAATAAGAAGAAATTTAAGAAGAAATAATTTGGAAAGGATTGGAAATGGATATTACCTCTTTTTGACGCGCCTCTTCTTAAACTCCTCTTAGGGCACTAGGGTTGGTCTTTGAAGAATACCAGAACCTCTAGGATGATTCTAGGGAAGTGTGGACGTTAAATGGGCAGGGTTTGGGAGAGAATTAAGGCTCAAAGTGGTGTGAGGAAGAGAGGGAGGAAGTGCCCTTTTATAATGGAGGAGAGGGGCACCTTTGGAATAACGAAAAATATTATTTTATTATAAAGCCAAATTCGGTTTTAAATAGCCCCAAACTAATTTATTTAGATTCTAAGGTGGTTATTGGTCTAAACCCTTTCATCCAATTTAATTTAGACAAGTTTAGGTTCCTATTTTAACATTATCATTTAGTTTTAACATTAAGTTAAATAATTTTACTTTTACCGTGTCTTCTTGTGTTCTTACACTATAAGGTTAATAAACTTACTATATCAAGCCAAACGAACCCCACGTTGTTTATAATTAATATATATAACCATATCTAAGTCATTTATCCGAACCTTATATTTTTAGAAATAAAATAACAATTACTAATATAATATTTGTTTTAAAAACTATTTTATGTCAATTTTGACACTATTTGGTAATTGATTTTTGCAAAAATCATAACAGAATTATTAGTTAAAAAAAGTTAATAAAATCAATAATAACATGTCATATTGACCTTGAAAATTAGTGTAATTCATTAAAAGTCTCAAATTACATTTATTTGGGTATTTATAACATCAATTATGCCAATATTTCATTAATAAGATAATTACTGCATCATCGTTGTGTCATAAATAAATTAAATTATATAATGTCTAAAAATTACAAATAAAATATCATTATGTAGAAAATTTATTTAGATTTCTAATGAATAATTATAGTCTAATTAATATTATGTATAACCCCATATTAAAAATAATTTACTTATTAAATCTTGATTTTAACTATTTTAACCCTTCTTTAAATAAATTAATAATAAATGTCCTAATCTAATCCTAGTGGGTCTAAATGGTCATATTTTATTTATAAGGTTGTTTTTGGTCGAATTACATTTATCCAATAGAATTAGGACATGTGTTAGGGTAATAATAATATCATTTTTACCCTTAATTAACCTATTTACTTTTAACCGTGGTAAAAAAAGTCAAAAGATACTATTCACCAAAAATTATTTTCATCTCATTGAACCACATTTTAGTCCTTGATATTAACTATGTCTCTCGGATTTTCAAAATTCCACTCACAGAAGTGGTAAAATTATGTTTTATGAAAATTTCTTTTTTTTAACTACCACTTAGTGGTTTCACTATTCATCAAAAAAATGAACCTTTCCAGAAAAATACAAAAAATTAGGCCTAATCTATATTTGATATTATGAATTTAAAAATGACATCTATTTTACCAAATTCAAAACAAATCAGTTACATTCATTAATTTAAAAATTAATTCCCGTCATCAAAACAAATAGCGTGTTTTTAAGAGATAATAACTATCAAAAGATTGACGCTTGTTTATGTCTGGTTTAAATGTGAAATTACATCCAATGACCAAAATTGTATTAAATTGTAAAAATATATTCTAAATATACTTTAAAACCACTCAAATTAATAATTTATCACTATTAAATATTTCTATTAAAAAAGTTGTTTTTAATTAAAATTTAGTAATTTTCACTATTCATCAGAATATGAAATTTATCCGAAAAGTACCAAAATTTCACCCTAGGCTAATTTTGATATTCCGAATCCAAAAATGTAGTCCATTTTGAAAAATAAAATTTACAAAATTTCAAAAAGTGGTTATTACTATTCATAATGGCTAGTTTTAATAATATTTTTACAGCATATCGTTGTTTAGTGAAACTCGGTATTGCATACTACACACGCTATCGAGGAAGGTCGCGATTGCGTGTAATGCAAGGAAAGTCAAGGATTCATGTAGTGAAAGATCCTTTTGGTGTAGCGTACAACAAAAGACATTAACGAAAATAATATTTTTCATAACATCTCGGGGTGTTACATTCTACCCCCCTTAAAATGAATTTCGCCCTCGAAATTCGTCGAGGTTATAAATGGTTTACTATTCGAAAGATTCCTTGATAGAAAACAAAAACCAATCTTTAAAAACAAAAGTATGAAACGTAACGGTTACCAAAATAAACTAATCAATGGGTTTCCACATAGTAGAAAATATGGATAAGGAAGAGAAATCTAACCGTCATCTTCTGATGGAGAGTGGTAGAGAACATGGCTATGGAAAATCCAGCAATCACAAAGCCATAAATTTGTGACGATCGAAGGTACCATCTAATTCATCAGATATAAGAGCACTAGGACAACATTTTTGGTTTTCAAGATCGTTTCCCTAAAGTTGATGAAATTGGAATTAGAAGAAATACTTTCGTGATTTTGGTATAGTCTCATCGTTGGTCATTCGTTGGACAATTTCCACTTCATATCTTAAATAAATGAAGTTGAATTTTTCATTCGTGATGTGATATCAGATCATGTGATAGAATGATGGATCATTCCATCTGTCTCAAACAAAAGGTTAGAAAAGTTATCAAAAAATACATAAGTCCATCTATAGTGAGATTAATCATATATGGTTCCTAAAATGGACTTATACTTCATATATCATACTACATAATATAATAAAACTCGTTTCTATTAAACAGGGACTTCATGTAGGCCAGTGGTAGGCGATAAAGGCCAGTCACACTTCGGTTGTGGGTTCGATTCCCACGACCTTGTCCGATGCGATGGGTTGTCAGCCGTCCTGCAGGTTGTCCTTTTTCTAAAACTATATTACTATAACATCCCATCAATAATATCGAAAAAACTTTTATCCTTAAACAATACTAACTTATGTCCAACATAGTCCATTCCAATCTTTAGGCTTATCCATAATACTGCAGTCCACTCTCATAATATAGTGAAAATGATTACCGGAGATTTAATACCATCGTTGATCCCCATATATCATAAGATATGTCTTGTTGGTCACATTCCAAACATTCAAAGGCCTTAATCATGTGTTCTCTTTAATAACCATTGAACCTTAGTGAAAACATGAATGCAGTTAAAAGTTAACACTTTCCACATACCAAAATCCTCAAAATTCTATATACTCAAACCATGATATCACTTAGTCCTTATATCAATCATGAGCTCATGAATACTGTCAAATATGTCATTTTCTCATTTTCCCTTCATTATGCGCATATCAACTTTTTTCCAAAAATATCTCAATCACATTCCATGGTTACCGGTACCATAAAATTATTGGAGACCACAATAGACCAAAACATAAATATTCCAATACTCAACATTATTTTTGAATCCCATTACATAAACACTTAATCATTCCACCACATCGTTTCCATATTCAACATCGCCAATGGTGATCGCATGTGACTTCCCTTTGTCCTTTTCCTTAAGTGGTTTCTCATGTCGATCATCACAAACCCTTGGATTTGGGAATTTATTGGTATAATGTCCCATGTCCTTGCACTTGAATCATTGAAGTGTAGTAGGCTCATTCTGTGTATCCCTTCCTTTGTTTGCATCATTAGACATCTTCTTCCCATCATTGCGGCATTCAAATTCCAGATGACCTTCCTTTCCACATTTGAAACATTTACTTGTCCCTATAAGACAATCTCCACCATGCTTCTTTCCACACTTTGAGCATAAGTAAACATTCATCTTATTTTCACCATTATTCTGAGATTTCTCCTTGAACTCCATCTTTCATTTCTTTTCAAAACTATAAGATAGATAAGTAACACCAACATCCATTTCTACCATGATAGCACAACACACAATTTCTTCATAGCTACTGAAGTCTCTTATAGCTAATTCCCTTCGAAGATTTGGTTTTAAGACACTGAAGAATCGATCAACTTTACTTTCGGGTTGGATGATAAATCCAGATGCATACCATGCAAGCCTTGTAAAATTTGCTTCATATATTCCAACAGATTCCTTATCCTTTTGCTTTAGTTCAAGAAACTCATTCTCCATCTTTGTTCGAAAAATACGAGGGAAGTACTTATTGAAAAATAAGTTCTTGAACTCGCCCAATTCCATTGACTCAATTTCATCTCTTGGCCTCATATTCTTGATAAGATTCCACCATTGATCAACATCACCTTCCAAACGATACACTACTAAGATGACTTTATCATGTTTAGAACATTGAAGAACTAAAAATATCTTTTCAGTAGTACTGATCCATTGTTCATCAACAAGTGGATCAGAAGACCCAATGAAATAAGGTGGACGTTTCCTCATGAAGAACTCAATAGAATATTGCTCCCTTCTCTACTCATTTGGAAGTCCAGAATGATTCCTAGCTTGTGTAAGTATAGAAATAAAATTTTTCACTCCATCTCCGATAAAATTTGTTTGTTTAGAAGGAAAATCATTGCATTGTCCATTACATTGATCAACACGGTTTCTTCGGGTTCCAGCCATCGTCTAAAACCCAAAAAGAATAGTGTGAGAGGAAAAAATCATGCTAGGGAAAACAACATAATAAAGGAGGAGAACCTTCAATATCTAGCATCTTAGGTTTAATTCTAAAATCGTTAGCGCAATTCTAGTACTATAACCTATACTTATACTTTACCTTAGGGACATCCCTAGACATACCTTAGAAATATCTCTAGGGATCTCACTAATGTTCTCGCATCCTAGTTTCCAAAGGTTGACTAAACCTTTCCTCTGATACCAATTGTAGAAGACCTGAAGCTTGACGTACATGGACATTACATTACTTTTGCAGAATACTTAGTACATACCAATAACACACACACGAGGACCGTAATATTTTAGTGTATTTTGAAACTCGGAACGTAATCTTCTAATCATGGTGAAAGATCTTCAACATCTCCCATAAATATCTTCCCTTTTTTTTCTTACCTAAAACCTTTATTTATATCCCGGGGAAAAAAACATAAAAGGGTGAGCTCAAATTCTCAGTAAGGGTAATCAAAAAAAATATCAATCACATCATATTCATACGAACATAACATTTTGGAAATCTTAACCTGCAAAAGAAATCATAATTTCATAACATGGAATAAATCATGGCAGTGAAATGTAATCACAATAATCATAACTTAAAACATGAAACTTTGTGGCATACACACAAAATCATAGAGAATCATTTCTTATTAGTCAAGACTCATTTCGAAGACTATCTTAGTGGACAAAGTCCATTTCTGAACCGAGTTCACTTCTCGTTTCAGTCCTGTTTCACTGAACTGGTATAACCTACCGTTCCAACCATTTCTATCTCATGAGATATAAAATCTTTACCCAATGCATTTGAGTGAGATATAGGTCCCACCAATCTTATAATGATACCATTCTTATGTATGCCACAAAATCATAAATCATGCATCATTGCATAACCCATGTAATGAAAATGGAATTCTTAAACATCGTGACATCATAAAACAATTCATATAAGATAAATGAATTCATAAAAATAATTCCATCACAACATAATCAAATAAATGAAATAATAGGGATATAAACATAATCCTTTATTATATTAGATGGAAAATAATTTTGATAAAACACTTGAACTCCATTCTTGAGGAAAATATCCTTTCTACTTCAAAAGAATTTTCCTTTCTTTACATGTCATACAATTCTAAACTAAAATAAGTTTATTAAAAATAAACTTGAAAACTTGTAAATGAAGCTTCTTGGAAATAATGTTTTAAAAATCCATTCATGCCGTATAAGTTAAAAAAAACATTCTTCTCGTACATTTGTCAGAAAAGTCAAAAAGTACATTGTACGAAAAATGACTAAAGATTCCTTTAATATCTTTTACTAAAAACTCACCGAAGGGTGAAATTGGATATACACTATTGTATAAGGATATAAATATTACATATTTAGGAAACATGGATGTGGATGATAAAATACACCCCAGTAAATACCAAATTATAAACAATCTCCGATAAAATGAGATTGTGATATTTTCCCTTACCTTAGGTCCAATTTGCTTCGTAAGTGTCCGAACCTCCTCTATAATTATTTAAATAATGTCATTGACTTATTCCAGAATCAAACTCATTGTTATGATATCATATATGGTTCACTTATGACTTTATATTACCCGTTCTTTTGTAAATTTCATGTTAAAGAGCGTTTTGGGTAAAATCGTCTCATTTGTCGTTCGTGTTTTAACTTGTAATTATTCATATGATTACTTAGATCATGATTAATTAAATCCATAATGTAAAACATGATTTATATATAATATATATTCAGAATATAAATATATATAATAGATTATTAAATGGAAGGAAATACACCGTTCATGGAGACGGTAGGCCGTACGTACGCATGAACGCTGTTTTTGTTTCCTTATTGAGTTGAATGGAATTATGTAGATGAAATACATATATATACAAATAAATCCAGTATTATTATGTCATATATTTCATGATTACTTATTATATATACTTTATAATCATTCATGAATGGTTAACGTGGAGAAGGAATCTCATCGCGTCGTGGAGACGGTATTCCGTACGTACGCACGAGGGATGATATCGTTCCCATGACCGTGGAATTGTATTGGAGTGTATGTATACTATTTCAGAATCAATATAACTTTATAATAATAATATATAGTAATTATTTACACCATTATACCCATCCAATTAAGGTGGTGATGGAAAATAGATTACACCAGGGCGTGGAGACGGTATTCCGTACGTACGCACGCGTGGTGATTTTGTTTTCCGTAGGATGGATAGATGGTGAAATAGGGTTGTTTCAAACTTATAATAACATATCAGTATATGAGTGATACTGATGTTATTACTTCATAATGAAACAACTAAATAAGAATAAATTGACGAAGAAAGAATTTGGAATGGATCGGTAATGGATATTACCTCTTTTTGACGCGCCTCTTCTTAACCTCCTCTTAGGGCACTAGGGTTGATCTTTGAAGAATACCAGAACCACTAGGATGATTTTAGGGAAGTGGGGAAGTAAAATGGTCAGGTTTTGGCTTAGCTTTAAGGCTCAAAGTGGTGTGAGGAAGAGAGGGAGGAAGTTCCCTTTTATAAGGGAGGAGAGGGGCACCTTTGGAATAACTAAAAATATTATTTTATTATAAAGCCAAATTCGGATTTAAATACCTCAAAATTGTTTTATTTTGAAGCTAAGGTGGGGATGGGTCGAAATCCTCTCATCCAATATAATTTATACAAGTTTAGGATCCTATTTTAACCTTATCATTTAGTTTTAACATTAAGTTAAATAATTTTACTTTTACTGTGTCTTCTTGTGTTCTTACACTTTAAGGTTAATAAACATACTATATCAAGCCAAAAGAACCCCAAGTTGTTTATTATTAATATATAAAACCTTATCTAAGTCATTTGGCCGAACCTTATATTTTTACGAAGAAAATAACAATTAATAATATAATATTTGTTTTAAAACTATTTTATGTCAATTTTGATACTATTTGGTAATTGATTTTTTTAAAACTCATAACAGAATTATTAATTCATAAAAAGTTAATAAAATCAATACTAACATGTCATATTAACCTATAAAATTAGTGTAATTCATAAAAAGTCTCAAATTACATTTACTTGGGTATTTATAACATCAATTATGTCAATATTTCATTAATACGATAATTACTGGATCATCGTTGTGTCATAAGTAAATTAAATTATTTAATGTCTAAAAATTATAAATAAAATATCATTATGTAGGAAATTTCTTTAGATTTTTAATGAAGATTTATAGTCGAATTTATCTGATGTTTAACCCCATATTAAAAATGATTTACTTATTAAACCTTGATTTTAACTATTTTATCCCTTCTTTAAATAAATTAATAATAAATGTCCTAATCTAATCCATGTGGGTCTAAATGGTCATATTGTATTCCTAAGGTTGTTTTTGGTCTAATTACACTTATCCAATTGAATTAGGACATGTGTTAGGGTAATTATAATATCATTTTTACCCTTAATTACCCTATTTACATTTAACCGTGGTAAAAAAAGTCATAAGTTACTATTCACCAAAAATTATTTTCATCTCATTGAACCACATTTTAGTTCTTGATATTAATTGTGTCTCTTGGATTTTCGAAGTTCTACTCACAGAAGTGGTAAAATTAAGTTTTATGAAAAATTCAGTTTTTTCAACTACCACTTAGTGGTTTCACTATTCATAAAAAAATGAACGTTTCTAGAAAAATACAAAAAATTAGGCCTAAGCTATATTTGATATTATGAATTCAAAAAATACGTCTATTTTACCAAATTCAAAACATTTCAGTTACATTAATTAATTTAAAAATGAATTCCCATTGTCAAAACAAATAGCGTGTTTTTAAGAGATAATAACTATCAAAAGATTGACACTTGTTTGTGTCTGGTTTAAATGTGAAATTACATACAATGACCAACACTGTATTAAATTGTAAAAATATATTCTAAATATACATTAAAAGAACTCAAATTAATAATTTATCACTATTAATTATTTCTATTAAAAAATTTGTTTTAAATTAAAATTTAGTAATTTTCACTATTCATCAGAATATAAAAGTTATCCGAAAAGTACAAAAATTTCACCCTAAGATGATTTCAATATTCCGAATCCAAAAATGAAGTCCATTTTGAAAAATAAAATTTACGAAATTTCAAAAAGTGGTTATTACTATTCATAACGGCTAGTTTTAATAATATTTTAATAGCATATCGTTGTTTAGTGAAACTCGGTATTGCGTACTACACACGCTATCGAGGAAGGTCGCGATTGCGTGTAATGCAAGGAAATTCAAGGATGCGTGTTGTTCAATCTCCTTTTTGTGTAGCGTACAACACAAGACATTAATCAAAAGAATATTTTTCATAAAATCTCAGGGTGTTACACCACCTCGTCCAAATCTCTGTAGACCTCATCAGGATGAGACTCGTTGAAAGACGTGGTAGAAATCCTTAAACTCCCGAGGTCTCTGTATCCTGTCAGCATATAACTTCTTCCTGCTCTGTGCATTCTACATCTACTCCAAGATGAGCTACACCTTCTCTTTGGTAGCATGTACCATCTCTGGTCCCACTAATGTTAACTCCCCATGGTATGTCCATCATAAGGATGGTCTGTTAGGTCATCCGTACAATGCCTCTAAAGGATCCGTCCCTATGGTGGATTGGTAACTATTTTTGTAGGCATATTCCACACATGGTAAGTGATCCTCTCAGCTACGACCGAATTCCAGGATGCAAGCACAGAGCATGTTCTTGAGGGTCTAAATGGTTCCCTCATTCTGACCATTCGGATGGGGATGGAAGGCGGTGCTCAAGCGAAGCTGTGTCCAGAAAACCTCCTGAAATCCCTTCCATAGCTAGGAAGTAAATCATGCCTCACAGTCGGAGAGAAAAGAAGAAGGTACTCCATGTAATCGCCAATATCATGCACATAGTGGCGTCCCAATCTCTCTATTGAACCCTGCTCTCTGATCGGTAGCAAGTGGGACGAATTGGTGATTCGACCAATGGTCACCCAAATCGAGTCATGACTCCTGTATGTATGTAGAATACCCATCATGGAGTCAATGGATATACCATACCACTTCCACTCTGGGACCTCTAAAGGCTAATCCAAGCTTGATGGTACCTGGTGCTCTTCTTTCTCATTCTGACAAGTGAGGCACCATGACACAAACTCTACTACTGCCTTCTTCATACCTGGCCACCAGCACTGTCATTGATGGTCCTGCTACATATTCTCCACTCTTGGATGTACCGCTAGAGGTGACTTGTGGAACTACCTCAACACTTCCTCTTGAAGTGAAACTTGTACCATAGTACGTCCTCTGAAGAGGATGACGTTCTCCCCACCTTCAAAAACTCCATCAGGTGCCTACCCTATGGATATCTGAACATGTAATGTCTCGTAGTTAGTGTCTCCATGTTGTGCTTCCCTAACTCGCTGAAGAAGTGGGGGAGTGACCATAATAGATTCTAGAAAGTCTACTCCATCTCTATCCACAAAGGATATCTGCAAAACGGCTAGCTTCTCTGTCACCTCTCCTAGCAGCAGTATACCAATTCTCCTGCTGAGCGCATCTACAACAATGTTCCCCTTAACAGGAGTATAGTATATCTTGAAGTCATTGTCTTTGAGGAACTCATGCCATCAACGTTGTCTCAGATTCATTTCCTTTTGAGAGAAGATATACTAGAGACTCTTTTGATAATAGTACAGGATAAAATTCTCAAACATCATATTGTGATACAACATATTTAAGGCATAGAATGCTGCTGTTAACTCCATGTCATGGGTAGAATAGATCTGCTGAGGCTGTCTCAGCTGCCGAGAACCATATGCAGTCACTGCTCACTCCTACATTAGCAGACACCCATGTTCGGTCACTTATGTGTCGTACTAAACAATGTTCCATAAACCCTCCTATGGAAGACTCAAGATGGTGCTACTGGTCAGCCTCTGACTTATCTCCTTAATGCATTGTTGGAATCTCTCCAACCACACAAAGGATGTCCGCTTCTTCGTCAAGGCTGATAGTGGTGCTGCAAATTTGGATAATTCTGGCACGAACCTCTGGTAAAATCCAGCCAAACCCACGAAAAATTTTACCTCTATCACACTCCTAGGTGGCTCCCAAACAAGTACTACCTCAATATTCACTGGATCCACTAAAACTCCATCCTCTAAGATGATGTTTCGTAAGAAGTTACCCTATCGAATCCAAAACTGGCACTTCAAGAGCTTACACCGAAGGGAATAACCATGATATCATAGCGGTCAGACTGACACATGGAGACCGTCTTCTTCACATCATCGTCTCGAACTTTGAGCTGGTGATAACATGATCTGAGTTCTACCTTCAAGAACCATATCTCTACCTTCAGTTGATCAAAGATGTTTTTAATCATCATGAGTGGGTACTTGTTCTTCTCAGTCATCTGGTTAAAGAGACAGTAGTCAAAACAGAGCCTGAAGCTCCCATGTTCCTTCATGTCGAACAAAATCAGGGCTGCCCAGCGAGAAACACTGGGTCGGATGAATGTCATCCACTTCAAGTCCTCAAGATGTACCCGTAGATCATAAATCTCAGCAGGTTCCATCCAATATGCTAGAGTAGATATCGGTACCATCCCGGGGTCGATGTCAAATTAGAATTTCACCTATTTTTGAAGAGGTAAACCTAAAACATCATAATGGAAAACATCCGCATACTGGTCCACCACTACATGATATCTCAGACACTCCACATCTAATACTCTGTGGGTAAGGCATGCCAACTGATGAGTGATCTGCTGCACCCTCCTCTGTGCAAGTCTTTCCTGCACTGCAAA
Organism: Viscum album; assembly: GCA_963277665.1. Classification (NCBI taxonomy): domain Eukaryota; kingdom Viridiplantae; phylum Streptophyta; class Magnoliopsida; order Santalales; family Viscaceae; genus Viscum; species Viscum album. Next base: position 49,097,069 of record OY728143.1, on the reverse strand, counting down.
GGCTCCCTCCTCGCTGGTGAAGTAGAACCTGGTCCTATCTGTGTAGATACCCCACACATTGTGCCTAATACAATCAATCTAATCATGTACTCCATATAACCAATCAATACCCAAGATGACGTCGTAAGGACTCGACGCTGCAATAAGGATATCACATCCGAAACTCTCGCCTCCTAGAGTAAGCTCACATTGCCGGCTCCAGTGCGTAATTGTCGATGCTACTCCCATAGGGGTCTCTAGCCATAAGGATCGAGCCAACAACTCCATTGGAATATCCGAGCTCCGAACAAGGGTAGTGGAAAAGAATGTGTGATTGCCACCTGTGTCTATAAGAACTGTAGCTATGATGGAATAGACAAAGTTCATACCTCGAATCATCTCTGGAGCGCCATGGTCCTATGCCTCAGCTCCATGAAGCTGATCTCTCCCTTGTCCAGCTACTCCCTATTGTCGGGGTGTACCTCTTGGTGGGGGGGGGGGGGGGTAACACCTCAAAACATCGCCCAGCACCAGCTACTCGACCATCTCCTCTACAACGTCCACCTGCTCCCTGTGGACCGCCTCGATCGAATCTATATCTCTGCATGGGAGGTCCCTCACCTATTGGCTGATCATCCGAGGGGTGGGTCGGAAAGTCACGACCCATGTAACCATGCCCGCCGCATAAGTAACACTTCATCCTTCTCGAATGTGTAGATCTTTATCCACTATGGGTGCTGCACACAACTGATCCTATGTCATGCAGTCGTCCACCTTTAGGATTGGTCCTCTTTGACCTCTTCAACATCTATCCACTACAGCTATAGAAGACTCTGTTGCGTGTATGCTAGGAGTGGGTCTCATTGGTGGTGACTTCTCAGCATGGAAACTCTACACTAGGAGGGATCTCTCTAACACCCCCACCTGTGTCGGGATGCACTGTGAGATCATCAATTCTCGGATCTCTCTCCTAATCCCCTACTCGAAGGACCAGACCCAAACGAATGGGTCTTGCACCATATCTTTGGAGTAGCACGAGAGGTCGTTGAACCTCGCAGAGTATTGTGCCACTGTAATGTTTCCATGTCGTAGATGTAGTAGCTCTGGTATTTGCACCACATGAAGGGTGGCTCTGTCTCTTCCTTGAACATGGATGGCATTTGGCGCTGGAACTTCTACAAAGTGCTCAGGCAGCATTCATCATCTTCTGCTAGGGTTGGTGACATCGGTGGCCCAACGGAATGTAGTACTACATGTGCCTCTGCTGGTAAAGGGCCCTGCACCGAGGCCTAATCACTTGGTGGGCTTTCCACGCGTACAACTCTCTGGGATCTACCTGATCATCCACGGGGGTGGAATTTTGAAAGGAAAAATATGTGAAATGATCAAAAGATTATAACTTGTGAGCAGGCCTGGTTGAGCTGACGTAAAGATAACTTTTGGAAAAACGCACACAGTCGGTTTTTTCGTGTACTCAGTCAGAAATCTGAAGTCAGGGTCCTGGTGTATGGATACGTCGGCTGCCCGCACCAACAAAAAACTCCATGAACTGAAAACCACACTTTATACCCCTAAAAATATTTCTTCATAGAAAAGAAGGATCAATGTTTTTTGTTTTATGGTAGAACCAAAACCTCTAAAACCAATTTCTCATGACCCTTCCCCTAGGACCCCTATCATGACTACCCCATGATCGCCTTCCACAGTCTAGGGGCTGGAGACTAGCACCAAAGGCGTGAATTCCTAAATTGGGAAGGAAATGCATTTATAACATTGAACAAACACATCAGAGTACACAACTTGAAGAAAAAAACGATGTAAACACTGTATACAAAAGAGGTGCTGCTAAGTAAAAGGGGCTGGAAATACAAGTCCAACAGGAATGTACAAGTACAACTGAAAGCAAGTACAACTGAAGAAAAGTAAAGCAGCTACATAGTCGTCCTCCAAGGTTCCTACATGAAGGGTAGGTACAGATAACCTCTTCCACACTCCACGTCCGTCTGTCTCCTTCGTGCACCGTCACACTGGGTGATGCACCTCCATGTATTTTCCAGTCCTGCTACTCCCTGCCTCAGTCAGCATTGTCTGTATTCTTCAAGAAACACAACAAGGTGCAAGAATTCCCATGCTGGGGTGAGTATAATGATAAACAATGGGGACCTCATGACCCAAAAGGTCACACTAAATATAACAAGGATAAACCACAATTTATTAAATCAACTAATAACCATTACTTATGTATATGCCCATAGATATACCTATGTTATCAAATAACCCATCTTAATCGTGAGGAAAACACAAAAGTCATTAACTCAACTCAAACCATGATTTGTATTAATCTGAACTATCGGATGCTGGAGAACTCTTACACTATTTAATATTGTGGGCATGTCGCATCACACATAGGTGCTTCCCACTAATGTGGATTGTACATATACTCCTTCGGTCGAGTACCGTGCATCATCTGTTCTCACACAGAGGTGCTCCCCACCTTGGGTCTGCTGTGCTCACACAGAGGCGCTCCTCTAGTAGTTTACTGAGGTACTCCACATGTCGAGTATCATTGGTTTGTCGTGCTCACACAGAGTCTCTCCCCACATTCGGTCTGACTTGCTCACATAGAGGCGCTTCCCACTAGGCTATTCGAATCACTCTGAGTCGAATCAGTCAGCAGTCTTCATGTCTCATCCTGCTACAAGGTTCCTGCACAAATTCATGCTCATCTCTAAAAGAATTGATACACAAGATAATGGTCGATACAATAACATTCATTAAGTCACACTAAGATGTATCTAAAAGTTTTTCCACTTCATAGGCGTCTCAACCCAACAGACGGTGCATCAATCAGACGCCTGGTATGTGAGTTATTGGAATTTCCGTCGTAGGGCCGAGATGAATTTAGGTTCAAAACAACACGACTGTACACCAACTATGTCCAAACCTCAAGTGGGGTATGCCAAAATATGTTTCTAGCGCCAATATTTTTGTCCCCATAGACAGTTCGTCAATCGGACACCCGTAACCAAAATTATGGTCGAAAAGGTGTATTTGGGTCAACTGGTCCGGACAGGGGTCCGAACCAGCCTGAGGGGCAACCCGCCCCAAGGGGGTGGCCATACCCATGCTGGGTCCAGACAGCTTTGGTCCATCCCACACTGTGTCCATCCCATGGTGGATCCGGCCCGGCGGCCCATGTAGTCCGGCTGGCGGCCCGCGTGGCCTGGCTGGCTAGCGGCTAGCGGCACCCTGCGGCCCCCGCCCTAGCCGCATAAGCGGGGGGGGGGGGGGGTGTCTCCCCCATGTCACCCGAACGGAACCTACGCTATGCAGTAGTTCGGTACCCCGCGCAACCCCTAAGGGTCCCGCCTTGTCCAGCTGGCTAAGAGGCTGGCCGGTTTCCAGTGGCCTTGCACTGGCAGTTTCTTCATGGCTAGTTTCCTTCGCGGTCGTCAGTGCTCAACCACCGTCATCAACAATCAAGGAAAAAAATTGAGGAGGTTCGGGCCATGTTCATGTGGCCCGATCCCTCCATGTTATAGTGAAATCAATCGGCACAAAATTATGCATGATTGAACAAGATAGAATGGAATCAAAATTAATTCAAATCCCCTAGCTCGTATCATTGTTCGTTGACAATGTCGCTGAAATGAAGAGGTCATTTCATAGATGTCGAAAATGAAGAACACCAGGATGGTGTCGTCAACTTTCTTCAAGGATAACACTTCCTCCTTTGTTCTAGTTGAATAAGGAATAAGATGTCTATCGTTCTTCGGTGGTTATTCCTCATTGGACAGTTCTTTCTTCCTTGGAATTCTATCTCCATGAGCTCCTCAACTCTCCCTTCCAACAAAAGAATGATGCCAACCAAATGAAATAATATATTGTCTATTATTTTAATTTTTGGCATGAATTTAAAATGTGGTGTTTAATTGAATGAGATATCTCACTTAATTAATGGGGTGGAGTTGGTTCAATTAATTAACGGGAAACGTCAATAATTTTCTCCACAGAAAAGGGGAGTTAAAGGGGTTAAAATCTCGGGTTGTCCCCCCCAAAATTTAACCTCCCAATGGTGGTTATGTACAGGTCTTTCCCACAACCATAACCTCTCTTGGGAGGTTTAGGTGTGGTGGCTCCAACCCCTAGCCTTCAATTTGAGATTTCAACCACCAAATAAAAATAAGTTACACATATAATTTATATTTAAATTATATTTCAAAATCCCAAAGATAACATTAATTCTAGACCAACTATCGTCGAGGTGAAACCCTTCTTAAGAGAATATCACTACTACATGTTCAATGGTGCCCTAAGATTTCAATTCAGAGCTATGGTTAAAAATCTATAAATTCCCACTCGTACGTTTATTGAACATATCTGAACAAAACATCAAGAATTGATTCCAGCCACACCAGGCCTCGAAATCAAGCGCCATAAATTTTCGGGGACTCGTAAAAAAACCGATGTATTAAAAAAACTTCTGCAAAATTTCAGTTTCATTATATAAAAACATAGAAGTGTTTAAATTGAATTTCAAATTTAACTAGAAGAAAAAGATAATAAATTAAATTTTCCTAATATTTCACTTTTATAAGAATAATATGTATTCATACTAAATTAAAGTATGAAATTTTTTAAAAATAATAATAAGTGGATTATTTTATAAACATGAACTAAATAAATATTTCATGTAATAAAAAATGCAAAATTTTTAATTTAGGACTTAAAATAAATGTTATTTTTTAATAAAAATAATATTTTCACAATTCATGGAAAAATCAATCATTTATAAAAATTTATAAAAAATGTAATGTTTTGATAATATTTAGGATAAATATTAAAAAAATGAAGATCATTATATTCAAAATTAATGTAATGAAATTTGGAAATCAATATTTTATTAATCAATATAATACATTAAACTCTAATTTTGTAAGAAATAATTAATTTTCATTTTGACTAATGAAATTGTATAATATTTTTATAATGTAAATTTATATAATGAATATTTATAATTAAACCATAACTATTAAATATATAAAATTTTATATATCTAATGTACCTATACTAAAAAATTCCAACCCATTTTTTAAATTTATTCATCACATTTTTATTGACTTATTATAGAAGTTGAGATACTGTTACCTTATATAATTTTTATACGCCATTTATACTTCAATAACCATATGGGTTTTCTACAAAATCAAAACATAGAAAATTTATTTTTTTTAAATAAATCTATTTATGATCATGATTGTGAATTTTATGTTCCTCGTAAGAATGTTTAAATTCAAACTAAAATACTTCGGGACTAAAAATATGCGATGAATTTAACAATTAATTTATTAACTTAAAAATATTTATTCCATTTTCTACCTTAGATGATATCAAAGGAAATGAAAATCTATAAAGAATTTATTCAACTATTTATAATAATATATATGTACTAATGAAATGTAGAATTTTCATCTAATTTTCAATGAACCAGGTAACCATTTTCCATACATATACATTATAAAAATTTTGATTACCTACATCGATGATATGGACTTTCTTAGGGATACTAGAATAAATTATATGTATTATCTAAGGAGTCCCAATATGTTCCTAAATTTAATAAAAATATTCAACCACATCCTCCAACATTTATATTCCCATGACCACTCATTCACAAACATCATCCAACAAAGATGGAGTTTGAAAAAGATTTTCATATAATTCCTTGAACAGATCCACCAGTATACAAGAATATCTAAATTTTTTATTGGAGATCTAATATATTGAATTTTTTTATTTCAATCATCCCCAGTACTCGATTAAATAAGAATTAACCAGTTTTTCCATGTTAATATTTTTTTTAAATTCTATCAGTTTAATTAAGAGTAGATTTACTGAAATGTAATTTAGAGCAATAAAATTATGATGCTCGTTCAAAAAATATGAATTGATCCAGGGAACACAATAAGATACAAAAGAGACAGAAACCCTATACAACATGACTAACTCTATAATATATATTTGATAATGTTTATCAATTTACATATTATCTCATATGCTACGGAAATATTCATATTTGTAAAATTAATCAATGAAAATGTAAATATAAAAACCTTAATTAATTATCATTCTTCATTAACCTATTGAAAATTAATTCATTTCATGGGAAAGATCGTAAAAGATCATTTTACTCCATCAAAAAATAAAAACACCCAATGGTCTCCTTCTAACTTATTACTTCTACGAGAAATTGTACATAGGGAACTATGATAATCACTCAAAATGATTCTACTCAAATAGGAATCATAACGAACACAAAATATATTCAAATGTCTCAAAAGAAAACCACAATCAATGTTATTTTTAGGAAAATAACCCATCTTAATAGTGTCTAAATATGCCTCAAAATTATATACTTCCCTCTCAGCTTCCTAAAATATTTATAAAAGAATTCATAATACTGACACAAAAAACAAAACAATGGAAGTTATTACATTAACAACATCAATGCCAATATTCATAAAATCATTAACAAAAGGGTCATGTTATAGATGTATAATGGTTAATGAATAAATAATTGTTTAATCAAATGAGTCGTTTACATAATTTTCATTTAAAATATTATAATAAATTTTACATTCATAATTCGTTATTAGCTCTAGTCATATCATATAACTCATTTTCATAAATTTTTGATTGAAAATATAATTCAAAAATTTATAACCAAAAAATATTTCAACTTTGGATTTATATAAATAATGTGTCTATGATTATAATGAAATAAAATCACATCATCTAACTCGGGATATTTTTTAGGATAATATAACTCAATAGTTTTTTGTTTACATAACACATAGTAATGTACCTATTTATTCTCCATTAAAAAACAATACCCTTCATATAATCATTTATATAGATTAAAATTGAATAATTTCTAAAAAGAATGGAAAACAATTTTTTCTCCCCAATCATTGTTTTAGTTACTAAAAATTTCTTTATATTTTTTCTAGATAAATTTAACGTCTATATTGAGTTAACATTGTTATTAGTCCAAATTTCAGTGTAATGTTTTTAGAAAACCTCTACGGTTGTCCTATTCAACCAGAAATGTATTAATTTATTTAAATATTATATGTCATGGACTTTCATTAACCACTGCGTTATTAGTGGGATCAACAGTTATTAAACCATTATTTATGATGTGTCTAAGGACTACAATATTTTGTATAACAATATATATGTTTTAAAATTTTCCAAATTTTATTTATCCTATTAGGGTTTGTAGAAATGTTCCTATATGTTTTTATGATCCTATTAATTTTTCTATATTTCAATATATCATTAAATATAACCACATGCATGTTATTCAAATATTTATTGATGTTTCGAGTAATAAGATTCATACATATTGATGGATATTTTGTTTCACCCAATGGGCTTACCCAAAACATATAATAATTTTGTCGAGATTGAAACATGGATTTTGAAATTTCATTATCCCTCACAATTGAATATTAGTACCTAAACTGTATGTCAGCCATCCAAAAATGCATGGTTCCCTAGGGATGGTCAAAAAACTAATTGATATGAGTAAAATGATACTTGTTATTAATAGTGATGTCATTATAATATATAAAATAAATGAAAATCCCCATGAAACATTCATTATTTTTATTATGAAAAATAAAACATGTGGTGATGTTCATTAAGGAATGAAACTTCTATCATAAAACTCATTCAATTTATTTATCAATTCCAAATGTTCTACTAGTAAAATTCATTAACAGAGTATTAATATTATATTAACGTCAAGATCTAAGTAAACATTAAATTCAACATCCTAATGTGATATTAGACTAAAAAACTCATTTTGATTACCATCAATGAATTATTTTACTATCATAAAATCATTAAAATATACATTTCCCTAAATCTCATCAATATGTTCAAGATATATTTCATTACAATATTTTAATAGTTTCTCATCTTCATGATGTATTATCTAATATTTATGATTATTCTTATATACAAAAAAATATCATTTCTAAAAAAACATCATTAGTCTTACAATATATCATTGAATGATAAATGGAAATACAATCCAATAATATATTAATATCAATATCAACTAAGGTAAAGATAAAATATATTTCAAATATTTTATTTCCATAGAAAATGGGAGGAATTTTATCAATATTTATATGGGCCTTAATACATCCCCCATTTAATTTTCCATTAATTACAGCACTCATTTCATAAGTATAAATTTAAAATTAAAATGATATTTTATGTGAAATAAAATGATTCATTGGCTAATAATAAACTAATATATAAGCATAATATAAATAAAAAAATTGTTCTTGATACAAATAATTTTTATATACCAACACTAGCAATATTATTTTTAGATGAATTCAACAAACCATTCTTATTAAAGGTAGGATTCGCCAAATCATTCATGTTCTTCATCAGGCTAAAATTTTATAATCACCTATAACATTACATTTTAATCATTTTAATTCATATTTTTAAATTTTTTTATAACCCCAATAATGATATATTTCAATAAAAATTCAAGAAAATATTCTCAATTATAGAATATCATATGAACTAAAAATACATCATAAGTCATTACGAAATGTTTTATCTACTAAAACCTCACACAAGTTTATCATAAAATTTAAATTGATAAGAATATTGTTCCATTTAATATTTTAACTTCAACCATGAGTAAACACAATTAATATTACGATCAAGATCATGGATTTAATTTTTTGTGTAAATTGATAATCAAGTGGTGTTTTCTTGGTAATTAGAAACTGAATATCCCTCCATATTATTTTTTTATTGGAATTTATTTACTATCATATGACTTGTATATTTTAGAAAATATTTATCAAGGAATATATTCTTATATCAACCCCCTTTGCAGGGAAAAAATAGCATACCATTACATAGTATTCACTATCATTGATCAATACTAGTCGACTAAATTTTCAACCCATTAAAAAATAAGTCATTAATTTTTATTATCTAAAAACCACATGAAATCAAATATCAATTCTAGTGATTTATTCCAACAATTAACTAATACATGGTTAGATGATCCACTAAATACTGGAGTAAGTTTCCTTAAGAAATTTTTTTACATTCATCATGTTTCTATATGGTAGATATATTTGATCTTTGGAATCGATAAAACCACCATTTATATCCTATTTCAACCAATTCATCGTAGAAAAAATCTTCACTAAAATAATTGAAACTAATATAGGTACTAGTTTTGGATGTATATCATCACATTAAATCCTTATTATATAAGATTCCATATATTCACTTTTGAAACTCATTTTGAAAAATAAAAATTTCAACATTCAAATTAAATATTATCTCATCTAAACCATAACTTAATATATATTAATGGTATTATATTAAAAATATCCTAACGGAAAATTTTATCTATACTTTACTTTGATACCAATTGTAAGGACCTATAATTAAACATAAATTTTTTTGGTGAATTTAATCTATATTTCACATTCAAAGATTCATGGTGAACTGTTAATTTAAATATCCTAGAGATTTTGGTCATAACACAATCATAACAATACAACACACATATATATAATGTGGAAACTCTTAATATCTATCCATTTTCCAAAAATATAAAAAATTCTTTTCATAATAATTCTACAAGACATTAAAAATGACTTCTTTTATTCCCTTACCCATCTATAGAATAATTGAATGCAATTAAAAATTTTGATGATCATATTAATCTTATTAAGTGATATTAAAATATAAAATGAAATTGTATTTACAAGATTACTTTATAATAATTTATATTTTTAAAATAAACATTCAGGCCATAAAAACTACTTTCATGTACAATAAATAACCTTCTCTAGCAAAATATTTTCATAAAAAATACACATCAACTATTATAAAATATATATAAGTCAGGATTTTTAAATGAAATATTGAAAAAATCATAATAACAATCACTTAATGATATAAATTTAAATCTAATAAAGCATTATTTTCATCAATTTAACTTGTGAAATCATAATATTTCTATAAAACCAATAACATGCATAGTTAAAACTTGTTGGTAACTTTAGGAAACATTATCATATCACTGTTACATATAGAGTAACCATTACAATTACACATGGAATAACAATTAGGGAAATACTTGGAGAAACCAAATCATTTACACTAGAAATATCTATCATAGATATACAAAGAATAAACCTCAATTCCTATTCACCTATTCTCTTCGTACAAACATAAAAGGATAACACTATAACACTTCAAATGTATTGAAGAGCTATCATGGGATCACCACTAAATGATTTATAGTTGAAACACTTATATGAATAAAATATTGAAAAAAACAGTAATAGAATATATAAATTCAGGCATCAAAACAAAATTCATTGCATCTATGAGATAACATTTAAAATACTGATATATACCTTCTCTTTAAAACCCAATTTTCAAATCTAAAATTAATTGTTAGGAAAATACATTTTTATTTTGAGAAAATCATGTAAAATTGTAATAGAATTTAAAAAATATAACAATATTTTGTAGGGAAAAGTAATTTACACTATATATATTAAATTAGAACATTCTTTTTTTTTGGAAATGAACATCAAAACAATTCATAAAAATATTCCATTAATAAAATTTAATGAAATTCAAAAGAGACATAAAAATAGCTATAAACTTAAATTAGATTATTTATTTTCACATTGTTGTTTTGGATGATATTAAACACATAAACCTAAAGTGCCATTGGTGGGTTGACTATGGTCAATTATGTTATTCATCCATAATATATAGAATAATATTAACGGATTAATTATCATTTATACATAAATTATAGTTATGAAACCAAATATTTATGATTACTATCAATAACGGACTATGATACAATGATTGATATGGTATCACATATGTACGCTTGATTAACATTTCAATATTTCAATTATAATTTTAGAATGAAGTTATTTATAATTTAACAACTAACAAATGAATAAAATTTTAAAAATATCGTGTCAATGTTGAAGATAGTATTATACATATTATCCTTCTGATATGGGGTACAAAACACATATCTTTATGGATGTGGTAGTCCATATTTATGCAAAAATTATGTTTTAATTTTTCAGTGAATATAAATGTCAGAAAGAATGTAAAAGATTAACATTTAAAAATAGAAAATATATCATGAATATAACATAAGAATGTAAATACCCAAGCATGAAGTACATATATAATAAAATACTTTTTCAGAATACTTAATACATGACAAAAAAGACACCCAAATATTGTATTAGTTTAGTGCCATTAGAAACTGGAAAACATAAAGAACTTGTTCCTAAAAATCTACATCATCTCTTGATTTATCCTTCATAACTAGAACCCCTTATTTACACATATTAATTAATTCCCTTCGTCAAATCCTGAGAGAAAGGAAAAGAGAAAAGGGGTGAGCTCAAATCATCTGTAAGGGATTGAAGGGAAAATATATGATAAAAGGTACTAATAGGAACGGTAAAACAAAAACATAATATTTAAATATAAAAATTACATGTCGTGTAAAAAATGCTGAATGTACACAATGTATATATTATAAAGGGTTATTTTTAATGTTGAGAGAGAATTGTCATAAAACAATGAATTGTGGAAAATATATAATCACATTATATGATTTTTTAGTTTCTAAGGAATTTCTATCAATCCCATCATAGTATACAATTTCCATTAATGAACCATGTTTACTAGATTTTACAGCCATGTATTATTAAACTAGGTTTACTTTTCATTCCAACCATATATTACTGAACTTGTTTTACTTTAAATCACATCCATGGAAATCCCATTAGATAAAGATTTTTACCCAACGGATTGTAGAGAGATAAAGGTCCCACACTTCTCATAATGAAATCATTCATTCATATTCCACAAAAATATAAATAATTCATCATAGCATAACCAAAGAAATAAAAGGGTTTTCTTAAAAATCATTCCATGATAACATAATCCATATAAAATATCATTCAATCATTAACATAATAAATACATATTAATAATAGGTATTGAAATGTACCCCTATTTAATGAGCCACATCGTAGATGGAAAATAATGTTCATAAAACACATGAACTTAATTTCAGATGAAAATATTATTTCCTCTTAAATTTTTTTATCATTCCTCATAATTACATTAAAATTTAAAGAAAGATATTATTTAAAAATAACTATAAAATATTATAAATCATGAATCATGGAATGTAGATATTATGAAGACGTAAATACATGTTCATTCTATATTAGAAAAAAACATTCTTCTCATACTTTTGTAAAAAATATAAAAAAGTACCTTGTATAGAATAACGAAAAAATACCATTATCATACCATTTAGTAGAAATTAAACTATCAGTAAAATGTAATTAATTTTTTTATAATAATAGAAATAGTATTACATATTTTAGGAAAATTAATGTGGATGATAAATATACCCCTGTAAATAATTACGTAAAATCAATCTCATGTAATAATGAGATTGAAAAATTTACCATTACTATTAGTATGATATTATTTTTATATATCTAAATATCCTATATAATTTTTCAAATAATATAATAGATTTATTTAATAATCCTAGTCATTTTTATGAAATCATATAAGATCATATTTTCATTTGTTTGTTAGTAATATTTCATTATCACATTTGATAGGGATAATAATGCTTTGTGTTCTTATGCTTGTTTTATCAGATAAGTTAATTTTACACTGCTTTTCATATTGGTATATCATATAAATGATGATATTTTTATAATATATATCATATTTATTAATTTTATTCATTCATGTAATCATAGTTTAAGGATGATTATATAGAATGAATCGCTTTGCATCTTGTAGATGTTAGGTCGTACGTTTGATCGAGTGATGATATCAATCACTTAATGGTTAAAATATAGAAAATTGGATGATATAATCATTATAGATAAATATAATGTAATATTAAATATTTATATACATTATACTCATACTTATTCCTAAAAAATAATGAATTTTTGAATAACAAATTAAACCACAGTGTGGAGATGGTAAGTATTACACACACACACATCGAGATATAATTTTTCTTAGTTTGGATAAAAGTATGAATAATGTTGTAATTGTCTATAATAACATATCATAAATTTAAATATGTGAGATTTATTACCATTTTAATGACAGAACATAAGAAAGGTATGTAGAAGAATAAAATAATTTTTAAATATGTGATGAAACTATTAATTCTTTGTTTGATTATCTCATTTTAATTTTCTAAAACGTTATCAATCAGATAGATTAATAACAAAATTGTTTACATTGATGTTCTGTGAGGGATATTGGGAGTGGAAATGGGTAGGTTTTAGTAGAGAAAAATACTTTTAGAGGTGTGATTAAAACAGAAGGATAAGTTCCCATTTATAAGAGTGGAGAAGGGAAAATTTGATGAAATCAAAACTATTAAATTAATAGAAAATAATATTATAATTAAAATTCTTCCAAATTGAAATATTTTCATTTTAATACAACTATGGGTCTATATCAAATCAACCAATAAAAAAATTAAATGTTTTGATTTATTTTTAAAACATATCATTGTGATTTATACTTGATTTTCTATTAAAAATTAATTATGATAATGATATTCTAAATATAAAATGGTTTTAAATATTTACTCATCTGTTGTAAATTTTCCATAATTTTATACATAATTACATGGTCTACCATGATGTTTGTACATAGTAATTTATTAATATTTTTGTTATTTATGTTTTGATAATAATATAGTATTTTTATTAAATATCAATCGTGTCAATTTTGAGAAAATTCATATATTTGACGTTAAATAAAATCCAAATAGAAGCTAAATTGGTCCCAAAATATTTTATACACTCATAACATGTCATATTCACTTATATAATTCATAGAGAACATTAATTAGTTCAAATTATATTTCATTAAATATTTTTTAAACCATTTATTTGATATTTCTATAAATAAATTTATTTCTACATCACTATTGTTTCATCATTCATGGTAATTACATAATATAAAAAACAACTAAAAAATTTAAGATGATTAATATATTCTCATTATATTTTTTTTAACTATTTTGTTTTATTTTTTTCATGTTTATCACTACATTAAAATTATTACACTTATAAGAGATAAGAGAGTGATATGTTTTCACTTTCATTGGTTCTAATTGTAATTACATAATTTTCATATAAAAAGGTCCCTAAATTAATTATTTTCTACCTTTAGTTAAATATTATATACATTAATTCATCTAATAGAAATTTTATTGTAATTTTTCTATTTTATAATTTTTAATATATACTTTTTTCCTAAATTTACCCGATTTACATTAAATATGGTAAATACAAATTACCTTTGTTAATATTCAAGATATCCAAAAAAAGAAATATCCTATTAATATAATTTATACCCACGTATTTTATATATGGAATCTAGTTTCCAAATAAAAAAACATGTTAGTAGCATTAATTCATTTAAATTAATTCCCTTTGTCTGAAACAGAAATCTGGTTTATTTAGAAGTAAATACTAATAAAATATTGACATCTGATTATGACCAATATAAAAGTGATATTTCATCCAATTACCAAATATAGATTAAATTTTAATGACATAATACAATTAAACATTACAAAAATTAAATAGTTAGCCTAAAATTAAATTAAATTAGATGAAAAGGCACTTCTGAATTAAAATGCATGTTTTTTCACTATTAACTAAAATATGAATTTCATCAAAAAAATATCTAAATTCCAACAAGGTTAAATTTTGATGTCCTACATTAAAATAATACCTTTATTAAATCAAATAATACCTATAAAATTGTTAAAAAATAGATTTAATATGGGTTCTTCATCAAAAGGTGGAAAAACTATATTTTCTTTAAAATACTGCTTTTATTTGAAAATTTAAATTTGTTTTAAAATAAATATCTATAAAAAATATAAGATGAATTTTAAAAAAATTATTTTATATATTAAATCAATATATATATCTAATTAAATACATAATGTGTGATTTTATAATTTTATAGACTCTCTTATTTTAATTTAAATAGTTTCGTAGAAGAAATTTAATATTATTCATACCCACAATTATAATTACTAGGTCATAATATTTAGTTATAAATTATAATCGGTTTGGGGTGAAATGAATTTTATAAAATCAATTTGATATTTTTTGAATAAAAATAATAGAATATGTTTCATATAATATAAGATAATATTGTGTAGAATACAATGAAAATATTCAAAAAACATAAAAAAATTAATAGAAAAAAACTCAAGGGGGTTGTAGTCTCCCCACTTAATATAACTTTCTCCCTAAAAACTCCTCATGGTTATTAATGTATTACGAATTGAATGTTTCTTTCATATAATCCCACATTATAAAAAGAAATAGTAAAACATTATTTTAAAAAGGTATCTTTGAAATATAATTGTTATCCAATGTAAATCATCACTAGGTTTCGACATATGAGTACAATGGTCGGAAGTGAAAAATGTATATGGATGAAAACTCAAGCCATCATTTCTTGATGGAGTGTGATTGAGAACATGGATTGAATAATGTTAACAATACATAGTCTATAAATCTACGATGATTTTGGTACAATCTCACCATTATCTGTGCCATAATGAATATTCACTTCATCTCATATGTAAATAAATTAAGTTTAATTTTTCATTCATGACGTTTTAGAAGATAATGAAATATAATGACAGATGATTCCATCTATCTCATAAAAATGTTAGCATAGGTATTTCAATATGAATAAGTCCACCAATATTTATATTATACATTAATCTAAAAAACATCATCTAGAATATATCATATATTATTCATAAATTAATAACATTACAATCCATACAAAAAAAATAAATATATATAAGAATAATGAGGTGAAGAAAATTTAATTAACATTTATCTCCCATATCTCATAATGTAGTTCTGGGTTGTGACATTCTAATCATGCAAATAACATTATTAATTATTCTCTTTATAGATGATAATAACATGAATCACCATATAATCTTAGTGAAATTATTAATTGTCTCCAAATTAACTCTTTCCACACACTAATTTATATATATATATATATTCCAACAATGATATTACAATGTCTATATATATTTCATGAATTCATTAATACTATCAAACCTCTCATTATCTTTTTATCCCTTCATTATGATCGTATCATGTGCTTCCTAAAAAAATCAATCACTTTTCATGTTTACTGATATTATATACTTAATAGAAACCATAGGGGACCCATATATATATTCCAATATTTTATAATACTATAAAAGATATTTTTTAGCACTATTTTGGAATCATATTATATAAACACATAATAATTCAACCACTTTGTTGTCATATTCAACATCACCAATAGTGATCGCATGTGATTTGCCTGTACTATTGTCCCAAAGGTGTGGTGGATGTCTATAATTTCCCTAACCATTAGATGTGGTCATTGGATAGCATATTACCCCATTTTCGGAACATATAGCATTGATGTGTGGGAGGTGCATTTTAGGTAGTATTTTCCCTATTAACATATTTAGTAATAATTTCCTCATATATTGGCACTCAACTGGTTGATGACCTTATTTTACACAATTAAATCATTTCCTATTACCTTTAATAAAATCTAAACTATGTTTGTTTTCACACAACGATCATATTGAATCATTCAACATCATTTCTCCATCACGTTGAGATTTCCCCTTGAACACCATCATTCGTATCTGGTCAAAACCGTGAGATTGATATATAACATCAACTTCTATTTATATCATTATATCACAAAACACAATATCTTCATATATAATAATGTTACTCATAGCTAATTCTATTTAATGACGTGTTTTTATTCCACTAAAGAACCAATAAACTTTACATTTAGGTTGGATGATAATTCAAGAAGCATACCTGGCATGTTTTTTAAAAATTATCATGTATTTACCAACAGATTCTTCATCCTATTGTTTAAGATGAAGTAACTCCTTTTATATCTTTGTTTGAATAATATGGGGAATTTACTAAATGAAAATATGTTCCTGAACTCTTCCCATTATATGGATTCAATTTCTTCTTGATGCCTTGTATTCATGATCAGAGTCCACCACTGTCCTGCATAACCTTCTAAAAGATAAACAACAAAAATTAATTTCTCATGTTCCAAACATCAATGGATTGAATATAAATTTTCAGTGTTACTTATCCATTTTTAAAATACAAGTGTATTAAAAGACCCCTTAGAAGAATGTCGACGTTGCCTCAAGAGGGACTCAATAAAATTTAGTGGCCTTATATGCACATTTGGATGTCTAGAATGACTCATAACCTGTGAAAGTGTAAAAATAATATATTTCAATCCATATCCAATAAAATTTAGTTGATTGGGTGGAAAATCATTTAATTTCAATGCACATTCATCATTAACATCGTTCCATCAGGTTCCACCCATTATCTAAAACCCAAAATTAGTAGTCTGAGAGGAGAAAATCAAACTTAGATAACAATATAATGAAGCTGAAGTACATTCAAAATTTAAAATATTAGGTTAATCCCACGCTATTCATGATTTTTACCAATATAATAGTATTAAAATTTATAAATATAATTAACCTTATGGATATACCTAGATATAAATTTGAAATATATATAGGGATCTCACTAGTGTTTTCTATCCCGGTTTTCAAAAGTTATCTAAGCCTTCTCTCTAATACCAACAAAAAAGAAAGATGATTAATGTGCATTAAAATTACATTAAATTTGTGGAATAATTAATACATCACAAAAATAGACTACCAAATTCAATATTAATTAATGTCTTTGAGAGCTAGAAAAAAATAATCAACTACATAAAACATCCACATCATCTTTTTTATTATCCTAAATTACTAGAAACTCTTTTTGACACATCTTACATCATACCATTCTTCAAATCATAGGGGAAAAGAAACATGAATAGGGGTGATCTAAAATTCTCAGTAACAGTGAGAATTTAAAATATCATACAATACGTAAACATAAGAATGTAAAAAAAATAAACATAATGTTTAAATATCAAAATCATGATTCACAGTATAAATTATGTTAGTACATAAGGCATAGTTCCTAATGAAAAATTAACCATGGTAAAATAGAATTAGAATAAAGAACGGAATTTTTCAAAACAAATAAGTGTATAGTATTACTTCTATTATAGACAAAGACTTTCTATAAATACCATTACAATGAAAAAAATTTATTTCTGAAATGGGTTTACATAACGTTCCCATGATGTATTTCTGGATTAGGATTACAGGTCATTAAGGCCCTATATTACTGATCCAAGTCTACATTCCATTCTATTTATGTCTATCCTATATGATATAAATATTTTCCCAATTAATTTGATGAAGATAGTGGTCCTATCAATAACATAATTAATTTATTCATCAATGTCACACAAAAATATAACTCATTCATCTTAGCATAACCCAAGAAATAAAATGGGATTCTTAACTATCATTTCATCACAAATTAATATATATAATATGTCATTAAATATTTAACACAATAATTTTAATGTAATAATATAGATTGAAACACAACCCTCGTTAATTAGTGTCATCTTAAATGGAAAATAATTTTGATAAAACACTGGAACTTAATTCATGTGGAAAATATCATTTATTCATCGAGAATGGAATATCTTCTCAAAATTTCATTAAATTATAATCGAAAAGAATTTAATTTGAAATAAAAAAGAATAATTATATAAGAATCATCATAATAATTATGTTGCAATGAAGAAGTAAAATCCCATCTATGTCGTATAAGTAAAAAACATTTTCCTCATTCTTTTTCGAGAAAATTTAAGAAGGACCATGTTTCGAATTACGAAAAAATAAAATTAGCATATTTTTATTAAAAAATGACTAATGGGTAATATTGAATTTAACAAACAAATAAGAATAAAAATAATATTATATATTTAGTGAACAAGGAAGTGGATGACAAGTATACCGTAGTAAATAATTACGTATAGATAATCTCAGTTAATAATGAGATTGAATAATTATCACCTAACATAGGTCTGATATGATTCATATGAATCTGAACATCCAATACAAATTTTTAAATAATTGCATTAACCTATTCTAAAATAATTTTCATTTTTATGATATTATATATGATACCTATATAATTTTTTTGTCAGTAACATTTCATTGTCACCTGTTATTCATATATTAATGACTTTATATTCTTATGCATGATTTGAAAGTAAGATCATGTTCCACATATTATGTTATTGTTATATAATTCTAAGAATGTTGTTAGCATAATATATTCCATATTTGTTCATTTTAATCATGTAAATAATCATGGTTTAATGAATACAATTTATAATGAATCACATTAGATCGTGGAGATGGTTAGGTGTGTATACCCACAAGAGAAAATATCATTCACATAATGGTATAAAGATATAGAATAACATTGTATGTTAATTATATAGAATAATTATCATGTTCTAATTATTTTTTAAATCCATTATACTCATCATTATAACCATCCAAATTATGTATTGTTGAATAACAAATTACACCAAGGCATGGAGATAGAAAGCCATACATACACATGCCTAGAGATATTATAATTTGTTGGATGGATAAAAGAATTTATAATAATGTCCCATAATTATAATAGGATATCAATATGTAGAAGATATTAAATTTTTTAGTATAGAAACAACAAAGGAATATAAATAATATAAAGGAATAAATTTTGAATGAGGTGATAAAACATTTAACTCTTTTTTATGTGTCTCTTTTTTATTTTCACAATGGGTCTCCTTAGGTTGGATTTATCCCAAAGGTGTGGCCACTATGATAAATTTAGAGATGTTGGGTGGATAAATTGGTAGATTTTTTCTAGTCAAAATTGCTTCAGATGGGTGATTATAATAGATGGTTGGGTTCCAACAAACAGGAGAGGGGAGGGGCACCTTTGAAAATATCCTAACTATTAAATTACTATAAATTGATTTTTAAAATAAAATTCATCCAATGTGTAATATTTATAAGATAAGATGAGGATGGACCAAAATACTCTAAATCAATAAAATTAAGACATGTTTTGACTTTATATTAACCCTTATAAATTTTATTTTTCCATAAATAATAAATTTAATTTTAATTCTGATAATAATATTATAAATATTAAATGGTTATAAATATTTACTTATGTGTTGAAATTTTACCTTAATAGGGTACTTTATGTTATCTTAGACTTTTTAATTTTCACTTTTTAATTTTCTAATATTTCTTTTATTTTTATATAATTTAATAATATATTATTTTTATGAAATTTTAATAGTATCAATTTAGACACAATTCATTTATTTGGCATTAAATAAAATCTACATTAAACATAAATTCGAAAGAAAATATTTAACAGACCTAACAAGTCATAGTCCTAGAAAAAATATTTAGTGCACGTTAATTAGTTCATATTATATTTCTTTTAATATTTTTCAAACCATTTATCTTTTACATCAATTAATTATATAATTTCTACATCACTATTGCCTCATCATTAATGGTAATCAATTCATCTCTAAAAATTAAAAATACATTCACATGATGTAGATAATTGCATTATAATTCCAGATATTATTTAATTTTGATTTATATAATGTTTAAAACTACATTAAAATTATTATACATATAATAGATAAGAGAGTGACTTGTTATCTGTTTATTTTATTTTAATTATAATTAAATCACTTTCATGAACAAATATCAATTATATAAATCACATAAAACCATTAAATGAAATTGGTAACTTTAATTTAAAAAAATTGTTTTGGATGGTGTTAGAGATGTTTTATTTTCGTAATCATAATGTTTGTTACTCTAATTTAACTGATATACATTTAATTGTGGTAAATAAAAATTAATGTAGTTACTTCTCATAATATCAAAAAAAGTAAACTATTAACATTATTTTATAAAATGGATTCAAAATATGGATATTATTTTTCAAAATTCAAAATGTAGAAGTTCCATTAATTATTTTAAAATAAGCTCCCTGTCAAAACAAGAAAGTGGTTTTCTAAAATGTAAAAACATACAATAGATTGACATATTATTATGTCCAATTTAAATTAAGAAATAAATTTATATGACCCAAATTATTTTAAATGGTATGAAATAATCCAATTACATTTTAAAACTAGCCAAAAATATAATATATCTATATAAATAAATTTTACAAAAATGCAGTTTTGCATTAGAATGCAGTATTTTTCACTATTCATTAAAATATGAATTTTATCAAATAAACAACAAAAATTTCAACCATAGAAAATTTAATTTCCCTTTTCCAAAAAAATATTTATTATGTCAAATAAAAAATATAAAATAGTCAACAAATACATTTAAAAATAATCCTCTAACTAATGCTGTTGAAAAAGTATTTTATTAGAAAGGAATATTTTATATGAATTTGTTTTGTTATTATGTCATATATATAAAAAATATAAAATTTATTTACAATATTAAATTGAATATATTAAATATAAATTTCCATAATAAAATTAACGAAAAATTATTTTACTATTTTATATATTCAATTATTTTAATTTAAATAGTTTTATATAGACAGATGTTAACAATATTCAAAACATAAATTATAATTACATGTTTATAATATTTAGTTATCACATAAGCACTTTATTTCATGAAATGAATTCTATTAAAAGAAAATGAAATTATATGTATCAAAATCAAAGAATAGTGTTTCGTATACTTTAATCTAATATTGTGTTGCGTATATCAAATTCTAATCTTCGTGTCACATGAAAAATAAAGCATCAATTAAATTAAAAAGAATATATCTCATAAAATCTCAGGGTGTTGTATTATAACCCCCTTAAAATGAATTTATCAATTAAAATTATTTGTTGTTATAAATGGTTTACAACATTAAAGATTCATTCATGGAAAAACACATAAAAAACGGAATAATAAAACATTCTTTTAAATAGAAAAGATAGAAACATAATCATTATCCATAGTAACTCATCTTAGGATTAACACATATGAGAACATAGGTGGGAAGTGAAAACATTAATATGGATGAATATTATGCTCTGATATATATTGATAGAGAACAATGTTAGGACAAAGCTAACAATCTGAAATCCATAAATCCCTTATTATTTAAGCGACCATCTAATTCATCATATAAGAAAATACTAAGATAACATTTTGGGTTTTCAAGATTCTTTCCCGAATGTTGACAAATTTTTATTAGAATAAATAATTACTATATTTTGGAACAATATCACATGTGTTCATTCCATAAAAAAATTCTACTTCATATCTTATTTAATTAAATGAGGATGAATTTTTTATTTTTGAAGTGTTACCAGATCATGCGATAAAATTATAGGTGATTCTAACTATCTCAACAAAAAGGTTTTCATAGTTTATAAATAATTCATAAGTCCACCTGTAATGAGATAATACATTAATCAATCATACTTCAACTAGAATATAACATATCTTATACATATATGGATAACATTACAATACTTTAAGAAACATAAAATAAAAAACATTAGAGAAAAGTGAACTAATTAAAGGTGAAATATTTCTCCCATATCTCATTAGGTATTTCGTGGTTATCACATTCTTTTCACCCTTATATACACACTCAATGGCTCTATGAAATTATTTTCCAAACATAATACTTTTTTAGACCCCTTAATGAAATATCCCCAATTTTTCATTTCACAGATTTTGTATAAGTAAACAACCATCTTCATTTCACTATCATATTAAGCTTTTCCCCTGAACAACGGCTTTCATTTCTTTTCAAAACAATGAGATTGATATATAAGAACAACATACATTTCTACCTTGATAACATAATTCACAATCTCTTCATAACTACTAAATTATCTTATATCTAATTCTCTTCAAATACATTGGTTTGAGATATTTAAAAATCAATCAAATTTACATTAAAGTTGGATGATAATTCTAGAAGCATACCATCCATGTTTTGTAAATTATTTTTCATTTGTACCTACAGATTCATAATCCTTTTTGGCTAAGATAAAGGAAATACTTTTCCATTTTTATTTAAAGATAGAATGAATATACTTATTAATAAATTATCATTCTATCATGTCTCATTCGATGGATTCAATTTCATCTCACATCATTGTATTGGTGATTAGAGCTCTCCACTAGTCTGCTTCTCATTCAAAATTAGAAATACCAAAAATTATTTTCTCATGTACTGAACAATAGATTTTGGAAATAAATTTTCAATTGTATTGATCCATTATACAACAACATGTCGATAAGAATACCAACTTAATGATTGTGGATGTTTTCTCAAGGACACAACAGAATATTGTTCACTTCTCTACTAATTTGAATGTGCATTACGATCCATATCTTTTGAACGTATATCTATAAAATATTTCATTAAATCTCCCATAAAATTTGGTTGTTAAGGAGGAAATTCATTCAATTTTCTAGTTCATTGATCATTAACACAGTTACTTGGGGTTCTAACCATTACTAAACCAAAAAATAATAGTGTCAGAGGAAAAGAACATTCTAGGAAAACAATATAATCAAGGGGGTTGTTTAGGTATCTAAAATCTTATGTTTAATTCTATTTTGTTCATGATAATTACATTAATTCTCGGATTTTATACTACAGTAATTCTACCCCTTATGAACAACCCTAGACATACCATAGAAAAATTTATAGAAATCTTACTACAGTTTTCACAACCCTGATTGTAAAGTTAAACTAAACCATCTCTTTGATACCTACTGTAAATATCCATTCATTACATACAATGAAATTACATTAATTTTTCATAATAATTAATACATGACAAAAAAATATTCCCAAAGGTCGTTTTAGTTTACTTATATTGGAAAATGGACAACATTAAAATCGTTTTCTAAAACATCTACATCATCTCTTGCTTTATCCTCAATATATTGAACCCATTTTTGAAGCATATTACATATAAACAACATTGAATCATATGGGAAAATAAATATGAAACGTGGTGAGATCAAATGCTCAGTACGGGTTGTAATCAAAAAATATCTTAAAAAACATAAAAAAATAATGTCAAAGAATAAACATAATGTTTAATAATTAAAATCTTGATTCATCAAATAAATCTTGGTAGTACATTAAAAATAGATCATAATGAAATATTAAACATGTTAAAGTATCATTGTGAAAAAACATTGAATTGTGGAAAACAAATTAGCACATATTATGATTTCTATAGTACCCAATTCATGGAATCCAAGACCATAATAGTGGAGATCATGTATTACTAAATTGATATTTCTTTTCATTCCATCCATTTATTACAAAACTGATATTACTTGTCATTCCAGACCGGTATTACTAAATCAGGTTTATATTCCATTCCATCCATGTATTTCTCATGAAATATAAATCATTACGCAATGAATTGGAAAGAGATATTAGTCCCACATATATCATAATGAAATCAATCATAGGTGTTTCATAAAATCATAAATCAATCATTATAGTATAACCTATCAAATAAAATGAGTTTCTTAAACATCATTCCATAATAAAGAAATCCAAAAAAATATCATATCACCATTAACACAATCAAATCAATATGAAAATAGAGATATGAACATAACCCTATTTAATGTGAATCATCTCAGCTAGAAAATACCTTTGATAAAATAATTAAACTAAATTATTGATTAAAATATCATTTCATCTAATAAAAATAATAGATTTTTTAAAAATTTCATGAAATTTAAAAATAAAAGGATTTAGTTAAAAATAAAAATGAAATATTATAGAGTAATCTTCATGAAAATATGGTTTTATTAAGACATAAAATCCCATTCATGCCATAAATGTTTAAAAAACGTTCTACACGTACTTTTCCGAAAATAATAAAAAAAAGTACCTCATATAGAACATTGACAAAACATACATTTCATACCAATAAGAAAAAATTAATAAATGGTAAAAATTGACATTAATTTTTTTTTTGAATAATGGAAACAATTTTACATATTTAGGGAACATGTATGTTGAGGAAAATAAACCCTCGTAAATAATTATTTATAAATATTCTCTCATAATAATGATATTGAAAAATGAACCCTTACCTTTGGTCTAAAGTTATTTGTATATATCTGAACCTATTGTATTATTTTTTAAATATGGTTATTTAGTATATACCAATATAATAGTCATTATTATGATATGATATAAGATCATTTAATCTTCCATTTGTTAGTAACATTTAATTATCAACTGTTATCCAAATGTTAACAACTTTATGTTCTTATGCTTGTTGGTCGGATAATATAATGTTCCACTTCTTTGGAAATATTAATATCATATACTAATTTATATTAGTATAATATATATTTCATTTATTCATTTTATTCATTTACATAATCATGATTTAATGATGATCATGTAGAATGAATCACATTGTATCGTTGAGGCGGAAGGTCTTACGTACACACGAGCGAAAATAAAATTAACTTAATGGTTAAAAAATATAAAATTTGTTGGTATATTAATTATAAATAATAATTATCAATTTATATTAATTAATTAAATACATTATAATCATCATTATAGCCATCAAAATTATGTATTGTTTAATAACAAATTACACCACAACGTGGACACAGTAAGTTGTATATACACAATTATGGTGATATTGTTATTCATATGTTGTATAAAATGAGGTATAAGGTTGTCCTATAATTATAATAAAATATCATAATGTATAATATACTATATTAATAAATTTATAATTAAAAAACACATTAATAGAATGTTGAAGATGAAAATAATTTTCAAGGTGGTGATAAAAAAACTACCTCGTTTTTCTAGTATCTTCTTTATATTTGCAAAAAATATCTGCTTATGATGGATTTATACCTAACATGTGGCTTCTGGGATGAAGTCAGGGGTGTTGGGAGATGAAATGGGTAGGGGTTGGCTAAGGAAAATGGATTAAGATGGGTGATTAAAAGAGAATAATAGGTTCTTTTTTATAAGAGAAGGAAAATGCACCTTCTAGAATACGAAAACAAATATATTAATATAAATAATTTTTTTTATTCAAATTCCTTAAAAGTTGATTATTGCGCTGATATGATGAACATGGGTCTAAATGATTTCTTCCAATAAATTTTTTACATGTATCGATTTTATTAGAATCCTTATCATTTTGATTTATTCTTATTTAATCTATTTAATTTTAATTATGATCATAATATTTTAAACATTAAATTATTTTTAATATTTACTTATGTGTTGTCAATTCCCCATAGTTGGATGCATTATGAAATATTTAACCCTATTATTTTAACACTTTAATTTTTAAATATTTCTTTATTTTTAAATAATATAATAGTATCTTATTTTTATAAAATATCAATATTCTCATTTTTGACACTATTCATTTATTTAAATTTCAATAATCTAAACAGAAGTTAAATTAAATCCAAATTATTTAATAAACTCATAAAATTTCATTTTCACCTAGAAAGTAGTGGATAAAATTAATTAGTTCATATTATTTTTCATTTATTATTTTTAAAACCATTTTTTGGAAGTGATTGTTTTAGTGATTGCATGATCCCAATGTGTTTTTATCTATCATGAAAAGATATGAAATAATTTTCGTTAATATGAGAGGGGATGTTCTCATTTTCAATTCATAAAATATTATATATTTATAAAATAATTTTGATATCGAATTTTTTTAAAATTGATATAACTAGAATATAATATGACTTTTATTAAAAATAATTTCATCCCATAAATGTTTGACATGTTTTTTCAAACTATTATATTTAACTATTTATTCTTACCCTTCCATAACCCTTGTCAAAATAGCTTCAATATTAATAATTTTCTCACAATAAAGGTTATTAATGTTATTATAAAATTAGAAATACCATAAATAGACCAATATTGATTCCCTAACATATACCATTATTTTGGATGAATAAAATATTTTTTACATTCCTCACATTTTAAAAAATTTTAATTTTATAAAATATCAATAATATCAATTTTAGGGATATTATTTTACATTGATTTTTATTTTATATATATATCCAATGAGTCAAAATTAAAAAAATTATATTACACGAAAAAAATATGGTTATATATAGAATTCGTGTATCAAATTAATTATTTCAAATTATATTACTTTTTATATTTTTTCAATGCATTAGTCAATTTATCTTGTAATTGAATAATTAATGTGTTAATGTTTCTATAGCATATATGGAAATTATTTTTTCACCAAAAATTAAATTAACATGATGCTGATAATGAATTTATATTGACAAAATATATTTATAACTGAAAATATCTTGTTTTTATAAATATTTTAAAAATAATATTGTTATAAGAAACAATAGTGTGGCATTTTTTACTTTTCATTAAATAAAATATTACAACATTTATAAACAAACAAAAATGGAAAATATATAAAATAAATTTATTTGGGATGATATTGAATGAAATTTTCTCAATAAAAAAATTAATATAGGTGTTTTTGTAAATTTCTTGTCCAGATAAATTTATTTTTAATGCTATTTACCAGATATAACATTAATAGTGGTTAAAAAAATTACTACAATCACTATTCATATTAAATAAAAATAAAAGATAACTAATTTAAAAATTTTTTCCCACTAATTAGAAATATGTAGTCCATTTTTAATAATTGGATTCAAATAATTGTTATAATTTTATATAAAATTAAACGGTTATAATAAATTACAAAAATAGTTATACCAAAATATTCCATTTAATGTAAACATTATTAATATATAAAATAAAATATATAATGCTCTTAAAGCGCAATATTAGACAATTAAAATTATAAAATTACTTGTTTTATTAAAATTGAATTTAATATTATAATTTAACATCATAAATACATTAATAGAAATTATGGTTTCATAAATGAAATTTATATTTTCCAATATTCATTGAAAATCATAACTTTCAAAACATTCCCAGAAATTATTATTATGATTATATTGAAATTATGAATTCAAAAATGATATAAGTTTTTCAAAATTTACATTTTATAATAAGATATTACATATTTTAAATAAAATAAAATAATACATAAATATCTAATTTGTTGAAAAATATATATATATTTTTTGACAAAAAACATGAAGGTATTTTAATTTTGAAATTAAAACCATAAAATATACATTTGAAATATAGTAAATAAATTATTTAAAAATTATCTCTTCTCTTACAATTTTGGATGCTATAAATTTCTAATGGTTTTTATTTTAGAATTACATGAGTTGTTAGTTGGAAGCACAAAAACTAAAAACCCAAATATGGGATTGTTCTCGATGAAAGGAGTCATGAAACTGAATAATAGTATAATTGAGAGATTTTAAATTTATTTTCAATCATATATTGTAGGTATGGAATAAAATCCATTATTTTGTAGTATTCAAATTTATTATATCATATGAGTAATTTGTTTTCCATATATTATTAACTAATTTTGGGGTAAAATATTTCTAAACATATATGACTAAATCGTGGGAGATGATATTGGTATTTGTTTATGAATTTTATATCTTCCATTAAATATAATATATATTTTTCAAATATATAATACGATCATACACATATATACTTAAATCATGATCCACTAATTTCAAATGGTCGATAAGTTTCCCACCATACATAATATTATTTATATATTGTATTAGATAATATTAAATTATGACAAAAGGTTTTTAAAAATAAATGTTAAAAGTAAAATCAGTGTATTGAATACAAGAGTTTTTTTGAAGGTGGTTGATTTTTATTATTTATGAAATTTAGAGTTAAAGTATAGTTGATGTAACACATTGTGTAAGTGTCCCCATGGTAAGATCCATGATATTTATCAATGTATAGAGATATTTGTCAATATTTAATTTTAATTGTTGTGATGTGTATTAGTAATTACTGTAACATAGTGAAAAATATTTGATTATTCCACAATAAAAATTTCTGTGTGAATATGATCATCAATCGGATGAATCGGTATATTACTAATTTTACATAGAAATTTGTATGATTAATTTCTATAACTATGGGATAATATTTATAAGTTATGTACATTAAAAATTAAAAACAACTGATAGTAATTAGCATAACCAATAGAAAATATATGCGTAATTTCAATTCATAATGTGGAACATAAGGGCTAGTTGCTTTTGTTTCTTGAATGGATCAAAAAATAGAAGTTCACAATACATTTTGGTAATTAGAAAACATGATTTATAAATTACTGAGATAAATAAATATATAATCGTGGTGAAATTAAACGTCGATCGTTATGATATGTATTTTTGATTTAAATAGATTGTTTCTTTTAATTTGTAATATATGATTATTTACTCTATGATGATGTGACTCAGCACATTGTGTTATAAAATATTCCTGCATTGGGATACATGACATTAGTAAACCCTGGTAATCAAGTTTCTAACTATTCATGATTTAAAATCATGTAATTTATTTGAAATCCTTAACATAAAAATTAAAAATTAGTTTTTATTATTTTTAAAATGTTTATATATTTTAAGGATAATTAATTATGTCAATTGATGTAATATTAGAATGAATTTTATATGATTTTACAATGATGCATGATTAACAATGATTTCAAATTTACTATGTTTAGGAAATTTAATATTTTTTTTCTATTAATAATTGAAAATATACAAAGTGTGGTGATACATTAGATATCATAAATATATAAAAGTAATAAGAGAATAATAATTAATCGTTAATATCAATGTATTAACAAAAATATTAGTAGAAGAAGTTAATATCTGTTGCGGTGAAATATTGATGATATAGTTATCATATGAAATGGAAGAGTTTTGAACATTAGGATATTTATTTCAGAAGAAGAAGAAGAAGAATATGATGATGAGGATGATGATGATGATGATGATGATGAAGATGTTGGTGACAATGGAGTCTCAGATAATTGTCAATTAAACTCAAGTTTCATGCTAGAATTTTATTTTCAAATCGAGAAACTATAGAATAATAAATTTTAGATAATTCAAATGAGGGATTATTTAGATTAAGATTTGGTATTGATGTTGGTTTTATTAAAATAGGAACCCTAATATATATGTTTTAATATTTAAGTTTAAATGGATATAAGGGTCCACAAAGTGGAAATCATCATACAATATAACTATGTTATATGATACAAGTAAATCGATATTACTATATTGATCATGTATTGACCTAAATATATCAAAACAATTAACAACAGTCTGCGAGGTTGTAGAGAGTTGTGAAAATGTGAATTATAAAATGGTTGAGGAGGTACTGAAAAAAATATTTCATAAATATTTTTTTCAATGAAATGGTGTAACTATAATCAAACATATACCCAATGAACTATTTTAGTAATTTATTTTTTTCACATTACCAAATTATAAATTTGTTCTCCTTATATGTATCCCTTTTTATAGAACCATGTAAAGACCTATTTTCCAATGATAGTGAAATTTTGATTGATATTTTTATTCAATTATCTCTAATTGTCATCAATATGATAAAAAATTATTTAAACTAACAAGGGAATAATAACCTAAAGGTAACATGATGTGGAAAATAAAATTTATATATTATGAAACACCATAATATACCCACCCTATAATGGTGTCTTGAGATGAAATGACAAGATTTTGAAATCTATATTTTATTAAAGACAACATGTAAATTATTTATATCTTAATGAAATGGGGAATTAATATATATATACTTCAAAAAATTATCTTCCATTTTTTCATTCACTATCTCTATTTTCCCCTACCTCTCTATCTCTCTCTCTCTCTGTCTCTTATTTTTTATCTACTCATTTTCTCACTAAGAAACCATTACGTCTTCTATTTGAAAATATAATACTTTTTTTCATAGATCATTGATTTATAATAGTGTATTCTATTTCACCATTGATTTAAGTTATCCTTCTTGTCTATTTTTTTTGGATATTCTTCTTCATCCTATATGGATGGGCATAAAAGAAATCAAATGTATTTTTGAAATATTCTTAATGTGGATTTAACGATAGAATACTTAATGAATCATATAATTGACTCATTGTTCATCATATACAATTTTACCAATTTTTAATGTATTGAATTTGTTACGGTTGGTGATTTATAGTCCATTCCATTGTCTTATATAGTGCACATTAAATTGTGTATTGTGAAATACATCAATCTTATTTTTGTTAAATCATAATAATTTTATATTTTTATCCCTTTGAAACTATTTTTCTATAATGCACATAATGACCGAGCCATTCAAAAGATTTTTTAAATTAGTTATCATTATTATTAATTGAAAACATAAAATTAAATAAAATAATACTGGAATTCTAGTATAAATATAATATTTGTTAATAAACAATTGGATAAATACCATTTAATAGTGTAATTATAAACCCTTCATTTAGACAATGTGGAAATGTATTAGTTCAAGGGTTGTGTTATTATTTACATAATTTATTTACATTGTCATAGTTTTTATAGATTATAGTATTTTTATTATGTTCATGTTGATGTGTTACTTTATAGTTGTTATTCATGCAAAATTATACATTATTTAGTTTTTTAATATATTGATTAATATTACCCTTTCATTAATTCCATTACATATATATAATGACATTGTAATTATTCATTAGTATTTTTTAATAAATAGGTAACATTTAAAATAATTTGATGTTATATAATTTTTATAGAGAGATGGGATGTAAATTGGAAGTAAAATTGGAAATAAGAAATATAGATAGGAAATGAAATTATAATTTATGGATATGATTCCATGTTATTCCGCACATGATGATTATGAATGTGATGTAGTCACAATTGATAAAAAAAAATTTAATAATATATGTGTATTCCCATGCTTCTGTGATTCATTTTTAATTATATATTTGGATGTCTGAACTTTGTGGATCGAAAAATTTTGTGTTTCTAATAAAATAATTCTCATAGGCTGCTTGGAAGAATTCTGGAGGGACACGCATGAAAAATTCTAGATGTAGGTGGATTTCACATTGTTAAATAATGATACATGATTTGAATGCGGGTTTCATGATGTGTAATATTTCATGTATTGGAAAATAAAATAAAAATAATTATGGAATGTTTTTTTTTTGCGGAATCCAACATTGAGGCATTACACAATGTGAAAAGTGATTGCACAACGTGTAATCCCCCGACACATTAATGTTATTATTTTTTCTATATTTTTGATTTTTCAACCCCTATGAATAAATTTTACATCTATCTCATCCCAAGAGACCTAGAAATCACATGTTCATTTTTTTAATGATCACTTCAATGGGAATAAAACAAAGTCGTCCATATTCAATATGTGGTGACCCAATATAATCAAATCAACGTTTTCCTTCGCATTCTAGAAAGTTCCACATGTTTGATTTTGTTTTTCAACTCATTCTTATATATTTTTTCATTACTGATTGATTACCAATGATTATAATAGGTGGTTTCCTTTGTTTTATTTGGTGTGATGGTGCAGCAACATCCTCTGATGGATTAAAAAATTGAAAGAGAGGTGATCAAAGATCTGTTTCCTAGTTTGTTATCATGCGAAGAACATCGATGTCTTTTGTGGTAGGGGATTCGTTGATGCCCTGTTTATTTAAATGTAATTGTATAACTATCATGTTTTATCCCCTTATATATCAATGAAAATGATATAATAATTATTTTTACTTGATTAAATAATTAGTATCGATCACATAGTGATGTTTTTTCATTATACCATGGTAATATTTTTCATCATGGATTTTCAAATAGTGTGATAACACAACCTTTATTGGTTTGGAATGTTTATTTCTATAGAAATTGGTAATTAATGGAAATATATACTAATTTAGTAATTAATCTTCCCAATGTTTAAATATGTATTTAATGAATATGGTTATTTTTGTTGATATTTTTTGATAATAAAATATTCAAAAGTATGAATTTTTAATTGAATTGGATAATGAGCATGTATCATCTAGATGAATGATAGAAAATGACATAAAAGGAATGTTAAATTAATTTTTTAATTAATTTTTGATACAATATTTCCTAGTAATACTATAGATGAACCATGTGATGATGAATCAGTTAATTCAAGATGGAATATGATTTTATTGTTTGAAAAATGATCATGAATTTATCAGGCCTAAGTATCCTATATTATTGTAAAGGATATGTGCCTTGTGCTTCAGAGTGGTGAGTTTTCATTGTATGTGATGGATAAATTCCTTTATTTCTGGATGAT
This sequence comes from Viscum album, assembly GCA_963277665.1. Taxonomy (NCBI): domain Eukaryota; kingdom Viridiplantae; phylum Streptophyta; class Magnoliopsida; order Santalales; family Viscaceae; genus Viscum; species Viscum album. The sequence goes on along the minus strand of OY728143.1, from coordinate 49,063,551 downwards.
ATCATATAACTATATTTTTTCCATTATACTTATGATGTAATGTGATCCTGGGATGACTGATCCTATAGGGATATTGTGGTGTGTTGGGAAGGGATGCCCTGATGCAATGTGATCATGGGATGGATGATTAGGGAGGGATATTGTTGTATGAGGGGAATGTATGATTAACTATTGTGTAATTAGTTGGCACATTTACTGGGGAAATGAATCAAGATACTCATATGTATATCATGGAAGACCTCAGAGATAAAAAAATTATTTTATGCGAGGCGTTCTCGTTTTTTTGAATGGTGGAAACTTGTTTGAATATGTTGTTTGGAAATCTTCATATGTTCTTCGTTATCATCATTCATTTAACAAATTCCTAAGAAATTTAAATCTTTTTTGGTTTCTATCATACCAAGAGAGTTTAAGACACTTGGGATATGTCATGCTCTTTACATGTTTATATCCTCAAGGTTATTACATTTTACTCTCCGTCTATATGTCGGAATGGATCGATTTGGGGTTCATCTAATCCTTGTGATATGTCCTTTGAGTTTGGGGTGTTTTGAATGTTTTCTTAGATATTCAGGTGATATGGAAAGTAATTTTTCTAAATAAATAAATAAAGTTTTATCCCAAGGGGGTTGGAGCTTGCTGGGATGAAATGATGAGGTTATAATTCTAAGTGTCATGGAATCATTTTTCTTATTCCTGTAGGGAATTAAAAAAAATTGACGCTAATTTAACATAATGATTAAAATTTTAATGGTTATATAATTACTTACCAATATATTATCTTATAAAAAGAATAAAATAAGTTAATGAATCTCATTAAATGATTTTCTTATTAGAGGATATAAAGACATAACAGTGTAATTTTGGAGTCTGAGATATGATAATTGAAGTGGACTCTGAGAATATTATATTCCCATAGTGTGGTTTCAAACTATAATATATCATGTACATTTTGTGTTTTTATACACTAGTCCACGGTATTATCTATGGAAAGATGAACCCCATGGATTATGATCATTGGTGGGTGTTTTCCCAAAAAAACAGTTGGAAATGGATGGTTGAGTACCCCATTTGGAAATGCTCTGTATTATTTGAAGATACTTATTTTGGTATTCATGGTGGATAGTTTTCCACATATATTTATATATAGGGATTTAATGTATTCTAGTTATTTAACACATATTTACATTTATATAGTTTCTGATGGACTATTATAGTTATAATGATTATAGACTGTTATGGTTTGAGGATCCCCACCTGGTGTATGGGTTTTTCTAGCTTGTGGTAAATACATGATGTATGATACATTTTATCCATGTTATTAAGGATATTTTAAACAATAAGGTTACTTTTGCTTATGTGTACATTGTGGTGTTGTTTATGTGGTTTATTTTTTGTTCTTCCCCCATGTTTTTTTTGCTATCCTTATTGGAGTGAGATACTTCGGATGTGCGACATTAGTGAAAAGTGGAAAACTAGTTGTAAGGTGGTAGTTGAGCCCCAATGATATAATTTAATATATTAAAAGAAAATTTTCAATCCTTGTTGAGGGTATCCATGGTGATTCTGGGACCATAGTACACATATTTTAGGTGATGATTTAGTTACACATGTATTTCCCTGTGATTTATCATTTATTCTTTCCTTTATTCATGAGAGGCTCCTATTTGGATCTTACTCTGTATACTATTATACTATATTTCAAATAAAAAAAAATATTTTTATTTGGTGATGGTTGGAGATTAGGATGGTTACTACTAGCTTAGGGTTTTGTAAGAGCCACTTAGGCCTTGTCGTTACTGTCATCCTTACATTCTTTTGGTACATAAAGGTTTCTATTTCGGCCGATGTAGTTCATGCATGACATTATTAATTTGCACTTGGATATTCTATTATATTTTATCCTATGAAGGAGTTAGTGGGTTTCTATCTTATCTCTCCCTTCAACATGTGTTTCTAAAAGAGGGAAATACCTCCCACTTGTATGTTTTTATACCATTAGATCTAGTCGTAATGTAGTTTCCTACTAGATGCGTGAATCAGAAGTCATTATATCTCTTCCTCATTTATGGCCAAATAGAGGAACACATTTTTGAGAGGGGGTCATGACATAGTGGAATTGGAGGCCTGGTTGTAGGGTTTTAAGGAGTTTGTAGTTACGCCTATGTGAGGTTGCATGGGTTGGTAGAGAAACAATTTTAGTTTTGTTTAGCAAGAACTATAGTCAAATGTGACTTGATGTGGCTTGGGTATGTTGGGACCCTTATGTTCTGATGCAAAAACCATTAATATTATAAAAACTAAAAAAATAATAATTATTAATGTTTAAATGGTAGATAGATAGGAAAGGATAATGCATCATTCTTCAGTGATCTTTTGTTTGAATGGGTAGACCATGGGATATATTATCCAAACTATAATAATAGATAATAAATAATTAATATTATGTCTTCCATATTTCATGTTTAATATATCTATCCATTAATTGTTTTATAGGCATGTCTCTAGGTTTACTTCCTCATCAGGTTCACAGATAATATGTTCAGCAGGATGCACTAGTATATCAATGAAGGGTAGAGGTTGATGGTGAAGAATGTTGGAGGATGGAACTTTGACATTTTTAGTTCCAGAGTCCTTAGATGTATAAGGGACTTGTTTTAGATGCAAACATAAAATTATAGTTTTAGTATGTTGAGTTAACATTCAATTTGATCAATTGATGGAAGGATCATTGGGTTTAATCTCTTTTGATGATGCTGTGTGGGTTAGCAAATCGGTGGTCGTTCTCACTCCTCAGGGATCACTATGAGTCAGATGCCTCACATGATGATTTCTGAGTCCAGTCGAGAGTTGAGTTTCTTTCATTGACCACAATGATTGCTAGTCACCAAGACCTACATACCCTTCAGTATAAGGGTCCATTATATGAGATTTTGGAACCCATTTAATAAACCTTATACAATATTACTTGGAAACGTTTCTAGATGAAGAGGATAGTGAAAAGAAAATTCAATGATTCTTTGCATTTATAGATCTAGAGCTAGGTCTCCCCATTTATTCATAAGATGTATCTGAAGGTGCTGGAATGAAAAGATGTCATTTAGAAGAAATTATCTAGATCTATATTGTCACATTTGGATATTTATTAGGATTCCTCTCAAAGAATAGTTATGGTATGTGGTTTCAAATTGTGATGACAAAATAACTTATGACTAAGAGACGATAGGTCCTAAATATCAATGTATTGTTTCTATAGAGGTAAACGACACTCAAGCCATTCCAAGGTGATAATATGTTTTTTTATGAAGTATAATGTCATTAGTAGTGAGATGCACAACATTTATGAGTTATTTGCATGAAACAGTTATTCCAATTCAGGTTCTTCCATTTCTATAGTTCTAGCCGATGTATTAGCTGAAGGTTGTTTCGTCTTGTGATAAGTAGATATAAGATGGGATATGAAGAGGGTAGAACCAGGATGTTCATTGCCCTTGGAGAGTAGAGTATGGATTCATATTTGGTCTTTAGTATGGTCTTTGATGTTGTGTAGTAGGTCATGGTCATCATAGTGCTTTAGCATAGCCATCACCATGATATCCAAGTATTCGTTGTGGTGCCATTTTCCTTTTTTCTACATGAGTGTAGGCTTTGACTGATGCAAATGAGATGAAGTCCACCATATCACCTAGAATTGTACATTCAATGGGACATGAGGTAGAGAGGCTCATGTTCCATGTGTGTTTACTATGCCATTGGTAGGTCGAGATGACTTGTTTGAATTTGATCAAAAAGCATAGGTAGTATAGGGTAAACACTGCTCTTTGGGATATTTTCTATCTTAGCTGATACAACCATACCAAATCATCATTTTCATTGATAGGTTGTACTCAGTGAAGGATAATGTGGATTTATTCGGGGGGTAGGTGGTGTTATTTAATTTTGACAGAGTGCCAGTGGTTTGTTTTCATGTGTGAGACCATTGGATAAGTCAAAGGAATGTTATATCCATATTATCTATGTTAGATCAACTGATTTTGAGTAGGTAATTAAATTTTTAGTCATTTATTCTCAGGTTCATAGAAGAGTACCCTAATGTCAATATATATTAGGTTGTAGTGTTACCCCCTCATTGAGAGATCAAGTATAGTATTAAACTACAGTCATGCATGTATTCGATTTCAATGGTTCTATATAAGATGGTTCTTAATGAGTTGTGAGTGATACATATACAACTATATGGGAAGGAAAATGGTAGTTTTGTTTGGCCATGTGTTTTACCATGCTATAAACTAGTTTTTTTCATAATTAAGGATCAAAAAAATTTAAGGATTGTATCGATTATCTTTGCTTGGTCCAAGTTTCAGTGAAGAACTACTATCCAATTTCATATATTAACGATTGATTCAATCATACAAAGGGTGAATGTTGGTAATCAAAAATCTATTTTCATTCTAAATATCATTAGATTCTTGTAATATGGTAAGTATATTCCATAGATGGGTTTCTATTGTCGTGAAGGGAATTACTAGTTAGTTGTGATGTTGTTCAGTGTGAAAAATGCTCCAGCTATATTCATGGGATTAAGAAACACTATGTTCCAAAAGTTTTAGGATATGTTCATGGGGGATTTCATTGACGACATCTTTTGGTAATCTCTATTATTGGATGGAGCATCTTTTTGTAATTTTGGGAGTTCTTTTTCATGAACAGTTTTTTAGATGTTTAGGAAATGTGAGATTTGGTATTCATATGTATGTTTAAATGCGAATTTTGTATCTCAACATGAAATATATATATGGATCCCTCAAAGATATAATTAGTTGTGTCTTGGAAATCACCCAAGATATTTGAAGAGGTAAAATAGTACCATGTTCTTTTGTTATATTATAGGAGGATCATTGTTTATTTCAATAGATTTGTTAGTCCTCTAATAGTATTATCTAGAAAGGATCATTCGTTCTTGTGAGCTGATTAGTTTTAGATATCTTTTGGGTATTTGAATGAGATATTGGTCAGTACTCTTGTCATTTTCTACCACCAGATGTCTTTCATCTCAATGTTTTATGTGATGCTTGATGTCTTTGTTTGGTCTCATCTCTGATGTATTATATATTAGTAGTATCTTAGGATAAATGTTAGTTATGTCCCCATGAGCATATAATTTTCACCCATGATATCATGTTCATTATGGTTGTGTTTTCCATGAATTAGGGGATACATTACCTAATTGATTAAATTTTTTTGGTCTTCACTAATCATAAGAGCTTAAGGTATATTTTAACCCATCATGAAATGAATAATCAAGACAATTAGTGGATGAAGTTATTATAAGATTAAAAAATTTACTTTTTAATTATACCCATAATGGGAAATTTAGTAGCTAATTTTATAATTAAAAAGTCATGTAGTGATACAGTGTGGGAATCTAGAGTTTCCAAGAGGTTTGTGGAAGAAATTTCATCATTTCATTTACATAAAAAGAAGACATGGGGTAGAGGCTGAATTTTTCAGATGACAGTGTAGTCATATCTGGTTTGGTAGGTGGTGGAATACTATTAGATGGTTCAATAGGTGGATGTGTAGAGAGACCGAGTTGTTTGTGGAAAGTCCCCTGATGGTTGGTCTGAATATGAACAAAAATGGGTGTTTTTTTGGAGAAAGATTGTAGTTCCATTGGAAACGTGATGTTATCCCTTATTGGTCAATCATGTCATGTCACATATATTACGAGCCTTGAGAGGACAATTTTGGTTTCCTAGTTTAAAGCATATAATTACAAAATTTATATATCGATGTATGTTATGTCAGAATGTAATGGCTAAGAACCATGTTCTCATTGTTTTTGTCTATCCATTTGATGTTCCATAGTGAATGTGAGAGGATATAGCGATGGTCTATGTAACTATTTTAACTATATATATATGAGGTTATGAATTTATATTGTTGGTATTGGATCATTTGATGAAACCACTCCACATTATTAAGGATTCATGAGTTGTGTAGGTTTTTTGGAGGACACATCTTGAGGAGGTAGTGATACTCCACAGAGTCCCAAGGACAATAATTTCTAATCGAGATCCCCATTTTACCTATAGGTAGTGATGTGGCATCAAGCATGAATTTGGTTTTCATTTATTCCATAGCACTGATTTTCCTCCGAAGATGGATGGTTAGATAGAGTTTACTATACAGACTTTAGAAGTAGTGTTTCACACTTATGTCCTATATTTTGGAGGTTCATGGATTAGACACATTCCCTTAGTAGAGGTATTCTACAACAATAATTTTTACCAACCCATTGACATTTTTCCATTTGAATCATTGTATGGATGACCTTTCTATTCATCATTATGATGGAATGGTCTCAAAGATTCAGATATTCATGGACAAAAAAAGTACATAATATTACTATGATGTTTCAGGTGATTTTTGAGATGATGAAGGATGTGTAGGATCCTATGAAATCCATTTAAAATCAGAAAAGATGAATATGGATTACTTATATGGGGATCATGTGTTCATTAAGATGATTCTACCCCATTCATTGTTAATGAAGGTTGTGGGAGTGAGATTTACCACTAGTTTGTCACGCCTTTCGAGGTGATAGATCATGTTGTACTCATTAATTATTGGATATAAATTTCCTTTAATATGAGAATGAAACATTATTTTTTTTAGCTATATAAGTATCATCAAGATGACTCTCATGTCATATATTAGGGTAAAATTGATGTTCACGATGATATGACTTTCAAGGAGTGTCTTTTAGATTTCCTATACATCAAGGAGAAATTGTTTCATGGGCATCATTTCCCCCAGGTTCATGTTTTTCAGTGGAAAGATGGAGTGCAATGGGGTACATATGAATGTGAGTCCCAGATACATTCTTATTACCCCATTATGTTTGAACATTATCTCTTCTCATGTAACATTGTTCATTTGGTGGAATTAAACATTTGTATTTCTACGATACTATTTTCATGTCCCTTTTTATGGTCTTTACTATATAGAAAGCTATCTTTCTTAAGAGAGTGTTAGGAGCAGGTTGTGGTTTTGAGTTTGTTCCTCTTCTAAGATGGTCGAGCTCTTTTGGTGGTGAGAAATTTCTGATAATATCACGCGGTACCTGTTATGAAGGCCCCTTTTATGATTCCCCTATTTTTTGGTTTTGGATTCATGAGGAAGATAATGTTTTGAGAGTTATCACAAGATTGGTCCTTGATCACCCTATATCAACCCAATGCATGTTTCATAGCTCGATATACATGGAGGAGGCTCAGAGGATATTCAAAGGGACTCATCTATGAAAAGATGGATATAGGGGGATTTCATGTCATTGATGAAGCTAACATTGTTAGTTTAGACAAGGTAATGGAACATGGTCTAGAGGGGGGTGAATAGACCTAATTAAAAAATTTAAACAAATAAATTAATTATCAATGTTAATTAATAAATTTATTTAGCATAGGAAAAATTAAATAACACAATGATGTTTTTATAGTAGTTCGGTCCAATGTGGGCCTACTCTACTCTTATACCTCTCTACTATGGGAGAGATACATGTACACTAAAAATTGTTTTTAAAGGGGAACGATAACCCAATTACAAAATATTTTTCTTGTGGAGGGATAACCACGACACTGACTATGGTGTTGTGTTGTATTTTCTCTGCAAGATAGAATGATATGTATAGAGAATAAAAATATCTAGCAGGAGCAGGAATTCCGCTACCTTAGGATATTCAAAACAAATTTAGTCAAAAAATTCCATAAATATGCCCCTGAAAATAGCAGCTCTGTTGCTTCTTTATTCCCGTAGAATAAATAAAGGAAATCAAAATATTTTGAATATTTCTTCCAATAAAATCTCCAAAACAATAAAATCATTGAATGATTCAAAATAGTATCCTAAATCAATTTAAAATGATTTAAATGAAGTCAAAACAGTTCCTAAAAACTAGCATCAGATTCTGAAATTAAATTCAAATATTTAAATTTATACAATCTTGAAACGTCCAAATTTAATTGTAAAAGTGGTTGAAGAACTTTCCCAAAATCATTAAAAACTCTCTCATTATGATCCTTATATTAAATGAGGATTTTACAAAATAAATCGTTAAAACATAATACATATATTTGTAGAAAATCAATTTTTAAAAAATTGCACGGAATGAATAGTAACATCAGAATGAACAGTACCATCGGAATGAACTGTAAATTCATATTGAACAGTAATTCCAAAGTGAACAATGCCTTCCGAGTGAATAAAAATGTAACATAGGGTACAAACAGTAACGTAGGTTATGAACAATAACGTAGGGTATGAACAGTAACGATACTTTTGTGAGATAAACAGTGAACCATACTTTTGATATAAAAATTATCCATACATTTGAGATAAAAAATTGAACCATAATTCTAAGATAAAAATGACCCATAATTTTGAGATAAAAAACAGGAACCATACTTTTTAGATAAAAATGAACCTTACTTTTGAGATAAAAAATGAACAATAATTTTTAGATTTAAATGAACCATACTTTTAAGATAAAAATGAACCTTACTTTTGAGATAAAAAATGAACCATACATTTAAGATAAAAAATGAACAATACTTTTGAGATAAAAAATGGACCATACATTTAAGATAAAAAATGAACCATACTTTTAAGATAAAAAATGATCCATACTTTTGAAAGAAATCGGGACAGAATGTTTTGACAAACTTTAAAAAAAATTTATGGTCTCTTAACAGCAGAATTAGACATTGGTCAAAACTAATGATTTGTATAATGATTTATTATCTTTCCAACAAAAAAAACGAATTAAAAACGACATCTACAGATCTTGAAATCATTAAAAAACAGAAGAAAAACTATTCTGAATAAACTGCTACTGCAAAATAAAATATCAAAACATCATGTAATTAAAAGTCCATTAAAACGATATTTTTAGACCTTGATGTAAACTAATGAAATCAAGATAATAATTTTATCATTCCATAGAATTAAGTTTCATGAAAATCAGATAATATGATAATTTGTAGTAAAATAAATACAGAAATGTTTTAAAACACTAAAATGATATGTTTTTAAAAACATAGTAGAAATTTCATTGAATTTTTTGAGAAATAGATAAGCATTTTCAATCTTCCTCATTAACTAATAAAATATAGATAAATATATTATCATTACAAAGTGATAATAATCACAAAAATACAAATATTATAAATTAGGATATCATCAATATACAAAATAAAAGTAATCAAACAAAATCATATGAAATCAAATTAAAAGAAATATGCACATGAAAAAACAATCTCCACCTATTTGTTTGATTACAAAACCAAAACATTTAAACCATAAATGAATTTTTAAAATGATTAAAAAAATTATTTCTCTCCAAAACATCTCTCAAAAACATCTCCCCCTATTTGTAAATAAACAAAAAGTAAAAACATTCCCCCCTTAAACAAATGAAGCAAATAAAATTTAAAATTCCAACATACCAATAGAAAATTTAATTTTCTCAAACTGAGAAGAGTCTAAAGGCTTTGTAAAAATATCTACAATATGATTTTCAGAAGAGATAAATTCTAAAATAATATAACCCTTATTCAGATGATCTTGAATGAAATGAAATCTATGATCAATATGTTTTGATATAGAATGTTGTAAGGGGTTTTTATAAATAGAAATAGTATATGTATTATCACAAAAAATAAGTATTTTATCAAAACAAATACAAAAATCACACAAAGTTTTTTCTTAATCCATAAAAATTGAGCACAACTACTAGAAGCAAGGATATACTCAACTTCTGCAGTAGATAAAACAACATATAATTGTTTCTTTGATGACCAAGATATTTAACATTTCCCCAAAAAATGACGCATACCTGATGTACGTATTCAGTCAATTATAGAGCCTCCAAAATCAGAATCAGAATACGATGTTAAATAAAAACAGTAATATTTTGGATAAAATAAACCAGAATCAACAATTCCTTTAACATATCTTACTATTCCTTTAACATCTTTAATATGACTTTCTTTAGGATCAGTTTGAAATATAGAACATAAAAAAACACTAAAAATGATATTAGGTCTAGATGCAGTTAAATATAGCAAGCTACCTATCATACCTCTATAAACTGTTTAATAAACTGATTTACCAAATGCATCACTATCTATTTTACAATTAGTGCCCATTAGGTTTTTCATGTATTTAGAGGAATCAAGACCAAATCGTTTAACTAAATCTTTATCATACTTAGATTGATTATGAAAAATTCCATCTTTCCTTTGAGAAATTTGAAGTCCAAGAAAGAAATTTAATTCTCCCATTAATCTCATGTCAAATTTAGAAGGCATTAATAATGAAAAATCATTACAAATAATTTCACCAGATGATACAAAAACTATATCATCTACATAGATTTGAACAATTAAAATATCATCATAATATCTTTTAATAAAAATAGTGGGATCAATATTTCCTTTCTTGAATATGTTTTTTAATAAAAATAAATAAATTATATTATACGAAGCATGAGGTGCTTGTTTGAGACCGTATAAAGCTTTAGATAATTTAAAAACATGGTTGGGAAATTTTTCATTTTCGAAACTAGCGGGTTGAGAAACATAAACTTCTTTAGTAACAAAACCATTTAAGAAATCACGTTTTACAACCATTTGATTAAATTTAAAACCTTGAAAACATGCAAAGGCCAATAAAATTCTAATTGCCTCCAACCTGGAAACAGGTGAAAATGAATCTTCGAAATCTATTCCTTCTTCTTGAGTGTATCATTGAGCAACAAGTATGGCTTTATTTTTGACAATCTGTCCAGATTAATCGATCTTGTTTATAATGATCCACTTAATTCCAATTACATGCTTATCTTTAGGCAATTCTACTAATGTCCGAACATTATTTCTAACAAACTGATTTTATTCATCTTGCATAGAAACAATTCAATTTGTATCTTTTAATGCATAATTAATATTAACAGGAAAAAAATAAGAAATAAATGCAGAATTGGCACAATAATTAAAATATAATTTTGGGTTTTGACACCAAAATCAACATTTCCAATTACATTTTCAATAGGATGATCTTTTTGAATATTCCATGATATTGGATCAGGTTGAGGAGTATGATCCCCCTCAATTAATTCATTATTATCTTGAGGAAAATCTTCACCAAAATTAAAATCTCTAATCTCAACATCAATAACATTAAAATCATTATTTATTTTAACATTATTTTCATCAAACATAACATGAAAATACTCTTCAATAACCATCGTTCTTTTATGATAAACTCTATAAGTTTTACTATTTTTAAATAACCAAGAAAAATACATTCATCACTTTTAGCATCAAATTTATCTAGATTATCCTTTGAATTTAAAATAAAAACTTTACAGCCAAAAACTCTAAAATAACCAACTGTATCCTTTTCATTCAATATTTGAATATATGATAATTTTGTGTAATTTTCATGGATAATTTCATTTTAATAAATTAATGGAATGTAAATAAAAAATTCCACTCTTTTATATAAAATATATATTATCATTTTATATATAATTTAGAATAAGTTTCTAAAAATAATATTTTTTTCAATAAAGAATATATTTTTATTATATTTATTCGTTTCAAAATGTTATTGATTATATAATTACAATTAATGTCTATATAATGAACACATCGAGATTTAACACGTAGTGTAAAAATATATGTATATACTTTTAAAAATATAATAATTAATGTTTCTATGATGAATTAAGGATAAAAATGTATATTATAGTTAATTATAATTAATTATTTATGGTATAAGAGATTATATTTCAATTATATCTCATTTTATTTCAATAATGTCAAATTATACGAATAGTTCTTAAATTAACCTTAATTAATTTTTAATGTAAATGATACATTATTAAAATATTTAAAAATCAGAAAAATATTTCATGATGATAGATAAGATAAAAATTATTATATAATGTCAATAAAATTTCATTTATAAGAACTTTTTTACCATATAATAATATTATAACATATCATGATTCTAAATGTTGGTACTATGACAAGGATTAAATTTTTTAAATAATGGAATTAAACCAAACAATATGTTTTTAAATACAATGTAAATCTATCATAATTTTATTATATGATAGAATTAATAAAATACTTTTTTATATTAAAAAATATTAACACATGGGTTAAATTTCACATGAAAATTAAAATATTAATTTTAAAACTTTTTTTTATTTTAATTTGTGTCCCTTCTTTCACTATAAAATAGAACATCCTCTCCATCCTTTTACACACCATCAGGAAACACATATCTCATCCAAACCCTAACAAAAACAGTTATAAGATTCATTATATATCACGACCCCCTCCCCACAATGTCTACCCCTCCTGGGCTGAAAATGTGAGATGGGAGATAATGAACCCTGAGTTGCATCTCTAATAGGTCATGGGTTGGTGAAAAGCACTGAGTGTATTGTAAACACACAGATGAAAGGCATTACCCTCAAAAATAACACTTGTGAAAGATAGAGATTAAATAGACATAATCCAACAACAACCCAAAGAACATTATTAAATAAATCTCTCAAGTACACATATGTAATGTTCTAGAAAACATCTACAACGTAAAAGGATAAACTACAAGTAATCAAAAGAAAGTATAAACAGAAGAAACTACGTTGCCCGAACATCGCATGCTACCCCAAGTTAGTATTAACAAGCTTGATCTTCAAACTATTACATGTGACCTGAAAAAAAAATTATATATACATAGGGTGAGTATTAAAGTATACTTAGTAGGATCCTCCCCAGAACCTCTCGTTCAAAATTAATGAAATCATGCTAAATCATAGTAAACAACAAGAGAAACTATCTTGTCACCTAAATAGGTATACTATGTTCCCAGAATAATCATTTCTACTCTCACCATGTAACATGTACAAGATTTTATAATATAATAATGAATATCAAGTGTACCCCGCTACTACTTTCCCACAACATTCTCACTTTTCCCCAATATCACACATCCTAAGAAACTCTCTCCAAAAATGTGTGGCCTGTAGAAACATGGGAAAATCTCCAAAACATGCAATTCATGCTAAAAAACCCCCACGCCCCTGTCATTAAAATAATCAAGTAGTTTATGGGAGCCACCACAGCTCGCATAACATGTATTATAATTCTGGTATTATACCTCAAGCCATTATTGCCCATACACTGAGTAAGGATCCTCTATCTATCACAGCCTATACACATTATACCTATAATATTCTATACGAAACTATATATTTAATATATATTTGTGAATAATCACAAGCCATTTCACCCTTCTACACACATATATGAATAAAAATAACTATTTTACCTACCAGCACAAGTAACTACCAGGAGGAGAGAGCGGGGCCAATGGGGGTGGTAAACCATCCATCCTGCCACTGGAATGTTGAAGAATACACCAACCCATGGCTTAGATTTCTAGAGGTGTTAGTTTCCCTAACTGACAGGGTGGAGTAGAATATAATAACTCAAAAAGTACATAATATATTATAGCTCACAACCAGACTATGGACATAACAATGTCATAAACTCAACTGATGATAATATCTCCCTAAATCCTGAAAACCACATCTAAGATGAGGTATACTATAAGCACAAAACCATTTTTAGAGTTTAATAACATTACTTTATTCCCTTTTTATCAGGTCCACATTACCGTAATTTATTCTTTAAACATTAATTAACCATTATCAATTCCACATTACACTTCATTAGAATCACATAAAAATTCCACTATCACTTAAAATTGTATCATCATCATTGCGTCAAAATAAGATCAAACCCCATTGGTTAAAATCATTTAATAAATTATTTATTTACAAAATTACATTCCTATATTCCCATTCATTCTATAAAAACATTCAATGCTACTAAAAATAAGTGGGCTCAACAAAGTGAGTAGATGAATTACTCATCAAGCCTTTGCTTCCTATAGAAAAGCGTAGACCCATCCTCCATTAAGAACATTAACATGAAAAAAAATGGCATAAACTATTCCTCTTCACCCCTTTTGGATGAAGTGCAATCAAGATCATCTTCCATGAGAATTTGAGAATATAATGCAGATAAACAACCAAAAAGATTCAGCTAGCTTGAAAACATACACATCCAACCCCTTCTATAATCCCTGGTATACTCTCTAACACCCACATGCATAAAATGATGCATCTCGCTACTCTAGGCATCTAATGCTGCCAAATTCAGTAGGATTCCCGACCCCCACATATCAAAACATCATTCTGGACTCACATCACAACACAAGCAGCATGAAAACAACCATCATATCAATTGGACTATTAGACCGTAATCATATAATAGGGTAACATAGAACCCTACAAAGAATTATCTTTTATCAGACAACCAGTTATTTAATACATCTTGGATTAACCTATTTATTATTCACATGTTCAAACATCAAAAGCCAAAACTGTAAGCTCTCAAAAATTGATTAAACATGATTACTACATCAATTTATTAAAATTAAATTACAAAAACCACAATCAGATTCATTCACATGACTATTTATCATTAGCCAAATGATTATCAACTAATTTCTTATTTATGCACATTACAAATTTATATCAACAATGAATAGTTAAAAAACTATGTCATAGATATCACACTATCTAGAAAAACTGGAGCCAACCAAATACAATCAATATCAGTTTATTTATCTGGTTCAAATAATTATTATGTCAATTCCATTGTGATCCACTAAAATAAAACATGCTAACTCTATAGTGGCTTGTAAAATAAAAGATAAGTAATGAATCCCCTACCTCAAATGGTTATTTATGTTCTTTATAGGAGAAGGATCCACACAATGGGTTTTGATGTCCTCCACCCTTGACAACTATTTCCACCCGAGGATGCAAACACAACATGAAAATGGTAAAAATCCAAGAAAATCCCATTTGGAACATTGAGATAGTATTCCATAAAAGGAAAAGGAATAAACAGAAGGAGATGAACCCAAAAGAAATGACGATAGATCATACCTTATATCGAAAATCGATCGATACTGCTGGGTTGCATCAAAACATAGGGGAACCAATCCAAGGAAGAATGCTCAGTCACACAACTCCTACTAGAAGGAAATAAAGGTTCTAGTGTCTCATACCCAATAACATGGTTAAAGGATTAGGGAGGAAGATATCTTGTCCCTTTATAATATTTTATGGAGCATCGTTTTATGATACGCTGGATTTTCCATAAAAAGTGGATTGTATTGAACCACGCGGTTTGACCATGTAAAAGCATCTTGAGCCTTATATAAATTAATATTAGAGGTATGGAAATTTAATCATCGTTAGAGTCCTTAAAAAGAGGAATTAAATGCATTTTACATCAAAGGAATCATTAAAGGGACGAACTGTAGGAAGATGGAAACACTATTCATGAACTCAGAATTTGGCAAAAGAAAGAGGTCACCATTGGAACCTCACCATTCGAAAAACATCGTTCATGAAATTTAAATTTGGATAAAGAATGAGGTCTCCATTGGAACCTCCCTGTTTTGGAATCTCTGTTCATGAACTCAATATTAGGAAATGGAAAGTGTTCTCCATTGGAACCTCACCATTCTAGAAACAATGTTGAAGAACTCAAAATTTGGCAAAGCAAAGAGTTCACCATTGGAACCTCAATGTCATGAAAACATTGTTCACGAACTCAAAATTTTAAAAAGGAAATTGGTCACTTTTGGAACCTCTCCATTCTAGAAACATTGTTCATGAACTCAAAATTTGGCCATGGAAAGAGGTCACTATTGGTAACTCGCAGTTTTGGATATCATAGTCATGATCTCAAAATTTGTTAAAGGAATTATTTCACCGTTGGAATCTCATCTTTATTGAAACATTGTTCATGAACTCAAAATTTGGAAAAGGAATGTTGTCACTTTTTGAACCTCCCCGTTCATAAAACACTATTATTGAACTCAAAATTTGGAAAAGGAAAGGGGTCACAATTGAAATCACACTATTCTAGAAGAACAATTCAAGAAATCCAATTTTGGATAAAGGAAGATGACACTTTTGTTACCTCACAGTTCTTAAAACACAATTCATGAAATAAAAGTTTTGTAAAGGAAAGAGGTCACTATTGGAACCTCACCGTTCTGTAAACATTGTTCATGAACTAAAAATTTTTCCACGTGTTAGGGATAAGTCACCATGACCTCCTGAAACCCCTCAGACACTAGATTTCCTCAAAGGAATTAACCAGATAGGTCCACACCATTACATCAGATACCTTTCCAAACATTATGATCCTCAAAAATTCAAATCCAACCAAAAAGGATATTGAAAAGAAGTATGAACAACAACTCATTGAGATACCTCTCAAAAAAGAGCAAGCCACATTAAGTAACCAAAAAGAATCCATCTCATAAACCTAAAATGTATATAACCACAAACGAGACATCGTTACAAGAAAATAGTTAAACATCATACAATACTAGGTATTGAGTACATATCTGCAACTCACATTCCCATGTAATATATTCAAGACCATCGTGTCACCACAAGACCTGAAACAATGAAATAGAACTCTCGCACAGCACCTTCTTGTGGTGGTTTTGGATATACAAAGTATGATCCTCAAAGGTCACATTATCATCAAAATAGATCTCTCCCTAATCTATGACATGAGAGTTATCGTGAAGGTAATGGTCAGGCTGTGATACAAGGAAGACATATTGAATCTAGCTCATTTTTAGGTAAAGTGCTAATCAATACATCACAACTCCAATATGATCCAAAACCTAGAAAGGACCAACAAACCGAGGATATTTCTTACTCCCATGACCAATTTTTCGCTACACATGAAAGGTAATGACCTTCAGGAACACGTTATCCCCAACATAAAACTCTAGTGGTATCCTCCTTTGATAGGCATATGATTTCTGATGATTCTGTGCTATTTTAATTCCCTCGTGAATCACTTGAACCATCACTGTTGTATTCTGTACTATTTCTAGTCCCATAATTGCGGACTCTTTGACCCAAGTCCGCCATAACGTAGAACTGAATGGCCGACCATAATATTCATCAAACAGCTCCACACCGATGGTGGAGTTATAATTTTTGTTGTAAGGGAACTCCACTAAGGGTATGTGCCTCATCCACAATCTTCCAAAATCCTAGACACAATAGCGAAACGTTTCATCAAGAATCTAGATGGTTCACTCTATCAAACCATCAGTCTGATGATGTAAAACAGTGCTAAAGAATATGTAAGATCAAAAAAAAATCTAGAGACCTCCCTACACCCAAGAGTTAAAACAAGGATCTTGATCAGAAATGATCATCCTTGGGACATCGTGGAGTCTCACAGAATTTCCAAGATACATCCTTGACAAAAAACAATTGATCTTGACTTATTGATTACTATAATGTGGACCGATTTAGTTAAATGGGCCACTACCACCCATATATCGTCATGTACTCTTGGAGTTCATGGGAAACAAGTAACAAAGTCCATTTATTTGTCCTCCTACTTCTACTAAGGAACATATAATGGCTAGAGATGTCCCCCTAGAACATGGTGTTTGGCCTTCACCTTCTTGTAGACCAAACATCCAGAAACAAACTCTGCAATTGCACACTTTAACCCAAAACACCAAAATGGATCTTCAAGTCTTTGTACATCATTGTCATGCCCTGATGCACCACTAATTGAGAACTATGGAACTATATGAAAACTATCTCTTACATGGTAAAAGGAACAAAAATCCATCTGTGATACAACACTCAGGGTTATTCATCCTCAGACCAACCATTAGAGGCATCACCACAAACAACTTTGTCTCTCCAGACCTCCACCTCTAGATCCCCCAACAGGGACTCTTCTACCTGCTGCACCAGAGATGATTTTCCCATCAACTGTAAAATAAAACCTCTTCCACCAACTTCTCTCATAACTAGATGTAATGCTGAAATTTCTTACATTACTCTCTAGGAATCACAATATTCATGCACTGCATCACTAGGTGACTTTCGAATCAGTGCATCAGCTACAACATTCCCCTTTTTAGGTGTATATGATATTTTCATGTCATACTCCTATAATAACTCCATCCTCTGATGTGGTCGTATGTTCAAGTCACATTGAGAGAAAACAAACTTCAGGTTCTTATGATCAGCGAATACCACGAAGTTATCACCAATGAGGTAATGTCACCACAACTTCAGAGAAATCACCACATCTTCCATCTCAAGATCATGTGTGGAATATTTATGTTCATGAGGACGTATCTACCGAAACACATAAGAAACAACTGATATTTTCCACCTCAGAAAACCACATATTCCCATATGTGAAGCATCGCAGAAAACATAAAACTAAACTCCCTCAGCTGGGAGACAAGGAACTGGAGATCTTACTAACATCTCATTTAGATACTCGAAATCATTCTGAAAATAATATGCCCATAAGAACACCTGATCCTTCCTAGTAAATTATTTCAGGGGTTTCTCAACTTGATAGAAATGGTCTACGAACCTCTTGTAGTAGCCTACAAAACCAAGGAATCATCGATGCTCTAACACTATCTTGGGGGATTCCAAATACCCAAATTCTTCTTTATTCAATGGATACACAACTACATCCTACTAAGTCACAACATGCCCGATGAAATGTCCTTATTAAGACAAAAACTGTCATTTTGACAACTTCCCAAATAGCTAATGTTGACAAAGAACTCCCAAAACATTGTGTAGATGCTCTGCATGCTCTTCCTATGACGTGGAGTACACAAGGATGCCACCAATGAAAAAAAACGAAGAAAATGTCCTAGAACTCATGGAACACAACATTCATCAATCCCATGACCAGAGTTGAATAATTTTTCATGACGAACTACATTACAAAAATTTCATAATGCCCACGAAGACAAAAGAAATCGTTATTCAGGATATACTCATTCTTCACAAGAATATGATGATATCTTGACCAAAAGTTAGTCATTGAGAACCAACTATCACCATTTATTTGATCTAATATATCATCAATCCATGGAATAAAAAAGATATTATTCACTGTCACTTTTTATAAGCTATAATAATTGACACTCAATTGCATGATTCTATTTTCCATCTTCATGAAAAAAACTGCTTCACACCATGGTGACACAATTGGCCAAAAAAACCACACTATTATAGACCATAAAACTGTACATGTTTCTCTCGTAACTCAAAAGGGTATATCGTAAATAGAGAAATATAGATAAAAGATGATCCTGGTTGTAGCTCAATCCTAAACTCGATTTCTCTACGATGCGGTAATGCTACAACCACTCATTGAAAGACATCTGGGCACTCTTCTACAACCCTAAGAAAACTCCAAGTGCTAAACCTCTAAATAACTCAGCAACAACATAGCTATTATAGATCCTAAGGGCAGAACACACCTCTGACCCATCTGATGATATCACTCGTCAACTAATACAAATGGCTCTACATCCACATCGAAGAACACAACATACCTCCTAAAGAAATCCATTAAAACCTAAATAGAATACAACCAATACATGGTGTGGATGTAATCATAATGTTTTATTTGTAATCATTGGAAATATCCCCAAGAGCTGTGATGCCCAAGAGATAGCTAAATGTATCTTCATATAATTACCAAACAAGTCATCTCACCCACCAGTAGGAATAGTCAACACCAGGGGCACTAGAAGCCTCTCTACCTCATTCCAAAATCATGAACATGAGTATGTGATATGGAGGAGTTTGTCACTCCAAAATCATGAAACTCATACACTATGGATAAAAATATTAAAAGGTTACCTTGAATGATGTGAGGCTCACCTAGCACTGGAAATGCTAATGCATGAAGCTGACCATGACCTCCTCAGCAGCCTCTATGAACCTAATGATGACCATAAGCACAGTTGTGCTTTTCTCTCTGAGCACAGAAAGTTCCACAGGGCTATCCCCTACCTTCCCCATTTACCCTCTACAGATATAAATCTGGTGCATCCTTCTACTTCTTCCTCGAATAGAACTCCCTCAATGGAGAAACCTGGAGCCAAAAAACATAGTGTAGTACGATTTCCCTGAAAGGTCAAGAACTCTCATTGTTGATGTTCTCAAACACCACTATAATTACAAGAGCCTGAATCCTTTGCATAGGACTGAGATCTTCATCTATTAGGAAAACAAGATGCATAGGGCTGGGACCTACCACTGGCCAAACAGAATCTATTCAGCCCTGAAAACCAGGAACCCTGGACCATAGCTCTGCTTCATGATGAATTATGACTGCACCCCTCTCATGATGATATGGTTCTGGCCAATGTCCTCTTGACGAACTCTACCATTTTCAGCTCCATAGGATATATATTTATCATAAATGGAGTAACCTAACTCTTGGTCTATGGATGCAACGTCTAATCAAAATCTCTTGCCCTGGCCACCATATCTGTGAAGTTGTCCAAAGCATGTCATAAAAGGTTTCTGAAATGGAATCCGATATCTCACATACTAGAGCTCCCATGTCGAAATGTATGATTCTCTGGGTGACTTGATTCATTTATAGTCGAATAATGAAACTCTACATTAAACATGCCTCAGAAAACCTCCCATGATATTTCTGACTCCTCATGAGATCTGGGGAACGAGGACCATAGCTACCTCAATGCTCCCTACTGCATCATCAAAAACAATGAAACTGAGTTATCTTTCTGAGAACGGATCGATCTAAAGCCTGTCCTGACCTTCTCCAACCATTCATCCATGACTGTATTTGAAATAGTGACCTCTTTCTGCTGCGGAATTTGGAACTGAAACTCTTGGAGTGTCCTCCTCTAGGTGTCGTCATCATCAACCTGAACCATGTGGCGATCTGCATGCACAACATGATGGACATCTTCTTTATGATCTTTATGAGGACGTCGAGATGGAGCCATACCTATAAAATAACAAAGAATTAGTGATTATAATCATAGAATAAGAAAGGTTCATCTTAAATTTAATAATTTTTTTATTATATTCATTATGGGTTAACCTATCCCATAGTATACCCATTAAAACACTGGAACAACGAAGAATGACGCATGATCTTTTCCTAGACCTCTACTATGGTACTATTATCACCTAATTTAGTAGAATCTATAAACATAATGGTTCATACATAAGATCATATGGTGTCCTATACACCTATTTAGAAATTGATCTCTAGTGTTTACATCATTTTCTAAACATGATTGAACCCATTTCCCAACCAACCCATGTAACCTCGCATATGGATAAAAAAAATATACCCTATCCCTCATTCAAGTATTTGATAAGAATCTTTCAAGACCCCCTCCCCACATAATGTACCGCTTTTCGGCTGACAATGTGGGAAGGGAGATAATGACCCGTGATTCATTCTTCTAGTTGGCCCTGGGTTGCCGACTATCACTAATGTAATATTAAACAGACAGATGGGAGGTGTTACCCTATAAGAGAACACATGTGAAATATTGCGATATGAAAGACACCAACCAACTCCAACTCAAATAAAATTATAAAATAAATCCCAATTTCACATATGTAATTCCATTCAAAACTACTACATCTAAAATTGGAATACTATAATTACTCAAAATAAATTAAAAACAGCAGCGACCACTGAGCCGTAATTGCTTCTACAACCCCAAGGTAGTAGTAACCAGCCAAATCACCAACATGATACAAGTGACTAGAAAAACAGGTTATTGACATGTAGGTTGATTATAACAGTATACTTAATAGGATCCTCCCCAGAGCCTCTCGTGAAAAATTAGTGAAATCATTCCAAAGAAAAATTAACAATAAGTAAAACTAATTTGTCACCTAAATAGGTATAATATGTTCCCAACTACACCATGGATAATACCACCATGAATCACATACAAGAGTATATAATATAATGAATAATATCAAGAGTTACCTACTAATATTTACCTACCGGTTTTCCTCTTTTCCCCAACATTGCACATCTTAAGCATTTCTGTCCAAAAAGGCATTTCTACATACACCTTGGAGAAGCATCACAACAGGCATCTCATGAAAAAAAAACCACCACATCAACATAGGAAAAGTAAACATGTGGTTTTTGGTATCCACCACAGCTTCCATATCGTGTATCATACATTAGGTATTATTACTCAACCCATTACGACACATACACTGAGTAAAGATCCTCAATCCATCAAAGCCTATACACATTATACCTATAGAAGTCCATAAAAAACTATATGCATAATATATATATGTGAATAACCAAAACCCATTACATCCATCTACACACATATATGGAGAAAACTAACCGCTGTCCCTATCATCACAATTAACTACCAAGATAAGAGAGAGGGGATAAATGGGGTATTCATCCATCGATCATCCCATTATAATGTTGGGGAAAACACCCCTTGGACATTGAATCCCTAGTGTGTCAGTTGACCGAACTGATGGGGTGGAGTAGCATATATAAAGACAAAAATTATATAATATACAATAGCTCATAACCCCACTATAGGAATTACCTAGTCTTAGACATAACTGCACATAACATCTATTAGACTCTCAGCTTCCACTTATAAGTCTAGGTATCCTATAATCACACATCCATTTAAAGTGTTTTATTAAATTACATCATTCCCTTATTATCAGGTTCACTTTACATTAATTAATTGATTAAACATTAATTATCCATTTACAATTTCACATTACATTTCATTAGCATCACACCCAATGTCCAAAGTACCATTAAAGTTTAACCTCAGTATTGTGCCACATCAAGCTCCAACCCCGTGATTTGACATCATTTATTCAATTATTTTATTACAGAATTACATTCCCATATTCCCAATTAATCTTGAAAAACATTATATTCTACTAAACACTAGGGGGATCAACATGGAGAGTTGATGAACTACCCATTGTGATATTTACACCAATAGAAATAACATAGACATAGAATACCTTATAAAGCTATACAAAGAAAGCATGTGGAATAATCCATGCGTTCCCACCCCTTTCATAGGAAGGGTAAACAAGATGAGTTACTTTGAGTAGTGGAGAATGTAAAGAAGATAAAAAACTAATAAGAATCAGAAAGCATCCAAAAAAACACATCCAACCTGTTTCATCAACCATGGTGTCCTCCTGGACAACCACATGCAGAAACTTATGTGTCTCACCATTCTAGGTGGAAAATGATACCACTACCAGTTTTACTCCTTACTCCAATATATTTCAACAGCCTTCCAGGTTCACATCACAACACAAGATTCATGAAAACAACAATCATATAAATATGGCTCTTGGCCCTTAAACTAGTAATAGAGAAACTTAGAACCCCAAAAATAAGTATTCTTTATCAAACAACCAGTTCTTTTATCCATCATTGATTAATCAATTTATAGTTTGTATGTTTAAACTTTGGAAAACAAAATAGTATGCTTTCAAAAATTTATTATACATGCTTACTACATCAATTTGATAAAAATAAAATTACAACTACAATAATTGGATTCATTCACATGAATTTTTTATCTTCATCAAATTGATTATAAATTAATTATATAATTATTTTCATTAAAACATTCAATTATGAATGAAGAGATAATCAATGAAATCCTAGATATCAAACTATCTTGAAAAACATGTGTCAATATCAAACCATCGATATAAATTTATTTATTCAGTTAAAATATTTATTATATCAATTCCATTGTCATTCAGAGTGATATAATATGCTAACTCTATAGTTTCACGTAAAATAAAAGAGATGGATCCAATCCCCTACCTCAAATGGTTCTTGATGTTCTTTATATAGGAATGACCACACTACGGGTTATGATCTTCTACCCCATGAAAACTGTATCCAGCCGATGATGTAGAGAAACCACCACACTAGTCACGACCCATGAAAATCCCTTTATGAACAAGAATATTGCATTATATAAAACAGAAACATTAAATAGAATAAGGTGAACCAAAAATAAATATGATAGATCATACCTTATATCAAAAATTGATCGATAATGATTTGTTGCATAAAAACATAGGGGAACCAATCCAAGGAAGAAAGCATGATCGCACAACTCTTATAGGAAGGAATGCAAGGTCCAAGTGTCTCAAAACTGAAAACAAGGAGGATGTATTAGGGTGTAAGATATATTATCCCTTTAGAAGTTTTAATAGAGAAACTGTTTACAATACGATGGATTTTCCATTAAAAATGATCGCATTGAACGACACAATTTGACCAAATAAAAGCATCAGGAGACTTTGGAAAATTATTATAGAAGTTATGGAATTTGAATCGGCATTAGAGTCATTAAAATTAATTTATAAATCCATTTTCCATCAATGTAATGTTTGATGGAGAGAATTATAGGAAGCAATAATCACAGATCATGAACATGAATTTTGGAAAATGAAAGATGTCACCGTTAGAACCTCATTGTTCTGGAAACACTGTTCATGAACTCAAAATTTGGAAAATGAAAGAGGACATCATTAGAACCTCACCTTTCTGAAAACATTGTTCATGAATTCAAATTTTGGCAAAGGAAAGAGGTCACCGTTTGATTCTCTCTATTTCAGAATCACTGTTCATGAACTCAAAATTTGGCACAGAAATGATTTCATCATTGGAACCACATTTTTCTGGAAACACTATTCTTGAACTCAACATTTGGATAAGGAATACGGTAACTATTAGAACCACACTATTCTGGAAACACAATTAATGAACTAAAAATTTTTCAAAGGAAATAAGACACTGTTGGAACCTCACTGTTCAAGAAACACTGTTCAAAAACTCATAATATGGAAAATGAAAGAGGTCACCATTAGAACCTCAACATTCTGGAAAGACATTTAAGGAACTCAAAATTTGGAAAAGGAAAGTGGTCAAAATTGAAACCTTACGATTCTGGAATCATCGTTCATAAACTCATAATTTTGAAAAGGAAAGAGGTCACCGTTGGAACCTCACCGTTATGGAAACACTGTTCATGAAATAAAAATTTGTAAAAATAAAGAGGTCATCATTTTAACCTCACCATTCTAGAAACAATGTTCATTAACTAAAAATTTGGAAAAAAAGTTGTCAACATTAAAACCTCACTGTTCTAAAAACACTTTTCATGAACTCAAAATTTGGCAAAGGAAAAAGGTCACCATTGGAACCTCACCATTCTTGAAACCCTGCTCATGAACTCATAATTTGGAAAATTGTTCGGAATAAGTCACATTGAACTCCTGGAACACCTAAGACACCAGATTTTTGCAATAGGAATAGACCAGAGAGGTATAGTCAATTACATTATACAAGGTAAATATGTTAATTCCTCTCTAAAACATCTTTTATAGGTCACTTAAGTGAAGATATAAATGAGTTCTTTAAATTAAGAGTCAATCATATGCAATAATAACATTCACTTTTATTTTTCTATTACCACCTTCATTTATTTCAAAACCATTCCAATAATATAACACGAGTATTACTAATAAAATGAAACTCTTTTACGTTGATTTAATAATATTTATCTATGTTATTCTCTATAATATGGGAAATAAAACCATCGATCGTGTATATGGAAGACAAAAACCTTGCGAATTGATATCCATTTTTCAGTTACATTTTTATATGATGATTAATAATTATAGAAGTTTTGAATTTATAAGATAAATATATCATAATTATAATTTCTTATGGATAATATATGATATAATTATTATCCATTTGACAATTTAAAAAATTATATCATCTCTCATGTACATGTACTGCCCACCATCTCTATCAAGTTATGTGATTCATTTATCATCTATATATATAATAGATCATATTAAATGTGTATATAATTTAAAATTTTAATATTTGTTAAATGATTAAAAATTTTTATTTTATATAACAATCATAAACATGAAGGGACCATAATTTCCAAATCAAAATATACATGAAAAATGAAGTTTCTAATAATTAAAACAACGATGATAATAAAATATTGCCTGCAAACAAGTTATGAAATATTATAGATAGAATATATATGAAATTATAGATATTTTTCTATTTATATTATATAATTATAATAAATATAAATATATTATATGTGATATTAAAATTATTTTTTAGGCATATTCATCGTGAGTTATGGGATTTCATCCTAATTTCCACTCCATTGGGATATATTAGGTATTATGTACGTATTTATTTTTTTGTACAACACATACTAACCATTTTAGTTATATAAAATTTATATAAAAATATTTTTGATGATTAAATATTTAATTCATGTTTACTCTTTCAATTGGATACTATTTAAACATTCAAATAATGATACGAATTTATTTACAATCCTTTTTTTATATTTCTAATATTTTCATTGAAGGAATCTTAAAATATATTCTTTATAAAATGAATTATTTTTTAAACCCTATTTATATTTATGGATATTTCATTTTCTCATTCAATTTTATTATCTTTTTATGTAATAAACGGGTTTTTCAATCAGTTATGTATCATTTCATTTTTTCTCTAAATATTTAATTTAGACCTAATATGCACGCCTAATTAAATAGTAAAGGTTACTAGGGAGTCTAGGGATTTTTCGTATCCCGAATCCCATATTTTTGGAGGAAAAAACCTGGTTCATGGTTGATAGTAAACCATGCTTAATTACACATGGTTTGGAAAACTGTGCGGATGGTGTTTTTTGGACATAGCAACCTTGCAAGGTTGGTGCACGATTGTGCGGCCTAACTGTGTAAGTGGCCTTTTTTCCCTAGGTACTCATGAATCAGTTTCGCAAGGCTTGAAAAACTACAACGCCCAAATTGTTCAGGTATATCTATCTCACATGGTTCATTCATGTTTTGATAAACCATGCAGACACACCATGTGCAGGCAAATTTTATAGATAAAATTAATGTGTTTTCCATAATGTTCTAATTAAGACACCCCTTCCTTTTAAATCTAATTTTATGCCAGGATAACCTAGTGATCTATCAATTTTTATATTTTTAAAGATAAAAACATTGAATCAACATATCTTTATCATCCGACATCTGATCAGGAATTTTTTGTTCATGATGGATGCGAAACAGTGAGTACTCAAGTCCTCTTTAGTAATTCTTATTCTCTTTCAATCTTCACATAGGTATCATCATGGGAGTGTTTTCAACATTTTTTTAATGATGATGATCTGTGTAAAATCAAGGGATGATACCAGAGGACGAGAATCATATTACCATAATTTGGGTGGTATATAAATTAACACTAATGTTTTTCGAATTTAGAATGATTGTGTGGGGCCCACCAATTTAATCAGAGTTTTTTTTAAATTTACATTCCATGGTTATACGTTATAGAATCGTATGGTCATGATCTTTCAAAATATGTGATTAGTTTTTAGTTGTTACACCCTTAACTCAATCCTCCTCATGTCGAAGGTTATAGTATAATATTATTTTTAGTGTTTTAGCACATTTGAGCCACTTTTTAGTTGATCCTTTTCTAGAACATATTAAATGTGGGTCTTCCTATAATAAATTTCTAATCATTAATTAGAATTTAATTATGTAATATTCCATGTATGTTCACCACATGTCCCTCCTATATTAAGTTCTTTAAAATGATTATTAAATGTGAAATGTGAAATAGAATGTATACTAAGTATATAAATTGGTCTTAACAAATGAGATTGAATAATGGTTACCTGCCCATAACAGCCCTTTCTATGTTAATGCCAGGTAGAGGAGTGATCCAATCTAATTGAATTTTCCATAATGGTAAATTATTACTTGATAAAATGTTTGCAACACTACATGGCATACACACAAAAAATTAAGACGTCACTTGACATAAATGAACAACATGATTAGAATATAAAATAGGAATGAACATACTTGAGATCAATATGGATTCTGAGAGGGGAATACCTTGGGCCCCAAGAACCCCATTTCAATTCCTGGAGGCATTTTTCTTTGATTGATACATACCAATACTTTGGTTCTTATCTATTCCTCATATTCTTGGTATACTACTGTATGATCTTTTTTTATCACCAGATACCTCATATACACTCCATGGATCCAGCCATGAATTCTAGGTTCTATGGTGAAATCCAATAGGTTATATTCTTTTCATATCCCCATTTTACCTTGGTTGATCACCTTAGACATAGTAGGCTACTTATTATGGAATTCCATGGATTACACTCCATAGATTACACTATTACCCGTTAGCAAGAATCATATACTACTGTGTTAGCATTCCATGAGATCTAAGATACATTGCATATTACCCAAGAACTCCCTCACTCGATATCATTTTTAGGAATCCCTGTTACACTATTGTACAATCCCAGTTTACACTATCATGACGTGGTTTTAGAGCGGGACATTCCTCACATGATTTGTTAACATTAAATCATAATTTATTAATTAATGTACCAGTTACATGTACAGACACCAGCTGAGGGATGAAACCGGTACATGGGTATTTAGTTATATTTTGTAACATGATTTATATATATATGAAAGACTTCACATTCGTATATTCAATTACATGTTCCATATGTTATAAACACCCCTGGTGGTGGCCCACTTAGATTTATCTCACACCCTCTCTAGGCTTCATTCGGTACCCATAGCAGATTACATGGTTGTATGTGTTGACAAAGGGAATCATACGGCTTCAAACACGTGATTGCTGGTGATTAGGATAAAGCTCGATAGAAGATGACCGAGTTGGATCTCAAGATGGATGAAGGAGTCTCTGTTTTCTTTTACTTGTAGAACATGTTATGAATGTTTTTTATTATCTAGTATTTTTGGTTTCTAGTGACATGACATTAAATAATCATTGATCCAGTAGATACGATAATTATTATTTTTGTTTATCTAATTCATTAGTTTTCTTCCATTTTTTAATTATATGGCTTCTACTATTTACTATTACATTATATTACTAATACATTGCTACAATATTTTAATTAGGTCATAGTATTCCCACATACAGAACATAGTCCCTCAATGCAAGTTGGTACCCTCTAGAATTTGGGATGATGCGCTAGAGGCCATCTGGCACACCAGGATTTGGGCACCCTATAATTGGAATTTGGGTCTAAGAAGACACAATCTTTTATTATAGATGTTTTTGTTTCATGCTTTACTATTCGAAGAAAATATATTTAGGAATTGGAACCCGTGAGACTTGGTCATAAGACGTACGTATGTGTAAAAAACCCATGATCAGTGTAAAAACCATATTGCATAAATTATAATTGATATTTTAATTTTTCATATTATAGTTGATATTATTTTACCATTGGGTGACACACATGTTGTGCAGTGTTCTTTATTATTACTCTTCTTGAAAATTTATTTCATCCATATCCTGATAATATGAGGGAAAATAGGATTATTACAAGCATCAATATAGGCACCAAATTTTCACATTTCAATCATATTTCCATGCCGTATAGGTGCATTGCAAAAAAATTGCATTGATTGAAATTCGAGTGACTGTTTAGTGATGTTCTTGATAGTTTACATGTACTTGTATAACATTTGCTTCAATTGAGTGATGTTTCTACTGATCAGTGTATAGGAACTGATTCATCAGAATTGACTATCCATTATAAATTGAATCCTTAATTATTAAATGAATTGGTTTCCCTTCCTTATCTTTCCATGTCATTTCTATGAGAGGCGACTGAGTGATCATAGAAATTAACTAAATAATTAAATGAAACTTGTACTTGAGTACTCATAAATTCTTGGCCATCAATGCGATAGTTTGGGGTAGTATTCCTTGAGTAGTGAGTTATCTTATGATTAGTTTTTATAGTAATTTTATCTTATGATATTAATCTTCTTTTGAGGCATGTGTTGTACATTTGTAAACCAATATTGCCACAAATTCCTTCTGTCATTCGATAAGAGGGTGGTGATGACCCTTATCTAGACATGGTGGGCCTTATGCCTCCAGTCATACTTCTAGGAGTGAAACATGACACAGTGCCAGTTGTACCTAATCCAGACTCAGATTCTCATTTCCATGATAGTTTCATACATCTAATTCAGTCCATGCAAGGAGATCTACGGGATGAACCCATGGTGGATAATTTGTCCCCCCGAGTTCCAGTAGCAACATAGCCCAATTCTTTTAGCGGATTTTAGTTTAAAAGATGATGAGTCCAGGATAGACGAATGTGGTCTATAATTGTGTATCTGTAATCACCTACATAAAAGATTCATGATTGGTACATACATGCTTCATGATTATTCCAAGTGTTTGTGGTATGTTGTTTCCCATGACAGAAGTCTTCAGGGAATGTTATGGGTTGAATTCCAGACTACCTTCTATGATCATTTCTTTCCTCAGGAACATATAGATAATAGATCCATAGTTTTTATGAATCTCATGATGGGTTCTATGTTATTTATGGGATATTTAGCATGTTTCATTGATTTATAGCACTTTCCACCGATTCTTGCTAGTGATGATGTTTTGTGTGTTAGTCATTTTGAGGATGGGATCCTATATTCCATTAGAAAATAAGTGAATGTCTTTCTCCTTCCTACCTTTCTAGCTATGGTGGACCATGCACTTATCACTGGGTTTATCCTATGGGAATACACAAGGACAGATTTAATAGATTAGTTCCATGTCAGGATAACAGTTCTTCATGGGCATGAAACATTCTCTTGGGGTTTTTCTCCATTGGAAAGGTGGCCAGATAATCCAGTTTTATTGATATATGGTGTGCAATCAATGAAGAATATAGGGGTATAACCCCCCCCCCCCCCCCCCCCCCGACCAAATTTGATAGGGACTCTATGGAGTGTCATCCATAATGGTATATATTCTATATTCACTGTTTATTCATGAACTATCAACACTCTTTTATTGGAAGAGTATCCACATTTTCTCCACCTTCAATAGTGAGTTTATATGCACTCTATTAGGTGGGGAGTTAGAGTAGCACCTGCAGGTCTGGCCTAGGAGGAGGTCATGGATGATGTAGTTCGACCCATGATCACATACAACACAAAAAAAGCAATAATGACCATGGTAGTATATCTGTTTCATATGGATGTGGATTTGGTAAATTTCATTATTTACATTTGATTCCCACGGATTAGAATACATGACCATATACAGTGCAAGTTACTATTCTAGTACTGTCATTTATTGTCTCTACTTTTTTTATATTAGTTCTTCAAACTCTTTTATTTTTGTATCTAACATGTAATGTATCATACTAGTGATACAATATCACTATTGGGTAATGTACCTCGATACAGCATTGGGAATATGGATGGAGGGAATACTGTAGTGCATGGACTGGTCCCATGATGTAAGAAGTTTCCATTTCATGTCGAATCTCATTGTTCATGAGATGACAAAATTAGATATCATTATCAGGATTTATTGGATAGACCACTATCACACTATAGTGTATGGATATCAACGTAGGGTATCTTTTAAATCATCTGAATGAATCATTTATCATTTCAAGGGTGAGTGGGATGTCTTTTCTTGGATAGTTGTACCAAATCATAATGGGCTAGGTGATGTGACTGCCCAAACAAAAAATCATTTCATGGAGTCCAAGATTCACTTCAACCTGATTTCCCTCTAGTAGATGGTTGTTTTGGGGAAGTATTTCATGATTAATTTTATATATTATCATCAAAGATAGAGGATTATTTTACAATACATCTTTTTTGGGAGTAGCTACAATGTACATTCCTTTTTCCAAGATTCCTCCTACTGGGGTTCAGGGGATTAAGAGGTAGATAGATGACCTAGACTCCAAAGGACTTATATGGCCTAGTACATCATCTTAGGGGTTTTCCATTATTTTCTCCAAGATAGTGTATAGAACAATACTTTTTTTGCAAGGAATAATAATTTTTGAACCAGCTTACAATTAAGAACATGTATCCACTTCCTCAAATTGATTATCTCCTTTACCAACTCCAAGTAAAAAATGTGTTCTATAAGATCGAACTGAAAGAGGGTTATCATCAGGTGTGAGTCAGACCATCAGACATAACATGTATAACCTTAATTAGCTTGTATGGATAGTATGATTATCTTGTTGTGTCATTAGGTCATACGAATGTGAATTCCATTTTTAAGGGATTGATGAAATAAGTATTCTGTACCTATTTGGAATCTTTATTCATGGTATTTTTGGACAACATCTTGGTGTATTCTCTCACTCATAACGCACATTACAAACATCTTTATATCATTCTGAGTATACTATGATATGATTAGCTATATGCCAAGTGTGTTAATTTTGACTTCAAGATTGATAATGTCCACTTCTTATGTCATACTATTCTAGAATCTGGTGTATTTGTTGACCCTAAAATGGTTAGTCCTATAGTTTCAATGGATCCTCCCAAAAAAAAGTTTGATATCAGGATATTCATAGGGCTCGCTAGAATTTAAATCCACTAAATAGACAACCTATCACATCTTGACTCAGTTCTTACTTGACATACAAATAATGGTGTTATGTTCTTATGGTATGAAGCATGCGATGAATACTTTGATGAACTAAATTGGATGCTTGACTCGACATTGATTCTGATTCTTACAGAACATGGTAATTATTATTCCATCTTATATATTTCATCAATAATTAGACTTGGAGAACTGTTGATGTAGGAAGAAAAATTCATTGTGTACAGATCGCGACATTTAAGGATTTATAAGAGAAATAACTGGACATAAGACCACATGCTAGTAGAAGTTGTCCATGACATAGGTTCCAGGACACACTATCTATTGGTTGACCACTTTTGGCGTATATAATTCACAAGAGCCAAAATTATATGTTTTCAATGCACGACATAAACCGTATATAGAGGAGATGGGTCGAATATCTACAATCCATTGATTTTTGTGATTGCCTATAGGCCTAGAAAAGGAAATGTGGCCACTGATTCACTAAGTTTGAGAACACAAACATAGTACGTACAAGAATCTAGTTAATAATAAAAGTTAATGGCCCTCTTTAATTAGCATAATCTAGTTCTACATGAATGACACGATCAGTATTACATCTCATCCTTAATAGTTACCTCTTCCAGGCTTGATAAGGTACCTAGTAATATTTTTTAAAATCCACAATATTTTGTGCTCTGTTAGAGTATATAAAGAGGTAAACCAAATAGAGTTTGGCCTATGGATAGAGATGACATCCTATGTCTTCATGGATGTATCTGGGTTTTTGAAGACATGAATGAGGAGTTGATGAATGGGTCACTCACTTCTCAATGTGAAATTCATCTAGACATCTCAAATATGTATTGAGATACGTGATGCCAATATTGGTGGCCTAAAATGAAACATTAGATTTCAAGATTCATCACTAGGTGTTCCACTTGTCAGCAGGTGATGGAGGAGCACCAAAGACATACATGCTAGTTCCAACCACTTCTAGTCCTGAAATGGAAATATTTAGATGTTGCTATGGATTTTGTAGTTAGTATACCTAGGTCTCTGAGGGCCAGTGATGCTATCTGTGTAGTCATTGACTAACTAATGAAACAATACCAATTAATTCTTGATTGAGATAATTTATTAGTTGACGAACTGGGAAGACTATATGTCTGTGAGTTCATATGACTACACAAGGTTCCTCGTACAATCATTTCAGATCGAGTCTCATGTTTTAATTCATGGTTTTGGTGGGGTTTTCATTAATCAATGGGGACTCAGGTGATTAAAAGAACAACTTTTCACCCTCATACCCATAGGAAAATAGAACTAAAAATAGCAGTTCAAGAGGATATTCACTAAGCGTGTGCCCTAGATTTCATCAGTTCATCGGACATGAATATCCTTCTCATCGAGTTAACACCTAATAATAGTTTAAAGGTGATGATTCAGATGGATCCTTTTTATGACGTATATATTAGGCCATGTTGTCCACCTCTATTTTGGCTAGAAGAAGATGATGTAGACCTACTAGGCCATTGTCTCATTCTGGAGACATTAAAATGGGTCCAACTGATCATGAAGCATATGACTACTTCTATGTCTAGATAGAGTATATATGTCGATCACCACCAATAGCCAGTTTTGTTGGAGGTTGGGGATCATGTTTTCCTTCGTGTATCACCTATTCTAGGGAATATACAGCTATGGAATAAGAGAATGTTGTCGCCTTGTTATGTTGGTTTGTCCATGATTCATGAGGGAGTCTAGCTGGTGGACTATTGGTTACTACTACATCAAATTCATCATTCCATTCACCACGTCCTCCACATATCTTAAATTTTCCAATACCATTTTTGGCATATCATAGCTTCGATCCCAAGGAAGTTGATTTTGATGCCAATGCTACCTATGAGAAGTGTCCATTATGCTTCATTGACAAAATAATAAAGGCTCTTCATGGAAATTCATTCCCTCCCGGTTGGGTGATATGACAGCACAATCGAGTACAGGACAAGAAAAGGGAGAGGGAAGCTGATGTTCGTGCTCTGGGGAAAAAGTTGTTCTCGGATAGTATTTCATTATGTTTGGAAGTAGAACTCAGTTGTGAGTTCTTTTAAGGGGGGAATATTGTAAGAACCAATTTTCTAACTTAACTAATTATCCTTTAATTTTCATTATAAATCATTACATTGGAACTAATATGAATTCATTATGAGTTAGTAAATGTTCTGATGCTGTCTGGAGCATTTTCATACCCCAAAACCCATATTTTTTTTGTGAAAACAAAAATGGCTTATGGTTTAGAATAAACCATATAGTATGCCACATGGTTTGGATAAGCATATGGATGGTGTTTTTTTCCGAAAGATCCACCTAAAACAGTTTGTGCATGGCCGTGTGGCCTAACATTTTGAGTGCCCCTTTTTCCCCAGGTATGCGTACATGGGTTGCGCATGAGTTGAAAACCCATGAAGACTAAACTATTCGGGAAGAGCCATACCACACAATTTTTTCACATTTTGACAAATCGTGTAGAAAAATCATGCACATTGTAATTTTCATGGTAAAATTCAAGGTTTTCCCTTAATGACCAAATTTATCCAACCCTCCATCCCTAATTTATGTTTATTTGGGATTTATCTGTTATGATACCAATTTGGGTCCCATTGATGATCAAAACTAGGAATCAAGAGATCTTCATCATCTGATATCTGATTGTGCTTCTGTTCATCACATTGGATGCACAAAAGTAAGTACATCAGTCCTTTTTAGTTTTCTTCTTATCTTTCACTCTCGAACTAGATATCATCATGTGATTCTTTCCCACCTTTTCTTATATATACTCTAATATGAAGAAAAAAATGAGCTGATACTGGATGTGGAGAATCGTACAACTCTAATGTGTGTGGTATTTTAATAATCCTTAATGTTCTGTGATTTTGAAATGTTTGTTTGGGGTCCACCTACTTCATCAGATGTCGTTTATTAAATTTACATGTTTCAGATTTAATTTATAGTATCATAGGGTTTTCCCTTTCCAAATATGTGATTATTTTTTTGTAGTTACAACCACAACTCAGTCATTATCATGTTGAACATTATACCAAAATTCGGTTTTATTTTTTCATCAAGTTTGAGCCACCATACAGGTGTGACTTTTCTTGTCCTTCATAATGTTGTGTCATCCTATAATAAATGTCTTGTTATTAATGAGAGCTTCATAATGAAAATAACCATTTCTTCTCAGTTGTTATCCCGCTAGTGGCATGTTCTTTCAAATTTTTATTAAACGTGAATTGTGGAATGGCATGTATACTATGTATATAACATGGCCTTAATAAATGAGATTAAATGAAGGTTAATTGTTCATATCACCGCATCCCATGTTAATTAAAGTTAGCAATGTGATCTTATCTAATTTATTATACATTAATTGTTAATTAAGACTTGTTAAAATTGATACAAGACTAAATGTCCTATCTACACAAACGAAGGACAATGATTGAATAAAATGAATAAATAAGTGATTACAATATCAAATAAGAATTTACTAACTCGAGCATGCCCTGGGTTTTGAGAGGAAAATACATTGCATCTCAGGAACCCAATACCGAATCAAGGAACCTGTTTTCGTAGGGTTGATACACTCATAAACTTCAGTTCTTGTCTATTCATCGAATATAATGTATACCACCATAGTGTCATTTTGATTATTATGGGATACCCTGGATACACTCCTTAGATGTATCATTGACTTGTAGGTGCCATCGTAAAATCCTTTAGCGCTTTGTCTTCTGAAAAACCTGTTATACATTGGTCGATCACCAAGGAATCGGTAGGTATCTTATTTTTGTATGAAATGGATTATGCTCATTTGATTAAACTCATACACCTTATCTAGAATCACATGAAATGAGTTAGTATTCCTTGAGATCTATGTTATTGAAGTTAGTACCCTAGAACTCCCTCGCTAGTTATCATTTTTAGGATGCCTTGTTACATCTTCAGTCCATATCTACATAATCTATCATGAGGTCATGTCAATGATGGATATGCCTCACAAGACCTATTAACATTAAATGGTAATTTCTAAATTAATGAACTACTTAAATGTTCAGACACCAACTGATGGATGAAGCTGGTACTTGGGTATCTCTTTATATTTTACTGCTTTCTTTAATATATATTCATTCCTGCACACTGTGGTATTCCATTACACTTGTTGAATGTTATAGACACCATTAGGCATTGTTATGAACCCAGAGTAGGTTACATGGTTGCAAGTGTTGAAAAAGTGAAACATACGACTTCTAACACTTGATTACACGGTGATTATGACAAAGCATGATAGCAGATGGCCGATATGGACTATGGAAATCATGGAGTAGTATTTTTTACATTTAATTGTGGTACATGTTATGCCTTCTGTCTTGTATCCATTTTCTATAGATTTCAAGTGACATGACATGACATTATCATTATTTTGGTTTGTACAGTTATTATTATTAACCTTTATCTATTGAATTTTTTTTATTCTACTATTTAATTATATGTATTCCACTATTTTGTATTCCTTTATATTGCATTCCTTGTGCTACACTCTGCTAATGAGGCCATTTTATTCTTACAGACACATCCTATTCCCTAGATACAAGTAGGCACCCTCTGGAAATTGATAAGATGCACATGAGGCCATGTGGTTTACTTGGATTAGAGAAATAGTTATGCTGATTTTGGTTATGAGATATCAGATTTTAATTTCAATCAATAAAATAAATATTTAATGGGTAACACGATCTGAAATACATTTTGATAGATATTTTTTTAATGGCAATAATTTTTAAAACAAAATTTCAAAACACCATTTTAATTATTCAATTGAATTATTAATATCATTTTAGTAAATATTTTAATATTTAAAAAGTTTATTGCAGTCTATATATTTTTTCCAAGAGTTTCATTTTCAATATTTGTAATAATAATTCAAAACGAAGGTTTTTTTAATGTATATGATGTAAACATATTTTTCCTCTTCTTTAAATATCTAACCAAATTATTTTCTTATATATGTTTCTAACGGTTTTCAAAAGTCATATTATTAATAAATATCTATTTTAATTTTTCGTTTCAATATTATTTTTTCATCCAAAAAAATAATTTTACAATAAATCATTACATTTTATGGATTCATGGGCATCTCCCATCTCTTGGATGAATTTTTGGTCATTGAAATTTGTTTTTAAACAATCACATTTTTAAAATTATTTGATAGTAGAAATTATATTTAACCTCTATATTCATATTAACGTCATAATAGATATGTAATCATTCTTAAACCGTAAATAATTTCTATATTCTTTATTGTACTATAAATATCATTTCATTGACTACAAAAATATTAATATTATTTATTCATTAATCAATACATATATTTATTGAAAAAAATATATTTATTATTTTATTTGATCATTAAATATATGTAGAATTTACAATAAATACATTTATTGGATGGTACTATAAATATATATCGACTTTATGGATCGATATTTATCAGGAGGTAACTCAGCTGGCTAACCAAATTAATAGTGTTTTGTTGTATTGATATTCAATGGTTGAATTTTCATAGCATAATACATGATGGAAATATGTCATGATTTCTACGGCCCATCCCAACGGGGCCCGAGATGCAACTTCTCAAGCCCGCCTCCAATAGGCCAGGGGCTGGTGACTAGCTGCGAGTAGGCATGTTACTAACAAGGGAGGCATTGCCTATAAACATGTACACCCACACACAACATCCCCCAGCCCACAAGATGAAAAAGTAAAAGATACTAAAAATTGAAATGCATGCATACACTAAAATCCCAACCAATAGAGTATGGAAGGAAAGTAATGTAAAGTAATGTAAAACCGTGGGCCAAAAGTACAAGCCCACCAAAAGAGAGTCTTCAACAGAGGCCAACCTGTAATGAAAGGTATTGAAACTACAATCTATGGCCGTAGGAACACACCTTGGCCTACATGATCTCACTGAGCAGCGTCCAGTCATGGTCCAGATAGAATCCTGTCAAAGGCTCGCTCATCTGCATAAGACACGACACATGTGGGAAAAGCCCGTGCAAGGGTGAGTATAACAATACCTAGTTGGACACCCTGAAACCACAAAAGAATACAACAAGGGAAAATACCACAATGGAAAGATACATTCATCTCTACACAGTATATGTTTATGGAACATATAACAAGAATATTCAGATATACTCATACAAGATCGATCATCGCGAAACCACCAATAAGATCCAGCTCGAAAATTCCACTA
The DNA here is from genome assembly GCA_963277665.1 of Viscum album. NCBI lineage: Eukaryota > Viridiplantae > Streptophyta > Magnoliopsida > Santalales > Viscaceae > Viscum > Viscum album. Next base: position 49,024,683 of record OY728143.1, on the reverse strand, counting down.
AACACGTAACAAGGAGAACACACTCCTAGGTCTGAAGAGAGAGATAAGAAGTACTCATTTCAGTAGAACACACTCCACATGTATAGGATAATATGATTCTCATATGGGGATTACAACCAATAGCCATGGGGTGATTCCAACAACTCACTCTAAACTAATCCTCTAAGTAGAGGATCTGTGTTGGGGTAAAGATGGTCACGTCGATACCATGAACTTTACCTAGGGTACCATCAAGGAATAGAGGATCTGGCTCTAAGTCTCATAGAGGGGATTCCAACAACACTAATCAGGAATTCCTACTAAAGGGATCATACTCTCGAATGTAGGAAATGATTCCAGAAACCTTTAAGAGAATGACCAAGGGGGCGAAACCTAAGGAAACTACTCAATGTCACATAAGACAACTTCCACAAGCCATGTAAAACAGGATACACGTATTTTTGTATGGTTACAACTCGTGTTCCTTGACCCTGGGTACTTCCCATTTAAATGGCCAGTGTCATCCGTCCAAGCTGTGTAAAACTCAATTACACGGCATGTAGAAGGATCACACGCTGTGTTCCCCGACTCTAGGTACTGCCCATGTAAACAGCATGTGTCACTAGTCTTGTCATGTAAAAACTAACAACACATTGTGTAGTAATATTTCACGCTGTGTCCGAGCACTAGGGGTTTTCTCTGTGTATGCTGGCCATGTGCCCGTACACGGTCTATGTCCGTGTCGCGTGGCTGTGTACCAGTACACGAGGTATCCCATGTATCTTGCTGGGTCTGGCCTGGGAAGGGTATAAATGCTAGGCCCTTGGCCATATAACCAACCCGTGTCCATGTACAATGGTAGTACATTCCATGTGGTCCGCCGACGAACACACACCATGTAGCCCATAATACACGCCGTGTAGTCATGATTTTTCCAGAACCACCATCTTCATCATTACACCTCAGCCAGTCTTCCAGATCACATTCCTATTGTCTATTTTCCACGAAACTCAATATCATGGTTCTCCTTGTCATCGTGATGCCGAATACATGGGTTTCAGGCCTTTGGTCGGCTCCAAAATCCGATTCTGGTCACTCCCGCAGAAATCGTTCGATGAACGATATCTTCTAATCTGCTTTGATAGGTCTATCGCTGCAGTAGCCACACTGCTATGGGGTTATACCAACACCAGATCATCAATTTTGGATCCTTGCGTCGCACAACGAATGCACAACGATCTGTCATTCATATCTCCATGAAGAACGCGTAGAACACACACAAAAAACATGAGAAATCGGGGAAGAAAGGCACAATTAATCGAGAGGGACGAACCTTGATTGATGTTCATGTCGGTATTGGTTCATCACCATTATAAGGATAAACGAAACCAAAATAACCTCCATGAATCAATCCCCAAAATCCCTAAAAAAAAATCCCATCTCGCAAATACGATTGATCATCGGGCTAATATGTTCATGGATTAGTCCGCACTCATCGTAGAAATCAAGAACGGGGAAGGGAAACCAAATCCAAACATCCTACCAAGATTTACAGCATTTTTTGGTAAAGATTCGGTTGTCGTGTCGTTGTTGCCGATGATACTCACCAAGAATGTCGTTGTTGCGTTGAGGGTTTCCTGTAGAGCCTTCAAATCCTATAAGGGTTTAAGGGTTATGAGGACTGTAACCCAGGACCCATGTGAGAATATCTATTTAAAAAGATAAAATATATTTGCTCCAACAAAGATTTAAATAAAATATTTTTATTAAATATTTTTTTACAGTTACGTCCAAAAACCAAATTTCACCACCGAGTAGCGACGACCGATGTTACATCTCTCCTAGGGTAAACCAGCTTCCCCGGATGCAACGGTGCCCTCAGATTTCCGATCTGAGCACCCGTTTTGGTGTTATTCCACTTTTTATGGAAACATATATGCGTGTGTAATTTAAATATTTAATTAAATTCAATATTTTGTTCTGGGATCACCGGGCCTCAGAACTGCATTACATCACATTTCTTGTTCTTGAAATAACTACCACATAATATTAATATAAAATATAGAGAAATATGAGACATTACATAACACCCACCTTGGGGATTTACATGCCCGAAAAGCCAAAACAAATGCTACTAAAAAATATGTGGGTAATGCACATGAATCTGAGCCTCCTGCTCCCACGTGCTCTCCTGGAGATTTCTGTGCTACCAACAGACACATAACAAGGGAATAGCTCTCCCATGAAGGTTCTTCTCTTGTTGATCCTCGATATCTATAGGGTACTCCTCAAAAGTCACACCATCATTGATGTCCAGCTCACCCCTGTCGATAATGTGGGATGGATCAAGCAGGTATCTCTACAGCTACGACACATGGTAGACGTTGTGTACCTGGTCCATCTGAGGTGGTATAGCCAAGCGGTACGCCACCTCACCAACTCTACTCTGAATCTGAAATGAGATGGCGAACCTCGGAGATAGCTTTCTGCCTCGTCCAAATATATGCAATCCTTGTCGTGGTGAGACCTAAAGGAACACATGGTCTCCCTCCTCAAACTCCAAGGGCCTCCTTCCCTTGTTGGAATAAGACTTTTGGAGATTTTTTAAATTCTTCATCTGCTCCTGTATGAAATGCACAATCCTTGTAGTAGATCACACCATCTCTGAGCCCATGAGTGCTGACTCTCCTGGGTCAGTCCAATAAAGTGGAGACCTGAATGGTTGCCCGTACAAAGCCTTGAATGGTGACATACCAATAGTGAAATTATAACTGTTGTTATAATAAAATTCCACCATTGGTGGGTGATCCACCGAGCTATGACCGAAGTCATGTATGCAAGCTCATATCATATCTTCCAGAACCTGGATGGTCCACTATTTCGGACAATCAGTCTGAGGATGAAACGTTGTGCTCAAGCGTAACTAAGTCCTAAAATCTTCCTGAAATCCCTTCCACAAATGGGATGTGAAACGAGCATCATGGTCTGAGACGATCATGGATGTTACTTCATGTAGCCGAACTATCTCTTTGCACATAGAGGCATCCCAATCTCTCTACTGAACTCTGCTCCCGTGTGGCTGGGAAGGGGTCTGACTTCGTGAGTTGGTAAACGATCACCCAGATGGCATAGTGTCACCTGTACATACGTGGTAAACCTGTCAGGAAGTCCAAGGATATCCCATCCCACTTCCACACTAGAACCTCAAGGGGATGAGTCACACCTGCTGTCACTTGGTGCTTAGACTTTACTTACAGACTAGTAAGGCACCGATAAACAAACTCTACCACATTCTTCTTCATTCCTGGCCACCAGAACTAATGTCGGAGGTCCTAGTACATATTTTCCATGACTAGATGCACTGCCAATGGAGATGTATGAACTCCCTCATAACATCCCCCTGCAATGTCACTGGTACTACTGCACCCTCTGAAAAGGACAACCTTCTGCCCACCTTTTGAATATCCATTAGCAGCATCTCCTACGGATATCTTAGAACGTAAAGTCTCAGAGCATGCATCCTCATGCTCTGCTTCCCTGACATGCTGTAATTGTGGAGGGGTAAAAAACATCGACTGAAGGTAATCTCCCTCATATCTATCCAGGAAGGATAACAGTAAAGAGGCCAAATGCCTCGTCACCTCTTCCAGCAACGACGAACTGGATTTCCTTCTGAGAGAACCTGCAAAAATGTTACCCTTCCCAAGAGTATAAACAATATCAAAGTCTTAATCCTATATCTTATCAAGAATGAATCTGAGATAGTAGCCTATCAACCCAAGGAAAATCCTCACCTCTATCACACTCTGGGGTGGCTCCCATGCTAACACTTCCTCTACATTGGCTGGGTCCACTGCTACACCATCTACTGAGGTAACTTATCCCAGAAAGTGGACCTCATGTATCCAGAATTGACAATTCGAGAGTTTCCCATAAAACTAGTGCTCTCAGAGTGTGTCCAGAACCATCCTTATGTTCCTCGAGTGCTCCTCCTAGGACGCAGAGTACACAAGGATATCATCGAAGAATACCAATATGATCTGAACAAGATAGGGATGAAAGATCTGATTCATGAGTCCCATAAACATAGCCAGGGTGTTCATCATGCTGAAAGGAATCCCCAAGTACTCATAGTGATCTTAGAGACATATGAAAGTCATATTCAGAATATCCGCATCCCGTACTCGCAACTTGTGATAGCCTAATCGTAGATCAATATTCGAGAACAATTGTACCCCTCATAACTGGTCAAAGAAGTCATAGATCCTTAGTAGTGGATACCTGTTTTTCATAGTCACCTAATTCAAGCGATGGTAATCTATACACATCCCCAAGCTCCTGTCTTCCTTCATGGAAAACAACACTGGGGTCGCCCAGGGTGAATCACTGGGTCTCACGAAGCCCTTCCTTTTCAATTCTTCCAAATTCACTCTTAGCTCGCGAAGCTCTGTAGGAGCCATCAGATATGCTGATGCTAATATTAGTGTTATCCTGGGTTGCAACTCAATGCATAAATCTATCTCCTGACAAGGAGGTAATTCGGGGACATCGTCTGCGAAGACGTCCTCGTACTCACTCACTACTGCTGAAAACTAGATACTCGTAACATCTGCTGCGCCAAGGGCTAGGATAGCCAACTGATGTGAAATCGGATGTACCTTCCTATGCATGAGTCCATCCTACACTGCTTGGGTATCCTTTTCACCGATGAAGGATAACCTCATTCCATCACTATGGACACACCACACCCTTCACCTAAAATAGTAAATCTGGGCATGAACTATGGATAGGCAATCCATACCAAGAATGACATCATAAGTCCTCGACACAACCACCAAGAGGTTATAACCGAAACTCTCACCCTTAAGGGTCAGGTCACAATGTCTGCAAAGGTGTGTGATCATTGAATCTTCTCCAGTCGGTGTTTCTAAGCATAAGGGTCAAGTCAATAGTTCAACTGGAATCTCATTGTCTCGAACAGGATAAGTTGCCATAAATGAATGACTAGAACCTGTGTCTATCAGTACTCCGCCAATGTAGAAAAGACACAGATTGTACCTCAAATTATTCTAGTATTACCTGGGTCATAATCCTCTGCAGCCTGAAGCTATCCCTGCCTCTATCCACCAGCTCCTTGAGCAAGGGGTGGACTCCTGGGGGTGGTGGTGGTAAATGGTCAAAACAATGACCACCTCCAGCTACTCTCCCAGCTCCACTACCATGTCCGCCAACTCATGGGTCTGTTTTCTCTACACATTTCCTCTGCATCAGTGGTCCATCCACTGCTCCCATGTTATTAGTACGGTGGGTCAGTCAATCTTGAGATACGTGTCCCCTACCATCACAAGAGTAGAATCGCCTCTCTCAAGGATAGCTGGATGCACCCTGCGATCCTTGTAAGATAGATCTTATGTCATGGGATCTCCTCTGAAAACGTCTCCCACGCCTGGGTCCCTGACGTTGGCTCCCTGCTACCATGGTCTCTTCTCCAGCTCACTCACTAATTACAATTGTCGGTTGTCTCTGCTCTGCCATGAATCTCTCAACCACCAAAGCCTGATCAGGCCCCCCAGCATAAGTAGGAATGCTCATAGGGATGATTCTTTCTCATATATCTCTACACAAGCCGCACTTAAAAGTCTGATCTCTGATGTAATGATCCCTGACCATATCCATCGAGTACCGTGACAGGTCAGTAAACGTCGATGAATAGTCATCCACTGTCATGGTTTTTTGTTGGAGCTGAAGGAGCGTCTGTATACGTACTGCTCTCATGTTAACTTTTGAAAACTCCTCTTTGAAGAGATACTCAAACTATGACCACACAAGAACTTTCTAGTCGTGGGTCTAGATTACCAAACTCCACCATCGTTTTTCCAAGCCCTGTAGAAGGCTCACTACTAGAATCAACTTCTGGTCTGCTGGTGTCCTGACCAAATGGATGACTATGGCCACTGCCTCAAGCCAGTCCTCTGATGCCTGAGGGTCAGGATCACCTCGAATCCTGAGGGGTCTTTTTCTGGGAAACTCATGTAGTGTGATCAGCCAGCGATTTTGCTCTACTAGAACAGAAGGCACTTAACACAGCTCCACAAGTGGTGGAATAGATGGCTCACCACCTGAAGGTAAAACTGCGGGATGTAGTCCATGTATCAATGCTTCATCACTGAGGAGGTCATCCTCGTGATCGAGCTGCTGGATCCTAGAGGGTGCGCATTGCGGAGGCATCCTGTAACGAAACAAGATGTATCACATTCAGTGAGTATATGTGGAGAGAAAACTCAAGAAGAACATGGAAACTAAAACCCATTATTATATGATTCATATACCATTATTTTCCCCTGAAACTAGTGTTATCATGTTCTGAGTCGAAATGCAAGTTATCTGAGTCATGGGGTATGGATACGTTGGCCACCCGCACAATCCCTAGGGTCCCTGGCCTGAAAGCCGAACACGAAACACTTAACATTGTTACCCCAAATCAACTCAAAGACTCTCAATCCTAAGTTAGACATGACCACCTTTGATACCATTCTACCATGCCCCATCCCAGTGGGGCCTAAGCCGCAAATCCCCATTCCCGCCTCCAATAGGCCAGAGGCTGGTGACTAGTATCGAGTAGGTATGTTACTGACATGGGAGGCATTTCCGATAAACAAGTACACCCGCAAACAACATTCCCAATCCCACAAGCTAAAAACGTATAAGCTACTAAAAATGGAAATGCATGCATACACTAGAATCCCAACCAATAGAGTACGACCGGAAAGTAAAGTACAGTAATGTAAAACCCTGGGACAAAAGTACAAGCCCAAAAAATGTGAGTCTGCAACAAAGTCCAACTTGTAAAGAAAGGTATTGGGACTGCAATCCTTAGCTGTAGGAACACACCTTGGCCTTCCAGATCTTACTGCGCACCATCTGGTCCTGGTCCACCTAGAATCATGTCAAAGGCTCGCTCGTCTACACAAGACACGACACATGAAGGAAAAGCCCGTGCAGGGGTGAGTATAAGAATTCCCAGTAGGACACCCTGAAACCACAAAGGAATACAACAAGAGAAAATACCAGGAAGGAAAGATACAGTCAGCTCTATATGTTATATTTTTACAGAACAAATAACAAGAATATCCAGATATACTCATACATGATAGACCCTCGCGAAACCACCACTAAGTTCCAGCTCAATGATTCCACTAAGCATGTAAAGGGGAGAACACACTCCTAGGTCCTAAGAGAGAGATATGAAGTACTTTTTCAGGGAGAACACACTCCACATTTACTTGAGAATATGATGCTCCGATGATGATGAAAACTAATAGCCATGTGGTGATTCCAACAACTCAGTCTGAACTAATCCACTAAGTAGAGGATCCTTGTCGGGGTAAAGTTGGTCATGTCGATACCAAGAACTCTACTAAGGGTACCAAGAAGTAATAAAGGATCCTGCTATAAGTCTCATAGAAGGGATTTCAACAACTCTATTCAAGAAGTCTTGCGGAAGGCAACATACTCTTATATGTAAGAAATGATACCAGAAACCATCAAGGGAAAGGCCAAGGGAATGAACCCTAAGGAAACTAGTCCATGCCAAAGATGGAAACTGGATCATGCCATGTAAAAAACGTTACACGACATGTAGTATGGTTACACGCCATGTTCTGTGACCCTGGGTACTGCCTCTGTAAATGGCATGTGTCATCCATCCATGTTGTGTAAAACTCAATTACATGGTGTATAGAAGGATCACACACCATGTTCCTGGACTCCGGGTACTGAACGTGTAAACGGACCGTGTCATTAGGCTTTTCGTGTTAAAAATTACTACACGGAGTGTAGAAATATTACACACAGTGTCCGAGCACCCGAGGATCGCTCCGTGTACGTTGGCCATGTTCTCGTACACGGTTTTTGTCTGTGTCGCTTGCCTGTGTACTAGTACATGGTGTATCCCGTGTATCTGGCCGAGTCTGGCCGAGGAAGGGTATGCACGCCGTGTCCTTGGCCATGTACCCAACCTGTGTCCTTGTACTCCAGGAGTACATGTCAGGTGGTCCGCCAATGAACACACATTGTGTAGTCCATACTTCACACCGTGTAGTCCGGATTTTTCTAGAACCACTGTCTTCCTCCTCGTGCCTCGTCCAATCTTCCAGATCACGTTCCTCTTTTCCATTTTCCGCGAAACTCAATATTATGGGTCGCCTCGTCATTGTGACGTTAAATCCATGTGTTTCAGTCCATTGATCATCTCCAAAATCCGATTCTAGTCACCTGTGCGGAAATCGTTCGAAGAAAGATATCTTCTTATCTGCTTCGATCCGTCCTTCTCCTTCGTAGCCACACCTCTGCGGGGTTGTACCGACGCCCGATCATCAATTTTGGATCGTTGTTTCGCACAACGGATACACAACGATCCGTTGTTCATATCTCTATGAAGAACACATAGAACACAGATGAAGAAAGAGAGAAATCGGGGATCAAAGGTACAAAAAATCGAGAGGGATGAACCTCGATTAATGTTTGTGTCGATCTTGGTTCTTCACCATTATATGTCTAAACGAATCCAAAATAACCTTAATGAATTAATCACCAAAATCCCCCCCAAAAATCCCATCCTGCAAATACGATCGATCTGCGGGCTAATCTATTCGTGGATTAGTCTGTGCTCGTCATAGGATTTACGAACGGAGAAAGGAAACCAAAACCAAACATCCTACCAGGATTAGCGGTGTTTTTTGGTGAAGATCCTGTCGTCGCATCTTCGTCGCCGGTGAAACTCACCAACAACGTCGTAGCTGCATTGGGGGTTTCCTTCGGGCCCTCCAGAGACTTCACGGGTTTCCGGGTTATGAGGTCTGTAACCCTGGACCCCTGCACAAGTCTCTATTTAAAAAGATAAAATATATTATTTTCAGCAAGATTTAAATAAAATAATTTTATTAAATATTTTATTACAGTTACGTCCAAAAACCAAATTTCACCAATGACTTGCGTCATCCGATGTTAGGTCTCTCCTAGGGTAAACCCGCTACCCCGGACGCAACGATGCCCTCATATTTCGGATCCGAGCACCCATTTACGAGTTATTCCACATTTCAAAGAAACCCATAAGAGTGCTTAATTTAATAATTTAATTAAATTCAGACATTTTTTCCAGGCTCACCGGGCCTCAGAACAGCATGTCGTCAAACCGACTGGTCTCATAAGGATTCCCACATAATATTAAAATAAAAGATGGAGAAATATAAGACACTAAAAATATAGTTAAAATATAAACATGAAGTGTTAAAAATTTCCACTTTAGGGTGTTTATTTATTATTTTATATGATATTACTAGATTATAATTGTCTTATGATTAATTTTATACTCATGATGTTGATTAAATGGAATGTATTATTAGTAACTTACATTTATTTATTGATTGATACTTATTTATTCATGATGGATTCTATTATACATAAATCATAATGAGTATATGAGCTCAATACTTATCTTCCCCTTTCCATAGGATATGATATATGATATTATAAAACATATAAAGGATAATATAATGAACATAAATTACATGATAATTATAATAACCCATATAGTAATTGATACCATTTACCCATATAGATATGTTTATTTTGTAGTTCAACATTCCTGATGATTATTAACTTACTAAATGTGTGAAATTAGTTAGTGATGAAACATAGTGGATGAAGTGTAACCAATTCCCTTTGTAAATATTCATATATCCTTACTAACAAAGAACATAAATCATGTTTTGGAACTAAGAATATCATTTTCATATTAATGTAGCTAACCCGAATTATAACGAATAACAGTACACATATAGATAATCTTGTATTTTTATATCTTGATTCATATATGATTGATTGCATAATGTGATAAAAGTCTCTATATTGAAAAATAATTATTAATCACATGGTGGATGAGCAATTGATTATGGACCATTGAATGATATTCAAGGAAATAGGATATAATTAAAGTGAAAATTTTATTCTATTTTTTTATTTGAAAGGAGATGTATATATTAATGGTGATCACTAATCCAAGAACACATAACATATTCATGAAGATAAAAACCATTCATTGATAAAATATAGTTGATATTATATGTTAATTACAAAACATATAAATCGTGAGATACAATGAGGATAAAGTTGGCCACATCAATGTATAGCGAATAAGGAGTAGCATTGTATAATGATAACTATAAAATATTAATGTGGAATACTGAAGACTACATCTATAATATATAACAAATTATTGACTATTTTATTGATGTAGTTAAATTATACTTTTGAAGGGAACTACCATCTCAGGTATTTTCACCATGTAATGATATAAAATCTTGTGAATTTAATATATTGAAATAATTTTATAACTCCTACATCTCAATAGAGAAATAGGAGAATTACTTTCCGAAAAAACTGTGAAAAATGGAACACATCAAGTAAGTAAAATACAATAAATCAATTTCTATCATATAATAGTTTTTGATAGAAAAGTCATTCCAAATTGTTTATATAGTGATACATAATTTCATTAATGTACTAATAGTTTTTAAGAGAAAAAATAATATTTTTGACATAATACATGATATAATGGTTCGATATCAATGGAATGTATGGCTCATATATAATTTATATAGAACCAAAATTTGATAATCAAATATATTCATCTTCATTATCCATATAAATCATTGACGATCCCTTTAGATTAACTATTTTCTTGAGGATATAAATCAAATCACCTGGTTTTCTGATATCCCAATAAGTTGTGAAATAAGGGAAATGAATCAATAATAAATGGGTGAGAATAATCAATATCATTATATCATTAGAATAGTAACATCATTAAAATAATAATTGTCCAATTTGATTCAGACAAGGAATATTTACTTTTCATAATAATGTATAATCATAATATTATTGTCAAATACCTGTTATTATTATTATTAATGATAGAATCATGTGCCCACAAAACATTTTTTTAATAATCAAAACATCGTAATTGTGAAAAAAATAAAGCATCTTGTTCATTAACAATACGCATAATCTTATCAGATATATATAAAATTATCCAATGGATTGGAGGGATATATAATTCATGTTCCACCAATAAAATCATAAATTTATTATGATTAAGAATTATAAATGGATGGGTAATTATCATAGTCATGACATAACCCATGAAAAATTCAAGTTTTCAAAAAATATTTCACAGACCATACATCATGAAATATACATTATGATTCCAAAATTATTTTAGGATATCATAAATTGGCATAAAATTTAATTTTCATATTTATAAGGAGAAATAACTCATTATGATTGATGATATAGTTTATTAATTTAAGATTATATTAAAAAAATTACAAAAATGTTTTTATGAATCTTTATAGAATGGTAGACACATGTAGGTCCCAAAAAGAAAATAAAAAATATTAAATGAAACTATTTTGGAATTTAGTGAAAATTACATATTAAAATCAATATGAAATATGATATAACACGATAAAAAGAGATAGGGTTTCAGAATCCCCATTTCATAAATCCAACGATAATTAATTTTTTACACATATTAAATAATAATGATAGTATTATAAAATTATTTATGTAGAAGTGAATTAATTTCATTTTTTAAGAATTTCTAAATCATAAAAATAAGATTATAATTCAAAATTTCTTAGGATAAATTGAATTTTTTTGATATAATGTATTCTATAAAAATTTCATGTTTCCTTTGATTTATTTATTTCTATTCATGGTAATTTTTTTGAATTACTATAATTAATTATATATTAATAAAATAATTATAATTATAAATTTTTTTATCAAAAATAATTTATTATAACAAATATTAATGTTTTTTATAATAAAATATTTGGAAACATACTTATTGGAGGTTAATAGTTCATTATAGGGACATTTTTAGAAGGAGATGAATGAGATATATGAAAACTAAATAGGTCTTTAATATAATATTTTATATTTTTCAAAATTATTAATATAATACATACATATTATCTAATTAATAATATATTCATTAATGTTTAATGGGGAAGAAAAAAAATGTATTCTGTAAAAAAAAGTTGATTAAAACATACCCTCTTCACAGTGAAACTTCTATTTCAAGACACTATACTAGAAGGAAATATTAATTTCATCTAAAAAACATATATATGGATTTTAAATGGATTAATTAAGATAAAAATTTTATATTATTGTATTTCATATGTGAGGGTGGAGTGGTTTTTGAAAGGTGTGTAGATGGTTTATGTATACTAGTATAGAGGGGTTTTTTAGTTTAAATATATAATATGAAACAATATTAGAGTTAAAATTTGAAATTATGGACTTTTTTACATACTATATAAAATATAAATATAGTATAATATTTCTAGAAATTTTAACAACTTTATATATCATATCCAAATGTTTTTTAATAATTAATTTCGAAATATTGAAAAAAATATTGTTTTTATGGGATTAATTTGGAATTTTATATAGGAAAAATAAATTTTTTAGGAAAACATTTTATTATATTTAAATGATACATTTATAAAATTTAATAGGTTATTTATTTTAATAACGTTTATATATGTAATTTGGACATTATTACAAAGTTAATTATGTAATTTAAAATACACAGGTTTTGAAAAAACTGAATGTTTACAATTTTCTTAAAAATTGAATTATTTCAGTTAACTAACAAAAATATATCCCATGAATAATATTAAAATTATTATTTAAAAAATATCATTAATATTATAAAAATAATTTTCTAAATGTGTAATATTAATTTTTCATATAAAAAATATTATTTTTTTACAAAATAAAGAAAACTAACGTCTATTAAAAAATTTTGCTATATTTTTTTGAGATTTGAATCATGATTCTTATTTGATAACAAAAAAAATTAAATAAATAGATTACTCGTGATAAATATTATTTATATTATATTTTATCAATTTGATGCCAAATTACTATTCCAATACTAAGGATACTAATCACATTGGTCATGTTACCATTGTTTATTGTCAGGTTTCGAATTCAATATTCATATTACTATTCTAGTGGTAATGTTATATTCAATCAATACTATATCATTAATATAATAATAATTTTCTTCTATTATAACTATCATTCTCTATTAAAAAAATTTCTAATGTCAATGGTTTACAAATACTTTTTTTCATTTCTATTATTTTGGTTGTTTTTTTCATTCTATCTTATTGGATGGATTCGAATTTTCCAATTTTACTTTTATTGATTTATATTCTTTTTCGCATTCGTAATATTTTGATTTTTCATGGGTTTATTTTTCTTATTACGATAAATATCATTATTAATTAATTAATTATTTTGGTATCATTTTGTTCCATATGTATATTGTAATATAATAGAACAAATATTTATTTCCAGATTCAATTATTAATTATAAACATTGGGTTTTTATTATTTAAAGGAATATGAGTTTGTCACAATATAAGATATAAGGATTATCTTGTTAGTGGGTGTAATGAAATCAAATGAAATCAATTTTACCTATTACAAACAAATTAATGATTTGGGGGATCATTCTAAAGAGTTCCTCGAATGTCAAGTGAAATTAAAGTAAATGAATCTATGGAGGAAATTCCATTAGTATAGAAATATTATAGAGGAAATTTAGAATCATATTAATTTGTTGGATTTTACACTTATCCTTATATCTTGATGTTCAAATGTTTTATTATATTCATCTTCTACAGAAATTTTTAAATCTATATCAATTTTTACTAGAATCACATTACAACATCAACAATTCGATGATGATTTGAATGTTGATACTCTTATTGGGATATGGACTTCATCTTATTTATTTATCTTCTCTCAAATATATTATTTTGTTAATTTTCTTATTGTAAATAATTTTTCCTTCCCCTATTTTATTTTGATGTAATTTTTTATCATCATTGATTCTCTCATTATTGGTCCTCTATCAATTATTAGGTATGTTATGTTAAATTTGATATTCGGTATGAACCTAATATAGTCTACTATGTTGAGGATGAACCTGAAATCTCATGAGAATTTACATCTAACATATGAGTTCTAATTACTATTCATAAAGTATATTTTTCTCATATGTTTTGGGAGAAACACATAATTCAATATATATCTATTATATTATTGTTTTGTGATATATATTTTTGATTTATTTTATTTTCTAGCACAAGATAATGTTTTTTAGTTTTAAATAGAACTCATACCTGGTGATAATCATATTTTAAATACTCTATAATGAAGGTACATGGTTGAGTTATTTGAATAAAAAAATATCATGTTGGATCATGATAATAGATTATTATTTCTATTTATTCTTTCTAGTGATATCATATTATTTTTATAAAAATATATTTTGGTTAATGATGCTTTAAGTAGACAATTGGGAACACAAAAAAATAAATATTTAGAAAATATATCATGCACCATATAACATTGATCTGATTAATCAATTATGAAGAGAAAAATACTTCCCCATGTTTGATATTTGATATGGATGTCATTAACTCTAGGTAAAGAGAGTGATAAAAAATAAAATCCTTTATAATGACATGTAGTCATTTTATATTTCTATAAATTCCATTATGATAAATAAATGGTTCATTAATAATATGTTTTTAATAAATTGATCCATTATATATTTCAATGATTAATATGTGGTTTACATTATAGAATATGTCTTAAAACATAAAATGATCATGGAATATAATAAAAAAGGTTGAGGATTTTTCTATTCACTCTATTAATGGAGAATTTATTTTTCTAATTTTAAAATTATGAATTTTGGACACAATATTTATCATTATAAGGTAATATAATTTTACATGAGGGTATATTAGTGGATCCTTGATATATGGTTACTATTAGTCAGTGGTCCAAACCATCCATTATAACTATTATCTACTTTTACTTAAACTCGATTGATACCACTAACAGTTTGGGGGATATTTATCATGATAATATAATCCATTCACCATATTTACCCATAAGTGAGAAAATGACATTTGTATTGAAGAATGTGAGGAGAACATAAATGATATAATTAGATGGTTTTTTAATGTGCATTTGCTTAAAATACAAGGATGTTGATTCATTTTGTTGCACATAATGAGGTATCAAATAAGGAAATGATATGAATACCCATGAAAAATGAAATAGGGAAATAATTTCCCTTTCACCAATTGAAAAATCATAAGTAACATTATGTGACATAGGATTAGTGATTTCCAATGTTATATTTTCCAGGAAGACAATGATTCATTATGTTTATTTTTAAAGGTTTTATAAATATAATATGATTATAAATTATTGTTGTACATATTTAGAAAAATAATAGTTTTACTTTAACCAAATAATATAGTTTGAGGGGATCAGTATTTATGATTATGTATTAAATTCCCACCGTGGAAAGTTGAAAAATGTTATCGATATTCAAATATAGTATTAACATGAAAATAATTCCATGATGATAATTGAAAGAGATCTATTATTTATAGATAAGTAGACGTTTTATCTTGAAATCCTAAAGAATGGGAATATATCATATCATTAATAGATGAATTTTCAACAATCCGTCCATGAGAGTATTCTGATTCTTCAATGTGATGAATAAGAAGTGAAAAATTACTTAAGGAATATCCAAGAGATTAATCCTGATCATACAAGAATAATAATTTTAAAACCAATGTTTCTTTTCTATCAATAATGGACATAAATTATGAGATATTTGATGAAGCTTATTATTCATTATTCTATACTCATCGTAGAAGTAATGATTTGAATTTTTAGTTCTTATAGATTAACAATAAAATGTATATTATAGAATATTTATCTATAATTCATGTGTGTTTACATGTTAATTCATAGATATATATTCCTAAATTAAGGTTTCAATAATTATTCTTACTAGAATGGAAAAGATAAAAAATTCAATAGATTTCATCATCAAATTCCCATAACATCTCAATGGAATTATTTTATTTTGGAATTAGTTTATTTCCTTAAGAATTAACTAAATTTTATTAATATTAGAGAATATGTATCTAAATTAACATCTTAATGTTTTATACAATAAGGAAGTTGTTTGATTCCACAGATTACCACTAAAAATCATATCTGATCGAGATCTTAGGATTAGATGAATATTCTGGGAATAAAATAATAGGTTAAGGATATAATGTTGAGCTTAAAAACTAAATATATCACCTGTATACATATTATTAATCATATAAGATGAATCACTAACAAGTTAACATTTTATAGATTTCGTAATATATTTAAATAGTTTTTGGGATAAACTCCATTCAATGAAAGATTATTTTTTTCATAAATATATTTCACTTGAGGAGTCATATTGATCCTTAAGATGAACTATATAGTATCAAGTAAATAACAAACTATATTTAAATGATTTTGGAGAAAAATATTCTATTATAACATTATCCAACTTAGTAGATGGTGGGTAAGGTTATATAAATACAAAAAGACCTAATGAATGCTCAGAGTGGAGAAAGTGTTTTTACAGCAATCATTAAAAAATAAATATTTTGAATTTGGAGAGTATCTTTCACAGAAATATAATATTTGTCTAATGTTTATATATTTTTGCGAAATTTCAAGCTTATTCCATGATTTATATGTCCATTCGATTATTTTTATAATATTATATTGGTATCTTGTTACATGAAGCTTTCACTAAATATATATACAGTTCACAATGTTCTCCATGTATCTCACATGTTGTGGTACACATCTAAAATTTTATATATATATATACAACTCATAGGTAATACCTATAGTAATATGTATATCTTCTACTAAACAATATTAGTAGATTTTGTATAATAGAAATAATTTGATATGAAACAAGACAATTCATTTTATCAGTGATTTTTTGTGAAACCATAAATTTGAAGAAGTTATGTGGGAGCCTGAGGATTTGAGGAGGTCGATGTACCAGAATTTTCATGTATCAATTTGATGGAATTTTTATTATAAAATTATTATAAGGTTTCTTGAATAAAAAACCGAGCTAATTCTTAATATATTTATATATTAATAAATCTAATTTCTAAAATATATTTACTTTGATGAAAAACTGAGTATATGCATACAATTGAAAACTATTTCAATGTTATTATGTTATAATATTATTTTATCATAAATAATAATTTCATTACTCTTTTAGGTATATATTTTTTGATATTTTTAAAAATATTGATTCTTTTTAGAATATTGAAAAATACAAAAAAATTTAAATATTTTATTTTTATTTAATTATATAAAATACATTAAATGGCTCAATATATTATAGAATTTTTTATAATGTTATACAAGAACCAGTTTATTTAATATATTATTATTAATTCTATTATTTACTACATTAACAATATTTTAATATTAGAAAATTTTTTATCTTAAAAGTCATTTTTTTGAGAAACCAAATTTTATTCTCATTTTTTGGTCCATTTATAAATAATATAATGATAATTAATGTATATGAATTGGATAAAATGGATTATAAATTTTAATTTTTTTATGTAAAAATTTGGTAAATATTTCTCTTTATTTTTTGGAATTATCAATAGTATTTGTGATAAAATATATCACTTGGGTAAAGGATAAATAACGTAACAATGGTTAAGAATAATCTGATATGGGATTAAAAATAAGTCCAAATGATTACCTAATTTATTTTATTGATGTTCATTAAGACATATCCATCATTAATTAACATTATCTTGTTAATTACCATAAATTATTATACATTGTTGACACAATTAATGGGTTTTCATTGAACAAATCTTTATGAATAATTGTATGAAGTTAAAAAATTTGGGTAATGGATTATGGTTAAAGAATAATTTTATAAGTAATAGTATGTTATTATTGATTTTAAAAATTCCTATATTATATTTCAATAATTTTCATAATTATTTTAAACAGAATTTTCATTAATATTTCAAAAAAATAATTAATTGTATTTATTATTAAATAATATTTTATTAAATTAATTAAAATCATAGTAAAATTTCATTAGGAATAGTATTGTAATAATTGTTTTAAAGATTCATCCCATTTTGATTTTTGATAAAAATGTATCATTGTATTTAAACTTATAATCCTTTAAAATTGAAAAAGTTGTTACTGAATTTAATGATTAAATTATTTCACACAGTAGTTAAACAAAAATGAATAATCTTAAATACTGCTTAATCATAATCAAAATTTATGAGATTATTTTATTTTACCCCTATACTATATTAAATTTTAAATTATAGACTTATGGTTACACATCAATAGGAAAATAAATTTATCATATTTAACAATTTTCGTTGATTCCATGTGTGTCCTTTCGTTCATTATTTAAAGACACCAAATATTCTCTCTTCAATACAACACCTATAAAAAATCGATCAAATAAAACCTAAAAATGTAGTTATAACCATTATTTTACATGTCATATATTCATTTTTTGCGAAATACTTTCCTTGGGTCAATTAAGCGGTGATTTAATAGTGATCATTGAAAAAAGAGGTAATCAACATCACACAAGACATTCATTTTTCTTCTTCTTTTATATACTTAATTTATGTCCTAACTATTCGAATATAATAACAACAATATCTAAAACATATTTAGTTGTTGGAATTTTTATTTAATTACATTTATCCATATCATTATACATTAATTGGAAAAAATGTTTCTCATGCAAAAAGGGAATTACCGCCTCGAGACCCGATTTAATTTTTATTCCATTACTACCTCACAGAGATTATCATAATGATGTATATAGTTAATATATATGAAAAATATGTTATTAATAAAAATATATTTATAAAATATATCATCCAATTACATACCTTTCAACATGATGAGAAATTATAAAACCACTCATACGTACGTATGACCAACCATCTCTATAAAGCAATTTGATATATTTTTCTTATCTATTTCTCATAAAAAAATTAAATATGATTATAATTAATATGTATTATATTAATTAAATTATTATAATTTTGGATATTGTATATCCATTATCATGAAAAAGGCCATAAATATGAAATATAAACTGACATGCTAATTATAAATATTAACCCCCAAACAATGGTAATAATAAAATATTTTTATGGTGTCATAAAATTATTTAAATATATAATATTTTTTATTTTAGATATTAATATTGTAATATAATATATTTATAATTTAATTCTATAATATTTTTTATATGGAACATAATCATGGATAGTATATTTGAAATACAACATCATGAATTGAGAATAATGTAACTATAAGGCCCCAGACATAAAACTTACTTAACATTAAATTAAATGAATAATTCCCATTGAGGATCTTTTCGGGTTTAGGGTTTTATAGAATTAGATCTTAACTATTACATATCATAAGATTACAAAGTAGACACTTATACTATTTTTCTATAAAATAAAAACTCTTAAAAAGAAACATGTCTAGTTACATGTTTTATATAGCATGACTTTCCCTTGATCCCATCCTTGACACTATTCCACATTATGTCCTGTGAAAAAACATTTCAAAAAAAACTTGGGGTGAGCATAAAAATATCAGTAAGGGAAACACAAAAAATGAAAACTGTTAGTTTTTAAAAACAACAAGTAAACCATGTATAATTTATCAAAGTAATAAATTTCACCTTTATGAAGTAGTAAAAACTCTTCACTGAATAAAAGATCAATACTTACCCTTTTGTAACGAAAATATTACCATAAAACCCATATAAAGAACACATAACATATGAAGGTTACTTGAGACATAAACATACTTAAATGGAATAACCATACGGTCGACTTCCACACATATCACTTAATGTAATAGCAATACGGCCGACTTCCACACCCAATGCATTGGAGGTTATGACGTAACCATCCATCCTGGTATTCATAGCACCACCCGTCATATGGTTTATCATGTAACCACCCGTCAAATGTCCAAGTACCATTATAAAATCATAATACATAAAAAAATATAATGGAAAGATAACATTTCCACACTTTGATCACAATATATCACTTAAATATATTGACATAACAAATCCATTATAAAAACCCATTTTCAATACCAAAATACACAAAAGAGTACATGGTATTTATTTCATTTTAAAAATCATTACGGCTTGTTGAGGAAGCCAACATCCAAATAAAAATCATGGCGGCGGAAAATGTCATTGTCAAAAAGTACATTAAAAGAGACATTCCTTTTTTCGTTCTGTAAAATGATTCATTGGAAAAGATTCCTTTTGTATAAAATTAAATTTCAAAGGGGTTTATACACAATATAAAAGAAAGTCTTGTATTAGAACAAAATATGCCTCAATGAAAGGAGACTGTGATGAAGACCCATACAAAGATCATTTTTAAATAAAATAGATCTATTATTTGCATTCACTATAAGTACACATAATGAAAGTAAAAATACAAGATAGGACATAATAATATCATGACATAATTTGAAAGTAGGAGATTAACCCAAAGAACGGAAATTGTGTTAAGAAGTTCCCTTACCTCATGTGTGACGTGACTCGATTACTCTTTAACATCCTGGATAATAAACATGAGTTAATTTCTACTTTCTTAAGAACATTTTTCAAGTTAATTATTCCTTTTATATCACTTTTTACCATGTTATGAACATTATATAATTATTTAAGTCAATAATGGTCGTTTTGTCGATCATTGGTACTTGAGTCAAAAATAAACTCTTTATAATTACAAGTTGTTCATGTAGTAAAATATCCATTATATCAAAAATTATATTAATGATGTAGATATCATATATATCATATATATCCACTATATAAATGAATTTATAATATTACATAATCATTTAGAGGTAAGAAACGAAATGCACCGTTCATGGAGACGCTAAGCCATAGGTACGCATGAACACTACTTTCATTTATATGTCATATTAATGGATTTAAAATTAAATGAGAGATATTTATATTTTAATTCCAGAATTATATTCATCATTTAGACATAACATACATCATATATATCCAATATATATGTACCTATAATTGTACATTACATTTGGGGATAATAAATGAAATGCACCGTTCATGGAGATGGTAAGCTGTACGTACAGATGAATAATACTTTCATTTCTATCTCATACTTTGATGGAAATAAATAATAATGATATAAAGTTATATTATAATTCCATTAAAAATCATATATAATAACTTTAACTCCATCCTTTATACGTCCCACATATGGAATTAATGAATCAAATCACTTTGAGGGGGCGGTAGTCCGCACTTCCTAAAATGAAGATATCGCATTTACCCATAATGGAAACCATAAAGGTATGCCATAAATGAAAAATAAAAAAGATGAAGTAAAACATAAACATATTATATATCATATATAAATATAGTTACATCTTAATGGCCACCTTTGAAGGTGTAATATGAGTGTTAAACAATCATTGTTTCGTGAGGTAGAAATTCTCCATCCACAAAAAGAGTATGTTCTTTGACCATTAGATGTAGGTGTGTGTAAGTTTAGCAAGAATCCTTCACATAAAAACATCCTATTATATTTAAGATACTGGTGTTGTTGCAAAATAAAGGAATAAAAAATGTTTAGGGTATTGGAGAAGCAAAATAAAAGATAAGAACACAAGAGAAAACAATACCTTTAAAACGGGTAACTCTCTTTGATTTGAGCTCAAAGGCTTCATTGGGAAGACTTTTTCCCAAATTGAGTCTTGTAGGAGTAAGAGAGTGATGTGGAGAGACAAAAAGGGAAGGGTTTGGCCAATCCAAATGCTTGCGGTATAAGGGCTCAGCCTTAAACATTACATAATATTGAATTAAATGAATAATTTACATTGAGAATCTTTTCAGGTTTAGAGTTTTAGGGAATTAGGACATAACTATTACATCTAAAAATATTAAAAAGTAGGCACTTCTACCCAGAATCCACTTTCTTTATAAAATAAAAAATCTTGAAAAAAAGGCATGTCTAATTCCATGTTAAAGAGAGCATGGATTTTCCTTTATCTCATCCTTGACACTAATCATCCTTAAGTCCTGTGAAAAACATTTCAAAACATTGGATGAGAATTAAAGGATCAGTAAGGGTTATAAAATAGTGAATGAAAACATTTGTTCATAAATACATACAAAACATGAACTCTTTTACTTACCTCATTATTTTATAAGATTTATGAAAGACACATAGAAATCATAAATTATAAAGGTAACTTGTGGCATCCATACCATACTTACATTGTAGCTATCACAGCTATATAAGGAGTTACTTTGGAATACCCATCATAGTATATTCCGTAAATCTATTTGGACAAACATTCACGTTTACCTCCGTAACATTACCCAATGCATTGGAGAGCTATCTCGGGCTCACCCACCCTAGGTTTATCACGGAACCACCCATATATGTAATTAATGCCCAAGAAGCATAACATGATCTTAAAAAATAACATAAGCATAAAGGAAAGATAAAATGTCCACATTGCAGTAATAAATATAATTTCAAGATATTGAAATAATAAATCCATTCGATAAATCATTTTCAATAACAAAATACGTAAAAAGATTATTTGGTATTTATTTATCTTTTAAAAACATTCTGGCTTGTTATGGAAGCCAAAGATCAAATAATACTCACGACGGTGGAAAGGTTGTTGTCACCTCTTACATTAATGAAACATTCCTTTTTTTCGTTTAGTAAAACTCTTCATAGAAAAAATATTCCTTTTGAATATAAGTAATAGTCAAAGGTTTTTATGAATCATATAAAAGAAAACTGAAAATGCCTCAATGAATGGAGATTGAGACAAAGTCCCTTACCTCGTGTCCGACTTGACCCGTTCATTCTTTAATCTCATGAACAATAAACTAAAGTTAATATCTACTTGCTTAAGAACCATTTTCAAGTTTATTATTCCTTTTATATCACTTATTACCATGTTATAATCATTATGTAATCATTTAAGTTAATAACGTTCATTTTGTCGATATTTGGTACTTGAGTCAAAAATGGACTTCTTATATTTACATGTTGTTCACGTGGTAAAAAATTCATTATATCAAGAATTATATTCATTATTTTGGTATCATATGTATCATATATATCCATCATGTACATGTATTTATAATAGTACATTACATTTGGAGGTATGAAATGAAATGCAACGTTCATGGAGACGGTAAGCCGTACATACGCATGAACGCTACTTTCATTTCTATTTCTTATTTTAATGGAATTAGAACATAATTATACATAGGTATATTATAATTCCAGTATAATATCATATATAATATCATTAACTCTATCTTTTATACATCCCACATAGGGCATTAACGAGTCACATCACTTTGAGGGGGCGGTAGTCCACACTTCCTCAAATGAGATTATCGTATTTACCGACCATGGAAACCATAATGTTTGATATAATTGAGAATTACAGAAGCCTAAATAAATCATAAACATAATATATATCATATATAAATACAGTTCCATCATAATTGCCACCATTAGAGGAGGTAAGATGTAATTGAACAATCATTGTTTCGTGAGGCGTTAGTTTACCATCCACAGAAACAGTATTGTTGGCGCCAAAAATATGGCCCGAAAGGAAGGAACGAAAAAGACAGCCGGCGCGCTGCCTCGCGAAGCACAGCCGCGGAGCCCGTCCGCGGAGCCCGGCCGCGAAGCGTCCCGACCTTAGCGGCCCCGCGAAGCTCCAGAGGCGGTAATCCTCCGCGAACCGGTTTGACGTTCGCGAGCCGCCGCGAAGCTCCGGAGGCGGTAATCCTCCGCGAACCGGTTTGACGTTCGCGAGCCGCCGCGAAGCTCCGGAGGCGGTAATCCTCCGCGAATCCATTTGACGTTCGCGAGCCGCCGCGAAGCCCAGAAGGCGGCGCGCGAGCCCTGCATCGCGGCGCCCCTTCCCTATAAATACTCGACTCCCCCTGAGTCCCAGGGGGACAATCCGACCTTTCGGCTTCTCCTCTCCCGAATCGCGAAGCAAGCTTTGCCCCGGGGATCATGAGCTCCACGAGGTATTCCTACTTCGCGAGACGACTCTGGTTTGTTTCGTTCTGAGCCCCTCTTCCGAGAGGGATGCCCTTCGCGAAGCCCAATGGCGTTCGCAAAGGAAGGGGATTCCCAAGGGAACCCGGGCAGCCGCGGAGCACTCGTGCTTCGTGAAACACCCAACCCACGCTAGTAATCCCTATGCCAAGGCAGTATAACTATGCATCGCGAAGCACATTGCTTGGCAGGACACTGCTTCGCGAACCATTCCTTCTTCGTGAGGCAGTGCTCCGCGAACACTGTTCCACTTCGCGAAGCACCACCCACTCCCACCTATGCCCCATGCTAAGGCCAAGGCACCCCACTTCGCAAAGCACACTCCTATGCTTAGCGATTCCTCCTTCCGTGCGACCCTCCAGGTTTGCACGATGTGATTTCAAAGTCCCATGGACAACACCTCCCGTAGCGTTGCTTTGCCCAATGCTCCTTCGCATAGGCACGCTAACGGCTATTGCTTCTTCGCATAGCCACGCTAACGTGGACCCCTCGATGGCTCCTCCCTCGACCCCCCTCTACCATGGCCTTACTGGTACCTTCCCTTCCCCAAGGACCAGAGGGTACCAGTTATGTAAGCCCTAGGGGTGTGGAGTGAACCCACCTCGTCCGAGCTGCAGGACGTTAAACTGCCAAGCACCACGTCCTCAACACATGACGTTAAACTGTGACCCAACCTTGTTTCCCTCACAAAGGGTCCCCCCAACTCGAACATTTTTTACACCACTCGTCTCCACGGGAATGGAACTCTTCCGCACATGGAATGAGATCCTCCTTGTCGGAGTGGTGTATGTTCGTAGGGGAAGGGTCGCCTCAGAGCGTAAATCCCTAACCTTTGGTACGGATGATTGCACCCGTGCATCTCGGTACTCCCCCACTACCAAGGTCAGTGGGGAACGTGATAGGGAACGAGGAACCTCCCATTGTCGGACCAAGGTCCATCTTTCCCGCGCTTTGTCGCACCATGGGCCTCCATCCTGGAGTAAGTCCCAACACCATGGGCCGCCCAACGCGTAAGCCCCTCTTCGCTTCTCACGGATGCACCCTTCGCGACGTGATCGTCAGGTCCTTGCAACCACTTGTTTCTCACACCGAGCATGACTCACGTGGGCTTAGAGTGAGCACCGACCCTGGAAAAACCCATCTGAACTACGAGGTCTTTGATCCATGTCAAGGCATGGTACGTAGGAAGCCTCCATGAGGTTCAAGAACACCATCAGTGGACCAAGGTCTACTTTCACGTCGGCTCCCCGGCGAAACCTGAACTACGAGGTCTTTGATCCATGTCAAGGCATGGTACGTAGGAAGCCTCCACGAGGTTCAAGCCCACCAACAGTGGACCAAGGTCTGCTTTCACGTCGGTTTACCGACAAACCCTTCTGAACTACGAGGTCTTTGATCCATGTCAAGGCATGGTACGTAGGAAGCCTCCATGAGGTTCAAGCCCACCATCAGTGGACCAAGGTCTGCTTTCACGTCGGTTCCCCGGAGAAACCTGAACTACGAGGTCTTTGATCTATGTCAAGGCATGGTACGTAGGAAGCCTTCACGAGGTTCAATCCCACCCGTCGCTCTTTCACGTCGGGTCTCATTCCAGTCCAGCGGTAAGCCGTTGTGACCATTTGAACTACGAGGTCTTTGATCCATGTCAAGCCATGGTACGTAGGAAGCCTCTACGAGGTTCAAGCCCACCCGTCTTTCACGTCGGGTTTCACCCCCGTCCAGCACGACGTTAAACTGCACCCCGGTCCAGTGGTAAGCCATTGAGACCCACCATTTGAACTACGAGGTCTTTGATCCATGTCAAGGCATGGTACGTAGGAAGCCTCCATGAGGTTCAAGCCCACCATCAGTGGACCAAGGTCTACTTTCATCTGAACTACGAGGTCCTTGATCCATGTTAAGGCATGGTACGTAGGAAGCCTCCATGAGGTTCAAGCCCACCATCAGTGGACCAAGGTCTACTTTCATCTGAACTACGAGGTCTTTGATCCAAGTCAAGGCATGGTACGTAGGAAACCTCCACGAGGTTCAAGCCCACCCATCACCCAATTCACGTTGTGTTCTACCTACGTCCAGTATGACGTTAAACTACATCCCGGTCCAGTGGTAAGCCATTGCGACCCAACCCCCATTTGAACTACGAGGTCTTTGATCCGTGTCAAGGCATGGTACGTAGGAAGCCTCCACGAGGTTCAAGCCCACCCGTCATTTATTCACGTCAGGGTTCATTATCATCCCGCATGACGTTAAACTGTATCATTTGAACTACGGGGACTTTGATCCTTGTCAAGGCATGGTACGTAGGAAGTCTCTTCAAGGCTCAAGCCCAACTTCGCTGTCTCCCTCCTGCGACGGTCCCATCTCATTCTCAACCGTCTCTGCTAGACGTTAATCTTGCAACATACCCTGTGTTGAACATGGGAAGCTGAGGAAAACCTCAGATACGTGTCTATGACATGTAATTCCCTGCTCTCGATGTGGGATGCCTCGGGCTTCCACGCCCTCGAGAAGCCTTATGATTGAGGATAACAGACAGACATGCCAGGTACTCCAGCATCCAGACACGCTACTGATGCCTCAAACGTGATTACTCCCCTGACCGAAGGTTGCTGCCCTGACTGGACCCTTTGGAATGTCCCGACAGAAGCAGTGTAATTAACCGGCGTCCATGGAAACATGACACTGGGAAGAGTTTCACGAACTACGTATTAAATCTATAAGGGAGACCCAGACTAGGTGACGAGTTCTGAGGAGGAATCCACAGGAGGAAGAACCGACATCCCATCATCCCGTTTCGATCAAGGAGCAGACGTACCTGAACAAGGAACGAATTCCGCCCGCCTTTGGAAAGCGGGAATGAGGGGCAACAAAGCCGCGCGTCCCCCTCCCCCGCGGACGGATGCGCGCGCGCCCCGGCGAAAGCGTCGGAAACAGAAATGGTGAACCCGACGTGAAATTCTTCTCCTCAGCAAGGAGATTAGTAGCGTTCGAGACACCAGTAGATTGACGTGTCACCGGATTCAGATATTTGTTGCCTGGTCCCGCCAAGTAAATGGCGGGCCTGTCGTGGAACTCACCAGAAGTCGGGGTAGTAGAACGTGGGGCGCTCCGCTCCGCAGCGTGTTGGCGTGGATCCTTCTCACAGACAAGGAGGATGGAAGAACACTGGGGCACTGGCTGTCAATCCTTTTCCTCTCAGTACTGATGAGTTGATCCCTTCGTTTGCCAGGAACCTGGTTGCTATTTCAGAGATGCGGTCACCATCCGCTCCTCGCCCGCGCAGGGGCAGGGGCAACACCACTACGGCCACTCCACATGGCGCCACTACCGCCACGACGGCTGCCACGTCACGGGATGCGGGACGTCCACGTCCCCTTTCCCCATCAGAGGTCATCCAACGAAGGGTGATCAACAGCCTCGTGCGCAGGTATGAGGAACAAGGGGTCATCCCGACCAGGGATATGGCCCGTTTGGACCTGGAGGCTTCCAGGCCCCGCCGTCAACGCCGCCCTAACAGGCCGCGCAGGGAGCCCCCGCTCCCCACTTCGACATTCAACCGTTTCGGGAGCCTATCCCCAGAACGCCTTGACGACTCTTCGCCTTACGCCGAAGAGGCAGGCGCAGTCCGGCTCAGCCCGCTCAGGGCCCCGACCCAGGACCCCCAGGCGAGAGCTCCCGTCCGGCCACGTCAGCGCCGCCGTCCGGCCCCGCAGGAAGAACAGGCAGACTATGTCCCTGCACCACCTGCACCGGCCCGCCTGACCCGACGTCAGCGCCGGGCCCGGGCTGAGGACGCTCGCCTAGCCGCATCCACGTCAACAGCTATAGTGGCCCGAGCCACCGCCGACGTACATTATGAAGCCCTCGCCTACATTGAGCAGGGGAACCCCTTCGCCCAACCAATATTGAGACCCCAGCCGCCCCATGGGCAGGCCGGGTTGACGCTCCGGGTTGCAGGCCCCAGTGATGATCGTCGCGAACTAACCCGCGGTGATGCCACCCCGTACGGAGGTCCTCCCCGTACCACTACTCCACAGAGCGTGGGCCTTCCCCGCTCCGAGGTTCGTCGTGGAGGCATGCCTCGTGCTGCCCCCATCCTGCAGGAAGACCTGCCCCGGGGCAGTGATGCTCAGCGCGGAAACATTTCCCGCGCCCGCTGTACAGGGTATGAAGTCCATCCTTTTGAAGGCACCGTCCATCCGGTCCTTCGACGTGGGGGCCCCCCCTACGTCCTCTCTGCGACTGGCGAAGATCCTTCTCGCCCCAGCAACTCAAGGAGTGAAGGTCAGTCTCGCTCCACTCGCATCGACCATGGAGGCCTTCCCCATGCTCCTGCCGGTTCCAACAGAGGCCCCGCCCACGCAGGTACTGTTCATGGAGGTCCTCCCCATGTACCCTTTGATATTTGCCCTGGTGCCCCCGGCACCCCGGCTGTCTCAAGTGGGGGCCCTCTCCGCCACGGCGCTAGTGCCGCCCCAGGGCTGCCTGATAGGGGTCAACCCTGTCCCGAAGAGCCACCCAGGGGCAGAAGAGCGGGTCGTCGCCACCACAAGAAGAATCCTGGGAAGGACCAGGGGGGGATCAAACCTGCCCGCTTCTCCGATTCGGAAGCGGAATGCGATTCAGCGATGGAACCTTCTCCCAGCTCCTCCGTATCAAGGACTGGGGTAGGAACCAGACGCGTCAGCCTCGTTCTCCCAGAATTTGAGGTCCACCGGATTCCCATCTCTCTCCGCAGGTATATCCAGGAGGAAGAAATCCTGGGAATTCCGCAGGTTTCGACCGCGCAGTCACCGCCACCGTCACCTGAAGCGCCCTCTACCTCTACTCGGGATCACGAGGAGCTGTTTTGGGGGTCAACGGTGGTAGAGCCACGACATGACCGGACACTGGTAACGGAAATTCCCGTACCCGAAGCAGTGGTTGTTAGCCCGTCCTATCGTGACATTGTGGTCAGGTCACCTCGCTCTTCAGAGGAGGGCCCAGAGTACGGTGGCCAGTCTGCTCGCTCGCCGTATTCTCCACCGTCGAGTTTGCTATCCCAGAGGTCCGTCTCGGTACCGCTACCGGTCCCTCAGCCACCCCCGGTTGATGAGTGGGGAAATGTAGGGCCGAACCCCGAGGACGAACCCAGGAGCTTCTGGAGTATTCTTGCAGCGGACTACTTCCCAGAGAAGTTCTGGCCCACGGCGACGCTGAATTTTCGCGTACCCGAATCGCTTACCCCTGAAGAAGTGGGATGCTTTTGTCGGACCCTGTGGGCGACGCACTTCCGCCTCCGTTGGGAACGGGTAGTGTACCCCAGGAGTCGTGAGCACTTCGAGGAGATTGGAAAACAGTGCCGCCTAATTGATGCAGCGGCGCTCCTTGCGGCCCAGCACCCCGAGTCGCCCGGTCACCAGAGTGCCCTCCAACGAAAATCCGTCCAGAGTTTCAAGGCACTCTGCATGATCATCAGGGAAGCCACCCCTCATGTGCAAGTCCGTGGTTGGGGACGCTATGCCGCTCTCCTCTTCGACCCTATCCGACGACAGCCCGATTCGCTATGCGACATTGAGGATATTCGCTCAAGAGGGGTCACAGTCCACATGGCCGACGTTGTGGATAAGGAAGATGAGCTTGAGTTCCTTGATGGGGACTTACCATCCGAGGGCGTACCGCCACTACTCGACCCATCAGGGAGAGTCACCCGTCAGCAAAGGAACCTGCTAGGCCTCCCCGTACCCACCGAGTCACTGGCACTCGGTCGAAGCACTGGCAAGGGTAAGGAGCATGTCGGGATAGTCAAGCACTCCGACCCGTCCGCCTCTGTGCAGAAAACGGACGAAGACCCTGAGAAGGCCACGTTGCGCCAGCAGCTTGCTGAGCAGAAGAGGCTGGTCGACGAACTCTTGGCTGAACGCGCCGCAGAGCGACGACCCGACTATGGTAATCCCAGGCCGGGGCAGCAGGGGCAGGAACAATTTCCCCCCAGTGAGATGCCTCCGGTCAACCCTGATCATGCTGCTGCCACGGACAGGGCGGAAGCCGGAACGTACGGCAAGAGGGCGCGATACGTCTCGCCAAACCCCCCTGAGCGACGGGGCAATCTGAAGAACCCAACCCGGGTTCCCCCGGTCGCCCAACAGGTCGTCCAACCAGTCAACCCGCGAGCAACAGAAGCCGTCTACCGTGTTGAAGAACCTGGCAATGCGCTTGTGGTTAGGGACCCCCGTCAAGACAGGGACCCCCACCCGGAGGACCTTATTGCGGCACTCACAGCCCGCCTCGAGGCGTTGGAGACACGGCAAGTGGCGGTCCCACCGGACGGCAAGCCTTATCCCGCGTGGGTGGATGATATGCCCGCGCCTCCGGGTTTTGGGAACCCCACTTTCTCGCCTTTTAACGGGACAGGGGACCCACCCCAGCACTTGGCTCATTTCTCTTCCAGGTGTGGCCCCATGCTGGGGACCCCGGCTCAGCAAGAAGCCGCTAAGCTCCGATGTTTTGTACAGACGTTGGAAGGCCCGTCATTCGTCTGGTACTACCAGCTCCCCATCGGATCAGTGACCGGTTGGGAGGATCTTCGCCGACAGTTCTTGTACCAGTTCAGCTCCACCACGCGGAAGACCAGCATCGCGGACCTCTTTAAGTGCAAACAGAGGCCTGATGAGCGGGTTGCAGACTTCATCGCCCGGTGGAAAGGACTTACGTATTCTCTCGATATGCCGCTGACTCAGGAGCAATTACTGACGATGTGTGTGGGGAACGTAAAGACAGAGCTGGTACCCTCCTTGATTACCCAGAACTACCCTGGGGGGTTCTGAGACTTCTCGGATAAGGCCCAGCGCCTCGAGGAGGCCCTGCAACAGGCTAGTCAGGCACGTTTGCTACCCCCTATGATCCCAGCCAGGAGGGCCGCCAGGGCTGAACCCGCCGCAGTGGCTCAAATAGAAGCCCCGAGGCAGCTGGAATTGTTACCGGCGGCACCACCCCCGCAACCCCGCAGAGGTCCTCCACCTCAAGCACAGGCTCCTGCCCAGCAGCGACCGCCTCAGAACCGACAAGTTCCCCCGCGCAACGCGCCACCGCCACCTAGGCGAGACAACCAGGCGCCGCCCCCACGGCAGGCCCCTCCGGTCCCTCGACAGGATCAGGCCCCCAGGGCTCCTTACCCAGAAAGAAAGTACCATACATATTCGTTTAACGAAAATCAGGTCCCTGGTTACTTCCGAAGTGCTCTAGAGCAAGGGATCGTGCGTCTGCCTGAGTGCAGGAGGCAGGCAGAGGCGCATCTCACTGATCACCCCAACTACTGCCCTTATCATCGGATCCTGGGGCACACCATCAAGCGATGCTATGTGTTTAAAGACTGGCTTCAGGACCAGGTCAACAACAACATAGTCAAGTTGGGCCCAGCGCCAGCGCAGGTGGCAGGCTTCTTTGCGGGATCAGAAGTCGGCAGTGACAGCGAGGGTGAGTGGCAGCAGGTCCCTAGCCGCGGGTCCCAGAAATACGACAACTGGATGGCTCGAAAAACTGTCGTCTGTGCCCAGGGTATCATCCGGGCACGCTTGAAGCAGTCGGAACCTTCAGAAGAAGTAGTTGGCGCCTCAACATCGTCTTCACAGTCGACCTCTGCCCAAAAAGGCAAGCAGCGGCGATGCAAGAAGAAGCAACGTGCACCGCCAGTGCCGTCGTCATCCCGCACTCTCGGCGACTTTATGCCTCCCGAAATGGGCATTCCCCCCGGAATCTGCCCAGCGGTGGATGACTCTTCGAGTGACAGTCAAGGGTACGCTTCGGTTAACACCGTGGAGCTGGTAAATCCCTATATGACTCCCGACGAGGGGGAACCCCAGGCAGACCGCCCCAACGTTTCCAGCCGACGTCAACGTCAGCGGAATCGCAATCGCGCCGGTCACCGAGGTATGTCAGCAGGCACTTGTGACCAAGCCGTGCACGCTACCGAGACTAGGCAGCAGGCTCAGCACAGATCTCAGCACGCGCAGACCCATCCAGCACCCTTGGCTCTACCTCCACCGCCGTTCGTGTTGCTGGATCAGGGAAAGCCGCCTCGTTCGTATCACAGCCAGTCTCGCCCGGCGACGGGCCAGCCCCCGCTGTTCGATCTTAGCCCGGCGACTACTCTCCAGGCTTCTACTAGCAGGCAGCAGGATGTACCCAGTGCTAGCCGACCGCCAGTTCAACCAGCAGGACCCGCTATGCCTCCAAATGCCGAAAAACCCCCTGTAAGCAGAGGTTCGCGTTTGGCACGCAAGTATGATGTCCTAAAGCACCTAGCCGGCATTCCGACGAGGCTTTCCATCCTTGAGGCCCTGCGCTTGTCATCCGAGATGCGCGAGGCACTTGCCGAGGCCCTAAGGAGCCCCCTCCAGTTCGAGACGGAAGTGGCAGCCGCGGAGGCCTTCCATACCGAGACGATTGAAAACGCCGAATGTCAGGCGGTTATCTCGTTCTCTGGTGAAGATGAAAACCCTCCTATACAGGGGCACATTCGCCCACTGTATATCACTGGCCACTTTAACGGTGTGGAAGTCCGTCGCTGCCTCGTTGACACGGGTTCTGGAATCAATCTAATTCCGACCCGGACGCTGCGAAAGCTGGGTTTGTCCGAAGGTGATTTGACTCCCTCTGACCTCGGGATTCAGGGGTACGACAGGACAGAGCAAACCCCGGTCGGCAAGATCCGTCTGAGGACCCAGTTCGGTGGCTTAATTTCCAGCACCGAGTTCATGGTTGTTTCTCAGGACACCGCCTACAACGCATTGATGGGCAGGCCATGGCTCCATCTGCATGCATCGGTTCCCTCGTCGTATCACCAGTGCCTTAAGTACTCGCTCAACGGTCGAGTAGGCGTGCTCCAAGGAGACGCGTCCCCTTTCGCTTCTTGTGAGGCCCGCTATCTGGATGCGGGTTATTACAAAAGTAAGGACGGGCAGATCCTGGTCAGCGAGGATGAGCCCGCCCCAATCACATGTGATCCCTGGGCGAGCATGGACGATGCCTACATCCTCCCGATCCACCGGTTGGAGGCCACGACCCCCGACATGGGACAATGTTTCGTTGTTTCGGGTACGCAAGGAAGGCATGTTCCCGCGTCCAAGCGACGGCGGAAAATCACCTCGTACTCCTACATCAACCAGGATCGGGTCATCCCGGAATCTCCAACCCTTGTACGGTACCGGGATGTCAAGCTCATGACAACGGCGGTGCGCCATACGTGTCTATTTCGCCGGGCTGGAATCAACCGACTCTGGCCGACACGTCACCACTGCTTTGATATCATCAAGCGTGGCCCCTTAGGCCGAAGGCCGGATGGGATAGGGTCAGATGCATTCATTGCTATGGTCTCCACGACAAGTGAGTCTCCTGATGTGATGACCGATGCTGCCCAAGCCGGCACCAGCTGCCCCTCGGGTTTTGAGAGCCCAGAAGTACCTTCCGTCACGGGAAATCCCCCCACGGCTGGGGAGGAAGACTTGGAGGATGCTCCCCCAGCCTTTGAAGAAGGCGTCTCTACCACGGTCGATGAGCTGGTACAGGTGAACCTTGGTAGCGAGGCAGATCCAAGACCCACATTAATCAGTGCGGCCATGTACCTCGAGGAGCGGCAGCAGTATGTAGACTTCCTCAGACAGCACCGCGATGTGTTTGCCTAGAGTTACGATGAGATGCCAGGGCTGGACCCCCAAGTGGCCGTCCACCGTCTGGGCCTCCCAGTAAAACATCGTGGGTTTAAACAGCCGCCCAGAAAAATGCACCCTTCCCATGGCGCTATGGTTGAGGCCGAAGTTGATAAGCTAATCAAGGACAACTTCGTCAAAGAGGTCCAGTACCCCAAATGGCTCGCCAACATTGTGCCAGTCAGGAAGAAGAATGTGCAGATTAGAGTCTGCATCGACTTCCGCGATCTCAATCGCCACTGCCCAAAGGATGACTTCCCACTCCCGGTGACAGAGCTGTTGATTGACGCCACGGCCGGGTTCCAAGCCCTCTCTTTTATGGATGGGTATTCCGGGTATAACCAGATCCGGATGGCCCCCGAAGATGAGGAGTCCACTGCCTTCAGGGCTCCCCAGGGTACCTTTTGCTACCGGGTAATGCCATTCGGTTTGAAAAATGCAGGTGCCACTTATCAGAGGGCCATGCATCGCATATTCAAACAGATCCTCGGGACATTGGTGGAGTGCTACGTGGATGACCTTGTAGTCAAATCATATCAGCGCCAGGACCATCTCAAAGACATTGAGAAAGTGTTCGGTTTCCTCCGTTCCCGTCACCTGAAGATGAACCCACTGAAGTGTGCCTTCGGAGTCACCTCCGGGAAGTTTCTGGGCTTTGTTGTCAGATACCGAGGTATCGAGATCGACCCGGAGAAGATCAAGGCCATCAGCCAAATGCCTCCCCCGAGCAACATTCGGGAGCTTCGAGGCCTGCAAGGCCACTTAGCCTATATACGCCGATTCATTGCGAACCTGGCCGGCAAGTGTAAGCCCTTTTCTCGGCTCATGAAGAAAGGCGCTGCCTATGAATAGGATGAGGAGTGTCGGATCGCCTTCAAGGAAATCAAGCAGTACCTGCTCCAACCTCCGGTCTTGATGCCACCCGTCTCTGGAAAGCCGCTGGTCCTTTACGTGACCGCCCTGGAGAGATCCCTCGGCGCGCTGCTCGCCCAGAAGAATAACGAGGGCACTGAGAACAGTCTCTACTATCTCAGTCGCATGCTTCTCGATACGGAGGTCAGATATTCCCTTATCGAAAAGAGCTGCCTTGCGCTCGTTTTCGCCGTGCAGAAGTTGCGACACTACCTGCAACACCACGAGGTGCAATTGATCTCTCGGGTGGATCCGCTGAAGTACATCCTGAACCGCCCCATGCGGACCGGCCGGCTAGCACGGTGGGCGGTGATTCTCCAGCAGTTTGACATCAGGTTTGTGCCTCAGAAGGCCGTTAAGGGACAGGCATTGGCAGACTTTTTAGCTGCCCATCCAACCTCCGCGGATCAATCCCTGGACCTGGATTTTCCCGACGAGACGATCCTCTCGGTCGATCACACTGTCCCGTGTTGGCAAATGCATTTCGACGGCGCCTCCCGGAGCCCCACTGGTAGAAGGCTCAACGACCCCAAGCTCAACAGAGTGGGTCTGGGTATTGTTTTCATTACCCCGGCGCAAGCCGTCCTGCCGTACTCCTTCCTGTTGTCAGAAGGTTGTACGAACAACGAGGCAGAGTACCAAGCTCTCATCACCGGCCTCGTGTTGGCCCTTGAGATCCATGTACCCCATCTACATGTGAAGGGAGATTCTGAGCTGGTAATCAAACAGGTTAATGGCGACTACGTCGTCAGGAAGCCAGAGCTTGCACCGTTGCTGGAGTACACCCTCCTCCTAATGGCCCAGTTCTCTTCTCGGCCAGAGGTTACCCATGTCCCGCGGTCGCAGAACGGCCAAGCGGACGCCCTAGCTGGCTTAGCCGCATCGCTCGCAGAACCCGAGCAAGATGATTTGGTCATACGCGTGGCCCACCGTAGAGTCATTGCTCCCGTCACCCAAGAGGACCGTGATAGCCTACGGGTAAGTCATCTCACCGCCGGACCCTCCGTATCAGGAGTCCCGGGTTCGTCAGACGTAGTGGTTGAAACGACCCCCGATTGGAGAGAACCTTTTGTCGATTATCTCCAAAATGGCCAGCTCCCGGACAACCGGGCCGAGCGCGAGCGAATCCGACGCCGCGCACTTCAATTTACCCTCCAGAGCGGCCCCAGTCTTGATCAGACCCTCTATAAACGGAGTTTTGATGGTGTCCTCCTCCGTTGCATCCAAGGAGTAGAGATACCTCAAGTTATGCGAGAGGTTCACGCTGGTTCCTGTGGCGCCCATCAAGCTGGGCCGAAGCTGTCCCATCAAATCCGGAGGCTAGGGTACTTCTGGCCCTCCATGATCCATGATTGTATTGGATACGCCAAGAGATGCCACGCGTGCCAAGTGCACGCCAACTTCTTGCATCGGCCGCCAGAACCCCTCCACCCCACCAAGTACTCTTGGCCATTTGCGGTATGGGGACTCGATGTAGTGGGACCATACCCGCCGGCAACAGCCCGCCAGTGTAGGTTCATCCTGACTGCTACAGATTTCTTCTCCAAGTGGGCAGAAGCAGTTCCGCTCAAAGAGGTCAAGGCCCGTTCCGTCGTCGACTTTGTGAGCTCCAACATCATCCACCGGTTTGGGGTCCCTCACGCCGTCCTCACTGACAACGGAACCAACTTCCGAGCAGCTGAATTGAAGAAATTGTACGCTAAGTACGACATCCGGTCAAACCATACCTCCCGCTACCACGCACAGGCGAATGGACAGATCGAGGAATTCAACAAGACCCTCTCTAACATTCAGCAGAAGATGGTTGGTCAGAACAAGAAGAGTTGGCTGGACAAGCTCCCCAACACCCTTTGGGCTTACCGGACGACGACTCGCAACTCTACCCAGGTGACCCCATATTCCCTGGTGTATGGAGCTGAGGCCGTCCTACCCATTGAGATATAGCTACCGTCGCTACGCACGGCAGTTTATGATCACTAGACATCAGATGAGGTAGCCGAGATCCGTCTAGCTGAGTTAGAGGCACTGGACGAGAACCGGCTTCGTGCCCTGCACAATCTGGAAAGGCATCAGGACAAGATGGAAAGAGCTTTTGACAAGAAGGTTCGTCTCCGCTCTTTTCTACAGGGTGACCTGGTGCTGGCCCTGCGAGCGCCAATGATTTCCGGAAGGAAACCGCCCAAGTTAGAACCCAAATGGGAAGGGCCTTATATCATCCATAAGGTTTACCCCAATGGAGCATACTCCTTGGTGACCACAGATGGAGAGCGTGTAACCCCTCCCCCCCACCAATGCCAGATTCCTCAAGCGATACTTTGCCT
This sequence comes from Viscum album, assembly GCA_963277665.1. Taxonomy (NCBI): domain Eukaryota; kingdom Viridiplantae; phylum Streptophyta; class Magnoliopsida; order Santalales; family Viscaceae; genus Viscum; species Viscum album. The sequence goes on along the minus strand of OY728143.1, from coordinate 48,987,627 downwards.
AGGGCAAAGATGGTCCTGCATGACCCTAAACTGCGAGAGGGTCCTGCATGACATTAAACTGCATTGGTCCTGCACGACCCTAAACTGCGACTTGGTCCCGCATGACCTTAAACTGTATCTCCGTCCTCACTGCAAGACGTTAAACTGCAAGTCAGTCAGTTCTTCCTGACCCAGGCTCAGCCTCAGGCCCCTCGGCCTCTTTGGGCCCCTGGCCCCGTCTCCACTGAGGTCTGGCCCCAGGCCCCCCTCGTTTCTCTCCGACTTACCCTCTTACGGGATTGTACGGTACAGTTTAGGACTACGTTCTCACGTTGGGATCATGTACCATGCCGCACACATCCCCGAACGAGATGCCCCTCGTCCCGCATGACGTTAAACTGCATGCCAAGAACTACGTATGGCTTGATTCCCATCTTCATGGGATACGTAGGAACGCTCGGGCGCCTTGTCTTGAGCCCAGCCCCAAGCTTCTTTCTTCCACTATTCCCCTTGGGAATGGTCTCCTTGGAGGATCTTTGTGTAGCAGGGCGTCGGCTTTCTTGGCCCCGCTCATGCGACCCCACTCACGCAAAGATTGTAAAGGTCGCACCATGCGCCCACTCCCGTTCTTCTACCCTCCCACGTCCTCACCTCATGACGCTAAACTGCATGGCCTTCAAGAACTACGTATGGCTTGATTCTCATCCTTATGAGATACGTAGGAACGCCCGGACATTTCGTCCGTTGGCCCAGCCCAAAAGCCAAAATCTTCCCCTCGGGTCAAGACACGGCAGGGTGCACACTTTTTCCCCGACCCACGTCGAGCAAGCCTCGACCCGGCTGCACATTCCCCCTGGAGGTGTTTTCCCCCTTCGTGGATGGATTCACACCCGGAGGGGCCCCCAAGAACGGACTGGATACAAAGCCCAAGGGCTCTCCTTCCAATCCGGGCCAACTCCCCGAGGGTTTTTCTCAAGCAACAAATCGAAACAAGTCCCGCGTTGCGAATTTGGTCAGCGGTCGACACTCATTTGTTGCCCCCATGCGGGTCACCATAGGAACGTTGTGTTTCGAATATGGTCAACAGTGATTCATTCTGCCCCATCCTGAGGTGACAAACTTCCCCAGGTGGTGCCAGTGATCGGGCCCACAGCCCAGGATTCCTCACCCGGAGCGTACGGTGAGGTGTAGGACTACGTCCTCATTCACGTCGGGATCATGTACCATGTCGTACGACTCCCCTTCCGAGGCTCAGCCCCAGGCCCCTCGGCCTTTCCAGGCCGCGGCCCAGGACCTATCTTATAGGATTGTACGGCATGGCGTAGGGCTATGTCCTCACGTCGGTTTTTCGCCATACTGTACACCATGCTTAGGGATATGTTATTCCCCTCCTCGTCCGGTATGACGTTAAACTACATTTCAAGAACTACGTGTGGCTTGATTCCCATCCTGATGGGATACGTAGGACCACCTGGATGTCCAGGATCCGGGTCCAGCCCCATTCCTCGGGAATCCTCATCCCATCTTGGCCCCCTGGCATATCCTTCCCCCATGAGGGGATCATGTGGTGTGGTGTGGGATTATGTCCTCATTCACGACAGTCTCGTGATGACCACGCCATGCTCCCACCCCCTGCTGATTTGTTTCGTCGACCCCTCTTTTTCGGCGGTTCTCCAATGTGCTTAAGAGTAATCTGGTTCACTACCTGGAATGCCAAGCTTTACTCGGATACGTCCGCACCCGCTTTCCAGGCTTTGCGTATCCCCACATCAGGGCTTTCACCATCTTTCACACCCGGAGGGACTCCCATGAACGGCCTGGATACAATGCCCAAGGGCTCTCCTACCGATACGGGCCAACGCCCCCCAGGGTTTCGGACGACAAATCGATAAAATCCCGCGTTGCGAATATGGTTAGCGGTCGATGCTCGTTTGTTGCTCCCACCTCAGGCTAACGCGATACAGACACTGTGTTTCCTTCATGGATAACAGTTTTCCTCTGTCGTCACGCCAACCCGTTAAGCCCAAATGCCGGGTACACAATTCACACCCTTCGTCACTTCATCGTGTCCAAGTAGAGTCTCGGGATTCTTGGTACTTTTCCTCCGTGCACGTCAGCGCATTGGGAGAACAAGCTGCATCAAAGGTGTCCTTCGAAACTCTCTGCTGACTCCCCTTAAATCGATGCCCCAAGTGTTGCAATGAGGGTCCCCCCCTTGTTTCCCACACCGAGTTTATCTCACGTGGGCTTAGGGATTGGGCTGACATCTGTGCTTACTTGGGAGTTGTCACCACCCACGGTCCGAGCTCTAAGACCATAAACTTAGACTCTCATCTGGAACTATGTTCAAGACCCCTTGTCTTTGGACCAGCTTGAGTTCAGCAAATTTACCTCTCTAATCCTCTCTTCAGGACCCTGATCACGGGACTGCGTGGCGCAGTGTAGGACTACGTCCTCATTCACGTCGGGTTTGCAACAACTGCACCACGCACGCCCCCATTCTGAGGTTCAGTCCTCCTGTTCTATCCTGCATGACATTAAAAGGCACCTTTCAGAACTACATGTGGCTTGATTCCCATCCTAATGGGATACGTAGGACCACCTGAATGTCTATGATTCGGGTCCAGCCCCACCTCTGGGAGATCTCCTGATTTCCCGGTCACCTAGGCCACATGGTCCATCCCTCTCCAGCGGGGGATGTGCAGGTATAATACAAGGTTTTGGGCATCATGCCCCCCTTCCCCTGGGGATCTGACATCTCTCGATCACCCTCAAGGTTGAGTCCCTTGGCTCCCTGTAGTGGTTCACCCATGTTTTAAGAGCACTCTAGTCTAGCACCAAGAGTGTCAGATTCAACTTGGTCAAGTTCCTTCCACTTGTCAAGCTTCGTGTTCCCCTCTATTCAGACTTCCATCATCTTTCACACCCAGAGGGACCCCCAAGAACGGCCTGGATACTACGCCCAAGGGCTCTCCTACCGATACGGGCCAATGCCCTCCAGGGTTACGGACGACAAATCGATAAAATCCCGCGTTGCGAATATGGTCAGCGGTCGATGCTCGTTTTGTTAGTCCTCATCTCAGGCTAACGCGACAGGATGCTGTGTTGCGAACATGGTCAGCAGTAATCCCCTGTCGTCACGCCAGCCCCTTCAGTCCTTGAATGTTGGTTGCATGGTTCACATCATTTTCCACCCCATCATGTCCGGGTGGAATATCGACACTTTTGGCGCTGTCCCTCAGTGCACCTTTGCATGCTAGGGGGAAAAAGCTGCAATCTAGCGCCCTTTGGGGATCCCATGGTCCGAGCTCTAAGACCATAAACTAAGATCTATTCGGGACTACGTTCAACCCGATTCCCATCCTCATGGGACACGTAGGACCGCCCAGACGCCCTGTCTCCGGGTACAACCCATTTAGGAAGCCAGTCTCTCTCCCTGTTTCACCTCTGTATAGGCCCCTCGGCCTAAGGTTTCCCCCCCAAATGGCGTACAATCTGAAGTGGGATCATGTCTCCGTCAATTGTGTTTTATAACACTGCGCACATTTCCCGCCTAGCATCGTCTCTGCTACGTCTACGCTGCATGACGATAAAATGCATGCTTGGTCCTATCATACGACCCTAAACTGTGACATTATCGTCCTGGCCGCACGACGAAAAACGGCACCGCACTGTGGTGACCTCGCTGTAGAAGACATCATGTTGGGTATTGGTCACGTGCCATGCCATTTGTCAACGCCCATCACGGCTTGATTCTTGTGGCGACATCACGAGATACAGTTCTAGGCCTGTCGCTTCACAAAAAAAAACCCCATTCACCTCAAAGAACAAACAAGATACATCAAATTCCGCTTCTTTTAGTGCAAGGGCCACGTCCGCACTTCCCCTTTCCCCTGGCACTGGTACTTTACCCTGCCACCTTCGAGAACTACGTATGGCTTGATTCTCATCCTCATGAGATACGTAGGAGCGCCCGGGTACTTCCCCGCGGGTCCAGCCTAACCCTGGTGTTCGGTCCCTCGACTCGAGCTCATTCACGTCAGGTTGTGATGTCATGCGTCCCCTGATCCCTTTTTCCAATCCATGGTCCGAATTCTATGACCATAAACTAAGATTTCCCCAAGGGAAAGGAATCTTCTCCCTCTCTCTAATACGTTTCGTTGACGTATTCAGATGTGTTTTGACAAAAGGCCCGAAGCATGGGATTTTCACAGGGACATTCCCCTCATCCCATGACCAAGCTTCGTGAGCTCACTATTTGGATCCTCATCCTCCTCCACATCCAAAAGGACCCTCGGACGACGTGGATACTAAGCTTAAAGGCTCTCCATGAATGCTGGACCTAAGGGCCCTACAATCGTTTCGGGCCAACATCCCTGCGGATATTCGACAACATTTGTGACACGGTCCCGTGTTTCGAACGTGGTCAATGGTCGACCCTCATTTGTTTGTCCCAATTTCAGGCTAACGCGATAGGATGCTGTGTTGCGAATATGGTCAGCAGTAGTCCTCCATCGCCACGCCGTCACCATCGTGATCCGAATCTCGAGCGTCATGATTCACACATTTCCACTCCCTCATGTTCAGGTGGAACTCCACCATACTCAGCTCTTTCTCTTCGCGCATCTAGACGCGCTGAATGATCGTGTTAGTGTCATTGGGCCGGTAGTCACCGAGCATCCCTTTGCCCCAACCTGCCCCTCTCTGCGTCGGGAAATTCCCACCACTACTACTTGTTTCCCACACCGAGCACGACTCACGTGGGCTTAGTAGTTTTGGACGGATGTGTACCAACACGGTTAGGCTACTCCTCCTCCAGTACGACGTTAAACTGCGCTTCCAGAACTACGTGCGGCTTGATTCCCATCATCACGTGGGATACTTAGAGACGCCCAGGCATTTCGCCTAGGGTTCAGCCCCAGGAATCACAAAATCATGTTCCTCCACATTTCCAGCCCTCTGGCCTGACCCCTCGGGGAGAACTATGCAGTTACAATCTTACCCTGAACAAGTTCAGGATGCCCCAAGATCCCATTAGGAAGCGATATACCCCCTCGCCAGAGAGGCCCTTCCCCAAGAAGGAATGATCCGTGATCAGGTCGATGCGCCCATCTGGCGTACTCCCTCCGTGGTGGTGCAACTACCGAGGTGTTGGATTCTGTTTGAACAAGCCACCACTCCATGTTCCACGCTTTGCGTGTCGCTTATTCGGACTCTCAACCTCTTTCATGTCTGAAGGAACCCCCTAACGGCCTGGTCTTGTGCCGCATCGGCTTACCTACCATCCTGGGCCAACGTTCCGGAAGACTGGTCATGTCTGGAAGGACCCCCTAACAGTATGGATGTCCGACCTATGGTCCACCAACTGTCTTGGGCCAACGCCCTGAAAGATTGATCGACAACAAATTGATAAAATCCCGCGTTGCGAATATGGTCAGCATTCGATGCTCATTTGTTGTCCCCATTTCAGGCTAACGCAGTAAGGATACCGTTGGTCCGCCATGGTTAGCGGTTTTCCTTTATTGTCACGCCGTCCCCACAGTGTCCCGAATTTGGGCATCGTGATTCACACTTCCCATTTTCATCTGTTTGAACCGGTTTCAGCGCCCCTGGTGTTGCCCCGATCGTGCATAAGAGCACGTTGGAGAAACGATAATTCGGCTATCCCGGGAGTTCCTCCTCCGATCAATCCTTCCCCATCTTTCGGGAATCTGGACTGGTTTGAGGGAATTGTCGTCAAACGTCCCGCAAACATTGCAGGGATGCAACAAGGCAATTCAACAGTGGAAATCGTGCGTGCTACGGAACTCAAAACAAAGGAGAAAGAAAGAGTTGGAGCACAAAAGTGTTAATAAAAGCTTCTTTCGAGTTCGCTACAATACTCGGGGGTTGACTTCCCCCATGGACGGGTTGACTCCGTCAAAAGAGCATTGCAGCTCCGCCACCCGTTGACTTGCGGCGTCCAGAGTCTGTTGCCGCTGATTTAACTCCCGCTCCTCTTCAGCAGCGGCGGGGCGTAATCCGTCAACCCTGGCCCGGGCCCTTTCCACCTCGGCCTGGACGACAGCCATCCTTCCAGAGGTCTGCTCCATATGCTCCTCAGCCTTTGCCAGCTGGGCCTTCAATCGTAAGACCAGCTCAGACTGCACATCGAGAGTGGCTAAAAGCTCGTTGGCCCGGATCTGCATCTGTTGGACCTCGCCTTCAGCCTCCTGGAGCTTCCTGATGCTCGTCGCCTTCCTCCGCTGCCATCCCACGCTCAGCCCACGATCATGCTCCCGGATCTTCTCAGCCATGAGGTCTCGGATGAGCGCGTGAGGGCGTTGGGCATCCACTCCCCCGGCACACAGTTCGCGCAACCGCGAGCGGAGCCTGTCCATTTCGGCAAGCCATTGCGCTTGGGGAGTGTCCCTGATAAAGCGCGTGATCAGCTTCCACGACCGGAGGTGGACTATGCTGCTGTCTTCCTCATCAGAGGCTGTTTCGTCCCAATCCGCGCGGTCGGCAGGCTCGTACACAGGATATGCCTGCAGGAATTCCTCAACGGGATCCGCATCTGGCGTTGAGTCTGGTACGACACCTGACGCCGGCACAGACACGACAGGACTGGGACTGACCGGTTGATCCTCTTCCTCGGAGTCCACATCGATGACTTCAGGTATGACCTTGCTGGTGGTCCCGCCAGTGATGGTGTGCACCGCAGCTGGAGGAGGTGAAGGGACTATCGTCGCCATCACCGGCATGCCCCTGGGAGGGACGCCGCCAGACATCCCAACCAGCCTCACTGCAGCAGCCCACGCCAGTCGTAGAACTGTATGACAGAAAGAGACATAAACGTTAGTCGACATGGCGCACGTGTGGCAACGAAGAGACCAGTGGAGGAGACTTACGAAGATTGACTTCTGAGTGCTACTCCTGGGCTGGTACTGATGGGACTCCGAGACGAGGCCCCCCGTATACTGTTGGAAGGGTTGGAGAGTCCAGAGGAGCCACCTCAGACCCCCTGGTCCCACCAGATGCAGAACTGGACGCAGCCATAGGCGCGGGTTCTGAAGGTCCCGCATCGTCACCCGCCGAGGAACGAGAACGAGGCCTACGAACAAGTTCCTCCTGCATGACCCAAACATTGGTAAGAAGTCCGTAGGGATTCAAAAACAGATCGTAAGAAGAGAAGTTCGGAATGTTACCTCGAGAGCCCCTGCGAAGTCGTCGGATTCTGAGCTTCGGTCTCCGACCTCGCCCTCCTCCAACGGGCTCCCTCCTCCAGCATCATCCCGAGAAGAATCCCCTGATTCCTCCGGCAAGGGGAAGCGCTCCCTCAGATCGGCAGCTGATGGCTGTGGAGGGACCGTCTGATTCAACATTACCCTCACCCGGTCTGTCATTGGGCGAGGGACACCACTGGAGTGGATGTAATCCTCCAGCTCGTTCAAGTATTGCTCCGCCTCCGCCGGAGACACCATGAATCCAGCCCGGACTGGGCCTATGCCCGGCAGTCTCATCCCGAGGCGATTCAGGTGAGCCCACATCTCAGATGGGCTGAGGAATTGCCGGTTGACGTCCCACACGTCCCAAGCCTCCGGAAAGACAGCATCTTCTGCCATGTCAATGTGACGCAGCCGCTTCCCCGGAGCCTGAGCGGATATCCGACGGAATCCCCTCGGTGGTCGCCCCTCCGGATGACCTTGCTCTCCCGGAACCACCGGATCCGCCGCTGCTGCCATACCCTCGGCCGGTGCGGGTCTCTCTGCCATGGCAGCCCCGCTGCCACGGGTGGCCCTAGCTGCCCTTCGACCCCGACCTCGAGATAAAGGAGGCCCACCGTCACCAACCCAGATCGTTGGCTGCTTCAGCATCTCCCCGGGATAAGCGGCCTCCCAGCTGATGGCGTACTCCTTCACTAAGCCGAAGGCGGCGGTGGATGGAGGCAATGTGATCTGCATATTTCCATCCTCACGTGTGAACATGAGCCACAACTGCCTCATCACACATGGGTGCTCCTCGTGACGCACCTCCCAGTATATCTGCGGGGTCAGCCGCTGGAGGCACCGGAACTGCCTCGCAAAACGGTGTGGGGTGTACGGTTCACAGATCGGCTCACGATCTATCCGAGCCACCAAAACTCCACCTCGGAAGGCCAGGAGGTAAGCCCGATGCTCTTCCGTTCCCCGTCCATCATCAGTAAGCCTTCCCGTCGGTAGTGGAAAGGGATGAAAGTTGAACTCGTCCACCCTCCACACCCTATTCAGCACCATCGGAACGACCAGTTTGAATGGGAAGCTCCCAACTGCGTTTAGAATGGAAGGGCGAAAGTCTGATCCCGGGGGCGAAATGGGGTTTGGATACTCGTAAATCCCCCTGATGTGCGCCGCGATCCACCCATACAAGAGGTGGAAGGGCCCGCATATTCTTGGCGGCTTCTTGCCCTCGCTGATACGTCGCAGCATTCTGTATAGCTTGGCGAGAATCGGGATCCCCAGGTTGATCCGCTGCCCCATGGCCAGCATCGACGCCATGATGAACGAGCTGGGCCGTACCCCCATGCTTGTATCTCTCACTGGTAGGATCCACCCACATATGAGAGCCGCGATGAACGCCGCCAGCCTAACTATTGGCTGTTGTTCGGTGCTGACGCTGAAACCCCAAGTCTTCCATTGGCTGTCCTCCAAAACCCGCCAATACGAGTGCCCCTTACCCCGCTGGGCTGGCCTCGGACAAGTTCGAGGCCTTTGAGGGAACTCTCGATTCTCTGGAAAGTTCAGGAAACACTTGAACCACCTCTTGAAGTGGACGTCCCTCATGGCCTCGTTTTCCTCTCCAGGGACAAGCGCCATCAGCGCTGACGCCAGCCGTGGCATTTGCTCAGCATCCCCCCACGCACTGATGACGGGGAGGAACTCGTCGTACATGGCCCCCAAGATGGGGACCCCAGAAACCTGGTGGAAATCCCACAGGCTGATGCCCACCTCCCCGTGATGCAGATGAAAAGTGTTGGTCCTGGACGACCATCTACTCAGCAGTTCCGGCATCAGCTGCTTTGGCTGGTAAATGTGGAACTGGGAGGCCCATGCCGCCTCGTACAATCCCACTCTACTCAGCTCAGCCTCGAACTCCTCGCACGAGGCGCCTACCCAATAGGCCCAGGCCCAGTCGTCGGTAAAATTTCCGCCCTGGCGCAGGTCCCACTCATCGGACCATCCCTTCTTCGGATCCTGCAGAGCCGCCTTCAGCATAGTACGGTAGAGAGGAGGGGACGTCTCCAGTTGCAGTGGCCTCCCGTCAATGTCATTTACATGATTGTAGAGGCAATCAGCGGTAACGGGTGTGAAATCCTCCCGTGCATGACCATCGGCCGCCCTGAACCATTGGTGCTGGCATGGTGTGCTCCTGAACCAGCAAGCTGGTTCATCCCTTCCCGCCTCAGGGATGAAGACGTCATCCCTCAGCCCGAAGCCGTACAACGGCAACTTTTTGCACTGTGGATAATCCTTTTGACCTTCCGACAACAGATCTGTCAGAGAAGTGTGGTCTGAATGGCTGCGAACCATTTCCCCCAAGCCTGGATGGTTGGCCATCTCATCCCGGCGAGCAACATCTGCGAGCACTCCCATCACAGCTTCTTGATGGGCCATCTTTAATGACGACCCTTAGAAAAGTTTTTCCCCCTGGATCGCGAAGCTCAGCCGCGAAGCTCGGCCGCGAAGCTCGACCACGAAGTCAGATCGCGAAGATCGGTCGCGAGACGAAGCCGCGAAGTCTGGCCAAGGCAGACAGAGGTTCTCTTGGCGCGGATGCAGAGTCGGAGACTCGCGGTTCGCCGCGAAGCTCGATTCACGGAGTGCTGTCGCGGAGTACGCGGAGCTTCGCCAAATCGAGAGCGCACAAAAAGACAAGACACTTGAAGAAAAAAGAGGGCGGACCCCCTATTTATAGGCGATGACCCCGGAGCATCGCGGCGCGCCTCACCCACGTGAAGCCTCGCGGCGCGTCCGGATCCGCGGCCCCGGCGAGCATCGCGGTCCCCCTTCGCGATGACGCATCGCGAACCACCGACAGTTTTTGGCAATTGTCCCTCAGACTTCGACCCTTCGCCCTCCGCGGCTCCAATTCTGAGGGGGGGCATTTGTTGGTGCCAAAAATATGGCCCGAAAGGAAGGAACGAAAAAGACAGCCGGCGCGCTGCCTCGCGAAGCACAGCCGCGAAGCACAGCCACGGAGCCCGTCCGCGGAGCCCGGCCGCGAAGCGTCCCGACCTTAGCGGCCCCGCGAAGCTCCGGAGGCGGTAATCCTAAGCGAACCAGTTTGACATTCGCGAGCCGCCGCGAAGCTCCGGAGGCAGTAATCCTCCGCGAACCGGTTTGACGTTCGCGAGCCGCCGCGAAGCTCCGGAGGCGGTAATCCTCCGCGAATCCATTTGACGTTCGCGAGCCGCCGCGAAGCCCAGAAGGCGGCGCGCGAGCCCTGCATCGCGGTGCCCCTTCCCTATAAATACTCGACTCCCCCTGAGTCCCAGGGGGACAATCCGACCTTTCGGCTTCTCCTCTCCCGAATCGCGAAGCAAGCTTTGCCCCGGGGATCATGAGCTCCGCGAGGTATTCCTACTTCGCGAGACGACTCTGATTTGTTTCGTTCTGAGCCCCTCTTCCGAGAGGGATGCCCTTCGCGAAGCCCAAGGGCGTTCGCAAAGGAAGGGGATTCCCAAGGGAACCCGGGCAGCCGCGGAGCACTCGTGCTTCGCGAAACACCCAACCCACGCTAGTAATCCCTATGCCAAGGCAGGATAACTATGCATCGCGAAGCACATTGCTTGGCAGGACACTGCTTCGCGAACCATTCCTTCTTCGCGAGGCAGTGCTCCGCGAACACTGTTCCACTTCGCGAAGCACCACCCACTCCCACCTATGCCCCATGCTAAGGCCAAGGCACCCCACTTCGCAAAGCACACTCCTCTGCTTAGCGATTCCTCCTTCCGTGCGACCCTCCAGGTTTGCACGATGTGATTTCAAAGTCCCATGGACAACAACTCCCGTAGAGTTGCTTCGCCCAATGCTCCTTCGCATAGGCACGCTAACGGCTATTGCTTCTTCGCATAGCCATGCTAACGTGGACCCCTCGATGGCTCCTCCCTCGACCCCCTCTACCATGGCCTTACTGGTACCTTCCCTTCCCCAAGGACCAGAGGGTACCAGTTATGTAAGCCCTAGGGGTGTTGAGTGAACCCACCTCGTCCGAGCTGCAGGACGTTAAACTGCCAAGCACCACGTCCTCAACACATGACGTTAAACTGTGACCCAACCTCGTTTCCCTCACAAAGGGTCCCCCCAACTCGAACATTTTTTACACCACTCGTCTCCACGGGAATGGAACTCTTCCGCACATGGAATGAGATCCTCCTTGTCGGAGTGGTGTATGTTTGTAGGGGAAGGGTCACCTCAGAGCGTAAATCCCTAACCTTTGGTACGGATGATTGCACCCGTGCATCTCGGTACTCCCCCACTACCAAGGTCAGTGGGGAACGTGATAGGGAATGAGGCACCTCCCATTGTCGGACCAAGGTCCATCTTTCCCGCGCTTTGTCGCACCATGGGCCTCCATCCTGGAGTAAGTCCCAACACCATGGGCCGCCCAACGCGTAAGCCCCTCTTCGCTTCTCACGGACGCACCCTTCGCGACGTGATCGTCAGGTCCTTGAAACCTCTTGTTTCTCACACCGAGCATGACTCACGTGGGCTTAGAGTGAGCACCGACCCTGGCAAAACCCATCTGAACTACGAGGTCTTTGATCCATGTCAAGGCATGGTACGTAGGAAGCCTCCATGAGGTTCAAGCCCACCATCAGTGGACCAAGGTCTGCTTTCACGTCGGTTCCCCGGCGAAACCTGAACTACGAGGTCTTTGATCCATGTCAAGGCATGGTACGTAGGAAGCCTCCACGAGGTTCAAGCCCACCAACAGTGGACCAAGGTCTGCTTTCACGTCGGTTTACCGACAAACCCTTCTGAACTACGAGGTCTTTGATCCATGTCAAGGCATGGTACGTAGGAAGCCTCCATGAGGTTCAAGCCCACCATCAGTGGACCAAGGTCTGCTTTCACGTCGGTTCCCCGGCGAAACCTGAACTACGAGGTCTTTGATCCATGTCAAGGCATGGTACGTAGGAAGCCTTCACGAGGTTCAAGCCCACCCGTCGCTCTTTCACGTCGGGTCTCATTCCAGTCCAGCGGTAAGCCGTTGTGACCATTTGAACTACGAGGTCTTTGATCCATGTCAAGGCATGGTACGTAGGAAGCCTCTACGAGGTTCAAGCCCACCCATCTTTCACGTCGGGTTTCACCCCCGTCCAGCACGACGTTAAACTGCACCCCGGTCCAGTGGTAAGCCATTGAGACCCACCATTTGAACTACGAGGTCTTTGATCCATGTCAAGGCATGGTACGTAGGAAGCCTCCATGAGGTTCAGGCCCACCATCAGTGGACCAAGGTCTACTTTCATCTGAACTACGAGGTCCTTGATCCATGTAAAGGCATGGTACGTAGGAAGCCTCCATGAGGTTCAAGCCCACCATCAGTGGACCAAGGTCTACTTTCATCTGAACTACGAGGTCTTTGATCCATGTCAAGGCATGGTACGTAGGAAACCTCCACGAGGTTCAAGCCCACCCATCACCCAATTCACGTCGTGTTCTACCTACGTCCAGTATGACGTTAAACTACATCCCGGTCCAGTGGTAAGCCATTGCGACCCAACCCCCATTTGAACTACGAGGTCTTTGATCCGTGTCAAGGCATGGTACGTAGGAAGCCTCCACGAGGTTCAAGCCCACCCGTCGTTTATTCACGTCAGGGTTCATTATCGTCCCGCATGACGTTAAACTGTATCATTTGAACTACGGGGACTTTGATCCATGTCAAGGCATGGTACGTAGTAAGTCTCTTCAAGGCTCAAGCCCAACTTCGTTGTCGCCCTCCTGCGATGGTCCCATCTCATTCTCAACCGTCTCTGCTAGACGTTAATCTTGCAACATACCCTGTGTTGAACATGGGAAGCTGAGGAAAACCTCAGATACGTGTCTATGACATGTAATTCCCTGCGCTCGATGTGGGATGCCTCGGGCTTCCACGCCCTCGAGAAGCCTTATGATTGAGGATAACAGACAGACATGCCAGGTACCCCAGCATCCAGACACGCTACTGATGCCTCAAACGTGATTACTCCCCTGACCGAAGGTTGCTGCCCTGACTGGACCCTTTGGAATGTCCCGACAGAAGCAGTGTAATTAACCGGCGTCCATGGAAACATGACACTGGGAAGAGTTTCACGAACTACGTATTAAATCTATAAGGGAGACCCGGACTAGGTGACGAGTTCTGAGGAGGAATCCACAGGAGGAAGAACCGACATCCCATCATCCCGTTTCGATCAAGGAGCAGACGTACATGAACAAGGAACGAATGCCGCCCACCTTTGGAAAGCGGGAATGCGGCGCAACAAAGCCGTGCGTCCCGCTCCCCCGCGGACGGATGCGCGCGCGCCCCGGTGAAAGCGTCGGAAACAAGTATGTTCTTCATCCATTAGATGAAGGTGTGTGTAAGTGTAGTTCGAATATTTATCATAAAAATCCTAGTATATTGAGGATACTATTTTTGTTACAAAAAAAAGAAATAAAAAGATTTTAGGGGTTGGACAAGCAAAATAAAAGAAAACAATTTAAGAGATACTTTTACCTTTAATTTGGGTAACTCACTTTGGTTTGAACAAATGGACATCTTGAAGAGCCTTCATCCTAAGGTAAGGCTTCTAGGAGGAGGATAGGGATGTAGGGAGCTTAATTGGGAAGAGTTTGGACGAGCCAAATGGCTTGAGATGTGTGAGTAATTGCATAGAAGTGGTCTTTTTTTATAAGGGAGAGGAGGGGCTCTTTAGGAAAGAGTGAAAATATTATTTTATAATATAATGATATTCGTTTTATAATGGACCAAAAATCATTATGGTCGACGATAAGAAGACTCATAATCGAAATAAAATCATCCGATCATAATTTGACATCTTTTGGATAATATTTTAATCATTATAATCTTATTTAATTAAATCATTTATTAATGAGGTAAAAATTGTATCATCATTGTGTCATAAATAATGTAATTTATTTGATCTCTAAAAATTATAAAAAAATACCATGATGTAGGTAATATTTATAGATTCAAAATGAATATTTATAGTCGAAAATAGGACTTATATAAGACCATATAAAAATTAATTACCAAACGATTTTTGTTAATGTCACTCTTGTCTTCACATTAAATTAATTAATCTAAATTGTCATTATCACTCTAAAGTGGCTCAATGACATTCTAAAATAGACCCAAATATGCCCATGGTCGTACATAACTCATCCAATAGGATTAGGAAGAGTTTAAGGGTAATTTTTTATTATTATAATATTATTTCATTACCCTTATTTACCTGATTTACCCTTTAACAACGGTAAATAAAATATTTACTGAAGTAAATATTTAAAATGTAGAAAAACAAAAGTTACCTTTTAAACAATTTGAACCTCCTGATTCCAAATATGGAATCCATTTCCCCAAATTCAAAACACAGAAGTGGCAGAAATTAATTTAAAATTAATTCCCGCTGTCAAAACAAAAGGCATGTTTTTATGAAATATTAACTATCAAAAGATTGACAATTGATTATATACAATTTAATTTTGAAATTCCTTCTAATAACCAAAATTAGATTAAATTATAAATATATAATCTATTGAAACTTCAAAAACAATTAAAAGGATAATATAACCATATAAATAAATTAGATTAAAACATTGTTTTGAATTAAAATACAATATTTTCACTATTCCTTAAAAAATGAACTTTACCAAACAAATATTAAAAATTCACCCTAAGAAATATTTGATATTATGAATTCAAAAAATATGACTATTTTAAAAAATTCAAAACACATAAGTTACATTAATTAATATAATAATTAATTTCTGCTATCAGAAAAAATATTGTGTTTTTATGAAACAATATATATCTAAAGATTGAAACTATTTTAAGTCAAAATTAAAAGTGAAATTAATTCCAATGACCACTATTGGATTAAATGGTAAAAATATTTTCTAATTTAACTTTAAAACCAATTCAAAAGATAATATAATCATATAAATAAATTAGATTAAAAATAGGTTTTGAATTAAAATACAACATTTTTCACTATTCATTAAAAAAATGAACTTTATTGGAAAAATACCAAAAATTTACACAAAGTAAATTTTGATGTCCCGATTCTAAAAAAAATTATTTTTTCAAATATAACACATAAAATTTTCAAAATGTGTATTTAAAAGTGGTTCTCCATCAAAGGCGGTCAATCAACTTTTTAAATAATATTAGAATTTTTACGCTTAAAATTGGATTCATTCGCATTTTTAATCCTCTAACATTTATGGTATAAAGTTAAAATATTTTACAAACATATATAATCATTTTTTAGTTAGTTCTTTTCATTCCTTCCATTTCAACAGCTAGGTGTTAACTACCATTTAAAATAAAATTATTTTATTATTAGAGTGAAACGTGTGATTTCAAAGGAACTCGTTGTTGTGTATTGGGTAATCCATCGAGCATATTGCTCCCTTTAAATTAATATTAACATTTTATTCACAAATCGGGATAAATATAAAAATGTCATATTCTTTATTTACCTGGGGTGTTACATCCTTCCCCCCTTTTGGAAATTACGTCCTCAAATTTTTAAAATTGGGCTCGAAAATATCATTGAATGTCCCACATCGGAACATGAGTCGGTAAAACAATCACTTTAACATAAAGAAAGAGAGGTATAGAGGTCACCCAAGTTAACCCATAATAGGATTCCTTGTAGGAAAACATGGATATGGAAGAAAAATCAAAGGGTCATGTTCTAAGGGAGAGTGATAGACAACATGTTTAGGAGAAAGTTATCCATAAGAAAATCACGAACTTTTGGTGAGTTAAATGGTATTCGATTCCCCAGTAGGAAAAGTTAATAGAATTTTTTTTTGTTTTAAGTTAAATTTCATTGAGGAATTTTTTTTAATCTTAAGGAAACATACTTACTTGTCATGTTGACTTTCAACATTTACTGGATTTCATACACAAACTCATACTTTCCCCAAATGATGAGTATTTAGGAAGACTTGTTCACAATAAGAGTAATATAATCAACTTATAGAGAATCACATAATCCAAAAAAGAGAACTACATATTTCCCATGTCTTTAGACCATTACCAAAACCAAAATTGTAAGAACAAGATCAGAAAATCCCAAAAAGGATAACGCTTTATAAAAATAAAATCTATTCTTAATCTCCAAAATTAGTCCAACAAAACCCAAAGTTCAACGAGGACCATTCGATAAACAATTTTTCCAAAAAATTCTCCAAACTTAGATTGAAACCCAAATAATTGAAAGATTTAGTCACATAGTCTTCCAAGGTATAAATTTACACTTATCTCCAAATAACATCAGTTGCTCTAAAAGTCTCATATTGAAAAGTAACTAACCTAATCACATATCCTCCATGAACGGTTAATAATTTCCATAGATAACCCAAAATAAACTTACTATTAGATCATATAATCATATAACTAAAAATAATAAGTCATACTAACCAGGGACTTCACGTAGTCCAGTGGTAGGCGATATATACCAGTCGCACTTTGGTTGTGGGTTCGATTCCCGCAGCTTGTCCGATGTGACGGGTTGTCACACGGTCTACGTGTTGTCCATTTTATAAAACTAAAAAAATAACCCTAACATGTTTTAACCTCAATAGTTTCCTTATACCTCTCATTTTCATCAAAATTCATTTCGATCTCGACATCTTAATTCTTGAGGTCTTATTTCACCACTATAAATAAAACGATTCCCAAAATGAATAACATCATACCTTGATCATGGCGTCCACTCGGTTTCATCGTCATCTTGTTCACGTAGGTAGAAGTCCCATGCATTGCAACAATGATTTAGAGATCCTTCAAAATAATTTTCTTCCTCCATCCAAATACACCTTGTTCAACATGGGTCATCTGTGTGTTCACAGAAAAATAGTTTTGGAAAATAATCTTGTATGACATATAATTCCAAAACATCTAATAAAACATGATTTCTATAAAATAGTTGGACAGAATTTGAGTTGAAAATTTCTATTACTGGTCCTTTTAAAAAACCATAAGTATGTTCTTGGAGACTATATTTTAAAAGAAAATATAAATAAGATGTTCAAGGGTGTCCTTCCTCATCACCAATTTTAAAATCATAATATGCTTCCAATTCTTGTGATAAGGTAAAATATTTGAAAATACCTTCATAATATTTACCTTTCTTGAAAATATGAGAATATTGTGAAAATATTATTTGTCTAAATACAACCCATGATCCATGATGATAACGTGGTATAGTGGAGGTGTTGGATATCTCAAACAACTGCTTGCAAGTGAGATGTATGCTAGAAAAAGATTCACAACAATCTGATCATGACTTTGTAATAATTATTTCAAGCATGTCATCAGGAAGAGATAGGAATGTTATTTGAGATCCTACTCCTTCCATTTGTAACTGACATTCATTTATCTGAAAGTTATAAAACAAGGATTTTACTGAAATAATAGATATGGACTAACCATATGTCCAATGAAAATTCCTAATCACTAAAGCTGTCTAAACCGACCTCTGATACCAACTATAAGGACCCGACCATAAAAATTAAAAAATATTAAATTAAATGAAAAATTTATATTGAGGATCTTTTTAGGTTTAGAGTTTTAGGGAATTAGGACATATTTATTACATCTCAAAATATTACAAAGTATGCACGTTTACCCAGAATCCACTTTTTTTAAAAAATAAAAACTATTGAAAAAAAGGCATGTCTAATTCCATGTTAAAGAGGGCGTGGATTTTCCTTGATCCCATCCTTGACCCTATTTATCTTTAAGTCTTGTGATAAATATTTCAACACTTGGGATGAGAATAAAATGCTCAGTAAGGGTTATAAAACAGTGAATGAAAACATTTGTTCATAAATACATACAAAACATGAACTCTTTTACTTACCTCATGAAATCGTAAGAATTATGAAAGACACATAGAAATCATAAATCATAAAGGTAACTTTCGGCATCCATACCATATTTACATTGTAGCTATCACAGCTACATAGGGAGTTACTTTCAAATACCCATAACATTATATTCCCCAAATATCTTAGGAGAAAAATTCACATTAACCTCTGTCACGTTACCCAATTCATTGGAGAGCTATCTCGGGCTCACCCGCCCTAGGATTATCACAGAATCACCCGTATACGTAAATAATGCCCAAGAACCATAACATGATCTTAACACATAACATAAGCATAAAGGAAAGATAAAATTTCCACATTGAAGTAATAAAATATCATTTCATGATATTGAAATAATAAAACTGTTATCAAAATCACTTTCAATACCAAAATACGTAAAAAGAGTATTTTGTATTTATTTTTCCTTTTAAAAACATTCTGGCTTTTTATGGAAGCCAAAGATCAAATAATACTCACGGCGGTGGAAAGGTCGTTGTCACCGCTTACATTAAAGAAACATTACTTTTTTTCATTTAGTAAAACGCTTTGTAGAGAAATGATTCCTTTTGAATAGAAGTAAAAGTCAAAGAGTTTTATACATTGTATGAAAGAAAACTAAAAATGCCTCAATGAAAGGAGATTGAGACGAAGTCCCTTACCTCGTGTCCGACTTGACCCGTTCATTTTTTAATCTCATGAATAATAAACTAAAGTTAATTTATACTTTCATAAGAACCTTTTTCAAGTTTATTATTTCATTTATATCACTTATTACCATGTTATAATCATTATGTAATCATTTAAGTTAATAACGTTCATTTTGTCGATATATGGTACTTGAGTCAAAAATGGACTTCTTATAATTATATGTTGTTCACATGGTAAAAGGTTCATTATATCAAGAATGATATTCATGATTTGGGTATAATATATATCATATATATCAAGAATTTACAAGTATTTATAATAGTACATAACATTTGGAGGTATGAAATGAAGTGCACCGTTCATGGAGACGGTAAGCCGTACGTACGCATGAACGCTACTTTCATTTATATTTCTTATTTTAATGGAATTAAAACTTAATGATACATAGGTATATTATAATTCCAGTATAATATCATATATAATATCATTAACTCTATCCTTTATACATCCCACATAGGGCATTAACGAGTCACATCACTTTGAGGTGGCGGTAGTCCGCACTTTCTCAAATGAGATTATCATATTTACCAACCATGGAATCCATGAAGGTTTGATATAATTTGGAAGTACAGAAGCATAAATAAATCATAATCATAATATATATCATATATAAATATAGTTCCATCATAATGGCCACCATTAGAGGCGGTAATATGTAATTGAACAATCATCGTTTCGCGAGCCGTTAGTTTTCCATCCACAGAAACATTATGTTCTTCATCCATTAGATGGAGGTGTGGGTAAGTGTATTTAGAATCCTTATCACAAAAAAAATCCTATTATATTTAGGAAACTGGTGTTGTTACAAAATAAAGGAAATAAAAAGAGTTTAGTGTTTGGAGAAGCAAAATAAACGAAAACAATTTAGGAGAAACTTTTACCTTTAATTTGGTTAACTCAATTTGGATCGAACCAAAGGACATATTGAAGTTCCTTATTTTTAAGTTAAGGCTTCTAGAAGGAGGAGAGGGATGTAGGGAGCTTAATTGGGCAGAGTTTGGATGAGCCAAATGGCTTGATAGGTGTGAGTAATTTCATAGAAGTGGTCTCTTTTTATAAGGGAGAGGAGGAGCTCTTTAGAAAAGAGTGAAAATATTATTTTATAATATAATGATATAAGATTTATAATGGTCCAAAAATAATTATTGTCAAAGATAAGAAGACTCATAATCTAAATAAAATCATCCAATGATAATTGGAAATGTATTGGATAATATTTTAATCATTATAATCTTATTTAATTAAAAATTTTATTAATAAGGTAAAAAAAGCATCATTATTGTGTCATAAATAAATAAATTTATTTGATTTCTAAAAATTTAAAACAAAAATAACATTATGTAGAAAATCTTTATTTATTTCGAATGAATATTTATAGTCAAAAATAGGACTTATATAACACTATATAACAATTAATTACTAAACGATTTTTGTTAATGTCACTTTTTTCTTCACATAAAATTAATTAATCTAAATTGTCATTATCACTCTCAAATGGCTCAATGGGGTCCCAAAATCGACCCAAAGATGACCATGGTCAGAAATGACTCATCAAATAGAACTAGGACACGTTTAAAGGTAATTTTATATTATTATAATATTATTTATTTACCCTTATTTACCTGATTTACCCTTTAACCACGGTAAATAAAATATTAACTGAATTAAATATTTAAAATGCCTAAAAATAAAATTTAACTATTTAAACAATTTGAGCCTCCTGATTCCAAATATGGAAGCCATTTCTCCAAATTCATAACACAGATGTGGCAGAAATTAATTTAACATTAATTCCTGATGTTAAATCAAAAGGCGTGTTTTTAAGAAATATTAACTATGAAAAGATTGACAGTTGATTATATACAATTTAAATGTGTAATTTATTATAATGACCAAAATAATATTAAATAGTAAAAATTTAATCTATTTAAACTTTAAAACCAATTAAAAAGATAATATAACCATATAAATGAATTATATTAAAACATATTTTTGAATTAAAATACAATATTTTCCATATTCCATAAAAAATGAACATTATCAGAAAAATACCAAAAATTCACCCTAAGCTATATTTGATATTCCGAATTAAAAAAATATGTATATTTTACAATATTAAAATAATATAAGTTACATTAATTAATTTAATAATCAATTCCATCTATCAGAACAAATAGTGTGTTTTTATGAGACAATATATATCAAAAGATTGACACTAGTTTAAGTCCAATTTCAAAGTGAAATTAATTCCAATGAACACTATTGGATTAAATGGTAAAAATATATTCTACTTTCACTTTAAAACCAATTCAAAAGATACTATAATCATATAAATAAATTAGACTAAAAAGGGTTTTTGAATTAAAATACATCATTTTCACTATTCATTAAAAAATGAACTTTATTGGAAAAATACAAAAAATTTACACAAAGTAAATTTTGATGTACCGATTATAAAGAAGAATTTTATTTTTTCAAATATAACACATAAAATTATCAAAAAGTGGATTTAAAAGAGTTTCTCCATCAAAGGCGGTTAATCGACCTTTTAAAGAATATTATAATGTTTACGCTTAAAATTGGATTCATTCGCATTTTTAATCCTCTAACATATATTGTAAAAAGTAAAAATATTTGAAAAACATATATAATCATTTTGTAGTTAGTTAGGTTCATTCCCGCCATTACACCGGCTAGGTGTTAACTACCATTTAAAATAAACTTATTTTATTATTAGTGTGCAACGTAAGATTTTAAAGGAACTCGTTGTTGTGTATTGGGTAAGACATCGAGCATAGAGTTCCCTTTAAATTAATATTAATATTTTATTCAAAAATAGGGATAAAAATAAAAATTTAATATTCTTTATTTACCTGGGGAGTTACATGAGGGGTGTGGGTAAGGTGGTAGAGGTGGGGGCCTTTTATAAGAGGAGAGGAGGGGCACTCTTGGAAAGTTATAAAAGGTTACATTATTATAAAATTCTTTTCAGATTATAAAGGTCCCGGAATTATAAATTTCAAGGATAAGGTGATAAGGGTTTGAAATCCACCCATCCAATATGTTTTTGACATGTGTAGGTCTTAGATTTTACATTATCTTTTCATTTTATTTAAATCGTTAAATAATGAGGTAATCACAGAATCATCATGGTGTCATAAATAATTTAATTTATTTAATATATTCAAAAATATCATGATGTAGGAAATCATTTTAGATTTCTAATGAATATTAAATGTCAAAAATATGACTTGTATAACCCCATTTAAAAATTGTTTTAGTAAAACAACTCATGTTTGTGACATTTTAATTTTAACATTGAATAAAAAGTTTTTAATGTCATTTTCCTACCAATGTGGCCCCATGGGGTCCCCAAGTAGACCCATGGATTGTATTGGTCTTCCATGAAACATACAATAAGGGTAGGATGTGTGTCTAGGTCATTTCATATTATTAAAACATTATTTTCACCTTAAACTACACTAATTACCTCTAATCGCGATTAAAAACAGAAAAGATAATATTCACTGAAAAATAATTTTAATCCCATTGAACCACATTTTACTTCTGAATGACAGCCATGTATGTCAGATTTTTGAAATTCAAAACACAGATGTGGTAAAATATCATTTAAACGAAAAATCAGTTTTTTAAGTACCACTTAGTGGTTTCACTATTCATCAAAAATTGATGTTTCTCAGAAAAATACCAAAGATTCACCCTAAGCTATATTTGATATTCCTAATTCAAAAATGATGTCTATTTTAAAAAATTCAAAACAGATAAGTTGCATTAATTAATTTAATAATTAATTCCCATAGTCAAAACAAATAGCGTGTTTTTATGAAACAATATGTATCAAAAGATTGACACTAGTTTAAGTCCAATTTCAAAATGAAATTAATTCCAACGACCACTATTGGATTAAATGGTAAAAATATATTCTAATTTAACTTTAAAACCAAATCATAAGATAATCTAATCATATAAATAAATTAGATTAATAAGGGGTTTTGAATTAAAATACAACATTTTTCACTATTCATTAAAAAATGATCTTTATCGGAAAAATACCAAAAATTTACACAAAGTAAATTTTGATGTCCTGATTCCAAAGAAGAGTTTTATTTGGTCCAATAAAATGTATAATAGTGACCAAAACTATATTTAAATAGGGTTCTCCATCAAAAGGCGATAGTTCGACCTTTTACTGAAAATTATAGTTGATATGCCTAAAATTGAATTCTTTTCTTATTTTAAGCCTTTATCTTTTATTGGATAAATATAAAAAAATTTAAAAAACATATATAATCATATATTAGTTATTTCTATTCATTCCCACCAATACAATAGCTATGTGTTAACTACCATTTAAAATAATATTATTTTATTACTAGTGTGCAACGTAAGATTTCAAAGAATATCTTTGGTGCGTATCAGGTACGCTATCGAACATAGCAGCGCCTTTAAAATAAAATTAATATTTAATTTACAAATATTAATAAATATGAAAATGGTTTATTCTTTATTTACCTGGGATGTTACATCCTCACCCCCTTTTGGGAATTGCGTCCTCACAATTTTATTCACTTATCAAAATAAGTGGGGGTATTTATCCCTCATTGCATTTTCCGATTCCCACGTTGCCTCTTCAACCATATGGGTTTTCCACAAAACTTTTACCTGGTGAATTACCTTATTACGCAACACTTTCTCTCTTCGGTCAAGAATCTGGACTGGTTGTTCTTCATAACAGATATTCTCTTCCAACTGAACTACCTCTGGGCTCAAAACAAGAGATGAATCTAGCATATATTTTTTCAACATCGAAACATGAAAAAAATTGCATACCTGAGATAAACTCGAAGGTAAAGCCACTTGGTAAGCAACTGATCCAACTTTATCTAGAATTTTATATGGTCCAATGAACCTTGGACTCAGCTTTACTTTCTTACCAAATCACATCACACTTTTCCATGGTGAAACTTTGAGAAAAACATGATCACCTACCTCGAAAGAGAGATCCTTCCTCCTGTTGTCTGCATAACTTTTCTGTCTTCTCTGAGCCGTTCTCATGTGTTTCTGAATCAACTGAACTTTTTCTGCCATCTCTTCTACCAATTCTTGTCCCATCTACTTCCTTTCACCAAATTGATCCCAAAAATCTAGAGTTCGACACCGTTTACCATATAATGACTCAAACAGAGCCATCTGTATACTGGAATGAAAACTGTTATTATATGAAAATTCAACCAATGTAAGATGTTGGAACCAACTTCCTTGATAATCCATCGAATAAGCACGTAGAATATCCTCTAAAATCTGAATTGTTCGTTCTAACTGCCCATCTGATTGAGGATGAAAAGCTGTACTAAAATTTAATTCATTATCCAACGACATCTGAAGGCCTTTCTAAAAGTTAGAAGTAAACCTGGGATAATGATTAGATACAATGGATATGGGAACTCCATGTAACCTGACTATCTCTTTAAGATTCAATCGATAAATTTGATCTAGAGAGAAAGTATCTCGAATAGGAAGGAAATGAGCATATTTAGTCAAGTGATCAACAATAACCCAGATTGAATTATTACCTCAAGATGTACTTGGTAATCCCACAACAAACTCCATGGATATATTTTCCCATTTCCACTCTCGCACTGGTAAAGGATGAAGCAACCATTTCAGTAACCACCACTCTACTTTAACCTGCTGAGAAGTCAAACACTTCACAGTAAAATCAGCAATATCTCTTTTCATTCCATCCCACCAGTAATAATCCCTCAGATCTCTGTACATCTTAGTACTACTAGGATGAATTGAAAACGGGGAACTATAAGCCTCACATAACAACTCATTCTTCAACTGTGAATCACTAGGCACACATAATCTCTTCCCAAATCTCAAAACACAATCATTATCAATGTTAAATTCAGGAAACTTACCCTTCTGAACCAGATCTACCTTTTTCTGTAACTCGTTGTCTTTCTTCTCCGCTTGCCTAATTCTTTCGGATAGGGAAGATTTCAGTGATACCTGAAACAAAACAGAATGACATCATGCACCAACAACTTCTATGCCAATGTTCATCAAATCAAAATCCAATGGTTCTCATTCCAAACGTAGCATTGTTAATGAAGCATTACTTTTCCGACTCAAAGCATCAGCCAAATTATTTGCTTTTCCCAGATAGAAATGGATTGTACAATCATAATAATTGATTAATTCCAACCATCTCCTCTATCTCATGTTCTATTCTTGCTGAGTTAATATATAATTTAATCTTTTGGGATCAGTATATATTTCACACTTTACTCCATACAAATGATGGCTCCAACTTTTTAGAGCAAAAACAACAACAGCTAATTCCAAGTCATGTGTAGGGTAATTTACCTCATGAGTTTTCAACTGATGTGAAGCATATGCAATTAACTGATCATTCTGCATAAGGACACAGCCAAGTCCCTTCAACGAAGTATCACTATATATAACAAAATCACCATTCCTAGAATGAAGTTCCAAAACTAGATCATTCACCAATCATTTTTTCAACTCTTAAAAACAATCATCACATTCATTTTTCCAAATAAACATAACACCCTTCCGAGTTAGCATAGTCATCAGACTAGTTAACCGTGAAAAAATTTCAACAAACCTTCGGTAGTGACCTGCCAAACCAAGAAAACTAAGGATCTCAGTTACATTTGTGGGTCTTGTCCATTCTTCAACAACTTTTGGTTTAGCAGGATCAACAGTTATGCCATTTTTTGAAACAATGTGTCCAAGGAAATAAATTTGTTGTAACCAAAACTCACACTTGCTGAATTTTCCATACAGTTTCTTTTTTTAAGGTTTTCAAGATAACCCTTAAAAGTCTTTAATTCTCCTATTTACTTTTTGAATAAACAAAAATATAATCAATAAACACAACCACCATTTATCACCTGATTCAACTGAGCCATCACCATAGTAAACTGCTCAATTCTGATTCTGACCATCTCTGGTTGCTGATTCAGAATGTCATTCTACTATGTATGCCTTCCCAGAAAAGCTGCTTTGTTTCCTTTATGAAAATTATTTCTTAACATAGACAAATCTTAGTCGAAGCAACATGGTAATCTTTAAATGCTATATCATTTCAATCATACCATAAATTAATTTATAATTTAACAATTTTCTAACTCTTAAAGTTGTCTAAACCGACCTTTGATACCAACTATAAAGCCCCGAACTTAAACTTTACTTAACATTGAATTAAATGAATAATTTACCTTTACGATCTTTTCAGTTTTAGAGTGTTATAGAATTATATCATAACGATTACATCTCAAAAGATTACAAATTAGACACTTCTACTAAGATTCCATAAAATAAAAACTCATAAAAAGAAACATGTCTAGTTCCATGTTTTATATAGCATGACTATCCCTTGATCCCATCCTTGTAACTATTCCACATTAAGTCCTAGGAAAAACAATTCAAAAAAACATGGGGTGAGCATAAAAAGCTCCGTAAGGGAAACACAAAGAATGAAAACTGTTAGTTTTTTCAATACAATAAGTAAACCATGTATACTTTATCAAAGTAATACTTTCACCTTTATGAAGTAGTATAAACTCTTCACTGAATAAAAGATCAACACTTAACCTTTTGTAACCAATATATTCCCATAAAACCCATATAATGAACACATAACATATGAAGGTTACATGGGACATAAACATACTTAATGGAATAACCATACGGATGACTTCCACACATATCACTTAATGGAATAGCCATACGGCTGACTTCCATACCAAATACATTGGACGTTATAACATAACCACTCATCCTAGTATTCACTGCACCACCTGTCATATGGTTTATCACATAACCACTTGTCAAATGTCCAAGTACCATTATAAAATCATAAGACATAAAACAAATATAATGGAAAGAAAACATTTCCACACTTTGATCACAATATATCTCTTAAATATATTGACATAAGAAATCCATTATAACAAACCATTTTCAATACCAAAATACATAAATGATTATATGGTATTTATTTCATTTTAGAAAACATTACGGCTTGTTGAGGAAGCCAAAGTCCAAATAATACGTGCGGCAACGGAAATGGACGTTGTCACCATGTACGTTAAAAGAGACATTCCTTTATCTGGTTTTGTAAAATGTTTCCTAGGAAATTATTCCTTTTGTATAAAATTAAATTTCAAAGGGGTTTATACACCGTATAAAAGAAAGTCTTGTATTAGAACAAAATATGCCTCAATGAATGGAGATTGAGACGAAGTCCCATAAAAAGATAATTTTTAAATAAAATAGATCTATTATGTACATTCACTATAAGTACACATAAAGAAAGTACAAATAAAATATAGGACATAATAATATCATGACATAATTTGAAAGTATGGGATTAACCCAAAGAACAGAAATTAGGTAAAGAAGTTACCTTAAATCGTGTCTGACGTGACTCGATTGCTCTTTAACGTCCTGAATAATAAACTTGAGTTAATTTATAATTGCTTAAAAACCTTTTTGAATTTCATTATTCCTTTTATATCACTTATTACCATGTTATGAACACTATGTAATTATTTAAGTTAATAATGGTCATTTGGTCGATCATTGGTACTTAAGTCAAAAGTAAACTCTTCATAATTACATGTTGTTCATGTGGTAAAATATCCATTATATCAAGAATTAAATTCATGATGTAGATATCATATATATCATATATATACAGTGTATACATGAATTTATAATATTACATAATCATTTAGAGGTAAGAAATGAAATACACCGTTCATGGAGACGGTAAGCCGTACGTACGCATGAACGCTACTTTCATTTCTATGTCATATTAATGGAATTAAAACATAATGAGAGATATGTATATTTTAATTCCAGAATTATATTAATCATTTAGATGTAACATACATAATATATATCTAATACATATATGTAATTATAATAGTACATTACATTTGGGTATAAGAAATGAAATGCATCGTTAATGGAGACGGTAAGTCGTACGTACGCATGAACGCTACTTTCATTTCTATCTCATACCTTAATGGAAATAAATAATAATGATATAAAGGTATATTATAATTCCAGTATAACATCATATAAAATAACTTTAACTCCATCCTTTATTCATCCCATATATGGCATTAACGAATCAAATCACTTTGAGGGGGCGGTAGTCCGCACTTCCTAAATTGAAGATATCGCGTTTACCCATAATAGAAACCATAAAGGTATCCCATAAATGAAAAATATAGAAGCTTAATTATAAAATAAACATATTATATATCATATATAAATAAAGTGACATCTTAATTTCCCCCTTTGAAGGTGTTATATGAGTGTTGAACAATAATCATTTCGTGGGGCAGAAATTATCCATCCACAGAAACAGTATGTTCTTTAACTAATAGATGTAGGTGTGTGTAAGTGTAGATCGAATCCATCAGATAACATCATCATAGTATATTGATGATACTGGTGTTGTTTCAAAAGAAAGGAATCAATAGATTTTAGGGGGTGGGAGAAGAAAAATAAAACATAAGAACACAAGAGAAAACACTACCTTTAAAACGGGTAACTATTTTTTATTTGAGTTCAAGGACTTCCTTGGGAGGTCTTCTGCCCAAAGTGAGGCTAGTAGGAGTAAAATCGGGACGTGGAGAGACAAAATGAGCAGGGGTTGGTCGAGCAAAAGGCTTGAGGGGTGTGGGTAAGGTGGTAGAGGTGGGGGCCTTTTATAAGAGGAGAGGAGGGGCACTCTTGTAAAGTTATAAAAGGTTACATTATTATAAAATTATTTTCGGATTTTAATCATCCCAAAATTGTAAATTTCTAGGATATGGTGATGAGGGTTCGAAATCCGCCCATCCAATAGGTTTTTGACATGTGTAGGTATTATATTTTACATTATCTTTTCATTTTATTTAAATCGTTAAATAATGAGGTAATCACTGCATCATCATGGTGTCATAAATAATTTAATTTATTTAATATCTAAAAAAATATGATGATGTAGGAAATCATTTTATCTTTCTAAAGAATATTTATAGTCAGTAATATGACTTGTATAACCCCATTTAAAAATTGTTTTAATAAAACAACTCATGTTTGTGACATTTTAATTTTAACTTAAAATAAAATGTTTTTAATGTCATTTTCCTTCCAAAGTGGCTAGATGGGGTCCCCAAGTTGACCCATGGATTTTCTGGGTCGTCCATGACACATCCAATAAGGTTATCACATGATTCTAGGTGATTTCATATTATTAAACATTATTTTTACCTTAAACTACACTAATTACCTCTAATCGCGATTAAAAACATAAAAGATACTATTCACCAAAAAATTATTTTAATCCCATTGAACCACATTTTACTTCTTAATGAAAACCATGTATGTCAGATATTATAGATTCAAAACAAATAGGTGGTAAAATTTCATTTAAATGAAAAATCATTTTTTTAAGTACCACTTAGTGGTTTCACTATTCATCAAAAATTGAAATTTTTTAGAAAAATACCCAAACTTCACCCTAAGCTATATTTGATATTACAAATTCAAAAATGATGTCTATTTTAAAAAATTCAAACCATATAAGTTGCATTAATTAATTTAATTATTAATTCTCACAGTCAAAACAAATAGCGTGTTTTTATGAAAAAATATGTATCAAATGATTGACACTAGTTTAAGTCAAATTTCAAAGTGAAATTAATTCCAAAGACCACTATTGGATCAAGTGGTAAAAATATATTTTAATTTCACATTAAAACCAATTCAAAATATAATCTAATAATATAAATAATTTAGATTTAAACGGGGGTTTGAATTAAAATACAACATTTTTCACTATTCATTAAAAATGATCTTTATAGGAAAAATACCAAAAATTTACACAAAGTAAATTTTGATGTCCCAATTGCAAAGAAGAGTTTTATTTGGTCCAATATAATTTATAAGAGTGACCAAAACTATATTTAAACTGGGTTCCCCATCAAAAGGCAATAGTTTGACCTTTTAGTGAAAATTAGAGTATATATGTCTAAAATTGAATTCTTTTATTATTTTAAGCCTTTATCTTTTTTTGGATAAATATAAAAACATTTAAAAAAATATAATCATATTTTAGTTGTTTATATTCATTCTCACCAATACAATAGCTATGTGTTAACTACCATTTAAAATAATTTTATTTTATTACTACTGTGCAACGTAAGATTTCAAAGAATATGTTTGCTGCATATAGGGTACGCTATCGAACATAGTAACCCCTTTAAAGTAAAATTAATATTTAACTAGAAAATATTAATAAATATGAAAATGTTTTATTTTTTATTTACCTGGGATGTTACAGTAACAACATGATACATTATGATATATCTATTTTTAAAAAAATGTTATAAATTTTATATGTTTCAATTCGTTAAAAACATTATTTAAAAGAACCTTGATAATCAATTAAACGATTATTATTTAAAAAAAGTGATTTTCACCATTCCATTAATTTTGAATAAATGATTATGATAATACAAAATTTATAATTAAATGGATTAAATATATATATCATAAATTTAGAAGTTATACAGTGATTAGAAAAAAAAGAACCATTATGAAGAAATAATATTTTCCTAAAGAAATTATTTCTATAAAATATTTTTTGATCTTGTGTTTTACAAATATTTTAAAATTAGTTTCCAAACATTTAAAAAATTTATTTGAAAAATAAAATATAACTAATGAACATAATTATATTAGATATCATATTTAATCATGTTATAAAATGTTATTATGTTAGGAAAATTTTTATATGAAAAAATCATTTTTAATGTATGTGTGTTTAATTTTAATTTGAAATGTACCAAATATTTGAATAAAATTTTAAAAAATGGATTCTATATTTGTAATCATAACAATTAATATTATATAAAAATGTTTAATTATTTTTTAAAAAATATTAATTGTAAAATAAGTAAAAATTACATCTCATTATTAATGTATAAGAGAGTTTTTCTGATGTTAAACTATAAGGAAAAATGTTAAAAAATATTAAACCTTGTACAAATCCCATTTAAAGTCATATTTCAATGATAACACCTATATAGTTCAATAATTCCTATTTTTGATGTATGTGGTTTGATAAAAATATGGGTACCCCAAAATCTATCCAAAAAAATTTCTGTTCATTCTTTCCCCCACTTATAAAAGAGACCCCCTCTCCAATAAACATAAAACATATAAAACACATTCGTTTAGACATTCCACACCCAACTAACTTCCTTAATTCACTCCCCTAATATTACAATTCAATACATTTTTTGAACCACTTTGATGAAAGATTCGGGTATAAACATAATCAGACTCTCCAAATTAGATATAACACTTTGAATTGTCCATATTAGTTTTATTTATTAGTGAAAAAAATTAATATTTTACTCAAATATGTTAATATTAGTAAAAATATATTTCCTATAAATTATTATATGTTTTTATTTACCTAGAATAAACCATAAACATCACAGTTTCCATTAAAAGGGTAATGAAAATGGTGATCATGTGTATGCTATACTAAGCCCCTCTAACCGATGTAATTCATTTTCCATGACCAACACTAAATTATGGAACAAAATGATGTAATAAATATATTTATATCATATATATGACATTATTACTCTTATAAAATTATTATTTCCCATATAACATCTTAATTTTTATTACATGGTCAGTATGATAATGTTGCAGTTTTGTATAAGGGTTGATTACCTCACAAACCGACATGATTCTATTTTATATTTCATGTTACATGGAATGTATTAAGTGTAAATATAAATAATATATGGGATATTAATGATCTAACAATAAATATTGAAATATATTATATCATCTAATATCTTAAATATAACTATTTGGGAAAATAATAATGTCGTTTTTCAATTTGTGTGGAGTACATCCGGAAAATATAAATATTAAAAGTTTTTGAATTTATTTTTACATGGATAGTAAAAAAAGAAAAAATTTATTAATAAATATTATATATATGAAGTAATTATTTTATTAATTTTCAATTAAAATTTATTTACCTCTCATTCCATCCATCAAGAAAAATAGAAACATCATTCATTTTTACAAACAGACTATAATCTCCATGAAAGGAGTAAATCAATTTTTTTCATTAAATTATATATAATTTTATATACACATATGCAATTAAAATTTTATAAATTTATATCATGGAATAAATTTTCTTTATTATTTAAGCCTGATCACAATAAAACGACCAAAATTATTAATTGAACCATAAATGAGTAACGAATCATTAATCACCCAAAACACTGTTGTAAAAAAAAATTTGTTAATAAATGAGTTAAAAATATTTGACAAAACATATATTTTATAAAATACATAATAATCATTATTTATGAGATTTATAATAAAAATATATTTATTATTCATAAATTTTGGACAACAATGAATGAAGTCAAATAGAATATAAGGGGTTCTTATATCACATTTAATTCATTGAAATATATGTCTTATCCACATCATATTTCTATTATTCATAATATATAATTCATCTCGTATATTTTATATCGTGAATTACATTATCATAATTTTATATAAGGTCTCATTTTAATTTATATCTTCTATGGGCCATACAATTAGAAAATCACCTTTGTTGAAATGTTTTATTTTATAATCTAATCATTTACCAAGGTTTGTTTATGATTAAAATTATCATGGTCAAATATTATGATATATCACTCAAGAAAACCAAGAATTTTTTCGTCTATGGGTTTGCATGAACTTATTATGTAATAATTCCAATATAAAACATATTTTATTTAAATAACTGTGATTTTTTAAAATCCATCATTATTTCTCTATTATATTAAAAAAAATTTCTTCCAAAACAATGTTTTCTAATAAAATCAATTTTTTTACGTTCTCAAAATAATTTATTAAATAATTTTATTATATATTTTTTTTTCTTAATATAAATAAAGAATCATATATATTCCAAAAAATAATTTCTTTTATTTATATAATGATGTGAAATTATATTAGATTTTATATGTACGGCATGTATGAAATTTACAACTATCTTGAAAAACAATGCTATAATAGTTCCATTAAATTTTTCAGTTCATATTATATAATATAATTAGTTTGAAAATAGTTTTTAAACTATTATTTTTAAAATTATTTTAAAATTTTAAAAAAAATATTTCGTAAAATTGTTTTTTTGGATGGTTTATGGTTATTATATTCATCTATTACAAAAAAAGCTCATTATACCTTATGATACAGTGGTAATATGAAGAAATGATAGAATACATATTATTTATTTTCATGGTATATATTTATTTTATAGTGATCTACTATTTTCATTAAATTCTCTATATTACTCATATTTGTTATGATTATGTTTAGTTATTGAAGAAATTATTAAAATTTTTAGCTAGTTTTTACAAGATGAATTTTTTGGTTTATTATGATTCACAGATATATTATAACAAATTAATTCAACATGTTATTGTTAGGATGGATTCTAAAATTCTATAAAGAATCAATGAATAAGTACTTTTAATTATAAATTTTATATTGAAAAATTAAATTGGTTTTTCCTCGTAGTTTTGGACTATTTTGTAAATGTTCTGGAAAAAATATTTATTATGTGATGCATTCTACATTCTTTCATTATGGGATTAGTTATTGATATTCTGTGAGATTATTATATTATTTAGATTATCAATTTTTAATTTAAAATCATATTTTATAATTTATATGTAATTATTTTATCATCATTTATTCCTACCATATTATGCTTAAATAATTAAGTGGATGGACTTTGTTTCTGTTATATACATATACATATAAATTAATGTTAATTTTTAATGATTGATTCTATTGTATGAATACCCATATTATGAATGTAATACACACATTTCTAATGTATTATTATCCCTATTAATCCATTAATTCCATTATGATGGATATTCAATGATATATTTGGGAAAATGTGGTGTTTTCAAAGAATTGTTTTTATATATTTTGTTTTCAAATTAATGTAAAATTACATTACATATATATTTTAACAAGACGTATAATATATATGTTCCTTCAATATGTTATTAAATGTATATTATTGAATTTTAATAAGGTAACCACAAACTATAGAAAAACAAGTTCGAAATCATTATATATTGTAATACATGTATTATAACAGAATACTTGAGAAAATGATTTTGGAAAACACCAATTTGGGAACTAAAACCTATAATATACATGGATAATAAATATAGAAAAAACCCCTCATATTTTAATAAGTTATAAAATATGTTTTTTTTTCAAATAAATACATTCATATATAAAGACTAAAAGTGGATATGGTTCAATAAAAAGTGACTTGGGATAATAACTATTGTAATGTTGTATTGGCCTTCACTAAAGTATTAACTTGTATTTGAAAATTTTCATTACTATGGACTTATTCTAACACTCACTTGGGATATGCTTTGGTTAATTATTATCGTATTAAAAAACTACATTGAAGTGTTTTGATTATATGATTTGGAATTCCGAATATTAAAATTTATGATAACTAGTTCACTTGTTTTGAGATTATACATTATAATTCCCATTGTTATGACCATATCTTCTATATGTAATTTTTTATAAATGACATAGAATATAATTAATGTGAAATATATTATTTCGTGTAATCTAAGGAGTAAGGATGGTCATTTCAATTTTTGGAACAAATAATATTTTTAAGGTTACTAGTTCATCAAACATTCTCATCATAAAACAATAAAGAGTCATGTTCCATCATGATAGATAAATAATGGGCAAATGATTATGGAATAAAAAGGAATCATGAGAATAAAATATGTAAAATAAAAAATTTGATAATTGGAAGATGGGTATGATGGATTTTCCCACATGTGATAGTTTTATAAAGAACAAACATGGAACATTCATGAATGGAATACGATTTTGATATAGTTTTGCAGAGAAGTTCCACCATTATCATGATTAATGGTGATAGATATAAGAATTCAATAATAAATTATTTTAAATTATGGATTTGGGAAAGAACAAAAATGAGTTCCCCTATCATTATTGCAATAAACATTAGATTATGTGAAGGATCTAAGGTCACAAATGTCTTACTGTCATATAAGACGTGGAATGATCAATGTGGTTTGGATTACCTTAATCAATTTTTTATAAGATCATTTTTAAAAGTTTTTTAGTTATAATTATCATGATATTTTTAAAGAATTTCCCTTTTTATTATTTAAAAAAAAATTCAAATCATATGTTGAATAATAACTATTAGTATGAATAGTGATTTACCTGAATGTTGATCATATTGAAAAAAACGATTGAGGGTGGAAAACCACTATTATATACCCAATATAAATATAATAATGAAATTATTTGTGGATAGTATTTGTGAAAGTGAAATTGGTTATGGGTTATCTAGTTTATATCATGTCTTCTAGATTTTACTCATTTTTCAAAATTATGGAATACTTTTGATAACTATATATTTTATTTAATGAATTTGTGGAAATATAATTTTTTAAAGTGTTCGTTTATTAATATAGGATATATAGTTTCTATAGTATTCAAATATTTATGATGTGACATTAAGAAATCATTATTTCTTATGTGAGATATAATGATATTTTTATTAGTGGCCTTCATTATTAATTTCTAGATATTGAATTCTGTCTATAATAAGCTGAAAATCTATTATGCTTAATTATTTTTAAAATATATAATATTGAAATTAGAATGTTATATGATAGATAATTTTAACTATTTTGGTTTTAAAAAACATCCTAGGAATGTCTTATTACTTTATTATGGATCATATGATAAGTTAAAAGTTAATTCTAGTGGTTAAAGCGTAAAAAATTAATTTTGCAATATATATTTCTTCGTGTAATAAATGATGTGGTAATTGATATAAGAAATAAAATAAGTTAGGTGTTCAAATTGAATATAATGAATAAAATATAGATATATTTTACGAGTTATCTAAAATGATTGCAGAATAATTCCTCACCATTAAGAAAATGATAAAAAAACACAAAAATAATCATATTTATTTTATTTTTGATGAATATTTTTTCGTTTTAAATATTCATATAGTTATTGTATTTAGGTCCTTAAAATTACAATTTTAATTCATGTTTTTGTCATA
Organism: Viscum album; assembly: GCA_963277665.1. Taxonomy (NCBI): domain Eukaryota; kingdom Viridiplantae; phylum Streptophyta; class Magnoliopsida; order Santalales; family Viscaceae; genus Viscum; species Viscum album. The sequence continues at coordinate 48,951,573 of OY728143.1, read as the reverse complement.
AATGATTTAAAAACCAATTATTTTACAGTTTGTATCTTTATAAATAAATTTATTCAATTCGATAACTCATGTTTTATGCAACACCCAACTTAAATTAACAATGAAATGTTCCTATGTAATCATTATAACATTATTTATAAATTTCTATGATTGAAAAGTATTACCAAAGTTATGATATATATAAATTTATTACACATTCTTAATTTAATAATTATTGGTTTTTGAATGAGAACATATTTTTTAGTAAATTAATTTTATTCATTAAAATTATGCTTTCTTCCCAGACGAATTTATTGATTTTTTTCAGTAAATATTTAAATAAACATATAGAAAATCAATAAATATTATTTTATAAAATAAAAATCTTTTTTGAAATTCCTCTATTAAAATTATCACATGGTTAACTTTTGGAAATTTTCTAATAAAATATCTTTTCTAGAAAATAGTGAAAATAACTAGTTTTTATAAAATTATCAAAATTTTTATATTATAATTTTATTTTTTTATATATTATATAAAGGTAACTGAAGTATTATTTTTTAGTTATAATATAATTAACATCATTTCACTCACCCTTATATCTTATTTTGGTATTAGTATATTTTTAGGCATAAAATTACATTTTTAAATAAAATCGTAATTTCTTAGGATTTGAAAGATTAATTTAAAAATAAATTATAAAACCATTGTGTTTGAAATTTTAAAAAATTTATTAAACATTTGGATTTATAATATATTTATTTATTAATAATTTCTATTTATTTATTGTCAATATTAATATTTACCATCATAATTTTTGTTTCTAGGGAAATAGTAAAATTGAGTAATTTCTATCCAAAATAAAATTATAAGATTCCATTAATGACCCTAAAACTTAACTAAATCATAATGTGTGTTAAATTTCATTCATAATATTTCACTGTTTTATATAATGACCTTCTTCATTTTTATTGTATTATGACATTTATAATATTTTATTTAAAAAAGAAAAAGATATATCACTCATATTTTCAGTAAATATAACATTTTTATTATGATGTAACAAAGTGGATATATTTAAATATAAATATTAATTTTATCATAAAATAATTACCTTCATCAAGGTAATTAATTTTCAATTTTTATAGAAGATAAAATTATTTTAAAAGCATTTAGAACAATGATGTAGCAATTATTTAATGAATGGAAACACCAAGAAAATGAATTTGAAAATATTAAAATATATAATATTTTAGATAATTAATGTGATTAATGAATTTAATAGATGTCTTTGAGATATTAAGAATTATTTAAAGTGGTTACTTTTAATTATAAGTGTATATTTTAAGTTATTAAATTCAACATAATTAAATGCACTTTATATTCACATTATGAATATTTTATAATTAAAAATATTTTATTAAATAATATAATATTACAAAAAATTATAAAAAGGAATAAAATAGTGATATTAATTTATGGTTAATAAATGATTCATTTATTTTAATTGTTTCATTTTACAATAACTATATTAGCTCTCAATAAATAAAAATTTGTTTTGTCACAATAATATTTACATTTGTTAAATTAGCATTAAAACCAAAATATAATTCCATAAATTTAATCAAAACATTTCAAAATTATATAAAATGTGGGAATTTAGACAAATAATAATATTATATTTTAAAATAATATGTTTTCATTAAATTTTAAATGAAAATTAATTTATAATACTTTAATATTTTAAAAAAATTCCTACACTTCCCTTCACATTAATTACAACATGGAACTACTCCCTTCACCTATTGAAACCAGATTAAATAATCTAGATCATCCAATTCCTAACCATTTATCATACCTAATACCTTATCCTTATTATTTAGGTTTTCTTTCTTCTCAAAAAAATCATTTATACTATCCCAAATAATAGATGAAACAATATTCCTCAAAGAAAATTCAATCTCCTTTACCAACTCTTTCAGATTTATTTCATCATCAAACTAATTTACATTTGTTATTAAATAATTAAATAATAAATATATTATAATATGTTTATTAATATTTCATTATAGTTATTTAAGAAAAATATTCTACCTTTTATCCATCCCATAAAAAACTAATGCACAACACGTGCATACGTAGAACTCAGTGGCTATACCAAGTGGTGTAATTAATTTTCAATAGTCACTTTAAAATGATTTTTATAGTTAAAGAAATAATTGTTATTTATTGTAGTTATATAATTTTATTGATTATTTCATGTTCATATGTCATCCAATTTCTTATAATTTATCCCATTAATTTAATAATCTCATCTCACATGTGAACATATGGCCAAATATATCCATTACGTGATGTGATTCATTTTCCATGTTCATCATTAAAAAATTTATTTATAAATTTATATTATTAATAAATATGATATATATTACTATAATATAATTTTATATATTGTTGAACCATATCCTAACCAAGGAAACCAAGGAAAACATGACATCATATGAAATGTAAAATGAAGTAGTTAACATTTGAAACAGGGGAAATAACAAAATATAACAAAGAAAAGTGTTGTATGATTTTGTAACATGATAATATATGATATATAAAGTATGAATATGATTCTGGAAGAAATGAATAACTTCCTTTAAAACATTATAAATTGTGTTCAATCCCATTAAATAGAATAATGAACAGAGAAAAGGATTCCATAACTCAATTTATATTCATTGGGATACACTTCTACATTATTATTTATGACATGATATGTTGTGGTATGATATTACATTTGAGAAACTTATGATTTATTCAATATTTTTAAATTTTATTATGGTGTATACACATAATCATTTTGTTTTATTAATACTCAAATGAATTATATGATCATTGTAAGGGACTTCATCCTAATTTTATTTTATTGAGTCATATATTGATTATATGCACATATATTATTTTTTGTGGTGTACATAACAACAAATTTACTTCTTAAATCATGAATGTATTAATTTTTATTATGTTTAATTTCTATTAAAATTTATTTTTTCTTAAGGAATATGATTCAGCTGATTAAAAACTTGTAAGGGGTTATTACAAAATTTAATTAATATTCGAGATTGATTAATATTATGTTTGTGTTTAAGAACTTTTCTCTTCAATGTCAATGTATTCTAAAAAAATCAATATTTATCTTTTTATTATAAAATTATTGATTAATATATTTTTTATCACTTCATTAATTTTATAAAATATTGTAAAAAGAATCTTTCAATAATTATTCCAACAAGGTATAGTATTTAATTTCATAAAAATTTATACAAGGATTATTTCACCAAAAATTAAGTGGACTGAATTCACTACCATAATGATTCTTTAAATCGTTGATATTTCATTTATTTTTTAAAAAAGTAATTTTTTCATCAAATTTCTTCTTTATATTAAGCATATTATTTTTTTATTTTAGAAAATATATTCAAATAAAAAGGGAATTTTCCCCAAGAATTATTTTAGTATTTTTAATAAATTATTCTCATCTATGTCAACATAGTTTTTAAAATTTTATGTTGGGTATATAATATAATGAAACCATTAAATATAAATATATTTGAAAATTATAATTTTCTTAACTTGGAATGAATTGATATTCTATAATAGTAGTTCAATTGGTATGGGTAGCGCTGACTTATTTAAGGAAATTTAATTGATTTGAATTGAATATTTATATGATAAATTAATTGTAATTAGTTTTTTTTGGTACCCACTACAGCCCCTCGCTTTAATAATTGGCGTCACGAGAAAAACGAGTTGGCCATATAATACTAGTTTCTGCACAGATATTTAATGTTTCTTGAGAATATATCACTATATTTCTCATCATGAGAGTATATATTAATAGTCAATATATTTAGGGTATAAGTTGATTATTTATAGGTCTGGAATTACTCAATCAATAATTATGAATTAATTAAATTATATTCCGAGTGATTATTTCATTATTGGAATATCTATGGTTAATTTTCTTTGTCATGTAAATTTTTATATGGAATTATTTGATCCTCATTTATTATTTTCAAATTATTCTCATGTTTGTCATAAATTTAAATTTTTATCAGTTATTTGAAGTTTCAATATTTTTATTCAATATTTATTCATATCTTCTTTTGAATTTTTTCCCTTACTGAGCATTTGAGCTCCCATCATTATTTTTTTTAACTATGATTGGTAGATGTTTTTTATAATTGATTATTTAGTGTTGTGGTAGGAGGATATAAGTGTGCTATATTGAAAAACATTTTTGTATTTAATTATTGAAAAGTAATTTGAATTTTATTTAATTTCTTAGTCCTCCAAAACATCTTTACTATTAAACCCTTCATGATGAAATCAAAAGCATCTACTAGAATTGAAATAATTTAACAACTGAATTTGGATTACTAGATAATGGGTATTTATAGTTTCTATCATTGTAATTTTAGTATATATAGAAAAAACTATATTTAAAAATCAATTATTTGATTATGAAACCATATGAAATAATTTTCCATTATATCCAAATAAAACAAGTAGAGGATTTAATGATTTCTTATTGCATATAAATAAAATTAATGTTATGTGTTTCACTATATTTTAGATTATATAGTACGTTTCATAATGTTATGATCTAATTATGTTTATTATATATTTTAAAATGGATTATAGAGGATGGAACAGAAACCACATAAATCCACGTATGTATTTTTCTCCATTGAAATATAATGATGATAGTTATTGTTTGATGCTAGATATTATAAAATATATCAATGATTATAATGTATGAATCATGTTATTAGGAAAAAACTTTTCATAATGGAGATATACATTGATCCACATGGTTTTGTAACAATGTTTGAGCGCTTTGTGTGTCAGAACCATCCATAATTCAATAGAAATAAGAATCTACATGTAGTTGAGTAATGTATTAGTTACATAGATAATATATTTCTCACATTTGGATATAAAGAATGGGATAACGTTTTCAGGGAAATTTATCATCACTCATGGGATTTAGATAAATGGTGGTCATTGATTCAACACACTAAAGATTCATTTGAAATAATAGGCATTGAATATATGGATATTGATGAATGTTTCAATGAAAAATATATTCCTTGATATCAATTAGGTTTTTTTGGTGTGAAAATTATTGGTTCTTAGAAAAATGTAAGAATAAAACTTCTCTATGAATAAATCTAACACTACACAGTTATCCAGGCATACATTGGCTTACATATATTATACAAATCTTAATATCAACCTTTTATTAAGGTATTAGACCCATATTTCAAATAGAACTACATCCTCAAACATTATTATAATTTGATGATATAAACTATGATATCAATTTAAAATCAAATTCTACGTCATATGGTTCTGAAGTAAAATAGTAGAATAATAGGATGGTGGGGTAAAATGAAGATAAATTTAATTAGGAATAAATTATTTCTTTTTAATGTGAATTTTATGGAATGAACCATCTTATGAAATGATTGATTCTTATAGTGGATTGTAATATACCAAGAGATATGGGACACATGGATATATAATATAAAGGGAATAAATATAAGACTTCTATTCAGTGTTCTGATAGTAAGGATTTGGGGAACTATGAAAAATAATTACCCAAGCATTTAGTATATATAACTCATAATAATATAATGGACCTATGTGAATCTCACATATTTGATACCACTGAAGAGGAATGACTAATTTATTTATGATTGTAAAGAAAAAAATTATATTTAAGAGTATATATTCAATAGTATTATATTTATTTAAATTATGAGATATTTATGTATTGTATTGTAGTACTTATTCTATTAGGATTTGAAAACATGTGGTAAATAAGACCAATAACTATGAGATGTGATTCTGTTGCATGTTGATATTTGGGAAGACACATGATTTATTGAAGAAAACTATAAATATATTGAAATAATAATTAAACGGATATACGATATTACACGTGACTATGTGGTTGGTTAGTAATATGATGGTTTATATTATTACTGATGAAGTATAATATATTGAATAAATTCAACAACCATAGATTATATATTTTTAATAATTAATGTATTCAATTACCTTATAATGTGATCAATGAAATTATTTATTTTTCATTCGATAATAATATATAAATTATGTTTTTTAGGAAAAATGTAATATGAGGATGATTTTTGGAAATTTAGTGACCTTACTTCTAAAAGTATTTACTATGATTTAGAAAAGATGAATTTTGAATCATTATTTGGGTTAAATAATTGTGGAATGGATTAAGTTTATCATTACATATTAGTTTTTTAGGTTAATGTATGATATATTATATTAGATAGCATTTACTAATCATTTGGATTTTAGTAAATATTTAAATGTTAAATGTATATCTTATGGATTTTTTGATCCATTAAACACGATTGATGAATAAAAATTCATCTTTAATATCCATAATATTTTTAATCCATAAATATTAGTTAGATATAATTAGAGCTAAAGGATGAGATAATTTTTCTTACACATATTGTTATTAAGTAAGTTTATTTTTTGATTTATTTTTATAGATACTAAAATATTTCTCAACTCTAGGAACATTAATTAAAAAAATTATTATCTAATTACTTATCATGATGAGAAATCCATTTTATTTTAACAGATAAATGATTTAATGTTTTGTGATGGTTATCATTTAATGACTATGTAATCAATTAGTATGCATCATAAACATGTAGTTATATTTATCATTAAAATCCATGCATTTAAATCAACCATATGTTCTATTATATGGAACCCAAAAATGTGTTATTCTTGGTGACCTTCATACATCACTTTTTTTATATTAAATGTGGATTTTTAGTTAACCATTTTTTATGATGTGGTATTTATAGAAAAAAATTTCAAAATATCATTCTTTTATTTGTTTAGTGAAATTTTAAATATTGAGGATTCAATTTACTAATTTAGGGTATAATGTAACATCCCAATATTTTATGACATGTATTATTTTAAATAAATTTAATTTCTTTTATAACATATGTTTTACACAACACCCAATACAAATGAACACTGAAATATTTATCTATGATCAATTTCACATAACCATTAATTTGGTATAATTGAATAATGATAACTAAATTATGAACTACAAAATTTTATTTATAATTTTTAATGTTTTAATTAATTTATTTTAAATAAGAATATAATATTTAGTAATTTGATTTTAATCATCAAAAATCTGTTTCATTCAAATATGGTTTTCTATTTGATAAGTAAATATTATGATAAATATCTAGAACATGTTTAAATTATTTTAATAATTAAACAATTTTTTAATCATTATATTAAATTTAACTTATAACTAATTTTTCTGTGGGTTTTTATTGTTTTATTTTTCTGCTGAATATTTAAAAATACAAATTTTTAGAAAATTGTCATCTTATTTATATTAATAATAACTGTTAAAATTTTTATTTGATCTAAATGAAAATTACGTACTATATAGTTATTTATAAACTTGTTAATTACAATTTAAATACACTTATAAAGTATTTTTGTATAAATACCTTTATTCTTTCAAAAAATGCATTTCTCATGAAAATTATTTTTTATTAAATTTTCCAAAATTAATTCCAAATTAAATAATATTGCATCTATGATATTAATTTTAAAAATTTATTTGATTATTATATGTAAATGCTTGAAATTTATTAAATAAGTCCACTTTATATTCTAATAATATGAATAGTATACATGGTTATTTATATTACCATTGTAATGGGAAAATTGGGTAATTTATATTAAATATAAAATGAAAAATAATATAATGATCCAAACTTTTCTCTTAATCTTATTGGGTGAGTATATTTCAAAAATTATATGTTCGATATATGGACTTATTTATAATTTTTAGGTCATTTTATTATTGGAATTATTTTATTTATCTAAATGTCAAAGATGAAGTATTTATAATTTTTTATAAATAGAAACCATTTAATATTGGGTTAAATAGATGATATCACAGACTATAAATATTAATTATAAATATATAATTGTGATCATCATCTTGTTATTTTACTTTAATATTTAGGAATTAATAAATTAATTTACTATATTTCCCAATAATGATGAAGTAAATATTTAATTTATTGAAATATAAAATAAGTGATATTACAAATATTAAATTATATATATTTTAATTAATTAAGATATAAAAAAATTTAGATTGCGTTGACATATTATGGATTTCATAAAATATTTATTTATATTTACAAGTGTTATATATGTATTTTTAATGATAATAAACTGAATAGTTCATAAAATTTACATAATTATTATTTAATAAGAAATGCTATTTTATTAAATGATATAAATTATCTAAAAAATTTAAATTTTGTAAATTAATTGGGATAATATTTAAAATTTCATTCTTGATCCATTTATGGGTATTTTATTATTTTATAGTAAATATATTAACTCTCAAAGAGTATAATTGATGTTTCAACAGTAAGACATGAAGTAGATAAATGAGAGTTAAAACAAAAATATAAGGGAATAAATTTATTCAAAAATTACATAAATATCATTGGATACAGATATTTATACCCATCAACATGTTATCTAATTGTACCCAGCTCGATATAGTTTAGAGCTAGTGAATTATGATTATTATATTTTCATGATTACATAGAATCAATTATAGAATAAATTATAATTTACTATTCTTGGTAAACCATATACCTAAATGTGACATATTTTAAAAATAAATACACTAATTATGAAATATTTTTTTATGTCGTTCTAAAAAAATCTAGGATAACATTATTCATAATAGTAAATACAAATATATCATTCATAGTATGCTTCATGGATTCCTTAGAATGAAACATAATCTGGGTGAGTTGAAATGGTTAATAATAGTAAATAATAGAGAAATAAATAATGAATCAATGATTTTAACTATAATGACATTGGGAGTAATTCAAATTAACATCCATATAAAGTATAAAATTAAAAGGATGTGTATAAATAATATGACAAGGTAAAATTTCAAACACATTCTACTAAAAAAACAAAAAAACAAAAAGTAAATATAGAAATGAAAAACAACTAAAACACATGAATTTTAATCAATGAACTGAAAATAAAGTGTATCTATATTTATGTCAATGGAAAATATCATGGTTGAATAATAATTGAATCAATATAAGGGAAATTAATTTGTAATGGATGTCATTTATGAAACACATAAAAACTTATATAGTCAAGGTCATTCATAAAAAATTAAAATTTAAGGTTACAACACAATTTTATCTTCTTATTTATCTCATGATAACCTATTGATCAATAAAGGATCAATTTAATTTCCATGATCCATACATCATTAATATTCCAAAACATAGCTCATATATTATAATAAAAATAAATAATGTTTCTTATTAAATATCCATATTTAATAAATAACATTGAATTATCAATATTTCCCCAAATAATAAAATAACTTTTGAAGTAGACATATTATGAAAAATGTATATGTTTTTGGAAATATAAGTATCCATGAAAAATGTAATTGATAATTTATGGAAATTCAAAGGTCACACATCATAAGTGAATGTATATCTCATGTTAACAAAAATATAAATTGTTGAACTGAATGTGAATGTTATCCTTGGCTAGAAAACTATTAACCAATTGAAAGGAATAATAATGATGGTATCAACTCAACAATACAATGTGGAGTAAAAATAAATCATTAATGTTTTATTATGAATATAATAACTATAAATATATCTTGTAAAATAATTATATATGAAATTACTCTTTTGTTTTATAAAAAAATTTTAAAAAATATTTCATCGAACATTATGTTGAATAGAATTTTCATTAAAAATAAAACCATTCTATGTTAAAAAGGGAATTCAGTGAACTAATGTTAGGTAAATCTATACAATCATGATGAGGTAAAAAATTATTCATTTTACACGTTTAATGTTATGGAGTATTACTTCTTTTGAAAATGAAAAGAATATTCCATTGAAAACATTTGTAAAATAAATAATTTTAAAATATTATTTTCCTATATATTTTATAAACCATTTCAAAAAATATAATATAAAATATGGGATTCAAATGAAAAAACGTTCTCTAATTGAGATAATGAATTTTTTTCGGTATTTTGTAAAACAAATATAAAATATATTTACTATTGTAGTGTGTAAAAATTGTAAAAATACTTGACAAATATCATGAATAACTAGTGGGGAAAATTTTGAATGTTTTTTCAGAATAAATTGGGATACATTTTCGTTAAATATAAATAATGTTGAAATATAATAAATGTTATTGTTGTAAAAAAATAATCATTAAACATTCCAATGTGTCCCATACCGCTTGGAAACATTTTAATTAACAAGCCTCATGATTGAATAATAAGAAAAGAATGTTTAAGATACCAAGAAGTTGAAAGGATTAATCATATAATATAACAATATGGGATTTAGACACTTTAAGAAAGTATTTATTTGGTGAACATGAAATCCTTATCATTATTATAAAATATTAATGAAAATTACATACAATTACTTTCTATTTGAGTGAACATGATTAGATGTAATTTATTATAAACATATGTTAATTTTATACATTATTTAAACCCCTTTTCATTTTTTTCATTAATATTATTTATATGTTTAATATTGTTTATGAATTTACGTAAGCAATTAAATTTGCATCGAGTATTTTGAAAAAATTTAGTTTTTGTGTCAAAAAATAATTTTTAACTCAAATATGGTCAAAATGTGCATTATATAACATCAACAAACTAATAAACAAGAAATAATTATCATATATATTCCATACTAATAATTTTCATATTAATTATAAAATATGGTAATAAAATAAGTCAACATTATGATCATGGAGACGGTAGGTCATACGTACAAAAGAGTATCTTTTTAAGTATCTTTACATATTTTCATAATTATAATTATCTTAAAAATAAAATATTATTTAATATTATATACTTGTATATATTTATTTAGATTAAAAATGAATCAAATCTTTTTAAGGAGGTGGTAGTACACACATCCACGAGCGACATTTTCAATTTTTTGTGTGTTTGAGAGGATAATAAATAAAATGATATATATATATATGTATATTATATTTCATGAAAGATAATTATTTCATTAATATAATATATATGTTATCTATTTCATTTATGATTAATTATATTCATCATTTATACACTCCATTGATCTTGTAAGAGAATCACATCACTTTGTAAGTGTGGTTATCCATATTTTCTCAAATGATGTTTTCATATTGACACAATATATAATTTAATAATGGTAATTGTTATAAAATGATTAATGGTTTGTAAATAAGTAATAAATATCTTATATCACAAATATATACTGATATTCCATCATAATGTCTATGGTGAGATGTGGTAAAAGAAAAATGAGTAATCATAATTTCGTGAGGCAATAGTTCATTATACACAAAAATAGTATGTTCTTTGCCCATTATCTGTAAGTGTGTGTATTCTTAGATTGAAAAAATTACAAAATACCAACCTAGTATATTGACGATTTTGGGGTTGTTACATGATAATGTAACAATATTATATGATGGGTTGTAATTTAGAAATAAAATTTAAATTCTTGCTAGAAGGTATTACCTTTTAATTGGGTAACTACTTTTTGATTGAACCAAAATGATTACATGGTAAGATTTATGAAAAAAATGGACTAGTGGATGGGTCATTTGGTCCTCTAATGTTATGATTTAGTTTATTATTAATCATACCATTAAATTAACAATTTCAATGAATATTAAGTACATTCAAAAATATATTTGTCCAATAAACATGTTGGTAATGTTAGTCATTATAAATTAAAATGGTTATAATTATATTATCCATTTTTTTCTTATTTCCATTCATATTATAGGTATAAATCAATTTAAATTCATCCCTCTTACAGGATGATATTTCAGGTTTTTGAAGAAAAAATGTCTAACTATTTACAACGTTTTAACATGCAATTTCAACCTAATATTTATTCGAATAGAATAATTAGTATTAATTTATAAAAATATTATCAAATAAACATTGAAACCATTTAAAGGTATAATTTATCAATATTAATAAGTTATTTGAAAAATATGTTTTAAAATAAAATTCTATATTGTTAATTATTAATAATGAAATGATTCAAAAAGATAACAAAAATTCAACCTAGATTAATTATTATAATTATATTTTAAAGATGATTTTTATTTGGACACATTCAATAAAACATAGTTTCAAAATTTTTAATGAAAATGGGGTTTCCATTAATAAGTCGAAAAAATTTATTTATGAAAATATCGGTTTGTATGTGTGAAATAGTGGTAGTTCATTTATTTGGAATATCAAACCAAATAGATAAATATAAAAAAATTTATTTAATATAAAACATCTATATAGAAATAAAATAATTAACTAATTTTATTTTTTTATAATTATTAATAAAAAACTATTTTGGAAAAATAAAAATGAAAATAATTCCTTTTATTTAATATTAGTTGGTATATACATTTCCCATTAAATGAAAACCCATTAATTCATTTTATATCTATATAAACCATAATTTTTTTTAATTTATTATATACTATTCAGAAATAATAACATAACAGCTTTGTTATATAATATATTATTAATTATTAATTTTTTAACAATAAATTGTTATTTGGTGAAACTCAGTCATGCATGCATGACATGTTATCAAGTATGCTCATACTTTCTTCTAATGAAAGCTATAGAGGATGGTCATTATTGTGTTTAATACAAGATATCATGGTTTAGTTTTCATTTAAATATATATAATATTTTTTAATTATTAAATATATTATATTGTATATTAATATTATTTTACGTTACGTGCTTGGTGTCATGTTCCATACATGCTATCAAATACGATGTACTTACATTTTATTTTTAGAGAATCAAAATCTCACCGTTGTAATTAAATTGTGTCCTAAAAATTTAAACTCAATATTTGTGATATATGGTTTTATGATTCTCTATTTTGGAGTCCCACATTTTGTGAAGTGTTTATAACAAATCCTATACAAAATACAGATTGGAATGTAAAAAGGTCACGTGGACTACCATGTTCTAGGATTTCAAGAATAGATAACATCAGTGCTAGTGAAAATACATATATGGAGGAAATTAATAAATACTAGTATAGATTGAATGATGTCATCAATAAAAACATAGGAATTATAATTAGATATTGGGTGTCCTCAAAGCCAACAATATGTTGATTAAGAAGTCCATCAGTTCAACCAAATGTAGGGCATTAAGACAAAATTTTATTTGCAGTCTATTCTCTTAATTTTGGGTAATTCTATTACTACCAATTAATGTATGGAAATATACATACATGATACATTTCAATTTTATATGAATGATCATATATTTTGGTAATGATTCGATAAATTTATAATTCATTTATTTTCTCATATAAATTATTTATAAATAATGAATTATATTTATTTATTAAAAAACATAAATATACATTTAATTGATAGAAATTTATATAAAATATTAAAAGACTAAATATTTTCTCTAACTAACTCAAATGTCAATATGTTTAATAAAATAGTCTTTAATTCTCTATTTTGATATTATTGGTACATCATTACAATTTATTAAAGAAATTCATAACTAAAAATAATGAAAAATTAACCATACCATTACATAAGTTAGTGGTTGGTGTAAAATATTAATCGACAATTGGGTATATGTTAAATACCCATGGCCTTACTAAATTTGAATAGTTGTGACATGTGTTATAGTATGTCATTTTATAAAAAGATATTATCAAAATTTAGAAAATAAAAAAAATGGGCATCCATAAAATAATGTTAATCACTAAATAGCCTTTGAACTATGATTTTAAATAAAACCTCAATACATTAAAACATTTTCAATTTAATTTAACATATGTTTTCCCTATTCTAATGTTTTTTCATAATATAATTTTTTGTATTTTTATATCACGAAACCTTATTTTTTAATCTAAAACACCTTATGTTAAACCTAGGTTATTCATTTAAAAAAAAAATCAAAGTTTTTTTTATGAAAATTTGAATTATCTTAACTATATCTTCAGTGGGTGTCAATCCATGTGTGAAGGAAGGAACATTTTATTGTACCAAGTAACCCAAAGTCTGGTCTGGAACTCCCTTTTATATTTTTTACTCATATATACATTTGTGTCACTACAACATCCACTTGTATTATCCCAAATATTATGTATTAATATAAATATAATGTTCATATCTACCTTAAAAAATTTCAGTTATGATATTAAATACAAAACCACAAATCTTAATTTATGTTTATTTTATCTAACATATATTATAATAAAACATGTTACCATTATTTCTACTAAACATCCTCTAATACTAACAATAGTTACATGAGCAGGAATATCCCGGATATGGGGTCTAAAACTTATTACATTGGATGAAATGCAAGGAATAAAATATCAAATAAACAAGATATTTTTAGTCTTGATAATCCAGATACAAAAATGTGTGTTGTTTTACAAAATGAATAAACTAATTACATTATATTGTTTTCTTATTTCATAAAAATCATCTATGTAAATTTTACTATATCTAGTAAAACCATTCATATAATTTATGTTACGTATCTTGGATTGTTTGGGAAAAACATTATATTTTTGAGCTCAATTTATTATTAAGTGTAATACATAGTTGATTCAAAAATAAATTAATGTGAAAAATAATTACGACATGGTGAATAGATGAACTCATATTTAATATAATCAATAAACAAGGAATGATGTTCATAAAAAATATGAATTGAAATAAATGGAAACACATTCCATCTAAACAAATATATAAGGTACTATAAACCTAGAATGGTAAGAAACAAAAACACATTTATGTTAATCACTGAATTGAAAAGGAAATTTATCTACAGATAGGTCGATGAAAAATCTCATTGCTGAATAATAACTCCAAATAAATTAAATAAATTCATTTTTAATGGGAAACATTTTTGAGATACATGAGAAACAATAAAATCAGTACCTTTTATTATATTGTGTAAATTAAGGGACAACTATAAGGACCCGACCATAAACATTACATATTATTTAATTAAATGAATAATTCACATTGAGGATCTTTTTAGGTTTAGAGTTTTAGATAATTATGACATAAATATTACATCTCAAAGATTACAAAGTAGACACATCTACTCATCTTCCATTTTTTTCAAAAAAATAAAAACTCTTGAACAAATGAGTCATGTCTATTTCTTTGTTTTAGACAGCCTGAAATTTCCATGATCACATCCTTGACCCTATTCAACTTTATGTCCTATGAAAACATTTCAAAAACTTGGGATGATCATAAAATGCTCATAAAGGGTTATAACAGTATGGAAAGAAAACATCCTTCCTTGTATACATAAGAATCAATTAAATCATACTTTACTCATAAAACCTAAGAAATTTAACATACCTCATGAAATCATAACATTTATGCATAACTCAATATAAATCATTAGGAAAAAAGATAACTTGAGGCATTCAAAATATTCTTATGTAGGGTGTAACCCTCATGGTTATGTTTGGAATACCCATCATAGTATATTAAATAAATCTCTTCAAAGAAACCTTAGCGTTTAACTCCTTCACGTTACCCAATGTATTGGAGAGCTATATCGGGCTCACCCGCCCTTAGTATATCACGGAACAACCCGTCTTCATAAACAATGCCCAATAACCATAACATAATCATAGAACATAACTTAATCATAAAGGCAAGATAACATTTCCACATTTCAATAACAATATAAAATTTTAAGATATTGAACTAATAAATCCATTCTAAAACCCATTTTCAAAACCATTTAAAACATTTAATAAATATATATTTGAATCAAAGTGTCTCATACCACTTTTAATATTTAATCATTTTAAACTATTAATATCCATATAAATAAATCCTTAAAACCATTTTGAAAATATGGATATTAATGAGAACTATTTATAAGAATAAATAATTAAAACATTCAAAACGATATATTAGTTAAAGGGTTTTTAACAAAATGAGAGACACTTAAATAAAATAATTGAGGAATAATATTTAATCAGAACTTTATAATACCATGAGAATAAAGTTATTCATGATATATTATTCTAAATGACAGTATATACACCATATAAAAGTGAATTGGTGCATAACAACAATGAAGTCTCAATAGAATTGTAAAATGATATGAAATCCCTTATAAAGAATGTATCATATAATTAAGGATAAATAAATCTCATAATTATGTCTAAAAAATATTAATACACCCAATATATGTTGATATTAAGTGTAAAAAAAAACCAGAGTTCATTCACACATTTTCATATAATGACATATTCCATAACTATAAGTTGAACCAAAAGAAATCGAAATTTGGTTAACAAGTTCCCTTGGTAAAATTCGACAGCCTAACTGTGTCACATTAAAATTATTAACATTAGTTGATGAGAGAGAAAATGGTATATCATCACTTGGACATAAAATTTACATCAATAAAAATATATAAGAACAAATACCAACATAAAAAGATGTAAATAAAAAGACATAACAAAATAAAATTTTTTAAAAGAGGAGTGTGAAAGGTTCCCTAACCGATTTGGGAAACTTTCGAAACGTACACCCCATGTAAGAAGGGTCATACAATGAATATGTAACTACCCATAAATGAGATTATATTATAAAAATAGTAAAATAATTGGCAGTACATACAACACACAAAATGATATAGTGGCCAATTTAGCATGAATATCATGGGAATAAAAAGTGAGATGAAAATACCCTTATGAAAATTCAGCAACCTAACAGTGCCACATAAAACTTCCAAAAATTGAATGATGAGATAAAATAGGGTCTCAAATCATATTAACATAAAATTTACGAAAAATAGGAATATAAAATAACATTCCCCAACATAAGAAAGAGGAGATCAAAGTAAGTTACATAAAAAAGAGTTCTTAAAAAGAAAGAGAGAGGTGGGATCCCTTTCCACAAGTCCGACTTGTATTGTTCGTTTAATTATATTCCTGAATAATAAACATTGGTCAAATTATAATTTCTTAAGGTCCTCCTTTAAATATTATTATTCAGTTCATATCACATATTATAATGTTAAAATAATTGGTTAATAATGTGAGTTCATATCAGACGTTTTTGTCGATGTTTGGTACATTAGTCCAAAATGAACTTGTTTGAAAATGATTGTCCATGTAGTTATAAGTAAATCATATCCAGAATACTATTAATGATTTAAATATCATATATATCCAGTACATATTCATTTTATACTATTCCATAACATTTGGAGATAAAATTAAATGAAATGCACCGTTCATGGAGACGGTAGGCCGTACGTATACATGAACGCTACTTTGATTTCTTTGACATATTAATGGAATTAAAATTAATTGAGGGATACATATATTATAATTAAAGTATAATATATATGTGTTTTATAGGTCACATCAGTTCATTAATTTCATTCTTTATACATTCCATGTATTGCATGAACGAGTCACATCACTTGAGGGGTCGGTAGTCCACACTTCCTCGTATGAAATTATCGCATTTGCACAACATGAAAAGAAAAATGGTATGTTTTAAGTATCAAATACAGAAGAATATGGAAAAAAATTAATACCATATACATTATATATAAAATACAGTGATATCATAATGGCCACCATGAAAAGTGTTAAGAGAAGATTGAACAATCATCATTTCTGAGGCAGTAATTCACCATCCACAAAAACAATATGTTCTTTAACCATTAGACATAGGTGTGTATAAATGTAGCTAAAATACGTCACATAAGAACATCCTAGTATATTTACGACACTGGTTTTGTTACAAAATAATGTAATAAAAAGAGTTTAGGGGTTTGGATAAGAAAAATAAAACAAAAGAACACAAGTGAAGACATTACCTTTAAATCAGGTAACTCATATTAGTTTGAACCAAAATGATTTCATGAAGAGATGTTTCCAATGGTAAGGCTTTGATAATGAATATATAGATTTGGAAAGATGAAATGGTCAGGGTTTGGCTGAGCCAAAGGCTTGAGAAGTGTGGGTGAGGTGGTAGAGGTGGGGGCCATTTATAAGAGAAGAGGAGGGGCACTCTTGGAATGATATAAAAGATTACATTATTATAAAATGTTTTTGGGATTATAAAGGTCCCAGAATGATATATTTCGAGGATAAGGTGATAATGTTTAGAAATACACCCATCCAATGGGTCTGTGACATGTTTATGACTTAGATTTTACCCTATCTTCTCATTTTTATTTAAATCGTTCATTTATGAGGTAATCATTGTATCATCATAGTGTCATAAATAAAATAATTTATTTAATGTATAAGAATTATAAAACAAATATCATTATTTAGGAAATCTTTTTATCATTCTAATGACTATTTATACTATAAGATATCATTTATGTAGACTAAATTAAAATTAATTTACTTAGGTGTTACAAACTTTGGTTACATTTTCCTTTCTTTAAAAAAAATATGATAAAAGGTCACTATCACACTAAAGTAATTCCATGGGGTCCCAAGGTTGATACAAGGCATCCCATGGTCGGCCATGACAACACGAATAGAATTAGTACACATATTGGGGTCGTTTTATATTATTATGATATTATTTTCTTACCCTTAATTACCCGATTACTAATTAAACACGATAATTAAAGTTAATTACTGTATTTACTATTCATAATGTCCAAAAAAAGAGAATTAATTACATAATTTTCACCTTCTTATTCCAAATATAGAATCCATTTCATTAAATTCAAAACACATAAAATGTAGTAAATAATTTATAAGTAAATCCAGTTATCAAAACAAAAGACATGTTTTTAAGAAGTAAAAGTTATCAATAGATTGACTTGTTTTTACATCCAATTGAAAAGTGAAATTACTTCCAATGTACAAAATTGTATTAAGAGATAAAAAATAATTAAATTATACTTTAAAAACAATTAAAATTACAATCTAAATATATAAATAAATTGGATGAAAGCCAGTTTTGAATTAAAAACTATATTTTTCACAATTCATTAAAAAAACATTATCAGAAAAATACCAAAAATTATCAATAATCTATTTTTGATATTTCAAATTCAGAAATTATTTCCATTTTACCAAATTCAGACCATAGAAGTTTCATTAATAAATCATGCAGTTAATTCCCGCTATCAAAACAAATAGATGGTTTTTTTGGAAGCAATACCTATGACAAGTTTGGCACTTGTTTTTCTCCATTTTCAAAGTGAAATTAATTCTCATGACCACCATTTAATTAAATTGTAAAAATATATTCTAATTAATAATTAAAATAAATTAAAAAGATAATTTAACCATATATTTAAATTAGATGAAAAAGTAGTTTTGATGTAAAATGCAATATTATTCAGTAGTCATTAAAATGAATGAACATTGTCAGAAAAATATGAAAAATTTTACCAAAGTAAATTTAAATATCTCAATCAAAAAGAATAAGTTTATTTTGACATATATAGATTATAAAATTGTCAAAAGTTAGATTTAAAAAAGTTCACCATCAAAAAGGGGTGAAACAATCTTTTAAAAATATCATAGTACTAATTCTTAAAATTCGATTCATTTGGATTTTAAGCCTCTAAAATTTATTGTATAAATATAAAAATATTTGAAAAACATATGTAAACATTTTTTAGTTTTTTCTATTCATTCCCTCCATTACAACGGCTAGGTGTTAACTATTATAATATTATTATATTATTAGTGTGCAACGTATGATTTCAAAGAAACTCGTTGTTGTGTATTGGGTACGCCATCGAGCATAGCATTCCCTTTAAAGTAGTATTAAATGTTTATTCACAAATATTGATAAACATTAGAATGTAATATTATTTATTTACCTGGGATGTTACATCATTCCCCCTTTTTGGGAATTGCGTCCTCACAATTTCAAAATTGGGCTTGGAAACTTCATTGAATGTCCCACATCGGAACAAGAGTCAGTAAAACTATCACTTTAAAAGAAAGGGACAAAAGTACAATGGTCACTTGAGTTAACCCATACTATGATTACAAGTATGAAAATATGGATATGGAGGAGAAAAAAGGGTCATGTTCTAATGGAGAGTGATAGTAAACATGTTTAGGAGAAATTTATCCACAAAGAAAATCACAAACTTGTGATGGGTTAAACAATATTCGATTCCACAGTAGGAAAAGTTAACAGAAAACATTATTGTTTTAAGATAATATTTATTGAAGAATTTATTTTTCAGCTTAACTAAATCACAATCAAATATTCTTACTTGTCACGTAGACTTTCAAATTTTACTAGATTCCTTAATCAAACTCATATTTTCTCCAAAAGACGAGTATTTAGGTAGACTTGTTCGCATTAAGAGTACTATAATCCAATTCTTGAGAATCACCAAATCCAAAAAAGAGAACTATATATTTCCCATGTCTTTAGATCTCAACCAAAAACAAACCAAAAAGTTTAGTACGAGATCAGATAATACCCAAAATGGATATTTTTTAAAAAAAAATGAAAAACTACTCCTAATCTCCAAAATTTTTCAAATAAAACCCAAAGTTCAACAAAGCCCATTCAATAAAAATCTATCCATAAAATTATGCAATGTAAACCAAAATAAGATTGAAACCCAAATATTTGAAGGATTTAACCACATAGTTTCCCAAGGTACAAATTAACTTTTATCTCCAAATAACATCAGTTCTTTTAAAGTCTCATACTGAAAAGTAATTAACTTAATCACATGTCCTCCATGAGAGGTTAATAATTTTCATAGTTAACCCAAAATAAACTTACTCTTGATTCATAAAATAATCTAACTAAAAAAATATTTAGTCAAACTAACAAGGGACTTCATGTACTCCAGTGGTAGGTGATAAATACCAGTCGCACTTTGGTTATGGGTTCGATTCCCGCAGCTTTGTCCGACGCGACGGGTTGACACATGGTCTACATGTTGTCCTTTTTACAAAACTATATAATTCTTAATACATTCCCCAAAAACGAGATAAAATCTTCAAAAATAACCATAACATAATTTAACCTCAAGTTTATCTCATGTCGTTCATATTCCATCATAACGTATAGTAACCCATAATTACCTCAAATGTAAGGATCATATAAACCCTAATGGTTACCTTTATAATTATTACCTGAATATCCATGTCGAGTTGGTTCTCTTGTACATAATGCATTGGAGAACTCACCAAGGTTCAAGAGGTTGATCATGACACATGATAGTTTGTTTAGAATAACCACAAGATTTCTCATTGAATCCCCCATTTCATCCAGTCTCTTAATAAGAGAACCACCACAGTTTCCTTCAAACCCATTGTCACTTTGGTGCCTGCTAGATCCATCCATTTACTAAAACCAGAAATGTCAGTGTGAGTATATCGATAAAATCATTATGTACTAAAAAGGAAGATAAAAACTAAGATATACTTATCCAAGTTATAGCAAACTCATTCCAACCATCAAAAATATCAATGAATCTATCTAATATAATAACCAATGTGGTTATACACAACTTTTCACTTAACACACTAACCTCTAAAGTTATCTAAACGTCCATATGATACCAACTATAAGGACCTGATCATAAACATTACTTATAATTGAATTAAATGAATAATTCACATTGTGGATCTTTTTAGGTTTATATTTTTAGAGAATTAAGACATAACTATTACATCTCAAAGATTACAAAGTAGACGCATCTACTCAGATTCCATTTTTTTCACAAAAATAAAAACTATTGAACAAAATAGTAATGTCTGGTTCCTTGTTTTGGACAGCCGAACATTTCCATGATCCCATCCTTGACCCTATTCAACTTTATGACCTGTGAAAACATTTCAAAAACATTAGATGAGAAAAAAAACTCAGTAAGGGTTATCACAGTACGGAAAGAAAAAATCAGTCCATGTATACATAATAATCACTGAAATCATACTTTACTCATAAAAAATAAGAAATTTAACATACTTCTTGAAATAATAAGATTCATTCAGGTAACTTGAGGCATTAATAACATTCTTACGTAGGGAGTAACCCACGTGGTTACATTTGGAATACAAATCACAGTATATTCCCTATACCTCTTCTGATAAACCTTAGCTTTTAACTCCTTCGCATTACCCAATGCATTAGAGAGCTATATGGGGCTCACCCGTCCTTATTTTATCACAGAACCACATGTCTTCGTAAAAAATGACCAAGAACCATAACATAATCATAGCACATAAGTTAAGCATAAAGGAAAGATAAAATTCCTACATTTCAATAACAATATAACATTTTAAGATATTGAAATAATGAATCCATTCTAAAAACCATTTTCAAAACCATTTAAAACATTTAATAAAGAGATTTTTGAATCAAAGTGTCCCATACCATTTTTAAGATTTTAACATATTAAACCATTAATATCCATATAAATAAATCCTTAAAATCATTTTGAAAACATGGATATTAATGAGAAATATTTATAAGAATAAATCATTAAAAATTTAAAACGATGTTTTAGTTAAATGGTTTTCAACAAAATGAGAGACACATTAATACAATAATTGAGGAATAACATTTAATCAGATCATTATAATATCATGAGAATAAAGGTATTCATGATATATTATTACAAATGACAGTATATACACCATATAAGAATGAATTTATGCATAACAACAATGAAGTCTCAATAGAATTGTAAAATGAGATGAAATCCCTTATAAAGAAGATATCTTTAAATTAAGGATAAATCAATCTCATAATTATGTGTGAAAAAAATAAATACACCCAATATAACTAGATATTATGTGTTAAAAAACCAGAGGTCATCCACACATTTTCATAGAATTACATATTCAATAACTACAAGTTGAACCCAAAGAAATTGAAATTGGGTTAAGAAGTTCTGTTGGTAAAATTCGGCAGCCTAACGGCGTCACTTTAAAGTTCATAATATTAGTTTATGAGATAGAAAATGGTATCTCATCACTTGTACATAAAATTTACATAAATAAGGATATATAAGAACATATCATAGCATAAAAAGATGTAAATAAAAAGATATAACAAAATAAGTCTTTTTAAAAGAGGAGCATAAAAGGTTCCCCTACCGATTTGGGCAATTTTCGAATCATAAACCCCATGAAAGAAGGGTCATACAATGAAGATGTAACTACCCATAAATGAGATAATATTATAAAAATAGTAAAATAATGGGCAGTACATGCAACACGCAAAAGGAAATAGTGGCCAATTTAGCATGAATCTCACGGGAATAAAAAATGAGATTAAATCCCCTTATGAAAATCCGGCAGCCTAACGGCGCCACATAAAACTTCTAAAATGGCTTGATGAGATAAAATAGGGTCTCTCATCATATTAACATAAAATTTATTGAAATATTAATGTAAAATAACATCCCCCAGCATAAGAAATAGGAGCTTAAAGTAAGTTACATAAAAAATATTACTTAAAAAGAAAGAGAGGTGGGATCCCTTACCTCAAGTCCGACTGGTCTTGTTCGTTTCTTTATATTCCTGAATAATAAACCTTGGTCAATTTATAATTTCTTAAGGTCCTCATTTAAATATTATTATTCATTTCATATCACATATTATAATGTTATAATAATTGGTTAATAATGTGAGTTCAGATCAGACGTTTTTGTCGACATTTGGTACATGAGTCAAAAATGAACTTCTTTGAAAATGATTGTCCATGTACTTATAATTAATTCATCTCCAGAATAGTATTAATGATTTAAATATCATATATATCCAGTAAATATTCATTTTATACTATTCCATAACATATTGAGATAAAATGAAATGAAATGCACTGTTCATGGAGACAGTAGGATGTACGTTCGCATGAACGCTACTTTCATTTCTTTGAAATATTAATGGAATTAAAAATAATTGAGAGATATATATATTATAATTAAAGTATAATATATATGTTTTATAGGTCACATAAGTTCATTAATTTCATTATTTAATCATTCCATGTATTTCTTGAATGAGTCACATCACGTGAGGGGGCGGTAGTCCACACTTCCTCTTATGAAATTATCGCATTTGCACAACATGCAAAGCATAAAGGTATGTTTTAAATATAAAATACAGAAGAATATGGAAAACATAAATACCATATATATCATATATAAAATACAGTGAAATCATAATGGCCACCATGAAAGGTGTTAAGAGAAGATTGAACAATCATCATTTCGTGAGGCAGTAATTCGCCATCCACAGAAACAGTATGTTCTTTAACCATTAGATGGATTTTTGTCTAATTTTAGCTCGAATACTTCACATAAAAACATCCTAGTATATTTAACATACTGTTGTTGTTACAAAATAAAGGAATAAAAAGAGTTTAGGGGTTTGGAGAAGCAAAATAAAAAAAAGAACACATGTGAAGACATTACCTTTAAATCGGGTAACTCCTATTCGTTTGAACCAAAAGGGTTTCTTGAAAACCATTAGGACAAAGGTGAGGCTCAATGATGAAGATATGGATGAGGAGAGATGAAATGGGTAGGGTTTGGGAGAGCCAAAGGCTTGAGAAGTGTGGGTAAGGTGGTAGAGTTGGGGGCCTTTTATAAGAGAAGAGGAGGGGCACTCTTGGAAAGTTATAAAATATTACATTATTATAAAATCCTTTTCGGATTTTAAAGGTCCCAAAAGGAGTTATTTCAAAGATAAGTTGATAATTTTACTAAATCCACCCATCAAATAGGTTTGTGACAATTGTAAGACTTTGTTTTCACCCTATCATCTCATTTTATTTAAATCGTTCATTTATGAGGTAATCACTGCATCATCATGGTGTCATAAATAAAATAATTTATTTAATGTCTAAAAATTTTAAACAAATATCATGATGTAGGAATAATTTTTAGATTTATAATGACTATTTATAGTCTAAGATATTGTTTATGTAGACAAAATTAAAATTATTTTACTTAGGTGTTAAATACATTGGTTACATTTTCCTTTCTTTAAAAAAATATGATAAAAGGTCACTATCAAACTAAAGTGATTCCATGGGGTCCCAAGGATGGAAAAATGAATCCCATGGTCTTCCGTGACACCAACAATAGTATTAGGACACATTTTGTGGTCATTTTAAATTTTTATGATATTATTTTCTTACCCATAATTACCCGATTACTAATTAAACACGACAATTAAAGATAATTACCGTCGTTACTATTCATAATGTCCAAAAACAAATAAGTTTTTATTAAATAATTTGGACCTATTGATTCCAAATATGGAATCCATTTCATCAAATTCAAAACACATAAATTTTAGTAATTAATTTAAAATTAAATCCCGTTGTCAAAACAAAAGACGAGTTTTTAAGAATTAAAATTTATCAAAAGATTGACTTGTTTTTACATCCAATTGAAAAGTGAAATTACATCCAATGAACAAAATTGTATTAAGTTATAAAAACATATTCCAATTATACTTTAAAAACAATTAAATTGACAATCTAAATATATAAATAAATTGGATGAAAAGGCAGTTTTGAATTAAAAACTGTACTTGTCACTATTCATTAAAAAAACATTATCAGAAAAATACCAAAAATTAACCCTAAGCTATATTTTATATTTCAAATTAATAAATTATTTTCATTTTAAAAAATCTAAAACATAGAAGTTTTATTAATAAATCATATAGATAGTCCCCACTGTCAAAAAAATAGCGGGTTTTTTGGAAGCAATATCTATGAAAAGTTTGGCACTTGTTTATGTCCATTTTCAAAGTGCAATTAAATCTAATGACCACCATTTAATTAAATTGTAAAAGTATATTCTAATTAAACTTTAAAAAAAATTAAAAAGATAACCTAACCATATATTTATATTAGATGAAAAAGCAGTTTTGATGTAAAATGAGCTACATGACTCCGATCAACGCACCGTTAGCGGTGATGCAATCCTTCGATCGAGATGGTCGTTTCAGTATATTGCATTCAAATTTTAGGAGTACATGAGGTTTGGCCAGGTTGGTTCTTATACGAAACCAACCGGGCCATCAGAGCAGAAACGCTTATATCTTGGGCTCCGGCAATCCGATTGACGTGTCGTCGACTTTGATGGATTCCTCTAAGTGAGAAGGATCTTTTGGCTTACTCCACCCAAGGTTTGGATGCCGGTGGAGTACGGTCGAGTTGGTTTTTCTTTAAAAACCAACCAGGCCCATGGAACAAAAAGGCCAATAACTCTCAGACCGGGCGTCTGATTGACTTTCCGTCTGCGACGTTGAGTTCATGTTGTTGATATGGAACTTTTGGATACATCAACTCTGGACTATGTGTCAGATGATGTATCAGCCTCTCGGCTCGTGGAGCGGACCCTCCCAAATGAGCTTGATGTGTGCGGTATCCCTAGAGCTGGCTATGACTGCGACAACGAGGACGACTATGCAGAGATCCTCAGTGGATTCGATGGCGACGACTACAGCACTCTGCGATCCTACATGGGTCAGTGCTACATATCATGTGTGGATCCGATCCTATGTGGGTCAACGCTCAGCAGTCCTATGTGGGCCAGCGCCAACAGATCATGTGTGGGTCCGATAATGTGTGGGTCATTGCGGGGGTTAGTTACCTATCGATCATGTCCGACAGCTTAGATGAATCAGTGTAAATATCTGATCATCTCTATCGTCATACAAAGAAGTATTTCTGTGTGAGCTAAATCCTGCATTGATTTCCTATGTGGATTTTGTTGTGCGATCCTGTGTGGATTTACGTTTTTCTTTCCTATGTGGATTGTGTTGTGCTATCCTGTGTGGATTTATGTTTTGATTTCCTATGGGGATTGTGTTGTGCTATCCTGTGTGGATTTACGTTTTTCTTCCTGTGTGGACTGGGTTTTACTTTTTCTTGGATGTTGGAGCGTACTGGAATTGATGACTTAGGTATATGTATGGGCATATACCTAATAAGTGTCGGATGTTACTTCGTGATTGTATCTTTCCTTTGTGGATTATCCTTTGTGGATTCTGGGAGACCTTCGGGGGTCTCGGGGTCCCTAATGAGTAGCTTATACTCACCCCTGCATGGGCTATGCCTGCACTACGTTGTGTTGGTTATAGACGACAGACATCGCTGATCGTCGTTGAGGCTTGCAGAGCAGGACGGTACGTGGTGGCGTACCACTGGGCGGGACGTACTCAGAGCGGTCGACTGGACCTCAGTTGTAGTGGAGGCTATCTGTACCCACCCTTCAGGTGGGATTTTTAGTAGACACCTCGACATTGTGGATTTACTTTTCAGTTGCTGTTTTCCCTTCTAGTTGTACTTTACTTTCAGTTTGGGTTTGTATACTGGCCCACATACTTTTCCACACTGACTGTTGTACTTAGTTTTTTATTAGTGTTTACTTCTACTGTTTGTTTTCTCTGTGGTGTTTATTTACATTACAAAGGCAATGACTTCAATTTTTACCAGGATTTACGCCTTGGTTCTAGTCACCAGCCCCCGGCCTATGGAAGGCGGGCTTGGGGTAGTCACGACACGGGCCCCGATGACGGGTCGTGACAAATTTGTATCAAAGGAGTTCGGTTCTACCACAGAACTTGGGACTCTGATCATTTCTATATGAAGTAATAGTGTTAAGCGTATTGGGTGTGGTTATCAGTTCAGGGAGTCTAGTGTTGGTGCGGCGGCCGACGTATCCATACACCAGGTCCCTGACTTCTGATTTCTGACTTAATGCACGAAAACATTGATTGCATGTGTGTTTCAAGTATTCCTTGTAATTACTTTGTGTTAGCTCACCAGGTATACTATTCTGGCCGTGGCACACCTGTTTCCTTTTCAGGATGGCCCCACGACGCCAGCCAGCTAGGGTTCCGAGAGTTAGGTGTGAAGACAGCCCACCGAGCGACGATGCCTCGGTACATGGCCCTTTGACAGCTGAGGAACAGGCGGTACCTTTACCCGCCGAGCCACTGATACTTCCAGCCCTAGCCGCTGACGATGCCCATCGCCTTAGTGCACTGCATGAGTTCCAGCACTAGTGACTACCCAGGTTCTGCGGGGAGACAGACCCCCAATCTGTCGAGGACTGGATGGAGGCAGTTGTACGAGTTTTCTGGTTAGTGAGGACACCATCAGACCACTTGGTGATCCTCGCAGCGAGTCTACTGCACGCGGCAGCGGGCCGATGGTGGAGCATGATACTCCAGGTGCACGATGAGGCATCTATTCTCTGGATGGACATTGAGAGCCTCTTCTGCTAGGAGTTCGTCCCAGCCACCCTCTGTGCGGTGCGCATCCAGGAGCTTCTTCAGCTGCGGTAGGGCAGCTTGACGGTCGCCCAGAACTCTGTGAGATTTACCGATCTCCCGCGCTACTCGACAGACATGGTACATGACCCATTCTTCTGGGCCCAGACCTTTGACCAGGGATTGAGACACAAGATCAGGGCATCACTGATCTCTACCTCAGCATTCTGACCCAGTAATGAGTACTGGAGCGTGCCCTTTTGATTGGGACCTTCCTTGCTGAGCCTTCATCAGCAGTGAGACCTACCGCAGGGCGGCACATAGCAATGTCTTCTGCAGCAGGCAGTCGACGGATGACTCATGGGTCCAGGTAGACCAAACCCTCACGCAGATGACCTCAGGACACTAGCTTAGCAGTGCAGGGAACACAGTTTGGAGCCAGTCTTTCAAGAGGCAGGAAGTGCTAAACATGCGGTGGGCAGGGCCTCATGGCTCGTGACTGCCCGACCCACCGTGCCGAGGAGCAGCAGACGGTTGAGGGGCCACCCAGGCAGAGGCAGAGGGTCGACCGTGGCGGTGCGTAGGGAGCATGCAGACGAGGCTGAGGTGCTGGCCGAGTAGCAGGTGGTGGGTGACGCTTTGATACTCTACCACCACCACCACCAGGAGGTCCACCCTGACCACCGGGAGTTGGCGTGCAGAGGCAGGCACAGCTCCAGGCAGCGGAGGCCTATGACCAGGGCACACCCGAGATGATTCGAGGTACTATATGTGTCTATTCCACCCTTTCTGCAGACCTTATAGACTCAAGAGTGAGTCATTATTTAATAGCTGCTGCCCTTGTTCAGATCTCGGAGATTCCGACAGAGCCGTTGGCTCGATCCTTATGGCTAGAGACTCCTACGAGAGCAGACTCGACGGTTACGCACTGGTGTCGGCAGTGTGAGCTTACTCTAGGAGGCGAGAGATCCGGCTGGGATCTTCTTGTAGCGGCGTCGAGGCCTTACGACGTCATCTTGGGCATGGATTGGTTATCTACATTCCATGCACATATTGACTATATTAGGCGCAAGGTGTGATGTGTACGCACTGACGGGAGCAGTTTCACCTTCACCAGTGATAAGGGATCCTTCGTAGCACAGGATGGGCTTCTGTAGTGGATAGGACATCCCATCACACATCAGTTGGCTAGCCTCATCCTAGGAGCTGTTGACATGTGGAGTCCTAGTCTTCCTGCAGTGGTGGATCAGTCTGCGGACGTCTTTCCCGACGACGTTCCAGGACTACCTTCTCATAGAGTGGTAGACTTTTATAGTGACATGTACCCCGGGACAACCCCAATATCGACTCCCGCATATCGGCTGGCCCCCGTTGAGCATCGAGAGCTATGGGTACAATTGGAGGACTTGCAGGGAAATGGATTTATTCAACCCAGTGTTTCACCCTGGGATTACCCGATACTGTTAGCCAAGAAGGCGGACGTGATCATGCGACATTGTGTCGACTATCGTCGCCTGAACCAAGTGACAATGAGGAACAAGTATCCGCTACTGAGGATTGATGGCCTCTTCGATCATCTCAAGGGATAATGGTGGTTCTCGAAGATATACATCAGGTCAGGCTATCATCAACTCATAGTTTGGGACGAGGACGTGCAGAAGATGGCCTTCAGATGTTGGTATGTCCACTACGAGTTCAAGGTTATGCCATTCGGCGTAACCAATGCTCCAGCGGTGTTCATGGGCCTCATGAACAAGATCTTTCAGCCATACCTCAATCAATTTGTCGTGGTCTTCATCGATGAAATTTTGATATACTCGATGACTGAGGAGGAGCACGCCTATAACTTGCGTGTTGTGCTAGACACACTCCGAGAGAACTAGCTTTATGGAATGCTCTCCAAGTGTCAGTTCCTGATACGCGAGGTCCACTTCTTGGGGCATGTCATCTATGAGGCGGGAGTTGTAGTGGATCCTCGAAAGATCGAGGATGTGCTAGCTTGGGAGCCACCCAAGAGCATGACAAAGGTGCAGAGTTTTTTGGGACTAGATGGATACTATCGTAGATTTTTTCCAGACTTATCCAGATTTGCGGCACCACTCTCAGCTTTTACGAAGAAGGGGGAACCCTTTGTGTGGTCAGACATATGTTAGCAGAGCTTCCAGGAGCAGAGACAGTGATTGACCAGCTCGCCTATATTGAGGTTGTTGGAAGAGGGAGTAGGGTACGTAGTCTACTGCGATGTATCAGGGACCATACTCGGATGTGTCCTGATGAAAGATCGGGTTGTGATCACCTATGGATCACGTCAGTTGAAGCCGAATGAGAAAAACTATGCTACCCATGACCTGGAGTTAGCAGCAGTGGTCTTCGCTCTGAAGACATGGCGACACTATCTGATGGGGGAGTGCTTTACAGACTTTTCTGACCATCAGAGTCTCAGGTACATCTTTTCTCAGAAGGACATGAACCTAAGACAGTGGCGATGGCTCGAGTTCCTCCAGGACTATAAATTTGAGATAGTCTATACACCTGGGAAGGGGAACGTGGTAGCTGATGCTCTTAGCAGTAGCACGGGCATTCAGCTACTTGAGGAGGTGACAGAGCAGTTAGCCACCTTGCAGATATCCTTTGTGGATAGAGAGGGGGCATGTTTCCTTCAGTCACTCATAGTATCTCCTCTACTACTATAGTAGGTCAGAGAGGCACAGCGTGGGGAAGCTGACTGTGAGACACGGCATGCACAGATATCATCTGGTCAGGCACCTGATGATTTTTCCATTGGAGCAGATCACAACATCCTTTTCAGAGGACGTACCTTGGTACATGTTTTTTTATGAGAAGAGGTGCTGAGAGAGTTTCACACTTCCCCATTGGCGGTACATCCTGGAGTGGTGAAGATGTACCAGGATCTCAGACGATAGCACTAGTGGCCGGGCATGAAGAAGGCTGTGGCGGAGTTTGTTTCTCGATGGCTCACCTGCCAGCAGGTGAAGGCAGAGCACCAGGTACCATCAGGCTCGGTACAGCCCTTGGAGGTCCTAGAGTGAAAGTGGTATGGGATATCTATGGACTTCGTGACTAGACTTCCAAACACTTCCAAAGGTCACTACTCCATTTGGGTGATTGTCGACCGACTCACCAAGTCGGCTCACTTCTTACCCATCAGAGAGCAGGGCTTAGTGGAAAACTTGGGACGTCTCTACGTTCAGGAGATTGTACGGCTACGTGGTGTGCCATAATCGATCATCTCTGATCGAGATGCTATCTTTTCTTCCCAGCTTTGGAAGGGGTTACTGGAGGCATTCGGGACGCAGATACGTCTGAGCACCGCCTTTCACCCTCAGACAGATGGTCAGACGGAGAGGACCATTCAGACTCTCTAGGACATGATCCGCGCTTGTGTCCTCGACTTTGGTCGCAACTGGGAGGACCACCTACCATTAGTGGAGTTTGCGTACAACAACAGCTACCACTCCACCATCGGGATGGCACCGTACGAGGCGTTGTACGGAGGACCTTTGCAGATCTCCTTTGTGCTGGACAAACCCTGGGGAGTCAGCACTTGTGGGACCAGAGATGGTCCAGGCCAAGAGAGAGAAGGTCCAGGTCATCTAGGAGCGGATGAGGATAGCTCAGAGCTAGCATAAGTCTTATGCTGATAGGAGTCGGAGGCCACTAGAGTTCGAGGATGGCGACCACATCTTCTTACGTGTCTCACCTCGACGTGGTTTATGAAGATTTGTCCGAGGTGGCAAGTTGTCTCTATTCTTCATCGAACCATTCCAGGTCCTTAGCAGAATTGGCGAGGTGGCCTATCGACTTGCTCTACCTTCTCAGTTGCACCACGTGCATGACGTCTTCCACGTATCTTAGTTGAGAAGATACGTGCACGACCCATCACATATCATTGACCATGGGGAGCTAGACGTTGATGATAGGGCGGCTTTTGCGGAGGTCCCGGTGGAGGTCGAGGATCGACAGGAGTGGGTCCGATGTGGACAATTGATTCCTCTTGTGCCCATCAAATGGAAGCACGAGAACCTCCAGGAGATCACTTGGGAGCAGGAGGCTCAGATGCGTGCTCAGTACCCACATTTGTTTCCCTAGTTTATGATGTATCTTTACGAGGATGTAAAGCCCTGAGGTGGGACTGATGTAATGACCCGTAAAATTCAAGGATTTTTTTTCTTAATTTTCATGGGAATTTTACAAGAAAGCAGTTTCTGACGGAACCTGATTCCGAGTCCCGGTGTGCCCGGAATCATTTTACGAAGTTTGGCTCGGGTACGTTTAGTGAATGAACGAGAAGGTTTTTCTAAAATTTGAACCGGTACTCGGAATCGAATTCCAAAGGCACCGATAGAATCACATCGGAGGTATTTTCTTAGAAACGCCTTTTTCGGAGTTGCGTTTGCTCGGGTGTGGTTTTTAATTTTGGGGTTAAGTTAAGAAAATAAAATAAAGTGGTGCGACAACTTTATTTTATTTCACTTCAAGCCACATAAAGCGACTTAAATCCACTTAAGCTAAGTTGAATCGGATAAGGTGGAACCCAAAATATCCTACCCTCTTGGTAGGATATTTGTGATGTGGGGCCCGCACGAGCCCCACCGTTTCTTTTCCTCTAAGTAACACACCCACGAAAACTCCTCTTTAATGAAAGTCAACTGGTGTGTAATCTAAAACTCTTAATGCTCCTATTAATAGGATAGTTAAGACTTTACCATTAATTCACCGAATTAATGGTTCCTTTCATAAATTGTTTTTCAATTTTTTGGGGTGGAATAAAATAAGACCAACACACGTTTTTCTTGTGGGTGGCATGTTGAGAGGATTTGGAGAAACTCTATTTTCTTCATCCTCCTTCGCGAAGAATGCGAAAAACGCGAAGAATGCATAGAAATCGAAGAACGCGAAGGCGATGGAGAACGCCGAACCCTCGGAGATCGACGACGCGACGTCGTGTTCCGTGACGCTGATAATTCTCCTTCCGCAATGCTTCTTCCATGAAATTTCTTCCCCGCAACAATCTCTGATCATCAACTGCTTGAGGTTGGGGATTGCAGATATTTTAAATTTCCTTCTTGGATTTTATCCTCAACATGGATTTAATTCATGAAATTAAATCTGGGTGTTTTCTTTAACCCTCGGAGATCGTCAACGTGACGCTGTGTACCGCGACAATGCGATGCCCCTTCCACGACGCGGCGACCCTCTTCTTCCGCGATGGTCAATCCCGCGATGAACTCACGTCCAATGACAACGATGAGGTATGGGTATGATTGATTTAAATCTTTGTAATTTATACCCGTAACGTATGATTAAAACTGTTGTGAGACTTTTAAAACCGCTAACAAGGTGGGTGCGGACTAACAAACAAGTCCGAACCCATCGCCCCTTTCGTTCTTGGTGTGCGAAATGGTGGACACGAGGTCCTAGTAGTGAAGGATGGACCCTAGGAGGACCTTTGGCGAAGACGGTGTGAATTTCCGACCACCGGAACTCGTCCGGTGGTCCGCAGAGCGTCCCGCCGGTGCGCCACGCCGGCATGGCGGCGCTGGCTATGGAAGGGGGCGGCGCTCGGCGCGCCACTGTGGAGAACCTCAGCAGCTGAACCCGCAGCGGCAGCAGCACGGTCCCGCGACTGCGCCGTTCCGGAGGACCACGTGACACGGCGGCCCGGCCGCGTCCGCTGGCAAGGGTGGCCCCACGTGGGGTCGCTGTTCTCTCACGCGGGGGCGGCATGCCCCCCGCTCCACTTGGTCGTAACTGGCCGTGCCGACCCGCCGGCCGGGCTGGGTCGCGCCCAGGCCGGGCCGGGCCACCCGGGTCGGGCTGGGCTGCGCAGGCCGGGTCGGACCCGGACCCGGGTCGGGTCGACCTGGTTCGTGCCGACCCAAGGGGGTTGGGTTGGGTCGATCTGGTCCCAGACCCCCCATTTTCGGACCTTTTCAGTCTTTTGCTCATAACTTGAGCTACGGGCCTCCGATCGACGCACCTTCCATGGAAATACAATCCTTGGATCGAGACAGTCGTTTTGGTATATCGCACTCAAGGTTTCTGAGTACTTGGGGTTTGGCGGGGTTGGTTCGTACACGAAACCAACCGGGCCCTCGGAGCGGAAACACTTATATCTTGTGCTCTGGACGTCCGATTGACGTGTCTTCGACTTTGATGGATTACTCTATGTGAGACAGATCTTTTGGCTTACTCCACCCGAGGTTTGGACGCAGGTGGAGTACGGTCGGGTTGGTTTTTCTTAAAAAATCAACCGAGCCCCTAGAACGAAAAAGCCAATAACTCTCAGACCGGGCGTCCGATTGATGCTCCGTCTGCGACATTGAGTTCCTGTTGTCGATACAGAACATTTGGATACATAAAATCTGGACTATGTTTTAGTTGATGTATCAGCCTATCGGCTCGTGGAGCGGACCCTCCGAAACGAGATTGATGTGTGCGGTAACCCTAGAGCTGGATGCGACTGTGACGACGACGACGACTGTGCAGAGATCCTCAGTGGATTCGACGGTGATGACTACAACACTCAGCGATCCTACATGATTCAGTGCTACAAATCATGTGTGGGTCCGATCCTATGTCGGTCAATGCTCAACGGTCCTATTTGGGCCAGCGCCTATATATCCTGTGTGGGTCTGATCATGTGTAAGTCATTACAGGGGTTAGTTACCTATCGATCCGGTGTGGGTCAGATCCTTTGTGGGTCATTGCGGGGGTTAGTACATATCGATCATTTGTGGGTCCGATGGATTAGATGAATCAGTGGCAATATCTGATCATCTATATCGTCATACAAAGAAGTATTCCTGTGTGAGCTGAATCCTTCTTTGCTTTCCTATGTGGATTGTGTTGTGCTATCCTGTGTAGATTTACGTTTTTCTTACCTATGTGGATTGTGTTGTGCTATCCTATGTGGATTTACATTTTTCTTTCCTATGTGGATTGTGTTGTGCTATCCTGTGTGGATTTACGTTTTGCTTCCTGTGTGGACTGCTTTGTACTTTGGCTCGGATGTTGGAGCGTACTGGAATTGATGACTTAGGTATATGTATGGGAATATAGCTAAGCAGTGTTAGATGTTACTTCTTGATTGTATCTTTCCTTTTTGGATTATCCTTTGTGGATTCGGGGAGACCTTCGGGGGTCTCAGGGTCCCTACTGAGTAGCTTATACTCACCCCTGCACGGGCTATGCCCACACTACGTTGTGTTGGTTGCAAATGACGGACAGCGCTGCTCGTGGTTGAGGCTTGCGGTGCAGGACGGTACCTGGAGGTGTACTACTGGGCGGGATGTACTCGGAGCAGTCGGCTGGACCCAAGGTGCAGTGGAGGATATTTGTACCCACCCTTCAGGTGGGATTTCTAGTGGACAGCTCGACGTTGCGGCTTTACTTTTCCGTTGTTGTTTTCCCTTCCAGTTGTACATTACTTTCAGTTTGGGTTTTTTTACTGTCCCACTTACTTTTCCTCACTTACTATTGTACTCAGTTTTTTCTTAATGTTCACTTCTACTGATTTCTTGCTCTATGGTGTTTGTTTACTTTACAAAGGCAATGCCTTCCCTTTTTACCGGGATTTACGCCTTGGTGCAAGTCGCCAGCCCTTGGCCTCTGGAAGGCGGGTTTGGGGTAGTCACGGCATGGGCCCCGAGGATGGGTCATGACATATTTCTTCTAAAAACCCTTACTATAATCACTAAACATAATTTTGAGTCCATAGTTTATACATAAACCATTCCTTAGAGGTGTTAAAGCGTTCTTGAGAGATGATCAAACGAAGAAGAGGTCTTGTTTTCATTAGGTATTTCTATTTCATTTCGTCTTACACTTATTTCAAATATTAATACTATAAGTAGAAATTATAAATCTAGTATCCCAAATATAATAATATTTTGTAATGATAATATCATATCCTAGATACATCTCAACTCTTATTAAATACGAATTTAATTAATCGTTCATGTGTATGTGTGAACTATCGCCTCCACGAACCGATCTAAATCATTTCTCATAACTATATCCCATGATTGATTATAATAATGGAATAAATTTTCATACATGATATTAATGTAATATTAAACAGTCTATTATAATACTATATAAATTACATTCTATCTTTCCATTCCCATAAAATTGATAATGTCATTTGGGAATACGTGTGAACTATCACCTCAACAATGTAGAGTGAATCACTTATATTATATATATAATTTGAATGATATATATAATTATATTGTATATATTAATATGATATTAATGATTTTATCATCATTCAATAATTTCAAAAAAATATTAAACACCATTCCATAAAGATCAATTATAATTGGAATAAATTATAAAGGTGTAATTTCAACTCATTGGCTCCATGACAATAACATTGCCCATTTTTCATAACCACAAATTATGGATTGATTTAAGTGTGTATGTATTATATATAAATTTTAATTATTTAATTAATATTATTCTATAGATTATGGACATATGGCTACATGACCATGTGACATCAAACCAAGTTCATATTTGACTAAAGTATCGAATATCGGCAAAACGTCATATATAAACTCAAATAATTATGTAATTTTTATCAAATGGTAATAATTTATATAAAAGTAATAATATAAATTATAATGGTTATAAAGAATGTAAAATGTAAGTGATGTTTATTATTCAGTAATATAATGTTTGTTCGTGTGGAGTCCAACTCACATCAAGGGACTTTTTGTCAATCTCCTTTCACTATGGTGTATTTTGAAATTATACTCCACATTCATTTATATATTGTATAATAATACACATTGTATTTTAATTCATTCCATGGTTTTCAAAAAGAATATTTTTATATTAATCATTTTGCGTTCATTGAAAAAATGATATACATAATGTTATTTAATTTATGTGATGACAACAAGTTCTCTAAGATCATTACTCTTATTTGATATTTGGCAACATTCACTAGTCGTGATATTTTTAAAACGAAATGAAATACCTTATTATATTTTTGGGTGACTTAGTATAGACAATTATATTAAATATAGATTGAATATTTCAATAAGTGTACATGAGTTCATGTGATTATATATAATATTTTAGTGGTAAAATGTTAAAAATTTAAATCTTTTATGTGTTATGATTATTATATGGTACATGGACATTTGAGGTGTAGATACATGATAAAAAATAAAACGTGGTTATGTGGTAAACCATTTATGGGTGGTTATTATAAGAATGAAGTTGTTTCTGTTATGACCTATAATTAATTAGGTATAGAAGTTGGTTGTATGGCTATTCAATTTAGTGATATTTGTGGAAGTCAATGGTATAGTAATTCAATTATGTAAGATTATTCCCAACATTACCATTATATGTTATATGTTTTTATATGTTATTTAAGATAATATTTTGATTAAAAAATGGTACGAAATGGGATTATATTTGTTGAAGTGTATTTTCAACTTATTAAAGGCAAAAATTAGTACATTATGATAATGTAACCATTGTTTACATGTCTTCGCAGGACTAACAGTTTCCCTTATTTTAAATAATACATTACCAAACAGCTTATTCTAATCAACACTTTTTATAAAAAAATTGCATTATTTTAAAAATAATATATTAATGTATGATATCAATAAAAATTTATGATTTTAAAATCATCAAATTAAACCAGGTTATTGTAAATGTTTTTGTTTAATGAAAAAACAGATTGTGAGTATAAGTGTGTAGTTTATAAATTTTTTGTTATTATGTATGAGTTGAGGACTAATTCTCTTAATATCTAAACATGAATAGATCGGTAAATATAAAATAAAGTATAATTATTGACTAAACATAATATTATGTAATGTTTAAGGTTGGTGGCTTATAAAATGTGGTTTGGTGTTGTGATTAATAGATAAAGATACTATTTTCAGGGTAAATGATGTTTGGGTTTTTAGCCATGTTTTATAAATTTCTAATTTTCCCTTATTGTTTTTCCACCCATTTCTAACAAAATTATATAATAATGAAATATATTGATAAAATTCATCATGTTTATAACATTAGTTATTAGTTATTTTACATATTTTTATGATGATAATTTATTAAATAAATTTAAAATATTCACAAATTGTAGATATTGTGAAAATTAATGGATGTTTAAGACCATATTTTTCTTATTTATTTAGATAATTATTATTATTTACTTAAATATTAATTCCATTTGGAGGTTTCTTTATCTGTTAATGATTTTATTTTTTGGTTATTATTAATTTTATAAATATAAATCCTAAAAATTTGGATCCCTTTAAATGTTTCAAAAAATAAAAATAAAAATTATAGATTAGTTAGTATGATGTACTATTTCATTTAAAATTCATTAAATCAACACATAAGTTTTTAACATATTATTTTCCTCAAATGATTCTTCATGATGTTTTATGATGATATATGGACACTCAAAAAAGATGATGTAACATTTCTAGAAGATTTACTATTATTCAATCCCCCACTTTATTTTTCTGGGAATCAGAAATATTTTTTGAAGGTCAAACAACTATCTCAATATTTGGAGGGAAGTGAGTTTTGTAAATGGGGATGAATTATTATATACTATTATAACTCTAATATTGAATAATAATTTAGATGATTTTATATTTTATTCGAATGATATTTTCTAAATCATGATCTATTTTAAAAAAGGAGGTATGGATTGATCTATAAATTATATTTTATATAAATTTATTAACAGTACTATATATTATTAAAATAGGTTTTTCTTGAATAAAAAAAATTAAAATTAGTCATGGTTTAATATTAATGGGTTATTATTTTAAAAATAAGTCATTCTTTTTTTCATTATATGATGGTTGAGTTTCCTATTTTAGTGGATATTTTCAATGATAATGTGTTTTATATGTTTACTTAAAGATGATATTTTATTGTTATATTCTAAATAATCCATATTTGTTTTTATTTGTGTGTTTATTATGATATATATGTATCCACCAATAGTTTTAATGCTTTGGTGTCTTCATAGTTAAGGATATATATTGATTCACAACGATGTGAGTGGATTTATTGGAACATTATTGATGTTCTATGATTCCATATCACTTATTTATGTTTTCTTTTCCATTTATTATGATTCATATTATTTCATGTGAAGTAATATTTTTGAAAATTCAAAAACATTTATGATTATTTCTCAGGAGCGATGAGATTCTATAATGGTTGTTATTTTTTTTTTTGAAATTTAAATATTTTTTCATCATTGACGATTATATTGGATTTAATTATATATAACTTCTATTGACTATAATAAGCTATCACTGGGATCAATAACTACCCCAATTTA
Organism: Viscum album; assembly: GCA_963277665.1. NCBI lineage: Eukaryota > Viridiplantae > Streptophyta > Magnoliopsida > Santalales > Viscaceae > Viscum > Viscum album. The sequence goes on along the minus strand of OY728143.1, from coordinate 48,911,802 downwards.
TCAATTTGGTATCTCTGTCACATGTCATACATGATGGAGTGGGCTTCGAAAATTGATTAAATATATATATATTCATTAATGAAATAATAATTCAATAGGATATTTTTATATTACATATTTAATATTTATTATTGAATAATACCTAATTTATCTGTAAAATTCTATGATATCAATTTTTATTACCTGAAATCCATGTATTTCCACTTATCACTCTATGTCTAAAATATTACGTTTGTAATAAAAAAAATATAATATCTCCAAAAATATTTATGGATTTTATTTAAATGAAATAAACGGGCATGAAGTAATTTTTTAATAGGAAAATATATTAACATTATGGAAATATATATCATATTATAAAATGTATTGTGTCTCAAATTGTTCCATGAGCTATATAATACATATCATCAAATTACATTACGAATAATCTAAAATTTATTTTATTTGAATATATTTTATGTATTTTATAGTCATTTATTTCATTGAAGAATATAAATTACCATCAAAAGCAGTCATAATATAATGATGGCCATTATTATAGTGTGGCTTCATGGAATTTCTTTATGTGAAATTTGGAAAGTTTAATAATCATTTTCTAGTTATTTAGTCGTGATATGTGATTTCCATTAATTACATTTCAATTTCTATGTGGTTGGACCATTATGATACCTTAAACAAATGGTTAGGACATGTGTCTTAAACTAAGTTGTCTTTCATGTTGAAGAGATTAAAGATATGTTAAAAAATACATTAGGGTATATGTCATGGTTCATGTTAAAACTTATTTACCATTCATAAATAGTCGCCACAAACGGGGTGAGATAAAAAGTATGAAGTCTCAAGGGTTCATATAACGATGTGATCAACAAAACCATTGTTCATATTGAATATTTCACACTATAAATATCTAAATTGAATTATTTAAAAATCATAATCTTATATCGCATCTCCAGCATGATTTCATTAATTTTATCAAGTAATAGGTAACCTATTGGTATTTTATTAGTGACTACACAATTCATTCTTCATAGATCTCAATGACATATCCTTGAAAATTTTTTCTACATCAATTTTGACTGTATATTATGATATTTTTATAATATAATACCTCTTAATATTCATATGATTTTGCATCAATTATAATTATTTTTTAAGTGGATTTTATTATGTGTATTGAAATAAATTATCTTCCTCGAAGATTTAATTTCATTTATTTATGTTTGAAATCATTTTTCTCGATATGTAATTCATTATCCTCAATGATTTATGATATTTATAATATATTCTCTATTCTATGAAATATATTCTTCTTGATATTCTACAAAATAAATTAACTCATATAATGTGGAATATTAAACCTATTTGATATTTCTCATTGATATATGTGTTGTTGGATCTCATCAATTTCTTACCCCCTCAAATAAATAATTAAACATCAACATCATTAATCGTAACTGAGATGCTCCCATTAAATCTCATAAGTATTGACTTCTTATTAAACATATGAATTATATAATCTAAATTGGACAACCTCAAGATAAAATAATAGGTCAATTCCATTCAATACAGATACATATGTATATACTATTCTGTGGAATAGGTTGTAAATTACATCATTCAGTAATTTTATAATACAATGATCTCTTTCCAGTATTGTCATTTTTTCAAAGAGACATGTGTAATAAAGAATAATTTATTTTTATTAATTTATTTTTTTGGTTTCTTTCATGAACTAGTTGTTATTTTATTCCTTATTTCATTTAATTACTACCATAGAGTAGTTTTATTCAGATATGTGACATTGTTTAAATAAATTAATAATTCTTGTATTATAATAATTTATTTGGTATTATAGGATATTTTTTAAGTGTAATGGAAATTAAATTTTACTTTTGAGTTAATTATTGGAAATAATATTATAATGCATGTATAATATTATATGTTATTATGGACTACTATTTATGAATTTTCCATATGATATTTATCTTTTAAATGAACACTGGTGAAAAAACATCTAACACATCATCATTTTTCACATCAATTCTATATAACTGGTGTGAAAATATTTAAAAATCCATATATCACGTTGTTTATTTTATAATCGATGTGCTATATTGACAAGGATACATTTTTAACTTCGGTTATTTTATAACCGATAAAAAAAATATGAAGGATTAGCTTTTTTTTGTCGATGATTTTACAACCGACATGAACAATAAAATTTGGAACACTTTGTCACAACGTTTATAAAATAACCGATGTGATAAAGGAAAGCTCAGAGCTTTATCACATCGGTTATAAAAAAACTAACGTGATAATGATCCATTTATATTGTTGGTTATAATATAACCGACGTTATAAATAATCTTATACATTAGTTATTTAATAACCAATTTTATAAACACGGAGAGAAATATTTTATCATGTCATTTATTAAATAACTGATGTTATATAGCTTTAAAATGATTTATCGTCCCCCGTATTCAGTCATTATGTTTTCTTCGATCGGGCGACCTGCGACTCGTATGTCCTGTGTGACAACCTAGAAATGATTCTTCAAAATCATGCCCTCCAGCCTCATTTTTTCAACAACATTCATCATCTTTATTGTCACATGATCTATAAGGTCGACCACAACACTCTAGTAAGCCTCAAACGTCTTGGTTTCAGTTATTATTTTTCATGATTCCCTAATCTATTTTTTAGATGTTATTTTTCTATCATTGTTATTGTTTTCATGGTATGTTTCATAGTGTAATTTATACAGTGATAAATTATTTTCTTGTAAAATAACCCATGGATGTGATATCATGCATGTTTACCGATTTGTTTTGTTTGTGTGTGTGCACGTACATGGTTGTACAAGGGGGGGGGTTGTCCAGGTGGGTGGGTAGTGTCCAGGGTGGTTGGGGGGTGGCTGTCCAGGGGTGGGGGTGTCCATGGAGTGTCAATGGGGGTGGAGGTGGTGTCCAGGGGGTGTGGGGGATGTCCAAGAGGGTTAGGATGTTGAAGGGGGTGTGGGGGGATGTGAAAGGTTGTGGGGGGGGGGGGTTCTAGGGGTGTTGGGGCTGTCCAATGGGGTTGGGGTGTCCATGGTGGGGGTGTCTAGGGGTGAGGGTTTGAGGGGGTTTTCCAAGGGGATATGGGTGTCACGGGGTGGGGGTGATGTCCAGGGAGGTGAGTGGGTCGTCTAATGGTGTAGGCGGTGTCCCAGGGGGGTTGGGGATGCTTGAGGGGTGGGGGATGTGCAGGGGGATGGGGCTGTCTAGAGGGGTGGGGGTATCTAGAAGGTTTGGGGGATGTACCGAGGGTTGAAGGTGTTCAAGGGAGTCCATGGAGGTTGGGTGGGGCAAGGGGGGGGGGTGTCCAAGGGGTTGGGGGTTTTCCAAGGGGTTGGGGGATATCTAAGGGTGTGGAGGTCTGTCCAGAAGGTTTGGGGGGGGCTGTTCTGGGGGGGGGGGGTGTCCAGAGGGTTGGGGGTGTCTAGGGGGGTGTCCAAGGGGGTAGGGGTGGGGGTGTTGTCTGGGAGGGGTGGGGGTGTCCATGGGGTGGGGGTGTCTAGAGGGTTGGGGGATATCTAGTGGGTGGGGTGGTGTCTAGAGGGGTTGGGGGATTTCGAAGGGGGTGGTGGTTTCCAGGGGGTGTCTAAGGGGTTGTGGTATTGTCAAGTGGGTGGGGCTTTCAAGGGGGTGGTGGTGTCCTGGTGGTGTCCAAGGGGTGGTGGTGGTGTCCAAGGGGGTGGGGTGTCAATTGTGTGTCAAATGGGGTGGGGGTGGTGTCCAGGGGGGGTGCAGGGCTATCCAAGGGGTTGGGGTGCCCAAGGGGGTGTGAGGGATGTCCAAGGGGGTGGGGGTGGTGTCCAGGGGGTGCAGGCTGTCTATGGGGGTTGGGGGTGGGGTGGTGTCTAGGGATGTGAGTGGGTTGTCCAAGGGGATATGGGTGTCCAGGAGGGTGGGGGTGGTGTCCAGGGAGGTGAGTGTGATGTCCAAAGTGGTAGGGCGTGTCCAGGGGGTGTGAGTGTCTAGTGGGGTGGGGGCTATCCATAGGGTTTCGGGGGGGGGGGGGGGGTCTGTCCATAGGGTTCGGGGGTGTCCACGGTGTCCATGGTGGTGGGGTGGGTGGGGGTAGTCTTGGAGTGTGTGTGTGGGGGGGGGGTCCAAGGGGGTGGGGAGTTGAAGGGGTGGAGATTTCCAATGGGGTTGGTGGGGGAGGGGGGTTGTCCAGGGGTGTGGGGGCCTGTCCAAGGGGTTTTTGGTGGAAGTCCGAGGGGGGGTGTCTAGAGGGTTCTGGTGTCCAGGGGGTGACCAAGGGGGTGCCCAAGTGGGTAGGGGTGGGGGTGGTGTCATGGAGGGGTGGGGTGTTCAAGGTGGTTGGGGGGGTTTTCTAGAGTGTGGGGGCTGTCCAGGGGGTGTGGGGATATCTATAGGGGTGGGGGTTGTCCAAGGGGGTGGGTGGTGTCTAGTGGGTGTCCAAGGGGGTGGGGTGGTTTCAGGTGGTGGGGGCCTATCCAAGAGGGTTGTGGTGTCCCAGGGGGTGTCCAAGGGGGTGGGGGTGGTGTCCATGTTTCTGTGTGTGTTTTCCATGTGGGTATGGGTGACGAGGGGTTGGGGGAGGTGTCTAGGGATGGGGGTGGTGTTTAGGGGGGCTGTATAGAGGGCTGGGGGGGCTGTCCAGAGGTTTCAAATCGTTGAGATCTGTGTAATTTTCAGAGTGAATGTATATATATTTTAATATTTATACATAATATTTCATTTTAATCGAATGGTTAATTCGGTATCCAGTTGCACCATGATTTATTCTTTGTTAACCTTAAGAAGAAAATATCCCATATGAATTTAGAACTGTTATATCTAACTATATTTCCTCTTTAAAATCATTTCAAGCTTATTTTTTTTATATTTTCATATATTTTTTAAATATTTAGAAATTCTTTAACATTATAATTATGACATTTTTCATATAAACATATATTTCTCTTAATTAAAAAGATGTATAATTTTGATATTTGTTATAGGTAAAAATGAGTCAACATTGGATTACGACACATCAAAGAGGTAATGTTTATGAGGAAGGTGTTGATGAATTTTTGGAATTTTCTAAACGAAATGTTCCACACAATGTCATTTTTTCTTGTCCATGACTAAAATGATTGAATATGATGAAGTTTAAAAGTAGAGAGATAAAATATCATCTGATTCGTCATGGCTTTAATCCGAGTTGCATCCCTTGGATTTAGTAGATGAAATAAGATAGAATGTCAGATCTACTGATGATGATGATTCTCATAATGGTAACTCTGATTGAATTGAATAAATGATTTGTGATATTTTAGCATAAAAAAATGAGATAGAACCAATAGTTGACCGTCAAAATGGTGATGCTGAAAAACCATTGTATCCTGGTTGTATAGATTTTACAATTTTGTCTGTGGTGTTTCGATTGATTAACCTTAAAGAAAAACATGGATGGAGTGACTTAAGTTTTAATGAGATGCTAAAATTTATGAAATACATTCTTCAAAAAGATAAAGATATTCCAAATTCACATTATAAGGCCAAGAAAATATTATGCCCAATAGGATTGGGAGACAAGAAAATACATGCCTATCAGGAAGACTGTATGATATATTGGATGAAATATGAATTTCTGTCAGAGTGTCTTAAATGTCGCACATTATAATATAAGGTGAAAAAATTCATAGAATTATGTAGAGATTACAAAGATCCCTTCAATGGTATTTTTGTATCTTCTTATAATTCATTTTTTGAAATGTTTATATTTTAATTCACAAGATTCAACAAGGTTAAAATGGAATGATGATGAGTAGAGATGTGATGGAAAAATATTTCATCTAGTTGATTGTCCACAATGGAAAAAATTGATCAGTTGAAACGTACATTTAGAAATTTAATTAGAAATCTTAGACTAGGGTTGTGCATTGGTGGAGTGAATCCATACCGAACCCTTAGTAGCACACATAGTTCATGGCATGTTTTATTGGTAATTCACCACATCTCTCTGTAAGATTGTATGAAGAGAAAATATTCTATGTTGAGTATAATGATATCTAGTTCAAAGTAACCCAGAAATGATGTTGACATTTTCTTATCACCATTGATTTGTGATTTAAAACTTTTATTAGAGAACTGTATTAGGGTGTATGATTCTTATAAAATGGAATATTTTCAACTGCATGCACCACTTATGTTCACTATAAATGACATCCCAACATACAAAATGTTTTTTGGATACAGTGTTAAAAGGCATAAAGAATGTCCCATTTTAGAACAAGAAACATCATATTGTCAATTGTATCATGGGAGGAAAATAGTGAACATGGGTCATCGACTGTTTTTTTCCTTTGGATCAATCTTATAAAGGACTAAAAAATACAGTCAATATCTCACAAGAATTTGATATTGCTTCAAAACATTTATCCCATAATCTTTATGTTGGAAGGGTGGAAAACCATGATGTGACATTGGGAGAGACATAGTAATCTGGAAATGATAGTCATATTTAGAGGAAAAGGTCTATATTTTTTCAGCTACCATATTAGAGATATCATGAATTTAATCCTAATATTGACGTCATGCATGTGTGGAGGAATATTTGTGACAGTTTCATTGGAACATTGTTAGATATTAAAGGAAATTCAAATTACGGGTTGAATGAATGATTAAACATACTATCTATGCGAATACATTTGGTGTTAGCTCTCACTCAAAATGGAAGACAAACATTTATTACCCGAGCCTGTCATACATTTTCCAACAGGGAGAAAATTAGTTGTTCTCACTGTCTTCATGATATCAAAGTGCCTCAAGGTTATTTTTCAAATGTAAAAAATTCTGTCCCATTGAAGTACTTGAAGCTGATAGGTATGAAATCTCACGATTTTGATGTTATGATGTAACAACATCTGCCAGGTGCATTGCATTTAATATTTCCCATCGCTGTGAGAAATAATGTAATGAAGTTGTGATATTTTTTCAATTAAATTTGTAATAAGGAGATTGATGTGAAGGTGTTGAAAATTTTGGAAAAGGGTGAAATTTGTATACTATGTCAATTGGAAATGTATTTTCTTCCATATTTTATTGATATAATGGTGCATTTAATGATTCATCTAGTTCGAGAAATAAATCATTATGGACCTGTATATCTCCGTTTGATGTATCCTTTTAAAAGTTATAGGAAAATACTGAAGTGGTATGTTAAGAATCCATATCGACCGGAAGCCTCCATTATTGAAATGTATATTTCTAAAGAGGTTGCATAGTTCTGTACGAGCTACAAGGTTGTGGCGCAGCACATTGGTTTGCCACCATCTCACCATGAATGAGTTAAAAACATTGGAAAGGGGATTAATGGCATGAAAGTCAAATCATTGTTAGCTAAACAGATGAAGAAGTTATAATTATACATATTGAATAACATAGCTTATGCTCAACCATATATCACATTGCATATTAACTAGTAGATACAATTTCATCCAATGATGAATGAAATGTGAATTTTTAATGAACAAAACAATATATTATTATCATGGTTTAAAAAGACCTTGCATGGTAGATCATATGTATCAGAGACATTAAAATGGGTAGTGGGTGGTTCATGTATAAATGTGATAACATAGTCTAGTTATGAAATAAATAGCTATACATTTCATAGGATATGTTAGGACAACAAAAGTGTAGTTCCTAATATTGGTGTATTTTTGTTTGCAGAAGCAATGTATTTTTCGAGTGCTAAAGACAAAAAACCCAATTTCTGCATCATGTTCTTATCATAGAGTGATTGAAGAAATATGACAGGTTGATTACTTTAAAATTTAAGTTCTTGTTTTTTACTGTAAATAGTTTATAGGCAACAAAAATGTCAGACACGATTAATTTGGAATGAAAGTTGTTAATCTAAATATATTGGAAGACATGGGTGATTCTTTTATAATGGAAACACATGAAAAAAAATTCTATGTTGTAGAATAATCAGATATGCAGTAGGTTGTTGTTTTACAAGGGAAAAACAATACATTGGTGATGATGAACTTGATGAAGATGCTGATTTATGTGAGATCCGTACATCCATTGAATGATTAACAGAGCATACTGAGGAGCATGTTGAAGACATTGTTTGTTCCATAAGGAACAATCACGACGATAATATTTGGGAAATCAATCCATTTATAAATTTTTAAAATTACATGTAAAATTTTTTATTTCTAGTTTAAATTTATTATTTTCATAAAATGATAGATGTTGTATGTTTTTTAATTATTAAAACATGTATTAAATAAATAAGTATATGTTTTTGTTTGTTTTAATTTTGTTTTGTTTACTTTATCATGTTTACCATTACATAAATTATATCTCTATTATTTTTGTTGAATGACTATTACATTACAATGTTTACTATGTTTACAATGTTTACAATTTATACAATGTTTATCATCTTTACCATCTTTTCTATATTTACCATCTTTACCATTGATTAACATTTATACCATTTTAACCATGTTTACTATTACGTAACGTAGTGCAATTTTCTATTTTCCATTTACTTTACTATTTTAATATTTTAATTTCTATATTTGTGAACTAATGTCTATTTTTATATTTGATGTATAGTGATAGATCAATCAGTTGATCAACGACTTATTATGGTGATGACCATATTGGTTATACCTATGTAGAGGAATATTCACATTCTCCTCTTGATGTTCCCCAAACTTCCTCATGTTCTCCCATTACAAAAAAGAGTTCAAGGGTTGGTAAATGTGGGTGCATACATTTTCCAAAATTATCAAATTACCATACACAGGTTCAGAGGATCATCATTGAGTTTGATGATAATTATGTTCCTAGAGGTCCAAATGCAATATATTTTATGTGATTTGTATCAACTCAGGGTAAGAGCAATATAAGCATTTTGTATGATGACTGGAGAAGTGTGGACAAAGAGATAATCTCTCAGTTGTCGGAGATGATTTTGGTAAGATCTTTGGATATTATTTTCCTAATATTTAAATGTTTCTAGAATATATAACAAGTTTAACCTCTTCATTATTAGATGAAAATTGATATTCCTGACGCTAGAGGAGTAAGGAAGAAATGTTTATCGATGGTTTCCAGGAGATAGAGGGATTTCAAATCAACTATCTCATCTAATTTCATTTTTTTTCAAGGATTCATAAAAATTCATGTCATATATATCCTTTCCTAGATGAAGACACATGGATACAGTTTGTTGAAAGTAGAAGAAAATAATCATTTTTTATAAGGGAGATGTAAAATTTTATATGATTTCTTATATAAATGATCTTTTTAATGTTTTTTTAATCATTTATTATTCTTAATTTATAGTAAACAAGGAAATATCATTTGGATATCCAATCTAAAAATATATACCCTTGCAGTTTATATTGAGGAGGGTATACAATATTGGAAGAACAATTGATGGCAGAGAAAATTACAAAAACAAAGAGCTGAGTCTTCAAGCTCCGGAGAGGTGGCCCCTCCATCCCATATATATAGACATGAAAAATGTAAGAGATATTCGAAAGGAATAAAAGGGAAATATATTTCGGATGATTTTTGAATCATAGTTTAGAGGATTTTAAGATATATATTTTATTTATTTATGTTAACTATATTCTTCTCATATTTTTAATCATTACAGAAATGTTCAATTAATAAATATAGGATAATCCTAAGGAGAAGAGCTCAGATGTGATATTTACAGCTACTGGGAGGCATGATATTTTATTTGAAGCATTGAGAAAGCCCAAACATCCGGGTCATGTGCGAGGATATCCGATAGGTGTATCAATAAGTAAATTATTTCCACGTTCTTCAACTACTTCTATTGATGATTTTAAAAAAAATGAATCAGTGGAGGCTGAAGTTTATAATATTAATTCAATGATGGATGAAAATATTAAAGTGTCTTAATAGTCTATATTTGCAGACATGAGAAGATAATTTAAAACTGCAGCTCCCACATCTCCACCTCCCCCTGTAGACCCCATTATTTATCCTCCACATCCACCAGTAGCTCTCACTCCCCCACCTCAGCCTGTGGACCCCATTTTTTATCATACTCCTCTACCGCTGCTTACTACATATTTCTAGTTGTATGGTGATGATCCTCAACATCATATAGTTTCATATGAGATGGTATATTGTATAGGAGATACAATTAATCATCAAAAATTAGAGATAGAGAATCATAGGGTCACTTTACAAGATATTATAAATATATCAGCTCGATTACCATTACCTACAGATGCGGTGACGATAGATGGACATAGTATTGGACATTTTTATTATTTGGCTATCCAGACTTTTTCGACTCATTACTATAGAGGTATCTATGTTATATCTCGATTTTATTTTTTTATATAATATATTTTATCATTTGAAAACTAATATATTTTTCTATTTATTCATACATAAATACTTCAAAGGTAAAGAAATACTGTATATACAACAAAAAAGACAAATGCCTATGACATCATATAGAGATTCTTCTAGTCTTGACATATTATCAAGATATTCAAATGGGTTGGAGGATCATTATGAGTTTCCAATGGATGCTCATGTTTGTGGATGTGGAATAACTGTGGGGATTGTGAAAACTGATATCACGGAGCTTGTTACTAGTGATAATTTGGGCATCAATGTGGTGAATTTTTTTTCCATTTAAGTATTAACACATTTTACCTCTGTTATATTTATTAAAAATGTATAATTATGTCTGTTTTCTATTAGGAATATTTATATCATTTGTGAGAATAATGAGTGGAAAATGTATATATATTCATTGAACCACATTTTATTTCCCCTGAAGCACAAGAATTGGATGAGGAATAAAAAATTCTTTATATTGCTTCAAGATTTGAACAGAATATAGTCACACAATGTTGGATGATTCCTTTTATGACAGGTATGAAACATATATCTAGAAATGAGTTCCATATCTTTTAACAAAAACACCACTAACCTTAAATTTTTATTTATTAGTGATCATTGGGTGTTATGTGTTTTTTTCCAATGGAGAAAACACGTTATTTGATTTGCTCTCTCTTTGGTGATGTATGGGATAGTTATAAAAAAATGTTGGAAATGTAAGTTCCAATTTATCAATAGTTTTATATATAATAATTAATTTTAAATTTATCCCATTCTTATTATTTTCTAACAGGGGATGGGTCTACATTCAAAAAAAATACAAAGAAAAAGAGTGTAAAGATCAAATATGTAAATGTAAAGGTAAATATCCATTTATAATTTGTAAATTTTTATTTATTACATAAAAATAATATGTTTAATTTACACTCATTCGAATTGAATAGTCTAGAACTATAAGTCATCATCGAATGCGGATATTATTTGTTAAGATTTATGTATGAAATAATTACAACTGGAAAAGTTCTGAACCTATACCAGGTAAACTTTACATTTAAACTTTTACACAATATTTAATTTGATTCATTTATTGTACACATTAATTATTATCCATTTAATTCGTAACTATTTGTGGAACCTCAACCCTATATTTCTCATGACATCAAACACATACAAATGGAATGGTCAAATTATTTTACAGGTTTGATTGAATTTTAGTTGTTTGTTGTGTAAAATGTAATTTTGAATATTGTCATTGTAGTTGTGTATTTGGTAGTCGTTTAGGTTGGATATAATTTTTTTACTTGACAGTGTATATTTTGAATGTTATATATGTGAATGTTTAATTTTTCTCTACTTGTTGTTTTGGTCCACATAGGATGGTTTTTCTGTACGGAATCTATTCTGGGGGGTGGGGTTCCAAGGGTATGGGTGGTGTCCACTGGAGTGGGGGTATCCATGGGTGTGGGAGGGAGGTCTGGTGGGGTGGGGGTGTCCTAGGTTTCCATGAGATTGGGGGGAATGTCTAGGGGTGAGAGTGTTTCTAGGAGGGTGGGAGGGATGTCCATGGGAGTGGGGGGATTTCTAGGGGGTGTTCAGTGGTGTGGGAGGGATGTCCATTGGGGTGGGGTTGTACATGGTGTTCAAGGGGATGGTTGGATGTCCTAGGAGGGGGAGCATTTCTAAGAGGTTGGGAGGGCAGTCTAGTAGAGTGGGGGGATGTCCATGGTGTGTAAAGGTGTGTGGTGGTGTCCTGTGGGGGGGGGGGGGTGGTCCATGGGAGTGGGAGTGCTGTCCAGGTGGTGGGGGTGTCCAAGAGGGTGGGGGATGTCTAGAGCTATGGAGGCAGTCTAGGGGGTGGGTGTAGTCCAGGGATATGGGGGTGTCCAGGGTTGTGGTGGGGGTTTTCCAGTGGGTGGGGGGGGGGGGGGGGGTTCTAGTATGGTTTTCTTTGGGTTTTGGTGTAATTTTCGTCAGGGGGTGTCTAGTGGGGTGGGGGTGTCCAGGGGTGTAATGGGGGCTGTCCAGTGGGGTGGGAGAGGGAGGGTGTCCAGGTGGGTGGGAGGGATGTCAAGGAGAGTGTGGGGATGTCCAAGGGTGTCCAAGGCTATGGGGGGGGGGGGGGTCCAGTGTTGTGTGTTGGGGGGTCTAGTGGTGTGGTAGATCATTACAAGGATGTGGGAGTGCTATCCAGGGGTGGGGGCTCTAGGGGTGTGGGAGGGCTATCTAGGGGTCTGTCAGAGCTGTCCAGGGGTTTGGGAGTGTCCATGATGGCGGGGGTTTGTCCAGGGGTGTGGGGGCTATCCACGGAGTGGGGTGGGGGGAGGTCCCGGTGTGTGCTTTGTCCAGGGGTGTGATGGGGTCTTTCTAGTGTGGTGTGGGTCCTCATCTTGTTTTCGCCGGGTTTTGTTTTGATTTTAATCTGGGGGTGTCTAGTGGGGTGGGGGTTTCCAGGGGTGTGGTGGGGGCTGTCCTATGGGGTGGGGGTTAGAGGGTGTCCATGAAGGTGGGAGGGATGTCCAGAAGAGTGGGGGATGTCAAAGGGTGTAGGGGTGTTCAGGGGGTGGGGTGTCAAAAAAGGGTGGGGTTTATAGGGGTGTTGGAAGGCTATCCATGGGTGTGGGATTGTTGTCCAGGGGGTGGGAGTGTCCAGGATGGTGGGGAGGTTGTCTAGGGTTGTGGGAGTTATCCAGGGGGTGGGGTTGTCTAGGGGTGTGAGGTGCCTAGGTGTGTGGCGGGGGATGTCCAGTGGGCTGGGGGGGGGGGGTCCAGGGTTGTGGTGGGGGATTTATAGTGTTGTAGGGGTGGGAGGGTGTTTAGGAGGGTGGTAGGGATTTCTAAGAAAATGTTAGGATGTACATGTGGTTTCTAGGGTCTCGGGGGTGTCCAATGGGTTGGGGGGTATAGGTTAGTGAGAGGGCTATCCAGCAGAGTGGGAGTGTTGTCCAGGGCTGTGAGAGTGTTTTTCTAGGTTGGAGGTTTCGAGGAGGGAGGGGTTGTTGTCCAAGGATGTGGGGGCTGTCCATGGGGTGGGGGAAATCCAGGTGTTGGGGGGGGGGGGGGTTTCCAGGGGTGTGGTGGTGGGTTTTGGTTGGGATTTGGTCTATTTTTGGTCTTGAGGTGTTGAGTTGGGTGGTGGTGTCCATGGGTATGGTGGGGGTTGCCCAGTGGGGGGGGGGGTTCTAGTCTGTTTTTTGTCTATTTGTGGTATGTTTCTTTCCCTTTTTAGGTCATTTGGTATGGAATAACAATGATGGTTCGGTGTTTGGGGATGTCTATTGGTGTGGGGTGGGGGAGGGGGTTCTGATATGTTTTTGGTCAGGTTTTGTTCTGGTTTTGGTATGTTTTTGGTCTGTTTCAGGACTTTTGTTATGGCATAGCAGTGGGTGATCGGTTTTATAGAAAACATTTACGTCAGTTATAAAATAACCGACGTAAAAAATGCATTAGTATTAGTTTTAATGTCGATTATATGAAAACCGATGTAATAAATGCATGGGAAATGGTTTTTAAGTCGGTTATTTCATAACTGATGTAATAAATTTAAATGAATAGTTTTTTTACATCAGTTATTTCATAACCGATGTAGAAGATATGTTTGATGTGGTAAACTGCCTGGTAGACATGTTTATCACTTCATTTATGAAAATATCTGATGTGATATGCAATAGTGAGGAGTGATTTAGGATATCAGTTATAAAATAATCAATGTGAAAGAATATATACCACATCGGTTATCATATAAACGATGTAATAAACCATGACTCTAAAGCATTTTCCACGTTAGATTATTATCATCCGACGTGAAAAAACACTATGGAATTGTGTTTTTATGTCTGTTTTAAAATAACCGAAGTAAAAAAAGCAATGTTTATAACGTCAGCTATAATAACATAGGCCAAAATCTGACGTAAAAAATAATAAATAACCGCTGTAAAAAACAGTTTTTTCACTAGTGGAATAATCATATCTATATATGTATATTATTCTATTTTTTTCAGGGATTCAAGCCAAAATTATATGAGTAAATTTATGGAATAGAAAATTTTGAAGTTAAATTTAATAGATAATTATAATTGAAGTGAAAAAAGTCCCTAAAAATTTATATTAATGAATAGGTAATCTAGAATTCATATTATATTTTGGGATAGACATTTAATGTAATTAATTATATTGTCTTACATAGTATAGTGTCTATTATATGATGGTTGGTTTAATTATAATATTATGATTTTCTGTCTTATGACATATTTGAGACATCATGTATAATAATAGTGTATGTTCCTTCATTATATTTCATGATTGATAGGTTATCTATTGTATCATTTAATTTAAATGGGAGTTCTACAGTATTGGTTGTATCTTATGTGTATTTGGTATCATATTAGTAGGTCTAAATCATTATAATGATATCTATTGGATTTGTGTTGGTTAGAAAATGTTATTAGAAAAATTGGGTTATGTAATTATTATTTATGATGGAGTTTTAATAATTTGACATCAAATTTTTGGGTATATATTATTAATTGGATCTTTTATTAATGGAATATGATGGCTGTATGATAATATTAGAGACATTTTATAGGTAACATTATTTAAAAGTAATTAATTTATTAATTAGTTAGTTAAAATTAATCGAATAAATAAGTTATTTATGGTTAAATAATGTATTTGATAGGGGGTTATAATATTTGAAACAGCCTAACTCATGTACCCTCATGTCATTATTTGTTTTTCTATAATGGTATGTAAAACATTTATCACATTTCATATGATATAACTATTACAAAATTATAACAATTTGAAATTATAATTAACATTAATTTATATTGAAAACATAATATACATAAGCTGAATATATGGAAACATATTTTATTCCGATTTCAATCCATTATAGATCATGTAGTAATATATTTTCATTGGATAATGTGAAACTATATAATTGAGTGAGCTTAGATGCCTAGAAAGGGGTTTTATACAGTGGATGAAAACATTGAATAAGCATGGAAGATACTAGTCTGGAATTAATATATAATCACATAATGTCTTAATAATGGATATGTGATGAAACTATATCCATGTATATATTAATAAAAAAATATACACAAAAATACTAGTAACTAGTCACATAATGATTGTAATGTTAAGAAATCATTATGTTAGAAAACATAAACATATTATTGATGCCTTATTTCAATACATTATACATAAAAGTTATAGAGGCCCACATTACACTATATTACTTATCTCATTGGTTATATTTATAAATTGAGTGGAAATATAATTTTAGGACCCACCATTAACCTAAATGTTAAATTCATTCCATCATATTTTAATTTCCTATAGAATAATGTTCAGAAATTAACAATATAAAAATACATATAACTAATTACAAATCCGGAGGATTTTGTTATGTATAATAAAGGATCCATTCATCATTAATATTGTTCCCCGTTAGTGATTAAATTTTGAAAAATATGTGAATTCACATCACTCATATAACGAGTGACTAGGGATTCATAGTGTTAATGTATAAACCTTTAATAATGTTAGAATTTATATATTCAATAACTGGGAAACAATAATGATGAAAATGATCATGGTACTTCATAAAATGAATACATGTATTTGAGATAGTCTGATATCAGTACCGAAATATAACATATTTACATTAGATAAAACTTATTAAAATACATCATTTATTTAGGAAAATGTAAATAGTCTAAAAAATATCCCCCAATATTCACAAATAATTACCCAGTTTATCCTCCTCCATACAGATAGGGTTCAGATATACTATTTTCAAAACCATCCTTATTCATATTTAATATCCCTTGGTGCATCAATTTCATATAATACAACCACATTTACTATCTATAACTTGAATTCATTTCAAATAAAATTAAACATACATTATGTTACCAATATTTTTGATATGTGTAATATAAGGGAATAAATTATCATTATAAAAGATTATAAATTTTTTATAGTGACTAGGTTTGGTAACTTATCAAAGATAATATAATTATAAAATAGAAAAAATGAGGAACAATTTAATTTTTCATTGAAATTATATTTAATTAAAATTATTAATGTAATTAATGGTATTGATGAATTTAGGGAACCTTACATATACATAAATAATCCTTAATAAAAAAGAAACAATGATAGTAAATAAATAATAACCTATTTAATAAATTTTACAGAGATGATTATATTATGGAATTATATAAATGTAAATATATGAAAAATATCTTAAATGATATTGTAACAAAATGAATGTTATTTAAATGGAAAAGGACAATTTGGAACCCTTACATCGACTTAATAATATCTTAGGACAATAATATAATTATAAGGCCTTGATCTTAAAAATTACATATTCTAGTGTTTTTATACTATAACTAAAATTTGAGGATCTTTTCAGTTTATATATTTTTTAGAATTTAGAGAAAATCTAACAAACTGAATGCATTCATTAAAAGTGGAAACATCTATATAGTACCCATTTTTTCATGAATTAAAACCCATCAAATAATGTTTACTTATAATTTTCAATATACAAAAAAATCCATAAACTCTTCCTTAACATTATTCTCCCATATATCATATAAAATTCAATTTAAATTTCGATTCAGTGAAAAATCTAAGAGATGTATAAAAAAATGAATAATTTTATTTTAGAAAAAAAATGAAAACTAATATATGGATTACCTCAATCTTAAACATTTATTGATAATATGATATAGATGATGTTATCAAGAAAGAAACTCACATTTTTCTCAAAGAATATCAAACAAATCAATATAATGTAATGCATACTCAAATAGGCTACATAGAGAATCATATATTTAATCCTTCCAATACCATTTAAATTGGTAATTCCATATATCTGATACGCAAATAATATTTTACGGTCCTACCCGACATTATTTTTCCTCCCCATGTTAGTATATAATATAATTTCTCATTAATATCTTTTCCACCTCATTAATAAGATATCTATAGCTGAAATGGTTACAATAAATCTCAAGTACAATATAATTAATTAAAAAGATTCAACATAAAACCCATTGAAAATACCTTTAATCATATATGAAGAAAAAATTCCCATAAAAACACCATTTTAATTTCAAACCAATTTAAAATAAAAATGTTTATTTCCATTAAAAATTTATTTTCAATAAAAAATATTCCCTATATAATAAAAATGATTTTCATTTAAGGAAACATGAAATATTTCAATGTAAGACACAAATAAAATAATTGACATGATGGTGGAAAAGTCATTATTGTCATATTGTTTATGAATAGAACATTATTATTGTGTCTTGTCGAAATGTTTTATATTATAAAACATTAATATACTCTTTTAGGTGATTTTTATTGAAATTAAAAAAAAATTACCATTATATTCCTTATATATATAAATATGTAAAATAATATCATGAATAATAACAACGAAGAAAATATTTGATAATTAAACATTTTCACATTCATGGAATCTTCAAACCCTTTGAAAATATAAATAATATTCTTTATGACATAATAAATTTACTATAATATTTAATAACATGATTATAGACAAAATATTGATATAAAATGTTATAGTATCTGTATATTCTCATTATATAATAATAATGGGTTTTTTCACCAATAAATTTCTCAATGAAATGAGATCGAGACGAAATCTATTACTATGGGACTGAGTCATCATGTATGTTATTTATCTTCAAAAATAATAACAATATATAAATTACTTACATCAATGAGAATTTTTATAATGTTTATTACTTCTTTTGTTAAATTTTTTACAATATAATAAAATTATTTAATCATTTATGTTCATGTCATATGTTTTGATGATATTTGGTTCTTAAGTCAAAATTGACATTAATATGATATCTATTGTCAATGTGGCCATTTTCCAATCACCGTAGTAATAATATCTATGAAATTATTCTCAATTTAATAAATCAAATATACTTTTAAATCAAACCATTAATAATGGTTATGAAAAATGATCAACATTAAAATCACTGAGAATGATGATATATCCCCAATATAATATTCATCATCAAAATATAAATATTTATATCATCCATGTGATGTGCTGATGAAAAACTATTCATATCGCTTTATGGTTCTAACAGTTAACATGTACGCATGAATGATGTTATTATTTTCATGTGGATGGAAATGAAAAAACATAACAGATTTATTATTTCGTTAATAATGATAAATATTTCATTATAGTCATATATTTACACTAATTCCGTCATTAAAAATATTATTGAGAGATGTTGGTTTAAATAGAATTATATCAGTTTTTGGAGGCGATAGTTCACATGTGCACATGAATAAACAATTATTTTGATGTTTTATAGAAAAGTAGAGGGATATAGTTTATGATTTTAACATTATAAGATATCAATATATTCAGGATACAAGAGTGTTTATTTCATCATGGTTGATGTATATAGACGTATTTGGAAGAAAAAATAAACTAGAAACTCTTTACTATAAACAATATCTCTTCTTAGAATGGTATCCTTTTATTATAACCTTATCATCTATAAGGATATTGTTATATGTAAAATAAGAGATATAATATTGGGTTTCACATTCAATAAAAGGGGTTTTTTTAAAATCATGAATGATCCAAATAAGATTTTTTGTATAATGAAAATAGATGAATTTTTACCATTTTATAGGGTAGAGGATGGTCACACTTTTAATTTATAAAATATTGAACCATAATATGCATATTCTATATCCAAAGATTGATATATGGACAATAAATGAATAGTGTAATAAATTTCAACCCTATTGTTTATCATGTGGGATTATTTAATTTTTTTTATGTTTATATAATTATATAATATATTAAAACTATAATATAACATTATTGTTGAATTATATACTATTCATTAAATTTGACGTCAAATATATCAAGCAAAAGTGGGATTTAAAATATTAATATGATGAAATATATATAATATATCATTTTGATCTATAAAATTAGTTAGACACATTAACACCTATAAAATATACCAGAATATATATTAACAAAAAAAAATATTATTTTTATATTAATTTCATATATATTGTCTAGCATTGATTAATACAGTAAGGTAAATATATAACATATAAATTTTTTTAACAATCATTAACATAAAAAATATATAATTTATTTTCCGGAAAAATATTCAATTAAAAAAGAAAAGTTACCTCTTATGGTGAGAAGGGTCCAATAATATTAATACAATATTTTTTGTACAATTTTACGTGACATTTTTTCTAATATATTTTTGTTTTAACCCTTATTTAATGCCTTTAACTCTTACCATGACAACATGTCATTTTATACATTACAGTTTAATATAGTTACAAAAAACATAACAAAATATTAAAAATTGATCCATGTATTTAATTGTTATCCTCATCACACTCATTTGGATTAATTTTATATTTTTAATTATTTTATATCATTTAATAAAATATTATTTATTTTAAAATAATAAGATTTTTTTACAATATTTATGATTTTATATTATAAATATAAGATTATAACAAGATAAATTTGAAAAATACTACTAAAAAACAAATAATATTTCCTTAGAATCCATTAATTTATATTATTAAATTACCTCGATTCAATTATATTTAATTTAATATTTTCATTTGATTTTTATTTGATTCTTCCCTTCATTAAACAATTAATGCATCATCATTATATCACAATTAGAGGTAATTATTGTTTCTCAAAAATATATAAAAAAATTAATATGATATATAATTCATTTTAAATTTTATAAATCTATTTATAGTCAAACATATCCCATATAAAATACCATATTGAAAATATATTTCATGTTTTATTCAATAGTATGACAAAATTGTCTTTCCATTTTATATAATATTATAAATCTTATATTCACATCTATAATAATTAAATTTTCTCATAATTATCATTTTCTTATTATGTACTAAAAATTCGTATCTAATATAATTTTGATAAGTGTTCGGGAAATTTTATGATATTTATAACATTATTTTTACCCTTAATAATTCGATTTACCACTAAACATGAAAAAAATCACAATAGTAACAATAAATATTGTCCAAAAAATAAAAGGAGCCCATTTACTAAATTTTGAAATTATGATTCCTAATACATATTTCATTTTCCTAACTCAAAACATAAAAATTCCGGAGTCAATTGAAAATTAATCTCATTGGTGGAATGAGAAAAATGTTTTTTATGTGAAGAACTTTCAAAATATCACAAATTTTTTATATTCAATATTAATTTGAAATTTAATCAAATAAATTAAATTTAATTGACTGCTAAAAATTTGATCTAACTACAACATGAAACACTAAAAAATACAAATAAAATATAAAATGTAATTTTATGAAAATGTAGTTTTAAAATAAAAAGAATTATTCATTAACAATTCATCAAAACATGAAATATATCAGTAAAATACAAAACATTTAATGAATTTATATTTTGATACTGTGATTTAATTTTTTTTTCAAATAGAAATTATCGAAATTTCAAAAAATAATATATTTAAAATAATTGAATCATCAAGATGTATAGAAAATATTTTAAAAAAAATACTTCATTTATGAGTATAATTCGGATTTATATTAATATCATGTTTGGAAAAAATATAAGAATTCTGACTTTTTATTTATTGTTATAAAATACTCTTCTGGATATCATGAAAAATATTCCCTTTCCAACTATAAGGATGTCAGATCCCCCATTTAGTAAATTATTTCTATAAAATTATAACATTGGATTGAAAATAGTTATTTTAATTATCAATACACCTCAATTAGAATCTCACGAAACAAATATGATTCACAATCTTCCACATTAAATGTAATAAAATGAATTATAATGGTCAGATGAGACCAAGAAATAATAGGGATCCATGTATGAAAACCTGGACATCGATGATAAAACATACTATCATGTTCTGATAGGGATTTATAATAAACATAGTCATTATATCATTGACCAGAATTGTACCATAAATATGGGATAATATAGATGGATATGAAATTTTTAATAAGAAAATTATGTTTGTAGTGTTTTATGATCTTTTTATAGAGGTGAGGAATTATTTTACAATTTGAAATAAAAAATAGATAAATTTATATACATGAACTATTGAGTTTTATCCCATAATCAAATTCTTCCATAACTCATCTTCGTGTCTAAAAAATGTGAATTTAAGATTAATTTTTACACTGTTGGAAGAAGTTATTATTTCAATTGATAGATTAATCCAAAATGATGACAATTTATTCTATATGTCTTTAAAAATTATCAAAAACCCAACATATTTGTTTGGACACAATAAAATAATTCCCCAAAATAAAATGAACATTATATGATGAAAAAAAATTAATCTCAAAAATTAGAATGTGAAACCAAAGGTTCAACATAGAATGTTAATCAAATAATTGTCTTTAAAATTAAACAAAATAATCGAAACTATGATTGAAACCCAAAAATTTAGATAGATTTGATTGCATAGTTTTTAATGAATAATGTTATCATTTATCTTCAAATAACATAATTAACTCTTAATGTATCATTCCAAATAGTAATTTACCTAATAAAATATTCTCCAAGATAGGATAATCATTTCCTGAATAACCATAAAATCATGGTTTCCCCCAAAAAGATAATTCAGTTTGGACTTCTCAAATTAAATTTCTTGTTATTATGAATAAGTTAATATAAAAGGGTCCAAAAATATTAAACTACATCTGAAAAAATATTAGTCACTTGATAAAAAATCATTTCCCAAGCCCAAGACTGTACATCCAATCAAACATAAGTAAAAAATAATAATCAAATTCTGAATAAAAAAATTATATTACTAAAATTTAAAAGGTATACTAAACAAGAATTCATGTTGGACACTGGAATATGAATCACCCATGTTTCCCTTTAGTTATTGGTTTTATTTCAACGACTTTTCAAGACACATTGGGTAGTCATCAATAATTTCCTAAAAAAGGATTCCATATGAATATAGTTTTAGTCGTCTTAAAATTTCATAAATTAAAGGAAAAGGGTGTATATAAAGAAATAAATGTATGATAAACCTTAAAATTATAATCCTATGCTGATATCTTATACTCTTAAAAACATTATAATCTAAAATGTTCTTAAATAGTCCCATGATACCAAATAGAAGGACATAGACATAATCATTATATATTCCTGACTTTTAGATCCATAATTATTATTCAAAGATCTTTTCAGTTTATAGATTTCATGAATTTTTAAAAATTCATTTAAAACAAACCAATACATTATATTTAGACACTTATACACAGTGTATATTTTTTCCAAAAATTGATTCCTTTAAAAAACATGACTTATTTTCCATACAATAGAATAAAATATTCTAATTTTTCTCATTGTTTAATTTTTTTCTCCCTTAAATCATATTAACACCATTTTAAACATGGAAGGATAAAAAATATCACTAATTATTAATGATATTAAAGAAACCGTTTGTTTAGAAATCACATGAAAACACATATAAATTTTATATTTAACTACAATGTTATTTGAATATTTAAAATAAAATATTTTTACATGGGAAAAAATATATTTTTAAAATAAAATCAGTAAAACTCATTAAAAGCAATTAAAATTTATTTAATTGACTTCAACCGTAATATAATTAAAACCCATTAAAAACGCTTTCAGCTAGAATTACCATATGGCTAAAAAATAATTAAGCTATTATTGGCTTACACAATAATATCTACATCACCACATTTTCACATATAACATGCTTTCCCTGCACTATCTATGCCAACCAATGTTAAGCTATAATAGGCTTCACCAGTGTTATCTGGGCCATCTCGTGTTAAGTTGTAACATGATTTCCTAACTCTATCTGGGACACCCCATGTGTATTATATATCAATATCATTCAATTCATATAAATCCCACGTACCATCTCATTAATAAAATATTTTCATCATAAAAACTATCGATAAACTCTTTTAATCTCATATGAAAATCACTTTCCCATAAAAATACAATTTAATTTCAAAATACAATTTCTACAGAAAATCATTATTTTAATTGAAAACCCCTTTTCAGTACAAAGGAACCAAAAAAAGTTTAAAAAAATCATTTAAGGAATAAATTACAATTAAAAAATCTAAAAAAATAAAAAAATTGTCCATAAGAAAGGAAAATTCAGTATCCTGTCATACATTAAGAATATAAACTTATTTTTTCCATTTTTCAAATGCATGGTATGAAGAAAAGTGAAAACATTATATTTTTAAAATGGGTTAATAAAAAAATAGAAAAATAATTCTTTTATAGTAAATTTATATCTGTTCTATTAAATTTGTAAAATAATATCATGAAATTTTACATGGAGAAAAAGATTTGATAATTAAATATATAAACATTCAATTTGACTCATACCACATTGCAAATTTAAATCATTATCTCTATGAAACAATAAATTTACTAAAACATTGAATAATAATAATACTAATAATATATGTATATATATATATATATTATAGTACATATAAATAATCCTTAAAAAATGGTTTATATCATCAAGATATTCCTTAACCAAAGGAGATTAGATTAAATCCCTTAACTTGTGTATGAATTTTCAATTACATTCTTTATCTAATGAATTATAAATAATTATTATTATTTAAATTAATTATAAGAATAATAATGTTAATTATTTTATTTTACAACCTATTACTATTTTAAAACAATTACTTTCTTATTAAAGTTCATGTTGGTTGTTTTGATGATATTTAGTTCTTAAATCTAAAACATTTATTGTATGATGGAAATAGTCAATGTGGTAATTTGTCAATTATCTCAAGCATAATATTCATGAAACTATTATCTATTTTATAATTCAATTATAATTTTAAATCAAACCATTATTTATATTTATGTTTAATGAACTGTGTTATAATCTGGGAGCTTATAAGCCAAACGTATGAATGAAAACAAATTTATTTTTCAATGAATATTATGGAAATAATCTAAGGGAGATTATATCATTTCTGAAATATGATTACATTACTAAATAAAAATTATTAATTAAAATATAATTATATATTTATTATTAATTTGTGTTGCTGATGAAAAATTAATTTCATCACTTCTTAGAGGTGATAGTTCTCACACACGAAAGAAAAACATTTTCATTTTAATGTTAATGGAATGATATAAATTTAAATTATTTATTTTTTACATTAATATATATATATATTCTCTTAATATCATATATACACATTAATTCAATAATTATGACCATTCTTGAGATAAGTGTTGAAAACAAATTATGTTGGTTCGTGGAGATGATAATTCACGCGTATGCATGAACGAATAATTATTTTTCCATTTGATGGAAAATGATATTGATATAGGTAATTATATTAACATAATTAAATATAAGTATATTTAATATTATGGTGTTATAATATTATCATGGATGAAGTTGATTTGAAGGAAGTGTAATAATAAATAAACATAAAACATTTAATTAAAAAATACTCTATCTTGAAACGATCTCCTTTGATTAACACATTAACACCACTAAGGTGATTTTAATACCTAAAACAAGAGCTATATTATATAAGGATGGATTATATTTGAGAATTTTGGTAGATCGTGCCTGATCTAACACGTTTTTGATGTGTGAAGAAAGGGGAAGAATGAGTTCCCTTTTATAAGAAAGGGAGGGGCACTCTTGAAATTTTAAAAAATATTCAAATATTTTAATGATATTATCACAAAAAATTCATTTAAATATTATATAAATTAATAGGGGAAGAAATTTCCGACCATATCATTACCACATTAATATTATTTAACATTTTCAATATTTTATGTAATTTAATAATATATTAATTCAATAAAATAACATTATTTTTAAATTTGATAATATTCAGTTAATTTTATTTCTAATACATCAATAAAAATAGGGATTTAAAATATAATGGATTCTACCACATATTATATATCTAATATATATTTTAATATTTTTTATCATTTTATCTCGTTAAAATTATATCAAAATTAAAATTATTTAAAATTATTATTTTTTTAATTAAATAGGCACTACTTTAGCATTGGAATAGATTTATTTTAATAATATAATTTTATAAAAAGAAAAAGAAATTTTTTTATAATGAATATAATTAAATTTTGATCAAAAATGACATTTATATTTGTTCATAGATTTATTATTCCCCCATGTGGGCACAAAAGATATTTTAAATACAAAGTGATTGTTATTTTTAAATTATATTTGAATGAAATAATATAAGTTTTTTTTGAACATTGTCCATTAAGAAACTAAAATTTTATATTATAGTGAAAAGGATATAGTAATCTTCATCAAATTATTTTTAGATAATTTGTTTTCATATTCTTGCCCTTATCTTTTGGTTAAAACCCTCTCACGCTTAAATTTGTAGCATGAGTTTCTACATTTTTATGTTATTATAAATACATAAAAAATAAAATATTCATGGATGTAATTTAAATCCTTATCCCAATATTTTTTTCAAAATTTATAATTTTAGATATTTTTTATCATTTAGTAGAATATTATTATTTTAATATATCA
Source organism: Viscum album (assembly GCA_963277665.1). Lineage (NCBI taxonomy): Eukaryota > Viridiplantae > Streptophyta > Magnoliopsida > Santalales > Viscaceae > Viscum > Viscum album. Next base: position 48,885,725 of record OY728143.1, on the reverse strand, counting down.
TTAATTTAAATTTTAACACTAGTCATTATCATTTCATACAAAAAAAATATGAATGACAAGATATATTCAAACAAGTACATATAAAACATCACTATCATTTCTGAGTAATAAATAAAATTATTTTTTGACATTAAATTTCTCATATTTTATTTTTTTTATATTTTTAATACCTACTATTTCATTATTTCATTCATTAAAAAAAATATAACATCGACATCGTGTCCTTATTTAATGTAATAATTTCATTTTGAAAAATTATAAATAAATTTCCATTAAATTGAAAATCATGTTATATTTCATTATACTATTTATAATCCTAGATATACATTATATAAATTCCTAATAAAATTATATTTCTTATCAAAAACATATATATGTAAATACTGAAAACATTTAATATAATATTATAAAGGTTATTTTTTCATCCAAAATGGCCATAAATAGTGTCATAATTGATCCTTTAATGATTAAATACAGAGAAGAATTATCCAATAAAGTTATTACTAGTTTTTATTTATTTAGTTATATTTATAGTATAATTTCTTACCATTAATTACCTGATTTATCCTTAACCAAAGGTAATAATTTTTTAACTAATGTTACGATTAATATGGTCCAAAAATATAAGTGAACTATTTAATAAATTTTTATCATTTGATTCCAAATATTATTTTTGATGCTCAAAACATAGAAATTACAGAGATTAATTAAAAATTAATATCGTTGACAGAACATGAATTTTTTTTTCAAAGTGAAAACATTCTAATGTTCACAAATTTTATATATCTTTCTTCAATGTGAAATTGATTCAAATGACCTAAATTTGAATTACTAATAAACATTTATCTAATTATACTTTAAAAAATTAAATATTATAATTTAACAAAATAAATGAATATTATGGAAAACTAATTTTCCATTAAAATGAATTACTCTTCCAGTATTCTTTAAAACATGAATCTTATGTGAAGAATACCAAAAAATCAACCTAATTAAATATTGATACATTTATTTTAGATTAAAAGTATAATTTTTTTCAAATAGAAGATATAAATATTTCTCATAGTAAACATAAAACAAGTGTTCCATCAAAAGGTGGAAAACCACATTTATTAAAAAAATTCTTTTATGAGTAATAATCATAATTTTTCTTATATAAAGTGTAAGAAAAATATAATATTAATGATAAAAATATACTGAATATATTATATATATTCTATTAAAAAGGAAAAAGGATCAAATTTTTATTTGTTGAAATAAACTATGATTATTCATATTTTAATAATTTATTTTAAAAAAGATTCTTTTCAAAAGAATAGGATGCTACAGTAAAGATAATATATAAAAAAACTCTTAGTATCACTATATAAATTGTATGATAATAAAATTAATTAAAATTTGGAAGTATATGAATCCTTATTGTATTGTCAATTTTGATAAAATTCTTACAATTGGTAATGAGTGAGAAGAATTTTGGAACACTTACATTGGCATAATAATGGATTAGAAAAAAAATAATTAGTGGGAATATGTAATAACTCATTAAAAATAAAAATTGATAATAATAACATTTTATTTAAACCTATATAATTTGAGGTAATAAAAATCTAATTATCATTATAACAATGGGATAACAATTAAAAAGTATAGAGGATGATTAAGAGTTGATAATATTGAATGGTTCAGTCATAAGGATATATATGGGATCCATAGAAACATGATAACTCCTTGGAGTGAATTTTGAGAGAGAAAATAGAAGGAGAGGAATGATCAATTTCATTTAATGGAATATGAATATGATAATGGTGGGGTATTTAGAAGAAAATTTGGTGTTCGGTACATTAATTTCTAAACACATGCCTCCAAAATAATGTTTGTTAAAAATAGAAATCCATTGGATTATACATTGTTTTAGCTCATGTTTTATATAAATTAGTACATTGATATTAGAAATTTATATTTTTATAAGTGCAATCCCTTATTTTTTTTCTTTTTAATTGAACGAAATATTCTTTTAAAAACATTAATTTAAATTTTACGATTTAAAAAGATATTTATATATTGTTTAAATTGGATAAAATAATTATAATATATATTATTAATTAAATTATATATTTTCCATCACAATTGTTTCTTCATGTTTTTAAATTTAATTTAATTTTTTAGAAAATTAATATTCTATACTATAAAATTATTAACAAATAATTTTGGGGTTTTTATGAAAAAAATAAATGAAGGATTTATTTACTATAATATAATCTCAGGTACTAAAATCTGCACTTAAACTATGATATATTCAAAAAATATATTGCATTAATGTGACCAGTATTTAACATTCAAATTAATATTTACCATAATACTTCATGCCCTCAAGATACATGACCCCTTATCACACCAATATAATCTTTAATGGCGAGGAGTGAAGTGGAGGTACATTTATTGTATAGTTTCAGTAGTATTAATTTGGTTTTGATCCTTAATATTGTGAAATTATACCACACATTTTATCATTCAAACCTATATTTTGATAATGTTATTGGTCTTGGAAAATGGTGAACCCCAGTGATGGCATCTATTTCTTAAGATATGATTTATAAACATCATATTGGGTGTTACTACTTATAAAATACATTATTTAGAAGATGTGTAACCCATTCTATAATCCTTAAAGTACTATAATCCTATTATTGACTTTTCAATAGTAGTGTTAAAAATTCTATAATTCCCATTTGTCATAATTTTAATATTTACATATAACAAAATGAAACCCAAAAATAATAATTATCATTTTCAATATGTCAATTATACGGAATGTATTATTCTTGCAATGTTATATTATTATTATATCAATAAAATTTATTTGAAACTATGATAAATGAAACATATACATTGAACATAAGTTATTTTTCAGTATCAATTTTATATTTCATAGGTCATGTTTCTTTAACAAATTTATACATTTTTCTAGTAAATAATTTTATTTAATAAAACCTATTAATTTTATGCTATATTTTCATTAGGTTTAATAATAATATCATACAGTGATATCTTAAATATCATTAGTAATTATTTTATCATGAAATGTAATGATTATGATATCCAATTTTATTCATTACTAATTATCCTGAAGACTATTTCTATTACATTGATTATTTTTTTCTGTGTACTAATATTAATTTCTATTAGTTAATTTTATTTTTTATAATCATTGAATTCATAAAAATAAAATATAATGGATTTCAATTATGTGAACATTTCCATGGGTAGTAATAGTTTGAGGTTATTAAGAGTATATTCCTTATAAGTTGTAATGGGTTATAAATGGGATAAGAAGTTATATAAAAATTAGGGTTATAGCATGCCATACATGTAAATTCATAATAAAAAAGGGTTTAAATTTTAAATATAACTTCAGACCAGAAATATTAGATCTAAATTGAGTTTATTTCAAGATGTTTACACAATACATGGGATAATTTTTTTCAGCACAGGGTGCTTAGACTCAATGCTCATTGGAGATATATTTATTGAGAAAATTAATTAATAAATTTAATAAATAAATTGTTTCAATACATCAAAATGATTTATAAAATCACTAGAAATCATTTATATCTAGGTTAGTTGCATAAACACTCTAGGATATTCGTAGAACATCATCCATCCTCCATTAGAAAATCGCATTGAATGATAAGTAAATACTATATCAGATCAAATCTGGATGCAACAAATGCAATATCTTATATCCATCATTATTAGATGAATTATTCAAAAAAATATTTATCTACAACCAATTAAGTGTAGATAAATTATGTTTTTGATAAATTTTGATTAAATATGATGAATATCTATATCATTATTCATTGATATGTTCCCTTTTGTATCATTTTAATGAATCCAAATATTTAAATATTCTTCTATTTAAATTTTGTCCTAACATTGGATTTCAGGTTTTGGATCAAATGTCCTTAAAAAAATTGATCAAATTTCCATTATATAATATTTTAATTGCCATTAGGACATTGCGTTCTTTGTGTGGTGTTTCTTAGCTGTACTGAGCCTGGTCGATCCCTGGAACCATGATGCGTAGAGAAATAAAAAATCTATTAGTGATTAAAGATTATATTTGAAATGACTATGAGGAATGTATGTTTACTACAGTCTTTTAGGATCATGAATTATGTGGGTGATTCAATGAATGAATTATGAACAAACTATAAAACTTTTAGGGACTAGAATAGTTGATTTCTAGAGAGTATGTGAAGGGACACATGATTCACATCCAAAACCACTCATCCTAGATGGATTTATGGTAGGGAAAATAGCAGCATGTCCAAATTAAAGGTGACAAGACCAGATCAATGATTATATTGAAAATCTAAAAATAGGCAGTGTATTGGCAATAACACATGATTTTTAGACCCCTTAGTAGTGGAACAATGGTTTTTAGAAAATATAAGGATGACACATCATGTAGTCGACCTACACTAAGTGTACCCCTTCCCTGAATGGAATCCAATGTAATGGATAACTTCACTGGGAACCCATGTGAATGTAAACTTCTAGGTACATTCCCATATACCTATGTACCCTGACATAGGGTCTGGTACATGGAAATAGTTAGCAGAAAACCATTCAGTCCACGTTTTCATGGACATGTAGTGTATTCCAACTAAATGGTGTATAATACTACATGTGATTGAGTCAGACACTATCCATGGAGACAACACGATAGTGGAGTGGGGACACACACCATTTCGGTCCCTGTAAATTTTGTGTACCACTTGTTCCATTAGTATGAAATTAGAATCATCCGAATTGGTTTTGTTTAAAATCATATTTTGGCCCATGAAAAACATATAATTAGTGTGTTTCATAAAGAACGTTATGGTTCCCTTATTTTACACCTAGGAGATATAATATAAACTGTTCAGATAATAGCACCTGATAGGAAAAATATCAATGATATAAATTGTCACAAAACATCACCAAGACCATTACATGTTTACCCTTAAGCATAGATGGGTAGGGGTGTCCTCAATATATATTCAGTTGACCTTCCATCACAAATGTGTAGTGTAGTATGTACTGAATACTGAGGTAAAACTCCATAAATGATGCGAGAGTCATTTTAAATGGATACTGAGTTAACCACCCAACTAATAATTTCAATGTAATCCTAGAAAGATACCACATTGACCCTCTCACATAGCGATGTAGTGTTTTCCTCATTGGATAACATGTTAATCCCTATCCTAGAAAGGTATTGGTGTCCTTAATGGATTATAGGGTGGAACCACCGCAACATATGAGAGAGAGGGTCTTATAATTCATGTTTTCCCAAATGAATATATGGCTCATTGGTGAGGCATGGTTTGAAATGGATGGTTACTTTGGGGAAGATTCTCGAGATGTTTGACAAATTTGATATACATTTGGGATGATTGGCTACTCTTCTTCTTTGACTAAGTGGTGATATAGGGATCCACTTACTTACACATTTGGAATATTTTGACTAATATATATATATATACCGCCTCTGGTGGATATAGAAAGAGATTTATAACCTGGGTTGTCTGTACTCTTTATTGTTCAATTTTTCTCATTGTGGGACATATTTCTAGACAGTCTTGTATTTATTCCCACTACATTAAGATATACACACTCATACATTTACACATATATCCATTATTTTCTTGTTTTATGCATTACTACACCCACCACATCAGATTTCAATTTGTCTTAATGGTTATATATATACTCACACATTATGATATTTTCTGACACATGTTTTGTATTATGTATAATTTTGATAAATAGGGAATGACTCCAAAGGATCTTATGGGTACTGAGTTCTTGGACCGTGTACAGTGGTTATAGTTTTGGATTTAGGATAAAGGCTCTAATATCTATTTACATTTCAATTTTTTTTCTTGTTGGGACATATTTACGATGGGTCCAGTATTTTCCTCTACACATTTTAGTTTATAATATCATACCATTGTATATTCTAGAGGTCCATTCATGAAATGTTAATATTATAGTATTTTTTCGTTTTCCCCTCTTTCCCTTTTCACTTTTTCATGAAGATGGTTGTGTGTGTATAGGTTCTTCAGAAAAGGCATCTCCATGTATGTTATTCTTTCAGTGCTAGTCTATAGTCCATGGAATATAGATGTTGTCTTGGGGAAGTGTCATCTCAAGCCTTCAATTGGGTCTTGCTGTGAAAATTCAAGGTAGAGTGGGATAATAAAAAACAACATTCATATTGAAGATAGGTCAAACATATGAATGAATTTTGTTTCCATTTTCATTACATATTGAAGGAACTAAAGTTCAATAATATATTATAATTGAAGAATAATTTTTATATCATATATAACACATATTATCAATAAACTCATCCTTATTACCATGCATGTAACGTTTGAATGATTAAAATTACTTAGTGATGTGGTATAAACAAAACATAGCAATGTATAAGTATATATAAAATTATGAGGATATTATATCATGAAGGCTTAATAATAATTTATGGAGGTGGAAGATGAAATATATGAAAAATTCTTTTATGAGGTTGTTACCTCTTCCTCAAACAACTTCATTTGGTTTTCACCAAAAGGATTATTAGGTTATCATTCTAATCAAACCATGTCTTCAAGGATTAGAGGAGTATGTGAATGATATGATATGGCTTGAGATTTCAAAAAAAATCGATTTCGAATATTTGAAGATTACATGAGTGTGGGTGTCCATTTATATGTGAGGATATATGCACACTTGTAATTTTTGAAATGAAAAGGGTGTCCCAACATTTTCACAAAACAAAAGGCATAAAATGAGAGGGCATCAAACTAAGAAGAGATAAGGATAAAATATTATTATATACGGGGTGTTCTATATGTTTTGGGTCATTATGACTCTTATCTTTTTAGTATACCACATTCTAGTAGATTTTGAACCTAATAAAAATAATTATTTTTTTAGGGATTACTATTCATTTTGTTCAAATATAAACTTAAACATATTAAATAATATAAATAAATCTGATTAAAAATATGGGATCCATTTTTCAATATTCTATTTAAATAAGTGGTAAATTTTAATTTATATTTTTTCTTGTAAACATGATCAGAATGTTGACATTCAAGGAGAATATAAAGGTATAAATAGATTTTTTTATATACGTAATATCAAAATGGTTAAAATGTCATTAAATGAAAGAATATATATATAATTCACCTAGCATTTTACTCAAAACCTTATTAAAACTATATGAAATTTTAAAGTAATTTAATGAAATAAAAATTATAAACAAATCATAATTTTTAACTTTTTGATGAAAACAAATATCTTATAAATAAATTATCAGAAATTAACCAGAAAAAAAATTAAAAAGTTTATTAAAAAATCGAAAATATTTTTCAAGAAAACATATCAGAAACTGTCAAAAAAATTAAAAAAAAGTGCATAAAAGGATACAAAACAACTATTTAGATAAATATAGGTTTTAATATTAAAATTATATTTATTTATATCTACTTTCACAATAACATTATTTTAATGTTAATATTTTTATAGAATATAGAATAAATTAATTCCTTTTTAAAAAATCATAAAAATTTATTTATTTTATTTGTTGAGGTAAACAAAACTTCTGCGATGAAAAATAATTTTTTATAAATTGATTCCCTTTTTTTAAATGGTTTTTATTTTCATTTATATTTAAATTGTCATTGTTGAATTCATTTTTTATTAATGTGTAGATAATAAATATTTATAATTTCGTTATTCATATTCATAACTACTATTTCAATAGCTTGGTGAGAACTATCATATTAAAAAAACATTTTTTATTAGTAAGTCGGGTTTATTTAAAATCATCATGGTGTGTAATGTAAGATAATATAATTGTTGTTAATAACAAATGATATGTTCATATTTAATTTGAAGTCAAGATAAACATGGTGTTTCGTGTATCAAAACATAAACTCAGAATTGTCTGTAATGATAAATATCACTAAGATTCAATTTTTTTGTAATGAAATATTTCACAAAATATAGGTGTGATAAATTTTACACCATTTAAAATGAATATATCCCACCCCAACCAGATTATATATATAACCCTTAAAATGAATATATCCCACAAAATTCATCATTTTTATACCAAAATTGAGGATATGTATTTATCACGACATCATCAAATTTATATATTTGAAGATAGTAAAATGGATTTACAAAAACCATCGAACAAGGGAGTAGTCTAGTTTCCGAGAACATTATTTATCTGATCTTAAATTTGATCAAATAGTTCCATATTATAATGGTAAATCTCTCTTGGTACCGTCTCTGACTTCAGTACCCATGAAGAATATTGTATGTACTTACTTAAGATAACTACATGAGAAACATCTATAAACCAAGAGAGGTTTCTAAGAAGTTTCGTATGACAATATATTATCTATACATAATTCAATTATTTTAATCAATACAATATAACATTTTATCAATTTTTACTTCTTTCATAATCTAATTACCTAATTCCTTGGGAAAATTTTGTGAAATTATTTTTCACCAAATTCAAATTCAAGATCACTTTGACAATTTTCATCATAATATTTCAATCAACTTTTTCCTTACATTACATATTTATGAACGACTCTAACCATTTCATTCATATCATTATCTTACTCACGTCCCAACTATATTTCATTCAACAAAATCATTCCTCTACATTGGTGTTCTATAAATTTTTACATATAGGTATTATAAGGATAGATATAATTACGTGAGTTATAGATATTCATTCATGAAAATAATTAATAAATAAGGTATTGATCCCAACCACATTTGGTATCCGTATTACATGATCATAGAGTATAATCTAGACATTGAATTGTTCTATTAGAATTAACATCTATTTGAGGATTACACACATTACTGAAATTCACCATTGTATCAATGTTCTCATAAATACCTTTTCATAATATTTTGACCTAATTTGGATTCTAATTACATACATTGAAATTGGTTCCCCATTCATCCTTACAAAGTCCTAAATTTGTATTCTCGAATGTGGACCTATATACAAATATTCTTTGTTATGAATAAACTGAATAAACTGAATAACATTATAATTTGTTCAATTAAATCCCATAATTACGTAAACATGATATATAAGATAAGAATTAAATCCTTATCATTATATTAATAAAATTTTCATAAAAATTTATGTTATTCTTACATAAATACATTTTTTCTACAATATACAAAAAACCAGAGGGTTTTATTTCCAAATATTTATCTAACAACATCTGTAATCATAATAAAATCTCATTACAAAAAACCATAAAATGATTTTATATGAAATTAATCATATGATTGATCAAAAATAAAAAAACAATTATAATATCCTTATATTTCTTTTAATAATATATGATGGCTTATATAATTCCAAAATTTACACTATCCTTGAATGTTTCTTGATTCTTATAACTAAAATTACTTTACTAAAATGCTTCCACTTCATGAATCGTGAAATGTAAAACATATACAATTCAATTGTTTCAAACCAATTGTGAGTACAGTATAAGGATTTCAATGGTCTAGGGGATAACCCTTAGTTTAGATAATTTTATTAAAAAATTCTTATGTTCTTCATATATAAGGAATTTAACTCCGTTACTATTTCTCAAACTATAAACTTCTTTTCCACCTAGAGAGTTTAATCCACACTATTTTAGATAATATTATAGGACCTTTATCCCCCCTTATTTAAATGTAGGAATATTTAACTTTTTTATGATGTTTTCATTACCACATGAACATTCATAAAATTTCATCAATCTGTATTTTTTTGATTTTGGAATCCCACCGAAGGTCATGTTTCTAAAAATATGTCATGATAGTTCATTATGCTTAATCACAATATCTATATCTACAGTTATAATCTAATTTCGTTTCTCATAGTCACCTAATACTCTATTAGATTTCGAATTAACACATTTCATTCTAGTTAAATCCATTTATGCTAAAAAAAAGTAAAATATAATTGACAATAATTATAGTGTGAATCAAAATAATCATGGAAAATCTTTTATGGATTTAAATTTCATGAAAATTAATCTACAGAAATGGAAAATTCTCTTTTTCCTATGTTATTCTAGATAATTATTTAAATTCATTGTGATGTTTCATAATTTGTTATTTTAATTCCATTGAATACCCCCAGGAGTTTCTATGTAGTTTTATAAAAAGGATCATATTCTGGCACCATGTGATGATCGAATATAACTCAATGTACTGTTTTGGAAGTTATTTCCATTATGTTCATCATTTACTAGAGGTGCATCAAATTTTATTATACAAACAAAATTAAATTTTATACAAACCACTGGCTCTTTACATTAATAAAATTCCATGTCATTTTCCTATAATATGACTCATCCTTAGAATTATCCTAAGACATATCCTCATTAATTTATTTTATCATAACCCTATGTGTGTCACTAATTTTTTACAATACTACATTAAAATGGTTTTATAAGAAAATATTATAAAAATAATAATTAAATACCTAGGATTCTCATAAAAAATATTACATATTTTTAGATTAACATTAATTCCATTGAAATAATACAAGACTGAGGAATGAATAGTTTTTGTGTAGTTAGAGACTTGTTACACAATATTATAATTTAGTTAAATATCTTACCCTATAAGGTTAAAATGTAGATATGTAACTGTTACAGGTTAGTAAAGGAATGTGTATATTACATTAACATATAAATACCCTAACCTTAATATAAAAAATTTTTAATCTTGAGTTATTTTATTAATTTTGAAACTTCACAAGACATTAATCGCATGTGAATTATAATAAATTATTCTTGAGAGAATAAAATTGGAATAATACAATGAATTTTGTCATATACACAATTATATAAAATCATATATCTAGGATACCCACTATGTCGTTCATATAATTCAGGGTATGGTCTAACCATCATTGTACCTACTTAGATCATGGAATTAACTCTATTGTATCATATGAAAAACAATAAAAACCCTACCATGTACCTCATCACATCATGTGGTAACTTCTTATGTACCTCATTTCGGGTGGAGATAACCTATTATCTGCCATATTTCGGACTTGTGATAACTTCTTTTGTACCCTTTGAAATCATATAACATTTATCATTATCCAATTCAATAGAGAGAGATATTTTTCTCACCCATCACATGATTAAATGAATATATATGTGTTCCACAAGATCATAAAACATTCATCATATTGAAACCCATAAAAGAAAGGGGTTTTGGAGTCATTTCATAATTTCATCAAAAAATCACTCTTTGAATAAGAAGTTGATTTCTTAATGATTTTATCATGGTATAAACCTCAGAAGAGAAACATGTTTCATAAACATCATTTCATAAATAAAATGAAACAACCATAGAAAGAGTATGTATAGTATACATAGTTTATTTCCCAAGAAATTCATAAGTAACATCCAAGGATACATCGTAGATGAGAAATTAATTTTTAAAGATAAATAACATGTAATGTTTCTCTAGGAATATTTCCACTTATTGAAAATAATATTTCATAAACTAAAAATAAATAATTTTTTTTGGAAATATTTTTCATTGAAAATTAAATATAAAAAATAAAAGGAAATATTGATAAATAATTTGAAATAATTCATAAAGGAAATAACCTTTCACATTGAGAAACATATTTATTAAAACATAAAACTATTAAAAATCATTTTAATTGAAAAAACATGAAAACATATAATGTCTTATTATAGTAAAATAATGTTCATGATGGAAGGAGTTTTTTTATCATGTTAAAACAAGTATTCCATTCAAATTTTTACTAAAAAACAAATGGGTATGTTTATGAAAATATAAAAATATTACTTTAAATATATTTTTTAAACATCATAATAGGTTAATTTTATATGAAAATATCATTTGGAAAATATGAAAATATTTTTTGTGGAAAAGTTTAATAAAACATGGTTTTAGAAAAAAAACGGGATTTCGACTGAAGAGATAAATAATGAAGTGTTTTCTAAAAAACAAAATTATTAACACATTCATAAAAAAATAAAGAAAAATAAAGGGAAAATTGAATCATCCTGAAATAATTACAGGTTTATAAAAAATTTATGTTTCTTAAGATGTATATAAAAATATTCCATCAATTGATGCATAATCCCAAACAATCCTGATAAATGATGAGATAGTAACAGAAAACACTTAAAAAATTTGATACCTTGAATAATAATACCCATTAAAATTTAAAATTAGAATCAAATTATAAAAACATAAATTGAAGGTGATTCATGATATAACATTTCAAATGTCCATTATATACACATCATTTACAAAGTTAGGTGCCTATCATAAATTATTTATCCGAGAAGGTAATTTCTGTCAAAAATACCATACCCATTTTGGTAACATTTGAACTATAACCCCCATGAAATCGAGATCCAAAATAGGAAAATTAAATAACCAAATAATATAAATGTTAACATAAATTATATTTATTTGTAGTATATAACCCACATAAATGAAATAGGTGGTGAATATTACTTATGACTAATAGAATTAAAAAAGTGATGTTGAAATCCAATACCATATGTCATGAAATCATTCGTACATGTTATAGAATCCTTTGAATTAAATATATGTTTAAAATATATCAATAAAATAATTTTACTTATATATTTCATAAAATATATGATTTATATATGTCTTCTTATTTCCAATTTATTTACAATTCCATGTTAATGTCACATTTCGGGAAATAACTGCTATGTTTTTGATGTAATATTTCATTTTTCATTGAGTTATTCCTTTTATATTTATAATAGTTCTATTATATCAATATTTTTATCCATGAAATATATATATTATCTATTCTATATAAATGTATTTATAGTGTTCCCTTAAATGTAAAAAATGGAAATAAAAGTCACAGATTTTGGAGAATGTAGGTCATACATAAGCATGATCATTGTTTACATTTTCTAAAAATAAATATAGAATAAAATATAAATAATTTTTTTAATTATTTTTTTATTTTTAATTCATTCATATCAAATATTTTAATAAAACATATCCTTCTTATCATCTATGTAAAGTGTGCATGAATCACATCATAACACGAGGTCGTAATTCGTTCTACATTAGAGATATGTTATCATATTCCTGTGGAATAGAATGTGGGAATAAATAAGAGATAAAATAAAATTATATGATTAGTAATATCATATATATAATATATAAAAAATAAATCCATCATTATATCCACATGTGAGAGGTGGAAATTGAAAAATGTATGACATTGTTTTCTAAAATAGTTGTCCTCTATACACAAAAATGTTGATTTTGTAACACATTTGATGGATGATAAGATAGTTGTTGATAAGTACCGTAAAATAGTATCATATAGTTATATTTAATATAATTATGTTATTATATCATAATGTTATAATATTAATTCAAGTATGTGTAGGAATTAAAAATATAAAACCCTTAGTTATTAATGTTTCCGCATCTTCCGAATATATCATTTGGATTTCACTAATATACTTCGTTGGATTAATTAATAACCAATATAAGTCAGAAAGAAAGATATTTGGGATTAAGGAATTAATTTTATCTTATATTTGTTGAAAAATCTTGTTTTGGATGTGTTAATAAGAAAATGTAGATGTTGTCCTTTTTTAATTGAGGGGAGTGGAATTATAGTAATTTGAAAATGGAAAATGGTGTAGCCATGTTTATCACATTCCAAAAGAATAAAAAATGATAAATTATACATAATATAATATTTTTTTGTCTAAATAGAAATTCATAGAAGGTGTTGAAAATGGTTTGGGTCATTTTTAAACATTTCTATTTTTTGTTTAATACACCACGATAAAAAAAATTATCTTAACAATGATAAATTTTTTTTTATTTTTTTTATTAATTGTGGTATAATGTCAATTTGATCGTATTATATAATATAAATTATTATTATTCCAAATATAGAATCAATTTTTATAAAATAAATTTACATATGTGTGAAAATATCATTAAAAATTAATCTTATTGACTAAATGAGAATGCAAGATTCCAAAGAGATAATGATGTAATGTTTATAAATATATTTTATCAAAATTAAATATAAACATGATTTAAAATAAATTAACTAGATTAACATATATATAATTGTACTAATATTTAATTCAAAACCATCAAATTGTTTATGTTTTTAAATATTTTAAAATAACTGAAAATTCTAAAAAAAATATTTTACACTGTTTATTAATACATTAATATTCTATAAAAATTATAAAACAATCATCTCAAAATAAAATTGTATTTAGGATTTAGAAAATTAATTTTTTTTAAATTAAATTTAATAATATTCAACATTATTTTGCAAAAGTGAACAAAATTTGACAAAACTATTATTTAGAAAAATAATTTTTTTATGAATGAAGTTTGATTTTTTTCTATAATATAGTAAAAGAATAATATATATTTTAGACATATAATAAAATTTATAATATATAAATATAATCATAATCATTCACAAAATGAAATTTCATAAATTTATTTTCATAAATTATTATTTTCCACAAAAACATTGTTTTTTAGAAAATGATTCCATTTACAATAAAATGAGGGTTCGTTATCATTTTTTATTATTTAATGTTCATCTAATTCATAGTACACACAATAGATAAATATATAATTTTATATTAATTTTAATACTATTCATAACTTCAATTACAATAGCTAAGGGAAAACTACCATATTAAACAATAATTTCTTAACAACAAATCACATTTAATATAAACTCATCATTAAATGTAACATAATATTAAATCAGTGTTTTGAAAAAACCTAGACAAAAATTGTGGTTATTTTAACGTATGGAAAACATAGTATTTCATGTAAAAAAAGTTCAGATATATTTTTTGTTTCATAAAAAATACCAAAAATATTAAAAAATATTATGTAAAATATTTCTCAAAATCACAAGTTATTAAAAAAACAGAAAGATCCTTTGGTATATATTTTTTTATTGAGTCTGAAACCATTGATAGTGGAGGTGGTATGGGTATATATTGTGTTTTAAATAAGAACTAGATTATAGACTAGTTATTTTCAACATCATTTCTAATTCCATTAGTTGGAAGATGTAGACTGTGGTAGACCTTGCTTCATGTAATGAGTGGAAGATAATATCACTCATTATAGACATGCATCATGATGTTCAAAAATCATATTGAATAGTATCTTTGACCATGAATTTGGTTCTAAATATACATTTTAACTTGTCCTAGATTAATAATTTATCTAATATGGATGTCTTAACTTTTCTGAACAACTTATATGGTGAGGAAACACCATTAGGATGGTCACATATCATAAGAGATTCTCTACTTTTCGGTGTCCATGTAAGGGATGATATGTGCTTGCATGAGGAGATAATGAGATAGTTTCATTCGTATAAATATATGTTCCAAACATGGATATAAAATTCGTTTTCTGATTGCTGAAGATAATACTATTTACTTTGAATAAAAAGTTATATAAGTCTTTGTGGAAAAATTGTTCACCTATTTGTAGTTGAAGTCCAAATATCTAAGACATGCTTGGTTATTTCATCCTCTTAACTTTATAGAATAGAAATGGGATGATGCTACAATGTAATTCATAACTATATTTCCAATGTAACATTTTAATAATATTTAATATTGATGACCATATATCAAATGATACAGGTATCAAACTTATTTCTGACAAGGGAGACCATAAATTTTGTTGATATAAATACTATTAATGTGAAGAGATAATTAGAATATGTAATGTTCCGAGGAATATAATTTGTGATAGATATGATCATATAATTTATATTTTTCGATTCAGTTTATATAATGAAATTGGAATGTAGTATCTTTTGACTATATTATATCATCCACATATTTAAGGCTATTTTGAATGGATGATCTAGAAAATGTAACATTTTATACATTCATGTGTGATGGATTTTGGAGGTCCATGCTAGAAGCACTGGGAACTCCTAATGTTTTCATAGAATAAAAAACATTATCTATCATCCCATATGTAGATTTTTGAGTAATTTTTTTGAATGAATTTCATTTCGACTATACTTTTGTTAGATGGGGTGAGTTGGTTCTTCATAGTCCTTGAATCATATAAGGGAAATCATGTAAGGTTCAATTGATATGAAGTGGTATGTAACCATGTTGATAAGGATGAAATCATATAATGACGAATTGATATAAGCTCTGTAGTTTATGTTTTAAAATCATGATTTCATTCTGGCTTCACCAAGGAAGGGACAATGATTTATAAAAAATAAGGTAAAGATAGCCCCCATGTTTTTCAGGATTCTCAGGATAGTGAAAAGTGTTAGTACATTGACATAGCAATTTTCACTTCCATGGTGATACATTGTTATTCATGATGTGTTTCACACATCACAACTTCATATATTTCATCAAAACCATTCAAATATGATATCTATTGATGTTATAGATCATGGTGTAGAAAAAACCTTTAAGAAGAGTACGATATGGATGTGGACCCTAGTGAAATGTATATCTAGGTAATGAATGTAACATTAGTTTAGTTTTAGTGCGATAATGGGTGAGTTAAAGAGGATACCTTTGAGATTATGACTAATGTGAAAGAATTTTTTTAATAATTACATTATAATAACCTACACTAATGCCTGGAGTGGCTCAACGATGATCTGTTATATAGTGGTAAGGTTGTAAGATATTCTATCGTAAATTTACATCTATATTAGAGTTTTGGATGAGTATGTTTGATTTGGTAACATAAACATTTAAAAAATGGTGGATGGGGAAATTATTTGGGGGGGTAGAGAGCTATTATAGAAAAAATGTCTGATTGTTTGGGGATGTAAGTTTGTTTTATTCAGTGGAGTATGATCGTAGATGTGTCTAATCTCTTAAAGGTAATCTCCTTAGGGTTATGTTGATTTGAATACGTTATAGGATTTACATAAGAATATATAGTTTCTAGTGCATGTAGGACATATTAATTTAATTTATTTAATATATTATTGGAAATTATCAATCTAATGAATCAATAAACTAGTTTCTAAAGATGAATGTTTTACAAGATATAAATTTTTTACAGGTTGTGAAAAGGAAAATTGCATTACTTTTGCCCCTGGGAAATTAAATTTTCAGCATATTTTTAATTTAACCCATAAATGGTTTCATGATGTAAATTCATAGGTACCATAATATTTTATTCATTCTACATATATGATATATTTGCAAACACTATAAAACCTCATCTATTGAACTCTATGGTGACTATTGGTGACATTTGGGTGATTTATTCAATTTAGGTTGTTTCTATCTAGATTTTATCACCATTGCGTTTATTCAATTTATATTTATCCATTATTCCACTATATTAAATTATCATGGTGTGATATCCTACAAGTTATTGAATCTATATATCTCATCATGATGCTTGTGGGATATGTGTTTTCCATTTTGGTTTATTTTACATGGGTTAATAATTTGAGTTCCCTAGTGAGAGTGCTTTATTGATTTTCAATCAAAGGTCGATGGTATGTAACTAATCCATATAATCTATTTCTTTTTATTTTGTTTGTGAAATACATTGGGATCATGATGAACCATCATGTTCATTATCTAACTGAACATTGGGTAACAATAATCGTGTGTTTAGTTGAATTCATAGAACCATTTGGATTCAATTGTGTTGACATCCAACTTGTGTCTACCAATAAATCGGACCTACCATTGAATGATAATAAAATGGATATTTTTCATAGAATTAAAATTTCGATGTTATGAAAACATAGGTGACTTCTATTAGTGGTATTACCTTGTAAAATGGATTACACTATGGTTATTATATTATATGAGATGTTTGGGTACACTATAATAATGAAAGACAACGAAAAAACATGATGAATGAATGTGAAATTCAAAGGTAAAATGTAATTGTATGATTCTACCATTTTGGATTATTATTCTATATTTTCTTATTCATTCTATTATGACATGTATTATTGGTTATGAAAATAATATTATATAATGGTATTAGAATCATTATGCAAAACTATTTTATGAAAGTATTTTTCCATTAATAATTTAATAAATATATAATGCACTTGATTTAAATATGATGAAATTCATATAGGATGGATTTGGCCCTATAATGATGAAATGGTCATATAATGAGCTTGGCCTGGTTATGTTGAAATTCTTATATAAAGTGATTTTCCTAGTTATTATTAAATTATGTTAGAAAGGTATTTCCAAGTTATGTGATTATTCCAAGGACATGTGGTTATGGTAGATATTGTGATATTACATGATAAATCTTATTAGAGCATGGTGAAATAGTAAGTTAATTTTTTTATTTTAATAATTGATTAACTAATACTCATATTTATCACTTTATTACATTAACATTCCATCAAATTGTTTTTTTAGAAATGTTGGCGTTGACCAACTATATTTTACCCCCACAACATTTAGTCCAGTGTTTGGTACCAGGGTATAATATAAGGATGTATGTATAAAAAATGGAAATATAGATTTTTTTTAGTAATTCTATTTGGATGCATTTGAGCATGGAGACATGAAAGAGATAGGGATTAAGAATGAGGTATTGGGTGTCCTCTATGAGTTTGTTTTTCTATTATATTTTTTACATCGATCATGAATCATTTCAATATTCCATCATATTATTACATTAATTTTTTATTTTTGGTTCGAACATATGAATTAACTATTGTATCATTTTTATTATTACAATTATTATTCTATTTTATTACTCTACTATTTTTTGAAATATTATTATAACTCAACACCATGGGGTATAGTCTCCCAAAAATTTTCATTACACCCCCAATTCAAGGAAAATGTATCTGAAATATGGGAAGGATTTTTTAAGGAATAGTGAACCAAATGGGTTTACCAAGTGATATACTATTTTTTTGGGGTATATTTCTTCCATTAAAACACATCACATTGAAATATATACAATAATAACCATAACCTGACCTCATAAAAAAATCTCCATCGAATTTCCATAATCACATAGTGATATTAAGAACCATTGAACACTTTTTAAATAAATAATATACCATTATCTTGTATAAAAAATTTATATATATTAATTTTTTGATATCCATAAGCCCTCAAAAACAAGATAAATGTAAATTATTTATCCTAAATTCGTTGAAAACTCATATAAAATTATTTCATAATTGTACGCTAATATATAAAATGATATAATATATCCTTCAACTATAATACATTATTTTCAGTATATTCACACATATATACTATGTTTGGAAAATAGAATTTTGTATGGATGATGTTATCCATCTATAATATTGAACACAATATTGTTTTGAAACACCCAAAATCCACAAAAAAATATTTGAATCTGTTTCCCAAACAAACTTGTTTATTATAAAATATGAATTACAAAAAAAATTATTAATATTATATAAAACAATTATTTTAAGAGGAAATATTCCTTCAACGACTTGATCTATATCTACCTTCTCAGATTAGGCTCCAACTATCATAACTAAGGGCATGTAAACTCAACCATTCAAAGTAAAAAAGTGTTATAGTTCATTACAATCAAAACTCACTTATTAGTATTCAATTAGAAACTATTTCATATTGTCCCATAAATAAATTTGGATTAACATTTATGTTAACAGTATAAATCCATGTTTTATTAAATTAAATATATAATTCATGGTTTTCCAAAAATAAGATCTATTATTAGGGAAAACATCTACAAAACCCACTATATCAAATAATATTTTCCAAAACATTCATCACTATGTAACTTTAATGATTAATCATATTCAATATATAATTTCAACATAATACATTATGAAAAAATTAATCATTTTATTATCATATAAGTTATTATAAGCGGTTAATTTTTGTAGAAAACCATATATATACCCAATTAAAGGATGAATATATCACTAATTGAATAAAAATAGAATAATATAAGATATACCATCCAATTCTAGATCACAACCTAATATAACTGACACATAATTTAATATTAAACATTTCCACTCTATCTCCATATCCCATGATCTCCATTACGAATGAACTACCACAAAAAAATGGTATATAATTAAACCCTCAACACATTAACCTAAATATTCAGGTATCATATTAATACATTAAAAGACAAACTATATTTTATATACAGGTTGATTTAAAAAATAATCCTAAAAAATAAAATATCTATGGGTAGTAAATAATTATTCTATTAATGCTTGAATGTATATAATAATTATGTAAATTACATAGTTATGCATTAGTTCTATTTCAAATAGTCAATATTTATTATTTCCATATGGTTTAATCAATTCATTAATAATAGGTTTCAATAATCCTAGAATTCTAATAATTTAGAATAAATAGAGGATAATAAATTTGATAAAAAACTTAGGGATGCACCTTGTTATGTTAAATATATCCATAGTCTAATGAAAATTTTGATTATGGATTCATTTATTATCAACCATGTCTTATTTTATTTTTGTTAATAAATAATTCTAGTATGTCAAAACAATTTATTGAATGAGTAATGATATTTGTAAATTATTATTAAATATTTTTAAAATAATATGATGTAATAAAATATGGATACGTATAAACACATGTGATGAATTTATATTATCCCAAAATTTCATTAATTCAAGACTCCTATCTTCATTCATAAAATTCTAATTATTTTTCCACATAATACAAAAAATGGTAAACCAACATTCACATGTAAAATATTCTATATGTTCCCATTCCCCTACAATTATTTGACGTGTAAATGTTCTTTGATCAACAATAGTAGTGGGATGAAGATCCCTATTATGAGTCTATAGAAGGAATCCATGATTCCCAAAAACATAATTACTTCATGAATAATCTACTATAAATCAATAAAAACACATTAAAAGGACTCTTGAATTTATAATAGAATATTAAAAACTATTTTTCTTAACATGATAGGGATTTTTTATAACCAGATGAGACTAGATTTTATGATCACAATTTGATCGTCCCTGGCAACACTAACATTTTCAAACATTAAAAAATCATTTTAAATTGAATCAAAGATGATGGAATCTTATTGGATGGAGTCATACTATAATTTTAAAACCCCTTTGATAATATTTTTGGAATTATTTATATTAATAATCTAAACAGACAAAAAATTTATAAACAACAGTGTTTCTTAGTTTCTATTACACGATGACCCATAAAAATGAATAACTATTATATCAAACCTATATTTATTCACAGTTTGTAAATCATATCTCAAAACAAGACTACAGGTATGTAAATAGAATTTCATAAATTCAATGGACCCAATTTTATAGTTAACAGAAATTGGCTGATCCAATTGGTTTATCCCCAATTTAGAAATAACATATTTAAACTCATCAGGATATAATAATGATTCTCTCCCAATGGATAAGATTCAAAATAAAAATTGTATGTAACATAAATCTCTTGGCTAACAACCCTAATCTATTACACATCTTTATTCCATGACAAACTTATATACTATCGATTCTAGTTAATACTTGACATTTATGATATGTTTCTCTAAAAGGACTACACAAACTGTTTTTGAACCCATATTTCAACCACCGAAAATTATATTATTCCATCAACTCTTGAGATACTAAAATGGATGGGATTGGAAAAATCAAGACATATATATACTTAATTATAAAAAAAATTATAATCCTTAGGAACAGAAAAAAATTGTTGTAATATTATATAATATGGTTTATAAAATAAACACCTTGTAATAAACCTCTTAAAAAAGACACCTTCTATAATAATGTGATAATAAAATCCTATAAAATGGAAATTCATCAAAAAATAAAACCTCATAAAAATATAATTAATTAAAAAAATATTTTAAAAATCATCCAAATAAATTATCAAAAAATAATAGTATTTATAAAAAGTATTTTACACAAATTCCAAGGAAAACTATTATAAGCCATGTTTTTTCGATAACACCTGATCAAAAGAAATAAATTTCTCACATAACTCTTTATTTTAATGTATTTTCATATAAACTATTTATTCAATGAATAAAAAATAATCATAAACATAATATTAAACCTATTAAATGGTATGTGATTCATCTTGATGATACATGTGATGAAATGATATAAATAAAATTTTACCCATCAAATTAACTTTTTGTGGGAATCAACCATAGATAAGAAAATTCATTATTTATTTAAAACATTATAAATTTACCAATAGAATGTAAATAATTATTGTACCATTATAATGAGATAAAACCATGAATATATGATCTCCAATTTAAAACTCTAGTAGACTCCCCCTATAAACATAATAAACCTTATATTCATTGTGATCTTCCTTCATTAACTAACCGAACACTTAAACATTGAATAATATTATATGTAAAAATAATTTTCATGTAATTATTGACTGTATATCCTTGGTCCAATATAGTATAGATCAAAATTTTGAATATATAGATCACTTAATGAGACCATACTAATGGTGTAGTCATAAATAATGTTATATGAAAAAACTTTCAAGTGTAATATTTTGATAAGCCTTTATTTTGACACATATTAATTTCTTTATCAATTATTATACACAGACTATATTATGAATATCATGGGGTTTTAAAAAAGTTATTTCATTAGGAATATTATATTGTAAAATGAAAAAATTTATAAATATTACAGTTTACATGATTATTTTATCTTGTTTATTTTTTTATTAAAGCCTATATTTATTTCTATTGTTTGATATTTATATCATATTAATGGATAGTATTCTAATGGAATAAATGATGTTCATATCTTATTAAGGAATTATAGAATATTTTTATATAATTAATTTTGAATGGTATTTTTAGAGTCCTCAAGTTAAAGAATACTAGGTAGTTATTTCGTTGATCCATGAAAAGACTGCAATAATCCCTCAGCAGATCATGTAATGAACATTTTGTGCAATCACATTTCTACCTGAAGATCGATCAACTAACTATAATATGATAAATAATCTATTGTGTTCAATGATTTCTGTAAGAGACAATTTTATAATGATCTGATGCTTTCCTGAGAAGAACCACTCAATCTAGGGATCATTTATATAAATTGACTAAAGTGCTTTGAAAAACTAAAAAACCATCTTATTGAATTTAAGTGAATTATTATTATTAGACACTAAAAATACATAATACCTCCAATAACATTTTATAAATCAAATACATAAAATAGGATGACAATAATATGAAATATATGTCTAATTCATCCATACATTAAACAAAATACTTGTTATTTCATACCAATACATATAATTTCATTCATAGGATTCCACCTAAATTTTAATAAATAAATTTATTTATTATCACAAAATAAGGAATGGAATAGATTTCCAATATTCTATGGATGACTTAATCCTGGAAGTGGAATGATTTTAGAAAAAAGGAAATGAATGTAATACTGAATAAGAAGAATAATGATGAGTTATGTCGAGTTGATGAATATGTGAATTTATCAATGTTGAAAATGGATTCACTAGAAATAAATAAGAAAGATCCACATGGTTTAAAATTAATTTCCTTAAGATGACTAGATATAAATTATGGGAGTTATCTTGTATTTAGTCAATATTTTTAAAATTATATTTAATTTTAAATTATCATGTAATAACTCATTTTCTCTATTACCCTTATAATTGAGGTATAATTCTAATGGGAATAGTTAATGTGTTGTTGAAACTTTCTTAATTCACGAATACTGTATTTATAATGAATTAATAATTTTCTAACATTCAATTTTCTTTCAGTATTGAGTAACACATCTTCTTTTTGAATTTTTATGTGTTTTCTTAATCTAAATATTTATTTTTTCCTTAGATGAGGATCTATAACCTCCCTAATCATTCTTTTATAATTGATTTTGTGGAATAATCATCAACATAGTAGTCTAGTGCTTAGCATTTGATCATACGTTAGGACAATAAAACTGTTAATCATAGAATTCTCGGGAATCCCAAAAAGTTGGGTGATGCTAGTGGGAACTTGAGGTGATTTTATATATCAATATCCGATATAATAATGATGTTATGGAAAAATCAATGGTTTTTATTTTGTTTACTCTCACAACACTATTTATATATGTATATGAGGTAAATCAATCATAGAAACTATAATTAATTTGATAATTGTTTGAAGATAAGATCATTTTTATATAAATATAAAATTACAATTATAATGTTCAACCTATCTTAGTGAACATCTACTAAAATATTTTAACATAATTTTCTCAATTAGTATTTTTTTTTAAAAAATACATGTGACAAAAAACCCCTTTTCATTATCTTGTTAAAAAGTGAAAAATTTTATTTATATTCTCTCCTATCAAAAAGTCCAATAATATTGATATTTATTAGTATATTTAAATTGGATAATATTTTTTTCATCCATACGGGATAGTATTTCACAAAAAATATCACAATTTATATGGATTTCATACTATAATACATCTATATTAAACTATTCATAACATGAACATCAAATATTCCATAAATTTACATTCAACCTACATTAAATGAATCTTTTCTATGTTTGAAAAAAACATATATTCATATATGATATAATGGGTTATTAAAAAATATTGTGAAACCCTTTGTATATAATCTATTCCTAATGAATTGGATATTAGTCTCAAGAGGACCCTCTAATATTTGTGTGGATGATAATTTTATAACAATCTTAAGAAAAATTACTCCTAAATTAAAAAATGTATTTCAATTAGTTAATTTTTATTATAGTTATTTTTAAATATTCATTCTATTATATAATAATGGAATGAGTAGCCGTAAAATCCATCCACACATGTTTTCTCTAATCTAAATCCTTAGGATGAAATTGTAGAATACACAAAGTGGGAAAAAAAATTCCTTATATCACTAGGAAGTCATTAAGGTGTTGATGTTAAAACCAAATCTAGTATAAGTACGTGATTTAAATTATTTTTATGGATATTTTTTTGAAAATACTCAATCCTATATTCAATATTACTACATTGAGAAATAAATTTTTACCCTGAAACAAGCATACGGGGGACCCCATATTGGGAGAGTTTCAAAATATTGTGTGTTATTTTTCCCCATTACGTATGGGAAATGAAAAAAAAATTACATTATTTTAAAAAAACCAACTAAAATAATTACGGAAACCAACTGGACATGTCATCCATAAGAGATTTTATTCGAAAATCACAAACTAAAGTTATTTCCCAAATTTATTATATTTAATACAACTATAAGAACATTAACTCCATAGATACTATAAAAATATGTATTCATTGGATAATATGTTATGAATAATTACATTTTTGTAAAATTAGAATTAAGACATAACGAGTCTCTAATGATTTTTTTCTTTAAAACAATTTACATAATAATAATTTCCAACAATGATATGTGGTCTATGCTCATAATTTAGAAATTTCATTAACTAATGTACTAAAGATAATATCATAGAGGGTTGGGAAGTAGTATTTTAGCCAAGTATTATCCATCAAAATAAATCATGGGGTGTCTAAAAATATTTGGTCTAGATTTTGAAATTAGTATAACTAGGCTAAACCACACTTCTTGCAATAATAAAAAACCATCCCATTGCCCACAACAAAACCTACAATTCTGTCACCCACAATCCTTTGAAAATAAATATAAATAACCTTGTAAATAAACCTACCATATAAAACTTTTTTTAAAAAATATATCCTTAAAAAGACATAAATAGTTTAATACCATCAATAAATATTCAACAAGAAACATATGAAGGTGATATTACAAAAATTTAAGACTATTTGACCCACATAATGAAATTTATTTTTGAAATTAATATAAAAAAACTAGAAATTACTAACTAATTTTTATAAATATAATAATAATGATATTATGTAAACTACAATTATATTCAATGAACATTAACAACCACCATAACTTAATCAAATATCAATACAATCCAAATTTTATGAGAATGAATATATAAAATCAATATATATATATATATATATGAATAATCCCAAATATCATCCCCACGAATAAGGCAACAAAACATAAGAGGATAACAAATAACTATGGAATAAGTGACAATATAATCAAATATAATGGAAACAAATATTAAAGAAATACATACAACCATTATTCTAAGAAATAAATAAATCAATTAATATTTCGTTGGAATGACATAAAAATATTATAAACCTGTTATTAAAAGAGGTTGTTAGTATCTAACTTATTTATTTATTTAAAATGAATCCACAATATAATATGATTATCAGAGATCATTATACAATGAAGATAAACCATAAAAAAATTATATTATCAACCTATAAAAATGTGTCTCATAATTCATCACACATAGTTTCCCATTATATATCATGATACATAGAGATTTATCATTTAATAAAACATTGAATCCCTTAAACTCTCTGATTGAATATTGAATATTAGTTATTCAATAAATATTTTTCCTCAATTTGTATTTTCATACATGTTGATAGTATATTTGAATCCCTAAAGAGTGTTGGTATAACATTCAAACTATTCAATTATTTTTCCCATGAGAGTATTAAAATATTTATTTGAAAAATTTAATATACTTTTATTATAAATTTACTTCTATATACTTAACACAGATAAAGATAAACCATCAAGATACTCAGTGATCATATTGGGGAGACCATTCCAGAGTCATTTTATAATTTTCTTTACATCCTTGAAGGAAACCCAATTTTTTTTGAGATAGAATTGTGAAATTAAATTTCATCAATTGAACTATTATTAAATTATTAAAAATTCTCACAATGGTTAGAAAAAAATATAGAAGATTCATGTGTTTTATATTTGTTTGTATAATTTTTAGAAAATGTTTTTATAGGTAAATAACACAAACAATGTGGATTCTCGGATTTATATAAAAATATATTTTCAATTGGAGAAGACATATCTTCTAAACATTATTATGAATATAATTATTTTTTTCATTAAATAAAATAATATTTGTTACAGTATATTCAATAATTTCTGTTAATTGGAATGTATTATAAAAATATAATTTCATCACAAGGAGAGTATCCAAATTTGGAATTAAAAAAACATTAAACTATCTAAAATATGTATACAATTTGGAAGGGAACATATTCCATTTAATATATTCTAATAATCACCTTATATTGTATAAAAAACTAATGACTGATATTTTGAGTCAAAGTATCCAATTGTTAGAATTCATAATTGGTGGTATCCAATCAATATTCTTGAAAAATAGGTTCATATATAATTATACTATATGGAGATTCCAATCGTATTAGGAATCCAAAATGAATGCATAATACGACATTATTAAATTTAGTGGATAGGTAAAATGATAATACCTTTGATTAAATAATCATATATATTATTCCAAAATCTTAATGGGTCTTCCCATTCTGGTACTTCTTATGAAAACAAGATCTAACTCAATGAAAAACAAATGTAATTATGTATAATCTAGGGAAGTATTGAACTTCCAAAGAGTATCTATAGACATTCAAAAACTAAATCATGTCACATGGTGTGATCATTTATGCTTCCCCTTAGATGACTAAATGAATGAGAGATACTAGTAGAAAAGACTCAATATTTTCTCTTGGATGTATTTTTAAGTTAGTAAAATGTGGTAATTTCCCTCAAATACATATAGAATGTAAACACTATTTAACATCCCAGTTCTAGGTAACTCCTAGTGGCGCCCCGTACCCGTTTGGTCACATGGCCTCAAGCGCATTTCCCCAAACGCTAGAGGTTGTTGACTAGCAGCGAGGGCCTTTGGTGTGATCGTGGAGAAACTATGTCCTCATTGGCAAAGTAACACAATAGATGTAAACATAATTCAATAGTGGAAGTATTATAATACAATAAAATAGTAAACAACGGAATACTGTAGATATAAATAAATTGAGAACATATATAAATAATGCATGATACATTTGTCTAGGAAAAAATCCAAACAACTCACAATTCTTGAATACAGTGAAAAATCAAAGTAAAATATAAAAACAAGAAATATCTCTTCAGTATCGCAAGCCTCAGCATGGTCCTGTGCTCTCTAGCTCCACATAGTCAACTACATAAAGTAAAAGGGTTGATTCCCTTATCTAGACCAGTAATAATATAATATGTTTGGGCCTAAAAGCATGACCCAAATTTGGTTTTAGTCGAATATAAGTAGAAAACCATCCAAATATTTGTGCTTAATAGTCATTGAATATATATGTAAGTCTAATATAAAAATGAAGTAGTAAACAACGATGTACTCAAAAGTAATCAATCCAACTATTTCTGACGATTTTTTTGGGGAACAAACATCCTTCTATGGAGGATGCGCAGCTGTCGCCCAGCATTCATGATGTCCAAAGGGGGGCGGCATCCATCACTTATTCCGGAATGTTTTCTCATTGATCAAAATGGTATGATGGGATGTCGATTCTTCCTTTTGTGGATTCATCCATGGAACTCATCACCTAGTTCCGGTCTCCCTTAAGGATTAAGTCATGGTTTGTGAATATCATTTCCAGTGCTATATCTTTTGGGATGACAGTCATTTACACTACATTCGTTTAGACATTATTATGGGTATTTACGTGGTAGAAACCTTTGGTCGGATTAGATGATATCACCAGGAATGTCGGGGTATATCTGGACATGTAGAAATTTTGTAACCTATATTCTTCCTCATTAGAGGGAATCTCGAGGGCATAGAACCTTAGGCACCCCACATCAGTCTTTGTGTATCTTATGTCAGAGGTATGTCTCTGAGAAGATGTCACACCGTGATGGCTGATTTGGACACCACCGAGGGAAGATCATGGAGAGTGAACCCGAAAGTGTCGGGGGGAACCATGGTTTGAAATTAGAGAGGATTGACCATCATGGAGGTTTTCTACATACCCTTTGTAGACGATAGGGATCAAAATACATGTAGTTTGAAGGGATGATGGATCAGGGTGTACAGAAATCCGAACAACCCAGATATATTCTATAACATACACATGGAATGTGACCCATGTACAACTAGGAGCTGTGAGGAGGTGGATGACATGATCCCACCCTGATGCAGTGGCATTTGTAATAATCAAGATGGATGATGGAAAGTTGAATGAAGTAGGGGAAGAATGAGATGCAACAGACATGAGGATGATAGTGATGATGGTCTTGAGCTTTGAAGAGGCTTCCTACATATCCCTATGGTATGAAATCAGTGTCTGTGTAGTTTGGTGGGATGATGGGACACCTGAGGAGGCATCCCATGAGAATGGATTTATGGATGGGATCCAGTGGAAATATAACCTTTGGTTTGAGTCATGATCTTCTTGGAACACATGTGATCAAGAGGTATTTCGGGTTAAATCATGAGTGATGGGATTGACCTACAAGGAGGCTTCCTAAGTATCTATGTGGCAGGGAATCCAAGTGTATGTAGTTTATTTTATGAAGGATTACAATATATTTGGGACTTCGAAGGCATACAATTGATTGAGGTGGACAACGACTTACTGCTGAATGGGGTTGACAACGACTTACCACTGAATGGGGTTGAAAATGGATTACTGCTGAATATGGACCAATTCAGTGTCAATAGGAAAAAAGGGGTTGTACATTTTAATGTCATGTAGGACGGGGGTGGACTAACATGGAGTGGTCAGGACAAATGGGCGTTGGGCTTGAACCTCACAAAGACATCCTACGTACCATGCCTAAACAAGGATCATGGTATGAATAGTTCAGGAGGAGTGGGAACTGACATGAAGGGGGGTCAGAACCAATAATTGTTGGTCGTGAACCTCAAGATGGTGTCTTACATACCTTTCCTTGGATAGGGTCAAAATCCACATAGTTTAGGAGGGTGGTGGACTGATGTGATGATGGTCAGGACCAATGGGTGTGAGGCTTGATCCTCATAGAGGCTTCCTATGTACATAGTCTTTTCATGTATCAATGTCTCCGTATTCTAGGATGGTGGTGGATTCATGTGAAGATGGTCAAGACTAATGGGTGTTAGTATTAAACCTCAGGGAGGATTCCTACGTACCCTGCCAAGCAATGGATCAAAGTCCATGTAGTTATGCAGGAGTGGGAACCAATGTAAGGGGGTCAGAACCGATGGTTGTTGGGCTTGATCCACATGGAGGCTTACTACGAACCTTGACATGGCATGAATCAATGTTCTTGTAGTTCATAATGGGTTTAGTGATGGGATTGGAGATGGATGGGACCAATAGTTGGTGGGAATGAACCTTATGAAGGATTCTAATGTAACATTACACGGAATGAATAAAAGTCCATGTAGTTTAGAATGGTCTGTAGGTCATACACTCTAAGGCATCCTAGAGAGGATTTTATGCTTGGTGCATGATCTAAGACCATGTGATTCATGCTCGATGTGAGAAATAAGAGGTATCAAAGACTTTACTATCACATCGTGAATGGTGTGTCCGTGGGAAGGTTTGTGTGGCTTACATGTATTAAGCGGCCTAAAGAGGAATACATAAGGCATATGCATTATTAGTAGCTCGGGGAAATGGAGATTGGGACTTACTGCAGGGTGGAGGCCTGGGTTCCAGTATTGGGAGGAAATAGTGAATCGGGCTTATGCAAGAAAGCATCTCGGGTGCTGCTATTGAGTGTAAATGGTGAATGTATATTACAGATGGATGTTGCACAGGTGCCGTAAAGAAGCGACAATGGTTAATGGGGCTTACACAAGGAATCTTCTTGGGTGTCGCTAAGGATTGGAAACGGTGGATGGGGCTAACGCATGGAAGCTACTTGGGTGATGTTAAGGAGCGACAATGGTGGATGGGGCTTATGCACAGAACCTTCCCGGGTGCTGTTGTGGAGTGAAAATGGTGAATGGGGATTATGCAAGGAAGCTGTCTGGGTGCCACAAAGGAGCGGAAACGGTGGATGGAGCTTACACACGGAAGCTGCCCGAGTGCTACTAAGGAGCAGCAATGGTGGATGGGGCTTAAGCAAGGATGTTGTCTGGGTGCCGATATAGTATGGAAATGGTTAATGGGGATTATAAAAGAAATCTTCCATTATGAAGCTATGGAGGGGCAACGTTGGATGGGGCATACAGGTGGAATCTTCCCATAATTAATTTCTCATTTCTGTACATAAAGACATCCCAACTCACTAGGGGGTTGATGTATATAATTGGGGACAACACCTATGCTCATGTGCACAAGCGGGATAACACCAAGGGTGCTGGAATTAGTCCAAACAAAGGGGATGAAATGTGTGAATCACATGAATCATATTCGGAACATGGTGAGGGTGGAGTGACGATGGAGGATAACTGTTTACCGTGTTTGAAACACCACATCCATATCACATTATCTTGAAATGGGGACAAACAAATGAGGGTTCACAACTAACCCTGTTCGAAACACAAGAACTCACTCTAAGTGTCGTATAAAGTCTTTTGAGGCATTGGCCCTAGGAAGGTAGGTGAGCTGAGTCTGCATGGTACTAGGCTTTTAGGGGGTCCCTTTAGATAAGAAATAAGGTGAGAATCTGAATGAAGGACACACAACTAATGAGGTGGAGTGTTGGAATGTTTTTAGGGATTCTGACACTTTTGATATTATGACACTATAACCATGGAATGAGGCATCTTATGGTTAGTACATAAGGGCTCTCTTATATGGAATAAGAGGAATCCTATAATTTAAAGATAGAGAAATGATACAGTTTATAGACATGTAAATAGGACTGTTGGCATCTAATGCGTGGCACATATGGAATCTCTATTTTAGAGCAAGAGGAATTATATATTTGGAACGTAAGGTGTACTATAGTTTAATGTCATATAGATAGAATTTTTGGAATCTTATTCTTGGAGAATAAGGCATCTCTTTTTTGGGGAAATAGGAATCCTAGGTTTTTCCATACGGAGTACTACAATTTATATTCTTGTAGAGAGGACTATTGGAATCTAATTCTTGGATCATAAGGCATCTCTTTTTTAGAGAAAGAGGCATCCAATGATTGGAATATAGGGCCTACTACAGTTTAAAGACATCTAGAAACAATGGTTAGGGATACATTTCTTTGAAATGGTATGTGTTGGGACTAATGCAAGGGTGGCCATTTCAGGTTCAACATGTCATATGAGTTAGGTTATGGGGTTCGAATGTGTTTTTTGAGGAATGGTTCAAATCAAGGTAATCAGGGGTGATTGATGATTAGAATATGAACTCACAACATTGGAAAAAAACCAAAAGTAATATATTGACTTGAGGTGTTTCATGGTGTGCACATGAGTATCTAAAATCACGGTATCCCATAGTTGGAAGGTGGCAGCGCATAAAGGTGAAATGGAAATTGTTGACTTCCCGATCAATTTAATGAATAAAAAATAAAGTACATGGTGTGTAATTTATAAGTACTTAGTGTGTTATTGCCTTAATCAACCACCACCTTTGGTAGTCTATAGGTCACCACACATGTTCGTGTGCCCAGCCGTTACATGGCCTGCACTCTCCTAACCATGGTAACTGAGTACATGTCATATACTCGTAATGATCACGGCATGTACTTATGAAATTTCCAAAAAATACTCTTTTAGTCAAAAACACTAAGAAAAGGAAAACATACCGAAAAATAAGATTTGGGTTCTTACAAACATCCCCCATTAAATATATGTTTTCCCACATTTTCCTAGCATGGCAGCGTAGAAGAATAATCCTTGAGAATATACGCCCAATACAATCATACACCGGCCTTCCACTCCAAGGTCACGCCATGTACTCACCTGTGCTACAATAGAAATCTTACCAAAAAAACAACCAGGTAGAACCTTAACTCATCGATCAAAAACCATGAATGGACGCTCCTCGAATGAGGCCTCCACCTCTAACTCAACCTCTTCCATTTGAAAAGTATGAGACAGTTCTGAGAAGTAAAGTCGAATTTGGGCCACATGGAAAACATCGTGTATAGCCTGATACCTATGAGGTAACTTCAACTGATAAGAAATCAACCTAACTCTCTCCAACACCTCCAATGTCACAATGCACCTCTATGGAAGATTTCCCTACCTACTAATCCTCACGTGTCTCAACCTCAGCATGACATTCATTAAAACCTGATCTCTGACCACGAACTCTAGAGGAAGTCTTCATCAATCATCATAAGACTTCTGTCGAGACTGTGCAGTAGAAATCCTCTTCTAAATTAACTCTATCTGCTCTGGGGTTTCCTAGACAAGATGAGATCCTACCGTATCTACCTCTTCTACCTTCTACTAGCATAAGAGTAAATGGCAGGTCCAACTGTACAAAGCCTCATAAAGTGCCATATTTATAGTTTTTTGGAAACTATTATTCTAGGAAAACTCCGCAACAAGTATGGTATTCTCCCGTGAACCTTCAAAATATAGGATACATGCTCTAAGACTGTCCTCAAGAACCTGAATTGTACCCTCAGACTGTCCATCATTCTTGAAATGGTATGTTTTACTCAAAAGTACCTATGTTCCAAAATCCCTATGAAGTCCTTGCATGAACCAAGAACGAAAATTTCCATCCCTGACTGAAACAATGGAATGTGGAACCCCATGTAGTCATACAATCTCTCAGATGTACAAATTTCCCAACTCCTCAACACTGAAAGTATACTTAATTAGAAACAAGTGAGAAACAATTTTGAGTCTTTTAATGACAACCCAAACTGCGTCATTCCCTTGAGGTGACCACAACAAACTTGTCACGAATTCCATTGATACTTCATTCAATTTCTACATGGGAATGGGTTACTGTGGAAAAATCCCTGATGGTCACTGATGCTCCACCTTCACCAGCTGATAGATGGAACACAACATGAAAAAACTAGCAACATCTCTCTTCATTACAGGACACCAATACTGACGGTGTAGATAAAGATACAACTTGGAGACTCCAAAATGATCTTCCAAAACTAACGAAGAAAAATCCCACATCACCTCATTGTGTATGTCTTCTGACATCCACATGTTCCCCTAAAGCCCAAGATCGCATCCTCACCTATGGTCTATCTAGAAATGTGGTCCTCTCATGCTAGACATTCCCTTAGGACTATGCCTTCAGATCCTGATAGCTTCCTCATTCACACTCAATCAAGTAGAGAAGATGTAATAGCTATATAAGAAAGAAAACTCTGCCCCTATTTTTGGTGCATCTCTAAATTCATGTCAAAGAATATAACCATATGCATCCACCCATTGTGGGACTCATGAACTGCCGGTATATGGGTTCTCCTGCTCAACGCATCTTCCACTATGTTGCTTTTCCCAGGCATGTAGGAAAGCTAAATTTCCGAAGACTGATGCTACTCAACATACATTCATAGTGTTAAATTCATGTCACACAGAGCTAAGATATACTTGAGACATTTGTGGTAAGTGAAAATACAAAAATTCTCTCCCAACATGTTGTGTCTCTAGTAGCGTAATGCATGAACAACTGCAGTAAGCTCAAGATTGTGCGTCAGGTAGTTCCTCTCATGTGTCCTAAACTACCGAGACCAATATGCAATGAATCCTCCCCTGCATAAACACTACTCCAATACTGATAACTAATGCATTATAGTACATAGTATATCTATTTCCTAGCTCTGGAAATACTAGTATTAGTGCAGAATTCAACCACCCTATCAACTCCTAAAAGGATAACTCACAATAACCTGAACACAATTACTTCACACCCTTTTTATTCAGGCCCATTATTTGAAATAAAAATAATTAAATTTCATATATGAAATATATGTAGTAACCAGTTATCCCTAGATGTCTCTATACATCAAAAATGTTTATCATCTTCTCCAAGGAAACGACTTATCTCACTTTATAAGGGTCTACTAATACTCATTTCGCTGAAATAACAAGATAAATGAAGTGAATTTGGTCTATCCAAAAGTTTCATTTTAAGGGAATATAATAAAAATGATGTTCTCTTAGTTTACTCTAGATGATTTTAAGATGAGTCACGTGGTCGTGTCATGTGTGAGAGTACACAAAGATATCATCCATGAAGACAGCCACAAAAGAAACCAAGTATGGATGGAAAAATAGGTTCATCATATCCATGATATCTGTAGGCACGTTCATGAACACTTTGTTCATCTTATCCATGTATTCAGATGGTCTAACACGCAACTGATGGTAACCGGATCTCAAGTCAATATTTGTAAACACTCGGTCTGTTCATAGCTGATCAAAAAGATCATCAATCCTCGATAAGGGATATTGGTTTTTTTACTTTCAATTGGTTCAACTTCTAATAATCCATGAAAAGTCTGAGGATACTGTATGAAATATTCAAAAACATTACAAGTGAATCCATATGAGATGTAATAGGTCAGATGAACCCCTTAGCCTACTACTCTCACAACTATTTCTAGAGCTCATGTAACACTCTAGTAGCCATCTTATAAGGAGTAATGGACACTGGTGCTGCACGTAGAACATGCTCAATAAAAAAGTCCACCTCTCACTCTAGATGAAAACCTGAAAATTAATCTATAAATAGATCCATGAAATGATCGACCAATGGAAAAAATTCCATTTGTATAAACCCGTGTCATCAAGATAAAGACTATAAATCTAAGCTATAACTCCTCCAAACCCATGATGCTCGGGTCCCGCACTACTCACCTAGACATCCCATTGGCCCTTATAATGAAATGATATGCCCTATGGTGATATGAAACTCACCCTACAGTGAGATCAATTGACAACTGTCTGGAAAAGAACAAACTAGTATATTTTGAGAATGTCATCATAGCTTGTCATCTCTTTGACATAAAAGTCCCATAAAAAGGGACACCCACCAACCACTAGAGTGAACTCCTTACACTATTGTACACTAGCTGTTCATGTCCCCAATGGTGTATCATGCATCAAAAACTCAAGAGAAGAAATAATACATATCCCAAGGATCTCCAAAATATCAATTGATATAAAGATAGAGGGAATCCCCCTTATAGAAAAGAGAAGAATCTATAAATAATGAAAAATAGGATCATACCTCTAACTGTAGAAGGCCCGGGATCCTACTTATGGTGGGTCTACTCCACTGCAAAAGTATGACCTATTTTACATCCTTGTATCCCTACCTAACCACTCTATGTTGATCCAACCTGCTATCGTTGAACGCCCAATGATTGTTTACCAAGGCCCTGACCTCCACCTCATCCTAATCAGATGGAAGAACTCATGTTCCCAGACTGGTGAGAAACTGGCGGTGCAGATCCCGAATGAGGAGTCATCGAAGGAGCCCAGTTACTAGCTACTGGTGAGAAGAACTGATATGATTGCTTAATATGGCCCATCATTCCACAATATCCGCACTCAATTGGGTCTCCTGAGCAATGTGGAATTGTACACCTGACATTTCCACACTGGTAGAATACAACTTGGCTACCTGAATGTGCATACTGCCTACTCAGATATCTATTTGTAGAATACCTACGACACATACTACTATCAGCTAAAGAGGCATTAACTATGGATGTGGAACCACCAAAGCTCACAGCTCCACAATCCCTCAGATTACATTCTCTGATCAACACATTGTTGACTATAGAAGTGATGGAAGTCAACCTGAAGATGTTCACCTAAGACCAAATGTCCTTCCTAATACAATCCTCAAACTTCCTTTCAGGGAACAAACAATCTCCCCCTAGAAAGGGTGTATAGTGCAGGATCACAGTGAAGTGAGAATAATACTCCCTACTAGAAAGAGTCCCCTACTCCAAACTCATTAAATCATGGGCTTGATCATCCATAAAAGTCTCTGGGTAGAATAATTCATAGATGGAACACTGGAACTCATCCCACACTATAACCTATTGGCATCTCGCCTAAGTGATAAAATACTATAATCTCTTGGTGGAGTCCTGAAGCATGTGTGTAGCGAGCTTCAATACCATATTTGGAGGTCTCTCCATATACTTGAAGATAATAAGCATGGATTCTTGCCATTATTTTATAACCTAGGGTCCTCCATCCCCTCAGAAGGATGTAGGATGCTTCTATTGAAATACCCACATCAAATATTCCATCGCCAGTGCTGGAGGTTGTACTCCGCAGAAGGTTTTCATAAACCGCATAATGCCCTCTATAAACTGTGAGCCCTCACCTATGTATGGAATGATGGTCGGGGCCATGACTGGAACAACAGGATGATCTACTAGTATTTCCAGATCAGCCATATCCAGTGTTTGATCATTGTCCTGTAACTGGCGGAAAATCGGGTGACGTCTCTGTGGAATGACTCTGAAAGGTCTAGTGAACACCTTAATCATGATTAACAAGGAAAGAAGCATAGAATTCTAAGAAGGCAACAAGATATAGAATTAATTCATCTTCTTACAAACAAGGATACACGACATGTATATTTTCCTTAGGGAGTCTTCCCTTAATCCTTTATATGGGTGTTTATTTCTTCCCACTCAGGTCGTGTAACAAACCATACACACGACATGTTTTCCTAACATACAGAGTGCACTTAAATTATCTTCCCCATCTCTAGATAATCTACATGGGTAAGATAAATGGTTCTACTAAAATAATACTACATGGCATGTTAGTACCGGACACAACGTGTACTAAATGAACTCACTGACCTGTGTTGTTCGTTACACAGCCGGTTACACAGTTCACTCTACACATCGTTTTTATTTTAGACACGGTGTGTTCTAGATGGATATCACTGACATGTGTTTCTCATTACATGTAATGATACATGGATAATACTACAGGGTGTGTTTAAGGCAGACATGGTGTGTATAACTTATGTTTTTATTCATTCGTGTTGTGAGTTACACGAGTGGACACATGTTCTACACCACACGACACTGTACATCCATAACACAACGTGTTCTAAATGTTTTTCCAACCTTTTGTTTCTTCCTAGGAAGTTTGTAACATGGTTAGAGACTACATGGAATGTATACATTAAACGAAATGTACATTAGAAAAATAGTTCATTCCTGAACAGAAGAACACACAACATTTCTGTCCAACATCACATGCCATGTATTCTGGGTTTTTCAACATAGTAAGACTCAAAAACATCTCCAGAACCAAGAAAACACATAAAAAATAATTAATGTTCCATATTATACTCTGTGAGGGCCCATACTCCATGAGAATCAAATCATGGAATCTTATACATGTCATATATAAACATAATAGA
Organism: Viscum album; assembly: GCA_963277665.1. NCBI lineage: Eukaryota > Viridiplantae > Streptophyta > Magnoliopsida > Santalales > Viscaceae > Viscum > Viscum album. The sequence continues at coordinate 48,847,324 of OY728143.1, read as the reverse complement.
GCAATGATCCACCAAATTCCAGTCCATAAAGGCCCATAACACATCCAGAGCCAAATTTTGGCTTTCATTAAATCTATGTTTTTACATAATTAAATACCCTAAAATATAGTATGTATTCTATCAAGGCATCTATTTTAACTACATTCATATCTTGAACAACATCTATCAAAACAACATTCAATCGGTAATGCAACCAATATGGTATGGAATGAATGCGGGACATGTGATCTCTAAAAAGTGCTTACATTATGAATGATATGGAATACACTCATCTTATCAGGTTTCAAAAGAAATAGAACCTCAACAATATCTACGATAACAGTACAAAACTTTTGAATCACACAATGGTGAAATAAAATCAACTGTAAAATTGAAAATCCATAAAAAAATATCAATAAAGAGGTATATATCATTTTAACAATGGATAGGATAACTAATCCCAAGAACATCTTATTCCCAAGTACTTAATTTCATCCTATACCTGGCTATAGGCTCCAAATATTAAGTAAAAAGAAATGATTTCTTTTGATACCACTTTTTAACGTCCAGATTCCAGGAGCCTCCTAGAGGAGCCCCGTACCCGGTTGGTCACATAGCCACAGGATCATTTCCCTGAATTCCAGAGGTTGTCGACTAGCCTAATGGGCCTTGGGTGTGATAGCGAGGAAACTATGCCCTCATTGGACTAAGTACATAGAAGAAGTAAAAAAATGACAATATTTGAAGGTGTATAATACCATATAATAGTAAACAATGATGACTGTAGATATAAATAACTGGAGAACATATATAAATGATGCATGATACATATGTCTAGGAAAGAAGCCAAACAAATTTCAATGTTGGATTACAGTACAAAACCCATGTACAAAATAAAAACATGAAACACCTCTTCAGCATCGCAAGCCTTAACTTGGTCCCATGGTCTCCAGCTCCATGCAGTCATGTACATGAAGTAGAAGGGTGCTTTACCATTTCTATACCGGAAATAATATAATCCGTTTCAGCCCAAAAGCACTAACCAAACATGGTGTGAGACGAATCCATGTATACAGTCCCCCAATGATCTATGCCTGATAGTCAAAGACTATATATGGTAGGATATAATCCAAATGAAGCAGTAAATTAAGAATTACTCAAAATTAAACAACCCTATTGTTTCAAATGTATTCAATTATTAGATATCAAGTAAGTATCTAATCATAAGTTGGGAACCATATTGGATGTACTCACAGTCTAACCCATATGGTCCAACCATAAAAACACAAGAAACCATATGGGATGTACACACATCCTAGACCCTCTGGTTCACAATATAAGAAAAGATATACTTATGTTTCTTTGAGGAAGCACTCACCTTCAATGCCCCCTATAGCCATGTGTGATCAAAGACTCTTTGAGGAAGAACTCATCATCAATTCACCCTACACTCTTTTATTGGAAAACTACTAACAATTTGAGGAATCACTCAGCCACAATTCCTCATGTGGTCTCGTAACGTATCTGTAGACACTATGAGGGATCACTGAACGTCAATACCCCTTATGGTATCACAACCTGATAATTATAACTGACATTATATGAAATACCTTAACATCCATTTCCCCTATAGTCTCAATAGACCATGTTCCTGTAGCCCCATGTATTGAAATTGTGCAAAAATGATAATATGTCGCCAAAGTAAACATCAATAACGACTTGGATAAACAACTAAAACATCTCATAGCCTGTCAGATAATAATCACTTCACCCGAAAATTACTATGCATGGAAAGAAAAGCAGCCAAACATGCAAAGAAAGACCAAACAGTCATAAAAAAGTAAACATGGGAAAAATATCCATTGCATGGAAAAGATAACATGATTCACATAAAATAAACTATATCCAAATAAATAAGGCATAGCAGGAAAATAACAGAGTTAAATCTATAATCACGCAATACCCCGAAGAAGTGTATTGGGAACTTTTTAAAATATAATTCAATGACTAACGAAGAAAAGTCACAAACCACCTACCTCAGTGTCGTACGATTGATATACCCCGACATTGGCCCTTGGATCAACCTAGAATGTTGTAGATCTACAAAAATGTCTCAAACATTCAACTGAAGATAACTTATGAGAGAAGAGAAATCAGGATACAAAGATCGTGATAAAGAGGAAAATCACTGATGTGATTCCAACACAACTGTTTGAGTTCTATTCACAGAACAGGTGCTCGATCGAGGGCTGAGGGATGGATCGGCGCCATAAAAATGCTCCCAGTCGAAGAAGGTGAAGAAGAAGACAATTCTTCCAAATAGATACAACTCCAATCAATTTAATAATAAAAGAAAGTAAAAAATGTGTACTTTAATAGTACACGTTGTGTTCGTTCCTTATCTGGCCCCCGCATTAAGCAGTCACCAGGTCACCACACACGGTTGTGTGCATAGTCGTGACATGGCCAGCACCCGTCTACCTGCGGCAACCGAGTACATGGAATGTACTAGTAAATTACATGACATGTACATAATAAATTTCCAAAAACTCCTCTTTTCATCAAAATCACCATAAAAAGAAAAACATACCTGAAAAGTAGATCCTGGTTCTTACACATTAAATTCCCCATTGGTAGCATATCTTATAAGACGATTTCCTTTTGAAAATAAAATTCACTATATATATTTTATTGGTTTATGTTATGTATACTTTCTGGTTATATTGAGAACTTTTTAATTTATTCATGGAAGATATCAATGTTTATAGAAATTAATTTAAATATTGTTTATACAAAAATATAAGGTGATCAAAACGTTCATTAAAAGTAATATTATTTTTGAGTTTTTAAATTTTTGAATTTTTAAATCGTTTTATTATGTAATTGAAAAACAGATTTTTCTCTGGCATATGATTTATCAAAAAGTAATTTAACTATACAATTAAATAATTAATGTGATAAATTCATTATTTTTTCCCACCATTATATAAGATGTTTTATTTATTGATCAAGATGGATTCTATCGGGGGTTCATCGGGTATTGTTGATTTATTTATGACATCCTATCTAGAATACATTCTAATGACACAAAATTTATTATTTATGATGGATTTAAGGCATCACTTATTGAATTAAAAAATAAATTGTTAACACAAATAATGATGCAAGCACTAAATTAAGAATAGCTATCCATGAAGATTATTGATCATCCCCAATTCTTATTGGGGTTGTATTTTATCATAGGATTGTTGGTAGGCTACAAGTCAGAACATAATCCACAAAAAACACTTTATGATTACAAAATCATCTACAAAACATTAAAATAATTCTTTCACAATTGTATTCAATAAGGGAAAATTAAGATCATATCATTATGGGACTAATGAGTCTGTTTATTCACACCATTTGTGACTTAGATTTTCTTTGAAAAATGTTGTTGTCAATTTAAGGATTGTGAGATAGATCTTATAAATTCAAGAACTATACATTGAGAAAAAATACCAGAAGGAAGATGATAACCAATTTTCCAATACCCACTGTAGACTCCCAAACATTTTTAAAGTGGACAGTCCAACCGAGAGACTGGTAACATAGCTCATTATAGTAGTGTAACCATACCATGTTAAAGGGGAAGTCCCATTATTTATTAACATTAATATTTTTAGATAATTATTTAATCCAATAACTATTTAAACCCCAAAAAATTAAATACTAAAATATAAATATTCAGAATATATATGTTAATTACTGTACCATTAAATATTATTTAATAAATAATTGATAATAATATGATATCTTATGTTCAATAATAAATATATTTATTCCGTTCAGACTATTTTTATTAGGTCCACTTTAGTCCACAAATGGATAGTCATAAATCATAATGATTACTAAATTTCGTAGACAACATCTTCCGAATCAGATCTGTATTTGTCTAAAAAAATTGTAAATTCAATTTTCTTAATATTTCAAATACACTAGAATTGCATTAAAGATGCATTATCATTTGGGAAATTTTTTATTTTATGTGAATAAATATCATACAGAATTTATCAATATTATTTATATTTTATAAATATATCATGATGTGTGTAGTTTTTTTATATATGTGTAAGAAAATTCCATTTAAATTGATGATGTTCATGTTTTTCTTGATTTTATTATAGATAAAATATTCTATTCGTTTGGAGTTATTAGATCCTTCGTCAATGATCATGGGAGTTACTTTTGAAATAATGTAATGGATACCTTGTTGAGGAAATACAAGATGAATTTGAAATCCTCGTAAGATAATCATCTAAACAGTAATGTTCACCTTGAACTAACCAACCAGGAAATAAATTCAATTATGAAGAATGTTAAAAAAAATAGGTAGGATTGGACATAATGTCATTAAGACACATTATCAGACTATATGATATCTAAAAAAGATGAATGAGTGATACAATAAGTGTTGATTTATAGGAAACACTATAACTGTATAGTTTAAATGAATCAAATAACCTACTTGGTTTTGGGAGAGATGAATCATTAATTTGATAGAGTAGGATAAAAGCATAACATTTTTCTATAGTGGATATATTAAATTTGATGTGACTCCTTAAAAAAATTAGGAAATTATAATGAATGGACCAGTTTGAATCATTACAACCCGGAATGACTAAATTACATAAATATGAGGGGAAATGAGTTTATTTACAAATACCATCCCAATATTATGTTAGGTATGAATAATAAAATATTTTATAGTTTATATATAGTCAGTAATTTCTACAATTTTGGTGTTTTGTAGATAGAGAAAAAAGTATAAGAAAACCCATTAAAATATTGGGCAACGACAAAAGAAGTGTCATCAACTGCTTATCGAAAGATCTATTTGGGGAGATGACATTCCAAAAAACATTATCAATTAATCCCACAAGTTTATACCTCATATTAATGTTGTATGAATGATTTTAAAAAATTTAGTTCTTTTTCATTGATAAAATAATCTAAATTCACTGAGGATTTTGAATTATGTATGTTTGGGGGAAGAAACCGTTGTAGTTATTTATTTTTCTCATCAAATTTAGTATTGTATGTATTTTTAAAATTTCTATGTATTTATATAAAATTTCATCATGGATTTTATAACCTTTAAGACTAAATAAAATAAACTAAAAAACTAAATCCAGGATAAAGTTGAATCACAAATTTAAACTTTTTATTCACTTTAAATAAATAAAGAAATGAAATTATTGTTAAAATATTACATAATGAATTTCATTATTCCTCACTTTATTATTAAAATCAATCCTTTAAATGATCCCCTTTATTTTTAATCACATTCCTGAGATGCTTTTTTCCCAATTCTGAAATATTATTTAAAAGGTTTTACTTTTTAATTAATCATGACATACATGAATAACATAAAAATATTGATTATTCTATTCCAAATCATCAAAAAATTTGAAAAAATTGTTCAAAAATTATTGATTCATTTTATTGATTTAATTACCTTTTAACTAAATTCTATTTGATTAATTCCTATAAATTAATTACATTTTTCTAATAAAACAATTGGTTGAATTTGGTATGATTCAACATTTCAAGAAAATTATCTTTATCCAGCTTTATAAATATTTTTAACAATGATTGTAGAAATGAAGTGCAGGGAATGGTTTAATATGAGATACAATTTTAATTGTAGGACACTATTAGAAAATAAAACATTTTTTTTGTAACTTGTATAATGTAGTTTTAGGAGAAATATTAAGATTAGAACAATAAGAAAAAGATATTAATTTCATCCAAGGAAATAGCTGAAGGACCCAAATATTTGAAAGTGAAAGAGACCCGAAATTTTACAAAATCTATTATTTTGTTATGATATTCTGGATATGAATGTTTTGAGATAATGATATTGACAATGTGTTAAATAGGGAAAAAATAGCAAAAATAATTAATAGTATTTATATTCGAGAAGTTGGAGAAATGTTTTGAAGTTTACTAAAGTTATAACCCGAATTTAGGTTCTATATTTAGTTGAAGGAAGATAATAATTTGATTAAGTACCTATAAATTAATCCTCTGGAATAAAAATACAATCAAATATCATGGTAGAAAAGAATAAAATTCTCAAGAAGGGAATTTAGAATCCCCCTTAATTTTATATATGTATAAAAAATGGCCAAAATATTTTGGAGGAAATATAGGAATGTAATACCACAACTTCCAAATTGAGAAATGGGTTTGTTTTTTAATTTGATAATTCATTGAATTATATTAGATTTTTAGGAAGTGGATGACAGGTAGAAATCCATTCATGGTGGAAACTAACTATATTTTGGGGGATTATTTTTAGAGGTAATCCCCCATTTAACATTATCAACTTATAATTGTAAATCCATCCAAATTATAGTCATATTTAAATTTATTAATTCATCATGATAGGAATAGTTTAATGAATACATATTTGTATATAAAAGGAATTTATGATGCATATGTTGACACTTATGTTATATTGGAAAGAGAAAAAGGTTTCTTCAAAACCATATATGAGTATTGAGTGCAACGGTTTGGATGATATCAATTTCTATATATTAGGGGATACAATTAATGTTAGTTTATTGAATAAAAATAGTGGATTGAATATTAATATGAATATTGAAGTTGAATTATAACATGATTTATATAATGTTGAAAATTGAACTCACAATGGAAAGGAATTATGAATTTTAATTTGTCACCATTTTAATAGATTGTCTGTCCAGAGCCAATATTTTATGTCTGGGGGAACTGAAAAGACAACATTGAAATATGTATTAGATTGACTTAAAATAATTTGCATCCCATCATTTTGACCAGATATTATTTCTATAGAATTTGTTTTTATTTTTAATAATATTTATTTTATGTTATAAATGTATTAAACATTGATATTTAATTAGTTATTTGATGTTTTACAACTAAATTATTCTGAACCACACATTATTTTTTAGGATTTTTATTTAATGTGACTGGATGGTATTCTAGTGAATTCTTTGATGTTTTTTGGATGATCATGCAATTTTTTGAGAGATCACATAAAACAAAATATTTTGAGATCATTCATATTCCTCTACCTACCATATTGTTTTTGACTATGTGGATGATCCAAGGATTTATCAAATATTCTCTCAATAAAATCATGGAATCATTAACCGTGAATATAATATCCACATTTTTCTATTAATATCATTAGAAATACCACACTATAAACTATGTATACATAAAAACATACTATTATGTTAGGATAAATCGTTCATTTATTTAATGGAATTCTCTTTCAATATTGAATGTTATGTCTATATCAATAAGGTTTTCGACTTTTTTTTAATAAATCAATATTAAATGATTTGATGGTAATCACATAATGGTTATGAGAAATTCTAATAGACATAAAATAAAATGTATGTCCATCCACCTCAACACTTGTGTAGCCATTAAAACACTTCCACATGTATATTTATCAACAATATCATATGAACATTACAAATATTGATGTTGTTGGTTCACAATGTTCCTTGTATTACTGAGTAAATAATGTGGAAAATCAAGGGAAAATGTAAAATAATGGTGAATGAAACACATAGATGATCAAATAGGTTTTACCAGATGAATCTGAAGGGGTCATCCACCTTGTAATAAGAATATTCTTCCCCTAAATAGTTAATATCCCTATAACGAAAAAATAAATTCCTTCCCTTGGCTTGGACCATGTTAGATGGAATATGTTTCTCATCATTATTTGATGTAATATATGCTCATTACAACAACCTATAGTTTCTATTTGAGTGGAGTGATAATTATTTCAGGATTAGTGTAGGTAAAGAAAAACCATTTGAAATTATCGATTAAAAATATTTAAATGAATAAAACATTCTATTTCCTATATTTTTTTATGATAATAAATAAATGTACATAATATCTAATGAAATAATTTTATTTAATTATGTCTTTCAATTTTGTTTCTTTTTCATTGATCCATTATATACCTGCATTAAGTTATATAATATATATGTAATTTTATCTATGTTTGTTTGATTGAGTTATTTTCAATTTTTACAATGTAAACTGTTCTAAAATTACTATTATATTTATTTAGAATCAAAAGACCTTGTTGGGTTTTTCTTGAGTAAACTATGGATGATTATATATACCACATTCACTTATAAAAATAAAGTCAAAGCAAATAATTTTTATGTTAATTATATTCTCACCAAATGATTCATCCAACTATGAGATTTGAGTAAATCAAAGAACCACTACTCATAAAATAATTATATGGATAGAAAATCATTTTATGACCTCGGTATACCTATAATTGGGAATACAAACCAAACCTAATCACTTTCTCATAAACTATTTCCACAAAACTATATAAATTAATTTTTTTATCTTCAATATAATTATGAAAATCAATCCTTATTTTCATTAAATAACTAATAATTGAAAACATAATATTTTTTGTAATATTTTATAAAAGAGCCCCTGGGTAATCAATTATCACCAAATTTATAATAATTAAGAAATAGTTTTTCCACACACCACAACCTGTTAGGTTCCAATGAGTTACCAAAAAATATTATAAAATCAAATAGCATTCACATAATATATCATTTAATGTATAGATATTTCAAAATATCAAACCATATTTTAGTATACGAATGGATGTTTTGAGGTAGAATAATGATACAAAAATACAATACAGAACTATGAATTCTCAATAGGTAATTTAGGGATCATGATCAATAAAAATTATCCTTAGAGACTCATGGAGCCTAAAAATATCTTTAAATTATCATCTCAGTAGGACATCAATCATGATAGAATCATTACTAACTATGAGGTGTGAAAACATAGATAAATGATTTATAACACCCAGATATCACTATACCACCCATGATAATTGTTTAAATTAGTCATTAAAAACATTTATATTCCCTATCACATTTTTGAAGGAAAAACAATATGATTAAGAAAACCAATAAGAGAGTTATTTTTTGACATTAAATTTATAGATTATGAAATATTGGATTCCAAAATCAATGAATGGTCTATTCCTCACAAACAACCACAAATTTACCTTCAATGTAGGACACATAATATGCATTCTATCATGATATAAAAAATGTGACTTGTTAATAATATGTTGAAAAACCCAACTAATCATAGTGGGGGAAGGTTCCATCCTTGGAAAAGATCACAGTGTTGATAAACATTAGACCATTTATTGTGGGAATTAAAAAGAAAAATATAATCCAAAGAAACATAAAATTTATTATATATGATATGATATTATTACTCCATATCTAACATGGATTAATTAAAGGTAATATGGTAATGATACATTCTACCATTGACCTCTTTTATATCAGGGTGCATCCCAACATACTCTTGCACCACTCTCCTGTAATTATCAATCTCATGAAAAACACTTCCACATGAAATACCTACTAGCGCATATGTGATGAAATTACCATTACCTTATATATATTAAATATCAGGGTTCATATACTATAATAATTATATCCAAAACCACTATCACTATATTAATTATCACTATGAATGATATATGTAAACCTTTTGGGAATCTTAAAGACCATAAATCACACACTAGTGTGATATTGATTATATAAAATCAATGTAATGTTACTTAAAACAAGATCAATATTATTTGTAGTGTTTTTTACTAAATCGTGTTACAAATTATTATAACCATAATATATAATTGATCTACTATATATTAAAAAACATCAAAATACATGGCATGAAGCATCACAGATGAACAGAAAAATATATAAATCTAACAGAAGATGAAGATTTGCATAACCCGAATGCTTCTATAAAAGATTTTAAAATATAGAATAACACTAGTCATTATATATGAATTAATCATACATATAAGTTAAGGAAATCATAAAGGTACTATTTTATTGAAATCTACATAGAAGTAATGATAAAGCATGTGGTTTTAATGATTATCTAAACCTATGAAACATTATAATGGGATACATAATAATCAAAAACCATCATATTTAAATAATAAAAAAATAATACCATCTAATAAATATTATATCTTATGAAATGAACATCATGGTACTAGAAAATAAACATATATATATTACCTAATTATGAATGGCACAAAAATATGCATAAATGGTTGACAGATGATTTTTATCTGCATTTAAAAATTCTGAGTACATAAGTATAAGATTACTGAACAAAAATGATTGAAATTTATTTTGATCAAATGATGGGTCTTCCATGTATCTCATATGGCAGGGTAAGTGGATGACTGTCATGTATCCACTATAAATGAGGGATGAGATAACATGAATATGATTTTCTATGAGGTCAGAAAAGACAATATATCATCAAAAAAATTGTCTGAGATTGCAGTAATATTTATCCTTCGATAGTAATGAAAATTAATGTATTGTTATAAAATGGATTTAAAACTATATTTTTCAAAAATCATTATATAGAGGTGTTAATTATTGTTTTATTTTAATTTTTTCTATGTTTTTTTTAAATTTGTAGTGTGTGTACATGTCATATGTGACTCAGTGTTGTGAGTAGTGTTTATGAACTTTTCTGTCATATAAAATATTATGATCAAGTGGTCTTGTATGATTAGTGGACCATATAGATCATGGGTTTTTCACTTGTAAATGAAGCTAAAGTGGTTTGTTGTATTGATCAAGTATGTGTCTCTTCTATCATAATAAGTATAATTTTTTGGTTTTGAGATATTTAGATCCCACATACAGATAACATAGGTTACACTATAACTCTCCTATATGTTTAATTATTTAGATACATCAATTTGATATGTTAGATATAAATTAAATTACTATATAGATTATACATTTCAGGATTATCTCATACAGTTGGACAAGAAACCATTGTTGACTAGAGTTATGAAATAAAAGATAGAAAATGCATAATAAGTGAGGTTTGATAGAAATTCATTTATACTAATTATTATATAATGGGCTTAAAATGTGTCCATTGTCCTCAAATATGTGGAGACAACATTACAGTGGAAAAAAATTCTAGTAAATTAATGAGTTGAATTAAAAATGATCAATATTTTTATTATATCGAGAGTATTAAACACTATTTTGTTAATTGAAATATGATGTTGAAATTATTTCAAGTGTCCAAATTTGTTTACTATGGCATTTGACAATGATTCATGTGAACTTTTATTATTATCAACAATTAAAAAAATTTTATACTGATTATCGATTCCATTATAAAGTATATCATGATGTTGACATGGTGTTTGATGATATTATAACTATAATAATTTATTACATTCTCAAAATGAGGGAGGTTCATATAACATATGACAGTGATCTCCATACATATAGAATAATAAATTAAGAAAATAAAATTAAAATTCATATAAAATTTGACATAAGAAGTCACCCATGTGGATTTAGGTAATTCTATCCATCCCTCACCCAATAGTTATAGATTTCTATAAGAGGATACTTTTCTATAATCTCTATAGGTATTCAAGAGAAAGTTATAGTTGGGATATTCTAGTGAGCCAAAATTCCTTTAACTTTGCTATAGATGAAAGGATTAGTGGTTAAATACTCAATGTTTATATTCTAGTGGAATAATGTATTATTAAATCAATAATATTGTTTATATATATAAAATAAATGGTATGTACAATGTATTGTGTTCTTTATATGTTTTTATGGTGCATTTGGGGGAACGTGAAGCTCAAGAAATTGTTGGTAAAGGATTTGTGAATGTAGAGATATGTAAGGGAAGTAACGTTGATCTCAATGTTCATTGAAACAAACTAGTTTACTAGAGAAATTAATTTTTCTTTGAAAATTATATGTTGTATGTTTTGGATAAATCATTATCAGAAGAGTGTGGGATACCCTTTGAGGATATATTTCTTTGGCCTGAGTAATATTTATGAGGACACTATATCTAACTAGTTGACTTGATGGAGTAAAAATTGATGTTTCTATAAGGTCATATATTTCAAAATTATTTAATTAACAACATGGTAATATCAATGAGAATAATATAAATATTCTTGTAAAAAAAGGGATGTTTATATGATAGATTTTACTTACAAAAATTATTTTTTAATTTCAAAAAAAAAACATATTTAATGTGGGGTATAGAAAAATAAAATAATGAAATTAAACCATTATATTAATTTATTCTCCTAATAATTATATTATAAAGGTTATAATATATAGTATAAAATTTATAATAAAAAACAAAAAGAAACAATTATACTTCCATTAAACCTTATTAATCTACACTTTAAATATTGATTTCATCATGTCTAATTAGTAAATTAATTATTCCATATTAATTTTCATTATAATGAATCCATGAAGTTATATTTTGGAATATGGTTTAGGTCATTTATGTTTTACCGTGGTAACATATATCACTACTCTACACTAAATTAAACTATTGTACTAATTTTTTTCATTGATTATGATATTTTCATCCACCCTCTTCTTTATAAAATTATTATGTGATAGGATTTCATTAGACATGAAATGGATAGTTTTTCAACTACCCTAATTACCTATCGTCCCATATTTTTATGAAAATTACTGATTTTCCATGGTATTTTCTTATAGATTCATGATTCTAATTCTAATAATGGGACCTCATCCTATATGTGGGTTTGAAACACTTTTTTTCAAATGTTGCTTCTATGAGGGATTTCATGAAGAACTCTTGGTAGCCTCACCAAGACCTTTATATTTTTAAATTTTATTGTTGGAGGACTCTAAATGAATCCTAAAATTCAAATAATTTAATTTTTTTCTAGTAATTGTAGGTCTCAATAGATTTTAATAATCATTTTCAGACTTATTCAACCTCTATGAATTAACTAGATAGTAACCAATTATAATGGATCTTTTCTTCTCTATCAAAAAATTTTGTTGAATATTTTAATTGGGCTTCTCTTCCAAACAATACATTAATGATGACTACAGTGGATAAAATATTTTTTCATCTTTTTCTGATCATTACCCAATTTGTATGGGCATGCCGTTATATCCCTCATATTTTTAAAAGTTTTTACCCCCATTATGTTCTTCATTAGATAATACATTTCATAAATTTTATAATGTATTATATCAGAGTATAGAGAATCCACCAGTTAGTTGTAAAATATTTTTTCATTTTACACAGATATAGCAACACAACAAGATTACCACAATAGAAATGGTGGTCTGGTATATTGGACTTCTATGACAATATTAACCCCTTACATAACACATTTTAAAACATAAAAAAATAAATTTTATCATTTATAATCCCATGTATGTCCACATCAGACAACACATTCTTATATCCCCATGCGATAGAAAATGAATTAGAATATATCCTTTTATCTTTTTAGTAAGGGACTAGAGAGGACGTCATTAGTTGGATGTAAAACTATACTAGGAACATTTCTATCATTTCTCTATAAAACCCACCGAATATTTCATGGATTCATCCCAACAAATATGTTAAAAAAATTAATCTACATCATATCACTATCAGAATTTATTCTCAATTTATTTCCCCAACAAAAAATTTGATAATGAAAATGACATTAATATCTTTATAACTATGTATCATTTTAACATGATCCATATCATTATTGGTAATATCACATATTTTAGTTTTTCCAAAAATTATTACTGAAATTTTCTCAAATTAATTTGGATTAAATAAAGGGTTCAATACCTGCATACTATATCACAACCTATGGATACCTCGAACATCTCAATAATGATACCCTAGGAGGTAATAAATCATTGAAACATGATTGTAAAAAATAATTTGTTATGATGAAATTGGTTTTCCAGTTTCCTTATTATGTTTTATATGAACCATTCCTCAAATGTGTCAAAAATGTTTCTAATCTTTTCCCACATCACATCTTATCATTAATTCTCTTGAGGGATATTTTACATTTTCTATAGATTTCTGAAAAGGTTACCCACTATCATCCACTCTTCTATCTAATTAGAAAAAGAATATAAATAGACCACTTATCAATATAGAATATAAATATAAACTTAAACCCATTATATATTTTAGTGGTTTTGTTGCAACAAATCACTTATTTTATGTTCACGAAATTAGTTAAAACATGAAAGGATATAAAAGAAACATAGAAATATTGATTATTTCATTATTCACTATGAATATTCCTCATGATAAAAGGTTAAATTGAAAATATATTTCTTATTAATTGTATATAATTTCTCAATAGAATATTTTTAACAATATTTAAGTGATATCCATCAAATAAGTATTACCCAATTTTACTTATCTTATTGTCCCAATATTTTGGAGATGTTGTAGTTCTTATCACTATACTCACATTTTGGGATATAATAGATAGAAATTGGATTCGTGGAATAAAAAATAATTTTGAATGGATAGTAGTGTCCATATTTTTATGGTAATAAATATTTAGAATTATTTTTCTTTATTTTAGGGCTTATAAGTGCCTTGATTAATTTCATAAAAAATTCAATATCAATATGAATAACACTCTATGTCATGGGTTAAGTCATTAAATAATAATTTTTTACTATCCCATGGGAAAACATTGTTATTCGATTGATGGTGGAGGTGTTCAAATAAAAATTAGTTGAAACATTTATTAATCTCTATAAGAACATTATATGTGGAGGTTCATCAATTTGAAATTCTAGTCGATATTCATTTTTAAATAAAAATTCTTATAAGGGGTCAAATTTTGATGTTTAAAATATTTGGATTCTTCTATATGGTCTTCTACCATTTCCACCTTCTCTAATATTTCAACACAATAAAATTCATTTTCTAGTCTAAACTCCCCCTTTAATTTTGGTTGAGAAGGTAGATTGAAACACATCATATTAATGTTTAAAATCGATTTGATTTCATGCTAGATAATAATTTCTCAATTAACAATAAAATGGAATCCAAATTTTTTGTAATTTATATAAAAAAATATTTATACATGATTTTATTAATGGTATTGAAATAATAATCGTTGAACCAACATTTAATAGGACTCCCACAGACATGCTATATTTCTTCAATGTATCTGTTAGGAATGAAAACCCATGGGATGGTATAATACAGAGGATCTGGGCTTCACCCTCTATATTTAAAATTATATTGATTCTAGAATAATTCAACATCATATTGGTTTCATTAAATCATTATATTGTAATTTATCATTGATCTAAACTTGTTATCATAAATAAATATATAGATTATATCAATCAACTTTTTCTTATTTTTAAAACCACTGTAGTGCTATGGAAAGCTACCTATTATTTCATTAAATTGATGATTACATAAATAGAATTGATACTGGATTTCATTAAATCCTTATATAATATTTCTTTTGTAAGTATGATTTCTAATCATTTCCTTATGGCCAATACGGTAGTGATTCAAATATAAAGAATAACCAAACTAAATGAATTCAATATAATTATCCATTCATCCTACAAATTTTTTATTATGGATACAATGAAAATTGTGAATTAACTTTTAATATATAATTTTTACAAATCAATAATTATAAAAATTTGTTTAGGTTTTTAGTAATTTCACATAATTTCCATTATTCTTTTTGAACAACTGAGGTGTTTTGGATTCCTCTATTCTCTAGACAGATCAATTGAAATGTGTATAGATCAGCATGTGAAAATCTAAAAACATAGGGCTCTAAATATGATTTTCGTAATTATAATAGTTATGCAATGTGATGCACTTATGTTCAATGTGGAACAAAAAATTCATATGATGTTAAAATTTATGAAATTATAAAAGCAATTGAAATTGAAAAATAATTATTTTATTGAAACTTATGGTTGAAATATGATTGTACCGCCATTGGAAAATCTTATAAAAGGATAATTTTTATTTAACATTGAATAATATTTCTATATGTACAGTTTTAATGAAGATATACACAAAATTAAATACGTCATTAATCATGTAAATTATATATCCAACCATCAAGTCAATTACAGCTTTTAAAAGGGTCGCTACTAAGGATATTGTCTTTTTAGATGTTTCATGAGATTAATATTATAATTATCTCAAAGGGATCTCTATAAAACGCTTTCCATAATACATGTATAATAATTTTTATATATAATAAAAGTGGATTTAACACAAGTATAATATCTAAATCGTCACTATATATTATCAAATTGGGATAAAGGATCACATCAATGACTAATTGAGCCATACCAACGGACCTATTAGAGGTGTCCCATAAGAATGTAAGTAAAATAAAATTCCCAAAAAATTCAAAATCCAAAACCTTTTTGAAATATTATTCACATTCATTCTCATTAGAAAACAAATATACTAGAACTATCAACACATCTACATTATTGTAGATATATATGGAAATTGAATGGAAATGTTTAATTATCTAACAACAATTCACAATAATATACCAACACATTTCCTATCATTGTGAGGACTGAATGGTATTGAAATTATAGTAGAATGTCTTAAAAAATATGAATTTATCTAATGCTCTATATTCAAATATAACTCCAATATCCTTCAGATGAGGGAAAACCACTATTCAAGTATTGTGGGATTTCATTACAATTTTATATCTGATAATCCTGTATATCTAAATGGATGATTATATAATCTATGTCTATGAATGATATGATTTTTTGAAATTTTAGATCCCATAAATAAAATAAATTTTTTCCGAACCCATCAATCAATTGTTGATTCCTTCAAAAATATCCACTAAGGATGGCTTATAAAGGTATTATACCACTTTAATTTCCTATAAAAAGATATAGGTTTTACATAATAGTTGATCAATAGGTACGAACTTTTAATTGATTTTTATTCATAAAATATTAGGGTGATATGATAAATTGGTATGGTAAATGAAAGCATGATGATGAGTGGAACATGACCTGAATTGATTAATACTTAATCTCTCAAAAAGACATATCATTAAAAGTTTTAGGATCATACAATAACAGTTGGAAAATTTCATTTAGAGTTGATGAGAATTTTCATTTTGGAATATGGAATTTTTTTACACGGAAATTTTGGGACATTACCTTATCTGATATCATATATGGTAAAAAAGAATTTATACACTCATATATGCTTCTACTAGGATATTAATGTTTTTTATACTAGAAATTTAACATGATACATTTGTTTTGTAATGTTTGGGTGTTGGTTAAGAACAATAATATAGGTGAGATAAAAATATTATGATAAAGAAATATTTTGGATAATTGCAGAAGAAATGTCTTGAACATATCTAACCATATAGGGATAATACAAAAAAATATTATACCATTGATTTTCTATAAGAATAATTTATCTAATGAAATAAAAAAGCCATTGATTAATGCATCAAATATCATGAGGAAACAATTAGGAATGACTATGTAAATTTGGTACGAATCTATAAATTTTGTATTAATCATACTTAATCATTGTTTGTCACCTATTATAGGGTAGGAAATTTGATACTATCTTTTGATGATAATCTAATTGAATAGAAATATCATAATTATTTTTTATAAATATTTATATATCCATTTTAATGATAAAAATTCAGAAAACTTGAAAGAAGAAATAATACATATTTTATGTTTGAACCAATGTTGTTCTTTGCTAAAATTATAGTTTGGATTATGTTGGTTGTCAATATTCTATGATAATCAGGGAGGTTTTAGGGAATCAATTCCTTTGGTTGATACTGATAAAGAACTTATGTTAAATATTGTAGGAGGATTTGTATGTTTCACCAATGTTATGTTCTGAGGTATTCTAATAAAAATTTGTAAAAGGAAATTGCCACATGATATATCTTTCTGGAAGTGTATTATGCTAATAATGAAACAATAAATATATTTTTACTTGCTCGTTGAGAATCATTCATGTGGGTTCATCAAGGAACATTAATATATGGAAGCCTTGATTCAAGAAAAAGAACATTTTAAAATGAATATTCAATTCCTATGTTGCATGAATGATTTCCATATAGAACATTTACAAGAAATAAATAATTTTCATAAGGTGATCCTTGAGTCAATCCACACAATTTGAACCCCATTGTGTGATTTTGTGAATGATTGATATTGAAAAAATGAAATCTAGAGTGACAATTCCAAATCATGCACACAAAAATAGGTGTCACCCACTAGTTTAGGATTGAGATTCTAACAAGATTTAAATATCATATTTGTTTGATCAGTTAATTCAAGTGAATCAATTCATGAAAATGGAGAAAATCAGGGTCTCATGTTAGTAAGATACAATGATTATAATTACAAAATGTTTAATAGTAAATCATGTGAATAAACTGGGAAATACTTCTCTCAATGATGTGAGAAAGGGTGACTCAACAGAAGTGTTCTCTGGGATACAATGAGAAATCATTAAAATCATGTAATTGGTTCCTAGAATAGAGTGACAATGTCAAAAAATATATAATTAATAACTAGTGGTGATTACTAGATTTAATTATGACTTAATTTTTTTTGTATGCTCTTTGGACTATCCCATTAAAGTGAATGAAGAAAAATTGGTGTGTTATCACTTCTCATGTGATTGTATATTTTCAACACATTTACACCAGACATGTCTAAAAGGATCCTACCAATGTGACAAGAAGGTCTATCACATTAATAAAGAAATTTTTTATATTGACCCATACTTTACATACATTGTTATTGCTTTAAAATTGAAAGCACACTTATTACAACATATAACAAAACCATGAAAGGACCGTAAAGGTATACTATCTTTAGAAACTGGGAAACATAAACAACTAGTTCATAAATCTTCTATGTTGTCTCCAATTTATTTTATCATATCTAGAGTTCATTTTTGGAATATCTTACTTAATATCCTTCTTCCTTACATGGGGAAAAGAAAACATACCAAAGGGTGAGCTCAAATGCTCAATAAGGGTAAACAAAAGAAATATCAAAAATATCATATTCATAAGAACATAACATTTTAAAAATATTATCCTGCAAAAGAGTTCATAACATTTGATAAATCATAGATGTGAAATGTAATCCCAATAATCATAACTTAAAACATGATTCTTTGTGGCATAGACACATAGTCATAGAAAATCATTTCTTAGTAGTCAAGACTCATTGCCAAGACTATCTTAGCGGACAATGTCCATTTCTAAACCGAGTTCACTCCTTGTTTCAGGACTATTTCACTGAACTGGTTTAACCTGACATTCAATACATGTCTATCTCATGAAATATAAATCATTACCCAATGCATTGGAGGGACATATAGGTCCCACCAATCTCATAATTATACCATTCTTATGTGTGCCACAAAATCATAAACCATACATCATAGCATAACCCATGTAATAAAAATGGGAATCTTAAAACATCATTCCATCATAACATAATCCATATAAGATAAAAGGACATCATAAAAATAATTCCATCATAACATAATAAAATCAATTTAAAAATAGGGATAGAAACATAACCCTATATTATCTTAGATGGAATGTTATTTTTATAAAACATTTGAACTCGGTTCTTGAGGAAAATATCATTTCTACTTCAACAACATTTTTCCCTTCTTAACATGTCATCTCATTTTCAACTAAAAGAAATTGATTAAAAATAAACTTTAAAACTAGTAAATGAATCTTCATGGAAATAATGTTCTAAAAATCCATTCATGCCGTATAAGTTAAAAAAACATTTTCACGTACTTTGCCCGGAAAAGTCAAAAATTACCTCGTACGAAAAACGACAACATATTCCTTTCATATATTTTAATAAAAACACACCAAACGGTAAAATTGGATTTAGAAAATTGTAGGTGGATGGAAATAATATTACATATTGAGGAAACATGGATATGGATGATAAATATTCCCCAGTAAATTCTGAAGTATAAACAATCTCGGATAAAAATGAGATTGTCAGATTTTCCCTTACCTTAGGTCCGATTTTCTTAGTAAGTATCTGAACGTCCTGTATAATGATTTAAATAATGTCATTGACTTATTATAGAATCTTACCTTTTTATGATATTATATATGGTCATATTCTTAGCTTCTTATTAGTAATATTTCATTGCTACTTGTTATTCGGGTGTTTATTACTTTATGTTCGTATATGTGTTTTGTCGAATAAATTCTTATTCCTATATTTAGGTTATAGACACCTAATTTTCATAATGGTATTAGTGTAATATATATCATATTTATTCATTCAATTCATTTATATAATCATTATGAAATGAAGATCATGTAGAACGAGTCACATCACTTCGTGGAGACGGTATTCCGTACGTACGCACGAGCAATGATATCGTTCCCATGATTGTGGAATTGTATTGTAGTGTATGTATACTATTTCAGAATCAATATCACTTTACAATAATCATATATAGTCATTATTTACCCCATTATACCCTTCCAAGTAAGATGGTGGTGGAAAATAGATTACACCACAGCGTGGAGATGGTATTCCGTACGTACGCACGCGCAGTGATATCATTTTCCGTAGGATGGATAGATGGTGAAATAGGGTTGTTTCGTAATTATAATAACATATCAGTATATGAGTGACACTAATGTTTTTACTTCATAATGAAACAAAGAAAAAAGAACAAGTGGAAGAAGAAATAATGTTGAAAGAATCGGTAACGAACATTACCTCTTCTTTGAAGCGCCTCTTTGAGACCTCCACATAGGGCACTAAAATTGGTCTTTGAAGAAGGCCAGGACCACTAGTATGTTTCTAGGTAAGTGGAGAAGAGAATTTGGAAGGGGTTTTCCGAGCTTGAAGTCTCAAATTGGTGTGAGGAAGAGAGGGAGGATGTTCCCTTTTATAAGGGAGGAGAGGGGCACCTTTGGAAATATAAGAAATATTTGTTTATATTAAATCCCAACCCCACATAAAAGCTTCCAAAATGATTCATATGAGAAGATTAGATGAGATAGGGTTGTAATCTCATCAACCAATAAAATTTAGACATGTTATGAATTTATTTTAAACATTATCAACTTGATTAATCCTTATTTATCAATTTAATTTTATTTGTGGTAATAATAATCTAAATTTTAAATTATTATAAATTATTACATATGTGTTGTGAATTTTCAATAATTTGACATTTTATGAATTTTTCGACCATATAAATTTTAATTTATAATTTTCAAATATTTTTGTGATTTTTAACCAATTTTATAATATTTTATTTTTATAAAATAACAATAGTGTCAATTTTGACACTATTCATTTATTTGAATTTAAATAAAATATATACAGAATATCTGTTGGAACTAAAAGATTTAATTTATTCATAGAATGTCACATGTATCTAGAAAATTAGTGGAGAACATTAAATAGTTTATATAATATTTATTTTAATATTTTTAAAACCATTTATTTGATATTTTAATTAATAAAATAATTTCAACATTACTATTGTGTCATAATTAATGACAGTTATTTAATACCTAAAAATTATAAATAAATTAATATGATGTATATAATTGTATTAGCTTTCTGGGGACTATTCATGTTTTAAGTTTAATTAATTTTATCACTAAATAATAATTATTATACTTATATGATTTAAGAAAGTGACATGTTGTCACTTTCTTTGGTTTTAATAAT
Source organism: Viscum album (assembly GCA_963277665.1). NCBI lineage: Eukaryota > Viridiplantae > Streptophyta > Magnoliopsida > Santalales > Viscaceae > Viscum > Viscum album. The sequence continues at coordinate 48,825,644 of OY728143.1, read as the reverse complement.
AATTAAATTATTTTCATGGAATAAATTCAATTAAATGAATATAATCCGCCCCTTAGGTGATATGGGTCTACTTTTAGTCATCCAATAGGATTTTGGCATGTGGTAGGGTAATTTTATAATCTTAAATTTTATCCTTAATTACCTGATTTACATTTAACTAGGGTAAATAAAATTTACTGTAGTTACTATTCATAATGCTCAAAAATAAAAGGTAGCCTATTAAAATAATTTGGACTTAACTGCTTCCAAATATTGATTCCATTTTTCACAATTCAAAACACATATGTTGCATTAATTAACTTAAAATCAATCATGTTGTTAAGAAAACGGGGTTTAGAAGATAAAACATTGCCAAAGATTGAAATGTTATAAATTATGAATTCAATGTGAAATTAATGATAATGAAATATATCATATTAAATGGTAAAAATATATTCTATTTATACTTTAAAACCATTCAATATTATATTTTAACCATATAAATTATCACAATGAAAAAAGTTGTTCTTCATTTAAAATTATCGTATATTTATTATTCATCAAAATATGAAAGTTATCAGAAAAATATCAAAAATGTATCCAAAGTAAATTTTTATATCCTGATTCCAAAGAGGAATTCTATTTTTTCAAATTTAACTTATAAACATGTCAAAAACTAGATTTAATGTGGGTGTGCCATCAAAAGTCGACAAAACTGCATTTTTTTAAAAATACTTATTTTACTCGAAAAAATTATTTTGTTCTCTTACTATGTTCTAAAAAATGTGTAAGATGAAGAATATTGTTATAAAATTCAATATTTAGTTAATACTATTCATAACGACTAGTCTATAATGATATATCGTTGTTTAGTGGAACTCGGTATTGCGTAATACACACGCTATCGAGGAAGGTCGCGATTGCGTGTAATGCAAGCCAAGTCAGTAATGTGTGCAGTGAAAGATTCCTTTGCATATAAAATAATACATAAAAAATATACTTCTCATAAATTATCCGGGTGTTACATTCTACCCCTATTAAAATTAATTTCTCCCTCGAAATTTGCCACTTCGTAACAAACAGATGAGGATACCTCTCCCTCCTCATATGCTCAAGTTCCCATGTAGCTTTTTCTAATTGGTGGTTCCTCCATAAAACTTTCTCCAAGTGAGTGGTCTTGTTCCGTAGGAATATTTCACTATGATCCAGAATCTCTATTGGTTATTCTTCATAAGAAAGATCTTTCTCTAGCGGTACAACTTCTGAGCTGAGTACATGTGAAGGATCGAGTATGTACATTCTCAAGAGAGATACATAGAACACATCGTGAACATGATGGAGATTTGGTGGAATCGCCAATCGATAAGCTACCTTCCCAACACAATCTAGAATTTCAAAAGGACCGATATATCTAGGGATCAACTTTCCATTCCTTCCAAATCTCAAGACCCTATTATAGGGAGATATTCGTAAGAACACTTTATCACCCACTTCAAACTCAAGGTCTTTTCTTCGGTTATCTTCATAGCTTTTTTGTCGACTTTGAGCTTCTCTTATGTGTTGTTGAATAGATCTGACATTTTCTGACATCTCATCTATAAGATTAGGTCCTAATAGAATTATCTCCCTAACTTCATCCCATCAAGTTGGAGTTTTGCATTTCTTTCCATATAGAGCTTCATTAGGATACATCTGAATACTAGAGTGAAAGCTATTATTATAAGAAAATTCCACCAAATATTGGTGTTGATCCCAACCACCTTGGAAATCTATAGAATAGGATCTCAACATGTCTTCTAGAGTTTGAATTGTTCTCTCAGACTGACCGTCTATCTAAGGATGGTAAGCAGTGCTGGAACTCAACTCTGTATCTAGAGCATGCTGAAGACTTCGCCCGAATTTCGAGGTAAACCTCAGATCCCGATCAGATATAATGGAAAGTGGTACTCCATGAAATCTTACAACTTCCATTACATATATCCTGGAAAGCTGATCAAGATAAAAAATATTCTCTAATAGGAACGAAGTGTGCCAACTTCGTAAGACGATCAACTATAGCCCGGATAGCATTATTGCCTTTGGATGTTTTAGGAAGTCCAGTGACAAATTCCATAGTGATGTTTTCCCATTTCCATTCTGGTATGGGTAATGGTTGTAACATCCCCTTTGATTTTTGTCTCTAAGCTTTAACTTCCTGACAAACCAAGCATAGAGAGACATATTCAGCAACATATCTTCTCATGCCATCCCACCAGAAGTACTCTTTCAGGTCTTTATACATCTTCGTACTTCTAGGATGAATATAAAATGAATAACTACGAGCCTCATCCAGTAGCTCCTTCATTAATTCAGGGATGGGAGAAACACAAACCCGATTCCTGAACCTTATTATCCCATCACAATCAAGGTTGAAATTAGGAACATTTATCACCTTCTTTTGTAACTCTATATCTTCTTTCTATACCTCTTTAATCTTCATGTGTATAGATAGTTGAACATTCATTTGAGAAAGATAATATTTGTCCCCTTACATTATAATTACAAGATCCATTCTTTATAAATCCATAAATATTGGATCTTTTGTGATCCTCATCATGGATAAGCTAGCATGGTCTTGTCGACTTAATGTGTCTGCTACCTTGTTTTCATTCCCATTGTGGTAATTAATTGAGCAGTCATAATCCTTAATTAGCTCCAACCATATTCTTTGATGCATATTCAGTGCCTTTTCTGTGAAAATATACATTAAACTTTTATGATCATTATAAATATCACACCTTTCACCATAATGGTAATGCCTTCAAATCATTAATGAAAATATTACCACAGCTGACTCCAACCCATGAGTTGGGTAATTTTTCTCATGTATTTTCAACTGTCGTGAGGAATAGGCTATCACCATATCATTTGGCATGAGAACACACCCCAGTACCTTCATGGATGCATCACTGTAGATCAAAAACCTTTCTCCACTGCAATATAGTGTGAGCATAGGTGCACTGGATAACCTTCTTTTTAGCTCTTTGAAATTCTCTTCACATTCCACTTTCCAAACAAACTTAGCTCCTTTTCAAGTCAACTTGGTGAGTGGGTAAGATAAACTTGAAAAATCATTCACAAAACATCAGTAATATCCATCCAATCCAAGAAAACATCAGATCATAGTTACTATTGTTGGTCTTGACCATCTTTTGATAACCTCTGTTTTTTCTAGATCCACAGATATCCCCTCTTTTGAGATTAGGTGAACCAAAAATGCAACTTATTGAAGCCAAAATTCACACTTGTTAAATTTGGCATAAAGCTTCTCCTTTCTTAGAGTCTTTAATTCAATTCTCAAGTGATCATCATGTTCTTCCTTGCACTTCGAATAGACAAGATTATCATCTATAAAGACTACAGAAAACTGATCAAGATAGTCTCTAAAGATTCGATTCATCAGATCCACGAAGATAGAAGGGGCATCAGTAAGACCAAATGGCATCACTATAAATTCATTGTTTCCATACCTTGTACGGAAAGTTGTCTTTGGTATATCCAACCTTTTGACCCTTAATTGATGATACCATGAACGAAGATCAATCTTGGATAAGAATTGAGCTCCGAGTAGTTGGTCAAATAGGTCATAAATGCGTGGGAGATGATATTTGTTCTTGATAGTGATCTTGTTAAGTTCTCGATAATCAATGCAGAGTCTCATTGATCCATCATTCTTCTTAACAAATAAAATAGTTTATCCCCAAGGTGACGCACTGGGGAATATGAATCCATTATCAATATTCTCTTGGAGTTGCTTCTTCAATTCCTGCAACTCAATTGTGTCCATTCTATAAGGTGTCTTCGAAATGGGCATAGCACCCGGTATGAGTTCTATTGAAAACTCAACTTCACGATTTGGTGGAAGACCTGGAAAATCCTCTGGAAAGGAATCATAAAATTCCCGTACAATCGTCATATTATTAATAGTGATTTTATCTCCAAACATTTGAGATAAATAACCTTCATTTAGTGGAATCAAGACCCATAAGATGGAAGAAATTTCCACTGGAAGGTTATGTTCATCCTTGCATCGATAGACGATCATAGATTGATCTTGAATATGAAATGTGACTTCACTTATTTGGAAATTGATATGATATCCATATAAAGAAAGCCAATCCATGCCAAGAATCACATCAAATTCCACTATAGGAAGGATCACAAGATTTTTAGGAAGCACATTCCCACAAATATCAATCGGAGAAGAATTGTAAACTTTTGATGCGACTTTTGTGCCATTAAGAGTTGTCATAGCTAAATAAACATCTAATTGTTGAGGTAATATGAATATACCCTTTGAAAATTCATTAGAAATAAAAGTGTTGGTGGATCCATAATCAAATAAAACATTTTCTACTTTAGAGTGGATTGTAAGTGTACCTCTCACCACTTCGTTGTCATACTCCACATCGCCAATAGTAATTGCATGTGAATTTCCTTTGTATTTGTCCTTAAGAGTTTGTTAATGTCGATCATCATCATCAACCCTTGGATTTGGGCATTTATTAGCATAATTAACCATCTCCTTTCACTTGAAACATTGAAGTGTAGTAGGATCATTCTGTGTATCCCTTCCTTTGTTTGCATCATTAGACATCTTCCTCCCATTATTTCGACATTAAATTTCCCGATGACCTTCTTTTCCACACTTATAACATTTTCTTGTCCCCTTAAGAAAATTTCCTCCATGATTATTTCCACACTTTGAGAATAATGGAAAAATCATCTTGTTTTCAGTGTGGTCTTTATATTTTCCATTGAATTTCATTTTCCTCTTCTTATCAAACCCATGTGACTTATGGGTTACACCAATCTCCATCTCAACCTTGAGAGCACATCGAAAAATTTCCTCGTAGCTATTGAATTCCCTTATGGATAACGCCCTTTGAATACTTAGTTTTATGCCACTAAAAAATCGATCGATATTACTCTCAGGATGGATAATAATTCCAGAAGTGTACCTTGGAAGTATTGTCAAATTTTCTTCAAAGGTACCAATGGATTCATCATCCTTTTTATTCAGTTCAAGAAACTCATTCTCCATCATTGTTCGAATAATACAAGGGAAATACTTATTGAAAAATAAGTTCTTGAACTCGTCCCATTCCATGGACTCAATTTCATCCCTTTGCCTCATATTCATAATATGATTCTACCATTGATCAGCATCACCTTCCAAACAATACACTGCTAAGATGGATTTATCATGATCAGAACATTGAAGAATTGAAAATATCATTTTAGTGGTATTGATCCATTTTTCAGCCACTAATGGATCAGAAGACCCACTGAATGATGGTGGACATTGCCTCATGAAGGATTCAACAGAATGTTTCTCCTTCTATTTCTCGTTTGGAAGTCTTGCATTATTCATAGCTTGAGAAAGTTGTGTGATCATGGATACACAATTCTGAAATCCATCTCCCATAACGTTTGGTTGCTCTGGGGGATAATCATTGCATTGCCCGTCGCATTCCGCATTAACACAGTTCCTTTGGGTTCCAGCCATTGACTAAAACCAAGAAGAATAGTGTGAGAAACAATAATTATAATAGGAAAACCACATAATCAAGAATAAAATTTCACACTTATGTTCTTATCATAAGATGTTCATGTCCATTTCTAAAACACTAAGATTGTGATCTATGCTTAGACATATCTTTATGTTTCTTACTAAGGCTTTCACATCCTAGTTTACAAAGGTTGACTATACCATTCCTCTGATACCAACTATAACGATCCATACTTTACATACATTTGAATTGCTTCAAAATTCAAAGCACACTTATTATAACATATAACAAAACCATGAAAGGACTGTATAGGTATAATGTCTTTAGAAACTGGGAAACATAATCAACTGGTTCATAGATCATCTACGTTGTCTCCCATTTATTTCATCATTTCTAGAGTTCCTTTTTGGCATATCCTACGTAATATACTTCTTCCTAACCTGGGGAAAAGAAAACATACAAAAGGGTGAGCTCAAATTCTCAGAAAGGGTAAACAAAAGAAATATCAAACATATCATATTCCTAAGAACATAACATTTTGAAAATCTTATCCTGCAAAAGAGATCATAACATGGGATAAATCATAGAAGTGAAATGTAATCCCAATCATCATAAATTAAAACATAAAGCTTTGTGTAATACAAACATAATCATAGAAAATCATTTCTTTGTAGTCAAGACTCATTGCCAAGACTATCTTAGTGGACAAAGTCCATTTCTGAACCGAGTTCACTCCTTGTTTTAGTCCGTTTTCACTGAACCGGTTTAACCTGACATTCCAGACATGTTTATCTCATGAGATATAAATCTTTACCCAATGCATTGTAGGGAGATATAGGTCCAACCCATCTCATAATGACACCATTCTTATGTGTGCCACAAAATCATAAACCATACATCATAGCATAACCCTTGTAATAAAAATGGGAATCTTAAAACATCATGCCATCATAACATAATCCATATAAGATTAAAGGAAAAAATAAAAAATATTCAATCATAACATAATTAAATCAATTTAAAAATAGGTATAGAAACCGAACCCTATATTATCTTAGATGGAAAATAATTTTTATAAAACATTTGAACTCCGTTCTTGAGGAAAATAACCTTTCTATTTAAAAAACATTTTTCCTTTATTAACGTGTCATATAATTTTGAACTAAAAGAAGTTGATTAAAAATAATCTTGAAATATTTTAAATGAAGCTTAATGGAAATAATGATCAAAAAATCCATTCATTCCGTATAAGTTAAAATAATATTCTTCCAGTACTTTGGCCGGAAAAGTCAAAAAGTACCTCGTACGAAAAAGACAAAAGATTCCTTTCATATCTTTTACTAAAAACTCAGAGAAGGGTAAAATTGGATTTAAACAATTTTAGGTGGATGGAAATAATATTACATATATAGGAAACATTGTTGTTGATGATAAATATTCCCTAGTAAATTCTGAAGTATAAACAATCTCGGATACAAATGAGATTGTGAGATTTTCCCTTACCGTAGGTCTGATTTGCTTCATAATTGTACGAACCTCCCGTATAATGATTTAAATAATGTAATTGACTTATTCAGGAATCATAAATATTTTTATGATATCATATATGGTCATATTATTAGCTTCTTATTAGTAATATTTCATTGTTACTTGTTATTCGGGTGTTTATTGCTTTATGTTCGTATGTGTGTTTTGTCGAATAAATTCTTATTCCTCTTTTTAGGTTATAGACACCTCATTTACAGAATTGTATTAGTGTAATATATATAATATTTATTCATTCAATTCATTTATATAATCATTATTCAATAAATATCATGTAGAACAAGTCGCATCACATCGTGGAGACGGTATTTCGTACGTACGCACGAGTGATGATATCGTTCCCATAATTGTGGAATTGTATTGAAGTGTATGTATACTATTTCAGAGTCAATATCAATTTACAATAATCATATATAGTCATTATTTACAACATTATACCCATCCAGGTAAGATGGAGGTGGAAAATATATTACAACAAGACATGAAGACGTTATTCCGTACGTACGCACGTGCGGTGATTTCGTTTTCCGTAGGATGGATAGATGGTGAAATAGAGATGTTTCATACTTATAATAACATATCAGTATATGAGTGATACTAATGTTATTACTACATAATGAAACAAATAAAGAAGAAGAAGTGGAAGAATAAATAAATTTGAAAGAATCGGAAACAAACATTAACTCTTCTTTGAAGCACCTCTTTGAGACCTCTTCTTAGAGCACTAAAATTGGTCTTTAAAGAAGACCAGGGCATCTAGGATGTTTCTAGGGAAGTGGATAAGAGAATTTTGTAGGGGTTTGTCGAGCTTTAAGGCTCAATGTGGTGTGAGGAAGAGAGGGAGGAGGTGCCCTTTTATAAAGGAGGAGAGGGGCACCTTCGAAAAAATAAGACATATTTGTTTATATTAAATCCCAACCCCACTTAAAAACTTCAAAAATGACTCATATCTGAATATAAGATGATATAGGGTTTTAATGGCATCAACCAATAAAATTTAGACATGTTAGGAATTTATTTTAAACATTATCAACTTGATTTATCCTTATTTATCAATTTAATTTTATTTGTGGTAATAATATTCTAAATTTTAAATTAATATAAATAATTACATATGTGTTGTGAATTTTCCGTAATTTGACACTTTATGACATTTTAGACTATATAAATATTAGTGTATAATTTTTAAATGTTTTTGTGATTTTGAAACAATTTTATAATATGATATTTTTATAAAATAACAATAGTGTCGATTTTAACACTATTCATTTAGTTGAATTTAAATAAAATATATACAGATGATATGTTCTAAATAAAAGAATTAATAGATTCATAAAATATCATATATATATAGAAAATAAGTGGATCACATTAAATAGTTCATTTAATATTTATTATAATATTTTTAAAACCATTTATTTGATATTTTAATTAATAAAATAATTTCATTATCACTATTGTGTAATAATTAATAATAATTATTAAATCCCTAAAAATTCTAAATAAATTAATATGATGTAGATAATTGTATTAGATTTCTGTATACTATTCAATTTTGAAGTTTCATTAAGTTTATCACCAAATAAAAATAATTATAATTATAAGATTTAAGAAAGTGACATGTTGTCACATTCATTGGTTTAAATAATAATTAAATTATTTTCATGGAGAAATTTACATTAAATGAATCTATTCCGAACCTCAGGTGATATGGGTCGACGTTTAGTCATCCAATAAGATTTTTTTAGGTATTAGGGTAATTTTATAATCTTATATTTACACTTAATTACCCGATTTACCTTTAACAACGATAAATAAAATTTACCGTATTTACTATTCATAATGCCCAAAAATAAAAAATATCCTATTAACATAATTTGGACCCACTGATTCCAAATATAGAATCCATTTTTCAAAATTCAAAACACATAATTTTCAGTAATTAATTTAAATGTTGGGAAAAAATCCCGCAAGGTAACATTGCAGCATTTTTGGGTTGATTGTGTTTGTTGACAAAGCCGGTTTCCATGGATAATTGTCCAGTTCCCGAGAAGTTGTTGACATTACATGTTGACAAAGAACTATGACAAAGTAAAGGACGATCTGGAGGCGGTACAAAAGAGCAGTACAAGGTAGCACCGTTTCCCAGTGTTTGCCAAATTTTTGGGGTCCAAAATTTGGTGTTTGGTGAGCATCGCGAAAAGTGGATTTCCATGAAGAGCATAATTTAATATGGAAAAGGCATGAATTTCGTGAAGATAGGATGCATGGTTTGGAAATCGCAAAGACTGGAATAATGGAGGCGGTGATGCTTCGCGATTACTTCAAGCTTCGCGAATGGCAGAGGCTGAAGCGCATCGCGGCGGTGAAGGGCTTTGTGATGGAGCTTCGCGGAGAAGGCGCGAAGGAATGTTGGGCTTCACGAGGGAGCTTCGCGGTGAAGTCGCGAAGGTATGTTGATGGTGATTCTTCGCGACTACGTCATGCTCCGCGAACGGCAAAGTGCCGGGGTGCTTCGCGATTTGGACAGAAATATGGCGGAATCATTGGAGCTTCGCGATTTGAGATGACGTGGCATTGACTTCGCGCAGAAGGACGAGGGTTGGTGGAATCGCCTATAAATAGAGGCCGACCGCTTCGAGCGAAGTAGAGAGAATTTTCATAGAAGATCATTCGCTCTCGATTTGCGAAGGTGGTTCGCGGAGCCAGTGTGCTTCGCGAAAGAGGTGCTTCGCAGCGGCTATTGTAGCTCCACGAAACCTGCGAGCTCCACATTGGATTACGTTACTTCGCAAGGGTTGTTTCCTTGCGACGGCTTGAGCATCGCGAGAGTGCTTCGCGAGGGTGCTTCGCGAGTGAGCTTCGCGAAACGGTAGGAGCTTCGTGAAGGCTTGTTGAGCTTCGCGAAATTGGGAGCTTCACGAAGTAGGGTGCTTTGCGAAGGTGTTTACAAAGGTTGTTGCCCAGTGGTCAGAGGCAAAGTGCTATTCATCAGTGGATTAAAGTTGAACTTCAACAGAGCAACTAAATACATAGAAAGATGCATTCCTTAATGGAAATGAAGAGACCTATAGGTCTATAAACTGTGAGTGAATCCCTTCACAGAGCAGTGAGCTTAGGAAGAGGAAAAAGGTGATCCTCTCCACCGGCAGTGAGCCAGAGAGAGAGAAACAGGGAGTGACCCTTGGGAAAGCAGTGAGCTAACCCTAAACATTGTATAGGCAGGGAGCCTGGGCATAGAATTGATCTATCCCGAACATTGTAATCCACACCTAGTGAAGTCTAGTGGAATTGGTACGACCGGCAACTTGTCGGCATATGCTCCTTGGACGTAGCCCTTTACGGTGAACCAAGTAAAAATCTCTGCGTCTGCTTGCTATTTTTCATGCATTGCATTTAAAGCATCATCATCAGATAAAGGAGAAAGTAAGTGATCATAACATAATCACAAGTGGAAACAAAGTAACCCTTGTAACAAAGAGGTAAAGATCCAGCAGGGCAGGAAGAACATTGAAAAAGAATATCCATACCCTGATTCACCCCCCCCCCCTCTCAGGGTATATAGGCCCCTATTGGTCCTAACATTCAAATTAATCCCCTTGTAAAGGAAACGGGTTTTTAGAAGTTAAATCATTGCCAAAGATTGAAATGATTTTACCTATGCATTCAATGTGAAATAAATGCTAATGACATATATTATATTAAATGGTAAAAATATATTCTATTTATACTTTAAAACAATTCAATTATAATTTAACCATATAAATTATCTCAATGAAAAACCGTTTTTTTAAATTAAAAATTAGCGTATTTTTACTATTCATCCAAATATGAATGTTATCAAAAAAATATCAAAAAATTATCCAAAGTAAATTTTTATATCCCGATTCCAAAGGAGAATTTTATTTTGTCAATTTGAACTTATAAACATGTCAAAAACTATATTTAATGATGGTCTGGCATCAGAATGCGGCAAAAATGCATTTTTTTTAAAATTCTTATTTTACCCGAAAAATTTATTTTGTTCTCTAACAATGTTCTAGAAAATGTGTAAGATGAATAATAATGTTATAAAATTCAAAATGTATATAATAATTTTCATAACGGCTAGTCCATAATAATATATCTTTGTTTAGTGGAACCTAGTATTGCGTATTATACACGCTATTCAGGAAGGTCGCGATTGCGTGTAATGAAAGACAAGTCAGTGTTGTGTGCAGTGAAAGATTTCTTTGCGTATAACATAATACATAAAAAATATACTTCTCATAAAATATAAGGTTGTTATATTTTTACATCCAAATTCACCCCTCCCCTCTCTTGGTGTTCTGGGGTACATCATTTTATTAGATATAACGATGAAAAAATGGATTTAAAATTTGAGATGATTACATGAAATAACTCCCATGAAGGTGGAGCATTTTCATTAATGAGTGTGTACTATATAAATTATATAATTTATTGGATTATGGAGTGGATTTAAAATACACAACTAACAATATTTGTGATGTAATGAATGTAAACTCTACATGGAAAAATGATCCAGATATTTCATAAGGAAATTCATAAATACGGAACAGTAGACCAGAAAATAATATACCATAAATTTCAATGATTACTGAGGAACAATAAGATGTAATTTTAGTTTGGTCTCTAGAAGTAAGAGTATCAAAATAGTTCGAGCCATAAAGAATATATTCCTCAGATAATATTCACTAGATAAAAATATTAATGAAGCCAATTCAATGTTTTTTGTAAAATCCTCATTTAATTAATTTAATGGATGGGGAGATAATGTGATCCTAGAAGAAATTGATTAACTCATTAATTAATTATTATGGTAGTTATTCAAGAAGGATTAGTAGGATATTATTTATAAAAATCTGACTATGGGGATAATATTGTTACAATACAAAATGAAATAACTTGAGTATAATTGGATATTCTATAAAAAATAAGTAGATGATATTACAATATTTATAAGTAAAATAAAATGGTTAATATAAAAATTCATCAAAAACCTACTTACACATTACATAACTTTTTTGGAATTGTTGAGACATTATATAAAAGGATTCTCAAATTCAGTATTAGTTTAGTTCCATTAGAAACATGGAAACATAAACAATAGTAAATTAGTGTACTGCATTATCTAGAATTAGGTTTTTCATCACTATAACCCTTCTTATAATCATCATACATAAGACATATCTTCATAACCATGGAAATGAAACACATTAATTGGTGAGCTCATATGCTTATAAAGGGTAAATAAGGGAGACATGTAAGCATAAACATGATCATAGGGGTATATGGACAAGATCATAACATTAAGTGATAATAAATACATTTTATAATATAGAAAATATGAATCATGCCTTAAATAATTATGCTAATAAAAAATGAATCAAAATGAAATAATGAACGTAATACATGAAAAAATAATATTGGAATAATATATGGATATGTTTAAATAACATAATAATATTAAATTGATTTTTATACCAGTCATTTATTTTCTTCAATGTCCATCTATGTATAATTGGATAACTCAACATACCATCATTATAGTTAGATATATCCCACATGAAGATAACTGTGGAATGAGTTCAATCATAATAGTATATTCATAGTATTGGTCCACTCCAATGGATATCACAGTTGTAAAGGTACACTCCCAAATATATCTTCGTATATCACTTGAGATATTAATATTTACACAATACATTGGTGGGAGATATAGGTCCAACCAAACTCATAGTGGAATCATTCATATATTATAAGGAACCAATATTAAAAATTACATAATCTTATGTTATTTCACGAATTCACATTGACGATCTTTTTAGGTTTATAGATTTATATAATTATGTCATTATTGATACATAAAAACATTATTTTTACAATGTGGACACTTCTACACACTATCCATTTATTTTTATGAATCAAAAACTATTTAAAAATAAAAATATTTCATTTCATTCATAATCATAACAACATTTCAATGATTCCTTCCTTGGTTCTATTCAACGTTAAAACTCGTGAAAAAAATATCTACATCATGGGATGAAGATAAAAAAATCAGTAAGGGAAACACAAATAAGGAAAACTATTAGTTTATTAAAACAACATTTTAACCATGCATACCTTATCATAAATTAATACTTTTCCCATTTTTGATGTAGTGAAAAACATTATTGAATATATGCTAATTGAATACCCATTTTGTAACCAAATTATTACCATAATGCCCATAAAAAACATAGATAATTCATTGGTAACTTGTGACCTAAACATACATTAATGGAATAACCATTCAGTCAGCTTCCACACATATCACTAAATTTAATAGACAGACCACTAACTTCCATACCGAATGCATTGGATGTCATAATGTAACCACCCATACTTGGTTTATCACATAACAACTTGTCCTTTGGTTTATTAGGAAACTAACCATAATTGGTTTATCAGGTAACCAAATCTAAAATATCAAAATAACATTTAATAATCATAACACATAAACACAAATAATGGAAAAATAAAATTTACACACTATAACCAAAATATATCATTTTAAGATATAGAAATATTCTACCCATTTTCAAAATAATTTACAAAATTTAATAAATAGATTTTTGAATCAAAGTGTCTCATACAAAATTGAAAAATTTGAAATAAATTATCATTTTAAACAATTAATTTTTATATATATAATATCTTGAAAACAATTTTGAATTCATGTACATGAAATAGAAGGATTTAAATGTATAAACCATTAAAACATTTAAAAGTAGTTTTAGGTAAAGAGTCTCTTACCACGTGATAATCACTTGATTATAAATCATTAAGGAATTAAATTAAATAGAACTTTAAAATTCATGTAAATAAAATAAATCATGTTATAAATATCCAAGTGGTTGTGTATAAACATTAAAGGATGATACATTTTCATTCCAATACGATATGCCTCAGTGAATTGATATTGAGATGTTGTCCCATTAAACATTATAATCAATCATGTTAATAATAATAATATGAATAATTGTTACAATTAATATAAATAGAATAATGAAATTATATATCAAATGACAAAAAACATACAACACATACAAGAAATAAGTGAAAAGCAATTGAAATATCAAAAAAATAAATGTGAGATGAGAAACACCTTAAAAATCTATTTTTTTTTAAAAAAAATGGATTGATTATGTGTATTAAAATTAAGTACACATATTGAAATTATAATAAAATATAGGATATGAAATTTTATTTCTAATATATCATATCATGACATAATCATGTAGTATAATATTAATCCAAATAATGGAAATTCGGTTAAGAAGTTCTCTTTCCTTGAGTTCAAATTATCATGTATCTCTTCTGTATTTCTTGAATAATAAACATAAGTTAATTTAAAATTACTTCATATACTTTTTATTTTTTATTATTACTTTTATATAAATTAATATGAAATTTTAAAAAATTTATAAATATTTATGTTATTATCGGTCTATTCGTTGATATTCAGTAATTGAGTTAAAAATGAACTTGTTTGATATAAATTATCCAATAGGTAAAAATTACATCATCTACAGAATATTATTAGAGATATATATATCATAAAAATAGTATATATATATATAATATATGTATTTATTAATTCAATAACATTTGGATATTTGAAATGAAAAGCACCGTTCATGGAGACAATAAACCGTAAGTATGCAAGAACACTACATTCATTTATTTTTCAATTTTAATGAAAAGAAAAATAAATGATACATAAGTATATTTTAATTACAATATAATATAATATTTTATATAAATTTCATATATTCATTAACTCCAACCTCTATATGTTCTATGTTTGTCATGAACGAGTCATATCATTTTGAGGGGGCGGTAGTCCCCACTTCCTCAAATGAAATTATCATATTTACATATCCTAGAAATCATAAAGTTAAGTTATAAATAAAAATTCCCAAATAATATTGAAAATATAAATATAATATATATCATAAATTAATACAGATATATCATAGTGTCCAACATGAGAGGTGGTAGGAGAAAATCAGAAAATCATCGTTTCGTGATGCAATAGTTCACCTTAAACAGAAAAAATATGATAATTTCTCATAGATGTAGGTGTGCGTAAATATATTTTGAATACATATCATAAAAATATCCTAGTATATTGAGTATAATGGTTTTTTATCTAAAAAAATAATAACAAGATCATAGGGAAATGTAGAAAGAAAATAAAAGGAAGAAACTTGGCAAAGACATTGCCTCTAAATCTGGTAACTACATTTTATTTCAGCCTAATGGATTTCATCAATTATCTTCTTCCAAATTTAAGGATTATAGGAGTAATTTAGGTATTTTTTGTTCTTATTTGGGTAGAGTTTGTACTATCCATGGTCCTGAGAGGTGTGAGTAAGGGTTAGAGTTGGTGGCCTTTTATAAGAGGGGGGACATGTACTTTAGTAATATCATGAAAGATTATTTTATTATAATCTTATTTTATATTTACAAAGATAAAAATCTAATATAATTACAATATAAGATTAATATTGTTCGAAATCCTCTCAATAATCAGGTTTTAGAGATTTTTTGTCGCAAATCTAACCTTATCTTTTATCATTAACCATTAGTTATCTAATTTAACTCTTACTATGTCATCATTTATATACATACTATATTTTTAATATAGTTACTATAATTTTCCAATATAACATAAAATAGATCATTAATGACTAGTAAAAAATTTTCTAATTCATTTGATGGATTCATAGATTTTTAGAACTATTATATCATTTATGAAAATAGTCTTTTTTTCAAAAAACTCATTTATGAAATTTTTTTACAATTCATATCTTGTCTTTTTAAAAATAGATTAAAAATTTATTATCTCAAGAAAAAATCATTATTTCAAATTTAACAAGTCATACTCATCAATAAAATTTTTGATCTCTATAAAACTTTCAAAATTAAATTAATTTAATATCTATAATCTCATTTATTTAAATATTTCATTTATAAGGTAAACACTACATCATCATTGTGTCAAAAATAAATTTATTTATATTAGGTCTAAAACATATAAATAATATACCTAGATGTATTAAATATTTATATCATTCCATGAAATATTTATAGTGAAATTTATATTACATACACCACCCTATAAAAAAAATTTATTAGGTATTTCCAAATTTATGTTATATTTTCCCTAACATTAATTTACAAGTTATTAAATGTCATTTTCACACACAAGTGGCTCCCAAATTCCAAACGTTTGGCGTATGGGTTGATTTGGTAGACTATTACTCGTCCAATTAGGATAGGACATGTGTTTTTTATATTTATATTATTATGATATTATTTTTACCCTTATTTATCTAATTTACACGTTAACCAAGTTAATTAAAAATAATTACTACAATTACTCATCATATTGTCCAAAAATAAAAGCAACCAATTAAAATAATTACGAACCATTGATTACAAATATGGAATCCATTTTTCAAAATTCAAAACACATAATTTGATGAAATTAATTTAAAATTAATTCCATTTGTAAAAATGAGAAAGTGGGGTTTTACGAAGTAAAAACTATCAAAAGTTTGACATCTGACTATGTACAAAATAAAAGTGAGAATACATCAAAAGACCAATATTTTATTATATGATAAAAGAATATAATTTCTATTTAAAAACAATTTATAATAAAATCTAAGCATATAAATAAATTATTTGAAAAAGTAGTTTTGACATAAAATGCATTATTTTTCTATATTCATCAAAAACGATCATTATCAGAAAAATACAAAAAAATGACCTAACGTAAATTTTGATAAACAGAATCTATATAAAGATTTTATTTGGTTAAATATAACATAGAACAGTTAGATAAACTAGATTAAAAAAGTGTCCTCCTTTAAAAGGAGGTAAAACAACCTTTTAAAAATAGAAGTGTTTTTTATGCTTAAAATTGATTAAATTTTTATCTTAATCCACTAAAATTTATTTGATAAATCTAAAAACATTTAACAAACATTTCTAACAATAATTTTTTTATATATTTTCATTCATGTAAATACAATTCCTATTGGTTAACTACCATTTGAAATAACATTTATATTATGTTATTATTCGGTATAACTCAATGTTGTGTGAAACATAAGATTTCAAAGAATCTAGTTTTTACATGTCGAGTACACAATAAGACAAAGTTTCCTCCTTAAAAATATTAATAAAATATTAATAAATATTAATAAATATTAAGATGTGTCATTCTATATATACCCGGGTCGTTACATCCTTCCCCCCTTTTGGAAATTGTGTCCTTTCAATTTTAAAATTGGGGTTAGAAACATCATTGAAAATCCCACGTAGGAAAAACGAGTGAATAAAATATATAATTTAAATGAAATAAAGAGATGTTCAGAGGTAACCCTAAATACTACATACTAGGGGACCATTTTAGAAAACATAAACATTGAATAGAAAACACACCGTAATGTTCTGATGGAGAGTGATATAAAACATGATCTGGAAAAAGTTAACAACCAAAAAAACATAAATATGTGATGAGTTAAAAGATATTTGATTACCCAATAGGAAAATTATATTTCATTTTTTTATGTTCCTTTTTATAATTTTGAAGAATTTATTTACAATATTGACTGTAAACATAAGGAAATATACAATCTTTTCATGTAGAGTTTCATCCTTTAATAAATTTCAACAAAAACTCATCTTTTCTCCAAATGATGAGTATTCGTGATGATTTTTTCAGACCTGATGTGAGCAAATAAACATATAGAGAATTAAATAACCCAAATGATATGAACAATATATTTCCCATGTCTTAATACTTTAACCAAAACCAAAATGTATAGTACCAGATTCGATAATCCCTAGAACGGATAATCCCTTATATACAGATATACTACTCTTTATCTCCAAAATTAATCAAACAATACCCATATATAAAAAACCATTCCATAAACAATTTTCCTTAAATTTATTTTACATAATTTAAAATGAGAAAGAAATCCAAAATTAATAATAATTTGATCACATAGTCTTACAAAATAAATCCTAACATTTATCTCTAAATAACATCAACTACTCATAAAGTTTCATACTAAATATTAATTAACATAATCACATATTATCTAGGATATATTAATAATTTCCATATATTACTCAAATAACCATATGTCCATAATATGAACATAGATTCTTTAAAAATGCAATTCAACCATTTCTCATCAAATGAAATCCCATTGCATTTTATGTTCCTCAGGCATATAGTGTTCCCAATAGAGAAAACACCTTTTATAATACCATTTATCACATAATCAAAAAATAATATTCTTATAAAAATGATATCTGTATTTTCACAATATAAAACTATTCTTGATCCATAAAATATTTCTACTAAAATGAATAAGTCATAATTACTAGGGACTTCTAGTAGGGTAGTGATAGGCGATTCACCCTTGTCTCCCTTCGGTTGTGTGTTCGATTCCTATGGAATTTATTGTAGGCCAGTGAAAACCCCTTGATTTTTTTATGTTTAGAGATTTATTTAATTAAGTAATTACAGATACATAAATTCTTTACTATTACAATGATGAAACTTCTACACACTAGCCATTTATTTTTACCAAATAAAAAATTTAAAAAATTACATGATTTCATTTCTTTCAAAAGAATCATAAATTTTTTATAATCTCATCCCTGACTCTATTTAGCTTTAAAATCGGTGATAATAATTTCAAAAACATGGAATGAGCATAAAAATATCAATAAGGGATAAAAAAGGAAGGAAAAATGTACATTTTTTTGAACAACATGTAAACCATGAATACATTATCATTAAGTAGTACATTATACCTTTAGTGAGTAGAAAAAACACTTCGATGAATATAATAAAATTGCATACCTTTTTAGAACCAAAATATTACAATAATTACCCTAAAAACAAACATGTATCATACTTAGGTAACATATAATATAAACATACTTAATTGGAATAACCATATAGTCAACATACCCACATATCACCAAATGGAATAGCCATACTGACTACATCCATACCCAATGGATTGGTGGTTATAACGTAACAGCCTGTAATTGGTTTATCATGTAAACATCGATCATTTCTTATATCATGAAACCACTCATCATTGATTTATCATGTAACCACCCATCAAATGTTGATGTACCATTTAATAATAATAACACATAAAACATGCACAAATGATAAATATCATTTCCACATTGTAACCAAATATTTAATTTTATGATAAAGAAATATTCAACACATTTCCAAAAACATTTAAAACATTTAATAACGTGATATAGAAAACAACAGGTCTCATACCACTTAGAAACATTTGAAATAAATTATGATTTTAAACCATTCATGTCCATTTATAAATATTTTTAATTACCATTTTTAATGCATGGACATCAAATATAAGGTTTTAAATTAATAAATCATTAAAACATTTAAAATGATCTTTTAGTTACAGTGTCACTTACCACTTGATAATCTCCTGAATAAAAATAATTAGTAATAAAATTATAAGGAACATAAAATATCATGAATATATAATAATTCATGATATAATAAGTCCAATGTATCTTATATACACATTATTGGATAATAAATGATCATGACTACAAGATATGCCTCAATTAAAGATGATTGAGATGATGTCCCTTACAACATTGTAATAAATTTACATAATAATCATAATGTGAATAACTGAATACCATGAATATAAATATAAAAATGATATTATTTATCAAATGGTATTAAAGATACACAACATACAATAAATAATTGGTATGCAATGTAGATCTCACCGAAATAAAAAGGATATGAAAACCCCCTTTCAAGATTATTTTATAAAGAAAATAGATCAATTCTTTTGTATTCCTTGTATGTACAGATAAATCATGTATAAAATCAACATATTATATTAAAATTTATATCTCACGTAATCATACAAATGAATAATAAACAAGTAAAAGATTAACCCAAAAAATAGAAATTGGGTTATGAAGATCCTTTATCTTGAGTCTGACTCGTCACGTATGTTCCTTATTCTCAATAAATAACAAACAAAAGATAATTTATAATTTATTCATAACATATTTCAGGTTTATTATTCCTTTTATATAACTTATTATTAGATTATATAAATTTCATAATTATTTATATTAATATCTACAGTTTTGTCAATATTCAGTAATTGAGTAGAAAATGAACTCGTTTGCTATAAATTGTCCATGTTGTCAAAATTATTTCATCCCCATAATATTATTAATGATTTATATATCATATCAATCATATATATCAATTATATATTTGTTTTCAATATTCCATTACATTTGGAGATATGAAATGAAATGAATTGTTCATGGAGCCAGTATGTCTTACCTACGCTTGAACGCTACATTAATTTCATTTTCATTTTTAGTGGAATGAAATCTAAATGATAAACAAGTATATTATATTTCAAGTATAATATTATATTTTATATATGTTAGATATTTTAATTAATTCCATATTTTATACGTTTCTTGTATTTTCGAATGAGTCATATCCCCTTGATTGGGAGATAGTCTATAATTCCTCAAATGAAATTAACATATTTAAACATCATTGAAAGAATTAAAGAAAGTTTTATATATAAATTACAATATAATAGAGACCATATAAATATAATATATATTATAAATAAGTATAGTTCTATAAAAATGGACACCAAGATAAGTGGTCGAGGAAAAGTAAATATTCATTTTTCGTGAGGCAGTAGTTTGTTGTACACAGAGAGAGCATGTTTGTATCTTTTATATGGAGGTGTGTATAAGTATAATTATAATCCTAATAATAATAATACCCTAGTAAATTTTGGATATTTGTGTTGTTATTTAATGAGGGAATATAAATATAAAAGGGAGTGGTGTAGGAAAATAAAAGGAAAGAACATGACCGAAGACGTTACCTCTAAATAGGGTATCATCTTTTGGTTTGAGGCTAAAGGAAATATTGAATTAAATTTATCTCATGGTGCAGATTATAAGTGGAAGTAAATAATGTTGGGAGATTATTGGATCCCAAGTTATGTGAGCCATGGGGCTTGAGATGTGTGAGTAAGGGTTTGAGGAGGTGGCCTTTTATAAGAGGAATGAGGGGTACTATAAGAATGGCTTGAATTATTATTTTATTATAAACTGAATATTGATTTCAAGAGGTCCAAAACACATTTTATTTAAATATACGAGGATTATTGTTTGAGATAACCTCATCCAATAGGTTCTATAAATCTTTTGGTCTCATATTTCACCATATCTTTTGGAATTACCTCTTTGTTTTCTAATTTAAATCTTACCATGACTTCCTGTATATTCATACTATATGGTTAATATAGTTACTATAAAATTTCAATAGAACATAAACTAGTTCATTAATGACATGTTAAACATTATCTATGTCAGTTTTACAAATAATAGACTATTAATACTATTATATCATTTAGTAAAATATAATTCATTTTAAAAAAACATTAATTTAAATTTGTATGTTATTTATATAATGTCTTTTTAAAAATATATAAACACTTTTTTATTTCAAAAAAACAAGAATTCATAGGTAAAAAATCATATTATTCCATAAAAATCACGAATGGAATGAAAAGTTTCACAATATATTTAATTTAATATTTATAATATCATGTATTTAAATATTTCATCAATAATATAATCACTACATCATCATTGATTCATTAATAAATTTATTTATTTTATTTCAAAAATTTATAAATAAAATTCCATGATATAGGAAATATTATTAACATTATAATGAAAATATATAGTCTATGTTTTATGATGTATAACCACATATTAAAATTGATTTATTAAGAAGATACATGTTTATGTTACATTTCCCTTAACTTTAAATTAAAAGTAATTAAATGTCATTTTCAAACACAAGTGGCTCCCAAATTCTGAAAGATTAGCATAAGGGTTGTTTTGGTCGACCATGACCCATAAAATGATTTTAGGCCATGTTTTTGGGTAAATTTATATTATTATAATATCATTTCTACCCTTATTTACTTTATTTACAATTTAACCATGGAAAATTAAAATAATTACTGAATTTTCTATTCATAATTTCCAAAATTAAAAGTAACCTATTAACATAATTTTTACCCAAATATAAAAAATATGGAATAATTTTTAAAATTTTAAAAAATAAAATTAGTATAAATTATATTAAAATTATTTTCCATTGTCAAAATGAGAAATCTGAATTTTAATAAGTAAAAACCTTGAAAATATTGACTTCTGTTTATGTACAATTTAGAGGTTAAATAACTACAAATGACCAAAATTAGATTAAATTTGTGAAACATAAAATACATTAACTTTATCCCATTATAAATATAATCTAATAATATAAAAAAATAGAGGAAATAAAATTTTTGACATAAAATGTAGTATTTTTCAATATCCATTAAAAATGAAATTTATTATAAAAATACCAAAAAAAATTCCCCAATGTAAATTTTGATGGCCCAATTCTACATAAAGAGTTTAATTTTCCAAATTGAATATATTAAAGTAATTAAATATATATTTAAAAATTGTTCTCTTTTAAAATGCAGTAAAACTACCTTTTAAAAAAATTAGTCTTTTCCAGGCTTAAAATCACAATTAATTCTTATATTAATCCTTTATAATTAACGTGATTTATGTAAAATCATTTAAAATCATGTGTAATTATAATGTATTTATTTATGTTCATTCCATGAAACACAATGCATATTCGTTAACTACTGTTTAAAATAATAATTTTATAATATTATTTTTCACTATAAATCTATGTTCTGTTAAATGTATGATTTCCCAGAATCTAATTGCTGCATTTCAAGTACACAGTCAAAAAATGTGTCATATTTTAAATAATGTTAATAAAATATTCATAAATATTAATAGATCTGAAAAATTAATATTCTCTAAATTCATGGGATGTTATATAAATGATGTACAATACCATTTTAAATCATAACGTATCACATTAAATGAAAAAAGAATCCTAAAAATCTAATCATACATTAGCCAGTGGAAAAATATAAATGTTTCAAAATTATTTCATCAAAACTATAACCAATGAAAATAATCTTTTTTTAAAATAATGTAACCCAAGAAATTTAATTATGATTCATAAACATTATTTCATCATAACATTAACCTTTTAGGGAAATAATATTGACAGAATCATTTAATCATTTTTCAAGAAAGGACCCTATCCTAGAAACATATATCACCTTATAATTAACTAAATATTTAATTATCATTTAAAATTATTTCATGGGTAAAATATATATTATTTTTGCATTTCTATTAAAATAACATTAAACATTTTATTAACCATTTTCATAAAAATAAACATCAATACTTATAATATAATATTTGAAAAACAATTTAATACACTTTTCATTGGAAACATCTTGAAAACATATATTGAAATCATTAAAATGTATCAAAAACCACTTCATTTAAAATACAATGAAATCTTATAATAAATGTTGTATTTTTTGAAAAAAAATCATTCAATTGAAAATATTTTTTAAAACTTAAAATTATTTCATGAAAACATTTTTTCTTTAATACATATGAATTAATCAAGGAAATGTTTTCCCAACACATTAATTGTAAATAAAATAATGCCTTATAATGAAAGATTTAAAAAATTTACAAAACAATTTCATTGTAAATAATTTTAAATCTAATAATGAAATCATTATTTTTTAAAACCATTTAATTGAAAATAATTATAACACTTATAAAGAAATGATGAAGAAATTTTGAAATCCTTTTTACATTATATAATATGAATAAATCATCAAAACGTTTTGAAAACCATTAAATTGAAAAAAATATAAAACTAATAAAGGAGGAATGAAAATTATTTGAAAACTCTTTCAATGTATAGTCATTGGGAACACATAAAAATATCTTGAAAACTTCATGAAATTTTTTTTAACACTATGAGAACATATAAAGAAAGCATAAAAACAATTAAAAAACACTTTCAAAAAAATAAATAATTCCTGAATTTTTTGTAATAACATGTCATTGAGAATAATATGAAAATTTATAATGATATATTGAAATAATATTGAAAACTTTTTTATGAAACTTTGTTTTAAATGTAAATAGATTTTTAACCACCTAGAGTGCAAAAATTAGACTTTCTTTAAATCACATTCCTAATCATATTATTTACCAAAGAATATAAAAATGTATCCAAGACATGAATATGTAATTAATATATAGAGTATAATAAAATTAATTAGTTTTCTAGAGACATGTAGAATAATATTTTATCAAGAGAACCGTAGTCATAAACAATCTTGGTAAATGATGAGATTGGATTAGTAATCTCTTAGCAATCAGTATCTATGAATTATTCTCCCCATATAACAAAATTAAATTACATGAATCATAAAATATCATTAATATAATTATATTCATAATTTAACATTTCATTGTATGTATATCCACATAATTAAAACTAAAATTTCATAACAAGGAATTTGTTTCAAATAAGAAAAATTTAAAAAAAATTACCTCACTAATTTGGTAACATTTGGATACAATGACCCCTGATATAAATTCAGAAAAATTTATATTTAAATACTCCTAAAGATAATTATAATAATAACATTATAAATTCATGGTAATTATACACACCACATGTAATAAATACAAGGAGAAGCTGATATATATCTCATATAAATGTAGTGTGAGATTGAATTCCATTACCATGTGAATTGACAATAGACATACTCATAAAAAATACCTGTAGAATAAAAATAATTTTATTATAATTCTTTCATAGATCCATATTCATATATAAAATAAAAAATATGGTTTAATTATTAATTTATATTTCCTCTAGTAAACTATTTACTGTTAATATTTTGATTCATGTAATATTCGCTATGTTCATCCCATGTCTTAATTTGTTATAACATTGGTACTTATAAATATATCATGATTTATTAAGTGTAAAATATGATATAAATATCGTTTATATTATTTATATTATTATAATAATAATATATTGAATATATATTTAGGAAATGTAATACACAATTAATGGAGATGACATGACGTATGTATGCATGAATTATAATGTCTTCTTATTATTGTACTGAAAGAAAGAAATAAAAATATATATATGTATATATTAATATATTAATATAATAAATTACATTTATTGTTATTATGTGATATATATCATATAAGTTAACTAGAACCATCCCTAAAACATTCTACGATGTGATTGAATGAATAACCTCTCTTTGAGGGGGTGGTATTCCACACTTACTCAACTGAAATTATCATATAAACCCCAAATGGAGTGTATAATGATATGTGTGGTAAATAAATTAAATATATAAAAATAAATAATATGTATTATATATATCATATATATATTTAATCCATCATAATCCCCACACATTAATGGTTTTAAAGAATATATTAATGATCATTGTTTCGTGAGGTGGTAGTTCATCAAACACAAAAATAGTATGTGTAGTACCCATTATTTAGAAGTGTTTATAAGGGTATTTCAAAAAAAAATTATAAAAATATATATTTATATTTATTATACTTCATTTCATTTATAATTCTATAATAAGGATTGTTTAGCGGAGGAGAATAAAAATATGATAAAGGAGTTTGAGGGACGATGTTACCACTTCATTGTGAAACTAATTTTGGTTTTCACCATATAAATTCATTGGATTTCATTCTTCCAAAATGAAGGATTAAAAGTGGAATGGGGTATGATTGGAATTGTATTGGTAACATATTTTCCAAACATATGTGGTCTTAATGATTTGAGGAAGTCAGATATCACATTCCTTTTTATATTTGAAAGGTAGTGGCACTCAAGTAAATACAAAATTGTATTCTTTAATGGGAGTAATAAATTTTCTAATGTAACTCCAAAATTTTTAAAAATATGTTTTTAATGATGGATAATGGTAGATAAAATCCTCTCCCACAATTTACATCAATATTTACCTTTATAGTATCATTTATTTTAGTTAATTATTACAAAAAAATACTACAGATATGTTTCTTATGATTTTTTTTGTAATTAATCATCTATATAAATTAATTTTAAATTATAATGAAAAAATATCAAATTTATATTTTAAAATTATTTTTATGACATAAAATAATATGGGTTTATATATCCCAATGTCTAAAAAATTTTAATGGTAATGAATGTTCTTTTTTGGTCTGTTTCCTTACTCAACTATTTTTATTGGGCACATCCATTAAATAATTTGATAATAACACATAAAATCCGAACCAATAAGTTATATGGTATAATTTTTGGAAACCAATATAGAATTCAAATATTTTCAAGTAATTTAGGTCCATAATATTTTGTTTTAGTACAATAATAAGTTTAATTTTACCATAGTCACTATATATTAATTTTAATCACATTGCCTATTGATTTTGGGAAAACATTTATTTGATATTTTTAGACACCAACTATTAAACAGATTCCTAATATGTATTAATAATTTTAAATTTTAAATCATAGAATTTATAGTATAATTTTTTACTCGAATCCTACAGACATAGACAGAAATCTATTTTTTAAATACAAACTAGACAAGAGTTCCATAATTGAATATATAAAATTTCAATAAAAAAAGATTCCAATGAACTAAATTGGATTAATATATTTATAATTTATATATTATGACTTTATAAAACAATATCAAACATAAATTAACATTATTATTTATTAATAGGATGAGCGATTTTTAACTAAAATACATTTTTTGCCATTATTCATAAAAAAATGACGTCTTTCAGAAAAATCCAAAAAATTCCAACTATGATAATTTCAACATTATGAATTGAAAAAGGATATATATTTTTACATAAAAAATTCATAATCATATCAAAATTTATTTATAAAAATAGGTTTTCAATTAAATATGGGTAAACGTCAATCATAGATGTACTATTATCTAACTCATTGTTTCATATTTCACCAACTATTATATGTGTTGAATATAGGAAAATAATAACATGTTGTTGGGTGTATAGAATTCAAGAAATGTGTTTTGGAAAAGTAAATTTTGAGTTAGTGAAATGTGATACATCAATGAAAATTACTTTAGTCGGAAAAAATGGATTTTAAAAACTCGAATTGTGTCATTATACCCCCAATAAATTGAATTCCCCCTCCAAATTAGTTTTCGATTTAAATGATTTAATAATATATTATTCCCTTTAAAATAATCCAGCATCATAAAAATAATCACTAATTTTTTTAGTAAAAATGATTTGTGGAACCATAATAGTTACCCAATGTTACACATATCTACGATTCCATGTATGAGAACATAATTGGAATGTGAAAACATTGACATAGAAGAGCAATATAAAGCTCATGTTTTGTAGGAGAATGACATCAAACTTAGAAAGGGAAAATTTACAATCTAAAATCCATAAATTATTGATTTTGTATAGCACTATTTGATTTATCCAAAACAAATGTACTAGGATAACATTTATAGTTACAAGATATTTTTCCAAATGATGAAGAATTTTCATGATTAGTTATACTTATATCATTTAGTTTCCTTTCCTATGTAAAATATCACTATTTGGTTTAGTCTTATCCAATTTCCACATAACCACGTTCTCATAAAAAAAAGTTGAATTTTTCATTCTTTGAGAACTAACAGATCAAGAGATCCATGATAAGTCATCCCATATCTATTCAATTACTATAAAAACAGGTTATTAGAGTTGGTAATTAAATTTTCATAAATCCACTTTTAGTGAGATAATAAATTAATCTCACACATATAATAATAATTTGAACATTAAAATTATATAAATTGTTTTACATATTACCATTCATTAATATGAAATTCAAAATCATTAGAAATAATTTCTTGATAATATCTTAACATTGAGCCCCAACATATCAAAAAGTATCTCTTGGTAGTAATATTCCATAATTCTGAAAATACTCAGTGTAAATCCTCTTGAAACATTGTAGTCACATTAACTACTATAAATCCTTTTGTATTACATGAATACATCCTCATTACAATGGTTACTAGATATATTTACTGAATAAAATATGTGTTAAACATCATTCATGATTTATTGGACCACATTTTAAGTAATCGGTTCAAGGGTAATATGTATCCTCTAATATAATTATTCATATATTAAATATCTTTATAAAAATAATATTATCTCAATTTTAAGGATTAATTAATGGTCACCTTAATTAATAAAAAATATCACCATTTCAGTAAATCACCATTAAACATTGCATTTGTATTCCAAAATAATAACTTATAATGAAAATAATTATGTATTTCATGATTCATATTACATAATCATTGAATTTTGAGACATAAATAGTTCATCCATCCAACATTATTCTGAAAACAATACTCTGGATTCATCAACTTATTCCACAATACCACATTCCTAGAATATGAAATATAATTAATTTCTTATGGTTATTCAATCACATTAAAATCATTCATTATATTTTTAATGTATAAAAATTTAATAACATCACATAGCTTTAATATTTCATTTTTAGTCTGTTTATCTTAAGAATCACAATCAACTGTGAAACCATGATATTGATTATATTTAAGGGATTTCCACTTTGGAAATAGATTTTAATAATTTATATATATTTCATATCAATGAAAGTAAATGTTTTCTCTATTTCTAAAAGTTCAATCTAATGAATACAATATGATTGGAAAGGCAGAAAAATAGATATCATCGAAGAAATCCACAAAATTATGGAAAATTACTTATAGGTTTTAAAATTCATGAAAACTTATTCTTAATATATTAAAACTTATGTTTATCCTTGGTTATTAAGTGAAATCATATATTTAAATCCTTCTTTTTAGATCATGAAGAGTTCATGACTTTCCAAAGAATATCTCATAAGTGTGTCAAACCAGTTGTACAACAAGGTGATTTGTCATGTACCGGGTTATTCCTTGTCAGGATTAACAAAACATGATACAGCTGTTACGTGTAGGTACATATATTCTAGATCCACATCAATATATAGAATCCAGAAATAGATTTATTTCAATGAAACCACTCAATATATCTTTTACCAAAATTCCAAGATATTTTTTTAAATGTAACTCATACTTATACATATCCATGGAGATATTACTAGGTATATACTTTTAAATATATCTATTTATATTATTAAATTCTTCTCATCCAAATTTTTAATGGATGACTAAACCATCACTTAGATACAAAAAATAATAACCTAACTCTAAAATATATCGAAATTACATTTCATTTTTTAAATATATAAAAAATTGTACATACAGATGCCTAAAGACCAAATATTTTAGATCCTTTTGAAACATGGGAATATAAAAAATGGTAATTATATAAACTAAATTATGTCACACTAGGTTCATAATAACTACATCCCTTCCTAGTAACATCATAATTAAAATATATCTTCATTACATTGGAAGAGATAAATAAAATTTTATTGCTCATATCCTTAGTAACTGTAAAAAATGTAGACATGTAGGAATAAACATAAGCATAGGGGTGTGAGGAATTAATCATAATAGTATAACACCATACCAATAATATCATAATATTATAAACATTAATCAAGGAATAAATCATGGAAGATCATAATACATGAATCATAAGTGAATAGTGAAAATAATTCATTAATCAATAACATAGTAATAAGATATGGAATTTTAGTAAAAATAAATTTGTGTAAATTATTACTATATTAGTGAATTCATTGCTTCCATATCCATGCATTTAGCATGGGTTAACTAATAATATGATCATTTTGGTCATTGTTCTCTTCCATCCTTATCTTAGTTTGATGATTTAGCTCCTCACACAGTACTTGAAGTCATCGATCACTTACATGACCATGTTACTAGACAATGTTCACTATAAAGACCATATTACTCTATCTCATGAGAATTAAGAATTTCTCAATGCAATTAAGGGAGAGATAAGCACCACCCGTCTCATAGTTAAATCATACATAAATTTTCTACAATATTATATAACATAAGTTTGTAACAAATATGATAAAATGGGTATCTTATACATGTAATCATATCATAACCTATGTAAAAGGATACATGTATCATAATAGTTTCACCAAAACCATAACACATGAATTGATGTGGTTTTCAAATGAATATATCCCTTGGAATATAATTTGTATTTATTAACATCATACCCTATAAAATAAACTCTTTAGAGAAATAATATGGATGCATTCATTGAATAATTTCTCCAAATAGTCCCTAGTAACACCAAAAAATCATCTTAGAAGAGAAATAATTTTGGATGATATTTTAAAAATATATATTGGGGAAAATTTCCATTCATGTTTGCATAAATTTTTTAATATATAAAATATTTTGAAAACCTTTTTCAAAAAAGAATAAAAATAAATAAATATTAAAAGATGTTTCATAACCATTTGATACCCTTTTATTAATGAAAATTCCTAAAAAATTATAATGAAATATAGAAAATGTTTTGATAACCATTTTATTGAAAATAATTTTAAAAATTATAATGAATAATGAAAATGTTATAAAACCAATTTCATTAAATAAACATTGAAGACAATTTTTGAAATCATGAAAATGTTTTAAAACCATTTCATGGAAAAAAATCAAAAACATATATACAAATCATTATGATATTTTGAAAACTATTCAACTTAAAAATGTATAAAATAATATTAAAAATGTTTTTAAAACCATTTAACAGATCTTACATTGAAATAACATATAAAAAACTGAAATAAATTAAATTAAATTGTTTTATAATAATTTTAAATCTTATAAATAAATAAGGAAATTTTATTGTAGAAATTTTCATGTAAAATAATTTTAAAAATTATCATAAAATCATTAATATGATTTGAAAACAATTTTATTTGGAAACATATCAAATAATGCTGAAATTGTTTGAAAACAAATTCATTGATACCAAAAAGTAAAATATAAACATTTTTGGAAATTATTTGAAATCCCTTTCATTGAAACCACTTTGGAATCTAATATGTAAATCTTGAAAACATTTTTAAAAATATTATTTGGAAATAATTTAAATATTGTAATGATTTCATTAAAAAAATTTGAAAACCATTTCATTGAAAATAAATTAGAAATTAATAAATAAATATTGAAAAATTTTAGAAATAAATTTCGTTTAAAAAAAATTAAAACATTATATGTAATTCATGAAAAAAAATAAGAATTTTTTTTAAAAACATTGCCTTTATTGAACATATATTTTGGACCGAATAGAGAGGTAATGCCATATATTGTTCATAACAGATTGATAATCATCTATATACCAAAGAGTCGAGAAATGGTACAAATAATTGAATGTTTCATGAATATTAAGAAAAGAATAAAATTATTGAGTTATCATCCGAGAAGTATTATAATATTTCATCAAGGGAATCATAATCATAAACAATCTCAATAAATAATGATATTGTTTCAACAAACTCTTACCACTTGGTAACATTGTATTATAATCACAATTTTAAAAATATTAAAGACCAAGATTCATAAAATATCACTAATAAAAATAAAGTAAAAATTTAAATGAAAATGATATTGTATACCCCTAATTTAAAAATGTAGGATTAGGGCATGACATTTGTCTCAATGAAAGAAGGATTAGAAAAAAAATTACATCAAACTTTATTATATTTTGAAACCTAACCCCCATGATTGAAATTTTATAAAATATACATATATATAACCATAAATTAATGTTTAATATCTAAATAATTAATCTATGGTTATAATAGACACCATATATAGATATATGAAGTGAAAATGAAATTATCTCCCGAGGAGAAAATTTGAGATGAAATTCTTATAGCTTGTATCTTGAATATATTAATAGTAATGAAAAAATCATGTTTAATAAATATAAGTTTATAAACAAAACTATAAAATAAACATATAATTATATAATATATCATATATGGCCTTATTATGACTTTATATTACACTCATATTAAAAATTTCACTTTAAGGATATGCCTTAGGTAATATTCATATGGTTTTTATCAAGGATCTTAATTTTTTATAAATTTGTTCCTTATACATATATCATGTTTTCTCAAGGATATTAATTTTATTTTATAAAATATTGATGAATGAAATGGTATTCACCATTTATAGAGATGGTAGGTCATATATACGCATGAAGGTTGTTTTGGTCTTATTTTTATATTGATTAAATGAAATAAAACTACATGTGTGTATATATCTATATGGGTATTTATTATCAATATAAGCATTATTATTTCAGATATATCATATAATTTCAGTAAAACCATCCTTAATACATTCTATTTAGTGTCTTAATGATTCACATAACATTTAGTGGGTGATAGTACACACATCCTAAAATAAAATTATCATATTTACCTAAACAAAACGGTATAAATATATTTATTGTAAAACAATTACATAATATTTATGAAAAATATATATTATATATATAATATATAAAATCATGTCTATCAAAATTACCAAATCGAAAATGTTTTAAATGGAAAAAATGAACCATCATCATTTAACGAGGAAATAATTTTTCAAACACATAAATAGTTTGTTCGTTATATATTAAATTGGAGTTTGTGTAAGTTTGTTTCAAAAATATATTATAAAAATCATAATACATTAAGGATACTTTTATTTTTGTATAGTTCTGGAATAAGGAGTGTGGAGGGGCAGAAGAATAAAAATAAGACAAAATAGCATGTTGGGAGAATGTTACCTCTTCTTTAGGTAACTAATTTTGTTATTCATAAAAGGTATTACATATATTTTTTCCTACTAAAAGTTATTCATTAAAAAGAGGTATAATATACCAAATATATCAAAAAAAATATCAAATAATAGATTAAATCGGAATCATTGCCTATAAAAACATCCAACACACAAGAATATCTAAATTTTAATTATTTGGTTCGATAACATCTATATTTCCCCAATTTTATAATTTTGGTAGTAATTAACAAAACTTGTTTTCTAACATCTGTTGTTTATCCATTAAATATAAATTAAAAAAAATTATTTTATAAAATAAATAACAACATAATAATAAATATGAAACATAAAATGAGTTAATATCTAAAAAAATAAATTTAATTAGTAACATGATAATTATAATTAGATAAGGAATATCAATATGGAAAGGATAATAAATTATAAAATAAGAAAATTATAAAACATCAATATCATGATTATATAAATAATAATCAATATAGAAAGACAAATAACTAAAAATAAAATCCTTTTAGTTAATAACTGACAATGAAATTTATCCTTATAAAATATTATGGATAATAATAACAAAATTCTCATTGAAGGAAATACATTACTATTTTACATCGTGATATCATATATCATTATACATATACTATAAAGACCTTTCACAAAAAAATTAATATTGTGGGAAAAAACCACATTTAATTCTAGCTTAATCATTCACCTAATAAGACTATAGATGCATCGAGGGGGATATATAATTCATATCTGCACCTTTCACTTCATGGTAAAATCGTTCCCCAAATAACAAATAATTGATTTAATTCAACAACTGTGCGACATACCATCAAATATATGTCTTGTGTGACGAATATGAACATATACAAATTTCACCAGATAATAAAATAAAAACAATATAAACCACCTTATGTATAAATGATATATAGTTTCATTAATTAACATATACATGATAAAAAATTTATATATAGGGGAAACGTTATTTCCAATCATTATTAGAAGGTGAATATTACAAAGAAAAGTTATTTGTTTAAAAATGAATGAAAAATTAGATTTTCAATACATTACTATGTCCAAATGATCATAAACAATCCATATTTTAAATAAATATGTTAATAACAAAAAATATCTATAATTGAGGATGGGAAAAATATATGTTTTGGATTGATTAATTGAAATACTATAAATATTGCATTAACAAAATTCATGTGAATAATATCAAATTTTTTCATTGAAAAAAATTTAGATGAATAATTTCACAAACATTTATTAATAAATAATTCTTATTATAAATATCCTTCGAAAATGTTAATGGAAACATCAAAACATTGAGTAGTTGTGGTGGTAGTAAA
The DNA here is from genome assembly GCA_963277665.1 of Viscum album. Lineage (NCBI taxonomy): Eukaryota > Viridiplantae > Streptophyta > Magnoliopsida > Santalales > Viscaceae > Viscum > Viscum album. The sequence continues at coordinate 48,791,252 of OY728143.1, read as the reverse complement.
TTCCACAAATTTCATATAAATTAAACTAAATATTCCTTCCAAATTTTCACTACAATACAAACACACCAGGTTTTGAAAATTAAATGAAGATTACATTGCAATTTTTATAAAAATTATAAATTGGATATAAATTTTATCAATAAATAATTTTGAAATATTAAAAAATAAATTGGAGAAAAAATATTTAGAAATAATTATTTTAAAGAAAAAACCATTTTCGATCAAAGAGATAAATGATGTTGAATTTTGTTAAAGAATCTTTGTCACAAATTTAATGTACCATAGAGTTGAAAATGGTAATATTAATTTTTAAAAAATTATTAATAATAATAGGAGAAAAAAATTATAGGGTTTTATCTGAAATTGATGGAATAATTATCACCAATGTAACTATAGCATATAATATCCTGATTAAATAGAGATTTTGAAATAAACATTTTCAATGACCAGAATGATGATTTTAAAATTAACCAAATTTTTTTTTCTATATCATAAGAAAATTACATATTAATAATATATATACAATATAATATAGAGAAAATTCAATAAAAAAGAATAATATCATAATAATGAAAATAATGATATAATTGAATCTAATGAAACGTAATTGGGTTCTAAAATTATTTACCACTTTCCTATTTCAACAAAAATTACTATAAATTAATTAATTAAAATTGTAATATAAATAAAAATTAATTATTAATTGTTAATATTATTACATATAAAAGGAAAATTAAATACAACATACAAATGAGATTTGGTTTGTAATTTTTTATGCCTCATTGAATGGAAATTGAGATGAAGTCTAATACCTAACACTTATTTTTATTTGAATATGAATTAACTTATTACATAAAAATTTATATAATATTACAGAATTTAACTAGAATCGAATCCATATTTATAATATCATATATTATCTTTTTATAACATTTTAAAACCCCATTTCTAATAAAAAATAATTATTGCATGAGCTATGTTATCAATTTTATCCAAGGTGAATTTTGATATAATTTTATGATACTTTTATACTCTTAAATAATTACAATTTAATATATCTATTATATATATTAAATAAATTTACAATTATTAGCTTCCATGTAAATCCTAACTGTAAAATGAATCAAATTATTTTGTGAGGATGTCGACTTTCGTACTAAAAAGTTATCTAATCATATTATAAAATGAATTTAATTAATAATTTAATTTGTGATATTATAATTTAATAATTAATATACCATCATAAATATCATATAAATTTTTTAAATGAATAATTATATCCATCCTTGAAATGTGGTGTTGGAAAAATATTTATAGCGGTTAATGAGGTGGTAGTTTTTTGTACACATAGTTGATGTTTTCATTTACCATTTTATGGAATAGGAGATAGATATATTTCCTGACAATAACATATTAACAGATAAATATATTCAATGTACTTTTCTTAATATATAATCATGGTTTCATATTATTTTATGGATTTTGAAGTAGAATCCAAATAAATACACTTGTTTGAAAACAAAACATTTACTCAGAAAAATTAGTTAGGTTTTTTAAAAATTTCCCAATTATGGAATCATGATAAAAAATATCTCTATGTTGTTTTTATGGGAATAAGTATTTTATTTTGGAAGGTCTTAAAAAATGGATTTCAAAATGTTCACATGGGAGGAGTTTTGATGGACATTTATTATTTTACAAGAGGGAATATAAGAAAATTTGAATAAAATCAATTTAACCCATGTTTTTAACATAAAGAAATGCTCAAAAATGGATCCTTATAGAACCACAATGATTATATGGTCTAAATAATTAAATCCAATGGCTATTGTAAATTTTTGTATGTCATTTTAATCCTTATCAATTTTATTTTATCCCTGAATAAATAATTTTTTACCTTAACCATGATAATTAATATTTTATTATTTTACAATTAAAAATGGTATGTAATATTTTTAACTATTTATTTTATATTAGTTATTCTAATTCTAATATTTGATATACTTTTTCAATTTTAGTTCTCATAAGTGGAAGACTCCAATTCAAAATCATTACCACAATTTAAATTGAATACAAGATTTTTTTAAGGCAGAATTAAAATATGTTTATTTGGTTTTAATATATAAATTTTGTATAAAATTGATAATAATGACCGATATTAGTTAAATTATAATGTAATTGATCTTATTATATATTAAAAATTTTAAATAAAAATTTATCCTTCTGAATTATTTAATCAATATTGTAGTATCAATAAAAATCAGTTTCTATTATGAAAATGAAAGTCCAATACACCAATTAAATAGAATATAATATATGTAGGAGGATATAAATGTTGATATAAAAGTCAACTTAACCACAATAATGATAATACTATGCAGAGAAATCATTAACAATCAATTTCATGTAGATTATAATCATCATAACCCCTTCCATGTTCTAATTAATTGAAATAATTACCATGAGTATTTCTCCAACCTATGTTATATGTAATAATCATGGTAAGATTAAAATCTGAGTAGTTATTCAATTTATTTGAAATTTTCATAAGGCCAATGAAAATAATATTTTTCTATTTCTTTACTTTGTTCACTAGTATCTCAATATGATAATTACATTCATGATTCATCATTCTATGTGGCCTCTTATTTTTTCCAAATTATTTTTTAACTCCAATTATTGTTAGGTTATTGAATAATATAAGAACATGTGGTAGAAGATTCTAAATATAACATTTATGTGCTATTTTATAATGCCTCCCACTCTACATATACACCAAGGGAATATAGATCTTGTGATGAGTACTTTTATCCACCTTGAAGGAATGAGCCCAATACTTATTCTAATTTCTATTCTAAAAGATCACATGACATGTAGAGTGTGGATTCAATCCCCTATAGTTCAAAGGGTTTTCATGTTCTTCATTGCAACCCATCATCCTGATATTGTATCCCCTCTTCCTGATATTCTATAGCGAAACTTGACTATATATCATTGTCTTCTAATGTATTCCATGCCCTAAAAGCATGATTTCATTAAAAAATACATTTCTATATTTAATCACTCATATTTTCAGTACATGTAATTTTACCTATAATTCTCTCATGGGTATCGGAGGCAGATCCCACCATACATTATTGATTTTGGATATTCTTAAATACATATTCATTATCACCATGAGAAAGAAAGAACGTGAATATATCATTCTAAATGAATTTATACTAAATATTTCCAATATAATGTAATGTCAAAAAATATAGTTAATTTCTCATACATTATCGAGAGAATAATATAATCATCTAAAGTACGAAGAACGAAATTGTCTACCAATGATAAATTGGGAAAATATTCATCTAAAATCCGGGCATTGTAACCAAACATATCCATTTTGGTGGATATATATATAGTGATGGGAATAGCCACACTCAAGAAATATAAAAAAAATAAGTCTAAATTAAATATGATATATTTTAACTGATGAATTTTAACCCATACCTAAACCATGATGTTTTATGTGGAAAAATAATTTAATTGGATTTCCCACTCCATGATAGATCCAGTCCCGACCACATGCTACCAAAACCAAATCCCATGGACCTATTTTTTCCCTACATACAAGAACAGAAGATGGAAAATTCTTTGTGATAGGAATACACTTGAATGATAGGAATACCCAAACTATATTGCGTATTTCCATAAGATCATAAATATTCAAGGTATTAGCCCTAACTGGGATATTCATTCGAGAAAGATGAAAAACCCAAAAATGGATAATCATTTCAGTTATATCATCCTCGCTATTTTTAAAATTTTGATCTACACATATTTATTATTTATATTGGAGTGAACATTTTTAATGATGAAAATAAAATCTTGATAGAATATTCATCCATAACTATCCCTACATTTCTATCATATTTTAATTGGGTTTCTATTGATCAACCCAAGGATGTATATACCCACACCCCCAAAATAACCTTAATCTAATTTTCATTTAATGATTTCTAAAAATTAATTTAATTAATTAATATGGTTTTTCAATAATTAAAAAAAAATAGGTTTTCAAATCCCGACAAAATAATTTTTTAGAATTAGAAGGTTTTCTAATAAAATTAATATTTTTTTATAATTTATTATAATTTTAACTATATAATCATGTAACCCTAACATCCATAATTTAGTTAGTAATATTAATAAATGTGATTTTAAAAATTATATAGCAATGAAATACTATATTATAGTTCATTTAGTCATGATGTTGCATATTATGTATGTTATATTGGTGATTTTATGTAAATAAATATATTTCATAGATTATTTATGATAGGTTTTTCATGATTCATGTGATATCAAATAAAAAATTAATATATTAATTTTTTTCAAATTCTACCCACTATTGGTAAATTCTGTCATTGTAATTTAAACTTGATCTCTATAATCACGGGATTTATATTTCATAATTTTATTGTTGAAAAAGACACTACATAAAAGGGTTAATAAAAAACCATCCTGATAAGTGATAAATTGAAAAATGATGTTCATTCGGAATAAATAATGACTTGGTTTCAATGTTAGATAAAAATTGGTGCATGTGAATATATATACATTAAATGAAAATGTAAAATAATATAGGGAGATAGCGGTCATCAATCACATGAATGTGAATTTTCAATATAATGTTAAATATCTTAAAAATGTAAATCGATGATGATTTAAAGTTCCATTTGATTTATTGAATATTTTGGTAATAATATAGCATTTGTTTCCAATCCTTTTCGTACTTTTGTGGAATTATTTCACTAACTAATAATATAAGGTAATATAATTACTTTATATCATTCTATTTAAGATAGAAAATTCATCCTTTTTATTCCAAGATAAATTTATTGGCCACCAGTTTCTCCATAAATTGGATTTATAATAATGATTTATATATTCCCAAAGAAGTACAATTAACATTTAACACATCATAATTACCAAAAAAAAGAGTGGAAATTATTTCTATCTCTCTCTAAAAAAATTCTAGAACAAATATGATTTACCCTTGTTATAATATATAATACATTAATCTGTAAAACTATTCATTCACAACACTGTATAATCATTATTATTTATTTATAAAATAATTTAATATAAAACCATGACATTTTATCTAGAAGATCACATAGGATACTGGTAATAGCTAAAAAATATCATCATTTAGTTTTGTGTTAATGCACAATGGTCTTCACTCAATGATGATAATGTATTTTTTAAAGCATGATTTGGGTCTTATCCAAGGGTGTTGTATGTTGAGTCACTTAAAACTCATACCCCTACATAAAAATCATCTTATTATACTCTTATCTATGACAAATATAGATTGGTAGTAATAGTTGGTTTTTGGATTTTTGGTTTAGAGACCAATGGGTTTCAAGGTGGTTCCCGATTATGATCTCTCATGTTAAATTGGAATCACTATTTCATCAATATCAATGATGTTGTTATTTAGAGCCCTCAGCATCTCAAATTCAAGTTCTACGGTCACATTATATATCTTAACTTCATGTTAGTTCTAGAGTGTTGTTTATAGTAATGTTTTATGTTGTGTGTTTCATTGAACATTCGTGTTTCATCCATGAGCCCTTCGACGATGGGGAAATTTATTTTCTGCAATGGATGTGCCAATGGAAATGTTTTTATAAGTGTTTCTCCATAGAAGTCAACGTAAATGTTATTTGTTTATCTGTGCATGATTGAAATGTTTTAATCATCATTGGTGTGTATGTCAATATGTGTCTGATTTTAATTTCTTCTTTTTGAATGTGGACTGTTTTCTTTCCATGGTTGTGTTGCATTGTTTTGGGTTTTTATAGAAATGATTATTATATATTGTGGGATAGTATTATTTGAAAAACTATTGTTGGGATTCATGAAGATGCAAATTGTGGTTCTTGGATGGATATGATGATATGTGTTAATCATGATGATGATGAAATTAATCTTACAGACTCGTATGGGTTTCTCATTGATCGATGTAACATTATTTTTTTTGTCAATGATATTTTTTGTCTTTTGAACTTTGAATATGGAATGCATTTATTTTCATCCCATGTGGAGTCTTTGTTTAATATCAACCATAGAGAAATATTTTAAAATTTTAAAAATTTTATTTTCAGTTAGTCAATCCTTTTACATCAACATAATTCATTCCTTGATCTAAGGGATAACCATTATAAGAGGTCATTGGATCCAATAATTCCATGGTTCTCATCATTTAAAACAATGTACTACAAATGGATCCCTATTTTCAAATATATTTTCATTCATTGTAATCATTATTTATCCACATCTATTAATTTATTTATCAAATAATTTTACACTCAAAAAATAATTTCAAATTAATTTGATTCAAATTATGAGGTGCCTTATTACACATTTCAATCCTTATGGAAATCAATCCAGCATTCCATTGTAGTCCTTACCACTCATGCTCCTAGTAAACTCCATCCTTATATTAATTGGTGAGACAAAGAGATAATTAATGAATAGGTTGTTAATCATATTTCTTGATAAGTTATTAGAAATAATAATGACATATTGCAATACATTCATCGTTCTATTTTTTCATATAATAAATATATTGTCTTTAATATTATATATTTACATGATTAATTAATGTAGTATCCATTTTGTATAACCATAATTATATTGTTAAGAAAAATTATCTATGTAAGAAAAGAAAATAATAATTTTTAGGATACCTGAATCATGGAACCATATTTTCAATATTTAAAACATATTCTGACATAATAAATTATTTTACATCATATATTCAAATACATCATAATGGTTTATGATAAAAAATTTATTTATCTAAATTATATCCCATGGGAGTGTCAAACTAGGTGGGAAGTAAGGCATGTTGTTTTCTAGTAGTTAACATACGAGTCATGATCTACATGTCTAATTTTAGATTAATTAATCTCGGTACATTTGACAAGGAACCATGTCCACATGTTGAAACTAGAAGGGGATATATTTCCATTCAAATCCACATAATATGTATGTTACCTGAACATTATGATATTCTTCAATATTTATTCACACTTTCAATCATATATGTTCCCTTATCAATTTTTTAATAAATATATATCCAATAGTTTAAAATAAAATTCCTATAATGCTGACTATGTTAACCCAGAATCTGGTAACCAAGATCCAATTTCAACATAATTAAATTGGCATATGATTCAAGAGTGTCATATTAAAGGGAAAAATAGATTATTTTTTATGGAACTGTTTATAGATAAAATATTCATATATTAGATTTTAATATTTAAGTAATATTATTATTTTTTAATAACATATTAATTAGATCTATGATATCCTTGAATATAATTCATATTACAATTCCAAGATTAATGGGAATGAAAACAAAATAAAGGTAAAATAACATCCTACATAATAGTTAAGTAAAGATAAGGGTATCCAGATTAAATGATGAATAATTAATATTGATGATTCAATACTATAGGGTAAATATATTAACATAAATTCTATTTAGTCGATAAATTAACTATATTGATTAGATAAGGAATATTTTAATTGATAAGGTAAATAACATTACAAAAATTCTATTTAAATAACACGATTATGATAAATAACTAAGGTATTATCAATATATAAATATAAATAATTGAATATACATTCAATTAAATCAATAAATGAGAATTGAATAAATCCATAGATATTATCATTTAAATAAAAATAAAAATAATAAATAAAATCTTAATGTAAGAAATATTTAACTATAGGACATCATGATCTTATGAAAATTTAAAACTCCATTCCCAAGACCTTTTAAATGTAATTTTAATAAAATTTGTAAAAAACCATTTAATGTTTGCTTATTGATTCCCCACATTACACAACTAATGATTTTAGGGGATACATTATTTCATGATCAACCAATAACCTTATATTATGGTCATTATTTATATATCAACTAATTTTTCTAATTCATAAATAATGGGTCTTATCAGTAAAAAACCATATTTAATAAAGAATATATAATAGTCATCATTTCCCTCATATAATAAAATTACATTAAATATAGATACCCATATCTATAATCATATGTGGTTAAAAAAATAAAAATATCCATGATAAATAATTTGTATATTTAGGTAAAATTTAATGTTTAATGATCATAGGAATGTTAATATTTGGAGGTAAAGATAATGTGTGAATAAATGAATACAAAATGTTATGTTTAATACTTTAATATGTCAAAATAGTCATATATCATGAATATAATGATTTTTTATTGTATCAATAACACATTTTCATAATGGATTATAGGAAACATAAATGTTTTTTTATCATCGATGAATACAAATACCATAAAAAGGTTATTAAATCATGTGTGAGAAAAATATATTTTTTTTAAATTGAAAATCATTTTAAAACAATATATTGAAAAATATATTGAAAAATATTTCACTAAAGTTATACATTAAAACATAAAATAAATTCGTTAATTTAATAATTCGTTAGGATGGAAATAAATTAGATATATTCCTAAAATTTAAAAACAATTATTTTGTTGAAATTTTCTATATATTTAAAATTATCATTTGCTTGAAAAAGAATAGATGATTCCATTAAAAAATTCAAAAAATCAAAAACAGGTTAAAATTTATTCATAAATATGTTTTAAAATGTGAAAAATATATTGAAAACATTTATATAAAACAATATTTTTTATGATAAGGGATGTTTTTACTGAAGAGTTAAATGAATCAAATATTGTTAAAATTATTTCTTCAAAATAATTAGAAACAAAGCATTTAAACATAAATCTATTAATTGAAAACATCTTTAAAATTCATATTATAATAAAAATAAATGTTTTTTGTCAATGATCATGTAATTACCTTTAATATAAATTCAAGCATTAATAATCCCGATTAGAATGATATTTTCAATAATGGATTATGAAGATACTAATGTTGAAGTGAAAATTAACTGATTAATCAAATATATGTATTAAATTTTAATCAATATTAAATAATTTAATATTAATCATTTTATATTCATAATTTAATAAAAATTTAATAATATATCACCAACAACAATGACTATATATTCTAAACCAATAAAAAGAAATTGAGTTTTGAAATTCATTACATATTAGTAAATTTCTAGTCATGTGACCTGCGTTGAAATAATTAAAATAGAATAATTAAATACCCAAAATTATAAATAAGCTATGACATTAAGTGTAAATGATAAATTATATACACCCTATAATATAAATTATGTTTGTGAGAATTTAATATGCATCATTAAAGTGAATTTAAAATGATGTCCCATACATCAGACATAATTTTGGATAAACATGATTTAACCTTGATTGTAATGGATTTAAGGTTGATATTAATTTACAGTAGAAAAATTTACATATTTTTAATATCATAAATGAACCCATTATAACTTTTTAACATATTTGTTTTCTAATATTATGTTATTTGATATTTTTTGGGATTTAAAAATTTTATTTTCTCACCTGTATTTTGTCATGAATGTTTTAGTAATGAAAAATATTATACAGTATCATAATATATATAATTATTTTAATGAAATTACTATAATTATTTTATATTATGTACTTTTTTATAATCATTAAAGTAATTAAATCTTGGATAATGGATCACATCATTTTGTGGAGAAATATATCCTACCTACAAATGATTGACAACAACATTTCCTTACTCTGATAATGGTTCATGAATTTTATGATATATTAATTTTATATAATAAATTTAATGCAACATATATCACATATATTCACGAAATTATTACTTATTACCTTACATGTGTTTACTATGGGAACATTTAATCACATCACATCGTGAGGTGGTAGTTTAACGTACACGAGAGCGAGATTATTATATTTTAAGAAGTATGGAATATAAAAAAGTCTGTGTGATATTATAATTAATTAAATAGAATAATTCCATAAATATATAATAACAATTTTAAATTCCTCATTATACCCTTCCTTGAATATTGGTTATGAAAAAATAATTGCATCAGATCACAAGGTGATAGTTCGACAAATAGACAATCCACAATTTTGAATCCCATTTTATAGAAGACAATGTGGATATATGTCAATGGAAATAATAAAAAACATCCTATTATATTGGGTATACATTATTTATTATATAATCACTGCTTAATATTATTTTCTGGAGTTATAATATGAATGAAAATAAAATTACTCATTTAAAAAGTTAACTCTTCTTCAAGCACAATCCTAAGATTTTCATGAATATCCTTCCCAGGATGGGATAATGGTTAAAAATGGGATAGAGGATGTTAGTATTAGATAAATTATGTGATATTTGTAGGAATATTCCATATAAAAATATTTGATGTGGGATGTTGAAAGGATATGTGGTGGCCTTTTATAAGTAGGGAAGGAGAAACACAATGTATTTTTTTAAGAAAATAATTACAGTAATGATTTTTCATGAAACAGTCATCCAAAATGGATCATTATATACTCTTATATCTATGGATGTATAAATGTTTGCATAAAATGTTTTTTTGACATGATGAGAGGTAATATTAATCCATATCATTTAACATAAACCCCTAGTAAATCAGTTTTTACTTTAATCAGGTTAATTACTTTTTAATACTATTAAAATTCATAATGGTAAAGAATTATGTCTAACTTATTAGATAGTATAAAGTTTTATCACTACAACATAAATAGATTTTTTCGAGGATTATTAAATGTAGTTTACTAAACAGTTGCTATTTTTTATAAATGATTAAGTGGCGACTTATTAAAATCTATGGAAAACTGCTTTTTTAGTCTCGACACATCCCCCTCAGTGACCCTCGAAGACCTAGGTTGCCTCCCCTTAGCATCTCATGGACTCACCATCCCTCAGTGCAGCTTACCGCCCATCACCACTGGCCAGACGAACCCCTAGCTCGCCACCCCACTACACGTATTAACTCGTTCCAATGATTGATGCTTCTCACCTCCCCTAATTGTCATTCATTTTATTTGTATTCCATAGTCTAGTTATATGTAATTTTAATAATTAAATCTATATTTTATTGTTATATATGAATATATCCATGTTTTAATGTAATTCCACACAAGGAACAAAGGATTTTTCAATGTTTTTTTTAAATATTTTTTTTTGTTCTCAGTGTTTATAAAAAGGGTTTAAGGTTTCTTTTAAATTAATTTTATGTTTTAAAGTGACATTAACCTAATTGGGTCTCGAATTATTTATTGCTTTTTATAGAAATTCTTCAATGGAAAGGATAATTTGGGGTTTTTAATTGTTATAAATGAAAGGGTTTAATGTTTAAAAATATTTTCAATGGGGTTTTAAATGGATATTTTTAATGAATTATTTGAAATGGTATTTCAATAAGACTTAATTTAACTTTGAATTGCAAATATTTTAATAAGTCACAAATGTAAATTTCATAGTGAACTACTTATAATGTTTACAATACTCTCCATGATTACCCCTTCTAATTAGATTTATTTTTATGACATGGATGATATTTATGGTGTTGTTTATCACAAGGGTGTTGGAGGAGTGGTTTGATTTATATTATGTTGTTTAGTTAATAATGTAAAATGCTTGATTACTAACCTTCTATTATTTTTGTCATGGGTTCTCTATGCACTGAGAGAGAGGTCAATATTTTTGTTACACTATATAGTCACATAGTATTGGTTTCCCCCAGTTGTGTTGTCTTTCATATATAGTGTGGAGTTCCCCCAATGTTTCTAGGTGAAGGATACCCAAGTCACTTGTGTTAGTTTGATGAAAAGTATGACAGTGGTAGGTATCATGTATTGGTAAGGTCTCAGAATATCTTACATTATTAACTTTTTTGTTTCCCAAGATACAATAAGGATTCCATTTGGGTTCTCTCATTCCTTGTGTCCCTTTGTTTGTTAAAAATGGTGGGAACCATAAATGATTCATCAAGTTAACTCATATCTCATTTGCGATGTGGTGACATAGGGTTTTATTTTTGTTGTTTATGTGAATGGGTTTGTTTCGTTAAATTGTTTTTATGTGTTTTCAAATGGTTGTTTATAAATTATTTTTAAAATTGAAAATCTAATTGGTGGTTTTAAATAATGTATGGTTTTTAATGTAAAATTATTAAAATCATTATTTTTATTTAAAGATGAAGAAAACATATGTTTATATAATGGATGTTAAAGTGATATATGGTTTTTCATGTGATTATAAATTAAATTATATTTTCTAACTATATTTAAAACTATCATAAATTAGTTTTTTATTAAAAAATACTTTCAAAAAATCCATGTGGATATCCTACTAGGGTTAGTTTTTGTCACACACTGTAAACTTCATTTGAAATATAAAAATAACATCTTTTATTTTTTAGGTTCCCAATCCTTTATAGGTTTCATATACTTTTTAAAAAAAATTTATAAATTGAAAAATTAACCCATCATTGTTCATTCAAATGTGATACGTTACTATTATCTTCAAGCATATTAACAAGTGGAATAATAAAGATGAAAATAATATAATACAATAGTTAAAAATTCTAATTCATTATTGAATGTTATTTTAACCAATAATAAATGAATTCCTAAAATTAAATATGATCTAAAACATAAAACAATAGAAAAAAGTAAATAGATAATAATGATATCAAATAATAGAAAAAAAATAATTATTTTGTATTAATAATCTCAGATTACATATGAGTTTTTGGAACAAGGTTTTATTTTGTTATGCGGTAATATGACCACAAGTATAAGGATTTTAATTAAATTGATTTTGTGGTTAAGGGATCATGAATACTCTGGTGGACTACCATTAACTCCCTTATCAATATTTTAAAAATATAATTCATTTTCCAATACTATTACTTCATCAAAAACCATTAATCACGGAACAACTCCAATGTCTTCACAAAATTTATTTTTAGAAAATTATAAATAGTCATTCAATACAAGATATGTTTTCACATCCATTCATTAATCTAGTCAAACAAAAACTAAACAATAGGCTATGTAGTGGTTAAATTCGCAACCAACACATTATAATTTTTAATCAATTAATCAAGGGTAAATTATCACATTATTAGAACAAATATTTATTCACATTGTAGTAATATTAAGTATAAATAACTAAATTCATCACGTGATATCTAAAAAACTCATTAGAATGAAATTAGAAACTCTAGCTTGACAGGTAATGAATTTTATTGAATCAAATATAAAAAATATATTTTCCAAATTATGAAAATCACATTTAGAAACCATTTAACATGTGATATTTCCCAAAAAAACTTATATCTCTCTTTTAAATTCATAAAAAAATTTCTTTTAGGGTAATATTTTGTTTTCATTTTTTAAATGATCATGCCAATGAATATAGGGTATGAAATATGTTTTCATTATAATAACGTAATATAAATTGTTACTATGTTAATATAATTTCATCAAATATGAATTCTTTTTGATTTATAGGTAAATGATAATGAACTATGGGATGTCAATCCAGTGAGGTTCTACTCCATCTCCAAGGATGACCCCATTGTTAATGTCCTTAGGATTGAGCAACCTGGTTTACTGTGTGGTTTGGGTCTGGGTCATGTACCATTTGATGTCATTGGCAGGCCACTGAGGATTTTAGTTGCGTATGATCTTGCTTGTAGTCAGTCAATAGCCCAATATACTCATAGAGAGATTTTTTCTCAAAAAAACATAATTCATGATGAGGGGGCTCAAATATCCTATTTGCATAAAGTAATGATTGATTTATATCAGATAATGACCAGATCTACCATAGTGGTATTTCATCGAGAGTTAGTGAGCCGATAAATCACAAAAATTCAAAATTATTTAGTATTCAAAATATTATTGGTTTTATGTATAATACATATATACAACAGTATTGAATTATATATATAATTTTCTAACAGGTGGTAGTAGTATGTAGAGATTGAGGTGGAGACGGTGACGAGATGTGGTCATCACCAGAAAATGATTAATTGTATTGTTAATATGTATGAAACATATGGTCATAGTCAGTTTTTATATGTATCATGTGTGGAACATTGTTTCAACCATAAATTTTCATGGCCTAACAATTTATTTATTTATCATGTTTTCATTTATGTATTTTATTTTTTTCTAATGTCTCCTTTTATATCTTTATTTCTCGAGTGTGGTATGCACCAAATATGTCGATTCAATAATGTCATGAATAATTTTTTATGATTAATTTCTCCTAAATTTATTAGTTTTGTTAAATAAGGATGAAAAATAGTCCTTATAAATGATTTTATTCGGAATATCATGTTTTGTAACTCCCATCATATTTTTTAGTGGATATCCTTTCTTTCATCAAATTTTATAGTATTATCTTAACATGTTTTATAGTTGGAATGTAATCATTCCAATATATGCTTTATTCTTATTCAAAATAGTTTTGATAAGAATATAAAAATATCTATTGAACACTTGAGTGTCATGATCCTGTTAAGGTAGATAGACTGCACACTTCATTAATAGTGGGATTTATAATTATCTATTGAAAACATGAGTTTCTTACAATACCAGAATTTGTATCCCCCCAAATTATGCATGTCAATGATAACATATATAATACAATCCTAAATCATGTAATATATGTTTTGGATAATCATTTATAACTGCTCATCATTCCAAGGGTAAAAGGTTATACACAAATTCAACTATAAAATCATATAATTTATTACAATTTCCAAAACATTGAGTAAAAATAGGTCGGTCATTGGTGAATATACCATTTCAACTATCAAATCTAATACATGGTGATAATATATCGACCAGTCATTCAATGGGAAACAAAGCCTTAAATTTATCTTGTTATGGAGGGCTACTAGAACAACCACATTTAATTATTATAAATCATGGCCAGCCTTGAGTGAACTTCCCACATCAAATAATTACATGATATATCTCATAAAATCACCTCTCATGAAATATGTGACCATTAACATTTTAAGAACTATAAACACACAATGAATATGAAAATTCATTCCCTAAATAGTTTCATATTCTTCCAACCTATCAAAGATCATGATACATTATAGAACAAAATTCTAACTTGTATTTACTAATTTATCCAATGATGTAATGATATCTATGGATATCCACATTGCTTCCCATAAACACTCAACTACATACAACATATAGTCTTTCTGTGAGGATAAGATCTTACATTCATATAATTAAATATATTCTCTCATATCCAACATATTCTGGAACAATGCATTTATAACAACATTTTCAAGAGGATAATTCCTGATCATTTCAATGCATCAGCCAAAACTACAAACTATAATATTGGTTAAGAGTATTTCATCTTGTATATTAAATGCTGATGAAACCCAAAGTGACTAATTTATAACTCTACATCATAATATATCCTAATCCACAACAAGATTCATCACATTTCACTACATGTCCATCATTAGGCTCTAGAATGCTTAGGATCAGAGCTGACAACCACCACTTCTTAAACACTATGGAAACATCTTCACACTTGTCTGTACATTCAAATGTGAATCCATTCTTGGTAATAGTGGTCATTAGAAACTCTAATGGAGAGTCCTCTAAAATGATTCTCCATTAATTACTAAACAAAATAATAAAACAACCACTATTTATTACATTCTTCGGTTATGACAGATACACAAATATATCAACATCCTAGAGATCCACTAATATATTTGATTGTGGATCCACTAAATCCAAAAGTGACACATCATGTACATAGAATAAATTTTATGTACCCAAATAATAATAAAACTATTATTCAAATATATATAATGTGATTCTTAGGAAAATATTGGACTTTTGGTATTATTTTGGATGTGGGATGTATGTGCATGTGAAATTTGAATGTTTTTTACTGCACTGGTACTAGGGCAGCAGAATAAACTACTTTTTGAAAATCTACAGCTAGGGGTGATTTTAACCGCTGTGAAATAAATATATTATATTTAGATTCAGATTTAAATGTAGCTAAAATTTCATTAATTTTTATATGCGGCGGTTTTAACCGCCGCAATGGACAATAACTTCATGGGGGTTAAAAACCTCAGTACACAATTTTCATATTCAGTTATTATTTTGTGGTGGTTATATTTTTTTATCTTTCGTTTTTCCACTGAAAATTATTTTTTTAACATCATTTAAAACTGGCACCAAAAAATAATTTTCCCATGAAAACAGCTAGTAAAAAACATAAATAACCAAAGATAAAGGTGTCCACTATGACGGTTACCATAAACCACTGCTAAATCGAGGAAACTGCCACAAATTGTATAATCATACATAATTTAGAGGTGGATTTTTTGAAACCACCAAAAAAGCATATAGCAGTGGTTTAAACCCCTACCATATACAAAAAAAACTGCCATGAAATGGTCATATTTAAGTTCTATATTATACAAAATGGAGAATCTATTTTTTATAATTAAATTTCTAGAATCTAATAAATCTAGTAAAATAATTTCTACCGTCCTATGAAAAAAATCTTTATTCAAAATGAAAATTCACATTAGTATAGAATGTTTTTACATCAAAAAATAAGGAAAATGGGTAAAATTTCCTAAATTAGTTATAAAATAATAAAATTGAGTTATTTTTATTTTTAAACATAATTTAAAAATAAGTATACATTTTAAACATTTAAAAGAAACTGATGTTTTAAATAAAATTCTGAACTTTTCATTGTTTGTTGATAAATGATTATATTATGAAAATTACAAAAACATCACCCTAATTTAATTGAAATATTATTTTTTCAAAAAAACTACATTTTTTAAATTAAATATTTTAATTAGATAAAAAATTATTTTAATTTTAGTGTTGAAATCATGAGTAAATCGGTTATTAAAAAAATATAGTTTTCTGAAAACATTTCATTTTATTTAAAATGATAACAATATTATTCAAATTAAATGGATAACAAAAATATTCATTATTTAATTAGTAAAATTAATACCTAACAATGTAATACTATGTTACCCTGGTTTACTATATTACTGTTCATTTATGCTCGGGGATTCATGTTTCACAACTGATAGAAGATATTTGAAATAAAAAATATATTTAATTAGTTTTATAAGCCCTATGAATAATGGGTCATATAATATCTATTAAATTATTATTCTTTTAAAATATTGGGTCATTACATAGACATATAATTTCCCAAATTTTACAAAATCCTTAAATGTTAGATTCTTATATCAAAAATATACTTAGTGATAATAATAAAAAATTAAAACAATGGAATAAAAATAAAAACATTAACTATTTTTTTTCAATATAGTTCCTAACTTTTCCTATTATTTCTCCATTATAAGTGATAATTGACTTAGATAACGAAAAGGTTCCCCACATGTAACAAAAATACTACGAATTTATCCAAAGGATGAAATTTATTTCCATCCATCGTATTATTGATTTGTTCCTTTGTTATTCATTGTATAATTACCAAATTGTTTACATATATAAAATTTTAATATTCATGTATAAAAATTCATTGGTTTATGATTTCTCATCATTAACATGAAAAAAATCAATCCTTTATTCCCCCATGGTCTGCACTAATTGGGCTCTTTGAAATCCCCATATTTTCCTTCATTGCTGAGTCTGAGAGTTGGGTATGGTGTAGTGTCTTAATCATATATCAAAATGATTAATTTTTAATATTCATAATAACTTTTAATTTTATCATAATTAAATTTTATTACTCATATTCACTAAATTATCCATTATTCTAAATGTTAAAATGAATAATTTTGGATATTTTCTTTTACTAAATCCAAATAATCAGTGTGAGAAACAATAATCATAGTCGGAAATCCATATAATCATTTAAATGATGTTGTAATCATGAAACATTTTTTTAATCTAATATTTCATTTTTTTACATAGATTATTCATTTCACACATCCAATAATATCCTTAAAAATGTTTTGTTACGAAAATGTGAATTACTCATACCATACCCTCTGATAGTGTAAAACCATGTGCATCGTATGGCACATATTTGAGCATAAACTAATGCTTCACTCAATCATGATGTTCAATTTTTCATAGTTCTTACCCATATGTACAACCAATCCAAATCCACCTCCTCATATTGTTTCCATATAGGGATTTATATTTCATGACAACCCACAAAATCTATACCTAAAAATATTTATAATATTGTTTTGTTCATATCCTCAATTTCTATCAATGGGATATATTCTATAATATTTGTCTTATAAAATCTTGTTCCAATGGATTATACTAAACATCCTATGAAACCTACTATAATTATTTTTAACCAAGTATCCTAGAGTTAGTGTCTAATTTAATTTTTTTTATAAGATATAAGGAATCACATCTCAATTAAACAAATAGTTTAGTAGTCTTAATAAACAATAAAAATATATAATTCCCTCACTAAATATTAAATAATTAAAAATAATTTGTTTCATTTAAAAATATTGTTCCCTCTATAATATAATTTCATATCATTTGTACTACACTTCCTAGAATAAAATAATTGGAGTAGAAATAACTTTGATATAGAAGGCTCAATAGGTTTTAAGAGTGTTGGAAAATATCATTATTGAATATACCTATTCAAAAAGAAATGATATATAACTGAAAACATACACGAAATGAATAATTTAAACATCGATATGAGAAGATCAATAATAAATATGGAAAGGTAAATGACAATATACACATTAATTTAATCATTAAAATAGAAATAATTAATAGATATGGGATAATATATAAATAATGTTAAATAACAACACACATAATCCATTTAATCAATAACTTCACTACCATGATTAGATAAGTCATAATTCTTATATAATGGAAAACAAATGAACAAAATTTCAATATTGAAAATAATACTATAATGAAATTATTCTTGAGATATTATCCTTATGAAAATATCATGGAAAAAAAAGAATTCATAAATTAGTAAATTATTAATTGTAAAATTCCAAGATCTTTTGTATCATGATACCTCTACATTCCAATTACTTTAAAAGAATTATTATAATTCATTGGTTAGTATAAACTAGAAAAATATTTAAATAATTATTGAAAACTGATTCATCTAATGATGCTTCAATTTATTTGAGGGATATATTTTTTGGGATCTACACATGAATCGATGTATAAAAAATTCCACATATTACCGATAATCATTTTTATTCATGATGAAATAAGCCTTATCATCAAATAACAGTACATATTAAAGGATTTTAATTTATCAATTTTCACTACATAAAATGATCACATTACATATATAATTACATATGTATAAATGATATATTGTATATTAAATAAATAAATATGTGATAATTAAATTTTCTATTTTGGGAAAATTTAATGTCCAGTTATTATAGCATAGGGATTATATAATGTTATAATTAATGGCTAAAAAAATGAATTAATAAATACAATGTTAGTCTCTTCCATGTTGAAAATGTTCATAAAGAATCCATATAAATAATAAGGATGTTTTCAATAAAAAATATAACAAGTAAATTGGATGAGAAATAAATGTGTGTTTATGATGATTAATAAAAATAAAATTAAAACTTCACAATAACAATTCTTACGAAAATAACCTTTTTACATATAATATATTTAAAACTAAATTTTCATAATTAATTTGGAAAATAATTTTCATTTCATGTATCATTATAAACATATAAATAATAATTTAAATCATTTAGTGATCATCATATCATGAAATATTATACATATCATACACATTAAAAAATTATTCCTATCATATTTTTGTTAAAAGTCGAATGGGCCCTTTTGGAAAATTATATTATGATCACATTTCAAAAATTATAAATTAAAAAAATGGTTCAAAATTATGTTAATAAATCTTGTGGATAATTTTGAAAACATTTTCTCAAATATTTTTATGAAACGTGTATTTCAAATAAAAATGATTTTTGACAAAAGAGATAAATAATTTTATATTATATTATAAACGTTTTCTTAATCATTTTTGGTACCAAATTGTGGAAACATGGTATTTTTACATGATAATAAATTTAATGATCATATATTAATAAAATAAATAATTTTTATTTTCCAATGATCGAATAATACCATTCAATTGAAATTCAAACATAATAAAATCCAAATTAATATGATATCTGTAATTATACCCTTAAAAATAAAAAAAACATTGATTTATGAAATAATAAATTAATCAGTTATCTAAATAAATATAATAATACACATAAAATAGGTGGAAATAAAAGATATTTTCAAATTTTATTTACTTCTTAATCAGTGAATATCAAAGACAATTAAAAAGTAATATAACATTATGATGAAAATTGAGTTATAAAATTCCCTACCACTTCGTAACAAATATGTGAAATAATATTAGTTTAAATAATTCAAATTTAAACATAAAGAATACATATTATTGGGGAATTATATTATTAAATTTAAAAGTGGAATTATAAACATGACATCAAATATATTCGTTTAATCACATTACAATCTTCCACAATAAAAGGAAATTAAGATAAGGTCCCTCACCTCATGATTTTATCATTGTTAAATGTGACTCAATATTCCATATATTGGATTTAATAATATTATTATTGTCTTATATAACCGTATTCATTTTTATAATATCATTTATAAACCTCTTATAACATATTAGAAGTCATTTTTTATTAATATTTCATTACTTATTGTGTTTCAGGTGTTTATTGTATTATTTTCACTTGCAAGTTTTATAAAGAAGGTTATATTTCAATGGTATATGATATATATATATATAATAATATATATAATTATATAAGTGTTATAAATATCATATTGAATCATTATTTAAATTTTTGTATCATTCTATATATTTGGAAATGGAAAATGAATCGCATTAGTTTGTGGAGACGGTAAACATTACGTAGACATGAGAGGTTATATAACTCCATTGAAGAGTGATAGGATAAAAAATAATAATGTATATATTTTTAATATAATAAATATAAATTTATTTAAATCCCATTTATTCAAAAAAATTATCTTAATTATATTTCATTTAATATTTCTATTAAAATTAATCACATCACTTTATGATGCAGTAATCTACCATACACACAAGTGACATTATAATGTTTTAGATTTCATGTAATATAAGAAGTTATCTATAATATCTCAATCCCATAAGTATAATAATATCATTATAAAAATATATATTATTTATATATGCCATTATATCTATCCTTTAAAGTGTGTGATGAAAAAGAATTACCCTAGTTCGCGTGGTAGTAGTTTGTCATACAATCAAGTGATATTTTCATTACCCAATGTATGGAATAATATATGGATATAGTTTACTACGTAAAAATAAAATATATTTAGATTTAATATTCATATTTTATTATATAATCATGTTTTAAAAATATTTTGATGAGGTGGAAGAAGATTTTTTTAAAAAAAACACTGGTTTATGAGTGTTATCCCTTCTTCGTAAAACAATGTTATGTTAGATCCAAATTAATTTATATGATGAAATTATGATAAAAATGACATCATTATGTTTTTAGGGATATAATAATGTGATTGTTTGAGGTATGTTAAAATCCAAATGGAGTTTTGATTCAAAACAGGGGAGCATAGTGGGTGGGCATTGAATGCGGGGGAGATAAAACACTTGGTGTTTTAAACAAAATCAATTACTCCTCCTTTTTAACATTACAAAAACCTAAATAATTTTTCATTATAGATCCTAATAGTTGGTAATGTATAAATATGTCCATATCATTGGTTTTTTTAAATTTTTTAGATTGTTTTTTATCCTTGCCTTCTTAGTTTAAGCACTATGTAAACCCATTTGTTACTTTAACCATTGAAATTAAAATTTAATGTTTACTCTATTCATAATGGTTAAAAATTAATTTCAATATATTAAATTATATATATATTTTTTATTTCAAATATGGAATCAGTTTTCCAAAAAATAAATTCAATGTAGTGGTAGAATAAATTTAATAAATATACATACTAACTTGAAGGAAAAGAAGGTTCCCAAAGTGATACTATTCATTACAATAGATGGTTGTAAAATGAAATTTAATTTGAAATTGAATAAAATTATATATAATTGTTTAATTTTGTTATAATTTAACTAATTTTACTTTAAATCCAATATTAATTATATATAATTATTATAGTATTTTTAAACGAAGAAATAATTTTTCATAAATATCACTAATTTTCACTATTAATAAAAAACTAATCATTTAAATAAAATAAAAAATAACCCAACGAATATTTAGATAACATAATTTAGAATACTAAGTTAAATATTTTAATATATATTTTTTAAATTTTTACAATTTTTTTATTATTATTCGAGAATAGTTTGCATAAACCAGGGTTAGAAGAATTCTGATTTGAAGAAGACATTTCATTTTATCATAATGATTCTAATTTTATATGTAATAAATAGATTAAAATAAATGTATTAATTTATTTATTAAAATTAATACACACAATTTTAGAATATATTTTATAATCATATACTATATTATTTTAAATTTTGGCATTGGTTTATGTGTTCCTATAACTGTGAAAGTAAATAAAGTAAATGAATAATATATTTTGGGGGTTATTTATGCTAGGTTTTTCTTATCAGAGATGGTTTATAATGCAATGTTATTATTTATTAATTTTATACTGATACTTAATTTATGAGATGTTATGATTCATAATTACCAAAATAGGTTTGGTTTTACGTTTCATTCACATTATTATGAGGATTTCTTATGAATAAATTTCTATTGATTAAAATTATTTGAACAACATCTAAAAAACAACATTAATTTTCCTTTTCCTTTTGTTAATACTTGACATTTCCCTAAATTGTACCATTTTTTCTTTATTTGGTAATTAAAATGAATGATTTATTAAATGACTTCATTTATCTCTTTGATCGAAAATCATTTTTCATCAAAATCCATGTATTTTTAAAAAACATTAAAAAAATAATACATTGGTTATTTATAGTCATTTTTACAATTAAATTGTTATTTTTTGTAAAATAAGTTGTACTCTTTATATCATTTTCCAAACATGATTCTTTTTAAATTTTCATAAAATAAACATACAGGAATATTTATTAACATATTTGACATAATTTGAAGTCTTCTATCATAATAAACAATTAATGTTTTAAAGTGTTCCTATTATGTTTGAAATAACTATTTCAATGTTAAATGTTAAATTTTTTACATTGTTATATATTATAATGAATTATTTTCAAAATATAGATTATATTTTAACCCTGAAAAGGTCAATTTTATCTCATATTATCATTTTATATATATGGTGACATCAATAATGTTATTGAATGTGAAAATATTATTCAACATTTTATTTTTTTATAATAAAATTAAAAATAATTTCAACAATTTAAATAATTGATGATGTTATGTTTTACTAATAAATTGTGTAGATATAACTATCACGAATATACCAAGTCCATTATAACATAATTTTATGGGGAAATTTATGTGATATGATCATTTATTAAATTCCATCATTTTTAAATTTTCAATGAATATCAAATAAAAAAAATGTTATGAAAATGATTTTATTTCCATTGGGTTTTAATGTTATGACTAATTATTTTTTCCATTTTTTGGAACATATAGATCATGAAAATGTTATGTTTTTTGTTACTATATAATGCAGTGATGCCTTGGGAAAATCCTTACATTCTTGATGTTTTATATATGAGATTGATGAGTAAAAATAATTCATTATGGTACACCCTCATCCATGTGATGTGTATTGGTAAATATCATTAACATATGTTTATGATATAACTTGTATTTCTCAAAATTTTCTTATTCTAAGATGATTTTATGGTTATATTTTACTATTATTCTTCTATATAATTACTCATGATCTACCTATTTAGGATATCATGATATAATTTTTAATAAAACATGGTAATTCATTATTATGTTTTTCCCTTAATAGGTTTTTTATCTCACAACATTTATTTATTTATTCCCGTGGTTACCCATTGTATAATAAGATCGTGGATGGATTTAGGAGCAAATTATTCAAAATAAACAAAAAATGTTTATTTTTACTCTAACGTTGAGGTATTACAAACCAATAAATTCCAATGACGTCGTGAAAATTTAATCTTTTTGATATATTATTAAATATTAATATTAAAAAATATTGAAATATTTTTCAATAAAGCATTGGATATTTATATTAAATAATTTTTTGAAACATTTTTACTGTCTATTAACATTACATTATACATTTTACCGTTTTGACTTTTAGCTTGGTAATTAGTTCTAAAAAATTTAATTTAAAATGTTTAAAAAATATATGGCATACAATATTCCCAATTGTTTATGTTTTAAATTTAAAATTAATCATAATTTTTTCAAATTGAAATTCATCTAATAAAAAAACAATTTTTAAATTAAAATATAAAATATAAAAAGTATATAACTCTATAAAAAATTATTTATAATCATTCTTTGTTCTTAATCTAAATAATTGTTAATTATTAATTTAATGAGTATTAATAAAAATATATATAAGGTTTAACATAAAATTGGATTCACCATTATATTAATTTAATTAATTTTATAATAATTGTACAATCATAATAAAATAATTTAACTAAAAATATTTTCACCATTATTACAATAATTAACGTTAATCTTATAATATTATCATCATGCATAAAAATTAAATTTAACAGTTTAACTAATATTAAATTTAAAACTCCAAAAGGATATAACTATTATTATATTTCACTTTTAGGAGTGTTAATTTATAGGCTTTAATATATTCATGTAAAAATAGTTTTTACTATGAAATATTACATCAATTTCAATTAAAATTATACATGAGTTATAAATTACAAATATTTTTTTTAAATATTTAAATTACATATAAAATATATTAGGATGTTCAAAAAAATTTATTTTTCATTTTTATAAAATTAGTAGTTTTATGACACATTTTTAATTTTAAATATTCATCATAAAATTTCGAGTAAATATTAACAACCTATTTGGATAATATTTCTATTCCTTTTCTAAAAATGATGTTCATTTTTTTCTAAATTGAAATTATAGTATTTATAAATTTATTTTTGGAAAAATTAATAAATTATAATGAAGAAGAATTTTTATTTGAAAAAAAATACATATCCAAATAGTTATTATTATTTTGTAATAAAATTTACCATTTAAATTCATGTTAAGTTGTTTTTTAATACGTTGAATAATTTATCAACATTGGACACAACTATTATGAAATACAATGTTGTGCCATAATTTATTAAATAAAATATTTTTTAAACATTAAATGTTCCTCTTATTGCTTTTTTATAAACTACTAGAATTTAATTCACATTAATTGTATAATTTATTTAAATCTATAAATATTACTTGATGTTTTTTTCCTACTAATATTTTATAATTAAAATACTATTAATTAATGATCATAACAAATAATTAATATTCTATCTAAATCAAATACAATTTTTGTTATGTTTAGTGTTTCATGTCGAGGAATATGTTGAAGCTGTTGACTTAATTAAAGAAAGTAATAAATAAAAAACATGGTTCACTACATACCTCCTCTCATTAAATATATTATCTCAACAAAATATCAATTATTAACTACGAATGAAAAAATCATAGGTTTCCTTGTAGATATATGTTACCCAATAAATAATTTCATTATTGATATCAACCTTTCTATCATATTTTTCTCATTTTAATTGGTTCATACCTATTAATGAATATATATTTAACATTTTTATCATTTATTATAATCATTATTTGGTTTATATATCCATATTATAAAATTAATTCAAAAAGGGTTTTCATAAGGATCCATACATTGTTAGAAAAATTTTATTTTTTAAGAAATGTGATCTTCATATTCCAACTAATACATTATCTAAGGGGATAGAACCAATCCTTATCTAAAACCAGCACAAATATATCTAAAATTATAATATTTTAATTTTAATGTACAACATTTGAACATTTATTTTCTTGGGATACAATATTAATACATGTAGAAATTTCATCACTAGTTTAATCATTATGTTGTTATTTCATATTTATAGAAAAAATCAAATATCCTTATTGTTTCTAAAAAATATTCCAGCACAATAAAATAGGAATTAGTTGGTATGTTAACACTTACCCACTAAATTCATATCAAATCATCAATATTATAGTTCTTCTATATAACAATGAGATCATTAATTCCTATTGTCATTTGTAGTCTAGCATAAGGGAATCAGTTTTCATAATTCCAAAATCCATTACTTGTGGAGAATTAGAGTACAAATACTGTATTTTTTGGGTATTTTGTAAATTAGGATTTATTGTATTTCCATATTACCAATCATTAGGAATGATAAATCGACCACTAATATTTCCATGGATGAATAATTTTATTATTTATTTGAAAATATATCAATTCACCTTCATTATGAGTGGTTTTTCATAATCATTGGGTTTCATAATCACACTCCCATTATAATATGATTTTCAATGATAAAATATTTATGTTTCCTCTTACAATCAGGGATCATTCTTTTTCTATCTAGTATTAATTCAATATGGGTTTAAATGAGTTCTGAGACATTAATAAAATGGGGTAATTATGTTATTCAATACCATAAAAGGATTCCATATAGAATTTTTTTACCCATTTACATTATCACATTATCACATAATTGAATAACTTCATGCTAAATATTTCATTTTTTAACAAAGTATACATTATGTTTTATTAGCTTATATATTTCAATATATTCCCTAACTGTTACTATGAAATCAATCCAACATAGTTGTTAAAAAATGTTAAATGAATATAAATATTATATCCTTCATGTGTTCTTCCCTTGGTGTTCAATCTTATATACCCTCATCAGAAATTAGAGTGATTATTGAGTCATTTCTGAACCGACCATTTTCTGGGTGATTACCCCGAGGTGAATATATACAACAACTGCATCCATATTACAGTATCTGAATTTTTTTGACAATACCATATACTCAATGTTTTTTCAAAATTTTAGGAAGATGTCATATTCTTCGGATTAACCATTAGACATATTCATAGTGTTTTAACCATGTATTTCTAATCGTAATTCCAAAAAACAACGACTCTAATCCTGAAAAGAATATAAAATCCATTATTACCAACTATAACTTATAAATGTAAAAATAACATTATATTATGTCATTTATATAACGTAAGTCTTTTTATATCACCAAAATTAAAAATTTATAGTGTAAATATTTTTTATTATATCTATGTTCTAGTAACATCGAAACTAATTTTAAAAAACATAGGATAATTCCTCTATATTTTAAATATTTTTCACCCCGTCATAATTTCACGAATCTATACTAATCCTAATAATCTTTAGAAGGGAAATATAAAATTTTTTGGTGATGAATTGATTAGTAAGGGGAAAATATAAACAGTTTTTCAAGGGATATGTCACAAGTATAGTAGAATAAATGGGCATAGTGAAATTTCATATTCATATAATATGAAAAAATAATTTGTTTCCATAAAACAAATATGAAAGAAAAGTAATATTAAAAACATATATCATTACATAAGAGTGATTGATAATCAAGAAATCCATGAAAAATTAAACGACATCATTATATCATGGAATTATAGAAAATATGAAAACAATATAGGACATGAGATTATTAACCAAAGATAAGGGTTATTAACCAAACAATAATCATAAATTCCCAATATTAAACTACGGATTGAGTTAACTGCAAATTCTCATAATCATATTGTAAATATAACGAAATTGGATTAGGTTCACTCTCTCAACCCTTACATGGCCTCTCATGAGATTTAATTCTCAATGGAATTTATTAATGGGATATATAATTTTTTACACACCTGTAATTTAACATATTTTTCATTGGAAAACATCCCATGAACTGCATATAGATTAATAAGTCTTATATTGGATATGGTCTAGTCAATAATCTCATACATAACACCTTCGGAGATATAAATAAATATATAATCCATTGGAGGAATATTTAATATCGTGGGTTTTGAGAAAAGGATGAAATGTAATGGAATTTGAATTATAAGAATTTGGCAGATGGGTCGATCTATTAACTATGAATTGGAATGTAACTATAAGGGTTGTATAAATTATATGTGATATTTTAAATGATTCCATGGTTTTAGTTGAACCACAAGTTTCTTTGGGATGTTCAAAAGCATTGAGTCTTCGATTATTGGGGTTTCAAGGATATCACCATGGCACATGGTTTGTCTAAAACCTTGTGTTTGGTAGGTGAAATCATGTAGCCTATTATAGTGATGCAAGAGGTGTATCAAAATTTCCCAAAATGTTGGCCCATCCCATTTTCTTAGTTCTAATTGGGGATTATGTATGAAGTTTTGGATCATAAATGGCATAATATTGCATGAAATATGTGTCGGGTGTGGTTCTGAAGTAGTGGGATCCAGACAGTTGGAACCCAATTTTCCCAAAAAATTATCCCCTTCCATGAAGGGTGAATATAATTTTTAAGTATTAATCAATCTTGAAACCTATTTTCATATTTTCTTCATCCCTTTACAATAGGTGGTTCTTATCATCTCTCAAATGGGTTTCCTCTCAAATATATTCTAGCCATTATTATTTCTCCTCGATACAGGGGATGAATATAAATTATAAAACATATTGAATATACATCACGATTGTCTAAAATCATCTCTCTTCATATGTTGGTTTCTCTTCAAATCTATTTCACTACTTTACAAACAGAACATTCACCCTCTTTACATGGTGAATGTTAGTTTCTTCAATTTCATCTATACCAGATCGAACAATGTCTTGATATTTGATGAGTGATGCAGCCTTGAAATAAGGTATGTGTTCTACATCTTATTCCCTATGAATCCATTTATTTATAAATATTAATTTTGTGATACGCCCCAACCTTTTTCCCATCGCACCATAAAAAGAGTTCCTTATTTTTAAATTTCTACATGAATTTTTTATTACTCTCATTGAGATCACCTATGTAATTCATGTATTTCAAACATAAATCGAGCATCCCCTTATTTTGTTTTAATTTATTTTTCCTTTTTTTATAATTTTTTAAAATACTTTATTTCCATATAAGCATTATTCTTGGATTGTATATGGAATTTTCTCATTTTGGTAATTTTATATTTGATAATAAAACCTATCATATTATAGGATAACTATTTATTGCATTCATGTGGCTGGTATCCTAAAAAATGTTTCTTTTGTGAATTGGGTTATTTTAGATGAATGTGACACTTGGTTAATCGAAATAAAGTTTCCCTAAACATTGGATAATTTATACTAAAATCCCTCTGATGAGGTACACTATTAAAAAAAATAAAAACGGTGATTTATTATTTAAATCATTTTTTATCATATATTATTTGTGGTATCTTATGCACTTATGTTATTGGTATATATATGGAATTCATAGTACATGGTTTCAAATAATAATCATAAATGGTTTCAATAAAGGGCATGACCATCCATTTTGATAATTTTTTTAATTAATAACCACTATAGATGTGGGTTTGCATGAATTGATTATATATAGAATTTACATGATAGATGAAATAGATTGATTAAAATATAAAATTTAATAAAAATTAATTATAATGAGTGGAATGACCACATCGAACAGTTCATGATTTAATGAATGCATTATTGGAATTGTGATTTCCTTGTTTATATTAGGTTTATGGGTTTTATAAAGAGGAAATTCCTTGTTATTATTAGTAATAAATCTTTGATATGTATTATGGAATGATGGTAGGGGTTATTTTAGTCATTAATCCTCATGATACCTTATATTAGTGGTTGAGCATGAGTTCTCACACCATTGAAACAATTAAGACGATGGGCATAATTCATAACATCCTTTTATTCAGGTTCTAGAAAGATAAAACATCCACCATCTCGGTTGATAAAAATAACGTTTACCACTCATTATTTGATATATATCATGAACCTTTTTGTTTATCTTATAATCTCATTCCAACTGATTATGGATGACAGAGTTATGCACCTGTCTATCCACAACCAAGTATTCCAGATGTATGGAAACTTACATCTATACATACTTATAGCATAACGGTGGTTTTAATGTATAACTATTATATCTATATTGTAACTGTATATATATTGAATGATCATACATTCATTTTGGATTATTCCAAATATAGTAGATTCTTCCATGTGTCTTAATGGATCTTGTGAAGACTGGTATCTTTTTATTCAAACATTTTGTAAATTATTTTTAAATAAAAACTTGTATAACATATATTCATGAAATGTATTTAGCTATATAAACCAATTTTTATGTCATAATGAGTATTTGTCACACACTTCATGGACCACCATTATAATTGGGTACCCATGAAGATATCATGTTTGTATGTACCTGAATAATTACTGGAGTTTTAATGCTTGAACATAAGAATTTAGAGCACATGATTGAGTATGATCTCTAGAAGCTTGTGGAGTTTTTATTCGAGAAATTTGTTTTTTTATTAGTTCATATAATGAACTATATCCTTTTTCTACCATGTGAATATTGTTTTAGTTTATGTATTATAAAAATACATAAATAAATTATTTTATATTTTTGATGGCCTATTATATCTAGTTAATATTATTATTATACTCCCCATTCATCCATTTAGTATTGTTTCTAATATTGCCTATAATTCATTTTATGATATACTAGGGTTCTAGACTTTTCAGGAGGGTATAGTCTTCCCACAATCACCACCTTATCCCTGTGACACTCGTCTATAGACTAGAAGGTTTGAGAAAGTTCACATGAGCCCTTGTGGAAACCTGTTAAGAAATTTTTTATATTTGAAGATAGTATGAGATGTTAAAAATAATTATCATAGCATTTCTACACTTTATTTATATTAATATTTGGGTCTGATAGTCATGATACTAGGAATGTGTCGAAACATGGTGAATTTTCATTCCGGGGAGAGATAATGCCACGTATGTGGAGAGGTCCAAATATCCAAGGATGTTATTGTTCTTCATGTCATTCACTATTACAGTTGATTATTGTTTCACATGTATTTTGTAGTGTACTTTCCACTACATATTTATTTATAATATTTTGGTTATTTTTCCATTATCTTGTTATGAAAGGGAATTTTCATTGCATTCATCATTATATCTTTATATATATACAAATTCCATTAATATCCCACGTTATATAGTTGGATTTTTGGGTGCCTAGTGATTGTGATGATGTGACTTGTGTGTGTTTTTTAATAGTAATTACATACATTGTTAGGTATTTGAGTAAAATCATCAGTATTATTACTTATTTAAGTATTTCATCAATATTATTCCATATATTAAATTCTTGGGGGATTTTTTAATCTATAACCATGATTATGTGATTTAATGACATACTTACTTACAATTTGGAATGCCATTCAACTGGATTATGTTTTTGTGCTTATTAGCATGATCATCAATATTTATTAATTTTGATAATATTCACATTTTTTTTTTGTATATATAATTTGTTTCTCCATATAAAACATATGAGTTTTGATGAAATTCGAGCCAGAATCTAGTATTAAGTTGTATGGGAGAATTATAAATTGTGTAAATGTATCCCATTTACACGAGCCATATTTTAATATTTGAATATATCTTGAGGCAATTGTTAAAATATATGAGCTTCCAATGATCAATGTCAATGTGAATTTTTCTTGATTATAAGGGAGATAGTATGTGATCTATAATTTGTATGGGCACATTATAAATTTTCGATGCAAACCCATATAATCGATCTATTAATTAAGAGCATAAGGTGTTTTTAGATGTTTATAAAAGTAAAAGTTGTTTAATTTTGATCGATAATACATTTAATTATTATACACCTCTTTAAATAATCAATCCGTGTAGGTAAGTTATGCTATTATATCATGTCAAATAAACCCCATTACGGGTAATTTAAAATTGTAATCATTCTATGGTTGCATATATAAACCTTTAGGATCATACACATGGTCCTAAAATCCATATAATAAATTTTATTCAAAATTCGCAAGACGAAACATGAAAGATATTTGGGTATTTTTTTTTCTTTTCATATTACCCACTAAGGGGGTCTTGATGCTTTATAAATAAATAACTGATATTGTGTTACATTCTGATGAATATAGGTTTGTTTAACAGGACCATCATAGGCCTCCTTCACTTTTATAAAATGGGTTTTTAATAAGCCTATTTTTGAAAATCTTATTGAAAAATAAAATTGATAAATGGAATTTATATGATAAAATTCCTAAACGTGTTGAGATTTTAATAAAATTACAATGTTTTAAAAGGTAGTTTTCTAAGACTTACCAATTTTCCTATGACACGTTAGTTAACTAATGTATGAACTATTTTTTGTCTTATAATATTTACATGGTGTTCTATGTTTAATCAATCAAAAGTTTAATGATTGAATGCGAGTAAATGTAATGAGTTAAAAGGGATACATAGGGGGTATCTATAGTTTCTCCCTTTTTGTAATAGTATTTTGAACACATACTTGAGTTACCATGGAATGAAAGGATGAGCATTTTCATATGGATTGTTTTTCTATTTAATAAGGGATTATTTGATTATAGTAGGGTTAAGTGAAATATACTTTTCATGACCTATTGAAGGGGTTGATGCATATGATATTGTAAGGGGATACCCTGAGGTAGGTATTAACCTTAGATCTTAAATTAAATCCTAAATTATATGAGTTTTCTAACATGGTACTATTCAAGTTTCATTTCCACTAGTTTGAATCATTGATTATAAAATAAAATCATTTATAATGGGCGGTTGTGGTATGTTTTACCACTATTATGGGTGTGATAATCATGTAATAATAGACTTTAATAGGTTATACATACATAGGGAATGTTTGGCCACTTCATAGATCAGGTGACCCCATTTCATATTCATGGTAACGGGCGACATAGTATGTTATCATCTAGGTTAATTATCATATCTGGAAATATGACCTTTGTTTAACTCTATTGTAAAGATCATCTGATTCATTGATGCATAGGGTTGACATGATATAGATTCTATCGAGGATGTTCATTATTTCATTTGAGTTCCCTAGGGTGTTTAAATATGAAATAACTGTTATGTTTCAAAAAAATTGCAAATTGGTTGATTTTAGTGAAATCATTAATCCATAAGATTTTGAGTACATAATAAGTTCATGTGTGGAGTGGAAAACCCTATGGGTTAAAGGAATAATCATTATTCTAGTTCATATGATGTATTTCAAAGTGTATTTTGTATTTTGACACACTGGTCATGTTTATTTAGATTATCATTACAAATGCTATGATGAATGTGAGTGTGGATAAGAGAAGTATCCCATTTGAATTTATATTAAATATGATATATATTACTTATTAGAATCTAGTTAATCTCAGCATTTGAAAACTAGGAAAATCCAAAGGTGGTGAGTATCATATATGTTCACGTCAGTACTTTTCCTTCTAAGTTGGAGGAAAAAACCATAGATTATCATCATAAATGGTCGGTCTTTCTTCAATTCCCTTATTAGCTTCATGTTTTGAATAATTTTTTGTCAAAAAGTTACATTATAGTAAAATTGTTGGATACGTATAAAACATTTAAAAACATTGTTTCCCCTGGAGGGACATCTATGGTATAGAATGTGTGATCAGACAAGGCCTCGAGTGGTAATGTACTTGTGATAATTTAATAGATATGTGTCTGTAGGTAATGTCAATATTATTATAATTTATGCCAACCATTATTACTTCAACATCTATTCTTAAAAGTAGTGGGAGTGCAGTTTGTGTGATTCCATGGAGTTGGTCATCTTAGATATGATATAATTATCTCCAATGTTAATGGTAATACTAGATATCTTCTCAATATGCTCTGTTTCTTAGTGGTGATCATGTCCCCTATCATGATGTCTTGTAAGTGGACATAAAGATTTTTAGTTGTATGTCGCAATAATAATTTTTATTTCATTAGTCTCAATATGTTAACTCCAAGGGAGTTACACTTCTAAAATGTGGATAATTAAATATGCACTGTTAATAAAAAGTGATACAAGAGATCCTAAGTAGGAATTCATTGGCTGGACTCATGAACAGGAATTGGGTTTTAACAAGAATAATAGTGGTATCATTTAGTGTTCTTGACATAGGGGAATCTCAACTATGCATCAATTTCCCACTTGTAAATTTTAGAGTATAATCTATATAAGATGAACTACACAATTATAATTGATGACTCTAAGTTCACCCCAAACCACATCTTATCGTTAATGAGATCTCTCAATAGTGATGATCTATGTGTATCAGATCATGTTTACACCGATGTACATATTGAGGCTTTACAACATAATGGGATGTTGGCCTTTAAATTCCAATAGAAGGTAAAAATGTTTGTTAGTTGTTGTTCTCATGAGTAATTTGAAATTCCTTGGAAAATTTTGTAATTTTTCTGGATATAATATGATATCTAGATATGTAATGTATTTTGTGAATGACCATTCGGAGGTGGGTTGACATGTTTTGAAGGGATATGGTCGTTGAAGAACCATTCTTGAACATTACCATGTATTCAAGGGTGCAGTATGTGTTGAAAAGTTCATATTATGAAAAGAAATATTGATCTATATAAATGACATTAGTTATTTATAAACCATTTTACAAGTTCAAAAACAAACATATTGAATCTTTATAACTCTTAGGTCATGCATTTTAGGAAATTCTACTGATGAAGGTACAATTACACAAAATTGGGAACCTTTTCATAGCAAAACATATATAGTGGACCACTATAAACAAAATTTTTAATGAAATTATTACATTATAAAATAACATTCAAAATGGTATTGGGAGAACCATTTTGTTCTTCCTATTGGATAACTAGTTTTGGATTGGTGTTTTTGGGTTGCGACAAATATTCATAAATAATTCTTTAATGTGCATTGGGAATAGATGAACAATACCAAAATATTTGAATGAAATTTCACAACCCTATTTAGTCATGTATTGATCTTCCTGATTCTATACTGTTTCTTGATAATGTGTTCTTTGTGTGTATGTTTTAATTATATATGTTTTCATCCAAGCCTGAATTTGAAGGGAATTTAAATTTTGGACGTTTGGTTGATGGTCCATTAATTGATCTATGCTTCAGGAAAAAAAAAATTCTATGTGGTGTGTCACTTATATTTAAGATTTTTGGAAGTGGTTCATGGATAAAGGTGAAAAACATGAGTCGCATAGATATTGAGTGTCTTGAGGCCCATAGATTCATGATTTAGAGGAGCTGATCAAGGCTCATGGTTTTTATGAAAATGTGTTACCCTTAGGAGGAACTATGAATCCTCTTATAGTAAATAAACATTTGTTTTAGGGGGAAGAGACATATCAGAAAAACCAAAAACTCATCTAAGACCCATAGTGCTATTTATTCCATATGTGTGCACTATTTGGTGCATCATTGGTGCACAGTTTGCCAAAATAATGGGGAATACTATGTGGGGGTGTGGTTCTAAAGTAGTGAGAGCCACATGGTTGGAACATGGTTTAGCCGAACTGTGTGGTCAAAATGTGTGTCCCAATAAACCAATAATGAAACATCAAAGTTATTTCCCCCACTTCCACCTCCCATATCCAATAGGTGGATCCTACATTATCTCTATTGTGTTTATTCCCAAGCCTATTAATGGCTTCTAGATATCTCTTAGATCCAAACATTAAATAAAATGCATTCATTATCAACGGATCTGCATTTGTTGCAAATGGAATCTGATTACATAGTATTTCAGGTTCACTTCATATCTATTGTGCTATTTTGAAACGATCAAATTCACCCTATTTTTGGTTTGGATATCAGTTTCTTCGAAATCTTCCAAAAAAATAATGAATTAATCTTTAATATTGGATGATTGAAGAATAATTTTTATACGTTAGTGGTATAAATCGCTTTCTTTATATTTCAATTGATTCGTAAATATTTATATTGTCCTTCTCACTAGCCTTTATTCTGAATTTCCATAAAATGACTTATTTACTTATAAGTTATACAATTAATGTATTAAACATGTTGAAATATTCTACGTAATTTGGTGATGTAAAACTCAATTATAGTTTCCCCTTTGTGACTTACAAGTGATTTTTCTTCTTTTATAAAATTTTTTAAAATCCAAGAATGACTTCTATGCATTCAACATGGATTTTATACAGAATAATTTCTATTAGGTAATTTCATATTTGATAATTGCACCTTTTGATTTCTAGGTTATACATGATTTTTTTCATTGTTTGGTACCTTTCTAAAATGATTATTTTTGGTTAATTGAGTTAATCCTCATGAATTAGATACTTTTCGGGGTAAATAAATTTTTTATTAAATAATGTATTGTTCTATAATAAAATCCCTCAAATGAGTTACACTATATTCTAAATTAGATTTTATTGATTATTGATTTAAATCATTATTGATCCTATGGAATTTTTGTTTCAATTTTTTGTTATTTAAATTATTGATAAGTTATTAGATTATTATATTGACTCAATCGATAATATTAAATGGATTTAAAAAAAGGGAATGGACATCCATGTGAAAAATTGTATTATAGACCCTCCACCAACTATGTGGTTTAGAATAACATCATTATAGGTTTCCATTAATTGATAAATGTTATAGATTTTAAATTAAATAGTTTAAATGAAATGAATTATAAAGGTTTTCATGAACACTTCGACCATTTCATGAATTAATACATACTGTAATTGAATTATGATTCCCTTGATTATATTGAAATCATAGACTATTTTTAGAGGTAATGGATTTTAAATAGTATTAATAAATCTTTGATATTCAGTATTACATTATAGTAATGGTTTTATTGGTTGTGACATTTTATGCTCCATAAAATCAGGTGTTTAGCAAGGCATCTCAAACCATTGAGACTATTTGGATGGTGGTAATGATGCAAAAAATATCTTATTTCAGGTGTTGGCATGAAAAATCACAAAAAATTGAAAATAAATATCATAAAATCTCATAATAATTATTA
Organism: Viscum album; assembly: GCA_963277665.1. Taxonomy (NCBI): domain Eukaryota; kingdom Viridiplantae; phylum Streptophyta; class Magnoliopsida; order Santalales; family Viscaceae; genus Viscum; species Viscum album. The sequence goes on along the minus strand of OY728143.1, from coordinate 48,753,968 downwards.
TTTGTAAGGATTTTACCATTTTTATAGAGATTATAGGTTTGTTCAGAGAGGTTATGGATGACTAAGTAGCACCCTGGTCAAATCGGCACCATGTATTCAAGGAATATGGATACTTTTAACTACACGTACCAAATTCATATTGGGGGATGCAATATATTCCTTTATATATATATATATATTATTAATATATATTTTTATTGATTAATCATACATTCATTATGAATTTTTCTAAAGAAGATTGAGTCGTATAGATGTATTATTAGAACCTAATCAGGTTATTATATTTTTATTAATAATTATTTATTTTTTTGGTCACCTATACAATGATGTACATTATATTCATAGACATGATTTAGGTATAGAAACCATTAGTATTGGCCAATATAGAATATCTCGTAGCCTTCTTGGGACTCCATTGTAATGGGCTTTTCGAGAAGATCACATCTCCAAAGGATAATAGATTATTGATTGTGAGGTTTTTATGTACCTTCTAGTTAGGATAACAAGATTGATATAGATCTCAAGATTCTCATCGAGATTACCATTATGCCATTTTTTATAATATTTTTTAATTTAATGTATAATATCATGTAATAAATAGTATGTATAAGGTATTAGTTAATGTATTGTAATCTGTAGATGCATAAATTGATTTATTTTATAAAATGGCCATTTATATTAAGTTGATATTATTTTTAGGATACTTTGTGTTTAATTTATTACTGTTTTTATATTTTTCTAATAAATATTTTATGATATAAAAAAGTGTTACTCTGATCAAGAGGGTATATTCTATACATTATCACCACATTAAACCGTCACTACAAAACCATTTACACATTCATATGGGGATGTATTATTGAGTCCATGTGATGAGTGGTCCAGCTGCTGGTTTTATTGGAATTTATTTTAGAAGATATAGGATATGTATTCTTGGTCCCACCCACCTCAAATTTGTAATCATACATATCAATTTTACATGTGAAAAACAAACCATACATAAACTATATGACTTATAAAACCCCATAAAAGGATGTGGGTTCATAATAATAAATCATGTAAAATGTATTTTCTAAACATTAAGGATTCCAAATAAAACAAGGAATTAAAAAAATTTGTCATTCACTAGAGAAAAAGGTTAATTGTTATCGAATTTTGTTTTTCCAAATTATAATATGAATATCAATTGGGATAATGAATAATGATTAAAAATAAACCACATGGGATGTTCTCTATTAATTAAATAACAAATATATTTAATGATGAAAATACTTTATTGATTTCCATAAAATTAGAAATTTAAAAAGATAATTTGGTATGAATTAATAAGATTTCTATATTTTATAATTGTATTAAAATGTTTTATTAGTGTGACACATTGAAACAAGAAATAAAAATTGTATATCCTTTATAGTGGGTTTAAATTAATGTGGGAATTTTGACAGTATCAAAATCCATGTATAATCACATCAAGGAAAAGGATATTTTACTTGGGGTATATCAAGTGAATATATATACAATAATATATTAACATTATCTTAAAAATATTTCATAAAATAGGGCAAAATAAAAAAGAACAAGTAACCATAACGATATTATGGTGGTGAAAACAATTGGTTATATCTTATGAAACATTATAATAAACCCCAATTTAATGTGATATATTATAATGATAAATCTCAAAAACCATGAATATGATATTAAATTAGGTTCTATATTGAATTTATAGTATAAATATTATTTCTTATATATTATGTCTGAAATATGAAATGTATTCCAAAGAATTAAATTCTAGGAAGAAATCATTACAACTAGAAATACACATGAGTCATATAAAATTTTAAAAAAAGAACATCATTTGGATTAATATATCTCTAAAATAAAAAATAGTAATTTTTAAAAATTATGAAAATGTAAATCAAATTTTACCTATAAAAATAAACATGGTGAATAAAAAATAATATCTCCCTAGTAATCGTTGTTGACATAAAAATAATCTTTATAACATGGGGGCATCAAAACATATTGAAATATATATAATTTAGCTAAACTAAAATTAAAATGAATAAAAAAATTTCAAAATTATTATCCAAAAAAATTAGTATATTAACCATAGAAACAATATTATTTACATTATAAAAAATACTTTTCAATGAGATTCAATTTAGTGATAAGCCTTACCATGTTCCAAGTTCATTTTTTTATGTTCATATTAATATGAATAATAAAATTTATTTTAATGTATTCTTTCTTAGGGATCATTTTCTACCTTATTAAATTTACTATGATTTTATTATCATATTATATTTATTTATTATAAATTTTCCGTTCATATATTTGTTCATTGAGGTTGGTTTGTCAATTTTTCTCTATATAATTATGTGTGTTGACTATGGTAGAAATAATTGTAAACTAGTTTCATTACCGTATAAATATTAATTATTTTATGAATATAATATTTAAATATTAAATATAATTCTAAATTTATCCATGACGGATGATGATGTGAAATGAAATCTGTTACTCATAGAGGAATTATTCCGTATATATGCTAGATTAAAGATTCAATTTCTAAGAGAATAATACTGAATGATAGTAAATAAAATCTATAATGTTTTAAAATCATTATTATATTATTTATGTCATATTTATTCATCCATTAAATCCTTTTACCCATCAATGAATAGTAATGAAAAAAAAGAGTGACGTTGCATTATGGATAAGGTAGTCTACAAAATGCACTAATGAAATATTTTTTATTCATAATTGGTAGAGTGGAATAAATAAAGGATATACCAATAATAAAATGATATTTCATTATAATAACTGATCATGTGTCATTATATGGTTTCATATATAATATAATGAGATAAGGATTATTATGGAAGGAAATGTTTTGAAGATGGTAATACTTATATTAGAGACATGATTTTCTCTAGGATATCTCAATTGAAAATAATATATTATAATAAATAATAAAATGTAAGGAACCCTGTATGGGAAATTAAGTTCATGAAAATTATATTTGGGCATTAGATCAAGGGAAATCATAATGGTAGCGTAATCATTGAGGGGCGGGAGTGATTAATTTTATTATGTGAAGAAAATTGAACATTTGAGAATACCATTTTCAGTTCCATGATATCATTACATTATTATTGGGTCAATATAAGAACCCAATATAATTTTGAAAATATTAAAATTTTGTTCAATAACAAATAAGACACATATCATTGAATTAAATGGTCCATAAAATATTATTATTAAAAAAAGAAAATAATAATTAAGATTATAAATTATCGTGTATGAATGGGATTAACTTAATTATGAAATATATATTAAAATATTACACGTTGTATAATTATATTTATTAATTAATTGGAAATAATAATTTTATTCTCTATAAAGGTTAATTAATCATTAAAATTAATTAAATTAGAAATAATTTTAATTTTTTTACGAAATAAATTTATATTTATTTTTTACTATTTAATAAAATTTATTTATCAAAATTAAATACATTTTTAAATAATCATTTCAAAATTATGCTATGTGGTATTTCTATGGTTTTTTTAGAAGATGGATTTTCTAGTCAATAGTGAATAATATTTATATTAATTAATAAACGTATTTATTTAAAGGAAAATAATTTAATACTTTTAATGTTAAAATAGTTTCAAAGTATAATTAGTCCACTATGATTTTAAATAATTTGATATAGTTAAATTGAATCAATTATCTATTTGAATGTATAATATAAACATTTTTATAAGTAAAAGTGAATCTCCTAGAAATTTGTTTCATACTCCCAATGTTTTTTACCAAAATAAATTAAATTGGTCTAAATTGGTTAAAAATTTTATCAAAATATATAAAATATATATATTTTATCAGATATTTTAATATTATATTAAAATATTTATTTAAACTATACACAAGGAATAAAAACTATCCTAGTTTCTCGACACCACCACAAACACACTAATCACAAAATCCCTCAACCACCAGTGTTTCTTTTGTGGGGCATGTAGGTGAATTTTTTAAATATTATTCTTAATAAGAGATAATAATATATCATGTTATGTACTCATTAATATATTTTTCTAAAATCATTGTTCCCATCAGACATTGTATGATTATATTAAAATAAAATTTTTACAATATATGTAATGAATATGTTAAAATTTAGTCAATATATTTATTCATTATGTTACAATATGGTAAACTTCTTATTTTATTTTAGATTAATATAAATAATTACTATGATAAAATTTATCAACTTGGACAAATGTAAATAGAGATAATCTAGGTGAAGGCCATAATTTTCCTCATAATTTTTTTAGTTGAAGATAATATTACTTTTATCAACATATGATTAGAATTTAATTGATTTATGGGAAGTAATCCATGAATATGAAAAATAAAATAGGTTAACAAAATAAACAGTCAAAATGACATTATCATATTTTAATTATCAAATATATTTACACAAATGGAAAAAATCAGGATTTAAATACATTTTAATTTCATAATTGATATTAATGAAATAATGTTTGTGAAAAATATTTGTTTACATTTTTTAGAAATTTTATATCTACCATATATATTTATATAAATCAAATGTCGTGTTAATTTAACGAAATGAAAAATTAAATAAATGATTATTAAAATAATAATAATAATATCTTTTGATTGATTTATAGAGTTTTGTTAGATTTTATGTTAAATAAATCACTATAGTAATTTTTTAATACATTTTAATTGAATTGTTACTTTTTTTAGTTTCTATAATTAAATTCAAACAATGAGTGTCAAAATTGAATTTAATAATTTTTTATCCAAATAATATTTCATTAAATCATTTATCAATCATCAATAATTAAAGGAGACATTTTATATAATATATGGTTGTGAATGTTATTTATAGATTATTTTCTATTTATTTTTAAGTATATATGGAATATACTATTTATTTATAAGTTAAAGTGGAATTACTATAGTTGATTTTAAAATTTGTTAACCAACGTGTAAAAAAATACTCTTTAAAATACCTCGTAAAATTTAATTTTTTTGGGTATATGGAAAAAAAAAACCAACCAAACATATTATTTAATACATAAATTTTGTTGAAATTTTTTTCTAGATAGTGATTTTATTATATTTTAATCCTTTATTAAATTCAAAAAGATTCTGGTAACTAAATTATAAAAGGACACATATAATTTTTCTTTATCATATCAAATTGTATAATATCTCAAAAATCACAAATAATAACTTATAATCAACATTATCCAAATTATATTTCTTTTGTAATTCCCAAAAGAGAAACCATATGGTCCTCAACAAGAGATCCAAAATAGTTTTGTCAAATTGGAAGTGAATATATCGCATTTGTGTATGTAAAACATACAATCTCCATGCATTGATAAAATTTATTTCACATCACATTATTTTATAGTTTTTTATTTATAAGGAAATAATTTTTAAATTTTATAATTATGAATTATTTATTGTTCTGGAATGGTTATATAATATCTATCTTCTTACCATCAAAATTGATGGAAATGATAATTTCTCTAATGCGTATATGTGGACTACCACCTACATGAATCTATGGGATTTTCATTTAACCTCCATTTCACATGGATGATAATAAGTATGTATTTAAGTAATTTATGTCATATATAGAATTTAGTATTATTCTTAATGGTAAAATATTATTTAACTATACTAAATTATGTCTGCTGTAAAATGAAAATAGATTTCATGCGTATGTGTGGCTGACATTCTCAATGAATGATGTAAATAATTTTTTATATATATTAATTTATGGATAAAAATAAAAACATATATAATAAATATTTGTGATATTAAAATAATTATTATCATTATAGAGATATATTAACCTTGATCATTGTATATTAAAAATGAATTTGATATCACCGGGAACTATGATTTTGATAAAGAATTGTTTATGATATCACAAAAAAAGGTGAAAAGTAAATATAATCTTATATGATATAAATTATAATATTTATTTAATAGATTTAATATATATATATATATATTACATGAATCTCTAATGTTTATTAAGGAAGTCAGATATGACATAATGGATTTGCACTTCATGCTTAATTATAGGAGATACAAGTAATGTTCACGACATGTTTCATTATGTGGTGTTTATATTATCCCTGAATGAATTTTATGATTATTACATATAATTTTATTTGGATTTAATTATTAATTTTTTAATTATTTTGTATTACAGTTCAATTTTTTCGAAATATGCAATAGATTCTATCTTATAATATCATTATTTATTAGGATTGTGTTTTATTATGTTTCTAGTGATGAAATATTATGATCTATCAAGACAATATAGAAATGTTTTATCGTATTTTTCTTTTTTTAATGTATACGTTTTCCTTTTTACTCTATCAATTATGATACTCTACAGAAAAAAATGTTTTTATAGAAAATTAAAAAAAATCAATCATTCATAGAGGAATCTTTTCTTCCATATCCATTCGATCTAAAATGATTTAAATAAGGTGTTAATAATTTCAATATGTTATTTTAATGATTATTTACACTTGATGAGTTCTCTAAAAATGATTTTAAATGAATTATTCTTGTTGATTTCAGAACAAGTTACTTTTTATCTTTTTAAAAATGTTTAAAAATAATGCTTTTTGAAATAAATGGCTTGAATGGAATTTAATGTAGTGGAAATGGATTAATAAAATGATCCTTTATTTTCATTATTACATGGTTTTTTATATAATTATTCGACATAATATTTTCATAAAAAATAATATTAGTGAATTTATTAATAAAAAATTTATAATTTTCTCCAGGAAGTTTTTAATATATTTAAATGGTATTTATATTCAATAAAGGTAAACCCCCATGATTTCACATATGATTTTTTGGTAATATGTTCTAAGGATAAATTTTATGTTATTTATCTATATTATTTGTTGTTATTATAAATTTTTTTATCAAAAACATACATTTTACATGGTTTAAACTATGTCAAAATTATGAAATATTTAAAAACTCATTTATTTTCCATGAGTTATACAATAATTAATTGTTTATGAAACTTTTTTATCCTCATATGATCTGATATATTTAATGTTTTATGATCATGTAGAGAACCTATATATAAATTTTGTTATATGACCAATTGGAGTTGTCTTCCTCTAATTAATTTGGTAAATATGGATAATTCATTAAATAAATATGTTATGTGTGAAATTAATTTCATGTCTAAAATTTTATGGGATGAAAAGGTATTGTTTTTCATATTTTTATGCATCGAACTATATTTTAGGTATATAATATTATCTTTAGACCAGAAAATTCATTTCTAAAAGATTATGGGAGGAACGAGTATTAATTTCCTTAATTTAATGCATTAATTTAGCTTTAATGGTCATATAATTATGCATGTACCTAGTTTCAGGTCTATATTTTTATCCGAGTGACTAATTTCAAGTCCTTAACATAAAGAGAGAACATATTTCTAATAATAAATTTTAAAAATTATCTAATCTTATGTATTCCTTATACTCATGTCTTTTTTGATATTATTTTTCATGGATCATGATCATTAATTCTATTAAGAGATTGGTCTTATGATATTTCACGATTTATTCCATGACTCAAGATTATAATCTATGGTATATAGGGTATTAATTTCAAATAATGTGATCATATTATAATAATAATACTCTCAGCATATATTCATGTTATTGTGGATTTATCCCATGATTAACGATTTTGAGAAACTAAGATTAATCATTTTTAAGTTTCCTTTCCCCTGGTTATAAAGAAATGTCATTAACATGACCTTGATAACCTCTCAAACTGGTACCTAACCAAAATTTTAATAAATTCTATGGTTGTACCCAATTATCATAGGTGATCAAAAAGAATCCATGAATATAACAAAAAATATAGGGAATGATTTCAACCAATGTGAGACCCAAAAATAGCATATATATACATGAAACTAGGAAAAATAAGAAAAAAGATATATATATTTCATAACTGAAATAAAACATAGGATATTTTTCAATTCAAAAGTAAAAAAAATATCCAAGTGACAAGTTTGATGTTAATGATAAATGTAAAAAAATTGACACAACTTTTTATAAATTTGGAATACTCTCATTATCTAAACATGATCTACCAAAACCTTGTTGATAGAAAAACACACCATCTCATTGTACTGCCTCATTTTTCCTACATAATGTGACATAACATGGTCTCCTCACTGTTGAATTTTTGTGCATGGTGGGATCTTGTAATCATAATAAGATCCCCCCAAATGTCTTCATAACATATCTCTATATAATAATATAAACAATGATCCACTTTAAAAACAATTAATTATGTACATTTTAGTATATTTTATATCAAAATCATGGAAAACATATACATTTTCATTTTCCACATTTCCATAAAACAAGGTTTAAAGGTTTCAAAAAATTATATATATATATATATATCAATATAGATATGAAAAATATATAAAAATAATATATCACATATCATATATAATCCATAGTAGTATATCCAAACTGGACAGGCCAAAAGAACAGGTAACATCACAGAAAAGTACCACATAAGGTCATGATAGTAGGGAAACACATACCCCAAACATGAACAATAGAGAGTGCATCAAGCCCCAAGATTTATGCATTGAATATATGAAGTATAGTAAAAACATTGAAACTCAACAACATAATAGTGTAAACTATGTCTCATGAAAAAATGGATTGGATATAATATGAATAACCCTTGAGTAAACCCCCTTATAGAATCAATTGATGATGCATATTACTACACCTAACACCTATTGTTGTACAACTTATATTTTTCCTCGTTTTCTAAACCAATTCGTCAATCCATTTCATCCAACTCATGATTGGAAATATATTCCATAAAAAAATTTCACAATGCATTGAAAACCATTATTATTTAATAAAATTAGTGAAACCCCATATTTTTTCAAAAACCCAATTTTGCACACACACATATCAAAACAGTCATTCCTTCCATTTCATTTATATAATAATTTATCAAAACCATAGAATTTATGTTCATCCATTATAGAACATAGAATGAACCAACAACCTCAAATGAAGGTTCACAAAAGCCTGTAAATGGATCCAGTAAAAAAGAAAAAATTAATGTCATGAAAGACCCTATAATCAATGCAAATATCTAATAGAATTAATTAAAATAAAAATGAATCTAAAATGGGTATATTTTGACAATCCTTAAATAAAACACACCTTCAAGGCCACAAAAACCCAAGGAATATTTACTAGAGTAAGATCACACAATAGATAAAAAAGAAACAATAGAATTACCATCACAAATCAACAAATATAATAATAGATCATAGTATAACTACCTTGATCAAATGCAAGGAAAAAGCACACATATTTTCTTAAAATGAGATAAAAATTGTGTAAACATGATGATTAAACAACGAGAAAATCTGTGAGTAAGGATATGTCGTTAAAAAAATATCTAGCGAAGACCTTTGGTTCATAGTTAAGGGGATTCCCATTGAATGAATAAATAATCACTTATACAGATCCATAAAAATCCACTATTATAACAATTACATTGATTATATTACTGTTGTACATCATTTAATCCATGAGGTACATGTACATTGAAAAATTCATCTCATTTTTACAAAAAAAATAGATATTTAAATGTAACATGTTATATGAAACTTTTATATAGTGTGTGATAATTCAAATTTTGTATTCATCTCATTACATGATACTATAAATTAATAAAAAAATTGTAGTCCCATTACATTGTGTGTAAATTCCAAAAATATAATTAAAACACGAGTTTTCATCAAATAAAAGTCCATTCTGCATAGGGGTCCCTGAAAACTCTTGGATAAAACCATAAAGTCATTATTATTTTGTACATAGACTCCATTAATTGAAAAAATGATGCATCCTTGAACATTAGATTTTTTTCTCTTGAAATCTAAATCCATACATATGAGTCCCATGATCCCCCAAATAAAGAAGAATAGTAATTTAGGGAAGGGAATTGTAAAAAATGAGATAAAAATATGGTACAATCTCACAACTAGAACACATTTTATCCCATATATGTCATTTTGACGAATGAAATCAGTTCAAGGGGTGAGGAAAATTCTCCCTCATCAATGACACATTCTTCCATGTCACATAAGATTATGCCTCATTCAACCATAACAATCTAAGTTAAAAATTGGATTCCTAACAAGCATTTAACTTGAAATTATATGATACCTACTAGATACTAAACACTATAAAAAAATTTCACTCACTTGATGTCTTCCCAAATCAGAACATGGTAGTGACTAGGACAATATTTTATATGTAATGGTATGCTGAAATAATCATTACTATATATCACAAAATTCGAAATGATAACTCATAAGAAACCTTCTTAAGATGTTTAGTGACTCCAATTGATCCCTCATGTCTCAGATATAAATGTCTCAATTTTAATAGATAATAGTGACCCAAACAAAGATTATCATTCAAGAAAACTCATTCAACTATTGAAATCTCCATAAATTGATATTGTTGACCCACATAATATTTATATTGACAATGTTCTTTTTCCATACAAATACGTATATCTTGAATCCATTCGATTGTGCCATGAACCAAAAATGGCCCCTCCAATAGGGATTCTCCCACAATATCCCAAAAATAAAAGTTAATTACATGGGTAAATATGATATTTCTTTAAGATAGCCATTATAGTTTAAGAATGAAAACTTTTTTGTAGGAAAAATCATACATTACATAATGGAAATCCAAATATCACCCAAAATAATTGACACACAGATGGATCATATCCTACAAAACTAAAATAACATGTTATGTATGATTATCAACCTATGAATCATAATATATACTTAACATAAACCAAGTTCCCATCATAGCATAGAGACTCCAAAAAGAACCTCGATGTAAATATTATATTTCTATATTATATAGTTAATTAAGGAACCCATTTAACCTGACAATCCGTATCACATACATCATTCCCATATCATTAAATTTTTTTAGTTCCTCTAATAAGAGAAATGTTACATGACATTATTAACTTATCAATCAAAACTCATATATAATTCATCCCCTAGGTATTCCATGGTCATCCACCAATTAATTACATTTATACCTTGTCATGATTCCATGACCGCACCAATTGAAGATGAGTATCAATGCCAGATTTATACTCTCTGCCCTAATTTGATGGTAGGTGTAGCATTGGGAATCATAATAGGATATATGATGATTTATATATAGTTGTAGTGATCATAGATTCATTTAACTATAACTATTCTTAGTTTTTAGATAAACAACCACCGAATAGTTATGAAAAGAAAACAAAATAGAAATATTCACAGATGTTGAGGTCCAAGATTTATCCCCAAAACTAAGAATACCATATAAAGTTATATACCAACCACAAATTGTCTCCCCATCTCATTTGGTTATTCAATTTCCACTAAACTTATCAGATTAATTAAACTTATACAGAATTGATTCAAGGAGAGATGTGGATTACTTAAATATTCAAAGAACCATAACTTAAATATTTCCCCAAGTATATAAATGAAACTTAATGAAAAAGTTCATAAGTTTATGCAACTTTTTCAATTCTATAATAGAATGTGATAGAAGTGTCCACAACAACACACCCCTTCATTATAGTATATGTGATATCTAATTCAAACATATTATGGTAATTTCCCCATCACCTATATGTAAAAATAATGTGTTTCAATGGAATGGAATTAATCAAACTCTTATAGTCAGAAATTGTTTTTACCCTATCATTGAAATTATTATTCCTCCGATACTTATGTGTGTGAATGACGGTGGAAATATCAAAATTATGAATGGGTTAATTCATCTCATGTGGTTGAAGTTGAAGTAAGCTAGATAATACTACATTATCATCATTTTTAAGAAAGAATCACAATCTATTACAATATGAATACTTGAAAACTACATACCACTTACAATAATCATTTTATATTATAATATGAGTTGATATGATAAGTATTATTTTCTCATTGAAATATATATGGCATTGTAAATCCAATATAAATTTATCCCCTTTAATGTAATAGTATTTAATGATGATTCCATCTTTTTGGTATCCTTGAAAAACAATCAATATTTTCTAGAATCACCAAGGAAGATATAATTCAAAATGTAATTTAGTTTTTTGTTCCATGAAAAGAATGATATCTCTTTCTCAAGAAAAATTGTTAAGGCTTCTTCAAAATCACATACTGAAAAAAAAACATTTTTGGATCTCGTTTTTCATTTCAAAATATTTTCATAGAAACAGTGTCTCTTTAATGATTCAAGAACCAATCAAAAATGTCTCACATTTTATTGATGATATCTAATATAAACCAAAACATAATCATTGATCATTGCCGCCAAAGTGTTATGATTATTTTGGAATATCATATTCATCAAATCCATAAAAATAACCAGATATTTAGTTAGATAATAAGTCATAAAAATTATTAAAAATGATTATACATTCTCTTAAAATATATCATTCATATATTAGTCTCACAAACATTAAGCTGATGGTATACTGACTGATGATAAATCTATGAAAACACCTTTAAACATTTAATGGATCAAAAAAATCCTCCAACAAAATAAATGATACTTTTTCTTACCCATTGCATGGTTCATCTTCTAAAACCTAAAACACAATTAGATTGAATTGTATTCCTTTTTTAGAAATTTCAAATGTGTTTTAACTAGAAGAAACATTAGGGGGGACAAAACCAATCGTCCTTAGATCATCAAACTAAATCTTAATCTCTTTTATCTCTTGTGGTTCCATATGATTTAAGGGTATAAAAACAAGCTAGTTACATAGAACCAGATCAATCATAATCTCTTAATATGTATCTTAAGGAAATCTAGTGAAATCAACTTGGATAACATTTTGAAAATAATGAACAACTTTGACAAGATCATCATGAGAAGAAACTTCATCTGGATTAATGGATATGTATTAAAATAAACTCATAAGAATTGGTTGGTAAGGTCCTATAATAAATAATCTAGGTATTTATTGAGTAATAATTTTTATTTTTTATTAATATTTTTAAATAATATATTAGGTTCATATTTTTGGGGAATCTTCTTCTGATATTATATGTGACACTTAAGAATGGGTTTTTTCTAAAATCTTAAGTTAAAGACTACATTGAGTTATAAAAAAAATAATACAATGATAATATTATTATATTAAATGGTAGTTAACACCAAGTCATGGGAATAATGGGAAAGAATATTATCAACTAAATTTTGAAATATGGTTTACGCATTTCTAAATAATTATTCCTTGGTTACTAATTTTTTTAGAAATGTATATACAAACCAATTGAATATTAAGGATGGGGGTTTATTAAATCCAATTTAAAAGTGAATGATTAAGTTTATAAAATAATATCAGTCAATTTGGATTTTTTTCATAAAAAATATATGTTATATATTCAATATAATGTTTTAAAGTAATCTTATGTGTTTTATATATATGATATAATAACAAATTATTTTTTAAAATAAAATAAGTATTTTTCTAAAAATATTGTTTTATCTCTTTTTGAGGTAGAACCCATATTAAATTATTTTTTTGACTAATATATAAATAATATTTGAAAAAATAAACTTATTCATCATAGGAAATTAATAAAATTTACTTTGGATGAATTTTTTTTGGATTTTATAATAACTAACATGTTTTCAAGAATAGTAAAAATACAATAAATTTTAATTGAAACAACTTTTTCCATGGACATAATTTATATGGATAAATTATATTATTTAGTAGTTTTAAGTTATAAATGAAATATATTTTTATCATTTAATCCAAAAATAGTTCATTTAAAGTAGGTTCACTTTGAAATTGGATATAAACAGATGTTAATCTTTTGGTCATTTTGAACTCTAAAAAACACACAAATTGGATTTTAAAATATGAATTAATTTAAAATTTTATCAGAAAATTATGTGTTTTGAATTTGAAAAAATGGATTCTATATTTGAAATCCATAGGACTAATTTTTTTAAATATTTTACTTATATTTATATATATTACTAACTGTAACTTCAGTGATAATTTTTTTTTACAACTGTAAAATTGTAAATCAGGTAATGAAATGTAAAAAAATTACATTATAATAATATAAAACTACCCTAACACATGTCCTAATTTTATTTGATGAGTTATAACTAACCAAGGGCACCATTGGGTCTATTTTATGACCCCATGGATCCAATTTAGTGTGATAATAAAATGTTATATGAGTTAATTCAATGTAAAGTGAAATATAACATAAACATGTATTGTTTTATAAGAAAATTTTAATAAAGTGTAATATAACTGATATCTTTAAAAATAAATATTTATTATAAATAAAATTATATTTAATATATAATTGAATTTAATTGATAAATTTTATACATTAAATAAAAAATTGTGTTATGACACAATAAGGAGGGGGTGATTATCTTATTAATAAAAGATTCAATGAAATAATTATATATATATCAAAATATTGGTAATTTGGTTATTTTGATGCCATAAACAAATTATATGGATGATATTGACATTATATATTGTATTTATTTCCTTTTTTTATTTGGAACTATGTATTTATGAATTTTTCAAAAATCCAGGTAAGAATAGGGTCCAAAATTGACATAATTCATAAATGAAAATATAAAATTGTTTATTAAATGATATTAAATTCCTAAAAACATAGATGTTGGAAAATGGTTAATATAAGTAAAAAATTCCATAAATTACTTTTTCTGAAGGATTTATAAATTATTTGATAATTATATCAACCAATATTATGTAAATAGAATGATATCACAGTAAGATTAAAAATGTGAAAATATGGGTTTATCTAATAAAATAAGGACAAAAAAATTATCCAAACATGTTAAAAAATTATTGGATTTTGGGTATTCAAATTATAATCATCATATATTCAAATTATTTGGGTGTTTAGAATTTTTTAATATAAATTGAATTTATAATTAATTAAAATTTCAATACATTCCAAAATTTCCCTTCCTCCATCTTATAAAAGGCCACCACCTCTACAAACTTAATAATATATCTAAAGCCCCTTAGATCATACAAATTCTATTATAATAATCTCCCAAACCCCCAAACTACCTCCTAGCAGCCTTTCCTCGGGCAGAAGGCAAATCAATAAATCGTTTTGGTAGAAATCAAAAGAAGTTACCGGATTTTGAGGTAATGTCTTTTCTAGAGTTCCTTTTCGTTATTTTCCATCATCAATCCCTATACAATTCTTATTAAATGATTAATAAAAACACCAATATAAAAAAATATTTTTATTTTATGATAATTATATGAAATAAACTTACACACACCACCATCTAATGGATACAAACTTACTTTTTTTATGTACGACAAACTACAACCTTATGAAATGATTATTATTCTATTTTCTTTAACCACCTTTCATGGTGTGAATTATTATAGAAAAATATGTATATATGATATATATAATATTTTTATTTTCTTTATTTTGTTTAATATTTATTTTCCACATAAATATGTTCTTTCCATATTATTTAAACACGATAAATTTATTTTAAGAAGTGCGGAGTACTACCCCCTCAAAGTGATATGACTCGTTCATTACTTATATGCAACTTATAAATGATGATGTTAATTAACTTATTAAAAATATATAATATATATATTATAATGGAATTATAATATACCTATTTATCATTTATTTTTCAATCATTTTATATGATAATGAAATGAAATTAGCATTCAAGAATATGTACGACATACTGTCTCCCTGAAGGGTGAATTTCATTTCTTATCTCAAAATGTTATAGAATACTAAATATACATATATACTAGAAATATATTCTATTTAAATAATAAATATAATTCAATAAATGACTTAATTTTGACTACATGGACAATTTACATCAAAACAAGTTTATTTTCGACTAGATTACCCAATATCAACAAAACAACATATATAAAATTAAATAATTATGTATTTTTATAACATGATAATAAGTAATATAAAATTAATAATAAACATAAAAATGGTTTAAAGTATGTGTAAATTATCCTAATTTTATTATTCAAAAATATATAAAATAGAAAAGACAATATGAACTCAAGGTAAGGGACTTCGTCTCAACCTCCTTTTATTTATATATGACCTTATTTTATACGTTGTACAATAAACCCACGTTGGATTTTAATTTCATTTAATGGGATTATTTATTTCTAAAATTAATTTTACTAAATAAAAACAAGAAAAGTTTTTATTGTATATAGTGACAATTTCTTATCCCCATCGTAATTATCATTTGATATTTCGCTTTCTATATAATCCATAATTTCAATAAAAATAAAAATAAATCCCTTATTCCTTTATTTGGGTATCATAGTATTGAAAATGTGTTATTAAATGAAAATAATTTTTTATATGTAAATGTATATCCTATGGTATTACAATAATCATTCAAAATTGTTTTTTGTAATGAACATGTTTTATTCAGAAAATGGTATATTAGCATTATATGAAACCGGTGAGCCCGATATAACGTATACGAAGTGTTATGCCCAATTATTGCTCACAAGTGAGCCCAATATAGCCTATATGAAGGTCTTATCCCCATTATAGATCACTTGGGATCCTGAAATATCTTATACGAATAGTTGATCCCCATTATAACTCACTAGCGAGCCTTATAAATCTTATATGAATGGTTATCAATATTGATCTACAATTTGGAAGTCAATCATATGGTTTTTCCAATTGGATGATTTTTTAATGTGTTTTACATATAGGATTCTCTATATCGCCTAAAATATTTTTTATTTTTGACTGGTGGTTATCGAGTTTTTTATTAAGAAACATTTATGAGTGTCATTCATGTGAAAATGTTTTATTTCACCCAATAAAAGATAATTGAATGGGTTATAAAATTTTATCTATACTAATGGTTTTTATTTATAATTTAATCCCTTAGTAATATTTTTTTTCTCATACCACATTATTAAAATTTATATCAAAGGGTATAAGTATGGGTAACATAATGGGACAATTCAACTATATATTTTTTCATGAATCAAATAATTGATTCAATTAAAAAGTTTTATTTCTATGAAAAAATTGGTTAGAGTAGAAGTGTATACATTGTAATTTTTTAGATATGATGTAATAATAATGTCCTAATTATCTAAAACTCTAAAACTAAAAAGATACTCAATGTTAATTTTTGATATAACTTAATATTATGTGATGTTTAAGATTAGGGCCTTATAGTTGGTATCAGAGTATGTTTTAGACAACATTAGAGATTATGAGGTTTTTTATTTGTTAGTTATATCCTCATGGGTTTATAATTTTATGTTTGGTAATAATTTATGTGTCATTTAAACCCCCATTATGGTTTCATGATGAGAAATATTAATGGTAATAATGGTATTTTTAGGGACATTCACTTAAGAGTTATTAGTTTTTTTAGATGAAAAATTAATGGCATGAGATAAAAAAGAGGTTACATTATGTTATATATATTTATTTGGATTTTATATAATATTGGGAAAGTTATAAAAATTATATTGTTTTATAAAAATAAAAACCTATAGGATGGAAGAAAACATATCACATCTGACAGGGCCACAAGAATTAAACCCACTACCCAAGGGAGACAAGGGCACATCACCTACCACTAGCTTATGCGATGAACCTAGTCATTATGGATTATTCTCATTAGTTAAATAATTATTGGATAAAGAATAAGTTTATTTGGGGATCTTTTGTCTTATCAAGTGGGTATACATATTATATAAAATTACTTCTTGATTAAGAGATAAATGTTATTTTGGAATACATTCTCTTTTTTGGAACAATATATGCCTAATTAAAAGAGAATACTATTGATTTTCCTTTGATGAGTACTAGATAAATTTTATTTTGGAATAATTTTTTTTATTTTGTACTTATATATATTAACTTTTTTTATGGAAATGATTAACCTATAATTTATAATATATTATTAGTTTAATTACTTTTAACTATGATACATTTAGAGTAGTGAATGTAATTTGGAGATAAATGTTATTATTAATCATGGAAGACTAGTTGATCAAATCCTTATTAATTTTGGGTTTGAATATTCATTTGGATTACTATGATGAAATTTATGGAAATATATATTTGGAGTTGTCTTTTTTTAACTTCGGGTATTGTTTGTTTAATTTTGGAGATTAAGAGTAGTATTTATTTTTATGAAGGATTATCCTTTTTGTGTATAATCAAATGTGGTACTAAGAATTTTGGTTTTTGTTAATGACTAAAGACAAGGTAAATATATGGTTAATCATTTTTTGTATTATTTGATTCTCTTGAATATTATTGGAGTCCTTTAGGTGTGATCAAGTCATCCTGAATACTCATCTTTTGGAGGAAATATGTCTTTGGGGGGGAAATTTATTAATGGATGATGCTATACTTAACAATTAAGTATGTTTCTTTATGTTCATAGTCATGAACCTAAATAAATTCTTCCCTTTTAATAAATGGTCCCTAAATAAAATTTTGATTTAATTTACCAAATGGGAAATCAAAATATGAAAATCCCATCATAATTTAATGGTTTGGTGGTTATTAACATTCACATGACCAGGTTTTCTATCACTCTCCTTCGGAAAATGATCATCAGTTTTTCTTAAATACCCATGTTTACTTACATGGAATCCTAGTTAACTCTGGTGAAATTTTTACTCACTTTATTTTAATGTGATTGTTTTGTAAACTCTTTTTCTGATGAGGGATTTTTTTATGATGTTTCTAAGCACAATTTTAAAATTTTAGAGTTATAATTTCCTAAAGAGGGCCTGATGTAACAACCCAAGTATTGATAGAAAAATAATTTTTCGGTTCTATAATTATTTATGAATATGATATTGATTTCATGTTAAAGGGGACTTTATTTTGGGTAGAGTACTCAACACGCAAAAATGGTTTTCTCTAAAATCTGTGCTTGCACACAACATTGGGTAATACTAAAAATTAATACTATTTTTTTTAATAATTATAAATGGTAGTTAATACATAGATTTTGGAATTAAGAAAATTAATAGTATTAACTAAATTCATAAATATGGTTAACACATGTTTAAATAAAGATTAATTGGATAAGAAATTTATTAAAAATGGAAATAAAAATCAATTTAATATAAAGGATGTGTTTTTATTAAAACCTATAAAAAAGAATAATTGTATTTATAGAATCATATCACCATTCATGGATTCTTATTTAATGAAAAATTAATGTTATACATTCAATGTATTGTTTTAAATTTATCGTATATGATTTATATATATGATATAAGAATAAATTCAATTTTTTGGATAAAATATGAATTTTAAAAAAAAAGTTGTTTTACCACCTTTAGAAGGGGAACCCTTTATATGTTCAGTTGTTGACAAAATTTTATATTCAATTTGAAAAAATAAATTTGTTATTTATAATATTGATATATATATTTACATTGGATGAAATTTTTTATATTTTTCTAATAACTATCATGTTTTGATGAATTACAAAATACGTTAAATTTTAATTGAATTTTTTTATCAAGATAATTTATATTGTTAAATTATATTATTTAATGGTTTTATAGTATAAAAGTAATATATTTTTATCATTCAATACAATTTTTTTAATTTAGAACTAATTTCACATTTAAATTGGACATAAACACAATTCAATCTATTGATAGTTTTTATTTAATAAATACATGTTTTTTTGTATTGACAACAGAATTTAATTTTAAATTAATTAATAAAAATTATGAGATTAGAATTTGGAAAATGGATTCCATATATATAATTATGTGGCATTAATTGTGTAAATGTGTACCTTTAATTTTTTGGATATTATGAAGGTTAACTTCAGTAATTATTTTTATTTACCATGTTTAAATGGTAAATCAGGTTAGTAAGCGTAAAAAATAATATTATAATAATATAAAACTATCCTAAAACATGTAATAATATCATTGGATGAGATATGGACGACCATGGGCATCCATGGGATGATTTTAGTACCCAATGGAGACTATTAGGTTTGGTAATGACATGTAATAAGAATTAATTTAAAGTAAATAGAAAGATAACATAAACATGTATCTTTCACCAAAACAATTTCAATATAAAGTTATATAAATGATAAATTAGACTATATATAGTCATTAATATGATTAAAGTATTTTATATATAATTTTAATTTATTTATAATATTTTGACATTATATAAAAAATTATTTATGAAACAATGATGATGCAGTAATTACCTTTTTAACGAAATATTCAAATAAAGAATACTTCTAATATAAAAAAATGTAATTTGGTTATTTTGATGGAATAAACAAATTTTATGTATTCTATTGAAATATTAGATTTTATTAATTCATTTGGTTCATGGGAATCGGGTTTCTCTAAATTTGAAAAAAAAATCATATATGAATAGTTTACAAAATTTACATATTTCATAACTTAAAATATAAAATAGTTTATTAAATGATATTAAATTCCTAAAAATCTACGATTCATCAAAAATTTTGCAAGAATTAAAAATATGGTATAAATGTCTTTTCTGAGGTTTTTTGACATTATATGATAATTACATTAACCCATAATATGAAAGCAACATTATATCACGGAAAAAGAACTGGTAAAATAATAGTTAAACCAAAATAATAAGGATAATAAAATTTAAAAGAATGTATAAAAAATATTATACGGTGTTTATTAGAACCTAATTCATCTTATATTTGAATTAAATGAGTTTTGGAGAACTGTTAATCAAAATTTAATTTATAATAATTTAATATTTAAATTCTTCCATAAAGTGACCCTTCCTCACTCTTATAAAAGGAAACCACCACTACCCACTAATTCACACCTCTCAAGCCCCTTGGCTCATAAATATTATTCCCAAATAATCTCTAAACATCACTCCATTTGTCCTAGAATTATCAAAATGGACAGAAGGCAATTCAACAAATCTTTCTGGAAAAAATCAAACGAATTTAACTGATTTATATGTAATGTATTCTTCTCAAATTCTTTTACATTATTTTCCTTAATCACACCCAATGATCTTCTTAGAAATTGATTAAATTAAAAAAACAGTATATTAAATATAATATGATGTTTTTATGAGAATGATTCGACTACAATTACACACACCTTTATCAAATGGATACGAACATACTGTTTCTGTTTTTAAAGAACTACCGCCTCACAGATTGATGATTGTTGAATTTAAATATAGAAAATTTCATGGTGAAAATTAAGATGGAAATATATTTTATATGATACATATTATGTTTATATTTTCTATATTCTTTGGTAATTTTTATTTACAACACAATATTATGATTTCTATATTTTTTTAATACGATAATTTTAGTTGAGGATGTACAGACTACTACCCCTCAAAGTGATATAACTCAATAATACCATACATGGAATTAATATAGGATAGTTTAAATAATGTTATGTAAAATATATGAAATATATATTTTACTGGAATTATAATATTCTTATTTATCATTTAGTTTTCACTCGTTTGATTTGCTAATGAAATGAAAGTAGTGTTCATGCGTACGTACTGCCTACCATCTCCAGGAATGGTGCATTTCATTTATTATCACCAATCATTATGGAATATTAAAAATAAATATATTCTAGATATATATGTTATTTAAATTATAAATATCATTCTTGATATGAATTAATTTTGACTACATTAAAATTTTACATCAAAACAAGTTCATTTTTGACTTGAGTACCAAATATTGACAAAACAACCTATATGAACATAAATAATAATGTATGTTTTTAACATGGTAATAAGTAATATAAAATTATTATCAAACATAATTTTTTTTAAAATAAATCATATATTAACCTATGTTTTTTATTCAGGAATATAAATAATGAACAAGACAATAGGTACTAATTGTAAGGGAATTCATCTCAACCTTCATTTATTTATATACAACCTTCTTTTATATGATTTATAATAAACCCCAATTTACATTTAATTTCAATCAAAGGTAATAATATTTTATACAAAGGGTTTTACTGAATGAAAATAAGGAATGTTTCTAATGTACATGGTGGAAATTCCTTCACCACCACTATAACCATTATTTTATATTTGGCTTCCTCTAAAATAACTATGTCTTTTAAAATGAAAATACATCCCCTATTAATTTATTTTCATTTCAGAGTATTAAAAAATAGTTATTAAATGAAATTGGTTTTTATACGTAATTTTTCATCAAATTGGATAATATTTATCTTTCCAAAATGGGGTTTGTGATGAACATATTTTATTCATAAAATGGTATATGGGCATTATATGAAACATGTGTTCTTGATATAGCATATCCGAAGGGTTGAGAACCATTATTGCTCTTGAGTGATCCAATATAGATTATTCGAATGGTTGAGCCCCATTATAGCTCATATGTGGGCTCTATATAGCTTATATAAAGGTTTTAGCCCCATTATAGCTCACTAGTGAGCATGATATATCTCATATGAAATGTGATAACCATTATAGATCTCAAATTTGAATGTCCACAATATGGTTTTTCCAACTAGAAGATGTTTGAAATAGTTTTATTTATATAATGCTCTATGTCACCTAAATAATTTGTCATTTCATACTATTAGTTTTAGTGTATTAAATTGAGAAAATTGAATGATTTTTATTCATGTGAAATTTTTTTGTTTCACCCACTCAAAGAGAATTGAATGGGTTATTAGAATTTAACTTGAAAAATTGTATTTCATTATTTTTATGTCCCATGATATGATTTTCATTCTAATCCTATGATTCGGAAATTATTTTCTCAGGGTATAAGGAAGGGTAAGAGAATGAGATAATTCAAGAATATGTTACTATGAAAATACTTCTTGATTAATTTATGTGGTAATATTGATGTTTAGAAAATTGACAGATTATAAATTTCTACATTGTAATTTTTGAGATTTAATGTAATATTTATAGCCTAATTCTAAAAAAAATAAACATAAAAATATCCCCACTATGAATTCATGACATAAAATAAGATTGTGTAATGTTTAAGGTTGGGGCCTTATACTATATGCCTAGAATATGGATCCCACTCTCCATAAAACAACCATGATTTTACAATGACCATATAAATTAAGATAAAATTATGATGAAAATAAACATCATCATGATGAGAAAAAATCCAATCCATCCTGATGATGATGCCAAAGAGATCTAGAACACAAACATGAAATTCATAGACTAAAAAAATAAAATATATAAACAAGACAAGGAATGAAAATTCAATTTACATTATTCTTCCAAAAAGTTGTCACTAACCTCATAACAAAGGACATGAGCACTGTTGGATGTTTAATTATATCAACAATATAACTAATTTAAAATGATTTAGAAGCAGCATAATCAAGTTAATAAATAGAAACATAAGATGAAAATTATATGGAACCTCTCACTATAACTGAACCCACATCTAGATCAACCGAAAACTCATCTAATAATTGATGTTACATCACTCCTAATGACTACAGTTAGAGGAATGTTTTCTTTTAATCATAGTACTACACCAATATAGCCTTTGGAGTCAATGTCCCCTGAACAAATTAAGAAGTTTTCATAGCCAAATTAACTGTCTAAAAATGATAATATTTTCATAAATATGTGTACATATTTATAATAAAATTGAAATATCATCGGGGGAATACAATGTTTCTATAATGATTGAAAGTTAGAGGGAAAATCCCAGTTGTAACGGATGTGGCAGAGGAGGCCTGCCACTAAGAACTACCTCCATAACATTTATTATGATCATCTCAAAGTCTATTTTTCCTTCTTGTGTTAATAAATATGTAACTATGCAGATGATAAGAGGAATAATATCCAATATTTCATTCCTTTTTACTCAATTTATTCATATCAATGTACAATTTCACTATATTGGTTGAAGTATTCATCATAACTATGTGATATAAGATGTTTCGACACAAAACCAATAGGTTATTCTCAGCATTCTGCATGCCATTCAATACTACGTCTAATCAAAAATGAATATACTAAATAATAGTATAGGTGTACACTAACACTGAAATATCTGACAACAATAAATATCAAAACCCCAATGACATCTTCATCATTAGTGATAATGAAAAAATGGAAATAATAAAGTAATAATAAAATTATTCTTATCCATGACCATGTTAGAATCCACATTTTCATAGGAATCCTACAATCACTGATTGGAACATCAATTGTAGATGAAACACACTTCACCTTTGTAATCTTATGTGTATCTAGGATGTTAACATTTAGAATAATATTTTCATGAAACTCTACCACCACTTGATGATAATACATAACCTTTATAGATTGTGATTTCTAACAAAATAACTCAAATGGTCAATCCTTATCCGCCAGAGCTCCCAGTTATACCTATAATAATGCATTATGGACATCTCATACATCTGGTTATATAGAATAAAACTATATGCACAACTTCCTCAAAACATATCAAATACATAGGAGGAATCCCTTGAGAGATATGTTTTACCTTTATAAAGAACCATATGAATTATTCTCATTGGCATACAACTACAAACTGAAATAGGGAAAAAATATTTTTTCATAGAATAATTTTATTTCAATCTAAAACCCATAAGAAAAATATATATTAATAATAAGAAATTAATACATGATATACAAATCCCAACATCACACGTTAACCTGAGTCTCATCATGTAATTATATAGATAGGAACTCACAAAAACCTACCTATCTAGTCCTCAAAATCAAATCTATAGTCGACCTAATGTCCAAAAAATAAGGACACTTGTGTTTTTGCCAACAGTAATACCAAACTGTGAGGAACCTTTCAAAGATAACCTCTTAGTATAGTACCCTACCTGAATTTCCACAGACAGAATGGATGTTCTGGAAACCCTTGGGGAAGGGAATGACTCTTAGGAATAAAAAAGTAGCAATAGGGAATTTTTTCACCATTACGAAATCAAAAAAACTATATATATACATATAGTACAAAGGGAAATAGTGAAATAGATAAATTCATTCCATGACCAAAAGAAAATAAAGGACGGTACTCAACTAAAATGTAGAAAAAAATATCTATGGGACATGTCCAACAAGAATAGAAAATGTAAACAAATATACTACTTCATGTGATCGCATGGTAATACTCATACCATCATACCAAAGACTTCCCATACCCAACTAAAATAAAACAACACTACCTCACTATGGTGGTTATCCATTCCATGAATTGGAATAATAAACATGGTCTATTCACCAACTAAGGGGTTCCTAAGGTGTGAGATAACATGCTCTATGGAATTCCACCCTGATGATCCATAACAAGTCTATATACAAAAATATGAAAAATTATCTATATTAATGAAAAAAGGGAATGATATATTATTTAGTAGATTTTATATCAACAACATGGAAAACCATTTAAATTTTACATATTATATATTATCCAAAAAATTAGAGGTAAAACAATTTCAAAAAAATTTATATACATATTTCAAATAAGATATATTAAATTAATGAAATTCAAGTATCACATTTCATATCAAATCCATGGATGTACAGTAAAATTGAACAAGGAAAACTCATAAGTAACATCACTAAAAAGATCAAACTATGTCATTATAGCTATGATTCTCATATACCAAACATAAAAAAATTACATGCATGTAATATACCTAGACATATGAATAAAATCTAGGCTATAGTATACACCCCAGTAAGTGAAACTCCCAACAGTGTTTACCAAATTCCTAGAAAAATATACATAGAGTGTATAAGAGTACCCCATGAATAAACACCCTAATAGTATAAAAATGAGTCATATGAATACACATTCAACGTATATAACCAAGGCTTCCCATGTTCTCTATTTTCAAAATAAATTCATCAAACCATATAATCCGAACCATGATGTGAAAACAAATTCATAACCCTATTTCACAATGCATTGAAAACTCTTTTCATATATAATGACATGATGAAAACTGTATTTCATTAAAAAACCCATTTTCATTTACACAAATCAAAATAGTCAATCATTCAATATCCAAAAAAATAAATTTAGAATAAATATATTAGAGTGGTTAATTAAATATATTCTTCACATGGAACCACCTACCTCAAACAATGGGTGCACATTCCCGCAATGGGATACACCAATACCAAAAACAAAAAAAAATTATTTGATTTTGTTGAACCAGTCCTAAAATATCATATAATTGATTCAAAAAATGTATGGAGGATGGGGTAGAGCCTGAAAATATTTATTTAACACAAACTGGTCACACTAAAACCAACAATGGAATGACCCCATGAATAATATCAAACATTTAATCTAGAAGAAAAAAAGATAATTACCATCATATAATAACAACTCGAATTATGAAACACAATGGTGTCATTGTGAGGAAAGGTAATGACGACACATAAGGATTCTATTACATGAAGAGAAACCATTCAAATGTCTAATTATGAAATTCTAAAATAATAAATCCCAAAAGAGATAAGGATCCAATAATAACTATAAAATACATTTTAGATAGGGAAAAGAGGTTTCACATTGAATGAATAATGAATCAATCAAATAATGACCTAAAAATACACCCTCACAAAAAATACACGATTTTTGTAACATCTCAGCCTGGCTTACCATCGATCTGGTTGCTGTACCTATAGGTCACATGGCCTCAAGCGCGTATCCTCATACGCCAGAGGGTATCGACTAGTATCGAGGGTCTCTGGAGGTGATAGTTGGGAGACTATACCCTCATATCAGAGTAATGCATCATTATTATCATAGTAAATAAAATTCAATAGTTGAATCAGTAAACAATTAAATGGAATAAGCAAAAGACAGGTAATAACCATTTTATAAAAGGCAGCAAAAGCCAGTTTACAATGCATGCATGTACAGATGATGTTACATTTATGATAGTAGGAAACATTATAGAATGCATTACAAACAATAAAAAAATAAAAGGAATCAAATCCCAAAGACGATCCTATAAGCATCCCAAGATCCCTCTTGGTCCTTTTCTCCTAACACCACAGGTACAAATAGCACGGCACACAACCTAGGTCCTGCAAGCAAGATGGTCTACTCGGGTTCCCCAGTGCAATGGTGGCCTGAGTTGGGTGTGAGATATAATCTCAGTAGGCACGAACCACTAGTTTCAAACCCATTCCAGATAGTATAGAATAATTAAATAGTGAGCAGGTTTAGAGAAATAGGTAAGCAGAATTACATAAGTAAATAACACCCATCCAGGTTCCCAAGGGACACCTAACGGTTATACCAGCTTCGGCTCATTGCCGGTAAAGTAACCTGAACATTTCTCCATATATATATATATATATATATGCATTTATATCATAGATGGTGTGGTGTAAGAATTCCTCCCACCCATTAATAAGGAAAAGAGGCACAAGGTAGGAATGCTTCTCATCCTTATAGGTCAACTGGAAAGGGGTAAGAATGCCTCCCTTCCATAAACAGATATAGATCACATCTGGAGTGGGGTAGACAAGCCTCCCACCCATACTCAAAAAAAGTTTACATAGGGTATTCATGCCTCCCATCCATAATCTTTCAAAGTAAATGGCATGAGGTATGAATGCATCCCATCCCTAATCATTCAATATAGATGTCATTGGGTATCAATTCCTCCCGTCCATAATCATTCAAAGTAGATGGCATGGGGTACGAATGACTCCCATCCATAATAATTCAAAGTAGATGGCATGAGGTATTAATTCCTCCCATCCATGATCACTCATAATCATTATCAGATGTCAAATGGAAAGGGTTATGAATTCCTCCCTTCAAGACATGTACTGTCACACTGGCATGCATGCACTCAACCTTTTTATCATAGATTATGTGACATCAGCATGTACACACTCACCATACAAACATGTCTATTGTATACTGATTATGTCATTACCTCATAAGAAATCACAGAATCATACCGTATACACAGAAGTGAACACATTCACATTCATACTTAAGGAAACCCATTATACGTTTTTCGATCAAGATATCCACATATTCATTTTTCTAACATAATTCGTGCACAATACGTTATCCCAAGGCGTGGTCGTATAACCCTAGTCTGTTCTCTCCTAGTTACATCATTCCATCTTAAAGGATACGTTTATCAATCTTTAACCCTTTTTACCATTTACAGGTAATAATTCATTTAATCATAAGTCATCCCACTATAGTTATCATCTTACTCAATTTTCCTAATCATGGAAAATTGAACCAAACAAATGTATCACAACCTTTTCATTCCCTTTATATCAACAAAGAAAGTTCACATACAAGCATCAAAGAAGCACAATAACAATCCAGCAGACAAGCATAAATAGTCTATCACTAATTTTTATCTTGAAGACAACGCACCTCTGATCGATGAGTTTTATTATTAAATCATTAGTTTAGTTACCAAGAAACCTTTTTTTATCTCATTCCTATAATTCACACGATTTGCACAGAAACATTTAATCGGAACTAAACTTGTATAATTAAAATGCTAAGGCAGTGTAATATTAAACTTGCTATTTATTTACTTAAATTTAAAGGGAAAGGAGAGGGACCCTACATCCTGGTTGATTATCCATCTACTCTGGCTCTTGACATTTTCTAACTAAGATCTGATGCTGCTCCCCCACGAGGCATATGTAATTTCACACATGACCTATGCCTACACAGGATATCCGCTTATGCTCCTACAAAGTGAATTTAACCCGAACCCGCCAATGCACAATGAAAAACATACCAGGACCCTTTAGAACAACTAAGGCATTAATTTAGAAGCTTAGAAAACAAGCCATAGGTAAAACCCATACCTCTAACCAAAGCCAACAACCAAAACCACCCGTAATGCGCCTCTCCTTCGGCGGAGGATGCCCAAACTCAATCCCAAGGGTCCCAAGACAACCTTGTCACAACCCTAGAATTAAGGAAAAATAGGAATAAAAAAACCCCCAATACCTAGGGTTCGTTTGAATCCCACGCGTCGATTGGTAGGCCAAAATATGGCTGGAAGAAAGGAGGACAGGCAAGAGAGAATCTTACCACAAAAGATCGAGCGCAAAACTAGTGTAAATCTGTGGGACGAAGTAAAAGAGGAGTTGGATTGAGGTGGGGCGTCGTGCGTGGAACAAGGGGAGCCCCTCCCTGTGTATCGTGCGGGTTGAGTGTGGGTGAAGGAGATTGTTTAGATTTAGGTTTCTATTTTATTCAATTTTAAATTTAATCAAAATCATTAAATAGATAGGCCCTCACGGTTTGATCCTCACAGTTTTCCAAACCATGTGCAAACCGTGCGACATATTCTGCCTATGAGAGACCCCTCGCACGGGATATGCGCTTGGTTTATGAAAACCACTCACAGCCCTTGTGCAAGACGCTGACTCTTTAAATCAGGCCACATGGTTTTCCCTCAATGGGTCGCACGGTTTGGTCAAACCGTGCGTAGCCCGTGCGCCTTTCTCTGCCTTTTAAAAACCAGCCTCTCTCTCGGGACCGAAGCTCCCGATACATGTTTAGACACTAGGAAAACTTCACCAGCCTTTGCCCAAGCTCAACACCAAAACAACAAAGCGTTTCAAATCTTGGAATTTTGTTCCAATGCATGGTTTTAAAAACAACCCATTCAGTAATCGAAAAAGATCAAATTCCGTCGGGTTTTAGTCCAGTTCAAAATGCGTGTCAATACAAACTTCCCACTTAAGAACTTCTCATCCCCGAGAAGCCTTCAAGAACAACGTACACATCACAGAACTTACAAGGGTCATGAATCTTCGTTCAAATGATCATGTTATGTTCAAAAATGTCCAAAACACCCTTAAGCAACCATTAAACCCTATGACACTTAAGAAACTAGAACTCAAACCAACACTCGTTTCCCAATAAAAACACCAATACGGGTCTTCCTGATCACATCTACCCAGAGACATGAACATGTCTTCATCTTACCAATCATCCATCCACATGTACATCCCTCCATAGATTTTTAAAATTAATCAACCAACTCTAAAATACGGTTCAGACCACCGTTGGAATTAACTTTCAAATCACCCCCAAACATTCCCACGAAGCTCCTAGGGTGATTTGAAACAGATCAAACGGTCAATTCCCCATCGAATTCAAGGCCCAAGTCAATCCATTTGTTCATATTGGGAACCGAATGACGAAAACCGCATGCCCCTCTACCTGAAGACATGCCAGAGAATGGTATGTCACCGTCCTCAGACATTAAACAAGAACCCCAAGTCAAGCCATCTTCGGTAGCCTATTTACATGAAGGTTCGACATAAAGGGCCGACGTATTTCAAACAGAATCTGAATGAGTTTCTCCAAAGAACCTTACATTTAGCACGAACACGTTCATCGAAGCCTATAGCCAACTTTTGATGAAGTTTCCAAGATTAACCCACACAAGAATTCCACACATCTCACATGCAATGCCTAAAGAGAAACATATGATCAATCCCAACGGATTTAAAGCATCGGCGCGGAAAAGGCTAACTCTCTATTAGTGCATCTAAGACGAGGGAAAGATAGGGGACATAATCTTTACTAAAAATAATATACTAAGAGGATTGAACTATTTCTAGTTAATCATACGAGACTACTCGAAGGAAGAACAGTCGAACCTCAACTTGTCGACTTCAAGGAAGGAACTCGACTTCACCTTCCCACACATCCACATGATTTTAAACTCGCATGCCTCAAGGAATTAAAACACAACAAGACATTCCCAGAAGGAATTCCTGGTACTGTATCTTCTACATGGAAGGACACATTTACCAGATTTGACGCAATGCACTCCCAACCTTAAAAGTGACCTAGTCGTCGAACGGAAATGTGATAACCTAGTCGAGAAAAAGAGCGCTTGTACACAAACACTGCAAACAAACGTGTGATGCTACTCCACCACAATCACATCACCAAATAAATGAAGAAGATCCCAAAAAAGGAAACCAGCGTGTCAAAGCACATGAGTCATTCGAAATCCATCCTGATCATTAGGATGAAACAATTCATTAACTTCGGGCCACTCTACTGAGAGGAAGACCTAAAGCCGCAAAAAAAGTTAAAACCCAACAACCACCCATCTGAACAGGGCTGTCATTAGAAAAACAAGAGACCAACAAGGGAAAATGGCACCTGAACAACACCTCACGTCAGAAAACCCATAGTACAACCAATGAATTAAAATGCTAAGGGTGCTAACAACCACAGCCAAGCCCCTTACGAAGATCATGCATCGACCATAACAACGGGTCATGCCAAAAAAAGTTGATAGGCTCAAAATCCAAACATGAAGCCACTGCTAAAGAAAACAACAACCACGGGAATCACCAATGATTCGGTTCCAAGAAAAGTCAAAGTGAAACTCAAAACTACCCCTAACACTTGGGTTTCAACGCACCACCACAATTTCCATTACCAAGCTCTTAACAATTTACCCCATTTAAACTGTAAACATTTAAAAACATAAACCACGCATCAAGAAAACATGCAAGATTCTCAAAAACAACCTGTTATAAACTTCAAAAATTCACAGAAATCTCGTCATTATTAATAAATTGAGAAAAAAACCACACCATTTAAACAAAAGGGTGACCTACGAGTGCCCCATTTTATCTATCCTAGGTTCTTCAAAAAAGAATCCCCAAATTAGATACTCAATTCCTTTTAAAATTTAAACACCCTAACTGGGTTATTCTATACAACACTTTCCAACTGAACTACATGGGTCCAGTTTCACATTTAATTGTTAGAAAAAACCTTTCAATTTCGAAATTATGCATCATTTTTCATTTAATCATTTCACAATACAACAAGACATTACAGTTAATTTGTGTTTCCATTTCATAATTCATGAAGTGCCCATACACATGGATTGAAATTTGACTCTGTTTTTTATCAAAAGTAGAATCCAACCTAGAATTTAACATGCTCACATAAAATATCCCAAGTATATGGGTGGCCATTTACTGACCTAAAAATCACCCATACACTTTATAAATTTTAATTTGGATCCCCTTTTTAATCAAAAAAAAATTACTTTAACATCTTCATTTACGAATCTTTAAATTATTATCAATATCCCTACAAAAATATTCATATAATTCTCAGAATGGTTTTAATATAAGTGTTACCCCTTCCTTGTTGTAAGGCACCCATACACCGTACAATTTAAAATTGGTTCTCGTTCATTCACAACCCTGGTACAACCAAATAATGACATGCAATCATAAGCAGTAAACACAAAACATGTTATATCACAAAAGCATGTTATAATACATAATTATGGAATATAATCACTTAATCATATTATACAGGAAAGCTAAGATGAAACTACTTGGAATGGCACATGCATGAAATGTTAATTCCTACATGCCTAATATGATGAATGGAATGAAGCATTCTTTCCAAATCAGACCAAGGGTAAAATTCATGGATTTTAGTAAACCATAAATAGTAGAAAATACAACAGTCACTCAAGGTTGGATCATATCAACTGTAATAGTAAAAAATATGAACAACAATTCCCAGCCCTGGCCACTTGGTCATTTCCCATACGTGGGGTGATCAGTCCCAAGCACGACTATTACCCAAGAGTCGACACATTAATAATCTCTTGTCTACCAACCCAAAACAGTAAGGAAATAAAGAAACGAAACAGCTCTGATACCACTTTGTAACCTCCCGGCCCGGCTTACCATCGATCTGGTGGCCGGACCAGTAGGTTACATGGCCTCAAGCGTGTCTCCTCGTACATTAGAGGCTACGGACTAGCAGCAAGGGTCTCGGGAGATGATAGTGGGAAGGCTACACTCTCATATCAGAGTAACACAGTGGTATTATAAGAGTAAATAATATTCAATAGTGGAAGAAGTAAACAATTGAAAGGCAGAAGAAAAAGATAGGAAATAACCATATTATAAAAGGTGGAAAACATTGGTTTTGAATGCATGCATGTACAGATGATGATATATTTATGAAAGCAGGATGCATTAGAATAATCTTTAAAAACAATACAAAAAGAAAAGACATCAAATCCCGATGGCGATCCGCTGAGCATACCAAGCTCCCGTTTGTTCCTTTGCGCCTAACACCTAAGGTACGAAAATCACATCTCACAGCCTTGGTCCAGTAATCAAGAAGGTCTACTCGGGTACCCTAGTGCAATGGCAGCCCGAGTAGGGTGTGAGATAAAATCTCAGTAGGCCGGCATTGCCGGTGTCAAACCCAGTCTAGACAGTGTATAATAATTAAACAGTGTGCAGGTATGGAGAAATAAGTAAGAAGAATTACATAAGTAAATAACTCCATTCTTGGTTCCCAGGTGACACCTGACGGTTATACCTACTTCAGCTCGTTTCCAGTAAACTAACCGAAACATGTCACCATATAAATATATATAAAAGCATTTAGATCATAGATGGCATGGGGTAATAATTATTCCCACCCATTAATAAAAAAAATTGGTACAAATTTTAATGCTTCTCTTCCTTATAGATCAACTAGAAAGGGGTAAGAATACCTCCCTTCCATCAATGTAGATTAGCCCGAATGAGGTAAGAATGCCTCTCATCCATATAAGTCAACCGGAAAGGGGTAATAATGTCTCCATTCCATAAACGTTTATATATCACATCTTGCATGGGGTAGACTTTCCTCCCACCCATACTCAAAATAAGCTGCCATGGGGTATGCATGCCTCCCATCCATAATCATTAAAAGTAGATGGCATGGGGTATAATGCCTCCCATCCATAATCATTCAAAGAAGATGGCATGGGGTATGAATCCCGCCCATCCATAATCACTCAATGTAGATGTCATGGGGTTTGAAGGCCTTCCATCTATAATCATTCAAAGTATATGGCATGGGGTATGAATGCCTCCCATCCATGATCACGCATATTCACTATCAGAAGTCAACTCGCAAGTGGTAATAATGCCTCCCTTTTAGATATGTACTGTCACACTGACATGCATGCAGTCACCCATATTTTCATTCATTATCCGACATCAGCATGTGTGTACTCACAATACAAACATGTCTATAGTATATTTCTTTTGGAATTACCTCATAAGAAATCAATGAATCATACCACAGATGTAGAAGAAAACGCATTCACCTTCATACATAAGGAAACCCAAATTATTTATCTAATTCCAGATATCCACATATTCATTTTACTAACATAAGTTGTTCTCATTACGTTATCCCAAGGCGTGGTCGTACAACCCTAGACTGTTCTTTCCAAGTTTCACAATTCCATCTTAAATGACATGTTTATCATTATATAACCGTTTTTACCTTCCAAAGGTAGAAATTTATTTACTCATAAGTCATGCCAGTATAGTTATCATCTTACTCAATTTTCCTAAACATGTAAAATTGACCCAAACACAAGTAGCACCGCCATTTCATTCCCTTTTTCTCAACAAAGAAAGTACACATTCAAGAGTCAAAGAGGCACCATAACAATCCAGAAGTCAAGTATAAAAAGTCTATCACAACTTTTTATCTTGAAGATAGTGCACCTCTGATCGAGGGGTTTTATTATTAAATCGTTAGTTTTGTGAAAAAGCAACCTCTTTTATCTCATTCCTGTAATTCACACGATTTGCACATAAACATTTAATCAAAACTAAACATGCATAATTAAAATTCTAAGTCTTTGTAATGATAACCTCACTATTACATTACATAAATTTAAAGGGCAAGGAGAGGGACCCTACCTCAAGGTGGATCTTTCTGTCCACTCCAGATCTTGATGATTTCTAACTAAGAGCAACTACTACTCCCCCATGAGGCATATGTAGTTTCACACATGACCTATTCCTACATAGGCGAGCCGCCTAAGCTCTGGAAAATTGAATCAACCCCAAACCCACCAATGCACTAAGAGAAACATAGCAGGGCCCTTTTGAACCACTAAGGAATTACTTTAGAAGCTACGAAAAAAAGACATGGGTAAAACCCTTACTTCGAACCAAATCCGGCAACCAAACCGCCCGTATCCGCCTCACCTTCGGTGGCATATGCCCAATATCAAAACCAAGGGTCCCAAGACAACCTTGGAACCACCCTAGAACGAAGGAAAAATAGGAATCAAGAAACCCCCAATACCTTGGGTTTGGTCAAATCCCGAAGGTCGACGGATAGGTAGAAATATGGCTGGAAGAAAGGAGGATAAGCGAGAGAGAAGCTTACCACAGAGGATCGAGCACAAAATTGGTTAAAATATGAGAGAAGAAGTAAAGGAGGAGGCTGGAGGTGGGGTGTTGCGTGCGGCTCAATGGGAGCCCCTCCTAATGTGTCGTGTGGGTTGATTGAGGGTGAGGGAGAGTGTTTAGATTTAGATTG
The DNA here is from genome assembly GCA_963277665.1 of Viscum album. NCBI lineage: Eukaryota > Viridiplantae > Streptophyta > Magnoliopsida > Santalales > Viscaceae > Viscum > Viscum album. The sequence goes on along the minus strand of OY728143.1, from coordinate 48,718,311 downwards.
TTGTTTTATTCTATTTTAAATTTAATAAAAATCCTTAAATAGACCTACCCACATGGTTTTATCCGCAGGGTTTTCAAAACCGTGCGCAAACCGTGCGGCATCCTTTGCCTAAGAGAGACCCCTCGCATAGGCTAGGCGCACGATTTGGGAAACTGTGGGTAGCCTGAGTGCAAGCCACAACATCTTTAAATAAGGCCGCAAGATTTTCCTTCAATGGGCTGCACTGTTTTCTCAAACCGTGTGCAACCCGTGCACCTTCCTCTTCCTTTTAAAAACCAGCCTCTCTCTTGGGACCGAAGCTCCCGGGACCTTTTGAGACACTAGGGAACCTTCTCAGGTCTTCACCCAAGCCAAAACCCCAAAAAACAAAGTGTTTCAACTCTCGTAATTACTTCTTGAATTTCGGTAATAAATACAACCCGTTCAGTAATTGAAAATGTTCAAATTCCTTCGAATTTTAGTCTGTTTCAACACGTGGGTCATTATAGTTTTCAATCCCTTTTCACATTTATTAATCTAAATGGTCTATGTACATCAATGACACCATAATATTTTCACAAAAACTGATCACTAAACATTAATAATCTTGTAACCATTTTCAAGGGGTGTAACTATTCCTGATTTGTACACAGTTTATGACATGAGGCTGGAGAACAATGTACATCATGTACTCCCATTGAACTGCTTGTAAATTCCGGATATATAGCTAAAATTCTATATTTATACTGAAAAAACTCATGGTTAAATCTAACATTCTCTGAACTCAGGTTGAGCCCCATTAATTTAATACATGCTTATACCCAAACCCCATTAATTCAAACAAACATACATACTTGGACATTATGTAATTTTGTCATACAAATAATCTTCATCACTAAGAGTCCCAAGATGAACATAAATAATGAATAAAATGAATAAGTAGAATGGAATTAACTAAAATTAGATATAGGGATATAAAAAAAATGTTATTATATATGATATATCTAAGACTGGTTCACACTATGACTAACTAAGATGATGATGTTGTAGGAATCATATAAAATATTTATTTATATTTACATGTTTCTAAAGGCAATATGCCTATATTATAGATAACCCTAGGGATTGTTCTATATATATGTGATAAAATTTTAATTTTAAGGAAATGATCATTATTGATCTATTTAAAACTATCGACGTTGCTAACAAAAAATAATTTATTTTGATTTAGTATTCTGATTAATGATTTTCCATGATTAAGAGGATTTAATTTTTGATTATCATTTCCCACACTATTCTCATAGTTTTTAGACAATTTTTAAAAAAATAAAATATAATGAAAAAATAATCTGCTAGAAAATGAAATATCCTTCCTTGTGAGAAACTGGATGGATTTAGAGCTATGATTCAATACATTGAGAATATTTTCACACAACACACTTTATCTATTAGTTTAAACCTGGATCATGATTAACATCCAAATGAACTAATGAGGGAGATTCATTTTGTTCAATGATTTATGGAAAAACATGCACCCCATTAAATGGGTCTTCTGATCTACTAGATTCTATGAAATGGATCAGTGTAAGGGGATGTTTATTTTACTTTCCCTAGTGATCAGACCAATATATAGTTCTTTTGGTTATTTTTTAATTAGAAGGCGAAACATATGAATGATGTAATCTTGTTAAGAATATGATTAATGAGGTTAGATTATACTGTACGTAATTACATATGTCTAATTAAATCAATTTAGCTGGTAAATATTTCATATAGTTTGTAAAAAATATTGAGAAGTAATTACATGAGCTTATATGGAAGGATGATGAATCTATTGGTACGTATGAGTAAAATTTTATAATGCTCTCATCATATTATTCATGTTTAATCGAGATCACTGAATGAAATCATGGTTAATTCACCAGCTCCTCGAATCTAACTCATAAAATATAAATATCTCTTAATGTACATTGGATGCTATGATGAAACCATTTGATGTTCACTAAATGAAGAAATTGATGCCTCAAACCCTCATGGTTATGGTGATTCAAAAAAAAATTGAGATTCATAAAAACTCTTGTGGTTAGTCACAATAGTGTAAGAGAATGACTCGGCTTCATATTAGATAATATTATGTGATGGATAATATATGTAGATACAATTCTTCATGGTTCTCGTTATATGAAAAGTTAAATAACAATTTATGGAAGTTATAGTGGTTTTCCTCAAGGTAGAAAACGATTCAACCTCTTAATAGATAAAATTATTTGAATGATAACTTAAGGGAATTCCGGAAATGTATTAGCATATTTTTTAGGTGTGGGAATCTAATCCAATGAGTAAAGATATATTTTAATTATGTGAATATTATAGTAAAGAAAAAAATTGAGTGAGATAGAGGGAGAATAATTGGACACCCCTCACACATTATTTATATAAAAACAAATAGTTTTCTAACTATATTAATAAACACTAAAATATAATGGATAATAAATTTATAAGCCAAAAATAATCACTGGTGTTTGAGGAAAAATGGATATCCTTTGAAACTATAATAAATTTAATATGACTACATTGTAAGTCCACACTTATCCCCGTATTTGGAATTATGGATTCTATGTTAATGTCTATATGAATATTCCATGTGAAAATATTTCAATTTATTGAATCTTTATGAGATTCTAAACATTTATTATATATCCCTATATATATTACATATGAATTTCAAGAATTGTGAAATCATATTTTTTATTCTGAATCTTCCTCTGATTATTAATCAGTGCATGTATTGACCCCAAAAACCAATTTAAATTTATATGGTTATTATAGGATATTATTTAAGGATTTGGGGGTGATTAATCCTTTAAAAGAATATAAAATTATATTTTCTCATTATGTTGGAAAATAATTAGAATATATAGTAATGTTATATAACTTATTTTAGGAGACGTTATGAGTGATTAATATTATTTTCATGTCGGATATTTGAGGATATAACAACAAATCATGTTTTGGATTCCAACATGGCCATACACACTTTGGGGGAGACATGTGGTATTAAATTTATGTCATGGAACTTCATAAAATTTGGGGGTAATTATTTGATGATTAAGTAATATTTATCAAATTTGGTAACAGATAATAATAATTTAGTTTTATGTAATTAAAAAGGCGAAAAGAATTAGTTAGCCTTCTTTTGTGGATATTATGATTTGAAAAAATATCTTTTTAGTGTTTTCGGAATTACAAAATTCATCTCATATATTAATTTTAGGGAGTAAAAGTTGATGTTGAAATTGAAAAATGTGTAATCAACGGATCCAATTTATCTTCTGATATTTAAAGAAATATAGTAATTATATTTTCTTGTGGTCTCTATCCTTAATGTAAAAGTATAATCCCATCATTATGAAAAGGTTCAATGAATAAAATGATGTATTTGGATGTTCATTTCTTATAAATTGATGTTCTTTTAACCCATTATATATTTATGATTTTATTATCATTAAATATATCCTGAATATGTTCTCTATATCTATGCACTAGTCCTTGAGTGTTAGTTTTCTATTTTACATCCATATTTTCAAATTCCACTAATTTTTTCTATTTTAGAAATAAATTAATTTTACCATAATATTTTCCTTTACCAATTCTCAAAGGGATACATAGTTTTAAAATTTTATGTTGGGGTATTTGCACCAAATAATTTTCAAATTTTGTACCAGTGACTATTGAGCACAATGTCAAAATATGATTATACAATTTATTTTTGTGCGGATAATTTGACACATCGAGACCTACATTAATATGTAAAAAATGATTGCAATTTTATTTTTCACAAAATATTGATCCTAAATGATCCATGAAGTATAATTATTTAAATATGAAAAATATAAAATATACATGAATTTTTAATATATAAACATAATTAAATAAATTACTTAATATATAAAAAAACTATCACCAAATATAAATGAATTTGATTATTTCTTTAGAAAAATGAATTCAATTTTTAATAATGTTATATTATACATAAGAAATATATTACACTCTAAATTATTTTCATTATTTTTTGAGAAAATATTATATTTAATATTTGAAACATGTAAAAAAATTAATTCCAAATATTAGCTATATTTTCGAAATCATCATCTCAAAACTATCTTAGAGTTAATTTATATCATTTTTATAAAATGATTCATTTCTATTGATTTGAGAAAAATATGTTCTTTTATTGAAAAATATTGGTTTTATATGAAAATAATATGTAATTTTTTAAAACTATTTTACATGTAAATTTACTTCCATTATATTATATAATGTCCAACTTAGTTCAATAGAATCAATTTTTTAACATTTTTTTAGAAAAAATTAATATGTAACAATTGTAATTTCCAGAAAAATCTATTGTAAATCATGAAATTTATTTTAATCAGGATAAATTAAATTTATATATATTGTTGAAATATTAGAATTCAATATATATATTATATATTCAATCAAATATTTTAATATTCAATTATTTTTCCTTTGCATGATATAATAATAAACCATGTTGTATACTTAATGTGTATTTAAAAAAATGTTAGTTTCTTCACATTTTTTTCCTTATATTAAATTTCATTTAATCAAATTGTGGGAAATAATTTTTATAAAATATATTCCATATTTTGAATTTGAATTCTTAATTTTTTTAAATATTCCTCTTTCATTTTTTTCAATATGAAGAGTTACTATTGTAAAAATTATCTCATTAATAATGGGTAAATCATGTTATTCGTGGTTATGGACATAATTTTTAATCCAATAATTATTTTTCTGGGGAAATTTTACCCTCAAAAAATTATGATAATCAATCAATGTAAACATGTTCATCATAACGACCAATGTAATAATTAATGTAATAAATGATAAAAATATCGCCCCCATTTTTTTAAATATCAATAATATGTCAAATTTGGAAAAAAGATTATTATTAATTAAAAATAAAATAAATTATTATATTGAATAAATTAATTTCATGATATTAATTTATTTACAATATTTTTAAAATATATATTTTCCTTAAATTCTATTACAACATCGATATAATATTCATTTTATTAATAAAAAATTTAAATAAATGATCTAAAAATAGATATTAATATAATATGAGTCATTTATAGTGTTTGAAAAATTATTTTGATACAATAAATAAACATTTTTTGTTTAATGGGATTATAATATGTTGAAAAAAAAATTTACCTTTAGGTCAAATTAAATTGTTAGTGTCAAAATTAACATTCATAAGTTTTCACCAAAAAATAGTTTATATGAAAAAACAGAAAAACATTAAATCATGAAAAGGTGGATAATATATGATCTAAAAAGTTATAAAATATCCATTTATGTTAAATCTTTACCCTAATATGTAAGATGATAACCTCTTAAGAGTCAAAAGTATGTTACCAATTTTAATCTCAAAAATATATTAATAGAGGGATTAAACAAGAAGGTGAAGTTTAAAACACCAATAAATCCTTCAAAATCTTAATTTATTAACATTATTTAATCACTGTAAAACCTTATCTATAAATTACATGATATATTAATTTATTCTAGATAGAGAATAACCTAATATTATATTTATATTTTATGAAAATCCTCATATGACCCTCACCCCAATTATAACAGGGCACCAATCCTTTCTCTTTATCATATAAACATGATCATTATATACCAAAAACACTAAAAATATATTATATACATCCATTCCCATATTTTATATTCTTTTTTCATCCCAAAGACTATACCAAGGGTACTCATGAGGTAATTTAAATGAGTTCCTTAAATAAATATGTAATCACTTTAAGCAGTCAGTTTCATTTTTATATGTATTTCCCTCTCATGATACATATATAATATTAATGAAAGAAAATATTTAGTAAAATAATTAAATCAGATAGTACTATTATTATGAATCAAAAAATTTTATAATCATTCTATCAAATAGAAATTTATGTTTTCTATTTTTCATAAGATTGACTTACTGTCCACATGTAGTTATGCATTTCATTTCTCATCACTATTTTCCCTTTTTTTCTATTTTGATGGATTTATTTTTAATATATTATAATTATTATTTAATTATTATTAATTATGATATTATAATATTCATCTATTTTCCATCATGAATTTAGGACAATGATAATGGAGAACTTATGTATATGTAAACTACAACCTCCATAAAGTGTTGTGAGTCTATTTTATTTTTTATTCTACAGGGATAGAAATAAGGATGTATAATATGAAGTTATATTATATTTATTATGTAATATTTAGTCTATAAATTTTATTTATATATATATAATTGTTTTTTTTTTGATACATCAAAAAATGAAAACAATGTTCATGAGTACGTATCACAAAGAATATCCATGAATGGGGTAATTCATTTTTTAAAATATCTACATTTATGGATAAATATAAACTTTTTATATAATTAATATATATTATATTTAATCATGATTATAAGTTTATATATGAAGGTACAATGATCAAATTTAAAGGACCAAAACTACTGAACAAAAATATATTTGAAATATGATAAATATATCTCCTAAAATGTGATTATATTAATTGATTATTAATGAATTGGTGATAAAATGATATAAATAAATAAAAAATATAATGATATATATTATTGTAGTTATTTAATAGAAATAAAAAGTATATTTATATATTATATATGATGTTCTAATGAATAAAAAGGAATTTTGTCTTATGTTATGGTATTTCTTCTAACATTTATTTCTATGAGACACATACCATTATCACCACATACTTTTGGTGTGGTGTATATAAGACCCATTATCAATTTTATGACTATTAATATGAATTTCTTTTACATTTAATATCTATCTATGGGTTTTTATTTCATGGGGATTATGTAGAAAGTTTTACAAAATATGAAAGGGTTTTGAATAAAAAGATTTATTTTTATTGGGATTGTTTATTAAATAATTCAAAATGATGATATATTATGAACTACCTCTCAGAAAAATAATAATTTTTAATCATTTAGTTACTTACTTAAATTTCATTTTTACATTAATTTTACTCACTTTGTGTACTCAATAGAGTAAAAAATGTTTTTAATGAAAATACAATTTAATTATCTCTTTGATCAAAGAAACGTTTTTAGAAATATAAATATATTTAAATGTGTATTATTGAAGGCATTTAATATTATTCTTTTATTTTTTAAAGAATGTTTTTCCATTTTAAATTTATAAGGTTTTTTTAAAATTTAATTTTTTTTTTTAGTTTTAAAATGAGCTACTTATAAATTTTTCTAAAATTATGAAAAGAATATTTTATTAACTTATATCTGCTGAACTGAATTCCAAACTCCCATGATATATAAATTCCTTGATGTTTCCATTACATATATCCATGATTTTTTTCAAAGAAATTTGATTCATAATATTTTATAAATTTTAAATTTTAAATATATGATTTCAAAATCAATATGATATTTTTTTAATAATGTTTTAATGATCATTTAAATGATTTAATATTCAAAATATAAAAAGTTCTATGATTTTATTTATTCTTTAAAATATAAATGGCCCAAAGATTAAATTTATTTTATTTCTCTATATGTATATAATTGAGGTGAAAATTTATTTTTGAAATTGGGCCCATTTATTGGGTTATACAATGTTGAAATATTGAATTTTTCATGAAAATTGTTAACTATCCTTTGGATATTCAATGATGAAATTAATATGAAACTCATAACTATTAATTAGTTATAATATAATGGGTTTTTTATTTTCTTGTCTCCCAAATATATATTATTTTCATTATGTAATTGGTGTGACATATATCTCTCTCTAATTAATTTGGTAATAATTGATAACATATGAGAACAATACATTATACAAGATCTAGACTTCCTATTCCAAATTTTATTTATGGAGTTAGATTTAATGTTTATATGGTTATGAAAATACCCATATTTCATGTCCAAAAATTATGTATGGATCCAGATTTATTTTCCACAGGTTTTAGTGGGGAACATTCTTTCATTTGTAAATGATTATTTGTGTACCAGACATTATTTTCTAATAAATTATGAATGGACCAAGTTTCATGTTTATAAGATTATATGAGGGACTAATTTCTTATCCATAACATAAATACTATACCTATTTCTATATATATATATGTTAATAATGTTATAATATTATGTTTTCCACATACTCTGGTCTTGTGATAATGTTATTACTTCATGGCTATTATTATTTAATTATATTATGATTCATGACTTCTGAACTTCTTTTTTTTATTCCATGATTCAATATTATGATCACTGATATTTAGGGGATGAGTTTAAAATTTAATAATCATTTTACCATTCCCATATACTAATTATATATTAATTTGATTATGATTGTATCCATTGTTTTCCATTACTATTTTTTGGAGCTCACATATTTTAGGATTCTTTTCCTGTAGTTATAAAGAAATGGATTATATATGTTCTATCTAGTAAAGGAGCTACATATAAAGATATAAGTCAGTGAAACTGTATATTTATTCGATTCAATAGTTTATGTGTTTATGTATACAATGGAACAAGACCTATACAATTCTATTGTGGATAGTTCTGTTATAAAGTTAACAAACATATAAAAAGTTAAAATATTTATGTTTGAAAATCATGGGTTTATATTTTCAATATATAAAAAATATCATATTAATTGATTATGGGGGAGGCATTGGGTAGTTAAATCCAAAACCAATTAATTCCACATATGTTTTAAGAAAATTTAATATCTCTCACAAAAAAAATTATATTTCATTATTTAAAATTTTTATCTTGGTATATAGTTATAAATAAAATATTTTATATTCGATTTGAAATTTAATTCAGACCAATTTTTCTAATTTTTTATTTTTAGAACAATAATTTAATCAACATAATTTCTAATTCAATTATTGAAAATGAAAATTCAACAATAATATTAAAATATTATATATTTATATATAATAATTTTTATGGAAAATTTAATTTTGAGTATTATGGGATCTTAATATGATTTAGTATTGATTAAAATATATGTGGGTGTTAATATAATTATGTATAGAATTAAATATTATATTTGATTCATAATTAGATAAATTTAACTGATTATATAAAAGTTACACAACGTTAAAAAAAATGCCAAAAATCTCGTATCAAAGTGTTAAGGGCTACTGCTTGGAATCCAAGAGACCCATGTTCAAAACCGGGTGGAGGAAAATTTCTGGGGGGACTGTAGCATTACTGTAAATGTTACTGTAGAAGCACTGTATAATGTACTATTTTGTAGTGTGGTAGTTGGAACTATTCTCCCAATTTGGTATTTTTGGCAACCGATTTGGGCCTATGGATCTCATGGGTCTTCATGCCATCAAAAGCCTTCAGGGAACATGGCCTTCATGCCATATAGACCATGGAGTATCCCAATTCACATAGAGCAGACCCTAGAAGAGGAATAGAGCAATAAGAGTAGGAGTCACCAGAAGGAGATCTATCTAGATTAAAAGAACGAGAGGGTATGAAAACCACCACTGAGGCCATTAACCATGTATCTTTTTTATAGGGAAATGCTAGATAATCAGCAATCCAAGGTGGGGAGCTACGCGATCAGTGGTACCGAAGTTGGGGAAAGGTTGTTCTAGTGGTTTGCACCTATGAGTAATGAATTGGGCATGGTATGATTTTAGGCCTTTAGGTCAAGTATTGAAGGTCATGTGGGGACTTGCGCATTGGGCCTATGAGTCGTGTACGAGTTCCCGTTCAATCCTTAAAAGGGCTATTATCCAAAATAAAATAAAAAATAAGGCCTTCAAGCCATTCAGGTAAGAAACACAACATTAATAAAAAATTAATTTAAAAAACAGTACCTATGTTATCATTGTAATTGATTTTCATCTAATAATATTATCTTTATGCCTAAAAATTAAATAAAACCTCTTAAATATTATTGAAATTTTAAAATCAAATACAAAATAAAATTTCCAATATTAAATTTTTAAAAGTGATAATTTATAATTTTTCATATATTCATTTGAAAATAATTCTTATGTTATAATAATACTTGATATTAAAAAATGATAAATATGTGTTTTGTAAATTCAATATATTATTTCCAAATGAACAATTTTTATTATTAAAAAATCTTTTTTTAGTGGTTTCTTAATATTTTAGTCATTTTTTATTAACAAATTTATAGACTTCAGTGAAATACATATTTTTAATGGCCACCTAAAAACAATTTTTTCTAAAAAATAAAGAATGATTAATCAAAAAAATATTCTTCTTCCATGTTCAAGAAAATTTCCATTTTTCAAAAATAAAAATCTAAAATTTATCAATTCATTTATTGAATAAAATATCAAGTCATAATAGTGTCCATTTTTTTTACAATATCATATTTTCAAGTGCTAACTTTTATTAATATTATTTCATACCATTATCCATCCGAATTGGTGTCAAATTTTTTTTAATATCAAATATATTTTATCATCATTTTTTTTAAATTTCAGGAAATTAATTATAATATATCATATTTGTTTTGGAAATAATACTATTCTAAATGATAAATGAACATTATTGTAATTTTGTAAAATGTAATTAAATTTCAATGATATAAAAGGCATCATTTTTATTATTTCTATTAATTTTTTATAATGGTGTTACTTCTATAATTTCCTAGTAATATAATGCATTTGTTCCAATGGTAATACTTCAATATTTGTATTTTATCTACATATATCACTATTACTATTATGTTAATTCTATTATCTATAGAAGTATATCAAAAATATTGACATAATAAGTGGAAAAGATATATTAAAAACATATTTCATTATTATTTTATCCTCATAATGAGACAGACTATGTCAAATCACACCTCTTTAAATAATATCATCAATTTGAATGAGTATCTTCCATATTATATAACACATCATAATTTCGGTATACATTGATATTAATGATACATAATTTTCTTTCTATATCCCAAAATTAATCTCACCTCAAGAGGGCATCTACACAAAAAAACAATTTATCAAAATCAATATGTTAATTTATAACAATATAGAACACAAAATGTTAAACCTTAATTGAACTCAACAACGGGTTAGTCATCATAGGATACACAAGCATGACACACCTCTAATATATTTGGTTGTCCTTAGTAATATATAATATGATCCTCTCTCCATCAGCGTCAAATATTAATATTATTATATATATATAAATTAATATATCCTAAACTAATTAAATCAAATTCACATTCTGGATGAGTTCATATTGTTATATTTATAAACATAATAAATCTCCCAAGGACTGATATTTCATTTCAATCAACTCACAAAATCTATATATATTGTAGAAGATAACTTCAACCAAACTATCATTATTAAGTAATAGGGATCTAAATTCATCTTATCCTAATGTCCTAATACATAATAAATACAAATTGGATAGAATGTGATTACAACACCATAATCAAAAAATAAAATCATTGAGGATGAATATTGATAAATTGTAACTCAGAAAAAATCATTTTTTCTAGGAAATAGTATCATGATTGATTATATATGACGATGTCCTTCCCCACCACCTCTCTAGCTGATAAGGAATTATTTCAATGATTATTTTATTAAATATGACTTTTTGGATGTGTTTAATGATGATAATTTACTCTTCTCTCTATATCTTCGAATTAATGAATGAAACCTAGGGAACACATCTTCTACTACTGTATCAATGTATTATAATTTAATTTATTCAATTAATGAATGTTTCTATCATCACACTAACAATTGTGTATGATATGATATAATGATTCATATTTCCCAGATTATTGTAAGAAATTTAATTGCATAATCTTCTTATATGGTTCTGAGAACACCAAACTCTTAAAAAATAAGTTAGGAAACTAATGTCGAATCCATACTATTGAGAAGATTATCTAAGTAGATATATATGAGAATCATCTCAAAGAACTGATCCTCAATTTCTCTGAAAAACAAGCAAACTAATATTACGTATTGTGTGCCAATAAAAATTCCATAACCATTAATTTTTTTATTCAAATTAATATTCAAATGGAAAATGGGATAACCTCATTCTGGTTCCCCATTTGAAAAACCACTGAGAATGTTTTTCAATATAGTCTCCATATCTAGAAAAATATCTAAACTATACAGTAAATTTTTTTTGAACTAAATACTAAAATATCACATTCCAAAACTCCTGGAACAAAGATATAACTTCACCCACTTAGTGGATACCTATTTGGTTAAAATATGAAACACATCCTAAAACTATTCATTGAACATCTCACCTAAAATTTCTATCTCCTCATAATAAGTGTGGAATATAGCCCACCATTGACATGAATCTCATTAGAACATATTGATAGGTAATAAAATTTAATTCAACTTCCTAGAAAGCTTCAACCATTTTAAAATTTCTACCCCCACCTACCATTCCACAAATTTTGGATCAAAATTAAATCCTCCCTAATTATATCCTTACCATCACTAAAACAAATAAATGATCAACAGTGATAAATTATCTTCATCAACACAAAATCTCAATATATAATATAGTGAATAATGATATATGTCATTAGGATACACCTGAAGGTTATGTTTACAAAAAAATACCTCCAAAATAAAAAAATAAGGGACTTCATAATCTAAATATATTGAATACTTAAGGATAGCTATTAATGATTCATATAAATTCCAATAATATTCCCAATTCAATTGTATGAACAAAAATTCATTATGGATGCTCATTTTATGGGACTATATCACACTATTAGAACCACATAAACATTTATAGTCTGTTTGTTCCATATATTGAATTAGAGTGTGGCTTAAACTCTTATGTCCAATCCAATAACTGATATTAACATCATGTACTATGTTTAAATGATTTTGTCTCCCTAACAACCAATGTGTGATCACTAATTCTTAATCTAAATCATTAACTTGTCTATCATACAAATGTTCTAACAAGACATCCTAATGATGTAACCATACTATAATCCACCATAGACTTATTGGGTAAACTGATGTAACCCTTAATGCTCACATATAATATTCAATGTCATATAAACTAGAAATTAGGGTATAAAATAGAGACATATGATGCACATTTTTCTTAAATACCTATTGAACTATATTGAATACAGTAATCAAATCCATAATAATAAATAAAATGACCCAATTACATGAAATTTCATATAATAAAATACAAAAAGTTGAAAAATACCATGGATACATCTACAGTTCGGATTATAAATACATGAAACTCATTAACAACATCCATAATCAATCTAAACCCTAATCGATCACCAACCCACACCAGCATACCTGAATGTGTTATATATATAGTCTTATATATATATAGTTATAAATTTCCTCCAAAAAAACCATGAATGTTTTGAATAATAAATTTAAATCCTTGTAAAAATAAAAATGAAATAAAATAATTAGTAAAATAATTTAAGCAATACCCTTATTCTTACGATAGATATTACACCATGTAATGCATCAAAATATGTAAAACATTATCAAATAAATATTTAAAATAATGTCACCACCACTACCACTTTCCTATTATACTTATAACTCTAATCAATAATGTCTCATGCCTTGGTCCTCTCATTTCCTACATTAGTAAAACCTTACATTCATGAATAAAAAATAAAAACTATATAATTAAAATGTGTTCCATGTCTAAAAATCATAGTCATGTCACTATAAAATCAATATAATAACATATTTAGATCACGATTCATAATTTCACGAGTATGTAAAAAATATACAATAACCAATTATAGACTATGTACATAAAAACATGTGAAAACAATTATTCCATTACATTTTTTATACAAGTATATGATATAACTATAATCTACAAAAACATATATGTACATGTTAACAATAACCATGATTCACAATAATCCATATGTGTATATATAATATAACAATATATATTTATTGACTTGAAATTCTCATATAGACACTACAAGAGTAAGATGGAACAGGTTGGGGGAGTATTGAACCATCTATAACCTCAACAACCATGTCATTGATAATCACCCACGACCAATAAAATATTGATGTTAGTCAGCATAACTGACTCTGTATGTTGGTCATTAGAAATAAAAGATAATAATGAATATTATATTAATGAAACATTCTAAGGGAATATATCTTATATAAAAACATATCCATAACCATTAACCTTCATAATGCTCAACCATCCATCATTAAATAAATGTGAAATAATATTTATAAGCATTCACATTTCAAGGTTAATTAACAAAATAATAAACATATTAATATTCAATTAGAAATAATTTAATATCACCCCTTCATTAATTAATATATTCGTAATTATTTAACCATATAATGGAATATTTAATCAATTCAGGTGTATAATAACATATTATAAATAACCATTCTCTTTAATCATTTAATAGCTTCACAAATTTTACTAATATATACATAATGTTCTACACGATTAATTAATAATACAATTTACATATTTTTTAACATAAATTTTAATATTTAATAATGTGATTTCCTTGAAAATCATAATTTTATTATATCATTAATTTTTATCATTCATTATTCATAGAACTAATATCAATCTATATCTTATTAATGTCAATATAAGTCAAAACATTTAATGAGATAAAATTATCATATATAAATATGACATATTTTTAAATAAATACTAACTTAATTAAAAATACATACTCATCGACCATAATGGTTTAGTTCATTTGGAGACTAGGTAAACAACCTACTAATTTAGTTATAGATATTCAACATCTCCCATAATGATAATATCATTTTTTGTACTCATCATTAACATACCAGACATAAGAACATTATTTATTTCCTTAGGTATAAAACATTAGAAATGTATAGTTTAGAAGCTCAGTATGGTTAAACATCCGAGACATAAATATGAGATCATATTCAATAATAATTTAATCATAATAGATTGTGATCACGAACATAACATATATTTTAAATTGCCATCATCTGCTAGATCAAGAATTTGATCCATTGAATAATGAATTATCATTCCAAAAGGTAGGATTCAAATGTGTTTAGAATCATTATAATTCATGAAGAATTATATTTTTCATCATTTTTGGCACCAAAATAGGTTAGCGAACCATTTCATTTGTAAATTTTACCTATAAACACCATCAAACATTGTGTATCGGTCCATATCTCATAATTCCCATTTTAGATCAAGCCCACTTACATGTTTCCCATTGAAGATCATTCCAATAATATTTTTTCCCATTGTAGATCAATAATGTTGAATTTTCCCCCATTATTATCTCATGGTATATAAATATTTAACAATTGCATTGGAGATATATATTTGTCACACATGTCCTTGGTAATAATGTAACAACCATCCCTAGTTGAAATGATACAACTGTACTTTTTAATAAAATAGACTACATCAAATAATCAATACCATTCATATTTTTTATAAAAAATAATAAAAAATTCCACATATCTGATCCCGTGAAACTAAATGGTTTTCATAAAAAAATTTATCATATCTGAATCCAATAAAAGAAAGGGGTTTAACAAAAACCTCATCATATCATTATGGAAAGAAATGAAATGGCTCCATAAAAATATTTTAATCATAAACATAATCCAATAAAATAATTGATAAAGGTGATATTATTGGATCATTATCCTTGTAAACAATATGTAATATCAAAGAATAAAATATTAGACGGAAAATGATTTTGAATTTTCACTTGAAACATTTATTAATAAAAATAACTATTCTTTGAAAATGCAATTTTTAAAATAAATAATTAAAAAAATGTTATTTATGACCTCTAAAATTGAAAATATTTTTCAAAAAATATAATTTAATCATTAAAAAATTGTATAGTTATGATTTTTGGTAATTTTAATCAGGCTGTAAATGATAAAATAACGGTTCTAATCACATTTTCTGTAAAAGGAAAACAATCCTTATTTAGAAAAAAAGATTCCATATTTTTAAAAAAATAATAAATAATGGGTAAAATTGATTTTAAAAAATCATTGGAAATTTTTAAAATGCTTTTTAAATCATTTTCTGATGAAATGGATATAGAAGAAAATGGTTTTTAAATTAAGTGGGAAATAATGTATATTTTTTTAAATACATTTTTTGGTATATTTAATCATTTAGGAGTAACTAATAATGTGATATCATGTAACCTCCATAAATAAAAGTTTTATAATAATATTAAATATTTTAATTGGACTTTGATAAGAATATCTTATCATTGGAAACATGATCATAAATAATCTACATAAGAAATTAGATTGTAATGTAAAACATTTACCAAATTGGTATGTTTTGAATCATAATCCCTATAAATGAATATAATGAAATGAAACAATAAAAAAATTAAAATTACCAGATTCATGATATAACATGTATTATGGATAGTATGTATAGCTCATAAAATTATATTGGTGCGTAATATAACTTAGGTCCCAAAATAATATTTTAGAAAAAAAATACCCTCTCACTTTTGTAATCTTTTGAATCATAATCCAAAATAACTAATAAAAAATGAAACTATAAATATAATTAAAATAATAATATTATTGTTATAACTTTTATAAGTGGATGTATATACACCATACAAAATTAACAAGTTTTGAATCTGGAATATGTATCCTAGAAATAAAAGAGACACTCAAAATACCTTAACATATGTCTTGAATTCCATTGTACACATTCAAAACTCCTTTAAAATATATGTAATTTTATTAGAACTATATTATAGAAACCAAATTTTATATATTATATATAATATATTATAGTTATTATCATTTATTATTTCTTTATTGACAATTTCTAGTTAAAATAACATTTCATATAATAACTTCTTTCTATTTCATATGTGTTTTGATTTGGTATTTTCAGTCCACATACATCAATAAAGGTTCCATAGTCTACATAATGTTATCCATGATATAAATAATATATTTATATTCCATATATATATATATAGATCAATAAATAAATATTTGAGTTTGAAAATGAAAAACATCATTCATGGTGATGGTAGGTCGTATGTACGCATGACCGTTGTTTCCATTTTCATGATGGATTAAATTAAATAATTTTAAATTATATATTACTGTAAGATCAAAATTATTTTTATATATATTTCACTTATGTTAGTTGGGCCTATCCTTATTACACTCTATCTAAATCGAATTTGAATAAACAATTGTTTCCTTGCATGAGGTGCTACTTCCAAGTACACATTCGTGATAGTATTGTATTCTAAATAAATGGAATTTGTGATTCTATATTTTATGTAGTAATAAAATAATTACAATTATATCATAAATATCATATATAAACATCAAATACCCCAATATATCAGTATGTTGAGGTTGGTTATGGAAAAAAAATCTATTACCGTGGCGGTAGTCCCACTTACAGATGATTTATGGTTTTGGATCCCATTTGATGAAAGATGATAATAATATAGTATATTACTTTATCATAATAACATATTATTTTTGAAGATATATTTTTATATTTAAAATAATTTTACATAAATTAATGTTGTATGATATGAAATAATAATGAATGATTTTAAATACTACAAATACATTTTAATAGAACAACCCCCATTATATAATTTATTATGGACCATAGGGTTAGTATTTTGAGATTACAATAAGATATGTATATTGGAAAATTTTATTCAAAAAGGATTTTGACAATGATTGGTCTCGGAAAAAAAACATCATATGTTTGAAGGTGTGGGGAGAGGATGTGAGACTATATATTTAGGGAGGAGCATTATTTTTTTTAAATAACCAAATCTAATCAATAATTTGAATTCACACTAACCCCAACTGATTTGAAAAACGAAAATAATGGATTGTCTAATTGATTCGTTCATGAAAAAACAACACAATGTAACATCATGTTTCTATATTCCACTCAAAGGTCCTCCATACATGGTTGGCCACATGGAATCATGTGAATATCCCCAAATTCAAGAGGATGGCGACTATAAGCATGGACCAATTTGTTTTAGTAGGGGTACTATCCACTCAGTTTTCAATTTTATCATATAGGATATCTAATTATAGTTCAATAGTGGTTGCAGTAAACCATACGACCAGATTTATACAGAATAACGTTGATGGTATAAATAGATACTTAAGACATATAATATACCAAATGATGATTCATGTCACCTGATAATATAAAACAACAAAAAAAATACACAAATAATATAAACGATAAATGTCCCAAATGTAAAAAAATAAGAAAAAGAATTCCAATATTTTAACAATCCTTAGTATGGTCTCATTCCCTCAATTTCCTTAGAATAATATCATGTACTTATAGGAGGCTTTATTACATAACCTCCACTATCAATCATATAATATATTTAAGTCCAAAAAAGTGCAATAAAAATTGTGTGAGACTAAATCCCAACAGGAATCCACTTGTGGTATATTCCAATCATTCACTGAAAATATATAGTTGGTAGTATGATGTAATAAATGAATTAGGTAATGATATACTCAAAATTAGTCTTATTACATGCAATAAGATTCATTTACATACATTTCATTAAATTAATGTTCATTTAATTATTAAATTAAATTAAATTTATATGTCTTGAGATCCAGATCAATCATGTAATCCCTCATGTATGTGGAAGCACAAAAGATTCCAAAAATGTCTATATATACATTAAAAGTCAAGATTGACCCCATGAATGTTCTTTTCCATGGATATGTGTAATAATTCATTTCATTTAGATATAAATTTAGAACCGGGTATCGTTCAAAATATTCCTATGTTGGAATTCAAGTATCCATTTAGGTGCAATGTGATTTAACACCCAACAACCCCATCCCCGGGGAACCTCATAGGAACCAAGTATCACTCTAGGGGATGTATAGTATCTCCCCCAAAGAATCAATCCACTGCAGACCACCATTTGTTCTCGAGTATCCCCCATGGAAATAATTATAAATGACCTATATGATTCTATCCATATAATCCTTCAATTAGATCCATATATCACTCATCATGTAAGTCGTGGTTCATTAAGTAAATCCATGGCTTCCCTCATTTGGATCCATGTATCACTCATGACGTATATGGTTTCTAGGAATTTAGTCTTTCTAATGCATTCTAATGTGAATCTATGTTTCATCCATGGTGTATGTGTAAAATGTCACAAGATTACATCCATACCATTCCAATATTAAACCAAATATCACCCATTCCTATTAAACATTTCACTAATATCATTTCTCTAAAACAATTTTTTAAACAAGAAATGGTCAAATCCAATAGAATTTAATATAACTCAACATAATAGGGTTACTAATGTACTGACCAACCTCATAGTCCATGCATTTAATTTACTCACATGGTTAAAACATGATGAAAATCTTCTCATCCATAATAAATCCATTATATAGCACGATATCAACATAACACAGATGGGTGATAAATTCTTTGGGAATTCAAATACTCAAATGTATTTTTTAGTATAAAAATACTAACAAACTTATCAATCAATCATGTGAAATAGTTATCAAATAAATCAAATGTAAAAAATGGAAATTACAAAAATTCAATCCAATAATATAAATTCATTGCATAAACTCTAATTTACTCTAAAGGGAAATGAAGTACAGTCCAATAAAACATAAAACAATTAATAAAATACATGAGTTATAAAGAAATTCAAGAACCTCACACACAAAATTCATTTAATAAAAAAATCAATTCCTAAATAAATTAATAAATTTGATCTATTTAACAATTCATAAAATACATCCATGATTAGGGGTAAAAGGCATGCCTTATAAGCATCTGAGCCCAAAATTCATAATGTTCATTTTAGGGAAACTCAACCATGGTGTGGTTAATATTCATTATATTAAACCTAAAAATATTATTAACCCCCTTTAACATAATTTTCCATACAAATCAATTCATGGAATTATGTTCAATTTAAGAGACATCATGAAATTAGGCATGCAGAACACTGACATAAATTAAAAGCTCGAATCAATGTGACAAGGATGATACCACCTACATTAAATCCTTTAAAGATTGGTTGTAAATTTTGGATCCTGATACCATCTATATTGAAAGAAAAGGAAACCAAAAATAAAGAATGATAAAATATGGAATATGAACTTAAATCCAAATAATGTAGAAAATATCCATAAAATTGTAAGCGTCAAAAAAGGAATTAAGTCTCTACCATTATCTATCCAAAGAGACAAACCATAGGTGATTCAAAGTCTGAATAGTGAAGAGATATCGATTCTATGAATAGAAAAGTTTGAGAGATTTCTGAGGATCCTTTTACTATATAGGTAAATATATAACTCAATTTAGGTTATAATGGATTTTTAATATAATTGAAATATATACAATTTAAAAAACAACAATGGTATCATGGTTAACTGAGATGGTTTATTATAATCCTTGGGGAACACACATAGTTACAAAAAATTATTTAGAAAACATGTTAAAACTGTGTTAAAAACCCACTATCAAAATCAGAACAAATGCTAATTCAGGCCACACTGGCATTCATCCATTCTCCCCCAGTTTTCACTCACCGTCCAACGAATTTTTTTCACCCAACACAAGAGTTCCAGACCCCAGACCAGCACTAGACGCACTCGAGCCCTCAATTAAATCAACAATCATTCCCATTATTCAATATTTATGAAATAAAATTAAGGGTTTATGAAAAAAATATTATAAACCTCATTGGATAAGTGTTTTCTTAACCACAGCAAAAGTCTTGTTTTAAATTTTTTATTCCTTGTCATTTAATTTTATTTAAAATTTCCATATTATTTTTTCCATGAAAACATTAATTTTTTATTTAACATTTTGAATTATCAATTAAGGATCAAAATAAAATGATCCTTACTCTATAATTATAGACAATAACACGAAATACTAAATAAAATTTATGTATTAAAAATCATTTTGAAGAAATTTTTTTTAACACATGATCATCCAACATGCAAAAACTCATTTTAGCCTTAGTAATAATTATTCTTATTTTTGATATTTTTTAATATTTAAGACATGAAATTAATTTTAACATATAATAAAATAAAATAAAAATATTACTTTTAATATGAAATAAATTTTAAAAATTTCATATCATATAACTGGATGAACTTAATTTATGAATAATTTTGGAGACATGATGAAAAATGAGCTTCTCAAAACTGAATAATTTATATTGAATAAATGAATTTTGTATCATGTTTAAATATTAATTTGATTATAATAATCTATGTAGATTAATTATAATAAAATTTTACAATTTAAAATTATTAATCAATTATGAAACAAAATGTACCATTATAAACTCTTTTAATATATATTTGTTATTAATAAAAACTAGTAATATTAACTATTCATCATAAAAAAATTATCTTTTTAGACAAATCCAAAAAAAATAAAAAAAATATCGAAATTTGAATCCAAAACATTATGTTCCTTTTATAACATAAATTATCATTAAATTTTAAAAATTAATTTGTTTACTGGTTTAAATAATAATTAAAATACATTTTAATAGAAATGGTTTTTTAGGGGGAAATTCTTTTAATTAAAAAATATTCTATTTTATTTTAATATGGAATCATTTTATACAAAAAATTAAATGAATATCTAAACTTATATTAATAGTATATAATAATTCCATTTTTAAATGAATTTTTTTACTAAAAAGTATATGTTCAAAAATAATTATAATACAATGTTTCGTTGAAACATGGTGTTGTCTATAATTCAAGCTATTAATGTATTAAAATTTATTAAAAAAATATAATAAAATATTTGAATGTTAAAATAAAAACCACATAATTTTTGTTATCACTTTAATTTTTATTACGTTGTTAAAATAATTGAGGTTACGTCTTCCTCATTAACTTATCTAGTTCCCAAATGGCTTCCTCATGCTTGTGGTTTCACCACAAAAAATTGACATGATTACGGGTTTTTTCTGGAACAATCTCTATATGATAAAGAATATACATTGGTTAATCCTTATAAAAATATTCATTATTTATAAGTATGACCTTTGAGTTAACTACATTTGATAGATCAGTTATATACATCCTCGTAAGAGATACATTGAAAAAATCATGAACCAATGAGAGGTCTATTTGATGTTTCAAATGAAAAGTCCATGTCATGATATTATTAATAATTTCAATTTAAATAATATATCTATGTAAAAGTTTTTTATTAATTCAAAATCAAATTAATTTATCCTATTTATTTATTCATAGAAACTCCATGTCACAAATATATAATTCTAGATCACAAAAGGGGTTATTATAAAATCTTTTTTTGAAAAATATGTCATTATTTTATGTGAATTTGAATTAATATATCCTTATCAACCATCTATTAATAATTATCATCACCCAATAGCATTCATTATAAATATTCACAATATGTCCAAAAAATCATGTTTTTTCAATCAAAATTGTATTCCCTCTACAATTCAGATGGATCATTAATAGTGTTGTACATTTTAAAAGATTACCACATACATAATAAATATTCTGGAACACTGAAAAGTGTTAAGTCATCTATTTTATTGGTTAAGGGAAATCAGTTTTTAAGTTAATAGACTATTTTTTAAATATAATTATTCCCTTTGGACGTTTTTGGGATTCCAATCAAAAAATCCAAATTCATTTTTCCCATATATATTCTAGTATAGTTAATGGTTGCAACACCCCCATTAATTAATTTTCCAATATTCGAAATTATTATACATACCATGTATTGTGATACATAATCATAAATATCAATAATCATGTTGTCCCAATAGAAATACTATTTCAAATAGTCCAATTGTATTTTCTATACCCTTTTAATCCTTTAGATTATGTTCAAGCCTCATGGCATTACTAGATACAATATGATGACATTCTACCAACTGCTTATGTATGCTACAAAACTATATTAAAATTATTCCAAAAAACACTCTCCTCTTAAAATATGTGAAAATTAATTCAACATGTAATATAATATAAACATTAATGGATCCCTAATTCATTAATCATATGTCCATTAAATAAATTCATCCCCAAATAATTTATCTTCTAAATCATATGAAAATATAACGGTTTTTATTTCCATTACTTCAACTCATAATATCCATAATCATGATAATATAGTACTATAAAAAATACAAATTCTTTCTATAAAAATGAACTTACTATCAACCATAATCTCTTATTACCCTCATGATAACTAAATCAATTATGATAATATTTCATGGACTCAAATATGTTTCCAAAAGATAAATCACCATTTCTTATAAATGTAGGATCATATACTAGATGTAAAAATTTCTATTGGGATCCTGGTTACATATATTAATTGATAGAATATAGAATGTTATTTCATTATTTTAGAATTCAAGTTGAAAGAGAGATATATTGATTATAATAACGTCTAATTTTATTAAATGAATAACAAAATTATTTTCATAGACCTCATTCATAAAAACTCCACCATAAACACCTAACATTAGAGATGACTATAAGTGTTCCATAATTTTCACAATTCACTTTTTTTCTTTGTGATTTCATAACCATTTTTATTTTCTATATACTTTAGTGATTTTGGCGTGTATCCTCATTTTCTTTTGGATTATGGAATTTATTTTCATAATGACCAATGCCCATGAACTTGAAGCACTAAAGTGTTGGTGTTTCATTCATTTGATATTTCCTTTTATTCCAAACAATAGATAACATCTTCCTATAATATCAGAATTTATCTTCATTGTGACATTCATTTTCAAAATTAAAACATGTTTTAGTCTGATTAAGATAATTTCTTAAAAGTTTCCTTCTACCAATTTACCATCAATGAATGAAGATCATATTTTATCATTTTTTTGAGTTTCCATCGAATTCCATATTTCCTTACATATTAATAGGATGAGACTGATTTGTAACTAAATTATACATATCCATAATTTTTTTTTTAAAAGGAAAAGCCTCCTTTATTAAATGCAAGAGAAAGAGGAAAGCAGAGAAAAGAAAAGAGTACGGGAAAAAACAGGGAAAACCCCAAACAATGACTATTTCTTTACCTTTTTCAGTAGACGCTGAGTTAGCCTTTGCTCTTCTTCTTTTAAAGCAATCAGCTTCGCTTTTTCACGTCCTCTTCCACGACCTCTAGATCGCCCTTTGCTAGAATTTGCCCTGTTCGTAAGAACTTAAAGCCTTCCCTGCAATGTCTCAGCATCAGTGCTATCAGAACCCGAGCTATCCTCTGTATCTTCCTTTCCATTGACAGAAGAAGAATTTGTTTTAAGTGGCGTCATCCTTTCTTCTAAAGTAGGCTTCTCAACCGCCGTAGAGGAAGCAACCGGGGACAGTGTCTTCTTGTAAGAAACAATATGAAATCCTTCATTATCCAATAGGGGTTTTGCAGAAGAGTGAAAATCTTTAGAGATGATTGGAGAGTCATGATCTAAAGTTTGTTTACCATTTCGATTCCCAAAGGGAATCAATTTCCTTTGAGAGAGTTGCTGATCAACCGCAATCTGTGCTTCTACTTCTCCTGCCTGCTCATTTCCTTTTCTTGTTGAATCAACATGTTGGACATTATCCGCATCCATACAAATCTCAGCCCAAGACTTCTTCTGATTTTCAGGGAAAGTACAAAACTTGGGCGAATCTGTTCGGTCTCCCAAAACATCAACTTTATATGCCTCCTCATGAGCGGCACCCTGCACCTCTTTCTCAACCTAGTTAGCAACCGTGCTCAGCTCTGGCGTACCCAAGTTTTTGTCGTCTGGAAGCAACAACTGTGATTCAGATTTCCCAGCAGTGGCTGATTTCCCCTTCTTGAGACAATTATTGACATTATGGCCATGCAATGCACAAGAACTGCACACTAATGAACGCCGACAAGAAGAAAGATCATGACCAAGGACATGGCAGTCTTTGCAGAACTTAGGCATTTTTTCATAAACGATCTTCAACTCAATAATATCTTCATCAGTAGCAAGCATCACTTTATCAACAAGAGTCGATCCCAGTTCAATCTCAACCATAAACCTAGCGAAGTGGCCAAAACGAGCAACTTCCGTCTCCTTATCAATTTTGATTGGTATGCCAATAGATAAAGCAATATCATATAATATTTTAGGATGCCAAAGTATCCAGTTTAATCCATAAACTTTAACCCAAACCTGCGTCGTAGTGTTATCAACTTCCAAGGAGTTGAACTTTTTATCCCATTCCCGAAAATGAATAATTCCAGGTTTGAGGGCAATGGAACCAAAGCCCCATGCTCGTACTTTTAATTCAGCCGTGGGGAAAAGCATATGGAAATATCCCCGACCAAGCGAGATGCACTTCCATGTTGAGAAGCCCCATATTAGAGAAATACGTTCCTTAAGATCATCAATTTTTATAGGTTGTGTACCCTTAGGAAGGAAAAGGCGAGCAATAATTGAGAACTCACCCATTTTGAGCCTTTCGGAGACCGTAATAGGATCCGCCTTGATGTGCGCAGTATTCCCCTTTCTTCTAATGTTAGATTCATTCCCACCTTTGTGATGAACAAAGGATCGAGCACTGCCATCCTTTCTAACAGCCTCAGAGCTCTCCATAGCAGGTTCAATTGTACCTGCTCTAACAGCAGATCTATCCAGAACTGGGATGGAAACGCCAAATGGGACCTTTCCAGCAGCCACACTATCCTTTGACCTGCAACCGCCCTCAATACATCCCACGGCAGGCACTGAAGCCGTGTTCACCCCTGCATGTGATGAGCTCACGCCGCCAGCGTCCAGACCCACGGCCCCTGCCATCTTCAAGGTCCTGCATCCCTCGGCCGGCAGCTGCCCGACGCTCACCGGATTCGCCACCAACTGAGATTTCGTCGCAGCATCAGATGTCATCGCCATTGCATTGTGCGGACCATTGTCATCCACCGGGACGTCACTGACAGCACCGGACATCGCCACCGAAGCAGAATCTCGCATTCCACATGCAATAGAAGATCGATGGGAGTCAAACCTCCCAGGAGGAAACAGATCCGCCGCAGGAAGCATCATCGCAATCACCAAAACCCTAGTCACCGCAAATCGTAGAGAGGGAGAGTCTCGCCTCTCTCACCCCGCCCCTCCTTTTCATTATACATATCCATAATGATAAAACATATAATGAATTTATCATATCAAATAATTTACCATATTCTAACTTCCTTAATTTAATTGGTTTTAATTCATTGAAAAATTTAACATCCCTAATTTCATGTATGATGTTAATAACATAATTTTACCCCATATCTATCGTAATATTTTTTCACATAGATTAAAATAGATTTTTCATCCATATATATTATCTCAAGGAAATAATTCTCTATTTTTATATGAATAATAAACAAAATGTTATTATGAAATTATATTATTCTAAAATTATTAGACTCCATGATATTAAATTTACCTTATCACCTCATATAATTCAATGGATTAAACAATTGATCCACATTTACTTAAAACGGATATATGAAGAAAATTGAATTTTAGATACTTCTATCATTTCATATTGGAAAATTTCATTCCAATAGTATGGATCCATTTCTCAGAATCTAGTTGATTAGTAGAACCAGTAAATGATGGTTGACATTAACTCATCATGGACTCAACATAACATCGTTCCTACCTTTTCTAAATTTAAATTTATAAATGATTCCTAGACAATAAATTTTTTGTGAGCCTTGAAATAATATTTTTCATTCTATAAACTATAAAATTTTTTTTCTCGGGAGGAAACTCATTTTATTTTAGATACAGATCGTATTAACATTGACTCTTTTGTTTCTATCAATTTCAAAAATCCAAAATAATATTGTATGAAACTATAATCACAATCAGAAAACATATTTTGATGAAGAATAATTCATATTATGTAAAAATCATGACTCTTTGATTTCAATATATGTCACCTTATGTTTATACTAGGTCATTAATAATAATCATCTATTTAAATTAAGCATCATGATTCGTGATGTTTTTTTTGAATTTCCATATCATATAAGATGAGAGTGTCAATTAGGTGATTAGAAAGTCCTATTTTCGTAAACTATGTGATGATTTATACCATGTTTATGTGAAATTTTTATGGTTATCACCCATACATAACTGTGTGCTTGAGCCACATCCAATTTTATTATCTAGATAAGATTGTAATTTGATGAAATCCAATCTCTCCATTATTTAATAGAATTGTGTTAAAGTCTTATTTACATATACTCTTATGAAGACATACCCTTACAAATATACCACGAAGTATCATTAAACATATATGAGGGGATCTCACTGAATTTTTCCTAACCTTATTTCTGGAGGTTAAAAAAACCAAGCCTTTACTACCAACTGTAACATTCCAAACATATCATAAAAAAGTATCCCATCATTTTGGTATAATATTCTCAACATTTCACATATACATAAAAATTTACTATAATGGCTTCGTAGCATTGAATACTAGGTACAAAATATTTTACATTAGTGATTTATTTTCAATATATCCAATATATATATTCTTTATTTTATAATATCCCTATACATATCATTCTAAAATATATATTCACATGTCTTGGAAGATAATCACGATAAAGGGTGATATCAGATGCTAAGTTAGGGTAAACATGAGAGATACAATTATAGGATCATATAAAATAATATGATAATCATAAAGGTATGATATCGAATTATAATATATAATTATCATACACAACCTATCACATTACATAAAAATGAATCATTGCATAATCAATTGTCATTAAAAAAATATAGAATTTATAATTGTTTGAAATAATAATTATTTTTGAAGCATAATATTATTTCATTAAAATGTTTTTCAAATATAGGGATAGAACCCATTTCATTTTCACGGTTAACTACAAAGACCCTAAAAAATCTCTTTTAATGTAACATCACTTATTTCCGATTATGGACTAGGACCATATTCCTACATCCATTTGTGAATAAATCCCATCATCATGTTTCCCATTATAGATAAATCAAATTGACATGTTTCCCATTTCTATATCATGTGATATGATCTTTTCTTTATTACATAGATGTGTATATAGGTATGGCCTATCTATTATAACAATGTGACCACTATACATGGTTATAATATAGCAACCAACCTGAAAATTAATGTAACTCACAAAATATAATAAAAACTATAAAAATGCTCATAAATATCATTAAACATTCATCATATCATATCTTATGAAACTTAATGTGCATATAAACACAATTATTATATTAGAATCAATGAAAACAAATAGGTTTCATAATCAATTCATTATATTATATTTTATATAATGGAAGTGGGTTTCATAAAAATGTATCCACTATATGAATAAACAATATAAAAAAATAATAGTAGTGGTATTATTGGATCATATACCTAGAAAAACATATGTAACCAAAAATTTATTTCTTCTTATGTAGATTTTTTTTAAATATCACTCAAAACATATATTGAGGAAAATAATCATTATTTTAATTTTTTAAAATAAAAATAAATAAAATAAATGGGAAATAAAATTAATTAAAATTAAACAATGAAATGTATTATATGATATCTAACCGACTTTTTTATGAAATAATTAAATTATGTTCAGGTCATATAGGATAGAACATAGATTCTTTATAAATTTTTGTTAAAATCCAAATAATACTTTTTTTGAAAATAATATGAAATTTTCTTTTAAAACAAATTTTAAAATGTAAAACATCGGTAAAAAAAATATATGAATAATTTTTATGATTTTAAAACATTCATTAAATGATTTTTTGAAAACATGGAAATGGTAGAAAAAAGGATACCAAAAAAAGATTAAAAATTGAAGATTATTCATAGAAATAAAATTTTGGTCACTTTAAAAATATTATAGATGTAAATTAAAAGATAAATAGTTTAATATAGAAGTAAAATGATTAGATGAAATGAAATGAGATTCTTAACTGTGTGATCATAATATTTCATCATCAAAAACATAATCAAAAAAATTCCCATAAACAATGAGAATGTAACAAACAAACATTTACCACATAGCTTTCCTTTGAATGATAATCTCAATCAATGAATGGCATAAAATTGTAATATAAATATAATGAAAATAAAAATTTTAATGATAAAAATATGTATAAAAGGAAGTATATTTAACTCATAATATATGATTGTTACATAACATATCTTCTGTAGAAAATATGGAAAATCGAGAAAAAAACACATTTACATCATCCGTAATAATTTTAATTATAAGCTCCAATAATGAATAAAATAATATAAACATTAAATATCAAGAAAAAATTATATTAATTATATAATATTTTGATTTTGATTTATATACACTAAAAAATAAACGATGGGTGAATTTGGCCTATGTATTCTATAAATACATGAGAGACAAAAAATATCATCCATTAAGTCTAGAATTATATCACAGTCATTAGAAACCCCAATATAAAATACATTGGCTTATTATAAATAAATTATAGTACCATTACATATATATAACACCATATATGTTTCAATTTTTATTTTTCACCATCGATATATTAAAAAAATCATGTTAAAATAATTTTTCTGGTAATAACATCTTAAGTTTTCATGAGTATTTTAATTTTTTTATTTTTTGTCCATTCACAGTGATCATTGATCCATAATATCTAGAATTAATACCATTATGTATATATAATATATATTTTCATTAAATATTTATTTATAGTAATATATATATATATATTAGAGATAGTGACTTAAATACAAACATTAATGAGAAGGTAGGTCATACGAATGCATGGACGCTATTTCATTGTTATCGATGGGATAAATGGAAGAAAGGTAAATTATATATTACAGTTACATATTATTAAATTTCACATATATAAAATATTTTAATTTAAAATATCATTATTATTTTCCATGTAAATTTTATGTGAAGAATGAATCACATCACTATATGAGTCGATAGTTATTTATATACATGAGCAATGTTATTGTATTAAAATTGATTAGAAATTAATAACGTATGTGTGATATTTTAGTTCTTTATGTATATTAATATCATATATAGAATATATTACTATTAAATTTTTCATTATATCCATCCATGATAGGCATATATTGAAAAAGAAAAACATCAGTTCACAAGGTCGTAGTCTATCGTACACCCGATTAATGGTTTCATTTCCAATTTGATGGAAATGGATATAGATATAGTTTATTATATAAAATTAAGAAAATAACATTATATATTTTATATTGGTTTTATTATATTTTAATTGATGATACATAAATTAATTTAGTAAGATAATAAGTAAAAAGTGATTGTTTATTAAATACAATAACCTTCGCATAGAATACCCACATTAGCATATAATATCCAGTTCCATGGGGCATGTATTTTGGGATAAAAAGAAGTACTATAATACGGATAAGGATATTTGGGATTAAATTATGATTTTTGGACTAGAAAATGTGATTAATAGATTTTAATTAGTTAGGGGAGGAATATACCTTTTATAATTGTGCATGAGTGGCATTATTATAAATACTAAATACTACTCAAAAATGGAAATTCAAACTCACTCCAAGTGCTTCATAAATTGATAAATAATTTATTTTCAGAATCATATGGTCCATACACACCTTGATCAAAATAATACACCTTTTTATACATGTTACTCTTTATACATTAAGATTATTTTATTTTACCATATTAGTGTTCATAGTGGTAACATGTATATATTTATTTACCTAGGTAATTTATCCTATAAGAATAAAATTAAAATGAGCTATACAGTATAATTGAAATCTATTTTTTTTAATTTCATATCACATATAATAAATAAATAACATATATATGTCTGGAAAATTAATTTTAACACATGTTCATGCAATTAGAAAAACCACAATTTAACCATATTCACTGAAATTAATATCTACTTTATTTTTTAAATATTTATATCTAGAAATCATTTTTAAAAAAATTTTATTGAATAAATAATTCAAATTCAAAATATGTAATCCATTTTATCAAATTAAAATAATCGATATTTAAAAAATTAATTGAATATTTACTAAAAATATGTGATGAATAAGTTATTCTCCATAGAGAAAATTTTGAAATATTTATAATGAGTCTACCTCATAATTAAACATAAAGATTATTCCAATGATGGATATTATATTAAGTATGTTATTCTTTAGAAAAAATTTATTTCAAAAAAAAATTAAACAAATATTTACACAACAAATTCATTTAATAAAAAAGGAATTTTTCAATTCAAGCATCAATACTTCACTATTCATTGAAAAATTAATTTTTTCTACAAATTATTAAATATTCACCATAAAATTTTTTTTACTTGTTGATATGAAAATTGAATTTTTTTTTCCAAAAAATAATTAAATGTCATCAATTTTTTATTTCAAAATAAACAAATCTTTTTTTCAGAATAGGTATTTTCGACGAATATAATAAGAATACTCAAGGTTATGTACATTTATAGAAATATGTTTTCATATTATAAAATCCATAAACATTTTATTAAATTTTTTATTCAAAACGAATCATTTTTTACTTCTAGGTTATAATGTTCAGTTTTATGTAATAATATTAATGTAAGATTATGGCTCAATAAAACTCTCTCTTACATGTAACACATGATATAGGATAATTAAAATTAAATTAAAAAGATTATATTTGATAGAAGATAATGGAGATAAAAAAAATATAATTATATAGTAATATAAATAATTAACATTTTCAAACTATGTATTACATCAACCTCGATCTAAACCTCACATCATTTATCTAACACCTTTCCCTGCCATCCAAACTATCCCACAATCTTCAAAATCAAGCCTATAATAGAGAAATGTCTTGTATAGCTCAATCATAAAATAATTAAAAAAAGATATCATGTTTTTTATATTAATATATACAATATTTTATATATTAATATATCTTTGAAAATTACCAACAACATAAAATATTGATGGGAAATCAGAAATGCTTCACCACAACTATACAAGATTTTATCAAATATGATCCAATAATATTCACCCAATAATATTAATTTTATAGATAATAATCATTCTTTAAAATTTTAATTTATATATTTACTATTATTATGTTTTATCATGTACTTAAGGATCGTTTTTTTCACTATTAGTGATAATCATCAAAGAATATGCTCTAAGAAAAATATTATCATGATAAAAAATTATAACGAGTACTTATAAACTAAATGAATTCATTTTTTATTAACGTAATTATAATAACATAATTAAGTTACATAACTGGATTAATATTGTTAAATAATGTACTATAACATATACAATCAAATATTATAATCATTCACATTTTTTACAAAAAAACATGATAAAAAAATACAAGTTTTATAATTAATGTTGTTTGAGAAATTTTACCGTCCAAAATATTAATTAGTACTATATAATTCAAATTATTAAAATATTTTTATTTATTTAACCATTAAATAAAATATCATGAAAAATTCACATTCATCTATGAAATAGATTATATTTTTAGAATCAATTAACTCAGTAATGTGATTTAAACATCACATAATGAGAATAGAATATGGATAAATAATTTAAATATTGGATCCTCTAAATGAACTAATGATTATTGATTACATCATCCCATAATTAATATACAATCAAAAAACAATAATAACTAAGAGAATTTATGGAAGAAAAACATCCATATAATATTAATAATGAGTCAAATAAAAATAATGCAAATTGGTAGGGGAGATAAATTTGGATGAAGGTTTTCATTATACTAATAAAATGAATAAGGATTTATCCTTATGAATTATGTTTTATGAAAATTTTTCCCCATCCTTCTTGGTTTATCTGGAATTATAATGAAATAAAATAAATTTTGAATGAATACAAAAATTTAAAAATTAGTCCTGAAAAAAATATATTTGGTATAAATAGATATCCATCACATTTTGACAAGCCTAGATAATAAGACCGTATTTTTATCACCCCATGGGGATCCCTCATTTCATCACATCAACAACTATTTTTTGTACAAATAATATTTTTCACTATATAGTCCTGTGTATTATGCAACAACATAGAATTATTTTAATATCACATTGTAACTCCCATCCCTTTTTTATCATCCCATCCCAAACCAAACAAATCATGTAGTGTGGACCAATAAACATGACACCATTTATCATTAAAAGATAAAACCATTTTAACTGAAATCCATTTCGTTATGGAGTGACATAAATTATTCAAAAAATGTCTATAAATTTCTAAATGGAAATATAACACTATATCGACCGATTTTTATGTTTTATACCGAACCAGGTGAAGTATATGGTTATTATCCATTAACAATTTCCTAATTAAAACACTTCATACATCTAAAAAATATGACTATGTCATGAACAAAATTCCCAAAATTATAGTTTCGTATTGTTCACTCCTAACTAATATACCCAACCTCTAACACATCCAAACACCTCATCATAATTTCCAAATCATCCATTCCTCACATAACCAAACAGTCACATCATGATTTACTATAAAACCAGCCAAACCCATTCCCTCACCCTCATGGAAGCTACCAAACACCCTTATCATCCACAATACCCAATAATTTAAAATGGAATATATCTAATAATATGTTCCCCTGAAATATGTAATACAAATTTTTCTAGTTTTTCAAATATATATTTGAGATAATGAGAATTTATTTTCTAGTTTTTAAGAAATACATGGAAAATATTATTTATCATTAATTATTACTATACAATTATTGTATATATAGTCTTAATATTGGTCAATTAGTAATTATTTTTTTTGAAATATTAATATGATCTCATTATTTTATATTTAATAATAATTTAATTGAGTCTGTAATGTATATCAATAAAAAATAATTGATATTAAGAGATTGTTTTTCAAATATTTTACACAAATGTCAAAATTTGATTTATTATTCTTAAATAATTATATTTTAAAGATATGTATTTATTTTAAAAATATATAATTCTAAAAAATTTAATGTTATGTGTATATTATTATTTGTTTTCAGAGGTACATAAGGAATCACAATTTTTTGTGGTGATTATTTTTAAGTATGAATATTTGTATTTCTGTATGATTTTTATTAATTTTTTATAGAGAATTTTGGATTTATTTTTATCAATCATAGATTTAGATAATCCAATAAATTACATTTTTTTAAATATGTTTCATAGATGAATAAAGGTTATGATAAAACACTAATTTTTTAATAGAATCTAAATGAAAAATATATCTTCTATAAAATGAATATTCAATTTTACCAGGATAATTTCATTAGTAAGAAACCCGAGATTACGTAGAAAATATAGTTGAAATATAATATTTTTTATAATATTAATGTAATTAACTCCCTTGACCAATGTTCAATATTGATTTTTGGTTGGGTTATATTGAACAATATTTATCTGGTTATATTTTCATTCCACCCAATAGACATTTAGTACTTTTTTATATAATTTTCGACATTATATATCTATATATATATTTATATATATGAATTTTTGGATGATTTTTTTTTGTAAAATATATTGTATAATGGTGAACCAATGGAATCATTTCAATATATTTAAATCTAATTGAAATTATTTTATAAAAATGTTGATTATCAAATGTTATTAAATGATTGATGAAGTATTTCAATGAAATCTAATTTTCAGATATAAATTTAAGTGGTTTAATTGACGTTGATAGGTTACTATAATCCATTCATTCAAAAAGATAAAAATTACAATTTATAACCACTTATTAAACACCGATTTGAATATTAGTTAACACAATAATACATTTCGATCACTCTATAATGTATGAATTAAAAAAATTAATGAATCAAACCTTACTTTAGAATTGTTTAAAAAAGTGATATTCTAATATTATTATCAATATTAAATTTTCTAAAATTATCATTCAACAGAATAAAATTATGATTATTTTAATATATATAATATGATTTTCAGGACCATTTAACGTTCAATGATATTAAAAATCAAATGGTTCAACAGTTGATGAGATTCGATTTAAAAAATGGTATAAATTATTTAGGATGATTTAAATTTGTTAATGGGTATTAATAATATTTTTTTATAATTAATAGATATTCAAAGGATGTATTCATTATTGTTATAAGATATTTATCATTTTATATATGTGGGAGATTATATAGATGTTTGGAGACATTACATGTAACATGAGTTTAAAATATTATTTCCCTGAAAATATTCACTAGATTAAACTAGTGAATAATGAGTTCAAGGTGAAGCCAAGTAATTCCCAAGATTTATTAAATAATATTTATTTCAAAAATATTAATTCTTACAGGTTTTTCACTTCTTCATAGATTAATAATAGTGATACAAAAATGAATTTGAAATCATTACTAACCACTTTTAAAGTTAAAAACAATAAATAAATAGTTATTAATTTACATGTGAAATCATATATAGTAATTTAAATCCATATAAGTTTACATGGATTTCATAACAAGTCTATTATTTATTTTATTGTTTTTATACATAATTTATTAAAAAAATTATTGTTTCTAGCAAATCATAACCAGTACAAACAAAATATATATTTATTTCTTTTGAAATG
Source organism: Viscum album (assembly GCA_963277665.1). Classification (NCBI taxonomy): domain Eukaryota; kingdom Viridiplantae; phylum Streptophyta; class Magnoliopsida; order Santalales; family Viscaceae; genus Viscum; species Viscum album. The sequence continues at coordinate 48,682,464 of OY728143.1, read as the reverse complement.
ATTATTTATAACATTTGTATATATTTTATCAATGAAAAAAATATAATATATTTAAAATAAAATAAAATAATATAGTGTAATTTTAAATAATTTATTATATTTACCAATATATAAAACCAACTCATGATTATAGGTATAGTCGTCATATTAAATTTATATCCAATTTTCATAAAAAAAATCATAGTATTCTAAATATATTTTTAGGAATAGATAATTCTTTTATTTCATAGATATATTACTTAAATATATATGCATGGTGTGAGTGTTATAAAATATATCATATCTTTAAATTTATGGAGTAGGATTATACCTAATTTTGAGAAATGAAAGATGCCTTTTGGATTGTTAACATCGTTAATACAAAGATACATTGATTGCATAAAATGTTAGGTTGAGTAATTGATTCTTTCTATTTAAATTATCATTCTAGAAAAATAAATTTTTAAACTTCATAATTATACAAATAATGAAATTAAAAAATATACAAATTTTAGAAATCTTTTGATCCATGATTTGGTATTATAAATGATTACAGATAAATCATTCCAATTAAGTAATTATAAATATTTTCAATCATGTCATTTGTTGTTTATATTAGTTGAAATACATTTTATAGTAAAATTTTATGTCTTTATAATATAAAAATTTTTTGTGAGAAAAAATATCCGCCTCCACATAGTAACACTACCTATAATGTACTAACTTGATTGTTTTTTATTAATACTGAATACTGTGAATATTAATATTTTCTTTAAACATTTTTGAAATTTAAAAAGAAGTCCATAAATTTTATGATATATATTTGGAAGATTTTAGTGAATATTCCTTATTATTTTTAATAAGTTAAAAACATAGGTAAAATATTTCATTTGAACCACTATATAGATTTGTAGTGAATTTTTAAGGGAAACTGTCATGACCCCCTCCCACCAAAGATTCCCCTCCTGAGCTAGACATGGTGAAAGGGAGATAATGACCCCCTGAGTCCCGCCTCCAGTAGGCCCTAGGTTGGGGACTACCACCAAGGGTATGAGTTTTCACAAATATGGGAGGCATTACCATTTTATTATTTTAAGATCGAGAAATAGGACAAGTCAACCACCAAAAAAAGGAAAAGAAGAAGTTTATAGAAATAAACCCAAACCAATACCACATGCATGTTTAAACAATTTTATAACCTGGTGCTAGTACAAGAAAGCTCAAAGTACAATATCAAAAGAAACAAGAGTATATCAAATGCAACAACTCCAACTATCTGACTAGTAGGGTCCTGTGTGGCCCTGGTAGTCCCCCTGGATACCTGAAAGTAAACGTAGGGTGAGAATAAAAGTATACTCTGTAGGGAAGCCTAAAGATCTCGTGCATAAGTGGGGAGACATCCTAATGTCCCATGAGAACAACAGAAGAAACCTAGTAAGGAAATCTATCCACCCAACCTCACTAGCCACACTCACCAAAAACACAATCACAACAGGTAGTAGTATATAAAAACAAGAGTATTGGGTACCCCGCACCATTTTCCAGTAGTTAGTTGCTCTTCCTAATGGCGAATGTCCTGACACTATCACACTCTCCATGCCCGCACACACTTGGGCCTCACAACCACATATTCTGCCCGCACACACCTGGGCCTCACAACCACGTATCTCGCCCGCACACACCTGGGCCTCATCCCGATGATTATTGGGAAAAAGTAGAACTTGCCTGAATATTCTTGGGCTAAAACCATCCCAATCAAAACCTACCCAAAGAGTCTTAGGTGTAAGGTCGCCTCAAGCCATCACATCGTAGGGGAGAAGGAGCAAGAAAGAGCTAGTAACTAAGGGAAAACACCCTCTCCCATGAGATGGGAGTGTTCGAAACTAAGTGATTAACATGTGTGGGGTGTGATAAAACACAAAATATACATATATATATATATGTATACCAAACACACAGCCCAGCCTATGTCTTCTAAACAGAGAAACCGAGCACATGCCTCGACACTACTACTACGAAGTATGCATACTAAAAACAACCCCAACCCCATTTAGGTTTTCACGTTTTAGAAGAATTAGTTTATTAAGTTCTTTAACTACTGGACAATTATCCACAACCAACCACATTGATCGTTCGTAAAACATTTCTCTGCCATCCACAAATCAAGTTAGAAAAACAAAAGAAACACAACCAAGTTCCTCTTATCAACCAACCAACCCATTGATTATTAATCCCGTTCCATTCCCATGACCCACCATTCATTAACTATTCCACTTTCTATTTATTATTCACAACCCATAGCCCATTTACATTCAAACCCATCCTTGCAACCCTACTTCCAATTTCCATAACCACAATTGCACCATACATCATCATCCCTTGATACAATTTATCGCAGCCCTGCTGCCCGTCACCCACATAAAATTCACACCATCCCACAACCAATCAACTGTAGCCCCACTGCTCACACGATCCACAACAACCCACAAAACACCCCCATCACATGCCATGTTACCAAGCCAGCACCAACATGTTCATTATTCCATTTTTTTAACAGGTATTATCACACAAGGGTTCCATATTTTAAACAGCTAACTTTACGTGATTAACCAAATTCCACATTACACATTGTTCCATCAACAAGAACCCTATAAAAAGATAGGGAAACATTTAATTTCGCATGAAAAGGCCCCCAACAACCATGATTTTCAGTAGGCAGAATCTCATTCAATTCACAACATAAAATCACAGGATATAAATAATGTAACTACATTCAAAAACATCCCATCCCCATTCTTTAACCAGTTATTATCATTATTTAAAGGTTCAACTATTTCTCATGAAAATAAGAAGATACACACCCTGCTTGATTCAAAATTTAGAGAGACAAAGGTAAGATCCCTACCTCAAAAGGTTCTGATAGCAATGCTCCCCCAGATCAACCTTAGAAGATGTATATCGGCGTCCATCACATCTTTTGGGCCCCATAAAAACCTCCTCGGGTGGAAGTTGGAAAGTAAAGGCCGAAGGAAAAACAACGGATCCAATCTCGGAAGTTCTGCCTCATTGTTGCGATCCCGTGGCCACTGACAGATCATAAATCAGATCTCAGGCGAAGAAGATATGGAAGAAAGAGCCTTCGAGTCTTTTGGGAGAACTCTGCTCAGAGGAAAGGGAAGGAGAGGGGTGAGTTGAAAAGGAGGAGGGGACCCCTCCTTTTATAGGCAAGAAAATCAAAAATACACGGAGTGTACTTTATGGTACACGGCGTGTACTCGGTTATTTCACATGGTCTTCACACGGCTTCCAACACGGCTCTGTGACCATTGACTGGTCAACACACGGTTTGAGGGTAACGCTTACGTGGGGAGGGACTACAAGGCATGTAGTACTTGATACATGGCGTGTACCCATTTATTTCACACGGCTCCAACACGGCACATGACCGTCGACTAGTCAACACACGGTAATGCGTACGTGGGGAGGGACTACATGGTGTGTAGTATTGGATACATGGCATGTACCCATTTATTTCACATGGCTCTAACACAACACATGGCCATTGACTGGTCAACACATGGTAATATGTACACGGGGAGGGACTACACATTGTGTAGTTTGGGAACACGGTGTGTACCTATTTATACCACATGGAATAGATACAGCTCCAACACGGGGTAAACCCGGGAAGGGGGTACACGTCGTGTACGCAAACTACACGGTGTGTAGTTTCAAAATTCTGGAAAGTGTGGGAAAAGTCTATTTTACCCTCCAGAACACTTCGTGGCATTATTTTTGAAAAAGGAATGGGCTGGAGAGGTCTGGGCCATTACATCAGATACCTCTTAAAACATTCTCGTCCCGGAGAATACAAAAACCAACTCAGAGGAACCCAACATGATACCTCTTAGGGTTCTCATTATAACAGGAACCCAACCAACAAACCTAATCATATGTTTTAGGAATTCCTTCTCTTATGTCGAGATATAATCCTCTTTAGGTGGCACTGAATCGACCGCACAGGTTTAATTGCATCCTCATTAATGCATCTCGATTAAGAATTGGGTCATCCCACTTTCATACATTAGGATTTTTCAACTCGCACTACCCCCAACACCACCCAACCAACACAATGCCCGAACACGTGGTTTTGGGAAATTCCTTCTCTTATGTCGAGATATTATCCGCTTTAGGCGGCACTGACTCACCTCCGTGAGGTCAATCACATACGTATTAATGAGTCTTGATTAAGGGTCATGTTTTCCCTTTCCCCACACATCCGTACATGTTACACATTACCAGGGAATAAGGAATCAAAAGGTCCCACAACCGACAAGTCAATAATTCCATATATCAAAGATAAAGATTATATCATCAACACAAAGCTCAGAAGAACAAGTTAAAATAAAAGTCAAAACAACTCCGGGTACTAAGCGTGCATCTGGGTCTCCCGCTCCCAAGTTCTCTCCTCGAGGCCGCCATGCCTCCACAACACACGAACCAACGGAATGGTTCGTCCACGGAGAACCTTCTCTTTACGATACTCAATTATAACTGGTCGTTCCACGAAGGTCGCGTCATCTCCCATATCTAACTCTCCCAAGTCGATAACATGAGAGTCATCGTGTATGTACCGACGAAGCTGGGAGATGTGGAAGACGTCATGAACCTTCTCCAACTGAGGTGGAAAGGCCAGCTGATATGCCACCTCGCCGACACACCTCAGTACCTCAAAAGGTCCGATGAACCTAGGTGAGAGCTTGCTACCTTTCCCAAACCTCCACTGCCCCCATCGATGGGAATCCTTCAAGAACACATGATCTCTCTCCTCTAACTCCAAGGGCCTCCTTCGACGATCAACATAAGACTTCTATCGGCCCCGATCTGCTTTCATCCTCTCACGTACAATATGGACTTTCTCCGTGGTTCTTTTCACTACCTCTATCCCAAGAGCACCTGTCTCACCAACCTCTTCCCAGAAAATGGGTGAACGACATGGCCTTCCATATAAAGCATCAAACGGTTCCATGCCAATAGTAGAGTGGGAGCTCTTGTTTTAGGTAAACTCTACTAAAGGCAAGTGATGTACCCATGATCCTCTGAAATCCAGAACGCATGCTCGCAGCATGTCCTCCAACGTCTAGATAGTCCACTCTGTCTGCCCATCGGTCTGGGGGTGGAAAGCAGTGCTAAGGTGTAGCTGGGTGCCAAATGCATGTTGTAACCCCCTCCAGCCTCGTGAGGTAAACCGAGTATCCCAATCAGAGATGATGGTCTTTGGAACTCCATGAAAACACACCACCTCGTCTACGTACCTCTGCTCTAAGGTACTCACCGGGCCCGACTCCTTAACTGCTAAGAAGTGGGAAGATTTCGTCAGTCGATCCACCACTACCCAGATAGCATCATAACCACCCTAAGGTCTGGGTAGTCCTGTGACAAAGTCCATTGAGATGTCATCCCACTTCCACTCGGGGACATCTAAAGGATGCAACAAACCACCAGGAACACGGTGTTCAGCCTTCACTTTCCGACACACTAGGTATTTAACCACAAACACTGCCACTTCCCATTTCACCCCGGGCCACCAAAACTGTTCCCTCAGGCCTTGGTACATTTTTGAAACTCCTGTATGTACCTCTAAGGCTGAGCTATGGAACTCACGGGGAAATCCCTCACGCATTGTCTCCGAGACAAACAACCTTCCATGGAAAAGAATCTGATGTCGGATGTCCTCTGACAACCCTTCTGGAGTGTTTCCCTGATCGACGCGATCCCGCATCACTTTTTCCTCAGAGTCCCCCCACAGAGACTCTTCCACCTACTGCAACAAGGAGGACTGCATCGCCATCTGAAACAAACATCCTCTAACACCATCTACCCTGGCATCCAAGTGCAAGGCCGGAAACTCTCCCATCACCTTCCAAGAATTAGTAGTTTCTCGAACCACGTCCTTATGCTACTTCGTGCTAAGGGAATCAGCCACAACGTTTCCCTTACCTTCAGTGTAAGGGATCTCAATGTCATAGTCTAGGAGAAAACTCGACCCATCTCTACTGTCGAAACTTTAGGACATGCTAGGAGACGATAAAATGCAGGCTCTTGTGATATGAGAAGACCAAAAAGTGCTCCCCAAATAGGTAATGTCACCACAAATTCAGTTTGTACACAACTGCTGCAAGCTCTATGTCATGGTTGGCATAGTTACGATCGTGAAGGCGTAACTTCCTAGACCCCTAACAGATCACTCCCTTCTTCTGCATCATCACGCACCCCAGACCAAGGCCAGAATCATCAAAAAACACCTCATACAACGACCCTTCCTCTGGAAACCTGAGTATGGGAGCACTGACCAACTTCTCCTTTAGGTAGTCGAAAGCCATCGAGAATTTCTCGCTCCATTGGAAGACCTGGTTCTTCCTAGTCAAAGCTATCAGTGGAGCAGCAACTCGAGAGAAGTCCAAAATGAACCTCCGATAGTAACCTGCTAACCCCATGAAACTACGAACTTCTGCCATACTATTGGGTGCTGCCCATGAAACAAATGCCTCCACCTTCGACGAGTCCACTCACACTCCATGCTGAGACACTATGTGCCCAAGGAAGTGTACTTCGAGCGTCAAAAACATACACTTCGACAATTTCCCGTAAATCTGGTGGTGTTGAAGGATTTATAAGACTTCCCTTATATTCTCAACATGCTCCTCCTCTAATCTTGAGTAGATAAGGATTTCATCAATAAACACAACGACAAACCGGTCTAGAAACTCTCGGAAGACAATGTCTATATGTCCCATGAACACAAACGGTGCATTTGTAACTCCAAATGGCATCACTACAAACTCGAAGTGCTCATACCTGCACCTAAAAGTCGTCTTTGAGATGTCACTATATTTTACCCTCAGCTGATGATATCCAGACCATAGATCAATCTTGGAAAACCAACCTTCTCCCCTCAGTTGGTCGAAGAGATCATCTATCCTTTGAAGGGGGTAGGAGTTCTTGACTGTTACCTGGTTCAACCTTCGGTAGTCTATGCATAGCCTGAGACCACCATCTGCCTTCTTCACGAACAAAACTGGAGAACCCCATGGCGATAAGCTGGGTTGAACAAAACCTTTCTCCATCAAATCATAAATCTGAATCCACAACTCCCGCAACTCCGAAGGTTCCATCCGATAAGGGGCCATCAAAATCGGACGGGCACCTGGCTGTAAGTCTATCCTGAACTCAACATCACTTCGGGGGGTTAGGGGCACAACCTCCTAATGAAAAACATCGAGGAACTGCCCAACATCCTCTGGGATATCCATCATCTCTGTATCAGCTGGAACCACTGATAACCCGCATAACAAGGAAAGGAGAGGCTTCAAATGTTGGATTCCTACATGATAGCTCCTCTCTCCGTCAAAAGATATGTGTTTCCTATCCACATTGGAGAACACAACCCTTCTCCGAAAGCAGTTGATAATGGCACTAACAGAAAACAACTTGTCGATGCCTAGGATGACATCATATGGCTGCATCTGTAATAGAAGAAGGTCCCCACTAGATTGATGTGGTCCCAACTTCATCCCACATCTCCAGAAAACACAAGATACACTGGTCTGGCCTCCAACTGGTTTACTCAGCACAAGTGGTACAGAAAGTCTCTCTACGTCTAGTCTCAAAGCATGGGCTAGACCGGGTGCAACAAAAGAGTGAGAATCTCCCGAATCGAACAAGGCAGAAACAAGAGTGACGAACAAACAAATCGTACCTCGCACCACCTATTCTCCTGCTAGAGTTGTCAACTCTGTTGCGTGCAACTGTCCATTCCCAGCTCCTCAACCTCTCTGATGTCATCCACCTCCCTGACCATACCCTGGTCGAGGTCCCTAAGGAGTACCCTGAGGTAGGCCTCCTCCAGCAAAGCCTTCCCTCGAAAGAGCATGGTCCTGCTGCTACTGGAAGGGCCTCGCCAGCAACTGTTGTTGCTGAGGTGAGCGCTGAACCTGCTCACCTCCACCATACTGAGCTCGGGTCGGGCACCGACTCTGAACGTGCCCAAAACCTACACAAGAAAAACAATTCGGTCCTGGTCTCATGAATAAGGGATGAGGACCTGAAAATATGAACTAGAACTACTGGGGCCTGCTCCCCACTGGCCTGAACCTGGATGGTCCCGTCGCAGGAGACCTGCTGCTGACTGCCTTCCCCTTCGACGAGCCCGGCTGGATCCCCTTTCGAGGTGCACCTCCCAGCGAGTGCATCCTCTCTACAACCCCTTCCTTCTTCAGTACCTCCATGTACATCGTAAGGGTGAAGGGGGTGATAGCATACTGGAGCGAAGGATGAAGTGCCTCCTCCAAACGTCTCACCTGCGACTCCTCATCCGGAAAGAGAACCAGAGCAAAGCGTATGAGATCCTTGAACTTGATCCCCATCTATCGGAATGACATACTCCCCCAGCTGAAGGGAGAGTAACTCCTGCCGCTTCTCCGCCTTGATCATGGAAGAAAGGAATTCCTCTCAGAATTCCTTCTCAAAGTCAGCCCATGGAACCTCTGCCTCGATCCTCTCTCCAAGGTAGAGTGTCCACAACTGTCGCACCGCACCTCTCAGCTGACTGACTGCTAGGGGAACCTAGTACTCCCTCAGAGCACAGATCAAGGTAAAGGCGGTCCCTAGCTCCTCAATCCACCCCTCCGTCTCCATATCCGAAGTAATACCCTTGTACTTCTTGTGGGTATGCTGCTGAAGAGAATAGAGAGTCTTCTTCCACTGGCTATCTTCCTCCTCTCGGTCAATCCTAAACTGATCGCCTGCCTGAATCTGCTAGGCATCGGCCATCTGAGCCTCCCGGGGATGATGTCCAGGTGCCATAGCTGTACGGTAAACAGAGATCACCTAATCCTAAGTAGTAAGGAAATTTCTCAAGGTTTCATTTTATCATTTTATTTCAATTTCGTTCCTAGAACACCCAAATCCAGTAAAACACAATCATGATGATGCATGTACCTTCCCTAGGGTCTCTACCCTGCAATCAATGAAGTCTCACTTGGTCATTTGGTAGGCTCAGAGTCCTTGCATCGGATCACGGGGGGACCCTAAAATCATATGTCCTAGCCGGTCTTCCCTGGCCTATGTCACGCACCAAGATTAACAAACACTTTTTCCCTAACATCCCATCCAATCCTCATTGTGCCTCACTCCAGACTCCATCCTATCTCTCAACCATCAGCTCTGATACCATACTGTCACGACCCCCTCCCACCAAAGATGCCCCTCCTGAGCTGGGAATGGTGAAAGGGATAAAATGACCCCCTTAGTCCCACCTCTAGTAGGCCCCGCTTTGGAGAATATCACCAAGGGTATGAGTTTTCACAAATATGGGAGGCATTACCCTTTTATTATTTAATGATCGGGAAATACGACAAGTCAACCACCCAAAAAAGTAAAAGAACAAGTGTATAGAAATAAACCCAAAAAATCCCACATGCATGTTTAAACAGTTTTATAACAAGGTGCAAGTACAAGAGAGCTCAAAGTACAATACCAAAAGAAAAAAGAGTACAACTACTGCAACAACTCCAACTATCCGACTAGTAGGGTCACGTACAGCCCTGGTAGTCCTCCTGGAAGCCTGAAAGTAAAAGTAGGGTGAGTATACAAGTATACTTAGTATGGAAGCCTAAAGCTCTCATGCACAAGTGGGGAGACATCCTAATATCCCATGAGAACAACAGAAGAAACCTATCAAGGAAATCTATCCACCCAACCTCACCAGCCACACTCACCAAAAACACAATCACAACATGTGGTAGTATATAAGAACATGAGTATTGGGTACCCCACACAATTTCCCAGTAGATAGCTTCTCTTCCTAATGGAGAACGTCCTGACGCTACAACACTCTCCCCGTCAGCACACACCCGAGCCTCACAACCACGTATCCCACTCGCACACACCTGGGCCTCACAACCATGTATCCCGCCCGCACACACCTGGGCCTCATCTCGAAGATTCTTGGGAAAAAGTAGAACCTACCCGAAGAGTCTTGGGCTAAAACCATCCCAATCAAAACCTACCCGATGAGTCTTAGGTGTAAGGTTGCCTCAAGCCATCACAGCCTAGAGGAGAAGGAGCAAGAAGGATCTAGTAACTAAGGGAAAACACCCTCTCCCATGAGATGGGAGTGTTCGACACTAAGTGCTCAACATGGGTGGGGTGCAATAAAACACAAAACATATATATATATATATATATATGTATACCAAACACATAGCCCAACCTATGGCTTCTAAACAGAGAAACTGAGCACATGCCTCAACACTGCTACTACGAAGCATGCATACAACAAACAACCCCAACCCCATTTAGGGTTTCACGTTTCAACAGAATTAGTTTATTTAGTTCCTTAACTACTGGGCAATTATCCACAACCAACAACATTGATCGTTCGTAAAACATATCCCTTCCATCCACAAATAAAGTTAAGAAAACATAAGAAACACAACCATGTGCTTCTTATCAACCAACCAACCCATTGATTATTAATATGATTCCATTACCATGACCCACCATTCATTAACTCACCCATTTTTTATTTATTATTCCCAACCCATAGCCCATTCACATTCGAACCCATTCCTGCAGCCCCGCTACCAACCGCCATAACCACTACCTCACCGTACATCAACATCCCTTGATACAATTTATCGTAGCCCTGCTGCCCGTCACCCATATAACATTCACACCATCCCACAACCAAGCCAACTGTAGCCCCGCTTCTCACCCGATCCACAACAACCCACAAAACACCCCCATCACATGCCATGTTACCAAGCCAACACCCACATGTTCATTATTCCATTTTTGTTTAACCGGGGTGATCACACAAGGGTTCCTTATTTTAAATAGCCAACCTTACGTGATTAACCAAATTCCACATTCAACAAGATTCCATCCACAAAAACGGTCTAAAAAGATAGGGAAACATTTAATTGTGCAAGCAAAGGCCCCCAATGACCACGATTTTCAGTAGGCAGAAGCTCATTCAATTCACAACATAATATCACAGGATATAAATAATGTAACTATATACTCAAACTTCCCATCCCCGTTCTTTAACCTCTTATAATATTTATTTTAAGGTTCAACTGTTTCTCATGAAAACAAGAGGATACCCACCCCGCATGATGCACAATTTAGAGAGACGAAGGTAAGATCCCTACCTCAAAAGGTTTCGCTCGCAACGCTCCCTCGGATCAACCTTAGAAGACGTCCGTCGGCGTCCGTCACTTCTGTCAGGTCCTGGAAAAACCTCCTCGGGTAGAAGTCAGAAAGGAAAGGCCGAAGGAAGGACAACGGATCCAAGCTCGAAAGTTCTGCCTCATCGTTATGATCCTGTGGCTGCTGACGTATCGTAAATCAGAGCTTGGACGAAGAAGTTATAGAAGAAAGAGCCTTCGAGTCTCTTGGGAGAACTCTGCTCAGAGGAAAGGGAAGGAGAGGGGTGAGTTGAAAAGGAGGAGGGGACCCCTCATTTTATAGGCGAGAAAAGAAAAAGTACACGCCATGTACATTATGGTACACGGCGTGTACGCATTTATTTCACACGGTCTCCACGAGGCTTCCAACATGGCTCCACGACTATTGACTGGTCAACACACGGTTGGAGGGTAACGCATACGTGATGGGGGACTACACGGTGTGTAGTACTGGATACACGACGTGTACCCATTTATTTCACATGGCTCCAACACGGAACACAGCCATTGACTGGTCAACACACGGTAAAGCGTACGCAGGAAGGGACTACACGGCGTGTAGTATTGGATACAGGGTGTGTACCCATTTATTTCACACGGATCCAACACGGCACACGACCATTGACTGGTCAACACACTGTAACATGTACGCGGGGAGGGACTACACGACGTGTAGTTTGGGCACACTACGTGTACCCATTTATTTCACATGGCAAAGACACATCTCAAACATGGGGTATACCCACCAAGGGGGGACACGACGTGTACTCAAACTACACAGCGTGTAGTTTCAAAATACTGGAAAGTGTGGGAAAAGTCCATTTTACCCTCCAGAACACTTTGTGGCCTTCTTTTTGACAAAGGAATGGGGTGGAGAGGTCCATGCCATTACAGAAACTTATTTTAAATATATAAATGATATAAAACTCAAAATTATTTTATATGTATACAGACTATATTTTATTGAATTTGATGATCCCATTATTCATTTTTTTAATTTTAATATTTTTAATAGTTTTTTGGTAGTCTAACTAACATGGTAAAATTAATTGATGATCACTATGATGTTTAATTAAATGGAAAAAATAATACATAAACATTTCAATTCTTTATTACGTTTTTTTAAATAAAAATCGATTATATATTAAAAGGCATTATAATATATATATATATAAGTAAAATATTATCCATTAAAATTTAATTTTATTCATCATAAGAACTTTTATTAAATTATTTTTTTTTTAATGAATTGACAGTTAGAAATGTTATTCCTCTTTTTCTTATAAATATAATATAAAAACATTGTGTGGTTTATAACTACAAAAAAATAATTTTATTATTTTTCATTTGAAAAAAGTAATTTTTATTGAATACTATATGGGATTTTTATGAAGAACATAAAGTATATTAGAGACAAAAAAAATTATTATAAAAATGAGTGATCTAATATAAATAAATTTATATTTTGTTTTATTTTTTAATGTTTTTGATTAAGAAATGTTCACAATTTTGATTCTGTATATTTGTATGATGACATCGTGATGATACTAAAATTTTTAATATTAATTTAGTATTTTAGAGAAACAATTATTTTAATGCACTATAATAGATATTGACAAATTGAATGATATATCACAAATTGATATTGATATCATAACATTACCTATCATAATTCTTAGTTTATTGTTTCAAAAATTCGTAATGAATATCAAATGATAGTTAAATATACATTCTTGATACGAATTTATAAATTATCAATGATAAATTTATAATTTTAATTGATATTATAATTACAAAATATAAGTACTGTAATCAAAAAATTTATAATTATATATTAATTATAAACATTATTTGTAATGTTAATAGAATATAGTTAGTTATCGGAGACAATATTGTAATTATTAACATAAGGTTAATTATGTAAGTAAATTACAGAAAAATTATTACAGATTATCACTCAAAATCTTAAAATGAAATATTTTTATAGATGTTATTAATGTGTTTACCTCTATTAAGAAATAATAAATCATGATTTCATAATATATTGATATTTTATAATAGGAATGAAAATTTGTTTTTCTATATCCCCCATATGGTATTATTGATTCATAAAATGAATTATGTGTGTTATTATTTTAAAATAATGTGATTTTCAAAAGTATTTCACTACAATGGGTTTATTAGAATTTATTTTTCAATATTTTCATATTACAGATAGAATAAATTTTTATTTAAGTAAATATACATATTACTACACACACACACACACATATATATATAATCATATAAGATAGGTTTAATTTAATGCATAAAATGTGGTATTTCAATTGTTTTTATTTATATCATAATTATGTGAATACTTAAAAATAAAATATTGGTAACGGAAGTGATCAATTATAAATCACTAGGTGAATGTCATGAAACAACCCGGGCCAACTAGGTAAGCCCCCAAAACTGACTCATCACAAGATATGGGTAAAAGATGATAAAAAGTATTGTCTTGTATATATTAAAAACAATATATAAGACCATGGTATGAATACAAAAATATAAATGATACCACAAAAACATATAATCCAAGACAAACAGGCTAAAACAAAATTTAATTAATGTCCCCACATGACTGAAAGTCACATACAGACCATATATAACTGAAATAAATAGAAATAAGCGAAACCAGATTGCTACCAGATGCATGTCCCTTTACATGAATCATTCAATTCAATATATAAAAATGACCAAATCCATAAGCATAAAGTGTTCCAAATCCAAGTAGGATACCACTATAGTTTCTATAAATGTTTTAATCGAATAATTTCAATAATTCAATATTTTAAATGAAAATTGTTTTACATTGATTTTTTATAAATCCATGCCGTTTGTAAATCATTATCCTTTTTTATTCCATTCATTTTGATGAAATTATAATATTCGCCACCCATTTATTTGAAATGTATATGTTAAAAATATAGGAAATCATATCCATGCAATATAATTTATGAAAGTAAACCCATATCCATGTAATAAAATATCATGTGAAGCAATGGGATAAAACCTCATAAAAAAGTATGCGAGAAACATTCAATGATATAAAAAATAATACAATAAATAACCGTAAATGAAAACTTAGAAAGCACATCACATATTGGGCATAATATTATGGGACACTTCATAATAGAAAATAAACATACTAAAAAATATAATGGATCTAAAAGATATCAAGTCCTTTCAGATGACACCAAAAGAATTACCACCTTTGGGGGAAATACACAAAAAGGATACCAATTTCTCTATTCGGATGCACTCATGGGTCCCAAAGCTAAAATGTCTAATGAATTTTCAAATACATTATCACAATTACATACATCATTATCTAATCCATGACAATCAAATTCAGAGTTCGAAAACGCATTTCCAACTCATGAAAATATATTTCAAGGAAAAACACCATATAAAATACAATTTTAATTACATGAAACCACTTTAAACCATTTAACACATAAAATCAATATATAAATAAATGGAATATATCAAAAGAATAAAAAATTCATAAAATTATCCAACTATATTTAAAAACCTACCGTATCATTGTATAATCCTTGATGATTTCAACAATAGATACTATATTAGTAATGAATGGACATCTATAGAGAAGGAACAACTTGAAATTGAAAAGGATCGATAGAAAACACTATAAGATTACAATACAAAATAAATATAACAATATTAATAAAAATTAATAATATCCATAAATAATACATACCCATAGAAATGCACTATAACATTAAAAATGATCTTTTACTAAATAAAAAAATTATAAATGCATTGTGGTCTTTAAAATATTCCTTGAATTCTTTTAGGACAATATAGAAAAGTTTTTCTAAATAATGAAGTGAAATTATTTCCATGAGGTCCCCTAAAATCCCATCACCCATAGGTCTTAGGGTGTGTAATCCCCTTTCAAGGAATGTAATTCCCATCTATCAAATACCCAAAAATACTGATCATATTTTTTGAAATTATGATTTTTTTTCACTGACATGATGTTTACCTATAATAAGAAATGTAACCACTCATTTATTTTATTGTTTTTATGATATCTACCCAACTACTATTACATAACATTCACATCTCATATAGGATATTTAAATTCCCTAAAAGGTAAAAGTGTTTTTTTTAGAGAATGATTCAACAAATCCTTGACTTCATAATTATTGGTACCCTCTGAATTTTATTTTCACCATATGATTATGAAAAAAAATGAAACCATTAAAGGGAAAAACCTACCTATGTGAATAGTAAAGTGGAATTAAAATATTCCCACCATTTGATTTTTCTCCCCCTATAAATACTTTAAAATACTAGTCAATATAATGAAAAACCCATTATTGACTTATCAAAAAATCATTCTCCCTCATCTCATATATATAATATCTTTACTTTCACAATACTCAGATAAGGGGGATCATATTACAGTACATTACCTTATTCTTTCATTCCATAATTAAAACAGGTTTCTCAACCAATGTGGAAATAGGATCAAGATAAACATTATCTAATATAATGACTTGGGATGGATTTGGTATATACCACATCAAATGGAAAACAAAAATCATTTCATGATTAGAAGTCAATCTACACGAGAAATAGAAACATATAGGCAATTTTCCCCGATCATTCAATGATATCCAAGGGGCATAAAAGAATTATTTCCATCATACCCTTCTTACCCAACCTATTATTTTCCAACTGTGGAGAAAATATATGAATGACCCGATCACAAGCCACAATATCTAATGGCTGAATCCCAACAATCCATATTATATTTCTAGTAAGAAATATCCATACAAAAATTATTCTCTATAAACTGATCCATCTTTTTCATTTCTCAATCAACCCTCATCCAATCCATGGATGTATCTTCCAACTCTACCTAGTATATGAAAAATCTATATGGTGTCCCATTAAATACCTCATCATTTTTTGTGTTTATCTAGTCTTGATATCTATTGTAATTTGGAAACTCAACCAATAGAAAAATTGATTCTCTAATGTCCTAAGAAATAATGAATACAATTATGAATAATATCATCTAAAACCTAGATAATCATTTCGCTTTGTCCATACATACATGGATAATAAGATATTTTAAATTTAACCTTTCATCCCGTCACCTCTTACAATCATTTTGAAAACTAGGATGTGACCTATTATCATTTTTATAAAAAACTATATATGGAACCTCATTAATTCTCACAATCTCTTAGGCATACAAGTCCAGATGATATTCCACTTTTATCAGCTCCAAGATATATAATAAATGAATTGTCTTCATGAATAGACCAATAATCACACAAATTGAATCTTTTACCCTTGGATTCCATGGAAAACCAATGATAAAATCCACAAAAATCTCATCCCGCCCTCAAACTATAAGGCGAAAAGGCTACAACAACCATACATGTTTTTTGTGATGTGTCTTAATTATTTAAATAATAAGGAACCTTAAAACAATACCATCAACTCATTATCTCATCTCTTGACACCATGATTGACACCTCATATCGCGAATCATCATTTTAGCCCCGAGGTTCACAAACCAACAGGAAAGGATTCCCCTATCCAAAAAATCATATATTAAGAATCCCAGAAAACCCCAATTATTATGGAAGTAGAAATCTCTACTAAGAGACTGAGACAACACAAATATGGTCTCCCCAATATAAATGAATTCACTATGGCATTCAAACTCAGTGTTTTCAATATTCCTAATCCAAACTCACCTATAAAAAGATGATTCATATTTTATCGAACCCGAGAACACATATCCACCGACATCTTCCTCATCAAAGCACATATATGAAAAAAATCAACATATTCTTCTTATAATATGATTCCATCATGTATTTTGTTGGAATTATTTTTCTAAATCCATTGAATCCTATAGTTCACTCCAAATGGGTATAAACTATATCAAAACAAATGGAAACATGATACTCCACTAAGCATCTCAGTTTTAAATTCAGAACCCCCAATGTGAAAATGTATTTTAGGCACTTTTGATCACAATATTGTATAAAAATATCCCCAATTAGATAGTGATTCGATGATTTGAATAATTTCAAAAAAAACATAAAAATACATATCATGGTTAGTTTATTTCTCTAATTGATGATAAAGACTATCATCTCACATAAGCCACAACATTTTTATACAATATCAAGACATATTGAAGTCAATAACAATTGAACTGCAGAAAAATTCATAACCCAACCCTAGTATTAGAAGAATAAAAATTGATACTTATTTCGACCTCAGCTATAGCTCATTAAATTATCTATAAGACTTGTTGTTTAATTCAATTCTTATAGCCTTATGGGTAAATCTGTAATCGAAGATGTGAGCATGGATAATTCTTAAACACATTGATTATAATAACCAACCAATTACAAGAATCTATGGATCTCAATAAAAATTCATGTATTTTTCCAAGATATAACTACATATGCCTATTTAGGATATATGGATACAACCCTTTCATATATAACATTCCCTATAAATTTTACATTATTGTTCTAAGACATAAACATTGAAATATTACCGTACAAATAGTTATATTTCATGGTTAAAATAGTATTATCTAAATAGTCCATATGATATTACTCTAACTTATATTACACTATAATATCATCCCTGAACATTGGAACAAAATAGTGTACGAATCGATGAAAGATCAAGTTTATCAAATCCATAAACATTTTTAAAGAATGGGTGATACTAAATGGACTATCCAAAAAACATGAAATTCCAACGTAGACTCCAAAATTATTTTATATGTATATAATCTTATATGACCCTCAAATGTCAATACCCAGATAATTAATCAATATTAAAAAAAACAATAATCCACTCTATGTTGATCAAAGTGATCACAAATACTTGGTAATGGAAATTTGTTCCTTATAGTCTCCCAGTTCAACATATGATAATAAATATATTATTTGAGGCTCCCATATTCCATATTAGTACAGATGATATGAGATATCCAATGTGAAATATTAAGAAGAACAAATCATTACTTATTTATGTCCACATGATAGTCTTTATGTTCCACTAATTCTCCATGTATCATATTCTAAGACATCACTGAAATGGGAAGTGTACCATGTGACAAGTCAACAGTAATCTTTACCCTTATTAGTGGTGTGAAATAAGAAAATCATTCAAAAATACTTCAGGGTAAGAACACAGAACATATGAAAGTGGACCACCATAGAATGTGTCAACTAAATGAAGACAAATATCAAAAAATTGAATCATATTACCCTATAATATTGAAAAATAGACCCATTACCTTCCTGATATAGAGTCCCAGCCAACCTAAAAAATAGGGGTGACACCATTGGAAGTTTAGAAATGAACAGTACACTGATAATAGTCAATCATGGCCTAAACAATAATCATACAATCCAATCTGATAATCATTTCAAAGAAGTGTTTTTCATGAACTAAAAATTCCCACTCCACCTCAAGGTTGTATATAACCTACATAAATTTGGTAAAAATGAATCATTTTTCACATATTAGTTCAAATTTAATGGAAATTTCCAAAAAGAATTCAATAACTTATCAATATAAGACAAAACATAAACACAAAATGAGGATATAAAATAATTTTTGGCACCCATATCATACAATTATGGAACCATAGACAATGAAATAAAATTTTTAGTTATAACATTAACTGGCCCTATATTATATTCCTCTAATGTATACTATACTGCATAAAGTCAATTAGTAATAAAAATATGAACATATTCATTGTCATTAAGATTTTACCCAACACCCTTGGGATCATCTTTAGGAATCTGTAGTCCCTTGAGGAGAGTAAATCATATCTAAAAACCCTAAGATTTCTTTTCATAGAAGCCTTTTTGAAGGACATATATTTCACATTAAATGAGAAATATTAGGAGCCATTTCATTTTTAGGAATGATATATACTACCCTTATTCAATGGAGGCACACAACCTTCTAATTCTCTATCATCACGCAAGAGAAAAGTCCTGTGGGAAACGTTCCACTATTATGCTTCTTTTTCTGGCATCAAGATACACCCAAGAATTTCAATGAACCAACCAATGCTCCACACAAACTTATCTTCTTAACTATGTCTCCATAATATAATTCCACCTTATTAGCTATACCCAAAAATTTTATATGTAACATAAAAATCATCATTGGATGAATATGAAGCCTGAGGGCCTCAAGGACCTCAGGCCACCTCAAGGCCTTCGGGCCATAAAGATTGCAGATGTACCAAACTAAAGAAAAAGGAAGAAGGCTCTATATGTGGATTCAGAGCCGGAGCCTTCACCAGAGAAGAGCTAATAGGACTTGGAATAATTAGATGTTATTGATTTTCCATCAGTACCATGTATGTAAAACCCTATATGTGACAATTAGCTGACCATTTATGTGAAGGTGGAGTATTGATCATGAAGCAGACACTAGAATGGGTAGACTCTTGTTGTAAATGTTTGGAATTAATTCCATTGGACTACTGGGTCCTATAATTTCTCAAATCCTACGGGCCATTTATGGGTTCCCTTTCAACCCTTAAAAAGGGGGCTATCAAAAAGGATTATAATTTTAAGGCCTTCAAACCATTCAAAAATACATGGCCTGAGTCCAAATTCTAATTTTTGATCCCTTGAGTACTAATTAATGACATGATCTAGTTACAAATTCACTTACTCAGCAAAATAGGTAGAATAATCTAGAATGGTGTGTTACCCCTACACAAGTCTTATAAACTCTGGGGTCATCGACACATTAATTTTATAATGATTAAAGTAATGGTCAATGATCTTTTTGAATGAATCTCATGTAAGATATTCATTCATCTTATCTTTCTCAATAGTGTCCCGATATCTCTTTCTTGGTCTGTAAATTATATAAGTGGGAAAAACACAATATATTCTTCATGATTCTTCAAGAATATGAAGATACTTTATATATACTAAATCCACACATCAGATTTTGGAGTCTTTTTTGACACAAAATACAGGTGGATAATGTTTGCTAAATTTGAATATGTGATCCACTACACATCCTGGGTCCCCAACACACACTTTACACAGTTTTTGAACAGTTCAAATAATTGCATCTAACACTGTCGGGTACATTGGATGGATTTAATATGGAGCATTTCTCAAAGAATATTATCTTATTATTAGAAGATATCTTTTTGGCGACATTATCTAATAAACGAAAAAAACCAAATCAGTAGTGGGAAAATTCAAATACTATAATTCCCACAAATGTAATTGATAACAAATAACTAAAAAATTTGTATGTTGTTGCACCATAAAAACCCATATAAATGATTTAATAGGTATATTAAAATAATATTCTAATTTTTTTTAAATTATCAAATTATTATATTCTCAAACCTAGTAAAAATCATTGACCACTAATGGTATCTCAATTTCAATCACATAGGTGATCCCACTGTGACACATTTCCATACCTACTATATGAATTATCAATGTCCCCACATTGATATACCTTAGAAAAGGAACAAAAAATAATAAGTTCTAACGTACATCAAGTTGATCATACCCTTTGATAAAAAAAATTAATGATTCCCCCTGGTCCAATTAAATAAGCCTCAGGAACTGGACCATCCTATTTTATGGTTAAAATATGATAATAAAAAACATCCTTGAATATAATTCAACCATGATATTCATCCAGGGTGTGAGAAAAATACACAATATACCAATAAAACAATAAATATTATAAAAATACGCTAAACCAGAAATTATTTCCAATCCCCATGTGATCAAAATTCACCCTCAAAATAATAAAAACCAAAAGCAAAAACAACAAATGAAAAAAACAATCCACATGATACTACTTCCTTTACTCTAAACCATTAACATAAAATAAATAATTTCCCAAAGACAAATTTTGGGTCTCATCTAATGTCCAGTAATATTCCACAACATTATCTATACCTGTTCTAATTTCAAGAATGAAACAGTTTATCCTTTTTAATGGTAGGGGTCGATGCCTCATTTATTTTTAATGCTAATCAAAGACATCTTTAACTAGGTTTATGGATACCCATTACATAGAATGAAGGCCCATGGGAAATTTATCCCATTACATGGCCCGTAGGCCAATAGTTTTTTCCCAAATACCATTATGTGAATAGTACTTCTACAATACCAGCCTCCTACAATACCACATAGTACCCACCACTTCTACAGTGACCTGCCACTGGTATAGTGACCTGCCACCTCTACAGTTCCCAACACTGCTATAGTGCTCATCGTTGCTATCGTACTGCTACTTTCAATGCGGCCAATGGGTTTTGAACCCCCATTTTTCATTTAGATTGCAGGGTTCTTACCACTATGGAAAACATATATAAAAATAATTGTATAAATCTAACCCATTTAGAAATCAATTTCTCTTTTTCATACTATAGTTTTCTAAAAGCCTTTCATATTCTCAAAATAGAAGTATGAAAATTAGATTTTCTAAAAATGAAATGACATCCATGAAATTAATGGTAATAAGAGAAAAACGTATTAATGAAATAAACTTTCATGTTAAGATATTTGATAAACCTCCTATATAAACATGTGAGAAACAATCCATTATATAAATTAATCAGGTGATAAATAACCATAAATGAAATAGTTCCTAAATTATTAGGCACAAGCCTATGGATGATTGTGTAATAGGCATTAAAAATCCAAAATTACCATATATTGGATATAAAAGATATCTATTACTATGATTTGATATCAAAAAATACATCCATGTTCTGTAGCACAACCTAAGGCAAAATAAGCCTTTATCCAAACACACTTATGCACCCCAATGTGAAATTTTGCAATTGATTATAAAAACCATTATCAGAATTTAATAAATCATTTTTAAATCCAATAATGTATGCTTTAGATTCTAAAAACCCATTCCAAAATCTAGAAAATCCATTTCAATGTAAATTAAGAATTTTTAAAAGCAATTTAATTTCAATGAAATATTTTGAAACCATTTATCACTTCAAATCAATGAACACCCCAAAATAATGTATAATGAACAACATGAAATTCATCAAATTAACCCATTTTATATAAAAACCTACAACATAATGGTATAATCATATATTTTTCTGAATATGGTGACCAAAAACCAAAATAATGTCCCTCAGTAGAAAATGTGTGATATGAAACTAAAAAGTATTGGCTAAAAACAACATGTTCACAAAACTATAGAAAATCCAATGCAATAACATATACCAATGATGATTCCTAATGAATTATTTCCAAGATAAATTTATTGAAAAAGTATCAATGATTTGTCACTAAATGAATTGATATATAAGATTTTTTTGTCTATAAAAACATACATGAGTGTTTTTTAGGTCAGAGAGAGAAGATATTCCCAAATATAAAATGAAAATATATTATAGGGAACCCCAGAAACCTGAATCCGAAAATTTTGATGAAGTGTAATGAATTTAGATCGCATGTGATTCCTAAGGATCATATTCACTTAAAAACACATCAAATTTTTAATAAAACAATTTTTTCCCTTACATAGCATGTAATATTTATACAGTGTGGAACCTTTCACATGGTGTATCCATTTCATGGATTCATCACATCTATCCTTACATGGAATGTATTTTACATAGCCTTTTTCTAACTCCAAATTCTACTCAAATATCTTCCCATGATCCTCCCCCATGTATATCATCCCTTGGTCTCATAAAAAACAAAAATAAATCTACTAAAGAGGCTCTCAAGGATGACTTATATATGAGTTAATTTCTCTCACTACTTTCATTACTTTTACTTTAAAATTTTATCAATTTTTTATCCTATACTCATCTTTTGTTTTCAAAATATCAGGATAAAAATAGTATTATTGATATAATGGTATTAAATAATGTTAATGGATTATTATTCACTATGTGTATCCCTCTCTATCTTTTTTTAAGACTGAAATCGTTTCCTATGATGTGTTAATTTACCTTCTACATGGTTGATGCTCAGCCATTTTCATTAAATTTCTCCATAGATGTCAAAAAAACCATTAAATTGATATGAAATATTGTAATATGTATTTTTAACAAATTTTATTTTTTGGAAACAATTTTAATAAATGATAATAAATTATAATAGAAAACATGTAAGTTGTGATCCAAAAACAGCCCAAATTAACATAAAACAGCCTTCATTAAATTTTATATCATGATTCATGCACGATGTATATAAAAAATTCATTTTATGATCAATTAAACTCCAGAAATAACATTTCTTGTGGTCTATCCATATTCAACAAAATCAACCATTCATCTGCACTAGTGAATAGTTCATTAGAACTATGCATATAAACACTCCCAAAAAATGGATTTAAACTATATAACTCATACAAAGTCACATAAAAGAATTTAATGACACCATAATGAACCATATTATTTGATAAAAGGTTAATTAATTTTTAAATAATTAATATATTTTAATTATACAATACATTAATGTGAATAAATAATTTGGATACAAGGTATGGGGAACTATAAATTTCAACTCTCCTCCCCTGGGTTTTTGAATTTCAACCCATATTCTGTTTGTTAATTCCATAAAAATAATCAATTAATCATTTTCTAATATTTTTTGGGATATAAATGTTTGTTACATGTGTTTTTGAAAAACAAAATGTTTTCCATAGGAACTCATCTTTAAAAACACACCTTTTACGTCTAACTCATTTTTTATTAATCTTAAATCATGTATGTTATTTCCACTTTAATTTTGGAACCCATGGTTTATGAATGTATGATTTATGAAGTAATACCCATTCCATTCCAAGGGTTGTTTTATGTTCAATATTGATATATATTTATTGTGGCCTGCATGATAATGTAAATGTAATGATGTGATGGGTGGACCAGGATATATATAGCACTCCAATGAATTGGGTAATTTGAAGAACCTGATGAGTAATGTGAAATATATGTGAACACGATTCCTGATTTGTTCATAATTATGTGTGTTAGTTAACCACTAATACATGATGTTCATTTTTATTCACGGACACATACCATTCTATAATCTAATGTTTCATTTCTTTGATATGATGATAAGGTTGTGAATATAGTCACCCTATGTTATTTTGTTTCATGATCATATCAATACCCATACTAAGATTTAGCTCACCCATTTTGATGTATATCCTCCAGTGACTACTTGTAGTCAGAAGAAATCAAGGGAAATAAGAATATAGATAATAATGAATTATATAAATGCATATGTATTATGTTGTAAATGATATATATATATATATGGTCCTAGTTTTCCAAAGAAACTAAATAATTATATACTCTTTGTGTAATTTTTTCGTGTTGATTATCATTAAAATGATGAAAATTGAATGTTATAAAATAAGGATCTATATTGTTGGTATCAGAGGAACAATTTAGTTGATATGGGAATTTGGATTATAAAACATATGTGAAATTCTTTAGTGTGAGACTAATTATATAATAGCACACAATAATCATGGAAAAACATAGGGACCTAAGAAGTTAGGCTTTTATTGTTCATTTTAGAACTGAATAAATTATTTATTCATGATTTTTTGTATTATGATTTATTCTATCCTTTCCAATTTTAGAAAATTGTGGGAACTAAAAGAAAAAAGGATCATAACCAATGTGATGGAAAATACAATGATTTCCCAAATGACATCCCCCATGCTTTAGAAGGTTGAATTAAAAACAGCAGGGTGATGTTTTATCATCTATCTCAAGTTATGAAAGTTATCTTGAATAATGTGGATCATACTATATCACCTAAGTCGAAGAAACAATATATTGAGTGTTTTATGAGGCAATAACAACAAATGTTTAGTGGGTCTTCTAATCCACTAATTGTTGAATAGTTGGTTAACTCCATGGAGAATATATTTTGTATTCATTACTATTCTGAGATGGATATGGAGACTCTAGCCATTTATCGTCAAGATTTAGAGGTTGACCAATGGTGTGATTTGCTTAAAAACACCCAGCTATGAGATGAAATTGATGATATGGAGTGGGAATACATTAATAAAATGTTTCTTAACCATTTTACCCACAAAATATTCATAAGATAATGGAGCGAAAATTAATAGAGCTCAATAAAAATGTAGGAGAATATATAACTATCTATGAAGAAAATTTCAGAATTCTTGCAAGGTACACAATCGACTTTGATATTAAAAATTATAGAATATTGATAGATTATTTATTAGATTAAAACCAAACCTTATAAAGGCTCTTTCAATTTTATACTTTAGTATCTAAGAATAATTTTCCCAATTTTCTCCTAAAGTGTAAATATAGTTTGTAAACTAGTCCCATCGATATGGTGATATGAAACGAAAGATGGAATTTTTTCTCGGAGGATCTAATTAGAATGTTTGAAAGAAAACATAACCACCCAATTTTCAAAAATGTGGGTATAAAATTCAAAATAATTTCCTCAAAGGGACATGGAAATGATTCAATTGTGGAAATGAAGTCCATAAATATCATGAATGCTGAAAAGATATGCGATTGTAGGTGAATATTGTGGTGGATAAGAGAGCAGCACCCAAAGTCCAATGCTACAACTATAGGGAGCATGGGCACTATACACACTAGTGCAGTAAACCTCTGTTCCCTAAGGGTAATCAACGTCATCATCCACCAATTCCATGGGAACAAGGGAAGGATAATTCCATCGCTAATATGAAGTGTTAAATGAAAATTAAGTCATTCAAGGAACACATACATTCCCCTAAATTATGGAAGTAGTATTATTTGATTTCAATTCTATGAATTCAATTATGTCCTGCATGTTTTCTAGAACTACTGGATTGTATTTATGAACCCTTTAAGTATAAAAATATTTTTAAAAACACCAGTTGGTTTAATCAATTCAACCCATGTGTTTGACTCTTCTCATATTGACGTATGAGGGAATATTATTCTAGTGAATCTCATAATACATCCCTGGGTGGAATTAGATGCTCAAATGGGGATAGAATAGATCACTATAGATAGAGCATGTCAACTATCAGGGAAAAAAAAATTTCATTTCATATTCTAAGCCATCCCATGCTCTTGTATAAATGATAAGAAAATCATGAATCTCCTTTGAACAATCCATCTACAGTGTGGTTGTTGGTTCCCTGTGGAGATGAAAACCTATCCCAAATGTTTGACTCAAAGGAAGTTATAAACCATTGGAAAATTTACATCAAGGTGGAATATAGTTAATTATATACTAAAGAGTTTCATGAACTTTCTCCAGATTGTGAGAAATAGTTCCCAATAGAAATCATACCAGTAGTTACTTCTCCCTGAATGTGTCCCTATAAGATATATTCTATTGAAATAGAGGAGTTAAATAATAATATACAAGATTGTCTTGACAAATGGTTCATACACCCACTGGAATCACCATGGGTGTGATATTTCTTTTTGAGAAGATAAAGGATAGTTCAATAGAGTTGTGCATCAATTATATGAAACTCAACAAGATAAATATAAAGAACAAGTATCCTATTCTAAGTATTTATGGCTTTTCTGTTCAGTTGTGAGGATCTTAGTATGTCTAAATGGTGGATAATATTTTGGATATCCTTAGTTAAAGGTAAAAATGCTGATATTCAGAATACTTCCTTCTTTACAAGGTATGGGCTCAATGATTTTCTGTTGATGCCCTTTGTAATTACTAATTCCACTTCTATCTTATTTTATTTGATGAATATTATATTTATACATTTACTCGATAAATTTGTCTTACTGTTTATTGATGACATTCTCATCTACTATATGTGCAAGTAAGAAAAAGAATAACATATAAAAAATTTTATTTGACATTGAGGAAGTTAAATTTATACGCCATGTTCAGAAAGTGTGACTTTTGGATGCTACATGTCACTTTCTTGGGATATGTGATCACAGGTTATGGAATTTTTTTGTACCCATACAAATGTTTATTGAGGAAATTCCCAGACCCTCTAGTGTCACAGAAATCCATTGTTTTTGGGGATTAACTAGGGAATACAAAAATTTTCAGAAAAGTTTCTCAAGATCATCTATCCCTCTAATTATGTTAATAAGGAAAGGGGTAAGTAATTTCAGGATAAAATATTGTGAGGAAATATTTAAGGACCAAATGAAAAAAGTGATCACTACACCTATAGTCAGATTACTGAAAAGTGTACAATATTTTGTGATATAAAGTGATGATTAAATGAATTCATAGGGTTTTTTACTAATGAAAAATTATAATGTGATAGCCTAATACCCACAAAAGATGAATATAAATGATGAGAACTACCATATTCGTGATCTATAGATAGTATTTGTAATTGTTCACTTGAAAATATAAAGTCAATGGTTTTATGTTGATAATTGTGATATATATAGAAAACAAAAGAGACTAAAGTATATATTCAAAGAAAATGTTCACAACTTGTGTTCAAATTTATGGTCAGAGCTAGTCAATGTTTATGATTTTTCTAT
This sequence comes from Viscum album, assembly GCA_963277665.1. Classification (NCBI taxonomy): domain Eukaryota; kingdom Viridiplantae; phylum Streptophyta; class Magnoliopsida; order Santalales; family Viscaceae; genus Viscum; species Viscum album. The sequence goes on along the minus strand of OY728143.1, from coordinate 48,654,654 downwards.
TCACTATCATCCTATTTATGAAAACAAGGTAGTTGACTCTCTAAGGAAAAAAGAAAGTGACACTCTATCCATGTTGCAGATTGAGAATAACCCGATCATTTGGGATATGCGATGGATGGATTTGGAAAACATAATAATGGGGAATACATCCTTCCTTTCACAAATTATTTCTAAACAATTTATATAAGAGAATGTTAATTAGGACAAAACGGTTTATCTAGAGTAAAAGAAACGGTTAATGTTTTAATGTAAGTGAAGAACGAAGAGTTCCTATCGACAATGATTGTGTAATTCGGTATGGAACTCATCTTTGTTTTCCTTCATCAACTATGATAAAGATTGATATATTTTATTATGCACATATATCACCTTTCTCTATCTATACAATATGTAAAATGATATACTGTGATCTCCAAGAACTCTTTTTATGAGGTAATCTAAAGAATGATATTGTCAAGTATGTCTCAAGGTGCTTAATATGTCAGAAATATAATGAAGTGTGAAAGATATCCAAAGGGATGATGATAAACTTCCCTATACCCATGTCTAAATGGGAGAATATCACTTTGGAGTTTTTCATGGGTCTCTCTAAGTCCTCGAAAGAAAATATTTTGGTTTTGTTTTTCAAGGAGTGACTCACCACAACTGGCCACATTATCACTATTCAAGAAGATCTCTTGCATGATGATCATGAAATGATATATGTGATGAGAGTGGAGAGACTGCATGTGGTTCCCATATTGATTGTCTCTGATAATTATCCAATGTACACATCTATAATATAGAGAATTATTCAACATTTTTTTGAGTACTGAATAGATTTTCAGCATTGCCAATCACCCCTGAACTGATGGACAATCTAAAAGGACTATTGAGAGGCTTTAAGATATTCTATGAGTATACAATTTACAACTCAAATGTTGATGGGATAATCTTCTCCCACTAGTTCATTTATCAAACAAAAATAACTTTCACTTGAGTATTCAAATGGAAATATATGATGCACTTTATGGAAAGCGATGTAGAACTCCAACTAGTTGACATGAAGTTATAGAAATAAATCTACTTGGACTTAATCATTTTCATGAGATATAAGAGAACATTCATGTCATCTAAAAACATATCACAGCTACTCAGAGTAGGAAAAACGGCTATATTGACAACTGTCAAAGGGGATTGGAGTTTGAGGTTAGAGATAAATTCTTCGTTAAAATATCACCATTGATGTAAATCATTTAGTTTGGAATGAATGGGTTGTAATTCCAAAGGTATATTGGAGTCTTTGATATCATTGATCACGTAGGAGTTGTGGCCAATCGAATTAAACTCCAACCGAATATGTATCATGTTCATGATGTCTTCCACGTATCACTCCCAAAGAAGTATATAGTAGATCCCTCCTATATACTAAATTCATTGGTTGTAATTCTAGATGATGAAAACTTTTATGAGGAGAAAACAGTGAAATAATGGACCAGAGATAAAAGGTTATATGAAAAAAGAGATCCCACCTAGTCAATATGTTATAGATGAACCATACATATCATGAAGAAACATGGGAGCTGGAAGATGCGATGAAGGATAAGTACCATCACATATTTCTATAAAATAAAATTTGGAGAGGTAATTTTCCAAAGGGGGAAAGAATGTAAATACCCAAAATTTTATCAGTTGGATTTTTTCTTACTATTACAATTTTCATATAGATCAATTAATATACATTCACTTAAATACCATAATCAAAACATTGCAAATTAATAATTATTGAAATTACATGTCGTTTTAGATGTTAAGGAACCTATACTAATGAAATTGTTACCTAACCATAGAACCAATCATATTACCCTTATGAATAGTAAACCATTCAAATGAATAGTGACCTCAAATATTAACATATAAATAAAATTTAAGCATCTATTATCTGAAAATATGATATAATTAAATAATTGTATAAGTAATCCAATATTTTAAAATTTATTAATTAAATGTTTTTACTTTTATGAGTCAAAAATATAAAATTTCAATTTTATAATTAATCTTATAATTTTTTTAAAAAAATATTTTAATAAAATGTATTCAAAAATTAATATTTTTATTACATATGATAATAAGATAATTTTATGATCCCTTAATTAATTTTTCAAAGTGTTATAAAACCATTTTCAATATTTAAAACTAAATATTACATGTAAATGATGATTTTAATGAATATTTAACATACTCATATTTAAAAAAATATATTCATAAAATGGATTTATACTATTAATTATACACATAAAAAAGTTTTATGGTAAATTTTTGGTTTTTTTTCTAAAATGCCAGAATTTTTGTTGAATTGTAAAATATGATAATTTGAGATAAATACTAAATACATGAATTTATTGAGTCATAGTTAATGTATGTTTCAGGTAAGCCCTTAATATTGAAATATAACTCATTATTTTAATATTATTTTGAGATAATTTTGAACTAATTCATAGTGTTTAGGAATAATAATAAACTAATGGATAAAATATTTTCAAAACACCACTCTCCTCTACTGTCAAAACTACACCTAAAAACCTCATTTGAGAACACATCTCAAGCTTTGTTTCTAATCCAAATTCGGCTAAAATATATTCTAAATCTCATCCCCCACTTCCATCAGCCTATAATCTCTTAAAATAACCAAAAACACACCCCTGAAGAGGCTCTCATATAAGATGTATATAATATGCAATTTCAGTCTCCCTTATCTTCCATTTTTTCTTTTTAATTTCATTTCATTGCTTATCTTATAATCATCTTATTTTATCCAAATTCCATGATAATAATAGTATGATTGATATTGTGGTATTATATCTTTTTAATGCAATATTATTTGATATAATCCCCCCTCTTCTCCATATCATTGAATATAGAAATGAAATTGTTATCTGTGGTGTGTTAATTTACCTGCATCCTTGGCAATGCACATCCATATTCCATCATCATCATCTAAAATACCAATAAAACCATTAAAGGGTTGAAAATATATTTTAATATTTTATTTTTAAACACTTTTATTTTAAGGAAAAACTATTTATACATAATAATAAATGATAAAACAAAACATGTTTGTGTGATCCAAAACCCGCTGAAATTAACAAAAAATGATATTCATTAAATTATATCTAATGATTCATCCACATTATATAAAACAAATATCATTATAAGATTATTTAATCTCATTAAATATCATTAATAACATTTAATATCAATTCTCAATTTTTATCCTTGTTCAACATGAAAATTCATACATGTGTACAAGTGAATTGTTCATGAAAACTATGAATAAGTAAACTCCCGAAAATTGAACATAAACACTTTCACTCATCAAACGACCCATAAAAGAAAATAATTAATCCATAATGAACCATATTCATGTATAAAATGTTCTCTAATTGTAAATTAATTAATCTATGTTCATTATATAGGACATTAATTTGAATTATTTTTTTTGGATATAAGATAAGGGGAATTCCCAAATCCAATATTCATTCCTTATTTTTTCCATCTTTCACCCCATTTTAGTATGGTTATTATTTAAAATTTTGTATTCCTCATTATGTTATCATTTAGAAAATATAAATGTATTCTAATGGAGTTTAAAAAAAATTCTTAAAAAACACTTCTTTCGAAACACACAGTTTACTTCTAACTCAATGTTGATAAATCAAACCTCAATTATGTAATACAGTCATTCATTTGGGAACCAAAATTTTATAAATTTATTATTTACAAATTAAAACACCTTACTTTCCTTGGTTTATATTATGTTTCATATTGTTATATGTTCCAGGTGGCATTCATGATATTTAAAATTCTATGATGTGAAGGGTGCACCCAAAATTATATACCACTCTAATGCAATGGTTATATAATGAACGTCATGTGTAAAGTGAAATATTTTTGAACATGATTCTAGATTTTCCCGAAACTATGTGTTGTATTTAAACACGTATACACAAGGTTTCATTTTTATTAATTTTCACATTATATGAATTTATCTTCTTCTTCCTCTACATATTTTGATGATTATGTAATGACAATGCTAACCCAATATAATATTTTTTGTTGTTATTTTCTATCCTCATACAAGGATTTTATCTAAATTTTTTTTATGTATGTCCTTATGTGACTACTAGTAATAAAAATAATTCAAGGGAAATAAAAATATAGAGAAGAAGGAATACAATAAATGTTGTGGTTTTATGTTATAAATGTTTTGTGTGCTCTTATTTTCCCCTAGAAAATAAATATATGGATCCTTGTTCTATAATGTTTCTATTATTTGCATTAAAATTATTTAAACCCCATTTAAGAAAATTAGGGCCTCTATTGGTTTTAGGCTTCTTATTTGTAGGGTGTCCTGAAACAATATTCAGGTGTCATGATTCCCAATTTCATTAATTGTGTGATTACGTATAAAATATTCAATGGGGATTTTTAAATAATATAAATATTCATATTAACGTGGAATAACTTTTTTGTAAATTTTATTGTTATAGGTATGGGGATGACAGATGGTCCATCTGGTGATATTGTATGTGATTAATATATGGTGAAGTTGTTTGTTGTAAAACTATGAATTTTTTCTTTTTGGTTAAAATACATTAATTAATTAATAATGTTAATAATTTGCTATGTGTGATTACTAGTATTGTAATTGGTTATGGTAGAGTATGAAATGTATAATTGAATTGAGTCAACCTTCATCAATGCTAAGAGAGAGTGTTCAAAAAGATAATAAAATCTAAAATGATACCAAAAATATAGGTGGTCCTTGTGTACCTTCCCGTTGAAAATATGCATTTAAATATATTCGTGTGATGTTCATGGAATATCCTATTTACACATTGGACCTATATAAATTTTTTATGTTATAACATTAATATTAAACCATACTATTGTATGGAACATGATTCCAACTTCCTCAAAAGATGATCATGTAGTTGATAGAAATGTCATCAATCATAGGAAAATAATATAAATGAAATAGCATTCCTTGTGATACTAGGAATCCATTATACATGTGGTTTTATTATATTATAATTAATATAGTGTCGTGGGCCTAGTGATATGTGACCTAATAATTGCATGGGATGCTTTGATCATGATTTTTTACATATCAGAAACCCTAGATCTATAAGATCATTTGGATGACCATGGGGTGAGTTTTCTTCCCCCAACTATGATGTGATTACATGGGTGGTTAGACCTTAGAGAGACTTGTAGTGGATTCGAGTGCTCAGGGTGACCTAGGATACCTTGGTAAGGGTATTGGATTAAGGATATATCCTTAGTCTGACATTCATAGAAGGCCAAGGTGACCACGAAGAAACATAAGTTAACAATTTATATTTATATTTGAATTGTGACCAAAATTATAGGATGAACCTATGATTGAGTATGGATAGTAGTGGGTGTCAACATTGATCTAATACCAATGATGTCATCCTGAGGGTCAATGGATATATGTTATGGGTTTATTAATTCATCAAACCCAACAATATATTTATACATTAATAATTATATTTAGACCCAATAGTATCTTCCTACAATAGATTAATGGGACCTAGATGACATGAAAAAATAAATGTTATGGTTACCTTTGGGGTTCCAAGATTTGATTCATGGGATCCATAATTTTTTGATTATATAATATTTATTTGATAAAAATTGGATGTGATGACATCATCGGGGATTTCAAGTGTGTTTCTTCAGATCTATATGTTCGACCACCTAAAAAATTCCCGAGACATCCAGAGCCCATGTCATATCTATATGGGACTCCATTTATTCTATGGATCCCAATGTTTCTTTGAATTTTTTAGATCTAACCATTTATAAGTGTATATTTTATTTTTATCATTATTAATGGATTTCTATAACCCCCTATGATATAAGAAATCAAGATAAATAAACTAATAGTATTATTTGGGTATGTCCATGATACATAGTATCATGAAATTTGGAATGATGGTGTATAAATGAATTTTATTAAGTTAAATATTTTGATTCATGACAATCAACGTTATTTCATTCATTATACCTAATGTTTTGAGACCTTCCAAGGAATATTTGGACCCATATATTGAGTTGTTCATGATGAGATGTTTGTCCATTTGATATTTATCTTCACTAATTCTTGGGATAGGTACTAGATTAAAATATTTATATTTTTAAATGGTATATTGACGTGTTCTAGGAAGCGCAGTCATTCTATGAATTAGGGATGTTTGTCTAGGGTTGATGGTCTTCAGGATCAATGAAGTGTTATTTATTTATTTTTTCATTAATATTTAATTTCTACTAATCACATCACATTAACATTAACTTTATTTTATAATTATTTATATTACTATGTTTGTGGTGGCCAACCACATACCTTATGTATCCAAGACACATGGAACCCTAAGTAGACCATTAACTTATGACATTCAGTGTTTAGGAAATATCATATTTTTATATTGATAATTTTGCTGATAAACTCAATTTGGATTTGAGATTGTGGGTATGGTTAGGCTAGAAGATGTTGTCGAGCTACATTTACATTTATTTCATTTTATTGTGTTGTCCTTATTTATTTTTTTTCATCCGATATATTGGAGACTATTATTGTATAATTTAATGGATTTTTTAATAAACATTATTAGAAATTGAGTTATTTTTAAATATTTTGTACCGTGGTGTTAATAGTTAAATGATGGTGCCTAGTGATTTTTTCTATTACATTGAATTCTAATTTGGGGTATAGTATTCCTACAGTACTAGTAAATAAACCTACGAAATATTTGAAGCCTCAATTGTATGGGAAGGCATGTCTGAGGCCCAATAAAGATTTCTTCCATGGGAACTACTCATGGTCCCCCTAGGTAAGGGATGTTTCCATGTTGTATTAATGATTTTATGTGAAATAAATAATTGAAATAATTATGTTTTTATTTTTATTAGATTTTGTGGGATGGTATATATGTGAACATTGAATATTTAAGAGTATATAATTGATATAAGGCTAGTATATTGATAACTGTTGTTCTATAGGATTAAAAGGTTACAAATGTTATGAGATTTCTATTTTAAATTCTGATGGTATGGTTGTATGATTTCCACCAATAGTTAAATACATGTTATTACAATGTTATGATTTTTTTTATTGTTGGTATCACCTATTAGTCAATTATATAGAGACCAATTTTGATGGATCATGGTGGAACATATGGTCCACATGTGTTTGCAATAATGTATGTTATTTTTAATGCAAATGACTAAGCATCAATTTATAAATTTTTTGGAAACTACCCATTTAATATTTTCTCAAATATGTACATGGTATAATTATAATCAACTGGGACATCATTTTATATTTATTTTCATATTATTAAATATAAAATTGATCTATGACAAAGTTCATGATGTTTACAATGATGTAGTACCATAGCATATAAGATGTATATTTAACTTATTAGTTTATTATGTGAATATGATTCTAGATATATTAATCGTATATGGAAATTACAATTCTCTTTCAAAACACAAATATGTTTTAGTCATTTCAATATTCAATGGTGATATATGTGGTGTTTTCATATATATCATATTTGTGGAATAAAATTTATCTATATTTCCACCTAGGATCACATTTCAAGGATCATGATAGGTAAATGACATTGTGTATTGGATGAATACTTTTTTGTGAAAATCGTTGTAGTATTTATATTATTTGGAGGCCCAATGAGTGTCATTATTAGGTAATAGATTCTTAAAGGGTAGTATCTTATGTAGATACCCAATAAAAATTAGTCCCCTCATAAGTAATTAATTGAAATGTTATGTCTAATAAAACACTGTTAGACCAAAAATTGGGTAGTATTAGTAGTGATATTTTATGTGTCCTATTAAATTATAAAAAAATGTTGATTTTGTGGGATATAAAGTTTTTGATACATTACATATGAATTGTGTGAGAGAGTCTAGTACTTTGAGGTGCAAACATTGATGTTAGTGAGTTTATATTTTTTTAATAAAATGGAGGTGATTCAGGAGGGTAAATCAACCAACGGGGTTTTCCATTTCGTTAAATTCATAATAAATGTGAATAATGGGTAGACTATTTGGGATTAATATGGAAAATGTGTTGTGATATCAGCTACATGATATAGGCCTAGTGGTGGTTTTGAAAATTCTGGAGATGAGAAAATTATTTGGTAGTTTATTGGGTGTCAATGTTTTGTTTTGAGGGAATGATCAATATGAAACCTAATCCAATGTATTTTTAATAAGATTGTAGTTACCATTATTTTAGTTTGAGTATAGTCAATGAATTTTCATGAAAATTTATTAAATATTGTTGATCATGTGCGGGACATTTGAATATGACATGTTCAAAATCATGGGGAATATTTCAAAGGGCACTTCTATATAGATATTGATTACAAAATGAGTACCATTGGTAGTGGATTAAATTGTAAAATCATGATAATGAGAATGTAAATAGATCATGTCGTATGGTTTTTTACACCAGTTCTGATGGATGAGGAAATAATGGTACGTGTCTTTGGAATAATTTAAAAAGGTTCAAATAATCCATTATTAGATGTGTGAGAGTAGAGAAATAATTTGCATTATTTTATACATGTTAGCATTTAGGCTCGGGTTTTTTTTAAATTCTAAATTTCCCTGCATAGTATATCTGATATAAAAATAAACCTGCTGTGGTTTCGCGATCCATCCAACTAATTACTATTAATGTATTGATGTAATGAAATGAGTGTGGCTCAATAGAAATGAGACATTTGTTATAATTTATACTATTATTTATTCACTCATGGAGTGGTATGTGTAAGTGTTTATTGGTGGAGGCTACCATAGTCTATTGATTGTGTGAATCTCATTTCAGATATATTTTCATATGAGTCGAGGAAAATATTTTCATGTCATGGGAATGGGTTATGGTTTAAATGTCATAATTAACTCTTGTACAAGGGTAGATTCACACCCAACCATTTCATGTGGTAATATATAGATCTAGTAAATGAGAGGGTGACCCTAAAATAGAATTTTATTTTGTGTAGTGAAACCATTAAGTGGATGTTCGTGATGGGAACTGGTATTAGTCTGTGTTTTCATTTGGTTTTACCTGGGCTTTTTTGATAATTCCTGATGTTATTTTAGATGTGACATAGAATGGGTTCAATTAATTGGCATTAGGCTATAGATTTTTTTAATGGGAGATGAAAATTATTCATATCTTAGGTGTACTAGTTAATAGGGAGAGGAAGAAATGAATAATGACCATTCTTTTTAATTGTTTCTAGTGTATGTCAAACATTTTATGAGCATGCATAGATGTTCATGTAATTACTATTGTGTATTGTCCCCAATCTGATACTCTCACACATGATCAAGCTAGATGGGCTACAAGTCCTCAAGAATTCCTCTCCATATGATAAAGGCTATCGATAATCAGTGACAGTGTAAGGAATGTAATGGACTAAAAATACCTTAAGATACATTGTATAAATAAATATAAAATTTATTATATAGAAATGAAAATATAAATATAAATATATATTATTAGTGATGATACCCAATAATAGTAAATTCTAAAACCAATAAATCTAGATAATAATACAATCATACATGGACTAGTCGCTATAATATAAATGAAATAAAAAAAGTCAAAAAAAAATAAATGACAAGATATCTATATAATTTACTCCAAACCCCCTTTTAGAAATCCAACTATTGTCACATCGTCGAGATAGAACACACCAACATGAAACCAGTAGACAATATAGTCCCATCACATTGAGAATAAGATCATCCATGAAGCCTGTATGGGTACCTAATAATGTCCCAAATAAGGTGTGAGTACAACTCAGTATGCTTCCACTAACATCATATGAGAAATATAGAATGATTTTATAGTACATATAATAAATATTTAAATATTTAAATTTATATAATCAATTAATATCACACATGAAATAAACCCACTAACACTCAATATTAGTGTTGACACTAGTGGTTAGTCAAACCATCATCATCTTAATACCAAATATCTCGATCTTGAGGAAGATTCTTGTCTTTAAGGATAGATCAAAAAAAGTTAGTGAAGCATTTATTTATCAAGAATGATCCAAACATAATATTTTATGAGAAGATGATATCGGTCCTCAAGAAATAGTATGTCTCAACATTAAGAATATAGTGACAGTTTGTCTCACCCACAACTTGTATGTACCCCATGTATCATGCCATCAGGAAAAATCCAACATAATACATCACACGTGCAAGTGGATTTTTAATCTATAACCACACTATTATAATTCGCATATGGTTACTTCAATCGACAATCACAAGAAAAATTCATAAAAAGGGAAGGTTCATCAATCCATGTAATATCCCACCGTCATGAATCAACCCTAATTATGTCATCTTTTGGAAAATGCTAGAAAAAAATTATAAAAAATAATATTAATAAATATATAATATATAATCATAAGACATATTTATCAACTCATTAATTTTATATTTTTAAATCAAATTATAGTCCATAATTTTATGTTCCTAAATAAAATAAAATATTCTAAAATTTAATTTTCATTTTTCAATTTATCCCAAAAGTCGTTAATATTCTATATTTTACCTGAAATCATCTTGTAACTATTTCAAAATAATTGTATTTCATTTAATCTAATTTTGTCCCATGTGACTAATTATCATTAAAAAACAAATATTCATATATTTTCCAAATTTTTCATTATAATGTTTACCATTTCACTATCATTCCAAGGTTCGACACACTTATTAAGTGGCCACAAGCATTATCACAATGAAAATAAACTAAATAAGATCCATGGTTGGTCTATGTTTATATGATACCTTTAACTATATTTTATATAATTAAAAGAATTCATTTATAACATACCATCATGATCATAGTAATAGAACATACATGAATGATATAAAAAATATTTATGGTAATTTTTAATACCACCAAGCTCAAAAATTTCTTCCTTTTTAAAACTTCAAAATCATATATTGTAACTAGATTCTATTTCATTCAAACTATCATCCCTGAACTCCCTGATATGATGAGTCTTAATTTTGGTTTCCAAATGAATAATAATGATTTATTTTGAATGTCTAGGATCACTAAGAAATGATCACATGTTGGAGGGGGTAAAATTTGATGAAAAGGGGACTCAATGAGATTGAAAAATCTCTATGGGGTGCCCATAGTTTTCGTATGAATTAGGGGATAAAATGAGTTCTTAAGGGTTAATGATATATATAGATATCCTATAAAACTATATTCTATGCTTCAACCTCTTAGACCATGCTACATACCACCTAAAACATGGTGTATTCCCCATAGTCCATGGATCAACCTGCATTTTCAAACCACAACTGAATGACATGGATCCCCCCCAATGTTGATCCAATAAATCCAATTATAGGAAATGATATTGATAATGATACAACACCATAGTAACGATTACACGTTAAGGGGTTTATGGTGTATCATATTACCTATTATGTTGCTATCTTGATTTTGTAAGAACTATCCAAAATGAAAATTTCAGAGTCTGGCTTCTCCATGTCGTAGCACTCGACCACTAATGCAGTGAATATTTCACATCCTACATCTTTGTTACATTTGTTCAATAAATAAAGGTATCCAAAAAATACTTCTATGAGTACCCAACCATATAGTCTGGATCCCCACCCATCACAAGAATGCATTATGGAGAAGAACCATTTATAATACCACACCTTTCTTGCTTCCACAAATAAAGACATTAATAGACTAAATCTTAAAACCAAGGTTCAAACTAAATACATATGATGAAAGAGATTATATAAAATTTAATGATTTTTATACCTAAGAATATATGGGATCATTAATCCTCCCTATAAAATCACTTCCTTTCATTGAGCTTCTCTAATTGACAATATAGGGTATCAGAAAACAATCCTTAACACTATGTCCTTATTACAGATTCCTTCTTCTATGTCCCCTTATACACACACCTAGGCTACCACTGCACTTTCACTACTTGTATGATCTATCCTAACTGAATCTTCTAATTATTTTTAGAAATATGGTTCATATGATCCTCAATGGGATCAAAAACATCCAAATAAACATCAACATAATACATCACCAGGGAAGGGAATGTAGGATATTTCCACTATTGTGACTTGTGACCCACATATTTATTGGTAATATAGAATTATTGTATTTCTAGATAGTGACCAACAAGATTGAGACATTCCTCTATATTTAACACACTAAAAAATATGATTACTATTTCCCCCTTCATCAATATACAACATTTCCCCAGCCTAGGGGTCACCCTGAAGCTATACACAATGATTGAATTAAAACCGAATAGGTCATATCTAATATTTATTGAAGGATTTTTTTATCATTATAATTTCATAAAATGATTCATCTTCTACTAATCAAACTCAGACATCTCATACAAGTGACTAGGTCACCCAAGAACTAACTCAACATCCTATAAACAAAAAAAAGGAAAACTACATAACCGTCAATACAAGGCCTTTAATGGGTCATTTTTATCTACAACTGGAATATTTTATTATAATAGAATGTCTAAAGTTCTCTATGACTGTCAGAAGAACCTATGAAATCAAAAAAATTTGCTCAAAATTTGTCATTCAGAAATGAAATATTTTATTCTGATTTGACATATTTCTGATGATGATAGGTTTTAATAAATAAACATATAACACTAACACCCTCTAAATACCCTGTCATAACTGATATGTGATACAAGAATCACAATATGAAATGATACTCTTCAAAAATATAAGTTTGTAATATATCCATTCAAGTAGATACTACTTGATCAACCATTGTGATGGTCTCCCTGATATTAATGAAGTGATATACCTTTGTTAGATGATCCATAGTCACTCTCATTTCATCACTATTTTAGGGTTTATAGGGTAATAATATCTGGAAGTATATATATATATATCATTTAACATCAATTCCTATATCAGTATAAGATATAGAAAACCAACATGACATTGTTTCTATGAATTCACCTAATAAAAGGGGAAACATCTCAAAAAGTCAATTTTTTCTCTTTTTTATTCCATATATAAAAGTATTTTCTATATTTATTATGATACGTCCTAAGAAGTCTAAGATGTACCCAACATCTAGATCCAAGAAACTACATCATCATCTTCTCAATAAAGATTGTAAAAACCCATACGTGGACATATATAAAAATATTATTATCATTATCATAAGACCATCTTTATGGTGGATCCCCACAATATAATTTCTCCAAAATATCTTATCCCTATAGAGAAATTGAAATATTTTTATTGATCGGGTTTAGATGCATGTTTAAAAAAAATTCAAATTTAGAGCAACTCAACCATTCTACAGATGAATAACTTGATCCGTGACTTTAAAGAGATCTGTCAAACAACACATGATGTAGGAATCCAAAACATCATATTTCTTCATATCGAATCTCATGGAATTATTGATGATTTAGCCTCTTTATACTGTGTAATCCATCAAGAATTAACAATATTGTTGATACTCAATCCACCTCTTATGCATGTTGTTTTGACCTTGAAATTCAATGATGTATTTTATGATATTTTTTTCTTTGTAGTCCACATAAATAGCACTAAATAGAGAGTGTATCCCGTGTATTAGATTGTGCACCATCATAGTTAAATATTGATTTTTATAAGGTCCATTCCACTAATGGGATATCATTTATTTTCATTTGTAAACAACCACTGGGTCCTTTAACATTAGAACTAATCCATGTAAAACTCTTAATGCATCATATTATATTTTATATTCTTTTTTCCTTATTGGAATATTTAATATTTCTGTATAGGATTTAATGAACTTTTATTCTCGGAATACTCTATTTAATGAATCTAACCAAAATATTTCACTTCCTTCTTATTCCACCTACATATTTCAATTATTAATGATGATAAGTCATGTATAAAGAGATTATAATATCATTATTTAATTAAAAACTGTTTAATATAAAATACATTATAAGGACTCACTCATGATTCCATATATTAAAACTTCTCTAGATCTACATCCCCTGACGGATCTAATATAACACGACCCATGAAATTAATTCTATCACTTGACAAACTAAATTTATAAATCATTTAATTAATATGATAATCTATCTGTGTACTCAGAAAAATGTCTATATATTGGGAATTATCTTCTTCCAAAAAAATTACACTAACATATCTTTGATGAAAAATACCAAAAAATGAATGAAAAATGGAATAATATGTTTTTCATCAAGGATATAAATAGTCAGCGTGAATTAATTTGGAAAATATATATCAGCTTGAACTCATATAAGACCTATCAACTTCTAAAATAAGTTTGAGGTGTGTTAGATGGTATGAATCACAACATATAATAACCTATAATCATTTTAATATTGGGGAAAATCATGGAACCTCTTAGCTGACCGAGGTGATCATCATTGCATGGAAATGGATTCCATTACTTGATTGTGAATTGGTTTGACCTATAATAATCCAAAAATGGGAAAAATGTCCTATAATCATTATTGAAATAATATAATGGTAACCTGAATGAAAAGTACTTGGAAATATGAATCACTTATCTTCCAAATCACCCAACCAAAATTTCAAACACACAAAACTCACCAGCTTCCATCTTATTAGGCGTTATAAATACTACAAAATATCCGATAACCAACCTGATTGTGAACATGGACTCTCTATTATGTGTTTATCCCAAATACACTTTGGTAATGTTCACTTGAAAATAGATATCCATTAGATGAAATGTATCTTGCTTCATTTCTCTGCCATAAAAAATATGTCCTTTTATTTAACCAGTCACACAACCCCATTTACACAAAATTTGTCTTGTATAGCCATCCTGATGATCCCAACCACCTTATTGACTATGGATTTTACCTTTATAAGATAGAAATAAAACTCTATTAAAATTTAATTCCATTCGAGACTGATAATGATTTAGAAATGCCATACAAATAATCAAATCAAAACATATCATTTTTATTAAAAAATTATCCCAAAGAAAATGATAGCCACTAATATTAGGGCTAAATTACATGTATCATATTATATACTCTTACATCAAACCCTATGGCGTTTTTATGATCATAATTACATCCAATCACTCCACATTGAAATCCCAAAAAAATCAAATTTTGTGAATTGAATGAATTCAGTAAACCAATATTAAGAATTCATTCAAATTTAGATGATACATAAAACACGCCTATTGAAGTATATGGTCCAATATCCAGTCTACATATTGTAGACTACATGGAATATAGATGACTCTCCCCTCTACCTTATGAACTTTTCTCACTCCCCTATTCATCTCCCTCAAGAAAGTGTATCCACTTCTATTTTGGGGTACCATGTCCCCTGCCTCATCTGTTACAAATGGGGGACCACTAGTTTATAATCTATTGAGGGATAGTTGGGTCCTTGACAAACTCTAGATCCTTCCCTGATCCTATTCAATTACCCATCTATAAAATATTACAATATATATTCTATGTATATCCAAATGATTGGTAATCATGACCATCCAAGGCTATGTAATGACTTTTTGGGAACATTTTTCCCACCCTTAAATAATGAAATTACTATAATTGTGTATTTTCATTCCACTGGAAGAAGATGTACTAGAACACCCTACTAAAACATTCAAACTTCTAGTTGTTGAATATCATTAATCACCCTATTTGGTGAGATCCTGAATCATCTCATAATGAATTCTACATAGGTAAAAGGAATTTACCAATGGACTTATCTCATTGAAACACACATCCTGGAAATATTGTTCCCTAGTGGCATCATAAATTGACAATGACTGAGGAAAATGGTTTAGGTCACTGAAGAATCTGACATATTCCATCACTAACATGACCTATTAGATTAATTTCATGTACTCATGAACCGTCTTGTACAACAATATCTCATGATTGATGTGGATCAATAACAAAAATTAAATTCTCTCTATGATAACACCCCTTTATATCTAAATGTCTCTTTAATGTCCCCCTAATGATTGGATGGTCCTCAATGAATGTATGTACTATGATTTTACATAACATATGGTCAATAAAAGAACATAAATATCATCTAGAGTAGCTCAATATATATCTCTGATACCAAGTGGACACTCTCAATAGCGAACATAAGATGATGTTGCAGCCGAAACACTCCTATTATATTAGGAATAGATGGAATAGTGAAAACAGTGTCCCTTAACATGGACCACATAACCCTCAAAAAGTTTACATTATGATTATAATCCATATAATTATCTATGGATTTATAATGGTTCAACTTACCTATATTTTATGCGTGTTGATTTACAATATCATGACACATGATCAAACGATGAATATGAAGAATTTACACTACATGTTTTAACATACTAATTATAACATAGGATGTACATTATGATAAACCACAATATATTTAAAAAAAGAGACCAACTTGCTCAAAGTTCCTCTACATAAGGTTTAGGAATATAATTAAAAATAATTTAACTAGTTACCACTTTTGATTTATTGGGTATATCAATGTATTTCATTTCACATTTTATATATACAAATGTTTTTCATGTAATAAACATATCCTTATTGTGAATAAATTATGTCAACCAATATCCCTTTATGCCCATAATGATATATGCATACTAATATCAAATCATTATATATTACGTTTAAAATCTCATTTTTAATAACATAACACATACTGTCAATCTCCCATGTTGAAATATCATAAATTATAAAAAAAACATAATGAACAATAATCACATAATGGAGATCTTCATTTTTCCCCTATACATGGTCTAGCTACTCCCATGCTAAAACTCATTGCAAATTCAAAACACATACTTCTATATTTTCTACATTTATAGTATATTAAGGAAATTTAAATGAAACATGAGATTCTAATATAAATTGTTAATGTATCTAATTTAGTACTCAATTATTTGACCTTTTTGGATGGGTTATGAGACCACATGTTCAAATCCCTACATTCCATATGCAACTGACTCATTATGAAGTTGTAATAAATATAGTATAAATACTATTACCATTGATAAAATGTATCAATAACAATCAAAATAAAAAATATTTGTGAAAATAGTTGTTACAATATAACTAAATAGTCAGGAAACCATTGAAGAATAATGGAAAAAACTGATCAATCAAAATAAATATTGAGTAATATAATGACAAGTTAAAATTATCTAAATGGAATGCGGAAAGGTAAACAAATATACTACAATACACTATAAATGGATGAAAATAATCTGGATTAGATACTCATGTTCGTCCAATATATATGCTACAACCCATCACTAAGTAACATATCAACAATAGGGTCTGTTTCCATTATCCATTAAAACATCAATGAGGTCTACATGGGTGCCCAATGGTTTCCTAGACAAGGCGTGGCTACAATGCCATTGCCCACCACCACCAACACCTAAATAAACCCAGTACCAATATATATTTTATTATATAATGCTATATATATTACATATAATTAAATAAATTCATTCTTCCCATGATATAAACCCACTGACCCACATGCTCCATGTTGACACCTAAGATCACCAACATCAACATCAACCCCATGCTTGATATCAAGGTCACTACATGGATCAACCTATATATAGATAAAAGAAAAATTTAATTGTTAAAATATATTGTGAAATATAAATTAAATATAACATATATTGAAAACATTATATCATCCCCCATGAAATCTTTAAACCATAGGCATCTAGTGATTGTGCATCTCACCCTCGTGTAGTATATACAACATGCACCATTAACTTGGGAAATGTAAAATTCCATGCATCGCAATATGTTTTTTAGGTTGTAACCAATAAACTGAACCTTATGTTTGAAAATATGGTGACTTAAAAAACCCAATCCCATGGATAATTCCTACCAAGATAGGATCAGTTATCTTTTTAACATTGAACCCTCAGACATCAATGAAAATACTATCTTTTCATAGAGATGATATGAAATAAATTCACATGGAAAAATAGTAAGAATCCAAATATAGCATCAAAATCCAAATTAACCACTTCATCTGATTAATTTCATTCAATAAATTTACATTTCATAACATATGATTTTTGATTACCATTATAATTTCATTAATTTCTAATCATTTTTTGATTTATCATAACATTTACAAATATTTAAAATATAATAATATATAATTAAGTCAACATACAAATTTTTTTGTACATCAAATAATATGTTTCTCTTGCATGTCATTCAATATTATGTAATCTCTATATTTTACATGTCATGTAAAAATTCATGGTACCATGTTTTCAAGTTCACTATCAGTCCAAGGGTCAGATTTCCTCTCGATTAGACACATGCCCCATTGTAATTCCAATGAACCCGACATGATCCTTGTGAAGTATATTAATTTTAATTATCATCAACCTCAATTTGTTCAGTTATACAATGTTGTACCCTTGTTATGTAAGGGAGGTCATTATTATTTTATAGACTAGAAGGATTGAAATTATAATTTTATGGACATATTCTAGACCACATTCCTAACACTTCTAAAAAAACGGCCATTAGTGACCGCCAAAAGCAGTCGCTATTGGGTTCTACCGGCCACCAATGGCGGTCACTTTAGCCTCGTCGCTAGAGGCCAATAGCGACCGGCAACGGCGGTTGCTATAGGAGGCACGGATTTCGGCCTGCAGCGACCGCTTGGCGGTCGCTGGAGGCCTCCTGCCGGGCAACCTATAGCGACCGCTTTTGGCGGTCTCTATAGTGAATTTTTTTTTAAATGTCCACTGAAATAAATAAATAAATATATATATATATATATATATTAAAAAAAATATTCACATATATACTATTAAATACAATATTTTAAATATATATATATATATAATATATTTAAAATATTTTAATATATATAATATTAAATATATGTATAATATCGAATCATTGTGCTATAATAATTTAAAACCCCTGATTTAAGAAATGCCATCATTTCAGGTTTTTCGGAGCACGTTTGCTCTGAATTCGACCGTCGCACGCCGTTTTGGTGTTTTATGACTCCGGAAACGCGTTTCCGGCTGCCGCGGTCAAACGGCACCTCCGATTGACGTGTCGTCTCTCCGACCATTTCACAATTCATGCAACGGATGTTGTCGTGCAGTTTTGTGGCATTCGGAGGTCGTTCGGGTGGTTTTGACACCCCAACGCGCCATTTAAGCACGCGTCGAGCTGCTGAAAACGACGCATTCGGTCGTGTCGCGCGCACCACACATTTGATGGATGTGCCGCCACCTCCTGCATCTCAGGAATAATATTCCTATCCTTATCGTGTGGTTTCAGGTTTTTCGGAGCACGTTTGCTCCGAATTCGACTGCTGCACGCCGTTTTGGTGTTTTATGACTCCGGAAACGCGTTTCCGGCCGCCGCGGTCAAACGTCACCTCCGATTGACGTGCCGTCTGTCCGACCATTTCACAGTTCACGCAACAGATGTTTTCTTGCGGTTTTGTGGCATTCAGATGTCGTTCGGGTGGTTTTGACAAGCCAACGCGACATTTCAGCGCGCGGCGAGCTGCTGAAAATGACGCATTCGGTCGTGCCGCGTGCACCACATGTCCGATGGACGTGCCTCCTCCTCCTGCATCTCAAGAATAATATTTCTATCATTATCGGGTGGTTTCATGTCGTTCGGAGCACGTTTTCTCCGAATTCGACCGCCGCACACCGTTTTGGTGTTTTATGACTCCGGAAACGCGTTTTCGGCCGCTGCGGTCAAACGGCACCTCCGAATGACGTGCCTTCTGGCCGACCATTTCACAATTCACGCACAAGCTATTGTCGTGCGGTTTCGTGTCATTTGGAGGCCGTTCGGGTGGTTTTGACCCCCCAACGCGCCATTTCAGCGCGCGCCACGCTGCTAAAAACAGCACATTCGGTCGTGCCGCGCGCACCGCACGTCCGATGGATGTTCCAACTCCTTCTGCATCTCATGAATAATATTTCTATCGTTCTTGTGCGGTTTCAGGTCGTTGGAGCACGTTTGCTCCGAATTGGACCGCCGCACGCCGTTTTGGTGTTTTATGGCGCCGGAAATGCGTTTCCGGCCGCCGCGGTCAAACGGAACCTCCGAATGACGTGCCTTCTGGCCAACCATTTCAGAATTCACATACTGGCTGTTTTCGTAAGGTTTCGTGGCATTCGGACGTCGTTCGGGTGGTTTTGACCCCCCAACGCGCCATTTCAGCGCGCGCCGCACTGCTGAAAACGACACATTCGGTCGTGCCACGCGCACCGCATGTCTGATGGACGTGTCGCCTCATCCTGCATCTCAGGAATAATTTTTCTATCGTTCTTGTGCGGTTTCAGGTCGTTCAGAGCACGTTTGCTCCGAATTGGACCGCCGCACGCCGTTTTGGTTTTTTATGGTGCCAGAAACGCGTTTCCGGCCGCCTCGGTCAAACGTCACCTCCGATTGATGTGTTGTCTGTCTGATCAATTCACAATTCACGCAACGGATGTTTTCGTGCGGTTTCGTGGCATTCAGAAGTCGTTCGGGTGGTTTTGACCCCCCAACGCGCCATTTTAGCGCGCGCCGCGCTGCTGAAAACGACGCATTCGGTCGTGCCGCGCGCACCGCACATCCGATGGACGTGCCGCCTCCTCCTGCATCTCAGGAATAATATTTCTATCGTTCTCGTGCGATTTCAGGTCGTTCAGAGCATGTTTGCTCTGAATTGGACCGACGCCTGCCGTTTTGGTGTTTTATGGCACCGGAAATGCGTTTCCGCCCGCCGCGGCCAAACGGCACCTCCGAATGATGTGATTTCTGGCCGACCATTTCATAATTCACGCACCGGCTGTTTTCGTGTGGTTTCGTGGCATTCGGAAGTTGTTCGGGTGGTTTTGACCCCCCAACGCCCCATTTCAGCGCGCGCCGCACTGCTGAAAACGACACATTCGGTCATGCCACGCGCACCCCACGTCCGATGGACGTGCCTCCTCCTCCTGAATCTCAGGAATAATATTCCTATCGTTCTCGTGCGGTTTCAGGTCGTTCAGAGCACGTTTTCTCTGAATTGGACCGCTGCACACCGTTCTGGTGTTTTGTGGCGCCGCAAACGTGTTTCCGGCTGCCGCGCTAAAACAGCACCTCTGAATGACGTGCCGTCTGTCCGACCATTTCATAATTTACGCACCGGCTGTTGTCGTGCGGTTTCGTGGCATTAGGAGGTCGTTCGGGTGGTTTTGACCCCCGAACGCGCCATTTCAGCGCGCGCCACGCTACTGAAAACGACACATTCGGTCGTGCCGTGCGCACCGCACGTTCGATGGATGTGTCGCCTCCTCCTGCATCTCCGGAATAATATTTCTATCTTTCTCGTGCGGTTTCAGGTCGTTCGGAGCACGTTTTCTCCAAATTGGACCGCCACACACCGTTTTTGTGTTTTATGGCGCCGGAAACTCGTTTCCGACCTCCACGGTCAAACGTTACTTTTGATTGATGTTCTGTCGATCCTACCATTTCATAATTCACGCAACGGATGTTGTCGTGCGGTTTAGTGGCATTCGTAGGTCGTTCGGGTGGTTTTGACCCCCCAACACGCCATTTCAGCGCGCGCCGAGCTGCTGAAAACGACGCATTCGGTCGTGCCACGCGCACCGCACGTCCGATGGATGTGCCACCTCCTCCTGCATCTCAGAAATAATATTTTTATCGTTCTCGTGCAGTTTCAGGTCGTTCGGAGCACGTTTTCTCCGAATTGGACCGCTGCACGCCGTTTTGGTGTTTTATGACTCCGGAAACGCCTTTTCGGCCACTATGGTCAAACAGAACCTCCGAATGATGTGCCGTCTGGCCAACCATTTTAGAATTCACGCACCGGCTGTGGTCTTGCGGTTTCGTGGCATTCGGAGGTCGTTCGGGTGGTTTCAACCCCCCAACGCGTCATTTCAGCGCGCGTCGCGCTGCTGAAAATGACCCATTCGGTCGTGCCATGCGCACCGCACGTCCGATTGACGTTACGCCTCCTTCTATATCTCAGGAATAATATTCCTATCGTTCTCGTATGGTTTCAGGTCATTCGGAGCACGTTTGCTCCGAATTGGACTGCCACACTCTGTTTTGGTGTTTTATGGCGTCAGAAACGCGTTTTCGGCCGCCACGGTCAAACGGCACCTCCGAATGATGTTCCATCTAGCCGAGCATTTCCGAATTCACTCATCGGCTGTTGTCGTGCGGTTTCGTGGCATTCGGAGGACATTCGGGTGGTTTTGACCCCCCAACGCGCCATTTCAGCGCGCGCCGCGCTGCTGAAAACGACACATTCGGTCGTGCCGCGCGCACTGCATGTTATATGGACATGCCGCCTCCTCCTACATCTCCGGAATAATATTTCTATCATTATCGTGCGGTTTCAGGTTGTTCGGAGTAGGTTTGCTCCGAATTGGACTGTCGCACGCCGTTTTGGTGTTTTTTGGCGCTGGAAACGCGTTTCCAGCCACCGCGATCAAACGTCACCTCTGATTGACGTGCTGTCTATCCAAACATTTCAAAATTCACGCAACAGATGTTATCGTGCGGTTTCGTGGCATTCAGAGGTCGTTCGGGTGGTTTTGACCCCCCAACGCACCATTTCAGCGCGCGCCGCGCTGCTGAAAACGACGCTTTCGGTCGTGTTGCGCGCACCGGATGTCCGATTGACGTGCTGCCTCCTCCTTCATCTCAGGAATAATATTCCTATCTTTCTCATGTGGTTTCAGGTCGTTCGTAGCACGTTTGCTCCGAATTGGACCGCCGCACGCCGTTTTGGTGTTTTATGTCGCCGGAAACGCGTTTCCGGCCGCCATGGTCAAACGTCACTTTCGATTGACGTCCCGTCTATCCGACCATTTCAAAATTCACGCATCGGATGTTGTCGTGCAGTTTAGTGGCATTCGGAGGTCATTCGGGTGGCTTTGACACCCCAACGTGCCATTTCAGCGCGCGCCGCGCTGCTGAAAACGACACATTCGGTCGTGTCGCGCGCACCGCACGTCCGATGGATGTGTCCCCTCCCCCTGCATCTCAGGAATAATATTTCTATCATTCTCGTGTGGTGTAAGGTTTTTCGGAGCACGTTTGCTCCGAATTGGACCGTCGCACGCCGTTTTGGTGTTTTATGGCGCCGGAAACGCGTTTCTGGCCGCCGCGGTCAATGGTCACCTCCGATTGATGTGTCGTCTGTCTGACCATTTCAAAATTCATGCAGCGGATGTTGTCGTGAAGTTTCGTGGCATTCGGAAATCGTTCGGGTGGTTTTGACCACCCAACGCGCCATTTTAGTGCGCGCCGCGCTGCTGAAAACGATGCATTCGGTCGTGCCGTGCGCACCGCATGTCCGATGGACATGCCGCCTCCTCCTGCATCTCAGGAATAATATTTCTATCGTTCTCGTGCAGTTTCAGGTTGTTTGGAGCACGTTTGCTCCGAATTGTACCGCCGCACGACGTTTTGGTGTTTTATGGCGTCGGAAATGCGTTTCCAGCCTCCGTGGTCAAACGGAACATCTGAATGACGTGTTGTCTAGCCGACCATTTCATAATTCACGCATCGGCTGTTGTCGTGCGGTTTCGTGGCATGCGGAGGCCGTTCGGGTGGTTTTGACCCCCCATCAAGCCATTTCAGCACGCGTCACGCTGCTGAAAACGACACATTCAGTCGTGCCGCGCGCACCGCATGTCCGATGGACATGTGGCCTCCTCCTGCATCTCAGGAATAATATTCCTGACGTTCTCGTGCGGTTTCATGTCATTCGGAGCACGTTTTCTCCGAATTGGACCGCCGCACGCCGTTTTGGTGTTTTGTGGCCCCGGAAACGCGTTTCCGGCCGCCGCGGTAAAACGGCACCTCCAAATGATGTCCCTTCTGGCCGACCATTTCAGAATTCACGCACCGGCTGTTGTCGTGCAGTTTCGTGGCATTCGGACGTCGTTCGGGTGGTTTTGACACCCCAACGTGCCATTTCAGCGCGCGGCGCGCTGCTGAAAACGACACATTCGGTCGTGCCGCGCGCACCACACGTCTGATGGACGTGCCTCCTCCTCCTTCATCTCAGGAATAATATTTCTATGGTTCTCGTGCGGTTTCAGGTCGTCGGAGCACGTTTGCTCCGAATTGGACCGACGCACGCCGTTTTGGTGTTTTGTGGCGCCGGAAACGTGTTTCCCGCCGACGCGGTCAAACGTCACCTCCGATTGATGTGCCGTCTATCCGACCATTTCACAATTAATGAAACAGATGTTGTCGTGCGGTTTCGTGGCATTCGGAGGTCGTTCGAATGGTTTTGACCCCCCAACGCCCCATTTCAGCGCGCGCCGCGTTGCTGAAAATGACGCCTTCGGTATTGTCGCGCGCACCGCACGTCCGATGGATGTGCCACCTCCTCCTGCATCTTAGAAATAATATTTCTATCTTTCTAGTGTGGTTTCAGGTCGTTCGGAGCACGTTTTCTCCGAATTGGACCGTCGCACGCCATTTGGTGTTTTGTGGCACCGGAAACGCGTTTCCGGCCGCTGCGGTCAAAAGGCACCTCCGAATGACGTTCCGTCTGGCCGAACATTTCATAATTCACGCACCGGCTGTTATCGTGCGGTTTCGTGGCATTTAGAGGTCGTTCGGGTGGTTTTGACCCCCCAATGCGTCATTTCAGCGCACGTCGCGCTGCTAAAAACGACACATTCAGTCATGCCGCGCGCACCGCACGTCCGATGGATGTGATGCCTCCTCCTGCATCTTAGAAATAATATTCCTGACGTTCTTGTGTGGTTTCAGGTCGTTCGGAGCACGTTTGCTCCGAATTGGACCGCCACACGCAGTTTTGGTGTTTTATGGCGCAGGAAACGCGTTTCCGGCCGCCGCGGTCAAACGGCACCTCCGAATGATGTACCGTCTGGCCGACCATTTCAGAATTCACGCAACGGCTTTTGTCTTGCAGTTTCGTGGCATTCGGATGTTGTTCAGGTGGATTTGACCCCCCCCCCCCCCCCAACACGCCATTTCAGCGCGCGCCGCGCTGCTGAAAATGACACATTCGGTCATGCCATGCGCACCGAATGTCCGATGGACGTGCCACCTCCTCCTGAATCTTAAGAATAATATTTATATCGTTCTCGTGTGCTTTCAGGTCTTTAGGAACACGTTTTCTCTGAATTGGACCGCCACACACCGTTTTGGTGTTTTGTGGCGCTGTAAATGCGTTTCCGGCCACCGTGGTCAAACGTCACCTCCGATTGACATGCCGTCTGTCCGACCATTTCATAATTCACGCAACGGATGTTGTCGTGCGGTTTCGCGGCATTCGGAGGTCGTTCGGGTGGTTTTGACCCCCCAACGCTCCATCTCAGCGCGCGCCGCGCTGCTGAAAACGATGCATTTGGTCGTGTCGTGCGCACCGCACGTCTGATGGACGTGCCTCCTCCTCCAACATCTCAGTAATAATATTTCTATCGTTCTCGTGCAGGTTCAGGTCGTTCGGAGCACGTTTGCTCCGAATTGGACCGCCGCATGCCGTTTTGGTGTTTTTTGGCACCGGAAACGTGTTTCCGGCCGCCACGGTCAAACGACACCTCCGAATGACGTGTCGTCTGACCGACCATTTCAGAATTCACGCATCGGCTGTTTTCGTGCGGTTTCGTGGGATTCGGAGGTCGTTCGGGTGGTTTTGATCCCCCAACGCGCTATTTCAGTGCGCGCCGCGCTGCTGAAAACGACACATTCGGTCGTGCCGCGCGTACCGCACGTCCGATGGACGTACTGCCTCCTCCTGCATCTCAGGAATAATATTCCTGACGGTCTTGTGCGGTTTCTGGTCGTTCGGAGCACGTTTGCTCCGAATTGGACCGCCACACGCCGTTTTGGTGTTTTTTGGCACCGGAAACGCCTTTCCGGCCGCCGCGGTCAAACGGCACCTTCGAATGACGTGCCGTCTAGACGACCATTTCATAATTCATGCACCGGCTGTTGTCGTGCGGTTTCGTGGCATTCAGACGTCGTTCGGGTGGTTTTGAACCCCCAACGCGCCATTTGAGCGCGCGCCGCGCTGCTGAAAACGACACATTCGGTCGTGCCGCGCGCAATGCACATCCGATGGATGTGCCGCCTCCTCCTGCATCTCAGGAATAATATTTATATCATTATCGTGCAGTTTCAGGTCGTTCGGAGCACATTTTCTTCGAATTGGACCGCCACACGCCGTTTTGGTGTTTTATGGCGCCCGAAATGCGTTTCCGGCCGCCGCGGTCAAAAGTTACCTCCGATTGATGTGCCATCTATCCGAGCATTTCACAATTCGCGCAACAGATGTTGCCGTGCGGTTTCGTGGCATTCAGAGGTCGTTCGGGTGGTTTTGACCCCCCAACGCGCCATTTTAGCGCGCGCCGTGCTGCTGAAAACGACGCATTCGGTCGTGCCGCACGCACCACAAATCTGATGGATGTGCCACCTCCTCCTGCATCCCAGGAATAATATTTCTATCGTTCTTGTGCGGTTTCAAGTCGTTCGGAGTACGTTTGCTCCGAATTGGACCGCCGAACGCCGTTTTGGTGTTTTGTGGCGCCGGAAACGCGTTTCCGGCCGCTGCGTTCAAACGGCACCTCCGAATGATGTGCCGTCTGGCCGACCATTTCAGAATTCACGCACCGGCTGTTGTCATGCGGTTTCGTGGCATTCAGAGGTCATTCGGGTGGTTTTGACCCCCCAACCCGCCATTTCAGCGCGCGCCGCGCTGCTGAAAACGACACATTCGGTCGTGCCGTGCGCACCGCAAGTCTGATGGATGTGCTGCCTCCTTTTGCATCTCAGGAATAATATTCCTAACGTTCTCGTGTGGTTTCAGGTCGTTCGGAACACGTTTTCTCCGAATTGGACCACCGCACGCCGTATTGGTGTTTTGTGGCGCCAGAAACGCGTTTCCGGCCGCCGCGGTCAAACGGAACCTCTGATTGATGTTCCGTCTAGCCGACCATTTCAGAATTCACGCACCGGCTGTTTTCGTGCGGTTTCGTGGCATTCAGACGTCGTTCGGGTGGTTTTGACCCCCCAACGCGCCCTTTCAGCGCGCGCCGTGCTGCTGAAAAGGACACATTCGGTAATGCCGCGCGCACCACACGTCCAATGGACGTTTCGCCTCCTCCTGCATCTCAGGAATAATATTTCTATCATTCTCGTGTGGTTTTAGGTCATTCGGAGCACGTTTTCTCCGAATTAGATCGTTGCACGCCGTTTTGGTGTTTTGTGGCGCCAGAAACGCGTTTACGGCCGCCGCAGTCAAACATCACCTCCGATTGATGTGCCCTCTGTCCAACCATTTTACAATTCATGCAACGGATGTTGTCGTGCGGTTTCGTGGAATTCGGAGGTCGTTCAGGTGGTTTTGACCCCCCAATGCGCCATTTCAGCGCGCGCCGCGCTGCTGAAAACGACGCATTCGGTCATGCCACACGTACCGCATGTCCGATGGATGTTTCGCCTCCTTGTGCATCTCAAAAATAATATTCCTATCGTTCTCGTGCGGTTTCAGGTCGTTTCGGAGCACGTTTGCTCCGAATTGGACCGCCGCACGCCGTTTTGGGGTTTTATGGCGCCGGAAACGCGTTTATGGCCGCCGCGGTCAAACAGAACATCCGAATGACGTTCCGTATGGCCGACCATTTCAGAATTCATGCATCGGCTGTTGTCGTGCGGTTTCGTGGCATTCGGAGGTCGTTCGGGTGGTTTTGACCCCCCCAACGCGTCATTTCAGCGCGCGTCGTGCTGCTAAAAACGACACATTCGGTCGTGCCGTGCGCACCGCACGTCCGATGGACGTGCCACCTCCTCCTGCATCTCCGGAATAATATTACTGACGTTCTCGTGCGGTTTCAGGTCTTTCGGAGCACGTTTGCTCCGAATTGGACCGCTGCACGCCGTTTTGGTGTTTTGTGGCGCCGGAAACGCGTTTCCGGCTGCCGCGGTCAAACGACACCTCTGAATGACATGCCATCTGGCCGACCATTTCAGAATTCATGCACCGGCTGTTGTCGTGCGGTTTAGTGGCATTCGAAAGTCGTTCGGGTGGTTTTGACCCCTCAACGCGCCATTTCAGCATGCGCCACGCTGCCGGGGGGGGGGGGGGGGGGGGCTGTACGGGGGTGCGTGTGCTGTACGGGGGTGTGGGGGGTTGTACGGGTGTGGGGGGGGGGGGGCTGTGCGGGGTGTGGGGGGATGTACGGGGGTGCGGGGGGGGGGGGGGGCTGTACCGGGGTGCGGGGGCTGTACGGGGGTGCGGGGGGGTTGTACGGGGGTGCGGGGGGCTGTACGGGGGTGCGGGGGGGCTGTATGGGGGTACAGGGGGGGGCTGTCAGGGGGTGCGGGGGGCTGTACGGGGGTGCGGGGGGGGGGGTGTACGTGGGTGCGGGGGGGGGGGGGGGGGTGGCTGTACGGGGGTGTCGGGGTCTGTACGGGGGTGTGGGGGGGCTGTACGGGAGTGCGGGGGTCTGTACGGGGGTGCAGGGGGGGGCTGTCCGGGGGTGCGGTGGGTTGTACGGGGGTGCCGGGGGGCTGTATGGGGGTGCGGGGTGGCTGTACGGGGGTGCGGGGGGCTGTCCGGGGGTTCGGGGGGGGGGGGGGGGTGCTGTACGGGGGTGCGGGGGGCTGTACGGGGGGGGGGGGGGCTGTCCGGGGGGGCTGTCCGGGGGTGCGGGGGGCTGTACGGGGGTGCCGGGGGGGCTGTACGGGGGTGCGGGGGGGTTAGAGTTTTTAAATGCACGCCTTAGATAATATTAGCTATCATATAATAAACAAAAAAAGAAAGAAATTATAAGTACACAAACTTCTAATTTAAATTAAATGAATACATACAGTACATCAATGTCAACCCCACCAGTAAAACCAAAACACATATCTCGTGAATATATGATGTGTCACGCGTTGTCATCAATGCTACCTCCTTCTGGTGGGCCAGGGGCCTACAACAAATAAACATTATAAATATTTTCATAAAAAAAATAATTTAAATTAAATAAATAAATACAGTATATACCTGTGTTGTATGATCCCATGCATCATCAGCTCGACGCACATATTCCCGCAGTGCTCTAACCTCAGCTGTCAATTGTGCATTTGCCTCCTCGGAAGCGCGCAGCCGTGCCTCAAAATCTGACATCTGTTGTGTCATATGAGCAACAGCAGGACCGACAACCGCAGCGCGTGACACTACAGAACGAGGAATCCCTACTCCATAGGTCAAACTATAGCCATGCCCGTCCCGACTGATAATGCGATGAAAGATCTCATCCCGTCGCATGGGAAGCTGTCGCTGGTCCTCTGGCAGATGTTCTAACTCAGCTTCAAATTGAGCCTATGAAATATTTAAATATATATAAATATATATGTGTTAATATATAGATTTATGTAATTATTGGTAAGTACAGACACTTACTATCAATGCTGCAACCTCTGGATCATTGCGATCACGAGTCCTCATCCACATCGACATTTTATCACTTGTTGCACCTTGCTCTCGCAACTGTATATTAAAAGAATATAAACACAAAAAATATTAATTAATAAATTAAAAAATGAATAATATATACCTCGGGTCGGATCTGAGACACGTGACGAGTCCCGAGCCTGTGAGGTGGTCCCTGCAACGCTCGATTCTTAGAATGGCATGTTGACACCTCCTACATTCAATTCATTCAAATTTCAAACAAATCACAAATTCTTGAAAATATATATACACCAAAATAATTAATATACAAACCGAAACACCCTCAGTAGACCAATATTCAACCAAGTCACGCCACTGAGCCGGGAGGACACCTCTCGGGACTTTTTCCAAAATGTCTAGGGCAACCACATTTGGTACCCAGTGGTCCCTCTTCACTTTGCCTTTATAATCTTTCCACATCTTACGTCATTTGCTCGTACACACGGGCCGGAACTCTTCAGGGCATACTTTCAAATTTTTCTATACAGAAAATAATCAAACATATTAGTATTCTTTATACATAGAAAATAAAGTAAAATGATTATCTTACCTGAACCTCCCTCCATAGACGATCTAATGTGTCCTGAGGGATAGAAGCCCAGTCACGCATGGTCAATGGAAATCGATGTGGGTCACATATGATATGACCCAGCTGACGAATAAATTTTGGGGCATTCGGTCCCACAGGATGAAAAACCTCATCAAATGAAACATCTATCGTCGTGTTGGAATTCCATGATAATATGCCACGACCAAGGCCTCTCATACGAGAGGAAGAAGCAACCGAGTCTGATCCTGTTGAAAACAATTTTATATATAAATTGACAAATGTTATATATATATATATATATGTATGTCAATAACATAAAAAATATAGACAATGACATTCAAACATACCTCGACCCTGAGACGTAGATGCCTCAGATAGATGATGTGGATCTTCTGCCTCTTCCCTTGACAGTTCTGCAGTCATTGAAAACATCAGTAATGAGTCCAAAGTGTTTAAAAGATGAATTGGATTGTTCTTAAAAAATCAATCTTGTATAACTGTTAATAAAAAAAATGGATTGAATAATTAGTTGTGAATGAATTTTAAAAAATCATAAAGTTAACAAAATAGATATACAAATTATGTACAAAACCAGTCAATGCATAGCCAAATTTCAGATAGAACTAATAAAAATTCAAGCAGCACATGAATCAGATGAAGAATACCTCAAAGGGATGATACACCGACCATAACATCAATAAATCAAGAGTAAAAACAACCTAAATATTTATGATTGAATTAAAAATTACAAAAGTGAGGATTAAAACTTATAAATATTTATAAATTGATTAGATAATTTATGATATCCTAGGACATTCTACTGAATAGTGAGAAAACAATTATACCTTTCATTAAGCATGCAAATTGACCGTTTCTCCTTCAACAGCCGCTCTGACCCAATAAATATCTTCTTCACTTTGATCTACGGTATGTTGATCAAGTTGTTGGTAAACAAACGGAACAGTCTCAGGTTCATCTTCTTCAAATAAAAACACTCCTCGCCGAGACATTTTGACAACAACTTTCCAACATGGATCCGAAGGCAAAGTAACAAAGAATACTTGTTCCGCTTGTGATGTCAAAAGGAAAGGTTCATTCTCAACTCGTTCATTATTTCTGTATAACATATAGTTAAAATTAACCAATGAAAACTGATATTGATCGACTTTACATCCACGCACTGGATCAACCCAATTACAATTTAACAATATGTACTTCAAACCGTGTGTGTATACAACTTCAATGATGTCTATCAATTGACCATAGTAATAACCAGTATCGAAAAAGGGACAACCGATGCCACTTCTTTTTGTTGCTCGTTTGTCGTCAACATCTTTAATGCGAAATCGAAAACCATTAGCATCAATAGCTTTATAACGACGAGCCGTTATAGATGGACCCTCAGCCAGTTGGATAAATACTTCAGGTAGCATGGGGTCCCCTAACTCCCTCAGCTTACGAACCTACATAATTTATAAAAATCAATACTGATATATGCAGAAAGAATTAGTATAATACTTCACTCATAATGAAAATCAATTTATACATACATAATACTTGAACCAATCATGAAATGACGCATAATGAGATTGTTGAATTTTCAACTCAGTCGCACGATGCATCTCTTCTTTTATCTCATTAATGTGTTTACTGCAAATGATAACACGATGTTTAAAAGATCATCTTATGCAAACAAAACATGTAAAAGTTTTACAAGCACATTGATAAGATACTTACTAAATTAATGGTGCAACTGATGGAGTATTGAACAAGATATATCGATGTGCTTGTATCCACTCGATGTTGTCCATATCAAATGTGGTTCCTTCTCCAACTGGACCATCATGAATCCGAGAGGGCTTATCTAATTTTGTTTCAACATCCGTAAGATATTATGAACAAAAGGTAGTACAATCATCCATCAAATAACCATTGGATATTGATGCCTCTGGACGAGCACTGTTGCGTACAAATATTTTCAATGTACTCAAATACTGTTCAATAGGATACATCCACCTGAATTGCACTGGACCAGCAGCCATTACTTCATCTGTTAGGTGCACTGTCAAGTGGACCATAACATCGAAAAAAGAGGGGGGGAAGGGTTTCTCAAAGTGACAAAGCGTATGTACAATTCAGTCCTGCAAACTTTTTAAATCACTCATTCATTGATTTCTTAAACAAAGCGGTCTAAAAAAATTACTCATCTCAATAAAGGGCTGAACAATATTGGGGGATAAACAATCACAAATTGCAATTGGAATCAACTGCTGATGTAATATGTGATTGTCATGACTTTTCAACCCTTGCAATGTCTTGCTCGTCAGATTCACACACTTTGAAATATTAGAAGAATAACCATCAGGCACCTTGACCATCTTCAAAATGGAAAGAAATGTTTCTTTCTCCTCTGTAGTCATCGTCTACTTTGCAGCAGGCATATATGCCTTGTTTCCCTCAGCTAACTGTAAATGTAATTGTTTCCTTAAAACCATTTCTTCCAAATCACGGCGTGCATTAACATGGTCCTTTGATTTTCAACTGACACCTAAAATTGTCCACAATATGTTATCACAAACATTTTTTTCAATGTGCATGACATCCAAATTATGCCTCAACATGTTAGTTTTCCAATACGGAAGACTATAGAAAATAATTTTCTTTTTCCAATTGTGACTGTGCTGCCAACCCGCAGAACGAATATTACGTACTGGAGGAGCCACCAAATCCTGAATTTCATATACCATGCGGATGCTTTCTTCCTCAATCTTTGATAACATTTCGACTCCTGTCATGATCTTTGGTGCTGGGCTGAACTCTCTAGAACCATCAAATGCCACTCTGTCCTTTATGAATCTGTGCTGAGGAGGGAGAACACGCCTGTGAACCATGTATGCCCATTTTTTGGAATGTTTAAGGCATACATATTTTTTACTTTTAATGCAACAAGGGCAAGAAAATTCCCCTTTCGTACTCCAGCCTGATAAATTTTCATAAGCTGGGAAGTCATTGATTGTCCACAATAAAGCAGCATGCAGTTTGAACATTTCATTCGTTTTGCAGTCATAAGTCATCACACCATCACCCCAAAATTCATTCAACTCATCAATCAATGGCTGAAGGTAAACATCAATCTTATCCCCCGGACTTTTAGGTCCATCAATAAGAGTGGAATGTAATATAAATTGTTGCTTCATACAAAGACACGAAGGAAGATTATATGGAACCAACACCACGGGCCATGTGCTATGAGTTGCACCAATGATAGACTTGAATGGATTGAAGCCATCTGCTTCCAATCCCAATCGGACATTACGAACATCTTTAGCAAAGTCGGGATGTCTCTTATCAAATTCCTTCCATGCATGAGAGTCTGCCGGGTGGGTTAACATATCACTTTCATGAACTCTTTCTGCATGCCATCTCATTAAATTAGAAACTTTAGATGACATAAAAAATCTTTTCAACCTCGGTTTAAGGGGAAAGTAACGCATTTGATTTACGGCAATCGGTTTCCCCTATATCGCATTCTGACTTTGATGAGTATTATTTCCCCTGTTCTCTTTCCAGCTGGAAGCACCAAAAACCATAAAAATATCCAAATGGGTAGTTTCTTTTCTAAACAACATACAGTAGTTTGCACATGCATCTATGGTCTTATATGTAAATCCTAAGTTCTATGTCAACTTACGAGCATAGTAATACGACTCAGGAATCTTAGCGTTGACATGAAGAACTTTTTTCATTAAAACCAAAAGCATGTCGAATGATGTGTTTGACCAATTATTCAAAGTCTTCAAATGCAACAACTCCACGATAAACGACGGTTTATTGTAAGAAGTACATCCAGGATATAATTCTGTTTTTGCATCATCAAGTTCTTCATAAAACCTCCTCGAATCACGACCTGCACCAGAGTGAAGATTTATCTAACCGGTCTCAAGATTCTGGATGTCAATGCCTTCAGGATCAAACCCACGTACCATTTCAGTATGAATTTCATGCATTGGATCAGTCATCCTTGCATCAACATCCATCTGAGCTGCATCTGTATTTTGACAACGAACATATTCTTCTCCATGACGAGTCCAACTCTTATAATTTTTCAGAAATCCATTAAAGAAAAGGTGCTCCCTCACAGTTTCTCATGTGAATTGATATCTGTTAGCACATTTTCTACAATGACAACTAATATAGTCACTTAAAAATCCTCTCGTGAAGTCAATAAACTGCATAATTCCATTGAAATACTCTCTAGACGTTCGATTTGGAAGATAAATCCAACTCTTATCCATAATAAGATCCCTATAACAAACATTTACATAAGACTTATTAAATTTTCATTTTTTATATCAAATATATTTAAAATAAATACTAACTAATTGTTTTTGAACCATCTATAAAATAATAATGTAAGTGAAAGCCCATGTCATACCTGATTGCGCTACAAACCTGGAAGGGAGGGGAGCCGACGGCGGTTCTTTGAGGGAGAGGAGCGGTGGGGAGCCGGAGGCGGAGCTGGTGCAGCGAGGGATGGGACGGTGAAGGAGGGGATGGGTGGCGGTGGTGCGGTGAGGGAGGGGACGAAGATGAATGGGACGGGGGTTGGCGGGGTTTGGGGGGGTGTTAGGGGTGCTGGGGGAGGGACGAGGGGGAGGAGGGCCGAGGGCGGAGGTCGGAGGCCAGAGGGGCTGGAGGCCGAAGGCCGGAGGGCTGCCGGAGGGCTCCCGAGGGCTTCCGGGCTGCCGGAGGCGGGTGGCGAGAGGCCGTAGGGCGGCCGGAGGGCGGAGGGCGGCCGGGGAGGGCGGGGCCGGAGGAGGGCGGACGAAGGGCTACCGGGCTTCCGGAGGTGGGTGGCGGGAGGCTCGAGGGCAGAGGGAGGTCGCAGGGCGGCCGCAGGGCGAAGGGCAGCCGGAGCCGGATGGCCGAGGGCGGCCGGAGGAGGGAGGGCCGGCAGAGGGCAGTCGGAGGGCAGCCGGAGGGCGGCCAGAGGGCGGAGGGTGGCCGGAGGGTGGCCAGCCGGAGGGTGGGCCAGCGGAGGGTGGGGCTGCGGAGGGCGGGCCGGCGGAGGGCGGGCCGGTGGAGGGTGGGTCGGCGGAGGGCGGGGCGCCGGGGAGGGCGCGCGGCGGCGGGGAGGGCGCGCGGCGGCGGGGGGGGGGGGGACGGGGGGGAAGGGTTCGGGGGGGAGAACGATCGAGTGGAGAGGGTGGGGGGGGCGGAAGCCCCTTATTTTTTAAAGGAGGCTTAGTGACCGCCAATGGTAGTCGCTATAGGTAACAGGGCTCAAATGCCCTGTTTTCTAGTAGTGTAAATATCTGATTCAATGATTGTAAAACCAATAAATCCTATAAAATGACTATTTAATTATCCTTTATACTCTAGACCGAGAACACAAATATTATATGAATATTTCTTCCGGATTGGGGAGGATACCCATATGTTCATTTAGAATTTCTTGGATAAAAAATAATTTATTCCTAGAAGTAAAAGGTTTAATCCAATGAAATGGAAATTGAATAAATGGTGAAAGGATATTCATGTTTACTATATATATAATAAAAATGATGTGTTATAAATTTTTTCTTAAGGTTTAGGGGTATTTATAGATCGTATTAAATGTAATAGACCATTTTTGAACCTCTCAGACCATGTTGCCAACAACCTAGACCATATTGCATTCAATCATGACCATGAAACAACCTTCTTGGTCAAACCATCTCTAAATGAAATTCTTCCTCTCAAGTTTTAGTTCATATTATCCAATGGGGAGGCCAGGTCACAACCACATATACCACTCAATATTCCCTATATTCTATGAAGGGAGGATGTTCCAAAGCCTAAGACCCATAATGAAACAACAATAATTTTGGAAGAACAACTAAAAATACCTACCTCTATGTTGGGATATTCCATGATAAATGAAATAGACATTAAGTTATGTAATATAACACTTAATACTTCCATGGTGTAGTTATTTCATAATTATCAGTGGCCCATAAATTATTCTCTTGGTTTCACATTCTATAATAAGGATCTCCCCATTGTATTAGCATTTCTTATGGTGCACCCGAAGGCCCCACACAATAGAATCCTCTAAAACCATATCCCTTAATTATTCCACATAGAAAAACCATAATTTATTAAGGCTCAAAAAAAGATTCAAAATAAAAAAAAGTCTCGATTTTGGGTTTTCAAAAGATAATGATGGACATTCGTGGAAAAAATAGGACCTCGCATTTAGTTTTTAAAACATTATGATCTAGTGGTTTTGATATAATTCCATTGGGTGAAGCTTGGTATTTTTTAGATGAGTCAGACTATACAGTTATAAGCAAAGAGTTTACATGATATTTAAGGTGGTTCTCTAGAAACATGATTGAACACATCATATTAGATATAGAGGGTTTCTTTATTTAATTGAACGAGACATTTCAATATAAATAAATGATAATTATACCATTGTACATGGTATGTGTATACTAATCTAATTATATTATAAATTTAGATAATGTATAATACTATTTTTTA
The DNA here is from genome assembly GCA_963277665.1 of Viscum album. Lineage (NCBI taxonomy): Eukaryota > Viridiplantae > Streptophyta > Magnoliopsida > Santalales > Viscaceae > Viscum > Viscum album. The sequence goes on along the minus strand of OY728143.1, from coordinate 48,617,930 downwards.
TTATTGATCTTATTTATGATCATATATTGGTTTTGAACCACATGATGGAGGTATTAATGGAAAGAAAGATGTGTGTTTTGATTGGATATTTCATCTGTAGGTGGTTTCATTGTTCAAAATTCTTAGTTATGAGATACTTATTATAGTGTTGAGAACTATATGGTGTATTATTTATTAATTGTTGAAATATGGGTGTCTCATATTAAATGGTCATAGTGGAGTGTCATTGTCAAGCATTAAGATGACATGAGAATCAGGTCAGAGCTCAAAAATATATGTCTGTAATTTTTCTATGGATGTTATTTGAGTATATAAATTAGTAACATTACCATTTAAATGGGTTTCTGTGACTGATTGGGGTATTGATATGAGATTTGATGTCCACTGAGAATTCATGGGGATGAGTATTATTGTAGTGTTGATATTATAAAACCATGTGTCTATATGAGTGAGAAAAATCTAGATGGAATATACAATTTTGTTCTAGTGGAACATTAACATTTTAATTTGATATTTTGAATATAGTTCTAAAAAAAAATTCACATAAAAGATGTTTCATATAAATGTTTTAATGCATTGAATGTTCCATTTGGTTTTGAGGATCCCCGGGAGTTTCCAATAGGCTAATGCATCTCAAAATATAATAGAGAACCCAAATAGATAGTCAAAACCAATGTATGGTCAATGGAATAAAAAAGAGGTTTATTTATAATTTTCCCACACAAATATTTTTATGTGTGAATACCAATTAACATATTGGTTGTTCTTGTGATCTGGTATTCGATCACCCTCATTATCCCTTCCTTTTCACTTATTTTTTTGTGTGATTCTTGGGTGATTTCTTTTGGAGATTATTGTATAAGTTTTTTCATCTCAAAATTATTTGGTTCTAACTCATGGATTAAAATTTTTTCGTGGTTTGGTTGAATATTGTTTGTGTATTTAATTTGAAAAAAGGGAAATAGATCATTTATTATTTGGATTTCATGAATCTTTGGTAATGGTAATAAGTGAATGATATTTGGAATCTTTTCATCCCCATTTCATTAATGTCCTAAAGTAATTTTCAATTTTGAAAGTATTAATTATAAATTAAAGAAAATATCCTATATATTTTTCATTAAATTTTGGGGCATTCAGTCAATATAATGTTGGGGATCAAGAGCTAGATGTGTGGTATCATTGTATGTGATTCTGATTCGGCGGCATTATTTGTTGAGAAATTATAAATTATGACTATTTTTATGAAAATAGATTAATTAATTCTAAAAATTTGTAATTAAATATGTATGATGATTTGGGGTACTATTTCTTCTGAGAGCATGGGAATTGTCTACTTGACCTGAGAGGAGTTTCATTGATACTAGGTTAAAGATGACTGGATGGAAATTCAATGGAAAAGATTCTGAAATGATTGATTGTCTTTAAGAATCATTCATTTGGTAGTATAAATTTATAGAATCTAATAGGTTATATATGACCCTATCACATAGTGATATAATACTCATTAAAGTTATTTGGTTGTTTAATAAAGAATTACGACTTATAGTGAATTTATTAATTTACTAAGGGAGGTGGAGGGCCCTATGTACAAGCTAGACATCTCGTCCTTCAATGAATGAAAAAATAAATTGAATCATGTGTATTGGGATACTATAACCCTATGTGGTTTCTATGTAAATTAAATTTTAATGAGTATTGTAGTATTTCATTGTACACCAGCAATGATTGATGGGAATGGATTGACATTTTTATGATGCATACAATACCCATTTGGAAATATAAGTGAGTGGATGATTCCCAAAAAATGAACACTGTATATTGATCATATAATTGTGGGAATACGTGAATGGTGTTTTTATGTAATTTTAATTTTCCATCCATAGTATAGGTTATATAAGAAATATATCTAGTGCAATTTAATAGATGATTGAGGTGATTACTAGCCTCATATTTGTGTGATGTGGAGAATGTGGTTTGGGAGGACTAAAACATGTTTGCTAGTGGAAGCCACTATGCTTGTGATCAAGTATCATTAAGAGTTACACTGTATTGTGTTGGTCCCACATAAGCCTTATGTTATTGTGAAATTCATTTCAAATGTAATTTTATAGGTGGTAATAGATGGATCCAGGGATATGGAAGCCTAACCCTCATACTAGAGGTTTCTTTAGTGAGGTGAGACCGATTAATGGATGACCATGATGGAATAGTGATCTGGTGAGCATTTGGGTTTGGATTTATATGGATTATATTGTTAATTCCATATTTTATCATATATTTTACATATAGTGGGTTTGGTATATTGTCTTCAGGATCATTATTTTATTAATGGGATCAAAAATTGTGTCAAATCAATTGTATAATAATTCAGAGGGGAAATCATGGTTGACGAGTGATGGACTTTGTATATGAACAAATATCAAGTTTGAACTATGGAGATATTGGTTAGATGATCACATACTGCATTTAGTCTTATATCCTAAACCTAGTACTCACTAATGTTACTTATATTTGTTGGTCAAATGACTTTATGATTGTCTTTATGTATGTTATATATTGCAGACTAGTAGACAGGGTGTATTGAATATAATTAGATTATTATACCATTTGTTTCAGATTCAAAATGATAATGGAAATAATAATAAATAAGTGATAATATCATACACAATATAAATTATTAGTCATTCATCCATATTAGTGTAAATCCATAACCAAAAAATATAAATATTAATAGAATCATGTAATGAAATGATGAAATATCTAAGTGAAATGATGAATGTCAAAAAAATAAACGAATAGAAGACTCTATAAAAGACTCCAAATATAGAAATATAGAAACACCTGTTACTCCCATATCCATGATATAATCTGTCATAATGTATCAAATCAACATCATGACCATTTTCCTTGACAATACCTATATCTACGAGGTCTGTCTTGGTACTGACCAGTGTCCCAAATAGGTTGTGATTACCACTAGGTGTGCTACAACCAATGACATAAAAACCACTATGAGAGTATTTATTACATTAAATAAATAATTAAATAACTCAATAAATTTAATAAATTAGTACAAATAATTAACTAATCTCACTAACCATTTATCACGTGATTGACATGTGTGGTCAGAATATCCTATAAAATCCTCTGGTTAGATGTCTCAATATCAGGGGAGATCATCTCTTATACATATAGGTCACCCATGTTGGTGTAATATTATCTTTTCACTGATGAATCCTATTTAAATATTAATGAAAACTAGATCTCAACCCTCAAGAAGTCAATAATATCAGCCTCATACATCTAGTGATTGTTTATCTTACACTCAGGTACACCATACACCATGAATCGTACCCTTAAGAAACATTGAACAGCATGCATCACACCCTTATGTGGAGGTTTAGAATAGGAAAATTTCTATCATTATTCATATATGGTTAATTCATGCACCAATAACATGATGAAATCATAAAAAGACAAGGCTTAGTAATCCAGGTAAGTTCCCCGCAACATGCATCAATCATTATAACGACTTATTTGGGAAAGATACAAGCAATCAAATAACTAGTCTAAAAATAAAGAATACTAGACATTTCATTATAATAAACATAGATCAGTTCATCAAATTTCCATTTATATCCATCTACATTTGATAAATTTATTTTTCCAATTACCATAATAACAACAAAAAATTTGTTTCATTTTTCAATTTATCCCAACAGCCAATAACATGAAAAATATAACAACAACACGTCTTGTAAATATTAAAAGATTATTATAACTCAATTATGCATTTTTACTGAATGTTATTCAATCATGTGAAAACACCATGATTCACATGTTATTCCAAAATTCATGTTACAAATGGTTTGAATCAATAATTAGTCTATGGTTAGGATCAAATCTGGGGTAGAACGAAACTAAGTCACAACTCAAACAAACTCAATGGTATCAATAATTTATCTATGGGTAGAAGTTACTAATAAACATGATTTATTTGACTACAAAATGTTCTTAATGTTGAGTATTATAATTTTTAATATTACAACATATATTTGATTAATAGAAAACATAAATTTACTGTAGGATCGAAATAAAGATTTAGATGCTCAATATACAAGTGGGGGTGAATTATATACTTTAAAAATTTCTTTGGAACCTTTAGAGTTGGTTATGGATAACAATGATTTCCTTAGACAAAGAAAATCTTGGTTTAACAAAGTTAAAATAAGAAAATTCACAACACCTCTAATCACCAACTGGAGAATTGGAACCAAAGTTAACGATATAATATTCTACCTTAAAGTGTATAGAATCTAAACTAATTAGAGTACAAGTATAAGGAAGTATAAGAAGTCTATACTTTCCTTATAATAAAATTTATAGCAGAAACAAACAAGTAGTAAAACATCAAGTAACTAAGAATAACTCTTTTAATGCATAGAGAAGGGTATCCAACAACCTTGGATAAAGGTCTCTTGATTTATACATTCAAACAAGGTTGTCTTACCCACACCAGGATAAGCCCTCGATACAAAGATCGGAATCTCCGCCTTGTTATCCCCGCAAGCCCTCTTCTTCAAGGTAGTTGGAACCTCTGTCTTCCTCAGCAAGGAAGCCCTCGAACTTCAAGGTAGTCGGCACCTCTATCTTCCTATCCCTGGAATTCCTCGAATGTAATCACCAACATCTGGAATTGCATGAAGCAATCTGAACGAGCAGTTCAGTACGCACAAGGCATGAAAATCTTCTCTCTCTAGAAATCACCTTAACAGCGTGTGTTCTCTAGATCGATCAACTTGTTTTTGAGCTCTTTCAAAAGAGGTCCTATTTATAGTAAAATTCCCAACGGTCGGCTCTCTCCTTCAATGGTCATATTTTCCATGAAATTCGGAGGGACCTTTATACATGTAACTCAACCAACGGTTAATTTGAAACATAATAGATGACATCGTTTTATAACAAACCATGTATAATTGAATGCACGACATCTTTTTGAAATGAAGCATATGTAAGTAAAATCTAATGAATATTTCGGAGTGTAAGAAAGTCAATAGTTCAGAGTCTAAAAAAAATGAAATTCGGAGTCTATGATTAGAAATATTCGGATTTTATTTTATAAGAATTCGGAGTCTGGTTTCACTAGAGATCGGAATCTGAACTTGCAGAGTTCGGAGTCGAACTACTTAAAAGTTCGGAGTTGAACTGCTTAAGAGTTAGGAGTGGAACTCCGTAAGAGTTCGGAGTCGAACTGCTTAAGAGTTCGGAGTCGAACTCCTTCAGAGTTCGGAGTTGAAATACATAAGAGTTCAGAGTCGAACTACTTGAGAGTTCATAGTCAAACTACGTGAGAGTTCGGAGTCGAACTACTTGAGAGTTTGGAGTTGAAATTCTTCAGAGTTCTGAGTAAAACTACTTAGGAGTCCAGAGTCGAACTTCATCAGAGTTTGGAGTCGAACTACTTAAGAGTTCAGAGTCGAACTACTTGGGAGTTCAGAGTCGAATTTCTTCAGAGTTCGGAGTCGAACTACTTAAGAGTTCAGAGGTGAACTTCATAAAAGTTCGGAGTCCAGAATTTGGATTAGAACTACATTACAGATCAAATCCAGAATTCGGATCCTAAAAAACCGAATGCTCCAAATCATTTCATTATATGGCTCTGGGATTTTGGGTATGAATCTGGTTGTTGTACTTAAGAAAATATGGCTATGTATAAGAAAATATAGGTTAGGGTAAAGTTCCTTAAAGAAGTAAATTTTCCATATGGGGGTAAAAAATAATATTTTCTTAAGTATAAGGTGTTTGTCATTTTCAAAACAAGAAGGAATGGAAATGTAATAAGGAAAACCTTATTGACTCAACAATCTACCCCTTTTTTGAAAGCACAAATATCCTTTTGAAAAATCATATAAGGATTTTGAATAATTTCATTAGACTTTGAAATTTAAAACTTATATCCCTTTTTCATTGATAAAAGTGAATATAACTATCTCACCCTTAGGCATTGAAACTCTAAGGATTGTATTATGAGTTTCTGGAGTGGAGTTTTCATTATTGGAGGAATGAAAAACTTCATAGTGGGAAACTGCCCCGTTCTTTATAGATATTTCTCTTATAAATTTTTCATTTCTCCTCCGTAGGAGTAGTTCTTTTTTCCTTCTCCCCCTTTGTGATTTTCAAAAAGAATTGAAGGTAATGGAAAAAAAAATTATGATACCTGAAACATTAGTATATAACAAGAGACATCCAGCCAAATAAAATTTCATTAGGGATGGGAAAAACTTTACAAGGAAAGACAACTACAACAAAAGATCAGAGTGGGTTAATTTGTCTTCCTTTTCCTTCAGAATGAGCTTCTTTAACATGGTTTTGAATTATTCAAGTCCATTTGATCTTCCTCACCTTGCTTCTCCAAGGCTTTTACCTTTTCTTCTTGGATTTTTAAAGCTTCTGACTGAGCCTCCAAGGCTTCTTTCTGCAACTTTAACAACACATCTTTCTGAACGACTTTTTTCTCATGTTCAATCTGGATATTTCTATCATTTATAAGATTTTGTGCAAGATAATTTTCCTTGTCATTCAGTTCCTTCACTTGTTGACTCCGGGTAATCTTCTCAATAATTATCTCATCTTCAAGATTCTTAACCTTTTTATCTGCTTTGTCAAATGCTTCTTTCACGTCATTATGAAAATTATATTACACAGCCAAGTCTTCTTCAACTCTCTTAGACCACTTTGTTACCTTACTACAATACTTTCTATTTATATCATAATCGATCAGAAAACATTTCGGTTCAACTACCAACTTCACAAACTTATCCATGACCATGGATAAAGAATCTGATTTCTGATTCATACATTGTTGCAGCATCTGGCATCTAGAATCTATTGTTGGAAGAATCAGAATTGTATCCACCAACTTTCTCAAAGACTGAACCACAAAATCATGCCCATGAGATGATGATTCCGAATCAGAAATTTCTCTTTGATATTTCTCTTCTTCAACTTCCACTATATTTCTTCTAGAAGTACCACCAAACTCTTTCCTCCTGATGAGATCTTTTATAGGTGTCTCCATGAGAGTTTGCTTCCGCTTATCAGATTTCGGAATGGATTCTACATTAGGAGATACTTCCTCGGATTCAGAAACTTGAACGATCTGGTCTTCATCTGTTTTCGGTTTTTCTTGACCTTCCTTAAGAAAATTCCTCTCATAGGATTGTTCTTCATCATACAACACATTTTCTTCTTCTTCTTCTTGATGTTTCTTGCTAGCTTCCTCATCTCCCTTACCTGGAGTAACTAGCTTTTCGGATTCAGCCTTATCTTTGTAGTCATGTACGTGCTTGGATAAGGTATCCAGATCTTCACTCTCCTCTTCTTCTTCTTATTCTTAAACATTTTCATCAACTTCTTTCTCATCTTCTTCAACTATTTCTTTACCCTTGTCCTTTTCCAGAGTGATATAGTTCTTGGTTGGAGTTTTTGGTAAAGATGGTTCAACACCAAAAGATTCCAGAACTAGAACCATTTCAGAAGCCAACTCTATATATTTCAGCAGAGATCGCACCACTTCAGCTCCATACATCTTCTTTCTCATTTTATTTTCCTTCGCTTGTCTCTCTAGATCCTCAGCAGCTTTTTTGCTTTAAGGCCTGAGCCTCAGAAGGGTCCAATCCGAATTGAGGATCCCCTTCCTTTCTCATTTCTTTTTCTTCCCTCAACATGGCTGCTACTTCATCCGTATATGTTTTCTGCTTCTTCAGCTTGGGGGGAGTAGATTGAGTTTCCCTAGCCTGAGGAATGTCATCATCAGCAACCACTTCCTTAGCCTTTCTCTTCTTCCGTTGATTTTTGGATGGTTCCGGAGAGTGTGTTTCTTTTTGAGCTTCCTCAAACTCTGCCACGGATAGGGGGTAAAATTCTCCAGATTCACTGGAAAATCCCATCTTCATCGTCTTAAGAGTATCATTACTAACGAGCATGAGCTTGTAATTCCGGATCTTTGATTTGCTGGCAATCGTGAAAGATTCTACGCATCGAACTATCAGCTTAGATAACAAGGTCAGAAACATGATAATCTGAGCTCACAAATTTCCTTCTTTGATATTTTTGATCGTAACCAAGACATGCGTCATCAGATTTATCTTTCTTAGATTTACCAAGAAATCTAAGACATAGATATCACTCTTCTTTAAATTGTCTTTATCAACTCTTCATAGAACCAGAAATCCTTTCACCCATAGGTGAAGGATTCTATTGTTCGGAGTGAGATGAACAATCTTAATTGTTGAATCATCCTTAAGCCCAAGACACTTTAGTGCCTTCTCCTTATTGAAACTTCCTTGCACATCGGAAAGTTTTTGAGAGAAGAATTCAGCTTCTCCTTCATATGATAAACCAACCAGGCTCACGACCTTAGTGTAAGAAAGCTTATAAGTCCTCCCATAAGACTTGAAATAAAACCATTCTCTGCCATCTTCTATCAGGAAGAAAATAGACTCGTAAAACTGTATCAAAAAATCAGTATAAACTGGATCCTATTTATCTGACTTTGATATGTAGACATCTTCCCATTCATTCAGTCTAATATTCTTTGAAATAAGTGAATCGAGCTTATAGAAATACCGATGATCTAATCTTTACCTGAAGACTAACCACTTTGAGATTAGTTTCGCAGTTAACATATCTTGAGATGTTTCATCAATAGACATTCCGAGTGAAGTAATCTGAATGATTCAGATCGGCTTTACAAAGATCGGAACTGTCCTTAAGGAGAGCAGCATGGCTTCAAGACGAAAAAGCTTGGAAAAACCGATGTGGGATGAGTCTAGGGGTCCCATTTATATATGAAAATGTTGTGAACGTTGGTCTTCCAAAAACCATCTAACGGTTGAAAAAGCTCTGATCTGATCTGACAGTTGAGAACAATCCTGAAAGGAAAACTTGACTCTGATCTTTTGAGGTTTTTAAAGAAAACATCTGGATTTGAGGAAAAACTAGAATCCGAATTTTTACAATCAAGAAAAATACTAGTAGGAAATATTTGATTACAAAACTATAAGTAATAAAATCATAGCTTACGGTTTAATTAGAAATATTTTTCTTAATTGGTAATATTCTTCTTGAAGAAATAAAAAAAACATCATTACAAAAGTTCCAGTACGAAAATCTCGTTACAAAAACTCCAGTCTGAAAATCTCCATTCCGAAACTTATCAGTACGGAAATTCTTTTTCAGAATTTTTCAGTAATAAAATATCCATTCCGGAAGTTCTCATTCTGAGAATTTCAGTCCCGAAAATTTCAGTTCCGGTAATTCCCATTCCAGAAATTGTAGTTTCAGAAATATCTATTTCGGAAGTTCAGTTTCGAAAAGATTGAAAAAAAATCACTATAAATTTTTTTTTGTTACACTAACAATCAAATGTACTCCCCCTATAAAGAGGAGTTTATTAATGTTAGGAGAATTTTTCAACAAGAATTTAATGAATAATGATTACCTTATAGTTATCATTCCTAACTTTTGTATAATGTATTCAAATCTATCAAAGGGTAATGATTTTGTGAAAATATCAGCAAGTTGATCTTGCGTTCTGATAAACTGAAGAATGATATCTCCTTTAAGTGTGTGATCCCTAAGAAAGTGATGCCAAATATCTATGTGTTTTTCATGAGAGTGATGTGCAGGGTTCTTACTTAGGGCAATGGCACTTGTGTTATCACACAATATTTGAGTCTTAGTAAAACTCAGGCCATAGTCTGTGAGTGTGTGTTGCATCCACAACACTTGAGAACAACAACTTCCAGCTGCTACATATTCAGCTTCAGCAGTGGAAAGTGCTACAAAATGTTTCTTTTTACAGGACCACGAAACTAGTGAATCTTCTAAGAATTGACAAGTTCCAGATGTACTTTTTCTATCCATTCTACATCCACCAAAGTCAGCATCAGAAAAGATTTTTAGAACAAAATCATTTCCAGATGTATAAAATAATCCTAGATCCATGGTTCCCTTTAGGTAGCGAAAAATTATTTTCACCGCCTTTATTTGAGATTCCTTAGGATTGGATTGATATCTTGCACATAAGCACAATGAAAACATTATGTCTGGTCGACTAGCTGTTAAGTAATGTAGAATTCCTATCATACCTTTAAAAGACGTTTGATCTACTGGGTTCCCAGTTTCATCAAGATCTAAAGAGTTTGAGGTACCAATGGGAGTACTTATACTCTTATTGTTGTCATAAACATACTTTTCTAGAAGATCATTAATATACTTATGTTGAGATATATTGGTTCCTTCTATTTTTTGAGAAATTTGAAAACCAAGGAAAAAAGTTAACTCATCCATCATACTCATTTCAAACTCAGACTTCATTAGACTTGCAAAAGAATCAGTTAAAGATTGCTGAGTTGAACCAAATATGATTTCATCAACATAAATTTGAACAATCAAAACATTTTTCTTATCTTTGTTTGTAAAAAGGGTTGGATCTGCATTTCCCTTAACATAGTTATTTTGATGAAAAAATCCTGTGAGTCTATCATACCATGCTCGTGGGGCTTGTTTAAGACCATACAAAGATTTTGTAAGTCTAAAAACATGATCAAGATGTTTTTTATCTTCAAAACAAGGAGGTTGTTCAACAAAAACTTCCTCTTAAACATAATCGTTAAGAAAATGTCATTTCACATCCATTTGAAAATGTTTAAAATTGAATAATGATGCAAAGGCAAGTAGAATATGAATAGATTCCAGAAGTTCTACTCGAGCATAAGTTTCTTCATAATCTATTCCCTCCTGCCGATTAAAGCCTTTAGCAACGAGTCTAGCTTTATTTCTTACTATGACTCCATTTTCATCACATTTGTTTCTGAAAACCCATTTTACTCCAATAACAGAAGTTTCCTTAGGTCTTATAAGTTCAAAGTGTAATCATTCTCTTCCCTTGGCTGAGAGAATAAATTCTTCCTTGGAATTGTGTACTAAGAACTTATCATTCCTAAAATTCACAAGGTACCCTTCATCACATAACTGACTTATGATAGTGAGGTTGTGCTTAAGAACCTTAACAAATAAAACATTTGAAATCAATGTTTTACCTAGAATAACAATATTAACAATACCAAAAATTTCTCCCTGTGCATTATCTCCGAAAGCTACCTTTCCTCCTTTCATTTTGATAATCTTTTCAAAATAGATTTTTTTACCAGTCATGTGTCGGGAACATATACTATCCATGTACCTTGTATTGTTGTTGGTCCTTACTCTATCTTCTAGAAAAAAAGAAAAGAATTAGACGTTCAGAATCCAATCTTTCTTGGATCCGTGATTTCCAGACAACAAAATTTTAGGAACCCACACTTTATTAGAAAAATAGGCTTTATGAAATCCTAGAGATTGGGTTTTATTTAAAGAAAAATTCTTTGCCCAGTGACCACCACATTGACATTTGGTACAAAATGGGGCACTTTGTGGAACAAAGTAGTTGTTACTAAAAATTGGATTTTCATGGGTATAACCAAATCCGAATTTTTTCTAAAAGGTCTTATTTGAGAATACATTTTATCAAAATTATCCTTACCATGGGTAAATTTTGATAAACACTTCATTAAGGAAAATATTTCAGACTTGACTTTGATAACCAAGTTTTTATCTTTAAAATCATTAGATTTAAAACTAGAGCTAGGCTCAAAAACACTTTTCTTTGAAATTAATTTTTCTAATCTTTAGAAAGTTTTTTCCTCTCAGAACATACTTCCTCAATATTTTTTTTAAATACTTATTAAAATCAGAAATTTTTCTATCAAGATCATTAGAAAGATCTGATATCTCTTTTGTAAGAATAGAATTCATAGAGTTTTCCTTATCAAGTTTCTTATTGAGTTTAGAGTTATCAATCTCAAGAAGTTCAGCAAACCTAGAAACGTTTTCATAGGTAGGTGAAGTATTTTCTTCATCAGAAGAGGATTCTTCATCTGAGGAGTCATAATACTTAATATCATTTGGATTTAAAGATACATTGGTCAATGATTCAGCATTTCTTACCTTATCTATAAAGCAATGATTGTCAATAGGTAATCTGGTTATGAGACCAAGATTCTTCTTTCCTGAAGATTCATAATCAGAAGATTCATCTGAAGAGTCTCCACCACAGGAACTCCATGTGTCATTTTCTTTCAAAACATTCTTAGCTTTGGTTTTGTATTACTTCTTCCTACTCCTTTCAGAATTCCTTTCTTTCCTTTCTTTCTTTTGGAGTAGAGGGCAATCTGGACTAATATGTCTAGCTCTCTTGCATTTGTAACAAGTAACTTCTCCATCTTTCCTTTCTTTACATTCATATTTCTTATACTCGGATTTTAAATTTCTCTAGCTGGATATCTTGTTCATCCTTCGAGAAAGATTTGCTAACTCATTTTCTGAGATTTCACTTTCACTATAATCTGATTGAATAACCACCTTCTTAGACCTGGATCTGGTTACTCTCTCAGGAGTCTTAGCTTTCATATGATTTGATGTTGTTGTAAAAGAAATAGTAACATTCCCATTAATTTTTTATGTTGTCTGCATCTCTCTTCATTCTGGTTTCATGTTGGAGAAGAGTTCCTAGTAGCTCATCAAGAGACATTTGAGTGACCTTTCTGTTCTCATATATAGATGTTCTATTTGATTCCCACTCATTGGGCATAATATCAATTATATTATCTACAAGGGCTTCATCATCTAACCCTTTTTCTCCCATAGACTGTATGTTGTTGACTATAGTCATAAACCTCTATTGAACATTGTAGATTGGTTCTCCATACGGAAAATTGAATCCATGGTATTCAGCTCTAAGCATAACTCTCCTAGTTTCAATCACTTTAGAAGTGCCAAAGTGTGGAACTTATAACTTCTTCCAGATACAATTAGCAGTTTCACAAGAAGAAATTTGGCTATATATATTTCTAGTCATTGAACATATTAAAGTATTATGTACCTTATAATTGAGTTGATACTCTTGCTTTTCCTGGTTAGTGAAAGTTCTAACTTCCTTATCAGGTATTTTATAATCACCAGTAAGCATAACGAAATTGTCCACTCCAGTATTGATAACAATATCTTCATTCGATCACTCCAATACTCATAGTCATTACCATCAAATATTGGTGGTCTTTTAGGATTTTTATTTTCAATAGAACCACAATTTACTCCTGCCATTCTAATAGAAAAAACTTAGCAACCAAACTAGTTAGTAGACACATTTCGTAGCCACAAAGTTTGGAATGACAAAGTTTGGAATGAAAAAAGTTAGGGATGACAAAGTTCAGAATGATAAAGTTAGGAATGATAAAGTTTGGAATGATAATGTTATGAATGAAAAAGTTCATAATGATAAAGTTCGGAATGATAAAGTTCGGAAAGAAAATGATCATGAAACACTTATACGTGAGTATGAGTATTTTAGAGACCTCCTCTGATACCAATTGTAGGATCGAAATAACGATGTAGGTGCTAAATATACAAGAGGGGGGGGGGGGTGAATTGTATACTTTAATAATTATTTTGGAACCTTTAAAGTTGGTTATGGATAACAATTATTTCCTTAGACAAGGAAAATCTGGATTTAACAAAGTTAAACTAAGAAAATTCACAACACCTCTGATCACCAACTAGATAATTGGAACCAAAGTTAACGATATAAGATTCTACCCTAAAGAATATAGAATCTAAACTAATCAGAGTACAACTGTAAGGAAGTATAAGAAGGTTATACAGTCCTTATAATACAATATATAGAGGAAACAAACAAGTAGTAAAACATAATGTAACAAACAATAACTCTTTTAACCCAAAGATAAGGGTATCCAACAACCTTGGATAAAGGTCTCTTGATTTATACATCCAAGAAAGTATGCCTTACCCACACCAGGATAATCCCTCGATACGAAGATCAGAATCTCTATCTTGCTATCCCCACAAGCCCTAAACTTCAAGGTAGTTGGAACCTCTATCTTCCTCATCAAGGAAGCCCTCGAACTTCAAGGTAGTCGACACCTCTGTCTTCCTATCCCCGGAAGTCCTCGAATGTAATCACCAACATCCAGAGTTTCACAAAGCAATCTGAATGTGAAGTTCAGTACGCACAAGGAATGAAAAGATTATCTCTCTAGAAATCACCTTAACAGATTATGTTCTCTAGATTGATCAACATATTTTTGTGCTATTTCAAAAGAGCTCCTCTTTATAGGAAACTTTCCAACGGTCAGCTCCCCCATCCAACGGTCATATTTTTCATGAAATTCGGAGGGACCTGTACACGTGTAATTCAACCAACGGTTAATTAGAAACAGAATAGACGACATCGTTTTATAACAAACCATTTATAACTGAATGCATGACATCGTTTTGAAATGATGAATATGTATGTAAAATATAATCAATATTTTGGAGTGTAGGAAAGTCAAAAGTTCGGAGTCTAACCAAAATAAAATTTGGAGTCTATTTAATAAATATTCGGATTCTGTTTTATAGGAATTTGGAGTCTGGTTTCACCAGAGATCGGAATCTGAACTTGCAGAGTTCGGAGTCGAACTACTTAAATGTTCGGAGTCAAACTGCTTAAGAGTTCGGAGTCGAACTCCTTAAGAGTTCAGAGTTGAACTGCTTAAGAGTTCAGAGTCGAACTACTTCAGAGTTCGGAGTGGAACTACTTAACAGTTCGGAGTCGATCAACCTGAGAGTTTGAACTCGAACTACTTCAGAGTTCGGAGTTGAACTTCTTCAGAGTTCGGAGTCGAACTACTTAAGAGTTAGAAGTCGAACTTCTTCAGAGATTGGAGTCGAACTACTTAAGAGTTCAGAGTCAAACTACTTGGGAGTTCTGAGTCAAACTTCCTCAGAGTTCGGAGTCGAACTACTTAAGAGGTTGGAGTTGAACTTCTTAAAAGTTCGGAGTCCAGAATTTGTATTAGAACTACATTACAGATCACATCCAGAATTCGGATCCTAAAAAGTAGAATGCTCCAAATCTTTTCATTATATGGATTCGGGATTTTGGGTATGAATCTGGTTGTTGTACTTAAGAAAATATGGCTATGTATAAGAAAATCTAGGTTAGGGTAAATTTCCTTAAAGAAGTAAATTTTCCTTATGGTGGTAAAAAATAATATTTTATTAAGTATAAGGTGTTTGTGATTTTCAAAACAAGAAGGAATGGAAAATTCATAAGGAAAACCTTATTGACTCAACATTTATCATATTGTAGTAGAACTCAGACCTTAAAATAAATTTATATATTTAAAAATCATGGATATTCAGTAGAGTAATTGGATTCTCCTTCCTTAAAACTCATGTTATCAAAAACTAAGATCTAATTAATCTTTCTTATAGTTTGACAAAGATTCCCACAATTTTTTATAAGAAGGATTGGATCACACACAAAATCTTCTTAGATATTGTATGTTGTATGCAATTAAAAGGGGATCCATAAATCCTTTAATATATTTCTATTGTTCTAATAATTTGAGTAAAAATTATGTGCGAAATGGATTTGAGAGATAGTTTGGAATATTTATAAACACTCCATTAAAACATATTCTATGGGGGTAGTCTCTCAAACCACACCATAGACTAAATAGAACATGGTACAGTCCCCTAGACCATGGGGAAATATAGTTGTTAAAACCTTGTCTAAGTGACAAATAACCTCATATGGTGCTGATCCTAATAAACCAGAGAGAGAATTTGGAATCCATCAACACCATATCAAAGGCCCTATTTTCCATGATTGGATACTATGTAATACCCAAATATAGATGATGTTGCAACATTGAGTTTTTTAAAAACCATCCCCAAACCATAATCCATTGTGGGAGTTCCCCACAATAACACACTCGACCACTGATGAAAGGACTACATCTTATCTTACATGTATGGTGAACGTATTACATCATTATAAGTATATCTAAAATCATTCCCCGCAAGTTCATATAGTACATCCATGATCCCTAATCTACACTAGAATATTGTATGATGTAGAATCCCTTATAGCTCAATAGTTTCCATACATCCTCCAAGAATAAGATAAAGGGAATAAGGATCGACAATGAAGGTTTAAAACTAAAACATGTGACTAAATTTGTTTTAGAAAACATAAATATTGTTATATTAGAAATAAACATAACCGTACAACATTACCGCAACAAAACATATTGTCCATGAGCTTCCCTAATCACCATAGTACTGTATCAAGTAAAAATTACGGATACTATGTCCTTAAAAAAGAATAATTCTCCTAGGTATCCTCTTGAACATTCATATACTACCACTACACTATCACTAAAGGTATAGTCTTTCATAAAATATTATTCACATCGTGGACCACGATACAAATAAAACACTTTTTTAAGGAAGAATCAACATCCATCTCAATATCACCAACATATATCACTTGAAAAGAGTCATGGTGATATCATCATTGTTTTGAAAAGTGAAACATATCATTCATGGAGATATTTATTTTTGGGTTGGATAAAAGTTATACCACAGGAATAACACATTTAATTATCATTTGTGACATAAATAAAATGGCCACTAACTTCCCTTGACTACAAATACATCATTGACCTAGCATATGAGTCCCTCAAAGAAAAACATGTTGACCAAAACAAAATGCATTTGACATCATCAATTCTCAATATAATATTCCTGAATGCTATATATAGTCACCAAAATTTTTTTGTCCACTAAACACACAATGACAACTTCTGCATGAGACCAGGACCAATGTCCATTGAAACATATGCCTATGAAAATAATACAGGACTTCAAAATTATTTTTCATAAAATGAGGGAAAAGGGACCATTTGGAATGATTCACTTAAGTGGTTACTATATCAGAACACGTCATGTTCTATATGATCTTCCAGAAACGCTCTTATATCTAAAATAAAGGATTCTATTGTATTATCTAGAATTTGAATATTACAATAAAAAATTTCATTTGTCTAAGGATTATAGGTTGTTATATGATGAACATATAGTCATAAGTCCTTCTAGTGTACACTCTATATCTATAATATGAAACAAGGATCATGAGCTGAAATTATACTCCCAATAAAACTACATAGATGATGAATATCTCACATGTATAGAATACCCATATCATCAACAGTAATGGTATCCTTAATAGGAAATAAGATCCCTATAGTATTTAGTTGATCAAAAATCACTCACAATTTACCATTCATAGAGGGTGTCTAGGGTAATTATGTCATGATGTTTATATTTCCTTCATCACACATCTTTTATGAAATGGGTAGTCACTTCAGTTACCCAATATCCTTATATTTCTCATCCTTAACCTGCAGATAAGAGAAATATCATTCCATAAAACCTAAAATATCTTTCTTCATATTTGACTATAATTATTATCTACTGGTATCATTAAATATCATGATCATATAAGAATGTACAATCTATCTAGAGGCATGATTCTGCCCCATCAACATCCCCCACAATCCCATTTTAACCCATACACATCTATGGATAAAATAACATCACCACAACTAAGATGCTATATAGATGTTGGATCCCCCAACATAGAAATTTTCCCTTGGGATTATTCCCCCCAAATAAGAAAACCACTATATCATGATCCACTATAGAGGAATGTGTAAAAATGATATGGAACTCTGAAATACTTGACCCAGAGAGTCCTGGAAATGTTGAAGAATGTTTGAAAAGTGTTACATCAAATACCCATCATCATTGACATCCGAAAACACATCAATATGTGCATACCTTAACATGGAATGAGGAACGATTCTTCCTTTTTCTCATTTTTTAATCTATCACGTTAGAAAATCACTAAACTTTATCATCCCATCTCCTCATCCAATTTTCGTGTCCCAATGTGAAAATATAAACCAATGGTTTTTATGGTCCATGTAAATTACAAACCCATTTACCTAAATTTAGTGTATAATGTATCATGAGTTTGGTACCACTACTACTAAATTTAATGTGTGGGTATTATAATTCCTCAAATGGGATATCACCTATTTGGAGTCACAAGAAAACACTAAATCCACCTACATTAGAACTACTCCATGTACAAATCCATATTCATCATAGTAGATGTTATATTCTATTCACAGTATATGAAAATTTAGAATTAGTTCATAGGTTATAATTCACACCAAACCCTGTAAATCCTTCTCATAAGAATCTGACCATAAATACATCACCACCTTCTTTCCATTCACAAAATTAGTGTTGCTAAAGATGAGAATTCATGGATAATGTGCCAATAATGAAATACTAGACCAAAAATATTCATAATATCTGTGATGTTAATGATTATATTTATATATTACATGGATTCATCATTATATAGGTCTTACTCAACTACATCCTTTTAGGTATCATGGCCTAAGAAGTGCACTCCATCTATACAGAAATTGAAATTAATTAGTGGTGAAAAATCTGATTCTCTATCAGTGTACTTCAGAATATATAATGATATTGAGAATTATTTTCATCCAAATAAGATTTCAATAAAAAAATTCAATGATAAAAAATCGTTATTCTACAAAATATTAATGGTCTGATTCATTATGGACTTGAACATCACTAATCCATTTTCAAGGACATTAGTTATCAAAATGAACCCATACAGTCCATATAATTTTATAAAAGAAGTTTGAGTTATGTAATATGATCTCACTCTCAACTGATGTTAACATGACCTGAAATCTAGAATGTAGAAACTCATGGATCGTCTCAAAAAATCATGGATATGATCAATGCATTGAAGGGGATACCAATTCTTGTCCATCGACTAATACATCCTCCGATAATTCAAAAATGAGTGAAAGGTATTATCTTCCTTAATGATAAACATCATTGTAAAACACAAGGAAATTTAATGTTTCACATGAATCCCATTTCTTCCAAATTGTACAATAGAACTTTCAACTCAAAAAGAATTAATGGATCTGTCTTTTCATTGAGATAGAAATATAATAATCTCTATGAACCAAACTGATCATGGATTAAATCACGAAATTATGTGGGAATCCCAATTTTTTTTAAGAATTACATCCTAGAAAATGATTACATCTTGATAAAAAGTATCTTATTTCATTTACCATTCACCTTTAAAAAGAATTTATATCTAATTAGTCTAACAACCCAATCTGAACTGAATTCCACTTGTATTACCAACATTAATTTCTCACTCATACATAGTGTATGCATACTCTCTTATAGATATTGAAAGGACACTCTTATTTGATATCATTCTATAGGATCCTTGCATAGAAATATAAAATCCATAAAATGGATCAAGTTTAATACATTCAATTTCATAATAATAATATCTCAAAGGAAATGATAGTCATCAATTTCAAGAGTACATTCATTATAAAATTCGATTTACTCTCACAAAAATAATATTGGTGTGTCGATGTTCAAAATACAACATAGAACCTCCAAAAACAAACCCAAATGGTTTCACATTGAGATGATAGAATAGAATATTATTCTCCCAAAATCAAAAAATAAAAAGGCCAACATTGATTTCACGAGAATGATACCTATGTTGATAGAATTTCCTACATCAAAACTATGGGGAGTATATAGGATGAACTATAGACGAATCACCCATATAACTTAGGCTCTAGTTTGACTGCCATTTGATTATCTATAAATCGTGTACTACTACTCTGGCTCTGAGGTACTATTCCCCTACCTCAACTTGAACTTGCAGTGGAACTCAAATAGCCAATCCACTTAGGTGTATCTAGGTCCATCCCAGAATCATGTTTCTTCCCATACACACAACCAAAAATATATTATAAAATGTTCCTATATGTCTTTTTTTTCAAGACCCATCAAATATCCTATAATGGAACTACACTATGGGATAATGAAATTGTGGGTACTTCTGTTCTCCCTACCATAATAAAATCACTACATCATGAAATTATCTTGTGGAATAATTAAACATACTCACTTATCTTCCTAGTAAATACAAAATAAGATACTATCATGGTGATGATACATTCCAAAAAATCATTATATATGCTTCTCTCACCATAAATACTAATTCTCAACATGGTTCCCCTATTGTATTACCATAAATTATTTTCTATTGATTCATCTCATCATTGTGGATATAGAGGGGAATGAAATTATCATGTGACTTAGTCTCATAGAAAATACCATCCTAGAAATAATTCACCCAAGATACCCAATCATGACCATTGTATGGATAAAAATGTTTCTGGTTGCGAAAGTTTCAAACATAGGCTATCACAAACAAGAGATATTTTTTCATGCTCATAAACCCATAATTTCTCTCATCCCTAAATATTTGATAATAGTTGTGTCTTATGAAATTGAACTAAATTTCCATCCATGTTTAATCATTTTACTACTTGACATTCTTTAGAATGTCTGAGTAATTATCATATGGTCCTCGAAGCATTTATGTATTATGTTGCCTCTAGTATACAAGAGTATCATGGTACTTAAATATCATCTAGAATGTCACAATAAAGAAATCCATTACATGGGATCCTCCCCCCCAATGAAATTAGCAAGATTCTATAATTTGAAAAATATATTCAATTAATTGAATTATTCTATATATAAAATGGTTTCCCTTCCTTTAGAATGGATGACCAGGATAAAACATTAGTTTATATGGAAATTTATCAAATTAACAATGGTATTTTGATATTCCAGATCAGCTGTATTAGGGTCTAGTTGATTTCCACTCTCCTAACACTCAATCAAAAGATGGTGACGAATAATTTACTATACAGTGGTTAAAAAATCCATAGAACACAGTAAATACAATAATATAGTCCCCAGCAGGCGAAACAAATAGATACGCCTTGCTCAATGTTTATCCACAGATGGATTAACAAGTTAATTTGAGACAATATAATAATTTATCTCTTTCAATTTATTCATAATATTAAGGGCTTTAATTACAAAGTACATATATATTGGTATTTCACATTCAATAAATATATTCTAATATTTAGTAATGAATGTGAACCTATGTCCCTATGGGCTTATCAAGAACCATATACAATCATCTCATTTCATTCCATCATAATAGAGAAATATCAAAAACTATAACATCACCCATCTAGTGAGTCACTCATGGTGAAGTATAACAAAAAATTTAATAATGAAAAAACTTGAACAATAATCACTTCATTATTCACACTGATTTCCCCCATAAATTGGATAACTACTCCTACTAATAATCACATTAAAAAAATTCCATAAACATATTAGAGTCCTTTCTTCCATTAACAAATTTAATATAAAGATATAAGAAACCTAATACAGTGGTACCACAATATAATGTATCATTCATTACTACTTAATGTGAAATGTGTTGTTGGGTTTGGAGACCTTAGGAGTGCCCCACCATATACTCGAGGCATTCAAATCACAATGAAATATTGAAGAATATAGTGGGAGTCACTATGATCTGATACAATGTAACAATACTAATTTAATTATATATATATTAGTGAATTTAGTAGAAATGATATAAATATTTAGTCATAAAAACACCACAATATATTGGCCTAAACTAATCAATACAATTAATAATAGAATCTTGAAAAGATTTAATGAATGTATCTAATTGACAAGATGAGAGAAAAATAAATATTTTTTTGGAATATTCCATAGAAAAATCCAAAAAACCTAGTCTATAACCCCTTTCACATCATGTCACTAGGATCTAACACATAAAAAATTATCAAATCTACAACATGTTCCCTTTCCCATTTCCATTCCTGAATTCCTGAAGTCATTAAAGGTACCAACCTCTAATATAAATTTGGTGTGATCCCAAAATTATTAGAATCTACCTATGACTTATATAAAAACACAATACAAGTATATATTTATTGAAATAATGTTATATATAGGTCAATTAATGTTATCCATTAATATTGTGCCTGAAATAAACCATTCGTAGCTCTAGGTTGACACTTGAAGTCCTACATACATACATCACCCTCATGATAGATAAATTAACCTCTTGATTGATATCTTGTATATGGATGAGACACCCATGTAATTGGTATATTCTTATTCTAAGGATAAATCACCCAAAACATATCACGAACACATGATCTCATCCCTCCCCTAATGAGGAATCTTACACTTAGGCATCCATAGACTATGCAACTCACCCTAACTTAGTCCACACCCCATGAATTGGACACATTTGATAGTTTTTAACACCATACATTAATCCCTTATATGGATGTCATACTAATGATCATTTACCTCGGGTTTCAACATATGGTGTCTTCATGAGCCAATCACACATATAATTCACATCACGATAGTACTCACCATGCCATGAAAAATACCACTTTCAGGAATCAACAAAAATGTGTCTATTTAGAGAAAGTAATATAAAAATATTCACAAGACCCAAAATAAATAACAACTTATATTCCATCATTTGAAAAATGGTAAATTATTAAAATTATCATTTTTCTATACATTTACATTTAAAAATGTATAGTTTCCAATTACCATTATATCTTCCATGTTTATATTCATTTTTTTATACAACATAAAATTTTTAAACATTCCAAATATAATAATAACTCATCATGTCATATTTACATGAAGATTATATTTAAATTGGTCATTTATATGTATAAGTGATTCAATTTAAAAAAATAACAGAATTTGACATGTTCATCCAAAAATATTTTATTTGATCCTTCAATTTCACAATCTATATATTGGTTGGATCATATCTCACGTGTCCACAAGAAAGATCACAAGTCTAATGGACCCAATGGGATTCATTTGAGTTCATTGAATAGTTATTTTCATAAACTGTAATTAATTTAAATACAAATGGTTGCACACATTCTATGCATGTGAGATAATAATTATTTCACATACTATTTGGATAAAAATTATACTTCTTATGAGTTCATCTAGTACGTATTCCTAAAAATAAGAGTAGATATTGAAAAAACCTCCATGCGTTATACAATTATCAGATTCCCTATCATTCAGACATATGTTTAGAAACAAAAAAAATTGATAAATATTGAACATGTTCTATGGAAAAAGCCCATTGGTTTACTTAGAAGAGATTGGATCAAAAAATATTATAGCCCACAATAAGAAGGTTGAATCTGATGAAATTGATATTTAATTTCCTATGAAATGAACTCTATAGTGCCTACTATTTGAGTAAAAATTATCATTAAAAAATAGTTGAAATGGTGTTAGAGATATTTATTTATATTATTAAAAATTTGAGACTATGTATCTACCTATAATACCTATTTTTAGGCCACATTGACAACAACATAGTTTCCCTAGAGCATGGGGCATCCTACAAGACCAACCAAGTCAAAATAAAATAGTGCCCCTAATGGTGTAGTTCCTATTAAAGTGGTATATGTCATGGTTTATCCAAGGACATCAGCCTATATGACCAATTTTCAATGAATATAGGCTATTATGAAGCCTATTCCACATGGTGATATAAGAAAAACATTGTAATAACTTTCTAAAATCCTTATGTCATAGCCGAACAACCCCATGGTGTAACACTCAACCACCAATGTAGGTTATATAATGCTACCCACATCCATGTGTTGGTAATTCTATAATTGGTGGTGGAATTTAAATCCTTCTCTCTACACCATTTTTTTATGTAGGATCTCTACACAGTAGTGATATACCATTAAACCCTAAAGAGGGATCTATGACATATAATCCTCTAAAAACCTCACGTCCAAAATCAGCCTAGAATGACCCAATGTAATAATTACTGATGTGAGTGGATTAATAGAAAAAAATAGTATGAAATTGGTTATTGAAAACATAAAGGGGGTCATAACCAGTACAAATTGGGATCCAAAATAATTTATTTAAGGTGTCATTATAGGTGGTTAATATACCATGTCGGTGTGTGTAGCTATGTGTTTTAACATGGTCCAAAATCCTGAGGCCCAATCATTTTTTTCTTCTAAAGTTGATGTTGTTCTTTGAAAAACTCATTAAACTTATTGTATTATATATTAAATGTGTATTTGAAAAATCATCCAATGGAATTTATAGGAAAATCCATTAAATTTCAGCCCTCTATATTGGATTTGTATACAATTTATAAAATATTCTAAATATATATGGGATATGATACCATGTTCTTATTAGAGAGTAATTTTACAATCAGGACTACATAGTTGAAAAGTATGATGGGGTAATTTTGGAACATGATATGTGTATATTTATAAGAAATTGTAGTATTTTAATGAGTTTTTCCTAAAATATTTCAGCTATGAGATAATTCATATAGCATGTATGACCATAGGATATATGATTAAATGAATGTTTTCTTGAGAGTGTCTCGAATGATATTTGTGAAAATGAGCCTCAGCCCAGTTGGTGAGGACTCACTAGGTGCATCTAGGAGACCAGAGATCAACTCCTAGTGGAGGCATATTTCCAGGGTACTGTAGAATTACTGCAGCAGCACTGTAGTAGTAATGTAGCAGGCATTGTTCGGTACTATAGCAGCCGGAACTATTCGTCCATCTAGGCCTTCAGGCCACTGGTTTGGTCCTCGAGTGCTGCAAGGATTTCAGGCCACCCATGGCCTTTGGGCCAGTTTATTAACATGCCCTTCGGGCCAACTTAATGCCTTAGGACCACCCCCATGGACTTCAGGCCACATGAATGTAGGCCCCAGACACACTAAAAAGGGATCAGCCCTAGAAGAGGATTCATCACTCACCAGAGCATAGCCAAATGGATTGTTATAATGAGAGGGTATGGATATTCCATCGACACTAGACTGTTCTTTCATGGGTAGCCCAGCTAGCCGGTCATGCAAAGGTGGAGAGATACTATCAGAATGCATATGCTGGGGAGTGGCAGTTCCTTGTAGATAGTCTGGTTGAATTCCCTAAGTCCTTCGGGTTATGTAATCTCCTAAGCCTACAAGACATGTAATCTCTGATTATATGGGCCTTGTAAGGGTTCCCCCTCATCCATTTAATGGGGGGTTATCATAAATCAAATAAAATTAAGGCCTTCAGGCCATTTAGGCATGCATATGAGATTGGTGTCTTGGAGTTTCATCGTCTAGCTTCAGGTTGATATGTTAGTTGGATTGGATATTGAGGTCTCAAAGGATTTTGATTGTAAATTATCTAAGGAATATCATTTCACATATCAATATATAACGTATCCATTTTAATTTGTTTTAAATACCATGGTAGGTTAGTATTTATGACCAAATTTCCAAAAAGACATCCCTATAATGTGATGTAATATGGCTGTAAGATTATAAATTCTCATGTGAGAATGATTGGAAACAATATTGAAGAATTTTAATAATTTTTATTAGTGGGTAACAAAAAATATTGAATTTTTTTGGTGGTTTATAATACTAATTACACCAAGAAATATGTATTTAGACATGGTTTGATGGTTGTATCAGTATAGGGGGTCTTGGAGGATCCTCGAGAGAGGCCACGAGGCAGAAGTATCCAGAACTACACTATATAATGAATCTAAAATGTCTGCACCCCCAGATCACTGGGGGACTTTAATATGGTTATAATCATATTTTTTCCACCTTTATATTTTTATAATTGGGAATCATGATTTCCCTCTAGTTTCTACGTGTGATCAGGGAGTTGGGACACCTCTTTATACCTTTCGTCACTATTTTTTGGGATGTGATTATTTGGAATTTAATTTTATAGATTATCGTATGGGATTATTCTTCTCCCTAGAAGCTATAGCTTATTAATTTCTATTAATTATTTCCTGGGGTTTTTATTAATTATATGATTATTTCACACGAGGAATGGTAAAGATTCTCATTTATGAAATGGATTTAATTCTATATGTTCACAATGAATCCTTGGATGACATATGGGATATTTTATTCTTCAATTCATCAATGTTGTAATTACACATAAAATTATGTTGTTTTTTTATATAAATTAAAATAAATTTATTATTTATTTGATATTACATGTTGGGGATTTCACACACCATTATGTTTGTGGTGGGGGATAAGAATTGGAATGAAATTTCATTTTTTCAGATTTAGTGAAAATGATTGGTGATAAATTAAATTTTATTCAAAAATAGTTATAGTTTATTAAATTTGTATACATGGTAATAATTTATTCTGTTTGATACAATTGGGTATCATAGCTATGGGTACTATGGGAATTGTAGAGCTGAGCTGCGAAAATCATTGGAGAGAATATCAAAGAGTTGTCTATATGTAAATTAATTGGAAAATGACTCTAAAAAGGTAGGTGTTCCTAATGAATATCCCCATTGGTATTAATAATTTACATATATCATTTTCGAATGTGTCTTAATATACCTTTAAGTTGTTTTCCTTTTTAAATGTTTTCTGTTGTTCATAAAAATTAATACTTCTGTTAAAAATAATATGTTTCTGATCACCTTGATGGGACCTTATTTAATAGTTAGACATCCTAGCTGCCTACAGATGGAAAAATAAATTCAATTGGGAGAATTTTTATACTATAACCCGATAAGGGTTATAAAATAAATAATTTTCAATGAATATGATTTATTTTCTATTGTGATTGGTTGAAAAGTTGTGACATGGAATGCATGAATAGTGGGTTATACCATTGATATATGATAGAGCCTTCAGGATCATTGAGAAGATCATGGGGTTAATATTTCTCTCCCCACTCTGAAATAATTAATTTTGAAGTTATAATAATTAGATACTTGCTGAAATTTAGGGTTTTTATTGTGACCTACTAGTCCTATGAAATGGGATAAGATTAATTCCATCTTCACAGTGTGACATTACGAGGAGGACTGGGATTTAATTCTGAGGCCTTGGGGACACTTTAATGCATTTTAATGTATTATGACATCAATGAGAGGATAAAAATTTATACATTTCGTGATGATATTGGGTGTTAATATTGAACCCATTATGTTGATAAGAGCATAAGGGCTAGTAGATGGGGGTGATGGGTTTTAGAATTTAACCAAAACCACCATGTTCTTATAATTTCACCTATTTATTTTTATGCTGTTATAGATGTCCAAATAATTTTCGTGGGACCAATAATATGGTCTTGATGAAATATGAAGGTTATTTGGTGAATTATCTTTGGTTCATCATGCTATTTGGATATTTTAAACTAATATGATATTATACGGATATGACTTGTACACGGTTTTTTCAATGTGGATGCATTGTGTCTGTCAGAAGATCTAGATTTTGAGACCAATGACAAATGCATACAACATCGAGATTTCACTGTGGTTCTGTATGGGTTGATTTTTAATCAAAGGGACCCTATTTTGCATAACAATTATAGTATCCAACCATTTGGTTAGGGAAATTTAATTTATATATATTATTATTTGATGGTGATGTAACCATTATGATCAATCTAATTGAGTTCATATGACTAAATATATCATTTCAAGATTCCAAGGGCTTTTTGGAACTTGTCATTTGGCTTGGTCCCATTGAGATGATTCTAGTTTATTAACTTCATGCGATTATATGAGTCTCATATACCAATAATTTATTTTTTTCCTATTTTATTTTATATATTTTATTTTCCTAATTGGAATCTATTTTTATATGATTATAGAGGCATTTCCTTAAACACTTTTACACATTCAGTTTTTTTACTTATCATACGTAATAATATTTATATTATTGGGAACTGATAGATGGTAATCATATCAGTTACCATGGATAATAATTATGGTGTATAGTCTACCTATTTTTCCACCCAAACCCCATATACTCTACCTCTTCCTTTATAATATTGGGAGGAGAACCAGAGGTCCTAGTATAAACCCCATCTAAGGAAATAGTAATATGGCCACTAGATCAATAATGTTATAATTGGGATAAATGATTTTTTACTAATAATGAAATAAATTGTTTAAATCACTACAAGAATTTATATATATATTTAAATATTTAAAAAATATTGGTTAGTTTTTTTAAATTTTAAGAGAATATATTATTTTGTGTAAAATAATTTTATTTAAATTATTTTTGATCATAAAATATTCTTTATAAAAATATAAATTACTAGGGTGATTTATTGATATTATTGCAAGATAAATGATCATCATCAAAATTCAAGAAATATTCCTATAAAATAGCCTTTTCAGTTGTAAAGGATGGTTTTTACTACATTAATCCATGGTTTTTGTCTATTGCTATTGCAATAATAATCCAAATCATATTATAGGATCTTTTTTCCTAATAAATATAGTGATTTCTTTTGAACATTTATTTTCTAATTTATTTAATTTAAAAATAAGGAATGGACTTGTATATATATATAACAAATAGAATATATAAAATAATATTTTATTTATAAGTATGTTTTTTAAAATTTACACTCAAATTCGATATAGTGATAGAATGGAAAAGTTATCCAAACTGCTCAAATATTATTTCATGTAAAAATTTAAAGTTACATGTGAATATTTTTCTATAAAGGTATGTATCATTAATATATATATATATATGTTTTTAAAATAAAAAATATTTTTTAACCCAAAAATTATGTTTTTCTCACATTGATGTGACAAATATTGATCAAGCTGCACTAATATGACATGATTTGAGTATGAGGATAATGGAGTATTACAGTACATGAAGAAGACCCTAATGGAATCTCTATGTGTTTCATTATTTCTAAAAAACTGATATATAATGATCCATAGAAAACATTTACCACTTCATTAACATGCATACAAGAATACTTTAACAAGTTATGGTAATGGATCTGTTATTGAATAATGGTTTATCATGTCATTATATGGACATTTATTCTTCTATATGCCATATTTTTACTCATAAAACAGATTCTCTTTATATTCACTATATCTCATGGTATAAAATTTCCATAGTATTTTATTTGAGATCAAATGGGGCCTAAATGGATATAATGATCAAAATTAATGGTTGTATTCATTATATCAATTCATAAAGCTATTTTTCCAATATCCGGAAAATGATTTACTATATGGTGAAGTTTACAAACAAAAATTTTGTCTTATATAGACCTAAATTATTTCATTCATGTGAATAAATGTATTCTAATGTTTGATCCAAAATTAATCTGTTCATTTTATATTATGAATCCTCATAGACTGAAAATTGTGTCACCCATGAACCCTAAAATATATATGTTTACCTAATGACATATCTAGGGGCTTGATTTGTTCTAAAGGATAACAATTGAAAGTGATATACCCATGATAGGGTTTTTAAAAATAAACCCATAATTCCCTCCATTCAGAAATCTGGGAAGTCAGATGATCCCTAGAAGCCACATGTCTCAACTAAAAACCACACAAGTTAAACCCTTATAAATAGAATACTCCATGAAATCCCCCTCACGTGATTTTTGAATAAAATATAAAAAATAGTTGGAATTATCATTTCAATTATCCCTCTATATATGTTTTGTAGAGGGACCCTATCATTAAAATGGTGTATAGGATAACCCATAATGGGTATATGGCCTAGAATATGTATCTCACATGCACCATATCACTCACTGCATAAATATAGAAGTTATTCCCATGACCAGTTCATGTTGATAAATTTCGATTCATCTAGTTTCCTCACTAGGGATCTTGTTAAATGTGATTTTTAGTTTAATACATACCAATCCTTAAATGTATCGGTTTGGAAAATAATTTTACAATACATGTTTTGTCTATTTGGATTTTCACCCCAACCAAATTAAATAATATATATGATAATGGATCTTCCACAACATCCTTCATGGATATAACTAATCAACTATGGTCTTGGTTTTAATACATATACATATTTTTACATTATAAGCACTCATGAAATTTCATTTTTTACACCATTAAAATCATTGATAATCTCTAATATGATTATTGTCTCAATAATACTAATATGGCCTAATGTCCCCAAAGGTGGATGACTCAATATTATTCATTTGGTTACCTCAAATTAATTTGGAATACATCGTACTCATAGATTATGTAAATTAATTTTTTTGGATATTCACCACTTGAACTCCTTTATCACCATAATTATAATTTATCCTCTTTCATTTCCCAAATTCAATCAATAAAAATAATGTTATTAGATTCCACAATTAACATGAGTTAATATTCTCGTCTTGAAATTTTCAATTTCCCCAATTTAATATTATCATATTGTTTTATTTTAATATTTTGTATATTTATTCTTCTATTCCTCAAATTATAATATTCTTGATTCTCATATTTAATTCTTAAAATTACATAAATATAAATTTTTCTATTAGTTCCATAGACTTCCATGAATTGGTATAGTCCACGTGGATTATTAAAAAAAATAGTTTAGATTCTTGTATGGGTTCCATTAAATTCCATTAGTTGATACACTATTCATAGTTCATAAGACATCATGATTTCAGTTATTCCACTTTGTGGAAAAAATTTATATCCTATATCAAACCAATTAGGGTTAATCAAAGAGCATTTATTCAATATAAATATAGAGTAGAAATATTTCAATATAAAACTATAATTATTTATACTTTAAATTATCATTAAAATACACAGAATGGGAAATTTTCATATGAATTTAAACAATAATACATTATTATCATTTTTTAAAAACCATAACATATTAAAACTTTTTCCATGTTCAATGTCTTTAAAATGTAATGAAATGGTATTCATCAAAAACCTATAAAAGTTAGGATGTGTCCCGTTAAATGGAAAAAAATTATTTGGTCATTAATTACCTTCATATTGATTTACACGAATCGCCATTCCTAGGCCAAATCTGTCCACCACTAAACCTACTACCTATTTAGTTGAAAATAATATAATGAGATCCCAGCTATATAGTTTTAAATTATATGTAAATTAGTCAAATAAAATGGTTAATGGTATGTATCCACTCATACATAATGTTTTCTAAATTATTGTATAGTATAAAATTGATCAAATCAACAACATGGGTAGCTGAAATTATTTTATGTGAAATATTTTAGAAATGTAGCCCAAATTTATAAGAGATCACTAGACGGAAAAATTCTACCACTCACGTGAATTGTTATAATAACATAATCATGATTTCCACACATAAATCAATATGTACAACTAACTCATCATAGTAGTCACCCTCCACAAAAAGAGGTTCCATAACAATTCCAAAATTAATGTAACTATAAACAATATATCTATCTTTCATTAATATTATGTATTCTCATATAGATTGGATTATTGAAATAATGTACATTTTAGGTAATTATATAATATTTTTATTGTTATTCCCTAATAATTATTCAATTTTATTTTATGTGTGCATGTTTGAAAACAATATACTGATTAATATTTCCTTATAAGAGAGTATTTTTTATTATTAATGAATTGGAATCTTATTGTTTGAACTTTATAAAATTCCATTAATGGATTAGAAGATATAAATTCTAAAAAAATGACATATTAAATAAAAGATAAAAACTATTATAGTTACACACATATTGCTACGAAAATTTAATATAAAAGATATTAATTTATTAGTGACCAAAGAAACATGGTTATCTTCAGAAATGATGTGATAATTTTATCACCAATACAATTTTATAATTTTAGTAGTAAGAAAATCTGAATAATTATATTTGAAAAACATCTTTTATATTTGGAAATAAAACCATCCAAAACAATATTATATTTTAGTTTATTTGGTTTTATTTCTACACATCATCATCTTGGCATGTTTTTAAAAAAATAGTAAAAATGTAATAAATATTAATAGGGGACTTAAATCATGAGAATATTAATAGAATTGGGTAAAATTGGGTTGGTATTTTATATGTTTTATGATCATTATTTTACATATATATTTCCAAAAAAAATATTAAATGGAGATCTTTTAATATTCAATTATAGGTTTTATTTATTCAAAAATAAGAAAAATAAATATAATTCAATATACTCGGTAGCCATTACACATGTTTTTTAAAAAACATTTAAATAATAAATTTTAGTAATAGTTTTTAAATTATATGATAAATGAAACACATTTTCTATTATATAAAATAATTAATAATAGACACCCTTTTTCAATGCTTTTTAGCACTAATAAGATATGACCATTATTAGTTCATTATTTTAGCACTGGTAAATAGTGACCATTATAACTGTATTATTAATAATGATAAATTATACCCTCTATAATATATATATATATATATATTCACATGATAATATATTTATAAATATAATATATATATATATATTCATAGTTAGAGAATTTTACAATAAAAAACCACATGAACAACATAGTACATCATTGGGTCTAGCCTTATTCATCTATCAAAATATTAGAAAGAAACCATATGGAACTTTATATTTTGTTTACCTATAGGACTTGAGGATTTAAAGACCATTTTCTAATCCGAAGGACTATATTTTTTCCTAAATATTGTCATTTCAATCATAATACTACAATACATGTCCTCCTACCTTACCCTGAGAATTACGAATCAACTATATTACCTAATAAAATGATGCTATAGTTATATAAATATATTACATATTCCACGAATTGGACGTGATATTTTCATCATTTTGGTTTATTACTATTTAAATAAATTAAAAATTCGGGTTTAAATATATTTTATAAAATAAAATAAGATAAACATTATAAATAACATTTAAATATATTATATATATTTCATATTAATATTTAAATATTAATTTCAATATTTTGTAATTATATATATTTTTATAATTCTTTATTTATATAAAAAATAAATTTAATTATATAGACAATATGAGTAAATATAGTTAAATTATAAAATATATGTTTGTTTGAATATTTATACATGATTTATTGAAGTTATGGTGTATAATAAAAAATCATAATAAACCTTCTTGTTAGATGTTTTCATTAATAAAAGCTCAAAATAATGGATATATATATATATATATCATACATGTAAAAGAACCAAAGGATTACATGAATTTGATATCACTATATCTAAATATTGGAAAATATCAGTTTTATTTAACACGAATATGATCGTGGAGATAATGTGGTTTATCTGTTCTCTGTCATTAGTAGAATGATCCTTGAGAAGGGTGAAAAATGAATAAATACTAACTAATTAAAGATGAAACCCTATCGAATCTATAGCATTGAAAATTTAATGATAATTATTACAATTAAAGGTTATTAAATTCTCGTATTCACATATGTATATGATTTTTCAATTTCATGCGATACAAATGATTAATCAATTTTTAACATTATATTTTAAATCAGGATATGTAATAATAATTTCAATCTCTATAAATAAAAAATAAATATTATCATATTTGGTAAAAGTTACGTGGATTTATATTGCTGTTTTGGGATGATCAAATCTTGAAGGAAATTTCCTTGTGTATTAGATCACCTATCATGAAGGATGATAATAGTATTTAATAGATTACATGGAATTGTTCTAGGTTTTTCTTGGATGTTTTCCTTTAAAACATTTTACCTAATTGATTCAAAATGAAGGAAAATGGTGGAAGAAATGTAGTGTATTTTGAGATTACCTTTATTAAAATATTCTAAAAGTACCTAACATTTCTGGGAAATATTATCAAAAACTGTTAAAGTGTAAATAATTTAAAAATATATTATCAACAGTATCTCCCCCATTGAGACAATATGAATATAGTATAAAAACCTCTTACAAATTAAAAAACCAATGTGATTATAAAGACTCCACAAAAACAATATCTCGGAATGTGACATTGATGATAAATTGGAATAATATATTAACCATGTTTGTATAATAACTTTACCATAAGGATGTTAAAAAATACCATTGAGGTACCTAAGGGGCTGGATTTTTTCAATGACATTCATGTGATTATTGAAAAATAAAAAATATGGCTCCCAAAAAAGTGAGTAATCTAGTGGAATATGAGTTCATTCATTCTAAAATGGTTGTATAATAACATTATATGCCCATGTAAAATTGTTAAATTGGCCTTTAATTTACTAATTTTTATCATGTTTTCTATTTTACAAATTTTTTTTCCACAAAC
Source organism: Viscum album (assembly GCA_963277665.1). Taxonomy (NCBI): domain Eukaryota; kingdom Viridiplantae; phylum Streptophyta; class Magnoliopsida; order Santalales; family Viscaceae; genus Viscum; species Viscum album. The sequence continues at coordinate 48,583,793 of OY728143.1, read as the reverse complement.
ATATAACCTAGTGAACAACATGAAGCAGTATCCAACTCTAGAACAGAGTTAGCTATTCATGATAGGAAAGTTCTATATAAAATTGATATTCATGATATTTATAATGGATTAATATCCACCCATTTATCATATTTCGTGAAGGTTAGTAGCAATATATCGACTGGGAATAAGTTACAACGTAATCGTTGTATGAATGCCAAATCATAATCGGTTACAAATTGAATATCATCTATTATAATTTCCACTTTAACCTTACTCATCCTCTAACAGCCCACTCAGAAACCAAATTATAAAACACCAACATGTTTTGATTGGGATTTTAGAACTATTAATATATATAACTAAAGTTAGATATTTTTTTTAATAATTATGAAATAACTATGTGGGAATCAATAAACATAAAGATTTTGTGTATATATTATGTGTACATTCATCCAACAAAGTTTATTATTTTATTTTGGTAAGAATTAGAGATTTACTAAAAGGAAAATTTCCACTCGTGAATAGAAAAATAGTTAAACAGTCTATAATATGGCCTATAAAAAAATATTAATTCTAAAGTGAATGAAGATCAATATGCACTCATTTGAGAATAGTAAATTCAGCGGATATAACCCCATATTACTCTAGACCATCTACCAAGTAGTTTTATTCATGTAAAGCTTATTTAAAAAAATCAGGGATGATAGGGTTTCCATGAAATTGATTCACCTAGATGTTAGCTTCCATGATAGGCGAGTAGTTTTATTTCTGATATCATTCACCATAGTAGTAGACTTAAATTCATTCCATAAGTTAATCCGTACTCATAGATTCTCCACTTCAACCACATTTACGATCACAATAATTTTAGAATAATTGAATCTAGTTGTAAAACATGGACCAACAGGACATCACATTGAAAATATAAAGTGAATTCTAAAGATAAAATCGTACTAGAGGATCCAGTATTTACTCTTGAGGCATCGTCCTTTTTATATTTAATCTGTCCACGAAATAGAGAAGTCTAAATAACTTCATGGGTTCGAAACATTAAATTAAAAATTTCATAAAAACATTTAGATCATGTATATATTTATCACAAAAACTCGCTTCTTGATCATTTTACCCTTTCAAGACGATATTGATTCATGAATGATCCATTTGAAGGAATAATAGAGTGCACTAAGGAATTTTTTTATTAAGACATGGCAAATCACATGAAGAGTTTCACTATAAGCCATAGTGATAAAATTTCTCACTTTTTGTGATATGGGAAGCCACATACAAAAATTTTAATTTTCCCTAATGCAAATAGTGCAGGGAATCATAACATCATATATATTAAACAATATTATATATTAGGTTATTGCCTTATCAAGGGAGACCAAAATATGGTTATTTTCCTATATTTGTGTATTTTAGAGACAATATTATTCAATTATTGTAGGTTTTTATTGAAATTAATAATCATAATGTCAAAAATGAAGATTCACAACAAAAAAATCTATTTGCCGTTCATTTATAATCTATTAACAATGCAATTCACAATAAAAATTACAGAGTTTTGATAAATTTAATTCTATATAATATTGGACATAGATACACTCAAGAACCCTTTTAAGATAAACTTTAACAAACATTACTATTCACTATATAATTAAATATAATAATGAAAAGGGATCACCTCACTTTATGTTTACCAATATCTAGATCATACTCCTTAAAAAATTTATAATTATCTAGGATAATGTGAATAGAAACCCATTCAAAAATTATATTTCTACATTTTTGTCAAAAATATGTAATTTATTTTCAATGTTCAAAACATAGCGTACGAATACATAAAAAATTATTAATGAGGATATTGAAAAATAGGAAAATGATTTGGATTAAAATCCAAATATTATTAATGATGAGTTTTATATCTAAAATTTCAATAAAAATGTGATATTTTCATCTCAATTAAATTCATTGATCAAAATTAAAATAGGGAAAATAATTAGAGATTTTACAATCAACTACACTATACTGGTTTTTGAATGGAATCATTCTTCATCAATCTCCATATTCCTAAAAATTTATCGACCTATCACATACTTGAATGCTAAGGGTGATTTTTTTCCTCTTGTATAGGGAATGTTATAGAGTATATTGTGGATTATAATAATGATATCCATAATTAAAATTACATAAGTAATATTATTTACATGAGGTATGTAAAACATTCTGTTATTGAGTAATCTAATAAAAAATGAAAACTAAATTTCTTGATCTACATGAAATAAAAATGTAGATTTGTTTATAATACATATTGTGATACTAGAAACGATTAGTTCACCAATATATTCATTAAATTGGACTAGTATTGAGTTAATAATTATATCTTACATATGATTTATATATTCATAAAATTGAATATTTCCCTAAATTTATCAAGTCATATTTTTTTCCCATTTCTAAAAATATATTTTCTAGAAACATTTATTTTTTTATGATTACAATGTTTTATAAAATAGTTTTTATGATATAGTAAAATTTGAGACAAAAGGATATATTTGATAACAAATAATATTATATATAAAAATAATAAGTAATTTTTTATAGTATGAAATACCTGGAATACATAATCACTACTTCTAAAAGTCTAATTATTCGATGAAATCATAAAAATAAGGGGTTATTTTTCAAAAAAAATTATTTGATATAGGAATTTGACATCATCAATTATAATTTCATTTTTGTTATGAAAAAGAAATTGATTCAATGATACATTCACTACCAATTTTAAGAACATATTTGAATATATTAACTATTTTATTCTTTAAAATGTCTATTTATATTGATAATATCTATGTTTTATGTGGTTTCCTGTAAGGATACAAATTAACAACTATTATCATTATCATATCCGTGTATTCCCTGAAAATATCAATTCATATTATACTGTTATTGGGATCGTTATATATTATACATGTTCTGAAAAACATAAAGGCCACATCTCACATTTTTTATTTTCATTAATTTATCAATTAATTATCATGGGATCTTGATATAATATGTTCCCCAAAAAATAAATCAGACTAATGCATCTAGATCAATAGATATCATATCAATTGTCACAAATCAAATTTCTTCGTTAAAAATAAATATATATTAAAAGAAACTATTCCTATAAAAATTCAACAAAAATAATGGTATGAAATTTTTTGATTCATTATTTAATCATCTCATTATTGTTTGGATGGAAACTTTTTTCCCTTTTTTGGTATTGTTATCAAAAAATAAATGGAGAATTTAGTTTTTAAATGATATGGAAATCTTACCTATTTTAGAATCTCCCCATAAAATGGATTATATTTCTTAAAAAATCATATCCATTCAATGTATATAAACATACTCACACACTCGACAATTGAATTCAAGGGATTGTAAAAAAACATAAATTGGATTTTTAGTATCATTGAGATAAAATCCATTACTATTCCTTGAACTATTTGTTGTAAATCCCTCTAGGATGGTGGGATTGGTATTAAAAATGGGAAAATATTAACCGTGACACCCAAGCATCAATTTTTCTTATGTTTATATGGGAATATATTGAAACCAATAATTTCATTAATTTGAAACTCATTCAGTGGATTGTGTCATGTTCTACTAAAATGATATTTTTCACTATATAGTCAGTAATTAAAAAATATTACTATATAGTAGATATAACATCACATTTGAAAGCCTAAATGAATGATGAATTATCATTAGAGTATAAAAATGGGAATGTGATTCCCCTTCAATTCTACATTATGAGGTAGGTGTTGGACCATGTAATTTTGATCACAAAAAAAATTTACTCATCCATATACGAAATCCATTTCTCTAATAACTTGGTAATATAATAATTCTATGTTTCATATATGAAGGACCTATTTTTCCGGTAACATATGATACATGGACCCATTAAGTGAAATTAGTTCTAAAATCACTTATTGGGTAGGCCCGCAGACTTATGAAGGAGGGTTCAATAGTTCGATCTTACAAGGGATTCTTGATTATAATATTTTTTCATATAAAGATATTTGTATAATAAATTGACATGATTTATGAATCTTATTTCAAAATGTGCTTTTATCTATTCAATGTGGAAATTTTATAAGGAAGGTTAATACTATATTGAGATATCCTTAATCTAATGAATCTTCACTAGTTATTTATTATCTATAGACATAAATGCACTTGAAATTTTGTGGTTTAATGATCCTATATTTCTACAACTATTTGTTTTAGGTTATAACCTTCGAAACATAGGAATGAATGAAATCATTTTAATTTTGTTTTTCAATGAAATATTATCTCATTTGAAGTATTGGAATCATTCTGTTGTTGATAATAATAATTTCCACCTAAAAATAGGTTGGATTTTCATCTTATAATCCATCGATATGTATAACGTAGTTATATATGTTTAGTTAGGGAATTATAGAAATTATTTATTTATTTTTAATAAACATGATATTTAAAGTATTACTAAAAAATAATTAGATATACTCATATGTTTTAGAAACCTCATGGGGTAATATGGATCGAGATCAATGCTGATAGAATTGATAAAGTAAACATAATAACTAATAGATTTGGAAGCATGTCTACGAACCATAATTTGGAGGGACATTAAAGATTCAATATACATTATAGATACTATTTTTAATTTTAAACTATAATATATGCGGTCATCATTTCAATTCAACTTTTTATATTCATGATAAAGAACAATTTATATTGTATTTTTTAAGGTTCATTTATATTGCATTACATGACGCTCAAAAGCATATAACATCAATGGATTCTATTAGTTTCTTTACAAATATAGTTTGATCTATTATAATATCATCATATTCATAGTGTTGGATACATTTAGTGAGTTAAATAAGGACATTGATTTTTATACAATCATTGTATAATGCTTGAGTAACTAAACAAGGTATCATTTTTAGCTATGAAAATTTTAGGAATTTGTATTCTGTGATATTTATTAAACTAATTCTTATAAAATTTTCAAATATTTTTCAATTAATTTTTTCTTATACTATGTGATGATCCTTTATTTGTAATATATGTAACAAAATAATATAAAATTTATATTCTGACAAAATAAAATTTATAATTCCTTCAAATATATTAGAAAATTTTATATGTAAGTATAATACAATATAAATTTATTTAAATACATTTCAATTATATTGTATAAATACATTATCAAATTAAATAAATATTAATTTAAATATATTCATTTATATACAAATATATTAAATTTATTTTAAAAAATAAATGTTTACATATATAAATGAAAATTTATTAATTATATGTTATATAGCTTAATATTATAATATATGTGGATAAATGATTGTATGAATATATTATTTTATTTGGAATCCTAAATATATATTTACCCCACTTGAAAATCTCATCATGTGTAAAATGTATCAAATTCTGAAAAATATGGGGATGATGATTGAGGGAGGGGGATCAAGCATAAAGAAAGAGGCAACAAATAAATGTGATATTGTGATATGGTTATTTTATATGTCAATCTTAAATGTGATATGGTTAATAAATTATAAACTACAAATTCATGATTAATGTCATGCATCTTGTATATAAGTCTTTATTACAAACTCAATACCTTCCCAATGGAAAAATAATAATTTTTCGATATTAGTTCTATGAAATGTACCATATATAAGGGATCATTTTATAAGGAAATGTGTTAGAATTATTAGTCTTTAACAGTTAGAAGGTGATCACAAATTTTATAGTAGTTCACACATAGGTAATGATGAAAAGACCCATTAATTTGGATTATAGTAGTAACATGGCCCACACCTATAAGGGGTATTGTATCACATTGGAATATTTGGTGGATTTTCTACTATAGTTATATATGTTACATAGAAAACTGATTTACTGTGTTATCTTTTACATGATAAGGTTTCCTTATATTGGCCAACCTATGAAATTATGGCACCGTAATAGTGGGAAGGAATTTCTCCCAAATATTTTCATGTGTATTTTTTATAATAATGAGAATCCTTATGTTTATCTTCTTTCAAATTTTATAGTATTTTGTCTTATTAATAGAATATTTTTTAATTTTGGATCCCAAATTTCATAAAAAAACGGTAATTGATCCTATGTGATGTATATCAATGTTATAATAGACTACTTTAATGATGAAAATGATAAAAGGAAAATTGACAATCTATATGTTTAATGTATCTGACTTCTTTTCCTAGATAATTCATAACATCGACAATAATTGAAGAGAAATTAGTCCATTGAAACCATAGAGTATAATTCTAAATTATATTGAATATAATTAGAAAAATATAGTTTTCAATTAGTCCATTAGAGTTGTTATATATTTCAATACATGGAGTATAACTTGTTCAAGGAGTTGAAAGTATTAAAAAAATGATCATTAGTTACTTGAAAAAATAATTAATCAAAATAAAAAATGAAATAGATAACATTAAATGAAGGTGGGTAATACACATTTATTTGAACACATTAATAAATAATACAACATATAAATATCCAAACCATTATTTTTTTCTAGTGTATACTTGGGGCGATGAATCACCAAACACTTATGTTAAGTTCTACATTTTATCCAAACAATTTAGTACCACTCAATGTAAAGGAAGAATGATAAAAGTAACTAAGAAATAAAAAATAAATAAAAGATAATATTACCATTTTAATGTATTAAATCATATTTTATTGTCCCTGAGGATACTCACAAATCATTTAATTCATTTAACCAAACATCACATAACATTAATTTTATTAAATAATGATTTGTGTAGTTTCTTACATTCAATCGATCATGAATTTAACACTTAAATTCCAGTCTATTATTATCCATATATTTAATGATGTCATTATATATAGTATATATATGAATTAATATATAATTTTAGTATTTCATTCTAAATAGTATAATGTCAAAAACATAAATAAAAACACTTGTTATAAAAACACATCATACGTTGTAAATAAATTATAGTAATGGTATGTTATAGTTGTATCTTTTTATATGGTCATATAATAATTTACATTATAATTTCACACTTAAAAATATTTTGTACATTAATTATGATCACAATTATCATAAAATATAATTATTTTACATGTAAAACTAATTTTCCATTAATTATATTAATATACATTGAAAAGGGAAAATTTTATAATTTTTTAAATTACAATAAAAATAATTTTCTTCGGTTTTAACATTCACAATTGTAATTAATTGAATCATCAAGACACGTTACTTTTCCATATTATAAGTTGGGAGTGTTTCAGGGGTGGCCTGAGGAGGTCATACAGAGGTTATGGATGTGGCATTATTATAAAAGGAAATCTAGTGTGTGAAAGGATGATTTGGGATGTTATTCATGATTTTAATCTTATTTGGATGTCACTCATGACTTATATGTGGTGGTGGAGTATTATTTTAAATATATTAAATTCATAAAATGGTAACTCCAGACATGAAATAAATTCCATCAAAGGTTACGTTAATGTTAGAATATTTTCTAGATATAGTGAAATCTCTACTTGTATGTGGCTCACCAATTGAATTTCATACACACATAGAGATCATGATAGGAATATGAAATTTATAACATTAATCAATATATTTAGTTCCTACTTATATGGGTGGTGTTCGTTTATAACCTCTCATTCTATACTCAATTCCTTCATGTTTTGGGAGAACATATTACTATTTTGGGGGATCATTTATCCCATCACATTCAGGGTTGAACATTGTGATATAAAGGAGGATTAGTAGTGATCTCATATAAATTAATCACCCTTAAATACACATTCTTTTTGGATTTTTCATCAATGGGATCAAATATTTGGCTTTTTTGGGATGTTTTTGGTTTAGTTTTTATACTCTCTTACTGTGTTTTATTTTATTACATTTTGTCATTGTGATGTTTTTGTTCTCAGACTATTTCATATTCCCTCTATATAAAAAATATAATCAAAAAAATTTTATTTTAGGTATTTAATCTAGATTTTATATTTATTTATGTTCTCTATGTGGGGATTTCATTATTTATCATTCTTTTGGGTGGATTATAGGGTTCTTCCATTAGAATATAATTAATTATTAAATATGTTAATAATGGGGGTTGAGAGAAATCACATTATTTTACTAAATTTATATTGTTTTTTATGAGTTGTGCATCCATATATTTTATAATAAAAAATAATGATTGTTGGGATCCTTTACTGTGAAATTGTTGATGTGTATGTGTGAGACCCTTATTTCTATGACGATTGAAACCTCCCATGATAAATGGATAATGATTTCTCATGTTTAAAATTAATGAATGCAAATGAAAATATCATTTTATGATAATAAACATGATAAATTAGGAATAATATTAGAAAGTAAATGTTTTTTAGATTTAGTATGTCATTATAAATGTGTTTATATTTGATGTGCTTCCTTGTCTGTTGTGGGATATTGTGTGGTTTACATGTGGATGAATGGGCAGCGAGGTGTGTGGGGATATGATATGATTGTGTTAAAATGGGGTATAACATGGGATCATTTGGGATTGTGATGTAATTTTTTGGTGTTCATTGGTTGAAATTGGTGTTTTTTTAAATGTCATGGAATGAATGATGGGATGTTGTGGTGATTTTTGATTTGTGATGGGTGACCTATTGCGTCGAATGGTTGCAGTAGTTTCTTGGATTTCTATAGAACAATAATTTATGTTTAAATGAAATGAATAAAATGAAAATGAATAATTAAGTGTTAGTAATTTTTTTTGAATTTGGATTAGATGAATTGAATAAATATATAGGGTGTGAAGATGTTTAATGATGGGTTTGCAAATTGAAGGTGGGAATATTGTTCCTAATAGTTTTGTTGTGGTGTGCATCCATCTGTGGGGACGCGCTGGTAGTTGGCATGCAATCCTTCATTCCAAAGGTGGGCACATCCATGGCTTGTTTAGAGTAATTTTCTCTTTGATCGAAATGGGATGATGGGATGTAAATTCCTCTTTATATGGGTGCATCCTCTGAATTCTTCACATAGATCAGGTCTCCATTAAAGATTATGACATTGTTCATTAAAATCTACCATGGTGCCATATAATCATGGATGCTGGTTAATTACCCTAATTATGTTAATAAATTACAATGGGTCATCTATGGAGAGAAACCTTCCGTCGAGGGTTTAGTCACGTCGTAGATTTCCTGTGTGTATGGATGTTGAAACAATGATGCATATGGGTTTATTCCCATTATGATATAGATTCTAGAGGGCGTAGAAGTCCGAGGCATCCCACGTTGAGTGCGAGTAATTATATTCCATGGGCATATACCTATGGGTTTTCTCTTCCTCCCATGATAACAAGGGGTATGCCACAAGTTTAATGTCTAGCGAAGAAGGATTAAACTGATTAGAACACTGATAGGAGTGGATGAGATGGGTACATACCTAAGAGGGAGCACCAATAGGGCTTACTGAATGAGTGGATCAAAACGTACGATAAAGACATATCTATGAATGATTGTTCCTTATAAAGGGGAGGCCATAGTTTACCTTTAGCTGGGTTTGATCCTTTGGGAGGTTTCCTATATACCATGTCCCTAGAGATAGGGATCAAAACCCATGTTGTTTGAATGGATGATGAATCAAGGTGTACAAAAAGGACAACGACCTAGAGACATGATGGGGCATATGCATGGATTGCATCCCATCACAAGAGGGTCACTCTTTGTTTGATGGTTATAGACATTGTGTCGCTTGGGCATGGTATGATTCCAAAGGGAATGTCGTGATCTCACTGGGATGTTGCGGCCTGGGTTGGAATCAGGATTTCTAATGGATTATTAGGCGATTTTTATGAATGTGATGAGATGGAACCATAGTAAAGGAGACATTGATATATGGCTTGATCATCGAAGAGGCTTCATACGTATCCATTTTTAGGGAATCTATGTCCACATTGTTTTGTGGGGTTATGGGAAACCAAAAGAGGCGGACCATGAGAATGGACTCATGGATAGGAACTAGAAGAAGTGGACCCTCGATGATGGGGCATGACCTCCCTGAAACCCAATCGGTAAAAGAGGTACTAGGATTAGACACGAATTATGGGCTTGATCCCCATGAAGATTTCCTATGTATTTATGTAGCAAGGAATCAAATTCCATGTAATTGAGGACATGGGGTGGAATTAGGTTGTACACAATGGAAAGAGACCCAATGAACGGTTAGGGTTACATGTGGTTAGCATCAAAAGAGTAACTCTGGTGCCACTAAAGGACGAGCCAAGGATGTTGGTCCCAACAAAGGGGAAACTAAAGTGTACTAGTTTTTGTGTTTAACCTTAGGAAAGCTTTATATGTACCCTTTCTAGGATCCAAGGATAAAAACCATTTTAGTTTGAATAAGTTTACTAATGTTTTGGGTTGAACCTTAGGCATGCTTCCAACATACCCTATTTAGGTGACATTGATAAAAACCCACGTAGTTCAGATGGGTATAGTTTAATGTCATGAAGGAATATAAGTGTATATTTTTTAAGGTCTTGTGGGATTAATAAAAACCAACATGAAGTAGTTGGTACTTATGTATGATGGGCATGAACCTCAATGAATCTTCCTACATATCTCTCCTAAAAGGAGAAATTATCAAAGTCCACACAGTTCAAAATGGGGGGATTCAGACATACATGATAAGGTAGGCTAGGAAAGATTCCACGGTAAATTCTCACACTAATCCAAGATGAGTCATGCTCGGTGTGAGAAACATGAGGCAATAAAGTCTTAATTATTAGGTCGTGAATGGTGTGTCTGTGGGGAATAGAGCGGGGCTAAAGCATGGATTGTGGCCTAAAGAGGAAACATGTGCTTTTGATTGGTTAGTGGACCAATGATAGAACATAGTATTATACACAGCGGGCGAAGGTGATGGATAATGAGACCTACTATTGGATGGATTCCTCAAAACGATAAATCCTAAAGTGAGAGGGATGGGGTAATGAAGCTTTATGTTTCCATCTCTCCACTATCCTTTTTCACGTAAGAAGAGAAGAGGAGATAGGATGATACCTCCCTCAATAAAGGATATGGTATTAAACCAAGATGGTTTCCCTCCCCCATGGATAGATGGTGTTCCCGGGAAAGAGGAATTAATTCCATGTGAGGAACATCTCACTCTCGTGGGGACCGATCGGCATGGAAAATGCCCAAGGAGGGGAACCCCATGTATATTTCATAGGTAGATTCTACAGTTTAATGTCATTTTCAGTGGATGATGGTGATTAAAAGTATAATGCCATGCATCTCAAATTTTGTGGACTCAATCCTCACCCCTATTACGTACATAACTGGATCATTTTTTCCTTGGTGAAGAGAAGGAACATGAAAATTCTGTGGGAGATGCGGTTATAGAGTGATCCATTTAGGGTCTCATGTTAGCATGGCTAGAAGAAAAAGGAAATAGTTGTTAGCATTCCTATTCAAAGAAGCATGAGGCTATGAAATTCAATATGAATCACTACCTATGGGACCTTAAAATCAATCACACGAGTCTGAAGGGACATATAAGATAGGGGTGGGTAATTAATGATATGTTAAAAAGATTTTCCTCATGAAGAAGATGAGATTCACGATGTCCAAATGCATTCTAATGAAGATTCCCCTTATGCAGGGAAAGGACATCATGAAGTCGATAGGCTTCACGATGGGAAATGGATTCAGGAAAAGGATGGTCTTCATGAAGAAGGTGGTCTCAATGAATATAAACCCCTAATGGAGTGGATCATCACCTTTTAAAATGTATCATTCATTTGAGAGAGCTTTGAGAAGGCTCTACACTTCACGAAACATCGAGCACCCAGAATGGGATCCTTTTTATACAAAGGTAATAGGCGTTCACGAAGGGAATATATACCATAGGTGGTCACTAGAAAGAACACAGAGAGGTCCATCTCACATAGGCCATGAACCTTTGGTGATAAATCATAGGATATTTTGATGGTGTGTGTGGAACATGTTCTTGGAATATTAAAGGGATGAGTCAGAGTTGTTGTGATGGGGCGAGCCTTCTATTTAAAGGGATCCATGGTTGACGAGGGTCATAGAACCCTCCATAGAGACAAGTGATTCTGCATAGATAAGCCACTCGGTCGGCAAATATCGGCCTCATAGAAGGAGTTTATACACCACAATGTGGCTCATCTAAACAACAATCACAGAGTGGGTCATGGAGGCCGTTGATAATACATAGGGGATGTGGGTCAATGTCAAACATTCACCTGATAGTGACACCACAAAGCCTATCATAATTATGGACTCATGGAAATGCAACAACCATGGAGATATTTTTGTGAAAGAGAACCTTTGGGATGGCTTAGAGGGACTTAAGCCCCTTTGGAGTGTAGAGCCACCCTACAACATCCTTTATTCTTCTCACAAAGTGGGATGAATTTTTTATGTGCCAAAAATTGCCCCCCTTTGAATTAAAACCAATTAAAAGAGATATTTTAATTTTGAGGGCAAGACAATGAAGATAAATGGAAAATTTAACCTATGTTGTATTGTTGAGATGGGTCGTAGAGGAAGGTGTGAAGCTGCCTCCCAATGGTCGGTGTATTGACGATTCACTAATGTATCTTCATGATGAGGCATTGTTCTACCATGGTGAAGGGTGATGTGAGGAGCCTGGGGGTTCTCCATAAATTTTCTCAGGCATTCCACATGAAACCGACACCCACCAATAATATGTAATCAGGTTTAGAGTGTTTTATCTACATCTTGATCTTTCATAACGATAGTTAGTGGCCACTTTCTTCGAAAAATGATCTTCTCCCCGAATGACTTAGCGAACCGAAGTACTTTGGTATGGTTAATCATGAATGATAGTCAGCAAAACAGGGCATCACGATCCATTAATTTCTTTGAAACATAGGATGAAGCCAAGGCTTCTTCATGACAAAGAGGTGGGGTGTGATTGTCCTCAGAAGAGTTCTTAGAGAATAGTCTTCTTGAATGCTTGTTTTCTCAACTTTTGTGCCCCCACCAAAATTCCCCTAGTCCTCAAATCCAATGGAAATTCATGTAGTTGTGTGATAAGTTTGTGTATAAGCTTTTGAGAGGGATTCCAGGGAAAATAACATAAAAAAATCTGAGTATATCCGGTGTACTTATGATCACAAATAGTTGAAGGAGCGTCTGAAAGAGGTGAAGAGGGAATAATCATTGTGTAAGAGCCTTCCATTATATGGTTTTGACTTTCATGATGATGTATCCATCCCTGAAAATAGAAAGGATGAGCTAGACAATTGGTTTAGAATAATCCCCAAGCAACACCAGTTGTATTGGGTTGCGGATCGGCGTAACAGAAAAGATCATACTCTAGTTATAGTTCATTGTTTTTACAATCATATTAACATTTATAAATGGAAATGCAATGGTATATAAGACATTATTACCCTATAAATGACAATAATAATGGCTAGGATTAGAAATCTAGGAATGCGGTGGATCATAAGCTGGGACATGCACTGGTGTGGACACTTCACCAACTAGTTTTCTTGACGAAATTGGGTGTGGTCATACTATAAAGAGTTTGATAACGTCCTGGGGTGGTTTGTCTTGTATAAAGTAGCTTGGGAATCCCAGTTTATCATGTGTCAACTGAGGGAGTTTATATAAGAATTACAAATCCAGTTCTCGCATGATACAAACAGTATCTATTTGCTTTATGAGGAGGTTGGAAATAGACTCTAGGACATCCATCGGATTTCTGGCATCCCTTAATTAGGAGATTTGTTTGAAGAGTTCCTCCATTAAATAAAAGACTAGGGGTATAGAGAGAAGATACCTCCTTTGGTGATGGAATTGGGGAGGATAGTACCAGGAACATACGAGGTTAAACAAAAATCCTCAGGCATCCCTTCCAATAAGTAGTTTAGTTATTTATCTAATTTCCCCCAAAAAGTGGGATCACTACCGCTAAATCCCCAATATATCCAAAAATAGATTAATGGGGTAAATAAGATTCATACTAAAAGATACAAGAATATAACAATTGGAAACTATTGGGATACAACATCAAGACTGAGCAGTGGCCGATAGTCTGGATCTCAGGGTTTATCTTAATGCTGATATGTTGGTGGATATTACCGGTTAGAGATAACCAAATGTGGGTGAGACCAAGTTCATTTATCATGGAGACTCATGTGGCTGGTGGGGACCTTATTAAACTAGATATATCGGTGCTAGAAATGTTGAACCATATATTATTGTACATTTGTGAGGGAAAGAGGATGTTGTAGTTGTGTGGGCCACTCATGTTATTGTATATATAGATTGCAACACACATGGGGGATATGAATATATTATTCTCATCACGCAGCCAATGATACATTCTCGACCTAAAATTTGAACAATTTGGAGAGAACCCTATTGAAGATAGATTCAATGACTGTGTTGTGTATAATGGGGTGAGAAAAAAAATTCACCTTCCATCCATTTCGTTTGGTAACTAGGGCCTATACAGATGATGGAACAGATACAATATATAATCTTTCATATCATCTAACATTCAACGGAATTATGTTGGTTGTGTGGGAATATTATTAATCCATATCTGAACCATATACCCTCCACTGTTTTTCATGACAATTCTGGTGCATGAAGAGGATGACTCGCCGAGTGTATACGAAGGTTATCCACAAGAATCACCCATACGTGATGATAAAAAATTTTATAATGTTTAAAAGGTTGTATGTGAAAAATTATAATGAGTTTTCTTCTTCTGATGCTGCATTCAGATGGGTTAATGAGTATGCTCAGAGTTGGGAGGCTTTCTACCCAGGTGAGAGGCTGAAGCGAGTTGCTATCCGGGCCATAATGGTAGTTCCTACACCTAGATTGTAAAAATTGTCAATGGAGAGTCATTAATAAGGTGGTGAAACAAACTCCACGGTTTATAAGACTACTTGCACAAAACATACAGATGATCTACTAGCGGAGCATTTCCCCTTGGTCGACCATGTAGATGAACCCAGGGGGAAGATGTTAATGATTGATATGTTCACCAAGAAATATATAGGACTTCCATGTGAGCCACTCCTGAAGAAGTTGAGATTATGTCCATGGATGGAATCTACTTGGGTGAATTCACCACAACATTATAAGTGAGTATCTACTCCTATTCATTGCACTATTTACCTTCCTACCTAATATTTCGTTCTCAAATAACACTTATATGTGTATGAGAATTTTCTATCGGCCACTCACACTGACGAGGATGAAGGCGCGATAGGCACAATGAATCAATCATCAGGGCCTGCAGCCAGAGAGATGGTGGCTGTGGAATCCATTTGTGCTGGGGAAGCAGGGGCCGCCTCCATGGATGATATAGATCCCAAAATCGTATATGGAGGGTCACATCCTAGAATCCCTATGATGGTATACCCAAGGCATGATCAAGCTGAAAAACCAGGGTAAGTCTCATACTTCAAAGTTATACCCTTTTTATTGCCGGTTAAATTGCCTAATGAAACCCCTACATGCACAAGTTCTTGGATAGTGCATACATTACTGATGAAAATGGCAAGAGAACCCGATGCTTCACTTTGAATAGAGGTTTCAGTCCCTATGGAATTGAGTTTACTCTCTAATTTGACATATTTCTCTAGGAGTGTCTGGTGGAATCTGGTGATACTACTTGAGAAATTGAATCCAACATTGATCGGGTGGACATCATCGATGTAGAATCCCGTGATGTTGACCAACCCGAGGAATATTCTACTGTAGAACTCCATGTGTAATTTCCCATATATGAACCCATCGACCCAGAGGTATGGGATGAGACTACTCCTGATGAAGAGGATTTCAAGACCGTATGTCGTGGATCATGGATGCTGATCAAACCTTTTATCAAGGATACCCCACAAGTAAAATGGATATTCCAAAATTGGAGACTATGTTCCCATCTGTGTGAGATTTTCACTGGTGACATAAATTCCCAACACCCTCATGCACTTATCTGGGACTACCTAAAATTAAGGGTATGGTAGGATCCATCCATATTCAGTGTTGGTTGGTTTCATAGGAAGTTCATTAATATCCAAAGTCTTCAGAACGATAAGCATGAGATCCAATATTTTAGGGAGGAGGTGAACAAGCCATATTTTTTCCTCGATGCACAATCTAGACTCGTATCGTGGATGACGGCCTAGTTGGATGAGGATGAGGAATAGATGAGATGTGTTTCATTAGATATAGCTATCATCCAAGTCAATTAGGCTTGGGCCTAGGTCAACAATGATGAACTATTCCATGTCTTCATCTAGGAGGATAAAAATCATAACAAGTAATAATAGATTATAGATTCCACGAGAAAATGAATATCGGAGATGATATGCTGCATTAAATAGGTCAACTGATCTATGGGGGGAGACCCATGGGTGTTGTAATTTATGTGAACACATAAATATATATTGATGGTTATCTTGTTTATGTTGGTTTCATACATGTGTTCGATTTGCAGTTTTGGTTTCTTCATTTCCATCACATCCACGAAATACCAATTTATTAGTCCTTTAGCTTACATGGGTCGTTCGTGATGTGAGATACAAGGGATGTCCACATCATTATCCCTTTTTGAATATGAGAGTGAAAATCAATCTCTAGGAATCTAGGGTAAGAATGACTAGTCTGGGTATCTAGGAAGAAAGAGGGAGGCTTGACTGGAGAATGAGGTTCTCAGAAATGCCAAATATATGTTGTCCCGACATGATCAAGTGCCCAATCGGGGTAATGAAAGGGGTTTTAGAATCAATCGGAATAAAGAAGTTTGAATCATGAATCAAGATTCCCAAAATATAGAGCACTGTTGGGATGGATTGACAATGAAGGATAACTATTGATTGTGTTCAAAACACAACATCCTTATTGTGTTAGCCAAAAATGGGTACAGAAAATGAGGAATAAACTCTTAACATGTTTAAAACACGTGTCCTGACATGAAATTTCATCCATATTCATCTGGAACATTTTCCTAGTAAATTATTAATGTGATTGGATGGGAATCCATAACGTTATGGGGTTCCTTTAGGCAGGAAAGAGGTTATTGATCCAAAAAATAGGGCACAAAAAGTGTGGAGGATGGAGTGATGAGTTCATCGAATGGACTATAACCATCTCAAAAATTTTTGACCATGAGGAAAACAAATTTGGTGAGCACATCAGTCTTATCATGGATTGTACTAATTTCATAAAATGGTCTCACCAGCATGATCCTATTATGGCTCACAAATTTACGCCATGCCAATGAGGATGATAGATAGGTAGTTTGACATTATATTGGGACAACAGAGGTATTTAATGGTACCAAAAGGGGGGAAATTGCTAGAATGGACATAGTAGAGGGTATAATAGCATGAAACTGGATCTAGGGCTAGAAATTTGGACGTCACTATGTATCCTTCTTGGGTAGAAATCAAGACATAGGTAGTATTGGAAGACCTATGTAGTTTAATGTCATGTTTTAAAGATGGAAGAGGGAAGAGATATATTAAGAGGTACATGATGTTATAATTGTAACCTGTCTTGGATGAGGGCTGATGTAATTCCCCTCTATATCACGTGCCTATAGTATAAATATCACACTAAGGGGACGAAATGGACAATTTTTGGGTTGTACACGAGGTGAAATGATTGGGAGTTCCTATGTATATCACGAGGATGGGAATCAATTTATACATAGTACTAGAAAGAGTAGTGTATCTTAATGTCACATGACAAGGATGTTAAGTGGAGTGATGGAAGATCCAAAAAGAGAAATGCATGGTATGGTTGTAATGATCCCGACATGAATGCGAACTAGAAATGTACTCACCACACCACAGGATACCAACAGAGTTGGGGCCAAAGAGGCCTCGAAGAAGGCAGAATTTGAGATACGTGGGGCTGGAACCGAAAGAGGAAATATATGAGAGTTATTATATAAACCACTAGGAAGTGAATCAAGCCACACCAATTTCTTTAGTACAACATGGTACGGTTCTAGTGCTAGGGGATATTCAATTGTGATGTTATGGACCATGCACTAAAAGAAGTGGCATTTGGAGGATCTTTTTTGTTCCTTTCAGGTGGATGTGGGTTTTTTTGTGAAGAAACCAATCTAGGATAGAAAATATGGGAATCACATTAGGAATCATGCCATACATAGTCTTTGAAAAATGGTATGGTTGATGACTAATACCAAACGTGATGTCCCCTCAAGCGAGGAAATCACAATGTAGTGTCATTTTTCGTGGTGCAGCTAGGAAGATATTGTCATAGTTTAGTGTCATATGATAGGACCATCCCACCATTTTAATGTCTTCCACAAATGATGAAACAGTTTAATGTCATATGAGACTAGGGAGTATAGTTCAACACCCCATGGATTATATTCCCACAAAAGAATGATCTTCTGAAGGGAATGTGCAAGAGGCGATTAAGCATACCCGATGTAAATGGGGACATCAGACCACATCCCATCGTGTGCAACCACAGAGGGTGGGGTGACTTAGGAAAACAGTCCAGACAAGATTAAAGGGTTCGGGGCTAGACATGTGGACTTAATGTGTGTGAATTATTATGTATCCCATGTGGAGTGGAATCTTTCCACATGTAGTTATGGAAGATGTCGTGCTGTTTAACATCATGTGACATGGATGGGGGACAAAGAGGACGGATCCTAAAGGGGGAGTATGTAGGGTGGATATTGAAAACCTGACATGAATATGGAAATATTCCCAAACACACCAAACCATGAAATTATTTAAGAGTAATGGAATAAGGACAAATAAAATTGTGAATCAGTGTTTCCAGAGCTAGCCCTGAAGACGAAATGTTCATTCTTTTCGATGAATCCCATAAATATGAGAATCAAGATGTACATTGTTCCTAAGATGTTGTGTAGTTTAACTACATACGATTAGGATGAGGGGAAACCATAGTTTATGGTCTTAGTGCTTGGACTAAAATTAGAAAGGATATTCGAAGCGAGTGTGAACCATGACCAAATCCCAAAGAACATGTGATTCCTGCACAATGTGGTAAACAAGGGTGGATAATATCTTTATAAAACATTGAATACATATAATGGGGAAGACTCATGAAGCCTTGAATGACACCACACCCTGAATTCATCATCTTAACGTGAAAACATGCACTAAAGTATATCACCAAGAGTGACGATGTTCCACATGTACATTTTAAAGTGGAAAAGGATTTGAATCGTGTAACCTACATTTAAGGCTTATTGGGGTGGGAATGATTGAATAAAAATGTGGACTTTGTTCGGAACACATCATCAAAATCATTTTCCTAAAATGACAACATCAAATGACCGTCGACCACTGAGTATATTCTCCACATGGGTCTTCAGTAAAATTGTCTTTGAAAACCTCAGGAATGTTGGACCAAGAAATTAAAAATTAATTGAGATGTAGCATCCATTCAATTTCGGGGGTCCTTTCGAATGTGAAAGATGATGTATTCCCAAATAAAGTGAAACATAAATCAAGTAAATGGATGAAAACATGAATATGTAGAGTCCAACACTGTTGGTCCAAAACCAGAGAGCTCTGAAATAAGTTGGTTTAAGAGAGAGGCATGTGGTTTTTCTGTTTAAAACCCACCATGAATGAGGAAATAATCCCACACCACACCACATACCCCTTCCAAGAGAACATAGGGAAATGGTACTAATATGGGAATAGGTTTCAGAGAATCTTGATTGCACCCAAAGATGAAGTGTTTGGGTTATTATATATATCCCATGGGGATGGTAATCAATCCATACATCGTAATGGACGATGTCATGTAGTTTATCATCATGTGACAAGGACTGTGGATGAATGAGGGGTAAATCCATGGTATATGTTTTGCATGAAAAAAAAATCCTGACATGAACGTGGGCATATAGTCTATAACACACTGCACAATCCTCTGTGAGAACATGGCCAGGGGGAGTAAAGGTCATGGGACCTGAGGGTACACCACAGACTTATAAACACAGCTATTTTTCAGTTTATCATCATTTGGGATGGGTATTGAGTAGTTTTACGTCCATCATCCTAGATGAATCATAAATTTAATGTCGTATGATGAGGAAGTTGGTGATCATACATTAGGGTCATAAGTCTAGAAATATGATTGTGTGACCATATATGCGAGTATTCCCTTAAAAAGCTCATAATCGAACATGAGAAATGCTCGGTGTGGGAAAAAAAGAATGGGATGAGGCTCTCCCCAAAATATAAGGGTATGAAAATTAAGTAAAGAGATCGAGCAAGGTTGATATGAGCATGACCAACATTAATACTCTAGGTACACTAATGTTTGAATGTATAAAAGGAAAAAAATATTCATCGCTCCCATTTTTTTAGTCATATATGGTAGGTGATAACAATGTGGGATGGCCATTGAACATATTTGAAATACAACATCCATATCATGTGACCTGAAATTGGAACTGCAAATGAGCGTCGACCGCTGACCATAGTCGAAACATGTGAACTATTTCAAAGGGTCATTCAAAACCTGCTAGGATATTAGACCAAATGGTAGGTGAACCATATGTATTGGTATCCATACAGATTAGGGGTCCCATCAGATTTGAATATTGATGGAGACCCAAATAAAGGGGATGCATGATGTGTGAATATTCTCATGCAGTTTAACATCATGTTGTATGGACGATGGATGTGGATATATCTAATGATGGGGATACATGATATATTCTTGAAAACCACAAATTGAATGAGGATATAAGATCACATTCCACCCCATGTGTTTAGTGAATCATCTAGGCCAAGGTGATAGACACAAGTTGAGATGTTGAAGTTTATGGTTAGGCCCACAGATGAAATGTTTTAGCATTCCT
Organism: Viscum album; assembly: GCA_963277665.1. Taxonomy (NCBI): domain Eukaryota; kingdom Viridiplantae; phylum Streptophyta; class Magnoliopsida; order Santalales; family Viscaceae; genus Viscum; species Viscum album. Next base: position 48,562,831 of record OY728143.1, on the reverse strand, counting down.
ACGTATTTTGTAGGGGAAGGAATTAATCCATATATAGTTTATAAGATGTTGTGAAGTTTGACTTCATGTGGTGAGAACATTGTAGATCTTATTTTATGGTAAGAGAGTTCATACCATAATGGTATATCTGCCACTTCTAGTTTCACACCATGCAGGAAGATAATACAGTGTAATGTCTTATGGGATGGGTGTTGGGTAGTTTTACATCCTTCATCCCAGACAGATCATGCAATTTAACGTTGTGAGGAGAAGATAGAATAGTTTACTATTGTGAGGGACTATGGATTACTCAGGTAATATACTGCTTGAGTAATTTGAAATTGGTTGGAGGATTTATCTGCTCACCATCCAAGGTAACTAGAGAGTCTGTGTCATTGGGGTAAAACTTGTGAATCATATAAGGTCTGACCAATTTGTGTTCTTGCTTCGGTGGCTTCCGGCCAGGTAACAATGAAATTCTTAGTGAAAACACAATGTCACCATGTAAGAAATAGCAGCGGAGAACTTTATTGTTGAAATCTCTAGATCTTGTTCGTATGCCTCTATAGATTACACAGGGCATAAAACATATTCTCACTGAGCACTTCTAGTTCAGCCAACCAGTTTTTTCCTACCTTATCTAGTGCATGTGGATCGTAGACAGTTGTGTGAAATGAAGTCAACTGAATCTTGGTGGGATGTACTACCTCTATTTAATACACCAAGTAGTATTGGGTCACCAGATTGGAATTATGAGTCATCGTTCGATAGGTCAATTGAGGGTTGGGGAGTTTATCAGGCTAACTCTTCTTTTTGGACTAACAATATACTGCAAAATATTAGAGATAAATTTATTTAATGCCTTGATCTAACCATTTGATTTCACATGATAGCATGAGGCATGGTTTGAACGAATGTTGTACTTGTCATACAACATCTTCAGTTCGGATTCCCAGAAGATGGTTCCATTATCAGTGATGATAGAATGAGGGACTATGAATCGGTAAAAGATATCAGAGATCACAAAATTAATGATATAATGGTATTTGACTTCTTTAAGAGTAACTGCCTCTTCCCACTTGGAAAAGTAATTTGTAGCTATAAGGATTAACCTACTCTACTAAACCGCCATTGGTGAATATGTTCCCATGGCATCGAGTCCCCAGACCACAATTGCCAATGATTACATGGTAGTGGGAGTGGTTTCGGTGGCTGATGTCTAAAATCATCATGGATTTTCCACCCATGGAATCTCCTCGCATACTCGATATAGTTACCGACCATGGATGGCCCAAAATACTCCAATATCTAGATCTAATGAGAAAGTTTTTTCATAGTTTGATGATCCCAATATTAACCATCATGAGAATCTTACTTGAAATGATAAATCACATTTCTTTAAGTATAAAAGATAATAATTTGATGAAACCCATTCCTTTATATTATTTGATAAAGAATGGGATAACTCTGGAGGGTGATCTTCAATGCACGATGTCGGATTTGTTCATGCTTGGCTCGATCTAGTGGAAGATTACCATGATGGTGTACCTAGATAAATGAGGTCCTATAGTCAAGAGTCACTTCCAACACTATAGTAGGGGGGACTTGGGGGTCCCGACATGGAGGCATTGGAGGTAAGGTGGCATAACATCGTGATATCATAGTTTTCCAGTGTAATTGGAGCGATGACTCTTTGATGTGCAACATGGATAATCAAATAATCCTAGTTAGGCGCTTCAAGAGATGTGGCCAAGTTATCCAATGAATTGACTCGACCCTTCTGTGAATGAGGTACATGAGTAAATTATATCTGGGGTGGGAATTGGGTCATCAGTTTGTGGGTACATTCTAAACGTGGTACATGCTATAGATTCCTAACGAGGCAGTCACCAATGATCTTCATGATGACTTATTGACATTCCCCTTTCAAATGTAAGTGGGGGACACCAATCTCAAGGGCCACCTTGAGACCAGTAATGAGAGCCTGGTACTCTACTTGATTATTGTTATAGTCTTATTACAACACAACTGAATATATAAGAATAGATTTTGATGACTTGATGAAGATGATACCTAAGCCCACTCTATTGAGTTTGGGATAATTGAGTCTTCTTTCAGTAGGGATTTTAGAAGAACCATAAAAATTCATTTACCACACAATATTTATAGATCTACCAAGAGGATTTCCTCATTTAGAAAATCAATATCTAGAGACTGGTACACATAAGAATGATGTGCAGTAATGAATTCTGCCAATGCCTATCCCTTGATGGCCTTCTGGGGGACAAACATTATGTTGAACTGCAAGTGGATCACTACCCACAAATTTAAAAATTATATCATCATGGGGTGGTTAAGAATATACCTCAATAGATCCACATGGGACACTATCTGTATCTCATAGTGCAATAAGTATTGTCGTAATTTTTGCACTGTGAATAATAGTACATGAAAGCTCTTCTTGATAGAGGAATAATTGGACTTTATATATACGAGAATGTTGATGTGATAGTATAAATTTTTCTCCATCCACTCTTTGTTATTTTGGGTGAGAAGAGCACTGAGAGATCACTTCATAGCGATCAGATAATGGATCATAAAATTTCCAAAATGGGTGGCATCAGGACCAGTGGTTGAAATACGAAATGCACGATTTCCTTTGAAGTAGTCTGACACTCCTCATCCAACTAATAATCAATACCTTTCTTCATGATCCAGAAAGAGGGATGACACATTCCATCTATATTTGCTATGAATCGTCTTATATAGGATAAGTGTCCTTGAAAGCCTCGAAGCTCCAGACTCTTTATTAGAAGAGACATATTATTGATGGCCTTAAACATCACTAGATCGATCTCGATTGTTCTATACATGAAAAAAAATGTAGAAGAAACTTCCATAGGTGACCCTGAATGTGAACATAAATGGTTTCATCTTAAGATGGTGGGATTAGAGGAAGCTGAATACTTTCTTGACATATTTGAGATGGTCCTTGAACTGGAGATATTTGACAACCAGATCAACCATGTTGCATTCCGAAAATTTCATGAGGATTGTCTTAAATATGCTATGCATAGTAACTTGATAGGTGGTACCTTCATTATATAAACCAATGCGAATTACCTGGTTCCAAAATATACCTTGTGGTTCCATGTAGGCTACAGGCTATTCATTTTAACTAGTCATTCGAATTTAGTTATATATAAAATATTCATCCATGAAGGAGAGATTATAGAACCTAGTGGTAAAATCAATCAATAGTTCCATCATTGTAACGGGAAAATCAACCATTGGACTATGATAGTAGAGATTTTGGAAGTGGCTGTGGACTCTAATATATCCATTTTTTACTAATGAGAACTATATTAGCTGACAATATGTAGTACTGGAACTCCATTAAAAAAATTTCTCTAATAATATTATCAACATTAGCCTCAAAAATTCTCCATGATAAGGTTGTATGTTTCTGGGAGGCTATTTGAACCCATGATGATATTCTAGAAGACTCTGGTGGTGAACAACAACCTGAGGATCTACTCCTATAATCTTGTCATAACTACAAGAAAATACATCATGGTAAATCTTCATGAGGTCCATGTATCATTGTTTCTCTTCGACTGACATAGTGGTGCTAATTATTATGGCATTCCGAGTTATCTCATTTCAGAGGTTCAACTATACCAATTGATCGACCATGAGGAGACAACCTCATTGAAAGAGGAATGAGAATCCTCTAAATCCTATTCATCATTTAGGGGAGAGGGATCCTCAGTGGGATTAGATTCTACTGAGTCAACAGATCTAGATGGGACATTGTTGCCTGCATGAGTAGTGGTGGACACCGTAATGGGGAACTCCTACGTTGCTGAAACCATGGTGATGAATGCATTCAACCATATCCCATTAGGCTTTTGACCTATGGGGAAATTTTTGATGATATCAAAGAAATAATGGCATGTTGTCTTATGATGTTTTATCCCATAACTGTGAAATGAGAAACTATGATGTATTTTATTTTTCATTGGGTTGACATTCAAATACCTTGTGGGAGTATGGGGCTCTAGGTTCACCCGAGCATGATTTGTATTAGAATAAAAGTTTATATTCTACTATTACATTGACTTAAGAAAGTGATTCCCCATCAATCTAGAGGGAACATAACATTTCCCCATGTATGGGGTCATGGCCTCTAATCAGTGGTTTGGGAGAATGTTGACATCATCTTGGTTTGTCCACAGGTCGGTCGCAGCAATAACATGTTCAACCTCATTTTCATGAATCTTCTTGTCCATGCTCTTGTAGTAGTTGGTATCTAGTTAGAGGGATTCAAAAGAGGAAATAGTAGATGAATCACCTTGGATCATTCTTACTAGACCATTAATAGAGTACATAATGAAATGGTGACATGAAGAAGGGACCACCGTGTGCAAGTGCAGCCATCATCTACACAATAATGCATGAAAATTGGTGTCTTGTGTGACAAACCTGATCCCTGTGATGGCAAACAGGCCACCGAACTGGGTATTTAAGTGGATATTTCTATCTTTTGTATGTTATGTCCTATCATAACCTGGAATTTTTAGGTCATAGGGACTTAGATCATCATTGGATGACCCAATAATTTGGAGTATCCATGTCGGGATAATGTTGAGCCATGAACCTGTATCGAAAAGATTGCAACAAACCTCTATGCTGTTTAAATGGATATTTGTGTATGGTGGAAAGATATGCTTTTTTATTGGAGAACATTCATCTTATCTAGAGAAAGGGATGATATGATGACATTCAGCATGCTCGACTTCCTCAGGAAAGAAATCTTTTGTGGCTGCGACCTCAATATCAATTTGTAGGGTGTTTCTTATAGACTTGGTAAGGGATTAGGGAATATCCACTAATAGGTGTAGAGACTCGATGATATAGAGCATCAAGGGAAAGATGGAAATATGATTAATGATATCATACTACTCTACCATGCATGAACTTCTGCCTCGAGGAGGCTGTTCTAAAGTATGAGGTTTGGCAATTTCTTTTGGTAGAACTAGCGGCCAACTTGGGATGGCAATTTCCCACTACTCTCTAGTCGAAAAACTTTTGTGTGAGTACAAGATGAGGGATAAATTGATGAGTAATTTATATAGCAGAAAGTTTTTTGACAAAGCTCTATCATGGGGGATCTTTCTAATCATGTATCACAAACTGAGGTGAAGGCATAACTAGATGGAAAAAATTATGAAAAGTCTACACACGCGGAGCCCACTTCTGGGCATGTTTTCTGGTCACAGTAGCATGCATAGCTTGGTGGGAAGCACTAACCAATGCATCACAACGACTCATATATATATACGGCTATGTCGATACTAGAGTCAGTTAGGGATTTTTGGAGGATATGTCTAATGGTCTTCATCATTGGGAACCATGTGGGGGTTTACCAACTCCACAATATTAACTGAAGCATTACATTGGTTTTCACATGAATAATCCTCTTTCAGTGGATGAAATACAGAGTTAGTTAAAAAAAATTAGTGTGCATGAAATCTCTTTGTGTCTTGGATGACAATTGCATCAGGGGAAGACTTTTATTCCCCTTACATCATTGATGGTTTCCGTTATGGAGAGATGAATACTGAGATGTTGAATCAGAATAAGTGGATATAGGTCTCCCAACAACTTCTGATGGATCGAGTTGTTTAAATCATGCATGGATAATACCATGGGAACAACTAAGATCCCTATGATCCATCCATTTTTCATATTTTTGAGACCCGTAGTTCGAAACCAATTGTCACTCACCTACACTGTCATTGTTGATATCAGAAATTATAACTATGCATGCCACATGTGTCCGAGATAGACCAAACCTGACTATTTTGTAATCATCCTGGTCCTAGAGAAATTTTTAAACACATATATCATCTTGAGGGTGTGACCCAAGATCTAGTGGTAGGGGATGTAATTTGGGAAATCTATAAGATCCGCCTCTTCAGGCCAACTGCATTCCGCCAACCGTAGAATTCTCTGGTCCAAAACACTTTATAAATTATAGGGTACCTGATCCTCATAATATGAGTATATCTAGTTACTTCTATTCTAAAAGGGGGATCTATGATCATGTTCTTTATGAGGGGCTAGAAGATCCTATTGAGGCGGTTCAAAATTATTATCTCGCATAAGTGGCGGTGGTGCATTACACAGGGGTGATGTTGGGCCGGAGGATATGCCTAAGGTGGTGGGACTCTATGAGTCTATGGAGGTGTCTCTAATTTTCATAAATATTACTATATAGAAGCCAATATTTTTTTCTACCATTGTGGGATCGTCCTTAGAGACACTTTCGTGGGAAAGACAGGAGCCAACAAATCTTCCTTCTTTGCCTGCTACAAGGCTTCCTCTAGATGGTTGTACAATTCATTGAAATCCCAAAACCCCTTGGCTAGTTATGTTTGATGATACAGGGGACCATTTTAGTCTTGAAATAACCCACAAACATTTTCAGTAGTTGTTATAGATTCAGCGGCATATATAAAGAATATGTTTGGCCTTTCCACCGTTAGACAAAGTCTATGACGAGTTTGTTGGGCCTCTTCTTGAATTTGATGAGTTCAAATATACATTTCATATGGGTGGTAGTTATCAATTGGTAATGAAACTACCTATGATGATTATCCTAGTTGGCTACTAAACCCATGGGTAGCTGGCTATACCAGAAAAATGTGGGCCAATCTTGTGATTATACGAAATACTAGAGTTTTGCTGCCTACAGATGTGTTGGGGTTCGTAACATGGGTCCACACCATGAGATGAAGTAGTCCAGATGCTGTAGTGGTTCTTCCATTTCATTAAAGGAAGAATAGGTGGTATTTATAAAACTAGGGGGTGTAGGCATATCATCCACCCGTGTTTGATAAGGATTTCCGACAGGTGTAATTTCCACCTATCGATTTTCCAATGACTAAAGCTAGGGAATGATTGATTCCATTGGATAATCTGGGAGGGGATTACTATCATGACAACGATCCTTAAACAAAATATTATTTTAATGCTAATCAATGTGATAAGAAGGCCCAGTACATCATAGAGCAGCTAGTGGGATGACATGTGGGACTGCTGAGGGAACAACATGAGGAACGACTTTGGGAACCTGACTTGGGTCTTGAGGAGGGTTACCATGCAATTTGGGTGGATTTGGTGAGGCATATCTAACCCCAATTCCATATACTATGCTATATTCTATATCTATTTGGAATGGTCACTATCACTTGGAGGAAACTCACCTAGGGTAGGGGTGTACCCGCCCCTCGAACCCCAATCGAGGATTACCACAGTCTGGTCGTCGTTATGTAGCACATTCAGCGAGAAGGTCCATGAAATATTTTTATGTTCTTTGAGATATTGATGCAGCAAGATCATTTGGGGTCTTCTTGTGTCTTTTAAACTAATCCAGATGCGTCAGTTTGTTTGATGACCCAATGATATTCTTTTCCCTTATTTGGATTTTGATCAGGGGCTAATGACTCAGAATGTGGAGGAAGTCCCAATAAAATTCTATTTTGTTGAGTATCCCTTCCCAATGGATTCAATGGGAGTGGAACCAACCTTGTGGTATGTTCTATTTCTATAGTTCTTTCTCGTTAACTCCCTCTGAATGGTCGGTCAAATTAATAATGACTATACTTGAAAGCATATCCTCAATAACACCTACAAATTTGGCCTGGCACTGTAGATAACAGAAATGAAGGGCCACATAATAACCCAAATAATAGATATGAACATGGGGGTAAGTCTCCTTAATAATTATGCTGATAACCATAATTCTCTTAAATCATCATTGTTTGAGTGCTTAATGGTGATCGGGTGACACAATGTTCTTGGCCATTGGGTGCACAGCCAAGTCAACCATATGTTATTGTTGTATAATATCTTCAAAGTTTTCTTAACTTTTGGGATAAGCCCACCACATATAACATGGATGGAATTGAATCGCCCAGAGTGTTTTCCAAGAGAACACAACCTCATTCCGGGTAAGTGATTCGGGCATACAGATGTTCACAACTGCAACTGGACAAAAAATTTTGGTGAAATGTTCTACTACAAGGATATCACATAAGCTCCTCAACACAAATTCATGATATGGTAGTTGATTCCCCTTTCATCAAATAGTGTCGGTTGAGGTAATGGTAACAACACTAAAAAAATTGTACATATGATAGACTAGTTAGTGGAGAATACAACGAGTGAGCTGACAAGCTTCCACATATTGGGTTGTCTTTTGACTAATGAAATGACTCCACCACCACATCTCTGTAAGACAGAGTGGTGACCAAAGAATTCAAAAATGGTTTGTGGTTATTGATGTTGGATCATGGTGTTGATCATCCTCCATTAGTCCCTATAAAAACTCAATGATCTCTGGTTGAGGTAGAGATTGATCATGTTGACTAAAGAGAGGAATACATGGTCAGGCCCAGTAAAGTCACAAAATCATCCTCCTACTAGATGTACCTTTTGTGGGAGGTGGGGATCTGTTGAACCTCACTTTTTGGAATGATGATGATTATAAACCCAATTACTCCTCCGAACCCCGACACATAGGATTGAGATGGGGGTTCCGTTATCGAATCTCACTCCCCCTCAATGACTAAAAATTATTCGTATTTAATTTTATTCGGAAGCATCCTAGTACCATTCTTTTGGTAGCAGATAACGAACCTCCATCCCTGATACGGATCATTAAGACATGGTATGTTTTTGATTCTAGGAGGACCTTCGGCCGAATTGATGCTGGGGAGGAGATGGCTTCATCTTGGGTGAGTCACGGTGCGAGTATAACCTAGAAAATTATAAAAAGGAACATGGGGAGGGCCTTTGTGGGAATTGATGGAGTAGGTTGGAACTCAGCTAGAGCTGGTGGAAGAAGGGGCAGTACATCCATGTTTGTTTACCTTGGTAGTTATGGATTTAGTGTGTCTTTCGTAATTGTGCAACTGATCAGGGTGAAGACCTATGTGTTGGATTCCAATAAAGCAAGGAATACCGCTACTTCTATGATTAATTGGGTGAGTAGGACCTTCATTAGTTGTGGAACGAATTTGGGAAAGAACCTCAAATTCATGGTTGACTGGGTGATGAGGATATTCACATTGGCGAACAACGATAGGATGAATGACTCCATTCCTAGGATCCTTGGTGTAGTAGAATCATCAATGTTGGATTTCAGTGTGGCAGGGAGGGACTTCTATTAGACTGATGTTGGTATGGACATGGTATTCATGTAGAGTTTAGATTGGGGAGGACATATGCTCACATTGGTGGTCAAACGGGTAGGACCTCATTGTTCCATGTCATCACAACAGTTCGACCCACGATGGGAGCTACGTGTGTCAAAAACTAAGAGTGTCATCCAAACATTCCCAGGGGGTGGTTTTGGACTTGATACAGGCCAGGCAGATATGTTACCCTTCATTATAAAAATGATTCATTTATGGTATGATTTAGGGGTGGAATGTTCCAATATAGTCATTGATGATGACACCCCCTGGTGGGTGGCCTTTATAGTATGCACCCGATATTGGCGTCAGGTTAACCGGACTAGGGCCTGTGGTGCATTTCTATAACTCACCTTCTTCTCAGACACTGAGATCTGCATATAGTATTTATGTGGTCTCGTGAGATCCCTCTTTGGAGGCCCCTAATATAAGATCAAAAATGGTATTTCCTAGACTTCCCTCACCTCATTAGGGTACATGAGTGTGTCGTCAGTTCATTCCCATAAGAGTCTCTTAAAAAAGTTTTAGGATGGAGTTGGTACTAGTGGATCCATGAGAGACCCATGGGGAAGCAATAATGGCGAGGTGGAAAATACTATGTGTCATGTTGGACCATATACCGAATCAGGGTAATCCCTTATTCCACCAACTGCAAAATGATATCATTGATCACCATACTCTGAATGTGTATTGATGGTGAAATGGGGAATGAACACCAATGAACAATGGATTTTGGAGATGTCGCATAAGGGATTGAGCCACTTGGGATTGTCGTGTTGGTGTTTCCCTCACCCATGTATCATTGAGTGGGTGGTTATCGGATTCCTGGCATAGAATCATGGATCCTATAAATATTAAAGATTCAATAATTAACACTTCAATGAGGAAAGAGATGTCTATTTCCCCAGCATCGTTCCATCTAATATGATTGGTAAGAAGTATCCACACTGACAATGTCACTGACTGGGATGCCCAATGTTCAACTCCCCTAATCAAAATTAAGTTTCACACAAGGCCCATTATATTCATGGTGGTACATGGAACCAGATAGCTCGACCTAGTGACACGCTTATCCCCAAATTTATTGAATGCTACTAATATCCACATTGAGGAGATTAATCTCAAGTCGAGATCAACATTTCTTTTACTGATGCTTTCTCTAGGGAACATATCAATCTATGGGGATCCGATCGTTATTTCCCTGCATTCCCACATTCCAATGGTGTGTGGGATCTGTCACTTATTCAGGGACATATTCCACTAGATCAAAATGATTTGATCAGATGTTTGTTCCTACTACTCTGGATTCCTCCTTTCAATTTGTATATTTGTCGGGTCTCCCTAAAATATTAAGATGTTTTTCATGAAACTCTTCCCCAGTGCCATATATTCATTAAAACTGATTAATTACACTTCTTCCATTAGAACATTCTTATTGGTCATGTCATGGAAGAAACCTTTTATCATGGGAGTAGCCACGTTGTAAATCACTAGTGTTTTTGGATGCTGAAACCCATATATGTTTGGGTTTAATCCCATTATGATAGGGCTTCTCGAGGGAGAAAAGGAATAAGGAATCCCAAGTTGAGTGAGGGTAATTATAAACGATGGGAATATCCCTATGGGTTTCCTCAGCATACCTTTTTAACATTGGGTATGTCGAAGGTTTAACATCTAGAGGAGATGGATCAGACTGATTAGAACAATGATCGGAGTGGTTCATATGGATACATCCCTAACAGGGAGAACCTAAGGGGATTATTGTTTGAGTGGATCAAAAAATCCATTGAAGATGGATGGGAGGATGCTTACGTCCCCATAAAGGGGACACCATGGTTTTCTGTCATCTATGTTTGAAACATAGGGAGGTTTCCTATGTACCATGACTGTAATTATAGGGATCAAAACCTAAGTAGTTTGATGGGGTGATGAATCTGGGTGTACACAAAGAACCAATACCACATGATGGGTCTTATGCATGGATAATAGACCATTGTATGAGGGTGAATCTTGGTTGGATGGTTGAGGAATGTGTGTGGCTTATGCATGGTTACCTTCCCAATAGAATGGAATTATCTCCCCAAGATGTGTTGGCCTAGGTAAGAATCAGTATGGTTGAGGGATGGTAGGGCGATGTGGATGAAAGGAATGGGATGGAACCAACATAAAGATGATTTTGATATTGAGATTGAACCTCAAAGAGGATTCCTACTTATCATCATGGTATTGAATCAAATTCCACATAGATTAATGGGGTGATGGGACACTTAAGGAGGTGGCTCGTGAGAATGGACACATGGATGGGACCCGGTGGAAGTGGAACCTGTGGGATGGGGATTCAAATTACCAAAATGCAAAGGCTTAATGGAGATACCGTGATGATAAATTAATGATGAAATTGAACCTCATGGAGGCATCCTATGTATTCTCATTGTAGGTAATCAATATCCATGTAGTTAAGGAAGGGGGATTGAATCGGGGTATACACAAAGTACATAGACCTGAAGACATATTGTGGGTTATGTGTGGTTAGAAGCCTAGGACATGGTTTGATGACACTATGAGATGTTCCAAGGATGGTGGTACCAAAAAATTGGACACCAATGATGACAATTTTTTTGTGTTGAACCCCAGGGAGGCTTCCCATAAACCCTGTATAGGAGAGTAGGATCAAAAAAGAAATATTCATAATAAGTTTGTAAGTGTTTGTGTTGATCCTTAAAGATGATTCCTAAGTACCTTGTCTAGGAGATAGGGATCAGATCCCACATAGTTCGAATGGATAAAATTTAACGACATGTAGGAAAGTAAGGATATACTGATTTAATGTCAAGGGGGATGAGGGTGAACCAACGTGAACTGGTCAGGATTGAGAGATAAAGGGTGTGAACCTTAGGGAGGCTCCCTAAATACCTACCTAAACAGAGCACGGATCAATATCCACTTAGATGATAATGGGGGTTTGGGATTTAGACACTATTATTTCCCATGAAGGACGGCATATTTGATGCTCACATTAAACCTACATGAGTCATTCTTGTTGTGAGAAACAAGAGGCAATGAATGCCTAGTGATCACGTCATGAAAGGTGAGTCTGTGAGAAATAAATTAGCGTAAACATGTTTCTTAAGGCCCAAAGTAGAAACAATGTATTAAACATTGTTAGAGGCCAAAATACGAAACATGGATTTTTACATGGTTATCGGCCCAAGGAGATGGATATTGGGACTTACTACCTGATAGAGGCCCAATAGTAATAAATCCCATATTGATAGGGACTTGGTAATGATGGTGTATGTTCCCATCTCTCTTTTGGACATTGAACATGGAAGAATAGAGGACGAGCAAGGATGGTACCTCCCATAGGAAATGCTAGTGGCTTACACCACGATGGTTTCTCTCCCCCGCATACAAATGTCGTTCCATGAAAGGAGGATCTCATAACATGTGAGAAAGATCCCACTCTCATGGAGACTAGTGAGCGTGGAAAATATCTGGGGTAGGGAACCATATATATATTTAATGGGGAAATGCTACAGTTTAACATCATGTGTTGAAGATAGTGGTGCTTGGCGGTTAACATCTTACAACACGGATGATGAGGACTGACTTCTCATCCCTAGGACTTACATAACATTTACTCCTTAACCCTCGGTGAAGGGAAGGTACAAAAAATTCCATGTGGAAATGAGGTTATGGAATGATCCAATGATGGGAACATATTAGCATGGCTATGTGAATAATAAATATCCATCACTATGATAATGTGATGAAACATGAGGCTCAACAACACAATATGAAGAACTACCTATGGTACCTTGAAATCACTTCACCCGTGTTAAGAGGGCCATATGAGAAAGTGGCATGCAAATTATGAGATCTTGGAAAGAGTATCTTCATAAATAAGAATGGTTTCATTAAGGCCATATTCATTGTGAGGAGTATGGCACTCGAGAAGTGAAAGGACATAGTGAAAATGATGGGCTTCACGAAGAGATGGGATTCATTAAGAGGATTGGATTCATAAAGAATGGGGTCTCCATTAATGGTAACCTTTAATGGAGTAGTGTATTGCCTAATAAAATGAATCCTTCTTTGGAGAGAGCTTCGCAATGTCTCAAAGCTTCCAAAATCCTCAATATCCCTGATTGGCCCCTATCTCTGTGAATGTAATATGCCTTAGCAAACGACATTTCAAATTTAGGTGGAGGTTGGAATGAATATTGAGGGGACTAGCTCATAGATAACATGTATCTTTTATTATCCAACTAAGAGTTTCATGATGTTATATGAAAAATAAGATCTTAGTGGTTGAAATAGCTAAGTCACAGTGGTTTGGAATGGATGAGACTTCTATTTATAGGCAACCACGGTCAGTGAGGGTCACCAAACCCACCACAATGATGAGTGATGCTAGGTAGAGGAGCTAATCAATGGGCCAACGTCATCTAGAATCAGCCTCACATAGGGAGTTTATATGTCACAAAGTGGCCCGTCAAAACAACTACCACAAATGGGTTGTGGGCTAGCATCAGAATCATGCCAATCCATTACGTCGTAGAGACAATCGCAGTTGCAGCCTCCTGAGAAAAGGTCAGTTGTGTGGTGATCGTCCCGAAGGATCACCATTGGGTTGTCTTAGAGGAACTTAGGCCCCTTTTCACTGATAATCCACTATACTTCATCCTTCAGTCTGATCACTGAGCAAGATGAATATTTTTTGCACCAATAAAAGTCTATCATTGTGTGTTGGACATTTAGTGTGGTGTTTGTAGTGGGGGTAAAGACTATGGTGGTAGGATTTTTTTTAGTGGTTAAATATAGTATGAACAGGTGTCTTTGGTGTAAAATCATTGTTGGATTTTGTGTCCAATCTGTATATAATTTATTTTATGTTAATTCAATAAATTCCACCCTTGAGCTGGATAACATTACAATTGATCATAGGGTTTGGGTTCCCGATGTTTTCCCTAATATCGAGGATTGTGGTGATAATGATGATTGGATTTCCCCTCTTCCCACACTCATTTTCTGAAAGTATTTTTGTTACGAGATTGTGTTCATGATTTCATATTAGTGTTGTAATAGGTATTTTCAAGAGAAATTTAGTGTCACGGCTGAAGTGTTTTTATGTGTTATGTAATGTCATGCGATAAATTTGGTGTGTATAATTAATTGGGGAAATTTGAATGAGTGTTATGTCATTCATGTTCATGATACCATACTACCATGGTTATGGGATGAGATATCATGTAGTTTTAGAGGATCATTTGGGTGACATGTTTTTTGAAGGCCCTGGTTTCTTCGGGTGAGGTATGATGAGATATGGTTGTGATATGATATGTACAAAAGTTATGGGAGCATAGAATTTTGATGATTAGAATGAGAAAAATAATCAGAGGGGAACATGATGTTGGGAACCATATCATTATAGATTGTTATACTAATATATTGGATGCATTATTTATTGAATGATCAATGATGAGGCTAAGATTGGATATTTTAACTCTTTAGGTTCTGGTCGGTTCTTCTAGTTGTTCATTCGGACATGTTTAATATATTTTCAGAAACTCACTTGATACATTGAGTATAAACTTATTATGTGTACTAGTTTTCTTATCCAATTTATATATACAATTTTTCAATTTTCCTTGAGGACTTGGGTTAAATATAATGACATTACTAGATTTGGCTATAGAGATTCCATTGAATCACTATCGAAGGACATGACTTCTCTTACATTAATTTATACAATTTTATTTGTATATATGATAATTGAACAATCATTTTTGGATAATTTTGTGTATATATTTATATTTCATGAAAATATTTCTTATTTGTTTTTTATATTATATCTTGATTCTATATTATTATATGGTATTTCCATCCATTTATGTGATTTTTCACACACTTAGTATTTTTTCTCTATACTGGGAACAACTCGATGTAAGGCTAGGGGATAATTGTATATGTTCCTTCATTTCCATCCCAAAAGGGTTATTGTTTTTGTGGAGGTGTTGTGGTAGAGTGTAATAAAAGGATTTTGGTTGAGATAATGGATGAATTATGGAGTGTGGTGCTCTATGAATTGCATAGGTTGGTATGTCAGCCATTCATGTATATCGTAGTGAGTGAAATATTGTAGGGAGAAATTCCAGGACACTAGATTATCAAGTACATGGGGATCCAATGAATTAGATATGGTATTACTAAACAACCAAGTGATGTTGACCTATTTACAAGATTGAGACATTTGAGAGGTACAATAATCATGAATTATTGTCTTCATGTTTTACACTGGTGATTATTCAGAGTTAAAATTAATTAACTAAATTAAACAATGATAAATTTCCATGATACTAGGTTTAGTTTTACTCATTTCTTTTTAGATATGGATCTTATATGTAATCCAAATTTTTCTCATGGGGTTGTAGTCCATCGAGATGACCAAGTAGATCATTGAAGGATTGATCAGAAACGAGAGTATAGGGAATGAAAAATTAAATTAAATTACTATTAGTTCTAATTTTTGGGAATTTATTGTGCGTATAATCATGGATCAAGAGACAGTGTGTCAGTTAGGGGATCCATATCTATAAAATTATCCATTGACATGTCCGTAGTTCAATTCCTAGGGATCTGAAAATGGTGTTATCATCCTAGTTTCAAATTATTAACTATAGTACAGTTTGATACAAATTATACAGGTCTTGGGTTATAATTCATAAATAGTATATATTTTTTTGATGAAAATTCATTATGTTACACTAAAAAATTCATGGGGATCGTAATGGTATATTACCTTTTGAATCATTGGAACATATGCAAATTGTTATGATTATATATAGATCATCTCCAATATAGACACTATTAACAAAAATCCTTCATAAATATATCAAATGTAATACCTATCATTATATCTTGAGGAAAAGAAATATAGGAGAGATTGAGATCATTTTCTCATTATGGGTATGCAAGGATAATAAATAATATATAATATGGGATAAGGGTATGAGAAAATGATAAAAACAAATGAAAACCATAATCCACATATCAATGATCAAAATCATGGGTCATGCTGTAATGATCTGTTGCTGCATATACATCAAGAAAATGGATTTATAAGAATAATCTCCACGTGATAAGAAAATTATAATGAGGCAAGGAATTGTAGATTACACATAAAAATAAAAAATCATATTTAAATGATACCTAGTGATACATTCATAACATGATAGGCTTCACATAATGAACATGCCTCAGGCATAGGCTAACCTCCCGTGTAACCACTTTCTGGGATGGAAAATAATCTCTTGTGTAACATATGTGATAATAGAATATTTATCCTTACCCATATCATTAAATGTCGATATAGTTACCATCCATCACATAATTCATTAATATTTGAGTTAGAATATCATAATACATTTATTATATCAAAATCCATGAAATGAAATGCAATTTATATGAATTTTATCTATTATAACTAGTGGTAAAAAATTTGGTTTCATTAAAAAAAATAATCATAAATAGAAACAGTAAATAAGAGTACAATGAATAATATCATTTTATTGTTTCTATAAAGAATCATATTTAAAAACATGATGTTATATTATATGAATATTAATATTCTAAGGAAACATGGATGAATTTTTTAAGGAAATCGATTTTAAAAAAATTAATAAAAACATTAAATTCATTTTATTTAAAATAAATAATGAATCATATATTTGAATCATTAAAAAATAGTTCTCAGGATGGTATCAAATTTCAAACTCATTATTTTAAATATTCCATTAATTTTTTCTGTAAATATAAAATATACCTTATTATGAAAAAGAATTGATGATTCCTTTTAAAAATTTTGTAAAAAAATCAAAATGGATAAATAATTAAATTAAATTCTCATATAGTAATATTTTAAATTTTTTAAAACATTTTTATAAATAATGGATATAGAATAAAAAGGATTTCAAATTGTATAGTGAAATAATGTAAATTTTTATTAAAAATAATCATTTAGTATTTTAATAAATGAAAAGATAAAAATAATTGTAAAATATCCCATCCCTATAAATAACCAATGTAGAATAAAAAAATGTGTTTTCTGATATATATATCAATTTAGTTCCAAATTATAAGCATAATCATAAAAAAAATCCTCAGGAACCATGAGAATGTCACATAAAACCATTACTACATTGATATCATTGAATCATAATACCTATCAAATTGTACAATTTAATACATTAATTACTGTCATGAGAATAAATAAATTAATTGTATCCAATTCCATAGTATTTATATAAACCTCATAAATGAATAAAGGTGTATAATATAATGTGCATCCCTAAGAATAATAATTGAAAAAATATATATATTATCGATTCAAAAACCATTGAACCATTCACCAATGATTGGGAGATCCTAAAGGGGATATGAAAATATTTATAATTTTTATTAAAATATTAATAACATACATTTATGAATCCTACACACACAACATAAAATAAAAAATTGGTAAATATTTCATGTGTTTCACAATAAATAAAAGTGGCCTGGAAATTTCATTCCTTATGTATCGACTTCTTTCATACACATTCAAACATGCTATATAATAATAATAAGAATATTATAAATATATTTATGATACATAAATATATATGTATCATTCCATATATAATTAACAAATAACATTTTAATACTTGTTCTTAAAAATTCTATGTAAAATATCATTTTCCGTAGTAAGTGCATTTTTCAAATATATTTTCATTTGGTATTTTCAATCATTTTAATTTAATAATGGTTATATAAACTCAAAAATTATAAATATTATAAAATATAATATATATGTTGTATTTTTTTAGTTATATAATTATAGTTATCTTTAAAATTTAAATTATTAAAATGCAATACACTATTTATGGATACATTTTGGTGTATGTATGCATGAATGATATTTAAATTTTATTAATTTATAGAACATCATATTTTTAAATAACAATTAAAATTTATTTAATTATTTTTTTAATATATATATATATATAATATTAAGTAACTATATAATTATTACCATCTATTTAAAAAGTGATTTAAAAATGAATCATGTAACTTCACAAGTTGGTAGTCTATTTTACATATAGGTGACATTATCGTATTCCCCAAAGAATCTATATTAAGAAATTATAAATGATTTTATAATTGAATGCATATAATTAGGTTAAAAATATTATATATATACTTATTTAAATTTTTTGTATTACCATGAAATTGAAATATAAATGAAAACTGATTCACATCGATTCATGAGACACTTTTCCACCGTACACAAGATAGATATTATTGTTTTCCAATAAGAAGCAAGGAAATATGCTAGGTGACATAATATAATTATATATTAATAAAAATATCATATATATATATTATATAGATATAAATTTATTCATTATAAAAATTAATGAGTTGTGGTGTTGGAAAACAAATATGAGTGGTTTGTGGGGCGGTATTTCATCACACACATAATCAACAGTTTTGTTTTCCATTTGGAGGATTGTGAGATTGATATATGATTTGATATCATAATAATTACTTATCATTATATTGGAGAAACGTTTTTTATTGTATAATGATATTTTAAGATTATTTCACGGACTTCAGAACAAATATAAAATGAAAACACACGTTTAAGGGCTATAACTCTTCTTTAGAGAAGCACTTTATGATTATGCCTAAATATTTTATAAGAGGTATTAATGATAAAAATATTTAATCTATTATGTGATAAGGTGTTTAAATAATACATATTTGTTAAGAATTATATGAGAAAAATGGATTCTGAATTTTGATGTGGAGAGGAGGAGGGTGACCTTTTATATGTTTGGTAAAAGAAAAACATAGAATTTTTGTAATGAATAAAGTAAAATAATGTTTTTCACATAAAAAATGGACCCAAAATTAGAAATTATATAAAATTATATTTCATAATATCGATATATGTCCATAAAATGGGTTCTGATAATGATCCATGGTTATTTTGTGCCTTATCGATTAATATTAACCCCCCTTGATAAACATTTTCTAATATTAAAAGTGATAATTAATTACGATTATTTTTAATATTAATAATGATTTTATTAAATTATAATATAATTTAAAATATTCATGTTTAAAAAATTAACCAATTTTTTCAAATTACATTCATAGAAGATGTTGAATTTTATTTAAAACTAAACCCATAGACGTAATGAAAAAATAGATTTCAAAGGGAAAAATGTCCAAAGATTCAAAAGATTTAATAAAAATTAATAAAATGAAATTGGTTAAAATGGGATATATAAAATTAATAAACATATAATTTAAAATTTATTTACATTTATAACAATATATAAATAATATTAATCTTGTAA
Organism: Viscum album; assembly: GCA_963277665.1. NCBI lineage: Eukaryota > Viridiplantae > Streptophyta > Magnoliopsida > Santalales > Viscaceae > Viscum > Viscum album. The sequence goes on along the minus strand of OY728143.1, from coordinate 48,543,183 downwards.
ATTGATTTTGTGGAAGGGTAAATTTTATTAAAACCCATTATTTACTCTATTAAGTGAAAATATTTTCATTTCATTAAATTATAATATCGTAACTCCAATATAATGTTTAAATATAGATTATAATAATTTTTTCTATTTTATAAAATATATTTTATGAAATTTTCAAATATAAATTCATAATATGTTTAAAAATGAAATAAAAGATTATTTACAAAATTAATAATTTGATGTTTACAATTGTGATTTATTATTATATCATGTCAACAAAACAGATAATATTAATTTAATAAATTTAATTGAATATATAATTTATAAAATTCATTATAATAATTCAAAAAAAGGTAATTTCCTTTCATAAGAAAAAATATCTTTTGAATAAAAAATATTTTTTCTGAAAATTATTTATTTTATTTTGAAAAAATTCATATTTTTTCTTCAAATTAATTAGGCACTAAGGAATTATTTTCATATACTCATGTGAAACATATAATTTGTAAATTTAGTGAATTGTATTCATAACAATAAATACAATCTATATAAAATAACTATCATTTTAGGTAATAATATATTAATTGTATGTCATGTTTCACTAAAAACTGGTGTTGTGTATATTAAAAACTATGGATAAAATTAAATGTACCCAAAATATAAAATTCTATAATGTCTCTTTGTGTTACAAGGACTATGGAAACAATAAATTAATGGGGTTTTTTTTTGAATCGGGACAGAGTGTATAGATATAGTCATGTGTATATTTTGGAAGTAGTGGTTCGAAAACGAATGGATGTTATCAAAGGTATGATCAGTATAACATCAACACCTATTTTTATGATTGATTGATTTAGAATCCCTAGTATGATTTTTACTACAACAACATTTAGATATTTTGAAATAGATTTGGAGTGAATTCTAGTTCCGCTGATTTTATCTATCATGGTTTGAGGCGATGATACATTATCTGATGTTCCATAAGGGTTTAGACTAGTAATTGGTCATCACAAGTCTCTGTGAGTATTCTCCTTCATGAAGATATACTCACATGATATTATCCTATTCTAGGATTGTATTTATTTCATGTTTATAACAATAGTTTTCTCTAGGGGAAGGATTTATACTAATTTTTTTGTCGAGTGATTGGAATTCATTAGTACGAGAATTCTTTAGGTGGGTGGAATGAAAGTAGATCATATTTCATCTCTTTCATCAGAGCTTTTAATAGATGTTGGGGAATAGGGTGTTCAAAGGGTTATATGAGAATTATATATTTTTTCTAGGATGTGGTAATGAATCTATCCCCATGATATGTTGTCTTCATTTGGATAATTTTTTAGTTATGTAACTCTATGATATTGATGGACCCCTAACAATTGTATCAGACATAAATATATGAGTTGAGGATTTAGTTGGATGATCTAATGGGTATTTGTTGCATCTTAACTACTATTTGTCCTTATCTATATCATGTCTTGTCTTCCCTTATGTAATTGGGTTTTTTGAGGTTTGTTGTAGACTATATTAATGATGAATAATTTAATTTTCATGAACTATTTATATTTTCCATTGAAGATTAGTTCGACCAGCTGAAGTGAGCATGATAGAAATCAAAGTGTGATTCTTGTATAAATATGACTTAATTATATTCATAATAAGGGTCTCACATTGATGATATTTATGTATATTTATAGAAACTTCATGTATGGGTTCATGCTGTTATATTTGATGAATATACAATCCAAGATCGTGGAGGTCATTAACTCTATCATCAGTGATATCCTTATCCTTCTTGTTTTTGTGTTCATCAATGATATATTGATCTAGTGAATTTATAAAGAGGATCTAGTTGAGTATACCATACTTGTATTTGAAATACACAAACAACACTATTTACAACACTATTTTATTGCTGAATTTTACAAATTCTTGTTGTAAAAATGAGTGGAAAATTTCCTTGGACATGTGGTCTCTCAACAGGGTGTGTAAATAGTCTCATATAATATTGCATGAGTTATTTCATGGGACACACTCTATAACATGGTTTAGGTTAAATGTTTTCATAGTCTAGTTGGATATTATCTGGGGTTTTTTCGATTTCACCCTTGTTTTGGACCCACTATTATACTTGAATATAATAAACTATGACTTTTATAGATTGATCAACTTCATATAGTGTTTGGTTACTTATATGAGAAGTTTGTCACTACTCCAATGCTTCATTTACCCAAGCACGATTATATGTTTCATATTTTTTGGAATTTTATAACTTTTATTAGGATGTTACTTAATGAAATATAGGGTTTTAATCAATTTTTGTTGAGGAATTTAAATCCAAGCTAGTGAAACTATGATACCAATGATTTCGAGCAGCTAGCCGTACTGTTTGTGTTGAATATATGAAATCAATAACCCATAGGAAAGTGTTTTATGGTATTTATAAAGCATATAATATTAAAATATGTTTTCTCTATTAGGATTTTAATATAACAAATTTGATATGTATGGAATTATTATATGATAATAATTTTGTTAAATATTTCACCCCATAAAAGTTGAATGTTTTTCTAAAATTTTTGAGTTAGATTTCATAAGGATATGAGGTTCAAGAGTCTATCAATGATTGGAATGGGATAAAAGATCAGGTATATTCCATTATTAACATTGTGGTTGGAATGTTATTGGGATTATAATTAACATATTAATATAATTTAATTTGTGATGTAGTAGGTGGATGAGTCTTAGTAGCAAAACATATAGGTATATTTTATGGTTCACCATGTCGAACATGGTGAAGCTTCAAAGGTATGGTTAACAGTTAATGTTTCGATCTCAGTGGAAGAATGTGATGGGTTTTTCCCATCATATTTTTTATCATGATCGATGACCAAACTGAGATTTACATAATGATAACCCTCATGATCTATGAATTTGGATCCTAAAAAAATTGATATAATACTAAAACTAGAGAGAGTATCATAACTTTTTTATTATAATAAATTTAATTAATTAATGAAATGATATTTTGGAATTATTTCTTCATTGATGGATATTATAATCATATGTATTTTACAATCATTTTTTCTTAGGAATTAGGAGCAGCTACCATATAGGTGTGAACTACATGTGTTCCAAAAATACCAAAATATCAACGAATGAATCTTCGGATTCTGGAATGCAAGATATTATTCCTTTTGTATTCCACTTTTTATTTCCTCAAGAACCACATCCATATCATTCTTCTAAATCTCCCTTTACTAGAGAGTGGGAGGTACAGGAAGATCCCTATACATTATATTGTGTGTTCTTGGATAAGGGATCTCACTATGTCTTGAGAGTATTCTCAAAATCTATCATGGACCAACAAAAAATGAATTTTCAATAAAATAAAATAAGAAAATTTGGATTATATATAACTAGGGTTAGAAATAAGTAATTTCATAAGTTTTTGTTTTTATTTATTTAATCCATGTGAAACCACATGTAAATGAATAATAATAACATTATTGTTTCTTAACAACCACTTTACTTGAAAACTAAATTAAATAATTAATAATTAAATAATATATAATCAAATAATATTCATTATTTTTTATTTCTCTTGGAACCCTTAAATTGGGTCCTCCTTTCTATTACAATATATAAGGATCATCGAATATTGGATATATATTTATTAGATAAATATCACTGTATTATTCACCGATAAATAAATAAATACTATATTAACTAAAAAGAAAATTACTATTTATAAAATATTATTCTCAAGTTATATTCACTAGAATATGGAATAGATGTGATAAACTAGACATCAATAATTATTATTCCTTGTGTGTGAATAATATTTATTTAACATGTCAAATAATAAGAAATAATTTTATTATTTAACTAATATTCTGGATACACTTAGTGTGTGAACCTCTAGGACTATTCTTTAGTGGAATTATAAAATATAGAAAAATGTGAAGGATAATTTCTAGAAACATGCCAAGGCACTCATATATAAAAACATTAGCACCTCGATGATATAATAACTCAATGGGAATCTTATAGTGTAATATAATCCATTTTTCATGATATCTAAAATCAAGTTGGTTGCATGCTAGTGCCATCAAATTATATGGTTGGTGTATCGTTATTTGACCTACCATAATTATAACATGACTATAGAAAAGTAGGTTCATGTATTTTTTAGCCTATATCATTTACATCATTGGGAATGAGATACTAACACCCATTAGAGAACATATAGGACAAATACTTTCTCACATTAATAATTAATTAAATATTACTCATGATGAATCTAATGTATCATGTCATTGTGTGAACATAATTAATCACAATTTTCATATATTAATTTACATGAATAACTCATAATACTAATTATTAATAATATTAATGTCTACAGATCAATACACATATCCAATGTTGGGATCATCCAATGAAACATTCAAATGTTATTTTCCTACTAGAGTGTTTCATTATTATAAAATCCCACACTAGATATTACCAGAGGGTGTACACCATGTGATGATTCCTCAATGTATTATGAATCACCACCCATAATATCCTATATCATTTTTGTCCTGAAAATGATAATTTTATACTATAGAAAATATATTTATGTTTAGTTTTGTATCACTTCCGGTTTCTCATTGAAGTTTAGATCTATTACGACCATTAATAATGACATGTAATCATGGGATATTTTTAAATACTATGTTTTGAACACTAAAAATCATGAATTGATAAGTATTTTATTAATATTTAAAAATATGAATTCATGTTATCACAATGAACACAAAATTTAGTCCTTGGTCCCCAACTCCAACATACTAAGTAATGTATCAAACTGTTATGAATAAAATTATTTATTTCATTAAATAGAGATCAGAAATATATATTTTGTATCATTATATTCAATTGGATTTTAATTTACATCATGTATATTTATCATAATTAAAATTTAATTTGAATAGTGATCACATGAATTGTATAAATATAGTGTATTAACAAATACATTTGGCACAGACAAGGGGAAGTGATGTACTCAACTAGTAGAATTATATCTTATAAAATACATTAATCTAATAATTAGAGGGATATATAATTTATTTAATTTACCTAGACCACTCACATGTTGAGATCTAAATACTTAATACATAGAAAAACCGTTTATGGGAGATTTTCAAGCTCATCGAGATCATGACCTAAACCATGTTCACAGACCATCCTAATGAAAGCCCCATCATCGTTCACCTTACTCTTAATACATATAAAGTTTTATTAATGGGATATGTATCAAAACCCTATAAAAATTAATATATACATTAAATTTAGTAATTTAATGGATATATATTAATCTTATTATTTTTACTTTTCAAATAATTTATAATGAAAAATTTGTATTATTTTTTTATATTCAACTTCAATTAATAAATATAAACATTTCATAATTTTAAAAATTAATAATATTTTCGTGGAATATTATTATTAATTAATAAATATCAAATATAAATTATATTATAATTATTATCAAGTAAATTGTAATTTTTATAACGGTCAAAAAAATGTTATATTTCATGAATTTATCATTTTCAATAAATATATGTTATTTTATTCAAAAAGTAAAATCATATATTAATAAAATTATTTAGATAAGAAGGATAACATTTTCGGAATATAGATATCAAAATTATCCCATGGATATTTTTTTATAATTTTCTAAAACATTCAAATTTTTGGTAAGAAGTAAATAATGTATAAATATACATTGTGGTTTACGATATCATAATTACTAATAGAAATGTAATAAATCATTTAAAAGGAATAAATTTTTAAATATATGTTTTACATTTAAAATAATTTATAATTATGGTAGTTATATTTATTTTATGAGTCCTTAATGAATCCTCCAAGACTTATAATATACTCTATGATTTTAAATTCATTTCTTTGAGATTTTCAATCACCTCCCCATATGATGGGGAATTATTTTACTGTATTTAGAACATGGACATACAAAATAATGTATTTAACTCCACTTTTTAATAGATAATGGGTAAAAATGGGATGGTTTGTGGTTCTGGAAATTTTATTATGTGCTATCCAAAACGAAAATAATAAAGAAATCCCCCTCTTTTCTTATATAGTCCCACCCAATATCCCATTTCTCATCACTAAAAATCATACATTGAAAATATTCTTGATATTATATAGAGTAATCAAAATATGTGTAATGCTCAACGGAGACCACTCTGAAGCCATTGGAGTCACACATTAATGTAAGGGATCCTCCCCTTCCACTCATTATTTCGATTCAAGAATCTTACAAGAAATTAGTCTATAAAATTTCCAATGGATATATAATAATTCATTATCTATAATTTTTGTAATTTAAAGTTTAATTTATTATAATGATTTAATATTTATCCTCTGTCATTTTGACCATTATGTAATCCATCACTCTGTCGAAATTCTGTAATTGATCTTCCACCCTCTCCTTTATTCATGATTTCATTTTATGTTATGTGTTTTAATTCCATTTTTTATATGCTGGGTTATTATTGAACTATATCCTTTAAAATCCAATTAATTTATAAATTAATATAGAACATTTTACCCTCAATTATTCTTTCAATGAACATTAATGTATACCTATTACCATGCCAAAATTTTGTAAGTGTTATTTCCATCCTCATGTATATTAAAGTTTAATTATTAGGTTCCATATTATATTTTTATTTTCATATATTGGGGAATGTATTTAGATTTCCCTGTTACATTCCATTTGATTTATAAATTATGATATACACATAACTCTATTATCATCTCATTTTATAAATTTCAATATGATGATGTTACACACCCACAATTGCACCGTGATTTCCATTCCAAAATAATTGTGTAGTGAATACAATACACATTTATCTATAATTTTAATTTACCATAATTCACATATACACATTTATTTGAGACATAAAATTATTTATTCAACATTATTTTATCATGGAGTATATTATTTTTTAAATTAATCCGTGTAATATGATTTTTGGGCACACTTATGCATGAGGATGAAATGATTATGAAGTGTGTTACCTGATAGCACTCCAATACATTATGTAATGTATAATATTATGATACATCATGTTGGTACAAGGTTTCACCTAATTCATCTATGTGAATTTTTTCTACTAAGATATTTTGGTGGATATATTATTGACTACTGTTTATAATGTTGTGTTTTAGGATGCTTCCATAATACCCATGTTAAGATTATCTACCAACATCATTATTTTTTACCCATGTTACATTTATACTCTATTGAAATATCAATTAACTAAAATGTATTTTTTTTCTTCATTTTATTCTTTTTTATTCCCTTGCAGGGATTTATAGCTCACCCCATTTCTTATATTTGTCATCTGGTTATCCCATGTAGTGTTAAATACGAAACAATGATTTGGAAAAGTTAACGAATTTTTCAATAAATATATTTATTTTAATGTTTTATGTTGTTATTTATTTTACATAATTTCACAAAGATACTATAACTCTAAATAGTCTATATTTTATTAAGTTTAATTTTATATATTAAAACCTATATTATTGTTTAATTATTACCTGGGCGGTTATTGTTTGTATTAGAAGACATGTTTAGTTATATATGGGATTTGGATTATAAAACACTATCAAAAGCCTAAGTATTAGAGAACACCATAGAATGATAGAGATATTAGACTAATTATAAGAGAACATACCTATAATTTTTTATGTATGGTGTTTTTTTATCATTAAAATTAATTCTTATGTAGATAATAAAAGTGTATGTTGTTTTTGAACTGATATACCTTGGGGTAAAAAATCATAAAATATGATCTGGTCATGACTTGATGTAATTGATTACATGAAAATTGGTATTACTACAGACCTAGTTTAACACACCTAGTAGATATTCATTGTGAAATTCATAAATTCTATGCGAACTATTATAAAGGGAACAAAAATTCCCTAAAAAATATATGTTAGGAAATATATCATGGATAACATAAATTTAATCCTAAAACTCAATAATTAAGGAGATAAATTTAATTTATAAATTCAACCTTTAATTTTATTGGATTAAACATTAATTGTAACATTTTATGATAGTAATTTGTAATTAATTTTTTATATATTCACCAAAAATTTGAGGAATCAAGTTAAAAACTAATGAAATTGGATGTGTGATGGTTTCCCCAATGACATACCCTTTATAATGGGAGAAATAATAAAAAAATAGTTCCCCATATAATCATAATTAATAGAGTATTATATTAATAACTGGGATGAAGTTGAGTAACTAATTCCAACTAAATGAAAAAAATCATTAATCGAGATCATCATGCGATAATGGAATCCTATAATTAATGGATATTCTAATCCCTTAATGGAAGAGCAGTGGATCAACTCCAATGAAAATATTTTTTATATCCATCAATTTTATAATCAAAATAAGGTTATACTATCTTTTTATTGTGTGGTGGGTGAAGCTGATCAATGGTGGACATTGATCGATAATATGAATCTCAAATAAGAGGGTAAAGTAATGGATTGGGTGAAATTTTGGAAAATGTTTTTTGATATGTATTTTACGCATACCATTCGTCCTAAAATAGAAATATGTATATAATTGAATTCAAGAAAAATGATGATGAATCTATTGGAGTGTATGATGAAAACATCACAATACATGCATGATAAGACTTCTAATGTTTTTACCCCAGAATATATGGTTGACTAATTCATTAGGGAGATAAATAGTAGTTATTGAAAATAAAGGTCATTCCATGAAATTGATTCCTATGACGAACTTTTTTGATGTGACCACAATATTGAAATGATGATCAACGAATCTTAGGTGTGTCATGGGGATATGTGGATGAATGTAGAGAATAATTATTAATGTTCAATGGATAAATCCAATGGTGCTATGAAATTTCATAATCCCACATGTCATGGTGAGGAACGAGGCCCATTGAAATTTCTTATGGGAACAAGAAAATAATTTAGTTGTAGAACAGTAGGACATCATGCTAATGATTACCAATTAGAGAAACCCACCAATTTGAAAGAGGAAAGTAATTTTATGGTCAACCATCATCATGGGGTTCACTACTTAAACTACAATAAACTATGTCACTTTTAAAATAAGTACAATGTGATAGTTTTTTTAGAGAAACTAACAACATCCTAGACCAAAAGAAAATGATTTTCCAGCAATATCCCTAATGTGTTTGTGGATTAATAACCTGATGAATCTCACAATATTCCATTCTGTGTAATTTTATGTAATTATAGAATTGAATTAATGTTCATATATAGATCAAAAATTAATTTTCATGAGAGCTAAATCACTCTTCATATGGAATATTGGCCCCCAGTATTATACAAGGTAATTGATGAGGATGAATCCTCTTTAGAACCATCAATTAAATAATGGATTTCATTTTTCTATGAGCAACTGTATCTAGATCAAATGATCATGTCTGTGGAACAATCCATTCTCAAATACATGACTATTTTGAGGAAAATCACTAATGTGTTTCCAAATGAATAGTATAGTCTTCCTCTATGAATAGAGGTTTAAATAACAACAGTGCTTATACCTTGAGAATTTCCAATATAAAAGACTCTAAATATGATAGATATTATAGAACCAGAGGAAATAAAGAAACACATATTTGATAATATGGATAAAGGGTTTATACAAAAAAGTGCTTCATCGTGGGGTGAACTAGTACTATTTGTGAAGATGAATGATTGTTCAATGCACATTTCCATTGATTACGTTGAGCTCAAAAAGATCATGATAATGAAAAAGTATCAATTTTCATAAATTAATTATTTTTCTAATCAACTAGGTCAGGCATAAAAATTCTCTATGTTGGTTCTGTAATTGGCATATTACCATGTTAATGTGACGAAGTAGGATATAACCAAGACTATGTTTTGTTTCATGTATGGGCCCTATGAGTTCATAATGATTCCATTTAGACTCACTAATTCTCTATAATTGTTCATGGACAAGATGGATAGAATCTTTAGATTTTACCTCAACAAATATCTGGTATTTATTAAACACAATATTCTAATATAATAAAAAACCAATGAGGAGCATGAGGATTACGTAATCACTATGCTAATTACCTTGCGAAAGGATAAGGTCTTTGAAAAGTACATTAATTGTGATTTCTGGTTGAATTATGTTTCATTTTTGGGATTATCATCAAAATAAATGTAATATATGTGGATCCTAAAAAGACAAAAGGAATTGGTCGATAGTTGGTGTGAACATCCGTTATATATATATGTATCATTCTTGGTTCGGATAGATATTATTTCTAATTTTTGTGAAATTTTTCACGATTTTAAAACCCTATTACCATGATAACTCAAAAGGGATTAAAATATTCATGGAATTATGAATACGAATAAAGATTCAGGATGTTGAAATGTCATATTATCACTACCCTTTGCTCACATGCACCCACAAGTGGAGACCTATTCGTGGTATGTAGTGATACTTTGATGATGGGCATATGGTGAGTGGTGATGAAAAATTACAGTGTCATTACATATGTTTCAAAGAAGATAAATTTTCATGAATAGAACTACACATTAATTGATCTCGTGTTTACCGTAGTGATCGTCTCTTTAAAAATATAGAATTATTATTCATTTTGGGTGATGTGTGAAATATAGATAGATTATAAAAGCCTCATGTATATATTCACATAGAAGTAGTTGAATACGGGACAATGAAGATGGTTCGAGCTAATCTCATACTATGACTACTCAATTTGTATCAATCATGGGAAAGAAAATAATTTGTTGGATTCTTTAAGATAAAAGGATATAGTAATTATTTCATCAATTAGATTTTATAAGCCTATGATCCTTATAGATTTGAGGATGTTGGAAATTGGATTCATAATGGAAGGAATGTCATCAATCATTTCAGAACTGACTTCTCAACCACCTCTTCTAGAATAGTTAATGGATGATCAGAATGATTATGTGGGAATTTGGAAGAGAGTGGAAACTATAATTAATAGGAGGAACTCATATTTTAATATTAATAAATATGGAATTGTGATATTTGGGTCAATACCATATATTTAATTAAATATTGAGTTGAAGAAGGAATTATTTGATGGTGCACATAGTTTGACTTTCTCAATTCACCTAATAAGCACAAATATGTATTGAGATGTCTATGATCACAATTTTGGGGGAAAATGAATAAGGATATCACTAAATAAACATAAAATAACAGGTATGTTAGAAATTTAATGATTTAAGGAAAATTAGAAGGGGTTGATGAAGTTTTTACACATACCGTTAGGGAAATGGGAAAAATCACAATGGACATTTCCTCCACACTTCCGAAGACATCCAATGGAAACAATACTATCTGATAATTTGTAGATCTTGATACAACGGCTACACACTTAACTGCAATTATAGAGGATTTCTAAATTGATCAACCAACATAGATATATATTAATGAATTATTAAGGATAGATGGAGTACCATTGTCTGTTTTATCCAATGGAGACACATGATACTCTATATGTTTTGGAAATGCATCCAGAATGATCTAGACACTATAATGAACATCTGTACAACTTTTCAACATCACAATAATGTATAATACGAGAGGACTATCCAAACACATGAGGAAATTTTGTGATCATGACTAATTGAATTTAAAAGAGGATGGACCCAATATCTCTCTCTAGTCATGTTTTTTTACAACAAAAAATTCTTATCGATATACCAAATGGGGCTCTATAAATAATATTCTGGCAAGAGGTGTAGAAGTCACCCTATTTTTATGTGTTTGGAAAATTAAAACATCTAGATGCTGAAATGTTCTAATGAATGGTAAATAAAATTAACACCATTAAACATCGCATAAAATATTATCAGAGTCGATATAAGAGTTCTGCTTACAATCCGTGATGTGGCCTAGTGTTTGAGATTGGAGACATGGTATTTCCCAACATATCTCAATGATTGAATGAGATAAGGTTTGGAAGTAATTGGAATCTCATTCCAATGTACATTGACCCTTTTGAGATCATGGAACACATCAGAGCAATGACATATCAACTAGAACTCCCACTAAACATATCTCATGTATATGAATGATTCCATGAATCCATCTTAAGAATTTACATATCAGACCCATCACATGTACAAAATCCAGAGGCAGTAACATTTTTGAATGACTATACCTATAAGGTGCTACTATTGAATATCATATATCATAGAGAAATGATCTAAAAATTAATATAATTCACCATGTCAAAGTGTTGAACCAGTAACCAATGTTTGAATTTCCAATGTTAGAAACCTAGGAGGTTATTATGTATGGTTACCCTCATCTGTTTGGGTATAGGAAAAAGAAATTTTTAGGGTGAAAATTTTAAAGGTGGTGATTGAAACGGCCCAAACTGTGTTGAATACAATTCCACTTTTTGAATAAATTATATAGAAAACTAGTGGAATTATTTTGTTTTATTATATATAATTGAATTTAAATTTCCATTATATATCTGTATCTTTTATAAATGTTCAGTTTAACAGTGACCGCATGACTATTAGTAATAGATGGTTTAAACTAATCATTTTGGAAAAGACAATGGATGTGGTGGCCACAACTAGTAGGATCATACCGTATGAATAAAATTTATTTGAGATTATAAGGTACATATCATTTTTGGGTTTTACCTATACCAATCCCATTCTTTTTCCCATCGATATAATCATGTTTCAAACTGTTTATGATAGAAGTTCAAGATCATCAAGATGACGACCAAAACCACGTTAACCAAATGAACCAATGAAAGACCTACCTCCATTTACCTTAATAATAAGGATTATGTTGGTGTATTAAAATGATATATATAAATACCATTTATAAGTGAATATTTAAATCTTTTGGTATATTGTAATGATTTTATTTTTATCAGATTACTATTACATTGTATATGATTTTTCAAGAACAAATTTAAATTTCTGTTAATATTCAAAATCACTTAATGAATTAAAGAATTAATTTATTTTTTAAATAAATAATATTTTAGTTAAATATTTTTACTAAATAATATTTATCAAATATAAATTTTTGTATAACTTTTGTGATGTCAAATTTCATTTTTATAATGTTTCCATAGACTGTTATTTGTAAAAAACCCATCATTTCCGATAAATGTCAATATTATTTTACAAGTAAAAATTGTCATATTTATAAAACTATATTGATAATTTTGATATATTTTTTTGAAATTTGTCTCTTGAAAATATCCATCAATTAATTTTTCATAATTATCTGAGATAGTTGATTTTTCGAAAAAAAATTAATAATATAAAAATATATCTAGTGTTTTATAAAATCATAGTGGTCTAATAGTTATATAATAGATCTAAGAAAATGAATAATAACATAAATATGTGTTATCACATTAAAAATATGTAATTTTATGTTTATTTTAGTAATTTTATAATTCCTTAATGAATCCACCATGGTATATAATATATTTTATGATTTTAGAATTATTTCTTTAAGAGTGTGACACACCTCAACATAATGAAGGGGGTTATTTTATTCTATTAGGACTTTTTACTAATAAAATAATATATTCTAATCCACTTTGAATAAAACCATGGAAAATAACTATGTGAATTTTTGTGGTTTGGAATATTTTATTATGTAGTGCCCAAAACCAAAATATTTAATAAATCACCACTTTTTCATATATAAACCCACCAATGCTTCAGGTTTTCCCCAATTAAAGTCCGTTTAGCATGTCCCCGCTTTTCTTAATACACTCTTGACTCCTCCAAATGCTCTCCAAATTTCTCATGTTGCCTCTCCCAAGAATTTGGAATCACACACCCATTTATGTGATCCCTAACTTCCTCTCTACATTTGTGTTCAATAATATTTTCTGAAATTGGTCTTTATAATTTGTATTTTTTTTAATTAATTTAATTTAATTATCTTATTTTTCATTTGATGTTATATTAATGAGTAACTATTTATCCTCTCTCATTTTTATGTTTTTCTAAGCCATTACAATGCCGAAATTTCATAAAGTATCTTCTACCCTTCTCTTTTATTATGCATTCCTTTTGTGATATGTCTTTTAATTTCATTTTTCATATCATGGAATATTATCTAAAATACTACCCATATATTCCATTTTATTTATAAATACGTATAAACCCTATCACTATCTTTTAAGCCAACTAGGAACCTTTATGATCTATTGTTACCATACCAAAATTTTGAAAGGGTTCTTTCATTTCTGCCATATCATGATTTTTTTTATTATAATACCATTATATTTAATATTAATTATACTATGGAATGTATTTTCATGTAACTATTACTATCCATTTAATGACTAAATTATGATAAATCCATTTCTTTATCATCAACCCATTTTATGAATTTCTATATGACACTATTATGATGTTGAAATTGCATAGTGGTTTTCCATAACAAAATAAATTTATAGTGAATACCATACCAATTTCTCTCACAAGGGTATTAAGCTTTTTGGACATGTTCTTATTTATTAGGTAATTTTATATATTTATTCCACATTCCTTGATTGTGTAATTAATTATTATGTTGAATTAATCCAAGTTATATGTTCTATGTCTGACAATTATGCATGAGAATGAAATGAGTATTAACGGTGGGCCCTAATAGTGCTCTAATGAATTAGGAAATATTTAGTATCATTATAAATCATTTTGGGATCGGGGTGTAATTGATTCCTTTATGGTACTTTTTCCCCCAAAATATCATTGGAAAATTTATCCTTGACTTCTATTTATGATGCAGTGTTTTATATTGTTTCCTCATTTCCCATGTTATGATTATCATGCTATATTATGCCTTATTATTCAAGATCCTTTAATTATACATTGATATTACCATTATATAACAAGTATTTTCTTCTTCATGTGATGAAATTTTTATTCCTATACTCATAATTACAGCTTAACTTCTTTCTTATGTATGTCCTTGGGATATCCATGCATTGGTTAGTATAAAAAATATTTTTTTCGTGTTAAATAATATTTAAATAATGATTCTTCTTTCATGTTTTATGAGATCAATTAATGTAAATAATTTCCAAAATACATTAGGTATCTTGATCATTTGAGTTGTATTATGATTAATTTTAGGTATTAAAACATGTTCTAATGTATAATAAATACTACAGCTATTATAAAATGCAACATCTAATAGAGATAACTACTAACAACATTCAGTCTTTTAGCTCACACATTATACTCATTCTTCTTCTATGATTGGACTATAGTTATTGGGTCCACCACGTTCTCTACTATGGGTACTCTTCTTACTAAAAATTCACCCCTCTCAAGAAAATACATTAAGAGGGGACACATCCTGAGTACTCTAAAATCTATTGTTTTGAAATTAGCTATCTTACAAGATCCACATTTGCAATATTATCACAATACACTATGAGAGGGTATTTACTACTACATAAAAATCATTCTCAATGAAAAGGTTCCAAATCAAAATTTCTTACTTGGAAGAATCATAAGATTCTATATTATCAGACTTCACTATAGAATCAACAACAAGTGGCATGTTTAAACTCTCCCTTATCACATCTCCTATAGTAAGATGGAAAGCATATCCTTAATATGACATCAAATCATTTTTCTCTATATGAAAACTAACATCAAGACAACACATGATGACTAGATCCTCATCTCCTATAAACATAGTGCACTTGTCCTTAATTCATCTTAGATACATAAATATGTATTTAATAGCCTACCAAAGATGCTCTCATAGATCATCATGATATATTCCTACCATTATCAATTTATATTAAAAATAAAATATATTCCATAACATGGAATACATAATTGATGATGTGTATGAAATATTATTCACTCTGTCATTCTCATGTTGTGTCCAATGATTTATTTTCATATAAATATTTAAACATTTTGACACTAGGACAATTTTCCATTGTGGATTGTTCCATACTAAATAACATTATTATATGGTCGACATATATACTTTTTCTCTGTCAAAGAATCCTCTTCTATCATTCACAAATGATCTTGATTGAAATAATATAGGTTGTTTCACATATTTCCTTTGTTGATAAAATCTTATTTATTCAATCGTTAACACACTATAATATTTGTATATCAGTTCCAATAATAAATTTTTCATAAATATAAAATACATGGATAAAATATCACATTCCCTATAAAATTAAATTATACACACATCTCAAATTCATTGATAATGAAACAAAAATCTCTTATGGAATTATCAAATCGAATCTTCCATGTCCTAGATGATTTCCCCAATCCATTAATGGATCTCTATTACATGAAAATTCTTTTCGAATAACCTAGAGCCAAATCCCATTTTGGATATGTCATATGGACATATTCTAAAAGGTTTCATGATGGAATATAGTTTTGATATCCATTGGCCAAATCACCTAGTCATGGTATGTGTATATAGATTGTAAAATTATGATGGTTTTATAAATGGAACGTAGTGAAATTAGTAATAATATTAAATAAATTGATTCTGTATAAAACCCATATCCAAGATGCTTGAAATATAGGTATTAAAAATACTTTACATGTCCAGATTCTTCGTGAATACACATTTTAATCTATTGGGATTTACATCAAATGTAACATCGAGTAGAACCAATACTTGCTTCTGATACATAAAATCTATTTCAAAAAACATCTATTTATTCCTTTTTATGTTACGGATCTCTCAACTACTACCTTTAAGGATAGAGCTTCTACATTTTCAACCATTATTTAGTCACAATATATAGTAACTAGAAAACTATATCTATCTAGTTATCTTACTTATCCTACGATCTTTCAAAGTACATATGTTATAGGAATTAATTCATCCATAGGGAATTTATAATTCTATTCATGTACTACCTACTATGTATCTTGAGAATTAACACCATCATATTCAACCTTTCTCTAACTATAATTTTTGAGGATTTTCACCCTCTAAAAAACATCTTTTTGTGACAATCACTTTTCTGTCTGAGTATTTGTATAGGTTTTATCAATTAGTTTCCTCAGGATAACCTATAATTTTTCACTTAGTGACACATGGTTCTTGTTTTATTCCTAATATAGAACTAACAAACACATCGCAACTATATAATTGTGTGTGTAAAAATGGTTTCTTTACACTCCATTACTTGAGGGGAATTCCATTTTCCACTTTATTGGTAACTCAATTAAATATGAATGTCATATTTTCATATTCATATCCCCAAAAGGATAATAAATGATATAAATGAATCATTATCGATGTTAACAACTGTAACAATGATATATTTCACCATTAACACAATTTCATTGTGGTATATAAGCAATAATGAGTGGAGCAAGAATCCCAAACTCCTCTAGAAAGTCGATAAACTCTTGGTTACGATATTACCCATATTGAAACAATTGAATATTCTTTGTCAAATTACATTGTGTTTCTCTAATTCATTCTTGAATTCCAATAATTTATAAAACTATATTGTATTATTCATTATCAATTAGACATATCCATATCTACTTAAGTAAATAATAAAATTTTTTAACTATGAATGCCCACATCTAACTTGTACGGAATGTTTTCCATGCACATCAGTGTACTCCAATCCTAGAAACTCTGTCACTTTCCCACCCTTTCCTCCAAACAATTGTTTTGTTATTTTTCCTTGTAAACAATAATGACATTATTCAATTATTTTTCCTCAGAATATACTAAATACCTATCTTTATAGTTATTTTCCATATGATTCTCTTCTACATTACCATGACAGAGATTCCATATAGGGGTATTACATGATTCAATAGACATGATTCATTATAAATTTATAATTCATTATTTTCATAATATAATAAATAATGAATATTATTTAATGTTCTATACTAAAATATATATTATCATTATAAATGAAACAAATATTATTTCCAATTTTTAAAATAAACCCATATGTATCTACGAATGATATAGAAATTATTTTCATGGTAATCATAGGTAAAAATAACAATATTATAAAACCCAAGTCATTCTAATTGGATATGAAATATGGTAATCTATAATGGATATAGGGGTATACCTTGCTTCATTAGCATATATCATATCAACCTATCCTCTAGAAATCATTCATAATCTACTTGGTCCTTGTATTTTTATATATATTTGATCACTAAATTATATATATAATAAATAATGTGTATATATTGAAATATTACACTCATTTACTATGAAACCATCACCTTCACTTTCTTTTGGGTAAATTTCCTCTTCTACTATCTGGGCATACCATGTGTAAAACATACCACCTCCATTTCCATGGGTTTCCTATGGATCTTCTTCTTTTATAAATTTTGTTTGTCGGAAAATTTATAATCATTATGGATTTTATAAGACA
The DNA here is from genome assembly GCA_963277665.1 of Viscum album. NCBI lineage: Eukaryota > Viridiplantae > Streptophyta > Magnoliopsida > Santalales > Viscaceae > Viscum > Viscum album. The sequence continues at coordinate 48,524,662 of OY728143.1, read as the reverse complement.
TTTCCTTATTCATAGTTTTATTTCTCACCATATGGACTAGGGTATTATCTGTCCCAGTTTCCTTATCCACTTGTAAAATTAAACTATGTAGTTCTGAAATATTGTTCACATTATTTCTGAAATTTTAATTAACAATAAATATAGATAAGTTTTAGGTAGTGATGAGTTTTTGAGATCTATACCCATATCATCCATAAATTTAATCTATATAATTTATAAAAATTGAATATATACACTATCATTGACTACATGAATCATATATGCAATGAAATCACCAAGAATAATACAAAAGAAACATGGGTTATCTTGTAAATCTCTTATCTCACATACTCATGAAAGATATACATAAGGGGAGACGTCATTCTATAAAAATCTATGTCCTTACGTTTCTTCAACATCTCATTAGAAATATATGATATCATTAAGCATCAAACATATGTACAATGGTTAATATATTTCTCATAGAGTGAAAACCATTCATCACAATCCACATTACCTGATGAAAAAGTATTAGGTTATTCTAGTATATACAATTTCCATTAATGGCTATGGATAACACAAAATCACCATTTCCACTCTTGTTAAATTGTGTTTGTGAGAAGGTAATTATTCTCTTGTATGGATTATAATTATATTTTTTATGTCATTTTAATGTTTTTTATACAAATAAAGATAACAATTATTTTATTAATGTATCCGATAAAATATAGACATATAAATAAATATTAAATTTATAAGCCTACCTCTATTTGGTAAAAAACCAACATCTCCTACTATTTTATTTGTAATATAATGTTCCATGGACATTCTACATGAATGGTTCTATATATAAATTCACATTACCCCAATATTGGTTCAAAAACAAAATGTGTATAATATTAGATAGGCATTCTAAATTCCGTCAACATTAACTGACTGTTCATTGATATGTTGAGTGTACTCCCCAATTATTCAATACTAAAATTGGGTTTCCTAAACCTAGTCATGTCTGTTAAACCATGTCCTTCTTTGGATGTTGATTCATAATGTGAACTTAGGTAAATCAACCCAGAACATTATATTAGAACTCCCAATGAATTGAAATCACCTCCACATTGGTTTGTCTATCACTTGGATCTATTGTTAAATTTTAACTGAATTAGCGGAAGGATATAAAAACATGATATATGTAATTGAGGTAATTAATACTTTATGTGTAAATATAAAATTATTAACATTATCACATTATTTTTAAAATTATGTGTATTTTCATATTTAATTTACCATGACTTAGATAATATTTATACATAAGACAATTTCATTTACATTTATCTTATTTTCTCGTTATTTTCATTAAATCATGTGATATTGAAAATACACCCATAATTAAATAACCATGAAACATGATAAAATAAATTAATAATGTTTTATGATAATTACATTTTAATAATGGTTATCTAATCAAATATTTTATAGACTAACTATTGACGTAGGGGAAATCACGCTGAACCAATTATGGTTCATGTTACTTCATTCCCCCTGTCCACCAATGTATCTCTCTTGGATTTGTTTTTCCATGGATCCAAAAATGAACCTCCTCTACTAGATTGGGGGATCCATTCATTTCATATTCTATTATTCACATAAATGTGAGGGGGAAATGGTTTACAAAACAATAATGGGAACACATGACATTACATAATAAGAGGAGATAATCCATGTAGGAAAAAACATAATAAATGATAAATAAAAGGAAAAGATATCGTAGAATGATATTGTATATACACATGATCATCCACATTCTTTCAGTGAATATTGAATTTATTAAAATTTTCTTTCAATTAATAATCATTTTTATTTAAATTAAATATTTCATCGATAAATTAATTATGATTTTTAATTAATCAATATTTTTTTCTTAATTTTAATAAAAATTCCATTGAGAATGTTATCCATTTTATTTTTTCATGAATTAAATAAATCTAATTAAAATTAACTATGCACTGAAATGAACATGGATGAAAATGTTTTCCTGATCTATCATTCCTTGAGAGTGGGAGGTAGAGGAAGATCTCTCTCCGATAATGGAGTAATTCTTATAGAAGGGAGATCTCTATGTTTTGAGAGGAGTATCCAAATCTATTATGAACAACCATACAAATGAATTGGATCTCACGGAAAATAAAAATTTCGTTTTATAAATTAATTGGGATAGAAATAAATAATTGAAAAAAAATATTTATAAATTTAATCCATATGAACCCCATGGCTATTATTATTATTATTATTATTATTTATCAACTTAATTAAAAAATTTGGACTAAATTAACAACTCTTTAGTAAAATAATATTCATTGTTTACTATTTCTCTGCAAACAATTAAACTTGGTTTTACATTCCTCAATAGTATTTAAAGCGCCTTGTATAATGATTATTTATTTATTTAATAAATATCATTCTAAAATTATCTAATAAATAAATATATATTTTATTCTGTAAATAGAAAATAAATATTTGATAAATATTCTAATCTAATTATATTCTATTTAATATCAGGTGAAGGAATAATTGAAATTAACAAAACATTAATACATTTTATACCATGTGTGGAGATAATATTTATTCAACCGTTTAAATAATAAATAATTTTATTATTATATAACCAAATTTTTGGATACACTTAGACCATGACCCTATAGGCCTCTTTCTTTGTGGAATTTTGTGAAACATCCAATGTCCATGGTTAGAATCTTACTACATGAAAAGGCACCCATATTAAAAAAATGGTATGAATCAATGAAATAATACCACAAATGGATTTTTATTATGTAATATAATCTCTTTACCATGATATCTATAATAATTCATCTTCCATACTGGTGAAACTAACCTATATGCAAGATGTCACTATTTTAGTAATCTTTGATGTTGAACATGAAAATTGATCACAACACACACACATTTATCTAGTATGTAACATTTACAAAAAAAATTATTGATATTTAATATTCCATTAAAGAACATAAGTGACAAATTATTTCTCAAATTATTCATTAATGCAATGTTTTTCCTGACGCACCCAACACATCATACCTCACCAAGAACATATATCATCATATTTTTCAACATTACATCAATATAATTGACTTATAATACTCATTAATAAATAAATTTATTTATAAGGATCAATACACAGATAAATTGATCGAAAGATCCAAATAAACATTTAAATTTGGATTTCATATTTCTTGGTCTTGTCCTCAAAATATCATAAACACGATATTACTATGGGTGCACACCATGAAAGGGTGACTCAAAGCCCAATGAACTTCCAAACATGATAGAATGTCTCATTTGGGTCCTTAAAATTGTACCATCATTCTATAGAATATATATTTAAGAATAGTGACGAAAAACATTGAGATTTTATCATAACATAGAAATTCTATGAATTTCTTGTGTGATATATACTCTTGGGACATTATCACATACCCTATTATGCAGAAAAACAATCATAACGTGATAAAGAGATTACTAATATTCAAACCTATGAATCTTCCACAAATATTCAATAAAAGAGGAATAAATCAATCATCTCATCTGGCATGAAAAAGATGCCTTCATTGGTGATGAATCTTCATGAGATGATTTAGGGTTTATGATTTCTCTCTAAATAATTTTTTGGTTGTATCCAAAGAAGAACATGATGATGGCTTTACGAGCCTCAATTATTAATAACACAAACTATTTTGGGTATATGGTTTGTCATTTTTGATGATATAGAATTTTGAGTAGTACAAATCATTAAAATTGACGAATCTATACACCCCCATTTTAGAGTTGAATTTTGAAGACAAACACCAAAGGAGATGATGAATTTAATGAATCCTCATCTGGTGTAGAATGTAACATATTCATATCAGAAGAAAAATATTCTAGACTGTACAAGTATGATTGCTTTATTATCTAAGATCAAGTCCAACCCGAATATTGATCTCTTGATATAATATTTGTTATGATCTTATTTATTGGATAATTTTTTATCAGTTTACGGGATCATGGTTCAACGAAGAAGGTTAATCATTTATCCAGATTGACTAAATTCTATTATTATTGTCACATTTAGATATTTATCACCATGATTTTGATACAATTTTATTTTCAATGGGTTTTTATTTTGGTGAAATATCATGATTAATATGAAGGGAGTATTTTCAACTCATGGAAGGTATGGTTTTATTATACAATCTAGGTACACAATGCCCGTTCTGAGTAATGTTTTAATGTAGTCTTTTTAACACAATGATCATGGGGGATATAATGTTTATTCCTTTGGTTGATTGTTGTTGTGTGGGATTATTAAGTTGGAGGCTGACATAATTTTGAATGAAAGGTGTTATTTGACTCTTTTAGATATTTTTCATTGATAAATTAGTGGAATTGGTGAAACCTAGTCTTGTAATATAATAACTGTTAAATAGATTTCATTAATGTTAATAATTGATATTTCTAGAAAATTGGGATATGTTGATATGAACTTTTTTTAAAACCTCACAACTATGGGAAAGAAAGATTTTTTTTTTCAAATTTGGGAAAAATTTATTCTAATTAGATGTTTTACTTGAATAAAATAAGAAATTAGGTTTGAGTTATGAATGATGTAATGTGGATGAGTTATTACTATTGATCATATATGTTCACATTATTTTTAATTTCTTTTCATTAAATTATTAATGATGATTAATTTTTTGGGATGAATAGAAATATTAGTCGAAGGTATATTACCCCTTTTGAGATACATGATCACATTGGATTAGTGGCCAATCGATTATCACTCCCACCAAACTTGTCTTGAGTATAGAATATATTCCATGTATTACTCTTTTGGAATTAAATACCTAATTCATTGCATGTACATTGGACAAATGGGGTTCCATTATCGAATGACATATCATATGAAGAGAAGCCTTTGAAGATATTAAGTCATAGAGTAAAATTTATATGAAATAAGATAAAATTCCTCATCAAGATGTGGTGGTGAAACCACATGTTTGATGAAGAAACATTGGAACAAGAGGAATTGATGAGGCAATGTTACCCTCATATGTTTTAGAGTTGTAAAATGGAAATTTGAAGGTGAAATATCTAAAGGGGGTAATGTTGTAATGATCTAATCATTTATGAATAAATTTCTCTTTCTTTGAATATCATAGAGATATAGAAAACACATGCACTCTTTTTATTATTATTATTGGGTTTAAATGACCATTTATTATCATTACTATTGATAATATAGTTGTTGAAGAATGATCACACGACTTATATTAATTAATGGGTTTTAAGAAGAATGCTTTCGACATTAAAAAGGAGAGGATGACCTCAATAAGTATATTCATTCCATACAAAATTAATTTTTTAGAGATTATAAATGAGGTAGTGTAACTAGGCTTATCTCATGACCATTCCCAAGTCATTTTCAACACTTTAATATTGAATGAAATTTCTTATAGGAGAAGGTATTGTTAAAAGAGATTACCACCAAGGTGATGTTATCTGAGCCACCCCCATAGTCTGTTATCATCGCACACCTTAGGCATAGGTCTTATATGGGTGTTATAAAAGGTTATGTAATAATTTATTAGTTAATTATTGTTCAATAATTATTTTATAAATTAAATTATTCTTCTATCAATTCCATTATGAGAATAGTATTTCTAAAATAAATTGATGACTTGGATAAATTGACTCTCTAGGTTAAAATGGTATTTTTTTTTTGAAATATATCCGATATTACTTTAAATTGACGTTTTATAATAATATTATAAAAAAATTCTTATAAATGATGATTATATTAGTTCTTTATCTATAAAATGATTAGGTAATCGATTTGATAATAGTTATATTTTTATATGATCAAACATAAAGTGTATTTCCAAATAATTCATTTTATGGAATTAATTAATTTATGAAATAATTATTTTATTAATAATATATTATTATAAAATTACTTTTATGAATAATAAATGAGTATATAATTTTTAGGAATTCATATGTGTTTTTTATTATGTTTTGAAAACTGTTTTTTTCAAACCCCATTAATTTTTAAAAAATATCAGTTTTCATATAAAAATTTAAAAATCACATATTTTGAAAATTATTTAGTTAAAATGGATATTATTTTTGGAATAAAAACATCAATATTATCCAATGGTAATTTTTTTTATAGTTTTATGAGATAGTAAATTTTTTTGGTAAAAATTAAATATCTTTTAAATAAATTATCTGTTTTATGGCATCATAATGAACCCAAAATATTGTAATAAATATAATATTGGTTATTATTGGATCAATATATGTTTTAACTAAAAAAATTATTTTATATTTCTTTAAATTATTTTATAAAGCCATAGCCAATCCTCTAACGTGAATAATATACATTATGATTTAAAATTCATTTCATTAATAATGTGACGCACCACCACATAAAAAAGGATAATATTTTATATGTTCGGCCATAGAAATATAAAATAATGTATTCTAATCCTCATTTTTAAAAACCATGGACAAAAATCATTATATATTTTGTGGTTTTGAATATTTAATTTTATATATTCCAAAACCTATGTTTGTGGAATATTAAGGAATTCCCATATCATTTCCTAAAAAAACTACCAAAATATCCAACTTATATTAACTAAAAATACTTGTATAACCACTCTACTATTCCCTCACCTCTCGATAATCCTTCCCTGGATCCCCAAGATCTCAATTATCCGCTCTTCATGCTCTTGAAGTCACACACTCAATTAAGGGTTTCCATGCATTCTCAATTTTATCGATATTTCATTATGTTGTAATACCATATTTTATTAAATTAAAAATCCTGGGGGTATAATTTTTAACCTCTATCATACATAAATTCAAATGTTTTAATGTTGATATACCACTTTCACTACCATTGTTTCTTTCCGTGTACACCCGTTACTATGCCAGAATTATATAATGGATATCAAACTTCTTTTTTCCATTTAATTATTTCTCCCATATTATGAATCTAAATTCCATCTAATTTGTTGGGATATTATTTTTTATAATACCCTTATTTTCTAAATCATGTATAAATTATTATTGACACATTTCTCACTCATCAACCTGACTTCTAAATTTCTATATGGAGACGTTATGGTGCTGAAATTGCACCAGGGTTTTTCAATCCAAAAGTGTCATGTAGTGAATACCATACCTATTTATCTATAATTGGTATTCATCTCTATGCACATATAATTATTGAACGGTACTTACATGTATGCATTACACATTCCATAAATTGTATAATAACAAATGATGTTGAATGATTCCATGTTATATAATCAATGTGGCACACTTTTGCATGGAATGAAATGCTTGTGAAGGGTGCACCATGATAACACTCCAATGAATATGGTAACGTATAATATCAAGGTATTACATCTTAAATTACAGTTTACTCGTGGTAATACATTTAAAATTATGGTTTAATCATGCTAATTAGTATGCAATTAGTGTTTAATCACGATAATCCATGTGAAATTAGCCTTGGCTCCTGATAATATCATGTTATATTTTGGTTCTAAATTTCCATTTATGATAATCATGTAGTATCATTCCTTTATGTTCACGTTTCTATTATTCTCCATTTAAATGTCCATTTCCTTACATTTTTTGCAACTTCATGTTATGCCATTCTTTCTCCCTTAATGGGCTATATAATTCACCATTTTCTTATGTATTTCCTCAGGTTATCACAGGAAATTATATGAATGAAAATATGTTGTGGCCATGTAATAAAAGTTTTTAATAAAGTTGTTTTATTTTATATCTTAACTTGTCTTGTAATGTTACTAATCCTCAAAGACACTAGAACTCTCAATCATCTAGGTTTTATTAAGAGACTTTTTATGTAATAAATATTTTTTATGTGTTTAACAAATATAAGTGTGTTTATATTCGGTCATTGTATATTATTTCTCCATTGTATAATCTTGGAATGGCGAGTTACCCAGAAATAGTTTTAATCCCTATGGTAGAATTGTTCTGTTAGTATTGGGGAAGTGGGTTTATTTAGGGATAGTAATTTCCCAGTCCCTGGATGCGATGAGGGTTTTATTTAGTTATTGTGGTATGCGTTTATATAATATCACAGATTTCTGTTTAGGTTTCAGTTTTCAGCATGATTTATATCTATGTCATAGGGGTTTTCTTGGTCTATGTGGAGGAATTGGATATGTTCGGTTTAGGAGTTTCCGCACAGCCCCCCCCCCTTGGGGGTGGTTCTTTGAATTTAATGATTATTTTTAGTATAATTCTTGTTGTGGGGAGAACCCTCCAAGGATCAACCCTAAATCTCAGGATGTGGTTTTCCTTGAATTGGTCTGGTGTGACATGTGTTGGAAACCATCACCTTGAGGATTTTGTGCTTCCTCAATTCTGTTTTCTCATAAAATTGAGTTTTGTTAACTCTTTTCCTGGGGAATTTATGGGGTAATTTGTGTTTGTGGTGGGTAGAATTGTCACACCCTGACGATAGATACTACTTTATTTTGTTCCATTTCTAGTTTGTGTTCTGTTGGTTGTGGGTCATGTAGAGACTCGGTCAAAATATTAAATGTTTCAATTGATTAGGAGGATTTTCTTGGGGTCACATAGTTATTTCTCGGTTATTAGTTACTATGTAGAATGGTCATCCGGTTTGTGAAGGTTGGATAGAAAAATACACATGGATTTTGCGTGACCAAGTAGTATGTCCCAAGAAAATTTTTTATATTCCATCCTTGGACAGAGACTTCTGAACTATTATTGCATGGTTTGGAAATCTATGTGGCTAAACCATGCAGATGTGTCACGTCATTAAAAATTTGTATATCTCATTTCCCTCTCTCTTCCATTAATCCAAAAATAAGGCCTGTCGATCCCCCTTTCTTTTTTTAGCACCGTGGGGTCTCTATACCCCTTCTCCATTGGGTCTACTCCCTCCATTGTGCTTCCTCTTTGATTCCAATGGATGATTTATGGTGTTTCATCCATTTCTCTTCTATTTCTCCTCTTATCTCCCTATTTCTCAGTTATTCATTGGTTATACATCTCTTGGCTAAACCTTAATGCTAGGGGTTGTGTGTTGTCTTGTGTTTCAGGGAATTTAGGGTTTGTGGATTTTTATTAGTGCCCTAATCTTATAAAATCAATGGATTCTTCACTTTTGAACTTGATCGGTAGGTGTTTCCAATGATTTTATTCCAATTTAAATCCATTTGATGATTTATTTTTAATCATTAATTCTTCAAATATGTTTTAAACATATATTTAATTCATAGTAAACTCATGGTAGTTTTGTTGTTGTTGTATTTTTTACTAAAAATATGAATTTACATGATTCTTTGTTCTTTCCAATGTGTATTTGTGGCATAATTTTTTGACGTATTGTCAATAGAACATTTTTGGTGAAATTTTATCTATGGGCAAGATTTAGAATTTGAAATGACTTGTCAAATGGAATTGGTTTATTATTTTTATCGTATATGTCAACTGTTATTTTCTTATCATGTGGTTTGGATCATGATTTCATAATATATTCGTGGTTGTGAACTATAGATGTATTATATAAGAGATTTAAATGAATGTATTTTGGTTGAAAGAAAATAGTTAATTTTTTAAAATGAGTTTCCAATGTTTTGATTGGTATTGGATTTTTCCATTGGATAAAGTCACATCCATAGATGCACAAGGTGAATGAATGGATGTAAAATTAAATAAAAATGGAATCCTAAAACAAGTCCACCATAATTACACCTCTTCTCTGATTTCTCTTATTCTTCCCTAAGATGGTTCCATTTTTTCCAAAATGGGGTAAATGATGTCTCCTCTGTTTAAAAGTGCTTTCAAATGTGTTCCCCATTGTTTGGCCATGTCGGACAAGAATCATGCTTGACTGTGTTGATGGAATCTATGGCCCGTTTGGAATTTGTAAAAGAGTTTTGTCTTCAAGATATATTGAAAGAATGTTTGGAAAATTCGTGTTCTTTATGTGTTTTATTTTGTATTAAAAGTGAACTTACAAACAATTTGGTCAATGCATGGTCTAAAGGAATGATTGATCATGTTGATATAAATATGATTATTGATTTACTTATGGTAATGGTTTTAACTTTTTTTGATTAAATGTTTGTATTTTTTGAAGTGAACATCCCAGTTGGAATCTTGAAATACCTATTTAGAACACCCCTCTTATGTTTGTTCTCATGCAATGTAGGATGATTTTGAGATAGGAGGGTGCTCGGTATGGGAGCACCATTGTATGGTAATTATTTTTATGGAAGAAAATGACCATTAGGTGTTATTATAGAGATGTTTTATGTTGGGTTTTTGGTTATATATGTGTATATTGTTGTTCAAATTGTATGGCCCATCCCCTTGTGTAACACATCATGGGAACCAATCATAACAAAAGGTTTACTAATAACTTTTTTTTTCAGTACTCTATATTTTTTTAATAGCTAGTGACCCTTAGAAAGTGGATGACTGGGTTTATTTCCATTGGATCGGGACCCTCGACCTAGCTAGGAAGGGAGACGGTCAGAAATTATGGGTTTAGGACTTCATTTAGTATGACAAATCTTTTTGATTAGTAACATGTATAGTATGTTATGTTTCTCCTCTGAGTTCCCTGAATTTTTCATGTTCTCCCATTATGAGTACTTCTATATTTTCTTCCCTCATTGTGTATAATTTTATTCTTTTCACCTAGTTTTGGTTTTTATTCTGAAAATATGTGCATGGGTGGTTGGTTTAAAAAGGATTTCTTAGTGGATGTTTTGAAACAGAAATCTCAAATTATTTCCTCCTCAAGTGACATGTTTTAAAAAATCAGCACCATAGATCAATTTTTTTTTATTAAAGTAAAAAGTGATTTTGAAAATATATTTTTTATAAACATATTTCAAACATGTATTAGTGTAATGGTTTATTTGAAAGGAATGTAATGGATTATTTAGTGGATTCCTACTAAGCTATTAGATCACACCCTACCTGTACAACTCACTGTGGGTTGATAAGAGCTATTATGTAGTATAAGATTCTATTATGGTTCCCTAGTATGTTCTCATCATTGGAGAATGTAATTTATTGTGGTTAGAGGTGTCAAATATGTCACATGGATATATAGTTGTGGTGGAGTAATTGGTACGTTTTAGATTTATTTTTTTCATTTAGTTTTCTGTAGGGAAAGTTGTCACTTATATTAATTACTATTTATAATATTTTTTGAGATTAATTGTTTTCAATCATCATGCCCATTTTTATTATTTTTCTCCTAGCTTATCTTTTTGGGTATAAATAATTCCAAATTATAAACTTAGATGCCCGAAACTAGTTTCCATCTCGTGGGGATTGAAAATTCCATTTGGGAAATGTCTAAGTTCGGGTCGAGCATCAGGTCGTATGGAGACCCATCTTGGTTCATGACACAAGGTGTCACATGAATGGTGATGAATAAAAAACCAATGTTATTAATTATACATCAAATAATATTAAAATTTTAATTATAATTTAAATGTTACTGATATTTTTTATTTCTGACAACAATTTCATTTTCAGTTGAATTTATCTTTTCTAGGGAATCACCAATTCATCAATGCTTGTAATTTTATTTTATATTTATTATCTATAAAAAATCACATTTTCATAATTATATATTATAAAAAACTCCTTAAATTAATCACTATAGGATCCTTGTATAGAACTATAAAATTTATAAAATGGATCAATACAAATACATTCAATTCCATAATAAACATATCTCAAAGGAAATGATAGTCATCAATTTCAAGAGTAAATTCATTATAAAATTCGGTTTACTCTCACAAAAAAAATGATGTGTAGATGTTCAAAATACAACATAGTACCTCTAAAAAACCCCAATGATTTCACATTGAGATGATAGAATAGAATATTATTCTCCTAAAATCAAAAAAAAAGGATATCATTGATTTCACATGAATGATACCTATGTTGGTAGAATTTATTACATCAAAACTATGGGGAGTATATAGGATGAACTATAGATGAATCACCCGTATACCTTAGTCTCTAGTTTGACTACCTTTTGATTATCCATAAATCTTGTACTACTGCTCCAGCTCTGAGGTACTATTCCACTACCTCAACATGAACATGCAGTGGAACTCAAATAGCCATTCCACTTAGGTGTACCTAGGTCCGTCCCATAATCGTGTTTCTTCCCTTACACACAACCTAAAAAATATTATAAAATGTTCTTATATATCTTTTTTTAAGACCCATCAAATACCCTATAAGGGAACTATACTATGGGATAATGAAATTGTGGGTGATTTTGTTCCCCCTACCATAATAAACTCACTACATCATGAAATTATCTTGTGGAATAATTAAACATACTCACTTATCTATCTAGTACATACAAATTGAGATACTATCATGGTGATGATACATTCCAAAAAATCATTATATATTTTCTCCATTCCATAAATACTAATTCTCAACATGGTTCCCCTAATTTATTACCATAAATTGTTTTCTATTGATTCATCTCATCATTATGGATATAGAGGGGAACAAAATTAACATGTGACCTGATCTCATAGAAAATACCATCCTAGAAATAATTCACCCAGGATACCCAATCATCACCATTGGATGAAAAAAAAATTCCGGTTGAGAAAGTTTCAAACATAGGCTACTAAAAACAAGAGATATTTTTTCATGCTCATAAACTCATAATTTCTCTCATCCCTAAACATTTGAGAATAGTTGTGTCTTGGGAAATTAAACTAAATTTCCATCCATGTTAAATCATTTTTCTACTTGACATTCTCTAGAATGTCTGAGTAATTATCAGATGGTCCTCTAAGAATTTATGTAGTATGTTGCCTTTAGTATACAAGAGTATCACGATACTTAAATATCATCTAGAATGTCACAATAATGAAATCCATTACATGGGATCCTCCCCCCAATAAAAGTAGCAGGATTCTATAATTTGAAAAATCTATTCAACTCATTCAATGATTCTATATTTAAAATGGTTTCCCTTACTTTAGAATGGATGACCAGGATAAAGAATTAGTGTATATGGAAATTCATAAAATTAACCATGGTAATATTATATTCCAGATCAGCTGTATTAGGGTCTGGATGATTTCCATTCTCCTAACACTCAATCAAAAGATGGTGACGAAGAATTTAATCTACAGTGGTTAAAAAATCCATAGAAGATAGAAAATACAATAATATATTCCCCTGGAGGTGAAACCAATAAATACCCCTTGCTCAATGTTTCTCCATACATGGATTAACAAGTTAATTTGAGATAATATAATAATTTATCTCTTTCAATTTATTCGTAATATTAAGGGATTTAATTACAAAGCACATATATATTGGTATTTCACAATCAATAAATATATTCTAATATTGAGTAATGAATGTGAACCTATGTCCCTATGGTCCTATCAGGAACCATATACAATCATCTAGTTTCATTCCATCATAACAGAGAAATATCAAAAACTATAACATCACCCATCTAGTGAATCGCTCATAGTGAAATATAACCAAAAATTTAATAATGAAACAACTTGAACAATAATCACTACATTATTCATTCTGATTTCCCCCCACAAATTGTATAGCTACTCTTACTAACAATCACATTAAAAAAATTCCATAAACATATTAGAGTCCATTATTCCATTAAGAAATTTAAAATAAAGATGTAAGAAACCTAATACAATGGTACCACATTATAATGTATCATTCTTTACTACCTAATGTGAATAGGGTTGTTGGGTTTTGAGACCTTAGGAGTGCCTCACCATATGCTCGAGGCATCCAAATCACAATGAAATTTTGAAGAATATAGTGGGAGTCACTATGATCTGATACAATGTAACAATAGTAATGGAATTATAAATATAGTAGTGAATTTATTAGGAATGATATAAATATTTAGTCCTAAAAACACCACAATATATAGGCCTAAACTAATCATTACAACTAATAATAGAATCTTGAAATGATTAAATGAATATATCTAATTGACAAGATGGGAGAAAAATAAATATTATTATTGAATATTCCATAGAAAAATACAAAAAACCTAGTCCATAACCCCTTTCCCATCGTGTCACTAGGATCTAACACATCAAAAATTATCAAATCTACAACATGTTCCCTTTCCCATTTCGATTCATGAATTCGTGAAGTCATTAAAGGTACCAAACACTAAGATAAATTTGGTGTGACCCCAACATTATTAGAATATACCTATGACTTATATAAAAACACATTACAAGTCTATATTGATTGAAATAATGTTATATATAGGTCAAGTAATGTTATCCATTAATATTGTGCCTAAAATAAACCATTAGTAGCTCTAGGTTGACACTTGAAGTCCTATATACATACATCAGCCTCATGATAGATAAATGAACCTCTTAATTGATATCTTGTATATGGATGATACACCCATGTAATTGGTATATTCTTATTCTAAGGATAAATCACCCAAAACATATAACAAACACATGATCTCATCCCTACCCTAATTAGGAATCTTACACTTAGGCATCTATAGACTACGCATCTCACCCTCACTTAGTCCACACCCCGTGAATTGGACACATTTTATAGTTTTTAACACCATACATTAATCCCTTATATGGATGTCATAATCAAGAACCTTTACCTCGGGTTTCAACATATGGTGTCTCCATGATCCAATCACACATATAATTCACCTCACGATAGTACTCACCATGCCATGAAAAATCCCACCATCAGGAATCAACAAAATTGTGTCTATTTAGAGAAAAGAATATAAAAAAATTCACAAGACCTGAAATAAATAACAACTTATATTCCATCATTTGAAAAATGATAAATTATTAAAATTATCATTTTTCTATACATTTACATTAAAAAATGTATAATTTCCAATTACCATTATGATTTCCATGTTTATATTCATTTTTTATTACATCATAAAATATGTAAACCTTATAAATATAATAATAACTCATCATGTCATATTTCCATGAAGATTATACTTAAATTGGTCATTTTTAAGTATAAGTGATTCAATTTAAAAAACTAACATCATTTGACATGTTCATAAAAATATCTTGTATTCGATCCTTGAATTTCTCAATCTATATATGGGTTGGATCATATCTCAGGTGTCCACAAGAAAGATCACAATTATGATGGACCCAATGGGATTCATTTGAGGTCATTGAATAGTTATTTTCATAAACTGTAATTTATTTAAATACAAATGGTTGCACACATTCCATGCATGTGAGATAATAATTATTTCACATACTATTTGGATAAAAATTATACTTTTTAGGAGTTCATATTGTACTAATTCTAAAAATAAGAGTAGATATTAAAAAAATCTCGATCTATTCTACAATGATCAGATTCCCTATCATGCAGACATTTGTTAAGAAACACCAATAATTGATAAATATTGAATTTGTTCTGTGGTAGAAGCCCATTGGTTTACCTAGAAGGTATTGGATCAAAAAATATAAATACCCACAATAATAGGGTTGAATCTGATGAAATTGATATTTAATTTCCTATGAAATGAACTCTATAGTGCCTACTATCTGAGTAAAAATGATCAATAAAAAATTATTTGAAATGGTGTTAGGGGTATTAATTTATATTATTTAAAATGTGAGACTATGGATCAGCCTATCATACCTATTTTTAGTCCACAATGGCAACAACATAGTTTCCCAAGAGCATGGGGCATCCTACAAGTCCAAACCAAGTAAAAATAAAATAGTGCCCCAAATGGTGTAGTTCCTATTAAGATGGTATGGGTCATGGTTTATCCAAGGAAATCACCCTATATGACCAATTTTCAATGAATATAGGCTATTTGGAAGCCTATTCCACAATGTTAAATAAGAAAAACATTGTAATAACTTTCCAAAATCCTTATGTTATAGCCGAACAGCCCCATGGTGTAACACACAACCGCCCTTGTAGGTCATATAATGCTACCAACATCCATGTGTTAGTAATTCTATAATTTGTGGTGGCATTGAAATGCTTCATTAGACACCATTTTTTATATAGGATCTCTACACCGTAGTGATATACCATAAAACCCTACAGATGGATCTATGACATATAATCCTCTACAAAAACCTGTCGTCCAACATCAGCCTAGAATGACCCAAAGTAATAATTACTGATGTGAGTGGATTAATAGAAAAAAATAGTATGACATTGATTTTTGAAAACATAAATATGGTCACAAAAAGTACAAATTGGGATCCAAAATAAAGTATTTAAGGCATCAATATAGGTGGTTAATACAGCATGTCGGTGGGTGTAGCTATATGTTTTAAGATGGTCCAAAATCATGAGGACCAATCATTTTTTTTCTTCTAAAGTTGATGTAGTTCTTGGAAAAACTCATTAAATGTATTGTATTATATATTATGGGTGTATTGAAAAATCATCCAATTGAATTTATAGGAAAATACTTTAAATTTCAGCTCGGTATATTGGATTTGTATACAATTTAGAAAATATTCTAAATCTATATAGGAGATGATACCATGTTCTTTTTGGAGAGTAATTTTACAATCAGGACTACTGAGTTGAAAAGTATGATGGGGGTACTTTTGGAACATGAGATGTGTATATTTATAAGAAATTATAGTATTGTAATTATTTTTTCCCAAAATATATCATCTATGATATAATTCATATAGAGTGTATGACCGTAGGATATATGATTAATTGAATGTTTTCTTGAGAGTGTCTCAAATGAGATTGGTGCACATGAGCCTCAACCCAGTTGGTGAGGACTCACTAGGTGAATCCAGGAGACCTGAGATCAACTCCGAGTTGAGGCATATTTCTAGGATATTGTAGAATTACTGTAGCAACACTGTTGTAGTAATGTAGCAGGCACTGTTCGGTACTGTAGCAGCCGGAACTATTTATCCATCTAGGCCTTCGGGCCACCGGTTTGGTCCTCAGGTCCTGCAAGGATTTTAGGCCACCCAAGGCCTTCAGGAAAGTTTATTCTCAAGCCCTTCGGGCCACCATAATTCCTTATAGCCACCCCCATGGACTTCGGGCCACATGAATGTAGGCCCCAGACACACTACAAAAAAAGAGCAGCCCTAGAAGAGGATTCATCACTCACCAGAGAAAAGCCAAATGGATTGTTAGAATGAGAGGTTATGGATATTCCATTAGTACTAGAATGTTCTTTCATGGGAAGCCTAGCCAAACTTACATGCAAATGTGGAGAGCTACTATCCGAATGGATATGCTGGGGAGTGGTGGTTCCTTGTAGATAGTCTGGTTGAATTCCCTAAGACCTTCGGGTCATGTAATCTCGTAATCCTACAAGCCATGTAATCTCTGATCCTAGAGGCCTTGTAAGGGTTCCCCCTCATCCCTTGAAATGGGGGGTTATCATAAATCAATTAAAATTAAGGCTTTTGGGCCATTTAGGCAGGCATATGAGATTGGTGTCTTGGAGTTTCATCATCTTACTTCAGGTTGATATGACAGTTGGATTGGATATTGAGGTCTCAAAAGATATTGATTGAAAATTATCTAAGGAATATCATTGCACATATCAATATAGAACATATCCATTTGAATGTGTTTTAGCGACCAAGGTAGGTTAGTATTTATTACCAAATTTCCAAAAACATCCCTATAATGTGAAGTAATATGGCTATAAGATTATAAATTCTCATGTGAGAATGATTGGAAACAATATTGAATAATTTTAAAAATTTTATTTGTGGGTAATAAAAAATATTGATTTTTAGGAGGTTTATAATACTAATTACAACAATAAATATGTATTTAGACATGGTATGATGGTTGTATCAGTATAGGGGGTCTCGGAGGATCCTTGGGAGAGGCCATGAGGCAGAAGTATCCAAAACTACACTAGATAATGATTCTAAAATGACTACACCACCAGCTCACTGGTGGACTTTAATCTGGTTATAATCATTTTTTTCCACCTTCATATTTTTACAATTGGGAATCATCATTCCCCTCTAGTGTGTACATGTGATCAGGGAGTTGGGATACCTCTTTATACCTTCCGTCACTATTTTTTGGGATGTGATTATTTGGAATTTAATTTTATAGATTATCGTATGAGATTATTCTTGTCCATAGCTGATATGGATTCGTAATTTCTACTAATTATTTCCTTGGTTTTGTAGTAATTATGGTATTATTTTATACGAGGAATGGTAAATATTCTCATTTATGAAATGGATTTAATTCTGTATGTTCATAATGAATCGTTGGATGACCAATGGGATATTTTATTCCTCAATTCTTCAATGTTGTAATTGCACATAAAATTATGTTGTTTTTTATATAAATTAAAATAAATTTATTGTTAATTTAAATCTACATGTTGGGGATTCCACACACCATTATTTTTGTGGTGGGGGACACGAATTGGGATGAAATTTCATTTTTTTCTGGTTTAGTGAAAATGTTTGGTGATAAATTGATTTGTATTCAAAAATAGTTATATTTATTAATTTTTTATACATGGTAATAGTTGATTCTATTTGATACAGTTGGGTATCATTTCTATGGGTACTAAGGGAATTGGAGAGCTGAGCTACGAAAATCATTGGAGAGCCTATCAAAGAGTTGTCTATATGTAAATTAATTGGAAAATGACTCTAAAAAGGTAGGTGTTCCTAATGAATATCCCCATTGGTATTAATAATTTACATATATCATTTTGGAATGTGTCTTCATTTACCTTTAAGATGTTTTCCATTTTAAATGTTTTCTGTTGTTTATAAAAATTAATACTTCTGTTAAAAATAATATGTTTCTGATCACCCTGATGGGACCTTATTTACCAGTTAAACATCCTAGCTGCCTACTTATGAAAAAAAATTCAATTGCGTGCCTTTCTATAATAAAACCCGATAAGGGTTATAAAATAATTAATTTTCAATGAATATGATTTATTTTATATTGTGATTGGATGAAAAGTGGTGACATGGAATGAATGAACAGTGGGTTATACCATTGATATATCATAGAGCCATCAGGATCATTGAGAAGATCATGGGTTTAATATTTCTCTCCCCACTATGAAATCATTAATTTGGATGTTGTAATAATCAGATAATTTCTGAAATTTAGGGTTTTTAGTGTGACCTACTAGTCCTATGTAATGGGATAAGATTAACTCTAATCTTCACAGTGTGACATTTTGAGGAGGAATGAGATTCAATTATGAGGCCTTGGGGACCATTTAATGTATTTTAATGTATTATGACCTCAATGAGAGGATAAAAATGTAAACATTTGGTGATGGTAGTGGGTGTTAATATTGAACCCATAATGTTGATGAGAGCATAAGGGATAGTAGATGGGGTGATGGGTTTCAGAATTTAACCAAACCTACCATGTTTTTATATTTTCACCTATTTATTTTTATGTTGTTATAGATGTCCAGATAATTTTCGTCGGACCTATAATATGGTCTTGATGAAATATGAAGGTTATTTAGTCAATTATCTTTGGTTCATCATGCTATTTGGAATTTTTAAACTAATATGATATTATACGGATATGACTTGTACAAGGTTTTTTCATTGTGGATGCATTGTGTCTATCTGAAGATCTAGATTTTGAGACCAATGATAAATGCATACTACATCGATATTTGAATGTGGTTCTATATGGATTGATTTTGAATCAAAGGGACCCTATGTTGCATAACAATTATAGTATCCAACCATTTGGTTAGGGAAATTTAATTTATATATATTATTATTTGATGGTGATGTAACCATTATGATCAATCTAATTGAGTTTATATGACTAAATATATCATTTCAAGATGCCAAGGGTGCCTTAGAACTTGTCGGTTGGCTCGGTCCCATTGAGATGATTCTAGTTTATTAACTACATGTGATTCCAAAGAATAATCTTGATGTAATTAATTATACCTAGAGGATGGAGAAATTCCTAGGACAAATGGGTTCTGTCTGCAGAAGCATTCTATATGAGACAGTAGGTCTTTATATCATGAGATTTGTTTGTTTCAATATTACAACTTAGGGATGAGTATTTTAATAGTGGGAATGATATTGTGAAAAGATATAATAACCATGTAACATATAATAATAGGTATATCCGGCCTCTGTTATAAGACTACAAGATTGACAATGGTTCATTTAATTATTCGATAAATGGTTCTTCATTTATATTGTACATTGAACATGAACATCTACTATATTTACTTGTTATGTTTGTGACGATGTTGATGGTTCCCTTATGCGTTAGTTACTCACACCCAGCATAGGATTCCATGAAGTTGGGGTTCCCAATATGACCATTAATTATTCATCGGAATAATTTTGGAAGAGGCCTAGTATGATATTGATGATGGAGTTAAGCTACTCATGTGATATTGGATATTTAATTTGAGGTGATTCTTGAGGATGTATATGAGTCTCACATACCAATAATTTATTTTTTATCTTATTTTAATTTATATATGTTATTTTCCTAATTGGAATCTATTTATATATTATTATACAGGAATTTCCTTGAAAACTTTTACACATTCGGTATTTTTACTTATCATATTTAATCATATTTATATTATTGGGAAAAGATTGATGGTTAACATATCAGTTACCGTGAAAAATAATTATGGTGTATAGTCTACCTATTTTTCCGACCAAAACCCCATATACTCTACCTCTTCCATTAAAATATAGGATGGAGAACGAGAGGTCCTAGTATAAAACCCGTCTATGGCAATAGTAATGTGGCCACTAGTTTAATAATGTTATAATTGGGATAAATGGTGTTTTACTAATAAAGAAATTAATTATTTAAATCACTACAAGAATTTATATATATTTTTAAATATTTAAAAAATATTGGTTAGTTTTTTAAATTTTAAGAGAATATATTATTTTCTGTAAAATAATTTTATTAAAATTATTTATGATCATAAAATATTCTTTATAAAAATAAAAAAATTTAGGTGATTTATTGATATTATTAAAAGATAAATGATCATTATATAATTTTAAGAAATATTCATATAAAATATCCTTTTTGGTTGTAAAGGATGGTTTGTACTACATTAATCCATGGTTTTTGTCTATTCCCACTGCAATAATAATCCAAATCATATTATAGGATCTTTTTTCCTAATAAATATAGTGATTTTTTTGAACATTTATTTTCTATTTTATTTAATTTAAAAAATAAGGAATGGACTGATATATATATATATAACAAATATCATATATAAAATAATATTTTATTTATAAGTATGTTTTTTAAAAATTACAATCAAATTGGATATAGTGACAGAATGGACAAGTTATCCAAACTGCTCAAATATTATTTCATGAGAAAATTTAAAGGTACATGTGAATATTTTTCTAAAAAGGGTATGTTTCATTAATATATATATATATATTAATTTAAAATAATTAATATTTTTAACACAAAAATTTTGTGTCCTTCACATTGATGTGAAAAATACTGATCAAGCTGCACTAATATGACATGATTTGAGTATGAGGATAATAGAGTATTACAGTACAGGAAGAAGACCCCAATAGAATCTCTATGTATTTCATTATTTCTCAAAAACTAATATATAATGATCTATAGAAAACATTTACCACTTCATTAACATGCGTATAAGAATCCTTTAACATGTTATGGTAATGGATATGTTATTGAGGAATGGTTTATCATGTCATTATATAGAAATTTATTCTTCTATATGCCATGATTTTACTCATAAAACACCTTCTCTTTATATTCAGTATATCTCATGGTATAAAATTTCCATAGTATTTTATTTGAGATCAAATGGGGCCAAAATGGATACGATGATCAAAGTTAATGGTTGTATTCATTATATCAATTCATAAAGCTATTTTCCAAATATCCGAAAAATGATTTACTATATGATGAAGTGTACAAACCAAAATGTTGTCTTATATTTACCTAAATTATTTCATTCATGTGAATAAATTAATTCTAATGTTTGATCCAAAATTAATCCATTCATTTTCTATTATGAATCCTCATAGACGGAAAATTGTGTCACCCATGAACCCTAAAATATATATGTGATACTAATGAAATATCTTGGGGCATGATTGGTTTTGAAGGATAACAATTGAAAGTCATATACCCATGATAGGGTTTTTAAAGATAGACCCATAATTTCCTCCAATCCGAAATCTGGGAAGTCGGATCATCCCTTGAAGCCACATGTCTCAACTAAAAACCACACAAGTTAAACCATTACAAATAGAATACTCCAAGAAATCCCCATCATGTTATTTTTTAATATAAATATAAAAAATAGTGGGAATTATCATTTCAATTATCCCTCTATATATGTTTTTTAGAAGTACCCTATCATTAAAATGGTCTCTAGGCTAACCCATAATTGGTATATGGCCTAGAATATGTCACTCAAAAGCACCATATCACTCACTACATCATTATGGAAGTTATTCCCATGATCAGTTCATGTTGATTCATTTCTATTCATCTAGTTCCCTCACTAGGGATATTGTTGAACATTATAGTTAGTTTAATACATACAAGTCCTTAAACATATCTGTTCGAAAAATAATTTTCCAATCCATGTTTTTTCTTTTTGGATTTCCACCCCAACCAAATAAAATAATCTATATAATGAGGGATCTTCCACAACAACCTTCATGGACAGAACTAATAGACTATGGTCTTGGTTTTAATACATATTCATATTATTACTTTATAAAAACTCATGAAATTTCATTTTTTAGACCAATAAAATCATTGGTAATCTCTAATATGATTATAGTCTCAATAATATTAATATGCCCTAATGTCCCCAAAGGTGCATGAGTAAATATTATTCATTTGGTTACCTCAAATTCATTTGGAAGACATCATAGTCATAGATTATGTAAATTAATTTTTTTGTATATTCACCACTTGAACTCCTTTATCACCATAAGTATAATTTATCCTCTTTAATTTCCCAAATTCAATCAATCAAAATAATATTATTAGATTCTAAAATTAACATGAGTTAATATTCTCTTCATTGAATTTTCAATTTCCCCAATTTGATATTATCATATTGTTTTATTTTAATATTTTGAATATTTATTATTTTATTTCATGGAAACAAATTCATTTTTTGATTATTATCTTCTATTCCTCAAATTACAATATTCTTGATTCTCATATTTAATTTGTAAAATTACAAGAATATAAATGTTTCTCTTAGTTCCCTAGACTTCAAAGAATTTGTATCGCCCATGTATATTATTATATTTTTTTAGTTTAGATTCTTGTATGGGTTCCATTAAATTCCATTAGTTGATACACTATTCATAGTTCAGAAGACATCATGATTTTAGATATTCCACTTTGTGGGAAAAATTTATATCCTCTATCGCACCAATCAGGATTAATCAGAGAGCATTAATTCAATATAAATATAGAGAAGAAATATTTCAATATAAAACTATAATTATTTATATTTTAAATTATCATTAAAATACACACAATTAGACATTTTCATATGAATTTAAACAATAATACATTATTAGAATTTTTTAAAAACCATAACATATACAAACTTTTTCCATTTTCAATGTCTTTAAAATGGAATGAAATGGTATTCATCAAAAACCTATAAAAGTTAGGATGTGTCCTGTTAAATGGAAAAAAATTATTTGGTCATTAATTACCTTCATATTGATTTATATGAATCGGCATTCCTGGGCCAAATCCATCCACCACTACACCTACTACCTATTTAGTTGAAAATAATATAATGAGTTCCCATATATATAGTTTTCAATTATATGTAAATTAGTCAAATAAAATGGTTAATGGTATGTATCCACTCATACATAATGTTTTCTAAATTATTTTATAGTATAAAATTGATCACTTCCACAACATAGGTAGTTGATATTATGTTATGTGAAATATTTTATAAACGTACCGTAAATTTATAAGAGATCACTAGACAGAAAAATTCTACCACTCATGTGGATTGTTATAATAACATAATCATGATTTCCACACATAAATCAATATGTACAACTAACTCATCGTATTAGTCACCCTCCACACAAAGATGTTCCATAATAATTCCAAAATTAATGTAACTAAAATCAATATATCTCTGTTTCATTAATATTATGTATTCTCGTATAGATTGGATTATTGAAATAATGTAAATTTTAGGTAATTATATAATATTTTTATTGTTATTCCCTAAAAATTATTCAATTTTATTTTATGTGTGCAATTTTGAAAACAAAATACTGATTAATATTTCCTTATAAGGGAGTATTTTTCATTATTAATGAATTGTAATCTTCTTGTTTGATCTATATAAAATTCCACTAATGGATTACAAGATATAAATTCTAAAAAAATTACAGATTAAATATAAGAGAAAAACTATTATAGTTACACATATATAGCTATGAAAATTTAATATAAAAGATATTAATTTATTAGTGACCAAATAAATATGGTGTTTTAGAGAAATGATGTGATATTTTTATCACTAATATAATTTTTTAATTTTATTAGTCAGAAAATATGAATATTTATATTTGAAAAAAATCATTTATAATTTTAAATAATACCTTCCAAAACAATATTATATTTTAGTTTATTTGGTTTTATTTCTACACTTCAACATCATGGAATTTTTTAAAAAAAATTCAAAAAAATGTAATAAATATTAATAGGGGACGTAATTAATGAGAATATTAATAGAATTGGGTTAAATTGGGTTGGTATTTTATATGTTTTATGATCATTATTTTATATATATTTTTCCAAAAGCAATATTAAATGGAGATCTTTTAATATTCAATTATATGTTTTATTTATTAAAAAATTAGAAAAATAAATATAATTCAATATAATCGGCAGCCATTACACATGTTTTTAAAGAACATTTATATAATACATTTTAGTAATATTTTTGAAATTTATGATCATTGAAATACATTTTCTATTATATAAAATAATTAATAATAGACACCCTTTATTAATTATTTTTAGCACTAATAAAATATGACCATTATTAGTTCATTATTTTAGCACTTGTAAATAGTGACCATTATAAGTGTATTATTAATAATGATAAATTATACCCTCTATAATATATATATATATATTCACATGTTAATATATTGACAAATACAATATATATATATATATATATTATCATAGTTAGATAATTTTACAATAAAAAACCACATGAACAACATATTACACTATTGTGTCTAAACCTCATTCCTCTAACAAAATATTAAAAAGAAACCATATGGACCTTTATAATTCTTTTACCCATAGGATTTGAGGATTTAAACACCATTTTCTAATCCGAAGGCCTATATTTTTTCTTAAAAATTGTCATTTCAATCATAATACTACAATACATGTGCTCCTACCTTACCTTGAGAATTAATAATCAATTATATTACCTAATACAATGATGCAATAATTATATAAATATATTACATATTCCAAGAATTGGACGTGATATTTTCATCATTTGGGTTTATTACTATTAATTTTTTTTTAAAAATTCGGGTTTAAATATATGTTATAAATTAATATAAGATAAACATTATAAATAACATTTAAATATATTATATTTAGTTCATATTAATATTTAAATATTTATTTCAATATTTTTTTAATTATGTATATTTTTATAATTCTATGTTTATATAATAAATAAATTTAATTATATAGACAATATCAGTAAATATAGTTAAATTATAAATTATATGTTTTTTTGAATATTTAAACATGATTTATTAAAGTTATGGTGTATAATAAAAAATCATAATAAACCTTCTTGTTATATGTTTTCATTAATATAAGCTCAAAATAATGGATATATATATCACACATGTAAGAGAACCAAAGGATTACATGAATTTGAGATCACTATATCTAAATATTGGAAAATATCAGTTTTATTTACCACTAATATGGTCGTGGAGATAATGTGGTTTATATGTTCTTTGTCATTTGTAGAATGATTCGTGAGAAGGGTGAAAATTCAATAAATACTAACTAATTAAAGATGAAACCCTATCAAATCTAGAGCATTGAAATTTTAATGATAATTATTACAATTAAAGGTTATTAAATTCTCATATTCACATGTGTATATGATTTTTCAATTTCATGGGATACAAATGCTTAATCAATTTTTAACATTATATTTTAAATCTGGATATGTAAGAATAATTTCAATCTCTAAACATAAAAAATAAAAATTATCATATTTAGATAAAGTTATGTGGCATTATATTGGTGTATTGGGATGATCAAATCTGGAAGGAAATTTCCTTGTCTAGTAGATCACCAATCATGAAGGATGATAGTAGAATTTAATAGATTATATGGTATTATTCTAGGTTTTTCTTGGATGTTTTACTTTAAAACATTTTACCTAATTGATTCAAAATGAAGGAAAATGGTGGGAGAAATGTAGTGGATTTTGAGATTACATTTATAAAAACATTCTAAAAGTAGCTAATATTAGTGGGATATATTATCAAAAACTATTAAAGTGTAAATAATTTAAAAATTTATTATCAACGGTATCTCCCACATTGAGACGTTATGAATAGAGTATATAAACCTCTTAAAAATGAAAAAACAAATGTGGTTATAATGACCCCACAAAAACAATATCCATGAATGTGACATTGAAGATAAATTGGAAAAATATATTAACCATGTTTTTATTATTACTTTACCATAAAGATGTTAAAAATACCATTGAGGTACCTAAGGGGCTGAATTTTTTCAATGAAATTCATGTGATTGTTGGAAAATAAAAAAAATGGATCCCAAAAAATTGAGAAATCTAGTGGAATAAGAGTTCGGTCATTCTAAAATGGTTGTATAATAATATTATATGCCCATGGAACATTGTTAAATTGGCCTTTAATTAATTAATTTTTAACATGTTTTCTATTTTACAATGTTTTTTTCCTCAAACATATAACCTACTGAACAACATGCAGCAGTATCCAACTCTAGAACCGAGTTAGCAATTCAAGATAGGAAAGATCTATATAAAATTGATATTCATGATATTTATAATGGATTAATATCCACTCATTTATCATATTTCATGAAGGTTATTACCAAAATATCGACTGGGAATAAGTTACAACATAATCGTTGTATGAAATGTAAATCATAATCAGTTACAAATTGAATATCATCTATTAGAATTTCCATTGTAACCTCCCTCATCCTCTAACAGCCCACTCAAAAACCACATTATAAAACACCAACATGTTTTCATTGGGATATTAAAACTATTAATATATATAACTACAGTTAAATATTTTTTTTTAATAATTATGAAATAAGTATGTGGAAATCAATAAACACAATGATTTTGTGTATGTATTATGGGTACATTCATCCAAAAAAGTTGATTATTTTGTTTTGGTAAGAATTAGAGACTTACTAAAAGTAATATTTACACTAGTGAATAGAAAAATAGTTAAAAATTCTATAATATGGACTATAAAAAAATCTTCATTCCAAAGTGAATGAAGATCAATAGGCACTCATTTGAGAAAAGTAAATTCAGTGGATATAACCCCATATTACCATAGACCATCTACCAAGTATTTTTATTCAATTAAATCTTATTTAAAAAAATCTGGGATGATAGGGTTTCCATGATATTGATTCACCTATATGTTAGCTTCCATGATATGTGAGTTGTTTTATTTCTGATATCATTCACCATAGTAGTAGACTTACATTCATTCCATACGTTAATCCATCCTATGAGATTCTCAACATCAACCACATTCACGACCAAATTAATTTTAGAATAATTGAATCTAGTTTTACAACATGGAGCAACGAGACATCACATTGAAAATATAAAGTTATTTTTAAAGATAAAATCGTACCCCTAGGATCCAGTATTTACTCTTGAGGCACCATCCTTTTTATATTTAATCTATCCAAGAAATAAAGAAGTCTATTTAACTTCATGGGTTCAAAACATTAAAATAAAAATTTCATATGAACATAAAGATCATGTATATATATATCACAAAAACTAGCTTCGTGATCATTTTACCCTTTCAAGATGATATTGATTTTGGAAAGTGCCATTTGATGGAATAATAGAGTTCCCTAAGGAATTTTTTTATTAAGACATGAGCAAATCACATGAATATTTTCACTACTAGCCTTAGTTATAAAATTTTGCACTTGTTGTGAGATGGGAAGCCACATACAATCATTTAAATTATCCCTAATTCCAATAGTGCAGAAAATCATAACATCAAGGATATTAAACAATATTATTCATTAGGTTATTGCCTTATTAAGGGCGACCAAAATGTTGTTATTTTCCAATATTTATGTATTTTAGAGACAATATTATCCAATTATTATAGGTTTATATCTAAATTAATAATCATAATGTCAAAAATGAAGATTCGGAACAAAAAAAATCTATTTATCATTTATTGATAATATATTAACAATGTAATGCACAATAAACATTACAGAGTTTTGATCAATTTAATTTTATATAATAATGGTCATAAATACACTCAAGAACCCTTTTAAGAAAAATAATAACAAAACAATCATATTCAATATACAATTATATATAATAATGAAAAGGGTACACCTCACTTCATGTTTACCAATATCTAGATCATACTCCTTAAAAATTTTATAATTATCTAGGATAATGTGAATAAAATCCCCTTGAAAAATTATGTTTCTACATTTTTGTCAAAATAATGTAATTTATTTTCAATGTTCAAAACATAGTGTATGAATACCTAAAAAATTATTAATGTGGATATTGAAACATAGGAAAATGATTTGGATAAAAATCCAAATATTATTAATGATGAGTTTTATATCTAAAATTTCAATAAATATGTGATATTTTCATCTCAATTAAATTCATTGATCAACATTAAAATTGTGAAACATAATTGGATATTTTATAATAAAATACACTGTAGTGGTGTTTGAATAGAAGAATTCTTCATCAATCTCCACATTCCTAAAAAAAATTATCAACCTACCACATACTTGAATGCTAAAAGTGATTTTTTTCCTCTTGTATAGGGAATATTATGGAGTATATTGTGGATTATAATAATGATATCTATAATTATAATTACATAAGTAATATTATTAACATGAGGTATGTAAAACCATCTATTATTGAGTAATCTAATAAAAAATGAAAACTAAATTTCTTGATCTACATGACATAAAAAATGTAGTTTTGTTTATAATACATATAGTGATACTAGAAACGATTAGTTCACCAATATATTTTTTTAAATTGGACTACTATTGAGTTCATAATTACTTCCTACAGATGATTTATATATTCATAAAATTGAATATTTCCCTAAATTTATCAAGTCATATTTTTTCCCATTTCTAAAAATACATTTTCGAGAAACATTGAATTTTTTATGATTACAATGTTTTATAAAATAGTTTTTATGAGATAGTAAAATTCGAGACACAAGGATATATTTGATAACAAATAATATTATATATAAAAATAATAAGCTATTTTTTATAGTATGAAATACCTGGAATACATAATCACTACTTCTAAAAGAATAATTATTGGATGAAATCATAAAAATAAGGTGTTCCTTTTCAAAAAAAAAAATTATTTGATATAGGAATTTTACATTATCAATTATAATTGCATTTTTGTTATGAAAAAAATATTGATTCAATGATACATTCACTACCAATTTTATGAACATATTTAAATATATTAAATATTTTATTCTTTAAAATGTCTATTAGATTGATAATATCTATGTTTTTTTGGTTTCCTGCAAGGATACACATTAACAACTATTATCATTATCATATCTGTGTATTACCTTAAAATATCAATTCATATTATACTGTTATTGGGATCGTTATATATTATACATGTTCTAAAAAACATAAAGGCCCCATCTCACATTTTTTATTTTCATTAATTTAACAATTTATTATCATGGGATCCTGAAATAATAGATTCCCTAAATTATACATCAGACCAATGTGTTTAGATCAATAGATATCATATCAATTGGAAGAAATCAAATTTCTTCATTAAACATAAATATACATTAAAAGAAAATATTCCTATGAAAATTCAACAAAAATAATGGTATGAAATTTTTTGATTCTTTATTTCATCATTTCATTATTGTTTGGATGGAAAAAATATTTCCTTTTTTGGTATTATTATCAAAAAAATAAATGGAGAAGTTATTTTTTAAATGATATGGAAATCATACCTATTTTAGAATCTCCCCCATCAAAGGGATTATATTACTTAAAAACCATATCAATTCAATGTATATAAACATACTCACACACTCGACAATTGAATTCATAGGATTGTAAAAAAACATAAATTGGATTTTTAGTATCATTGAGATAAAATCCATTAGTATTTGTTGAACTATTTGTTGTAAATCCCTCTAGGATGGTGGGATGGGTATGAAAATTGTGAAAATTTTAACTGAGACACCCAAGGATCAATTTATCTTATGTTCCTATGGGAATATATTGAATCCAATAATTTCATTAATTTGAAATTCATTCAGTGGATTGTGTCATGTTCTACAAAAATGATTTTTTGCACTATATAGCCAGTAATTAAAAAATATTACTATATACTAGAGATAACATCACATTTGAAAGCCAAAATGAATGATGAACTATCATTCGAGTATAAAAATGGTAATGTGATTCCCCTTCAATACTACTTTATGAGGTAGGTGTTGGACCATGGAATTTTGATCACAGAAAAAATTTACTCATCCATATATGAAATCCATTTCACTAACAACGTGGTAATATAATAACTCTATGTTTCATATATAAAAGACCTATTTCTTCAGTAACATATGATACATGGAACCATTAAGTGAAATTTGTGTTAAAATCACTTATCGGGTAGGCCCGCAGACTTATCAAGGAGGGTTCAATAGTTCGATCTTACAAGGGATTCTCGATTATAATATTTTTTCATATAAAGAT
This sequence comes from Viscum album, assembly GCA_963277665.1. Lineage (NCBI taxonomy): Eukaryota > Viridiplantae > Streptophyta > Magnoliopsida > Santalales > Viscaceae > Viscum > Viscum album. The sequence goes on along the minus strand of OY728143.1, from coordinate 48,493,471 downwards.
ATTTTTATAATAAATTGACATGATCTATGAATCTTATTTCAAAATGTGCTTTTATCTATTCAATGTGGAAATTTTATAAGGAAGGTTAATACTATTTTGAGTTATCCTTAATCTAATGATTCTTCACTAGTTTTTTATTATCTATAGACATAAATGTATTTGAAATTTTGTAGTTTAAAGATCCTATATTTCTACACCTAGTTGTTTTAGGAAATAACCTTTGAAACATATGAATGAATGAAATCATTTTAATTTCGTTTTTTAATGAAATATTATATCTCATTTGAAATATTGGAATCATTCTGTTGTTGATAATAATAATTTCCACCTAAAAATAGGTTGGATTTTCATCTTATAATCCATTAATATGTATAACGTAGTTATATATGTTTTGTTAGGTAATTCTAGAAATTTTTTTTAATAAACATTATATTTATAGAATTAATAAAAAATAATTACATATACTCATATGTTTTAGAAACCTCATGGGGTAATATGGATCGAGATCAATGGTGATAGAATTGATAAAGTAAACGTAATACCTAATAGACATGGAAGCATGTCTATGAACCATAATTTTGAGGTTCATTAAAGATTAAATATACATTATAGATACTATTTTGAATTTGAAACTAAAATATATGCGGTCATCATTTCAATTAAACTTTTTATATTCATGATATTGAACAATTTATATTGTATTTTTTAAGGTGCATTTATATTGCATTACATCACGCTCAAAAGAATATAACATCCACGGATTCTATTAGTTTATTTACAAAGATAGTTTGATCTATTGTAATATCATCATATTCATAGTGTTGGATATATTTAGTGAGTTAAATAATGACACTGATATTTATACAATCACTGTATAATGCTTGAGTAACTGAACAAGGTATCATTTTTTGCTGTGAAAATTTTAGGAATCTATATTCTGTGATTTTTATTAAACTAATTCTTATAAAATTTTCAAATATTTTTCAATTAATTTTTTCTCATACTATGTGATGATCCTTTATTTGTAATATATGTACCAAAATAATATAAAATTTATATTCTGACAAAATAAAATTTATAATTCCTTCAACTATATTAGAAAAATTTATATGTAAGTATAATACAATATAAATTTATTCAAATACATTTCAATTAAAATTTATAAATACATTATCAAATTAAATTAATATTAATTTAAATATATTCATTTATATAAAAATATATTAAATTTATTTTAAAAAATATATATTTACATATATAAATGAAAATATATTAATTATATGTTATATAGGTTAATATAATAATATATGTGGTTATATGATTGTATGAATATATTATTTTATTTGGAATCTTAAATATAGATTTACCCCACTTGAAAATCTCATCATGTGTAAAATGTATCGAATTGTGAAAAATATGGGGATGATGATTAAGGGAGGGGGATCAAGCATAAAGATAGAGGCAACAAATAAAAAAAAATATTTCAATACTCTATGTGATATGGTTAATTAATTATAAACTACAAATTCATGATTAATGTCATGCATCTTGTATATAAGACTTTATTACAAACTCAATTCCTTCCCAATGGAAAAATAATAATTTGGCGATATTAGTTCTATGAAATGTACCATATATAAGGGATCATTTTATAAGGAAATGTGTTAGAATGATTAGTCTTTAACAGTTAGAAGGTGATCACAAATTTTATAGTAGTTCACACATAGGTAATGATGAAAAGACCCATTAATTTGTATTATAGTAGTAACATGGCCCACACCTATAAGGGGTATTGTATAACATTGGAATATTGGGTGGATTTTCTACTATAGTAATATATGTTACATAGAAAACTGCTTTAATGTGTTATCTTTTACATGATAAGGTTTCCTTATATTGGCCAACCTATGAAATTATGGCACCGTAATAGTGGGAAGAAATTTCTCCCCAATATTTTCATGTGTATTTTTTATAATAATGAAAATCCTTATGTTTATCTTCTTTCAAATTTTATAGTATTTTGCCTTATTTATAGAATCTTTTTTAATTTTTGATCCCAAATTTCATAAAAAACTATAATTGATACTATGTGATGTATATCAATGTTATAATAGACTACTTTAATGATGAAAATGATAAAAGGAAAATTGACAATCTATATGTTTAATGTATCTGACTTCTTTTTCTAGATAATTCATAACATCGACTATAATTGGAGAGAAATTAGGCCATTGAAACCATGGAGTATAATTCTAAATGATATTTAATACAATTAGAAAAATATAGTTTTCAATTAGTCCATTAGAGTTGTTATATATTTCAATACATGGAGTATAACTTGTTTAAGGAGTTGAAAGTATTAAAAAAATGATCATTAGTTACTTGAAAAAAAAATTACTCAAAATAAAAAATGAAATAAATAACATTAATTGAAGGTGGGTAATAAACATTTATTTGAACACATTAATAAATAATACAACATATAAATAACCAAACCATTATTTTTTTCTAGTGTATACTTGGGATTATGAATCACTATACACTTATGTTAATTTCTACATTTTATCCAAACAATTTAGTACCACTCATTGTAAAGGAATAATGATAAAAGTAACTAAGAAATAAAAAATAAATAAGAGATAATATTACCATTTTAATGTATTAAACGATATTATATTTTCCCTGAGGATACTCACAAATCATTTAATTCATTTAACCAAACATCACATAACATTAATTTTATTAAATAATGATACGATTAGTTTCTTACATTCAATCGATCATGAATTTAACACTTAAATTCAAATCTATTATTATCCATATATTTAATAATGACATTATATATAGTATATATATGAATTAATATTTAATTTTAGTATTTCATTTTAAATATTATAATGTCAAAAACATAAATAAAAACACTTGTTATAAAAACACATCATACGTTGTAAATAAATAATAGTAATGGTATGTTATAATTGTATCTTTTTATATGGTCATATAATGATTTATATTATATTTTCACACTTAAAAATATTTTCTACATTAATTATGATCACAATTATCATAAAATATAATTATTTTACATGTAAGACTAATTTTCCATTAATTATATTAATATACATTGAAAAGGGACAATTTTATAATTTTTTAAATTACCGTAAAAACAATTTTTTTCTGTTTTAACATTAATTATTGTAATGAAATGAATCATCTAGACACGTTACTTTTCCATATTATAAGATGGGAGTGTTTCAGGGGTGGCCTGAGGAGGTCCTACAGAGGTTATGGATATGGCATTATTGTAAAAGGAAATCTAGTGTGTGAAAGGATGATTTGGGATGTTATTCATGATTTTAATCTTATGTGGATGTCACTCATGACTTATATGTGGTGGTGGAGTATTATTTTAAATATATTCAATTCATAAAATGGTAACTCCAGACATGAAATAAATTCTATCCAAGGTTACGTTAATTTTAGAATATTTTCTAGATATAGTGAATTCTCTGCTTGTATGTGTTTCACCAATTGAATTTCATACACACATAGAAATCATGATAGGAATATGAAATTTATAACATTAATCAATATATTTAGTTCCTACTTATATGGGTGGTTTTCTTTTATAACCTCTCATTCTATACTCAATTCCTTCATGTTTTGGGAGAACATATTACTATTTTGGGGGATCATTTCTCCCATCACATTTAGGGTTGAACATTGGGATATAAAAGATGATTAGTAGTGATCTCATATAAATTCATCACCCTTAACTACACATTCTTTTTGGATTTTTCATCAATGGATTCAAATATATGGCTTTTTTGGGATGTTTTTGGTTTAGTTTTTATACTCTCTTACTGTGGTTTATTTTATTCCATTTTTTCATTGTGATTTTTTTGTTATCAGACTATTTCGTATTACCTATATATAATAAATATAATCAAAATAATATTATTTTAGGTATTTAATCCCGATTCTATATTTATTTATGTGTTATATATGGGGATTTCATTATTTATCATTCTTTTGGGTGGATTATAGGGTTCTTCCTTTAGAATATAATTAATTATTAAATATGTTAATAATGGGGATTGGGAGAAATCACGTTCTTTTACTAAATTTATATTTTTTTATGATTTGTGCATCCATATATTTTATAATAAAAAATAATGATTGTTGGGATCCTTTACTGTGAAATTGTTGATGTGTATGTGTGAGACCCTTATTTCTATGACAATTGAAACCTCCCAGGATAAAAGGATAATGATTTATCATGTTTAAAATTAATTAATGAAAATTAAAATATCATTTTATGATAATAAACATGATAAATTAGGAATAATTTTAGAAAATAAATGTTTTTTAGATTTAGTATGTCATTATAAATGTGTTTATATTTGATGTGCTTCCTTGTCTGTTCTGGGCTATTGTGTGGTTTACATGTGGATGGATGGGCAGTTAGGTGTGTGGGGATATGATATGATTGTGTTAAAATGGGGTATAGCATGGGATCATTTGGGATTGTGATGTAATTTTTTGGTGTTCTTTGGTTGAGATTGTTGTATTTTTAAATGTCATGGAATGAATGATGGGATGTTGTGGTGATTTTTGATTTGTGATTGGTGACCTATTTCATGGAATGGTTGTAGTAGTTTCTTGGATTTCTATAGATCAATAATTTATGTTTAAATGAAATGAATAAAATGAAAATGAATAATTAAGTGTTAGTAATTTTTTTGTATTTGTATTAGATGAATTGAATAAATATATAGGGTGTGAAGATATTTAATGATGGGTTTGGAAATTGAAGGTGGGAATGTTGTTTCTAATAGTTTCGCTAAGGTGTGCATCTATCTGTGGGGACGCGCTGGCAGTTGGCATGTAATCCTTCATTCCAAAGGTGGGAAATATCCCTGACTTATTTAGAGTAATTTTCTCTTTGATCGAAATGGGATGATGGGATGTAAATTCCTCTTTATATGGGTGCATCCTCGGAATTCTTCACATAAATCAGGTCTCCATTAAAGATTACGACATTGTTCATTAAACTCTACCATAGTGCCATATAATCATGGATGCTGGTTAATTACCCTAATTCTGTTAAGAAATTACAATGGGTCATCCAAGGAGAGAAACCTTCCGTCGAGGGTTTAGTCGCGCCGGAGATTGCCGGTGTGTATGGATGTTGAAACAATGATGCATATGGTTTTATTCCCATTATGATATAGATTCTAGAGGGCGAAGAAGTCCAAGGCATCCCACGTTGAGTGTGAGTAATTATATTCCATGGGCATATACCTATGGGTTTTCTCTGCCTCTCATGATAACACAGGGTATGCCACAAGTTTAATGTCTAGAAAAGAAGGATTAAAATGATTAGAACACTGATAGGAGTGGATGAGATGGGTACATACCTAATTGGGAGCACCATCAGGGCTTACTGAATGAGTGGATCAAAACGTACGATAAGTACATATATATGAATGATTGTTCCTTATAAAGGGGAGGCCATAGTTTACCTTTAGCTAGGTTTGATCCTTAGGGAGGTTTCGTATATACCATGTCCCTAGAGATAGGGATCAAAACCCACGTTGTCTGAATGGATGATGAATCAAGGTGTACAAAAAGGACAACGTCCTAGAAAAATGATGGGGCATACACATGGATTGCATCCCATCACAAGAGGGGAACTCTTTGTTTGATGGTTATGGACATCGTGTCACTTGTTCATGGTATGATTCCAAAGGGAATGTCGTGATCTCACTAGAATGTTGCAGCCTGGGTTGGAATCAGGATTTATAATGGATTATTAGGCGATTTTTATGAATGTGATGAGATGGAACCATAGTAAAGACGACATTGTTATTTGGCTTGATCATCAAAGAGGCTTCATACATATCCATTTTTAGGGAATCTATGTCCACATAGTTTGGTGGGGTTATGGGAAACCAAAATAGGCGGACCATGAGAATGGACTCATGGATAGGACCTAGAAGAATTCGACCCTCGAAGATGGGGCATGACCTCCCCGAATCCCAATCGCTAAAAGAGATACTATGATTAGACATGAATTATGGGCTTGATCCCCATGAAGATTTCATATGTATTTATGTAGCAGGGAATCAAATTCCATGTAATTGAGGACATTGGGTGGAATTAGGTTGTACACAATGGACAGAGACTCGATGAACTATTGGGGGTTACATGTGGTTAGCATCAAAAGAGGCACTCTGGTGCCACTAAAGGATGAGTCAAGGATATTGGTCCCAACAAAGGGGAAACTAAACTGTACTAGTTTTTGGGTTTAACCTTAGGAAAGATTTATATGTACCCTTTCTAGGATCCAAGGATAAAAACCATTTTAGTTTGAATAAGTTTACTAATGTTTTGGGTTGAACCTTAGGCATGCTTCCTACATACCCTATTTAGCTAACATTGATAAAAACCCACTTAGTTCAGATGGGTACAGTTTAATGTCATGAAGGAAGAGAAGGGTATATGGTTTAAGGTCTCGTGGGATTAATAAAAACCAACATGAAGTAGTGGGTACTTATGTATTTTGGGCATGAACCTCAATGACACTTCCTACATGTCTCTCCTAAAAGGAGAAAATATCAAAGTCCACATAGTTCAATATGGGGAGCTTCAGACATACATGATAAGGCAGACTAGGAAAGATTCCATGGTAAATTATCACACTAATCCAAGATGAGTCATGCTCGTTGTGAGAAACATGGGGCAATAAATTCATAATGATCAGGTTGTGAATGGTGTGTCTGCGGGGAATAGAGCGAGGCTAAAGCATGGATTGTGGCCTAAAGAGGAAACATGTGCTTTTGATTGGTTAGTGGACCAATGATAGAACATGGTATTATACACAGAGGTCGAAGGTGGTGGATAATGAGACCTACTATAGGATGGATTCCTCAAAATGATAAATCCTAAAGTGAGAGGGATGGGGTAATGAACTCTCCACTATCCTTTCTGTACGTAAGTAGAGAAGAGGATATAGGATGATACCTCCCTCAATAAAGGATATGTTATTACACCAAGATGGTTTCCCTCCCCCATGGATTTATGGTGTTCCCGGAAAAGAGGAATTAATTCCATGTGAGGAACATCTCACTCTCGTGGGGACCGATCGGCATGGAAAATGCCCAAGGAGGGGAACCCCATGTATATTTGATAGGTATATGCTACAGTTTAATGTCATTTTCATTGGATGATGGTGATTAAAAGTATAACGCCATGCATCTCAAATGTTGGGGACTCAATCCTCACCCCTATTACGTACATAACTGGATCATTTTTTCCTTGGTGAAGAGAAGGCATATGAAAATTATTTGGGAGATGGGGTTATAGAGTGATCCATTTAGGGGATCATGTTAGCATGGCTAGGAGAAAAAGGAAATAGTTGTTAGCATTCCTACTAAAAGAAGCATGAGGCTATGAAATTCAATATGAATCACTACCTATGGGACCTTGAAATCAATCACACGAGTCTGAAGGTCCATATAAGATAGGGGTGGGTAATTAATGATATGTTAAAAAGATTTTCCTCATGAAGAAGATGAGATTCACGGTGTCCAAATGCATTCTAAAGAGGATTCCCCTTGTGTAGGGAAAGGACATCATGAAGTCAATAGGCTTCACGATGGGAAATGGATTCATCAAAAGGATGGTCTTCATGAAGAAGGTGGTATCCATGAATATAAACCCCTAATGGAGTGGATCATCACCTTTTAAAATGTATCATTGATTGGAGAGAGATTTGAGATGGCTCTAAACTTCACAAACATCGAGCACCCAGAATGGGATCCTTTTTATACAAAGGTAATAAGCGTTCACGAAGGGAATCTATACCATAGGTGGTCGCTGGAAAGAACATAGAGAGGTCCATCTAACATAGGCCATGAACCTTTGGTGATAAATCTTAGGATATTTTGATGGTGTATTTGGAAAATGTGCTTGGAATAATAATGGGATGAGTCACAGTTGTTGTGATGGGGCGAGCCTTCTATTTAAAGGGATCCATGGTTGACGAGGGTCATAGAACCCTCCATAGAGACAAGAGATTCTGCATAGAGAAGCCACTCGGTCGGCCAATATCAGACTCATAGAAAGAGTTTATACACCACAATGAGGCTCATCTAAACAACAATCACATAGTGGGTCGTGGAGGCCAGTGATAATACATAGGGGATATGGGTCAACGTCAAACATTCACCTGGTAGTGACACCACAAATCCTATCACAACTATGGACTCATGGAAATGCAACAACCATGGAGATATTTTTGTGAATGTGCACCTTTGGGATGGCTTAGAGGGACTTAAGCCCCTTTGGAGTGTAGAGCCACCCTACAACATCCTTTATTCTTCTCACGGAGTGGGATAAATTTTTTGTGTGCCAAAAAATTTCCCCCCTTTGAATTAGAACCAATGAAAAGAGATATTTTAATTTTGAGGGCAAGACAATGAAGATAAATGGAAAATTTAACCTATGTCGTATCGTTGAGATGGGTCGTAGAGGAAGGTGTGAAGCTACCTCCCAATGTTCGGTGTATTGATGATTCACTAAATTATCTTCATGAAGAGGCATTGTTCTACCATGGTGAAGGGTGATGTGAGGATCCTGGGGGGGGGTCTTCATAAAGTGTCTCAGGCATTCCACATGAAACCGACACCCACCAATAATATGTAATCGGGTTTATAGTGTTTTATCTACATCTTGATATTTCAGAACGATAGTTTGTGGCCATTTTCTTCGAAAAATGATCTTCTTCCCGAATGATTTAGTGAACCGAAGTACTTTGGTCTAGTGAATCATGAATGATAGTCAGCAAAACAGGGCATCATGATCCATTAATTTCTTTCAAACATAGGAGAATCCAAATCTTCTTCATGAAAAAGAGGTGGGGTGTGATGTCCTCAGAAGAGTTCTTAGAGAATAGTCTTCTCGAATGCTTGTTTTCTCATCTTTTGTGCCCCAACCAAAATTCCCCTAGTCCTAAAATCCAATGGAAACTCATGTAGTTGTGTGATAAGTTTGTGTAGATGCATTTGAGAGGGATGCCATGAAAAATAACATAAAAATAGCTGAGTATATCTGGTGTACTTATGATCACAAATAGTTGAAGGAGCATCTGAAAGAGGTGAAGAGGGAATAATCATTGTGTAAGAGCCTTCCATTATATGGTTTTGACTTTCATGATGATGTATCCATCCCTGAAAATAGAAAGGATGATCTAGACAATTGGTTTAGAAGAATCCCCAAGCAACACCAGTGGTATTGGATTGCGGATCGGCGTAACAGAAAAGATCATACTCCAGTTATAGTTCATTGGTTTTACAATCATATTAACATTTATCGATGGAAATTAAATGGTATATAAGACATTCTTACCCTATAGATTACAATAATAATGGCTTGGCTTAGAAATCTAGGAATTGGGTGGATCATAAGCTGATACATGCACTGGTGTGGACACCTGACCAACTAGTTTTCTTGACCAAATTGGGTGTGGTCATACTATAAAGAGTTTGATAACGTCCTGGGGTGGTTTCGCTTGTATAATGTATCTTGGGACTCCCAGTTTATCATGTGTGAACTGAGGGAGTTTATATTAGAATTACAAATCCAGTTCTCGCATGATATCAACAGTATCCATTTGCATCATGGGGAGGTTGGAAATAGACTCTAGGACCTCCATAGGATTTATAGTATCCCTTAATTAGGAGATTTTTTTGAGGAGTTCCTCCATTCAATGAAAGACGTGGGGTATAGAGAGAAGATACCTCCTTTGGTGATGGAATTGGGGAGGCTAGAACCAGGAACATACGAGGTTAAACAAAAAACCTCAGACATCCTTTCTAATAAGTGGTTTAGTTATTTATCTAATTTCCCCCAAAAAATGGGATCACTACTACCAAAACCCCAATATGCCCAAAAATAGATTAATGGGGTAAATAAGATTCATACTAAAAGATACAAGAATATAACAGGTGGAAAACTATTGGGATACAACATCAAGACTGAGCAGTGGCCGATAGTCTGGATCGCAAGGTTTATCTTAATGCTGATATGTTGGTGGATATTACCTATCAGAGATAACCAAATGGGGGTGAGACCAAGTTTATTTATCATGGAGACTCAGGTGGCTGGTGGGGACCTCATTTAACTAGATATATCGGTGCTAGAAATGTTGAACCATATATTATGGTACATTTTGTGAGGGAAAGAGGACGTTGTAGGTGTGTGGGCCACTCATGTTATTGTATATATAGATTGCAACACACATGGGGGAGATGAATATATTATTCTCATCACGCAACCACTACTAAAAAAGGGGGCATTGAAGCCCCCCCCCCCCCCCCGAATCGGGCGACCGCCATTGGCGGTCACTATAGATATCTAATAGAGACCGCCAATGGTAGTCGCTAGCCTTGATAAAAAAAACCCGAGCCTTTTTGCACCCCCCCCCCCCCGCCCCCCTCTCGATCGAACCCCCGGCTCCCCCCCCCCCCCCGTCCCCCCACCCCCCCCCCCCCCCCCCCCCCACGTTGCCCCCCCCCCCCCCCCCCCCCGACGCCGCCCCCCCCCCCCTCCCCACCACCCGGCCTCCCCTACTCCCCCCCACCCCCCGCCGCCCGGCCCCCCGTCGCCGCCCCCCCCGATTCCGCCCTCCCCCCCCACCTCCCGGCCTCCCCGCCGCCCGGCCTCCCCTGCCCCCTGGCCTCCCCCGCCGCACGCCCTCCGCCCCCTTAGCCCTCCCCCCCCACCCCGGACGGCTCCGGCACCCCGACAGCCCCCCCCTTGCACCCCGGACCGCTCCCCGCACCCTGGACGCCCCCCCGCACCTCAAATAGCCCCCCCCCCCCCCTCGTTGCCCATCCCTCGTCCCCTCACCGCCTCCTCTCTTCCAGCTCCCCACCGCCGCCGCCGCCCGTCCCCTCCCTTGCTACACCTACTTTGGCTCCGGCTCCCCTTCGCTACCTCCTCTCTCTCGCTACACCGCCTTCGGCTCCCCTCCCTTCCAGGTTTGTATCTCAATCAGGTAACATGGGCTTTTAGTTACATTATTATTTTATCAATGGTTCGTAAACAGAAGATTAATATTTATTTTAAATATAGTTGATTTGAAAAATGTAAATGTAATAAGTATTGTGTAAATGTTTGTTATACAGATATAATTATGGATAAGACTTGGATTGATCTTCCAAATCGAATGTCTAGAGAATATTTCAATGGAATTATGCAGTTTATTGACTTCACGAGAGGATTTGAAAGTGACTATATTAGTTGTCCATGTAGAAAATGTGCTAACAGATATCATTTCACACGAGATACTGTGAGGGAGCACCTTTTCTTTAATGGATTTCTGAAAAATTATAAGAGTTGGGCTCATTATGGAGAAGAATATGTTCATTGTAAAAATACAGATGCAGCTCAGATGGATGTTGATGCAAGGATGACTGATCCAATGCATGAAATTCTTACTGAAATGGTACGTGGGATTGATCCTGAAGGCATTGACATCCAGAATCTTGAGACCGGTGAGATAAATCTTCGCTCTGGTGCAGATCGTGATTCGAGGAGGTTTTATGAAGCACATGATGATGCGAAAACATAATTATATCCTGGATGTACTTCTTACAATAAACTGTCGTTTATCATGGAGTTGTTGCATTTGAAGACTTTGAATAATTGGTCAGATACATCATTCGACATGCTTTTGGTTTTATTGAAAAAAGTTCTTCCTGTAAACGCTAGGATTCCTGAGTCGTATTACTATGCTCGTAAGTTGACAGAGAACTTAGGTTTTACATATGAGACCATAGATGCATGTGAAAACAATTGTATGTTGTTTAGAAAAGAAACTGCCCATTTGGATATTTGTACGGTTTGTGGTGTTTCCAGGTGGAAAGAGAACAGAGGAAATAATACTCATCAAAGTCAGATTGCGATATAGGGGAAACCGATTGTCGTAAAGCAAATGCATTACTTTCCCCTTAAACCGAGGTTGAAAAGATTTTTTATGTCATCTAATGTTTCTAATTTAACGAGATGGCATGCAGAAAGAGTTCATGAAAGTGATATGTTAACCCACCCGGCAGACTCTCATGCATGGAAGTACTTTGATAAGAGACATCCCGACTTTGCTAAAGATGTTCGTAATGTCCGATTGGGATTGGCAGCAGATGGTTTCAATCCATTCAAGTCTATCATTGGTGCAACTCATAACTCATGGTCCGTGGTGTTGGTTCCATAAAATCTTCCTCTGTGGCTTTGTATGAAGCAACAATTTATATTACTTTCCACTCTTATTGATGGACCTAAAAGTCCGGGTGATAAGATTGATGTTTACCTTCAGCCATTGATTGATGAATTGAATTAATTTTGGGGCGATGGTGTGCTGACTTATGACTGCGAAACGAATGAAATGTCCAAACTGCATGCTGCTTTATTGTGGACAATCAATGACTTCCCAGCTTATGCAAATTTATCAGGCTGGAGTACGAAAGGGGAATTTGCTTTCCCTTGTTACAATAAAAGTAAAAAATCTATATGGCTTAAACATTCCAAAAAATGGGCACACATGGGTCATAGGCGTTTTCTCCCTCCTCAGCACAGATTCAGAAAGGACAGAGTGACATTTAATGGTTATAGAGAGTTCAGCCCTGCACCAAAGATCATGACAGGAGTCGAAATGTTATTGCAGATTGAGGAAGAAAACATCCGCACGGTATATGAAATTCAGGATTTGGTGGCTCCTCCGGTACGTAATATTCAGGCTGCGGGTAGGCAGCGCAGTCACAATTGGAAAAAGTAAATTATTTTTTATAGTCTTCCGTATTGGAAAACTAACATGTTGAGGCATAATTTGGATGTCATGCACATTGAAAAAAATGTTTGTGATAACATATTGTGAACCATTTTAGGTGTCAGTGGAAAATCAAAGGACCATGTTAATACACGCCGTGATTTGGACGAAATGGGTTTATGGAAACAGTTGCATTTACATTTAGTTGAGTGAAACAAGGAATATATGCCTGCTGCATAGTATACGATGACTATAGAGGAGAAAGAGACATTTCTTTCCATTTTGAAGATGGTCAAGGTGCCTGATGGTTATTCTTATAATATTTCAAAGTGTGTGAATCTGACGAGCAAAAACATTGCAAGGGTTGAAAAGTCATGACAATCACATATTACTTCAGCAGTTGATTCCAATCGCAATTTGTGATTGTCTATCCCCTAATGTTGTTCATCCCTTGATTGAGATGAGTAATTTTTTAGACAGCTTTGTTTAAGAAATCAACAATTGAGTGATTTAAAAAGTTTGCAGGACCGAATTGTACTTAATCTTTTTCACTTTGAGAAACTTTCCCCCCCCCTCATTTTTCGATGTTATGGTCCACTTGACAGTGCACCTAACTGATGAAGTAATGGCTGCTGGTCCAGTGCAATTCAGGTGGATGTATCCTATTGAACGGTATTTGAGTACATTGAAAAGATTTGTACTCAACAGAGCTCGTCCAGAGGAATCAATAGCCAATGGTTATTTGATGGATGAGTGTACTACCTTTTGTGCAGAATATCTTATGGATGTTGAAACAAAATTAGATAAACCCTCTCGGATTCATGATGGTCCAGTTGGAGAAGGAACCACATTTGATATGGACAACATCGAGTGGATACAAGAACATCGATATATCTTGTTCAATACTCCATCAGTTGCACCATTAATGCAGTAAGTATCTTATCAATGTGCTTATATAACATTTACATGTTTTGTTTGCATAAGATGATCATTTAAACATCACGTTATCATTTGCAGGAAACACATTAATGAGATAAAAAAGATATGCATCGTGCGACTGAGTTGCAAATTCAACAATCTCATTATGCGTCATTTCATGATTGGTTCAAGGATTATGTATGTATAAATTGATTTTCATTATGAGTGAAGTATTATACTAATTCATTCTACATATATCAGTATTGATTTTTATAAATTATGTAGGTTCGTAAGCTGAGGGAGTTAGGGGACCCCACGCTACCTGAAGTATATATCCAACTGGCTGAGGGTCCATCTATAACAGCTCGTTGTTATAAATCTATTTATGCTAATGGTTTTCGATTTCACATTAAAGATGTTGACGACAAATGAGCAACACAAAACAGTGGCATCAGTTGTCCCTTTGTCGATTCTGGTTATTACTATGGTCAATTGATAGACATCATTGAAGTTGTATACACACACGGTTTGAAGTACATATTATTAATGTGTAATTGGGTTGATCCAGTGCGTGGATGTAAAGTCGATCACTATCAGTTTTCATTGGTGAATTTTAACTATATGTTATACAGAAATAATGAACGAGTTGAGAATGAACCTTTCATTTTGACATCACAAGCGGAACAAGTATTCTTTGTTACTTTGTCTTCGGATCCAAGTTGGCAAGTTGTTGTCAAAATATCTCGGCGAGGAGTGTTTTTATTTAAAGAAGATGAACCCGAGACTGTTCTGTTTGTTTACCAACAACTTGATCAACATACCGTAGTTCAACGTGAAGAAAATATTTATTGGGTCAGAGCTGTTGTTGAAGGAGAAACGGTCGATTTTCATGCTTAATGAAAGGTATAATTGTTTTCCCGCTATTCAGTAGAATTTCCTAGGATATAATAAATTATCTAATCATTTTATAAATCTTTATAAGTTTTAATCCTCACTTTTGTAAGTTAATTCAATCATAAATATTTAGGTTGTTTTTACTCTTGATTTATTGATGTTATGGTCGGTGTATCATCCCTTGGAGGTATTCTTCATCTGATTCATGTTCTGCTTGAATTTTTATTAGTTCTATCTGAAATTTGGCTATGCATTGACTGGTTTTGTACATAATTTGTATATCTGTTTTGTTAACTTTCTACATTTTTAAAATTCATTCACAACTAATTATTCAATCCATTTTTTGTTTGATTAACAGTTGTAAAAGTTTGATTTTTTAAGAACAATCCAATTTATCTTTTAAACACTTTGGACTCATTACTGATGTTTTCTATTACTGCAGACATGTCAGGGGAAGAGGCAAAAGATCCACATCATCCATCTGAGGCATCTACGTCTTAGGGTCGAGGTATGTTTGAATGTCATTGTCTATATTTTTTATGTAATTGATATATACATATATATATATAACATTTGTCAATTTATATATAAAATTGTTTTCCACAGGATCAGACTTGGCTGCTTCTTCCTCTCGCAGGAGAGGCCTTGGTCGTGGCATATTATCGTGGAATTCCGACACGACGATTGATGTTTCATTTGATGAGGTTTTTCAACCTGTGGGACCGAATGCCCCGACATTTATTCGTTAGGAGGGTCGTATCATACGTGACACACATTGATTTCCATTGACCACGCATGACTGGGCTATTATCCCTCAGGACACATTAGATCGTCTATGGAGGGAGGGTCCAGGTAAGAAAATCATTTTACATTATTTTCTATGTATAAAGAATACTAATATGTTTGATTATTTTCTTTATATAAAAATTTGAAAGTATTCCCTAAAGAGTTTCGGCCCGTGTGTATGAGAAAATGCCGTAAGATGTGGAAAGATTATAAAGGCAAAGTGAAGAGGGACCACTGGGTACCAAATGTGGGTGCCCTAGACATTTTGGAAAAAGTCCCGAGAGGTGTCCTCCTGGCTCAGTGGCGTGACTTGGTTGCATATTGGTCTACTGAGGGTGTTTCGGTTTGTATATTAATTATTTTTGTGTATATATATTTTCAAGAATATGTGATTTTGTTTGAAATTTGAATGAATTGAATGTAGGAGGTGTCAACACGCCATTCTGAGAATCGAGCGTTGCAGGGACCACCTCACAGGCTCGGGACGCGTCGCGTGTCTCAGATCCGACATGAGGTATATATTATTCATTTTTTTATTTATTAATTAATATGGTTTTGTGTTTATATTCTTTTAATATATAGTTGCGAGAGCAAGGTGCAGCAACTGATAAAATGTCGGTGGGGATGAGGACTCGTGATCGCAATGATCCAGAGGTTGCAGCATTGATAGTAAGTTTCTGTACTTACCAATAGTTACATAAATCTATATATTAACATATATATATTTATATATATTTAAGTATTTCACAGGCTCAATTTGATGCTGAGTTAGAACATCTGCCAGAGGACCAACGACAGCTTCCCATGCGACGGGATGAGATCTTTCATCGCATTATCGGTCGGGACGAAATGGCTATAGTTTGACCTATAGAGCAAGGATTTCTCATTCTGTAGTGTCACGTGCTGCGGTTGTCGGTCCTGATGTTGTTCATATGACACAGCAGATGTCAGATTTTGAGGAAAGGCTACACGCTTCCGAGGAGGCAAATGCACAATTGACAGCTGAGGTTAGAGCACTCCGGGAATATGTGTGTCGAGCTGATGGTGCAGGGGATCATACGACGCATGTATATATTGTATTTATTAATTTAATTTAAATTATTTTTGTTATTAAAATATTTATAATGTTTATTTGTTGTAGGCCCCTTGCCCACCAGAAGGAGGTAGCAGTGATGACAACGCGTGACGCATCATATATTCACAAGATATGTTTTTTGTTTTTACTGGTGGGGTTGACATTGATGTACTGTATTTATTCATTTAATTTAAATTAGAAGGTTGTGTACTTATAATTTCTTTCTTTTCTTGTTTATTATATGATAGCTAATATTATCTAAGGCATGAATTTAAAAACTCTAACCCCCGCACCCCCGTACAGCCCCCCTGCACCCCCGTACAGCCCCCTGCACCCCCGTACAGCCCCCTCGACACCCCCGTACAGCCCCATGCACCCCCGGACAGCCACCCCGCACCCCCGTACAGCCCCCCGCACCCCCGGAAGGCCCCCCGCACCCCCGGAAGGCCCCCCACACCCCCGTACAGCCCCCGGCACCCCCGTACAGCCCCCCGCACCCCCGGACAGCCCCCGGCACCCCCGGACAGCCCCCCCCCCCCCCGCACCCCCTTACAGCCCCCCGCACCTCCGTACAGCCCCCTGCACCCCCGTACACCCCCCCCCCCCCCCCCCGCACCCCCGTACAGCCCCCCCGCACCCCCGTACAGCCCCCCCGCACCCCCGTACAGCCCCCCCGCACCCCCGTACAGCCCCCACACCCCGTACAGCCCCCCCCCCCCCCCCCGTACAGCCCCCCCAACCCCCCCGTACAGCCCCCCGCACCCCCAGACAGCCACCCCGCACCCCCGTACAGCCCCCCGCACCCCCATACAGCCCCCCCCCCCCCCCCCCCCCCGCACCCCCGTACAGCCCCATGCACCCCCGTACAGCCCCCCGCACCCCCGTATAGCCCCCCGCACCCCGTACAACCCCCCCCGGCACCCCCGTACAGCCCCTCGCACCCTCGGACAGCCCCCCCACACCCCCGTACAGCCCCCCGCACCCCCGTAGAGCCCCCCCCCCCCCCCCCGCACCCCCGTACAGCCCCCCCGCACCCCCGTACAGCCCCCCTGCACCCCCGTACATCCCCCACACCCCTGTACATCCCCCCGACACCCCCGTACAGCCCCTCACACCCCCAGACAGCCCCCCCCCCCCCCCCCCCCCGCACCCACGTACACCCCCCCCCCCCCCCCGCACCCCGTACAGCCCCCCCCCCCCGGCACCCCTGTACGGACCCCCGCACCCCCGGACAGCCCCCCCGCACTCCCGTACAGCCCCCCGCACCCCCGTACACCCCCCCCCCCCCGTACAGCCCCCCCGCACCCCCAAATAGCTCCCCGCACCCCCGCACCACCCGAACGACCTCCGAATGCCACGAAACCGTACGACAACAGCCGGTGCGTGAATTGTGAAATGGTCGGCCAGACGGCGTGCGACGATCCAATTTGGAGCAAACATGCTCCGAAAGACCTGAAACTGCACGAGAACGATAGGAATATTATTCTTGAGATGTAGGAGGAGGCGGAACGTCAATCGGATGTGCGGTGAACGCGACACGACTGAATGTGTCATTTTCAGCAGTGTGGCGCGCACTGAAATGCCGCGTTGGGTGGTCAAAACCACCCGAACAATGTCCGAATGCCACGAAACCATAAGAAAACAGCCGGTGCGTGAATTTTGAAATGGTCGACCAGAAGACACGTCATTCGAAGGTGCCGTTTGACCGTGGCGGCCGGAAACGCGTTTCCAACGCCATGAAACACTAAAACGGCGTGCGGCGGTCCAATTCGGAGAAAACGTGCTCCGAATGACCTGAAACCACACGAGAACGATAGAAATATTATTCCTGAGATTCAGGAGGAGGCGGCACGTCCATCGGACGTGCGGTGCGCACGGCACGACCGAATGTGTCGTTTTCAGCAGCTCGGCGCGCGATGAAATGGCGCGTTGGGGGGTCAAAACCACCCAAATGGCCTCCGAATGTCACAAAACCGTACGACAACATCCGTTGTGTGAATTGTAAAATGGTCAGGCAGACGGCATGTCAATCGGAGGTGCCGTTTGACCGTGGCGGCCAGAAACGCGTTTCTGGAGTCATAAAACACCAAAACGGCGTGCGGCGAACGAATTCGGAGAAAACGTGCTACGAACGACCTAAAACCGCACGATAACGATAGATATATTATTACTGAGATGCAAGAGGAGGCGGCAAGTCCATCGGACATGCGGTGCGCGCGGCACGGTCGAATGCGTCATTTTCAGCAGCTCGGCGCGCGTTGAAATGGCGCGTTGGGTGGTCAAAACTACCCGAACGACCTCTGAATGCCACGAAACCGCACGAAAAAAGCAGGTGCATGAATTTTGAAATGGTTGGGCAGACGACACGTCATTCAGAGGTTTCGTTTAACCGCAGCGGCCGGAAAGGCGTTTCCGGCGCCATAAAACACCAAAACGTCGTGCGGCGGTCCAATTCGGAGAAAACGTGCTCCGAACGACCTGAAACCGCACAAGAACGATAGAAATATTATTCCTGAGATGCAGAGGGAGGCAGAACGTCCATCGGACATGCGGTGCGCGCAGCACATCCGAATATGTCGTTTTTAGCAGCTCGACGCGTGCTGAAATGGCGCGTTGGGGGGTCAAAACCACCCGAAAGACCTCCGAATGTCACGAAACCGCACGACAACATCCGTTGTGTGAATTGTGAAATGGTCGGGCAGACGGAACGTCAATCGGATGTGCCGTTTGACCGGGGCGGCTGAAAACGAGTTTCTAGAGTCATAAAACACCAAAACGGCGTGCGACAGACGAATTCAGAAGAAACGTGCTCCGAACGACCTTAAACCACACGAGAACGATATGAATATTATTCCTGAGATGCAGGAGGAGAGGGCACATCCATCGGACATGCAGTGCGCACGGCACGATCGAATGCATCATTTTCAGCAGCTCGGCGTGCGCTGAAATGACGCGTTGGGGGGGGGGGGTCCAAACCACCCGAATGACCTCTGAATGCCACGAAACCGCACGAAAACATCTGTTGCGTGAATTGTGAAATGGTCGGGCAGACGGCACATCAATCAGAGGATCCGTTTGACCGCGGCGGCTGGAAACGCGTTTCTGGAGTCATAGAACACCAAAACGGCATGCGGCGGTCGAATTCGGAGCAAACGTGCTCCGAACGACATGAAACCTCACGAGAACGATAGGAATATTATTCCTGAGATGTAGGAGGAGGCGGCACGTCCATCGGACGTGCGGTGCGCGCGGCACGACCGAATGCGCCGTTTTCAGCAGCTCGACGCGCGCTGAAATAGCGCGTTGGGGGGTCAAAACCACCCGAACGACCTCTGCATGCCCAGAAACCGCATGAAAACATCCGTTGCGTGAATTGTGAAATGGACGGGCAGACGACACATCAATCGGAGGTGCCGTTTGACCACAACGGCCGGAAACGCCTTTCCGGAGCCATAAAACACCAAAACGGCGTGCGGTGGTCCAATTCAGAGCAAACGTGCTCCGAAAAACCTGAAACCACACGAGAACGATAGGAATATTATTCCTGAGATGCAGGAGGAGGCGTCACATCCATCGAACGTGCGATGCGTGCGAGACGACCGAATGCGTCGTTTTCAGCAGCTCAGCGCGCGCTGAAATGGCGTGTTGGGGGGGGGGGGGTCAAAACCACACGAACAACCTCCGAATGCCACGACAACTCACTACAACATCTGTTGCATGAATTGTGAAATGGTCGGACAGAAGTCACGTCAATCGGAGGTGTCGTTTGACCGCGGCGGCCAGAAATGCGTTTCCGGAGTCACAAAACACCAAAACGGCGTGCGGCGGTCGAATTCGGAGCAAATGTGCTCCGAACGACCTAAAACCGCACGAGAACAATATGAATATTATTCCTGAGATTCAAGAGGAGGCTTCACGTCCATTGGACGTGTGGTGCGCGCGTCACGACCGAAGGTGTCGTTTTCAGCAGCTCGGTGCGTGCTGAAATGGCACGTTGGGGTGTCAAAACCACCCGAACGACCTCCAAATGCCACGAAACCGCACGACAACATCCATTGCGTGAATTGTGAAATGTTCGGAGGGACGACACGTCAATCGGAGGTGTCGTTTGACCGCGACGGCCGGAAACGCGTTTCTGGAGTCATAAAACACCAAAACGGCGTGCGGCGGTCGAATTCATTGCAAACGTGCTCTAAAAAACCTGAAACCGCATGAGAAGGATAGGAATATTATTCCTGAGATGCAGGAGGAGGTGGCACATCCATCGGACGTGCGGTGCACGTGGCACGACCAAATGCGTCGGTTTTAGCAGCTCGGCGCGCGCTGAAATGGCGCGTTGGGGGGTCAAAACCACCCGAACAACCTCTGAATGCCACAAAACCGCATGAGAACATCCGTTGCGTGAATTGTGAAATGGTCGGAGAGACGGCACGTCAATCGGAGGTGCAATTTGGCCTCGGCGGCCGGAAACACATTTCCGGAGTCATAAAACACCATAACGGCGTGCGGCGGTCGAATTCGGAGCAAACGTGCTCCAAAAAACCTGAAATGATAGCATTTCACAAATCGGGGGTTTTAAATTCTTATAGCAAAATGATTCTATATTATACATATATTTAATATTATATATATTAAATCATTTAAACTATATTATATATATATATATATTTAAAATATTGTATTTAATAGTATATATGTGAATATTTTTTTAATATATATATATATATATTTATTTATTTCAGTGGACATTTTTTTATAAAAAAAATTCACTATAGCGACCGCCATTGGCTGTCGCTAATGGTGGTTTTTTTAGTAGTGAACCAATGATACATTCGCGACCTACAATTTGAACAATTTGGAGAGAACGCTATTGAATATAGATTCAATGACTCTGTTGTGTATAATGGGGTGAGAAAAAAATTCACCTTCCATCCATTTCGTTTGCTATCTAGGGCCTATACAGATGATGGAACAGATAAAATATAGAATCTTTCATATCTTCTAACATTCAACGGAAGTATGTTGGTGGTGTGGGAATATTATTAATCCATATCTGAACCATATACCTCCACTAGTTTTCATGACAATTCTGATGCATGAAGAGGATGACTCATCGAGTGTATACGAAGGTGATCCACAAGAATCACCCATACGTGATGATAAAACATTTTATAATGTTTAAAAGGTTGGATGTGAAGAATTATAATGAGTTTGCTTCTTCTGATGCTACAATCAGATGGGTTAATGAGTATTCTCAGAGTTGGGTGGCTTTCTACCCAGGTGAGAGGCTGAAGCGAGTTGCTATCAGGGCCATCATGGTAGTTCCTACACCTAGATGGTGAAAATTGTCAATGTAGAGTCATTAATAAGGTGGTGAAACAAACTCCACGGTGTATAAGATGTAATATAAGGGGTGGACAGCCATGAATCAGCAAGAGTTGGACCAGTGGTGGGTAGATGTGAAGTGGGATAGTCGACTGTTCTGGGTCATGTGGATTCATATGGGAGGGCCCAGGAGGGAGGTGAATCATCCTGGATATCCGAAAGGGTTACCCCTCCAGTTCCTGGTATAAAACTGAATCCAGTATCAATCCTCTATGACGCCGTCTTCCAAAAGGCATGGAATGATTGGAAAAGGAGAAAACATCACCTCAATATACACCACTTGTGGATGAATTTAAACATGAATGGGATGTTACTAGGGGAGCATGGATTTATGAAGGGTGATTTCAATTATACCAATAGTGGGGGATGAAAGGTTTTAATAAAGATGGAATGTGTTATAAATTCCCATAGATACATGCAGAAGATGTTTCACTAGGAAAGGGTGCAGCTGAACATGACTACTTGCACAAAACTTACAGAGGATCTACTAGCGGAGCATTTCCGCTTGGCCGACCATGTTGATAAACCCAGGGGGAAGATGTTAATGATTGATATGTTCACCGAGAAATATATAGGACTTCCATGTGAGCCAATCCTGAAGAAGTTGAGATTATGGCCACAGATGGTATCAACTTGGGTGAATTCACCGAAACATTATAAGTGAGTATCTACTCCTATTCATTGCACTATTTACCTTCCTACCTAATATTTCGTTCTCAAATAACACTTATATGTGTATGAGAATTTTCTATCGGCCACTCCCACTGACGAGGATGAAGGCGCGATAGGCACAATGAACCAATCATCAGGGCCTACAGCCAGAGAGATGGTGGCTGTGGAATCCATTTGTGCTGGGGAAGCAGGGGCCGCCTCCATGGATGATATAGATCCCAAAATCGTATATGGAGGGTCACATCCTAGAATCCCTATGATGGTATACCCAAGGCATGATCAAGCTGAAAAACCAGGGTAAGTCTCATACTTGAAAGTTATACCCTTTTTATTGTCGGTTAAATTGTCTAATGCAACCCCTACAAGCACATGTTCTAGGATAGTGCATACATTACTGATGAAAATGGGAAGAGGACCCGATGCTCCACTTTGAATAGAGTTGTCAATCCCTATGGAATTGAGTTCAATCTCTAATTTGGATATATTTCTCTATGAGAGGCTGGTGGAATTTGGTGATACTACTTGAGAAATTAAATCCAACATTGACTGGGTGGACATCATCGATGTAGAATCCAGTGATGAAGACCAACCTGAGGAAGATCCTACTGTAGAACTCCATGTGTAATTTCCTACATATGAACCCATCGACCTAGACGTATGGGATGAGACTACTCCTAATGAAGAGGATTACAAGACCGAATGTCATGGATCATGGATGCTGATCAATCTTTTTATCAAG
Organism: Viscum album; assembly: GCA_963277665.1. Lineage (NCBI taxonomy): Eukaryota > Viridiplantae > Streptophyta > Magnoliopsida > Santalales > Viscaceae > Viscum > Viscum album. The sequence continues at coordinate 48,470,173 of OY728143.1, read as the reverse complement.
GATACCCCACATGTAAAATGGATATGCCAAAATTGGAGACTTTGTTCCCATCTGTGCGAGATTTTCACTGGTGACGTAAATTCCCAACACCCTCATGCGCTTATCTAGGACTACCTGACATTAAGGGTATGGTAGGATACATGCATATTTAGTGTTAGTTGGTAGCAGAGGAAGTTCATTAATATCCAAAGTCTTCAGAACGATAAGAATAAGATACAATATTTGAGGGAGGGGGTGAACAAGCCATATTTTTTCCTCGATGCACAATCTAGACTCGTATCGCGGATGACGGCCCAGTTGGCTGAGGATGAGGAATAGATGAGATGTGTTTAATTAGATATAGCTATCATCCAAGTCAATTAGGCTTGGGCCTAGGTCAAGGATGATGAACTATTCCATGTCTTCATCTAGGAGGAGAAAAATCATAACATGTAATAATATATTATAGATTCCAAGAGAAAATGATTAGTGGAGATGATATGCTGCATTAAAGAGGTCAACTGATCTATGGGGGGAGACCCATGGGTGTTGTAATTTATGTGAACACATAAACATATATTCATGGTTATCTTGTTTATGTTGGTTTTATACATGTGTTCGATTTGCTGTTTTGGTTTCTTCATTTCCATCACATCCATGAAATACCAATTGATTAGTCCTTTAGCTTACATGGGTCGTTCGTGATGTGAGATACAAGGGATTTCCGCATCATTATCCCTTTTTGAATACGAGAGTGAAAATCAATCTCTAGGAAACCAGGGTATGAATCACCAGTCTGGGTATCTAGGAAGAAAGAGGGAGGCTTGACCGGAGAATGAGGTTCTCAGAAAAATCAAATTTATGCTGTCCCAACATGATCAAGTGCCCAATCGGGGTAATGAAAGGGGTTTTAGAATCATTCAGAATAAAGAAGTGTGAATCATGAATCAAGATTCCCAAAATATAGATCACTGTAGGGATGGATTGACAATGAAGGATAACTATTGATTGTGTTCAAAACATAGCATCTCTATTGTGTTATCCAAAAATGGGTAAAAAAATGAGGAATAAACACTTAACATGTTTAAAACACGTGTCCTGACATGAAATTTCATCCATATTCATCTGGAACATTTTCCTAGTAAATTATTAAAGTGATAGGATGGGAATCCATAACGTTATGGGGTTCCTTTAGGAAGGAAAGAGGTTGCTGATCCAAAAAAAGGGCACAAAAAGTGTTGAGGATGGAGTGATGAGTTCATCGAATGGACTATAACCGTCTCAAAATTATTTGACCATGAGGAAAAAAAATTGGGTGAGCACATCAGTCTGATCATGGATTGTACTAATTTCATAAAAGGGTATCACCAGCAAGATCCTATTATGGCTCACAAATTTAAGCCATGCCAATGAGGATGATAGATAGGTAGTTTGACATTATATTGTGACAACAGAGGTATTTAATGGTACCAAAAGGGGGGAAATTGCTAGAGTGGATATAATAGAGTGTACAACAGCACGACACTGGATCTAGGGCTAGAATTTAGGATGTCACTATGTATCCTTCTTGGGTATAAATCAAGACATACGTAGTATTGGAAGACCTACGCAGTTTAATGTCATGTGCTAAAGATGGTAGGGAGAAGGGATATATTAAGAGGTACATGATGTTATAATTGTAAACCTGGCATAGATGAGGGCTGATGTAATTCCCCTCTATATAACGTGCCTATAGTAGAAATATCACACTAAGGAGACGAAATGGACAATTTTTGGGTTGTACACGAGGTGAAATGATTGGGAGTTCCTATATTTATCATGAGTATTGGAATCAAGTTATACATAGTACTAGAAAGAGTAGTGTATCTTAATGTCACATGACAAGGATGTTAAGTGGAGTGATGGAAGATCCAAAAAGAGAAATTCATGTTATGGTTGAAATGATCCCGACATGAATGCGAACTAGAAATGTACTCACCACACCACAGGCTACCAACAGAGTTGGGTCCAAAGAGGCATCGAAGAGGGCATAATTTGAGATACGTGGGGCTGGACCCGAAAGAGGAAATATATGAGAGTTATTATATAACCCACTAGGATGTGAATCAAGCAACACCAATTTCTTTAGTACAACATGGTACGGTTCTAGTGCTAGGGGATATTCAATTGTGATGTTATGGACCATGCACTAAAAGAAGCAGAATTTGATGGATTTTTTTTGTTCTTTTCAGGTGGATGTGGGTTTTTTTGTGATGAAACCAATCTAGGATGGAAAATATGGGAATCACATTAGGAATAATGCCATACATAGTCTTTGAAAAATGGTATGGTTGATAACTAATACCAAACATGATGTCCCCTCAAGCAAGGAAATCACAATGCAATGTCATTTTTCGTGGTGCGGCTAGGAAGATATTGTCGTAGTTTAGTGTCATATGATAGGACCATCCCGCCATTTTAATGTCTTACACAAATGATGAAACAGTTTAATGTCATATGAGACTAGGGAGTATCGTTCAACACCCGATGGATTATATTCCCACAAAAGAGTGATCTTCTAAAGGGAATGTGAAAGATGCAATTAAGCATACCCGACGTAAATGGGGACATCAGACCACATCCCATCGTGTGCAACCACAGAGGGTGGGGGGACTTAGGAAAACAGTCCAGACAAGATTAAAGAGTTTGGGGCTAGACCTGTGGACTTAATGTGTGTGAATTATTATGTATCCCATGTGGAGTGGAATCTAGCCACATGTAGTTATGGAAGATGTCGTGTTGTTTAACATCATGCGACATGGATGGGGGATGGAGAGGACGGATCCTAAAGGGGGAGTATGTAGGGTGGATATTGAAAACCTGACATGGATATCGAAATATTCCCAAACACACCAAACCATGAAATTATTTAAGAGTCATGGAAGAAGGCCAAATAAAAGTGTGAATCAGTGTTTCCAGAGCTTGCCCTGAAGACGAAATGATCATTCTTTTCGATGAATCCCATAAAGATGGGAATCAAGATGTACATTGTTCCTAATATGTTGTGTAGTTTAACTACATACGATAAAGATGAGGGGACATCTTAGTTTATGGTCTTAGTTCTTGGACTAAAATTAGAAAGGATATTCGAAGCGAGTGTGAACCGTGACCAAATCCCAAAGACCATGTGATTCCTGCTCAATGTGGTATACAAGGGTGGATAATATCTTTATAAAACATTGAATACATATAATTGGGAAGATGTATGGAGCCTTGAATGACACCACACCCTTAATTCATCATCTTAACGTGAAAACATGCACTAAGGGATATCACCAAGAGTCCTGCAAGGATTTCAGGCCACCCAAGGCCTTCAGGGCAGTTTATTCTCAAGCCCTTCGGTCCACCTTAATTCTTTAGAGCCACCCCCAAGGACTTAGGGCCACATGAATGTAGGCCCCAGACACACTACAAAAAAAAGAGCAGCCCCAGAAGAGGATTCATCACTCACCAGAGCAAAGCCAAATGGATTGTTAGAATGAGAGGTTATGGCTATTCCATCGGTACTAGCATGTTCTTACATGGGAAGCCTAGCCATATTGTCATGAAAAGGTGGAGATCTACTATCAGAATGGATATGCTGGGGAGTGGCAGTTACTTGTAGATAGTATGGTTGAATTCCCTAAGACCTTCGGGTCATGTAATCTCGAAAGCCTACAAGCCATGTAATCTCTGATCCTAAGGGCCTTTTAAGGGTTCCCCCTCATCCCTTGAAAGGGGGGGTTATCATAAATCAAATTTAATTAAGTCCTTAGGTCTATTTAGCCAGGAATATGAGATGGGTGTCTTGGAGTTTCATCATCTTACTTCAGGTTGATATGACAGTTGGATTGGATATTGAGGTCTCAAAAGATTTTGATTGCAAATTATCTAAGGAATATCATTGCACATATCAATATAGAACATATCCATTTGAATGTGTTTTAGAGACCAAGGTAGGTTAGTATTTATTACCAAATTTCCAAAACCAGCCCTATAATGTGAAGTAATATGGCTATAAGATTATAAATCATGTGAGAATGATTGGAAACAATATTGAATAATTTTAATAATTTTATTATTGGGTAATAAAAAATATTGATTTTTTAGGAGGTTTATAAAACTAATTACAACTATAAATATGTATTTAGACATGGTTTGATGGATGTATTAGTATAGGGGGTCTTGGAGGATCCTCAGGAGAGGCAACGAGGTAGAAGTATCAAAAACTACACTAGATAATGATTCTAAAATGTCTACACCACCAGCTCACTGGTGGACTTTAATCTGGTTATAATCATATTTTTTCCACATTCATATTTTTACAATTGGGAATCATCATTCCCCTCTAGTGTGTAAATGTGATCAGGGAGTTGGGATACCTCTTTATACCTTCCGTCACTATTTTTTGGGATGTGATTATTTGGAATTTAATTTTATAGATTATCGTATGAGATTATTCTTGTCCATAGCTGATATGGCTTCCTAATTTATATTAATTATTTCCTTGGGTTTGTAGTAATTATATGATTATTTCATATGAGGAATGGTATATATGCTCATTTATGAAATGGATTTAATTCTGTTTGTTCATAATGAATCGTTGGATGACCTATAGGATATTTTATTCCTCAATTCCTCAATGTTGTAATTGCAAATAAAATTATGTTGTTTTTTATATAAATTAAAATAAATTTATTGTTAATTTGAAATTACATGTTGGGTATTTCACACAACATTATTTTTGTGGTGGGGGACAAGAATTGGGATGAAATTTCATTTTTTCCGATTTAGTGAAAATGTTTGGTGATAAATTGAATTGTATTAAAAAATAGTTATATTTATTAATTTTGTATACATGGTAATAATTTATTCTGTTTGATACAATTGGGTATCATTTCTATGGGTACTAAGGGAATTGGAGACCTGAGATGCGAAAATCATTGGAGAGCCTATCAAAGAGTTGTCTATATGTAAATTAATTGGAAAATGACTCTAAAAGGTAGGTGTTCCTAATGAATATCCCCATTGGTATTAATAATTTACATATATCATTTTGGAATGTGTCTTCATCTACCTTCAAGTTGTTTTCCTTTTAAATTTTTTCTGTTGTTTATAAAAATTAATACTTCTGTTAAAAATAATGTGTTTCCGATCACCCTGATGGGACCTTATTTACCAGTTAGACATCCTAGCTACCTACTTATGAAAAAAAAATTCAATTGGGTGCCTTTCTATACTATAACATGATAATGGTTATAAAATAATTAATTTTCAATGAATATGATTTATTTTCTATTGTGATTGGATGAAAAGTGGTGACATGTAATGCATGAACAGTGGGTTATACCATTGATATATCATAGAGCCATGAGGATCATTGAGAATATCATGGGTTTAATATTTCTCTCCCCACTATGAAATCATTAATTTGGATGTTGTAATCATTAGATACTTGCTGAATTTTAGGGTTTTTAGTGTGACCTACTAGTCCTATGTAATGGGATAAGATTAATTCCATCTTCATAGTGTGACATTCCGAGGAGGAATGGGATTCAATTATGAGGCCTTGGGGACCCTAGAATGTATTTTAATGTATTATGACCTCAATTAGAGGATAAAAATGAAAACATTTGGTGATGGTAGTGGGTGTTAATATTGAACCCATAATGTTGATGAGAGCATAAGGGCTAGTAGATGGGGGTGATGGGTTTCAGAATTTAACCAAACCTACCATGTTCTTATAATTTCACCTATTTATTTTTATGTTGTTATAGATGTCGAGATAATTTTTGTGGGTCCTATAATATGTTCTTGACAAAATATGAAGGTTATCTAGTCAATTATCTTTGGTTCCTCATGAAATTTGGATTTTTTAAACTAATAAGATATTATACGTATATGACTTGTACAAGGTTTTTTCATTGTGAATGCATTGTGTCTATCTGAAGATCTAGATTTTGAGACCAATGATAAATGCATACAACCTCGATATTTGAATGTGGTTCTATATGGATTGATTTCGAATCAAAGGGACCCAATGTTGCATAACAATTATAGTATCCAACCATTTGGTTAGGGAAATTTAACTTATATATATTTTTATTTGATGGTGATGTAACCATTATGATCTATCTAATTGAGTTCATATGACTAAATATATCATTTCAAGATACCAAGGGTGCCTTGGAACTTGTCGGTTGGCTCGGTCCCATTGAGATGATTCTAGTTTATTAACTTCATGAGATTCCAAAGAATCATCTTGATGAAATTTGTTATACCTAGAGGATTGAGTGATTCCTAGGACAAATGGGATCTGGATGGAGAAGCATTCTATATGAGACATTAGGTCATTCTATCATGAGATTTGGTGGTTTCAATGTTACAACTCAGGGATCAGTATTTTAATAGTGGGAATGATATTGTGAAAAGATATAATAACCATGTAACATCTAATAATAGGTATATCTGTCCTCTGTTATAAGCCTACAAGATTGACAGTGGTTCATTTACTTATTCGATAAATGGTTCTTCATTTATATTGTACATTGAACATGCATATCTACTATATTTACTTGTTATGTTCGTGACGATGTTGATGGTTCCCTTATGCGTTAGATACTCATATCCAACATAGGATTCCATGAAATTGGGTTTCCAAATATGACCATTAGTTATTCTTCAGCATAATTTTGTATGAGGCCTAGTATGATATTGATGATGGAGTTGAGCTACTCATGTGATATTGGATATTTAATTTGAGGTGATTCATGAGGATGTATAGGAGTCTCATATCAGAATAATTTAGTTTTTTATCCTATTTTAATTTATATATGTTATTTTCCTAATTGGAATCTATTTTTATATGATTATATAGGAATTTCCTTGAACACTTTTACACATTCAGTAATTTTACTTATCATATTTAATCATATTTATATTATTGGGAACTGATTGATAGTTAAAATATCAGTTACCGTGAACAATAATTATGGTGTATAGTCTACCTATTTTTTGACCAAAACCACATATACTCTTCCTCTTCCCTTAAAATATAGGAAGGAGAACCAGAGGTCCTAGTATAAAACCAATCTATGGAAATAGTAATGTGGCCACTAGTTCAATAATGTTATAATTGGTATAAATGGTTTTTTTCTTATAAAGAAATTAATTATTTAAATCACTACAAGAATTTATATATATTTTTAAATATTTACAAAATATTGGTTAGTTTTTTAAATTTTAAGAGTATATATTATTTTGTGTAAAATAATTTTATTAAAATTATTTATGATCATACTATATTTTTATAAAAATATAACTTTTTAGGTGATTTATTAATAATATTAAAAGATAAATGATCATCATATAAATTCAAGAAATATTCCTATAAAATATCCTTTATGGTTGTAAATGATGGGTTTTACTACATTAATCCATGGTTTTTGTCTATTCCCACTGCAATAATAATCCAAATCATATTATATGATCTTTTTTCCTAATAAATATAGTGATTTTTTTGAACTTTTATTTTCTATTTTATTTAATTTAAAAAATAAGGAATGGACTTATATATATATATAATATCATATATAAACTAATATTTTATTTATAAGTATGTTTTTTAAAATTTACACTCAAATTGGATATAGTGACAGAATGGAAAAGTTTTCCAAACTGCTCAAATATTATTTCATGAAAAAATTTAAAGGTACATGTGAATATTTTTCTAAAAAGGGTATATATTATTAATATGTATATATATATATATATATTTAAAATAATAAATAATTTTTAACACAAAAATTATGTGTCTCTCACATTGATGTGACACATATTGATCAAGCTGCACTAATATGACATGATTTGAGTATGAGGATAATAGAGTACTATAGTACAGGAAGAAGACCCCAATAGAATCTCTATGTATTTCATTATTTCTCAAAAACTGATATATAATGATCCATAAAAAACATTTACCACTTCATTAACACGCGTACAAGAATCCATTAACAAGTTATGGTAATGGATATGTTATCGAAGAATGGTTTATCGTGTCATTATATAGAAATTTATTCTTCTATATTCCATGATTTTACTCATAAAACACATTCTATTTATATTCACTATATCTCATGGTATAAAATTTCCAAAGTATTTTATTTGAGATCAAATGGGGCCAAAATGGATACGTTGATCAAAATTAATGGTTGTATTCATTATATCAATTCATAAATCTATTTTACAAATATCCGAAAAATGATTTACTATATGATGAAGTGTACAAACCAAAATGTTGTCTTATATAGACCTAAATTATTTCATTCATGTGAATAAATTTATTTTAATGTTTGATCCAAAATTACTCCATTCATTTTCTATTATGAATCCTCATAGACTGAAAATTGTGTCAACCATGAACCCTAAAATATATATGTGATACTAATGACATATCTTGGGGATTGATTGGTTTTGAAGGATAACAATTGAAAGTCATATACCCATGATCGGGTTTTTAAAGATAAACCCATAAATCCCTCTAATCCGAAATCTGGGAAGTCAGATCATCCTAAGAAGCCACATGTCTCAACTAAAAACCACACAAGTTAAACCGTTACAAATAGAATACTCCAAGAAATCCCCCTCATGTGATTTTTGAATATAAATATAAAAAATAGTGGGAATTATCATTTCAATTATCCCTCTATATATGTTATGTAGAAGGAAACTATCATTAAAATGGTCTCTAGGCTATCCCATAATGGGTATATGGCCTAGAATATATATCTCTCACAAGCACCATATCACTCACTACATCATTAGGGAAGTTATTCCCATGATCAGTTCATGTTGATTCATTTCTATTCATATAGTTCCCTCACTAGGGATATTGTTAATCATTATAGTTAGTTTAATATATACCAATCCATAAACGTATCTGTTCGAAAAATAATTTTCCATTCCATGTTTTTTCTTTTTGGATTTCCACCCCAACCAAATAAAATAATATATATAATGTGGGATATTCCATAACAACCTTCATGGATAGAACTAATCGACTATGGTCTTGGTTTTAATACATATTCATATTACTACTTTATAAGAACTCATGAAATTTCATTTTTACACCATTAAAATCATTGGTAATCTCTAATATGATTATAGTCTCAATAATAGTAATAAGGCCTAATGACCCCAAAGGTGCATGAATCAATATTATTCATTTGGTTACCTAAAATTCATTTGGAAGACATCGTATTCATAGATTATATAAATTATGTTTTTTGGATATTCACCACTTGAACTTCTTTATCACCATAAGTATAATTTATCCTCTTTAATTTCCCAAATTCAATCAATCAAAATAATGTTATTAGATTCTAAAATTAACATGAGTTAATATTCTCATCTTGGAATTTTCAATTTCCCCAATTTGATATTATCATATTCTTTTATTTTAATATTTTGTATATTTATTCTTTTATTTCATGGAAAAAAATTCATTTTTTGATTATTCTCTTCTATTCCTGAAATTACAATATTCTTGATTCTCATATTTAATTTGTAAAATTACAAGAATATAAATTTTTCTCTTAGTTCCCTACACTTCCAAGAATTTGTATAGTCCATGTGGATTATTATATTTTTTTATTTTAGATTCTTGTATCGGTTCCATTAAATTCCATTAGTTAATACACAATTCATAGTTCAGAAGACATCATGATTTTAGATATTCCACTTTGTGGGAAAAATTTATATCCTCTATCGCACCAATCAGGATTAATCAGAGAGCATTAATTCAATATAAATAGAGAGCAGAAATATTTCAATATAAAACTATAATTATTTATATTTTAAATTATCATTAAAATACAAACAATAAGACATTTTTATATGAATTTAAACATTAATACATTATTATCATTTTTTAAAAACCATAACATATACAAACTTTTTCCATGTTCAATGTCTTTAAAAGGGAATGAAATGGTATTCATCAAAAACCTATAAAAGTTAGGATGTGTCCTGTTAAATGGAAAAAAATTATTTGCTCATTAATTACCTTCATATTGATTTATAAGAATCGACATTCCTGGGCCAAATCCATCCACCACTACACCTACTACCTATTAAGTTGAAAATAATATAATGAGTTCCCAGCTATATAGTTTTAAATTATATGTAAATTACCCAAATAAAATGGTTAATGGTATGTATCCACTCATACATAATGTTTTCTAAATTATTGTATAGTATAAAATTGATCACTTCCACAACATAGGTAGTTGGTATTATTTTATGTGAAATATTTTATAAACGTAGCACAAATTTATAAGAGATCACTAGACAGAAAAATTCTACCACTCATGTGAATTGTTATAATAACATAATCATGATTTCCACAAATAAATCAATATGTACAACTAACTCATCGTATTAGTCACCCTCCACAGAAAGAGGTTTCATAACAATTCCAAAATTAATGTAACTAAAAACAATATATCTCTCTTTCATTAATATTATGTATTCTCGTATAGATTGGATTATTGAAATAATGTACATTTTAGGTAATTATATAATATTTTTATTGTTATTCCCTAAAAATTATTCAATTTTATTTTATGTGTGCATGTTTGAAAACAAAATACTGATTAATATTTACTTATAAGGGAGTATTTTTCATTATTAATGAATTTTAATCTTCTTCTCTGATCTATATAAAATTCCATTAATGGATTACAAGATATAAATTCTAAAAAAATTACAGATTAAATATAAGATAAAAACTATTATAGTTACACATATATAGATATGAAAATTTAATATAAAAGATATTAATTTATTAGTTACCAAAGAAATATGGTGTTTTTGAGAAATGATGTGATATTTTTATCACAAATATAATTTTTTATTTTTAATAGTAAGAAAATATGAATATTTATATATGAAAAAAATATTTTATAATTGTAAATAATACCTTCCAAAACCATATTATATTTTAGTTTTTTGGTTTTATTTCTACACTTCAACATCATTGACTTTTTTAAAAAAAAATTGATAAAATGTAATAAATATTAATAGGGGATGTAATTCATGAGAATATTAATAGAATTGGGTTAAATTGGGTTGGTATTTTATATGTTTTATGATCATTATTTTATATATATTTTTCCAAAAGAAATATTAAATGGGATCTTTTAATATTCAATTATATGTTTTATTTATTAAAAAATTTGAAAAATAAAGATAATTCAATATAATCGGAAGCCATTACACATGTTTTTTAATGAAAATTTATATAATAAATTTTAGTAATATTTTTGAAATTTATGATAAATGAAATACATTTTCTATTATATAAAATAATTAATAATAGACACCCTTTATTAATTCTTTTTAGCACTAATAAAATATGACCATTATTAGTTCATTATTTTAGCACTGGTAAATATTGACCATTATAAGTGTATTATTAATAATGATAAATTATACCCTCTATAATATATATATATATATTCACATGTTAATCTATTTATAAACAAAATATATATATATATATTATCATAGATAGATAATTTTACAATAAAAACCAAGTGAACATCATATTACACTATTGGGTCTATCCTCATTCCTCTAACAAAATATTAAAATGAAACCATATGGACCTTTATAATTTTTTTACCCATAGGAATTGAGGATTTAAAGACCATTTTCTAATATGAAGGCCTATATTTTTTCTTAAAAATTATCATTTCAATCATAATACTACTATACATGTGCTGCTACCTTACCCTGAGAATTAAGAATCAACTATATTACCTAATAAAATGATGCTATAATTATACAAATATATTACATATTCTAAGAATTGGACGTGATATTTTCATCATTTGGGTTTATTACTATTAAATGTTTTTTAAAAAATCGTGTTTTAATACATGTTATAAATTAAAATAAGATAAACATTATAAATAACATTTAAATATATTATATATAGTTCATATTAATATTTACATATTTATTTCAATATTTTTTTAATTATATATATTTTTATAATTCTATGTTTTTATAATAAATAAATTTAATTATATAGACAATATGAGTAAATATAGTTAAATTATAAATTATATGTTTGTTTGAATATTTATACATGATTTATTAAAGTTATGGTGTATAATAAAAAATCATAATAAACCTTCTTATTAGATGTTTTCATTAGTAAAAGCTCAAAATAATGGATATATATATCATACATGTAAGAGAACCAAATGATTACATGAATTTGAGATCACTATATCTAAATATTATAAAATATCAGTTTTATTTAACACGAATATGATCATGGAGATAATGTGGTTTATATGCTCTCTGTCATTTGTATAATGATCCGCGAGAAGGGTGAAAAATCAATAAATACTAACTAATTAAAGATGAAACCCTATCAAATCTAGAGCATTGGAATTTTAATGATAATTATTATAATTAAAGGTTATTAAATTCTTATATTCACATATGTATATGATTTTTTAATTTCTTGGGATACAAATGCTTAATCAATTTTTAACATTATATATTAAATCTGGATATTTAATAACAATTTCAATCTCTATACATAAAAAAATTATCATATTTGGATAAAGTTACGTGGCATTATATTGGTGTATTGGGATGATCAAATCTGGAAGGAAATTTCCTTGTGTAGTAGATCACCAATCATGAAGGATGATAGTAGAATATAATAGATTACATGGTATTGTTCTAGGTTTTTCATGGATGTTTTACTTTAAAACATTTTACCTAATTGATTCAAAACGAAGGAAAATGGTGGGAGAAATGTAGTGGATTTTGAGATTACATTTATAAAAACATTCTAAAAGTACCTAACATTAGTGGGATATATTATCAAAAACTATTAAAGTATAAATAATTTAAAATTTTACTATCAATGGTATCTCCAACATTTTGACGTTATGAATAGAGTATAAAAACCTCTTACAAATGAAAAAACCAATGTGGTTATAATGACCCCACAAAAACAATATCCCTGAATGTGACATTGAAGATAAATTGAAAAAATATATTAACCATGTTTGTATTATAACTTTACCATAAAGATGTTAAAAATAACATTGAGGTACCTAAGGGGCTGAATTTTTTCAATGGAATTCATGTGATTATTGGAAAATAAAAAAAATGGATCCCAAAAAATTGAGTAATCTACTGGAATATGAGTTCGGTAATTCTAAAATGGTTGTATAATAATATTATATTCCCATTGAACATTGTTAAATTTCCCTTTAATTAATTAATTTTTAACATGTTTTCTATTTTACAGAGTTTTTTCCCTCAAACATATAACCTACTGAACAACATGCAACAGTATCCAACTCTAGAACCGAGTTAGCTATTCAAGATAGGAAAGATCTATATAAAATTTATATTCATGATATTTATAATGGATTAATAACCACTCATTTATCCTATTTCATGAAGGTTATTACCAAAATATCGACTGGGAATAAGTTACAACATAATCGTTGTATGAATTCAAAATCATAATCGGTTACAAATTGAATATCATCTATTAGAATTTCCATTGTAACCTCCCTCATCCTCTAACAGACAACTCAAAAACCACATTATAAAACACCAACATGTTTTGATTGGGTTGTTAAAACTATTAATATATATAACTAAAGTTAAATATTTTTTTTAATAATTATGAAATAACTATGTGGGAATCAATAAACACAATGATTTTGTGTATGTATTATGGGTACATTCATCCAACAAAGTTGATTATTTTATTTTGGTAAGAATTAGATATTTACTAAAAGTAAAATTTCCACTCGTGATTAGAAAAATAGTTAAAAAGCCTATAATATGGCCTATAAAAAAATCTTCATTCCAAAGTGAATGAAGATCAATAGGCACTCATTTGAGAAAATTAAATTCAGTGGATATAACCCCATATTACTATAGACCATCTACAAAGTATTTTTATTCAAGTAAATCTTATTTAAAAAAATCAAGGTTGATAGGGTTTCCATGATATTGATTCACCTAGACGTTAGCTTCCATGATATGTGAGTAGTTTTATTTCTGATATCATTCACCATAGTAGTAGTCGTACATTCATTCCATAAGTTAATCCATCCTCTGAGATTCTCAACTTCAACCACATTTACAACCACATTAATTTTAGAATAATTGAATCTAGTTTTACAACATGGACCAATGCGACATCAAATTGAAAATATAATGTGATTTTAAAATATAAAATCGTACCCATAGGATCCAGTATTTACTCTTGAGGCACCATACTTTTTATATTTAATCTATCCAATAAAAAAATAAGTCTATTTAACTTCCTGGGTTCGAAACATTAAATTAAAAAATTCATACGAACATAAAGATCATGTATATATATATCATAAAAACTAGCTTCGTGATCATTTTACCCTTTGAAGATGATATTGATTCAGGAAAGTGTCATTTGAAGGAATAATAGAGTTCCCTAAGGAATTTGTTTTTTAAGACATGAGCAAATCACATGAAGAGTTTCACTACTAGCCATAGTGATAAAATTTTTCACTTGTTGTGAGATTGGAAGCCACATAAAATCATTTAAATTATCCCCAATTCCAATAGTGCAGAAAATCATAACATCAATGATATTAAACAATATTTTTCATTAGGTTATTGCCTTATCAAGGGAGACCAAAATGGTGTTATTTTGCAATATTTATGTATTTTAGAGAAAATATTATCCAATTATTATAGGTTTATATGGAAATTATTAATCATAATTTCAAAAACGAAGATTCACAAAAAAAATATATTTATCATTTATTGATAATCTATTAACAATGCAATGCACAATAAACATTACAGAGTTTTGATCAATTTAATTCCATATAATAATGGTCTTAGATACACTCAAGAACCATTTTAAGAAAAATATTAACAAAACGACCTTATTCAATATACAATTATATATAATAATGAAAAGGGTACACCTCGCTTCATGTTTACCAATATCTAGATCATACTCCTTAAAAATGTTATAATTATCTAGGGTAATGTGAATAGAATCCCCTTTAAAAATTACATTTCTACATTTATTTCAAAAGAATGTAATTTATTTTCAATGGTCAAAACATAGTGTATGAATACAAAAAAATTTATTAATGTGGATATTGAAACATAGGAAAATGATTTGGATTAAAATCCAAATATTATTAATGATGAGTTTTATATCTAAACATTCAATAAAAATGTGATATTTTCATCTCAATTAAATTCATTGATCAACATTAAAATAGGGAAACACAATTGGAGATTTTATAATCAAATACACTGTAGTGGTGTTTGAATGGAAGAATTCTTCATCAATCTCCACATTCCTAAAAAAATTATCGACCTACCACATACTTGAATGCTAAAAGTGATTTTTTTCCTCTTGAATAGGGAATGTTATGGAGTATATTGTGGATTATAAAATGATATCTATAATTATAATTACATAAGTAATATTATTAACATGATGTATTTAAAACCTTCTATTATTGAGTAATCTAATAAAAAATGAAAACTAAATTTCTTGATCTACATGACATAAAAATGTAGTTTTGTTTATAATACATATAGTGATACTAGAAACGATTAGTTCACCAATATCTTTTTTTAAATTGGACTAGTATTGAGTTCATAATTACTTCCAACAGATGATTTATATATTCATAAAATTGAATATTTCCCTTGATTTATCAAGTCATATTTTTTTCCCATTTCTAAAAATACATTTTCTAGAAACATTGAATTTTTTATGATTACAATGTTTTATAAAATAGTTTTTATGAGATAGTAAAATTCGATACAAAAGGATATATTTGATAACAAATAATATTATATATAAAAAGAATAAGGTATTTTTTATAGTATGAAATACCTGGAATATATAATCACAACTTCTAAAAGAATAATTATTGGATGAAATCATACAAATAAGGGGTCTCTTTTCAAAAAAAAATTATTTGATATAAGAATTTGACATTATCAATTATAATTTCATTTTTGTTATGAAAAAAATATTGATTCAATGATACATTCACTACCAATTTTAAGAACATATTTGAATATATTAAATATTTTATTCTTTAAAATGTTTATTAGATTGATAATATCTATGTTTTTGTGGTTTCCTGTAAGGGTACATATTAACAACTATTATCATTATCATATTTGTGTATTAACTAAAAATATTAATTCATATTATACTGTTATTGGGATCATTATATATTATACATGTTCTAAAAAACTTAAACGCCCCATCTCATATTTTTTGTTTTCATTAATTTATCAATTTATTATAATGGTATCTTGAAATAATAGATTCCCAAAATTATACATCAGACCAATGTGTTTAGATCAATAAATATCATATATATTGGAAGAAATCAAATTTCTTCATTAAAAATAAATATACATTAAAATAAAATATTCCTATGAAAATTCAACAAAAATAATGGTATGAAATTTTTTGATTCTTTATTTCATCATTTCATTATTGTTTGGATGGAAAAAATATTTCCTTTTTTTGTATTATTATAAAAAAATTAAATGGAGAATTTATTTTTTAAATGATATGGAAATCTTACCTATTTTAGAATCTCCCCCATAAAAGGGATTATATTACTTTAAAACCATAACCATTAAATGTATATAATCATACTCACACACAAACAATTGAATTCATAGAATTGTAAAAAAACATAAATTGGATTTGTAGTATCATTGAGATAAAATCCATTACTATTCCTTGAACTATTTGTTGTAAATCCCTCTAGGATGGTGGGATGGGTATGAAAAATGTGAAAATTTTAACTGAGACACCCAAGGTTCAATTTTTCTTATGTTCCTATGGGAATGAATCCAATAATTTCATTAATTTGAAATTCATTCAGTGGATTGTGCCATGTTCTACTAAAATGATTTTGTGCACTATATAGTCCGTAATTAAAAAATATTACTATATAGTTGAGATAACATCACATTTGAAAGCCTAAATGAATGATGAACTATCATTCGAGTATAATAATGGGAATGTGATTCCCCTTCAATACTACTTTATGAGGTAGGTGTTGGACCATGGAATTTTGATCACAGAAAAA
This sequence comes from Viscum album, assembly GCA_963277665.1. Classification (NCBI taxonomy): domain Eukaryota; kingdom Viridiplantae; phylum Streptophyta; class Magnoliopsida; order Santalales; family Viscaceae; genus Viscum; species Viscum album. The sequence continues at coordinate 48,453,002 of OY728143.1, read as the reverse complement.
ATTTACTCATCCATATATGAAATCCATTTCACTAACAATGTGGTAATATAATAATTCTATGTTTCATATATAAAGGACCTATTTTTTCAGTAACATATGATACATGGACCCATTAAGTGAAATTAGTTTTAAAATCACTTATTGTGTAGGCCCACAGACTTATCAAGGAGGATTCAATAGTTCAATCTTACAAGGGACTCTCGATTATAATATTTTTTCATATAAAGATATTTTTATGATAAATTGACATGATTTATGAATCTGATGTCAAAATCTGCTTTTTTCTATTAAATGTGGAAATTTTATAAGGAAGGTTAATACTATATTGAGATATCCTTAAACTAATGATTCTTCACTAGTTATTTTTTATCTATAGATATAAATGTTTTTGAAATTAAGTTGTTTGATGATCCTATATTTCTACACCAAGTTATTTTAGGTTATAACCTTCCAAACATATGAATGAATGAAATCAATTTAATTGTGTTTTTCTACGAAATAATATATCTCATATGATGTATTGGAATCTCTCTGTTGTTGATAATAATAATGTCCACCTAAAAATATGTTGGATTTATATCTTATAATCCATCAATATGTATAATGTAGTTATATATGTTTACTTAGGGAATTATAGAAATTATTTTTTTAATGAACATTATATTTATAGAATTACAAAAAATTAATTGGATATACTCATGTGTTTTAGCAACCTCATGGGGTAATATGGATTGAGATCAATGCTGAAAGAATTGATAAAGTGAACATAATATGTAATAGACATGGAAGCATGTCTAAGAACCATAATTTGGAGGTTCATTAATGATTCAATATACATTATATATACTATTTGGAATTTGAAACTAAAATATTTGCGGTCATCATTTCAAATCAACTTTTTATATTCATGATATTGAACAATTTATATTGGATTTTTAAGGTGCATTTATAGTGCATTACATCATGCTCAAAAGCATATAACATCCACGGATTCTATTAGTTTCTTTACAAAGATAGTTTTATCTATTGTAATATCATCATATTCAAAGTGTTGGATACCTTTAGTGGGTTAAATAATGACACTGATATTTTTACAATCACTATATAATGCTTGAATAAGAGAATAAGGTATCATTTTTAGCTATGTAAATTTGAGGAATCAATATTCCATGATTTTTATTAAACTAATTCTTATAAAATTTTCTAATATTTTTCAATTAATTTTTTCTTATACTATGTGATGATCCTTTATTTTTAATATATTTAACAAAATAATATAAAATATTTATTTGAAAAAATAAAATTTATAATTCCTTCATATACATTAGAAAATTTTATATGTAAGTATAATACAATATAAATTTATTTAAGTACATTTCAATTATATTTTATAAATACAATATCAAATTAAATTAATATTAATTTAAATATATACATTTATATACAAATATATTCAATTTATTTTAAAATATATATTTACATATATAAATGAAAATATTTTAAAGTAATGTTATATTGGTTAATATGATAATATATGTGGTTATATGTTTGTATGAATATATTATTTTATTTGGAATCCTAAATATAGATTTACAAAACATTAAAATCTCATCATGTGTAAAATGTATCAAATTGTGAAAAATGTGCGGATGATGATTAAGGGAGGGGGGTCAAGCATAAAGATAGAGGCAAAAAATATAAAAATTTATATGTCAAGCCTCTATGTGATATGGTTAATAAATTACAAACTAGAAATTCCTGATTAATGTCATGAATCTTAGACATAATACTTTATTTCAAACTCAATACCATCCCAATGGAAAAATAATAATTTGGCGATATTAGTTTTATGAAATGTACCATATATAAGGGAACATTTTATAAATAAATGTGTTAGAATTATTATTCATTAATAGTTAGAAGGAGATCACAATGTTTATAGTAGTTCACACATAGGTAATGATGAAAATACCCATTAATATGTATTATGGTAGTAACATGGCCCACACCCATAAGGGGTGTTGTATTACATTGGAATATTGGGTGGATTTTTTATTATAGCTATATATGTTACATAGAAAACTGCATTATTGTGTTATCTTTTACATGATAAAGTTTCCTTATATTGGCCAACCTATGAAATTATGGCACCCTAATAGTGGGAAAAAATTTCTTCCCAATATTTGCATGTGTATTTTTTTATAATAATGAAAACTGTTATGTTTATCTTCTTACAAATTTTATAGTATTTTGTCTTATTTATTGAATCTTTTTTAATTTGGGATCCAAAATATCATAAAAAAATTGTAATTGATCCTATGTGAGGTATATAAATGTTATAATAAACTACTTTAATGATGAAAATGATAAAAGGAAAATTGATAATCTATATGTTTAATGAATCTGACTTCTTTTTGTAGATAATTCATAACATAGACTATAATTAAAGAGAATGTAGGCCATTGAAACCATGGAGTATAATTCTAAATGATATTGAGTACAATTAAAAAATATATTTTTCAATGAGGCCGTTGTAGTTGTTATATATTTCAATACATGGGGTATAACTTGTTCAAGGAGTTGAACATATTAAAAAAAATGAACATTAGTTACTTGAAAAAATAATTACTCAAAATAAAAAATTAAATAGATAACATTAACTGAAGGTGGGTAATACACATTTATTTGAACAAATTAATAAAGAATACAACATAGAAATATCAAAAGAATTATTTTTTATAGTATATACTTGGGATGATGAATCAGCAAACACTTAAATTAAGTTCAACATTTTATCCAAACAATTTAGTACCACTCATTATAAAGGAAGAATGATAAAAGTAACTATGAAATAAAAAATAAATAAAATATAATATTACCATTGTAATGTATTAAACAACATTTCATTGTCCCTGGGGATACTCACAAACCATTTCATTAATTTAACCAAACATCACATAACATTAATTTTATTAAATAATGATACGTGTAGTTTCTTACCTTCAATCGATCATGAATTTAACACTTAAATTATAATATATTATTATCCCATATATTTAATGATGTCATTATATATAGGATATATATGAATTAATATTTAATTTTAGTATTTCATTCTAAATATTATAGTTTCAAAAACATAAATAAAAATTCATGTTATAAAAACACATCATTCGTGTTAAATAAATTTTAGTAATGGTATGTTATAATTGTATCTTGTTATATGGTCATATAATGATTTATATTATATTTTTACACTTAAAAATATTTTCTACATTAATTATGATCACAATTATCATAAAATATAATTCTTTTACATGTAAAACTAATTTTTCATTAATTATATTAATATACATTGAAAATGAACAATTTTACAATTTTTTAAATTACCATAGAAATAATTTTTTTCTGTTTTAACATTCATTATTGTAATTAATTTTATCATCAATACACGTTACTTTTCCATATTATAAGTTGGGATAGTTTCAGGAGAGGCATGAGGAGGTCCTACGGAGGTTATGGATGTGGCATTATTGTAAAAGGAAATCTAGGGTGTGAAAGGATGATTTGGGATGTTATTCATGATTTTCATCTTATGTGGATGTCACTCATGAATTATATGTAGTGGTGGAGTATTATTTTAAATTTATTCCATTCATAAAATGGTAACTCCAGACAAAAAATAAATTCCATCCAAGGTGACGTTAATTTTAGAATATTTTCCAGATATAGTGAATTCTCTGCTTCTATGTGGTTCACCAATTGAATTTCATAGACACATAGAGATCATGATGGGAATATGAAATTTATAACATTAATCAATATATTTAGTTCCTACTTATATGTGTGGTGTTCATTTATAACATCTCATTTTAAACTCAATTCCTTCATGTTTTGGGAGAACATATGACTATTTTGGGGGATCATTTATCCCATCACATTCATGGTTGAACTTTGGGATATAAAATATTATTATTAGTGATCTCATCTAAATTCATCTCCCTTAACAACACATTATGTTTTGATTTTTCATCAATGGATTTAAATATTTGGCTTTTTTGGGATGTTTTTTTGGTTTAGTTTTGATAATCTCATACTATGGTTTATTTTATTCCATTGATTCATTATGATTTTTTTGTTCTCAGACTATTTCTTATTCCCTCTATATTATTATTATAATCAAAAAAATATTATTTTAGGTATTTAATCCTCATTCTATATGTATTTATGTGCTCTATGTGGAGATTTCCTTATTTATCATTGTTTTGGGTGGATAATAGGGCTCTTCCATTAGAATATAATTAATTATTAAATATGTTAATAGTGGGGATTGGGAGAAATCACATTCTTTTACTACATTTATATTGTTGTTTATGAGATGTGAATCCACATATTTTATAATAAAAAATAATGATTGTTGGGATCCTTTATTGTAAAATTGTTGATGTGTATGTGTGAGACACCTATTTGTATGATGATTGAAACCTCCCTGGATAAATGGATAATGATTTCTCATGTTTATAAAAATAAAGGAAAATGAAAATATCATTTTATGATAATACCCATTATAAATTAGGAATAATCATAGAAAATAAATGTTTTTTAAATTTAGTAGGTCATTATAGATGTATTTATATTTGATGTGATTCCTTGTGTGTTGTGGGCTTTTGTGTGGTTTACATGTTGATGGATGGGCAGTGAGGTGTGTGGGTATATGATAGGATTGTGTTAAAATGGGGTATAACATGGGATTATTTTGGATTGTGATGTAATTTTTTGGTGTTCATTGGTTGAAATTAGTGTTTTCTTAAATGTCATGGAATGAATGATGGGATGTTGTGGTGATTTTTGATTTTAGAAGGGCGACCTATTGCGTGGAATGGTTGCAATAGTTTCATGGATTTCTATAGAACAATAATTTATGTTTAAATGAAATGAATATAATGAAAATTAATAATTAAGTGTTAGGAATTTTTTTTAATTGGATTAGATGAATTGAATAAATATAAAGGGTGTGAAGATGTTTAATGATAGGTTTGGAAATTGAAGGTGGGAATGTTGTTTCTAACATCTTCGCTAAGGTGTGCATCAATCTGTGGGGGTGCGCTGGCAGTTAGCATGCAATCCTCTATTCCAAAGGTGGGAAACATCAATGACTTATTTAGAGTCATTTTATCTTTGATAGAAATGGGATGACGGGATGTAAATTCCTCTTTATATGGGTTCATCATCTGAATTATTTACATAGATCAGGTCTCCATTAAAGATTAAGACATTTTTTATTAAACTCTACCCTGGTGTCATATAATCATGGACGCTGGTTAATTACCCTAATTCTGTTAAGAAATTACAATGGGTCATCTAAGGAGAGAAACCTTCCGTCAAGGGTTTAGTCACGTCAGAGATTCCCAATGTGTATGGATGTTGAAACAATGAGAAAAATAGGTTTATTCCCATTATATTATAGATTCTGGATGGCATAGAAGTCTGAGGCATCCCACATTGAGTGTGGGTAATTATATCCCATGGTCATATACTTATGGGTTTTCTCTGCATCCCATGACAACAGGGGGTATGCCACAGGTTTAATATCTTGCGAAGAAGGATCAAACTGATCAGAACACTGATAGTAGTAGATGATATGGGTACATCCCTAAGAGGGAGCACCAACAGGTCCTATAGAATGAGTGGATCAAAACGTATGATAAAGACATATCTATGAATGATTGTTCCTTATAAAGGGGAGGCCATAGTTTACCCTTAGCTGGGATTGATCCTTAGGGAGGTTTCATATATACCATGTCCCTAGAGAAAGGGATAAAAACCCACGTTGTTGGAATAGATGATGAATCGAGGTGTACAAAAAGGACAATGACCTAGATACATGATGGGGCATACACATGGATTTCATCCCAGCATAAGAGGGGAACTCTTGGTTTGAGGGTTATGGACATCGTGTCACCTGTGCATGGTATGATTCCAAAGGGATTGGTGTGATCCCACTGGGATGTTGCGACTTGGGATGGAATCTGGATTTTTAATGGATTATTAGGCGATGTTTATCAACGTAATGAGATGGAACCATAGTTAAGACAACATTGATATATGGCTTGATCATCGAAGAGGCTTCATATGTATCCATATGTTAGGGAATCTATGTCCACATGGTTTGGTGGGGTTATGGGAAACCAAAATAGGCCGCCCATGAGAATGGACTCATGGATAGGACCTAGAAGAAGTGGACCCTCGAAGATGGGGCATGACCTCCTCGAAAACCAATCACTAAAAGAGATACTAGGATTAGACATGAATTATGGGCTTGATCCCCACGAAGATTTCCTATTTATTTCTATAGCAGGGAATCAAATTCCATGTAATTGAGGACATGGGGTGGAATTTGGTTGTACGCAATGGATAGAGACCCAATGAACGTTTGGGGGTTACATGTGGTTAGTATTAAAAGAGGTACTCTGGTGCCACTAAAGGATGAGCCAAGGATGTTGGTCCCAACAAAGGGGAAACTAAAGTGTACTAGTTTTTGGGTTTAACCTTAGTAAAGCATCATATGTACCATTTATAGGATCTAGTGATAAAAACCATTGTAGTTTGAATAAGTTTACTAGTGTTTTGGGTTGAACCTTAGGCAGGATTCCTACATACCCTATTTAGGAGACATTGATAAAAACCCACCTAGTTCAAATGGGTACAGTTTAATGTCAGGAAGGAAGAGAAGTGTATATAGTTTAAGGATGTGTGGGATTAATAAAAACCAACATGAATTGGTCGGGAATTATGTATGATGGGAATGAACCTCAAAGAGTCTTCCTACATATCTCTCGTAAAAGGAGAAATTATCAAAGTCCACATAGTTCAAAATGGGGGGCTTTAGACATACATGATAAGGCAGACTAGGGAGGATTCCATGGTAAATTCTCACACTAATCCAAGATGAGTCATTCTCAGTGTGAGAAACATGAGGCAATAAAGACTTAATGATCATGTCGTGAATGGTGTGTCTGCGGGGAATAGAGTGGGGCTAAAGCATGGCTTTCGGCCTAAAGAGGAAACATGGGCTTTTTATTTGTTAGTTTCCCAATGATTGAACATGGTATTATACATTTCAGTCGAAGGTGATGGATAATAAGGCCTACTATAGGATGGATTCCTCAAAATAATAAATCCCAAAGGAAGAGGGATGGGGTAATGAAGCTTCATGTTCACATCTGTCCACTATCTTTTTTGCATGTAAGAAGAGAATAGGATATGGGATGATACCTCCCTCAATAAAGGATATGTTATTACACCAAGATGGTTTCCCTCCACCGTAGATAGATGGTGTTCCTGGAAAAGAGGAATTAATTCCATGTGAGGAACATCTCACTCTCGTGGGGACCAATCGGCATGGAAAATGCCCGAGGAGGGGAACCCCATGTATATTTCATAGGTACAGGCTACAGTTTAATGTTATTCGTAGTGGATGATGGTGATTAAAAGTATAACTTCATGCATCTCAGATGTTGTGGACTCAATCCTCACCCCTATTACGTACATAACTGGCTCATTTTTTCCTTGGTGAAGAGAAGGCACATGAAAATTCTGTGGGAGACTGGGTTATAGAGTGATCCATTTAGGGGATCCTGTTAAACTGGCTAGGAGAAAAAGGAAGTAGCTGTCAGCATTCCTATTCAAAGAAGCATGAGTCTATGAAATTCAATATGAAGCACTACCTATGGTACCTTGAAATCAATCACATGAGTCTGAAGGGCCATATAAGAAAGGGGTGGGTAATGAATGATATGTTAAAAAGATTTTCCTCACGAAGAATATGAGTTTCACAATGTCCAGAAGCATTCTGATGAGGATTCCCCTTGTGAAGGGAAAGGACATCATGAAGTCATTGGGCTTCACGATGGGAAATGGATTCACAAAAAGGATGGTCTTCATGAAGAAGGTGGTATCTATGAATATAAACCCTTAATGGAGTGGATCATCACCATTTAAAATATATCATTCATTAGAGGGAGCTTTGCGAAGGCTCTACACATCACAAAACATCATGAACCCAGAATGTTATCCTTTTTATACAAAGGTAATATGCCTTCACAAAGGTAATCTCTACCAAAGGTGGTGGCTGGAAAGAACAGAGAGAGGTCCATCTCACATAGGTCATGAACCTTTGGTGATCAATCATAGGGTTTTGTGAAGGTGTGTGTGGAACATGTTCTTGGAATATGAAAGGGATGAGTCACAATTTTTTGGAATGGGTGAGAATTCTAATTAAAGGTAACCATGGTTGACGAGGGTCATATAACCCTCCATAGAGACATGTGATGCTGCATAGAGAATCCACTCTGTCGGCCAGCATCAGCATCATAGTGGGATTTTATACATCGCAATGAGGCTCATCTAAACAACCATCACAGAGTGGGCCGCGGAGGCCGATGATGATACATAGGGGATTTGGTTCGATATCAAACATGCACCAGGTAGGGACACCACAAAGACTATCATAAAGTTGGAATCATGGAAATGCCAGAACCATGTGGATATTTTTGTGAAAGAGCACCTTTGGGATGGATTAGTGGTACATAAGACCCTTTGGAGTGCAGAGCCACCCTACAACATCCTTTATTCTTATCACATAGAGGGATGAATTTTTTGGGTGCCAAAAAATGCCCCCCTTTGAATTAGAACCAATGAAAAGAGATATTATAATTTTGAGGGCAAGACAATGAAGATAAATGGAAAATTTAACCTATGGCGTATCGTTGAGATGGGTCGTAGAGGAAGGTGTGAAGATGCCTCCCAATGGTCGGTGTATTGACGATTCTATAAAGTATCTTCATGAAGAGGCATTATTCTACCATGGTGAAGGGTGATGTGAGGAGCCTGGGGGGTCTCTATAAAGTGTCTCAAGTGTTCCACATGAAACCGGCACCCACCAAGAATATGTAATTGAGATTAGAGTGTTTTATCTACATCTAGACCTTTCAGAATGATAGTTTGTGGCCACTTTCTTCGCAAAATGATCTTCTCTCCGAATGATTTAGCGAACCGAAGTACTTTGGTCTGGTTAATCATGAATGCTATTTAGCAAAACAGGGCATCACGATCCATTACTTCCTTTGAAACATAGGATGAAGCCAAGGATTCTTCATGACAAAGAGGTGGGGTCTGACTGCCCTCAAAATAGGTCTTAGAGAATAGTTTTTGTGAATGCTTGTTTCTCATATTTCGTGCCCCAACCAAAATTACCATTGTCCTCAGAGCCAATGGAAACTCAGGTGGTTGTGTGAGAAGTTTTTGTACATGCATTTGAGAGGGATTCCATGGAAAATAACATAAAAATAGGTGAGTATATCCGGTGTTCTTCTGATCACAAATAGTTGAAGGAGCGTCTGAAAGAGGTGAATAGAGAATAATCATTGTGAAAGCGCCTTCCATTATATGGTTTTGACTATAACGGTGATGTATCCATCCCTTTCAATAGCAAGGATGAGCTAGACAATTGGTTTAGAAGAATCCCCAAGAAACACAAGTGGTATTGGGTTGTGGATCGGCATAACAGAAAAGATCATACTCCAGTTATAGTTCATTGTTTTTACAATCATAATAACATTTATCGACATAAATTCAATGGTATATAAGACATTATTACCCTATAAATGACAATAATAATGGATAGGCTTGGAAATCTAGGAATGGGGTGGATCATATGTTGGGACATGCACTGGTGTGGACACTTCACCAAGCAGTGTGCTTGACCAAATTGGGTTTGATCATACTATAAAGAGTTTGATAATGTATTGGAGTAGTTTGGATTGTATAAAGTATCTTGGGACTCCCAGTTTATCATGTGTCAACTGAGGGAGTTTATATAGGAATTACTAAGCCAGTTCTCGCATGATACCAACACTATCCATTTGCATCATGGGGAGGATGGAAATAGACTCTAGTTCCTCCATCGGATTTCTAGCATCCATTAATTAGGATATATGTTTGAAGAGTTACTCCATTCAATGATAGACTAGGGGTATAGAGAGAAGATGCTTCAATTTGTTGATGGAATTGGGGAGGCTAGTACTAGGAATAGACGAGGTTAAACAAAATACCAGAGCCATCCTTTCCAATAAGTGGTTCAGTTATTTTTTTTAATTTCCCCCCAAAATTGGGATCACTACCGAAAAATCCCCTATATGTCCAAAAGGAGATTAATGGGGTAAATAAGATTCATACTATAAGATAATAGAATATAACTAGTGGAAACTATTGGGATACAACATCAAGACTGAGCAGTGGCCGATAGTCAGGATCACATGGTTTATCTTAATGCAGATATGTTGGTGGATATTACATGTTAGAGATAACCAAATGGGGGTGAGACCAATTACATTTATCATGGAGACTCATGTGGCGTGTGGGGAACTCATTAAACTAGATATATCGGTGCTAAAAATGTTGAACCACATATTATGGTACATTTGTGAGGGAAAGAGGACGCTGCAGGTGTGTGGTCCAGTCATGTTTTTGTATATATAGATTGAAACACACACGAGGGATATGAATATATTATTCTCATCATGCAACCTAGGATACATTCTCAACCTACAATTTGAACAATTTTGCGAGGACCCTATTGAATATAGTTTCAATGACTATGTTGTGTATAATGGGGTGAGAAAAAAATTCACCTTCCATCCATTTCTTTTGCTATCTAGGGCCTATACAGATGATGGAACAGATACAATATAGAATCTTTTATATATTCTAACTTTCAATGGTAGTATGTTGTTGGTGTGGGAATATTATTAATCCATATCTGAACCATATACCATGCACTGGTTTTCATGACAATTTTGGTGCATGAAGAGGCTGACTCACCGAGTGTATATGAAGGTGATCCACAACAATCACCCATCTGTGATGAACTTTTTTTATAATGTTTAAAAGTTTCTATGTGAATAATTATAATGAGTTTTCTTCTTCTGATGCTGCATTCAGATAGGTTAATGAGTTTGCTCAGTGTTGGGTGGCTTTATACCCAGGTGAGATGCTGAGGTGAGTTTCTATCAGGGCCATCATGGTAGTTCCTACACCTAGATGTTGAAAATTGACAATGGAGAGTCATTAAGAAGGTGGTGAAACAAACTCCATGGTGGATAGGACGTAATATAAGGGGTGGCCAGCCATGAAGCAACAAGCATTGGACCAGTACTGGGTAAAAGTGAAGTGGGATAGGCAGTTGTTCTGGGTCTGGTGGCTTCATATTGGAGGGCCCACGAGGGAGGTGAATCATCCTAGATATCTGAAAGGGTTACCCCTCCAGTTCTTGGGAAAAAACTGAATCCAGTATCAATCCCCTATGACGTCGTCTTCCAAAAGGCATGGAATGATTAGCAAAATAGAAAACATCACCTCAATATACACCACTTGTGGATGAATTTGAACATTCATGGGATGTTGCTAGGGGAGCATGGATTTATGAAGGGTGACTTCAATTATACCAATAGTGGGGGATGAAAGGTTTTAATAGAGATGGAATAAGTTATACATTCCCATAGAGACATAGAGAAGATGTTTCACCAGGAAATGGTGCATCTGAACAAGACTACTCGCACAGAACTGACATAGGATCTACTGGCAGAGCGTTTCCCCTTGGCGGACCATGTAGATGAACCCAGGGGGAAGATGTTAATGATTGATATTTTCACCGAGAAATATATAGGACTTCCATGTGAGCCACTTCTGGATAACTTGAGATTATGCCCATGGATGAATTCTACTTGGGTGAATTCACCACAACATTATAAATGAGTCTCTACTCCCATTCATTGCACTAGTTACCTTCCTACCTAATCGCTCATTCTCAGATAACACATATATGCATATTAGAATTTTCTATCGACCACTCCCACTGACGAGGATGAAGGCGCGATAGGCACAATGAACCAATCTTCAGGGCTTGCAGCCAGAGAGATAGTGGCTATAGATTCCAGTTGTGTTGGGGAAGCAGTGGCCGCCTCCTTGGATGATATAGATCCCAAAATCGTATATGGAGGGTCACATCCTAGAATCCCTATGATGGTATACCCAAGGAATGATCAAGCTGCAAAACCAGTGTATGTCTCATACTTCAAAGTTGTACCCTTTTTATTGTCGGTTAAATTGTCCAATGAAACCCCTACATGCACAAGTTGTAGGATAGTGCATATATTACTGATGAAAATTGCAAGAGGACCTGATGCTCCACTTTGAATAGATGTGTAAATACCTATGGAATTGAGTTCCCTTTTTTGATTTGGACATAGTTCCCTATGAGCAGCTGGTGGAATCGGGTGATACTACTGGAGAAATTGAGTCCAACATTGACCGGGTGGACATCATTGATGTAAAATCCAGCGATGAAGACTAACCCGAGGAATATCCTGTTGCAGAACTCCATGTGTCATTTCCCACATATGAACCCATCAACCCAAAGGTATGGGATGAGACTACTCCTGATGAAGAGGATTACAAATCCGTATGTCGTGGATCATGGACGCTGATCAAACTTTTTATCAAGGAGACCCCACAAGTAAAATGGATATTCCAAAATTGGAGACTTTGTTCCCATCTGTGCGAGATTTTCACTGGTGACATAAATTCCCAACACCCTCACGCGCTTATTAGGGACTACCTAACATTAAGGGTATAGGAGGATACATGCATATTCAGTCTTGGTAGGTAGAAGGGGAAGTTCATTAATATCCAAAGACTTCAGAACGATAAGTATGAGATACAATATTTGAGGGAGGGGGTGAACAAGCCATCTTCATTACTCGATGCACAATCTAGACTCGTATCGTGGCTGATGGCCCTATTGGCTGACGATGAGGAATAGATGAGATGTGTTGCTTTAGATATAGCTATCATCCAAGTCAATTATGCTTGGGCCTAGGTCAAGGCTGATGAACTATTCCATGTCGTCATCTAGGAGGATCAAAATCATAAAAATTAATAATAGATTATATATTCCATGAGAAAATGATTAGCGGTGAAGATATGTTGCATTGAAGAGGTCAACTGATCTATGGGGGGGGGGGTGACCCATGGGTGTTGTAATTTATGTGAACACATAAACATATATTCATGGTTATCTTGTTTATGTTGGTTTCATACATGTGTTTGATTTGCTGTTTTGGTAGCTTCATTTTCATCACATCCATTAAATACCAATTGATTTGTCCTTTAGCTTACATGGTCCATTAGTGATGTGATATAAAAGGGATTTCCACGTCATTATCCCTTTTTGAATATGAGAGTGAAAATCAATCTCTAGGAATCTAGGGTATGAATGACCAGTCTGGGTATCTAGGAAGAAAGAGGGAGGCATGACTGGAGAATGAGGTTCTCAGAAATGTCAAATTTCTGCTGTCCCAACATGATCAAGTGCATAATCAGGGTAATGCCAGGGGTTTTAGAATCAATCGGAATAAAGAATTGTGAATCATGAATCAAGATTCCCATAATTCATAGCACTGTAGGGATGGATGGATAATGAGGGATAACTGTTGATTGTGTTCAAAACAAAGCATCTCTATTGTGTTTGCCTAAAATGGGTACAAAAATCGAGGACTAACCAATTACCATGTTCATAACACGTGTCCTGACATGAAATTTAATCCATATTCAACTGGAAAATTTTCCTAGGAAATTATGAAAGTGATAGAATGGGCATCCATAATGTTAGGGGGTTTTTTAGGCAGGAAAAAGGTTTCTGATCCAAAAAAGGGCACACAAAGTGTAGAGGATGGAATGATGGGTTCATCGAATGGACTATAAAATTCTCAAAATTATTTGACCATGAGGAAAACAAATTGGGTGAGCACATCAGCCTAATCATGGATTGTACTAATTTCATAAAAGGGTCTCACCAGCAAGATCCTATTATGGCTCATATATTTACACCATGCCAATGAGGATTATAGATAGGTAGTTTCACATTATATAGTGATAACAGAGGTATTTAATGGAACCAAAAGGGGGACATTGCTAGAATGGACATAATAGAGGGTGTAATAGCACGCCACTAGATCTAGGGCTAGAAATTTGGATGTCACTATGTATCCTTATTGGGTATAAATCAAGACATACGTAGTATTTGAATACCTATGCAGTTTAATGTCACGTGTTAAAGATGGAAGGGGGAAGGGATATCTTAAGAGGTACATGATGTTGAAATTGTAAACCCGTCATGGATGAGGACTGATGTAATTACCCTCTACATCACGTGCCTATAGTAGAAATATCACACTAAGGGGACGAAATGGACAATTTTTGGGTTGTATATGAGGTGAAATGATTGGGAGTTCCTATGTTTATCATGAGGATTAGAATCAAGTTACACATAGTACTTGATTGAGTAGTGTTTTTTAATGTCACATGACAAGGACTTTAAGAGGAGTGATGGAAGATCCGAAAATAGAAATGCATGGCATGGTTGTAACGATCCCGACATGAATGCGAACTAGAAAGGTACTCACCACACCACATGCTACTAATAGAGTTGGGGCCAAAGAGGCCTAGAAGAGGGCAGAATTTGCGATACGTGGGGCTGGACCTGAAAGAGGAAATATATGAGAATTATTATATATCCCACTAGGATGTGAATCAAGCCAGACCAATTTCTTTATTACAACATGGTACGGTTCTAGTTCTAGGGGATATTCAATCGTGATGTTCTGGCCCATGCACTAAAAGAAGCGTCATTTGATGGATCTTTTTTGTTCCTCTCAGGTGGATGTTGATTTTTTTTGTGAAGAAACAAATCTAGGATGGAAAATATTGGCTTCACATTAGGAATCACGCCACACATAGTCTTTGAAAAATGGTATGGTTGATGACTGATACCAAAAGTGATGTCCCCTCAAGCGATGAAATCGCAATGCAGTGTGGTTTTTATTTGTGCAGCTAGGAAGATATTGTCATAGTTTAGTGTCATATGATAGGACCATCCCACCATTTTAATGTCTTCTACAAATGATGAAACAATTTAAGGTCATGTAGGACTAGGGAGTATAGTTCAACTTCCCATGGATTATATTCCCACAAAAAATTGATCTTCTAAAGGGAATGTGCAAGAGGCGATTAAGAATACTTGACGTAAATGAGGGAATCAGACCACATCCCATCGTGTGCAACACCAGAGGGGGGGGGACTTAGGAAAACAGTCTAGAAAAGATTATAGGGTTTGAGGCTAGACCTGTGGACTTAATGAATGTAAATTATTATGTATCCCATGAAGAGTGGAATCTAGCCACACATAGTTATGGAAGATGTCGTGCTGTTTAACGTCATGCGACAATAATGGGGGATGGAGAGGACATATCCTAAAGGGGGAGTATGTAGTGTTGATATTGAAAACCTGACATGAATATGGAAATATTCCCAAACCCACCACACCATGAAATTCATTATGAGTAATGAAAGAAGGCCAAATAGAAGTGTGAATCAGTGTTGCCAGAGCTAGCCATGATGGTGAAATGTTCAGTCTTTTCGATGAATCCCATAATGATGGGAATCAAGATGTACATTATTCTTGAGATGTTGTGTAGTTTAACTACATACGATAAGGATGAGGGGACATCTTAGTTTATGGTCTTAGTTCTTAGACTAAAATTAGAAAGGATATTCGAAGTGACTGTGAACCTTGAGAAAATCCCAATGACCATGTGAGTTGTGCTCGATGTGGTAAACAAGGGTGGATAATATCTTCATAAAACATTGAATACATATAATGGGGAAGACGCATGGAGCCCTGAATGACACCACACCCTGAATTCAACATCTTAACGTGAAAACATGCACTAAGGGATATCACCAAGAGTGACGATGTTCCACATGTACATGTTAAAGTGGAAAAGGATTTGAATCATATAACCTACATTTAAGGCATTATGGGGGGGGGAATGATTGAATACAAATGTGGACTTTGTTCGGAACACATCATCAAAACCATGTTTCTGAAATGGCAACATCAAATGAGCGTCGACCACTGAGTATATTTTCCATGTGGGTCTTGTGTAAATTTTTCTTTGAAAACATCAGGAATGTTGGACCAAGACATTAAAAATTATTTGAGACGTAGCATCCATTCCATTTCTGGGGTCCTTTCTATAACGACCCATACATTACATACATTGTTAATACTTCAAAATTGAATCACACTTATTACAACATATGACAAAACCACAAAGGACTGTATAGGTATAGTGTCTTTAGAAACTGGGAAACATAAACAACTGGTTCATAAATCTTCTATAGTGTCTCCCATTTATTTCATCATATCTAGTGTCCCTTTTAGCATATTCTACTTAATATCCATCTTCCTGACCTGGGGAGAAGAAAACATAAAAGGGTGAGCTCAAATGCTCAGCAAGGGCAAATAAAGGACATAAAAATCATATCATATCTTTTTGAAAATCAAAACCTGCAAAAGAGATCATAATATCTTAACATGGAATAAATCATAGAAGTGAAAATGAGATCCCCATAATCATAACATAAAACTTGAAACTTTGTGGCATGCACACATAATCATGGAAAATCATTTCTTGTTAGTGATGACTCATTGCCAAGACTATCTTAGTGGACAAAGTCCCTTTCTGAACCGAGTTCACTCCTCGTTTCAGTCCTGTATCACTGAACCGAAATAACCTTCCATTCCAGCCATGTCTATCTCATGAGATATAAAATCTTTACCCAATTCATTGGAGGGAGATATAGGTCCCACCCATCTTATAATGAATCCTTTCTTATGTGTTCCACATAATCATAAAACATACATCATCGCATAACACATGTAACAAAAATGGGATTCTTGAAACATCATGACATCATAAATCAATTCATATAAGGTAAAGAAATTCATAAAAATAATTCCATCACAACATGATAAAATCAATGTAATAATAGGGATAAAAACAGAACCCTTTATTATCTTAGATGGAAAATAATTTTGATAAAACACTTGAACTCCATTCTTGAGGAAAATATCCTTTCTTCTTCAAAAACATTTTTCCTTTCATAACATGTCATATAACTTTAAAATAAAAGAAGTTGATTAAAAATAAACTTGAAAACATGTAAAGGAAGCTTCTTGGAAATAATGTTTTAAAAATCGATTCATGCCGTATAAGTTAAAAAAAACATTCTTCGTACTTTTGTCGGAAAAGTCAAAAAGTGCCTCGTACGACAAAAGATTACTTTCATACATATTACTAAAAACTCACCGAAGGTTAAAAATGGATTTAAACAATTTTAGGTGGATGGAAATAATATTTCATTTTGATGAAACATGGATGTGGATGATAAAATACACCCCAGTAAATACTTACGAATAAACAATCTCGGATAAAAATGAGATTGTGATATTTTCCCTTACCTTAGGTCCGATTAGCTTTGTACGTGTCCGAAGCTCCTGTATAATGGTTGAAATAATGTTATTGACTTATTCCAGAATCATACATATTTATATGATATCATATATGGTCATATTATTAGCTTCTTGTTAGTAATATTTCATTGTTACTCGTTACTCGGGTCTTTATAACTTTTTGTTCTTATGCGTGTTTTGTCGAATAAATTCTTATTCTTATCTTTAGGTTATAGATAATTCATTTCCAGAATGGTATTAGTGTAGTATATACCATATTAATTCATTCAATTCATTTATATAATCATTATGAAATGAAGATCATGTAGAACGAGTCGCATCACATCGTAGAGACGGTATTCCGTACGTACGCACGAGTGTGGATATCGTTCCTATGATCGTGGAATTGTATTGGAGTATATATATATTATTTCAGTATCAATATTACTTCATAATAATCATATATAGTTACTCATTACATCATTATACCCATCCTTGTAAGGTGATGGTGGAAAATAGATTACACCACGGCGTGGAGACGGTATTCCGTACGTACGCACGCGCGGTGATTTCATTTTTCCATGGGATGGATAGAAGGTTAATTAGGGTTGTTTCATATTTATAATAACATATCAGTATGTAAGTAATACTGATGTTATTACTTTATCATGAAACAACTAAAGAAGAAGAAGTTGAAGAAGAAAGAAATTGAAAAGATCGGTAATGGATATTACCTCTTCTTTGGAACGCCTCTTTGAATCCTCCACTTAAGGAACTAAGATTGGTCTTTGGAGAAGACCAGGACCTCTAGGATTATTCTAGGGAAGTGGAGAGGAGAAAATGGCAGGGGTTGGCCGAGCTTGAGTGCTCAAATTGGTGTGAAGGGGAGGGGGAGGAGGTGTCCTTTTATAAGGGAGGAGAGGGGCACCTTAGGAATATCTCAAACTATTATTTTATATTAAAGTCAAAATCGGTTTATAATGGTTACAAAGGGTCTTATTTCGAAGATAAAGTGGGGAAGGGTCGAAATACTATCAAACAATAGGATTTAGACAAGTTTAGCGTATTATTTTAACCTTATCAATTAGATTTAACTCTAAGTTAATTAATTTAACTTTTACCGTGTCTTTTTGTTTTCTTTCACTATATGGTTAATACACTTACTATAACATGCCAAACGAACCCCAAATTGTTTATTATTAATATATATATCCTTATCTAAGTAATTTGGCCGAACCTTATATTTTTAGGAATAAAATAACAATTAATAATATAATATTTGATTTAAAAACTATTTTGTGTCAATTTTGACACTATTTGATATATGATTTTTGTGAAAGTCATAAAAGAATTATATGTTCGATCAAAGTTGATTAAATCAACACTAATATATCATAGTAACCTAGAAAATTAGTGTAATTCATAAAAAGTATTAAATTACATTTATTTTGGTATTTATATTATCAATTATGTCAATATTTCATTAATAAGATAATTACTGCATCATCATTGTGTCATAAATAAATTAAATTATATGATGTCTAAAAATTACAAATAAAATATCATCATGTAGGAAATCTTTTTAGCTTTCTAATTAATATTTACAATTAAATTTATCTTATGTATAACCCCATATTAAAAATTATTTACTTATTAAACTTTGATTTTAACTATTTTAACCCTTCTTTAAATAAATTAATAATAAATGTCCTAATCTAATCCAAGTGGGCCTAAATGGTCATATTTTATTCCTAAGTTTGTTTTTGGTCGAATTACACTTTGTCCAATAGAATTAGGACATGTGTTAGGGTAATGTTAATATCATATTTACCCTTAGTTACCCTATTTACTATTAATCGCGGTAAAAATCGTAAAAAGATACTATTTACCAAAAAATTATTTTTATCCCATTGAACCACATTTTACTTACTGATATCAACCGTGTCTGTCCGATTTTTGAAATTCCATTCACAGATGCGGTAAAATTAAGTTTTATGCAAAATTCAGTTTTTAACCTACCACTTAGTGGTTTCACTATTCATCAAAAATTGAAAGTTTTCAGAAAAATACCAAAAATTCACCCTAGGCTAATTTCGATATTCTGAGTCCAAAAATGAAGTCCATTTTGAAAAATATAATTTATAAAATTTCAAAAAGTGGTTATTACTATTCATAACGGCTAGTTTTAATAGCATATTGTTGTTTAGTAAAACTCGGTATTGCGTACGACGCAAGCTATCGAGGAAGGTCGCGATTGCATGTAAAGCAAGCCAAGCAAGTGTTGTGTAGAAAAATATTCCTTTGATGATTTATATAACATAAAAGTCTCGGGTGTTACATTCTACCCCCCTTAAAAAGAATTTCGCCCTCGAAATTCGTCACTTTGCAACAAACAGATGAGGATAATTCTCCCTCATCTTATCCTCAAGCTCCCATGTAGCTTCTTCAAGTTGGTGGTTCCTCCATAAAACTTTCACCAATAGAGTGGTCTTGTTTCGTAGGACTTTTTCGCTATGATCCAGAATCTCTATCGGCTGTTCTTCATAAGAAAGATCTTGCTCCAGCGGTACAACTTCTGAGCTGAGTACATGTGAAGGATCTGGTATGTACTTTTTCAGGAGAGATACATGGAACACATCGTGAACTTGAGAGAGATTCGGTGGAAGCGCCAATCGGTAAGCTACCTTCCCAACACGATCCAGTATTTCGAAAGGACCGATATATCTAGGGCTCAACTTCCCCTTCTTTCCAAATCTCATAACCCTCTTCCAGGGAGATATTCATAAGAACACTTTATCACCCACTTCAAACTCTAGGTCTTTTCTTCGGTTGTCAGCATAACTTTTCTGTCGACTCTGAGCCGCGCTTATGTGTTGTTGAATAGATCTGACCTTTTCTGCCATTTCATCAACGAGATCAGGTCCTAATAGCTTTCTTTCCCCAACTTCATCCCAGCAAGTTGTAGTCCTGCATTTCTTTCCATAGAGAGCTTCATAAGGAGCCATCTGAATACTGGAGTGAAAGCTATTATTATCAGAAAATTCCACCAAAGGTAGGTGTTGATCCCAACCTCCTTTGAAATCCATAGAGCAAGCTCTCAACATATCTTCTAGGGTTTGAATTGTTCTCTCAGACTGACCGTCTATCTGGGGATGATAAGCAGTGCTGAAACTCAACTCTGTATCCAGAGTATGCTGAAGACTTCGCCAGAACATCGAGGTAAATCTCGGATCCCGATCAGATATAATAGAAAGTGGTACTCCATGCAATCATACCACTTCCTTTACATATATCCTGGCAAGATGATCTAGAGAGAAATCCTCTCTAATAGCAATGAAGTGTGCTGACTTTGTAAGACGATCAACTATGACCCAGATAGCATTATTGCCTTTGGATGTTTTAGGAAGTCCTGTGACAAAGTCCATAGTGATGTTTTCCCATTTCCATTCGGGTATGGGTAATGGTTGTAACATCCCCTTAGACTTCTGTCTCTCAGCTTTAACTTGTTGACAAACCAAGCATCAAGAGACATATTCAGCAACATCTCTTTTCATGCCATCCCAGCAGAAGTACTCTTTCAGGTCCCTATACATCTTCGTGCATCCAGGATGAATAGAGAATGAAGAACTACGAGCCTCATCCAGCAGCTCCTTCTTTAATTCGGGGATGGAAGGAACACAAACCCGATTCCTGAACTTTATTATCCCATCACAATCAAGGTTGAATTCAGGAACATTTCTCACCTTCTTTTGTAACTCGACATCTTCTTTCTGTGCCTCTTTAATCTTCACATGTATAGATTGTTGAACATTCATTTGAGAAAGATAAGATTTTTCCCCTTCCATTATAATTCCAAGATCCAACCTTTGTAAATCCATAAATATTGGATCTTTTGTGATCCTCATCATGGATAAACTAGCATGGTCTTGTCGACTTAATGCATCTGCCACCTTATTTGCTTTCCCAGGGTGGTAATGGATTGAGCAGTCATAATCCTTAATCAGCTCCAACCATCTTCTTTGACGCATATTCAACTCCTTTTGTGTGAAAATATACTTTAAACTTTTATGATCAGTATAAATATCACACCTTTCACCATAATGGTAATGCCTCCAAATTTTTAATGCAAAGATTACCGCAGCCAACTCCAAATCATGTGTTGGGTAATTTTGCTCATGGATTTTCAACTGTCGTGAGGCATAAGCTATCACCATATCATTTTGCATAAGAACACACCCCAATACCTTCTTGGATGCATCACTGTAGATCACAAACCTTTCTCCACTACAAGGCAGTGTGAGCACAGGTGCACTGGATAACCTTCATTTCAACTCCTTGAAATTCTCTTCACATTCCTCTGTCCAAACAAACTTAACTCCTTTCCGAGTCAACTTGGTGAGTGGATTAGATAATCGTGAAAAATCTTTTACAAAACGTCGATAATATCCAGCCAAACCAAGAAAACTTTGGATCTCAGTTACTGTTGTTGGTCTCGACCATCTTTCGATAACCTCTGTTTTTGCTGGATCCACAGATATCCCCTCTTTTGAGATTATCTGACCCAAAAATTCAACTTTTTGAAGCCAAAATTCACACTTGGTAAATTTGGCATAAAGCTTCTCCTTTCTCAGGGTCTTCAATATAATTCTTAAGTGATCTTCATGCTCTTCCTTGCTCTTTGAATAGACAAGAATATCGTCTATAAAGACTACCACAAATTGATCAAGATAGTCTCTAAAGACTCTATTCATTAGATCCATGAAGATAGAAGGGGCATTAGTAAGACCAAATGGCATCACTATAAATTTATAGTGTCCATACCTTGTACGGAAAGCCGTCTTTGGTATATCCTCCCTTTTGACCCTTAATTGATGATATCCTGAACGAAGATCAATCTTGGAAAAGTATTGAGCTCCGCGTAGTTGGTCAAACAAGTCATCAATGCGTGGGAGAGGATATTTGTTATTGATAGTGATCTTGTTATGTTCTCGATAATCAATGCAGAGTCTCATTGATCCATCTTTCTTCTTAACAAATAGAACAGGTGCTCCCCAAGGTGACACACTAGGGCGTATGAATCCCTTATCAAGATTCTCTTGGAGTTGCTTCTTCAATTCCTGCAACTCAATTGGGGCCATCCTATAAGGTGTCTTTGAAATAGGCAAAGCACCCGGTACGAGTTCTATTGAAAACTCAACTTCACGATTTGGTGGAAGACCCGGTAATTCTTCCGGAAAGACATCATCAAACTCCCGTACAATGGGCATATTCTTAATCGTGAGTTTCTCACCAACAATTTGAGATAAATAACCTTCATTTAGTGGAATCAATACCCATAAGATGGAAGAAATTTCCACTGGAAGGTTATGTTCATCCTTGCATTGGTATACGATCGTAGATTGATCTAGAATATAAAATGTGACTTCCCTTCTTTGGAAATTGATATGAGCTCCATGTAGAGAAATCCAATCCATGCCAAGAATCACATCAAATTCCACTAAAGGAAGGACCACAAGATTTGCAGGAAGTACTTTCCCACAAACTTCGATCGGAGAAGAATTATAAACTTCTGATGCGACTGTTGTGCCATTAGGTGTTGTCATAGCTAACTCAACATCTAATTGTTGAGGTAATACGGTGATACCCTTAGAAAATTCTTTATAAATAAAAGAGTGGGTGGATCCAGAATCAAATAAAACATTTGCTACTTTAGAGTGGATGGTAAGTGTACCTTTCACCACTTCGTTATCGTACTCCACATCGCTGATAGAAATTGCATGTGACTTTCCTTTGTCTTTAGCCTTAAGATTTTGTTGACGTCGACCATCATCATCAACCCTTGGATTTGGGCATTGATTGGCATAATGCCCCATCTCCTTGCACTTGAAACATTGAAGTGTAGTAGGTTCATTCTGTGTATCCCTTCCTTTGTTTGCATCATTAGACATCTTCTTCCCATTATCACGGCATTCAAATGCCCGATGACCTTCTTTTCCACATTTAAAACATTTACTTGTCCCTTTAAGACAACTCCCTCCATGTTTCTTTCCACACTTTGAGCATAAGGGAAAGTTCATCTTCTTTTCAGTGTGCTCTTTAGAGTTTCCTTTGAATTCCATCTTCCTCTTCTTATCAAACCCATGTGACTGATGGGTTACTCCAATCTCCATCTCGACTTTGAGAGCACATCGAACGATTTCCTCGTAGCTATTGAAGTCTCTTATGGCTAACACCCTTCGAAGACTTGGTTTTAAGCCACTAAAGAATCGATCGATCTTACTCTCAGGTTGGATAATAATACCAGAAGCGTACCTTGCAAGTCTTGTAAAATTTTCTTCATAGGTACCAACAGATTCATCATCCCTTTGCTTCAGTTCAAGAAACTCGTTCTCCATCTTTGTTCGGAGAATACGAGGGAAGTACTTATTGAAAAATAAGTTCTTGAACTCGTCCCATTCCATAGACTCAATTTCATCCCTTTGCCTCTTATTCTTAACAAGATTCCACCATTGATCAGCATCTCCTTCCAAACGATACACTGCTAGGATGACTTTATCATGTTCAGAACATTGAAGAACTGAAAATATCTTTTCAGTAGTACTAATCCATTGTTCAGCAACTAATGGATCAGTAGACCCGCTGAAAGAAGGTGGACGCTGCCTCATGAAGGATTCAACAGAATGTTGCTCCCTCATTTGCTTGTTTGAAATCCTGCATGATTCATAGCTTGAGAAAGTTGTGTGAGCATGGCTACAAGGTTTTGCATTCCAGCTCCCATATCGTTTGGTTTCTCAGGGGGACAATCATTGCATTGCCCATCGCATTCCGCATTAACACGGTTCTTTCAGGTTCCAGCCATTGACTAAAACCAAGAAGAATAGTGTGAGCAACACTAATTATAATAGGAAACCACATAATTCAAGAATAAAATTTTCATGCTTATGGTCTTATCCTAGGTTATTCAAGGCCATTTCTAAAACACTAAGATTGTGTTCTATGCTTAGACTTATCCTTAGGGTTCTTACTAAGGCTTTCACATCCTAGTTTACAAAGGTTGACTATACCTTTCCTCTGATACCAACTATAACGACCCATACTTTACATACATTGTTAATACTTAAAAATTGAAGCACACTTATTACAACATATGACAAAACCACAAAGGACCGTATAGGTATAGTGTCTTTAGAAACTGGGAAACATAAACAACTGGTTCATAAATCTTCTACAGTGTCTCGCATTTATTTCATCATATCTAGTGTCCCTTTTAGCATATTCTACTTAATATCCATCTTCCTGACCTGGGGAGAAGAAAACATAAAAGGGTGAGCTCAAATGCTCAGCAAGGGCAAATAAAGGAAATAAAAATCATATCATATCTTTTTGAAAATCAAAACCTGCAAAAGAGATCATAATATCTTAACATGGAATAAATCATAGAAGTGAAAATGAGATCCCCATAATCATAACATAAAACTTGAAACTTTGTGGCATGCACACATAATCATGGAAAATCATTTCTTGTTAGTCATGACTCATTGCCAAGACTATCTTAGTGGAAAAAGTCCCTTTCTGAACCGAGTTCACTCCTCGTTTCAGTCCTGTATCACTGAACCGAAATAACCTTCCGTTCCAGCCATGTCTATCTCATGAGATATAAAATCTTTACCCAATGCATTGGAGGGAGATATAGGTCCCACCCATCTTATAATGAATCCTTTCTTATGTGTGCCACATAATCATAAAACATACATCATCGCATAACACATGTAACAAAAATGGGATTCTTGAAACATCATGACATCATAAATCAATTCATATAAGATAAAGAAATTCATAAAAATAATTCCATCACAACATGATAAAATCAATGTAATAATAGGGATAAAAACAGAACCCTTTATTATCTTAGATGGAAAATAATTTTGATAAAACACTTGAACTCCATTCTTGAGGAAAATATCCTTTCTTCTTTAAAAACATTTTTCCTTTCATAACATGTCATATAACATTAAAATAAAAGAATTTGATTAAAAATAAACTTGAAAACTTGTAAAGTAAGCTTCTTGGAAATAATGTTTTAAAAATCCATTCATGCCGTATAAGTTAAAAAAAACATTCTTCGTACTTTTATCGGAAAAGTCAAAAAGTGCCTCGTACGACAAAAGATTCCTTCCATAAATATTACTAAAAACTCACCGAAGGGTAAAAATGGATTTAAACAATTTTAGGTGGATGGAAATAATATTACATTTTGATGAAACATGGATGTGGATGATAAAATACACCCCAGTAAATACTTACGAATAAACAATCTCCGATAAAAATGAGATTGTGATATTTTCCCTTACCTTAGGTCCGATTAGCTTTGTACATGTCCGAAGCTCCTGTATAATGGTTTAAATAATGTTATTGACTTATTCCAGAATCATACATATTTATATGATATCATATATGGTCATATTATTAGCTTCTTGTTAGTAATATTTCATTGTTACTTGTTACTCGGGTCTTTATAACTTTTTGTTCTTATGCGTGTTTTGTCGAATAAATTCTTATTCTTATCTTTAGGTTATAGATAATTCATTTCCAGAATGGTATTAGTTTAGTATATACCATATTAATTCATTCAATTCATTTATATAATCATTATGAAATGAAGATCATGTAGAACGAGTCGCATCACATCGTGGAGACGGTATTCCGTACGTACGCACGAGTGATGATATCGTTCCTATGATCGTGGAATTGTATTGGAGTATATATATATTATTTAAGTATCAATATTACTTCATAATAATCATATATATTTACTCATTACACCATTATACCCATCCTTGTAAGGTGATGGTGGAAAATAGATTACACCACGGCGTGGAGACGGTATTCCGTACGTACGCACGCGCGGTGATTTCATTTTTCCGTGGGATGGATAGAAGGTGAATTAGGGTTGTTTCATATTTATAATAACATATCAGTATGTAAGTAATACTGATGTTATTACTTTATCATGAAACAACTAAAGAAGAAGAAGTTGAAGAAGAAAGAAATTGAAAAGATCGGTAATGGATATTACCTCTTCTTTGGAATGCCTCTTTGAATCCTCCACTTAAGGAACTAAGATTGGTCTTTGGAGAAGACCAGGACATCTAGGATTATTCTAGGGAAGTGGATAGGAGAAAATGGCAGGGGTTGGCCGAGATTGAGTGCTCAAATTGGTGTGAGGAGGAGGGGGAGGAGGTGTCCTTTTATAAGGGAGGAGAGGGGCACCTTAGGAATATCTCAAAATATTATTTTATATTATAGTCAAAATCGGTTTATAATGGTTCCAAAGGGTATTATTTCGAAGATAAAGTGGGGAAGGGTCGAAATACTATCAACCAATAGGATTTAGACAAGTTTAGGGTATTATTTTAACCTTATCAATTAGATTTAACTCTAAGTTAATTAATTTAACTTTTACCGTGTCTTTTTTTTTTCTTTCACTATATGGTTAATACACTTACTATAACATGCCAAAAGAACCCCAAATTGTTTATTATTAATATATATATCTTTATCTAAGTCATTTGGCCGAACCTTAGATTTTTAGGAATAAAATAACAATTAATAATATAATATTTAATTTAAAAACTATTTTGTGTCAATTTTGACACTATTTGATATATGATTTTTGTGAAAGTCATAACAGAATTATATGTTCGATAAAAGTTGATTAAATCAACACTAATATATCATAGTAACCTAGAAAATTAGTGGAATTCATAAAAAGTCTTAAATTACATTTATTTTTGTATTTATATTATCAATTATGTCAATATTTCATTAATAAGATAATTACTGCATCATCTTTGTGTCATAAATAAATTAACTTATTTGAAGTCTACAAATTACAAATAAAATATCATCATGTAGGAAATCTTTTTAGCTTTCTAATGAATATTTACAATTGAATTTATATTATGTATAACCCCATATTAAAAATGATTTACTTATTAAACATTGATTTTAACTATTTTAACCCTTCTTTAAATAAATTAATAATAAATGTCCTAATCTAATCCAAGAGGGCCTAAATGGTCATATTTTATTCCTAAGTTTGTTTTTGGTCGAATTACACTTTTTACAATAGAATTAGGACATGTGTTAGGGTAATGTTAATATCATATTTACCCTTAGTTACCCTATTTACTATTAACGGCGGTAAAAATCGTAAAAAGTTACTATTCACCAAAAAATTATTTTTATCTCATTGAACCACATTTTACTTACTGATATCAACCGTGTCTATCGGATTTTTGAAATTCCATTCACAGAAGCGGTAAAATTAAGTTTTATGCAAAATTCAGTTTTTAACCTACCACTTAGTGGTTTCACTATTCATCAAAAATTGAAAGTTTTCAGAAAAATACCAAAATTTCACCCTACTCTAATTTCGATATTCTGAGTCCAAAAATGAAGTCCATTTTGAAAAATAAAATTTATAAAATTTCAAAAAGTGGTTATTACTATTCATAACAGCTAGTTTTATTAGCATATTGTTGTTTAGTGAAACTCGGTATTGCGTACGACGCAAGCTATCGAGGAAGGTCGCGATTGCGTGTAAAGCAAGCCAAGCAAGTGTTGTGTAGAAAAATATTCCTTTGATGATTTATATAACATAAAAGTCTCGGGTGTTACACTTTCGAATGTGAAAGATGATGTATGACCAAATAAAGTGAATCATAAAGCAAGGAAATGGTTGAAAACATGAATATGAAGAGTCCAACACTGTAGGTCCAAAACTAGAGTGCTCTAAAACAAGTTGGATTAAGAGAGAGTCATGTGGTGTGGCTGTTGAAAACCCACCATGAATGAGGAAATAATCCCACACCACACCACATACCCCTTCCAAGAGAAAATAGGGAAATTGTACTAATATGAGAAGAGGTTTCAGCGAATCTTGGTTGGACCCAAAGATGAAGTTGATGGGTTTTTGATATATCCCATGTGGATGGTAATCAATCCATACATCGTAATGGAATATGTCATGTAGTTTATCATCATGTGATAAAGACTGTGGATGAATTAGGGGTAAATCCATGTTATATGTTTGGAATGAAAGAAAAAATCTTGACATGAACATGGGCATATAGTTCATAAGACATTGCACAATCCTATGTGAGAACATGGTCCAGGGGGAGGAAAGGTCATGGGACCTGAGGCTACACCACAGACTAATAAATGTAGCTAGTTTGCAGTTTATCATCATTTGGGATTGGTACTGAGTAGTTTTACGTCCATCATCCTAGGTGAATCATAAATTTAATGTCATGTGATGAGGAAGTTGGTGATCATAGATTAGTTTCATAAGTATAGAAATATGATTACGTGACCCTATATGCGGGTATTCCCTTAGAAATCTCATAATACAACATCAGAAATGCTCGGTGTAGGAAAAAAAGAATGGGATCAGGCTCTCCCCAAAATATAAGGGTATGAAAATTATGTAAAGAGATCGAGCAAGGTTGATATGAGCCTGACCAACATTCATGCTCGAGGTACAGTGATGATTTAATGTATAGAAGAAAAAAATTATTCACCGCTTCCATTTTTTTAGTCATATATGGTAGGTGATAACAATGTGGGATGGCTATTGACCATATTCGAAACACAACGTCCATATCATGTGACCTGAAATGGGAACTACAAATGAGCGTCGATCGCTGACCATAGTTGAAACATGTGAACTGTTTCAATGTGTCGTTCAAAACCTTCTAGGATATTAGACCAAAAAGGTACGTGAACCATATGTATTGGAATCCATACAGTTTACGGGTCCCATCAAATTTGAATATTGACGAAGACCCAAATAAAGGGGATGCGTGAAGTGTGAATATTCTCATACAGTTTAACGTCATGCTGTATAGACGATGGATGTGGATATATCTAATGATGGGGATACATGATTTATTATTGAAAACAACAAATTGAATGAGGATATAAGATCATGTTCCACCCCATGTATTTTGAGAATCATCCAGGCCAAGGGGATGGACATAAGTGGAGATCGTGAAGTTTATGGTTGGGCCCACAGATGAAATATTCTAGCATTACTACGTATTTTATAGGGGAAGGAATTAATCCATATATAGTTCTTAAGATGTTGTGCAGTTTGACTTCATGTGGTGAGGAAATTGTAGATCTTATTTTATGGTAAGAGCATTCATACCATAATGGTATATCTGTCGCTTCTAGTTTCACACCATGCAGGAAGATAATACAGTGTAATGTCATGTGGGATGGGTGTGGGGTAGTTTTACATCCTTCAGCCCAGACAGATCATGCAAATTAACGTTGTGAGGAGAAGATATAATAGTTTACTATTGTGAGGGACTATGGATTACTCAGGTAATGTACTGCTTGAGTAATTAGAAATTGGTTGGAGGATTTATCTGCTCACCATCCATGGTAACTAGAGAGTCTGATCCATTAGGGTAAAACTTGTGAATCATATAAGGTCCGACCTATTTGTGTTCTAGATTCGGTGGATTCTGGCCAGGTAACAATGACATTATTAGTGAAAACACAATGTCACCATGTATGAAATAGCAGAGGAGAACTTTATTATTGAAATCTCTTAATCTTGTTCGGATGCCTCTATAGATTACACAGGTCATAAAACATATTCTCATTGAGCACTTTCAGTTCAGCCAAACAGTTTTTGTCTACCTTATATTGTTCAAGTGGATCGTAGACAGTTGTGTGAAATGAAGTCAACTGAATCTTGGTGGGATGTACTACCTTTATTTCATACACCAGGGAGTATTGCGTCACTAGATTGAAATTATGAGTCATAGTTCGATATGTCGATTGAGGGTTGGGGAGTTTATCAGGCCAACTCTTATTTTTGGACTAATAATATTCTGCAAAATATTAGAGAGAAATTTTTTGAATGCCTTGTTCTAACCACTTGATTTCACATTATATCGTGTGGCATGGTTGGAACGAATGTTGTACTTTTCATACAACATCTTCAGTTCGGATTCACAAAATATGGTTCCATTATCGGTGATGATGGCATGAGGGACTATCAATCAGTAAAAGATATCAGACATATAAAAATTAACGATATAATGGTATTTGACATATTTAAGTGTTACTACCTCTTCCCACATCGAAAAGTAATTTGTAGTGGTCAGGATTAACATGCACTACTAAACCACCATTGGTGAATATGGTCCCATGACATCAAGTCCCCAGACCACAATGGCCAATGATTACATGGTAGTGGGAATGGTTTGGGTGGCTGATGTCTAAAATAATCATGGATTTTCCACCCATGGAATCTCCTCACATACTCGATATAGTTACCGACCAAGGAAGGCCCAAAGTACTCCAATATCTAGATCTAATGATATTTTTTTTCATAGTTTGATGATCCCAATAGTTACCAACATGAGAATCATACTTGAATTGATAAATCAAACTTCTCTGAGTGTAACAGATAAGAATTTGATGAAACCCATGCCATTATATGATTTGATAAAGAATGGGATAGCTATAGAGGGTGATCTTCAATGCACGCTGTCAGATTTGTTCATGCTTGGCTCGATCGACTGGAAGATTACCTTGATTGTGTAACTAGATTAATGGGGTCCTCTAGTCAAGAGTCACTTCCAACAATATATTAGGGGGGTCTAGGGTTCCCGACATGGAGGCATTGGAGGTAATGTGGCATACCTTCATGATATCACTGTTTTCCAGTGTAATTGGAGTGATGACTATCCGATGTGCAACATGGATAATCAAATCATCCTAGTTAGGAACATCAAGAGATGTTTCCAAGCTATCCAATGAATTTACTCGACCCTTCTGTGAATGAGGTGTATGTGTAAATTCTATCCGGGATGGGAATTGGGTCATCAGTTTCTGGGTACATTCTTAAAGTGGTACATACTATAGATTCTTAACGAGGTAGTCACCAATGATCTTCTTGAAGACTTATTCATATTCCCCTTTCAAATGTAATTGGGGGATACCAATCTCAAGGGACACCTTTAGACCAGTGATGAGAGCCTGGTACTCTTTATGATTGTTGTTATAGTCTTATAACAACACAACTGAATATAGAAGAACAACTTGTGATGACTTGATGAAGATGATACCTAAGCCCACTATATTGAGTTTGGGATAATTGAGTCTTCATTATGTAGGGATTTTAGAATAACCATAAAATTTCATTTACCACACAAAATTTATTGATCTACCATGAAGATTTCCTCATTTATAAAATCAAGATCCAGAGACTAGTACGCGGAAGAAAGATGTGCAGTAAAGAATTCTTCCAATGCCTTTCCCTTGATGGCCTTCTGGGGGACAAAAATTATGTCGAACTGCAAGTGGATCACTACCAACCAATTTAGAAATTATATCATCATGGGATGGTTAAGAATGTACCTCAATAGTTCAACATGGGACACTAGCTGTATCTCATAGTTTAATAAGCATTGTCGTAATTTCTGCACTGCAAATACTAGTAAAAGGAAGATCTTCTCGATAGAGGAATATTGTGACAATATATATAACATAATGAGGACGTGATAGTATAAATTTTTATCCATTAACTCATTGTTCTTTTGGGTTACAAGAGCACTAAGAGATCACTACATAGTGATCAGATAATGGATCATAAAATTTTCCAAAATGGGTGGAATCAGGACCAGAGGTCGAAATATGAAATGCAAGATTTACTTAGATGTAGTCTGACACTCCTCATCCAACTGATAATCAATACCTTTCTTCATGATCTAGAAAATGGGATTACACATTCCATCTATATTTTCGATGAATCTTCTTATATAGGCTAAGTGGCCTTGAAATCCCTGAATCTCGAGAATGTTTCTTGGAAGAGACATATTATTGATGTCCTTAAACATCACTAGATCGATCTCGATTGTTCTATACATGACAAAAATGTAGAAGAAAATTCCATATTTGACCCTGAATGTGAACATTAATGGGTTCATCTTAAGATGGTGGGATTAGAGGAAGCCGGATACTTTCATGACATATTTGATATAGTCCTATAACTGGAGATATTTGACCACCAGATCATCCATGTTGCATTCTGAAAATGTCATGAGGAATGTCTTAAATATTCTATTCATAGTACATCGATAGGTGGTACCTACATTCTATAAACCGAAGCGAATTACCTGGTTCCAGAATATACCTTGTGGTTCCATGTAGGCTACATGCTATTCATCCTAACCAGTCATTCAAATTTGGTTATATGTAAAATATCCATCGATGAAGGATTGATAATAGAACCTAGTGGTGAAATCAATCAATAGTTCCATCATTGTAATGGGAAAATCATCCTTTGGACTATGATAGTTGAGATTCTGGAAGTGGTTGTAGACTCTAATATATCAATTTTTTTTCTAATGGGAACTATATTAGCGGAAAATATGTAGTACTGGAACTCCACAAAAAAACTTTCTACAAAAATATTATCAATCATAGCCTCGACCATTCTTCATGATATGGTTGTATGTTTCTTGGAGGCTGTTTGAACCCGTGATGATATTGTAGAGGACTCTGGTGGTGAACAACAACCTGAGGATATACTCTTATAATCTTGTCATAACTACAAGAAAATACATCACGGTGAATCTTCATGAGGTCCATGTATCATTGTTTCTCTTCGAAAAACATATTGGTGCTAATAATTATGGGATTCAGAGCTATCTCGTTACAGATGTTCAACTATACCAATTGATTGAACATGAGGAGACAACCTCTCTGAAAGTAGAATGTGAATCCTCTAAATCCTATTCATCATTTATGGGAGAGGGATCCTCAGTGGGATTATATTCTATGGAGTCAACAGATCTGGACGGGACTCTGTTGCCTGCATGAGTAGTGGTGGACACCGTAATGGGGAACCCCTATGTTGCTGAAACCATGGAGATAAAAGCATTCCACCAGATCCCATTTGGATTTTGACCTATGGGGAAATTTTTTATGATATCAATGAAATAATTTCATGTTGTCTTAAGATGTTTTATAACATTACTATGAAATAAGAAACTATGATGCATTTTATTTTCTATTGGGTGGACATCCAAATACCTTGTTGGAGTATGGGGCTCTAGGTTCACCCAAGCATGATTTGTATTAGAATAAAAGTTTGTATTCTAGTATTACATTGACTTAAGAACGTGCTTCCCCATCACTCTATAGGAAACAAAACATTTCCCCATGTATGGGGTCATGGCCTCCAATCATTGGATCGGTAGAATGTTGACATCATCTTGGTTTGTCCACAGGTATGTCGCAACAATAACATGTTCAACCTCATTTGCATGAATCTTTTTGTCCATGCTATTATAGTAGCTTCTATCTAGTTAGAGGGATTAAAAAGAGGCAATAGTTGATGCATAACCTTGGATCATTCTTACTAGGACATTAATGAAGTACATAATGAAATTGTGACCTGATGAAGGGACCCACGCGTGCATGTGCAACCATCGTCTACACAACAATGCATGATAATTGGTGTCTTGTGTGACAAACCTGAACCTTGTGCTAGCAAACAGGCCTCCAAACTGGGTATTTAAGTGGATATTTCCATCTTGTGTATGTTATGTCCTATAATGACCTGGAATTTTTAGGTCAGTGGGACTTAGATCATCCTTGGACGACCCAATCATTTGGTGTATCCAGGTCAGTATAAGGCTGATCCATGAACCTGTATCGAAAAGATTGCAACAAAAATCTATTCCATTTAAATATATATTTCTGTAAGGTGGAAAGATATGCCTTTGTATTGGAGAAAATTCATCTTATCTAGGGAAAGAGATGATTTGATGACATTCAGCATGCTCGACTTCCTCAACAAATAAATCTTTTGTGGATGCGACCTCAATATCAATTTGTAGGGTGTTTCCTATTTACTTGGTAAGGGCTTAGGGCATATCCACTAATAGGTGAAGATACTAGAGGATATAAATCATCAAGGGAATGATGTAAATATGATAAATGATATCATAATACTCTATCATGCATGAACTTCTGCCTCGAGGACGCTGTTCTAACGTATGAGGTTTGGTAGGTCCTTCTGGTAGAACTGGCGGCCAACTTGGGCTGGAAATTTCCCACTACTCTCTAGTCGAAACATTTTTTGTGACTACAAGATATGGGATAAATTAAGGAGTAATTTCTATAAATGAAATTTGTTTGACAAAGCTCGATCATTGGGGATCTTCCTAATCATGTAGCACCAACTGAGGTGAAGGCGAAACTAGACAGAAAAAAAGATGAAAATTCTACACATGTGAAGCCCACTTCTGGGCATGTTTTTTGGTATCTATAGCATGCATATATTGGTGGGAAGCACTAACCAATGCGTCATAGTGACTCATATATATATAAATCTATGTTGATACTAGCGTCATTTAGGGATGTTTGGAGGATATGTCTAATATTCTTCATCATTTGGAACCATGTAGGGGTTTTCCAACTCCACAATATTAACTGAAGCATTACATTGGTTTTCACATTAATTATCCTCCATCAGTGGAAAAAATATAGAGGTAGTTAAAAAATTAGTTTTCATGAAACCGCTTTCTGTCTGGGATGACGATTGCCTATGTCGAAGAATTTTATTCCCCTTACATCTTTAATGATTTCTGTTATGGAGAGAAGAAGACTAAGATGTTGACTCAGAAGAAGTGGATATAGGTGTCCCAACAACTTTTGATGGAATGTGTTGTTTAAATAATTCATGGGTAATACCATGAGAACAACTAACATCCCTATGAGCCATCCATTTTTCATATTTTTTAGACCCGTAGTTCGAAACCTATCGTCACTCACCTATGATGTTACTGTTGTTATTGGGAATTATAACTATGCATGTCACATGTGTCCAGGCTAGACCAACCCTGACTATGTTGTAATCATCTTGGTCATAGAGAACGTTTTTAAACACATATAACATCTTGAGGGTGTGACCCAAGATCCCGTGAGAGGGGATGTAATCGGGGCAATCAGTAAGATCAACCTCTTCAGGCCACCTGCATTCCGCCCATCGTAGAATTATCAGGTCCAAAACACATTATAATTTATAGGGGACCTGATCCTCATAAAATGAGTAGATCTGGTTACTTCTATTCTATAAGGGGGATCTAGGAACCGGTCCTTGACGAGGGGCTTGAAGAGCCTATTGAGGCGGTTCAAAATGATTATCTCGCATAAGTGGTGGTGGTGCGTTACACGGGGGTGATGCTGGGCCGGAGGATATGCCTAAGGTGGTGGGCCTCTTGAGGCCATGGAGGTGTCTCTAATTTTCATAAATCTTACTATATGGAAGCCAATATTTTTTCTACCATAGTGGGATCGACCTTAGCGACACTTTCATGGGAAAGACAAGAGCCAACAAATCTTCTTCTAGATGGTTGTATATTTCATAGAATTCCCAAAACCCCTTGGCTAGTTATGTCGGATGATATAGGGGACCATTTTAGTCTCGACATAACCCACACACATTGTCAATAGTTGTTCTAGGTTTAGAGGCTTATATAAAGAATATGTTTGGCCTTTCCACCTTGAGACAAAGTCTATGACGAGTTTGTTGGTCCTCTTCTTGAACTTGAGGAGTTAAAAAATACTTTTCATCCGGGTGGTATATATCAATTGGTAATGAAACTACCTATGATGATTATCCTAGTTGGCTACTAAACCCATGGGTAGCTGGCTATACCAGAAAAATGTGGGCCATTCTAGTGATTATACAAAATACTGGAGTTTTTCTGCCTACTGTTGTGCTAGGGTTCATAACATGGGTCCACACCATGAGATGAAGTAGTACAGATGCTCTAGTGGTTATTACATTACATTAAAGGAAAAATAGGTGGTATTTATCAAACTAGGGGGTGCAGGAATATCATCCACCCATGTTTGATATCGATTTCTGGTAGGTGGAATGTCCACCTATCGAGTTTCCAATAACTAAATCTAGGCAATGATTGATTCCATTGGATAATCTGGGAGGGGATTAGTATCTTGATGAGGATCCTTAAACATCATTTTATTTTAATGTTCTTCAATGTGATAAGATGGACCAGTAGATCATGGAGCAGCTGGTGGGATGACATGTGGGACTGCTGAGGGAACAACATGAGGAACGGCTTGGAAAACCTTACTTGGGTCCTGAGGAGGGTTACCATGCAATTTGGGTGGATTTGGTGAGGCATATATGAAACCCATTCCAAATAATATGCCATATTCTCTATCTATGTGGAACAGTCACTATCACTTGGATGAAACTCAGCTGGGGTAGGGGTGTACCCGCCCCTCCAACCCCAATCGAGGATTACCACAGTCTGGTCGACATTCTATAGCGCATTCAGCGAGATGGTCAACGAAATATTTTATGTTTTTTGAGCTATTGATGCAGCAAGAACATTTGGGGTCTTCTTGTGCCTTTTAAACTAATCTAGATGGGTCAGTGGGTTTGATGACCCAATGATATTCTTTTCCCTTATTTGGATTTTGATCAGGGGCTAATGAGTCAGAATGTGGGGGAAGTACCAATAAAATTCTATTTTGGGGAGTATCCCTTTCCAAAGGATTCAATGGGGGTGGAACCACCCTTGTGGTATGTTATCATTCTATATTTATTTTTCATTATCTTCCTCAGAATGGTCGGTCAAATTAACAATGACTATACCTGAAACCATATCCTCAATAACCCCTCCAAATTTGGTCTGGCTCTAGAGATAACAGAAATGAAGGGTCGCATACTAACCCCAATCGTAGATCCAATCATGGGGGTAAGTCCCCTTAATAATAATGCTGATAACCTTCATTCTTTTAAAACATCATTGTTTGAGCGTCTAATGGTGACCAGGTGACACAAGGTTTTGGGCCATTGGGTGCACAACCAAGTCTACCATATGTTATTTTTGTACGATATCTTCAAAGTGTTCTTAACATTTGGGTTAATCCAACCACCAATAACATAGATGAAATTGAATCGCCCAGAGTGTTTTCCAATAGCACACAACCTCATTCCGGGTAATTGATTCGAGTATACGGATGTTCACAACTGCAACTGGACAGAACATTTTTGTGAAATGTTCTACTACAAGGATATCACATAAGCTCCTCAACACAGATTCAGGATATGGTAGCCGATTCCCCTTTCATGGACTAGCGT
Source organism: Viscum album (assembly GCA_963277665.1). Lineage (NCBI taxonomy): Eukaryota > Viridiplantae > Streptophyta > Magnoliopsida > Santalales > Viscaceae > Viscum > Viscum album. The sequence goes on along the minus strand of OY728143.1, from coordinate 48,415,383 downwards.
TGGCTGGGGGAATGGTAACAACACTAAAGAAAATTGTACATTTGATAGACTAGTTAGTGGAGAATACAACGAGCGAGATGCCATGATGACACATATTGGGTTGTCTTTTGATGAATGAAATGACTCCACCACCACATCTCTGTAAGACAGAGTGGTGACCAAAGATTTCAAACATGGTTTGTGGTTATTGATGGTGGATCATGATGTTGATCATCCTCCATTAGTTCCTATATCAACTCTCAATGATCTCTGGTTGAGGCAGATAATGGTCATGTTGACTACAGAGAGGAATACATGGTCAGGCCCAGTAAAGTAACAAAATCATCCCCCTACTAGATGTATCTTTTGTGGGAGGTGGGGATCTTTGGAACCTCACTTTTTGGAATGATGAGGATTATAAACCTTATTACTCCCCCGAACCCCGACATATAAGATTGAGATGGGAGTTCCGTTATCGAATCTCACTCCACCTCAATGACTAAAAATTATTCGTATTTAATTTTAGTCAGAATCATCGCATTATCATTATTTTGGTAGCGGATAACCACCCTCTCCCATATATGGATCTTCAGGACAAGTTAGGTTTTAGATTCAAGGAGGACCTTCAACCGAATTGATGCTGGGGCGGAGAGGGCATCATCTTGGGTGAGTCATGGTGTGAGTAAAACCTAGAAAATTAAAAAAAGGAACATGGGAAGGGCCTTCGTGGGAAGTGATGGATTAGGTTGGAACTCATATGGAGCTGGTGGAAGAAGGAGAAGTATATCCATGTTCATTTACCATGGCATTTATGTAATTAGGGTGACTTTATTACTTTTCCAACTGATTAGGGTGAAGACCTATGTGTTGGATTCCAAAAAAGAAAAGAAGACATTTACTTCTATGATTAATTGGGTGAGTAGGACCTTCATCAGTTGTGGTAAGAAGATTTCAAAGAACCTCACGTTCATGGTTGACTGGGTGATGAGGATATTCACATTGGCAAACAACAATATGAGGAACAACTCAATACCTAGGATCCTTGGTGTGGAAGAATCATCAATGCTAGATTTCAGTGTGGCAAGGAGGGAATTCTCTTAGACTGATGTTGGTATGAGTAGGGTATTAATGTAGAGTTTGGATTGAGGAGGACATATGCTCACATTGGTGGTCAAACGGGTAGGACCTTGTTGTTCCATGTCATCACAATAGTTCGACCCACGATGGGAGCTACCTATGCCAGAAACTAAGAGTGTCGTCCAAACATTCCTAGGAATGGTTGTGACCATGATACAGGTCAGACATATAAGTTACCCATATTTGAAAAAATGAGTCATTTATGGTATGATTTAGTGGTGGCATGTTCCACTATAGTCCTTGATGATGATACCCCATGGCGGGTGGCCTTCACAGCATGCACCCGATGTTGGCGTCAGGTTAACCGGACTAGGGCCATTGGTGCATGACTATAACTCACCTTCTTCTCAGAAACTAGTATCAGTATATAGTATTTATGTGGTCTCGTGAGATCCCTCCTTGGAGGCTACTGAGATAGGATCAAAAATGGTATTTCCTAGACTTTCCTCACCACATTAGCGTATATGAGCGTGTCTTCAGTTCATTACGGGAAGAGGCTCCTGAAAATGTTTTAGGATGGAGTTGGTACTAGTGGCTCCATGAGAGACCCTTGGGGAAGAAACAATGGTGAGGTGGAAAATTTTATGTGTCATGTTGGTCCATACACTGATTCGGGGTAATCCCTTCTTCCACCTACAGTAAAATGATATCATTGATCACCATACTCTGAATGATTATTGATGGTGAAATGGGGCATGAACACCAATGAACAATGGATTTTGGAGATGTCACATAAGGGATTGAGCCACTTGGTATTGTTGTGTTGGTTTTTCCCTCATCCATGTATCAGTGGGTGGGTGGTTATCAGATTCCTGTCATAGAAACATGGATCCTTGAATGATTTAAGACTCAATAATTAAAACTGAAATGAGGAAAGCGATGTCTATTTCCCCAACATCATTCCTTCTAAGATGATTGGTAAGAAGTATCCACACAGACAATGTCACTGACTGGGATATCCAATTTTCAACTCCCCTAATCACAATTTAGTTTCACACAAGGTCCATTATATTCTTGGTGGTACATGGAACAAGATAGCTCAACCTAGTGACACACTTATCCCCCAATGTATTGATTGCTACTAATCTCCACATTGAGGAGAAGAATCTAAATTCGGGATCAACATTTCTTTTACTAATGCTTTCTATACAGCACATATCTATCTGTGGGGATGTGATGGTTATTTCCCTGCATTCCCACATTCCAATGGCGTGTGGGATCTGTCACTTATTCAGGGAAATATTCCACTATATCAAAATGATATGATCAGATGTTTTTTACTACTACTCTAGATTCCTCCTTGTAATTTTTCTGTTGGTTGGTTCTCCCTAAAATATTAAGATGTTTTTCATTAAACTCTTCCCCAGTTCCATATATTCATTGAAACCAATTAATTCCACTTATTCTTTTAGAACATTATTATTGGTCATTTCATGGAAACAACTTTTTATAATGGGAGTAGTCACATTGGAAATCCCTGGTGTTTTTGGATGCTAAAACCCATATATGATTGGGTTTATTCCCATTATGATAGGGCATATCGAGGGAGAAAAGTCATGAGTAATCCCATGTTGATTGAGGGTAATTATATACCATGGGAATATCCCTATGGTTCTCCTTAGCATACCATTTTAACATTGGGTATGTCGAAGGTTTAACATCTAGAGGAGATGGATCAGACTGATTAAAACACTGATAGGAGTGGGTCATATGGATACATCCCTAACAGGGAGAACCTAAGGGGATTATTGTTTGAGTGGATCAAAAAATCCATTTAAGATGGATGGTAGGATGGTTAGGTCCCTATAAAGGAGACACCATGGTTTACTATTATCTATGTTTGAAACATAGGGAGGTTTCTTATGTACCCTGACCCTAATGATAGGTATCAAAACCTATGTAGTTTGATGGGGTGATGAATCTGGGTGTACACAAAGAACCAATACCACTTGATGGTGATTATTCATGGATAATGGCCCATTGGATAAGGGTGAATATTGGTTGGATGGTTGAGGAATGTGTGGGTCTTATGCATGGTTACCTTCCCAACAGAATGGAATTATCTCCCCATGATGTGGTGGCCTAGGTAAGAATTAGTATGGGTGATGGATGGTATGGAGATGTGGATGAAAGGAATTGGATGGAACCAACATAAAGATAATTTTGATATTGATATTTAACCTCAAAGATTCTTTCTACTTATCATCATGGTATTGAATCAAATTCCACATATATCAATGGGGTGATGGGACACAAAAAGAGGTGGATCGTGAGAATGGACACATGGATGGGACCCGGTGGAAGTTGAACCTGTGGGATGGGGATTCACATTACCAAAATGGAAAGGCTTAATGGAGAGACCATGATGATAAATTAATGATGAAATTAAACCTCATGGAGGCATCCTATGTATTCTCACTGTAGGTAATCAATATCCATGTAGTTAAGGATGGGGGGATTGAATCAGGGTGTACATAAAGTACATAGACCTGAAAAAATGTTTTGGGTTATGTGTGGTTAGCAGCCCAGGACATGGTTTGATGACACTAAGAGATGTACCAAGGATGGTGGTACCAAAAAATTGGACACCAATGATGACTAATTTTTGGTGTTGAACCCTAGGGAGGCATCCCATAAACCCTGTCTAGGAGAGTATGATCAAAAAAGAAATAGTTCTAATATGTTTGTAAGTGTTTGTGTTGAACCTTAAGGAGGATTCCTAATTACCTTGTCTAGGAGATAGGGATCAGATCCCACATAGTTCGAATGGATAAAATTTAATTTCATGTAGGAAAATAAGGACATACTGATTAATGTCAAGAGGGATGAGGGTGAACCAACGTGAACTGGTCAGTATTGATAGATGATGGGCGTGAACATCAGAGAGTATCCCTAAATACCCTACCTAAACAGAGCATGGATCAATATCCACTTAGATCATAATGGGGGTTTGGGATTTAGACACTATGATTTCCCATGAACGAAGACATGTTTCATGCTCACATTAACCCTACACGAGTCATGCTCGGTGTGGGAAACAAGAGGCAATGGAGGCCTGGTGATCACGTCGTGAAGGGTGAGTCTATGAGAAATAAATTACCGTATACATGTTTCATAAGGCCCAATGTGGAAACCAGGTATTAAACATGGTTATTGTCCCAAATAGGAAACATGGGTTTTTACTTGTTTAGCGGCCCAAAGAGATGGAAATTAGGACTTACTACCTTATAGAGGCCCAATAGTAATAAATCCCAAATTTAGAGGGACTAGGTAATGATGATGTATGTTCCCATCACTCTTTTGGATATTTAACATGGAAGAATAGAGGACGAGCAAGGATGCTACCTCCCATAGGAAATGCTAGTTGCTTACACGAAGAGGGTTTCTCACCCCCGCGGACAAATGTCGTTCCATGAAAATAGGATCTTAATAACATGTGAAAAAGATCCCACTCTCATGGAGACTAGTGGGTGTGGAAAATATCTGTGGTAGGGAAACATATATATATTTCATGGGGAAAGGCTACAGTTTAACATCATGTGTTGAAGATAGTGGTGCTTGGTGGATACCATCCTACAACACGGATGATGAGGACTGACTTATCATCCCTAGCACTTACATAACCTTTGCACCATAACCCTTGGTGAAGTGAAGGCACAAAAAATTCCATGTGGAAATGAGGTTATGGAATGATCCAACGATTGGAACATAGTACCATGGCTATTTGAATAAGAAATATCCATTACTATGATAATGTGATTAACATGAGGCTCAACCACACAACAATAAGAACAACCTTTGGTACCTTTAAATCACTTCACCTGAGTTAAGAGGGTCATATGAGAAAGTGGAATGTAAAAATTGAGATCTTGGAAAGATTATCATCATAAATAGGAAAGGTTTCATGAAGGCCATATGCATTGTGAAGAGTATGGCCCACGTGAAGTGAAAGGACATAGTGAAAATTATGGGCTTCACGAAGAGATGGGATTCATAAAGAGGATTAGATTCATAAAGAATGGGGTCTCCATTAATGGGAACCTTTAATGGAGTAGTGGTTTTCCTAATAAAATGAATCCTTCTTTGGAGAGAGCTTCGCAAAGTCTCAACGCTTCCAAAAACCTCAATATCCCTAATTGGCCCCCTATCTCTATGAATGTAATATGCCTTAGCAAATGACATTTCAAATTTAGGTGGAGGTTGGAATGAATATCAAGGGGACTAGATCATAGATAACATGTAACATTTGTTATCTAACTAAGGGTTTCATGAAGATATATGAAAAATAAGAGCTCAATGGTTGAAAGGGCTATGTCACAGTGGTTTGGAATGGATGAGACTTCTATTCATAGGCTACCACGGTCAGTGAGGGTCACCAAACCCACCATAATGATGAGTGATTCCATGTAGTGGAGCCACTAAATGGGTCAGCGTCGGCTAGCATCTGCCTCACAGAGGCAGTTTAGATGTCCCAATGTGGCCAGTCAAAACAACAACCACAAAGGGGTTGTGGGCTAGCATCAGAATCATTCCAATACATAACATCGTAGAGACAATCGTAGTGGAGGCCTCGTGGGAAATGGTCAGTTGTGTGGTGATCTTCACTAAGGATCGCCATTGGGTTGTCTTAGAGGGACTTAGGGCCCTTTTCACTGATTATTCACTCTACTGCATCCTTCAATCTGATCACTGAGCAAGATAAATATTTTTTGCACCAATAAAAGTCTATCATTGTGTGATGGACATTTAGTGTGGTGTTTGTAGTGGGGGTACAGACTATGATGGTAGAAATTTTTTGTAGTGGGTAAATATGGTATGCACATGTGTGTTTGGCATAAACTCATAGTTGGATTTTGTGTCCAATCTGTATATAATTTATTTTATGTTAATTCTATAAATTCAACACTTGAGTTGGATAACATTACAATTGATCAGAGGGTTTGGGTTCCTGATGTTTTCCCTAACATTGAGGATTGTGGTGATAATGATGAATGGATTGCCCCTCTTCCCACACTCATTCTCTGAATGTTTTTTTGTTACGGGATTGTGTTCAAGATTTCATAGGAGTGTTGTACTAGGTATTTTCAAGAGAAATTTAGTGTCACGACTAAAGTTTTTTTATGTGTTATGTAATTTCATGCGATAAATTTGGTGTGTATAATTAATTGTGGAAATTTGAATGATTGTTATGTCATGCATGTTCCTGATACCATACTACCATGGTTATGGGATGAGATAAAGTGTATTTTTAGAGGTGCATTTGGGTGACATGTTTGTTGAAGGCCCTTGTTTCTTCGGGTGAGGTATGATGAGATATGGTTGTGATATGCTATGTACAAAAGATATGGGAGCATAGAATTTTGATGTTTAGAATGAGAAAAACAGTCAAAGGGGAACATGATTTTGGGGACCATTTCATTATAGATTGCTATAATAATATATTTTATGCATCATTTATTGAATGATCAAGGATGAGGCTGAGATTAGATAGTTGAACTCTTTATGTTCTAGTTGGTTCCTCTAGTTGTTCATTAAGACATGAGTAAGATATTTTCACAAACTCACTTGATACATTGAGTATAAACCTATTATGTGTACTAGTTTTCTTAACAAATTTTTATAAAAAATATTTCAATTTTCCTTGAGGACTTGGGTTACATATAATGACATTACTAGATTTGGCCATAGAGATTCCATTGAATCACTATCTTAGGACATGACTTTAGTTACATTAATTTATAGAATTTTATTTGTATCTATGATAATTGAACAATAATGTTTGGATAATTTTGTGTATATATTTATATTTCATGAAAATGTTTCTTATTGTTTTTATATTATATCTTGATTCTATATTATTATAAGGTATTTCCATCCATTTATGTGATTTTTCACACACTTAGTATTTTGTCTCTATACTGGGAACAACTTGAGGTAAGACTTGGGGATAATTGTATGTGTTCCTTCATTTCCATCCCAAAAAGGATTATTGTTTTGTGGAGCGGTTGTGGTAGTGTGTAATCAAAGGATTTTCGTTGAGATAATGGATGAATTATGGAGTGTTGTGCTCTATGAATTGCATAGGTTGGTATGTCAGCCATTCATGTATATCATAGTGAGTGAAATATTGTAGGGAGAAATTCCAGGACACTAGATTATCAGGTACATGGGGATACAAGGAATTAGATATGGTATTACTAAACAACCAAGTGATGTTGTCTTATTTCCAAGATTGAGACATTTGAGAGGTACAATAATCATGAATTATTATCTGCATGTCTTACACTGTTGATTACTCGGAGTTACAATTAATTAGTTAAATTAAACAATGATAAATTTCCATGATACTAGGATTAGTTTTACTCATTTCCTTTTAGATATGTCTCTTATATGTAATCCTCATTTTTCTCATGGGGTTGTAGTTCATCGAGATGACCAAGTAGATCATTGAAGGATTGATCAGACACAAGAGTATGAGGAATAAAAAATTAAATTACATTACTATTAGTTGTAATTTTTGGGAATTTAATGGTGTATAATCATGGATCAAGAGACGATGTGTCAGTTAGGGGATCGATATCTGTAAAATTATTCATAGACATGTCCATAGTTCAATTCCTAGGGATCTGAAAATGGTGTTATCATCCTAGTTTCGAATTATTAACTATAGCACTATTTGATAAAAATTATACAGGTCTTGGGTTATAATTTATAAATATTATATATTTTTTGATGAAAATTCATTATGTTACACTAAAAAATTCATGGGGATCGTAATGGTATATTTCCTTTGGAATCATTGGAACATATCCAAATTGTTATGATTACATATAGATCATCTCCAATATAGATACCAATAACTAAAATCTTTCATAAATATATCAAATGTTATACCTATCATTATAGGTTGAGGGAAAGAATCATAGGAGAGATTGAGATCATTTTATCATTATGGGTAAGCAGGGATGATAAATAATATATAATATTGGATAAGGGTATGAGAAAAATATAAAAAAAATGAAAACCATAATCTACATATCAATGATCAAAATCATCGGTCATGCTGTAATGATTTGTTGTTGCATATAAATAAAGAAAATGGATTTACAAGAATAATCTCCATGTGAGAATATAAGTATAATGAGGCAAGGAATTGTATATTACACATAAGAATAAAAAATCATATGTAAAAGACATCTACAGATACATTCATAACATGATAGGCTTCACATAATTAACATGCTTCGGGCATAGGCTAACCTCCCGTGTAACCTCTTTCTAGGATGGAAAATAATCTCTTGTGTAACATATGAGATAATATATTATTTATCCTTACCCATATCATTAAATGTCGATATTGTTACCATACATCACATAATTCATTAATATTTGAGTTACAATATCATAAAACATTGATTATATCAAAATCCATTAAATTAAATGCAATTTATATGAATTTCATCTATTATAACTATGGGATACAAAATTGGATTCATTAAAAACAATTCATTATAAATAAAAACAGTCAATAAGATTACAATGAATAATATCATTTTATTGTTTCTATGAAGAATCATATATAAAAACAAGATGTTATATTATATGAATATTAATATTCTAATGAAACATGGATGAATTTTTTACGAAAATCACTTTTAAAAAAATTAATAAAAACATTAAATTCATTTTATTTAAAATTAAAAATGAATCATATATTTTAATCATTAAAAAATAGTTTTTAGGATGGTATCAAATTTCTAACTCATTATTATAAATATTCCATTAATGTTTTCTGTAAATATAAAATATGCCTTGTTTTGAAAAAGAAATGATGATTCCTTTTAAAAATATTGAAAAAAAACTCAAAAAGGATAAATAATTATGTTAAATTCTCATATAGTAATATTTTAAAAACTTTAAAACATTTTTATAAATCATGGATATAGATAAAAATGATTTCATATTGTATAGTGAAATAATGTCATTTTTTAGTAAAAATAATCATTTAGTATTTTTAATAAATTAAAAGATAAAAATGAATGTAAAATATCCATTCCCTATAAATAACCAATGTAGAATAAAAATGATTTTTATGAGATATATATCAATTTATTTCCAAATTATAAGCATAATCATAAAAAATCATGATAAACCATGAGAATTTCACATAAAACAATTACTAAGTTGATATCATTGAATCATAATACCTATCAAATTGTACAATTAAATACATTAATTACTATCATGAGAATAAATAAATTAATTGAATCCAATTCCATAGGATTTATATAAACCTCATAAATGAATAAAGGTGCATAATATAATGTACATCCCTAAGAATAATAATTGAAAAAATATATATATTATCAATTCAAAAAAATTTGAACCATTCACCAATGATTGGAAGATCCTAAAAGGGTTATGAAAATATTTATAGTTTTTATTAAAATATTAATAACATAAATTTATGAATCCTACACACACCATATAAAATAAAAAATTGGAAAATATTGCATGTGTTTCACAATAAAAAAAAGTGGCATGGAAATTCCATTCCTTATGTATCGACTTCTTTCATACATATAAAAGCATGCTATATAATAATTATAAGAATATTATAAATATATATATGCTAAATAAATATATATATATATATCATTCCATATATAATTAACTAATAACCTTTTAATACTTGTTCTTAACAATTCTATGTAAAATATCATTTTGCGTAGTAAGTGCATTTTTCAAATATATTTGCATTTGGTATTTTCAATAATTTTAATTTAATAATTGTTATATAAACTCAAAATTTATAAAAATTATAAATTATAAAATATATTTTTTAATTATGTAGTTATATAATTATATTAATCTTTAGAATTTAAAGTATTATAATGTGATACACTATTCATGGATACATTATGGTGTATGTATGCATGAATGCGATTTAAATTTTATTAATATATAAAACATCAGAATGTTAAATAATAATTAAAATTTATTTAATTATTTTTTTAATATATATATATTTAAAATATTAATTAACTATATAATTATTCCCATCCATTCCTAAAGTTATTGAAAAATGAATCATGTAACTTCACATGTTGGTAGTCTAATTTACACATGGGTGACATTATCGTATTCCCCAAAGAATCTATATTATGAAATTATAAATGATTTTATAATTGTATTCATATAATTAGGTTAAAAATATTATATATACTTATTTAAATTTTTTATATTACCATCAAATTGAAATATAAATGAAAACTGATTCACATCGATTTGTGAGACGCTTTTCCCCCATACACAAGAGAGATATTATAGTTTTCCAACACGAAGCAAGTTAATATGGATGGTGACATAATATAATTATATATTAATAAAAATACAATATATATATTATATAGATGGAAATTTCTTCATTATAAAAATTAATGAGTTGTGGTGTTGGAAAACAAATATGAGTGGTTTGTGGGACGGTATTTCATCACACACATAATCAACAGTTTTGTTTCCAATTTGGAGGATTGTGAGATTGATATAAGATTTGATATCATAATAATGACTTATTATTATATTGGAGAAAATATTTTTATTATATAATGATATATTATGATTATTTCATGGAGTTCGATACAAATATAAAATGAAAACACAGGTTTAAGGGCTATAACTCTTCTTTAGGGAACCACTTTATGTTTTTTCCTAAATCCTTTATAAGAGGTATTAATGATAAAAATATTTAATCTATTATGTGTTAAGGTGTTTAAATAATACATATTTGTTATGAATTATATGAGAACAATGAATTCTGAATTTGGATGTGGAGAGGAGACGGGTGACCTTTTATTAGTGTGGAAAAAGACAAACATAGAATTTTGGTAATTAATAAAATAAATTAATGTTTTTCACCTAAAAAATGGGCCAAATATTAGAAATTATATAAAATTATATTTCATAATATCGATATATGTCCATAAAATGGGTTCTGATAATGATCCATGGTTATTTTGCGCCTTATCGTTTAATATTAACCCCACATGATAAACATTTTCAAATATTAAAAGAAATAATTAATTACAATAATTTCTAATATTAATAATGATTTTATTAAATTATAATATAATTTAAAATTTTCATGTTTTAAAAATTATCCAATTTTTTCAAATTACATTCAAGAAGATGTTGAATTTAATTTAAAACTAAACCCGTAGATGAAATGAAAAAACAGCTTTCAAAGTGAAAAAATGTCCAAAGATTTAAAAGTTTTAATAAAAACTAATAAAATTAAATTGTTTAAAATAGAAAATATATAATTAATAAATATATAATTTAAAATTTATTTACATTTATAACAATATATAAATAATTGTAATCCTGTAAATTGATTTTGTGGAAATGTAAATTTTATTAAAAACCAATATTTATTCTATTCAATGAAAATATTTTCATTTCATAAAACTATAAAATCTTAACTCCAACATAATGTTGAAATATAGATTATAATAAATTTTTATATTTTATAAAATATATTTTATTAAATTTTCAAATATAAATTCGTAATAGGTATAGAAAATGAATAAAAGATTATTTACAAAATTAATGATTTGAAGTTTACACTTGTGATTTATTATTATATCATGTCAACATAACACATAATATAAATTTAATAAATTTAATTGAATATATAATTTATAAACTTCATTATAATAATTCTAAAAAAGATATTTTTTTTATTTTATATGAAAAAATATCTTTTGAATAAAAAATAATTTTTCTGAAAATTATTTCTTTGATTTTGAAACAATTCATATTTTAACTTCTAATTAATTAGGCGCTAATGAATTATTTTTATATACTCATGTGAAACATATAATTTGAAAATTTAGTGAATTCTATTCATAAAAATAAATCCAATCTATATAAAATAATTATCATTTTAGGTAAAAATATATTAATAGTATGTCATGTTTCACTAAAAACTTGTGTTGTTTATATTAAAAACTATAGATGGAATTAAATGTACCCAAAATATAAAATTCTATAATGTCTCTTTGTGTTACAAGGACTATGGAAACAATGAATTAATGGGGTTTTTTAGAATAGAGACAGAGTGTATAGACATAGTCATGTGTATATTTTGTAAGTAGTGGTTCTAAAACGAATGGATGTTATCAGAGGTACAATCAGTATAACATCTAAACCTATTATTATGATTGTTTGATTTAGAATCCCTAGTATGTTTTTTTTTCTGCAACAACATTTAGAAATTTTGAAATAGATTTGGAGTGAATTCTAGTTCCACTGATTTTATCTATCATGGTTTAATGTCGGGATACATTATTTGATGTTCCCTAAGGGTTTAGACTAGTAATTGGTCATCACAAGACAGTGTGAGTATTATCCTTCATGAAGATATACTCACATGATATTATCTTATGCTAGTATTTTATTTATTTCATGTGTATAACCATAGTTTTCTCTAGGGGAAGGATTTATACTAATTTTTTTTCGTGTGATTGGAATTCATTAGTACGAGAGTTTTTTAAGTTGGTGGAATGAAAGTAGATCTTATTTCATCTCTATCATCAGAGATTTTAATAGATGTTGTAGAAGAGGGTGTTCAAAGTGTTATATAGGAATTATATATTTTTTCTAGGATATGGTAATGAAAATATCCCCATGATATGTTGTCTTCATTTGGATAATTTTTTAGTTAGGTAACTCTATGATTTTGATGGACCCCTATCAAATGTATCAGACATAGATATATGAGTTGAGGTTTTAAGTGGATGATCTCATGGGTATTTGTTGAATCTTACCTACTATTTGTCCTTATCTATCTCATGACTTGTCTTCCATGAAGTAAATGGTTTTTTTGAGGTTTTTTGTATACTATCTTAATGATGACTAATTTAATTTTCATGAACTATTTATCTTTTCCATTGAAGATTAGTTCGACCGGCTGAAGTTAGCATGACAGAAATAAAAGTGTGACTTGTAGTCTAAAGATAAATGAATTATATTCATAATAAGGGTCTCACATTGATGATATTTATGTATATTAATAGAAACTTCATGTATGGATTCATGCTGTTATATTTGATGAATGTACAATCCAAGATCATGGGGGTCATTAACTCCATCATTAGTGATATCCTTGTCCTTCTTGTTTTCGTCTTCATAAATGATATATTGATCTAGTGAATTTATGAAGAGGAGAGAGTTGAGTATCATATATTTGTATTATAAATACACAAACAACACTATTTACAACACTATTTTATTTGTTAATTTTACAAATTTTTGTTGTATAAATGAGTGGAAAATTTCCTTGGACATGTGGTCTCTCAACAGGGTGTGTAAATAGTCTCGAATAATATTTCATGAGTTATTTCATGGGACACACTCTAGAACATGGTTTAGGTTAAATGTTTTCATAGTCTAGTTGGATATAATCTGGGGTTTTTTCGATTACACCCTTGTTTTGGACCCACTATTATCCTTCAATATAATAAACCATGACTTTTATATATTGATCAGCTTCAGATAGTGTTTGGTTACTTATATGAGAAGTTAGTTACTACTTCAATGCTTCATTTACCCAAGAAAGATGATATGTTTGATATTTTTTGGCATTTTATAACTTGTATTAGGATGTTAATTCATGAAATATAGGGTTTTAATCAATTTTTGTTGAGGAATTTATATCCAAGCTAGTGAAACTATGCTACCAATGATTTGGAGCAACTAGCAGTATTGTTTGCGTTGAATGTATGATAGAAATAACCCATAGGATAGTGTTTTATGGTATTTATAAAGAATATAATACTAAAATATGTTTTCTAAATTATGATTTTAATATACCAAAATTGATATGTATGGAATTATTTTACGATAATAATTTTGATAAATATTGCACCCCATGAAAGGTGAATATTTTTTTACAATTTTTTAGTTAGATGTCATAATGATATGGGGTTCAAGAGTCTGTCAATGATTGGAATGGGATAAAAGATCATGTAGATTCCATTATTAACATGGTGGTAGGGATGTTATTGGGATTATTTTATAATATATTAATATAGTATAATTTGTGATGTATTAGGTGGATGAGTCTTAGTAGCGAAACATAGAGGTATATTTTATGTTTCACCAAGTTGAACATGGTGAGGCTTCAAAGGGATGGTTAACTGATAATGTTTCGAGCTTAGTGGAAGAATATGATGGGTTTTTCCAATCATATTTTTTTTCATGATTGATGACCAAACTGAGTTTTACAGAATGATAAACCTCATGATCTATGAATTTGGATCCTTAAAGAAAAGTTGATAGAACACTAAAACTAGAGAGAGTATCATAACATTTTTTTATAATAAATTTAATTAATTAAAGAAATGATGTTTTGGAATTATTTCTTCATTGATGGATATTATAAACATATGAATTTTACAATCATTTTGTCTTAGAAATCAGGAGAACCTACCATATAGGTGTGAACTACATGTGTTCCAAAAATACCAAAATATCAACGAATTAATCTTCGGGTTCTGGAATGGAAGTTATTATTACTTCTGTATTGCACCTTTGATTTCTTCAAGAACCACATCCATATTATTCTTCTAAATCTCCTTTGACTAGAGAGTGGGAGGTACAGGAAGATCCCTCTACATTATATTGTGTGTTCTTGGATAAGGGATCTCACTATGTCTTGAGAGTATTCTCAAAATCTATCATGGACCACTAAAAAATGCATTATCAATAAAATAAAATAAGGAAATTTTGATTATATATCACTAAGGTTAGAAATAAGTAATTTCATAAGTTTTTGTTATTATTTATTTCAACCATGTGAAAGCACGTGTAAAATAATAATAATAACATTATTGTTTCTTAACAATCACTTTACTTGAAAACTAAATTAAATAATTTTTAATTAATGAATATATAATCAAATAATATTCATTATTTTTTATTTTTCTTGGAACCCTTAAAATGGGTCCTCCATTCCATTACAATATATATGGATCATTGAATAATGGATATTTATTTGTTAGATAAATATCACTGCATTATTCACTAATAAATAAATAAATACAATAATTACTACAAAGAAAATTGCTACTTATAAAATATTATTCTCAGTTTATATTCACTAGAAGATGGAATATATGTGATCAAGTAGAGGTGAATAATTATTATTCCTTGTGTGTGAATAATATTTATTTAACATCTCAAATAATAAGAAATAATTTTATTATTTAACTAATATTCTGGATACACTTAGTGTGCGACCCTCTAGGACTATTCATCAGTGGCATTATGAAATATAGACAAATGTCAAGGACAGTGTCTAGAAACATGTCAAGGAACTAATGTATAAAAAAATTAGCACCTCGATGATATAATAACTCAATGGGATTCTTATAGTGTAATATAATCCATTTATCATGATATCTAAAATCAAGTTGGTTTCTTGATAGTTCCATCAAATTATATGGTTGGTGTATCATTATTTGACCTACCAGAATTATAACGTGCCTATAGAACAATAGGTTCACAGATTTGTTTAGGCTATATCATTAACATCATTGGGAATGAGATACTAACACCCATTAGAGAACATATAGGACAAATACTTTTTCACATTAATAATTAATTAGATATTACTCATGATGCATCTAATGTATCATGTCGTTGTGTGAACATAATTAAGCACTGTTTTCATCTATTCATTGACATGAATAACTCATAATAGTAATTATTAATAATATTAATGTCTACGGATCAATACACATATCCAATGTTGGGATCATCCAATGAAACATTCAAATGTTATTTTCCTACTAGAGTGTTTCATTCTCATAAAATCCCACATTAGATATTACCAGAGGGTGTACACCACATGAATATTCCTCAATGTCTTATGAATCACCACCCATAATATCCTATATCATTAGTGTCCTGAAAATGATAATTTTATACTGTAGAAAATATATTTATGTTTAGTTTTGTATCACTTCTTGGTTTTCATTGTAGTTTAGATCTATTACGACCTTTAAGCATGACATGTAATTGTGGGATATTATTACATACTATGTTATGAGCACTAAATATCATGAATCGAAAAGTATTTTTTTAATATTTAAAAATATGAATTCATGTTATCATAATGAACACAAAGGTTAGTCCTTAGTTCCCAACTCCAACATACTCTGTAATGTATCAAACTGTTCGGAATTAAATAACCAATTATTGATTTCATTAAATAGAGATTACACATACATATTTTGTTTCATTATATTCAATTATATTTTAATGTACATCATGTATATTTATCTTTATTAAAATTTCATTTGAATAGTGAGCACATGAATAGTATAAATATAGTGTATTAACAAATACATTTGGCACAGACAAGGCAAAGTGATGTACTCAAATAGTAGGATTATAACCTATAAAAGTCATTAATCTAAGCATTCGACGGAGATATAATTTTTGGTAATTTACGTAGACCACTCACATGTTTAGATCTAAATACATAATCCTTAGAAAAATCCTTTATGGGAGGTATTCAAGATCATCGAGATCATGACCTAAACCATGTTCACAGAACGTCCTAATGAAAGCCCCGCCATCGTGTACCTTAATCTTAATACATTTGAAGTTTTATTAAAGGGATATGTATCAAAACCCTATTAAAATTAATATATACATTAATTTTAGTAATTTAATGGATATATATTCATCTTATTATTATTATTTTTCAAATAAGTTTTAATGAAAAAATTGTTTAATTTTTTAATATTCAACTTCAATTAATAAATATATACATTTCATAATTTTAAAAATTAATAATATTTTTATGGAATATTATTATTAAATAATAAATCTCAAATATAAATTATATTATAATTATTATCACATAAATTGTAATTTTTATAAGGGTCAAAAAATGTTATTTTTCATGAATTCATCATTTTCAATAAATGTATGTAATTTTTTTTAAACCGAAAAATCACATATTAATAAAATTATTTAGATAAAAAGGATATCATTTTTTGAATCTAGATATCCAAATTATCCCATGGATATTTTTTTATAATTTTCTAAAACATTCAAATTTTTGGTAAGATGTAAATAATGTATAAATATACATAATGGTTTATGACATCATAATTACTAATATAAATGTAACAAATCATTTAAAAGGAATAATTTTTTAAATATATGTTTTCCATTTAAAATAATTTAAAATTATATTAGGTTTATTTATTTTATAAATCCTTCATGAATCCTCCAAGACTTATAATATACTCTACGATTTTAAATTCATTTATTTGAGATTGTCAATCCCCTCCCCATATTATGGGGAATTATTTTACATTACTTAGAACATGGACTTATAAAATAATGTATTTCACTCCACTTTTTAATAGATCATGGGTAAAAATGGGATGGTTTGTGGTTCTGGAAATTTTAGTACGTGCTGTCCAAAACAAAAATAATAAAGAAATCCCCCTCTTTTCTTATATAATCCCACCCAATATCCCAATTGTCATCACTAAAACTCATACATTGAAAATATTCTTGAGATTATATAGAGTACTCAAAATAAGAGTAATGTTCAACAGAGACCACTCCTAAGCCATTGGAGTCACACATCAATGTAAGGGATCCTCCCCTTCCACTCGTTATTTCAATTCAAGAATCTTACAAGAAATTAGTCTATATAATTTACAATGGATATATAATAAATCATTATATATAATTTTGGTAATTTAATGTTTAATTTATTATAATCAGTTAATATTTATCCTCTCTCATTTTGACAATTATTTAATCCATGATTGTGTCAAAATTCTGTAATTTATCTTCCACCCTTTCCTTTATTCAAGATTTCATTTTATGTTATGTGTTTTAATTCCATTTTTTATATGTTGGGTTATGATTCAACTATATCCTTTACAATCCAATAAATTTATAAATTAATATAGAACATTATACCCTCAATTATTCCTCCAATGAACATTAATGTACACCTATTACCATGCTGAAATTCTGTAAGTGTTATTCCCTTCCGCATGTATCTTAAAGATTAATTATTAGGTTACACATTATATTTTATTTTTCATATATTAGGGAATGTGTTTACATGTCCCTATTACATTATATTTGATTTATAAATTATGATATACACATAACACTATTATCATCTAATATTATAAATTTCAATATGATGATGTTACACACCCAAAATTGCACCGTTATTTCCATTCCAAAATAATTTTGTAGTGAATACAATTAACATTTTTCTATAATTAGAATTTACCATAATTCACATATATACATTTAGTTGAGACAGAAAATTATTTATTCAGCATTATTTTATCATGGAGTATATTATTTTTTAAATTAATCTGAGTAATATGATATGTGGGAACACTTATGCATGAGAATAAAATGATTATGAAGTGTGTTACCAAATAGCACTATAATACATTATGTAATGTATAATATTATGATACATCATGTTGGGACATGGTTGCACCAAATTCATCTATGGTATGTTTTTCTACTAAGATTTTTTGGTGGATATATTATTGACTAATGTTTATAATGTTGTGTTTTAGGATGTCTCCATAATACCAATGTTAAGATTATCTACCAACATCATTTTTTTACCCATGTTACATATTTACTCTATTGAAATATCAATTAACTAAAATGTATTTATTGCTTCATTTTATTCATTTTTATTCCCTTACAGAGATTTATAGCTCACCCCATTTCTTATATATGTCCTTTGGTTATCCCATGTAGTGTTATGTACGAAAAAATGATTTAGAAAAGTTAAGGAAATTTTAAATAAATATATTTCTTTTAATGTTTTATGTTGTTATTTATTGTAAATAATTTCACAAAGATACTATAACTCTAAATAGTCTAGATTTTATTATGTTTACTTTTATATATTAAAACCTATATTATTGTGTAATAAGTATCAGGGCGGTTATTGTGTATATTAGATGACATGTTTAGTTATTTATGGGATTTGGATTATAAAACACTAGGGAAAGCCAAAGTATTAGAGAACACCATAGAATGATAGAGGTATTTGACTAATTATAAGAGAACATACCTATAATTTTTTAAGTATGTTGTATGTTTTTTATCATTAAAATAAATTCTTATGTAGATAATAAAAGTGTATGTTGTTTTTGAACTGATATACCTAGGGGTAACAACTCTTAAAATATGATTTGGTCATGACTCGAGGTAATTTATTACATGAAAATTGGCATTACTATAGACCTAGATTAACACTCCTAGTAGATATTCATTTCGAAATTCATAAACTCGATAAGAACCATTATAAAGGGAAAAAATATTCCTTAAAAATATATGTTAGGAAATAGATCACGGATAGTATAAATTTAATCCTAAATCCCATTAGTTAAGGAGATAAATGTAATTTATAAATTCATCCTTTAATTTTATTGGATTAAACGTTAATTGTATCTTTTTATGATAGTCATTTGTAATTCATTTTTTATATATTCACAAAAAATTTGAGGATTCTAGTTAAAAACTAATGAAATTGGATGTGTGATGGTTTCCCCAATGACATACCCTATATAATGGGAGAAATAATAACAAAATACTTCCCCATATAATACCAATTAATAGAGTTTTAGATTAATAAATTGGATGAATTTGAGTAACAAATCGCAACGAAATGATAACAATCATTAATCGAGATCATCATGCCACAATGGAATCCTATAATTAATGGATATTCTAATCCCTTAATGGAAGAGCAGTGGATCAACTCCAATGAAAAGATTTTTTATATACATCAATTTTATAATCAAAAAAAGGTTCTACTATCTTTTTATTGTGTGGTGGGTGAAGCTGATCAATGGTGGACATTGATCGAGAATACGAATCCCAAGGAAGAGGTTAAAGTAATGGATTGGATGAATCTTTGGGAAATGTTTTTTGATATGTATTTTACCCATACCATTCGTCCTAAAATGGGAATATGTATATAATTGAATTCAAGAAAAATGATGATGAATCTATTGGAGTGTATGAGGAAAACATCACAATACATGCATGATATGCCTTATAATGTTTTTACCCCAGAATATATGGTTGTCTGATTCTTTGGGGAGATAAACAGTGGTCTATGAAAATAAAGGTCATTCCATGAAATTCATTCCTATGAGGAACTTTTTTTATGTGACCACAATGTTGAAATGGTGATCAATGAATCTTAGGTGTGTCATGGGGATATGTGGATGAATGTGGAGCTTAATTATTGTTCTTCAATGGATAAATCCAATGGTGCTATGAAATTTAATAATCCCACTTTCCATGGTGAGGAAGGAAGCCCATAGAAATTTCTTATGGGAACAAGAAATTCATTTAGGTGTAGAACAATAGGGCATCATTCTAATGATTACCAATAAGAGAAACCCACCAATTTGAAAGAGGAAAGTAATTTTATGGTCAACCATCAACATGGGGTTCACTACTTAAACTACAATAAACTATGTCACATTTAAAATAAGTAAAATGTGCTTATTTTTTTTAGAGAAACTAACAACCACTAAGACTAAAAGAAAAAGATTTTCCAGCAATATCCCTGATGTTTTTATGGATTAATAACCTGATAAATATCACAATATTCCCTTCTGTGTAATTTGATGTAATTATAGAATTGAATTAATGTTCATATATAGATCCAAAATTAATTTTCATCAGAGCTAAATCACTCTTCATATAAAATATTGACCCCTAGTATTATACATGGGAATTGAGGAGGCTGATTCCTCTTTTGAACCATCATTTAAATAATAAATTTCATTTTTCTATGACCAACTGTATCTAGATCAAATGATCATGTCTGTGGAACAATTCATTCTCAAATACATGACTATTTTGAGGAAATTCACTAATGTGTTTCCTAATGAATAGTCTAGTATTTCTCTATGAAGGGAGGTTTAAATAACAATAGATCTTATACCGTGAGAATTTCCAATATAAAAGACTCTAAATATGATAGATATTATAGAACCAAAGGAAATAAAGAAACATATATATGATAATCTGGATAAAGGGTTTATACAAAAAAGAGCTTCATCGTGGGGTGAACCAATACTATTTTTAAGATGAATGATTTCTCAATGAACATTTCCATTGATTATGTTGAGCTCAAAAAGATCATGATAATGACAAAGTATCAGTTTTCATAAATTAATGATTTTTCTAATCAACTAGGTCATGTACAAAAATTCACTATGTTGGTTCTGTAATTGGCATATTAAAATGTTAATGTGACGAAGTAGGATATAACCAAGACTAAATTTTGTTTGTTGTATGGGCCCTATGAGTTCATAATGATTCCATTCAGACTCACTAATTCTCAATAATTGTTCATGGACATGATGGATATCATCTTTAGATTATACCTCAACAAATATCTGGTATTCATTAAACACGATATTCTAATATAATAAAAAACCAATGAGGAGAATAAGGATCACATAATCACTATACTAATTACCTTGCGAAATGAGAAAGTCTTTGAAAAGTACATTAATTGTGAGTTCTGGTTGAATTATGTCTCATTTTTTGGATTATCATAAAAATAAATTTAATATATGTGGATCCTGCAAAGACAAAAGGAATTGGTCGATAGTCGCGGTGAACATCCGTGATAAATATATGTAGCATTCTTTGGTCTGATAGATATTATTGCCAATTTTTTTGAAATTTTTCACGATTTTAAAACCCTCTTACAAAGATAACTCAAAAGGGATTCAAATATTCATAGAATTATTAATGCGAATAAAGATTCATGATGTTGAAATGTTGGATTATCACTACCCTTTGCTCACATGAACCCACAAGTGGATACCTATTCATGGTATGGAGTGATAATTTGATGATGGTAATATGGTGTGTGGTGATGAAAAATGAAAATGTCATTACATATGTTTCAAAGAAGATAAATGTTCATGAATAGAACTAGACATTAATTGATCTGGTGTTTACTGTAGTGATCGTCTCTTTGAAAATATAGCATCATTATTAATTTGGGGTGATGTGTGAAATATATATAGATTATAAAAGCCTCATGTATATATTCACATAGAAATAGTTAAATATGGGACAATGGAGATGGTTTGAGCTAATCTCATACTATGACTACTCAATTTGTATCAATCAAGGGAAAGAAAATAAAGTGTTGGATTATTTAAGATAAAATTTTATAGTAATTATTTCATCAATTATATTTTATAAGTCTATGATCTTTATAGATATGAAGATGTTGTAAATGGGATTAATAATGGAAGGAATTTCATCAATCCTTTCAGAATTGATTTCTCAACCACCTCTTCTAGAATAGTTAATGGATGATCAAAATGATTATGTAGGAATTAGGAAGAGAGTGGAAACTATAATTAATATGAGGAACTCATATTTTAATATTAATAAATATGGAATTGTGATATTTGGGTCAATACCATATTTTTAATTAAATATTGAGTAGAAGAAGGAATTAATTGATGATGCACATAGTTTGACTTTCTCAATTCACCTTATAGGCACAAATATGTATTGAGATATCTGAGATCACAATTTTGGGGGAAAATGATGAAGGATATCACTAAATAAACATCAAATATCTTGTATGTTATAAATTTAATGATTGAAGGGAAATTATAAGGCGTTGATGAAGTTGTTACCCATACCGTTAGGGAAATGGGAAAAATCACAATGGACATTTCCTCCACACTTCCGAAGACATCCAATGGAAAAAATGCTATCTGATAATTTGTATATCTTGATACAAAGACTACACTCTTAATTTCAATTCTAGAGGATTTATAAATTGATCAACCAACATAGATATATATTAATTAATTATTAAGGATAGATGAAGTACCATTGTTTATTGTATCCAACAGAGACCCATGATACTATCTATGTTTTGGAAATGTATCCAGAATGATCTATACACTATAATGAACATCTGTACAATTTTTCAACCTCACAATAATGTAAAATATGAGAGGACTATCCAAAAACTTGAGGGAATTTTGTGATCATGCTCAATTGCATTTAAAGGAGGCTGGACCCAATATCTCTCTCAAGTCAGGTTCTTTTACAAAAGAAATTCTTCTCGATATACCAAATGGGACTCTATAAATAATATTCTAGGAAGTGGTGTATAAGTCACCTTGTTTGGATGTGTTTGGAAAATTAAAACATCTAGATTCTAAAATGTTCTAATGAATGGTAAATAAAATTAACACCATTAAAAATCGCATAAAATATTATCAGATTCAATATAAGAGTTTTTCATACAATCCATGATGTGGCCTAGAGTTTGATATTGGAGACATGGTATTTCCCAACATATCTCAATGATTGAATGAGATAATGGTTTTAATGTAAATGGAAGCTTATTCCAATGTACATCGACCCTTTTGAGATCATGGAACACATCAAAGAAGTGGCATATTGACTAGAACTCCTACTAAACCCATCTCATGTATATGAATGATTCCATGAATCCATCTTAATAATTTACATATCAGACCCATAACATGTACAGAATCCAGAGGCGGTGCCATTTTTGAATGACTATTCTTATGAGGTGACACTATTGAAGATCATATATCATAGAGAAATGATCTAAAAAAATATAATTCCCCATGTCAAAGTTCTGTACCAATAACCAATGTTTGAAGTTCCAATGTGAGAATCCTAGGAGGTTATTATGTATGGTTACCCTCATCTATTTGAGTATAGGGAAAAAAAATTTAGGGTGAAATTTTTAAAGGGGGTGATTGAAACGGACCAAACTGTGTTGAATATAATTCCACTTTTTGAATAAATTATATAGAAAACAAGTGGAATTATTTTGTTTTATATTATATAATTGTATTTAAATTACCATTGTTTATCTTTATCTTTTATAAAAGTTATGTTTAACAGTGACCACATGATTATTAGTAATAGTGGGTTTAAACTAATCCTTTTGGAACAAACAATGGATGTGGTGGCCACAACTAGTAGGATCATACCGTATGAATCAAATTTATAGGAGATTATAAGGGATATATCATTTTTGGGGTTTCCCTATACCAATCCCATTCTTTTTCCTATCAATATAATCATGTGTCAAACTGTTTATGATAGAAGTTCAAGATCATCAAGATGATGAACAAAACCATGTTTACCGAATGTCCCAACGAAAGACCTACCTCCATTTACCTTAATCATAGGGATTATGTTTATGTATTAAAATGATATATATAAATACCATTTATAAATGAATATGTAAATTGTTTTTTATAATGTAATCATTTTATTTTTATCAGATTACTATTACATTGTATAGGATTTTTCAAGAACAAATTGTAATTTCTGTTAATATTCAAAATCACTAAAGTAATTAAGGAATTTATTTATTTATTAAATAAATAATATTTTAGTTAAATATTTTTAATAAATAATATTTATCAAATATAAATTTTAATATAACTTTTGTGATGTCAAATTTCATTTTTATAACGTTTCCAAATACTTTTATTTGAAAAAAACCCATCATTTCCAATAAATGTCAATATTATGTTACAAGTTAAAATTGTCATATTTATAAAAAAATAATGTTAATTTGGATATATTTTTTGAAATTTGTGGCTTGAAAATATAAAACAATTAATTTTTCATAATTATCTGAGATAGTTGATTTTTTGAAAAAAAAAATTAATAATATAAAAATATATCTAATGTTTTATAAAATCATAATGGTCTAATAGTTATATAATAGATCTTATAAAAGGAATAATAATATAAATATGTGTTATCAAATTAAAAATATGTAATTTTATGTTTATTTTAATAATTTTACAATGCCTTATCGAATCCACCTGGACATATAATATATTTTATGATTTTAGAATTATTTCATTAAGAGTGTGACCCAACTCAACATAATGAAGGGGGTTATTTTATTCTATTAGGTGTTTTTACGTATAAAATAATATATTCCAATCCACATTGAATAAAACCAAGGACAATAACTATTGTATTTTTTGTGGTTTGGAATATTTTATTATGTAGTGCCCAAAACCAAAATAATTAATAAATTCCCTCTTTTTCATATATAAATCCACCAATGCTTCAGGTTTTCCACAATTAAACTCCGTTTAGAATGTCCCCACTCTTCTTACTAGACTCTTGAGTCCACTTAAGGATTTACAAATATCTCAAGCTGCCTCTCCCAAGCATTTTGAATCACACCCCCATATATGGGATCCCTAACTTCCTCTCTTCAATTTTGTTAAATAATTTTTTTTGAAATTGTTCTTTATAATTTGAATTTGTTATGTTTTAATTAATTTAATTTAATTGTCTTATTTTTCATTTGATTTTATTTTAATGAGGAACTATTTATCCTATCTCATTTTGATGTTTTTCAAAGCCATTACTATGCCGAAATTTCATAAGGTATCTTCTACCCTTCTCTTTTATCATGCATTCCTTTTGTGATATGTCTTTTAATTTCATTTTTCTTATGATGGACTTTTATCTTAAATAAAACCCATATATTCCTTTTTATTTATAAATACTGATAAACTCTATCACTATCTTATAAGCCTACTAGGAACCCTTATGTTCTCTTATTACCATACCGAAATTTTTAAAGGGTTCTTTCATTTCTGCAATATCATGAGGTTATTTTATTATGTTACCATTCAATTTCATATTAATTATACTAGGGAATGTATTTTTATGTAACTATTACTATCCATTTAATGACTAAATTATGATACACCTATTTCTCTCTCATCAACCCATTTTATGAATTTCAATATGACACTATTGTGATGTTGAAATTGCACAGTGGTTTTCCATGACAAAATAACTTTATAGTAAATACCATACCAGTTTCTCTCACAAGGGTATTAAGATTTTTGGACATGTTCTTATTTTTTAGGTAATTTCATATATTTATTCCAAATTCCTTGATTGTGGAATTAATTATTATGTTGAATTAATCCATGTTATATGATCTATGTTTGAAAATTATGCATGAGAATGAAATGAGTATGAAGGGTGGTCCCTAATAGTGCTCCAATGCATTATGAAATATTTAGTATCATTATACATTTTTTTGGGATCGGGGTGTAACTAATTCCATTATGGTACTTTTTCCCCCAAAATGTCATCGGAAAATTTTTCCTTGACTTCTATTTATGATGTAGTGTTTTAAATTGTTTCCTCATTTCCCATGTTATGATTATCATGCTATATTATGCCTTATTATTCAAGATCCTTTAACTCTACATTGATATGCCCATTATCTAAAAATTATTTTCTTCTTCATGTGATGAAATTGTTATTCCTATTCTCATAATTACTGCTTAACTTCTTTCTTATGTATGTCCTTGGGTTATCCATGCATTGGTTAGTATAAAAGAATATTTGTTTCGTGTTAAATAATATTAAAATAATGATTCTTCTTTCATGTGTTTTGTTATTTATTAATGGACCTAATTTCCTAAATACATTAGGTATCTTGATCTTCTGAGTTGTATTATGATTAATTTTAGGTATTAAAACATGTTCTAATTTATAATAAATACTACAGCTATTATAAAATGCACCATGTAATAGTGAGAACTACTAACAATATTCAGTCTTTTAGCTCCCACATGTAACTCATTCTTCTACTATGATTGGCCTATAGTTAATGGGTCCACCACATTCTCTACCATGGGTACTCTTCTTACTACAACTTCACCCCTCTCAGAAAAATCCATTAAGAGGGGACACTTCTTGAGTACTCTAAAATCTATTTTTTGTGATATTCGAACTCTTGGAAGATCCACATTTGCACTATTATCACAATAAAGTATGAGAGGGTATTTACTACTACATAAAAATCATTCTCAATGAAAAGTTTCGAAATCCAAATGTCTTACTTGGAAGAATCATAAGATTCAATATTAACAACTTCACTATAGAATCAACAACAAGTGGCATCATTAAACACTCACTTATCACATCTCCTATAGTTAAATGGAAAGCATATCCTTACTGTTACTTCAAATAATTTTTATCTATATGAAAACTAACATCAAGGCAACACATGATGACTAGATCCTCATATCCTCTAAACATCATGCACTTTTCCTTAATTCATCTTAAATACATAAATATGCATTTAATATCCTACCAAATATGCTCTCCAAGATCATCATGATATATTACTACCATTATCAATTTATATTAAACATAAAATATATTACATAACTTGGAATACATAATTGATCATGTCACTAAAGTGTATGAAATATTATTCACTCTGTCATTCTCATGATGTGTCCGATAATTTATTTTCATAGAAATATTTAAACATTGTGACACTAAGACATATCCCATTTTGGATTGTTCCATACTGAATGACATTATTATATGGTAATCATATATACTTTTTCTTTGTCAAATAATCCTCATCTATCTATCACAAATGATCTTGATTGAAATAATATAGGTTGTTTCACATATTTCTATTGTGGATAAAATCTTATTTATTCAATTGTTAATAGACTATAAGATTGGTTTATCTGTTCTAATAATTAATATGTCATTAATATATACTACCAGGATAAAATATCACATTACTTATAAAAATCAATTATACACACGTCTCAAGTTCATTGTTTATGAAACAAAATTCTCTTACGGAATTATCAAATCGAATGTTCCACGTCCTAGATGATTTCCCCAATCCATTAATGGATCTCTATTACATGAAAATTATTTTCAAATCACCGAGAGCCAAATCCCATTTTGGATATGTCATAAGGACATCTTCTTAAAGGTTGCATTATGGAATATAGTTTTGATATCCATTGGGCAAATCACCTAGTCATGGTATGTTTATACATATTGTAAAATTATGATGGATTTATAAGAGGAATGTAGTTAAAGTATTAATCATATTCAATAAATTGATTTGGTATAAAACCCATATCCAACATGCTTGAAATATAGGTATTAAAAATATATTACATGTCCAGATTCTTCGTGAATACTAATTTTCATCTATTGGGATTTATAAGAAATGTAACATCGAGTAGAACCAATACTTGGTTCTGATACATAAAATCTATTTCAGAAAACATCTAATAATTCCATTTTATGTTTTGGATCTCTCAACTATTGCCTTTATGGATAGTGGTTCCACATTTTCAACCATTATTTAGTCACAATATATAGTGACTAGAAAACTATATCTATCTAGTAACCTTACTTATCATGTGATCTTTCAAAGTACTTATTCTATAGGAATTAATTCATCCCTAGGGAATTTATAATTCTATTCATGTACCACCTACTATGTATCTTGAGAATTAACACCATCATATTCAACCTTTCTCTAACTATACTATTTGAGGATTTTCACCCTCTAAAAAATATCTTTTCTGTGAAAATCACATTTTTGTATGAGTATTTGTATAGGTTTTATCAATTAGTTTCTTCAGGATAACCTATAATTTTCACTTAGTGACACATGAATCTAGTTTTATTCCTAATATGGAACTAACAAACACAACACAACTCTATAATTGTGTGTGTAAAAATGTTTTCTTTACACTCCATTACTTGAGGGGAATTCCATTTTCCACTTTATTGGTAACTCGATTAAATATGTATGTCATATTTTATTATTCATATCCCCAAAAGGATAATAAATGATATAAATGAATCATTATCGACGTTAACAATTGTAACAAGGCTTCATTTCACCTTTAACACAATTTCATTGTGGTATATAAGAAATAGTGAGTGGAACAAGAATCCCAAACATCTCTAGAAAGTCGATAAACTCTTGGTTACGATATTCCCTATCGTGAAACAATTGGATATTCTTTGTCATCTTACATTGTGTTTTTCTAATTCATTCTGGAATTCCAATAATTCTTAAAATGATATTGTATTATTCCTCATCAATTAGACATCTCCATATCTACGTAAGTAAATAATAAAATTTATGAACTATGAATGCCCACCACTAACTTCTACTAAATGTTTTCCATGCACATCAGTGTACACCAATCCTATAAACTCTGTCACTTTCTCACCCTTTCCAACAAACAGTTGTTTTGTTATTTTTCCATGTAAACAATCATGACATTATTCAATTTTTTTCCTCATAATATACTAAATACCTTTCTTTATAGTTATTTTCCATATGATTCTCTTCTATATTACAATGGGAGGGATTCTATATAGGGGTATTATATGAGTCATTAGACATGATTCATTATAAATTTATAATTCATGGTTGTCATAATATAATAAATATTGAATATTATTTTAATGTTCCATACTAAAATATATATTTTTATTATAAACGAAACAAATATTATTTCCAATTTTTAAAATACCCCGATATGTATCTATGAATGATATAGAAATTATTTTCATGGTAATCGTAGGTAAAAATAACAATATTTTAAAACCCAAGTCATTCTCATTGGATATGAAATATGGTAATCTGTAATGGATATTGTGGTATACCTTTATCCATTAGCATATCTCATATCAACCTATCCTCTATAAATCATTCATAATCAACCTGGTCCTTGTATTTGAATATATACTTGATCACCAAATTATATATATAACACATAATGTGTATACATTGAAATATTACACTCAATTACTAAGAAACCATCACATTCCCTTTCTTATAGGTTAATTTCCTCTTCTACTATCCTGGATTACCATGTGTAAAACATACCACCTCCTTTTCCATGGGTTTCCTTTGGATCTTATTCTTTTATATATGTTGTTTGTCGAGAAATTTATTGTCATTTTGGATTTTTTAAGACATTTCCTTATTCTTAGTTTTATTGCTCACCATATGAACTAGGGTATTATCCGGCCCAGTTTCCTTATCCACTTTTAAAATTAATCTATGTAGTTCTGAAATACTATTCACATTATTTATCATATTTTAATTAACAATAAATATAGATAAGATTAAGGTAGTGATGAAATTTTGAGATCTATACCCATATCATCCAAAAATTTAATCTATATAATTTATAAAAATTTAATATATACACTATCATTGACTACATGAAAAATATATATAATGAAATTTCCATGAATAATAGAAAACAATCATTGGATATCTTGTACATCTCTTATCTCACATACTCCTGATAGATATACCTAAGGGGATACGTCATTCTATACACATCCACATCGTTATGTTTCTGAAAAATCTCACTAGAAATATATGATATCATTAAACATAAAACATATGTACAATGGTTAATATATTTTTCATAGAGTGAAAACCATTCATCACAAGCCACAATACCTGATGCAAAAGTATTAGGTTATTCTAGTATATAAAATTTCCATTAATGGCTAAGGATAACACATAATCACCATTTCCACTCTTGTTAAATTGTGTCAGTGAGAAGGTAATTATTCTTTTGTATGGATTATAATGATATGTTTTATGTAATTGTAATGTTTTTCTACAAATAAAGATGACAATTATTCTATTAATGTATCAAATAAAATATAGACATATAAATAAATATTAAATTTATAATCCTGTCTCTATTTGGTAAAAAACCAACATCTCCTAGTATGGGATTTGTAATATAATGTTCCATGTAAATTCTACAAGAATGGTTATATATTTAAATTCACATTACCCCAATATTGGTTCAAAAACAAAATGTGTATAGTATTAGATAGGAATTCTAAATTCCTTCAATATTAACTGACTGTTCATTGATATGTTGAGTGTACTCCCCAATTATTCAATATTTAAATTGGGTTTCCTCAAACCTAGGCCTCTCTGTTAAACCATGTCCTTCTTGGGATGTTGATTCATAATGTGAACTTAGGTAAATCAACCCAGAACATCATATTAGAACTCCCAATGAATTTAAATCACCACAACATTGGTTTTCCTATCAGTTGGATCTACTGTTAAATTTTAACTGAATTAGAGGAAGGATATACAAACATGATATATGTAATTGAGGTAACTTATAATTTATGTGTAAAAATAAAAATATTATCATTATCAAATTATTTTTAAAATAATGTGAATTTTAGTATTTAATTTACCATGACATAGATAATATTTAAACATTAGACAATTTCATTTACATTTATCTTATTTTCTCATGAATTTCATTAAATCATCTGATCTTGAAAATACACCCATAATTAAATAACCATGAAACATGATAAAATAAATTAATAAAGTTTTATGATAATTACATTTTAATAATGGTTCTATAATCATATATTTTATATACTAAATGTTGACATAGGGGAAATCACCCTGAAGCAATTATGGTTCATGTTACTACATTCCCCCTATCCACCAATTTATCTCTCTTGGATTGGTTTTTCCATGGATCCAAAGATTAACCTATTATACTAGATTGGGGGATCCATTCATTTCATATGCTATTATTCACATAAATGTGAGGGGGAAATGGTTTACAAGACAATAATGTGAACACATGACATTACATAATAAGAGGAGGTAATCCATGTAGGAAAATACATAATAAATGATAAATAAAAGGAAAAAATATCATAGATTGATATTGTATATACACTTTATCATCCAGATTCTTGTAATGAATATTGAATTTAATAAAACTTTCTTTCAATTCAAAATCATTCGTATATAAATTAATTAATTAATTGATAAATTAATTATGATCTTTAATAAATGAATGTTTTTTTCTTAATTTTAATCAAAATTTCATTGAGAATATTATCCATTCGAATTTTTCAGGAATTAAATAAATGTATTTAAAATTAACAATGCACATAAATGAAATTTGATGAATCATTTTGAATAACCATCCAAATCTAACAAACATGTATTATATTCATATACTATTTTCTCTTGTGGAAAAATTAATACACGAATTATAATTTAATTTCTTGGTGTATAATCTAAACATAATTATTAGATGAATTATATAATTTTTAAGACACGTGTTATACTTTAATGAATGTAGAGTAACAACTATAATATGACACATACATGATATGATGATCTGAACATTACAAAAATTTTACTAATATATATATATATATACATAGTAAAACATATCACATGGCATGTCCTATCTATATAACTACCATGTAAAATAAATTTCCGATAAATATATAATAATATAATAAATCAAAATTCAATCATGATAATTTTAAATAAGTTCATCACATGTACCGTTGAACTACATGACATGTAGATATCCTATATTGTATCTTAGGAGCACTTTTAGGGACTCATTTGGTAAGTTGTGCCTCAGAAAAATGGAGTACATTTTGGGTGTAATCAACTGCTCAACCTGTGACCTATGAGTAACATGATCATCTATTAGTTAGTCCCTTTATTATAATTAAAATCTCCTATGAAACTCCAAGTGACGAAACACCCTTTATGTGAGCAACATAGTGTGTACTCTGGTTGAACATGCACGACCCCAACTATATGAACATGTTGTGTAAGAAATAAATGCATCATATGTAATCAATGAACAAAGGATGAATTAATTTCCAAATTAATTCTTTATTCATTTAACAAAAGTATATTCCTTGTAACTCCAATTACATGGTGTGTACTCTAGTGTTATCCATCCCAAATCCTTTGGAACACTAATTGAGTTCTTCACTTTTATCTCATTCATAAAATTAATCAAATTAATTAGGTCTACATGAAATTATGGATGAAGAATAAGATCTTTGAATATCAATTAAACTAATGATTAATCAAGAATTAAAAACTAAATTAAAATTGTGTTAATAAATCAATTATATTTTAATAATTATAAACAATTATGTGACCACTCTAATACCACTTGAAGGTTTTGAGCGCAGTGGATGTGTATGATAGGTCGTGCCCGAGAATAATTTTTTCCATTATCGATGATCAATCTAATATTTACAAATTGAAACACATCATGACCTATATATTTCAATTAATGAATACTAATAATTGATATATTTGTGTAAATAGAGATGGTATCATTACATATTATTTATAATAATTCTAATTAATTATATAATTACCATGTTGGAATTATATGTTCATTGATGGATATGAAAAAATATGCATTGTATGATTGTTTCATTATAATAATCAAGAGAAATTTCCATCTAGTAATGATCCACACGTGTTTCTAAAATCTCTAAAAGTTTTCATAGGAATATCTGTGTGTTATCCTGACATATCCTCTCATTTTCATTGTCCTTGTTTGATCACCTCGAGAACCACATAGAAAAAGTTTTCCTAGTTCTCTCATTCCATGAAAGTGGGAGGTAGAGGAAGATCACTCTCTGATAATAGAGTAATTCTTATAGAAGGTGGATCTCTATATTTTGAGAGGAGTATCCAAATATATTATGCACAACCAAACAAATGAATTGGATATCACTGAAAATAATATAATTATTTTCATAAATTAATTGGGTTAGAAATAAAAAATTGGAAAAAAAATTATATATTTAATTCATATGAACCTCATGCCTATTATTATTATTATTATTATTATTATCATTATTATTATTATTATTATTATTTCTAAACATAATATTAAATTTTAGATTAAATTAACTACTCTTTAGTCAAATAATATTCATTATTTACTATTTCTTAGCAAACCATTAAACATGGTTTTCCATTCCTCAATAGTATTTAAAGGGTCTTGTATAATGATTTTTTATTTATGAAATAAATATCATTCTAAAATTATCTAATAATTAAATAAATATTATATTCGGTAAATAGAAAATAAATATTTGATAAATATTCCAATCTAATTATTTTCTATTGAATATCAAGTGAAGGGATAATTGAAATTAATAAAACATTAATAATTTTTATACCATGTGTGGGGATAATATCTATTCAACAATTTAAATAATAAATAATTATATTATTATATATCCAAAATTTTTGATACACTTAGACCATGACCCTATAGGCCTCTTTCTTTGTGGAATTTTGTGAAACCTCCAATGTCCATGGTTAGAATCTTGCTACATGAAAAGGCACCCATATTAAAAAAAATGTTATGAATCCATGAAATAATACCACAAATGGATTTTTATAATGTAGTATAATCCCTTTACCATGATATCTATTATAATTCATATTCCATACTGGTGACATCAACCTATATGCAAGATGTCACTATTTTAGTAATCTTCGATGTTGAACATGCAAATTGATCACCACAGACACACATTTATCTAGTATATATCATTTAAAAAAAGTATAGATATTTAATATTCCATAAAAGAACATAAGTGAAAAAATATTTCTAAAATTATTCATTAATTCAATGTTAGTCCTGACGCACCCAACATATCATACCTCACCGAGAACATATATCATCATAGTTTTCAATAATACGTCAATATACATGACTTATAATACTCATTAATAATAAAATTAATGTATAAGGATCAATACACACATCCATTGATTGAAATATCCAAATAAACATTTAAATTTGGATTTCATATTTCTTGGTCTTGTCCGCAAAATATCATAAACATGATATTACTATGGGTGCACACCATGAAAGGGTGACTCAAAGCCCAATGAACCTCCAAACATGATAGAATCTCTCATTAGGGTCCCTCAAATTGTACCATCTTTCTATAGAATACATATTTAAGAATAGTGTTGAAGAACATTGATTTTTTATCATAACATAGAAATTCAATGAATTTTTTGTGTGATATATACTCTTGGGACATTATCAAATACTCTATTATGCATAAAACAATCATAACATGATAAAGAGATTATTAATATTCAAACCTATGAATCTTCCACAAATATTCAATGAAAGAGGAATAAGGAAATCATCTCATTTGGCATGAAAAAGATTCCTTAATTGATGATTAACTTCATGATATGATTTAGGGTTTATGATTTCTCTCTAAATAATTTATTGGTTGTATCCAAATAAGTCCATGATGATGGCTTTACAAGCCTCAATGATTAAGCACAGCTACTATTTTGGGTATATGGTATGTCATTTTTGATGCTATAGAATTTTGAGTAGTCCATATCATTAAAATTGATGAATCTAAGCACCCCCATTTTAGAGTTGAATTTTGAAAACAAACACCAAAGGAGATGATGAATTTAATGAATCCTCAACTGGTTCAGAAAGTAAAAAATTCATATCAGAAGAATAATTTTCTAGACTGCACAACAATGATTGGTTTATTATCTATGATCATGCCCAACCCGAATATTGATATCTTGAAATAATTTTTTTTATGATCTTGTTTATTGGATACTTTTTTATCAGTTTATGGGATCATGGTTCAATGAAAAAGGATGATCATTTATCCAGAATGACTAAATTCTATTTTTATTGTCACATTTAGATATTTATAACCATGATTTTGATATTATTTTCTTTTCAAAGGGGTTTTATTTTGGTGAAAGACCATGATTAATATGAAGGGAGGATTTTCAACTCGTGGAAGGTAAGGTTTTATTATAGAATCTAGGTATTCACAGCCCTTTCTGATCAATGTTTGAATGAAGTCTTTTTAGCATGATGATCATGGGGGATATAATGTTTATTCCTTTGGTTGATTGTTGTTGTGTGGGATTATTAAGTTGGAGGCTAACATAATTTTGAATGAATGGTGTTATTTGACTCTTTTAGGTATTTTTCATTGATAAATTAGTGGAATTGGTGAAACCTAGTCTTGTAATATAATAATTGTTAAATAGATTTCATTAATGCTAATAAATGATATTTCTAGAAAATAGGGATATGTTGGTATGAACTATTTTTAAAACCTCACAACTATGGGAAAGAAAGAAATATTTTTCAAATTTCGGAAAAAATTATTTTAGTTGGATGTTTTACTTGAATCAAATAAGAAATGAGGTTTGAGTTATGAATAATGTCATGTGGATGAGTTATTACCATTGATCATATTTGTTCACATTCTTCTTATTTTCTTTTCATTAAATTATTAATGATGATTAATTTTTTTGGGATGAATGGAAATATTAGTCGAAGGTATATTAGCCCTTTTGGGATACATGATCACATTGGATTAGTGGCCTATCAGTTATTACTCCCACCAAACCTGTCTCGAGTACATTATGTATACTATGTGTTACACTTTTGGAAGTAAATACCTAACCCATTGCATGTACATTGGACAAATCTGGTTTCATTGTAGAATGACCTATCCTATGAAGAGAATCCTTTGTAGATATTAAGTCAAATAGTAAAATTTCTATGAAATACGATGAAATTCCTCATCAAGATGTGGTGGTGAAACCAGATTTTTGAAGAAGAAGCATTAGAACAATAGGAAGTGATGAGGCAATGTTACCCTCATATGTTTTAGAGTTGGAAAATGGAATTTCAATTGTGAAATATCTAAAGGGGGGAATGCTGTAATGATCCAATCATTTATGAATAAATGACTCTTTCTTTGAATATCATAGAGACATAGAAAACACATGCACTCTTTTTATTATTATTATTGGGTTTAACTGACCATTTATTATCATTACTATTGATAATATAGTTTTTGAAGAATGATCATGCGACTTATATAAATTCATGGTTTTTAAAAAGAATTCTTTCAACATTAAAAAAGTAGAGGATGACTTCAATCAGTATATTCAGACCATACAACATTAATGTTTTAGAGATTATAAATGAGGTAGTGTAACTAGGCTTATCTCATGACCATTCCCAAGTCATTTTTCAATAATTTAATGTTGAATAAAATTTCCTACAGGGGAAGTTATTGTTTATAGATATTACCACCAAGGTGATGTTATCTGAGCCACCCCCAGAGTCTGTTATCATCGCACACCTTACACATAGGTCTTATGTGGGTGTTATAAAAGGTTATGTAATAATTTATTAGTTACTTGTTGTTTAATAATTATTTTATAAATAAAATTATTCTTCTATCAATTCCATTAAGAGAGAAGTCTTTAATAAATAAATTGATGACTTGGATAAATTGAATCTCTTGGTAAAAATGGAATTTTATTAAAATATATCCAATATTACATTAAAATGACGTTTTATTAATAATATTATAAAAAAATTCATATAAATGAGTATTATATCAGTTCCTTATCTGTAAAATGATTAGGTAATTAGTTTGATAAGAGTTATATATATATATGATCAAACATAAAGTGTATGTCCAAATAATTCAATTTATGGAATTAATTAATTTATGAAATAATTAATTTATTAATAATATATTATTATAAAATTACTTTTATGAATAATAAATGAGTATATAATTTTTAGGAATTCATATGTGTTTTTTATTATGTTTTGAAAACTGTCTTTGTCAAACCCCATAAATTTTAAAAAAAATATCAGTTTTCATATAAAAAGTGAAAAATCACATATTTTGAAAATTATTTAGCTAAAATGGATATTATTTTTGGAATAAAAACATAAATATTATCCAATGGTAAATTTTTTATAATTTTATGAGATAGTCAAATTTTTTGGTAAAAATTAAATATCTTTTAAATAAAATATGGGTTTTATGGCATCATAATGAACCCAAAATATTGTAATAAATATAATATTGGTTAGTATTGGATAAATATTTGTTTTAACTTAAGAATAATTTTATTTTATATTTTTTTAACTTATTTTATAAAGCCATAGTGGATCCCCCAACGTGAATAATATACATTATGATTTAAAATTCATTTCATTAATAATGTGACGCACCACCACATAAAAAAGGATAATATTTTTATATGTTCGTCCATATGATATATATAATAATTTATTCTAATCCCCATTTTTAAATACAATGGAAAAAAATCATTAGATATTTTGTTGTTTTGAATATTTAATTTTATATATTCCAAAACCTATCTTTGTGGAATATTTGGGAATTCCCATATCATTTCCTACAAAACCCACCTAATATCTAACATATCCTAACTAAAAATACTTGTATAACCTCTATACTCTTCCCTCACCTCTCTATAATCCTTCCATGGATCCCCAAGCTCTCAATTATCCCATCTTCATGCTCTTGAAGTCACACACTCAATTAAGGGTTTCCTTGCATTCTCAATTTTATCCATATATCATTATGTTGTAATACAGTATTTTATTAAATTAAAAATCTTGGGGTATAATTTATAACATCTACCATACATAAATTCAAATGTTTTAATGATGATATACCACTTTCTCTACCATTTTTCCTTCTGTGTACACCCATTACTATGCCATAGTTCTATAATGGATTTCAAACTTCTTATTTCCATTTAATTATTTCTCCCATATTATGAATCTAAATTCCATTTAATATGTTGGGATATTATTTTTTATGATACCCTTATTTTCTACATCATGTATAAATTATTATTGGCACATTTCTCACTCATCAACCTGACTTCTAAATTTCTATATGGCGACGTTATGGTGCTGAAATTGCACCGGGGGTTTTCAATCCAAAATTGTCATGTAGTGAGTACCATAACTATTTATCTATAATTGGTATTCAACTATATGCTCATATACTTATTGAACGGTACTTACATGTATGCATTACTCATTCCATAATTGTGTAATAGCATAGGATGTTTAATGATACCATTTTATATGATCCATGTGGCACACTTTTTCATGGAATGAAATGCTAGTGAAGGGTGCACCGTGATAGCACTCCAATGAATTTGGTAATGTATAATATCAAGGTACTCCATGTAAAATTAAAGGTTACTCATGATAACACATTTAAAATGATGGTTTAATCATTCTAATTAGTATGCAATTAGGGTTTAATCATGAAAATCCATCTGAAATTAGCCTTGGCTCATGATAATATCATGTTATATTTTGGTTCCACATTTCCATGTTATGATAATCATGTAGTATCATTCCATTATGTTCACGTTTCTATTATTCTCCATTTAAATGTCTATTTCATAACATTTGTTGCAACTTCATGTTATGCCTTTCTTACTCCCTTACTGGGCTTTATAATTCACCATTTTCTTATGTATGTCCTCAGGTTATCACAAGAAATTATATGTATGAAAATATGTTTTGGTCATGTAATATAAGTCTTCAATAAAGATCTTGTATTTTATGTCTTAACTTGTCATGTAATGTTAGTAATCCTCAAATACACTAGAACACTCAATCATTAGAGAGTATTAAGAGACTTTTTATGTAATAGACAATTTTTCTGTGTTTAACAAATATAAGTGTGGTTATATTCGGTCTTTGTATATGATTTCTCCATTGTATAATCTTGGAATGATGAGTTACCCAAAAATAGATTTAATCCCTATGGTGGAATTGTTCTGTTAGTATTGGGGATGTGTGTTGATTTAGGGATAGTAATTTCCTAGTCCCTATATGTGATAAGGGTTTTATTTAGTTAGTGTGGTATGTGTTTATATAATTTCACAGATTTCTTCTTAGGTGTCATTTTTTAGAATGATTTATATCTATGTCATATGGGTGTTTCTCGGTCCATGTGGAAGAATTGGATAAGTTTATTTTAGGAGTTTCCGCATATCCCCCCCTAGGGGGTGGTTTTTTGAATTTTAATGATTATGTTCAGTATAATTCTTGTTGTGGGGAGAACCCTTCTAGTATCAACCCTAAATATCAGGATGTGGTTTTCCTTGAATTGGTTTGGTGTGACATGTGTTGGAAACCAACACCTTGAGGCTTTTGTTCTTCCTCAATTTTGTTTTGTCATGGAATCGAGTTTTTTTAACTCTTTTCATGGGGAATTTTTGGGGTAATATGTGTTTGTGGTGTGTAGAATTTTCACACCCTGACCATAGATACTACTTTATTTTGTTCCATTTCTAGTCTATGGTTTGTTGGTCGAGGTTCATGTAGAGACTCAGTCAAAATATTAAATGTTTCAATTGTTTAGGAGGATTTTATTGCGGTCGCACATTTACTGCCCGGTTATTAGTTAACATGTCGAATGGTCATACGGTTTGTGAAGGTTGGATAGAAAAATACACATAGATATTTCATGACCAAGTAGTAGGTCCCAAGTAAATTTTTTATATTCCATCCTTGGACAAAGAGTTCTGCACTATTATAGCGTGGTTTGGAAATCTATGTGGCTAAACCATGCAGATGTGTCACGTCATTAAAAAATTTTATATCTCATTTCCCTCTCTCCTCCATTTAACCCAAAATAATGCCTTCCCCTCCCCCTTAATTGTTTGAGCACCATGGGGTCTCTATACCCCTTATCCATTGGCTCTACTCCCTCTATTGTGCTTCCTCATTGATTATAATGGATGATTTATGGTGTTTCATCCATTTCTCCCCTATTTCTCCACTTATCTCCCTATTTCTCAGTTATTCATTGGTTAACCATCTCTTGGCTAAACCCTAATTCTAGGGGTTGTGTGTTGTCTTGTGTTTCAGGGATTTTAGGGTTTGTGGTTTTTTCATAAAGGCATAATCTTATAAAATCAATGGTATCTTCACCTTTGAACATGATCGATAGGTGTTTCCAATGATTTTATTCCAATTTCAATCCATTTGATGGTTTATTTTTATTCATTAATTCTTCTAATATGTTTTAAACATATATTTTATTCATAGTTAATTCATGGTAGTGTTTTTTTTGTTATTGTATTTTTTCAAAAATTATGAATTTACATGAATCTTTTTTCTTTCTAATGTGTATTTGTGCCATAAGTTTTTGATGTAATTTCAATAGAACCTTTTGGGTGAAATTGTATGGATGTGCAAGATTTAGAATTTGAAATGTTTTGTTAAATGGAATTGGTTTATTATTTTAATTGTATATGTCAACCGTTATTTTCTTATCATGTGGTTTGGATCATGATTTGATAATATATTCATGGTTTTCAACTATTGTTGTATTATATAATATATTTAAATGAATGGATTTTGGTTGAAATAAAATGGTTAATTTTTTAAAATGAGTTTCCAATGTTTTGATTGGTTTTATATTTTTCCATTGGATAAAGGCACATCGGTGGATGCACTAGGTGAATGCATGGATGTAAAATCAAATGAAAATGGAAAACTAAAGAAAGACCACCATAATTACACCTCTAATCTTATTTATCTTATTCTTACCTAATATGGTTCCTTGTTTTCCAAAATGGGGTAAATGGTGTCTCCTCTATTTAAAAGTATTTTCAAATGTGTTCCCCATGGTTTGGACAAGTCAGACAAGAATCATGCATGGGTGTGTTGATGGAACCTATGGCCCGTTTGGCATCTGTAAAAGAGTTTTGTCTCCAAGATATATTGAAAGAATGTTTGGAACATCCGTGTTCTTTATGTGTTTTATTTGGTATTAAAAGTGAACTTAAAAACAGTTTGGTCAATGCATGGTCTAAAGGAATTTTTGTACACGTTGATATAAATATGATGATTTATTTACTTATGGAAATGGTTTCAATTTTTTTTGATTATATGTTTGAATTTTTTGAATCACACATCCCTGTTGGAATTTTGAAATAACTATTTAGAACACCCCTCCTATGTTTGGTCTCATGCAATGCAGGATGATTTTGAGATAGGAGGGTGCTCGGTATGGGAGCACCATTTTATGGTAATTATTATTATGTAATAGAATGACCATTAGGTGTTCTTATGGAGACAGTTTATGTTGGGTTTTTGGTTATACATGTGTGGATTGTTGTTCAAATTGTATGGCCCACCCTCTTGTGTAACACATCATGGGAACCAATCATACAAAAAGGTTTACTAAGAACTTGTTTTTCAGTACTATATATTATTGTACTAGCTAGTGGCCCATAGAAAGTGTATTAGTGGGTTTATTTCTATTGGATCAGGACCCTCGACCTGGCCAGGAAGGGAGACGGTTAGACATTAGGGATTTAGGACATCATTGAGTACGAAAAGTCTTCTTGATTAGTAACAAGTATATTATGTTATGTTTCTCCTCTGAGTTCCTTGAATTTATCATGTTCTCCCATTATTAGTACTTCTAGATTTTCTTCCCTCATTGTGTATAATTTAGTTATTTCACCTTTTTGTGTTTTTTATTTTGAAAATTTTTGCATGGGTGGTTGGTTTAAAAAGGATTTCTTAGTGGATGTTTTGAAACAGAAATGTCAAATCATTTCCTCATCATGTGCCATGTTTTAAAAAATGGGCACCATGGATCTTTTTTTTGTTTTAATGTAAAAAGTGTTTTTGAAAATATATTTTTTAGAAACATATGTCAAACACATATTATTGTAATGGTTTTTTTGTAAAGGAATGGAATGGATTATTTAGTGGATTCCTACTAAGCTGTTAGGTCACACCCTACCTGTACAACATAGTATTTGCTGATAAGTGCTATTTTGTAGTATAGGATTCTATTATTATTCCCCAGTATGTTCTCATAATTGGAGAATGTAATGTATTTTGGTCAGAGGTGTCAAATATGTCACATGGATATATGTTTGTGGTGGAGTAGTTGGTTCGTTTTAGATTTAGTTTTTTCATTTAGTTTTCCGTAGGAAAAGTTGTCACTTGTATTAAAGACTATTTATAATATTTTTTGAGATTCATTGTTTTCAATCTTCATGCCCAGTTTATTTATTTTGATCCTAGCTTATCTTTTTGGGCATAAATAATTCCAACTTATATACTTAGAATCCCGAAACTAGTTTCCATCTCATGGGGATTGAAAATTCCCTTTGGGAAATTTCCCAGATTGGGTCGGGCATCAGGTCATATGGAGACCCAGCTTGGTTCGTGACACAAGGTGTCACATGAATGGTGATGAATAAAAAACTAATGTTAATAATTATACATAAAATAATATTACAATGTTAATTAAAATTCATATGTTAATGATATTTTTTATTTCCGACAATGATTTCATTTTCGGTTGAATTTATCTTTTCTAGGGAATCACCAATTCATCAATGTTTGTAATTTTATTTTATATTTATTATCTAAAAAAACTCACATTTTCATAATTCTATATTATAACAAATTTATTCAACTCAACACTCATATTCAACCTTATATCAATTATTTTACATTAAAAATAAAAATTTATATAACATCTTAAATATTATGTTTGAGAAATCCTTAGGATATAATCACCTTCCTTTCTTGTGGAATGAATCATCAACAAATATAAAGAATGGGGTTAAAATGAAATTTTTTTAGAAGTGACGACGTCCAGAAAATATGAATTTTAGCAGCATGTTCAAGGATCCAACCCACATCACTATGTGATTGGATGGTATAATCATGAGTTTACCCAACATTTCAGCACATAAAACTTCACTTTATAACATTTACTAATAATTTATTGAAGACGTTATCTATATGGAAGTAGGGTGAGATGATTCTAGGCCTTATTTTAACCTAATTTATTAGAAGATACTTAGATTTTTTTGATAAATGAATAGTGCATGAAAAAAGATAATGCGTGAGTGTAACAACCCATTATTTGGAAAATAAATTAAATATTGAATGAATGAAACACTGAGTCTTTCAAAAACACCACTTTATTATACCTT
Organism: Viscum album; assembly: GCA_963277665.1. Classification (NCBI taxonomy): domain Eukaryota; kingdom Viridiplantae; phylum Streptophyta; class Magnoliopsida; order Santalales; family Viscaceae; genus Viscum; species Viscum album. The sequence continues at coordinate 48,371,618 of OY728143.1, read as the reverse complement.
ACCCAATAAACATAATTTTACCACCCTATAATTTTAATTTTAAAATTATTACATACACAGTTGAAGTCAATAGATATTTAGAGTCTAATATGACCAATATTTTGTTTGTGAATAGTAATGTTCCCTTATGAGTAGTAATGTTACCATTATGAATATTAAAATATCCTTATTAAAAGTTTCATCCCCCTTTTCATGTAAATAATGATATTAATTAAAATTTAAATTAATAATATTTAGAAAATTATTTTTGAAAAATGGACTTCGTTTTTGGATTCTGCATATTAAAAAATTATTATGGTGATTTTTTGGGATTTTTTTATAATACTTGAATTTTTAGGAAATGTAAAATACTGTAATTTACTGAATATATACATTATCAGTTAAATTCACTTATCATAGCATCATGGAAGATGTAAGAAAAAATGGCTTCAACATCCATGCACATATTGATATTTTTGGTCATTAAATCATTACAAAGTCTTGTGTTATGGAATACTAATAATCAAATGATTACAATATTAAAAAATCCCTCCTCCCCTCATTATTAATACCACCTCTTACACCTTCTTCCCTTACCTCCTCTAAATACTTGCTCCTTCACCAAATTCTTCCAAAGTTTATTCCCAATCCACCCCCATGACTGAAAGCCATTGGTCATATAAATAATAACAAATCATATTCCTTAAGAAGCTCACAAGGAAGGTTAATTCAAGTGGTTAAATTCATCTTTTCTTTTCATTCATTTTTATGTTCAATTTCCCGCTATTAATTCATAAACACTATTATTCCAAATGGTATGACATATCCAATAACATACATATACTGGAATGTGGTTATGATACTGGGATAATTAATTTTCAACTCTATTTTTCTCTTTATTTATGTTAAAAACGAAACTATGCCTCAGATGTGTTGATTTATCACATTCAAGGATGATGCTACTTTAATTTATAGGTAACATCACAAAATCTCACCCTCAAACCATTTTTATGGTTGAACCATACTATTATATATGTATTTTATATTATGTAATTTTCTATAATCCATAAGGACTCATGATGTTAAATAATAATACAAATCAAGGTAATATAGAGATAAATCGCTAAATTAATTGAATTGTTTATCATTAATGTTTTATATAATGACTCACCATCACTATAAATTACCAAATGATTATTATTACCATGTAGAATTTTTTATTTTCATTAATAACATATATAATAAATTCTTGACTCCATTTCCCATCTTTAATCATCTTCCATGCTTTATTATATGCGAGGTCATCATGAATATTATGAAATCGGGCACTCATGAACAATGAAATATAATCCCATAACCCATCTAAAAGATAACTAATGTACATAATAAATTCTAAATAAAACAAATAAATTTATAAAGGGTTATTTAAATGTCAATTAAAGAACTTAATTTTCTTATTCATGTCATTATGATCAAGCGAAAAAAACCCTTCAGATATAAGGCAAGGGATCCTCTTTCTCACTTTTAGTCAAGAAACCCCCATATGTTGTGTCCTTTTATAGTTAATTCCTAATGGTGGGGTACGTTTTATCACCTCCCCTATAATATCATAATGATATATAAATGATTTTATTCCCCTTTACCACTCATTAGTCCTTTACAAGAACACATGTTACCATGCCGAAATATAGGTAAGGGTTTTCTACACGAACCTCTATTTTAATTCTAGTTACTATTATTATATAATTATCATAGTTAAATTCTTATTTATTAATATATAATCCTATAATATTCTATTATAATGTTATATATTTGTGTAACAACCACAATCCAAATTTCATTTATTGGGATTTATATTTTTCAAAACTATTTTTCTAAAATTATTCCCCAAATACAAGCCCGGTTCAAGGGAATTTCTCAAATTTTTAACTATTTTCAAGGGAACTATATAATATATTTTTTGAAACAATTATTTTATTAAACAAATCATTTTATTATAAAAATTCTATCTCACATCACATCATTTCTTATACAAAGGCATTTCCAAAAGAACACTTTTTTATGAAAGGAGTATTTTCCACAATAATAACTCTATAATTTTATAAGAGTATCTTCACCTATTTCGATACTCTTGTTGATTATGATGTATCACTGGGATTAAAATTTTATGATATAAAAATCCATATTTAGTTGAATGGTTTATGATTAGTTTATTGTTTATATTTTATCTTAAAACCATTCACCAATTAACTCCAATGGGTTGTGTTTATGCTTAATATTAGGGGAATGTTATTAACATATTATATATTAATTCATGTATGAATGCATATATTGTTTGTGTTTATCTTATTTAAAATGAGTAATTCATTGGACATATTAACTATTAATAGGGGCCTGTTATATCCCATTGTTTCATCGGTAGGTCTCATTAGACAAACTATGGACTTGGAACGAGGCCATGAAAAATGAATATTTATTGTCTTGGAACAAGTCCATTATGGTATAGTTATGATGTCCCGCATTATTAATTCCCTCATTATGAAAATAGGAATAATTGTTCATGTTGTTACACGATTAGTAGATTACCCATGATTATGTTTTACTATGGATTTATTTATTCACCTCTTATTCCTCCAATTTTGTTATCAGGTTTATCATTAAATGAATGTGTTTTTCATTATTCACCATGCCTAATGTTTATGATTATGATATCTTCCACTGTATTTCTTATCCATACATAGAATTTGAGACCACCCGTTTCATAAGTTTCATTTTATCATCACATGAAGATGTTAATTATGAATGACCTGTTGTGATAAACTTATAGTTGCGGATGTTCAAAATAAAATACAAATATTGTATTTCATTTTAATTTGTAATGTTGATCTTTTGAATTTAGCATATCTCAAAATCAAATAAAATAATCGGTACTTTGGGATTCACATTCCATATTTATAAGCCAGTGTAAAAATAATAAGGCACAAAATCTATGAAACAAGAGTATGGCCCTTAAAGTTAGTATCAATGGAAGTTCAGTAGAAAACATAGAAACTAGAAATAGAAAAGTATTTTAGTGAACAAAACCCAATGATATAATATGGGGATAAAAATTGAAGGAAATACTTGAATATTGGTAGGGAATAGATTATGTGGTTTATCAGGTAAATACATCCATGTATAGATTCTAACAAGTAATGGTGGTTATGTCATAGATGTATCTTGGGGTAAATCCCAAAAACATCTCTTTGAGATATACTCAAACATGAATTGGTGCACAACAAATGGAATTTCTCCACTCCGGGTTCGACACTCTTAGGTGGTATTCTTCGATAAATTCTTAAATTTATTACAAAACATTATAAAAGATTTATTCCCCAAGTAACAAAATAATATGGGACTAGTTTCTAAAATGAATAAATTTATGTTATGTGTTATAATATGTTTAGAGATATAGAGTGTTAATAATTTTATGAGCTAATATATTTTATGTAATTGATTAGTAACAGAGCCTATTAGAAAGAATGATAATATCATCAATGAATGAGATGCAATGAGTTAGAAGGATAATGTATCTTATTATATTGGACCATCATTTCAAAGGAATATAGTTTCCCATGTTTCCCCATCATTTATGTAAATAGTATCATGTTTTAAGATGGAATGTAATGATTTATCTGATTCCTATGACATGTAATGGATGAAAATGATGATGATTATGATAATGAAAAATATGGATAAAGGGAATAAGGGAAATAAGGGTTTTTCTACGTGTGATAACTGTGGAAAGAATCATCCTGATAGTTATAGAATAGAATAAGTGTTTGTTATATGTGTGGAGTGAAAGGAAACCAATTTCACGATTGAGAGGGAAATTCAATGGTTTCCGATTTACAATTATTCAATTGTAATTAGATGAGACACTATGTGAATCAATGTCTCAAACGTCAAAGAAATATGCTCCAAATTATGTTACTAGATAATAATAAAGTTATGATACTTTTGCGGATGAAGTGGAAGGATAATTATGACTCATTTAGAATCGTTACATTTGAATATTTTTTCACAAATGTACTTTTTATATAAATTATTTATTATATATGTATTAAAAAAATTACTATTTCAGTAAGTATTTGAGGATTAATTATTAATTTTACCAATGATAAGTGACTCTGTTGTAGGTTAATGTCTTGTGAAATAATATTGTTCAGGGAAATGATACTTTAAATATATTATTGATGATTGAGATTATGACGAAGAAATGATTTATTGATCTATGAACTGACTACTTCAAAAAAAATTATTGACTTATTGACAGGTGGATATGATATAAATGTTGGATTTTACATCATTTGGGGATATAAGGAATATATACAATAACATCTGTAAGGATTAAAGAATTTTTCGAATAAGTATTTATGTTAATTTATGTTAATACCAAATTTCAATAGGAAACATGATGAAGATATTCACATGTTTGAAATGTGATAATTTAGGGACACTTCTTGTGGATTAATGTAAAACAGGGAAGCAAATACCTTGACTAGGATAGGTCATGGATTTATAAAAAAATTAGGATTTCCAAGGATCCTATGTTCATGGATATAGGAAGGATGAATATGGGAGTGATTCTTAAGTGTCAGATCATAATATTTTAAAAGGTAATCCATTGATGTAATGGTTTAAGTTGATCATTGTATGAGTATTCAGAGTTTAATGTCACCACCTGATGAACATTATGCTAAGAGATGAAGTATAGGTAGTTTAAAAAATAATAAAAGGATTTGATCATTTTTATGAAATATAAATATATATTTATTCACTTATAAGAAGGATTAATCCCTCAACTCTATAAAAAGTGTCTTAAATATTTTTTTATCATAATAACTGATAATGTTAATGAAATTTTTCATACCATTAGTTTATAGTTTTTTGGTTATCTAAATTCATCTGAAACAATTTTTTGACACTTGATATTAATTGATTGGTTATTATCCAATGTCCATGTTTTCAATTCTAAATCAATTTCACTCCATTAGAAAGGATTATTATTTACTTATTATTATTATTATTATTATTATTATTATTATGGACCATATTATTTCATTTAACTGTTTTAAAGATGATATTATATTATCTTAAATTCAGATATGGGTTTTTCAAAAAAATCAATTAACAATCAATAACATTCAAATTGAAAAATCAATTTTTGAGGATGAAATTTTTTTCTGTAGGGGATAATGTAACACCTGAAGATTTTTCAAGTAAATTTAATATTGAAGGAATAAAACACCGAGTCTCTACAAAACAACACTTTGTTATAAGAAATAAAGTTAACATTATAACGCCACCCCAATGAATTGAATTTCGAAAATCTGACACACACAATGGTGATCAGTAAGTAATTTAAATTCCTATATAACCAATGTATTTTTGGGGAATAGTAACATACCCTTATAAGTTTTAATTTAACCTTTTGAATATTTACATACACTTATGAATAGTTACCTCACAAATGATTGTATATATATAGTATTTAACAGAAATAATGGTGTACCTGTATTTTGTAATTTGTAAATAAATGATTTAAAAATATTATTTTTCAATGAAATTATAATTTAAATTAAAAAAATCTTATTTAGAAAATTATATTTCAAAAATAGAATTCCTTTTTGGAATCTATAGACCAATAAATTTTTATCGTGAATTTTTTGGAAAATTCTAAATACCCAAATTTTTTAGGAATAGTAAAACACGATAATTAAATAGTAAATATACATTATCAATTAAATTCACTGTTCCTAGAATCATGGATGATGTAAGGAAAATTGGTTAAATATCACATTCAAATATTTCTATTTATATTCATAGAATCATCACTATTTATTTTCTTATGGAAAATTAATAAATTAATGATTAAAATATTATGAAAACCCTCCTCCCATCCACTATAAATACCATCTCTTCGACCCTCTTCTCTATACTCCAATAAATAATTATGCATTATCTATATTATTCGCAAATATCCACCCATTATCATTCCCCATGACCAGAAGCCCTTGGTCTCATATAAAATATAAAATCTTGTTCCCATTATAGGCTCTTAAGGAAGGATAATTCAAGATGTAAAATTCCACTTTTCTTTTCTTTCTTATTCAAGTTCCATTATCTTATTTTCTTTCCTAACCTATCCTCATCCAAATGGAAAGAAAATAATAGTACAATACATATACAAGAATTTCTTTAATTAAATGGAATAATTCATCATCATCTCTCCTTTCCTCCTCATTCATGCTAAAAATTAAACATCGTCTAAGATGTGTTGATTTATCACATTCAAGGAACGTTGATTGTTTCAATTTGAGTTACATTCATCACATCTGGTCTTGAAATTATTATTTTGGATGAACTAGAATATTATATATGTATTTTATCTTATGTAATTTTATGTAATCCGTAAGCACTCATGATCTAAAATAATAATACATAACAAGGTAATTGTAAGAAGAAACAACTAATTAATCCAAGAGTTTATCATTTATTTTTTACACAATGAATCACCTTAACTCCAAATAAAATAATTAATTTTAAAACCATGCAATCATAGGAATTTTCATTGATTATGTGTAAAATCAATTCTAGAATTCAACTTTGATCTTTCATGAACTATCACACTCTTTTATAATTGAGCCGATCATTAATATTATGAAAATGAGCACTTAAAAACAATGAAAATGAATCCCTTAACACATAAAAAGGATATGAATAAAAATAATAAAGTCATAATAATCCAAATAAATATTTAAATTGTTGCATAATGGTTAATTAGTGAATTTAATTTGGTTATTTATTTCATTAATATCATGAGAGGAACAACCTCATATTTAAGGTAAGAGATCCACTCTCACACATTTATTCAAGAAACCCCCCTATGTTGTGTCGTTTTATTTTAAATTACTAATTATAGGGTTTGTTTATAACCTCCCCCAAACTACCCTTATTTTATATAAATAATGGGATAACCCATTAATTCTTATTAATACTTCACAATAACACCTATTACCATGCCGAAATGATTGTAAGTGTTTTTTACTAGAACCTCCATTTTCATTTGGGTTACACTTATTCTGTGATTACCTCAATTGAATTATTATTTATACATATATACTCCTAATATATTCTTTTATAATGTTCTATATATGTGTACCAACCAGAATCTGACTTCCAGTTATGTGGGGTTATATGTTTTAAAAGGATATTTATAAAATTATTCGAGAAATCCAATCCCAAATCAAGGTAATTTTTCAAATTCATAAATAATTTCAAGGGAAATATAAATAATCGTTTTTTGAGACCACTATCTTTATAAAATCACTGATTTTATTATTAAAATACTATCTCACATCATTATTGGTTTTATAGGAATATTCTTTCAAAAGAACCCTTCTTTTGAAAGTAAATGATTGATTATTAATAAAATTTATCGATAATTTTATAAGTGTATCTTCATCTATTTCAACAAACTTGTTTATTTTTATGTATTATTTGGATTAATATTTTATGATATTCTTAAGAAAATTTTATTGAATGGTTTATGATTTATTTACTTATGGATGTTCTATCTTAAAACCATTCACCAATTTACCCGAATGGTTAGTGTTTATTATTAATATTTAGAAAAATTGTTTTGCAATTCGTATATCAGTTTCAATATGATCGTATTTAATGTTCAAGTTTATCCCCATTAATATGAGGAATGCATTGGACATAGTATGTGTTGAGCGTGGACTATTATAGCCCTTCAGTGCATTGGTAGGTCTCACGAGACAAACTATGGTATTAGCACGCGGCCTTGACATAATTGATATTTATGGTCCTGGTACAAGGACTTGATGTTATTGTTATGATGTACCACACTATTCATTCTTTTGTTATGAAAATAGTATTGATGGTTCATGTGGTTATTATAGTATTATAATGCCTTTTAGTATATTTTATTATGTAATTACTTACTTATCTCTTATTCCCGCAAAAATTAATTTATGTTTTTCGTTAAATGCATGTGTTTTTAGTTATTCACCATGCCTAATTTTTATGTTTATGATATCTTCTATTGTATTACATACTCTTACTGAGAATTAGAGATCACCCCTATTCTATGTTTCATTTTATTAAGACATGAAAATTTTTATTATGAATGACCTATAAGGATAAACTTATATTTGTGGATGTTCCCAATAAAACATTTTTTTGTATCTAAATTAATGTTGTAATGTTGACCATATGTATGTATCTAGTTTCAAATGAAACTAAAATCCTTGATTCGTCTGGATATATATTCCCTTTTTATATTCCAATTTAAATAAATAAGTCACTAGTTAAGGGAAATGAGTTTGTGTTATTACAGGGAGTGAGGAATTGAAGAATATTAGACAAATCATTATTTATCAGATGTAAAAGGATGAATGATAATGAAAATAATGAAATCAAAAAATCATTATAAAATGGTGATGCTCATGAAAATTTTATTAGATAATATTATGAATATATAATAGTCAAATAGAAAATAAACTCCCATTCATCAAAGAATTTTCAATAAACTAGGGATATGATATGATATATTTATATTAGACCCTATGAAATAGTTCATAAAAGTATCAAAATCTCAATACATTTGCCAATAGATTAGGTAAAATAGAAATTTTTAGGAAAATCAACCCCCATCATCAATGAGATTCAATTATGATGTGGATAAAATAGTATGCAATGATGAATCAAGACAACCAAAAAAACTCCCTTAAGAAAATACATATAGTTTATGTTTCTAAATTTAAACGTAGAGCATGAACACTATAAAATATAGAATCAACATAATATAAATAAGATTTGAATAGGGATTGATCTACCAATATCAAAATCCACCTACAACTATTTTATCTTCAAAATTAACTTGCAATAAATATCCATCTCAAGCTCTAAAATATTCTCTCCTTCCCTCCCATGGATTTTTGTTGTTATCTCAGTTTGTTAATAACTCTCCATGATGTTTCAAAAACAAATATCATAGACACCATATTCTTCATATTATTAATTTTATCTATCCTTTAAACATGAAAATTAGTATAAATTACATTACTATGGTATTTTATTTGGCAACATCAATGTGGCATATTTTTCTGTTCACATTCACCACCTTGTGATATCATTCAGAATTGGCCTCCAATGTGTGGGTCTTATTCATCTTCCATTATCAAAAAATAATGTTTTTCCTTAGTGTTCATCATTATTCACATCATATATAAATTTGGGTGAAATTAAATTTTTATTCACTCAGTAATTTTAAAAGGTTTGTCTTCAAATTAATCTGAAATCATCTATATATTTTATATATGATTGTGATACAATTTTCTAAATTCATGAAGCTTAGTAAAATTATACTCCCTTTTATTATACAAGGGTTAAATCTATTATCATATTCTTTATGATGTTATCATCTTGTTCTTTGATACAGTTTGATTTCAATCTTATTAATCATTCCCCTCACACTTAACATAATTTTTTTTCTTGAATTCAAAGACAACTCTTTATAACAATACCAATTTAGAGTCAATGTTTTTTCTATATAAGTCTTTGAAATATTTATAAGAAGAGTTCCAGAGTGATCACCAGAGGTTTTATTCGATTCTGTGGTCTAGTGTTACAATAATTAATTTTATAAAAATATTAAATATATTTTATATTAAATGCATGGTTTCTTAAATAAAACATGATAATAGTTAAATGGATGCTTGGATCAGAAATCTGATATGATGGATTAGTGCATAATGTTATGTTTACCATATGTGAGAATTTTAATAGTTCATCATTGAGAATTAATATATCTCCCATGTCGGTGGCACATTCATCGAATAACATAATTAATTAAGTCGTATAATTAATTAATTTAACCTAAATGATTTTCCAATGAATCCACTTTTTGGAAAATGGCACATTATTTGGATTATAATTCTATAACAACTGAGATATTCTTATTCTTCTTCTTCCGTTTGTAAATAGCATCTGATGATGAAATAACTCTGGATCAAATCATATCATAGTCCATAAATCCCAATTACTTCCATTAATCATTGGAGAGTGTGTTCTTAAATTAATAATGATCCTATCTACCAGTGGCTCTAATAAAATAGTGTTTTTAACAATATATTATTAAACTTCTCTTTCAAATAATTTCTCTTCTTTGATCTAAGCCAATTGGGGCCATGATATTCAAATATATACTGATTAACCTGATTATTCATCCTTTTATAACTCTAGATATCCCTTTTTATATCATTGGACAAGAATTATTGGAATTAATAGATAAATATTTTTTATTCTTCCATTCCAACTTAATTTTTTATCCATTTTTCTGATAGAACCCATAGTCCTTCTTTAATGTTTTCAGGTGGTATCATGTCTGGTCAGACCCCTGGAATAATGAGGAAATTTTGGATGGATGGATATAATAATTTGGAATTGTTCTTAGATTATTGTATGTTTTGTTTGATCATTTTTATAATAAAAGATAATTACATTGATGGAGGATGGATTATAGGCCTCTGGGAAATTCGACGAACCTCCATGTACATATGGAATAGTTTTTTGGCTACCAGATAGCCTCACATGAAATATTTAAACTAGATCCACTAATTTCAAATGTTGTGGAGTCAATGTATGTGGAATAATAATCAAATTAAAATAATGAAACAAGGACTGAGTGTTCAATAAAAAATGAAACTACATGATCTATACCATGATGAACACACAACATGTGGCCCCTAAGATGTGGCAATTTGTGTTTGGGAAATGCATAATGATGGAATGTTGTTCCATATCCTTACATGTTGTTTACAACCTTTTCCATATAAAATCACCATGTGGAATAGCACACATGAATGGTCAGAGAAATGGAAAACACCCCTTTTATAGAGGCATTTCATGTACTAGATCATCATCATCAGATCCATTTTATTAAAGGATGAAATGAAACAATAATGAATTAAAATCAAGGTATAAGGGGCCTGAAGAAGTATAGGACCCTCGGGTTTAATGAATGAAAAGTATGAAGAAGAAATGACTTCAAGTACTTGTTCATCTTAGGATGCGAGATGGTCCACTACTTTATTTCCTTCTCTCCAGGCGTGATGGGATTAAATGACATTGTTTAGAATACCTCTACATTTTCTAATAATATAATAGATCGACCATGGGGTATTTCCTTAAACATGTAATGATCATTGGATGATCATTGAGTATGTATTCACATTGATAAAGTACTATTCTTTTGAATTCTCAATTTGGTCCCAGACAAAAACTCACTAACCTCCACCTAGATGATACTTCCCATTACATAGTGGGCCTTAAATTTGATAACAAAACTCCCCCGCTGATCGTGAATGACCCCTACTCCAAGAGAAATATTATCATTGAATGAAAATCATTATTCAGATTGAAGAATTTTTTTGGTTGGAGCCACCACACCCATTAGCCCCATACCCTCATCCATGGGGAATATGCCACAATTGATGAAACTAGGAGCGACCTTAGAGAGAGTGCTTCTTTCTAGTTTTTGTGGAAGGGATGTAGATCCTCTATCAATATTTGAGTCCTTAAGATGATGGAACACCATGAAAAGGTAAAACCCTTATATATCGTCTGTTTCCTAACAACACATAAGCACCAACACCGTGCATTGAGAATAATGGAATGATCCATTCTTTCTATTACCATGTTGTCCATCCCCAAAAACCATATTTCCCAGAACCATTCATCTTGAATATCTTATGAAGTGTACAATTCTAAATTTATAAAAAAATACATACATCATGGGACCATCCACCCTCAATGAATATGTGATATACACCTTCTTTTCTTCTATTTATACAAATGTAGAAACACAACATGATGATAATACCTACAGTTTTGATATTGTAATCAAATGGAATGGTGTGGTTTTTGATCTTCCAGATAAAAAGATGTATTTGGAAGGGATTGTGATTAACCAAACAACTAGGTTCCATATATCGCATTGATTATGAGGAGTATAGATCCTTAAAGTGTTCTTAGAATTAAAATTCCCCATAGAAGATGGAGGAAATACGCATCTATGAGGCTCTAAGTTAGTGATAATAAGACTAAAAGCCTCTTTCTTCTTTGCGTCCAAGTCCATAGATATGAAGTCAGGTTAGTGGCTTGATTCCTCCAAGGATATGGTAGGAGAAGGGATAACCAGATACCCTACCACTTCAATAGGCCAGCTATGGAAACATAACCCGATGTTCCCCTCACCTATTATCCATTGTGAATGCTGTTGAAGGGTCAGGATGATGGAGTTGATCAAGGACCATAAAGGAGATCCATTCGCAGTCTAGTTTCCCACAATACCTCCCAGTTTACATGACTTGGACTTATCCCACAAGATATAACCACTAATCATTTCACACCCTATTTTTCTATGAATACATTGTATGGTGGAAGCTAAGATCTTTACATTGATACCTCCCTCTTGGATGGTATTGGCCATTCTTAGCCAAAATACACAGTGTCATTTCTCCTCCAAAGAATCATCCCTAATGAAACCATCCATTATTTTTTCAATATTTTAGATAACCCCAGTTGGTACATTTTTGGACTCCATTTCATAGACTAAAATTACTAACCGTAAAGTATTAGCATGAGCGATGCGACCCCCAATAAAAAGAAGGTAATAATTCCATTTGAAGAAACTACTCGCCTCACATTTGTTTGAGATGTAAATATTTATTTTGTCCTAATTAAAGAATTTGAAAATATAGTTGCAGTATTCAATGAGAATTTTGATGAATCTCTAAATTTATATCCAAATCCCATTCAGGAATATGATGGAATTGTCAGAAACTATATTAAGTGAAACTGGTTGGAGGCTTTATTCCATTCAATAGGGGTGGATGGATCCATTCAGTATTCCTCTACTCATCATTTCTCTAAGAGTATCCTGCACTAGGACCAAAAAATATGGGGAAATTGGATCTTCATGGAGCTTTCCCCTTGTAGCGTTGAAAACCATAAATGATATCCCCATGAAATAAATAGAAATACAGGGATAACTGAAGAATCTAAAGAGAATATCACATGTATAAGTAGAGAACCCCATGTGAATCAACACACTATTTTTGAAACCCCATTCCATCATGTCCTACACCATGTTCATGTACAAATTCATGATAACATTTGACCAGTTATACCCAATTGATATATACATGGTTATATTTTCTATTACATCCACCATCCCATGGATTTATCATCCATTCCCAAAACTGTGCTGCTCGAGGGAGATGAATTGTTGCAGAAAATCATATATCCTATGTTTGGTGATACAAGGAATGATCTTGTATGGAATGTCACATAGTCATACGGGTATGTAATGAGATGTGGAGGATGGATCTTTAATCATCATAAAGAGTACCATGGATGTAGCATAAGCCACCTAAGGGAGGCCTCCTCTCTAAAATAATTCTTAAATCGCACCTTTGTATCACTTTTAATAGTTTTTCATGAGCCCCTATAGAATGATCCTAGAATTGATTCTGGACTCAAAGCGCTCTAAAGAATGAGATTCATCATGGACCCATAAATTTCATCCTCTCAATATATATGTTTTATGGATCCACTGATCTAAGTTGTTAAAATATATAATGGATTGCCCTAACAATCTACCCCCCATATCGGGTAGCCGTCAGGAACTAATGTGTATGGCCCCACCATCAAGTCATTAAAAAGAGTATGTTCCATTCCTCCAACCACATCCTTGTCCCTTGTAAAGGATCCATCCTCCATCATGATATTTTGAATAATGGGCCGCCACTTCTCTTTTATGCAGGAAATAAAATATGTAGTGTTTTTGTCACCCTATCATAACTCTTTCATCTACGATCTCTCCGTAAACATCCTCTTCTGAGAAATGAGTATGTTATAAAAATAATTATTCTTATACATGTGCTTTCAAATAATAAAATATTCCCATGACTCCTCCTAACATGATTCCAGTCACCCCACTACACACTTCATGTCCTCAAATAATTGGTTTATTAGATTAAAATTCCTCGCCCACTGGATAGGCCACTATTTAAGTCACCTAAAAATATTATGAAGGGCCACCCAAATATGACCTCATACAGGTTCCTCCCACGACTCCCAAACCAAATACATGTTTTCAGTGTTCCAATGAAACTGACTACGAAAATGGAATCTATCAGGGCTGAATTGTATTGAGGATAATAAAACAAGAAAGAATGAGTGATTAGAGGCACTCTGAAGCAGTTGATTAACCTTCACATTGGGAAACATGGAGAGGAAGATGATTTTGGTGATATAGTGATCCATATTAATATAGCATTAGTTATTCCCCCGTTTATTGTTACACTAGGTGAATCTATCTCCCAAGTATCCCATGTACATTAATCCTTTGCCCGCCCTGAAATAATAGAAGTATATACATTCTTCACTAGGAAATGATCTCATCCCTTTCTTCTCCTCTTGATCTATTACTACATTTATGTTTCCCTTATTATCTAAGGGACTCCCCCGTGGATGAAAAAAAAGTTAATTTCCAAAATACCTCCCTCATTTCAGTATCACAACTAGCATAGATGAGTGACATGTGGAGAACACTTGAGACAATGGTGATGTTATTAGTGATATATTTCTCCCTAGTCTGAAAGAAGTCCGCAGATAACTTAGTTCTAGAATAAATATTTTTCATTATCATGGGAAGAAAGAATTAATTATCACATTTTTATCATGTGACAGGTCACACTTATCATGTATAATTTTAGATTGTGTTCCAGAATGGAAACCAATTGTACCTCATTCTTATTTGATTCTAATCATACGTATTCTATATTAAACTGCGCTCAAAAGACACATGCCTTCCATATGAGGATTGGTATCATTGGGGAATGTAATCCATAACATTGACCCCACGAGACATGGAATCTGAGTGAAGGAAAGTGATACACTATCGTGTTACCTTTAGCATTGATCGTGATCTAGTACACATTCTTTATCTATCTTCTGAAGGCCCTAGTGATCACGGAATGGGATGGCATAATAGCATTGAGGAATTACCTTCCCTACTCTCAGTGGTTCCTTATTTGAATAAAAAAAGAACCCCTTCGGCTCTATCAATAAAATAAGACATGTAGATTGGATGATGACTTCTATTCTCTTCCTTGGACTGAGCTTCGTTCAACTCTAAAAAAGATAGATCCTCCTGGGTTCTACTCACATATTCTAGATTTCCAACTTGTAAACTAGATGTCTATTATTATGCTTTTATGGGGAGAAGAAAAATTCTGAGAAGGGACGGCGAGAACAAAATGATTCATTCCAAAATAACCCCCTCCAAAATACACTGGGAGGGCACATATATACTCCCCAAACCTGTAAGAAGCTCTGGAAAAGAAACTTTCATACCATATGAGACTATATTTTTTCTTGAATGAACCACACTCCCCATAGAAAAAAGAAATAGTTCCTCTAGGAATGAAGTAGTCGAACCTATAGTAGCAAAATAACTTAGAATGTCCAGATTCTTTTCTTGGATGGGAGAAAAACATGGCATCACTATCGAAGGATGGAAAGGGGCTATCATTGGAACTGCTCATGCTTCCTAACACATATTTTTCTTAATAATTTTCCAACAATTTTTCATGGAGTGACCCTGTGAAAGGTAGGCTGAGCCATACCTTGAAAAAACTATGAAAACAATATCTTGATTCAACTCAAATGAATCCTTAAATTAGAACAAATTATTCTCTAATATGGGAAGATATAGAACCACCTTTATGAAAATCTGTGAATCCAAGTACACACATGGGGCCCCGAGTGCCACATTCGGTCCATGTACATCCCCTAAAAATCATTTATACTTATATGGTTTGACATTCGTGTACCTCCTAGGACATGAAAAGGTGAAGTAGTGGGAAAACACACCATGTACTCATGGGACCCATTTTAGGAAACATCAATCTCTATTATCATCTATGTTTGGAAGTGTATTTTAAACCATTAGTATCCTATCTAGATTTTATTTTCATATATAATGTGATGGTATCCTCCATTTTGGATTTTGGGATATGATGTGAGATTTTATGATTATGGTTCTTGTTTAGGTGATGTTAAATAATAGAAGTTGTAACGACCCAATGTTTTTCAATAGAAATTTTATTATTATGATTTTGTCATTAAATCATAAGAAATCTAAAAACACGAAAATACTATGTACTGTGTGACCATTAAACATAATATTTACACTTATGTGTTTGGAATTTTGAAAATATGACATTCACGGTTGCGATCAATAAGATGTTTGGATTCCGATAAGAAAAAAATAATTTTTTGGTGAATTGTATCAAACCCTTATAAATATAAATTTTAACCTTATTAATATTTATATTCCATAATAAATAGTAACCTTACCTATGATATTATATAAATAGGATTCAAGTGAATGTATGACGAACCTATATTTAGTAATAAGTGAATAAATGTTTTAAAACTCATTTCTCTAGAATATAATATGATAATATTTAAATATTTAATGAATAAAATATAGGAAATTATTTTTTAAAAATGTATTTCATTTTTCAAATCTACATGTCAAAAAATGGGATTGGGGAATTTTAGGAATTTTTCGGAAATACATGAATTATTGGTGAAGAGTAAGATACATTAATTCACCGAATAAATACATTATAATTTAAATCCTCTATTATGGAAAACATATGTGATGTCAGAACCCAAATATATAACTCAAATTCATTTATTACTTATATTTTTCATGGAATAATCACTATATATTGTCACATGGAAAAACAGTAAACTTATGATTATAATATTATGAAAAATCTCATTTCCTCAACTATAAATACTACACATCGTTACCTATTCTATTCACCCTTATCAAGCCTTGTGCCTTACATAAATTCTACCAAATTTCATCCCAACATTATTCCCCACATCTCTCATTCATTGGTCTCATAAAGAGTCCAAAATCTCCCCCCCCAAGAGGTTTTGAATTAAGATAAACTCACGTGGTAAATTCCACTTTCCAATTATTTTATTTCCTTTAATGTTTATTTATTTTATTTTTTCTTTCCACATATAACTTCACCCAAATGGTATGATAACACCAGTAACATAAATGAACTATAATTTTGTTATTATTATTGGATAATTCAATATCACATCTCCTTACCCCTTCTTTTATACGAAAGAAATGAAAACATTGTCCGAGAAATGTTAATTTGTCACATTCAAGGATAATAGTTAATCAATTTTTTTTCCATATTCTATTATGGTCATGATACTAGTTTTATGAATGAACCAAACTATTAATTATTTATTTCATCTTATATTTTTATTCTATATCCCTCTTTCACACTTCATTTAAAACAATAATTAAAAACAATATAATTATAAGAAAAATCTCCAAATTAATTTAAACCATTATCATTAATGTTTTATACAATGATTCCACATCCCTCAAAGTAACCAAATTAAATTTGCAAACATGTAAACATCAATATGTTAAATGATAAAATATAATATCAATTCTTTAAATCATGTTTCATCATATATTATTATCCCAACATGAACATAATTTAACTGATCATTAAAATCAAGTATGAAAACTGACCCGAACAATGAAATTAATCATAACCAATGAAAATGACTGTAAATGAACATAAAACAGTTATACAAAATATTATACATATATAATAGGTTATTTAATTATTAATGACTGTACTTAATTTCACTATACGGATCATTGATATAATGTGGAGAACACCAACAAACCTATGGTATGGGGTCATACCTATTTCACTTTTATTCACAATTTTTCTATATCATATGCCCTTTTTTGTATAATTCATAATAGTTGGGTATAATTAATAACCCCCAACCATAAATTCCTTTTTATTTTTATGTGATGATAAAACTATAACTTTATCCATAAACCCTCTTGTGTACACACTATACCATACTGATATTTTGTACTGGATTTAACATGAACCTCCATTATTCTTTCAGGTTTCATTATATTTTGCTTTACCAAAATGATGTTATTTATTCTTATTATGTTCATATAATAAATAATATTTGATTGTTTCAAACCCTTTTACCAAGGTCCATTCATTATTATCTTTCAGGAATATACATGTTTTTAACTGATTCCATCCTCAGTACTTTCCAATAAGCAAATTTGTTTTGAGGGAGCATCCCGAATTCGTACCCAATTTCAAGATCACTATATATATTTTGAATCCACCATTGTATTTATAAAATAATTCTTTTTATTTTTAAAACATTTTCTGTTCAGTTTTAGTTTTTTTATAAATAATTGATTCCTTTTCTATTTTAAAGACTCTATTATTTTTCTTAAATCCTCTAAAAATGATTATATGCCAAAAATTCATTAATAAATTTCCTATATGTTGTCACATTTACCTTATATCACTCAACATTATATATATATATATCATCTAAATTTATATGTATAATTTAGTTCCCTTATTTCATGGACACATCTGTGTTACACCCATTTTTTAAGCATTATGACATGATTGTGGTACCCAATTCTTATAATTTGTATCCCTTATGTTTTTGCTAGATTGATTAAGTATGATTATTTATGTGGAAAAAATGTTCATTAAAAATTCATTATGGTTTTCTATAGATAGAACTATAATTCATTTATTAATTTTATGGTTCATGAGATGTTAAATGCGACGGTCTTGGCGATTAGCCTTAGCATGTTATACTTTGTGTAATGATCTAGGTGGTTAGAATAACCGCGTAATAAAGGCATGTTTTATGTTGTTTCCACATTTATATGACTGCATATTTATATGATTATATTTTTTTATGTTATGTTTCCATATATTAAATTCATTTTTATATCATCATGTCATTCCTCATATTCTCTGTGCTAATGCTTTGTTCTTATAATTATTCCGTTACTGGGAATATTAGCTCAGCCCTTTGTTCATGTTATTCCCCGATTATCCTATGATGATTTATGAGAACAATAGATATTAGGGTCACTTTATGAAGACTAAATAATTAATTGTTATTTTTAATTCCATTTTTTATGTTTTATGATCCTATTTTTCCAAGTAACTAGACAATATGATCCTCGGCTTGTACACTAATGTATAATTATGATTAAAATCATGTAATGTTATTTGTTAATGTTTGGGGTCAGTAATGTTGGAATCAAATGATTGTCTAGTTATTTTTGGAGGATAGGATTAGAGAACATTTGTAATAACTATATGGATGAGACGACGTATAATAAAACATATCTATATCTTGGTAAGTATAGAGTAAGTAGTTTATCAAGAAAATACATCCTTATCTGACACTGATATGCCTAGGTATGAAAAATATAACAAAGAGTGTTGTGCCTGACCCAAGGTATCCTCGTACATGACAATGGTTCATGCTGCACTCTTGGTTTGACACTCCAAGGGGATATTCTTTGTTAAATTAATGATCATAATAAAAACCATTAATAAGAAAATAAAAAATCTTATATGAATAGGAGTTAAGAAATTGATCAAGGATAACCTAGATTTTGACATAAAGAATTATAAGTTATGATATACTTCTCCTTTAGAAGTTTATCATTTTATGTTCAAAGTTTCCTTTTTATGATCCATAACTATGTATTCAAGCCCTCTAATTATATGTTATTTTTATTAGTTAATTGTGGTAAATTGAAGAACACGTGCTAGTAATCAATGTGATCTCGATTGAGATGATCTCCATAATGATATTCCAGATTTAAATGGATTGGGTGATCAAAATATCATGGCTGTTCTTTTTTATCTGGTGCAAGTTATGAAAAATTACTCGAATCGTGTGGAAAACCCTCCTCCTCAATGGAAGAAGAATGTTGTTTATAAACCCTTCGTGTGGAAAAGGCCTCCCATTTTTATTAGATCTTTTGATCCCATACTTTTAGAAATAGTGGACTAACACCATTGGAAAGATATTCACCATTATCTAGCACTAAAAAAATAAAAAGTGGTATTGGTGTTCTATTATATCGATGTGGAAGATAATTATTTTTCGACACTGATCTTGAATACAACGTCCCAAGAGGCAATTGATTCCATGGGTTGGGAATAATTCAAGAGGATGTTTTCAGTAAATATTTTCTCCAAACCCTCCATTTCAATATGAAAAAAGAGTTCCTAATACTGAAATAGAAGGAAGATCAGTCCATAGGGGCTTATGAAGTTGCCATTACAATGAATTCATGGTATACCTCTAGCTTATTCATGAACACCGAGAGATAGGTGGATAACATATTTTGCGGGCTAAAGCCGAGTCTATGAAATGAAATGTCGATTCTAGAAATAGATCGTTATTATGAGATTGTCTGTTGTGCCCTCTAGGATTAACTGGAGATTGGAGACTCTCAATAGTCACATGGACCTGGTGAAAAAAAGTAAAAAATGGTTAAAAACATTGGTGGTTCAATAGAAAAATCCCATTACGGAAAGAAGAACAAATGTATCACTTTTAAAATTTGATGGAAGAAGCATTCTGGTACAGTATAAAGGGAACTATGAATTCCTTCAAATGTAGAATGCAAGGAAATATATCCAAAACATTCTAAAGGGATATGAAATATCCTGCTAATGTGAATGAAAATAGTAAGATTCAGATCATTTCTCCACTACTGGGGAAGTGTTACAACTACATAGAGTATGGGCAATATGGAAACAACTCCCCAATCCAATAGATTTTAGAGGAAATAATAAATAACCTCAATGTAAAAATTGAAGGTCTTATACTATCACTACTAATAAGGTGGATCTGGAAAACATTGTGGTGATAAGTAATCTAGTTATTCATTCATGAATAGAAAACTTAATATTTGATTTGGGTTTTATGCATTCATTTATATCATTCATGTTTAATATAACTACTCAAATGACACCTCAAAATTTAGGGGAAAATATATTCGTGAGAATAGAGAAAATGTAAATTATAATGCCTATGGGTTATAACTCATCCCTGGTAAATGTTTGTCTACTAAACCTCCCAATAAATCATGGCACACTTCCATTATAAAAGTTTGATTCTATGATTGGAATGTATTGACTGTCTGTGTTCAAATACATCATCAACTCTTATGAAAGGGAGATCATTATTCACATCCTGAAGAATTCTATAATTTATTAAAAGTGTAAGGAAGAAGATGAATCTATTTTAGAATGATTATTTAATGTGTGGATATTAATTCTTCAGGGGGATAAATGTTTAGCTTAAATGATTGAGACATAGGAGATATTCTCACTTGAAGAAATTACCCTCATGATAGATTACACTGATCCATTCCATGGAGAGTTTCCTATCCTCCCTCCTAATCGGTAGGTTGAGTTCTCTATTTAACTTATTCCTAGATCTCTACCTATATCAAATACACCTTATAGAATTACCACTATAGAGCTGGAGGAGCTAAAGAATCAGTTATATGAGATTCTGAAGAAGGGTTTTACAGGCCCAAGTGCTTCACCAGGGTGTTCCATAGTTTTCTTCATCAATAATAAGGATTGATCAATGATCCTATATAATAATTGTCGTTATCTCAATAAAATAAAAATAAAGAACAAGTATCTATTTCCCCAGATTGATGTCTTTTTCAATCAGCTTAATGGGGCCAATTATTTCTCTATGGTGGACCTTTGGTTGGGATGTCCCCAATTATTGGTGACTAAGAATAATGTTCACAATAGTGCCTTTAGAATGAGGTATATACACTATTATTTCATAGTCATGCCCTTTAGACACACTAAATCGCTAGAATATTTTCATGGATTTAACTAACATAGTCTTTAGAGACTACCTCGACAAATTCACCAAATTCCTTAATGATAATATTCTGATATACATCAATAGGAAGGATGTACATGAGGATCATTATAATATTGTAACAGCCCAAGATTCTACGGTATGCTTCTCTTTGAATAATACAGTACTTTGTGTTGTACGCAACTTCGAGTTCTAACACACACCACAACCAATCAAACAAGAATTTATGAATAATAATACCCAGTTTTTTAAATTTTTTAAATTTTTTCATTAAAAATGGACTTCATTTTTCGATTCGGGATATCAAAATTAGATTAGTGTGAATTTTTTGTATTTTTTTTGAAAACTTTCAATTTTTGATGAATAGTAAAAAACACTAACTTATAGTTTAAAACCGAATTTTTAATTAAATAATTTTTTATTTTATTTAATTTTAATTAAGTTAAAAATAGACACATAATACCATTACAAGTTCAATGTAATTCATTGGAGTCAATTTATAATAATTTTAGATATATAAAAATTCCTTAGAACTTTTCACCGTCTTTTACAAATCTTTTAGGAGAATTTTCAAATTCACATAAAAAATAATTTTACCGCTTCTCTAATTGGAATTTAAATAATCCGAGAGACAAGGTTGATATAAGTAAGTAAAATTTGGTTCAATGAGATGAAAATAATTTTTGTTGAATAGTAACTTTTTACATTTATTTACCCCGGTTAAAAGAAAATAGGGTAATTAAGGGTAAAAATGATATTAATATTACCCTAACACATGTCCTAAATCTATTTTAAAAGTGTATCTTGACCGAAAACAACCTTAGGAATAAAATATAATCATTTAGGTCCTCTTGGATTTGATTAGAACATTTATTATTATTTAATTCAAAGAAGAGTTAAAAGAGTGTAAATCAAAGTTTAATTACTAAAACATTTTTAATATAGGGTTATACATAAGATAAATTCAATTGTAAATATTAATTAGAAAGATAGAAATATTTCCTAAATAATGGAAGTTTATTTATAATTTTAGACATTAAATAAATTAATTTATTTGTTACACAATGGTGATGCAGTAATTACCTAATTAATGAAATACTAAAATAATTGATATTATAAATATCCAAATTAATGTAATTTGAGAATTTTTATTAATTACAATAATATTATAGGTTAATATGACATATTATTATTGGTTATATGAATTATTTTCGATGTAATAATTATGTTATGAATTTATTATAAAATAATATTTCTAGCTTTTCCTATGGTTCCCCTCACCCCTCTTATAAAAGGGCACTCCCCCTTCTCTCAATTTCACACCATAAAAGCCCTTTGTCTCTGCCAAACTCTGCCCAAATACCCTCTCATATATCCTCCCTTCATCCTAGAGGCCTTACTTTAGTCAAAAAGACAACCTAAGGAGCCATTTTTATCAAATCAAAAAGAATAACTCGAAAAGAGGTAATGTTTTCACCACCCTCTTTCAAGTTCCTTTGTTCTTCAACTTCTTCATTCTTTGTTATTTCCATTCTAAAATAATAACTCCAGTATATTATATATACTGTGATGTTACTATAAATATGGTACAACCATATTCAATATTCTATCCATCCTTTGAATGACATGTCACCATACACACGTACGTACGTCTTACCGTCTCCATGTCGTGGTGTAATTGATATTCAAAACATTATTATTTGGATGTGTATAATAATGATGTGGAATTTATTTAAATAATAAATATAACATGATAATTATAATTTACATATGACACACCATAAAATTATATATTATTTCAATATCAGAAGAATGATATCGTCGCTCGTGCGTACGTACGGACTACTGTCTCCAGGAACGTGATAAGATTCAATACCCATCCTATCCATTCAAAAATAATTTTCATTCGATGATTAAAAATAATTTTTAAGGACTTGATATCATTATGGATATGAATAAGATACAACCTATTGATAAAAACAAGGCTTATGTAACAAAACATATAAACTAAAATGAGTAAGTGAACCCCCGAAATGACGATAATACTAAAATATTATTAACAAAGCAATGTTAAAAGATCATATATGATATCATATTAATGTTTATTTTTCTTGTATAATTTAATAATAACTATTTCACAATTATACAAGAGGTTAAACAACCCTCAATGAAGTAAATGTAGAAGGTAAGGTTTAATTCTACAATCTCTTCCATATCCATGGTTGTTTATATGTAATTATCTTATGGGAACTATTTATCATCCACAACCATGTTTCTTAAAAATTTATTTCATATAATTATTATTATTTTTCAAAAAATGGGTTAAAGTCATGTATACCCTTGTTTGAATTTTTATAAGAAGTTTATAAAGGAATACTTCCATCATTTCCAAACAAGGTCCTTTTTATCCTTTTCGTCAGAATTAAGGTAAGAATGTCTTTTTTTAAGTTATACGGTGGGTGTGGCTATTTTCCGCCATTACAAAATCATTGAAGCTTCCCTTACAATATTATAATGATATTTTCTAAGTAAATGTTATATTTTATAATTATGTGACTTTTAAATTATTTCAAAAAAAGAGTTATTTCTCTCAAATTGTTTTGATTTCATCTATGTCAACATCCTTTGATAGATTTTAAGTTTATTTGAAGTTGATTTATTATGATACAAACCATTTATATTGTATTGAAGGTTAAGTTATATGTTTGACTGTAGATGTATTATTTTTATACCATTCATGGTTTATGGAGAAATATTGATATTTCGTATACTAGATTTAATAAGAATGTTTATGTTATGTTTAAACCTCTTCATATGAGGAATCAATTGGACTTAATAAGTGACGGGTGGAGTCCACTACTGCTCCTCGATGCATCAGTAGATCTCATGAGAAAAACTAGTGACTTGGAACAAGGCCTTGACAAAAATCTTATTTTTTATCTTTGAACAGGGCCTTGACTATGTGGTTATGATAGTCTGGAATTATGCATTCAATCATTATGAAAGTGGTTATTGATATTGCATGTAATTATTTGACTAGTAGAATATCAATGTGAATAAGTAAATTGAATTACATATTTTTATTTCTTCCATTTTATTCCGATGTTAAAGTTTAAAATGCTTTTGTTTTAGTTATACATTTTCTTAAATGTTTATTCTTATTTATGAGAGTTTCTGCTATATTGTTATCCTTACTGGGAATCTGATCTCATCCCTTTCTATGTTTTATTTTTCCCAGGATGTAAAGAAGTATTTTATGAATGACATGCATGGATAGTATGAGGGGATATGAGTGTGGACTATAGAGACTATGTTATTGTAGTTTTCACTTTATGATGTAATGTAATCTTTATGAATGTATCTAGTGTTTCCATGTCTACTAAACTAGTCGGTATTTCGAGACTTGATCTTTTGTGATCATGCCAATGTTATGTAATAATGCACTAACTCTGGGTAACTGGGGTCTGGGTGTTACAAATATTTTTCCAAATACATTGATATGAGAGAATTTGAATGCAATGTATTGTAAATGTGTGTTCTAGATGGAGGGTGTATCATTCTTGGGGCATGTTATCTGCATCAAAGGGATTTATTGGACCCTTCCATGATAAGGGTAATTAAAGAGTGGCCCAAACCAACATATGTAATAGAGATCTGTAGATTTTCTAGTCTAACTGGGAATTATTGATGATTTGTGAATACAATTTCACAATTTTCAAACCGAATGACCCAAATTACATTGATTATATTAATGATTGTGTTTAATAAAAAATGTGAAAACTTTTTTAAGGATTTGAAAAAGAAGTTAATCAGTGAGCTAGTACTCACTCTCCTAATAAATCTATGACTCTTTATGGTGAATAATGACACATAAAAGAAGTTATTAGGGTGTGTGTTGATGACAAATGAAAAAGTGATAGCTTACACCATAAGGTAGATGAAATTCCATGAGAAAAACTATCCCACGAATGATCTGGATTTGGTGACTGTGACCTTTTCGTTGAACATCTGGAAGCATTATGTCTACAGGGGAAGTTTGAGATATATATTGATCTCAAGATTCACAAATGTATATTAATAAATAATGAGAATAATATACACCAATGTATATGGATAGATATCATCATGAATTATGACGGTTCAATCCACTTCCATCTTGGTAATGATAATAAGGTGGAAGATGCTCTATGTATAAAGGTTCTTGCACTGTTATAAATGATGAGATTTGAAAATGATCCATCATATTATATTTTAATAAGATAGAAATGGGAATTATTAAGGATGTAACATAATCAATCTTTTCTCAAACGATTTCTCAACCATCCCCCATGGAGAAAAAAAAGGATTCTCAAAGAAAAGATGTGGAAATTCAGAAAAGGGTGAAAGCTATCAAAAATGGGAAATACTTTGATTTCTAAATTGACAAGAATGGAGTAATAATATTTGGGTTACAATTATGTATACCATCTGATCTATATATAAAAATTGTATTTTGAATGATGCACATAGCTAGACCATCCATGTTCAACCAGGGAGAAAAAAATGTGTTGAGATCTCTGAGAGAACTTTTGGTGGGACAATATGAAGAAAGAGATTTCTGAGTATACATCAATGTGTCTGGGTTTTCAACAATTGATGGCTAAAAGACATAATATTAATAGGATGATGAAACACATCCTATACCAAGATGGAAGTGGGATAACAATACCATGGACTATGTTACTAGACATTCAAGGACATCCAAAGGAAACAATGCTTTATGGGTCATTATGGAACATCTTACAAATACATATCACATTATCACATTTTGAGAGGACATCTCATGGGATCCACTTTTAGGGATTTACATCACTGAAGTAGTGAGGTTCTATAGTGTACCTCTATCTATTATATCCGATCAAGATATGAGATTCACCTCAATGTTCATGAAAAGTATCTTACTCTAAGAACTGATCTAACCTTATGTACACACTATCATCCTCAAAATTATTTCCTATCTGAGAAGAAAATTCAGACACTGGTAGATATGTTATGAGAATGTTTTATGGACTTCAATGGTTTATGTGACCATCATCTTCCACTGGTTTAATTCTCCTACACCAAAAATTTCCACTCAAGAATCTGAATGGAACCATATGAAGATCTTTAGGGGAAAAGGTGTAAAACACAAACATTTTGGGATTATGATTGTGAGAGTAAGATACAAGGATCTTAAATGGCTGATGAAATGGTGGAGTAAGAGAAAACAATTCAACATCATATCAAGGTATCCAAATGTTGAAATAATTCTTATAAAGACAATCTTTAATGAGGAATTGAGTTAAAAATTAGAGACATGGAATTTCTATGCATATCTATGTTGAAGAAGGTAATGAGGTTTCGAAAGAAAGGGATGTAATGTCTGAGGTACATCATCCCCATCGAGATTATTAATTGCGTATGGTTATTGGCATATCAACTGAAACTTACACCTACAATTTCCAAAGAACATGATGTCATCCATGTATTCCTTTTAAGGAAGTTTATATTAGGCCCTTCACATATACTCTCTTTAGAGGTGGTACAATTGGATAATGATCATTCATACAAGGAGAAGCTAGTGTAGATCTTGGATCTTATAGATAATGTTCTATGTAAATATAATACTCACCTTCTCAAGGTTCTATGGAAGAATCTTAAGTACGATGAAGAAAACATGGTAAATGGTGTACGAAATGATGAAAAAGTACCCTAACCAATTTATGGAAATTAATCTAAAATGTAATTTCATGTGAGACATTTATTAAATATGGAGATAAAGTAAAGACCCAATAATTTTCCATGGAAATTTACTTCTCATGAGTACTTCATATAATCACATTAAATCATAACAGAATTAACTACAATGTATTATGTGACCTTTAAAAATAAATTTGACTCTTTTCTGTTTGGAATTTTGAAAATATGACATTCACAGTTGTGATCATTAATATGTTCGGAGTCCACTAAGAAAAACATTATTTTTATGTAAATTGTAACATACCCTTATTAATAGTAATGTTATAATTATTATTAGTATTATACCCTAATAAATTGTAACCCTACCTATGATAGTGTATAAATTAGATTCTAGTTACTGTATGATGTACCTATATTTCGGACTATGTAAATAAATATTTGAAAACATGTTTCTTTAGAATATATTATTATTTTAATTAAATATTTAATTTATATGACATACAAAATTAATTTTTAAAAATTGATATCATTTTTGGAATCTACATGTCAAAAAATGTGTAGGGTGAATTTTTTGGATTTTTTCAAAAAAAACATGAATTTTTGCTAAATAGTAAAATACATTAATTTATAGTATAAATACATTATAACATAAATCCAATATTCCTAAAATAAAAAATTATTTTGTCACCAAAATATATAACTCATAGGAATTTATTGCTATTATTGGTCATAAAATCATAAATATTTGTTGTCTTATTAAAAAATAATAAACAAATGATTTAATATTATGAAAACCCTCCTCTCCTTCGATATAAATATCGTCGATCCTTAATTATTCACTTCAATCCTCTCTAGCCTCATTAAAAACTCAAAATATTCACAACATCCTTCCCAATGTCCATAATCTTTTTGAATCATCAATAAACCAAAACTGATCCCTTATGTGTTTCTCAATGGTGATCAACTCAAGTGGTAAATTCCTCCTTCCAATTCTATTATTTCATTTAATGTTATTTTCTTTTCATTTTTTCTTTCCACGCCTCCCATAACCTAAATGGTATGATAACACCTATAACATAATTGTACTATGATTTCTTAATTCTAATGGGAAAATTCATTATCATCCATCCTTTACACTTCTTTTATATGAAATAAATAAAAACATCATCCGAGATAAGTAAATTTATCATGTTCAAGGAATGTGGTTTATAAGTTTCTATTACCATATTCAATTATAGTCATGAAACTTCATTTATGGTTGATCTAGACTATAAAATATATATTTTATATTATACATTGTTATGGAAAATTCATTCACAGATGATGTAAAATAATAATGATAAACAAGTTAATTATTAGAAAAATAGACAAATTAATTCAAGTGTTTATCAGTAATGTTTTAAATAATGATTAATCTTTATTCTAAGTAACCGAATTAAATTTTAAACCATGTATAACATTAAATGATCAATAATCAATTATAATTTCTATTCTGTACACCCATGTTTATCTTACATTCCATCACAACATAACTATAATTGAACTGATCATTAAAATAAAGTAAGTAAACTGACTTGAACAATTAAATTGAACCTCATAACCAATCAAAATGGTTATAAACGAACATAAAAAGATTATAATAAATATTTTAATTATATAACATGTTCTGTATTTATTAATCAATGAAATTAATTTTTCTATACAGTTCGTTGATATCTAGTTGAGAACAGCAACATACTTAATGTAAGGGATCCTCTATATTTCACATTTAATCAAGATTTTCCTCCATGTTACTAAAATTTTATGTGTAATTATTAGGGAATGGATATGATTTCACACCTCCCCCATATTTTCCTAATGATATTTAATTGATGAGAAATTATTTTTCTCTCATTAAGACCTCTTTAGTACACATGATATTGTGTCTATATTCCACAAGACATTCAACACGAACCTCCTTTATTCCATTGGATTTCATTATCATTATATTTTTCTAAATAAAATTATCTATACTTATTATTTAAATCTTATTAATTCTATGTTAATGTTACAATCCCTAGTTATATATTCCATTTATCATTATCTTTCAGGGATATACATTTTTTATGTGATTTCCTCCACAATACTTCGCGATATGCAAACGTGTTTTAAGGGAGCTTCCTAAATTATTACTTGATTTAATGATCACTATATCTTATATTTTAAGCCAAAATTTCCTTTATAAAATAATCCTTTTTATGAAAAACATTCAAGTTCACTTATGGTTTCTTACAATGTATTGTTTCATTTTCTATTTTAAAGGCTCTATAGTTTTTTTCCATAAAACCGCTGAAAAATGTTTTTACGACAAATTTTCTTGAAAACTTTTCTTATATTTTGACAAAAATACATTACATAACTCACTGTTATAAATATATATTTTTTCTTAGGAATTTCCATGTATATTATAGTTCCATTATTTCATGGACACATTTGGGTTACGCCGATTTGTTATGCTTTATGATATATTTTTGGTACCCAATTCTTATCACTCGTAAACCATATGTTTATGTAATATTGATTATGTATGATTATTTATATTGAAACAATATTTATGAAATTTTAATATGGGTGATCCTAGATAGCTCTCCAATGAATTAGGTAATGTTAAGTCTCATAACATGTTATGTGAAACAGTCTTTGCGGTTACTCTTGGTGTGTGGTACTATGTAAACGTTCTGGGAAGATATCCTTAACACATACTAGAGTCAGGATTTATGTTGCTGAAACTTTTATATGAATCCATGATTATATGATTCTATGTTTATATGTAATTTTTCAATATGTTAAATTCCTTTTTATATAATCAGGCCGTTCCTTCTATTCCATTTGTTAATTCTTTGTTCGTACGGTAATTCCCTTTCTAGGATTTTTATCTCATCCATTTTTCATTTTGTATCTTGGTTATTTTATGATGATTTATGAGCACAATGGATGTTCAGGGATATTTATGATGACTAATTAATGAAATTTAATGTTTAATTCCATGTTTTTCGTTTAATGTAGCTAGTCTTCCAAGACACTAGTCATTCTGATATGTGGATTGTACTCTGATGTATAATTTTGCATAAAATCATGTTATTTTATATGTAAAAAGATAGGGTCGCAAAATAAGTGGTCACAAATGAGAATGAGAGTCATTCCAAGTGAACCCCTCTAGTTGGTTTGGGCATGGGTCCTAGATGACTAGAGTGGAACCCTCCCACTCAGATGCAAATGGATCCCCGATGAATATAGTGGAACCCTCAAGGTGTTCTAGGTATGGGATCACTACAAGTAGATTGAATGGAAACCTCCAGTTAGGCTGGGGTTGGGTCCTATAGTATTAATGTGGAACCCACCTACTCGATAGGACATGGGTCCTCTAAATACAACTAGAGTGGAACCTTCTATCTATGTTGGGAATGGTTATTCTGTAGAAAAATAGAGTGGAACCCACCACTCGGGTTTGGAATTTTTCCGTTAAAGAATTTTAGAGTGGAACCCTCCATTTGGAATGGGTGTAGGTCCTCTACCATTTGTTTGGAACCCTTTTTTAACTAGGTATGGTTCCTCTATCTACCTACTGTGTAGAAACATCCCACAATACTAGGGAATCATTCCTCAAACAAGAGATTGTGTCCCCCCACTATACAAGCCAATTTTAATGCATGGAATGATTTGGATGGTTTTTATAGGTAGATACACAATTTACTGGCCATTGTTGTTAAACTTCTAGAATTGTTCTAGTCTCTTATCCTTGGATAACCTATGATATGGATATCCCTATTCTCTCTCATTTAGGATTATTTGGAATGAGAATATATATATATATATATCTCTCTCTATAAAATTGGAATTGGTTACTCTACTATGATGAGTTGTGATGATGCATGTGGTATTCCATGTTATTTATATGATTAACTTCTCATGGATTGATGATGATACTCTCTTTATATGGGATGAAAAATCTCAATGTATAGTTCATCTATACACCATGTTGAGCCAATGTTTCATGGAAAATGTTACATTTTCCTTTAATTGGGATAAGCTCCATTATTTTTCTTATCTACTAGATTTCATTTTCTATTGTGTCTCTTTTTAATCACCCCTTTATCTTTCAGGGAATAATTATTACTTTTCATATATGTACATTTATATTATCTTTTCTCACATGATTCGTGTCTTTCGTAGATGAAAGATTGGTCAACAGTGTCCATAGATAATCATATGGATTCATATTACATTAGACCTCAAATGATTTTCACGACATAGAGATCAAAATATGGTTTTTATAAGTGTTTTAATTTCTAGTATTACCATGTTGGGACATCATTCTAATTTTCCATGTGTCTTTCAACTTTCATATTAAATTTTTACTATTGTACTATTTTGTTGTCTAGAGAAATAAGAAGTATGGTTATTCCACTAGTTTTCTAATTTCATTAACTATTAATTCCTATAAAAGTTTATGTTTATATGGTTTTTTATGTATAAATAAAATTAGGAAACATCCTTCCTATATTAATAATTCCTTTGGCTCTAGTCTCTAGAGACTAGCTAAAAAAAGTGGGTCGGGGTAGTTACGACTCAAGCGCCAATTTTGGTTGGGTTATAATAGATTATATCAAAAGGTGG
Organism: Viscum album; assembly: GCA_963277665.1. NCBI lineage: Eukaryota > Viridiplantae > Streptophyta > Magnoliopsida > Santalales > Viscaceae > Viscum > Viscum album. The sequence goes on along the minus strand of OY728143.1, from coordinate 48,339,362 downwards.
TTCAATTATTATAAGGATGTTAGGATTACTACCCCTATGAATATTTGGTTGTGGTTAGGGAAACATTATTAGAGTGTCTCATGTGTGGATCTCATCCTTGTGAATCTAGTGATGGTTTTGGCGGGAAACATATATATTCACCAAGACCATGAATATAAATATTTCTACTCGGTATACATAAACATTGGATATTGGGATCAATATTCAATGCATCATATATGATCAATTATTTTACATCAATTCTCGTGAAATATTTCCATTTTAATATATATATATATATATATATTCTTATCTAATCATGAAAAATCTTGATTAAAATGTTGAGATTAAATTACAACACCATCGAACTTTTATACATGTTCTTGATTGTGACAACAATCTACTATGTGATGATCCCTTATTTCTTGGCCTATCTCTCTTGATTCTTCTTCAGGGTGGTCAGTTTGAAGCATGAACACATGTTGAGAATAAGATAATCCTAGCATGGAAAGATGAGTTTTTGTGCATGCCGATAACGCTCGATGAGTTATAGTGCCAAAGGACACTAAGGTTACATAGAAATCTACATCCTCAGGTAGGAGAGGATTGACTTTAGTCAATTTTACATTTATTCAAGCCCATATAGACACAAATGGATTTGTTGGTTTCACTAGTTTCTTGACATTTCCACGTAGGAATTGTGCACTGGTGGAGTCTTGTAACAAAGATGCATAATGATTTTACATTCTTATGGATTTAATTCCAGTGGTTGTTTATTGAGGGGTTTTAACCCTTCAATTTTCACTCTTATTGGATTCATGAGTTTTTTTATACAAAAGAGATAGATTATTACAGATGTGTAAGTAAGGATATTCCCAAAACATAAAATGTAATAAATTGACATGGTCAATAATGTCTACTTCTAATCATGGATGATTGAGTAGTGAATCCATTGATAGATCCACTATATCATATTTATATTATGTTTCTCCACCTATAATAGGTTGTTGAAGTGGTTTCTAGTGACAGAGTGCATTATATCAGAGAGTTAAGAGACAATTGGAGATATCTATGGGAATCAGATAGTTTTTTTATTTGTAGAATTGGGCTGGAGTTGTTATATATGATATCAACATAGGGGATCCTTTAGTGATAAAAATGAGGGGTGTGTTTGTGTGGAATAAGGATAAGATATATCACTATGATAGACCAAATAGGGTCAATTCTATTCATTCTATGATTGATTTCACATAGCATGGGACTGCACTACTAGACATGTTAAAGAGACTAGATATGTAAGTGATGAGATGATACAATTGAGGGAGTTCTATGGTCAAGGATATCCTTATAGAGGGAAGGGAGTCCCCATGGAGGTGGAGTCGGTAGATGAGTAAGAGTAGATATGGTGGATGTATGATGATATGTGATCCTTCTACCACAACCACAATGTATCCCACATCATAGTTCCATGATCTGGTAGCCAGGGCCATGGAAAGATGCAGACATTGTATTTTTACAATCCCATATTGTACAATATGATTATAGTTATAGTATGTGTACAATATTATAATTATTTTGTATTATCGGAAACATGTTCAAGTAATTACATCATATCAGTACTCTTTTTGCAGGTGTTGGGGATCCTAGTTGATATTGTATGGGAAACATGTTCATGTCATTATTTTGTATTATAGTATGTGTACAATATTATCATTATTTTGTATTATTGGAAGCATGTTCAAGTCATTACATCATATATATACTCTTTTTGCAGGTGTTGGAGATCCTAGTTGATATATTTTCCTATATTCTTTATCTTGAGATTTCAATAGTGAATGATTCTTCCTTTAATTTTATCTGCTAAGAGTAATATCTATCGTTTGGTGGAGAGAGGTTCATGTGGGACCATTTGGTCGTCAGGATGAGACACTATGAAATCAAAATGGGTATAGGACTTTTTTTCTAGGGTCTGTGCCCAGAATGAATACCACCACAAACAAGTCAGTCTCCTTTATAATGATGTGATAGTATTAACATTTAAGTTAAAATGTGATATCAATGAGGGATTAGTGGAATCAACATGTATAGCGCTAATTCCCCTAACTCATTAGTTTCCGTGTATATGCATTGGTGAATGAAAATCTTCTGTAATAAGGATTCCATTATTTTTGAAGGATTTTAGGGTTGTCTACTCCTTGTACATTTTGGGATTACCTCTAATGAAAGAGATTGAGTTTTACATTGGAATGAATGAAATGACCACTTCAATTTTTTGTGGAATATGGAATGCACCCTAATGAGCTCTGAAAGCCACATTTATAGTAGGAGGAATTTTCAATGAAATGGTTAATTAGGCCCAGTGTTTCCCATTGCAGAACATCAATGTTTCTTAGGAAAATATTGGATCAGAAATTTCAGATTCTCATGGAATATAATTTGCTAAACATGATGAAATTAAAAATAAGTACCCTTTGTGAGTACTGATTTCCACATAAAATAGAAGATAGTTTTGAGATGTTTCCTGAATACATTATAGTGACACTTCAAAATGAATATTATTTTAAGGGTGATTTTTAGTATAGTTCGTACCCAAGGTTTTCTCTTAAAAAGATATCATATGTTTAGAGTATGCGTACTATTAATAAGTACTATAAATGTTTATAATTTTGAAAATAGTATAATGAAAATTAAATAATTTATAGATTATTATAGTAGTGGAAGAATTATATATTGAAAATATATGATAATCATGTGATATTTAATAAGTTATAACACCACATGAAATATTCCTTTCTCTTAATAATTTTTTAGGTTTTTTATGTAATCCTTTGATTGTGGGTTAACCAAGAACATGGGTACCGACAACCCCTAAAATGGTGAAAAAATATGTTAAAAATTTCATAAAAATAATATAGTCATGTTACATACCCAAAGCATGAATTAATTATTTTAAGGAACAAGTAAATAACAAATTTTTTGGAAAGAAGAGGTGACTTATGTAGTGCAACTAGAACTACACATTTTTATAACATAAAATTCCACACTGATCAGTTATGAAATTAAAGGTGTTTGCACTAAATGAATCACAACAAGTTCTGATACATATAAAATAAGAATTAAAAACCAAAATATGCACCAAAATAGTACAGAAATAGGTGTTTTAACTCTCATATCATGTTTGTAGCTCTGTCGCAGTGACCACCCATCACTTAGTTCAAAATCGGTAGGAGGTGGATGCTCGGGTGGAAATACTTCATCATTATTGATCCCACAATAAGGATTGGGTCCTCAAGAACATATTGTATTAGGATAATGATCTATTAAAACTCAAAATGGTGGATCATTTCTTATTATTTGAATTTACAAATAGGGATCCCATGTTTCCATTTTATATGTAATGTTGAAGGTGGTTTTGGGCATACAGATTTCTTAAAACCAATTAAACCATTGTTTCTTATGGTTAGATAGACTTATCTCACTTAATAGAAAACTATAAAAACATTTCCCTACCTTTGAAATATCTACATTGAAAATTTGACTTCATTTAGACACCTACAACTCGATATATGGATAGATCACAACACACCACCTTTGATTTCGTGTAGATTTGATGTGCTAGAGAGATCAGTTTGGATGTGACTATCAGTGGTTTAATTTTGATTATGTATCTAAAGATTTAATGTATCCTCATAAATTTGGTCCATCCCACCAAATATCACCCCATTCGGATTCATGGTTCAACATAAATGTCGAGTTGATTCCACTGGTGTGCTTGGATTCTGTGCAGTTTGGCCCTTTTTTTTGGACATCATCTAGGGCCCTCGAAATCCCCTACACATACAATGAATTAATCAAAATAAAACTAACATAGATTTTTTTAGTAGTTATAAATCCAAAATAAATGAATCAAAGATGATGTTCAATTTTTTATTATTTTTATAATTTTCAATACAAAACCATTTTAGCACAGTGGTGTAAGGGTAACAATGAAACAATGAATCATGGTGCGATCACAATCCCCACTTAAACTATTTCACTTCTGGGAAAATTCATATTTCCCAAAATTATGCATGATGATATTTCCATCATTGTAAATAATTAACAGTATTTGAAAATTTAATTCCTCATAAAAATGTGATCAAATAAAAAATCACAACAAGGATTTAATATAAGTTATCTTGGAAACGGATTTCTTAAAAGTGAATTAAAATGAAATTACATGAAATTTATGATACCAATAAAAGAAAATAATTAAAATTTTAATCATTCAACTAATTCTCCACTTCAATTTTTGACGACCATTTCCTGTTATTCATTTAAATATTTATCACGTAAATATTAGTTATTTTAAAAAAATTATACATACATGATGATTTCCACCGATCCTACCCTACATCCTTAATAAAAAATTCCAATACAAACACACATAACATTACTAGAAGTCAATCCATAAGATAAAAAACATAGATATCTCTATATATTAAAACTATTATCCCTCCCCAAAATGTTTAATTTTATCATTCAAACAAATATCATATTTCCCTCAATATAATTGATCATGGGGAAACATTTTATTTATGGTAATATAGGGGGATATTTCAATGTATAAGGATTGATGGATCCTAATATTAAATTCGTCCTCCACATTCTCTCATCATTTATATCTCTAATTTCTAAATTATATTATTGACGGAGGAGAATCTAGTGAATTAGATGTGGTTTGTCTTCTAGTATCATAAGGATATATTAGAGGGCTGCATGGTCTGACAAAACAATGACTTTTGAATTTAAAAATACATGTATTTATTTGAGTAAAACACAATGGAATGAAATTATATTCCATTTTTGGTGTCGTTTTCTTTGGCAGGGTCATGTGTACCTGAGTTATAAGCAATGAAATGTAGATATTGATCGACCCATTGTGATAATAATTCCCAAAAAGCATAGTTAGAGGCATGAAACATGATCTCGATTCATAAATCCCACCAGGGAGGATTGACTACCAAGGGTGACATGAGACTCCTTTTTTACTTATTAAAATCATCCTCATAATATTTATCAAATGAAAATTCATTTTCTTTTTCGAGAAATAGGGAGAGGGGAAGTGCAACTTTTCTAAAGTCGTTAATGAAAGGACTGTAAAATCCAGAATGACCTAGAAAATACCCCACATCAGAAATTTTTTTAGGTGAATGGTAAAAAAGAAATGAAATCCACAATTTTTTTATCAACATGAATACAATCCCCAAAAAATGCATGTCCCATTACTATACATTGTAGTAACATGGAGTGGTATTTCTTATATTTATATATGATATTTTTTTTCAATACACCAACATTGGACTAAAGCAAGACTAATCAAACATTCATCAAAAGAGGATCCAAAAATAGTGAAATCATTTATAAATACATACATGAAATTATTGAGGTAATCTGAAAAAAATACCTACCATTCAACCCTATAAAGTACTCGGAGGATTACAAGTCCAAATGGAATCCACATATATGAAATTATGCTAAAAGGGAAAGTGAATGTTATCTTGTCTTGATCTTCTTAGGTAATATGGATCTAAAAGTATCCAGATTACCCACCAAGAAAACAATAATGGGTCATCCATGATATCCTATCTATCGTCAAGTTAATTAATGATAATGGGAAATGCACCTCCCTAGTGTGTTTCTTGAGTCGACGACAGTCTATATAGACACACCAACTATTCTCCACGTGAGTTGGAACCAATTCACTGTTTTTATTTCTTATTACTATAGTACAAGTTTTTAGGAACCATATGTAATTCATTGACCCATTGTTTGTCCTAAATGTGGTAAATTATTCCAGCAACCAATAATTTTTTACCTTTTTTTAAACATCTTAGATATTTGGGTTCAATTGACGTTTTGACTTCCTCACAAGTTTATCCTCATCCCTTATCAATATATCATGTAATGAAATTGATAGGCTAAAACCATTTATTCCGGAAAGTGTCTATCCCAAATAATTTATATACTCCCTAAAAAGTTCTAGTAGTCTCAATTCATGCTCCAGAGGGCGTGAACATGATAATATGACAGGAAGCATCTTTCCATTATCAATGTATGAATATTTTATATCATTATGTCATTGATTTAGTTCTAGTTCCGGGGTATTTTGGAATTATTGAAGTGTTTTTAAAATTTATAGGTGATTAATTTTGTATAACTGCATAATGGAATCATCCTATGATGATGAATGATCATTTACAAGAATAGAAGTATCAAAAATTGTCATGTGATCCTCAGTATTCATTAAATAATCTATTTATTAACATGAATGAATCTTTTCCTGACCATTAAAACATTAAATTCAGGATTCATTACATTAAATTTCATTCAATGATGAAAAAACACAAGGGTATTAGGTGAAAGAAAGAAAAATTTCATGTGAAAGGAGTATGTCTCTGGAGATAACAGAGATGTATTGGGGAGTATTATTCTGGTGGTGATTCAGTGAATTGATGATGTTGCAGTGGAAAATTTCAAAACCAAACTCCATAGATAATGCACCATTAAGGACATTAATTATGGTTTTATAGGTTTTCAGGAATGGTATCCCCAATATAATGGGTACATGTCCTTTCATCCTATCAAATTACATTCTATGCACACAAAAAATATACCTGGAAAACTAATTTTTTCACCTTCACAAGAACATCCTCTAACACACCTAATGGGTGTGGATTACACCAGTTCGCAAGTTGAACAACAATTCCAGTGGGATTCAATTCCCTGACCTCCTATGAAGTGTAAATCCTATGAGGCATCACATTTATTGAGGAACCTAAATCATGTATAGAATGAGAAAAATAATAATCCCCTATGGTGCATGGATATTAGAATGTTCATATATCATTACATTTTGTGGGATATGATGAGTCTATCAATGGAGATATGTTCCTACCCATGATCTAATTCCTATCACCTCAAAGTCTTTTTTGAGAGATTAAAATATTTAATTATTGTGTTTTGTATCCTTTTATCATCTTTATTATTATTCCCTTTGGGTAAATTTAAGAGGAATGATTGGGATAGGTGACTCATCATTGGACACACTCTTTCTTTTAGAAGGGTTTCTCTCAGGACATGGTTTTTCAACATTTATAGTAATTTGAATAGTTAGGATGGTTTTTCCCTTGGGGGATGACTCTATTGGTGGATTTATTTGTATATTTAAACTTTTATTCAACATATATGGTTTATGGAGATATAATTTTAATAATCCCTAGTGTTAACTACTGGTTGAGAGGTTAGTTTACCCAATGCCTAACTATTAATTTCCCCCACATAGTTACTGACTTGTCATAATTATATTTTTTATGAATTATATGAATTCTTCTATGATTTTGTGGAATTTATGAATTTATGATTCCATTTTTTTATCATATATTCTTGGATAGGATAAGGTTTTAGAGGGGGTGGTTGGAATGTTTTTTTTGTGGTTGGGTATTTCATGGTGGTGGTGGTTGATTACTCTACCCTGGATGGATCCATTGGTTTTGATGATGGTTGAATACCCACTTTACAATATAAATGGATGTATTTACCTAAAGGGTTTTATGTATAGTATGGTTGTTGCATAATGTGTCAGTTATAGGGCCGACCTATAATGCTTTCCCCACAACTCTTTGTTCTTTCTCTCTGGGGGGTGGGGGTTAGTGGTAAAAATAGTTGATGTATGAAAATAATTTACCATAGTTTATGGGATTTAAAATAGGAAAGGGAATGTTTATGATGAAGGGTAATTACCTCTTTGAACTTCATGTCCACCTTCTAATTGAATTTGGTACTTTTTACCTCTTGTAAACCTCGAATGGGTACACTAGAACTTGAACTCCATTATTGAGTTTTTGGTTCCATGTTCCCAATCAGTTTCCTTATAGAAATTGTGGAATTATAAATTAGGGAACCACATATTGAAATATCAATCATATTTATATCAATATGAATTAAAACACTGTTAAAATACAGAATTAAATGTTGATCACATATTTTGTGGTGTGGAAAGTTTGAACAAAACCTCTTAAATAACTCCCAATATTCATGATGTTTTCCCTTGTGATTTTATTATCCTAGAAATATCATTCCTTATTGTTGAGGATAAAGCGGATGGTAAATAAAGTTAGGTTATGAAAGTTTATTTCAATTTTTTTATTGTTTCAAGATGAATAATAAAAATCATCAACAAGAGTGTCATTGTTTTGTGTGTCCTCCTTCAAAGGGTGTGTCTTGGTGTTGCTGATGTAGGATCCTCACCTGTTTGAGTAAAAAAACAGGTAAATATCTAGAAATGGAATTTATAATGCACATAAGCTACACAATAATGAAATAAAAAACAAAAATATACGTGAATGTATAAGATAAAACAAAAAAATATTGATAAAGTTTACTAAAATCTTTTAAAAACACGCACATAAAACCAACGCGCACCCCATAAACAATGAAAACATTTGAACATATTGTCATTATACATCAAATCTATCATGATTATAATGTTTTTTATTGTATAGGTAATGCCTTATTTCATCCCTCAATGAGTTTTGATAGGTATTGAATATGAATTTTTACAAAAAAGTACTAAAAATTGGGTGATTTTAAAAACTATTTTATGAAATTAAATTAAATTAAAGAGTATAATATTTGAGAAAGAAGTAGACATTAAAAATAAATTATAACTATGATATCATTACAATGTTACTACACCACTTGAAATTATCCTTGTTATTAATTGATTATTAGGTTTTCTAATACATCAATTTATGGTTCTCCAACATCGTGGGTACCCACAACCGCTTAAATTGTAAAAAAAGACTAAAAATGAGATAAAATCATATAGTCAAGTTCTAGACCATAATAATGAATTATTTTTGTTCAAATAAGATTAAAATATCGAATGATGGTGAAAGAAAATGAGTCTTATGTTGTCCAATCGGAACAACAGAAGTCACACAATTAAAATTGAACTGCGATAAGTTATGAATTATAAATTATTCCAATTAAAAGATTTAAAAGAAGTTAAAATACATATAATAGAACAATTCATTATAAAAATACACCAAAAAAGTAGAGAATTATTTTCTATAACTCCATATTCAAGTTTGTCGCTCCCTCGCAAGGATCATCCAATGCTAATCTAGAAATCTAGAAGAGGATGAAGCTTGGGTGGACCTTTTTCTCCGTTTTTCCTATTCTTATGATGATAGAGGACTCCACAACTTATTTAATAAGGATATTATTTTCTTGGGACATTAAAATGGATGAAATTTTCTTAAAGTTATAACATATAAATGAGGATCCAAAATATCCATTTTTTTAGGAAAAGTGTAATGTGGTTTTGGGAACACAAATTACCTAAAACCATTTAGTACTTTGTTTTAGGTGAGTAGGCACCTATATCTCACATCATAGAAAAAAATAAACTTGTTTATAAACCTATGGAAATACCCACAAATATTTTCTCTTTATATGTGCACCTATATCTTGATATATGGAAATATCATAGCACACTATTTCTTACTTTATACAGATTCATTATACTGGACAAATCAACATGGATGGGCCACTAAGTTTCTGAATTGGTATCCAGTTCCTTTATATGAAATGTAACCCATTAAATTTGGACTATCCCAATAAATCATATCGCACATGGATGCACATTTTAATAAAAAAAATCGGTTTATTATACTATTTTTCTTTGATCCTACGCAGTTTGGACCATTTTCTTAAACTTAATCATGGGCCATTCAAATCACTATCACCTATAATGAAATTATCAAAAAATAGTTACATTGAATTTTTTTAACAGTTATAATAAAAAATTAATGAATCAAAAATAATGTACAATTTTTTGTTATTTTGATAATTTTCAATACAAAACACGTTTAACATTTTGGTGTAAAGGTGAAAATTAAATAGTGACTCAAGTTGTGATTAGTTATCGATGATTGATCTCATTTCTAGGTACCAAATGTGGAGGGTTTATGTGTCTAATATTTCAATGTGGGAATTATGATGTCCCTATAGACACTATGAATTTCGAGGGAGTAACTTTGGTGTTATTAATTCCCCATCTGTGTTTATGGATTCGACGCACCTTGTTTTATAACCATATATGGACCATTGTTTTGTTGTATTCATTTATGAAATACTCAGTAACTCTAAAATAAATAAGTATAATGAATATCACTTCTGGTTAGTTCAATATTTTATTTTAGAGAACCTGTTATAATGGGAATCTGTAAACATTCTAGTTCTGGATTTACGAGGTTCAATCATTATAGAATTTCACATTAGGTTCTGACATAGTTGATGACCCAAAAAATATTGTTTCAATAATTTCATGGGAGACATCGGAGAACATTTCAATGGTGTACTGTTTTCATCACATAGTAGGGTACTATAAGATGTTTAGGTAATAATTCTACTAGATTTAATCCCTTTTGAAAGTAGTTATGTGATAAGGGAATTATTTTAACTAGAAATATAATTTACTAAAGTAATTTTAGGATTAGATACTGAATATGATGTGTGATATTATGTTGAGACTACCAAAGTAGAGGCATGGAGTACCTGGTGTATTGTAATGCTTTAGAAGAAGGGTTCAGCTTCATATAGATGTAGTAATAGGAACTTATCACTTGTGGGTTGATGCAGTTGAGATGCCATTAGAAGAACTATATGAATTAGGTCTAATATTTTGGGATGGTAGTATACATAATGATGAAGTTGAGGTGTTATATTCAGAGAGAGAAAATTGTAGTTTACTCAAACCATTGGATACTCATGTACGTATTCACATATAGATACATGAATCTAAAACAACAATTTTATTTATAGATACTATAAATCTATGACTCTAGGATATTATATACTACAGGAAAGGGAATCATAGTTGCATATCCCCTTAGTATGAAGTCACCAGAACGTCTAGTTCTGGAGGATTTTATGAAGTTTATTTCCATGTAGAAGACTTGGGGACGGATAAGGAGGGTACATATTTTCTACAATATTTTTTTCTAACTACTCTACTTTTAGAGCATGATAGAGAGTCCCTTCTATGAGAAATCAACTACGATTTCATTAATTACTTGATAACCCTATGGAACAAACATTATATATATATTCTAAAAGAGTTTATCACATCATATTTTTCCATTAATGGTTGGTTTTTTCAGTCAAAATGCAGGAGGAGGTGATGTGGGATTTCAACACATATCCCCTAGTTTTACATCACAGTGTCGGGAATATGTAAATATTCAGTCAGTGGAGGATTTAGTGGCCTTGAATGATTCAGAGAATAGATGAATTCATCTCTCAGTGCCCCATCGATAAACAAGAAAAGGATGAGCACCATGATCTGGTTGGTTTGTTACAACCCCTTGAGATCCCTAAGTGAATGTGGGATGGCATTTCCTAATACATTACACTAGGTATTCTAGGAAAAAAATGTTATATGATTCCATCTAGGTTATTTTCTATTTGGTCATGTTGTTAGTGGACATCATTTTCATCAAGGAGTAGAATTCAGTTGAGAATTTGAATCATATGAATGTATGTGCAGTCATTCTCTTTCATGTGGTTCCCTCATTGATTATCTCTAATATTTATTCATGTTTTCAATGATTTTCCTAAAGATTCTTGTAAGTGGAGTTTAGTACCTAAATAAGGACAATAATATCCTTTCACCCACATATGTATTTCTAGAATGATTACATTATCTAGGTGTTGGCGGATATGTTGAGGTATTATATTTTAGACATCACCCGGGGGAAGATATGACATCTTTACCTTGGCAGAGTTTGTGTACAAAAACATATACCACTATAACATTTCAATTTTATCTTTTTAGGCCCTATATGGTTTACCCTTCATGTCACCCTTATTCAAGAAATTGATCAGATAGACATGTCTTGTTGGTCCGGATATGGTGTTTGTGATTACGAAGAAGGTCCATGATTATGTCTCAGAGAAGGCCAAATGCATACACATATCTATGTCCCAAGCCCTTGAAGTTCAAGAAGGGAAGCCATGGTTTCATGAGGGTCTTCTTAGGATGAAGATTGTGGAGGTTTGGTAGATGAGAAATTCTACCCATTGGATCATTGGGGGATTCAAAATCATGTGGAGGTTTAGGGAGGTTACATACCGCCATACCCTATACCTAGGTCTAGAGTGGGTGAATGACATCTTCTATGTTTTGTAGTTGAGGCGATTTGTGCATGACCCCATGTAAATTATTTAATGTTTCATGATATCCATGAAAGATAGAGAATCATTTTCTAAGAGCTCATTGGTGAAAAAATATTTAAAGTATAGGACCTAGTGTGTATGGAACATCAAATGGTTCGCATGTTGGGGTAGCATTAGAATGTCCATGAGAGATCATGGGAGGAAGCGAACCAGATGTAAACATCATATTCTGAGTTGGTTGTTTATTTTTTCTTTTTCGAGATGAAAATATTAAATGATGGAATTAATTAGATACATATTTATTCATTTTATGACTTGTAATTATTTGTATGTATATATATTTCTAGATCAAGCTTCTAAGACAACGTATAATTTAGAGCCCTACTAAGCCTAAAATTTCGGATTCTAAAAATATTAAATATATTTCATATATTGTGAACATATTTAATAATAAAATGTGATATATATTAAAAGGATGTTATTATTAGAAACCCGGTACCATGGTTGTGTCCAGAACGTTATTTTATCTATAGGTGTGTCCTAAAATATGTCATTATAGGGAATTTGGATATATCTATCATTCTATAGGGTAGCATCATAATCCTGGAACCATAGAGAGATACGTCAATATATCCTTCCAATGAATAATAACAAACAATGACGACGAATCTCTAGATCATGGAAGATCTTAGTGTAGTGAACAAAACATCTGGATTTGATTATATGCATAAATTTCCATTGTTGGAGACTAATAAAAACATTAGTTAGAAATCATTTAACTATATATTATTCTTTTTTTGATTAAAATTGATTGACCAGATCAATCCCCTCCTTTTGATCTACGCCAATAAGGGCCATGACATTCGTTGTGTGTTGATTAATTTAATTTTTCTTTCTAAACATGAAAATAATATTTCATGACCATTGGCCAATAAAACCCATAAACAATCTATAAACAATTATTTTTATATCATTCCTCCAAAATTTCTTTATGTTTCTCACTAGTTGGACATCGTCGTCCTATTTAAAAGTTGTTAGGAAACATAAATCCTGATCAGAACCTTGTAATCGTGAAGAAATGATATTTCTTGGATAGATCGATGAATCCAAGATAGATATAGGAATTTATTGTCTTTGGGATTTTATTGATTATATAATATCTAAAAATTTATTGAGGATGGACTAGAGGTGTTTTAGACTTTCAATAAAACTCGGAGGACTGAAACCACCTAATATTGGCTACCGGATGGATAGAAACCATAGATCTAGACTAGATAAACTGATTATTGATGGTTTATAGATGAGATATATAGATGAATGATCATATTCAAATAATGAATCACAGATTTAGTGTTCTATAAAAATTGTGACAACATGTTGTTTACAAGGGTAAACACACATCATGTAGCCACAATGCAATAGTTGTTATGGTTTTGTGAACTTATAAGTATTGAATATTGTGTAAACTCCATAAATTCCATGAACACCTTAGCAATGTCAACCCATCATGTGGAGGAGAACATGAATAGGTACAAGCTATGTGAACACGTCAATGGACATGACCAAAGACATGGGCAACAACCCGCGTGATGAGGCACATCATGTGCTAGAGTACACTGATGCGTGAGCGATACATGGACACTACCAAGTACATGGGATAGATCTAGAGTTCCATGATCCTACCATTTATATCCCTACATGTCATGTATAGCTTCATCTTTGGAGACACATGTACCTCTAGAGACATGGCTTGGTGATGGAGAGAAACCACACACTTTGTAGGGAAACTACATGTCTTGTACCCTTTCGATCATTTTTAGGAATCTAAAATATCACATATCTCTATTGAATGGACATATATTTCAATCGATGATTATCCTATACTTGGTTTTTTTCGTATTTAACATTATATTTTAATAATTGTTTTATTTTTTATCTGATATGAGATGTTCTAAGAATAGATTTTTTTTTGGCGCCACTCAATAACTGTAATGTTATCTCAAGATTATGAGAATACATCTAACTAAAAGTATCCTACACGGCTTGGTATGGATACTTGATGATCAGGGTGGAACCCTCTAGTTAGGGTGGGCATGGGTCTCTCATTTATATAGTTGAAACCTCTAGCTGGGCCGATTATGGGGCCTCTACGTGCTCCAAGAGTAGAACCCTCCAGCTTGGTTGGGTATGGGTCCTCCATTGTTACATTTGAACCATCAGAATGGATAGAGTGTGGTTCCTCTATAGACATATATAGTTCATCTTTACATCTTGGTTGGTATTGGTACACCTACAAGATTTCATAGTGGGAGCCTTCAGTTGGGTTGGGTATGTGTCATCTTCAAACTTTTAGAGTGGAACTCTTTTATTGGAAAGGGTAAGTGACATCATATATTAGATTTGGACCCTTATTTTGTAATAGGGTATGGTTACAATATCTATCCACTGAGTGGAACATTCCTATTATTCCAAGGTATGTGTCCTCTACCTATAATTTATGGCCCCTAGACTATGCATCATAGTGAAAAGGCATGGATTGGCAAGGATGGTTTCTTATGGGATGACACACAAGATGATTGACATCAATTTTTGACTTCTGTAATCATTATAAACACTTTTACTATGCTATGTTGTGAGATATATAACCCCTTTCTCTAATTTTTAAGATTATTTTAATATATCATATATATATATATATATCCATACATTTGTCTTTGGTTAATCTCCTTCCAGAGATTGCAAAGACACATAGGATTTCCACATGATTACTGTGTTTAACATATCATGGTTGGATGAGGTTACACTCCTTATATGGGTGACAAGAAATTGATGAGTAGTTAATCAAGTTATTATGTTGAGACCCTCATTCTTGGATGAGTATACTTCATCGCTTTCATTTGGATGAGGTTCATCCTCTTTAATATTTAAGTGTTTTGGTTCATATTGTATGTCTTATTCTTCACTAATTCAGGTTTCAGGATGTCCAATTGTGTTATAATATACTCACCATTCAAGGGATTTCTCTGAACGTGTTATGTCTTATGAAGATGAGAGATAGTTTCTTGGTGACTACAAAAGATAATTGGGATAGCTGGTAATTTGGACAATGTATGATTGACACAACATTAAGATTAGAGATGGGGTCTCTCAATGAATTAATGTCCATTATTTTATGATGTCACGTATTTTTGTTTAAGACTGTGCGTTCCCTAATACCTTTTCATTTTTCTCTACTGTACTCCTGTATTTTCTGGGGAAAATATATGAATTATTGTTCCACTATATATTGTCATATTTTACTATTACATCCAATGAACTTATGCAATGATATGGATATGTGTATGCAAATAGGTATATATTCAAAGGCTTTTATATGTTAATTATTCATTATATGCATTCCACTAGCCTTTCACCTAGAGATGTAGGTTTGGGCTAGTATTGGATCAAGCCTGGGTTTAGGTCAGGTCCTGACAAACATCACTATATAATGGGGGTTTTTCATCATTTCTGGATCCATGGTAGGTTGTGAATCATTAGGATAGTAATAGAATTTGGTGGAAACAATGGTAGTTGTAGATCTATGTTGTTTTGGTATTGAATCCATAACACACTATTAAAGGATTGAATAGTAGTAATAAAAATTAAAATAACATAATTAAGGGTGGTGGTAGTAGGAAAATTAGGGGTATCATTTATTGGTGGATAAAAATTTGTGGTGGGATATTACTCTAGAAGTAGTATGTGGGTGACTACAAGTACCCTGACATTGGTAGTAGGAACAGTTGCAGTAGTTGGTGGGGGTACTATGGTGACAACCGAGCTAACCACATGGTCGCATAAATAAAAATAATTTAGTAATAATTAATAATGAATAAAAAAATTACATAACAATTTAGAAATACTATATTCGAAATTACATAAAATTAAAATAACTAAAAAAGTATAAAATTTATATAATCCTGTTCCATTTGTTAAATAATTAATTAAATTATCTAAAAATTTATACATCCCAACAAATGATAATGTTTAAAAATTCATATTAAAAATAAAATACAATTTTTATCATATATTTCATTAAGTCATCATTTAACCTAAAAAGGAATATAATATTTAATTATAAAATTAAAAATTTGGAAATTTAATTTCAAAATTATTTAAAATATTGATTCATAATTAATTATAAAATCAATTAACAACACATTTAATAATTTAAACAAAACAAACTAATTCAAAAATAAAAAATTAATTTAAAACATTTAGAAAATTAATTAACCACATATAATAATTTTCTATTAAAATGATAAATTTTGAAATAATAAATTTCCTTATATATTATAAATTATGTTGAAAATTCAAAAAAGTAAATGGAAACATATATAGTCACAAAATACCCTATAATTTCTCAACAATAATTATTATATTGAGGTTATCTAGTAACCATTTATCGAACTAATTTTCACAATAATTTTATGTAATATACATGTACCATTATAATAGTGATTGTATAATGAATTTACACAATGATCATGTCATAAAGTAGACTAGATCCTATATTATCCATTAACATAACTAATTATATTAAATACCTTAGTGGAGACTAATATTCAATCAAATATATTACATTTATAAATATTCCTTTAGTACCTATAACTCTAAATTAAATAATCATCATGTTTAATGCATGTTTTGTTATCTATAATTTAAATTTTGTATATACCATCTTGGAAATTTTAGAAACTAGGATCCATAAGAAAACACATGATGGTTGAGACTTATGATGACTCATTAAAATTATTATAGTTATAATTTTGAACTGTCTACTGAATAGCTTCTTCTTTTGGATGCTTGAGAAGGGGTTTTTTAATTCTTATATAAGAGTTTTTTTATCACTATTAGTGAATTTTTACATTTAGTCTTGTGTTTTTTTAGAAATAATAAACTATTTTGGTTTGATTATAATAATGATATTTTATCTACAATTTATACTCTTACTAGTAAATTATCATTTTATTAATTTCTTTAAAAGGTAAATTAAGAAAAGGTCATAAAAAATAGTGACCCCTTTTGATAAAATTACATATATTTGTGGAAAAACATCTATATATTATTATATAGAGAGTTCACATTAGTTTTCATCAAAAACAAATATTTATTATTTAGGACACTGTATCATCTAAATCAAATTTGATTCATGAATATTATAGTTGATTTCTATTTATAAAAATTCTTGTGTAGGGATTATCCCACCACAACTACCCTATAATCATGAGCGTTCGACTATGTTTTTTAAAGTAAAATGATTTCTTACATATAAGGATTAGGAAGAGGAATGATAAATAGTAATATGATTTTACCATCCAAATCCCATTTCACACAACTAAATATTTAGATTATAAATTGGTTTGTAAAACACTATATAGAAATTGAATAATAATGGATCATATATTATATCCCTAGGATATAAATATCCACTACCCTTCCATTAATATCATATCTTTTGGGGTTTCATTTGTTTCTGTTACATGAACCAAGAATTTAGTGATTACGAAGATATATCTATTACGGTTTTTTAATCCATGCCTATCAAACCCATTGGATCAATTCATTATGGTTTAGGCACCATGATATGTTTTTCTCATCATCTACTTCCCACTAATATTGATATAGTTTTTATTAATTTAATTATGGTGTTTTTAGTAAGAAATGCATACATTGTGTTACTAGGTTTGTTAATTTATAACTAGAATTAATTATAATTCAATAAAAATTTCTAGATATTGCGGAATCATTATTTTATATTCATCAGGTATATTGGTTCCCCCATCACTCACTCTGAAATTGTTGTTGAGAAAATATCAATGATGGTAGCATATATATATATAATGGTGTATTATGTTTTATGATTTCCTTCATATTTCACAATATCATTTTTCATATAATTTTATTTCATTATTTTTAATATTTGGTTGTTTATTTTTTAATCAATGGTTATTTAATGAATATGGGTATTTTATAGATTTTTGTTCAATGTTTTACTTATGGAAAAATTTTTGATCAAATTTTTTCAAAACACAATAAATATATGAATTTTATAATTATAATTATTGATATTGGGTGGTTTTTGATTTTATATATTTTTTGGTTTTTTGGTTAATTCTATGAAGGTATAATTTTTTCCCAATTTATATAAACTACTTCATTAATATGATCCATGTAAATGATATTTTTGATATATAATGGTGTTAAATAAATATGTCAAATAAAAAATTGTATTGTCTGATAATAAACCAAGTGTATTAATAATTTATCAAAAAGAATATTTCAACTCATCTAAATTGTTAATTTTTTTACATTTTATTTTTTTGGATAGAAAAAATATATATGGAAATCAATAATTATGTATTAATTACAACCAACATGTTTATTAATATTATAGTGTTTTTTATGTTTTTATTGTTATTTTTAAAGTATTTTTTCTTAATTAGGATATATTGATATATATTATGAGTAACTATATCAATATGTAACATTTTTTAATTAGATAGATAAGTATATTTTTTATATTTATTACAATTTCATTTCATATTCCTATGATATTTCTATCACCCTATTGGTCAATTATCAAATTATAATGGAAAGGATAAAATTTTGTTATAATCTAATTTTTATACAAAAAATATTAATTGATATTATCAAATAGAGAAACACATGAAATAGTGATGTCCCTGGGTCTTGAAACATGAAAACCGAATTCATTATATGTAATTATGAAATAAATGTTCAAATTTTATGTTATGAACTATATGATACCTCCACTAGTTTATCTCGAGTTTCATTACTATATAAAAAAAATATGTCCCTAAAACCTCGTTCAAATGGTGTTATTTATGCTCTGGTATATGTAGTGGATCCATGAAAATGATTTTATAGTGTCCATGTGGTTTTTTGAAAATGGAGAAATATAGATTAGATGATGGAAATAAATTTAACAGTGTAAAAAAACTATTTATTTATTAAATATATTTGTGTGCGAATTTCATGGATTTGTGATGAAGTTATATGATCTTTCAATTATTTTTTTTATAAATACGTATATTATTGAATCTATTACAAATTAATTTATTTTATCATTCAACTATGGTTGATCTCTCAATTAATAATTTTTTTTATTTGATCAGTTTAGTGAAACATTTATTTCCCCATACAATTGATAGTTTTGATAATGAATCACTACCTTTAATTGAATAATTTGTTTCACTGGTGTAGATTATTATGTTCAATGTGATTTTTCATGCAGAATATTTCATATGGAGATCTATGTGACAGGTATAAACTAGCAGATATGAATAGAAATATATAAGGTAATATAAAACATATAATTATCAATAATAATAAATATCTACATTATAAATGGATATTGGTGTCCCATTGTTAAAAAGATGGATAAGATAATTATTTTATTAGTAAATGAACATTTTATCCCATGATGATAAACATGGTTTTGTGTTAAAAAATCTAATTATTTTAAATTTATTAGGATCAACAAAAAATATTAACAATTATATAATATAATTAATTAATTCGATAAGCAGAATTATTTCGTTATTGATAAATGAATACAATAATTCATCACTACATGGGAATTATGATATTTTATCATTTTATAATTGGTATATATATTTTATTTTATTAATGAAATTGGAAAAATAACATAGTGAATTTTAGAGATGTAAATACACAAATTATTCATGATTAAAACATTTAGTTATATATAATTAGAATTGAATGTAGTATGATTTAAAAAATTTCATCCTAAAATGATTTGGAATTTTTGAAAAAACAAAATTTTATTCCAATTTGATGAAATATAAAAATATTGAAATTATTTGAAATTTCCCCAAATATTCGTAATCTTGTTTCTTCTTGAATGAGTTTTGGAAATTTAGAATAGACCTATTATCATGTGAAACTTATATCAATGTTTCTGAAGATCATTATAAAACACACTATTAAATATATTATTTAAAAATTATTTAAAACATTACACAATAAAATATAATATTAAAAATACACGTATAGCCATGGATAAATAATAGAATACTATTTAAAAATATATGAGAATTAAAAAAAGAAAGTGATCACTTCAATTTTATGATCCCATGATCTAGTATAATTTTAGAGTGTATATATACTAAATAAACCCATTATTCAATGGGATCCACCACAATACATCAATGGAATCTAATCCTAAAAATGCTCTCATGTATATTAAAAATGATACAATCAGGATTTAAAATTATTTTAAAAAAATACACAAGTGAATAAAACATAATTTATCGAAAAATAAAGAAATTTTTAAATTTTAAATTTTCTGAAATATTAAGAGTGTAGATAATTTTCAAAATATAAATATTTTAGAAAATAATTATGTTATTATAATTTTGGTATATGTATTATAATAGTACAATCCTTTGAACTAATTCCTCTTTTGTTAGGTATCATTAAAAATCCTCATAGTGCATTATTTTAACATATTGTCAAATTATTTAAACATTGTAATGAATTTTGAACTTCTATAAAACATTAATGATTTCATATTTAATCCTTATAAAATTTTCATATGTTTGAAACTATCAACTATAGATGAATTATTTTGGATTCATTCATATAATCCTAAATAATGTTAATTTTTATTCGTAGTCTTTTAAAAATTATATCACACCAAACATTTATTCTCATCCATTTTATATAATGAATGATTAATTTCAAGAATATTTATTTATATTTGAGATAAATATCTATATGTATATATAGTAACCATGAAAACCTCAGTCACTAGCCAAAATAATATTGAGGCCGTTTCTTTTTTCCTAAACTCTAAAAATAAAATTTCAATGTGATTCTGAATCCCTTCCAATTTCCAAAACATTAACCAAAATTATTATGATAATATGAATATTTTTAAATGTATTTTTACTCATCTGCTTTAAATATTATTTAGTTGTATGAAAATCATAAAAGGGTGATGATGCTGAAATTATATATGATGCAATTCATATGTAAAGAAAACCATAATGGTTTCTTACAGGAGCACATATTCAACTGTAAAACATTTTTTTATCAATATCTCATCCAAATAAAGAAATGGTTACCATATTATAAACTATGTTTTATGATTTTCATAATTCCATTAACTATTATAGTATATGAGGGAATTATTTAATTTTATTGCTATAAACCATTTTCTCGAGTATATTTTTTAATTACCCAAAATTCATGGGTCTAATTCAATTTCTAGAAGAAATTAACTATTATCTCACATGGTAATATCAAATTAGGTTATAAATTAATGTTTCTTTATAATATATTTATTATAAGATAGATTATTAGTTTATATTTCGTTGTTTCTCCATAAAATTATAATATAGTAATATAGAAAACATGGCCATTGAAGAATGGATTCAAATAAAGATTAATTTTCATTAAAACTGAATAGAAAAAAAATTCATTAAAAAAAATTCAGAAACTACCATAGGTAAAAAATTTAATAAATATATACACACATATAAAATAAAAAATTAAAATAATATATTATTTTTTCATGAATAAATTTTTAAATATTTCACTTCTGAGGTTTTTTTAGAATATTTCTCACATAAAGTTTGTTCTTATATCATTAATTTCCAAAATACCCTTACAATACCCAAATTTTATGAGCTATTACCCAATGGGTTCTCCTAAATCCATCTCGGATTGATAACATTTCAATAAGTCATTGTAATATGGTTGGACCCTAATTATCCAATTAGATTGGAATAATCATTTATCACATGTTATCTATTGAAAATGAAGATTGATTGTCTATGTAATTGATGTTCAAAAAAGAAAAATAGAAATATTATAATTGAGAATTGAATATAAAAAACTATTCACCTGAAACTGAAAAACAAGATCAAGCTACATTAATGCCTAAAATAAAGAAATAACATGTTGGATACCTCATATAAAAAGTCCCAAAATAAAATTCAAATTTAAATAAGACCATATAATAATGAATACCTTGAAGGATTAGTTGATAAGACACAAAAAACCTTTAACCACTATTAATATCTCATACATCAATTTTCAAAAATATTGTATTCCTCAATATATGTAAAAATATACTATGATGTTCCAATATCTACTCGGGTACTTTTCATTACTCGAAATTTTGAAAATGAGATAAGGATTATACACCAATGTCCCACTGAATCATTTTATAAAAAAATAATCTATAGTGATCTACACTTGGATTGTTTAAGGAAATGTGGTATAATGAGGTTATGAATAATATTGAATGACATTCATCATACATCTATAGTAAAATAAATTTTAAACTAGTATATAGGATACATTAGTATATTTATACGATAAATATGAAATAAATATTATCAATAATATATAACTACATTTAGTGTGATAATTTTTACCAATACTACCTACATTGATCCTTAGCTCAATATCTAAGCTGATAATCTTGGACCATCCCATATTATTGTAAACACGTATACTTGAATATAGCGAAAATTTTTATAGATATGCTTCCACTCATATTACTATATGTCAAAAAATACTTCAAGTTCTTTATTCTCCATCCCCAATATGAAAATATTCACTACAATGTATGGAAAAGCTTATTTTCCCTCCCTAGGAAAATGGGAATGTGATGCTCACATAGATCAATGATGTACGACTTATCAGGATGGTTAATTCATGTGAATAAATTTCAAAGGATATGTTTCCAGTTCAATTATCCATATCAACATAAAATATGCATCCATTATTAATGAGATACACATAATAATTCAAAACACACCACACCATATAAAAAGTAATAATGAAACCAGAGTAGTAACACATTTTATTTTCCCAATGATGGATGATGATGTTTACGTAGATGTGGAAGGTATCATCCTTTAACACAAGGCTATCTCAAACAAATCCTATTTAGTTTCATAATAGGCTATTTATACTGTATAACATTAGTTTAAAATGTTCCCTCCACCAATAACATTATAAATGATTAGTAATCTACCTCAGGTTTTTACATTATCTAAATTATAAAATCTAATTTCACAATAATGGTCTTCAAATACAATATACTAAACTACTACCCTGACACTAATGTCATTGTTTTACTCATATCAATATCGTAATTATTGACACAATAATATATCATTAGCATTCTAATTATCTTATTCCTTATTAAAAATAAAATGATCAATATCTATTTTAAGTCATTGAAGTATAAGTATGTTTATCTCACTCACTCAATCTTTTTCCATATGTGTGTCATCAGATAAGATGTATTAAATATATAATAGTTCCAAAACCCATAAAATATTTTATTATTCATTAATTAATATATTTTATTGTCATATAAAATAATTTGTGTCCTTATTATGTACCACCAGCTACAATAATGGTATATGTAATAGAAAAAATTCCTCTATATCCATAATATATTCATTATCAATTAACAGGATTTTTAAAATTATTTATCATCAATCGGTAAAAAAATATTCATTAAATTAATCTAATTTATATATTTTTTATATAGTATCTCAATATATCCTATTATGATTTTACTTATTATGAAATAAATATCCCTGAATATTCATAACTATGATTTTCTAAATATTCAAGTAATAATAACATGGGTATGTTCCCCTCAATCTGTTGTTTTATTAAATCACAATTCCTACCTATGAAATACTAATAATAAATTTTCTGGTATTTCCTTGTATGATTTCACCTCAATATAATTCATTTAGGTCTCTCTAATTTAAATACCAAAAAAACATTTGTAAATTGATTTTCTTCCTTCTTTACACAATATTATTAAGAATATTTCCATATAAATCTCCATAAAAACGAATCAGTTGTTTCTCATGATAAAACCACATGGTGAAAATCTTGACAATTAATTAAAAAACATAATATTTAAAATTTAAGATTAATTTCAACATGAATCTACAATAATTCATCTATTTTATTCTAAAAAATACTCATATAGAGTAATAAATGTTCAATTAATCATGATATATGATCTTGAACATAATATAATAATTTTGTGATCTGTTATTATAGATTTCTCACATTTTTTAAAACTAATATACCATAATTAAGAATTAAAATATCCTTTTGTCACATTTGTGAGGTCAAAAATATCTCATTTTTCACTGGAAATTTATATTTAAATCTTATTTATACTAACATTTATCTTATATATGCTTTATAATAACTTTTATATCATAAATATCACCGTAGTATATTTAAAAATTCAACCATACATCATATTATGTGATAACTTCAAAATATAACATATCATTAAAATATTATATATATCATTGAACAAATCATTAATATACTCCGATTTATCTTATTTTTCATTAAACCCCATATCATTTTCCATGTATTATAATCAATATTATTTTATATTATTCATATGTATTACGATATATTATATGTCAATAAGAATACCATATAATCTATCAAAAACATATTTATTTTCCTAGAATGACTGACATATTTCCTTTTGTTTCATTCCGAGAATGTTACATAACATTGTGAAATATATTACACTTTCAATATTTTATTTTCATATGAACATATGTATCTCTTTTTCAATTACTCCTCTCAAAATAAAAATTTAATAACATCCTCAACTAATACAACATCCCATTCAAAAATTATATAGGCATATCTATTTACACAAATTTTTCAAAAAAGTTCATTTATTACGATAGTATTATATCAAAACTTCTAAAAAACATACTAATGATTCCATATAAAATTGATGCTTATAAATACTATTTATTGATTTTTTAAATATATTTTCATTTATTCAATGATTTAAATACTACAATTCATTATGGTATTTCAATTATAGTGCTTCATTCAATCGTCAATATATGAAATTTCTATATTTTCATCACTCCCTTATTCAACTCTCAAGAGAATATCTTATCGAAGAAATATTATAATTTTATTAAATAACCCTTCAATTTTGATTATTCAAAGATTATTATGTCTCCTTTATATATAATTTTTACTTAATCAATCATAGTATTTCTACCATTTATATATCAGACATCTAGATATCATCATGGATAATGTGGTAAATAGGGTTTTGTTCATAAATAAAAAAATTTCAATTAATTATCTTTTAGACAATATGCACAATCACTATATATTACTACTTTTTCGTTGAAATTAATTTCTCCAAAATTGAATGAAGCATAAATAAACATAACTACTCTTAATCAATGATAACCTCTCCATCTATTGTTCTTTTAATATAATAAATTATAGGTATAGATCCTCATATGAATATATAATAGAGGATATCTTCAATAAATTTGTTCTATAGGATGATCCTATAATTATCATAAAAACGCTTTATTGACATTATTATATTATCAACCTCATCATTTCATATTGAATAAAAAAATACAGTAGTAATGATCCCCTTTGGATTTCAGTCACTACTTTAAGATTATTTATCAATACCTATTATAATTAGCAATCAATATAATATCAATATCGTAAATATATTACATTCTAAATAATTAAAAATAGTTACACATTTTCACTAGTTAATAGATAAACATCCTCAGTACATGGTCGGAACATGATTCTAACTCCATATTATCCTTCATTTAAAATAAAAATCTATTTAATTATGAAAATGGTGGGATAATTTTTTAAAATTATTTCAGAATAAGTTAATCAATTATATGACTATATAATCTATATTAGTGTATTGAGAAAGAGTGATTAATTTAGTGATGAAATTGATCCATAAAAAACTAATGTGAC
The DNA here is from genome assembly GCA_963277665.1 of Viscum album. Lineage (NCBI taxonomy): Eukaryota > Viridiplantae > Streptophyta > Magnoliopsida > Santalales > Viscaceae > Viscum > Viscum album. The sequence goes on along the minus strand of OY728143.1, from coordinate 48,313,301 downwards.
ATATACTATTATATTTTTAGTGGACATAAAATATTATTATATTAAAAATAGGAAACATTAAACTCATGAAACACATCATGAACATTTAATAATTTTAATCATTCTCCCATTTTAATTTATTTACCATTTTAATTATTTCAATCAATACCTCCCTTTAAATAATTGAACATATTCAATCTAATAAAATGATGCGGAATGTTATAATCTTTTCACAATATTATATTTATCATAATTAATTTAGTTTCACGAAATATTACTTTATGAAATCTTTTATGTGATTTATGTCCCCGTAAATGATAAAACACAAATATTTCGATAACATGGATGGATTTATTTAAAAATAAATGCACACACACACTCACAAATATATATATATATATATATATAAGTATAGTAACACCCCATTATTTTAGATATATTACACTTTCCATAAATTTTAATTCTATGATATCTTTTTTTACATGAAACATTTCTTTTAAACGATCTATGAAAAATAGGTGAGTATAATTATTTACTATGATAGTTATCACATAATTATTTCATTTATATTATCCATATAAAAAATTAAATTTATAAAAATTATTCTATATATATATATGTGTGTGTGTGTGTTTCATTGGTTTTTAATTATCTGGAAATTATAAAAATTTCATTTTACTGTAAAATAGTGATGTTTATAAAAAAACATGTTTTAATCCAAAAATTGTTTTTTCTGTTAATAAAATACATTAATTTTTTTAAAATTTTAATATAATTAGTAATGAATATATATTGATAAAATACTTTTACATTCATATAATATTATTTTAGTGGAACAGAATGATGGTAAACACTTTTTGATTATTAAAAATGCGCTTTATAAACATCAATTTTTTCATTTGATAAATTATTATAAAAATAATTTAATCCACTTATAGAAATTGATTATTTTAAAATGTATTATATAATTTATATCATGATATTTAATATAATTTCATATGTTAAAAATATTTTTTTTCATTGTTAATACTAAACACATATAAAAAATATTTACTACCATAACAGTGAAGAGTTAATCATGGTAGGTGAAACAAAAGAGTAATGTGAAAATATTAAATAAATATATTTATCTAAATTCAATTAGATTCTAATAAATAGATCCTACATCATCCTAGATTTCATATTAGGATAATTTTTTTATGCCGATAGATTAATTCATTAATTTATTTTTTCTTTTTGAATAATTACTTATGCGTCCCCTCTATCGTTTATAAAAACACACCACATCTCCTGTCATAAACAATATTAATGAAAATTTTATCTGATAAAATAAAAAGATAAATTCAATAATAACATTTATAAACACAATCCATGTAGAGACCCAAGCTTGAAAAACATGGAAATTACATAACTTTTTCAGAATAATTAATACATAACAAGAACATACACTCAAGGACTGTAATAATTTACTGTCTTTGAAAACTCATAACATAATCTTTTAATCATGGTGAAAGATCTTCAGCATCTCCCATAATGATATTCCACATTTTTTTCTTACCATAAACCCTTATTTAAATCCTATGGAAAATAAAACATATAAAGGGTGATCTCAATTGCTCAGTATGGGTAATCATGGAGAAAATAATACTAATCATATACATTTGAACTTAAAAAACATGACCATAAGGTTTAAACAAAAAAATAATTAGAAATAAATCATGGTAGTACAGAAGGCATTGGTCATAAAGGAACATTAATCATGATAAAATAGCATGGAAATAAAACATGTAATTTTTTAAAACCGTTAAACACATGATATGATTTCCATAGTAGCCAAAGAATGGATTCCAAGACCATCTTAGTGGACAAAGTCCCTTAATGAATCGAGTTCACTCCGCGTTCCAGTCCTGTTGCACTCGAACAGATTAACATGATGTTCCAGCCATGTCTATATCATGTGATATAAATCATTACCCAATGCATTAGAGGGATATATAGGTCTCACCCATCTAATAATGAAATAATTCTTAAGTGTGACACAACATAAACATAAATCATTAATCATAACCCAAAGAATTAATTGGGTTTCATAAACATCATCCCATCAAAACATAATCCATATAAAAAAAATGGATATCATAGCATCATAAAAAAGTGAAAACATGTAAATCATAGAGAGATTATACTTGAAACATAATCATACTAAATAATGTCATCTTTGATGGAAAATAATTTTGACAAAACACATGAAATGAATTCTTGAGGAAAATATCCTTTCTTCTTCAAAATCATTTTATTTTCACAAAATTCCTTGAAATATTAAAAGAAATGTATTTTTTTGAAAATAGTCATGAAATATTTTGGTGGAAGCTTCATGAAAAAAAGGATTTATGAAACCGTAAATATAGATTCATTCCGTATATGTTAAAAAACATTCTTCTCATACTTTTTTCGAAAAAGTCAAAATGTACCTGGTATAGTAAACAAAACAAGGATTCCTTACATACCATGTATTAAAAGTCAAAATGGGTAAAAAGGACTTTAAACATACATGAAACCATTTTTAGAAAATAGGGACATGAATGATAAATATAACCCCAGTAAATACTTACGACTAAACAATCTCAGATAAAAAAGAGATTGGAAAAGTTATCCCTTACCTCATGTCCGATATGCATTGTATGTATCCTAACTTCCTGTATAATGATTTAAAAAATATCATTGAATTATTACAGAATCATATTCATTGTTATGATATCATATATGGTTCACTTATGACTTTATATTACCTTTTCTTTTGGAAATCCCATATTAAAGCAGTGTTTTGGGTAAAATCTATTCCCTTATCGTACGTGTTTCGATTTGTTGTTCTTGATATTATTACTTATATTCTGATTTACATAATTCCAGAATGTAAAACATGATTTATGTCATGAACCTCCTTCACTAAAAGGAGGGATGGGTCACCAGATTTCCAGACCCTTCTTTCTTTATGTTGAGGGAGAGATAATGACCCCCGAGACCCACCTTCAATAGGTCCTGGAGTGGCGGCTAGCACCAAGGGTATAGAGTCACACACTAAATGGAAGGCTTTAACCTTTTTGTTTTAATAGGATTATAATATATAATGTTATATCACAACAACACCAAAAGTAGAATGTAAAAGTAAGTCCAAGAACCACTCCCAATGCATGTTACAATAGTAAAAAAATCCAGAAAGTACAAGTGACTAAATGGGTAAAGTACCAAAGAAAGAAAAATAACTATTGCAACTTCCCCAAAGGTCCAAGCTAGTACGGTCCTGCGCGATCCCCGAAGTCCTCCTCAAAACCTGAAAGCGGTTTTATTTACATAGGGTGAGCATACAAGTATACACAGTTGGGAAAACCAAATACTATCGTGCACAAGTGGGGGAACGTGCTAATGTCCTGTGAGAAGCAGAGAACCAACACTATCAAGGAGTTCATCCATCCCACTCACCAGCCACACTCACCAAATAATGAAATCAAGTAATATATATAATAAGAGCACATCGATGTTTGGGTACCCCGCGCCACTTTCCCACTGGTTATTGGAGACATTCTATGCATCGAACCAATCCCGCCATTCTCACCGTAGTCCCACTACCACACCCTGCCCACACACACTTGGGCCACAACCTCACGCAGTCCCACTGCCAAACCCCGCCCACACACACCAAGGCCACAACTATCACACGTAACCACGCCTACAATCACCTAGTCCAGAACAACCACCGCCACGCCCGAAGACACCTGGGCTAGAAGATCCATTACCACGCCCGAAGACACCTGGGCCTCATCCCGAAAATGCTTGGGAAAACCACCGGCCCACACACACCTAGGCCGTAATCACCACACCACCCCGCCCCGAAGGTTCTTGGGCTAATAATGGACTTCAGGCCATCATTGCCTTCCCGATTATTCTCGGGATATCCGGGAAAGGGAGCAGAAAAGGAGCTAATAACCAGCCACTAATAGTAGTGTTGGGAACCCCCCCCCCCATGAAATGGGGGTGTTCATCACTAAGTACCCAACTTGGGTGGGGCGTGAATAAGAAACACAAAAATAAAAATATATATATAGGTAACAAGCACTCTCCCATGTTTAGGTTTTTTAGCCAGCCTAAGGACCACAATATCAGTCAAGTCTAAGTCGCAATTCTCGCAAACAAAACCCAATTGTCCCATTCATTTTCATGTCCATTAGTGATGTTTAATTATGTTATTCACCTTATTGGGCAACTATTAAGCATATGCACAAGTCCTAGAAAACAAAAAGTCAAACATTAACTACAAAATCCACACCCGGTTCTCTCGTAATGCCACAACAACCAAAGAAAATCCTATGTTACAGCCCCGTGTACAAAATCCCGGAGCCAAAGGTTTCTCAACAACAGACGATTCCACCCCAATTTGTGATATAACATAGGATCCCATCCTCAATTTTTCAACCACCCAGAGCATAACAACATGGGATCCCATCCCCATCCACATCACCTAGAAATCGGCCCATGAAATAAAAGAAAAGAACAACCCACTACCACCAAAACAAAGCAGCTACATGCCAGTACTATCAGATTTAAATGGTTTAACACACTCCATGATTTCAATTTTCTTGTGTTTTAACTGGGATTATCACATAAGGATTGATCCTGGTGCCTCAATTTATTTTGCCGTATATACGTGATTAACCAATTTCCATTTTAACGTGATTAACCAATTACCTTTTTATAGTAGAAGTTCACAATTACAAAACAATCCATTTAAAACATAACCAGGGGTTCATTAGTGCAGAGAAAAAGACCACCCACAACCATGATTTTCAGTAGGTGTATGCCCGCAAAATTCAGAAAAGAAGATCATAAAACCGAGCATCATCATCAATCACATCCCCCCTTCGTTCTTTATAGAATCTGTTCATTATCTTTATTTAGGTTTGGTTCATTCAATTCTACGAAATCTAAAGAATTCCCACCCCACATGATACAAAAAAATGTAGAGACGAAGGAGAAATTTCCTACTTGTTGATCAACGATCGATGCTAAGGCCGGGCACAGAACTTCACAGATAGCGATGCGGCTCGTCCAAACGAAAAGCTGCTCCCATGAACGAAGGGTACTCCTAGCACATGGTGATCAAGTAAATAAGAGACCATGGCTAACCGTGTAGTTTATAAGGTTCGGGGACGGTTGAGATAAGAACGTGAAACCGCGTAAAGATCGGGGGTTGTGGGTTGACCACGCGGCCCCACACGTTATTAAAGGGGTTTGAACCTACGCACACACCAGGATAATTCATTAAATATTTAATTAAAACATTTTTGGGTGTTACTGGGATTTTAAACAAGGTTAAAGGGGACAAAATAGGGTTTAAAACCTATTTTTCTCAAAAAGGAGCACTACTGGAAAATCCCCGCGGGGGTAGGCGAGAGCCATCAGTAACCGCGCTACTAGTAGGCTGAAGCTATCGGCAGATTGAGCTACATGTAGGCTGCAACTACTAGTAGACAGTGCTATCAATAGAAAGAGATACCGGTAGCTTTAGCTACCAGTAGACCGAGATACCGGTAGACATAGTTACCGGTAGGCTGCGACTACCGGTAGACCGTGCTACCTGTAGGCCTACTACTGCTAGGTTAAGGCTACCGGTGGGCCTACCGTTAAGCCAAGATTCATCGAGATTCCCAGACCAGAAAACCCAACACAAGATTTTCAAAAAGTAATGGACCCCAAAAATCCGGTCCATTACAATTTATATACAATATATATTTAGAATATAAATATATATGATAGATCGATAAATGGAATTAAATACACCGTTAATTGAGATGGTAGGTCGTAGGTACGCATGAACGCTGTTTTCGTTTCCTTATTGAATTGAATGGAATTAAGTAAATGAAACACATATGTACATAAATCCAGTATCATTATTATGTAATAAATTTCATGATCATTTATTATATATACTTTATAATCATACTTTAATGGTTAATAATGTAAAATGAATCTCATCGCGTTAGTGGAGAATGTAGTCTGTACATACGCATGAGTGATGATATCATTCCTATAATTATTGAATAGAATTGGATTGGATGATATAATATATCCAAATCAGTATGTTTTTATAATAACCATATATAGTAATTCTTTACACCATTATTCCAATCCAATTATGGTGGTTGTGGAAAAACTGACTGCACCACGACGTGGAGATGGTATTCCGAACGTACGCACGCGCGGTGATTTTGTTTTCCATTGGATGGATAGAAGGTGAAATGGGGTTATTTAATATTTATAATAACATATCAGTATATTATTTATATTGATGTTATTACATTAAAATGAAACAACTATATAATATAAAGTATAATAAGAAGGAAACTTGAAATAATCAGTAGAAGATATTAGCTCTTCTTCGACGTGCCTCCTCTTAACCTCCTCTTAGGGAACTTAATATGGTCTTTGAAGAAAACAAGGACCTATATTAGGTTCCTATGGAAGTGGTTAAGTAAAATGTTCATGGGTTGGCCAAGCTTTAAGGCTCAAATTTGTATGATGTAGAGAGTTAGGAGGTACCCTTTTATAAGGGAGGATAGGGGCACCTTTGGAAACCTCAAAAATATTAATTTAATATAATTTTAAAACCCACATAAAAACTTCCAAATTGACTAAAATCCGAAGTCTAGATGAGATAGGGTTATAATATCATCAACCAATAAAATTTAGACATGTTTTATGTTTATTTTAAACCCTATCATTTTGATTTTTTCTTTTTTTTTATCAATTTAATTTAATTTTTCATAATAATATTCTAAATTTTAAATGGTTATAAATACTTACTTATGTGTTGTGAATTGTCCATAATTGGATACTTTATGGCATGTTAGACCATATAAATTTCAATTTCTAATTTTTAAATATTTTTGTGATATTTATACAATTTAATAATATGTTATTTTTATAAAATATCAATAGTGTCAATTTTGACACTATTCAATATTTGAATTTAAATAAATACCACATAGAATATATGTTCAAACAAAAATATTTAATAGAATCCTAACATGTCATATTCATATAAAAAATTCATGAAGAACATTAATTTGTTCGTATATTATATTTTTCAATATTTGTAATTCCATTTATTTGGTATTTCTCTTAATAAAATAATTACTACAACATTTTTGTATAATTATTTACTAAAAATATTTTTTCATAAAAATTAAAAAACAAATCCTACGAGGACGATAAATATAATAACTTTCATTATAATATTTTTACTTGAATTTATCATCTTAAAATAACACTATTTAAATTGTTATATTTATTAACTTATGAAGGTGACATCTTTGACATCATTTAAACTAAAAAAATATAAATATATTAATCTATTTTATAAGGCTCCAAATGGTCCACAAATCTACCATTGGATGATTATATTGTATATATACTCGACCAATAAGTTTTGGTCATGTTTTTTGGTCTTTTATGGGTATTATAATTTGAATAAAAACTATATTATTGATTTTTTACTAAATAAATAATTTCTACATCATTAATGTATAAGATTTGAATGTAATAAAATATTTATTAAAAACTAAAAATAAATTAGCCTGATAAAGGAAAAACTTTTATCTTTCAAATTAGTATTTATAATCAAATTTATTTTCTTTATAACTATATATTAAAAATAATTTAATTATTAAAGTTTGAGTGAGACATTTCACTTTCCTTTATATAAAATAAATAAATGGTCTTAATCAAATAAAAGTGGGTTCCATTAGATTCCATTTCTACCCAAGTATGATTTAGTGTAAAATATAATCATACAATTATATTAGGACAAGTGTTAGGGTAATTTTATAATAATATATTTACCCTTAATTATATGATTTACCTTTAACTATGGTAAATAAAATTTGTCGTAGTTAATATTCATAATGACTAAAAATAAAAAGTATATTATTAACATAATTTTTACCTACTAATTCCAAATATGGAATCCATTTTTTTCAAATTTAAATCACAGATTTTTCAAAAATTAATTTAATATTAATCTCATTGTTACGAAAATAAGTTTTAAAAGTTAAAATATTCCAAAAGATTGAAATGATTTTACCTATGAATTCAATGTAAAATAAATGATAATGAAATAAATTTTATTAAATGGTAAAAATATATTCTATTTATACTTTAAAACCATTAAATATTATAATTTAACAATATAAATTATTACAACGAAAAAAGTTTTTTTAATTAAAATATATCGTGTTTTTACTATTCATTAAAATATGAAAGTTATCAGAATAATATGAAAATTTTATCCAAAGTAAATTTTTATATAATAATACCAAAGAAGAATTTTCTTTTTCCAAATTTAACTTAAAAACATGTCAAAAAGTGGATTTAATGTGGCTGTTCCATCAAAATGTGGAAAAACTGCATTTTTTAAAAAATAAATATTTTACTCCAAAAAATTATTTTATTCTCATACCATGTTCTAGAAAATTTATAATATTAATAATAATTTTATAAAATTAAAAAAGTAGTTAATATTATTCATAACTTCTAGTTCATAATAATATTATAATAATATATCATTGTTTAGTGAAACCCGGTATTACGTACTACACATACTATCGAGGAAGGTCACTATTGTGTGTAATCCAAGCCATGTCAGGGATGTGTGTAGTGAAAATCCCTTTGGTGTTGTGTTTAACATAATAAAATTATATTTCAATTATACATTTATCAAAATCTATACTTGGTGTTGTGTAAAATAAATTTTATTCTAAAGAACTTGAAATTGTGTGCATCACAAACCAAGAATGGTGTTGCATATACTACAAGCTAATACGATGTTGCATATATCAGAAGCTAATCTTGTTTAAGCATACAAAAAAAATCAATGAAATTAAAAAAATATATCTCATAAAATCTAGGGGTGTTACAATCAATATGTTTTTTCTGAATAAAAACACCATCCATATAATGCTTTGTGTGAATTATAATGGAGGTTGTTCAATAATAAGGTATACATCTTAATTGAGTATTTTAATTTTAATCCATCTTTATCCTTATTAAATTATACTAAAATATTATTATATATTTAATGTGTTAAATCCAATATATTTATATGACTTTAAGATAGTTTTTCAACAATTATTCATTTCTTTTTCCATCAGTTGAAAATTAAAAGCATCAGTTATGTGTACATGTGGGCTACAACATCACAAAGCTAGGTATTTCATTTTTCATTTACAGAATTCATGGAACGTAATTTTTAAGTATATAAATACTATTTATGATATCATGAAAATATTAATTCATATTTAATATTATTATATAACATACCTTTATTAAATTATGAAAATTGAAAATTGAAAAGTTTCTTAAATGAGTATGTGTCGATTGCTGCACTCGCATAGAGATATGGTTCATTTTATAAAGTTTTCAATTATGGTTGGTTGTTATGATGAATATAAGTATTATATATGAAATTTAAGATATATTTATTGTTTTTTAGTTATATGATTTTATTTAAATTTATACCCATACCTCAGATAGAAAATGATAATTTCAGTACTACATACATGTAGACCGCCACACCCATGAAGTTATGTGATTATTTTTTCATCGTTGTATTATAAAAATAATTATAAAATCATGTACAATGAATTAATTCGATACATAATAAATTATTATAATTCTATATATGATTAAACCAAGGAAATTTTACATTTAATTGAACCACCATACAAAAAAATTCTTTCCAAATAAACCTATTTTCACCCAAATGTTCATTTAATAAAAATATCCTAATAAAAATATAAATTTAAATTTTTTTGTTTGGATACATAATTATTTTTATAAATAATTTTTTTAAATATATATATTTTATGTCAATATATTTTATATATGATATTTTAACATGTATGAATCTTTATAGGACTTTATGTAAGGTTTTATGTTAAATTCGAATTCCTTTTTATTACGTTATATATATAATTTAAATTAATGGAATAATATTGTTTTTATACATTATAGAAAATATTCTATATTGTCCTATAAATATTCCTTGAATTCTCATGTATTGATATCATTTTTTTTCTTGGTACTTAAAATGTTCCTGAAATTATTTTTAATGAAATTATACCTCATTTCCTTTTTGGTCAACCAGAATATAATCCCTATATATTATCATCCAAATAATTTCATGTATTTCTTACTAATACATGAAATTGAATAAAATAAAAATTTTAATAACCATAATATTCATTTAAAATTGTATTTACTAAATCTTATTAATAAATTATTTTCCAACTATTTTTTGTTTTTTTACCAAACATTGTATGTAATATATTTTGATTTGTACTGTAGGAAGAGATCTTCCATCATCATGCACATTTTTTTGATTCTATTACATGTTTACATTGATATTATCTGGTAAATTAATTTTTTCTATTTAATATGATTTTGAATTAAAATAATCTAAAATGAAAAATAAATTTTCCTCATGTGTTTAGAAAATATTTGTAATATTCATTTTTTTAATTTTTAATGTATATAAAATCCTCTAAGTAGTGTTATGCATCACTAGAGATATAAAAAAATAAAACCCTCCAATTAATCATTTTGGATGTTTTTTGATTATGATGAATAAAGTGTGATTCTATGAAACAATTTTTTTTCCTATAGGTTAGTTAAATTATGAATAAAAAATTATGAAACATGTTTTATAACCATAGGATTTTTTTTGATGAAATGATCAAATGTTTATGAAAACTAGCTATTTTAAATGGAATATGATATGATGATATAATGAATGTTTTATGATCTTTTGGAGAATATATATATATTGTTTTCATTATGTGATGTACGATCTTTGAATTATATAGCACTAAAATGAATTAGGAACAAATGGATACCTCAAGATATAATAATTACTAAAATATCGAGTGCACCAAGTTCAATAAGCAACTATGCCCACTATAATTTTCTCAAGAGTAAACCATGACTAATGAAATGATGGAATTTTGAGTGAACCAAATCTATTATGATAGTATTGTAAATGATACCTAACTAATGCAATTACATTTCATTACTGATCTGTAAGCCCAGAACCAATGCCTTATGATTTGGATATATTATCAATAATCGTGAATGGTCATTGAGAGTTATAGAAATTTATGAATAATTTAATTTTATGGATAAAACCTTATTCCATTATTCACTATTAATGATCCTTAAATGATAGAGTAATAATTTTGTATGCTATGATTACGTTCATATAACCTTATTCTTATCTTATACTCAATTTTGATCATTGATTGTTATCTCTTAAGGATATCCATATTATGAATATAAAATTAAACATTCAATTTCTTTCATTCTATAGTTTATGATGAAAATTTTTACGTAGGGGATGTATATGACGTCTAATATGGTAGAATAATTTTATTGGCATGATATATATATTTGAAGAAATAATATGATTTTGTGTTATATCAATAAAGAAACTATACCTTTATGGTTTTGGGGAATTTATTATTATGAAGTGTATAGAATATTATTTTATAATAATGTGATATATATTTAGGAATTTAGTAGTTCACATATATTGGTATCAAATAAGGGTTTATTTATTTTTTAAATTTATTATTATATATGATTGTTGAAAACCCCTGGAGAAATATCTAATTATTAGAATAAATATTAATGTTTAATTAAATAATTGATTGTGTATTTTGTGAAAAAATACATCACTATATTGATACCATAATGTGGATATGAGTGTAGCACAGATGAACCTAATGAGAACCACTTTGAAAGAGGAAGGAATGTTATTAACTAGATCATCACCATTCAATGATGATATGGTGTAATATTACATATCTGGCTAGAAACTCTTATGGTTTGTGTTAGGGGTAATTATAATTTTCATTTTGTACCATTATGATGCTTTAGAATAGTTATTGACCATGAATGACCTTGAATAATCATGAGTTTTAATATATTAAACCAATGGGGTGTACTAACCCAGGTATATATAGAATAAAAAATTTAAATATATTAGAATTTATGAATACGATATTAATTTTATGTTTAATATGACACCTTTTCCAATATTTTACAATACACACATTATAAGGTTTCTCTGAAAACTTACGTTGCACACAACATTGAGTTATACAGAAAAATTAATTAATAATATTATTATTTTAATTGGTAGTTAATTCCTAGACATTGGAATGGAAGGAATGAATAATATCAATTGTATTTTTAAATATATGTTACAAATGTATAAATAATGATTCATTGGTTACAAATTTTATTTCAAATATAAATAAAAACTACATGAATATAAAGGATGGGTTTTTATAAAAATCGATTTAAAAGAGAATCATTGTGTTTTCATATCACAATTTATGTATTATAATTTAATGAAAAATATATGATATATATTCAATATATTGATTTAAATTCATATTATATGTATTCAAGATATGATATAATGAGAATTTCAATTAATAAAATAAAATAAGTGATTATCTAAAAATGTAGTTTTATCCCCTTTTGATTGAAAACACTTTTTAAATATTTTTTTGGTAAATTTTATATATTATATTTGACAAAATAAAATTATTCTCTATAATTAAGACATCAGAATATACTTAGGATGATATTTTGGTATTTTTCAACTAAAGTTCATTTTTTAATGAATAGTGAAAAAATACAACATGTTAAATCAAAACTGTAATTTCATATATTTTATCTATATAGTCGGATTTTCCTTAAAATTAGTATTAATGTATAATTGGATTATATTTTTATATTTTAATTTAGTTATGGTCATTCTATGTAATTTTTAATTTTAATTGGACATAAACACATGTCAATCTTTTGATAGTTATTACTTCTTAAAAACCAACTTTTTGTTTTTAATTGCAATATTAAATTTTTAAATAATTACTAAAAATTATGTGTTTTTAATTTGGAAAAACCGTTTCCATATTTAGAATCATGAGGTACATTATATTTAAGTAGGTACCATTTATTTTTAGCCATTATGAAAAGTAACTTCAATAATTATATTATTTACCATAATTAACGGATAAATATGGAAAATAAGGGTAAAACATAAAATTATAAAAATATTAAACCATAATAACTCATGTTCCAATCCTATTGGATGAGTGACGTCTGACCATGGGCATCCTTAGGTCAATTTTGGGACCCCATGGAGCCACATGTATGTGAAATTGACATTATATTGGAATTGATTTAATGTATTGAAAAATGTAACATTAACATGTATCGTTTAGAAAAAGAATTTTTATATAAAGTTATATTTGTAATCTATTAGACTATAAATAGTCATTAGAAATCTAGAAATATTTACATCATCATGGTATTTTAAAAAAAATTAGACATCAAATATATAAATTTATTTTTGACACAAGAGGATGCAATGATTACATTATTAATGAATGATTTAAATAAGTGAGACTATAAATATTAAAATAAATTTAAATTGAAACTTTCTATTCCATAAACAAATTAATTGATGGTTATGAACTTTTATCTTTGAATTAATAATTTATTTTTTGAAATAATCATGTTGATATATATTTTTTAAAAAGTCTTAATAAGAATAGAATGAAAGTTGACATAAATGAGTTTTAAGAAAAATACTATTTTATTAAATGATATAATAGACCTAAGTTATAATATATTTCCATATGTATTAGAAAATGTTTATGATTTCAATGATGAACCACTAAAGGTTCGACTATTATTTTATTGTAACTATATTATCCAATATTATCAATATACAAGAAGACATCGTATGAGTCAAATTTGATAAACAATGGTTAAACCTAAATGATAAGGAAAAATTGGTGACCTAGAATTGTCTAAAAACTATTAGATTCAAGGTTTTAGACCCACCAAAATATTATATTTTATATAAATTAGTTTGTGACTCTTTGAAACCGAAAATCATTTATAATTAAAAAATATTTCAATACCTTCATAATGGGCCCCTCCTACCTATTATAAATGGGAATCACCTCTGTCATGACCCCCTCCCCACTATGTGTACCCCTTCTGGGCCTTCAATGTGAGAAGGGAGATAATGAACCCCTTGTACTGTCTCCAGTAGGCCCCGGGTTGGTGATATGAACCGAGGGTATAGTAACACAAAAATGAGAGGCTTTATCCTCTGAGAGAACACATACAGAAGAGAGAGATAAGATAGAAAACAACCAACACCCACTCAGAACTAGAATATAAAAGAAACCCAAGTGCACATATGTAATTTCATGCAAAAGTACTATAGCTGGATGTGAAAAACTACAAGTACCCAAAATAAAATAAAATAGTTGAAACCACAATCTCGAACAGCAACTACAACCCCAAGCTCGTAGAAACAAGCTTGATCTCCAACCAGCTCCAAGTGACCTGAAAAATAGATTATATATACATAGGGTGAGTATACCAGTATACTATGTAGGATCCTCCCCAAAGCCTCTTGTGAAAAAGTAAAGAGAGCATACAAAATCACAGTGAGCAACAGGTGAAACAATATCATTTCCTATGCAGGTATAGTAAGTTCCCAACCTCCCCATGGGTACTCTCACCAAGTAACGCATACAAGAATATAGAATATATTAATGAATATCAAGGGTAACCAACTACTACTTCCCCACTAGTTTTCCACTTTCCCCAACGTCTCACGTCCTGATCATCTCTCTCCAAAAAAAGCTTCACCGCAGAAACCTGGGAGATGAACCACAATATGCACCTCATGCAACACAAAGGCATGCCCGCAGACACCTGGGTGAAGCAACACACAATCCTCACAACCAAAAGTAACCAGGTACTTTCCGGGATCCACCAAATCTCACATTACGTGTATCATACGTCGGGTATTATACCTCAATCCATTACAAGCCATACATGGAGTAAGGATCCTCAAGTCATCACAACCTATACACGTTACACATACAGTAGTCCATAGAATACTATATCCAGAATATGTGTATGGGAATAACCACAAGCCATTATATCCCTCTATGCACATATATGGGGAAAACTAATCGTTGTGCCTGATAACAAAAATAACTACTGAGAGAAGAGAGAGGGGACGAAGGGGTTAGTCAGCCATTCACCCTCCCATGGGAATGTTGCGGAAAACATCCCCCATGGCTCAGAATCCCCGGGGTGTCAGTTTCCCTTTCTGGCAGGGTGGAGTAGCATATAGAAACACAAAACGTACAAAATATACTATATCTCAAAACCACACTATGGTAATAACCTATTATTAGACACAACTGCAACTAACGTCTCTCAGAATCCAGGCTACTACTTCTAAGACTAGGTATTCTATAATCACACAAACATTTAAATAACATTATTATATTACATCATTCCCGTTTTATTAGTTCCATTGTATGTTAATTAATTCTTTAAACATTAATTAACCATGAAAAATACCATAGTCAATTTCATTAGCATCACAACCAAAGTCCATTGTCCATTTAAAATTATAACCTCATCATTCTGTTCCAGTGAACTCCAACCCCATGGGTTAACACCATTTATTCAAAAATTCATTACAGAAACACTTTCCCATATTCCCAAGCATTCTAGAAAATCATTCTATGCTACTAACATAAGGTGATCAATACGGTTATTAGATGTACTACCCGTTGAGTCTTTTCCGCCTATTACAAGAGCGTAGACCCATCCTCCCTGGAGAAGATAAACATGGAAAGTACGTGGCATACCCCGCGCGTCTTCGCCTTTTTCGGAAGAAGGGTAAGCAAGACCACCAGCATTGAGTAGTGGGGATAGGTAAAGTAGATAAACAACCAAAGAACCAGAAAACATCCAACAATCACATCCATCCCACTCCATCATCCCTAATGTCCTCTCTGACACTCACATGGATAAACCGATGCATCTCACCACTCTAGGAGTCATCTAATGCCACAACCATAAGGTCACCATTCCCATTCATATCATGACACCCATCCAGGATCACGTCATAACAAAACCAGCAAGAAAAGAAAATATCACATCAATTGGGCTATTAGCACTATAACAATCAAGTGGGTAACTCAGAACCATGCAAGGAATTATCAAACAATAAATTATTTAATCCATCTTGAATTAACAGATTTAATTAATAAGTTACAAATTCTCGAAACCTAATTAGTAATCTATAAAAAATTATTTAACATGCTTACTTCACCAATTTGATTAACATAAAATTACAACAAGAACCAGATTCGTTCACAGCCCTCTTTATCTTTAGCCAAACAAATATCAATTAATCTCGATTTACGTTCTTTACCGATTTTCATCTGGAACAAGAATAGATATCACACTATCTAGGAAAACACAAGGCAACAACATACGATCAATATCAATTTATTTATCAGGTTAAAATATTTATTTTTTCAATTCCATTGTCATACAGTGGGATAATACATTCTAACATTATAGTTTCACGTAAAATAAAGAGATGCAATGAATCCCTTACGTCAAAGGTTTTTTTGACAAAAACCACGAAGGTCGAATAACGCTCAAGAATACAGGGTAAATTCTCTGAATATCCCCACTTATATCTCTTCTACTAGAATGATAAAGACCAAAGATCATCATATTTTGCATCGACACAATTAGATCTACCCATAACAGACGTTGGACTATGAAACGGAGAGAAGAGGAGAAGTAGATCCATGTGGATCTAAGAAACCGAACAAGAACGATCACATACCTCAAGAATATGGCTTTGATTTTCCCAGAGAAGCCTTCGAATCGCCTCTAGAGTGATGATAGAATCCTCCTTGGCATTAGGTGAAGAAAAATCCTGAGTTAGGGCTGACTAAGAGCATAAACGAACCTTTTAGAGTGAAAATGAGTTTGATTCACAATTTAATGATCTAATTTAAGTGCCAGCACGGTTGACAATCTGTGTTCTAACCATGCCGTATCCACTACCTCGAACACCCCTCTCGTGCATTTTGGATGCACGGTTAGACAAACCGTGCACCTCCCGTGCGAAAGCTACTGCCCCTAGACCAACTATGTGCGATTTGGCCGTACGGTTTAGAAAAACTTTGTGCCGCCTGTGCAACAGTTATTGCCCTCTAGTTTTCCATAAAAGTCCACCCAAATGCACCCCAAGTCAACATGACCTCCTAGAACACCGATAAAACCACATTTTCACAATGTAATGGGTTGGAGAGGTCCGTGCCATTACATCAGATACCTCTCAAAACATTCTCGTCCTCGGGAATCCAAAACACACCTAAAGTGAAAATGAAAAAGGGTCATAACAACCATGCATCGAGATACCTCTCAAAAGAGAGAAAGCCTCAAAAGCAAAAAAGGGAGCCATGTCATAAAAATGAATGTTTCATGACCACATAAGTTACATAGATTCATGAAAATAGTTTAACATCAAACAACTCAGGGTACTGAGAACGTATTTGTGACTCATGTTCCAAGGTACTCTCCTCCAAGACACAGTGTCGCCACAAGACACGAACAAAAGGAATAGAACTCCAGCGCAACACCTTATCCATGTGGTCTTGGATCTCCACATGTCTCACCCCAAATGTTGCATCATCTTCAACATCGATCTCTCCCCAATCGATGATGTGAGAGTAATCATGAAGATAACGATAGAGTTTTCAAACAAGGAAAACATCTTGTATCTGAATCATCTGTGGGGGATGTGCTACTCGATACGCCACAGTCCAACATGAGATAACACCACGAAAGGCCCAACAAACAGGGTAAAAATCTTACTTCCGCATCCAAACCTTCACTGCCCATGACGGGGAGTCACCTTTAGAAACACATGATCCCCAACATTAAAATCTAAGGGCCTCATTCTTTGATTAACATATGATTTCTGACAACCTTTCATAGTCTTTATCCTCCCAAGAATCACCTAAACCATCTCTGTTATATTCTACACTAGTTCTGGTATGAGAATTGTTGACTCTCCGACCCCAATTGAGCACAACGGAGAATGGAAAGGCCGACCATAAAAGGCTTCAAACGGTGCCATACTTATGGTGGAGTGAAAAATATTATTTTAAGAGAATTACACCAAGGATAATTGCCTCATCCATGAACCTCTGAAATGAAGAACAACTGAGCATAACATGTCTTCAAGAGTCTGGATGGTTCGCTCTGTTTGACCATCCATTTGAGGATAAAAAGCAGTGCTAAGGCATAGTCGAGAACCAAAAACATGTTGGAGACCTCTCCACACCCTAGAGGTAAAATGAGGATCTTGATCAGAAAATATATTCATATGGACTCTATGAAGTCTCACCACCTCCTCTAGATACTGCCTCAACAAAACTTCCACTGAGCATGACTCCTTGATTGCTATAAAGTTAGTGGATTTTGTTAAACGATCCTCTACCACCAAAATAGAATCATGTACTCCCAGACCTCAAGGTAGACCAGTAACAAAGTCCATTGATATATCCTTGCACTTCCACTGAGGAATATCTAATGGTAGGAGAAGACCGCCTGGAACACGGTGTTCAGCCTTCACCTTCTGGCAGACTAAACATCAAGACACAAACTCCGCTACTGCAAGCTTTAGCCCAGACCACAAAAATATCTCCTCAGGGCTCGGTATATCTTTTTCACACATGGATGCACCGCTAAAGGAGAACTATGAAACTCTCTGATAACTATCTCACTTTTCATCAAGGGAACAAAAAGTCGTCCATGATACAACACTCAGTGTTGTTCATCCTCTGACCAACCATTAGGGGCCTCACCACAAATAACTCTTCCTCTCTAGACTTCCACCTATAGATCTCCCAACTGGGACTCTTCTAAAATTTTCATCAGAAATGATTGTACCATCATATGAAAAAGACAACCTCTACCCGCACTTCTCCCATATCAATACGTAATACTGACAGTTATTCCATTACCCACCAGGAATCCCCGGATTCACGAATAGTATCACTAAGTGACATTTGGCTCAGCGAATTTGCTACAAAATTACCCTTTCATGGTGTCTAAGATATTTCGATGTTGTATTCCTGCAAGAAATCCATCAACTGACACTATCATAAGTTGAAGTCACACAGGGATAAAACATACCTCAAACTCATATGATCAGTGAAAACCACAAAGCAATCACCAATGATTTAATGTATCCACAACTTCATACCACACACCACATATGAAAACTCATGATCATGGGTGGCATAGTTTTATTCATGGGGAAGAAACTGCTGAGACCCATAAGAAACAACTGAACTATGCTTCATGATAACACAACCTAACCCCAAATGTGAAGCATCACATAAAACATCTAACTGAACTCCCTCAGCTAGAAGAAAAAGGACTGGTGAACTTACAAACATCTCTTATAAATACTTGGAAGCTTCCTGACACTGAACATTTTATATAAATGATAGATCCTTCCTAGTAAAAGCAGTTAGTGGAGTCGCTACTCATGAGAAATTGGTTACGAACCTCATGTAGTAGACTATGAGACCAAGGAAACTTCGCACCTCTGAAACTATCTCGGGGGATTCCCAATACACAAATGATTCTATCTTCGATGGATCCACAAGAAATCCTTGTTGGCAGACAACATTCCCCACTAAAATGACTTCTAGAGTCCAATACTCACACTTCAAAAACATCTCGAACAACTAATGTCGACGAAGAACTCCCAAAACGGCATGTAGATGTTGTGCATCCTCCTTTTCAGATGTGGAGTACACAGGATGTAGTTGATGAAAACTAGCATGAACTTGTCTAGGAACTCATGGAACATAGCATTAATCAATCCCATGAATACATATGGGTCATTCGTCACACCAAATGGAATTACAACGAACTCATAATGCCCATGACGACAACATAACACAGTCTTTGGGAAATCCATGTCATTCACATGCATCTAATGATATCCCAACCATAAGTAGATCTTTGAGAACCAACTTGCACCCTTCAGTTGATCGAATAAGTCATCAATCCACGAAAGAGGATCACGATTATTTATTGTCACTTTGTTTATGCGACTATAATAGACACAAAACTGCAAACTGCCATCAGACTTCTTCACGAACAAAACTGGTGCACCCCATGGTGACACACCTTTGGCGAACAAAACCACACTGTAACAGACCATCAAGCTGTCTACGTAGCTCTCGTAACTCAAAAGGGGCCATCCTATACGGAGACATATAGATAAGAGACTCTAAGGGATGTAGATCGATCCCAAAATCGATATCTCATAGAGGGGGTAATGCTACAACCTCTTCTTGAAAGACATTAGGGTACTCCTCCCTGACCCTAGGAAACACCAACTGCTGAACCTCTGACGAACTCAGCACTATCTCAGCCATCATGGATGATATGAATGGAATGCTCCTATGACCCATTTGATGATATCACTCACCACTGAACACCACTTTCTCTCCATCATCACCAATGAAGACGATCTTCTTCCTGAAGCAATCCACGATAGCTTTCAATGAATACAAGAAATCCATACTAAGGTTTACATCATATCTTTGTATTCGGAAACATTTGAAATCTCCCCAAGAGCGGTGTTTCCCTAACACTTGATCACAGTTTCTATATACTTCAACCTATTCCGCCCGACCTCCATCTGGAGTAGTCAACACCAATGGCACTAGAAGCCTCTCAACCACAAGTCCCAAAAAATGGACAAGGGTCGGTGATATGAAGGAGTGTGTCACTCCTGAATAAAATAAGGCATACAACAAGTTATAAAACAAGAAAAGGGTACCTCAAACGATGTCTGTCTCACCTAGAGCTGGCGAAGCTTGTGCATGAAGTTTAGCATGACCTCCTCTACAGCCTCTCTGACCTTGATGATGACCACCACCATGGCCGCGCTCTGCTCTCTGAGGATGGGGAGCATCATGGGGTTGTCCTCTACCTTCCCCATCTAACCTCTGCTGATCTAAAGCTGGTGCAACTGGATGTTGCTGCCAGGGCTGGAACTGCCTCAACAGAGGAACCTGAAGTGTAGCGCCCATTGCATTATGACTTCTCTAAAAGGTTGCGAACTCTCATTGCTGATGACCATGACCTCCACAATAAAAAAAGCACCTGATCCCTTGGCATAGGCATGATAATTTCAGCCTCTGGAGAAACGAGATGTGAAGAGATGGGGCCTACTCCCTACTAAACGAAAACACTTCTGCCCTGAAAACCGGGAACCCCATAACACAACTCTGCTTTATGAGGGATCATGATGATCCCCCACTCATGATGATCTAGTCCTGGCCGAGGACCTCTCGACAACCTCTGCCCTCGTCAGCACCTTAATATATGTCTTCATCATAAATGGGGTGACCTGGCGCTAGATCTATGGACACAAAGCCTCCTTGAAATTTCACGCCCTAAACTACTCATCTGGTAATAGGTCTAAATCATATCATAAAAGGTTCTTGAAACATATTTCATACTCTCGAATAGTAGTGCTCCGTTGTTAAAGGTTTTGAAGCTCTTGGTGACTGGACGCCTTTACAGTAGAAGAAATGACTCAACTATAAACATGTCTCCGAACTCCTCCCATGAGATCACTGATTCCTCACGATCCCTGAGGATAAAGAACCACCACTTCTTCACTGATCCACGTAGCATAGTCACATCCAAGGACACCCAGTGCTCCTTTCGAGCATGAATCGAACTAAAGCTAATCTTGACCTCCTCTAATTAGTACTCCATAACTGCATCTGAAATGGATCCCTCTCCCTCATGCAGACTATAGCGCTGAAACTCTCAGAGTGTCTTCGACCAAGTGTCATTGTCATCAACATCTACCCGGCGGCGATCTGCTGAAACAGCCTGCTGGACATTTTCTAAGAAAACCTGATGATGACATCAACCTAGAGCCATACCTATAAAATAAGAAACTGTTAGAGCTCTTAAAACTAGAATATGGAAGTCTAAACATTAATTAATTAATTATTTTCTTTTATTCATTTCAGGTTAACCTATCCCAAGGTCTACCCATTCAAACCTAGGAACAATGAAGAATGGTTCATGATCCATTCCTAGGTCTCTACCGTGAACTAGTATTAGCTTGTTTAGTAGCCATTGTAAACATAAAGGTCCATACATCAGATCATAGGGGTCCCTAAAGGCATATGTCTCAGCCGTTCTCCTGTGTTTACCACATTCTAAAAACATGAATGACACTGTTTCCCTACCAACCCATGCAACCTCACCTATGCTGAATTCCAAACTCAATTCTATCCCTCAACTAGACCTCGGATACCACTCTGTCACGACCCCCTCCCAACAAAGTGTACCCCTCCTGGGCTAGTAATGTGATAAGGGAGATAATGACCCCCCGATTCCCGCCTCCAGTAGGCCCCGGGTTGGTGACTAACACCGAGGGAATATTAACAAACAAATGGGAGGCATTACCCTCTAAGAGAACACATGCCGAAGAGGGAGATAAGATAGACACCAACCAACACCGACTTAGAACTAGAATATAAAAGAAAACCAATTGAACATTTGTAATTTCATGAATAAGTAATACAACTAGAAGTTAAAAACTACAGTACCCAAAAGAAAATAAAATAGTTGCAGCCACAATCCTGAAGAGCTCCTGCAACCCCAAGATAGTAGAAACCAGCTTGATCTCCGAACTGCTCCAAGTGACCTGAAAAATAGTTTATATATACATAGGGCGTGTATAACAATATAATCAGTAGGATCATCCCCAAAGCCTCTCATGAAAAAGTAAAGAGAGAATGCTAAAGCACAGTGAGCAAAAAATGAAACCTTCTCGTTACTTAGTCAGGTATAATAAGTTCCCAACCTCACTGTGGATACTATTACCATGTAATGAATACATGAATATAACATATAGTAAATAATATCAAGGGTAACCCACTACTACGACCCCACTGGTTTTCCGCTTTACCCCAACATCACATGTTTTGAGCATCTCTCTCCAAAAAGGCTTGCCCACAGACACTGGAGAAAACCACTACAATGTTCACCTCATTCAACATAAAGGCTAGCCTGAAAACACCTCGAAAAAGCACCACACCATCCTCACAACCAAAATTATCCAGGTAGTTTTTGGGAGCCACTATAGCTCGCATAACGTGTATCAAATGTCGGGTATTATACCTCAATCCATTACAGCCCACATACTGAGTAAGTATCCTTAAGCCATCACAGCATATACACGTTACACCTATAGTAGTCCATAGAATACTATATCAAGAAGATATGAGTGGGAATAACCATAATACATTACAACTCTCTATACTCATATATGGTGAAGACTAACCAATGTTCATACCAGCACAAGTAACTACCAAGAGTAAAGAGCATGGACAAAGAGGGTAGTCAACCATTCACCCTCCCATCGGAATGTTGGGGAAAACACCCCCCCCCCCTGAGGGCTTAGAATCTATGGGGTGTCAGTTTACCTTACTGACATGGTTGAGTAGCCTATATAAATACAAAAAGTATAGAATATTCTATACCTCACAACCAAACTATGGGTATAACCTAGTCTTAGACACCACTATAGCTAAAATCTTTCAGAATCCAGGCTGCTACTTCTAAGACTATGTATTCTATAAGCACACAACCATTTAAAGTGCTTTATTAAATTGATTCATTCCCTTTTTATTAGTTCCACTATACATTAATTAATTCATTAAACAATAATTAACCATGAACAATCCGATATTTAATTTCATTAGCATCACACACAAAGTCCATTGTCCCTTTAAAATTGTAGCCTCATCATTATGTTCCAGTGAACTCCAACCCCATGGGTTAACACCATTTATTCAAAAATTCATTAGAGAAACACTTTCCCATATTCCCAGGAATTCAAGAAAATCATTCTATTATACTAACATAAGGGGATCAACACGGTGAGTAGATGTACTACCTGCCAAGTCTTTGCTGTCTATAGCAAGAGCGTAGACCCATCCTCCCTGGAGAAGCTAAACACATAAATTACATGGCATACCCCGCACGTCTTCATCTCTTTCAGAAGAAGGGTAAGAAAGGCTAGTTGCCATGATCAGTGGGGAAAGATAAATTAGATAAACAACTAATGAACCTGCAAGAATCCTACAATCACATCCATACAACTCCATCATCCCTAGTGTCCTCTCTGAAACCCACATGCAGAAACCGATGAATCTCGCCACTCTAGGTGTCATCTGCTGCCATAACCAAAATGACTCCATGCCCCCACATATCACAACACCCATCCGGGATCACATCAAAACACATGCAGCAGGAAAAGAAAAAATCACATCAATTGGGCTATTATCCCTATAACAATCAATAGGATAACTTAGAACCATTCAAGGAATTATCAAACAATTATTTCATTAATCCATCATGAATTATCAAATTTATTTTGTAAGTTCCATATTCAGAAAACATAATCAGTAAGATATCACAAATGATTAAACATGCTTACTATGACAATTTTATTAACATAAAATTACAACAAGGACCAGATTCATTCACATTCCTCTTTATCTTTAGCCAAACAAATATAAATTAATATTGGTTTACGTTCTTTAGTGATTTTCATCATGAACAAGCATAGATATCACACAATCTAGGAAAACAAGAGGCAACAACATATGATCGAAATCAATTTATTTATTTGGTTCAAATATTTATTAATTCAATTCCATTGTCATCTAGTGGGATAAAACATTTTAACATTACAGTTTCATATAAAAGAAAGACAAGCAATGAATCCCCTACCCCAAAGGGTTTTTTAAGAAAACTACAACAGTCGAAGAATTCTCATGAAACTCGGGTTGATTCTCTAAAAACCCGACTTAGATCTCTTATCCTAGCATGATCAAGACCATATCTCATCATATTTGGTGTCGACACAATTATATCTACCCATAACGGACATAGGTCTATGAAACTGAGAGTAGATGATAAGTATATCCAAGTAGATCTATGAATCCAAACAAGAATGATCACATACCTCAAGAATCTGGCTTCGATTTTCCAAGATAAGCCTTTTGATTGCCTCCAGAACAATCGGAAACCCTATTTGACCTTTAGAGAAGTGAAATATTGAGTTAGGGCCGCCTTGGAGCTTAAACGAACCTTTTATAGGCCAAACTAGTTATATCCAAAATTTAAGGATCTTATTTTAGTGCATGCACGGTTAGCCCAAACAGTTTGACAAACCGTGCGCTAACCATTCGTTAGCCAATACCTAAACCACCCCTTTCTCATAGTTTGGCCGCACTGTTAGACAAACTGTGCGCCTCCCGTGTGGAAGCTACTGCTTCCTAGACCAACTACGCTCATTTTGGACGCACGATTTAGACATACCGTGTGCTGACCTTGCGAAATCTATTGCCCTATAGTTTTCCTTAAAAGTACACCCAAACACACCCCCAAGTCACCTTGACCTCCCAGAATACCTCTAACACCACATTTTCACAATGTAATGGGATGGAGTGGTTCGTGCCATTACAACATTTTCACATTTAATCACAACTATTACTCCCCTTGGATCATCCAGAATATACCCAAATATTCTAAAAACATTCATCTATTCTCCCTAGAATGTGTAACTTTTTCAGAAGTTAATTCATGAAATCCTTTAGGCTCAAACCCATGGGAGTTTCCTAATTTAGAGTTAATGTCTTCTCTCATGTTCTTTTAATTTATTTTTCATCATCACGCTATATTCTATTATTATTTTTTTATTACATAAAAAAACCAGTATCATCAATGTACTAGGAATTTTTAGGAGATTTTTTCAAACTACACTTACAAACACCTCCATCTAATGGATACAAACATACTGTTTCCTTGTACGGTGAACTGCTGCCTCATGAAGCGATGATTTATTGATTTTCTCCTAACACAACTAATGGTATCCATTATGATGGAACTATATTTATATTTTATATATATTATTTTTATATCATCTATATTCTTCGGTTTTTTATTTAAATCACACATCTATGCTTGCTATATTGTGTAAATATGATAATTTCATTTCAGGAAGTGTGTACTACCACCCCCTCAAAGTAAAATGACTCATTCATTCCATACATGTAACATATAAAGGATGGATTTAATTAAATTATGTAACATATAGATAATATTATTTTATATAGGAATTATAATATAACTATGTATCATTTAGTTTTCATTCCATTAAATATGATAATGAAATGAATGTAGCATTCATGCGTACATACGACTAATCGTCTTCATGAATGGTACATTTCATTTATTATCTACAAAAATTATTGAATATTATAATTACATATATACAAGAAATATATGATATTTAAATCATGAATACTATTATGTAGACAGTTTAAATTTTACCACATGGAAAATTTGTAATTATAACAAGATCATTTTTGTGCCATGTACCCACTAATGACAAAATGAACGATATTAACATAGATAATTGTTTAATTTTTATAATGTGGTATTAATTTATATAAATGGAACAATAAAAATGTAAAATATTATTAATCTAGTATAATTTAACTTAAATTTATTATTCTCGATGAACAAGAAACATACGTGATGAATCAGAAACAAGGTAAGGGAACCATTCACCATTCTCTTATTGTCAAAAACATATTTTATGTCTTTTCGTTTAATATCCATTTCATTATTTTGGGATATGTTATTATATCTCCTTATATCTTTAAATTTTACATCCAAGTGAGGATAGACAACTTTCAATCCTATCAACTCATTTTATGAATTATAAAGAGATGTTGTTTGGCTACCGAATTTTCATAAGGGAACTTTTTAACCCAATTTATATTCATTGGGTTAATCTCCAACTTATTTACAATGTCATGCTATGGTCATGTGAGAAATAAATTTTGATTTCCTATAATTTATTTATACTTTCTTTTTGTGTACCTATAGTGAATACACATAATTGATCTAATTTCATTACAGAAGGATCTTTGTATGGTGCTTCATCTCAATCTCCAATCATTGAGAATATTTCTATATTATACACCTCATTATATTATAAAGTTTATAATAAACCCCATTGAATTTTATTTTCATTTGAATGTATTATTTTTTTTGGAAATCATTTTAGTAAATGATGAATTTAATGTTTTTAAATAATGCAGTGAGAACAAACTTTCTACCGATGCGAGCATTATTTGATATATATCTTCCTTATAAAACCATAATGATTTAAAAGGAAAATAAATACCATATAATCATATTACATAATTTGTTATTGAAATTTTTTTAATGGATTGAGTATTTCAATTTCTTGAAATGATTTCTTGTGATTTTAAAAGAAATGTTATGAGTGAAATGATAATATTTTCATTATTTTATGTGTTATGATTATATAATGGTATTTGGACATTTGACGGGTGATTTTTAGATAAACCAATGATGGGTGGTTATGTGATAAACCAAATTACGAGTTGTATAGTGGTAAACCATGGATGGGTGGTTACGTTATAACCCCTAATGCATTGGGAATGGCAGTCGGCCATTTGGATATTTCATTTTGTGATATATGTTGAAGTCGACTGTATGGTTATACCATATATGTACATTTATCTCCCATGATACCTTTATATTCTACATAGTGATTTTTATGGGATTTATTGTAATATTTTGGTTAGAAATAGTGTAAACAACAAGCTTATATTTAGTGAATGGTTTTTGCAACTTCTTAAAAGTTAAAAGTATTGATTTATGATAAATATTTAATGGTTTACATTTTTTTTAATGAATATCAATTTTCATTCATTACGTATCCCTTAATAAGGATTTTATGCTCATCCCATGTTTTGGAAAGACTAAGAGTTTACTTGAAATTTTCAACTTATATCTAGATTATGTACTATTTAATGTTGGTGCCTCATAGTTTGTATCAACAGAATTTTTTATACAACATTAGAGATTAGATGTTTTCGTTAAACACATACTTAATATCTATGTCTATTATTTTTGTGGAATCCTTGTTTGATAATTTTTTTAGATCATGGAATGTTAGTTACAAATGAAAGCAAGAGGATCCCAAACTACTTTCTTATCACTTCCTGATTACAAGCTTACAAAAATTATTAAAAAGTCATGTTCGTATGATTGAGATACATTTTCAAGCATACAACTTACTTTCATGAAGTTGTTTGAGATATCAAACACACCCAATATACCTCGATACCATCGTGGATCATGGGTGGTATTTAATCAAATTCTATATTTCCAATATTCTCATATTTTCATGAAAGGTACATATTATCATTTCAATTTCTATTATTTTACCTTATCAACAGATTTGGAATCATGTTATGATTTTGAAAACGGGATGAAGAAGGAGACCCTAGCGCAATCTATTTATATATTTTTTAAATGTAATACCTCAGTACATACTTATGGTATTTTAAAAGGACCATTTACTGAATGTATTAAATCAAACTCATTCTGACCATTTTATAAAAATTATGTTTTATTAGATGTTTTGAAATTAAATTTCCTATATGATTAATGTCAGAAACTATTTTTTGTGAACCCCCATATAACCCATGTTGTATAAGGTGTATTTGGATGAAGGAAGAAAATGATTTTGAAGGATCGCTAAATATTTGTTGTAATTCATGTACATTTTACCTATGTTAAAAAGCTGATGATGACTCCATGAGGACACCATGGTCATGGTATTATGAAATTTCTATTTTGAATTGTTTTATTTTATCATATGGATGTGAAATAAAAAAAATTCAACATATATAAGACTTTATGAATTATGATGTTGAGGTCATAATGAGTTGGGATGTAAATGATAGGTATCAGAAAAAATTTGATATTAAAACTTGTTAGATTTATTTTGTAGTTTTATAAAAAGTAAAAACCATAATATGGGTGACAACCCGTCATGTACGACAAGGCTGCAGGAATCGAACCCACAACAGAAGGGCGAGAAGGCCGCACTGCCTACCACTGGACTACGTGAACTCACTGGTTTGTATAACTTATTATGTTTAGTAAAATGGTTTTATGGATCAAGAATATGATTATTTTGGGAAAACATGTTTTATAAAATTTATATCATTAGTATAGGAAAATAATTTGGTGATTATGTGATAAAGGTTATTTTAGAAGATGTTTTCTCTTTCAGGAAACTATACGCCTAAGGAAAATTGAATACTATGGGATTTAATTTTAGGAGTAATGGTTGAATTATATTTTATTTTAATATATATTTTAATTATAGACTTTTATAAATTTGGATTATTTATGGAAATGACTAACATATATTTCAGAATATGTGATTAGGATAATTACTTTAATGTATGGTGCATTAGAAGTAGTAAATTTTATAAGGAGTAAATGTTATTATTTATTTTGGAAGATTATGTGATCAAACTCTTCTGAGTTATGGGTTTCATTATTGATTTGGATTTTTTTGAATAATTTTAATGGAAATTGTATAGTTAATGGTTGTTGTTGAACTTAGGGTATTATTTGTTAAATTTTGGAGATTAAGATTGGTATTTCTTTTTATAAGGGATAATCCATTTTTGAGGTTATCCGATCATGAACTAACCATATTATTTTGGTTAATGTATAAAGATAGAGTAAATATATATCTCATATTTTATATATTATTTGATTCTTTAGATACTGATTCTATCAATTTTTATGTGACCAAGTCATCTTGAATACAAAAAGTTTGGTGAAAATATGAGTTTGTGATAAAAATATAGTAATGGATGAATGTATACAATTCAAGTAAGTTTTTTTCCTTGTGTTCATAGTCAATTTCACAAATAAATACCTCAAATTTATGAAAAGGAACATAAAACAAAAACTTTTTCCGTTCAGTTGTCTTACTCGGGAAACAAATATAATTTATCCCATCAAAGGTTTATGGTTTTTTGGTAGTTAACATTATCTTGATCATGTTTTCTATCACTATATATCAGAACATAATGGTTAGTATCTCCTCCATATCCATGCTTTCCTTCATTTAACCCTAGTATGTGTTATCTCGGGTGACCTATTTAAATTTCTTTCTTTCTTTTAAACTGATATTTTTAAGTTCTTTTTCTCTGATGTAGTATTTTCAATAAAGTTTCTGGTCCCAATTTTATTATTGTGATGACACAATTTCAAAAAATATGGAAGGATATAATGATTCAGGTATTTATAGAATAATACATTTTCATATATATTAATATTTTTGAATAAGATATTAATGTTATTTTAAAGTGGACACTTTTTCTCATTGCATATTCAACATGCAACAATGGGTTGTTACAAAATCTTACATTGCACACAACATTGATTTATATAGTAAAATAGTAAAATAATATTATTATTTTAAATGATAATTTATTTCAAGCCTTTGGAATAGATTAAATGAGCAATATGAACTAAATTTTTAAAGATGGTTCACACATGTTTAAATAAGGATTCATTTGTCACCAAATTTATTAGAAATGGAAATAAAAATAAATTGAATTTAAAGGATGTGTTCTTATGAAATCCTATATAAAAGAGAATAATTGTTTTTTAATATCACTCATTATGGATTTTAATTTAATTAAAAATATATGATATATATTCAACATAATTATTTAAATTTATATTATATTTTTTCTAGATAGGATATAATAACACATTCTATTTATAGGATAAAAGAAGAAATTTTCTAAAACTATAGTATTACCACCTTTTGATAGAGAACCCTTCATAAATCTAGTTTTTGTCAGTTTTTTATGATTTATTTGAAAAAATAAACTACCAATATTGAATCAGGACATTATAATTTACATGGGATGAAATTTTTTATTTTTCATATAATGATACATTTTTAATTAATAGTGAAAAAATTCAACATTTAATTTAAAAACTATCATTTCATCTAATTTATTTATATAGATTGATTGTCCATTTAATTTTTTTTAATTATAATTGGATTATATTTTTATCATTTAATATAATTAAGATCAATTTAAGTAATATAATATTTTAATTGGACATAAACATGTTGAATTTTTTTTTAGTAATTGCCTTTTTTTTAAAACTCGCTTTTTGGTTTTGACAATGAGAATGAATTACAAAATAATAATTGCAACTTCTATATTTTGAATTTAAAAAAATGGATTCTATATTTGGAATCAAGAATTCCAAATTGCGTTAATAGGTACCTTTTATTTTTAGACCTTATGAATAGTATCTAAGGTAATTATTTTATTTACCATGATTAAAAGGAAAATATGGTAAATAAAGGTAAAAATAATATTATAATAATATTAAAATATCCTAACACATCTTCTAATACTATTGAATGAGATATTTATGACCATGGGAATCCATGGATCGATTTTGGTACCCCATGGAGCCACCTAGAAGTGAAAATGAAATTTTATAAGAATAAATTTAAAGTAAATATAACTAAAAAATTAACATATATCATTTAGTAAAACAATTTTTATATAATATTATTTATGTAATATCGTTGACTATAAATAGTTATTAGAAAGATAAAATTATTTCCTACATCATTGATTCCCTCCGAATTCGGGGATGACATCCTGGATGGGAGATTCAAACATTCCGATCGGTTTCTAATGGGTTTGTTCGTAGAACCGGAAACATCCAATGATTCCACATCCATTTGGACCTACTTTCCAAAGGTAGGCGCTCATTTGCTTGTGGACTGATGAGGCTTACGAATTTTCATTGGTCTAGAGGATGGGAGGTCGGACTCATCACACCTTTCTGAGGGGAATTATTGTCTATTCCGGGACTCTCTTTATAGATTTAAGTTATGTTCGTGAATCCTTGTTACATTACCAAGTATAAAATGAGATTTCATTCAGTTTTGACAATCAATGATTAAATATTTAAGAAATTTATAGAATATTTTATATGTATTTGAGGTTCTTCATCAACAGAGAATCATCTATATCTATTTAGAGATTCTTGGTCAATGGTATCCTTCAAAACATTTATATAAAAGTCTCTTGGTCATTATGATGACCATGCTGGTTTTAAAGCCACTCAGTGGGGCACTTGAAGTTTATTGTCATTCTGAAGGAAATGAATTATTTCAGAGTTGGGATCGAACCCGTAGATGGGCTACCTACGTATCCTTTGTTTTGGAAAAGGAATCAGAACCCACGTAGTTCGAATAAAGAAGTATAATGTTTATGATTGATGGCTCAAAGAAGGATGTCATAATTACTTTTACTCTCTAAGCTCACGCGAGTCATGCTCGGTGTGAGAAACAAGAGGTATTGGTAATAAAATAGACAATTGGTCCATAAAACATGTAATCATAAGAAATGGTTTGGGGCTTATGTATGTATGACTGCCCAGATAAATGAAGGTTAGGATTTACTTTAGGGAGAAAATCCAGGAACATGGTCCATAAAGGTATATGTGCTTCATGGATATTTGAATACTCTAACTTGGGACATATTCCTGAAAAGGAAACCCAAATTAGGAGAGGATTGATAACTAGGTTTTACTCCTGAGAAGGAATCCCAGATCAAACGTAAATTAGGATTGGTTAAAGAGAAATTAAGGGACTTGGGGCTTACTCCTGAAAAGGAAGCACAACATTATGACTGGGACTTATTCTTGAAAAGGAGGCCCAGGTTAGGGGACTTGGGGCTTACTCCTGAAAAAAGCCCAAAATTATGATTGTGACTTATTCCTGAAAAGGAGACCCAGGTTAAGGGATTATGACTGAGACTTATTCCTGAAAAGGAGACCCATGTTAAGGGATTATGACTGGGACTTATTCCTAAAAATGAGGCCCAGGTTATGGATTAAGGTTTGGGGATTACTCTTGAGGAAGATGCCCAAATTAAAGGACTTATAACCAGGGATTATTCCTGAAAAGGAGACCCAGGTTAAGGATTCATGTTTAGGGCTTACTCCTGAAGAGGATGCCCAAATTAAAGGACTTATAACTGGGGATTATTCCTGAAAAGGAGACCCAGGTTAAGGATTCAGGTTTGGGGCTTACTCCTGAGAAGGATGCCCAAATTAAATGACATGTAACTGGGGATTATTCCGGAAAAGGAGACCCAGGTTAAGGATTCATGTTTGGGGCATACTCTTGAGGAGGATGCCCAGATTTGGAAACTTTAAGAATTTGGGGATTACTCATGAGGAGGATGCCCAAGTTTGGAGGACTTAGGACTGGGGATTATTCCTGAAAAGGAGACCCAGGTTAAGGATTTAAAGGATGAGTTTAATGAATGAACTCTCAATCTTTAGTGACATAAAGATATGTAAATTACTAGGTTTTGAGAGATATTCCACCAAATTCCTTTCAGATAAGGAAGTCAAATCAATAAATCATGCCATAAATGGATTTGAAGAGTGTCTTGATGACTGAATCTTAAATAGGAAATGAGTAATGGATTAAGAGGGGTAAAATGGGAAAGATGGGAACCAAAAAAGGAAGGGGCGCGCAAGTCTTGGAAGACGTACAAGTACTGCGTGGGCACGCAAGTATTGGTCGCACAGGTATACCTGCTCGACATGTGTGGGGTACTTGCGTGATGTTCAACCAGAATTGAAATACTTGGGCGACTCTTTATTAAAGCCTTTAGAATCCTCTTGAGGTTCTTCCAGAAAAGGGACGGACAAGTTCTATCGAAGGAGTAAGGCGGCGCGCAAGTGTGACCACTTCCCTTAAGGGCTGGCCAATCAGGCACGCATGTGTTGATGAATTTCAACACTTAGGCCTTCCTTCTTCTCTTTAGATCTTCCGTTCTAGGTAAGATATTACCTTAGAAGTGTTCCAGAAGCTTTGAGAAGAGACTTGGGCGTCAGAAGCTTCAATCCAAGTTTCGGGAAAAGATCCTCCCGAATGGGGGGCCCACAGGGTCTATTTATAGGCAGGAGAAGACCCCGGGCGGTTACCGGGCGATTTATCACTTAGGTCACGCAAGTGACTTGTGCGCCAAGGTGCGTCGCGCAAGTGGACTTGCGCGACTATGAGAAAACATGTGCGGCCTATGGGAAAAGTTCTCCTTGTTCATCCCTTTGTCGATTTTTTGATGTTTTCTTCAATGGTTTGAACCATTTTAATCTCAGATCTTCCCTTTTTCCAATCTTGTGATTCTGTGATGGAAGGAGCGTCAACAAAAGTCCCACCTCAGAGTTGGATCCAGAGAGAAATGAGGATTTGACTCTGAGGTAATCAAATACATCCAAAGAAATAGTGGCGCGCAAGTGTTCAGGGCGTAGAGGGCGGCGCGTAAGTTCGTGTCGTGCAGGCTTTGAGCGCACTCTGTACGGCGCGCCGATAGGCATCCTGGCCTATAAATACACAGCTTTTGGCCGTGTAGAGCATCTGATCCTGAATTTCTCGAGCTCTCGCCGCGCAAGCTATCTTCGCCGCGCAAGTCTCTGCTTTCCACTGTTTCCTCACTGCCGCAATACTCTCAAGGTAATAGGACTTGCACGGTGATACATGCGCGAAAAAAACTTGTGCGGCACATGTAACACTTGTGCGATATCTCCATACTTGCGCGCCTTAATGACTTAGCCATTTTTTTGGATTTCTTTTACAAAGTTTGTGGAAAATAAATCCATTTATGAATTAATTTATTCAACTCTTGTGCAGAATTAATGGCTCTTAGACCCGGATTAATTGATGAACTGGCTAGAAAGCAGATAGATGATATGATGAACATCATTGGCCATGATTATTATACTGTCAAAGATAGCACTCTTCCGAATTTTGCTAAGTATCTGAAGAAATATCATCTCTACTTTCCTCAAAGCACTTATCTACCTTTGTATGGCTATGGTCATCTACAAGAAGTCACTATTCCAGAAGTAAAGGATTATCTTCCATTTTCATGGTTACAGAATTATACCAACTTTTCTTCAGCAAATATCTCAGGTGCTGGAGTATTTATAAATGCTGGAACAGTGGAGAAGGCCTATATGATGCATCATAGCCCTTGCACAGCAGATCTGAAAAAACATACACCTGAGCTTCAACCACATTGTCATCCTTCGATCTTCCGAAATGCTCAGATGGATCAATCCAAAGGCTGGAAGAAAAGTTGGGACTTCCGTCTTGGGGGAGGTGTGAAGCCAACTTGGATGTGGGCATACTGGGTGCGACAGACCTGCGCAGAGTTTATCGAGGATCTGAAGAGAGATGCAATATATGAGGCTGTCTGGGTTGGGAAAACATATGTTTACAGACATGACAACTTCATGCCAGAGATACTCATCCATTGGAGCCCATCAACTAATTCTTTCCATCTGACTCATGGAGAAGTAGGTATCAGTTTGTGGGATGTCCCCAAGATCTCAGGGGCTCCGATTTTGGGCGATATGTATGATGAATTCATTCCTCCCAAGGTGACTTGGAATGATTCAGAGAAGACTCCTGCTTTAGCTCGAGAATTATTTAAGATCTTCCACAAGATCAAGAGTTCAGAGACCTCATTAACTCATTTTAGAAAAGATATTCATCTGGAAGAATGGATGAATGTATTTCTCATTAAGAAGAAAGAGATGGAACTAAAAGAAAAAGGATACAAGAAAAAGAAATCCAAGGATACCAGGCCCAAACGTCCTACCACCTATCCAAATCCTGAGAAGAGAGGAGTTTCTGGCACATTCTGGCCAACTCTAGAAGCATGAGAGTTTGAAAAGTGGCGATATGAAGTGAATCAAAGAATTCCAAAGAAAACTCGTCTGGAGGGTTTCTTGGCAATGTGGCTCAGTGTTTATCTCTTGTTGTTCAGGGATTCAAAGGGAGGCGTTTGGACAGGGACCTTCATCATTGCGGCAACATTGGATGAGGGAAAATGATTGGGTTAGATACCCCCATTTTAGCAAAGATTCACAGGAGTTTACTTCATGTCTTCATGGGTAAATCTCCTTTAAGAATAATGGGACCATTCCATGTTTTGTGGGGATGGATCGCCACTCACTTCAGGACTTACAATGTACAGAATGAATTACAAATTCATGGAAGCGCCTTCAGACCATCAGTGCAAGCATTCTCTGGAATTGCTTCATTAGATGTTAATGGTTATGACATGAAAGTGAGGCTGATCATGTTTAAGGAATTCAACTTCTTTCCCAATGGAAGTCCACCATCCGGGCGGTTTTTTGATGATGGGACAACCCATTTGGATTTGAGGGCATAAATGCTAGCTTGCAGGGATGGGGTGTTAGTAGCCAGGATTGATGGAGAGATCATATGTGAGGCCTATGCTCCATATTGATTTGCACGCCAATTCAAATGTCTGCAGCAGATTGATGTATCCCCTCTAGTACATGTCAGGTTAGAGCAACATCTGATGGTTGCTCGACAACTATGGCTGCTGACATCAAGAGAGAAGACCGTGGCAGTATATGATCTACCAGTTGAAAAAGTGACACATAATTTGACTACATATTATGTCGAACACTGGATAACATCATACACCAAAGGGATATTGAATCACCTAGTATATCAAGTGGGAACGAAGAAGAGGAATGTAGAGAAAGAAACCCTTCCTCATGAAGTTGATGCTTCCTCACCTGAAATTTGTTCAACAGACTCTTATTCTAGAACTGATTCACCGGATTATCTTGATGGGGATGATGAGGCACAATAGGCAGCAAAGCGGTTTCGTGCCCGATATAATCCTCTTGCCAGAATTAAAATACCCACTCCATCAACTCCTGGTGAGTTGTTTCATTATAGTAATTCTAATCACTGCTACTTTATAAAGCAATAAGTCTTACTTTCTTATTCCCTATCTGTAGCTGCATGAGCTGGGAAGAAATTAAAGTCAAAAATTGTAGGACCTTCCCCACAGCCTTCATATCTAAGAACAGAGGCTGTTCAGCTATGGCAGGTCTTATACTGTGGTACTGAGACCGCCTGGCTGTATTTGTGTGAGGGCCTACAACTTCCTGGAATAGGAAATCTTATGGCTTCTAAAAATATTCAATATGAAGATAACCCCAATGAAGTGCGAGCTTACATCAGAGAGCTGGAAATGCTCATATATGCCACTGATGATTCTGTTCCTATCACCAGGTGGGTGAAGGAAATGATTGATCGTGGTGCCACTGAGGGGGATGGTGGTTCTGGAGATGAGGAATGGCAAGAGTACGTGGCTCCTGAAGATGTAAGTTTCATTTCCTTATTTTCTCTGCAACTTGATTTCAGTTGAAGCATTGTTACTTAAGGAAGTTATTTTCTTCATCATGCTGCTTGCAAAGAAAGGAACTAGGGTTCCTTCGCCACAGTATAGCCCTGGTGGTACTGCTTTTGGGTCTGTTGCTGATTCTCCTCGTGAACCAGGCAAGATATCTCCAGGCCAGCAGGCCATGAATGAGGCGCTGGACATAGCCTTCCACTCGCCAATCCAAGTGCCTATAAGGGAGAATACTGATACTCCAAAAAAACAAAAGAAGCAAAGGAAACGAAGGAGGAAATCCAAAGCTAAACTCTTTATTAGCAGCGGCATGTCCTTCGAACAATCATGATTTTATACCAATAATCACATGGTTACTCATATTTCTGAGGATTGCAGGGGCTTCTTCAATTTCCCCCTTGAGGGAAGGGACTGATCCTCCTTCAAAGGTCGTGGAGGGTGCTGTAGAACAATCACAGACCCAAGCTAACTTGGCTACTCTTGGTGAAGAGCTAGCATCCATTCCCAGTATCCCTCCTGCTTCTGAAGATGTTGTCCAGGGTCAGGTGTTGCAGGACGTAAGTCAGCAAGAAGATGTAACAAATGCCTCCACTGGTGAGACTAACCAGGATTCTGAAATATCATTGGATGAAATGATGAATCAAGGAATGACTTTCAAAGAATTTTATGATCATTCTAAGTTGACATGTGATTTAGAAGACCTTGGTCGTGAGTGCTACCCTTCGCCCAATTTTTTTTTAAAATTTACACTTCTAACCATGACTGACAATAATATGCAGTTTCATCCGTAGAAGCTGCTGAACTGGGAATGCCTGAAGAGGGTGTGGACATTTATGTCAACCCTACTATTGCAGAAAAATTAGCTCAAGTAGATCTAAACAAAATAAACCCTCCTGAGACCCATCTTGAAAATCTTGTTGAGACTAGGAAATATGGGGAGAAGTCTTCTCAGGATGCTGAACCATCCTTGGGTAAGGGATAAAAATATTTGTGACTGCACATTATTCGCAAGACAATCTATTCTTTTGTTATCCTTTAAAGCTAACTAAATCTTTTAATTAATCATGCAGGACCATCAACTACAATGACTAAATCCAGAGGTGAGGCCTCAGCCTCTACCCCAACAGGAATTGAAAGTGAAGAAGCACAAATCAGGGGGGAAAGAGCAGGACATGGAACTTCCTTAAGTGCGTTAATTCTAGATTACATGCCCCCCTCCGACGATGATGTTGAATTAGATCCAGAGATTCTTAAAGCGTTCCGATTTTCACAACGTAAAGCATGGAACAACATATGGAACATCATATCTGGGTTGCCTTTAGAAGACCTACCATTGAAAATTCCTCGATTGTCATCCCAATTTGTTATACTAGGACTTGGTGGTTTTGGATATGAAAAAATCCATGCCACGGTGAAACAAATCATTTTCAGGAGGGAGCAGGCGCAAAAATGTCACGAAGATTTGATCAGAGTAAAACTGTCAGTCAAAATAGGTGAATTTAAGGCTGTGGTATCCCAAGCTGAAGATGATTATACTGCCATGATAAAGGAGATGAAGCATAAAATCAAAGAAAATGTCGTCCATCAGGTGCAACTCTAGCAACAGTTAGATGCTGTTATTGGGGAACTTGATCAGCTTAATAAATCATTGGACGAAACTCATATGAATGGCAGGAAAGCCATCACAGATGCTAAGAAGGCACTTCATCAAGCTGAAAAGAGTGAAGCTGGTCAATTGCATGAGCTTCAAGTAACTGCTGATAAATCTCAGGATGTTGTAAATCAAATAAAGACTTATGTTGACAGTCTTTTGTAATTCTTGAAGAAGAGAAGAGACTACAGTGTGTGGATGTCCTTCTATCTCCTGTGTATCAATGAAAAACACTTTCATCTTCAATCATTTGTACCTGCATTCTTTTACTACCTGCTTCAAATTTACTTAAACCAATGGGCCTAGTAATAATAGTTTGATTTTTATTACGATAATTACAAATAACCCTATAAACATTGAATCTTTTAATTTCTCAATATTACCTAAATCATACAGAATGTATGTTTAGTGAGCTGGAACTTGAATTTTATTCATAGTTCCTTTGTCTTTTCTGGGCAGTTTAAAGTCATGCATGCCAGACATAAAGGGTCTATTGTTTAAGGTTGAAATAGCTTTGACCGAAATTGATTAGAATTGACATAATTCCTTGAAAATTCATCTAAAAACATACTACCATACTCAAGTATGAGGGAAAATATGTAAGCTATGACTTAAGAATATTTGAATCTGAGGAATGATTTGAAAAAGAGCTAAAAGGCATTAGAAGAAGTAGTTTCCAAGAATGAAGTTACCATTATTTAACAAACCCGTTAGGGGGTTGAATTATGCAGGGCCACCTAAGGGCATTGGATGCATAGTTAAATAAAATAGTATCTTTTGGCTAAAAAGTCTGTTATGTAGACTGTTTATGCTAGGCCACCTATGGGCACGTGCTGCATAGGTAGGAAAAATGAATTCTCAGAAATTTACTTTCCTAGTGCTAAAAGCCAGTGAAAGTTTATGGAGATTCAAATTTTCTAAAGTATATAGTTTGTTGTATGGAAAGAGGTAATTGAATATGGAGAAGATATTTCCAGACAAGATTATCGAAGAACTAGATGAATATCACTCCTACGAAGGTCTG
The DNA here is from genome assembly GCA_963277665.1 of Viscum album. NCBI lineage: Eukaryota > Viridiplantae > Streptophyta > Magnoliopsida > Santalales > Viscaceae > Viscum > Viscum album. Next base: position 48,273,409 of record OY728143.1, on the reverse strand, counting down.
ACCCAAACGTAGGGAAGATGAATAAACCATAGACTTGAATACTTTCAGATCATGAAAAAGGATATGGGACAAATATGTTAAGGATGGCTATTTTTTGCGGATCCCTACATACTGTCATTTAAGACAAATAAGGAAAAAAGAGGCATTCTTCCTAAGAATGAAGTTACCATCATTTAACAAACCCGTTAGGGGGTTGAATTATGCAAGGCCACATAAGGGCATTGGCTGTATAGTTAAATAAAATAGTATCTTTTGGCTAACAAATCTGTTATGTGGACTGTTTATGCAAGGACACCTATGGGCACATACTGTATAGTCAGGAAAAAGAATTCTCAGAAGTTTGACATTTTTGTGACTAAAAGTCATGAAAAGGGTTATGAAGATCTGAAAACATTTAAGGTTAGGATTATAACACATAAAGATGGTTATTGTCCAATGTATATAGAGATACATAGGTCAATGATAACCATAATCATGTTGTGGATGGGTCCTGAATTGAAATTTTGGACTTCACTACATATCTCATAAGAATGAGAATCAAGCCATACATAGTTCTTGAAATGAAGTTTAACGTCATGCAGGACGAAAGTATGAGAGATCTTAGTTTAGGGTCATAGAGTTCGGACCATAATAATGAATACACAGTGTGTGTTTTCATGAGGACTTTTCAGCCAAGGGACTGAAGGAGAAATTTGGGGTTAGGCCCAAAAAGGCTTGGGGCTGGATTCGAGGGATACTCGAACGTTCCTACGTATCCCATAAGGATCGGAATCAAGCCTATGTAGTTCTAGAACTACCCTTTGTACAAATTTGGTTCGTACATGTGAAGGGTGAAAGGGGACTTTAGTGCAATGATGGTTTACCCCGAGATAAAAAGTTTAGGCATTACCATGTATGCACATAGTCTTTTGAAATGAAACATAATTGAAAAATCAATGTAAATAATGGTTCCCTCTCAAATGAGGAAATCAAAGAGTATTGTAGTTTATTGTCGTACCAGACAAAAGTGTTGTATAGTTTAACGCCGTATAACAAGGAAGAAACTGAATCAAATGTAAAGATATTGATTCTAAGGGCAGTTTCACAAATAAACATCGTATGAGAAGAAGGTGAACCGAAGTGAAGAGATTGTTTTTGGGCTTGAACCTTGGGAGGTTGCCTATGTACCCATCCTAGAAGGCAATGATCAAAGTTCGTGAAGTTCAATTAAATAATGAATTAATGATCAAGTTGTTATTGGGGACAACGACCTAAAAAATGTTGTTGGGACTTATACATGGTTAGCGGCCCCAAGAGAGTGTTACGGTTGAGGTTTTCTCTAAGCTCACGTGAGTCAAACTCGGTGTGAGAAACAAGAGGTAACAACAACCTTATTGATGCATAGTTTAATGTCATGTAGGACATATAAAGGGACTATGCAGGTTAAAGTCTTGCAGTTAGGACTATTGGTGTTGCACAGTTTAGTGTCATGTTGTGGGGACATAATACAGTTCAATGTCATGTAGGACGTATCAAGGAATTTCTGTACAGTTTAGCGTCATGTAGTTAGGATGATGGGGAAAATACAGTTTAACGTCATGTTGGACAAAAAGGGGGACTGCGCAGTTTAATGTCATGCAGTAAGGACAAAATAACACACCATTTACGCCATGTTGGATGCATTGGGGATTTTTCTACAGTTTAGTGTCATGTTGGACAAAAGGGTGAATAGTTTAAGGTCATATATATGGACCGTGGATGGTTCAGTTTAATGTCATGCTGGACATAAGTACAGTTTAAGGTCTTACAGGACCTTTGATGATTATGTAGTTTAACGTCTTTCTGGACGTAAGGGACTTTCAAATAGTTTAGGGTCATATGCATGGACCATGGATGGTGCAGTTTAATGTCAAACAGGACTTTGGTGTAGTTTAAGGTCATACAAGACTTTTTTAGGGATTTTTTCACAGTTTAACGTCGTGTGGGACAAAGTTGTAGTTTAAGGTCATACTGGACCATTTCTGTATAGTTTAATGTCATATAGCAAGGACGAACTGGTGCTGCACAGTTTAGTGTCATGTTGCGGGGACATAATGTGAATACTTTGTAGTTTATACAAAATATTTCTTCAAAAATCTGGCATTAGTTGGAGTATTAATGAGGTCTCCATCCATCGAGATTAATGAATAAGCTCCATTGGAGTAGACCCTATGTATTGAATAAGGTCTTTCCCATTTTGGCTCATGCTTGGGAGGTTTCTTTCCTGGTATCATTGGGGTTCTGAGAACTAATACCAATTCTCCCGGAATGAATGAACGAAGACGAACTTTTTTGTTAAATGATCGTGCTATTCGATTCTGATAGATTTCCATGTGGTGCAAAGTGCACAATATTTTCTCATCTAACTGTTCCAATTCATTCAATCGAATTTGGGATTGCTCATCTGTAGATAACTGATCACAAATGGCTACTCTGAGTGAGGGAAATTGAAGATAACTTCATCAAAACCACGTTTGTAGAGAATTTTCTCTAGGTGGTTTGGGCTATCATAAAGAGTAAAATTGACCACACGTTTCCAGATTTGTTCTTTCTCGGCTCTATCAGGTGGAAGTGTTCCATTTTGAAGGTATTCCCTGATAGGTGACATACATCCTTTAGTATGACCATACGGTTCAGGAATGGGACTAATTTCATTAATTTCCTCTGTTGTGGCTAGAACATAAGGTGAAATTGCACGACGGTGGGAAATATTGATGGTTGTCTCGTCCCGATTTGGATCTGCTAGAGCTGTGGCTATATTAGCCAGCGCATCAGCTTGAGCATTTTGGGATCTTGGGACATAAAAAATGGCGGTTCTTAAGGGAATTCTTCCATTAACACTCTGACGTAATCAAAAAAAGGGATTAATTCTTCTTTTCTGATGGAATAATCCTCATTGACTTGTTTGATTACCAGTTCTGAATCACCTTTCACCTTTAAGTGATTCACTAGTGCTTTAAGTGATAACTCCAAGCCCGTGATAAGAGCTTGGTATCCGGCTTCATTATTGGTACCACCTTCCCATAATAAAAAGGAATAAGGTAACAATTCCTTATCTGGAGAAATGAGTACAATTCCTAAACCAACATTGTTGAATTTAGGATTTTCCATTTTCTTCCCTGTTGGACTTCTGGAAGCACCATCAAAATACATTTCCCATGTTTGAGGACTCCCTTGAATAGTGAAAACTTCCTCATCAGGGAGTTCAATATCTGAAGACGTGTCTTCCAATGAAGGATGTTCAGTCAGGAAATCAGCCAGATCATGGCCCTTTATTGCCTTTTGAGATGCATACTAAATGTCGAACTTCTGCAAAATAACTGCCCACCTTGCTAGACATCCTGTAAGCATTGGACGACTAAGGATGAATTTGAGTGGATTATTGAGAGAAACCAATTGGACCTCATGATGTTGCAGGTAATGTCTCAGTTTCTGAACTGCAAATATTAATGCCAGGCAGCACTTCTCAATACTTGAATACCAGGTTTCTGCTTCAAGCATAGTTCTACTGAGATAATAGAGGCTATTTTCATTCCCAACATCATTCTTTTGAGCAAGAAAGGCACCCAATGATCGCTCTAGAGCTGTCACATAGAGGATAAGTGGTCTTCCTTCAACAGGTGGCATGAGTACTGGTGGACTCAAGAGGTATTTCTTGAGAACATCAAACGCTTCTTGAAATTCTTCAGTCCACTGGTAAGTGACTCATTTTTTCAATAATTTGGTAAAGGGTAAACTTTTTCCTGCCAAATTGGCGATGAAATGCCGAATATAGGCTAAGTTTCCTTGAAGTCCTCTTAATTCATTAAAATTATGAGGAGGTGACATACCAAGTATTGAATTGGTCTTCTCAAGATCAACTTCATTACCACGATAGCGTAAAACAAAGCCGAGGAATTTTCCTGAGGTTACCCCAAAAGCACATTTTAAGGGGTTCATCTTCAAATTATGTTGTCGAAGCTTGTGGAATATGACTTCCAAATCATCCAAGTGATTAGAACGTTGTTTGGATTTAACCACCAAATCGTCTACATAGAATTCAACAAACTTCCCTAAGAAAGGTTTGAAGATACGATGCATGGCGCGTTGATATGTTGCACCTGCATTCTTTAAACCAAAGGGCATCACCCGGTAACAAAACACACCTAGAGGGGCTCTGAAGGCTGTAGATTCCTCATCTTCTGGGGCCATTCAGATCTGATTATATCCGGAATATCCATCCATGAAGGAAAGTACTTCATATCCAGTCGTCGCATCAATTAAGAGTTCTGTAATCAGAACTGGGAAATCATCTTTAGGACAATACCGATTAAGATCTCTGAAATCGTTGAAAACCCTAATTTGTCTGTTCTTCTTCTTTACAGGGAAAATATTAGCCAACCACTTGGGATACTGAACATCTATGATGAAGTTATCTTTGATCAGCTTATCCACTTCAGCTTCAATTTTTGAAGCAAGAGTTGGGTGTGTTCTTCTCGCGGCTTGCTTAAATCCTCGATGTTCTTTTGGTAAACCCAAATGATGAGTAGCACCATCAGGATCACGCCCAGGTATTTCTGTATAGTTCCAAGAAAAAATATATTTATTTTTCTTTAGAAAAGAAATATACATCTCTTGCTCTTCAAGGATCATTGCTGCACTAATTAAAGTGGGGCGTGGATCTTTCTCTGTACCCAAATTTATTTCTCTGAGTTCATCCACAGTGGTAGAGATACCCTCTTCAAATTCTGGAGGAGCATATCTAAGATCATCTTCTTCCTTTTCATCATGTGCTATTTCTTCCATTTCTACTTTCATATTAGAAGACAAAACAAAATTTTCATGATCATAAGAGATGTCAAAATTTGCACATTTTGAAGAAGAAACTTCCATTTCTGACCCTATTGAAGATAAAGGGCCTTCTTTGGGAAATAAATAGGAGATGATGGATTGAGAATTGACGTCATTATTCACCTCCGATGTTGCTATAACTTCTTATGTCCTGATTGGCAAAGTATAGACCTGTTGGATTTCAGAAGATGAAATGAAAACGTCACTACTTGTGTTTTCATCACTGTTTGGTAGGTTACCAATTTCTCCCATGTTGTCTGGATCAATTGCCGTAATTGAAATTATGGATCTTTCCATAAAAGCATTTTGATTTGGTCCTATTTTGTCAATTTGACTGATAGGTAACACATAATCTATACTCACATGTGTAAATGGATTTATTGGAATCTTCTCCAAACCATATGGAGCATTAACTTTGGTAATTTCCTTGATTGTAGATTTCTCTCTTCCCTTAATGTGATAAAATTCCGCCTCAATGTATTGAGACTCACATTTCTTGAACGGGGTATTATCACCATACAATGTTCCAACATGACCATTGAAATAGTATTTGAGACATTGATGGAACGATGAAGGGATAGCCGCATGCTGATGTAGCTAGGGTCTTCCAAGAAAGACGTTGAAAGCTGATTCTTGATCAACAATCATGAAATCTGAATTGGATACAAGATCTCCAAACTGAGTTCTGAGTGTAACTTCGCCCAGTGGTTCTTGTTCATTTTTATCATATCCTTGTATCATCATGGTATAAAGAGATAAATCAGATTCTGTCAGGCCCAATCGACGAAGTGTACGAATGGGCATGAGGTTGACTCCTGAACCATTGTCAATGAAAGCTCTTCGGATATCTACACCCTTGATTTTTCCAGATAAGTACAGAGGTTTTATGTGCCCATGCACAACATAATCTTCATCTTTATCAGTAAAAGATATCACTGCATGGAATTCTGCAGGATTATTCTCTATGTGATAGACATCACCTGCAGCAATTTCAGCTTCAAACTCCTGAGGACTTGACAATGTTTCGATGAGTGCTTCCCGAAGATCTTTTGACAGATTCAAAGCATCCAAAATTTATAACTTGGATGGTACTTGGGCCAAGTGTTTCAATATATCATACTTTTGATCTAGAGGTCTGCGTTTCCCAACAGGAATATGCGGTTTAGCAGGTACCTTGGAAGCAGATGCTTTGGAAGCTGATGCATCTTGTATTGGGATAGAAGTTGGCAACATCCTTGGTTTTGGAAGATTAGACCAATTAGATACATTTACTTGCTGAGATAAAGAAGATGGAATCTTCAATCGGTCTTCCAAAATAACTGTGCCAAGACTGAGTTGACTATTGGCAGAAGAACTTGCTTGTTCTTTTTGAGCTCGCTGAAAGGCTCTACCACGAGTTTCTGCTGCATACACAGTGCTGGAAGGGGTAGAATTGGAGTAGTGGATTCAGAAAGATCCACGTCTTCCCCTGTATCCTGAACCTCTGGAACTTCCTCGGATTCCTTTATTTGATACAGGGAATTCAGGCTCATCAAAATTTAAATTATGACTGGAATACGGATCTGTTAATTGAATCATATTAACAGAACTGAAGATTAACTCTACATCTAATAAAGAATCTGTCTGACTAGCCTATTTAGGCTGTGCCGTTTGATGGGGCGGTGCCCGTGGTTTTGAAGTAGATGGCATAAAGTCTGCCAGAGTCAAAGACAATTTAGGCTTTGACACATACTCATCTTCTTCTGATTCTTTTTCCTTCTTTGAATCAAACCGTTTCTTTGAGGACTTTCCCTCTGACGAAGAGGGTTTTACCGCAATATTCATGGCAGAAGACACAATTGGTTTCATTAATTGTGTTTGAAAAATGGCATGAGTCCGATTGATTCTCTTTCTGACCATCCAATCATCATACTTTTGTGCATTTCTGCTTTTGACTTCTTTCCATTCACCTTCCTCCTCTGGAACTGTAGCAGTAACACATGCTACCTCAGTCGAAGAACCTTTCAACTTGACTTGTCCCAAGTCGACCATCTTTTGCAGGAGGTATTTAAAGACAAAACACTCTTGGATGGGATGCCCCAACATTTGATAAAAGGGACAATAATTGGGACGGTCTTCATCTCATTCTTTGTTTGGCCTCTTGGGAACTGGTAATTGAACCAAATTATTTTCCAGAGCTGAAATGAAGTAACCAGGAACATGCTCATTTTGGAAAGAGTATGTTTTACTCTTCAAATCATCAAATTGTTTTCTTCCTTGATCTCTTTGATTAATTGGACAAAACGACCTTTGTTGTTGGCATTCGGGAGGCGGATCCCTTTGAGAAGATGAAGGTTTTGAAGTAGAGATAGGTACATGTGCTTGTGTAAGCATAACTGTAGCAGTTTCCGCTTTACCCATTCTCCTTCCTGGAGCTGATGGAATTACACGAGATTTAGCCTTAGCCTATATAAGGGAATCATCAATCTGCTGAGCGATTGAAGTAAGGTCTCAAAACCCTCCTGTGTATTTCACAGGGATCAATGGCGTGCATAATTCGTCATGCAAATTTGCCACACAGATTGGCAATAGCTCTTCCCGAGGGAGTGCTAAACTTAGGGAATATGTTAATCCCTTCCAGCGAGCAATGAAATCAGAGACTCTTTCATTCTACCTTTGCTTGCTGTTTGTAAGATCGAAAACTGTCATTTTGGAAAGGTTGAGCTAAACTGAAGAAGGAATTTTTGGCGAAGATCCTCCCATCCGATGATTGACCGGGATTGCAAGCTTGTATACCAGACAAAAGCTGGTCCATGCAAGGTTCGCACGAAGCATCTGAGTTTCACTCCTTCTTTCAGCTCTGGAGTTCCCATCATCGGATCACAACAAGACACGTAATGTGTCAAATGTTGTTCAGGGTCGCCTGATCCATTGAAAGTAGGGAAAACATGGTTTCCAAAACCGGATGGAGGAGAAATTGAATCTACCCATTCAGGGTAAACATTCTTTTCTGGTTGAACTTGCACTCGTTTCCCTTCCATAGTTTCTAACCGAGCTGTTAATGACACAATAGTAGTTATTAACATTTGAGAAACATCAGGTTGAATTTGGTCTTGGGTAGGTGCAATGAATGGAGCTTAGACAGATGTGGTGATTGGTGTTGCAACTGATGGTAGCACTGCCAACCGTTGTTGCGTTTGACCCGTAGGATTAGACCTCTGAGGGTGTACTGATAAAGGAGGATATTCCTGATCCACCTCAGTAGCTGCAACAAATTCGTTCGGCTGTCAGACTTCAGCATTCTTAAGAAGAAGACTACTCTGAAGTAGTTCTGCATTAAACCTTCTTAATTCTTTCATTTCATCATCCTGTTTTGCAAACCTTTGCTCTAATGAGAGTGATTGACCTTCTCCAGAGGAAGGATATGTAACCTGATTCTTTCCCCTCCCTTTGTTGGATACTTTTTGGAGAGAAGGAAGTGGATTACCTAGGTTCTGAGTAATCCTTTGACTTCGTGTACCCACACCTTCTTCATTTGTATCGGTGCGTACATTTTCTTGAGCAAGATGCTCTTCATCTGAGTCCCCTGAGTGAGTCTCCTCTGGTGGATTAGCAACAATGGCATTGATGACATTGATTGATGCATAATGAATCGCATCCCTTCTATCAACATTTCTGTGATATTGTCTTCTTTCATGTCTTTGATGAGACATTGCCTTTTGTTGATTTAATCCTTTAGGAACTATAACTTGGAGGGAATCTCCTGATAATTTGGCTCTTCGTTCCTCTTGGGGATTCTTCCCCAATCGAGAGAAGACCGATATTCTCTGAGAAGGTGATTGATGATTTGAAAGAGTCCCCAGTCTCGTGAACTGGGGATATTCCTACTGCTTCTGCTCAACTCCTCGAATCCCATTTGTTGACTCTGAGGGTTGGGTTAAAGGAGTCCCCAGTCTGACAAGCTGGGGTGGCTCTTGACATACTATGTCTGAGACCTTATTAAAAGCTCTCTTGATCTTGTGAATCATAGTTCAGAAATTAGCTGGATGCATTAACCTGTATCCACTTTTGTCACCTGGTTTAATATACCATTGGATAAATTGTAAAACTTCTGTCATTTGATGATGCGTTCGCTCCATATGAGAGGCTTGAGCAAGATTTTGATTATGAACAAAGCCCATTGACTATGGCCGGCCATGGGCAATAACATTACATGAGACCATTTTCGGTGGGCTTTGCTGACTGGAAAGCACTGTGAAATGTAGTGCTCCGTGAACACCCCATCCTCTGATATGAACACCAGATGGAGCATTGGAAATTAACTGACGCAATTTTCTTAGTGCTCCAAGGCATGAACGTTGAAGGGTTCTCTGTTGCTTTTCAGCCTTCGGATATTGAGAGACTGATAGAGATGCCAAATCAATCTGACGTTGTAGCCCTTCTATTATCATAAGATGATTTTCATATTCATCATAAGATAATACCTTATTCTTCAATTGACAAAGATTTTTCCATATATTGAGATGAATATCATGGATTACATCTTCCATCAACATCTTTGGAACGTCATACTGGGAGTCAGCCAATGGCCAAAACATGACTGGTACCTCATTTTTCGCCAGTTTTTTCCTCATGTTCAGCATTTCCTCTTCATCATTAAATGAAGATTCTTCTACCTGTTTTGACCAGAGTTGGTGTTTCCTTGTTGCATCATCGGATTCAAAAAGATTGGTAGAGATATCATTGATCAAACTAGAAGATGCATGACTTAGGGGTGGTTCGGAGAATGGCCTACACCCTGGGATATCTTCTGATTGAGAATGTATTTCACTTGCTATCGATAAAGCATCAGACATGACTGGTTTAGCATTTGCAAGTGCCTCAATATAAGAGGGATTTCTCGGCACTACATTGTCCACTGGAGTATTTTCCAGGCAATGTGAATCACTACTGCGGAGAGGACTATCACAGCGAAATTAATCATCATGGGGAGGACCACCATAATGAGTTACAGCAAAAGATGAGATCTCTTGCTCCTTGGTCTTCTGACCACACAGAGGGTTCCTGTGGCTCTTATCTGAAGATGAAACTTCAAGATTGACCGAATTGTCACGAAGAAATCCTTCACAAGGAAGTGTCTGTTGAAGTCCTTCGGAATTAATGTTCCCGTTATTAGGAACTGAGGGAGTAGAATCTTGAATTCCAACAGATAAATGTCTGAGGGCTTCAAGAACTCCAGCATCGAGCAAGGCCTTGTTACAGATTGGCCTTTGATCTCCTGACTGTGCTGGGCGGATCTTTTTCTTAGATTCCTTCTTACTCTCTTTGGAAACCATTTGTTGACGAAATTGGTTTCTCTGAGCAGGTGTATGTTCCTGATCAGGAAAGATGGTATGGTTAGGCTGACGATCTCCACTCAAATCAGGTGTATGTGCCTGACTTGGTTGTCCGTATGATATGGGGGAGTATGCCCCATAACCCTCTTGGACTTGAAAAGATGTGTGTATCTGTTCCGGAGTGAATCATTGATGTGTCACTCCACTGCTAGGGATAGATTTATGTGTCTTTCCCTGAGATGATGCGGAAGCTGCTATGATAACCTGGAAAGCATCCAGAATATGAGCAGGAATTTTCTTCTGCTCTTTCACCATTGACAAAATATTCTTGGTGACTTCAGCTGCCGGAACAGGGATATATGTCCATTCTGAGTTTGGAGTAGGTTTATGTGCCTGCTCCTGTCCTCCTTTTCCTGTTAGTGAATCCTGACAGTACTCAAGTGTGGAGGCAGAGAGTTGAGTCTGCCTCCTGTTTGTCGTCGGAGCTTTCCGACTGACTTCTCTGTGCGCTACCAAGCGAGACTGTTGGTAGTCTTGATTAGTACTAGAAGGTGTATGTGCCTGCTGATTACACTTCGCCAAACGCGGTTGACGAGATCCATCATATGTAGTCAGGCGAGCCTGCTGACTAACTGATGATGTATAAGCAGATGTATGTTCCTGCTTATAGTACTCCGCCGGAATTGCCTGGAGGGATTGGCGTGATGCTTCCAGACAAGTCTGCTGGACAGCGGAATTAAAACGGATAGGTGTGTGTGCCTACTCGTTGTTTGCCACCATGTTAGGTTGGTGGAATTCTCTAGAGATAGCAGGGATGAAAACCTGCCCATTGTTAACCGGATTCCGTCTCTGGCGGTTTGTCTTGCCTGCTTGGGTTCGAGAAACCTGAGCCGAATGCCTGGATTCGGTACCCTCATCATGTTGAGGGCGCACTTCCGCACGAGTCTGGCGGCGATTGTTGATGGGAGCCCTCGGGAAGGACTCATGTATTTTTGAATTAAGGCCCTGAGGGACCTGCTCATTCACTTCCTCAGAGTAAGGGAGAAAATGGAAATTGCATTCCGGGGATAACGACCCGAAACGGTTGGAGACGGTAGTTAGCACCGCCTGCCTCTTGATCACTGGTCGTCATTGTCCGGACGACCTGTGAGAATTGTTCACTTGGAGGGCATGTCGGGAAGCCTCCAGAGTTGGGATGGTACCATGTTGACGGTACTCCTTAACCAGTGCATTTGATACCCAGCGTTGAAGACGCTGAGTAGGTGATGTCATCCTCAGAGCGGATGACGATCCAGTAGGAATAGCAGCAGTGGTATTTGTAGCAGTAGTATTCACAAGTGTGAATTTGAGAGCAGCCATTATGGAAATACAGAAGATCTTGGAAAAGAGTGCATGTTTGATATAACAGACGTAATCAAGATAAATTCATCTACTTCATCCTTTGGATGAGTACACATGTCAATGATTGTTTTTGTTATCCCTCTTATTGAGTTTTAAATAGGGTCTTAACAAATAGGTAAAATATCATTTTAATCTTGGTTAAGGATTCACGTCGGGTTCACCATTTTTTGTTTCCCTCAAAATTCAGGGATGACCTCCTGGATGGGAGATTCAAACATTCCGATCGGTTTCTAACGGGTTTGTTCGTAGAACCAGAAACATCCAATGATTCCACATCCATTTGGACCTACTTTCCAATGGTAGTCACTCATTAGCTTGTGGACTGATGAGGCTTTAGAATTTTCATTGGTCGAGAGGATGGGAGGTCGGACTCATCACACCTTTTTGAGGGGAATTATTGTCTATTCCGGGACTCTATTTATAGATTTAAGTTATGTTCGTGAATCCTTATTACATTACCAAGTATAAAATGATATTTCCTTCAGTTTTTACAATCAATGATTAAATATGTAAGAAATTTAGAGAATCTTTTATATGTATTTGAGGTTCTTCATCAATAGAGAATCATCTATATCTATTTAGAGATTCTTGGTCAATGGTATCCTTCAAAACATTTATATAAAAGTCTCTTGGTCATTATGATGACTAGGCTGGTTTTAAAGCCACTCAGTGGGGCACTTGAAGTTTATTTTCATTCAGAAGGACATGAATTATTTCAGAGTTGGGATCGAACCCGTAGATGGACTACCTATGTATCCTTTGTTTTGGAAAAGGAATCAGAACCCACGTAGTTCGAATAAGTGAGTATAATTTTTATGATTCATGTCTCAAAGAAGGATGTCATAATTAATTTTACTCTCTAAGATCACGTGAGTCATGCTCGGTGTGAGAAACAAGAGGTATTGGTAATAAAATAGAAAATTGGGCCATAAAAAATGTAATCATAAGAAATGGTTTGGAGATTATGTATGTATGACTGCCCAGATAAATGAAGGTTAGGATTTACTTTAGGGAGAAAATCCAGGAATAGGGTCCATAAAGGTATATGTGCTTTATGGAGATTTGAATACTCTAACTTGGGACTTATTCTTGAAAAGGAAACCCAAATTAGGAGAGGATTGATAACTGGGTTTTACTCCTAAGAAGGAATCCCATATCAAACGTAAATTAGGACTGGTTGAAGAGAAATTAAGGGACTTGTGGATTACTCCTGAAAAGGAAGCCCAAAATTTTGACTGGGACTTATTCCTAAAAAGGGGGCCCAGGTTAGGGGACTTGGGGTTACTCCTAAAAAGGAAGCCCAAAATTATGATTGGGAATTACTCCGGAAAAGGAAGCCCAAAATTATGACTAGGAGTAATTCCTTAAAAGGATACCCAGGTTAAGGGATTATGACTGGGACTTATTCCTGAAAAGGAGACCCAGGTTAAGGGAATATGACTGAGACTTATTCCTAAAAAAAGGAGGCCCAGGTTATGGATTAAGGTTTGGGGCTTACTCTTGAGGAAGATGACCAAATTAAAGGACTTATAACTGGGGATTATTCCTGAAAAGGAGACCCAGGATAAGGATTCAGGTTTGGGGCTTACTCCTGAGGAGGATGCCCAAATTAAAGGACTTATAACTGGGGATTATTCCTAAAAAGGAGACCCAGGTTAAGGATTCAGGTTTGGGGCTTACTCATGAGGAGGATTCCCAAATTAAAGGACTTATAACTGGGGATTATTCCTGAAAAGGAGACCAAGGTTAAGGATTCAAGTTTGGGGCTTACTCCCGAGGAGGATGCCCAGATTTGGGAACTTTAAGAATTTGGGGATTACTACTGAGGTGGATGCCCAAGTTTGGAGGACTTAGGACTGTGGATTATTCCTGAAAAGGAGACCCAGGTTAAGGATTTAATGGATGAGGTTGAATCAATGAACTCTCAATCTTTAGTGACACAAAAATATGTAAATCACTAGGTTTTGAGAGATATTCCATCAAATTCCTTTCAGATAAGGAAGTCAAATAAAGAAATCATTCCATAAATAGATTTGAAGAGTGTCTTGAAGACTGAATCTTAAATAATAAAGGAGTAATGGATTAAAAGGGGTAAAATGGGAAAGATGGGAACCCAAAAAGGAAGGGGCGCGCAAGTCTTGGAAGACGCGCAAGTACTGCATTGGCGCGCAAGTATTGGTCGCGCAGGTATACTTGCACGACATGTGTGGGGTACTTGCACGATGTTCAACCAACATTGAAATACTTGGGAGACTCTTTATTAAAGCCTTTAGAATCCTCTTGAGGTTCTTCCAGAAAAGGGACGCGCAAGTTCTATCGAAGGAGTAAGGAGGCGCGCAAGTGTGACCACTTCCCTTAAGGGCTGGCCAATCAGGCGCGCAAGTGTTGATGAGTTTCAACACTTAGGCCTTCCTCCCTCTCTTTAGATCTTCCGTTCTAGGTAAGAAATTACTATAGAAGTGTTCCGAAAGCTTTTAGAAGATACTTGGGCATCGGGAGATTCAATCCGAGTTTCTGGAAAAAGATCCTCCCAAATGGGGGGCCACAGGGTCTATTTATAGGCAGGAAAAGACCCCGGGCCATTACCGGGTGGTTTATCACTTAGGTCACGCAAGTGACTTGCGCGCAAAGGTGCGTTGCACAAGTGGACTTGCGCGACTATGATAAAACTTGTGCGGTCTATGGGAAAAGTTCTCATTGTTAATCCCTTTGTCGATTTTTTGATGTTTTCTTCAAAGGTTTGAACCATTTTAATCTCACATCTTCCCTTTTTCCAATCTTGAGATTCTATGACGGAAGGAGCATCAACAATCATTTTATTTTATTTATAATTTTTAGACATCATATAAATACATTTATTTTTGTCACAATGATGATGTAGTGATTACCTTATTAATCAACGTTTTAAATATATGAGATTATAAATATTAACATAATTTTCATGAAACTTTTTATGGAATCCAATATTTTTACGAATGATTATGACTTGTTATATTTGAATTAATAATGTTTTTTAGAATGAATAAAGTTAATATGGTTTTTTCAAAAATCCATGTTAATAATATTATTAAAATTCACATAAATGAGTTTTTTTAAAACAATAACTATTTTATTAAATGATAGAGTAGTCAAAAAATTCTAATATAAAACAAAATGACTTATATAATTTTTCAAATGTCATTAATGAACCTTTTCTGGTTCTATTGTAATGTTATTGTAACAATTTTAACCATATAATATGAATATACAAGAAGACATTGTAAGAGTAAAATTAGTTAAATAAGGGTTATAGGTAAATGGTATGTGTAATTTGTGACCTAGAATTGTCTAAAATTTATTGGATTAGATATTTTTTACCCCAAGTCATATTATATTTAAAATATATTAATTTGAGTAAATTTGAAATAGAAAATCATTTTATAATAAGTTAATATTTCAATACCTTCTTAAAGATCCCGCTCCTCCTTCCTATAAAAGGGAGTTACCTATACCCATTTAATCTAACATATAGATCCCCATATATCATAAAACATCATTAAAAATGATCTCACTACATACCTATTTTACTCGTAGAAGTCTTACATTAGGGATAATGCAATTCAAAAAATCCATTTGGCTCAAACGAAGGGAGTTACCAGATTTTGAGGTAACGTCTTTTCTCATGTTATTTTATTTTATTTTAATTCACCACTATATATTAAATTATTATTATTGATTAAAAAACGACAAAATAATACTTAATATAATAGGTTGTTTTTATCATATTTATTCAAAATATACTTACAAACACCTCTATCTAATGGATACGAACATAAAGTTTCAGTGTACGACTAACTACTACCTCACAAACCAATGATTCTTCCTTTATCCCCTACCACCTCTCACAATGTCTATTATAATGGAAATATATTTAAATATGATATATATTATATTTATATTTTATCCATTCATATTTTTTTATTTAAATCATATATTTTTTTTCTTTCTATAATGTGTAAAACAATAATTTATTTTGAGGAAGTGTGGACTACCTCCCCCTTAATGTGATATGAATCTTTCTTTCCTTACATGGAATGTATAAAGTATGGAGTTAATTAACAAAAGTAACATGTATAAAATATTACATTATATATGAATTATAATATACCTATTTTCATTTAGTTTTCATTCCTTTTAGTAATAAAAATAATTTTATGTAGCGTTCATGTTTATGTACGACTTAATGTCTCAATCAGAAGTGAATTTCATTTCATATCTCCAAATGTTATGAACTATTATAAATACATATATACTGGAAATATATGATATTTAATTTAGGATCACTATTCTGAAGATAATTTACTTTTTACCACATAGGCAATTTTGTAATTATAAGAATATCATTTTCGAGTCAAGTACCCAATGTAGACAAAAATACCAATATTAACATAGATAATTATGTAATTTTTATAACATGGTAACAATTTATATAAAAGGAATAATAATATTGAAAAAACTTATTATGCCAGTAAAAATTAAATTATGATTATTATTCAGGAAGAACTAGGAACATACATGACGAATTATACTCAAGGTAAAGGCACCTTTCACCATCCTCTTCTAGTCAAAAACATAATTTATGTGTTGTATTTTAAAATCCAATTTCTTATATTGGGATATTTTAATATATATAATTATTCTTGCACAATTTATGTGCAAGTGAAGTGAGACCATTTTCTCTTCCATCAACACATTTTATGAATTTTAAAGTGACATCGTATGGCTGTTGAATTTTGTAAGGGATCTTCTTAACCTAATTTACATTATTTAACTAAATCAGCTACTTTTTATTATATTATGATATTACTATGTGAGAAATAACTCTTGGTTCCCTATATTTTATTTAAATATTCTTTATGTTTACTTATATTGAACACACATAATTGATCCATATTCATTATAGAATGATCATTGTAAGGGAATTCATCTCAATCTCCTTTCATTGAGGCATATTTTGATAATACAAAACACAATATTTTATACATTGAATAATAAAATCCTTTTAATTTTATTTTCATTCAAAGAGATTAATTTTTCTATGAATCATTTCACTCAAACGACAGAAGGAATATTTTTAACGTATGCGACAACAACGACCTTTCCACTATTACGAGTATTATTTGATATATCACTTCCTTAATAAGTATTAATATTTTTAAAAAGGAATATAAATACCATGTACCATTTATGCATAATTTTCTATTGAAATTGGGGTTTAAAATAGATTGACTATTTCAATATCTTTAAATGATCTATTGTTATTGAAAATGAAATATTATTAGTTAAATGTTTATATTTTCAATATTTTATGTGTAATGATTATATAATGGTTGTTGGACATTTTAAGGGTGGTTTCATGACAAAATAATGAAAGGTGGTTACGTGACAAACCAAATGATATATGGTACCATGATAAAACATTTTTGGGAGGTTACATTATAATATCCAATGCATTGGGTATGAAATTCAAAAGTATGGCTATTAAATTTAGTGAGATGTTTGGAAATAGACCGTATGGTTATTCCATTTTAGTATTTTTATGTCCCAATTTACTTTTATATACTACATTTTTCATTCAATATGATTTATTGTAACATTTTGGTAACAAAAAGGGTATACAGTGAACTTATATTCAGAAAATATTATTTTCTACTTCATAAAGGTAAAAAGTATTACTTTATGATAATTTTTTCTTGGTTTACGTGTTTTTTCATAACTAACGGTTTTACATCATTATGCATCCCTTATTGAGAGTTTTATGTTCATCCTATGTTTTGAAATTTATTTCACATGACATAATTAAGAATAATGTCGTGGATCAGTTCAAGGACATGGTATGTTGTTAAAATAATAAAAGATATCATATTTCATTTTAAATTGTTTTTATTTTATAAAAAACAAGGATAGTGATTAAATGTCTCAACATGTAATATCTAGATGTTAAGAATGAGTTATGACCTAATTATTTGTAACTCAAAACATGAAATGATCCTCTATTTAATTAATTTCAATTTATTGACATAGTCAATGTATCAACTTATGTCTACATTATGTTATGTTTAAGGATGAGGCATTTTAAGGGGTCATGATTTAGAATTCTTATGAATGATACTTCATGGTGAAATGATTAATCATAATGATTATTGTTCCTCACACAGTGTTTGTTTTTTTATTAATTTTTTATAACATAGTGGAATCATGTGACCATTGAATGTAGAGACCAATGCAGTTACCATCCTCTAATGAAATCAAATGAAATGGGAGATTTCATGAAAAATCATAGGACTAAGCTCACCCAAATCCATTAAACTATAAATGGTAACATGAATATTTGGGAATAGAATAGTACAAAAAGGAAAAAACATACTCACTTGGCATTATTTTATGATGTAATGACCAACATCCAACAGTGCATCTTGTGATTCCATTATTTCTAGGAAATTGATAAATATCGTAAGAAATATACTGTTTATTATCAAATTAATAGATCATTAGAATATAATTTTATCCATGTATCTGTTGAAAGGATAAGAATATAAATGGTGTGATCATATCAATAATATGAGGAAATATAATTATATGATGTCCATGATTGGGGAAGAGGTTAATAAGGGACAATTTAAAAAAAATTATCCATGAAATGTTAAAATGAAAATTAAAAATACATTCAAGGAATGGAAAAAAAGATAGATTATTAGTCCTTTGATAACATTGAGGAATATCTAGAAATAATTAAAAAAATGGATTTGAATTTTATCATTGACCATAATGAAAAATTGATCAATTATTTATTGGATTCAGAAAATATATCCTAGGGAAATTTATTATTAGAGGCATTGATAGTTTTGATGAATTCGAATGATGTTGTGTTATGTTTTAAATGGAACTTTGTTACTACCATTGTTCTCATTATTTTGGAGACAAAAAAATATAGAATTTCATGGAAACTATAATAATAAAACACATCAATGGAATAAAATTAATATTACTTCATGTATGAATGGAGGAAGGAATCTCATGGAAATTTAATTATTGGTTTTGGTTAAAAATATTTCTATATAAAAGGGTTAAATTAAGAAAATTAAATATAAAGTGATGTAGATATTCTAGTCAATGAAACGAATGTTGAGAAATCTCAACTAAATGATCCACCCAAAATACAATGCAAAAAATTAAAATATTCTTCAAATGTTACCAATCGAATAATATTTTGGAGGTATTATGAAGATAATTAGAATAAAAAATATCTTAATCACATAGATAATTTTAATTCTTCTGAGATTAAATATATTGAATTGTTTTAGTAGAATGATGTGGTGAATTGTAAACTTACTCTCCACTCTAAAATTGTAACTAACTTATTTATTTTATATCTAGACACTTATTTATGTGTGATCAAATTTTTAAGGGAATCACAAAACCACCTCAACATGTTTACATTGAAATAATATAAATAAAACTAAATTGTACATTAATTGTATCATATTTAAACATCTCATCTCTGAAAGAATAATAAGGGAATGTGCGTCCTGTTAATCATTTTCTACTACCCCAAAAATAATTTTAGGTTATGTTTGGTATGGATTGTGTCCCTTTATGTAAATTCCATATCCTTTTTTGTTGTAGGAATTATCATTTAATATTCTTGAATCCACCAATGATCATCCTATGGTGAAAGGATGAATATTAACATCCAATAGAAGATACTTTCGTTTTTCTTGTCACTCTATTAATTCATGAGTATTTATCTAAAAAAAATTAGGAGAAAATAAAAATATAAATTATTCCTATTTTTCAGGATAAGTTGATGTATTTTAGGAATTATTTCTATGTCTTTTCTAAAATAATAATGTTTATCATTCAATAGAACCCATACCTATTGTAAAATTTATATGAATGGCACTATATAGAATATACCAGATAGTATTAAAATATTTTAAGAAGAATCGGTTTGAAACTATTTTAAAGGTATTCATATTCTGTAGTAAATAACCATAGTATGAATATATTTTTTTGTTGACAATAAATATGGTTCAATTAATCTTTAAAATTATGATCAATAATATTAAAATATCACTAATAAATGTATAATCTACCCTATATTAATGACTCTTTTTATATACATCATGGATCTCAATACTTTTCTCTGATTCACATTTATTCTTGATATCCATACTTAAGGGTAAATAATGATATTATATATGATGAATGATTCCAACACACAATCACTTTTAATAATGGTATTATGATCTAATCTGTAGAATAATGTATTTTGTTGAACTAAATTTTTTTTGGGTTCCCACATTTCCCTAGACAATCTTTTTCAAATTTGAAATCATATTTTTTTTAGTTAGGGACAAAGGGGATATCTAAAATAAATCCTTCCGTATGAGTTTAGTAATTATGAATTTATTGTGGTTCCATTTGTAATTAATATTATAGCAACATCCAAACCCTTACCAGCTGCTTAGAAGGAACAGAAGGTCCACAAACCATATGCGATGTCAATAATAATTCAATGGCTTCCAATAAATACCACAGTATTAATAAATTGGAGGGGGATAATTTTCTATTTTATGAAACCACATCATGTCCAGAAAAAATTAATATAACTGAACCAAACTATATAACTCAAGTCATAAAAAATATATAACCCAAAAATCAAACATTCAATTATATTAGATTAAATAATATATCAAAAAATCATTTCAACAACTCCCCAAAATAAATCATAAAGGGATCATTAATGATTTTTTTTCACCGAACACCACATAAATTACTAACTATAAGGCTCCAACTACTGAAATATATATCTTCAGGTACTATAAGAGGAATATATATTGTTCCAATTTCTTGTATCATGAAAAATAGTGTTTCCATATCCTCAAAGTGTATTTGGAAGGGTTTTTAATTATAACCATGATAAGATATACCAAATTCATTTATATCCAATGAAACACTTCAAAATTCTTTTTCATAGTCTAAATAAAAATTTAAAAAAGATGAGATGAATGTAAATGTTGTTTAACATTTTAGATAATTAACATAATAATTAACCAAATTTATCTAGTTATATTACATGGAATACCCAATCCACATCATATTAATATACATAATTTTATTACATGTTATAGACCAAAACTCATTAGTGGTTAATAATTGATCCACCCTATAATCACTAGGTTTCCTTTCCTCAAGTGCCTCTATTTAATAAACATTCACTATTCCCATAATGGAAATGTCTATAACACTGTAATGTTGAAAACACACAACTTTTAATGCTAAAATTACAAAACCAATTAACATCATGATTAAATAAATATTTATTAAAAAATTAATCAAACGTCATTCATGAACCATCCATAATTCAAAATATAATTCATGGAAGAAATTATGTTTTCATACAAAACCATTCAAATACAAGACTTCTGAATTATGATGAAAATTGGTTTCCAAAATAGAAAAAAATATTGTTTTAATTTTAAATTAAAAAAATATCCAAAAACTATTACATAGAAAAATTTGATAATATATAAATGAAACATTCCTTACAATTCTTGATGAAAAAAATAACCTCTTTAAGAAAAATATAGATCCAAGATTGAAATTCCATTCAATTATTAGATTCAATAAAGATAATTTTTAATATAAATCATTGAAGTAGTTTTTGTCTATAATATAAAATATAAAATTTTACATTAAAATGTAAATGACAATATATTTAATTAAGGGATAAATGATAAGAGAAAAGTTATCTAACAATCATTATCCTGGTTTCAACACACTAAAATCCATTGAAATTTCGTTTTATTTGGAAACTAGTTTCAAATAATTCCAAAAGTAAAACTATGGTGTGAGATCCTAAGAAAACCTAAGAGGGATAAGATATTTTAAGATAAAATTGTAATAAAAAACATTTTTATTATTAAATAATTCTATATGGTTTGGTCAAATGATTTAACAAATCATGTGACAACCTGATAAGTGCAATTGAAAATGAAAAAAGATGGTCACAATGTGGTTCTACGTGGTTTGACCCACCATTCGCCAACTTTTCACAAACACATATGACTATAAAATGTCTAGATTTTATGTGTTTTTAGACATTTTCATTAACAAGTTTCCTATATAGTAAATCACATAATAACATTCAAAGGTTCCTAGAGAATATTCATGGTTTCCCCTAATCGTTCAAAAAACATGATACCTTATAATCACATAAAAACTCACCAAACCCAAAAAAAACTACATTTACTCAACAAAAAATTATCAATTTTTAAAATAAATTATTAAAGTGTGATGTACCTCAAAATAATGGTGTTACATTATACGCATCATTAGTATTTACATCTATAGAAATTTGGAGATTAATGGTTCTTTGTAAATGTTTTGTCTATTTTTTAGAATATAATTCTTGCATTCCCCTGTCTCAACCAAAATATCAACACAATTCCACAATACATACAATAAAAGAATAATTTAAAAAATGATATTATCATATTTATCTAAAACATATAGTTCATTGTATGAATAAATTTATTATCCAGTTCAATAACCGCAAAATCTCATCAAATAACATTCCTAGGATTATGCTGGTATTTTATTAATTTTCTTGAATGAAAAAAATATGAATCAAACTGAGTAGCAGCCTAAAATTGAATTGATAATAATTTTTTTCCAATTTATTAATATATTTAAAATGTTTTAACATTTTGATTTGAAAATTTTCCATGCATATACAATCAAACATATCCAGAACATTGATATACACTAAAAAACTAGGATCAACCACAAAAAATTTGAATGAGAGATATTACAGAACCTATTAAATTTGTTGATGTCTCTATAATATAACCATAATTTGCATAATAATAAGAATCTTATAAAGAATCTAATTATTGATGGATGTTATAAATTGCATTTTCTCTGATCACTACCCAACCAAGTGGTAATAAACATAAAAAACAATACAAAACTTCAAATATATACATATTTATAATGGAATGTCTAATTTTATTATATGAAACCATAACTAATGGAAAATGATCCTCCTGTGATAAAAAATATCCATAACTCAACCTTGGAGAATTCATTTCTATGTTATAATTATCCATTTGGACTTACAAAGTATTTGAGGAAGGAATGTTGTCATCATAGTCCAATGGGTTCCAAATTCGATGTATTACATTTAAAAATGTAGTGGTAAAATGTGGATCCAAGATAAGGATGAACAAACTAAAATTCTAAACAATTTTCTTACATCCTGAATAAAGACCATTTTCATGTTTCATACCATATTCGATTTATGAATCATAATTGAGTGGGATAAAATTTGTGTTTTTTCAAAATCAACTATATTGAATAATTCTTCTAAATTGTTATTGATAAACCCTAGAAGGATACCATAGTTAACATATCATAACTACATGTGGGTCTTATTAAATATGGATGAAATATATATAGATGTTTATTCCCATCATTTAATTATTGATTGGAAAATAATTTGTACTAATAGTCAACCATGTTATGCTTCATTACTAACCACCTAAAATGGGACATTTAAGTCGCACACATATTTTTGGTTTCTTATGTAAATTACCAAATAATAATTGATGAAATGTGAAATAAGTATGTTTAAAAAAATATTGAAGAAAATTGAGTAGGGAAAATAAAAAGAGATTTCCAATTTTGTTTGCATCTATCAATGGGCTCCAAAACATTAATTCTTGAAAAAATATTTAGGAATTCTGGATCCAATCATTGGGAATCCATGACATGCTCTTTAAAATAATGTTTGATAGTGATTGGAAATAAAAATCATTCATTATTATATTTAGTGAAATCCAAATATATATAAATATATATGTAAATATATATATATATATTATAGTCGTAAACATACAATAACCAGAATCATCACAAGGTTATTGATTATATGAATTTCAACTCAAATAGTTAGATATGGAATTTACTTTTCTAGATGAATAAACAATGTAAAAGTTTAAAATATTGTTATATTTTATCCATCATATTTATCTCGGGTCCAATTATATATATGAAAATATGTTTTTTAATGTTTCATGGTCTATGATCAAAGTGAACTTCTTTACAAACAAGTAATGATGCCATATTTTCAAACCGTGAACCACTCTAACAAATTATAGGTATTGGGTTAGATATAAAATATTATACATTTACAACTATAGATGTCCATAATTAATAAAATTATCTTACATCATGAAAAAATATCAATTTCCATTTCCATATCCATCATATGAAACCGGAAATCATTCTATTATTCTGGAATGATATGAATGGATTATGATGTCAGACTCCTCTGATGAGAAAAAAAGTATTACTAAAAATCATTACTCAAAATTAATTGAGTTCCCTTTCTAATTAGTGTTGTCAAAAGAGATATGGGACATATGTTTTCCAGACCCAAGAGATTTTATTAACCAACTATGCCCAGAAATCTACTTACCATTAAAATGCTCTCTAGTAGAATCAAGGATTTAAAAACATCTATCAATTCTTGACATAATTATATGCCATTCTAATAATTGATATAAAAAATGAAGGAAAATTCTTGTATCTAGAAATATAATTTATTGAATTCTTCATAAATTATTTTTTCCCACATGTTAGTGAAAATAATTTATATATATTCTTCAATTCCATTTCTTGTTCAAAAATACACCAAATGTGATATATAAATAACAAAAATAGAGTATATTGGTTTTCTTAAATGAAATGACTAATCAATTCCATGAAAACTATTTGTGAAAATTTGATACCAAAGGTCCTAACAAGGTATTCATAATAATAGCAGAAACTCATGAAAGCCATAATTTAAATATCCTCTTTCTAAACAAGATGGTATATATAAAAAGGACACAGATAATTATCATAGATCTTTTAACCTCCTTTAATTTGATTGATAAGATCACAAGTTCATGGATGTGTATGTTTATTAATAATCAGAACAATATTTTATTTACTATAATCAACACATTTTCATAATAAAGAATCTTCCTTATTGAAAAAATGTACTAGTGGTGTCTATAAATATATATCTATTATTATAAACCCTTTACATCCCAATTAATCATATTGAACCCTAAAATTTTTAATTATCATGGATCCATACATTTTTATGGAATGGAAAGATGATTATTTCTAAAAAAATTCAAATAAAAATTCAACTTCACATTTTGATGGAAAGCTCAAAATTGTTGTGAAAATACATCAAAATACTAATGCACCATGGTTGGATGAATAATTATCTCAAATATTTCATTACTTACTAACATGAAAAACACTAATTGATAAAAAATATTTCTATCTGCTAGTTCTAAAGGTCATATGTTCCAGGATTCATATCCAAGTATCCATTAAAGTGGTGTCTAATCCCATTAAGTGTGGTAATCTTTACTCGTCGTGAATTATAATCAATAAGGTCCATAAAAGAATGTAACAAATAAATATCCATGATGAAGTAAAATATATACATTTCAATAACATAAAACTATAATAAAACAATCTATATACACAGTTATAGAAATTTATTTAAATCTCAATACCCTACACTCTGAATTCCAGTGTAGTTCCTTGAAACTATTCATATGTGGAATCATCTCGATATGAATCACCATTTGATTAATATTATAATAATTAAGACATGTGTGGGATGCACTTATATCATACATAATGGTCATTGTCAATGATCTAATGTTAATGGATCCATATACAGTTTATGTATGTATTTTATCATCATGGATCATCTTCATAAAACCATATAATTTCTTAATCCCCCTTATTATTTACGTTCCCACTATTGTATCATATTTTGAGGAGTCATATTTTTCCTAGAATCACCATTTCATGATTTTTTATAAGGATATAAACTATTTTGATAATGATCATCATGTCATTGAATATGACATCTAAAACACATTAGATGAATATCTAGCAACTTACATTGTAGTATTTTTTGTAATAATAATGATGATATCATCTCTAATTATAGTTGTGAAATTATTTTTTTTGTTCTATAAAAGAAGTGATATTTTTTATGTCTGGGTGAAAAATCTCACTTATTATTCAATATTTAAACACTATAATTATTTAGGATTGGTATTGTTGTATAGAGAAAAGTTAACTGATATAGTGGTTTGATTATGACATTATCTCCCCCAATAGTTATAGGTATCCATTTTACATATATTGATGGAATTCATGTTACCTCTTATTCATAAGAATACCAATTTCTATCTTCATGTATGATTTCAATAAATATCCATTTCAACCAATTTCACTATATTAACTATGACTATATACTTATTAATAAATATAATATATATGTTGCAATGAGCTTCCATGTATAGTCTATACAGAAATTTATGTTCTCTAAAGTATTCAATAACATATATTTAAAAATAAAAATGAAATACATTAATACATATCGCAATATATTTCATTACTAATCATGTTTCATTCATTTTAATAAAGAAATATAAGATTATTTATATCTAAAACATTTTTATGTAGAATTGTATTTTGAAAAATCATTCAAATCTCTCCCAAATATTTCCTTCGTCAAATTTTGTTGAGATAGATAAATCACACCATATCCACGTTGGGTCCCCCATCATGTACACTGATACATGGACATTAAATTTGAATAAATTCCAACTAACAGAAGATCAGATTCATTCTATTAATCGATGATTTGTTATTTTTTGGTATTAAATCCCGTAAAAATATTAGGGGATTTAATTTTTTAATTTTTATTGAACAATCTATAAGTAAAAGTTATGTGATTTGGATATCTTTATCAACAACATTAAAGCATATTCAATTATTTGAACATGTTAGTTTATTATCGATGGTTTTGGTGGAATCACATATAATGTGTCCTCCTTGGGAAATTTTCAAGGATATATAAGGATCTCAATTTCCCTAATGGAAGAAAAAGTCCCATATACTCATCACACATTATGAAAAAAAGGATTATAAAATTCTATATCATAAATTCCAACCATCATTATAACCACTTCCAAAACACCCCATCAAGAATGTAAATAATGTATTCTTAATGGTATGTCTCATCACTAATGCATACTACTCCACAATCATCAACTAAACACACAATAATTAGGTGACTACAATATAATATGTGATAAAAAATATTTTCCAATATAAATACAAAGTAACAAATAGTTTAAAATGATGATTTTATCTATGTATTTTTATGATATACATTTCATTTTTATTCATTTAATATCTCCTTTCAACCAACCCAATAAAATAGACCAACATAAACATATACTATTTGAATCATCCTTACCCTAATCATTGAAGTTGAATTATCCAATATATCAGAAACCTTGTGTTTCATCCCCAAAACACCAACCTCTAAAAATAAATTCCATTGTCATTCTAAAATGTTTGAGGGTGATTTTCTATTAAAAAAACACAAAAAATCTATAAAAATTAAAATAAAAACTATAAACAATATGATGCATGACATATGATTAATATAATCGAAAAATATCTATATATTATGTTATCAACATAATAATAAACCCAACCTATAAATAAATAAAATTAATATTTACTTGATATCAAACGTAGGACAACATTATATTCCATGGACATGACCAACTCAATGGCTTAGACTCAAAACTGTTACAACGAGAGTCACTATAAGATAAATATTCAATTTTCCTCATTCCTATATCATTGAAAATGATTTCAACCTAAAAACCAATGTTCATATGCATTGTGTGAGTAATAATACCTAGAAAAAAATAAACCAATAACATCTCATACCTGAAGCTAGAAATAATATTGTATACTTTCATAGTTTAAAATGTAATTTAAAACAGGTGATAGGAAAATCAATGTAGTTTTTCTATTTTAAAAATGTAAATAAAAGAACAAATGGTTTACCCAATTATAATATTTTGAATACCCAGACCACACCCATTTACTAATGATAAATTTTATTCCATGTTATAATCCCAAAATCAAGACAATTTACTCACTGATCCACCGATTTTTCACTATGTGATGATTCCCTTAGTACCTCCAATATTGAAATTCATAATAAGTCCATAATGGCCATGAAAAATATAATTCAATAGTGAAAACATGACTATGGTGTATTAAAATTTCACACAAAAATAAAATTATTGAATTAATTATTTCTTTATAAAATTTAATCAATCATATTTCCTGAATCCTCTCAAATTCATAATTTAACACATAGAAAAATGTGATATAAAAAATACAATTAAAATACACTATTTATAAATAACCAAAAAAAGTGTTTACCAAAAATAATAAATATTTGATTCCTTTTAAATCCATAAATGATTATTTTAATATCCAGGAATTAAATTTCTTGAACAAGTGGGGGATAGAGTGATTGCCCCTTCCTCAAAATATTAAAATACAAAAAACACCAATAAAATCAAAACATCATGATCAATGATGGTAATTAAATTACATTAGGATATCCCATCATGATCACATAAAAAACATATCATAGACCATAAATCAATCCATATTAGTTAAGATAAAATATCCCATTCATTAAAAAATATTCAATATAAAATTAAGGGAGAAATATATAAATAAAAGGGTTATTAACATTAATACCCTTGATCCAACATTGTTAAATCCATTAAAATTAGGTTTCAGAGGTATATATTATTCTTACAACACAAAATTAATCCATAGGTTCAATTTCCCAGGACAATTTGGAAGAAATGAAATTTTCGCATTTAAGATTTATTTAAATTCCAATTTTTAGAAATATTAAAACACATCACATGGTTTGGAGGATGGGTATAAAACCCAATTATCTAAACATTTTACTTTTACTAGATAACACCTATGAGGACAAAAGATTTTACTAAATGATTGAAAAATAGTTTGAAAATCATTTAAAATTAATATTTATCAAAAATGAATAATTTTCATTGTTTTTTACATGGTTTGGAAAAAACCTATTCCAACTATAAACCTTCCTAGTAACTCTTATTATCTATTTCAATGTTTCCTAGATATGATAATTAGTTTCCCTAAATAATGGTTGGTATTTACCCCTTGATAAACACCTGAAAAAAATGAAAGAACAATCGAAAAACTATCATAACTCATCGCAAAATATTATATAACCTAAAATTAAAAAAAGAGATATGTACCCCAAACCAAAAGTTTTATTAATAATACTTTTATCAGTATATATTAAATGTTTAAAGCCTTAATTGAATACCATGATTTTTTTAGTAGTGTTTTTTATTACATTCTTATATATTATATTATCATGCATATTAATTAATGTTAAATTAGGATTGTATTCAAGACCATAAAGATGAATATGTTCTAATAAAAAATAAAAAAATAATGAAATTCTTACTCAAAACATTCATCTATAGGTTATATTTTCTCACGATATGGTGTATCGATCGGTCTTTCAGAGATGATTTTTATTGTAAATTATCACATACCAACCATTTAATCGATGACCCATAGCTTTCATTTGGTTTAATGGATACCATTGGTATATTTTGATAAATTTTTCTTAGATATCAAATGTAATAACCAGGTTTACTCAAAAAAGATTCATTCTCCTTTCTATAGATTATCACGGGGAAATTTGAAGTGCCTAAAAAAAGGGAGGTCCTTGAAGCAGTTACAACACTACCCTGTAATGGGTAACAGTTTGTGATATATAGTGATTTTTTTGAAAAGGAGACATATATTCATAGATATGTATTATGAAATTGAATTTTTTTATTAAATTATATAATTTATAATTTATAAGAAATATTTCCTCCCTCATTATTTATAGTTGGAAGAAGTAATATATTTATTCCAAATATTGAATCTATCACTACAGTAAAATATCTGATATATATTTTGATCATTAAATCATGAATTTTTATTTACACAGAAAATGTTTAATATGTGTATAAGGAGATGGTTGAAAATGATTAATTGTTTTGTTTTATAAGAACACTACCACCTAAATAGGGGGAAATGTGGCTCTTTAACTGATTCAAAAATTCCATGATATTTTTTCCATGATGAGGATTGAAAAATATTAAATATTTTTTAATTTTTAGAAAATGACTATTGAATTCATGATCTAATGATAATGATAATATCATTTTTTATGAATTTTAAAAAATCAATTAAACTCACAGGGAAGTAGTATTTGGTATTTTAGAATAATTTTAGATGTATTCTAATTTATAACAATGATTCTGATGAAATTATTTGTTCTAGTAATTATGTATGTCTCCTATAAATTCCATATTTCATGGAGGATTTATTCTATAATTCTCATAAATAATAATTTCTCATTGATCCTTAATGTATGAACATATATACATAAATGATAGATTATTTATGATGGGATAACAGGAAAATTTATAATACTGTGAAGGTTCCTTGATTTCTATTGTGACACAATGATATGTAATTAAGACATTTTCTAAGGTGATTTTACCACCATTACATTACCAAAATTAAACTGGTAAAATATTACCAAGAATATATTCATCACATTCCAGTAAAAATCTAATCAAAATAATTTTACTATTATTTTATTCTATATCCCTTTGAAGTAAGAATATTTACATGTGATAATAGTTTTTTTGTCCCATGAAATGATGTAAATGATATTCATCAAGGTAATGTAAATATATTATGGGATACTACACTGTATATTATCAAATCAGTATTTGAGGTTTACGTCGATGTTTTGAAGATGTATCAAGATTGGATTGAATAAAGAGTTGAATTTTATCACGGCATTTCATCTTTAGATTGATTCACATTATGATATGATAATTAAAACCATATAATATATGTAGAGATAATATAGATTTCAATGGTGGTACATTTCAAACATCCCTTTGAAAATATTTTATTTCATCATAATAGTTTTCGGTCGAGTAGTAATATTTCTCTTTATAAAGCCCTATATAGAAAGATTTATGGAAATATAATGTGTGTGGATTAATTTAGTCAATAAAATCACATTGGACTTGATATATCAGAGAAAATAATAAATAATTTTATATCCATTTTCCATCACATCCTATGCTCTAAAATTGGAATGAATTTTTGTACTGAGAGTCATTTTGGAGTTTTAGTGCTTGATATTGGTGATAAGGTATTCAAATGAATATATACTGGGAAGAATGTAATGGTATATGGAATGAAGTTAAATAAATGTACAATATATATTGGTATAATTAAAATAATTGATCATATTAAGATGTCTGATTATAAATTGGATCTTTCATCAAATATTTCTAAATTTTACAATTTGTTTCATGTAACTATCATGAGGAAATGAATAACATATCCATAAAATCAAGTGAAGATATAGGTCATACCATTGGTGTATGATATCTATTGTTAGTAAAACCTGATGAAAATAATTTATAAATGATATATAATGCTATTAAACAATACAACCTAAAAGGTTAATGTTTAATAGTGCTAAGATAAATTTAAATAAGCTATTTGGGATCCAAAGGATGTGATTGGATAAAAGTATACTAAGTGGTTTGTGTCTGAGTATCAAAGTTTAATGGGTGATATTATTATAAGTGGTATAATTTAGCAAATTATTATTTTATGATATGTTTCAATTTAACTAATTTAATTTAATTTATATAATACTTTATCTACATCATCGAGTTTAAAAGAACTAAGGCCTTTTATTACTATATTATTATTTAATATTCCAGTTATACCATAACATGTGGATTATTCTTTAGATGATGGACTATATAAATTATATAAAATTCATATATATATATATATATATTTAATTCAATTATTTTAGTTTTCTAGAATATATATACATGGATTTTATAGTAAAATTATTTTTTATTAAAAAAATTGTCCTTATTAACATAATTTTTTATTATCATAAAAAATTCATTTATATTATCAAAAATTATTATTAAATATTAATAAAAATTAATAAATAATAATTTACCATTCATATAATTGTTTTTACTTTTCATGGAATGAATTTTAACAAAAATTTTTTCTTAAAATGCATTTTTCTATGAATGAACATTATTGTGTGTAACAAAACAATTTTAAAAAGAATTTTGAAAAAAATATCAGAATTGAATCTTCTAAAATTTAACTAAAATTTAGAATCATAATAATAATATTATTTAATAATTTATACATAAATTTTCATACGTATGAATTGTTATGGAGTGAAAAGAAAATCATTATTATCATAATGGGTTGAAGGGCTAAAGATGGTTTAATGTTGTTATATAATGGTTAAAATAAAATTAATTATATTTATAATTCCTATTTAATAACTATATATGGATCCTATATCATCATCACTATTAAAATAGTATAATATAGATCTACATTTCTTCAGTAATTCAATTATATAGTTTAATATGTGGAAGAATTACATTTCTTCATTCTCCATCAAAAAAACGTAAAAAACATTTTATTATCCCAAAGTAAATAATAGTAGTAACAAGAGTGTAGGCCTTATGTGTCCAAAAAAATTAACACACTCGAGGGAGTGGCAAACCAATCTAAAAAAATCTTTAGTGTTTTATCCTAATTACTCTTTTAAACCAAGAAGTATCATACATTGTTCCCTTGCAGCCACATGTATAATAGGAGAGAAAGATTCATGGGCCTCACAGACCATAAAAATTTATTAGATGATAGAATATTATGTGTGTATAGTGTTTGGGAGGGATTTATGAATAAAATAGGAGTATATTTTTTTTATAATCTAGCATGATATTATGTATATTGAGAACCCCATTGACATCAAGAACCATTGTATCCTCTTTTGTCATATAATCACTACCACTGTAAAATATTCTAAACAAATCAACAAATAATCACCTATAATACAGGACCACACATCTTCCTCACATGAGACTATGAAGTCATGAACCATTATTATTGATTTTATGCACACTATTTGGTGCAATACAATGAATCTATATCCCGTGGGAATCTATCACGTTTTCTTGAGGAGGAGAATTCCTTCGCGGTATCATAATCCATAGGGAGGGGGATTTCACCCAATCCGATATAATAGATCATCAGTATCCCACAAGAAAAAGTATCTATATTTGAGTGTATAAGAATAATCTCATGGTATTTACACAACAAGATCTATTTCTACTGTTCTACATGCTCCAACAGTCTGCCCAAAACAAGATTTCCCTCGCCATCATCTCCCCAAAAAATTTTCCCACACCCCTAATGTAATACCCCAATACATTACAATTTTTTCCATATTTTTTTATATAAGACAAAAAAGTTAATCATACTATACATAGAACAATGGGTTCGTTTTTAGTACACAAAATGTCGAGTTTCACTAAACAATAACATATTATTTAAATACTTTGATTTAATATAATAAAATATAACCTAGCCATTAATTTGGTGGTAATGAATTTTGTTAAATAACCTTTGAAAATATATGTTTTTATTCATTAGATACAAATGAATTATATATTAATATCTTAACCAAATGAATATATTGGAAATGTTTTTATAAAGAACACTTTTTATGGTCAAAATTTTATTTTATCCTATTAAAATAAAAAAATAATATTATTGAATGATATCAATAAAATATATGTGTTATATATTCAATTAAATAATTTTTATATTTATACAATATATATGATAGGCGTAATATAATAAAAAAACCATTATTACAAACAAAAACCTATGTTCTATTAAAATTATTTTTATCTCCCTTTTGTGGGGAATTATATTTTATTACAATTTATTACACATTTATATAATTAGTTTCAATAAATAAGCTTCTAATTTTAAAAAATTATATTAAAATTTAATTTTGTGGGACTATTTTTATTTTTCCTATATGTTTCATGTTTCGATAAATAGTTATTAATATTAGATTTAAATAGAAAACCAAAATTTCCATCAAAATAATTTATGTTGTAAAATTATATTTTTATGGGTTCTTGGATTAATTATTAATTTTTATCTCTAAATCCAATATAAGTTATTGAAATCAATTTTACATTGAAATTTGATATAAAAACATTTTAATATTTTGAACGTTATCACTTTAATAGCATGTTCCCTTGTTTCAGCATTGGGATTTATTTTAAATTAATAATTAAAACAGCTATGATTTTAATTTATAAAAATGATTCCATAATTTTAATAATTTTGTAATGAATGTGTGATTATCTTCATTTCAATTTGGGGAAATATCAATAGTAACGGAATTTTTTTTAATTACAATGAAGAATTGTGAATCTTGAATATAATTGTAAAAATAATACTATATGTATTATAAAACTAACCTAAAACATGAAATAATTTTATTGGATGAGATATTTTCAACAAAAATAATCCTTTGGAATATTATATTGTCTCTCAAATAAACATATATGAATCTATGACTTTTATGATATCTTATTCCAAATGAAGTCCAATAGGTCACACTCATATTTCTAAAAAGTATTTTAATTTACAGATATGTTAATTAATCATATATATTATTCTATAAATAGAAAATTGAAATATAAAATGTTTTAATTCATCCTGATATTTTATTATTAATTTATATATAATAAATAATTAAACTATTAGAATTTGTAATGATGATACAACAATGGTTTATGTAATAGACATATTAATATAAATGTTATTAAATATATTAAATTAAAATATTTTGACATTATTAATGACATTCAATATATTATAAATTAACTAGTCATATTGGGGATTTATTAAAGTTTTTTTAAATGTAATCTTCTATATTTCTATTTTTAAAGAAGTCAAGAGATTGATATTACTAAAATTTACATTAATGATATTTGAAAATTAGTAATATTTTACTAAATGATATAAACTTACTAAAAATATAACCATTTTAAAAAAGAATGTAATAACGTAAAAAAATTATATATGACTCGTTTATGTAATTTATTTTATTATATAATTTCTAACCCATTCAAATTAGAAAATTTCAGTTGTCACCGTAAGAATTAAAGAGTTGAACTAATGGAAAAAAGCATAAGATAATGGGGATAATGTTCCCATAACTTATTAAAAAAATTATTGGTTTACATTATTTAAACCCATCATGATAATATATTTAAAATAACTAACCTTGGAATAATTTTTATAATAAAATTATTCTATATAAATTTAATATGTTGAATATTTCCAAGAGTCCCCCTCCCCTCTCATATCAAAGGGCACACCCTAATGGATAAACATAACCAAATATCCTCCCAAAGTCATTACCTTAATAATAGAATCTTCACTTTTTTATAAAACTATCCAAGGTAGTACATTTGTGAAAATCAAAAATAGATACCTAAATAAGAGGTAACATTCATTAACATACATTTTTGTGTTTTTTATTCCATGAAAACAATTGAATTATTCTTATTTCATTTTTATATAATAACCAATGAATAATCAATGTAATTATATGTTTTTATTATACAGTTTTTACCTACACTTACCCAAATTTCCATATAATGGGTAACAATATTCTCGATCCTTTGTACGGTGAACTATCGCCTCACAAAATGATGTTGTTAGTTTCTCCTCTAACACCTCTCATGGCTGGTAATTATGGTAAACAACGTATTTATATATGATATTTTGGATATTTTTATGTATTTATTATCCGATAATTATAATATAACCCATAACCTTATGAATTCATGTTTTTTATAAATATGATACCAACATTTGCAGAGGTGTGGACTATCACCTCACCAAAGTGGCCCGATTCGTTCACTCTATTAATGGGATGTATGAAGGATGGTTTGAATTATAACATGTGACATTTACATCATATATATCATACATGTATTATAATATATATATATATATCAATTACATATCATTATTTTAATATGATAATGAAATTAATGTAGTGTTCATTCTTACATATGGCCTACAACCTCCAAGAACTATTAATTTCATTTCATATCAACAAAATATATGGATTATTATAAATACATTTGTAGTGACCATATATGTTATTTAAATAATTATATAAATTATGGATATTATGAAACCATAATCTAATTAATACGAACAACATATAACATGTCAAGACATACATGAGAAACTATGCCATTTACACCATAAATAGTGAAAATAGTGAAATAATGTTAAAAAATGGGTAATAAGATATTATTATATGATCATATATGATATCATAAATTTTAATATGGTTCTATAAAAATTTATTAACACTATTAAAACAATTATATATGAATTTAATGGAAAATAAACCAAAATTAAATGCAAGGTAAATGATTTGTGTCTCATGTTTATTGACGTGGGACACCTTACTTGTACACGGTTTATTTCTTCTATGTGATGTATATACCCAAAATTGATGTATTTTAGGAGTATTATTATGAATATTCTAGTTTTTTCATATAAATGTAATTATCTTTGTTTCTTGGATATATGATTTCACTATTTATAAATTGATAACTATTTATTTCATAATCTCATATTTATTCGAGATTATTTGTGTTTATGTCTCCCTGAAGAATATTTATCTCTCATGTTAATTTTTTAAAAAAGGATTCAAAAAAGTTTTTAATATTTACAAATGGAATCTTAATTTCATTTTCCCAGTTTTTAAATTATAAGAAATTATTTAAATAATATGTTTTTAACCTTTATCAAATTAACATAATTTTATGTCGTCATCATTCCCTATTGTCTGAAAAATCGTTAATAAGTATACAAGGTTAATTTCAAAGAAAATAATTTCCTGTAAAAACCAATGTCGTTTCAAATAAATGATTTAGAAATTTTATGGGGTATCATATCGATTTTTTTAATTAAGGAATTTTGTAATTTTTTCCACCTAGTTTCTTTTATATTGTATATATACATCCGCTCGACATATTATATCATGAATATGCTAGTTTATATTATATTATAAGTTCAATTTTATGATCATCAATCAGGTTAATTATGAATAAATTTTTTTAATGCAGAGTGAGACACTTTGAGATTCTTAATGATCATTTTCCTAAAGACTGTTTTTGATGATATTGGAGTAGTATTTTCAATCATTAACATCAATAAACCATGTTTCTACTTATCCATATCTATGAAATTATTGAAATATGTGTATTAATAATTAAATATGAATGCATTATATGCCATATTAATTATTAAATAAATCCATTACTCACTATGAGAAACTCTTATTAATTGAAATAATTGGTTGGTGTAGTCTTTAAATATCACATCAACACACCAATAGATTCTCATGAGACAAATAAGTTGAAAAAATAAAATATATTTCTAACAATGTTTTTAAACCATCTTGTAAAGGGTCTTTATGGTATCATTTTACATTTGAATAAGACATGATGTCTAATAATTAATTATCTCACACATTTAGATACAATTATTATTTTTCAATGAGATTTTGCATCAACAAATCTAGGGAAGTATTCTACTCTAGTTTTATTGATTTAAATGGAAGATGATTCAATTACTTACCATACCATATTAATTTTCCCTTGTCTAGTTATTTGACTTGAACTTGATATCTGTTATTTACCTTATCTTCTTGATTTATTTACACTGATTCAAAATTTCAAAGATACTACATACCCATTCTGAGAATTTGAGATCACTATTTTAGTTTTTCTATTTTACAACGGTTATGAAGGTGAATGTTTTTTGAATGAGTTCAAGGATGAATTTTATCTTCCATTGTGTTTTTTTATTTTAAAATTAAGAAAGAGAATAATTTATGTATCTATTTTCTCAAGGCTACTAAATTAATTTTTCCATTGGGATTTAATTCATTGTAATTAAGATAATGTAATAAAAAACACATTAGATCCAAGATTCAGGGGAGGAGTAATTATAGTTGGTATCAATGTAAGGTCAGTAGAAACCATGGGTTCCTGGTGTTGGAATACGTACATTAAAGTAAATAAAACATTGTTGTATTATTTGTGAATTATTTATTTAAAGTATAATTACTTTTCATTTTATAGATATATGTTTAGAGGTAAGTATAATTGTAAGGGTTTATATAATAACTGATCTTTTTTGGGAAATTATAGGTCTATTTATTGTTGGGATTCTAAAATTAATGATTTTTGATATCTTTCATCGTTAAGAAAATTCATTAATATTTAATATATTATGTTTTATTGAATGTTTTTGGATTGTATCAATATGATTTTATAAATGGTAAAAATCACATAATGGGTGAAAACATGTCGTGTTTGGTAAGGTCGTGGGGTTTGCAACCACAACTGAATGGAGAAAATGGTAATCTTCCCACAACTATACAATATGATGTCCTAGTAAGAATGATTTTTTTAAAGATTCTGATTTAATGGATGAAGGCTATTCTGATTTAAGGTAGATTTATTTTCTCCATATATTATCTTTTGATTGAAAAAATATTTGGTGACAATTTGATTAATGTCATCTAAAAAGACATTCACTATTTTGGGGTCCATATCATACCAAAGAAAAACAAAATATATTGGGATATTATTTGAGAAGTAAACAATAGAATTATATTATTTTTGAACATATTATTTTAAATTTTACATATTGTGATTGAGGTAATTTATTTATATGGAAATCATTTTTTGGATATGAGGTGATTTTGGAAATTAAATTATAGGTATAAGACATTAACATGGATTAATATAACATTGAAGAATATATGATCAAATTCTCAGGATTTTTGGGTCACAGTCTTAGTATTGAAAACAATTGAGTAAGGATATTTATTTACATAAATATTTATGTTGAACTTTGGGGTTTTACTAATTAATTTTCGTTATTCTTTAATTGGAATTATCCTATCTTATCCTAACCATATTGGTTTTGGATAATTACTTAATTCAAAAGGAATATAAAGTATTAGTTTTTCAGATTTTGTGATCCATTTATGTTGATTCAAAGTATTCAGTAATGATAAAATCGTATTAAATATTCATCATTTATTGAGAATGATTAGTTTGTGGTGGATATTAATTAGAATATGAATCATTAATTTTCAAGTAAGTATGTTTCATTATTTAATTATTATATGATACGAATTAATTAATAATCTCTAGGTAAATGATCATGAAACCAAAAAACATTATCATATAAATTACTTTTCATATAAATTAAATAGTCCCTTATCTAATTACATATTTATAGCCTTATTATTGTTAACATAAATCGGATCATGTTCTTCATCACTCCCTATTTGAATTTGATGGTTAGATTTATCTTCAATTTTTATGTTTTCAACAATGGAACCCAAGTTTATAATATCTAAATTGACCATAGTAATTCTATTTATTTATTCCAAAGTAGAATAATTATTAAACCCTTTTTTGATATGGAATTTAAAAACTTATATTGTGAAAAAAATACCCTTACTGTTCAATCACATAATTAATTTAAGTGGAAAAAATTTAATGAATAAGGGGAGAATGTAACACCCCAATACATTAAAATATTTTATTTTTTTCATAATTTTTTTCATAAATTATTTATATGATATTCCATTTTAAACATACGATACACATTGAAATTACTTTTCTTGAGTAACATAAAAGGGATATTTTTACTGAACAACAATACATCATTAAAATATTATTATTTAAAAGAATAAGTTATAACGTAACTACTAAGATGGAGGTTATGAATATTATTAATTAAATGATGAAAATACATGGTTAAATTCATTAGTTACATATTATTTAAAATTTAACATACTATTGAACTGAATGTGTATGAAATATTTTAATAAATAACTATTTTTATGCTCACAAAGTAATTTTACAATAATAAATTAGAGTAATTGTTATTATTAAATGAGATTAATGAAATATATTTGTTACATATTCAATAAAATATTTTATATATATATCCAATATATTTTATAATCAAATGAAAAGAAAAAATCCAATACTGTAAATAAAACCCTATATTTTTATTAAAGCAGGTTTACCTCATTTTAATGGAGAACCTATATTAAATATAATTTTTTACCATTTATAATATTTATATGTAAAAATATATATAATATTTTAATTAGGAGTTTATAAAAATACTTTGGTTGAATTAATGTTTTTTATGAAAATTTTCATGTCTTGATGAATAGAGAAAATACAATTTTTTTTAAAACTATTTTCATCGAAATAATTTATAGTGTTAAACTATATTTTTGTTTATTTTCATCAAGTACAATTAGATTATTATTCTACCATTTCATCCAACTTAGGTAATTGTAATCCATTTTACACTGAAATTGGATATAAAAACTTTTCAATATTTTACACATTTTCACTTTAAAACCTCGTTTATTTGTTTTATCAATTGGATAAATTTAAAATAAATTATTTCAATTTCTAGGTTTCCAATTTTGAAAAATGATTAGATTTTATGATTAAGTGGGAAAAATTATTTAATTAAAATCCTATTATTTTTTGACAACAACAATAGTATTTGTTGTATTTTTTAAATTACCATGGTGACGCGTGAATCAAGAAATTGAAGGTAAAAATAATATTATACATATTATAATAATACCCTAACACTCATAATAATTTTTATTTATGATCTAATGTGTTCCAAATTCATAATCTACCTGATTTTATGGAAACATAGATCAACTTGGATGACTGTAACCATTTTAGATTATTTTATTCTTTGGGAATCCCAATATTTCATTGTCTTTTTTTGAAAAGTAATACATTTTTAATTAATGGTTAATTATGAGATATATTTGACTATAAATATTAATTTTATATATAGTATATTTAATTTCATCATGATAATTTTTTTAAATTTTATTTAATAAAAAATTATATTAACATATGGCATAATGATGATGCGTCAATTGTATTATTAATAGACATATCAAATAGATGACATTAAAAAAATTATAATATTTTAATTTAATTTAATTAATGTCACCCACAAATTTCCTAGTTGAAAATGTAATATTAGGTATTTATTAAAGTTTTTTCATCATGTTAATCATTTATACTTATATTTTTAAAAAATCAAGAAACGAATACTGTCAAAATTGGAATTAATTATATATGAAAAAAACTAATATCTTAATAAATGATATAAAATTCATAAAAATTATCAAATTTATCCAGATGATTGGGATAATGTTTAAAATTCATCCATGACAGATATATTGTTAGTGTGTTGTTTTATAGTAACAAAATAAACTCTAACGGTGAAAAATGTTTCCTTGTCACGGTAAGAGTTAAAAGGTTTGTCGAAGGGTTAAAACCAAATGATAAAGTTATCAATGGAACCTACACGTATTTAGAAATTAATTTAATGCTACGATTTATACATATCAACATACTATATTTTAAATAAATCAATTTTTATCCATTTGGATTAAATATTAATTTATATTATTCTAATATTTGGATGGCTTCCATGTGTGCCCATACCCTCTCTTGTAGAATGGTGCATATTCCTCTCTTATATTCTCAATTCCAAAAAAAATTGTGTAAGAATTTTTTTTCCCAAATATCCTCCCCAAATCCATAACTTCATCTTAAATTCCCTATATTTTATGGAAATCCATCCAAATAATTACTTTTAACAAATTAAAATTAGATACCGATAAAATATGTAAAATTATTCAACAAATTGTTTTGTTTATTTATTCTATAAACCCCATTAAATTCTTATTATTTCATATTTATATCATAAAAAAATTATCATAAATGTAATTAAATGTATTTATTATGACAATACTACATACCCTAACTTAATGTGTCATCAAATGGGTAATGAACTTACTACTCTTCTGTACAACAAACTACTGCCTCATGAAAACTGCTTTTCATTCTTCCATTACCACCACTAATGATAATGAAATAGGATAGACATGAGGTTTATATATTACATATGTTATTTTTATTATTTTTATACTCTTATTTAATTATTTTATAACATATATCTTTGTGCTATAGGTTTTTTATAATTATGATAAGACTTTTGTGGAAATGTGGACTACCTTCTCTTTAATGTGATGTGATTCATTCATGATATTAATGGAATTTATATAGAATGTATTTTATAATAATATCATAAATTTATGACATAAACATGAAACATTAATTATAATATTAATATATATAATTTTCTTCTCATTTATTCAAGGCGATAAAGAAATAAATGTAGCTTTAATTCAAATATATGACAAACCATCCCCATTAATGGTGAATTTCATTTATTAATGCCAAATTTTACAGACTATTGTAAAGAATCATATAATTAATATATATATATAATTTAAATAATTTTTAACCTTATTTTGATGTTGAAACCGTGGTCTATTATATAGGAACAGAAAATAACAAGTC
Source organism: Viscum album (assembly GCA_963277665.1). NCBI lineage: Eukaryota > Viridiplantae > Streptophyta > Magnoliopsida > Santalales > Viscaceae > Viscum > Viscum album. The sequence goes on along the minus strand of OY728143.1, from coordinate 48,231,372 downwards.
CGAACATACTCAAGAAACTATGAAATGTACACCTGAAATACCGATAATAATGAAGGAATGAAAAATAATTGGTAATGTGATATTATAATATGTTCATATATGATATCATACATATTAATAATGCTATATAATATTTTATTAACACTCTTGACATTATTATAAAATATTTTAATGGATGATCCCCCAAAAGAAAACGTAAGGTAATGGATCCTTCTTCATTTTTATTTTTGTGAAACACCTACCTTATACACTACTTGTTTTTGTTGGGTGGTGTATATACCACACATTAATGTCTTTTTTGTTTATTATTATATGAATATTTTTATTTTAAATTATCAATAATTTTCATTCCTTCATGGGAATATGACTCTTCTGATTATAGTGTCATAGTTATTTATTTGAAAAACTCATCATTATATAGGATTATTTGTGTTTAAGTATCCCCTATGTAATATTTACCCTCAATTTTAGTTATTTATAAACAAGTATTTGAAACTTTTTATTACTCCAAACCTATTATTCATTATTTAAATTTTTCACATTTTTAATCTCTTCAAAATAAATCAAATGTAAATTTTTTACTTATATGACATGAACGTAATTTCACACAGTCATGATGACCTATTTTTTTGAATAATAATTCACAGGTTTACAAGTTTCTATTAAAAAACATAACTTAATTTATAAAATAATTTACATTAATATTTTTTTAAAAAAGTGGGTATTGATTTATTATCATTTTTTCAACAAGGGGTATTGTAATGTTATGCACATCATTCCGATTATTTGTTCCATATACTCCCCTATGACACATTATATGTAAGGTCTCAGATTAGGGTTCCACACAACGGGTTCCCCGAACCTAGTAGGTCACATGACTTCAAGAACCTTTCCCCAAACACCAAAGGCTGCTGACTAGCAATGGGGACCTATGACTAATTGCGGAAACTATGCCCTCATTTGTCGAAGTGTAGTGCAACGAAAAACAATATGAACTTAAAAAAGTGGAAGTAGTAAATAATATACACCTGAAATGGACAACGAAACTGAAGTAAAAGATAACCAGCAATCATATATATGATTATGCAATATGTCACTAATTCTATAAAAGCATCCAGAACATGATACACTGTAATATGATATAATAAAACACAAGGTACATAGTACAACAAGACAAAACCAAAGCAGTGCAACCGGAACGCAACAAAATCGCAAGACTAAGCTCTGTCCCATTCTCTTCTACTCCTATGAAATAATCATGTACCTATGTAGGTACCCTTGCCCTTATCGACACATGCAACAATATAATCTGGTTGGGCCCATGACATGACCAAAACAGGGTGTAAGAAATAAATCCCTGTAGAAAACCACTAAAGGCATGTGCCCAACTATCAGGGAAAATGTGCAACAGCAGTGCGTAATAATAAAATGTTGTAAAATAGGAAGTACTCAAATATAACCATTACTACCAGTTACACTACCATTTTAATAATTATTTTACAATTCATTATAACTGAATTCAAATTTTTCCAAGACTCAGCCTCAGCCGAAAATTTCCTATACCAGTGCCACAAAAGGTAGTCTAACAAATAAAACATAATAATAATACCATGCATGTGCATTAGCATGGAAGGTACAACATATTAAACCGCCATATTGATTATTCAATGTAAGAATTGTCCTCAGACATGCAAGTCCTTACCCTCGGGAAAACAGAAATTAAACCCTCAGGTGACTGCCCTTAGGCATAACAAATATTGCCCTCTGGAATAAGACATATTGCCTTAAGGCGCTATAGATACTTCCCTAAGGCATAAGAAATGTTCCCCCAGTTTAATCGAAACATTACCACCAGGCTAAACAAAACACTTCCCTTAGGATAAACAAAACACTTCCCTTAGGCATTCCATAGAAAATGAAAGGAATCGGGCAGAGCCCAATGCATAAGCAAGTAATTTATATATGATTATTTTCATGAAAACTCAATAAATTCTATAATCATGGCATACTCAGGGGTATACTAGAAAAACATCTAAATAAGGGGAACACGCCCTCGGGGTGGCCCTATATCCAAGAAACGTTCTCAAATTGCAGTTTATACTTATTCATTAGATTACCTATGAAATTATAGGTATTTCCACTGTCAAATTCTCATCCATAAGACACGCCGAACATGGGAACGAGGAAAAATGGTACAACAAATCAACATGACAGTTGGAATTAAACTCAAGACCACCTACCTCGATCTCCTCTGATCAATATACATAAAAGGTTCCTCGAAAAACAACCAAGAACGACGTAGCTCCGAGATAAATGATTACCCATTAAAACCTAAATAACATCAATTATGGAAAAAATTGGAAGGAGAGATTCATGAAGAGGGAGGAACCAACCTACAAGGTTGAAATGATATTGATGGCGAAAGAATCAGATTTCCGGTGAGCGATCGGAAGCTACTCCATGTCTCAGCCTCCTCTCCCAGAACTCTGAGTGAGTCCTCTGCCTCCTCTGACGAATGAGGAGGATACTTCCTGTTTTAAACAAAAAAACATAACTACACGGCCTGTAATTCTCAAGTATACAATGTTTACTATTCTTTGAAACTATTCCTCAGGCGGCTACATTCCACCACCTTACTGTTAATCGGCTTACTGATTACATGACTTGTATTACTAAGTACACAACGTGTAGTTAGTTTTTACACACTTAATCTCAGACAAGACTAAATTACCAATATTACAATCCCACACATCCAAAGTACATGGCATGTGTACATAAGTACATGATGTGTATACATAAATTCATGATTTTTACCACATTTTCCTTGTTTCCTCAAAAACCCTCATGGAAAACGGAAAAGAAAAAACTCGTACCTCACAAATAAGAACGAGGTTCTTACAAACTTCCACCCTTAAAGAAATTCGTCCCTAAATTTTCCTTTGATTGGTGGTGAAGATAATGTTATGAACATTTCTAGACTTCAAGCACGTATGTTGGTTTCCCGCTCCATGGTTTCGTCCTACACTCGACCATGCTGCTATAGCACCTGTATGAGAGGAACTGACCAGCCATGGATAACCTTCATGCTACCTATCAACAAAACAAATCGGATGCTCCTGAATAAATGCATCAACCTTTAGTTCATCCTCCTCAAGCTGAAAAATGTGAGATGGTTCTGATTGATAATGGCGAAGCTGAGATACGTGGAAGACTTCATACATGGCCTTGTACCTCTATAGAAACTGAAACCGATAGGAAAGTGGACCAACTCTCTCTATAATCTCGAATGGTCTTACATACCTTGGTGAAATTTTAAAATTACTCCTAATACACCTATGTTCTAACCTCGGTGAAACGCGCAGGAAATCCTAATCCCCGACCCCAAAATCCAAGGGTTGTCTACAGCGATCATCATAAGATTTCTGGCGATACTGTGTAGTATCCATCCACTTCTGAATCAACTGGACCTACTCTAAAGTCTTCTTAAAGAGACGTGGTCCTAGTAAGGATTACTCCCCTACCTCCAACTATCACAAGGGTGATCTTCATGGCGTACCATATAAAGCCTTGTAAGGTGTCATCTCAATAGTTTCATAAAAAATATTATTGTAGACAAACTCAACCTGGTGTTTGTGCTTCTCCCAAGACCCCCCAATGTTCAGGACCCATGCATGAAACATGTCCTATAACAACTATTTTGTATACTCTAATAGGCCATCATTCTGAGGGTGCTATGTTGTGCTCAGAAGAACCTATGTATCTAATGCCCTCTGAAAACTCTTCCAGAAATGAGATGTAAAATGGGAATCCATATCTGAAATGATAGAATGAGGGACCCCATAATGATGTACTTCCTTTAGGATATACAAATTCATGATCTCGTCAGCACAGAAGGTATCCTTTATCGGCAAAAGGGATCCACCTTCATATTTCTGTCCACAACAACCCATACGGCATCATTGCCTCGAGGTGACCTAGGAAACCTGGTCACGAAGTCCATCGTGGAATCATCACATTTCCACTTCGAAATGGGTAATTGTTATAACAGTCAGGATGACATATAATTCTTTACCTTTACCTACTGACAGGAGGAACATCTCGTAACAAAACCAACTACCACTATTTTCATACACGAAAACCAATACTGACATCTCAAGTTAGAGTACATTTTGATAACTTCAGGATGCACTATACATGCTGAAGCATTAAATTCCTGAATCAACTCTTAAAGAATATCCCATATAACCCAAAATCATCCATGGATATGTAGTACCTCATAATTTCCTATCATCCAACAAGGAGGAGGTTCTTCACTTACCACCGAATTTCGAAGAACTATGCCTTCTGATTTATATATTTTTCTCATCCTCACTCTATCCATGAGGATAGAAGTCACAGATAAGGATGAAATATAGGTTCAACCCTGACTATCATACATCTCCAAATGCATCTCAGAGAACAATGTCATACGCTGCCACTCACCACTGGCCTCCAGTAATGCCTGTATCTGAGTCCTCCTACACAGTGCATCAGCTAGTACGTTACCGTTACCAGGTGTATAAGCGTGCTCAAAGACAATGGATAAAAGGAATTCAATCCAACTTAACTATCCTAAAATAAAGTAATGATTGCTAAATAATTATATAATACATGTGTGGATTGTAAACACCACAACAAGTTCTTTCAAGAGATAATATCTCCAACAGTGTAACGCATTAACAAATGCAGCCAACTCGAGATCATTGGTTGGGTAATTCCTCTCTTATGGCCTCAACTACTGAGACCCACACACAAATACTAAATGAACCTACATCAACACTTCTCCAAGACCATTACCAAATGCATCATTGTAAACTATATAACCCTACCCTTGCTCTAGAAGTATCAGGACTGGTGTTGATGTCAACCTTCCCGTTAGCTCCTGAAAGGCAGTCTCACAACCTTCTGACCAAATGAACTTCTTACCCATCTTAGTAAAAAATATCAACCACACAACTAAGCAAGAGAAGTACTATATAATGCGCATGTAGAAACCATACAACAACATGAAAATCCGTATTTAAAACAAGTTCTCTAGATTATTCTAGGTAACTACAACTCTCAATTTCCAGGGGTCTACCGCAACTCCTACCTCTGAGATAATATGACCCAGGAAGGAGATCGGGTTCATCCAAAAGTGGCACTTTTGGATATTAGCATTTAAATAATTCTCTCCCATTGTACTCAGTATGATATCAAGATGGGTGGCATAGTTGTGTCAACATTGAGTGTACACCAAGATATGGTCCACAAATACCACCAAAAAAGAATCCAGATATGGGTGAAACACATGATTCATCAGAGCCATAAAATCTTCTGGCACGATTGTGAGTCCAAACGGCATGAAAAACTACTCGTATAGAGCATATCTTCTCTGAATGGTTGTAATCGGTATGTTTGATGGTCTAACATGAAACTAATGATATCCATACCTCAAGTAAATCTTCGAGAACACTCGGGCACCTCAAAGATGATAAAAAATATCATCAATCCTCAGAATGGGATATTTGTTCTTAACTAGTAACTGGTTAATCTTCCGATAATCCAGACAGAGTTTGAGTGTATAGTCCACCTTCTTCGCAAAAAGGATAGGCGAACCCCAAAGAGGTGAACTGGGTCAGATGAAATCCTTTGGTTGAAACCCCTCCAACTGCTTCTTGAGCTCCTGCAATTATGGTGCAGCCATCCAATAAGGTGTAATTTACACCAGTGCCACACCTCTATAAGCTCAATAGACAAATACACCTCTTGATCCGGAGGGAGATATGAAAATTCTCCAGGGTAGACATCCCTAAAATGATTAACGCCTAGAGGGAAATACATATGACAAGTTCCCCGGTCATCCAGATATAAATTCACAATCTGGGGTGTCACTCTTCCTTTCCCATGATGCTTGGCCCCAGCTTGGCTCACCTAGACATCACATTCACCCTTGTATAGAAACTCCCTTCCGTCTGGTGATTTGAAACTCACAGTGCGGCGATGGGAATCTACAAAGTCTTGAATGGGTACCAACCAGTCCATCCTAAGAATGAAAACATAGCCTTTTATCTCTAATACATAGAGGTCCCATATAATGTGACACCCACCAACCTCTTGGGGGAACTTCCTGCACTGACGCACACCTATTGTTCTAATTCCCAATAAAGTGTTTAGCGTCATGATATCACATTAAGAAGAAACAATTCATCCAAGGCTCTCCCCAAAAGGCACAGATATAATGTTATGTGTAGCAGCAATATCAAAAAGTGAATAGGACAAATCAGAAGTGACTAGAATAGTACCTATGACAGTGAATGGTTCGAGATCCTTCTATTGTTGGGACTGTTGCACTGCATATTCCTGCCCAATGTAGGGGCCCTAAAACACAACCTGGAAACCCTGAGCAGACCCACCCTATTGTATCTGAGATTCTTATGTATAGATACCACAACCATGACCAATACCTCAGCATGAACATCCTGACATATTCTAATTCATATACTGGTAAGAACATGTTGGCCCTACTCTTGCATGAAGAGTCTGCAAAAAACCCCTCTCACTAGTCACTGGTGTAAAATCATTACAAAAATGCCAAAGATGACCTATCCTGTCACAATCTCAGCTCTCCATAGGGTCATGTGGGCACTATGGTCTTTTGTGACCCTTCTTACCACACTGGTAGCACATTACATATCAACCTGAAAAATTCTTCTGTCTAGTACTAACACCATGAGATAAATCCATCCGCCTCTTCCTCTTTAGGGTAGAAAAAATACCAGTGACTGGTGTTGAACCGTCTTGGTCCACACCACTAGGTTTTACACGTTCTGCTTAGTAATCAGTTCCTGGTTCCCAATAGCATGCATTGTAGGAAATCATAAAACATTCACCTATTCTCAAATGTCATATCATAGACCATCATCAAAGCATTTATCTCTCAATGTCTCATCACCCAGAAGAACAGATGAAAAACGTTGTACCTCAGTGAAGCAGGACATATAGTCCATCACTGGTATAGCTCCCTACTACAGATTTAGGAACTCTTTAGCTCGACCTACCCATAGTATCTCCAGAAAAAAATTCAAAGTAGACTTCCTGAAAATCTTATCACTCCATGTCCCAGTGATGCTCAATCTGGGCAGTAACATCACATAATCTCATGGAGGAATCACACAAAATTTATGTTTCATGCACGAACCTCCTCCTATGAGGCATATCCAGATTCTTGAAGATCATCTACATAGAATCCAGCCATGACTTTGTAGCCTGTGGTCCGCCATACCTTGAAAACGTAGGTGGATTCTATTGCGGGAATATACGTGTCAACTCTACCATAGATGTATCAACCATCATTACACCCTAGAAGGACTTCATGAACCACATTAATCCTTCACGGAACTGTGCATTTGCGTATGCCTTTGGTATAATGGTTGGTGTCACATCTAGCACAGGTGTAGGATCCATAGGTAGCCCATGGACTACCATATATAGAGTATAATTGTCACCACTCTCTTGGCGAACAACCCATGGTCATCTTGGCGGAATGACTATACAAGGTCAAACACACGGCGTAGAGTGAGATCATCAAGGACTATGAACTAGAAATGTAAGAATGTAACCAGAGAATTAAAGAATTCATGTTTTAAAAAAAGGAATATGCAGAATGTATATGAACTACATGGAGTGTTCCCTTAAGTCTCTCACATGGGCGTGTACTTCTGATAGAACTTCTCATGTAACACCCAAAAAACATAGTGTGTGCATACAGACACGACGAACCCTAGACTAGCTTCACAGACTCCTGTTATTCGTGACATGTTCAGATACTCGGTTGACACTACACGACATGTTCCATACAGACACGGCATGTACCAAAAGAGGTAACATCGACCCTTTTTTTAGATACATGGATGGATTCCAAGATTACACTACACGACGTGTTTATAACTAAAACGGTGTGTATCACCTATGGTTTCTTTGACTGTGTTGTTAGTCACATGGGAAGAAACTAGTTCAACGCAACACAACGTGTACAACCGGTACACGGCATATTCCACCAAGAACATCCCTATCCCTTGTCTCTTCCCTAAGTATACAGCGTATTACACTGGAATATGCTGGGTACAACAACCTATTTCCCTATTCACATGACCAAGTCCACATGGTATCTCACCAATCAATACTACATGGTGTGTCCCACAATTACACGACGTGTCTTTTGTAAAATTTGGAAGACCCTTGTTTCCCTCCCACACAGTGGTTTACACGGCCTTATACTTCAAGGCATGTACATATAAGTACACAAAGTACACATAGAAATTTTTTTATTTCATCTCGAACAGTAGAGTAGATAGCATGTGTTTATAGAACCACACTCAATGTTGTCTGGGTTTTCATACAGTAAACCTCAAAAACTACTATAGATCCCCTTCTCTTTAATATCATGTGTCTGTATGCAGAATTCCAATCCATGGGGACCCATACTCCCCATGAACCAATGTTTAGCACCTGACTTTTCACATTATATTACAAAACACAACAAAAGGCTGGACCATGATCTGCTAAATTCCAATACAAGAGATCCCATACTTATTAGGAACCAAAGTTTAGCATCCATAAACCCAGCCGTAACATGTATCAATACTATATCAATAGTAGGAATATCTATGAAGTACATATCACAACATCATTAAATTTTCATGCAAAAAATCTATCAAAAAAGACATTCAATTCCTAATGCACCTACACGGCATGAAAACAATGCATGACATGTGATTATAACATGTGGGTAAATGATTCATGAGATTGCATAACCTCATCTCATTTGGTTGAAAATAAATAAAAACCATGTACCAAAATATAAACAACACACCATAAGTGTGTCACCCAATGGTGGAATTGAAATTAATTGTAATAATTATAAACAGAAAATCACAATTTAATTTGATTCAATCCGACCATTACCTGTACAAGGGGTAGCTACCCCCGAGCATTGTTTATTACAGAATCCCATAACAATTTATCTCCTTCAGTTTCCACCAAATAATAAAATAACCCAGGGAAATGACAACCTCTAATACCACATTGTAACATCCCGGATCCAGGTGCCACACAACGGGTGCCCCAATCCATGTTGGTCATATGACCTCATGTGCATTTCCCCGAACACCAGAGGCTTCCGACATATAGCAGGGGCCTAGGACTGATAGAGGGGAAACTATTCCATCATTTTTAAATCTATAGTGCATTGGAAAAAATATATAAACACATAAAAGTAGAAGAAGTAAACAATATAGACCTGAAATAGACAATGAAACTGAAAAAATAGATAACTAACAGTTATATATAGGATGATGCGACATGTCCCAAATTATAATAAAGCAGCTAGAACAGGATACACTGCAATCTAATACAATACAACACATGGTACAATGCATATCAAAACAAAACAAGTGCTGGAAAACAAGAATGCAGCAGCATTGTAAGCCTATGCTCGGTCCCATTATCTCTTACTCCTCTACATCAATCATGTACCTATGTAAGGATCTTTTCCCTTATTGAAACATGCAACAGTATAATCTATTTGTGCCCAAGACATGACCCCAACAGTGTGTGAGAAATAAATCTCAGTATGAAACCACCAAAGACATGTGCCCAACTGTCAGTGAAAATGGGCAACTGCAGTGTGCAATAATGAAATGCAGTTAACTACGAAGTACTCGAAAGTAACCAATCCTACCAGTTACATTTCCATTTTATTAATTCTTTAACGATTTAATATAATTTAATTCTATGTTTTTCGAGACACAACCTTGACTGAAAATTTCATATACCAATGACACAACAGAAGCCACCATAGGCTATGTAACAAGTAAAATATAATAATAATACCCTATATGTGTTTTAGCATGGCTGGTATATCATAAGAAACCACCACAGTTAATATTCAAAGTAATCATTTTCCTCGGACTTGAAATTCATTACCCAAAGGAAAAAATAAATGAAACCCTCAGATGACTGCTCTCGGGCATAACAAATGTTTCCCTCAGGAATACGAGATATATCTCTTTAGGCATGGCAGCTACTACCCACAAGAATAAGAAACACTCCCTTAGTTAAACAAAACATTTCCCTAAGGATAAACAAAACACTGCCCTCGGGCTAAAAAAACACTGCCCCCATGCATTCCATTGGAATAACATGTTACCAGGCCAAGAAAAACGGATAAGAATGCAATTTATACATTTTCCCTCTCAAGAAAACTGGAAACATTATATAATCCCGGAATACCCAAGGGAATCCTGGCCAACTGGATAGACAAGGGGAACACACCCTCAGGGTGTTCCCAGATGGAAGAAATGTTCTCAAATAGTAGTTTTTACTTAATCATTAGATTACCTATGAAATTAATGGTATCTTAACAGTAAATGTCTCAACCATACGACACCATGAACATGGTCGTGTGGAACAACAGTACAAAAGATCAACTGGAAAGATCGAATTAAACACTAGACCACCAACCTCGATCTCCTATGATCGATATTTGTGAAAGGCGCCTCCCGAAACAACCAAGAACGATGTTGATCTAAGATAATTTATTAACCTCTCAAAACTAAATAACATCATTTAGGGAAAAAATTGGGATGAGGGATTCGAGAAAAGGGAAGACATTGCCCGCACGGTTAGGACGATATTGACGTTGGAAAAATAAGATTTCTGGTGAGGGATCAGGAGCTCCTCCAAGTCTCGACCACCTCTCCCGCAGCTCTTGGTGTGTCCTCTACCTCCTCTAACAAACGAGGAGTCTACTGCTTATTTTAAATGAAAATAATTATCTAAACGACATGTACTTATCATATACACGGTGTGTAGTATTCTTTTAGACTATTCCTCTGGTGGCTACTTTCCACTGCCTTACTGTTCATCTGCTAACTGATTATATGACACGTATTACTAATTACACGCTGTGTAGTTAGTTTTTACTCCCTTAATCGCCAGCTAGCTTACACGCCCTATATTCTCATCCCACACAGCCAAAGTACACGGTGTGTGTAAAAAATTAAATGGCATGTACCCATAAATTTTGCATTTTCCCACATTTCTCTTGTTTTCTCAAAAACCCTTAAAGAAAAAGGAAAATAAGAAACATGTACCTCAATAATATGAACGGGGTTCATACATTATATAATGAATGCACATTTTTCATGATATGATAAGTTTCATTTATTTTTATTAAATCATAGGTCATTATGATCCAAATGTTTCAAAGTGGAATAGAACACATTGAAATGATTAATTATTATTTCCCTGATGAATTTTTTAATTATCTTTCAGTAATATTTTCATTCATCAATGTCAAAAACCATTTTTATTACTTGCCATATAATAAAGAAATGTTTATATATTCATATTCAAAATTCAATAGTGATATTTATTAAATAATATTAATTATTAATTAAAACTATTATTCTAAATGTGTAATGCTTTGGACTCAAAATAACATATGGGGAATTTTCTGTATATTTACCCTTTATGCATCTTCATGTTTATCAAGAGACAAAGTTGGCCAAATCAAATGGGTTTCTACATGTAGGTTTGACCCATCATATGAATGGTCTTGATAGTATAGGTATTCATGTACCTTAGAAATTATATCCAATATTTTATTATCTCACCTAATTACTCAAGGATTAAATTTTAATTTTCAAAGGGTCTTTTGAGGAAAAGTGGGAAACCATATATGTTCTTTTTTGAATGCATTAGGAACAAAATGAAATAAAAAATTCATTAATAGAAAGACTAAAAATATTGGAATTACTTACACTATATAGCCCCCAATGAAGGGTGTGGGTCATTCTATATAGATCATATTTGGAAAGGACTTCAATTTAATTGACTAGCATATCCCATGTTTATATTTACTCATCCCCATTGATTTTTATTTCATATAGGCCAAGGGATAGAATAATGTATTGTTTGTATATACAGTCTCGTTTATCTTCTCTAAAATCAACTCGATGACCTCTCTATAATATTCCATCCTTATCCTCTTTTGAGGACATAATCTTTAAGGAATCTTCCTACATTTATTCATTTGAATAGATACGGATCTCTAGATATTCCTTCTCATTTCCTCTTCCCGAATTCCAAATTCATCCCCATGACATTTTATTTTAAGATCCCTACCCTTGATTTTCTGTTTTAAATTTTGAAGAACCATGCTCTTCTTACATCCTTGAGCCTGTTCCATTGATTCATAATCTATCACCTTGGCCCTACTGAACGACCTTTTCTCCTTCAGCTACGATTTATGGGAATTGTCTTTCCCATATCTGGATTCATTTCCCTCAACCACAATCCATCCCCATGCATCATGAATCCAATTATGCCCGATCTTTTATATATTTACTATGAATCCCTCCCACATGAGATCCCCCACATAGTCCACTAAGAGATAACTATAGATCATTTCATCAAAAACAAATTCAGGTAAAATAGGTGTATGCACATCCACTACTTCTTGCATCTCCAACCACTGTATCGAGCATGGTTCATATCTAAATCCTTCCTCATCCAACCCATCGAACTAATTAATTAACTTTAGAGATGGATTGTATCACCTGGGACTCCTCCAATGTTCTACCTCCATATACCAAAGTAACTATAGGGACCTGCGCCCCTTTCCATCATTTGAGACACCCACATATGGAATGATATTCACCACTAGAAGAAGATTATCACCGCTAAATCACAGAAACCACACATTGGATACATGAACAGTCCCCACAACCATATGCCCTGTAAAATATTAGCCCTATAGAAATGGACTAGCTAGATCATTCCTAAAAAATTTGAATATATCAGCGAAAATTGGTTCAGAAAATCCATGACCTATAACTCTAGAAGGCTAAGCTAGGACATGGTCTCTATTACACAACATGACACTTGTTGACCTAGTGTCAACCGAATGTTTATCAGATGAGGGGATACCCAATCCCATGTATTCCATTCTAGTACAATATATTTCTGACTCTCGTATAACATCATATACTGTATGATCATTCCCATAAGGATACACATGTTTTATCTGACACCTATTACGACAGACAATAGAATGGTGACCTAGCCACCCGCAGGGTGCACGGTGATCAGTCCAAGATTTAAAGATAACATCTTTTCACCACCAAAATGTTTTCCAATAGTCATAAAAAATCATTACACTATAAAAATTGATACATACACTTTCACATATATTTGGGGAAAATAGGAAGGCTCACGGAATATGTTAAACTTTTGGAGCATACATAGAAACCAACTATGTGTCTGAGTAACTGAAAAATTGAAGGGTTTTGAATGGGATTTTGGAGATTAAGGAAATGTACCCATATATCTACAACTAGAGCGTCTCTCTTCATATGAAAATCAATGGTTCACTAGAGTAGATAGAATAAAATCTCATTGAAATTACAGGGAGCCTTCGACAATGAAGTAATCAGATACTCCATCGATGAAAATCTGATGATAATATTTTTTAATCGATGAATCCCCGCCATCGTTCAATACTGTAAACCCTAGGATCCATATATATTATTTAACCCATAAAATGAATGATGGTGGTGTGAAAATAGAGCTCCCACGGATTGATTTGGGAGATCTGATGTATGATTGAACTCTGATGTACAGATTTGTAGCCGACGTGATCCTTGGAACAGATTGGGGACATTCAGGAAAACCCGAATCTCTAGAAATGATGGGAGAAAATATGGATTATAGAAGGGTAAAAATGATGATAGATGCTCCTTTTCATAGAGTAGGAGAATATAAACTACCACTCCATTGAGGAGGGAAGAGCCAAAACCTTGTCCATATGTCCTAGTGCATTAGTTGGATAGAAGGGTGGGGGAAGAAAAGTGTCCTATATTGGTTTATCTACACTAATTCATCTCCCTAAATTATACTCAGTTATAATTTATAAAATATATATTTCATTGAAAATATATAGATTAATTATATTCATAGTATATTGATTTATAAGGCATGTTTTACAACTTTATAACCTTCTATGATGATTAGGTCTAGGATAGTTGTTTGAAAGAAATTTTTTATGGGTTATTTATCATGTCGTGATGATTTATTTTAATTAATTCAATTTTAATACTATTTTACATAACAATAAAATTAATATTTATCAACCTTTTATTTTTTCTATTCCCCCTAGTTTATGATGATGTTTTTTTAAATGTGTTCAAGGATACATTTTACATTCCTTGGTTGTGTTTTATCTTTGACCATTTTAAGAATGGAGGAATTTATTTATCTATTTCATAAAACTACTAAATTGATTAGTCATTATAGATTTTATTCCTTGTAATCATGCCAATGTAGAAAAAATAAAACACTGACACCAGATTTATTAGGTCATGGTGTTACAACTAAGTCAATTCTGAATGAAAAAAATAATTTTGGTCATCTTAGGACTAAACCTAATTGTTATACTCATCCCTTCCCCCATTGAAGACTCCCAATCCACTTCAAAAAATAGATTGTTCAATATTTCCACCATGGAGATATATCAATACTTGTTTATCAACCATTGATGAATATCGATCCTTTTATAATAACTGGTGTAGATTACATTGTTCCATATACACCAAATGAGAAAATTATGCTTTCCTAGAAAGTAGCTTCACCATATTATATAACCCCATTAGATCATTACTGTGTTAGATTAGAGAGAGTACCAGTATAATTTTTTTGATAATGCTCATGATGATGCACCTATAAAGTCAATACTATTGGGATTATTGGGAGGCTAGAAATATTTGATGGTTTTCAATTGGTGATAATCTAAGATGGACTCAATGAAGTACATGTTCATGTAAGACTTAAAAAATATAATGTCATGTGTCTGAAAACCTAGGAATCCTATCGAAATAAGTGCACAATTTTGTAACCCGAAATTAATTCCCCTCATCCAATAATCCACTAAAGATGACATTGAAGTTCTGGTGGGTGACCTCATAACAACTCCAATAGTTTGGAAATTTTACCCTCATGTGATTATAGGTCGTCACCATATTTCCTCTAAACATTCGTGGCCGAGAGGGATTTACCTTCCCATACCTCTCACACTACATTATCTCAAAATCATTGCATAGTTCCACCCAAACAATGGAGATTTATACCTGTCACATTATCTAGAATAGCTATCCCACACCATGAGGCCCAATTGAAATGAATATTTTCAAGTGAAACAATACAAAAAGAATTTGTAATTCCCTAAATATTTATGACCACAATTTTTGGAATAGTAATCATGGATAATGCATGCATGGGGAATGATTATTCTATATAATTAATAGGGGTGATATGCACCCTAAATTAATAGAAGCTATTCCTAGATATGTTAATGTGCTCAGAAATTTTCTCCACCATTTTTCTATAATGAAAAATTGTAATCCTACCATTAGATATAGGATCTCATTGATAATTCATTAAAAATTAACTCCTATTAATACAATTGGTATCCCAAATATTGTGGACGCAAATTTTTATATTTTAATTTCCTATGAATATTATACACTTCTCACTACTAATAAACCAATATATCTAATTTTAATACTCTTACAAAATATCATTAATTCCATGCAGTAATATGATATTATAATTGAAAAAGTGGAAAAATTTTCTACAAAGAGGAGATTATATATACCATTAAAATTATTATGAAACCTATAGGGTAGGATATATCTTGTGATGTAAATTTTAAAGAGACACCTATGAGATTCTTTGGACCATAATGAAAAAAATTGGCTAAAAGTGTTTCTCATAACAAGAGTCATGGTCTAGAATGAAAAAAACTATTTCCCATTAATTTCTTGAAAACCAAGGTTGTGTTTTTAAATAAAATGTGTAAATCCCCCACCCATAATGAAAACCAAAATTAGAAATCAGTATAAGGATGAAGAACTACTCAAAATTTTTATAATATTATTTATATCTAGTTTAATAGTAATATTAGATCCATTATTCTTTCTATTGATATAAATTGTCATTTCTTGTACATAGGAATTAGAATATTGAGTATACCTTCCCCTTACAAGTATATTCTTATCTTTGGAGATATATTCAATAATATGGATAAATAGTATCCTCTTAACCACACAACAAATAACATCCTAGGGAATGTTATATATTCATATAGGTGTATAATTTTGAAGGCAAATAAGGGATTTATCCTTTGGAAAGTGATTTATTGTAGTAATGGTGGATTCCCCATATGTCCCACCACAATGATTTTTTTTGGATAAAATCCACAATTTCCTCCTTAACATTGACACATTTAGTCATATAGATGAATCCCAAGAATCCATCAACGATTTCAGATATCCCATGATTTTCAAATATCACGGTCTCCCAAATTCCCCTATAATATAGGATTCTCACAAAATATAAATTAGTTGATTATTTAATTATATGAGGAATCAAATCATAAAAATATTTTTCCCCTTAGATAACCTCTCTGCATGTGAGGATTACCTCCAACTTGAAGTAATGTGGTATAACTCTAAACTGAGTGTTTTCATTATATTTTGTATTATATATGAATTAATAAAATGATAATATATATGATATGAAAATGTATGTACATATAATATATGGATTTTTTGTTATATTGATGGGACATCCTAGATTCAAATCTATCTCTAGTAAATGTGAATGACAAGTATCGTTCATGTGTATGTGTGGAATAACACCTCCTGAAGGGATGAAATATTTTTCCATCACAACCATTTATGGATAACCATTACGAGGGATTTAAATTTTATATATCTTATTTACATCATAATAATTCTTATTTTTTAAAAATATATAATGTACCTTCGTAAATTTCTATGTAATGGGAATTGAAAATAATAACTCACATATATTTCTGGACTACCCCCACCAATAGTTACATGAATCATTTTCTATGACCATAATTCATGATTTTTTGTTATAATGGATTAAATATTTTAATATTATATTTAAAAAATATTTATCCATTTATAATTATATGATCTTATCTAATATATTTCTATTCATATCATTCTATAATGATAATATCTCTCATTTTTAAATAATAACTACTACCTCCACAAACTTATGTGATTATTTTTTTATCACCACATTATATGAAAAATTATAAAAGATAAAAAAAAGTAAAAAATATGACATTTAATATGTTTTTAATAATCATTATATTATTAAACCATAAATAATGTGAAAGTACCATAACCATAAAACATAAACATGTTTAAAAACAGACTTGTTTTCACCTGACTATTTTTTTTAATGATGAAATTTTTAATAAAATGATAATTGGAAATTATAAAGGACGTATAAATAAGAATTTTTTTATATTATTATTCTATAAAATATTATATATATATATATATATATATTATAGGATATTTTAATTCTGATTAAGTAAGAAATTATTGGAGTTAAGAATTTATATTAAAATCTGATTACATTCCGGGATTGCCTATGTGAAATTTCAATTATGTAAAATTATATAGATATTATCCTTAAAACTATATCAATTTTCATCACATATTGTTACTAATGGTATATATATGTGTTATTATTGTTTTCCTCTTTTAGGTATATAAAATAATTTAGAAAATGTTTTTGATGATATGTTGACGTTATTGCCAATTTGGTATAATAAAATTTCAATGTATGTAAATTATATTAAAATAATTATTTATCTTTGTTTTGAACAATACATAAAATTACATAAAATTTTCATATTCATTTTCTTTTAATTGTTTTTAAAAATATTAAAAATAATTTTATTGGTGAAAAAGTTTCTGAAAACTCATATTACTTACTTCATATTAAATTGAAAAAGGAGTTATTTATTTTAAATTGTACAAAATTAACATATTTTTCTAATCTAATAATCAATAATTTATATCAAACTCCCATGATATGATTCCAATTTTAGTTTAAATAGAAATTATTTTCCTATTAAAAATTCAATTTTTAGATAAAATTTTATCAAAATAAACGGGTATTTTATCTTAATTTAAATGAATGATTCAAATGATATTTTAATATAGTATTTAACTTATGTCAATATCTATTTAATATTATGAAGATTTACTATGGATATGATCTTATAACACCATAAAATTTCATTATCTAGACAAATTATGATCCTAATGTTTCATGTATAATTCTTTAAAATATGATTCTTTCTGACAAGATAATTATGTTATGATTGATCCTTTATCAATTTGTTTTCATTTACCCAAGTTATTATATGATGAAATAATTGAACATTAATGTAACCTATTTTTAGTACCAATATTATGAAATGATAATATGTTTGATTTATTTTAATATTGTGGCACACATACGTTTCATTTTATTTATGTGACTGAAGGGAAAAGAATTATATATCCAACCAAAGAATGAGATAAATATGGATATCTCATGAGATAATATGGAAAATAATATGTATAAAATCAAATTTAGTAAATGGATCATTTTTATTTTATAGTATTGGGAGTGGTCCTTGGAAAATGAAATAAGTGAATGGTAAGTGTACCCAAACAACAATTATCTTTTTAATAGTGGTCCTTCACCAAGAAAATTATTTTATTTTATTATCAATATTAAACAGAATTATGTCTAATGTCAATGATATTTTCTCATTTAAAAATATTGATTATTTATTATTCCCTACTTTTATGTCCTTTATCATTTGATTGTGAATACATTATTCCATGATTTGTCATTAATGATACATGAATGATTAAGTATTATTATTGTATGTTACGATCATTTTTTCATAAACCTATTCTTATCATATGATAACATATGATAATTGACTGATAAATTTTATATTTATTCTAACATTGAGTCTCAAAACAACATTCTTTTTATTTCATTCTACAAGTTATGTTGAATGGTTTTATGTAGGGTGTGTCTACGTAGTGTAATATGTGAGAATAATTTTGTGGGACATACCGAAGATCTTTCATGACATAAGATAATTATGTATATTGTATGAAATTATACAAAACCATTATAGTTTTGGATAACTTATTATTATAATATGTATTTAATATTCATAAAAAATGATGTAATATATTTTAATCAAATTATATTGTTTCCACATTATGGATTCAGTTGATGTGTTCTGATAATGAATAATAAAAATATTTAATGCACACAACAATGTACAATAATAAATGTTGTATGAAATTCATGAAATTATAGGTTTCCCCAATGACTATCACAATAACTCGTATGAAGAATAAATCATAATGTTACCAAAAAGGTTACTTCTCCATTGCTTCTTAGTGATGAAAATGGGGTAGTCATTTTTTTCTAAACACCAAAAATATTTTCTTTTTCATTTACATAATTGTTTGAAAAAAATGATTTATCATTCCAATATTTTCATAATATTAATTTTATTGGGTATAATCTTCTACATACACATACATGGGTTTTTTCTTAAGGTGGATTTTGATTTTTCTTATAAGTTAGAACAATAAATTAAATCAGTTTTCCCACCTGCAATTTCTTATCTATATTCCATTATAATATTCATTTTTTGTGACTTTCATGTCCAACCAGTTAAGATTGATTAGATTGTATACATGTTTTCTCAATAGAGTTTGAGTTACCCTTCTCTTGGAAACATCTATAATTGTTCAACATGGATGTATCCAACAAACCAATATAGATTATTCATTCATGGATTAATTATATATGTTTATTTAGGTTTTATTCTTGTTTTATGGTATATTTAAATTTTTTTTTAAATGTTCTAGGACATTTATTATTCATTGATAATATAACAATGTTCTCTTTTTTGTAAAATATTTGAAAATATTCATGCATTTGATTTTTTTAATACATATTTTACATCATATTCATGTTTGAATCACATTTAATTACCCATTTATTCCATCAAATATATTAAGGATTTATTCAATTATTAATGTAGGATTTATGTTTGGTTGATTTGAAACATAAAGCATCATTATTGTTACCAAATTTATATAAATCACCAATAAATTTCCCAAAAATTGTAATTTTTCATGATGTATAGATTATCATCTTCTAAATATATTCTCATATAATAGAAATTATCTTTAATTAAGATATATTCCCCATTAGTTAAGTCCCTATAATCTTCCAATTATTACCATATTATGCCAATAATCAATAGAATTGTGTTTCAACCTTAAATAAGAGAGAAATATCCAATAAGCTATTTTACTTTTCACCTCTATTTGTGGGATATATATCATTTAAATTTTTATGATTATTTGTTAAACTACCCTTATTTAAGGAAATTTGGTATCATTTAAATTTTACAATGCGTACATTAACTATTTATGTAATGGTGGATTTCAATAAATTTTTTCCTTTACATATTTTCTTATATTTTTTTATATCATGTTATTTTCAAGTATATAGTTTTATTAAAAACACTTTTTTCTAAAAATATGTTATTAAATTGTTTGAACATATATTAAATATATTTGTTGATAACCATAGGACAATCATTAATTTGTGTGAGATATTTTGTAAGAAATATTTTCATCAGAAACGTGTAAGGAAGGAAATGTTTTCCCAATATCATTTGAAGTCTCAACATATCAAATTTTTTAATTATAAATTTTATTTTTGTCTAATGAATCTATATATTTGGTAAATAATTTTGAGAATACATTGATCTAAAACATTCTCCCTTTTTACATGTAATATTCTAAACATTATCCCCATTATTTTGTGCATATGTTTTTTTGGAGTTGTGAATATTTTTTAACCTTTATTACATTTGTTTTAATTTATATTTAATGACACCAATAGTATATTTATTTTTTTATTGTAATATATTGTAATATTTAATTGTATATATTACATATATAAAATTTCCTATCATTTATCATTGGAAATAATTATTCATCAGAGGAGAATTTATCTTTATCAATGAATGGGAATACTTTTTTATCCTCAGCCTTTTTAGGATATATTTTCACTTTTTATCAACTTTTCCTCAAATAATTCATCTATTACATCATATTACAATTCAACCTACGTTTTCCCATCTTATAGTACCCTAATAAACTCATACATTTATCTGATACAATTAATAGTGTTATTTTCTAATTAATCCTCTATTTCAAATATGAAATAAGAAACTGTTTCAATAGGCACAAAATTTGCACAACATGGCCGTGAATGATAAATGGGATAATTCTCAGAAAAGAGATTCCATGGTGTAAATTGAATATTTTGTATACTCTTGATAATTAACTTCACTCTTCACCCTATTTTCAAAAAAAAATCATCCATCATTTTTCTTCTACCCGTATTAAAGTAGGTTGGCCTCACTCATACCTTAATCACTGCGCTAACTATTCATATGTATTCCCATCCATTATTGGTATACATGAATATTTGTGATAGATCTATTTATTTTCATAACAGTGTGATTATGCCAGATGGTCCCTCAATAAAATATTTCATCGTCATATTTTTATCCTCTTAGTTCCTTATACTTTGCTGATTCGAGAGTTTCTAATTTTGAAACTATGTAAATCTTCAGTGGATGGTTATCCATTTCTCAATTTAATTAGAGGACATATAGAGGCTATGGTGGAATTACATAGGTGTAATTTTCATGAAATTTTAGGCATGGATGTAAAACATATCCCTACATTCTTAGACATCATCAGGTCCAGGTGGTGGACTTCTATAATGATGGAATTTTTACTAAATCAAATGGATTTATTTATGGTGGTCATATTTAGGGATGATGTGGTAAAGACCTAGTCCTATAGACCTAAAATTCTGTGTATGTACTGATTCAACTCTTCAATTGGATGATGGGTTTTCATTAATGCTGAGACCCATCCATAGAGAATTTATGGACAAATATTTTACACATCCCCCAACAATTTCAAGAAGTTTCATTCGTTTGGAGTATTTTCGAAGTGGTAGGATCCTTTTTGTGTATGGATGATTATTTAATTAATTTATTGTATGTATCATTATCTTATTTTTGCATGGAAGTAGACCTATCCATACCCATTCCATTTTGCATCCTCCGTCATGATGGGGGTTTATCTCATGGTGTATGATTATTTTCTATGCCTCTTTTTATCAGTTCTTCCTATAATTACAAATATTCGATCTCTCTCTAATAACCTATAAAAAGAGGCCCTTAAAATTCAATGTTTTCATTATGTAACTACTTTATATCTTTCTCTGGTTCCTTTTCATATGATAGATTGTAATCCGAAAATATATTATAATGATAATCGAGATTAAGTCATTAGGGATAACGATTAATCTTATTTTTCTCCTTCCTAACATGTAGTTATGTCATCTTCACCATGGTTGGCGCCAAGCTCTCATTCTCCCCTAGATCCATGTAAGTTCATTTCATTTCTTGGAGGTTTTTATGCCCAGGATACTCTTTAGATTCATGTACACTCTTTATATCCCCCCTAGTCTTTTTTATTCACCTAAAAAGGAAATTTTCTTCATAAAGTGTGTATGATTCAATGAGATTATTCCTCTAATCCCATGCTATGATAACCTAGCCCTTTTAGATACCACCATATACTATTATATATTAGTTTATATTGTGGTTTCACCTTGTGTTGTTTTATTTCGATTTTAATGATCCTATTATGGTTATTATACCATTTTAATAAACTCCCAGTGGCATCAATACAAGATATTGATCGTAATATATGTTTTCCTTCTAAACATCCCATTTAAATAACTCTAACTACATGTATTTATAGAAAAAAAATTTCTCTAAGGAATATTTATAAAAAAATTTTATTCCATCAGAATATGTTCTTATATAAACTATATTTCATCCCTATTTAATTTCATTAAAATTAAATCTAACTCATGTCATTGTTAGAAGCATAAATGGATCACATGATTAATATGGATTTCTTCCATAGGATTTGAGTATAAGATTTCATGAATGGAAGTACCTTAAAATAGTATATATATAATTTTTCGATAATAACCATGCAATAGATAGGTTTGAAGTCTGCAACTAAAAATCAGCTCAAAAGGAATGTTTATTTCCCTATTCATACTTTATCTCCTCTGTGTATGACATGTGTGTTTCGTAAGATAAAGCAGAGTATATGAATGATCCCGGATACTATAATACAAGGTAACCATATTGGATTGTTATAGGTGACAAATATTTTTCATATATTTGATTGATAATAATGTTTGGGGATCTTACCCCAGGAAGGCAAGTAAATATTTTTATTCCACGGTTTCTCATTCTTGGATTCTAGATATAGGTTTCTTGGCATACAAATATACACGGATCAATAACCATAAGGGTAGTTTCTATAATAGGTCCAATATCAATCAATTCCTTTTAAAAAACTGTTCCAATAACTCATACCTTAATGTTAAGGTTACCCTTATAGTTCACTATCTCTCCGATCTGTCAACATTTTACAAAATTCTAGTTCTCAGAAATAATGGATGTTGTTTTTTTCTACCCCAAAAAATGGTCTTTTGATCATTTATTCAACCAAATAGTTTTTTAAATATGGGAAGACCCTAAACAAGGAAGATAATGATTTGGATTTCATAGCATATTGAGGCTTTATAAATGGGATATGTTGATATGAAATAAAACCCAACCATCATTTTTTGAGAGATGGGCTCCACCAAATCATACATGGAGTGGGATGAGTAGATGCTCAATGATTCTAGGGATGATAACTATGACAACCCTGCTTTTTATTACAACTTAAACATGATTTATTACATAAAACTTCACTTGATACAACAAAGAAGATCGAGAGGTTTAGTGTCTTTGGGGCTTAGGATCATTACATTAAAACTTTAAACTTGAAATACAACATCCTTATTGAAAACTTCATTTACATGACCACTACATTCCTTCGTACTTAGCATTGCATGGGATAACCTGAGGACATGCATAAGAAAAGGGTGAGCTATAAAGCCCAGTAAGGGAGTACACAATGAATAACATGAGGAGTACAATACATGTTAGGCAATAGGCATATCAATAGAGCATAAGAGAGACATGAACATAAAGGCATGATAAAGCATGATAATCATAACATGGAAATGTGGCAACAACACTTAACATTGAATTAGCATGAGCCAAGGCTCATTGCACATGGAGCATGAGTAAACCCTCATTGCACTTGAAGCACGAGTAAACCCTCGTTGCACTTGAATTAGCATGAGTCAACACTCATTGCACATGACGTATCATGATACTATACTTTACCCAATGCATTGGAGCACTATCAGGGCGCACCCTTCTTAAACATTTCATTTCATGCATAAGTGTGCCACATGGATCATAAAACATGGATTCATAAAACATAATCATTTCTTCCACGATAAAGGAATGTGGAATTCATACATGAAACTTTACAATCAATACGTATATGTGCATAATGGAGAATACCCTTGATGGAGAAATGGGCATGGTATTCACTACACAAAGACATTGGCTTAGAAAATTGGTGCGATTTCGGCAGCGTAACAGCGTGACATAAGAATTCATAAAAAAGTTTGATGAGAGAGAAAGGGGTTCCTCATAATATTTACATGTAATGGACAGTAAGGAGATCATATATATACATGTCCCAACAATAGAAATGGAATTTAGATTCATGATACAAAAGTATTGCTTAAATATAAAAGAGGAGAAAAAGGTTCCTTTCGGAATTTCAGCATAGTAACGGGTGTACATGGGAGGCATTTAATGAGAGAGAAAGGGGTCTCCCATCATTCAAACAATAATAGGGCAGTATGGGAGAGGTGTGAAACCATACCCCAACATTCATAAATGAAATTAAAAGGGCAATACAACTTAAAGAAAATTGACAAAATGAGAAAGGAAGAAAAACCCTTACTTGGAAGTGTGCTTCCAAAGGCTAGAGAGAGGCTTGTGAGAGGCTTCTTGGGAGCTTGGGGCACCTTGGGAGGATTCTAGAGAGAGTAGGGCAGAGGTTGGACGAACTTCAAGGGCTTTGAGTGAGGAGGAAGTGGGAGCTTGGGTGGGTTTATATAGGAAAGGTGAGAGAATTCTTTATTATTTAGGTTTGGGACCACTTATATTAAAATAATCCAAACCACAAACCATCCCATGGTATTTGCCCATGGTTTCTGGAAAAGGGAAGAGGAAAACAATATTTTACAAGGCCAAGGTCCGAACTTATTAAAAAATTAGGGTTGCTTATGTGGAGGTGAGTCACACTCCCATGGAAATTAATTTAAAAAGGCAAAGTGTTGAATAAGTCTTGAGGGCTCCATTAATGCTTTGAAAAGTGAGTCAAACAAACCCAAAAACCTAATTATTTTATTGATAAAACACATATTGGCCGAACATAAGGATTATGGTATTTTATTACATCACCATTGGGTCATTATGATGTCATAAAACACATTATATATTTAAATGGCATTTAATTTTTACCCAAAAATTTGACTGTCTCAGAAAATTATGAAAAATTCACCGTTGCATAATTTCGACGTCCTGATTCCAAAAATAATATTTATTTTATCTAAATAATTTTCTAAATATGTGAATTTTCACTTTTAAAATAAAAACCGACATTTATAAAAAAATTCAC
This sequence comes from Viscum album, assembly GCA_963277665.1. Lineage (NCBI taxonomy): Eukaryota > Viridiplantae > Streptophyta > Magnoliopsida > Santalales > Viscaceae > Viscum > Viscum album. The sequence goes on along the minus strand of OY728143.1, from coordinate 48,205,675 downwards.
GGGTTTTGACAGAAATGGATTTCAAACCTTAATAAAAAATTTAATTGCATTCATAAAATTATAAGATCATTTATATTTAATAAAAATTAATTTAATATTATTAATAATATTTTATTAAAATATTATTTAATTCAAAAATCCTTTAATTTAATAAAATATAATTCTTAATTAAATAATAACTAAAAACATCATTTGTACTTTAAAAACTAATTACAATGCATCAAAAATGACTAGAAATTATATTCATTATTATATACAAAAATAATGTACATGAACATGGTGCTACTTATTTGTTACATAACCCCTTAAAATAGCCGCATAAGACCTAAGGGCAAGGTGTGCGATGGTGACAGACTCTTGGGGTTGCTCGGATAACATCGCTCGAGTGGTAATCTCTATCAACTTCCATTTTTCCCGTAGACGATCACGTTCGAGCTTGACTTGATGAAGCTCAGCTTGGGCTTGGTCAAGGGCAAAGCCCAAAGACACCACCTCCTTTCCGAGCTCCGACAAATGGGCTTCGTAAGGGGAAATTCTACTGGATGAGGCCATCGCTTCCTTTGTCTGAGTAGAAAATTGGTTCGTTAAAGACTTATATTTAAACTACCCAGATGATCACTGTTCAACGGCTATAAAAGTAACGGTCACAAATCTTAACGTAAAACTAATGAAGTTGACATCTTATAAAAACATTTTTCATAAAGAAACATTTAACTGGATCAAGAGGGATTTTCCATTAATGAAACTTTGGGTCGTTACAACATTCCCCCCTTAAGAAATTTCGCCCTCGAAATTTTCCTTTTCCCACACTAAAACAAATGTGGGTAACTTAGCTTCATCATATCTTCCGACTCCCAAGTTGCTTCTTCAAACTTGTGGTTTCTCCACAACACCTTGACGAGGGGCATTGTCTTATTTCGTAGATCTTTTTCTCTACGATCCAAGATCTTCACTGGTGGCTCCTCATAAGAAAGATCGTCTTCTAATTGTACCACCTCAGAAGAGAGTACATGTGAAGGGTCTGGTATGTACTTCCTTAAGAGGGATACATGGAAGACATCATGCACCTTGGCCATAGTAGGTGGAAGTGATAGTCGATAGGCCACAGCCCCAACACGATCAAGAATCTCGAAGGGGCCGATATACCATGGACTTAACTTCCCTTTCTTTCCAAACCTCATGACCTTCTTCCACGGAGATATGCGTAAAAACACCATGTCTCCGACTTTAAACTCAAGGTCTCGTCGACGATTATCTGCATAACTCTTCTGTCGACTTTGGGCTGCCTTGATATGCTGCTTAATGGTTTTCACCTTCTCCACCATTTCTTCGACCATTTCTGGTCCAAGCAGCTTACGTTCACCGACCTCATCCCAACATGCCGGTGTTCTACACCTTTTCCCATACAGGGCTTCATACGGTTCCATTTGGATGCTCGAGTGGAAACTATTATTATAAGAGAACTCAACTAGAGGAAGATGTTGATCCCATCCTCCTTTAAAGTCCATTGAGCACGCTCTCAACATATCCTCAAGTGTTTGGATAGTCCGCTCGGATTGGCCATCAGTTTGAGGATGATAGGCCGTACTGAAGTTCAGTTCAGTATTCAGAGCATGTTGAAGACTCTTCCAAAACTTAGAGGTAAATCTTGGATCTCGGTCAGACACAATAGATAGTGGTACTCCATGCAACCGTACCACTTCCCTGATATATATACGTGCCAGTTGATCCAAAGAGAAATCCTCTCGAATAGCAATGAAGTGTGCAGTCTTTGTAAAACGATCCACAATAACCCAGATTGCATTGTTGCTTTTGGATGTCCTTGGAAGTCCAGTGACGAAGTCCATGGTGATGTTCTCCCATTTTCATTCTGGTATGGGCAATGGTTGCATCATCCCCTTAGACTTCTGCCTCTCTGCCTTCACTTGCTGTCACACCAGGCACTTTGATGTATATTCGGCGATCTCCTTCTTCATATTATCCCACCAAAAGTTTTCTCGGAGATCTCGATACATCTTTGTGCTCCCTGGGTGAATAGAGAAATTTGAACTATGTGCATCATCCAAAAGTTCCTTCTTCAGCTCCGAACTTGATGGGACACATAGTCTTTTCCCAAACCGCACAATTCCTTCTTCATTAACATTAAACTCTGAGGATTTTCCCTTTTTGATAGATTCCACTTTTTCTTGGATTCTCGCATCATCCTTTTGAGCATCCTTTAACCTTTCCAAAAGAGATGGTTGAGCAATCATTTGTGAAAGGATTGATGATGTTCCCTTCTTTATGATTCCCACGTCCATATTCATCAAGTCTAAGAAGATTGGATCCTTCTCAATTCTCATCATTGATAGAATTGCTGGATCCTTTCTACTTAGGGCATCCGCTACCTTGTTCGCCTTCCCAGGGTGGTAATGTATTGAACAGTCATAATCCTTTATGAGCTCTATCCATCTTCTCTGGCGCATATTAAGCTCTTTCTGTGTGAATATATATTTAAGACTCTTGTGGTCAGTATATATCTCACATTTCACTCCATAGAGATAATGCCGCCAGATTTTCAAGGCAAAGATCACCGCCGCCAACTCCAGATCATGCGTTGGATAGTTTCGCTCAGGGATTTTCAACTGTCGTGAGGCATAGGATATCACTTTATCATTCTGCATCAGCACACATCCTAAGCCCTTCTTCGAAGCATCACTGAATACCACAAAAAGCTCCCCACATGTGGGTAAAGTGAGCACAGGTGCAGTGATAAGCCTCCTTTTCCACTCCTTGTAGATTTCTTCGCATTCATCACTCCAAGTAAACTTTACTCCCTTTCGAGTTAGCTTGGTAAGAGGGTTGGACAATCGTGAGAAGTTTCTCACAAATCGTCGATAATATCCAGCTAACCCCAAGAAGCTACGGATATCAGTTACCGATGTTGGCCTCGGCCATCCCTCAATTGCATCTGTTTTGGAGGGGTCCACAGATATCCCATTGCTTGTGATGATATGGCCCAAGAATGAGACCTCCTTCAACCAGAACTCACACTTTCTGTACTTGGCATAGAGCTTCTCCTTGCGCAAAGTCTCCAGTACAGTTCTTAAATGCTCCTCATGGTCCTCCTTGGTTTTGGAGTATATTAGAATATCATCTATAAAGACTACCACAAATTTATCTAGGTAATCTCTAAAGACTCTATTCATCAAGTCCATGAATATTGCTGGAGCATTGGTGAGTCCAAAAGGCATTACTATGAATTCATAGTGCCCGTACCTTGTACGAAAAGCAGTCTTGGGGATATCTTCCTTCTTCACCCTTACTTGATAATATCCCGACCGCAAGTCGACCTTGGAGAAGTATTGTGCTCCACGCAGCTGATCAAACAATTCATCGATTCTTGGGAGAGGATACTTGTTCTTTATCGTGATTTTGTTAAGTTCACGATAATCGATGCAAAGCCGCATTGACCCATCCTTCTTCTTGACGAAGAGGACTGGTGCACCCCATGGTGATGCACATGGGCGTATAAACCCTTTATCCAGATTCTCCTGTAGTTGTTTCTTCAGTTCTTCAAGCTCAACCACAGCCATCCTATATGGAGTCTTGGATATTGGTAGCGCCCCAGGTATAAGTTCAATTGAGAACTCAACATCTCTTCTTGGAGGAAGACCAGGAAGTTCCTCGGGAAATACTTCAGCGAATTCCCTCACAATAAGCATTTCTCCAAGGGTGGTTTCTTCCTTGGACTCAATCATCTGAGCCAGATATGCGTGCTCATAAGGCAGTAATATCCATGCTTGAGATGATGGAGCTAAAGGAGAATCATCTTCCTCCTGACACTTGTAAAGAATCGGGGGTCGATTCTCCATATGGAGTGTGATTTCCCTCTCCCGACAATTTATGTTGGATCTATATAAGGAAAGCCAATCCATGCCAAGAATTGCATCAAATTCCACCAAAGGGAGTATGACGAGGTTCGCCGGGAAATTCAATCCACAGATTATAACAGGGGAGGACTTATACTCATGGGATGCAATGATTGCCCCATTTGCTATACTCACCGACATATTTACTTCCAAGATTTGTGGTGGTGCAGGGATTGTTCTACTAAACTTTTGAGATATAAAAGAATTCGTAGAACCTGAATCAAAAAGTACGTTCGCTATTCTTGAATGAATAACTAGCGTACCTGTCACCACTTCGTTGTCGGGGTTCACTTCGGCAGAAGTGATGGCAAAAGCTCTTCCTTGCTGTCTTGGAGGTTGTTGATTGCCTCCGATAACCCTTGGATTAGGGCACTGATTCGCAAAATGACCCGGTTCTTTGCATTTGAAGCATTGAACAACGCGTTGAGGTTCGAACGGAGCGTTCCTCCCCTCCGTTGCAGCCGCGGGTCCTTCTTGCTGACAGTTAACAGCTAGGTGCCCTTCTCTTCCACACTTGAAGCATTTTCTTGTCCCCCTAAGGCAATTTCCAGGGTGCTTCTTTCCACACTTTTGGCAAGTGGGGTGCTGGAATTTCTTAGCGCCGTTGGATTTATCCATCGGACCACCAACATTGAAGTCCACCTTCCGCTTCTTGTCCCCATGATACCCATGTGATTCTCTGATCTCCATTTCAACCTTGAGGGCACATCGGACAATTTCCTCATAGCTGTCGAAGTCACGGATCGCTAATGCTTTCCACAAGCTAGGCTTCAGCCCACCAAAGAAGCGGTCAACCTTGCATTCGGGGGTAACGACAAAGCCGGAAGCGTATCGTGCAAGCCTTGTGAAGTTTTCCTCGTACGCTCCCACATATTCCTCATCTTTCTGCTTAAGGGAAAGGAAGTCCCTTTCCATCTTAAGACGGAGGGTGCGTGGAAAATATTTATCGAAAAACATCTTCCGGAATACCTTCCATTCCAAAGCCTCGATCTCCTCCTCAGGCTTCGTATTTTTGATCAACGTCCACCATTGATCAGCTTCACCCTCCATACGATAAGCCGCCAGGAGAACCTTCTCTTTTTCAGAGCATTGGAGGATGGAGAATATCTTTTCAATGGAGTTGATCCATTGTTCAGCAATCGTGGGATCGAATGATCCACTAAAATTAGGAGGCCTTTGTCTCATGAAGCTTTCAATAGCGACTTGTTCTTTCTTAGGGGGGGTTGAACGTTCCTCTTGACCAGTGTTTCTATTCAAAACATGAGTTAGCTGAGAAAGAAGCGTGACAAAGTTTGCGATTCCCGCTCCCATCGGATTGGGCATCTCATTAGTACAATCATCACACTGATCTTCACAACGGTTGTTAGCCCGAGTTCTCCTATTACCGGCCATTGGATGGAATAAAAGGAAAGTTAGGGGTAACACATAAAGGGTAATCCAAAGACAAAAGTTGATGACTTATAAATAAACTTTAATCTCTTTAACTCATGAGTCTATAGGATTCAATCCAGGCTTTTCATGATCTTCCTTCTAACATATATTCTTAGGGGAATTTTTCCCTTAATAAGGGTTCATACTAAGATTGTGAATTTATCAAAACATATCCCCCGGGAGTGTCGTAACCAAGAGTGCAGCAAGGCCCGTTGTCGTGCACCAGTTCCCGTTCGAGTCTAGCTCAAAGCGGTGTTTTCGGGTTTTACCCCTAGGATACATCTGTGCCAGAGCCGCCTCTACCTGCTCGTATCCAGACAGGGATGTATTTGTTTGATAAAACACTTACTTAGTATTTACCAAAACTTAGGGATGTTTTTATTATGCTTAGTCTTGTATCTAAGGCTTTACTAGGGTTTCCTAATCCCAAAAATAACTAAACCTATCCTTTGATACCAACTATGACAACCCTGCTTTTTATTACAACTTAAACATGCTTTATTACATAAAACTTCACTTGATACAACAAAGAAGATCGAGAGGTTTAGTGTCTTTGGGGCTTAGGATCATTACATAAAAACTTTAAACTTGAAATACAACATCCTTATTGAAAACTTCCTTTACATGACCACTACATTCCTTCGTACTTAGCATTGCATGGGATAACCTGAGGACATGCATAAGAAAAGGGTGAGCTATAAAGCCCAGTAAGGGAGTACACAATGAATAAAATGAGGAGTACAATACATGTTAGGCAATAGGCATATCAATAGAGCATAAGAGAGACATGAACATAAAGTCATGATAAAGCATGATAATCATAACATGGAAATGTGGCAACAACACTTAACATTGAATTAGCATGAGCCAAGGCTCATTGCACATGGAGCATGAGTAAACCCTCATTGCACTTGAAGCACGAGTAAAACCTCGTTGCACTTGAATTAGCATGAGTCAACACTCATTGCACATGACGTATCATGATACTATACTTTACCCAATGCATTGGAGCGCTATCAGGGCGCACCCTTCTTAAACATTTCATTTCATGCATAAGTGTGCCACATGGATCATAAAACATGGATTCCTAAAACATAATCATTTCTTCCACGATAAAGGAATGTGGAATTAATACATGAAACTTTACAATCAATACGTATATGTGCATAAAGGTGAATACCCTTGATGGAGAAATGGGCATGGTATTCACTACACAAAGACATTGGCTTAGAAAATTGGTGCGATTTCGGCAGCGTAACGGCGTGACATAAGAATTCATAAAAAAGGTTGATGAGAGAGAAAGGGGTTCCTCATCATATTTACATGTAATGGACAGTAAGGAGATCATATATATACATGTCCCAACAATATAAATGGAATTTAGATTCATGATACAAAAGTATTGCTTAAATATAAAAGAGGAGAAAAAGGTTCCTTTCGGAATTTCGGCATAGTAACGGGTGTACATGGGAGGCATTTAATGAGAGAGAAAGGGGTCTCCCATCATTCAAACAATAAGAGGGCAGTATGGGAGAGGTGAGAAACCATACCCCAACATTCATAAATGAAATTAAAAGGGCAATACAACTTAAAGAAAATTGACAAAAATGAGAAAGGAAGAAAAACCCTTACTTGGAAGTGTGCTTCCAAAGGCTAGAGAGAGGCTTGTGAGAGGCTTCTTGGGAGCTTGGGGAACCTTGGGAGGATTCTAGAGAGAGTAGGGCAGAGGTTGGACGAACTTCAAGGGCTTTGAGTGAGGAGGAAGTGGGAGCTTGGGTGGGTTTATATAGGAAAGGTGAGAGAATTCTTTATTATTTAGGTTTGGGACCACTTATATTAAAATAATCCAAACCACAAACCATCCCATGGTATTTTCCCATGGTTTCTGGAAAAGGGAAGAGGAAAAAAATATTTTACAAGGCCAAGGTCCGAACTTATTAAAAAATTAGGGTTGCTTATGTGGAGGTGAGTCACACTCCCATGGAAATTAATTTAAAAAGGCAAAGTGTTGAATAAGTCTTGAGGGCTCCATTAATGCTTTGAAAAGTGAGTCAAACAAACCCAAAAACCACATTATTTTATTGATAAAACACATATTGGCCGAACATAAGGATTATGGTATTTTATTACATCACCATTGGGTCATTATGATGTCATAAAACACATTATATATTTAAATGGCATTTAATTTTTACCCAAAAATTTGACTGTCTCAGAAAATTATGAAAAATTCACCGTTGGATAATTTCGACGTCCTGATTCCAAAAATAATATTTATTTTATCTAAATAATTTTCTAAATATGTGAATTTTCACTTTTAAAATAAAAACCGACATTTATAAAAAAATTCACGGGTTTTGACAGAAATGGCTTTCAAACCTTAATAAAAAATTTAATTGCATTCATAAAATTATAAGATCATTTATATTTAATAAAAATTAATTTAATATTATTAATAATATTTTATTGAAATATTATTTAATTCAAAAATCCTTTAATTTAATAAAATATAATTCTTAATTAAATAATAAATAAAAACATCATTTGTACTTTAAAAACTAATTACAATGCATCAAAAATGACTAGAAATTATATTCATTATTATATAAAAAAATAATGTACATGAACATGGTGCTACTTATTTGTTACATAACCCCTTAAAATAGCTGCATAAGACCTAAGGGTAAGGTGTGCGATGGTGACAGACTCTTGGGGTTGCTCGGATAACATCGCTCGAGTGGTAATCTCTATCAACTTCCATTTTTCCCGTAGACGATCACGTTCGAGCTTGACTTGATGAAGCTCAGCTTGGGCTTGGTCAAGGGCAAAGCCCAAAGACGCCACCTCCTTTCCGAGCTCCGAAAAATGGGCTTCGTAAGGGGCAATTCTACTGGATGAGGCCATCGCTTCCTTTGTCTGAGTAGAAAATTGGTTCGTTAAAGACTTATATTTAAACTACCCAGATGATCACTGTTCAACGGCTATAAAAGTAACGGTCACAAATCTTTACGTAAAACTAAAGAAGTTGACATCTTATAAAAACAGTTTTCATAAAGAAACATTTAACTGGATCAAGAGGGATTTTCCATTAATGAAACTTTGGGTCGTTACAATAACCTTTAGAACTTGTTTTCCACAAAAACAAATTAACAGATAATATCCAATAATAGGAGAATTATTATCATGATTAGTCAAGGAAATCACAGCTTAATGAAGGAGACAAAATCACTAGATATATCTAAGAATGTTTAATAGATAAGAGGTGAGTTAGTATAATAGAAATTCAGATGGAAAGTGGTTCGTATAACAATGATCTTAAGGTGTTGAGGGGTATGTTGGAGGACCATTTTAAATAATAATATTTAAAAGCTAAACCATGAATGAATTATTGTTATCTTAGGTTTCATGAAAATGACCTCAATTATATTCCCTGTGCGCTGACTAAATATAACAACACTTTATTCATAACCATCATAGAAGAGATTGAAATCCGGGAAGATGTTAGTTCTCGGTACTCTTAATTCTCTCCCAACCCAAAAATATTCCCATGATTAATTAATTTGGCTTTTTGTGATATTGTTAAGGGTTATCTCATTGATTTTATTTACAAAATCTTTTAAGGTGGATGGTTTTGTAAGTTTTCCTAAACAACCATCCTATTTCATTATCCTATTTTGAAGGAAACCTCATCTCTGAGTATGTATAGACCCAGTATTAAGTTAAATTTCACTAACAAGCCAAATGATAGTATTATGAATATGATAATCTGAGTAAACATTCACAATTGGGTCTTTGGGGAGTAGCATGGCTTCCTCAATGAATGGTATAACCAAAGTACAACAGTCATAGATTAAGAAATTATTATCCAAATTAATAATAATATGTATGGATACAAAAATATCCACAAAGTTATCATAGATAAAGAATACAAAAATATTGAGAGGGACATTATTCAAAAGGTTATGGATTGTATTGGTATCCTTTGATGGTGAAATCATTTATTCTTAAAATGTTGTGGTTCAACCAGGCTCAAAATATCTACTCTGGTGAGGAAATGTAGATTCTGTAAGATGAATTGGGGGATAAGGTAGTGGGACATGGTATAACCATGTGTGTATATCATGGTTCAGGATTCCCTAATATGATACTTCCCAAAATATTTTCACAATGGCAGTTGTCTTCCCTTTTTATTCAAGCATTAAAATAATGGATTTTCTACCAAATGTTTGTGGAGGATATGGTTTTTTAATAAAATAAGAAGAGTATCCATCAGAGTCATTATAAATTTCATGGATGAATATTGAAAATCAGGTGTCATGTACATTAACTATAATAATAACAATATTTTCATTTCAAATATATGATTGAGAGGGAATATAAAATTATTACCAATAACATGAGAATTTTAAAGATAATCTTTACCATCTAATATTTAAGATACATAGTCAATTATATTAGGTTGTGTATATAGAATTTTTAGGGAGTCATTGACATAATTTCCAAACATACTAAAAACATGAAGAAAATATTCATCCCATTTAAAGAATGAATCACCGTTTTCAATTTTGTTCTCACCTCTATCAAATATACATGTTTTATAAAAAAATTCCTTCTGAATGTAGGTATATTAGTCATTGAAAATCTCTTGTAATCATTTATCTAGGATTCTAAATCAGGCTGGAGATGACACCATGATTCATGGGATAGTATTGCAGATATTGTTGATGAAGGAGGTATTCACCATAGAATCATCTCTGGCATAATTAATTTCATTAAAGACAAGATAACATGGGATATTATTGATGTTTGGAATAATTACAACATGTTCATCATGGGAAAATATAGAAATTATATGAGCTCGCAAAATTTTAGTGTCTCTTATTTGATGAAAAATAAACATTGTCATATCCATATCCTTCAAGTACAATCACGATATATATTTTAGCATGGATTGATCAATTTATATAATGAAAAATAGGTGAGAGTATGTCTTGGTATTCTAGGATAACAGAATATGGCCATAGAATTCATGAATATGATAAATTATTATTATTTATCGAGGAATATTGGTTTGTGCTACTTGAAATCCTGATTTAGGATTTTTTTAGGGGATTAATATCATATAAAAATATATCACTATAAATTATAACATCATAGTTTTATAAAAAATATTCATATAATATCCAATAAAGAGGGGGTCTAGAACAAGGTTACCAATATTGTGTCTATGTTCCACTTTTTCATGATTTGAAAAATAGAACCATCCTACCATTTGTTCTTGGAAGGGTGTTGGGAATCTATGTTTATGTTCTCTTTCAGTGATTTCACTAGGTTTGAATCTCATGTGTTTTCAACCATATATTATATCTGTGTTTGGTTAAATGGAATTTAAACCAATAACATAATAAAGAAAGAGATAGTGGTCCAATTAGAAAATGGTAGGTTGTGAATTTGAGAGGTGAAGAATAAGATCCACCTTGAAGGCTCAATCAGTATGAGGTTAGATCCGGTAGTCAATAATAGAATCACAGAATTTGATTTGTATTTATTTTGAAATGGTTGTATATTACTCCATTAATGATAAAAATATGGGATGGTCTATATTCCTCCTTATCCATCTAGAGGCTCATTCCCCATAGACATTGTATTTGTCAGAATCAACCACCCAAAGATCATAATCCAATATCCAAATGGATTCTAACATTACCATTATATTAGAAAGTAATTATTTTACCAAAGGAGGTTTTTTCAATTAATTTAATGATTTCTAGGTTTAAAAAGACTTCATCTGTGATTTAATGTTTGGAATGTATTTTTATTGTCATCTCTAAATTCCCTTGATGTAATTATCAGAATTTCTATTCCAAGCCCCATAATACCTAAATATGATAATTTAGATTCATAGTCTTCCTCTATATTGAATCCCTCGATCTGAACATTGATTGACCAAAAAATACAAATGAAAATGTTTATAATGAAATTAAAACACTAATATGGATTCTTTGTAACTTCAACTCTATTATTTTTTTACAATGACATGGAATGAAATTTTTCTAAGATAAATCTCTATATGATATATGTTGTGAATTTATATTACTATAAATATTAAAATGTCCAACAATTTATTCGATAACCTCCAAAAATAACATTTCATTGTTAGTTTCAATGTCCTTCGATAGCTTTCACTTTAATTATCCCAGTGATTTTAATAACTGAAATTTTAAAATTATTTATATTATCACTATTACAGTGATCTTACATATTTCATAAAATAGAAACAAATATATATAATGTGAATATAAATTTTGAATTGTTTAATGGACTAATTTTTTTCTTTTCATTCTGATTAAACTATTGTTGTTCAGTTTGATGTATCAGTACAAATGTTTCTGTAATGTTCATGGAATTTGTTAGTCGAATAGACATGACATAAGTCTATATAATGGTCAATCAGGGGTCATTCTGATGAATCAGATTAACCTTTTGTATGATTTATTTGATTGTGTTATAGAATATCATATTCATATAGTATTTATATATTTACACATTCAGTATAATAAAATTTTCAACATGATGAGACTAAATCCCCTAGTAAACATAAAGTTAATGAAAAAGGTACTAATAAATTGTATGTGATTTCCAAAAATAAAAGAATAGAAAAATAGAATGTAACAATTTGGGCACAAATTTTATACCCCATAGAATTATATCCATAACATCATTTTAAAATTCTTGTATTGATCAACCAAAAATATCTACACCAATGTTTATCTTCAATGCATGGGGTGCGAGATATTGAATATTCACATTTTATTCTCTATTGAAACTGGTAAATTTTTTTTTTAATATAGCCTCATGATTTTATTCATCATTTTTAATTTCTAATAATTTCAATTGATATTACAAAAAAAACAAAACTGAGAAACACTAAATACTATTCTCTTTTATTCTCCACATGTATCACATAGAATCACTGATATTCAAAGAAACATGGTATTTTAACCCGAATGATAGTATAAAATTTTATGATCTCATTATGTTGAATTCTAAATTTTTTGAAAATTATATTTAGTTTCTAATAAATAGATTATCCTATACATCACTTCACGTAGTTCAATAGTATCATTTTCATTAAAATAGAATTATGTGTACAATTTACAAATAATGACATGAATTTTATGTATACTCTAGAATAACATATATATATTTAGTGAATCTATAATAATTTTCAAAAAACCATTACTATGAATAAACTTAAATATCATCAGTATAATGATACATATCATTTTGATGGTACTATGTGTCACTATATAATTATTCGTATTAAAAATATTAAAATATGTGTCGTACTAATAAAACATTTTTGTATATTTTCAATATGGGCTGAAATATATATCATCATTATGAAATGTGAAATATTATATGTCTATTTTAAAACCATACATAACATTCGATTGATATTATGCATCAAAATCAATCTCCATTATTTCCATCAATATCTTTAGAAAATTTCATTTATTACAATGATATTTGGTAATTTATTATGAAAAAATATATATATGATTTTTAAAATTATTGAATACAAACTCATATTTGTAAAACAACATGAAATTTTCTCAAAAACAATTTAATTATTATTTGGATATCTTTAATCACATCAATTAATCTCAGAACAACATAAATGACAATATGATTATCTCTAAACATCTATTAAACCTTAATCACTATTTATAAATCATTTAAAATTATTTCAATTGTCCATAATGAGAATTTAAAATAATTTTCACCATCTCAATAATTCATAGCTTCATAATTGTCATATATCAAAATATTGACGACATCATTAAATCACCAATAAGTGATGTACCATACTTGTAATTTCAGGAAAATTTATGTCTTACTCTATTTGATCATCCTTATCATAGACTCAATTTATTACAATCGACATCATGATTAATAATATATGTATGGTAAATAAATCTTCCATATATAATTTTAGATTCATTGATAATAACATTTCACAATTTTCAATATCAATATTTTAAAACACTTCATGTTTCATGGGGTTAATAGTTCTTTCATCATGCATTAACACTCTTATTTGAGTATTTTTAAGGCAATATATAAAATAATTTAATATAAGGTATTTTTCATTGAATTTTATGATTCTAAACATAATGTAGTACACTTATTCCATTGAACTATTAATCTATAATAACATAAAAAATTCATATCTCAATATTAAATTCTAGTGTAGGATCAAATCAAAATGAGATTGTATAATGTTAGACATATTCATTAGAAGTAATTGATATAAATATAAATGATACCTAACATATAAAAAATATTTAATTGACTAGATCCTCATTCTAATTATATTTTTTTGGAAGTACAATTTAATATTCATAATCCATTAGGGATTTCAATCCACCATTGGATATTTTGATAAAAAATATTGATTTCAAAATTAAACAAAACTCATTATTATATATACGTTACTAACATAATATCATTGAAAATAATTTTATGTCTTCATGAATAATGAGGATTTCACACTAGGATAATTCTAAATTCTAGATATAATCTTTATATATTCAACCTTATAAATATTGAACAAGATTCGCATGGGCTAAGGGTGGAATCAAATTTTTACTAATAAATGAGTTCTAAATTAACAAATATCTACTCTAGGTCAATTAGACCAATGAATGAAAATGTTTAATTAATCCATACACCAATGTATCCTATATAAAATAAAATATATCAATCTAATGTAGATTTATTATTTCAAGGTATTTTAAAATAGACATTAAGAAAAACAATATAGTCAAATAAATGAAAAAAAATGAATTTTAATTTTCCTCCCCATTTACATTATTTTAATTATTAATAATATCAACACATTATATCATTAATGAATATAATTTATTGAAACTAAAATCTGTACAAAAATATATTATCATACCTCAACCATAACATAGTATAAATTTCTATACATATATGAAATAATATCATCTAGTTGACTTATTATGATTTATATCCCCCTGAAAAGGGATGACATACAATTAATAATCATCAGTGTTGGACTTATTTTTAATGAATGATAATTAAATCATTAGGAAAATACATGATGTGTTTTGATCATGTATCCTGGTCCCCGTTAAAGAATCACATTATGTAAGATAATCCATGTGGTAAAAATTTAAATGTACTCTCAATCTCCACTACATAGATCACCTTGAATTCCCTAAATAGAAAATGAAATACAATGATTAATACAATATATTTATTTCACCTTTACATCATAATGATAAAAATCATTTCATGACATTATTCTCAATACAGGACCTTTTAATGGTCTATCTATGTCAAAACACTTCATTCATTGTCATTATTATATTTTATATATGTGAAACTCATTAAATTTTGTTTTTTAGTAAAATTCCATTATTGTTTCTTATATTATTGCGGATTATTCACATTATCCATCAGAATACATTCATTCTTCTATGGAAGCTCCATCATTATAGATGTTTATTGTTTTAATAGTTAAATTATAAGGAATTTTCTATGATCCTCACTATATTCCATTATTTTCTGACATGTCTTATCATCTGTTTTGAGTAACCATACCATGGAGATATCTCAAATTCATTTCCATGGGTGTCATCCACCAAACTAATCATTTTCATTTATTTTTTTATTGACTCAATTTATTCATTTAATGTTATTCTTAAAATTTTTTGCATGGACTATTTTGAATGGATTATGATGAAAGTTTTCTACTATAATCGAGGCATCTTATTCTTTGTCTACATTTTTTCGAAATATTTATTGGAGATATTTTTATACAAGTTTTCTTGTGCATGTGTCCCAAGGTAGACTCCACTATACATCCCTTTTAGTTATTTCTCTTCTATTGTGTAGTTATTTTGTAATAATAATATGATTTTCACTTGGTGAATGTGAACTAAATAACCATCATTAAAGATACAATTTTTTTGAAAAATATATTAAATAATTATAGAAATTAAAATGTATTCAGGATTGATAACCTTTTTTACTTTTTTTATTATACATTTTCTTAATAAGGCATATCTTCTTATTCTGAAAATTCATAAATTATACAGTCTTTTATTGGATTCTTATTATTGATATGTTACTTTATTAATCAACATACTTGTTTTTTTTCCTCTAAAATTCCAATAATACCCCCATAATTTTTTTTATTTTTTTTTCAATCTACCAAAAAATAATATTTTTTGACATGAACAACCATCCATTTCAAAAAAATATGGGGAATTTTCTTTTGAATATGATTACATTGTCCATGGATATAGTTATCAGTTTTTAGTCATTTTTTCCAAATATATATTTCTATGTAATGATTTATAATCAATACTTTTAATATAAACATTGTTAGTTTAAAATTTATTTTCCATAGAATGTGATTCCTTTAAAACTAATTTTTAGTATATATATATATATGATATCAGATCATTTTTGTAGTAATATGCTTCATTTTAAAAGGAAGCCACTTATCATAAGTTTTTATATAAAAATCCTTTTTAAAAAAATGAATGCTTAACTACAATTATTTTTGATTTATTACATTTACATCTATTTGGAGATACATCATGATCATTAAATTTCTATAAACCATAATGAGTATGATGGGAGAGTCATAGTTTTTGTGCATTGATTCCCATGTTTCTTTTAATGATTCAACATACATATGTACCTGTGTTTTTCCTACTGTTAGATAAAAAATATTCAATTTCTTATAACTTTAATATATAAATTGTTTGCATAATAAGTTCTTCATAAGTAAGATGTGATGGCTATTTCAATAAGGTAAAATGTCACTAATGGGTCTAGATTATCCAGAATTATTATTCTAATTGGATTTAATAGACATAATTCCACATAAATTACATTTAATTAGTGTTAAAGACACCTTCTTCCTTTATGTTTTTCCCAATAATCATTGGAACATCTTCTTAAAATTTTTCATTGTTTTTCCTAAAGTCCATGTATTTATATTCCCTGGATACTTGATTTATTCTTCAAATATGAAATTTATTTTAAAAAAATATTGAAAATTGGGAAATTTATTCATTATAATTAATGTTAGAATCCAGCTAGATACTAGTTAATGTTCTCAATGATCTGTATAGTAATACAAAGATGATGCGATTTTGTTTGAATAAAAATATTAACGTTTAATTTCCCCTTTTAATACTCAAATTATTACACCTATTATGGTGAATATATAAGATTAAAAATTCCCAACACAACAAAAAATATAAAAAACAATAGTTAAATTATAGTTGTAATAAATGGTATTATTATTATATTCCACCAAAATATGGGATACATTTTCATTATGGTGTTTAGGGGAATTTTGAGGTACATCCATCACCAAAAAAAATCATGTGAATCTAATTTGGGAAGTTATTATCCATTAAATTAAGGGTACATCCCTAAATTCTTGTCATGTCTCTAAACATTTTATTTATTCTGAATCAATAAATTTTAGAATTTTTCCCCTAAATAATATTTTAGAAAAACAACATCATTATTCTTTAGGAAATCAATCCATCACAATGGTATGATATTATTCTTCATCAATTTTTTTAGAATCAATTTATAATATGTTACAGACATATAAAATTATTACTTATACTCATCAAATCAATATAAATATTTATTGATTCATGAATATATAAATTTCCAACATGTTTTTTTCTTCCTCCCTAATAGAAAAAACATTGAAAACAAATTGAAATATGAAAATTAATATCATATTGGAATTCATTCGTAAGTCTTCTTCATCTCATCTAAGTGTATTGAAAAACATGTTTCATTATATCTATAAATGTTTTTTGTACCCCCATTATTCTAATTCATATTATTCATATTACTATTTTACTATTATAATAGAGTTGTTTTGTATTAGAACTTCTCATTGTATTTTTTATATACCTTCAATGATAATGGGATATATAGTTTCAATACATCATTGGTATCATTTCTTTTTTATCCAATTAAAAAGATCTTAAAAAATTTATATTATCACAATATAACACCATTTTCATTAATTTTTTATTAAAATATTTTTAGGCTCATATTCTAAATTAACAACAGGAATATTTCCTATATAATTTATATAGAAATAAAAATATATTTATAACTATGTTCTTATAAATATTATAAATATAATCATATGGGTATATTACCGAAGATACATCGGTTCTTTAATTCCCAGTTTCAAACTATAATCAACCATAACTAATACCATGGGACCATTTTAAATTTTCATGGAGATTTATCCATTTATTTTGATTATTCAATTTATTTCCAAAAAAAATACTTTCACAAATATATATCATACACATGTACATGATAATATGAAAAAGTAATCTAACATAATTTTCCATTGAAACAAGTTTATAGTTTATAAATAATATTCATTAATTTATAATTTAATTATGATATTAAATATTTTAAATTTTATAATATTAACACCTATGCTTAAAAATATGGTTCCAATTTTCCAAAGCTTCCCTAGCTATAATGTTATATATTGAAATAATAGGGATATTTGAACATGAAAATAATTTCAATAACATTTGAATTATACCATAAATTTTTTTAATTTATTTGAATATAAAACCATATGTGTAAAATCAAATGTAAAATATTTCACTTTATCAGGCTCACTGATATTTGTTTCACTTAATGTATAATGAAATATATTTATAACCTTTTCCATATTATATACTATTTGGATTGTCTTATGTTTCAGCATTGTATTCCTAATACATTACATAATTAATTACTATGACATCCTTTATCCCACCATAAAAATGATACAAACCATGTGGAATATATTATTCATAACATATAAAACATTTTTATTCTCTGGATGATCATATATTTCATATTTAATCATTTCCAATACCACATGTTAATAGGAACATATTGATATATCTATTATATATCAACAAGAAAATTAAACAAACCATTTCAAATATGTAACTTATTATAGTGTGACACCCAAATTTTTTTACATATCATCTAGAGAATATGACATTTATAGAGACTTCAAATAATTTTTCAATATTCCCTTCCATGAGATTTTTATATGTTTATTTTTGAATATTTCATCTCCAACATAGATTTACGAGACATCTTTAAATAATTTCAAAATCATTTAAAACATTATATATAGAAATGTAGTCACATCTATTAATCTCAAAATAAATTAAATGACTTCATAAATATTTGACAACATCTCAAAATAGGATAACACCGTTATAGTATTATTTTAAAATTGAATAATATAATTCAAAGAGTATTTCGTTATATTTTAAATACCTTAATAATTTTTATCTTTAAAATAATCATAATTCCACATGTTTAGTGATTCAATCAATAAAATAAAAGGTAAACACCAATCTCATTTTTATCCAATGTTAATGTCTAAATAAACATCATCATCCAGGATATATCCATATATTATTATAGAATCCATTTTTGATGATAATCTGTAACATCCCAAGTAAGTAATTAATAATAGATATTTTTATCTATGTCTATTAATGATTAAGATAGTGTTATAGAGGCTTAAAATGAAAATAAATACAATCTTATGCATGGAATACACTAATATTCTTAAAAGATTGTTTTACTGCCTTTTGATGGAAAACCATTTTTGAATCTATATTTTGAAAATTTTATAAACTATGTTTGTCAAAATAAACTTATCCTTTATGATTGGGACATAAAAATTTACTTTGTGTGAATTTTTGGTATTTTTCTGACAATGTTCATTTTTTAATGAATAGTGAGAAATACTGCATTTTACATCAAAACTGCTTTTTAGTCTAATTTATTTATATGATTAGATTATGTTTTGAATTGGTTTTGAAGTGAAATTAGAATATATTTTTACCATTTTATCCAATGGTGGTCATTGGAATCAATTTCACTTTGAAATTAGACTTAAACTGGTGTCAATTTTTTGATACTTATTGTTTTGTAAAAACACGCTATTTGCTCTGGCAGTGGGAATTAATTTTTAAATTAATTAATGTGACTTATATGATTTTAATTTTGTAAAATAGACTTCATTTTTGAATTCTGAATTTCAAATATAGCTTAGGGTGAATTTTTGGTAATTTTCTGAAAAACTTCAATTTTTGATGAATAGTGAAACCACTAAGTGGTAATCAAGCAAACTGATTTTTCAGTTAAATGAATGTTTACCACTAATGTGTATTGAATTTTGAAAATCCGACATACATGGTTGTCATTAAGAAGTAAAATGTGGTTCAATGAGATTAAAATAATTTTTTGGTGAATAGTAACTTATTAAGTTTTAATCGCGATTAGTGGTAATTAGTGTAGTTTAAGGTATAAATAATGCTTTAATAATATGAAATGACCTAGACACATGTCCCAAACTTATTGGTTGTGTAATGGCCGACCAAGACAAGCCATGGGTCATCTTGGGGACCCCATGGAGACATTTTGGTTGGGAAATGACATAAATAACTTTTTATTTAATGTAAAAGTAAAAATGACACAAACATAATATGTTTTACAAAAACAATTTTTACATGGGGTTATAAAGATCAGATATTTGATTATAAATGGTCATTGGAAATCTAAAAAGGTTTCCTACATCATAGTATTTTTTTTTATGATTTTTAGACATTAAATAAATTAAATTATTTATGTCATAATAATGATGTTGCGATGACATCATTATTTGACGATTTAAATAAAATGGAAAGACAATGTAAAATCTAAAACCTACACATGGCCAAAACCAATTGGATGAGTGGATTTATAACCCTTATCACCTTATCCACAAATTATATCAATGTGGGACCTTTTAAAACCGAAACACATTTCCAAATAAAGTAATATTTCTTTACTTTCCAAAAGTGCCCCTCCTCTCCTCTTATAAAAGGCCCCCACCTCTACCTTATTTCACACACTCCTCAAGCCTTTGGATCGGACAACCCCTGACCATTTACTCTCTCCACATCCCTATCCTCATCCTAGAGGATTCCCTTTGGGCATAATCCTTTTAAAGGAAGCCTTTAGGCTCAAATCAAAAGGAGATACACTTTTAAAGGTAATTCATTCTCTCATGTTCATTTGTTTTATTTTGCTTCTACAACCCCCTAAACTCTTTTTATTTACTTATTTTGTAACAACACCAGTATCTTCAATATACAAGGATGTTGTTATAATATTTACACTCTCACACAACTACATCAAATGGTTAAAGAACATACGGTTTCTGTGGATGGCGAAATTCTGCCTCCTGAAACGTTGATTGTTAAACACTCATTTAACACCTTCAAAGGTAGCCATTATGATGTAACTATTTTTATATATGATATATAATATGTTTATTTTTTCCTTAAGATTCTTTTTTTTCATTTTGGGCATACCTTTATGGTTTTTATTATGGGTAAACACGATATCTTCATTTTAGAAAGTGTGGACTACCGCCCCCTCAAAGTGATTTGATTCGTTAAATACCATATGTGGGACATATAAAGTATGGAACTATGATATTATACTGGAATTATAATATACCGTTATATCATTATGATTCCATTCTATAAAATATGAAATAGAAATGAAAGTAGCGTTCATGCGTATGTACGGCTTACCGTCTCAATGAACGGTGCATTTCATTTCTTACCTCTAAATGATTATGTAATATTATAAATGCATGTATGTACTGGATATATATGACATATATGATATCTAAATCATGAATACCATTCTGGATATAATGAACCTTTGACCAAATTAACAACATGTAAGTGTAAGAAGTCTATTTTTGACTTAAGAACTAAATACCGACAAAATGAACATTATTAACTTAACTGATTACATGATGTTCATAACATGGTATAAAAGGAATAATGAACATGAAAAAGGTTCATAATCAAGTAGATATTAACCATGTTTATTATTCAGGAGATTAAGGAACGGTCGGGTCAAGTCGGATACGAGGTATGGGACTTCGTCTCAATCTCCTTTCATTGAGGCATATTTTATTTTATACACAACTTTCTTTTATACGGTGTATAAACCCCTTTGACATTTACGTTTATTCAAAAGGAATCTTTTTTATACGAAGCGTTTACTAAACGACAAAAGGGAATGTTTTTGTCGTACGTATGCGGCGACAACGACTTCTCCGCCATCGTGACCGTTATTGGAGTTTCGGCTTCCTCTACAAAGCCATACCTTTTATTTTTTAAAAATGAAAAATAAATACCATGTTTTACTTTGGAATTGAAAATGGTTTTCATAATGTTTTTATTATATCAATGTGTTGTATTGATATCTCGTGATTGAAATGTGGAAATGTTATGTTTCCTTTATGCATGTTTTATGTGATAAGATTATGTTATGGTTCTTGGGCATTATTATGAAGACGGGTGGTTCCGTGATAGACTAAGGGCGGGTGAGCCCGTTATAGATCTCCAATGCATTGGGTAACACAAAGGAGTGAAACGTTAAGGTTTCTCCGAAGAGATTTTAGGGAATATACTGTGATGGGTATTCCAAACGTAACCAAGAGGGTTTTTCCCTATGTAAGAATGTTATGAATGCCTCAAGTTACCTTTATGTCTTATGATTTATATGATTTATTCATGATTTTATGAGGTATGTTAAAGTGCCTATGTTTTATGGGTAAAGTATGATTTCATTCTTATGTATATATGAACTCATGTTTCCTTTCCATGTTTTTTTTATAACCCATACTGAGTTTTTATGCTCATCCCAAGTTTTTGAAATGTTTTTCACAGGTCAAGGGAAAGGTACATGATAAGATGATAGAGTCAAGGATGTGTCAAGAAATAATCCATGTTTTATTTTAAATGTGTTTCCATTGATGGGAATGAAGAATACTATCTTTCTGTAACCACTTTGTTTATATGTGGAATGTAATGCAAGTTTTATGATCTAATTCTCTAAAACTCTCAACCCGAAAAGATCCTCAATATGAAATCTTGTAATAACTCAAGATTAAGTAAGGTTTAAGGATGGGGCCTTATAGTTGGTATCAGAGGGATGTTTAGATAACTTTAGGAGTTAGATTTCTATTAAATGATTATCCAAAAATATTTTTTTTTGAAATGATATAGCATTTAAAGATTACCATGTTGCTTCATCTAAGAAATGTTTGTTTAGAATGGTTTTCCGCAGAGGAAACAGGGAAGCAGTGCTAGGAAGCCGTACAGAAGGAAATAACCTTCCGAATCAGCATCCATAAATGGTCGGAATTGGAACTGAATAGTTTGTTGCAGTAATGGCGCAGTTGACTCAAGCGATAAATGGCGGTGGTATCCATACACGAGATCAGCCAGACCAACTGCAGAGGAACATGTCAGTGGTGGAACATTTCATGAGGCAATATCCACCATCATTCAGAGGATCATCTGACCCTGTGCTAGCTGAAGGGTGGATTAAATCACAGGAGAAGATTTTTGATGTCATGGGGTGTTCAGACAATCAAAAGGTTAGTCTTGCTATTTACCGTTTGGAGGGTGAAGCAGATCAGTGGTGGTCTATGGTTAAAAATATCAGGGACGCCAATGATATTGATGCTCTTGAATGGGATGAATTCAAAGGTATGTTTCTTGAGAAGTATTTTCCTAAGGCTGTTCGACTTAGGATGGAAAAGAAATTCTTGGAATTGAGGCAAGAGGAAGACTCAGTGGCTGCCTATGAAGAAAAGTTCACTCGATTGGAAAGGTATGCTCCAAATTTTATCCGGGACCATGATAGTAAAATCAATCATTTTTACTCAGGATTAAAGCCAAAGTATCGAAGGGCATTAGCGTCTCATGAGTTTAAAAGTTATGAAAAGCTTGTTCGATGTGCTGAGAAGGTGGAAATGGAGTTTGCCGATGACCAAGTTTTCTATAACAACCAGCAGAAGAAGAGACCGAGGTGGCAGGAGAAAGGTAAGAATTCTTCAAAAAAGTCTGATGGTAAGAGAACTAAGTTTCCAGTTTGTGATAAATGTGGCAAAAGGCATGCTGGGGAATGTCTTCTGAATTCTGGGAAGTGCTACCGATGTGGTAAGATGGGACATAAGGCTCGTGATTGCACTGAAAAGGATCAAGGTGAAGGTAAGAACAAATTTGATTTACAGTTAGTGAAGTGTAATAAGTGCAATGAGATGGGTCACTATGCAAACGAGTGTCCGACAAGGAGCTTGAGTGATGGGAAGAAGTTAGAATACAAGCAGAAAGGGGTGGTGAAATCCTTTGCAACTACTTCAGCAGATGTCGGGCCATCAAATGAAGTTGTATCAGGTACTTTGTTTGTTTTTTCAGATTATGCCAGTGTGTTGTTTGATTCGGGGTCTACACATTCTTTCATCTCTGAAACCTTTTCTAGTAAAATGGGAATACCATCTCAAGAAATGACTCCTGAACTTTTGGTAAAAACACCTGGGGGAAATGTCGAGGCAAAAAGAATTTATAAGATTCTTCCTATCCTTATCTGTGGAAAGAAACTGCTTGCAAACCTTATTGTTCTACCTATAGTAGAGTTTGATGTTATCCTGGGTATGGATTGGCTCTTTATTTACCATGCTAAGATTGACTGTAGATCTAAAGAAGTTTCTTTTCAGAAAGACCTTCAGTTTGTTTACAAGAATGAACCCTTACTTTTGATAACATATCAAGAGGCTGAGAAACTTGTAAAAGATTGAAATGAATGTTACCTTGCACACGTCATTGAAAATAAAGGAACTGTTCAGATTAATGATGTGCCAGTGGTAAATGAGTATCCTGATGTTTTTCCTGATGAGTTGCCTGGAATAATACTAGATCGGGAAGTTGAGTTTACTGTTGACTTAGTTCCCAATACTAAGCCAATTTCAAAACCCCCTTATCAAATGGCACAAATTGAACTTTTAGAGTTGAAGGAGAAATTGCAAGATTTATTAGAGAAAGGTTTCATTAGACCTAGCACATCACCATGGGGTGCACCTGTTTTATTTGTTAAAAAGAAAGATGGTTCTATGAGACTTTGCATTGATTATAGAGCCTTGAATAATATCACTGTTAAGAACAAATATCCTTTGCCTCATATCGATGATTTGTTTGATCAGCTCCAGGGAGCTCAGTTTTTCTCAAAGATCGACCTGAGATCGGGGTACCATCAGCTGAAGGTAAAGGAGGCGGATATTCCGAAGACCGCGTTCCGTACGAGATATGTCCATTATGAATTTGTAGTAATTCCTTTTGGGCTAACCAATGCACCTGCTGTATTCATGGACTTAATGAATAGAATTTTCCATGAGTTCTTGGATAAGTTTGTGGTGGTTTTCATTGATGATATTTTGGTTTTTTCTAAAAGTAAAGAGGAGCATGAAAAACCTTTAAGGGTTATCTTTCAAACCTTAAAAGAAAAGAAACTGTATGGGAAATTCAGCAAGTGTGAGTTTTGGTTGCAACAAATTTCTTTCCTTGGTCACATTGTTTCTAAAGATGGAATAACTGTTGATCCTGCAAAAACAAAAGTTGTGGAAGAATGGCCAAGACCGACAAATGTAACTGAGATTCGTAGCTTCCTTGGTTTGGCAGGCTATTACTGATGGTTTGTTAGAAATTTTTCACGGTTATCTAGTCCAATGACTAAGCTAACTCGAAAGGGTGTTATGTTTATCTGGACAAAAGAATGTGATGATTGTTTTCAGGAATGGAAAAGAAGATTGGTGAATGGTCCAGTTTTGGCACTACCTTCCAGGAATGGTGAGTTTGTTATATACAGTGATGCTTCATTGAAAGGACTTGGTTGCGTCTTAATGCAGAATGATCAGGTAATTGCTTATGCTTCACGACAGTTGAAAACTCATGAGGTAAATTACCCTACACATGATTTGGAACTAGCTGTTGTTGTTTTTGCTTTAAAAATTTGGAGGCATCATTTGTATGGAGTAAAGTGTGAAATATATACCGATCACAAATGTTTAAAGTATATATTCACTCAGAAAGAGTTAAACATGAGACAAAGGAGATGGCTGGAATTAATCAAGGATTGTGATTGTACAATTCATTACCATCTGGGAAAAGCAAATAAATTGGATGATGCTTTGAGTCGAAAAAGTAATGCTTCATTAACAATGTTGCGTTTGGAACGTGATCCTTTGGTTAATGATTTGATGAACTTTGGCATAGAAGTTGTTGGTGTAGGAAGTCCTTCTGTTTTGTTTCAGGTATCAGTGAGATCTTCTCTATCAGATAGAATCAAGCAAGCACAGAAGCAAGACAATGAGTTGCAGGAAAAGGCAGAGCTGGTTCATAAAGGTAAGTTGCCTAAATTCAACTTTGATAATGATTGTGTTTTGAGATTTGGGAAGAGATTGTGTGTGCCTTGTGATTCACAGTTGAAGAGAGAGTTGTTATATGAAGCTCATAGTTCTCCGTTTTCAGTTCATCTGGGTAGTACTAAGATGTATAGAGATCTGCGGGAGTATTACTGGTGGGATGGAATGAAAAGAGATATTGCTGATTTTACTGTGAAGTGTTTGACTTGTCAGCAGGTTAAAGCAGAGCGGCAGTTATCGAAAGGGATGCTTCAGCCTTTACCAGTGCCAGAGTGGAAATGGGAGAATATATCAATGGACTTTGTTGTTGGATTACCGAAGACATCTCGAGGTAAAAATTCAATCTGGGTTATTGTTGATCGCTTGACCAAATCTGCTCATTTCCTTGCTATACGAGATACTTTCTCTCTTGATCAACTTTCCTGTTTGTATCTTAAAGAGATAGTCAGGTTACATGGAGTTCCTCTCTCCATTGTATCGGATCGTGATCCCAGGTTTACTTCTAACTTTTTGAAAGGCCTTCAGAAGTCGTTGGGTACTGAATTAAATTTTAGTACAGCTTTTCATCCTCAATCATATGGGCAGTCAGAACGAACAATTTAGACATTGGAGGATATTCTACAAGCTTGTTCTATGGATTATCAGGGAAGTTGGGACCAACATCTTTCTTTGGTTGAGTTTTCATATAATAACAGTTTTCATTCCAGTATACAGATGGCACCATTTCAGGCATTATATGGGAAGCGGTGTCAAACTCCAGCTTTCTGGGATGAAGTGGGTGAAAGGAAGTTGATGGGACCAGAATTGGTAGAAGAGATGGTTGAAAAAGTTCAGCTGATTCAGAAACACATGAGAACAGCTCAGAGCAGGCAGAAGAGTTATTCGGATAACCGGAGGAAGGATCTATCTTTCGAGGTAGGTGATCATGTTTTTCTCAAGGTTTCTCCTTGGAAAAGTGTGATGAGATTTGGTAAGAAAGGAAAGCTGAGTCCAAGGTTTATTGGACCATACGAAATTCTGGAGAGAGTTGGATCAGTTGCATACCGAGTGGCTTTACCTCCGAGTTTATCTCAGGTACACAATGTTTTTCACATTTCGATGTTGAGAAAGTATATGCCAGATCCATATCATGTTTTGAGTCCAGAGGTAGTTCAGCTGGAAGAGAACCTATCTTCTAAGGAACAACCAGTCCAGATTTTTGACCACAGGGATCAAGTGTTACGGAATAAGGTGATTAAGAAGGTAATGGTTTTGTGGAAAAACCACATGATTGAAGAGGCAACATGGGAATCAGAAAATGCAATGAGGGATAAGTACCCCCATTTATTCGATAAGTAAATAAATTGCGGGGACGCAATTTTCTAAAGGGGGAAGGATGTAACATCCCATGTAAGTAATGAATAATAGATATTTTTATCTATGTCTATTAATGATTAAGATAGTGTTATAGAGGCTTAAAATGAAAATAAATACAATCTTATGCATGGAATACACTAATATTCTTAAAAGACTGTTTTACTGCCTTTTGATGGAAAACCATTTTTGAATCTATATTTTGACAATTTTATAAACTATGTTTGTCAAAATAAACTTATCCTTTATGATTGGGACATCAAAATTTACCTTGTGTGATTTTTTGGTATTTTTCTGACAATGTTCATTTTTTAATGAATAGTGAGAAATACTGCATTTTACATCAAAACTGCTTTTTAATCTAATTTATGTATATGATTAGATTATGTTTTGAATTGGTTTTGAAGTGAAATTAGAATATATTTTTACCATTTTATCCAATGGTGGTCATTGGAATCAATTTCACTTTGAAATTAGACTTAAACTGGTGTCAATCTTTTGATACTTATTGTTTTGTAAAAACACGCTATTTGCTCTGGCAGCGGGAATCAATTATTTAATTAATTAATGTGACTTATATGATTTGAATTTTGTAAAATAGACTTCATTTTTGAATTCGTAATATCAAATATAGCTTAGGGTGAATTTTTGCTAATTTTCTGAAAAACTTCAATTTTTGATGAATAGTGAAACCACTAAGTTGTAATCAAGCAAACTGATTTTTCAGTTAAATGAAAGTTTACCACTAATGTGTATTGAATTTTGAAAATCCGACATACATGGTTGTCATTAAGAAGTAAAATGTGGTTCAATGAGATTAGAATAATTTTTTGGTGAATAGTAACTTATTAAGTTTTAATCGCGATTAGTGGTAATTAGTGTAGTTTAAGGTATAAATAATGCTTTAATAATATGAAATGACCTATACACATGTCCCAAACTTATTGGTTGTGTCATGGACGACCAAGACAAGCCATGGGTCAACTTGGGGACCCCATGGAGACATTTTGGTTGGGAAATGACATAAATAACTTTTTATTTAATGTAAAAGTAAAAATGACACAAACATAATATGTTTTACGAAAACAATTTTTACATGGGGTTATAAAGATCATATATTTGATTATAAATAGTCATTGGAAAGATAAAAAGATTCCCTACATCATAGTATTTTTTTATGATTTTTAGACATTAAATAAATTAAATTATTTATGACATAATAATGATGCAGCGATGACGTCATTATTTGACGATTTAAATAAAATGGAAAGACAATGTAAAATCTAAAACCTACACATGGAAAAAACCCATTGTATGAGTGGATTTCAAACCCTTATCACCTTATCCACGAATTATATCAATGTGGGACCTTTTAAAACCGAAACACATTTTCAAATAATGTAATATTTCTTTACTTTCCAAAAGTGCCCCTCCTCTCCTCTTATAAAAGGCCCCCACCTCTACCTCATTTCACACACTCCTCAAGCCTTTGGCTCGGCCAACCCCTGCACATTTACTCTCTACACATCCCTCTCCTAATCCTAGAGGATTCCCTTTGGGAAGAATCCTTTCAAAGGAAGCCTTTAGGCTCAAATCAAAAGGAGTTACACTTTTAAAGGTAATTCATTCTCTCATGTTCATTTGTTTTATTTTGCTTCTCCAACCCCCTAAACTTATTTTATTTACTTATTTTGTAACAACACCATTATATTAAATATACAAGGATGTTGTTATAATATTTACACTCTCACACAACTAAATCAAATGGTTAAAGAACATACGGTTTCTGTGGATGGTGAAATTCTGCCTCTCGAAACGATGATTGTTCAACACTCATTTAACACCTTCAAAGGTGGCCATTATGATGTCACTATTTTTATATATGATATATAATATGTTTATGTTTTCCTTAAGCTTATTTTTTTTCATTTTGGGAATACCTTTATGGTTTCCATTATGGGTAAACACGATATCTTCATTTTAGGAAGTGTGGACTACAGCCCCCTCAAAGTGATTTGATTCGTTAAATACCATATGTGGGACATATAAAGAATGGAACTATGATATTATACTGGAATTATAATATACCTTTATATCATTATGATTCCATTCTATAAAATACGAAATAGAAATGAACGTAGCGTTCATGCGTACGTACGGCTTACCGTCTCCATGAACGGTGCATTTCATTTATTACCTCTAAATGATTATGTTATATTATAAATGCATGTATGTACTCGATATATATGACATATATGATATCTACATCATGAATACCATTCTGGATATAATGAACCTTTGACCAAATTAACAACATGTAAGTGTAAGAAGTCTATTTTTGACTTAAGAACCAAATACCGACAAAATGAACATTATTAACTTAACTGATTACATGATGTTCATAACATGGTATAAAAGGAATAATGAACTTGAAAAAGGTTCATAAGCAAGTAGATATTAACTCAAGTTTGTTATTTAGGAGATTAAGGAACGGTCGGGTCAAGTCGGATACGAGGTATGGGACTTCGTCTCAATCTCCTTTCATTGAGGCATATTTTATTTTATACACAACTTTCTTTTATACGGTGTATAAACCCCTTTGACTTTTACGTTTATTCAAATGGAATCTTTTTTATATGAAGCGTTTACTAAACGACAAAAGGGAATGTTTTTGTCGTACGAATGCGGCGACAACGACTTCTCCGCGGTCGTGACCGTTATTGGAGTTTCAGCTTCCTTTACAATCCATACCTTTTTTTAAAAAAAAAACGAAAAATAAATACCATGTTTTACTTTGGTATTGAAAATGGTTTTCATAATGTTTTTATTATATCAATGTGTTGTATTGATATCTCGTGATTGAAATGTGGAAATGTTATGTTTCCTTTATGCATGTTTTATGTGATATGATTATGTTATGGTTCTTGGGCATTATTATGAAGACGGGTGGTTCCGTGATAGACTAAGGGCGGGTGAGCCCGTTATAGCTCTCCAATGCATTGGGTAACGTGAAGGAGTGAAACGTTAAGGTTTCTCCGAAGAGATTTTAGGGAATATACTATGATGGGTATTCCAAACGTAACCAAGAGGGTTACTCCCTATGTAATAATGTTATGAATGCCTCAAGTTACCTTTATGTCTTATGATTTCTATGATTTATCATGATTTTATGAGGTATGTTAAAGTGCCTATGTTTTATGGGTAAAGTATGATTTCATTCTTATGTATATATGAACTCATGTTTCCTTTCCATGTTTATTTTATAACCCATACTGAGTTTTTATGCTCATCCCAAGTTTTTGAAATGTTTTTCACATGTCAAGGGAAAGGTACATGATAAGATGATAGAGTCAAGGATGTGTCAAGAAATAATCCATGTTTTATTTTAAATGTGTTTCCATTGATGGGAATGAAGAATACTATCTTTCTGTAACCACTTTGTTTATATGTGGAATGTAATGCATGTTTTATGATCTAATTCTCTAAAACTGTAAACCCGAAAAGATCCTCAATATGAAATCTTATAATAACTCAATATTAAGTAAGGTTTAAGGCTGGGGCCTTAGATAATCAATGTATGGTTATTCACTTTTTAAAATAGATTTTATTTATCTTAAATTATTTATATCAATTATTTTTATTTTATATCTTCAAAAACTCAAAATGTATCTTATCATATAATTTTATCGCACCATACTTATGAAAAATTCAATATATTTCATTAATTAAAACTAAATAATAATTATATATTATGGTATTTGAATAAAATATAAATATTTAATAATTCCTAGAATTTATAGTTTTAATGTTCATTTCCAATATATGACAACATTTGAATATATTTTTTAAATATGATTTTCTACCATTTCAAAAAATCATTATTAGTAATTAGAATGAAGGATTACTTCCAAAAACATTTATCTGTATGAACATCCATTTTTTATCTTATATAATCTATATTGATTATACTAGATTCTCATGATTTTTGTCACGTGATAAAAAAATTACAACATTCAGAGTCATATGGGTGTTTTTGAACGAGTATAATGAGACAAAAAACATATAACCCATCACAGGAATGATTAAGGGAATAATGATCCTTCCTCATACCATTAGACTTACTATCAATATGGTTGTTACCTTCTATTTAAATAAATAACATTAATCTAAAAAAATAGAAAATCCTCACACAATATATAGAAATCCATATATTTATCCATTTAGAAATTGATCTAGAATGTTATTTCCTAGCCATTGGTTCTTGCTATGGGTAAACCAAAAATGTTCCCCAACATATGACCATGAAAAAAGTTTTTATTATTACATTGATCTCAGCTTGAAAATATTACCCTTTGTTTGAAACATGGTAAATTTCAAAGGATATTCAATTTTATGTGGTTTTAAAAATTTTAATTAAATTATTTATTTCCCAATGAGAAAAAATAGTGGGGTTTTAGAAAAAAATAATCTTTAATTTTATTCTTTAATATTTGCTTATTTATGTTTATAGTTGTTTCATAATGGTATTGTCATGTTATGAGCATTGGGGAACATTGATATTAAAATATTAAATAAATTTTTTAATTTTTAGTGTGTGGATGTTTTGATGGAAATTTGGAATTTCTCTCCAAGTGAATAACAATATATAAATTATAATTCTGTAGTTTCATATGAATAATTAATTTTGAATAAGTGTAATTATAGAATTGATTCACACCCAGTTCCCTAAGAACATATAATTGTGGATGGAATGAATGAATTAAATTATTTAAGGGATTTAAATAATACATTTATCACTAGAAAGGCTAATACCACATCATAATCATCTAAAAACTCTATATAGAGGGTTGTTAACTGTGTAAACTATCCTTAGATATGTAGAGATAATAGGGGGATAACATGTGTGAATGGGATTAATGGTTCAACCTCATATCAGTGATGATTTTATGATGTAATCAGTTACAGGACCGCAAGGAAAAATTTAGTGGGACCATGGATTCATATGTGGAAAAAAGAGAAAACCATATTTATAGGATGTAATAATTTTTAAATATTAACATGATCCATTATTTTAAATTTCTATTATATAATATTTTATTATTGATTTTTGAATTACATAATCATGTCACATTGATTTATTACCATTAAAATTTTCCTAAAACTCCTAATTATATATTTCATCCATTATATTTTTCTGCATTACTATTTTGTCCCAAACTGACGATATTTCCATGATCAATAGGGATGTCAAAATCATTTCTACCCATCAACCCCCATTATAATTTTCATATTAACAACTGAACAATATCATAGACAAAAATTCAATGGATCATAATCAAATTGAAGAAAATTTTGGATTCGGATATTATTGTTAATGTATGTGAATAGAAAATCATTTTTACAGCATGAAGGATTGTTGGAAGAATATAGATGATCACTAGAATCTATGGATTTGATTATTTAAAATTACAGAAGTATTTTGAGAATATGTTCTCTATTTGAATTAGATTTGATCTATTTTTCTCGTGAGTTTTGACCATAATTATTCTAAATAAGGTCTCGAATAAATAAATGAGGTTCTTGTTAGCATTTTAGACTAGTAAACTTCATATATGATCGATTTGAGAATATTTTTAGATCTATTTAAAATTTTTTTCCCAAATTCATGATCATATAATATGTCATCTAGACTCAGTCATAATTTATATCCCATAAAAATAGAAAAGATTTTATTTAGTGAAAAGTATCACAATTCTTGTTATGTAAGAGAACAAACTATATATTTTCAGAATGAATATAATGATATATTTATAATTTATAATCCCCATTATCCATAAAAAACACTTAAAATGTGGTTTTGAAAAAAATATTATTATAAAATTGGTAGAAGAGGACTCAACCGCTATAGAATAATAGGATGAGTGATCCAATTGAGCCTATATATTATGTACTCTTCTTAATAAATTCCATGAATATCTCATTATAATAAATCAACATCCATTCCATGGTAGTGTGATTAAAAAAAATATCACGCACTGAATAATTTATATAACATAATGTATAATCCACTTGAGAGATACCATATGGGTGCAATTATACCAAAATAATTTCATATAAGGGGATTCACACCTTTAATCAATTGGCTTCATAGAATAAAATTTTACATACTTTCATTTTTAGTATCACATTAATTGGGACATGGGTTTTGGAACATGTGTAGTCCACCATATAAATTTTTCCACATATAATAGGAAAATAGGATTCTATTATTAATAAGGAATCATATGTGAGGTATCATATAATGATTAATGTTACTATTTTTATTGATTCGATGACAAAGATCTGGCCTAGTGATTTGATAAATCAAGGGGTTGGTAATATTCATGTTTATTGTGTTCTAATCATATTATATGTCCTCTTTCTATAACGTGTGGTAATACCACATTGGTTTTGTAATACTCAGGGTGTGTGTCCCATATCTATGAATTTAGTAAATCCATTGACAATTGAGCACTTCTCATATTGTGGTTCTTGTTTCTAGGTCATTATTTAATACCCCATCTATTTTGTTCCACATAAATAGATGGTATTCTTCTATTAATGGGTTTTTGAGGTATTTCTGGTTTCAATAACTACTTAGATATGGATGTATGTTTAATTTATACATTGAAAATTTCCTATTAAATGTAATGGAACACGTTCCCAATTAGTATTCTTGAATGGTTTAATGCTATTGGTATATGGTAATGTGTGTTAAACTTTTGATTAATGCACTTACTTAAACAAAAGTCATGTCCCCAAAATGAATTCTATTTGTGGTGTAAATTAAAATTTTGTAATATCATAATAATTTATAATAGTGATTCATCCTTCAAAAATAGGTTTACATCTAGGTGATAAGTATATCAATGATATTTAATTTAGACATTGTGTTCATTTCAATACATTATGATTACCTATTTCCCATGAGATATGAGATTTAAGGATTGTAGATGAGATAAAAAGGATTTCATTGTATCCTTGATAATTATAATGGTATAATATATCACAATACCTTAATTTTTTCCCAAACCGCACTATTTTTATACAAATATAAATGATTAAGGTTGATTATATGTTATATTTTGTTGGTGGTGTTATATTGTGATACTATGTATCTTCACACACACAATTGCAATGGATTTTTTATGTCTATATTATTTTATATATAGATGATGTATTGTTAACATATGGTCTTGGTGAATGTAAATATAGTTTGTTTTGTTTAAATTTTAATTACAACCAATTCTTGGAGATTCACGGTGGATCATTTCAGTTTATAATATTAATGATGTCCAATGCAGAGTGAGATTAATCTAGTTATATATGCATTAAAGGACAGATATTTAATGTCTCGTATCTGTCATGTTAAGAATAATATTGAATACACCGAACCTTTTATATATACGTATGTTGAATTATTCTTATATTACATGTATTCTGCATGTATATTATTTTGGTCCATTGCTTAAAAATTTAATTTTGTAGTTTATTGTTAATTTATGCATTGCAAATATGTTCATTTTTTGAATGATATAGGAAAAGGACTCCCATATTGTGATCATGAATAATTCATGATATTTTCTGATCCTTAGAAAAATTTTGGTTGGTTTCGGATAGAATTATCATCAAACTTTTTTCCCTAATGAGGTATGAATGGATTGGTTCATGTAAGAGATGTATCACCAATGTAATGTCCAAATTAAAGAGTAATTTATACTAATATTTTGTGGACTAGATTATGGATTTATGTAGATTATGTTATGGTTGAATTTATGTAATATATTATACTAGAGGGATCTGTAATGATGTGGTGGATAATGTACTATTTTTTAAATAACATAGACAAAAATTTATTCAACCCAAACATCTAAAACATCAATTACAAAAATAAATAATGATGGTTCTTGTATCCTATACTATAATGTTATAATATTTCAGGTCCATATTTTATCATATCATATATACATTCTCTAATCCTTTTGAATTCATCCTATCAAATTTACAGATATACCTATTGATTCTTATCTTCTGTAAATATGTAGTATCACGATGATCCTCTTCTTATAGATAGGACCCATGATTCTATTTAGTGAGTGTTGTATTTTTATCTGAAGGAATCTATTGAGATATGTTGTGGGTCCATGTTCAGCAGTAGTTTATCCCCCATAAATTATTCATGAATACATTTTGTTAGTTAAAGGTAGTTTCCATAGACATGGGTGAGACTACCTGTTGGTATGATATGATCCATGTTCCCAAGACATGGAAAAGATGCATTTCCAAGGTGATCATGAACCCAATGGGATCAATGACTATTAATAGTCTGGAAATATCATTTATAATTTGTGTATAATCTCATTGAAAAGATTATGATTCTATCATTTATATTTTTATATATATTATAGTTAGTTGTTTTTGTTCATTAGTTTTATTAAACTCATGACATCAATTCTCCATTGGAGATAGATTTATCCATTTCTCAGATTATGTTATTATAGGGAATATTGGAAAATTCATAGTGCAACATGACTATTTTTAATTACACAACCATTTCTATAGTTTTCATGATATGTTCCAATTAAAAGATTTATAGTTGAATTGATTATCATAGGGGTTTAAAAAGAGACTCTATAATCAGAATTATTGATAATTAATTATATTTTCACATAACACCAAAATTGATGAAGACCATTATGTGTGAATTTTATGTTTATGATTTTTAAAATTGATATAACCTCACATAGGAATTAGGATTGTTTCCTCCCTGAGTTCAGCTAGAGTGGTTACAGGGATGGTTATCTTTGTTAAAGATATCCCAAAAATATAATATATTTTGATAATGGATAATGTCCTAGAATTAGTAAGCATCAATAGTGTTTTTGGAGAGATATATAAAAATATATGTAGATTTCTAATAACTCGATCCTCTACCATTTTCTATAACATTGGTTAGATTATTTTCAGTATAAAATGTAGAAATGATGTGTTCCAAATGTTGATTGTGATTTATGGATATGGTAAGGTGTTTATTGATGTATTTTGGTGTATCATTAACGTCAACTATTCAATGAACCATATAACGTTTTTTTAAAGAAATATATATTGTTTTTATATAATATTTTTTAGAGTATTGTGATTATAGTTGAATCTATTATGATTTATTTTCTATAGTGTATTTATCGCTAATATTTGCCAGGTTTCACTCAATGCATCTAGTAAAAGGATATTATTATTTATAGATATAATGGCCTTTTACGAGGTTCCTCTATGGTATATATGAAATATTTTATGACCTAAATTTTAATTTAATTTTTAACAATACTATAATTTTTCATTAATATATATTTTAGTATAAAATACAAGGTATAGTCTCTCATTAATTAGTGGAGACCCCCATTGTCACGGGAGTGCATCAAACTGTCAATAACTTTTATTATTCTTCGCCAGATATGGTAATAATGGATTTTATTTTTATCTTCATTGTGTAAAATTCACTTCATGTGATAGTGGAATAAAATGATAATACTTTTGA
Source organism: Viscum album (assembly GCA_963277665.1). Taxonomy (NCBI): domain Eukaryota; kingdom Viridiplantae; phylum Streptophyta; class Magnoliopsida; order Santalales; family Viscaceae; genus Viscum; species Viscum album. The sequence continues at coordinate 48,169,023 of OY728143.1, read as the reverse complement.
AAGGTAACCAAATGCGATTTTCATAGTTGGACACTAATGTTTGTATTGTATTTATTTAATAAAAATTTGTTCATGTATTGCTTTATTAAATAATAAATGCATTTTAAAATTTATGGTCCATATAGATAGATTGATTTCATAAATTATTTCATGTAATAGCCTTTTGGTAATTTTCTATGTATCATAATAGGAGTATCAGGGTTATAGTACTCTATTGAAGTGCGAAAACTACATAAAATGATCGGAATTTTACATCATGAAAATAAGGATGTGGTGTTTGAGATCACATGAAGTTTCTAGAGAGATATTTAGACCGATATTGTTAACATAATAATATATGTATTGTAAATTTGGGGGGGTTTGACCAATAGGGATGAGAGAATATATAATAGTTCCTTATATCGGTAGTTATTTTACATTGGTGTTTATATTAGATATCACGATGCTAATTATGATTAGTGTGGACCCCAGTTATGAACTACCATCTATGTGGTATATATAGTATATCTATTTTTGATTCCCAAATAACATAGTAACAATTTTCATATTGTCTAACGGTGGTCTACTCTTGGTGTTATTGATTATAATTTCCCAATTTTACGGTCTGTTATCCAAGAGTGTAATATGAATAAAGATGAGTTATCATAATGTTAATGACAATTTGATTTTAATAGATATGGATTGAGAACCCAAATTTTTTTGTGTAGTGATAATGTGATTATTAATTTTGATTTTTTTTATAGATGGTATCATTTTTATATTTCATATAATGGTAGAAAAAACGCAACAATGATATATATTCCATAGTGGATTTAAACATGTCGGAGATTTAGGTAAAAATATGGAATTATTATGGATTTATATGATGATGTTGGTAATAATGTCCCAAATTTCCTATTTACCAAGAACTTTCGATATTGGTTACTATTCATTTCTAGAAATAGATAATGTGGAATCATATGTGGGTATAAATGATCATGTTACCTTTGAATCTTATATTGTGATTGAAAAGTCTTCTTCATATTACCAGTATAATATTGCAACATTGTTTGGTTGTTTTAAAACAAAAATAAAAACGATCACTCTATATTGATATAGATTGAATTTATAACATTATTGGTATCATTGGAAATATACCATTTTGAGAAGTTGTAAAATTATTTAGGTATTAAATTAATCCCATTTAGTAAAATGACCTTTTGGTGTAGAGGCATGGAATAAATTTCATAGAGTAGTAGAGTGTACAAGTAATATTATTTATCTGAGATAGGATGAAGACGATAAAATTGGTGTGTAGAGTGGATATTCCATTCCTTTGTGTAAAATAAGCATGAATTCTTAGGTCTAAGCACTCAGAGAAGAATGAAGTTCATGTGATTGTGGATTGAATCTTTTATGAGGTTGTTTTCTAACCCAGCATGTTGAGGTGACTCGTTTTTTATTTTAGGGATGAAAAAATTTAATGGTTTATATTTCACGGTGACATTGACTTTTCCTAGTGAATAAATTTGTATTTTACAATAATTAAACAATATAAGACTATTATTTTGATGAAAAATAAATGTACCCAAGTGTAGGATCTTAGGAAAAAATTTCTATGTTGTTCTATCCAGATCATGGGGTAATGGTTACCCTAATGATGGATATCGGTGAATTTCTTACTACACATAAATATAAGGTATTTTTTATTCATTATTAACTAAATAAATATTATGAAAAAAGATAATTAATGGTGTACATCATGAATCATTTAATATTTCTATTTGTACCATATTAAAATTTCATTAATATTTTTTTAAAATGTGTAAATGTGTTTCTGTGATGTTTTTATCATTTTAGTGTCGTGATAATAATATAGAAATTATAATATATCATTTTTAGTTTCCATTAATGTTAATTGGATTATTTAATTTAACTTACACTTGATCCATGGATGGTAAATACATCACCATGATTTTGTTCAAAATTGATTTTTACCCTACGATTCAGAATATTTTTTCACTCATAAGGGTCCCCTTGATCATATTTTATTGGTAGAATGAACGTATTAATGCAATTAAATAAAATATTTAATTGATTTCATAATTTATTAGTCACTAGAAAAATTATTACCCACTTTATTACAATTTAATACATCCCTCACATGGTTTTGATGAAATAAAACCAAGAAATTGAGAGGGGATATGGTGTGAGAGGAGTAGATTCATCAAGAACATAAATGCATCATCCACATAGAAGACTCAATATCATAATGCCAATGACTATAGGATTTATCAATGATGATAAACAGGACCATAGAATCAATGATGGATTAAACTAATTTTGTTTTTCCATTATATAGTAATAAAAATTTTTATCCTGCCTTTTTATTTTAGATTTCACTGCTACAGTTATTGATTACTTACTATTTAATTCCAAATTCATGTCTTTGAGTTTTTTTATTTACATTATCCTAAAAGAATTTAATTCTACACTTTTTTAATTAAATTATTATCTATTAGAATATTGTGGAAGATGAATGATTAATAGAATATAATTCTATTAATTAAGAAAATATCTCCCCCACATCGCCACATGCTCATTTAATTTTCCCCACTAACTAAAATCTTGGATAAGGGGTTGATTAATCAAAATGATGTTAGTGAGAAATTTTGATTAGCATCCCATGGTGATAGGATTTGGTTGTGATGTCATTTTTTCGAGGCATTTGATATTTTTGAATGATTATGAGGGATCTCAAAAAGGTGTGGGGATGTGGATTCCCATAATAATTTATTTTTCCAGGTGTATGGTATACTTTTGAATAGAATGAGATATGTATTTCTACTTCATCCTTGAAACAAATTGAAAACATAAAGCATGTATTTAATGGATAAATAATTTCAATGTTTATTAATAAATTTTAATGGTAGGAGTAGTGGTGATTGAAAGATTCACGGAATTTACAATTTTATGGAATTGAATTAATGATCACACGATGTGTGTTCTGCGGCCAAACATCATGTATATACATAGTATTTGTGTCTAGAATTTCACCTAGATAAAGATATCACATATTATGTAGTCCAATGATTAAAATTATGAAACCCAAAGCGAAAAAACATGATATTTACTAGGCATAAATTTCAAGGTGTCGATCTAGACAAACATACCATGTCGGTAAGGATGGTATTTCATGTACCATTAATTCTATAAAATTTTACCTCCCCAAAAAATATGTCATGTGATATAGTGGATTCCTCATGAAATGTACCCAAATAACAAAATACCATGTATATATATATATTATGAATAAATTATAATTAATCTTATTGGTTTAAAACAAAAAATATCCCACACATATTATAAGTTATCTCACACAAAGTGTTAGCCATGTTGAATATTCAACATGGGTGACAATACATGACTATGCGTCCCATAATGGGATACACATCGTGTACCAATAAGGTGCATGAAATCTAATTATATATACATAGAGGAATTTGGTGTATCCATAATCGACACTCAAAATTGGGAACAATAGTATTAAAACTGAATTTCTTTCTCATAAAGCATGATATTTAACATGTCTTTAGAATCCATGTTGATAAATGAGGTGATACATGCAATTTTGTCTCATTATTTCATTATGTCATGTGGTAGGGAATGTGATTGTATAGCATCCCGTCTTTTATAACATAAACTTTCATTACGTTACACAAAACTAAGGATCTTTAAGGTTTACTGTCTTGGAAACTAGGAACATAATACAAGAAAACAACATAAAACATTCCTCTTAAACACTTTAAAGGCTTCTCCTTATGTTCATCCTAGGTTCATTACTGCATCTCATAACCTGGGGACATACATCAAAAGAAAGGGTGAGAAAAAGGCCCAGTAAGGGAAACAAGATGAACATTTTACATGTGAACTTGAGATACTTCAATAAGGACATGAAAAGAACTTTAAGGCATGAGAAAGAAATCATGATGCATTTCATAATAAAAATAATATTTTTCATAACTTGAAGATGTGGCCGCAACATTTAATATTGACAATCGTTTCGTTTCACCAAGGTCCATCCCCAAGGTGTCATTAAAAATTACCAAGGTTATTCACCAAGGCGTCGTTAAAAAATGGTCATCTGTAGAGATTAAGTCTTTACCCAATGCATTGGAGCGCTATCAGGGCGCACCCTTAAATTTGACTTTATTATAATGTGATCCACCTATATCATCATCAAACATTTCATAAATAACCCATATAGCATAAAATAAATGGGTTTCATTTCATAATCATAACGCTTTAAAAACTGCTTTAAAGACATGATCTTTACGTTACATTAAAACCCACAGAAAAGGAAGGTGGGTCTCATGTATGTAAATCCTATAATTTAAAATTGAAAATTTTGGTATATATGTGAATACCCCATTAGAATAAAGAGATTTGAGTATTCACTTAATAATATAAAAGAACTTTAGAAAAAGAGAGAGACATTTTGGGATGAAAATTCTACAGCATAACGGCTATGTTACGAGGTTTTAGAAGACATTAAAAAGAGAGGGAAAATGGGTCAAACATTCATAAATGACCCATAAAACAGTATATGGATAGAATAAGAAGGATACATGATCATGGTAATGAAATTTCAAGGACATACCATTTGAAATGAAAAACATGGAAGAAAGACAAAAATTAGATTTCTCTTATGAAAGTTCGGCAGCCTAACGACGTTACTTAAACTTCAAACACAATTATTTGAAAAGTTCAAATATGTTCTCTCATCATGTGAACATAAGAGTTCATTATGATAGATATAGAGATAATTCCCCAACATAATTAAAAAGGAACTTGAAAGACTTGACATGAAAGTAGAACTTTGAAAAGAATGAGAAGGGTGAAAGAATCCCCTAAAAAAAATCGACAGCCTAACGGCGCCACGTAAAACACAAAAATACTGAATTGAAGAGATCAAATGGTGTATCTCATAATATGAACATAATATTACAGTATTATAGATATAGAGATCATACCCCAACATAACAAAAAGGAACTTGAAAGAATTGAAATGAAATTAGAACTTCAAAACGAGAAGGGTGAAGAACCACTTAAAAATTCGGCAGCCTAGCGGCGCCACATAAAACATCAAAATACTGAATTGAAGAGATCAAATGGGGTATCTCATCATATGAACATAAGAGTCCAGTATGATAGATATAGAGATCATACCCCAACATTACAAAAAGGAACTTGAAAGAATTGACATGAAAGTAGAACTTCAAAACGAGAAGGGTGAAGAACCACATAAAAATTCGGCAGCCTAACAGCGCCACTTAAAACTTCAAAATACTGAATTGAAGAGATAAAATGGGGTCTCTCATCATATGATCATAAAATATAAGTATGATAAATTTAGAGATCATACCCCAACATAATAAAAAGGAACTTGAAATACTTTACATGAAAATAGATCTTGAAAAATGAGAAAGAAAGAAAGAGTCTGTTACAAAACTTTCGGCAGCCTAACGGCGCCACTTAAAACATCATAAAACGAAATAATGAGAGTAAGAGGGAATCTCTCATTATATGAACATAAAAAGGGCAGTAATAGGAGTATAAAAGAACATCCTCCAACATAATAACATGTAGCATAAAAGGAATTACATAAAAGATATTACTTGAAATGAAAGAGAGAGGTCGGATCCCTTACCTTAAAATGTGACTCTTGAAACTCAAAGTTTTGGATCTTGAGGGATTGGGGAAACCTTGGGAGGACTCCTTGGGAGGTAAGGAGACCAGAACTTCGTTGGGGGAGAGTTGGGAGTGAAAACCAAATGAGGAATGGGTGGGTATTTATAGGGAAAGTGAGGGGACAAGGCATTAATGGCCAAGGGACACCTCAAAAGTGGTTTTCTCAAAAGCATGGGCCCTCCCATGGTACTTACCATAAAGTTAGGCCACATGGGGACCCCCACACAATAATTCATCACCCTTGGCTGGTCAACCCTTAAAAAAAACTCATGACATAATCCTGACATAGTTATGTTGTCATTAAACATACCGAAACCCTAAAGCTGTATTTTCACTATTCACTGAAAATTCAACTTTCTCAGAATAATCCCAAAATTTCACCTTAACCAAATATCAATTCTCTGATTACAAATATGAACTCCATTTTATAAAAATAATTTTCTAAATATTTTTAATTTAGTTTTTAGATAAAAACACTATTCACTGAAAATTCATTTTTTCAGAAAAAACCCCAAAAATTACCATAGCATAATATCGGTGCTCTGAGTTCAAAAATGAAATCCGTTTTATAAAAATAATTTTCTAAATATTTTTAATTAAAATTTTAATAAAAAAACACTATTCACCCGAAAAACTAATACTTGAATAATAATTTATGAAACCATTATTTAACCATTTTATTGAATCACATTACTTAATCAAGGTGCCTAGATTATATTAATACTTTCTTTAAGTGAGATTACTAATCCATTTGGTCACATTACTAATCCTAAGCATAAAATCACTATTCATAATTTACTATTCATCAAAACTCAAGTTGATCTTATTAGACTCGAAATTTCATAGTGAACATAATTGTAGAAGACCATTTTTTGAAAATCATTACACATTTTTATTTATTTAAGGTTTACATTAACATATTTAAAATATCCTATCTCTAAAATTTATCAAAAATATGCATACTATATTTATATGGACATTTGAAAATTCATAAACTTAATCATAAGAAGAAATCCAAATTTTTATTTAAAAAAAAAGATTACACAAGGCAATCATGGTCTCCTTATATGGCCCCTTATCACACCAGCATATGACCTAAGTGTAAGATGTGCTAAGGTGAGAGAATCCGAGGGAGGCTCGGCCAACATTGCACGAGTCATAATTTCTATTAGTTTTAACTTCTCGCGAAGGCGATCCCGTTCTAGCTTCGCACAATGAAGTTCAGCTTGGGTTTGGTCCAGAGCAAAGCCCAGTGGTGCTACCTCCTTCCCAAGTTCTGTTAGATGATCTTCGATCGGTCCAAGACTACTGGGTGAGGCCATCAAATCTTCTTTCTATATTAATTAACCAAGATTGCTTATATTTAGAGATAGTAATCAAAACATTTAGTTTCCAGCGGTCATATTTACCAATGGTCAAATAATAGTCAAAACCCAACAGTCTCATTTTAATTATACTCATGTTATCAAATGAAACATTTTTGTTGAGTATAAAAATAAAATAAAATAACACATAAAATTAGGAAATAAGATTCATTCAAAAATTTCGGGTCGTTACAATCTTCCCCCCTTAAGAAATTGCATCCTCGCAATTTTTAAAATTGGGTTTTGAAATTTCATTGAAAGTCCCACATCGGAAAAGGAGTCAGTAAAACTATTACTTTAAAAGAAAGAAAGGGAAGTACAAAGGTCACCTGAGTTAACCCATACTAGGATTCCATGGAGGAAAACATGGACATGGAAGAAAAACAAAGTGTCAATTTCTGGGGGAGAGTGATAGAGAACATGATTAGGAGAACGTTAACCATAAGAAAATCCCAAACTTATAATGTGTGTAAACGGTATTTGATTACCAAGTAGGAAACGTAAACCAACAACATTTTTGTTGCATGTTCCTTTTCATAATTTTTAGGAATTCATTTATAACATAAAACAAAAACATAAGAAAATATACCTACCTTCATGTAGAGTTTCATCCTTTAATAAGTTTCTACCCAAAACTAATCTTTTCACAAAATTATGAGCATTCAAAACTACTTGGTCTCATCAAAACACAAGAATCATCTTCATAATCCACAAAAGATTAACTATCTATTTCTTCAATCTTTAAATATTATCCCAAAAATAGAAAGGGTACGGTAAAACAACTCTTCAAAAAGAAATAATCCCATAGGAATGGAAACTACTTTTAAATCTTCAAAGTTACATGGTACTACCCAAAGTTCATCATAGTCCATTCCATAAATAACTGTCCTTAAAAATCCTCAAAATAAACCAAACTAAGATTGAAACCCAAATACAAGAAGGATTTGATAACATAGTCTTCCAAGGTAAACTTTATCATTCATCTCCAAACAACATCAACCACTCCTAACATCTTAAAAAAGTAACTAACCTAAACATATTTACCCCAAGATATGTTAATAATTTCAATAAGTAACCTAAATTACTATAATTCCACCTTAAATTCATTGATTCTTCAAAATATAAGTCAACCCTACTCTTCAATGAAAATACCGTAGTAATCTATTTACCTCGATCATATAGGGTCCCCAAAATAGTGAAAATCTTCCAAAATAATAATCATATTTTAATCCCCTAGTCATCCCTGTCATATTAATACGACAATCGTCACATTTCCTCTCACATTGGTTGTTTTGACATGTTCTTCCATTTCCCACCATTAACTATGAAGAGAAAGCGTAATTAGGGGCTTAAGTACTTAGCCAATAATCATGAAAAGGAACTGAAAGCATATAAGGATAACTTGTAGAAGAAAAGTATAACCTAACTTGTGATCCCCTAGGTTCCCATCTAGGTTATCCATGATCATATATTCTTATGTGAATCTTTATTTTATTTTATCTTTGTTCCTTTAACAATGGTTCATACTAAGCTTATGAATATACCAAAGCATATCCCCTGGGAGTGTCGTAACCAAGAGTGAAGCAAGGCCTGTTGTCGTGTACCAGTTCCCGTTCGAGTCTATCTCAAAGCGGTGTTTTCGGGTTTTACCACTATGTACATCTGTGCCAGAGCCACCTCTACGTGCTCGTATCTAGACATGGATGTATTTTCTTGGCAACCCCTTACTCAATACTCACCAAAATACTAGGAAGATTTCCAATATTTTAACTTTTCTATAGGCTTCTTCCTAAAGTTTTTATATCCTAATTTCCACAAATAACTAAACCATCCTTTGATACCAACTATATCATCCCGTCTTTTATAACATAAACTTTCATTACGTTACACAAAACTGAGGATCTTTAAGGTTTAGTGTCTTGGAAACTAGGAACATAATACATGAAAACAACATAAAACATTCCTCTTAAACACTTGAAAGGCTTCTCCTAATGTTCATCCTAGGATCATTACTACATCTCATAACCTGGGGACATACATAAAAAGAAAGGGTGAGCAAAATGCCCAGTAAGGGAAACAAGATGAACATTTTACATGTGAACTTGAGATACTCCAATAAGGACATGAAAAGAACTTTAAGGCATGAGAAAGAAATCATGATGCATTTTATATTAAAAATAATATTTTTCATAACTTGAAGATGTGGCTGCAACATTTAATATTTACAATCGTTTCGTTTCACCAAGGTCCATCCCCAAGGTGTCATTAAAAATTACCAAGTTTATTCACCAAGGCGTCGTTAAAAAATGGTCATCTCTAGAGATTAAGTCTTTACCCAATGCATTGGAGCACTATCAGGGCGCACCATTAAATTTTCCTTTATTATAGTGTGAGCCACATATATCATCATCAAAAATTTCATAAATAACCCATATAGCATAAACTAAATGGGTTTCATTTCATAATCATAACGTTTTAAAAACTGCTTTAAAGACATGATCTTTACGTTACTTTAAAACCCCCAGAAAAGGAAGGTGGGTCTCATGTATGTAAATCCCATAATTCAAAATAGAAAATTTTGGTATATATGTGAATACCCCATTAGAAGAAAGAGCTTTGAGTATTCACTTAATAATATAAAAGAACTTTAGAAAAAGAGAGAGACATTTTGAGGTGGAAATTCTGCAGCATAACGGCTATGTTACGAGGTTTTAGAAGACATTAAAAAGAGAGGGGAAATGGGTCAAACATTCAAAAATGACCCATAAAACAGTATATGGACAGAATAAGAAGGATACATGACCATGGTAATGAAATTTCAAGGACATACCATTTGAAATGAAAAACATGGAAGAAAGAAAAAAATTAGATTTCTCTTATGGAAGTTCGGCAGCCTAACGACGTTACTTAAACATCAAACACAATGATTTGAAAAGATCAAATAGGGTATCTCATCATGTGAACATAAGAGTTCATTATGATAGATATAGATATAATGCCCCAACATAATTAAAAAGGAACTTGAAAGACTTGACATGAAAGTAGAACTTTGAAAAGAATGAGAAGGGTGAAAGAATCCCCTAAAAAATTCGGCAGTCTAACGGCGCCACTTAAAACATCAAAATACTGAATTAAAGAGATCAAATGGGGTATCTCATCATATGAACATAAGAGTCCAGTATGATAGATATAGAGATCATACCCCAACATAACAAAAAGGAACTTGAAACAATTTAAATGAAAGTAGAACTTCAAAACGAGAAGGGTGAAGAACCACTTAAAAATTCGGCAGCCTAGCGGCGCCACATAAAACTTCAAAATACTGAATTGAAGAGATAAAATGGGGTCTCTCATCATATGAAAATAAGAGTCCAGTATGATAGATATAGAGATCATACCCCAACATAACAAAAAGGAACGTGAAAGAATTGACATGAAAGTATAACTTCAAAACGAGAAGGGTGAAGAACCACTTAAAAATTCGGCAGCCTAACGGTGCCACTTAAAACTTCAAAATACTGAATTGAAAAGATAAAATGGGGTCTCTCATCATATGATAATAAAATATCAGTATGATAAATTTATAGATCATACCCCAACATAATAAAAATGAACTTGAAATACTTTACATGAAAATAGATCTTGAAAAATGAGAAAGAAAGAAAGAGTCTGTTACAAAAATTTCCGCAGCCTAACGGCGCCACTTAAAACTTCATAAAAAGAAATAACCTGAGTAAGAGGGGATCTCTCATTATATGAACATAAAAAGGGAAGTAAGAGGAGTATAAAAGAACATCCTCCAACATAATAACATGTAGCATAAAAGGACTGACATAAAAGATATTACTTGAAATGAAAGAGAGTGGTCGAATCCCTTACCTTAAAACGTGACTCTTGAAACTCATTGTTTTGGATCTTGAGGGTTTGGGGGCACCTTGGGATGACTCCTTGGGAGGTAAGGAGACCAGAACTTCGTTGGGGGAGAGTTGGGAGTGAAAACCAAAGGAGGAATGGGTGGGTATTTATAGGGAATGTGAGGGGACAAGGCATTAATGGCCAAGGGACACCTCAAAAGTGGTTTTCTCAAAAGCATGGGCCCTCCCATGGTACAAACCATAAAGTTAGTCCACATGGGGACCCCCACACAATAATGCATCACCCATGGCCTTCCAACCCATAAAAAAACTCATGAAATCATCCTGACATAGTTATGATGTCATTAAACATACCGAAACCCTAAAGCTGTATTTTCACTATTCACTGAAAATTCAACTTTCTCAGAATAATCCCAAAATTTCACCTTAACCAAATATCAACGCTCTGATTACAAATATGAACTCCATTTTATAAAAATAATTTTCTAAATATTTTTAATTTAATTTTTAGATAAAAACACTATTCACCGAAAATTCATTTTTTCAGAAAAACCCCAAAAATTACCATAGCATAATATCAGTGCTCTGAGTTCAAAAATGAAATCCGTTTTATAAAAATAATTTTCTAAATATTTTTAATTAAATTTTTAATAAAAAACACTATTCACCCAAAAAACTAATACTTGAATAATAATTTATGAAACCATTATTTAACCATTTTATTGAATCACATTACTTAATCAAGGTGCCTATATTATATTAATACTTTCTTTAAGTGAGATTACTTATCCATTCGGTCACATTACTAATCCTAAGCGTAAAATCACTATTCATAATTTACTACTCATCAAAACTCAAGTTGATCTTATTAGACTCGAAATTTCATAGTGAACATAATTGTAGAAGACCATTTTTTGAAAATCATTACACATTTTTATTTATTTAAGGTTTACATTAACATTTTTAAAATATCCTTTCTCTAAAATTTATCAAAAATATTCATAGTATATTTATATGGACATTTGAAAATTCATAAACTTAATCATAAGAAGAAATACAAATTTTTATTTAAAACAAATGATTACACAAGGCAATCATGGTCTCCTTATATAGCCCCTTATCACACCAGCATAGGACCTAAGTGTAAGGTGTGCTAAGGTGAGAGAATCCGAGGGAGGCTCGGCCAACATCGCACGAGTCATAATTTCTATTAGTTTGAACTTCTCGCGAAGGCGATCCCGTTCTATCTTCACACGATGAAGTTTAGCTTGGGTTTGGTCCAGAGCAAAGCCCGGTGGTGCTACCTCCTTCCCAAGTTCTGTTAGATGGGCTTCGATCGGTCCAAGACTACTTGGTGAGGCCATCGAATCTTCTTTCTATATTAATTAACCAAGATTGCTTGTATTTAGAGATAGTAATCAAAACATTTAGTTTCCAGCGGTCATATTGACCAATGGTCAAATAATAGTCAAAACCCAACAGTCTCATTTTAATTATACTCATGTTATCAAATGAAACATTTTTGTTGAGTATAAAAATAAAATAAAATAACACATAAAATTAGGAAATAAGATTTATTCAAAAATTCCGGGTCGTTACAGATTGTATATTTATCATTCATGAGGTTACTTACATAATGATAAATTATATGATACTCAGGGTGTGGGTGTTCTATTAATAGAGATAGGTTCCCCCACATATTTTGTATTGTAATCATGTTGGGGGTCCCATATATATAGAGTTATGTCTACCCACCCTTATTGTTTCCTAAATCATGTGATTTTTTCCAATCTATAAAGACAGATACTCCCACATTTGATGTGTTACAATTCATAAGGAGAATGTCATTCATTGACCATTCTAGGAGTAACATGGATTTCCATGACTTCGAAGTTATTATTATTGGGTTAATCACTCCCTTGACCAAGATCTATTCATTGTAATGGTGTGGGATCCCCTATATGATTATGTAATGGTTACCCAATATCAATAGAAAATAATTAGTGTTTCACCCTTGAATAAAAAACATTTGTTGGAAAATGTTCACCCTCTATGGATTCTATTGGAATTGTTGATGAAATAACGATTGACCAAATATTTTGATGGTTGTGAGTCCTTAGGCTCTCTTTGAATTTCCTTTATATGTGACATATATCTAGACAAATTCCGTCATACTTTTTCATATTTTTAGTTCTAAAATGATTCCTCTTTTCAAATATGAAATTACCTTTTGGAATTTGAGTTGAGATGATTGGGGATTTTTTGTATACATATGTCTAATATTGGTGGAGAATACCATGATACTTTCTTGTATTTTCCCAAATTCATTTTCTAAACCAGAGTTTCTGATGACTTATTTCTTTTCATTCCTTTTGGGTTTTCAAAAAAAAAATATGTTTGTTTATATACACCCCTATATATAATGTGGGAACACTTTTGTTATTTCTTTATATATGATTCGTCGTTATGAGATTCTATTAGTGGATGTATATATTGAATGTGTTATTCAAATAAAATTCATTCTTACCCTTAGTAAAATATGGAGTATCCTAGTCATTGCAAATGTTGGTAGAAACTGAAGCTGATAGAGATCATTCCATTAGTACAAGAAGTGATATTAATTTATCTAGTTTCTTTTATTTTTCATTATTGGATGCTTTCATATGTATCATTTACTTTTTACTAACCATTATAGAATTTATATTACATTGGAGGTCTCATGCATGTATTATATTAAATTATGTTGTTTATATATATATTTCTAGTAATGATGATAATTGTATGAACTAGAGATTGGTGTTTATTTTTTGTTGATATTGGATAAGGTTTTCCATGCCCTCTGATATGAATATTAATTACTTGTCACCAACCCATGACCTTTTGGAGGTGGGATTCTAGTAACTCATATGCCTTATAGTCATCTCAATAAGAGCGCTGGTGGTTCTATTCATGTCTTACACATCCTTAAATGAAATAATATGTTATTAATTAATAATTAGAAAAACATTACAATAATTCCACGATCTATATAATAGATAATTTGATTATTATAATAAAATTACTTGCTCAATAAAATGAATCCACACTATTCACAAAACCATAGTAATTATAAACACGCCCAATAATCGTAAAATAAAGGTATTAATGTAAATAATATAACTTACAATCATGGAAATAGTATTTTACTTTTTAATGAATCTGGTATTATAGGTAAGAAAGGTAAAACATTTGGTTTCATACCAATCTAACCACATCTGAGTAATAAACTCATTTCCCAAGAAATTCTAGGTTATATAAATTATGGTAAAATTTAGATTATTTTAGTAGAAAATTTCGGTGTAATTGAAAAAAACCATAATTATTCAATACAATGAAATATATCATATATTTTAATGCATAACGTGACTAGTGGATAACGTACAATTAAAGGCATCCACTCGCCCAAGAATATGTATTCCAAATGTAGAGGTCCAAGCCCCCATCATATGTTTTAATCAACACATAATGAATTAAATGTATACATGATAGATTAAAACATTATTTGATACCACGATTTAAAAAGTGGAATGATGATTTTCTATAATGGAATATTTTAATAATAATATCTTTTTAATGGGAGAATAAATAATGAAAATGAAAAATCTTAATCAACAAAGGTATTTAAGAATGAAATTATTTTCTAAATGCGTTATTTATTTTGAACCGTTAAAATTTTTATCCAATGTATAACCATTTAAGTTACTGAGATTCATATATTATTTAGAACTTAGACCACTATGACTTATATATGAATTCACTACATTCCACCTCATGAACCCACCCACCACATCACCACCAATGCACTATCTAAAAAGTATGATATTAATTTATTATAGTATTATTGATAATAAAAGTTTAATTATATGTTATCATTACCATTGTAAAATGATCTTGGGACACATGGAATTATACTTGTGTTTGGTATATATCAAAACAAGGAGGAGTGTATAAGGGAGTAATTTAACATACAGGTAATATTCAAGATGTTTTGAGTACAACAACACTACAATGGTTCTATTTTAGAAAGGGATTAATATCAATATGTTTTTATATTGTATTTAGAAATTTATATTTAGTGATGTTACATATGAAAGGGTATTTCAACACACATATCAATGAAACTAAAATAATGATGTTCAGGTCTCATAAAAAATTATTGAGGGATAAATGTATTATATATGTTACAAAATTAATTAATTGGAAATAGGTTTCAACTATAATGGTTCAAATAAATTCTATACAATTTAATATTTTATAAAAAATATTATAATTGGAAAAAACTATTTAACATTGTTAAAAATATTAATTATTTAAAAATTGAATAAAATAATGATAGAAACATATCCTGAGAATTAATCAATTGGTTAATACCACCTACAAAAATTATGCATGGTCTTTGCCAATTCATGCAATCCATTAGTACGCAGCCAAAATCCGTTAAACCACAATTTTGTAAAATTAGAAACTAGAACCCATAAACATTCTAATTAATGATCAATAAAATCTCTTAAAACTAATTCATTTTTACAATATAAATTCCCCCAAACATAATATCCTACACATTAATTAATTCTAAGTGAACATATCAAAAATATACCATAAAATATAAATATACATACGAAAAAAATACCTCAAACATCATTAATAAAATTGGAAATTAAAAGTGACCAATTAACTATATAATACACATTTATGAAATTAATGGGGAAAATATATGATATATATTGAATTCCACAATTCTCATATAGAGTTGATTTTAAAACAGATGAACATAATAAATGAATTTTGAAGATAGTATAGGATGAGAAAATAATGGGGAGGGGAATAAAAAAATTTATTTTGGTGAAATAACTCGCATGGATAACCATGGATCAGTAAGTGGGAAGGATATGATGAAGGAAGCATTGAAGAGCTGTAAATGTTAACTTCATGTGACTGGGAAGATATAATTTCAGTGGAAAAATAATGATATGAAATAGGGAGTGATAATGAAAAAAAACCATAGCTACCTCACAAAAACAATATGTAGGAATACCCTTATGAACTTGGATAGGTACAGTGGAACCCAGTGCAACTCTCAAGTACACATATAATATTTATAATATATTACGTACCTAATATCCTTCTAGTAGTTACCCAATATTACTTATATTTGGAACTCATTGTTCAGTAATACATTCCATTGAATCTTAACTCATTCAATATATCCCATCTAAATATTTATAATAAAATTAATTTCAAACTCCCACAACATGAATAGAACAAAAAAATCAAAAATAAACCCTCAGTTGAGAAAAAAATTCAATACAGACCATTATTTAAAATATTTAATTTTCACTTTTAAATTCATAATGAAACAATAAAACAAGTAATAAAAATATTGGATTTTAAGACATAGAACTTTATTAATTAAATTGACTTTCTGATTCAATAAAGCACTTATCATTTAATTTAGTGACCGAAAACACATGGTCTAACATTATTTATTTTAGACTATTATACATTATATCATGTAAAAATACAAGGACCTTTAAGAATAATAATCATTTATAATATATTAGTTATAACATGATCATGTAATTAGTATAAATTTTTTTTTATGACAAATCTAATGGACATAGAAAAAGTAAGCGATGACCTCGATAAGTAAGATCATACACTATGAAGCCCATTTATCATATATTTCAATGTAGGTAGAATAAATAGGATTTTACCTTAACAATTACAAATTTAAATGTCAATAAATAATGTGTGATATAATTTTCTTATGTTAGAAGATGAATCTCATCATGAACATGGCTCAAACCATGTTCTCAAAACCACCCTAAGAGAAAATTACTACCACAAACCATACACTTTTCGAATTCAGTAGTTTAATATACGGTTAGGTATCTACATCCTAATATTATTAATTTCACAATTTATATTTTTTAATAGATTAATTATTATATTAATCCTATATTATTAATAATTTTTAAATCATTAAATTATTTTTTTAAGAAAAACAAATTTTGTTAAGATGAAAAAATATTGAATTTTTGTGAAGTATATAGATTAAATCAATACAGTCCATTTCATGAATTTATGAATTTTGGAAAAAAAATTATAAAAATATTAATATTTAATATAATTTATCGACGAATTAATATAATAATTTTATGATAGAAAATGTTATTTTTATAAAGGTAAAAAATAGTTTTTTTCAAAAAACCACAACCTTTTCCAATAAAAAGGATATTTATATTAAAAGTATGACTATATATATATAGTGATTTATTTGGATTAAATAAATATTATATTTTAAATTTATTTATAAAAATTTTCCAATAGTTATTTTTGATAATTTTTATAGAGAATTAAATATTTGGGTAATAATTAAAAATGGTATAATTTTACTATGTGAAATATTATATCATCTTGTTCTAAAATGGAATTAATATATGAAATGAAATTTATTGAATATGATATAAATATATATATTACCATTACAATATAATGTTTCATATGTAGTTCTTTTAAATTATTTAATGTTTTAGTGAATCCACAAAAACCAATATATTATTATAAGTTGTTAAAATCAACTATTCTTAAACATGAATATCATTCACATCGCTAATGGAATTTTTTTAAAATGTATGTTTTTCTAAATAAATAATAATTAATCCTAAATTTCTTAGTCAGAAACCATTGGAAAAAATGGGATGGTTTTTGGGTTTGAATACATTTTCTTATATATTTTATGATCTATGCTTTGAAAAAAATTATTAATTCCCCTATCTTTTTTTATATAAACCCATCCAACCTCCCATTAATCTTCAAAAAAAACATTGAGTATAAATTTACTCTTCCCTTACATCACTATAGTGTTCCCAACATCCCACAAAGTTCATAGGAATATTCAATCATGATTTTTCATTCTCCCTCTAAATGTAATGTATCCTCTTCATCTACTTATATTTCAAGTACTTTATTTATATATTGGTTTTGTTTTGTTTATAATTTAACTTCCTAGGATATATTCAAGGACATTTATTTTTTTACATATGAATTTCTAGTTTTAATATAACCCTTTTACTCTTATAAATTCCATATTTTAAATCTTTATGTACTTTAATTATTCTACAGAAATGTTTCTATGATTTTTAAAGAAAAAAAATTGTATCTTGGATATCGATTCTCATCTCCACTCAATGGTATTCACCTATATGTACATGTCCTTCACTAAAAATGTAGTTTTATGTATTTGTTTCACAAAACATAGTAATTTCATTATAAGTGATGAAATACATCACCATGATGTATGATATGTGTGGTACACCTATGCATGTACATGATATGAAAATGTCGGGAGTGTAATTAATTTAATATCCCTATAATGTATATAGTCATGCATTTTTTTACATGATATGTTTTTATGGTATTAGGAAGTAAACCTACTCTATAATGGGACATTTTCAACCATGTGATGTTGTCTTGGTAGTTATCCATAAATTCTGATTATGGAATTTTTATTTTTTTCCATGTTCTTATGTTTCATTAAAGTTATTATGATATATCATGCCATGTCATTCATGTTTTTTATTTTTAACCTATCTTATTTAAGCTATATATTCCACTTTACAAACATATATAGATTTACCTTAGGCTATGCATTATTTACTCCCTTATTATGCATTATATCTCACCCATTTATTATGTAGGTACTAAGGTTAACCTATTCAGTTCTAGAAGATCCATGGAATATAAAAAGAATCGTGGGTAGTTTTTAAATAATGTTAAAATATTTCATTTCTATGTTGTTATTCCATGTACCAAATTATTCCAAGTAAGTATGTATTAAAATACAATTGGTATTTATTGAGTGTATCATTATATAAAAAACATGAATTTTAGTGTATTAGTGTTATGGGTTATCCATGATAGTATTAGAGAAATGTAAATTTTTGTTAATTATGATAAGAATAATATAGTAAAATCATTAGGGATAAAACTAAACATAAATAAAATCCCAAAATTTAGCTTACATATGGAGTAAATTGTTAAAAAAATTACATCACTTTTATTATTTTAAAATAGGATTTGGATCAGGAATAGTTTTATATAGGGTTAATCATAGAGATAATGGTAAAATATTCTATTCACAATCATCCCCTTTTTCACCAAAATTATCCATGATTTATGAATATTTTAACACTCTTAGGGGGTATTTTTTAGTAAATTTAAAATCAAATTATGAACCATTATGGAGGGAAAAATACCCATTTAATTTTATAATAAGAAATATATAATGTAAAAAATATTTTGAAACATATAAATTCCTATAATATAGAATATATATATTTTATAGGTTATCCTATTAATTTAAATGGTATCTCTTTAATGTTTTTAATAGTTAAATAAAGTATCTAATTCAATTCCATTTATTTTTAGTTAATGTTAAAAAACTTGGGTAATCATGTAAAGAAACCATGTTAGTGGAAATTTTATAACCTCCCAAATTAGAATCCTAACATGATGGAAGATGGAATCAGAAGATTTGTGATAATAACTTCTACGTTGTCCTAGTTTTTGAAAAAAAAACATGAATCTTTAGAAACACCAAAATACCCCTAATAAATAGGATGTTGTAATTAATTGATTTTTGAAACAAAAACATTATAAGGTTTGGGGATATTATTATATAATAATCCATGAGAAAATAAACAAATCCATTGAAATGATCTTATACATTCAATAATTTTTAGAGAAAGAGAAGGGTGTGACATATATTTTTTTAAAAGGGGGGAAAAGCTAATGAATTTTGGGTTTTGGTAAAAAATACAGGCCTTGAAGAATTGATCAAAGTGATGTAGTGGATTAAATAATGGAAAAAAATTCACATATTTTCCTTGAACTCACCAACATAAATTGGAGTCTAATTTTCATAACCTCATGTAAAAGTATGATCAATACATCTGGATGTATGAGAAAAACATCAATGGGAATAACTGATATGCCTTATTCATTTTCATTTCCACTATAAAGTAATTATATCCACTTCATTAGTTGTAAAAAGGAATCTATAAAAATAATTATATATTTTAGTCTTTGAAATATATATATGGAAGTGTTATTATGTTCCCTTAAAGTCAAATTGGAGATTTGTGAATCTCATGGGTCTCTTCAGGAAAGAGACACAATGTGGGGAATGGTAGTTAATTATATTGGTATTATGGACCCATCTTAATAGGGGTATTAATGTACGTCATCACAGATATAAAAAATAGTAATAAGCATAATAGAAACATCTTCAAGGGGTTACGAAAAAGATTTAGGTGTTGATTGTAAGGGTACCCAATATGTTATTTCTTATAGGATAATCCCACCAATGTGATGGAAGAATGGAATTCTCTATTAAACTATTATCCAATGGTCCCAATTTTGAACATCAATTAATATATACATTAAATGTATCAATGACCTATGATAAGGTTTTTTTATGATAACAAATTACAAGAACCTCTAATACCAAGAGATAAAGGGAGAGAATATGTCATCACAACTGATTAAGAGGATCCAGAAATTGTATTTTTTATAGGTACACAAGTTATTCAATCCAGGATAGAAATTTTAATTATTTTTTTCAATTCATTATTTTATATCATTATTGTTTTGTGAAAACATTAAAACACCACCTTAAAATATGGATTATATTTTTTTTTAAAGAAAAAAATCGGTGAATTGTTTCATCTGATGTTTATAACTCATCCCGTAACCAAATTTCTAAGAGTAGTATCATTGAAAAAAATAGTTTCTCCCAAATGGATTATTCTTAGATCAAGATCACTATTATATTACCTTATAATGATTACAATGAATCAAATCCCAATGAACTAAATAGTTTTTTAGTTTTATAAAAATAAAATACATAAATGAGTCTAGTATTATAATTAAATACACTAATTTTAACAAATAAAATATAACTGTAAATTTATTATTAATTTTCATATCCCTACATATCTTTCTTTGTACTCCTTTTTACTCCTCAGGAAATAAAAAAATATAATGGTGAGCTCAAATTCTCAGTAAGGGTAAACGTAGAAAGGAATCTATGAGTAAATATTGCATAAATAGTATTTCAAAGAAAATAACTAAAATGTGTTGAATTAAAATAATGAAATTATTTTAGAAACGTAACATGGGATATTCTACTCATTCAACAATCACATGAAATTTCAATAACAAATCTCATAATTTTGGAATGCATAATGTTTGGACATCTAAAAAATAACATCGGGGCCTCAGCATTGACATCAGAAGATAAATTCATATGACCTGTTCCAAATCCATATATAAAAATGAATGGTCAAGTCATTGGCCATGTCCATATCGAGATTACCTAATGAGACCTACCGATCCATCAAGAGGTTATATCGGGCCCCACCTATCACTTACTATGTCCAATGCATTCCTCCCATGAATAAATAATACAATTGAATAAATATGTCTTAAAAAATTTTAAAATACCCATTTAATAAATTAAATAATTTTTTATCATAAGTTATAGTCATAGATTAGGTAAAATATTCAACAATTTAAATTGAGATAATTTAAAATACAATAAATGAGATCCCCATAAAATTATTTAGGTAAAAAACTCCTTTGAACCATATGATAAAACACTATCTTATAAAAATTCCACTTTCTCTGAATTTCCATTTTCAATAGAAAATTACCCAAAATGATAAATATAGTGTTTAATTTAAAGAAACTATAAATTTAGAAAATGATTATGGAAATAAAATAATTTTCATGGTTGCGGAAAATCCATTTTCACCGTATATTTTAGAAATTAATCATTTCATTCTTTGAATCCCAAAAGGTTACACATAAAAAAATTTAAATGCTAAATTTTCGAAATTATATTATTTAATTTAAAAATAGATATAATTTTTTTATAATATTATTATATAAATATATGTTTATAATTATATAAGTAAAGTTGAGTTGGAGATAAATATTTTAAAATTATATCATTAGACATTAAAGGTGCCAATAAAACTTTGTACATTTAAAGTATAAGCCCCACTAAATATTGAAAATTAATGAAAAGTAAAATTAATTGATTATAATTAAATAAATTACATGATTTATTATATGGTTCTTTATATAATCCTCTTAATAAAATATTGGTTTATAAAATCTGATTATTCCTCAAGAAAATGAGATTGAGACGAAGTCCCTAACCTTGATTATGAACCATCACCTTCAATATTTATCATTCTAAATAATAATATTATCATAATAATTTAAATTTTTTAGGACCTTTTAAGTTTTTTATTAATTTTATATCACTTATTATCTTTTTATAACAGTTACATTATTATTTCAGTTCATATTAGACATTTCAGTGATATTTGATACTAGAGGGAAAAATAATTACGGTGATATTTCTATAGTAAATGTTTACATTATTCCATCATTAATAGAATAATATTAATTAAATTGTATTATATTTAATATATTAATTATCATTTTAAATCCAACTATGACATATAGATATGAAAAATGACCTGCATTACAATGATGTAAACCGTTTGTTGTACCTACAAATGAGTAATGTTTCTATTTTTCAATAATCACTATGGAAAAAAGTATTATTTTATCATTATATATTGATAATTATATTAATAGTATCATAGTTTGATTTTAAATATATATACATATATCATCCATTCCATGTGGGGATGGAAAACGAATCATAATACTTCGGCAAGGTGTTAGTTCACACATATGAATAAACGAAGTTATAATTTCTTATACATGGAATTGTATGAAATTAAATGATATATTATATTTTCATAATGGTAAATATATCATTAGTATAATATAAAAAGTTTAATTCCATCATTATAACCAATATTGATAGAAGGTGATGGAAAACAAATTATATCTGTTCGCGAGGCAGTAATTCACCATACATAAGAATGATAATTCATCTCCTATTTTATGGAAGTGGATATTGATTTAGGTGATGATATTTTATATATTGGTTTTGTTTTATTTATGATTTAGCTTCCTAGGATATATTCAAGGACATTTTTTTATTTTACAGATGAATTACTAGTTTTAATATAACCCTTTTACTCTTATAATTTCCATATTTTAAATCTTTATGTACTTTCATTATTCAACAGAAATTTTTCTATGATTTTTCAAGAAAAAAAATTGTATATTGGATATCGATTCTCATCTCCACTCAATGGTATTCGCCTATATGTACATGTCCTTCACTAACTATGGAGTTTTATGTATGTGTTTCACAAAACATAGTAATTTCATTAGAAGTGATGAAATACATCACCATGTTGTATGATATGTGTGGTACACCTATGCATGTACATGATATGAAAATGTCGGGAGTGTAATTAATTAAATATCCCTCTAATGTATATAGTCATGCATTTTTTTACATGATATGTTTTATATGGGATTAGGAAGTAAACCTACTCCATTATGGGACATTTTCAACCATGTGATGTTGTCTTGGTAGTTATCCATAAATTGTGATTATGGAATTTTTATTTTTTTCCACGTTCTTATGTTTCTTTAAAGTTATTATGATATATCATGCCATGTACTTCAAGATTTTTTTAACCTGTCTTATTTAAGCTATATATTCCACTTTACAAACATATATAGATTTACCTTAGGCTATGCATTATTTACTCCCTTATTATGCATTATATCTCACCCATTTATTATGTAGGTACTAAGGTTAACCTATTTAGTTCTAGAAGATCCATGGAATATAAAAAGAATCATGGGTAGTTTTTAAATAATGTCAAAATATTTCATTTCTATGTTTTTATTCCATGTACCAAATTACCCCAAGTAAGTATGTATTAAAATACAATTGGTATTTATCGAGTGATTAAAATACAATTAGTATTTATCGAGTGTATCATTATATAAAAAACATGAATTTTAGTGTATTAGTGTTATGGGTTATCCATGATAGTATTATAGAAATGTAATTTTTTGTTAATTATGATAATAATAATATAGTAAAATCATTATGGGTAAAACTAAACATAAATAAAATCCAAAAATTTAGCTTACATATGGAGTAAATTGTTTAAAAAAATGCATCACTTTTATTATTTTAAAATATGATTTGGATCATGAATAGTTTTATATAGGGTTAATCATAGAGATAATGGTAAAATATTCTATTCACAATCATCTCCTTGTTCACCAAAATTATCCATGATTTATGAATTTTTTAACACTCTTAGGGGGTATTTTTTAGTAAATTTAAAATCAAATTATGAACCATTATGGAGGAAAAAATACCCATTTGATTTTATAATAAGAAATATATAATGTAAAAAATATTTTGAAACATATAAATTCCTATAATATAGAATATATATATTTTATATGTTATCCTATTAATTTAAATGGTATCTCTTTAATGTTTTTAATAGTTAGATAAAGTATCCAATACAATTCCATTTATTTTTAGTTAATGTTAAAAAACTAGGGTAATCATGTGAAGAAACCATGTTAGTGGAAATTTTATAACCTCCCAAATTAGAATCATAACACGATGGAAGAAGGAATCAGAATATTTGTGATAATAACTTCTACGTTGTCCTAGTTTTTGAAAAAAAAAACATGAATCTTTAGAAACACCAAAATACCCCTAATAAATATGATGTTGTAATTAATTGATTTTTGAAACAAAAACATTATAAGGTTTGGGGATATTATTATAAAATAATCCATGAGAAAATAAACAAATCCATTGAAATGATCTTATACATTGAATAATTTTTAGAGAAAGAGAAGGGTGTGATATATATTTTTTTATAAGGGGGGAAAAGCTAATGAATTTTGGGTTTTGGTAAAAAATACAGGCCTTGAATAATTGATCAAAGTGATGTAGTGGATTAAATAATGGAAACAAATTCACATATTTTCCTTTAACTCACCAACATAAATTGGAGTCTAATTTTCATAACCTCATGTAAAAGTATGATCAATACATCTGGATGTATGAGAAAAACATCAATGGGAATAACTGATATGCCTTATTGATTTTCATTTCCACTATAAAGTAATTATGTCCACTTAATTAGTGGTAAAATGGAATCTATAAAAATAACTATATATTTTAGTCTTGGAAATATATATGGAAGGGTTAATATGTTCCCTTAAAGTCAAATTGGAGATATGTGAATCTCATGGGTCTCTTCAGGAAAGAGACACAGTGTGGGGAACGGTAATTAATTATATTGGTATTATAGACCCATCTTAATAGGGGTATTAATGTACGTCATCACACATATAAAAAATAGTAATAAGAATAATAGAAACTTCTTGAAGGGGTTACGAAAAAGATTTTGGTGTTGATTGTAAGGGTACCCAACTTGTTATTTCTTATAGGATAATCCCACCAATGTGAAGGAAGAATGGAATTCTCCATTAAACCATTATCCAATGGTCCAAAATTTGAACATCAATTAATATATACATTATATGTATCAATGACCTAAGATATGGTTTTTTTATGATAACAAATTACAAGAACCTCTAATACCAGGAGATAAAGGGAGAGAATATGTCATCACAACTGATTAAGAGGATCCAAAAAATATATTTTTTATAGGTACACAAGTTATTCATTCTAGGATAGAAATTTTACTTATTTTTTTCAATTCATTATTTTATATCATTATTGTTTAGTGAAAACATTAAAACACCACCTTAAAATATGGATTATATTTTTTTGTAAAGAAAAAAATGGGTGAATTGGTGCATCTGATGTTTATAACTCATCCCGTAACAAAATTTCTAAGAGTAGTTTCATTGAAAAAAATAGTTTCTCCCAAATGGATTATTTCTAGATCAAGATCACTATTATATTACCTTATAATGATTACAATGAATCAAATCCCAAATAACTAAATAGTTTTTTGGTTTTATAAAAATGGAATACATAAATGAGTCTAGTATTATAATTAAATACACTAATTTTAACAAATAAAATATGACTGTAACTTTATTATTATTTTTCAGATCCCTACATATCTTTCTATGTACTCTTTTTTACTCCTCAGGAAATAAAAAAATATAATGGTGAGCTCAAATTCTCAGTAAGGGTAAATGTAGAAAGGAATCTATGAGTAAATATTCCATAAATAGTATTTCAAAGAAAAGAACTAAAATGTGTTGAATTAAAATAATGAAATTATTTTAGAAACATAACATGGAATATTCTACTCGTTCAACAATCACATGAAATTTCAATAACAAATCTCATAATTTTGGAATGCATAATGTTTGGACATCTAAAAAATAACATCGGGGCCTCAGCATTGACATCAGAAGATAAATTCACATGACCTGTTCCAAATCCATATATAAAAATGAATGGTCAAGTCTTTGGCCAAGTCCATATCCAAATTACCTAATGAGACCTACCAATCCATCAATAGGTTATATCGGGCCCCACCTATCACTTACTATGTCCAATGCATTCCTCTCATGAATAAATAATACAACTGAATAAATATGTCATAAATTTTTTTTAAAAACCCATTTAATAAGTTAAATACGTTTTTATCATAAGTTATAGTCATAGATTAGGTAAAATATTAACAATTTAAATTGAGATAATTTAAAATACAATAAATGAGATCCCAGTAAAATTATTTAGGTAAAAAACTCATTTGAACCATACGATAAAACACTATTGTATAAAAATTCCACTTTCTTTGAATTTCCATTTCCAATAGAAAATTACCCAAATTGATAAATATAGTGTTTAATTTAATGAAACTATAAATCTAGAAAATGATTATGGAAATAAAATAATTTTCATGGTTGCGGAAAATTCATTTTCACAGTATATTTTAGAAATTAATCATTTCATTCTTTGAATCCCAAAACGTTACACATAAAAAATTTTAAATGCTAACTTTTTTAAATTATATTATTTAATTTAAAAATAGATATAAATTTTTTTTATAATAATATTATATAAATATATGTTTATAATTATATAAGTAAAGTTGAGTTGGAGATAAATATTTGAAAATTATATCAGTAGACATTAAAGGTGCCAATAAACTTTGTACATTTAAAGTATAAGCCCCACTAAATATTGAAAATTAATGAAAAGTAAAATTAATTGATTATAATTAAATAAATTACATGATTTATTATATGGTTCTTTATATAATCCTCCTAATAAAAGATTGGTTTATAAAATCCGATTATTCCTCAAGAAAATGAGATTGAGACGAAGTCCCTAACCTTGATTATGAATCATCACATTCAATATTTATCTTTCTAAATAATAATATTATCATAATAATTTAAATTTTTTAGGACCTTTTATTTTTTTTATTAATTTTATATCACTTATTATATTTTTATAACAGTTACATTATTATTTCAGTTCACATTAGACATTTCGGTGATATTTGCTAATAGAGGGAAAAATAATTATGGTGTGATTTCTTTAGTAAATGTGTACATTATTCCATCATTAATAGAATAATATTAATGAAATGGTATTATATTTAATATATTAATTATCATTTTAAATCCAACTATGACATATAGATATGAAAAATGACCTTCATTACAATGATGTACACCGTTTGTTGTACCTACATATGAGCAATGTTTCCGTTTTTCAATGATCACTGTGGAAAAAATTATTATTTTATCATTATATATTAATAATTATATTAATAGTATCATAGTTTTATTTTAAATATATATACATATATCATCCATTCCATGTGGGGATGGAAAACGAATCACATTACTTCAGCAACGTGTTAGTTCACACATATGAATAAACGAAGTTATAATTTTTTATACATGGAATTGTATGAATGTAAATGATATATTATATTTTCATAATGGTAAATAGATCATTAGTATAATATAAAAAGTTTAATTCCGTCATTATAACCAATGTTGATAGAAGGTGATCGAAAAAAAATTATATCTGTTTGTGAGGCAGTAATTCACCATACATAAGAACGATAATTCATTTCTTATTTTATGGAAGTGGATATTGATTTAGGTGATGATATTAAAATTATAAAATCTTAGTATAATAATTGTAGTATATTTATTATTTCCTCATGGATGAATAATATTTTATTTAATTTTAAGATGTCGTAAAATAAGAATACATAATTAAAAACGATACCTTTTCTTTGGACAATATCCTTTGGATAATACATTATCCTCTTTAAAGTGGGTTTTATTCCTAATGAAATTTCTTGAGAATGTGTTTTTTTATTATATTAATGTTTTTGGTAATAAATCATCAAAAATAGGTGGTAATTCCTGATTAATACAAAAGAATATGTGCCCCTTTATAATATAGGTGAGGGGCACTAATGAAAATATTTAAAATATTAATTTAAAATAAATTTATTTTAAAATAAAATTGGTTCCAATGTTATTAATTTAGAATGTAGGATTATTTTATATCATAATAGACTAATAAAATAAATAAATTCAATGTTTTTATAATTTTTTTATCCTTCTCATTTAGAATTTAACTTAAATTAACATGTTTAATTCTTACTATGATATAATCTAATTTACACATTGAGGGTAAATATAAATATAATAAATTTCTAAGAGACCATTAAATGTTTCATTAATAATATTTTAAGACTTATCATAATAATTTAGCTGAATTTTATATTTATAAAAATTCCATATCATTTAATAAAATATTATTTATTCCAAAATATCTGTAATGTTATTTTTGACATTATTCATAACATGACATTATAAATATATAATAACCCCATGTAATATTCAAACATAGACCATTTAATCATCACTATCATTTTATATTGTCCAAAAATATAAATTTATGACATTAATTATATTCCATTATATTTATTATAAACATTTTAATTTCTTTTATTTTATTATTTCATTAATTAAACAATTAACATGTCATCAATATTTTACCATTTAAGGTATTAATTTATGACTAAATTTTTTAAATAAATTACCATGATATTGGTTGGTATTTTATATATATTAATAATTTTTATAGTTTAACATATCTCCTTAAAATCCCCAAATTTAATATATTCATCTTGTTAAAATAAATGTATGAAAAAATTCAATTTTCATTAATTGTAATATTATAATGGCTATATTCTCCCCGAAAAGGCCATAAATGGTCTCATGACTAACCTTTTAATTATTAAGGATATAAAATACTCATCCAATAATATTAATATATGTTTTAGATTAATTTTATAATATTTATAATATTATTTTATCCCTAAACTTCATGATTAACCCTTAACAATTTTAATAAAAAATAATAAAGTTACTATTTATAATTTAAAAAATAATAGTAATCTATTTTCTAAATTTGGAAAACATTATTCCGAATATGAAACACATTTCTAAAAAATTAAAACACATTTTTGTCCAAAATTAATTAATAATTATTCTTGTTTATGTACCAATAAAATATTTTTCTAAAGTAAAAAAAACATCAAAAATATTGAAATGTTTTTATATCCAATTTCAAAGATAACTGTTTTTCAATGAGCTTACATGGATTAGGTGAAACAAATTTGACCTAATTATGCATTAAAACCAATTTATAATATAATATATCAATACAAGTAAATCAGTCAAAAAAATTGTTTAAAATTAAAATACAGTATTTTTTCACTATTCCTCGAAAAATGAATGTTATAAAAAAAAAACTAAAAAAGGAAAATTTTGATACTCTATATTAAAATAAGAATTATAATTTTTTTCAAATCTTATTTATAAGTATAAGAATTTAAATTTAATAAATGTTCTCCATCAAGATATTGAAAAACATTCTTTTTATAAAAATCTATCTATTATGCATAAAATTGGATTTGTTCTTATATCATGTCTAGAAAAAGCAAGGGATGATTTTTAAAAATTATATTCAAGAATATATATATATCATTAATATAATAAAAATACTATTATTTTTTTATTTTATGTCTTCAAAACACACGTGTTCACCTTTAAATAGATTTTATAAAAACATTTCTTCTATATTAAATTTTATTTTATATTAATTTCTAATTTATGGGTATCTGATAAATTCAAAAAAATATTCTCATAAATTATTTAATCCTATTAAAAACCATAGACATATAGTCTACTGTTAAAATAATAATATCTAATACTTTATCTCTGTATGTCTATGCTTGGTGTGGTAGGAAATGTAAGAAACTTAAGAGATCAATTTTTTGAGGAGACATACGGATAATATCGTATGTTTTCAAATTCCATGTTTTCAATTATATTATTCATCGCAATTTGAAATTGAAAATTAAAAATAAAATGTTGATACATTGGAATTATTTAATTGGTAACTCATATTAGAAATATGATTAATAAAACATAATATTAATAATTGGTAATGTTCAATGTGAAGGTCATCCCAACATTAAGATTTTGAATATGAAAATAATATCATATTGTGAAAAAAATAACATGGTAGAGAAATATTAATATAGAGTTCTGATAGATGGTTATATAGAATAGGATCATTCAAAATTTAACCATCATAAATCGACACATCATATGATTGGTTAAAAACCATCGATTTCTTAGTATAAACAGTAATCATATAATATTTTTGTATCAAAATGTTTTTCCTAATGATGTAGGAATCAATTACTATCTACATAAATTAATAAATAAAACATACATTATTTTTTCCATGTCATAATGTAATCATTTGGTTATTCAGAGATTTGTTTTTTTGTCATCCATTAAACTGAAAGATGTATATTGAAGATGATTTTTCTGCCAGAAGCATCTTTATTAAAATAATAACTAAAATATTAGATCAATAATTACATTTTTACGGAAACCAAAATTTTTATCACATATTATGACACTAATAATACATTAAAATAAAAAAAATACAATGTTCATCTTAGTCTATTTCTTCCTTAAACCAAATCGAAAATATGTTTTTCCAAATTCAAAGATAAAAAACAAAGAAGGAAGGTCACTAAATATCTAAACTCTATATAACATCATATTTACATCAAAATGATATAATATATCTCTATTGTCAGAAACAAAATTTTCTCTCACCATAAAATCCGAAATGAAATTTTTCATTCTTCCAAATCCATTAATAAGAAGTACTTCATTTCAATATATATATATATATATATCATGATTCCTATAACCATAACTCTACTATAGAAATAATTCATGAATCCAAATACTTAAGAACCTTAGTCATTATCCTTAAATCTTAAAACATTCACTATGATTCATCATATCATTCTATAAATCCTACATCCTTTCATTTTACTTTTATAGTCTCATCATAATAACAATTACATCCATTACTTGTATAAGCTTTCCGCTTCAAACCATTGTAATAAACTCAATGAACAATATGTGAATCACTAGTCATTGTGATACTTCCCCAAAGAATGATTTATAGGATCTCACAATCATGACACTTTCTCAATCTCTAAATCATTAGATAGAAACTTTTTTATCCGTGGTATTATCAAATCTATAGGTATATATATACACTTAGACATATCTACGAATTTAATAATTGGGTTATGTTTTCTAATACATGATTCCAAAAAATATAGTTTCTAGGGTTTCTAATGAACATTATCTGATACCAAATTTATATCTCTAACCATGTAATTCTATATCTTAATTCTTATTGTATTAAAGTAGCATCATTACAGGGAGTCAAATAACAAATAACAAAACAATTTAGCAGTTTCCGAAAAAAATATATTAAAATAATTAGTCTTGTATTGAAAAAAAGAATAGTAATTAGAATATAATTTTTTATAGTAACATTATTAAAAATTATCTTATCCTCACATATCATTTATAGATCACTTCTTTGATTCCTGATGAAATGAAACAAAATAAGGGTGTACTTAAATTCATAGTAAGGGTAAGCGTACAATGGAAGATTAGAGTGAATATATCATAAAATTACTTCATGGTAAATAACTGAGTCACATTCCTTTTAAATAATCACATGATCTTGGAAACAAAACCATGGATCTTTTTCTTGTTGACTAGTCACATTTAATATCAGTAACTAATCTTGTAATGATGGAATTCATAATTTGTGGCTACTGAAACATTACGTTGTGGCCTCGATTAGGCATATGAAAATAAATTCTTAAGTCATCACAGAAATCAATATCTAGAAATGAATGGGTGCTTCCTCATTCATGTCTATATCTTGTGATTCAAATGAGACCTATCGATGCATCCAGGGGTATAGCAGGCCTCATCCATCAATTGCAGTGTCCAATTCATTCCACACATGAATAAATAATATAACTGGATCAAAATGACTTTCCAAAAATTGAACATCAACCATGTAATAATGTAATTATTATTGTATCATAGGATTTTTTCTAAAATATTGTATATGATTCTATAATTAATATTCACATATATAAAAATAATTTAAATGAGAGCACTAGAAAATTATTGTCGATGAACACTTATTAAACCGATATGAAAAAACACTTTTATATTAAGATACCCTTTTCTATAAAAACACATTTTCTATAAAAAATAATCTTAAAATTAATTTTTTTTCATTTTTGGGGACATTAAAATATTTCAAGGGAATATGAAAAAAAAATTGGCAACGATGGTTGAAAATTCATTATAGATGTATAATCTACAAATGAAACATTTTATTTTTCATTTTTCAAAACATTCCATATAAAAAATGTAAAAATAATATATTTTGAAAACCATTTAATGAAAATAAAAAAATATATAATTCCCTTTAGAATACTTATATATATATAATTATATAATGAATATTGACATGGAAAAAAATATTAAATAATTAAATATTTAAACATTCAAGGTGTCTCATACAACATAGGACATTTAAATCATAATCCACATGGATGAATAACATATATTAATACATTAAAAAATTATATAATAAAAAACTTTATTGACATGATATGTCAAATGGTCTATATATACCCCAAATAAATGAATGTTTGTGTATATCATCAAACAATTCCTCAATGAATGGAGATTGAGACAAGGTCCCTTACATTGAATCAGACTCATCATGTATAGTATTTATCATAATAATAAACAAATTAGGTTAATAATTTACTCTCATTATTAACATTTTCATGTTTATTATTCTATTTTATCACTTATTTAAATTTTAAAACAATTACATAATTATTTATGATCAAATTTGATGTTTTGGTGTTATTAGATACTTGAGTCAAAAATGACTTTAGTTTGATGTCTAGAGTAAGATTTGTCATTAGTAAATAATATAAATGATAATATTCTTGAAGTAATAATCTCATTTATATATAAATTATAATTTTAAATGTATTCTTAAAAAATGGATATGAAAAATGAACTACATTAAAATATTGGAGAGGGTATATCGTACGCATGTGTGAGTGACATTTCAATTTTTCAATTATCAATATGGAAAAAAGTTTGTTTAATATTATCTTTATAAAATTATCAGAGTATCATTGATAAAATATTTTACTTTTATATATAATTATATATATCATTAATGTGATGTTATTATGAAAAATGAATCAAATCACATTGTTGAGGTGATAGATAACACATATGCAAGAAGGATATTTTCATTTATCAATCCTTGGAATGGTAAAAACAGAAATTAAATATTATATTTTAATAATTAAAAATATTCCATGAATATAATAAATACACATTATTTTCATAATAATTCATATTCTTGAGATATGGTACTGCAAAACTAATTATATCGGTTTTCAAGGTGGTAATTCCCTTTACACATGAACGATAATTCCTTTGTCACTTTATGGAAGTTGATATGGATTTAGGTGATGATATTAATGTAATAAAATATCATTATATTTTTGGATACTTAATTATATATTTCATAAAGGTTGAATAATATTTTAAAGAATTGGAAAAAAAATTAATAGAAAGACTGAATTAAAAATTATACCTTTTTATCAGACAATCACTATTGATTAACACATTATCTTCTCTGTAGATAGTGTAATCCCTAAAATAATGCCCATAGAATGGGGGTATGGATTACAGGAAGGGAAATGTGAATAAATATTCTAAATAAAACAGTTTTTATGTATAATCCATATAGATGATGTGGTTCCCTTTTATAAAATATGTTAGGAAAAATCTAAGAATTCTTGAAAATATTAAATTAATTTAAATTATTTTTTTAATTTAAATTGATCCAAAATTGTAAATTTATAATATATGATAATTTTGGGAAGAAATAACTTCATAAAATAAAAAAAATAGGTTTTGAATTTTTTTTAATCATTATCATTTATAATTACACCTAATTTAACATTTTAAATTATTAACATTATATCATGTACTTGATACTTTGAGAGTCATTTTAATTACTATAAAATTATAAGATACCAATAAATGTTACATTGATTAAATTTTAACACGTACCCAAACAAATTACCTATAATTTATATTTTTATGAATTTTATATCATTTACTGAAGTATTATTAAATTTATAATATCATTCATGAAAATTATGACACTATAATTAATATAACTTTTAAAAAATGGCATAACATCATCTTATATTCTCAAAAAATCTTATAAATAATCTGTAAAATGTCATAATAATCCAATAAATTCATGTATGGAATTATTTATATCAAATTATATTTATTTTAATATTTTTAATATTATTTATTTGAATTATTTCAATTAATTTAACAAGTACTACATCATCATTGTGGCTCCCTTTTAGTTAATAATTGTACAAATAAAATTTAAAAATAAAAATATTGATGATAAAGATTAACATTTAATATTTCTATATTCTATTTATAGTAAAAAATATACTCTATATTTACCAATATTAAAAATATTCCCCTTTTTAAAATTTAAAGTAAGACAAAATTGTCATTCCTTTGAATCGGTTATTAAAAATATTATATTATCAACCAAAAGATAATAAATTATCTCATAACCATCTATTTAATTATTACATAAAAAACATAATGACACAATATTAATAAAATAGGCTTTAGGATAATTGAATAATATTTCTAACATTATTTTATTTTCTGGTTTACCCTTATCCTTTTCAATAAAATAATTTTTTGAAGTTACTTATCATAATATTATAAAATAAAGAGAATGAGATTAATAAATATTGAACTTAAATTTATGATTATGTAATCCATTTTTAAAAATTTAAAAACACCAAATTTTCAAAATTTAATTAAAAACTAATCTTGTGGTTGGATTGAGAAATCATATCCATAAAGTTAAAAGGTCTAAAAGATTGAAAAATTTTATATTCAAATTCAGTGAAAACATTATTCCAGTTACCATAATTGGATTAATGGACAAAATATTGATCACATCGAACATTTATAACAATATATAATATAATATAACATTATGAATAAATTATTAGATAATGAAGATTTCAATTAAAATACAATATTTTTCACTATTAATCAAAAAATGAATCTTATCGTAAAAAAAACAAAAAATAAACCTAAGGAATTTTTTATTATATTATGTCAAAGAAGGAGTAAATTTTATGAATTATAATTTAAGAACATTTCAAAAACAATACTTAAATCAAGTTCTCCATAAAGTTGTAGTAAAACAATCTTTTTATAAAAATACACATTTTATGTATGAAATTAGATTTTTTATTATATCCTGTCTAGAAAACACATAGGATGAATTTTAATCATCAAGTTGATTAATATAAATAAACATATATATATAAAATATAATAAAAAAATTGATTTGTTTATTTTATTGGTATAAAACAAAAATTTTCACCATTAAATAGTTTTTATTAAATAAATTTATTTATATTAAATTTTATTTAAAATTTACTTATATCTAATTGGTAACCAATGAATAGATTAATATATTTTAATATGTTATTTAACATTATTAATGACCTCTAAATTAAAATCTATTGTTAAAATAATAATATTTAATAGTATATCATGTTTCCTTTTTGTGCGGTGTTGCGTGCAACGTATGACATCACAGAGAAGAAATTTAAATGAGACATTCCATAAAATATTTGGGTTTTACATAATTTTATTCTACCCTTACTGTAATTTTATGTTATAATATATTTGGATTGTATTACATTATATAAAATAATAATAAATTGATGAGATAAAGATATCACAATCCATATAAAAAATAACCCATTTATTCTATAGAAGGCCAATGTTGAGGATGAATTTTCAATGGTAACATTTTATAAATCATTGATTTTATTTCATTAAGAGAAATTGTATCTTGAGAAAATATTTTAGAGAAATAAAATATCATCCATGATTACATTACCATTATATGGGATTCATGTTTTCTGGGTATATGAATGTCAAGAATGTAATAAAGAGCTGATGAAGAGGATTGAAACTACACATGCGCTCACATAACCGACACATGGGGAAGGATTTGAGATCTAAATTGATGTTTCAAAAAATTAATTCAGATATTTCTTCATTAATGAAAACAAAGTGGAATAATATTATTCCATACACTTAAAGATCCATGAGATCTACTACCTAACACATGGTTTATAATTGATAGTATAGATATTCACATTGATGGTTTGTTGACATTTTCTATATATAAAAAGTCAATACATATATAAGGATCCTAAAATCCTCACAGATATATTCACATATAAAGGATACTAATATTGGACAACGAAGGGGGTTAGAGATTATCCGAGATATTGATTTTTCAATCCATTACTCTATAGGGAAGAAAAAAGATTGAAGATTCTATGAATATAATGAATCCATTTACTATATCCATATTGAGGATTTAGAGGGATACAATTATCTATGATATCAAAAAATGGGTTTTGGATATCTAGAAGGATATTTATCAAAATTGGATCAAATAAATGGTTATCCATATATTCCTGAGAGGTTCAAGGAGGACTATAAAGATGATAAAGTAATACATAAAGGGTATAAAATATTCTATAGTTTAGAGTTGTTATTCATGGAGTTATATGATTTGGAACATATATATAAATCACATTAAAACCATAAACAATGTGGGAACTTCTTTAATATGTGAATATCCCAATCATCCCTATTAATTCTTGATTAAATGATATATATAGAAAATTTAAGTGCGTATGTTTTTGTGATTACTTTAATATGGATATTGTGGAAATTGATTCTTTGTGCTAGATATTCCCAAAATCAACGTGGAATTAATGAAACCTAGGGGAATCATAAAAATGTGTCCCATACCATTATGGAAATTGGAAAACGTAGCCATCTATTTCATCAAAGGAATATAATATATAACTAAAGGTTGTAATTCTATATCGGTGGTGGTCAAACACCTTACCAATTCAGTTCATTTCATTATAATCAGGTAAGATCCCACATTTTACCAATTTTCCAAGTTATAGATAAATTATTCACTCAGCCTCTATGGGGTTATACTCTTGACAATATATGATTTAGAAATGAGAATTTCAACGAGGATTTGGTAAAGCCTTCATTATGTGTTGGATACATATATGAGTTTTAAAATCACTTATCACCCATGGGTGGATGGTATGTTTGAATGAACCATTAAAACTCTTGAAGATATTCTATGATAATATTTAATGGATTTCCATGGATGATTTAACCATCACCTTCCCCAAGTGGAATTCTAAAATAAAAATAATTTATATTCTAGAATTCAATGGGTTCATTATGAGGATCTATATGTGATAAGGTGATAGACATGGACGTGATATAAAAAATATAGACATCAGAATATTATGGGACATGATCTTATCCAATAAATGATATAGATGCATCAACCTATTTTGTGTCATTTGAAATGAACAAAAAAATTGATAGAAGATCATTTCAAACAATCATTTATATAATCCAATGATTTAGTATGAAGATAAATGTGTTCTTCATATATCAATTTTAAATAACTCTAATAGGGTTGGGAAGATGAGAAATCATATTCCAAGTTACAACATCCCCTTATAGATCCTCCATAGCATCAGAGTGGTGGCATATCGACTAGGATTCCTAAATTACCTATCCTAAGTACATTATTTTTAATATATATCCCTTATGAGGAATTACATTCCATACCCCTCACATGTACTTAATCTATTGGGGGTTCCATTGTAAAATTATGACTCATATGAATAGAATCATGTAAAGATATTATAACATAGAGAAAAATTTCTATAAAACAATATAACTCATCTAATGAATGCATTTTGATAAATCAATATGTTAGAGAAAGTGTCATTGGAATAAGAATATGTGATAAAATAAGACTATCCACATATTTTTTAGTAGAATAAAATTAAATTTTATTGTTGAAATTTAATATTATAGGAACATTGTGATTTCATAATAATTATTATATGAAATTCCAATTTTGAATGAATTAATACATTATCAGGTAATGTAGTTATAAAAAATGCATTCACTTGAAATTTTTATTTCGAACCATTATAAGTAATATAAATTCATATATGAAAGTAAATTGATCATTATAACCATTGAAAATACTTTTGTACTATTATGATCCAGTGATTATTATATATTAAGTGTTATGATAAATACTATTTTAATAGAAAAATGAATTGATAAACTTTACCCGTTGGATTAAACCCTACGAACCCCATTTACTAGAAATTCTAAGTGGTATAACATCACTAGGATTTTACCATGACCAATTTCATTTAGATATTCAACAAAAAATGAATAAATGAATCCATTAACGTGAGATGCTAAAGATCCATGAGATTATGGCCCAAACAAATTTCACTAAACCTCCCAAGTGAATCTCACCATCACACACCAAACCCTTATAGAATATGTTAGTGTAATATTGGTCTATGCATCTCGACCCTAAATGTATCAATATTTATATATATTTTTTTAAATTATTCCTGATTATATTAATTATTTATAATTAATAACTTCCAATTTATGAAATATTGAGTTTGATAAAAATTATTTTTTGATATGGTGAAACATAAATTAAACTTTTTAGAATTATATAGATTCAATCTAGAAACAATTTCTGTTGAATTAAATAATTTATGAAATAAATGATCATTCAGTAAAATAATTTTAAAATTACTTTTTATTTCATATAATTGATAACATAATTTTATAATGTCAATTGTAATTTTTATAATGGTTTTTTTTTGTAAAA
This sequence comes from Viscum album, assembly GCA_963277665.1. Lineage (NCBI taxonomy): Eukaryota > Viridiplantae > Streptophyta > Magnoliopsida > Santalales > Viscaceae > Viscum > Viscum album. The sequence continues at coordinate 48,129,739 of OY728143.1, read as the reverse complement.
AATACAGTATTTTCAATAAACAAAGATATCAGATTTAAAAGATTAAAATATTATATTTATAAAACTAATATGAAAAAATAAATATTAGTTTTGAAATACTAATATCAAGATTATACACTTGTTAAACATTCAAAAGTATATATGCAATTAAAATATTCCAATAAAAATTAAATATTTTAAAATTATATAGTATGTAATTTGACATCACAATGACAAACAAGGGGTTTAATTCTTGACATAATATTTATCCAAGACCAAGTACAAATTTACCCTTTATAATATTGTGTTTTTATGATATTTTATTAAATTTATAGAGCATTTAAATATCCTATCAAATCTATGATATATTTTTAATATTTAAATATCAATTCATCATAAATATGAATCTCTTCCACATCAATAAGGTAATTATTTTACATTTTTTGGACTTAGAGAATTATTAAATAATTAAATCCACTCTACATTGGAATAAAATTTTGTAAAAAAAAATTAAGGTTAATGGTTTTATTACACTATCCTATAGACTCCAAAATATGTGGATTGGAAGTTAATAATGATTTCTCATTTATTTTTCTATATAAACCAACTCAACCTCCCATTCCAATTAACTGAAATGTAATGGAGATTATTATGACAATTAAATTTCATCACTATAATCCTATAATAGTGACCCCAATATCTTAATAAGATCATATTATTCTTTTAGATTCTCCCTCTCAAGGTAAGGGATCCTCTCCTTCACATAATTTAATACCATTCTATATATTGAGAAAATATATTTCAAATTTCTCAGGATGGAATATGGTTATACGCATACATTTTTCTATAAATATGATTTAAAATAGATTATATACCCCCATTCACTCTCATTAAGCCCTTTTCAAATTTTTTATAACACTAATATGATGTAGGAATTACCTTGCAATTTTTCAAGCCTAACAGTCATGTTGTGGATACCTATTCCCATATCATCTCAAAGGTATTGAACTAGGTTAACATATAACTCATTTATTGGGAAATTCAATGAATATATCTCACACATCATAACCCTGGGATTGTAAGTGATGGAATATATCATAATATTGTATGATTTATGCGGATCACTTATGCATGTTTGTGATGAAAATTTATTGGTTTTGATTGAAATTATATAGTCCTCCAATGAATTTTTTGTATTTTTCTCAAGATACATTATTTGTCGGATTAGGGAGTGAAACTAATCCATTTGGAATTTTTTTTCGACTATGTGATGTTGTATTTCTAGTTATACATAACTTATGAAAATCGAATGTTGGATGTTGTTCCTATGTTCCTATGTTTACATTAAATTAGGATATTTTATCATGCATAGTTATTCAATATTGTCACTTTCACCCATCTTATGTAACCTTAAAATTCTTATAGTCTCAAAAGTAAAATTTAGCTTATGTTGTGATTTTTTTATTCCCAAATTGTTCTTTATATCCCAACACAATCTTCTATACTTCACAAGGATATCTTATGCAGTATTAGATGATCCATTGAATAAAAGACCATGTTCTAGTCTTTTTAAATATGGTTCAAATATTTTGTAATGTTATTATGATAAATACCTAATTATCCAATTAAGATTGGAATCAAAAAGTTTGGGGGTTGTATTGTGGGAATATTTATGAAACAAATCATAAAGTATGGTGTAAAATTAATATTCATAGTCATAAATGTTGTTAAAACATTCCCTATATATAACATCCCATCCTTAGGAATTATTATAAGAAATTTATCTAAAAGATCAAAAATACAAAGTATAAAATTTAGACCTCATAATTTCGAAGAAATTTTTTTAAATTTATTTTGAAACCACCATGTTTCACCCAAAAAACTAATTATATTATCCCAATTTACCGATGCATGATCATATAACTGATACATAACTGAAACCATTCCTCAATCCCCATATAAATCAATCCTAAATATAATTTATAGTCCCAAAATCCATTTTCATGCATAAAAATTTCAATATTTCTTATCCATAGCTGTTAAATCAAACAATTATATTTAAATAAAATTTTAAATATAAAAAACATTTAACTGTTCTAATATTCTATATCATTTCCTTAGATTGGGAAACTATATTTTAGAAATGAATTGTAATCCACATTTTTTATTGAGTCTATAATGTACTTCTTTCAAAAGGTAGGTGGTAACTGGTACATTACCATTAAATATTTAGGATTATAATTAGTCATGAATAATGGTGTTATATATCATCATTTCTTATTAGGTGGAATGATTTAATTCTTTGGTACTCAGTCATTTATTTTGAATATATTCATGAATCCATCGAAATTACAATCTACGGGGCTTGTTACCACTATGTAATATATATATCAATCAATTCCATCAAGGTAACCATTTATATATAATAGTTGGGATCTATATATATGTTATCAAATGTATATGTGTGATTATCTCCATAAATTTTAACTTTTTTTATGACATATGATCCCCATATTTTTCTTGTTAACTACTAATTGTATAGTTTTAAGTCACACAACATGGAACTCTATAACTTATCACCATCTATATTAAATGTATATTATGTATTTCGAGGGTTAAGACCATATATGGATAATCTTATATATCCATATGAATGTGATCATAACCCACATATATTTTTGGTATGTTGTGGGATTCCAGGATCCTTTTATGTACATTTTTGATTAACTAATAAAGTTCTTCTTAATTCCAGGTAACCAAGTCCACTAGAAGTTCATTTTATGGTTGGGAATGTAATGTCCACAGGGTAATAAGATTGTAAATCTGAGATAAATCCTTTTTATATTGGTTAACATCAATTAGATCACATGTTGTTTAGGTAACTTAGTCTAGGTTCATCAAAGAGGACAACTCTAGTAAATTTAACCCTTAGAGTAAAGATATTATGGGATTATATTTAAATTTAGGAAGCATAGACTACAATGTAAAAGGTCACTATAAATTTTGGTGTTGTAATATAAAGACCATTATCATATGTTTATATATATTATAACTTGTTGAAATGATATCAAATTTTTTTTATATATATAAATATGTAGACTATAATGGTTTAGTGATTATATAGACTACATACAAAATAGTATTATTTCTTGATTGCATTCAAACATCCCAAATGAATATCATCCCACATAATAAACTTCATAAACACAACCTACATAAAAAATTCTTGATTACTTATAGATATTGAGACATAAGAAATGGTGAGCTCAAATTCTAAGTAATGGTATAATAGGGTGATATTAATAATCACATAAGAATTACATGAGCATAATGGGTTGGGTACATCAACATAAAATTCAAAAAAATACCATATATAAAATAGATCATAATACTAAGTTATGGACAAATTATTTTTAGTTCAAAATATATGATTCAGAAGTAAAATAAATAATCAGGAGCCAGACGATCATAACATAAAAAATGGAATGTTTCAAAAACATACACTTACAACATTGTGAACTTGTATAAATAGAAATTGGTTCACTTTTTAAGTTAAGGACATAATATTAGGACATATTATAAACATATGGACATGAAAACCATGTCATAGGATAATATAAGAGACTTAAAAACTAGTACCTTGTATAAACATATGAACATGAAATCTTGGTCCATGCATAATCTTGTGGAACTCAAAACCAAGTCAAAATTAAATTGTGAAAATAAAATCATTATCATGCATTAAATATTTACCTCATGAGTTATCCATTTTTTATTACATTATAGGGTTATATAATATTGGTCCAACTTATCAAATAATGAAAATCATTCATATGTGTGCCTCAGTATTAGAAAACATTCATCATTTTATAACATGTTAAAAGGAAATGGTTTTTATAAATATTTCATAATTACATATCCCATTGAAAATTTAATGTTTTCATAATAATTTTTTCATTATAATAATTAAAAAAATATAGGGAAATAATAAATATAGAATCATTGGATCGTATCCCCATTTTATAATAAGTAATGTCAAAAGATTTTATAAAAAATAATAATTAAATTAAAATATTACGTGGAATATTTATCGAGGAGAATACACTTTTAAAATGAAATTATCCTAATAAAAATATAAAAATATCACAAATATTAATGTAAAAAATTTCAATGAATAATAACCTATAAAATTTTAATTTATGCTTAAATTCATTTTCTGGTAATCGTGGTAATAAATTTCATGCATGGATCATATATTAAAATAAGGAATTCCATTCCTGCGATTTTAGAATGAAATCCCATACCTTGGACAAAAAACCCAAAAAATATTCAATTTATAAAAATAAAAAAATTAAATCACGTTTACAGATGAATATTTCATTTACTGTAAAATATAAAAACATTCTTCTAAAGAAAATTCCAAAAATGTATACGTAAGAAAATGGGGTTTTGACCATAAATCAAAATAAATATTGTTTCCTTTAAAATTGAAATCAAGCTCATGTGTACGTAATTAAGAAAAATTAATGAAAACTAAATTCTAAATAAATAACTATGAGGATAAGACCAACCATACATTACCAGAATGGTAGATAATAATATTTCTTCATTGAAAACGTAATCATAGAAAATCTCAAGAAAAATCATGACATTGTAACATAATAACTCTTAAAACTTTTTTTTAAATTTGATTTCTAACTCAATTAAATGAGTAGCATCAAAATAATAATTATATATCATAAAAACATAGATACACATGATATATAGTGTTATAAATTTGTATAAACACCTCACAATATAATATTAGTACATATCATAATATATTTCCTTGTGAAGAAGTTTTTTGATGACACACACTTTCCTTGAGTATGATTGACTTTGAAAGAAATATAGTCTAATGTAAAATAAATTTAAATTGATTATAATTATATAAAAAATTTATTTACATACTTTTAATATCATATATGATCCCAATATAACATTTCAACACCCTTTAAATATTAATTTCGTACTAAAATTATTTTTCTAGGTGTTAACTGTTTCATTCCTAAAGATGTTTTTTTTGTTAGGAATTTTTGATACATATAATTTTATCCTTTTTGAATCATAATTACAATGTTTTTAATTATATAAAAATCATATACTTTGTTTATTCACAAATTTATAATAATTCAAAAAATCAGGAGGAAGAAAAATTGAATTATACCATTTATTGATACGGTAGGACATACGTACACATGAACACATTATTCACTTTTTTAGGGGTGGAAAAAAGGAATGATAAATAATAAATAACCTACCATAATAATTATTATATCATTTATATCATAAAAATCATTAAATCCATCCTTATTATCATCCAGATAAACACATAAATGAAAAATAAAACAATACGATTTGTGGACATAGTAGTGCACCTGTATACATGAACAATGTTATCATTCTAAAATAGTTTCAAAATTAAAAAGAAAAATATTATGTTATAATTATTGAAGAATAATTATTTCATAAATATTATATATAAATATTAATCACATTATATTGAACAACCATGAAAAAGGGTTTTGTAATATTAATTGTATCACTATGTAGATATGGAAAGACATATGTATGAATGGAAAATAATTTCACATCACATTTGATATAAAGATGGATAATAGAGGTGGTTTCATATTCATAAAAATATTTCATTATATTAAGGATACATTATTATTTTATAATGAATATAATACATTAATAGGTGGTAATATAATATTAAAAAAATCAATTAGTTAAGGAGATTACCTCGTCATTGAATCAACAAAATTATTTATCCTCTAAAAGGCTCTATGGTTTTACCATTATAATGAAAAGAGCCAATATAATGATTCTATGAGAGTTTAAATGATAAACCTTTTTGTTTCAATTTAGATAGAATGAGTAAGGTGTTGTAATGAAAATAATGGATTTATATCCAATTATAATTGAGGGGAGGGGTACTCGTGGTTTTTTATAAAATACTAAAATATTATAAAGTAATTATACAGAAAAAATGTTTCTGAATAAAAATGATTAAAATATAAGCCATGATGGGGTTTATATCTCATCATGGAAAAAATATGAACTTGTTTATATGGTTATTTAACAATTGTCTTTTGGTTTTCACCTTAACTATCCTAATTTATCCATTACCATGGTTACCAGTTTTTTACTCATAATACGATATAATTTTACATATAATATTATTATTTTATAAAAAATGGAAAAGGGAGGAACTTTTACACCATTAATTAAAAAACTATTCTGTACTCCTTATATTAATTTTTTAAAATTAATTTGATAAAATATTATTTTGAAAAAAATAGATTGTTGTCAATTTTGACATTTTTTAATTATTTATAAATTAATGATATAAGGAAAATTATTTAATTAAAAAATAATACTACAAAACATACTAACATTTCATATTCATCCATTAAATATGTTTACACTATAACTCATTCAAAATATATTACAATTAATATATCTAAAATTAGATATATTGTTTGGATTAAATAAAGATATTTTGTGTCAACATCGAAAAACATTTAATGTTATAATATATATATTTAATATGACAGATAAATATTTTCCATTATAAAAGTTTCTTGATTTTAAAAATATACATCTATATTCATTCATAACTGTTTTGGTTACCACTTTTTAGACATAAATGATACTTAATCAAGAAACTAAAATTTAGATTTTTTTAATTTGACTAATTATTATATAATTCATTTTCATGGACTAGTGACCCTTACAATTTAATATTAACCCTTTATTTATATGTATAGAAATAATATTATCAAATAGGAATTAATTTTAGGAATTCTAAACCTAGATTTTGTTTAACAATATTTACCCTTTACAATGTTGATAAGTTTTAAAATGGTTACAATTCATTGTGAAATAAATAAAATGGACATAATTTCCATAATTTTAACTACTAACTATGAATATGGAAATAATTTTTTAATATTAATATTATATTAATGGATTGATTTCTTTAAATTTAAACCCACAAAATGTGGTAGAAAATAGTATTTCAGACAAAAAATCATTTTTATGTATGAAATTTTTTTTTAAAAAAAATTAGAATAAAAAAAATCCAATGAACATATATATATATTTTTAATAATATATAAGATATTATTCTAAATTTATGACTGTTTAATAATATTATATCTTTACATAAATGAAAAAATATATACATTTCAATAGAAATGAGTAATTTTCACAATTTATTGCAAAATAAATATTTCTATAAAAATCATGACAATTAAAGAAAATATATTTTCAATATTATAATTTCAAAAATTGAATTCCATTTTTTAAAAATGTATTATATTTCTATAAATAAATTAAAATTTTTTCTCATAAAAACAAATAAAAATTATTTCTCATGATAGTTTTTTTAAATTTATAAATTTAAATTACTAAAAAATGACTACTTATTTCATAAAAATAAATAATAAATTTTAATTGAGTGGTAAAACTATATAAATTTCATATTGCAGATTATATTATTCATATATTTTAATTTCATAGCTATGTTATGACTATCGAACATAAAAAATAATATTGCATTGTTTTTAAAGATTATTTTTGGGTTTCATGTAAATTATAGACGAAAGTTATCATGTTTTAAAAAAACTTGTGGTGTTAAATTCTCCCCTACCCACTAATTTAATAAATATTACCCTGAAAATTTGATGTTGTTTTATGTATTCAACTATTTAAAAATTAAGCGTCCATTTTGTAATGTACCACATAATAAAAAGTGTTAATAAGCATTAATCATGAAAATATATTATTGAAAATATGCAGGTGATTTGAAATAACACCAAATTAGGTTTCCAAATAGGATAAAAATTTAATGAATTGGAAAGATATACATTTAATAGAATAATAAATTCTTTTTATTAATATTAAGTGATAGAAAACATGTTCACTTAATATTTAACCCCCAAATAATGAAAAATCAATGATGGGTTAAAAGACCATTAATTTATTGAATATAAAATTAAAAAATATTTTTTTTATTTCAAAGTCTGTTTATAAAATTGAGGTATTATTTTTTTATTATGATAAAGAAATTATTAAAATATTGATAATTCATTTATTTAATATTTTTAAAAATAATTTGATCCTTCTGTTCTGTTTTAATTAATTCCTCTTTTGTCTTATATATTTTCAATGTAAATGTATATTTAGGATGTTGTTTTCTTTCTTAAGGCACAAAAATTCAATTTTTACAAGTCATTAGATCCAAAAGTTATTCCTTCATCTTATAAATATTTATTATTACCAAAATGGTTAACACAAGTTATATGATAACATCCAAAAGGATACTTAATCAATACTATAAATATTTAACTATATAGATCATCCAAAATATGTCCGAAAAAATTTAAATCCAAATGAATAAATCATTTGATCTAATATCCTTAAATGATCAACATAACAATCATTATAATTACTCATAACATCTAATATAAAAATTTATATACCAAAATAATTTCCTGAAAATATTCTCAAAATAAAACCATATATGCTTCTAAAAGAGAAAGAAATTATATTCCTAAAATAAGCTCTCATATGAGGCAAAAACAATTTAATTATAAATATTATTTCCTCCATAAAATCAATGATGATCATTAGTCAATTCATAATATAACATTTTATTTCATTATTCAATAATATATGTATAGTGATAAAATAAATATTTTGAATCATATCAAATTTAACAAAATGATAAATAATAATATTTTCCTAGGGAACATTCATACAAACTCCAACATGAAATTTCAAAATATAGAGTGGAGGATAATTTTTCCCTAATTATAATGATTAACATCAGCTATTTTGATTACATCATCTTTACCTTGGTCTATTTTAGATCATTTAATAGAATATTATCCAAATTATCAATTGGATTATGTTATTTAATCACAAATTTCTAAAAATACTTCCAATTTATATCAATGATGTGTGGTTTGGGTATTCTTTTGTAACATAGTTTTGTTTCTTTTAGTGACTATTTTATTCAAATTACTCCATCAATAATTTGGTTTATTTTTAGGTTTCTAACACCTGGAACATCCTTTTTTCATGTATTCACATATGTGTCTCTAGAAAAAAAATGGGAAGGTTGGTGGATGAAATATTTTTATCTTTTCTACGTGTTATATTGCACGAAATTCCATGAAATCCCATAATTCTTTTCATATAACCAGAATTAGTACGATTTCCATCTTCAATTTCAACTTTGATTTCACATCAAACAATGTAATCATTCCTTCCAAAGTCCCTTATGGTTAATGCCTATTTTTTGAAAGGTTTTAAATAACTTAATAAAGGGTTAATTTTCATTTAGGAATAATGATTAAAATAAAATTATTCATTGGGGGACCTATAAAATTTCCCTTAGATACACAATATGATTCTTTCTCCATTTTCTTAATATCGCAGAATTCCATATTCAATTTAAAATATATGTGATGAAATTTCATAATTAAAAATATCCCTTTAAACTCATCCCATTATAGGGTTTCAATTTGAACCTAATTCCACTAATTTAAATTGAGATTCCATCATAGAGTAGATTCTATTTCCAAATGTTGAAAGTATTGTGAACATTATCATGGATCAAAAACTGGTGAATGGAAAATACCATATTAATCACATTGACCCATTTATTATAAACTAATTGATAAAAAGTACAATATTATGGGGGATGAAAATATTACACAAATTAATCGATGGTATGTTTCTACCTCCTTGATAAATTAATTTGTTTATCATGACCTCGATTTCCACATATATATTGATAGAGTTGGTAGTGAATAGTCATAATATATTGGCTTATAGTTTATAAGATATATAATTACATTATCCATCACATTATTTGTTCACATGAGTCCTTCAATTTTAATTAATTCACTACCTAAAACCTTATGCAAGAATCAAGCTACCCATATTAGATTAAAAACATAATATTCCTTTAAATAAGTCTTTATATTCCATATATTATGAAAAATAATCCTTTCATGGTCATCATCCACTCATATCTATCATAATTCATCATAAATAAAATGAGGATTACCCTAAGTATATCCCACAAGAGTAAAAAAATAGTTGTGAAGTTAGAGAACACTAATTATGTACTAGAATAATGGCCATGATATACTCAAAAACATCTTTTATTGTTATTAAAAACAGATACATCTATCATAGATACATACCTTTGTTGTATTAATATAAGTATGTATCACATGGAAACTCATAAAAAATATTCTTTACCAAAACATTATGATGAAGTAAAAATAAATTTCTATTCAATTTTCACTAAACTCATCTAACCCTAATCACCATATACAAATGAAACATATAATATGATACCAACAATAATGACCAATAATTTTCAAGAATAAATATTACATCTTATTATAGGAATATCCAATAAATTTCACAAAAACATTCTAGAGGACCATATTTTTTATTGTCATTGGAGACGTAATGCACAATGTTATTATTTCATGAATGATAATCAAAATATCCATTAAATACCTTCATATATACTAATATTCTTAGATATTCCATACCTAAGACCTTCCTCATGAACCAGGGAAAAGATACATGAGAATGGTTAATCTCAGCTACTCGGTAAGGGTAGACCAACGAGGTATCAATGATCATATAAGAATAACACAATAATAATTGTTTGAGAATATGAATATAAACTTTGAAACCAATAACCTTCATAACATAGATCATAAACCTGAGTCATTGAATATATATTGGTACTACATAGGTCATGTATCATTATTAAATCAATGATTATGTTGTATAATATCCTAGCATAGATACAGTAATTTGGGAAAAATATTTCTTATAATATAGTGAATATATAAAAATAATAATATGTTAACTTAGAATGTTAAGGACATGAAATGGGGAACATATATAATCTTTTGGTCTTGAAATCATGATGATCCTATAATATTATTAACATGTATTCTAGGTACAGAAAAAACATAAAGGAATGGAAGATACCTCTATGTATAATCTTTTAGAAATGAAAATCAGGTCTATATATGAAATCGTGAACCTGAAATTAAGTTCACACATAACATAATTGCATCCTGAGTTGCATGTCATCTCCTGATGGATTGTAGGGATATATAACTCATTCACCATTAATAATTGAATAAAAATCAAACCTTTCTGTTCCAAAAGGTCAGGAAACATTAAAAAAATTATAACCCATTACAATGAAGTGGGTTTCAAAAATCTTTAATTTTAGAATTAATCATGGAAGAGAAACATGGTTCATAATTATTTTCTCTACATAATAATAAATCTTTTAGGGAATGAATGAGGGTGGTGTACTTGTAAAAATACCTAATAGATCATAATTAATATCCATGAATGTTTTTATTAAATAATTTTCTATTAAGGGATAACTTGAAACATTTCAAAATGAAAAAATTCTTTTTACATCAAAAAAAATCTGTCAAATCATAAAATTTAACAAATATTAAAGAATTAAAACGATTCAAAATAATCCAAAAAAATTATAAATGATTCTTGAAAAAAAAAATGTAATCCTAATAATTTTAAATTCCACTCATATAATATATTTTAAGAGAAATAAATCAATGCATAATTTATAGAAAATTAATGATGTTGCTCATGTTGAAAATGTCAAAAATATTCCTTTTAAACCATTTTTAAAATTCAATCAATGGGAAAATATAACAATGAACATTCATTGGATAATTTTAAATACATTCATAAAAAAAAATTAATGTCATGGATATATATGAAAATTGATTTTTAACTGTATATATAAATTAATGGTGTTTTCATTAAAAATGTTCATTCAGTTTGATGAGTATTTAAAGTGAGTAAAACTAAAGAAAAACATGTATTATACTGACATAACCATTATGGAATGAAGATATATTTATTCATAATTTTTATGTCATAATATTTCATCATTGGAATCTTACTCATAACAAATACTTTTAAACAATAATATTGTAACATAAAATTTACAAACACATTTGTATCATTTGAATCATAGGCCACATGAAATAATAAAAATAAATGAAAATTTTTATATCTTGAAAATAATGATATTCATGAAAAATTCTGTGAAATAAGATATATAAAAACTCATAAAATATTATATGTTCATATCATAACATATTTCCCAAAGAAATAAATTTATTTATATAGTCTCATAACTCTAGTTTGACATGCATCGAAACTGATTTATCATCTTGTATTATAAATTTTATTTTTTATAATTACATAAATGTTTCATGTGAATACTTATAATTTCATATATGATCTTTATGTAATATATGAACCCTCATTTCATTATAATTCCTCATTAAAATCATTTTTTCTACCTTTTAACTGTTTCATTCCTCAAAATATTTTTTGTTTGTTATTGTTGTTCCCTTTGCATGTATCAATATAATATCATTTATAAAATATAAATAATGTTAAAAATATATAATCATTTTAATCATCTATATAATGATTCCTAATTGATATATATAAGAATATGAATAGTTCCATTCATTGAAATAGTAGTACCTACATACATGGGGATAATTGTTTTTGATTTTGGATGGGTGAAACAAACTAATGGTTAATAATATATAACCTTTCATAATCATTACTATATCATATATATCATATATATTCAATAAATTCATCCATATTACAATCTATTTAGAATAAAAATGAAAATAAATGTCCTCCCTTCATGGAGGTGGTAGTCTATAGGTACTGTAATGTCCCGGTTCAGGGTGAACCGAACCCGGTTCGCCATGTAAACTCAAGCGCATTTCCATAAATGCCAGAGGCTACCGACTAGCAGCGAGGGCCTAGGTCTAATAGTCGGGAAACTATTCCCTCATTTTTCAATGTATAGCATATCGGAATAAAGTCAATATCATACAACAATAGAAGATGAAATAAACCATACACATCTAAGATAAACAACTACAGTAAAAACAACAAAGAGTCATGTATAATGCTGATGCAACATGCCTCAAGTGCTAAGAAAACAGCCATAACATGTTACACAGCAATACAGTATAGTAAAATATAGAGTACAGAAAAGAAAAACTAAACAGCTGGAAGCATCGCGAGCCTAATATCAGTCCCATGCTCCCCTACTCCTTAGCAACAATCATGTACCTATAAAGGGACCTTTGCCCTTATCCATACCTGCAGAAACGTAATCTGTTTGGGCCAAAAAACATGACCCAAATAGGGTGTGAGAAATAATATGAGTAGGCACCCACCAAAGACCCATGCTCAACTGTGCATAAACATGCAACAACAGTGTGAAAAAGTAAATTCAATAAATTAAGCAGTACTCAAAGTAACTAACTTTATGAGTTATATTTCCATTTAACATTCATTTCATTATTTACTATTAAGAAACCACCACAGTGAATTTCTATGTAACCAGTCAGTATCCTCAGACATGAAAACCCTTACCCTCAGGTAATCATAATCTTTCCCTCCTGCGTAACAGATATTGTCGTCAGGTGTATGAAGTGTCACCCTCAGGCACAGAGTCTATTGGCCATAGGCATGAAAGAAGTTTCCCTCAGGCCGAAATGACCACTGCCCTCAGGCTAAGGTAACACTACCTTCAGGCTTTGTAAAGCACATCCCTCAGGCTAAGTAAGTAACCGAAAAAATCCCAACATATAAACAAGCAATACACATGCAATTCCTCTCAAGGAAATTCAATAAACATTACTACAATGGAATACCCTTGGGTATCCGACCAAATGGCTAAACAGAGGAACGCACCCCCAGGGTGGTCCTGGATCCAAGAGGCGATCCCAAACAGTAGTTTATTATAACATTTAATTACCTATACAATTGTAGGTATTTAATTCAACAAGTCCTCATCCATACGAAACCCCAACATGGGTTCGTAGCACAAAAATACACACAAATGCACAACAGTTGGAGAATAAAAACCAAACCGCCTAAATTTAATGCCCCCGATCAGTATACCCGAATGACATTCCACGAATCGTCCCAGAACATGGTAGATCTTAGGTCAAGAAAAAATATCTTAAACCCAAATAACATCCGTTAGAGCAAGAATTGGAATGAAATGCGCCAGGAGAAGAGAGGGCTTACCCGCGCGGTTCCAACAAGATCGTTCGAGGCAGAAACAGGTTCCCGACACTCGATTTGGAGATCCTCGAAGATTTGGTTGTCCCTTCTCGAGCTCCCATCCAGTTCTAAGCCCTCCATGTGGACATGGTTGGATACTTCCCATTTTATGTTAAAAAAAAGTGCACGGCGTGTACTTCCTCCATCTTACTGTTCATATGGAAGCACCGCCACACTGTCCATCCATCAACATGCGTACACGGCATGTAATCCCAACTACACGTCGTGTACTATCGCCCAGCTAGCCACCTCCTTACTATTCGCATGCTGACATACTACACGACGTGTAAATAACCACTACACAGCGTGTAGTCTATTTTTACACTGTTAATCGATAGCATGTCTACATGCCCAGTGTACTCATCCCACATGGCCAAATGTACATGGCGTGTGAAAAAAGTACACGGCGTGTAATCACAAAATTTTGGATTTTTCCCCATTTTCATCATTTTCTCAAAAACACTTAAGGAAAGCAGAAAAGAAGAAACTCATACCTCAAAAAATAACAACCGGGTTCTTACAGAATTCCCCCTTAATGAAATTTGTCCCCAAATTTCCCTTTCAAGGGTGGTAAAGATATAGCCATAAACAACTCCGTCCACTGAGCATGTACGTCGGTCTCCCACTCCCAGGTTTGATCCTACACTCATCCCTGATTCCATATCACCTGTATGAGAGGAACTGACCGGCCTCAGAGAACCTTCGTGCTCCTATAAACAATATGAATCAGATGATCCTCGATGGAAACATTAACATCAATATTAACCTCCTCGGGTTGAAAGACACGATACATGAAAGTTTACCCTGTCTCCTAATCTGTTTGTGTCCCAGCCTCAGCGAAACACATAGGAAAACCGGATCCCCGACCACGAACTCCAAGGGTCGTTTGTAGCGATAAGCATATGATTTCTGACGAGACTGTGTGGTAGCCATTTGATTCTGAATCAACAGGACCTACTCAAAAGTCTCCTGCATGAGCTGTGATCCTAGTTAAGCGGCCTCACCTGCCTCTAACTAGCACAAGGGTGAATGGAATGGCTTACCATATAAAGTTTCCTAAGGTTCCATCTCAATAGTTTCCTGAAAACTATTAATATATGAAAACTCAACTAGTGGTATATGCTTCTCCCAAGATCCCCTAAAGTATAGGACACATGCACTTTGCATGTCCTTAAGCACATGTATCATACGCTCTGACTGACCATCATTTTAAGGGTGGTAAGCTGTGCTCAGAATCACTTGTGTACCCAGTGCCTTCTGAAAACACTGCTAGAAACGAGACGTAAAACAGGTTTCCCTATCTGAAATGATATAATGAGGGACCCCACGAAGACGTACGACCTCTCGTAAATACAACTTCTTGATGTCGTCAACTCCGAAGGTCTCCCTGATCGGAAAAAAGGGTGATACATTTGTGAGTCTATCCACAACAACCCACACGACATCATTTCCTCGAGGTGACCTCGGAAACCCCTTCACAATGTCCATCGAGACATCATCCCATTTCCAATAAGGAATAGGTAACTAATGTAACAGTCTGGCTAGCCTCTGATGCTCCTCCATCACCTGTTGACAGGTGGAATGCCTCATAACAAAACCAGCTACATCTCTCTTCATACCCAGCCACCAGTACTGACATCTCAAGTCACGGTACATCTTGGTAACCCCAAGATGAACTGCCCAAGCTGAAGCATGAAACTCCCGCATCATCTCCTCGTGTTTATCTCCTGGAACCCACACTCGTCCATGGAAATGTAAAACTTCATCATCGCCTATCATCCAACAAGGAGGTGGGTCCTCACTTTCCATCGACTCCTTAGAACTAGGCCTTCTAAATCATATAGTTGTCTCATCCTCATTCTATCCAAGAGGGTAGAGGTTATTGCTAAAGAGTAATGATAGGTCTTACCCTAACTGTCGTGCACCTCCAAATGCATCTCATAGAACAAATCCATAAGCTTCCATTCACCACTGGCCTTGCGCACTGCATGTATCTGAGTCTTCCTGCTCAGTGCATCAGCTACTACATTACCCTCTCCAGGTGTATAGGCCAGATAAAAATTGATGGACTCTATGTATTCAACTGATCTTCACTGTCTCAGGTTCAAGTCACGCTGGGTAAAGATGTACTTGCGACTCTTTTGGTTTGTGAAAACCAAAAAATTCTCTCCCAAGAGATAGTTCCTCCAACAGCGCAACGCATGAACGACTGCAACCAAATCGAGATCACACATCGAGAAATTCCTCTCATGCGGCCTCAACTGCCAAGACTCGTACGCAAAAATTCGATCGCCCTGCCTCAACATAGCTCCTAGTCCAATACCTAATGAATCATAGTAAACTGTATAGCTCTTCCCCTACTCTAGGAGTATCAGGATTGGTGTTGATGTCAACATTCCCTTCAACTCCGAGAAGGCTATCTCACAAGCTTCTGACCACATGAACATCACACCCTTCTTAGTCAAACCCATCAATGGTGTTTCTAAGTGGGATAAGACCTGTATGAAGCGTCTTTAGTAACCACCCATCCCCAAGATACTCCATATCTCAAATATGTTCTTAGGATTCACCCATGAAACTACTACACTCTCCTTCTCTAGGTCTACAGCAACTCCTGCCTCTGAGATGATATGACCCAAGATGTGTATCTGGTCCATCCAAAAGTCGCACTTTTAGAGCTTAACATAGAGCCAATGCTCTCTCAGTGTACTCAATACGATCTCATGATGGGTGGAATGGTCATACTGAGTGTGTGAGTACACCAAGATATCGTCCACGAATACTACCACAAATGAATCCAGATAAGGTTGTAACACGCGATTCATAAGATCCATGAAAATTGCTGGTGCGTTTGTGAGTCCGAACGGCATACCCGTATAATCGTATAAACCATACCTCCTCCTAAAAGCTGTGAGAGGTATATCAGATGGTCTAACGTGAAACTGATGATATCACGATCTCAAGTCAATCTTCGAGAACACTCGTGCTCCACGAAGTTGATCAAAAATATCATCAATACTCGGCAAGGGATGTCTTTTCTTAATCGTCAACTGGTTCAGCTTTTGATAATCCACACATAGTCATAGGGTATCGTCTGCCTTCTTCTCAAAAAGGACCGGCGAACCCCAAGTATAAGTACTTGGTCGGATAAAAACCTTTGATTGTAACTCCTCTAAGTGCCTCTTGAGCTCCTACAATTCAGGCATAGCCATCCTATAAGGAGGAATGGACACCAGAGCTTCTCCTGACAAAAGTCCAAAAGAGAAATCCACCTCACGCTCTAGAGGAAGACCTGAAAAGTCGTCGAGGAAGACATCCCTGAAAAGATCAACCACTAGAGGAAAATCCTTCTGAAAAGTCCCCTAGTTGTCCAGATATAATCTCGTAATCTTGGATGTGATACCACATCGCCCATTATGCTCTGGTCTAGCTCGACTCGCATGAACATCCCACTCTCCCATGAATAGAAACTCTCTGCCCTATAGTGACGTGAATCTCACCATGCGACGGTAGCAATCCACAAAGGGTATAAAGGGAACCAACCAGTCCATCCTATGAATGACATCATGGCTCGTCATCTCTATGACATAGAGGTACCAATGTAAGTGACACCCACCAACCTCAAGGGGGAACTCCTTGCACTGACGAACACCAGCTGTTCTAGTTCCCAACGGAGTGTCTAGCATCATGATATCAGAAGAAGTAGAAACACCGAGCCCAGGATCTCCACAACGGGCATAGATATGAAGCTATGTGTAACACCCATATCAAAAAACACTAAAGATAAAACAGAAGCTACTACAATAGTAACTTTGACAATAGATGGTGTGGGATCTGGCTCCTCCTGGGTCTGCTGCACTGCATATACCTGCCCAATGCCATGGCCCTACGACACAGCCTGGCTACCCTGAGCTATCCAACCCGGTTTCCTGTGAGATCCTGGTGTCTAGCTACCATGGTCACAACCACCATCTCTGACTACACACCCTAAAATATTCCAGTTTCCGGATTGGTAAGAACCTAATGGTCATTCTCCCGCATGCGAAGTCTGTACAGAACCCCTCTCACTAACCACTTGTAGAAACACCCTTAAAAAGCGTTGTCGATTACCCATCTTGCCACAAGCATGGCACTCCACTGGGTCTCATAGACAATGAGGTCTCGTGTGCCCCTTCTTACCACACTGGTACCACATGAATTGGCCACCTCAGACATTCTTCTTGCTGGTACTGCCACCGTGAGAGAAGTCCATCTACCTCTTTCTCTTTTTCATGGAAATAGTACCAAAAACTGGTGCTGAACCGCCCTGGCCCACACCGCTAGCTTCCCATAGGTTCCTCTCTGTAATCAACGCCTGGTTTACAATAGCATGTACGAAACTCAATCTGAAAACATTAACCAGTGCTCGAATGTCATATCGAAGACCATCATCAAAGTGTCTAGCTCTCATCGTCTCATCACCCACCAGAACAGGTGAAAAATGACGAAGCTCGGTGAAATGAGCAGAATAACCCATCACTTACATAGCGCCCTACAGTAGATTCATGAACTCTCGAGATCAATATTCCCTCAGCGTTTCTGGGAAGAAGAAGTCGTAGAAGTCTATCTGGAAATCTTCCCACACCATGTCTCTATGATGCTATGACTGGGTGGTAACATCCCACCACCTCTTGGTGGAATCAAGCTGAAGGTAAGTCACGAGCTTGAACCTCCGCCATGTAGGTGTCTCAAGATGCTCAAAAATAGTCTGCATCGACCCCACCCAAGACTTCGTAGCCTATGGTATGCCATCCCCTGAAAACGTAGGCAGATGCTTCTGCTGGAAGATGCATTTAAGCTCATCCATAGATTTGGTAGCCGTCGGTGCTCTCTGAACGGTTTGCGTGAACCGCATAAAGCCTTCATGGAGCTGCACTTCTGCGCCTGTGTCCAGTATGACGGCTGGTGCCACATCGGGCTCTACTAGAGGATCCACAGGTAGCCCATGGCCCACCATGTCTGGAGTAGAATCGTTTCCACTCTCCTGGCGAAAAACATACAGTTGTCTCAGCAGCATGACTCTAAAAGGTCAAACGCACACCTTTAGAACAAGATTATCACAGTCTGAAAAAGAAGAAACCAAAAGGGAAACAGGAGGAAGAAGGCATTCAAAATTGCACAAAAATTCTAAAGGGTGTGTATACTGACTACACGGAATGTACCTAACTTTTCTTCCCCTGCCCGGGTCCTTCAACATGGCCAATACACACGACTCCTGTTAAACAAAACTACACCGCATGTATAAAATCTACACGTCGTTTATTGTGTAATTTTCCTATTACCCGTGTCGTTTGTGAAACGGACGACTACTCGGCTTGATACTACATGGCGTGTTACAGCCGCACATGGTGTGTACAAGACCCTGTTTCCCAGCCACACGACTAAAACCCCACGGTCTGTCCTAGGTCAAGACTACACGGCGTGTCACACTATTACACGGCGTGTACTAGACGATCTTTGCTGACCCGTGTTGTTAGTTACACGGTCGGACACATGGCTCACACTACACTGCGTGTTCTTTATATACACATCATGTATACGAGAGGATAACATCGACCTGTGTTGTTAGTTACATGGCCGGGTCCCCAGGTCAGACTACACGGCATGTTCCATAGTGGACACAATGTGTATATGGTAAGGTCTCTTTCGTCCGTGTTGTTAGTTAAATGACTGGACTCCGGGACAACACTGTACGACACGTACTTACGGTACACGATGTGTTCACCCCAAGAGTTTCCCAACCCCATGTCACCGCCCACACGGTTTGTGACATGGAAGGATACTTCACGATGTGTACTCAAAAAAAATTCTCATAAAATTTTTTCTTTCTCCCCAAATAGAAGACCATACACGGCCTATTTAAGGTACTACAAGGCGTGTATACTGGGTTTCTAGATATTATGCCTCAGAAACTTATCCGGAACCCAGAAAACACATAAAAACAACACCTAAGTGGAAAATTCTGATCCTAGAGGGACCATACTCCCCGCGAATCAATGTTTGTCATCTTATATGTGTTATAACCCAAATAAACAGCTAATGATTCACCAAATTCTGGTCAATGGTGGCCCGTACTCCCCATAAAGCAACGTTTGGCATCCATTCTTTCAATAGGATCATATCAAGATACCCTGTCACATAACATGTATTTATCAAGAAACTATCACAACATCATTATTTTCTAGCACAACCACTATCACAACAACATTCAATTTATAATGCACCAATATGGCATGAAACTATGCGTGGAATGTGATTTCTAGCATGTGCCTAAATGATGCATGAGATGACATACCCTCATCTCATCGGGTTTCAAGTAAATAGAACCCATTCATAACATATATATAGCATAATACAAGTGTGTCACCCAAAGGTGAAATCAAATCAACTGTAAAATTTTCAAAATCAAAATAATTGCAACATGAGGTAAATTGGTTTTTCCCAGTACATGGGTTAGCTACTCCCAGGAACAACATATTACCAACTAATGGTCTCATCCTATTCCTGAATAAGGATCCAAACATTAAATCAAAGAAAAGAACCCATTTGATACCACTTTGTAACGTCCCGATTCCGGGCACAACTCCACGGGTTCCCTGAACCCATTTGACCACATGACCTCAAGCGCATTTCCCCAAACTCCAGATGCTGCCAACTAACAGTGAGGGCCTAGGTCTGATAGTGGGGAAACTATGCCCACATTTGTCAAATTGTTGCGGAGCATAATAATCTAAAAAGAATACAACAACAGCGTAAGCAATAAACCATACACATTTATGATAAAAAACTGCAGTAAAAACAACCAATAGTCATGTGTAATGCTTATACAACATGCCTCAAGTGATAAGAAAACACCCAAAACATGTTACACCACAATATTGTACAGTAAAATATAGAGTACGAGAATGAAAAACTAAACAGCTAGTAGCATCACGAGCCTATGCCCGGTCCCATGCTCCCCTACTCCCCAGTAGCAACCAAGTACCTGTAAAGGGACCTTTTTCATTATCCATTATTGTAGAAACGTAATCTATTTGGGCCGAAAAGAATGACCTAAACAGGGTGTGAAAAATAATCTCAGTAGGCACCCACCAAAGGCTCGTGCTCAGCTATGTGAAAACATGCAACAACAGTGTGCATTATTATATGCAAAAATCTAAGCAGTGCTCAAAGTAACTAACATTACTAGTTATATTTCCATTTAACATTCATTTCATTATTTATTATTAAGAAACCACCACAGTGAATTTCTATGTAACCAGTCAGTTTCCTCAGGCACGCAAACCCTTACCCTCAGGTAATCAAAATCTTTCCCTCGTGCATAACAGATATTTCCCTCAGGTGTACGAAGTATTGACCTCAGGCATAGTGTCTATTTCCCACAAGGACGAAAGAATTTGCACTCAGGCCGAAGTGACCACTGCCCTCAGGCTAAGGTAACACTTCCCTAAGGCTATCTAAAGAACTGCCCTCCAGCTAAGCAAGTAAACGGGTCAATCCCAACATATAAACAAGAAATACACTTGAAATTCCTCTCAAGGCAATTCAATAAACATTATTACAATGGCATACCCTCGGGTATCCGACCAAATGGATAAATAGAGGAACGCACCCCTAGGGTGGTCCTGGATCCAAGCGGTGATTCCAAATAGAAGTTTATTAACACATTTAATCACCTATACTATTCTAGGTATTTAATTCAATAATGTGTCTGCCATACGACACCCCAACATGGGTTCGTAGCATAAAAGTACACTCAAACGCACAACAGTTGGAAAATAAACACCAAGCCACCTACCTTTAACGCCCCTGATCAGTATACTGGAATGATGTTCCACGAATCATCCCAAAACAAGGTAGATCTAAGGTGATCAAAAACTCACTTAAACCCAAATAAATTCCATTAGAGGAAAAATTTCAAAGAACTACGCCAGAAGATGAGAGGGATTACCCACGCGGTTCCAACGAGATCGTCCGAGGTGGAAATGGGTTCCCGACGCTTGATCTATAGATCCTCAAAGATTCGATCGTCCCTTCCCGAGCTCCCGTCCAGTTCTAAGCCTTCCATGTGAACAGTGTTGGCTATTGCCCATTTTAAGCGGAAAAAAAACAAAGTACACGGCATGTACTTCCGACTACATGGAGTGTACTTCCCCCTTTCAATTGTTCATCTAGTGGCACCGCTGCACTGTTCATCCATCGACATGCGTACACAACATGTATTCCCGACTACATGGCATGTACTATCGTCTAGCTGGCCACTTCCTTACTATTCGCCTGCCGACTGACTACACAACGAGTATTGGACCACTACATGGCGTGTAGTTTGTTTTTACAACCTTAATCATCAGCATGGCTACACGCCCTGTGTACTCATCCCATACGGCCAAAAGTACACGACATGTGAAAAAGAACACGACATATAGTCCCAAAATTCAGGTGTTTTCCCCATTTTCCACATTTTCTCAACAACACATAAGGAAAGGAGAAAAGAAGAAACTCGTACCTCAAAAAATAAGAACCGGGTTCTTACAGGTACCCCCAAGATACATTATCAATTTTCAATTGTTTATAAGAAACTAATGTTGATATTATATTATCATTAATAAATAATTATTTAATAAATAATATATATAAACAATATAATTATCATAAAACCATTAAATAAAATACGGAGTTGAAAATAATCAATATTTCTATATTGAGACGGTATGTTGTGTGTACACATGAATGATACTTTCAAATCAAATTTGTTGGAAATAGTGTCTGAAAATTTGGTTTGATGATAATAATGACATATAAATAATTTTAGAATATAGACATTATTATTTGGAAATGAATACAATATATTTATAAAATGTAATATAATAATTTTAAAAAAAGTGATCAGTTACGTGAATTTATTAATCTTTGGAACAACTCCATTAAAATTCATCTGAACAACCCTTGGGTTGACATTTTTAGAATATGAGAACATATATATTGTGGATATGGTACTTTTTAATATAATTTTTGGGTTTGTTTGAGATATAAGTCAAAATTATGTTTGATGAAGATAATAACTGGGTTCTATTTTATTACTGAAGAGTGGGGAAGAGTTGGGATTTTGTGAAAGATACAAATATAATATAGTCGTTAATTAGACACATTCTTTAAAATAGTAAGATAATAGAATATAATTTCATATTGGGTTGAAATTCGATCATCCAATAATATAATAACATGTGTTAAATGGTGTTATAAACCCTATGCTTTGTGTTTACCCCTTAGTTAACCAATTCAAATTGTAACTCCTGTAACATCATTTCCACTATTATAGGGTTAGAATTTTACATATATGTTAATTATTGGCTCATAAGTAGGGAACGTTGGATATTTTCCACCATATATTTTCCAAATTTATCAATTATATAATTTTTTATGATTTTTAACTAGTTTATTATTTATTATTTTGGTAAAAAACATTATATTTAATGTGGTCACAATTCAGTTAATATAACATAATATAAATAAATAAAATTATCTAATAAAAATTAAGTGTATTTAAAAAAAATTATTATTTAATATTAATCTATAAAATTCATGGAACACTATAACTCATTGAGACTATATTATTTTGGATATTTTTATAATTATATATTTTATTTTTCTATTAATTAATGAAATATTATATTGCTGATGAATAGGAATTTTAGTCATGTAAATAATTACTTAAATTTTGAAATAAACTTCCATAGTAAAATAAATTCATTATTCTAAAAGTAGAACTATATATTAATCCATTACTTACATGTTCTTTTTATGTGATAGATGTTATTTCTTAGAATCCAAAAGAACAACGATCTAATCCCTGAATGAGAGGAATTCCTCAGTTACTGTGGAGCACAAAAGCATGTATTGTAGAAGTATTGTAGCAGGAGTGGATGGTAGTAGCTGTGGCACTATAGCAGCGACGATACTGTATCGTTGGCACTATAGCAGCAGGGGTACTATAATAGCCTAGGTATCATAGTAGTACTAGTCACATAAGGGCCCTTTGGGCCAAAAAATGGCTTCCAATCCTTGTACAAAGGCCACATAACTTTGGGACTTTGGGATATGTAATGGGTCTCCCTATACCCATATGAAAATAGTTATTTTAATGAAAAAATGAGGCTTCGACCCCAACCATTGAAAAATGAGAGTGATATTTTATTTTTTCAAATTCTGTAAAAATTATACAGGTCAATATCATAGAATCGTGTCACATAAAAAATTTAATGTCAATAGTATGGTTATACTGTTCAAATTAACATCATCCAATAATTATTATTATTAAATATTGAATCATTAACACATTTATTAACCTGATTTACTCATTTATAAGGTGAAAATTTTTACAATGATTACTATTAATAATTAAAATATTTAAATGGAAATATTTACCAACATGGACATCATGATCCCAAATATAGAATCTGTTTTTCAATATTAAAATTCATGATAGTAATAATTTAATTTTATATTAGAACTCCAAAATCCACTAACAAGTTGTTCTTTATAATAATGAATATTTAATTATAAAATTGATTGTATACCAAATATAGAAATAAAATTCATTCCAATTATCTTGATTATATTATTAATAGTACAAAAGATCAAATGATAATTTAAAATCATTTTACAATAAAATATAATAGTTTACAATCATGAATGAAATTATTATTAGAATAAAATTGAATATTTTAACAATTCACTATAAAATTAATTTTTTTAGAAAAATCCCAAAATTTCAACATAATATTATTTTGATATATTATTATGAAAATAAATTCAGTTTGTCAAATAATTATTATTAAACCATAACTAATTAAATACAAGTTTTATCACAAAATTTTACAAATATTATATTATAAGAAAATTTATTTTAGAAGTATGAAATGACTTTACTAGAAAATGAGTATATAATTCCTAAAATTTAATAAAAATATTTTTATTGAGTATATCCTTAATATATATATATAAACATATTTTATTTTAAATCTATTCAAATTTATACTATGAAATTTTAATCATAGCATATAATGGATATGTTTAAATAATAATATTTTATGGTTCACATAGGTTTGGTGTTGTGTGTTGTGTACATTATTGAACATAATTTTATACTTAAAAATATATTATAGTGTTACAATTTAAAAATGTAGATATGATGATAGCATAGAGTCCAAAATTTAACATGAACATCTGGACCAGTGCATCCACAGACCATTAATTTCCCAAAAACACATTTTACCCATCCAGGTTCCAACCAACATGCACGAATACATCATTACATTAACTGAAATACTCACAATCCAATATAAGTTCATTACCATATTATTTTTATTCAAGCACACACTTCTAGTGATTCTTCCAAGGGTTTCTACCATCTAAACCACTACTCCAAGGCAAGGAAATATATCTGTGGGGGATTAATATGCCATGATTAAAAAAAATATTGGTGCACCTTATTGGAATTGTGAACAAAAATTATCATTTTAACTTATTATCATTATTTTGTATTGTTATGATTACTCATATTTTTTCCTTTTTATTTATAGAAATAGTATGAATTATTTTCAATTATACCCACTATGATGACATATGATTATGTGGTCTAATCTTTCCAATATAAATGATTGAAATATTTCAAGTATATTAAATTAAACACAAAACTATTTTGCTTAAAATTTTGTAATAACTTTTATACTGGTTCTCCAACAGGAAATCTTATGACACTATTGCATTTAGAATGTGGATTTTACTCTATATGCGGCCTAAAATTATTCCGAGATATGATCTTATAGTAAACTTGTCACAGGTAGAAAATAAATAAATTAATAATGTAAAATAATAGTATTAGTGTGCTGAAAATTTTAATAAATGTTTCTTTTAAATAATCACTATAGGAAAATTTTAAGGGTTAGTCATATAACCCATTGAATCATTTGAGTGTCATTGATTAA
Organism: Viscum album; assembly: GCA_963277665.1. Classification (NCBI taxonomy): domain Eukaryota; kingdom Viridiplantae; phylum Streptophyta; class Magnoliopsida; order Santalales; family Viscaceae; genus Viscum; species Viscum album. Next base: position 48,103,496 of record OY728143.1, on the reverse strand, counting down.
AATGAAAGAAGAATTCATTAGAGGATGATGACCTGATCAAATATTGATTAATGGTGAAATACAGAATTAACAGATATCTGTAATGGTCATGATAAATGTTCATTCTTCATTAGTGATCAATCCAAATCATGGTTTGAAATTTTTTTAAAGTAGTTTCTTTTAACAATTTTGATTCCAATTTTGAACAGATTTTTATTGTCCAGTGGATTGATCTACGGATCATCCATATTGCATGATGGGTTTATTGGGAGGTTTATTTTGGGAATGTCATCATGATTATTTATTGTAAATTCCTATTTTCATAGAAAAAAATACAGGATGATACGAACATCGATTGAGTATTTATTCTTTTTAATATATTTTTATTTTTTCTGTAATTCTTTTTTCATTGCGAACATTCATCATGGTCCATGTTCATTGATGTATCCCTATGAATTGGTCCTTTAACACAATTTACCTTGTTCGTGATTCTGATATCGTAGAACCATATTCATCATGACATGATGGTGGTGCAATGAAATAAGTGGTTGTGAATCATATGACTTCAAATACACAATTTCATGTTCTTCAGCATGAAAAGAGGAACGATGATTAATCCCATTCTTAAAAATGGATTAATGGTCTAGAAGTAATTTATTTTTGATGAAAAGGTTCATCACGAATTGATTCATTATTTTTCATGTGATGTGTCACTAAAATTTTGGTCGGGGAACTAAATAATAATGTGGATACAAAATCTAGAGTTTGGAGAAATTCCATGATATGTAGAATGTAACCCGATGCGACAAACTAGTTGGGACCCACTCAGCGGTGGAAAGGTTTTTTGGAGGATGATAAGAATCCCACAAAATGTGACATATGTCCCAAGGTGTGTGTTCTACCCTTGATGGATCAACATATACCTAGGAGGGTACAAAAACAGAGGGTGGAGTAGATTGGCATAGACAAGTCATATACTATTACACTGAAATGACATGAGACTTGGGACATTTACACGAGCAGACATGCGGTTTAGGGAACAACAAGTAACCATACTACAATTATTTTACTCTTAAATTGTTATTTTGGATCTAATTTCATCAGTATCTTAGACATGTTTCATTGGGGTGTTCTCCCCTCATTCATTCCTTGAGTTTAAGTATATAATTTTCTCCGAATCCTAGAAAAATAATCCCCTTAGAATGACTTCTGAGATAGATTTGTGGTAATCTATTCATGAAAGAAAGAGTGAGATCCACCATTCTACAAATTTCTTTACTTGTATTTATTTTTATCAACATGACTATCACAACATGGGTGCTAATCCTTTACTCTGTAGGATAATTCAGAATGAGTTTTTGGAATTCTTCATGTTCATGGGAGTAATCATCATCTGTGTACCGTATCTATTCCAACATTTAAATTTTATTTATATGATGAGACATAATGATAAGTACATCTAATGAATACATCATCAGTTTTTATCGACTTAGAATATTATTCTCTTGTATGAGTGTTATGTGTAATCTTTGAGTTGGAACCCTAGGTTTGAATAATGTAGTTGTGAATTGACTACAGACAGTGTGTATTTGTTTACTATATATGGATATTTTTTATAGGTATTATTAATATATACATGATTAATGATGTATTTAATTTATCTTATGTATGATTTTTGGTATTGGAGAGTCATGCGGGGTATTATTATGCACACCAGTGCATGGTATTTTTCCCACACATATCATGTTTTGAGTTAACGATCTTCCTTTTGATGGAGTCCTTGAATTACTAAGACTGTTTGGTTCTTAGTGAAAATGGGTAGACCAAGGTTTTGTCATATAGTATTCTGAAAACATTCACAATATTTCTTTTAGGTTAGACTTGTTGTTAGACTATTGTGAATGGATTTTATTTCCAAATGTCTAATTTTCATTATATCATTCTGTAATGTGGTTTTCAAATTTAAATGTATTAATGCATGTTAACTTATTATTTTTCACATTTATGCAGTGTATAGTCTTGGAGATGTGTGTGTTTATACATCTACATCATCTAACGCCTCTCATCAAAGTTTTTTTCCCAGTCAGTTCAATTCTCATGCCTATGTCATTTTGGACATGAGCATGTGGTGTATTGGAATGGGACCCATTTGGATGGGTCGTGATATAGTTTTATCATAGAAATTGGTTCTACTTTATTAATAAGATTCTATGATATTTTTTGAAGAAAAAATTGTAAGTGTTTTGAGTTTGGGTTTCCTGAATGGAAATCCTGTGTTGGTGTGGCACACAACATGTCCAAACACTATGAATTTGATTACCAATTTATCAACATGCTACATGATATCATTAATTATAGGGGAAAATGACACATGTACGGTATAAGAATGTATTGTGATTTCCATGTTCTTCTTGAATCATAACTCTATATATCAGCATTGATCGTGGTATATATTTTATATTTCAGGATACCTCTATAGAATATTCTCGTGGGGATTCTGTATCACAATCAAGGGGATAATCCCCAAACTGATGAGGCGCTGATACATGGACCAATTCTAGAGGTTCAAGCATTGTGTGGTGCACCATCTATACCACATACTAAAAGTAGATGATGGTACACAGAGTACCATAGGATGAGGAGTGATGCCTGAGTTCCCACCATGAGTATCAGTGAGAGAGGCCCCTCAGGTTTCGAGATAGGCCTAACCAACAGGAAACTGTGGACTCGCATGAGGTGGTTACATGAGACTTCCATTTGGTCTGAACACCAGTAGAGTAGATAGTGGTCCTGGTAGTGAGCCTTCCTCATATCATTGCAAGGCGATAGAAGATATTAGTGACCCAATCATAAGATGATGTCACACATTCATGGGCATCGTTTTATAACCTTTTAATAGTGGATATGTCTTCAAAAAAAATAAGGGATTAATTTATCTTAGAAATTTTTATCTCATTTTGAGTATCATGACATTAGATGACTACTCATTGAGGGTTAGCAACAACTCCAGGTACTCAATGGATGTTATTTTGGACTAGTTCATCATGTATTGGACTGTCAAATGATGTATGGGTAAAGATAATTGAGAATGTTATATCCTTATAGGAATTCAAACCAATATTGAATTTCTAGAGAAATATTTGGTGGTTAAAATTTTCATGGATGAGTATATACAGACAATGATTCCTTGTAGTGGGGGCATATGAGAAGAGGCCTAAAAGTAAGGGCATGTTCTAAATCTCAGATACTTGGAAAAATGATTCATTTTAGGAGGTGGTCCCATGCCTAAGGATCTATGGTTCATGTCTCAATGGGTTTTTCCAGTCAGCCTAGAGAGAGGTGGTGATATTCTTTTGAATGAAGGGGGTATATTTCCCGAGATTGTATAACACATCATATATGTGATATAAAGATTATGGATGGGCCACCAAGGTAGTGGTAGTGGTAAGAACAGGTAGGTTCAATAGGAATATTATGTTTCATGGTATTTGGGTGATTAGAAGTAGGTGGTAGAAACATTGACTTTTTACCACCACCTCCCCTTGGTGTCCATGTTATGCCCATGGAATAAGAGGACAGGGTAAGTGATAGCTATATGTGGTTGTTATTTACAACCAAGAGTTACCACGAATAATTCTAGGTATATTATCTAACATTTCGACTATAGTTGAATTAATGATAGAAATAGTTTTTAGTCATCACATTCATTCCATATATCTTGTTTAAATCATTGATATTCTAGTTAATCCCTTGGATCAAAAATTATTCTTTAGGACTCCATCTAGATATGACTAAATATTTACTTACTTATGAAGATAGTGTTCCCTGACTATTATAGTTGAAATTTTATGTTGGGATATCCTTATATCATCAATTAGGCCTAATGATGTCATCTTTGGTATAGAATTTTTATATATCAATCATGATTAGATTAACGGTTTCTGTAAGGGGATGTGGTTTGTTCATATTGGAAAAACTAGGATATCCATTATCAGTGAAATGGAAAAATAGGATGTTCATTATGGAATAATGCATAAGAGGCTATAACTGATTACACATTAATTGTATAGCATGACCCTTTGTGTACTGGATGTTATGAGTTTCCAATTCCTTGTAGTGGTGGTGGAGTTTGAGTACGTTTTCCATAAGGATGTTCTTTGATTACCTCCCAATAGAGAGATAGGCTTCTTCATTATTCTATACCCCGGGATGGCACATATATTTTCATGGTCATATCAGATGACATCCGTAGAGCTTCAGGAGCAAAGTTTGTAGTTTCTATTCTAATGGAGGAAGGTATTTGTTAGACTTAGTGTTTCACTCTGGGTATCCCAAGTTTTTTTATACAAGAATTTGGATGAGATAATGATGTTATATGTTTAATATTCACTCATTATTTAGGTTATAATGAATATCAAACATACACTTCCAATTAATGGTGCCATTTTTGATTAGTTTATACGGTCGTGATTGTTCTCAAAGGTTGAACTCAGGGAATTCTATAACTTGATGCAAGTATGGGTAGATGATGAACCAAAGATGAAATTCATATGTTGATGCAGTCAGCAAGAGTACATGGTGATGCACTCTATCATGAATAATTACATATAATTTCCCATGGGACTCTTGAACTAGATCCTTAAGACGTTCTAATAGAAGTTCCCGGAAGTCTTCTCTGATGATATCATTCTGTAATCGGTGTTTTAGGAGGAGCACTTGAGAAACATAAGGATTGTTCTATGTGTACTAATAATGAACTAGATTTAAGGAAATTCTTGAAGTGACATCTTTGGATTCAAGTCGTCCACATCCTGTGAAATGTTATATCAGTAGATTGATTTGAAGTAGACCAAACTATTACCATGGGAGAAACCCAAAAGTGTGATGGAGGTGTAGAGATTTTTTGGGTTGGCAGGTTATATTGAAGATTCATATCTAATTTCTCTTGAATATCAACTCTCAATGTTTCTTTATCCTAAAAGGTGAATCCATTCATGTGTATGGATAGGTTCGAATTGCCTTTTCTATAGTTGAGTCAGTGTTTTATGAGTGCTACCATATTAATATTTCAAAAGGAGGGTGTTTAGTATGTATTATTATGTGATGAATCAGGTAAGAGACTTGGTTGTGTATTATTGAAAATATATGCATTTACTTCCTAGGGATCATTTCAATTGAGACTACGTGAGAAGAATTATGCGAGTCACGATCTTGATCTTGCAGTGGTACTATTTTTAGTAAATATATGGGGAAATTACATGAAGGGTTAGTGGTTTAATGTCTATTTGGATCACCATTGTCTCAACAATATCATCACATAATAGTATCACATCATGATATATATGATATGGATATATTTAATATAGTATAATGTATTCATAATTGTATATACTCTTGGGAAGGTGAAGGTGGTAGTATATTCTCTTAATAGGATATCTTATTCATAGCTGATGAATGATGTGTCAAAATAGTTAGCCTTATTGTAGTTATCCTTTTTAGATGGAGATGATGAATCTAAACTCTATTACATGTTTTTCACCACTCTCCTCATACAACGAATCAAGGAGGCGTGAATTGGGGATACTAATTGTGAGACCCTTATTACATACATATCAACATGGCATGATCATGTTTGATTTTCTAATGTTGGGGATCAAGTCACTGGTTCCAATGGAAGCCTGATTGTACCAGTTATTTTTTAGGAAAAGGTTCTGATATTGTTTAATAAATCTCAATTAGTTGAACATCTAGTCATAAAAATGATGTACCAGGACCTATGAGGTCAATTTGGTGTCCATGAATTAATATATGAGTTGTCGATTTTGATTATCTATGCCAGAAAGTGAATGCCGAGAACAATGTACCTATGGGATTAGATAAACTCCTAATGGTTCCATAATTGAATTGGTTTGGGATATCCATTGAATTTTTTATGGATATACTACGAATATTCAGGGGACGCAATTCCTTCTAGGTTATCATAGACCTACTCACCATGTTCAACAACTTTTTAGCTATTAAAGAGAAGAATTAAATAGATTGATTATGAAAACTATATGATCAAGATATTGTTCTACATCATGGTATTTCAATGAAAATCATTAATGACCATAAGACAAAATTCACGTATCAGTGTGTAAGGGATTGATTGGGTATTTTGAAACTCAATTACACTTTTTCATAGTGTTTCACAACCAAAATGATGAACAGAATGAGTGGAATATTCATGTTTTGGAGGATTTTTAGTGCAATTAAATTTTGGATATAGTTGAAATATAAAAGGTCACATTAAACTATTTGATTTTTCATAAAACAATAACTATAATTCAATAATTTTAATTGATCATTTTTTTTGGATTTTTACATTTAACCATACATGTCACCACATTGCTAGACTGACCATGCTGAGTTAGGAGTAATGGGCCCAGTTTTTTTGGAAGATGCTACTAACAAAGTGAATATCATATAGGCTTGGATGGAGACTTCATAGAGAACTTATAAATTTTATGCAGATAGACGGTGAATGCCTTTGGAGCTCGAGGAGGGAGACTGTGTTCTCCTATGAGTTTCACATATATGTGGATTATATAGATTTTTTGAGGTCGGAATCTTTCTTCAAGGTTCATTGGACCATCTGGAGACTGCATATAGTTGAAAAGGTGGAATAAATCTTAGCTGCAACATTTTAGTTAGATCAGGTACATGACACCCTCTATGTATGAGAGTTGACGATGTATGGGAATGACCCATTACATATTATCAACTAGGGAGAGATAGACATCTATGAAGGTTCTACCATTTCTGAGTACCTATTAGAGATTAAGGATCTATAAGAGAGTATCATTCATGGGAAATAAATTCTTTTAGTGTGTTTTTAGTGGTAGCATCAGAATCTCCAAGAGATCACATGGGAGTGAAAGGTTCATATTCGTGCACAGTACTATAAACTCTTTCAGCTTCCATAGTATTATTATTTTTGAGGTGTATATCTCCATGGTGGGGAGAGTTTAATGAATTAATTTCATGTATTGTAATTAGATATTGTATTGATTATTTTTTAGACTAAACACTGATACAGAATTCTATTCTAAGGCATAGTTCACCAAGACTAGATATTGTAAATAATTTAATTATATTAAATAGAATTTTCACACCATTTTATAGAAAAAAAATTAAGTGAAACTGTAAAGGGGCCCAAATAAATAATGGGAGATCAATTGATTTCATAATGTATAGTATTCCCTAGGTGTGACATAACATTGGTTGTCATGTGGAGTTATTAGAAAAGTCATTGCAGTTGTAAAATGATTTTAAAAATTATTTTACTAGTTTCTTGATACAATGAACTATTTTTTCATTTAAATTAAAGTTTTGGGAAATTTTGATGATTTATCCACACAACTATTTAAATGATTATAGAGCATTTGTAGTGCATGAAATTGGATTTGGAGGCTATAGGATGACCAAATTTGAGATCGAAAACCTGTGTGAGATGAAATTAGTGAGTCTCACAATCAATCGCGACGAAGGGACATTCTTCATCATAAATCTATCCAAACTGAGGTAGTTATTTTATTTCAATAGGATTATTTCCCCATTCAGAATATTTTTTTACAAGAAATGATCAATCAAATTATAGATTGATCCTTCGATCATGCGCATTACATGATAGTTTTAATTAAATTAATTATTAGGGTAAATTCTACATGGATGTTGATTATGCATTTTTATTCTCATTTAAATGAATCCAGTTAATCCTGAAAATTGATAAAGGATCATTTCTCTTTATTTTTATTATAATTTTCTTCCCTAAATTTTATCTATGTTTCTGACACATTCATTGGGGGCGTGTGCATCTGTCTTGTTAGAGGATGGTAGCGCTGTTTGTTGCCCTGTATTCCCACTTTCCAGTGGCGGGTGACATCTATTCCTTGCTCGGGGATGTTTACTCCTTCATCGAAATGGTATGATTGGATGTCGATTCTTTCTTCTAGGGATTCTTCCTCAGAACTCGTCACATAGTATGGGTCTCCCTTATAGATTTATGATTTTGTTCATGAAACTCTTCCTAGTGCCATATCTTCATTGACACCAGTTAATTATATTGCTTATGTTGGGACATTCCGAAGTGTCTGGTCTGGGTAGCGACTTTCGGTCAGGGGATTACTCATGTTGGACATCACTGGAGTTTCTTGATGTTGGTACACTAGGACATCTAGGTTTCTACCCCTTATTATAGGGCTTCTTGAGGGCACGGAAGCCCGAGGAATCCCGCGTCAAACACAAGGAATTTTATGACATGGGAATGTATATGAGATTTTCCTCATCTTCCATTGTTTAACACAAGGTATGCCATAGGTTTAGCATCTAGCGGAGACAGAACTGACTGATCAGAACACTGATTATAGAAGATCAGATGGGTTCAACCTCTTGAGGGAACAATGATGTTGGGACCAACGTGTGGTTAGCTTCCTCATTGTAGTTAAGGGACATGGGGAATGAGGTGGAATGATCCACTTGGGATGTGGAAGCCTGGGAATGAATATGGATGGATGAAGGGTGTTTCAATGAAGTAGATATAGAATGAAATGGATTCATCTCAAGGACGATGGTGATGTTGGAATATAGTTAAGAAGAGGCTTCTTACGTATACCCGTGGCAGGGAATCGAAGTCCTCATAGTTCATCTGACAACGTCTTTCCAATGGATGGGGTTGAAAATGGATTACCGCTGGGACTGTTGGGTGTTGGGGTTGAACCTCCAGGAGGCTTCCTACGTACCTTGCCTTATTAAGGATCAACGTCCACGTAGATAGCGATGGGTTTGGTGAACCGACGCGAAGATGTTCTGAATGACCAATGGGTGGGGGGATTGAACTTCGAGGAGTCTTCTTATGTACCTTGTCATGGAAAGGATCAATGTTTACGTAGTTCGGGTCAAGGGGGCAGTTGGGAATTTTTCTATGAGGCATCCAAAGGTGTTGGTGAACCAACATGATGATGTTCGTGACCAATGGATGGTGGTATTAAACCTTAGGGAGGCTAATAATGTACCTTTCCATGACATGGATCAAATACACAGTAGTTTAGGTCGGGTTGGAAAACCGATGTGAAGGTGGTTGGAATGACCAATGGATGATGGGATTGAACCTCAGGGAGGCGTCCTACATACCATGCCATGGCAAGAATCAAAGACCACGTAGTTCAGATGGGGTTGGAAAACCGATGTGAAGGGGGTCAGAACGACCAATGGATGGTGGGCGTGAACCACAGGGAGGATTTTTACATACCATTTCATGGAAATGATCAAAGTCCTTGTAGTTCAAAAGGGGTGTGGGGATTACACTCTAGGATTCCTAGGTGCCACTATGGAGAAGCAATGGGGAATGGGGCTTATGCACGTAGGCTGACCAGGTGCTGCTATGGAGCATCAATGGAGAATGGTCTTTACATGAGGAAGATGTCTGGGTACTACTATGGAGTGGAAATGGTTAATGGGTCATACACAAGGGAGGTTACCGGGCACCGATGTTGAGAGGCAATGGTGAATGGAAATTACTCAAGGGAGATTCTTGGGAACTGCGATAAAGCAGCAACGGTGAATAGGTCTTACACAAGGAAGATTCCATTGGGCTACTATGGAGGGGAAATGATGAATGGGGATTACGCAAGGGAGCCTCCTAGGTGCCACAATGGATCAGGAATGGTGAATGGGGCTTATGCATGGTAGCTACACAGGTTCCACTATCAAGCGGCAATGGTGAGTTGGTTATACACAAGGTAGTTGTCCTTGTGCTTCTATGAAGAAGGAATGGTGAATGGGGCTTACGAAAGGTAGCTGCCCTGGTGCTCCTACAGAGCGACAATGGTGAATGGGGCATACAAAAGCGAGCTACCTGAGTTCCTCTATGGAGTGGAAATGGTGAATGGGGCTTATGCAAGGGAGCTATTCGAGTGTCGCTATGGTGCTGAAATGGTGAATTGTTCTTACATAAGGGAGGTTCCTATGTGCCGCTATGGAGTGCTAATGGTGAATGGGTCTTATGCAAGGGACCTTCCTTGGTGCCACTATGAAGTGGAAATGGTGAATGGGGGTTATGCAAGGGAGCTTCTCGGATGTCTCTATGGAGTGAAAATGGTGGATGAAGATTTCACATGGATGCAGCCAAGGTGATGGTATTGATCAACAATGGGGAATTTGGATTACACAATGAAGTTACCCGGGTATAGCTACAAAGTTGTATTCATGGATGGGGATTACACAATGATGTTGCCCGGGTGCCTCTATGGAGCGGCAATGGTGGATGGGGCTTACGCAAGTAAGATGCATGTGTGCCTCTATGGAGCGGCACTAGTGAATGGGGCTTACGCAAGTAAGATCCCCAAGTGCCGTTATGGAGTGGAAATGGTGGAAAGGGATTAAGCATGGAGGCATCCCATATGTTCATCCCCGTTTACGACCATGAGGGAATCCTAACCCACTGGTTATTTGAGGCATATGATTGAGGCCAACACCAATGCGCTAGTGCATGGTCGGGACAACACCAATGGCTCTCAAATCAGTCCGAACAAATGGGAATGAAAATTGTGAATCACATGCCCAACATTCTGAACAAGTGAGGGTTGGGTGACGATTGAGGATTGTTGGGCCGGAAGAAAAAGCAAGGGAATGATGGCAAGAGGGGGGGTGAATTGCCTTTTAAAAAAATGATTAACAAATTAAAAATCAAAGTTGAAATGCAGCGGAAATAAAGAGGCAATCACACAAGAAATTGTTAACGGAGTTCGGCCAAAACCCGGCCTACGTCTCCGCTCCCAACTCAACCGTTGAGAGATTCCTACCGCTTGCTTTTCAATGGTTTTAGCAAGAAATCCACTAGGCTTTGAGGTAGCACTAGGAGCTATTACAGCTTGCTTTTGATGGTTTAGCAAGAACCCACTTGCTTTCAATGGAATAGCAAGAACCCACTAGCCTTCTTACAGGTGAAGGCTAGCTCACCTATGACACAAGCCTTTTAAAAGGAAAGGCTTGAAGAAACCTCTTCACACCTTAGTGGTGATGTGAAACCCAAAAGAAAGGGGGATGAGAAAAGGTGTTGGGGTTTGTAGGCACAAACCCAATTTTAAAGCTCAAAAAAGGTAAAACAATAAAAACCGTATTTGGAGAAGCCTTGGGCGCCTTTGATTGGATAGAGATGTTGAAGGCCGCTTCCAAGCTTCTTTGGAGGAGCTCCTTGGATGTGGAAGTTGTTGGAGCAATTGGGGTTCCCTTAGAGGAATGCGCCGGAGGTACGCCAAATGATCAACAAGGTGTCCGTGGGCTTCCGTATAGTTCCGGTGGGTGTCCGGGGCTTCCTTGGCCTTTATTTATAGGCATGGAACCCTTGGGGAGGCTTCGGAGCCGTTGGAGAGGCTAAAAGAGCCGTTGGGAGCCAAGTGGGCCAGCCTGGTCAAACTGCAACGACTAGTTTGACTGGCTCCACCGGCTGGCAGGTACAGTCCCACCGGCTGGCCGGTGCCTTGGAGAATGGTTGATGCTTCTGTCCAGACTCCACCGGCTGGCCAGTGGTGAGGCCACCGGAAGTCTGGTGGCAAGACAGTAGCAAACACTGTTCTGCTGGGTGCCACCGGCTGGCCGGTGACAGAGCCACCGGCTGACCGGTGGAACCTGGCAGTGGGAAATGCCTCTGCCAGGTCCACCGGCCGGCCGGTGCTATCACACCGGTTGGCTGGTGGACTGAATTTCAGTCCACTTCTTGATTCTTTCTTGTGCCATTTTCTTGGCAATCAATTGCCTATCAACAAAAACACTTAAAACACAATTAGACAAAGAATAAGGTGATTGTGATCATGAAAAATCAAACAACGAGGGGAACGAGAGGTACAACAATCTCCCCCTATTTTGATGATCACAATCACCAAAACAATCAAGGCAAAAACTTAAATTAAAGGCATGCTTTAATGAATAAAATGAAATGAAAAGCAAAGCATGATCAAAAAGGTTTCTCCCCCAATCAATCAGGAAATTTCTCCCCCTTTGTGATTATCAAAATAGAATGGGGCATAAAACTTGATTGAGGGAATCGATGAAAAACGAGATTTTAAATCAATTGAAAATTGTTGAAAATTTTGAAATGAAAATTGAATAACAGTTTGAATTGAAAGTTTTGAATCAAAAACCAATTGAATTTTGAAATTTGAAACCAAATGAAATTTTTGAAATTGAGAGTTTTGAATCAAAATTTGAAAACAATTTAGAAAGTTCTCCCCCTAAATAAAAACAATGAATCACCGGGGAAAGGAAATAAATTTTGGCCCGGAGAGACTCGCAAGAAGGGATTTTTCAATCCATACTTGTCTCATAGCGGGTCTTCTCCTATAAAATTCGTCCGAAAAAAAAAAGCTTTTGGGTTGACCATACCGGGCGTTTTTACAATTACATTCATAAATAAGGTGCCCGGTTTTCTTACAATAATTGCAAAACTTAAAACTAGAGCTCCCCCTTACAAAAACAGTTGGAGCATGGGAGGAGGAAGCTTGGTTGGTGTAGCCAAGTCCATGGGTGGTTCTAGATATTCGTTGGGAACCTAGGAGATTGTTCAACTTTTGTTCCCCTTGGGTGAACTTAGCTAGGGTCTCCCTTAAGTCTTTGATGGTTGATTCCATGGAATCAACATTTGGAAAATTTTGGATTTTGAGGGACATCTCCTCCTTCTCTTTGAGAAGTTGTTCTTTTTCGGAGGAGAGTTTTTTGAATGACTTTTTTAAAGCAACAAATTTTGATGATAATTCATGAAAACCATTTTCTAGTTGGTCTCTAGCGTGTTGGAGTTCTTCATAAGATAGATGATTAAATGAATTTGAAGAACTAGAAGACGAGGAAGAAGAGTCGGAAGATGATACCTCATGATTTGCCATTAGGCATTTTTTACCTTGGTCGCTCGAGGAGAAGGAGGAGAATGAAGAGGTGGAGCTATCACTCCATGTTGCCTTTGAAGCCTTCTTCTTCTCCTTTTTCTTGGCCCTTTTCTTGTGAAGTGGGCAAACGGGCTTGATCTTTTCGTCGGGTTCTAGCTTTTGATCGGATTCTTGCTTTGGAGCCTCGCTAGTACCTTCATAGGTTAGTTCTAAAAATTTCCAAAGATCGTAAGAAGTAGAGCAAGTAGAAATGCCATTAAAAACATTACGGTCAAGACCACAATGAAGAGCGTTCATGGCTTTGCCATCAAGCTCAAAATAAGCAATGTCATTGGGGGTCCATTTAGACTCATCGGGAGAGGAGAGGGAAAATCCTTGCATAACAATTTTAAAAATTGGATAGCTAATGCTTTTAAGAAAAGTTGACATGCGGGTTTTCCAAAAAGTATAATCGGCTCCATCAAAGAATGGAGCACGATCCAAAGAATGTCCTTCGGGGGATTGAGAGGAAGAAGCGGTAGAAGCCATCAAAAAAAAGGATCTTTAATTTGAAACCGGTTAAAGAATTATTCAAATACTCCCTCGGATACCAATTGTTTGGCCGGAAGAAAAAGCAAGGGAATGATGGCAAGAGGGGGGGGGGGTGAATTGCCTTTTAAAAAAATGATTAAAAAATTAAAAATCAAAGTTGAAATGCAGCGGAAATAAAGAGGAAATCACACAAGAAATTGTTAACGGAGTTCGGCCAAAACCCGGCCTACGTCTCCGCTCCCAACTCAACCGTTGAGAGATTCCTACCGCTTGCTTTTCAATGGTTTTAGCAAGAAACCCACTAGGCTTTGAGGTAGCACTAGGACCTATTACAGCATGCTTTTGATGGTTTAGCAAGAACCCACTTGCTTTCAATGGAATAGCAAGAACCCACTATCCTTCTTAAAGGTGAAGGCTAGCTCACCTATGACACAAGCCTTTTAAAAGGAAAGGCTTGAAGAAACCTCTTCACACCTTAGTGGTGATGTGAAACCCAAAAGAATGGGGGATGAGAAAAGGTGTTGGGGTTTGTAGGCACAAACCCAATTTTAAAGCTCAAAAAAGGTAAAACAATAAAAACCGTATTTTGAGAAGCCTTGGGCGCCTTTGATTGGATGGAGATGTTGAAGGCCGCTTCCAAGCTTCTTTGGAGGAGCTCCTTGGATGTGGAAGTTGTTGGAGCAATTGGGGTTCCCTTAGAGGAATGCGTCGGAGGTACGCCAAATGATCAACAAGGTGTCCGTGGGCTTCCGTATAGTTCTGGTGGGTGTCTGGGGCTTCCTTGGCCTTTATTTATAGGCATGGAACCCTTGGGGAGGCTTCGGAGCTGTTGGAGAGGCTAAAAGAGCCGTTGGGAGCCAAGTGGGCCAGCCTGGTCAAACTGCAACGGCTAGTTTGACTGGCTCCACCGGCTGGCCGGTATAGTCCCACCGGCTGGCCGGTGCCTTGGAGAATGGTTGATGCTTCTGTCCAGACTCCACTGGCTGGCCGGTGGTGAGGCCACCGGTTTGCCGGTGGCAAGACAGTAGCAAACACTGTTCTGCTGGGTGCCACCGGCTGGCCGGTGCCAGAGCCACCGGCTGACCAGTGGAACCTGGCAGTGGGCAATGCCTCTGCCAGGTCCACCGGCTGGCCGGTGCTATCACACCGGTTGGCTGGTGGACTGAATTTCAGTCCACTTCTTGATTCTTTCTTGTGCCATTTTCTTGGCAATCAATTGCCTATCAACAAAAACACTTAAAACACAATTAGACAAAGAATAAGGTGATTGTGATCATGAAAATCAAACAACGAGGGGAACGAGAGGTACAACAAGTATAACTGTAGAACGTGTTCGAAACATAACATCAATATCATGTTAGCCTCAAATGGGGACCAACAAATTTGGGTCGACTGTTGACTGGGTTTGAAACACAGTACCTAACTCAAAGTGTTGTCTTATGTATTTCAGGGCATTGGTCCAGGACGGTAGGTGGGCCCATGTGGCATGGGACCATGTCATTATGGGTACCTTCATACATGGATGATGATGAAGATTTGAATGAAGGAAAATCAATGTGTGAGGTTGAGTGATTGAATGTTTGAACGGATTCCAACCCTCTTGAAATTATTCCCCTGTAATCATGGCATTAGGCATCTTATGCTTGGAGCATAAGGCATCTCTTATTTGGAACAAGAGGCATCATATTATTTAATGATAGGGCATGCTACAGTTTATATCCATGTGGATATAACTATTGGCATCTCATGCATGGTGCATAAGGCATCTCTTGTTTGGAGCAAGCATCATCCTATGTTTGGCACATAGGGTGTACTACAGTTTATAGTCGTGTAGATATGACTATTGCAATCTTCTGCTTGGTGCACTAGGAATCTCTTGTATTGAGTAAGAGGTATCCTATGTTTGGAACAAAGGGTTCACCATAGTTTATATTCAAGTAGATAATACAATTGGCGTCTCATGATTGGAGCATAAGGCATCTATTGTTTGGAGCAAGAGGCTTCCAATTTTTGGAACATAGGTTGCACCGTAGTTTATAGTCATATAGATATGACAGTTAGAATCTCATGAATGGCGCATAAGGCATCACTTTTTTGCATCAAGGGGCATCCTATGTTTGGAACATAAGTTTTACTATAGTTTAAAGTCATATATATTGGACTGTTGGAATCTCATGAATAGAGCATAAGGCATCTCTTGTCTGTAGCAAGAGGCATCCAATGATTGTCACATGGGGATTACTGCAGTTTATAGTCATGTAGGGAGTACTATTGGAATCTCATGCATGGAGCATGAGGCATGTGTAGTTTGGAGTAAGAGGTATCCTATGATTGTCACATAAGGAGTACAAAAATTTATAGACATGTTGGGAGTACTATTAGGCATCTCATGTTTGTACCATAAGGTATATCGTGTTTGGAGAAAGAGGAGTTCGTTGTTTGGAACATAGGGTGAACTAGATATTATAGTCATGTAGATAAGATAGTTGGCATCTCTTCCTTGGGGTATAAGGCATCCCTTGTTTGGAGCAAGATGCATCGTATGTTTGTAACATAGGGTGCACCATGATTTATAGTCATGTAGATAGGACTATTGGAATCTCATCCATGGAGAATAAGGAATATCTTGTTTTAATAAAGAGGCATCTTATGTTTGGAATATAGGGTGTGGTAAGTTTATAGTCATGTAGATAGGCCTATTAGGGATCTTATGCTTGGTGTATAAGGCATCTCTTGTTTGGAGAAAGAGGATTTCTATGTTTGGAACATAGGTTGCACTACAGTTTATAGTCATGTAGATAGGACTATTAGCATCTGTTGCATGGTGTATAAGGCATCTTTTTTTTTGGTTCAAGTGGTATCCTATGTTTGGAACATAATGTGTACTAAAATTTAAATTCATATAGATAGGACTGTTGGTATCTCATGCATGGATCATAAGGCATCTCTTGTTTGGAGAAAAATGAATCTGATGTTTGTCACATATAGAGTACTATAGTTTATAGTCATGTAGGGAGGACTATTAGGCATCTAATGCTTGGAGAATAAGGCATCTATTGTTTGGAGTAAGAGGCGTCATATGTTTAGAACATAGGGTGCACTATAGTTTATAGTCATGTATATAGGACTATTGGGAATAATGTGCCTAGTAATGGCCGGTGCTGGGACGTACTCAAGGGCGGCCCTTTCTGGTTCAACCTGGCATTGGAATCAGGTGATGGGGAGTGGATTAGTTGCTTAAGGAATGGTTCATCTCAAGGTACTCTGGGTGGGAATTGATGTAGAGAATCTCAACTCACAACATAGGAAACATACCAAGATAAATATGCAGACTCAAGTTGTTTAATAGTGTGTATAGGAGTATTCAAATTCTGGTATCCCATAGGTGTAAGGTGGCTATGCATAAGGGTGCAATTGAAATTGTCGACGTCCTGGCCTGAAAAGTTCGCATTGAGACTCTCCATTTTTCTTAGGGTCTTACAAAGCAACATCATGATGGAATATCAGAGAATATTTGCGGAGGATGCTACTCATGGAGAAGGGAATGGTAGAGTAGCTACTCAAAGGAAGCAACTCGAGGAGCATGGACTCACAGAGTAGCTACATAGAGGATGTGGCTTGCAGAGCATGGACTCGCGATGCAGACGTGCGAAGGAAGCTGCTCGCAGAGCATAGAATTGTGGAGCTCGGGACCTCCACGATGCGGGAGGGATCGGAATCCTAAGGAGTGGAATAAACATCCATATGAATGGGGGTGAGATTGGTATTTATAGGTGGAGGCGCCGCGAAGTAGATCTTACTCGGCGCGAAGCAAAAGTATGTTCCACAACGGGTCCTGAACATCAAAGGGATTCGTGGAGCATCCTGCCTCCTTGCTTCGTGGCAGGTTCTCGAATGTCAAAGGGGTCCATTGATAATTCCCAATCCTTGCTTCACGGTGGATTCATGAATATCAAATGGGTTCGTGGAGCATCCCACCTCCTCGCTTCGCAGTGGGTTCGTGAATGTCAAAGGGGTTCACGGAGCATCCCGCCACCTCACTTCGCGGCGAGTTGACGAACGTCAAAGGGGTTCACAGAGCATCCCACATCCTCGCTTTGCAGTAGTTTTGCAAATATTAAAGGGGTTTGTGGAGTATCACATCTCCTCGATCTACAGTGGCTTCGAGAAGGAGGATCTTTCAATCAGCGCAGGGGCCTGGTCAAGTTCACTTGCTCCGCGGTTGTGGTGGGAGCTTCGTGAATGGGCCTTGTGAACCAGTTTTCCTACCCAACATCAAATGACACTAACACTTAATTTGTAACTCCGTTATGGCTCTATGACCTAACAAATAGAAGCTTGAAAAAAGGGATATGATCAAGCATCATGTTTGGATGCATTTGGAAAGAAATGAAATGGCTGTAGTGAAATGATGGAATGAAATGGCTATAGTGAAATTATTGATGTTGAAATGAATGGAAAGGCATTGGATGGCTGATATCTTTTTTTGGCATACAAGGGGAAATTTGAATAAAATTGATTTTTTTCAACGGATCTAATGTCATTGATTTGTTGATTGATGATTGAAAGGATATTTATGACCCGATTCATTATTTTTTTGTTTGTGGACGGCTAAAACAGTGGTTAGATTACATGATAAGAAAGCATATTCTAGACCTAAAAATATATAAACTTCTTTGATACACAACAAGTAACCTGAATCTGGCCACCATGAAACCCCCTCTAATTATCGGATATGGTTTTCATGGAAATATATCTAGAAAACGATTTATGGACTCTATAACATGTCATGCAGTCTATCCATTGTTCTCTTCTGTGTTACTCATAGGTAACACACACAAGGTTGAGTACATAGGCACAAACTCGTTGTGTACTCCCCTATATTAACATGTCTTTAACAAGTATATGGGATAATCCATGTACTAATACATGGGAAAATCACATAGGCAGTGGAAGTACTTTGTATAGTTACATTTACACGGAATGAGAAAAAGTTCGTTTACATTGGTATGACATGGGGTCAAGGGAATATTGTGTAACCCATGTACATGCCATGTAATCCTCAAATATTAGCTTGGAAATATTTTATTTTGTATCATAAAGAGGTTTTTTTCGGTGTTTTTCCCTTTATCCTTTCAACAATGCTTATTATGGAAACCCTTCCTACATCTAGACTAGTGATACCATCAAAAACATCATCGATATATTTTTTTGAATCCTTTCGTGATGCCTTGATTGAGAGGCTCTGATTAATCGTCATTCCCAAGGGGGTGTTATTGGTATCTCAGTGACCAACTCTACATGGGAACGGATCCAATACTTATCAATATAATACATCTTGAGCTAATATTATACTCCATGTCCTAGCCAGTGATCCTGAACCATGTATTTATCTCATCGAATATCTACATGTTCTTTATATGAAGAGACCTAATTACCAATACCTATTAGACATACATCGTCGGTGTTATTAGACTTAAGAGTGTGTTCTACCAGTTGAGTTCTATGTGGAATCGTCAAGAGGGAGTCCTATAATGGAATAATATGGCTGTGAATTACCTTTATACAGTGTTTCTTTGTTTCATATATCTAGATATTCTTCTTATATTTTCTATTGAAATATACCTATGTATAGCATACTATACTTTTTTATCATTTTCATTGTGGTTTCAGGGTGTAGTACATGGTATTGTTATTCTCACACCTACATGGGATTTTCATATACATGTTGTTTCTTATATAGATGATCAGACTTTTGATAGATTCATTTAATAAGATGGACCAAACAGTGCATAGTGATATCAGATTGGACAAGGTGTGTTCTGACAGTATTCTGACAGTTGTCATAGTTTTACTTTCAGGTTAGACTTGTTTTTAGACTCTTTTTTTTTGGTCTTGTATTTGGCCCTATTAAAATTAGTTTACTTCATATCAAACTCTGGTTGTGGGATTTGGGGTTATTCATGCATTATTGTTAGGTATTTTTTAAATTTCAACATTTTTTAGGCTTTGATGTTTGTGTGTGTGTGTGTAAAATTACTTAGGCTATGTACTCCAATATTAATGCAATGCCTACTCATTACTTGTCACCATCCCATATTTTATTGGAGTTGTGCTCAGGGGTTTATGTAATGGGCCCCATGATGACAGTTCATGAATGTTACACACAACCTAGACTAAGAACAAATTTCTCATTTTGGACCCCACATATCATCCAATATAGTGCCATTACAATCCAAGGTGGGTTACTCCAATAATAATAGTGTATAAAATGGGCCCCACTGTCAAACAAAACCACCCACCATATCATGGTCTTCGAGTCTTAGACTGTTAGTTATTAAAAAATACCCTACAAACACTTGGTCTCTTTTCCGGGTCCCTAGCCACATTTTCAAATTGATCATTAGACTAATTACTATCCTCATTGGTCAATACATGATCATTCCATTGTATGTTATCCTCACTCTCTCACATAGAGAGAAATGTAAAAATTGTCCACACATCATAACAACTACTCTAATACAAGAACTCATATTTCTGGAGTTCTAATCTTGTTCTTTCCAAATAATGAAATGATTACTTTGTTGAAATGGGTAGTAAAATGTATAATTTTCCTTAATAATTTTGTAGTGTTAGAATGTCTTACATGTCAAGGATCTATTATTATGAATCATTGATTTTGATGAGGAATATGATTTTTATTGTTAGATTCAATGGCAATATAATCCTTTTAGTAAGCACCCACATGGGATATGTCCTCGTGAATAAAATTCCATTAATACACATGGACTCATCCTATTTTTCACTCATTAATTGATCATAATAAGTTTATCATTAATTATATAATTATAAATGATTATACATGAAGTACAAGCCTATATATGATTCTATTTCCTAAATATTGATTCTTGGATAAGTAATGAAAACTGAAATCATTGAGAAAAAGACACATGACAATGTAGTTGGGGTCAAAAATTATTATTCTCAACTGGATATTTGATGAAATACATGAGGGTATTTCTATGGTATTACCAGACTATCTGGTTACTTGAAATAAGGTATGTTTTTTAGGAATACAAATAAAAAGGAATCCCACTTCATCTCCCTATATTTTTGAGTTGATAAAAATGGTTCTATTGGTTACTAGTGATGGAAAAATGAGAAATATGGGTCATAAAAGATGAGTGGAAGTGGACAATTTATGTTTAATTTTTATTCTTATGTTGGGGACACTCATTATTAAGAGATTTCATGATTGTTACTACACTTAATGTAATATTAAATAAGATTAATATCCTGGGTTATCTATATTTTCAATAGGGTATAGTGGTTATGTGGTGTATAATTATTTTTACACAACCACAAATCAATATTTTTATTTTCTTCAAAAAATGTCATTTTACAAGGGTAAAAATGAAATATGATGTCCATATAGTGCTATGGGGGTTAGAAATATTGAATTCTAAGTGATTCCCTGCTGACAGTTTTCACTCCCTCATGGGGAAAATATTCTATTCTAGAGAATTAGGTGAATCCCAAATCATTGGTGTCCATGGTAGCATGGAAATGAGCAACAAATTTCCCATCTCACCAAGTGTCAAGGTATCACACGTGGTTGTTGAAAAATCTACTGCATTTACTGATTATATAAGAGATTGACTAGTGTACGTAGTGAAATCCATTAATGGAATTATAAATAGTAAATATGTTTTTTTTCCACAGTATGATAAATATTTTCTTGGCTACAAATACTTTGACCTATATGAATCGACATAGCCTTATCCATTTGAGAGTCACTACATCTAGAGTACATAGTGAATGCAAGAAATAAAACAAAACTAAGATCATGAACCACTATTACACCTTGTATATTACCAAACACTCATGATTCATTAATATTGATTTTGGGATCCTGATAATGGGGGAACCAGTGGACCCATCAACCATGGTTACCACTAAGGGAAATGTAATGAGGAGATATTCTAACCATTAGTTTTATATGTGAGGGGGAATCATCATAATTACTTATGAGAATATAAATACCTACCATGGGGTTGACGGTTCTGAAAAATAGAGTATCCATTGTTTGGCGGGTTCACTCATGATATGAATTGATCATTACCATCTAGATGACTCATAATCACACTATAAGAATCTTAGAATATTCATATTTATTAGGAATAAGAGTGACTACACTCTAGAACTAGTGGTGAAAAAAATAGTTTCCTTAATAGACCTATTTACGAAGTATAGAGAATGTAATGAGTGAGTTTTAAATGGTTCCAGCCAACTCATATTAGAAGAAATGTTTATTCAGGTTCTCTTCCCATGGTTCATAGCAGGAGGTGCACAAAGACACTATATGGATAACAAGATGCTTGATATTTTCTTTTATGGGGAGAGACAGGTTCTTCAGATTCAATTTGATAATGTTTTATTTCATAGGTGTCTCTGTACATAGTAGGGTCATTACTTAGAAGTCTAAAAAACTAAATTCTACTGTGACTCATTTGTAGTTCTTCAATGATATGGTTCTTGTTGATATTATAGTAAAAATACTTTTCTCTAGTTTTGAGTTTAGTTGAATCTGGTAAAATATATAAAGTTGGACCTTATTCAGAACCTCTTGGATAACTCTTGTTGATATTCATGTTTATTAAAATATCAGGTTTGATGTTGGGAATTTTGGAAAACTGACATTGCTTCCAACCCAGTTCTAGTTTGAGAAATTGATATAACCACTTCCAATAATCTACAGAGTATGAATTTATGTCATCGTCTTGTAGTTTTATATTATGATATGTATATTTAATGATAAACCTATCATCATTCCCATATCACTTCCATATTGTTTCAACCATAAATATACTATGAAGAGTTCGATATTCAAGATCCTCCAACATCTTCCTTTCATG
Organism: Viscum album; assembly: GCA_963277665.1. Taxonomy (NCBI): domain Eukaryota; kingdom Viridiplantae; phylum Streptophyta; class Magnoliopsida; order Santalales; family Viscaceae; genus Viscum; species Viscum album. The sequence continues at coordinate 48,081,154 of OY728143.1, read as the reverse complement.
AAAACATTTCTTCATTGTGGTGATAATTTTAAAATTTTTATCATAATCCTTTAAACTATTTATCATCATCTTCCTTGACATATAGTTTTTTTACCCTAATAATGAGTATCCCAAATGATGGAGCTCATTATTTTTGTGATATCTAATATGATTCATTTTAGTACCCTGTGAGAGGACATAACATACATGTGTAAAGAAGTAAAAAAATTAACCATAGTGATTCTGCATCCAGAAAAATGAAATGGTTTTTTTTCATGATGAACCTAGTGATCTGGTACAATACCTTATAAATTTTCTAGATACAAAGATGGCTATTGGAAATCATAGCATCATGATATTCAATCGATAAGTTTCTTTAATACAATCCCAAATAATTTTTGTAATTAATTTTCACCCCAATCAGAGCAATGGATGTAAATGTAAATGCTAATAAATCCACAGTTCCCTAGTTATCAACTAAATTTTTAGTATTATTCAATGAACTTATTGATAACCAGGATGGATTTATTATTTTCATGGGAAATTTTGTGATTGTTTTTATGAAAACAAGAGATGAGATATTCCATAATGGTAATATATTGATCGATACTTTTGGATTCGTCGTGTGGAAATTATTTCCATGTTAAGATGACTAAGAGAATATTATGTGATGATGCATAAGATTGGGGAAAGAGGGATCCTTACCATAGAACATGAACAATTATTAATGACTAATATTTTCATAACATGAATGATAGGGAAATCCATGGGGAAGTGAGACACCTAAACCTGATATCTGAGGGATATTTAGTAAAACTCAAATATGTAAGAATATTGATTACGAATTAAATTCAATCCTTTCAAAATATTTAACCATGGGATGATTTATTTTAGTGTTAGTTCCCAATATCCTTTGATTGATATAATTTATAACGTTTATAGAAATCCATATTTCACCTTGGAGTGATATCCCCCTAAAAAATGTGTTCCATATAAAAAAGAATTCATAATGGTGAACCGAAAATCTTATATTGATCCAAAATTCCATGAATTATTATAATAAGTTTCACATACTAATGGTTCAGTAGTGATAATGAAAATAATGAACTTTTATCCTGGTGAAGAGAGCCAATGGGGTGGTACAAGATACTCATGGAAGCATAAACCATTTAATAAATACTTCATCATAGATAGAAGATCATTATTAACCATGTTCTATGTACCCCTATAGAATAAATTTGTGAATCCATCATCTTAGGGTGTTCTTTTGGGGTTGATAGACAAAATAACATCACAAATAAACTTCTATCTAGGAATTGGTTAACATTATGAATATTGATGATAAGATACAATAAGAAGGATTACCTAGAATATCTCGTCTTCAATTATTTTGTATCCTCCATGTATACAAGGATTGAAACTTGAGAGAATATATTTAAGGTAGTTCCGGACCATACCTCCGACAACATCAAGATTATCAGAGTAAGGGATATTTTCGAGGATGTTTTTTTTCTGTGGATAAACCATTTCCCATTGATGAAAGTGTAAAAAAACAATATGTTATAATATTCTTCTATGATCCATTTGATTTTCGAAAGAGGTTCTTGATTCCTGATCATCTCGATGAGAAAAAATTTCTAATTGGAGATCCCATCAGATGTGGATACGTTCCATTATATGTCTAGACAAGATTATCAGAACTAAATTTAAATTTGGATTTCATCCATATCCTAGAAGTATGGGGATGTTTTTTCCATTTAATAAGATCACATTTCATATATTTTATTTTTGTGGGAATTCTTTAACAAGGGTTCACAAGTGTTGTATTATTCTACGACTAATTAACTAACTGTTAGTATTCTCATTTATATGACCACATGTTTGAGACTTAGAAATGTTAATCAATCAAATTAAATGTGGAAAAAGAGATGAGAAGAGAGGAGTGGTAGGAAAAATTGTGGATAATTTGGGTTTCCTATTCATTTAGAATGAATAAAATGTAATTAAAATTAGAATGAAACAATCCATGGTAGTAAAAGGTGTGATTTTTCTATCATAATATGTCGCACTATGTTAAATGTTCCCTCATATATCATGTTTCTAGGAGGAAATTCTGAGCTAGGAAAAGGGTTAGTTCATGATGCGCACAACCATACCATTTTTTTAAAAAAAAATTGAAGTTGATGTAGGACCTCGGGACACCCTTAGAGGGGAGGGGTGAAATAGGGTGTCAAATTTTTCTTTTAAAAAAAGGATCGTATTCCCACATTGGTTGTAATTGGTTAAACCTGTATGATGAATATTATCAGCAATGAAACATTCACATGCAAAGAGATGACACAACAATTTTTACTTGGTTCACCACTAAGGGATACGTCCAAGGAGCATACACCGAAAAGTTTTTGTTCGTACCAAATTCCACTAATCTTCACTAGTTGTGGATTAAAAGTTTCGGGAAGAATCACTCTATCCCAGGCTCACTGCCTTTACAACGGTTTAGGGATAGATCACTGCTTCCCTCGGGTCACTCCCATTGACTCCCCCTGGCTCACTGCACTTGGTGTTGTCACACTCAGTTTATAAATTTGAAGGTCTCTTCAATAGATTTGAATTGAAGTCTTTGTCTCTGCTTAGCACGAGACTCTACTTTCATCTAAGTCCAGAATTGATGCACTAGAATGCACAAAGCCACTAAACCGGATAACCAAAACATTGAGAGAAAATTCACTGAAAATTACGTGCAACGCCAACCCTTTGCGCGCGAAACCTTTCTATTTCACACAAAATTTAATTTTTCGCTTGGAAATAATATTTCGCGCCACAACACCCTTTTTTGCACAACTTAATCTTTTACGCGCAACCCCAATTTTTATGCGCAGCTCTTCCTTTTTCGTGTATCCCGTAATTTTCTGCGCAATCCAGAATATTTCGCACAAACCCCTTTACACGATTCTTTTTCACACATTTGACCTCAGATCTTCTCAAATTCTTCAACCGTACTGCTAAAGGGGGGCCACCTCCTATTTATAGGCTATTGAGACCCCCGCGCACAAAAACCCAATGTGTCTCGTAAAACAACTCATCTGGTGCATAATATTTCATGTCGGTATCATTTTTCATGCATATATCCAGATTTTTTGGGCAGCCCATGCCTTTGATGTTTTTCGACATTCTGATTCCAAAAAAATGTTTTCTTGAAAAACCTTGATCCTCTATTTCATGCATCCTGCTGTTTTTCGTGCCCAACTCACATATTTCGTGCACAACCCTTATTTTTCGCGCACCACTTCCTCTTTGCACTCGCCTTCTTTTACCAATAATCCATGTCTTCTTGAATTGTATGATCACTTTGCTGGCACACATTCAGAACATCCAATGAGGATTGACAACAAACAAAAACCATACTCCAATTCATGCCTAGAATAGCCATGGTTCCAATAGTTGTTTTTTAAGAAGGTACCTAGGTAGGTGACCTATGATATATTTGAACCTATATTGATATAAAAAGGTTAATAAATTCTCACTAAAGATGCTATGTGTGAATTTTCCTCCAAATATAGGTACCAGGACCAATACACCCTCATATTTATGAAATTTGTGATGTTTTTACAATCTAGGAATCCTAGGAAAATGTATAACCACAATTATATTATGTTAAATATTTTCTCCCTAGTTATATTGGTTAGTGATATTTCATCCTAATGTGTGATACTAGAAAAAAGTAAATCCCTGGTATAAGGGCCTGGATGAAGGCATGTCATAGTAAGGATTCTAGGTTTTTAGTTTATCCATGTGGTTGATTAGTTATCCATTAACCCATGTATATAGGTCATGGAGAAGGATCTCTAGATTAGGATACATAAGAATTAAATATCCTTAATCTCAATACTTCTAAATCACTCAATAAATCTAGACACATATTTTAGTTCACTAATTTACTATGTTCTATGATGTAGGAGTGCATTTGCAGGTAGATGAAGGGACACCTATAAGAAAATAAGGGAGTGTTCATAGAAATATATTGGTTCCATCAACACAATATATCATATGGGATTATCCCACAAAGTGATACTTCTATTGTTATCCAAACATTTCCCCACACCCCTGAATGTAATCTAATTATAATAGAATGAATTAAATTCTATGTAAAATGTAACATTTGGGAAAACATGATATATGGAAAAGGATATCATGCTTATGTTGTGAGTAAAAATGATTTTCATGATGGTACCTATGAAATTTATTACTTATGATTATTAATAATACATTGTATCCCAACTTGTAATTATAAATTAGAATGGAATGTGTACTAAGACATCAAGAATTGAATGTACACTAATAAATTGGTTTGAAAAGAATCCTACACATAAATAGTGCGAAAACTTTTTAATTTTCACACCAACTTACCTAGGTGAATAGTGATGCTCTATTTACACAGATCCTCACATTATACTATAGTTTAGTGTGAAAACATATCCTTCACTCTTCCATTGTTGCCTCAGTGTTGTGACTATTTTCGTTCTCATTGATCCTTTACATGAGTGATTTTACATAAGTGAAGGTTCCATATTAATACCCATAGGTGTTGTGACATCATGGAAGATAAATAGGAAAATTAACGAACAAAAATATATCATGGGAGATACATTTACCTTTTAAAATTTCACTCAATTATTTTAATGACCATCGTATGTATGCTTTTTTGTATTTTCGTCCATTTTTTGTACACATAAATCAAATAAGATTAGTTTCTCCAATCATAGGAAATGTATCATACTTTGAGTTTTCATAAGATTTCAAAGCTACAACTCATATTTAGATGATTGTTTTTGATGTTGGATAAGGTTACTATCATAAAAATATTACCCACTTGTCAAACATGAAAACAGTGTTCCCATTCAATAATTTCAAAAACTATTCTTTACATCCATCATTATATTCCACGATACTAGAAAATTGAAAGGAACAATTTAATATTCTAATATATGCTATGTCGGTGGAATTCATGCCAATAATATCTTGGAGTACTATGTTAGCTGAATGAGTGTTGATTTTGAGGATATAATGAACTCTATGAAGATTTATAAGGAGGAAAATTTAACATAGAGGTAGATATATATAAAATAATTTCAACCAGTTCCTTGATCAAAAAAATCATTAGATCCCACAAACGAATTCATTTATCCCAATGAACGAATTGGTTAGAATTAGGATTTGGAATATCTATAAAGTATACGGAGTACCAATTCATAGAATTATTTATGATGAATTTATTATAATAAAGCTTATATGGGGGGATCATAGGATAACCTCTTCATTGGGACAATCATTAATAAGAGAAGACAAAAATTTATGAGGGGAGAAACATCATCTATACACAAATATCAACATTATTATATGGATTAATCTCATCCAAGCTCTTTATAAACAATGGTTCAACATATATATACCTGATATTATTACCTTAGAAGATGGAGAGGTAATTATTATCTACAAATTATCCAAATAAGTATTATGTAACTAAAAATTGTGGGCACAAGAAGTCATCCCTTACATCCCACAAGTGACTTAGATGGAATGATTTTTGGAAATGTGGTCAACTGTGTATAGGCATTTGGACTATCAATTCCATAATTATGAAAAGTTTAATACCATTTTAATGTAAAACGAGAATTAAAATGGGGTCTCATGTGTTTAATAGTCCCTATTTCAGTAACTATATATCAATTATTATTGTACATTTATAAATGGATGTACAAAGTTCACATTTTCAGGAAATTTTTTTTATTTTTGTGATTAATGGACACATATTTAATAAATATAGGCCTAAGGTAATTTCCATCCAATAGAGTGAATATTCCAAAAATTCAAACAATAAATTATCCCCATGATGCCACTTCATTAAAATAAATGTGGCCTTAAATCATTTGATTCTACACATATAATTAATCTGATTTCCTAATGAGATACCACCAAATTGGACAATTAAAGATGAATTTCTTGATTAATAACAAGTTCTATTAGATATTCTTATTATATGATAATAAATATATCATATTTGGTCATATATAATATTGGCTAGAATTGTCATTCAACTTAAATGGTATTACATCAATTTTGGTTAATGTAATAAAAACCAGGGTATTCGTCAATTGATGTTTTGGAAGAGAAGAATCACATTGTGGTTGAATAAATTTGAGTGATAATAGATATAAAGGACACTCAAGTTGAGATAAATATACCATTTCCCTGAAAATGATATAAACTAATCATTATGTATATTTACTTTTTTTATCATCATATCCTTATGAAATATTTTCATTCCATGCATGAAAACTAAATCATAAATATAAAAAGATGTGTGAGTGGACCAAATAAATTGTAAAATATATGAAACCGATGGGGAATAAATCTTGATAGATCAATCTCAACCATAATATACTAAAAAAATAAAGAAAAATATCAAATGTCACAAAATATTAGAAAAAAATGTCCTATATGGTGATAACTTGTTGAGGTCCCCATAAATGATGTGAGGCCTAAAAAGTTGCTAAAATCAAAATTTAATGAGGAATATTCAACACATAATGGAGCGTATAGTAATGAATCATCACACTATGTGTATCATGAAGTCTCTCATACTACGAAAAACTATCTCTGGGATATAGTTCACATTATATTATTTACCACACTTCTAGGTTGAATTTAACTATCCATGCATGGAAATAAAATTGTTTCTCATTACATTAACACCAAGTCCAATCCAAGAAATAAACACTGATAAATTATGGATGTGGATATAATCCCCCTAGGGAACAAAACCCAATTCCCCATCACATAAATATTGATAGAAATTATGAACTAAGGAAACATGAAAGGGATAATCAAATTATCCTTTCATAAGGAATGAAATGAAGTTGTTATCCTCGATGGTGTATGTTAACAATTCATAGTTATAAAGATTATATTTAACATTAAAACCACATATAAAATCCATGACTTTTGGCTTCATGAATATATTGGTAATAATGAATTTATATTGGCTGATGAAAAATTAGTAAGAGTAAATTTTATTTGGCTAATGTGTGATGAATGAATCATAAGGGAAAATTACACCTCTACAAATATCTCCTGAAAATATGAAGTAAGATCCCACAATTGATATCAATCATTGATAGAATTATAAAATATAGACATGGTGTATCATGATAAGAGAACATGTTCTCTCTTTGATGTTATATGTATCTTCAAATTCAGTTTCTAATATCATGTTCATTTGATAATACAATACATCTTAACATAAATGGAACCAAAATATTTAATACTTAGATATTTTAATCATGAATCTAGGAATGAATATATAAATTTAATTATAAAATAATTGGAATTAATGGAATATGGAATATAAATAATGGATTCTTTGACCATCCTAACTATTGGGGGAGATGATGTTCTAAGAATAGTCAATTATTTTCATGGATGCATTTTACATTACATTGTTTATAGTCTTATTTCATGGTATGTATTTTCATGGTCGATAAATTATATAAATCAATGAACTAAACATATTTCTAAAATAATTTGAGATTTTTTATTAGGATGTATTCAATATATATGGATCTCTGATTATAAGAGTTATGTATAATGAATATTCCCCCAAAAATAATGATCTTTGAACCCCAGAAATATGTCACTATAGATTGATCTGATTAGAAATTTCAATGACTGGAATCAGGAACCCTCCTTGATAATTATACAGGTAAGCGAACCTTTGTCACATCATCTTATTTCTAGGTGGATAGTGAACTGGGTAAATTTTTCACCTCCAACCGTAGGATACCAAATCAATTATTATGGTTCATGTATCTCATGTGACTATTAGGGGTGTAGGTGTGGGTTCGGAATACAAGGGGAGTCTTTTAATTGCAATTATATCTTATAATGGTAGGGGGAATTCCATTCCTGAATAATCCAATTCCATGCTCGTGGGTCTCAGGTTATGTACATCGAACAATATTTCCCTCAATTAGTTTGAAACAGATTCTATGATTATACATAATTCCATAAACGACATAACTCCCAATCAATAGTCAATTTCCTATATCATTAGGAAATTATGATCCAGCATTAAAAATAGCTACAAACATATTATTCATATGTGGCTTGGTGGAAATATGTTGGTTGACCATCTTTCTACTACTGTAGTGGGTGATCAAGGTTCCAACATCACTAGTTCTTTCAGCACTCTTTAAATAATTTATGAGTGGGTCAATATGATCAAGGGAGATCAGCATTGTCTCCATTACATTAGTCCACCTTTGGCTTTTATACTTTAACTTTTCTTGTGGATTTGTTTTGTTATGGTATTTATTTATACAGTTATAAAAAAGATCAATTCATGAGATCGATTCTCAAAATAACCCACAAACTTGTCCTAAGACTATTGAAGGAGGTTGGAAAATCCATGAGGGAGGAATACCATCCTAAAATAGATATTTTATTTGATGCATGGATGATTATATTAATGTTATCCCATGGTGGAATACATTTTTACAGGAATCTAAATAGCTACCGCTCAATGGCTTATAATGGAACACTCGGTATATATTTTCATAAACTATATTGGAGGAAATTATAAACAGGCTTATGATTTTGACACTAATATCACTTATGAAACTTGAATGGTCAATTTTTGTCCCTTAAACCTCAATGGGTATTTGATTCTATTTTACATTTTGAACAATTTGGTTTACCCCAGTACATTTACTATAGTATCTCAGTATAATGAACGGAACCACATGTAGTCATTAGTGTCAATGTTCATAATGATACACTACTTTCTACTACTAATCCACAATGTCAAGGACCTTGTTCAACTATAAGGACTACTCCATGTATTATTGGTATGGATAAATTATAATTATAATGGGATTAAAAAATTTAGGGGTTTATAAGTCATGTAATATATAGTCAAACCATTTATTAAATCCCTATCTAGTATTAGGCCCCAAAATATAATGATAGGTTTGCATCATAAGATATTATGTTTGACCATATAGTTGAAGTAACCCCTAAAGTTATTCCACCATTATCACAATATTAGAAAATGAGTGTGACAGATATTTAATCTTCTCGTATATAATGGATTTTCTATATAACATCTTTGTGAATATATTTCTTTTAAAATTATATTATGAGGCATATACACCATTCAAAGAATCTAGGTTGATATTATCTACATAGAATCATGAAATAATTCCCCTAATATATATTATAGATGACTAAAACCCAATGGTGGAAAGAGTATATTTGGTGATTATGGAATAGGAGTTCACATAATCAATAATAAAACAACCTTTAATAAATGAATTAGTCATTATAGTACATGAATATTCATGACAATGGGTATCATATTATATAATTTGAATAAAATAAACTATCATACCAAATATTACATTTTTCATGTTTTAGAAATTTGATGAAGGTGCACTAGGAAGAATCATGAATGTGGGGTTCTCATTGAATCTACATGATTATCCAACCACAGAAAATTATATTCTTTTGGATAGTGAAATACTAAGTAACCATCATGAAAAATGTCTGGAATGAGGTGATAAATTCAGAAACTATAGAGTATTGATCATGTAGAAATGATATTCTTGTGAACAAGGTGAAGCCAATGAAGATTGAGTCATCCACTATGAAAATATTATTGCTAATAGAAAGCCCCTGATTATTTTTATATCCTTTGTCTATCATGAATTGGAATGGTGAAATCTCCACTAACAAGGTTCAAGATATATGGTCCACCATCGTGGGTGGAATTGGCATCCCCTAGATTAACAGTGTGTTGGATTGCTATTACACACATACTGTATCAAACCCTAGAGATGTGGTGAAGTATATCATGTTGTTGGATATGTTGATATGAACCATTGATGAAAGGGTTCCCAACTATTTGAGGGTATAGGATATAGTCCCACAACATATACATTAAAGAGTACTCAATGATTATATAGATAATTAATGTTATCTAATCATCTATCAAAATTATCAATGATTGATATTTTGTAAATGAAAAAAATTTAATTTTAATTTTTTATAAACATTGCAACACTTCATTTTTCAATGAATATTAATTTATGTGGTGATGAGAAACCTCTTAATTGTGTTGTCTTGGTAATACCACCGTGTGACCCTAATAATTGTGTCCCATGTGTGTAGGAATGATAATTATCCCAAGAACAATATATTATTCTGAAAATGGAATGGTAATGTATTTCTCCTAGAATCCATCTCATGATTAAATACTACATGAAACAAGACAAGAACCATTTCAATCAAAAATAAAACTCATGTGAAAGGAAAAATATTCTCCAGACATAGAATTCATGGTTCAAGGGGGTCATATTAATAGAAAATTACAGTTTATTTTCTATTATAATGTGTTTTCATAGATGAAGATTATTGTATTGCAGTATCTACCACTATTAAAAGTATTGAGAAGTACCTCAATGAAACCACTAAAGATATCCATATTGAGGCTCAAACTAATTATACTAGAACATTCATTCTATTATCGAAAAGTTCATTAAAATGATCACTTCAATAACCCCCATGGATGAATCTAAATAATTATCATGTATGATTAAAAAATGTGATTAGGATGTTACAAAATACTATTGAACCCCCTTTTTATAGAATAACTTTTCACATTCCTTATATTTTTAGAGATGATGGAGGATATTTTCTATATCATCAAATTTAAAACCAACCACTGGGAACATGGTGACACTAATAGGGAACAAATGGATATATGTTTCATTACATTATCTGAGCACCTTGTAAAATATTATACTTTTAAACATCCTATTTATATAGGGTCATGTGTAGTCTGAAATAAATGGTTGTAAAAATAAGAATTTGTTTATGTAAACCATTTCAACCCCTATTCTGATCCACTTCACTCAAATATCAATTTCCATAATACTTATAAGAGGATATTTTTATAGGTTGTCCTAGATAAAAGAGAGACTGAGGTATCGTAAGAGGTGAAAATGTTTTTATAGATCCCACGAATGGAACCAATTTATTAATTTTCACATTGTCTACTATAAATGAACATATATTTTTAGAAAAAATGTGTTGATCTATCTCCCCTAATAGAGATGAAAACTATCACATTGACCAAAACCCTAGGGGAGCAAGGTGGATAGTAAAATTTTCTTCAATTTTCATTAAACCACACTAAGTCAATGAAAATTTTAATTTGAATATAGTTAAGCTATCAAGAGTGAATTATTGATGAATATAAATTCCCACTCCCACAATCATGAAAATAGATAATTTGTAGTTTAGGTATATACCTAAGTTTTCAATATCTTAAGGGACCCTCCTTGTCTTTTCCCTTAGGGAAATCATACTATAATACTATGAAACATCAAGGATTGATGCCTAAATGGTCTAGGAGACTTTCTACATTTCACAAACATCCAATCAACTCTCTTAAATGAAAAAATTGAATGATATATCAAAATATTCTAGAGGATATCATATAATGAAACTAAATTAACAACATATTGAAATCACATTCCTTAAAAGATGCGGTTTTAACAATAATTCAATCTATGGAACCATAAGGATGAATATGATGGAATTTATTCCTATTGAAATTACCCATGAATCAATTCTATAATGGAATCAACATCATAATCTCATGGAATATATGTCATGGGGATTTAATGATAATAACACAATGTGATGGTGGCCTCATGGTAATAGTGTTAGTCCAATTATAATGATATCCACATAATTCACCTCTGTAATTTTCTAGATTCCTCTATGAGTGGACTATAGAGATACTCAAAAATCGTGGTTTATTCCTTGACCATGTGTAAAAATAAATCTTATAAGGTGGAAAGATATAATTTCATTGAGATCAATGATGAAATGATAGTATAATATTACGACTACAATTATGATACCATAAAAATGATCTATGAAACTATGGACTATAATGATAGTGTTTTGTAAAATATATATATTTTTTAAAGGGTGAAAATATCTTATTGTTTCCCCACTTCTATCATTTTTTAAATGAAAAAAGGAAATCCTTCCTTACATAATTTATTCAACCACTGAATGTATATTTTTTTTGGATAATGCATTGATTGGGACCTATGAAACCCTACATGAGTATTATCATGTTATCTTAAACACACATGAATATTAAAGGTGAATATGTCCAATCAATTATGGTTCTAAAACAATCGATTTCCGAAAATTATTTCTTCCTGGTTAGGGCTATGAATAGCTTTATGCATAAACACCAACAAAGTAACACTATAGTTGTTCCATCTAAATGTAGTTTATTTAATTATATATACAGATCTTTGAAAGGTATATGAATATACACCATCATGTTAAGATTATATTTGTATGATTTTTATAGTGTATGAATTATCCCAACATGATTTGGATCACTATAAGGGAACGTTAGAATATGGATTACAATATTCAAGGGGTTATAGATATCCCAATGATTTTGTTCCATGAGTTTTACATGAGTTTTTGAAACAATATGGTAGTTATAGAGATGTTTCATAATATTTTCATAAGATAATAATCTCAATGATCATGAATTTTATTATTATGAGTTCATATAGTGAAACATATAATCCAAATGTATTTTATATCTAGCCCCTAACATTTTTTCTTAATAAATATGTGGAATAATTGGCCTAAAAATACCCAAATTTTTTTAAGGATGTATTTTCATGATTTTTGGCCTAAAATCATGTATGCATTCATCCTTTTCAAAAACATAGGTTTGTATTTATTATATAAGATTCTTAGATACCAAAAATGTTTCAACTTTTTATCTAGCTATACATAGTGTGTTTTCTCCATGGTGAGTTTTATGTGTCTTTTTAATATGATGTTTTAGATATTTAATGGCATACCAAGGATTATGAGTATTATTATTTGGTATTGTAGAACGAGAATTTTTTTACTCTCATGTAAAATTTATATCAAAAATAACTGTTGGGTATATTTAAAATGGGAAGGGAGTATCCCAATGTGAATTAATATATCATTATTATTGAAAAAAAAAACATGGTATGGGGAATTAAGTTTTTGTTCATGATGCTTTAAAAAATAGAAGAAGTAATTATATTCACAAAGAATTGATTGAGAGTTGATATGATTATTCTATAAAGGGATCATATAAGGCCGATGAGAATTAATATCCCATTATTGGTGGCATAGATCATCCCAATAGCTTATGAATATATTTTTTGGTCATAGTACCCAAACCATCATGTCATGCAGTTTATATTGATTTTAAAATGACCATTTTTTTAAATAATTGAATACAAAATTCTATATTTGAAATTTAGTATAATGTGTTGATGTGTAATATCTAGGGGATTCAATTCTATAAGAATATAAATTTTTTATGTTGCTAAAATTATAACTAAAAACATTTTGATCATAGTGCGATGAAATGGTGTGGGTATGCAATGGTTGACCATTGAACACATTGAAATGATAGGTTCTATACTTATATTGATATGATGTAAGGTGTTTGGAGGAATTTTCCCTTTAGGTACAGATTCCATGAAACAATAAGGGAAAATATGGTGCCACTATTGATCAATACAACAATAGCAATCCCATAAATCTAGAAACATATATTACTAATAATATTGAGATATTTTAAAGGCTGTAGATATGTAAGGGATGACTTTGTCTCATGGAAGGAATGTTACTCCTGATGGGTTCATGTCCTCTAAAAGAGAGTCTATCATGTAATTAACACCTATATGTTTTGTATGGTCATTACATGACCTTTATTTTACATTTTCTCAAATTAATGAGTACAACATGACATCATGGATTCTTATAGAAGCATATTATGGTCCAAAAATATTTTATTTCTTCCTTTATTTAAACTATTATTTTCCCTTATCTCATAAAATAGATGACCAAGAGAGTGATGTATTGAATTTTTTAGGCCTCCCATTACGGGGTTTTAAACATGAGAGGTTTTTTTACCTTTCATTTGTATTATCAATTTACGTTTTATGAATTTCACACTACTATGGAATAATGTTTTATGTCACATTTATTTCACTATGGTTTCTCAGGTTTAATGTCATAAATATTTCTCCAAAAGATTTATATTTCCTAAATAACATAGGAATAATAAAACCTGTGGTTAATAAAGATCACAGTATATGAACATAAAATTTCTAAAGGAGATGAACATAGTTTATAATTTATGTGCTTGGACCAATTATTATTGATGTTTAATTTTTCGTAGCATTAAAAATGAGAATTTATAGTCAGTATAGTGGGGTTAGGATAATATTAGCGTAAATAGAATACTCACACTAGTTTTATCTATATAGATTGGGTGAAATATGTTTTATGTTAGGGAGATTTGGCATAAAAAGGCTATAGTGTATTGTTAAATAGATTTGATGAATGGTTGACTGATGAGATATTGTTCATAGTTATGGGTGTGTGGTTGTCACTATATGAATGAAATAACTTATATAATAATGTAGATAGCCTCAAGAGAGATACAAAATGATTATTTTCTAGGTTATTGTAGAAATAAAAAGGGCGATATAATTAAAAAAACATGGGCCATGTGATAATTAAGGTGAATTAATGTTCTCACTTCAATGAAAATGTATTTTAAGTAGTGATTATATATTTAAACGTTATAATTATTAGTTCATTTTTAGGGGGTAAAATATGGTATCCTAAATATGAATCAAAATAATAATTCTCTATGTCAATTTAATGGGGATTAGAATAGATTTAAATCATGTAAGATGTAGTTGAATCTAGGATTCAGGATGGTAAATGTATGATCATGATGGCCATTTTATAATTTTCTAATTATATATTCAACTATAACATTGTTCGTGACATAAATAAGTTAATGTACATTTTTTAGAAAAAAAATACTCTAGTATATATGGGTGAATTTGGAATCATAGATGATCAATATAATGTTGGTTTATATCTTATAGGAAGACAAACTCATTTCTAATATACCAGATTTTTTTTGATGACTCAGTTAATTAAGGAATGATGTGTGATGTATGGATGTAAATATTAAAATGGTGGTTTGAAAAATATAATATATATCCCACTATGAGTAGGAAATTTAGTGATAGTGAGAGAGTGAAGGTGGTTAGAGAAGATATTTTGGGTCTAAAAATATTATTTTAATCATCACAACATACCATTTAATAGTATGAAAAAACCACTTGTAGATATTATAATGTATAAATCTAGGGATAGAATAACTAAAATATGGGGGAGAATCATTGTATTTAAAATAAATGTTATTAATGAGAGAATCAAACCCATATATCTATCTTTTGAAATTTTATAATTCATATCCAAATACGAATATTGGGGGTAGCTCAACAATAATAATTACAGGGAAAACGGGGAATGTAATCCTAGAATTGTGTATCATAAGTCATGCACCCTTATATGGATCTGGATTTCACATAAAAAAGTAATGATGGATATAATATACCACACAATGTATCTTTGTTCATGTAACATAAGTCATGAACCCTTATACAATGAGGACATTTATCTTGTTGTTTAGTGTTATGGAACAAGTACATGAAAGCTTCCACATAGATCTGTATCATATATTGGATAGTTTATTTTATTCATTAGGAAATAATTAATAGGGACATAGGTCTGGTTGAATATCATTGTCTAATTACTCTCTCATTAAAGGAGACCATACCTTCTATGGTGGGACACTATAAATTTTTTTATAGAATGGCATGATGGGTCATATGTTATATGATTTATTTTTGGACATATATAGTTTTGGATGAGTAATTTAATTACATATATAAAGAATGATTGGGAAATGGGGGAACCCCACTCATGAGGAGATATATCTTGTATAGACCAATGATGTGTGATCAACACTAACATAAATAATTATATCACGTAGTGGAATCAGGAATTAAAGGTATTAAAAAATGAGATTACAAATAATGATATTTAAATCACAATATATGATAATGAATCCTGTAATATGACACATTATTTTTTTGTAAGCATGCCAATATAGATATTCTTCTTAGGTAGGGTTGGTAGAATGTTTATTAAAAAACATTATAGTTTCTAGAAAAATGTATTATTAAAAAGATCTAACTCTTATATAGGGTAATTACTCCATCATATATGTGAAATAATTAGAGGTATTTCATGGTGGACTATGTGTCATTTTGATTAATATCATGCGACAAGGATTCTTTTCCAGATTATATTCTTACTATCTTTACTTGTATATTATACTCTACTTGGGTGTGACCACTAGGGAATCTAATGAACATAAGGAGTCCCAAACAACCTGAAATAATTATGGGACTCTATGATAATTAGTTTCTATGTAAGAAAATAAAATTATGTCAAAATGGGGAATCCTTAATATAATTGGATCATAAGGGAGAGTGTAATATTGGTGTTCGTGGGATATTGTATTTATTCAATTATCCTCCATGATTTTCTAGTGAAAAAAATATATCCAACGAAAAATCATTGATATTTTGAGGTAATTTGATTTCACTAATAGGATAGGGCATGTTTGTTCTGCCTTTTTTATGGACCCTTGATGTACCTGCTGTGAATGAGATGTTCCAAACACTTGGAAGAAAATCATGAAGGATTGTGATATTTTCATCTTTCCAAAATCATATTAATGATGAATCATGTGCTAGGGTTTCTCACATATATATGATATATATTCGTTGAAGGTGATTCTCCTAGAGTAAACCTCCCCATGTAATACAGGTTCATGTAGGGTACCGCATATGTTCTTTAGTTTATCATATTATAAAAATGTAAATTATTACCTATAACAAAGGGTCATACAATGGGGACATTTTCATAGAGTTATTTTCATTAGTTCGATTTATATACAATGTGATTTGGGTTAATCCTAGTGTTTATCTCACTTTGGGTAACATAGCATTAGTTTTTTTTGGAATAAACACTAGGTTGAAATTCATGTATATTTGGATACACAATATTATCATGTACTTATATATAAAGATACATTTTCTAAAGATCATTATATAGATAAAACTCATAATGAAAGGATATTATCTTATCTTAATTCACATTAAGGGGAATGAACTTGAGGATACTATAATATTTGGCACCAAGAAAAATTAGGTTGTTATATTTGATTCTAAATCTATCATTGAGATAGGAGATGTATCCATCACTACATATCTCAAAACGTAGGGAATAAATACACATATAGTTACAAACCCTTTATTTGTGTTTTGAACATGGAGAGGGATCCCAAAATGAATTGAGGTATCTGGAACTAATAATAAGTGATTGGTGTTATACATAATTAGTGTGTAGAAATGTCTAATAAACATAAATAGGTATCTCATTGTCAAGGAATCATACCACCAATAGTTATTAAAAATAATGGGAACACCATATAATTGTATATTATGATGTAACAATACCTATCATGTATGATGAGATCATACACATTGGGGTGATCAGAAATTAGAGATTAATTTACTGGGTCTTGAAGAGGTCACTATGTATCACATAACATAAGAATAAGGTCACAAATAATTCTTTTAAAAGGATATGTTATCCTATAATAGGGTCAAATATTAGATTACCCAACACGAATTAATAGACTATATATTAAGTAAGTCTCGAATTCTTGTTAATCATGTGGTTGTGTTTATGATATATGATCATAGAATCACTACAAACCCTACTACATAGTAATCAATCAACAATTAGATCTTAAATTGGGGAATTTTTTATCTTATTTTTTTTTCTAATAGATGATTTTAATACACCTAAACTAAATAAATCATAAAGGAATCTATATATATTTTATAGAAAAAAATCATTTCATGCCATCACAAATTTTTTGGTAGATAGGGCTTGAACAACCATATGTTTTGAAGAATAAATACAAATAATCGGGACTATGTTACATACATATTGACATGATGTATCCCAATCATACTAATATTTTCACTCAAACAGTATCTCTATTATCATATAATTAAAACTTAGTTTTTGAAAAGAGATAAAATTAAAAGATTATGATGTTCCCAAGTAATACTATAATTTTTTTCCATTTTCATCAATTTTTTATAAAGGAATAAATGTGATTATTTCTAGTGGATTGTAATAGATTCATCGGATGATGTTATATATCACATCTAAAAAAACATCCAATATGATTATAAGATTATGTTGCTGGCATGTTCTTACAAAAATTATTCCATGCTATAATATGAATTACTCGAGTAGATAGTTTTAAAAAAAATGAGAATAATTAATCTGGGATGATCATTATATAGATATTAAATGGATTTAGGACAAATTATTATAATGAAGGATGTAATTTAATTTACAATTTGGAAAGTGGTTAATGTTTATTATTATCTGATTAAATTTATCATGTCATAGTATAACATGAATATAAAAATAAATAGCGTAAATATATATAGGATCATCTGAGTGTTATAGTACATAAAATAAAATTTATTCCATTTTTAAATACACATATATTTTGTATTTAATTTGTGGATAAATACTATAGATATTTTTTAGAGGTTTGATAATGAATATTTTAAAAACTAGAAGTTGTGTAATAGTATCTAAAGGGATATATATAGTTATTAAAACTAAATGAAACTTTCATTCACATGATCTATGTATTATTCAACTAAAATATTATTGGGAATATAAATGTATACTAACAACCACATGAAAAAAATACTAAAATCTATAGATATATAATGTTTGGCACATTATTTCACATGCTATATATGAGAAAATAGGAAATCTACCAAATATTTTAAAATTCAACAATGATTTACACCACCTATGTAATTTTTTTCATGTAGTTATGTGAAGGTAAAATCATAATTTTATATATTATGTAATATTTATCCTGATCTATGGTAGGGTAAAATATGAATCAATAGGCCTATTTAATGGTAATTCATAATTTTTTTATAAAAATACTGTAATTGAATAGGGTTTTTTTTATAATATTCTTATGTTTTTATTCATCATTCATTGTAATGTAATATATCCAAATGGATTATTATCTTTTATTCTGAGGGGTTGTCAATAAAGTAAAGGTGGTGATGGAATATTATTGAATTTTTTTTAGAAACACATTGAATAATTATTTTTCATGGTGAAGGGACATGTTAAATAAATGATCCATTATACTGTATGGAATTTTATATATTCATTTTAGTCACATATTCGTATTATACAATATCATTGGAAATCCACTATTTCAAAAAAAATCCATGATGGTTTATGTGGTTCTTCATGCATTCATAAAATCATATAAATGAATTTTAATGAATTTAATGTTGATTGATTTGATGAGGGGATATCGGTGCGGTAATTAGAATACCATGTTAGAATATTAATTAGAGTCTTCAGTTAGAATTAGTTATGAACACCTTGATATTTAATGATTTCATAAAATTTAATAAAATCTAATGATATTTATTGATTATGAAATTAATTACAACATTTAATAAATGAGATATATTATTAAAAATTACTGTGATACCAAATTTTGGTTGTATGGAAGAATAATATAATGAATAATTTTGATAAATCAAGAAGTATTGTTCAATAATACTAAGTGATTATACAACATATTTAATGAAGTGATAGAATTATACCAAATCTGGTAGATTTCAAGGAGTAAAAGTCTTATTGTAACAATTCATTTAATGTCTTTGGTGGAACCATATCAATCACGATCTTTTGATGATTTTCAATATTATATGAGATAATAATGTTCTTGAAGGTTTTGTACATGAAAAAACATTATGATCTACATATTTTTTGATGGAGGTCAATTCAAAATATCTATAGAATATTTATAATTCAACAAAAAAGTTAGATTAAATAAATAATATTCTATATATATTTCTTAAAATTAATCACGATGCATTATGAAAATTATGATATATTATAAAAAATTATTCTTATAATGTGGATATTATAACAAATATATTGAATTGTTGGGTAGGAATATGATTTAATGCATTATGATATAAATATATTGTAGTCCTTAATAATAGAAACATATTTTACAATTCATAGGAAATATTCATTCATTTTTTTGATGTCGTTTTATGCATCACATATTCATATTATTTTTCAAGTGATTATCATTTTCTTTTGTGCATATAAATTTTAATTAATTTATACCACTATAAGAAATTTTATATTATAAAATGAAGTTACATTTTGAATTTTACATATCCAAATTTACATATGATAAAATTTATGTACTTTTCTGAATTTAATGATTCTTTAATGAATATTGATAAAAACAATTTTTGATATACTATATTCTATTTTCTATAAAATAACTAATATGAATGCCCCATATCATTTAAGATTTAGTATTAAATTTACATATGAACAATTTTTTTGATTAATATTATTATTTCAATTTTACTTATCAATTGTCATTATTTACATAAAATATACTACTAATTTTTTAAAACACATTTTTTTATAAATTATTTTTAATTTTATTTTAATGATTTTCATCAAAAATAGTTATTTCTACTTTAAAAAATTGAGTCATGAAAAATATAGAGAACTTCTATAATAATATGTGTTAAATATTTTTAATAGTAACATTATATATTAAGATATTTTGAATTGTAACCATGGGTAATATTTTCTACATTGCTAAGGGTAAATTGGAAAACAAAGTTGAAATTGTGAGATAACATTTCAAAATCATCCCAACACATTTTCCTAATTTAAATGGATGGGTATACCAAATAATTAATCATCTGAACATTTATATTTTTTTTCCTTTTTTCCATTTTAATTTGAATATGAAATATATAATGTTTTTATTAAAGAGAAATATAGAATTCCTTTTTCTTTTTTTAAATATATCATATATAACCATATAAGGATACAAAAAAGTTGTTAATGAATAATAAAAGGTTATTTTGTAAATAATAATCTTGTTTTTATAATTTTAATATATGACATCTCATTTTCAATCTATGAGGTACGTTCTGGACCTCGTCATAGTTGACCTTCTTCCCATTATCTATAGTGGACTAATAAAGAATTGGGAGTATACCAATATTGTTGATGTGGGATTTTTTTTGGACTCTCAACTTCCACCATCTTTTCTGTATGATGGATAAAGATTGCACACCATGTATGTGGGTTACCCAATGTGTAATTGTTTCTAGTTACAAGTTATAAAAGGTGTTAAGCCATGAAAGGTCACACGTCATGAATGATTTAATTACACTATGTATGATTCAAATAATGGAATTTTTATTTGAGGTGACGGATTTTCCAGCTTACTTTATCACCACGGATTTCATAGAGAGTAGCCTTATTACATGTCATATATTGGCCCCTGAACAGTTTTTATAATAAGAGAGTGGTTGATTTGGTATTGGTTCTATTCATTAGTACCTTAGATAAAAACCTAATGCATTCACCCGGAGATTTTGGGACACAAATAATAAATTAGAATAATCTGTTGGATGGCATATATTCATTACGATTGTAGGGTTTCTTTTCATGTAATTTATATTTTTTATCATTGATTTCAATGGACCGTATTGATGCCCTAGGGTTGTGATATTTTATATAGTAGCATAAGTTGGTGATTCTTTATATCTAATTAAAGATCTATTGAGATAACTCATTCCAAATGACACTCCTGGGTTAAATGTGGTGTGATAGACATCATATCTTTATGTATGGGTTGTTTTAAATTTTATAAAACCCCTTATTTTCTATGTTGGATCAATCATGAGTTGTGGATGGGATTCTAAGGTCTCTAATGGGGTTTTTTGGTTTTTTTGTTGGTTTATCCCTTTGCGGGAATATACGACCCGAGATTTTAGGTATATGGTTCCATCTCTATTCTATAATAATAAACTCCATTTTTCAAGATTTATAATTTGATTTTTCATGTTGTAATGAAATTAATGTTATGTTGAAAGGTTCTTTCAAAGAAAAATGGTTTTCCGCTTGTTTTTTGATGAACAAAAATTAAATGGATACTTATGAAACATTAATATTGATTTGTGAAAATGAGCACATGGGATACCTTGGGTACATATGTCGAAGGTTTATCTAGAAGCCATTTTCCCTGTTTTGAGATTATCAGGATGTTTTCTCTTAGGGATTTACACTATTTAATAGGCTAATTGTTCTATGGGATAGATATTGATATATTACAGGGGTTTACTGATGGGGAATTCATATTCTTCCTAAGTCTATGTTCTACAAACTGGAATATGCACTTGAT
The DNA here is from genome assembly GCA_963277665.1 of Viscum album. NCBI lineage: Eukaryota > Viridiplantae > Streptophyta > Magnoliopsida > Santalales > Viscaceae > Viscum > Viscum album. Next base: position 48,058,794 of record OY728143.1, on the reverse strand, counting down.
TTATCGGTGTATGATTAGTGTGATAGTATAAACTACAAGGATCCCTTGTATTGATACCTATGTTTACGAATCTATTTTCTACTGCATGGATTTCTAAGATAATCTTATATTAATGTTATAAAAACTTTTTTTGTTGACTATGATAAATGGAAATGTTATCCACATTGTCTATATAACTACTTCAATGCTTATCATGCCATGTATTGTCATACAGATAGATAGAATTGAACACATGGAAGGGATACTACTATGCCTATCATCTCACACCCTACACACCTCCTAGGTGGTGTATGGACCTTTTTATGTCTTCAAATGCCAGGAAAGCCAAAGTGATGTAGTGTTTCGGTGAGGTATGTGTCAATTAGTTTGGGGTAGCAGGTTTTGAGATAATGGGATTTTGTCCATGCCATCACATAGGGAAATTGTTGGTTTTTTTCTTTACTATTGGACACTTTCTTAGGGGTTTGACTACTTTTCCAGTTGTATGATTTTTATATATTTTTACTTCTACAACATATATTTTCTATTTTTCCTTCGTCTTCTATTCAATTTTTTGTATACATGTATTATGTGGGTTTTCATAGGTTTGAGGAAATCGTTCCCTCTCATATGTTTTTTGATGCCTGGGTACATGACAACGTACCTTATTGATCAAGAACTCCATTAAGGTATGTAATTAAAAAAGTAATCTAGAAGGATTGAGGGAAATATGGGTCAGTTTTTCAATTAATTTATTTATAATTTTTAGTACTGAAAAAATTTTCATAAATAATTATAAAATGATTATACATATCATGTGAAAATGGTTGAAGAAATGAAAAAAATAGGAAAAAATGTATTTTTTGGATTCCTTATGATATAACATGATTTTAATGGTTAATAGTTTTTTGATAATTTATTTTCAATAATTTTACATTATAATTATTTTTCTATCTTCACGCCTTTAAAATTACTTAAAATTAATATTGTAAAAAAAATATTTATGAAATTTTATGCTAAATAATATTTTTTTACTGTATTTTAAATTCATAATAATAATTAAATATCATAATAAGCAATTAAAAATGGTCTTGATTCGCATAAAATCTCCTTTTATGAGCCAATTGTTAACATATATTTAAAATTATAACCCATTATTATTGAATTTTTTTACCATGGTTATTGTAAAACGAAGTTTACCATGTATAAAAAAATATAAGGTCAAATTTTCTAATTAAATATATCTAAATATTATTTAATTGAAATATTTCAACCTAATAATATCTCAAATTTACATATATATATTTTTTATGCATTTTTCATGATTACGAAATAATGTTATTTTAATCTCTTTTGAAATTAAAAGTGTTTCCAATCCCCTTATTATACAAGGAACCCCATACTTTCCCTTCATTAAAACACTTTGAACCATATATATCTACTAAAACCTACCAAATTACCTTATGAAATTCCCTATACATTATTATTATGTCATATTACCCTTGATAGGCTATTCCATGGTGCCTAAATAAGGGGTATAATGGTGGCCTACTAGAGAAGATATAATCATCCTACCTATCCTCATTCAATTTGATTCTTATAATACTTATTATAAATATATGATATTATTATTAAAATAATTAACATAATATTCTAAATATAGATAAATTTCAATATGATTTATAAATAAACTTTATTATACTTATTTTCCATTGAATTTTTCATAAAATTATTGCTCTTCTATGCATGTGGACTACCACCTCCACATATTAATCAAATCAATTTCTATCACCATAATTTATGGATTGTTATTTTGATTAGTTTAAAGTTTAAATATGATATTTAGGAAAAAATTACACTTCTGAAAATATAATATAATAACAAACCTAATAAGATCTGTATAATTAGAAAAAGAAAATGTTGATTGTGCGTACGTGTGGACTACCATATCCATTAATAGATTTGGTTTATTATTCACTTCATATTTTCACGGATTTTAGTTAAGATATATTTAATGTATGTATATTTTATTTTTGAAATAATTATTAATATTTAGTTAAAAACTATTTATTTTCATTATTTTATTATTTTTTTTAAAAAAATTAAACAACTTTCGTGAAAACATATGGCCTACCTTCTCCATATATACTATAAATCGATTTTAGATCCCATAAATTTATAGATGATTATAAATATTTAAAAAATTTATATAAATTACATATATATATATATACATACTTATTAATATTATTAAGATTTTATAACCATGATAATGGTTCATGGACCAAAACTACCAAACTAAAACTTTCATGAAAACCAAAACATTTAACACCCATAAATGATGATTAAAAAATGAATTATTAATAAATGGGTGTTAAATTGAACTAAGTAGAATTATATGAAATTATAATAATTTGAATTACTCATTTACATAACTCTAATATAATTTAAATTTATTATAAATACAGATAGATAACTTTAAATAAAATTATATTAGGAGGGAAGGGTCTCTAGTCTAACTTTTTTTGTCTACGGTTCATGAAAAATTCAACACTTATTACCATTACATTGTGTAGATAATTTACATAGATAAAATTTATTATTGTTTTAATTAAAATTATATAGAATTTAAAATCCATATATGGTTCTCTATTTCATCAGTCTTATATTTATATATTCCCAATTTTTTAAGGGTTATATGATACAATTTCATTGATTAAGGGAATTTTTTATTATTAAGTTTATGGTGATGAAATTCAATGGTCAATCCTTTCAAAAATCACAATAATTTTATTTTCCAATTGATTTCATGGAATTTAAAATTAAGAGTATATTTTTTTCATGGACACTTAATATTTTAAAAAATTGGTTTCAAGAAAAAAATATTATTTCTTTCTTGGTTGGGAATATTTTCCCCCTTTTCCATGTTTCTTTAAAATATTTTTCAATAATAATTTAAATATTATACAATTATTTGATTAATTTATTTTTTGATGAAGTAAAATCATTTATATGTTTGTTTAGAATAGATATACTAAACATTTATTAAATGAGTACATTTAGGATTTTAAATAAAAAAGATAAATTAATACTTTTTTAATGTAGATGGATTGAACAAAATTTTCCATCATCACGAACAGTCATTTATTTGATGATTACTTTAATAGTTCCCAATTTTTTTAAGAAAAATTTTACACTAATTTTTTTAACTTTTTTTAATAAATAATTACAAAATGTATACAATATTTTCCCCAAAAAATATTCCATGTGACATTTTAAAGGAAACATAATTTTTGATGAAGAAAATCATTTCATTTTACTTTTGAATTTCTTGGAACATGATCCTACGATTTCATAATTTTTATGTCTTTGAATTTTTTATCATAACTATAATGATATATTAATGAAATCCATTTATTTTTCTATGATTAATTCGATGCTAAATTATTGAAATGATTAAGAAATTGTTTTCATTTCCATGAGAAATAGTATAATCAAATTGTTTTAAAAACTTATCATAACCATGTGAATGAATTATAATTATGTTTTGGGTGGTCCCATAATTATATATCCATCCAATTAATTGGATAAAATAAATATCCCATGAGATAATATTTATTGAAATAGAGAGTAAACCCCCTTTAGTAAGGGAATCTTTCTACTTTGATAGTATTTAGAGTGAACATTGAATAAGGACATGGTAGAATTTGGATTGAACCCAATCCATGATGACAATCATGGATATGATCCATGACTAATTTAATGATTTGTTTTAATTGTGTATGTGTAAAACTAATGAATTTTTAAAATATTACACTCTCATAAATTATGCTCTTTGTTTCCCTTATGGATAATATATTATTAACTACTGAGATTTATTCCCGGATTATAAAATATGAACTATGATATGTAGGTTAAGTTTTAAAAAATTTAAATTTATTTTATATTACAATTTTTATGATAAATTATATTGTGTTCCTTGTTATTACTGATTTTCCCTTACTTAACAATTAAGACCGTCGATTCTTATGATTACATTCCTCAGGTTAGGATGAAAATATTTAATTATGTGTTTTTTAAAAATAATAATATGATAGAATTTATTTATGTGACATACTAAATATCCTTCAGAAAATAATAATACTATGTATCAAATATCTGAAAACACTAATCCATTATGGTTCTAGATTTGATAATAATTTTATGCAATGAATATTCATCTATTCAGGTGTCATATTGGTCTGTAAAAAATATGCTTTTCTATAGATGGTATAAGAGAAAGGATTGGTTTCCTTTTTAAATTTATATATGAAAACATTATCGAGTAACATTAGAATAATCATTTGAATATGATATCATATTTTTTTTGGTAAATAAATATTTTTGGGATTCTGAGAAATGAATCCTTTTTTGGATAATAAATTTCATTATAATTTCATACTAGATTCATCTAGGGGTTATATCCACAAAAATTGTTCTTTTAGTATATATTGAAAATCATATAAGTATATAATATGTGTTCCCTCACTATGTACCTATTTACACACTCCATGTGATTTGGTTTTGTTGACTCATGTTTTATTTATGATTATTTTTGAATAATTTGGATATATTATAACCATTGATGACCAATGTTAAACCTAAGGTGGCATAGATTAATAATAAGTTGTCAATATTTAGAAATGTGATACTTTATTATCAACAATTTTTAGTTTTCGCCAAAAATTATTGTTTTCTATACAATGAGTTTTTTTTTCATTCAATGGTTATAAATAATAAGGAAAAATTTAAAAATTTATTATGATGGATATTGGAATGATTTCCCTCATGATAAAAAAATGAAATGGGTTATGAAATGCAGAACCTTGTGATTATTTCTAATAAGTTACCTAAATATATAATAAAAAATAACAACATGGGTGAATATCCAAACAATATTAATAAGAGAAAAATTCAATTTCATGATGGTCAATAAGAGAATACGATTCCTATTCAAAAGTTTAGAGAATATACGAAGAAGAAACTGAAGAAATAACTCAAACGAATGAGAAAATTTTTTGGGGGTAGAAAATGAATACATATAATTAGTAATTGATGTGAAAAAATTATAATTTTAATCAAAATATAACATATATAGTACAATAACTCATATGTGGTGGAAGAAGGGAATAATAAATGCTAATTACATAATAAAAGTACTAATAATTAAACAAATGAAGGGACGTATTTTATATCAATCAGTAATTTGGGGTAATTTGAAAATTATTGTATTCGGATTGGATTATAATGTGGTACAAGTGTTGTATCAGTGATATTTCGGTTATATGAATTAAAAATCAGTGACATATTATTATATAGTAGTTTTTATTTAAGGATTTGTATGTATATGTTGAATGGTATTGATAACCAAGAAATATTTTATTTTGTTAACGTGGTATATTTTGAAATTTACAAGATTGAGAGATAGATTAACCTCATTAAGTTCCCTAGGTATAGATCATATTTTTTTAGATTAGAAAATTAGAAAATTTTTATTAATTAAATTTGAGAGTATTGGTGATCCTAGAACTAATTAGTGATTTATTGATATTGTGGTATATGTTTTCTCTAATGCAGTTTATTGTATTTTTATAATTATAAATATATGTGTTAATATGCAATTTTGTTTATTTAATAAATAATAGGTTTTTTTGGGATGAATTTTTGATTTCACTGTGGATTTATAGATTTTTCTAATGGCCATATTTTTAAAAAAATATATGATCAAGGTATACTCTTTTATTGTGACTATAAGCTATACATTATGTTTTTTGGGTAATTAATGATATGTTTATTTCAGAAATATACGTACATTTTTTATAAAATTTTTTAATTTGGTATTTTTTCAGACATATTTATGATGTGTTTTATGGTCATAATCTTTTATAATGGTTTACATTGAAATCTGTATATTATTATAATAAATTAATGTTTTATTTGACCATATTGAATATTTGTACTAAATCATGTTGGTTTTGGAAAACATCTAGAGATAAAGGAAATCTATTTTAAGTCTTCTATAGATATTATTATATGATAAAAGTTATTTGAAGGAATCTATCATAAAAACAATGTTAAATATTTACTACATGGAGTCATAGATGAAGTAAAAGTTGATCAATGAACAAACAAATGAGGAGAATTTTCATCTGATGTGGAATGAAATTAAGTATTTATATTTTATCATGTTATATATATTGATAGTAAAATTATTTATGAGCATTAGTAATTATATAATGAAAAAAAATTATTTTATTTTACATCCACTAATTATGAATTTATGGTCTTCTCACTCCTCATTGATTTACGGTTTCTTGTTCATTAGTGTTATCATAATCATGCACTTTATCAATCTATATTATTCCTTGATAGATAAATTCTTATTCCATTTTAATGTTGTGACTTCCCATTAATTATTTAATTAGTTGGAAACCTGATTATGTGTTATTTGGGGTATCCTTTATCTTTCCCACTTTCATATTTTAATTGATGTTTTATTATCCCTCAGAATGAGGTGGCGTCTCAAAAAAGTATAATATAATATTTAAAATTTTATGATGAATATAAAATTACCTTGGAAAATAATTAATAGCTGAAGAGTATAACAAAAAAATTATTTTTGAATAGTAATAAGTAGGATAGGTTTTCTAACACGTAACAAAACACAGAAAGAATATTCAGATATATTATAATATTATTATTTTTAAATTTTAAAATGTTAAGAAATCGATTGATTTATAGGTAATAATAATTGGAATTTAATTATGAAATAAATTTATGATTGTACTAATCCAAAAAAATTAATTATTAGATAATTATAATGAAGAAATAAATTTTTTTTTGATGGTAATGTATTCATTATAAATGAATTTTCATTGAGAAAGATTGTTATATAATTTTTTTCATGAAAAATATAATTAATTATTTCTAATTTTATAAAATATATTTTATAAAATAAATAAAAATTTAAAATCATCAAAAATAAATTAACATAGGCTTATGTTTTTGGATTTTTCTAAATTTGTTGACTTTTTTGTGAATAGTGGAAAAATACAAATTATTTTAAGTATTATCATTTTTATCATTAAATATAGTAATTTAGAAGAACTATTGTCTTTAAAATTTGACAATAAACTGAAATAAGTTCTATGTTTCTTAGAATAATATAATAAATTTTCTTTTAATTATCTATTTCCTTGATTTTGATATAATTAAATATCAATGCTTAAATAAAATTATAAACAATTATTTATTATGTTTTCATAATTTATATTATAAATAATTTATTAAAATTATAAGTATTGAATATACAAAAATTATTTATATTCATAAGTTTCATTTTTATAAAATATAATAATTTTATAGATGGTCATTATGAATAGTAAAATTGGTATATTTTTATCACCAATGTAATGATAAAATAGGTAATGTAAGGTAAAATATATGAGATAAGGTCTCTAATATCAACCCAAATCAGTACTACTTTTCATTAGATGATTATATTTCATAAATATTCATCCAAACATATATAATTTTGCTTCTTTCAATTTACATTTCATTGTGACCTCTATATTATCTTCTGTATAAAATAATAAATGTTACTCTCTTGCATTGAAATATCACACTTCTATTAACATGATGATAAAAATAATTTTTTAATGAATATTAGTTTTCATTTTTAAAATAATAAATTTTTTTGTTATTTATTTCTTTATAATTTTTAGTGATTATAAAATAACATTAAAATATTATAATACACTAATAAATTTCAGGTGAATGAATTATAAAAATAAGCGTAAATTATTTTAAAAACAAAAAATTAATATACCTTGTTTGAATGATGGTGAATGATGAATTTAAAGTCTCATAATAATTTATTCATTATTCTTTCATAGATTATATTATCTTGTAAATTTATCATGACATCAATAAAATCTATTTAAAAGAAGAGTGTGAAAAAAAGAATTAATTTTATTTTATGAAAAGTTTAAATTTATAAATTATTTAAAAATAATGAATATCAGTCAATAGGATAAGTATTTTGATGATTTTAGAAAAAAAAATCATCTTTATAATTCCTGATAAAATTATTATATTACTAGTAAAATTAATGCCCATACACATTGAAAAATGTGTCACTCATGTTAAGGATAAAACATGTTTATCGAATGATAATGCATGAGATGAGGGTTCATTTGATGATTAGAAATGTCTTAATCATATTTTTTCCATTTTTCACCTACAAAAACATCCCACCGTTTAATATCTATCTATTTTGAAGAATTTTTATTTATCATAAAATTAATATATTTATATATTTTATGAAATGCATGTGTGTATTCTCCCAACATAAAAAGGGAACTCCTCAATTATCTTCATTAAAAAAAATTGGCCAACATTTCATACTAAAAACCTACCCAATTTCATTATAAACATCCAAATATGAGAATTATATGTGTTAGTATCCTTAAAATACCATTCAAACATTCATTCTTAAGGGATCTAGAGGAGGCCTACCGAAGTAGAGGTAATCATGGGACCTTACCTCATTTAATTTATTTCTTCATCAAAATCCAATAAATATATAGGGTTAATAATGATATAATAAATAAATTATTGTTGAAATACATATATTTTATTATTATTATTATTATTAAAACACTTTTATTTATCCTCAATTCCATCATATGATAAGTGAAATTTTTATTTCTGTACATGTGTGGAATACAGCCTCTTGGTAGAAAAAAATTTAATTTTTCATCACCATATTTAATGGATTCATATTATATTGTGATCAATTTTTATATTTTATATTGATTAAATTATTAAAATTCATGATTAATAATTTCATACATACCTTTTTACATTCATATCATTTGGAAAATGATCATGTCGCTTGTGGTTTTATGTGGAATAACACTTGTACACAATAATGTGATTTAATTTTCAAATATGTTATATATATATGGTAATAATTAGAGAAATAATTTATATTTATCATAGTTTATATTTATTTATGGTTATTTTATGATACAATAACATTAAAAGTTTTTGAAAACTTTTCATTGGAAAATGGAATCAATGTTCGTGCATACGTGTGACTTACCGTCCCCATGAACAATGTAAATTACTATTCTACCACTAACTAATTTGGGTAATTTAAAATATTTATATAATTAATATGTGTGATAATTATATCATTATTAAAATTGTGTATAATATGGAACCATGATGAATATGCAAGTATCAATACTACTCTACTAAAACTCATGATAAAAATTAAATAGTTCACCCATGGAAAAAATAATTTTAATAAAGAATTTTTAAGAAATGGGTGTACACATTTTCTCAGTTGAATAAATATAATATTATAATTATTTATATGATTTTATAAATTATTTGAATAAATTCAAATTTAATATACAGAACATTGGATAACATTTGAATCTAGAAAAATTTTAATGATGTTTTTCTTTTCTCGCATTTATTTATGTGAATCATATCACATATTTACTAATTTTATCATTTTTGTTGTACATACTAACCATAAATGTAATTTATGATTATTTTCATTAAAATCATGTATAATTAAAAATAAAGGTATTTTTCTTTCATTTAGGGGGTATTTATTTAGATATTTCCAATTTTATTAGGATTTGATATTGAAATCTCATTATTTATCGATATTGTTTGTAATTAATTGTACGTTAATGATATTTTATAATCTAACTCAAAAAAATAAAATTAATTTTATTCTACAGTCATTATCAAATGATGTTTTCATGTTATAATTCCATTGTACCCACTCTTTTATTTAAAATTGTAGAGTAATTTTTTTAAAAAAAAATTCTTATTTGGAGGGGAATCATTTTCTTCTATGTAAATGTTTTCTTCATAACATTTCCATGAATATTTTTAATATTAAAATATGATTATTTAAATTAATTTTAAATATTTTTTAATTTTTAATAATTGGTTTGAATGATTTTTTTTGTATTATAAACAAGGTAATTTTTTTAAAAAAAATATGAGAGGAGTATTTGTTTATTCGAAAACAACATGAACATAAATTCTCACTAACATGAGAACTAATATAGTTGAATATTCATTTTAAAATCATTGAGGAATCTTTTCATAGAAATCTATTACCATAATATTTTTTAAATTCATAAATTTTAAATATGTAATTGAAAAATAAAAAAGGTATTTTCCTTAAAATAAATTATGCTAATTTATAAATAAATTTTAAAATTTTACTACATCCATTGATGTTACTAATGAATTATTGAGAATTAAATCCAAGAATTTTATCCTCATTATTTCCCTATATATCATATTATTTTTATGATGGGTTTTTTTAATAAATTGTTTGTCTATCCATGGGTAATAATTTAAAAAATTTCTGAAATTATTATGAAATATTTTTCTTATCCAATGCTTATGATATAAAATTAATTTATTATGATCCTTTTTTAAAAAAGGGAATGGAAAACTCTTATATAATGGGTGTCTTCTGAATTATATATATATATATATATATATATATATATATATATATTATGAATATTGTAAATATTCTGATCCCGTGATATAATAAGGACTAGAATGGGGAGTAATAAAATTCTATAAGGGACTCTGACCATTATTATACTCATATCAGCGAACTTATATTAGGAATATTTTATAAAAGGGAGTGAATCTAGTACATTATTATATTCTTATCCATGAGACTTGATTAAGGAAATTATTTCATATTATTATGTGTGCATCAAAAACTTATGTCTTATTCCAAAAGTAGTCATTCATAGATCTGGTTTTTCAATTCCATTATGATTTATATCTTAAAAACTATCAAGATTTAATCAATGATATAAGATTATGATATATGATATATTTTGTATGCTATTGAAACTGTATACTACTTTTATCATACCTTTATGTTCATGTTACAGTTAAGTGATCATTAAAGACACACATGTTTGTTAATATTGAGAATCTAAGGTCACCCCATTATATCTTTCATTTCCATGTGTTTTGAAAAAAGGTTTTATGAAGGGTATTTACATGAATATTAATATGTGGAATATTATTTTTTGGAGAGGCTTTATATATTTCTTGAAATAATATTTTTATTTTTGTAATATCTAAACACACTAAACTATTATGGTTTTGAAATGTACTGCAATATTATGTAAAGAATATTATTCAATGAATATTTATTAACTCTGTATGAAATATACATGTAACTAATATAATATAAGTGAAAAAAACAAAAAATATTTCATAAATATCATTTTTAAGAAGAACCTTGTCACTCTATAGTCTAACTAGATGCTGTTGGATTGTGATTAAGGAGCCTAACTATTACCTAGTGCATCAAAATAATGTTATCTAAAAAAAATTGGTAAATATAACAAAAATTACAAAATAGTTATATTCACATGTGTTTTTATTATAAATCCAAGTTCATTATTATAAAAATTGAAATGAGTAGCCTTTGGTAATGATCCTTTTATATTTAAAGTGTATTCCTCTCATTAATTAGTGATTCATACTTTTAGAGGATATGAGATGATCTTGTGTTGATTGAAAACATTATACAACAAAATAAGATGGATTTAACATAAAATAATGTTGTTAATTCACCCCACGCACACACAATGGCCTAACCATCTTCGAATAATATGTTTTATCAAATCAAGAAGATGTATAATGATCCAAAGCAGTTTTACATAATATTAGAATGTGTAATATCTTAATAATAGGGGTGATACAATTTTTTATGGAAATAATTATCACATCTATAGAAATGATAAACTTCTCTATCTCTAGTGACTTGGTCTGAATATGATAAATACTTATTCTATAGGGATTCTGTTATTTTTTAAATTATCTACCATGAATATTTTTGATAAGTAAAATATAGTTATTTGTGGATTGGAATTATGTTCTTTATTACTTTATGTAATGGATAATTTCTATTATAATTTCATGGGATTTAATATTAATAGAGAGAAATTTAAAAAATTTAAATGAATCAATGAAGGTTACAAAAATTTTGAATAATATTATCTTAAATTTTAGATTATTCAATTAGAAAACATAAAGATGGTTGATAATGAGACTATTGTATACTTACTCAAAATATTTATAAATATTCTAAAAAAAATTAGAATTTTTTGTGATAATTTATAAGATTTACTAATTTTTAATAATTTGTAAAAAAAATCGGATTAATTTTATTGAAAAATATTTACATGATAGGTAATAGAGGATATAATAGTAGATGAGTTACACAAACAAATGAGATATTTTGGGATGTAAAAACAACTATCTTATATAAATAATGAAAATTAGAAAATAAATATCAAAAAAATAATAAAATAAATAATTAAAGAAGAAAAAAATAAGAATCAAGTGATTATGACGGAGTGAGATTTGACTTTTGGAAAAAAAATATTTCTTATCTTCTTAAAAAAATAAATTTTATGAATATTAATATGATGATTAATATGGTAAATTATGAATAAATAAAATGTATATGATGGAATGGATGAAATCCAAAAGAAAGAAAATAAAATTGACAGGTAGAGAAGAGAAATCTAATTTTTTATCATGTTTCACTTTTTATGTTGAGTTGAATTATTTTCTTAATGAATAAAAATTCATGGATTTATAATTAACTGAGGAATATGGTCAATGAATAAACAAATAGTAATGAAAAATAAAGGGCTATTTCGAATTATATCTAAATAAAAATATAAATCTCATAAAATATTAGACCAAACTAGAAATGAAATATAAGGATTTACCAACTAAGAATGTTCTGTCTGATACAAATGAAACCTATATTGATAATAAAATAACGTATAAAATATGGAAGTTGGTGGAACATGAGAGGATGGAAGGTTATATTGAATAAAATATGACTATATGGGAAGAATAACTCATTAGGATATAAACTATGTTTATATTATTTTCAAATGAGATAAATAAATCCCAAAAAAATATTATATTTCAACCTAAATTTTAGATTAGTTATCTCAAAATACTAAGAGGTAATATCCATATAGACCTGAAAAATTCACTCATAAGGAACCTCAATTAAAAGCATTAATTTTAATCAATATTATACAGAAAGAAAATATGAGGAGGTTTAGACCAATAAAACTATAAGGTGATCAACCACATACAATTATCTAAGCATCATACCATGGATTCCAATCCTCCATAAGAAAAAGAACAAAAAAAATTAATGAAATATTTTCATATAATAATTCCATAATATCAAGAGTTAACATAATTGATTAATTTTTCAAGGGTTCTTCTAGTTTTGTGGAATATATTGGCAAAAATATTTTTTCATTTAATATTTTATTTTCAAGGTATCAATAAATTGTAAATGGTGGGGATCTAATGATAATCTAATGAAATATATCAAGGGAATGTGGATTTTTAAATGAATGAAACCATATATAGGAAATTAAAGCATAATTCGATGCTACATTGTATAAAATATATGGGGCACATGATCATAAATAATAGATATACTGAAATAAACACACTAGATATGACATTTATTATTATGAAAATATTTAATTTCATTCTATGTATTTCAACATGACTTGTGATATGTGTAAAAAAATATGATTTGACCCAGTGGGGGATCTTCAAAATAATTTTAAAATAGTAATTGATATCCAACATCAAGGAGGAAGATGAAATGGATTCAAAGGATAATGGATGTTAGGTATTACATATGATTATGTTTTCATTCATTATACGATGTCAAAAAATAATAACAAAATAATACATTAGGGGTAATGTATATGTGTTTAGATAAGAAATTGTAGAAGAACGTGTGGTAAATATGTGAGCAAGATAGGGATGATATAAAGTGTTCAATGAAAATATTTCTAGAATATGGTTTATAATTGTCTAACTCCACATAGCCATCCCAAGGGGTAAGCAGGACATAAACCTCATTGGAGGGCTAGCCTAGGTTGGTGGTGTATGGGGGAATCTGTCCCCTGAACCATCATCTCAGAACCACGCTCTTCTCTACATCTGTTCATATTCACCATCACATAAATACCCATCGGTTGTGTAATTTTCCTCGCCTGTAGTAATCGGTAATAACAATGACACCTCCTTGAATCACCTCACGAAACCTCATCTGAGAACCATTAAGCCTCATATTGTCACGTTGATGTCCGTATATTGAATAAGGGGTACGGACATGCATTTTAATCCACTAGTGGGAATCACATAGCCATCACCTGAAAAAACCATATTCAGCATTGTTGAAGCTCGACATGAGTACATCATCCACAACAAGAGACTTCTATCACCATGGATCCTAACCAATGATATGGATGACCAGCATGTATGATTTTTCATCCCATTAACCTTTATGAAGTCCATATGGGTGTAGATGATAATTTGTGAAAACTTTCACACTGATACTCACTATTACACTACTATAAATTCACCACTGACCGATAGTACATCACAGATTCCACTATCCCATGAGAGGACAGATTACAGATAAAGTGGAATCCAACCCCAAATGATTGTAGTTCAAATGTAAGGATCCAGAACACCCAAATAGTTCAAGTTTTTTTCTTTTCAAATTCATCGAGTCATGGGGTATTTGGATTCCCAAGGATCATAGCTTTGATAGAGTCTGATGGATCACCCTCAATTCTAAAAAAAATAGTTTTTTCTCCAGCCAATTGGACGATCTTGTACCCCGGGTGTAGAATTCCACCTGTATATGGAGCCAATATCATATTCTTTTCATTTAGTTTAATTTTATTTTTTGTATTATAATTTTTTATTTTAGTTTTATATAATAAATCGATTATTTCATTCTTTTTAAAACAAATTATTCAACGCAATTCATCCATTATTATTATTATCTTCTTCTTCTTCTTCAAGTAATTACTACTATTTCTATTATAATTACTATTATTATTTTAACATTCATTATATATTATATACATTTAATATTCCTTCTAATTTATTTTATTTTCCCTTTATTATTAAATTTTATTTTATTTATCTCTCTATATCTCCTTCAATATCTCTCACTCATCCGCATTCTTTATAACTTATTCATTAATATTCTCAACCTCATTCCTTTTATTTTCTCATTACTATAATTTTTATTTTATTTTATTTCTTCACTTATTATAATTACATGATATGATCTCTTATCTATGAAAATGATGGGATGACTGAATGCATGGTATGGGGGAGGTGAAGGTGTTCATGATTTTCATTCATAAGGTATATATTTATATTTGTTGTTGATTTTAGTAGTATGCATGGGTGAAGAGAATATCACAATGTGGTGGCTACAGTCAATGCCTTACATCTTAATATATTTCTATTCATTAATTTAAGAACTTTTCTTGAACATTATTTGATTTTTCTTCAAATTATAAATTTGATTTAATCAACGGTTGAAATGGAATATATAAAGTTGGGTCATGAATGGTGGTCCACCCTCGACCAAGGAGTGTTATGAACATTGATTATATGATGAGGCATAGACACATTTTTATAGGAATTCAATGATTCCAAAATTTATAAATGAAAATAATATTGATTCAATTTGAAATTTCATGTTTGAATTATCAATCTAAAATCAAAATAATAATGTAGAATAATGATTGAACCCAAAAAAACTCAAAACCAAGTCCTTTCTTCTGAAATTAATTCATTTTAAATTTTCATATTTTTCTAAATTCACAAACATCATGTCGTTCCATAAAAAACCCAACAATGTTTATGAGTATTTTCATAAAATATTTATAATAATAATAACTGTAGTTTTAGAGAAATAGATATTGAAGATGAACAAACTATGAGTCTCACCAAGTGAGTTGAGTCGGGTTATCCATTATACTACACTATGAAAATAATACTTATTTTTCTACACCCCATTAAAGGAATTTATAAAAACTAGTGTTTTTTATATTATTTAAATAAATATTTCATTCAACATTTATTATTTCATAATTTAGGAAGATTTAATTGCATTTTCAAAAATAAAAATAAAAAAAGATGTCTTTTCTACAATGTTATCAAATAGATATTAATTTTAATGGAATAATTAGTAACCAGTGGAAAAATAGTAGCTATATAACTTTTCCTATAGGAGAATGTATTTTCTCATTGGCTAAAGAGATCAGGGGATCCCAGTGCTAAATTTGTAATGGGAAAGAATTCAAGGACCACATCCAATATCTATAGAACACCATCAAGAAACTAATGGTTGAAGGATTGGCTTGAGAGATAACAGAATTCTAAAAGTATATCCAATATGATTATCAATGTGATTCAAATAAATTAGAAGAATGTTAATTGTTTAATCCAAACAACTTTAAAGAAGTTCCTCCAAAACATTTCTTTGATAAAGTGGAAAGGTACTTTCCTAAATAAAATATTCAAGTGATTTTAAATGTTTTTCAAGACATATAATTAAAAATTGAATAGTTAAGTCTCTATATCCAGGAACCATTAGAGAAATATAAACATGGTCTCTAAGATAATCATCTTGTCTACTATATTTTACAGAAGGTGGACTTCGTGGAAGACTTTCATGTTGATTAAATTTTGGATATCCAAAAAAAACTAAATATATTTTATAGGGTGTGTGATGAACTAAATGATGTAACAAAACCTTGTATGGAAGAAGATCCATCGCCATTTATGGAATACACAACTCAAGTGGTGGGATTTGATGTAATGTTAAATGAGCCTGACTACATCCCTCCACCCATTAACATCCAACTCCAATAGGGAATCTCTTCAAAATAATTGATTGAATGAGTCTAACATTTATATAAATATAAATCTAATAATTTTAATAAAATTTAATAATGAATAACTCCATATTATTTTGAATTTTTCAATTTAGAAAATATTTTCAAATACTTAGTGGGGGAAACAGAAATTGGACCTTCAACTATTGATAAACACATGTGATCACTTCTTTAAATGAAAACTAATTTATAGAATCCAATGAGAAAAACCATGTTGGTGTTCCTAAGAAAATTAAAAAATTGTCTGATCATATTGATACTGATAAATTATATATTAAAATTTTAAATTAAAAATTTTTTCAAGTAAAAATACTATCCTTTATCCCTTTTATCGTTCTAGTATTGTAGTCTACATTAATCTTATAACACCATAGAAAGTTTAGGTTTTACAAGTAGAAACCAAAAAAGAAGATGACTCATACTTAAGCATACACACTCTATGAAAGTTATACCTAATTGTGAAGTGTGGTTTTGTAATCTATATCCATGGATCATTCCTAACCAAGGAATATTAAGCCCAAGCTAGTAAAATCCACATGTGATCATTCAAATCAATGAAAATAAGTCAACTATAAGAAATTTGATAATAGTTTCTACATTTCTCAATAGTATGTAAAACATTATGTGCCCACTTGGGGGAATATATCATTATTTATCATAAAAATTTCGTTATTGGATTTTAATTTTAATTTTTAGAATGTAGTCTAACATCAATCTCACTCCTTCTAATCATTTTTACTATAAATAAAATGATTCTTATACTTAATTGGGTAATTGTATTTTAAAGGATCGTTACGAAAAAAGGTACCCAAAAATTCACGTAAAAAATAGGACTATGTTTCATGATGAAGAGAGTTAACTTTTTGCAAATAAACTTTTTGACTATCTACATTTTTTTCCAACAAAATTTTTTATACTTTAATTTGATATATCTTAAGAATTAATATATTATATTTTAATTGAATATTTAATTAGACCTGAGTTTCTAAAGAATTATGTGATTCCATGTTTTATATTTCCAATATCAATGATATTTATTGAGCATAATGACAAAATTATATTATTAAGGTGAAGTGTGGATACTAAAATGTCGACTCATGATTTGATGATATTCATTAATTCATGTAAACGAAACATTCTTACCATTTTTCATTCCTTGACATTATAAATTTATATTAATTTACTGGTTGTTATTAATCATTCCTTGAGTTATTGTCCAATATCATATTCTGATTCGTGAGATTATTTCTAGACAAATTATTTCCTTTTTTCTTGAATATAATTCTTGAGTGATAATTGGGAATTCCACAAGCTCGAACATTCATATGATATTCTCAAAGACATGAGTACAAAAAAAACACATTTAAACTTATTGAGGAATATTTTAATAAACCAATAATCATTAAAAGTTCATCCATTATATCAATCCTATTTTAATTGTATCGAGTCCATAAATGAACATCGTTGGTATTTTCCAAATTTGAAGATATTTTTATACATTCATACCCTACTATTAGAATTTTCATGACATTTTATATTTGACGTGTGGGGTGAAGGGTGTCATAAAGGATGGGATGAAATACATGTAATAAAAATCTGTGTCGATCTTAATTTTGGAATAAAGTAGTGTTGTTGATTCATTCATGATAATTTTTTATTTTTTCCTCTTGAATTTCAAAAAAAAAATTAAAAATAGAACTAGAAAATGAGAAAAATGGGGTGTGATTTGGGAAAACCAAAAATAAACCTCACTATACCTATGATTTTTATCGTATGTGGTCAGGTGGTGGATGTCATGTTTATTCTAATCATGTCATACAAAAAATGAACCAGTTATTTGAAATAGGAATAAATTGTATACTAATAAAAAATCATAATGGTCCACATGTAAATTGTTATTCTATATTTGATTATATGGCCCCTAACCCATGGTTACCAGATAAGTACTTGAAAATTATTTGTATTTTTTGTAAATTCCTCCAATAATAACACAACACTTATTACAATCCATGAGCATTTACAGGTCTAGGTGCTGGAGGATTATAAAACACCTAACATTTATCTAAGTAAAATAAAAAAAGAAAATTCAAACTATGCTTCGATGTGAGATAACTCCAAAAGATTCTATTTCATACTTATTGATTCTTTAAATCTTGTGAAAATCATTAAAAATACTTAAATGGTCATCTCAAATTTCCTGTAAGGGGATTTAGAATTGTTGGAATTTTTTTTAAAAATTACAAAATAAATCACTTTTGAAAATTGTTTATTAATTCCTTTGTTAATACCAAATAAATACATTTAAAAATACCTTGTGGAAATAATATTGAATTTTTTTACATATTGAAAATACATTGACATTTTTAAAATTCATATACTCAGAATTTCATTAAAAATAATATAGTGATACTTTTAAAAAATTCAAAGCATGATTTTGAAAACAAAACAATGGGTCTACATGAATGATTGAAGGTTGTGTTGGGCCTACCCATTAATTTAAGGATATATTCACTATGCAATCCACTACTTTATTTACAATATTCATGAGATATATTTTATTTAAAAATATTTTATGTTTTCATTAAGTATACATAAATTTTTTGCTGGGTTTTATTACATTAATAAGTTGAAAACATTTTTAATAGATTTAACTATTTATTTAAATATATATATACATACTTTCCCAGGAATGAATCTACTATATTTGAAATAATCAAATGATACATTTATTTCTTTTTACATGATATGAGATTAACTATAAATCATAATTTGCAATCATAAAAAATATAATAAAAAAATTCTTTGAAAATAATTTCTACAAAATAATGATTAATTCATAAAACACACATGTTTCCTAAATAAAAATACTATTGCATGCATGGTATGTTCTGGGATAAAATTATGGCCATATATTTTAAATGAATTCCATTATATTATATTCACCTTTCACACATGACATGATAGTTTCAATTTTATAAAACTATAAATAATAAACATATAATGTAATTATGACATAATGACAAATTTTTGAGATAATCATTAACAATATAGTTAAGTTTATATTATCATTATTTTTATTAAAAAAAATTAATAATATATCATAAAAAATAATAATATTTCAATTGATTAACATAAAAATATAGTTTATTTTAAAATAAACCTTTAAAACTAATTATAAAATCCTCTTTGGAATATTGTAGTATAGATGATCTGAGATAAAAAATTTCTCTTCTGATAATAAGAGAGATTGTGATATTGAAATTTTAATCCTAGTGATATATAATTTTTAAAATGGAATCATTAGAAATAAAATAAAACCCCATACAAAAATTCGTAAAATTAAAATCATAATTTTGATATAAATACACAATCTTTATCTTGATAATGATTTTAAAAACATCATGGAAAATCAATAAATTTCTTCACAAATAAATTTTTAAAGAAGAAATTATTGGAAAATGAACTAAAATAGTCACATATGAAAAACCAAAAATCATAAATTTAAAATAAATATTTGACATATTTTCCCAGACTAAAATAAAAATTATAGAAAATGAAATAATAAAAATACATGCCCATTATTAATTTTGTAGTGTCTTCTTCTTATTTTTCTTTATGAAAAAACACTTTAACTATTACAATCACAACCTCACTCTCTCACACAAGATAAAAATAGAAACATTGCACTCACCCTTACTAGACACACGCACACAGTTCCACTATGAATACTGTAGAGGAGTGTTAAGAATCTATATTTTTTTTAATAATTCACTGAATAATATAGCATTTGGAGAAAAAACCTCCAAATAAAAATTTTGAATCTGATGAAAAGTCTGAAAAGATAAGATGAAAAGTATCCTACTGAATATATGAAATCATATACTTTCATTAGATTATAATACAAAAAATATTTTTTTTGTATTATGTCTTATAGAGATATTTATTTATATAAAGTCTTTTATAAATAATAATAGGAATTTTCAAATAATAAAATTAAATTATCAATTGAAAATCAGAGTTTATTATTAATGAATAATGAATAAATATTTTTTTACAACGATATACCAAAATAATGTAAAAATATCTCATGCATTTAAAATATAAAAATAATGAAAAATGGGCATATGTTAAAGAAATTAAAAACAACAGATTTTGATAGATGCATCAAGTGTAAGGAATTGACAAATATAGTAATTAAAATCACAAAAATACAAATTTAAAATAATATTAGGATACCTAAAAATGAATCAATAATAATTACTTGTATATTGGGATGACATATGCCAAATCATCCAAAAAAATTCAGTAGTTTTTCCCCAAAATCCATTCAGAACCTCCATGTGACTCAAACAAGATATATGAATTTGACAATAAATGACCTCCAAACTTCATTTGAGTTCAAAACTCATTCTAGTGATCAAATATCTAACCTCATATCTCAGATCAATTCTTTAGTTTGTCTCCTCACTCATCATAAACGTGCCCAAAATGATCATCAGAGTTTATATCCCAAGTGGTCAAACCTCTTTCTGATGAATAACCCTTATTTTGAGACCTCCCTAGATGCTAAGCCTATCAATTCCTACTACTCAATTCAAACGAACCCTAACAGATTGTGTGGTATTTCATGAAGCCAAACAAATGGAACAAAAATTTTCTTTTTCATTTTATTTTTCATTTAATAGATTTCCATTATTTCATTAATTTACATAATTTAATAAAATTTAAATATATAGTAACATAATTTGTAGTTAGTTATAATTTTATAAAACCAAACCTTAATTGAAAATAACTAGCATAATTCTTTCAAATAATTATAAAACCAATGATAAAATTTATATAATATTTTTAATTCAAAATGAATAACTTATCATAATATTTTTACTATTTCAAAATTTTTAAAAAATATATAACCTAAATTTTATAATTAAACATAAATTCATAAGTAACTTATAAATCAAAATAATAGATTGAAATAAGTTAAAAAAATTTTACAAATATTTTCACCATTTCATTTACTTCATATTATTTAATGACATTATAATTATTTTAAAATGATATTTAGTATATCATGAAATAATTATATATATTAACATTATAATATTTATCTTTTTTATACATTAATTACAATTAAATGTACATGTTATTAAAAATAAAACTCAAATACATATAGTTTTTAAAATTAAATCTAAATCAATTTATATACATTATGAATTATACAAAAATTGTAATATATACTTTTATATTATATTAAATAATATTATTTCATGAAATATAAAATAAAAATTTAGATGTTGATTCAAAATATATTCAGGTTAATTAAAAATATTTAAAGTGTTATTTTATTAATTCATTTTTTAGGTAGTTGTAATTTATAAATAATTTATTAAAAAATTATTTACTATTTAAACATTCATGAGGTTTTCCGTTATCACCCCTTAAAATAATTTATCCCCCACAATTAATTCATCAGACTTTACAAAAATATGAATTTCCATCTCTAGAAATAAATAATTGCAATGGGGACATAATTAACTAACAACGGTTCAATGTAACAAATTTAGTTTTCCCCAATAGGGAATTTTTAATCTCTAATGTTCTATATAATGTTGCTCAAATATTAATTACAATTCCCCAAACCCATGCATTTGGGATCAATTCTTGAAAATGATTTTTAAAATTTTCAAAAATAACTTGAAAAATTACACATTAGTTATTACAATCAAGGTTCATTTTTTGGTCTAGGTTCTATAGGATTAGATAACACGCTAAATTTATCAGAGTAAACAAATAAAACAAAGTCATACTATGCATCCACATTTACTAACTCCAAAAGCGTTGATTTATGAAATATAATTTGTATTATTCATGCGAAAATAATTTAAAATAACTGGATGGGAATATCAATTCACCATTAATGGGTTTTCAATTTATTGAAATTGTTTTTACAAAATCATCCTTGAAAATAACTCTTAAGAAATGATTTTTGAAATTCTATTGATAAAACAATCAAAATACATTTTTGAATAAATTTTTAAAATAAGATTGATAATTTTTTTGTATTGAAAATAAATATGATAAAAAAATTCAATATAATAATCTATTGATATTTCTGAAAAACATTACCAAATATATTGAAACCAAAACACTCTAGATATTTTAATCATTGAAGGTTTCCTTTGTTTTACACACTTTTAGAGGTTTGCGTACACTCCCCAATTCCATACTATATTTTTAAAGTTCAAATGCCATATCATATTAAAATGTTTTAATCATGATTTATGTATAAATACATTATTCATTGGGTTCTCATACAATAAAACATGGGATCACATTAAATAAATTTATATGTTTATTATAATATACTTATATATATTTCTACACTAGAAAACATCTGCTAGATTTGAAATAATCAAAAGACATGTCAATTTCTACTTCCATGATACTAGAGTAACATCCGCCCATATTTTCCATTCATAGTACATATATTAATAACATTATTTAAATATAATTTATAAAAAAATAATTATTTATTCAAAAAACATAAATGTATTATAATAATAAATATTATGGCATACTTGATATGTCATCTGATAAGATGGTGGGAATATATTTTAAATGACATCCATGATTTTAAATGCACCTTACACACATGACATAATAGGTTATAATTATTTAAATCTATAAGTAATAAATGTAAAGTGATATGGTGTCTTATAAACCTATTTTTTAAATAATAATTTATAATAAAGTCACTTATATAGGATCATTATTTTAATATAAAATATTATAATAGTATAAAAATAAAAATAATAATATTTCAATATTATAAAAAGATAATTTTATTTCATTGAAAATAAATATTTAAAATTATTTATAAACTCCCATTTACATCTAATAGAATAAAAGATATAACATAAATAAATTCTTATAATAATAAGACAGATTGGGGTTTGGAAATTTCAATACAAATAAAATATTAATTTCAAAAAAGAATCATAGAAATAAAATAAAATCCCTTACACAAGACCCTAAATTTTGAATAATACTTTTGAAATAAATAAAAAATGCCTCTAAATAATGATGTTGAAAACATGATAGAAGATTGATAAATTCCCATAAAATTTTATAATTAAAAGTGAAAAATATTTGAAAATAAAATAAAACTATCCCTCATGAAAAACCAAAAATCATAACTCCTAACTAAATATTTTTAATACTTTCTATAATGAAAATATAAATAAGAGTTAATGAATAACTAAAAATATATGTCCCTTTCTACATTTGTAGAGTATTACTGTTCATTAACTTTTGGAAAAAATCATTATCACCTACACTCAATATTTAACCATCAGTTGGGAGTGGAAAATAGAATCATGGAACTCTCCCTTACCAGACTCATACAATCACAACTGGTACTGCCAAATCTAATGTAGAGGTAGTGTAAAGATTCAATATTTATATAACAATTCTCTAGATAAAGTAGAAGATGAAGAAATAAAATTGTAAAAAGAAAGGTGTGGCTCTAGTGAAAATCCTGTAATGAAAGTATAACAAGTATACAACTATAGATTTTGAAATATTGATATTATATAGATTAAAAAACCATGAATCGGTTTATGTATCAATTAATATTGGGATAATTATTTTTATATGTCGTTAAAAAATAAAAATTGGAATCGACAAATAATTAGATTCAAATTTTAATTGAAATTCATTGATTCTTATTCAAGATGCATCAATCAATAGCCTTTGACAATGATATACCAATATATCTATCAAAATATCCTAAGCATTTGAAAATTAAAAATCATGAGAAATAAGTGTATGTTGAATAAATTAAAAATACTAGATGATGAATGATATGTCAAGTTGAAGGAATAGAAAGACAATTAATTTAATAAACCAAAAATAAAATCAAGGAGTCAGAATCGGATACCTAAAAATAGATAAACAAATCATTTTTTAAAATTTGTATGATGTGGGGAATAATTCTAAAAACCACAGGTCCAGTCCCAAAAACATGATTGGAACATCTAGGTGACTCAAATCTGGACTTCAAATCCAACTTGTACCAAAAATCGACGTTGATTTGAGCATAGACATCATCATGGGGATCAAATCTCCAACCTCGGATGGCAGATCGATCCCTTACTTTGCCACTAATCTTAGCTCGACCGTGCTTGAAATGATCATTGGGCTCGATATCTATAAAGGTTTAAACTCCTTCGGAAAAAGAATCCCAATTATATGTCATCCCTCGATTCTAAGACTCTCTAATCTTACATCTCATTTCAAATGACCCATAACAGGATGTGAGGCCTCTCCTGATGCCATAACGACAGAACCTGATATTTTTCCAATTATTTTCTAAATTATTTTAATTATTTTCCAACTTATAATTTATTACATTGTATTAATAAAATTTACTCATATAGTAATATAATTAGTACTTAGTTAACATTTAATAAATCAAACCCATAATTGAATAAAATAACATAATTCCATCATATAATTTAAAAATATATGAATATATTAACATATTATTTTTAATTATAAAACAATATATTATCATAATACATTTTAAATTTTTTATTGGATAAAATTATATTACATAAATTTTATAATTAAAAATAAAATTTTAACTATCTTCTTATTCATAACCATAAATTTAAATCTGTTACAAAAATATTCATTAATATTTTCAAATTTTAATTAATTTAATATATTAAAATTATGATTTTATTATTCAAAAAAATATCATGAAATAAATATTTATAATAATTTTATAAAATTTTGGTTTTTATTTAAAAATTTATCAACAAATTTATTTATTATTAAAAATAATACTCATATACATATATTTTTTATAATTACCATGAAAATAAATTTATATAAATTATAAATTATATATATATATATATATTAAATTATTACAAATATTTTTCCATGAAATATAAAGTGATGTGTTATATTTAAAATCAAAAAAATTTATCATTATTTTATATTTTTTAATTTATTTTTTGTTAAAAAATTCCATAGTTAGTATTAAATTATAAAAAATCATTTAATAACTAATTACTATTTACATATTGTTGGGATATAACATTGACCATGACCATTAGTTTTATTTTTGAGGATATTAGGAGTTTTTAATTTTTGAAGGGGGGATTTCATGAAACTATTACTTTTTTTATCATGCATTATATTTAAGAGAGAAACCACACCATTTAGAATTAATTCCCAGACATCAAATCCATCCTATCATAAGTCGCAATGGAATTTAAACATTAATTAAAATCCCCCATGATTTAATGTTTCTCTGTTCTTTAACAAATGTAAAAGTTAATTCATTTACAAGACCATGGATATAGCGATTGTTCTCATGATATAATAACTAATCTATATTAAATTTTTCATACGAGATGTGTGAAAAGATTTAGGTGTGGTGAATAATGATTTGGTATGTTTAAAAATAATAAATGGAATGAATTTAATCAATGTGATAATATGTTTAACCATTTTAAAATTCTAAATGTAAACTGTTTTAATTGAATATTTTTTATGAAATTGAGAAGTTAGAATTTTATTTTCTATTGAAAATTGATAATTTGATTTAACATTGACTTTTTTTACTTCTAAATATGAATATTAATAGCATGGTGTAGTATTTTTTTAGTTTATTATATTTTAATTTTTAGGAAAATCTAGGTTAATGAGTGAGGGGTATTAGATAGAGATAAATTTGATGCTCATTTTTTAAATGAATCTGTTGATTTTTTGATGTTAATTCAATTTTATTATGAATAAATTTCAATGATGAAATAAATAGTGTGAATTTTTTAAGAATGAAAATGGATTTAGAAGGGTAAAATAAATTGGATTTTCATGTGAATAATTTATATGTACTTTTTATGATGATTTCATTATTTTGATTGGAATTTTCCATAACCATTTCATTGGAATTTATCTTTAAAAATGCCTAGAATATGTCAGCCATAAACCATGCACCCATTCCCCTAATACATCCCTTGAGGGAAGGCGGCACACTATGGGACTCTATATGGTGTTTGTACGAAGAACTCTATAAGATTGTGAAACCCATAACAGTAGTGGGAGTCCTCCAAATACTGAATAACTTTTCCAAGAGGATGATTCCACATAGTGCCTTATAAGGGACCCCTCCCCTCACATCCCGTTTCGATGACGGATCAGGTTCCACCTCACTCCACCACATCTCTGTCATGATCTAACACTTTTAATATGCTCATATTCACACCTTCTAACATCCACCGTGGATACTCCCTCATCTTGGCCCACTACCTATACTATTCAATAGTACACCACATGACATCACATCTTTCACCACACTCTATCCATCATGAATTCTCATCCAACCACTTCAAAGGTTGTATGTGCAAGTACATCCACTTCTATGTAGCTGGTTCCATTGTTGGACATCACCACTTCCTCAATAGAAAAATCTATAGACACCACCGAACATGAAATTCTCAAGCTCTTCGTGAACCATTACATCCTTCTATCACGTGTATCACCTCCAAAGAAATAGAAGACCACCATGAAGGATAGAATGCCCCATGCAGCCATTGTGAATGCTAGATTTGTGATTCAATGGTGTTCAGTGCCAACTATTGTTCCACTGATATCCATTTCACTACCACATATTCTCGGCTAACTAGTGACAATATAAAATTACCTAGATCAAGTGGATATCCAAATTATGGCTGAGGTATCTTCCTTCCCCCTTGGGTGGTAGTACACGTGCAAGGATCATGAACACACAAACAATTCAAGAGTTTACCTCTTCAAATTCATTATGTGTGGGGTTTATTATGATCCCCATGGATCACGTCTTTGTAGGGGGCTAAGGGATGTCCTACATTTCAGGTAGAAAGAGATCTTTTACTTTACCCAATAGATTATCTATATCCTCTGATGGAGGGATTCCACCAAAAGTATGATCTCAAAGCTGCAGAATACCTTTCCACTATTTTAGTTTTATTATTTTCTATTAGTTTTAGTTTTAGTTGTAGTTTTTATTTTATATTTTCATTTGAAATTTATTTAGAAAAATTTATTCATTATTGATTTTTTCAATTTTTTATACATAATTAATATGTTATTACTCATATCATTTTCCTATTATTGTTTCAATTTTAATTGTATTTATTATTATCGTCATTATTATTTAATCATTATTTATATGTTATATAAACTTATTATTATTTTTAATTATTTTTATTTTAATTTAATAATTTTTTATATTTTTTTCAATCTTTCCCTTTCATCTACTTCATTTTCCATTTAATTATTTATTTTCTCATCATTGTTCCTTTTATTTTCACTTTCATACTCTTTCTATTTTATTCTTCTCATATTTACATTCCACCAAGTGATCGCTTAACCATGAAAATGAGAAGCAAAACCAAGGATTCATGTTTAGGTATTATTGAATATTTCTATAAGTTATTTTTTTATTTGGGTAGATTTGAGTAGAATGCTTAAGAGAGGTGAGGTTCTATAATGTGGTGTATCCACTTAATGATGTGAAGAACCATGAATTTATAATATTCTGTTTGAACACATTTCACTCCCCACATTATATTTTTCTTCACCCAATAAAGTTGACTGATTCAATAGATGAATTAAAATCGATAGATCCGGTTCATAGAATATAGGTCTCCCTCGACAAAGGAGTCTCATCAACCATCATTATAGGAAAAGATGGAATTATTTTTTCTTAGGTAGTAAAATTTTAAAATATTTCTTTATAAAAAGAATATTGATTAAACATGAGATTATAGGTTATAATTTTCATACTAAAGTAAGAATAATATAGGATAATTATTATTGAACACAAATTATAACCCAAATACTATGTCATATCTCCAATAATTCATTATGTATATATTTTCATGTTACATTAAATTCTCATATATAATTTTATTTCAATAAAAAAAGACCCCAAAAATAATTTTTAAATGTTTTCATAAATTAATTTATAAAAATAAACAATTTGTTATGATCCTCAAGTGAGACGTCCCTTGTTAGCCACTATGATGCACTCGGTAAATCATATTTGTTTTGGAACTCCATGTGACATGTATGCTTAAATCCCCAAAATTGAATTTTTTACATGGTATCACATAAATTGAACATAATTCATAAAATTTGTAACCTTGTTGGTATTCAAAATTTCTTTAAAAGAGTGTTCTCATGTACGCTTGACGATGCATAGTTAATGGATATTATATAAGAAGACCATTTAATAAAATCTGTTTCTCGATTGGCTTAATTCTATAATTTTTAAATGAATGGTGAGAAGAGAAAAAGAGTTTGATTTTCCTTAAATAAATAAATAGTAATTTTTTGATCCCATATATTTATATTTTAATTTATTATAAAAAAAATCACTAATTGAGAATCTATTGATGTACACATGTTGTCATTGGTTTGAATAATGTTTTCGACAAATTAAAAGGCATGTAATAATGATCAAATGTGAGAATTGATTTTTTTTTCAATAATTAAATATGTGTCTGGTAAAGTAATTAGAAGGTAATGGTAACACCCTAAGCTTCCACGGTATGCTTCTCTTTAAATAATACATTAGTCTGTGTTGTACGCAACTTCAAGTTCTAACACACACCGCAACCAATCAAACTAGCTGGCATGAATAATAATACCCACTTTTTGAAATTTTATAAATTTTTTCTTTCAAAATGGATTTCATTTTTGGATTTGGTATATCGTAATTAGATTATGGTGAATTTTTGTTATTTTTCTGAAAACAT
This sequence comes from Viscum album, assembly GCA_963277665.1. Taxonomy (NCBI): domain Eukaryota; kingdom Viridiplantae; phylum Streptophyta; class Magnoliopsida; order Santalales; family Viscaceae; genus Viscum; species Viscum album. The sequence goes on along the minus strand of OY728143.1, from coordinate 48,029,129 downwards.
TCAATTTTTGATTAATATTGAAGAAATCTGAGTTATAGTTTCAAACCAAATTTTTATTTAAATAATTAATTACTTTATTTAAATTTAATCAATTTCAAAATAGACACATAATACCTATATATGTTTAATGTAATTCATTGGATTCAATTTATTATAATTTTAGATATATAAAAATTTCTTAGAAATTTTCACCGTCTTTTACTCATCTCCTAGGAGAATTTGCAAATTCACATGCAACATAATTTTACCACTTCTGTGAGTGGAATTTCAAAAATACGATATAAATGGTTGATATTAATATGTATAATGTGGTTCAATGAGAAGAAAATAATTTTTGGTGAATAGTAACGGTTTACTTTTATTAACCACGGTTAAAAGTAAATAGGGTAATTAACTGTAAAAAATGATATTAATATTACCATAACACAAGTCCTAATTCTATTGGAAAAGTTTATCTCAACCAAAAAATACTTTAGGAATAAAATATTATCATTTAGGTCAACATGGATTAGATTAGGACATTTATTTTTATTTAATTCAAATAAGATTTAAAAGAGTCAAAATCATAGATTAATTACAAAAACATTTATAATATATGTTTATACATAAGATAAATTCGATTGTAAATATTCCTCAGAAATATAAAAATATTTCCTACATAATGGTAATTTATTTATAATTTATATACATTAAATAATGTAAATTCATTTATGACACAATAGTGATGAAGTAATTACCTAATTAATGAAATTTTAAAATAATTGATATTATAAATATCCAAATAAATTTAATTTGAGACATTTTATGAATTATAATAATCTTATAGGTAAATATGAAATATTAGTATTGATTATATGAATTTCGTTCTCAGTAATAATGATGTTATGAACTTGTCAAAAACAAAATACACAATAGTGTCAAAATTGACATAAATGATTTTTTAAAACAAATATTATATTATTAATTCATATTCTATTCCTAAAAATATAAGGTTTGGCCAATGGACATATATAATTATATGTGTATCATTAATGGATCACTTGGGGGTCTCTTGGAATTATATAGTATGTTTATTAAGTATATTATAAAAATACAAAGAGACATGGTAAATGTCACACTACTTATCTTAGAGTTAAATCAATATAATATAGTTAATATAGTGACCCAAACCAGTCTAAATTCTATTGGATGAGTGTATTTAGACATATCACCACATTAAACTGTAAATAATCCACTTTGGAGCCATTAGAAACCGAATTTGAATTTATTATTAAATAATATTTTATGCTTTTCCTAAGGTGCCCACCACCCCTCTTAAAAAAAGAAACTCCCCCTTCTCTCTATTTCACACCATCAAATCCATTTGGTTCAGACAACCTCTGCCCAAATACATGATCATATATCCTCCATTCATCTTAGAGGCCTTCCTTTATTCATAAAGCCAACCTAGGGAGCCCTTTTGATCAAATCAAAAGGAAGAACCTGAAGAAGAGGTAATGTTTTCCCCACCCTCTTTCAGGTTCCTTTCTTCTTCAACTCCTTCTTTATTTGTTATCTCCATTCTAAAATAATAACTCCAGTATATTCTATACACTTTGATTTTATTATAAATATGGTACAACCGTATTCAGTATTCTTTCCATCCTTTGAATGACATGTCACCATACGTGCGTACGTACGGCCTACCGTCTCCACGTCGTGGTGTAATTGTTATTAAAAACATTATTATTTGGATGGGTATGATAATGATGAGAAATTTATGTAAATAATAAATATTAAATGGTAAGGATTCTGTACATATTCTATACCATCCAATTATATATTATTTTAATATCAAAAGAATGATATTGTCACTCATGCGTACGTACAGACTACCGTCTCCACGAACACAATAAGACTCATTCCCCATCGTATCCATTCAAGAATAATTTTCATTAGATGATTCAAGATAATTTTTAAGTAATTGATATCATTATGGATATAAATAATATACAACCAATGGATAATAAACATGGCTTATGTAACAAAACATGTAATAGAAAAGGATTAAGTGAACCCCTGAAACGACGATAATACTAAAATATTATTAACAATGAAATTTTAAAATATCATATATGATATATTATTAATGTATATAATTCTTTTATAATCTAATAACAACTATTTAACAATTATACAAGTGTTTAAACTACCCTCAACAAAGGAAAAGTACAAGGTAATGGTTTATTTCACAATCTCTTCATTATCTGAGGTTGTTTATACGTAATTATCTACTAGGACCTCTTTATCATCCACATACATGTTTCTTAAAAATTTATTTCAAATCATTATTACTATTTTAAAAAAATGGGTTAAATTCATTTATAACCTTATTTTTCTTTTTATAAGAAGTTTATAAAGTAAGGTTTCCATCTTTTTCTAAACAAGGTCCTTTTAAAACTTTTCAACAGAATTAATGTAAGAATGTATTTTTTAACTTATACGGTGGGTGCAACTATTTTACGCCATTATAAAATTTTCAAATATTCCCTTATAAGCTTATAATGATATTTTAAAAGTAAATTTTTTTTATAATTATGTGACTTTTAAATGATTTCAAAAAATTAGATATTTCTCTCAAATAGTATTGATTAAATCTATTTCAACATCCTTTCATGGATTTTAAGTTTATTTGAAGTTGATTTATTATGGTAAAAAACTTCCATATTCTATTGAAGGTTTAGTGACATGTTTGACTATGGATGTGTTATTTTTATACCATTCATGGTTTATGTAGAAAGTATTGACATTTCATATGCAATATTTAATATGAATGTTTATGCTATAATTAAACCTATTCATATGAGGAATCCATTGGACTTAATAAGTGACAGGTGGAGCCCGCTATAACTTCTCGATGCATCAGTAGGTCTCATGAGACAAACTAGTGTCTTGGCACAAGGCCTTTACCAAATCTTATTTGTAGTCTTGGAACAAGGCCTTGACAATGTGGTTATGATAGTATGGAATTATGCATTCAATCATTATGAATGAGGTTATTAATATTGCATTTGATTATTCAACTAGTAGAATATCCAGTTGAATAAGTAAATGGAACTATTTCATTTTATTTCTTCCATTTTATGCCGAAGTTCATGTTTACAAGGCTTTTGTTTTAGTTATACATTGCCTTAAATGTTTATGCTTATTTATGAAAGTTTCTGCTATATTGTTATCCTTACTAGGCATCGGAGCTCACCCCTTTATATGTTTTATTTTTCCCAGGATGTGAAGAGGTATTTTATGAATGACCTACTGGGATAGTATGAGGGGATATGTGTGTGGACTATGGAGACTATGTTTTTTTAGTTTTCACTTTATGATGTAATGTAAACTTTATGAATGTATATAGTGTTTCCAAGGCTACTAAACTAATCGGTCTTTCAAGAATTGGTCTTTTGTGATCATGACAACGTTGTGTAATAATGCACCGACTCTGGGTAACTAGGGTTGGGGCGTTATAGTTGGTATTAGTGGAAGTTTAGTACAATCCTTGGAATCTAGATTTAGATAAAATCTGATTAGAGCACATAGATCTTAGATATACTTTGAGGATTAGTGTAGAAGAACTTCATAGAATTTTGGTATTGTAGAGATTTTGTGACTTTTCCGAGAAATAAATCCCTGTATGGATACGATCATGTAGAGGCGGCTCTGGTATAGATGTACCTAGGGGTAAAACCCAAAAACACCACTTTGAGCTAGACTCGAATGGTAACTGGTGCACGAAAACGGGCATTACTGCTCTCTTGGTTATGACACTCCCGGGGGATATGCTAAGGATAATTCTCATTTTCTTTACAAACCATTATGAAGGGTTTATGATTATATACTTCCTCATTGAAATCATTTTTATGCTTATGGATTTTATCCATAAACTATTCAATTCATGATAAGTATTTTAAAATTTTGGATTTATGTATTGCGATTCATAAAATAATCTAGTGTATGACATTGTTTAGAAATGGTTACTAGTGGAAGAAATGGAAACTGTATCAGTGCACACACTCTATATGGGGATTTTACTCCTACTCAAGATAATTATAATGGAGCTGGTGATGCAACCGGTGATAATCAGCTAATCACCATACCGGGAAAACTCACTCAGGTTATGAATAATAACCTTACCCATATAGAGCACCCTGATCTGCAGTGTGGAGGATCAATGTTAGATCGATTCATGAGGAAACAACCACCAACATTCAATGGGATTACAAATACCTTACTAACTGAGCAATGGATAAATTTATTAGATAAAATATTACATTCCTTGGAGAGTAGTGAAAGGGTCAAAGTTATCATGGCAGTTTACCACCTCACTGGAGATGCTGACCAATGGTGGTCATTGATTCAAAACACAAAGGAATGTGATGAAGTATCATATATGGAATGGGGGGAGTTCAATGATTTTTTCTTAGAAAAATACATTACTCATGACTATCGAGAAGATCTGGAAATACAATTTATGAGTTTGACACAAAAGTAGGATGAGAATGTCGCAATGTATGAGCCTAACATTACAAGGTTAGCGAGGTATGTTGCAGATTATATACGTAACCCAAGAAGTAAGATTGATCATTTCATTGATGGGTTAAAACCATTTCTTCATCAAGCATTACTGTCACAATCATTATTGTCATACGATGATATTGTATCATATACTATCAAGATAGAAAAAGAATTCTCTATGTCTTACAACATTAAAGTAATGCAAGAGAAGAAGAGATCTGATGATCACTCTGGAAATGAAAATAAGGGGAAGAAGGAAAAAGTTGATTATCCATCCTGTAGTAAATGTGGGAATAAACACCCCAGTTTTTGCTTGAAAGGAATGGGAGTCTGTTTCAAGTGTGGCAAAAAAGGCCACCAAGATCGTGATTGCAAGGGGAATAAAGAAGCTACCGATGTTCAATGCTGTAATTTCTGGGAGATGGGACATTATGAAAATGAATGTTCTATGAGCCAGGGGAATTTACCTGAGAAAAGTACAAGGGATCAAGGACAAGCATATGATATCACTACTACTGAGGTAGAAGCTTTGAAAGATATGGTGGCAGGTAATTTAATGGTTTCCACAAGTTTAGAAAATGCATTATTTTATTCTTGATCATCGCATTGTTTAATATATTCCTTGTTTTCAATGAAAGTTACATTTTTCCAATTTGATTTAATAACGGAGTTGTTAGTTAAAACTCCTAAGGGAAGTATCATTGCAACAATGTTTTGTGAATCATTCCCTATTAGAGCACTGAAATGTTCTTTATCCACTGATCTCATCGGCATACCTATGATTAAATTTGATATAATCCTTAGTATGGATTGGCTTTCAGACAATGATGTGAAGATTTATTTTAATAATAAGGAGGTTACAATTTTTGATGATGATGATAGAGATCACCATATCTTTAGAGCAGAATCGTCACCACCTGATTCTTATCTTGATCCAACCCCCGTAGCTCAACTAAATACAATTATTGGGGAAGAAGAGAATGAAACAAATATGGGTAAGGAAAGGAATTTTGAAATATAGTATATACCTATTGTGAGAAAATATGTTGCTGTGTTCCAAGAAGATTTACCTGGTCATCCTCCAGAATGAGAAATTGAGTGTTCCATTGATTTATTTCTCGGTTTAAGGCCCATATCGAAGACCCCTAATAGAATGGTCACTGTGGAATTAGTTGAACTGATGAAAAAATTAGAGTAATTGAGTAATAAAGGATTTATTAATCCTAGTGTTTCTCCATGGGGAGACCCTGTCTTTTTGTTAAGAAGAAATATGGATCTATGAGGTTATGTATCGACTACAGGTAGATGAATGCTATAACAATAAAGAACAAGTATCTCATACCATGCATTGATGATTTATTTGACCAAATTCGTGGAGTTAAATACTATTCTAAGATTGAACTTCAATTTCGATACCATCATTTGTGTGTGAATATGGAAGAAATTCGAATGACATCATTTTGAACCAGGTACGGGTATTACGAGTTTAATGCAATGCCCTTTGGATTAACTAATGAACCCTCTATATTCATAGATCTAATGAATAGATTTTACAAGGAATATCTCGATGATTTTGTGTTGGTATTTATTGATGATATATTGGTATACTCAAAAATCTATGATGATCATGAAAATCACTTGAGTATTATCCTGAAGACTATGAGAAGACATGAATTATACGGGAAGTTTAGCATGTGTGAATTCTGGCTTCAGGATATTTCTTTTCTTGGTCATATTGTCTCTAAGGATGGAATCACTGTTGATCCTTCTAAGACCAAGGAAATCCAATAATGGACAGCACCAACAAGTATAACTGAGGTACACATTTTTATTGGTTTAGCAGGTTATTATCGGCATTTCATCCAGAATTTTTCCCGATTGGCTAACCTATTAACGAAGCTCAAACGTAAAGGGGTTAAATTTTTTTGGAAAAAAGAGTGTGAATAATGTTTTGAAAGACTTAAGTTAAGATTATTAAATGATATTATATTGTATATACCATCAGGTAATGATGGGTTAGTTATTTATAGTGATGCATCGAAGAATGGACTTGGTTGTGTCATTATGAAAAATGATAGAGTTATTGCCTATGCATCACGATGGCTGAAAATTCATGGGAAAAACTATCCTACTCATGATATTGATTTAACTACTATAATCTTTGCTTTGATGATATGGTGACATTATCTCTATGGTGAAAAATATGAGATATATACCGATCACAAGAGTTTGAAGTATATTTTCTCCCAGAATGAAGTCATCACGAGGTAACGGAGATAGATTTAATTACTGAAGAATTATGAATTCATGATACACTACCACCTAGGGATGGAAAATAAGGTGGCAGATGCGTTGAGCAGAAAGGATCAGGGTGTTTTGAACAAGATGAGAGTTGAAAAGGATCCTATATACATGGATCTAGTAAAGATGAATATGGGAATCACCATGGAAGTTGAAACAACAACACTTTTTCAAATGGATTCCAAACCGTCATTACTAGAAAGGTTAAAGAGTTCTCAGACTGATTATGAAGAGTCTAAAAAGAAGATTAAATCTACGAATGATGGGAGACGGAGTGACTTTGTGTATGAAGATGAAATTTTGAAATTGGGGAACACATTTTGTGTTCCCGATATACCTAATCTAAAAAGTGAATTTTTGGACGATTCCCATAGTTCCAATTTATATATACACCCTAGGAGCACCACAATGTATAGAGATTTGAAGAAACGGTTTTGGTGGGACAACCTGAAGGGGGATATTTCTAATTTTTTTGTCAATATGTATGGTTTTTCAACAAATTAAAGCTGCAAGGAAACTGCCTGGAGGAGTATTGCAACCTCTTCTCATAACTAAGTTGAAATGGGATAATATCACAATGGACTTTATCATGGTACTACCAAAGACTCCTATAAATAACGATTTAATATCGGTCATTGTTGATCGCCTTACCAAGTCAGCACATTTTCATGCTATAAGGGGGGATTTTAGAATTGAACGTCTAGCCAAGACTATTTATTAATGAAGTTGTGAGACTTCATGGTGTACCCCTATCGATTGATTCTAATCGTGATCCCCATTTTAATTCAAGATTTTGGAAAAGTATTTAGAAGCCTTTGGATACTAGTCATAGTTGATCACTTCTTACCACTCTCAAACAGATGGACAATCCGAATGAACTATTCAAACCTTAGAAGACATGTTGAGATCTTTCTCACTTGACTTTGAGGGTATGTGGAATAAATATTTACCTCTGGTATAATTTTCCTATAACAATAGCTTCTATTCAAGTATTCAGATGGCACCTTATGAAGAATTATATCGAAAGAGATCTCGCACACCAACCTATTTGGATGATGTTGGTGAAATAAAACTCATAGGCCTAGAACTAGTGGAGGAAAAGATGGAAAAGGTGAAGGTAATCCAAACCCACATCAAAGAAGATCAAAGTAGAAAGAAGAGCTATACTGAAAACAAAAAGAAGTATTTGGAATCTCAGGTAGGAGATCATGTTTTCTTGAAGGAATCTCCATGGAAGGGGGTTATACATTTCTATAAGAAAGGTAAATTGAGTCCCATGTACATAGGACCTTTCGAAATTCTAGAACGAGTTGGGGTTGTAGCTTACCGTTTGGAAATTCCGCCAAGTATCTCCAAAGTTCATGATGTGTTCCATGTATCACTATTGAGAAAATACATGCCTGGCCCAATGCATGTACTCACCTATGAGGAATTAGAACTAGAACCTGATCTGTCTTATTATGATGATCCTGTCAATATTCTTGATTAGAGATATCAAGTGCTGAGAAACCGGACTACTCGTCTGGTAAAAGTGCTATGGAGAAACCATAACATGGAAGATGCAACGTGAAAACCCTAGGAACTTATGATGAAGAACCACCTGATTCTTTTCATGCGTTAGTATTATAGAAATTTCTAGGAACATATTATTTGAATGAGGGGAGAATGTAACACCTCAAGCTTCCACGGTATGCATTTCATTAAATTATACAATAGTATGTGTTGTACGAAACTTTGAGTTCTAACACACACAACAACCAATCAAACTAGTAGTTATGAATAGTAATACACACTTTTTAAAATTTTATAAATTTTATCGTTCAAAATGGAATTCATTTTTTGATCGGAATATCGAAATTAGCTTAAGGTTAATTTTTTGTATTTTCTGAAAACCTTCAATTTTTGATGAAAAGTGAAAAACAATGAGTTATAGTTTAAAACCGAATTTTTATTTAATTAATTATTTACTTTTCATAAATTTAATTTATGTCAAAATATACACATAATAACTATATATTTTCAATGTAATTCATTGGAGTCAATTTATAATAATTTTAGATATATAAAAATTTCATAGAACTTTTCACCATCTTTTACCCATCTCTTAGTAGAATTTGTAATTTCACATAAAACATAATTTTACCGCTTATGTGAGTGTAATTTCAAAAATATGAGAGACACAGTTGATATCAGTAAGTAAAATGTGGTTCAATGAGATGAAAATAATATTTCGTGAATAGTAGCTGTTAACTTTTATTTACCACGGTTAAAAGTAAATCAGTTAATTAAGGGTAAAAAATGATATTAATATTACCATAAAACATGTCCTAATTCTATTAGACAAGTGTATCCCGACCAAAAACAACCTTAGGAATAAAATATTATCATTTAGGTCCACTTTGATTAGATTAGGACATTTATTATTATTTATTTCAAAGAAAAGTTAAAAGAGTCAAAATAAATGTTTAATTACTAAAACATTTTTAATATATTGATATAAATAAGATAAATTAGATTGTAAATATTAATTAGAAACATAAAAAGAATTTCTACATAATTCTATTTTATTTATTCTTTTCAGACATTATATAATTTAATTTATTTATGACACAATGGTGATGTAGTAATTACCTAATTAATGAAATATTAAAATAATTGATTTTATAAATATCAAAATAAATATAATTTGAGATTTTTTATGAATTACAATAATATTATAGGTTAATAGGAAAAATTAAAATTTGTTATATGAATTTTATTCGAAGTAATAATGATGTTATGAATTTATCAAAAACAAAATACCCAATAGTGTCAAAATTTACATAAAAAAGTTTTTAAAACAAATATTATATTATTAATTCATATTATATTCCTAAAAATCCAAGGTTCATCCAAAAGACTTATATCATGATATTTGTATCATTAATGGACAACTTGGAGGTCTTTTAGAAGTATATATTAAGTTTATTACCTATATAATATAAAAATACAAATAGACAGTGTAAATGTCAAACTATTTAACTAAGAGTTAAATAAAAAATGTAAAGTTAATATAGTGACCCAAACCTGTCTAAAACCTATTGGTTGAGTGGATTTAAACCTATAACCACCTTATCCTTTAAATAATACACATTGTATCCATTATAAACCGAAAATGAATTTATTATAGAATAATATTTCTAGCTTTTCCTAAGGTGCCCATCACCCCTCTTATAAAAGGGAACTCCCCCGTCTCTCTATTTCACACCTTAAAAGCCTTTTGTCTCAGCCAACCTCTACCCAAATACCCTCTTAGAAAAAATAATCTCTCAGAAGGGCTCCACCGAATATGAATTTATTATAAAATAATATTTCTATCTTTTCCTAAGGTTCCCCTCACCCCTCTTATAAAAGGGCACTCACCATCTCTCTATTTCACACCTTCCAAGCCTTTTGGCTCGGCCAACCCCTGAAAAAATACTCTCTAATATTCTCTCACATGAACCTAGAGGCCTTGGTTTTATCAGAAAGCCTACCTAAGGAGCCCTTTTGATCAAATCAAAAGTAAGAACCCGAAAAGAGATAATGTTTTCACAACACTCTTTCAAGTTCCTTTCTTCTTCAACTTCTTATTTCTTTGTTATTTACATTCTAAAATAATAACTCCAATATCTTCTATATACTGTGATGTTATTTTAAATTTGGTACCACTATATTCATTATTCTATCCATCCTTTGAATGAAATGTCACCATACGTGCGTATGTACGTCCTGCCGTCTCCGTGTCGTGGTGTAATTGTTATTCAAAACATTATTATTTGGATGGGTATGATAATGATGTGTAATGTTTTTAAATAATTAATATAACAAGATAATGATTCTTTACATATTATATACCATCCAATTATATGTTATTTTAATATCAAAAGAATGATATTGTCGCTCGTGTGTACGTACGGACTACCGTCTGCACGAACGCGATAAGATTCATTCCCCATCGTATCCATTCATGACTAATTTTCATTCGATGATTAAAAGTAATGTTTACGGACTTGATATCATTCTGTATATGAATATGATACAGCCTACGGATAAAGTACACGGCTTCTGTAACAAAACCTATAAAACAGAACGAGTAAATGAACCCCCGAAATGACGATAGTACTAAAATATTATTTACATAACAATGTTAAAAGATCATATATGATGTCATATTAATGTATATGATTATTATATAATTTAATAAAAACTATTCAACCATTATAAAAGACATTAAACTACCCTCAACCATGGAAACTAACTAGGTAAGGGTTTATTTCACAATCTCTTCATTATCTAAGGTTGTTTATACGTAATTATCTACTGGGACCTCTTTATCATCCACATCCATGTTTCTTAAAAATGTAATTCAAATCATTCTTAATATTCAAAGATTCCCTTACAATATTATAAGGAAATTTTAAAAGTAAATGTTTTATTTTATAATTATTTGACTTTTAAATGATTTCAAAAAAGTGATATTTCTCTCAAATGGTTTTGATTTCATCTATGTCAACATCCATTGATGGATTTTATGTTTATTTGAAGTTGATTTATTATGATAAAAACATCTATATTTTATTGATGGTTTTTTGATATGTTTGACTGTGGATGTGATATTTTTATACCCTTCATGGTTTATAGAGAAAGTATTGAAATTTCATATGCTATATTTAATACGAATGTTTATGTTATGTTTAAACCAGTTCATATGAGGATTACATTGGACTTAATAAGTGATGGGTGGAGACAGCTATAGCTCCTCGATTCATCAGTAGGTCTCATGATACAAACTTGTGTCTTGGCACAAGGACTTGAAAAAATCTTATTTGTAGTCTTGGCACAAGGCCTTGACTATGTGGCTATTATAGTCTGGAATTATGCATTCCATCATTATGAAAGTGGTTATTGATATTGCATTTAATTATTCGACCAGTAGAATATCTATGTGAATAAGTAAATGAAATTATTTCCTTTTATTTCTTCCATTTTATGATGAATTTCAAGTTTAAAAGGCTTTTGTTTTATTTATATATTTCCTTTAATTTTTATGCTTATTTATGAAAGTTCCCGTTATATTATTATCCTTAAAGGGCATCTGAGCTGACCCCTTTCTATGTTTTATTTTTCCCAGGATGTGAAAAAGTATTTTATGAATGACCTGTAGGGATAGTATGTGGGGTTATGTGTGTGGACTATGGAGACTATGTTGTTGTAGTTTACACCTTATGATGTAATGTAAACTTTATGAATGTATCTAGTGTTTCCAAGGATACTAAACTAATCAGTCTTTCGAGACTTGATCTTTTGTGATCATGCCAATGTTATGTACTAATGCACCGACTCTGGGTAACTGGGGTCGGGGCATTACAATAATTATTAGAGTACCATTATGGGTTCTTGGATTTGAATGTGATTTCATTCTTGATAAGGAAACAAATACCATAATTCACATTACATGCTACCAAGTAATGTAGAAAATTATTTGATGTGAGGGATTTAAGAATGATTGTGTAAAGTTTTTAGATAATTTTGAAATATTTTTGATGATGATTTTTTAGATTCTATTTATGGTATTTATGATATGTAATAAAGAATTAATGGTGTACTATTAACTATAGTTTAGAAAAATCTTGATGTCTAGTAGTAGTAGTAACTACTGTTCTTTATGTCAAAAACAGGACTACAATGGGAAATAAAGATATTATATGTATGTAGAATATTATATTCATTTCTATATATGTAGATAGATGAATTTAGTACTTTAATACACTTTTATGGAGTAGATATTGTGTTGTTATAGTATAGATATACATTGTAGAGTTTCTAGAAACGGATTTTGAAAAATTTGAACATTGTTTATGGGTAACTGCAGGTTTATATAGGTTCAATAAAGGTAAATAATGAATTCTGTTACCCCTGAAAATGAGGTAGGAATAACATAATAGTATAAATAATAATACCTAATATGTATGGTAAAACTAATATCCACAGGAAGGTGACACTAGAATCTGTACATATATAATAGAGAGTCTAGATTTATGCATTATACGTAAGGTAAATAATGAAAATTTCCATGATGAGTAAACGTAATCTATAAATAGCACTACCTATGTAATTATATTAATGTATTTAAGTAACTAAAACATAATTATTCATCTTCAAACCAAAATATATATTTTTTCTACGAAAGTATACACTATGAATATTTAATCTAGTATTATGGTGTTGAAATAATATTATCAAATTAAAATTAAAATTAATTATGTTATAAATTTGTTGATTCCTATAATATTATTCATCATTTCAAGTATCAAATTATATCCAAATGGATTATGATTTATTCCACTTAGGTTACAATGTAAAATCAAATATGACATTGAAATCAACTAGAGCTTTAAATGGCCACTACAGTGATGATATAGACACCACAATGCAAGAAGCGTTTAAATGAAAACACCATGATGTTAAATTTGGTTTTTTATACCAATTTTTTTTTAACTAGAAAGACAAATGTTAGAAATGTTGTCTCAATAAAATTTATTGATGCACCAGAGGTGGTTAATGGTTTCATGATTTTTTAAATGTATTAGGTGTTAGTAAATTATTTATGATTGGATGAGAATATGCAGCTTTTTAAATCAAATAAAAATTTAAAATATCAATAAATATATTTGGGTATTTTAATTTTTGAAAACTCATAATATTGGATTACCGGGGAAGAAGAAAGAAGTTGTGGTAATATTTCATTAATAATAAAATAAATAATATCTAATAATAAATGGAAATTATTATTTATAGTACCATGAATATAAATTGTGTTCGTATAGATTAGGAATATTTTTTATAAGTGATGAACTCATGAATTATAAGGAAATAATACTGATACATTATAGAATATCTTTATCAAGGAGAGATATGTAGTTTAGTGGTTTAATATATTTAATGAGTAAGATACCAGTTGTGCATTAGTATTTAATGGGAGAGGATGATCAAAATCATCCAATATAATCTGAAGAGTATCACGGAAAAATGTATTTCATAATTTCATGGAGCAATCTGACATCATAAAATTTTTTAATCCATCTATTCAATGAAAAATATCACTTCAATTGAAGGGTATAATATTTCAAAATCACAAAGGGATATTTATACAAGAAGATAAAGCCACAAATAATATTATTAATATGGTTTATAACTAGTTATTAGAGTCATGTGATTCGTGGTACTATCCAATCACTCAAGAATTACAATTGAGGTGGTTAATAAATTTCTAGATAATGTTAATAGAAGATTTTATAATTAATATCAACTTGTGTATCTCGTGGAGAACCCTAGTTGGGGTATCTAACAATCATGGAAGGGGAATAAATTTATATTAAACTATAATCATGTTATTTTTTGTTTATTCATTCACAAATATCTCACATGTAATGAGGTTGTGTGAAAATATTTGGATGATTGACAAACTAATTCTATTTAAAATGTTGACTTTTAAAGATAAATAATTTATAAAATTGTGCCACAGATTCGCCAACTACTTTTCAAAACATCGTTATAATAATAAGATGTATAAAATAATTGTTTCCCTTTATAATCCAAAAAAAGGATTAATATTTATAGGGAGTCTCATTTATATGAATAAAAGTGGCATTATAAATTTTCATTCCTTTATTTATCACAATTTTTGGAAAAGGATATGACCTTTCCACTTAAAAATTATATTTTATGTGATTGATGTAAAAAAGTTTGTTTCCTTCCCATTATTGAAGGATTTTCTATGAATAAAATTAAGGAGGTAAATTATAGTTTATTGGTAAATGAAAAAAATTCCCTATTGATGTCTCTATGAGTGAATGATTACACAATGTTCATGGGTCTCAAGAGAATTGAATAGATTTTGTATAAAATTATAATACCTTATAAAGGTAGTAAAAATTATAAATAATACTAGATTAAAGAGTGTAAAAGTCATCTTGATGATATATTAATGAAATATGGTGAGACTATTTGTTACTACATTACAAGGATCAATTAGATTCTGGAAACATTCATAGTTTTTGTGATTATATAAATTATTATAGAACTATTATGGAACTGGTGGGGAATTTTCCAAAAAAAAAGTTATTAATTTTGTCCATAGTATAGAATTGAGATGATTTTACATTAGATTAGTTGGAATACATACTCATATCTTATGAAATAAGAATGAAATATCATTCAATAATAATGGAAAACCTAAAATTGTATACCAGATGCTAATAAATAAAAAAGTAAATAAAGAAGAATTAATTGATTCTAATTATGTGAAATGTCAATATTAAATCAAAAATATTTTTTTCACTTTTTTAGAAAAATTTATAATAAGTGGAAGGAAATTTGAAAACGATCACCAATGTTATGAAGTTGTTATTTTTATAGAATGTTTTTGTATAATTATCCAAATTAGAATAAAGATGAATCTAAATCCATTGATAAATATGAGAAATTTCAAAATTGAAAATGTCTAATAGGGTAAAGAATAACCCTTCTAATGAAGAAAACAATTTATAAGACATACTTTGAAAATTGATTCATCAGAAAATTTCTCTTCAATTATGATGTAAAATTAATTTCTAAAGATGGATAGGGAACTGAATTACCATGTAGTGGTGAAGATGGTTAAAAAACTTAGTATGAATTAATACAATAATTTAATTTGGAATCATCTCATGGTAATAATATAATGGTCTATAATGTAATGAGGAAATTGAAAAATAAAAAATTAATAAGATTACGAATTAAAAGTATTTGTATGATTGAAAAGTAAAATCCCTAGTTATCGAATGAAATAACCACTTTTTTATGGTTGATAAAAATTTAATGATATTAAGTGATCTCAAAGAGTTGTTGACTATAAAGGATGATGAATATAAAGAAATAAAAAACATGGGACTTTTTTTCAAAATTAGCAGAATAAATTTAGTGTTGTTTTCAATGTTTATGTCAAAGATTAATATCAGTTCTCTCAAGATAATGATAAAATATATCAGGATAGATAGGTAAAATTTATACAAAATTAATCAAATGATATCCATATTTTCAAATATTTCAAGTGACACAATATGAGGTTTATTGGTCTAAGAATTAGATGAAATATTCCACATAAAATGAATGAAATAACATTACCCGAAGACTACTTATCCCAGGGTAAATGATGTCTCAAATAGATGATATATAACACCAAACCCATTACTGTTAGATTTAGAGTAAACATGGATGATCAATGTTTCTTGGGATTTATAGCTGATGTGTGAAATATAGACATATAAAAATTTATAGTTGGTATAATATTCCATTTATTTGAATATTTCATGTACCATGGGGGAGATATAGTGATCATATAAAGACATATTTTATGAGAAATAGATCAACAAAAAAATATAATCAATTCTGTCCAATTAAAATAATTCTGGATTACTTTATGAATTTTTTGGTAGATATGGTTTGGAAGGTATACATACATAATGTCTCTAAAATTATTACCTATGATTTCAATAAGAATTAATCTACAACTAATTCAATAAAGAGGTCCTATGAGAATTTAAATAATGTATGGAAGGTAAGAAAGTCTCTGCGTAGATACCAATCTAGAAAATTCGATGATGTTCTTGACAATATAGAATGAAAATTTGATTGATAATTCTAAATGAAAAATAATTCTTTCACATTGATAATTTTATAAATACATGAATATTAATAAAAAATTGATGACAGAACAATAATTGAGGAGTTATTTATAATTATTGAACTAATAATATAGATGATTCTTTTCAAAAAAATTTATAATTTTGGGCATGATATGTATAGTTATAAGGAAATGTTAACTACTTACAGTTATTATTATAAGGAGAAGGTTAAAAAACTACGAAAGTATGTTAATTTAAATTTTTATGTAGTGAAGCATGTTTCATAAAAATTCTCCAATCATGGGTAGAAGATGATTGAGAACTGTGTCATGGTAATTTATAGGAAAAAGGGTTTATATTAAATTGATAGAGTGGGAAACGTTGAATATAAACCACAAATCATGGTGTTTCTTCTAAGAAACAAAGAGATACCACCCTATTCATAGTAAGTAATATAAGTATGAGTAATTGTTAAGCAATTAAAGGGTCATGATTAGTGTTTTACACCCAGGATTGTTCATAAGGTATTTATTTTAGAGTATTTCTTCTATAGTAAAGGGGATAATATGAGTGAAAACCATGAGGGGGAGAAATAATTATTTCAGGATGTCATTCATAAAATTTATAATATTTTTATAGTGACATTAAAAATGAAAAAAAGGTATATAATAACATAAATAACCATTTTCCCAACTTATATCAAACATGATTAAATGGGGGAGTGTTGTTTAGTATAAACATAAGAAAATGTTTTAGTTTCATACTCATCACATTAAATTTTTGATATTTTTTCAATGATTTTTTCAAGATACTACATTTTTTAATGAATATTGATAAGAAAACCCGTATTAGAAATATGATAATGTTATCACATACATGGTACATAAAAAAATGTATTTTTTATATTGGTTAAAAATTCTTGATTTGTAAAAAAATTACCCATGTAAACTTAGATATTTCTTGATAAAGTCTCCATTCAATGAAAAAAATTTGATTTTATCCTTCTCTTATGTTGACAATGTTTATGTTTATAAACATTAAGATCTAATGAAAAATAAATCATTAGTTCCTTATAATTTATAAGCATAGATCGCATTCCAAACATTGATCATTTCATTAATTATCAATAATTAGTATAAAAAATAATCAATAAAAATACACATATCAACATTGTTGAGTATTTGTATTCATAGCACAATTATAATGGGGAGATTAAAGATCCAATGTTATAATTTTTTTCACTATAGTGATCCAGTATGTGTTTGTTGAATAAATGAGGTGGTGATTCTTGGATTTTTCATATTTATTTGTGAGTTGGTACAAGATTCAAATATTGATAATGCATCATGGTTTATCTATTCAGTTATCTACAAAGATGTATTATGGTAAGGAATTTGGGGTGTCAAAATGATCAACTCAAGTAGATATGATCATGTAAATGTGATAAAGTCATTTGTGTTATTGTTGGAAAATTCATTAAATTACTTATAATAATTTATAATGAATAATTTTATCTTCCTATTTTACATTTTGGAAATTAGTTTAAATTTAGTTTTTTTACCTATTATATTTCATGTTATATGATTTATGATATGGGAAATAAAGATATTTTATATAAATAGAATCATAAAAGGGTAAATATACATTGAGGATGATGTATCTAGTTTTTAAATAAAAAAGGATAAAGTATTGAACATGTTAAAAAGATTAATGTTAATTAATAAATATTTTAGAATGAATTTTAAGAAATATAGTAGTGTGTTGGTACAACTATGATCATAAAACATTTATAATGGAAAATGATAAATTATTTTAAAGATTTAATGGTTACAAGATATGTGAAAGGGTTGGATAAAATCATAATAGCTATGTATTAGAGGACCAGTATCCACACAATGGTAACACTACAACTAGTTCAAATATAATGTAGTGTCCGGATTTATACATACTATATAATTTTATTATAGAACATTTTAAGTATTCATAAAGTTAAGATTCCAATTACACAACAAATATAATGTTATTCATTTACTGGAGAAATGGTAACAGAATATTTCATCATACTATGTTAAGGCTGGTGTGAGCTACAAAAGGTTGCACTGAGAATCAAGAGTCATACATAAGGTCAGTTCACTTTTTGTAGAAAAATAATATAAATAAATAGTGAATGAAATTATATTATCTTTATTTTTTCATAATGATTTGAAATATCAATTTATATCCAAATGTACAATGATCCTCACTAGTAAGAATACAAAAAAAAATTGATAGGTCACACCAGGAATAGATAGTGTTTGTGATTAAAACTGTGATATAAAATTGAATAAAATATAATATTATTTTATTAAATAGATATTCAACCACACCATAGTTTGTTTTAAATTTATTATATAGTATTAATTTCTAATTATAAGACAAATATCAAAAAAAATTGTGTTTAATCAAGCAGTAGAAGCGCTCAAGGTTCTAAATTATGAGAAAAATATAGATTTTATTATCAGTGTAAAATGAATCTTCTTGATTATGATTTGTATAATATTAAATGAAATAAAATCTTGGAATAAATGAGAAACATTTTACACAATAATTTCAATATAATGTGTGATGGTATTTAATATAAATATTCTGAATGGGGGATATAAATTATGAATTAATTGTGTGATAATCTAGAGAGATGAAACATAAGTTCGGTCTATCTGATAGAAACATACTAATTTATAGATATTTTCAAGGAGGAAGAAACCATTTAGTCCCATGCATTGAGTGTTTGAG
This sequence comes from Viscum album, assembly GCA_963277665.1. Classification (NCBI taxonomy): domain Eukaryota; kingdom Viridiplantae; phylum Streptophyta; class Magnoliopsida; order Santalales; family Viscaceae; genus Viscum; species Viscum album. The sequence continues at coordinate 48,009,822 of OY728143.1, read as the reverse complement.
GAATATCATGATCATTCATTTTATAATGTATATTTTCAAGACCATTTGTTCTGCCAATGTTCATGAAGCTTTTGTATAAGAGAATATTTGAATATCCCTATATTGTTTAAGGGATACCAATTCAAAAATTTCATAGAATAATCATATGTAATCAATAAATATTTCCACAACATAATTTATATGGAGAATAAACAGGAGATAGAGTTGTCAAACCATTTTATATATTCTTCGTATTATAGTTTGTAACATATATTAATATAATTTCCATTGGGGTGTCTAACCATTTGATGTATAATATGAATTAGGGGTTCTAACCTACTTTATTTATTTGTTTCTGTAGTGGGGAATATATTTTCATTATATAACCAACATGTAAATGAGTATGATTTTATTCCAAACCATGTAAATTCATTGTGCTATATTCCCTTTCATTTTCTTAGTACATTTGGGGTGGTTTTGAGATATTATTGAGTTGATAAAGAACATTAATTGGATATAGAGGTTAAATTTCAAAGAGGAAAAATATGTCAAAATCATGACACTAATTCACCAAACCACTCTCTAATCATTAGTTAGGAAACAATACATATAATATTTGATCACTTGTGTCAAATATATCATAAATCATGGAAGTTTCTTATAGACAACACTAGTTTTTACCTCATGTCATGTGGATAAAAGAGTTTTTATGTTTAATTTCTCACAACTTAAATGAGTGTGGAATTTAAAATTTGGATCCAGTACACTAATACAACAAAATTTTGGTTTAACATCTCATTGTGATTATATATTATAATTTTTTTATGATATTAATAATGGAAATCACACATATAATTTAATGTCAATTATCGTGTACTATTGTCCAATAGTTTCACATCTTATAGCTAAGGCTTTTTATTGTATAGTTAAACATATTATAAATAGGGAGTATTTAACAAAACAATAAATTATGAGAAGTATTTATTTGGAAAGTGTACACTCTTTGTGGGTATGACATTGTCCTCAAGAAATGTTATCGTTGGATAAGCTTCATTAGAGTAGACATTATGTATGAAATTGAGAACTTTACATTTTTTTAATAGTATAATAGGTTTCTTATATAGTATAATTATAGTTATAAAATTCACTACCAACTCTACACTAGTTAATTAGTAATGAGGATCTTTCTTTCTAAATTCTCATGAGGTCTGGTTCTGAGGCAATTCTTGGTTGTGTAGTGTGTGGCACAATTTCTCATAATTTCATTCAAAATCACATTATTTTCTTTTAAGACAGATTAACTTTAGAGGTTATATGTTAGATTTCTATTCAATGTCATGTAAATTTTACTTTGATTGTTTTTTCTACATCTATCCCATATTTAAAATAACAATGGCTCATATTAGCTGAATTATGGGTAAAGGTGTGATAAACCCCCAATGATTTGAATATTTTCTCATAAAAAGATAATTTTTCCATTATCCACCAATTTATGAAGTATACAATACATAGTTTCATTGAAATACCCTATATTCCATCCACCATTGTTTGATATTGTGATGATTTATTATACATTATATTCTATTCCTTGTATAGGTTTTTCAATTCAAATGTAGAGAAATTTGTTCCAAAGTTCATTAATATTATCTTAGGTTCACCCTATCTTGTAATGATTTTTGTGTTCATGAAAATAATAATATCCGTTTTAAGGAATTCATCAAGTCATATAGCCTAAACCCATTTGGATAATAATTCAGTTATAGTAAGAATGTACATAATTAGTCTGCATACTATTAGTTGAATGACCCCATGAAATCATTTTCATAAATGGAAAATATCCATGAGTATTGGTTTTTATGAAAAATAAAGGGGGGTTATTTGATGAAATTTGATTTTATCTTCTATTCATTGATTTTATGGTGAATTCCATAAAATAAATTTTCCATGGGGGTACAAAATATCCAATATTACAGATTTGATGGTAAATTTTGGCTCCAGACTAGTTATCACAACTATTTCATGCTTTAACTTCCTATGTTAAATTTTATATTTCTCATAATCTAATACATATATTAAGAAATCCATAAAATCCTTATTTATAGGGTACATTCCAAAAAAAATCTCATCTTCATTGTAAACATTTTTTACACTCCATCAAATTTATTCATCATTTCTAGATCTGATAGACAAGTCAACTATAGGGGTTTTTTATTATGTGGTATATCCATCTAGTTTTGGGTTTTCTGTTGAAGGTGTGAGATCACCCTGATTTGGAGTCGTGTTATTTTCATTGATATATAACATTTCATTGATGAATAATGGAGAGACCAATCTATGACATTTAATGAAGATTTCCATCTAATCATTTTCCAAGATTTCAAATTTTGTGTATATATTAGAGAGTTCATTATTATAGTTACATAGAGATCATAGTATATGAGAGAATGTTGTCTTTCTGGGGAATTAATTTATCAAACCTCATATTCAATCATTAAAATGATAAATTCAACTTTATTGCATTAAAATTCCCTATATATTTTATTAATCTGTAGCTCTAAATCATCCTTGACGATATTTTGATCTACTAATATATATTTAGCTAGCACCAAGACTGTAATGTGAGCTTGGTAAAAAAAATTATTCTAGTTAATTATTCTATCAAAATTATTTATATGCAAGGAAAATATTTTTCTGAATTATAATAAAAATTTCTAATATAAAAATTTTGAGCATCAAATTATCCATTATTAAATCTGACGGTATTCTTGTTGCTCTATCAAAATACATCTATCATACCTAAGGGATTTTATATATAGAAAAACATCTTCATCGGTATATTATATATTAAAATTTTAATTCAATAATATAGGGTTTAGTCAATAGATATTAGAATGTTCCAGAAAATTATTAGCTTATGAGACACAAATTCTACATCAAATTTTTTCACAATGAAAACCCACCATATAAGATGTTCTATTAGCATTAAGTAGTAGGGAAAATATTTTAGCCGAACTAGAGGTGAGATAGGGTATACCTCTTCCTTCTTATAGTAATGAATATTAATATTTATTATTAATATCATCATTAAATAATTCTTCATGATGTTATAATATCTACCTAAACATACATCATGGTTCTTCTAAATTATATATGTTTTTTTACCTTACCTAATAAATGATATATTCAATAAATGTTTAATGTTATCATTCTTTGGGTGAAACATGATGATTGATATACTTACCTTCCACCAATGGAATCAACAGTACTAGATTGAATGATATTGTATTTTCATTGTGAATATGTCATGTATGAAATCATAAAAATTTTATGTGATCCCTCTCTACAGTAATGTTTTTCAAGATAACACCTAATGGATAAATTGGTTATAAACTATCTGATATATGAAAATAACCTTTAGAGTCTTCATGTCACATTGTAATTTCTAACTGTTAGTATTTTAGGTATTTTTTTAGTCTTTTTATATGGACTTTGGTAATATCATTTTGGATCATATATCCTAGAAAAAATCCCAAAATCACCAAGAAATCACATTTCTAGTGGTTATTTTTTATCTTCATCTGTCATAGATTTTTTTAAATATATCACAATGTAATCAAGGTGATCGCAACATTTTTGATTATTCAATACCAAATAATAAGCACAACATTATTTTATTTTCTTTAGGATGTTCCCTAAGATATGGTGCAAGATACATTGATTGGTGGTACCAAATATTTTTATGATAAAGGGTAATAATTAATATTAATATACCCCTTGATATTAGGACAAATTTCAAGTAATGGTTAGGTATAAGTGAATATATAATGGTTAAATAAGCTATAATCAATATAGAAAGGTAAAATACTAAAAACATATGAAATTTAATCAATAACATGGGAATGAAACTCATATATGGATAATATTAAAGAATGTTTATGGGGTAATAATAATTGAATCCTCAAAAATGGAAACTATTATTATTGGGCATAAAAATATCATACATCATGATATATTTACAATCAGTTCATTATTTTAATTCGCTTTAATTGAAATTTTTTAATACATCAAAAACCCCATTTAATATAATTGAATTACTAGTTTGTCTTATAAGTCCTCTTGATTAATCAAGGGGATATATAATTCTTGGCATCACAAGTCATTTAATTCCCAATTCATTCATCCTATATTTAATATAATATTAATTCATAAAAAATATTCCTTATCAAATAAATTGTTATTGAGTAAATTATACAAAATTTCAAGATTTACAATGTCAATCAAATATATTTCATAGTAAAACACAATTTAAATAAATTGAATATGAATTAAGAAATAATAACTTCCATAATAATAATATATGAATTATTAATAGATAAGTAATATCAAATGATTGATGATCATAAGGAAGTTAATGTTTTAGGAGAAGATTAATGAAAAAGAAATTAAAAAGTGAACAGTTAATTAGAAATATTGTTTTTTAACAAAATAATGTATTTTGTGAATAAATATAATTGGGATGGAATCATTAGAATATGATTTCATTGAATAATTATTAAGTGAAAAATTGAAAATATGTTGAAGAATATAAATATCATAAAATGGTTACGGTTGTAGTAGTATCATATATAGTAATATAATTTTAAAAGAAAGCATTCTTTTTTAATTTTTATGAAAAATGAAAAAAATTATCCCTTGAAAAAACATTTTAGTGGTTCTATTAAACCCATTTAATAAATTTTGTATTAAAATTAAATGTACATGTTCATTCATTTTTCTATATAAAAATTTATTTTTAGAAAATATATTCAAAATATATATTTGGAATAAAAATATACCTAATCAAATGATATATAACATCAAATATTATTTTATGAACATTGTTACATGATTGTGATTATGAATTTTGGAAAATATTAAAGAAAAGATAGATCATAGTAAATAACCAATTTATATGAAATTAAATGGATTTTATAAAATATATATTATAAAATTTCATTCAACCACATCTATAAGTAGTCAATGAAAATTGAGATTATAAAATTAATTCATACCAATTTGGGATCTTTTTAATTGCAACCACATGAAAAAAATACATTAATTGAAGAATTAAATATCTTTTATTAATGGATATACATTTTATATCCATTAATTGTATAATATATGAACCATATAAAAAATAATTAGTGTATAATACCAAATATGTATCAATAGAGAGGAATATTAGATGAAACACCATACAAAGGAAACATCATTAATGTGAGAATTAATAGATTAATTGGTTTTGTGTAACAAATTAATATACAAAAAATATGAAAAAATCATAATAAAATTAGAGTACATTTTGAAACATAATCATAGAATAACATATTCAATGATGTAGAAGTACAATCCAATGAGTTAAAATTGAGTTATGAAACACCTTACCTCAAACATTTTTTTTTAATTTGAATTAATCACATATATATTGTATTTCAAATTTTTATTAATTTTCTATATAAATATATTATTATTTATAATATAATAAATTATTCAATTATAATATTTCAACACTCACTTGTTAATGATTCTTTTAAAATCATCATTTTGGGTGATAAATGATTCATTTTTCTTGTTAGTATAGGTTTGGCAGTTCATGTCCTTGACCGTCAATCACGGTTCCATCATCTCTGTTGTTATAATCTGATATAAATATCTTATTAATTAATATAAAAAAAATTTATATTCATTCGTTTAATTTATATATTTAAGAAGTAATTAAATTATTCTTATAGATGGTAGGATGTAGGAATATAGGAATGTAGTTTTCATTTTTCAATGGATGAAAAAATAGAGGTAAATAGAAAAAACCATTATATAACACTTATTATATCATATATATCATATTTTATTATTGAATTTATTTTTATTCATATTTATTTAATGTAGAAATTTAGAACATTTTACATAACTTCATGAAGTTTATAGTCCACACATATGCATGATTGACGTTATCAATTTCCAATTGAATGCATGCTATGAAGTAAAATGATATTTTATATTTGTAGGAATTTATTTTTTTCATATTTATCATAAATTTTCATTAGTTTCAACAATATGACAAGACATGTGATGTAGTGACAGAAAAAAATTACACCAGCTCGTTACGTAGTAGTTCACCATATATAAGAGATATAATTTCGTTACCATTTTATAGTGAGAGAGATGTGTAAATATTATGACGTAAAGATTAAATAATTTCCAGTATATTGGATATAATGGTGTTATTATATTTTATTATTTATGAAACAGTTGATGGAGGTAATTGTAGAAGTGAAAAATAAAAGGCTTTTTTAGATTATTACTTTCTCTTACAAAGACTCCTTTAAAACTATTATTTAGAACATTATTTTTTAAAACCATATTATTGTCATTTTTTTATTATTCTATGACGTAAAATTTTATTTTGAGGAAATTTATTCAAAATTTATTGTTTTTTTAATTAATAAAAAAATATTATTTATGAGTTTCAATTTTTTATTGGTGTTAAAAAATTAGAAATATAATTCGATTGTTGATATATAAATAAATGAGTGTGTGGTTAGTGATTTTTTAATTATTGTTGAAAATTTTATTATTCCTATTGATCAAATGAGATCTTGTATTTTATAATAATTCTATTATAATTGTTGTAATTATAATTTTCTCAATGATATGAAATATTCAGTAATAATAATATTTTTTTGTCAAAATTATTATCATTAATGTAGTACATAATCGTTGAGTAAATATATATGTGAAATATATATGTATATATATATATATATATTCTTATGGGAGAATATAAATTAAAATAAATATACTAATGGGTATATATTTAAGGATTATATATATAAATATATATATATACATACTCATGTATATATGTGTGTGGTTGATTATATATATATGACATTAAATATATATTTATTGATGTATTTCAATTAATTAATGTTAAATGTGAATTTAATGAGGTTGATGGAAGAAAAAATAAATGTTTGAAAAATAATGGTAAATAAATGAAAATAGATAAAGAATGATGGGGAAAAAGAACAATGTGTTAGAGGGATCATGGGAGCCACAACACAATGTAGGATTGAAATATAGGTGTAGATGCTCAATTACAAGAGTGGGTTAATTGAATGTTTAAAAACGTTCTATTTTAACCCTAAAAAATTATATATTTAACAAAGTTAAATAAGATGAATTCAAAAACCCACTATAGTTCTTAACTATGATGAAATATTGCTTAGTATCTAGATATATGGATATGATAATGATACTTAAGAGAAAGATACATCGGGAAATACTATACCTTAAAGCATATAGAATCTTATTTATTAGAGTATACAAGTATAAGAAAGTATTAGAAATTTATACATTTATTCATAAAAAATATTGTATCTAAAATGAAACATTTAACAAAAACAAGTAAATATGTAAATGAAATCATTTAACCCATATAGTAGGGTATCTAAAAAACATGGATAAAAGTCTCTTGATTTATATATTCAAAAAATCATGTCTTAATCACAACAGGGTAGGCCCTTGATAAATGTATCAGAATCTGTAATTGTATCCCCAAAATCCCTCAAGCATTAGGGTAGTCGGCACCCCTATATTCCTATCCCTAGATGTCCTCAATCTTTATGGTAGTTTACAACTCTATATTTCTATCCACATAAGTCCTCAATTGATGAGACAATCTGAGATGCACTCAGAAAACTAAACAAGTTGTTCTTGGATGACCAAGATATTCATAGAGTGCACAATGCTTGGGAGATTCTCAATCTAGAAAATAGTACATCTAGCACTTTGCAAGATTGTTTCTAACCCTTTAAATAGTCAAACAAGTAGGGTAATTATAATAAAAAATCTAAACTACCATCTCCTCCTTCAACAATCATATTTTTCTTTGAATTTCAAATGGACCTGGACACATGTCACTCAATGAATGGTTAGTTAAAAATATATTATATGACATAATTACATGTATGAAAACATGGAAAAAATTTCCATGTTTAAGAAACAATATAATGTAATGAAAATAATATCATGTTTAATAAACTTTAGTATAATAGGATATGAAAAACTGATACTTTACATTAAAGACATGAGATAAATATAAGAAAAAAAATTAATCATATTCTAATGGAATTGAGAATCATAGTCTAAAAAATGAATAATAAGATTCTAAAATAAAAAATATTTTGAGTTTGAATTATGAGGAATTCTTAATTTTAATTCAAATAAATTGAAGGTTTGAATTCAAGGGAAATAAGAGTCTGAATTCTGATGAATAAGGAGTCTGATATCAAGAGAATTTGATGTCAGAATTCTGATGAATTCAGAGTCTGATTTCCATAGAATTCGTGGTCCAAATTATGATTAATTCATAATCTTATTTCTAGTGAATTTGGACATTTTAATTATGATAAATTTGGATTCTTATTTTTAGATAATTAGTGTCTAAATTATGATGAATTCTATGTATGATTTCTAGAAAATTCAGAATCAAAATTTTGGGGAAACAAAATATATAAAACTATAAGGATTTAATATGGGAAATGATCCTAATTTTTGGATGAAGAATAAAACAATATAGACTTATTTGGAGAATAAATTATACAAGACATTGAAACCTGATGGTAGGGATAAAAGTTCTCTTAGAGAATGAAAATTTTCCATCATAAAATAATTCTACGAGATAGAAAATTTTCAATAAGAAATGTGAATATTTTAATGACCCGAATCTCGGTGTACATGGAAATTACAGTACTTTTCTTGGATACTTAATACATAAAAAAACAGACACACAAGTACCGTAATATTTTAGTGTCTTTGGAATCGTGGAGCGTAATCTTCTAATCGTGGTGAAAGATCTTCAACATCTCCTATAAAGATCTTCCCCTTTTTTTCTTACCTAAAACCTTTCTTTAAATCCTGGGGAAAATAAAACATATAAAGGGTGAGCTCAAATTCTCAGTAAGGTTAAGCATGGATAAAATAAATCAAATCATATAAATTTGAACTTAAAAACATGAACATAATGTTTAAACATCAAAATCATGGTCAATGACATAAAACATGGTAGTACATAAGGCATAGATCATAAAGAAACATTAATCATGACAAAATACCAAGGGAATAAAACTTGTAATTGTGTCAAAAATTAAGCACATGATATGATTTCCATAGTAGCCAAGGCATTGCTTCCAAGACCATCTTAGTGGACAAAGACCCTTACTGAACCGGGTTAACTTGCCATTCCAGCCCTGTAATACTGAACAGGATATAATTGTCGTTCTAGCCATGTCTATCTCATGAGATATAAATCTTTACCCAATGAATTGGAGGTAGTTATAGGTCCCAAACATCTCATAATTAAATCATTCTTACTTGTGCCACAACATAAATATAAATTATTCATCGTAACCCAAAGAATAAAAATGGGTTTCATAAACATCATCCCATCATAACATAATCCATATAAAACAAATGGATATCATTTCATAATAAGAATATTGAAACCATTTAAATCATAGATACATAATACTTGAAACATAATCATACTAAATAATGTCATCTTAGAAGGAAAATAGTTTTGACAAAACACTTGAAATGAATTCTTGAGGAAAATATATTTTCTTCTTCAAAAACATTTTCTTTTCTCAAAATGCCATGCAATTTTAAAAAAATGGATTTTATTGAAAATATTTATTAAATATTGTAGTGTAAGCTTCATGAAAATAATTCATTATGAAACCGTAAAAATCCTTTCATGCCGTATAAGTTAAAAATAACATTCATCTCGTACTTTTGTCGGAAAAGTCAAAAAGTACCTCATATGGTAAAAAAAGAATGATTCCTTCCATACGACGTGGTAAAAGTATAAAGGGTAAAAATGACTCTAAAAATACATGGAAGAAAAGTAAACATTATATGAAAACATTTTGATAACATATGGACATGGATAATAATCATAACCCCAGTAAATACTTACGAATAAACAATCTCGGATAAGAATGATACTGGATAAATTATCCCTTTCCTAAGGTCTGATATGCTTCATACGTATCCAAACCTCCTGTATAATGATTTAAATAATGTCATTGAATTATTAAATAATAATATTCATTGTTATGATATCATATATGTTTCACTTATGACATTATATTACCCGTTCTTTTGTAAATCCCATGTTAAAGGAACGTTTTGTGTAAAATCATCTTATTTATCGTACGTGTTTGGACTTGTTGTTCATGATGTTATTATTAATTATATCATGATTTACATACTTCTAAAATGTAAATAATAATTTATTTATCATATATATTCATTAAATATCCAGCATATACATGTATTTATAATAGTACATAACATATGGCGGTAAGAAATGAAATGCATCGTTCATGGAGACGGTATGTCGTACGTATGCATGAACACTACTTTCATTTCTATTTATTATACAAATGGAATAGATATATTATAATTCCAGTATAATATCATATATAATATCATTGACTCAATCCTTTATAAATCCCATATAAGGCATTAACGAATCACATCACTTTGAAGGGGCGGTAGTCCGCACTTCCTCAAATGAGATTATCGTATTTACCGACAATGGAAACCATAAAGGCATGATATAATTGGGATGTAAAGAAGAATAAAGAAATCATACAAATAATATATATCATATATAAATACAGTTCCATCATAATGGCCACCATGAGTGGTGGTAGGAGAAAATTGAACAATCATCGTTTCTTGACGAGTTAGTTTTTCATCCACAGAAACATTATGTTCTTCATCCATTAGATGGAGGTGAGTGTAATTGTAGTTATAATCCTTCTCATAAAAACATCCTACTATTTTTTAGGATACTTTTGTTGTTAAAAATAAAAGTATTAAAAAGATTTTAGGGGTTGGATAAGTAGAATAAAAGAAAAAAACATACGAGAAACTATTACCATTAATTTTGGTAACTTCTTTTGGTATGAACCAAAAGGACTTCTTGAAGTTCTTTATTCCTAATTCAAGGCATCTAAGGGGAGGATAGTGATGTAGGGAGATTAATTGAGTAGATTTTGGATGAGCTAAATGGCTTGAGAGGTGTGAGGAATTATATAGAAATGGACTCCTTTTATAAGGGAGATGAGGTGATCTTTAGGAAAGTGTGAAAACATTATTTTATTAAAAACTTATGTTCGGTTTCAAGAGTTCCAAAACACATTAATGTCTAATATAATATGACTAATATTCTAAATAAAATCATCCAATAGGAATTGGACAGGTTTTGTATAATATTTTAATCATTATAATATTATTTATATAAATCATTTATTAATGAGGTAAATACTTCATCATTATTTTGTTATAAATAATATAATTTATTTGATGTCTAAAAATTATAAAAAAAACCAACATTTAGGAAATATTTTTTAGCTTTCTAATGAATACATATAGTCGAAAAGATAATTTATATATCCCCTTATAAAAATTAATTACTAAAGGATTTTTGTTAAAGCCAATTTTGTCTTTAAATTAAATTAATTAATCTAATGTGTCATTGTCTTTCAAAAGAGGATTCATGGGGACCCAAAATAGACCCAGGGATTCCCATGGTGTCCATTACTCATCCAATAAGGTGTGGAAAAGTGTTAACGTAATTTTGAATTATTATAATTTTATTTTAACCTTGAATTACCCGATTTACTTTTAACCGTGGTAAATAAAAGTAAAAAAGTTATTATACAACATAAATTATTTTTATCTAATTGAACCACATTTTACTCCTTTATATTTACCGTGTTTCTTGGATTTTCCAAATTCAACTCACATAAGCAGAAAAATTAATTTTTATGAACAATTGCAAAAGCTTCTAGGAGGTGGGTAAAAGACGGTGAGAAGTTCAATACAATTTTTATAAATCTAAAATTAATATAAAATGACTCCAATTATTTTCATTGAACTTATATAAGTATTATGTACCTATTTTTACCTAAAATAAATTTAAAACAAATAATTGATTATTTAAATAAAAATTCAGTTTTAACCAAAAACTCAGTTTTTTCACTATTCATCAAAAATTGAAGTTTTCAGAAAAATACCAAAAATTTAGCCTAAGCTATATTTGATATTCTGAATTCATAAATGATGTCCATTTTTCCAAGTTCAAAACATATAATTAGAATTAATTAATTTTAAAATAAATTTTCGTTATCAAAACAAATAACGTGTTCTTAAGAAACAATAAATATCAAAAGATTGATACTTGTTTATGTCCAATTTCAATGTGAAATTAATTCCAATGACCAAAATTGGATTAAATGGTAAAAATATATTTTAATTACACTTTAAAACCAATTAAGAAGATAAAATATCTATATGAATTATCACGATGAAAAAAGTAGTTATTAATTAAAATATAGCGTGTTTTTACTATTCATTAAAATATGAAAGTTATTATAGTAATATGAAAAATTTATCCAAAGTAAATTTTTATATCCTGATTCCAAAGAAGAAATTTATTTTGTCAAATTGAACTTATAGACATGTCAAAAACAATATTTAATGTGGGTGTGCCATCAAAAGGCGGAAAAACTATATTTTTTAAAAAATAATTATTTTACTAAAAAAATGAATTTGTTCTCATACCATGTTCTAGAAAATGTGTAAGATGAATAATAATGTTATTAAATTCAAAATTTAGTTGATAATATTAATAATGTATAGTCCATAATAATATTATAACAATATATAATTATTTAGTGAAACCCGGTATTGAGTACTACACACTCTATCGAGGAAGGTTGTGATTGCGTGTAATGCAAGACAAGTCAGGATTGCGTGTTGTGAAAGAATCCTTTGTTGTTGCGTATAAAAAAATCCCATCATATTTCATTTATACATTGAATATATATATATATATACACTCATTTTTGCGTAGAAACATACTTGAAATTGTGTGTAACACGATCCAAGAATAGTGTTGCGTATACTACAACCTAATACGGTGTTGCGTATAGTGAAATGTAATCTTGGTGTAGCATACAACATAAGACATAAATGAAATTAAAATAATATTTTTCATAAAATCATGGGGTGTTACATTCTACCCCCCTTAAAATGAATTTCTCCCTCAAAATTTGTCGGGGTTATAAATGGTTTAATACTTGAAAGTTTCTTTAATAGAAACCCACATCGAAAAAAAGGAGTACCAAAACCTATCTTTATAAACTAAAGTATGAAATGTAACTGTTACCCAAATTAACTAATCACTGGGTTTCCATATATGAGAACATTCGTGAAAATATGGATATGCATTAAAAATCTAACCATCATGTTTTGATGGAGAGTGGTAGAGAAAAAGGTTATGAAAAAGCCAACAAACACACAGCTATATATTTGTGATGATCTAAGGTACCATCTTATTCATTAGATATAAGAGTATTAGGACAACATTTTTGTTTTCAAGATCATTTCCCTAAAGTTGATGAATTTTAATTAGAATAATACGTACTTTTTTCGCTACAATATCACCGTTGTTTGTGCCTTAAAAAATTTCCACTTCATCTCTTAAAGAAATGAAGTTGAATTTGACTTCCGTGAAGTGTTAGAAGATCATGTGATAGAATGATAGGTCATTCCATCTGTCTCAAACATAATGTTAGCAAAACATATCTATATAAGTCCATCTAGGGTGAGATTAATCATATATGGTTCCAAAAATGGAATTATACTTCATCTATCATACCGCTTAATATAATAAAACTAGTTTCTACTAACCAGGGACTTCCTGTAGGACAGTGGTAGGCGATGAAGGCATGTCACACTTCATTTGTGGGGTTTATTCCCATGGCCTTGTCTGACGTGACGGGTTGTCGCCCGTCCTACGAGTTGTCATTTTTCTAAAACTATATTATTATAACATTCTATCAATAATATCGAAAAAAATTATAGCCTTAAATAATACTAACATTTGTTCAACATAATCCATTCGAATATTTAGGCTTATCCAAAATACTTCTTTCCAAACACATAGTATAAAGAGAATAATTACTAAAAATGTCACATAACAAGCATGTGAATACCATCATTTATCCCCCATATATCATAAGATATATCTTTTTGATCTCATTCCAAACATGTGAATACCTTAATCATGTATTCTCTTGAAACATGAATTACCATACAACCTTAGTGAAGACATGAATGCTATCAAAAGTTAACTCATTCCACATTCCAAAATCCCAAAAATTCTATATATTCAAACCATGATATCACTTGGTACTTATATCAGTTAGGATCTCATTAATACTATCAAATATTTCATTATTTTCTTATCCCTTATTTATAAACATATCATCTACCTTCCAAAAATATTTGAATAAACTTTCATGGTTACCGGTACCATTCATCATACACTTTCAAAACATAAGGAAAGACAACATTACTCTTGATAAACATGTAATAATTCCACTACGTTCATACATCATTGACCGAGCTTCAACAATTCTTTCATCTCACATATCATTGGTAGTCTCTTCATCATCATCCACATAAATACAACCCATATGACCATGTTGATTTTCTTTATGAGATTTTCCCTTAGGTAATTGGTTTACATAATGCCCATATGTTCCACATTTAAAACCCTTAACCATTTTTGATGTCATAGCAATACCATTATCCTTGTCCATGGTGTTAACTGAACCTTTTACTCTACAATTACTAACTTTGGGTCCTTCTTTTACACACCCAAAGAATCTTCCAGTTCCTTTGAAACATTCTCTTTGATGCATCTTCCCACATGACTTACATAAGGGAAATTGAACATTCTTTCCTTTATGATCATCATGAAACTCCATCAAACTCTTATTAGCTGAGTCAGGTAACTTACCAAAGTTGAGATTATTGAACATATTATGAGATTGCTGATTAGGAATAATAATGATGTTTAGACTTCCAAATCCCATTTCATTTGGTTGCTCAAGAACAATATCATTACATTGTCCATCATATCCTCCATTATCGTGAATATTCCTGTTTCCAGACATTTTCTAAAACCCAGAAAGAATAGTGTGAGAGGAAAAAATCATGCTTGGGAAAACAACATAATATAGAGGGTGTACCTTAAATATCTATCATCTTAGTTTTAATTCTAATATGGTTTCCGTGATTCTAGGAATATAGCCTATACTTATACTTAACCTTAGGGACATCCCTAGACATTCCTTAGAAATATCTCTAGGGATCTCACTAAAGTTTTCGCATCATAGTTTCCAAAGTTTAACTAAACCTTTCCCCTGATACCAACTGTAAGGACTCGAATCTCGACCTACATGGACATTACATTACTTTTTCAGAATACATAATACATAACAAAAACAGACACACAAGGACTGTAATAGTTTAGTGTCTATGGAAACTCGGAACGTAATCTTCTAATCGTGGTGAAATATCTTCAACATATCCCATAAAGATCATAACCTTTTGGTTTTCTTACCTAAAAACTTTCATTAAATCCCGGGGAAAAGAAAACATATAATGGGTGAGATCAAATACTCAGTAAGGGTAATAATAGATAAAATAAAACAAATCATATACATTTGAACTTAAAAACATGAACATAATGTTTAAACATCAAAATCTTGGGAAATGACATAAAACATTGTAGTATATAAGCCATAGATCATAAAGAAACATTAATCATTAAAAAATAGCATGGGAATAAAACATGTAATTATGGAAAAACATTAAGCACATGATATTATTTCCATAGTTGCCAAGGCATTGCTACCAAGACCATCTTAGTTGACAAAGTCCCTTACTGAATCAGGTTTACATGTCGTTCTAGCCCTGTATTACTGAACCGTATTTACTTGTCATTCCAGCCATGTCCATCTCATGAGATATAAATCTTTACCCAATGCATCGGAGGCAGATATAGGTCCCACCCATCTCATAATGAAATGATTCTTACTTGTGGCACAACATAAACATAAATTATTCATCATAACCCAAAAAATTAAAATGGGCTTCATAAACATCATCCCATCATAACACAATCCATATAAAACAAATGGATATTGTTTCATCATAATAAAATTGAAACCATTTAAATCATAGAGAAATTATACTTGAAACATAATCATACTAAAAAATTTCATCTTAGATGGAAAATAGTTTTGACAAAGCACTTGAAAAGAATTCTTGAGGAAAATATCATTTCTTCTTCAAAAAAAATTTATTTTCACAAAATGCCATGAAATTTTAAAAGAAAAAGATTTTTCTGAAAATAGTTATGAAATACTGTAGAATAAGCTTCATGAATATAAATAATTATGAAACTGTAAAAATCAGTTCATTCCGTATAAGTTAAAAATAACATTTTTCTCTTACTTTTGTAGGAAAACTCAGAAAGTACCGTGTATGGTAAAAAAAAAGAAAGATTCCTTCCATATGATGTGGTAAAAGTAGAAAAGGGTAAAAATTACTTAAAAAATACATGGAGGAAAAGTAAACATTTTATGAAAACATTATGATAACATATGGACATGGATAATAATCATAACCTCAGTAAACACTTACGAATAAATAATCTTAGATAAGAATGAGATTGAAATAATTATACCTTACCTTAGGTACGATATTCTTCGTACGTATCTAAACCACCTGTATAATGATTTAAATAATGTCATTGAATTATTAAAGAATCATATTCATTGTTATGATATCATATATGGTTCACTCATGACTTTATATTACCCGTTCTTTTGTAAATCCCATGTTAAAGCAATGTTATGGGTAAAATCATCTTATTTATCATACGTGTTAGGAATTATTGTTCTTGATGTTATTATTAATTATATCATGATTTACTTACTTCCAGAATGTAAATCAAGATTTATATATCATATATATTCATTAGATATCTATCATATACATGTATTTATAATAGTACATAACATATGGAGGTAAGAAATGAAATGCACCGTTCATGGAGACGGTAAGCCGTACGTACGCATGAATGCTACTTTCATTTCCATTTACTATTTTAATGGAATAGGTATATTATAATAGTACATAACATAAGGCATTAACGAATCACATCAGTTTGAGGGGGCGGTAGTCCGCACTTCCTCAAATGAGATTATCATATTTACCGACTATGGAAACCATAAAGTCTTGATATAATTGGGATGTAAAGAAGAATAAGGAAATCATAAACATAATATATATCATATATATGCACAGTTCCATCATAATGGCCACCATGAGAGGCGTAGGAGAAAATCGAATAATCATCATTTCGTGAGGCGTTAGTTTTCCATCCACAGAAACATTATGTTCTTCATCCATTATATGGAGGTGTGAGTAAGTGTAGTTCTAATACTTCTCATAAAAACATCATAGAATTTTGATTATATTAGTGTTGTTACAAAAGTAAGGATTAAAAAGAGTTTAGGGGTCGAAGAAGTAGAATAAAGGAAAACAACTTAAGAGAAACTATTACCTTTAATTTGGGTAACTTCCTTTGGTTTGAACCAAAAGGACTTCATGAAGTGCCTTATGCCTAATGTAAGGCTACTAGGTGGAGGATAGGGATGTAGGGAGCTTAATTGGGGAGATTTTGGACGATCCAAATGGCTTGAGAGGTGTGAGTAATTGGATAGAAATGGTCTCCATTTATAAGGGAGAGGAGGGGCTCTTTAGGAAAGCGTGTAAACATTATTTTGTTATAAACATATCTTCGGTTTCAAGAGGTCAATAACAAATTAATTTCGAAAATAAGATTACTAATATTAGAAATAATATCATCCAATAGTAATTGGACAGGTTTTGGATAATATTTTAATCATTATAATCTTATTTATTTAAATCAACTATTAATGAGGTAAATATTTCATCATTATTGTGTCAAAAATAGTTTAATATATATGATGTCTAAAAACTATAAAAAAATTACAAAAATGTAGGAAATATTTATATATTTCCAATTAATATTTATAGTCAAATAGATAATTTATATATCCCCTTATATAAATTAATTACTAAAGGATTTTTGTTAATTCTAATTTTGTCTTTACATTATATTAATTAATATAATGTGTCATTGTCTTTCATAAGTGGCTTCCTGGGGACCCAAAATCGACCCAAGGATGCCCATGGTAGTCCATTACTCATCCAATAAGGTTTGGACAAGTGTTAAGGTAATTTTGAATTATTATAATACTCTTTTAGCCTTGAATTACCATATTTACTTTGAAATGTGGTAAATAAAAGTAAAAAGTTACTATTCACCAAAAATTATGTTTATCTATTTGAACAACTTTTTACTCATTTATATTAACTGCGTCTCTCATATTTTTGAAATTCAACGCACAGTAGGGGTAAAATTAAGTTTTATGAAAAATTGCAAATGCTACAAGGAGGTTGGTAAAAGACGGTGAAAAGTTCAATACAATTTTTATAAATCTAAAATTATTATAAAATGACTCCAATGAATTTCATTGAAATTATATAAGTATTATGTACCTATTTTTACCTAAAATAAATTTAAATCAAATAAATTATTATTTAAATAAAAATTCGGTTTTAACCAAAAACAAAGTGTTTTCACTATTCATCAAAATTTGATGTTTTTCAAGAAAATACCAAAAATTCAGCCTATGATATATTTGATATTCTGAATTCAAAAATTATTTCTATTTTTCCAAATTCACAACATATAAGTGGAATTAATTAATTTTTAAATTAATTCCGGTTATCAAAACAAATAACGTGTTTTTAAGAAACAATAACTATCAAAAGATTGATACTTGTTTATGTCCAATTTCAATGTTAAATTAATTCCAATGACCAACATTGGATTAAATGGTAAAAATATATTCTAATTACACTTTATATCCAATTAAAAATATAATCTATCCATATAAATTATCGTGATGAAAAAAGTTGTTTTTAATTAAAATATACCATGTTTTTACTATTCATTAAAATATAAAAGTTATCAGAATAATATGAAAATTTTATCCTTAGTAAATCTTTATATCCTGATTCCAAAGAAGAATTTTATTTTTTCATATTGAACTTATAGACATGTCAATAAAAAATATTTAATGTGGGTAAGCCATCAAAAGGCAGCAAAACTACATTTTTTTTAAAATACTTATTTTACTCGAAAAAATTATTTTGTTCTCATACCATGTTCTAGAAAATGTGTAAGATTAGTTATAATGTTATAAAATTCAAAATTTATTTGATTCTATTCATAACGGCTAGTCCATAATAATATATTAACAATATATCATTATTTAGTGAAACCTAGTATTGCGTACTACACACGCTATCGAGGAAGGTCGTGATTGCGTGTAATGCAGGCCAAGTCAGGGTTGCGTATTGTGAAAAACTCCTTTGTTGTTGCGTATAAAAAAATCCAACCATATTTCATTTATACATTTAATATATATATACACTCAATTTTGTGTAAAAACAAACTTGAAGTTTTTTGTAACACGATCCAAGAATAGTGTTGTGTATACTGGAAGCTAATACGGTGTTGCGTATAGCGCAAGGTAATCTTGGTGTAGCGTACAACAAAATACATCAATGAAATTAAAATAATATTTTTCATAAAATCTTGGGGGATTACAAATATTTTTTTAAAAACATAATGGAATGAAAAATATATTTGGACACTTATTGACTTAACAATATCCCCTTATATGGAAAGAACATATAGAAATTCAAAAAGGAATATAAGTAATATGTTTTTAACTATTTTAACATTAATAGAAATAGTTTTCTCCTTTTACATTATCCTATAATGAATACGACTAACTCCACCTAGGTTTTAATATCCCTATAGATCATATTCTAGATTTTATTAGAGAAGTTACTTCTCCTTTTTTAATAATATCTTATTTGAGTAATCATCCACTTAATTTATCTCCCCCTTTCATAGGGAATCCTATTATTTTAACTTAATATTATTTTGGTCATTATTTTCTCCCCCATTGTAATTTTTAAAAAGGAATGGAAGTAAACGAATATTATACATAACTGTTTAGGAACATACATGACCAAATAACAGAAAAATAGGAAAAATAATTTATGATAGGAAAAATCAATTAAAAGGAAAAATTAAAACAAATGATCGGAGTTTAAAAAATCATTCATCCTTCTTCTTTTCCATTTTAATTTACTTTCTCAAGGTTACCTTTATCTTATTCATCTCATTATGATCATCCTTGAACAACTTGGGCAGTTGATCCTGATCTTGATATTTCTTTTCAATAACTTTTACTCTTTCTTCATGAGACATAAGATTTTCAAATTGATTCATTACCACAATTTCTTTATCTTTAAAAATTTCTTCCAACTCTTCTATGATTTCTATATCACTTTTTAATTTTATATAAAATGAATTCAACTTCCCATTCAGGCCTTTATCCTCTTGGATCCTAGAATTTTTCTCTTGATTCAGATTTTCTGAAAGACTTATTGAAAGTTCAAAATGGTTGATCTCACTTATTAAAAGAATCCTTCCCTGAATCATGAAAATAATACATGATTTTCAGATCATCAATAACTTACAAAGACTATTTTTTTACTTAAATGATCATATTTGAGCATCATAACCAATATGAAAAAATGTGAGCTTAGATTCAATCATAACAAACATTTCCATAAGAAATCATGTGGAATCTAACTTCTGATTAATAATTTGATTAACTAGCATAAATCTATAATATAGTCATGGAAATTAGGGAATTTTATTCACTATCTTCTTCAATGACATAATAATAAAATATTTCCTCAATGAAGATAATGATTCTAAAGCAGATTCTATTACTAGAGAGGAAAGAATATCTTTCTCTTCTAATTTCCTCTTATATGATTTAAAAACAACATTCTTATATTTTACCACCACAGATTTTTGAGGAAATTCAACAACCACATGATTTACTTTCTCATCATTAGATATCATATTTTGAAAATTTGGTGTCTCATGTTTACTATCAGGTTTAGGAAATATTCTATTATCATAAGATTCTTTATTAGAACCTTCATTAACATCATGATAATGAATAATGTCATGATTGAATCTTTCGTCATCTAATGTTTTATTAACCTCCTCATGAGCATCATAAACTTTCAATTTTTGAGATTATCTTCGTTTAATAAACATACGATGTTTTAATAGACATCTTATTAGATGAAATTTAATTCTCATATTATTCATCCACCATTTCAATTATATCTTTACTTTCCTCCTCCTTGTCTTATTTTCTTGTTCTTATTGTTGATGAACTACTTCTTCTACAATAATGGGTTCAAGAGTTATAACGTTCTCTCAAATAGTTTTTATTGGAACATGCTCTAGCATGATAGATTCTGGTACCTGTATTTTTTCAGATTCTTTCTCAACATATTTAATAAATTCATAGAAGTTATCTTTCTCTGATCATCTTCATTATCATCTTCTTTTATTTTTCATATTCTCAATCATGTAAGCTTCTTGAATTTGTATGTCTTTAGCCTTAGTAGGATCTAATCGAAAAACTATATCTCCTTACTTCTTTTTCTTCGTCTTCTCTCTCCACATGGCTACCACTCCAGCAGAAACTGTTTGTTTTTTTTCACTTTGTTGGAGCATATACTAACTCTAGAACCAGTAATTTTTATTTCTATTCGGGTTTATTTATTTTCTTTGGTATTTTTTTAGATTTTTCTCGTGTTTCAGCTTTATTATTGATATCTTAAAAACCACTATCAAGATGATCATTAAACTCTTCTTTATTAATACTCAAATAAATCATCATTGTTATAAGAGTATCATTACTATACAAGATAATCAATAAAATTCTGGGTAAGGAGCTGTAAGGAATTTGGAATGATTCTAAAAAAAGATAAATATTTTTTCACAAGATTTTTAGATACACAATTACATGAGATTTTAGGGATCTATTCTTGATATTACTGATCTTCATAGAAATTTACTTCACAAGATATAACATTCATAGATACACCATGAAATCCATTATGACGATATCACATTTTTTAAGGGATTCCTTTTCTCCATTTCTCTAAATGATAAATCCTTTCATTTACAGGGATAACAATATATAGTTTATTTAAAGAAGATTGATATTAAGTGACTTAACTCCCCTAATTCAAAGGAATTCAATTTCCATAACCTTCTCAAAACTATATTCATTATCTAGAAACCTGTGAGTGAAAAATATATCATATCCTTTTTAAGTTATATCATATATACTATCATAATTTTTGAATGACAAACAACAATTATTCCCATGCTCATGAATGAAAAATATTATCTTCTTCATTTTTCATAAATACAAATTGAATCATATAATTATATAAGGAGATAAGGATAAAATGGATCGTGATTAGTTTTCTTGGAAATGAAAATTCTTTCACATCCAGTCTTCTTAATTATTTTTGAAATCAAAGAATCATAATTAATAACGAAATTTCGGTATACCAACATTTCTATGTGAATTAACTATTCTATGAGATCCTTGTTTGAGGATATTGTATTTTTCAAGGAAAAGAGGAGAGACATTCATAACATAAGGAAACTGAGAAAACTGAATGGCTGATTTGAATAGTGGTACAAATTTGGTGCAAAAAACACATGAATAATCGATGTGGGACACGAATATGGGGTCATTTATATAGTATTTGTGGTGACGATTCAAATTGTTGAATCAATCCAATTGTTTAGATTATCTTGACCTGATCTCACAGTTGATATCTAGGCCATTAAAGAATTTTGAATTTTTGGATATTTTGTGGTTTTAAAGAATAATTAGATTTATGAAATGTGAATTCGATAAATTTTTTCTTAAAACACGATAGAAATACCAACAAAAAAATTTCAATTACAAATATTTATGTAATGAAACATACCTTGTTCATTGCATAAATTGTTTTGTTAATATTAATTAGGTTCTTCCTGATGAACGTGGGTTCTGAAAAATTTTATTGAATAATTAAAATACTAGGTACAAAAAAATATTATTAAGGAATGAAAATTTTAGGATCAAAAAAAAATTATTAATGAAATAATATTAAAAAATAGTGAACATATGTACTCACCCTATAAAATGAATTATCTTAATTTAAGGAGATAGGTTTCAAAAAATGTTAATATCGCTGATTACCTTATAGTAAACATTCATAACTTGTGTTTAAGGTATTCAAATATATCAAAGGGTGATGTTTTTGTAACTATGTTAGTATGTTGATCTTTCATTTCGATAAATTAATGAAAGATATCTTCTTTAAGTGTGTGATCCCTTAAAAGAGATAAATAATGTGTGTACTCTTTGAATGAGAGTTATTAAAGGGTTTTTTCTTAGGTAAATTAAAGTAGTATTATCACGCATTATCTATATTTTGGTAATACTCATGCCATTGTCCTTGAATGTGTATGGCTTCCACAACAATTGAGCACAACAACATCCATCTGCTACATATTCAACTTCAACTGTGAAATGTTTTATTCAATGTTTCTTCTTGTATGAAAAAGAAACTAATAAATCTCTAATGAAATGAAAAGATATAGGTGTACTTTTCCTATCCACTATACATCCACCCAAATAAGTATCCAAATAGATTTTGAAAACTAAATAATTTTTGGATGAAAGAAAAGTCCAAAGTCCATTGATCATTTTTAATAATAAAAAATTATTTTCAATTATTTTAAATGATATATATTGTATTAGCTTGATATCTTTAACATAAGAATACTGAAAACATTATGTCTAGACAAATAGTGGTTATGTATAATAATCTTCCTGTCATACATCTAAATGTAGTTTGTCCTACTAGTTTCTTAGCTTCATCAATATCAAGATAGGTTTAGGTAACTATTGAAGTACTTATACATTATGTTTTTTCATATCCATACATTTAGAGAAGATCTTTAATATAATTACATTGAGATTTATATGTTCCTTATGGTTTTTGAGAATTTTGAAAACCAAGGAAAATGTTAACCCACCCCTTATATTCATTTCAAATTCAAATTTCAAAAGAGTCACAAATGAATCAGTTAAAGATTGCTATATTGATTCGAATATAATTTCATCAATATAAATGTTTACGATCAAATTTGTTTTCTTATCAATCATTATAAAAAGAGTTGGATCAGTGTATCCCTTAACATATTAGTTTTATAAAAACATTCTTGCAAGTCTATCATACCAGGATATAGATTTTTTAAGTCCATATAAAGCATTATTAATTTTTTAAAGATGTTCTATATGTTTTGTGTCTTCAAAACCATGATATTGATCAACATAAACCTCATCTTGAACATATCAATTAAGGAAAGCACACTTCATATCCATTTGAAATAGTTTTACATTGAAGAACGATACGAAGGATAGTAGAATATGAAAAGATTGAAGTTTAGCTACTAGAGAATGTGTTTTTTATATTCTATTACTTCAAATTTATTATTTACTTTAGTAACTAGTATTTCTTTATATCATAAAATCATTCAATTTTCATTACATTTATTTCTAATGACCCATTTTTCTCCAAATTGCACATGTTTTATTAGGACTTTCTACTAAGTCCAAACATTGTTCCTTTCAAATTCATCTAGTTCATATTCAATTTCTCTAATCCCATCATCATTATTGAATGATTCCTCAGTGCTTTTATCTTTTAATTAACAATGAATTACTAGATGTTAAACATAATTTATTAAAGAACATCTAGTATATATAGGATTATTTACATCACGAATGATGATATCAATGAAATTATTCTTAAGAAATAACTTATTTGAATATTGTAAAACATATTCATCAACATATGGTAAAAAACCTTCTAGGGTAAATACTTCAGATGCATTTACTTTTGTATTTCCCTTTTTATAAAAATGTTCCATCAATGGATGACAATCAATTTTTTAAAACAAATATGAAGATGTAGGTAGGGGTTGTTTAAAAACCAAAGGATCAGTTTAATGAAATATAACATGCACTGTATCTTGAATATTACATGATTTTTTCTTAAAAACTATATAATCTTTTGAAGTAGTGGAGTTTCCCACAAACATTCCTTCCTATGTTTTGGGTGTGAATATATGTAAGCTATCATTATTATTAATGATTAATACATTGCAACCTAAAACATTGATGTAAGAAACATTTGTTTTTCGACCAGTCCACAATTTATAAGGTGTTTTATTAAAAAAAAAATATGATTAAAATTCAATTTATAGTATATATATCAGTACATAAAACTTCATCCCAAAAGAGTTTAGCAATAACTTATTCCATAAACATGGTTCTAGTTATCTCATGAATAAATCTATTTCATCATTCAACAAAACTGTTTTGATGAGGAGTTATTTGAGATTTAAAGTTATGAGTAATGCCTTTTTTACTACATAATTTCTCAAAATATGAATTTTCAAATTCTCCCCCATGATCACTATGAATATTTATCAATGGAAGGTTTTCTTATTGTTTACTTTTTCTGAAAATGTTTTAAAATAAAAAAATGATTCAGATTTCATTACTAGAAAATATACCCATGTAAAATTATTGTAGTAATTAACTAAATCAGATACATGGTATTTTCCTCCACTACTTCTAGTTTTATCATGGACAAAAAAGATCCATATGAACTAGCTTTAATGTATTAGAAGATGAGACTTCACTGATCGATTTATGGCTTGACTTATGTTGCATGTCATATTTAAAAGGATCAGAATAATTTTATTAAACAAATCTTTGCTCAAGTAGATCCTTAACAAGTCATTTATTTGATATTTTTCATAGGATCATATGGTTTTAGTGTCTTATACTTCTTTTCTATAAAGATTATTTATCTAGAATTTAACTAAGTCAAAGTAGATCTTGGCAACTAGGGTCTTCAATGTTGGGTATTTAATATTCTAATGATTATTGGTAGAATGAATAAAATATTCCTTTTAATTGTGTACTAGACATTTATAATTTATAAAATTTACTAGGAAACCATCAACACATAATTGGATTTTGTTTATAAGGTTCTTCTTATGACCATTAATAAATAATTTTTTTAAATAATGTTTTTCCTCGAAAAAATATTTTAGTAATATAAAAAATTTCCCTCTCAGAATTATCTCTATATATTAATTTTCCACATTTTGTATTGAGAATATTTTCAAGGATGTTATTGTATCAAGATATGTTACAAGTACATCCACTATCCATGTACCATGTATTGTTGTCGGAACATCCTTTATTTTCTTAAAAATAAAATAGTTCGACTTTCAAAATCCAAACTTTCTTGGATCAAGAATTTTTAGAATGTAAAATTTTAGGTATAGTCATTTTCGTAGAAAAATGAAAATTATGAAAACCTAATGATTAGGTTTTTTTAAATAACAAATTTTCTCCCAATATCCACCACATTTACACTTAGTGAAAAAAGGATCAGTTTGGGGACCAAAATAGTTATGGATAAAAACATGTTTTGAATGATTATAAAAAAATCCCAAAGTACAATTTCATAAAAGTTACATTAAAGAAACTGTTTTTGATATTTTAGTTTAATGATTAATTCTTATCCTAATACACTTTATTCTTAGAGTTTGAGTTATTCTCTAATATATTTTTCTTAAAAATAATATTTTCTAGATTTATAGAATTTTTATCCCTCTCAGAATAATCTTCCTTAATGTTTTTAGAAACATTTTAAAAATCATGAGTTTTCTGATCATGGCCTGTATAATGATCTTATAATTATTTTCTTAAAATAGAAATAATATAATTTTCCTTCTTTATTGTATTTTTTATCATAGTGTTCTCTTTCTATAATAATTTAGCCAATCTTGAGAATTATTCAAATGAAGGTAATGTATTATCTTTTGATGAGGAATATTCTTTATATGAAGTCCCATAATATTCTTCATTAATTAAATTTTCATTTAAAGAAATATTGTTTAATGATTCAGAGTTGTTTTCCTTAGAAATACGTGAATAATTTTCAATATAACACCTCACTATAAGACCAATATTCTCCAACTTGATGATTCATATTTTGTGGATTAATCTAATGAGTCACCACCACTTGTACTCTGGTTTTCATTAGCCTTCAAGACATTCTTAGCCTTAGAATTATATTAATTCTACCTCTTCTTTTTTGAATGATTATCCATTATTTTTTTACCCTATGCATTAGAGATTTATGTCTGATATGTCCATCCCATATGAATTCATAACAAGTAACTTCAGAATCATTCTTGTCCTTTTTGTCTTCTTTCTTATATCTCTACTGAAAATCCTTCTTTCCCATAATTTGGTTCATCCTTAGAGGAAGATTGCATAGTTTATTCTCAGATTGATAATTTTCAATTGATTCAGATACTACAACAACATTCTTGGTTATAGATCTAGTTACTATTTTTTTAGTAATGGATTTAGATATTGTAGTGATTGTAAACCATCCATTACCATTATTTTTTTTAATGATGTCTGAATATCCCCACTTTATTGTTTCATGCTCAAGAGGAGTTCTAAATTACTCATCCATAATGATGTTTGAAACATTCTTATTTTAATCAATACCTTCAATTTTATATTCCCGATCAATGGGCATGATATCAATTATGTTTTCTATAAGAAATTAATCATTATTCCATTTTTCATTCACATTCTGAAAACAATTGATTATTATCATAAATCATTGTTTCCTTTTGTAAACTGGTTCTCTATAATGAAATATAAACATGTGATATTCATATCTTAACAAAGATCTTCAATATTATATCACTTTTTAAGTTCCAATGTCTGTATGTTTATGTTTCTACATGATATTATTTGCAACTTCACAAGAAGACATTTGACTAAATATAGTCCTATTCACAGTACATAAATGAGTATTGTGTACCTTTTAGTTTAGTTAGTATTCTTGTTTCTCCTGATTTGTGAAGGTTCAATTTTATTTTTCTATAATCTTGTATTCTCTAGTAAGCATTACAAAGTTTTACACTCTAGTGTTAATTAAAAAGATCTTCATCCTATCTCTCCAGTACTTATAATCATTACCATTAATTATTTTCCTTCTGGTAGGTTTTAGATTTTCTATTGAACTAATTTTCATACCTACCATTTCTAAAAGAAAATAAAAAATGGCTTGTTCACCAAAATGAATATGTAAAAATATTTAACAAACAAAATTTTAATAATAAAAAATATTAAGAAAACATAAATGAGTAACGTTAAGAAATAAAATTTTATCCAGAAAACTTATAGGCAAGTATAAGTATTTCAGAGACATACTCTAATACAAACTATAGGATCAAAATATAGATGTAGATTCTCAATTAAAAGAGGCGTTGAATTCTATGTTTAGAAACCTTCAATTTATAACTAAAAAGAAATCTATGTTTAATAAATTTAAAGAAGATAGATTCACATATCTTTTATAGTTCTTAATTAAGAAATAACCTCGCTTAGGATCAGAAAATATTAATCTGATATAGAAACTTATGAACTTTTAACAAAGGGAATGATTCTACCTTAAATCATATAGAATCTAATTTATAATAGTATAAATGTATATAAAATATTACGAAAGTTATACTTTCTTTTTAAAAAAATTACAGTAAAAATAAAACATGTAACAAAAACAAGTAAATAGGTATAAGAAATCTTTTAACCCAAAAAGAAGGATAACCATCAATCTTGGATAAAGGTACCTTGATTTATACATTCAAAAATAATTGTCTTACCTACACAATGTAAACCCCCGATAAGAGTATCAAAATCTATATTGATATCAATGCAAGCCCTCAATCATTAATATATTATACACCTCCGTCTTCTTATCATAGGAAGTTCATGAACATTAAGGTATTCAACATATGTATCTTCCTATCCCCAAAATTCTTAGATTTATTATCCAATCAGAATCGCACTAGGAAAGCTGAACCAGTTGTTCACAACTAAACAACATGTTCATACAAACACCAAAGCATTATATTTTATCCCTCTAGAAATATGTATATCCATCACATCCCAATATTTCCAATATATCTTTTACTATTCAAATAGATGGTGTATTTATAGGAAAAAATCCCAATGACCATATCCCCCTCTAAAGTCATATATTTCCTTCAATTTCAGATAGACCTCAACACATTTCACTCAACCAATGCTAAATTAAATATATATTTTATTTAATTTTTTTTATAAAAATCATTGAAAACATTACCATGTGTAAGAATCAATAAAATGTAATGGAAAAAAATATTCTGTATAAGAGGAATAAGTATAACATGATCTGATAAACTAGAACATTATATTAAGAAAATGACATAAATATAAGTAAAAAAATTAATTTGATTTTTATGGAATTGAGAATAGAAGTCTCAAAAAATAAATAATTGGATTATGAAATAACAGATATTCTGAGTCAATATTCTGAGAATTCAGAGTTTAAATTCTCATGAATTTGGAGTCAGATGTCTAGATAATTCAGAATCTATACTCAGATAAATTCTAGGTCTGATTTTTTGAAAATTCATTTTCTTAATTCGGATGTATTCAGATTCTAATTTTGAGATAAATGCAATGTTTTAATTATTATGTATTCATAGTTTGGTTTCAAGAGAATTTAGAGTCTAAATTCAGATGAGTTTAGAATCTAATTTCCAGAGAATTCAGAGTCTAAATTTAGATGAATTCATTGTCTAGATTATATAGAATTGGGAATAACAATTCTATTGGAATAAAATTCTATGAAATATTAATGTTATATGTTATATTAGGATATGATTTTTTGACATTAGAATAAAAATATATATACTTGATTTGAGTGTTAATTAAATAATTATTTCAGAACCCAGTGTAATGATAAAAATTTCTTAGTGAAAGATAATTTCCATAAGAAAATTATTCTTAGAGAAGTATAATTTTCCTTAATAATGTTTTTGTGGTTTTAAAAACATAATGGTATGGAAAATTCATAAAGAAACTTATTGACTCAACACACATGAGAGAGTGAGAAAATGATTGAGGGTTATAAATCAAAAAATAGAATTATATTTAATAGAATAAGAAATATACTAATATTATGTGAGGATGCACCTTTTTTGGGTCGGGCAATGTGGGGTGGAGAGTCACACATCTCTATCTCTCCTATATTTCCATCTCTCTCACATATATTTTCTCTCCCTACAATTAACCAAACATATTTATCTCTCATAATATTGATCTAAACTAGGCACCATCAAGTGTTAGATTTTTTTTAATAAGAGGATAAGGGATTTAAATGTTTTCTTATAGAAAATTAGGTATTTTAAGTATTTTTTTATTAAACTAAATCTGATTATATATTTAATTTGTCCTTCCAAAGCTTTCCAAATGTAGCGTCATCTATGATGTCATATTCGTATCGCATGTTATTCGTATTTTAGGTCGGTGGCTAAAAACTAAAGCTCATTGTCTTGAATTTTGATTATGTGTATGTAATTTAATAATTTCTCTTTTATGTTTAGATATTGAGTTAATATTTAAATTAATCAATTTGGTAAACTAATAAATTAATGTAATTGTGAAATTAGGAATATTATGATTATTGAAATTGATTAATTATTTATAGAATTAATTAATGGAAATGGTTGGGACATTGAAATTGTAATTTTCAATAATTAGATGAAAAATTAAATATGATGAGATTGAGATTTTTTAAATTTAATATTTAATTATATAATTCATTATTATTATATTGATTTTTTTTATTTTCAATTATTAATTGATGAAATAATTATTGTAGGTTGTTATGATTATCGAATTAATTAAGATCGAACAATTAGTTGAGGAATTAATAAGAGATATCAAATTTATTGTGTTGAAACATTTAATTGATGAATAATTTAGGGTAATTGAATTGTTAAAGCTGGAATAATTAGTTTATTTTTATGAGTAATGAGGTGGATTGATTGTTTAAAAAAATAAAGAGATTAATTAATTATTGTGAGAAATGATATTATTTAATTGTTGAATTAAAGAGTGGGTTTGATTAATTAATTAATTAATTAATGGGTGAAATGGGTTTATATAAGTATTGAAATAAATAATTATAATAATTTTTGGAAAAATTATTTAATGTGAGTAATTTTATTATTTATTAGTCAAATTAAATAGTGGTATAAATTAATTGATGAGTTAATTAATGTACGCAACATGATTATTTTTCTATTGAGTTAAATAATGAGTTTATTGAACAAAAAATTTAATTAAATTGATCAATTTTATTATTTAATTATTTAATTAAATAATGATATTATATAATTATGAAATTATCTAATGAGTGTTTTATGGTTATTTAATTATAGAATTCACTAATGGTATTAATTAATTGATGACCAAATTAATTTGAGTAATGAGATTATTTATTTATTGAACTAAATAACAAGTTTAACTAATTAATGAATTAATTAGTAATGTGATTACTTAATTGTTGAATTATATATTCAAATTAATTAATTGACAAATTATTTTATGTAATAACTGTGATTATTTAATTATGAAACTTGATATTGAGATTAATTGATTTAAAAATTAATTTATGCAAGCAATGTGCTTATTTAATTATTGAATTAAATTGTGAGATTAATTATTTAAAGAATTAATTAATTTAAGAAATGTGATTATTTAATTTTCAAATTAAACATTGAGATTCATTAGTTGATGAATTAATTAACAAGAAAAATGTACTTATTATCTTTATCATTAAATAATGACATAAATAAATTAAATAATTAACTAATATGAGCAATGTGATTATTTAATTGTTGAAATAAGAAATGACTTTAATTAATTGAAAATTTAATTAATGTGGGTAATATAATTTTTTTAATAGTTGAATTAAATAATGAGATTAATTAATTGATGAATTATTTAATATAATGACTGATATTATTTAATTATGAAATTAAATAATTTAATAAATTAATTGATGAATTAATTTTTTAGTAATATGATTATTTAATTATTGATTTAAAAGAACGATATTAATTATTTTATGAATGAATTAATGTTAGAAATGTGACTAATTAATTATTGAATTAAATAATGAGACTAAGAAACTGACGATTTAAATAATGTGATCAATGTTATAATGTAATTTTTTCATTAAATAATGAGATTAATTTATTGATGGATAAATTAATGTGAGAAATGTGACTACTTAATTTTTGAATAGAATAATGGTATTGATAAATTAATGAGTTAAATAATTCGAGTAATGAAGTTATTTAATTACAGGATTTAATAATGAGATTAGTTAACTAAAATATTCATTAATGTGACCAATGTGATTATTTAATTATTGAATTAAATAATGAGATTAATTAATTATATATTTATTTAATTAGAGTTATTTAATTATATAAATTTTGAATTAAATATTTTTATAAATTAATTGATGAACTAATTAATTTTTGTAATGTGATTATTTAGTTATTGAATTAATTAATGAAATTAGTTAATTAACGAATGAATTAATAATGTGATTTCATAATTGTTGAAGTAATTATTATGGTAAAGTAATTGATGAATTAATTATTATTGGAAATTTGATTATTTTATTATTAAATTAACTACAAAGGCTCATTATTATATGAATTAATTAATGTGAGAGATGTTATTATTTAATTATGGAATTAAATAGTGATATTAAATATTTATTTATTTATTTAATGCGAGAAATATGATTATTTTACTATTGAAAATAATGTTAAGATTAATTAATTTATAAATTAATTACTCTAAGAAATGTGATTATTTAATTTTTGAAATAAATAATGAGATTAATTTATTGACTGATTATTTCATGTGATTAATATGATTATTTTATTTTTGAATTAAAAAATAATATTAATTTATTGAAAAGTTAATTAATCAGAGAAATGTGATTATTTAATAATTGGATAAAATAATTATATTAATTAACTGATGAAATAACTATGGTGACGAATGAGATTATTAGTTGTTGAATTAAATAATGAGATTAATTTATTAAAAAATTTGATTTTTGAGTAATGTAATTATTTAACTATTGAATTAAAAATGAGAAAAATTTATTTACAAAATAAATAATTTGAGAAATTTCATTATATATATTTTTTATTAAATAATTAGATTGACTAATTAATAAATTAATTAATTTTAGATATCTGACTATTTACTTATGGAATTAAATTAGAAGATTAATATATTAATGAATCAATTAATGTGAGCAATGTGATTAATAAATTATTAAATTAAAAAATGTTATTAATTAATTTCTGATTAAATTAATGTGATTAATGTGATTATTTACTTATAGCTTTTAATAATGAGCTTTATTAATTGATAATTTAATTAATGTGAGAAATGTGATTAGTTAATATGATCAATTAAATAGTGACCTTAATTAATTGAGTAATTATTAAATAAGTGTTATGTGATTATTTAATTACTGAATTAAATAACGATATTGATGGGATTAATTAACTAATGAATTAGTTAGTGAATGTAATGATATAATTAGTGAGTTTTGATTATTAAATTGTTGAATTAATTACTGAAGTTGGTTGTTTTTATATAATCATTAATTGAATTATTAATAGTTTAAGTAATTATGGTATATTGATGTTTCAAACTGAATTAATAAATTTTAATCAATTATTTGAGTTTGTGATTCTGAATCGGGAATAATTAATCTTTGAATTAATTATGTGAAATTGACTGATTTTTGGATTAATCTTTCAAATTGGAATTATAATAAATTTGTGTGATTTTATAAGGTAAAATCACATTACATAAAGTGGTTAAATTTTATATTAATGAACTTATTGTTGAGTGATTAATTAAACATATTTGATACAATTTTGATGATAATAGAGAACCGAGATTAATGAAATAAATTTTATATACATATGGAAATTTTTATAAATTTTTCGTTGTATCATATGATAATAAATCTATTTTTTTGATGCTAGACTAGTAAATTTCCTTGAATATATTATGAGATTATTTTCTCTGAATTTCATAGAAAACTAAGGGTTTGATACTGTTTGGTATGATGAGTTTTTTTTACGACTCGTGATTGGTGTTTAAGCCTGAGGGCTTCGTACATGTTTTCGTACCACCTGAGTGCTTGGTGCACTAGTACTAGATGTATGAGGATGAAATTATACTTATTCATGAGGGTGTGATTTTTCTTATACTAAGGGAAGGGGCATATTTTTTTATATTTTCTAAGTGATTCAACATTGACATGAGAATCAACAACAATTTTGGGTGATCCAATCTAATGTAAAATGATCTTCCCTTAGATAGGGATACCATGTAGGGTGGGGATGTAGGTTTGAACGGAATTAGTTTTTTATCCATAACCTAAGTGTCATTAGGATTATTTATTATATAGTATTAATTTATTAGATTAATACCTTATTTATTTATATATTTCATTCACTATAAATCTCACCTAGGATTTTTCATTACATGGGGGGCATCGACCTATTGAGTTTTGATAACTCCCTATTTGGGCCATCATTTGTTACCCAATCAATTTACATGTATATTGGTTGGTTCAAGGTAATGGAACCCTGTAGTTTATTTGTCATAGTATGGATGGGTTGGAGCATAGAGATGGGGTCGACAAGGTGTTTAAACTATGGTTTGGGAGTTTATATTTGAGTATTATTATTCTGTTAATTGTATAAATATCAGTATGTAATTTAGATATATTAAACTTGTCATTAAATTGTTTTAAATATATGTATTTTATTTAAATTTACCTTTCTTATTTTGAGATATCATATTATTTATTTATATTGTTCCTATTTTTTCTGATACACTCATAATATTTCTTCTTTAATTGTAACTCTTACCATAGGGTATACTCTCCCCAAAAAAATTTCTAGATCCTCACTGCTAGTCAGATGTCTATGGTGGATTTGGTGGCATGTTTGAAGTTGTGTTTTCCAATGGCTTAATCACATAAGGGAGATATACGAACCTGGTTTTTTCTATAAAAGACTTTGCATTATTTTTGATGTTATTCCAGAGCAGCGCTATCAGACGGCATGCAATTCCAAGCCCAATGTGGCCGAAATTAAATTTTAAGTCTGTTCACACTGAGCATGCCAAATAAATTGGATAACTGCTAAACGGCCATTCAGATCATAAATCTGAGAGTTTGGATGAGTCTGAAATGGGGTTTTTACCTCCGGAACGACATACAACATGTTGGCGCGGGACATTGGGACCCCTCGCCCGTTAACAGAACGTTAAACGGATAAATAAAATAATAAATTTATTTTTTAAATGGTTAAACACAACTATCTCTTAAACAGTAGCTCGGAATGGAAAACCGAGGGCACCGTTGAGTCTGGAGTGCGCCGTTTACCCTAGGAGGGGTGAAACTTTCACGGGCGCGGGCCCTATGTGGAAAACGCCACTAGGGGCGTTTTCGTAATTAAGTGGTCTCAGACGTTAGATTTTATATCTTTCGAATAGAGCCTCATATTCAAATTATGAGACCACCGTTGTTCTCGGGAGGTGGTGTTTACCCTTGGGGCGACCTATCTTTCACTACGTTGGGGGTTTCAGATGCGAATTTAATTTTGTGTTAAGTTTTTTTTATTTTAAAGGGTTTATTTTATTTTATTTAAGTTCCCTCTCCTCGCATCTCCTCCCCTCATTTTCGCCTTGGGTAACCTCTCCCTCTCCTCCTCCAACCTCCCATCATCTCATCCTCCTCCCTTTGCCGGATAACGAAGATGCTTTGGATCGAGGTGTTCCGAAGTGCAAGGAACGCATCGGATCTTCATGAGTGTGTTCTTCTTCGACGAATGATCCAATTACAGGTAGGATTTATCTTTGTTAATGCCTTACCCGAGTTAAAAATTCACGATGAACGTGAATTAAATAAATTAATTTGTGGATTGAAAAACAATTGATTGATTCAATTTATTCTTTTTATCTAGAAATTGAAATTCTTGACATATGTTAAATGTTTATTTGAAAATTTATTTTATTCTTTATCCATGTTTAAGTCTGGTAAACATTCCTTCCTCTACCCATACGATTATTATTATATATTACTTCTTTGGTGAAATATCTAATAAAATAATTCAACACACAAATAAACTTTTGCGCCATTGAAGGTATTTTGTGAAATCAAGATCTACATCCGGTACAATTGTACCATGGTGTGCGATTTATGTTCGAACGTGGATCAGGGTCAGATCTAGCATTGTGAGTTTAAGATATGATTTTCTCGGAAAGGGACGAGATGGAGATAGCAATCGTTGACCGGCGACCGATGACTAAAGGTGGTGTGACTCGCTTTTCTGGCAGCATCCGGTGGCCCATGGTGAACAGCGGCGCGACGCGGCTGGCGAGTTGG
Organism: Viscum album; assembly: GCA_963277665.1. NCBI lineage: Eukaryota > Viridiplantae > Streptophyta > Magnoliopsida > Santalales > Viscaceae > Viscum > Viscum album. The sequence goes on along the minus strand of OY728143.1, from coordinate 47,973,384 downwards.
GAGGAGCGAGACCTAGGGTGTGAGGCGAGGCCGGCGATGTGGTCGACCGGCATAGCAAGAGGTCGGCGCGAATCAGAGGAGGCAGCGTGCGCTGGTTTTTCTGAGAGGATGTTAGAGTTGTAGGGGGAGAAACTGCGTGAATATAGGGGATAATGCGTATCGTGGAAGAAGGAAGAGATTGGAGAAAATAATAAAACAAAAAGAAAAACCAAAAGAGAGGAAATCAATGGGTGGGGTACTACTTCGGCGTGAAGAGAGAATACCAGGAGAAACCCCACTTTCATTTAAATGAAATTTATAATATCATTTAATAATAATATAAAATATTATTATTATATTTTTGGATAAATAATCATATATCAGATATATCTTTTAACTAAATGTTCATTCGATGAACCATCAGTAGTAGTGGAACCCTGACTTCGAGGCGGAAATTATTAGAGTAAAATTGAATGTCTTTTTCGGGTTTTCAGATCTGGTACCCAAAACGCTCATGAAATAATAGATTTAATATTATTATTAAATCTTTGACCCACTATAACTCCTATGTGCGACGTCTGATTGACATTCTGTCAGCGGCGATGTGATCCTGTCATTAAGACAGTCGATTCAAGTCCTATTTTGGATAATAAATTCTAGTTTGTAACTCGGGTCCATGAAACGCCCAATAATAAGAATATTATTATTGTTGCGGAATCATGCATTGGTCGTAACTCTCCTATACGACATCGGATTGGCAAGCTGTCAGTGGCATTGTGACCCTAACATTGAAGCGGACTTTTTAGGACTAATTTCGTGTGTTTAAACCAATGTTGGGTTGTGGGCCCCATGAATCCGGTTCGCACGCATTACAGTGGAATATGACCTTTTAACCAGGTATCCGTTCTGGGTGAACGAGTAGTCGATCCCATGTGATTTTCTGAGACGATCTCAATGGCGTGATTCATACAATTTTCTTGGGGCCATGGTGTGTGCCCCATGTAATGTCATTCAAGCACAATGTGGCGATATAAGACTGTTTCATTATGCGTATGTTTTGGGCGTATGAATAGTCGATTTAGCGTGCTTTTCTGAGATCATCGTGGTGGTGTAGTTCTCCCGACCTCTTTCAGGATCGAGGTTCAGGCCCCACGCAACGCTGTGTGGGCGTAAAGCGTCATTGAGTATTATTTCCATTGGGAGCCTGTTTCTAGTGAGTATGTAGTTTATCTCAATTGTTTTTTCTTCATGGGGATTACAATGCAATAATATGTTCGCGTGATCATAGCCTCTTATGTGATCTTATTAAATGTGTAAATATGAAAAGGGAATTGGTCAGAGGCTTCTTTGAACGTAATTCGGACCTAGGCACGGTAGCGATGCTAGTGACACCCAGTGATGCTGCGGGCGCTGAACATATTTTAGGTGAATTGTTCTGGAGTTTGGTAGTTGCGTGATACCCACCCAGAGTTTTGTTGGCCAGTATTGTACCATCCAGTAGGTATGGCTAGATAAGTTCCGGGTTTACCCTCCAGCAGGGCTGGGTAGTGGGTTGCTCATTGACCTCTTCGGGTGTACCCTCCAGTAGGGCTGGGCAGTGGGTTGCTCATTGACTTCTTCAAGGTATACCCTCTAGTAGAGACTGGGAAGTGGGTCGTCTATCAACATATTAGGGTTTAACCACTAGTAGATACTGGGAAGTGGGTCACCTGACGAACTCTTAGGGTCTACCCTCCAGTAGATATTGTGCAGTGGGTCGCGTGTCGACATCTTAGGGTCTACCCCCCCCCCCCCCCAGCAAAGACTGTGTAGTGGATCACCCGAAGAACACTTTGGGTCTACCCTCCAACAGGAACTGGGAAGTCGGTCACCTGATGATGTCTTAGGGTCTTACCTCTAGTAGAGACTGGGAAGTGGGTCACTCGACGACTTCTTAGGGTCTACCCTCTACCAGAGACTGTGCACTGTGTCACCCGACGACCTCTTAGGGTCTACCCTCCATAAAGACTGGGCAGTTGGTCGCCCAAAAACTTCTTTCAGACTCTGTCCTTTCTTCTAGGCCAGTCTGTGGCTTTTCTCTGTGACTATCGGTGTGTGAACCTTAGTTGTACGGGTTAGTGATTTGACAACTTTTGCAGTGATGTCGGGTGGTTTGACTTACCCTTGAACTCTAAAAGATAAGGGGTACTTTCCCTACCGAGACGCGTCCATATGACGCGATGTAAAACCATGAGGGCGAGTTAGTGCCGCCCAAAGTGGATATTATCAAGGTGCGGTGATTTGAGCACCTTGAATTTCAGTTTAGGGAAGACATTTGGGATGCTAGGAATCGATGGTGGTTACTTCTACGACTTTTGGCAACTCACATTCTTGGGCTGAGCTATGGGATGGAGATCCCCTTGCGATCTCATTTGGTATTCTTGTTGAACATATATATACACACCTTATTGATGTTCCCACTCCTTGGGTTCGGTTAATCTCCTTATAGGAAAAGAGAAGATGTGCGGTGTATGCCACGTGCTTTTCGTGTCTAGCTCCTCTTGGTTGTACAAGTCTACTCCTGCTATAGGCAGCGAAGACTCAAAGAGAAGTTTGTCTTCTCATCGTCTCTAGCTCCATACATCTAGATGAGTCTGCTTCATTTCTCTTGTTGGGTTGAGCTGCTCTCTCTCTCTTTTTCACTCTTAAAACGTTCTTTTCTCTGTTTACTATTCACCATTTTAGTACCTCCCTTGTTGCTCCCTCAAGATTTCGGGGCATCCTACTGAGCATTTTTATACTCACCCCTACATGGGATTTTCCCAAAATTGGTGTGCTCTTACAGGCGATCGACAGGTCGGTCGAGACTATAGAGGAGCGTATAGGACACATGAGCTTGGGCTGCGTTCAGTTGACATAACAGGACTTTCTGGTTGTGAGACTCACCGAAGGTTTACCTTTGTTTTACATGTTGCTGATTGTGGCACCTTTCTGGTTGGGCGCGTGTTTTTTCACTTTTATGGTTTAGTTTGCTTGTCAGTACTTTTCATCAATTTTTTGGTACTAGTTAGAGGTCAATACAAATATGTTGGTTCCCCTTTTGTAGCAGTTTCGTATCATTCTTTCTTTTATCTGCACTTTTTCATTGAGTTGACTGTGTGTGTGGGTACCGTTTCTTAGGAAAAGGCCTCCCCTAGTTTTTTGTGACTTCAGCACTAGTCGCCATCCCCTGCCCTATGGAGGTGGGCTTGGGGTAGTTGCGGCTCAAGACCCGGTATGAGACAAGTCATGAAAAAGTGGTATCAGAGGTGGTTTGTTCCTTGGGGCGATGCTCGGACATCCCTAAAAAGGAATTGGTTGAGTTTTGGGGAAATAGTTGCAACGTGTCTCGAGAGCGGCTCTCAGGACAGGGAGGCCAGTGATGCTGTGGCGACCGACGTATCCAATCACGAGGACCCTGATATCCCACTTTTAAACTTGGCACACTTAGACACTTGTTGTAGGGAATTTTATTCATTCATCATATAGGATTGATTCTTGGACTGTCTTCCTTGACTCATCTCCCCATCGTTGTTGTTATATATATGCTCATTTGACGACGGTGCTCCCTGATCGGGTTCAGGATGTCTCCGCGATGATATCCAGTTAGAATACCAGATCTGGTTCGTGACAACGATTCCGTGAGCGAAGAGGCCTCAGTTCAAGATCCATCAAACAATTACCCTTTCTCCAGGAGGACATGCAATAACACCTCAACCTATGGAGTAGAAGATAGTACCGGTAGTGAGGGCCGATGAAGAGCATAGGATGGGTGTGCTACGTGATTTCTAGAATCAGAGATCGCTGAGGTTCCACGGCGATCCATACCCTCAGACAGTGAAGGGTTGGCTAGAGTCGGTGGTCTACCTCTTCAGGCTTGTTCAGACACTGACAGGTTATATGGTGGCTTTGACAACCAGGCTTTTTCCACCACGCAGTTTGGAAAAGTAAATTTGGGGTTACTCAGATACATGATGAGTTGGTACTCTCATGGGATGACTTCTAGAAGCTGTTTAATGAGAAGTATTACACCTCCTACATACGCTTTTTTCTATTTCGGTAGATGCTGGTGCTTCATTGGGGAGTGATGGCAGTGGTTGGGAACACCACTCGGTTCGCAGACCATACTCGGTACTCTTTGGATGTGGTCCATGATGAAAAGTTCCGAGCATAGAAGTTTAAATGAGATCTCTGTAGAGGAGATTCATGCCAGCATAGTTCCCTTGTGCATCCTCACCCATCTCAGGGTACTTGATCAGGCCCTGGTGACAGAGAAATTTCTGGCAGAGGGACGTCGATTGGCGGGGCCTCGACTCCGGAGGTTTTCCCTTTGATGAGACTCATGAACATGGTTGGGGACAACTCAGAGCACCCAGATAGCCCAAGGAGGACTAGTTCTATGTTTGTGATGTGAAAGATCATGTGGCGTGAGATTACTTGACCAAATGTGCTGAGTCTTCCAGATAGTTGGTAGATGCACCGCCCCGGTAGAGGTAGTGTCATGATAAGAGAACTACTAGGAGAGAACATAGTGGTCCCCATGGAGGCAATGTTGGAACAAATACATAATAATTTTGGTTTGCGTACAATGTTTTGAGGTCCTTCCACCACCATTAGGTGGCCCATGTTAGGCTCAGGGAGCTGACGGACGGGGTCGCGGGCGGCTTTGTGCTGTGGTTGTTTATAGTCTTACAGCACAAGAGATAATAAGATGTACGCTCTGTGTCTTTTTCTAATTTTCTTAGTAGAACATGTTAGACACTATGTGATGTACTATTTTATCTAACTCCTTTCTCGAGGGGTTACCGAGGGTGACACGGGGAATCGGTGTAACGTTGTGTTGGTACTGGTGGTGGTAGTTTTTTTCTAACAATGTGGAGACACTATCATCAGGAAGAGAACTTTGTGGTTTGCTCAGACCACCCATTTCTCAGGTTCGTCCCCACATAGAGAGACTTGAACTGGATACGACGGTGCTGGATGAATTTTCTGCAGGAGGGTACGACTTGTCTATAGTTTATGAAGCCGACTCCTTTGCTGGTTAAGCATGTAAGAGAGTCTCGGTCGTGATGCACCGCCTGTGAAAACTTGTGTGACCGGATTTCCCGGGTTGTTTCCCCAGATGGGAATTCTGAATGAGGTAATCACGAGGCCATGTTGCAGGAAAAAAACCGTGATTTTGGTCAGGACGTAGAAAGTAGAGGTGCGACCAGGATATATCCCAGAGTTTCTTTGGGCCGAGCAGGAATCATGGAAACGATTGAGAGGTTGTCTAACATCTTGCACAACCCTCCCAACAGTAGGGTTGGGCACACGGTGTCTTCCACGTGTCGTATCTGATGAGGTGTGTGTGTATTCCTACGCATGTCCTTGAGAGTATCATACCTTATAATAATCATCCCTTTGGTTCGTGTGTTGTGTTAGCATGGTGATGTTCAAGTTTTCTTTGGCGCAGGAGAGCTAGGTGTGAGCTCTGTAACCTGAGTTGTTTTTCATAGTTTTGATTTTCGGGGACGAAAAACATGAAAGAACGAATGATGTAAGAATCCAGTTTTTTCTATAAAATACTTTGGAATATTCTTGAAATTATTCCAGAGCAGCGCGTTCAGACGGCATGCAATTCCAAGCCCCGGTGTGGCCGAAATTAAAATTTAAGTGTTTTCACACTGGGCACGCAAAATAAATTAGATAACTCCTAAACCGTAATTCAGATCAAAAATATCAGAGTAAGAATGAATCCAAAATGAGGTGTTTACCCTAGGAACGACAGAAAACATGTCTTTACAAGACATTGGGACCCCTCGCCTGTTAACAGAACGTTAAACGAATAAATAAAATATTAAATTTATTCTTTTAATGGTTAAACTAAATTATCTCTAAAACCGTAGCTCGGATTGGAAAACCCAAGGCACCGTTGAGTCCAGAGTGCACCGTTTACCCTAGGAGGGGTGTAAATTTCATGGGTGCGGGCCCTCTGTTGAAAACACCACCAGGGGCATTTTCCAAATTATGTGGTCTCAGACGTTAGATTTTATATCTTTCTAATGGAGCCTCGGATTAAAATTATGAGGCCACTGTTGTGCTCAGGAGTTGGTGTTTACCCAAGGTGCGACCTAGATTTCACTAAGTTGGGGGTTTTGGATGAGAATTTAATTTTGTGTTATGTTTTTTTTTATTTTAAATGGTGTATTTTATTTTATTTATATTCCCTCTCCTCCCATCTCCTCCAGTCATTTTCCTCTTGCGTAACCTCTCCCTCTCCTCCTCCAACCACCAATCATCTCATCATCCTCAATTTGGCGGATGACGACGAAGCATTTGATCGAGGTGTTCCGAAGCGCAGCAAATGCAACGGATCTTTGCGAGCGTGTTCTTCTTCGATGAAAGATCCAATTACAGGTAGGATTTATCTTTGTGAATTCCTTACCCCAGTTGAATATTCACAATGAACACGAATTAAATGAATTAATTTGAGGATCAAAAAAACAATTGATTGAATAAATTTATTCTATTTATCTTGAAATTGAAATTTTTTACATATGATAAATGTTTATTTGACGATTTCATTTTATTCATGATCCATGTATAAGTCTGGTAAACATTCCATCCTCTACCCATACGATTATTATTATATTTCACTTGTTTGGTGAAATGACTAATAAAATAATTCAACACACAAATAAACATTGGCCAAATGGAAGGTATTTTGTGAAATCAAGATCTAGATCGGGTACAATCGAACCATAGTGTGCGATTTACGTTCGAACGTGGATAGGGTTGGATCTGGCATTGTAAGTATGAGATCTGATTTTCTTGGAACATGACGCGATGGAGATTGAAATCGTTGACCGGTGACCGATGACTAATGGTTGTGAGACACTCTTTTCTAGCAGCATCTGGTGGCCCCTGGTGAACAACAGCGTGGCACAGAAGGCGAGTTGGGCAGAGCGAGACATGGGGCGTGAAGCGAGCCTGACGATGTGGTCGACCAACGTAGCAGGAGGGCGGTGCGAATCAGAGGAGGTGGCATGCGCTGGTTTTGGCGGGTGGATGTTAGGGTTGCAGGGGAGAAACAGCGTGAAGATATGGGATAATGTGTATCATAGAAGAAGGAAGAGTTTGGAGAAAATAATAAAAGAAAAAGAAAAACAAAAAAAGAGGCAATCAATGGGTTGGGAACTACTTCGGTGTGAAGAGAGAAGACAAGGAGAAACCCCGCATTCTTTTAAATGAAATTTATAATTTCATTTAATAATAATATAAAATATTATTATTATTATTTTGGATAATTAATCATATATTAGATATATCATTTAGCTGAGATGTCTATTCGATGAAACGTCAGCAGCACTGCAACCCTGAATTTGAGACGGAAATTATGAGTGTAATATTGAATGTATTTTGAGGGTTTTCAGATCGGGTACACGAAGCACTCGTGAAATAATAGATTTAATATTATTATTAAATCATTGACCTGGGATAACTCCTACGTACGACGTCTGGTTGACATTCCATCAACGGTGATGTGATCCTGTCATTAAGACGGTCGATTCATGTCCAATGCTGAATAATAAATTCTGGTTTGTAACTCGGGTCCACGAAACGCCCAACAATAAGAATATTATTATTGGTGTGGTATCTTACATCGGTCGTAACTCTCCTATACGACATCGGATTGGCGAACCGTCAGTGGAATTGTGACCCTAACATTTAAATGGGCTTTTAGGACTAATTTCAGGTGTTTAAACCAAAGTTGGGGTGTGGACCCCATGAATCTGGTTCACACGCATTACAGTGGAATGCAACCTTTTCACCAGGAATCCATTCTGGGTGAATGAGTAGTCGATCCCATGTAATTTTCTGAGAGGATCGTAATGGAATGATCCATACTATTTGTCTTGGGACCAAGGTTTGGGCCCCACGTAACGTTATTCAAGCACAATGTGGCGATATAAGACTTTTTCATTTGGCATCCTTTTGGGGCATATTAATAGTCGATTCAGCGTGGTTTTCTGAGAGCATCACAATGGCATAGTTCGTTCGATCTCTTTCAGGACCAAGGTGCAGTCCCCACGAGACTTCTTGTGGAAGTAAAGCGGTGATGAATAACTTTTCCATTGGGATCCAATTTCTAGTGAGTAAGTATTCTATCTCTCATGTTTTTTTCCGTGAGGATTACAATGGGGTAATCTGTTCGCATGAGCAGAGCCTCTTATGTGATCTTATTAAATGTGGAAATATTAAAAGGGCACTGGTCGGAAGATTCTTTGGACGTACTCCGAACCTATGCACTGTAGCAATGCCAATGACACTCAGTGATGGCGCGGGCGTTGGAACACTTTTAGGTGAATTGTTCTGGAGTTGGGTGGCTGCGCGATACCCACTCTGTGTTATGTGGGCCAGTATTGTACCATCCAGTAGGGATGGCCAGAGATGTTCCGGGTTTACCCTCTAGTGGGGCTGGGTAGTGGGTTTCTCATTGACTTCTTTGGGTGTACCCACCATCGTGGTTGGGCAGTGGGTTGTTCATTGACTTCTTCGAGGTCTACCCTCTAGTAGATACTGGGTAGTGGGTCGCCTATCGACATCTTACGGTTTACCCTCCAACAGAGACTAGGAAGTGGGTAACCCGACGACCTCATAGGGTCCACCCTCTAGCAAAGACTGGGCAGTGGGTCGCTTGTCGACATCTTAGGGTCTACCCTCCAGCAGAGACTGGGTAGTGGGTCACACGAATAACTCTTAAGGTTTACCCTCCAGCAGAGATTGTGCAGTGTGTCACCGGACGACCTCTTAAGGTCTACCCTCCAGCAGAGACTGGGCAGTGTGTCACCTGACGACCTCTTATGGTCTACCCTCCAGCAGTGACTGGGCAGTGTGTCACCTGACGACCTCTTAAGGTCTACCCCCCTGTTGAGACTGGGCAGTGGGTCACCCAACGACCTCTTTGGGTCTACCCTCCAACAGAGACTAGGAAGTGGGTCACCCGACGACCTCTTAGGGTCTACCTTCTAGTGGAGACTGGTTAGTGGGGCGCCCGATAACTTTTTTCAGACTCAGTCCTTTCATCTAGGCTAGTTTGGGGCTTTTCACCGTGACTATCAGAGTGGGACCCGTAGTTTGTACGGGTCAGTGATGTGACAAATTTTGGAAGATACGTGGTGTGTTTTGACTTACCCTTGAACTATCAAGGATAAGGGGCGCTTTCACCACCGAGACGTGTCTTTATGACGTGACCTAAAATCGTGAGGGTGAGTTAGTGCCTCCCAAAGAGGATAGTATCAAGGTGCGGTGATTTTAGCCCCTTGACTTGCAGTTCAGGGCAGACGTGTGGGATGCTGGGCATTGATGGTGGTTACTTCTAAGACTTTTGGCTACTCAGATTCTTGGGCTGAGCTACGGGATGGATATCCCCTTACGATCTCATTCAGGTTTCTTGTTGAACATATATATACACAACCTACTGTTTTTCCCACTCCTTGGGTTCGGTTACTCTCCTTCTAGGAGGGGCGAAGACGTGCGGGTTATGCCACTTGCTTTTATTGTCTAACTCATCTTGGTTGGAAGAGTCTACTCCTTCTATAGGCAGTGAGTACTAGATGAGAAGTTTGTCTTCTCACCATCTCTAGCTCCATCCGTCTAGATGAGTCTGCTTCCTTTCACTTGATGGGTTGATATGCACTCTCTCCCTTTTTCACTCTTACACCATTCTTTTCTATTTATATTTCTCACCATTTTAGTACCTCCCTTGTTGCTCCCTAGAGAATTCAGGGCATCCTACTGACTATTTTGATACTCACCCTTGCTTGGGCTTTACCCACACTTGGTTTTCCCTTACAGACGACGGAGAGGTCGGTCAAGACTATGGAGGAGCGTAGAGGACACATGAGCTTGGGTTGTGTTCAATGGTCATAGCATGACTTTATGGGTGTGAGACTCACTAGCGTTTTACCATTGTTTTACCTGTTGCCGGCTTGTGGTACCTTTTTGGTTGGGCACGTGTTTTTCCCCTTTTACTTTTCAGTTTACCTGTCAGCACTTTTCAACACTTTTTTAGTATGGGTTAGAGGTCAATGCATGTATGTTGGTTCCCCTTTTGTAGCATTGTTGTATCTTTCTTTCTTTTCTCTGCAATTTTGCATTGAGTTGGCTGCATGTGTGGGTACAGTTTCTTGGGAAAAGGCCTCCCCTAGTTTGTTTTACCTTCTACGCTAGTCTTAAGCCCTGGCCAATGGAGGCGGGCTTGGGGTAGTTGCGGCTCAAGCCCTGGTACGGGTCGGTTCGTGACAGGAGAACCAGGTAGGGGACATTACATAGAGGAATCAAAGGCCATTTTCTTTACTATTTAATTACTGTTTGGGAAAGGTATAATGAATACTAGGATGTGTCATGACACTGTAACGATCTTTTTCGTGGGAGTAGCTAACTCATTTACAAGGGTAAATTCAAGTTTCCTGTGTTGGGATTGTTATAATTAATGTGTGTTGTTAAAATTGATGTTATTTTACCTTGATTGATTCACCTATTGGGTTATAAGATTATTTTTGTTGAGATTTATAGTGATTAGACACATAGACCTATAAAGTAATATAGATTAGTAAACATGTATCATTCAAGTTCCTCAAATATATTTGTTACATGCATCATTTTTATTTACACAAGGAAAATAGGTTGAAGATAATTTTTTTGAAATTAAAAAAAAATCAGGGTTAATCGAATTGGAACATAAAATAGTGTCTATATTCAATATTGGAAAATAGAAAAAGGTTGAAAAATGAAAAAAAATTGGCCTCTAATGAGAAAAAATGTTTTTATAAAGATAATACATAATGATAGTTAGGAAATAGGTGTAGGATGGTTATGGGTAGTGATAACACCTAATTTTTTACCATGTTGTGAGGTTCAATAAAGGAAATATTTTTACATATTTGAATAGTAGTAAAAAAATTAATAACCTTAACTAATACTAGATTATAAGTGCAATAAATATTTATATTAATCATGTTTTTAATTTTTTTAAATTTATATATATTTAAATATTATTCATATTTGGAAACACTTATGTCGTGGAGTATTGGTTCCGTAATCAGAAATGATTCTTTGAAATGGAAATTATTATGGGGGGAGATTACAAAAACCCATGTTGTTTTAAATTTTATGATTATTAACACAACAAAAAATTAGATAGTGATTAAATTTATATAATATTTATTTTTTAAAAAAGATATAAAAAATATTATCTAAGAATTTCATTTTTTTTATAGGAGGTAAAAAATTAATAATATAATTATTTTTGTTATATAAATCCCTTATTATGTCATTAGTGATTATTTAATTACTATTAAAATGGTGTTAATTTTGTTGAATAAATGCAAATGTGTAATTAATAATATTTTTATTATAATTGTAGAAATTATAATTATCCCACTAATGTGATATATTTAATATTAACAATTGTGTTTGTTGTCTTTATTATTATTATTAAATTATGAAATATTCGGTATGTACATATATATTTGATATATATGTACATATATATATATATATATACATATTCTTACATATGTAAATAAATATAAATAAATATACAAATTGGTGTATATATATGTGGGTTATATAAATATATATAAATACATATATTCACTATTGTAAATTTATGTGGTTGTTTCTCTATATATAATTATGACATTAAATATATATTTAGTGATATATTTATATTAATGAATGATAATTGTTAAATAATTGAGGTCGGTGGAATATATAATAAAATTTCGAAAAATAAATAAAGGTAAACTAAAAAAATAGTGAGTGAGGGGAAGAAAGAAAAACATGTTATAGGAATTATGGGACACATGCCACATGAGAGGAAAACATGAATGAGTGTTTAAAATGAAAAAATAGAATGATATTAAATGGAATATAATATATATTATAATAAAACTGAGGATGAACCTATTTTGGGGGCACAACGTGTGGTGAAGAGTATCACATATCTTTCTCCCAATTATTTTCTACTCTCTCATATTATTTTTCTCTCCCTAAAATTATTGATACATCATTATCTCCCATAATATTAATGTAAATAATACGCCAACACAAGAATTGGATTCATTTTCATAACTGTATAGTTTGTATAATATGTTTTCATGTGAAATGAAGTATTATGAGAATATTTTAATTAAGAATTATATTATTATTTATTTAATTTATCCTTCTATAGTGGTCAGAATAAAATTTCATCAATGATGTTGGTTGTAAAAAAAATCTCATAGTGTTTAAATTTTATTAAGTGTATGTAATTGAATACATTTTATGTAATGTTTATCAATTGAGTTCATGATTTAATTAATGAATTTGGTGAATGGAATATTTGAAATATTTCAAGAATTTATATTATTATGATTTCTGAATAGGATTAATTAAATATATAATTAATTAATACGAATGGTTGGAATTGAAAAATTTTGATTATGAAATATTATTTTATAATTTAAATATGAAGAGATATGAATTTTTGGAATTGAATAATTAGTAATTATATTAATATTTGTTATATTGAAGTGGTTGAATTTTAAGATTAAATTGAAGAATTAATTACAATATAGTCTTATGATTATTGAATTAATTGAGATATAAAAATTAGATGAGTAATTAATTGGGGATATTGAGTTGATTGAGGTGGATAATTTAATTGGTGAATTAATATCGGTTATTGAATTTTCTAAGATGGAATAATTATTTCATAATTTTTGAGTAATGAGATGGTTTAATTATTATATTAAATAATGAGATTAATTATTTAAATAATTAATTAATGAGAGTTATGTTATTAATTAATTTTTTAATTAAATAAACCGATTGATAATATTAATTTACTAATGATTTAATTTATGGATGTAATGCTATGATTGGTGTGTTTTTATTAATAAATAGGTGGATTAATTATTGTAGATTCTTTTGTTTATACAATAATTGATTAAATAATTAATTGATTAATTATTTATGGGATACCGATATATCAAATCCAATAATTAATTATTGAATTAATTATGCACCTTTGGGACTGTGAATCTAGAATAATTAATCATTGAGTTAATTATGTGAAATTAATTGATTTCTAACTGATCCTTTTAAATTAGAATAATAATAATTTTTTTGATTTCGTATGGTAATATCACATTGTATGATTTCGTTAATTTACAAATTATTGACCTTAGTAAAAAAAAATTAATTATACTTGTTTGATATTATTATAATGATAATTAGGATCCTAAATTAATGAAAAGATTTTTTAGACAAATGATTATTTTATAAATTGATCATTGTGTCTTTTGGTGATAAATCATGTATGTTCGATACTAGTTTTCTAATTTTTCATGCTTATATTATGAGATTATGTGTTATTTATGTGATTGAAACTGGAGGGTTTGATATTGTTTGGCTTCTTGAGTTTATATGGACGTGACACCTGATTGGTGTTGACGCAAGGGGGCTTGGTTCATGTTTTCGTACTGCTTAAGGGATTGGCGCACTCGTACCCGATACATGAGGGAAGAGTATATGATTATTTCAGATACACGAGGGCTATATGAACATTCACATGATATGTGAAGAAAATACACTAATTCTTCCTGAGGGTGATATTTTTTTTAGCCTGAGGGTCGAGGACGTAAGTTTATTGTATTTATAATTTATTCATCCTCGAAATGAGAATCATCCACTATTTCGAGTGATCGATCATATAGAAATAAGATATAACAACAAATAGGGATACCTGATAGGTCACAAATGTAGGTTTTGATTTCCTTGGGTTCTAACTCACAGATAGAGGTTCATCGTGTTTATTTATTATACAGTATTAATTAGTTAAATTAATATATTGTATATATCTATATTTCATGCATATATCTCTCAGATTGGTTTTTTTAGACTTGATGGTGATGACCTACTCAGTTTTAGTCACACCCTATTCGAGCCACCATTTGGTACACGAAAAGAATTCTAGGATGTAGGTTAAGAAAAGTTAAAGGGACCACGAAGTTGATTTTAGCATGATTTGCTGGGTTGGATCTTTGAGATAGGCCTTACATGGGATTCAGACAAGAGTTTTGGAGTTTTTATTTTAGTCTTATTATTATTTTATTTCCAAGAAATTTAGAATTTCATTTAGATACATTCATATTTTCAATATATTATTCATTTGTTATTTGGATTAATTCAGTTCGAACCTTTCCTAGTTATGGATGTATGATTATTTAGTTATATTGTTTATATTATTTCCACGACCTTGCTATTATATATACATTAATTTAAAATCCTACTTGAGGGTATATTATTCCCACTATATTCATTAAATTATCTCTTCTAGTGAACAACCTCTGGCATATTCGGATTATTATTTGGGTTCACGTAGCCAACTGGCTAATCCACATAAGAGATCATCGTATTTAAGAGGTTACATTTCTAGATGTTATTTTTGGTGTAGAAACAAAACTACAACATAGATAATTATTTTTGGAAGGTATACTTATTGTTTTTTATCAACATAAATGGATCTAGAGATGTGAATGTTGTATATGTGGTGGTGTTGTTTTATAAATTAAGTTATTGGAAAACTTGTAATTTTTTAGAATCATAATATTTTATTATGTCATACTTTTGATCAAATGTATAAAAAATGAATCATATTAAAAGGTGATATTGTTAATTTATAATAAAATCAAATAAATTGGTTTTAAATATTGTTTTAGTCCATCTTAAACCACATCTTTTTTAGATTAACCCCATAAAAACTAGGATTCACCATAACCTATGTAACAACATTTTCATTATTAAATGGTTAACATTTTACTTAAAATGTGAAAATTGAATGATAAATTTCCATGAATTTAGTCCATTTATAATCCTAATTTTCCTATTTCTTGTATTTATTATTTTTAAATACATTAATAACAATTTTTTCTTCAAATATAATTATTTTGATTTTAACAAAATTCCTATATTTTGACATTAAACACTTTAATATAAAAAATTAATTTTAATAAAAACTATATTACCCTAAATTATATATTATTATTAACCATAAAATTAGTGTTCCACTATATTTTTCCCAAAAAAGAATATTATTTATGATTTTAAAATCATTTACATTGATTTACATTTTTCTTTCATAAGAACTGTTTCACTGTTGTGTTCTTGATTATGAAAAAAACATCATTAATAAAAAATTTGAAAATTAAAATCATAAAAATAAATTATTCATTTTCAAACTAAAATTTCATATTCTTTTATATCATTTTATCATAATTATATGAACATTTAAATGAAATTAAAAACAATAGAGTGATATTTAAGAATTTGCATTACTAAAAATAATATTAATATCATCATCAAGGGAAAATAGTCCCAAAAGGCCTTATAATTTTTTTTGGGACGGATAATGTATACCTCAACCCATCCAATGAAATATGTTATATTGTTATGATGGTTTTGTGACCTTATTTCATATTTTTAGCCCTATTTTACCCACTTTCCATTTCTATGGTGGAAAATATTTAACATGATTACTATTCATAAGGACAAAAAATAATAGGGACCCATAAATAAAATTATTACCATATGATTAAAAATATGGTTTCCATTTTTCCCAATTAAATTCCAATAATTTCTAGAAATAATTTTAAATTTAAATATGTAAAACATGACACAAAAATTAGATAAATGTTTAATTTTTCATAAATATTAATTATATAAAAATAAAGAATGTTATATATTTAAATATAATGAATTTTATTATTATAAATAAAAATGAAAACATATAACAATTAGAAAATATTCAAAATTGATTAAATATTCTAAAATTAGATCATTTACTAAAAATAAATGAGTTTATTTGAATAGTTGGTATTTGTAACTTCTCACAATAAAAATAAATCAATTCATAAATACCAAAATTTAGTTAAAACATCATTTTTATATAATGATATCAGAAATTATTTTAATGTAACAAAATAAAAATTCAAGAAAATTCATAAATTATTTATAATTTATGTACAAAAAGGGAAATAAACACATTTTTTAAACAAAACACATTTTTGATGTACAAAATGACTTACCTAATAAATGAGTACTTATTTATTATTAATCAAAATAATATATAATGACATTCTACACATTTTTAATAATGGGTTTAATATTTTTCATTCCCACCACTTAATTGGATTGTTGATAATTGTCACACTAAATATTAACATTTTAATAGTATATCATAGTTCACTTAATGATTAGTGTTTCATGTTATTTAATCTGTCCACAATTGTATTATAAATATAAATGGTGTTACATTCTACCCCAATAAATTAATTTCTTACATGCTATTTTTTCATTCATCAATGATTCAATGATATAAAATATTTATTTTTGAAACCATCATTATATAGATGGATAATAAAAAAAATTTTAAAATAGAAAGTTGGAAAAATTGTTTTCTCTTAAAATATCTCTTTTTTAAGATACCTAATAAGGATAACATTAGGGGTAGCTAAAATTGAGATATTTAGGAGAAAACTAACACCATATAACTAATATTGGGTGTTATAGAACACAATCATCAGAAACATAAAGACCATAAAACCATAAATTAATTAGGGGTGAAATGAACTTCTATGAACTTCCACTTTTTCTCTCTTTAAAGGAAATAAATATTCTAGATAAATTTTTCCTATGTTAACCATGAAAATTAATATTAAAAAATAATCAGATACATAAAATATTGCAAGTTTATCCCATTTTTATGTAAATGTTTAGAAAAACCAAAAAAAATTATCATTTAATATACAATTTGGAAAAATAATTATATAATGAAATAATACATTAATATCAAAAACCAAAAAATATCACCCAGTGATTAAATAAACATTAAGACTCTTATAAAATATTTCTGACAAAATTTCAACCATGACTTCTGAAAAAATTCATCATATAAAATTTTCAAGATTTATCTTAACATATTCTCTAAATAACATCTATCGCTCATAAATTCATATAGGAAAATGAATATACCCTAAAAAACAATATCCCAAATATTCTAGTCATTCCAATACATATGATAAATCCCTTTAAAGCCATAATAAGGTCAACTATACTTCTAAAATATAAATGATCCAATGCTTTTCATTTAAAATATTAAAGTATTGAATATATTCTGTAAATTAAAAAAAAATGTAATTAACGTCATAAAAGAATACCTAAATTACTATCTCATAAAAATCACTAACCAATTTTGTGGTTTCTAATACTATCAAATTTATATTATCAATGTAAACATGTCATATTTTTTCTCAAGTAAAGATTATTAATTCGACATTAGGCAAAGATTAAGGATTATCATCTTCTAAATAATGTGTTCTTCATAAATATATCCTAACCATTAATTCACATTTTTTGGGTATTAATATCATTTTCCATAAATTTTAAATTTTTTATAAAATAATAATAATAAAAATATAATAACGTAGAAGAAATTTTTTTCTTCATATAAAGGAACACATTCCACATAAAAACTTTTTGTTATGTTTTACAGTTGAAGTTCATAAAAATAATTTTACATTAGAAATATTCCATACATATCGAATAATAAATGAATGGATAAAAAAGAGATATATACATTAAAGTATAATAAATTGGATAAAACAAAACCCATTGGCTTAAATTCTAATAATAATATCCACTGTAACATGAATATCATTAAAATAACAAGATTCATTAGATAATTAACTGAAATTATCAAAGGGGTTTTATGAAGCTTCATAAGAAAGTAGTGTCTGATAACTAAAAAATAATGGTGTATTTATAAGTAAATATTTTAATTTATCAATATGATTATCAGCCAATAAATTTATGGAAATTATAACCACTTGTCAATAATATAGATGAAATAATTTTAACACTGAGATTATTTTATAATAGAACTAAAATTTTTTATTTTTATAGAAAATAAATATATTCTATTTAATATATTTTTTGAGATAGGTTTATAGGATTTAAAAAAAATTATCTTACAAGAAATTATTTGATTAAAAAATTAAAATCATACTATAAATTAATGAGGTCTTAAGTAATTATTATAATGGTTAGAAACTTCACAATATCATAAAAACTAATAAATTTAATTAAATAATGTTCTTATTTAAAATATAAAATTATAATATTTATATTATTATTATTATAAAAAAATATTCAACTCAACATCTCAAACAAATAATTTGGATGATATTTTGAGAATTTTCTAACTATGTATATTTTTTGGAAAAAAATTGAAAATTTTTTCTTTATGATAACGATATCATTATGAAATCAATATTTTGTTGTCATTATAATAATTTTTTTGAAACATTTTATTTAATTAAAATATAATTTAATAATTATTATAAAAAATTTAAAATATAAAATTTTATTTTTTAAATGTATACTTGAATATTTTTTATAAGAAATTTCTTTTTTAAAATATAGTTTATTTTTTAGAATCGAAATAGATATTGGGTAATATGGTATATATGACTCAATTTTGGAAGGAAATTAATATCCATTAATGTTCCTTTACAAATAAATAATCTATCAACTAGTTTTTATATTGATTTCAGCCCCATGTGGTTATCTTATATGATAAACTAACCAATATTTACCCCTTTAAAACCCAAAACATATCAAGTATAAATACCATCCACTCCACATTCCTACCCCCTCCATATTAAAGTATAATATTTTTTCGTATTTAACCTCAAAAATATTCCATACATTTTTCCCCAATGTCTCATGGTGCTACCCTCATGTTTTATGAAGAAAATATTCAAATTTATAGAATTATTCTATTATTTCATTTTCATTCATGTACCCCATTTTTTTGAATCCTCCTAATGTCAAAGTATCATTATTTTTTTGATCTATGTTTCATACCAATAAATCATATAATGTTTTCTACCATTGGGAAACATTTTTCCCCCATTTTTTTCTCTCCCTTTAATCAATGTTGTATACCAACATATTAACAAACATTTTTCCTGAACTTTTATCTTTTTTGTGAAATTTTTTTATAATGTTAATAACCAAACCTATTACTTATAAATATAAATTAACCTTGATGTTAAAAAAATTATTTATTCCTTCATTTACATGTATTAAACCACATTCCATCTGCATGGATTAAAAATTAGGTAATGTTAGTGTCTTTAGGAAACTATATGTCACGACCCGTCCTCGGGGCCCGTGCCGTGACTACCCCAAGCCTGCCTCCCATAGGCCAGGGGCTGGAGACCAGCACCAAGGCGTAATTCCCAGGAAAAAGGGAAGGCATTGACTGTGTAAAGTAAACAAACACCAACGAGAAAAAAGCAGAACTAAACACTAAGTAAAAACTGGGTACAATAGTAAGTGCGGAAAAGTAAGTGGGCCAGTATACAACCCAAAATGAAAGTAAAGTAGAACTGGAAAGGGAAAACAGCAACTGAAAGTAAAGCTGCAACGTCGAGCCGTCCACTGGAAGTCCCACCTGAAGGTTGGGTATATATAGCCTCCACAGCTCCTCGGTCCAGTCGTCCGCTCCGAGTACATCACGTCCAGTGGTCCCCCTCCAGGTACAGACCTACTCAGCAAACCTCAACCACGATCAGCACTGTCCGTCGTCTGCAACCAACACAACGTAGTGCGGGCATAGCCCGTGCATGGGAGAGTATAAGATACTAAGTAGGGACCCCGAGACCCCCTAAGGTCTCCCAGAATACACAAAGGATAATCCACAAAGGAAAGATACAATCACGAAGTGACAACTGACACTACATAGGTATATACCCATACGTATACCTATGTTATAAATTCCAATTCGGCACCAACATACGAGACCAAGTTCGATCACATCCACACAGGATAGCACAACACAATCCACATAGGAAACCAAATCAAGATTCAGCTCACACATGTATACTTCTTTGTATGATGATAGAGATGACCAGATGTAACCATTGATTCATCTAAGCCATTAAGCCCACACATGATCAATAGGTACTAACCCCCTCAATGACCCAAAAAGGATCTATAGGTACTAACCCCCACAATGACCCATAAAGGATCGATAGGTACTAACCCCCACAATGACCCACAAAGGATCGATAGGTACTAACCCCCACAATGACCAACACAGGATCGGAACCACACAGGATCTGTAGGCGCTGGCCCACACAAGACTGCTAAGCGCTGACCCACACAGGATATGACCCACACAAGATCGGTACCACGAATCCATGTAGGATCATTGAGTGTTGTATTCATCGCCGTAGAATCCACAGAGGATTTCTGTACAGTCTTCACCGTCGTCGCAGTCGCAGCCAGCTCTAGGGTTCCCGCACACTGCAAGATTGTCGGGAGGGTCCGCTCCACGAGCCGAGGGACTGATACATCAATTGACACATAGTCCGGAGTTGATGTATCCAAAAGTTCTGTATCGTCAATAGGAACTCAACATCACAGACAATGCGTCAATCGGACGCCCGGTCTAAGAGTTATTGGCTTTTTTGTCCCAGGGGCCCTGTTGGTTTTTAAGTCAAAACCATCCTGACCATACTCCAACTACATACAATCCTCGAATGAAGTATTCCAAAAGGTCTTTCTCACTAAGAGGAATCCGATAAAATCGATGGCACATCAATCAGACGTCTGGAGCTCAGGTTATAAGTGTTTCCGCTCCGAGGGCCCAGTTGGTTTCATGTACGAACCACCCCAGACGAACACAAAGTTCTCCAAAACCTTGAGTGTAATATATCAAAATGGCCGTCTTGATCCAAGGATCGCATCGCAACTAGCGATGTGCTAATCGGAGGTATGTAGCCCATGTTATGGGCAACAAACCAAAACATTCCAAAAATGGGGGTCTGGGCGCAGTCCGACCCGACCCAACCCCACCATGGGTCGGCCCGAACTGGGTCGACCCGACCCAGGCCCGGGACTGGTCCGCTTGGGCACGGCCCGGCCAGGATGGCGTGGCCCGGCCCGGCGTGGGCACGGCCCGGCCTAGCGGCTCGGCCCGGCGCGCTGGCGCTGACCAGGTGGCTCGGCCGAAACGGTCGAGTGGTGAAGGGGTGCGGGGGGGGGGGGGCATCTTGCCCCCCGCCAGTTTGTAATTGCGGCCCCCACGGGGGGCCGCTCCTTTCCAATGGACAAGGCATAGCACCACGTCCCCGCCTCCTCGGTCCCGCACGTTTGCGGGACCAGCAGCCTGCCGCCGCGACTTCAGCCGCAGCGACCCTTCCTGGCGGCACGCCGGCGAGATTTTCTGCAGACCACCGGACGTGCTCCGGTGGTCCGTTTTGCCTGCCGTCTTCGCCAGCTATCCTCCCGGGATTGGCTCTTCACTGGGAAGACCTCAAAATTCCCTTGTAGCCTTCTTCATCATCGCCCGCCGATCTGAACACCAAGAACGAAGAAACGGGGGGTTTAGACTTGTTCGCTGGTCCGCACCCACCGCGTTAGCGGTTTAAAAGGCTTCCGACAAATTTTAGACACATGTCGATGATATAAATCACATAGATTTTATTGAACCCAAACCCTTACATCAAGCGGTTGATGATTCCAAGATTGTCGTGGGAGAAGGAACGTCACGGAAGAAGCGTCGCAGAAGGAGGATCGTCGCGTCGCGGAGAAAGGATTCGTCGGCATCGCGTCGTCGATCTCCGAGGATCCGGCGTTCTTGTCGACCTTCGTCAGAGGTCGGAGTTCTTCGCGTTCTTCTCTTTCTTCACGTTCTTCATCGAGGAAGGAGTGCTTCACGTCTTGAGTGATTTCTCCCAAACCCTCTCGCACAACCAACCTCTAATGAAATAAGAGTTGTCTTATTTTATTAACACACAAGCCAATGCTTTGAATTTCAAAAAGAATTGAAACAATCAATTAATGAATTAATTGAGGAGTTTAAACCGCCCAATTAATGAGGCGTTTATTTGTGGGCCCCACCCCCACAAATATCCTACCTAGTGGTGTAGAATATTGTGGGTCCCACTTTAACCTCGTAGCATAGGTTAAACAACTTAATATAAAATAAATTCGTCGCACCATTTTATTTTATTCATTTACTTAACCCGAAAATTTAGAAACCACACCCGAGAAAACGCAACTCTACAAAATGTGTTTCTAAGAAATTACCAGTGCTGTGATTCCATTGGTGTCCTCAGATTTTGATTCCGAGCACCGATTCAAAAGTGAGATAAACCCGCTTGTTTGTTCACTGAACGTACCCGAGCTAAACTTCGGAAAAAGATTCCGGGCACACCGGGCCTCGGAATTTAGTGCCGTTAGAAACTGAGTTCTTGTAAAATCCCAAAGAAAATTAAGAAAAAAGATTCCCTTGAATTGTATGGGTCTTTACATTACTCCCACCTCAGGGCTTTAAGTTCCCGTAAAGATACATCAAAAACTAGGGAAAAAAATGTGGTACTGAGCACGCATCTGAGCCTCCCGCTCCCAAGTGCTCTCCTGGAGGTTCCCATGATTCCATCTGATGCGCGCTAGAGGAATCGACCATCCACGTAGGACCCGCTCCTGTCGATCCTCAATATCTATTGGGACCTCTTCAAAAGTCACCCCATCATCAATGTCCATCTCCCCATGGTCAATGATATGCATCGGGTCGTGCACGTATCTCCTCAGCTGAGATACGTGGAAGATGTCATGCACCCGATGCAACTGAGGTGGCAGAGCTAGGTGATAATCCACCTCACCTATCTTGCTAGGGACCTGGAATGGTCCGATGAATCGTAGAGATAACTTTATGCCTCGGGCAAATCTTCTTAATCCACGTCGAGGTGAGACCTGCAAGAAGACGTGGTCTCCATCCTCGAACTCTAGTGGCATCCGCCTCCCATCAGGATAAGACTTTTGCCAGCTCTGAGATGTCCTCATCCATTCTGGGATGACCTGGACCTTCTCCATCGTGGGCTGGACTATCTCCAGTCCCACAAATGCTGAATCCCCAGGGTCTGTCCAGCACAAAGGAGATCTACATGGGTGGTCGTACAATGCTTTGTATGGTGCGATCCCGATGGTGGAGTGGTAGCTATTATTGTACAGGTAGGTGGTCCTCCCAGCTGCGACCAAAGTCGAGGACACATGCGCGGAGCATGTCCTCGGGAGTCTGAATGGTCCTCTCCGTCTGACCATCTTTCTGATGGTGAATGGCGGTACTCATACATAGAAGCGTCCTGAATGCCTCCTACAACCCTTTCCAAAGCTGGAAAGTAAAGCGAGCATCTCGATCGGAGACAATAGAGTATGGCACACCTGGGAGCCGTACAATCTACTGAATATAGGGACGTCCCATGCTCTCTACAGAGCCCTGTTCTCTGATGGGTATGAAGTGAGACGACTTGGTGAGTCGGTCGAAAATCACCCAAATGGAGTTGTGACCTCTGGAGGTGCGTGGAAGTCCAGTCACGAAGTCCATAGATATCCCATCCCACTTCCACTCTAGGGCCTCCAAGGGCTGTACCAAGCCTGCTGGTACCTAGTGCTCTGCCTTTACCTTGTGGAAGGTGAGGCATCAAGAAACGAACTCGGCCACAACCTTATTCATGACCGACCACCAGTGTTGTCATCTGAGATCCTGGTACATCTTCGCCACTCCAGGATGTACCGCCAAAGGGGAAGTGTGAAACTCTCTCAGCACCTCCTCCTATAAAGAAACTGGTACCAAGGTTCATCCAATGAAAAGGACGCCGTTCTCTCCCCCTAAGGGGAAACCATCAGGTGTCTATCCTAAGGATATCTGCGCATGTCGCCTCTCACAATCGGCGTCCCCACGCTGTGCCTTTCTGACCCGTTGTAGTAGTGGAGGAGTGACTATGAGTGACTGAAGCAAGGCTTCTCATCTCTATCCACGAAGGATATCTGCAAAGCGGCTAGCTGCTCTATCGCCTCCCCAAGTAGCTGAATGCCTGTCCTCCTGCTGAGAGAATCGACTACCATGTTCCCCTTTCCAAGAGTATAGACTATCTCAACGTCATAGTCTCGGAGGAACTCGAGCCATCGCCGCTGTCTCAGGTTCTCGTCCTTCTGTGTGAAGATATACCTGAGACTCTGGTGGTCAGAATAGACTGTAAAGTGCTCACCCATCAGATAGTGTCACCACATCTTTAGAGCGAAGACCACTACTGCTAACTCCAAGTCATGGGTAGCGTAGTTCTGCTCATGATTCCTCAACTGACGTGATCCGTAGGCGATCACAGCCCGTTCCTGAATCAGGACACATCCGAGTTTGGTCCCGGATGCGTCACAGTAAACTACGTACCCAACTCCCTCCTTCGGTAGCCTCACGATAGGCGCGCTGGTCAAACTTTGTCTCAGCTCCTGGAAGCTCAGCTGACATCTATCTGACCACACAAAGGGTTTCCCCTTCTTCGTCAAAGATGAGATTGGTGCCGCAACACTGGAGAAGTCTGGCACAAATCTCTGGTAGTATCCATCTAGTCCCAAGAAACTCCGCACATCCGTCACGCTCTTGGGAGGCTCCCAAGCTAGCACTTCCTCGATCTTTGCATGAT
This sequence comes from Viscum album, assembly GCA_963277665.1. NCBI lineage: Eukaryota > Viridiplantae > Streptophyta > Magnoliopsida > Santalales > Viscaceae > Viscum > Viscum album. The sequence continues at coordinate 47,948,806 of OY728143.1, read as the reverse complement.
CCACCGCAACTCCATCCTCAGAGATGATGTGTCCCAAGAAATGGACCTCGCGTAACCAGAAATGACACTTCGAGAGTTTTCCATAAAGCTGGTGCTCTCGGAGTGTGTCTAGTACAACACGCAAGTGGTAGGAATTCTCCTCCTCAGTCGTCGAGTATATCAAAATGTCATCGATAAAGACCACAACAAATAGATCGAGGTATGGCTAAAAGATCATGTTCATGAGGCCCATGAACACTACTGGTGAATTGGTTATGCTGAATGGCATAACCAAGAACTCATTGTGCCCATACCGACATCTGAAGGCCGTCTTCTGCACGTCCTCATCCCAAACTCTGAGCTGATGATATCCTGATCTGAGGTCTATCTTCGAGAACCATCGTGCTCCCATGAGATGATCGAAGAGGTCGGAAATACTCGGTAGAGGATACTTGATCCTCACGGTCACCTGGTTCAGGTGACGATAGTCAACACACAATCGCAAGATCCCGTCCCCCTTCTTGGCAAACAATATCGGGGAAGCCTAGGGTGAAACACTAGGTCGGATGAATCCCTTTCCCTGTAAGTCCTACAGCTGTACATGTAGCTCTCGAAGCTCAGTGGGGGACATCCGATATGATGGATTGGATATCAGGGTTGTCCTGGGGTACAGGTCAATATAAAAGTCTACCTCTTTGCGAGGAGGTAGTCCTGGAACGTCGTCGGGGAAAACATCCACATACTGATCCACCACTGCAGGAAAACCAGGACTTCGCACATCAAATGCTCCTAGGATAAGGCTAGCCAACTGATCAGTGATGGGATGTCCTCTCCTCTGCGAGAGTCCATCCTGTGCTACGAAGGCTCCCTTCTCGCCGGTGAAGGTGAACCTGTTCTCGTCGGTGTGCACACACCGCACTTTGCGCCTAATACAGTCAATATGAGCATGGACTATAGATAACCAATCCATGCCCAAGATGATGTCGTAAGGCCTCGACGCCGCTACAAGAAGATCCCAGCCAAATATCTCGCCTCCTAGTGTAAGCTCACACTTCCGGCACCAGTGCGTAATCATCGATTCACCTCCCGTAGGAGTCTCTAGCCGTAAGGATCGAGCCAATGACTCTGTCGAAATATCCGAGCTCCAAACAAGGGCAGCGGCTATGAAATAATGACTCGCTCCTATGTATATAAGAACTGTAGAAAGGTTGGAATAGACACAGATAGTACCTCGAATCATCTCGGGTGCACCATGGTCGTAGGCCTCCGCTGCGTGAATCTGTGCATGTCTCTGCCCGCTAGCTCCTTGTGGTCGGGGTGGACCTCCCGGGGGTTGTACTGGTAGAGCCTCAAAGTGTTGCCCACCAACTGCTGCTTGGCCAGCTCCTCTACCTCGTCCGCCTGCTCCCTGCAGACCTCCATGATCGACCCTCTACCTCTGCCTGGGTGGTCCCTCCACCGTCTGCTGCTCCTCGACACGGTAGGTTGGGCAGTCATGAGCCATGTGGCCCTTCCCGCCGCATGCGTAGCACTGTCTGCCTCTTGAAAGACTGGCTCTGCGTTGTGTGCCCCGCCCCTCTGAGCCAGTGTCCTGAGGTCGTCTGCCTGAGGGTCTGGTCTTCCTGGACCCAGGATTCATCCGTCGACTTCCTGTTGCAGAAGACTCTTCTACATGCCGCCCTGTGGTAGGTCTCGCTGCTGATGTCGGCTCAGTAAGGAAGCTCTCGATAAGAAGGGATCGCTCCAATACCCCTTCCTATGTCGGAAAGATGAGGGAGATTAGTGATGTCCTAATCTCCTGCCTCAATCCCTGCTCGATGGTCCGGGCCCGGAAGAATGGGTCTCGCACCATGTCTGTCGAATAGCGCGAGAGGTCTGTAAATATCACCAAGTACTGGGAAACCGTCAAGCTGCCCTGGCGCAGCTGTAGTAGCTCCTGGATGTACACTGCATGGAGGTTGGTAGGGACGAACTCTGAGCAGAAGAGGCTCTCAAAGTCCGTCCAGAGGAGAGATGCCTCGTCGTGCACCTGGAGCATTATGCTCCACCATCTTCTTGCTGCCGTGTGCAGGAGGCTCGCTTCAAGGATCACCATGAGGTCTGTTGCTGTCCTCACTAACCTGAAAACTCATACAACTACCTCCAGTCAATCCTCAGTTGCCTAAGGGACTGTCTCCTCATGGAAACTGGGCGGTTGCTGACGCTGAAACTCGTCCAGTGCACTAAGGTGACGTGCATCGTCAGTGGCTGGGGCTGGTAGCATCGGTGGATCGGCGGGTAGAGGTACCGTCGGTGCCTCTGCTGTCAAAGGGCCCTGCACCGAGGCCTCGTCGCTCGATGGTCTATCGTCACGCACAATGCTCGGAACCCTAGCTAGCTTCCATCGTGGGGCCATCCTGAAAAGAAACAGGTGCGCCACGGTCAAACAGTATACCTGGTGAGCTGACACAATGTAATTACAAAGAAAACATTAAACACACATGCAATCAATGTTTTCATGCATTAAATCTGAAATCGGAAGTCAGGGTCCTCGTGTACGGATACGTCGGCTGTTGCACCAACACTAGACTCCCTGGACTAATAACCACACTCAATACTCTTAACACTATTTCTACACATAGAAAAAAACCAGAGTCCTGAGTTCTGCGGTAGAACCGAACTCCATTGATACCAATTTTTCATGACCCGTCCTCGGGGCCCGTGCTGTGACTACCCGAAGCCCGCCACCCATAGGCCAGGGGCTAGCGACCACCACCAAGGCGTAATTCTCGGTAAAAAACGAAGGCATTGCCTTTGTAAAGTAAACAAACACCACAGAGCAAGCAAGCAGAAGTCAACAATAAGTAAAAACTGGGTACAATAGAAAGTGTGGAAAAGTAAGTGGGCCAGTATACAAACCAAAACTGAAAGTAAAGTAAAACTGGAAAGGGAAAACAATAATTGAAAGTAAAGCGACAACATCGAGCCATCCACTGGAAGTCCCAACTGAAGGGTGGGTACAGATAGCCTCTACAGCTCCTCGGTCTAGCCGTCCACTCCGAGTATGTCCCGTCCAGTGTTCCCCCTCCAGGTACCAACCTTCTCCGCAAACCTCAACCACGATCAGCATTGTCCGTCGTCTGCAACCAACACAATGTAGTGAGGGCATATCCCATGCAGGGGTGAGTATAAGCTACTCAGTAGGGACCCCGGGACCCCTGAAGGTCTCCCAGAATCCACAGAGGATAATCCACAAAGGAAAGATACAATCACGAAGTAACAGCCGACACTACATAGGTATATGCCCATACATATACCTAACTTATCAATTCCAATTCGGCTACAACATCCGAGCCCAAGTTCGATCACATCCACACAGGATAGCATAACACAATCCATATAGGAAAGAAAATCAAGATTCAGCTCACACAGGTATACTTCTTCGTTTGACGATAGAGATGATCAGATGTAGCCACTGATTTATCTAAGCCGTTGGACCCACACATGATCAATAGGTACTAACCCCCGCAATGACCCACAAAGGATCGATAGATACTAACCCTGGCAATGACCCACAAATTATCGATAGGTACAAACCCCCACAATGACCCACAACGGAATGATAGGTACTAACCCCCACAATGACCCACACAGGATCAGACCCACACATGATCTGTAGGCGTTGACCCACACAGGACCGCTGACCACTGACCCACATAGGATATGACCCACACAAGATCGGTAGCACTGATCCATGTAGGATCGATGAGTGTTGTAGTTGTCGCCGTCGAATCCACGAAGGATTTATGTACAGTCGTCATCGTTGTCGCAGTCGCAGCCAGCTCTAGGGTTCCCGCACACAGCAAGCTCGTTCAGGAGGGTCCTCTCCACGAGCCGAGGGGGTGATAGATCAACTGACACATAGTTTGGAGTTGATGTATCCAAAAGTTCCGTATCTTTAATAGAAACGCAACGTCATAGACGGCGCGTCAATCGGACGCCCGGTCTAAGAGTTATTGGCTTTTTCGTCCCAGGGGCCCGATTGGTTTTTGAGTCAAAACCAACCCGGCCATACTCCAACTACGTCCAAACCTCGAATGGAGTAATCCAAAAGATCTGTCTCACTAAGTGGAATCCATCAAAGTCGACGGCACATCAGTCAGACATCCGGAGCTCAAGTTATAAGCATTTCCGCTCCGAGGGCACGGTTGGTTTCGTGTACGAACAAACCCAGCCGAACCAAAAGTTCTCCAAAACCATGAGTGTGATATTTCGAAACGACCGCCTCGATCCAAGGATCGCATCGCAACTAACGGTGCGTCGATCGGATGTCTGTATCCAATGTTATGGGCAACTGAGCGAAACAGTCTGAAAGTGGGGGGGTCTTGGACCGGTATGACCCGGCCAAACCCCCCTGGGTCGGGCTGAACCGGTACAACCCAACATGGATCCGGGTACGACCCTCTTGGGCGCAGCTCGGCCCAGCTGGTGTGGCCCGGCCCGGTGCGCTGGTGCTGGCCTGGTGGCTTGGCCGAAACGGCCGAGCGGTGAAGGGGTGCGGGGGGGCACGCTGCCCCCCGCCAGTTTGAAACTGCGGCCCCCACGGGGGGCCGCCCCATGCCAACAGACGCGGCATAGTGTCGCGTCCCCGCCTCCTCGGTCCCGCGCTGTCACAGGACCAGTAGCCTGCCGCCGCCACGACCCTTCCCAGTGGCGCGCCGGCGGGGTTTTCCGCCGACCACCGGACGCGCTTTGGTGGTCCGTTTTTCCTTCCGTCTTCGCCATCGGTCCTCCCGGGATCGGATCTTCACAGCGAAGACCTCAAAATTCCCTTGCGGGCTGCGTCGTCGTCGCCTGCCAATCCACACACCATGATTGAAGAAACGGTGGGTTCGGACTTGTTCTTTGGTCCGCACCCACCGTGTTACCTGTTTAAAAGGCTTCCGACAAATTTTAGACACATGCCGAGGATATAAATCACATGTATTTAATTGAACCCAAACACCTACCTCAAGTGGTTGATGATTCAAAGATTGTCACGGGAGAAGGAACGTCACGAAAGAAGTGTCGCGGAAGGAGGATCGTCGCGTCGTAGATAATGGATTTGTCGGTGTCACGTCGTCAATCTCCGAGGATCCGGCATTCTTGTCGACCTTCGTCGGAGGTCGATGTTCTTCGCGTTCTCTGTGTTCTTCACGTTCTTCATCAAGGAAGGAGTGCTTCACGGCTTGAGTGATTTCTCCCAAACCCTCTCACACAACCAACCTCTAATAAAATAAGAGTTGTCATATTTTATTAACACATAATCCAATGCTGTAAATTTTAAAAAGAATTGAAACAATCAATTAATGAATTAATTGAGGTGTTTAAATCGCCTAATTAATGAGGTGTTTATTATCTAGATTAAATGAAAGGGTTGGCTTATTAAAAAGGGGGTGTGGGTGCGTTACTTAATTAAAGTAGGGGGTTGAAAAAGGTGGGCTCGTGTGGTCCCCACCCCACAAATATCCCACCTAGTGGTGTAGGATATTCTGGGTCCCACTTTAACCTCTTACCTTAGGTTAAAAAACTTAAAATAAAATAAATTGGTCGCACCATTTTATTTTATTCATTTACTTAACCTGAAAATTTAAAAACCACACCCGAGCAAATGCAACTCCTGAAAAGGTGTTTCTAAGAAATTACCGGTGCTGCGATTCAATCGGTGTCCTCAGATTTTGATTCTGAGCACTGGTTCAAAACATAGAAAAATCCGCTCGTTCGTTCACTAAACGTACCCGAGCTAAATTTCGGAAAAAGATTCAGGGGACACCGGGCCTCGGAATTTGGTGCCGTCAGAAACTGCGTTCTTGTAAAATCCCAATGAAAATTAAGAAAAAACATTCCCTTGAATTTTATGGGTCTTTACACTATGTAATCAATGATTTTATACAAAAATTTTATTTTTTCTAATAAAATCATTATATGTATATTCATTAACTACGTGGGAAAATTAAATTTATACATATGAATACTATGATATAATTGTTCTCCAATACAATGAAAAAATATTTAATCTGAAGGGATGAAAAGTATTTTAATACCTTGATGAAAAACCATAGCATTTTTGATTTTTTATACCGTAGTGATAAACCATGGTTATATACATATCAATGTATCATTTTTATGTTATAGATACATTTCCATGTTATGGTTCATGTAATATTTTTTATGATATTTCACATGTTTATCTACTCAAGCTATTTTGATATTCTTTTTTTCATATTCTATGTATCTCCATTGTTTATTCCCTAATTGGGCACTGTGCTTAGTCTTTTAATTGATATAGTCCCCTAGATTACGAGATGTAGTAAATTTTAATTAGGAAGTTCCTATATAGAATAATTTTATGTGGATTAGAGGTAATTTTATGTTTTTAATGTATTATGTTCCAATTTCTTAGATGATAAACCTAAAAAGTTCCTCTGAAATCATTAAATGTTGTACCATGTAATGAATGTTTCAAAAAATAAAAATATCGGTCTTAATAGTTCGTATAAATTTTTTTTACATATTTGTAGAAATAAGTATCAAAGACATTTGTAAAAACAAATTGGATAAATCTACATATAAGAAAACATAGTAGTATTTTGGAAAAGTTTTATTAATTTGTATTATAAGAATATACATCATTATTTGGATACTATATATGGATGTGGCATATAATATTTGTACCAACGTGAAAAAAACCTAAAAAATATACAGTGAGATAGTCTCAATTAAAACATGATTCACAACAATAGTACATGTTTCATACCCAGTTTGACAGTCCTAGGGTATATTTTTTAGTTTTTCACATTCTTGTACAAATAGTTATGAATAATATATTTATAAAATAAACTTTTTATTAAGATTTTATTTTACCATCCAAGAAGAATGATGTTAGAAATTTTTTGAAATGTTATTTCTTTTAGAATTATTTTTATATAATTTTTAGTGGTAAAATGTTTATCACAAGGGTTTTAAAATTCACTAAAAATTTAATGGAATAGAAGGACCCTAGAATATAATAAATTCAATGAACACTACGATAATAGACTAAAAAATATAGGGGGATATGGGGTTGAAAATTCATGATGATTACAAATTAGTTAACTGATGTTATGCACAAAACTGAAACCATATGGGGGATCCTGTTTCACTATGGAAGAAAAAACTTCCTATTAAATCCTTTTTCGGTCAATGAGCAACTATTTTTAGGGGATCCTTCGATCCTATAGTCATTAAAGAATGGATTAATACTATTGGATAGATAATTTATGTAATGTATTGTTCATAATAAGATACCATAACATTGGAGTATATTTCTTTGGTGAATAAGTTGATAATGGCTGAAAAATAATCAATAACATGAATCCAAGAGATAAGATGGGTTCCATGAGATAGGAAGACTTCAAAATGTACATTGTAACTATGTAAATTCCATATACTCTCCATACCAAAATACATAAGTAATTTCTTTATTTGAGAAAAAATAATCAATTTGTAATTATACAATGAACATTATAAGGATTTCATTCAATGATTCAATATTAGTAATCGAACATGATGGGATGATAAGTATATTCTTTTGGAGTCTGAGTCCCCATATATAAATAAATTTTTACATCAAAAACATTATGAGTAAATAATAGTTAGTAAATTTTTCATTCAAATTTGAAATATAGTTTAGATTTTCTTAATAAAATCCTAGAATATAATGAAATAAATATAAATATACAAAATCATATTTGGAATAATTTGAATGAAAATAATGTACAACATCCCATTTGAAAAAAAATATTCGATGGTGAATTTTGCTAAATTATTTTCATGGAATTGAAATATGAAAAAAGTATGTACATGATGGACATATAACTCAATACTTACATGGATATATAATGCATAAAATCTAATTACCATTTTAAAACAGATGATGGTTAAATAACAACCCTTAATATAACGATACAAGTGCAGGAAAATTTTTAATTTCACTAACAAATGTATGAATTTGAAGATAGTAGATATGATCCTCCATTAACCCAAAAAGATATTAAGGGATAAAGATCATTATTTCACAATAAATTGGTTGTATCCAAATCCACAAATGATTTAATCGAAGGTACACTCAATGTGCACTCAAAGATACAAAGTACATTGTTTTATTCTAGTTCAACTCATTCATTTATATCATTCATGTCTGCAAATACCAAAATAATAAAACATATACTTTTAGAGAGAGAGTTTTCCATTAAAACACCTATATGAACTATTTAATAATAAATTATATTTAGGGATTCTGTTATTAGCTTTGGTTGTTAAAATATCTCTAAAAACCTTCAAATCATTCTAAATGAATAGTTTTCAATGTATAATTCCATTATCAACTGTAGAATAAATTATAATTTAGTATTCTTTAAGGAAAACCCTGTGAAAATACTCAAGGGAGATATTCCCATCTTGAGTATTTCAAAGAACCACTTCTTATTGACGTCGTTATGGAAATTGCTGTTAAATTATATTAATAAACAAAATGCATATAGAAAATATATATTCCAATTATTTGGTAACATGTTGATGTATTTCTTAATGAGTTAAAAGAAAGTCCACCAATGATAATTGTAAATTTCAAAATAGATATCTTACTGGGATACATGTTAGTATTAATACCCTCTATAGAATGGAATATATAGAGTCAATTGAATTAAAGTAGAAACAATAGTATAGGTTGGGGAATGATTTTGTTCGAACTTGTTATTGCTTTTTTGGGAGCACCAATTATATTTATAAATAGGTTATATGGTTCAATGCATCTATTCATTGATTATATACAACGTATTTTTATCACATTGATAAAAATATTTTCTATTTTAATTATTAAATAATTGTTTCACTTGTTTGAGGGAGATCAATAATTTTCATGACTATTCTTCAACGAGGCTATCAACAACTATGGTAAAATAAAGAAAAAACACCAATGAATAACTTCTAAACATGACGTGTGCATTATGATTTTTTATTCCTTTCATCTTAAGAAATTATCTAGAATATTTACGTATTTTATTAAGAGTCTTTAAATACTACCAAAAAAAATTTGTGGTGGTCTTTATTGATGACATTATGATATATTTGAAAATATATAAGGAGTTTAAGGATTATAAATGAGTCATATTACAAAATATATCTATGTATATGTTTTTTTGGTAAATTAAAAAAATGTGAGTTCTAGTTAAAACAATTCAGATTATTAAGACACATTGTGAGCAGTGAAGAAATATCAATGGATCTAAGTAATAAAAAAACTATACTGAAGTATTAACATTCTGTAACAATAACTGATATTCATAGTATCCATTTACTCTATGAATAGAGTATAAATTATATGAGAAACTATTCATTTTTTCAAATCCACTAACAATTATAACTAAAATTCTAGTTATGTTCATCATGACAATGGAGTTTGAATAATATTTTGTTGATCTGATGACAAATTTTGATAGTGAAAATGTGCTAAATTTAGCCTCAAATTTGGAAGTATTTGTAATTTCCATTGATACATCATTAAAGGGACATAGAAGTATACTCATGGAAAATAAAAAAGTTATTTATTATGGATCATGATAGTTAATGATTGATGAATAAAATTATCAGACCCATGATTTAGAGTTAGCATCCGTTGTTTTTCATTAAATATAATAGACACTACCTTTATACGAAAAGTGTGATATATACATATACCACTATTGTTTGTACAATATATTCACATATAATGAACTAAAAATGAGAAAAATAATATGGTTGGGGATTTTTAATGATAATTTTTTTAAAATATTTACAACCCTAGTTGAGATTACAAAGTCGTAGATTCATTGAGTATGAACAATCTCAAGATTATTGTAATGTGTATGATTTAATGAGATCCACATATCAAAAATATTATAATTTTCACATTGTAATCCTATGGGAAGGGACATTTTCAATTTTATTCCAATTTATTTCTTATAATATATTACTAGAGTATATCAATAAAGATAATGGATGTGATCCTTAGTTGAAATAAATGATATAATCTATGAAAAATCGGAGATTTCCAATGTTAAATATTAATCTAGAAGGTGTAATATAGTTGGTATAGTGATATGATTCCTATATATTCCAAAAATAAATAATGAGTTGTTAAAATAATCACATGGCAATATAATCTCTATACACCCACAAATAAAAAAAATGGGACTATCAAGACCATTACTAGTGGGATAATATTAAAAGGGATATTTTTTACACTATAAGGCTATAGGAGTTTCAAAAAGAATCATTAGATTCACAAACAAATAAAGATTTATTACAACCACAAGCTATACCTATCTGGATCTGGGATAATATCACTATGGACTATGGCACATGCCTTACGATGAAACCAATGTGTAGAAATGATATGTGGGTAATCATTGGTATTTTGAAACAACCATCCAATTTCATTTACATAAGAGATTATTTATCTTCAGATTGGCTAGTACACTTCTATGTTAAAGAATAAATGAGACTATATGGAATATTATTTTCAATTATAATGGATTAATATAAAATATTTACTTCTAAAATATGGAGGATCATTCAAAATGCTATCAATATAGAATTAATCCTTAGAATTGATTACCATCCTCATACTAATGTGTACTCTTATAGGAATATTGAAAAAATGGATGATGTGTTACATGATATCTCACATAATTTCAAAGGTAGTTTGAATCAATAAATTCAACTTGTCGAATTCTCCTATTAGAATAGCATTCACTCAATCATTCGTGTTAAACCCTTTAATGCTCTCTATTAGAAAAGGTGTTATCTTAAAAATTTTGGAATGATGTTGGAGAAGGGAAATAGTTACTTCCCAAAATTGGGAAGTAAACTTCAGAAGAGATTCAAATGATTCAGAAAAACCTCAAGGCTTCTCAAAGTCAAATAAAGGAAATTCAATAAACTAATAAAGGATATTGATTTTCAGGTTTGGGAAAATGTATTCCACAAGACAACATCATGGAAATGGGTTATGAGATTTTGGAAGAAGGAAAAGTGAGTCCAAGATATATTGTATTGTTTGATATTCAGCATAATGTTAGAGTATCATTCCATTGATTACAACTACCACATAATCGTTATAATGTCTAGAATATATTTTAGGTTTCCCTACTGAGAAATTATATTTATGAACAATGACATGTACTTAATACTAATAGTTATTATTTGGAATAAAACATTCCAAATGAAGAGGATCCAATCAATATAAATGATATATGGGAAACTATTTTGTGGTATAAGACAACACATAATGTGATATCTTGTGGAGAAAGATTTTTGGTAACTGAGGGAATCTATAAATAAGAAGTACCTTGTCCTTTTTAAAGAGTATTATGTAAATTAATTTTTTTAGGTAAAATTTTTATTAATTGGGATAATATAAAATTACTTTAATAATATTAATCTTTAAATATTGATCTCTTTTATATCATTGAATTTTTATTATTTTTTATAACATAACTAAATAAAAGTTATTATACATTTCATAATAAACATACACACTATGAATTGATTGGAGTAATCAAATGAGGAAAAATATTGGGATACAAAATTTGAAGAATTATAAATTCACTCAAAATAACATCAGTGGTTTTAATCCCCCTATGAATATCATATTTTCAACAATTATCATGGAAATATTGTGAATAGTAAGGAAAAAATGATGATACCAATGTATTTTTAAGTAACTTCACAAGTTAAGTACTATATTATGTAGAAATAATTACAGTGTAATTATAGAGAAATATTTACATTTTTATTTTGATTAACAAAAATTATATTTTGGTTATTATGAACCTTATTGAATTAATTATATGGTCATTATTTTTATTGGTAACATAGAAAAAATTATGTGACTCTCGATATTAGTTTACAATATAAATTAAATTATATTAATTTTTGGAGAGACTGAAATATCCCATTTAAAAATAGATTTATGAAAAAATTATAATCTTTAAATTAATTTTATTTTCTATAAATTATCTAATAAAACATGTTTTAAATGAAGATATAAATTAATCAAGTCATAAGTCATTTGTATAATTGGACGAAAGTTTATTATATCATAAATTATATTAATTTTCATTAGATAATTATGTTTAATATTTAAACATTATAATATTATTAGGGATATTTTTATGAAACAAATTTCATTTTTGGTATCATCTTGTCAAAACTATCTTATGGGTAATTTTTTTAAATTTTCTAAAAATGTTGATTTGATGATGAAAGAAAAAAAATACCACTTTATAAGAACTATTATTTTATGAAATCCTTATTATTTCATTTAAATTAAAATGTTTATGCACACTTTTATATTAAAAAAGATGTATTTTTTAATAATAGAAACTAATTTAACAACATTAATTTAATTTTCAAATATATATTCTATATTTTTGGAATCAATAATTGGATTTTCTAAATGAAATTAATTTTTTAGATTTTATGCATTAATTAGATAAACTATAACGTAATGATAAGTTTTGGAAGGCCTTGAACATCTAACCACTTTCTACATGTTTAAAATAATCTATATAATTGGTTGTAATTTATTTCACCCACATCTTGCTATATTATATTATAAGAAAACTAATATTTAATTTCCTTAAACCCACACCACATCAAGATTAAATATTTAAATTTGCCCATCCACCTCCACAAATAATTCAAATTCGGTGAATTTATGTTCATTTAACCTCCAAAATAGTCCCCCAACGATTCATAAAGGACTTATGGTACAACCATAATCTTTTAGGAAACAAATCCTCAAGGTAAGGGAATTCCCCAATTCATCATTTTCTTTCAAATACTGTCTTATTATGTGTCCTTTTAATGTTAAATATTACTCCCATTCATGAAATTATTTTCTTCACTATACATACAAAAATTATTTTTCCAATGGATAATCTCTATTACCTCTAATTATATCATTTATTTAATAAATGTTGAGTATTATCGTGCTACTGAAACTATTTTTGGGAATGTTTCTCAATTTTTATGAAATATGAGGGTAGTGTCAATTCCAAATAAAAAAATCCAAATAAATGTAAGTTAAACAATATTTAAGAAAAATATATTATTTTTAAGGATTTAAATGTATTAGATCAACATTCTTTATATTTTGTTTACAAACGATTTAATTTTAATTTTCATTAATTACCTATATACTCAAGGATTTTATATAAAACCCATTGTTTATTCTCATATGGTTATTGTTGAAATTTTTTTAAGATCTATATTGAACAAATGGATTTAGAAAAATGATCGTTGTTCCCGAAAAGTGCTTATATTCATTGTGTGATGATTTAATCTATAAATATGGGATATTTTAGGATCCCTTGGTTAATAACCATGATAATTATGATTTATAACACCATAGTGATATACTATGTTTATATTTATGTGAATGATTATTTTTTATGTTGTATAAAAATTTACATTTTATTGTTTATGTAATTTCTATTAATATATGAATTATTAATGACTGATATTCCTCTTTGTTTCATTCTATATGTATCCAATATTTATTCCATTGTATGGATTTATGGCCAACCCATTCATTTATTTCTATCCTAGAGATATGAGATTTAGTAAAATTAACATTGCATTAACTTGTTAAGTAGTCATTCAAGTGTAATAGAAGAACATTTAATTTTTCATGAATTATATTCATATTTCCAAAAAATTAAACCTCAATAGATCATCATTACTTTTATAAATTTTTTATCATGAAATTATTTGTTAAAAAAATGTGTTTCGCCATATAAAATTCAAAAATTATTCATGAATATTATAACTATAATATCATTGGAAAACTTATATAAAATAATTCTATAATATAAATGAAAAATGAATTTCATGATTATGTTCATAATTATTTTTAAAATGTTCCTATAATTTCTACCAGACATTATCTGATTGAATCTATAATTTCCCATTATCTTGTAAACCAAAGTCAGTTGGTACATTATTACACTAGAATAACATTTTAGGGATTACATACTAAATAAATAAGTTGTATAGTAGTCTTGGTGAACTAAAAACAAAAATTATTCTCAATTTAAAATTATAATGAAAATAAAAAACTAAATAACAAATAAAATTTCTCATCATTGAATTTATTTAATGATTCTTTAATAATATCATTGGGGAATGAATCTGAAATAAGGGAGAGATAAAATTCATAGTATGGATTACATACAATGGATTATATTACGAGTAAATAAGGAATAACCAATATAGAAAGGTAAATAACTGAAAAACATGATATTTAACAAATAACATTAGAAAAAAATGATACCATCGATAATATCAATAAAATAAAGTCAGGTAAAATAATAATTGAATTATCAATGTATGATATTATAAATTATGAAAAACTAGGTTTTTTAACAACTAGGGGATTTTTACCAGACAATATAATCGAAGAGTATATATACACTAAAACACCATTAAATAATTTTGTCGGACAAGATTGTCTCATAAGACAGGTCGATTTATCGAGTTGCAATGTAATTGAATATTCTCCCATTAATAATTTTCCAATTCATTTATCATATATTTAATGATCAATTTTACTCATTAAGAATATTTCTAAATAAAAAATATCAATTTTTAGTAATGTTTATGGAACCTCTTGGATTTCCCAAGTCAATGAAAAAACATTAATAGTCAAAAAAATATAAATTATATACTTATTAGGAAATAAAAATCATTATGAAATAATTTATATATATATATATATATTTTAAAGTGATATGTAATGTCCACTAGTAGATAATCACTGTAATGTGAATGTTTCATGAAAAATTAATGACGACAAAATTAATTATTGATCAATTTATTAAAAATGTAGGTTTTATAATAATTTTTTTATCTTAGTGAATTAAATAAAGTATATTAGAAATATAAAAATAATTTTTAGTAAATAAATTTTATTTATAAAAAAACTAAATCATTTATAAGAATCTAAATATCCAAAAATGATTACAGAGGTAGGAAATTCTGTTTATTCCATATACATTATAAAATAATCATGATTTGTTTACTTATTTTAATTATTGAAAAAATATATATTACATGGAAATAATTAAAAATATCCATTTAAAAACAATTTAATAAGTAGGGATAAAATAAAAGTATCACAACAAATAATTTTCTTCCATAAAATATACTTTGTGGAATAATTTTAAAAAATATGTACATTAAAGATAAATACACCTGATCAAAATTGAAATATGAAAAAAAATATCGTTAAAATATTAATATGAATGAGTCAAATTGATATGAGATTACATTATGAATGAATAAAACAAATAAACTATTCAAATTATAATAAATTGGTTGGTGTTTAGTAAGGATAGATTATACTATTTCTATAAATGAAAATAAGAAGGAATACCATAAAAATGAGATTTAAAAAAACCATCTTTTTGATATAATTAATCAAATAATAAAATTATTCATGTTCAAAAAATCGATATGAGTGTATATACCCCATTTAAAAATTAATATGTTCATAACAATGAGTATATCTCGATGGGATGTAAAGTGATACACAATCCCTTAAAAATATCATATCATTGAAGTGAGAAATAATAAGTGAAGTGTTCAATTGTAATTAATTTTAATCCATAAAAAATACAACGTAGAATAGAATCAGTTAATATTTAAAACATAATTTTCGTATAAAATTTTAAATTAAGTATACGTATAATAGAATTAATACACATATTATTACGAAACCCCATACATAAATATTACACATTAAAATATTTATTTTACCTCATGTATAATGGATTTAATCAATTTATTATATTTTTATCGTCCCATATTCCAAATAATATTGTCATATATGATCCGCATGCAATATTTTAACGCCTATTTGTTAATAATTATGTTAAATTCGTTATTTATGAGTGTTTACTATTTCTTTTTTCATCGAATATCTGGTTAAAAATTTATATTTCATATAATTTGATCATCATTGAATCTACTAAGAATTTATAATCATAAAATAAATATAATATTTAATAATTATATAAATATTAATAATGACTAATTAATTTTTGAGAAATTAACATGAATTATAATATTCCAAGATATGGAAGCAGTATGTACTCATGTAGACTTTTTGGAGTTTTTGATATATGGAATGAATGAAAGAAAATTATTAAATCGTTTTTACAAATCATTATTACATAATAAATATCGTATATATTTATTTAGTTTATCCTAATTAACATTTATGTAAATAGTAAATTAGAAAATGGATCATATTATTTTGTGTAGGTGGTTGTCCACATGTACACATGAGAATTGTTTTCGTTTTCCAAGAGATTTGTAGTTATTAGAGACGATGATATATTATATTATAAGATATATAAATATGTAGTAAATATAATTCATATTTATTATTATTATCATTATGATTACCTATGTTTTCTGGTTACGGAAAACACATTACATCTATTCGTGAGGTGTTACTCTTCCCTACACATGAATGAAGTATTTATTTCCCAATTGATGGAGAAGGTGAGGGATAAATATTATGATACCCACATAATATAATATAATTATATTTTATATAAATTTTTATAATAGTGTAATTTATTGGACAAAATTAATGGTGGTAAAAGAAGAAGATAAAAAAGAAGGATCTTTTTTAGACGGTTATCTGCTCATAGAGAACCCCGTTTTTGATATCTTTTTAAAGACAATTGGGTTTGTCTACTGGGAGGACCAGCACCACCAGATTGTTCGTATGGTTTTTTGGAAAATATTTTTGGAGGAATTAGTCAATTTAAATTTACCATTAATTGTGAATTTTTATTTTAGGTTTTCCTTTTAATAATTTATGTGAGTGTCACAATTATAAGTTTTTAAAATTTTAAAATATTATTAAATATATTTATCGAAAAAATAGATTAAAAATATTTCAAATTATAAGTTGATAATTCTAGTGTAAAAATAATAAATCCAATGGGGAGTAATGTTTTATTGGTCAATTTAACCCTTTATTAATATTAACCCCACATTGATCCTATCATGAACATAACTACAGTAACAACATTTTGAATATTAAAGGGTTTATATTTAACTTATAACTTAAATGTTGGAACAGAATATGAAAAGTAATGAAATTTTTTTAACATTATTCGAAAAATATAGAATCTATTTCTTATTTAATTATTTTTAAATAATTAAATAATATATTATTCCTTATAAAATATCATTAATTTTCTTTTACATTATTCGTTTCATTTGAATTTAACAAACTCAATATAACAAATGAATATGAATATAAAATATCTCAGGATAAAATTAAACTTATTATTAACCCTAATATTTTTCTTAAATAATTAATAATCCCAAAAATTTCCTTTTTTCTCATTGTAATCAATTATTTTGATTTTTCATATTGCTTCCAAAAACACTATTTCAACGTAATGTGTGTTTGTTTGGTAATTATATAACTATTAAAGGATAAAAATAATTTAATATCATAAAAATTAATTAATATTTTTTAAAAAAACTTTTGTATTCACTTATAACATATTCATGTCATTGTGTAATCATATAAAAGCTATTAAAAAAAGATAGTGATTTTTGGATTTTCCTTTTCAATAAATAAACTAAATTCCATTATCATGGGAAAATGGTTCCAAATTATATTTATTCTAATTTCAAGTCAATTATTATTAAAATATCACTTATAATTTTATAATTTTTTTTGGAAGATATTGAGAATTTATTTCATAGTATTAACCCTCTTTGACACATTTTAACCCCATTGATGAGAGAAAAACATACCATTCTTACTATTCAATAATGAATAAAATAATGTATACCAATTAATCAAATATGTACCATATTATTCCAAATATGAAATCTATTTTTCAATATTTAAAATCTAGAAGTTCCATATATCAATTTTTAAATAATTTTTCAAAATAAAAATTGAATTATTTATAGAAAAATCACTTTTATCCATAAAAATTATATTTTCTCAGAATTGATAAAATACCCATTTCAACTGAAATTATTTAAATTATTATAAATCAATTTTTTTATACATCACATTATGAACAATTCCAAAATCTAATTATACTTTTAAATTATATAATTTAATTAAAATAAATTATTTTATTTAATATAACCTTATTTTTCACTATCATAGGAAAATCATTCATTCCAAACTATTAGAAAATTTAACCTTCAGAAAATATTTTTTTTTATTATAAAAATTATTTTATTTATCAAAATATTAAATTTAAAAAAATACTAATAAATTATAGTATTTCTTCTCAAAAGGAAATAAAAAATAATTCTTGATGAAAACATATTTTTTAATAATCAAATTACTTATCTAATTTTTTTTATTAAAATACTATTTATAAATACATTATTGTTGGGAAAAAATCCCTGAAGGCATCATAGAAGCATTTTTGAGGTGATTGTGTTTGTTGACAAAGTGGACATCTGAGTGGTGATTGTTGACAAAGCAAAACAAGGACATACAAATTTGTTGACAAAGAGGATATCATGATGGAATGTCAAGTTCAAGAGCTGAGTTCAATGATCCATGATTGATTCAAGAACGTTGACAAAAGGAATGGATGATCTGGAGGCGGTACAAAAAAACAGATACAAGGTGGCGTCGTATGTTTTTCAAGATCAGAAGATCAAAATATGTCTAAGGAAACAGGTTCGCGCAAGTTTGGAGTTTTTCACACAAGTGTCTAAGAGGAAAGAAGACTTGCGTGCTGAGTTTGGATCGTGCAGGTGACTTGCGCGTCGTCGCGTAGGGTGGTCAATTTGCCTATAAATACTGGACCACACCTCTTCATTCCTCACCGGAGTTAAATACTTTGAGAAATCAGAGGTCCCGTCGCGCAGGTGTGGTGGTCGTGCAAGTGGTGTGTGTGGTCGCGCAGGTGGGACTTGCGCATCAGGGTGATAGTTGCGCGCCAATGTTTGAAGCTGTTCTCCAGTGTGGATTTGCGCTCCAATAATGGATTGGGCATAAAAGTAAGTGATTCGTGTAGGTTTGGAGTTGAGGAATCTTGAGTCGTGCAAGTGTCTGAGGAGGACTTGCACGCCCGTTGTGACTTGCGCGCCGATACTTGCACGCCGAGATTGACTTACGCGCCAAGTATGGATTATTTCCAGTAGTGATTTTCGAGCTGCATGGAAGCTGAAATTTTGCCCGATACCTTCGGTGCAAAGAGAGATTCATCTACGGGTGAAAATTGGGCTTCAACAGAGCATCTACTTTCAAAGGAATATGCATTCTTTCATGCAAATCAAGAGACCTACAGGTCTATAAACTGTGAGTGGGTTCCTTCCAAGAGCACTGAGAAAATGAAGAGAAAGAATGTGATCCTCTCCACCGGCAGTGAGATAGAGAGAGAGAAACAGGGAGTGACCCTTGGGAAAGAAGTGAGCTGACCCTAAACATTGTAAAGGTAGTGAGCCTGGGCATAGATGTGATCTAGCCCGAACTTTGTATCCACATCTAGAGAAGATTGGTGGAATTGGGACGACCGTCAACTTGTCGACGTACGCTCCTTGGACATATCCCTTTGCGGTGAACCAAGTAAAATTGTTGTGTCCTATGTGTGCTTTACTTTCTATTTAAATTGTGCAATAGGAAAGAGAGAGAAGAGTGTTTTTCTTAACAGCGAGACAAGATCAGAACGGGCGTTAATTTTAAATTAGTCATACCCTGATTCACCCCCCCCCCCTCTCAAGGTATTCAGCCTTGTGGACCTAACAATTGGTATCAGAGCGAAAGGTTGATATTAGGTCTTCTCTCAATGGAGGTCACTAATCATAGAGGGATTCTGATCTTCGACGGATATAATTTTCAGATATGGAAGAATCAAATGTAACACTATTTTCAATCTTTGGGAATGGGTGTTTTTTCAGCAGCTATGCATGGTATCACAACTGATATTACTAGTGGTGCATTATCAGAAGCTAAGAACAAAGAGTTGGATGCTGATTCCAAAGCAATCAATTCCTTAGGGGGAGCCCTCTCTAATTCCATATATACAAATGTGATGTCATGAAAAACGTCACATGCCATGTGGGAAATTCTTTTGAATATATATGAAGGGGATACGAAGGTGAGAGAGGCAAAGCTGCAAGTGTTGTGGAACATGTATGAAGATCTGAGAATGAACCCAAATGAGGCTGTTGATGCATTCTGTGATAGGGTAAATGCTGTGGTAGAAGACACGTGGGGTCTTGGAGAAATTATCGAAGATATAAAAATTGTGAAGCGCATATTGAGAAAACTTCCACCTCGGTTCAATCTGAAAGTTTCTATTTTCGAAGATAAGGACCCAAAAGAACTGACATTGGATAACCTACACAACACTCTTGTTGCATATGAAATTAGAAACGATGATAACGATACTATGGAAAAGGGGAAATCCAAAGAGGTGGCATTCAAGGCCATGAAGAAACTCACCATTGACGATTCTAATGAAGAAGAATAGACAGATGAGGTGATGTCATTCCATTCTACAAATCTGCAAAGAGGAAGAGGAAATATTAAAGGTAAAATTCCACTAGCATGCTTTCGATGTGGAAAGGTTGGTCATCTTGCGGCAAGATGCCCCAAGAAATTTCAAGAAAACGATGATGATGATGATGTTGTTGAAATTCCCAAGAACAAGACATCAGCTTTTGTGAATGGGAAGAAGCAATTCAAGAGAAATTTCTTCAAGAAAAAGAATCTCCTTTCCCAAGAATTTGAAAGTTCAGAGGAGTCTGAGGATGGAGAGGTTGAGGAAATAGAAAATTGAAGAGATCGTGGGGTAAATTCCTTGGTGGCGATTGTTGGTAGTTCTCAAAGAAAGGAAGTAGCTGACGCTAAAGAAGACGAAGAAATTGAAGGGAGAGTTGATATGGAAGCCGAATTGGAAGCAGCTCTTGAGGAGATAGACGTTTGGAGAGCCAAAACGAAGAAAGCCATTAAAGTGGTTTGTGAGGCCAAACTCTATATGAAACAACAGGATAAAGAAAAGTCTCAGCTATTAGAAGAAATTGAAAGACAAAAATCCTCAACACCAAAGAGCTCAGAAAATATTGTTGAGTATAAGCTCAAAATTGAGGAACAAAAGAAGGAAATTGACTGTTTGACTAACATAGGAAAGGAGAAGGTTAGATGTATCAATGATATTGAAGAAGAAGTGGTCATTCTGCGACAAAAAATTAAGGATCAAGAAAAACTCTTGACCCCCAATGTGATATCAGAAAATCAGGCCATTTAGACGAAAGAGAATATGAAAGAGGAGCCTAGCAGTTCAGCAGGGAAGAAAAAGTGATTGAGCTCAGATGTTAAGGTCGTTTCAGGGATGAATCAGGAACAAAAATATGTGACAATTGTAGTCAGACCACAAGAAACCGTCCCGAAATTAAAGGTTGATTTGGGCACAAAACAGAATCAGAATATTCAGAGATACCAAAGGGAAAATCATAATGATGAATTATCACAAAGAAATACATCCTATATCAGATGTTATTGCAGTGGAAAAATGATACATTCATTGTTTGTGTGTTCCATAGCCAAGAGATTTAGAAGGGAACATGAACAGAGATGGAATCCAAACAGATAATGGTTTTCCAGAACATATTTCGAAGGAAATTGTTTTTGGTGAGGAGTATTTGGACACATGGCTAGGTACTGCACTTCGACCATTCAGAAAAATGTGCCAAAGCAGAATCAAAATGTTCTCAAGCAGCAGATCAATAAACTGACAAGTGAGTTAAAAGTTCAAAACATATTTGCAGCTCTGCAAGATGAAGCTGGTCCATCATACTCTGAGAAAGAACAAAAGCCTCAATCCATGCCGAGTATGAAAGAATAAGTATGGACCCAGAAGAAGAAAATTGAGAAGGCCGTAGTTTCTGAAATTTCCCATAGAGCATCAGATCGTTCAGGTGTGTGGATTCTTGATAGTGGTTGTACGTCTCACATGACAGGCAACAAGGATATGGTTACAGTAATAAAATATGACATAGAAGGAGTTGTCAAATTTGGAAATGATGAAGGCCTATAGATTGTTGGCTCAGGGAAAGCCAAGTTTGGGGGAAAAGAAATGAGACGTGTTGCTGTCTTGGTAGTAGAGGGTCTCAGTCATAACTTTCTTAGTGTTAGTCAACTATGTGACTCTGGGCACTCTATCCGATTTACCAAGAAGATGTGTATTTTTAAAGGAAAATATGGAGCAGTCATTCTACAGGGAAAAGAAACAAAGGGAAATATTTACCTGGAAGTTGGGGAAGAAGATTTGTGCTTTTTATCCAGATAAGAAGAAAACCAGCTGTGGCATAAGCGACTTGGCCATCTATGTAAACCATCCATGGAAGATCTGGTAAAGTGTGATACCTCTAGATACCTTCCCAAACTATCATGTGATCACACTCATACGTGTGATGCTTTTCAACAAGGGAAGATCATCAGAAAAACATATAGGCCAAAGGAAGAGAAATCAACTAAAGTGCTCAAATTGGTTCATGCTGGTGTATGTGGACCTATCTCACCACGAGCTATAAATGGGAAAAGGTACTATGTTCTTTTCATTGATGATTATAGAATAATGGCCTAGGTATTCATCATTACCCATAAGACAGATGTGTTCAGTTGCATAAAGTAGTATAGGAGGGAATCAGAAAAGATGCTTGGGCAGAAAATTCTGAAGTTTCATACTGATAACGGTATGGAATTCACAAACAGTCATGTTGAAAACTATCTCGAGAAACATGGGATAATGCATCAAGTTTCATCAGTAAGAACTCCCCAACAGAATGGAGTGTTTGAAAGGAGAAATCAGATCATCAACAACATGGCCAGAACAATGCTTATTGATAAGGACCTACCAGATAAATTTTGAAAGGAACCAGTTTTGACATCGGCATATGTTTCAAACAGGTCTCTGTTGTGTCCGAAGCAAGGGAAGACTCTGTATGAACTGTGGTACGGAAAGAAGCCAACGTTGGAATACATTTGAATATTTGGAAGTAAGTGTTTCATTCTCAACAAGGAAAATCATAGGAAGTTTGAGGCATGCAGAGATGAATGGATATTCCTTGGCTACTCAGGGAAAAGCAAAGCATATAAATGTTTCAACAAGAGGCTGGGAAAAATTGTTGAGAGGAATGATGTCGCTATAATTGAAAATGAACAGAATACTCAACGATCCATTGAACAGTTCCTGTATGAAAGAGATAATGAGGTAAGCAACACAGGGGGAGCAGAAGTGGCAGAGGCTGACTCAGAAGAAGATACTGATGGTGAACAAGAAAGTGTCATGTCTATATCTGCAAGGAAGCCAAAGAGTCGAGCTGAAATTGATAAACAGAATATCATTGGTGATCAGACAGCTCTAGTTCAGACTTGAAGAATGAAGTAATTACAGCAAATATCATTTTTATCTCAGGTGGAGCCGAAATGTTTTTCCGATGCAGCTGAAGAAGAAAACTAAGTTCAGGCTATGAATGAAGTGCTAGATCAGATTGAGAAGAATCAAACATGGGAAATTGTTTCGAGCCCAGTAGACAAGAATGTCATCGGGACTAAATGGGTCTATCACAACAAAATAAATGAATATGGAACTGTGATTCGAATCAAAGCACGGCTAGTGTGCAATGGATACTCCCAGATAGAGGGAATATATGTATATGATACATTTGAACCGGTTGCAAGGCTGGATACAATCAGATTATTTTTTGCCGTAATAGTGCAAAGAAAGTTCAAAGTGTTCCAGATGGATGTCAAATCCTCATTCTTGAATGGGGTTCTGGAAGAAGAGGTGTACATTGAGCAGCCATATGGTTTTCTCATTCATGAGGATGAGAACAAAGTTTTCAGGCTGAAGAAGGCATTGTATGGACTGAAACAAGCACCACGAGCATGGTACTCAATGCTTGATCAGTACTTGAAGAAGCATGGTTTTCAGCATGGAGGAGTTGATTACAATCTCTACTTAGTAATGAAAGTAATGAACGGATGATGGTGCTTGTGTATTTCGATGACAAAATTTTTGGCGGATCAGATGAAGATCAGTGCAGACAGTTTTCCGAATTCATGAAAAATGAGTTTGAAATGTCAATGATTGGAGAGCTAACGTTTTTCCTTGGTCTACAGGAGACACAAGTAAGGAATGGAACATTCATTTCTCAATCTAAATATGCCAAGGAGGTCCTGAGAAGGTTTGGAAAGGAAAATTCCAAGGAGATGAAGACTCTGGTAGCTACCCGGATGAAATTATCAAAATATGAGGATGGAAAGGCAGTTAATATCACAAAATACATGCAAATTATTGGAAGTCTTTTGTACTTAACCGCAACAAGGCCTGATATTGTTTTCGCCACACGCCAAGAAGCGAGATATCAGAGTATTCCCAAGGAAATCCACATGATTGCAGTGAAAATAATACTTCGGTATATCCAGGTCACATCGGATTTCGGCTTGACATATACTGACAAATCTTAGATAGAGTTATTAGGATATACTTATGCAGACTGGGCCAGTTCAGCAGATGATAGAAAATCAACGTCAGGTGGTGCATTCTATCTTGGTGGAATGTGTATTTATTGGCTCAGTAAGAAGCAAGATTTCATTTCATTGAGCACCGTAGAAGATGAATATATTGCGGCCACTCAAGCATGCCTATAGTTATTGTGGATGAAGCAGCAGATTGAAGATATGGGAGTTGAAGTGAAGTCTCCGATTGGAATCTAGTGTGACAACTCAAGTGCTATAAATCTTAGCAAAAATCTCGTCCATCATTCAAGGACAAAGCACATTGATATTAAGTATAATTTTATCAAGGAGAAGGTTGAGGAGAGAATCGTGAAGTTGGAGTATGTGCCTACAGAGCTACAGGTTGTAGACATTCTGACAAAGGCTTTACCGAAGGATGCTTTTGAGAGGCATCGACTGGCTCTGGGGGTTCAGTCAATTCCCCGCACTTGAAATAGTGTGGATGTGGAACTCCCCCCTCTCCCCGAGGATGATTTGTTTTTCCTTAATGTGCTGATATGTGTTCTCTACTCTGTTCCAAACTGCAAAGGAGTGACATTTGGGTTCGTTGACAAAGGGGGAGAAAATAGTGCTTGTTCAAGGGGGAGGCAATGTGGAGATTTGATAAATCATGACTAATATGGGGAGAAGCTGACAAGTGGAGCAGCCAGATAGGGGGAGTTGAAGCTAGTTGAACGTGCTTATCCAGATCTTAGCTTGGAAAACACAGGAAATAGGGCTAAAGAGGTTTTGAAGCTGAAAAGGGATGAAGCTGTGAACAGAAAGGGGGAGCGTATTAAATCTGATGATGCTAGAAGTGATCGATCAATGAATAGATATCATGACAGCTGAGGATTGTGATAGAAGCATAAAAGTGGTGTTGGAATGTGGTAAAAATATTTCCAACCAAAATTGGTCTTCCAACAAGTCCATCAACAATTGGTATCAGTTTAGAACAAATTGGTATCAATTTGGTGTCAACATTGGATGTTAGAAATGAGGTGACTCATTGATTAACTTTTCATTTACTCTTGTTTCTCACACCGAGCATTGCTCATGTGGGCTTAGAGTTTGTGTTGAGTAAATCCTTGATCGCTATCAGAATCACAAAAGGTGAATGGTGGCTGAAGAAGTAACGATGTATCTTTCCATAAAAGAGTTTTCAAAAAACCCAAAGGGGAGATTGTTGGGAAAAAATCCCTCAAGGCATCATTGAAGCATTTTTGAGGTGATTGGGTTTGTTGACAAAGTGGACATCTGAGTGGTGATTGTTGACAAAGAAAAACAATGACATAAAAATTTGTTGACAAAGAGGTTATCATGATGGAATTTCATGTTCAAGGGCTGAGTCCAATGATACATGATTGATTCAAGAACTTCGTCAAAGGGAATGGATGATCTGGAGGTGGTACAAAAGAACAGATACAAGGTGGCGCCGTTTTCCAGTGTTTTTGGCAAAGGGACTTGCACGCCGATGACTTAAAGTATAGTAAAATTGCGTGCCATATGTTTTCCAAGATTAGAAGATCAAAATATGGCTAAGGAAATAGGTTCGCGCAAGTTTGGGAGTTGGTCACGCAAGTGTCTAAGAGGAAAGAAGACTTGCGCGACAAGACTGGATCGTGCAGGTGACTTGCGCGCCGTCGCGTAGGGTGGTCAATTTTCCTATAAATACTGGAACACCACTCTTCCTTCCTCACAAGAGTTCAACACTATGAGAAATCAGAGCTCCTATCGCGCAGGTGTGGTGGTCGCGCAAGTGGTGTGTGTGGTCGCGCAGGTGGGACTTGCGTGCCAGGGTGATAGTTGTGCGCCAGTGTTTGAAGCTGCGCGCCAGTGTAGAGTTGTGCACCAATATTAGATTGGGCGTAAAAGGAATTGAGTCACACAGGTTTGGAGTTGAGGAAGCTCGAGTCGCGCAAGTGTCTGAAGAGGACTTGCGCGCCCGTTGTGACTTGCGCGCCGATACTTGCGTGCCGAGATTGACTTGCGCGCCATGTAAGGATTATTTCCAGTAGTGATTTTCGAGCTTCGTGGAAGCTGTAAGTTTTCCCGATACCTTCAGTTCAAAGATAGATTCATCTACAGGTGAAAATTGGGCATCAAAAGAGCATTTAATTACAGAGAAAGATGCATTCTTTCATGAAAATGAAGAGACCTACTAGTCTATAAACTGTGAGCGGATTCCTTCCAAGAGCAGTGAACAAAGGAAGAGAAAGAATGTGATCCTCTCCACCGACAGTGAGCCAGAGAGAGAGAAATAGGGAGTGACCCTTGGGAAAGCAGTGAGCTGACCCTAAACATTGTAAAGGCAATGAGCCTGGGCATAGAAGTGATCCATCCCGAACTTTGTATCCACAGCTAGTGAAAATTAGTGGAATTGGTACGACCGACAACTTGTCGGCGTATGCTCCTTGGACGTAGCCCTTTGCGGTGAACCAAGTAAAATTTTTATGTCCTATGAGTGATTTACTTTCTATTTACTTTATGAAACAGGAAAGAGATAGAAGGGTGTTTTTCTTAACATCTAGACAAGATCAGATCGGGCGTTAATTTTAAATTAGTGATACCCTGATTCACCCCCCCCCCCCTCTCAGGGTATTCAGCCTTGTGGACCTAACAACATTATATTAAATCCTTTAAAAAGTCTTTTAATAATATGGTTAATAATATAAATTCCTTCTAATTCATTGTCTTATGGATAACCCTCACTCTAAATAATAATATTTTATTAGTATATCATGGTTCGCTTAAACCTCGGTGTTTTATGTTAAGCATGCTACTAAGCATAAAATTCTAAATTTATGTTATTTTACTTTAAACTATTTTTTTATTTGACTATTTTGATTCCTATAGTATACTTGTCTCATATACATTGTTTTAGAGATATAACAATCCTTGTTATTTTCGTAAAGGAGTGATGATGTTTTGAAAAGTTTCTTCTTAAATGAATTCCTAAAATATTAAATTAAATTTTACATTATATTTTAAATTGATTGGAATTTTGTTCATTCTATTTTCCACACTATTATTATAATCAACAAATTTAATATATTTTCATTCTCTTAACTATTTTATACATAAATGAGATATAGCTTCTCTTATATATTGTTGTTTAGCAAAAATATCACCTAAATGAATTTAGGAGTTGTATTATTTTATATGTATTGGATAATAACTGATATGTATCGATCTCAATTACTAAAAGGATAATGTTATTATTTTAAAAAATTATTATTAGGTTCATTATAAACTCCTGAAATTAATGTTTATTATTAATATCTTTTTTTGAAGAATTCATATAATTTTTATGAATATATATTTATATATATAAATACTAAATATAATTTTAAAACATCTATGATTAGGTCAAAACTAATATTATATTTGAAATTATAAATCTTCATAAAAGAAAAATATTTTTTGAGAGATCATGCATGAGAAATAACATGCTATATAATTTGGGGAAAAATAATTTATTACAAAGTTATTTTTTACAAATCCCTCCATCAAATTTAGTTTCATTAGTAGGGATCAAACCCAGGTGACCCACGTTGTTAGTCAGGTTATCACCAAAATTTACCCATTTGATAAACCCTTATACATGTGTCTAAAATTTCTTATGTTTCTTTTTCATAATAATTTTATTTCTGTTCATTTTACACTATTTTTCATTCATTAAATAAAATTTCTTAAATAAGGGAAATTTGAAATTTTTTTAGATTTTCATAGAAATAAATAGTATCATTTTTTTCCATATAACTCAGTCTACTAATTAATGAAATTGAGAAAAAAAATATTTATCAGATTTGATGAATGTTATCCTCTATTCTATTAAGCTAAACCAAGTTTCTATTCTAATCATAGGAGGCTCTTTTAAAGAATACATGTGGGGTTTATAAATCAATCAATATTTTTCATGACCTTTAGTAATGGTTTCATTTCTCAAAAATGGATTTTTCAATGGATTCTATGTACCATATGATGTTTAATATGATGTTGGGAAGTGATTTAATTGACTAATATTTCTCTATATTTAGTTGCGTTAAAGTACATAAATTCTTGGGAAACCATGTAATTAAAATTTAAATAATTTATTAGGAAAAACATCATCTTTGTTAGAATAACCATAAAATATGATAGATAATTAAATTATAATAATTTTTTATAATATTTAAATATATTATAATAATTTCCTCATGGATATAAATTATAAATTAATTTAAATAGTTGCTTAAACTAGGGAAAATATAAGGACCCAACCCCAATTTCTCAGAGCTGGGGCCTTATACATTACTTTGGTAGGATTATATTAAAGTTGTATTCTAATAGAATAATTAGTTTAGTAGATTTGGATATCCAGATACATACATAAGTTCAAAAATATAACATGAAATGAAATACAACAAATATGTTACATTGGGAACATCCACCACTCTAAGATTATCCGAGCAAGTCAGTCAAAATATACTTCTTCATGTCCTAAGGAAAATGAAATATAAGAAGTGGTGGCCTTTGATGCTCAATAAAGGTTAAAATTATTGTGGAAGATAACATAAACATTAGACATGGTGAATAAACAAAAACATAAGCCTTTACAAATAAAAATTAACATTATATGGAAGGTTTTTGAGCTGAGAAAATATTTCCATTATAAAACATAATCTTTGGTATTCTACTAGCCGAATAACCTCATGAACTATGAATATATAGAATCATAATAAGGGAAGCTCATATTTCAGACATTCTAAAACATAGCGTTAAGCCCTCACCCCAGAAATCAAAAAATTATTAAGACCTCATCCAAAACCATATCAAAAAATGGGAAAATCCTCAGTTAATTCCATATCTATTTGTCCCACGAAACATACCGATAGATCGAGGGGATATAGCAGGCCCCACCTATCAAATAATATGTCCAATACATTCCTCATATTAATAGGGATAAACATAAAGATCATATTCATTCATATTGAATCTTACATATGAAATGTAAATAACATTTACCAAACATTTAGCATAAACACGAACCATTCAGCTTAAATTATTCATTTGATTATAGATAGAACATCCACATTTAAAATAATCATAAATAATTCAATTAAATATGGTATATAATATCATAAATTTTTAATCCCAATAATACATTACAATCAACAAGAGTGTCAAAACAAATGAATATACTCTTATAAAATAATCGAGTAATTATTCAGATAAATACTCTTTTATTTGGAAAAGAAGAATTACATTAGAATATTCATTGTACAAAACCAGAACTATACTAAAATATTATTTTCATAATAAAATGACTGATTTTAGAAAGATAATGGTTGATAAAACCAAATTATAGAGTTCTCTTGTAAATAAGTAAGAATTTGAGAAATTTTCATTATTCAGGATTGTATTTCGGAAATAAATTTGAAAGTTCATTTAAAAAAATGTAACTCCCCATAAAATAAATAAGGATTATGGATAGAAATATATATATATATATATATATAATTGAAATATAATTTATAAAGATTACTTAATAATTTCATTGAGGTAATTAGACAATAAAATTAACCTGAATGAAAATTGAGGATTTGGTGGAAAACCCTTGACATAAGACATAATAATTTCATCGAGGTAATTATAATTTTTTTTGGTTATTGGTAGTGAAGATGAATAATTATATAAATAATTGTGGATAAGTTTTTGTGTTAATTGCTAATTCTTTATCACAATGATCTCATTTTTATTTAAGAATTTATATGATCTATACATAAGGATTACAAATTCATTAATATGTTATAATACATATATTATAATCTAGTTCAACCATAAAACTTATTTCATGACCACAATTAGAGATATTAATAGAAATTGAAAACATGTCATCCTTGAATGTGATGAATTAACACATCATAGATGGTGTTTTCATTTGTAATATAAAAGAAGGTGATAGGAGATATTATTATGAATTAATCATTTACCATAACAAAATTATTGTACATTTATGGTACTATATTAATCCCAAAATTTGGATGAAAGGTGGTGAGGAATGAAAGACTAAATAATTAAACTTGAATTAAATGAAATGAAAAAATGGATTCTCCTCTTGAT
Source organism: Viscum album (assembly GCA_963277665.1). Lineage (NCBI taxonomy): Eukaryota > Viridiplantae > Streptophyta > Magnoliopsida > Santalales > Viscaceae > Viscum > Viscum album. The sequence goes on along the minus strand of OY728143.1, from coordinate 47,918,112 downwards.
GAAATCATCATTAAGAGCCTTTTTAGGGGAGAGGTTTTGTTGTTTTGATGAGACCAACAACTGCTTCCTATGAGGCATGATCTTGGGAGGAAATTTTATAGAATTAAGACAAATAACATGGTTTGGGAGGAGTGAAGAGAATATGGATTGCAGGGGGGGCTATAGTGGATAAGAAGGTTGATTCATCAATATTTTATTCATCATTTTATTATTTCCATCAAGATAACAAATAGTATTGATTCTTGCGCATCCATTATTGTATTAATTTCATGTATGTTAGAGCCTAGGGGGATTACATTGTCCTTAAATAACATATGACTCAATAAATCATGTATTTAGCATTTATACTAAATTATCATTTTTTACTATTCTCCCAATATTCTTGTATTTTAGAAAAATCCCTAAAATTCACCGCAACAATTTTTCAACATTTAAAAATCAAAAATGAAATCCCTTTTTTTAATAATTTTCTAAATTTTTTCAAATTTTTTAATAAAATCACTATTTATTCGGAAAATAACATTGAAACTCTAACTCATTTTATAAAACCATAAAAAATTAATCAGGGCCCCATTAAATTATCTTATTACCATAATATAGTAAAATAAAATAAAAATTATTACATTTTATGAATACAAATTTATATTTTAAATTAATAAATTTATCATAATATTATAAATAAAATATTTATGACATTCAAAAATACCAATACTTATGTTATAAACATTTCTTCAATTATAAGAGTTATAAATTTTATTTATACATTCAAGGCCTAAGATTCTATTTTTTGAATGATTTACTATTCATTACTATTCATTAATATTCATAAGGGTAGGTTACTATTCATTATATACTAATTTTTTCTTATTAGACTCTAAATATCGTACTGAACTCCACTATGTATGTTAGTTTTTTAAAATTCAAATCAGATAAGTGGTAAAATTATGTTTAATGGACAGTTTATAACAATTTGATGTTTTGTAGAGACTTAGTGTTTCATTCATTAAATTTGAAATTTATTTTCAAAATCATGGGGTGTTAGATTAACCCCTCTGTATTAAAATATCATCCTAGAAATTATCAAAATGTTACCTACCAAAAAAATACTTGGTAGTTCGTCATCATTATATCCATAGGATACCATGTTTCCTCTTAGATTTTAATAATGTTAAAAAGTATATTTACTAGTCGAGTCATATGATTCCTCTACACGTTTTATACATTTTTAAAAACCTAAATAGGCTATTCACAGTAAGATAAGTCACGTTTCAATTCAATACCTTCCGAAGTGACGATTTTCATTGAGTACAAAATGTAATATCTTATACATGAGGCATGAAACATATTTTTTACATTATAAAGGCTAGGTGGAATAGAAAAATGATATGAAACAACACTAATTATCTCTAAAACATTTGAAGGGGCTATGTACCATGTGCTCAGTTTCCCTTTCTTCCCAAATCATATATCACCCTTCTGTGGAATTTTTTTTCAAAAACATGATCTCCCAATTGAAATTTAAAACCATTCCTTAAATTATCAAAATATATTCTTGGTCTTCTTTGTGCTTCTCTAATGTAGCATTGAACAGTATTTACCTTTTCTATTGTTTCCTCCACAATAAATGGGCACCCAAGCCTCAATTCTCCAACTTCATCCCAACAAGTTGGTGAGCGACACCTCTTTCTGTATAGTTCTTCATATAGTGCCATTTGAGTACTTGATTGGAAACTATTATTGTTGGAAAAATACTATAATAAAATATATTAATCCTACATACCTTTATTGTCATGTGATCATGATCTTTGTATGTATTATAAGGATTGTATAATCCTTTCTTAATGCCCGCAAGTTTGTAGGTGTTAAGGAGTATTAAATTAATGCTCAGTATCCAAGTCATTCTGGATAATATTCCATAAATTCGATGTAAATCATAGATCAAAATACTAAAAAAAATTTGAGATATATTCTCCATTAAGACTTAAAAATTCATTTATATAGAGTTGTGTTAGGTGCTCTAGTGGAAAATCATCTTTTATAATGATGAAATGGAGAGATTTCATAAAAATATCCACAATTACCCATATCATGTTATTCTTACTTGTAGTTTTTTGTAATCTAGTGACAAAATCTATGGAAATTTCATTCCATTTCCGTTTATGAATATGTAATGATTGCATGACACCTCTCGGATGTTGTTGTTTAGCCTTTACTTGTTAACAGACTAGACATCATGAAACATAATAAATAATTTCCGGCTTTATATTTTCCTACAAGAAATGTTCCTTCAAATATCTATATATTTTATTTCTCCTAGGATGTATTGAAAAATTCAATTTATGAGTGTCATCCAATAACTACTATTTCATTTCGAGTATAAAGGGAACACCTATCCTCTTCCCAAATTTAATAATTCCATCTTCACAAAGGAAGTTAGTAAAATTTCCATCTTTCATAACATTAATATTCTTTTGAATATTCTCATCATCATACTATGAAACATTAATTAGTTCCAATAAATTTTTTTGGGGAAACAATTATAAAAATTAGTTCTGTATCACCTTCTTTGATAATTCATATATCCATCCTCAGTAGATACATGCAAAGAGGATCCTTTTCAAAAAATCATTTTGTTTAGAACTCTGTGATCATTCCCAATTAATGAATCAACTACCTTATTTTTCATTCATGGGTGGTATTGTATGAATAAATCATAATCCTTGAGTAGTTCAAGCCCTCTCATTTTCCTCATACTGGTTTCTTTCTTTTAGATGATATAATTCAGACTCGTCTGATCCGTATATATCTCACATCATTGACCACATAGACAGTTTCTCCCTATTTTATACAGAAAATATCATGACATATGACTAAATATATTGTGTAAGATAGTTTTTGGTCAAGAATTTTTTACTTTCAATATGCATAGGAAATAAATCTATCAATCTGCATAAGGACACAACCATGTACTTTTTTGATGTATCACTATAGATCACAAACCCATCATTCCATAATGGTAGAGTTATGATCAGAAAATTTACTAATATGCTCATATATTACTCAAAATATTCCTCACATTCATTTTTCTATATGATCATAGACCCTTTACGTGTAGGCATGGTCATTGGGTTGGAAAAATGGGTGATGTTTTCAATGAAATACCGATAATAACCTATTAAACTAATAAAACAACATACCTCAGTTAGGTTCATGGGCCTATGAAAATCTTTCATAGCCATTGACTTCAGCGGATCAAAAATATTCCATCCTTAAAGACATTGTGGTGAAAAAATAAACTGGATTAAGCCAAAATTTACACCTTCTAAACATTCAATATTATATATTTCTTATAAGAGTCTTCATTATTGTGTGAAAGTGATTTTCATGATCTTCATAACATTTTGAGTATATCAAGATACCATTAATTAATACCACCATAATGTCATAATTATATTCCTTGCAAAAAAATTCATTAGATCCCTGAAAATAGAGGGTTCAATGGTCAATTGAAAAGGCATTACTATAAACTCGTAATGCCCATTCCTATTTCAAAATGATATCTTTAGAATATCTTCCCTCCTCACATTCAACTCATGATATCTAGATCAAATATAATTAAATAAATCATCAATTCACGTTAGGGGATACATTTTATTTATTGTTATATCTTTGGTATCCCTATATTCAATGCACAACCTCATAGATCAATCATTCTTCTTAATGATAGGGGCTCCACATGTAGAAACACTATGGTGAATAAATACTTTGTCACTCAATTCATCTATTTTTTATTATTTATACTAATTCCACATTGTCTATTCAATAAGGGTTAATAGATATGGTCCTTTAATCAGAAATTAAGTCAATGTAAAACTAAATTTTTTGCTCTAAAGGATTTCCAGTTAAATCCTCTAAAAACAGATCAACATATTCTTACACAATAGGTACATCCTCTATCTGAAAATACAGTCCTTAAACATTGTTACTACATTACCTTACTCCCCAATAATTGAATTATGTAGAGCTACTGGGTGTGGATATTGATGAGAATCTTATGGTGATGTTTCTACTCTAATGAAAAAGGAATCAACATCATACTGAAAATTATAACCTCCATCTTATGGAAATATTTTTTTTACATATTTTTTTAAAATCCTATCCATACAGAGGATTATATCAAAGTGAATCATGTGTATGGCACTAAAAATAAATGATAAAGAACATTTATATGCCATAATGGGGACTACTTGATAAATCTTTGTTCCAATGATACTTTTCTTAAGAGTTTTGACTAACAAAGCACATATTAAATAAAATTGGAAATAGATAATTTTCATCGAAAACTATGAAGATATGAAAGAATGTGATGATCTAGAATCAAATAATTAATTTTATATGTTTTAGGAAACAATTTTTGTACCTCCCACTATGTCATTAAGAACATCAATATCAAGAGTTGTAATCACAGATGCTTTTCCCATCTATCTTGGACATTTATAAGGAACATTTCCTTAACACTTTGGACAATCATAATAATAGCTTACTGTATCCCAAAAATTATATCATGGAACATTAATAGATTCATAGTTTTCCTCAAAAACACAGGCATGATGGCCTTTTTATCCATACATTTAGCATACCTTTTTCCCTTTTATGTCGGCACTAGGGAGTTTCCTTCAATTATTTTCACAGTGTTGAATGTTAACTCTTCCATTAATCCCCATTTCCTTAAATTGTCTTCTAGAGTTTTCTACAACCATATAATTACCTTTTTTCTGTTAATGTCATAAAATATAGATAACTTGTTTTCCATCATGATAGCACACGAGACTATATATACGTATGGTGAGAAATGTTGGCATACTATCACCCACAAGAGTAATGGATTTAGGTCATAAAATAATAGATTAATATTGAAACTTGGATTAATTATACAGTATACAACTTGCCTTTCTAACCTTGTGATGTTATCTATATACTTTGCAACATAATAGTCATCCTTTTTCCTCAAATTTAGAAACTACATTTCCATATCCAATCACTGTTGATGAGGAAAGTATATCTCTAAGAAAGTTTCATTAAATTCAATCAATTACATGTTATATATATATTCTTCCTCTATTTTGATTTAGAGTATTAACTAGTGGGGATTTGCATCTCGGGACAAACGATAAACCACCATGACAACCTTCTCTCATTTGTTACTTCCCAATGAGAGAAATATCTTCTCTAACAAACTTATCCACAACTCCACTATTAATGGGTTTGTAGTCCCCTTTAATGATGGTGTCTATTTAATAATAAAAAGATATAACATAGACCCGACATATTATTAATCTGGATTCTTCATACGTGTAAGGTAATCGTTCATAACCAAATTTAGTTTCCTCGTCTTAGTTATACGTTTCTCCCCACTAATCGCAGCTCCAGAGTCATCCCCATTGTCTTGCACATGATGGAAATCCATGCATGGTTTATACACATTAATTTAGTTTCTATTTCATCCAGTAGAAACCATTTATAAATAATTTCAAAGACTATATTAGGTTTTCAATCATAATGTAAAATTAGAACTTTGAATAATACTTTACATAAATTGAAATCTTATTCATGGAAAATCATATAATCATAAACATGGTTTCTTTAAGGAAAATTTTATATTTGAATCCTTAAAATTGGATTATAAATAAAATTTGAATTATCCTAATAATATCTCTAAGGAATTTCAAACCATGTGCATAGTAAAGACCATTTTTGTGTACAAGGATAACTCGGGTCAAGCCCAAATATCTTTGTCAGAGTTTTCACTCCTAGGTACATTTATTCCAGAACCACTTCCACGTATTTTATCTATACATGGATGTATTTTCAATAAAGATCCACATAATATATTTTTTACTAAAATTTATGGATGTAAATGTATGTTTATCCTCAAAGACTATCATCGGGTGTTTTACCATAATCTATATTTTCTAAATCTAGTTTCCATGTTATCTAATAAACTTCATATGATACCAATACTAATGGAACATACTTAGTTTCTCAGGTTAGTGGCTTATTATATTACATTGTAATGGTTGAAGGAAATTCCAATACTGAAGGAAAAAATAGTTTAGTATATTTTTAATTCCAGTTTCAGATATATGTTAAACATAAAAAACATGAAATAAAAAACAACAAATATGTTCCATTGGGAACATCCATTGCTCTACATTTATCCCTTCATGTAAATCAGAATGTACCACTTCATGTATTGGGATAAATGATACACAAGAAGGGGTGAGGGAGGATTCTTTGTATGTGTGAAAAATACATCAGAAGATAACATAACTATTAGTCATGGGGAATAAAAAAATTGAATTAAAAATAAACATGAACATGATATGGTATAAATATGATCTTATAAAATATTAACATAATAAAACATAATATTGGATATTATAATGGTCAAATAACCTTTTTAACTATGAATTTATAACATTATGTTTAGGAAAATACATATGCTCGACATTATTAAACATACCATTAAGGCCTTGTCCATGAAATCTAAAAATGATTCAGGCCATTTCCAAAACTATATCAAAAAATGTGTAAGTATGTGACCAAATCCATATCTATTTGTCTCATGAGACCTACCAATGCATCGAGGGTCTATAGTGGGACCCAAACATCACATAATATTCTAATGAATTCCACATTTGAAAGAGGATAAACATAAACAATGTATACATTCATATTAAAACTAACATATGAAATTTAAATAACTATAATCAAACATTATGCATAAAAATTAACCATTCTGTGTAAATTGGTGAACTGTTTTATTATATATCATCCAAAATAAAAAAAATCATACAATGTTCAATTAAATATGGTATGTGATTTAAAACAATATTAATCTCAATAATACAAAATAATCACAATGATTTATGAAAAAGATGATGATACTCTTATAAAATCATTGAGATATTCTATGAGATAAATACTCTATTATTTTAGAAAGAAGAGTTATTTTTGAAATTTATATACATAAAACCAAAAATAAATTATTATATAATATTTACAAAAAAATGAGTGATTTTATATGGATAATGGAATCTAAAAATTCCTTATACAGTTCCCATTTAAATAGGAATGACTTTGATAAATTCTCAGGAATCAGGCTTATATTTAGAAAATAATTATGAATGTTTCTCATAAAATGTGTAGGTCCCCGTAATATAAATAAGTATAGTGGTTGGTAAACATATATAGAATAGTCACATAGAATGTTTTATTAGTTAATAATATTTCATTAGAATTTCATTATGGTAATTAGAAAAAAAAAGTATCCAGAATGATGATGCAGTTTCTGGTAGAAAACCCATACCTAATGTCAAATGGTGTTTCTCAGATGATATTAATGACATGAATAATCAAATTTAGGGTCATAAATTACTTATTTCAAAAACTACACTACATGGAATTTATTTACTATACAGTTTTTACGTTTATTCATGGACTTTTGATGGGTTAAGGATTCAATTCCATTGTTTGGGAGCGTTTTCTTCCTTGCTTTTCATGATCTGTTTAATAATATTCATTAAAGGGTAAACATGTGGAATGATAATGGTTGTAAAGAATATATTTTTTATGTTATTATTAAATAATTATATGATTACAAATTTTTTATTTTTTATGGTTATTTGAAGTGAATATGAATCATTATATAAAACTTTGATGAGAATTTTTTGGGTTAATTGGTGGTTTTGGTCACAATGATCTGATTTTATTTAATTAAAATATATCATGTGTAAAAAAGGATTAAAAACCTTAAATATGTTATTATACACATATTATATTCTCGATAAACTATAAAAATAATATCATGACCATAATTGAATATTGTAATCGAAACTAAAAACTTTTCATCCATGAATGTGATGAATTAACACATATCGAATGGTGTTTTCAATTCTAATGTGAAAGAAGGGGAAGGGAGATATGATGAAGAATTATTCCTTTATCATAAATAAATTCTAGTATATGTAAGGTATTAGAGTTATCACAACATTTGGATGAAAGTTGTCAAGGAATGAAAAAAAAATTGAACATGAAATTATAGAAATGAAATGAGGGATTTAACTCTTGATGTAATTTTTCTTGAGAGACTCTTTAAGGTAGAGGTTTTTGTCATTTATGAGATTAATGGATGAAGGACCTTGGGGAGGATATTGGGATGATATTTTCAATGAATTTATACCATGCACAAGTCTTGGGAGGAGTTAAGGGAAGAGGTAGTGAGGGGGGATTTATAGTGGAAGAGATGGGTTATTTAAGAATATTTTATTCATTATTTTATTATTTCTTAAAAAACCAATAGTTTTGACATTTTTGACACAAAATATTAATTAGTGCATGTGAGATCGGACCTAGTGGGATTACATCATCCTTACATAGAATATGACTCAATAAATAATGTATTAAGCAATTATGGTAAATTATAATATTTTACTATTCACCCAAAAATCATTTATTATATAATAATAAAAAAATACACCCAAACCATTTTTTAACATGTATAATTAAAAAATAAAACAATTATTTAAAAATAATTTCATAAATATTAATAGTTTTACTTGGAAATAAATAATATTTTTTTTCGAAAAAACAATATTTAAATTATAACTCGTTTTAAATACCTTGGAAAACTAATCAAGGCCTAATAAAACTAAATTTAACATTGTGAAAATAAAATAAAAATTTATTTTTACATATTATATAAATAAATTTTTATTTTAAATTATTAAATTAATGAAAAAATTGTAATAAAAATCTTTATGCCATAAAAAATATTGATACTTATAATAAGATCGTATGTACATTTATAAGATGTTAAATTTTATTTATACATTCATGGGTGATGTTTTTGTTTTTTGTTATATTTATTATCCATAACTATTCATAACTATTTATATGGGAATGTTACTATTAATCAAAAACTATGATTTTTTTATTCGACACCAAATATCACACTGAACGCAACCGTGTATGTTAGTTTTTTGAAATTAAATTCACAAAGGTGGTAAAATTCTGTTTACTGGCTAGGTTATAAGAAAGTATTGTTTGGTAGGGACTCGGTATTTCATGAATTAAATATTCATTTTTTTAAATATTAGTGTTTTACAATAAATCAAATATTTATAAAAGTGGTTGTAATGTCGATCACCTAACTTACATATTAATATAAATAACTACATATATGAACGAAGCGATCCATTTTCATTGGATAGTGAGGGGGTTTAATTTTATAATATTCATCTACATTTGTAATATATCATAATCATTTTTATTTATTTTACTTTTTTATTTCCTCAATAACGTTTATATCATCTCCATGGTGTGGATAAATATCTTTGGATGTTGTTTAAGGGGAGGAGAGATAATGATTTTAAAAAATTATATTTCATTGTTTTTTTATTATGTGTTTCAATAATATGAGAAGCTGATAAGGTTTTTTGGATTTGTGGTATTTCTTTTTTCATTAATATTTATCTATTCCTTATACATATTCATTACGTACCATCAATATTTCTATAATTTTTTCTCCATACTTATTTTATTCAAATAGTTTATTTTGAATTAAACAGTGTTGTTCTATGAAGAAGCCTTCATGATCAAGTATATTAAGTATTATAATATATGATGTGGTCTCATTATAGAGAAATTAACATTTAAAAATGAATATAATAATTCATAATTCATAATAATTTTTTTTAAAAAGATAATGAGTTCGTTTTAAAAGGGAAATGATTAATTCATCGTGAAATCCTACGAACAATAGTTTTGTCTCACTAAAATCATTTTTTTAATGTTTCTTTTTTTGTATGAATATATATTAGTTATTTTATAATCCATCAATATTTAGGTTAATAATTGTCGTATGTTTAATAATAAATATTTACAAGAGAAAATATTTGTCTATGGGTGTCCTTATCATAAAATAGGTAATGGGTGTGAACTTTAATGCACACATTAGAAAGTAATTATTTTTTAATTTGGATTAATAAAAAATATCTCTAATAATTTATCGCATTTTTAGGGATTGATACCACTTCATCAATGAGATCATTGGGACTCACATAATGAATCATAAATTTTCTTCACCCTTATATGAGTGTTTTAACATTTTTATATGCTCTATTGTCCATTAATATAATATTTTTTCAATCCAAAAAACATTTGTAGAAATTACATAAAAATGAATTAATAAAACTAAAGAAATATATTTGTAATATTTATAATGAAAACAATTACTATCTTATTTTGATCATAACATTAACCAAACAAAAAAATTCAAAATTAATTTTTTAATATTTCAGGAAAGTTGGAATCAATTCATTTACAATTTTAAAATTATTGAAAACAATAAATGGATTCCAAAAAAAATATAATAATTTGGTAAAATAATCCTATCAACAATTTTATTGACTCTTAATGAGGTCTAACTATATGAAAATATTTGGAACCAAAACTGATCAATTTATGCATTGTCATCTATAATATTTTAGGGAACTATTATATTATACAATAATGTATTGCAAATTTTACCATTGTAGCATTAGAAACTACAGTATATGAACATTCATATTATTAATGGTTTATTAATTTATCTCAAGTAATGTGAAAATAATTTTTCTTATATTTTTTCTATAAATATGAAAACAATTAAAATAGTAATGATATTATTATACAATTTGTTATAATTATGAGTTTCAAGATTCAATAGGTTAGTGGTATAATCAGGTGTGATTTTTATGGATTTAATTAGTGGGGAATAATATCAAATAACATGATTATAATTATATACCTCCACATCCATTAAAAAATTATTCATCTTTAATAAGTGAATATGAGGGTCTTATATTTCTAATAGTCTCATTAATTTTTATAATTTTTTTTATTATTCTACATTCATTTTTTTCTTTTCTATTTTCTATATCATTCTTTTAAAATATAAATGGTTGGGGAGAATTAACCAATTTAATTTATCAAGTGGAGTGGTGATGTTTTAAGATCATTTCAATTAAATTTATTCTTGTTATTTATTTCTATGATTTTTGGGGTTGGTAAACTGATTAGGATTTTTCTATCTTAATTTTTCAAAATGATTTTTCCTTGTAAATTCATATATATATATATATATATATATATATATTAAATTCACTTTTAAAGTCATTAATAATGTGGAAATTGAAATAGAATGTGTTATTCAGTAAATGTTAATGTTATTTTGATTCATGAAGAGTTTTATCAGGATAATGAGTATATTTTTAGTGAATGGAGAAAGATTCATTTTAAAAACCTAATAATTTTTTTTCAATCTAATTTCAGTTTTTATTAATTTTATTTTTACTGAAAAAAATAAATATATATGTATATAATTCATACATATTATGAAACACCACAAATTTTTTGGTCATTTAAAGGGTATATTATATTATAAATAATGATAATATAAAAAAAAGTGTGTGTGATCGATCTCTTCATGAGATCAAGATTAGGTGTGAAAAAAGGAACACTATTTTGAAATTAGGAATCTTTTGATGTTTGATTAATGAAAAATAATTCTACAAATTTTTCTTCATTACCAAGGATCAAACACGGTAACCCATAGAATTAGTGAGATTTTATCCATAGAAATATTATAAATTTTATCCCTTTTAAATCATCATAAAATCTGTTTTTTGGTTTTTGATCCATGTAATAAAATAAGGCCTCATTTAACAGTCATTTTTATTTAATTATATAAAAATAAATTAACAATGAATAATATTATAATTTTTTATATTTCCTTACAAAAATAGTTTCATATTTGTTAAAACAGCCCCTTTAATAATACCATTATGTTCGAGCATAACATTTGAGAATAATAAAAATATAATAATTGTAAAGAAATATAGAATCATGATGCAACCTATTTTACCTTATCTCATGAGTTACATCACATTACCCAATTCATTTTAGTGATATATATTTCCAAGCACACCCATCATATCATTATATTTACATAATCATTCATTCCACATAAAATGTATGACAATATTTTTTATAAAATAATCAATGGATAATTAAATGGGTTAAATGATAATTTTATAAATCATATATTCATGGATTATATTTGGGTATTCCAAAAGAAAATGGAAGTAACACCCTTACTATATGAATCAACAATCTTGAGTGAAGAAGAAACAATATCAAGATAAATAAAATGTGTCTTTTAAAAAGAAGATCTCTTTCAGAAAATCTATCTGTTTGCATAAAATTACATTGGGAACAAGTATATCCTTTAAAAAAAATAATTTTAAATTAAATTATATTGTATAAATATTAAATAAACATACTCACTAAATTTTTTAAAGAATGATGAATAACCTAATGTATAGAAGATGGGTGAGAGAAATCAACTTACATTATGTATGAATTATTTCATCACATTAATATCCTGGATAATAAAATTATATTCAGTAATTAATAAATATAGAAACTTTTATATATTTATTTTATTTATCTTATTATTTATGATATTTTATGGCCATTTTTATGAGTTATAGTATTCAATTTTTTCATTCATGTGTATTTATTTTGTTAATTTTCATGATCAGTTAACTTGTGTATATATATATATGGAAGATCATATAAAATGAAAATAATTATCCAGAATTTAAATTATACATTATTAATGAAATAATATATTTATAAATGTTTACATATATTGTTTTTAGATATGAGAATGATTTATTAGAGAAAAAGTTAATGGTAGTCATTAATATTTATTTTGCATTTTTCCATCATCACAAACTTCTTTTTTATTTATTATTATGTATTTCTTTTTGTTAAAAAATATATATATGGAGATAAAATAAATTTTACTATCTATTTCATAAGTTTTAATGATTTTAAGAATATACAGAAAAGCATTAAATTAAAATTAAAAATATTCATCCTCAATGGAGATAAATCAACACCTCACACATGTCATTTTCTTTTTTAGAATAAAAGTGAACGAATAAGAGGATTGATGATGGATTATTCAATTAAGAATAAAAATTAAAATATATATAGAATTATCTATTTATCTTCAAATTAAATTTGGAGAGGTTAGGAGAGAATAAGAAATAAAAAAACTAAAAATAATTAATAAAAGCTGATGAGGAATTTACATCATGATCTTATTCTTCTTCAGAACCTCCTTGTGAAAATTTATTTTCGTATTTTGTTGAGACCAAATGCTCATAGATGTTTGGAAGAGTCTTTTCAATGTTATTGGGGAGAATTTTTAATTGCTTCACATAATTTAATGTGTGAGGAGAAGTGGTGGTGAGAGGTGGTATTTATATGGGTGGGGATGAGTGTTTTTTAATTATTTTATTATTTATTTTATTATTTTCTATTAACAATATCAATATTTTGAACCCTTTAAACCAATATATTAAATAGTTAACAATAATATGATATAATGGGATTACATTATCCATACATCATGTATGACTGAATAAGTAATGTGCTTGCTAAATCCCATAAATTACCAAATTTAACTTTTCACCGATTTCAATTATTTTAGAAAAAAATCACCCTAACCATTTTTCAACTATTATAATTTAAAAATAAACTACATTTATATAATTCATTTTTAAATATGAGGAAAATATTTTTTAAAAAATCCATCATTTTCTCAAAAATACCGATTCAAAAATAAAAAGTTATTTAATGACACATTGAAAATTTAATAATGTTAACAAAAAATTATATTAAAATCATAATAGAAAAAAAAATTATGAATATATTTAATGAATGAAATTTTTATTCTAAATAATTATATTATTTATAAAATTGTATGTAAAATTTTTTGTTTTACCAAAAAACCTATACATAATTGATCATTTTTAAAACATTTATTCACTTATATGACGAAATAAATATATCATAATTTTATTCCAAAGATACCTATATTTTATTCATACATTTTTAGTTGATGTTATTTTTGTATTGGAATAATTACTAATCCTTAATGTCACATTACTATTACACCAGTCTTGTGCATATACCATTGTTGCAGTTTCCTTAACATCTAGAAATACCTCTTATTTCATTTATTTGTTGTATAAAAAATTGTATTGAGTTATCTATGCGATGTTATTAGATTTATAATATATAAAATAATTATAAGACATGAAAAAAATCTACTGATAATAATTTGGGTTGTTACATTCTTCCCCCTTATAAAATTTTCACCTTGAAATTTCATTTTATATACTAAGGTGAAACATTATAATCATACTTATCATATTTCCCACAGTTATGTTGAATAGAAATATAAAATTAGGGGAATATAATTCATTAATAGTAAACATATAAAAATTCAAATATGAAAATATAAGGGTAACCATATAAATTAACACTATATTACATCATGTGATTCTATATATTTCAATATTGGTTATCCATTAGGATAAAATTATCATTAGGGTTCTGAATAATGTTTTCTATTACTAATATACTAAAAAATATTACCATCCACTGACACCGGATATAGAGATCGTGCTTTTTATTAAAGAAATTAAATCATTTCAAAGATTAACATGATAATAATATTACAATAAAGGGATCCAAAGGTATTGTGTTTTGGGAAATTTAGGTACAAACATAAGATTTACATAATAAAACATAAAAATTATTTAGTTCATTATTCTATACATTCTTATTTTCCCATATGTACTCTATATTATAGATACACACCTGAGGATATACATCAACTAATGTGGTGAGAAAACCCCCCAATATGAGGATAAATAATAGAATGATTAAATATAAAATTGTTGAGAATAATAATCATAATCATAATATAAGTATGGGATAATAATCATAATAATGGGAAGGTGAATTATATATTTTCATGGAATCTATAATATTATAAAAACAATGTTTTGTGTATTTTTGGTCAAATACCACACATATTTATGAACAAATCAATCATCATGTTCATGCATAATATATATTCTTAATCATAACATAAATTTTTTAAAAAAACATAGCATCATGTTCATTCATATCTCATCTTAACTAATTAATTACATCCCATTACCAAATGAATAAGAAAGCTGTATAATTCTGGGTGCACCTAGTACATCATAACATTTACTTAATCATACACGCCACAAACATATATGAAATATATTTCATAAATATATCTATGGAAAAGGGATGGGTTTCATGATAATTTCATAAAGAATAAATTCAGGAATAAAAATTGGGGTAACCAAAATTAAAAGATTATAGTAAAACAGGAGTAAGGATTATAAATATTGAGTGAAGAAGAAATAATATCAATAGAATAAAAAGTGTGATCTTATAAAGATATATTGTTTGGAAAAAAATTCATTTTAATTGACATAAAATTTTACATAGAACATTTATTTTATTGAAAATAATACTTATGTAAAATGAAATAATGTTATAGAAATATTAAAAGAAAACCCACACTAAAATTTGAAATGAAAGAGGAATATACCAAAAGAAAATGAGTAGGGTTTGAGAAATCCCCAAAACATATGCATGAATTCATTATTCACATTAATATCTGGGATAATAAAATTAGATTAATTAATTAATAATAAAATACTATTATAAAATTATTATATTTATTATAATTTTCAAAAGTTAGTTTTTGGCCATTTTAAGGAGTAATAGAGTTCAATATCGTCGTTCTGGGGTATTTTTTCGTCTTGGTTTTCAGAATCAGTTCACTTGTTGGAAGATGTGTGGAATATCTTATAAAAATAAAATAATTATCTATAATAGATATTAATTTCTATTAATGAACATATATAAGTTTAAATGGTATTATATATTATTTATTCA
Organism: Viscum album; assembly: GCA_963277665.1. NCBI lineage: Eukaryota > Viridiplantae > Streptophyta > Magnoliopsida > Santalales > Viscaceae > Viscum > Viscum album. Next base: position 47,902,212 of record OY728143.1, on the reverse strand, counting down.
TAGATATAAGGATTTTTTATTTGATAAATGTTACAGGTAATCATTTATATTAATTTCACGGTTTTTTAACATGATGACTTGTCTACTTTCATTATTTATTATTATGTATATATATATATTTCAAAACATAAAAATATTATAAAATAAGATTTAATATCTTTTTAACCATTATAATCTTATTATGAAAAGAATTAAAAGCAGTAATAGAAAATAAAAATAGGTCCCCATCAAATGCAATAAATCCACACCTCATTGACGATGTTGTCATTTTTAGAATAAAAAAGAAAGGGTTACAGATTTGATGATGGATTGTTACATTAACATTGAAAAAAACACATTTATATATAATATACTAGTGTTATCAAACCACATTGATATGGGGATGTGAGGAGATAATAATAATATAAAAAAACATTAAGTTTTTTTGAACGAAAACTAGAAAGGATTTTACCTCTTGATTTTCTTATACTTGAGAACCAGTTAATGGAAATTGGATTTGTTATCCTATTGAAAATGAAATATTATGGATGATTAAAATTGGATTGGGATGATTATTGGGTAAAATTTGGGCAAGTTTCAAATCTTTGGATGTGTAAAGACAATTTGTAGGGAGGGTGGTATTAATAAGGGAGGATATCTTGGTTTATTATTCATTTATTTATTATTTTATTATTTTTATCATGAAAATATATGGTTTTAACATTATCACTAAATATAAAAAGTAATGAATTATATTTATATATTATGTGCTTAAATCATCCATACGTCATATTTGACTCAATAATTCATGTATTGTTTAAATACAGTAAATTAATATATTTCACTATTCATAAAAATTCGATTATTTTAGACAAATATAAATAATTCACCCTAACCATTATTGAATGTGTAGAATAGAAAAAAAACCATTCAATGAAAATAATTTTCTGAATATTAAATAAATTAATACACAATATAATTTATTTGAAATATACAAATTTAATATTATAACATATTTTATAACCTTATGAAAATTAACTATCATCCCAAAAAAATTATCTTACAATATAAATTTAAAAAATTAATTTTATATTATATATAATTAAAAGTAACTATTAATACATTATATGTTTTATACTATTTTAAATAAAACTTTTTTTACTAAAAATATCAATAACTAAATTATTGTTTTTAAAACATTTATTTACTTATAACATGAAATAAATGTATAATATTTCATTAACAGAACACCTAAATTTTAATTATACTTTCATAGGTGAGTTTATTATTCTATTATAAAAATTAATATTTCTAATGGTCACATTACAATTCAAACAGTCAAGTTACTATTCTATTTATATAGGTTCCATAACAACTATAAGTTCTTCATATTTACATCATTATTAATATATAATATTTTTATTGTGTTCTATTTGTGATTTTATGTGATTTTAAAATTTTGATCAACTATAAGATTGGATACAATATCATTGATAAACGTTTTGGTATGTTACAAAAATTTTCCATTGTTTCCATGAATTTTAATTATGGGTCCCTTAAAAAACATCAAAAGTGATTCAATATTTTATAAATACATAAAAGATTCATGGGAATAATTAAATTAACTCTTTTTTCATGAGAATTTTTTTTAAGCCATAAATGTAGAAGAAATTAAATCATGTGAATTTACAGTGTTTTTAGGCCAGCATATATGCATGTAATAACTCAACCCTAACATATTACACTTTGAATGGCTTGATGTCCTTCTTTTTAATTGATTTTTTATAACCCCCCCCCCCTTCAAGGGATTATGGGGGACCCTTTTAAGGCACAAAGGATTAGAGATAAAATGTCCTGAAGGCTTTAAAGATTACATGACCCGATGGTCTTCGGGAATTCAACCAGACTATCTACAAGGAACTTCCCCTCCCCAGTATCAGTATCATGATAGTAGCTCTCCACCTTCGCATGTTTCTATGGCTAGGATTCCCATGTAAGAACAGGCTGGTCCTGATGCATATCCATACACTCTCATTCTGAAAAATCCATTTCGCTCTGCTCTAGTGAGTGCACCTACTCTGAATCCCTTTATAGGGATGCGCTTTTCTGTAGTGTGTCTAGGGAAACTATATGTGGACCGAAGGCCTTGAGTTGGCCCAAAGACCTTAAAGGATTCTTGAAAGCCAAACAGACCTGGAGGCTTGGGTGGCACAAAATCCACAAGGACTCCAAGCCCGAATTGGTGGCCCTAGTTGAATAGTTCTAGCTGCTATAGTACCGAACAATGCATTCTACAGTACCTGCTACAGTGGCAGCTATAGTACCACACATTGTATAGTTCTTCTACAGTACATGTAAAGTTTACAATTCTTCTATAGAACCGCACAGTGAAATGCACTACTACAGTACTGCTTCAGTGACTACTACAGTAACTTAGAAATATGGATCTACATGGTTTTGAACATGGGTTTTGTGGATGCACTTAAAGATACCTCACCAACTGGGCTAAGGATCATGTGTCCCTAACATATTACACAGGTATCAAATAATGCTAATATTTTTCCTATAAATAGATAATATATTGGATAAAACCATTATTAAATATCATGTTTTGATATTCATCCATATAGTGGGTAAATTTTTTTTTATTATTTTAAATTTAAAATTAAATAGAAAGTTTCTCACTTATATTGCTTATAAATATTTGGCATTAACACTATTCCAAAATTTAGCCAATTTTATATTCTAATGTGATGTTATTATATTGTAATTATATTATAAAATTTTCATAAATATAACATTTCTTTTATCTCTTTGTTTTTTTTCTATTTTCTATTTCCTCAATTGTTAATTATTCATCAACATGTCTATGGTAAACTAAACATATATATTCTTCATGGGGAGTATCAATGTTTTTTCAAGCACATTATGAATTCATATTATTTTAAAATAATTATATTATTTTTCTATTATTTAATATTACTATTATTTTTTTGTCTCTTTATTCCCTATAACTATCATCTTTTTCCTTGTTTAACTACAGTCATTCCCTCTACAATATAATTCATTCATTTAAAAAAAAAATCTTGTAATTTTGTTCCATCATCTCCCAATTACGTTATTTTTTTATGTTCTCAAATACCCTTCAAACGTGAATAAAGATTTTATATTTTATGTGTGTTTATTAGGATTGATCAATATTAAATTTAATCTATTAGGTTTTCTATAATTTCGAGATGATCTCTAAAATTTTTCAAAATAATTTAAAATCAATAATGAGGGTTGTTTATCTATTTGTAGAAATTTATATATTTACAAATTCGTTAAATGAAGGAAACAACTTTGTAAACTAAATACATTGTGTAAATGGGTATATGTAAATATCCTTTGCCTATTATTCTCCTATATGATCAATAATCTATGTAGATCATATACCATATTAACTAGTTACATTGAGAAACAGGATTCATGATTTGGATATGTTGGAAAAAATCAATGTGATTCCAAATGGCTATTTAACTCAACCAACTACATCAAATTTGGCTATATGTAGAGGACACCTGCATAATGTAATTCATCTAGATATTGAGATACATTGAAATTCATATATATGGATTAATTTTCTATGAAAAGAATAGCTATGTGGATCGATTAGGATACGTCGAAACAAACAATATATTTATTTATTCCAATCACTAGAGAAACTGAAAAGAAGAGGATCTGGAAAAGGTGTGGAATAGTTAGTTCAGATATCATGGGGGTCTAAAGTAGTGATAGAAAATTGAATATAATTATACAATATTCACTTCCTCTGGGGGAAGGGACCCAATACTCAAGAATCATGATATTTTTTCACATTGGGTTTCTTGATAATCCATGAAGTCAAAAACAGCCTTACCATTACACCATGTATGAGAAATATCCATGTGGTTATTCACTTACCTTTTCATCTCTGAATGGTATACTCAATGAATCAGGTTGTGGACTCATGGACACATAGTTCATTGAAGATGTCAATGGAAACAATTTCAACCACCAAAACATGAATATTATTCATAGTAAACAGAAGAAGACCAGTAACAATGTCTTGAGGCTCCACTTGAAGAGAATTACCATATCCAAAGTAAGTGCAATAGGCCAAAACCACATATACTCTTGTATCTCAAATCACACCTCCACCCATAATCTGTCCCATGTTGCAATATCCATTACTTTTTGTTTTAATTCTCTCTTGATGGGGATTCTACCATACCCACCTACAGAAGCATTGGAAACTGGAGTTCCTTTGATAAGGGGATTGATCGGTGGGTGTGTCTCACATTTACTACAGTTTTAGGATAATTAATTTATAGTATTTATGGTTTTGTTAAAAAGAAACTTAATAGTTCCTCTATATCCATGATTAAAACCCCCATTATGTACTCTCCAAATAAACCAACATTTAGCCGTAAATATGAGAGAACACACCATTATATCTAATCCACTATTCGCAACTCCCTGAATCCATTAGTTGATGAAGTCGACACCATAGTCCCCCTTTGATGACCATCCCGTGAAGCTACACAACTCTTTTCACACCATTTTTTCTTAGTCACTGTCGAAGAAGAGGTTCTTAGTTTATTCGGATCTTGGATCCCAAAAACAGTTACACTTCAAGGAAAATTCACACAAAAACACATAAGGTTATCTTCAATTAGCAAAGAATTATTCCACACACTAAAAAAATAATAAGTTAATCTTTAACTTTATATCATTGATCTATATAGCATCACTCCATTCCACCATATTGTGGTCTATTATTTCTATATCATGGTATTCGTTGGTCGATATGATTCCATGAGGTAATTCCATAATAAACATCTATCTGGTTCCATGTTTATGAAAATGGTATAAAAATTATCCAATGTTATCAATTCAAAATTGAATGAATGATGTTTTAGTGATCCAACTTCAATCTTACAGTGATGTTTGGAAACCTGGATCATGGTTCAAACCCATATTGAGTGACCCCAACAACACTCAAATTGTATTGTGAGAAGAGGATACATAAACCTTTGGCAGTTCATCTAGGAATGTAAAATTAGTGGCATTTTACATCATAGAGATCCAGAGATACGTATGTCTTTTTATAGAATATTTGTATCTATTTGAGTTCATTCAGTGGATGTTAATGATTTATTGTATTCAATAATTATTTTATTACCTCATTATAGTAAAGTAGATTATGAAAATCTCATGTTATCATAATAAATAAGTATTCTAATAATTTGATGGTTAGTACATATTATATGGTATTTTGATGAAAATTACAAGATAAATTTATTTCTAATACTGTATTTACGGATATAATTTTTTACTATTAAAATAGAATCATTAATGAACGTTAATCATTCATGATGAATAGAAATATAGAACATATTCTAGAGTATAGGTATGCAATTAAACTCCCTTAATATTAAAGATCATTGTGTGCTACACACTTTTATTCAAAAGAGGAAGAATAATTAAATAATCTATTATTATTATCTAAATATAATATTTTATTTTTTCTAGATGAATCCCCTTGAGATACATTCAAATCATCCAATATTTTTTGAAGATTTATTATCTTCTATCTATTCAATAATTATGCTATGAGTGTTATATGTAACCCCAATATTTATTATCTTTTTTTCTCTGAAGACTTCTAGGAAATGACCAATTAATGTTTGTTCCTTTGAAGACCTATTAGTGCCTAGTTAAAAGTTCCCATTAATTATACCAATTTTGAACTACATTCACTCAGTCATGTAGTCTTGGGGATATATATAGTTCTACTTAGGTAAAAGGAACAGTTTATTAACAACCACATTGCTCTTGTAGTTGAGAATATGTAGATTGGTCAATGGGATTTACATTCCCCAATACACTACAAAAAGTATATTTCATAATCTATATTATATATTCATTTAATTAAATTGTATAAATTTATTATGTAAGTATTATAAGTTATCTTATTTTTAATTATATATATTCATAAGCCAAGATAAATATACAAACTGAATTCAACCCCCCCCCCCTCTTGAGCCTTAGTGCGGTCAATATGTATCCAACAATTGATTTCAGTGGGTATGGATATTGAGTTATCACCATTAAAATGTTTAATTTAAATGATATTCTTGAATACAACTTCTATTAATAATGTATATATATATATATTATATTCCAATTATAATATAACAATACATAGACGGTGAGATCTACATGTACAGGATGAAACAAATGAAAATGTACTTGAAGAAAATAGGTTTAAGGTTTTATGTAAATTCCATAAATCCATATACTATTATAGAACGAATTCTATATAAGTGGTATGAATCCACTGAATGAGAATATGATATAAATTCTAAATCTATAAATTTCATAATATGTGAACTGGGTCGTTATTAGTTCAACCTATTTTTACAATGTTCAACTGATCATTATACATAGATCACTATATTAGTGGGTTATAAAGAAATATACAATGTAATATCTCTTCAATAAAATACTTTCTATATAACTTATGACACTTTTAAAATGATGTATAGTGAATGAATCACTCAATTTTATAGAATGTTATTTTATGTTGTCAATAGGGATTTTACTTTTGGGGAAGAATTTCTAAATCTGGTCTAGATTATTAAATCCAAATAATTTACCACCAAGATGATGTTGGATCATTTATCCCATTATCCAATTCAATATTGTAAAATATTTTATAATAAAACATCATATTGGTAAAATCAGGGTGTGTATAAATGATATGAATGTTGATTCGGGTGTGCATAATATGGTAAACACAAACTATGATTTTTTTAAGATTCCTACATCTAAAATGACATATAGATTAAGAAATTTAGAATATTTAAACCATATGGAGAAGAGTATACCTCACGAAATTTGACATAAAAAGGCGATCCTTCGAAACTGCCACATATGTTCAAACAGTTTAGCTAGAGGGGAAAAGCTTCAAAAACATTTCCAATAAGTACATTCAGTGAGATTAAAATCATAAAACGATAGATTATATGAGTGTAATAATCTTACAAACATCATTCATTACTACCTACGTTTTCCATATAATAAGAAATTTGGAAAAATATATTTCAGGAAGGACGGAAATCCGAAGAATTTTATGAAATCTAGGAACAAAACATAGAGTTCTTATTATTATTTTAGATATTACTAGTCATTAAATTTTAAAGATTAAACTTATTTTCAATTGGATAATATGTTCTTTATAGAGAACCCTTATGAGGTGAATTTTAATTATTCTTTGAAGCATTATTATAATTTATAAAATTAAAATTTCTTTTTTAAATAGTTAAACTAATATTTTACAACACTTTTAACAAAATATAATATCATAAAAAAGAAGAAAAGTCCACGGAAAATATTATAATGTTCTTGTTAATGACACTGTGATTTGAAATAAAAATATATATTTGATATCAATGTTGGAATATTTTGAAAAATAATTTATGTCACATTGAAACTATATTTAGATATTATAAAAACAAGTTAAATCCTTTAATGAGAGCGTATTTTTTTTAATGAAATGATGAATATTATTTATATAAAATCTTTGGAGGTAAAAAATATAACTTCTCTAAATGTAATCTAAAATTCTAATCCAAAATAATATTTAAATATTTTACTAGTTAAAAAACATTTAATATTTTTCTAAGTTACTTCTTTTTATTTTGGATAATTAAATAACTACACTAGTTATATTAGTTTGATAAATTCACAATTTTTTGAATTTAATAATTTTGTACTTTTAATGAAAATAAAAAAATATTGATTTGTTTTATAGAAAACACAAATAGATTTAGGTTCCCAAATTCATAGTTTCTATAAATTTTGATCCTAATATAATATGTATAAAAATTAACTTTTTCAAATGTTTTATCTGGTAGTAGGGCCAAGAGATTGAATGAGAAATGGTATATGGATAGAAGATGCTAAAAATATATAAGTGGATATTTCTGTAAATTCTATTCATTATCAAAATTTAAAAGAGGGAATTGTGTGCTTAGTGATAATTATATAGGAATTATTTTTGGATTTGGATTAATTTTTATTCTATTTTCATTATTTATCAATAGATTTATTTTTTTTGAAGGATTGGACAACAATATGAAATAAATCAAAAAATTGTGATGATTATTATTTTAATGATTAATTTAATGACTATATGTATTTTATTCATACATAATATTCCTGAATTTAATGCAACTATTAAGGAAACATTATATACTATAGATATTAAAGGATTGAGTGTATAAAAAATAAACTGAATAAATATCGAAACAAACTAATATTGGATTTTTAATTGATGATAGAGATATTGTAATTTTTACTCTCTGAGAAGGTTTAATAAAAACAATTTAGTTTTAGATTTATAAGAACATAAATTAAACCTAAATAATCTATGTGATGTATAAAAAATGGTTGGGAGAGACATGATATCATTTAAACCACTAATTGACATTTCTACTTCTTTACACTTTTAATTTATTCAAATGGATTTTCCTGGATATCTAGAACTGTAAACCCAAATAAAATATGTTATTTATATGATATTTGATTATTTTTCATGATTTGCATAGGTTTTTTTACGTTAATTTGAGTGAATATTTTCATATTTAAATATATTTACTAAAAATGGTTCAATAATAGAAATCTCGTAACTTTATATCTTTGAGAAGTGAATATAGTGTATAATTGGATAACCATGAGTACAACTCATATTTCTCCAAATATTGTATCAAGAACACAATTTTCAACAAGAATCCCCAAGAATTGTTTTTTCAAATGTGCTATGGGGATTTATGTGAAATTGATCAAATAATGTTATGTGAATATAACATTCCCACACATTTGTTTTTCCAAAAAAAAATAAATATAACATATAATGTAATAAACAGAGTTATAATTTATTATATTCTGAAAAAAAACCTTATGATCCCTATGATAATAAAAATAAAATTGTTTCATACCTCAATGGATATATATGGGATGTTAATATCCTTAAAACCAAGGATAATATTCCTAAATATAATACAATGTCTAATTAAGGAATATTCCTTGGGAATTATAATACATAAAAGTTATATACTGTTTTAAAAAAATGTTCTTTGGTTGTTAAAGAATCGTCTCATGTAATTTTTTTTTGAAAGTGATGACTTTGATCAAAAAATGGCTCAGGATGATGATCTATGTTATTCTTGCGATAACCTGATACATAAACCACCTTATTAAAATATAAATTGTATTAATTTAGAGCTTGATATTGGTGAAAAAATAAAAACTGGAATGATGTAAGTGAATAAAAGTGTATGATACCAAGACATAATATAAACAATAACATTCATCACACGAAGACATTTATAGGAGGTTTAATTGATGGTATTAGGACAACATGATGTATATGAAACCATTTTTAATTTTATTCATTTCTACAACAATTAAAACCTTATACTATATAAGATGACTTATTTTATGAGTGGTTGGTTTCACCTATAAATGATGTGAAAATCCAAATCATGAATAACAAGGTTTGTGAATTAGTTAGTAGACCATCTAAATATATGTTTATAAGAACAAAATTATTTTCATAATAACCATGATTATTATGATGTGATCAAAATGAATTCTGCAATACTAGTAGCTAAATCACGTAATCAAGAGGAAGTCAAAGATTATGACTTGGCTATTTCACATGTAGATAGACTAGAATCCATTAAGATTCTATTAGGCTATAAATAACATATGAATTTAATTTCATATCATATGTTTGTAAAATAACATTTTTAAAATGGTTTTATTATAGAGTAAGTTTATATTAGACTACCACTTCGTATAGAAAATATACAATTTCAATATTCGGTTTAAAAATGAACATTTTTTTGGCCATAGACAAGAACCTGTATCATGTTATGAATATTTATGTTATTTTATTTTATAAAATAGACTTTTAGTTTTAGTATAAGATCATATAATTCTGTTGAGAACACCATATTCATATATTTTTTAGAACATATGTATTCTGATGATATGATTTTTTTCTACAAATGTAAAATTGATAAATAAATTTTCAAAAGAACCATAAAAATGAATTTTCAAAACATGTGTGAAAATGAATTACAATATGTGAATGATGTGATATGTTAAAATATTTTATAGGATTTAAAATATATGAAAAATTGTTTTGTATTCTAAATCAATGTATATACATATTTGAATTACATTAATGATTTGAACTCAAAAGCAGTAATGTACAAACAAATCCTATGAGTTCCAAAGAAAATATCAATTTGCAAGAAGCAGGTCAACCATTTATCATAATTATATATTGAGGAATAATTAATAAAATATTGTATCTCATATAATGTGCAAATCACATTATGTTTTGAGTGATCTTATGTTTTATTTTGGAAGGAAATCCTAATGAATATCATTTAACATAGTTAAAAATAATCTTAATCTATTTTAAAGGAATAATTTTTTAGTCCTTCATATTTAAAAATACATCATATTATAATTTGAAAGTTATTTTGATGCCAACATTATTAGTTATATAATATAAAAGATGAGTATATTATGTGTCACTACCTATCCTTGTGGGCCCTGTTTTGTGACTCCCCAAGAATTCCTCAGATATGTTAGGGGTGGTAACTAGATTTTATAAGAGTTCATGTCCTAGAACCACATGTTTTTACATTGATTACATGTATATTTAATATATTTAAATATTAAACATATTATTACATATTTTACATTTGATCTACCTAAATATAGTATAATAATGTTCTAAATTATTTTTCACATTGACAAGGTCAAAATAGATCCCTGATATGATGAGAACCTTTACGTGATATGAAAAATATTCATAAATATAGTTTTAATATAGGATGAAATACTATTATGGGAAACATAGTGTAAAGACCATCAAGTGAGAGTACTTGAAAATAAAATGAGACTTCATTCCATTATGTTCGCACATAGTAATCACCAGGATTAGAGATTAAGAGAACAAAATCTTCCTTAGTAATTCCGTATGTTTTGGTGTAAATGGTTATTTTAATCTTTGATCATGTTAAATGGTATATAGACCATAATATTATCCTTAATATGTGTCTGGACTCGCACACTTTGATTTACTGACGAAAATCATCATATAGTCTGTTGGAAGGAAGTCGGTTACATTGTGTGCAACATGAAGGACTTGTTATAAATGATATTTTGAGGATATATTTGACCCTTATAGTTATATATGATGATATGTCATCCATTTTACTGAAATAGAACCATGTCATAAAATTCCATGGCCATCACGTAATGAAGATTCTATTTCAGGTAGTTAGAAAACAACATATCAAGAATAAAGGTTGATAACACTATCATGAAACCTGTTTGATGAGATTTTTATATAAAGGGATTATATTAAATAGTGGGTGATCATATGTGAATGTCATTTTAGTGACATTATGTTCTTTCTCTTGTGTTCCTTGATCAGCTTCTAGATAGTCCTCTTAGAATTTAGGCAACCCTGCCTAATTCCAATGAAAAAAGAATCCTTGTGGCTCACAAAATACGTATATATGGTTGTCATGATTAAATTATATAATAATTTAATTAATTGGAAAAAAATATTATTCTCAAGACATTTTTATAATTTTATTCATGTTAAAATTATCTTATAAATTAGATAAGTAATTATTCACCGGATTGTGAATAAAAATATATATATTTATTATATTGATCATTTGATAAATATTTATTTATTAGTTTGAATATATAATATTTATTTAATAGAATAATTATTAATTTATTTATTCGGGTGTTTAATAAATGGAAGTGGAGTTCGATCATACCAAGGATGGTCCAGTATTAAAATAATTAATAGCAAGACGGTAAATAATTATTTAACTTTTTTTCAGAAAACAAAATAATACTCATTCATTTGTAATTATGTGTAATTCTATTTCATTTATGATTCCATTTTTCGCATGTTGACACAAAAAAAATAATGATGTAGTTATTGTTGTTATGTATCATGGGTCTTATCTATGGTTATGAATGCATTTAATTTCTATTATGTAATTAAATAATAAAATAGAATCCCCTTGTTGACAAATAGACAAATACATCTACTATGCCATATATAGGAATCCGGTGTGGCATGAGAGATTCCATGTTAGGAATTTCCATCATGACTCCTCTCTTTAAACCCTTTCAAGAATGAGAGATGTTCCTCAATACTTAATAATAGGCGATCAAGAATGATCGAAGCAAGACACTCTCTTTGATGAGCGAGCACCTTGAAAGTGAGTAATGTCAATCATAGACCATTGGAGAACATGTGGATCACCATTAGATGTATTTTGGTTTGGATACTCACTAGTACAATGATACAATCTAAAGGGGTCATCCCAGATGATCAATGTCATCAATTATTAATGTACCAATGTATCTTGTATTTTATTTATTCAGAAATTAAAATTACATTAATTATAAACATGGTGTGAATGATCCTCTCTTATGGTTTTGGGTCTCTTCCTTCGTTATATAAATCATTGATTTATTCAATGGATATTTGAGTTCATTGTCGTATTGATCCTAGAATAATCATTGATAATGATAAAATTTAATGTCTGGCAGGCCCAACCACGCTTTGGCTACTCCGGAAACCTACAAGTTGTATCAGAGGTAGGTTATCATAGTTTATAATTATTTAAATAATTTATTGATGATTTGGGGTTTAATAATTATGTTTTGAAATTCAAGGTTAATCATTATTTAATATGGATTTTTATATTAGTTCTCCATATTTTCATTTCTCATATATTTCAAAGAAACAAATGATTTTTGGAATAAAATTAAAATTTTGACCTCATCAAGAGGTGTTGAAAAGTTACCCTGGTGACACGAAAGTACACATAGTGTGTTTGTACTTACATGATGTGTTCTATTACATACAAATTGTGAAATCCATATTACAAATCATGTAGTCATGTTCAGTGCATCAAGAGTAATTCGTAAATTACTTAAAATGTATGCATTATTTCCATTCGGTGTAGTTAATTATACACCCTGATTTGACTAGGACATATAATAACATGTGTACCAGATTAAATGTTGTGTAGCCCACAACAAACGGTATGTAGTCCCTTCGAGTCAAGAGCCAAAGTGTTTATTAAATACATAGATTATCCAACTGGTAAACATGTAACGCGGATGCCACATGGCATGTAGACCACAATACATGTTGTGTACTCAGAAATTTATGATGTACTCTTCAAACACCGAGTCCCTATGCATATTCATAAGGAAATATGGTTAAAGTAGTACATATCGTGTAGTCGGAACTACACATTGTGTACTTTACCAAATTACAACAATATAAAATAGTAATGCTTGTTAAATATTCAGAACTGCATATAATGTATAAATCATACTACATGTTCATAATCCATGCATTGAAACATCTTGAATTCCACGAATTAAGACAAAACAATATGAGAATATAATACATGTTCGGTAGATTCAAATGTGTCTTCCAGATGATACATTCAATGTTAATTTATGTACTAGGATGAGAATCTGAAGAAAATTCATAAAAGGTTTAATATAAAAGGATTGATTAATTATGTAACACCCCAAGATTTCATAATATGTTTGTTCTTCAATGTAATTCTATAACTTACACTACATGCAACATCGAGTTCAAGGGCACCACGACTTACCAAACTAGCCATTAAAAAGAGTTTATTAATAATATTAACAGAATTTTGAACTTTTATAACCCTTATAATTTTAGAATCCATATTATAAGTTTCTTAGACATAATATAAGGACAAATTCATTTTTTAGATAAAAGAGGTATTTTTCAAAAAATGCAATTTTACCGCCTTTTAATGGAGAACCCTTCATAAATCCAATATTTGAAAATTTATATATTTAATTAGATCAAATAATCTTCTTCTTTGTGATCAAGACATAAGAATTTAGTTTCAATAAATTTTTGGTTTTTTTCTGATAACTTGCAAATTCGGCTGAATAGTGAAAAATAATAAATTTTAACTGAATTTTTTCTTATCAAATTAATTTATAGTGTTCAACTATACATATGAATGGTTTGGATGTATAATTAGATTATATTTTTACCATTTAATCTAATTTTGGTCATTGGAAGTAATTTCAAATTGAAATTAGACATAAACAAATGTCAACCTTTCGGTAGTTATTATTTCTTAAAAAACCGCTTTTTGGTTTTGCCAATGGAAATTAATTTTAAACTAATAAATGTAATTTAAATGTTTTTAATTTTCTAAAATATACTTCATTTTTCATTTCAGAATATCAAAATTTTCATATGGTGAATTTTTTGTATGTTTCTGAAAACTTTTGATTTTTGATGAACACTAAAAAACACCAAGTTATAGTTTAAAACCGAATTTTTATTTAAATAATTATTTATTTTATTTAAATATATTTGAGGTCAAAATAGATACATAATACCTTTATATGTTAAATTTAATTCATTGGAGTCAATTTATATTAATTTTAGATATATAATAATTTTATTAAACTTTTAACTGTCTTTAACCCACCTCTTAGAATCATTTACAAATTTGAATAAAACATAATTTTACCGCTTCTATGAGTTGAATTTCAAAATTCTGAGAGACACAGTTAATAATATTAAGTAAAATGTGGTTTAATAAAATGAATTATTTTTGGTGAATAGTAAGTTTTTTACTTTTATTTAACACGGTTAATGGTAAATAGGATAATAAAGGTTAAAATGATATTATTATTAACCTAATTCATGTAATAATTCTATTGGATAATTATAAATCTACCAAAAAACCTTATAAATAAAATATGAACCACTTTGGTCCACATGGATTAGATTAGGACATTTATTATTATTTAATTCAAAGAAGAGTTAAAAGGGTTAAAATCAATGTTTAATAACTAAAACATTTTTAATATAGGAATACATATGAGATAAATTCGACTATAAATATTAATTAGAAATCTAAAAATATTTCCAACATAATGGTATTTTATGTATATTTTTTAGACATTAAATAATTTAATTCATTAATGACACAATAATGATGCAGTAATTACCTAATTAATTAAATATTAAACTAATTGATACTATAAATATAAAAATAAATGTACTTTGAGACTTTTAATGAATTACACTAATTTTATATGTTAATGTGACATATTAGGGTTGTTTAGATGAATTTTTTTTGAAGTAATAATGTTTTTATGAATTTAGTAAAAACAAAATAACAAATATTGTCAAAATTGACATAATAGAGTTTTTGGAACAAATATTATATTAATAATTAATATTCTATTCTGAAAAATAATAGGATCGGCCAAAATACATATATAATGATAGGTGTATCATTAATGAACCACTTGGGGTTATCTATAAAGTATATAGTAATTTTATTAACCATATAATATAAAAATTAAAATAGATATGGTAAATGTCAAACTATATATCTAAGAGTTAAATCTAAAAGACAAAGTTATTATAGTGACCCAAAATTGTCTAAAACCTATTGGCTAATAGGTGTTAGACCCATTACCCCTTATGATTTAAATAATTTCTTTTTGAGCCATTATAATCCGAAAATAAATTTATTATAAAATAATATTTCTATCTTTTCCTAAGGTGCCCCTCACCCCTCTTATAAAAGGGAACTCCCCCTTTTCTCTCATTCACACCTTCAATGCTATTTGGCTTAGCCAAACTCAGCCCAAAAAACGCTCTAAACTATCCTCCCTTCATCTTATAGGGATTACATTAGTCAGAAATCCAACATAAGGAGCCTTTTTATCAAATCAAAAGAATGAACCCGAAGAAGAGGTAAATATCTTACCACCACTTTCAAGTTCCTTTCTTCTTCCACTTCCTCTTCCTTTGTTGTTTCCATTATAAAATAATAACTCCAGCATCATCAATATATTGCAATGTTATTATGAATATGGTATAACCATATTAATTATTCTATCCATCCTTTGAGTGACATGTCACCATATGTGCGTACGTACGGCTTAACGTCTCCACATCGTGGTGTAATTGTTATTCAATACATTATTATTTGGATGGGTATAATAATGATGTTTAATTGATGTAAGTAATAAATATAACATGATAATGATTCTGTATATATGATATACCATCCAATTATATGTTATTTTAATATCAAAAAAATGATATCGTCGCTCATGCGTACATACGGATTACTGTCTCCAGGAATGCGATGAGATTTATTCCCCATCGTATCAATTCAAGACTAAATTTCAATTGATGATTAAAAATAATGTTTATAGATATAATATAATTCTGTATATGAATAATATACATCCCATCCATAACAAATACGACTCACATAACTATTAATATAAAGTAAAATGAATCTGTTAACACCCGAAATGACGATAATAGTAAGATATCATTAATAAAGAAATGTTAAAAGATCATATATGATATCATATTAATGTATATTATTTTTTATTATTTAATAAAAATTATTTCACCATTATACTGTAGGTTATCCTACCCTCTATCAAGGAAAAAGTATAAAGTAAGGGGTATATTATCTCACAGTTATTTCTGTGAGCTTTCCATTGTTAACCACTTATTTATTGCATGTGGAGTGTGTATTTCCCATGACTATATTTACTATGTAATATACATTAATTTAGGGATATTTACATAATCATTGAATGATCCTTCTTTCATTGGTGTATGTTTCGTAAGAAACCAAATCGATAAGGGAATTTGAAATTTCAATTTTCACTCATTCGGCGTTACGCATACTTCACTAATTATTTTACTCCAAGATTAAGTGTTGAATCAATATTCATTTGCTTATGTCATTATTTACATTACCCATTCTATTGATATACTTTTTCTACACATAATCATTCCATTGATATATTTTCAAGTCATTGATATGAACTTGATAAGAGTAATTTAAACTAAATCTCCATTTGTTGAGTTAAATATCCAATTCATTGGTGTTGTTTTTACAGGAATATGTGTAAATGTCCTCTAATTGATTTACACTAAATATCCAATAATATTTAGTCTATTTATATTTGTCACACATAATTATGATGTTGATTTATCCTTAACCTAAGGATACATATTTTATAATATATTTCATCTCAATTTACATTCCATTGAGACTTTTTTGTTGTTATACACCAAATCACTTTTATATGGTGTATATAATTTACATTGACATACTATATCACGAATCGCTTTATTCTCGTGATATTATAATGTTTTTATTACATCAATAATTTTTATTCATGTGTCTCTATTTTGGTTAGAAACTCTAAATAAAATATCATTTTAAATGTTTTAAATATTTATTATTCTAAATATTTCTCATTAATGTCCCTGTTTTAAAAATGGTTTTTAAGATTTATTTATATGGACAAATAGAGTTTTAAAATTACAAATCCGTTTAAAAGTTTCAAAGTTTTATGTGAAACATTTACTCAAAAATCTATTTTTAAATGGATTCTTGACAAATAGTGTGACTTTTAAAGGATTTCAAGAAAAAAGGGATATTTCTCTCAAATAGTTTTGATGATTATTTTCATCTATATAAATATCCTTCATTTTTCAAGATTGAAGTTAAAATTTTACAGTAAAATATTCCATATTGTATTGAATGGGTTATGTATGACTGTGGATGTGTTATTTTTATACCATTCATGGTTTGTGGATAAATTATTCACATTTTTTAATCTAGTTTCAATACGAATTTTTATGTTATGTTTCAAAATTTTCATAAGAGGAATTCATTGGACTTAGTAACTGACGGGTGGAGCCTGCTGTAGCTCCTCGATGCATCAGTAGGTCTCATGAGACAATCTAGTGTCCTGGAATAAGGCCTTGGAAAAAATATTATTTATAGTCTTGGCACAAGGTCATGACTATGTGGTTATGATAGTCTGGTATTATCCATTCCATCATTATGAAAGTAGTTATTGATATTGTATGTGATTATTAGACTAGTAGAATATTCATGTGAATAATTAAATGGAATTATATCATTTTATTTTTTCCATATTATGCTGAAGTTCATGTTTCAAAGAATTTTTTTAGTTATACATAGCCTTAAATGCTTATGCTTATTTATTAATGTTTCCACTATATTGTTATCCTTACTAAGCATCTGAGCTCACCCCTTTCTATGTTTTATTTTTCCCAGTAAGTGAAGAAGTATTTTATGACAGACCAGCAGGGTTATTCTGAGGGGATATGAGTGTGGAATATGGATACTATGTTGTTGTTGTTTTTCACTTTATCATGTAATGTAAGACTTATAAATGTATCTAGTGTTTCCAAGGCTACTAAACTAATCAGTCATTCGAGACAAGATCTTTTTTGATCATGCCAATGATATGTAATAATGCACTAACTCTGGGTAACATGGGTCGGGGCGTTACAGTTGGAATCAGAGGAAGTTTAGTAAAAACCTTGGAAACTATATTTAGATAAAATCTAATTAGAGCACATATCCCTAAGTTAGACATTGTGTATTATTATAGAATAACTTCCTAAAATTTGGGTATTGTAGATATTTTTTGAGTTTTCCTAGCAATACATCCTTTTATGGATGCTAGCGGGTAGAGGCGGCTCTGAAACATATGTACCTAGAGGTAAAACTCGAAAACCCCAGTTTTAGCCAAACTCAAATGGGAACTGGTGCACGACAACATGCCTTGTTGCACTCTTGTTAACGACACTCCCAAGGTATATGATTAGGATAATTTAAATTTTATTTTCAATCTGGATTGAATTATTTCAATATACGATGATAATAAATGACCTTCATTAATACTAAGGTGTTTCAAATTGAAAATATGGTGTCATTCTATTCTCTAAATGATTTTATGACTACTGTTACTCAAACAATGCTTTCTGGTTTTTTTCAATGGATGTATTCCAAGGAAGTCATAGTAACTTTGAGAATGATGCACAAGGTGGGAATGCAGGTGAAAATGAGTAAAAAAATGGAATGTTGATAGGCATAAAAGATATCGTGTTCATACTAAATCATTTTTCAAAAAAATATGATCAACAACATATATATTAAAAAACTCCCAGAATCAACAAAGAAGAGAAAGGTGATGGATGATAAGTGATCCAATAGTGGAGACCATGGAGAAAAGAATCCTCAATTTTTATCATGTAGGAAATGTGGAAGGACACAACCAGGAAAGTGTCTCAATGGAAAAAATAAATTCTTTATGTGTGGGAAAGAAGACAGAAAGTGATGAATTGCTGAGGAAAAAATGAAGAGTACTATGGAAGAAAATAAAAAATGTCCCAATAATCCATTTACTTTAATTTGTAATAAATTTAGGGGATCAGGCCATTACCTGAGTGAATGACCTATTCTATAGGATATTTTCTTGGTCAAAGAAGAAGCTATGTGGAAATAAATGGTTGGAGAAATGTTTGAAAGTATTAGTGCTCCTTGTTGATGGGATGACATTGGAATAATTTTCTCATATATTTGTAACCCTACAGTTTTTCATATGAAAATCATATTTGGGGAAGAATTATCTTTTTTCATGTGTATATAGTTATAAATAACCATTTGATTTTATATGATCATTGGGATTTAGGCAATTACAAGTTATTATTTTATGGGATGAAAATGAAAGGTATGAGATAAAATTTGTCGTTAAATTATGTTAAGGTTATTTTGATAAATCTATCTCATTTTCTTAATGTTATAAAATATAGTTTTTAAAAATGGATAACTCGCAGACCATGTGACAACCTGTCATGTCAGACAACGATGTGGGAATTGAACCCACAACTAGGGTGCAATTGGGATTTATCACCTACCACTGGACTACGTGAAATACCTGCTTAGAGTGACTAATTATTTTTAGTTAAATGATTTTATAGAGAAATAATAAGTTCATTTTGGATCTTATGTCTAATCAAATGAATACCCTTAGTATAGGAAAATGATTTGGTGATTAAGAGATAAATGTTATTTTGGAAGACGTTCGCTTTGTTGGAAACACTATATGACCAAGGAAAATAGAATACTATGGGATTTAATTTGAGGAGTAAAGGTGTATTTTATCTATGTTTTTATTGTGCATTTATTTTGATTTGTTATTTTTATGGAAATGATTAACCTATAATAGAGAATATGTGATTAGGTTAATTACATTTAAGTATGTGACATTAAGAGTAATTGATGTAATTTGGAGATACAATTTATAGTGGAAGACGGCATAAACAAATTCTTCTATGTTTTGGCTTATAATATTAGTTTGAATTATATTGCATGATTTTAAGGACAATTTTTTATTGAATGATATTTATTTAACATTGGTGTATTGTTAGTTTAATTTTAGAAATTAAGGTTAGTGTTTCTTTCTCTAAAGGAATATCCTTTTGGGGGATCATCAGATCTTGTACTAACCGTTTTGGTTTTGATTAATCTCTAAAGACAAGGTAAATATATAGTTTATCCTTTGTGGATCATGTGATTCTCTAGAGGTTTAATCTAGATCATCTTGTGTGACCAAGACTTCTTGAATACTCATCGTTTAAAAAAAATTAGTCAGTGGTAGAAATTTATTATAGAATGAAACTCTACTTAAAAAGAATGTATATCGCTTTATGTTCTTAGTAATTATCATAAATAAATTCCACATCTTTATGAAATGTAACTTAAAAAATGAATAATGTTGTCTGTTTACTTTTCCTACTGGGAAACTAATGACGGTTTGTCCCATCACAAGTTTGTTATCCTCTTGTTGTTAAATTTCTCCTGATCATGTTTTTTATTCCTCTCTATCAGAACTTTACACTCAGTTTATCTTCCATATCAACGTTTTTCTACATGGAATCCTATTATGGGTTATCTTAGTTGACCTTTGTACTTCTCTTTATTTCATTTAAAGTGATATTTTAATTGTCTCTTTTTCCAATGTGGGACATTGCAATATATTCCCAATCCCAATTTTAAAAATTGTGAGAATTCAATTTATTTGAGGGAATAATGTAACACCCCATGATTTCATAGTATGTTAGTTTTCCAATGTAATTCAACAACTTACACTACATGCAACATCAAGTTCAAACGCACAATGACTTACGAAACTAGCCATTAAAAAGAGGTTATTAATTATATTACCATAATTTTGAACTTTATATAACCCTTATAATTTTAAAATCCATATTATGAGTTTCTTAGATATAATGTAAGGAAAAATTCCTTTTTTCAGATAAAAGACGTATTTTTCAAGAAATGCAATTTTACCACCTTTTAATGGAGAACCCTTCTTAAATTCAATATTTGAAACATTTATATATTCAATTTGATAAACTAAACTTTTTCTTTGGGATAGGGAGATAATAATTTAGTTTAAAAAAATTTGTGTTTTTTTGATAACTTTCATATTTGGGAGAATAGTGAAAAATAATATATTTTAACTAAAAAAAACATGTTTAATCAAAATAATTTATAGTGTTCAACATTACAACTGAATGGTTTGGATGTATAATTAGATTATATTTTTACCATTTAATCCAATATTGGTCATTGAAATAATTTCACTTTAAAATTGGGCATAAACAAATGTCAATGTTTTGTTAGTTATTATTTCTTAAAAAAGCGCTTTTTGGTTTTGAAAACAAGAATTAAATTTAAACTACTTAATGTAATTTCTATGTTTTGAATTTCGTAAAATAGAATTCATTTTTTAATTTAGAATATCAAAATTAGCTTTGGGTGAATTTTGTGTATGTTTATGAAAACTTTTTATTTTTAATGAATAGTGAAAAAAACTGAGTTATTGCTTAAAACAAAATTTTTTTTTGAATATTTATTTATTTATTTTTAATATATTTTACGTCAAAATAGATACATGATACATTTATAATTTCAATGTAATTCATTGGAGTCCTTTTATAATAATTTATATATATACAAATTATATTTAACTTTTAACTGTCTTTTACCCACCTCATATGGGCATTTACAAATTTCAATAAAATTTAATTTTACCACTTTTGTGAGTTGAATTTCAAAAATCTAAGAGACACTATTGATATCAATAAGTAAAATTTTGTTCAATAAAATGGAAATAATTTTTGGTGAATAGTAACCTTTTTCTTTTATTTAACACGATTAAAAGTAGATAGGATAAATAAGGGTAAAAATGATATTATTATTACCCTAGAACATGTACTAATTCTATTTGATAAGTATAATTGGACCAAAAACAACCTTAGGAATAAAATATGAACCTCTTTGGTCCACTTGGATTTGATTAGTACATTTATTATTATTTAATTCAAAGAAGAATTAAAAGAGTTAAAATCAAAGTTTAATAACAAAAACATTTATAATATTGGGATACACTTGAGATAAATTCGACTATAAATATTCATTAGAAGGATAAAAATATTTCGTACATAATGGTATTTTTTTATATTTTATAGACAATAAATAATTTAATTTATTAATGACACAATGATGATGTAGTAATTACCAAATTAATGAAATATTAAACTAACTGATACTATTGATATACAAATAAATGTAATTTGTGACTTTTAATAAACTACACTAATTTTATAGGTAAAAATGACATATTAGGGTTGGATAGATCAATTTTTTTGAAGTAATAATGTTGTTATAACTTTATCAAATATAAAATACCAAATAATGTCAAAATTGACATAAAAGAGTTTTTAAAACGAATGTTATATTATTAATTAAAATTGTATTCCTAAAATTATATGGTTCAGCCAAAATACTTATATAATGATAGGTGTATCATTAATGAACAACTTTTGGTTCTTCTGTATGTATATAGTATGTTTATTAATCATATAATATAGGAATACAATGAGACATGGTAAATGTCAAACTATATAACTAAGAGTTAAATCTAAATGTTAAAGTTAATATAGTGACCCAAACCTATCTAAAACCTATATATTGAGAGTTTTTAGACCCATAAAAACCATATAATTTAAATAATTTATTTTTGAGCCATTATAAACCGAAAATATGTTTATTATAAAATAATATTTCTTGCTTTTTATAAGGTTCCCCTCACCCCTCTTATAAAAGGGAACTCACCTCTATCTCAAATTCACAACTTCAAAGTCATTTGGCTCGGCCAAACTCTACCCAAATAACATCTAAACTATCCTACCTTCATCATAGAATCCTTAATTTACTCATAAAGACAACCTATGGATCTCTTTTTATCAAATCAAAAGAAAGAACCCGAAGAAGAAAAAAATATATCATCACCTCTTTCAAGTTCCTTTCTTATTCCACTTCCTCTATTTTTTCATTATTCAACTATAAAATAATTACTCTAGTGTTTTCAATATAATTTGATGATATTATGAACATGGTACATCCATATTCATTATTCTATCCATCCTTTGAGTGACATTTCACCATATGTTCGTACGTACGACTTACCATCTCCACATCGGTGTGCAATTGTTTTTCAATACAATTATTATTTGGATGGGTATAATAATGATGTGTAATTGATGTAAATAATAAATATAAAATGATAATGATTCTACATTTATTATATTCCATCTAATTATATTTAATTTTAATATCAAAAGAATGATATCGTCGCTCATGCGTACGTACGGATTACTGTCTCCATGAACGCGATGAGATTCATTCCCCATCGTATCCATTCAAAATTAAATTTCATTTGATGATTAAAAATAATTTTTAGAGACCTAATATCATTTTGGATATGAATATGACACATCCCATACATAATAAATATGACTCACATGACAAATAATATAAAGGAAAACAAATCAGTTAACACCCAAAAAGACGATAATACTAAGACATTATTAACAAAGCAATGTTAAAAGATCATATATGATATCATATTAATGTATATTATTCTTGTATAATTTAATAACAATTATTTCACCATTATAAAGGAGGTTAAAATACTCTCTATCATGGAAAAATTACAAAGTAAGGGTTTTCTTATCTCACTTTTAATTCCATGATATTTCCATTGTTATCCACTTATTTATTGCATGTGGCGTGTGTACTGCCCATGACAGTATTCATTGTGTAATATACATTAATATATGGATATATACATCATCATTTTTTGATCCTTCTTTCATGGGTGAATGTTTTGTATGTTACCAAATCGATAAGGGAATTTGAAATTTCAATTTCCACTCGTACGGATTTACGCATACTTTAATGATTATTTTACTCCAAGATTATGTGTGGAATCACTATCCATTTTCTTATGTCATAATTTCCAACCCCCTTTCTATGGATATAATTTTTATACACATAATAACTCCATTGATAAATTCTAAACTCATCGATATGATCTTGATTGGAGGAATTTTAACTCAATCTCCATTTGATGAGTTAAATATCTAATTCATTGGTGTTGTTTTTACAGGAATATTTGTGAATGTCCTCTGATTGATTTACACTGAATATCCAATCATATTGAGTGCATTAATATTTTTCACACATAATTATGTCATTGATTTATCCTTAACTGAAGGATACAGTCTTTATAATTGATTTCATCTCAATTCACGTTCCATTGAGTCATCTTTGTTATTATACAACAAATCATTTTTATATGGTTTATATAATATACTTTTAAATAGTATATCATGAATACCATTATAATCGTGATATTATAAATTTTTTATTACCTCAATTATTTGTATTCAATTTTCTCTCTTTTGGTTAGTAACTCCAAATAAAATATCATTTTAAATGTTTCAAATATTTATTATTCTAAATCGTTCTCATTAATGTCTATGTTTTAAAAATGGTTTTAATGATTTAATTATATGGACATTAAAGTTTTAAAATTAAAACTTATTTTAAATGTTTCAATGTTTTATGGGACACTTTGATACAAAAATATATTTTTAAAAGGCTTCTTGACAAATATTTTGAATTTTAAATGTTTTCAAGAAAAAGGGGATATTTCTCTCAAATAGTTTTGATGATTATTTTCATCTATGTAAATATCCTTCATTGTTCTCGATTGAGGGTAATCTTTTACCATACAATATTCCATATTGTATTGAATGAGTTATGGTTGACTGTGGATGTGTTATTTTTATACCATTCATGGTTTGTGGATAAAGTATTGACATTTCGTATGCTAGTTTCAATACGAATGTTTATGTTATGTTTAAAAAATTTAATATGAGGAATTCATTGGACTTAGTAAGTGATGGGTGGAGCCTGCTATAGTTCTTCGATGCATCGGTAGGTCTCATGAGACAAACTAGCGTCTTGGTAGAAGGCCTTGACAAAAATCTTATTTGTTGTCTTGGTACAAGGCCTTGACTATGTAGTTATGATAGTATATCATTATGAATTCCATCATTATGAATGTAGTTATTAATTTTGAATGTGATTATTTTTCAAGTTGAATATCCATGTGAAT
Organism: Viscum album; assembly: GCA_963277665.1. Lineage (NCBI taxonomy): Eukaryota > Viridiplantae > Streptophyta > Magnoliopsida > Santalales > Viscaceae > Viscum > Viscum album. The sequence goes on along the minus strand of OY728143.1, from coordinate 47,876,682 downwards.
AAGTAGATGAAATTATTTCATTTTATTTTTTCCATATTATTCACAAGTTCATTTTTAAAAGGCTTTTGTTTTAGTTATACATAGCCTTAAATGATTATTATTATTTATGAAAGTTTCCGCTATATTTTTATCCTTATGGATCATCTGAGTTCACCCCCTTCTATTTTTTCCTAGTATGTGAAAATTATTTTATGACAGACCTGCATGGATAGTCTGAGGGGATATGAGTGTGGACTATAGATACTATGTTGTTGTAGTTTTTCACTTTATCAAGTAATGTAAGACTTATTAATGTATCTAGTGATTCCAAGGCTACTAAACTAATAGGTCATTCAAGACTTAATCTTTTGTGATCATGCTAATGATATGTAATAATGCACCAACTTTGGGTAACTGTGGTCGAGGCATTACAGATTAAAGTTTATAATTAATCAATTCGAGTGCAATTTATATTAATAATAATTAATAATGAATTGAATGTTAGTTTTATTAAATGGGTAACTCATTACTTGTATGTGATTGATCATTAGCTGGACCAAGACATTTTTAAGTGATTGTTTTAATTTTAATTAATTTATTAAATTAATTGTTGTCCTATGAGCCATCTCTCCTCTTTAATATGTAGGGAATGCATTCCCATGGTTTCTTTTATTTAATGTGACGACCCAATATTTTATGTATAGAATTCACTTTAATTTAATGTGTTATAGAAAAAACATTCACTGTTTATTATTCCTTTTATTATTATAGGGTTTAAATGACCATTAAGTATCATTAAAATTAATAATATAGTCGTTTACCAGTGATTACATGATTGATATAAATATAAGGTTTTTCAGAAAATGAATCCTTTCCACACAATACAATTATAGGATGGCCTTATCCAATAACATTGGGCTAAACAAAAGTCATTCTTTAGAGATCAAAAAGGATTTATTGTCACTGGGCTTTTCTCTTTATCATGCCCAAGTGTAGCTTCAATTCTTTTTAATTGAACTAAATCGCCTACGAGAGAAGTTCATGATAATAGAGATTACCACTTGGGAAATGTTATTTGAGCTTCCCTAAGAGTCTGTCATTATCGCACGCCTTAACCATATATCATATGAGGGTTTTATATAGGGTTATGTAATACGTTATTATTTACTTATTGTGTATACCGTTTTTTAAAATAAAACTCGTATTAATCTTATTACTCTATGAAAATATTCTTTCATAAAAAGTGACAAATTTGATATATTATATATTCTAGTAAAAATGGTACTTTTTAGGAAATATATAAATTATATTAAATAGTGGTTTTTTTAATAATATTATTATAAAAATTAATTCAAATTATTATTATGTCATTTAATTTTCTGTAAATGATTAAGTAATCAGTTTTAAATGAGTTATATTTTTTATATGATAAAACAGAAAATATATTTTCAATGAATTTATTTTAAGGAATTAATGAATTTTTTAAATAATAAATATTTTATTAAAATATTACTACCAAATGGATTTTATGAATAATAAATAAATATATAATTTTCTGTGAATCCAAATGTAATTTTTTATTACATTTTTTAAAAATTTTTTTGTCAAAACACCTGAATTTCTAACGAATGTCACCTTTCACTTAAAAGGATAAAATTAAACTTTTTATAAAATTAATTGTATAAAATTAATATTAATTTTTTAATTAGGATTTCAAAATAATCCAATGGTTATTTTTTCATAATTTTCTTACGTAGTCGGATTTTTGGGAAAAAATTAAATATTGTTTAAAAAAATATGTGTTCTATAAAATCATAATGACCCAAAAATGATGTAATAAATACTATAATGGGTGTTATTGTCATAATAAATGTATTCCAATTTATATAATGTGATTTTATATTTTTTTTATATTTTATAATTCCATAGTGAATACTCAAAAATGTATAATATAAATTACGATATTAAATTCATTTCATTAATAATATTACTCACCTCCACATTAGTAAGGTTAATATTTAAATATTTTTGGCCATATGAATTATAAAATAATTTTTTTCACTCCACATTGGAAAAAACATGGTCAAAAACCATGAGAAGGTGGGTGGTTTTTAATATTTGATTATATAGATTCCAAAACCTATATTTGTGGATTATTGAAGAATTTCCCTCTCAATTCATAAATAAAACCACCCAATATCCCACTTATCATCACTAAAAATCCTTGTAAGACGTCGCTACACATCTCTCCTATATCTATAATCCTCTTATGGTGACCCAAGATCTCATGAATCCCCTCTTCATGTTCTTAAAGTCAAACACTAATGTAAAGGATTCATTCCATGCTCATTTTTAAGCAGGTTTCATTATGTTGTAATACCCTCTTACATTCAACAACAAATGTGGGAGATGTGATTTCACACCTCACACATATATCCCTCCATATTTTTAAATTATGAGATACCACTTTTTCTTTTATTAATGCATTCCTTATACACCTGTTACCATGCCGAATTTCTGTAAGGGATTCCCCTCTTCTTATTTTCATTCAAGTATTTCTCCCATATTATACATCAAAATTTCATTTCATATGTTATGATTTTATGTTACATGATACCCTTACTCTCAATTTAATGTATAAATTAGTATGGTACCCTTTCTCTCTCATCAACACATCTAATGAATTAAAATACGATGAAATTATTCTGCCGAAATTTCATCGCGAAATTTTAATCCATAATCAATGTGTAATGAATACCATTCCCATTTATATATCAAGGGTATTCACCATTAAGAAAATATATTTATTTAATGGTACTTAAATGCATGTATTCAACATTCGTTAATCACAGAATAACTTATATTTTTAAATGATTCCATGTTATATGATCTATGTGGCACACATATGCATGAAATCAAAATGTTTATGAATGGTGTGCCCAGATATCACTCGAATGCATTGGGTAATGTTTAGTATCATGATACACCATGTGAAGTGATGGATTACTCATTCTGATCCATGTTAAATGAGGTTTTACTCATGCTAATTTATGTGCAATGAGGGTTTACTCATGCTAATACATGAAAAATGATCCTTGGCTCATGCTAATATCATGTGGTGTGGTGTTTCCACATTTCCATGTTATAAAAATCATTCTATATCATGAATTTATGTTCATATTCTCTTATACTCAATTAACATGCCTATTTTTATTCTTTATGTTATGTCTTGTTTACTCTCTTACTGGGATTTATAGCTCACCCATTTTTTATGTATTTAATCTTGTTATCCCATGCAATTCAAAGTACAAAAGAATGTTGTGGTCATGTAAAATGAGTTTTCAATAGAGATGTTGTATTTTATATCTTAAGTTGTCATGTAATGTTTTTATTCCCCAAATACCCTAAAACTATTAATCCTTGGAGTCATATTAAGTGAATATTTATGTAATAAATCATGTTTATATGTTTAATAAAGAGCGGGGTTTATTATATTTGGTATCAGATTATAGGTTTCTTTATTGTTGGGATAATGTTTATAATACTCTAGTGAATGCCTTAGGTATTAGACGGGTATAAGAAAATTATCCCTAATTTTTTGTGAGTATAACTTTACTAGTTTATAAATAAATACATGTTTTTTTGGATACGAACAAGAATAGGATGCTCTATAACATATGTGTCGAGGGGTAACACCACTAAAAACTGCTTTGAGCTAGTGAAGAACGGGAAATAGTACATGAAAATAGGTTAGGATACACTCTTGGTTAGATAGTCCTAGGGGATATACTTTGGTAAATTATAAGACTAGTATGAACCATTATTAAGGTAATGAAAAATATTTCCCTAAGAATATATGTTTGGATTTAGATCATGGATAACACAGAGTGAAGCCTATAAATTCATATGTTAATGAAATCAATGTAATTTATAAGTTAACCATTTTTCATTGGATTCCCCTTTTTGTGTTTAACAAACATTGCCCTCACATCCCTTTTATTCAATCCAGTGGTTGGTAATTGGAGAACTCGGGCTAACAATCGATGTGAATATCAATTTGATGGTTGTTCTAATGAGATTATCAATTTAATGGGATTTGGAATCTCAAATTTTGTCATGATAATCTCACATTTAACTCGTGTTTTGAATAGAAACATGGGTGGAGCGGAATAACCAACCCCCCCCCCAAATAACAAGTTGCAATCAAGAGTGTCATGAGACAATGGACTCCTACTTTTAATGTATCATCTTATCTCTAAATCATCGTATAATGGATCAAATCCATTAAAAAGATATTATCCAACCTCCAATGTTTCAAGTAAGGGAATTTTCTTTGAGATGCTTATCATATGGAGGGTGAAGTTGATCGATGGATGAAATTGATTAAAAATATGAATCCTGATGTATCGATCAAGGGAGTAGAATGGATGGATTTCAAGAAAAAAAAATTTATAAATTTTTTCCTCACACCCTATAATTTAATATTGAAAAGGTATTCCTTTCCCCCTGGAAAAAATTCGATGAATTCATCAGAATGTTTGAGGAAAACATCACAATCATTGTTGGATACACTTTCAGCATTTCCATTACCCATGAATGCATGGTTTACCGCTTCATTGGTGGGATAAAACCTAGCCTATGGAAATTCATAGGAATCCGTCCCTTTGATAACTATGACAAATTTTTTAAATTTTCCTTCAAATTTGAAATGGAGATCATTGAATCTCAAGGGTATCATTGGGATAAGATTCGAAAAGTGGACTTTGATTCTGGAAGTTTGAGGGATAAATCCAGAAGTGCATATAAATTCCATCACCCCACTTACCAAATGGGATGAATGAAACACCCTAAAATATTCGTAGATGGGAAGTGGAAAAGATTTTGGTGTGGAAGAGATGGGTACCTAGCCATTAACTTTAGATAGGAAAAACATGCAACTAAAAAACTGGAATGGAATGCTTTATTCTACCCTGAATGCATTGTTCATTTCTACAAATACATAGAACCATTGATCATTGTGAAATAGTTACCAAATCCAAGTGTTTTTTGAGGCAACCAACAACCACCAATGTATCAATAAAGATATTTTCCAACAATAATACTATTTTGAATCTTAAAAACAAAGTGGTGATTGGTACATTAGTTATTCATTCACAAATAGAAAATGTATTTTTTTTTCTAGTTCTATGTATTCTCTTATATACCATAATTATAGTTGAATAATACAAACACCACCAAAAATAATTGAATTAAAGATGTCAGTGAGAATGGAAATGGGAAAATTGTTACATCCCATGAATATAACTCATCCTAAATCAAAATTTGAGGATTTAACTTCCCAGAATACCTTTTCATACTCCCTCTGGTGGAATTTGATATAATAATTCACAAGGATTTGAATTCCCAATACAGAGACAACATAAATGGCCATGAGAGGGAAATAACTCTACATTTGGAGAATCGACCCCTGATTCGATACAATTGAAAGGTTGAGGATGAATCTTTTTCAGCACAATCATCTCCTGTTTGGATATTAGTACCAAATGACAATGTGTACCTTGCTCAAATGATTGATTCTAAGGAAGGAACAATCTCAAAAGTCATGCCTATTGTGATGGATTTCGATGAGATTTTCCCGATTGAATTTCTTGGTCTCCCCTCTAGTAGAGATTTTTAATTCTTGATTGATATCATACATTGATCATTGAAAATATCCAAGAATTGATATTGAATGGATATTGTGGAGCTTGAGGATCTAAGGAAAAAACTAAATGAGAATTTAGATAAAGATTTTACTGGCCCAAGTGCATCAACATGTGGTGAATAAGTCCTCTTTTTCATGAAGATGATGGGTCAATACACCTTTCCATTGATTATCATGAGCTCAAAAAAATTACAACAATGAAAAAGGATTATATTCCAAGAATTCATGACGTGTTCGATTATCTACACGGAGCACAATAATTATCCATGTTGTATCTACAGTTGGGATTATACCATGTAAGGGTGAATAAGGAGGATATCCCCAATCCTTCATTTCATAAAAGGTACATGCACTATGAATTCATCGTAATGCCTTTTAGACTCAATATTTCCCTAGAAATCATCATGGACATGATGAATAGAGTCATTAGAGATTAACTTGATATGTTTAGGGTTTTCATTATAGATGGTATTCTAATATAATCCGAAACCAATGGGGAACATGAGGATCATCTATTCACTTTACTAGATCCCTATAAAAAAGAGAAGCTCTATGAAAATTATCGCAAGTGTGATTTATGGTTGATGTATTTATCATTCATGGGGAATATAATCATAATAAATGGGATATCTATGGATACATCCAAGACAAATTCATTTGAGGGATGGCCAAGGCCAATATATGGGATAGATATTCATATCTTCCATGGGTTAGATGGAAAAATCACTGATTTGTGATAAATTACTCATGATTGTCAAACCCTTTTACCAAGATAATACAGAAGGGTGTCCATTTTTCGTAGAATGATCAATAGGAAAAGGTATTGAAGGAATTGAAAAAGACATTTATCACTAAGCATGTTATCAAACTACCCACAAGTAGGTAACTTTTCGTGGTATTTAGTCATACATCGAAAATGGAAAGGGTTTCTTGTTGATGTAAAATTACAAAGTCATTACATATGCTTCAAGGAAATTGAATATTCATCAGTATAAATATCTAAAACATGATCTAGAGTTTTCTGGAGTAATATTTTCTTTAAAAATTTAGCATCATTGCCACATTGGGGGTATGTTTGAAACAGATATGGATAAAAAATATCCTAATGAATATATTCACACATAAATTGTATAATATATTCCAATGAATATGGTTAGTGATGATCAAAGACAAATACATCTCAATCTATTACCACCCTCAGAAAAAGAACAATGTTGCATATGATCTATGTAGAAATGAAAAGGTGATCATATCATTGATGATAATTAAATGGATCCAATTTTCATAGATTTGATGAATATGTACATGGGAATCATAAATAAGGGAATGAAATCAATCCATTCAAAATTGATTACTCAACTGTCTCTTTTGGAATCATTAAAGGATACTCAATAGGATGATGTAAGAATTGAGAAGAAAGTGGAAACTATAAGAAAAGGGAAATACTAGAAGTTCAATGTCAAAGAAGAAGGAATTGTGAGATTTTGGTTTTCGAATATGTGTTCCCTCAAATATAGAGTTAAATAAATACATTTTGGATGAAAAACATTGTTTTAATTTATCCATTCATCCCGGAAAAACAATGATGTATCGAGATCTCTGAGAGCATTATTGGTGGGATAACATGAATAAGGAAATCTCTGAGTATACATCAATGTGTCAGGTATGTCAGCAAGTGTAGTTTGAGAGATAGAATTCTAAGGGGGTGTTGACAAAATTACCCGCACCCATATGGAAATGGGAGAACATAACCATGCACTTTGTCATCAGACTTCCAAATACATCCAAAGGAAACAATGCTATCTATGTTGTCATGAATTGTCTTATAAATAATGCACACTACATTGTAATTTGAGACTATTTCCCATTGGATCAAATATCTCTGATATAAATCATAGAAGTGGTAAGACTTCACGGTGTAACAATATTGATTAAATCTGATTGAGATCTATTATTCACCTCTATATTCTAGTGGATTCTCCAACAAGCTCTGAATACTCAGCTAAATTTGAGTATGACTTATCATACTAAAACTAATGGCCAATTAGATAGGACTATCAAACACTTGAAGACGTGTTGAGAGTAGGCTCAGTGTACTTCAAAGGAATATGGGACCAATATCTTTTATTGGTGGATTTATCTTGCAAAAAAAGTTTCTACTCAAGCATCGAAATGGATCCTTATGAAACACTTTATGGGAAGTGGTGTAGAACACCGGCATGTAGGGATGAATTTGTGGAGGTAAAACAACTATGTCTATAAATGGTTGATGAAATGGTAGAGAAGGTTAGGATGATCCTATAGCACATTAAAGCTGCTCAGAGTCGACATAAGAGCTATGGTGAAAACTGTCAGCAAGACCTAGAATTTGATGTCAGAGACATGATATTCCTCCATATATCGCCATGGAAGAAATTTATAATATTTGGAATAAGGGAATTCTTAGTTCAAGTCACATCAACCCTTTTGAAATCTTTGATCACGTTGTAGTAGTGAACTATTAACTAGAACTCCCACCAAAACATTCTCAAGTACGTGTTGTATTCTATGTATCACTCTTGATGAAGTATATAACTGATCGGTCACATGTATATAATCTTGAGGTGGTACCATTTGATAATGACCTCTCCTATGAAGAGAATATATTTATGATCATAGGTTGTAGGGAAAAAGTTCATCGAAATAAGATTATGTTCATCATATAGGTGTTCTCGAGAAACCATAAGTTTGAAGAAAGAAATGTGGGAACCAAAGGAAGTGATGAAGCAAAGTCACACTCATCAATTTTAGTATGGTAAAAAGAAATATTGAAGAAAAAAAATTTTAAGGGGGGAATGTTAAAACAACCCTATTTTTTAAGATTAAAATTCTCTTTCTTTTAATGTCTTGTAGAAAACACATTCACTATTTTTTATTCATTTTATTATTATTGGGTTTAAATGTCCATTTAGTATCAATACCGTGGATAATATACCCTTTTAATAGTGATAACATGACTGATATAAATATAATATTATAAAAAAGAATCTTTTTAACACTGTAAAAGGTAAGTATGGCCTTGTTCAGTAGACTCGGTCCATAGAAATCTCATTTGTCAAAGATTGGAAAGGCGGAAGTGTCACTATTATTTGCTCTTGACAAATCCCAAGAAAATCATCATCACATTAAACTTGAACTGGATCGTCTATGGTAAAAGTTCAAGTTAATATAGATTACCACTCAGGAGAAGTTATCTGAGCTGCGAGAAGATTTTTTCATCATCGCACACCTTAGCCTTTGGTCTTATGCATGTGTAATAAGTGTTTATGTAATAAGGTATTAGTTACTTATTTTTAATCCCTATTTAAAAATAAAAGTCATATTCCATCATTTCCATTATGAAAATTGACTTTATTAAAAAGTGGGGAATTTAATACATTGTATTTTTGTGTAAAAATTGAACTTTTTAGAAGTATATAAATTATATTAAATTTTGTGATTTATCAATAATATTATCAAAACAATACTTATAAATTATGATTATATATGTTCTATATCTGTAAATGATTAGGTAATCTGTTTGGTAAGAGATATATATTTTATATGATAATATTTAAAATATATTTTTAAATGAAATTGTTTTGAGGAATTTTTTTTTTAAAAAAAATTATTTTAATAAAATATTATTATCAATTTATTTTATGAATAATAAATGAATATATAATTTATATATAGTCAAATGTAATTTTTTATTAGGGTCTGAAAACTGTTTTTGTCAAAACCCGTGAATTTTCAATAAATGTTGGTTTTCATTTGAAAAGTGAAAATTCAAATATTCAAAAAATTATTTTGATAAAATAAATATTATTTTAGGAGTGAGTATGTTGAAATTATCCAACAATGAATTTTTCATAATTTTCTGACAGTCGAATTTTTGGGGAAAAAATAAATATTGTGTTAATAAAATATGTTATTTGTGACATTAAAATGACCCCAAAATGATGTAATACATACTATAATGGTTATTCTCATCCGAATAAATTTTTACAATAAAAATTATATGATTTTATATTTTTAAACTTATTTTATAAAACATAAGTGAATCATCCAAAATATATAATATAATTCATGATTTTTGAATTCATTTATTTAATATTGTCACTCACATCAACATAATAAAAGCTAATATTTTTATATGTTCGGCCATTGGACTTATAAAATTGTGTGTTCCACTCAGACTATGATAAAACCAAGGGAAAACCCATTGTAAGGTTGGTGGTTTTGAATATTTAATTATATAGATTCCAAAACCTGTGTTTGTGGAATATTAAATAATTCCCCTCTCATTTCATACATAAACACACCCATGACCCCACTTCTCTTCACTAAAAATACATGGATAACATCCTTATTTTTCTCTACTCTCTATATTATCGTCCCAAGTCGCCTCAAGCCCTCATGGGACCCTCTTCATCCTCTGTAAGTCACACACTCATGTATGGGATTCATTGCTCCCTCGTTTTTATCTAAGTTTCATTATGTTGTAATACCATTTTTTCCATTAAATTAAAAATGTTGGGGTTTGATTTTCCACCTCCCTCATTAATTTCTTCTTATGTTTTAATGATGAGATACCACTTTATTTCTCATTAATTCCTTCTGTGTACACATGTTACCATGCTAAAATTATGTAAGGGATATCTCTCTACATATTTCCTTTCAAGTATTTCTCTTATATTGTATATCAAAATTCCATTTCATATGTACATATATTATGTTCCTTGATCCCCATACTGTATATTCCATGTATAAATGATAAGGTACCACTTTCTATCTAATCAACCAAACTTATGAATTTTTATATTACAACATTATACTGTCAAAAATGCACTGCGATTTTTGAAGCCAAAATCATCGTGTAATGAATATCATACCGATTTCTTGATCATGGGTATTCAAATTTCTTCACATATAATTATTTAATGTTACATGCATGTTTATATTCCACTTTCCTTGATCATGTAATAACCTATGATGTTGAATGTTTTCATGTAAAATGATCCTTCTGGCATAATATTGCATGAAATAAAAATGTTTATGAAGGGTGTTCCCTAATAGGGATCCAATGAATTAGTTAGTGTTTACTATCGACATAATAAATGTAAAATTATGGTTTAGTCATGCTAATAAATTTTAAATTAAGTATTATTAATGTTAATTCGTTTGAAATTTGGGTTTACTCATGCTAATCCTTGTGCAATGAGCCTTGGCTCTTGCTAATATCATGTTGTTTGTCATTGACACATTTTCCGGTTATGATATTCATGACATATCATGCCTTTAGGTTAATGTTTCCCTCATTCTCCATTGGTATTACTAGTATTATTCTTCATTTTATGTCTTGTTTACTCCTTTACTGGGATTTATATCTCTCACTTTTCTTTTGTATGTCCTCAGGTTATCCCATTACATTCTATGTAAGCTGGAATGTTGTGGTCATGTAAAAATATTTTTCAATAAAGATGTTGTATTTTATGTCTTAAGTTGTCATGTCATGTTCCTAATCCAAAAATTCTCTAGACCTATCGATCCTTCGAGTTATCTTAAGTGAATTTTTATGTAATAAATCAGGAATAAGTGTTTAATAAATAGAAGGGGTTTTATATGTAATCCCCATTTTTACCCTTCACCTACGTATGATTTAAAAATAATAAGTAATGGATGGAGATCCAGATATTGTTGAGGCGGTCGAAGTAATGATCCAATGTGGATCCATTACAAAGATATACAAAGGAGGAAAAGTGTAATGTTGTATACACAAAGGTGTTTCTCCATTAGGATAGGGTTAGTTTATCAACCGCTAGATAAAATAACTAATATAAAATGAATATGAAAAATCCCTTAACTTTATATTATTTCATATAGTTTCTTGGTATTTTCATTATGGATGTGTTTTAGGGATCAAATTATTATGGAACTAACAATCATGGAAGAGGGAAGTGAAATATATCAAGATTGTGCATAATAATTATCAATTCATGATTAATCATGTATGTAAGTTCCAATTAATATTAACAAGAATGCAATATAGACAATAAATAAATTTACCCATAAGAGATAAAAATTTCTCAACAAAATATTAACTTAGACTAAGAAAATGATACTATATTAAGGGAAAGACTCAATAAAACTATGTGTTTAACCATCCCTTGTGGGGACACATACATTTATGAAGGATGACCTTATGAAAGTATTTGAGTTCAATTAACCACAATGAATCAAGTAGAGTAACCCTTACTACACTTGGATTAATACTGTAGGAATGTTTTGAGGAAATCCAAGTCATGAATTTAGGATTGGGGAGTCCAATCGATGGATCAAGGAGCTATATGCATGCAGTTAGTAAATACCTACCTACCTAAATACCTTCAAATATCATGACCAACCATTTTGGGGTTATAAGAAATGGAATATGGATCCTTGACACTAAAATGTCTGTTAAACTAGACATTCTGAGTTCTATGATGATTTCCATTGGAACTTGATAAAATAATTGGTGACTTAATGAAATTAATTTATTATTTATCATAAATTGTAATGATGAAATTACTAATCGTATACCCTTTTAATTGTACAATAAAATTAAAGCTCATCAACCACACTATCCCTACAATCAATTATGAATAAAGAAAACATCTCCTTCTATAGTAATTTCTTATAATGGTTTAGATGCCTTTATGTTATTCAATTCCATGAATGGAAGTCTTACACGATGGAGTCAGCATTACCTGCTCTGCCTACTTAAGAGGTGATTTACTAAGTGCTCATGGTCTAAAATAGATGTGTGAAGAAAAAATTTGACATTAAATTTTTTACTCCATCATCAATTTCTAGTGATCTCATGATGTGTTGCAAAAATATGGGTGCCAATATCACACTCTAGAAAATCTTTGGTCTTTAACAGGAGAGAAAAGTACAAGAATGAATTTAGATATCCAAGCCACTCTTTTAAGAGTAATCTTAAGGAGGTTTCCCAAACTAGTCCTCATGTATTCTATCTCATTGGATACATTGCGTTCCACGAGGTTCTAGGTTTTAAAATCCCCAAAGAACAGGGAACCAGTCTCATTCTTGAATCACCCCCTCATTGCTTCTCCAAATATGTTGTTTATTTCAATATGAAAAATATTGATAGGTCTCTATATGATATTTTGATCCTCATTCTCCAAGTGGTCAAAGATATGATACACAAAAATCCTTATTTTTTTATGGTGAATAAGATTAATGGGAAGGAGAAGAGATTTAATACCAAATCACCTTCTTGCACTTCCATGAAAATGATGATCAAATTAAAGGAAATGAATAGGAAGCTATTTGTTTCACATGTTGCAAGAACATCCACAGGAAGAAGGACTACACCCTATCTATGATGAATGGAAAATATTAAGTTTCATTTTTTATCGAATGAAATATTTCTATTTCTATGAATTAACTATTAGATACATCTTTTAGTGTTCACATAAATATCCAAATACTAGAACCTAGTATATATTATAAGATTTACTGAGGGAGGTAGATAAACTAGAAACCAATAGATATAGACCTTCTAATGTATCTATTGGGGACTACCAACTCGTGTTTCTAACTTGGATGATCATGGAGTTAAATGGTTGTTATTATGTGTCATCTATTAATAAAAACATTATCTCTATATCGAGACTAGATACATAAGGATTTATTTTCAAATTTATAAATTAATGTTACTTCTATTACAAAGATAACATTTTATTTTTTAGGGTACTTTAATATAACAATGTTTATGAATTGGATTACACAAACCACGTAATGGAAGTCGATAACCAAGATACTTCTCTTGACTCATACCACACCCAAGTCAGGAATCACAATATCGGTCTTGTAAACAAGATATGCTTGAAAAGTTACATCAATATGAATATTTTGAATATTTAGAACTAAAATAGTGTATGTCATGCATGTTCACAAGGTAATATGTCCAAAGGGCCATTTAGTGGGAAAGGTGAAAGTGATAAAGAGTTTTTTTGAAGTAGTTCACACCGATGGGTGTGTACAATTTCCATTTTTCTAAACGGGTGGGTACTCATAATTCATACATTTTTCTAATGATTTTAGTTGGTCTGGATATCTATATTTAATGAGGTGTATGTACGGTTCTATTAATAAGATCAATGAATACAAGAATAAATTTTTGAACTAGCATGGTAATAAGTTTAAGAATCTCTACTCAGAACCATTGGAGTGAATATCTTAATCAAGACATCATTGATTACTTATGAGAGTTTTTGATCCTATCCCAACCAACTCCTCTCTAATCACCCCAGTGGAATGGTGTGAGGGAAAGGAGGAACCCCACCTATTTTGAAATGTTGACATCAATGATGAGTCATGAAAGTCATCCATTATCATTTTTCGGATAAGCGTTATAAACAGAAGAGAACATACAAAACCATATACCAATTAAATCGATAAATGATATTCCATTTGAGTTCTGGAGTGGAAATATATCCATATTATTGAATTTACATTAGTGGGAAAGTGAAGTGTTTGTCAATGGATCTCTCAGTAAAAAATGTTCACCATTAGTTACAATGTGTACTTATAAAGGATACCCCAAGGAAACATGGAGAAATTGCATATATATCCCATAAAACATAATTTTATATGGTAAATACATGCCATATACCTTGAGAGGGAACACGTCTTCAAAAGAGATTGTGGAAGAGAGGTAGACACTGATGAAGTCGAGGCTCAAGGTACAAAAGATTTGGTATAGGAATATATTCCACAAATCCCCATGGAAGGAAAACTATTACGGAGACATAAGAACTGCGTAGGAGTACAAAAGAGGATATTGAACAAGAATGGTATGATTTTCCAGTTACTGAGGATGGTGACTCATTATTATTTGATATTAATTATCCTATAACATACAAGGATGTAGTATGTGGCACAGACATTTCCAAGTGGAAGGAATCCCTGAATTCTGAAATAGAATCCATGTACCAAAACCAATTGTGGATTTTGGTGGACACTCTTATTGATGTAAAGCGTGTTGGTTAAAAATAATAATTCAAGAAGAAACAATACATGGATGGAAAAGTTAGAACATTTAAGGCATGACTGGTTGCAAAACGTTTCAAGCTGCTTTAAGGTAATAACTATGACAAAGCCATTTCACCTGTTGCAAGGCTGAAATCCATCTGAATTAAATTGTTCATTGTCACTAACCATGACTATTAGATCTAAAAAATTGATTTCAAAATATCCTTCCATAACGGGAACCATTAGGATGATGTCTATATGACATAATACGAAGGGTTTATGAATCCAAAGAATGCCAATATGGTATGAAAGTTATAGGAATCCATTTATGGATTAATGAAAGAATCCAAGACATTGACCATTCTTTTTTTTAGCCATAAGAAAATATGGTTTATAAAGAATGATTATGATCCTTATGTCTACAAATAGATTAGCAGTAGTGCATCCATTTTCCTAATATTATTTGAGAATGAAATATCACTTATTTGAAATGAGATAACAGTCTTATAGTTTGTTAAGGCTTGGTTGAATCAATTCTTCTCCGTGGAGGATTTGGGAGAGGCATCATATATTCTTGGTATTAAAATCCATTATGATAGATCCAATAGATTAGGGTGCCTAAGTCAAAGTACATACATTAACAAGATAATGAAGAGATTCAGTATGGAACAATCCAAGAGGGTATTGTTGCCATCATCACATGGAATTCATATTTTCTTGAAAATGTTTCCTAAAAAACATGAGTAAATCAATATAATGGTAAAGACTCCAAAGGCATTTCTGATTGGGTTAGTCATGTATGCAATTCTATGTAGTAGGTTGGATGTCGCCAATGCATTAGGTGATGTAGGAAGATATCATGTAGATCTAGGTGACTAAAATTGGATGCAAATACAGACTATCCTAAATTATTTGAGGGTTCTAAAGATATGTTCATTGTCTTTGGAGGAGAGGAGGAACTAGTAATCCATGTATATGCATATTCTAGTTTCCAGACTTCTCAAGATGACATTAAGTCTCAAATGTGTTACGTCTTCTAATGTAATTGTTTTATGCTGATTTGGAAGAACTCAAAGCATAGTGTGGTCACTGATTATATAGAAGAATATGAGTATATCATTGAATCTGAGGTTGCTAAATTAGCAATATAGATTCCTAGCTTCATCCATAAGTTGGATGTGTTACCTACCAGTAAAGATCCTATCAAACTATTTTGGGATATTACTAAAACTGTGGCTCTCAGAAAACATCCAATGTTACATTAATGAGTGAATCACATACATTAGAAGAATCATATCAGGATTTATTTTTCTTAGAGTGGTGAAGTCACAGTTATCAGTATTTCCATGAATTAAAATGGGGAAAACCCCATGAATAAATCCTTGACTCAATTGAAACATTATCATCATGTGATGTCTAGGTGACAGAATGTTATAAGTTGTTGGCTCTAATCCATGTGGGATTTTGTAAGAGTTGGTGTTCTAGAACCAACTATTCATACTTTGATTTACTGAATATTCAATATATGTAAATATTAAACATCTAATTACGTATTTTTCATTGTTTTAAATTACTATAGTGTAATAATGTTTAGGAATTTTTGTTGCATTAACACAGTCATAAAAGTACCCTTCTTGGATGAGATCCTTGAAATGATCTAAAAATATTTTTAAATATAGTCCTATGGTTGGATGAAATAATTTATTGAGAAACCTATAGTACATACCATCAGGGGATAGTACTCGTAAGCAGATAAGACTTTTTATTAGTAAGTTCACACTTAGTAATCTCCAAGACAGGAGATTCTGATAAAATACCCACCATTATAAATTACGTATGTTTATGTGTCATCGGATATTCTTATCTAGGATTGTGTGAAATGGTATATAGACTATTATATTTTCTTTAAAATTTGTCATAACTCTTTCACATTGATTTACTAATGAAAATATCCATGTACATAGTTGTTGATAAGTATGGTACATTGGATGCGCCATGAATGAGATGTTATTAAAGGATAAGTTGAGGAAGAATTTGACCCTTCCATGATATCTTGACACTTTTATTGAAACAGAAACATCACATAAAATTCCATGGTCATGGTGTAACGTTGTGTTTATTTTAGGTAGACAGAGAAGATCAAATCAAGCAAAAAGTTTGATGAAACTATCCAGAAACCGGATTGATGAGATATTGAGATAATGGGATTATATTATCCAGTGAGTGTTTTTATGTAAATGTCTTTATTGTGACAATATGTTCTTTCTCTTCGGTACCTTGACCCATTATCGGATAGTACTCATAGACATTAGGCAAGCCATCATAATACTAATGAGAATTAATCCTAGGGGTCATATAGAAATTATTTATGGTGGTCTCAATTAAATTATATTTTAATTTTAACTAATGTAATAAATATTATTCTCAATATAATGGAATAATATTATTCAAGATAAAATTATCACATAAATAAAACAAGTATTTACTCACTTGATTGTGAATGAAAATATAATTTTTTATTTTATTGAACATTTGATAAATATTTATTTATTAGTGTGTTAACAAAATATTCATTGAAGAGAATAAATTATTAATTTATTTATTCTAGTGTTCAATAAATGAAATTGGAGTTCCAGTGGACCAAAAATAGTGTTGTAGTAAAATAATTATTTTCCAAATAATAAATAATTATTTAACAAGTTGGAAAATAATAATAATAATAATAATGTAGTTTTAGTTATGTGGCCTCTGATTTCATTTATGATTCTATTTTTCACAAGTTGGTTCACCACAAATAATGATGTGGTTATTATTGTATTGTAGGATGAGTTTTATTTAAGGTTATTAATGATTTTAATTAATGTTATAAAATTATATATAATAAAACTGATTCCCCATGTTGATAAATAAACAGGTATATCTTTTTGGTCATGTATGGGGATCCCGTGATGTAAAAGTAATTCCATGTTAGGAATTTTTTTCTCATATTATCTCCTCTCTCCCTCTTATGAACAAGATTCATTCTAAAAGGCCAAATAATATTTGAACAAGAACGTTCGACACAAGACACTCACTTTGCTGCACTAGCGTCTAGAAGGCGAGTGGTGTCAATCAGAGACCATTAAACCATGTGTGGATCCCCTCAATATAGATTTTGGTTTGGATCCACACAAGTACAATGAGACAATATGAATGGTTCATCTCGAATGATCAACATCATCAATGAATAATGTAATGAAGAACTAAGAATTTTATTTCATTGGAAATTAAATTTAAATTAATTATAAACATGATTTAAAAGATCTTCTATAAATATTTTGGGACTCTATTATTTTTTAAATCTTTTATTCTATTCCATGGATACTGGGGTTCATCGTCATATTGATTCCAGAATAATCATTAATCATTGTAAAAATTATAGTTGTGAGGTTTCCAAATTGTGCTTCAACTTCACATCGAACCAACATCATTGAGTAGGAATATCACTAACATGGGAGGCATTTCCTATGTACCTGTACAAATGCATGCATCTCAAATACAAAAAATACTGAAATGTAAACCCCAATAAGTATCTAAATGTATCCATTTAACTAATCTATCCCAATAGAGTACAGCAGAAAGTAAACTGGGCCAAAGTACACACACACCAAAATAAATAGTCTACAATTTTCAAAGTCCAACATGTAAGAATGAAATAGTTACTAGGAATGTTGGTCATATCCATCAGAATACATCATCTATAGGGACACTCACAATGCATATTATGGTCCTGGTCTACCCTGGACTCTGTCAAAAGGCCGCCCGTCTTCCCAAGATATGATGTGTGTTGGAAAAGCCCATGTAAGGGTGAGTATAAAATTACTCAGTAGAAGAACCTGAAATCCATAATGTAATAAAAATAATTAAATGTTCATTCATCTTTATTTTTTATATTTTTGTAGAGAATATAAAAATGGAAATATATCTAGATATAATAAAAACTCAGACTTGTAGTCAAGAGGAAAGTTGCAACATCCACATACCCACACAGGGGATTCTATTTGAAGATTCCAAAAAACAATCATAAGAATGAAGTAAATCCATGATCATGATAGCTCATAGGAAGTTTGTCTGATATGCACATTTACCGGGAAGATTGATGAGAGAGATAGATTCTCTGATAAATTTGAAGAGAGAATGGATACACTCATTCTCGGAGAACTCACTCATGAGAGGGAAAAGATCACAATAGAAGAATGAGGATCACTGCCAAAGGATTTTTGTATACAAAAAATCATCCAAATTCACCATTTATGTAGAGGACCATCGTCTAGTTGGGTTGGTCACATCTATAGCCTGACTTTACCTAGGGCACAATAGTGGGAATAATATCTCACTTCGGTCCTCTCATTGAGATTCAAACACTATCCAGATAGTCCTACTAAATGGGATCAATCTCTTGTGGATGGAAATGATACCTGAACATTTGAGAAATGGGAAAAGGGTGAACTAAGACAATTGAAACTTTTACATGAAATGGTATACAAGAAGAAAAAACCATTTTCATAGATGTACAATATTTTTAGATAGATCACACACCATGTATTATGACCCAGGAAACTACCCATGTAAATTGGGCCATGTAGAAGAGCATTCCATGTAGAAAGATATATAAACAAAGTGTTAGAGAGTGACACTCCATGTCTTAATATCTAGGGGTCACTCCATGTACACTAGTCATGTTCCCGTATAGGGCTCCAACTTGTGTCTGCCAACCCATGTAATGGTACAAGGGGAAACCCATGTAACCTTTCTGGTTTGGCTGTGTGGTGGAGTAAATTCCATGTACCTTACCTTGTGTATTTGTATCATTTGAGATACACGGTATATCTCGAATACGGACCCACACACCGTGTGATAGATATCACATGTTGTGTCATCACATCCTATTGCTCAAAAATCGATCTCTGCTCTATATAGACAAAAAAAATTCCTTCAGGAAACAATCTTGTTCTATATCTTCTGCAATGTAGAAACCTAGCCACCAACGAGATGACCCCACATGGCGTTCTCTTCAGAGAACATGCATTGTTCATCACATTTTTCGAGATAATGATGTTCTTCTATTGGTGCATTGGATGATGATTCGATTCTCGATACAACCATTTGATCTCCATGAAACTAAATATTTTAGGTTTCCCCACCATGGGAATGTGAATTTGGTATGTTTCGAGAAGCTGATGGGAACCAAAAAACATGTGTCATTCATTCGTCAAAGAACAATTAAAAAAAATCTTTGGATCCATGTAGATTCTTCTTCCTCCATCATTCTTAGTTCTCTTCTGGTTTGTCGCGATATCGTATCTAAAATTTGGTTTCATTACGTTGTGAAAAGGATTTGAAATGATACATTGTTCATAATCCCACAATGAATGAAAAGAAAGTGGGGTTACAAAGAGGAGAAGATATCCAAATAATTAATTGAGGAATAATCATTTAACACCTTTCATCATGGAATTGATCCCCTTTTATTATAAGTATCAAACAAATTAAATTAAATACTAATTAAATCAAATAGGGATCAAAATCCAAAAATAAACTCAACAAAAGTCCCTCTCATAAGAACGAACAATATGTGGGTAGATTTAGGTTCATCGTTTAATCATAGAATGGTGGAAAATAAAAAACACATCCCCAACATTATTTTCATTGAATTAGGAGAGAGACCATCAGTCAAGATTAGATCTCGCTGCACAACAATCCATGAATTGTTGCTCGTATGCATTTGTCGAGTTACAACCAAAGATGGATCCTCTCCAATGCTACAAAGCACCCATGGAATGTTTTTTAGGGTTATGATCCTAAAAATGGGCTCCTGGATATTAAAAACCAAAAACACAGCACTACATAATGTAAACATTAAGATTAAATAAATTATTAGATTTATTTAATTTTGTTTAAATCATCTAAAAATTAAATTTTGAAACTCACTCGTGTCATTTGACATTAGGCCCCACCTATGGTAAAGTCACTGCTCTGAATGCAGTGGTGCCCTAAGATGTATGATATGAGAACCCATTGAAAATTTATTCCACTTTTTTATGAAAACTGCACAGGTGCGCTATTTAATAGTTTAATATATTTCCAAAATTTGTGTTTGGCACTACGAGCCTCAGAATGGCATGTTGTCGAGAAGTTTGGACTCAATATAATTCAGTATAATATATAAAAATAATAAAAGGAAAATCCGAGACATTAAATTCTCTCTACATTAGGTTTTCTATGTCCCCAAAATCAAAAAAAAGGATACTTCAACAGATGTGGGTTTTGCACATGAATCTGATACTCCTGCCCCCATTTGCTCTCCTAATGATTCATGTGCTGCCACTGGACACACAACAAGGTAATCACTCACCCGTGAAGGTTAATATCATGTCGAACCACAATCACGAATGTGTATTGTGTGAAGGTCTCTCCATCCTCAATGTACAACTCGACCCAGTCGACGACATGCAATGGGTCATGCACGTGCATTCTCAGTTACGACACGTGGAATACATCATTTAGATTGTGCAACTACGATAGTTGATCTAGGTGGTACACCTCCATTCCAAATATACACATTATCTAAAAAGGGTAGTTGAACCTCAATGAAAAATTTCCACTCCATCCAAATATATGCTACCCTTGTCAAGGGGAGACCCCAAGCAAGACATAGTCTCCCTCTTCAAACTCTAGAGGTCTCTGTCGTCTATTAGCATAAGACTTTTACAAAATATGTATTTTGTTGATCCACTCTTTGATGATATGAAACTACTTAGTGGTGGCTCGCACCAACTCATGACACATGAGTGTTGACTCTCCGAGTTGGACTAGCAAAGCATTGACTGATAGGGCTTCCCATATATAGCCTCTAATTGTGTCATAATGATGGTGGAGTGTTAGTTTTTGTTGTATAAAAACTATACCAGTGGTAGGTATTCCTCTGAACAATGACCAAAATCCATGATACATGCCCACAACATATCCTCCAGAAATATAATTGTTCTCTCTATCTGACCATCAGTTTGGGGATGGAACATTGTGATCAAGCGTAGTTGATTCCAAAACACCTCTTGAAATCCATTACAAAATAGGGATGTGAAATGAGTGTTGTGATCTGAGACTATCATCGACGAGAGGCCATCAACTTGAAATATCTCTTGCACATAGAGGTGTCACAATCTCTCTATGGAACTATTCTCCTTGATAGTTTGGACATGGGTTGACATGGTGAGTTGGTGAACGATCACCCATATATAATATTCTCCCCTAGAAATTCATGGTAATTAAATCATGATGCCTAAAGATACTCCATTTCAATTCTACTCTATCACTTCCAAGGGGTGAGGAAACATTACTTAAACCTGGTGCTCTTCCTTCACCTACTGGCATGTAATGAATCGGGATGTGAACTATGCTACTGGCTTCTTTATACCTATCCACAATAACAAATGCTGGAGGACATGGTAAAAGTTTTACAATATAGGATGTACTACTAGGGGGATTTATGAAACATCATAAGAACCACCTCCTACAATACCACTAGAATAACTAAGGATCTTCTAAAAAATGATAGGTTCTCCTCACGTGGTGAATATCCATTAGGATGATGTACATAAGATAATTGGGCATGTAATGTATCACAGTCGACATCCCCTAAATGTGCCTCTATAACTCACCCCAGGAGTGGGGGGGGGGGTAATAGCCATCGACTAGAGATATGATGCACCATCTCCACCCATGAAGGATAATTGTAGTCATGCCAACCTCTCTAACACCTCAATCAGTATCTATGAACTTAATATTCTACTGAGATCATATACCACAATGTTCTCTTTACCAGTAGTATAGATGATCATGAAGTCATAATCATGTAGGGACTCCATCAATTACCACTTCATAATATTTAAATCCATCTACGAGAACATATATTGATGTACTTGTTGTAGTAGTATATTTTAAACTATTTTCCCATCAGGTTGTGTCTCCACATCTTCAACATAGAGACTACCACTACAAACTCTAGATCATGGTTTATGGAGTTATACATATACTAACATAGCTTTATTGATCCATAAAAAACCACAAAAAATCTCTACATCAGGAAACATACATGAATGGTACTTGTTTCATCACAGATAACAATGTACTCAACACACTCTTTTTGAAATCTCACGGTTGGTGCTCTATTCAAACTCTTCCTCAACTACAGAAAAGTCTGCTGAAAATTATCTATCCATAAAAAATGATACCACTTGTAGGTCAAGGATTTCATTATTTCTTATATCTTAGATATATCAGGGACAAATATCTGGTAGTATCATGCCATCCTTAATAAGCTTCAAACCATTTCCACCAAGCGGGGTGGATCCCATTCTATCGTTAACTTTACCTCCCCTTATTCCACTAATACACTATGTACATAGATAAAATATACAATAAAATGGACCTCCTTTATCCAGAACATGCACTTTGAGATCTTCCCATAAAGATTGTGCCCTAGAAGTATGGCTTCAACCATCCGAAGGTGTCTGGCATGATCCTTCTCTAACGTTGAGTACACAATGATGTCGTCGATTAATAATATTATGAACTGGTCTAAGTACAACTGAAAGATCCAGTTCATATGTCCCATGAACAATGTGGGGTCATTATTCATGCTGAATGGCATCACCAAGTACACGTATTGAACTTAGAGGAATTTAAAAGTCATCATTGGTATATCTTCGCCTCGTACTCATAATGGGCTATGACCCAATCAATGGTCAACCTTAGATAACCATTATTCCCTTCATAGATAATCAAAGTGGTCACCGATTTTTGGAAGTGGATACAAGTTCTTAAACATTACCTGGTTCTGGTTCCAGTAATCTACACACAGCCTCAATCAATAGTATACCTTAATAAAAAAACTAGGGCCAACTAGAATGAAACATTGGTTCTTATGAATACATTTCCTTTAAAATCCACTTGTTTAAACCGCATCTCATGAAGCACTGCGATATCCATCTTATATGTCAATGAGGATATTAGTTCCATCTCGGTGTGTAAGTAAATGAAAAATTTGATCTCCTGGCGGGGAGGATTTCCTAGAACATCTACTAGAAAGACGACCTTGTTCTCCAATACTACCATGGGGAACTAAAATCTCAAAACATCTACTACTCAGTGGGAAAGGCTAGAAAACTCATGAGCTATCGGTTGTACACTCTTTTTAATGGGACCATTCAGTGATTTCTGGGACTTCATTTCACAATAAGGTAAAACTTTGTACCATCAACGCAGACACACCGTACTCTTCACCTATATTATTCAATATGGGAATTGACTAAAGATAAGAAATCCATGTTGATAATTACGTCTTAAGACATCAACACTTCCACCAATAGGTTCCAAACACAACTCCCACCTCCAAGGTTAATATAACACTATAAGGGAAGATGCATGATCATAGATTTTCCTCATGTAGTTTTCTCCAAACATATTGGTTAAGAAAAATACTCCACTAGAATCTCATGATTTTTTACAATACATATGGTTAGGAAATAATTACTGGAAATAGTGTCTTTAATTATGGTAACTAATGTAAAAATACAAATATTATACCTCATATTATCACTAGAGTCAATTGGTCATATTCTACAATCACATGTAGTATTCACCACCCTTACCCCCAGCTTCCAAAGCCTGGTGCATACCTCTTAGTGAAGGTCGTGGTTGTAGATCAAATCGTCTTACAACTTTTGTAGCACTCCCATATCATCATCCATGTATGTGGCCTGGTGGGTCTGCATGTTTCACTCTCTAACTATTCCTTAGAACTCCATCCACAACCTCCCTAACAGATATTCAATGGGTTGGGAAATCTCTAGAGAGATGACCCCAATCATCGCATCAGTAGCATCACCTCTCACTAGGATGATTACATCTATTATAAGAGCCATGGACCATATATACCCTATCTTTGGTCCTTCTATGATGTCTCCCACATCCCGATCCCTGTTCAGGATGCAAGATCCCTACTGTTGAGGTCTCTGCACCTGTCTGCCTACTGCTGACTAACACTGGTTGTCTCTACTCTGTCAAGAATCTCTTAACCACCAATGCTCGCTCGAGCACTCCTACATAAGTATAAATTCATAGGGGCATGAAACTATCTTGGATGCCTATTGGTTGACCTCGTACAAATGACCAAACTCTATATTAAGGATCCAAAACCATATCCATCGATTACATAGAGAGGTTGGTGAACCTCGATGAATAGTCAACCACCGATAAACTTCTCAGATTAAGATAAAGAAGCTCATGGATACAGACATCTCCTACCATAACCCTATATTACCCCTCCATAAAGAGTTACTCAAACTATGTTTATAATAGAGTTTCCTCGTTGTGAGTCATCATTGTAAATCATCATCATCTTCTCGCTGATCCCTGAAGAATGCTCACTCCTAGGATCACTATTAAGTCTACTGGTTTCCTTACTAGACGGGAAAATCTGGTCATCGCATCATGCCAGTCCTCAACCGCTAAAGGGCAATGCTTATCTTAGAACTATATGGGTCTCTGTCTCTGAAACTCTTGTAGTTATCTTAGCATGTTCTCTTCATATGCGGGTACTACATGTACCACGTGATGATCCACAATTGGTGGTATTAGAGATGCACCACCTGTAAGTAATTTCTGGGAAACTCTTCACTAAAATTCAGCTTCATCACCATGGGGCTCATCCTCGTGATCAAACTATTGAATCCTAGGAGTTATGTATCAGGGAAGCATCTCTTAAAGAAATAATATGCCTCATTGTCAAAGAGAATATCCAGATATATGGAACCAAAGGTCATGGAAAACAAAACCCATTCCTATATGATTCATTTAACATTATTTTGTTTCCTTCAAAATAGTGTTTTCATATATTGATTCAAAAAGTAATTTATCATAGTCTGAGTGTATGGATATGTTAGCTGCATGCACCACCACTGATGTCCATAGTCTGAAATACGAGCCCAAAACACTTGACATGTTTTCCTCAAACAAATATTACAGAATCTTGGTCATAAGGTAGAACCGAACACCTCTAATACCACTCTTTCATGACCTTTCCAAATGAGGTTAGTGTCAAGAATCCCCAAGACCACCTCCAACAGGCCATGGGATGGTGACTAACATCGAGTAAGCATATCACAAACATGGGAGACATTTACTAAGAACCTATACACATTCACACAAATCAAATCCCACAAGTACTGAAATGTAAAAAATAATAATGAACAAATTTCATGCATACTACTAATGCCATCCAACAATTTAAAACATAATATAAGGTGTGGAAAATAAACTAGGATAGAATACAAGCCCAGAAAAATAAATATATTTCAATGTAAAAAGTCCAACCAATATGCAAAAAAATAGGTACTGGGACTGCTACCCATAGTTTTAAGAACACATAGGCATGTAGGGTAGCTCACAAAGATCAGTCCTATCTGGGTCCTCCCTAGACACTGTCAAAAGACACATGTCTACAAATTAAATGATACGTGCAGGAAAACCCCATTCAGGTGTGAGTATAAGAATACTCAATAGAGGAACCCAAAACCTCAAATCAATACACAATGTAAAGGTATTGTCATCTTTACATAGTATATGTACACAGATCAAATAACAAGATAAACATATCCAGGTATACTCAAAACCCAGACCCATAGTCTAGAGGATGTTACATCGACTACATACCCATGCTAGGGATTCCGTTTGGTGATTCCCCAAAGCACTCATTTGGGAGACTCACTCTATGAGCTCGATTTAACTTATAATGTTTTTCCAACAAGTATGTTTATTGGGAGGTTTAACGAGAGAGATAGACGTACTAATAGATTTCATGAGAGATTGGATACACTCATTTTAGGAGAACTCACTCCTATGTTCGAAAAGATCATGATACAAAGATGAGGATCACAGCTAGGGCCTTGGTGTATACAACTAATCATCTGGATTCAACTAATATTTATAGGACTGGAATCAAGTAGGGTTGGTCACATCGATAATCTAACTCTACCTGTGACCAATATTGGGTATAGGATCTCTCTCTGGGCCTCTAGGATGGATTTCTACTCAATCCAGAAATTCTTTCTGAATAGGTTTTTACTCTTTTGGATGTACATTATACATATCCATATAGGTAATGAGAAAAGGGGCCGCTGACCCAAACAAAACATGTATGAGGAAAGGTGGACAAGAAGATCAATCCATTTACAGAATGTAAATTGTGTGTAGAGAGATCACATGTCGTGTCCTATGACCTTAGGTACATCCCATGTACAACGACCCTTGTCAAAGATAATTTAATTTAGAATGTTATATACAATGTGTGTAAGAGTGTGACATGTCATTTCTTAATATCCATGGGTTACTCCCTGTATGTTGTTCATGTTCTCGTACACGACTTATACCTCTGTCTATCAACCCATGTACCGGTACACTGGGTAACCCACATAACTGGCCTAGTCAGGTCGTGTGGTGGATTACATGACATGTACTCTAACCTGTGTCAATGAATCATCATTGATACACTATGAATCTCATGTAGGGACCCACATTCAATGTCACAATTTTCACACATCATGTCATCATTTATTGTCGCTCGAAACACTATTTGTCACTGAGTGGGTCCCACACAACATGTCCTCCATGAAACACATTTATTTCATCATCTTCTACAACATGAAAACCTTATCCATCACTGATTCATCACCAAAATGCATATGGTTCAGAGTACACATCATGTTCTTCATGTTTTTTTAAAAACCAATATTCTTCATCCGGTTATTCGTGGGAAGCTCCGATTTTTTATCTGACCATCCCATCACCATGAAAACCCAGATTCGAGAACACTCTAATATAAAAATGTAGATTCAGTATGTTTAGGGAGTCTAATCAACTCCAGAAGTGTGTTTCTATCATATTTTTAATGAAGGGTCTAAAACGATTTCTTCTTATCTGTGTCGATTTGTCGTCTTCCATCGTCATCGCACCTCTATTAGGTCATCATGATTTTTGATCTATAATTAGGGATCCTTTCTTTGTGAAAATGATGCAGATTGGTCCATTTTTTATATCCCCATGAATAACATGATGAAGACATGGAAAAAAGGGGAGAAGAAATCCAAATAATTAATTGAGGGATGAACCTCTGTCATCGTTCGTCATGAGGGTGATTTTATCCTGTTCAAAGTTTCAAAAAAACAAACCAAATATAAATCAAATCAATTAAGGATCAAATCCACAAAATAAACAAAATAAAATTACCTTCCATATAAACAAATAATTCATGGGTAAATGTGACTAATGGGTCCCAGTGACAGCACAACCACCCTACCTTAACATGGTCGTCAGGTCCGGGCCCACCAGGTACCACCAGTTGCCCCGTAGACACGTGGTCCCCACCCAGGGGCCCACCCACATGCCTGAACGGGTCATATGAATAATGGCCTCCCCACAGGCAAACACATTTCCTTTCCAGTGTGCTTTGTCCTCACTCACACACACTCTAGGAAACATCTAGATGGTCACCCATCCTTATCACTACTCCAGGCCAAGCACGTTTCACTGTGGAGTTCTAATCAGATAGGCTCCCAAAAAGAAAGGTACATCTTGTTGACATGAGTCATATCATTTAATCATTTAACCCTTTATAATTTGGGGGTGTTACAATCATCCCCCCCCCTTTAGCGCACAAAGTCCTCGTTGTGGGCCCTACACATCAACCCGGGAATTGCACCGCACTTAAGGCTGAATACCACCTTCGATACCAAATGTGACAACTAGGCCCTAGTTGCCCCGAAGACACGTGGTCCCCACCCAGGGGCCCATCCACATGCCGTAATGGGTCATATGACTAATGGCCTCTCCATAGGCCAACACATGTCCATTCCAGTGTGCTTTGTCCTCACTCACACACACTCTGTGAAACTTCTAGAAGGTCACCCATCCTTATCACTACTCCAGGCCAAACACGCTTCACTATGGAGTTCTAATCAGATAGGCTCCAAAAAAGAAAGGTATATCTTGTGGTCATGAGTCATATCAATTAATCATTTAACCATTTATAATTTGGGGGTGTTACAATAACACCCCCCCCCCCCCCCCCGTTAGCGCACAACGTCCTCGTTGTGGGCCCTACATCTCAACCCAGGAATTGCGCTGCACTGAAGGCTGGATGCCACCATTGATACCAAATGTGACAACTGGGCCCCAGTGATAGCAAAAACACCTCTCCTTAACATGGTCTTCAGTTCCTAGCCAACCAGGTACCCCCAGTTGTCCAAAAAACACATGGGGCCCACCCTCGGGTCCACCCATGTGCCCGAACAGGTCATCTGACTAATGATAGTCTCCACATTCCAACACATGTCCTTTATATGGTGTTTTGTCCTCTCGTACACACCCTGAAAAACTTCCCAGAAGGTCACCCATCTTGATCACTACTCCAAGCCAAGCAAGCTTAACTGTGGAGTTGTAATCAGACAGGCTCTCGAAAAGAAAGGTGCACCTTGTTGACATTAGTCATATCATTTAGTCATTTAACCCATTATCATTTGGGGGTGTTACAATCACCCCCCCCCCCCTTTAGGGCACAACGTCCTCGGTGTGGGCCCTACATCTCAACCTAGGAAGTGCACCACACACTTAAGGCTGGGTTCCTCCTTTGATACAAAATGTGACAACCTGGGTCCCAGTGACAGCACAACCACCTTGCCATAACATGATCGTCAGGTCCTGGCCCACCGGGTACAACCAGTTACCCTGTAGACATGTGGTCCCCACCTAGGGGCACACCCACATGCCTGAACGGGTCATCTGACTAATAGATTCCCTATAGACCAACACATGTCCTTTCCAGTGTTCTTTTTCCTCACTCACACACACCTGAAAACCATGTTATGGCGGAGTTTTTGTGCTATCACTGGGGCCTGAACAGGTCATCTGACTAATGATAGTCCCCACATTCCAACACATGTCCATTCTAGGGTGTTTTGTCCTCTCACACACACCCTGAAAAACTTCCCAGAAGGTCACCCATCCTGATCACTACTCTAGTCCAAGCACGCTTAACTGTGCAGTTCTAATCAGATAGGCTCTCTAAAGGAAAGGTGCACCTTGTTGACATGAGTCATATCATTTAGTCGTTTAACCCTTTATCATTTGGGGGTTTCACAATCACCCCCCCCCCCCCCTTTAGAGAACAACGTCCTCGGTGTGGGCCCTACATCTCATCCCAGGAAGTGCACCATGCAGTTAAGGCTGGGTTCCTCCTCTGATACAAAATGTGACAACCTGGGTCCCAATGACAGCACGACCACTCTGCCATAACATGGTCGTCAGGTCCTGGCCCACCAGGTACCACCAGTTACCCTATTGACATGTGGTCTCCACCCATGGGCACACCCACATGCCTGAACGGGTCATCTGACTAATGACTTCCCTATATACCAACACATGTCCTTTCCAGTGTGCTTTTTCCTCACTCACACACACCCGAAGACCGTGTTAAGGCGGGTTGTTTGTGCTATCACAGGGGCCCGGACAGGTCATCTGACTAATGATAGTCCCCACATTCCAACACATGTCCTTTCTATGGTGTTTTTTCCTCTCACACACACCCTGAAAAACTTCCCAGAAGGTCAACCATCCTGATCACTACTCCAGGCCAAGCATGCTTAACTGTGGAAATCTAATCAGACATGCTCTCGAAAAGTAAGGTGCACCTTGTTTACCTAAGTCATATCATTTAGTCGTTTAACCCTTTATCATTTTGGGGTGTTACAATCACCCCCCCCCCCTTTAGGGCACAATGTCCTCGGTGTAGGCCCTACATATCAACCCAGGAAGTGCACCGTGCACTTAAGGCTTGGTTCTTCCTCTGATACAAAATGTGACAACCTGGGTCCCAGTTACATCACAACCACCCTTCCTTAACATGTTCGTCAGGTCCTGGCCCACCAGGTACCACCAGTTACCCTGTAGACACGTGGTCCCCACCCAGGGGCAAACCCGCATGCCTGAACGGGTCATCTGTCTAATGACTTCCCTATATACCAACACATGTCCTTTCCAGTGTGCTTTTTCCTCACTCACACACACTCTGGAAAACTTCTGAGAAGGTCACTCATCCTAGTCACTACTCCAGGCCAAACACGCTTCACTGTGGATTTCTAATCAGACAGGCTCCCGAAAAGGAAGGTGCACCTTTTTAATATGAGTCATATAATTTAGTGTTTTAACCCTTTTTCATTTGGGGGTGTTTCTATAAACCTATTCAAGGATTGATCCACATTAATCATTTAATCAATGAATCGGTAAAAATGAAATCATAACAACATCCCTTTCCTCGATCTTTAAAGAAGTGGGAGAGTAGTAGTCTGTTGATATTTAATCTCTCTTTAAAATGATACATGCATCATAGCTTGTCATCATTCATCAATATTACTCCAAGGATGACTCCGCTCTAAATATCCAGAGCATCCAACAAACGTTTTCCATAGTTACGAGCCTAACACTGGGCTCCGTGTAATTTAGAGCCACAAAATTATTCACTGTGTCGGGAAAAGTTTAATTTAATTAAATTAGTAATTTTATTATATTTTCTTTTATAAAGTCCAAAAATTAACATTTATAGATATCCCATGACGTTCAATGTTAAGACCTACCTACGATAATATCACTTATCTTAAACCAATTGTGTCCTCATATTTCTGATATGGGCTCCCATTTAAATGTTATTCCACTTTTTTAGAAAAATAGATAATTCGCTCTATTTAAATGTTTAATTTATTTGAAAAATTTATTCCAGAAACTATGGGCCTTGGATTTTCATACCATCACAAATCCTAGTCTCAAAATAATTCCATATATTATTTAAAAATAATACACATAATATTATAGACATTACATTATGAACCTACCATCTTTGATGACAATTATTAGTATCCCTCTATACTAAGAGAAAAAACAATGTTTCATTATCTTCCATTAATGTATAGTATGTAGCTAATAGTAGTTATTTTCTATAGGATCTATTGATGAAATTTTCTTTAATATATTTTGGAATAAATTATGATCAAATATCAATAATAGTTTATAAGAATTGTTCAAAAGAATTAATAGAATCTAAAAAAGCAACCTAGAACAAACATCTGTCTAAGGAAACACATCTTAAGTTATCAAGATTAAAAAGGTGATATTACTCTTGATTTTTTCACTAATGATAACTAGTTAGCCAATATATTTAACAATCTCATTTTAACTGTGTGTTTGGATTGTAAATAAAAAATAATTAATATTTTTAAATTAAATTATATTGATATATCTTATTACATTGAATTTTAATATCTACATTATTTTATTAAGGATTTATTGCAATTAATAAAAAATAAATATATATATTTATTCATTTTATTTGAGAAGCAAAATTTCTCTACATTTATATTAATTTTGAATGATAAATTTTTATAAACTAAATTTTATTCTTTTAGTCTCAGTTATATTTTATTTATTTTATGTTTTAATATACCATAAATCATAAATTGGTTACATAACATTTTTTTATAATTGTTCTCATGTCCAAAAGAAGTAAAAATCGAGCCTTGACCCATTCTAACCATTTCAGAAATTCCAAATAAGAATATGTACTATCAACCCTTTTCTTTCTTCCTCGCTCTCAATTACCCCCAACTTCCATTGACATTATACAATGGGGATTCCCCAGTACAGAGATTTTAACACTTATATATTATAAAATATGAACATCATAATTGATATCCTACTAGAAAAAAATCCCATGAGTTGAAGGGAGTATAAAATCCTGAAACATTCCAATATTTTTATTTTTCAGTGAATTTAATTTTTTCAATATCATTCCACATACACAACACCAAGTTTTAATCAAAAATAATACACAATAAAAATATTATTATTTAGACAAGACCATTATATCCTATCCTTTAAAATGTTTGTAATGAATAGTAATGACTGAAATATGAAACTTTTACATTTTAAATATGTAAAAAAGTAATTAAAATAATTTCTATTGATTTGTAAAAAATAAAAATTGTATTAAAGTGATATAATGCTTTTGAAGACCTGTATATATCTAAATAGTGTATTAGTGATTTTTTTTTAGATAAATTAAAATTAATATTTACCAATAATAGAAAATTTATTTCGAAAAATAATCTTTATTTCAGAAATATACCTGAAAATTTTACCTTTTGATGTATTTTTGATAATTTTTAATTAAGATAATATTTTCAATGAATAGTTAAAAAAATATTCATTTGAAATTTTATTTTTCATTAAAATTAATCATAAATATATTTTATATTAAAAAAATTAATATAAAATTAGTTCAAAAAAATATAAATTGATTCAATTTAGTTCTTGGGAATCATTTTCATATTATATTTTACTTAAAAACATTATAAGTTATAAAATAATTTTTCCTTGAAAACGCACTGCCTCCTCCAGTCTGTGAGATTCATTTAAAATTAAATTTTTCCACTCATATGAATAGAATTTGGAACAATTAAATTAATATTTTTAATCTGAATAATTTATATCATATAGAATTTAAAATATATTTTCTATTAATATTAATAGTGAAAAAATTAATGATTATTTACCACAGTTAAGGTGAAAATGTGTTTACTAGGGGAAAAACATAAAAGAAAAGTGTTAAAATGATCTACAAAAATGAATGAAACCTTTTTTAAGAAACTTATTTTACCCTATAATCCCTTATTATTAATCATAAAATATGTTGGACCCATGTGGCACATGAAAAACACTGTTAGAACATTTTCATTCCAAAAATTAAAAGTGTTCCACTAAACGCACATATAAAAGGTGACCCCATCTATAATCTTCTTCACTCCTTAATAACATTTTCGTTCTTCCAATACCTGCCCAAATCACATCACAAAATTTATACTCTAAACTAATAATATATTTGTTGTGCATAAATCCAACTTTGGAAGGAATTTTTTGCAATCATTAAAAGGTTACCCAAATAAGATGTATGTTTCTCCAGTGAGTGTTTTTTATTTCTTCCTACACTTCCTTAACTTTATTTTGGTACATTATGATATAATGAACAAAATATATCCCATTTAATTAGATGTTTATATATTGTTATAATGGCCTAATACCATCACCAAAACTATCAAATGGGTTAGAGAATAATCATTTGTGTTTATAGAAGACTATCATCTTCTAAACTGATGTCATTTGTTTTTCATTACTACCTTTCACTATTGGGTATGATAATATATATAAATTTTATATATGAAATTTATAACATAAATAAACATATGGATTAATTATATCATATATAACTTTTTTTACTTTACATTATATATGATATACAATAATGTCCCTCATATGTACGACATACTATCACCTCGAAAAGAGATGGGATTATTTCTTTAATATCATTTATCATGGAAATTAATAAGGATAAAATTATTGAATATATGTGACCTAAATGATATAATAAATTTAATAATGAAATATTATCATTATTTAAAGAGAATATATCATTTTATTTTTTAACATTTGACTAACATAAATTTGATAACATCAATCGTGTATGTGTGGACTATCACCTTCACGAGGTGTTGTGCCTCTCTTTTCAACACCACTCCACATGGAGGATATTTATAAATATGATATGGTATTGATTTTATCATTATAATTTGGTTTCTATAATATGTTACTTACCATATTTCCATAATTATTGTCAAAAATGGGACCATTATTCATGTGTTTGTACAACCTTCCTTTTTCCTGATCGTAACATACATCATTTTTCAAAAAAAATCATCATTGGGTTTAAAAGTATATATTATATAAAAATACAGAAATTATTTCATTAATATTATTCTAGAGATCATGTATCCAAAATATAATATTAACATGAAACAAAATATCCATTAGTATCAAAGAATGGGGAAAGAATGAAATTAATTGATAAAAAAATAAAAACATTGCAAGATTATTAACAGAAAATGATAAAATGTTATAAAATAGGCATATAAGATATTATAAATATTAATATTTCTCTACAATTAGATAATAACTTGTTAAAACCCACAATTCAAGAGGTTAAATCATGATCAACCAGAATGATATGTGAGACAAGGGACTACATGTCAATTTCCCTTCATTAAGGCATATTGTAATGTCATCAACATAAATAATTTTATATGTTTCATAGACCACCCCTTTTACAAGTAATATCATTATTAATTAATAATAAATATTATTTTAATTAATAATTTTAATTATTCCATCCATGTATAATTTATTTGAAAATTACAATGCGGAAAAAGTTATCGTACAATCTCCCTTTATTTTTTGATTGTTAACATTCTCTTGAAACAATCACTTTATTGTGATAATTTCTAATTATTTTTTAAATTAATTATAAATATTATTATTCTATCATGATAAATATAACTATTTCATAAACTATATACCATATTAAAACATTATGATTACTTTTAATTTTATTTCATTAACTCATGAAATATATATATCTGTGTATCCTTTACACATTATGAATTTTTTTTAATAATGAACATTTTTCATGAATTAAACCTATAATTATATATATGAGGAATTATCTTTACATAATGATAAAGGTTATACGTGGTTATATATTTTCACTCAATTCCTCAAATGGTCTCATGATATAAATCTTTTTTCCAAACCAAACAATTTTTACCTAGTAGTTTTAAATCAGTTTGAAAAACTAGATATGTTTGACCCAAATGTATTTAAACAAATATTGATAGGTATGGAAGGTATATATATTATCTTCTTGAGATTAGGAATCAAATAATTAAGCATTTACATAATTCATAATTTGGTTTTATTGTCTATGAAATTCTTACAATGGTATAATCTATAGATGTGTTCCACTCTATTATTTTTTATTAAATGGATTGTTTATTTTTTTTAATTACCTATTCATATTTATTATTTGAAATCCAGTTTTTTTATTTCTAATATTGAATAAGTTGAATTTTTTTCTGTAATTATCCTTTTTATATTGATTATTCATAATCTTATGATGATTTTCAAATCTATTAAATGGAATGTGTGTTGCTTTATTTTTGTTCCAAATTTAATTAAGCTTATTGATTCATGATAAAATTAAATATAATTCACCCTTAATTATCATTAAAAATAATCCCGTATTTATTTCCAAGTCCCAAGATTCTAGGAAGTGTACTATAATAAATGTGAAAGGATATTCTAGAGAAAATAATGTTATTTTCAAAAAAATTAAGTTGTAATTATTTTAAAATTTTATTATGACAATCATTATTGAATCAAGTTTTCAATGATTAATAAACTATTTCTTTTAACATGGATATGACTCCTTTTATATTATTCCTATTTATTAATGATACCATATAATCCAATCTACTATGTTTGGGGGTGCAACTGTTTGTATCAATCGAAGGTTAGCAAGAAATAGGGGAAGTAGATTTTGGAAAACATATAATTGGTAATTTAAATTATGATATAAGATCATGATATGTATATAAGATCATTTTATTGTTTTGGTCTGGAATATATTATTTGATTTTTCTAAAAAATAAATCTCAGTCTAGAAAATATTTTTGGATATTATTCTAGCGTAGTTATACATAGGGGTAATAACATTGAAAGGGAGCATTGGGATTCACCTAATCATCACTAGGTTCATCGAAATGGTCCATAATATGCACTTTGATTGAAACACCCTAGGGATATGCATAGGATATTTCATATTGATTTCTAGAAACTGTTATGAAGGATTTGAAAATAAATATTTCCCCAAAAATTGTTCTTATGAATATGAGATTAGATATGATTTTTTTAAATTAATGTCATTTATTTCACTATATTTTGGATTATATGTTATGTATCATAATTATATTATATAATATTGTGTATTCCATCATTTATAAAAGTTTCCTAGAAGATAGAATTGGAACATCAAAAATATACATAATGCAAATAGCATGAACTGTTGATTCTCTTCTTGGATTAATCTAATCAATCTAAGGTAACTAGTCTACTAAACATTCTCATAATATAAGTATATAGTATCATGTAATAACAATAATGAGAAATAATTCCCTATGTATTATTTCTTTGAAAGGATGAATGAGAATAAAATTATATAAGATAAAAATATAGATAAAGGGAAGTAGGGAATGAAGGATTTTTTCCCATACGATAACTATGGAATGAGACGCACTTGTAAATGTATAAAGGGAATTGTGGGTTTCTACATGTGTGGATAGAAAGGCAAACATGATTATGAATTTAGGGGAAAAATGAATCTTCTCAAAAATTATTCAACTATAAAAGTATAGGAAACTATAAAAACAAATTCCTTGAACATCAACGGAATATACCTCATATATTGCTAATGGATCATGGTCAAGATTATGGTATTACCCCAGATGAATTGGAAAAATTAATGTTATTTTGTTCTGATTCATGAATTCAATAATTTTGGTATTTATTCAACTATTTATTGGTTGAATGTTTTATGAAATTTATATGTAATGTGTTTCATTTCTTTTTCGTCAAGTATTTGAAATCCTATATTGAATTTTGACAGTGACCAATAGAAATTATCCATTTCATTGTGAAATTTCTTGTAAAAACATTATTGATATAAATATAACCCATTATTATGTTCTTGAGGTTTATAAATTGATACTATATTAATGATATAATTTCAATAAATTGAGTAAATTTAGTAGTGATGACTTTCTTGCAATAGATAAATCATTTGAAGACAAAGTAGACTATTCCATAATTGATGGAGTTAAAAACAATTATGGAATAGATGAATATTTCCAATAAAATAGTTTTACTTATGGAAAGAGGAGTAATTAATATTTTCAAAAAAAATTATTGTAATTCATGTTATTAACATGTTTTAAGAGATAACATGATGACGGTATTCACATATTTGGAATATGCCGATTAATATCTACTTCATATTGTTTAAGGGATTAATGAAACATTAATTTTGTTAATATATGGACTTTTATTATAATTTATTGGATCATAATATTTTGTAATGTTTATCGGGTTAAACATATATAAAATGATTTAGGTTGAACTAAGGAAGTGGGTTTAAATATTAATGTATTAGTTCACCATGTGATGATTTCAGCATACTATATAACTTGTGAAAACAATATTGTTTTGGGAAACTATTTATAAAATATGAAATGAATATTTACTATTTTATATATCTTATGATTAATTAAAATCCTAATTTAGTGTTTTAGGAATAAAAAATTCAACATGGATACTCATTTATAATAGAAATATTTTTTTTGAAAATGAACAAAGTCTAACCAAATTATGAAGTTATACCTATGAAATATTGATATATCAAGGAGGTATATTTTTATATATTCTAAGTATACATGGAAAATTAATTCATCATCTCTATGATAAAGATATTGAAGAAAAATTCTATACTAATACCATCATTTATGTTTAACCAAATGCCTCTTAACACATCATGGTTCTATTGTTTTTTGGTTATTTACCATCCTTGGAAAAATCAAATTCTTGTGATCAATAATCTCTATCACCCACTATTAATCATTGGGAATTAGTATTCTCTTCCATGTACTTGTTTTCATTTTCGACCTTTTTTCTCCTAAATTGAATCCTAGTTATGTGATTATTCAAGATGATTTTTTTATTATCAATTCACCCTTATTAGGAGTATTTTTTTATTAACCCTTTTTACAATGTTTGTTTTCAATAAGGGGTTTCCAATGAAAACCCATTGATTTCCAAAATTAATATTTAATAGTGAGGATGAAATTTTTTTAAGGGGTATAATATAGAACTCTTAGATTTACAAATCTGAACCTAAAATTCTATATCATATAGGTAATGAAACCAAAGACAATAACAGAATATAACAACGAGATACATTTTTCTATATATTTATTAAATAATTTAATACTCTTAGATATTTTACAAAAAAATATTTATTACAAATTTAACATGGAAATATGGAAACGACATAAAAAATTATATTAGAATTAGAAAAGGCTCATTGCACATGGGTTTTCATTAGTAAACCCTCATTGAAATTGAATTATCATGAGTAAACCCGCATTGCACAAGTATTAGAATGGGTAAACCCGCATTATATAGTGATTAGAATGCATAAAAACTCATTTTAAATGGATTATAATTAGTAAACCCTCATTCACCAAGGTGTATCATAATTCTAAACACTATCCAATGCATTGGAGCGCTATCAAGGACCACCTTTTATAAACATTTCATTTCATCAATATGTGTGCCCCATGGATCTTATATCCTGTAACCATTCAACATCATCAGTTCTTGAATGATTATGTAATTTGAAATAAATAAATTTATGTACCATTAAATATGTGTAGGTTAATAATGGTGAATACCCTTATTAATGAAATGGGTAAGTTATTCACTACATGATGAATTTGTCTAGGAAAATTTCAGTGTAATTTCAGCAGCATAACATCATCATATGGATTTTAATAAATTGGGTTAATGAGAGAGAAAGGGTCTCTCATTATTTATTCATTATATATACTGAATTTGGATCATGGAACATAATATACCAACATATAAAATTTAATTTATATTTAAAATATGGAAGAAAGGCATGAATAGAAATAAGAAGAGAGAAATATTTTATGGAATTTCAGCATGGTAACAAATGTAAAAAAGGCATTAATGAGAGGTAATGGGTATCTAATTATCAAAAACATATAGAGGGATGTATAGAGGAGGTGATAAATCTCACCCCATAATTTTTAATTGAAATTAAAATTGTATAACAACATATAGAAACATAAATAAATTATAATTGAAGGAATCCCTTACGGAAATTCGACATGGTAACAAGAGTACATAAGAGTTAATAAGAGGGAAAATTGAGAATGAAAGTGGATCTCATGATTTTTAAATAATATGGGAAGTAGGTATCAAATATTATAAAATTTCACAACCTAGAAATAAAAAAATTAAAATAAATAACATGAAAATAAAGCTTGGTAAATGAGGAGGGTGGTATATCCCCAACAAAATTTTAGAAAAGTAACAGCTTAGGTAAGGGTCCAAATGAGAGTGGATAAATAATACATCATTTATATAACACCAATTAGACACTAATATATTGACTATAAAATAACTCCATTATAACCATTCGAAATTATAATAACTAATTTTGAATAAGATGCATGAATGTGAAAGGAGGAGAGAAAAGTGGAGATCCCTTACCCGGATGTGTGATCCCAATGGCTTGTGAGAGGATCCAGAGAGACTTCATGGGAGCTTGGGGAGCCTTTAGAAGACTCTAGGGATTATGGGGGAAGATATTGGTCTATCTCTAAATGGTATTACTAAAGAGTAAATAGATTTAGTGTGGGTTTATATAGGGAAAGAGAGGGAACTCATTATTATTATGGTTTTGGTCAGTACACATTAAACTAATCAAAATCACAAACCATCCCATGGTTTCTGCCTAAAAGGAGTGGTATAAATTATTTATAGGCCAAGGGATGAACATATTAAAATATTAGGCTTGCTTATGTGGAGGTGAGTCACAGTCTCACTAAAATCATTTTAAAATGTTAAAATATTTTATAAGTCTTGGAGGGTCCTCAAAGAAATTATAAAAATAATTAAAAAAATATAAAACCACGCTATTTTATATTATAAAGATATATTGTTCTAATACCCATTTTATAATATTTTATTAAATCACTCTTGGGTCATTATGATGTCATAAATCAAATTATATATTTATAATGTATTTAGTTTTTACCAAAAAATCGACAGTCTCAGAATATTTAGAAAAAATAACTATTTAATAATTTTGACGTACTTTTCCAAAACAAGAATTTATTTTATCTAAATAATTTTATATTTATGTGAACTTTAACATTTAAAATAAAAACCACCATTTACTAAAAATTTATGGGTTTTAAAAACCAACAGTTTTAACCTTAATAAAAATTATATTTAGCCTCAAAAAATTTCTATAATCATTTATTATTCATAAAAGTAAATTGAGAATAATTTTTATTAAAATAATAATTATGTAAATAATTCATCAAAATAAATATAATAAAAATAAAATTTTCCTTCTTTGGTATAACAATAGAATTCTTATCAAATTGAATACTTAATCATTTATAGAGTAAAAACAATAACTATAATCATATTTTATATTTAAAAGAAGTGTTCTTAATACACTACTATAACAATGTCTTTAATAAAAACTTATTTTTATATAATTATTTATATATTTATGAATTGTACCATTTTACCTGAAAATTCAATATATCTAATTCATTATATTTTTAAAAACATTTATCATTAAAGAAATGATAGAAGAATAATTTTATTTTTAAAAGAGATTGTGCATAATGTAATTAACACCATGTTACCTAACCCTATATAAACCTACATAAGACCTTTAGGTAAGGTGTGTGATTGTGGCATACTCTTATTAAGGCTTAGATTACATCACTCGAGTGGTACACAATACTAACTTCCACTTATCCCATAGGTTATTCCATTCAAAATTAATGTGTTGAAGCTCCAATTAAGCTTAGCCAAGAGAAAATCACATTGATGCTCTGTCATTTTTGAGCTCCAAAAAATGAGAATCATATGTCTTGAGTTTACTAGATGAGGCCATCCTATCCTTTTTCTGTGTCGAAAAAATTCTTTTTAAAAACCTTAAATTTATACCACTCATGTGATCACTATTCAATGTCTATATTATCACAGGTAATGATACGTAATTTCCATTTAAATCTTGTTGGATAAAATAAAAAAAATCATGTGGTTTCTATATCCATAATATATTTAATTATGTGAAGGAAAAAAAATTTATTCATGAATGTTTCGGTCATTACAACCTTCACCCCATAAGAAATTTCACCCTTGAAATTTTATTTTCCACCTATCAAATAACTGAGGGTATCATTGCCTCATCACTTCCCCAAGTTCCCACATTTCATCTTCAAACATGTGGGTTTTCCACTACACATTGATGAGGGATATTGACATATTTCATTGAACTTCTTCCCTATGATCTAGGATATTCACCGGATTCTCTCCATAAGAAAGGTCACTCTCTTGTGGTACCACCTCTGTATTGATTACATGTGAGGGGTTATGTATGTACTTCCTCAAGAATGATACATGGAATACATAATGTACTTATGATAGGTTTTTTGGGAGTTATAATTGATATTAAACTACTCTGTTGTGATCAATGATCTCTGAAGGGGTGATGTACCATGGAATAAGCTTTCCCTTCTTCCCAAATCTCATTACTCTCTTCAATAGAGATATACAGAGGAAAACATATCTCCAACATCAATCTCTATGTCTCGTAGACGACTATAATCATATCTATTTTCTCAACTCTGAGAAGCATTAATGTGCTTCTAGTTGGTCTTAACCATGTCAACTGTTTTTTTGATCATTTATGGACCTAGAAGTTTTTGGTCTCCAACTTCATCCCAACATGCTGGTTTATTTCACCTCTTCCCATAAATGACTTCATAAAGAGACATTTGGATGCTTCATTGGAAACTATTTTTGTAATAGAACTCAACTAGAGGAAGATGGTTATCCCATCCTCCATTGATGTAAATTTATAATTCTCTCAATACATCCTCATGTATTTTGATAGTCCGCTCGGATTGGACATCTGTTTTAGGATGATAAGTCGTAATTAATTTCAACATAGTATTTAGAGAATTTTGTAGACTCTTCCAAAACATAATGGTAAATACTGAATCTTGATATGATACAATCTATAGTTGTAGTCCATGAATCCTTACCAGTTATCTTATGTATATATGTTCTATTTGATGCACAGATAAATACTCTCTAATTGCAATGAATTGTTTAGTCTTTGTAAGATGAGCCAATACAAACCATATAGCATGTTTTCTTTTGTATGCCTTGGGATGTCTGGCAAAAAATTCCCAGGGGGATTTTCTCCCATTTCTATGTCGGTATGGATAAGGGTTGCCACATACCATTAGACTTCTTTCTCTCAGCCTTCACTTGCAGAAATTCAGTGAACTTTGATGTATACCAAGAAATCCCCTTCAACGTTGTATCCCACCAATAATTCCCTTAATGATCATCACATCTCATTTGGTTTCCTGGGTGAATGGAGAAATTTTAACTATGTGCATCATCCAAAAGTTCATTATTTAACACCATATTTGATGTAAGAAATATTCTTTCTCCAAATTCTCACAATACCATCTTCATTGACATTGAACTCCAAGGATTTTTCTTTTATGATAGTTTCCACATTATTTGTCAATATTTTTAGCATCATTTAACCATTAAAAAAGAGATGGTTGAGAAATAATCTGTGAATGGATTGATGATGATCCATTATTTATTATTCCCATGTCAAACTTAATAAAATATAAGAAGATTAGATACTATTGAATTCTCATCATTGATAAAATAGTTGGTTCCTTTCTATATAAAGCATCTTCCACCTTGTTCACTTTCATAGGGGTTGTAATGGATTGAGAAGTGATAGTATTTGAAAATCTCTAATAGCCATAATTGGAAGATGTTAAACACTTTCAATTTTAATATATTCTGGAGGTTTTTTTAATCCATATATATTTCACACTTCTCCCCAAAGAGAAAATGTTGCCTGATTTTTGACATAATGATCATTTCTATTAACTCTATATCATGTGTGGGATTGTATTTCTCATTCATTATAAACTACCTTGAAGAATAGGCATTTTATTTTTCTTTTCGATCAAATTACATTAAAGGAAAACTTAGAAAATTTTCAAGAAGAACGTTCACAAAAACATTGGCAAGTGATTCAACACTTATAGTTTTTTTTCACTAATGATTTAATATCATTTCGTAGTGGGGAATCAGTGTACTTAAAATCATAAAATATATACTAATAGTAAATTAATTTAAATAAATTATGACATACACAACTTTTGAGTAGTAGTTACACATGATTCATTCATCATTATGCATATTAGCATTGGACTTTTCATGCTCCCTTGATCATGCAGATTGATGATGTTCATCATGATCTTAGACCCTTGTAATAGAGAATTTTCTTGGGTAATTCCAAACTTCTACAAATTTATGACATAAAACTGGGTAAGATTCCTCAGATGGAAACTTGGTTCTACCCATCAAATTATCCTTTCATTCATGGAAAGTGGATACCTTGTACCCTTCTTTTACACACTTAAAACATCTCATAGCCCCCATTGTGACATTTCCTAGGGTGCCTCTTTCCAGACCTGCTGCATGAAGGAAATTCAGACTTCTACACCATATCAACTTTAGCATATGGACATTATTGATATTTCATCATCCTCTTCCTTTATATCCATGGGAATTTACCAATGTGACAATCTGTTATCATGATTTTTTATAGTTGGTTTTGCATAATTACAATATGTCCTATATGAGCTCCAATTTGATTGGGAATCTCATTGTGACATTAATCACATTGGATTTCGCATCAATTATCATCCATATTTCTCATATTACTAAACAATGGATTTAATAAAAGAAAAATTAGGGATGGTTATCTTAAATAGTTTAACACATAAAAGGTAATACAATGACATTATATGGATAACCGATATATTAAATATATCCCCATAACATATTAATATCTACGATTATTTCTAATTTTTCCATTATCGATTTCGTAATGTATATTGTTATAGTCTTTTTATGTCCCTTAATAACATTTTGTACTATAGTTATGAATTTCCCAATGCATATCCCCCCATGAGTGATGAACCAAGAGTGAAGTAAGGC
This sequence comes from Viscum album, assembly GCA_963277665.1. NCBI lineage: Eukaryota > Viridiplantae > Streptophyta > Magnoliopsida > Santalales > Viscaceae > Viscum > Viscum album. The sequence goes on along the minus strand of OY728143.1, from coordinate 47,831,981 downwards.
ATGTTGTCTCATACTTTTTCCTATTCGAGTCTAGCTAAATTCAGTGTTTTTGTGTTTTACCTCAAGATACATATGTTCCAGATCCACATATTGTTGTTCATATATAAACATGGATGTATTTTTTTGATAACCCATGTACTCTATACTAACAAAAATTTAGGGATTTGTTTCTTATACTCAGTCTTATCCATAAGAATTTCAGTAGGGTTTTGTAATCCTAATCCAAAAAATTACTAAACCTATCATTTTATACCAACTAAAATAACCCTACTCGTTATTAGAAATTTTAACATGATTCATTACATAGACTTTCACTCGAGACAATTTCGAGGATCTAGAGGTCTAATGTCTTGGGAAATAAAGAGCATTACATGAAAAATTAAGACATAAAATACAACATCATTACTGATAACTTCTTTTACATGACCACAACATTCATTCATACTTAACATTGCATGGGAAAACCTGAGTACATACATAATCAAAGGGCAAGATATAAATCCCAGTACATAAGTAAGCAAGGAATAATAAGAAGAACACGGTACATGTATGGAAATAATCATATCAATGGAGCATAAAAAATGAACATAAATGCATTGTATAACCTGATTATCAAAACCTGGAAATGTGGAAACAACATAAAACATGATATTAGAACGATCCAAGGCTAATTAAAAATGGTTTATCATTAGTAAACCCTCATTTTACTTCAATTAGCATGAGTAAATCCTCATTGCGCATGAATTAGCATGAGATACCCTCATTTGATATAGATTAACATGATTAAACTCTAATTAAACAAGGATTAGCATGAGTAAAATGTAATTTCACTTGGGGTATCATAATACTAAACATTACCCAATGCATTGGAGCACTATGAGATGGAAACCTTTATAATCATTTCATTTCATGCATTAGTGTTCCACATGAGTCATCTAGCATGAAATAATTCAACATCATAAGTTATTTCATAATTTGAATTGATGAGAGAGAAAGATGGGTCTCATCATTTATAAATGAAATAGACAGTTAGGGTATCATGGAACATAATATCCCAATATATGAAATTTTATTTAGATGCATAATATGGAAGAAATACTTGAATGGAAATAAGAAGAGTGAAATAATTTATAGAATTTCGGCCTGGTAATGGGTGTACACGGAAAGAATTAATCAGAGATAAAGGGATATATAATCATTATAAAATAAGTAGATAATTATGGGGTAGGTGATAATTCATACCCCAAAATTTTTTATTGAAAATAAAATGGTATAAAAACAAAATGTGACTTGGATAAAAATGAGAAATCAACAAATCCCTTACCAAAAATCTGCATGGTAATGATAGTACAAAAGGGTTCATAAGATGAATAAATTTGAGAAAAATGGAATCTAATTATTTTTAATGTATATTAGAAGTATGGATGATATTAATTAAATTTCACAAAATAAGAATAATATAAATTAAAATACATAACATTAATTAAATTCATCGTTAAAGAGGAGGATGGAAGATCCATTATGAAATTTTGGAATACAAACGGCATAGGTTAGACGCAAAATGAGGAAGGATAAATGATTCATTATTCAAATAACATCAAATATAATGTAGTATAATTATTATAAAATAATTAAATTATAACCATTCTAAAATATAATAATTAATTTCAAATAATATTCTTGAATTTGAACGTAGGAGGTGAAAGTGAGGATCCCTTACATGGAACTGTGATCTCAAAGGCTTGGGAGGGGCTTGAGAGAGGCTTCTTGGGAGATTGGGGGAACCTTTAGGGGAATCTATAAAGTCTGGTTCATAGTTTTTTAAATCTCAAAATGGTTTGAGTGATGTGTAATTAATGGTTTTGGTGGGTTATATAGGAAAAAGAGGGAATTCCTTGTTATTTAGGTTTTGGACCCTACACAATAAACTAATCAAAACCAAAAACCATCCCATGGTGTTTTCCCGTGGTTTTTGAAATATGGGAGTGGTATAAAATATTTTATAAGTAAAAGGACCTATAATATTAAAATATTATTTTTTCTAATGTGAAGGTGAGTCACACTCTCAAGGAAATTATTTTTGAATGATAAAATATTTTATAAGTCATGGAGGGTCCACTAAGGCAATATAAAATAAATGAAAAAAATATAAAATAAAATTATATTAAAGTTAAATCATATATTGGATGATTATAACTTCTATAGTATTTTATTACATCACAATATCGTCATTATGATGTCATAAAGCACATTATATATTTTTATGGTATTTAATTTTTACCCAAAAAATCGATTATCTCAGAAAATCATGAAAAATTAACTAGTGGATAATTTTGATGTACTGATTTCAAAAATAATCATAATTTTATCTAAATAATTTTATAAATATGTGTATTTTCACTTTTAGAATAAAAACATTCATTTATTGAAAATTGACATTTTTTGAAAACAAATATTTTTTAACATTATTAAAAACTATTTTTGACTTCATAAATATAATATAATATTTTATTATTAAAAATAGTTATTTTATAATAATATTTTATTTAAATATTTATTATTTCAAAAATCATTAATTTATCAAAATAATTTCTTTAATTACAAATACACTTTAACTTTTATCGTATGAAATTATAATTCCAATCAAACTGAATACTTCATCTTTTATATGGTAAAAAAAATATAATCATAATTAATAATTTAATGTACTCTTTTTGTAACACTATTATAATTACATTATTAATAAAAATTTATTTTAAAATAAATATTTATATATTATGTAATAGTTCTGTTTTACCAAAAAAACAATTTATCTAAATCATTATATTTCTAAGAAAAACTATTCTCATAAAAGAATTGATAGAATAAGAATTTTATTTATAGAAGGTATTACAAAATAAGTAAATAATAACATGTTACATAACCCTTTATAACAGCCACATAAAACTTAAGAGTAAGGTATGATATTGTGACAGATTCTTGGGGCTGCTCGGATAACATCACTCAGGTGGTAATCAATATTAAATTCCACCTTTACCATTGGAGATTTCGTTCATGCTTAATGTGTTGAAGATTGGCTTGGGCTTGGTCAAGAATGAATCCTAGTGACACTAACTACTTTTTAATCTCTAAAAAATGTGCTTCATATGGCTCGAGTTTACTAGATTGGGCCATCCGCTCATATGACATTGTCAAAAAAAACCCTTCTTAATTACTTAAAATTTATACTGATCATAGTTCAACAATTATATTTACAACTGTAATGATACTTAACATTTGTTTAATTCTGATTCAATAAAATAAAAAATGAGTGTTTTTTCAATATGCATAATATATTTAATTAAATAAATGAAATTTTTTTCCCTGAATGTTTGGGTCATTACATATCTTATAATGTAAGAAACACTATGTTTGAATGAAACATGATACTCTATTAGAATATTATTATAAATATGAACATTATATCTGAACCATTATGATATCGAGTATGAATAGTGAAAATAAAATTATGAAATTTTTTTGTTAGAAATGAAAAAAAATTCATAGCTTATCTATATTTGAGAGTTAAAATAAGAACGTTTTGAAGGAAAAGGATTAGTTTTTTGAGAACATAAACTTTTCTAAAATAATTATTAGTTGTGCCTTGTAAACATAATTAAAAATTTACTTATAACCTACATAGAAAATTTATTTAAAAAATAATCATGCTTTATAAAACCTACATTTTAAAATTACATTTGGATTATTTTTTTGAATTTTTCAAAAAAAACAACTATTTAGTGAATTTTGAAAAATAAAGGATTTTAATTTAAAAAGTAATTATAGTTCAATTTATTTATGAAGTTAAATTATATAATAAACTTGTTTTAATTAAATATTTGTTCAAGTATATATCAATTAATTTAATTTATGTCAATATAATCATTTTCATATTTAATTTTGATATAAATGCTTTAAAAACCTTTGAACAATTCTTCTTTGAAAACCTACTTTCTCATTGGGACTGTGAGATTTATTTTAAATAAAATATTTCCACTTATTTTAATTTAATATAGAATAATGGATTCCATACATGAAATCAAAATATTTTATATCATTTAATAAAGATAATATAATTTTCAACCTTAATCAAATGTGAGAACGTCAAATTATTTACTGTTGTTATGGAAAAAATGGAGGTACTTGTGATTAAACATCAATTATATGGGTTAGAATGTCCAGAAAAAAATATCTATAATCTATTTTCAAGAAATATTTAGACTCTATAACGTCTAAGTGTCTATAATAGCCTATTTTGACACATTTTGAATGTAAAAAGTTTGGGTACACCTTTTTCATTCAAAAAAGTACATGTGGACACTCACATCCCTTATAAAATGACACCAAATCAACATTCTTCTTCATGCCTTCATTATTTTTTTGTCCAACCAATACATAAAATATATCATACCAAGATCCATAAAGTCATCATATAGACATTTTTTGGTAATAATATAATAATAGTAAATATTTTTGAGGAAACATAAGGATATTTCTTAAAGAATATGTATTATTCATTAATGGGAATTTATTTTATATTTATTCCTTCACATCCATGAATTTATATTAAAATATGTTGATATATTAAAATATTTTTAATAAATATGCTTATATGTTGTTATATTATATTATTGACATTCACCCATCACCATTTTCATCATATGGGTTATAAAATCATCATTTCTGTGTATGGCATACTACCACTTCTCAAAGTGATGTAATTTGTTTCTCCATTACCACATCTCATGATTGTTTATTACGATGAATATTAAGTAAAAATATTAAATTTATAACATAATTATACCTATGGAGTAGTCATATGATATATGACTTTTATTTTCCTGTTGGTAAGAGTTCAGTAATGTTTCATATGTGTATGATACACTATAGCCTCACGGAATGATGTAATTCATTTTTCACTAAAACAATCCATTTAAGGTAATAAAAATATATTTAATAAATATTTGGTATATTACATATATAGTTATGATATTCAGGAAATATTTTTGATTATTAATTGAGAATATATAATTTTATTTAATTCTTTTTCACTCACAAAAAGATTATAACATCATTCAGGTAAGTTTGGAATACAACCTTCCCATTGTAATGGGAATAACTATTCATCATTGCACCACATGGATGATATATATATGTATAATCAGAGAAATAATATTGTATTTATTATATAATTATCATTCTGAAAATATATAATATTACTTACCTTAATTCAATACTGGTCTTTGAAAAATCGAAATCTTACTCATGCAACTATGAGCCCCTAACATCGCTATGATCGTATCATACATCATTTTTCTGGATAATAATAAATTATTGGATTTAAAAGTTAAATTGATTATTTTTTTCATGATTATTATTTTATATATGATTTAACTATAAACTATTCACAAGAACTAGATCTTTTATAACAAACCCTGATGGAGAAAAAAAGGCATTTAACACCTGAAAGAGGGAAAATAAAAAATATTATTAGGGGACGAGATATAAGATGTTATTTAAGGACAATATATAATGTTTTAAAAATTAATATGGTTCTTTAATATGTTACAAACATGTTCAAAACCAATATACATTAAGTAAAATCATTGTCAACAAAACCAAGCGTGAGGTATCAGACTTCATCTAAATTTACATTCATCGGGTCATATGGTAATGACATGAACACAATTTCTTTTATGTGGTTTATTGAATATTAATTTTACATAGTGTATACTGATTCACTCATTATTCATGTTATTTGATGTTTCAATAAGAATTATTTCATCTAAGGGGATATGATTTGAGAATTACCAAGTGTTTAATGTTACTTTATAGTCCTTATTTATTTTTGGATTAATATCATTATCTTGAAACAATAACATTATTATGATCATTATTAATCCTTCTATTAATTACTATTAAAAATCCTTATTATCATGAGGTAGTGGGACTTCTCAACAAATATCACTTGATTTATCACTTTTCCATTGACAAATACTTTATTATTTCTCGGCCAATAGCCTTGAGAGTTTGTAACGGGTTCTCCTTTTATCTATTTTATTGGTATTATGAGTTGAACATGAATCATGATACTTCAATGAAAGGATCTATTGTTATGTTTCCCAAAAAAACTTTTGACCTTTCAAAATACCTCAATATTATGCATCATTGAGAACATGGTAGGTTGATATTTGTGCTCTAATAATACGACTGATGTAGTATGTCACCCAATTTCACCACTTATTTGTGTTGAAGTATATGTGTTAAGACCACCAGTGGAGTGGATATGGATTTTGATTAGAGAAGAATTCAAATTTAAAATGATGTCATTTTTGATTATTGTGTTGAGTTTTTCATGGTCTGTAATCTATTGTGGAATTCATTGCAATCCTACTATTGGGTATTGAGGGACGGGAAAAGTGTGCTCGATGTTGGACAATATCTTCTTGAAGTGTCCTTTATTGACCCACCTGTATACCACCTGTAAACCAGAAATTCATGTTCTATTACCATCCATAAGTAGGTAAGACTAATCAATCCTAATCCAAATGAAGTTGGCACATTCTATAGGCTACGAAATAACTTTTCTATGTGTATTCCACCAGAGTTATTTGTTTTGGGTCAAAGGATACCGGTATAGAAGATTATTTTAAATATGAGGCCTTTTATTATATGATTCCTCCTTATTAATAAGTTTTCCATATTGGATATGGATATGAGGAATTGGAAAAAAATGTAGGAAATCATATATATATAAATTAACAGATGTGTTACAGAAGTGTTTAGGTATATGGGAAAGAGAAAAATATAGATGGATCTTGTCCTTGAATAACATTAATAATCATTTCAATGGTTTGGTAACTGATACTAATGATAAAGAGCCAATTGGTTCAGGGTGTTTCTTAAGAACAATGTCAAGAGAGGGGATAGTGATGGCCAAATCATGGAATACAGTGAAAAGGGGGAATCCAGTAGAGGGTTTCACAGTACAATGAGGAAGAATAGGGCGAAAAAAATAGGGACCCTAGTGGTTTCATTGTGAGCAAGAGGACGATATCCAAAGGACACAAGGAATATTCATATCATTAAAGGCCTATGGATATAAGATCATCTAAAGATGAAGGAGTAATGTAATAGAAGGTAAGTCATCTAAAATGAACAGTTGAAGGTGGTCAACATGAATTTGGTCAGTGGACGTGAAATGGTTATAGGTCGTTACTCTAAGGATCATGTTATAGAAAAGAATACTGATACGATTGCAGAATGATCTCAGATCTAGGATGAAATAGCGGTTTTTGTTGATCCTCGAACTTATCCATAGTGAATTTTTCAATAGGAGAATGATGTTGGTGATGTTTCGTTACTAAACATGGTTGGATTATTATGCGATATAGATATAAAAAAAATGGAAAACTCATGTGATATTATTATGAAATTAGAGGAATAAATTATAGAGGTGGTCTTGATTATTAATTATTCTATTAAGGATACATAAAGGATGAATGGGATACTAATCCACTTGGACACAAACAAGGAGGATGGTGATTGGATCAATAAGCAACATTTAATAATGACTAGAGGCTTCAAGGATAATTATCTAACATTGGAAGAGTTATCGATATCATGGGTAAAATTTTCCAATAAATATTATGAAATTATCAATGAAATTCAATATATAAATATAATAGAACATTCATAAAAATTTTATAAGTCGGATGCATATGATACATTCAAGATATCCTTTAAAAAATCATCCATCTATAATAGTATTTTATGCTTTTGGTTGAATATGATGGATTCACACTTTTTCTATAAAATTTTTTTATTATAAAAATTTAACATTTAGTTGTCCAAACCATATCATTATTTACTCAGTAGTTTGATACTATCTTGTGAAAGGTATTTTTTATTGAGGTATCATATTCATTAGACATTACATCCAATAAATATGAGTTTAATTCATTATTAATTTAGTTTTTGTTATTTATTATATATTTAGAATTATATAATCTTTAAATGTATTCCATTATATGATAATTTAATAAATAGATTATGTTCCTTGTTAATTTTTACTATTGTTTCATGATTGATCCCACTATACATAACCACCAATCTTAATTTGGGATCAAAAAATATTTTTCAACCTTTCCAAAGATTCCATGATGTGTACTATGATGGTTGTGTAAGGATAATCTTGAAGGAATAATTTTATTCTTAGAAAGTAATGTAGTAAATCGTGTTTTCAACTATAATATGGGACATAAGTATGAATCCAGTTTAACAATAGTAATAAACTATTTTTTTATTTTGGAAGAGATTCCATGTATCTTATGAAAATGTTATTTAGAACAATGATATCTGGGTTATTGGTGTTAGGGGAACCATATATTGTATCATAATTATGTTTCATAGAATCCATGGGAATTAGATTTATGAAAGCATATATTAAGGAATATAACCCTCTAATATTTTTTTCATTGTATGTATAAAAGAAAATACTATGGTTTTGGAAAGTGTTGTCTAGGGTTTGTATCTCAGGGGGGTGAATAGAGTACTGAATAAAAATATTTATAAAAAACTGGGAAAAATAAAATTCTCTTGTTAATTTGAAAATAGACCAATTAAACAAATAAGATGATCTATATGTGACTTTATCTTTTTAGATAATTCTTTAAGATTGATTTGGTCTTCATTAAAAAAATATGTAACAGTACGTTCACCATTGAAATCAATCTACTCAATCAAAAATATATTTAAACACTAATTAAGGTTAAATATCAATGTAGTGAATTTTTTTAAAATAGATTTAATTAAAACCCTGAACATAAAGTATATGAAAACAAAATCATATATAAGAAATTGATATAAAAGTATTAATATCAAGATAAGACTCAGTCCTGTCCCCTTGGAAATCAATGGCTTCCAATAATTTTATATAAAATAAAAATTTATTCACAACTTGGAATGGGTATACAATAGTTAAAAAACAACTAAGTCCATAAATATACTTCTTATACAGTTATTATGGGATTGAAAAAGATAAAAAGACACACATGGACCTCTTACACATTAATCATGGGAGTAAAAAACATAATAATAGACACATTGACCTATTCCATATTAATCATGGGAAACCTCTATAAAGTGTATTGAATAATATATCTAATTATATTATAAAATAATGTAGTATATAGTGTGTGTGAGTGTGTTATTATAAATATAGAGCACACACACTGATCACAATGTAAAGGTATATAAGCCCGAAGAAAAAGTAAAAGATATAGAAACATCAAGTTCCATTATATGATATGATATACATATTTTGACCCCATTAATATTATTCGAAATGTATCTAAATTTAACTTTATGAATGTTGAGATATAATAGAGTTTTCTGAACACTTTTTTATGGATGTAGAATGTACTGTTAGAGGTTTGTGTTGTTCACTTCTACTACATTAGATCACCAGTTAATTTGCTTTATGTAGGGCCCAAAAATCATATTTTTACCCTGAAATGTTTATCTCTCAGTCACTATATGTATCATAGTTCACAATTATTTATGAGATTATGTATCTTCTACATATAAAGGAGTCTGTAAACTCTTTTATCAATACTATGATTGACTATCCATGTAGGAAACAATCATCTATATATCCAAAAATATCGTACTCATGGGGGATTCATTATTATATCAATATCTGCAAAATAATTTATAATAATCATGAAAAACACTTATCCTTAAATTTCATAGTATAGTATTTAGAGGGACTTAATTAAAACTAAGAATAGACATTGATAGTGATTATTTTGAATAGTGAAAAGTATCTGGTGTAATCTTGATCTAGCGTTGATTATGTCAGGCGGTGGCAGAGTCTTGACATGAGTCTTATGAATAATGAGAACATCTAGTGTTGTGTCAAGGTCAAGTGGTATCAAATATTGATGGTGGGTCTTGCCAACAATGACTCATCTTGCTATTAAGTCATTCCAAAACATATCTGAATTATTATTTTAGTGGTGAATCATCCATAAATGGGTTCAATTATGAGGGTGTGTGTTTTCAAAACATTTACATTTTTCCATATCGATGGAAGGTTACCTCAATGGTGATATGTTTCATGTGGTGATACTTTCTTAATATCAAATCAATATCAATGGTGAGTCATACTTAGTCAAATTTCTCTAGTCATCATTGTATTATAATTTGATATAATAAAAAAATAATACTAATTTGAATCATAATAAACATGATATTGTGATATTTAAATAAAAGAGTAAAAAAAGTCCAGCTTTTGATGATAAAAAAATCAGGTAATTTTATAAATATGGAATTTGATATAATGCATTTCCTTTTATAAAAATGAAATCAATGAAAATTTATATTATTAGGAGAATACTGATATATAAAATCAAGAAATAAATTCCATATTTTCCCCCACCATTGACATAATGTTAATTTAAAACATCAAAGTTAGAGAAGCAGTATATAAAGAAACATAATAAGAATAAGTAGAGAAGTTTCATTTATAATAGATACAGAATGTACAGTTAATTTTTTTCAAAAAGTTTATAAAAAACATATTAAAATATAATGTTTCATGATATGAACACTTTTTGGGATTGTTTTAGGGTTATGAAGTACTTTCCCCTTCCCTTTATCTGATGTAGAGGTCTTAGAATTATAACATTACAGCTATAGGAAAAGTTATCGGAAGATCTTTAAGAGAATGAGGTTATGTGATGATGATTGGTCTGAGGTTCTGAAGTGATTCTTTGGAGGAAAGAGTGAAAGGATGTAAATGGAAAGTCATGGGTATATGTGGATATATGGTAAAACAAATACTAAAAAATCTGGACTAGTAGGAGAGGTCAGATGTTCTGTTACTAAAATGGCCTCACGATCCACAACATAAGTACTATGAACATGCAGAAATGGATTCATAAGATTTATTAAATATATGATTATGTTTCCAACTATGTTCATCGAAATATATATGTCTTAATTTCAGTCATGAATAAATAAACAACTAGATTCATGATCATTAAAAGATTTACATATACATAGAATGATATTTTCAGTATAGGTATCCTTATATTTTCTTCCAGAAATACAAAGTGAGAATTCATTGAAATCTTGGTGAAACTCCTAGACTAATTTTACTCGATAGATTTTGTTTTTGTTTTTTTAATCCTTCATTTTATTTCTCATACCCTTTAACCAAAATGACTAAATGATCACTAAAATATCCAGTCATTGATAGAGTCTTCTAAGGATGGTCAAGAAGACTATAGGAAGTATAGGCGGCATGAATCTCTTCTCTGAAAACATATATGATCATCTAATCATCGAAAGGAGTAGTAGAAGTAGAATTTATTGATGGAATATTATCTATATAATCAATAATATCATCAATAGAAGTGGTAAATGTAGTTATCATCCTATCCACGAAAACTTTTGAGGCTTCTTATCACATGAAGGACATGTATTTGAAATTTAAACTTTCTGGATGTGGTGTGACATTTTAGATTTAATATGTTTTGTCACAATTTATAAAAACATTCATTATTTACACATGAAATATTGAAATATGTAATTTTATTTCTCATAAACATACTAAAATCATAAAGAACATTTCCCAATATTATTCCATCTAACCTCTAGTAACTCCATCCACTAGCACTGGTTGAAGAACAAGTACAACCAGTCTCTCAAATTAAAATCATTATAACATAACCTAAAAATTAAATTCTGAAATAAATATCTCTTAAGATATATTAACTCCCATAGATTAATTCCACTATTATTTGGTGGACTCAAATAAATTTTGTCTCGTTCGTCAAACATTGGGTCCATCCATCGTTCTGAATATTTAACAGGAATGTCAACAACTGTACGATTTCAATCAATAGACACAATCAAAACTATAAAAAAAAATAAGAGGCCTTAATATGTCATTTTTACTTCACCTGGTACATCATCAATAAGAGTGTCAACTCCCAACTACTTATTAACAAAATTATCAACCACATTAGTAACCATCATCTGCTAAACCAATAGTTATTCTATATCATTCTTCTCATCAATCATCTAAATATCTTCTGTAGGAATATGAATATCATCAATAGTAGACTCAACATGAGGACTATAAAGACATATAAATTCCTCTCCCTTATCTGATTCATTTAAGCTTTTATTTTTTATTTCAAAACATATCTATCTAGTTTAGGTCTCACTTCATATTTAGAACGAGGTTCTAGTATATCAGCAATAGGTTCTTGAGGTATTTTCCCATCCCCATCTTTTATTTTCCCAATGGGATCATATAGGTCATATCCTATATTATTATCATATTCATCTTTATATTCATTATCATTTCCATTATCATCATATTTTTCTACTTTCACTTCATCTTCTCCATTTTCATTTTCCTTAGACAGTTAGGATGTAATATTGAACTGATATTCACTTTATATTTTTTATTATACTTAATCATTAAATTATTTTAGTAGTTTGTCTCTTTTGGGGAGTGACTTATACTTACTAGGTGCTCTATATGTAATATGAGATGATTCCCATGAAAAATATGGTTCAATTCATTTTTCTAATGGAAATTCCTCCTCTTAATGTCTACTAATAGTATCATATTACTCCTCATTAGAATACTTGACGACTTCTTGTTACAATTCAATATAAACATGGTCATTCAGTCTTAATGAAAGTCAATAATGTTGAAATCAACATATTATATTTCTTTATCATCGACCCATTTCATTTTACATGGATGTCAAATTATACTCATCTTTCTACATACTATCCTAGTAATGAATGAACCACTACAGTCTACTAAGGATTCATTATATTTACCAACCTAACCTTTGGATTTTAACATTGTCGAAATAAATATAGAATATATCAATGAATTTTATATATAGGTGTTCTTACTCATCTCTACCATTTGAAGCATCAAATATATTCACAAATTGGTCTTCACATTTATTTTCATAAGGATTAAAAGGTAAACATCATATTACCCAAATTAAAAAATTCTCATTTTATAGTAAAAATCAGGTCATGAATGACCTCAAAAATCTATATGCACTAACCATCAATCTATGATCTAATCTGTCTTCAAACCATTCCATTTCTAGTCAACTCAGATAAAAATATTCTTAAAATAAATAATCAATATAATCTAGAATCATTATCTAGTAATAATTTTATAATACTTCATGTGGAACCTCTAACAATTTCACATCATCTTGAAAAAAAATAATTTCAACAATTTTTTATAGTTATCACACAATATTCATTATCCTCAATGTTATTCTCCACAAACTAGAAACAATTATATACCAACCTCATATATAATGGTATTTTGTTTCAATAGAACCAATTCATTGATCCTTGGTTATATATAATATAAACCACTAAAGACATACTCAAATAAATAAACTATTATTGAACTTATATCTCATGAATAATAACCCAACTCAAAAGCTTGGGATTTAGAAATCTAATGTTACAGTTGAATGAAATGAACCCCCTTTATTCTTCATTATTGAATGTGACTCATCTAGATAATAATCATAATTACACATCATTAAATCCATAGATAATGGATTTATTGGTTCGGTCAAAATAGTGGTAAGGAAATATGTTGAGAGAGAATGGACCTGAAAAGGTCTCAATAGTAAATCCACAAAGGATTATGGTAAAATTATGATATAGAAAAATTTATATCATTTTGGGAAATTTAGGTATTCGTGAATAAAAATTATTAATGAAAAGTTAAGTCAAATATTTTAATTGAATAAATACCTAAATAAATAAACAGTTCATATATTAAATAAATTATGGCAGCATAAAAACATACAATCTGAAATTTGACAATGAGGGAAAAGTTTATAACAGTAATAAAAATCAACAGTGCGAAGTTTCAATGGAGAAAAAAATCACAATGGTGAGAAATCACAATGGTGAAAGCCACAATGGTGACAAATTTATAATGGTGAGAATTAATTATTGTGAGAACTCAGAATGGTGAGAAATCACAGAAGTGAAAAATCCAAATGGTCAGTCCCCAAAAATTAATCTTAATTGAAATTATTTAAAAATGAATCATTTTGATATAGTTAATTCTCTCAAAATTTAATTGATATTTGAATATATCAGCAAGATGATGTTCTGTAACAATTTATTCAATATTGATATGACATTTTTAAAAATGATCTATCAAAATGTGATGTCTTACACTAATATTATATGTTCTCGAATTTGATATGGTATTAAATGAAATATTTATAACACGGGTGTTGTCAAACATCAATGGGTCATTTAAGAATTGGTATCTATATTATTGTAATGTCAGTTTTATCCCAAAAACTATTTTCATAACAACTACCTAAAGATATGTATTTAGATTTAGTAGTATACAGTGTAACCGAATTTTGATTCTTACTACACTATGAAACTAGTTACTTGACTAAAAAAGGATATACTCTAGAGGTTCGTTTTTATCTAACTTACATCAACCTAAATCATCATCTAAATATAAAACTGAGTAAAATTATTTTTATATTGTATATAAAATCTCTAAATTAGTTGTATATAGAAGGTATTTGAAAATACTTTTTTATAGAAACCAATTGTGACAATTTTTGGTTGAACATGAAAATGATGACATATATACATGTTAAAAATAATTTCCAGTTGGCTAGAAGTTATGTTGAGAAGACATACAATCATACAACTATAACTAGTTGATTAACTATTTTTGATGTTTTATTATGAGCCAACTTATAGGTGGAACACATAAGAGTATCACTATAAATAACTTTATCCAAATTAAAATGTTTTAAACGATCATTAGTATATTTATATTGATTGAAAATAATTCCTTCATTATTTTGAAAAATATGAAAACCGAGAAACAATTTTAGTTAACCCATAAATGTCAATTAAAATTCATTTTTAATTATTTTTTAAAACGTACAACATAAATAAATTCATGATAATCCAAAAAAATATCACCTTAATAAAAATGAATTAATAAAACATAATATTTATTTTTTTACAAAAATGGGAGGATTACATATACATTGGGGGAAAACATTTTAAATTAGAAAGGAGGTGAGCTTATCTTACAATTATTTAAAGATAGTTTTAAACCATATATACACTTTATTATTTTACAAATAATATTTTGAAAATGGGAATTTTAATGGCCATGAGGTTTATGAACAAAAAAAATACTCAATTTTATATACATTTAAGAATGCACATTTTAAAACCATTTTATAAATATTTAAATCTATATGAGAATAATAGGAAATGAGTATTCTAATAGATTGAATTCTGGATTCTAGTGAAATGGTATTTTCATAGTCTATTTCTTTATATCAATTATATCCTATTGTAACTAGTCAAAATTTTTTTCATACAATACCGCCAAATTCATCATCAATGTTTCTAAGAAACCAATTTGTTCCTATATTTAGGTTGTCTTTAGGTCTCTCCAAAAGTTCTCATATATTATTTATTTCTAATTAACTGATTTATTCTATTATTTCCAACTAACATAATTCCCCATTAATAGTATCATTGATGTTCTTAGGTTCAAGATTTTACAATAAATATTGATATTCATCATTATTTTATACTTAATCTCTAGTGTTTATAGATCAATATAGGACTCTAATTATAGTATCTATATTAAGTAAGTTATGAATCTTGAAAGCTCTAGAAAAATATTTGTATGTTAATTTAGGGCTCTCTACATGTTCAGGTACATGTTCTGAATGTTCAATAGAACTATATAATTCTTCTTCTTACATGAAAGTATAATTATTAAGATATGTATTGATTTTTAAATAATGTGAATCAACCTCAAGCTTATTTAAATGGTTATCAGGATCATATGGACCTGTCTATTCAAATTGTACATAAATAGACTCATCATTTGCCTAGATCCTTTTATTGAAAACTCTATAAGATTTATTGGATGTTGAATAACAATAAAAAATTCCTTCATCGAATTTATAGTAAATTTTTTTCATATTATCCATGGTATTAGTAATAAATAAATATTAACAAAAAACTATAATGTAACTAACTTTAGGCTCTCTGCTATTCCATTTGTAATTGGGGTATGCATTAATATTGTTCTAATAAAAACTCTATTGATTATATAATAAGATATTTAAATTTTCTATACTGTACAAAAGAATACTAGTGAGTTATATTTATTTAGAATAGTCTAGGATACCTTTTGATGTGTTATATTTATTATTTCTATAACTCAATTCTGTTGATGGGTACTTAGATAATAGAAGTTATGAATATATCCATTTTGTGATAAAATAGATAGATTGTATTGACTTTTAAACCCACAAAAATGGTAACTAAATAATGTCTTAATTATATATACGTTATATTTCTCCACATAACTAGTGTATTTGGTTAATTAAGAAAAGGTTTCACTCATATGTTCTAAAAATAAAACCCATGAATAACTAGAAAATTCGTATACAAGTACATAGACATAATGTATTCCATTTAGAATAGAAACACCAGACGGTTGAAATAAATCCAAATACACCAAATAAATATGTTGGGAGGTTTAAAATTTTTATTTTCATTAAAATAAATTGTGTGTTGTTTACTTTCGTGGAAGGAGTTATAGGCTTTCAAATTTGAGAACTCACTATTTTGGTAGATCCTTGAATAACCCTTTTATAATAATTTTCCTAAGTTAGGGATAATTAATGTGTCCTAGTATCGTATTCCAAATATATGATTCATTATAAAATTCACTCAAGAAGGAAAATATTTTAGAAATTATTTAATTAGGATTAAAAACATAAACGCATTTTCTCTTTGAAGCAGTAAGAACTCAAGCATCATTAGAATAACAAAAATAAATGATTTGTTTTCCAATTTATTGTGAAAAACATCATCACACAATTGTGAGATAGTAGGAAAACAATATTTCAATCAATAAAAATTGTAATTTGGAATATAATATAGATTTAGTGTTACTAATTTATCCATGTTCTATGATTTTCCATTTATCATTGTAACCGAAGGTGGCATGCCCACCATCCAACTTTATTAAGATCATAAAACATTATTAGTCTCATATTATATTCCATTAACATACACAATCCAAGTACCAAGGAAATTTATAGGTGTTCATCAATCTGATTTCCTATGCAAAAAATTATAAAACTAATGATTTTGGTAAGATTATTTTCTTGTGTCAAGATGTTTTATTAATCATGACTTTAGAGACCAAAAGGGTTTACTAAGTCTCTTATAAAAATAATTATTATTTTTAAATGAATACATTAATTGATCTATTAGAAAAACAAATAAAAGTATAACTTTTATAATTATATTCTGGTAAATATTTTTTACTAACAATTATTCTCTATCCTTATTGAAATCCAAGAATTGTAACGTACTATATAAAAAACTATTTTCCTAGAATATATGTCAGTTTTTCTCTTCCATTAGTAAAAGTTTCTAAGACATTATTCAATTTTTCATTAGACAGTTTATGTTTTGTAATATCCTTTAATAGCTGATAATTTTCCTCTTTCTCAACAACAATTTCAAATTTAGTATCAGAATATATTGAGTTCTATTTATTATGAACAATCAATTTTTCATTATGTTTCTTGAATGTTTCCTCAATCATTTTGTAGCATTCAAACTTTTCTCCTTTTATCATATAATATGTTTGTTCATTTTCCTATTTGTCAGAAATAAGGATATATGATATTATTGGTACCTTAGAGACATTATTCATGTATCACATGTTCTATCAATAATACTTCTCTTTAAGAGTAATATCTGAGTCACTAGAATTGTATTTTGTATAACTACTTATTACTTTCATTGTATTCTTTAATTTTCTAGAATTTTCATGATATTTCTTATTGGATTTTTATTTTTGAGAATTGGAAATTATATTTCCATTTTTTCGATTTCATAAAATTTTATCTCATTTTTATTTTCATACTTTCTCTAATCCATCATCTAATCACATTTTATGTCATACATTTCCTTATAACAAGGATTTCTAAAAAAATTATTCTTCCTATAGAACTTTTCGAATCATTTGGTTAGGTGGTCCACTTCTTCATCATTTTCATATAGTAACTATCAATCACTAAAACATTTAGATTATACATTTTTCGTTTACTTTTCATATTTGTTAATGAATTTGACTTGGAATTCACTATTTTCTCTATGTATCATCTTCTTATTCTATGTAAACATTCAGTTCTTCTTTTCACATCACTAACCAATCAATTAACACTTTAACTATTAATTTACTAATGTTGTAGGAATCTCATATTTACATTTATATCACTCACTTTCTTTAAGTATTAACTATGTGTAGTATCAAAATATGATAATTGTTAGTTACTGGATTTCAGAGGAAGCTAATGGTGTTCAATATAGAGTGGAAAATGAGATACATATCAAAAATTAATTCATCACGCTTCATTTTAAATGTATCATATATAATATTATATTTATTCAATATATTTCATTAACATTGGATGTTTATTTTTGAGAAATAGATAATGTTCCAAAATTTTAATGTTGTTTATACTATCATAAATTATATTAAATTACACATATCCTAAACCACAATATAAATAATTCATAGAGTTCCTATTATTATTATATCTTAGATTTCTCGCATCATCCTAATCATTTCTCAGTGACATTGGTAACCCAAAATTATCTCCAATAGTGGACCGAATCTCAAAACCCATACATTCATGTGTAAATTTTCATTTTGATCATCCACTAATCATAATTATTACCATTAAAAAAAGAGGTATCTTAGAAGCATATCCTTCTTGTCTATTATCCATCTATAGAATTAAATTTATAACTAGCATAAATTTATGATCCTTATATATCAAAGAAAATCACAGTATACATTTTTTTGAAAAATATTGATACAAATAATAAACAATTGATATCGAATGTTGGTTGAAGTAATTAACTCAAGAGGGTGTTCAGTTGTGTACACATGTTTTTTATTATTAATAGGTTAAAATAAAATCATTAAATTAATTTAAATATAGACCAGTTAACCAAAATAGGTGATCAATATAAAACAACACCTTTTTATATAATTCTAAAATATTGATTGGGTCTTGATTAAGATATTATATAATATTTCTTTAACCATTAAAATCACATTACTCAATAAAAAATGTATATAAATAGAAATTAATTCTAACTACCACTATAGTGGTTTTGTTTAAAAAAATTCAATTAAAAGTTTGAATATAATGTAAACTGGGAACAAAAACACATAGAGGAAATGAATACAAGAGGTATAGTCTCATGCTGATAGATATTCCGCTCAATATAGAATTCACATGTTTCCAACCAGTTAACTTAAAATAAACATTGATCAAAAGACTGGATTGGGTATAAAATTTTAGAACAATAATCCCGGATGCACAAGGAACACTTCTATAGTAATCATGGGATTAAAAAAGATAAAAGGTGACCAATGGACAACATAAATATAAATTGTAGGAATGTGAAAGATAAAAGGCCACATGGGGGCCTCATACACAGTTATATTGGGAAGCATAAATAAAGATTGTTTAAGAAGATATATAAGTATATTCACATTTAAAATACGAGATAGTGTGTTTATAAATATGGAGTATAAATACATTTCTCAAAATATAATGATGTTGGACCAAATATATAATGTAAAGGATGTATAAAGATCATTTATCACTATATGATATGATCACCCGATTTTGACTCCTTGAGCATAGTGTAAAATAATGCTTGAGACGTCATTCAAAAACATATAACAAAACATATTGTCGTAAACAATTTTTTTTGTCTATTAAAAGGATAATAAGGGATTAGTGTTCTTCAATTCTTCTACAATTGATCACTATTAAAGATTATTTGTGTAATGAAAAACAATCTTATTTTTATCTTTCATAGTTAAATTCACTCTCTCTATGTGTATATTGGTTAATAGATCACTCATTTACTCTCTATCTTATACCCATGAAGATATCTTCAATATATTTTATCTGTAGCATATAGAAGTGTTCCTATGGAAAAAAATAGACTGGTTATCCTACATCCTCAAACTCAAGGATGAAAAATTCTTTAATTCCTATTAGCACAATAATTAATAACATTCATTAAAATCAATCATGGAATTAAATTTAAAAAATATCCATAATTGAAATGTAATTTAAAATAAACTTAAAAACAAAAGGTTGGTATTGGGAATTGTGAAATGTATCTAGTGCTGTAATGATTTGTAAATGATAGTCTGGTGCTGAGTGTATTGAATAGTGATAACATCTAGTGATGATTCAGGCTTTGGTGGTGACTCCATCTAATGGCGAGTCATGGTGATTTTGACTGATCTAAATGGTAGGTCATTACAATAAATATAAAAGATTTGGTTTTAGCAGTGGATCATCCATAAAATGTAATAACTACGATGGTAATTTTTTCCCACACATCTCAATTTTTCAGTACAGATGGAATTTTTCCTCAATGGAAATAAATTTTAGGTGGTGACACATTCTTGGCAGTGAATCAAACTCAATGGTGATTCATATACAGAAAAATTTATCCAATCTACTTTAGAAAGTAAATTTCAATCATAAAACAAAAAAAACATTATTAACATAATAAAAATGATATTGATGTTAATAAAATAAGGAAGATAATAGAAAATATGTGAATATGTGGTTGTAAATTAAACTATATTCATGTTTGGATATTTAAAGTGAACATGGTTCTAGGATGGTTGTACCTAGGGTAATTAATTCGTAAGGGGTGCCTTGGACTGGCCCCGAACATCAAATGTTTCCTGAAAACCAGAATTACTATGCACATGGTTTGACAATCCCAATATATATTTTTATTATTATTAATTTTTTTTCAATCCATTATGATGCATTAAAATTTGAAGGTATCCCCAAAGAAACATCATTATAACTATGATATTAGATATGCATAAAATGTTCAATTTATCTTAATTATTCACTATTTTTGGATTTTTCATTATGTTTCCTAATTCGATGATAAAATATTGTATATTCCATCACTTAAAATAGTCTCTAAAAGAAATAATGGTAACCTAATAAATGAACATAATCGAAAAAATAATAATGATCATTTCATTTATTGAACTAAGAAAATATTTCTTGGGGATTTATTCTCCCAAAAATTCTCATCAAATGAGGACATATTATAATGCTCAAAAAAGAATGAGAAGGAATTATCTTGGTATTATGGATTTGAAGTTAAGGAAGAGAAGAAGAGGATAGTGGAGAAAAATATGGATAAATTTAATAAAGTATATAATGATATCCTTACAAGTGAAAATTATTGAAAGAAACACCTTGGTTTTTCGGAAGGATAATTTTAGTTCTCTATAAGTGTATAAGATAACATACCATTATCATGACTACAATGGAAAAAAAACATTACCTGTGTTAAATTTCTTAACATTAATGATATGGGGAACTATGAAAATTAATTTCCCATTTTTCAATGTAACATAACTCAAATTTAGAAAATAGATAATAGTCAATCTAATTATATTACCATTGATGAAGTGGAATTAATAATGTTATTTTTTACATTCAATCATTGTTTCGTTTGATTATTTTATCCATGATATCCAATCATGAAAATTATAAAATTTATATGGATTTTACAAAAATAATTTTTCATTGAGGATTTAAAATAACAGTTCGTCATATATTGATCAGTGAGAAAAATGATTTAGTTGAAAGATAAACTTCTGAGAAAAAACACGAAGAAGGGAAACATAAGCCTTAATATTCACTTTATGTTGAGAAAATTATGTTCCGATTAAGATATGATAGATATGGATAAATTTAATTGGATAGTATTGACTAACTTAGAATAGATTAGTTGACTATTAAAAAAGTTCCTTATTTCTATAATTGATATAGATAACAGTATTTTTTATTTAAAGAATATATCCAATAATATATGTTTTATTTGAGGAATAAGTAAGCATTCATTTTTTTCAATATATTTTTGTGGTAATTTATTTTATTAACATGTATCAAGTTAATACATGTTGATGGCATTCACATGATTGGTATGTGGTGAATAAGAACTACATCACATTGGATGAGGTTTTAGAGATTACTGTATTTCAATACCAGGTGAATATTTATGAATATTGAATAACTTTTTATAAACATATCAGTTTTGGAAAATATTTATATATAGAAAAAAAAGGTTTCACTCGATTATGGATTTATGATCGATAAAAGGTGAAGTTTTTGAGCTTTAGGATAAAAAATCATCTAATATATTAATTTATTTTAGTTATAAATGAAGTGAAAATGGTCGATTCATGGAAAAAACATTAAATTGTGCTTATGAAATAGAGATATAACATGTATGCATATTTTCATATATTATCATTTCAAATGTTAAAGGAATTACAAATATCAAGGAAAAGAATATTTAAACAAAATTCTATCTTGGTAAATTAATTATTGTTAAAAAAATGGTCCCATAAATGAAAAAATATTTTTTTTGGTCATTAACCTTCTCTAGATCACCCATATTTTTTGATCATGGACCTCGAATACTCCGTATTAATCCTTAAGAGTTTTTAATCACTTCCATGTGTGTTTTTTTATTTTTCAACTGTGTTATCCAAATTGGAAACAAAGTAGTGTGATTATTGATGATGAAAAATGTAATCTATATTCTCTACTATCACGAGGATGTCTTATTTACCATTTTTTTGATGTGGATTTTAAAGAATGATATTTAAAAATAAATAACCCTTTATAATTGAGATCGTAATAAATATGTGATGAATCATGTTATTTTAGGGGTAGAATGTGACACAATGATATTTTCAGAATGATTATCATATTCAACAGCATGTTTGACACACAAACCCATGTTTATATGGGAATAAAACACCCAAAAACATTACTATGTAATTATTCAAAAAAATTCATTCTATTTGATAGCTTTCAATGTAAGAAACGTCGGTTTGAATGAAACATGATACTCTATTAAATTATTATTGTTAAAACATGGCCATCATATACTATTTTCTAAGATGTAAGGTCTGATTAGTAATAAAAATTTATTAAAATTTTATATTTTACAAGTGTATAAAATAAATTAAATGGTAATCCATAGATTAGAAAGAAAATATTAACTATTTGAATGAGAAAGAAATGTTTTCTTGAAATATGGATTTCTTAGAATGGATGATTAATCATGCATTGTGATCATGGTTTCAAATTAAATTTTTTCACTTTTAGAGAATTTATTTTAGAAATATAAATAATTTTTCTCAAATATACATGTCAAAATAACAATTGGATGAATTCTTTATAATTTTTTGAAAATAAAATAATTTCAATGTATAGTGAAAAATAATAAATTTCATTTGAAAATTTCATTTTATTAAAATTATTTATAATGGTATGTTAACTTTTAAATTGGTTTGGTCTTAAAAATATTCAAATTAAACATCGATAATTTAACACCACAAAATTCTAAATTATTAACATTTTATTTGAGAGTGCTTGTAACACTCAAAACCAGGAACTTAAGGGAATGTAATACCCCGAGAAATTACAATTTGGTTACTATTTTAAAGTATCATAATATATTATATAGAATTCAAGGAATTAAGATACTAATTATTACTTCCATACATGTAATAATGGCCTTTTTCTATAGATTTAATTTCATGTCAGCCCAAGGTTTAACCAAACAATAATATATTATTAAAATGTTATTATTAAATATAATAAGACATAACATAGCGGTTAAATTAATGGTTGTAAATAATTGTAAAAATAAATTATCAAAATATAAATTTTAAAAAAATATAATATGAAATCATTAGTTAACAACTTATTAGAAATATATAAAAGAACCAATTTAATATATATGAAATGTTTCTGATAAAAACATATGTTTTTCCATCGAAAGGAATTGTATGTTTACTATTTAAATAAATTAATATTGTTGGATTATTTTAATGAAATTTATATATTATATATTCAGTAAAATATTTTTTATATTCCTTCAATATATTTTATAGGTATACTATAAGAAAAATCCAAATTTTATGAATAAAATTGCCATTTTTATAATGGTTGTTTTTTTATTTTAATTTGGAAACCCATTTTAAATCCAATTTTTGGAATATTTATATACTATATATTTCAAAATAAGCATCATATTTGATATAAAACATTAACTATTATCTAAGGGTGAATTTTCGATTTTTTTTGGGAAGTTTCATTTTTTAATGAGTATTAGAAATAGTGAATTTTAATTCAAAAATACATTTTCATCTAATTTTTTATAAGAATAAAATATATTTTAAAAAGATTTAATGTTTAATTATATTAAATATTTATAAATTAATCCATTTTTTGTAATTGGATCAATTTTAAGTTGAAATTGAATATAAAACATCACAACTTTATGAAGTTTTTACACTAAAACACTTCATTGTCGTCTCTTATGCAAGATTAATTTTAAATTAATTTCTGTCACTTTTAATAATGAAATTTTAAAAAATATATTAAATATTTGGAATTATAATAATTTTTAATATCTAATAAGGTCAGGTATGTTTTTTACAAAAACATATTATTAAAAGTAATTTAAATTAATTACAATGATTATAGTGAAATTTTGAATAAAAAGGGATTAAACCTTAATTTTGTGGGCCTAAATTACATATATACATATCTAAAAGGAATGTTATAGACATATTATACCCTATAGGCCATTTTATATAATTTTTATAATTATTGGACCTAGATTCAATTGTTATAATGTGGGTGGAATTCATTATCCAAAATTTATTAAAGTGTCACTCCTACACCACTATTGAAAGGCCACCCATCCTCCTACTTACACACATATATCAAGAAATATTGGTGTTTCCCAGATCTACCATAATAGATCATAAAAATCTCTCCACTCATCCTACAATCCTACCCTTGGTCATAAATGTCATGAACCGAATCTGGTCTCTATCGACACCAGCACTCAACCTAGCTTGTTGAAATCCCTAAAGTGAATTCCATATCCCCAAGACCTATCACTAGTGTCCAGACATCTTAAAAAAGGATTGGGAATTATATTACTGAGTTTGGATACATAAAACAACCAAAACATTCATTAAACTGAATTTGAATATTCCTAGAAAACAACCCTTAATTAAAATTCAGAACAAAATGTATGGTTTTAAACATAAAATAAGAGGTCCAAAACTGAAAAATCAGGGGAATAACTTCCCAAAGACCACCACATGTCATGGGTTCATCATCCACGATCTGTCTCCACAACACTGCACCAGAGAAGAAATTAATATTCTAAACCATTATGTCCAACGGCCTAGCCCTTAACCATTTCAAACATAATCAAGTCTACATACGCAAAATGGTGATTTTAGGGTGTGATATTAAGAACAATAGGATACCACCAAATGAATCAATGTGACAAGAATTATAAGATAAAAAGCTTCCATGTTTTTTAAACAGATAATTGTACCTATAATTTCTAAATGTACATCATTCAAATGAAAAGAGTTTTCAATGTGGAACTTTAAAGAATTGGTAAATTTAAATAAAAATGTAAAATAAAAAATTATACATCCAAAGACACCATAAAAAAGGTAAATTCCAAATAGTTAATGACCACTGAACATGGAAATGCACCTAGAAACTAGTTAGTTTTGTTCCTCGGGTACCTCGTATCTCAGTGTGAATGTAACCATAAAAATATATGTACTAGTGCATGATTCACAAATAGGGGAATCACATATAGCCTAGTTGTCCCCAATATCATCAACATAGTTATTTTTGTGTTGTCAATGTCAAACTATCTATGTGAAACAGGGACAAAACCACTCCAGATCACTAGCATGCTAGTATACGTCCACCTATCTTGATACATGGGTTACATTCTTCATGCTCAAAAAATTCCCACATTTTAGAAAATTATATTTACACAGAAAAACACTAGTTCTGGTGATACATGCTCATAACCAAAGCTAAAAATTATTTTCACATTGTGTATAACTCAATCAAATTCTTTCAATTTACTTAAAAAAATTACGCA
The DNA here is from genome assembly GCA_963277665.1 of Viscum album. Lineage (NCBI taxonomy): Eukaryota > Viridiplantae > Streptophyta > Magnoliopsida > Santalales > Viscaceae > Viscum > Viscum album. Next base: position 47,805,764 of record OY728143.1, on the reverse strand, counting down.
AGTTATAAAAAATCATAATACATAAAATCCATATAAACCACCTCTTTTCACCCAAAATACATACCAATATTACACCAAACTATAATTTGTAGCACTAAAAGATTATTATAAATCCATCCCATGAATTATAAAACAACACTAATTTGAATAACATGAAATTCACAAGTAAAAAACTAATTTTCCCAAAAATTGGGCACTTAAAAATTAACCAATTAAAAAATTATAAAAAAATAGTTTGTTCACTAAAAATAATTAAATTGGAACATAAAAGAAATATAAATCCAAAAATATAACTTATTCTAAAATTCATACATATAAAATCACCTACTATATATGTCAAAACCATCAAATCCTTGTGTTGAACATCAACTGCACAACTTCTACACTACATGGTAGTAAAAATGAACCTAAACCAATAATATAGGACCAAATAAAAAAAACCCTAGGCACGAAACCATACCTTCTTTACATTTTGGGATTCATGAAAAGTGGATGAAACCATAAGGAAATGGATGGAAAAGAAATAAAATCACTTACATGAGAAATATTGAAAAAATATACCCAAATACACAATTTTTTAGATCTACATATAGCCCAAAATGAATATGAGGTTCAAATAATGTTTTGGAGATCATGTGGGTACTGAAATGGGGGAAAACGAGTAAAAACTGAATGATTTTTGAAGGAAAAAAATTACCTTTTCAAATCTCCATTATTTGAGAAACCTTGAGACTGTTCTCTCTAATACCCCATGAATGTAATTTAAAATGAGTGAAAATGGAACATGGGGGTTCTCCTAGGGTTTTAGGTCCTTAGTTAGAGGTATACTGATAGAAAAATATTACAAATGAATTAGAAAAAAATGAAATAAATTATTTATTTATTCCACAAAATGGGATCCCGGGATGGCCCAATGCCTATATAAATTACCCAATTTTACCTTGATTATGAGTACCTAATGGGTTCAAATGGGTATGGTAGTTTACATAGTTCAGGGAATGTCAATTGGGAAGTGTAATAAGTGAAAAATGTTAAAAACTAAAGAGTTATAAATTATTTATTAATATGGAAATGAGCTCATGGTTTGGCCCAAATCATTATAAAACCACCGCTTTCTCCACAAATTCATGGGAAACCCCCCAAAACAAAAAAATAATTGAAATTAAGTGAAAAATACCATTAAAAGAAGTCATGTATGTGAAAATTATCCCTTCTATAAAAACACTCTACCCATGGTAAGCGAGATTGAAGCATGATCATATTAGAGAAATGAAAAGTTGTCTTGGAGCCAAGACATTCACTCCCATGCCCCATGCTCATCATTCCCATGTCACTAAAGAACTTTAACTAGAGAAATAGCCTTCCCTTGAATAACTTTTTCTTGAGATTCCACAATATAAACTGGTTTCTCAACCGTGGATCGTTCGGTCTCTATATCCAACTCCTCCTAATTCAACACATGGGACTGATCTGGCTTGTAATTCTTCAGTTGCGAGACATGGATGGCGTCATGGTTAGATGTAAACTGAAAAATGAAAGCTAACCCTTATTACACCTATCCATTACAATAAATGATTTCAAAAGGTCCCACAAACCATGGTTTTAGGTTTCCTATCTTACCAAGATGTCGATGACCCAATAATGGTGTCACTTTCAAGAATTCCCGGTCACCCACAAAAAACCATAAATCTCGATGTCTCTGGTCGGAATAAGAGTTGTGTTAACTCTAGGATGTTAAAACCCATTGTCTAATCAACTGATCCTTGTCCGATGTATCTTTCACAATACTCGGACCCAGCAGCTATGTCTCACACACCTCCACCCAACACAATGGAGATCAAGATGACTTACAATTATGTTCCTCAAACAGTGTCATCGTGACTGAGGATTGGTAGCTATTGTTTTATGGAATGTTTACCAATCCCAATTGGAAATCCCATGAACCATCTAATACAACACACAAGCCTGAATCATGACTTCTAAAATCCAATTATCCCACACTATCTGACTATCCATTTGAGGGTGGTATGTCATACTCAACATAATCTGCGACCCTAAAACCTTTTGATGGACACTCCAAATCTCGAGGAACAAAATGGACACTATATGAAAATATGGCTGATAGAACATCATGGATCCTCAAATTTTACTGCATATACAACCATCCTAATTCCTACACATTTTTTAAAACATTTATCAGAATTAAATGGGTTAATTTGGTCAAACGATAATCACCATAAAGATAACATTCCTTACCCAATGTGTACAAGGAAATCCAACAAAAAAACCCATGGATACCTCATCCAACATCTTGGTAGGAATGTGTAATGGCCAAAGAAAACTAGAGGGCCTTTTATTATCTTCGTTCACCTAATGAAAAGTTTAGAATCTCGATACAAAGTCAGCGATGTCTAGTCTCATGCATGGACACCAGAACTAGAGATGAGCATCATAATACATATTGGTAGCACAATTATGTATATCCCATTGAGACTAGTGGGTATCTTGCATCATCACCTTCTATAGAAAAAAATGAACCATTAAGTGGACCATGAAGCATAAGATACCCTCTAAGGATGAAGGCCAATTATATGATGTATCCCCACCATGAAGAAACTTCCTTGACCATTGAAATAGATAATAACTGGGTTATCCCAAATAATTATCTCTGCAAGGGAATATGTCAACTAAATGCTCACCAGGAATGAACCTCCACTGTGCTCCTTGGTCTTTACATACCTCTGAGCAATGAACCCCATAAAATTCCACTCATCACTAGGCTTCCTCAAAGCCTAAGAAAATACTCTTCTTCCCAAGGATTCATCCACCACTTTACCCTTCCTCACGGTGTAGATGATATCCTTGTTGAACACCTAAAAGTGTTCGATGCAACGACGCTACTTTACATTATGATAATTCTAAGAGAATATATAGGCTATGCTCTTTTGATTAGAATAGACCACAAACTTCTCCTCAAATAGGTAGGGACATATATTCTTCAAATCATGCATCACAGCGGCTAGTTCCAAGACATTGGTCTGGTAATTCTTTTCATGTGTTCGGAGTTGGATGGAGCCATATGACCCCACATGATCATCTGACATAATCACGCACCTGAGACCCATACATAATGTGTCATAATAAACCACATTGCCCATTCCAGATTGGGGAAATATCACCATGAGTGGTGTTATTCAACAATCTCATCAGCTCCATAATGTAATCTTAACATTCTAGTGTACAAAGAAACTTCACCCAATTCCAGGTGAGTGTGGTAATGGGAGAAGAAATCTATGGTTAATACCAAATAATCTGCCTTAGGTATTCTAAAAATCATAGGAAACTCTTGATATTAAAAATGTTCTTCGACTGCTCCCATGATATCACTACACTAATATTCTCAGGATCCACTTAATCTAACTTCTCTAAGATCACATGCCCCAAAAACATCACCAACCTGATCAAAAAGGTGATCTTGGGTTTATTTTCATAATGGTGGTGACCCCACAAAGGTCTCACCACAATACAGAAATCATTCTCATTCACCTCCTCATATCTTGAGTAAACTAGGATGTTGTTCATGAATACCATGATAAAAAGGTCGACATACTGATGGAAAACATTATTCAAAAGTTCCATAAAGTCCATAGGATTATTGTCAACCTGAAAGTCATGACCATGTTCTCAATGTTTTTGTACCTACTTTTGAATGCTTTCTTCGGGATATATTCCTACTATGCCCCGAATTTGTGATAACCTGAATGAAAGTCTATCTTAAAAAACCACTTTTCAACCTTCAACTAATCAAAGAATTCATCTAATCTAGGAAAGGTGTTTTTGTTTTTTAGGGTTATATTGTTCATCTTCCGATATTCAATACACAATCAAAGGGATCCATTTGCCTTTTTCTCAAAATGGACATAAGAAGACCAAGGATTGACGCTCAGGAAAATTAATCCATTGGATTCTATATTGTTTAGATGATACTTTAAATCCCTCAGGTTTTGGGGGCCATACGATAGGATGGAAGAGATATTAGTTGTGTTCTTGGTTCTAAATCAATGGAGAACTACGTTTCCTACTCCAAGGGAAAGCCTGTGAAGTCATCTAAAAACACTTATAGGAACACATACACTACATGATGAAACCACCCTCTAGATCACTACCATTATCCTCCAATGTGAAAGATGATAATTAGAAGATAAGATTCCCCAAATCTGGGATTGGAGGTCCTGGAAGACCCGACAGAAGATCCCATTCCAAATGAAAAACCTACAGACTTCTATCATTTGTTGTGAAACTCACATGCCGCCTATAGAAATTGATGTGTGCCTAAAATTGAACCATCCAATGAATTACAAGGATAACATTGAAAAGATCCATATCCAAGACCATGAGTTCCCACTCTATCTCATCCTCAGACACAAAAATCACACATAACGGGCACATGAGGCCCTAGTCCATCTTATTTCACAACGAAGTCACCAACACCATCGCCAAAGATAAAATATTTGTTGGAAAATTAAATTTACTAACAATAAGAGCAGATATAAATGAAATAAAAGAAGCTATATTAGAAAGAGAAGTAGGTATAGAAGATATAATCAAAATGGTACCTCGAACAGTCGATGTCCCTACACCCGATCTTATTGGTGCCTTCTCTACGACCAGAATATGACTCATATCTTTCTTAGAAATTCCACTCAATTGTGGCTCTTCTATGAACTATATACGTCCAGAAGATGAATCAAACATTCTTCCATGACAACCTAACTGATATCCCCCCATCCTCGACGGATCTGACTGATCTGGCACTCCCCTAGAAGCCATTAACTCTTCCCCACTCTAAAGTCAATGTTCCATCCTAAAAAATCACTAAAAGTGTCTCATAACTCCAAAATAATAATATGGATTAAGAGTATATGTGCAAACTAGAAAAAAGTTTACTAGCCTCCCCCATTAATTTCAAATGACAATCTTTAAATTAGTATCCATAAATGAAAGATGATGGGATGTGTGTCCTGAATAGTCACCTCATTTCTTCCCCTGCTCATAACTCTTTAATTTCATCATAGATTAAGTACAGCTACTCATAATTGATATTTTCATAAAGAATTCAAACATCTTTTTATGGTCAATCTCCAACATACAAGATCATTCAACCACATCAGTATAAGTCTTCAGTTTGTACAAGAAGAACTCAAAATAAATTTCAGGCCGCAAACCCCTCTAAAACATCTGAACCTGCTTGTTCTCATTGGAGAGCATTTCCAAAGCTTATCAGACAAGCTCAAAAAATTAGTTAGTATACTCCATCACTGAATTTCCCCCCTTTACCAACATCATAATCTCCCATGATCTATCATATGTCAAAACTTTGGGGTAGTACTAGTCATTGGAGGTAACCTTGAAGTCCTTCCAGATCATTTGTTCATGATTTCCATCTTGAAGCAATACATTACACAACCTTCCCCATTGTTTTTCCATTTTTCCCCAACATCACGTGTCCTAATCCATGTCTCTCCAAAAAATATTTCCCGCATACACCTAGGTGATGAACCGCAACATGCTCCTCGTGCAACAAAACCACCACATCCACATAAGAAAAGTAACCAAGTGGTTTCTAGGAGCCACCAAAGCTTGCCTAACGTCTATCATATGTTGGGAATTAAAACTCATTCCATTACAGACCATACACCAAGTAAGGATCCTCAATCCATCAAAGCCTATATATGTTACACCTATAGTATTCCATAGGAAGTTATATCTATAATATATGTGTGTTAATAACCACAATACATTACATCCCTCCACACATATATTTGGGGAAAACTAACATTTGTGACTACTAGAACAATTAACTTCCAAAAGGAAAGTGTTGGGATAAAGGGGGAAGTCATCCATCAATCATCCCACAAGAATGTTGGGGAAAACACACCCCCATGGGCTTAGAATCCATGAGGTATCAGTTTACTTAACTGATGGGATGGAGTAGCGTATAGAAATACAAATTCTACATAATATACAATAGCTCACAAGCACACTATGGGGATAACATAGTCTTAGACTCAAATACAACTAACATCTCTCGGACTCCTGACTACCACTTCTATGACTAGGTATCCTATAAGCACACAATCATTTAAAGAGGTTTATTACATTACACCATTCCCTTTTTATCTATTTCACATTACATTCTTTAATTCATTAAACATTAATTAACTATTAACAATTTCCACATTATATTTCATTTCAAAAAAAACCCAAATACCACTATTCCTTTAAAATTGTAACCTCAGTGTTGCATCCTAGTAAGTTCCAGTCCCATGGGTTAACATCATTTACATAATCATTTATTAACAACATTATTAATTTTTCATTTTCCCAGGAATTCTAGAAAAACATTCTATGCTACTAAACACATGGGGGATCTACACAATGAGTTAATGAACTACCTTTCGAGTCTTTTCCTCCTATAGAAAGAGCATAGACGCATCCTCCATTAGGATTATAAACACGGATATCAAGTGGCATAGCTTGTGCGTCTTCTCTAATTTTGGAAGGTGGGTAAGAAAAATTGATTCCTTGAGTAGTGTAGAAATAAAAAAAGATAAACAACTATCAAAAAATATTTAGCATCCATACATTCACATCAAACTCATTCCATCACCTTTAGTGTCCTCACCGACACCCACGTGTATAAACTGATAAATATTTCCACTCTAGGCATCAACTACTACCACAGGAAATAGGCCTACAAGACCAACATATCACAACAGCCTTCTTGGAACACATCACAACACAAGAAGCAAGAAAAAACCATCATATCAAATAGTTTCTTGTCCCTTAAACAAGAAAGAGGGTAAATCAAAACCAAATAAGGAATTATATTTTACTAACAAACATATTTTTTATCCATCATGAATTAACAAATTTATTATTTGTAGGTTCCATCAGTAGAAAACAGAAATAGTAAGCTTTCATAAATTGATTAAACATTCTTACTGCATCAATTTGGTTAACAGAAAATTACAAGAACAACAAATAGAATCATTTACATTGATCTTTATTTTTAGCCAACTAATTATCAATTAATTCCATCTTTATGTTCATTACCAATTTTCAAGAAGAAAAAAAAGCTAACAGAGAAATCATAGATAGTATACTTTCTAGAAAAACAAGAGGTAATAAAATTTGATTGGTATAATCTTATTTATCCAGTTCAAATATTTAATATGTAAATTCCATTATGATCCAGTGGGATAAAAAATGCTTACTCTACAGTTTCACATTAAGAAAAGAGAAGAAATGAATCCCCAACTCAAACGGTTTTTATGTTCTTTATACGAGAATGAACCACACAATTGTTTAAGATTTCCTCCCCTAATGACAATTATATCCACCCAAGGATGTCGAGACACCACCACACTGGTCAACACCCAAGAATAGTCTGTTTGGAACATTAATATCATATTCCATAAAAGGGAAAGGAGAAACAGAAGAGATGAACCCAACAGAATGATGATAGATCATACCATATATAGAATATTGATTGATACTTCTTGGTTTCATAAAAAATAGAGGGGAACCCATCCATGCAAGGATTTTTTATCTCACAACACCAACGGGAAGGAATAAAAGGTTTGAGCATCTCACACTATATAATAAGGAGGAAGAACTACAGAGGAAGATATCTCGTCCTTTATAATACATAACAGAGTAGTGGTTTGTGATACGTTGTATTTTCCATTAAAAGTGGATCACATTAAACCACGTGGTTTGACCATGTAAATTTATCCTAAACCCTAAGAAAAATTAATATACAAGTTATGTCCTTAGAATAGGCCTTAGAGTCCTTAAAATGAGGCTTTAAATGCATTTTTCATTAATGGAAATGTCAAAGGGGATAAACTGTAGGAAGTAGGAAACACTGTTCAACAAACATGAAATTTTGAAAAAAAAAATAGAGGCTACCATTGAAACCTCAAAGTTCAGGAAACATTGTTCATTAACTTGAAATTTGGAAAAGGAAATAGAGGATACCATTAGAACCTCACTGTTCTGGAAACACTGTTCATGAACTGAAAATTTTGTAAAGGGAATAAATGCCACCATTGAAACCTCACCATTCTGACAACATTGTTCATGAACTAAAAATGTTCAAAGGGAATAGTGGGTACCATTTGAACCTCACCATTATGGAAACACTATTCATGAACTTGGAATTGGGTAAAGGAAATAGAGGCAACCATTGGAACCTCACTATTTCAGAATCACTGTTCAGAACTCGAAATTTGGCAAAGGAAATAGAGGTAATTGTTGGAAACTAATCATTCTGGAAACATTGTTCATGAACTCAAAATTTGGAAAAAGAATTAGAGGCTGCCATTGGAACTGTTCACAACAGTCTATTATTGGAATTGTTCACAAAATTTAAAATTATGAAAATTGTTGGGGATAAGTCACCTTGACAACCAGAACACCTAAAACACTTGATTTTCGTAGAGGAATGGACTAGAGATGTTTGGGAAATTATATCATATACCTCTAAAACATTCTCATCCTCATGAATTAAAAACCAAACTAAAAAAGAAATATAAATGAGGTCTGAACAACCAACCATCGAGATAACTCTCAAAAGAGAGAAACCCATAAGATGAAACCAAAGAAATTGATCTCATAAACCAGACTGTTATACAACCACAAAGTGAACATTTTTTTACTTGAAAAGAGTTGAACATAAAATAACTCGGGGTACTGGGAATGTATCTAGGACTCATGTTCCCAGATACTCTCCTTTATGCCACCATGTCACCACAAGACATGAACCAAGAGAAAATGACACTCACACAATAACTTCTCTTTATGGTATTGGATATCCATAGGCTGCTCTTCAAGGGTCACATCCTAATCAACATCGATCTCTCCCCAATCGATGAAGTGTGAGTCATCATGGAGATAATGCTGGTGCTGTGACACATTGAAAAACATCATGTATTTAGATCATCTTTGGGGGGAAGTGCTACTCGATACGAGACGACTCCAACACGATCCAACACCTTGAAAGGTAAAAAAATAGGGGAAAAAGATAAATCCCATGATAAAACCTTCGCTTCCCTAGACAAGTAGTCACCTTCAGAAACATGTGATCCCCAACATCAAACTACGGGGGACTCCTCCATAGATCGGCAAATGATTTATGATGATCCTTCACCTTCTTTATCCTCTGATGAATCACCTGAACCATATCTGTTGTAGTATTCACTAGTTCCAGTCCAGGAATCGTTGACTCTATGACCCCATTCAAGCACAATGTTGAAAGGAAAGGTCATACATACAAGGCTTCAAACAGATCTATACTGATGATGTAGTGAAAAATATTATTGTATGTGAACTCCACCAAGGGTAATTAAGGCATCAATTAACCTCCAAAATCTAATACACAAGAGAATGACATATCTTCAAGAGTCTGGACAGCCCGTTCTATCTGACCATCCTTCTACGGATGAAAAGAAGTGATAAGGAATAGGTGAGAATTGAATGCATTCTATAGACAAATTCATTCCCTAGAGGTAAAACGAGGATATCAATCATAAATTATCATCTTCGGGACACCGTGGAGTCTCACCCCCACCTCAAGATATTGTCTTGACAAAACTTCCACTGAGCTAGAATAAATTATTGTTATAAAGTGGGATGATTTTATTAAATAGTCCACTACCTCCCAAATATCATGATTTCCCCTCGGATCTCAAGGTAAACCAGAAATAGAGTCCATTAAGATGTCCTACCACTTCAACTGAGGAACATCTAATGGATGGAGCAGACCACTAGGAACATAGTGTTTGGCCATCACCATCTAGAAGACCATACATCGAGTCAAAAACTCTTAAACCACAAACATCAGCCTAGGCCTCAAGAACTGACTCCTCAAGGCTCGACACATCTTTTTCATGCCAGGATGCACCACTAAAGGATAACTATGGAACTCTCTTGGTACCATATCACACATCAAAAAAAGAACAAATAGTCTTCTATGATACAACACACAGAGTTTTTCATCCTCATACCAACCATTAGAGGCCCCACCACAAACAACTCTGTCTCTCCAAACCTCTAGATCTCCTAACTGTGACTCTTCTACCTACTACAATAGAGTTGATTTCACCATCATCTGAAAAAGACAACCACTACCCCCAACTTCATTCATATCGAGATGTAATGCAGAATGTTCTTCTATAACTCTCCCGAAATCACCAGATTCATGCATTTCATCTCTACATGACTTCCTGATTAGCGCATCAGCTATAACATTCCACAATCCACAAGAATACAATATTTCAATTCCTTATTCCTATAAGAAATCCATCCACTGACATTGTCACAAGTTTAAGTCACAATGGGTTAAAACATACCTCAGGCTCTTATGATCGGTGAACACCACCAAGGGGTCTCCAATGTGGTAATGACTCTACGACTTCATAAAAAACACCGCTTCTACCAACTCAAGATCATGGGTGGCATAGTTTTGTTCATTCGGATGTAACTATCTAGATACATAAGAAACAACTGATATCTTCTACCACAGAACATAGCCTATCCCATGATATGAAGCATCCTAGAAAACATCAAACTGGACTCCCTCTTCTTGGATACAATTATTTGGGTCACTTACCAAATTCTCCTTTAAATTCATGAAAAGTTCTTGACACTAATCAGTCCACATGAACGCTAGATCCTTCCTTTTCAATACTTCTAGAGGAGTCTAAACCAGAGAGAATCGGCTACAAAAATCTTAATGTAGCCTGTAATACAAAGGAAACATCGCACCTCTACCACTATCTGGGGGTCTTCCTGTGACACAACTGCATCTATATTTGACAGATCCACATCTACTCTCTACTGTGACACAACATACCCCAAGAAACAGACTTCTCGAGCCTATAAATCACACTTTGACAACTTCCTGAAATGCTGATGTTGAAGAAGATCTCCCAAAATGACATGTAGATTCTCTTCATGCTCCTCCTAAGACATTAATTACACAAGTATTTCATCAATTTAAACCAGCATGAACATGTCCATGAACTCATGGAACATCGTGTTCATCAATCCCATGAACACAGCTGGAGAATTAATCACACTGAATGTCATTACAATGAACTCATAATGCACATGATGACAACATAAAGCAGTCATTGAGTTATCCTCATCCTTCACACGCATATGATGATATCATGAATTCATGTCAATCTTTGAGAACAAACATTAACCCTCCAATTGATCGAATAAATCATCAATTTGTGGAAGAGGATATAAATTCTTAACTGTCATTTTGTTTAAGCAATGATAGTTGATATACAATTGAAAACTTCCAGCAGCCTTCTTCCCGAACAAAACCGGCACACCCCATGGTGACCCACTCATCTGAAAAAAACCACACTATAACATACCATAAAGCTATATATGTAGAACTCGTAACTCAGATTTGGTCATTCTATATGGACACATATATATATGGGACACTCCCGGTTGTATCTTGATTCCAAATGTGATCTATTGTTGAGGGGGTAATTCTACAACCTCCTTTGGAAAAACATCATCGGACTCTCCTACAACCCTAGGAAATTCCAAATCCTGAAACATTGAAGAACTCAGCATCATATCATCAATCATGGATGATAAGGATGGAAAACACCTCTGACCCATCCAAGTGTCTCGCTCGCCAACAAACACTACTGGATCTCCAATTACATCGAAGACCTCAACCATCCTCTGGAACCAAACCATGATAGACTACACCGAATACAAATAATTAATTCCAAAGATGAAATCATATGATTGTATCCATAAACATAAGAAATCTACCCAAGAGCGTTGCTGGTCCATCACTAGATCACAATATCTACATTCTTCAAAAAAGTCAACTCGACCTCCAATTGGTGTAGTCAATGTTAAGGGCACTGAATGTCTATCTAACTCAAGTCCCAAATCATGGAAAATGGTAGATGATCTTAATGAGTGTGTCACTCCAAAATCAAACAATGCATACACCATGGTAGAAAATAATAAATTGGTACCCCGAACGACATCTCGATCACCTGGAGATGGAAATACTAAAGCATGGTGATTAACACGACCTCCTCCACAACCTCTATGACCTTGATGATGGCCACCACAATGGTCGTGATCTACAATCGGAGTATGGGGAGAATAACGAGGTTATACTCTGCTTGCCCCATCCACCTACTGCTGATCTAAAGCTGGTGAAACCATCTGTTGTCGTTGCCTCGGCTGGAACTGCCTCAACGAAGGAACCTGGAGCGGAACCCCTGGTGCATGATGATTACACTGAATGGTCGGGAACTCTCATTGAAGATGACCTATACTACCACAAGAAAGAAAAGTGACTGATACCTTTTCATAGGCCAAAGATCAACTTCCCCCAGAGAAACAAGATATGGAGGGCAAGGACCTAACCCTGGCCAAACAGAATCTCTTCTGCCCTGAATACTGGGAACCTTAGACCACAGATCTGCTTTGTGAGGAACATGACGACTTCTCTCTCAAGATGATTGGTTTCTGGCCAATGTACTCTTGACGACCTATACCCTTTCCATAACCACAATATATTTCATCAGCATAAAAGGTGTGACCTGACATTGGATCTCTGGACACAATTCCTCCTCGAAATGCCTCTCCCTAACCTATGCATCTAGAAAATAGTCCGAATCATATCGTAAATGGTTCTAAAATGGATTCGAAACTCTCCCACCCTAAAGCTACCCTTTCAAAGGGTATGAAGCTCCTGGTGACTAGAAGCCTTGATGGTTAAAGAATGAAACCTAACTAAAAACTTGTCTCGAAACTCCTCCCATGTCATCGATGAATCCTCGCGAACCCCATGTAACGAGAACCATCACTACCTAACTACTCTATATAGAATCGCCACAACCAAGGACACCTAGTGCTCCTTCCATGCACATATCGGACTGAATTGTATCTTGACCTCCTCCAATAAGTCTTCCAAGATTACATCTAGAACAAAGGCATCATACTTCTGTAGACTCTGGATTTGGAACACTCGAAGTTTACTCCTTCATGTGTTGTCATCATCAACCTCTATCCAGCGATGATCTGCTAGGATATCTTGCTAGACTTCTTCTATGAAATCTGGACAAGGACGTCAACCTATAGACATACCTGTAAAATAACAAATTGTTATATCTCTTAAACATGTAATATGGAAGAATCAACATTAATTAATTAATTGTTTTCTTTTATTCATTTTAGGATAACCTATCCCAAGGTCTTCTCATTCAATCATAGACACAATGAATAATGAAGCATGATGTTTTCCTAGTTCTCTACCCAACAACTAATATCACCATGTTTAGTACACATTGTAAACATAAAGTCTCATGCATCAGATCACATGGGGCCCTAAACTCTTATGTCTCAATCGTTTTCTAGTGTTTACATCACTTGATAAACTTAACTAACACTATTTCCATATCAACCTATGCAACCTTACCTATGCCTAACACCAAAATCCATCGTATCCCTCAACCAGTCCTCTGGTACCAATCGGTCACAACCCCTTCACCACAAGGGGTACCCCTCATGGGCTGAGAATGAAAGAATAGGGATAATGACTTCTGAGTCCCGCCTCTAGTAAGCCCCGGGTTGGATACTAGCACTGAGGGTATAGTAAAGACACAAATGGGATAAATTACCCAATAAGTGAAAACATGTGAACATGAGAAATAATATAGACACAAGCCAACTCTATATCAGACTAAAATATAAAATAAATCCCAGGTACACATATGTAATGTCATGAAAAACTACTAATACTAAATATGAAAAAACATCAATTACCCAAAGGAATGTAAAAACAGCAGCAACCACAAACCCGAACAGCTCATACAGCCCCAAGCTAGTAGAAATGATCCTGATATCAAACCCACTCCAAGTGACCTAAAAAAGTAGTTTATATAGACATAGGGTGAGTATATAATAGTATTCTTAGTAGGATCCTCCCCAGAGCCTCTCGAGAAAAAGTAATGAAATCATGATAAAGTCTAGTGAACAACAAGTGAAAATAAATCATCACCTAAACATTTATACTATGTTCCCTACCTCACCATGGATACTCTCACCAGGTATCTCATACAAGATTATATAATATAATAAATAATATCATGGGTACACCGATATATCATCCCCACTAGTTTCCCACTTTTCCCCAACATCGCACGTCCTATGTTGTCTCTTTCCAAAAAGGATTTCCCACAGAACCCTAGGCAAAGCAGCACAACATGCACCTCATGTAAAAAAACCACCACATCAATGTAAGAAAAATATCCTTGTAGTATCGGGGATCCACCACAGCTCGCATAACATGTGTCATACGTCAAGAATTATATCTCAAGCCATTATAGCCCATACACCGAGTAAGGATCCATAATCCATCACAACCTATACACGTTACACCTATTTTAGTCAATAGGAAACTATATCCAAAATATATGTGTGTCAATAACCTTTTCCATTATAGGTCTCTACAATCATATATGGGGAAAACCTACCGTTGTGTATACCAGCAGAACCAACTACCAAGAGAGGAGTGCCGGCCAAAGGGGGTAGTAAGCCATACATCCTCCCACCAAAATGTGGGATAAAACACCCCTAGGAAATAGATTCCCCAGGGTTTCAGTTTCCCTAACTGATAGGGTGGAGTAGAATATAAATAAAAAATTACATAATATTATATAGCTCACAACCACACTATGGGAATTACCTAGTCTTAGACTAAACATTAGCTAATGTCTCTCAGACTCCCGGACACTAGTTTTAAGACTATGTATCCTATACACACACTATCATTTAAAGAAAATTATTACATTACTTAATTTACTTTTTATAAGTTTCACATTATGTTCAATTATCATTTGATCATTAGTTAACTAATAAAAATTTTCATATTATATTTCATTAGCATCACACCCAAAGTCTATTGTTCCTTTAAAATTGAAACCTTAGTGTTGCACCCCAGAAATCACCAATCCCATGGGTTAATATCATTTATTAAATCATTTACTAACCACATTATTAATTTTATATATTTCTAGGAATTTTAGAAAATCAATATAAGCTACTAAACTAAAGGGGTCTCAACACGGTGAGTTGATAAATTACCCGTCGAGTATTTTCCACCTATAGAAAGAGTGTAGACCCATCCTCTCTAAGAAAGCTAAACACGAAATGAACGTGGAATACACCATGTGTATTAACCCCTTATAGAAATAGGGTAAGAAATACATCACCCTTTTGTAGTGGGTAAAGTAAGGAATATAAACAACCAAAAAGAAGCAGCAATCATCCAAACATTTACATCCATCCCGTTCCATCAGCTTCGGTGCCCTCTCCAACACCCACGTGCATAAACTGATGCATATCACCACTCTAGGTGTCAACTTCTTCCACAACCAATAGGCCTAACTTCCCTACATATCACAACATCCTTCCAGGCTAACATCACAACACATGTAGCTGGAAAACAAACATCATATGAACTGGGATCTTGGTCCTTAAACAAGTAAGAGGGTTACCTATAACCCTACATTGAATTATCTATTATCAAACAACCAATAATTTAATCCATCTTGAAATAACCGAATTATTATTTGTAGGCTAGATCATCAGGAATCCTAAATAGTAAGCTATCAAAAATAGATTAAACTTTCTTATTGTGTCAATTTTATTATAATCAATTTTCAACAACAATAACCATATTCTTTTAAATTCCTTGTTCTCTATATCCAATAAATTTTCAATTAATACAATCATTACATTCATTACCAATTTCCAACAAGAACAATAATATAAAAAAGAAAAAATAGATATTACACTATCTTTCGAAACAAGAGGCAATAATATACGATTGATATCAATTTATTTAAGTGGTTAAAATATTTAATATTACAATTCCATTGTGATCCAGTGGGATAAAAATAATTGACACTATAGTTGCACATAATTAAAAGAGAAGCAATGAATCCCCTACCTCAAAAGGTTCTTAAAATTCTTTATATGAGAACGAGACACACAACAGGTTACGATCTCCTCCCACGATAACAACCATATCCACCCGAGGATGCCAAGACCCCACCACACCTGTCAACACTGAAGAAATATCATTAGGAACATTGAGATGGAATTCCATAAAAGGGAAAGGAGAAATATAAGGAGATGAACCCAAAATAATGACGATAGATCATACCTTATATCAATGATTGATTGATACTACTTGGTTGCATAAAAATATAGGGGAAATAATACATGGTAAAAATTTTTATTGAACAACTCCTATGGGAAGTAATGAATGGTTTTAGAATCTCATACAATTGAAAAAGTACGAAGTACAAGGGAGAAAGATATCCCTTCCCATTATAAGACTTAATGGAGCAGTGGTTTAAGAAATGATCGATTTTCCATTAAAAGTTGATTGCATTAAACCATGCTTTTTTACCATGTAAAAGAATCTCGAGCCTTAGGGAAAACTAATATATGATTTATGATCTTTGAATTGGCCTTAGAGTCATTAAAATGATGCTTTAAATGCATTTTCTGTCAAAAGACACATCAACGGTGTGGAACTGTAGGAAGATGGAAACACTGTTCAACAAACATAAAATTTTTAAAAGGATATTGAGGTAACCATTGGGACCTCAACATTATTGAAACACTATTCATGAACTTGTTATTTGGTAAAAAAAATATAGGCTACTGTTTGATCCTCAATGTTCTGAAAACACTTTTCATGATCTCAAAATTTGGAAAAGGAAAGAAAGGCTACCATTTGAACCTCACGGTTTTAGAAATATTGTTCATGAAATCAATATTTTTAAAAGGAAATAGATTCTACCATTGGATCATCAGAGTACTGGAAACTCTATTCATGAACTCGAAATTTGGAAAAGGAAATATAGTATATCATTAGAACATCAATGTTTTAGAAACACTATTCATGAACATGAAATTTGGCAATGGAATTAGAGGCTACTATTGGAGCTATTAACAATAGTCTACTATTGAAACTGTTCACCGAATTGGAAATTTTGAAAAGTGTTATGGATAAGTCACTTTGACCACCAAAAGACCTCAATCACTAGATTTTCATAGAGAAATGGACCAAAGATGTCCAGGACATTACAATGCACCATAATCATAACCAAAAATATAAGACCTGACATTCTTAGATCATGTATAACTATACTCACCACTAAATAATAATATTACCCAAAAATTATAAACCTCATCTGATAACTTTTTGCAATGTAGTGAATCAGGTATCCATCGACATCAACACTCGTCTCGGCCTATGGAATGTCTCAAAAGGAATTCCCTATCCCAACAGGCTGGAAAAAGTTCCTAGGAATCTAAAACAATGTCCTTGGGATGATTTATCTGAGTTAGGACACATAAAACAAAAAAAAGCATTCAATAAATGAAATTTTAAAATTAATTCCAAGAAAGCATTTATTAATATTCAAAAATGAATAAAATGCTATAAACATGACACAAGAGGTTAAAAGATTACAAATATGGTGAAAATCCTCCCATATACCACCACATGACTGGGGGGTCATTCCCTACGAGCCGTCTTTACAACAACACACTATGGAAACAACTAACAACCCGAACCGTCTTGTCCAACGACCTTCCCTTGCCTTTGTCAAACATAATCAAGTCTACTTACACCCAAAGATGTAAGTATGGTGTGATCCATATCCCAATAGTATACCACCCAATTTTTCCATTTTACAATCACTATAAGACCAAAATATTTCTAGTGTTATAAACAACGAATTGTATCAATAAATTCTAAAGGTTCATCTTTTAAATAAAAACAGTTTTCAAAGTGGGTTACATTAAATAATGGGTACATTTAAAAGAAACATGTAAGATACATTATTTTCCATCTGAACACACCATAATACAATTATAAATTCCATATATTCAATGAACAGTCAACAGGGGAAGACCCCTAGGCACTGGTTAGTTGTGAGCCTTAATTTCCTCACATATCGGTGTGGAAGTAACCATAACAATGTTTGTTATCATGCACAATCCAAAAGTAAGAGATTAACCCATAACTGATTGTTCCCCAACATCAAAAACAACATCATAATATTTCTTAGTGTTTTAAACGTCATACATTCTAAGTGAAAAGGGGACAAAACCGCTCCAAATCACTACCATGTTAGTTCAGGTACGCCGACCTCAATACCAGCGTTTCCTTTTTTTCTCAAACAAGTTCCACATGCTACTAAATTTCATTTACACATAAATACTCCATTTATGGTCTCACACACTCAAAAATGTATCTAAAAATGGTTTTCTTAATTTCTATTACTCAGACAAACACTTAGAATTTCTATAAAATAATTAGGCAATTTATAAAAACATGTTTCACATAAAATCAACTTATAACCCCACTTTTAACCCCAAGTGCATACAAATATTACACAACACTATAATTTTCCACACTGAACAATTTTCATAAATATATTACATGAATTATAAAACAAAAACAATTGGAACAAAAAGTAATGAATAATTTAAACACCCATTTTCACACAAAATTAACACTTAAAAATTAACCGCATAACAAATGCTAAAAAAATAGTTTTCTCACTAAAAATAGAAAAATATTAACATAAAATAAATATAAATCCATCTAGATAACACATTCTACAATTCTTACATATTGAATCTCCTACCATATATATCAAACCCCTCAAATTCTTGTGCGGAACATCAAATGCATCACCATTGTGCCACAAGGGAGTGAAAATGATCATAAACCCACAATAATGGACCATGAAACTCAAAAAACTCCTAGGTATGGAACACTATATTATATTAATTTGGGGATTGTTGAAATTTGGAAAACCCAATAAGGTAATCGATGGAAAAAGAGAAGAAATTACTTACTCAAGAAACTCTGAATAAATTGCCGCACATACAGTAGTATTTAGATCTACAAGAATCCAAAATTGAAAGTGATTTTTGAATAAGGTTAAGGTGTTCATACATGGACTAAAATGTGGGAAAAGAGTAAAAAATGATTGATTTATTAAAGAAACAAATTACATTTTCATATATAGACGATTTATGAAATCTTGATTGAGTATTCACTAATCCTCCAGGAAGATAAGTATTAAAGAGGGAAAATGGGACTTGGGGGTGCTCCTAGAGTTCATGGGATTAAGGGAGAGGTATAATTTCCCAAAGATATTGAAAACTGAATGAGATATAAAGGAAATAGATTATCATTTTTTGAACAGGAAATGGGCTCACGGGTTTTCAAAATACTAAAATAAATCTGCCAAAATTACCATAATTATAAGTTCTTATAGGGACCAAATAGATATTATCGTTTAAATAGGTCAGGGGATTCCTATTAGGAAGTGGAATGTGTGATGAATTTTATAAAACAAAAGAGTTATAAAATAAACAATTTTTTATTTTTAATCTATAAATGGGATCATGGAATGGCCCGAATCAGGATGAAGGCACCTCTTTCTCCAAATATTCTTGTGAAGCCCCCCGAAAAAGAGTATAAATTACATTAAAAATACCTTAAAAAATTGTCAATTATGTGATAATAAACCCATCCATGGAATTCCATTGTTGAAAACCAAAATGACGTACTCAATTAATATTTACCAACTTTCTTTAACCTCTTTAGTTTTATTTCTATTATCAGCCCCTCAAAAATTCTTATTACATGATTGTATCACAAAAAATGTATCCTAAATATAAAAATATTTTTTTATTTTATGTGTTTAACCTATACCCACACAAACTTCAATATACTAGGTAACAAAAATACTATATTTGTGTATGGTGGACTACCACCTCCTGAAACAATAATTGTTTGTTTTTTCTTTTATTGCCTTTTATTATTGAGAATTATGATGAATTTTTTTTATATATCTTATATATGATATTAATTATGTATTTATGATTCTTTAATCATTTTATAACATATACCCTTATACTTTTCATTTTTGTGTAATATGATAACATCATTGTTGGAAGTATGGTATACTAGCTCTACAATGTGAAGTGATTCGTTGTCACAATACATGGAACGTTAAAGGAAGTGTTTAATTAAAATATTTTACATAAATAAAATATATACGATATTCATGAAATTATTTAATTTCTTGAAATATAATATATATATCATTTCCTTTATTATCCTTTCACTCATCTAAAAAGTGATAACGTCGTTTGTGGACTTGTGGACTACCACATCCTCAACATGATGTGGTTCATTTTAATTCAAAAATAATAATATATATGTGTTTATAATTGATTAAATAACATATTATTTATGATATAATGATAAATATGGAATGATTTATGTTACATACCTTCTTTCCATAATGATCATTGAAAAATTGGAACATTACTCATGTGTTCGTATGACCTATCTTCTCTATGATGGTAAATTAGATCATTTTTTATAACCATATTTCATGATTGGTTTTAAAAGTATAGGTCATATGTATATATAATAATTATTTGAATATTATCAATCATTATATGTTTATATAATGACCCCTCTACCATATTCAATCTACCAATGTAGATTTTGAAACAAAAAATTGATATGGTCAAAACATTCGATGTAAACATAGTTTTTTAAAAAGATGTTTACAACATTGTAATAAGTGATGTAAATATGATAATAAACATGATAAATATACACATTATTGTAAATAGTTATCATCATTTTATAATTCAACAATATAATGACGTACATAACATGATAGACACATGGTAAGGAATTTCATCTCAATGTACATTCTATAAAGACTTATTTATAGTTATGAAATAATTCACTATTATATAGTGTATGTAATTACCTTTTACATGTTTTATCATGAATCTCATTATGATCATGATATTATAAGATTCATTTGAAGTTATTTTTTCATTTGTATAATGGTTCAAAAGTTTTATGGGGGTATGAGACAATAGGAAATTTTTAAATAATATATTCCTTGTGATTGTTTTAAGGGTCATTCTTTGGTTTTTCCATTCATCAATGTCAAGAAACCTATTGGTAACATGTACCCCACTAGGGAAATTATTGATAAATCTATATCCATTATTCAATAAGGATATTTTGTGATAAAGAACATCATTTTTTAATTAAATCTATTGTTTGATATTTGAGTAATTCGTTGAACAAGAATATATGGGTGATGCCCGTTCATAAATATCCCATTGATGCATAAGTTGTCTTAGGAGAAGATTCATTATTTCAAACCAGAATATTTTAAATTATCATGAGAATATATCTTGATTTTATAGTGGTTCATAATTCAGATACATGATTTCCAATATTAAAAGATTGACTTCATTTTAGTCACTATTTTCATCCATGATATTTTTTTCAACATATCAAAAGATGAATTTCATTATTATTTCATTAATTAAATGAAATGTGGTTAAATTTAATACCTTTACCTCTTTATTTTTCATTATCTATTTTTTAATAGATTATTCTATAAGTTATTTACCATTTAATGTTGAATATTCTCATTAGTTCATTATTTCTTCTATATTACATACACTTAATGAGAATTTTAACACACCAATATTATGTTTTCATTCATCATTATGAAGAAAAAACATTGAATAAGATTTCAAGGATGAATATTATTTCATTTTATAATGTATAATAATTTATTTTCTATTTCCAAATGTAATATGGGAATCTTTTAGGTAATATAGTTTTAAAAAACTGCTAATGTTTTTTCACCTTCATTATTTGAGGCTTGAATATATGGAAATGTAACAATGTAATGAAACAGCTCTGGGTTCTTGGTTTGGGGCACTAAATTTAGTACCTAAGAAAGATTATCAGATAACTTGGAAACTAGATATAGAAAAAATTGATAAGGGAACATAAATCTATGATATACCTAGAGGATAAGTATATAATAACATCTCTTAATTTTAGTAAGATATATATTGCGTGGGTATTCAAAGTAATACAACCATAGATGGATTCTACATGTGTACGTTGTTCAGGAATAGATGTACATGGGACTGAAAACTATTAAAAGATGTGTCGAGCCTGACTCTCTGTATGCTGGTACATTATAGTAGACCTTACTACGAACTGATTTGAAACTCCTAGGGGTTATTCTTAGTATTATTCACATTTTTCATTATGAACCATCCTGAAGGATTCATGTAGAAGATGACTTTGAATAACTCAGACTAAACCCGAGGTGTCATATATTAAAGAAGTATAAGCCCATATTTATGCATCAAATATGTATTTCAGTAATTAGTATCTTTTTTTCTATCCCGATAATTGTTGCTCACACAATGATTTTACATTTAGTCAATGGAGTGGACCAGAAGGAATTGGGTTAATTATAAATTAATGTGAAAATTTGTTGATGATTTGTTAAATAGAATAATCAATAGAGTGGTAGATTTTGTGATCATGACTAATGAGTTTTCATGGATCATGATTATCAATGTGTTCATTAACCTTTTCTTATACTCCCCATGGAAGAGAACGAAGAAGTGCACTGAGAGTTTTGGTAATAGAGACCATGTAGGTTATAATATTCAGTTCCCTCTTTGTCAGGAATGTAGAAATAATCATAGATGTGAATGAATTAGAAATATAAAAGGAATTATTGATTGTTGAAAATTAGTAAACAATGAAACTAACTGCAATGTACAAATGAATAGTTTTGTTAAAGTAATGGATATGAATATTTGTAACACCCCGAGATTTTATGAAAAATATTCTTTTTATTTTCATTGATGTATTGTGTTGTACGCTACATCAAGAGGAGATTTCAATGCATGAATCTCTCTCTTGGCTTTCATTACATGCAATCACGACCTTCCACGATAGTGTGTGCTATACGCAATACCGAGTTTCAATAAACAACGATATGTTTTATAAAATAGCTATTATGAATAGTAATACACACTTTTTGAAATTTTATAAATTTCATCTTTCTAAATGGACTTCATTTTCGTATTCGGAATATCGAAATTAGCCTAGGGTGAATTTTTGGTATTTTTTTGAAAATGTTCAATTTTTAATGAATAGTGAAAACAGTGGGTTACTATTAAAAAACTGACTTTTTATATAAATAATTATTTATTTTATTTAAATTTATTTTAGGTCAAAATTTATACATAAAGCCTATATATGTTCAATTTTATTCATTGGAGTCATTTTATAATAATTTTAGACATATAAAAATTTTATTGAACTTTTCACCGTCTTTTACCCACCTCCTAGGAGAGTTTGAAAATTTACAAAAATCATAATTTTACAGCTTTTGCGGGTGGAATTTTGAAAATTCGAGAGACACAGTTAGTATCAAGGATTAAAATGTGCATCAATAAAATAAAAATAATTTTTGGTAAATAGTGACTTTTTACTTTTATTTACCACGTTTAAAAGTAAATAGGATAATTAAGGGTAAAAATGATATTATCAATACACTAACACATGTCCTAATTCAATTTCATAAGTGTAGTTTGACCTAAAACAACCTTAGGGATAAAATATTACCCTTTACTTCCACTTGGATTAAATTAGGACATTTATTATAATTTTATTTAAAGAAGAATTAAAATAGTTAAAATCAATGTTTAATAACTAAACCATTTTTAATATAGGGTTACACATAAGATAAATTCGACTATAAATATTCAGTATAAAGCTAAAACTATTTCTACATAATGGTATTTTATTTCAAATTTTTAGATATTATATAATTTAATTTATTTATGACACAATGATAATGCAATAATTACCTAATTAATGAAATATTAACATAATTGATGTTATAAATATCCAAATTAATGTCATTTTAGACTTTTTATGAATTAAAATAATTTTCTAGGTTAATATGACATGTTATTATTTATTTAATTAACTTTTTTAGAACTAATAATGCTGTTATGAGTTTTGAAAAATCAAGTACCAAATAGTGTCAAGATTGACATAAAATAGTTTGGAAAACAAATATTATATTATTAATTGTTATTTTAGTCCTAAAAATCTAAGGCTTGAAAAAATGACTTAGATAATAATATATATATTAATAATGAACCACTTGGGGTTCTTTTGGCTTGTTATTGTAAGTTTATTAACCATATAGTTTAAGAAATCAAAAATACACGGTAAAAGTTAAATTATTTAACTTTGAGTTAAATCTAAATGATATTGATAAAATAGTAACCTAAACTTGTCTAAAACATATTGGTTTAGAGGATTCAGACCCATCCCCACATTATCTTAGAAATAAATCAATTTTGAGCTAGTAAAAACCGAATATGACTTTATTATAATATAATATTTTCCATTTTCCTAAGGTGCCCCGCTCCTCCCTTATAAAAAGGGCACCCCTTCCCTTTTCTCTTCACACCCATTTGAGACATGATGCTCGGCCAAGCCCTACCAATTACTATTCTAAACCTCTATAGTTTTATCATAGAGTTTATGGTATTCTCACAATACCAACTCTAGTTCCCTAAAAAGAATTTTAAAGGATGTGCGTCGAGGATGAGGTAATCTCTTCTACCGATTCTTCCAAGTTTTCTTTCTTCTTCAACTACTTCTTCTTTAGTTGTTTCATTATAAAGTAATAAAATCAGTATCACTAATTTACTGATATGTTATTATAAATATGAAACAACTCTATTTCACCATATATTCATCCTACGGAAAACAAAATCATCGCACGTGCGTACGTACGGAATACCATCTCCACGTCGTGGTGTAATCAGTTTTTCCACCAACAACTTACTTGGATGGGTATAATAGTGTAAATAATAACTATATATGGTTATTATAAAATCATACTGATTCATAGGTATTATATAATCCAATCTAATTCCATTCAATAAGTATGGTAACGATATCATCGCTCGTGCGTACATATGGATTACCGTCTCCACGAAGCGATGAGATTCATTCTCAATGTTAACCATTCAAGAATGATTATAAAGAATGTATAATGAAAAATAATGAAATATATGACATAATAGATCTAATGAATATATATATATATATATATCTTTCATCTACTTACATCCATTCAAGTCAATAAGGAAAGGAAAACAACATTCATGCGTACATACGGCCTACCGTCTCCATGAATGATGTATTTCGTTTCATTCATCTATCTATTATATATATATACTGAATATTTATTATATATAAATCATTATTTACATTATTTAAGTATGAAAATCATGTTATAAGTAATAATAATAACAAGAACAATAAGTCCAAACAAGTACGATAAATAAAACGATTTAACCCAAAACGGTGTTTTAACATGGAATTTACAAAAGAACGAGTAATATAAAGTCATAAGTGAACCATATATTATATAATAATAATTAATATGATTCTTTAATAAGTAAATGACATTATTTAAGTCATTATATAGGAGGTTCAGATATGTACAAAGCATATCAGACCTAAGGTAAGGGATAACTTTTCCAATCTCGTTTTTGTCCGAGATTGTTTATTCCTAAGTATTTACTGGGGTTATATTTATCATCCATGTACCTGTTTTCTAAAAAGGTTTCATGTATGATTAAATTCATTTTTACCCATTTTTTACTTTTACTACATGGTGTGTAAGGAATATTAATTTTTTTTACCATATGAGGTACTTTTTGACCGTTCCGACAAAAGTATGAGGAATTTTTTTTTACTTATACGGCATGAACAGATCTTTACGATTTAATAACGCCTTATTTTCATGAAGCGTACTCTACAATATTTGATGAATATTTTCAACAAAATCCTTTTCTATTAAAATTTCATGGAATTTTGTGAAAAGAAAATGATTTTGAAGAAGAAAGGATATTTTCCTCATGAATTAATTTCAAGTGTCTCATCGGAACCATTTTCCATCTAAGATGACATTATTTAATATGTGTATGTTTCAAGTATAATGTCTCTATAATTTACATGGATTAAATTTTCTTATGATGAAATTATATCCATTTTTTATATGGATTATGTGATTATGAGATGATGTTTATGAAACCCATTTTATTCTTTGGGTTATGATGAATGATTTATGTATATTTTGTTGCACAAGTAAGAATGATTTCATTATGAGATTGATGGGACATATATCTCCCTCCAATTCATTGGGTAAAGATATATATCCCATGAGATAGACATGGATGTAATGGTAAGTTAATCTGGTTCAGTGATATAGGACTAGAACGAGGAGTGAACTCGACTCAAAAAGGGGCTTTGTCCACTAAGATAGTCTTAGCAGCAATGCATTGGCTACTATAAAAATCATATCATGTGCTTAATGTTTTTACAAAATTACATGTTTTATTTCCAAGCTATTTTAGCATGATTGATGTTCCATTATGATTTATGCCTTACGTACTGCCATGTTTTATGTCATTGCTCAAGATTTCGATGTTTAAACATTATGTTCATGTTTTTATGTTCAAATGTATATGGGTTTTTTATTTTCTCCATGCTTACCATTACAGAGAATTTGATCTCACCCTTTATATGTTTTCATTTCCCTAGGATATAAAGAAAGGTTTTAGGTATGAAAACAAAAGTGGAAGAACTTTATGGGATATGTTGAAGATCATTCACCATGATTAGAAGATTATGTTCTGAGCTTCCAAAGACACTAAACTATTACGGTCCTTCAGTGTTTTTTTTTGTTATATGTTAATTATTCCACCAAAGTAATGTAATTTACACGTACATAAAGCTTTGGGTATCTAAAGTTGGTATCAGAGGTTAGATTTATTTAACCTTTAGAAACTAGGATGAGAAATCTTTAGTGAAATCCCTAGAGATATTTTTAAGGAATGTCTAGGTATGTCCCTAAGGTTAAGTATAAGTAAAGGTTAGAGTCCAAGAATTAAGTTGATGATCATTAATAACCTTCGGTGAACTTAAGGTGTCATGGATTAAAGAATTTTTGATAAGTTAGACATCTCATAAGTGACTTTTTATGATTATGTGGTTCCTCGTTATTTTAATTGTTTCTTATATTATGGTTTCTGGTCTAAGTAAATGGAGGGAACAAGAAGGAATTCAGTTATCATTGATTCTAATTGAAAAATTGGTGACTATTATCAACACAATTTTGTAATGCTTGGAGAGAAAGATATTGTGATTATGCCGAATCAGTCATCTCGATATATGATTAACACAGTGAACTTTAGTTGTATTCCTAAGTAATCAAATAAGAGGAAGATGGAATTTTGTACATGTTCCCATGATGAGGAGCATAGAGAAAAGAATATTGATATTTCTAAATAAGGGAAGAAGAACCATGAGGAATACCTCAAATGGAGAGGAAGATTTTATCTATGTGCAGAAAAGGGTCATAAACTGATAGACTGTTATGGAGTCTAATGTCTTATCTGTGGAGAACATGGGCATTACCCAACTAAATGCCCTAACCTAAGAGGTTACTTCTAAATCAAGGAAGGACTTATTCCATGGAAATCATTGAATATGGCGGATTAAAGTGTTTATGTATTGGAATTCAAGAATAATGTTGATGAGGTACTTTTATGGTATATTGAAATATCTATTTATTAGTACATTGTGGTTTTCCATAAGAATATCTCATCGGTAACCCTGAAAAGTGATTGAAATATTTTTGGAAATCAGATGATATGTGTATAATGAAGGGATAAAGAAAAAATAATATGTTTGATATTATTCCTGAGCTCATGATTGATATAAGGACAATGTTATGTCATGGTTTGAGTATATAGAAATTCTTGTATTTTGGTATGTGGAAAGTGTTGAATTTTGACAGCATTCATGTTTTCACTAATGGTAAATGGGTATTCGTTTTTCAATAGAATACATGATTAAGTTATTCGCATGTTTGTAATTTTACCAAAAAGATATATCGTATGATATATGAGGGATAAATTGTGGTATTCAAATGCTCAAAAGATGACATTTCTAGAAATTGTTTTCTTTATACTATGAGCATGGACAGAAGAATTTTGGATAATCCTAAAGATTGGAATGGATTATGTTGGACATAAGTTAGTATTGTTTATGGCTATAACTTTTTTCAATATTTTTAATGGAATGTTATAATAATTTAGTTTTAGAAAAAGGATAAACCTCAGGACATGTGACAACACAACATGTCGGACAAGGCTATGGGAATCGTACCCAAAACACAATTATGATAGGCCTTTATCGTCTACCACTAGTCTATATGAAGTCCCTGGTTAGTAGAAATTTTTTTTATTTTATTAAGCAGTATGATAGATGAAGTATAAGTCCATTTTAGGAACCATATACAATTAATCTCACCATAGATGGACTTATGTATATAGCTTTTTCTAACCTTATGTTTGAGACAGATGGATTGACCTATTATTCTATCACATGATCTGCTAAAACATCGCAAAAGACAAATTCAACTTCATTTCTTTAAGAAAATATGTGGAATTTGTTCGAGGCACGAGAAACGGTGAGACTGTACCAAAATACAGTAAGTAATTCTTCTAATTAAAATTCTTCAACTTTAGGGAAATGATCATGAAAACCAAAAATGTAGTCATATTGCCCTTATATCTGATGAATCTGATGTTACCTTAGATCATTACAAATTTATGGCTTGGTGATTATTGTCTTTTTCATAGCCATGTTCTCTACCACTATCCATCAGAACATGATTGTTAGATTTCTCTTCCATATCCACATTTTTACCTATGTTCTCCTATATGGAATCACAGAGATTAGTTAATTTGGGTAACCATTACATTTCATTATTTAGTTTTTAAAGTTCTATTTTTGTATTCCTTTTTACGATGTGGGTTTCTGTTAAAGAAACATTCAAGTAGTAAATGATTTATAACCCTGACGAATTTTGAGGGAAAAATTCATTTTAAGGGGGATAGAATGTAACACACTGAGATTTTATGAAAAATATTCTATTTAATTTCATTCATGTCTTGTGTTGTACGCTACGCCAAAATGAGCTTTCACTACATGCATTCCTGACTTGACCTGCATTACAGGCAATCACGACCTTCCATGATAGCGTGTGTTGTACGCAATACTGAGTTTCACTCAACAACAATATACTATATAAACAAGCTGTTATGAATAGTAATGCCCACTTTTTAAATTTTATAAATTTTATCATTCGAAATGGATTTCATTTTTGGATTCAGAATATCGAAATTATCATAGGGTTAATTTTTTGTATTTTTCTAAAAGCTTTCAATTTTTGATGAATAGTGAAAACACTAGATTATTGTTTAAAAAAATACATTTTTTATAAATAATTATTTATTTTATTTAAATTTAATTTAGATCATAATAGATACATAATTCCTATATATTTTCAATTTAATTCGTTGGAGTCATTTTATAAAAAAAATTTACATATAAAAATTTTATTGAACTTTTCACCGTCTTTTACCCACCTCCTAGGAGAGTTTGAAAATTTACAGAAAACATAATTTTACCACTTCTATGAGTGGAATTTCAAAAATCCGAGAGACACAGTTAATATCGAGGAGTAAAATGTGGTTCAATAAGATAAAAATAATTTTTGGTGAATAGTAACTTTTTACTTTTATTTACCACGGTTAAAAGTAAATAGGGTAATTAAGGGTAAAAATGATATTATTATTACCCTAACACATGTCCTAATTCTATTTTATAAGTTTAGTTCGACCTAAAAAACCTTAGGGATAAAATATTACACTTTAGGTCCACTTGGATTAGATTAGGACATTTATTAATATTTTATTTAAAGAAGAATTCAAATAGTTAAAATCAAAGATTAATAACTAAAAAAATTTTATATAGGGTTATACATAAGATAAATTCAACTATATATATTCAGAATAATGCTAAAAAGAGTTCCTATATAATGGTATTTTATTTAAAATTTTTAGAAATTAAATAATTTATTTTATTTTTGAAATAATGATGATGTAGTAATTACCTTATTAATGAAATATTAACATAACTGATGTAATAAATACCAAAATAAATATAATTTTAGACTTTTTATGAATTACACTAATCTTATAGGTTAATATGAGATGTTATTATTGATTTAATTAACTTAATTCTAACTAATAATTCTGTTATGATTTTCACAAAAATCAAGTACCAAATAGTGTCAAAATGGACATAAAATAGTTTTTAAAACAAATATTATATTATTAATTGATTTTTTATTCCTAAAAATATAAGGTTCTGACAAATGACTTATATAATGATATATATATTAATAATGAACCACTTTGGGTTTTTTTGGCTTGTTATAGTAAGTTTATTAACCATATAGTCTAAGAGACAAAAGACACGGAAAAATTTAATTATTTAACTTAGAGTTTAATCTAAATGATAAGGAGAAAATAGTTACCTAAACTTGAATAAAACCTATTGGTTGAGTGGATTTAGACCCATACCCACCTTAGCTTCTAAATAAATCAATTTGGAGCTATTAATAACAGAATATGACTTTATTATAAAATAATATTTTAAGTTTTCCTAAGGTGCCCCTCTCCACCTTTATAAAAAGGGCACCCCTTCCCTCTTCTCTTGACACCCTTTTGAGCCTTGAATATCATCCAAACCCTACCAATTACACTTAAAACCCCTTCTATTTATATCATAGAGGTTCTGTTATTCTCAAAATACCAACTCTAGTGCCCTAAAAAGACGTTTAAAGGAGGTGCGTCGAGGAAGAGGTAATCTCTTCCACCGATTCTTTCAAGTTTTCTTTCTTCTTCAACTTATTCTTCTTTAGTTGTTTCATTATAAAGTAATAACATCAGTATCACTAATATACTGATATGTTATTATAAATATGAAACAACCCCATTTATCCTTCTGTCAATCCTATGGATAACGAAATCACCGCGTGTGCGTACGTACGAAATATCGTCTCCACGCCGTGGTGTAATCAGTTTTTCCACCACCACCTTACTTGGATGGGTATAATGGTGTAAAGAAAAACTATATATTGTTATTATAACATCATACTGATTCTTAGGTATTATATCACCCACTCTAATTCCATTCAATAATTATGATAACGATATCATCGCTCGTGCGTACGTAAGGATTACTGTCTCCATGACGCGATGAGATTCATTCTCCATGTTAACCATTCAAGAATGATTATAAAGTATATATAATGAATAATAATGAAATATATGAAAAAATTAATATACTTAATTTATGTATATATATATATATATAATTTTCATCTACTTACATCCATTCAAGTCAATAAGGAAAGGAAAACATCGTTCATACGTACGTACGACCTACCGTCTCCATGAATGGTGTATTTCATTTCATTCATCCATCTATTATATATATATATACTAAATGTATATGATATATAAATCATGATTTACAATCTTTAAGTAAGTAAATAATGATATAAGTAATAATAATATCAGGAACAAAAAGTCCAAACAAGTACGATAAATAAAATGATTTTACCCAAAAAGCTGCTTTAACATGGAATTTACAAAAGAACGGGTAAAATAAAGTCATAAGTGAACCTAATATGATATAATAACAATTAATATGATTCTGTAATAAGTAAATGACATTATTTAAATCATTATACAGGAGGTTCAGATAGGTACGATGCATATCAGACCTAAGGTAAGGGATAACTTTTCCAATCTTGTTTTTATCAGAGATTGTTTATTCGTAAGTATTTACTGGGGTTATATTTATCACCCATTTCCTTGTTTTCTAAAAATGGATTCATGTATGTTTAAATTCATTTTTACCCATTTTTTACTTTTACTACATGGTATGTAGGGAATATATCTTTTGTTTTTACCATACGAGGTACTTTTTGACTTTTCTGACAAAAGTACGAGGAAAATGTTTTTTAACTTATACGACATGATCGGATTTTTACGGTTTCATAACGCCTTATTTTCATGAATCATACTATACATGATTTGATAGATATTTTCAAAAAATTCATTTTCTTTAAAATTTTCATGTCATTTTGTGAAAAGAAAATGATTTTGATGATGAAAGGACATTTTCCTCAAGAATTCATTTCATCTGTCATAGCAGAACCATTTTCCATCTAAGATGACATTATTTAATATGTTTATGTTTTAAGTATAATGTCTCTATTATTTACATGTATTCACTTTTCTTATGATGAAATGATATCCATTTGTTTATATGGATTACACGATGATGGGATGATGTTTATGAAACCCATTTCATTTTTTGGGTTATGATGAATGATTTATGTATATTTTGTGGCACAAGTATGAATGATTTCATTATGAGATGGGCGGGACCCATATATCCCTCCAACAAATTGGGTAAAGATTTATATCTCATGAGATAGACATGGCTGGAATGGTAAGTTAATCTGGTTCAGTGATACATGATTTGAATGAGGAGTGAACTCGATTCAGAAAAGGAGATTGTCCACTAAGATGGTCTTGGAAGCAATTCCTTGTCTAAAATGGAAATCATATCATGTTCTTAATGTTTTCCACAATTAAAAGTTTTATTTCCACGATATTATATCATGATTGATGTTTCATTATGATCTATACCTTACATACTGCCAATTTTTATTTCATTGCTCAAGAATTCGATGTTTAAACATTATGTTCATGTTGTTATGTTCAAATGTATATGGTTTGTTTTATTTTCTCCATGCTTACCCTTACTGAGCATTTGAGCTCACCCTTTATATGTTTTCTTCTCCCCAGGATATAAATAATGGTTTTAGGTAAGAAAAAAAAGGGGAAGTTTTTTATGGTAGTTGTTTAAGATCTTTCACCATGATTAGAAGATTATGTTCTGAGTTTCCAAAGACACTAAACTATTACGGTCCTTCGGTGTTTGTTTTTGTTATGTATTAAGTATTCCATAAAATTAATGTAATGTACATGTATGTCAAGATTTAGGCCTCTACAATATTGTCCTCTTTAAGGTGTCATCGACAAAATAAATTCATTAAGTGTGGATTGAATGGTCATTATGAAAATCGATGTTCCAAGTGTAAATATAATTAATACAGTCATAAATATTTTATGTGTAATTGTTATTTTTTTGATGGTGATGAGACTACTGGTAAAATTATGATAGAAAGGTGTATTATTTTACAAGTTGGCATAGATGTGTTAATGACTTTCAGATGATGTGAAATATTGACGTGTTTGTGTATTTGTATTCAAATATTATTTTAGTAGATTATTTCCCCAGGATGTACTTGTTATAAGAATTATGGAATATATAACGATTATAATGTAGTAATTTTTCATTAATTATTTAAGATCATATATTGAATGGTACCAAGGAATGTTATTCAATGAAAATTAATACATTTTGGAAAATACATGGTTAAGGGTAAGATAACCCTTGATATGATTATACTATTAAGACAATGAGTTTTGGATAAAGAAACGATTAAGTTGTATTGAATAAAATCAGATAAGTTATAACTACATTGGAATAGATTAATGATTTTTCAAGAATGTGGTTTATTCCATCATTGGTGGAGTTTACATCTCTTTTCAGTTAAATTAATATATACAATAACATGTTTCTTAATTAAGTAATAAGGATGAATGACTATTTCTAGTATTTTTTTATGGAAATTCATGTTATTTCCATATTTCAAGAAAATTCATGATCAAGGTGTTCACATGTTTAGTATGTGATGACTAAAAGGAACATTATTTTTCTTTTGATAAAATCATTTTTGAAATTTAGGGACCTTCATTATAATGTTTTGGATCATATTATTATTCACAATTTAACAATTTTTTAAATAGTTTATGTTGATATTTGGAAGAGATTTTAGAAAACAATGTAGTACTTCACAATATCAGGCACCCTATGCTATGAAATGAATTATAAATAATTCATTGATCAAAAGAAGGTTAATATTGGGTTTATTAAATAAAATTATATATTTACTAATCAACATTTAGAGTGAAATAATTCTTATACAATACAAAAACAATGTATTTTAATAAAAATTTGGACATATTATCATGCTTTTGAATGATATTAGTGACCTTTTTATAATAATACATTATGTAATTGTGTTCATAAATGTTTTTTTAAAAGGTTATATATAACTCTCCATTATAACTTGATTATTAAAATTTTCTTCTATATTCATGTTTCAATTTCCTAGTTCTTTTCTTCTAAAAGGGAACCTAGTTATGTGACCATTTTACATTCAATTCTCACGTTTTAAGAAGGTGTCTTATTAAACCTATTCATGATGGGGGTTTTCCATCAACATATTATTTCTTAATATCAAACCCTCAATTACCAAGGACATTTGTAATGTATTAGGGAGAAACATAATTGTTGTGGGGAGAATGTAACACCTTGAAATTCTAATGTAAGAATGTTGTATTCAATATCATATATAACATGCCATAAGAGGAAAGTAAGAGAATTTATTATCCCATGAAATTAAAATATAATTACTATTTTAAAAAATTAACATATTCTAGATTGTTCATAGGTTGGAAACAAAAAAAAATCATTCCATTAAATAAAAAATGACCTTGTTCGATGGTTATCATTAAACGAAGATAATGTTTTAACTAAAAGACAACATATTATTAAAATGTATTTATTTAATATAATAAGACATAAACTAGCCATTAAATTAGGGGTTATGATATGAATTATACAAATTAAGAAAGTAAATGGTTTAAAAAGTATAAAATTAATGTATTAGTTACAAATTCATTATAAATAAATATACGAACCAATTGAATATAAAGGTAATGATTTTTTAGAAAATCCTATTTCAATACACCCAATGTTGTTATACCATAATAAATTAAATTAATTACTATTATTGTATGATATTAATGAAACTAAAATATTATATACTAAATAAAATTTATTTTATGTTCATCAATTTTATTTTTTAGGCATAAGGTAAGAAAACCACCCAATTCTATGCATAAAAACTAATTTTTTTATAAATGTACGTTTCCCAGATTTTAATTGGGAACAAATTTTAAACACATTTTTTTGAACTTTTATTGAATATATATGTCAAAATAATATTATTATTTTGAATATAGACATAAAAATTATCGCTGTGTCATTTGTTTTATATTTTTCTATAAAGTGTAATTTTTTAATGAATTACTGAAAATAATGAATTTCAATTTAAAAAGGTTTTTGATTATAATTTATTTAAAAGAACAAATTACAATTTTGAAATGTATTAAAGATTTATTAGGTTTAATTTTTATCAATTAATCCAATTTAGTTCATTTTAAATAATTTTACTTTCAAATTTAAAATAAAAATATACCACAATTTTGGCCATTTTTTCTTTAAAACCCTACTTTGTCATCCTATCTGCAGGATTTATTTTAAACATATTTTATCCAATTATGTGATTATAATTTAAAAAACTTGTTTTCATATTTTTAATAATCATAATATATATAGTTTAAAAAACTAAAATTAATTTTTTCACAAAAATATAAGAAAATGTAATTTAAAATTATTACAATGAGTAATGAGAAATTAAATATAAAAATGTACTAAAACTTACTCATAAGCACCATATGGCCTATAAACATGTACATAATCCATTTCATGTCCATTTTAATACCCTATAATTCCTTTTATTAAATAGGAACAATTATTGGATCCACATTTAATGGAAAATACATTGGTGAAATTTCTTTTAAAATTTTTACAAAGGTGCCGCTCCTCCTCCACAATAAAAATGAATCATCTTCTACCACTTCATAACTCCTATCATGATACATTGGCTTCACCAATATTTTCTAAAAAAATCTACTATAAATCCAACCTATACTCCTAGAATCATTCACTATGTCATAAATCTATACAAGTAATTCCTTTTGTGAAAAATAAAAGGAGTTACAAAAACAAGAGGTAACAGCTTTCCTTAGCACATTAGTTTTATTTTCAGTTATCCACCACCTCAAATAATATAATTAAATGATTATATAAAAAACAATATACAAAATATACTCAGATGTTTTTTTAATGGTTCAACTTAAACACACAAAGACTTTCATTTAATTGGTTAGGATCATATTTTTTATGTGTACAATAAACTACTAACTCATGAAACCTCGATAGTTCTTTTTCCCTATTAAAAGCATTAATTTTAGGGATTTATGATGGAAAATATGATTATATATGTTATATATTATATTGATAATGCATTTATTATTTTATGATTATTTTATAATATATACCCTTATACATTTGTTTTTTTTAATATGAAAATATCATTTGTGGAAGTGTGGACAACCCCCTCAAAGCGATGTGATTAGTTCACACTATACACAAAATATATAAATTATGGTTTTAATTAAACAAATAAAAAAATTAAATCTATTTTATATTAATGAAATAATTAAATCTCCAGAAATATAATATATATCATTTTCTATACTACACTTTCTCTGACATTAAAATTGTTAACGCAGTTCATGGATGTGTGGACTACGACCTCTTTGACACTATGTGATTCCATTTATGTCACAATAATTTCATATATAAGTATATTTAATTAAGTAATATCTTATTTAGGATATAATTATAATTATTGGAAGATTAAATTTACTTACCATCTTTCCATAATGATCATTGAAAATGGTAACATTACTCATGTGTATGTACTGCTTACCATCTCCCAAATTGTAATATTTGTTCATTTTTCGTAATTGTGTTTAATGATTGGTTTTAAAAGTATTATTTTTGTATATATATGATATTAATAATGATAATAATATTTGTATGTTTATATAATTACCCATTTGACCATCGTATATCTACCAATTTCATTTCTATAAATAAATCGAATATGGTCAAAACACCCGATGTAACCTTACTTATTTAAGTAGTTGTATGAAAATTATAAAAAGTGAAGTAAAAGTAATAGCAAACATGAAGAAATTATAATGAATGAATGTAATGGACATAAGTTTATTATTCAAAAATATAATAAAACTTATGAGAAATCAGACTCATGGTAAGGAATTTTGTCTCAATTTACATTCCAGGGGTCTTATTTGAAGTTTTTTAC
Source organism: Viscum album (assembly GCA_963277665.1). Taxonomy (NCBI): domain Eukaryota; kingdom Viridiplantae; phylum Streptophyta; class Magnoliopsida; order Santalales; family Viscaceae; genus Viscum; species Viscum album. Next base: position 47,768,583 of record OY728143.1, on the reverse strand, counting down.
TCGTTCACATTTATATGGTGTACATAATTCTATATGACATGTTTTATCTTGAATATAAATATTTTCATGTAATTATACGTTTCATTTAATGTTATTCATTGATGGTAATTATGAATCAAATGTTTTAGTGAGCTATGGTACACTTTAGAATCTTTGATGTTTTTTTCATAATGATTGTTTTAACAATATTTCAATGTTATTTCCATTCATCAACATCAAAAACACTTGTCAATACCTATCCTCCACTAGAGAAATTATTGATAAAAATTTATATATTAGTCAAATTTGATATTTTTTGATAAAGAGTTAATTTTATTAATTAAATCGATTTTTTGATATACAAGGAATTCCATAGACAGGAAGATACGGGTAGGGCCTGTTTAAAGATATCACTTCAATGTATTAGTAGTCTCATAAAATGAATCAGTTGGAAAAATTTGAGTAGCTTAAATTTTATTTTAAAACTATCTTGATGATATAGTGGTTCATGTTCCATATTCATGAAGTTCAATATTAATGAATTCACATCATTTCATTTATCATTATGATACATGAGATTCTACATCAAAATATCAATGGACGCATTTAATTAATTATTCCATGATAAAATGGAATATTTTAAATTTTTTTACATTTACATATTTATTTTTACTTATAATGTTATTTTAAGGGAATGTATTATCAATTATTTAAATTTTCATGTTTACTATTCTTATCAGATAATTTTTGTTTCTCTTTTACGTACCCTTATTGAGATTTAGAGCTCATTCTTATTGTGTTTCCATTCCATGTTTTTAATAATAAATATTTTAATAATAATTCCTCTAATACATTTTTTTAATTTTATTATGTATCACGTTTTTTCTATTTTCCTATTTAAAATAGGTATCATGTATGTAATTTGGTTTTCAAAAATAGGTATACTTTATAATCTGTTGGGATTTGAATCTTGTGTCTATGCCTGTATAAGAAACCAATGCATCAGATCTAGTATTTATGGGGTCATTTCATTACAAATAAATAACTTATGTCATTTTATTCATTTTCAAATATACATTTGAAATAAAATCATTGTATACATTTGAATAAATTCTCTGTGAAAACACACTTTCTCATCGTGTTTGATGGATTATTTTGAAACTATTTTTTCCACATATATGAATTGAATTTTTAAAATATATTACATATTTTTAATCATAATTATATATAATATCTAATTAGGTCTATTGTTTTATAATAATCTCAATATTGAAAAAAATAAAAATATATATAATTTGGTTAATTTAAAAATAGATATATCATGGTTTTAAACAAAAAAAAGGCATAAAATGACATAAAAAATTTATAAAATATATATTTTGGACATATTTAGACCTTATATTGTCTAAGTATCTATTATATTCATTTTTTACTCTTGTGGTATGTGAAAAATGTGGGTAAAACTTCTTATTTCCAAAACATATTAGTGTACCACTATATTCACTTATAAAAGGTAATTCTATATATAATATTATTAACACCCTAAAACCATTTGGTATAAACCAATAATATCCCAAACACATATAAAAATTCTATACCATAATCCTAGAATCATTATTTGTTGAATAAATCCAATCAATGAAGAATTTAGTTGAAATCCTAAGTAGATTACCCGCAAAATATGCAACATTATTCAATGAGTGTTTTTATATTATTTATTCCACCACAACCTTCAATTATTATTAAAACATGATGGTATAATAACAATAGAATAATCTATATAATAATAATTTTTCGCATTAATTTAATTACCTTATTCCATCACTACTTCTACCAAATGTATTATGAAATCTTCCTTCATGTATATGCTGGACTAGAGCCTCATGAAACAATTTCATTGGTTTTTCCATTACAACTTCTTACGGTTGTGTATGATGATGGATATAATGTAAATATATTATATTGAAAACATAAGTATACTTTTGAAGATTTTAAATCCAAAATAAATTCTTACTTACATTCCATAGGATATATTATAAGGCCTCTCATGTGTATGGGTGATTACCGCCTCAAGAAGCGATTCAAATTGTTTTTGAGTAATGCATTTCATGGATGGTAATAATGATAAATATAAATAATACATTTGTAATAAATGTTATAATTATTATAATCATTTTATATTTATAATTTTAGAAATGAAATATTTTATCTCATTTCATACCTTTTCGCTCGTTTAAAGATGATATCATCGATCCTACACTTGTGGATAAAATCCTTCACAAAGTAATGCGACTCTTTTTTATTCACCACACCACATGGAGTATATATAAATACATATTTATGTATATATAATTAAAAAATATATTATTTTTGACATCATTATCATTCATTAAGTGTAAAATATTATTTATATTTTTCTGTAATAATCGTTGAATATAGGAAACATTACTCATTTTTAAGTACGACCTACCATCACCATGATCATAAAAATAATTAATTTTTCAAAATACATTAATTATTTATTTTAAAAGTAAAATTGAAATAATAATATGGTATTTATTTCATGATTATTATTTTATATATTATGTAACTATCTAATATGCACAAGGACTATAACTTTTATAAGAATGAACAAATTAGAAAACAATTAAATTAATACTTGAAACATTGAAATAATAATAAAATATTATTAACATATGGGTGATAAGATGTTATAAAAGGATCATATAAAAAATTAAAATTATTAATTTTGTTCTCTATTATGTTGATAACATATTTAAAACCACTATAAAAGATGCTAAATCATATTTAACTAAACCACATAGTAATATTATAGACTTCGTCTCAATTTCCATTCATGGAGGCATATTGTAATTCCATGCTTCTAATTTTTTTATATAGTGTATAAAATACACCATTAACAAGTAATATAATTATTCATTCATAATTAATTGTATATTATTTTTATATTTGAATTATTTCTTCAATTTATATTTAAATAGATAATTACTAAGTGGTATTGTAACTGTAAAATCTAACCTTATTTTATTAGTGTTAACTTTATACTAAAAAATCAATTGTTTTGAACGTTTTTGTAACAACACAAAACTTCATTAGTGAAAATTAATCTTGGTCTATTTAAGTTTCTTCTTATGGTTATTTAAAATATATGGATTTATTTGGTTCTATGATTTTGGATTTTAAAATACCGTTATAAATTGTGACTATTGCTAATATAGTCGTTGAACATTGATCAAATGATTCGAATAAACGTAGGGCTTTAACAACTCCAATTTACACAGACTAAAGAAGAAATGACCACACCTAGTAGACATTCCCCATATGATGATCATTTATCGGATCTTGGAATGGAGGTGGCTTCCTAGGTATTCTCTCTTGACCAATCCCAAGCTGATCTCGAATACGTTAATCTTGAGCAGAACTGCTGATGAGAGAAGATGATGTTGATAGAGATTATCAACTAAGCAATGTTATCAGAGCCACCCCATGAGTTTTTCACCATTGTTCCCCATACCCTAAGATATTATGTGGGTGTTTTATGGGGTTATGTAACAAGAATAGGGTACTACGATTATGTACATTATTCTTGTATAGATAACATACGTTATTTTTATTATAGTTACTTTTTAAATAATTTTTAAATCACGAATAATGTTTTTAGTTAATATTCATCTATGATATCTTATTATCATAATTAATTTATTTTTGAATTAAATAATTTTTTAACAAAATATTATGATTATTATTAAATTATTTTTTACTAAATATAAATTATCGTATAATTTTATGAAAGAAAATGTAATTTTTATTAACGTTTGAATGCAGTTTTTGTCAAAACCCATGAATTTTTGATAAATTTCAGTTTTTATTTTAAAAGTCAAAATTCAGATATTTATAAAAATATTTAGATAAAATGAATATTATTTATAGAATAATTATGTTGAAATTATCTAATGATGAATTTTTTATAATTTTCTGAAATAATTGAATTTTTGGGTAAACATTAAATGCCATTTTAATATATAATGTGTTTTATGTCATAATAATGGCCCAATAATGATTTAATAAATTTATATAAACATTATATTCGACCAATATATGTTTTACCATTTAAATAATGGGATTTTGGTTTTGTTTTATTTATATTACAAAGTTATTGTGGACCCTTCAAGGATTATAAAACATTTTGTATTTTTAAATAATTTTACATAATATTATGACTCACCTCCAAATATGAAACCCAATTATTTTAAGATGTTCGGCTATTGGCCTAATAAAATATCATTTTCTACTCCACCTATGGAAAGAACCATGTAATAACCCATCAGATGGTTTTTGGTTTTTCATTAGTTTAATGTGAGGTGTCCCAAACCTAAATAATTTATAATTCCTTCTCCTTTCCAATATAAACCCACCCAAGAACACACTTCTTCTTCACTCTATGAATTTTTAGTTTGAACAAAATCTTCCATAATATCTATATAATCCTCTCAAGGTGTTCCAAGTTCCCAATAATCCTCTCTCATGCGTCTCCCAATCTTTTTGGATCAAACATCCATGTAAGTGATTCTCATTTTCCTTATTTATGTCAATGTTTCTATATATTGTTATGCCATTTTATTTTAAATTATAAATTTTGGGGTATTATCTCAAACCTCCCCTATACATCAATATTCATTTTTGAATAATTATATATTTTCTTTCTCTCTCGTTAATTCCTTTCTTATATACTCGTTACCATGCCGAAATTCCATAATGAATTTCTCTCTCATCATTTACATTCAAGAAATTATTTTTAATTATGAATCTAAATACCATTAAATAATATGAGACATGTATCTATATTAATCCCTTTACATTAAATTTCATGTAAATATGATGATATGCCTCTTTCACTCTCATACACCATTTTTCTTAAGTCTTATGTCACGCCGTTATGCTGCTGAAATTGCACCACAATTTTCCATTCCAAAATCATTGTGTAGTGAATACCTTGTCCATTTATCTATCAAGAGTATTCACCTTTATGCACATTTAAATATTTATTTAAGTGTTTCATGTATGAATTCAAATTTCCTTAATCATTGAATAAATTTTTATGTTATATGAGTTCATATTCTAAGATCTTGTGGCACACTTATGAATGAAATGTAATTTTTAAGAATGGTGTGCCCTGATAGCACTCTAATGCATTGGATAAAGTATAGTATCATGACACGTCAGGTGCAATGAGTGTTTAAAATGATGGTTTACTCATGCTTAATGTGAAATGGGGTTTTAATCATGCTCTATGTACATTGATCCTGGGCTCATAATAATTATATGTTAAGTGTTGTTGAAACATTTTTATGATCTTGTGGCACACTTTTGGAATCATTTTATATACTTGATATTTTTTTTCATAATCAAAATGAGATTGATAATATCAAAACCCACCAATTAAACCAAAGAATTTTCATTAATTTTTTATATAATCATTCAAATTCAACCCCAACAACCTAATGAATTTTATAACCATGTAATCATATTTTGGATCCCTAATAACATACAACTTTTATTCTTGAAAACTATTCTCATTCATCATGTTTATCCATACATGAATATAAGTGAACTGTTCACGAAAACCAATGAATAAAACACTCCCAAACCATGAAATTGAATCTCTTAACCCATAAAAAGGACATGATTGAACCTAATAATATTATACTAAATAAATTATATGTAGTGAAGGTCCTAAAATAATTAATTTAATAACCTAAATTTGATTATTTAGGTCATTAAGATAATGTGATGAACACCTTCAGAATTAATGTAATTGTTTTCCACCAGAACCTCCATTTTCATTCGGGTTACATTTATTATCGACTTACCTCAATTAAATTCTTATTAATTATTATTTCCTCCTCATAATTTATTTATGTTCTAAATATATGAACCAACCTGAATCCAACCCTTATTTATGGGTAATTATATGTTTTAGCAGTATCTTTCAAAAATTCTTCCTGAAATTCAAGCCATGCTAAAGGGAATTTCTCAAATTCATACCTATATTCAAGGGAACACTATAATATTTATTTATCTACTATTATCTTTCTAAAATCACCCATTTTATTCTGAAAATACTATTTTACTACATTTATGGTTTTATACTAAGTATTTTCCAAAATAACACTTATTTCCAAAGAGAAAGAGTATTTATCCAAAGAATTACTTAATGATTTTATTAGAGTATTTTCATCCGCTTCCACACTGTTGTTGATTCTTCTGTATTAATTATATTAATCATTTATTTTAACATATTACATATTTAATTGAATGGTTGATGATTAGTTTTACTGTTAATGTGATATCTTAAAACCATTATCCAATTTACTCTGAATTGTTAGTGTTTCTGCTTAATGTTCTAAGAATGTTATTTATATTTAATATTATAGTTTCAACATGAATGAATATGTGGTTTATGTTTACCACTATTAATATGAGTAATGTATTGAACTTATTATGTGATATTTAGGTCCCGTTATAGCCCCTCTATGCATCTGTGGGTCTCATGAGGCTAATAGATATGGACATGGACAAGTCCTTGACCATTATTAGATATGGTTTTGGCCGAGGACATAATCATTTTTAGATGTCTTTTATGAGGCCACAATTGTATGTTTTAGAATGTTCAGTTTATACAATTCCCTCATTATGGATAGGGAAATTCAAGGTTCATGAGGTTATTTTACTAGTAAAATAATAATGATTATGTTTTATTATAGAATTATTTACTCAGCATGTATTCATACCATAATATGGTCAAGTTCATTATTTGTAGTGGAAATATCTTACTGTTATTCACCATGCCTATTGTTTATGTTTATAATATCTTTAATTTTATTTTTTACCCTTACTAAGCATGTGAGAATACCCCTAATTATGATTCATTTTTACCAGGACATTAAGAGGTACATTAAGATAGAATTTGAGGGATAATCTTAGAGTGGTGTATGTTCCAAATAGAACATTATTTTTTCATTTCAATTTTTAATGATTGAACTTATGTATGCATATGTTTTCCAAAGATTCAAAAAACTAGATCCTTTGGTTTGAATATTCCATATTTATATTCCAATGTAACAAAATGGTACACCGGCTCTAAGAAACTATGGTTGGGTCCTTAATGTTGGTATCATATATTTTTTTAAAAAAATTGAAACTATATTTAGAGAACATATTTCTGGTAACAAAACCATAATGCAATATTTTAGGGTAAAACATTCAAGAAAATCCAATAATTTTTTGTATGGAATAGATTATTTGTATCATTCTATAAAATAAATACCTCTTTGGATACTACAAGTGAAAATTATTCAAGAACATATGTACCTAAGAGCTAAAACTCTAACAGTATGTTTCAGGCATGACCCAGGGTATCTTGGTTCATGAAAATGGGCCTAATTGCACACCTATTTTGACACTCTTAAGAGATATTCATAGGATAATTCAAATTTTTTTGGCAAGCCATTACGAATGATTTAAATGTAAATTTTTCATCATATAAACCACTTCTATGATAATGAAATTACCTATGCTATTTTTTCTTTGGTGAGAATATAAATTATGATTCATAACATAATATAATGTATGCCAATTTTTAGAAATGGAGCCATGTTGATGGAATGGAATATGCATAACTGCACGGGTCCCATGTAGGTATTTCCCTGAAATCCATGATTATCATGTTTTCTCATGTGCTTTGACTGCTACAGAATAACATATAACTATACTGGAAAATATGACTCGTGTTATAAATAATAACCTTATCCATGTGGAGCATCTAGATCCACAATGTGGAGGATTTGTGCTAGAATGCTTAATGCGACAACAACCTCTATAATTTAATGGGACTATAGAAAAATTTGTTGCAGAGAAGGGTATATGTTCATTAGAGAAGATATTTCTCGCATTGGGATTTTAAAAAATAGAGACAATTAGCATGTTGGATTATTATATCTTAGGATATGTGGATCAGTGTTGGTCATTAATTCAAAACAAAAATGATGAGGAAGAAAATAATTAAATGGAATGGAGGGATTTTGTGGAAATCTCCATAGAAAAATACTTCCCGAAAAAAAGAAGATATGATAATGCAGTTTTTAAATATAAGGAAAAATGAGGATTAAAATGTAATAATGTATGTAGATAACATCATAATGATAGAAATACATGACACGAACTATAAACATAATCCATGGGGAAATATTAGTCGATTATTTGATGGCTTAAAACCATTACTTCAAAGGGGTATAGTCTCCCAATGTTTTTCATCATATAAAGATATTGTTTTACATGCTATTAATACAAAAATGAATTAACTAAGTCATATGGTTTTTAGAAAAATTAAAAGAAGAAGATAATAGCTAAAAACTCTAGGAAGGAAAATAAGGAAATGGGGAAGAATAAGAGAATTTACTTTCTACCCTGTGATAATTTTAGAAGGCAACACGCTGGTACCTTATTAAAAAGAAAAGGGGTGTGATACCACTGTGGATAGAAAATCCATAAAACAAGTGATTGATATGGTAATATAGAAGATAATAATATTTAATTTTATGATTGTTGGGAAATGGGACCCTATGCTAGTTATTTTCCAAAGCATCAAGGAAACAAACCTTAGAAAAGGCCAAGGGAGTAGGGGTGGGACTATGTGATCTGAACTACTGATATTCACGTTAATAATTATGTGGTGGTGTGTACTTTAATCATTTCCACAAACATAGACAATGTAATATTTGATTCTATATCATCACATTTGATAATTTCTTTTCAGTTTTCCATGAAAATTAGATATTTCCAATTTTATTTAATAAGGGAGTTGTTTTTCAAAGTTCATAAGGGATATATCATTTCAAAAATGTTTTTCTAGGTATTCCACAATATAGAATATAAATTTGATTGGTATAATGATTTTATTATCATAAACCTGATTTACTTTGACATAATTCATGGTATTTATTGTATTTCAAACCATGATGCGAAAATACATTGCAAGAATAAAGATGTTACAATTTTTTAGGATGATGTAGAATACCTTATAATTAGTGTAGAAAAATAACAATACGATTATCATCTATATCAACCCACAATATCTCTAGGTAATTCAAATATTGTGATGTAAGGTAATGAAATAATTATTGGTGAGGAAAGGAATGTTAAAATAAAGGATGCTATTATTTTTAAAGAAAATTTGGATGTGTTTTTTGAGGATTTACCTAGACATCCTCCAGAGTGGGATATTGTGTTTTCCATTTACCTAATTCTTTATTCATGGAAAATTTCAAAGACCCTTATTGAATGGATGTTTTGAAATTACTGTAATAGAAGAAACAACTAAGGGAATAGAGTGATAATGGATTTATTTGACCTAGTGTTTCTAAATGGGAAGCCCCTGTTCTTTTTGTTAAGAAGGAAGATGGATCGATGAGGTTGTGAATTGACTATAAAGAGATCAATGATATAAAAAAAAGAATAATTATCCCTTACCTTTACAAGGTGATTTATTGGATCAACTTCATGGAGCCTAATATTTTACAAAGATTTACCATCGATTTTTATAAAATAAGGTGCATGTGAGGTAGGTTGATATTCCAAAGACTTAATTCCAAACTAGGTATGAGCATTATGAGATTACAGTAATGACTTCTGAATTGACTAATTATCCCTTTGGTTTTATAGATCTAATGAATTGATTTTTCAAGGAATATCTTGATGGCTTTATGGTAGAACTTATTGATGATATATTTGAGTAATTTAGAAGATAAAAAGACAATAAAAATAAATTTATCACAATTTGGAATTATATTAGAAGAAATGAATTATATAGGAAGTTTAGAAAGAGTAAATTTTGTCATTAATCAACTTATTTTCAAATACACATTGTCTCTAAGGATGGAATATATTTTTTCCCTGTGAAGAGAATGGTTGTGCAAGAATGGCCCACTCTAATGAACATAACCGAGGTACATATTTTTATTGGTTTAGCATGTTATTATTAGTGTTTCATTCATAACTTTCCCATTTAGCCTACCCAATGACAAAAATTACCCATAAAAGGGATGAGTTCGTATGGAAAAAATAATGTGAGGGTTCTTTCAATGAATTGATATGGATATTTGTGAATTCTCTGATCTAATCTCTACCATTAGGGAGTGATCGGTAATTGATCTATAATGATGTATTTAATAAAGGTAATGGTTTTGTCCTTATAAAGATTGGTAGAGATATTTCTTATTCATAAATGAAGTTAAAAATTCATGAACAAATTATCATACTCATGATCTTTTGTCAGCTGATGTGATCTTTTTTCAAAAAATATCAAGCCATTATCTCTATGGTGAGAGTTGTGAGATATATACAGATCAAAATATTCTAAATCATGTCTTCTCATATAAATAAATCAATGTGTGGTGAGGGTGATGGCCCAAACTAATCATGGACTATTATTGATCGATACCTGACAACCCAGGAAAGGTAAATAAGGCAGGAGATGCTTTGAGCAGAAAGGATCATGGTGTTTTAAACAAAATGAGGATTAGAAGGGATCATGTATCCATGGTCTAATAAGGATGGAAATTGTAATTATCAAAGAATTTGAATGACCATTACAATATCAATTGTTTTCCCAACCATCTTTACTAGAAATGATTAAAATCTCTCATCTTTATTATGAGAACCTTAAAAATAAAATATATGCTTTGAAAGATAGGTAGTTGGATGACATCGTATGGGAAGATGCAATTCAGAAATTTTGGAATAGGTATGTGTTATATCTGTAACTGATCCAAAATAGACTTATTAGATGATTACCATAGCTTGAATTTCTCTATACCTCCTGGTATCACTAAAATGTATAGTGATTTGACAGAACATTTTTTGTGGGACAACATGTCATGGGAAATTGATGATTATGAATCATGATATCTAGACTATCAATAAGTAAAGGCTGAAATACAACATATTAGTGAATTTATGAAACCTATACCTATTCCTACATGGAAATGTATTGACATCACAATTGATTTTTTCACTTGAGTACCCAAAAATCCATGAAATAATGATGCAATGTGGGTAATTGTGGATCAATAAACAAAATCTATGTATTTTCTCTCTATAAGGGAGGATTTTCCACTAGAACAGCTTGTACAACTCTATATTAATGATGTTGTAAGACATCATTGAAAAACACTTTCAATAGATTGTTATCTCAATCAATTATTCACATCGAAGTTATGGAAAATTATTCAGAAATATTTTTACACGGAGCTTCATCTGAGTACTAATTTTTATCCTCAAACTGATAGGAAAATAGAAATAATAATTAAAAATTTAGAAGACATGTCAATACCATACTCACCTTATTTTCAAGGTATATAGGATTATTAATTACCTTTTTAGAGTTTTCCTACAATAATAGTCTATATTAAAGCATTATAATGGCACCATATGAAGTATTGTTTGGAAACGGATGTCATACATCAACATGTTGGGATAAAGTCAATGAAAGAAAGCTTATTGTTGTAGTGCTTGTGGAGGAACCAATAGTGAAGGTACAGAAAATTCAATGCAATATAAAAGTAGCTAAAACCAAAACAAAATCTATGTTGACAATCAATGGAAGGATTTGGAATTTCAACTGGTATATCATGTATTCATAAAATTATCTCCATATAAGGTTGTTATTTTATTTGGGAAGAAAGGAAAACTGAGCTAGGTACATAGGACCTTTTGAAATTATAGAGAAAATTGAATTTGGTGCCTATCATTTGGATATGCCACCTTACCTATCAAAATTACACAATGTATTCTGTGTCTCATGATTAGAATATAAATTCTAGACCCAATTCTTGTCCTCACATTTGATGGTATATAATTGGAACCAGACCTATCAAATAGTGAAAAGCATATCCAAATTCTGGACACTAAAGAACAAGTGTAGAAAGATCAGATGACTCGACTGTTAAAGATACATTGGAAAAATCATAAAATTGAAGAGGCTATGTGAGAGCCTAAGGAGATTACGATAAGGAACTTCCCAAATCAATTTGTGAAGATATATTCTGGTAATTTTTTTAATTTTTTTAAAGAAGGTATAATGTGACACCCCATGATTCTGCACATAAATTTAATATTGAGTTCTTGAAACACTAATTCACTACAAAACACCACATTATTATAACCTATCTAGTAAACATATTTTTACCACTTTTGTGATTTTAATTTTGAGAAACTGACTATCACATTTGAATTTTGTAGGATATTTAGATTCTGATAAGACAAACTTAAATTTTGATAAATAGTAACATACCCCTGTGTATACTAACTAACCCTTATGAATAGTATTGTTAATCTTAGGAATAGTAATTAATAGTAAATTTTCCAAATAAAATAGACTTCACCAATGAATGCATGAATAAAATTTGTATATCTTATAAATTAAAAAATGATCATAGTATATGTATTGGTATTTTTTATGCCATGAATATTTTAATTAGAATTTTATGATAAATTAAATAATTAAAAATGGAAATGTGTTGTCATAAAATTTAATAACATATTTTAACATTAGTTTATTTTTTATAAGATATTTTTATGGGACATTGATTAATTCCTCAATGAGTTATAGAATTATTTATAGTTTTAAAGTTGTTTTTATATATAAATTTTAATTTTATTTAAAAATTTAAATACTTTTTTTAAAATATTATTTTCAAAAATTTATATTATTTTATGAAAACTACACATTGAAAAATATTTGGGGTGAATTATTGATATTTTTTTAAAAATACATTGTTTTTTCTTTAATAGTTAAAATAATGTTTTGCGTTTTTTGTAAGTTTAATGACATCATAATGATGTAATAATTAATATAAAATTATCATTGACTTATGTACATTAAAATATTATAAGAGGATTCCCATGTGGCTAATACTAATGGAAAATACTATGGTAAAACCCATGGTTTGGAAAAAACCACAAATGAGGTGTCCATTGAAATTAATAAAAAAACTCTCTCTCATTTACTATAAATACCCACTCCTTATATCATTTGAATTCATTAAAAACAAACCATACACAAATATATAGTATTTCACCTTTAAAGCAGTTCCCCCAAGGTATCTTCATGCTCCCAAGGTCCCAACCTTTATTCTTTATCAGTTACTCTACAAGGTAAGGGAATCGTCTACCATTCCCTTATACAAGCATTCATTTAATGTTAATTTTTTAAATTTAAAATGGATTAACATTGAATATGCCATTATATATCCCCATTATGTTCTATATTATGTAATAATTATGACAGCCCTTTTTCTATGTTCAAAATATTTTATAAAATTTTAAGAGAGGTTGTTAGGCTGCTGTATTTTCTTAAGGGGTCTCTAAACTATTCATTTATTTTCAATTTCCATTATTTTATTTTTCATTCCTCACCTCCATTAATCCAGATGTTTTTTTAATATAGTACCACACATCTAACATAATGTTTTCATGATAAAGGAATAATTCTTTATCATATCCCTAGTCCATTTCATTTATTCTAGAAATGAAAACACCATCTGAGATGTGTTAATTTATCACATTCAAGGATGATGGGTTTTTAATATCAATTACCATCTTCAATTAAGGTCATGAAAACATTTTTATTGTTGAACCAGGCAATAATATATGTATTATGACATATTAAAAGGTTTTTAAGCTTTTAATATAGATTATATTAATTTATAAACCACAATGTGTTTGTTGTAATAAAAAATAGCTCATTAACCCAAATAGTTGTCATTAAACGTTTATATAGCAATTCATCTTCAACCCCAATAACCAAATGAATTATATAACTAATTAAACTTATTATTGTTCAATAATAATATAAAACTTCTATTTTGGAAAATAATTCTCATTATACATGTCTAATCATATATGAATATAAGTAAATCGATCATGATAGCACGGAACAAAACACTCCCAAACAATGAAATTGAATCTCTTACCCCATAAAAAGGCCCTGAATCAACCTAATAAGGTAATAATAAATCAATTACATGTATTTGAGGTATTAGAATCATTAATTTATGAAAATAAATTGTATTATTCAGGTCATTGAGATCCGGTGAGGATCACCTTAAGACTTAAGGTAATTGTTTTCCACCAAAACATCCATTTTCATTTGGGTTACTTTTATTATCTACAAACATCAATTAAATAATTATTAATTAATATTAACTACAAATAAATTCTATGTGAATTATATATATATTGATTCTAACAATAATCCTACATTCTTTTATGGGGAATTATTTGATTTAAAATTATCCTTCAAAAATTCTTCATGAAATACATGCCTAAATCAGGGGAATTTCTCAAATTCTTACATATATTCAAGGTTAAATTTTAATCTTTTTTATCAAAAATTATCTTTTAAAAATCACTCATTTTACTATGAAAATAATATCGTACTAAATTTCTTTTTTTAAACAATTACTTTTCCAAAATAACGATTCTTTTCAAAGTAAAAGTGTATTTATCTCATGAATTACTCAATGATTTTATAAGAGTGTCTTAATATTTTTAAAAATTCTAATTTATTACTATGTATTATAGAGATTAATATTTTATAACACCATCTATCATATATAATTTAATGGTTTATGATTATTTTGACAGTGTATGTGACATCTTAAAACAAGTCACCAATTTACTTTGATTGGTTAGTGTTTAGGATTAAGGTTCGGAGAATGTTATTTAAATTTAATATGTTAGTTTCAATATAAATGTATATGTTTTTTAGGTTTATCCCTATTCATATAAGAAATGCATTGGACTTATTATGAGAAGGGTAGGTTCCTTTATATCCCCTCGATTAATTGGTATGTCTCGTGATATAAAATGATATGGATTTGTCCAAGGCCTTTCCAATTTTTTGATATAGTTTTAGATGAGTCTTTAAAAATTTTAATATTCCTTTACCGATTCATGGAGGGTATGTTTTAGAATGTATGGAATATGAATATTCTTCATTATTAAGCTAGAAATTAAATTTCAATGATTTTATTCAACTAGTATAATATATATTAGTAATTTTTTTTGTGGAATTATTTACTCAACACATATTCTTGAAATAATATATTCATGTTTATTATTTGTAGAGGCATATGATTTCTATTATCCACCATGTCTAATGTTTATGTTTATGATATATTCCACTATATTTCTTACCCTTACATTGAACTAGATCTCAACCATTATTATATAGAATTTTATCCATGCCATGAACAGTTTTGTTATGATTGACTTGAATGGATAATATTTGAGTGGTGGATGTTCCCAACAGAATTTATTGGTTGTCTTTAATTTCATGCTATAATTATTTAACTAAGGTATTTATCTTGTTTCCAAGGATCCTAAACAACTTGGTGCTCTGGGATGGATATTATTTGTTTAATGATAATGTAATAAAATAAGGCACCATCACCAGGCAACTAGGGTTGGGTCCTCATATTCCAGATCATTCATAAGCATGAACTTTTTTGGTTCGAACAGTGTTTCATGGGGAAATTGTTTCTCGCAAGTCTCCTTGTCAATAGAATGATACTAAATTTCCACTTTCAGAACATATTAGTTATCTTCAACCACTCCATCCTCCTACACAACCTCTTATTGGGGATTGAATGTAGCCACCATTGTTGAGGCCTCTTCTATAGAAACCTCCCTTTATGTATATTTCAGTAAAGGACAATCCATCATAGTCTCTTTGATTATATCATATGATATTAGGTATTTTTTTCTCCTATATTGAGGCTTCAACTCCATGTTTACCCTTCTATGATGATTTTACATCTGTTTTATCCACCAACACCCTCTTAGCTAGTCCCATTGTAGGAAAAATCTTTTCCCCCTCCATTTTTTCCATGGTCCCAGTTTCTGATTCTTGAGGTACCAATGTTGATGGTATGCCCATTATGGAATCCTTATGCATATCCTCCTTGGAGAATCAGTCATTTTCACACCCTCAACATCAGGAATCACGGACAAGGATGTTTCCGCCGATGGATGATATCCAAGGGAGACATTAACTGCCCTTTATCAATTAGATAGTCAGACATGTAATAGAAAAGAATGAAATAATAATGTGAAAAGGGTAAGAGGATTACAAGAATATTAGTCTGGAAAACAACTCAGGATGTTTCATGGTAAATCCCATAGAAGATTGAATTCAACTAGTGGTATTCACCTCAGTTATATGTATTGCTTCATCTAACGAGTATCATTTAGTGGAAAATATATTCTAGAGAGGCCCCCTTCTATCATATTCAATGTTTGGGACTCCAATTCCATGTACATGAGGTTTATCAGGAACATCCACCACCTCAATGCTCAGTTACTCCATAATAGGTAACAATAATAGTTATTCAGTGACTATAAAGGACATGTAATATTCATGGCACGTGACAGACATATTTGCTAATTCGAGGGTAGGAACTCTAACCATTGGGAAATCCCCGTAGGGTTTTCCCCATAAATCCTCAAATACATAAGGAAGTGAAAGACATGTAGATAGATCAAATTCTAATATATCTAGAGGATTGGTCATCTCGATCAACACATTCACTCCACTTGTTAGGGGGAATGTTATTCCAAGAGAGTGGGACATGTCCTCCTCTGTAAAATATTTAATTGCCTTGTCTCTGGTAATTTGGATGACTTCTCTATAATGTCCCAACCTAATGAGAAATATTCCCTCTCTATTGAGGTTCTTCTATATCCCATGGTGGGAGGGAATTTTTATATTTACCTCCCAAATCTCCAAATCATCAGGAAAGAGTACATCAATTTTTATATTAAGTAGGCATAACTTCTTTCAAATACCTTATACAAAAACCCTTTGTACTGCCATTGTTGTGGGATCCCACTGTGTTCAGCATGAATAGTTTTCCACATTAATATTTCCATAGTATAAGCACTCTCCAAATTCTATTCATAGTGCTGGGTGGTCCCAAATTCTATAATAATTGGTTGGAACTCAATTCTACCTTTTCCATATTTTGTAAATATACAAAAGATCTATCAGACGAATTACGGTTCCCTATCATTACAAACCTAAATGTATAACCATAGGGTCATATTCTTGAGGCATCATAACAACCTGCTGAATCAGTGTAGGTTGTATAAATCATACATAACCATTCAGTTAACCCTCACACCTAGTATCTCACCTTAGAAGGTTATGAGGTTCAACCGCTGCTTGGTTGTTCATGCACCATCACAGGCCAATGTTCCCATTGGAAATGGGGAATGTGTAAAACATGAACAATTCAACCAACCTAGTCCTAAAAAATGTGCCTACAGAACCTGAGATGATAAGAAAACTATATGTGATGTTCAGAATCAAATGTTTTATATTCATACTGGGATGAGTAGTGAGGTTGAGATATTCTTATCCCCCAAGTGTGAGGCTACCCAACCATAAAAAAATTCAAATGGTGACACATATTGTGAGGTTTCTTCCCTTAGAAGATATTCCAAATCACTATATACAGCTACACCAACACTGGGATAGATAAATTTATGTTCACCATCATCAACATCATTTCCATGATGAATTTTATCATCCACACCACTGTGTGTACATCTCTCACTAAGTGCATTCATTAATTGATCATTATGGAAATAAACACATATACTAAACCCATGGGAGCCTTGGGATTCACACTGTATCCCAAAAGTTATGACTAGTTTTCCTTGAAAATCCCCTAGTAATATTTCTCAATATTACTCTATAATTCTTTAGGATATTGATGTGGCCTCGTAGGAGTAATTTCTATTGGTTAATTCAATCAGTACTTAAAACACATAGTTATTGTGGTTCCCTTTATCAACATATTGTGATTGTTTTTCCCATACAGCTGTTATAGAAATTCCCTTGCTACATCTAGTAACTTACCCAGTTCATCAAATACATTCTCTAAGGAGATGAATTATTAAAACATTTCCCCTTTTATCCGGACCCAACAAACTTTTAAAGATACCATAAGATTATTTCCACCTCCTATTGGTGCATTGGAATGTTATTTGTCCCTAGAGACAACTTACTCATCTTCTTGGACATGATGTCAAGGTGGTGATAGAAATCTAAATATGAGGATCATTCCACCTCACAAAGCCTAACCCACATAACATCTACCTCAATCTCAGGGAATAAATAGAATCCAGAATACACACAGGCCCATTCATCAAAATAGTTTTCGATGGAATATGTCCAATCAGTCTCTCCACCACTTTTCTGTGTTCCCCAATTCGTTCTTTTTAGTTTTCACAAACTATGTGGGGGAAACCTCTTCCTCAAATTCCTACCCATGTATGTTTTCTAGATGGTGCATGATATTTTCACCATAATAGATGAATGATCCTTTAATATGTTACCACTATTAGTGGTATTTCATTTGAATATTCCATGTGAGCACATAAACATATAGGCATGGTCGTCTCGATTAACACATGGAATAAACAAATCATCCATCTTCCCAAGTCCATATTGTGAAGTTCTCTTACAATGTTAGAATTCTAATTTATCATTCTTTGGTACTATAGTGAGTGTGTTATTATTTTAAATCATCTAAATTTACTATTTAATAATTAGGGTCTTTGATATATCCTCCGAAAAATTTTCCATGGTGTTCACATTATAAATGGAAATTTTTTCCAAGACATAAATAATTTTCAATTTTGGTTCATGAAGGTCTGCATATGAAATTGGGATTCACATAAGTTTGGTTTTGGGAATTATATATTATTGATGTATGTATTATGGAAGTTTATTCACAGTATCCTATTCAAAGAGAGAGTGTTCATGGAAAGATTGAATTCCATGAGTAGTGAGTATTAAAATTGAAAAATTACCATAATTTTTATGTGTTTCAAAAAAAGGGGGAACAAACCTAAATTTCACAAATACTTCATGGTCCCTCAAGGGAACCTTACCCCAATTTATAGAAGGATGGTCAATACAAGATTCATAATAGAATTTCATGAAGGGAACATTCCAATTCCTAATTATTAGTGGTATTATATCAGAATGCATCCCTTCATTTCATCATCATATCTAATTATTATTTGTGGAATATAAAATTTTTTAAATATTCATGTAATTGGAGGGTATGAGGAAGGCACGACTTGTTCGAGGAGAATTTGGTCCAAAGGTCCCCTAAATCCACATAAGGGACGAGATTAATGAATGTTGCACCCATCAGGAATGGATGTGGCTTTTGAACTTGTATGTTTTTGTAGGGATTTGATTGTATCCTCCACATAGTGTAAGCCTAGACTCACATAGTTTATTTACGAAGATGTCCCCAAACATGCAGCTCATGGAAGGTAATATTTTTAATGTGTATCCCTAGTTTTCGCAACCCTTCTTGTTCTCGAATAGTATAATGTTTCACTAAAGCCTTCTCTATTTTCAAAAACTAATTTCATTTATTCTAATGAGTCTATAAATCACCCCTTATTTATCAAAATCTAGAGAAAGTTTACTTTTATCTTCCGAGAAAATATCCAATCTTGTGATACATAGAACTTAGATGAGATAAAGAAGATATGGACCTTCTGTGGTATACATATTTCCTAAAACCACCACACATGGTTTTTTAATAACATCAATCCATGGTGCGTATTAATTTCACAATGGTCCTTGGATTTCATCTAAGAAGAAATCCATTTTTACCTTGAGGTATCTTGATATAACTATCCTTTGAGAAACCAACCCCATGGAACCAAGTATTTACCCCAAAGAAGGATCACTATGTTTCATAAAACAAAACCAATAACTATACCTCTAACAGCCACAAGACAGATGGACATTATAAATCTACAAACTTATGTGAACCCAAAAATTTAGTTAAAACCATCCTCCACACCACTCCATGGTTCCTCCTTTCAACTAAAACCATTTTTTGAAATTTTATTGCTCGGTTACCCTATGATCTTCCAAAACTGGTACAACTACACTTCAATTTAATGTGAGACTGATACCTCACACTCTTTTGTTCCACCACTTTTCTCTTAGTGGGGCCTAAATATTTAACTTACCCACTACTCTTAAGAAATTTCACCCAAATTTCATAGTATCCATAGTATATATACCCAAACACTAGGACTCCTGATTGTTAATCTTCAAAAACAGTGACAATTACATAGCCCGCTTTTGGATACAAGAGTGATGGACTTGTAATCACTAAAGGTAGAATCATATATGGAAATTTTTCACCTATCCAACTGGGTATTATTTATGATGAATGTCTTTCCCATCGGTAAGAAACCCCCAATACATGTAATCCCTAGACAAATCTTTGTTGCATTGTTTAAAAATAACATGATCCTCTTCCCAAAAAAATGAGGTTAAACTATAAGTTATCATCTTCAGAATATTATGTAAAAATGTAGCCTTACCCTATGTGATAAGAATATGATTCCCCACGTAAAATCATAGTCAGATTAAACCTTCTAAAAATCTCCCCAAGGTAAGATCCTTATACACAAGGTAGCTTCCACATGTAATCCCCGCATCTACTTCCCTACCATGGAGCGATCCTCTTGAATTCAGTTTCCCATATGCATAAGCCCCACCCAATCCATAAAATATTCTTTTTATATGATGAGGGTGTCCTTATTGGACACTATTAAACTAAAAGGAAAAGTATTTTCACAAAAATATAAACTACGACATCAATCTTATTGGGTTTTGATCCCTATCTATTAAAAATGGTACATATAAAACCTCCCTATGATTCAATCCTAATGTCTTCCAATGTGAAATCTTCCCTCTTGGGGTTACACTCTATAGTCCATAGTGAAATATTCTCCGATTAGGGGCACATTCCATCAACTATTTTGAATTCTTATTCTATGTAGGGATACACTCCATCACCCTGGAATGAACTCTTCTCCAAGGGGTACATACTCCACCATCAATCCCCATAGGACATTATACTTGTTACCATATGTATCCCAATAATATGGTAATCATTTTCCAATTTCCACAATATTTAACACATCTTCTATAATCCCTGATCTTTACTTGGGAAATAAACTTGGGAAGCATGAGCTAAAAATCTATAGAAGTCTTTTTCCCCTATTATAAATTTACCCATGATTGAAAAGATATGCCTTGGATTCCATATTAATGTTTTATCACAGATGAGATTCCCTCTAAAATATGAATATCATACATATTCCCAACCTAAACAATTTTCAACCATTACCAACATTTACAATTCCACTATCTATATCGAATGATGGTTTCTTCTCTATAGAGAAATAATTAACATAACTAAACATTGTATACCTCAAGATGGAACTGATAACAATCTTCACAAATATGAATTAAATCTATGAGGGAGACCCAAACATGGATATTATCTCCAAGGATGAATCCCTGGATAGAGGAACAAACATCCTATCATCCTATTTTGATCATGGATTAAAAATATCTTAAGAATGTTGAAAATCCACCATCCTTTGGAAATCAGGAAAGTGGGACAATAAAAATGTAGTGTGTTTCCACAAACCGAATGAATGGTGTAAATCCCCAGAGAATGTATCATTTTTTTCCTTTAGTATATATTATTTTATTAATATCATTTGATTATACACTGATCTAAGATCATTCATATAATTGAATTGTCCTCTATAAACCTGGTCAAATAAGTTATCAATTCCTAAAAGATGGTATTTATTTATTACAACGATCTGATTAATTTTTCTATTGTCCTTGCATAGTCACATTGTTAAATCCTTCTTATTTATGAGAATAATTGGCACTAAAAAAGGAGAAAACTTAGATGAATAATACCACTCTCCAAATGAAACTGTAGTATCATCTTAAATTATTACATATCCATTAATTTCATTCTATATAAATAATTTTACATAGGTTTGGATATGTGTTTGAATTAAATTTAAATTTTTTTCTCTCATTCTATATTAGCTCCAGATAATTCTATAAGAAATAAATCAATGTATTCCAGAAAAAGGGAAATATTATATCTTTTTACCTTCATTTTCATTCTCTAATTCACCATTCATTTCCATTATTAAGATATAGGTTGTAGTTATTTACAGAAAAACAAGTTCTTCCATCTATCCTTTGAAAATAGTTCATGTTTTTATCCATAAGAATACATAAATTTACTTGCTAAATAATTGATATTGTTATTATATATTTAGATCCAACCTATCCCTTTTATAATGATGAATTCTACATTTGGAATGACTATAATATTTTAGATGATATTGTTCTCACCAAATTCATTAAGGTAATATCAACATACCATTATTTATTAAATATATCATCTTGGCATTTTCACTGAAAACATTACATTTAATAGATCTATGATTGATTCTATGTTCTTTCCAAAAATAAAATAAAAAATTGAATGTGTTTAGAAAAAATAAAATAGTTCACTAGAAATATTGTAGTGAAAAACCATTTTACCTACAACCATATAATTTAGATCCTCAAATCATGCTTTAAGATATATATGGGATGAGTATGATCCCTCAACCCCTACTAGTGTAGATTTTGGTTTCCATAAACTATACATGGGTTTTGTCATTAGTTTAAAGAGTGACCATCCACTCCCCACTTAAATAATTTCATCGCAGTCCAACATGTACCATATTCTCTATGACGTTAGATTTGGGATGTTAAATATTTACATGTATAAATTTTTTGTAGAAATCTATCCAAGCATTTAACACTTGTATCACTTTTCACATCCTTAATGTTTGTTCCTTCAGTGAATTTGCTTATTATTTTCACATAATTAGACTTGTGGTTTATTCCCATCACCCTCATGGTTATGATTTCTCAAAAATTATTTCTACAATAAGTGTCAATTTTTATTCAACATGTGATACCCCTATAAATCTCAAAATTCAATATCCTCCATGACAGCATATACTAATACTTCATCATAGATATCGATGTCCTAGATTTCAATCTTATTCTGTAAATTTGGGCTCATATAACAAAATAATTGATTAATCTCCCCATATAAATCATAAAAAAATAATTACATGTAAAATTCATGGCTTTTAATAATCACCTTATAACATCTCATTAATTCATCATCCATTTTCATCAAATCAAAGAATTCCATTTCAATTGTTTCAAATATGTTGTCAGAAAAAAAACTTATTGGTAAATTATTTCTTGAAGTATTCCCACTTCATACCCCCAATTTGAACCTCAAGCATCTTATTTTATTTTTAAAATCAATTATTGATCTACATTTATGTCTACAAAATATACTATTATTGCAACCTATATTTTCTAATAACAATATTGTATAAAAAATAAATTTTGTATAGAATATACCCATTATTAATTTATCAATAGATCAGAGGGTCCAAAAAATGTTGGTGGGTGTTTTTAAATAATGTTTTCAATGGATATTTATTCTCTCTTAGGTAAAGCCTTATAATCTAAGGGTTTCATGCTATTATTTAGGTCATGGGGTATTTTATTAAACATCACCATGAAATTTTTTATCATGGGTTACATATTATTAGGAAGTTTAAAATTTTATTTCCATGTATTACATTTTAAACATGGTCTATTATATTCTGTGATAGTTTGCAAAAAAACACATGTATAATAAAATTTACACTATTATAAAGAAAGTATAAATATATGATTAATAAACAAAAAATTACAATTTCCCAGTTTTACGATCATATACTTTTCCACCCTTTTTCTTTTTTAATGATAACATATGTAATTACCTCGGCTATTCATTCATCCAATATATTTTTTAAAAACCAAATTATAGAAAGATAATATCAGTTATGAGTTTTGAATTTAGTTTAATAAAAGGAATATTTTTTTTTCACCACGTAATAATGTGGTTAATACCAAATCTTCCATTTATAGACATATTAACCATAATTACAACTACTATAATTCCACGTCTACTTGTAGTGTCATGGTATGGATTTTTATATGTAATCAAATCATTTCATCCTTTAATAAAATATCAGGAATTTTATCTATATTTAGATGTTTCCATAGGGTTTTAACTAATTTTTTCTTATCATAATTTCCTCACAAAAATATACCTTTTTTCATCTCAACAACGTTGTTCCACCATTAATTACATGATTCAAAATTTAATTCCTTAAAAAAATTTATATAAATCACATTTGATGGAATGTTTTGGTTTATTGAATCAGAAACTACATATTTATTTAATGATATACAAGGGGAGATGTAGAATTAATTAACTAATTTTCAACTCTCTTCGACTCTTCATTCTCCCAAACTATATCATCTCACAGAACATGATTTCATGGGAATGATTATCAATTTAAATGGATGTGAATAAATCTATCAAAGTATTAAAAATATTAGAGATCCAAGAGCATATAATATGAACATTCAAAGAGTAATTTGGGGAATAAAATAAGTTTGTGAACATATGGAATTGATATATAAATATTGAAATATGGATATAATATAAACCTGAGGAATTTATAAACATATCAATGAATCTTGACACTAATATATCATAAAAAATATCTCCAATTATTTATACTAAGATATATCTAAAATTTTCCATGTAATATTTACATGGTATCATCTATATTTTATCTCTAATGATTATTTCTTTACACAATTCAGTGGATCACTCTCAGGGATCCCACATCATATGATTAAATTCATGTGTACCACATCGAACAAAAACATGTAGTACATATCATTTATTATCCACAAGTATGAAATGTGTATATAATACATGGATTACCCAAATAAATATTTTAATAATATATATAAACAACTACACGTTAATGAAGGTTGGTTTGGGTATTCATGACATGAAAATACTTCATTTCTAAACTAGGGTTGAATTCATCTGAAAATTGGGTTTACAAAATGCATCAAAGAATTTGTATAATGAGAGGAAAATAAAGTATCCCATTATAAATAAATCATATACACATTAATGGGGGTGTTTATTAAAACTTTAGAACATGGGTATTATAAAAAATAAGAACATGTAATGAAAAGGCCGAAGAAAATAGGCTTATCATTAGGAGAATAGTTATTATAAAAATAAATATACTCATTGCAACCATATAAAATCCTTATAGAGACTCTTTAGTGGAATATTAAGAGTGGAAATTTTATTGGTAGATTTGGAGTTTAGTTTGAAGAGATAATTAGTGGGTATTTATACATGGGGAGGGGTGGTTTTAAGGGGTAAAATAATTATATTTTTGTAAGAATGGCTAAACTTTTTTGGATGGGATCAATTTCATTGAATATTTTGGATAATTTACAATTTATATTTTTTCCATGGTCTAGGAATACATCAACCATAAATTTAACGTTTTTATTTATAGTCATTTATAACTTCTCCCTTTTTGTTAAATATTTTATATTATATTACCATTACTACAGTAACCATTTTTTTACCTCAGTGTATTTTTTCCCTAAAAATTGTATTGCCATTATATAAAAATTTATAATATATTATTACTAATATTAAATCTAATTTACATGATTGAATATTTAATAGTGTTTAAAATTAATTATTTTCTGATAAATGGTTAACACATAAAATAAATTTTTTAGAATAGAAAAAATTGTGGTTCCAAAATGCTAGGCATGTGTTTCAAAATTTAAAACATTTTACATTATGAAATTCCCTAAAAATGTTTATATCAAATATAAAGGATTATTAAATTATAAGTCAGTATCAAAACCTGATTATACTATAAGAGTATTGGTATTTTGAAAAAAAAATTACATTTTACCTAAATAATATGTATTTAAGAAAAATACCATAAATTTGATATAATATAATTTTGATTAAATGATTTTGAAATATAAATTTATTTTGGGAATATAATTCTCTAAATATGATAATTTGAACTTCTATATAAAAAAAATTACATATTTAATGTTATCATTTTTATATCATAATAAAAATTATGACCATTATAAACAATACATAGAAAATTAATAATTTTTTTTTATTTAGAAATTATATCATAATATTAATTGTAGAAAATAAATTTTATTTTAATCATTAATATTTATAAAAAAATAAATAGAATTTTAATATATTAGCATTTTCCAGGAATACAAAATTTTGATTATATCATAAATTATCCCCATTGTCACAATATAATGTCTATATAGATATATATAATAATGACTAACTATCTTGTTAAAAAATGTAATAATTCCCATATTCTATATTGGATAATAATAATAACACAAAATAACCATAGTTACATATAAATAACCCACCATTCTCACAACAACATTCACTAATTCATTTAGAACCTTACTTAGACATCCCTTAAAAAAGTCTATCATTTTTACAAGGAATATATTTATTATTATATGCATTATTGATGGAGTGGTTTTCATATAGGATGAAAATCTAAAGGAGATCCTTTTAGAAGTTATACTATTCATATATGTGTACATCCAATTATTATTTTAGGTATAATTGTCTATTTTAACACATTATTTTTGAATAAATGTAATAGTATTCCATCCATTATCATTTTTCAAAAATAATAAAATATTTATTTTTGAGATATTAGTTTTTTTATAGAATAATTTTTTTCATACACTTTCTCTATACCTGGCTCATTATGTGTAAAAATTATGTCCATGGGATATTAATGATGGATAAAATTTAATAAAGGTCTGACATGTTAGGAAAAATTTACCAAAGGATAATTCACTAGTTTCCTTGTGATAGGAACCCTCAATGTCGAGTTAATACATGATCACGTCTACGCTAAGGGTCCTATCAGTTAGGGAGGATATCATGGTAATTACCTATTATCAATTTATTTGATGATTTATTAGGGGGGAATTATTTTGATATCATGGCTATATAGTTTACTAGGATTTGGGGGAAGCCTAGGAAGGATGGTTCCTGGGAAGTAGACCTGGGATGGAGCGAATACCAGGTAGGATACCTAGGTATTATCACGCTAAAAATGATTTTATGTGATATTTTCTACTTGGATATAGGGATCAGGGATATTTTATTCTCTAGTTGAATGCATGTGTGAACCTTCTCCAATGTTGTAAGTGAAGGTAAAAGTGTGACATTATTAAGGGCTAGTGAAAAATTTTATCCTAGATACAAACATAGGTAAATTATTATCCTAAAATACAAGAAAAAATGAGTTTTTATCCAATTTTGTGGGATTGGATGAAAGATTTCCTTAGTAGGCATTATCATATGGTGGTTCTCCCAAATGTAGATTCATTAATGAAAATAGTCACCATATTATAGTGGCCCTATAAAACAATCTCATTGATTGGGATACCTTTTTGGTATTTTTCCCAATTATAGAGTGTGATAAATGGTTCTATGTAATATTGACACATTTATATAACATCATTTGGTAGTGCCCTATTATTTCATCTAATATAGGTTCATTTTCCCTACAATTTAACAGGAGGGAATGAGGTGGTCTCTCTAAATGTTTTTTATATACTAAACCTTTAGGTAACACTATTAGCATTAATGTTTATTATTTTCCTAGGTTTATAAAAATTTATATTTCATCTAAAGGTAGATAGAGGTCTTGGGTGTGTGGAGGGGACCCTTTAATTTACTTCACCTCTCACAAAAATTGTTTTTCTTTTTCACGTACTGAAAATAGATACCTGTGGGATATATTTTTAGGGTAAAGGAGTATGATTGCCCTCTTTACACATGGGATCTAAGTTGAAAATATATTTCTCGAAGGTTCTTTATACTTTTTAACAAATGTACATGATTATAAATGATAGAGAACACAAATATGAAAGTGTGGGAGTTTCTCTAACATGAAATGGGTTCTATTAACAAATCTCTTATCCTAGGATTCTACCACCAAACTGATATTTCCATCATTCCCCAAAAAGGTGAACAAAATATTCCCCTATCTGAATTAGATTAAATCTACATGACAAGGTAAAAATTCTAATTTAAATGTAACATAGTAGAAAAAGGACATCAAAAGTTAGATCATGTGACCATGAACATGGTCACCACACTCTGTCTGCTGGTACCTAGAATATTTCTCAACGGTGATGCATATTTGAACTTGGGTGTTGAACGTACACAAATATCTAAGCATGGAATGAATACTACGACATGGGTACTGATCATAAACTATGACCTTTTCATTGAATTTGGAATCCCTAAAAATTTTATATACACTTCCATTCCATCGACAGAAATATTTGAGTGAATCATGAGACTCCATTTACTCATTTCTCTCTCACTATAATCATGGTAAGTGTGTAAACATGGCCTTTAAACATGACTTTTCACATAAATGTTGTAATTTTTTTTTCTAATAAAAACATTACATTAGTGATTTGACATTATAAAAGTTGGTGTGAGAAGACCCTTAGGGCGGGCACAGTAATGAAGAAACAATGGAAAATTCAACTTAGTGGAGATACCAAGGGGACAAGTCTTATTTCAACTAATTTTCACAGATTTGTTTTGAGCTCAAAATTCCATCATCCATGGGTGCTTAAATGCACGCTTTCTAACATTCTATATAAAATGTGATGTTTATACTTTAATTAGAAATGGATCAAGCTTCAAATTTATCCATGGATATCAAAAACATTTCTCAAATTGAAATGATTTTTATACATGTTTAATAGGGATACCATTTATTTTATTTGTCAAACATTCTATAAATTGTAGGGATTCTATGGAAACATCACCAAGTAAACTGATCATCTAACTTCCTCCTCTTAGATAAGCATATAATCCTAACAATCATCTACTTCCTTAGGCCATGTGACAAATTCACTATCTGTTTTTATTTGAGTACTTTAATATATATATATCATACTTTTCATCAAAGGGTTCGTATATTAATGAAAATGATACCCACATGGAATCCATTTTATAACACATAAAATGTGTCCTATATATATTTTAAAAAATATAATAATTTTGAACACATTGTTCAATTTATATATTCTACCACTCTTTCATTGGCCAATCACAATGATATGATAAATATTATGATTTATAACTTGTAGGAGAAATCAAAACCATGTGTATGTGGGGGAACCATTCTCTCCTAAAAAATGATTAATTCAAACACCTACAGAAGGCCATGATGATATATGATGTTATTGTCTATTCATAAAAGTTTATGTATATATAACCATTGATCTAATCCAAGATACGATAACTCATTGAATCTCATAAGAAAAAATGTTCACCTTGATAAATAAATAGGTTTGAATCTATCTCTATAATGCCAAAATTTTCTTTAGGACACTAATTCTTAGACCTATGTATGAATAATTTATTCCCCTAAAAGATATCTGGGGAGTTCTCAAATTACAATAGAAACCCCATAAAAAATCATAATATTGTAGTGATGAGATTACAAATTACCCTAGCATATCCATTAAATAATTACTAAATATCTTTTTTGTAACTCAGGTAATGGAAGGAATAATAATGAGTGGGATCAGATTCTTATTATGGGAAGGCTTACAAAATAATCCATCATAGGATAAATAAATCATGAATAATAAGGAAGATATAAACAATAATATAATTTTTAATATAATTAATATCATAAAAATGGTACTAAATAAAATGATGAAATTGAAACATAAATATTCAGATGGTTGAAAAAACATTTCTCATAATGATAGAATACATAATACCAGATATCGTAACATTATCGTTAGGGCCTCAATCCATTAAAGCATATATAAATATTTAGGGCATGTACTAAATACCAAAAATAGATTTATTATGAGACAATTTAATATATAAATGTGATATAATAGGCCCCACCCATCTCATACTAAGTCCAATATATTGATCATATGAAATAATGCATTATAATTCAATACATAACAAATATAATCATTTGAGTTCAAAAAATTCCAATAAAAATTTAATATTTTCTCCCGTAAATATATGTAATAGAATGATAATAATGAATCCATATAAATACAGTGTATTCTATAGTTATATTATATCAGTATATAATCAGAATATTCATATATTTATTCTGAAATATATTAAAATACATTAAATATATCGCTGGATCATTTCTTAAGGAAAATAACATTTTTTATTTTGAAATTACTTAATTAAAATTTAAAATTAACATATTTATTGGAAAATTAGTTCTATTCAAAATAATAATGGATAATTTTTATGCAATCCTAAATTAAAATTATTTTTCCAGTGAAGATAATAGTCATTCAAGTGGTATACTTTAAGAAAATATTTTTAGGATATTTTTTCAAAAGTACCATATTTTGAAAATGATAACATTCATTTTATAAATTTTATTAATTGTGAATAATTGGTAAAAATATCATCAAAACATAATTTTGTAAAGTAAAAACAGTATTGAAAATATTTCAATGAAAATATGTATATGATTGGAAAATTTTCCTCATAGAATTGTAAATAGTGTATGTTTTTCTAAAAAATACTCATTCAGTATTTTGAGTACTTTGATAGAGAAAAAATTAATTGAAATTTTTTTAACTAAATAAATATAGGACAATATAATAAATTATTTTCAATAAATAATGGTCATATTTTCCATCCAAGGTATCCTTAATCAGAAACAGTCTTGGATATGTTATACATGGGATGATAAACCCTTTCTTCCGGTATGACGTGATTTGTAAATTATTCTAACCTCATGTAAAATAGGTATAATTTTATTATACCTCAATACCAGAATATTATTTTCCCTCATAATACCATACATGTTTTATTATAATATGTTATAACTCAACAATTAACAATCTATCATTATCATCATCAGTTCGGGTTTTAAATACAATGTTTTACATGTTTATTTCTATTTGACAGCTTTGGGCCATGAAATTGGGTCATCATTCCATGATTTAAAAAATATTCTTATGGATATAAAAATAATATATATTCATATATTTAATTCTATTTTAAATCATCCATGAAGGTAAAATATAAAAAATGAATCACTTCTCTTTGTGGAGGTGGTAGTCGACACATACAAATGAGCGGCATTATGCTTTTTGAATGGTTGGAAGGGTCAGAAGATAGATGATATATTATATTGTTTAAATCATAATTATTTAATATTATTTGTATATAATCATTATTTTCATCATTATCACCATAAAAATCTAGTAGTGATGAAAACTTACTTATGTCACAACATAGAGACGATATGTTTCAGGTATGCATGGGGGTTTTTTTCACTTCAAAAATGATGGGAAGCAGTTAAAATTTTTTATAGAAAAAATTGGAACATGTCATTATATTTATGATAAAATATTACTTTTTTTATATAATAAATATATTTAGATTTAGTAGAATATGAAATAAATATTTAATTGGTTAGTAATGGTTATTTCCACCTATTTGAGAGACCTTCTATGACTTATAACATAAGCCTTCATAGGAAAATAACCGAAGAAGGATAAATCCACAAGAAACAAATTAAAGGAATCATAGATGTTTACTTTTATGTGACTTGTCTAATATAGAGTTCTCAATATGATTCAATAATGGTGGAGATGATGTGCCCGTTTATAAGTGAGTTGGGAGACACATCAAATTACTTAAATTATTTAAATAAATATAAATTCAAATACAAAATAACGTTGTACAAAATGAATATTAATTGATATTTTATAAATTATTAAGTCAAATATTTAGTATAAAATTTGTTTTAGACATTTTTATGTTAAATTTGGGTCCTTGAGTATTATTTTACCCTCACCCCTTCAATAAACATTTTTTAACCCTAACCATAGTAACAATTTTTTAATTTTTTTAATATTAATTGGGAGAAAATTTATTTTTAACTTATAAACTAATGTTAATTATTATTTTTTCTAATATATAATACATTTTAAAATATATAATTTTTATTATTTTTGGAAATTAATTTTAATAAAAATGTTATATATGTTTAAATAATTATTTATATATACATGTTTATTTTAATAATTAAAATTATTTTACCTAAAAAATTGTATAATTATGATTTCATAAAAATTAATTATATTTTGTTAAATAAAATTATTTTTATTTGTGTTAAAAAAGAAATATATAAATGACTGTTGAATATACTTTATTATGAAACAATAACTAAGACAAATATTACATTGAACAAAAAAGAAAAGTTTGATTTAGAAAATGGTTGGCATACATTTAATGGGTAAACAATATAATATAATATTTATAATATTAAATATTATATATATTTGTTATAATTTTTTTTAAATATCCCAATTTATTTTTTTATCACCAGAATTTCATAAAATTGATAACTTTTTTTAAAACCGAAAATTTTCAACATTAACCCAAAAATAAACAACATCTTAAAAGTATAATAAATTCACCTTATGTTTATTTTTTAATTTTAATAATGAAATTATGTTTATATTAAAAATTAATTTATTTTAAATTATATATATCCATTTAAATCACAATATTAAATGTATCTATATGAATTGTACTATTGTTTTTATAGAAATAAAAAATTTCTATAATTGAAGCATGATTGTTACAATATTTCTGATTAAATAAAATCATCTTAAAAATTTATAGAATTTCATAAAATGAGAAAATATTATTAATTATTCATCGTAACATATTTAAATTCTAAAAACACCTCTTTTATATTATGATTTACCTAAATCATATTTACAAGCTGAGTCATTTGATTCCTCAAAACATGTTCTATATTTTCATGAATCTAGAGAGTCTCTTCACGGTAAGATAAATCTTGTTCCAAATATATTCCCTCATAGTTTAGCATAAGAATTGGGTTTAGAATGTTCTTACGTAATTAATTTTTATGTAACATAGCATGAAGTTTAGACAGTCTTGGTGGAATTTCTAAACGACAAGAAACCACTCATATTAATTCTAGTATTTATAAAGGCCTAATGTACCAATGAAATGGTATTATTTTCTCTTCAAACTATATAACTATGAGATGATATGTGAGTACGCTATAATACCAAATGTAGGACTGATATGATGCTCAAATAAATGAGGGGAGTGGATTGTATTCTTCAAAAATCCTTAAGGAAATTTTGTATAAACAAAATTCACATCACCTCTAAGTTCTAATTAAATGATTTATTCCAGAAATGTGATTCCAGAAATAAAACATAACAAAAGTTTACACAAACTACGATTCTGCCTAAAAGCGTATATAATCCTATAAAATCAGAGTACAAAACTAAGGAAGTATATGAAAGTTATATTTTCCTCAACAACTAAAATACACAGCGGAAAACAAAGTTGTAACAGAACAAGTATCAATTAGAAACTATTTAAACCCAAAGAGGAGGGTATCCAACAACCCTAGATAAAAGGTCTCATTATTTATACTTTCAAGAAATCCTATCTTACAAAACCCTAGGTGATCCCTCAATCTGATGATCGGTATCTATATTGTTATCCCAACAAGCCCTTGATTTGTAAGGAAATCAGCACCTCTGACTTCACAACCAAAAGTCTTTGATTTTAAGGAAATCGAACCTCTTCACTAAGTAAATATGCATGAAGAAAAGTTTGAACAAGAAGTTCAAAACATTCTGCATGAAGCCTGAGAGTGTATATGAGACTCCCCCTCAATAAATCACTTCAACAACACTTTATCAAAAGTCAAAGCTAAAGTTCTTCAAAAGTTTTTAGCTCGTTAAAATGAGCTCTTATTTATAGGTATAACTCAAATGGTCAGCTCCCTCCTCCAACAGTCATATTAATCCTTGAATTCTATAGGGACCTATACACATGTAACTCAAACAATGGTTAATGAATAATTGAATACACGAAATAGTTTTGTAGAAGGGTAACAAAAAAATATTGTTACATAAGCATAATCCAATATTCGTAATGTAAGTAAATGAAAGTTCAGAGTCTAACCAAAATTGAATTCGAAGTCTATAAAGATATTCAGATTCTGTTTTCTTGGAATTTGAAACCTGAACATACAAACTTCGGAGTCTGAGTTCATAGGAGTTCAGAGTCAGAACTCTCAATTTTCGGAGTCATATTTCTGAGAACACTGAGTTATAACTCTGAATAGTTTGGACACAGAATTTTGAATCAGAATTCTATTTCAGAACTCAGATGATTTCATAACCAGAATTCGTTTTCAGAATGAGGATCTTAATACATAATTCTTCAAATCTAGGAATTTTTAAGATTACGATGTTTTTGGTTACATACCGATTTTTACACTGAGTAAAAATATTGATATGAACAACAAAATCTTGGTAAGGGTAAATTTCGTTGGGGAAGGAAATTTTCCTTATAGAAGTAAAACAAAGGGTAGAATGAGTTTTTCCTTGAAATAAGGTGTTTGTTATTTTCAAAACAAGAAGGAATGGTAATGTCATAAGGATACCTTATTGACATAACAATCTCCCCCAAACATTTAAGAATGGAAAATCCATAAGGAAAACTTTATTGACTCAAAAATCCCTCCCTTTTTGGAAAGCAGAAACAACCTTACAAAAAAAGAGTAAAAGGTCTTAGCAAAAAATTTCATGACATTGAAAATAAAAATTATCTCCCCTTTTACATTGGCAAAGATGAATACGACTAACTCCCCCTTAGTCTTTGAAACACTAAGGATCGTATTCTAGATTTCTAGAATGGGATTTTCATTATCTTTGGTATGGAACTATTCTTAAAGAGCACTCCCCCTTAAATAAACATTCCCATACATAGGGATATTTCTTCTTATACATAGAATTATTTTTCCTTCTCCCCCTTTATGATTTACAAAGATTTTGATGGAATGGAAAAAAATATGTTACCTAAAATATTTGTACAAACATCCAGACAAAAAAAGCAACTAAAATTTCATTACGATTAGAATAATTGGTACAAGGAAAAACAGATACAAAAAATGATCGGATTTGGATCTATTTTTCTTATTTTTCCTTGGCTATCATCTTTTCCATGATGGTCTTCAACTTATTTTGTTCTTTGTGATCCTCCTATGATTTCTTCTCCTAGGCTTTGATCCTATCATCTTGTGCCTTAAGATCCTCATCCTCATCCTTTGGTAACTCTTTTTTCTCTAGTAGCTTTTCTTCTATCTCAATATAGAGATCCATTTCTGTTTTCCAACTTTGGACAACAAAATTCAACTTCCCATTCAGATCATTGACATCTTGGGTCCAAGAATTTTTCCAAAAGGTTTAGATTTTCCTCAAAGATATTTGTAAGATCCTTGATTTTTGTGTCTTGAGTATCAAAAAGATTCCATGAAATCATCTTGAAAACAATCAAGATCTCTCAAATCTTAAACAATATTCCTCGACCAGCTATACATTTTCTTGCAAGATATTATGTCGTCTTCATAGTTGATAATAAATTTTTTGTGATCAGCCTCAATCTTTAAACAAATATACATCACCATGGACATGAATTCTGATTTCTGGTTCATGATATACTAGATTATCTGGAATCTAGAGTCAATTGATTGAAAGATCAGAATGGGTTCCACTAGCTTCTTTAGAGACTGAATGACAAAATCATGTCCCAAAGCTGATGATTCTGAATCTGACATTTTTCTTGGTGATGGTTCTTTTTCTAGCCCAACTACATTCCTCGTAGAGGTTCCACCATCTTTATTCATCCTCAAAATGTCTTTTGTTGGGATATCAACGACCACTTTCTTACACTTATTTATTCTCGTAATAGCTTCTTCATCTGGAGACTCATGCTCACTTCCAGACAACTGCACAATTTTATCATTATCATCTTTTTCTTTATTGGATCCTGCCTCAATATCTTCTAGTTGAATGATGTCATGGTAATAACTCTCTTCCACATAAGTCTTTTTCTCTTCATCTTCTTCATTCTCATCAACTGCAGGAGTAGCATGTTTTGAAGATCTGGCATGAGAAGTCCGGATTGACAACTTTTCGAAAGAACTATCCTTTTCATAGAATTCTTCTACATTATTTATCATATCAGCTGTATCTTCAGTTCTTTTAGCTTCCTGAAATTCATCCATAGCTTCATTTTCAACATCCTTCTCTTGTGGTTTATCCAGAGTCATAAACCTCTTACCCGGAGTCCCAGGTAATGATTCCACCAGAAAAGACTTCGGTACCAGGATGTTCTTGGATTCTAATTCAGTGGCCTTCAAAAGAGATTTCACATTCTCTGCCTTAGACAACTTCTTCTTGAGCTTCTTATCTTTGGATTGCTTATCTAGTTCATCATATGCCTTCTCATTCATTTCATTGGCCTCTACAGGGTCCAAGACAAACTGTGGCTCCCCTTCTTTCCTGTTTTTCTTGTCCTCCCTCCATTTTGCTACTACCTCATCCGTATAGGCTTTTTGTTTCTTGGGGTTTAGAGGTGAGGATTGGGTTCCTTTAGCTTCTGGGATTTTTCCTACTTCTATCACTTCCTTCAGATATCTCTTCTTTCCAACCTTCTTTGATGGTTCGGCATCTTTATCATTTTTGGTATTGGCTTCTGTTTCTTCCACTGGCATATCAAAAAACTCTCCTGATTCCTGAGAAAATCCAATATTAATTCTCTTTAGAATATCATCACTTAGTAGCATCACTTTTCAATTCCTCATCTTGGAAAAGCAAGGGATCTTTAAGGATTCAAGACACCGAACAATGAGCCTGGACAGTAGAGCAGGATACATAATTATCTGAGCTCTTAGATACCCATTCATGATGTTCTCTATTGTAATGAGAATGTGCTTCATGAGGTTGATCTTCCATAGGTTTACCAAAAAATTATGGATATACATATCACTTTTCTTAGTAATGTTCTTATCACCAATTCTCGGTATGATGAATCCCTGAACCCATAACTATAGAATCTGATTGTCGGTAGATAAATGGGAAATCATTATGGTCTTTTCATCTTCAATTCCAAGACATTCGATAGACTTTTCCGTAATGAAACATCTTAGAACCTCTGGAAATTTGTGGGAAAAAAATTTGGCTTCTCCTATATATGACATCCCCACCAAGCTAGCAGCCTTTGTGTAGGAGATTTCATAAGTTTTACCATAACTCTTGAACAAAAACTTATCTCTCCCTTCTTCCTTGATGAAAAAATCTGACACATAAAATTCTATAAGAAGATCCAGATAGACAACATCCTGAGTTTCTATCTTTGAAATGGATACACTCTCCTACCCATTAAGTCGGATATTCTTTGAAATGATTGAGTCATAGTTGTTGAAAAAATTTGGATGCACCAACCTCTACCTTTATATTTTCCACTTTGAAATCAGCTTGACTAATGACATATCTTGAGAAGGAATTTCAGCAGACATTCAGACTTGAGAAAAATTTGAAAATTCGGAACGGGATTTTGAAGTTGTTCAGAGCTTCGACATAGAGTAGCTTTGAAAACTGATGTGGGACAATCATCGGTGGTCCCCTTATATAAGTGTTTAAGTGACGGTTCATCTTCCCATTTAAATCCAATGGCTGAGAATTTTTCTGATCAGATATGACGGCTTAAAAGATATTCGCAACGAAATTTTTTTAGGAATTGATATTTTGAAGTTTTTAAGATAAAACATTCGGATTTAAGGATACTAGAATCCAAGAAATTTAAAAAAAAGAAACTAATAGAAAGTAAAAATTGTCTATGAAAACAAAAGAAAGGAAACATACCTTTCAGATTTTCTGGAAGATTATTTTTAGTAGTAACTTCTTCCTTGAAGAGCATTGGATTCTGAAAATTTGATTATAAAAAAACTCCATTATGAATGATTTGATTTCAAAAAAATTTATTACCGAAATTTTGAGTGAAAAATCTCCATTACAAAAATTGTGAGTAAGAAAATATTTATAAGGAATAACTAACTAAAAAAAATATTTAACTACAAAAATTAAAAGAAAACTGACTATGAAAATTTTCACTATGAAAAATTTTAAAAACTAGACTGACTACGAGAAAAAAATTTCATTACAAAAAATTTATATATATCATTATCATTTTTTTTGAGAAGATTTCATTAAGAAAGTTTTTTAAACCCATCATGAAGAAAAAAATTTATAACTTCATTACGAAATATTTTGAAAACTTCATTATTAAAATTTTTTACTACTTCATTACGCAAAATTTTGAAAACATCATTACAAACAATTTTGACTCCTTCATTACAAAAAATTTTGAAATCTTCATTACAAAACATTTTTAAAACTTCATTTTGAAATTTCTTGACAAACACTTACAAGAAAATGTACTCCCCCTATAAAAAAATATTATTACTGTAACGATATTGGTTTCAATAGGAAGATAATAAGGAAGATTACCTTACAGTTATCATTCCTAACTTCTGTTTAATGTATTCATATCTATCGGAGGGTAAAGATTTTGTGAAAATATCAGCAGGTTGATATTGTGTTTTGATAAATTGAAGAATAATATCCCCTTTTTGTGTGTGAACCCTAAGAAATGGATTGCTAATATCTATGTTTTTTGCACGAGAGTGATGTGAAAGGTTTTTACTTGGAGCAATTTCACTTGTGTTATCACGCATAATTTGATTCTTAGTAAAACTCATGCCATAGTCTGTGAGTGTGTGTTACATCTACAATACTTGAGCACAATAACTTCTAGCTGCTACATATTCAGCTTCAACAGTGGAGAGTGATACTGAGTGTTCCTTCTTTCATGACCAAGAATCTAATGAATCTCCGATGAAATTACATGTTCTATATGTACTTTTTCTATCTTTTTTACATCCACCAAAGTCATCATCCAAAAAAAAATTTAGAATAAAATCATTTCCAGAAGTATAAAAGTGTCATAAATACATGGTTCCCCTTAAGTAGAAAATAATTATTTTCACTGCCTTTAAATGAGATTCCATAGGATTGGATTGATATCTTGCACATAAGCATACTGAAAACATTAAGTCTGGATGACTAGCTATCAAGTATATTAAACTTCCTATCATACCTCTTAATGATTTTTTATCAACTGGTTTCCCAGTTTCATCAATATTAAGTGAGTTTGAGGTACCAATAAGAGTACATATACTCTTAGTATTGTCATATAAATACTTTTTAAGAAGATACTTAATATACTTATATTGTGATATTTTGATTTCATCTGGTTATTAATAAATTCGAAAACCAAGGAAAAATGTTAACTCACCCATCATACTCATTTCAAACTCAGATTTCATTAGATCCGCAATGGAATTAGTTAAATATTGCTGATTTTAACCAAATATAATACTGTCAACATAAATTTGAACAATCAAAACATTTTTCATATCTTTCTTCATAAAAAGGGTGGGATCTTCATTTCCCTTAACATAATTATTTTGAAGCTAATATCATCTAAGCCTATCATTCCAGGCTCGAGGGGCTTGCTTAAGTCCTTACAAAGCTTTGGTAAGTTTATAAACATATTAAGGTTATTTTGTGCCTTCAAAATCAGGAGGTTGTTCAACAAAAACATCCCCTTGAACAAAACCATTAAGGAAAGCAAATTTTACATCCATTTGAAAAATTTTAAAGTTGAAGAATTCTACAATGGAAAGTAAGATACAAATATATTCAAGTCTAGCTACTAGAGCATATGCTTCTTCATAGTCTATTCTTTCTTGTTGATTATAGCCGTAATCAACCAATCTAGATTTTTTCCTAACTATGACTCCATTTTCATCACACTTATTTTTGAAGACCCATTTTACTCAAATAACATAATTTTCCTTAGGTGTTTTCACCAAGGTCCATACTTTATTCCTTTTGAATTCATTTAGTTCATCTTGTATAGATTTTATCCAACCATCATCACCTAAAGCTTCATCAGTTCTTTTTTGTTCCAATTGGGAATGGAAAGCTAGATATTATAATTCATTTCTTAAGAAATTTCTTATCCTTATAGGTCGATTCACATCACCAATGATTATATCACTGGGATTATTCTTAAGAAATGAATGATTTGG
Source organism: Viscum album (assembly GCA_963277665.1). Lineage (NCBI taxonomy): Eukaryota > Viridiplantae > Streptophyta > Magnoliopsida > Santalales > Viscaceae > Viscum > Viscum album. The sequence goes on along the minus strand of OY728143.1, from coordinate 47,728,554 downwards.
GTTTTGTAAAACCTGTCCATCAATATAGGGCAGGAAATATTATGGGGTAAATGTTTCAGACGTATATTCTTGGAAATTCCCTTATCAAAATCATCTTCTATCAAAGGTTGATAATAATTTTTTGAAAACACATCTGAGGATGTATGTTGGGATTGTTTGAAAACAAAATGATCAGTTTCATCAAATTTGACATGTACTATTTCTTCAACAGTACAAGTGTTTTTGTTAAAAACACTATATTCCTCAGAAGTTGTGGAGTAGCCTAAGAAAATTCCTTCATAAAATTTTGGTGCAAACTTGTCTATGTTATCTTTTGTATTCAGAATGAATACTTAGCATCCCAAAACCTTGATGTAGTAAAGTCCAGGTTTTTTACCATTCCATTACTCATAATGAGTTATATTATGAAAAGGTCTAATAAAAACTCAATTTGTAGTATAACAAGTAGTACTCATGGCTTCAATCCAAAAATGTTTGGCTATAGAATATTCACGCAACATAGTTCTTGTTATCTCTTGAATAATTATATTTCTTCTTTCAACAACACCATTTTGTTGAGGTGTTCAAGGTGCTGAGAACTTCTGAGTGATACCATTTCTACTACAAAAAGATTCAAAATCAGTTTTTTTAAATCCTCTTCTATGATCCCTATGAATAGTTATCAAATGAAGGTTTCTATCATTTTATACTTGGGGTCTAAAACTTTTGAAATAAGAAAAATATTCATGCATCTTTTCTTGAAAATAGACCTAGGTAAATCTAGTGTAATCATCAACTAGGACAAATACATAATATTCACCTCCGATGCTTCCAGTTTGTGTTGGTACAAAAAGATCCATATTCACAAATTGTAATGCATCAGTGGTTGAGACTTCACCGATGGATTTAAAACTTGATTTAGGATTATTTCCATATTGACAAGGATCACAGACTTTTGAAGAATCGAATCTAACCTCTAGTAGATTCGTAACTAGTACTTTCATAGAATGTTTCCCTAGGTTCCAAAGGTTATAGTGTCCTAACCTTCTATGCCATAACCAAAAAAGATCGTCTGTTTCACTAAGGCAATGTAGATATTATCTCCAAAGGTCTACTAGGTTTAGTGTATAACCATTATCATGCTTATTGGAAGAATGAATAAACTCTTCTTTGTAATTGTTTACTAAGAAATTATTATTCCTTAAATTCACATGGTATCCTTCATCAAATAATTCAATAATGCTAATGAGGTTGTGCCTAAGACCTTTAACAAGTAAAACATTCGAAATCAATGTTTTTCCAAGAAGAATGATGTTGCCTATACAAATAATTTCTCCCTTAGCATTATATCTGAAAGTTACTTTTTCTTCTTTCTTCTTGATAATCTTTTCAAAGAAGTTTTTGTTACTAGACATAATTCGGGAACATACACTATCCATGTACCAAGTATTGATGTTGGTACCTTCTTTTTCTTCCTGAAAATAAGAAAGTTATACTTTCAGAATCCAAGCTTTCATGGATCTAGAATTATTATACAAAAAATTTTTGGGTATCCACATTTGTATAGAAAAATAAGCTTTATGAAACCCAAGATATTTAACTTTGTTCAAGGAACAATTTTTTTTCCAATGCCCACCACTTTGACATTTAGTGCAAAAAGGGGCTCTAGAAGGAACAAAATAGTTATTTCTGAAAACTGGTTTTTAGTGAGTATAACCTACTCCAGTATTGTTTCATTAAGTTTTAATTTGAGAATATATCTTCTCAAAATTTTCCATTCTTGAGGTAAATTTTGAATGATGTTTCTTAAGGGAAAATATTTCGGATTTCAGTCTGATGACAAAAATATTATCCTCAGGAATCATTTCCATAGAGGTGGATTTTTCCTCAAAAACATTTTTCTTTAATATAGCATTATTAAGATCCTTAGAATGTTCTTCCTTGACAGAATTTGCTTCCCCAAGGTCTTTATAAATTTTTTCTAAAAGATCATCGTTATCTCCAAGATCTCTACAAGGATATGAAATATATTTTGTCAGATTTTATTCCCTAGTATTTTCCTTATCTAATTTCATAGAAATTTTACTATTTCATTCTTCTAAAAACATGGAAAATAAAGATACTTCTTCATATGAAGGTGATTCTTCATTTTCTGAGGATGAAGTGCCTTCATTAGAGGTAATATTTTCAGAATAGTAATTCTTATCAAGAGATAAATTTGTTAAAGCCTCGGTAGAGTGTACCTTGGCCATAAGACATGTATTAGGGAAAGAAGTAGAAGTAATTAATCCAATATTTTTATGTGCTGATGAATCATATTCAGAAGATTCACTTTCTAAATATTCTCCAGAACTAGCACTCCAAGTTTCATTTTCTTTAAGGCTTTTCTTGTGATTTGAAGGATAGAATTTTTTCTTATTCCCTTTTTAGTTACTTTCTTTCTTTTCATTCTTTTTCAATAAGGGACAATCAAGTATGATATGACATGTTCTTGTATATTCATAAAATGTAGCTTCTCCATCCTTCTTGTCTCTATAGTCTCTCTTATTGTAAAAACTCTGATAGTTCTATTGAGCTACAGTATTTTTCATTCTCCGAGAAAGATTAGCTAATTCATTATGAGATTTTTCTATCTCACAAGATTCTGACTGAATACTAACTTTATTTGAATTTGATCTATTTACTCTTTCTAGGGTCTTGGCTATCATATGTTTAGAAGTGGTTTTAAAAGAAACTCCTCCATTCCTATTCTTCTTCTTACCATTTTCATCATCTATCTTCATTCTAGTTTAATTCTGTAGAAGAGTTCCAAACAACTCATCTAAGTAAATTTGAGTGACTTTCCTGTTATCATCAATAGTTGTCATGTTGGACTGACATTCATTTGGCATGATATTTATGATTTTTTCTCCAAGAGCCTCATCATCCAAACCATTTTCTCCCATAGATTGTATGCTATTCACAATATTCATAAACCTTTGAAGAACTTTTCTTATTGGTTCTCCATAAGGAATGTTAGAGCTATAGTATTCAGCTCTCAACATAGCTCTTCTTGTCTCTATGACATTAGATGTACCAAAATGTGTGACTTAATGTTTCTTCCAGATACTATTTACTACTTCACATGACGATATTTGACTATTTTTGTTCCTAGTCATGGAACATAACAATGTATTTCTATCTCTGATGTTATTTTGATATTCTGATTTTTCCTGATTAGTAAAGGTTCTCAATTCATTATTAGGAATCTTGTAGTCTCCAGTTAGCATTAGATAGTTATCAACTTCTGTATTGATAACAAAAGTCATAATCCTATCTCTCAAGTACTCATAATCATTTCCCTCAAAAATAGGAGGTCTGGTAGGATTTAGATTATCAATAGAACCAACATTCAAACCTGAAATCTTTACGAAAATCATTGGCACACAAACTTGTTAGTAGTTTAAGTTTATAAACAAGAGAAAATATCTTACAAAAGAAAATAGATATTATATCTCTAAGAAAAAGTAAATATGAAATTTAAGAGTCCAAAAATATGAATCCGAATATATGAATCCAATAATTTGAATCCGGAAATTCAATTCCGAAAACTTTGAGCAGGGGAAAAATTATATGTGAATATAAGTATTTCAGATACCGGTTCTGATTCCAATTGTTGGATTGGATCAGGATACAAGGTCACCAACCTCAAATACCAATTGTGAGATGGTATGGGAGTATGATATACTCTATAATCAAAATATAGGGCTGATATGTTTCTCAAATACAAGAGGGGGGATAAATTGAATTCTTTAAAAATCCTTAAGGAAATTTTTCATAAAAAAATTCACAACACCTCTATGTTCTAATAACATGGTTGATTCCAGAAAAGTGATTCTGGAAATGAATCATAAAAACAATATTCCACAAACTATGATTCTACCTTAATGTGTATAGAATCCAATAAAATCAGAGTACAAAACTAAGAATGTATATGAATGTTATACATTCCTCAATAACTAAAATACACAGTAGAAAACAATGTAGTAACACTACAAGTAAAAAAATAGAAACTATTTTAACCCAAAGAAGAGGGTATCCAACCACCCCGGATAAAAGGTCCATTGATTTATACTTTCACGAATGTCTATCTTACCCAAACCCAAGTAAACCCTCAATCCAATGATCGGTATCTGTCTTGCTACCCCCACAAGCCATCGATTTGTAAGGAAATCAGTACCTCTAACTTCATAACCCGATGTCTCTGATTTTTAATGAAATAGAATCTCTCCACTAAGAAAATCCACATGAAGTAATGTTTGAACAAGCAGTTCAAAACATCTTGCATGAAGCCTGAGATTTTATAAGAGCCTCTCTCTCTATAAATCACTTCAACAACACATTGTCAAAATTCAAATCTAATGTTCTTAAAAAGTCTTGAGCTCATTCAAAAGAGCTCATATTTATAGGTACAACTCCAGCGTTCATCTCCCTCCTTCAACATTCATATTTTTCATTGAATTCCGGAGGGACCTATACACGTGTACCTCAAACAATGGTTAATTAGTAACTAAATGCATGACATATTTTTATACAAGTGTACGAAAAAATATGGTTATATGAGCATAATCCAATATTCAGAATGTAAATAAATGAATGTTCAGAGTCTAACCAAAATATAATTCAGAGTCTATAAGGATATTCGGATTTTGTTTTCTAGGAATTCGGAACCTGAAATTACAATGTTCAGAGTCTGAGTTCATAGGAGTTCAGTGTAATAACTCTCAGAGTTCGGAGTCAGATTTCTGAGAACTCGGAGTCATAACTATGAATAGTTCGGAGTCTGAATTCTGAGAACTCAAAGTCAGAACACTGAATTGTTCAGAGTCAGAATTCTGAATTAGAATTTGGAGTCAGAACTCAGAAGATTTTGTAACCAGAATTCATATTCAGAATTCGAATCCTAAAACAGAATTTTTCAAATCTAGGCATTTATAAGATTCTGAGGTTTTTGGTTACAAACCTATTTTTACACTTAGGTAAAATATTGATATGAACAATATAATCTAGTTAAGGGTAAATTTCCTTGGGGAATGAAATTTTTCATATAAAGGTAAACATAGGGTAGAATGAGTTTTTCCTTGAAATAATGTGTTTTTGATTTTCAAAACAAGAAGGAATGTTAAAGTCATAAGGATACCTTATTGACTTAACAATCTCCAACAAACATGAAGGAATGGAAAATTCCTAATAAAAACCCTATTGAATCAACAATAACACCTTCCATATAGATACCTTCTATAAAATAGGATCTCCCATTTGAAAATATATATCCTTCATTTTTTAATGAAAATGAATTTTTAATGTACCATAATTTTCCTTAATATGAATAGTATTAGACATCACATTCACCATAATCTCAAAAAAATTATATCTCTACATACTTCCACTCATTGAAAATATCCCAAAAAGTTGTCATAAAATAGCTCTTTCTTTACAATTCCTTGTATTATTGGATTTGATTTCTTTAAAGTAATCTATTGTTATATGAAATCTCCAAAAAATGTATATATTGATCCCATATACCTTGAATATAAAGTGATCAAGACCATTACATAAATTATAACTTATAAATATAAATTTCATACTACCAATTATGTGGAGAATGATAGGTGATTCTCAACTCTTTGTCATCATCTGGAGCCTTCTTAAGACTCTTCCTTAATTTCAATTTAAATATCATATCACAATTAAATATAAAAAATATGTGTACAATAAATCCTCATTACATCATTAATATAGATCACTGTGAGCTAATCGACAGTTAGATGTTCCATTATAGTGAGAAAATGTGTGTTAATTTATTTAGATAGACCATAACCTATGTAAAATCATCATTTCATGGATTCATTATAAATCTAGGGACAATCTTTATAATAGTATCATTTTATTTCAACATAAGATATGTATATATTGTATGAATTCTTTAATTTTTTGTTTTTTATACATTTCCTTTTTGAAAACCATTCATCCAAAAATGAAGTTAGTAATTTCCTATTTCATATTATCCCATACATATTTTTCCCTCAAATACTGACGCATTATGATGATACAAGGGTGAAAAGGGAAATTTATGCTATCATCATCAACTAATAAATATCATTTCTGTAAATGGATGTATAAAATAGGTAACCTCATTCAACAATTATATATAATATATTCACTATTTATTTATTCAAAATTCCCATATTCACAACTTTAGTATTCTTTTAAATATTATTATCTTCAGGAATGGAAGTTTTTATTTTTAATAATTAGATTGGTTTAGAAATCATTTGCATTAGATTTTATGTTTCCTCTCATATAATGATTATCACGTGAACCATTACTAAATACATGAACATTTGATCTTTTAAAATAGATATATTTTTTAAAATATGTTTTTATTTCCTACTCAATGAATAATACACCTTATTTTCCACCACAAGATGGTAGTGTATTGGAAAATCATAATCCTTAAGTGTTTATAACCATCGCATTTTCATCATGATGAACACTTTATATGAGAATATATACATGAATTTTTATTATATGTATTTATTTTACTTCATTCCCCATAAAGTTAATTCTCCTATTTGTTTGATTTAAGGATTACGACTTCCAACTCATGATTGTGGTTTAGATAATTTTATCCAGGAACCATTAACATTCATTGTGTATAAGAAAAACTATATCATTAAGAATACTGAAACATCCAAGTCCTTTTTTTATGTATCACTATATTTCACAATTATATCCCTTAAAAATGGTAAATTCTATATTAGTGCATAGAATAACCTCTTATTTAATTATACAAAAACACTCCATACATTATTTTATCCATCTGAACATAACCCCATTAAATTCTAACGTGTTTAATGGGTCATCTAAAAACATTAATATTTGAAAAAAACAATCTATAGTAACATAACTATCTATGTAATCTATATACCATTATTTTATTCATGGGTGTGAGATATTATTTCAATTCCATCATCTTTTAAGGATCGTCTGATATTCCATTACAAGACACCATATTCCCATAAGAAATTCATAAATCTATATTTTTTAATTTTCAAAATTTAATTTATATAAACATTAATCAATGAGTCTTAAGAATTATTCAAAAATTACTTTTATTCTAATAATATCATTTAGATTATATAAATATATTATTAAAAAATGACGCAATAAAATTATCAAGATAATCCTTGGATACTCTATTAATTAGATACATGAAAATAGATGGTTATTTAGTCAATACAAACAAAATTACTATAAATCCATAATTTACATAACACATATGAAGTAATTTCTTTCAAATATTATCCTTCTTTACATAAATTTTATGATTCCATTAATAGAAGTTAATCATTGAAAATGGATAAACAAATTACAATCTATCAAAGAAGTCATCAATTTAATGTCGAAGATACTTTTACATTAATATAATTGCATTTATTTTACTATAATAAATAAATCTTCATAGACACATATATCTTATTAATAAAAACATATATATACTCCCCATGGTGACACAATTGAGTGTATAAATACATTATCATATAACAACTATAGTTGTTTCTTCATACCCACTAATTCAACTATGTGCATCCTATCAGAATTCAGAGATATTGAAATTTCATCAAGGATGTAATGAACTGTAAACCAAAATTCAATCAAGAGTTTGTATTTAGTATTTTCATTAATGAAGGAAACGAGGTATTAATGAACAATTGGTACATCATAATTTCTATGAAATCATTTCCCTTTTTTTGGTTATATTTTATCTTCTTCTAAAAAAATTCAATAAAGATAGCTATAGGAGGAAGATTCATACCTAATTCTGATAATGTATTTTCCCCTATAATGATAATGGATTTCATATCACCATAAAAATGCAAATATTTTTATTCAGTAAAAAATTATAAAATTATAATTTCAAATCTGATTCATAAGAATTATTATGTCATAGTAAAATATTGGTATAATTATCATATTTGAAGATATGGTAATTATTTTTTCATAATGGGATTTTAAGGGAATATCCTAGCAGGAATAATATTTACAGTAAGAGTATTTATTGAAAACTCCCTTATAATGATACTGGGGAAATATCTATTTTCCATAGAAAACATGGATGAAATAAAAGAGTGTGATGATCCAAAATCAAAAATAGAATTTTTTAAATTTAAATATATAATAATCTTACCTACCACAACATATTTTGGAACATTAACCATTACTAGAGTGATAACATAGTCATGGAATTAATCCATTGTTCATTTCTCTTGAAAATAACTTTATGTATGGAGAATTAACTCAAACAGTGCCTCATCTCTTTAAATATGAATAATTAGACATTTGAGGATTATTTATTTCTATTAAAATAAAATGCTTTATGGAATTTTAATCCAAAAGGGAAAAACTCGCATTCCCTTAAATCATGTTCCACGGTGTTTTATTCGATAATTTTTGTAGGTTTTAAATTTCACGCTTACCATATTCCCTTTTATCATGCTTCTTTTTCTAGAGTGATCATATACCTTCTTATTTTCATGTTTTTACTACTAATTATAATACTTAGAGAATTATTTCTCTATCTTGTAACAACATAATAATATATTTTTTTTATTGAAAATTTATAATAGAATAGTTCAAATTGAATGATTGGATTTATCCCATTAAAGAAATTATCAATCATTATCCTTGGAATAGAAAAATAATATGTAATGTGACTTTCTATCCATGTTTTGTTAAATTCATATTCTATAAAATTATCCTTGTTTTTTCAATAGATTTAGGAATTAAATCTAAATATAAGATCAATTCTCCTGTGGTAAATTTTTTTTAAAAGAATATATCCTTGAATCTCTTCTATACCACATTATTTTTGTCCATAGACTCCTTATTTTTCAATATCAGTGACCCCCATAGACCATCATCTATTTTAATATGATAAAGTACCATTATAACTTTATACCATTCACTACATCCTAATGAATCCATTACTCAAATAATAATTCATTAGTGTTTCTATTGAATGAGAGAGGATGTTTTTTTATGAAGTAGTAAACCTATATTACACCTTTTTAGGGATCTGTAGGATCTTCAATTTAATATTGGTTATTGTTCATAACCTATGTTTTCTTCGCTAGTATATAAAAAAAATTCAATGATCCAACTCAAATATAATTGACTATTCACTTAAATAAATATATAAATATATTAAATTAATTTTTACGATCTTTATTCCATCATCCAAGTAACATTTCTAAATAATTATATATATATATTATCACAAAACATTTTAATTTATAATCTTAAAAATAATGTTACAGATAACATAAAGTAGATATTTTTTTAGATATAATATCATAATCATTAGGATAGTGACTTTTGGAATGTCATCAAATCTTATTTTTTTAATCTACACATAATATATTATATAGAGAATTCAAATCAATAATAGATTATCCCAGTGGAGTGTGTATTTAAGTGGGAAGTCTTAGGCCCAATCATTGTGAACTGATTATAATTGATTCTATGTGGAATCTAACAATTTCATATATCATACCACTATATACATCTATACCACAACGGCATCCACTTTCTAGTAACCAATTAGGGATGTTTTTTATAGGAAAACCACAAAATATACACTTCACTAAAATATTATTAAATTATATTATACATATATTATTCTCATATTACTTTATAGGGTAATTTTGATATTATATTATTTCCAAAATATAGTTCCTAATGTATATACTAAACATCTTCTGGTACACACTGAAACACCATGATTCCAGTAACTTGTAGTCAGTTGTATTTTACTATATTTTCATCAAAACCAAGGGATCAAATCACAGTATATCAAATTTTTTATTCTCTTTTGGAATCTATATAGATATTTAATTATCATAAAAAATTTACCACATAAAAAACATAAAATAAAATATAGAGAAACTAATTATTTCATCATGTATACCCCAGAAATTGATCATAAATCCATTCATGGTAACATGAGGGATGAAAATAATAATAACGGGTGAGATCAAAAGATCAGTAAGTGAAATCATACAATATAATCTATCATGGGAGAAATAAAGCATGAAGAATATAGAATAGGTAATTAATAATAATTTATTCCATATAACTAATATCATTAAAAGGGTAAATTAATGGGTAAAAAGGTACATAAATAATCATATGGAAAACTGAAACTGGTTATTTTTTAGTATGGAACCTTATTATTTAATTTATATCTCTTAGTTCCCTAGTCTCTTGGACTTTGGTGGCCCTCCATAGGTGGAAATGTCCCCTTCCACTATATCAATGAAAAAATACACATTCCATTATCTTCATCTATTCCTATATCTATCTTGATATGCCTTTATTTTTTAGGCTTGGTTCCAATTTATAATTCATGAGGTTTAATGGATTCAAACACATTCATTTTTGTATATTTCATTCATGTTGCATCTCTTTCATCTATGATGGGGATCTATTTCAGGTCTATTATTCCTTATCAGTTTTCCATCCCTTACATCATTTACTCCACAGATATGTCCTTAAGCTCCCATTTTTGGTTCAGCCATTATTATCATACTAAATCTAATTCGTTCCTTATTTTAAATAGATGAATAGTAAAATAAAACATAGCCATCCTAAATATTCTTATTTAATAACAAGAAAATGAAATGTTATCATTTTCCACATATATTTAGTTAAAAAATGATCATATTCCACCCAATGACATGATATAGAGGGTATAATTATAGTATATCACTAGTAGAGTATATGTTTCATCAAATAACATTAACATAGGAAAAATACTTTTAAAATATAACTTGAACATTTCTTCTTGAAAAAATACTTCTAATTTTGAAATATATTATTTAAAATAAAAAAATCTTAAATTTTACAAAAAATAATTTAATTGGATTGAAAAATGGACAAAAGTAATGTAATATTTAGGGAATAAAATATTATTTGAAATTATACACTTTTTTCATGCAGTAAACCTAAAAATAGGGATTGACTTCATGATATTTGTTAGAGGTACCTATTCAAGAAAACAACATGTAGATTAACATATTTCCATTTCATCAAAATAATAAATTGGAAAAAATGGAATTATTAAATCATTTTAGAATATGAGAAACATTACTGAATTAATTTTAATTAAAATAAAAAAATGGAATAAAAAATGTCTTTACCAAAAAAATGAAATACATTTTTCATTAAAACATTCATTCTAATGTTAGAGATAATAATTGGGTAAAAATGAATTAAAAATAGTTAATTTATAGAAAAAACTATAAATGATAAAACATATATAGGATTCATGATATAAGTATCATATAATTCCACTTACAAAAACATAAATATAAATAATTCAAAATAAGGATGATATTGTGAATTAAATCCTTACCTCGCGACCGACATTCGTAATAATTGATTTTAAACTCCTATATAAAAATTTTAAATTTCTAATAATTTTATTCCAAATAAGTGTTTATATTACTATAAAATACGTTGATTTATTATAAAATCTTATTACCCATTCATTAAAAATAGTTCATTATAATCATAATTGTAGGTGTTAACTATATAGTCTATCGGGTATGTTCAATTCAACAGTAATGTTCCTTACTTCATGATCATGGTTTCATATTATAAATAATTTTAATAATGATATATATAAATTTCATATAATTTCTCTATATTTATATTTACAATCTTATTTGAGTGTTAGACATGAAACATGAATCACTTTTCTTCATAGAGGTGGTGGTCCACATGTACAAACAAGTCATGTTGCCATTTTCAAAACAGGTGGAAGGGTAGGAAGGTAGAAGGTAAATTATATTAATAGTTTTAAAATTAATTCATAAATTTAATATATATTAAATAATTTACCATAAGTTGGAAAGTGGGTGTAAAATTGTTTTAATATAATCATAATAAAATATAAATATTTTATGATATTTTAGCAATTAATTTAAGACGTTTTTAGTAGATTTATAGGAATCAGAAGAAGAAATATAATTTGAAATTATCATGGAATACATATACCTTTATTTTTAAGGACATCCTTTTATGCCTTCTATTAATGATACTAAGAGAATACCATGATATAATGAATGAATATATGGAATCTAATAAGTTATTTTTGAATTTATTTTTCAGACTATAGTTCTCAATTTTTTTGAATAAGGGAGGAGAACATATTCCATTTTTTATGTGAGGGTAGGGACACTCTTGGAATTACTTAAAATAGTATAATAATAGAAATTCATTTTCTTGTGAAAGTGGAACTAAATTTCCAGGACTTAAATTTTTTGGTAATATAAGGTAAAGTTATCTAAAACTAATAATATATAGGAAATTGTAGGTAGCTATTTAACTTATCTCAATTTTTAACCCTTCCCATCCCTATAAATCCATTTTAATAAAGAGAGTGGTTACAAAATTTTAATTTTTTCACTGTCTATTATGATCAAAAATTAATATATATGTGTGTAAAATGCTATGAAAATAATTTTAAGATGAAAAAAATTATTATAAAAGTGTTTTTAGAGAAACATAAATAATAATTTCTAACTAAATAGAAATAATTATATTATTTTAATTATAATGATACTTTTTTATTTCATAAAATACTAAAATGGAAATATACCTTGTGTTATTTTTATTATGATAGTAGATCTTAAAATATTTATTATTTTAAAAAAATATACCTAGTTATACCTAATGTTAATAATATATTTCTATATTCAAAATGATATGTTTATATGAATAATATTAATAATTAATTTTATATTTGGTCTATATATAAGGTTTTTTAGTCATTCATGTTATTATTATATCATTATAACATCATAAAAGTCACAGTTTCTATAAGATGGACAATTTTTATTGATCTCCCACAGGGTAATGAAGTATGAAAAATAAAAAAACACCCTCATATAAATTAGACATTATAAATTAAAAATTAAAACTTACATCATAAAATTATATCCATCGAATTTGGGAATTTATGTTCAAATTTCATTCTTAATTAAACTTATGTAAATAATGAAATTCATTCTCTTGAACAAAAATCATAATAAAATTAGACACCTAGTGTCACAAAACACACATATTGGCCCAAGATTAAATGTCAGATGTAATTAATTCAATAATAATGGAAATCCATCTCAAATCCAATATTGATTTTTAAATTTGTATGATGGAATTGCTAGTTCCTAAAAGAAATCTTCCTACCTAGAAACGATTGATATTATATTTATGGATTAATATGTGTGAAATAATTGGTATATATTTTCTGGAGTTGGTGAGGGTCCACTCATGGGAATGGGTATATAAAAATAACCCTGACGTCACTTCGTATAAGTTTCAAAAACAAAATTTCATTAATGTTCTCATGCATATATATGATTTTGTTTTACAGCTCCCAAAAGGATTCTAGGTTGGGTACATTTGTAATGGTGTAAGATATAGTAAATGAAGTACCAAGGTCCTTGCAGTTCTAGTGTAGGTGACGATCTATTAATTATTGATTCAAATTTATAAAGGAAAGTCAAAGTTATATATTTTACGGACACTACATTAATTTTGTGTTAAATTGATGAGAATTTTAAAAAATACACATTTAATAGTGCAGTACATATCCTGAAGTGTTATTTTGGTCAATCATATATGATATCTCTATAATTAAAATCCATGATAAAGGATTAGACATTAGTTAATTTAATTTATTCTTGTAATTCATCATTGTTATATATATCATACATCCCCCTAAAATGATTTTTGAAGAGGGTCACAAGGAATACATTGTATGGACTTATATCATAGTTGTGGAGAACTGAATCCTAGAATCCCACATAGAATTTGATGTTGTACATGATTTTTATAAACATAAAATATTTGTACATAAAATATGGTTCTTATAATAGGAAACAATAGTTCTACTAACGGATGTTAGGAAAGGAAAGTATCTCATAATGTTATGATAGCTCGGGGTGATAAAGATTAAGTGACCACCGATGATGAAAAAAAGATACATTCCCCAATCATATTTTATGACCTGACATCCTGGTATGCATAATCTCATATTTTCTTATATACTCAAGGAATTTTATCAATACATTTTCCCTAGGTGACTGCTTAATTATTCTTATACAATGGTTATTAGGTGACTATAATTTATAATAATAGACATGAAACTGATGATATTCCAAAAATAATATCTAATTTTTAATCACTGAATACTCATTAGCATAAAACCAATGAGCCAATACATAATAATGACATGACATGATGGTCCAACTGGAAAAAATGGTGTCAAACCCCAGCGAAGGATGATAGGATATGAATTCATTTAATATCAACATCGTGTAATTTGTATTCAAGACCCAATGGTGGGATTTCAAATTTCTCTATATACTATATAAATCACAATGATGATCATTTCAAGGAACAATATCCACTATCTAAAGATCTCATTGTCTTGTTGACTTCCTTTAAAGGTGGAATCCAACTACCCAATATTTGGGTCATACTATTTCCTTAGTACATCAATTTTAACACAAATATCATAATTGTTTAATTAGTTGCAATATAAGGATGTTTTTATTCCTGATTGATTGTTGATATTTCATTATAAAATGTTTTCTAAGCATGAAAAACTATGGAAATGCAGAATAAGTCATCAAATAATCCATTGATGATGAATGTGATGAATTCATAAAACCATGAAAATAAATTTCAATGGTTCCTATTTCCGAGGTTTATCTTTAACTTTTGGGCCATTTTTATTACCCTCCAATTTTTGATTCATTCATATAATGTGTAGATTCATTTTAGTCAATGAATCTCTAGATTATATATCATATGTCACACAAGTAGGAATTTTTTATTTACCACAACCGATAAAGAATATGTTGATATTTCTCTTTGATATAGGGTAATTTAGAAAGCATAGGGGTTATATATTCTTTCCCTATTCCCGTATTCATGATTATCTCCTAGAAAATAAATCCAATTCCCTTCGAACAAGAGAAAATGTAGTAGAAATTCAATTATGTTGTCCCACCACAAATTGAGAGGCCAGAGAGGTTATCTATGGAATTAATCCTTTTCTCCTAACTCATGTTATCATATCTTGTTCTTCTGACTATATAATCCCTATTCTCTGAGAGTAAATACTATGATTTGATCCTGATAGATGATAAATGATAATCATAGGAGACAACCCCTTCCCCCTTATAGGATTGTAACGGATGGATGATCATACATTAATAATGGATGATTTAGCCAAATATATCATTTGAGGTGTGTATAGGCTAGGTATGGTAGCTGAACGTCATGGTTTTATTTAAGATGACCCTATTTACTAATCTATTTCACAATATGTCTCATCATTCTTTCTAAATTCATAAAAATAATCATTTTACCTAGTCAATAGAGAATTCGGGAATATTTTTTGGGATATCATCAATATCGTTGACGATCTGATATTAATATAATTTTATGATGAGTCTGCACCCCTTAAAATCATACTAGGAAGGCCATTAGGAAACATCATCATCAATCTACACAATATTGAAGGAGTCAAAGAATGATATGGGGAAGGAACCCCATGCACCAAATGAGTTCATATTCAAGTACAAAATGAATATATTTTGGGACTCTTGAAGTGATAGAGATTCCTAAAACTATAAATCTACTTTTACCACAGTATTGTAGATAGGATCACCTGGTATGTATTGCTTCGAGTGTTAAAGGTAAAATGAGATATAAGGGTATGAGATTAACCCTATCATACCACATGTGACCTATATGGTAAGGATTCTCTCTGTGTGTCTTAAATGTTTTGTTGTTCTAGTTTGTGATTTCCATACTGGGGTCTACCCCAAGTACATTTTTTGTATAGTTAGTTTGAATCAAGTCTATTCATTGATTGAAATGGAGTATTGTTTGTGTTTATTGTCATTCCTCTTTGGTCTGATCAAGGATTTTGTAAGCCATGTGATATTACATTACATGATGAAAAATGCTTCTAAGGAGGCACTATTTCCCAGTGTTTTCACAATTATTGGTCCCCAAAATTTGGACTTTGTTTTTTATAAAAGTAGATTTTCTGCAAAGGAATCACGCTAAATAGAATTTATGAGAAAAATTCACATATCATGAAATATGGTACGTAAAATGTAAAATCATTAAAAAGAGATTAGGAATATTTATTTTAATAGAAATAGTTACACAAACTACATAAGTGGAACTGTTCAAGGAGAAAAGGGAATTTGTGAGAAGTCATGCGATTCGCAAAAGGAAAATAATTTGTAGGATGGTGTATCATTCGGGAATACAAGGGGAAGTTATTTGAATCCTTTAAGGGTGTCATTTTAAGAAAAAAAGGCATTGAATTTTGCATCCAAATAGGTAGAACTGTGGTACACAGACCAGATATAGAGTATGGTTCATGGGAGATACATGGAATGCAGTATTGGTGGGGTCGTATCAATGGTTTGGTAAGTCTCCGTTTAGAAGAATACGTAGATCTATTTTCCTATATTAGGAGCACATATCCCTTCATTAAATTGAGGATTTGAGATTAAAAATACGAGAGGAATCTAGTGAGGGGTATAATGGTTCATGGGAAGACAACTCTGCAAAACATTCTTTTGATTAGAAAACTATGTGAAATTCAATAAATTCTAGTAGTGGATTGCAGGAAAAAAACCCTAAAAGTGAAGATATTTGAAAAGAGGTATTTGTGAATTGAGAAGTGGTCTGTGGAGGTAGTCCATGTAAGTGGATTTTTACGGAATTGATGCCAAAAATAAACAATGGTTCACGTAAGGTGGTTCGTCGAAGATAGTATGTGAACGACAGTTAGTGGGAGAGGAGTTAGACTATGGAAAAGAATTGGTGCGTGAAGGCCATACGAAGACATGGCTTGTGGAGGCAGTACATGGAGGTGGAATGGGTATTAGCACGTTTCGTGAAGGAAACACTCATAGCACATAGTGTATTGATGTAGGTGGAGTAAGAAGGATAGTACGCAAAAGACAAGTTTGTGAACGAATAGTGCACGGAAAAGTGAATTACTTCTACAGGTGGAAACCTGACTTCAACATATCATATATTTATAGTTGAGGATGAATAATTTAATTATAACCCCTTGAAGAGACCTTCATGTTGATAAATTGACTTCATATTCATCCCAATGTAATGAGAAAGGCGGATTCCACGAAAGTGATCTGAGGGATATAGTGGGTTATCCCTAAAACCATGTAAAGGCAGTTCTCATGGTATGGAGTGAATGTACTGAGATTTTGTAGTAAAAAATAGTGAGGATTAGTGGATTTTGGATTGGCTGTCACCCTTTTAGAGTATGCTCGTTGGATGTTTCTCTTAGTGGTGAACCACGTAAAATTTATGTGTATTTTCATTTCATGTGATTGTTTTCTTTCTGCAGTTTCTCACCAGATTGGTTTAACAGTATCCTACAAATGTTAGAACAATATCAATTAGTTTAGATGAAGAATTTTACACCCTTATTCACCTCACCCATATCAGGGTGTTCTAGTGTCCTTCAAGTGTTGTCAGAGTGTAAAGGATGCTAGTGTCAAATCTTCCCTTTATTTATATTGTGGATAATAACTTAAAAGTCAAGGGAGTTCCCCTATTTGATGGAAGAAATTTTTAAATCTCAATGAATAGTATAATATCTCATCTATGATCACTTTTAAATGATGTATTGTTTCCAATACATAATGTATATATGTCTCCGATTCATATGGGTTGTCTATGACTGATACAAATAGGGAAATGCTTGATGTAGATAGAAAAGCTTAGAGTGGCCTCACTGCAGCTCTTTTTTATCAGATATATAAATAGGTGATGAGTTGTAAGTTAGAAATGTTTATCGGGGAAGACATGGGAATATATATGTAGGTGAAAAAATTGAGAAGGAACAAAACCTAAAAAGTTATTTGGAATAAGTTTGATGATATAAAAATGAGTCATGATGAAAATCAAGATACATTTTCAAACGAATTATTATTGTTATTTTAGAAATTCACAGACTTGGTGAGAAATTAAAAGACATTGATATTGTAAAGAAAATCATAATAGGACTTCCACCTCTTTATAATGCTTATTTGGAAACCCTTGAGGAAATGGAACTTTCCAAATATTCTTTGGATGGTCTTCTGAGAAGCAAGGTGACAAATGAGATCGGAGTCAAACAAGAAGATGAAATGTCTACTGTAATAAAGGAAATGGAATTGAAATCCATGAACAAACATGAAATTTTAGAAGATACTATTAATGAAGAGAAAAAAAAGAAATTTTTTCTCTCATTTTAATTAAATTAAAGAACAGAAAAGGTAGTTTTGAAGGATAGTTACCTATGGCTTGTTTTCCTTATGGAAGAGTTGGGACGATTTCCAAATGGTGCACAACAAAGTTCAATGATGAAGAAACTGAAGTTGGAGACTTACAAAAACCTCATAAAAGGGGTTTTTTAAAAATATAGACATCAGTTCTGGGATGAAAATATAGAGAATGTTTTTTATATGAAGAATAAGATGATAATAGTGAATTTCTTGAGGGTAAAGAACCAAAATTTAAATTAAGAACCCATGTGTCAATGATGGATTCCTTTGAAAAATAAAGACCATTAGGAGATAATGATTTATATAATCAGTTGAAAAATAATAATGATATCAAGTTTTAACTGAATGATTCTTTTGTTATTATTGAGAATCAATGAAAGATATGAAAAAATTGTAAATTAGTTGTGGATGAGTAATCAGAATATACTGATATACTGGAAGCTGAAATTGATCGACTTGCGGAAGTAGTGGAGGAAAAGGTAAATTATTTTGAAACTTTAGAAGATATATTTGTACTAAAGATCATAATTTAATAATAACAAAATTTTATTAATGATCATAACTCGAGACTGGAAGAGAAGTCCAAAAATATTGAGGAAATTGGAGAAAAAGTTGTCACTCATAGGAGTAAACATGAATGTGAATCAAGTCCAAAAAAACAAAGGAGATAATTTAGTTTAAAAAAATCCTAGATGTTGAGCTTCTATAGAGAGCTAAAATTGGATCTGATAGAGTTAAAAAGGCTCTCAATAATCAATGATACTCATGCATGGACAAACAAAAAATTGGGTATGATGTTGAAACATAATATTCGTAAAGTAAAATGGGAAAAAATAAAGGAAAGATGAAAGGAGGACATATCACACAGACACCTGATGTCCAAAAAAAAATAATGTCACAAATCATAAGAAAAGGAGGAATAAAAAGATTCGTTAAGTTTCCCGAGATGATAAATAGTACAAATATCCTTTTGAGGATGTTTACATGAGGAGGAATAGAATGGAAAAGTTATTTCCACATAAGAAATGCCAATTTTATGGCTAATTGTGTCATTGCATGTCATATTGTGAACAAGAAATAAGCTATATGAAGGGGGAAGAGATTGTAAGTCAACAGATAAGAATTAATTCATATCTTAATTATTATATAAATAAAACATTTCAATGGATATTGTTTTCATTTTTCTCCCTTTGGCCATAAATCCATTGATTGTAGGGAGAGGAAGGGAAGGAACATTTCGTACAGATCCCAGAGAAAATTCAATACACTCTTACTAGATGTTGTTGCTTATACAAAGATTTTTCTTCACTAGAAGTAGAATATGAGTTTGAAGAACCTACTAACATAGAGAAGATATTTTAAATTACATCATTATTAGTCACTCAATGAAATATTTCATGGAATTACATAATGAAAATTAAATATTCTATCCTTACATAACTATTTCTCAATAAAACCAAGAAGAGAATTACATTGAATATTGATAGTGGGTGCTCAACCCATATTAATGGAAATGATGACCTATTAATGAATATCATCAAAAATGTCTATGGAGTAGTGAGTTTGGTAATAGGGGTTCTTTTAAGTTCAAAGGTAGTAGATGTATTGAACTGTACAATGGTGGGGTGAAAATTACTGATGTTCATTATGTAGTCAGTTGCATCACTATCTTCAGAGTGTGAGCCAACTCTGGGACTCAATACATATGGTGACATTCAATAAAAAGGGGTTCCTTATTAAAGGAATAAAAAATAATTCCATCACGAAGGGATATAAAATAAATGGAAACTTATATCTGGTTTATAGTAATGAAAACATTTGTTACATGAAAGTTGAAGAATAGAAAAACGTGTTGCACCGTATGTTGGGTCACATCAGTCAAAAATACCTGAAAAAATTTAAATTGATGATTTTCATTTATATCCCAAATATACAATGTGAATAGGGGAATATTTTTTAGGATAGCATGCTAGGAAAGTTGGTGTGAATTTTATGTCATCGAAAGATGAAAAGAGCATCAAATCATCTTAATTTCATTCAAAGATATGTATGTGGTCTGATAAATGATGGTGTAACATATGGAGAAAGGTAAATCATGATTTTTATTGATTATTATAGTAGAATAATTTCTATAATGGTTATATAAAAGAAACAACATGTTCATGATGGCATAAAAAACATACCACTGAATAATCGAGAATGATGCTAGATGGACAATCCATTTTATATGATTTGACAACAGAGGGTAGTACACAAACATTGAATTTGATAGTTACTTAGAGATACAAGTAATAAAATAATAGGTATATGTTATTATAACACCATTATAAAATGGACTAGTTGAGCACTTGAATCGACAAATAAATATTATGGCCAGAATTATACTGATTGGGAATCATAACTCTCGCCCTTACAGGAAATACATTGTTCAAGAAGTAGTTTATATTCAAAACCGAACATAGCTTTATATGTGGGAAACCATGTCAACCTATGAGTTATGGAATAGAATAAAACCACGTTTGAAGTATTTTCATGTGTTCAAAAGTGACTACTTTATCCGAAACAATGAATAACATCAAGGAAAATATGGTGATTTTTCAGATGAAGGAAAATTACACAGACACTCAATGAATATAAAAACCTACACATGTTTCAATAAAATTCTATGAAAAATATCACAATTAAGTGATTAAAATATAAATGAAGATAATAACCAAAATTCCTAAATAAATTTGTCTTCTGATGTGATAGAAGATAAGGAATAATGTTGACATACAATGGTTGTAAATATAGAAGTAGAGAATGAAATGAAAAACACTAAGGAATCGCAACATGATGTTGTCTTAGAAAAAAGAATGAGAAGAGGAAACCATGGATGAAAAAAATTAATCTGAACCTCACAGGAGAAATCAAATAAAAGAAATTGATCAATCCAACATCATTTCGAATTGGACAACTCCTTTGAAGACATATAAAAGGAAGAATAATGGAAAATATAAATTGTTATTAGTAGGGAAAGAATCATCATCTAAAGAAGTTTTAAAGGATGAATCATGGGATAAATCCATGACTGAATAGTTGGATTAGATTGATATGAATCAAACATGGGATCTAGTAGACAGACCCAAAAAACACGATGTTATTATTAAGAAGTATATTTTCAAAAATAAATTGTAAGATCATTGAAATGTGATAAAAACATATAGCATGACTATTGTGTAAAGACCGTTCATATGTTGTCGGTGTTGGTGTTGAAGAAATATTTTCACTTGTGGATAGACTGGAGTCAATCAAATAGTTTCATTCCCTGGAAACACTAAGTGGATATAAATTTTATCAAATTTATGACAAGACAACTTTCATAATAGGTTTTGTTGAAATAAAAGTCTAACTTTAACAACAATTGAGTTATCTATATAGTAATGATGAAATTAAGGTTTTGATATTAAAGAAGCCTCTCTATGGTCTAAAGAATGCACATCGAGCATCATACTCTCAACTGAATTCTTATTTAAGGAAGCTCAAAATTATAATAGGAGGAGTGGATCAAAATCTCTTGGAGAAGAATTCTTAGAAAGATCAGTTCATGGTTCTAGTGTACATAGATGATATTGTATTTAGTGTATGTATGAAAAGATTAATGGATTAATTTTATAATCACATGAATCAGAATTTTAAATTTCTATGATTGGTGAAATCTCAAACTTCTTGGGGATCTATGTTATTTAGAGGAAAGACAACACTTTCATTTCTTTAGAATAGTATTCAAGAGAGTTGCTTCAGAAATTT
This sequence comes from Viscum album, assembly GCA_963277665.1. NCBI lineage: Eukaryota > Viridiplantae > Streptophyta > Magnoliopsida > Santalales > Viscaceae > Viscum > Viscum album. Next base: position 47,706,355 of record OY728143.1, on the reverse strand, counting down.
AATATACATGAATCCAACCCAATGTTGACTTCGATTGTGGTTGATAAAAAACATGGAAAATTTGAATGTGGGACTTATGTTGATACCACTATGTATATTAGAATATATGGAATCCTACTACACTTAACTACAACACAGCCAGATATTATCGTTGAAACATTTATAGTAGCATGCCTTAAAATTTATCAGAAGGAAGAATATATGGAAACTGAAGATTCCCACAGTACAATCAAGGTACTCACATTTATGATTTATACATTACTGTAGGAAAAGATAATGAACTAACACCATTTTCTAATATTTATTGTTTAGTATATCAGGTAGAAAGAAAGTACCAAAGTGGTGGAGCATTCATCATTAGCATGAACTGTGTGATAGTTGAGTGAGAAACAACAAATCAATCTTCTCAATAGTTCTGATGATGAATATACCTCTGCTACAAAGTCTTTCACTCAACAACATCAGATGAAGCAAAAACTAACAGATATTGGTGATAAGGTGACATAGGTAATAGTGATTCATTGTAAAAAAAATACTGTAACTAATCTTATGAAGAATCCTATACAACATTTTCATACGAAAAACAATGAAATCAGATATCACCTCATTAAGTAAAAAAGAGTTACAGTGAATGATAAAAATGGATCCTTTTAGAACTGATGATCAAGTGGTTGACATGATGACTAATACATTTTTATCACATCTATTTAAGAAGCATCATTTGAAACTCGGTGTTCAGCCACCTCCCTGTGCATGATGCTTTTACGAATTTCCTCCCTTCCTAGTTGTGCTAAATTTTATTCTATATTATTTGAAGTGTTGTTGGTTTATGGGGATATATGATCTAAGGGGAGTGTTATTTGAGGTCTACAATTCCAAATTTGATTCTTTGGGTTTATTTAAAATGGGGTAGAATAGATAAATTCAATGCGTTATGGTTCAACGAAGGATGAGGAAATTGAAATTCGATGTTTTCTGGTTCAAACAAGGAGGATAAAATATGAATGTATTTTCTAATGGAAAGACGATGGAGAAAAAAATATAATTTTGGTGTCAAGATAAACCAATTCATGATTCCCCTCTTGTTTTATTCTCTAATAATTAATCATGTAAACATATAGAGTTTGTTGAGCTGTTATTCATTTATTAGGTATTGGCTTGTACTTTATTGGATTTATCTACATATTACTAACAATACCAAAGGGGGCGATTGTTAGAACCAGTTTTGTCCTTTACTATAAATGGATTATGGTTTGTGGTTGTTTTCAATACACTTTGGTTTGGTCAAGGGGTTCTCAAGTCAACTGATCTTACTATACATGGAAAAGAAGGTTTGTGGTTAATCGAAGAAAAATGATTCATGGGAAGGCCTGCAGTTTGTAGAAGGAAAACTGTTCGTGAGATAGCGTTTCATTCGTGAAAATGAGGCATAGTTTTTTTAAGTTGTGAAGGGTGATGTTTTTATAAATGTGTCGGTCAATAGTGATTCTGAGTAGTGATAATAGAGATACACTGACATCATTTGGAATATGGTCTATGGGATATTCAAAATATGTGATAAAGGAATTTTCGTATTGAAGAATCAGTAAATATCAGTTTAGAAAATTATGAATATCTATTTTCCAATATAAGAAGCACTAATCCGTTCATTAAAGATAATAACATACATTAAAAATCCAATCATAATATGACATAGTGTATAACAGGTCAAAGGAGGGAAACCACACAAAAGAGTATTTTGATTAGAAACCTGGGAGGAATTTGTTAAATTCCATAAGATGTTTAAGAGCAGATAACCCAGTGAAGGAGAATAGGTTCACAAGGAGGTTTTCGTGAAAGGAAAAGTGGCATGAGGAGACAGTTAGTGGAAGTTGTTTTTTTGGGCAGTGATTCTTGCAAAAGAAAATTTTCCTTATAATGTTGCTCATGAATGATAGTTTTTTTATGATGGTTAGCAGAAGAGGAGTTGTTCCGCAGAGAATAAATGGTATGAAAAGGCAATATGTGAAGGCCTCTTGAGGAGGCTGTATGCAGAGGTAGTATGCACAGTAGTGCAGTTTTTTGAAGGAAACACTCACATTATTCGGTGCAGTGCAGTACAAGGAGGAATAAAGATGGTAGATAGAATACTTGTTTGATAATAAATAGTACGTGAAAAAGTTAATTACTTATATAGGTGAAAATATGACTACAACAAAGCATCTATCTATAGTTGAGTATGCATAATTTAATTCCAACCCATTAAAGTGGCCTTCAAGTAAAAAATATATGTTTAGATTCTTCCGAATGAATTGACCATGTTGTAGTCAACAGAACATATTTGAGGGATGTAGTGTGATATCCTTTAATCATTGAAATGGTAGGACTCCTAGAAAGGATTTATTACGCTAAACTATTATAATCTACAACTAATGAAGATTAGTGGGAATTGGTATGACTGAAAACCTTTCAGCATATGCTCCCTGGATGTTTCCATCGGTGGTGAACCATGTAAAATTTTTGGGTCTTTGCTTTGCATGGGACTATTAGATTTATACACTTTCTCAAACTACATGTTTGACAGATTCCTACCAACTTGGGAACACGATCCATCAATTTTAATGAAAAATTTTACACCACAATTCACCCTTCACTTCTTAGGGTGTTCTGTAGTCATTTATTGATTTGGATGGTGGATGGAAACACTATAGTGTTAGAAGTGTTGTTTTTTAAAATAACACACCAATTTATACTACACATCTTTAAATGGAAGGTGATGTATTGTGTCTTTAGACCAATCCATGTGATCTAGGTATAGATAACATATCATTTAATTATATATAAACTCATTGGGGGAATATAAATCCTTGATTCCAAATTTATACAATTCATTTATGCCCATTTTAGAGCCATGATACTATCTATAATGAGAGGAATGGACAAAAAGATACTGAGTTCAATAACCTAGTTCATGGTCTTCCCCAATATGGATCCCCCCATTAGCGTGATATTGGAAGATGGAAGTAGGTGATAAAAAATTCTCTCATATGGTCTGGTCTTGTGGAATTTAATTAAGATGTCTCAAAATAATTGTAATATCTTCTGTAAAGATTACACAACTTATAAATTACCAAGGATGTAATCTTATTTTTAGTATTGGGATGTGATTTCATTTATATATAAAATAATAGGGTATCCCAGTGGTAGTTAGAGAACATGTGGTGATAATGACCATAGTGGAATCTTGGGCCATATTAAAAAAACTATTGATAAACCCATACATTGGTATAATAACCATAAATTCTGGGTCATGGGTATCATCATATCAAAATGGAATAGTAGAAACTACTCTATCAACTATTATACAAGTCAAGGATTGGAAAATAAGAATAATGGAAACCTGAAAGCATTATAAAAGAACAGTTCCTGGTGAAGAACATGGATTGTCAGACTGATAAAAACATGAGGCCTCTGACCAACCATATATTGAGGAACCTTCATTTCAAGGTTCATAAATGAGTCTATAGAGTAAGAGACTATGCATTTATGAATATTTCATACTTGATATTCCTTGGAAGATTTTTAATTTATTGGTTCCCAAGTCATCCTCTGGGAAAATTTTGATGTTAGTTATCATCCACTTGATATATACATATCAAAAGGATTTTAATATTTGGTGGGATTGCCTCTCCAAAAACACCATTTAAGATATATGGAAAATCCTACAAGGTTTAATTTGCATCAACTTATTTGGAATCAAAATGGTTTCATTGAACATTGATGCTAAATATAACCTTATGTATTTGGAAAATTATATTAGAAAGATGGATATGAAAATCTCAATCATTAATGAATGGTTTCCAATCACATAGTAGTTACAAGATATGCGAGACCAAGGAGCCCTTAAGGGGTCATTAAAAGAGTATTTTGTTGATATATGGAATCCACTAATCGATCCTGATTCTATATATTCTATAATTTTCGTAATGAAATTAATTAATCCAAATATAAATTTATGCATAAACCAATATATTATTTTTTAGAATTTAAGTCACTAAAGTTATGTTCAATCATGCTAAGAATGTTTCAGTGGTTCTCCAATGGGCGACCCTAAGACAGGTATCCCAAGTGACATGTAAGGATAGTCATACCCTAGAAAATATATGATTTAAGAGGAAGTACAAGAAGTTATTTCTTTCAAATTCAATCCCAAGATTCTATTTTTACTTGTAATAAGACTTGATCCTTAAAAATCAAAAATAAAATGATATTAGTCTTCCTTAACACTTTCAAAAAACCCCATTCTTAATGAAATGGGTTATAATATTGTTTTTAACTCAATTTATACTATATATTGAAAAGAATTATAGATTTTATATTATTTTTGTTGAAAATAAATCATTTTCAATACATTAGAGATTTCATAAGTATACTAATAGAGTTATCCAATGATAGGATCCAATGCCTAAAACAAACATAGATGATTTTTTCGCAGAGGGAGCACTCAATTTTTTTTATCCACTTTCATCTTTTGATAAAGGTAATGATTCCTATAGAATGGATATTAAATTTTATTTTGATGTTATTAAAGAATCATTGATAAAAACTCTATAAAATATGTGTTATAACAGACTTTGAAGTTGCAGTGATTGTAGATGAACATATCTTAATATTCAATGATAAAACCAATATAGTTGAGCATACAAATTAAATTAAGAATCTATATAGATTTAATTACTCATATTTTTTTTAATAATCACCCCATAATTTTCTTATTCAAAGCATGTTTTTCTTATTGGGTATTTATAGGACCTGTCCACAGTGTATAAATTCCCAAAAAGCATACCTGAAGTAGTTTATTATGGGACCTCTAGTGATAACCACCCTTGGACATATTTTCACCTTATAATGATTGGTTGATCATTATTAAAGGTCATTAATACCCCATATACATCCAATCTATAAAAGGAAGGTGATAATTTATCCATGGTTCCTAATAATTGGAACATGTTTTTTATTGATGCTTCCACTAAAATCAATGATAATATATCAGGGGGAGTGAATTTTAATTTGGCTCTCCCAATAAGGAAAATATATATCTCATACAAAAATAGACCATATATATACTATTATTGTCATTCATTGAAGGGATCAACCTTGTATTCTCCCAAAAATAATTCATCCGATAATATTTTTCATCTTCTAGGATCGACTCTGATATATACAAGGAGACTCTGAACATATACAATACTTCTCATTAAAATTAATGCTATAAAATTTTCAAGATTAATTACAATACTAATGTGGTGTTCTAAGAACCAGTCTACAAGGAGTTGAGAATAAATTAAGGTTCTTTGGAAGAGGTCATTAAAATTATAAATCCATTCATGATGATGTAAAGGTGGCCCTCCAATAATGTGAGCATGAAGAACTAGACCATTCATCTCTTATATAGGTGGAATATGCTAAATTCATAAACACATAAATTTATAGTTCTTAATAGAGAATATAATTTTTTGAATGTGGCCTTAGAGAAATGATGCCACATCAATGAAAATGGTGTTTATTTACGTCTTCTAATGAAGAATTTGGATACGACAATGGGAGGACTATATGAATACCTAAAAACATAGAGGATACACAAATATTGGGAATAAAAATGATTTCATTAATGTGGAGAGTCAACGACATGTCAAGGAGAGTGAATCAATAATAATAGTTTAGATTTACAACCTCATTAGTTAATCCAATAAAAGTCGTTTGTGAGTTGTAGGCCCATATAAGGGGACCTTTGTAACAAATAAATTTCTTGAAGTCAAACTTTGAATTTCGGGTTCTTTTTCTCAGTCCATTTTTGAAAATTAATGAAAACATATTTTTTCTCTCATTATCAATCAACCATTAATCTTCTAAAAAATTATTATCATCAACTCATGGGGAATAGTGAAATCCTATAATATTAAAATCATGAATATTTACCCCACCTAAAAATTTAATTGGAATAGTTACAATCAATCATGGTCCTCAAACACTAAATTCATGAAAATAATTTCCACACTGGCATATCTTGTATATGGGCATAGGTGTAATAACCAGCAGTGTAACAGTTTTTTTGGTTAATTAAAATGTTGATGTTTTCTATTTGGGAATTTCTCGTGGATATAAATAGACAAATATTCCATTACTATAACATTTTAATTTCTCTATTACAATGTGAGATGATTTAGGTTAATGGTTTGAGGAACATGATGGGGGGACATTGGAATAACGATTCAAACATTCAAGTGGTATCAAACACCCCTGATGTTCCACTTTTATGTGTTTTCCATGAATTTATGAACTAAAATGTTAGTAATGGAGATTGTTTCTAATATTTTTCTAATATTAGGGTCCTACTATGAATACATTAAAATTTAATATCATTTCCTAGTAGACCTTAGAATCATTTTTTTTATTCATGGATGTAAATTTTTCTCAGGTCTTACATGTTGCAGTTTTATGGGAAGAGACTCAGTCTTCACTCAAGTTACCATTTCGTGGATTTTTTTCCTAACATCTTTTATGATTTAATACATTTAAAAAATTAATTTTTTTCTATTTCATCACTTATTTTCTTAGGGAAAGAGAATAATTGAATATTTTATATCATTCATTTAGTTTGTTTTAAGGTTGGTGAGATTCATGTATCTTCCCTTATGAAGATTTATGTCATTCAAGATGGACAAATGTTATTTCTTTTTTGCATTTGGGTACATTTTCCCACTTATTTGTGATGTTTAAGGTCTATAGAATTGGTAAAATGTGGGATGGTGTACATATAATGTTCTTAGAAATGGTCAAAGTGAATTAAGACCCCCTTGATGATGTAAAATATTCAAGGTAAGGTTCCATCTGATTTATGGTCATGAAGTTCAGACAAATTGGTGATAGAGATTATTGTTGAGTCAATAAGGCTTCCATATCACTTTTCCATTCCATCATGTTTGGGGAGACTGTTGAGTAAATAAGGTTTCCTTATGACTTTACTATTTCTTTTTGTTTTGAAAATCACGAACACCTTATCTTATGGAATCTTTCATTTTACCCTATGTTTTACCTTCATAAGGAAAATTTCTTTCCCTAAAGAAAATTTATCATAACCATGTTATTAATTATTCATGATTTTTTCTAAGTTTCAAACATGGTTCTATTTCTACAACTTTAGAATCATATAATACTTAGATATAGAGAATTAAGTTTTCCGGATCCGAATTCAGATTATGAGTTCCTCGAATTCAGACTTAGACTATTATGAGTCCTAACTCTGAGTTATCTGAATTTAGACTCCAAAATCTTATGAGTTCTGACTCTGAGTTCTCTAAATTCAGACTCTGAACTCTTATGAGTTCTGACTCTGAGTTCTCTGAATTCAAACTCTAAACTCTTATTAGTTCTAACTCCGAGTTCTCTGAATTGAAACTCCGAAATCTTATGAGTCTTGACTACGAATTCCAATAAATTCAGAATTGAACCTTTATGAGTTCAAAATCATAATTCTTATGAATTCTAACTCCGAACATGTGTAGTTTAATACTCTGAACTCTTATGAATTTAGACTCCGAATTCTACTGAATTCAAGAATCCTAATTTCCTTGAAATTAAAACTGTGGAATTCTATAAAATTCTGGTTCCAAATTCTTTGAAAAACATAATATTAATATACATGTATTATAGATAGAAAATGTATTTTTGAATAGATGCCAAATTATTTATCATTACATTCCAATACATGATTTTTTTTCCAGAACTATATTTTTTATTACTCATATTTTGGTTATAAAATTATGGCATGCATTCAGTTACAACTAACTGTTGTTTAAGTGACACATGTACAAGTCCCTCAAAAATTTTAGGAAAAATATGAAAGTTGGAGGAGGGTTTCGACCATTCAGAATGTGCCTACAAATAAGATCTCATTTGAATGAGCTCATAACATGTTGTTAAATATAGAGATTACATGTTACTGAAGTGATTTCTAGGGAGAAAGACTTTTCATGCTTTGTGTGTACTGAATATCTTGTTCAGAATTGATTCGTGCGACTCCAATGGTTTCTGAGTATATTCGAGGGATTTTGGGTATAGAAGGACAGAGTTGTCGACTACCATGAAGCTCGAGGACTTCTTTCTTGAGGAAAAATGAGGCGTCGACTACCTTGAAGTTGATGGCTTGCGTGGATAGTAAGAAAAACTCCAATATTCATATCGATGGATTAATCTGGTGTGGGTAAGACAAAATTTGTTTAATGTATAATTCAAGGGACCTTTATCCAAGGTTTTTTTATACCCTTCTCTATGGGTTAAATGATTTACAACATGTTACTTGTATTGTTTCAAGTTTTCTGTTGCATTTTGTTTATTGAAGAATGTATAACTAACTAATAATTTCTTATACTTGTACACCTATATTTAGTAAGATTTTATACGATTTATGGTAGAATAATTATCTTTGTAAACATTTTTTACGTTTCATATCCGAATTCACATTTCTAGAATCACATTCTCGGAATCATATTTCCAGAATTAAGGAAGTTTGTAGAACTAGAGGTGTTGTGGATTTTCTTTATACAAAATTTCCTTATAGAATTTTAATGTATACAATTCACCCCCCCCCTTGTATATTGAGCATCTAATGTATCATTTTGATACTTCAGTTTGTATCATAGGAGACTATCATACTCCATAACAACCCAACAATTGGTATCAAAGTATTGGTTCAATCGAAATTAATCTCGCGATAAGATTCAAAAGAGAATTCTTCTTCTTCTTATTTCCGGAATCAGATTTTCAGACTTACAAGTTCAGATTCACATTTTTCTCAGAGATATTGTAGTTATATTTTCCATTATTAGGATATTTTTTTTGTTGTTTACAAACATTTATTACTGATAGGTTTTTCTGGAAATATATTTTGTTTGAGATGGAAGGAATCAATTTTGGTTCCATAGACAACTTGAATCCAACTAGACCACCTATTTTTTATGGAAATAATTATGAATATTGGAGAGATCACCTGAAAAAATTTATTATCAATACTGGAGTGGATAATTTTTTCATGCTTACTGGAGGATATAAATTCTTTGACAATGATTTTAGTATATTTACCTATCAATAAAATAATGAATATCAACTGAATTATAAGGTACACAATACATTTATATGTTCCATGACTAGGAACATCTATAGTCAAATATCATCATGTGAAGCAACAAACATTATCTAGAAGAATCTTGAAGTTACACATTTTTATACTTCTAAAGTTATAGAGACAAGAAGAGCTCCGTTGAGAGCTGAATACCATGTCATTAACTTTCATTATAGAGAACCTATAAGCAATGTTCCACAAAGGTTTATGATGATTATGAATATCTTATAGACTGTGGGAGAAAAATCTTAGTATGATGAGGCCCTTGTAGATAAAATCATAGACATCATGCAAAATGAGTGGGAGTCCTAGAGGACAACAATTGATGAAAACAGGAAAGTAACCCAGATTTCATTAGTTGAGCTGTTTAGAACTCCTCTTCAATATGAGACAAGAATGAAGAGAGATGATGATAATGTTAAAAAGACGAATGGGAATGAAGGAGTTTATTTTACAAATACTTTAAATCATATGAAATCCAAAACACCAGAAAGAGTAACTAGATCAAAATCCGGGAAGGTTAATATTCAATCTGAATCTAGTGGAAGGGAATCTTCCGAAAATGAGTTATCATGTCTTGCTTGAAGGATGAACAAGATTGTTGGACAGAATAAAATTCAACCCACATACAAAAAGAAATAAAGGAAATATAAGAATGATTATGAAGTCCCTCTTTACGAATGAAAAAGAGTTGGACACATAATACCTAAATGACCTATGAAAAAGATAAAGGAATGAAAGGAAAAGCATTCGGAGAGAAACAGAAAGAAGTACTACAAAGATAAAGCTAAGAAAATCTTGAATTCTAATGACACCTGCAGTGTTATTTTTGGTGACTCTTCAGATGAATAATCAAATTAGAAATCTTCTAGATATAAGAATCTTTATCTAATAGCCGGACTACCTATTGAAAATAATTTCTTAATGGAAATGATACACAATGCTGAATCCATGACCAATGTATCTTCGAATTCTGGTTATAGTGATAGTAAATATTATAACTCTTCTGATGAAGATTATTATTCTGATGATGATAATACTTTACCTACCTATGACGAAGTTTCTAGGTTTTCTAAGCTTCTTGACAATGATAATTATAAACTCAAAAAAAATCTTTATAAAAAAAATTCTAGGATTTCAATACATACTAAGTAAATATAAAATCTTTCTAAAGAACTTGATAAGAAAACTCTTGATTTTTATAGTATTTCAAAAAACCTTGAGAATGTAAATTCTGAACAGGATAAAATTTCTATGGATCAATAAAATGTAATTTCTAAAATAAATGATTTTGAACCTCATTAAAGTTATAAAACTAATGTTTTGGAAGACAAGAACTTATTTATTAGACTAAATTTAGAATATTTTCCTTGAGGAAGTGTTTTTAAAACATTACCTTAGCTAATGAAAATTTTGATAATATGTATTCTAAAATCCGTCCTCTTAGGAATAATTCTGGTTTTTGTTATACAAGTTCAAAACTGATTTTTAGCAATAAATATTTTGTACCTCAAAGTACTCCATTCTGCACCAAGTGTCAGTGTGGTGGACACAGGGAAAAATTTTGTTCCTAAAAAAACCCAATATTTAGGTTTTCATAAATCTTACTTCTCTAAAAAAATGTGGATACCTAATATTTTTCTTTTAGTAATTTCTGGATCCAAGATATTCTGGATTCTTAATTTCTAACATTATTATTTTCATAAAAGTAAGGAATGTACCAAAAATAATACTAGGTACATGGATAGTGGATGTTTCAGGCATATGACTGGTAAGAAAGCATTCTTTTAAATATTTATCAAGTTGAAAGGAGGGAATGTAACTTTCAATGATAATTCTAAGGGAGAAATAATTGGTATAAGTAACATCATTTTTCTTGGAAAAACTTTGATTTCAAATGTTTTATTTGTTCTGGGTATTAAGCCCATCCTCATTAGTATAAGTTAATTATTTGATGAAGGTTACCTTGTGAATTTTAGGAATTGAAAGTTCTTAGTACACAATTTCAATGAAGAGATTATTCTTTCTTCCCATTGGAAAAAGAATGTTTACACTCTAAATATAAAAGACCTTAAGAGCCAAGACATACCTTGCTTAGTGAAATGGAAGATCATTATAGGTTGTGGCATAGAAGTTTAAGACACACTAATGTTAGGAATCTATTCAAACTCTCTAATAAAAGAATAGTTAAGGATCTACCGGAGCATAGATTTAATTTTTCAAAAGTTTGTGATCCTTGTCAATTTGGAAAGCAACATAATTAAATTTTAAATCAGTTGGTGAAGTCTCAACCATTGATGCATTACAGTTCATGCATATGGATCTTTTTGGTCCAACACAAACTGGAATCATTAGAGGAAAATATTATGTATTTTTCTAGTTCATGATTACACTAGATTTACATGGGTCTATTTTCTAGCAATGATATATGATGCCTTTTCATATTTCCAATGTTTTAGAGCCTAGGTTAGAAATGAGAAAACCCTTCCCTTGACAACTATTCATAGTGATCATGGAGGATAATTTCAAAATTCATATTTTGAAAAATTTTGTAGTATAAAAGGAATTACTCATAACTTCTCAGCACCCAGAACCACTCAAAAAAATGGTATTGTTTAAATAAGAAATAGAATTTGTTATGAGATAACATGAACCATGTCGAGTGAGTATTCCGTATCCAAAAAAAATTAGGCTGAAGCTATAAGTAATGCTTGTTATACTATAAATCAAGTTATGATTAGACCTTTTCTTAATAAAACTCATTATGAGTTACGAAATGGTAGAAAACCTATACATTCCTACTTCATGGTTTTAGGTTGCAAGGTATTCATTCTGAATAATAAAGATAATCAACAAAAATTTAAACCAGAATGAAATGAATGAATTTTCCTATGATACTCCACAACTTCTAAGGCTTATAGAATTTTCAATAAAAACACTTGTAATTTTTAAGAAATATTACATGTCAAATTTGATGAAACTGACCCTTTTGTTTCTAAAAAATCACAACCTACATCTTCAGATATGTTTTCAAAACCTGATTATCAACCATTGATGAAATATCCTTCTGATAAGGATAATTTCCAAAAAAATTGTTCTGAAGCATTTACCCCAGAATACGTTCTACCCTATGTTGATGAAAATGTTTTACAAAACCCAAACCAGTTGTTTCTAAAGAATCATCCCAGTGATAGAATCATTGGTGATGTTAATCAACCTGTAAGGACTAAAAGTTCCTTAAGAAATGAAGTAGAACTTCTAGAATTCCTTTCCCAATTAGAAGCAAACAAAACATTGATGAAGCTTTACCTGATGATGATTGGTTAAAAGTTATGCAAGATGACCTAAATGTATTTGAATGGAATCAATTCAGGGCCATGGTTAAAAGTCATAAGGAAACATCTGTTATTAGAGTAAAACTGGTTTTCAGAAATAAGTGTGATGAAAATTGAATCATAGTTAAAAATAAAGATAGATTGATTGCTAAATGCTATAATCAACAAGAAGGAATCTAATATGAAGAACCCTAAGCTTCAGTATCTACACATGAATCTATTTGAATTCTACATGACATTCCAGCACTCTTCAATTTCAAACTTTATCAAATGGATGTGAAATGTGCTTTCATTAATGGTTATGCTCAAGAGGATGTTTTTGTTGAAAAACATCCCGGTTTTGAAGATCTAAAATATCGTGAACATGTTTAAAAAATTAACAAATCCTTGTATGGACTTGAGGAAGCCCCAAGAGCTTGGTATGATAGACTTACAGGATTTTTACTTCAAATTAATTACGTCAAGGGAAATGCAGATCCATCCCTTTTTCTAAATAATGATAAGAAAAATGTTTTGATAGTTCAAATTTATGTGGATGACATTATATTTGGTTCATCTCATCAATATTTAATAGATTCCTTTCTAATCTAATGAAATCTATGTTTGAAATGAGTACGATGGATGAGTTATCGTTTTTCCTTGGTTTCCAAATTTCTAAAAAATGAGATGGAATCTATATGTCCCAACATAAGTATCATAAAGTTATTCTTAAAATTTATCGATAAGACAACACTAAGAATATAAGTACTCCCATCGGTACCTCAAATTCACATTATCTTGATGAATCTCTGAAACCATTACATCAAACACCCTTTAGAGGTATGATAGGAAGTCTAGTTTACATAACAGCTAGTCATCCAGACATAATTTTATCAGTATTCTTCTGTGCAAGATATCAATACAATCCTATGGAATCACATTTAATGGTAGTGAAAATAATTTTTTGCTACTAAAAGAGAACCATGGATTTAGGGCTCGTTTATACATCATGAAATGATTTTGTTTTGAAATTTTTTTCAGATGCAGACTTTGGTGGATGTAGAATGGTTAAAAAAGTACATCCAGAACATGTCATTTCACAGGAGATTCATTAGTTTTTTTTTCATGGAAGAAGCAACACTCAATAGCACATTCCACTGCTAAAGCTCAATATGTAACAGTGGGAAGCTGTTGTGCTCAAGTGTTGTTGATGCAAAACACACTCACAAACTATGGTATGAGTTTTACCAAAACAAAAATTTTGTGTGATAATACTAGTTCCATTTTCTTAAATAAAAACCCTACACACCAATCCCATGCAAAACACGTAGTTACTAGGCATCAATTTCTTAGGGATAACATACAAAAAGGGGATATCATTATTCAATTTATCGGAACACAAGATCAACTTGTTAATATTTTCACAAAATCATTACCCTCATATAGATTTGAATACATTAAATAGAAGTTAGGAATGATAATTGTAAGGTAATCATCCTTATTAACTTCATGTGGAAATAATCTCCTTTCAATAATAATCTCTTTTTCATTGGGGAGTACATTTGATTCATAGTTTTCTAAAAAAGATCGTAGTTAAAATGTTTGGAATGAAGATTTGTGTACATAAAATTTTTCATAATGAAATTTTTTTAATGAAGTTTTTTGTACATAAAATATTTAGTAATAAAAATTTTTCTAGTTCAAAATTTCTTAATAAATATTTTATAAATTTTTGTAGTCAGGTTTTTCAAATTATATTTCAAAATTTTATCGAAATATAATGTTCTTCAAGAAGAATTTTCCCCATTACAAATAATATTCCTAGAAATCAAAAAGTTCTATTTCCATTCTTGAAATTTCATAATAAATCTTTACTTGCTTGTATTTTCTTATGTTTTTAAATTTTTCGGATCCTCTTTTTCTAAAATCTGAATGTTTTTATTAAAAACCCTCAATAGATCGGATCTAATATTTCCTTGCAGATATCATATCAACCGTGAGATCTAATCAGAATAATTTTCAGCCATTGTATTGAGTTTAGAAGATGAACAGTCACATTATACACCTATATAAAGGACCCCCTGATGGTTGTCCCACAATGAATCTCAAGCTCTCATGTGCTGATGTTCTGCTCTTCAACATATGCTCATTCCGGATATTCAAGGGTTTCTCAATTTTGAATGTCTATATAAGAATCATTTCAAAATGATATGTCTACTATCAATCTAATCTCAGAGTGGCACGTCTATAGAGAAAGGTTTCTACATCTGAACATTATCACCAAGTATGATTTTATCAACTTGAAGAACAATAATCTGAATTAATTGGAGAGTGTTTCTGTATTGATGCCAGAGGCCCAATATTTAGTGTATTCGGATTTGTTAAATGTTTATTATGAATCAATCAGTTTTTTATGGAAGAAGGAAGAGATAATTTTTCATTTAAGATCTATGGAAAGACTTATTCTCTTTCATATACTAAGGCCACAAATTTGGTTGGTATTCAATATATAAGGGAAGCAGAGTTCTGCTCATATATGTTTCCAGATGTCAAAGGATGTTTTGTTAAGGAGAAGGTTATGGAATGTCTTGGACTATCTTAAGTAAATACTCTGAAGATCGCTCACTTGTCTACAAATCATCATATTCTTGAATTATTGGATCAAGGATTTATCATTCCGAGAAACGGCGACAATGACATATTGAAGAAGAGTGACATGTATATTTTAGATTTTCTGGTGAACCTGACCAAGTTTAATCTGGTTAATCCATTTCTCATTAAAATTGAGAATATTAATAATGGAAATGTGAAGGCTCAGATGATCATGTATCTAGCCTTTCACTCCAAGTTAATTGTTTGATTCATAGAAGCGTTTAAAATTCCTTGCAGATCGAAGACAATGAATTGAATAGTCATGTTATTTAGTGATGATACCCTGAAGAGGATGAAAATTGATTTTTCCATAGACTCTAGAGAATTTTATGACTTACCAGAGGAAGAAGCTGAAGCTATTTTGAAAATAAAATAGAAGTGGATGAACCATCCAAAAAGGTAGGAAGGAAGAGGATGTTGAAGGAAGTAGTAGTGGAAGCAAAAACTGTTGAGCCCACAGAAATTCAATCCGCACCTCTGAATCCAAAAAATCAAAAAGCCTATTTGGATGATGTTGTAGTTAAATAGAGGGAAGATAAGAAGAACATGAAATAATGGGATAATAAGTTTGGACTTGACCCTGCTGATGAAAAATCTCTGAATAAGAAGATAGGTGAGTGTCTGGAAAGGGTAGAGAAAGAAAATAAACTAAATAAGAATATGAATGAAGCATAGATTGTTCAATCCCTTCTGAGGTATACTGAGAAAGCATCTAAAAATATTTCAGTATGAGAATCCTTCCTGGTAGAAGATTTACATGAAACTCCGTGGAAGAGTGACTACGAAAAATGTTCATGAAGTTAAAGAAGTAGAAGAAGATGAAGATGAAGAAGAAATAAGTGGTGACATCGAAGATTTGATTAAACAAGTAGAATAATTCCATAAAAAAGAAATCCCATATGAGAATATCTCATCTAATCTTTTGAAGAAGAATCATCAAATATAGATACACTTTGGAAAGATGAGAAAGGAGAATTTGTCAATATTGAAGAAGAAGTAAATAAGCTGTCTGAAGAATAATGTTCTCATCAAGATTTCATATATCCATAGGATGTTGAGGCAAGAGCTGAGAATGAAGATATAGATGAAGATAAAAATTTTCAGTTGTCAGAAGGTGAACATGAATCTCTGGATGAGGAAGCCATTCCGAAACCTCATATGGGAAAGTAAGTGTTTGTTGATATACCTAGAAAAGTTGTTGTGAAGATGGAGGAAGCTAGAGGACGTTTAAAAAGGAAACTTGATGAGCTATAAAATGAAACCTCACCAAGAAAAATTTCAGATTCGAAAACATCATCCTTTAGACATGATTTCGTAGTACAGTATTTGAAAAATCTTGTGGGGAATATTCAAATTTTTTCCGCATTGACTCCAGATGCCAGATTCTTCAACACACCTTAAACCAAAAACCGGATTCAGTGTACATGGTGATGGACAAGTGTATCAAGATTGAGGCTGATTTCATGAATTTTTTCATTAAATACTAAGCTCATAAAAGATCATGCAGGAGGATGACCAGTTGGTCAAGGAAAACCATAGAGGACATGAAATGTCTTAATGAGTTCCATGATAGGTTCAAGGAGGCATTTGACATTGAATATGGTAAAATCAAGGATCTCACAAGAACTTTGAAGAAAATATAACTCTTGAGAAAAAATCTCAGATTCATGAAGTAATGGATTTGAATGGGAAGTTATATTTTTTTGCCCAGAGTTGGAAGAGAGAAAGGGTTCTCTGTATTGAGATTGAAGAAAAGCATTCTAAGAAAGATGAACTGTTAAAGGCTTAGGCATAGGCCTTCAAGGCTCATACAGATAAAATCAAATCTCTATTGAAGAAAGCTGATGATCATGATCCGATTCTAAAGTGGGAAGAGGAAGACCATAAAGAGCACAAAAAAATGAAAACCATTGTGAATAATTTCATGCCCAAGGAGAATGAAGGATAATTGACCTAATCTGATCTTTTGTTGTATTTTCATTGTTGTACAAATTCTTTCTAATCATAATGAAATGTTTGTTTTCTTGGTTTTTGGATATGTTGTACTAATTTTTCAGGTATCTTATTTTATTTCCCATTCCTTTCAAAATCTTTTTGAAAATCACAAATGGGCAGAAAGTAATAAAGAATACTAATAAAAGAAAAAATTTTCCTAAGTAAGTTGGGTTATCTAAGGGGCAGTTGTCATTACAAATATTTTTGTATTCAAGATAATGAAAAATCTTATTCCCAAAATCTAGATTATGGTATTTAGTATTCCAAAGCCAAAGGGGGAGTTAGTCATATTCTTTATTACTCTTGTAAGATAGGAGATTAGTTTTAATTTCAAAGTCCAGAAAAATAATTTCTATGTCCTTATATTATTTTTCATAAGGATGTTTGTGCTTTCAAAAAAGGGGGGGATTATTGAGTCTATAAGGTTTCCTTATGACTTATCCATTCCTTTTTTTGGGGGACATTGTTGAGTCAATAAGGTTTCTTTATAACTTTACCATTTCTTCTTATTTTGAAAATTGGAAACACCTTATCATAAGATAAATTTCATTTTACCCTATGTTTTAATTTAATAAGGAAAATTTTCATCCCCAAGGAAAATTATCATTACCATGTTTTTAATTATTAATTATTTTTTTTAAGTGTAAAATTAGGTTTCATATCTAAATCCTCATAATAATATAATACATAGATATAGATGATTCTATTTTTAGTATCCGAATTCAAATTTTGAGATCTATGAATTCAGATACCAGACTCTTATGAGTTCTGACTCTGAGTTTACATGAATTCAAACTACAGACTCTTATTATTTCTGATTCTAAGATCTATGAATTCAGATTCTGAACTCTTATGAGTACTAACTCCAAGTTCTCAAAATTCAGACTTTGAACTCTTATGAGTTCTGACTCTAAGTTCTCTAAATTCAGACTCCAAACTCTTATGTGTTTTGACTAAGAATTCTTCTGAAATCAGACTTCGAACTTTTATGAGTTCAGAATCTGAATTCATATGAATTCACACTCAGATCTTTTGTATATTCAGACTCCAAACTCTTATGAATTCAGAATCTAGATTATACTGAATTCAGGACTCCAAATTTCTTTGAAATTGAGACTATAGAATTCTATAAAATTATGTTTCTAAATTCGTGGATAAACAAAATCCGAATGTCCTTGTATTATAGATACAAAATCTATTTTTGATTAGACTTTGAAATATTTTTCATTACACTCCGAAAAATGGATTTATTCATGCACTATATTTTTTCTTACTCATATTTGGTTTATAAAATTATGTCATGCATTTAGTATCTAACTAACCATTGTTTAAGTGACATGTGTACAGGTTCCTCTGAAATTCACACAAAAATATGACTGTTGGAGGAGGGAATCGACTTTTGAAAATGTGCCTATAAATTGGAGCTCCTTTGAACGAGCTCATAACAAGTTGATCAATCTATAGATTACATGATACTAAAGTGTTTTATTGAGAGAACTAATTTTTATGATTTGTGCGTACTGAACATCTTGTTCATAATTTCTTCATGCGACACTAAATGTTGCTAATTACATTTGAGGGCTTCTGGGGATAGGAAGACTGATGTGCCGATTACCGTAAAGCTCGAGGACTTCCTTGTGGAGGAAGATAGAGGTACCGACTACCTTTAATTTGGAGAATTTTGGGGATATCAAGACATACTCTGATCTTTGTATCGAGGGCTTACCCTGGTGTGGGTAAGACAGACTTTTAATGAAGGTATAAATCAAGGGACCTTTATCCAAGGTTGTTGGATTCCCTTCTCTTTAGGTTAAAAGATTTATTACATGTTACTTGTATTGCTTCAAGCTTTCCTTTTAATTTTGTTTGTTGAGGAAATTATATCTATCTTATACTTCCGTATACATGTACACTCTGATTTATTAAGATTCTATACGCTTTATGATAGAATCATTATCATTATAAAATTTTGATAAATTTCAGTTTTGGATTCACTTTCCTGGAATCACATTCTCGTAATCATATTTCCAGAATTAATAAAGTTTGTAAAACTAGAGGTGTTGTGAATTTTATTTTGTACAAAATTTACTTACAGAATTTTAATTTATACAATTCACCCCCCTCTTGTATATTGAGCATCTACAGTATAATTTCGATCGATCAGTTGGTATCATAAGAGATTATCATACACCATACCAACCCAACAATTATGGTCATATAGTGTTTACATGGAGATGATATTATTCCTCCAATAAGGGAATGTAAAATCCAAATTTGAATTATGAAAACATTTTCAATAACACATACCTTCTTATGATAATATGCAAACATTTTATGGTTTTAGTTCCAAAAACCATAGTTTTGTGTAGTTTAAGATCATGTGTTTGAATCATAAATGGTGCAATAATTGATTATGACTTTATTAATATCAAAATTTCTATAATACCGGTATGCATCATACCAAATGTATTCAAATAAACATAATTTTTTTGATTTTGGATTGTTTAAATCATTACTAAAATTATATGAATTAGTGTGTGATTAAATAGTACATGTTCTCAAGGAATGAAAATTTACCAAATTTACATTATAGGTTTTTTATGATGATAGTAGGCCATATGGGGATTAGATGATATTTTCCATTGTACAAATACACCTTTATTTGGAAGGGAAGAATATCGTGGCACTAAAGATCACTACCAAAAAGTGTTATGATTTATTTCATTATACAGTAATTACTAATAGTCATAATATATATATGTGAGGATTAAAACATTTGAGGAATGATATAGAATTACATAAGGGAAATAGTTCATGAGGATTTTGGGAGCACTAAACGATACACTACCATGTGATGAACACATATATTTAGAGATGTTATATAGCATGAAATTTATCTCACTTATATTGGAAAATGTTGTTCTAGTGAGCACAACATGAACTTTTTGAGAGACATGTGAGGGGCCCCATAAACATTATAACCCATCATATTTTTAGTTTGTTTTTCATAATTAATAAAAGGTTTAACTAGTTACTGTGGAGTATAATTATTATTTTCCCTCTATTTAATTGTTTTTATAACTAATTTTTTTAAATATTTTATTTGAAGTAAGATTCAGTAAGAGACATTTTATTAAAATAATGAAACACATATATTTTTTTCTTTTCTTGATTGAGGGGAGAACATTACATAATGTTTTGTCCATGGGACGCACGCCCTATTGATCCTATACCAATATCCCAGTGGTAATTAAATCAAATTACATAATAGTCCTTATTCTCTAATATATTAGACTATTCACTCACACCACAAAAATAACCCTGCTATTTCTCTCATACACCTTCTTTTTGATTAATCAAGGTCTCCAAAATGTGATCTGTGGGTGATCCCCCCCATAATAAATGGAGGTGTTGTATGAAGTATGTAGGAATAAAAGCCTATCCATTGAGGATGAACCTATATTTCCCCAAAACACTAGGCAATGGATCATTTATTTTCTCTTTTATTTTAAAATTATGTTTAATAGTCATTAAATTTGGACCATCAAGGGATAAATTTAATTTTAACACATGTTCCAACAAGTGTTTTTGGGGACAGTGGTTTAAAAAAAACTAAAACAAAAGTTCAATATTAGAAATATTATGAGTGTATATGAAACCCAATCTGATTGTTGTCCCAACTACTAATATAAACAACATTGAAATGATATGCATATATTTTATGGTCTAATAAAATGGAAAAATTGTATCTAATATTTAGGGTCATTCATCATAAACTAAAGAGGTTGTATAGTATATATAGTAGAGTTGATAAATGCCCAGTATGAATCAAATTGAGTCACATGTTTAGATGATCATTGGTAGGTGAATATAGTTTTAGATCATGACCCTTGGATAGGATATGTTTGAAGTCTATGTCCATTTTACTTTGACCAATAGTGGATGGATAATGTATTATTCCTAGTGATGAGAGAGTGGAAGAATCTTCTTGGTAGATAGATTTTCACTACTAATTTAGATAGCTTTGATGGATATCGATGTAGTTTATGTTCATAGTGATTATAGTACTAAAATGGTTGCGATAAATTTCACTGAAGGGGAAAAGTTGGACATGAAGTGGATTAAAGTTCACATCACAACAAAAATTTATCTCAATGATAAAACATGTAGTTTAGGTTCATAATGCTTGGACTATTTTTTGGGGTATTTAATATGCTATCCCATAGGAGCCAAAAGAAAAAATAATTCACTGAATCCTTTTCATAGGGTGTGGTAACATTGTAAATCATAACATAATGTATTTATAACACGGATTCAGGATGGGGAAAATATATTGAGGATGATTTTAACATCCTAAATTATGGACAACAAGATTTAGTCAGTTTTTTATTAACCTATAATTAGAATGCATGAGATTACATTCCCATGATCCATGTTTAGCAATCCAACTGATACTTGATACATAAATATTAAATTACATAATGGAAAATTGACCCATTTGATTTAAATCACTATTTCTTAGTGTCACCAATTAGTCTTATCCAAAATTGTATTCCACTTCATTAGATATTAAAATAGTAGAAAACAATTGTCATGAACTGTCCCAGTGGGGCCCGGGCCATGACTCCCCAAACCCACCTCCAATAGGCCAGGGGCTGCTGACTAGCACCGAGTAGGCATATTGCTAACATGGGAGGCATTTCTCAAGAACATGTACACACGAACACATATCCAAGCCCACAAATGATGAAATGTACAAAACACTAAGGAACAAAAATGCATGCATATAACTAAACCCAACCAACAGAGTATGATGGAATGTAAAGTACTGAAAGTGAAAGGGGCCAGAATACAAGCCCTCCAAAAACAAGAGAGTGAAAAACTGTAAAATCCAACCTGTAAACACAAAGAGGTGTTGGAAATGCTTCTCATATCCAAAGGAATGTCTTGGCCTGTAGGGAACTCAGGAATCTTGGACTTGTCCTAGTCTACCCTGAACTCATCTAAAAGTCTACTTTCATGCACAAGACACAACACGTGCGGGAAAATCCCGTGTAGGTGTGAGTATAACAATACTCAGTAGAGGACCCTGAAAAACATGAGGCAAGAACACAAAGGAAAGCACAGTCAGCTCTACCCAATATTTGTATACTGAACAGAAAATAGGAGATCACAATCCAGATATACTCAAAACCCAGTCCCATAGTCTAGAGAAAAGTCACACAACCCCTTACCCCCAGTTGGGATTTAGTTCGAAGATTTCCACGAAGTACTAATTCTGGTATAACACACTCCACGAGACATGTATCTCTAATGACGTCCATCCGATGAGTACTATTCATCAAGAAATGTCACGATAGGAAGATACACTCATTATAGGAGACACACTTATGAGTGGGAAGATCACGATAGATAGAAGCACTTATTACGGGTGGCACAATCCTGAGTGGGAAAGATCACGATACACAGAAGAGGATCACTGCTAGGGCCATGAAGGATACCGTGACACATCCAGATTCACCAACTAGGTGATTCACCAGCTAGGTAAAGGATAAACACTTTGTAGAGTTTGTCACGTCGATGCCTGACAATACCTAGGGTCAGGAATGGATTGAGAATCTCACTCCAAGCGTCTCAGAGGGATGCAAACTCTATCAATGAAAGTCCTGCTGAAGGGATCATACTCCAGAAGAATTAAATGATGCATGACATCTAGGGGAATGAGAAGAAGGGTTAATAACCCAAATAAATGTTGTCCGAGATACGGTGAACAAAAGGGCCATGCCAGTTTTCAAAAAGTACATGACGTGTAGAAATGTTACGCGCTGTGTTGTTTGACCCTTGTCATTCCCTATGTACTAAGGCCCATGTCGTAAGGCTATTTGTGTATAAAAGTGAGTACACGGTGTGTAGTACGGTGTACACGTGGTGTTTGAGTGACTGGGGTTGGCTCCACATACGCTAGCCATGTTCCTCTACCCTGTCATCAACCTGTATACTCCAACCGGTGTAATCGGTACACGAGGTGACCCTCCTTACTGGCCTTTCCTGGCCATGTGATGGAGTACACACCATGTAATTCATCCCATTTCTATGCATCCCCAAGATACGTGCCATGTCCCACGTATCCGCTTCTGTCTTGCCGCATAGAGAGTACACACAGTGTCGTCTAAAGCAGTGTAGTCCATCTACTATATGTGTACCTTCCAAGATACATGCCGAGCTTCCGGGAAGATCCAACACACCGTGTGACCTAGGTGACACGCCGTTTGATTCCTATCTAATGCTCGAAACCCAATACATTGTCACCATTAATACATCGCGTGTTCTTTGAAAGTTCATGCTATGTATTTTGAAAATTTCCAAAACCACGGACTTCCACCGCCGCACCTCTGTGCTGCCCCGCTCATCGATCCTTGCATCTGATCATCATGAAACTCCCATGTTTTGGTCTCCACAACACCACAAGGCCTATTCCATTGTATTCGGACCTCCAATCGGCTCTAAAAATATGAAATGAACCACCCACGTGAAGAACGCTCAAAGAACGCACCTTCATGATCTGGTCTGATTCTGTGTATGTTATCGTCATCGTACCTCCGCAAGGTCGTTATGGTGTCGAATATTCAATTTGGGATTTTTGCATCGCAAAACAGATGTGAAACGATCTGTTGTTCTTCACCCCATGAAGAATGCGATGAACGCACGAAAAAATAGGGGGAGGAAAATCCAATTAACAAATCATGGAAAGAACATTCATCGTCATTCAGCAGTGCACTGATCCACTACCATTAGTAGGATGAAATGGGGTATAGTCAAACAACAAAAATTCAACATGGATCAATTCCCCGAATCACCCCGATAAAACCCTCTCGTAAGAACATATGAATCTTCAGATCCACTGGTTCGTGGTTGATCCGTGTTTGTATTTTAAATAAAAACATGGAAAATAATTTAAATAAAAAACCCCTACCTCAACTGGGATCGATCGCCGATGAAGGGGTCATTCTACCGTTATCTTCGAGATCCTCTAACCTTGTTGGTGCTGCGATTCTCAACTTCAATTTGTCATTATTCTTCACAGAGATTTTTCTTCAAAGCACCACAGAGTTTCCCCAGAGTTTTCTCTCAATGTTCCATCAATGATAGAAGTTTTATTATCCCCATAAAAGGGACATGTGTTTTGGCATTCGAAATACATTGCAGTATTAATGAGTCAAGCTTTCCATTCTTGAGTCACTATGACATTACATTTAATAAAGAAACAGATGCCCTGTCGCCACGCTGCAGCGGATGTTTCCATATAAAATAAAATACACATTGCGAATTTATTTTATTATATTTTACTTAAAACATCTAAAAATTAAAATTTTACCTCAACCCGTACCATTCGAGGTTAGACTTGTTTTTCGGTAATGTCATTCTTCTGGACGCAACGGTTACCGCATATTTTTAATCTGGGAATCCTTTTGGAAGCCGCCACAACCCCGCACAATTGATGACTCATTTAACTTAAAAATAGTTCGAACCACCATTCCGAGAACACTGGGCCTTAGAATAATGTTCCGTCTCTTCCCCTGGTCTCTTAATAATTCCATATAATATTTAAAAATAATACATAGAAAATCTGAGACACTACATTCATTCCACCTTGGGGATTTGCATCCCCAAAAATATAAATCAAGACTAATAAAAAAGATGTGGGATTTGGGAATATATTGAACCCTCCCTCTCCCACATGCTCCCTTGAATATTCATCTTTTCCAATGAATGTGCACCAATGGAATCAATCTCCCATAAAGGATCTTATCCTACCGATCCACGATCTCCACCAGGTACTAATCAAATGTCAATCCATCCTCGATGGCCAGCTCGCCCAGGTCGATGACGTGTGATGGGTCATGCACGGGCCTCCTCAGCTGTGACACATGGAAGAGATCATGTACTTGATGCAACTGTGGAGAGATAGATTGGCGGTACACTACCATGCCAACTATGCAGAGTATCTGGAAAGGTCTGATGAACCTCGGAGATAGCTTGCCGCCTCGGCCAAATCTATGTAGCCCTCATCCATGTGAGACCCGATAAAAGACTTGGTCTCCCCCTTCGAACTCCAAAGGTCTCCTTCGTATGTCAGCATAAGACTTTTTTCGGATCTGTGCAGTCTTCATCCACTCCCGGATGATCTTCACCTTCTCAATGGTAGCTCATACAAACTCTGGACACATGAGTGTTGACTCCCCGGGGTCGGTCCATCAAAGAGGTGACCGACATGGTCTTCCATACATGTCCTCGAATGGTTCCATACCAATGGTGGAGTCGTAGATATTTTTCTAGACAACCTCTACCAGTGGTAGGTTTTCTTCCCAACTCTGACCAAAGTCCATGATACAGGCTCATAACATGTCCTCTAGAACCTAAATGGTACTCTCCTTCTGACCATCTATCTGGGGATGAAACGATGTTCTCAACCATAGATAAATCCCAAAGGCCTCTTGCAATCCCTTCCACAACTGGGATGTAATGCAAGAATCTCAGTCTTAGATTATCATCTTGGGGATGCCATGAAGCCGAACTATCTCATGCACGTAGAGGTGTCCCATCATCTCTACAGAACTGTGCTCCCTGATAGCTAGGAAGTCAGCAGACTTGGTGAGTCATTCAAAGATCACCTAGAAGGAATAATGCCATGTGGACATCCATGGTAATCCTGTCACGAAATATATCGATATTCCATCCCACATCCACTCTGGATCTTCTAGGGGTGAGCTAATCCCACTGTAACCTGGTGCTCAGCCTTCACCTGTTAGCATGTGAGGCATCAGGAAACGAACTCTTCTAGTTCCTTCATCATTCCTGACCACCAGAAATGTAGTCAAATATCCTTTTATATCATGGCCACATCTAAGATGTACTTCCATCGGGGATGTATGAAACTCTCTCAAGTCCTCCTCTTAGAACGCCACCGGTATAATAGTGCATCCTCTGAAAAGAATTATGTGCTCCCCACCATGCGAATATCCATCATGAGCATGTCCTATTGATAACTGAGAACGTAATGTCTCATAGTTAGCATCCCGAATTTTGGCTTCCCTAAATCTCTGTAAGAGTGTAGTGGAGACAACCATCGACTGTAGGTATGTTGCATCCCCTCCATCCATGTGGGATAAATGTAACATGGATACCTACTCTATCGCCTCACTCAACAGCAATGAGCTTGACCTTATGTTGAAAGCAATTACCACTTTTTTCCCCTTCACAGGAGTATAGATGATATCAAAATCATAGTGTTGGAGTAACTTGACCCAATTCCTCTACCTCATATTCAGATCGTTATGCGAAAATTTGTACTTGAGGATCTTGTTGTCAGAGTAGACGATGAACCGCTCACCCATAATGTAGTGTCACCACATCTTCAATGCGAAGACTACCAAAACCAACTCGAGATCATAGGTCACATTGTTCTACCCTGGTGGCCTAAGCTGGTGTGAACCATAAGCAATCACTTCCTACCTTTTCATCATGACACATCCAAGCCCAGTCCCTGATGCGTCGCAGAAAACTATGTACTTGATACCCTCTTCCAGAAAACTCAAAACTGGGGCACTCATCAAACATTTCCTCAAATTCTAGAAATCCTATTAGCACTTCTCCATCCACATGAAGGGTTTCCCCTTTCTGGTCAGGGATTTCATCAGTGTGGTTATTCTGGAGAAATCAGGAATGATTCTCTTGTAATACCCTGCCACCCTAAGGATACTTTGCATCTCCTTCACACTCCGAGTTGGCTCCCTTACTAACACAGCCTTCACAATGGTTGGGTCTACAGCCACTCCATCTATGGATATGAAATTTCTCTAAAAGTGGACCCTGTGAATCTAAAACTGGCACTTTAAGAGCTTCCCATAAAGCTGGTGCTCTCGATTTATTTCTAGAAACATCTATAGGTGTCTCGTGTGCTCCTCCACTAACACCGATTACATAAGGATGTGTCGATGAAGACCACTTCAAACCATTCCATGTACAGATGGAATATCTAGTTCATCTTTTCCATGGACCTTGTGGGGGTGCTCGTCATGCCGAAAGGCATCACCAAGTATTAATAGGGACCATTGTGGCATCTGAAATCCGTCTTCGGTATATCCTCATCACGTACTCATAACTGGTGATAACCTAATCGAATGTCAACCATAGAGAACCACCGTTACCCTCTCAGCTGATCAAATAGGTCATCAATTCTCGTCAGTGGATACTTATTCTTCACCGTCACCTGATTCAGATGCCGGTAATCCATGCATAACCTTAAACTCCCATCTTCCTTCTTGGAAAACAATACTGGGGCCAGCCAGGGTGAAACACTGATTCTTTCGAAACCCTTGCTTTGTAAATCCTCCAACTACACCCTCATCTCGCGAAGCTCTGCGGGGGCCATCTGATATTCTGGTGAGGAAATCAGCATCGTCCCAGAGTGTATGTTGATGCGAAGTCAATTTCTCAGTGGGGGAGGTAATCCTGGAACATCTTCGGGAAAGAAGTACTCTTAATCCACCACTACTATTGGGAACTGAGTGCTCACAGTATCTACTGCTACAAGGGTAAGGTTCGCCATCTCATGAGTGATCGAATGCACCCTCTTATTCATGAGTCCATTTTGTGATTCCTGGGTATCCTTTTCTCCAACAAGGAAAACCTCATTCCATCACGGCGGACACACCACACTCTATCCCTAAAATAGTAAATCTGATCATGGACTAAAGATAACCAATCCATAATGAGTATGATGTCGTAAGGCCTCGATGCTACCACAAAGAGGTTTCATTAGAATCACTCTCCTCCAAGGGTAATACCATAATGTCTGAAAAGGTGGAGGATCAATGTGTCTCCTCCTGCAAGTGTCTCCAAGAATAAGGATCGAGTCAACGGTTCTACCGAAATATCAAGGTTTCACACAAGACATGTGGAAATGAAAGAATGAATGGAACATGATGCTATAAGTTCAACATTTAAGTTAGTGAAGATAGAGATTGTAGCTTGTATTATCCCTGGAGTCCCTGGGTCGTATTCCTTGGCCACATGCAGTTGTCCCTACCCTTATCCCCCATCTCTCTAAGCCTGGTGAAGACCTCCTTGGGGTGGTGGAGGATGTAGATCGGGGCATCTGCCACCACCTGCAGCTCTCCCTGCTCTACTTCCACATCTGCTGCCTGGCAGTTTTGTATGTTATAATCTCTACCTCTACCTCGGTGGTCCATCCACCGCTTCCCTATCAACAGCTCAAAGGGTCGGAAAATCTGTAAGGAGATGTCCCCTATCATCACACGCATAGCATCAGTTCTCCCTGGGCTAACTGGATCCAGCCTAAGAGCCTTAGAATATTGATCCTCATTCTTGGGTCATCCTCTAATGTCTCTCATGTCCTGATCCCTACGTCTGATGTCAGCTCCCTCCTGCCGAGGTCTCTACACCTGTCTGCCTGCTGCTTAATGTCGTCGGTTGTCTTTGCCCCACCAAGAAGCTCTCGATCACAAAAGCACACACTAGTACTCTAGTATAAGTCAGAATGCATAAAATCACAACACTAGCTCGGATGTCTCATATCAGACCTTGCTCATAGGTTCGAGATATGAAGTACTGATCTCTGACCATATCCATCGAGTACCTGGCATGGTTAGTGAACCTAGATGAATAGTCATCCACCATCAAACTGCCCTGCTAGAGCTGAAGAAGCTCTTATAAGCATACGACTTTCAGCATAACCAGTAAGAAATCCTCCCTGAAGAGTCGCTCAAACTCTTCCAACGAAAGAGTATCCTCATCATGAGTCTGTGTGGTCAAACTCCACCATCATCCTGCTAAACTCTGAAAATGGCTCACTCTTAGGATCACAATCTGGTCTGCTGGTGTCCACACTAGATGGGAAACTCAGTTCACCGCCTCAAGCCAGTCCTCAGCCACTTGAGGGTTGGTCTCGCATTGGGACATGAGGGGTCTCTATCTCTGGAACTTAAGGAGTACGCTCAACCTACACTCCTTGTTGGTCGGTAATACGGGTACCATGGGATGCTCCACTTGGGGTGGTATAGCAGGTGCACCACCTGGTGGCAACGCATGGGTAACAGGTCCCTGTATCGATGCCTCATCACTAAGGGGGTCATCCTCATGATCGTGCTCTACATCTTTGTGGGGATACATCACAGAGGAATACTCTATGGAAACAAGATGTACCATGGTCAATTAGTATATCTGCATAGCTGACCCGAATGATATTGAAAACACAACCCATTAATAATTGATTCAGGTGCCATTATTTTGTTTCCCTGCAACTAGTGTTTTCAAGTAACAAGTTGAAAAACAGGATATCAGAGTCCTAGTGTATGGATATGTCGGTCGCCGGACCAATAGTGGAGTCTCTGGCCAAAAAGCCGAACTCAAAACACTTAACATTGTTTTCCGAAACCCATCTCACATACTCTTGGTCCTAATGTAGAACCGACCACCTCTAATACCACTCTATCACAACCCATACCAGTGGGTCCCCCACTGTGACTCCCCAAGCCCGCCTCCAATAGGTCGGGGGCTGGTGACTAGCACTGAGGAGGCAAATTTCTAACATGGTAGGCATTGCCCAAGAACCTGTACACACGCACATATCTCCAAGCCCACAAATACTGAAATGTAAAAACCACTACGAAACAAAAATGAATGCATACAACTAAACCCAACCAACAGAGTACGATGAAATGTAAATTACTAATCGTGAACTGGGCCAAAATAGAATCCCACCAAAAACAAGAGAGTAAAAAACAAAAAAGTCCAACCTGTGAACACAAAGAGGTACTGGGACTACTTCTCATAGCTGAAGGAACGCCTCGGCCTGTAGGGAACTCAGAAAGCTCGATCCTATCTTGGTCCACCCCAGACTCCGTCAAAAGGCTTCTCGTCTGCACAAGATATGACACGTGCAGGAAATGCCCGTACAGGGGTTAGTATAACAATACTTAGTAGAGGACCTTGAAAAACACAAGGCAAGAACACAAAATAAAGCACAATCATCTCTACACAATTACGGTCTATTGAACATATAATAGGATATCACAATATAGATATACTCAAAACTCAGACCCGTAGTCTAGAGATAAGTCACACAACCGCATAGCCCCTCTAGAGATTCAATTTGGTGATTTACATAGAGTAATTGTTCTGGGAGATCAATCCCCATGAGTGTGGTAGCTCTGATGACGTCCATATGAGAAGTATAGTTAATTGTGAAATGTCACGAGAGGTAGATACACTCGTTAAGAGAGACACAACCCTGAGTGGGAAGATCACGATAGATAGAGGCACTCATTATGGGAGACACACTCTTGAGTGGGAAAGATCACGATACACAAAATATGATCACTGATATGGCCATGGAAGATACCACGACTCATCCGGATTCACCAGCATGGTGATTCACCATCAAGGTAGAGGATAAACTTCTGGTAGAGTTGGTCACATTGATTCCTGAATCTACCTAGAGTCAGGAATGGATAGACAATCTTGCTTCAGGCCTCTCGTAGGGATGCCGACTCTATCACAGAAAGTCTTGATGAAGGGATCATACTCTTGTTTAAGGAAACGATTACTGACCTTAGGGGAACGAGAAGAAGGGGTACTAACCCAAACGAAAGATGTCCAAGATACCGTGAACAAGAGGCCCATGCCATTTTCCAAAAAGTACACGGCGTGTAAAAAAGTTACACACCGTCTTGTCTGTCCCTAGGTAGAGCTCATGTACAACAACCAGTATTGTAAGCCTGTTCATCTAGAAAAGTGACTACACGATGTGTAGTACGGTGTACACGTAGTGTCTGACTGAATAGGGGTTGGCTCTGTGTACGCTGGCTATGTGCTCATACACAATCATCAAACCGTGTACTCCAACTCATGCAATCGGTACACAGGGTGACCTGCCTTACTGGCCTCACCTGGCCATGTGATTGAGTACAGGTCATGTACTTCATCCTGTGTTGGTGTATCCTCGGTATACATGCCGAGTCCCGTGTAGCTTCTTCTATCTTGTCGCGGAGAGAGTACACACCATGTCGTTTGAAGTCGTGTAGTGAATCTTGTGTCTATGTACCTTCCAAGATAGACGTCGAGCTTCGGGGAAGGTCCAACATGCCGTGTGACCGAGTCCACATGCCGTGTGATTCCAATCTGATGCCCGAAACCCTATCTGCCGCTTCCAGTACTACCCGACTTGTTCTTTGGAAGTACACACTGTTTATTCTATAAATTTCCAGAACCACGAACTTCTGTTGTCGCGCCTCTGTGCTTCCTCAATCGTCGATCCGGTTGTCTGATCGCCATAAAACCCCCAGGTTTTTGTCACACCAACACCAAGAAGCCAATTATGTTGCTTTCGAACCTCCGTTAGGCCCCCCAAAACATGCAATGATCCACCTGCATGAAGAACGCTTCAAGAACGACCCTTACCGATTCGGTCTGATTCGTCATCCACTATCGTCATCGCACCTCCGCAAGTACGTTGTTTTGTCGAATCTTTAATTTGGGATCATTGCATTGAAAAACGGATTTGCAATGATCCATTTCTCTTTGCCCCATGAAGAACGTGAAGAACGTGTGACTGAAAAAGGGGAAGGAAAATCCAATGAAAAAATCGAGGAATGAAACTTCGTATTCATTCGTCATGACGATGATCCGCTCCCATTAGTATGATTAAATGGAGCGGAGTCAGAAAACAAAAATTCTACAAGGATCAATTCCTCGAATCATCCCACTAAAACTCTCCCGCAAGAACGTATAAATCCATATATCAACTGGTTCGTGGTTGATCCACATTCGTCGTTATAATCAAAAATAGGGAAAAGAAGTTAAATAACAAAACCCTACCTCAACTAGGATAGATCTCCAATGAAGTGGTCATACTACCATCGTCATTGAGATCCTCCAACCTCTTTGGCATAGTTATTCTCAGCGTCGATTCATCGTCATTCGTCGCTGAGAGTTTTCTTGAAAGCGCTATAGAGTTCCCCCCATAGTTTTCTCTCAATATTTTTCCAGTGATCGATGTTTGATTATCCTAATAAAACGGAAAAATGTTTTTGGAAATCACAATATGTTTCGGGATTAATGATTCAAGCTTTCCATTCATGAGTCATTATGGCATGGCATTTAATAAAGTACTTTCCTCGTCGTCACGCTGTAGCGGATGTTTCTATATAAAATAAAATAAAAATTTCGAATTTATTTTATTTTATTTTACTGAAAACGTCCGAAAATAAAATTTTTCCCTCGACCCACATCGATCATGGTTAGACACGTTCTTAGGTAAATTCGTCATTCCGGACGCAACAGTGCCCTCAAATTTTTAATATGGGCACCCGTTTGGAAATTCCCCAACCGTGCATAAGTGCCGACTAACTTAACTTAAAAAAAGTTCAAACCACCGTTCAGGAATCATCAGGCCATAGAATGATGTGTCGTCTCTGTGTCTGGTCTCATAATAATTTCATATAATATTTAAAAATAATACCCGGAAAAATCCGAGACACTACAAAATTAAATGATGTGATCAAATGATCTGAAGGGGATTTCATACAGTGAAAGATAGCTTAGAATAAGATATATAATGGAAAATTTAAATAAAAAATTCAAATTAACATAATACATGAATGGGGAACATAATAAATGAGTAAATTATCACATAATTATGAAAATATTATGAATTCATAGTGTTAGACGCCATAAAGATACCACTGAGGCCTTATACTATCACATCATACCAAAAGGCTGAGGATTCCCCTAATAACCAATATTAGTTAACTCCTTCAACATATCATTGCAATGAGGGGTTATATAATTCATCATCATCCCACTATATAAAATTAAATGATTTTTATCACATAATAAATGATCACATGATTTGAATAACACAATAACAGTATAAAAAATAATAATGATGATTCATCAATGTATAATGTCATATAATATATTTCCTTAGATAAAGAAATATAATATAGTAATGAAAATAATTTTCTCCTGAAAAATAAAAAATAATAATAACTATGTGACTTACTTTGAACCATATAAGGATAACCAAGGGATTAAAAACATTCATATAAGTACCCAAATTAAGTGAAAAATATATATTTGATGTTTTTAGGTACATTATAAGAATTAGGATTATCAATGAGCTTGGTAAGTATGAATAATATTTTTTAAATTTTTAGTGGCCAAATAAATTTGGGATAAATACCCCCAGCAGTAAAATAAAATCATTTATTATGGTTTATAATGAGCATGTGAATGATACCTATTATATATTATTAGAGTGTCAAACCATATAAGATCTAATGAAATATTATTGTGTATTATATGGAGATCATGTTAGTACTATACCTTTAATATTTAGGGTTATCAACAACATTGGAAACTATCCAAGAGGCACATCATCTTTTTTACCTAGATAGGGATAATATTTCAATGAAAACCACACATAAACATTTCTTTATTAAAATTTGTTATATATTTAGAGCTATATAAAAGAACTATTATTTTGAAATATTATAAATATAACATAATGATATGTACTAGTGATTTCTTATTAACAGATTAATATGGAATTATAGAATTGATGCATAATTATATTTCACATTTAAATGAATATTAATTGGAAGTAGTAACATAATTAATGAAAGGTAGTATATTAAGGACCATTACAGTGAAATTTAACTTACTAAATCATTAAAAGGGAACTTTAGATCCTTAAAACTTCCTTAAGAGACTATTGGGAGAGAAAAGTATGTTGAATTCATTCTTTGTGTAATCTAAATAGAGAGGAATGGGAGAATCGGTGGGTATTTATTCCAATTGACTGAGGATTATTTATTAAAAAATGAATATATTTCATTAAATATATGTTGTGGAAAATGAGAAACCATTAGCTTTACCCATATATTTTCATCATCATTTTTCATTAATATGGAATATGTTTTAACACATTTGAGTTTTAGGGCTAGAATCTATTGTTTTATTTTACTTATTCTGCATAATAAATCCACAAAATAATGTTTTGAAAATATAAATTTCAATTTTACTCTATCATAAATTATTTAATTGTTTTTGAAAAAACATTTAAATTAATTAAAATATATTATATTAATAAAATTATTTATTTCTGGTCATTTATTTACTAATATTAATTATTATATCATTTTTATATCCAAATTATGTCATAATACTTACTACATATTTTTATAACATTTTACTATTTGACAAAAAAATTAATTGTCTCAGGGAATTATGAAATAATCACCATGCTATAACTCTAATGTACTAGATTCAAAGTTAATTACATTTTTATGGAAATATATTATTTTATAGGTGAATATTAATTTTTAATAAAACACTATTGGAATTACAAAATCATTTATTCAACTCCAAATATTTAGATTCTCTACCATGTCATGAATTTATTTTTATTTTTATTCATATATCTATTATTCTGATATTATTTATTTAATAATAGTAATTTAATTACGTAATAGATAGATTTATATCAAATGAATTTATTCATTTTACAATACGTTTTCTTTATTATGTTCTTTTATTACAATTACAATGGTCTGATTTCCAATGATTAGATTCCATCAATAGGTTTTCATCTTATATGTACACTAATCCTTATTAAGTCCAAATTTAATTTATATATTTCCCTTGGATTCAATTTTTATTCCAATTTTTATTTATTTAATTTTAATATAAATCCCCCCCCCCATATACATCCTATTTTATAGAGAATGATTCAAAAAAATTCAAGATTACTATGTTACCACATATCAATACTTGTTTTAGGGTTTTCTATTTTTATATTATGATGTATAAAATATCTTTGTTTTACCTTTTTTTAAATGGGCATCATTGCATTAAATTTTAATGAACCATAATTATTTATTTCTAGAATTTTGGGGGTATATAATTATCCCTAACTATGAAAAATTATACCTCAAAATTGTAAACCAGATCAAAAAAATTATTAAAATTATTTATCATTTAATCATGTGGATCCCATGATTCAACATCCAAAAGATGATACATTAACATATGATACAAAATTTGAGTCATTAAATTTTATAGTATATGTTCACTTTTATAAAAAATATGAATTTCCAATTCAATTTATGACAATTAAGGTCCAAAATAATCATTATCCAACATCACAACATGAGATTTTATTGTATTATACATTCTTATAAGTGATATATATAATAAATTATTCATTTGGGATAGGATTGGTGGAATGGTTAATGGAAAATAACCTACTCCTACTTATTATTGTATAATAAACTTTTTAATATACCTTTGATATATCTTCTCTTTCATTATAAATCTCATGAAACGATTTTATGTAAATATCCTTAAGAATAAATTATCTGAATCTTTGATTTCCAAATACCTTCTTTGATTTTCAGAATTATATTTCTATATACATTGGTATACCTTAAAATACACTAGGATATTTCTACCCTTCTTTAGTATCTCTTACACATCTTTTGTAGACAATAATATCCAAAAATATCCAACATTATTCCATTATGTTGTAGTTTCAAAGAACATTCCATGGAAGGATTTATAGTATTCTAATTTAATGAAAGTGTAGTAATTATTATTGTATGAAAAATACACTGTTGATAAATTTTTATCCCACATCCTTGGAATTTAAGTGAGGTTTAACATAGAATATATTTTCATTTTTTTATCATACTTTCAAATTTCTTATCCCTTTGAGATTGTAATGTCATTCTAATATTGAGTAAATTATTTAATTACTATTGAAGGGTCCATTAAAATTTTGATTTAATCATTTGGTCCCAATCATAGACTATAGATAAGGGTGTTCCATTAATTCTAAAAAAACATTTATATAATACCTATAATGTAATTTGATTGTAAAATATTCTCAAATTGATAGAAAATATTCATATTTCAAAAGAAGATCTGTAATTAACCATGTTATATTACACACCTCTAGAGTCATGGAAATATAAATGAAAAAATTGATAATAATATGATCCACCTTCCACCCTCATATCAGTAAAGGAAATTTACCACCATTGGGAATTTTCATTTTATCCTTCAATTATTTTCATATGATTAATCTTTTAGTATTATCATCCATATCTCTCTCAATATTTTTCTAACAGAAATTTTCTTGAACAATCCTATACATATTTGTACAACTAGTAGAAAAAATAAAATTTTTCAATGAGATTTATCCCATAAAACATTGTATTTATCCAAAATTGATGGAAAACATTATCACATTCATAATCATAAATCACAACCACCACCAATATTAAGAACTCTAATTCTTATATTCTCCATATATATCATCTTATTTTTTAAGGAATGATCATCGATTTAAGATGTATTAGTATTCTCAAACAAATAAGGTTGAGTAATTACATGTAGTAAGAATATTGTTTCATATTTAGTGATAATAAACATGTAAATCCTTAATAAATCCTTGATAATTTGATAGTTCTCCTCCCTTAACATAGAAAATATATCATGTTCTTTTCTACTCAATGTATCAACACCCTTGTTTTCATAAATTTTATGATTGTCTATATCACAATTGTAAAAATTGAGTACCTCCAACCATCTCCTTTGACTAATATTAAGAACATTTATGTAAAGAATCATTTCAATGTCTTTTGTTTGGTGAACATATCACATAACTCTCAATAGAGGAAATGTATACATATCCTTTGAGAAAATATCATCAACACCAACTCAAAATAATTTTTTGGATAATTTACATTTGGTTCCACAAACTATGAAGATGTATAATCCTTAAATATATAATTTTTCATAGGAACACATCCATTTAATTTCATAGATACATCACACTAAATTATAATCCATTATTTACTAGATGGAAGAGTCAATACATGTGAAATTACTAATCAGTTCTTCAACTTCTCAATGTAATCTTCATATTCTTTTGTAAATGTGAATTTTAATGTAGTTTTTAACAAACCATTGAAATTATATTGGTAAGAAAATGAAACTATATATTTTAGTTATGATTGTAGATTAAAAATATTCAGGGAAAACGTTTTTTTAAGGTTCAATGAACATACCATCTTGGAATTCAATATGTCCAAAAACATGTTGAATTTGAAATCCATGTTTACTGAATTTTTCATAATACTCCTTCCTCATAACACAAATAAAATAGAACTAATTTGTTTCTTGATCCTCATAACCCATATAATCTATAATAATCTCATCAATAAATACCACAAAAATTTATCAATACAGTCATTGAATACAATAATTATCATGTTAACAAACCAATAATGTCCCTACATTAACAAAAAAAATTAATCTGAACTTATAATGACCATATATCATCAAAAATGTTTTCTTTAGGTTATACTCCTTATTAACCATTCACTGATGTTAACTAGAGAAAATATAAATTGTAAAATCCTTAGAATAAGAGCCACAATATCAGTTCCCCAATGCATCTCTCTAAATGACCACCTGCATTCCTCCCCATATGACAGAGGATACAGACTAGAAGTGAGGGTCTAAACCATCTCATGGGGAGACTATACCCTCTTTGTTATATAATTCCAAGATAGATAACATGTAAAAGATGTAAACAATAATCTAAAAATCCAAATCCTACAATTAAACTAATTACCCAACATAGTAAAAATCACAACCAAATGAGTAAATACGACATAATATACAAACAGTGCAAGAAGTGAATGAAAACCCAAAATAAATACCCAAATAAATCTAAAAAATGCGTCTTAACCTCTATTATGGATCATTATCCATTCACTTCCAAGACTAACTCAACTCTCTATCATATGGAATATTCCTTTATGCTGTCATGAAACCATGAAATCGAGTAGAGTACCCTACAGAGGCCCGAGTAGGGTGTGAGTGAAACTCAGTAAACCACCACCAATGGAATCCTCAAAATATCCAATCTAATCATGTAGTTCATGCATGTATGAAATAGTTGACAAGGTAAACCATAAGACCACTCGGGTTCTATTAGATAACAATGTATACATTATACAATTGTATCATTAGTACCACAATAAATATGTATAAAAACTTCATAACTTAATCTATTTTAATATTGTGTTCCATGGGTTAGGTATTTACATATTTTACATTGTTTTCAATCTAATTACATCACTCAGCATAAGGGAATTAATTAAGTCCCTATCTCACTATGGGTAAACACATCACAAAAAATTCATTACAGTTCCCTTAAATCCATGTTTCGGGTGGTCTCATCGAATGAAACTATTATGAGAATAAATACTCGATCCCTTCCCTAACCCATTCATTTTGTGTTAGTGTTTAGATCCTTAGTCTAACTGGACCAATGGGAATAAATTTAGAGACCCAATGCTTTATGTATATGTAAATCACATTACTTTTGCGGAATACTTAATACATAACAAAAACAGACACAGAAGGATCGTAGAAGTTTAGTGTCTTTGGAAACTTGGAACAATATATTATAATCATGGTGAATGATCATTAACACATCTCATAAAGATCTTCCCCTTTTGTTTTCTTACCTAAAACCTTTCTTTAAATCCTAGGGAAAAGAAAACATATAAAGGGTGAGCTCAAATTCTCAGTCAGGGTAAGCATGGAGAAAATTAAACAAATCATATACATTTAATCTTAAAAACATGAACATAATGATTAACCATAAATATCTTGAGCAATGACATAAAACATGGCAGTACATAAGGAATAGATCATAAAAAACATTAATCATGATAATATAGAATGGGAATAAAACATGTGACTATGGAAACCATTAAGCACATGATATGATTTCCATAGTAGCCAAGGCATTGCTGCCAAGACCATCTTAGTGGACAAAGTCTCTTTCTAAATCATGTTTACTCCTCGTTCCAGTCCTGTATTACTGAACGGGATTTACTTACCGTTCCAGCCATGTCTCTCTCATGAGATATAAATCTTTACCCAATGCATTGGAGGGAGATATAGGTCCCACCCATCTCATAATTAAATCATTCTTTCATGTGCCACAAAATCAAAAACCATACATCATAGCATAACCCATGTAATAGAATGGAATAATTAAACATCATTCCATCATTAAATAGTCCATATAAAAAATGGATATCATTTCATCATAAGAAGAATAAAACCATGTAAATAATGGAGACAATATACTTGAAACATAAACATATTAAATAATGTGATTTTTAGATGGAAAATAGTTTTGATAAAACACTTGAAATGAATTCTTGTGGAAAATATCCTTTCTTCTTCAAAATTATTTTATTTTCACAAAATTCCATGAAATCATAAAAGAAAAGGGTTTTGTTGAAAATAATCATGAAATCTTGTATAGTAAGCTTCATTAAAATGAGGCGTTATGAAACAGTAAAAATCCATTCATGCCGTATAAGTTAAAAAAACATTCTTCTCATACATTTTCTGAAAAGTCAAAAAAGTATCTCGTACGACAAAAGATTCCTTACATACCATGTAGTAAAAGTAAAAATGGATGAAAAGGACTTTAAACATACATGAAAATATTTCCCTAAAACATGTACATGGATGATAACAATAACCCCATTAAAATACTTACGAATAAACAATCTCGGATAAAAACGAGATTGGAAAAATTATCCCTTACAAAGATATTTTTGTAAATAGATAACTTATTTGTATAAATTATAAGGTCACATAAAGAAAGTATAAATATGTGATAAGATATAAAAATTCATTTCTCACATAATCAAAGAACGATATAAACAAGAAAGAGAAGATCAACCCAAAGAACGGAAATTGGGTTAAGATGTTCCCTTATCTCGTGTCCGACTTGACTCGATCATTCTTTAATATCCTGAAAAATAAACCAATTTTAATTGATACTTTCTTAAGAACATTTTTCAAATTTATTATTCCTTTTATATCACTTATTACCATGTTATAAACATTATGTAACCATGTATGTTAATAATGTTCTTTTTTCGATATTTGGTACTTGAGTCAAAAATGGACTTCTTATAATTACATGTTGTTCATGTGGTCAAAGGATCATTATATCCATAATGATATTAATGATTTATATATCATATATATCATATATATTCATCATATACATGTATTTATAATATTACATGACATATGGAGGTATGAAATGAAATGCACCGTTAATGGAGACGGTAAGTCGTACGTACACATTAACGCTACTTTCATTTATATTTATTATTTTAATGAAATTAAAACATAATTATACATAGTTATATTATAATTCCAGAATTATATCATATATAAAATCATTGAATACATCCTTTATAGATCCCACATAAGGCATTGATGAATCACATCACTTTGTGGGGGCGGTAGTCCGCACTTCCTGAAATGAGATTATCGTATTTACCAACTATAGAAACCATAAAAGCGTGATATAATTGGGAAGTAAAGAACCATAAGGAAATCATAAAAATAATATATATCATATATGAATACAGTTCCATCATAATGGCCACCATGATAGGCGGTAGGAGAAAATCGAACAATCGTCGTTTCGTGAGGCGTTAATTTTCCACCCACATAAACATTATGTTCTTCATCCATTAGATGGAGGTGTGTGTAAGTGTAGTTATAATACTTCTCATAAAAAAATCCTAGTATTTTGATGATACTGGTTTTGTAACACAATAAAGGATTAAAAATATTTTAGGGGTTGGAGAAGTAGAATAAAAGAAAACAACTTAAGAGAAACTATTACCTTTAATTTGGGTAACATCCTTTGGTTTGAACCAAAATGACTTCTTGAAGTGCCTTTTTCCTAATTTAATGCTTCTAGGGGGTGGATAGGAATGTAGGGAGCTTATTCGGGTAGAGTTTGGATGAGACAAAAGACTTTAGAGGTGTGAGGAATTACATAGAAGTGGTCTCTTTTTATAAGGGAGAGGAGGGGCTCTTTAGGAAAGTGTGAAAACATTATTTTATTATAAACCTATCTTCGGTTTCAAGAGGTCCAAAACAAATTAATTTAAAATATAAGATTACTCATATTCTAAATAAAATCATCCAATAGTAATTGGACTGGTTTTGGATAATATTTTAATCATTATAATCTTATTTATTTAAATCATTTACTAATGAGGTAAATACTGCATCATTATTGTGTCATAAATAATTTAATTTATTTGATGTCTAAAAATTAAAAAAAATACCACCATGTACGAAATCTTTTTATCTTTCCAATTAATATTTATAGTCAAAAAGATAATTTATATATCCCCTTATAATAATTAATTACTAAAGTATTTTTGTTAATGCCAATTTTGTCATTACATTAAATTAATTAATCTAATGTGTCATTGTCTTTAATAAGTGGCTCCATGGGATCTCAAAATCGACCCAAGGATTCCCATGGTCGGCCATTACTCATCCAATAAGGTTTGGATAAATGTTATGGTAATTTTGAATTATTATAATATCTTTTGACCTTGAATTACCCTATTTACTTTTAACCGTGGTAAATAAAAGTAAAAAGTTACTATTCACCAAAAATTATTTTTATCTAATTGAACCAAATTTTACTCCTTGATATTAACTATATCTCTTGGATTTTCGAAATTAAACTCACAGAAGCGGTAAAATTAATTTTTATGAACAATTACAAAATCTCCTAGGTGGTGGGTAAAAGATGGTGAAAAGTTCAATACAATTTTTATAATTCTAAAATTATTATAAAATGATTCCAATGAATTTCATTGAACTTATATAAGTATTATGTATCTATTTTGACCTAAAAAATTTACATGAAATAAATGATTATTTAAATAAAAAGTCGGTTTAACCAAAAACTCTGTGTTTTCACTATTCATCAAAAATTGAAGTTTTTCAGAAAATTAACAAAAATTCAGCCTAAGCTATATTTGATATTACAAATTCAAAAATGATGACATTTTTTCAAAATTCAAAACATATAAGTGGAACTAATTAATTTTAAAAGTAATTCCCGTTATCAAAATAAAGAGAGTGTTTTTGAGAAAGAATAACTACCAAAAGATCATGACATGTTTATGTTCAATTTCAAAGTGAAATTAATTCCAATGACCAACACTGGATTAAATGGTAAAAATATATTATAATTACACTGTAAAACAAATTAATAAGATAATCTATCCATATAAATTATTGCGGTGAAAAAATTTGTTTTTAATTAAAATATAGCATGTTTTTACTATTCATCAAAATATGAAAGTTATCATAATAATATGAAAAATGTATCCAAATGAAATTTTTATATGATGATTCCAAAGAAGAATTTTATTTTGTAATATTGAACATATAAACATGTCAAAAACTAGATTTAAAGTAGGTGCGCCATCAAAAGGCGGCAAAACTACATTTTTTGAAAAATACTTATTTTACCCGAATAATTTATTTTCTTCTCATACCATGTTCTATAAAATATGTAAGATGAATAATAATGTTATAAAATTGAAAATGTATTTAATACTATTCATAACGGCTGGTCCATAATAATATTACAACAATATATCGTTGTTTAGTAAAACCCAGTATTGCGTACTACACACGCTATCGAGGAAGGTCGTGATTGCGTGTAATGCAAGCCAAGTCAAGGTTGCTTGTTGTGAAAGACTCATTAGTTGTTGAGTATAACAAAATAAAACCATATTTCATTTATATATTGAATATTTATATATATATATATACACTCAATGTTGCATAGAATAACTACTATCAAACAAACTTGAAACTATGTGGAACACGATCCAAGAATAGTGTTGCGCATACTGTAAGCTAATATGGTGATGTGTATAGCGCAAGATAATCTTGGTGTAGCATACAACACAAGAAATTAAATAAATTAGAAGGAATACTTCTCATAAAATCTCGGGGTGTTACATTCTACCCCCCTTAAAATGAATTTCTCCCCCTAAATTCGTCGGGGTTATAAATGGTTTACTACTTGACTGTTTCTCTAATAGAAACCCACATCGTAAAAAGGAATACCAAAGCATATCTTTAAAAACAACAGTATGAAACGTAAAAGTTACCCAAATTAACTATTCATTGGGTTTCCACATAGGAGAACATAGGTGAA
Organism: Viscum album; assembly: GCA_963277665.1. Lineage (NCBI taxonomy): Eukaryota > Viridiplantae > Streptophyta > Magnoliopsida > Santalales > Viscaceae > Viscum > Viscum album. Next base: position 47,663,055 of record OY728143.1, on the reverse strand, counting down.
AATATGGATATGGAAGAGAAATATAACCATCAACTTCTGATGAAGAGTGGTAGAGGACATGGCTATGACAAAGCCATCGACCACAAAGCCATTAATTTGTGATGATCTAAGGTATCATCTGATTCATCATATATAAGAGCATCAGGACAATATTTTTGGTTCTCAATATCCTTTCCCAAAAGTTGAAAATTTTGAATTAGAAGAAATACTTACTTGATTTTGGTACAATCTCACTGTTGTTCATGCTTTTAATAATTTCCACTTCATCTCGTAAATAAATAAAGTTGAATTTGTTATTCGTGAAGTGTTAGCATATCATGTGATAGAATGATGGGTCATTCCATCTGTTTCAAACAAAAAGTTATCAAATATATATAAGTCCATCTATGGTGAGGTTAATTGTATACGATTCCAAAAATGAACTTATACTTCATCTATCGTACCTATTAATAAAATAAAACTAGTTTCTACTATCCCAGGACTTCCTGTAGTCCAGTGGTAGGTGATAAAGTCCTGTCGCACTTCGGTTGTGGATTCAATTCCTGCACCCATGTCCTATGCGACGGGTTGTCGCTCATCCTGCAGGTTTTCCTTTCTCTAAAATTACATCATTATGACATTCCCTCAATAATATCAAAAAAAATTCTATCCTTAAACAATACTAACTTGTGTCCAACATAATCCATTGCAATATTTAGGCTTATCCAAAATACATATGTCCAATCTCATAGTATAAAAAAACAATTACTAGAAATGTCATCTACCGAGCATGTGAATTTCTTCATTTGTCCCCCATATATCATAAGATATATCTTGTTGGTGGTCACATTCCAATCATGTGAATACATTAATTTTGTATTCTTTTGAAAAATGAATACCCATTGATCCTTAGTGAAAACAAGAATGCTGTCAAAAGTTAACTCTTTCCACATACCAAAATCCAAAAATTCTATATACTCAAACCATGATATAACTTTGTCCTTATATTATTCATGAGCTCGTGAATACTATTAAACATATTATTTTCTCTTTATCCCTTCATTATGTGCATAAAATCTGCTTTCAAAAAATATTTCAATCACTTTTCTTGGTTATGGATGCCATATTGTTATGGAAAACCACAATGGACCAATATATAGGTATTCCAATATACCATAAAAGTACCTCTACAACATTATTCTGGAATACCAATACATAAACACTTCAAACCAACATCTTCAATGGTTGTCATGGAATAAGTCCTTCCTTGATTTAGAAGTAACCTCTTAGGTCAGGGCATTAAGTTGGGTAATGCCCATGTTCTCCATAGTTAAGACATTGAACTCCATAACAGTCTGTCACTTTATCACCCTTCTCTTCACACAGATAATGTCTTCCCCTCCATTTGATGCACTCATAAAGGTTCTTCTTCCCTTCTTTATAAATCTCAATATTCTTTTCTCAGTGATCCTCAACATGCGAACATGCATAAAATTCCATCTTCCTCTTGTTTAATGAATTGGGAATACAACTAAAGTTCACCTTGTTAATCGTATATCGCGATGTATGATTCGGCATAATCATAATATATTTCACTCTAGGCATTACACAATTTCTCTACTCATAGTCACCAATTTTTCCATCAGATTCAATGTCATCCCAATTTCTTCTGGTTCCCTCCATTAACTAAAAACATAAACCATTGTGTTAGAAACAGTTAAAATAATGAGGAACCACATAATCATAAAAAGTCACTTTATTTGATGTATAACTTATGACACCTTCTTTAACCTATGATAGCTTAGGTTCACCCTAGGTTATTTATGATCATCAACATAATTCTAGGACTGTAATCTATAGTTATACTAAACCATATATACATTACTAAACCTTAGGGACATCCCTAGACATACCTTAGAAATATCTCTAGGGATCTAACTAAAGTTTTCACGTCCTAGTTTCCAAAGGATAACTAAACATTTCCTCTGATACCAACTGTAGATACGCGAAGCTCGGCATACATGGACATCACATTACTTTTTCGTAATACTTAATACGTAACAAAAACAGACACACAAGGATCGTAAAAGTTTAGTGTCTTTGGAAACTTGGAACAAAATCTTCTAATCGTGGTGAAAGATCTTCAACATATCCCATAAATATCTTCCCCTTTTGTTTTCTTACCAAAAACCTTTCTATAAATTATGAGGAAAATAAAACATATAAAGGGTGAGATCAAATTCTCAGTAAGGGTAAGCATGGAGAAAATTAAACAAATCATTTACATTTAAACTTAAAAACATGACAATAATGTTTCAACATCAAAATCTTGTGCAATGACATAAAACATGGCAGTACATAAGGAATAGATCATAAAGAATCATTATTCATGATAAAATAGCATGGGAATAAAACATTTGATTTTGGAAACCATTAAGAATGTGATATGATTTCTATAGTAGCCAAGGCATTGCTTCCAAGACCATCTTAGTAGACAAAGTCCCTTTCTGAATCGAGTTCACTCCTCATTCTAGTCCTGTATTACTGAACCAAATTAACATACCCGTCCAGCCATGTCTATCTCATGAGATATAAATCTTTACCCAATTCATTGGAGGGAGATATAGGTCCCACCCATCTCATAATTAAATCATTATTTCATGTGCCACAAAATAAAAAATCATACATCATAGCATAACCCATGTAATAGAATGGATTTCATAAACATCATGCCATCATAACATAATCCATATAAAAAATGGATATCATTTCATCATAAGAAGAATCAAACCATGTAAATAATGGAGACATTATACTTGAAACATAAACATATTAAAAAATGTCATTTTTAGATGGAAATTAGTTTTGATTAAACACTTGAAATGATTTCTTGATGAAAATAACCTTTCTTCTTCAAAATAATTTTATTTTCACAAAATTCCATTCAATCTTAAAAGAAAAGTGTTTTGTTGAAAATAATCATGAAATATTACAGAGGAAGCTTCATGAAAATGTGGCGTTATGAAACAGTAAAAATCCATTCACGCCGTATAAGTTAAAAAACATTCTACTCGTAATTTTTCCGGAAATTCAAAAATAAATATCTCATACGACAAAAGATTACTTACAAACCATATAGTAAAAGTAAAAATGTATGAAAAGGACTTTAAACATACATGAAAAAATTTCTAGAAAACATGGACATGGATGATAACAATAACCCCAGTAAATACTTACGAATATACAATCTCGGATAAAAATGAGATTGGAAAAGTTATACCTTACAAAGATCTTTTTTTAAATAGATAACTTATTTGTATTCAGTATAAGGTAACATAAAGAAAGTGTAAATATGTGATAAGATATACAAATTCATTTCTCATATAATCAATGAACGACATAAACAAGAAAGAGAAGATCAACCCAAAGAATAGAAATTGGGTTAAGATGTTCCCTTACCTCGTGTCTGAATTGACTCAATCGTTCTTTAATATCCTGAATAATAAACCAAATATAGTTTCTACTTTCTTAAGAAACTTTTTCAAATTTATTATTCCTTTTATATCACTTATTACTATGTTATAAACATTATGTAACCATTTAAGTTAATAATGTTCGTTTTGTCGATAATTGGTACTTGAGTAAAAAATGGACTTCTTATAATTACATGTTGTTCATGTGGTAAAAGTTTAATTATATCCAGAATTATATTCATGATTTATATATCATATATATCATATATATCCAGAATATACATGTATTTATAATATTACATAACATATTGAGGTAAGAAATGAAATGCACCATTCATGGAGACGGTAAGCTGTACATACACATGAACGCTACTTTCATTTATATTTATTATTTTAATGAAATTAAAACATAATGATACATATTTATATTATAATTCCAGTATAATATCATATATAATATCATTATCTACATCCTTTATACATCCCACATAAGGCATTAACAAATCAGATCACAATGAGGGGGCGGTAGTCCACACTTCCTCAAATAAGATTATCGTATTTACCAACTATCGAAACCATAAAGTCTTGATATAATTGGGAAGTAAAGAAGAATAAGGAAATAATAAACATAATATATATCATATATGAATACAGTTCCATCATAATGTCCACCATGAGAGGTGGTAAGAGAAAATCAAACAATCATTATTTCTTGATGCGTTAATTTTCCATCCACAGAAACATTATGTTCTTCATCCATTAGATGGAGGTGTGTGTAAGTGTAGTTATAATCCTTCTCATAATAACATCATAGTATTTATAGGATACTGGTTTTGTTACAAAATAAAGTATTAAAAAGAGTTTAGGGGTTGTAGAAGAAGAATAAAAGAAAACAACTTAAGAGAAACTATTGCCTTTAATTTGGGTAACTTCCTTTGGATTGAACCAAAAGGTCTTCTTGAAGTGCCTTATGCATAATGTAAGGATTTTAGGGGGAGTACAGGGATGTAGGGAGCTTATTTGGGAAGAGTTTATATGAGTCAAAAGGCTTGAGAGGTGTGAGGAATTGCATAGAAGTGGTCTTCTTTTATAAGGGAGAGGAGGGGCTCTTTAGGAAAGTGTGAAAACATTATTTTATTATAAACTTATCTTCGGTTTAAGAGGTCCAAAACACATTGATATCGAAGATAAGATGACTCATATTCTAAATAAAATCATCCAATAGGAATTGGACTGGTTTTGGATAATATTTTAATCAGTATAATCTTATTTAATTAAATATTTTATTAATGAGGTAAATAAACCATCATTATTGTGTCATAATTAATTTAACTTATTTGATGTCTAAAAATTATTAAAAAATACCAACATGTAGGAAATCATTTTTTCTTTCTAATTAATATTTAGAGTCAAATAGATAATTTATATATCCCCTTTTAAAAATTAATTACTAAAGGATTTTTGTTAATGACAATTTTGTCATTACATTAAATTAATTAATCTATTGGGTCATTGTCTTTCATAAGTGGCTCCATGGGGTCCCCAAATAGACCCAAGGATGCCCATGGTGGTCCATTACACATCCAATAAGTTTTGGACAAGTGTTAAGGTAATTTGGAATTATTATAGTATTCTTTTAACCTTGAATTTCCATATTTACTTTTAACCATGGTAAATAAAAGTAAAAAGTTACTATTAACCAAAAATTATTTTTATCTAATTGAACCAAATTTTACTCCTTGATATTAACCATTTCTCTCTTATTTTCGAAATTCAACTCACAGAAGAGGTAAAATTTAGTTTTATGAACAATTGCAAAATCTCCTATGAGGTGGGTAACATACGGTGAGAAGTTCAATACAATTTTTATAAATTTAAAATTATTATAAAATGATTACAATTAATTTCATTGAAATTATATAATTATTATGTATCTATTTTGACCTAAAATAAATTTAAATCAAATAAATTATTATTTAAATAAAAAGTCAGTTTTAACCAAAAACTCAATGTTTTCACTATTCATCAAAAATTGAAGCTTTTCAGAAAAATACCAAAACTTCAGCCTAAGATATATTTGATATTCTGATTTAAAAAATGTTGTCTTTTTTTCCAAATTAAAAACATAGAAGTGGCATTAATTAATTTTAAAATTAATTCCTGTTTTCAAAACAGACAGTGTTTTTAAGAAACAATAACTATCAAAAGATCATCACTTTTTTATATCCAATTTAAAAGTGAAATAAATTATAATTACCAACATTGGATGAAATGGTAAAAATATATTCTAATTAAACTTTAAAAACATTTAAAAAGATAATCTATCCATATAAATTATTGCGATGAAAAACATTGTTTTTAATTAAAATATAGTGTGTTTTTACTATTCATCAAAATATGAAAGTTATCAGAATAATATGAAAAATTTATCCAAATTAAATTTTTAAATCTTGACTCCAAGGAGGAATTTTATTTTGTCAAATTGAATATATAAACATGTCAAAACTAAATTTAAAGTTGGTGCGTCATCAAAAGGCGACAAAACTGTATTTTTTAAAAAATACTTATTTTACCTGAAAAAATTATTTTGTTCTCATACCATGTTCTAGAAAATATGTAAGATGAATAATAATCTTATAAAATTAAAAATTTAGTTAATACTATTCAGAACGGCTGGTCCATAATAATGTTATAACAATATATCATTGTTTTGTGAAACCCAGTTTTGCGTTCTACACATGCTATCGAGGAAGGTCATGATTGGATGTAATGCAAGCCATGTCAGGGTTGTGTGTTGTGCAAGACACCTTTGTAGTTGCATATAACAAAATCCAACCATATTTCATTTATAAATTTAATAATTATATATATATACACACTCAATGTTGAATAGAATAACTACTATCTAACAAACTTGAAATTATGTGTAACACGATCTAAGAATAGTGATGCGCATACTACAAGCTAATATGGTGTGGCATATAGCTCAAGATAATCTTGGTGTAGCATACAACACAAGGCATTAAATAAATTAAAAAGAATTCTTCTCATAAAATCTCTGGGTTTTACATTCTACCCCCCTTTAAATGAATTTCTTCCTCGAAATTTGTCGGGTTTATAAATGGTTTACTACTTGAAGGTTTCTTTAATAGAAACCCACATCGTAAAGAGGAATACCAAAACTTATCTTTAAAAACTAAAGTATGAAATGTAATAGCTACCCAAATTAACTAATCACTAGGTTTCCACATAAGAGAACATAGGTGAAAATATGGATATAGTAGAGAAATATAACCATCAACTTCTGATGAAGAGTGGTAGAGGACATGGTTATGAAAAATCCATCAATCACAAAGCCATAAATTCGTGATGATCTATTTTATCATCTGGGTCATCAGATATAAGAGCACTAGGACAACATTTTTGATTTTCAATATCATTTCCCAATAGTTGAAATTTTTGAATTAGAATAAATTCTTACTTGATTTTGGTACAATCTCACTGTTTTTCATGATTTGAACAATTTCCACTTATATCTATTAATAAAATGAAGTTTAATTTGTTATTCGTGAAGTGTTAGCATATCATGTGATAGAGTGATGGGTCATTCCATCTGTTTCAAATAAAAAGTTATCAAATATACAAAAGTCCATCTATGGTGAGGTTAATCATACACGATTCCAAAAATGAACTTATACTTCATCTATCATACCTCTTAATAAAATAAAACTAGTTTCTACTAACCTGGGACTTCCTGTAGGCCAGTTGTAGGGGATAAATTCCTATCACACTTCGGTTGTGGGTTCAATTCCTACAACCTTGTCCGACGTGATGGGTTGTCGCCCATCCTGCAGGTTGTCCTTTTTCTAAAATTACATCATTATGACATTCCATCAATAATATAGAAAAAAGTACTATCCTTACACAATACTAACTTGTGTCCAACATAATCCATTGCTATCTTTAGGCTTATCCAAAATACATATGTCCAATCTCATAGTATAGAGAAATCAATTACTAGATATGTCATCTACCGAGCATGTGAATTTCTTCATTTTTCCCCCATATATCATAAGATTTATCTTGTTGTTGGTCACATTCTAATCATGTGAATACCTTAATCATGTATTCTCTTGAAAAATGAATACCCATTGAACCTTAGTGATAACATTAATGCTTTCAAAAGTTAACTCCTTCCACACACCAAAATCCAAAAATTCTATATACTCAAACCATGATATAACTTTTTCTTTATATTAGTCATGAGCTCATGAATACTATCAAACATATTATTTTTTATTTATCCCTTCATTATGTGCATAGCATCTGCTTTCCAAAAATATTTCAATCACTTTTCATGGTTATCAATTCCATATTATTTTGGAAAACCAAAATGGACCAATATAAAGGTATTCCAATATACCATAAAAGTACCTCAACTACATTATTCGTGAATACCAATACATAAACACTTCCAACCATCATCTTCAATGATTTTCATGGAATAATTTCTTCCTTGATTTAGAAGTAACCTCTTAAGTCAGGGCAATGAGTTGGGTAATTCCCATGTTCTCCACAGATAAGACATTGAACTCCATAACAGTCTGTCACTCTATGATCCTTCTCTCCACACAGATAACATCTTCACCTCCATTTGATGTATTCATCAAGGTTCTTCTTCCCTTCTTTAGAAATATCAATCTTCCTTTCTTTATGATCCTAAACATGAGAACATGCATAAAAGTCCATCTTCCTCTTGTTTTATGAATTTGTAATTCCACTAAAGTTCACCTTGTTAATCATATATCGCGATGTATGGTTTGACATAATCATAATATCTTTCTCTATAGGCATTACGCAATTTCACTACTCATAGTCATCAATTTGTCCATAGGATTCAATTTCATCTCAATTCCTTCTGGTTCCCTCTATTAACTAAAAACACAAACCATTGCGTAAGAAATAGTTAAAATAATAAGGAACCACATAATCATAAAAACTCACTTTATAGGATTTATAACTTATGACACCTTCTTTAACCTATGATAGCTTAGGTTCACCCTATGTTATTTATGATTGTCAACATAATTCTAGAACTGTAATATATAGTTATACTATACCTTATGGACATTACTAAACCATAGGGACATCACTATACATACCATAGAAATATCTCTAGGGATCTAACTAAAGTTTTCACGCCCTAGTTTCCAAAGGATAATTAAAGATTTCCTTTGATACCAATTGTAGAGACTCGAAGCTCAACGTACATGGACATCACATTACTTTTGCGGAATACATAATACATAACAAAAACATACACACAAGGACCGTAAACGTTTAGTGTCTTTGCAATCTTGGAACAAAATCTTCTAATCGTGGTGAAAGATCTTCAACATCCCCCATAAAGATCTTCCCTTTTTTTTTCTTATCGAAGACCTTTCTTTAAATCCTGGGGAAAATAAAACATATAAAGTGTGAGGTCAAATGATCATTAAGGGTAAACATGGAGAAAATTAAACAAATCATATACATTTAAACATAAAAACATGAACATAATGTTTCAACATTAAAATCATGAGCAATGACATAAAACATGGTAGTACATAAGGCATAGATCATAAAGAAACATTAATCATGATAAAATAGCATGGGAATAAAACATGTGATTGTGGAAACTATTAATAACATGATATTATTTCCATACTAGCCAAGGCATTACTGCAAAGACCATCTTAGTGGAAAAAGTCCCTTTCTGAATCGAGTTCAATCCTTATTCCAGTCCTGTATTACTGAACTGGATTAACTTACCATTCTAGCCATGTCTATATCATGAGATATAAATCTTTTCCCAATTCATTGGAGGGAGATATAGGTCCGACCCATCTCATAATTAAATCATTCTTTTGTGTGCCACAAAATCAAAAATCATACATCATAGCATAACCCATGTAATAGAATGGAATTTGTAAACATCATTCCATCATAACATAATCCTTATAAAAAATGGATATCATTTTATCATAAGAAGAATCAAACCATGTAAATAATGGAGACATTATACTTGAATCATAAGCATATTAAATAATGTCATTTTTAGATGGAAAATTGTTTTGATAAAACACTTCAAATGAATTCTTGAGGAAAATATCCTTTCTTCTTCAAAATCATTTTCTTTTCAAAAAATGTGATGCAATCTTAAAATAAAAGGTTTTTGTTTAAAATAATCATGAAATCTTGTAGAGGAATCTTCATGAAAATGAGGCGTTATGAAGCCGTAAAAATCCATTCACGTCGTATAAGTTAAAAAAACATTCTTCTCGTACTTTTTCCATAAATTCAAAAAAAATCTTCTACGAAAAAATATTACTTACATACCATGTAGTAAAATTAAAAATGGATGAAAAGGACTTTAAACATACATGAAAAAATTTCTATAAAACATGGACATGGATGATAACAATAAGCCCAGTAAATACTTACGAATAAACATTCTCGGATAAAAATGAGATTGGAAAAGTTATCCCTTACAAATATCCTTTTGTAAATAGATAAATTATGTGTATTTACTATAAGGTCACATAAAGAAAGTATAAACATGTGATAAGATATAAAAATTCATTTCTCACATAATCAATGAACGACATAAACAATAAAGAGAAGATCAACCCAAAGAACGGAAATTGGGTTAAGATGTTCCCTTACCTCGTGTCCAACTTGACTCGATCGTTATTTAATATCCTGAATAATAAACCAAAGTTAATTTCTAATTTCTAAAGAACATTGTTCAAATTTATTATTCCTTTTATATCACTTATTAACATGTTATAATCATTATTTAACAATTTAAGTTATTAAAGTTCATTTTGTCTATAATTGGTACTTGAGTAAAAAATGGACTTCTTATAATTACATGTTGTTCATGTGGTCAATGGTTCATTATATCCAGAATGATATTCATGATTTATATATCATATATATCATATATATTCATAATATACACGTATTTATAATATTAAATAACATATTGAGGCAAGAAATGAAATGCACCGTTCATGGAGACGATAAGCTGTACGTACACATAAACACTACTTTCTTTTATATTTATTATTTTAATGAAATTAAAACATAATGATACATAGGTATATTATAATTACAGTATAATATCATATATAATATAATTAACTACATCCTTTATACATCCCACATAAGACATTAACGAATCACATCACTTTGAGGGGGCGGTAGTCCACACTTCCTTAAATGAGATTATCGTATTTATCAACTGTTGAAACCATAAAGGATTGATATTATTGGAAAGTAAAGAAGCATAAGGAAATAATAAACATAATATATGTCATATATGAATACAGTTCCATCATAATGGCTACCATGAGAGGCGATAGGAGAAAATCGAACAATGATCGTTTCGTGAGGCGTTAATTTTCCATCAACAGAAACATTATGTTCGTCATCCATTAGATGGAGGTGTGTGTAAGTGTAGTTATAATACTTCTCATAACAAAATCCTAGTATTTTGAGGATACTGGTTTTTTTACAAAATAAAGGATTAAAAATGTTTTAGGGGTTGGAGAAGTAGAATAAACGAAAACAACTTAAGAGAAACTATTACCTTTAATTTGGGTAACATCTTTTGGATTGAACCAAAAGGACTTCTTGAAGTGCCTTATACATAATATAAGTATTCTAGGGGGTGGAGAGGGATGTATGGATATTAGTTGGGTAGGGTTCAGATGAGCCAAAAGGCTTTAGAGGTGTTAGGAATTGCATCTAAGTGGCCTCCTTTTATAAGGGAGAGGAGGGGCTCTTTAGGAAAGTGTGAAAACATTATTTTATTATAAACTTATCTTCTCTTTCAAGAGGTCCAAAACACATTAATGTCGAAGTTAAGATGACTCAAATTCTAAATAAAATCATACAATAGGAATTGGACAGGTTTTGGATAATATTTTAATCATTATAATCTTATTTATTTAAATCATTTATTAATGAGATAAATACTGCATCATTATTGTGTCATAATTAATTTAATTTATTTGATGTATAAAAATTATAAAATAGATACCACCATATAGGAAATAGTGTTATATTTCCAATTAATATTTATATTCGAAAGGACAATTTATATATCTACTTATAAAAATTAATTACTAAAGGATTTTTGGTAATGCAAATTTTGTCTTTACATTAAATTAATTAATCTAATTTGTCATTGTCTTTCATAAGTGGCTCCATGGAGTCCCAAAATCGACCAAAGGATGCTGATGGTCGGCCATTACTCATACAATAAGTTTTGGACAAGTGTTAAGGTAATTTTGAATTATTATAATATTCTTTTATCCTTGAATTACCCTATTTACTTTTAACCGTGGTAAATAAAAGTAAAAAGTAACTATTCACCAAAAATTATTTTTATCTAATTGAACCATATTTTAATCCTCAATATTATCCGTGTCTTTCGGATTTTTGAAATTAAACTCACAGAAGTGGTAAAATTATGTTTTATTAACAAATTGCAAGATCTCATAGAAGGTGGGTAAAAGACGGTGAAAAGTTCAATACAATTTTTATAAATCTAAAATTATTATAAAATGATTCCAATTAATTTCATTGAACATATATAATTATTGTGTATATATTTTGACCTTAAATAAATTTAAATAAAATAAATAATTATTTAAATAAAAAGTCGGGTTTAACAAAAAAATCAGTGTTTTCACTATTCATCAAAAATTGAAGTTTTTCAGAAAAATACAAAAACATTATCCTAAGCTATATTTTATATTCCGAATTAAAAATGATGTATTTTTTTCCAAATTAAAAACATATAAGTGGCATTAATTAATTTTAAAATTAATTCTTGTTGTCAAAACAAATAGAGTGTTTTTAAGAAACAACAACTAAAAAAATATCATCATTTGCTTATGTCCAATTTCAATGTGAAATTAATTCCAATGGCCAACATTGGTTTAAATGGTAAAAATATATTCTAATTACACATTAAACCAATTAAAAAGATAATCTATCCATATAAATTATTGTGATGAAAACATTTGTTTTTAATTAAAATATAGCGTGTTTTTACTATTCATCAAAATATGAAAGTTATCAGAATAATATGAAAAATTTATCAAAATTAAATTTTTATATCCTTATTTCACGTAAGAATTTTATTCTGTAAAAATTAACATATAAACATGTCAAAAACTATATTTAAGGTGGGTGCGCCATTAAAAGGCCAAAAAACTACATTTTTTGAAAAATACTTATTTTACCTAAAAAAATTATTTTGTTCTCATACCATGTTCTAGAAAACATGTAAGACGAATAATAATGTTGTAAAATTAAAAATGTAATAAATCATATTCATAACGTCTGGTCCATAATAAAATTATAACAATATATTTTTTTTAGTGAAACCCAGTATTGCGTACTACACACGCTGTCGAGGAAGGTCGTGATTGCGTGTAATGCAAGCCAAGTCAGGGTTGCATGTTGTGAAAGACTCATTTGTTGTTGAGTACAACAAAATACAACCATATTTCATTTATACATTGAATATTTATATATATATACACTCAATGTTGCATAGAATAACTACTATCAAACAAACTTGAAATTATGTGTAACACGATCCAATAATAGTGTTGTGCATATTGCAAGCTAATACGGTGTTGCGTATAGCGCAAGATAATCTTGGTTTAGCGTACAACACAAGACATTAAATAAATTGAAAAGAATACTTATCATAAAATCTCGGGGTGTTACAATAATGCCCGAAGTCAGTATCACACACTATAAATTCATGTGCAAATGCTTATTTATCCAAACACCCTAGACATTACAAAGAATAAACCATGTATACAAAATTTACATAACAATCCCAATTAAAAATATTAAACATGGTAATTAATATTACTTCATAACCCAATGACACATTTTCCATTTACATTACATAGCACATTTACCACAATTCCCATTATAATTCCCCAACCCATTAGTCTTTTTCAATAATTCCCTTTTATATTGAACCATTTAAATATTCATTAATTCCATTACGAAATCCATTTAAAATATTCTTGAATTAAAAATTTATTACCCATTTAACAAGGTCTTAATTTAATATGATGTAACTCTCTTAGGCATTTCTAACACAATATGTACATCATTGGACACAATCTCAATTAACCCAATTAACATGTTTTCATGTTGTGAAAAACAAAATCTTATACCATTATAAACAATACGTACAACCATCATTATTCAATTTTAAATTCAACCAACCATTTTAGCATGTTCTTCATGGGCTCTATATCATTACATGTCAACTCTACCCTTATCCTTAACTATGTCTAGGTTTTTAAATGATTGTGAAGCCCATGGGTGGACATAAATCAGTCAAGGCATTTTCAATGCATCCCTCATGGATAATGAGGAGTTAAATTCATCATCTAGATTCTCATCTAACCATACCAACCCAAATGAATCAAAATCACTACAAAATATAACTAATTATGAAACTAAACATTCACAAATCAACTCAACGACTAATAGATATAACTTGTGGACCACCTACCTCAAATATTTTGAGCTTCTTACTCTTAATATTAGCCTTATATCCGCAGTCAGAAACCCCTTGAATCCTTAACATAGATTCCACCAAAAAAGAGTGTTTTAGGGATCCAGAAGAAGAAGCTAAGAACCGAAAATGCTAATTTAGAAACGTGAAGCAAGAGGGGGATTATACTTACCCAGATCATTGATCGGAAACCAATGATACTCTAAATAACCTTCAATCAAAGGAGAATAACACTTGGTAAGATTAGGTATCTTATGTTAATCACAAGGGTTGAGAGGGGATGAATGGGGGAAAATTTGGGCGAAGGTATAAAATTTGTGAGGGGGAGTTTTATAATTTTACACTTTTTCATGGGGTTCATAGTTTAGCCATAGGGTATTGAAAAGAATTAGAAAATAATGTTATGTCCATTTTCCAGGGGGTGAGGTCACACAATTACCTAGGGAACTCCATAATATTTGAAAAAATTGTAAAAAACAGTTCATAACACCATTGTCTAAGGATGCATTTTATGTGTCTACAACTTGAATGGTTTAACCAAATCGTGCACCTCATCTTCCTAACTATCATGGTTTGGGAACACGGTTGTCACTAACCATATGGAAACTATGAAAAATTCAAAAAAGTATATTTTATTATTTATTTTGTGCCCCAAACCCTATGAACACCCATGAGATTCCTCATACAACTGATGAATTTTTAATAAGTAAATTATAAGGGATTAAAACCAAAATTTAAAAAAAGGCATACCTCCATGAAAACATGGTTCTTAAAGCATTCCCACATTATAATGAATCATCCTCAAGCTGAACATATCAGGTACCACTAATTATCTACACTAAAAATATTGGACCACTGAGCATGCACATAAAATTCCATTTCCCAGGTTTCTTTCTAAACATTAACATGCTTCAATAAAACAGAATTTAATAGCACAGTCTTTCCCCAATTTAAATTATAACTATTATCAAAAATATGAACCTGATGCTCCTCAAAGGACACATCTACCTCATTCTCAACATCCTCAACATCAATCATGTGATATGGTTCATGGTGATACTATCAAATCTATGACACATGAAACACATTGTGCACGACACTATACTTATTTGGAAGAGCCAATCGATATTCCATCAGTACAATATTCTACACGATCTCAAATGTACTCATATAAAAGAGTTCCAACATAAATATTTTCCAAATATTATAGAGACCCAACCTTGGTGACACTCAAAGAAACACATTTTTTCTTAATACATACTCAAAAGGACTATGAAACTGATCCACGTATGACTTTTTCCTACTCTGTACCATTTCCATGTGTTTCCAAATCCACTAAACATTTTCTTATGTCTCCTTCATGAGGTTTTGTCCCAATAACCTATACACTCTAGCCTCTAACCAATACAAAAGTGGTATACACATTCTCGCATATTGTTCCCCAAATGGTGGAATTTGAATCCTATGTTGGAAACTATTGTTGTATGAATAAACTCTTCTCACATAGACATTAGTACAACAACATGCACAAGAACAAAAAAATCCTATCATCACAAATGGTCTAACCCAAATGTGACTCCCCGTCCTTAATATTTTCCTTTCAATCCAAAAACTCTAAATACTTCCATTGTTTCTCCTTGATGTGGCTCAGAAGTATAAAATCCACTACCAAGGATGCAAGGATATTCTTCCCTTGGTCATCTTGAACCTCTAAGTGTATCTCATCAAACAACATCCTCCTCTTCTACTCTAAATTTGATTCGTAAAACATTGAATTCTGAGTCATTTGACTCAAGAAATCGACACCCCTATTTTCCTTTCCAAGTGAGTAAAAAAACATGAAGTAAAAGGATATCTTATATTGAACACATATATTTTGATTATTATTCAAATAATCCTATGAGATGATGTAATTCGGTGTTTTTTGATCGATATACATCACAATCCATTCTACATGCATGTAATCCCACCAAAATTTCTAGGCATGAACCAGCTAGTCCAACTCAAGATCATGCATAGGGTAATTCCATTCATGAGGCCTCAAGTGTAATGACCCATATGCAACTACCCGATCATATGGCATCAACACTACTCTTAGAACAACACCAGAACCATCAAATAATAAGGTATAATTATTTCTTTGTATAGGTAAGATCAGAATCTAAGTGGTTTTCAACTGTCTATTTATTTAATGAAGTGAATTCTAAAAAAACTCATACACCAGAAACATGATACCATTCATGTTCATACCCAGAAATTGTACATACAAACAACAAAAGTCTTTGATAAACCTTATGTAATGATTATCTAGTCCAAGAAAAAATTTTACATCAGAAAAATTCTTGGGCTACTACCAAGACACAACTGCCTACACCTTCTATGAATCCATAGAGACATGATCCACTAAGATTATTTTCATTGTTAAATTCACCTTATTGATATAGAAATCACACATGGATATATTGGAATATGTTATATGGTCTCTCAATATACGGAAGAAAATATCCAGATGTTTGGCATGAAAATCATGATTTTTCAAGTACCCCATGATTTCATTGACAAAAAACTATTAATTGATCTAGATTGGGGTAAAATATTCCATTCAACACATCTATAGACACTTCTAGGGCATTAGTCATCTCAAATGACATCACAAAAAACTCCTAAAACCCGTACTTCCTCTAAAAGAAATTTCCCTATATATCATAAGGTCTCACGCTTATTTGATGATATCACAAAATAAGTTCAATTTTTAGATTCACTAGATAACTTTTCAACTATCCTAATAGATCATTTATTTGAGGCATATGGCCTAATTTCTTAATAATCATTATATTCAGCTTCTTATAATCGATAGAAATTTTCCACGACCCACCATCTTATGTTGAAAACAGCACATGAGATCCCCAAGGATACAAACTAAGGTGAATGAAATAGTTAAATTACAAATCCCCGGACTATTTTTTAATCACCTATAGTGATTCTGGATTCATTTAATATTTATTAATGGACATAGGTTATACTCCGAAGAAGAAAAACTATCATGAACTCAATATCTCTCTTGAGTGGTAGAAAAAACCTCAAGAAACACATCATAAAACTGATACACCATATGAGAAAATAAAATATTATCTACTACTTTGTCATTGAGATTTAAACAATCCAATTGGGCTATGATTTCTCCATAAGGCTATGAAACTAGATTTGTGTGGCCCACTCAAACATTCCAATCACCATGATGGAAATAAGTGTCTCCAATATGATACTAGAATGTCACTCTATGATGGTATCAGTCAGTATGTTCCTCGTAAAAAACTAGACAATCCTTGACCGAAATCAGGTCAAAACATAACATATCAAGGTTGAGAAAGTTCCGTAGAAAATGGTACCCACAAACCCCAAAAAACCCTTACATTTGTGTTATATCTTCAGCTTCAACACTAAATGTTTTATCAATAGACATAACCCAACACTCGTGTTCCACTGTTAGGGCCAACACAACTATAAACTGAGCATAGATAATATAATGCATGGAACCTATTTCAAATAAAGAAATGGAATGTGTGTAAGCTATACGTATTGAACCATGAATAGTATATGGTCCATCCTCCCCACCTCTAGGTGTAGACTGAACTATGTGAAGCTCTCCTACCTCCCTTCCTGAGCCTCCATCTGCGGTTCCCAACACTACTCTACCTTTATGTTATAGACTCTCTCTCCCTAGAGTACCACATCTCCCCCCTGTTCAGTATGACCTATGGAGCACACATTAACTGCATGATATGGGTTAACTGACTCCCTTTCTACACTTTTTATCAGCCTCGATTCCCTATATTTAACCAACTATTAAGGATTCCTAGATAGTATCTTCAAATTCCCCATTTTTTCACGTGACTGTCACTCAACAGTTTGTTGGGGACATTGAATCATCATGTGCCCAGGGAATCCACATTTATAGAAAGACCCCTAGTCACCCCCTCCCTGATCGATTAATCATTTATTTTGACTAATCTTCACACTTAAATATTGATAGAAACTCCAAAAACCATGATTCCTTCCCTCAAAAGCCACACAACTCATCTGTCCAACTAGATTCCCAATTCAACTTCTTAATGACTCATTAAGGTTCCCTTCTGAGATGACGGAATGATCCACTTTCTATGAAAATAACTTCAAATTGATTATATTCACTTGGTACATAATATCATTTTAATCCCATCTTGTAAACATTTTCCATAGCTACTTTTTCATCAATAAATTCTGGAATGGATCAGATAAAGATAGTTAAATGGATAGCATAATCCATCACTGACACAACCCCATTGGTCAAACTCATAAACTCTACAGCTTTCTCTTGGATCAAGGTTTCGGGATAGATGTTTTTTGGAAACATATCCTTGAATCCATTACATATGATTCCTTCAGCCGGATCAATCTGAACCCTGATGTACCACCGACACTTTTCTTGACTTCGTAATATATAGGACAATGACTTTACTTGCTTCTCATATGAAGTCTCCAAATGGTAATGAATCATCAAGATCAACTCTATCCAGAACTCGACTTCCTCTAAGAAACCTACTTTATTAAAGGATATAGGGTCTAATTGTTACAATTCCATAGTCGTCTCAAACATACATGGTACAAGCCACTCTAGGTATCGTTCCACAGGTTACATAAAATGATAGAAATTCTCATTAAACATACCTTCTCTATAAACATGAATCACTAGGTCTTTTTGATCTACTAATAGGGAAGAATAATCCTAAACATCCACTTGTCACCCTACCCCCACATGCCTTCATGAGGGAATTTCTATATAATTACAAACATGATATTTAAAAAACTTAACAAAAATATTCTAGAAATTAAAATAAATATGGATCTTCACTAGTCATAAAAAATTGATTCACATACACTATCCTAATGGATATCACGGCACATAAAATACTACCCTCTACTATAACTACAACGGGTGATAGTTAAAATGGGATAACTAATTTATATAGCCACTATTATTCAATAGAATTTTTTTAAACTATTTCCACACTTACAATATAAATAATTCTTCTTAAGAGCTTTTACTGTTTTTGAAAATTCTACAAAAAACATTTTTACTTATTTACCACCCTTAATTAAACAAAATTCTTTTACCACTCTATAATATTCTTTCCAATATAACCATTTCCATCATTCATATTTGAAAAAAATTTCATTATATTTGAAAATATTGTAAATTGAATTCTACCTTTAATATCTTTCACACACAACTCGTGTGTGCCTACAATGATTCATGTCACATATCTCCCTATGTTCTCATAATGATGCATGAATGCAAATCCTCATTCAGTTTCAGTCATGAGTATAATACCACAAAACAATCACATTGTACAGACCCAAAGCGTGATTTAAAAGGACATTAAATTAATTTTACAGAATACTTAATACATAAAAATAACCAACACCCAAGGACCTTAATAGTTTAGTGTCTTTGGAAACTCAGAACATAGTCTTCTAATCGTGGTGAAATATCTTCAACATCTCCCATAAAGATCTTCCCCTTTTTGTTTTCTTACCTAAAACCTTTCTTTAAATCCTGGGGAAAAGAAAACATATAAAAGGGTGAGCTCAAATGCTCACTAAGGGTAGGCATTGAGAAAATAAAACAAATCATATACATTTGAACTTAAATGCATGAATATAACGTTTAAACATCAAGATCTCGAGCAATGACATAAATCATGGAAGTACATAAGGCATAGATCATAAAGAAAAATTAATCCTGATAAAATAGAATGAGAATAAAACGTGTAATTGTGGAAACCATTAAGCACGTGTTCTGATTTCCATAACATCCAAGGAATTTCTTCCAAAACCATCTTAGTGGAAAAAGTCCGTTTCGGAATTGAGTTCACTGCTCGTTTCAGTCCTATAACACTGAACCATATTAACTTACCATTCCAGCAATGTCTATCTCATGAGATATAAATATTTACCAAATGCATTGGAGGGAGATATAGGTAATACTCATCTTATAATTAAATCATTCTTTCATGTTCCGCAAAATCATAAATCATACATCATAGCATAACCCATGTAATAGAATGATATTCTTAAACATCATGCCATCGTAACATAATATATATAAAAAAATGGATATCATTTCATCATAAGAAAAATCACACCATGTAAATAATAGAGAAATTATACATGACACGTACACAAATGAAATAATGTAATCTTAGGTGGAAAATGGTTTTGATAAAACACTTGAAATGAATTCTTGAGTAAAATATCCTTTCTTTTTCAAAATCATTTTCTTTTCACAAAATTCCATGCAGTTTTGAAAGAAAAATATTTTTCGTTGAAAATATCCATGAAATATTTTAGATTAACCTTCATCAAAACAAGGCGTTATAAAACCGTAAAAATCCTTTCATGCTATATATGTTAAAGAAAACATTCTCCTCATACTTTTAACAGAAAAGTCAAAAAGTACCACGTATGGTAAACAAAAGAAAGATTTCTTCCATAGCACAAAGTAAAAGTCATAGAGGGGTAAAAATGACAATAAACTTACATCGAATAATATTAAACACTTTATGAAAAACATTTTTATGGACATGGATGAAAAATATAACACTAGTAAATACTTACGTATAAGCAATCTCAGATAGAAATGAGATTTGAAAAATTATCCCTCACCTTATGTCCAATGTCTTCCTTATGTGTCTGAGACTCCTGTATAGTGGGTTTAAACATATTATTAACTTATAACAGAACCATAATAATATTTATGATATCATATATTGTTCACTTATGTATTTATATTACTCGTTCATTTGTCAATTCCATCTTAATGCAACGTTTGGGGAAATATTGTTTTCATTTGTCGTACGTGTTTGGACTTGTTGTTCATGATACTATCATTACTTATATCATGATTTAATTACTTCCAGAATATAAATCATGATTTATATATCATATATATTCAGTATATATATATAATAGATAGATGAATGAAATGAAATACACCATTCAGGGAGACGGTAGGTCGTACGTACGCATGAACGCTGTTTTCCTTTCCTTATTGACTTGAATGGAAGTAAGTAGACAACATATATATATATATGTGTATGTATGTATGCATAAATACAGTAGCTTTATTATGTCATATATTTCATTATTATTTATTATATATACTTTATAATCATTCTTGAATGGTTATCATGGATAATGAATCTCATCGCGTCGTGGAGACTGTAATCCGTACGTACGCACGAGCGATGATATTGTTCCCATAGTTATTGAATAGAATTGGAGTGGATGATATAATATTTCAGAATTATTATGATGTTATAATAGCCATATATAGATATTCTTTACACCATTATACCCATCCAAGTAAGGTGGTGGTGGAAAACAGATTACACCACAGCGTGGAAACGGTATTCTGTACGTACGCACGTGCGGTGATTTCGTTTTCTGTAGGATGGATAGAAGGTGAAATGGGGTTGTTTCATATTTATAATAAAATATCAGTTTATTACTGATAATGATGTTATTACTTTATAATGAATCAACTAAATAAGAATAAGTATAAGAAGAAAGAAACTTGAGAGAATCGGAATAATAGATTACCTCTCCTTCAACGCACCTCCTTTATGCTTCCTCTTAAGGAAGTGGAGATGGACTTTTGAGAAGAAAACAACCTCCATAATGTTTCTATGGAAGTTTATAAGGGAAATGGGTAGGGTTCGGCCGTGCTTCAAGGCTCAAAAGGGTGTGAAGAGAAGAGGGAAGTTGTTCCCTTTTTATAATAGAGGGGAGGGGCACCATAGGAAAACATAAAATATTTTTTTATAATAAAGTCATATTCGGTTTTTAATATCTCCAAATTGATTTATTTCAAATATAAGGTGGTTATGGGTCTAAATCTTCTCAACCAATAGATTTTAGGCAATTTTAGGTTACTATTTTATCCTTATCATTTAGATTTACCTCTAAGTTAAATAATTTATCTTTTACCGTGTCTTTTGGTTTTCTTACATTATATGGTTAATAAACATACTATAACAAGCCAAAAAAACCCCAATTGTTTCATTATTAATATATATATATCCTTATCTAAGTCATTTTACCGAACCGTATATTTTTAGGAATAAAATAACAATTAATAATATAATATTTGTTTTAAAACCTATTTTATGTCAATTTGGCACTATTTGGTACTTGATTTTTTTGAAAATCATAACAGCATTATTAGATCGAAAAAAGTTAATTAAATCAATACTAACATGTCATATTAACATAGAAAATTATTTTAATTCATAAAAAGTCTAAAATTACATTTATTTGGGTATTTATAACATCAATTATGTTAATATTTCATTAATAAGATAATTACTGCATCATCAATGTGTCATAAATAAATTAAATTATTTAATGTCTAAAATTTATAAATAAAATACCATAATGTATTAAATATTTGTATATTTATAATTAATATTTATAGTATAATTTATCTAATGTATAACCCTATATTAAATTTTTTTTAGTTATTAAACATTGATTTTAACTATTTTAATTCTTGTTTAAATAAAATAATAATAAATGTCCTAATCTAATCCAAGTGGACCTAAAGGGTAATATTTTATCCCTAAGTTTTTTTGGTCGAACTAAACTTATCCAATAGAATTTGGACATGTGTGAGGGTAATAATAATATCATTTTTATCCTTAATTACTCTACTTACTTTTAATCGTGGTAAATAAAAGTAAAAAAGTTACTATTGAACAAAAATTATTTTTATCTTATTGAACCACATTTTACTCCTTGATATTAACCGTTCCTCTCGGATTTTTGAAATTCCACTCACCGATGCGGTAAAATTATGTTTTATGTAAATTTTCAAACTCTCCTAGGAGGTGGGTAAAAGACGGTGAAAAGATCAAGAAAATTTTTATATGTCTAAAATTATTATAAAATGACTCCAATGAATTACATTGAACTTATATAGGTATTATGTATCAATTTTTACCTAAAATAAAGTTAAATAAAATAAATAACTATTTATATAAAAAGTCGGGTTTTAAATAGTAACCTAGTGTTTTCACTATTCATAAAATATTTAATGTTTTCAGAAAAATACCAAAAATTCACCCTAGGCTAATTTCGGTATTCTGAATCAAAAAATGAAGTCCATTTTGAAAGATATAATTTATAAAATTTCGAGAAGTGGGTATTACTATTCATAATGGCTATTTCATAATAATATTATAATAATATCTCATTAAGTGAAACTCGGTATTGCGTACTACACACGCTATCGAGGGAGGTCTTGATTACGTGTAATGCAAGCCAAGTCAGGGCTGCGTGTAGTGAAAGCTCTGTTTGGTGTTGCATATAACATAATGAAAACTTATTTCATTTATAGATTAAACAAAATCTATACTTAATGTTGCGTAGAATAATTTCCACAAAACGAACTTGAAATTGTGTGTAACACGAGCCAAAAATATTGTTGCGTATACTACAAGCTAATACAGTATTGCGTATAGTACAATATAATCTTGGTGTAGCATACAACAGAAGATATGAAAGAAATTAAAAAGAGTAAATCTAATAAAATCTTGGGGTGTTACATTCTACCCCCCTTAAAATGAATTTCATCCTCGAAATTCGTCGGGGTTATAAATCGTTTACTGTAACACCCCAATCTCCCATGGTACCCTTCTCTTTCAGTAATGCAATAGCTTGCATTGTACACAAGTTCGAGATTCTAACACACCGCGACCAATCAAAGTAGCCTTTATGAATAGTAATATCCACTTTTTGAAATTATATAAATGGACTTCATTTTTGGATTCAGAATATCTAATTTATCCTATGTTGAAGTTTTGGTATTTTTCTGAGAACTTCCAATTTTCGATGAATAGTGAAAAAAACTTAAAAACAACATTTTTAATCAAAATAACTTATAGTGATAAATTATACTATTGAGTGGTTTTAAATTATAATTAGAATATAATTTTACCATTTTATCTAATGGAGGTCATTAGAATAAATTTCACTATGAAATTGGACATAAACAATTGTAAATCTTTTGATAGATATTGTTTCTTAAAAACACGCTTTTTGTCTTACAGTGAGAATAATTTTTAAATTAATTACTACAATTTCCGTTTTTTGAATTTGGTAAAATGGATTCCATATTTGGAATCATAAGGTCTAAATTATTTAATTAAGACACTTGTTTTTTGACATTATGAATAGTAACGATGGTAATTATCTTTAATTATCGTGATTAATTAGTAATCGGGTAGTTAAGGGTAATAAAATAATATCATAATAATAAAAAATGACCCCCAAAATGTGTCCTAATGCTACTGGTTGTGTAGTTTCTGACCATGGGATTCCTTGTGCCAAACTTTGGGACCCCATGGTATCACTTTTGGGTGATAGTGACATTTTATTATATTATTTTTTTAAAGGGAAAGTATAACCAAGGTATGTATCTCCCAAGTAAAACAATTTTAGTTTTGTCTATGTAAATAATCTCTTAGACTATAAATAGTCCTTGGAAAGATAAAAATATTTAATACATCATAAAATTTAAATTATAATTTTTAGAAATTAAATATATAAAAAATTTTATGACACCATGATGATGCAACGATTACCTCATTAATTAACGATTTAAATAAAATTAATATATAACATAAAATCTAAGAATTACACTTTTCAAAAACCTATCAGATGAGTCTATTTAAAACTCTTATCACCTTATCATTGAAATATATAATTTTGGGACCTTTAAAATCCGAAACACATTATATAATAAAGTATCATTTCTTGACTTTCCAAGAGTTCCCCTCCTCCCTCTTATAAAAGGCCCCCACCTCTACCACCTTACCCACACCTCTAAAGCCATTGACTCGGACAAACTCTACTCATTTTATCGCTACACATACCTCTCTTTATAATAGAAGCCTTACCATAGGCATAAATCTCTTCAAGAAACCCTTTTGGATCAAACCAAGAGGAGTTACCCAATTTAATGGTAATGTCTTCACTTGTGTTATTTCGTTTTATTTTGCTTATCCAACCCCCTAGACTCTTTTTATTACTATATTTTGTAACACAAAAAGTATCTTCAATATAATAGGATGTTTTTATGAGATGGATTTGATTTACAATTACACACACCTCCGTCTAATGGTGAAATAACATACTGTTTCGGTGGTTGGAGAATTACTGCCTCACAAAAAGATGATTGTTCAATATTCTTTTAACACCTTTCATGGTAGCCATTAAGATGTCAATCTATTTATATATGATATATATTATGTTTATTTTTTCATTATTATTCTGTATTTTTCATTTATGGCATACCTTTATTGTTTCCATTATGGGTAAAAACGATTATTTCATTTTAGGAAGTGCGGACTACCGCCCCCTCAAAGTGTTTGAATCATTAATGCCATATGTGGGATGTATAAAGGATGGAGTAAATGATATTATATATGATATTATACTGGATTTATATTATACCTTTATATAATTATGATTTCATTCCATTAAATATGAAATAGAAATAAAATTAGTATTCATGCGTACGTACAGCTTACCGTCTCCATGAACGGTGCATTTCATTTCTTACCTCCAAATGTTATGTAATATTATAAATGAATGTATATAAGGGATATATATGATTTAGATGATATCTAAATCATGAATATAATTCTGTATATAATGGATATTTTTCCAAATGAACAACTTGTAATTATAAGAAGTTTATTTTTGACTCAAGTACCAAAGATCGACAAAACGACCGTTATTAACTTAAATAATTAAATAATATTCACAACATGGTAATAAGTGATATAAAAGAAATAATTAACTTAAAAATGTTCTTATTAAATTAGAAATAAACTATAGTTTATTATTCAGGAGGTTAAATAACGATCGAGTCAAGTCGGACACGATGTAAGGGACTTTGTCTCAATCTCCTTTCATTGAGGCATATTTTGTTTTATAAACAAATTTCATTTATATGGTGTAAAATCCCCTTTGACTTTTAAGTTTATTGAAAAAGAATATTTTTATATGAATCATTTTTACTAAATGAAAAAAGGAATGTTTTTTCTTATGTATGCGGCGACAATGACTTCTCTACCGCTGTTACCATTATTTGAGTTTCATCTTCCTCTACAAGCCGTAACTTTTTTTAAATGAAAAATAAATATGAAGTTTTAATATTATTTTATTTTGGAATTGAAAATGGTTTTGATAATTTTTTGATAATATTAATTTTTTGGATTGATATATTGTGATTTAAATGAGGAAATGTTATGTTTCCTTTATGCATGTTTTGTGTTATACAATTATGTTATGGTTTGTGATTTGTTTAAACCTTTTCATATAAGGAATGCATTGGACATAGTAAGTGACGGGTGGAGCCCACTATAGCTCTTCAATGAATCAGTAGGTCTCATGATACAAACTAGTGTCTTGGCATGAGGCCTTGACAAAATCATATTTGTAGTCTTGGCACGAGGCCTTGGCTACGTGGTTATGATAGTTTGGCATTATGCATTCCATCATTATAAATGTGGTTATTGATATTGCATGTGATTATTAGACTAGTAGAATATCCATGTGAATAAGTAAATGGCATTATTTCATTTTACTTTTTCTATATTATGTCGAAGTTCAAGTTTAAAAGGCTTTTGTTTTAGTTATACATTGCATTAAATGTTTATGTTTATATATGAAAGTTTCCGCTATATTGTTATCCTTAGTGATCATCAGAGCTCACCCCTTTTTATGTTTTATTTTCTCAGGATGTGACGAAATATTTTATTACTGACCTGCAGAGATAGTCTGAAGGGGATATGGGTGTGGACTATGGAGACTATGTGATTTTAGTTTTTCACTTTATGATGTAATGTAACATTTATGAATATATCTAGTGTTTCCAAGGCTAGTAAACGAAGCGGTCTTTCGAGACTTTATCATTTGTGATCATGATAATGTTATGTAATAATACACCGACTCTGGGTAACTAGGGTCGGGACGTTACATTTACTACTTGAAAGTTTCATTAATAAAAACCCACATCGTAAAAGGGATACTAAAACTTAATTTTAAAAAGTAAAGTAAGAAATGTAACGGTTACCTGGATTAACTCATCACTGGGTTTCCACATAAGATAACATAGGTGGAAATATGGAGATGTAAGAAAAGTATAACCATCAGGTTCTGATGGAGAGGGGTAGAGCACATGGCTATGAAAAATCCAATTAGCATAAATCCATAAATTTGTGATGATTTAAGGTACCATCTTATTCATCGGATATAAGGACACAAGGACAACATTTTTTTTCAAGATCATTTCCATAAAGTTAAAGAATTGATGAATTAGAATAAATACATATTTTGTTTTGGTATAATCTCGTCTTTGTTCGTGCCTTGAACAATTTCCACTTCATCTCTTAAAGAAATAAAGTTGAATTTGTCATTTGTGAAGTGTTAGTAGATCTTGTGATAGAATTATGGGTCACTCCATAAGTCTCAAAAAAAAGGTTAGAAAAAGTTATCAAATATACATAAGTCCATCTATGGTGTGTTTAATCGTATATGATTCCAAAAATGGACTTATACATCATCTATCGTACTACTTAATAAAACTAGTATCTAATAACCAGGGAATTCCTGTAGGCCAGTGGTAGGAAATAAAGTCCTATCACACTTCGGTTTTGTATTTGATTCCCATAGCCTTGTCTGACGCGACGGGTTGTCGCCCATCCTGCAGGTTGACGTTTTCCTAAAACTACATTATTATAACATTCCATCAATAATATCGAAAAAAGTTTTAGCCTTAAACAATACTAAATTATGTCCAACATAATTCATTCCAATATTTAGGCTTATCCAAAATACTTATGTCCACGCTCATAGTATAAAGAAAACAATTACTTGAAATGTCATCTGTTGAGCATGTGAATACCATCATTTATCCCTCGTATATCATACGATATATCTTGTTGGTAAAATTAAAAACATGTGAATACCTTAATCATGTATTCTCTTAAAAAATGAATACTTATTCACCCTTAGTGAAAACATGAATTCTGTCAAACTTTAACACTTTCCACATACCGAAATCCCAAAATTTCTTTATACTCAAACATGATATAACTTTTTCCTTATATCAGTCATGAGCTCATGAATACTATTAAACATTTAATTTTCTCCTTATCATATCATCTAATTTCCAAAATCACATTTCATGGTTACAGGTACCATAAATTTATTGAAAACCACAATAGACTAATACATAAATATTCCAATATTCCATGATACAATATACAACAATATTTTTGAATCCCATTACATAAACACTTAATCATTCCACCACATCATTGTCATATTCAACATCGCCAATAGTGATCTCATGTGACTTACCTTTATCCTTTTCCTTAAGATTTTTCTCATGTTGATCATCATTAACCCTTGGATAAGGGCATTGATTAGCATAATGCCCCATTTCCTTGCACTTGAAGCATTGAAGTGTTGGCAGTGCATTCTCTGCAGTATTTTCTTTATTCACATCATTAGAAACCCTTTTTCCATTACATCGACACTCAACTGCTCTATGACATTCTTTTACACACTTAAAACATTTCCTAGATCCTTTAAGACAATCTCCACCATGCTTCTTTCAACACTTTGAGCATAAAGAAACATTCATCTTCTTTTCACCATTATTCTGAGATTTTTCCTTGAACTCCATCTTTCATTTCTTGTCAAAACCATGAGATGGATATGTAACACCAGCTTCCATTTCTACCTTGATATCACAATGCACAATTTTTTCATAGCTATTTATGTCTCTTATAGCTAATTCCCTTAGAATACTAGGTTTTAAGCCACTGAAGAATCGATCAACTTTACTTTCAGGTCGGATAATAAAGCCAGATGCATACCTTGCAACTCCTGAAGAATTCCCTTCGTATATACCAAAAAATTCATCATCCTTCTTCTTAAGCTCAAGGAACACCTTTTCCATCTTTATTAAAAGAATACGGGGGAAGTACTTACTGAAAAACAAGTTCTTGAACTCATGCCATTCCATGGATTCAATTTCATTTTGGGGCCTTGTATTCTTAATTAGAGTCCACTGTCGATCTGATTCACCTTCTAAACGGTAAATATCCAGAATGACTTTTTCATGTTCCAAACAGCGAAGTATGGAAAATATCTTTTCAATGGTACTGATCCATTGTTCAGCAATAAGTGGATCAGAAGACCCACTGAAAGACGGTGTACATTGCCTCATGAAGGACTGAATAAAATATTGTTCCCTTCTTTCTCATTTGGAAGTCCAGAATGATTCATATCTTGTGAAATTATAGAAATATGATTTTTCACTCCATCTCCCTTGACATTGTTTTGTTCAAGAGGAAAATCATTGCATTTTCCATTACATTGATCAACACAGTTCCTTCGGGTTCCAACCATCGTCTAAAATCCAAAAAAAATAGTGTGAGAGGAAAAAATCATGCTAGGGAAAACAACATAATAAATGGGGAGTATCGTCAATATCATACATCTTAGGTTAAATTCTATGATCATTACAGTAATTCTAGGACTATAACATATACGTATACTTATCCTTAGGGACATCCCTAGACATTCCTTAGAAATATGAATAGGGATTTCACTAAAGTTTTTGCATCCTTGTTTCCAAAGGATGACTAAACCATTCCTCTGATACCAATTGCAGAGACCCAAAGCTTGGAGTACATGGACATTACATTACTTTTTCGGAATACATAATACATAACATGAACCAACACTCAAGGACCGTAAAATTTTAGTGTCATTGGAAATTCAGAACACAATCTTCTAATCGTGGTGAAATATATTCAACATCTCCCATAAATATCCTCCCCTTTTTGTTTTCTTACCTAAAACCATTCTTTAAATCCAGGGGAAAATGAAAGACATAAAAAGGTGAGCACAAATGCTCAATAAGGGTAATCATGGAGAAAATAAGACAAATCATATACATTTGAATTTAAATACATGAACATAATGTTTAAACATCAAGATCTTGAGAAATGACATAAAACATGGAAGTACGCAAGGCATAGATCATAAAGAAACATTAATCCTGATAAAATAACATGAGAATAAAACATTTAATTGTGGAAACCATTAAGTAGTTGTTATGATTTCCATAGTGTCCAAGGCACTGCTGCAAAGATCATCTTAGTCGACAAAGTCCCTTTTTGAATCGAGTTCACTCCTCGTTTCAGTCCTGTAACACTAAACCAGAATTACGTACCATTACACCCATGTCTATCTCATGAGATATAAATATTTACCCAATGCATTGGAAGGAGATGTAGTTCCCAACCATCTCATAATGAAATAATTCTTTCGTGTGCCACAAAATCATAAATCATACATCATAGCATAACCCATGTAATAAAATGGGATTCTTAAATATCATGCCATTATAACATAATCCATATAAAAAATTAGATATCATTTCATCATAAGAAAAATAACACCATGTAAATAAAAGAGAAATTATACTTGAAACATACACATAGGAAATAATGTCATCTTAGGAGGAAAATGGTTTTGATAAAACACTTGAAATGGATTCTTGAGGAAAATATCCTTTCTTTTTCAAAATCATTATCTTTTCAAAAAATGCCTTGCAATTTTAAAAGAAAATGATTTAGTTGAAAACAGTCATGAAATATTATAGATAAAGATTCATGAAAACAAGGTTTTATAAAACCATAAAAATCTGTTCATGCCGTATAAGTTAAAGAAATCATTCTCCTCGTACTTTTAACGGAAAAGTCAAAAAGTACCACATATGCTAAACAAAATAAAGATTCATTCCATAACACAATGTAAAAGTCATATAGGGGTAAAAATGACATTAAACATACATGAAAGAATATTAAACACTTTATGAAAAACATTTTTATGGAAATGGATGAAAAATATAACTCTAGTAAATACTTACGTATAAGCAATCTCGGATAAAAATGAGATTTTCAAAATTATCCCTTACCTTATGTCCAATTTCTTCCGTATGTGTCCGAGACTGCTGTATAGTGGGTTTAAACATATTATTAACTTGTAACAGAACTATAATAATATTAGGATATCATATATGGTTCACTTATGTATTTATATTACCCGTTCATTTGTCAATTCCATGTTAAAGCAACGTTTGGGGTAATATTCTTTTCATTTGTCGTAAGTGTTTGGACTTGTTGTTCATGATACTATTATTACTTATTTCAGGATTTACATACTTCCAGAATGTAAATAATGAGTTATATATTGTATATATTCAGTATATATATATATATATATATTAGATAGATGAATGAAATGAAATACACCATTCATGGAGATTGTAGGTCGTACGTACTCATGGACGATGTTTTCCTTTACTTATTGACTTCAATGGAAGTAAGTAGATAACATATATATATATATGTATGCATAAATACATTATCTTTATTATGTCGTATATTTCATTATTATTCATTATATATACATTATAATCATTCTTGAACGGTTATCATGGAAAATGAATTTCATCGCGTCGTGGAGACGGTAATCCGTACGTACGCATGAGTGATGATATCATTCTCATAGTTATTAAATGGAATTGGAGTGGATGATATAATATTTCAGAATCAGTATGATGTTATAATAACCATATATAGTTATTCTTTACACCATTATACCAATCCAACTAAGGTGGTGGTGAAAACAGATTACACCACGGCGTGCAGACGGTATTCCGCACGTACGCACGCGCAGTGATTTCATTTTCTGTAGGATGGATAGAAGGTGAAATGGGGTTGTTTCATATTTATAATAAGATATCAGTTTATTAGTGATACTTATGTTTTTACTATATAATGAAACAACTAAATAAGAAGATTTATAAGAAGAAAGAAACATGAGAGAATCGGAAGAAGAGATTACCTCTCCTTCGATGATCCACATTTATGCTTCCTCTTAAGGAAGTAGAGTTGGTCTTTTGAGAAGACCAAAATCTCCAGAATGTTTCTAGAGAAGTTAATGAGATAAATGCACCGGGTTTGGCCAAGCTTCAAGGCTAAAAAGTTTGTTAAGAGAAGAGGGAATGGGTTTCCTTTTTATAAGGGAGGAGAGGGGCACCTTAAGAAAACATAAAATATTATTTTATAATAAAGTCATATTCGGTTTTTAATAGCTCTAAATTGATTTATTTAAAAGATAAGGTGGGGATGGGTCTAAATCCTCTCAACCAATCGATTTTAGACAAGTTTAGGTTACTATTTTATCCTTATCATTTTGATTTAACTCTAACTTAAATAATTTAACTTTTACCGCGTCTTTTTGTTTTCTAACACTATATGGTTAATAAACGTACTATAACAAGCCAAACAAACCCCAAGTGGTTCATTATTAATATATATATCCTTATATAAGTCATTTGGACGATCCTCATATTTTTAAGAATAAAATAATAATTAATAATATAATATTTGTTTAAAAACTATTTTATGTCAATTTTGAAAATATTTGGTAATTGATTTTTTTAAAATCATATCAGCACTATTAGTTAGCACAAAGTTAATTAAATAAATACTAACATGTCATATTAACCAATAAAATTAGTTTAATTCATAAAACATCTAAAACTAAATTTATTTTGGTATTTATAACATTAATTATGTTAATATTTCATTAAAAAGCTAATTACTACATCATCATTATGTCATAAATAAATTAAATTATTTAATGTCTAAAAATTATTAATAAAATACGATTATGTAGTAAATATTTTTATCTTTCTAATTAATATTTATAGTTGAATTTATCTTATGTATAACCCTATATTAAAAATGTTTTAGTTATTAATCATTGATTTTAACTATTTTAATTTTTTTTTAAAAAAATAATAATAAATGTCCTAATCTAATACAAGTGGACCTAAAGGGTAATATTTTACCCCTAATGTTGATTTTTGTCAAACTAAATTTATCCAATAGAATTAGTACATGTGTTAGGGTAATAATAATATCATTTTTCCCTTAATTATCCTATTTACTTTTAACTATGGTAAATAAAAGTAAAAAAAGATACTATTCACCAAAAATTATTTTTATCTTATTGAACCAAATTTTACTCCTTGGTATTAACTATGTCTATTGGATTTTTTAAATTCCACTAAAAGAAGTGGTAAAATTAAGTTTAATGAAAATTTTCAAACTCTCTAAGAGGTTGGGTAAAAACGGTGAAAAGTTCAACAAAAATTTTACATGTCTAAAATTATTAAAAAATGACTCAAATGAATTAAATTGAACATATATAGGTATTATGTATCAATTTTTACCTAAAATAAATTTAAATAATATAAATAATTGTTTATATAAAAAGTCGGGTTTTAAATAGTAACCCAGTGTTTTCACTATTCATCAAAAATTGTATGTTTTCAGAAAAATACCAAAAAATCACCCCAGGCTAATTTCGATATTCCGAATCCAAAAATGAAGTTTATTTTGAATTATATAATTTATAAAATTTTGAAAAGTGGGTATTACTATTCATAACTGCTTTTTCATAATAATCTTATAATAATATCTCATTTAGTGAAACTCGGTATTGCGTACTACACACGCTATCGAGGAAGGTCTTGATTGCGTGTAATGAAAGCCAAGTCAGGGATGCATGTAGTGAAAGCTTCGTTTGGTGTTTCATATAACATAATCAAAACTTATTTCATTTATACATTAAACAAAATCTATACATAATGTTGCGTATAATAATTTCCACAAAACGAACTTGAAATTGTGTGTAACACAATACAAGAATAGTGTTGCGTATACTGCAAGTTAATACGGTCTTGCGTATAGTACAAGATAATCTTGGTGTAGCGTACAACATAAGATATGAATGAAATTAAAAAGAATAAATCTCAAATAATCTCGGGGTGTTACACACATCACACAACAAGTGCATCACCCAATAATGAAATATTATTTAACTATAACAAAACACACTAAGAACAACAATTTCTACCAATGGTAAAAGTGGTTTACCTCTTACATGGGATAGATAATCCCATGAATAAGCTTATTTCTAGGACTTGACTTATCCTATTCTACGGTCTACTATCCCAAATAACTATACCATCAAAATGAAATTATATGATACAACATTGTAACAACCTCAGCCCATAATCCACTAGATCGATGCTAAAATCTAGGTTCCCACTTGACATCATGTGTACCTAAACGTAATCCAAAGGATTCTCACTAGAAATGAGGGTCTAAAAAATCACATGGGGAGACAATATCCACATTACCATAGTATACCACAGTATCAAACACAACATTTAAAGGGAATAATAATCCAAAAACCCAAAACATGCATTCCTACTAGTTAACCATCAAGGTACAAAAAATAACCAAATGGGTAAATATTCTATGATAGACTAACAGTTCTAAATGTTATAGAAAATAAATAATCAATACAAATAGTTGAATCCCCAAAACAGGTGTTGATTCCTTGTTTGTATCTTCATCCATCCACTTCCAATCCCAACTCAACAACCTAGGATAGGGCCTTTTCCCTTTTCCTAACATACTAAAATGAAATCTACTCATGTACCCAATAGTGGACAACAAGTGTTTGTGTACAACTCAGTTGGGATCTACAAATGGTGCCTAAAAAATACCTAGTCTAAAGAGGTTTTACATGCATGTATGAATTAAATGACAAGGTAAACCAAAAGAAAACTCGGGTGCCACTAGCTAAAAATGTAAACAATAACCACTTATATCATTATTATTTATATCATCACATTATAAACATCATTACAAAATCCATTTTCTTCATGTGTTCTAGGGGTTTGGAATTATATTCATCTACAAAAGGGTATAATGCATTAAATCACTATACATATGGGAATATTTCAAGTACCTATCTCACTAAGGGTGAACACATCACGACAAATACATTATACTCACCTTGAATACTCGGTCCTGCTGGTCCTATTGAATGCATCTGTTAGAGAGTAGAACCTCCATCCCTTTCCCAAATCCATGAATTTTGGGGTAGATTTAAGTTCCTTTGTCTATCTCAAACCCTGAGCATAGAGCCTCATGATCAATACCGCACACAACCAAGCCATGTGCATGTGAATTTTTTTCCAATCACAACACACATACCATATCACAAACCATGTTAAAAAACACATAATAGTCACAATTCATAATAACAAACATAGGAATTATTATTATTCCCTAACCTAATAATCCATTTTTCAATTATATTACATAGCTCATTTGGACCTATTACAATTCTCATTACCCAAACCATTAGAAATTTTCAATAATTCCATTTTATGTTGACCCAATTACATCTCAAATAATTCCATTAAGAAATCCATTTAAAATACTCCCTGATTACCAATTCATTTCCCATTTAACAATTTAACCATTTCATATTCACTTAACATGTTTTTCATCAGCTCTATGTTTTCTTGCATCAACTCTGCCATGAACTTTACCAATCAATAGGTTCATGAATGTCAACGCACACCACGGGTGACCCTAAATCTGTCGAATCATTCTCGATGCATCCCATTGGGATCATAATTGGTTAAATTCATCATTTATATGATCATCTTACTAAAAATAGCCAAATTAATCAAAAGAACAATAGTAGATAACTAATAATGAAAACAAACATGCATAAATCGACCCAATGACTAATGAATATAACATAGAGAATACCAACCACAAATCTATTAATGAACATAATCTTAGTCATAACCTTAGATATATATTCAATCACCCCTTGAAGCTTCAACCAATATTCCACTAGAAAAAGAGTGTTTTAGGGACTTATAGAAAGATGTTTGGAACCAAAAACACTAACTTGGAAAAAAAATAATCATGATGGGAATTAAACATACCTGGATATCTGATCCAAAACCAAACGGACTCTAAAGGTCCTTCAATTGAAGGATAACTACACCTAAGATTATATGAGATCTTAGGTTTATCACTGGGGTTTAGAGGTGAATAATGGGAGGAAACATTAGATAAAGATATAAAAATCAAGAAGGGGTGGTTTGATAATTTTCCAATTCTTAATTGGGTGCATGTTTTAGTTTCACGGTTTTGCAAACCATGTGGATAATGTGGACCATCCATTGTCTTAAGGGGTAAGGTATCATTGTTTTTCTAGAAGAATCATAAAGTATGGAAACTATGCCCCAAATCTATGTAATGCCAGTATCCAAGTCCACATGGTTTGGATCCCCCCTTTTATTGTTTAACCTAACTGTAAACCTCCACCTCTTAGTTTACATGTTTTGGGTGCGGTATTTTCGTTACTCAAGCGCCAATCCAGAAACATTCCTAAAAAGGCCATTTTACTATTTCTTTTGTGCATCGAAAACGCCATAGCATACCTGAGATTTTTCTCATACACTCAGAAAATATTTAATTAAAATTTATAAGGTATTTAAACTAATAATTTAAACAAGGACATGCCTCCATAAAAACTTATATCTTACACCAATATTTGAGAATAATTATAATGATTCATGGTAATTGATGATTAAATATATATGAAGTAATGAGTTTTTTTATTTATTAAAATTTCAATTATTTCATTATAATAAACATATATCATCAATGATATATCATTATTCATTACGAATAAAAGGGACCCACCCCACGGTGAAAGACATAGAAAAATGAAAACCAAATAGCATAAACCTTATGTTTTCTTATTCAACATAATAATGAATATTGGATTGAATCTCTAATGAGGGTTAGATATTGGTTATCATTCTTGGATAATCTAAATAAATAATTTAACTTCTCAATCAAAAGTATATATAGCAAATTAGTCAATAAATACAAAAAATATAAACTAGAAAAATTTTCAAATATTATATTTTCAAAATCACTTTAACCATTATAGGGTGAATTTCTTTTATATATTCAATAATTTTTTTATTAATCATTACTACTAGTGTTGGTTTCATACATGTTTTTGGTAAAGAAATTACCACTAGAAAACATGTAATTCAACACTAACATGTTCAATTATAACTTCCTTCTCCAAGTAATAGAGTATTTTCTATAATTTAATGGTTTATCTATCAGTAATATTACATAAAAAATATCGGAATAATGATTATATTCATAGATAGACAATATACATGCACTCTAATTTGAATTTCATGATATATCATTAGTGCAATAAATGTTCCACTCAATGTTCTAAATGATAAATCATTACTTAATTCATCATAAGGTGATTATATATTCTTACCAAACATTCTTGAATTAATCAATATAATAGATCTTGAATCAAATAATGTATTAACAAACATTTATTATATGATACAAGTATTGAATATTACATCATTTTTAACATTTAATTCAAATATTGATATTGGAAATTATTTTCCATGGTCAATATTTTCTTTCTAGGAAATATTACCCCTTCACTA
The DNA here is from genome assembly GCA_963277665.1 of Viscum album. Lineage (NCBI taxonomy): Eukaryota > Viridiplantae > Streptophyta > Magnoliopsida > Santalales > Viscaceae > Viscum > Viscum album. Next base: position 47,625,434 of record OY728143.1, on the reverse strand, counting down.
TAGGACTGTATTAGAGTAATGCCACATCTAACTATTGTTAAATCATTTCACATTCAATAATTGTCTCCTTAGTTTTAATTTCTAGTAATGATAACTTCTCTCTAAAAATATAAATAATTCCCTGAGCCTCATTAAATGGGTTCCAAGGTGTTTCATCCTAAATTTATTATATATAGGGAACATCACTCTTCCATTACATTCCTTTCCATTTATTCTTTACACTTAGTGATCACATTTCCTCTTCTTCTCTACATCATTTATGAAATATTTATTTTTAAATCTCCTTGATATTTATTTAACTTGTTACAATTTTATTATATGATCAAATATTATAGATAAAGAATGTATTTAAATACATAGATTCAAATCATCAAAGAAATTTTAAATATCAATTTCTATCTTTTATGTGTATTATGTGATATACATCACTAATCTTATGGAATAATCACCATACTCTACCATAATTTATTTTTCATTTTTGTTATCAATTTATGAAATTACCTTCCATATCATCTTTTTAATTTTATTCAAATATTTTTCCATAGAAATAACATTTAATTTATTCCACTTCATGTCTTAAATCTCATATTCCTTCCTAGTGTTTTTAATTAAGGACCACCATTATCCAAATTATATCATTTAAAAATATATCACAATGAAAAAATTTACCATCTCAATAAGCCCCAATGACAGGAATATATGTTCTAGGGGCATAATCTTACAGTCCTCCACCATGTGATTAGTGGTCCCACAAAAAATCATGACTTTTTCCTCACATAACAAATTTTGTATGTTTATCCTTAGTGTTGATAAATTGGTTTCTCTATGAAAGATAGGTTATTTTTTACAATATATGCTTCCAGAGGACAATATAAATTTGTTCTTCACCAATACCAACTCTATTATCATAATTATCCAAAAATAACCTAATAATCCTAGATTGTTTTCTTAGTTTCCATTTATTTTAGAATATACTATTATATATTAACTATTAATTAGTAATTAGTTATATTATATATGACTTATATATAATAAGTGACTTATATATCATGTTTCACAAAAAAATACAATCCTTTTGTCATAAAACTATTTTATATTAATCTATATAATTTATCATTGTTAGAATCTATATTATTATCTTACATTATTTTAAATATCAATCAAATATTTTCTACCAAATTATTTTCTATTATTATTTATAAATCCCAAAACCCTAGATTCTCCGTGATTGGGGATTATTTATTATCGGGTAATCATATAACATTTTGTAACATTTCCATGATAAAGGTTCATTAGTCCTCAAGAGACTAGATAAATAAATACTACATAACGTCATGAAAAGGTAAAACATTTAATAAGAAAAATTTATTCTATATTTATATATATACGGTCAATCATAGGTGGTCTTCCACATATTTACCTCATGAAATGGGAATCACGATTTAATGGTGAGATCAAATTCTCATAAGGGGATATCATACAACCAATGGTAATAGGAAATAAGAAATATAATAGGTACATATAAAAAATTAATTTTATATAACATGATCCATTAAATGAAAGGGTGAAAAAAATTAAATTACTACATTTGGGTAGAAATGATAGGAATAAATAATGGTTTACATTATAAATATATGTCTATGGACACGTGAAAATAAATCTTACATAATAGGTAAGGATACACCAATTATTCAATCTTAGTTTTCTCATAAGACCTACCAGTGCAATGATAGGAAATATAATTCTAGGGCCAATCCATCATATAAACATATAATGAATTGCATAATATACTAAATGATAATGGGGTAAAAAAGAAAAATGAACAATACAAAACAAATACATAGAAAAAGTGTTCAATGAATCTTATCTTATAATGTATTTATATATAAAATAAATGATTATATGATCATGAACATATTTTTTACCTGCCAATTAATTAAGAAGGACATCTAAGAGATTTATATATACTATTTCAAGATGTAACTTGGCTTTTACATTGTTAAAATATATTCCAATATGATGTAAATAATATATAACTATAGTTATCGATTAATTTATAAAAAAATAGGATTATCAATGACTTGTGGAATTATAAAGAAAGTATTTGAAATTTTGTTATAATAAATAAATATTTAATGAATCCCCATATAAATATAATCAAATCATTAAATATATATTTTAAAGATAATATAAATCCTCCTTAACATATCCCATTATAGTTCAAACCAAACTATGAAGAAAGGACCAATTTTTGTGCACCAATGAAGATTTATTTAATTCCATAAAAGCCTTTTTTTATAAACAACTCAAGTTGAATTTGTTTCAAATCCATATAAAATATTTTTTATCTATATAGGAATCAAATTTATATGAAATCTACACCCACCCTTTTCTTATACCAAATGTTTCATGGTTTATGGTCAGAAAAATATTAAGCATTATATCACTTAATGCATATAGTATAATGAGATGGGATGGTGAAATATCATTGATAATATAAAAATAAATTTACATAGTTATTTTATAAAAATATTTTACAAATAAAATAAAATGAATCATATTTTTTCATCAATTAATGAAAATGTAGAAGTTCAGGACCCTATTCTTGAATGGCTACTTCTTATAACATTAAATTAAAATCATAGATCCATGGAAATTCCATAGAGAGATTTTGTGGAGAAAAAAATTATAGAAAAGTCATACTAAATTGATTTAGAGTTGAGAATAATGGGATAATATATGTTTATTTATAACAAATGGTGGAGGATTTTTTATAAAGTTCTAAACATAATCCTTGGAAATATTGGTTATTGAAAATGAAATCCAATTAGCTTAACCAAGGTTATGGATTTTTTATGTGTGTATAAGGAATTTTATTTTTGAAATTATTATTTTTATAAGGAAACACCAATAGTTTATTTTAATTTTTGGTGGGAAAAATAGTTTCGCATTAAATACTATAATTAAAACATTAATTTCGAATTCATATTTTAGAAAGTTATATATATGATGGGGAAAGCATTTTAATTCATTAAAATAATTTTTATTAATCAAATAAGTTTCCTTATGTATTCTATTATATAAACTATTAAATCTTTTAGAGATCAAAATTATTTCATAATATATAATCCATTTTCTTAACGTATTTTAATTTTCATTGAAAATTTTAATTATCTTACAATATTTTTAAAAAACCCCATTTGATAATTTTGATGTGTTAATTACAAATTTTATAACATAATTATAGTTAAACAATTTATTTAGTAATTTTATTTTTTATGTTAAACTCTTGTTTTAATTCAGAATCATATGTTTGGAGCTAAAAATAATGAAACTCTTTCTTGATGAAAATATTTTTTTCTAAGTTATATCATTGTAATTATATTAATAATAATTGGTTAAGATACATATAATTAATTTTTAATTATATTATCATAATGAAGTTATTTTATTTTACTAGGAACATTCGCGATTAATTAATGAATTATTATTACAGTGGATGGATTTTCTGAGCAGTGATCCCATTGGTCATATTATAAATGTTATATTCCAATGGACCCAATACCCCGTGTATATCCACTTATTTTTAATATCTTAATATCATAAATATATTTCCCTTGGATACTAGTTTCACACCTATTATAATTTTTTTCTTCTTAATAAAATTTTTATTTCATACATATTTTTAGTTTTCATTTCTAATCTCTCTGATCACAAGAATACAATGATTTCCCACATCATTACATGTTTAATTATTGTATATTTAGAAGTTATTATAATTTTCATTACCAAGTTTTCATTTTAATTAATCAATATCATATTGTATTAGTTAATAATAAAACATTAATAATCCCTACTATATTTTCTAAGGTATTTTAGTGTCCACTAGGGAAAATTCAATTGATGGGTTCCAATATGACAATTTTTGAGTCATATAATGATTAAAGAAACATATACATAAGATGTACATGCCTATTGTGGGAAGGGTTTGTTATAGGGGCATAAATTTTCATTACCAAGAAATGGAGTACATTATAGTTATATAAAATCCATAATGATAGTCATGAAACATTTATAGCATGTTGAATACATAATGAAAAAATATATATCATAATAAAGGTAACATCTAAATGGTTGTCGAAATGTGTTTGTTTAAATCCATACCTAATGAAGACCTTTTGTGATGATAAATGAGTGCATATATATGAAGAATAAAAATTAGTATGAAATATTTAGATCAAATATCACTATATATTCTTATGTGTAGTACCCAAATATTTTAAATGAACATTATGTTTCATATTTTATATGCCATGAAACATTGAGATTAAACAAACCAAGAAATATTGCCTATTAAATATTTCCTCTATAACCTCATCATTGACTCAGAAGATATAAATATCATTAAATACACTATAAAATATTTTAAAAAATTATACTCTATTAAAATTTACAATTTTATTACAAGAAAAAAGGAACTCAATTTTTTTTAATCATTTGATTCTTTAAAAACATATTTTCTTCAGAAATGGTTTTTATTATTTTTTATGAGTGAAAATTTTAATAAATTTATACCACTTTTATTAATTCTAATTTAAAAAAAGGATATAATTTTTCAAGTCATCATATCCATCTTAACCTAAAATTTAATTTTTGGATTCATTAAAAATGAAGAATTTTTCACTCAGTAGTGAAAAGGTGATAATTTTATAGAAAAATTTTGTTTCAGTTACAGTATTTACAAATAAACAATTTCTTTATTTTTATAATTAATTCTTTATTTTTTAATAACCATATTATAATTAATCTAATTACATAAAAATTATTCTTACTTTTAATACAAAAACATTTTAAAAATTACAATACATATTTGTGGATAACTATATTTATTCATGTTTTGTAGGATTATTTTAAATTTAGTTTCTTATAATATTTTTATTTTAATTTGATAAAATTAATTGAATATTTAGAAATCATATTTCCAAATTTTCTAAATAGTTGATCTTTATTTTTTTTAATTATGAATAGTAACTTGGGTAAACATTTATCACATTGATAAGGGTAAATCATGTAACTAATTTTTAAAATAATGAGATATATCATTTAAAATAAATCTAAAACCTAAATTATATATATTGGATTAGATTAAACTGAAATATTCAATAAATATTCCATTATATAGAAATATGGTTACCGTTTTTTTTATAACTACATTAGTATTATCTTAATTAATGAATAAATTTAGAATATCCTTCTCCTTGTTATAATCAATCTAAACTTTTTTCATTTTTGTTAAAAAGATGTTATGGTCACTTATAAATTATTTTTTTAAATATTATTTAACTTTTTATTTTAATTTATATTTTCTTTTTTAGTGATGTAATAATTATCATAATTAGAAGCAATGTAGACTTAGTTGTTATGCAAGCAGTATAAAAGACATGTAAATGATTTCATAATAATTTGAAGAATTATTTTTTGGTTGATTTATGGTTACCCAATAATTTTTTAGATATATATAACATAATATTTACGTTTTAATTGTTTTAATTATAATTTCATTTATATCCTGATACCTTAAATATCAATCTATATAAATAGAACTAGAAGTGAATTTAATTATATTTTATGTCAAATAAAATTCTATTAAATGATTTAAAATTCATAAATTACTCTTGATTTTACAATTTATTATGATATGGTCTATAATATCAATCATTTTTAATTTATTGGTTAAATCTCCTTTTATGTAAAATTCCATGACCCCTGATGATTAATAAACACTGTTATGATGGTAATAGTTAAAAGGGTTAGTGGGGGTAAAAACTAAAATTAGTGGGTTAAAACATCACCTAAATATGTCTAAAAATTATTAAATGTGATTATTTGTACACATACTCAATATTTATAATATATAAGTATATCATCTTTCAATCACTTTATCAACCAAATTAATTTATATTAATTTAATTCATTAAGTAATTCATAGGGTTACACTCTCCTCTCTTATTAACAGACATAGCTTCTCCTCTATTCATAAGCATATTTTAAGAAATATATCTCAAATATTCCTTAAAATAACTCCTATAAATATCCTTCTATACATTCTATAGGTTCTGGTATTCATATAATACCATCCATATGGTCATTTATAATAAATCCAAAGGAGGTTCTTCAAAGATGAGGTAATTGGCTCAACCAGGCATTTCCATCTTAATTATTTTCTTACCACCATAAATTTGATCTTAATCAATCCAATATAATAATGTTAGTATCTTCCATGTAAATATATAATAAAATTTTAATTTGATAATATTATTCATCTCCTTTTACATCCCATGGGAAAAATATCATTCAAGTGTATGTGTGGAATAGAACCTCCACAAAGAGATGTGTTTAATTTCTCATCACTACAAAATAATGCTAGTTGTCAAAATAGATTTAATAACTATATATAATATTCTTAAAATATTTATCATTATTTTAAATATTATATATTTCTTAACTTTAAACCCATCTAATCATTAAAATATGATAACATTGTACGTGTGAATGGGTGGAACACCACCTCTATAAGGTGATGTGATTCATTTTTCACATATTCCCTTCATGGGTAATTATAAAAATTCATATATTGAATACATATTATAATTATTCAATTATTATTATTTTATATATTCTGGAACAATGACCCCTACGACCATGTTAAAACTAGAAAATTCATTTTACAATTACGAATTGAACATCCTCAAAACACAAAATGTTGACTATAATTATTAGGTGATTAAATATGTCATTTAAATAAATGAAATATATATATTATTTATAAATTTATAAACCTAAAATTTTTTATTAATCCAATAAATTAACAATTTATTTTGATTATAAATTATTTAATGAACATGGGTTGTGACAAGGGACTCAAGGTTAGGGGTATTTTAATTCAATTTACATTCATTGGTTTATAGTTTTGCTACATTGAATATTTCATACAATGATATTATGTGAAATTATTTCTAATTGTGTCTTTTTATTTAAACATATTTTTTTATTTTTTTATTTTTATCCATAATAAATTCATCTATTAATTTTAAAATCAATGACAATATATTTCTCTGGATTATTAATCTCAATATTTATTCTTTGAAACATGTCATGTATTACTCACTTAGATCCTTTTGTAAGGTGTTTATGTAGGATTTTGAGATACTATATTATGAATAAATATTTCATCATGATACATAAAGTTCATTTAATTATTTCTCTTTCATTATATATTGATTCCAATGTAGTAAAATATTTATGGGTTTTCGTGGAATCAATTTCAATTCATTGAGGCATAATTCATGTTATACACCGTGTTTTATTTTATATGGTGTACTTACAACACCATGAATTAATTTTCACATATTATTTCATGGAAATTAGGGTTTTTTTATAATTATTTAGAGTTATTTAATGTGAAATTTATTGTTTTGGTGAAATATATTTTTTTCAAATAAAAATTCAATTCTTAAATATATTCTATTGTGTGCAACATTTGGTTTTAGCTAACTGAGATATACAATTAATATTTTTATTAAAACATGAATACTATAAATTGGAAATTAGATTTGAAAATATTAATAGTAATAATTTAATTTCAATAGTTAATTATTTATTTTTTAATTACCGAAAATATATTTATAAATAACTATATAATTTCTTATTGTAATCTTTATTTTCATCGAAAATATTTTCTCTCAAAAAAAAAGGTTTTTTTTATTTTTTCTGAAGAAATAGTGAACTTAGTTTTTGATACGTTTATAAAAATAATTTTCAAAAACTAAAATATTATTTTGAATAAAAATTTCCAAAACTATCTTTGGGTTGTCTTTTTATAATATTAAAAAATGATTCATTTCGTAATGAATAGTCTAGAAGACAAATTTTTCCTCTAAAAAATAATTTCATTTATTGAATTTCAAAAGATCTATATTTTATAAAATTGATTTAAAAGTATTATTAGTTTAATTATTTTATTAACTAAACCTATTTTGGTTATTTTAATCAAATTCATTTTATCTTATTGGAATAAAACTTTTATACTTATGAACATTTTCTCTTTGGAAAACTGCTTTTTCACGTCTATGAGTTTATATTAAAATTAAATTATTCCAATTTTCTTTAAGGAATTTCGAAGAATATATTAAATTTTTGGAATCATATTAATTAATATTATATATTAATTTCAACTTACTTTTTCATCAAAGTGAAAAGTAAAAAAAATTAAAAATTACTTATCTTTATTAAGGGTAAAACAGGTTTATCGGGGCTTAAACTGAAAATATAAGGTTTAAAATGAAATAAACAATTGTTGAAAAACCATTTCATGGCATTATTTAGACCCTTTTTCATATATGGTTAAATAATTACTAGTTTTTATGCCTTGTTTCATGATTAAACCATGGGTATGCCTTTCCTTTTACAAATATGTCGTGTGAGTCCTCTCCCTCTATTATAAAATGGAACTCCTCTCCTCTCCATTTAACTAGTAAAAAAACCAATTCTCATAAAAATTCACCAAAAAAATATTAATTAATTATTTCACCACATACTATATTACTTATTTGGATAATTTAACCCTACTATAAAGGACATAGCTAGAAACATAAATAGTGTCTATAAAGAACAAGTAAAAAATTTTATTTAACACTTTATTACTTCTTCTCACACCTATGTAAATCCTTCATAACATATGATGATATAATAACACTATTACATCCTATATACTATGATTTTAATTAGTTAATTTAATAATCTATATCTATCTCCTCTTCTTTAAAATGGGAAATGAAATTATCGATTGTGTGTATGATGGACTACCACCACACAAACTGATGTATTTCATTTTCCATGACCACCTATCACGGATATAGGTAAGGGTGTATTAAATGTCTATATATTATATTATGAAAATAATTATACTTATAGAAATATAATATCATGTACACATTCTTACATTCCCATTAATTAGAAAATTATAATGTTTCGTAGGCATACATGTGGACTACTACCTCCATGAAGCTATGCCAATAATTTTCCTAGAAAATTTACATGGAGTGTGATAAAGATATATGTTATTAATAAAAATGAAATATATTAATTAATAATGACTCTTAAAATGTTAATTAATAGTTTCTTTTCTTCTATTATATAATTACATAAAAGATAAACAATATCTAAGTGTACGCATGACCAACATTCTCCATGAACCATGTGATTGCTTTTCCTATAAATAAATATCAAGAATAAAGATTTATATATACATATATAATGTATATATATTTTATTTATATAATTTTTATATATATGATTAATCCTTTTAATATGTAAAAGGATTAAAAAACAAAACAAAAACAAAAATGAAAGTTGAAGTTGTTATTACCGAAGATTGTGATTTATCAAATAATTGTTAATAAATGGGATATAAAAGGTTATAAGCTAATTTTTTAAGGATTCATTATTATTTTTACGAAATAGATTTATAATAATCCTATATTTATTATATTGTTTTTCCAGTGTCTTTAATGGAAGTAGAGATTTAATGTAAGGGGTTTATATACTCTCTTTTAATCCTGAGAGACGTATGCCATATTCACAACTAGTTTCATTGGTGTGTTGTATATACTACCCCATTGAAATTTTATATCTATTATATAATTGTTATAATTATATATAAAGATTTATTTGATGTTATTTTTAATATTAATTTTTATTCAATATATTCCCTAAATCTAAGGGATTTTATTACCACATTTATTTCTGTGAGACACATACATTATACACCACTTGTTTATTTTGTGTGTTGTATATACTAAAATAAAATGTATTTTATTATTATTATCTTGAATGTTATGGTATATAAATATAAATATAATTATATTTCATCCATTGGTCATATAATTTTTTTCACCAGTGGAAAAGGTTTTATGTTACAATCAAATTAATTATTAGGATTATGTATGATTATGCTTTAGGTGATGAAATATTTTGATATATGACACAAGAAACATCTGAAATATATTATCCTATTTTTATATCTAAATAATAAACTTATTTCCATTCAATTTACTCTTTTTATTTACTCAACATTCCGAAAAATATATGTACAACCTACTTTCTTTCTCTCTTCGATCGAAAATCCTTTTCATTATAATACATGATTTCTAAAAAAGTTTTCAGGAATAATTTTAATTTTATACTATAATATTTTCAATTATTTTTTATCCATGATCTACCTTAAAAAAGAAAATTATTTTTAAATTTTTTCTATAAAATACTTTTTTTACTAAAAAGTTAATAGGAATTTTATTTTTAATATGTATGAAATGAAAAATATTTCCCTTCATCCTGGCCAATAAATATTTTGAATAATTGTTTATATGATTCTAGGTATATTTACAAGAATAATTATTTACACAATATTTTTTGAATTTGTAATTTTAAAAATTTTATTAATAAATTATAAATTTTATTTTCCACAAGAGTTTATTAATGATATTTTTTTGTAATTTGTATTCATTAACAAAAAAATCCTCTGATATTCCATATTATTTACTTGAAATATTATCTAGTTATACCACTCATATTTTTAACAAGATGTTTTATATTTATTATGTAAAGATGTTTATGAAAAATTCTCATTTTCTATGACTTATGATATGATGAATTGATTAAATAGTGATTAAACACATTTTCATTCCATGTTTAATGTTATGAAGAATGTTTTATAATCTAGTGAAAAAATATGTATTGATTATGTGATGGGTGGGACCCATATCTCTAGAAAATTAATTTGGTAATTATTAATGTTCCATGATCTCAAATAGTATATGGGATTTTATCAAAAGCCCATACTGGGGTACAACAGTGGTTATTCCTAGCCCAAAAGAGTTTACATGGGAGTTTATCCCAAGTCCAAAAAATGGTACATGGTAATTAATCCTAATACAAAAGTAGGAAAATGAGTTGTTATCAAAAAGCTATCATGTTAAAAATTTCATAGTGTATATCAATGATATAATATTTTCAATAATTATTTATATTCCAAAAATATAATTCTTATTTTAATGTTATCCTCTCATGGATGAAATAAATTAATTATTAATGATTTTTTTCTTATGAACTACCAATACTTCTTCCATGACTCATGATTATAATTTATGATACGTAGGGTATGGTTCTCAAATTTTTTTCTCAAGTGTGCATACAATTATAATCAAATCATATTGATATATGCATTGTTTACCCTTACTAATTATCTGAAATTTTTATGTTTTCTTTCTCTAGATTATAAAGAAATCTATTATTTGTTATATGAATTATATGTGTTATTGTTATGGGGGTGACTTATTTTTACTATAAACTAGTTATTTTTATCCAAGATTCCAATGGCACTAGACCTAAATGATTCAAGAATGAATCATTATGTTATGTAATGAATATTATACTAATAGTATATAATAAAAAAATATGAAATGTGTTGGTATCTATTGATGGTATTAGTGAAAGGATTAGTTGATCATTGAAAACTTGGATGATAAAAAGTTAGTGATTTCCCTAGGTATAATCCTAAAAATCGTCCAATTATAGGCAAATGTCTAGAAATTTCGGTGATGTGAAGAGAGTGGTTCCCAAGAAATTAGATCCATATATAGATGCTACAATTATATGTGGAAGTGGAATAGTGATACGTAGATGTAATAGTTATGAAATGGGTTCACTGGGCTTTCACCAGATCATCAGCTAGTGCAAGACAATGATCTTTGTTATACTCCTGGTTCGACACTCTAGTGTGATATGTTTTTGAAATTCACAGTCTCTTTATAATCCATTATAACGTATTTGAACAAGTGTTTTCCAAAAATGACCTAGGATAGACCTAAGGAGGCAGATATTGTAAATAATGTTCAATGATCTATACAACCAATGAATGATTGATCAATCTCATAAAAAATGTATGATGGTTAAGATAACAATTTTGGTTTTACTGTGGGATTCAAGAAGTCAAGATAATGTTATGGTGGTAATAGGTATTCTATAATTAGGAAATAGCTTATTTTTTCTTAGTTATATATGTTTATATATATATAAGTAAATTTATATAGGTATTATCATTGTTATACTGAACTATTAGACTTTTATTATCAATTAAACCCCTTAATGGATCAACCACAACATCTCATGTCTATGATTAATCGATAATTTGAGTTTCTAGTAATGTGTTTCTTAATAATAATATTTCTCTTCCACTGGTTTAATTTGATGTTATCATATGCACGAATTGGCATTCCCTACATAATTACCACATCAATTTTTTATGAATAGATGTTATATTTGATATAACAAAATAACTATGATCATCTATTATTGTGATAATGGATATAAATTTTATATGGAAATATCATCCATTATATTTATAATCATTCTTCACCAAAAGGGGTGTTTACCACAGATTGTAGGGGAAAATTCATCCTAAGTTATATTCCAATTGTGCAAGAGTTTAAATATTTCTTTCTTAAAGAACTTCTTAGCATTCCACCAAATCATGAATTTGAATTCCCAATATAACTCATAACTTGTGGCTCACATATTTTAAATATTTTTTAAATAATAGCCATGATTTATTTGTACTAATTGATGAAGGAACTCAAAGAGAACCCTGAAAGGGGATTCATTAATCCAAGTGTATAACCATCGGTTTCACTATTTATTTTTTAAACGACCACCGATGGATCAATGCAACATTTCATTCATTATCTAGAACCGAACAAGATCAAAATCAATTATAGGAAATATCAACCATTTAGTAATGACTCCATTGATCAAATGTACATTTTTTAATAATCTTCCAAGATAAAAAATCATTTAGGATATCATTAATTAATGGTTAATAATTGGAATATAATAAAGATATAATTCGATACAAGGTATTGAAATAATGAGTATGTAGTGATGCCATTTGATATTACTAATTCTGATACTATATTCAAGGATTTAATGAATATTGTTATTAAATAGTGACTTGGTCTGTTTTAGTAGTATTTGATTGTGATATTATTAAAAATTAAGAGAGAAACAAATAAAATAAATATCATTTGGGGATTGTGATGAAGGCCCTAAAGAATTATAAAGCTTATTTAAATTTACAGAGTGTGAATTCTGTAAACAAAAGGATTCAATTGTTGGTTATATAGTCTCATGTGGGGGTATATCGATGGATCCATCCAATAAGGATGCTATTAATGTTGTCCCAGACAAACCATAGAGACTGAGATCTACAGTTTTCATTTTTTTTTCTGGATATTAATGATATTTTATGGATAATTTCACCTGAATTTCCAAATGAATTTCTTAGTTAACTCATAAGGGAGAAATACTCCTTTGGATAGATAAATGTGAGTAAAATTCCATTGAACAAAAGAGAAGGATAGTATGTATACTAGTTTTTATAATACCAAGTCGTGGATAAGGGTTTCTAATCTATAGTGTTTAATCGATGAATGGTTTGAGATATATCTTAATATTGAATGATATTGTGGTAATTTATACAACAGGAAAATTTAATTTTTATGATAAAAATAACCCAAAACATGACATGGTCTTAGTTACATAATTTTTTTCATTATAGATGTGAAGGAATAATCATTATGAAGAATGGAATTATATATAAGCTGATTACAAGTGTTTAAATTATTTTACAAATAGAAATTGTTGAACATATTCTAGAGTATATTGGTGGATATGATTAATGATTAAAACTAATCAATACATTACCACACTGGGAAATGGAAGATGGTGGATGATGCTTTGATTTGAAATTATTTTGATATCTTATCCATGATAAAGATAAAAAAAGATCCAATATATATTTATTTTAAATATATGGATGTAAAAACATCAAAATAATGTGATAAATATAATTTTTATCAAATGAATATTCAACTATCGCTCAATCATGCTCCCAATGGTGATGTTGTTATTTTCAGATACAGGTTTAACATCCCATAGTAGAAGCACAACATGTTGGTGTGACGGTTTGGTACTCTCAACTCTTCACAATGGTGTGAGATCTAGTCTAGATCAGTATTAACTGGTGAATGATGGTGTGTGGTGGCTTTGAATGCGCTATCTTTAGTTCTATCAGTGGTATCAAGTCGTGATCCGTATGTGGCGATGGACTTGGGTGTGATCATCATGCATTATGAATTAGATTTTTTTGGTATGGTGGATATATTGGATTACCAATGATGCTTATTCGTGTAAGTGGTGGTGGAGACATCCATAGCTTGAATTAGAATGAAAATTCCAGATGTTCGGGCGGCTGGAGGGGGTGACATCAGGTGCATCAACTATTCAGCAAGGTCAGTAGTGTCATTGGGTATCACGACAACACGGAGGATCTCTAGTGTGGTTTTTTGAGCACATATTTTTTGGATCTATCTGCGGCAGTTGGTTAGAGTGGTAGCCTTGGTGTGGGATGAAATTCTAAATGTATGTGGTTATGGAATGTTTATCAGTGTGATTTTAATTGCATTTTTGGATGATGGTAGCGTTGATTGGGTTTTTTTGTGGTGGTTGTGGAATATTTCATCACTTATAATAGGTTTTTTCTTATGGGAATTTTAGCCACTCAAATATAGGGATTTTTCACTGGTTCTTTATTCTTGTAATTGGATTTCTGTTTTACTAATTCATATGGGTGTCCCTATTTTTCATTTAATTTTAATAAAGGGGATGATCCCTAACTTTTTTCAGTACATGATTTCTAACGAGGAACCTAAGGAATATTAAGTGTTGTAGAAGAAGGTGAGAAATGCTCTTAAGTTTAACTTCGACCATTATGGAATGATAATTTTAAAAAACATGCATGTGTTCAATCCATTCTAGATTTGAAAACATTTTTGTTAGAAGAATATAATAGATATTCTTTATCTATTTATCCTAAATGTAAAAAACATTTAAATAGATCTAAACGAATATTTGTGGTGGGTAGAATGAAGATATATATTACAGAGTTTGTATCGTGGTTCATGGTATGTCAGAAAGTTAATTATAAGAGACAAAATAATAAGGGTATGTTAAAACTAACACCTATATTGTAATGAAAATTGAGAAAATCAACATAAATTTAGTCAGTGGACTCCCTAAAATGTCTAAATGGAATAACTATGCATATGTTGTAATTAGTTCCCTTTTGATGTTAGCATACTCTATCTCTATCGGGGAATATATATATTAGGATCAGCTTTCTAGGATAAACATGGAGAGGCTCATGCCTTCTAGAGTTTCTATATTTTATGTTTTAGAGGATGAATATTTTTTAGAGGAATATCTGGATGGTTGGGTGGATATTAGAGTTATTGGAGTGTTGCATCATGTGTTTAATGATTTCAGGTAGATTCACCTCATATATTGGTGGATCACATATTTTGCACCAAGTAGGTTTCATGAATTTTTTGAAGCATAATGAGATATTGATGTAACATATTTACATTGTGAAATTTGAATTCTGAATTTTTATTAAATCAGATATGATGTGGATCAATTTTTTTATTGAAACTACAATTCCATGGAATACACATCATGAATGAAATATCAGACATGAATCATTTGGAAGCTAGGTTATAAAAATATTTGAACAGATGGTCTTTATCCATTCATCCATACCCCTACCTATATTATTTCATGGAATACCATAAGTGATTTTGGAGGACCTTATATCCCTACATTCCAACATCAATCATTGGGTCCCAGTGGATTCTGGTAGGTCATATGTGTTGAGTTCCCCTCTCTTGCCCATTTTTTCCATATTTATAGTCTAGTGATCTACATTGGCGGTTCATTTCATTTTTTATTTTGGATACATTTTTTATAACACTTGATGTTTTTCTTGAATGATTCATGAGTTTTTAGGGGGTTTTTGTTTCTATATGTTTTTTCTTCTCCCTATAGTTCCAAACGAGTTGACAAACCTTCACCGAGGTTATGGATCCCATATTTCTCATTATTGTGTATCATGTAGCTGGGTTTTAGAATTTTTATCTTTTGGGAAGATGGTTTCATCTATTTTAAAGAATAAAAATTACTCAATTTAAATTGAATCTATTGTAATGGGTTTAGTTTTTCACTTTTTAATGTTTTTTTGATATTATGATTGCACATGCTAAATGCACTGCTAACAACTGTTTCCATTCGGGGTTTTTATCACACTGTTTATTATTATTATTATGTAACCATTTTTTGATTTTTTTGAATCACCCTTAAAATATAAATTGGATAACAACTTATTTTTTGTTAATAAATTGGTCACCCTAATAATTATTAGCATATATAAGAATACCCTTATAATAAAAAAAATAAATTGATAAAAAATCACCTACTAAATAAATTAAATTTTTTGTGATGTGTTGTTCTATTTTCATTATGTGGTATGGTGATGTGTGTTTTTTCCCTTTCATTGAGGCATGATATGAGGTAGGTATGGAGACATGATGTGGAGCAGCAATGTGAGGATATATTATATGGAAAATCAGATAGAAATGGTTAAGTTGTGATAGTTTCCCTAGTAGAAATTTAATTGATAAATAAACATATCAGTTGTGGTTTATCTAGTTATATTTAGTTTTTCATAAATATTTTATAGAATGTGATGTTAATGAAAATTGAATCACCTTGAAAATAAAAGTTTTAAAAGTTTTGTGGATTTTATTTTTTGGTGGTTTTCTTCATTTAGATGTGGTGGTGAATGTAAGGATTTTTTTAATTGGATAGTGATGTTTTTGGAGCCATAGGTTTGGATAATATGTGTTAATATATATATATATATATATATATATATATATATATATATATATATTTCAAGTTCTTTTTTTATTGTTAGACACACCCCACCCACATCGAACACTATGTGTCAAGAGATATAAATTTATATGGGGGTTTCTAAAATACTAATGTTCTGAATTGATGATTTGATAATTAAACTATCCCTCATTATCTTCAATTAGAGTAGATATGCATAGGTTTTTAGGGATAGTGGGGTGATATTGAACTAGGTTATGTCCCATGTGTCTTCAGGTGCAATTATATTTAACCTTGTTATGGGATGGTGACCAATTTATATTCGGATGAGATGAGATGTGATCTTGCTATGGGGAAACTTATAGTGGGGTCATTCATGGTAACAGGAGGGAATTATGTTTATGTTCTACTTGTTCATGATAACCTACTACTATGGTTGTGGTTATGATATAATGGACTACGTGTCTCCAGGGAAGATGCCAGGTGACCAAGATGTGGTGTGGTGGCCCAAGTTTCTGTGGGCATTATATGATTTAACAATGTTGATGGGTGTTAGGATATATTATATAGAATAAATGGATGTTCTAGTTTATATGATTTTGTGGTGTGATAGTGAAAATAATTGGGAATGTGGTGTGGGGTGTCATTTTTGGATATGATTTTCATGATGTTATTATACATTTCATGAGTTATTTGGTGATCATGTCTTTATGAGGATGGTAAAGGTTATCGAACATGTTTAGGTTTTGTTAGGTTATTATATTTTCTAACAGGTGGATTAGTATGACTATTTCACACAAGTTGGAGATAATATGGATTTCTTAGTGAGTATATATGTATTCTCACACAGCATATATAAAATCATCTTCTATTTTCCCGGAGGATTATGTAGACCATATTGTACATTACTAGCTCAGACATCGGGATAATTTTTTGTACCTTTTTTATCATTTAATATGGGTTTCTATTTTACAGACTAATATATATCAGTTTTATTTATGAATATATTGTGGTATGGTATTTTTTACCTTTATTATTATTTCGTGGAGTTCCTTGAGCTTAAATAATAATATCTCATTATATTAAATTAATATAGAGGGAAATTCCTCCAACTTCATGATATTTATGTACCCTTGGTTCTAGTTACCAGCTTGAGGCCAAAAAGAGGAAGGGATCGAGGTCATTATCTCTATTTCTTCATTATGTTGTATTTGATGGGAGTGGGTCATGAATTAGTGGTATCAAAGGGGATGTTTGAGATATTTGATGGATTTTGGAGTTAGGGATTGTGAGGATTACATGGTCTGGTATAGAAGTTGTGCCATAAGACCATGGTTCATGAAATAGGCCAGGAAGACTTGATATGACTTTGGGTTTTATGTCCCATTATGATCTAGTGATCAATATTTATTCTTATTTAGAGAACATGTGATATATGAATTCTTGTTTTTTTTGAGTCATAAAAGTGGTACACACATCACTATTTACATGTGTTCCTCTTTGAGTTAGGTTTTTTTTGGAATGTCAAAATCGATGAATTGAAATAAGATGAATCATAATAAAAAAATATACTAAATGGAATTATGAAAAATTTGTTTCTTCTGCCATATATGACTATTATTTCATCATCCACGTGTAGTTCAAGCATTTAAGGTTAATCCAGATGATCTAGTTTAATTTAATATGGTTTTTCAAACATGGGAGGATGATTAGTATAAGAGGTTGTAGCATGCTTTCTAGTAATAGTTTTCAGGGAAGTATGATTGAAAATTTTATAAAATTTTTATAGAGAGTTGGATATATGATATTGAAATATCTTTCCATATGATCCGGGTCATAGTGGAGTACTTAGTCCCTCTTGTAATCAGTCAGAATTAGGGAGCTGTGTGTCAACGGCGTAAACTATATATAGGTGAGTAGGGGAAGAATATGACTCATGAGTCTACCATTAGAAATATTTCTAGGAATATATTCATTCATTAACCATGAAGATAGTAAAGAATCATGAAATTCTATCCCTCTGCAAAGAAGTATGTAAGTGTTGGTGTTGGGGACCATGTTGAAGGAATTTTAGTGTCTTTTCTAGGATATTTTTCCTGATGAAATGATTCATGTGGGATTCCTAGAGGAGTAACTCTCACATTTTATCCAATATATTATTACTAGTTTTATGATTACAATATATCTGGTGGTTTTAAAAAAGTATGAGGTGATAAAATGATTAACATGAAAAGAGATTTATTGTGAGAGGGTATGCATTATGGTTCCTCGAGGAGATGAGTTTTCAAGGGAAGGTCTCTTTTTCCATGAAATTTGAGGTTTTGACCATCAGGGAGTCAAACTGAACACATTCTATTAATCCTTATTGGGATTGTGGGTTTTTATTCTTTTCTTGTGTACAAGGGGCTATCATATTTTGTATGTGGGGTTTGTGGACATCACTAGAACACATGTTAGTGGTTCTTTGGGCTCGGTATGGTGGAGGCAGTTAGGATTAGTTCATGCCAAAGAAATAAATGATATTGAGGCCCTTTCAATAGATGGGAAAGAACACTTATGATCTGCTGAGGATATTTAGGAAAGGTAGGGAAGATATTATGTGGTTACATTTGTACAATGACCATGACCCGGACATAGTCATAGTGGGGTACATCAATGGAGAATTGGACGAGTTGGGCCTGGTGGTTAGGATATAGTTGAGGAAGCAATTCTATATGGGATAGAGAACGTTTGAGGTGTTATCATCTTATAGTAGACTATTTTTATACTTCTTTTATTTGGTATCTATATACTCCATTGTTACACCCCTTCTAGTCTGTTCCTCGGGGCTTATATAGATATGTTTCTGGTTTCCATGGTGTTTTTTACACCATTTAATAGCCAAACTATCTTGCTTGATGTGTACTGGGGGTGTGTTCTTATGATGGGGATACATAATTACAATATAGATATATTTTAGTTTTAGATAAAGTCATATGATAATATCCTCTAAATTTATTTTTTTTATTATGTGCATGTTGTTATCAACTATTCCAGGAGGGGAGTCGGGTTTTCATATGTGGATTGTCATTATGTGGTATTAGTTGGTGGGAATGGTAATTATTTGGTAAATAGATGTGTGGATCCCCTATTTATTTAATGGATGAGATATATGCAGATTTATTGGATGTTGGGAAAATAGATTCTCTAAGGTTCTTTATAGAGTTTCTGGATATTGTTTCATGGATTTTTTTGCTGCTACAACCTCGATATGAATTTGTGTCTAGGATATTTCTTAATCATGGTTCATCCCCTATTTCAATGAATAATTTTAGGATATAACCTTCTTGGTTGTGTGATTTGAGAATTCAGATAGTGGATATGATGCATATAGGACTCATCTGTCCTCGTGTGTTAGTGGGTAGTTCTCCATTTTATTCCCACCAGATGGAGGATGGTAGATCAGGATTTCAATTATCTTCTAGAAGTATAATAATGTAAAAATAAATTATCATTACCATCTTTAAACGATAGAAAATATTTTCAACCATATAAGACAGATCCAATGTTTTCATTGATCGATCATTGGTCAGGATATCACTTGTTTGTGGTGAAGGATGATGATATTCAAAAAATTAACATCAGATGT
Organism: Viscum album; assembly: GCA_963277665.1. Lineage (NCBI taxonomy): Eukaryota > Viridiplantae > Streptophyta > Magnoliopsida > Santalales > Viscaceae > Viscum > Viscum album. The sequence goes on along the minus strand of OY728143.1, from coordinate 47,604,964 downwards.
ATGTATGATAATTTCTTGTTTGTATTCTTTTAATTTTATTTCAAAAATGAACTAACTATGATCTAGGGGAACAGGAAGTGCACATTCCATATATTCTTGGACCAGTTTGATTTCATGTTCACCAACTACGTGTTGATCTACTTGATGTAAAAGAATGATCTTATTGATCATACCTCAGTTTTCTTATTGGGTTTTGATTCTATCATCTCTATGGATGGCTTTCCAAATATATAGTCTGGATGTAGGAGGTGTGATTTCTTCGGAATGTGGTGTCATAGTTTGGGGGACTAGTAGAACCATCAAAGTTTGAGGAAGTCGTATCCTTGGAAGAATCCAAGAATATAGAATAGTTTTGTAATTTACATGGTCTAAATAGAAATTATCTAATATTGGTACCTAGTCTATCATAATTTGAAACCCCTTTAACTACATTGACTAGAATGGATGAAGCTTATGTTATGAGTGATTAGTTCTTGTATGTTTTTTATTACTTGAAGGAAAATATTATTAGTAATCATGTTGTAACACCCCGAGATTCTATGTGAAATAGTATTTTTAAATTCATTGATGTCTTGTGTTGTAAGCTACACCAAAATGGGCTTGCGCTATATGCAACACTATATTAGCTTGTATTATACGCAAATACTATTCTGGGCTTGTGTTGCAAGAGCAACCTTCCTCGACAGTGTGTGTTGTACGCAATATTATGTTTCACTAAAAATGATATATAATAATATTATTATGAACTAGCCATTATGAAAATTATTAACCAAATTTTTAATTTTATGAAATTATAATTCATCTTACACATTTTCTAGAATGAGGTATGAGAACAAAATCATATTTTCAGATAAAAGATATATTTTTTAAAAAATGAAGTATTGTCACCTTTTGATGGGACACACACTTTAAATCTATTTTTTGACAGGTGTATAAGTTCAATTTTACAAAATAAACTTCTTATTTTGAATCAAGATATAAAAATTTACTTCAGATAATTCTTTTTTATTATTCTGATAAGTTTCTTATTTTGATGAATAGTAAAATAAGCTAAATTTTAATTAAAAAACAGTTTTCATCAAGATAATTTATATTGTGAAATTATAAAGTTGAATGGTTTTAAAGTATAAAAAGAAAATATTTTTACCATTTAATATAATGTAAGTCATTAGCATTAATTTTACACTGAATTCATTGGTAAAAACATTTCAATCTTTTGCAACATTTTAACTTTTAAAACCCATTTTCTCTACAGCAGGATTAATTATAAATTATATATTGTCACTTCTTTGTTTCGAATTTGGAAAAATGGATTTCATATTTGGAATCAGTAGGTCGAAATTCAACTAATAGGCTAATTTTTATTTGTAGACATTATGAATAGTAACTACAGTAAATTTTATTAACTATAGTTAAAGGTAAATCAGGTAATTAAGGGTAAAAATAAGAATTTAAAATTACCCTAACACCTTCCGAAATTCTATTGGATGAATAAAAGTCAACCCATATCACCTAAGGGTTGGAATAGATTCATTTCATGGACTCTTGACAATGAAAATGATGTTATAATTATTAAAACAAAAGAAAGTGACAACAAGTCACTCTTATATATCTTATAAGTGTAGTAATTTTAATTTAGTGATATAATTCATAAAGCATCGAAAAAATAGTCACCAGATAGGTAATAAATTTATATACATCATGTGAATTTATTTTTAATTTTTAGAGATTATGTAATTATCATTAATGGTGACACAATAATGATGTAGAAATTATTTTATTTATTGAAATATCTAATAAATTGAATTAAAAATATTAAAATAAATATTATATGAACTATTTATGTGATCCAAGAATTTTCAAGATAAATATTACATGTTATAAATCTATTAAATAATTTTTTTCGAATATATCCTCTGTGTGGATTTTATTTAAATCCAAATAAATAAATATTGTCAAAATTGAAACAATATTTATTTTATAAAAATTACATATTATTAAATTGTTTAAAAATCACAAAAAATATTTAAATATTATAAATTGAAATATATATGGTCTAAAATTTCCTAAATTATCTAATTATGGACTACTCAAAACACATAGGTAATTATTTATAACAATTTAAAATTTAGAATATTATTACCACAAGTAAAATTAAATAGATTAAATAAGGATAAATCAAGTTGATAAGTTTTAAAATAAATTTCAAACATGTATAATGTTTATTGTCTGATGATATTAAAACCCTATCTCATATCATCTTCTAATTGGAGTCATTTTGGTAGTTTTTAAGTGGGGATTGAGTTTATTATAAATTAATATTTTGGATGTTTCCAAAAGTGCCCCTCTCCTCTCTTATAAAAGGGCATCTCCTCCCTCTCTTCCTCACAACATTTTGAGCATTCAAGATCTTCCAAAACCTGTCCATTTCTCTTCTCCACAACCCTAGAAACATAATAGAGGTCTTGGTCTGCTTCAAATTCTATCTTTAGTTCCCTAATAGGAGGTTTAGAAGAGGCGCGTCCAAAAAGAGGTAATATCCTTCAGCGATTCTTTCAAATTTATTTATTATTCAACATCATCATATTTATTTTTTTCAATATAAAGTAATTAAATTAGTATCTTTAATATAATTATATGTTATTATAAATATGAAAAAAACTCATTTCACTTTTTATCCATCCTACGGAAAATGAAATCACCATGCGTGCGTACGTTCGGAATATCGTCTCCTAGTCGTGGTGTAATCTGTTTTTTTCACCACCACCATACTTGGATGGATATAATTGTGGGAATAATATCTATATATGATTATTATAACATCATACTGATTATGGGATATAATAAAATCAACACCAATTCCATTCAATAATTATGGGAACGCTATCATTGCTCATGCGTACGTACGGATTACCGTCTCCATGATGCGATGAGATTCATTATCCATGTTAACCATTCAAGAATGATTATAAAGTATATATAATAAGTAATAATGAAATATATGATATATTAATTCTAATATATTTATTAAATATATATATTTTATCTACTTCCATTCAATTTAATAAGGAAACAAAAACTATGTTCATGCGTACGTACGGCCTACCATCTCTATGAACGGTGTATTTCATTACATTTATTGGTCTATTGTATATTATTTATGAATATATATTATATATAAATCATGTTATACAAACTGGAAGTACGTAATCATGATCTAAGTAATCATATGAATAATTACAAGTCAAAATACGTACGATAAATGAAACGATTTTACCCAAAACTTTGCTTTAACGTGGAATTAACAAATGAATGGGTAATATAAAGTCGTAAGTAAATCATGTATGATATCATAAATATTATTATGGTTCTATTAAAAGTTAATAATAGGATTAAACCCACTATATAGGAGTCTTGGACACTTATGGAAGAAATTGTACATAAGGTAAGGGATTATTTCATCTCACTTTTATTTCGGTGAGACATATGACTTAATCACCATCTATTTCTTTTGCATGGTGTTTATACTTCCCATTAATGTTTAATGATATTTATTATGGAGGATATGATATTTACATATGCATGAAATTTTCATTATTTCATGACATGTATGACTCCACTGATAATAAAAGGTAAGGGATAATTATTCCAATCTCGTTTTTATTTGAGATTGTTTTTTCAAAAGTATTTTATGGGGTTATGTTTATCATCCATGCCCATTTTTTCTCAAAAAAATTCATAAAATGTTTAATCCTCTTCCATGTATGTTTAAAGTCATTTTTACCCTTTTTTACCACATGGTATAGAAGGAATATTTCTTTTGTTTACCAAACGAGGTAATTTTTGACTTTTTCGGAAAAAAGTACAAGTAGAATGACTTTTTACCTTATGTTGAATGAACAAAATTTTACAATTTCATAACACCTTATTTCAATGAGGCGTCCTCCACACGATTTCATGATTATTTTAAACAAAATCCTTTTTATTTTAAAATTTCCAGGCATTTTGAGAAAGGAAAATGATTTTGAAAAAGAAAGGATATTTTCCTCAATAATTCATTTCAAGGGTTTCATCAAAACCATTTTAAATCTAAGATGACATTATTTAATAAGATTAAGTTTAAATTATAATGTCTCTATTATTTACATGGTTTCATTTTTCTTATGTTGAAATGATGTCCATTTATTCTATATGGATTATGTTATGATGGGATGATGTTTATGAAACCCATATTATTCTATAGGTTATGATTAATGTTTTCTGTTTATTTTGTGGAACACGAAAGAATGATTTCATTATATAATGGGTGGGACTTATATATCCCTAAAATGAATTGGGTAAATATTTATATCTCATGAGATAGACTTGGCTGGAATAGCAAGTAAATCTGGTTCAGTAATACAGGACTGGAACTGCAAGTAAACCTTGTTCAGCAATGGAATTTTTCCACTATGATGATCTTGGAATCTATGCCTTGGCTACTATGGAAATAATAACATGTTCTTAATGGTTTTCCACAATTACATGTTTTATTCCCATCCTATTTTATCTCGAATGACGTCCTTTATGATCTATGCATTATGTACTACCATGATTTATTTAACAACTCATGATTTTGATATTTAAACTTTATGTTCACGTTTTTTTTAATTCAAATGTATATGGTTTGTTTTATTTTCTCCATTCTTACCCTTAATGAGAATTTGAGATCATCCTTTATATGTTTTCTTTTACCCAGGATATAAAGAATGTTTTTAGGTAAGAAAACAAAAGGGAAAGTTCTTTATGATAGATGTTGAAGATCTTTCACCATGATTAGAATATTGTGTTCCAAGATTCAAAAGACACTAAAATATTACAATCCTTGGGTGTATATTTTTGTTATGTAATAAGTATTCCACAAAATTAATGTAATTTCCATGTATGTCATGCTTTGTGTCTCTATAGTTGGTATCAGAGAAATGGTTTAGTTGTCCTTTGGAAACAAGGATGCGAAAACATTAGAGAGATCCCTAGAGATATTTATAAGGTATATCTAGGGATGTCCATAGGTTGAAGTATAACTATAGGTAACAGCCCTAGAATTATGTTAACGGTCATCAATAACCTAGGGTGAACCTATGGTTTCATGGATTAAAGAATGTGTGATAAGTTAGACATCCCATAAGTGAATATTAATGATTATGTGGTTCCTCATTATTTTAACTGTATCTCAAACTATGGTTTCTGGTTTTAGTCAATGGAGGGAATGATATGGAATTAGGTTAACATTGATTCCCATTAATAAATTGTTGACTATGATCATCAAAATTGTTTAATTCCAGGAGAGAAAGACATTGTGATTATGCCGAATCAGTCATTGCAATATATGATTAACAAGGTGAATATTAGATGTATTCCTATGTCATAAAATTAGAGGAAGATGGAATTTTATGCAGGTTTAAATAGTGAGGAAAATAGATGAAGGAAGATTAAGCTTTCTACATATCAAGAAGAATGTAAGAAGATCCATGAAGAATACCTCAAGTAGATGGGAAGATGTTATCTGTGTGGGGAAAATGGGCATAGAGTGACAGACTATTACAGAGTTAAATATATTATATGTGGATAACATGGTAATTACCCAACACAGTTCCCTTACCTAAGAGGATAATTCTAAATCGAGGAAGGACCTATTCCATTCCATTCATTAAAAAAGATGTATTGAAGGGATTATGTATAGGAATTCAAGAATAATGTTGTTGAGGTACTTTAATGGTATATTGAAATATCTATGTATTGATCCATTGTGGTTTTCTATAAGAGTATAGTACTAGTAACCATGAAAAGAGATTGAAATATTTTTAGAAACTATTTGAAATGCACATAATGAAGGGATAAGGAGATAATGTAATTTTGGATATTATTAATGAGCTCATGGCTGACATAAGGACAAATTGATATCATGGTATGAGTATATAGAATTTTTGGTATTTTTGAATGTGGAAAGAGATCACTTTTGAAAACATTAGTGTTTTCACTTAGGTTCTATATTAATTCATGTTTCAATAATACATGATTAAGGTATTGACATGTTTAGAATGTGACAAACAAGATTTATCTTATGATAGATGGTGTATTAATGATGGTATTCATATTTTTGGTAGATGACCTCTCTAATAATCCTTTTCATTTTACTATGAGATTGGACAGAAGTATTTTGGATAATCCTAAAAATGGAATGGATTATGTTAGACATCATAAAGTATTGTTTAAGGGTAAAACTTTTTTTCAAGAATGTTATAAAGGTATAGTTTTTGAAAAAGGACAACATTCAAGATGGGAGGCAACATGTCGTGTCAGACAAGGTTGTGGGAATCAAACCTACAACTGAAGTATGATAGGCCTTTATTGCCTACCACTAGCCTACAGGAAATCCCTATTTAGTATAAATTAGTTTTATGTTATTAAGAGGTATGATAGATGAAGTATAAGTCCTTTTCATGGAGCCATATATGGTTAATATCACTATATATGGACTTATGTATAGTCAATAACATTTCTTAACCTTTTTTTAAGATATATGGAAAGACCTGTCATTCTATCACATGATATGCTAACACTTCATGAATGACAAATTCAACTTCATTTATTTAAGATATGAAGTGGGAATTTTTCACGGAACGACCAACGGTGAGATTGTACCAAAATCAAGTAAGTATTTATTGTAATTCAAAAATTCATCAAATTTAGGGAAACTATCTTGAAAACCAGAATATTTGTCCTAGTACCCACATATATGATAAATAATACGGTACCTTAGATCATCAACAATTTTTGGCTTTGTGATTTTTGGCCTTTTCATGGACAAGTTCTCTACCACTGTCCATCAGAAAACGATGGTTATATTTCACTTCCATATCCATATTTTAATCTATGTTCTTCTATGTGGAAACTCGGTGATGGGTTAATTTGGGAAACCATTACATTTCATACTGTAGTTTTTAAAATTAATTTTTAGTATTCCTTTTTACGATGTGGGTTTCTAGGAAAGAAACTTTCAAGTAGTAAATGATTTATAACCATGACGAATGTCGAGGGCGAAATTCATTTTAAGTGGGGTAGAATGTAACAACCAGAGTTCTATGAGAAATAATATTTTTACTTTCATTGATGTCTAGAGTTTTAAACTACACAAAAATTATCTTGCACTATATGCAACACCATATTAGCTTGTATTATACGCAAATACTATTCTTCGCTTGTGTTGGAAGAGCGACCTTCCTCGATAGTGTGTGTTGTACGCAATAACATGTTTCACTAAACAATGATATATTATAATATTATTATGAACTAGCTGTTATGAATATTATTAACTGAATTTTTAATTTTATAACATTATAATTAATCTTAAAAATTTTCTACAATGAGGTATGAGAACAAAATCAAAGTTACGGATAAAAGATTTGTTTTTCAAAAAATGAAGTCTTGTCACCTTTTGATTGATTTAAAATTTTAAATCTAATTTTTTACAAGTTTATATGGTAAATTATGCAAAATAATCTTCTTCTATTGAATCAAGATATAAAAATTTACATAGGATAAATTTTTGGTATTTTTCTGATAAGTTTCTTATGTTGATGAATAGTAAAAATAAGATAAATGTTAATTAAAAACATATTTTTTCATCAAGATAGTTTATATGGTTAAATTATATTATTTAATGGTTTTAAAGTATAGATAGAATATATTTTTACCATTTAATATAATTTAGGTCAATAGATTTAATTTTACACTGTATTAATAGGTAAAACCATTTCAATCTTTTGCAACATTTTAGCTTTTAAAACAAGTTTTCTCAAATGTGGGATTAATTTTAAATTAAATACTACCTCTTTTATGTTTCGAATTTTGAAAAATGGATTCCATATTTGGAATCAGTTGGTCAAAATTATGCTAATAGGAAAATTTTTTATTTTTAGACATTATATATAGTGACTACGGTAAATTTTATTTACTATAGTTTAAGGTAAATTGGGTAATTATGGGTAAAAATAAGATTATAAAATTACCCTAACACATGCCAAACTTCTATTGGTTGAATAAAAGTTGACCCATATTACCTATGGGTTGAAATAGATTGATTTAATGGACTTTTGACCATGAAAAGAATGTAATTATTATTAAAACCAAATAAAGTGACAACATGTCACTCTCATGTATTTCCTAAGTGTAATAATCTTAATTTGTTGATAAATTCATCAAACTTTGAACATAAATAGTCACTAGAAATATAATAAAATTATCTAAATCATGTTAATTTATTTATTATTTTTAGGGATTAAATAATTATCATTAATGGTGACACAATAGTGATGTAGAAATTATTTTATTGATTGAAATATCAAATAAATGGATTTAAAAATATTAAAATAAATAATATATGAACTATTTAATGTGATCCATGATTTTTCTAGATAAATATGACATGTTATGAATCTATTAAATAATTTTTTTCGAATATATCCTCTGTGTGGATTTTATTTAAAGTCAAATAAATGAATAGTGTCAAAAATGACACCTTTCTTATTTTATAAAAATAACAAATTATAAAATTGTTTACAAATCACAAAAAAATTATTGAAAAATTATAAATTGAAATTTATATGATATAAAATTTTATAAAGTATCCAATTATGAACAATTCAAAATAGATAAGTAATTATTTATAACAATTTAAAATTAAAAATATTATTACCACAAACAAAATTAAATAGATCAAATAAGGATTAATCAAGTTGATAAGGTTTAAAATACATTCCCAACATTTATAAATTTTATTGTCTGATGAGATTAAAACACTATTTCATCTCATATTCGAATTTGAGTCATTTAACGGTTTTTATAAGGGGTTTGAGTTTATTTTAAATTAATATTTTGTAGGTTTCTAAAAGTGCCCATCCCCTCTCTTATAAAAGGGAACCTCCTCCCTATCTTTTTTACAACATTTTAAGCCTTCAATATCGGCCAAAGTCTGTCCATTTCACGTCATCACTTCCCTAGAAACATACTAGAGGTCTTGTTCTTATTCAAAGACCATCTTGTGTTCCCTAAGAGGATGTTTAGAAGAGGCGTGTCAAAGAAGAGGTAATATCCTTTACCGATTCTTTCAAATTTATTTATTCTTCAACATAAACTTCTTTTTTTTAATATAAAGTAATAACATATGTATCATTAATATAATTATATGTTATTATAAATATGAAACAACCCCATTTCACCTTCTATACATCCTACGAATAATGAAATCACCATAGGTGTCTACGTACAGAATACCGTATCCATGTCGTGGTGTAATCTGTTTTTCCACCACCACCATACTTGGATGGATATAATACTAGGAATAAAAACTACATATTATTATTATAATATTATTCAAATTCTTATATAATATATCATCAACTCCAATTCCATTCATTAATTATAGTAATGATATCATCGCTAGTGCGTACGTACGGATTACAGTCTCTACGATGTGATGAGATTAATTATCCAAGTTAACCATTCAAGAATGATTATAAAGTATATATAATAAGTAAGAATTAAATATATTACATAATAATTCTACTGTATTTATTTATATATATATTTCATTTAAAACCATTCAATTTAATAAGGAAACGAAAACAGTGTCGATGCGTACGTACGGCCTACCGTCTCCCTAAACGGCGCATTTCATTCCATTTATCGATCTATTATATATATATTCTGAAAATATATTATATGTAAATCATGTTTTACATTATGAAATTAATTAATCATGATCTATGTAGTAATATGAATAATTAAAAGTCAAAACACATACAATAAATGAAACGATTTTAACCAAAATGTTGATTTAACATGGAACTGACAAATGAACGGGTAATATAAAGTCATAAGTGAATCATATATGATATCATAATGATTATTATTTTTCTATTACAAGTTAGTAATATTTTTAAACCCACTATACAAGAATCTCAGATAGATACAGAAGAAATTGGACATAAGGTAAGGGATTATTTCGTCAAACTTTTATTTCTGTGAGACATAAGCCTTAATCACCATCTATTTATTTTGTATGGTGTTTATGATTCCCATGTATGTTTTATGATTTTTATTATGTAGGATATGATATTTAAATATGCACGTAATTTTTATTATTTTATGACACGTATGACTCCACCAAAAATAAATCGTAATGTATAATTATTCCAATCTCATTCGTATCTGAGATTGTTTATTTGTAAGTGTTTTCTGGGGTTATGTTTATCATCCATGTCCATGATTTCACAAAACGTTTTCATAAAATGTTTACATCTCATCCTTGTATGTTTAAAGTCATTTTTAACCTTTTTTACCACATGGTATGTAAGGAATCATTCTTTTGTTTTCAATACGAGGTACTTTTTGAATTTTCCGGAAAAGGTACAAGTAGAATGTTATTTAACTTATAAAGAATGAATGGATTTTTATGGGTTCATAACACCATATTTCCATGAAAATTCCTCTATAATATTTCATTATTATTTTGATAAAAAATCTGTTTATTTGAAAATTTTATTTAAATTATGAGGAAAAAAAATTATTTTAAAGAAGAAAGGATATTTTCCTCAAGAAATCATTTCAAATTTTTTGTCAAAACCATTTTCCATCTAAGATGAAATTATTTAATATGTTTATGTTTCAAGTATAATTTCTCTATTATTTACATGGTTTTATTTTTCTTATGATGAAATGATATCCATTTACTCTATATAGATTATGTTATGATGGGATGATGTTTATGAACCCATATTATTCTTTGTGTTATGATGAATGATTTATGTTTATTTTGTGGAACACAAAAGAATGATTTAATTATTAACTGGGTGGAACCCTTGTCTCCCACAAATTCATTGGGTATAGATTTATATCTCATGATATAGACATGGCTGGAATGGAATGTAAATCAGATTCAGTAATATAGGGCTGGAACCGCATGTAAACCTGGTTCAGTAATGGACTTTACACACTGTCATGGTCTTAGAAGCAATGCCTTGGCTACTATGGAAATCATAACATGTTCATAATGGTTTTCCACAATTAAATGTTTTATTTCCATGCTATTTTATCACGATTGATGTTCCTTTATGATCTATGCCTTACGTACAGCCAAGATTTATTTCACAACTCTTGATTTTGATGTTTAAACATTATGTTCATGTTTTTTATGTTCAAATGTATATGGTTTGTATAATTTTTTCTATTCATACCCTTACTGAGCATTTGAGCTCACCCTTTATATGTTTTCTTATCCCCATGATATAAAAAAGGTTTTAGATATGAAAACAAAAGGAAAAGATCATTATGGGAGATGTTGAAGATCTTTCACCATGATTAGAAGATTGTGTACCACGTTTCCAAAGACACTAAACTATTACGGCTCTTGGGTGTCTATTTTTGTTATCTATTAATTATTCTGCAAATGTCATGTAATGTCTATGTATGTAAAGCTTTGCATCTCTACAAATGTGCCTGAATTTTTTAAGAAGGGGTAATGTTTGAGGTGTTATGAGAAGCTTCCACTATGGGAATGGGATTATTATTGATGAAAAAAATTTAAATTACCTTTTATGGGTTTAGTAATTTACATCCTAATGATAATAAATACTATACCAATGAACTGGTGTTAGCAACGGTTCGGTTTGTGCTAAAGCTAGGGTGGAATTGCATCATTAGGTAGTAGTTTTTGGTCTTTACCTATCATAAGATATTGAGGTACATCTTTTTGAAATTATATTTGAATCAATTATGGTTTATTTTGGTGTATTTTCATTACAATTATGCTTTTTTCTTCTCTTACACCTCATGAAAGTGAATTTTTTTTACTTTACTTTAGATGGGAGTCACAAAATGATGTTGTTTAGGAGTCCAGAGATGCATGGATAGTGATGGAGGTGTTATAATCCCCACATAATGATAAATGTATTGTAAATGGTTAATTATTTCAATTTTAGATAATATAATATTTATCTCTGATGCAGAAGGTGTATGAGTCTCTATGGGGAGACCTAGAGGAAGAGTGGATGCATGATCTTGTTAGACATAGTGAAGCTCTAGAGGGATGGTCTAAGGAAATTAGGAACAATATAAAGTTTCCTGGTATACTACTTGTTCTAGTATAGATCCATGATAGACACTATTTTGAGATTAATATACCTACTATTATGGTAGACCTAAGAGTGTCTAAGATGTACCATTTCATGAGGACACTGGTTTAGTGGCTTGAGATAAAAAGATTAGTCACGGAGTTTGGGGTGAGGTGTTTGGTTTTTCTATACCTAATGGATTAGTATAATGTTCTTGGATGTTGGATGTAGCATTTTTATGTTCTCTAGTCAAAAAATAATAAAAACTTGACACATTTCTTCATTGGGATTCACATACCTTCGGTAGGATGTGATGATTCTGGGAAATTGTTGAACAGTTGAAAAAAAACATCCCAATCCCTAGAGATTGAGTAGTTGTGAACCATGTATTATATGGATATGTGGTAAGTAAAAGATGTGTATTAGATTCACATAGTTATGATTTCAATATTATTATAACAGGATGTATGTTTTATGACATGGTTTGGGAGGGGATTAAATCTTTCATGTAGATCTCAGTTAGGAATCAGCATAGTATTTCACCCCCATAAAGAAAGGTGGACTAAAAAAATATAGATATTATAGGATATGTTACAAGGAATCATAATAGACATTGGAAGATCATTGGAATGACACATACCTATGGTTGAGTATTCTTATAAAAATTATTATCACTCTTTCATTGGAAGGGAACCATTTGGAGACTAGTATTGGGGGTCATATCAATCTACATTGTGTTTAATAGAGGTTGGGGAGGAAGTGGTTATTGGTCTTGATGTATTGTTGAGAATAAAAGAAAAGTGTTATCTTTTCCATTATGGTGAAAGGAGAACAAGATCGATAGATATATTATATCAATCATAAGAGGAGGCCTTGACGTTTGAGGTTTGAGGTCATGTTTTCTTGAGATTCTACCATCAATCAACATAGAGATGTTTCGTAGGGGAAGTATGATTTATTTCATGTTTCTTGGTCCCTTTTAGTATTATATATGAGTTGGTGATTTGGAATATAATTTGGAATTTCTATAGATAATTGACAAGATCCACATTTTGTTCCACATCTCTTGGATTCATCAGTATATTCATCCTGACACCCATGTCATTTATTTGGGAGAGTTGGATATTTATGATTACACAATGTTTGTAGAGAAGCTATTAGATATGTTGATTCATCAATAGAGGGTGATTCTTGGATTACCCATTCACCTGGTTCATATGATTTTTATTCATGGTGATAGTAAGATAGTAATTTGGAGGGTGAGACATAGATGGGTGTCCATTACCTAGGGATATATTTACGTTAATTTAATTTTTATGGTATTCAATGGACTATCTGTTAATTGGATCATGATTTTTTATAATATTTTTTCTTATATTTATGTGATATTATCTTGATATATGGTGTGTGATAAAGTTTCCACATATGAAAATGGGAGGACCTAATTTCTAATCAAGTTATATAATGATATGATATGAATAAATCATTGAGGGTGAGACAATGCTGAACAATATGGATAGTAACAAGAATGTATGACAAAATTATGGGATTCATATGTTCTGGGAAGTGTGAAATGTTGGTTAGAACAATTTTTGGTTTGGGTTATATTGATGTTTGAGTTTTTTTTGGATGTAAGTGGATTTATATGAAAGGTTGTAGTTTGTGATTGGTACTACCTGATGTGGTGTTGTTACTAGTGAGAGGTGGTAATTTGGATTCTTGGTTATGTGGTTTTGTGTGATACTTATAGTTTTTCTGTTGAAATTTTTGGATGTTTTTTACATATGATATATGACGAAAACACTAAGAGGTATATTTTATGGTGGTTATTCAAAACCATTTCTATCAATTGAACTATTTTAGATTCTTTATAAAGAGAATCATTTGATAAGTATCTAATGTAGATGATCATGCCTTCCTAGAGGTTCACAGATTGCTGAACCAGCTACATTCATGGATTGTATGCTGGATATAGAGGATTCTATAAAAAAGATTCATGTAGTCAATGGTGAATTCATAACCTGCATTAAATTGAAGTTAATAAGATAAAATTTTAAATGGAAATAGACACCCCATGGAATTCCCATCAAGAATGGAATAAATTCTACAACCCCTATAAAATAAAATATGTAAAAATGGTAGAATAGAAGATCATTATTAATTTGGACATAACACATTCTCTATAAATTTTGAGAGAACCTTGGGTGATTTTGGTGGATCTTTCATTCCTCCTTATCCTACTTCGATCATTGGCTTCCAGTGGATTCCCATTGAAGATCCATAGTGAGTCCTCTTATCTTCAATATGATTTTTCATTAGTTCATCATCTAATATCCACTACAGTGTTCTGGTTTTCATTTTGAGTGTTATTTGTTATTATTTTTTATAATTTTTAATTCATTTTATGTTTATTCTTGGGTTTTCTGTGTGATTGTGGTTTTGGATTGATTCTTCTTCACTATATAGTGCATCGTGAGAAGGAAAATCATCTTTAAGGTCAGTAGATCACTCTTTATCTTCATTTTGTATCATGTGGGAGGTGTTATTCATTTTTTTTATTTTTTGGGAAGATAACTTCATTCATCTTAATGATGATAAATTAATTTTATTAAATTTAATTGATCGGAAAGGGGGTTTTTCTCATGGTTTTACTGTTTTTTATTTATTTATTGATATTATGATCACATGGTATAAATTCCAAACTAAAAAAATAGTTATAGGTTACATTTATTATGCCTTGTGTTTTGTGAATATGGAATAATGTTTTGATTTTTTTGGAGTAACTGTAAAAGTTTTAAATTGGATAAATAATTAAATCTTCATAACAAAATGGTATGTCCTTCATTTATTGTATTTTGTGGGAATTAACCTAAATTAAAAATATAAATGATAAAGACTCCCCTTGTTACATGTATAAATGGTATTGTGATGTGTTTTGTTGTCTCCTTTTAAAGGGAGGGTGATGTCTATTTGTGTAATGGGGTATAGTCATAATGTATGGTGGGTGGTTAGAATTACCTTGGGGTGTCGAAGTGAGGCCATGTTTTGTTGTTGATGAGATGGGACTGGTTTTGTTGTGCTTGTTTCCCAGCTAGTAATGGTATTGATAAATTATGAAATTAATAATTTTTTATGTGGTTAAATGAATTTTTATTATAAATAAATTATGTAATGGGATTTTTAAATTAAATTGGATTAGCTTGTATCAATAAATGAGTAGTCTTATTTGGATTATTTGATGTTTTCTACATTTAGAAGTTGAAGTAAAAGTGGTGATATTTTGATTTTGTTTTTTCATGTTGTATACCCATTGGTTGGGATTCTATTTGTGACTATGTATATATATATATTGATAATTCCATTTTATTTTTATATTCTCCCCATCCACGTTAATTCCAATGTTCCAACACATGTACATTTATATAGGGTTGTTTTCCCAAAATCCTTATAATGAGGATGGATGAATGGATACCTAGAATTTAAAAATATCTCTTCCATGTATTTATAAATTCCAAAACATTTATCCGTGGAGGTTTTAAAGTACACAATGTGATGTAGAATGATTATTTTGGTGAGATGTGATTTTACAATGTTATTAGGTAGTCTATAGTGTTTCTTCGGGATAGATGACATGTGATATTTCTAAGGGTTAGTTTTTTAGGTGTCTAATGGTGAATGATATGTGACCTTTGTATGGGGTGAATTATGGTGGGGGTCATGCATGGAAGGACGCATGAGTGATGTTGATTTATTTTATGTTCATGATACCATTTTACTCAGGTTATGGTTTCTATGTGATGGATTATGTGTCTTTGGAAAATTTGTGATGTGACTATGATATTATAAAGTGGCCCAACTACCAGCAAGTGTGATGTAATGTGACCAAGATTTAGGGAGGTGGTATATGTTATACATAATATATGGATATTATAGGACATATGACTTTGGTTTTTTATAGTGGAAAATCATCGGGAAAGCAGTGAAGGGTACCCTTTATCGATATGATTAATATTATGTAATCATACATGGCTTGTTTTATTCTGTGGGTGTGCCATAATGAAGATGGTTATGGTTTGTTCACTGGTATATGTTGTTTTTTGTTCGGTTGATTTCTCCATGGTTAATTATTATACTTCTTTAACTTGTTCATGAGTGAGTTTGGTTATTCTAAAGGGTGTACATGTATTCTCACTCAATGTATATAAAACACTTTTCATATTTATAGGAGGACTATATGGAACATGGTAGAAATTAATATCTCAAAACACTGGATGTTTATTGTACCGCTACATTATATTTTATTTTTCCTATTTACCTTGTATATTATTATCTATATTAATTTTAGACATACATGAATTGAGGGATGGTGTTTGTTTTGTTATATATTATTTCACATAGTTTCTTATTGATTATTCTTTCCATCTCCCAATATAATATTATTATAATTCATAATTCATCCCATTTAATTATATTTGTATAACTTCTATGCTAGTTTCCATCATGGGGCTTGTTGGAGGTAGGATTCAATGGTCATTATATATTCCTTTATTTTGGTATTAATAATTGTAGGGGTTTATGAAAATACATTACGGAAGAGTTATGGTTTTATAGAATACAATATTCGATTAATATAGGTCAAGATATATAGATTTTGTTGATGTTCTCATGAAGTATTTAGTAGTATTGAAATTCAAAGTAATGTTTCAAAACTATGTATCATCCCTAGATAGATATTCATAATGAGATACTAATTTAATCCCTAGAATATATTCTAAGTTTTTTTCTATGGATTTTGAATGTCTTTGGGAGCATGCCTTCCTCTAGTTAAAATTTCTTAGAATAATATTATTTAATTGAGATTTCTAGTTTCTCCTTATGAAGAACTATATCATAATAGTTGTATAAATCCAATGTGATGGGATGATATTTGACAAATAAATATAATGTGACTTATTCTAGAAGATTAAATTTTAGAGAATTTCATATCCATTCAACAATACACCAAGGTACCCCAGAGTTGAAAAAATAGTTACGATAACAATCGTTAGCGTGATCTAAAATTTTATGGTGTTGAGAAGTTTTTTATATGAATTTCAATATATAGTGAGGATAAAATATTTTGGAATAAATTAATTTTGATCACTAGGTATATTATCTATTTTGGATATTCTTGATCGAGTGGGTATGGTTTTTTATCACCCATAATTTCCACGAAACCTCTCTCAAATTCATGATGTGTTCCTTGTATCTATCCTAAGTATCTACATACTTAACCATTTACATGTATTAAACAAAGATCACATACCATTGGATAAAGACCATTATTATGAGGAAAAACCATTGGATATTCGTTACTATAATGGTAATGTTATATAAAAATAGACTCTCTCACCCCATAAATGTTTTTTTGGAGAAACCACCACTTTGAATTGGCTATATGGGAAGCTGAGTATATGATGAAAAGGAAATATCCACATTTTTTGTATCATAGTAATGAATTTTATGGGAAAAATTAATTTTTAGTGGGTTAGAATATAATACCATTATTTTTTTGAAAAAAATATATGTTTAATTTCTTCGATAGAATGGGTTACACACAACACCGAGTTTTAACGAACAATGATATACACATAAATTTTCTTCTTAAACATGAATATTTAGAAATATTGATAAAATTTGATAGTGGTAATATAAATAAAAATATTTTTTAAATTGGGTATAAAATTTTTAGCACTGGAAAATAAATTTACATATTAGTACTTAATTATTTAGTAATTTCATTAAATGCTTCCAAAATGTTGTTTTTCTAAAAAATGGTTTTGATTTATTTGTTGAAAAAATAATAAAATTATTTATCAGACCTTTTATAAAATATATTTTAAAAAAATTACTTATTTTTTAATCATATTTTTAAAATTATATGATGTTGAATTTTTTAAAATATTTAAAAATGAATAATTTCTTTGTAAAAAGTCAAAAATACTGATTATTATTAATAACTGAAATTTTTTAAAGAATTTATCGATGTTGATATTGATTAAAAGAAATTTTAAATTAAAATTACATAAATAATTTTATTATTGAACTAATTTATTTCATTGTAATAAAATTTATGTTGACTTTTGAAATTAAAACATTTTATACATATGAAAGTTTTCTCTTTGGAAAAACCACATTTCCATCGTGTATATGAGTTAAATTTTAAATTAAATTTTATGACATATATAATTTGAATATGGAAAAAGGAATTATATATTTTCAATTATAATTAAAATTATTATATAATCAGTTCACATTAGTTTTTGGTCAAAATAAATAGTAAAAATTGTTTACAGTAGTTAAAGATAAAACAAATTATCTAAGAGTTAAACTAAGATAATAATGGTTGAATGACCATAAAACTTTTTGAAACATAATTCTATGGAATTAAATTTATCTTATATCATTTATTTTAAACTAAATATCTAATTAATCCTTCTCGCATGTTTAAAATTTTTGTATAAAATATTCATTTCATAACATTTCAGTGTGTCCTCTCCCCCACTTTTAAAAGGGAACCCCCTCCGCTCTCCTCTTCCCTCATCCAGAACCCATTGGTTTAAAAAATAAAAAACTTTATTTTTATTAATTTCCTACCTATATCATATGGGAATTTTTTTTATTTTAATTATTAAAACCTCCTAATAATAATTTTTTATAAACCTAACAAGGTTCTTGTATTAATATACAAATTTCATTACCTTTGGTTTCAATTATATTTATTCTTCCACATCCTTCAAACCCTAGTAAACTTTGATTTTATAAAAACACTATTATCCACCATATTATGTTTTTTTATAATTTTAATTTTATTATGTATACTTATCACATCTTCCATGAAATGGGAAATGAAATCCTTGATCGTCTGTATGGTTGAATACCGCCCACGAACCAATGTAGTTCATTTTACATCACCACCTATCAAAACCATATATAATGATGTATTTAATGTTTATATGTCATATTTATGAAATTATTATAATTTTATCATTATAAATATCATTTATATACTTTATTAACTTCCAATCCGTTGAAAATTTTAAATGTTTTTTTGGGCGTACGTGTAGACTACAACCTCTGGGATGCGATGTGAAACTTTTTTCATTTTATTTTCACACAGATTATTATAATGTTGGATGTTAAGAATTTTAATGGTATATATTACACATTAATGATCCATTATGGTTTAATTAATATTAATTTTCCTTCCATTCTATCAGTCGTGAAAATTAAAATTGGTTTCATGTGTAAGCACGACCGAGAGTCTCTATCAATGGTGAAATTCATTTTTATATCTCTAGATTTTATATATGAATCTAAATACATAAATAATATATATATATATATGTGATATTTATAAATTTTTTAAACGTTTTTAAATAATTTACACATGATAAATGTAAAAGTAATAAATATAATAAACAAAAATAATCATGAAAGAAGAACCATTTATCACCTAAAATAATGAATTTAACAAGGAATTGTTAACAAACAGATGATAAAAGGTCAAAAGTCCATCATATATTGCATTGTACATATTTGTGGTTGTTTAATAGATTTATAATAATCCAATATTTTTTTTAATTGATTTTTGAATGTGTAATATATTTTTGACACTTGAGGTATGGTATTTCTATTACCTCTTTTAATTATGAGATAAATATCCCATATTCACCACATGTTTCCTCTTTTGTGGTGTATATAATTCCCATTTTACATGTTACATCATATATATCCATATTTTAATTATAAAAAATGTTTTATTTTATGTTATTATATTATAGGGATTATGATTCAAATATTTCCAAAGTTGTAAGGTCTTTTCATCTCGCTTTTATTTTTGGGGGCACATGAGCCTCAGCCTAGTTGGTGAAGTATATTTTAGTATAACCATGACACATAGGTTCAAAAACTAGGTTCAGGCATATTTCCAAGTACTATACTAGGGACTGTAGTAGGAACTGTAAAAGAACTGTAGTAGACTGTACAGAGTGCGGCTATTGTAGCAGACTATACACTGTGTGGGTACTATAGTAGAAGTGTACACTGTGCAGGTACTATAGTAGAACTGTACACTGTGCAGGTACAATAGCAGGCACAATAGCATGTATTGTTTCTTTTCTGTAGCAGCTTTAACTATTCACCTTGGGCCATCGGTTTGGGCTTGGAGTCCTTAGGGCTTTCGAGCCACCCAAGCCTTCGGGTCCGTAGGGCATTAAGGCCACCATTAAGGCCTTTAGGCCACCTCAAGGAATTAGGGCCACATATAGTTGACCTAAACAAGCTCTGCAAAAATGGAACATCCCTTGAAGTGGATTGAGAGCTAGTGCACTCACCAGAGTAGTGCCAAATGGATTGTTCTAATGAGAGGTTATGGCTATCCAAACGAGACCAACATGTGCTTGCATGAGAAGCCTAGCCAAACGACCATTCGAATGTAGAGAAATAATATCACGATGGAGATGCTGGGGAGGGGTAGTTACTGGTAGATAGTATGGTGGAATTCCCTAAGTCCTTCAGGTCATGGAATCACCAAAGCCTGTCAGCCTTGAAATAACTGAGCCTACGAGCCTTTTAAGGGTTCAACCTCATCCCTTGAAAGGGGGGTTATCAAAAATCAATAAAAACAATGGAATTTGGGAAATTTAGGCCTTTATTTTTGGGAGAGTCATGCCTTAAACACCACTTAATTATTTTATGTGGTGTATATAATTCCCTTGAGTTTATTTTATTATTATTCTCATTTAAATTATGGTATATACATATTAATACATCTTTCCTTATCTAATGATAATTATGGCTAAAAAGATTCCAATTTTGTATTGGTTTTATAGTACAATCTCATTATTTATTTCGATTGTTTATTATTATGAATCTGATGATGCAATCTCATTAAATGGCTCTCATGGGACTTAATAATTTTCTTATCAAAAAAAATTCATAAGAATAATTTTTTCCCTTCATATTTATAGAATATGTTTAGGTGTGTGTGTGTGTTTAACGTAATTTTCTTCCCATGTACATAATATATATAATATTAAAAATATTGTTTTAAAGAAAAGAATCATTATTTATCTCTTCAATTGAAACCCATTTTTATTCCATATCAGTTATTAATAATAATTTTTCTAAAAATGTATATAATGTTTTATTATTAATTTCTAAAGTAATTTTATTTTTATATTTTTAAAAATATATTTAAAAAATACTATTATCATTTTTCAAATGAGTATATTTTATATTTTATAAAAAACTTGAAATGAAAATTAATTTTAATGTGTAGAGCATGAATGATATTTCATTTTGTGACGACCACTCAATTGTTTAAAGATTCTATTATACATTTTTGAGTATATTTTTAAATAAAATGATTTCAAATATATTTTTTGGAATTTTTAGTTTTAAAAATATGATTTCTAAATTGTGATGGTTGTTTCCTTAGTGATTTTTAATGGTCCTTTTATGTAATTTCAATTCAAAAATTACAAAAAAAAACATTAATGTTTCTTATTATTAATTTGGAATATGATATATTGTTTCAATACTTATTCTATCATTTGATGTTTTATATTTATGAAAAAAATATGATTACAAAACCAATTCTTTTTCCACAGGTTAGTTTTAATGAATTGATGATATGATTATTAAACCCATTTTATTTCTAAATGTCATAAATATTATTTTTTTTGGAATCATAATTTAATATTTTTAGTGATTATTGTCAAAAAAATACTTTTCTCATTATTTTGGGATCATTAATATTATAAATTACTCAAGGAAATGTGTTGTTTTTTATTTTACTCGAAATTTATTAAATATACATTGAAATTTATTTTCATCTAGATCAATATAATATGATGGTTCATATTCTTCTCTTGGGATATAAATTTCTGATTCCATTCACATCATTTCTATGATAGTTTTATGATTAATTTTTAAGATATTTTCTGCAAAACCATTTCATTTTCATATATAAATGAATCTATTATAGATTTAGGAAATGAAAAAATACAGGTATTTTTTTATGATAGGTTACTTGAACATTATTGATGAAAAAAGGATTAGGATGTGAACAAAATTTATTAAAAGAATTTTTATAATCTCTAATGGGTAGTTCAGTTATATCCCCCCAATACATTGAGTAATTTTAATATTGTTGTTTTCCTTAATTTTATAAAACTCTAACCATAAATGATTCATGGGAATCTTAGTGATCCTATATTGTTTTGATATTTTTTGTTTTGTATGGGTACAATTTGGCCAGGTTTACCGATATAAACTAGAAATTTAAATATTTTGTTTTTAACCCAAGATCTAGGGGTGAAGATTTGAGGATATTATTATTGGTACGAGATCGAGGTTTAGATAACTTCAGATATTATGGTTCCATCATGTGTTTTTAACTTAATAATTAAAGATACCATCACTGTCTTATAAAATTAAGTATGATAATATGTTCAAATGTATAGATACCCCTTTTAGTTTTTAAAATATGTGATTTTAATGTGAATAATGATATTTTGGTAGAAATTTAATTGGGTAGAAGTACAAGTAACACGTAAGAGTGTATTTTGATTTATCATCATGGATTATTCAAGAAGAATGCTATTGAATTTTATTGATCTATAATGAATGTTATATGATATACTTTGAGTTAATAAGATATTTTTGAATTCATATGGTGAATTATTTATGTAATTATTTAGTTTTATCTTTGGGTGTTATTATTGATCTTTTTATATTAATGTCATATTTCATCATATGAATGTTTATTCATTTTGGGTATAATATTTCCTTGTTCTCACCATTAGGTTTTAGTAAAGATTATAATAACTTTTTTAATATATTATATTGCTCTTGGTAAATGAGAATTTAAAAATTATAATTCAATATTTAAATATTCCTACACATAAATTTCAGTAAAAGATTATATAAAGGTGGAAGACAATTAAAACACACAACCAATGGATGAAATAATTTTTATAGATAAAAAGAAAATTCAGTAATTATATATTTTTATATTCATTGTCTATATGATAATTAAATATCCTGGAATTTTCGATGTATTATTTTTATTATAATATGGATTAATTTCGAGACCAACTGCTGAGACATCATGCGATTATGAGGCCTGGTGTGCCTGAAACTATTTCTAGAAATTAATTAAGAAATTTAATTTTAGGTGCACACAAGTTATTTGAAAAAGTCTAATAAGTCGTTAATGGATACTCCAATTAGAAATCCTATTGAACAATTGAGTTTGGATTAGTGGTTTTATCCTAGGTGCGACATAACTTTAGTCGGCTTGAATCATCTATAGAAAAAACAATAAAATGGAGTGATTATGATTGAATAAATTAGAAAAAAATTTATTTTTTTGACATATTAATTAATATTAAAAATATTGTTTTTTAAAAATCCCATGGATAACTACATAACCTTGGGAATATTATAAAATCACTAGGGAGAGAATTCAAAGAACATCTCAAGAAAAGGAATATGGAATTAGAGAAAAATGATTGATGAACACCATTTTTGACAGATCTCACCAATGACATTGATGTAGTGACATATCATCATCATTGAGTGATCCAAATCAAAGGTAGAAAGCATTAATTTTGGATTCTTTTCTCCGGTATTGAATTTTATAATGAACATGGACTAACCAATGAACATGTTGATCTGTGGTTTGATCGTAGCCTTACGATATGGGCTTTATTTCTGTGGGTTTTATTGGAAATTTTCTACATTTAATTTTTGTTGAGTAATTCTATTTTAGTTCTAACAGAAATGAAAAACAATCGACAAAAACATCGATCAAGGTTTGATCCTCGGTTTTATTCCTTATGTTTTCTATTCCCCTTTTTTTATGTGTGTTATTCGTTCTTCAGTGAATTTTTTAACGCATGATCATTTCACAACTTTTTATTGTCCCAATGAACTAAAAATAAAGATCCAACATCGGGATAACCTAAAGGATGTGTGATGGTGACAGAAATGGACGAATCAAAGTGATTTCAAGGAAACATTTCTGGGATTGGTTTGCATGAGGAAGAATTTATACCGATTTCTGAGATGATTGAATACTAGAATCCCATCAATTCGATGTTGTGGTGGTGATGTGTCCTTATATATGACAAATTGAGGCATATGGACCAATATAATGAGGTCAGGATCATCATCTGAAGCATGTAGGGGATGGACCAAACATTCTAGGAAATCCTAGTGAACACTACTTGTAACTCAGGGTTACATGGCATATGGCCACCACATAGTTGTGGCTATGTTTTTGGGAGATAGTTAAATGTCATGAGGCATATGAACCATGTCGCACAGAATTTGGGCTCTCTCCTAAAAATCTTTGTGTAAAGGGATGTCCACAAACAAGGGTAGGAGTACACAGGTGTGCTACACGACGTGTACTCCCCCAGTCGACATGGAATGGATCGTATACAGAGACTGCCTATGTACTATTACACAGACAGGGATGCATAGGCTGACACCATGTACCAGAACATTACCAGATTATATGGGTAGACCGTGGGTGGAAGGACATGATTTTTATTTCCTTAAACACACCATGTACCCATCTTCTACATGACTTGTTCTAAAGATTTAGGATGTTATACACGGGGAGTACCCAGGGTCAAGGTACATGGAAGATGACTCTACAACATGACGTGTACCACTTATTAAATGGATTGATCCACTTTTCCACCATATCTTGGATAGTTTTGGTTGGGGTTCTTTCCATTTTTCATTTCCTTGAAGTTTTGTGTGTATCATTTCGTACTTGTATGAGTATGATCCCTTAAACTGGACATCTTGGATAGAGTTGTTGGAATCTACCAAGAGGCTCGAAGTGTTTACTCTATAAATTATTTGTGCCCTATGTAGAGTCTTTGGTAATGACATAACCATATTAACTGAGAATCAATCCTTTACTTATCATCTTAATCCATATGGAGTTATTGGTATCACCCCATGGCCCTGGATGTGATTCTCATCTATTGTATCATATATCTCTTTAAATCTATCAGCATATATCTCACATGAATGTTCATGATAAACTATATTTATTTTATTGACATCATCTGTGCTATTAGACTTATGAGTTTGTTCTTATCGATGAGAGATTCATGGAATCATCGAGCTGAAGTCCTGGTGTTGGTATGAAATAGTAATGAATAAACATAGACTATGTGGTATGGATCAAGTATATCTAGTTTTCCTTTTTATATGTGACATAAACATATACTTATGTAGATATGGAATTATGTTTCCTTTTTGTATTGTTATTTTGTTTCGAGGTTTTCTACTGAGTAGTGTTATAATCACCCTTACAATGGATTTCCCCTCACCTGTCATGTCTAGTGTAGACGAGCGACCTTTTGATGGAGCCCAAGGAGGACTAGGAATACATGTAGCTTTGTGAGATCAAGTGGCTGAGGTGTTCCTATGACAATATATTGTACTCTTGATGCCTTTTTTATCAGTTGGACTTTGTGGTTTATAGACATCTCTGGGTGGGAGGGTATTCTAGCCCAGTTTACTTTACATTACCTTCCTGTCATACTCTGGTTGAGATATAGTGGTACACAATCATTTGGGTTCTTATTGGTTTTTACATTTCATAATTTTTGAGTTTGGATATGTGTATTTGTGTATAGGTAAATCATAAATTCCTACCATGTGAACGATATGGCTACTCAGTGCTAATCACCAACCCCTGACTATTTGAGGTAGGCTTCGGGAGTCGCAGCACGGGCCTCACTGGGACGAGTTGTAAAAGAGTTGTATCAGAGGAGGGTGATTCTACATTAGAACTTGGAGTCTATGATATTCATTTGTGGAAACAGTTTTAAGTGTTTCGAGTTTGTCTTTCAGACCTGGATCTTCTGTGTTGGTGTGGAGTCTGATGTATCCATACAGCAGGACATTAACCACGTTCTTTGCGTCTATGTACATGAAAACATTGGTTTCAGGTAAAATAATTGTACAAGTGTCATATAGGAATGGGTTTTTGTTCCATTACCTTCTTAAGTTAGCTCTCCATACATTCTAATTGATTGTGGTATATCATTTTTTCTAATTGGACTTACACGAGACATGTATCAGTTAGGATTCACTAGCTTGATCAAGAGGATGATCCCCTTAGTAATAAGGCTTCTCTATGGGGACCAGTTACTCATATTTTACCACCATGTGGTGCAATGGAAATAAAACGACCTACAGAGTAGTACATGGTACCATAAGTACTAGAGGATGAGCTAGTCAGATTGATTTCGCTTCATGAGTTTCTATAGGAGAAACCCCTTGGCTTATTAGTTGATCCCAACCATTAGGCTATTGAGGACTGGCTTGAAGGGGTGACAAAATTATACTATCTAGTTAGGAAACCAGCAGATCAGATGGTGGTCCTAGTTGGAATAATTCTACAAGGATCATCATGGTGATGTTGGGGTTTATTTACCTGATATTATGTTAAGGTGACTCTTTTATCGATAGTGTTTGGTCAACATTTCAGAGAGAAGTTCTCACAGTATAAACTAAGGGATATGCCTATCTAAGAGTTTCTACAGCTTTGGTAAGATGACATGTCAGTATCTGGGTATTCATCAAAGAATATCTTCCTATCCAGATACTCAATGGATATGGTACATGATCAGTACTTCAAGGCTCGTACTTTTGAGAAGGTTTTTTATAGAGACGTCAGATCCTGCATTACCCCTATGATAATTCCCATTTATGATGGGGTTCTTGAGAAAGCATCGTCCATTGATCATTTCATGGATAAGCACAAAAAACAAGTGGTAGTCATCTTTGGGTAGACATGAATTGAGAGATCAACAGTAGGGATCCATTGTCAATATGAGAAACATAGACGATGGATACTTAAAAAGTGGAAGACCCAAAATAGGATATAGGTATTTTAAGGCTCATAGGGGTCCAATAATCCTAGAAAGAGGTGGTGCTACTCAAGTGGTGGTAGGGGTAATCTCACTAAAGCAAGTACAACCTATCATATTGTTGATAGTGAGCCTATGGATGAACCATATAGGTAAACACAATAACATGATATGACAGATATTCAAGGTGGTGTACTTGGAAGCGGAGGTGGTAGAGCACCTAGAGGTGGTTGACGTTCTAACTTGTTACCACCACCAACACCACATAGTCCATGTCAGTCTCATAAAACCAGAGGATGTGGAAGGATAAACTTACATTCTATCATGTAAAATGACGTAGGGGATCTATGAATGATTTGAGGTATTATCTATGTCTTTTCTGCTTTAGCTACCCAATAGGATGAAACAAGTTCTAGTCATTCTTTTCATTCCATGAATCTTTTTATGACATGGTGATTATAGTTAGACCATTGGCTCGACCATCATGCTTAGAGACACATACTGGAGGAGGCACAATGATCATGAACTATTCCCAAGAGTGTGGCATGACTCTTAGAGGAGAGAGTTTTTGATGATATCTCTTGGTAGTGGAGTCGCGGCCGTAAAATGACCTTCTTAGTATTAAATTGCTTTGAAAATTCCATGATCATATTGAATATTTTAGATTAATTTTTTTGTATGTCCATAGTGATGAAACAAAATATATATTTTTTGGTGATAAGGGAATCCAGGGAGGACAAGGTGAACTCATGCATCAGATGGTGTAGCAAATTAATCATCATTTTTTTAGTCTGACCCTTGGTGAATTGGATGTTATGAGTTAATAGTTTCTTTAGTGGCATAGTATGAGGATTTATTTCTTGATGAGGTTCCTAGTATACCTCCCATCTATGAGATTGACTTCTCCCCTGATCTAATCCCTAGGATGGGATCGTTATCTGCACCATCATAATGAATAGACCACACTAATTTGAGGCTGTAATTGGAGGACTTAAAAAGGAAATTTTTCATGAGACCTAGTGTTTCACAATAGGAATCCCCAATTTTGTTTTCCAAAATCTCATATGTGATCTTGAGGATATGTGAGTATTATAGATTCTTGAACTAGGTAGAACATGTATCCACATCAAGGATCGATGTCCCCATTAATCAATTAAGAGGGTCACGATGGATCTTGAAAGATGACCTCAAGTAAAATAAATTAGGAGTCGTGGAAATGTTTGAGATGTTCTCAAATAGTGTGTTTGCTAATGGAAGGTGTTAAGTAAGTAGTAATCTACAATGCATCAAGAACTGGGCTTTGTTGTGTCCTGGTGTAGAGGAAAGTAGAGTTTGTATATGGTTCATTATAGTTGTAGAAACATGAGAAGAACTACGTGACCCATGACCTTGAGTTATCCAAGATAGTATTTTCATCGAATATGTGGAGACACTACCTAATGAGTTATAAGTGTATCATCAACTCTTATCACAATAGTTTCTTGTATATCTTCTCTTTGAAGGATCTAAACATCAGATAGAGGTAATGGATAGAGTTCCTACAGTATAAAAAATTTGATACCATCTATACTCTTATCAATGGGAATGTGGTGGAAACTTCTTTTAGCAGGATATCTATTTTCAATTACAGAATAAGGCATTAGATTAGTTAGTCTTGTTGCAATTATCCTTTGTTAATAAAGATGGAGCAACATACCTTCAGTCAATGGTTCTCACCCATCCAGACATACTATGATTCAAGGACGTCCAACATGAATATAATGACTATGTGACCCTACAAGCTATTTTATTCATATGTCATGTTCCTGATGGATTTTCAAAAAGTGAAGACCATGTCGTTATTTTTTTAGGATGCACGGTCTTTCTAGTGGATTTTCTAGAGAGGTTCATTCGGAGTCCCATAATACCCATTTAGAAATACATCCTATGGTAGAGAATATATACCAGGACCTATAACATTAGTTTTCATTTTCAAAAATAAATAAATAAGTGGTATAATTCATTTCATGATGCCTTACATTTCAGCAAGTGAAGGATGGACACTAGGTTCTAGTGGGTTTAGATCAACCCCGTATGGTTCCATAATTGATGTGAGATGGGGTATCAATTGACTTATTGATTGGTTTACCATTTAGTTTAAGGGGACATGATGACATATGGGTGATCGTTGATAGACCCACTTAGTCGTACCACTTACAAGCTATTCAGGAGAAAGGTTTGGTTGAGATCTTCAGCCGCCTCAATGTGTAGGTGATACTTTAACTCTGTGGAGTTCCATAGATAATTTATATAGATCATGATGCTCGGATTAAATTTTTTTTTTTGGATGGGATTGCAAGAGTCATTTAGGACCCAGTTATCCTTGAGAATAATGTTTCATAAATAAAATGACTGCTATAAGGAGAGGACCATTCAGGTTCTAGAAGACATGCTACAGGATTTCATGTTAGACATGGGTCGAAGTTGAGAGGATCATCTACCAATTTTGGAGTTCATGTAAAAAAATCATAAATTGCACCATTGTAATGGAACCATTCATAGATTTGTACAAGAGACCATGTAGTTCACCACTTTTTTGGACTGACCCAAGAGAGTCAGCACTCATGGGACTAGAGTTTGTGAAAACAACTATAGAGAAAGTGAAAATCATCTGAAAGTAGATGAAGACTACACTGAGCCATCATAATTCTAATGGTGATATGCATCAAAGGTAATTGTAGTTTTTAAAAGGAGACCACATGTTCTTATGGGTTTCACCTCTATTTGGATTATGGATATTTGGTCAGGTGGAATGTGATCTCCATGGTTTATCTGATCTTTTTAGATATCTCGTAGAGTTGGTATGGTAGAATACCACTTTGCTCTACCCCCCATTGATAGAGATAGTAAAAAACATATTCTATGTGTCACATCTCAGGAGGTATTTGCATGACCTATAACACGTCATCAACTAGGGGGAGCTGGAAATTGAGGATGGGGTGATTATTGCTAAGTACCTAGTAGAGATCGAGGATCATCAAGAGAGGATTTTTTGGGTCCACGATTCCATTGGTTATTTCTTTGTAGCATTACATGAATCGTTATGAGAAAACATGGGTGTCAGAGGATCAGAATCATTCTCAGTACCAGCATATTTTTTAGTAGCCTTTGAATTGGAATTTTGGGGATATAAAACCCCAAAGTGGATAGAATTTAATGTCTCTAATTTTTTTATTTATAATTTTTAAATATTATACATATTAATTTCGAGACTAGGAGATGAGACGTTATAAGATTCCAATGAACTGTATTCCCAGAATAATTTCTTCAAAAATATGAAACTTTTAAAAGCAAACATGTTCAGTTTTCCTAAAAAAGTGGAATAGCTTTTAAATGGATTCCTAGATCAATAATATGGGAAAAATAGAGTTCAGATAAGTGTATTTACCCTATATGAGAGATAACATTTATTGTTGTTGTCTTATGTAGAAAAAAAATAAAAAAGGATGTGATCATCATTAAATAATTTAATGAAAAAAATATTCTATTGATTTAGTGACTCACTTTAAAAATATCCTTATGCAGAAACACCAGGGTTAACCACATATCCTTGGGAACACCATAGATTTTATATGGAGGTACATGGATGAAAAACTCAAGAAAATGATGATTGAATCACAGATACATGATGGACTAATGAAACTAATGATGTATCTCAGAAGCAAAGGTGACAGAGCTATTGATCTTCATTAATGAGCGATCTAAATCAAAGGTAGGATTTATTATTGTTTGATTTATTTCCCCTTTCTTTAATTCAACAATGAGTCAAGAACAATCAAAGAACAAGTTGATATTCAATTAGATTGTAACCTTACAGGATGGGATTTATTTCCATGAATTGTTTTGGGAGTTTGATCTTGTGATTATTTGTTTTCTAATTCAATTGATGTTATAAACACAATGAACCACGATCAACACGAACATAGATGAAGGTCTATTCATCTTTTTTTGTTGTGTTTTCTATACCCCATTTCTCATGTGTGTTCTTCATTCATAAATTCCTGTATGAATGAATGAATGGTTTCCCTTCATTTCATGGTTTAACCATCCAAAATTGAAAATCCAACATCAGAATGACCTAAGGAAGGTGTGTTGGGGATGGTGACAGATAAATCAAAGTTATTTGAGAGAACCCATTCATCACAAAATTTGTGTTTTGTTGAATTAAAATGGATTTCAAAGCCGATTGATGGCCCAAAACCCGTCGATTCAATGTTTCAATGGTGGGACAACCCTTGATATAATGTTTTGAGGTAAATGGACTACCAGAACGAGGTCTGGATCATCATCCAGAGCGTGCAGAGGAGGAACATCACATTCTATAAAATTTTAATGAACACAGCATGTAACACAGGGTTACACGGCCTATGGCCCCCATAGTGCAGTGATTACAGTTTAAGGAGATAGTTAAATGTATCATTGATTGTGACCCCTATCACATGACATGGAGAAATTCCCTATAGACTTTTCAAATACATGGTAAGTACACTGACATTGGGAAAAGTACATTGTTTTCCTACACGGTGTATACACCCCCTCATGAGGTGGCCAGGACAATGTACATGGACTTCCCCATGTACTGATACTCGGAAAGAGATACATGGGTTTACACCATGTAATAGAAAATGGCCTGAGTACATAGGAGGAGCCCAAATTGAAGGACATAGTGTGTGACTCCTGATGCACGTCATGTACCCATCTTCCACATGACCTGTTCTAAAGACACGAGCTATTATATAGGGGATGTACCCATGGTCAGAGGACATGACACGAGACTCTACTACACACTGTGTAACCTATCTTACGTGTCTTGATCCATTGGTTCAATGTATCTTTTATCGGATTCATTACATATTTTTCCATATATCATTTCTGAGAAGGTTAGTTCATATAGTTTCCGACTCAAAGGATTTTGATCCCTTTAGAATGACTTTTTAGATTGAGTCGATGGAATATCCCGAGAGGTCCGCGGTGGATCCTCTATTCATTCTTCATTTTCTAGGTAGAATCATTGTTATTGACATGACCAACCTTAATGGGCATTAATCCTCTACATATCATGTTCATCTAGACTTATTTTTTGGTATCACCATATGGACCTGGCTAGGATCCTCATATGTTGTATCATATATCTCTTAATATCTACCAACATCTGTCTCTCATGAAAAATACCAAGGAAAAATATATATTTGATAGATTCCATCTGTGCTATTAGACTCATGAGTGTGTTCTTTCGGAAGAGTTATTCATGGAAACTTCAAGCAATGTTCATAGTCTAGAAATGCGGTAGCTATGACTTACCCTAGACTAGGTGGTATGGATTGAGAATAGCTAGATATTATTGTTATATGTGATGTAATGATATACTTATTTAGATCAGGTATTATCATTAGTTTTTGGATTACTTTTTCATTTATGGGTTTCTTAATAGGTATTTTTATACTCACTCTTCAATAGGAATTACTCGCACAAGTTGTTTCTTATGCCGATGAGCGGCATTTTGATAGATTCCTAGGAAAACCAAGATCGAATGAAGCTTTATTAGATCATCTAGTTGACTTATTCCTATGCCTACATATAGTATTCATAGTAACATTTTTAACAGGTTGGAATTTTTTTATAGGCTAATTTTGGTGGATTTTTATTCGGGTCTAGTTTACTTTACATTAATTTCCTGTCATACTCTTGTTGGGATATATTGGTACGAATGGATTTTGGTTCTTTGTGGTTTTTAAATTTAATCATTTTCCGAGCATAGAGTTGCTTGTGTGTTTTTAGGTAAATATAAAATCCTGCCCATTTTAGTGATATGCCTAAATAGTGCAAGCCACCAGCCCCTTGCCTATTGGAGGAGGGAATAGGGACTCACTGCACGAGCCTCACATGGACAAGTCATAATAGTGTACAAAAATCCTCTACTCTAGGAAATGTCTCTTAAAATAATAATTATTTCCTATTACCTTAACTCTTGGGAATTTATGTTCTTTTTAGTACTTCATTGTTTTATTGTTTTCTGGTCAATGATTGTCTCATGATCATTCACTATTTTTATTAATGTTCTCAAATTTGGAAACTGAGTTATATGTTTTTCTTGATAACCTCCATTTTTCTCTTACCATATTCTCTAAAAATAGATTTATTAAACCTTTTAAAAGATTGAGTTATTAACAAAGGTATTTTTTAATGTAAAAACGTTGATAACTAAGCTCACTATAAAATTACAAATTCTCAATTTATTAAATAGAGATAATGTTATTCTCTAATTTTTAAAATAAAAATATATTCAATAGCATATATAAAACACATCACACAGCTTAAATGAACAACTAAATATTTCGATTTAAATGTATTGATTAAACATATACACTAAATTGGGGGATATGAATTGAGGTAGTCAAATTACGAAATACATATACAATATTCCTACTCAATAAATTTTTACAAATTAGTTCATAGTAAATGGTCCCTCAAATTCCAAAAAATTCATTTTTTTATACAAAAATAATTTTCCTAAAAAATGATTTTTTAGGGAATATTATATTCAATTTCTAGCACTTAATGAAATATTATATTATCAAAATTTTATTATATTAGAATGTATAATTTTAAATTTATATTAGTATGGTATTTTGATTTTTTTTTCTGAAAAGAACAATTTTTACAAGAAAACTGGAAAAATTCTACTGATATAGAAATATATTGTTTTAGATTTCATTATTTATGAAGTCACACATTATTTATAAATTATTTTAAAATTTGATGAGTACATTTAAGATAAATATAATCGAATTAATTTCATATTAATTGACATTAAACTTAATTTTGATATAATAAAATGTTTATACAAAAAATGAATTTTTATTGAAAATTAATTTTCATTGCATTTTTTGGATTATTTTAAAAATAATTTATTCAAAAAAATGAAAATTAATTAAAAAAAATTATTCCATATTGGGAATAATAATTTTAAAATTGGTTAAATATTTTTTCACAATTTTTTTCATTATGATTAGTAAATATGGTAAATATTTCTCATCTCTGTAAGGTTAAATCGAATTATTAATGTTAAAAATATTGAAAGAAGTCTTTAAAGATTATCTATCACCAACCTTATGCCTATTGGATGGTTTTATTCTTCTCTACTCATATAATTTTAAAATATATGATAACATTATTTGATTTTTCTTTTGTAATTGTCTTAAAATTTTTAATATAATGAATTAATAAAGAAGGTCACAATCATTGTTTAAATTACTATAACTTTTCCATAGTGATAAAATGAAATTGTTTTATTAAAAAAAGATTTTTTTATTAATAAAATATATATTGATGATTTTTTTATTATTAGTGAAGAAGTAATTATTTTAAATACTTATTAAATTCCTACGCAATTCATTTACATGGAGTAGAAAAATTATATAAATACTTCAAAACAATTAGAATAATACATACTTATTGATTTATGAGTTACAATGAATTTTGTTCATATATATAACATATTAATTATCTTATAAAATTTTATATTCAATTTTTATTTCTATATTTATGTCTTTAAATTTGAACTATGTGAATAGTCATCAATGTGACATTAATAGTATTTTATTTTAACTAATGAAGTGTTAAATGTTTTAAATATCTAAAAAATATTTCTCTTTCCTTATAAATGGGATATGGTAAAAAATATGACATTTTCCATTTATGTTCCACTATTCTTTTTTTTAACTTTCTAATCCCCCATAGTGTAGAAAATATTATTATTATGGTAATCATTAATAGAGTTTACATTAGTTAAAACTAAGAGATAATGGTTAGTGCATCGCCTAAAAATTTTAAAAATATATTGAATGGGATAATTTTTACTCAAAATCATCATATACTATAAATACATCAATTAGTAGTTACCTAAAAAAGAAAATTAATTTATAATAAACAAATAATTTTGGTAGTTTCAATGGTTCTCCTCTCCTATATTATATTTGGACCCACATATACTCTATTCATCACACCACAAAAGCCATTAATCTTGAATAAAATCTACCAAAAACTATTCTTTGTAATTTATATATGTTACTGATGTGATGGAATTCTTAAAAAATTATCCCAAGGTTTCATAAGGAGTGATCCAAATGTGATTCTTGAAAGAGGTGGTAAACGTCTAGAAAGATCATTTCCATTTTACTTATTATTATACCTTCCTCAATTATGTCATTACCATTACAATATTATAACATCAATATCTATTATATTCTTTGGTTTTATTAGATTTATTTCATAACTATATTATATTCCTTTTCAGTCTTATGGGGAATGAAAACATCATGTGTGCATAAGTGTGGACTGCCACCCCCACTGAGTGATATGTTTCGATTCCCATTACCACCTAAAAATGATTATTATCATTATGGATGTGATAAATATATATTACATTCATAAAATAATTATTATTTGATAAGTATGATATGTTACTTATAATATTACACATCCATTTGTTAAAAAAATGATAATGTCTTTTATGTGTACATGTGAAATACTGCCTCGATGAAGCAATGTGATTTGATTTTCACATATTCATTTCATGGGAGATTTAAAAATTTTATTTTATGTATGAAAATATTAAATTTTTAATTATTATTTATTTGGATATTATGATACACTATAACATTTACAATCATTAACCTAACAAAGACATTTTATAATGATGAACTGAATATCCTCAATACACCCAACATAGAATTTACATATTATATAATTAAATTTATATTTCAAATAAAGGAAATACATTATTAATGATAATTTAATAATCCTAGATATGGTTATAAAACAAGTAAATAATTAATTTTTTTGTTATAAATTAATTAAATAATTTACGTAGTTTTTCAGGTTTCCATATGAGGGTTTTATAACTCAATTTCCATTCATTGGGTAGTAATTCTACTTTATCGACTAATTAATGCCATGATTTTATGTGATTTGACCACTTATGATGATATTTTTTATTTCCAATTTTTTGTAATATTATTTAACATAATGACTTCACTAATTAATTTTAACATCATTTATCTGATCTTAAAAAAATTTATCAATCTCGGCGTCATTTCATTGTGTCGTGTATTTTATTTTTCACGTACATTCTTTTATAAGGTATGTATGATGAATATTGAGATATTATATCATGAATGACTGCTTGATTGTGATAATTAATTTTCATTTGATTTTTTACCATAAATTATATGTTTATTAAAATGTTATAAATTTTACATGTGTTTTCAAGTTATCAATTTCAATTTTGTGAGACATTATTATTGGTATGAACTGAGTTTATTTTTTATGGTTTACTTACTAACTCATAGATATTTTTTATATTATAAATTCATATAAATTATGGTTATTATAATACAATGTTATGTTACTTTATTTAATTTATTTTTTATTCAATTATTACCTATATTCAAGGGATTCCCATCACAAAATTCCTTTTCTAAAACAAAATTTATTAGATGCACCAATATTCAATTATATGGTGTATAAACTAATTCATGACATGTAATAAAATCAATCCATATATTACTTCTTGTTTTCTTACATTAAAATTAATTTATGTTTAAAAGGTTAGTAAATGGTTTCATTATTGAAAAATGTAAATTAAAAATTTTTTAAGACTTTAAACCAAACTCTTCCTCCATTTAATATATTTTATTTCATGATTATTATTTTATAATCATAAATATTTTCAAAAAATTATTTTTCGTGACCTATGAGCTTATTTTAAAATGTTTTTAAAATGAAATTTCATATTTTTTTTCATGCCAATAACTTTTGAATCCCTTTACAAAAAATTAAAAACAATTATTATTTTTACCATTTACAACATGAACAGATATTCTCAACATCAAAGCTATTCTTTTTTTGAAACAACTTATATAATTAAATATGAACTTTTTAAATGAAAATACATTTCTCAAAATATTGGTAATTATTTTAAAATTTAATTAATTAAAAGGTATTTTCTCTTATTTTCCATTATGTTGGGTAATATTACGTAAGTGTTTTTCATAATTCTTTAAAACTCTAAACTGAAAACATCTTTTGGATTTTAAGCGGCCTAATATTTAAATTTAATGTTTAAAATTTTAAATGGATAAAATTTGTCCATGTTTATCTATATAAATCCATATATATAAAAATTATTTATTAACTATAGATCAGGGAGTGAACGTTTGGGAATGTTATATGAAGTTCTACGAAACATGCATATGTAGTTCATATTATCGAAAACCTAGAGTTCAATCTACCTCAAATGTTTTAGAGGGGAATTTTAATATCCTTATACGGGGTTGAAGATAGAAAAAACCCTAATATATTATCTTTGGTAGTTCCCTAATGTAATACTAAATAAAAATGTGGGGAACCTGTAATTGAAGGATTTTAGGAACAAAATATTACTTTAACATAGTGTCAGATACCATAATATGTGATCCCTGATGTAGATCTTTCTCTCATATAAGAAAGTTGTACTATATAGAACAGACCACATAACTTTTTTATGTTCATTATATAGGACCATAAATCATATAATTTATCTTCATATGACAAGGAATAATGTTTTCTCTCATTTTAAATTCATTCCATGAAGACCAATATCTTACAGAGTAAAATATTTTGATAAGGGAATAAAATCCCCTTTATATATCTAGATATTATGTAGGAGGGTGAAATTTATTCACCATGGTCCAATAATAGGTGTTAGATATTTGTACAGATATTAAACAAATTTACCATCCATTCAAAGATATTGGGTCTCATTGGGTGGCCTTCTCTAAATAGTGTCATTGTATTATAGAACGAATACAATATTGTGTTATTTACGGGTGGTATGACTAAGACCATTGCAATGTAATTTATCATTCGGTAGAAAACGAAATTATGATATAGTGGAACCCTATACATGATGAAATCAATTTTTCATAGGTAAAACATGGTAATCGAACTCCTAAAAATGTATGGATCTCATGTAGAAGAATTGACAATGATAGTTTTTTGTGCCTAGACTCAGGATAAAGAAACCCAATATCATAATGTACATTGAATAATTATGAATCCACACATTGATCTTATGAAAATCCCCATATAAAGATATTACTCTCAAATATGGGTTGGTGAACCTTCATTCTTATTAATTTGAAATCATTGAAAAATTAATTATTACAAAAATCATGTTATTATGTAGTGTAATTAATGAATTATGTGTAGGTGGTAGTTTACGTCTTACATGATGGTTTATATGTTGTGTAGTTTAACATTATGTTATAAGGACTGATTTTTTTTATTTATAGTCATTCATCCTGGAATTCTATATTTTTGCATCCATGGGTAGGACCTCTAGGGAATATGATTCATATATGTAGTATTTTACACCCTGATAAAGTAAAGATACACAATTTACTAGCCACATTTATGGGTGAATGACCTCATGAAAAAAGGTCAACTTTCACAGATATGGATTTTTTCCACAATAATATGAATTTTGGATTTAGTATGCACAAATTAGTAAATGTTATCACAATATATATCAATGAATATAGTGATCTATCCTCTAGGGATAATATGGGAAATTTGAATAAATTTTGTAGGTGTATTAAAGGTAATATATCATTGTGTCACTACATATCCTGAAACGTTTATAATCTACCAACATGTATTTATAATTCTCCAATCCTATAAAAATTTTAAAAAATTAGGAAAAAGGGATATAGTTAAATAATATAAATAAATGTAATAGAACAATCAAAGGATAATACTCATAATAAATAATATTTCACTACTTGTATAGGTTGAGGTTGCTTCATTTTATTGGAATTACCTAGAGGGACAAATCATGAATGAGAAGGCTCAAATAATTAGATAAAACATATGAAAGGATGATAGTTATTCATCTACATACTAGATTATGGATTAAAAACCACATAATGAGGGTTCTAATATTGATATGTTTCATATGTAAGGAAGGTGGTTCTTATGAAATTGACCAATCTATAAAGCATAGGGCCATGCCGATTGGAGAATATTTCACTACATTTAATATCATATGAAAAGGACATAGATAACCAATAATTTAGGTTTATTCGATGAAAACCATTTTTTTAATAACATTTTACTTATTTGGATCATATGAAAATTGAAATTTATTTTTCATAGTGTTGTCCTCACCATGGAAAACCAAATTAATTAATGGTCCAAACCACTATGAAAAAAATTTATGAAGGTTGGGAAATATTATCTTAAGATCAGTTTATATATAAAGAGATGTTTTTTAAGGATCTATCACTGCTGGAAATTAGATCTTTCCCAACGCTTCTATACCAACGGTTTGCAAAAACCGTTGGTATAGGTCCCCTTTCCCAACCGTTTGTCCAAAACGTTGGGAAAGGCCCCAAAATTGGCCACTTTTCCCAACGGTTTGGCCAAACCGTTGTGAAAGGCCCCCAAATTGGCCGCCTTTCCCAACGATTTGGCCAAACCGTTGGGAAAGGTCCCCAAATATGACACCTTTCTCAACGTTTTGGCCAAACCGTTGGGAAATACCAACGGTTGTTAAAACCGTTGGTATAGGTCTATACCAATGGTTTTAACAACTGTTGGTATAGGTACTTTCATTTTTTATCAGACCTTCGTACCGAGAAAATTATATAAATCAAAATTTAAAATATTTATGAGAATACATATATATATTTATGTAATTATGATCACAAAAGTCATGTTAGGTTAGTGGTTGAGTCGTTCAATGATAAACGAGGTGTCCTGGGATCAAATCCCAGCGGATGTTTTATTTTTGGAATTTCTATACCAACGGTTCCATTACCGTTGGTATAGATTTCATATTACCTACACCAACCGTTTCAAAAACCGTTGTCATAGGTCTATACCAACAGTTTTTAGAAAACCGTTGGTATAGACCTATCCCAGCGGATTACTTGGATACGGTTCTCTAAATCGTTGGTATAGGCTATACCAACGGTTTGGAGGCCTATACCAACAGTTCAAAACTGTTGGTAAAGGTTAGTTTTCCAGTAGTGCATGTATCTATTAATATGATATTTATTGGATAAAATATTAACTTAATTCATATTAAGGGGAGGAATCAAAATATTAATGGAAACATTTGCAGCAAGGAAGAGTGGGTGGGGGTTAAATATAATATATATTTAGTACCAATATAGGAGATCCAAGCATCAATAAAAATATTGAAATGTCACTAATCTCTTGATGTTTCATTCTAGAACCTTTTTCATAGTATTTAATAAAGAGACAAATCCAAAAATTAATATTGGGTTCTATGACGAAAAAAACAAACTGGAATTATTGTGAATGAATATGAAGTCAGTTCTAATAAAAATTATCGAATTTATTAACATATGGAAATAAATCCACACATAGATTTTAATTATAAGTGATGCATCATAACATTATAGAGTGTGATGTAATAAAAATCGAAATTAATGATGGTACCATACGTAGAGAGGATAAAAAACATTATATAATTTGTGAAAAGGCCTAGTAGAAGCAACTATGTACCCTATGGTATGAGAATAAAGCCACGTTTAGTTATGGTTAAAGTATGTGATATCCAAGTGTATTTTCTAATATAATAATACTATAACTAAAATTAATGACTATATACAAATTTTTTCCTTAGATGATATAAAATCATGTCGGTATTTCGAGGATAAAGTATTATATTTTCACTACATGTCCTGTGATATATGAATTGAGATTCATGTATTTTTTTAAAATTGAATATTTTTAACATTTTTCTTATCTAATTCACGAAAGAAGGAAACACACACTGAAAAATCATACAAAAAACTGGATCTCAAGAATGGAAAATAAGTCTCACAAAGCTTCTCAAATTCTTAGGGGGGTGGGGCATGGAGGACCTTATATTGGGAAACTAGTAGTATGTTTCTTCTCTATATACAAAGTGTTTATCAATCATTATAATCAATGCACTCGATCAAGAACTATAATATTATTTTTTCCTTTCTTATTTTGATAAATTTGATGAAATTATATGATTTCAGATGCTTCACATTGGCTCATGTATACGGTATTTCAATACACATAATGGCGTTATACATCTTGTGATAAAGATTGAAGTATTGTGAAATTTAGTTTCATGCATTTTGGATAGAAATGGTTCATACTATTTAGATTCATTCCATAAGTATTATAATAATGAATGTTAACAACATACATTGAGGGCATGTTTAAAATAATTTTAAGTCATATGGAATAGACATCTATGACATAATTAATGTTTTTTAGTTCAGATTTTTTAATAAAATCGAACATATTATAGCTCACATTGGTTTATTATAGTATATCATCATGTTTCTTGGATATAGAAAACTGAATATGTTGTTATGAATTATATTTCTTGAAAATAATTTCATTGGTGGTTTTCATGATACGCTACCCATATTTTTGTCAAAGAAAAGTATCCATTATATTTTAACTAGTGTATAGAGTAACGACCTTCCCATTATTATTTATGATTTAGAGGCACCTACCTGAGATTTATTATATTTTTTAGAAACTATACACTACAATGTGAAACCTAATCCATATTTAATATGGTTTCAATTATCATCATAGTCTATCCACTCTTCAGTTATAGTTTCATAATCTTGTAAATAAAATCTGGAGTTCTATGGAATGATATTATAATATAATGTTTTATCATATAGAAATTCATCCATCCATCCTAATTCATAGTCAATATAGGGAATGAATAAATTCTTCTTAATTTAATTTTATCCATTATTTTTATTCAATACCTTATTTGAATCAAATTTGATATTTAATTCATCCTTAGGTATCTAAAAGGCTTTCTAAAATCTTATAATGATAGCTTGGTACACTACATCAATGTAAGTGACACCTAATAATAGAAAGGATTAGGGAATTATCTATAGTGACCCTTTCTTTATATACATTTAAAATAGATAAAATTTGTGTAATACTTAAAAAATTATAAAACCCAAAGTCCATCATAGTCTAGTACCTTTGGAAACATTGATTCCTAATAACTAATACATATGTGAGATACATTATCTTCCACTAGGTTCATCTTGACTGGCACCTTTCTCAAACACATCAAACATAATATATATCATTATAACCAGGGGAAGGACATAAAAAATAGTTGAGATTAACTGCTCTCCAAGGGTAAACATGGTTGATATGTAAGCATAATCATGAGAATTATGGTATAATAACATGATAATAAATATAAAATATCATACCCTTCATATCAAATATCATATACATGAATCATCGAATAATTTATTGTAGGTCATTAGACATGAATCACAAGGATATAAATAACATAATCCATAAAAGTGTAACATAGTAATAAAAGATGTAATTGTGGAATAAACAAAAGAAAATAATATAATTCTTATAGTGTCCATGGAATATATTCCAATACCATTATGGTATTAAGTGTTCACTCCCCATATCATCTTGGTAGTCATAGTTCACTCCCATTTCCATCATAGTACCGTGAGATCACTCCTCATACCAACTTGGTATTCGTATTTCACTCACATGGACATCATATTGTCAAGGTTCATTCCAAAGACCATCATACTATATCTCATTATATATAAATCTTCACCATTTTAATTGGTATGAGACATAGGTCCCACCCATATTATAGTGAAATATTACATACATGTGCAATACGATCATAAATAATCATATCATAACCCATGAAATGAAATTGGTATTATAAACAGGTAATTATATCATAACCTATGGAAAAATACATGCTTCATAATAATTTCATCATAAACATGTCCAATGAAAATAAGTGGGTTTCAAAATAATTTAACCTGTAAAAGAGATAAAGGATTTCAGAAACAACATTACTTTAAAAAAATAACCCATTCAAAGAAACAATATGAATGAAAACAATGAATAAATATCCACATAAATTAATGAGTAACAACAACCAATGTTACCTGAAATGGGAAATAATTTTTAAAGATATTTTAAAATCATCTCCTAAGTAAAATATCCTCTTGTCCTTGAAAACACTTATAAAAACATAAAACCTTATGAAAAAAAATATTTATGAAAGTAACCATGAAAATTTTTAGAGGAATAATTTGAAAAAATAAAATGTTTTAAAAATCCTTTTTCCATGAAAATTTTATTAGAATATAATTGGGATACATTTTTGTAAACATGGTTTTTAAATAAAATACATTTCTGACCAAAGATGGATATGATCATATATAATATAAAACATTAAGAGAGATGATCAGATTTTACATAAAACATTATTTAATTACCAAAGAGTGGGAAAATAGTACTAATACATGAGGATATCATGAATAACCAAGATATAAGAAAATTAATGAGTGTTATTGAGATACTGACAGAGATATTTATTTAATTGAATCATAATCATAAATAATCTCTAAAAGTGATTAGATTATTTCCAGAAACTCTTATCACCTTGTAAGTTGGGGTCATACTATCCTTGTAAAAAATTAAATTAAATTAATCATAAAATATAATTAAAATAATGAGATGGATGATATATAATATTAAATTTAATTATATACACATCAAAATAGAATTTAGGTTCATAAATAAACAAGATTCTCGAAGAAGGAAAATTGAGAAAAAACTATTTTAAAGAGTCTAGAACTTTTGAAACATAAAATCCATGAAAGAATGATCATATAATGATTATGTGAAAAAAAATATAATTATAAGATACATATAATAAATTAATGGATTGAACATACAACACATCAAATAATTGAGTGATTATTCATTCTTATTTCTTACAAAAATAAAAAGTGAGATGAAATCCCCTTGCCTTGTGCCTTTAATCTCATTATACTAATTCAAAACACCTATAAATTAAATATTAATTTATTATAAATCCATTTTCAAACCATGTTATTATATATAATACTATATATGGGTTTATTGTAACCATATATTACCCCCTTGTTAGTAGTCATATATTAATGTTTCACAACATGTAATATCTATTTTGTTCTACCCATGGGTTCAAATTTGTTAAATCTTTGGTCCTTACACTTATATCATGATTAAAGATTGTAAGAAAAGATATAAATATCAGGTATATTCATTATATTCTTGTTATAATAATATATATAAAATGTAAGTATGAAATGTAATAAACCATTCATGGAGATGGAAATTCATACGTATGAATTAATCTTGTTTCTATTTTTATTATCATATTAAAAAAAAGATATTTATATATATATATATAACTTCACTATAGAATAATTATAATTATATATATATACCATATAATTTCACATAAAACTTCCTAAATACATTCAATTTAGTTTTTGAATGAATCACATCGCTCTGAGAGGCTGGTAGTCCGCACTTGTTCAAATGAAATTTTCTTTTTTACAGCAATGGAATGTAAAAAATATGTGTGTTTTAAAAGGAATAAAACAATTAAAAATGTAATAAATGTAATATATTAATTATATAAACAAGTTTATAATCATAATTTCCACCATGAGTGGAGGTGAAGGAAAAATGAACAATCATCATTTAGTGAGGTGGTAGTTCACCGTACATGTAAACAGTTTGTTCATTACACATTAAATGGAATACTTTATATGTGAATGTAAAACCCTTAAAATAAAGAAATAATAATATATTTAATATAATTATAGTGTTATACAATAATCAACTAACTCTATTGGTGGGGTGGATCATGAAAATAA
The DNA here is from genome assembly GCA_963277665.1 of Viscum album. Classification (NCBI taxonomy): domain Eukaryota; kingdom Viridiplantae; phylum Streptophyta; class Magnoliopsida; order Santalales; family Viscaceae; genus Viscum; species Viscum album. Next base: position 47,560,036 of record OY728143.1, on the reverse strand, counting down.
AATAAATGTGCTTGAGATGAGATAGTGCCTCTGAATCAAGTAAATCCTTTTGGTTTTCACCAAAGGGATTCCAAAGATGACTTTCTGCCCAAAGGTAGAATTAAAGAGGATATAAGGGGTGTTTTAAAGATTATTTGGAAGATATTTTATATACCTTTGTGGTTTTAGAGGTGTGATGAAGAGGTAGAGGTGGTGGCCATTTACATAGAAGGAAAAGGACACACTTAGCATTTTTTTAAACAAGTTTGGCGATCCCTGGTTTTTTACAAAACTAAAGTCATAAAAATAGACCAAAACAATAATTTAAGGTTCATTTATGAATAAGAGTTTGAATATGGGGTTTTTATAACTGTATAATATGTTTTGGGTCATAAATTTAATGTTTAGTTCCTTGCTAACATAATTTTTCTCTTAATATTTGTAATTAATTTTAATCACATTCACTAAATTTTTTGGGAAAATGATTTTTGAACATATTATAATTTATATATTATTAATATTCCATATTTGGATTCAATTTCTCCAAATTATTATTCAATATATTGCATAAATTAATTTAATATTAATCCCCCAGTCTGGTCTACAATTAGGGTTTTTAAAATAAAAAGATTCAAAATATTGTTAATTATTTATACCCAATTTCAAAGTGATCTTTATTTAAATGAACTAAACTAGATTAATTTATAAAAATATAATCTAATTAAACTTTAAAAAACATTAAATATAACTTATTATTGTAAATAAATCAGACAATAAAGAATTTTTGAATTAATACTCGATACTTTTCACTATTCATCCAAATATGACATTTATCGGATTAATCCCAAAAATTATCCTTAAAGTAATTTCAATATTATAAATTAAAAAATAATGTATATTTTATCATATTAAAATATTAAATGTGTTTAAAATTAATTTAATTATTTTTCACAGAAGGTCATTAAAAGCATTTCATTTTAAATAATTGTATTTTTAGTCATATAAAGACATTAAAAAAATTATATTATTCATTAACAATATGATATATATATATATATATAATAAAAAATATTTGAAAATTAGTTATTACTATTCATATAACTATGTTTAATGGATATGTTATAATTATCTCATTTAAATAATTACAATAATAAAATGATGTTTCCTTGGAACATTGGTGTTGCGTGTAACATACACCAATTTAATTTTTCATTTAACATATGAAAATTCAATGTTCAGTGTAACATATTCCAAGTCGATATTACATAAATCGAGCTGGTAAAATTTGAAAGGAATTCTTGACATAGTGCATTTCAAGACCTAAATAATAATTTAGTTTATTTGAGAAAAATGATATTTAAAAGCTTTAGGTGTTACATAACCACCATTATGGTGGAGATAAGAACATTTACAAAGACAACATTGTTGAAATTTGGATTCCTAATTATCCAGTCTAGAAAGAGTCTATAAGATCTATTTAAATACATTTCTCAATCCTATGGGTTTCTCAAGATAGAGAAAATATAAGGACCCAACCTTAAAACATTAAGTAATTTTGAATTAAATGAATAATTCACATTGAGGATCTTTCTAAGTTTAAATTTTAAGAGAATTAGGCCATAACAATTACATTACATCTCAAAAATTAAAAGTAGACACTTCTACACAGTTTCCATTTTTTTTATAAAATAAAAACACTTAAAAAATATTTCATCTCTAGTTTCTTGTTTTAAACAACATGACTTTTCCTTCATCCCATAATTGACACTATTCATATTTATGTCATATGAAAATAAAATTCAAAACATGGGGTGAGCATATTAAGGGTTATAAAATAATGAAAGAAAACATTTGTTCATCAATACATACATAACATAATCCCTTTAACATACCACGTGAAATCATATGATTTACGAATAACATATAAAAAACGTAAATAATAATGATAACTTATTGCATCCATATCATACTTAGATTGTAGCTATCAAAACTACATAGGGAGTTATGTTGGAATACCCATCATATTATATTCCATAAATCTCTTGGGAGAAACATTAATGTTTACCTCTGTCACATTAACCATTTCATTGGAGAGCTATCTCGGGCTCACCTGCCCTAGGTTTATCACGGAACCACCTATATATGTAAATACTACCCAAGAACCAAAACACATAAAACAAGAATAATGGAAAGATTGCATTTCCACATTACAAAAAATATATATCATATCAAGATATGAAATAATCAATGATTTCCCAAAACCATTTTCAATACCAAAATACACAAAAATGGTATATGGTATCTATTTTCTTTTTAAAAAAATACAACTTATTAAGGATTCCAAAGATCAAATAATACTTATCGCGGTGGAAAATGTTGTTTTTACTGCTTACATTAAAAAGAAACATTCTTTATTATCATTTAGAAAAACGAATCATAGAAAACTATTCCCTATTAATTAAATGAAAATTCAATGGTGTTTAGAACTGTAAAATAGAAAAATCTGTATAAAACAAAATATGCCTCAATGAAAGAAGATTGAGAGGATGTCCGTTACCTCGTGTCCAACTTGACCCATTCAGTCTTTAATATCTTGAATAATACACTACATATAGTTTCTACTTTTATAAGAACCTTTTTCAGGTTTATTATTTCTTTTATATCACATATTACCATGTTATAAACAATATATAATCATTTATTTTAATAATGATCATTTTGTCGATATTTGGTACATGAGTCAAAAATGAACTTATATTTACAAGTTGTACATGTGGTCAAAGGTCCATTATATACAAAATGATATTCATTATTTAAATATCATATATATCATATATATCCTGTATATATATATGTATTTATAATATTACATAACATTTGGAGATATGAAATGAAATGCACAATTCCTGAAGACGGTAAGTCATACGTACGCATAAACGCTACATTCATTTCTATTTTGTATTAAATTGAATGAAAAATTAATGATACATAGTTATATTATAATTCCAATATAATATCATATATAATTTCAGTAATGCGGTCCTTTATACGTTCCACGTATGGCATGAACGGGTCATATCACTTTGAGGGTAGGTAGTCCACACTTCCTCAAATGAAATTATTGTGTTTACCCATTATGGAAACCATAAACTTACGACATAAATAAAAAATACAGAAGCATATAGACAATATAAATAAAATATATATCACATATAAATATATAGATATAATAATGGCCACCATAAGATGTGGTTGGAGATATTCGAACAATCATCATTTCATGAGGCAGTAGTTCTTCATCCACAGAAACAGTATGTTCGTATCAATTAGATGGAGGTGTGTGGAAGTGTAGTTCAAATAATTATCATAAAAACAATATATTTTATTTTGAATACTTATTTTTTTATAAATTAAAGGAATAAAAATAATTTAGGGGTTTGGAGAAGTAAAATAATAGAAAAGAATTTAAGAGAAGTTGTAACCTTTAAATCGGGTAACTCCTTTTAGATTGAACCAAAAGTATTTCTTGAAGTGCCTTATGCCTATATTAATGCTTCTATGTGGAAGATAGGGATTTACGGAGATTAATTGGGTAGAGTTTTGATAATACAAAGGGCTTTATATGTGTGAGTAATAAGTTAGATGTGAGGGTTTTTTATAAGGGGGGAGGGGCTCTTTGGGAATGTTTTAAAATATTATTTTATTATATAATGATTTTAGGATTTTAAATATCAAAAAATTATTAATTTTGAATTTAATATGACTATTGTTCGAAATTAAATCATCCAATAAGAATTGGATAGGTTTTGGATTTTGTTTTAATTTTTATAATCTAATTTTTTTAAATCATTTATTAAGGAGGTAAACACTAAATCATTGTTGTGTAATAAATAATTTTATTTATTTCATATCTAAAAATTATAAATAAAATACCCTGATGTTGGAATAATTATGATATTTCTAATGAATAATTATAGTAAAATTTATCAATTCTATAACCTCACATTAAAATTTTTTTTTGTAAAACAATATATGATTGTGATTTTTTATTTTTACATTAAATATAATGTCATAAATGTCATTATCTTACCCAAATGGCTTTCGAAGACCAAAAATCTCAGTTGTGGATTATATTTTTTATCCATGACTCGTATTATTAGGTATGTACATATGTTAAGGTAATTTTATATTATTATACTTTTATTTTTCCCATGAAATGCCCTATTTACCTTTAACTGCGGTAAATAAAAGTCAAATGTTACTATTCACCATAAAGTACTTTCATATTATTGAACCAAATTTTACATATTTATAAAAACCATTTATGTCTGATTTTTTAAATTCAATTCACAGAAGTGATAAAATTTCATTTAAATGAAAAAGTTGGTTTTTAACTACTACTCAGTGTTTTCACTATTCATCTAAAATTGAAGGTTTTCATAAAAATACAAAAAATTTAGCCGAAGATATATTTGATATTACGAATTCAATAATGATGAATATTTTACCAAATTCAATATATAGAAGTTTCATTAATTAATTTAAAATTTATTCTCCTTGTCAAAACAAAAAGTGTTTTTTGAGAAATAATAAATATCAAAAGATTGACACTTGTTTATGTCTAATTTCAATTTTAAATTACTTCAAATGTCCAACTTTATATTAAATGGTATAAATATAATCTACTTAAACTTTAAAACCAATTAAAAATTTAATCTAACCATATAAATAAATTATATTAAAAGGCATTTTTGAATTAAAATACATATTTTTTCACTATTCATTAAATATGATCATTATCAGAAAAATACAAAATTTCATCCAAAGTAAAATATGATGTCAATATTCTAAAGAAGAATATTATTATGTCAAATCTAACATATAAATGTGAGAAAAACTTGATTTAAAATGGTTTTTCCATTAAAAGGCGGAAAATTGACCTTTTAAAGGATATTAGAGTATTTATCAATAAAATTGAATTTATTCAGAATTTAAGCCTCTAAATTTTATTGGATAAATGTGGAAGAATTTTACAAACATATATAATCATATGGTAGTTAGTTGTACTTATTCCTACCAATACAACGGTGAGGCGTTAACTACCATTTAAAATAATATTATATTATTATTTTTAAATATGACCCAACTTTGTGTGCAATGTATGATTAAAATAAACCCATTGCTGCTTATAAGGTATGTCATCGAATATAGTATCCCCTTTAAGGTATAATTAAAATTTATTTCACAAATATTATTAAATATAAAAATTTATTATTATTTCTTTACTTGGGATGTTACATCCTTCACCCATTTTGGAAATTGGGTCCTTGTAATTTTTTTCACTTATAAAAAAATTGGGGGTATTTATCCCTCATATAATTTTCAGATTTCAACATTTCCTCTTCAACCATATGGGCTTTCCAAAATACCTCTACTTGATAAATTACTTTATTTGGCAACTCTTTCTCTCTTCGGTCAAGAATCTTGACTGGTTTTTTCTCATGATATATATTCTCTTCCAACTGAACTACCTCTAGGATAAAAACATAATATGGATCTGATATATACTTTCTCAACATTGAAACATGAAAAACATTGTATACGTAAGATAAACGTGGAGGTAAAGCCACTCCATAGGCAAAAAATCCATCATTCTCTAGGATTTCAAAAGGTTTAATGAACATCAAACTCAATATTACCTTCTTACCAAAATGCATCACATTTTTACTTGGAGAAACTTTGAGAAAGACATGATCGCAAACCTCAAAAAAAGATCCTTCCTTGGGTTATCTGCATTACTTTTCTTCCTACTCTGAGCTATTTTCATGTGCTTCTGAATCAGCTAAATTATTTTTTTCATGTCTTCTACCAATTCTATCTCAATCAACTTCCTTTCATCTACGTCATCCCAAAAAGATGGTGTTTGACAATGCTTCCCATATAATGCCTCAAAACATAATCATTATCAATGTTAAAATCAGGTAACATACCCATATGAACCAACTCTACCGTTTTATGTAACTCACTCTCTTATTTCTGCGCTTTCCTAATTTTGTTTGATAGAGATGATTTTATTTACATCTGAAACAAAACAAGGAAATCTTATGCACCAACAACTTCTATACCAATGTTCATCAAATATTTTATCAAAGGATCTTATTCCAAATGTAACAAGGTTAATGTAGCATTAATTTTTCGACTAAAATCATAATCCACATTATTTCCCTTTCTAGGATGGTAATGAATCGTGCAATAAAAATCCTTTTAATTCCATCCATATCCAATTTATCATGTTTAATTCTTTCTCTATTATTATATACTTTAAAATTGTGTGTTTAGTTTATATTTCACTTTTTACTCCATACATATGATGCCTCTAAATTTTTAAATAAAAAATAACAGAAGATAATTTCCAATCATGTGTATAGTAATTTAACTCATGAGGTTTCAACTGACGTGGAGCATAAGAAATTACATAATTTTTCTACATAAGGACACAACCAACTAATCTCAATGAATCATCACTGTAGATAAAAAACTCACCACTTTTGGAAGGCAGTTCCAAAACAAGATCATTCACTAATCTTCTTTTCATATCTAGAAAATAATCTTCACATTCTTTTGTCCAGATGAACTTAACACCTTTTCGAGTTAATTTAGTCAGTTGTCTAGATAACCATGAAAAACATTCAAAAAACCACCAAAAATAACCTTTCAACCCATGAAAACTATGGATCTCTATTATATTTGTTGGTCTCCTCCATTATTTAATAACATTTGTTTTATCGGGATCAACCGTTATTCCATTTTTAGAAACAATGTGACCATGGATTGAAAATTGTTGTAACCAAAACTCACACTTTCTGAATTTCCCATAGAGTTTATTTTCCTTTAATTTTTTCAAGACAACCTTTAAATGACATTGATGTTCCTATTTAATTATGGAATAAACCAAAATATCATTAATGAACATAAACCCAAACGTATATAATAATTCCCAAAAAATTCTATTTATAAGATCCATGAATATGGAAGGTGCATTGGTTAACCCAAAAGGCATAAATAAAAATTTATAATGTCTATATAATATATGATACACAATATTTGGAATTTCTACATCCTTAACATTCAACTGATGGTACCCCAACCACAAGTCAATCTTTGAAAAATACTTTGATTCCTGGATCTGATTAAACAAATCTTCTGTATGAGGCAATGTATACTTGTTCATTATACTGATGTTATTCAGTGCTCTATAATCAACGAAAAGTCTCATTGAACCATATTTCTTTTTGAAAAACAAGACAGGAGCACCCCATGGTGATGTTCTAGGTTGAATGAAACCTTTATCTAATAACTCCTGCAATTTCGTGTTTAACTCTAAAAGTTCAATTTGAACCATTCAATAAGAGGGTTTTGAAATTGGCTTAGCATCAAGAACTAAGTCAATAGTAAATTCATCATCCTTATCAGGTATTATACCAGGAAACACATATGTAAAAACATCATGGTACTCATTTAACACTGGAAAATCATTAATCTAAATAGTTCTTTTGTTTTCAACAATATGTGAAAGGTAACATTCATTTCAATATTTTACTATTTTCTTTGCTTCTTGATATGTTTTCAAAAGTAAGGGTTCATTCATGTACACAAATTGGAAATATTTCTGAAAATAAAACTCTTTAGCACTGCTGTCAATCTTAGAATGATAAATGGAAATCCAATCCATAGCCGAAACAACATCCAACTCTATTAGTGAAAAAACAATAAGTTTTGTAGGTAGATTCTTTTCGCACACAACGACTGGTAGTTTCGTACAATTTCTTTTTGTCTCAACATTTCCCCTTAGTGTTTTTACCATTAGTTTATAATTCATATCTTAATATGGAATTACCAATTTACTATAAAACTTCTCAAAAATGAAAGAATGTGTAGACCCTGACTGAAACTACACATTGTCATAATCTGATGAAACTAACAGTGTGCCTGATACTACTTAATTTTATGGGCCAACATCTACTGAAGTAGCTGCAAAGGATTTCACCACCGCACTCTACTTGTAATATGGTTTTTTCCCTCAGTTGAGTTCTTCATTAGACACTCATTTCCATAATGACCCATTTTATTTCATATAAAACATTGAACAAATTATAAATCTTATTTTTTCATACCATTATCTTGATCTTTTTCAGTGCTATTATGAGCCATATGTCCCATTTTAAAACATTTTTAGCACTTACCATAATTCAAAAGACATTCACAAGCATGATTTTTACAACAATTTGCACAAACTATAAACATAAGTTTCTTACCATCATACTTTTTTTATGATTTCTTCCCTTTCTTATACCACCTCGACCTTTTATTCTGTTGTTTTTCAGAGAACAAATGATCATCGAAAAAATCTATTTCCACCATCTCTGAACATCAAACAAGTTTTCCATAACATTTGAACTCACAAGAAGCTAAATCCCTTTGAAACATTAGCATTAATCTTATGTAAAAGTAATTGATTTTACTATCAATATCTCATATGAATTTTAGAGCATACCATGCCAGTCGAGAGAATTTTGCTTCATAAGTATCCACTGAGTCATCATACTACCACAATTCCATGAATTTGTTTCCCATCCTAAGGAGAACCACCTTAAGAGAATATTTTCTCTAGAAATATAACCTTGAATTAATCCCAATCAAGATCATAAATATCCTCACTATCCCTGGTATTTTTCATGATCGACCACCACAGATCAGTTGCACCTTCAAAATGGTAAATAGAGAGTCTAACCTTATGATGTTCTGAACACCTAATGACATGAAAAATCTTATCTAGTGCTTTAATCCACCCTCCAGCTTGAACAGGGTCAGAAGCTCCTCTGAATTATGGGGGATGTTGCCTCATGAAATTCTCCACTACTACATGTTCCTCTTTGGTTGATTTGGATGATCTCATGCATGGATACCACCACCATTAATAGACTGATTCAACTATTCCATCACTGCAACAAAATGTTCAGTTTCGATTTAGACAATCTCAGGTTGCTAATTTGGATGTTTTTCTTCCTCCTGATGTTGTACCATCATTTTTGTCATGTTTCCTCTACGGAAAACCATTATGAAAACAAAAATATCCTAAGTGAAGCAACATGGTAATCTGGAAATACTATATCATTAACATAAATTAATTTATTGATATTAATTTAACAATACTCTAACTCCTAATGTTTTCTAAACTGGACTTTGATACCAACTACTGGAACCCAACCTTAAAACATTACATAATCATGAATTCAATTAATTATTCACATTTTGGATCTTTTAAGGTTTATAGTTTTAGAGAATTAGGCCATAACTATTACATAAAATACTAATAATTACAAAGTAGACACTTCTACTCAGTTTCCAAATTTTTCATAAAATAAAAAATCTTAAAAAAAAGAGACTTGTCTAGTTCCATGTTTTAGACAACATGACTTTTCCTTGAGCCCATACTTGACCCTATTCATCTTTAAGTCCAATGAAAAATATTTCAAAACATGGGATGAGCATAAAAATCATATTAAGGGTTATAAAAAAAAGAAAGAAAATATTAGATCATCAATACATACATAACATAAGCTCTTTAACATACCTCATTAAATCATAAGATTTATGGATAACACATAGAAAACATAAATATTAAAGGTAACTTGTGGAATCCATATCATACATACATTGTATCAATCACAATTACATAGGGAGTTATGTTGGAATACCCATCACAATATATTCAATAAATCACTTTGGATAAATATTAAAGTTTACCTCCTTCATGTTACCCAATGCAGTGTAGAGAAATATTAGGCTCAGGCGCCCTAGTTTTATTATGTAATCACCCATATACGTAAAAAAATCCCAAGTATAATAACACATAGAACCATAAAAAAATGAAAGATAACATTTCCATATTGCAATCACAACATATCATTTCAAGATATTGAAATAATCAATGCTTTCTCAAAACCATTTTCAATACCAAAATGCAAAAAAATGGTATGTGGTATTAATTTTCATTTATTAAAAACACTACATCTTGTTAATGAAGCCAAAGATCAAATAATACTCATAGCAATAGAAAAGGTCGTTGTCTCTACTTACGTTAAAAGGAAACATTTATTTTAGTATTTTAGTAAAACACCTTATAGAAAAACATTTACTTTGAATTAAATGAAAATTGAAAGGTGTATATACATCATATAAAATATATTCAGGTATAAAACAAAATATTCCTCAGTGAAAGAATATTGGAATGATGTCCCTTACCTCATCTCCGACAAGACCAATCCATTCTTTAATCTCAGGAATAATAAAATAAAGTTAATTTATATATGATTAAGAATATTTTTCAAGATTATTATTCCTTTTATATAACTTATTACCATGTTATAAATATTATGTAATCATTTATGTTAATAATGGTCATTTTTTTGATATTAGGTACTTGAGTCAAAAACGAACTTCTTTTATTTAGAAGTTGTCTATGTGGTAAAAAGTCCATTATATCCAAAATGTTATTCATGATTTAGATATCATATATATCCTCTGAATGGCCCGAAGGCCTAATTTTTTATTTTTTTATTGATAATCCCCCTTTTTAAGGGTTGAATAGGAACCCGTACAAGACCCTTAGGCCCAAGGCACAAGGCCTGACATGACCCGCAATACATGACCTGAAGGCCTAGAGGCATACCATGCCCATACATGAACCGTAGGCCCAGCCCACTAGAACTGCCCCTCCCCAACGTCTAGAAAGATATCATATATATCATATATATCCAATATATATATATATATATATTTATAATATTACATAATATTTCGAAATACGAAATGAAATGCACCATTCAGGGAGATGGTAAGTTGTATATACGCATGAACGCTACTTTCATTTCTAATTAATATTGAATGGAATGAATAATTAATGATACATAGGTATATTATAATTCTAGTATAATATCATATATAATTTTAGTAATTCCATCTTTTATATGTTCCACGTATGGCACGAACAAGTTATATCACTTTAAGGGGGAAATAGTCCACACTTCCTCAAAGGAAATTATCACATGTACCCATTATGGAAACCATAATGTTATTATATAAATGAAAAATAAAAAAATAGACAATATAAATATAATATATATCACATAAAAATAGAGTTCCATCATAATGGCCACCATATGAGGTGGTTGGATATATTTGAACAATCATCATTTTGTGAGATAATAGTTCTCCATCCATAGAAACGGTATGTTCGTATCCATTATACTGAGGTGTGTCGAAGGGTAGATCGAATACTTCTCATAACAACAACCTATTATATTTATTGTACAGTTTTTATTATAAAATAAATGAAAAAATATAATTTATGGGGTTAAATAAGTAAAAAAAAGAATTTAAGAGAGTATGTTACCTTTATATCAGGTAACTCGCTTTGGTTTTAACAAAAAGGATTTTTTGAAGTTCCTTATAACTAAGTTAAGGATTCTAGGTGGAATAGAGGGATGTAGGGAGATTAATTAGGAAGAGTTTGGATGAGGTAAAAGTAATGAGAGGTGTGAGTAATGGGTTAGATGTGAGGGATTTTTATAAGGGGAGGGGTCTCTTTTAGAATGTTTGAAAATATTATTTTATTATATAATGTTTTTCGGATTCTAAAGGTCCATAACATATTAAAGTTGATGATTAGAAGACTCATGTTTGAAATAAAATAATCCAATAATAATTCCATAGATTTTGGATATTTTTTTAATTTTTATAATCTTATTTATTTAAATAATTCATTAATGAGGTAAACACTACATCGTTATTGTGTCATGAATAATTTTATTTTTTTGATATATAAAAATTATAAATAAAACTCCATGATGTGGGAAATATATTTTTTCTAATGAATATTTATAGAAAAATATATCAATTATATACCCGAAATTAAATTTTTTTAGCAAAACTATACATGTTTATGATTTTTTTTATTTTTACTTTAAATAAAAATTTATTAATGTCATCTTCTTACCCAAATGGCCTTAAAAGGCCCAAAATATCACCCATGGATTGTATTGGTCACCTATGACTCATTCAATAAAGTTAGGACATTTGTTAATTTATTTTTATATTATTATACTATTATTTTTACCTTGATTTACCCTATTTACCTTTAACCGTGGTAAATAAAAGTCAAAAGTTACTATTCAACAAAAAAATTATTTTTATCTTATTAAACCACATTTTAGTTAATAATAACAACCATGTATGTTGGATTTTCTTAATTCAAATCATAGAAGTGTTAATTTTTTATTGAAATGAAAAAGTTGGTTTTTTAACTACTACTTAGGGTTTTCACTATTCATAAAAAATAGAAGCTTTTCAGAAAAATATTAAAACTTCAGCCTAAACTATAATTGATAATCTGAAATCAAATTTTTTTTCTATTTTTCAAAATTCAATACATAAAAGTTAAATAAATTAATTTAAAATTAATTCCAATTACCAAAACAAAAAACATGTTTTTAAGAAATAATAACTATCAAAAAATTTACACTTGTTTATGTCCAATTTCAAAGTGAAATTCATTCCAATGAAAAACATTGGATTAAATTGTGAAAATATAATCTAATTACACTTTAAAACAAATTAAGAAGATAATCTAGCCATATAAATAAATTATATTAAAATGAAGTTTTGAATTAAAATATAGTATTTTTCACTATTCATTAAAAAAATTAACATTATCAAAAAAAATACCAAAATTTCAGTGAAAGTATATTTTGTTGTCCCGATTATAAATAATAATATTATTTTGTCAAATAGAAAAAAAGTGACAAAAACTAGATTTATAAAGGTTTCTCCATTAAAAGGTGGTAATTCGACATTTTAATGGATATTGTAGTTTTTAATGCTTAAAATTGGATTCATTCACATTTTAAACCTCTAAAATTTATTGGATAAATGTAAAACCATTTAAAAAACAAATATAATAATATTTTATTTAGTTCTACGCATTCCCAAAAATACAATAGACAGGCCTTAACTACTACTTAAAATAATATTATATTATTATTTTTCAGAATGACCCAGTGTTGTGTGAAATGATATATTTCCAAGAAATCCATTGTTGCATACCGGGTACACCATTAAACATAGAATCCCATTTAAATTAAAATTAATATTAAATTTAAAAATATTAATAAAAATTAAAATTTATTATTCTTCCTTTACTATGGATGTTACAGAAAACCTTTTCATCAATACATTCAATGATTTGTCATAAATTCAATAAGATAGGGTGTGTTGTGGGGAAATAATACAATTAATTGTCATTACTTTCATCTAAGACGTGAATTGGATGAAAATTTACAATATCATTTAAATCCACCATGTGAGACATCCTAATATCATTGGGAATATAATTATATTGAATTCTTTCAATGGAAATTAAATTCTAATAATTATTTCAAATAGTGTAACAACATAAAATCACATTAAAAACATAATAAAAACATTATAAATAAAAAATTAATGAAATAAAATGTATTTTTAGAAGTCAATGAATATATAACAAAGTAATTTTTACTTAAACCTTATGAATATTAAACTAGTGAATCGAATAGTAACATCACCAATGAATGTATATATTACATTTATCTGTTTTATAAGAGATAAATTGGTATAATTATATCGTAGTATGAGTTAATAAATATTTTAAAAACAATTAACTTAGTTTTGATATTTTTGTAAGTCATAAGTATTTAATTAAAATTTTATGAATAATATAATAATTTAAAAGGAAATTTATTTCCATAAATTGGATACATAAATTATGATTGCAATGTTGCCTTAGTTAATTTTATAAAGTGATACAAAATCAACTATAATGTTAAAATCTGTATTTTTTTAGAAAATTAAGATTTTAATAAAATTTTAAATTTATAAGATTTATAAAAATATTTCCATAATATTTATTTCATTTATGAATACTATATTTAAAAAAATGTATAGGGTGATTTTCTGTGATTTTCCTAAAATAATTAATTTCTTTGTGAATAGTGATATACAGTAATTTATGGAAATAATACATTATTAGATAAAAAACTAATACATGAGACATCCCTGAATTAAGAATCATAATCCTCAAATTCCCATCAATATTATAGTATTTTTAATGATAATTATAAAACTATTCATCATATTGGGAAAAATAATAAACTAATGATTAAAATAATGAGAAAACACCCCTCTCCTCCAATATAAATATCACCTATTCTCCACACACCTCTAAAGCCAATATACATGGCCACATTTTCTCAATTCTCTTCCCAATACACTCCACCATGTTCTGTATCATATTTTATTAATAAAAGGCGAAAACGGAATGCCTATGGAGGTTCTCAATAAGATGTAATCAAGAGGTAAAACCCTCTTATTTTTTATTTAATTTCTTTTCAAGTTTCATTATTTAGAATTTCTATCCCCAAATCCCCTCATAAAAATGGTATGATAACACCATTACAATAAATATACTTTAATTCTTTTATTCTAATTGACTGATTCATAATCATTTCTCTTTCCCCCTCCTTTTGTACTAAAAATGATAACATCATTTGTGATGTGTTAATTTATCACATTCAAAGAAAATAATGTTTTCAATTTCAATTAAAATATTCAAGGATTTTCATAAAACAATTATTAGGGATGACCCAGATTATAATATATTTGTTATATACATTTAACATCAATGTATCATTTTTTTAAAAGATATTATTTTATTAAAAAATTGAGTTCATTGTGATCAAAAAACCCCAAAATAAATCCAACCCATTATCATAAAATATTTATAAAATGATTCATCCTCAATCCATAAAACCAAATGATATATAAGACCAATTTTACCTCTATAAAAACATTATTAATATATGAGTTCAATTCGGGAAAATTACCCAAACTTTACATGACCTTTCATACATGTATACAAGTAAACTGTTCATGGAAACCAGGGAACCCAATGCTCCAAAATGATGAAATTGAATCTCTTAACCAATAAAAATGTCCATAAATGTACTTAATAAAGATATAATATATTAAATAAATGTATAAATTGTTTTATAATTAATAATTAATTAATGTAATTTGATTATATAGGACCTTAATATCATGTGAAGAACACGTTCTTCCTTATGGTAAGGGATTCTTACCGAACATCCATTTTTCATTGGTGTCACTATTTATCACTTTTTACCTGAATGTAGTTCTTCTTTAATTTTATTTACATTTTTAATTTTTTTAAATTTTTTCAAAACTATTTTTTCATATCGTATAATCTTTCTTTGTGGGGAAATACATGTTTTAAAAAGGATATTTTTTCAATTCTTCTCAATAAGTAAACATGATTAAAGGGAACATTGTCATTTCATACCAATATCCAAGTGAAATCCATAATCTAATTTATGAAAAAAAAATTATAAAATCAATAAGTTTATAATTAAAAACTATATTAGTTCATTTTTGGTTTAAGGAAAATATATTTCTCTTCTACTTTGAATTCCATTTAATATTTTCCATAAACAACAATGAAATTTTGAATTTCTAAAGTGTCTTAAACACTCCTTTTAAATGTTTCCAATTAAATTGGAAATAAATTATCATTTTCCATGCCTATGTTCCCAAATAAATTTTCCATTTATGTTATGAATCCGTTATTTCAAGGAAACATTTATTATATGGTCATTTGTTATTCCTAGTGATACAATTGTGATACACATTTCTTTCCATGGGTAACCCTTATGTTTATTCTTCTTGTGAAATTTTTTTTAATGAAAATATTATGATGGGTGCTCTTAGATATCACTCCAATTAATTGGGTAATTTTTAGTCTCATGATATGTCATGTACAAAGGTTTTTTTTCATTGTCCTTGACTCATGCACCATGTGAAATGGTCTTGGTGGTTAACCTTGACTCGTGATACTTTATGTGAAATTATTCTTGACACAAGATTATGTAATGTTCTATTTTGTTCCCACATATATTGGGATACCATGATTACATATGTTTTTCTTCCTTTTGTATATCAATATCTTTTTTATTAAAATAATGTTATTATTAACCCTTGTTCCATGCTTTACTCTTATTTTTATTCCATTCATGGTAATTGAATATCATCCCTTTATTCATTAAGAATATGCATCAATCTCTAGTAACTATAGATGGATATTTTTATGGAACATATATAAATATAATTAACAAGTCTGACAAGGTGTTTCTGGTCTTACTCGGGGTAACCTTGTATATAGAAACAAGACTTACTACGCACCTGGTTTGGAATTCCTCTGTTATATGCATTGGTAAATTCATAACAATATTTCGAACCATTATTAAGGAATAAAAAATTCCCATAAGACTCTATTATTGGAAATAAAAAATGGATAAAATAGAATGAAACATATGAATCACATGTTAGGATATCAGTATGTTTTAAAAGTTTATCCTTTTTATGTTCAATGTTTATTTATACATTCATATTAACTAAGTACCCATGCCCCCTAATTTATCTTTCTTTTTCTTAGTTAATTACTGAAAATAGAAGAAGATTTTCCAAAATCGGTGTGATAGGAAATGTGGGGATTTCACTAATGATATGTCAAATATAATGGGAATTGGTGATCAAAAAATTATGATAATACATTATAAATTATATCATTTTATGAATAATAACTTGAATCGTGTAAAACTCCCTCTTTATCAATGGAAATAAAATGTTTCCATTTAATCCATCATGCTTCAATGTCCTCCCATGTTTAGTGAATCTTCTCATCTCCTCTTAGTAGAGAAATCTATTAATTTCATCGAAAATATATTCCTTATACTTTAATGCTTTGAAGAATAGAATGTTATTCTAGTGTTCAATATTTTTACTTGGATTATACAAAGTGCTAAAAACTAGTCAAAAATATTAATTATACGGAGAAAATTGATTCCATGGATTGGGTGGAATTCAATGATTTTTTTACAAGAAATATTTTCCCTAAACCCTACATATAAAGAATAAAATATAGTACCTCATACTTATGTATATAAAATATGAGTCTATCATGGTTTATGGTGTAAGATTTACAAGGATTTCAATATACACCTCTATCTTTCTCATGAACACTAAAAGCAAGGAGGATCACTTCTTTATTAATCTATATCTGAGTCTATGAAAAGCATTGGTAATTTGATACATCACAAACTTTGAGTAGATTTATTATTGTTCACTAATGGATGAGATTAATTTTGGATACTCTCAATTGTCACATGGACCTAGTAAAAAATAGCAGAAAATGGAGTCTAATATTAGTGCATCAGTAAATAAGTCCAATGATGGAATGAAGACCAAATATCACACATCTAAAAATTATTGCAAAAGAATCCTAGTAACTATAAAATGGGAACTGTAAAATTATTAAAATTTGAAATAATGTGGCATCTAGATAAGAACTTCATAAGGTACATGAATAATTCCTCTAATTTTGAAGAAGAAAGGAAGGTTTATATCAACACAATGCATGTAGTTTAGTGTTTCAACTACAAGGAACATGGGTAATTTTCAATCCAATTCCCTAAGCCCTTGATTGTCGAAAGAAATATTCAAACCCACCACATAAACAAGTAAGGTAATATTTTATTACAAATGGTGAGGTGGATCAAAAAAAGATGTGGCAGGTTTGCTGGATATTCATTCAAGAATAAATAATGTACTATTTGATTCTAGTTCTATGAATTCATTCATATCATCTATATTTAGTAGAAGTATTTAAACACAACCTTACAATTTTGAGGTTGAGGTATCTTTGAGAACAAAAAATGGTTAATTTATTTAATACTGAGTATATAACTAATTCCTAGTTAATTTTTATGGATTCAAAACCACAAAAAATCTTTTTATACATCATTTGGTGGAGTTATATTTAATATTGGGCATGGGTTGGCTATCTTATATGAAACCAACATCGACAGGAACGGGATATTACTCAACAAATCACCTTTAAACCTATTATTTTTCACATGTTTCATGATTATGATGAATATCCTTTTGAATCATTATCTCATGTGTGGATATTATTTATTTATGACAATGAATGTATATCTCAAATGATTCTGAAAAAAGAGATAATCATGCTCAAAGATAAGAACATTGTAAGGGATAACACTGATGTATTCCCTCAAATAGTTTACCGGACTTACTACTGATTGACAGGAAGTGCTATCAATTGAACATTTTTTTTGGATATTTTCCTATATCAGAGACAAAATATAGAATGGAAATTGTAGTGATAGAAGTGCAGAAGATGTTGTCACATGAGAATCTAGACAGGGGTTGTACAGACCTAAGTGCTTCACCATGGGGTACACCAATTCTCATTGTCAAGATGATGTATGGATCAATGTGAATTTTCATTGATTATCATGAGATCAATAAAATCTTAGTAAACAACAAGTGTCACCTTCCATGGATAGGTGACATGGTTAATCAGCTACGTGGTTCCAATTATTTTTCTATGGTGGGCCTTTAGTTCTGATATTAGAAATTAATCGAAATGAAGGAACATATTCCAAAAAATATTTTCAAACAAGGTATAGACACAAGGAGTTTGTAGTGATTCCCTTTATACTCATGAATTCTCTCGAAATTTTCATGGATTTAATGAATAGTGTATTTAGATTTAACCTCAAAACAATATTTGGTAGAATTTATTGATGATATTATGATATACGCTAGTAGAATAGATAAACAAAGGGATTATTGGAGTAATGTGACAAATACATTGTGAATTGATAAATGTTATGTTATATTTAGTAAATTTATGTTCTAGATTAAAGATGTAAAATTATTGGGGCATGTTATAACCAACAACGGAATATCTATAGAACCTTCCAAGACAAGGTCAATCAATGAGTGGCCCAGGGAAACATCTATAATGGAGATATGTAGTATCATTTACCTAACTAGATATTATTGATTATTTTGGACGAAATTATCATGATTTTAAAACCCAATAACCAAGATGAAATATAAGGGAGTGATGTTTTTATAGACTCAAAAATGTTTGTAAAACATTAAGGATCTCAAAAAGATCCTTATCACTACTCCAATACTCACACTCTCATCAAGTTGAAAAATATTGGTGGTATACATCGATGATTCAGAGAATTTAATTGAATTTTTACTAATATAAAATGATAAATTGATAGCATGCACCTCAAGGATGTCGAATATTCATGAGAAGAACTGTCATATACATGATCTATAGTGGTCGCAGTGTTCTTCGCACTGAAAATTTGGCAGTATTATCTATGTGGGGAGAAGTGTGTGATATATACTGATCACAAGAGTCTCAAATATATATTCAAACAGAGGGATCTTAATATGTACTAGTAAATATGGTTAGATCCCATAAAATATTATGACTCCTCAATCCACTACCATCCTGGTAAGGAAATTAAGGTGGAGGATTCAATAAGTAGGAAGGATCCTAGATATTTATCAATAATGAGAATTGAGAAGGATCTAATCTTCTTAGACATATAAAGGATAAATATGGGAATCATTAAGGGAAGAACCTCATCAATCTTTTCACAAATTATTTCTCAACTATCTCTTGTAGGAAAAATAATAGATGCTGAAAGAAATGATGTGGAATTTTATAAAATGGTGAAATCTATAAAAAATGGGAAATCAAATGAGTTTAAGATTTATAAGGATGGAGTCATAAAATTTGGGTCACGATTATGTGTATCATCCAATCCATATATAAATATTGAGCTTTTGAATGATGCGCATATCTAGAATTTCTCTATCCACCCAGGGATCCCAAAGATGTATTGAGATCTGAAAGAGAACTATTTGTCAGATAATATGAAGAAAGATACTGGGGATTATAATTATAATTTTTTGATATTTCAAAAAATGAGGTAAGAAATGAAAAACTTCAAAGGGTTTATTCCACTATTATCCACACCAACATAGAAACGGGAAAATATCACCAAGGACATTGTCACTTTAATTAAAATGATATCTAGAGGGAATAATGTTCTATGGGTTATTAAGGGTCATCTTATAAAGACATATCACTTTATCACAATTTGAGATGAATTCTTGTGGGATCAACTTTTATGTATATATATAAATGAGGAGGTAAGGCTTTATGGATTACCACTATAAATTTTATCTAATCGAGTTCCAAGAATCACCACACAGTTCATGAAAATTTGGTGACATGCTCTAAGAAATGATCTAAACATTAGTATGGCCTATCATCATCAAACTGATAGAGAATTGGAGAAAAATATTCAGTTACTAGAATACATGTTGAAAGCATATTATATGGACTTAAATTGAGGATATGATAAAAATTTGTCTCTATTTGAGTTACCTTAAAATAATATTTTCCACTAGAGCATCTAAATGGATCCATATTAATACCTTTATGGGAAAAAGAGTAGAAAAACAAAATGCAATGATGAATTCAGTGATTGTAAGATGTTGAGACCTAAACATTTTGATGAAATACTGGAAAAGGCGGAAACCATTTAGCATCCCATCAGGAGAGAACAAAGTAGAAAAAATAGTTATACTAACAGTCGACGATGAGACCATGAGATTAAATTTGGAGACATGGTATTCCTTTGAATATCACCATAGAAGAAGGTCAGGATATTTTATAAGAAATGGAAGCTAATTCCTAAGTAATTCATCCCCATTGAAATTCTTGATCTTGACAAATCTATGTCTATCGACCATCACTTCCACCTACAATCTCTAATATATATGATTTATTCAACATATACCGATTAAGGATGTACAAAAAAGATCCTTAAGATGTACTAACTTTAGAGGTGGTATAGTTATAGAATGATATTTCTTATGAGGAGCACTTAGTGATGATCTTTGATAATAGAGATAATATTCTAAGAAAATAGACTACTCACCTATTCAATGTACTTTATAGAAACCATGAGTATGAAGAGGAAACATGTGAATTGGAATAATAGATAAAGGAAAATTACCCACATCAGTATTCATCATGGAGTGTAAAATTAGATTATGAGGGTGAAATTTCTTATGGGGGCAGAATGTAATGACCTAAAATTATATTAATAGAAATTTTCTTATTAAAATTGTTTTCTATATTATAATCACATAAAATCACATTAATAATGCCATAAAAATTATAAATGAATAAATAATGATATAAAATGAATTTTTTGAAGTTAAGAAACTTATACCGAAAGCATGGTAACTTGACATTTTGAATAGTAACATGACCATTATGAATTATAAAACAGAATATTAAATGGTTACATCACCAATGTAAGTATTCATAATTTTTATCCGTCTTATAAGTGAAAATTTGATATAATTATATAATAGTATAAGTAATTATATATTTTTCAAATTTAAAATTGACGGTTGGTATCCTTATAAGTCATCAATATTTAATAAATATTTTATGACTAATGTAATCATTTAAAAAAATTAATCTTATAAAAATTATTCATATATTAGTATTTTTTTCTAATTATAATAAAATATTTTTATGAGACCTTATTTATATTTTAAAAGTGATATAAAATCAGTTATAATTTTAAAATCATTATTTTTAGTATATTATTATTTATATAGAAAATAAAAATTCCTAAATTCTAGAAAGATATTTTCATAAGGTGGATTGAATTTTTCAAATACTAAATGTCAAAAATGGTTAGGGTTAATGTTCAGTATTTTTCTTCAAAAGCATAAATTATTTGGGAAAAGTGAAATACAGAAATTTACTATATTTATACATTATAAGATAAATACACTATTCCTTCAGTCATATCATATGTAAGAACCATAATATCAAACATACCATAATTAATTAAATTATTTTTAATGATAATTTATGAACTATTCATATTCTTGAGCTAATATAATAATCTAATTGTTAAAATAATGAGAAAACAACTCTCTCAACCAATACAAATACTACCCCTCACAAACACTTCTCCTCACACATCTCAGAACATGAGACTTCCAAAAACTTCTACAGAAATATTCTCTAAAGACCCTTACCCATATACAAGTGCTTTTGGTATTAATAAATGTCCAAAACTAATCCCCTATGGATGTTCTCATGAATAAGGAATCAAAAGGAAAACCCCACTTCTTTTTCTTTTAATTTATTTCCAAGTTCCATTCTTTTATTTCAATCCTCACCTCCCATCATCTGTATGATATGATAACTCTATTACCATAAATATACTATAGTTTTTTTATTCTATCAGAATAATTTATTATCATCCTGAATTCCCCTGCTTTTATAATAAAAATGAAACTATTGTTTTTGAACTATTAATTTATCACATTCAAGGACGATGATGTTTTCAATTTACATTAACATCTTCAAGGATGGTCATGAAAAAAAATTCATGGCTAAAAAGACTCTAAAATATTTATTATATCTTATGTAATGATCTAAAAATAATTTTTTACATGAGAAATTTATTTATAAAACAAAATGAATTCATTGTGATCGAAAACCACCAAAATATACCCAAATGGTTACCATTAACTATTTATCTAAAGATTCATCCTCATTCTATAAAAAATAATATATATGGAAAATATAACCTCCATAAGATCAATAATATCATATAATTTCAATTCTTGATAATTACAACCACTGTACAAGACTTCTCATACATGTATACATGTAAACCGATCATGAAAACCAAGGAAAGAAACACCCCCAAATGATGAAATTAAATGTCCTAACCCATAAAAAAGCTAATTAATTAACTTAATAAAGTTATAATAAATCAAATTCATGTACAAATGGTTCTGTAAATATTAATTAATTAATATAATTTTAATATCAATGATATTAAGAATAAGTTAAGAACACCTTTAAACATAAGATAAGGGATTCTACCTGCACGCCCATTTTTCATTAGAGTTACTTTTTATCCTTATTTAACCTTGTGTAATGCTTATTTATTTTAATTTATTCTTTTAATTTAATTTTATATTTTCTAAACTCTTGTTTTCATGTCGTATCATCCATCTTGTATGGGGAAATACATGTTTTAAAATGGTTCCTTTCATAATTAATTCTAATAAGCAAGCCTGATTAAAGGGAACTTTTGGATTTATTACCTGCTTCATTTTTTAAATCCATAATATATTTTAATCCACATTTATTTTTAAATAATTATTCATTTTATAATTATAAACTACCATAATTCATTTCTAGATTTGTTAAATGAAATATTCCCTTCCCACATTGAATTCTCTTTAATGTTTTCTTTAAACTGTATTAAAATGTTTCATTTAAAAATCAACATAAAATTCCTTTTACATGTTTTCACTAGTACTGGAAATAAATTATCATGATCCATACTTATTTTCATAATGAATTTCAATGTATGTTTTTAATCCTTTCTTTCATCGAAACATTTATGATTTTTTTTGGTATGCCCTTTGACATGATTATGATACCCATTTATTTAAATGGGTAACCCTCAAGTGTATTCTTCATATGGAACACATATTAATGAAAATGTTATTATTGGTACACCCATATAGCACTCAAATGCCTTAGGTAACTTTTAGTCCCATTAGATACAATGTGAAATGGTCTAGGTTGTTAGCATTGACATTGCTCAATGTGCAATGGTATTCATGGTTAACCTTGACTTGTTCTCTTTCTTGTACATTGAGCCTTGAATTATAGTATTTCATGTTTTATATTTTTTCCACATCTCCTTTGATCCCATGATTTCATATGTTAGTCTTTCCTATATATGTCCAACCCTTTTATGTCCACTTATTATGTCTACAAACCTATGTGCTATGATTTATTCATATATTTGTTCCATTACCGGGTTTTTAGCTCATCCCTATATTCATGGTATCCCCCAGTAATCTTAATCAAATGTAAGTACTCAAATGATGTTACAATCTCACAATGGATGATAAATAAAAAATGGTATTTTCATTCCATTGTTTCTAGTTATATATAACTAGTCTTCCACAGACACTATACTTTATGATCCTTTGCTTGAATTTTTTTAGTTAATTATGTTTAAAATCATGCCATATTATGAGAAGATTATAGGGTAGCTATAAGAAATATATAACTACACTTTAATGAGTCCTTGTGCAAGATTAGTTAGACATAATGTGGTTGCAAGTAATGCCTTATATTTTTTACTATGAATACCTTTTCCAAATAGTTCCTCTTGATGTTATAATATCAAATTTCAACAAATAATATTTTTCTGATGAGAAAATATATGTTTTAATCCTTTCATGTATCATTATTCTATGAAATTAGTGTTTTTAGTGACCATTCTAGGGTTTTTACAAAATTAATTAGTGGCTTACCTCCCACTGGTAGAATCAACACAGATGAATCAAATAAATACTACATGAGCACAAAAAGGGATTACAGGAAACACTCTTCCCAATAGTAGGTGAAACCTTTCATAATCAATATTGGTAATGGTATATATCTACTAATAATATTTACAATTGGGAACCTAATTTATTAAATCCAAAACTAATGTCCTTATAAATATTTTAGATTTTGAGTTAGATACATTACTAGAATTTATTTAGCCTTCTCCTAATTAACATAAATATAATGATTTCATTCAATGAATCCGAGAAATATTCCAAATGTCTCCTCCAAAGATCATTTCAATGAGTTCATTTTGTGACAATGATGCAGGAACTTGTTTAACTCATTACTTAGCTCTACTAAGTGATAAAAAATTTGTTGATACTTGAATAAAGAATCATAAATATATCATTATGTTATTTTACCTGGGATTTTATTGAAGATATTTTTCATGAAATTTTGATAGGTGGAATAAAAAATTAAATCAATAGGGAATTGAATGACCACATTACACCGACAGTGGTTCCTAGGAAATGGTGGTCACATCATCTTCATAGGCCATCCAGGTATGATTATTCCATAAATACTCGTCCATGATGGAATAAACCTTGAATTTGATAGTTCTATCCATCAAGACCTATTTTATCGAGACTAGGAAATCATTTTTTGGGAAATTATGCTTAAGATATATAATGTTCATATAAACTATAATCTTCTCATTATTCTTCTTGTAGGGGGAATATTTGTCTGTCATTTTTGAAATTAAACATCCAAAATAAAGTCAGATTTAATTATATTTTCTATTTTGGATTATACCTTGGAATAAAGGTGGATTATTCTTCCTATATACCTTCTTAAAGCCACAATGTTCCTCTGGAATACTCAAGGGAACTAAGTCTACATTTGGGTGATATAAAATATTTTTTTTGTAATTCCATCAACACATTTCATGCTAATAAATCAAAAATATAATGTATATCTCTCATGAAACAGCATAAATGCTTCTATAAATTAATTTTGGTAGTAGGTATTCTCATATACCAATGTTTATATGTATTAGTTTATTATTGGTTGTAGATATTCTTTCCTTAAATTTTATAGGGGAATCTTCGAGATATTCTTCACCTTATTTCTATCCAAAAATTGTATCTTAAAGTGAAGTGTGTGGGGGTTTGGGATCCTGGGATCTCTAGAAAAATAATGCCATTTACATATCCTATAAACTATGAGTAGGTTCACTCAGATCCTCGCAGTTTTGATGTGATGTTTTCCTTGATTACTTTTTCATCATCCAGAACATCATTTAGGGGTGATGGTGTGCTGACATTATGGGGTTTAGGGGTTGATATAGTGATACTTCCAACTATTATGGATGATAATGGATCATTTTATGGTCCTAAATATATTGAAGTGGTGGGATATTACGATATAATACATAGTGAAAAAAGAATCATCATTGGAGAAATTATTATTTTTTCCATGATATTATTCCTACTCCGAGATAATAAATTTAGAAAATATGGTAAATATCATGATTAATGGGGAGACCACACCCAAAATATATGACTATATACTTCTATGAGTGTTGAGGATGATATAATTCATGACACTTAGTCACAATTTCAGAATATTTGTCAATCCTTCACCCCATATATACATTCAGGATTGTGATTGAGTCACATAGATAACATGATTAATTATTCTTTTATTTGTGGAGGCTACTATAGGAAGGTTATTTTTGGAAATGAGATAATATTATTGTGATTATAGAATCTATAAATTATAATATAACTTATATGACATTTTTAAGGCCTAAATATGATGTGATTTTCCTGATATGATTGATAGAAATCACATAGTGATCATTGAGTTTATCAAATAGGTTGACATCTAGAAGTTCTTTTCCATAGGGAGTGGCCACTTTTTTAGGGTTTCTAATCATAAATTAAATTTATTCCCTCTTTTATAAACCAAAGTCAACACATCGGGGGTCATAAGATTCATATGAGGAACCATCACCAAGTAAAACTTCAGCATGTCTATTAATATATTATTTAAGGTAGTTTTTAATAATGAGGACAATGTCACATACTGATGGATCCAAGAACACTAAATTTTTTTTGGTGCTATACCATGAATTCTGTTTGACATTCAAGATAAATAGTATATGTTAGGAGTTGAATCATCAAAATAATTTATTTCTAATTTTTTTTATATCCATGAATTTTCATTCTTTGTGATGAAATAGTATCCTCACTATAGTCCAAGAAACAACAGTTCCATACTGTATTGAGATTAATTTAAAACACATTGTCAATTAAGGTCAAAATTATATCAATATCGTCAAATATTTCATATATGTACAAATTCCTTATATTAACTTATATGGTGTTGTCCAAATAATGTTCTATGAATGAGATGATAACATGTAATTTTTTATAATTACTCTTTTGATGATAATTATTCACCATTTTTTAATTCGAATAAATCTTCTAGGGGTTTTAGAGGGCCCAATTAAAAATTTCTATGAGTTTTTTTAGAGGTACAGGAAATACAAAATGAAGTGATTGGACAAAAAAATGGAATGATCCTCCAATTTGTCATACATATAGATTATAGACCAACATTTCCCTCCATGTGGTTATTTAAATTCTTATGTATTGATTGTTGGGGCCCCCTATGTTAAGGGTTCCTTCTCTTGGCCAATATTCATGGTTATTGTTACTATATATTGGTTTGTCTGAATTTTACTACTCTTTCCTCAAGGATAATCATTCAATTTCACTCTTACTATTTAATCCCATAATATTATTGGATCTGAATGGGAGTGGTATGAATTGAGATAATATATTTACTTTTACTAATCCTACTGAACTAATTTTATTGGGGTCTCATCATTATATAAGGATTTGTAAGGAATGTTTCCTATGTTGGGGCCCCATAGAAACCCCAAATTCATTTTCCTCCCTGGACATAATGACTTCTTCCCCTATATTATCTTAGTCTGTGTAGGATACTCAAGATTATAAATATCATATTCCCTCAATAATGTATCTATCATGTTGATAGTGTTGATTGAATCAAATTAATATTCTTTATCTAATGAGGTTTACGATATATGGAGGGGTGGATGTTGTCTTATTTAGTGGAATGGTGTTTATCCTCATAATAATAGTGGAAGAAAATTTTCAGAGGGATAGGAACATCTTGGGAATCGAAAATTACCAAACTAATGAAATTTTTCTTAGTTTGTGATTTCACTGCATTTATTTTTCTTGAGGTGATGAAAGTGGTACGCAATGTATAGTAGGGGAAAACAAGGTATCAATTATGGTGATTATTTTTAGCCCACAATATTGTTTGAGCCCAAAAAACTGACATCCTAGCCATATAGTCATCTTACTTGTGTATAAATATTCCATTTCAATTCTACCCCTCTATATATTGTTATTATATAATAAATGATTAGTTAGTCAATTTATAGATCAAATTTCCTAATTAGACCTACCCAAAATAAATAATATTATTTTTTTTTCTATAATGATGAGTCATTTATGGATATCATTTTCAAGAATCCTATAAAATTATTAGAAATTGGGGTATTCACTGAGACCTACCACATCATGTTTTATGGGTTATTGAAACATTTGCTGATTGTTTTCCATTTTCATAAAGTACCATGTGATTTTTTCTCTCTATAAAGAATAGATATTATTATTCTTTTCCTCAAATTATTTTTACTTATACTCTATGCTCCCTTCTAAAAATGGTCACGCATAATTATTTTACTCCATGGGAGGTAGTTCATGATTTAGATAAAATTTTGGTGTTGGATACAATATTAACACTATCTTAAGAAAGAGGTTCTTAGTATATACTTTTATAGTCCTATTTTCATGATAAAAATGTGTTGGCTGATACAGGGATGTATTCTATTATATAGAAACCTCTAGTTTTTTACTATGGTTGTGAACTATTTAAAACCGCAATTTTATTTTAGAGATATCGAGTGTTTCTACACCTCATCATAGATATTGTCAATGGATGTATCAAATAGGTTCTATTATGGGAGTTACATGTTGAGGGAAAAGATAAAACTCATCCATGTATAATTGAATTCTACGAACCTCTAATTGTCACATTATTTGGAATTATAGAGTTCAATGATAATTATTTTTATTATCTATTGAAATAATTTGTAATGTAACAATACCAAATAGATTTTCTTAGCGAGATATGGTCCCTGGTAGAAATTTTCAATTTCATATGAGAATTATCCAATCCTTGTACTGAATGAATCATCTTAATTTTAATGCATATTTCTTCACTAATGTTCTTATCATTGTGTCACAATAAGGAAAAATTGCATAAAATATTTTCCTATGTTTTTCATTCGATTAAATATTGGAAAATTCTGCTACCCAAAACATGGTTCAATAGGTTAGGACTCTGGTAACACCCTGAGATTTTGTGAATTTTGTTTTCAAATTAACAAAATATTCTAAATATTAGACATTTATCAAACCACTAAAAATTGATTATTTTATATTAAAGCACTATGTTTGGATTACGTTACATGAAAATCAAATTTAATCATGCTCTACATACAAAGTAAATTTTATCCTGATCCACCCGTAACATCATGGTTGGATTATGTTACATGCAACAAGGACATTCTTCAGTGGCCCTCAAAAAACACATGACTGATTTTTACAGAAAAATATTTTATCATTAAAATGTTATTATTTAAATTAATAAGATATATACTAAATATAAAATTAGAGTTTATGAATAGTATTAACAAATTTATTATGAAATATGGTTTAAAATATAATATGAATTCATTGGATACAAATTTATTATAAATTCATATGAATACCGATTGAATATAAAGGAAAATATTATTATTTTTATTGTCACAAATCTATTTTAACATAATAAATAAGACTAATTTAAACTATATAATGATATTAAGGCAATATATATTTTATATATTCAATTAAATATGTTTTATATTCATCCAATAGAGTAACATATTGATGGGTCCAATTTGTTTTATTGAATAAATAAAAATAAAAAAATTTAGTTCATAACTACTTTTTTATCTAACTTATTAATGAGAATAAATTATATATTAATTTGGAATAAAAGTATAATTATATATGATTTTTTTCA
The DNA here is from genome assembly GCA_963277665.1 of Viscum album. Classification (NCBI taxonomy): domain Eukaryota; kingdom Viridiplantae; phylum Streptophyta; class Magnoliopsida; order Santalales; family Viscaceae; genus Viscum; species Viscum album. Next base: position 47,530,422 of record OY728143.1, on the reverse strand, counting down.
ATTAATATTATTTTGTTCATTGAGAGCATTTTCACTTTGAAATTAGGTATAAAAACATATAATGTTTTTTTAATATTTTTACTTTAAAAACCTACATTGTCAACCCGACCACGGGATTATTTTTAAATTACATTCTACTAATAAAGTTATTATAATTTTGAAAAATTGATTCAATATTTGGAATCAATAATATTTATACTGAAAAATAAGGTCAAAATATATTTTTTCCAAAAAATATTAGTGGGTGTATATAAAATTATTTACATCGATTAAGGGAAAATTAAATGTATTTAACGATTTAACCTTACATTTAACTCCCGAAACGTCAAAGAAACTTCTAAAAGGAAAATTTTCAGGAAATTATTTATAAATTAAACTTTTATTTGGTATTATTATGGTTCATTATGAATTATTTTTTATGAACATGTGGGTACACCTAACTTGTTTTAAAAAATATCATGGGATTCCCTTCCCTTCCCTATAAAAGACTACTACTTCTCCCTCTTATACACACCTCTCAAACCACATAGATTTGGAAATTATAAATAAAATACACATCCCAAAATCCATAACTTTCTACATAAAGACTTACTTTGAGAATAATGTGGCTCAAGGAATCCTTTTCGGTAGAAATCCAAAAGAGTTACCCGATTAAGAGATAATGTCTTCTCTCAAGATCCTTTAATTTATTTTCTTTTTCATCCCCTACAATATATTTATTAAATAATTTTATAAAAAACATAATCCACAATATACTAGGATGTTTTTATTCTATGGTTTTGACCTATAAATAAACACACCTTCATATAATGAGTAAGTAATATATTGTTTATGTATTAGGTGAACTATCGCCTCATTTTAATATGATAGATCATTTTCTGTTACCACCTCTAATGGTAGAAATTATGATGGAAAATATGTTTATATATGTTATGTATAATATTTATTATTTATTTAATAATATTTAACTATTTTACTACACATATATTTATACATTTCATTTTGTGTTAACAGGGTAATTTAATTTGAAGATGTGTAGACTATTGTCCCCTCAAAGTGATGTGATTCGTTCATACACAATATGGAATGAATTAAGGGTGTATTTAGTGAATATATAAGATATATAGGATATAATAAATCTAATTTATTAATTTTATGTATTTTAATATATATAGATATACATATATATATTTTACTTTTATTCCTTCCAAACGATAATTAAATATAAATAACATTCATGTGTACGTATGGCTTACCATCTCCATGAACAGTGTATTCCTTTTCATACTTTTAGGGATTTTTGAAATAAAAAAAATATTGAAAATACATTATATTAAAATCTTGTTTTCCATTCCTGATATCCTTATATAAATTTAAGGACCAAATATAAAAAAATAAATAGACATGTGAAAAACAAATCTGATAGTACCTGACGAATATAATTGTTAATTAATGGGTAAAATAAATCCATAATAAAACAAAATATGGTATTACAAGTAATAATATGATTCGTTGAAAAATTTATAATAATTTATATCTATTATACATGATGTTTCAATGAGTTCGACGAGATTCCATACACAAAGTAACGGATTTCATCTCACTTGGTATTTTAATGAGATATATGTTATGTTCTCCACTCCCTCCTTTTGTGTGATGTATGTAATGAAAATTATTTTATTATATGTTTCTTATAATTATATTTTTTGTAATTAAAGTACCTATTTTATTCAACTAAATTCTCATTTGAGGTGTATATTTTTCTCATTTTAAATTTTATATCATTCACTTAATTATTTTCATGATTTTTTAAGTTTCAAGTAATTGTTTTCTCTTAAATATAGAGTATAATCCCATGTTACAAGGTTATAAAAGTGTATTAAGATTATCCCATCGCTTTTCATGATTTTTTATGTTTATACATTCTTTAATGAAATATTAAAATCCATCTCTCGATATAATTCATGAATTGCATTATCATATGGTTATTAATGATATATTAGTGAACTGGAACCATAATTATACTATTTGTTTCATATGAAAGTTTAGAAAGTTTTCATTAATAAATCCCTTATTTACCCACTCTTCGATCAGAAATTTGGGTTCCTTCAAAATGATGTTTCATAAAATGGGTTTCCAAGAATATTATAAAAAATGTATATGATCATTAAAATATATTTTTACCCATTTTTTCCTTCTAAAAATGATTTCAATTGAACCTTCAAGTATAATTCCAAATGAGGAATATTTTTAACTATTTTACCATGAAAATGGAATATTATTTTTACCTAATACAACATATATGAATTTACTCGAAATCATTTCTGTTAATCTTCCATTTCATTTTTAAATGGTTAATGTTATATAAAATTTATTTAAAACTAAATTTCTAGGTAATGGTTATCAAAAAATTTCATTGTTCCTTTATAATTTTTCTATGAAAATGGTATTCAAAAATGTTTTCAATCCCTTTTTATATGTTTTCAAATAATTTTCAATGAAAATTGTTTCAAAACATTTTAAAGAATTTTTATAATTTTTAAATATATTTTTAAAGAAATGGTTTTCAAATAAAATTCATGAATATTTCATATGTTTTCAACTAAAATTTTTTTCCAAACACTTTTAAGCTTTATTTATGTGTTTTTAAAGAAAAAAATTAAAATATTTTGAAGCATATTTTATAATTTTGAAAGGGAAAAGTTTTCAAAAATGATTTCAATTTATGTTTATAAGTTTTTGGGGTATTATTTATGAAAATAATTTTCATATAGTTTTATGTATTAAAAATAATATTTCAAATATGAAAGGATATTTTCCTCAACAAAACATGTTTTGAAATATATTAGAAAATTATTTTCATTATATGATATCCTTTGTTGATGTTACTCATGGGCATCTAGGAAAGCATCCCAAGGTTCCATTCATATTATTTCCTAAATGGTTTATGTTTTTATGGAATGATGAATAAGACACATTTTCCCCTACACTAATTTTATGCTTTTAAACCCCACTTTTTTCGTGGTTTTTTCTTTACTGATGTGATTATTAGACATATCTCTTTTCATAGGTTATGATTTGATGAAAATTTAATGATACCCATTTCATTTCATGGGTTATGATTTAATGTTTATAAAAACCTATCACTTTTTATATGTCATGTTATGATTAATGTTTTTTTATCTTGTGTCACATGTATGAATGATTTTAGTATGAGATTGATAGGACCAATATCTCCCTTCAATGCATTTGTTAATGATCAGTTGTATATGAGATCAAAGGGTTTATGGGTGGTATCATAACCCTAATCAAAATAAGTTACATGGATTGTATCCCAAGACTAAAAGTAAGGGGGTAAATGGGTTGTTTCCCAATCCCAAAACCTTAATATAAATGGGTTGTAGCCCAATTATAAAAGTAAAAGGTTACATGAGGTATATCACACTCCCAAAAACAAGAATATATATGGGTTGTATCACAATCCAAAAAAGAAATAGGGTACATGGGTGTTATCCCAATCCCTATGCATGTACACAGGTCATACCCAAAGCCTAAAATGTTATAAAGGTCTTGGTAGGTGGCCCTAACATACAATTTTCTATTCATATATGTATGCCACAAATTACAATTTTTATTCCAATATCGTGCCTTCATGACTTACTTAATTAATTCGGTTATGATCCATGTGTTATGAATTTCCAATACTTATTATTATCTCTAATATCTAGGGTATGTTCTTCTAATTTCATTCTATATTTCCCTTCCCTATGATCTGAGTATGATTATAAATATTATTTATTTACCCTTATTTTGTATCTGATCTCAGCCTATCTTATGTTTCCTTCCCCCGGTTAATGAAGAAATATTTTAGGTTGAAGTAATAAAAGTGGATATATTTATGGTATATGTTGAAGATCTTTCACGAGGATCGAATTTTTTTTTCATTTTTCCAAAGACAATAAACTATTATGGTCCTTGGGAACATATTATTTTAATTTAATGGATATTTATCTGAAATTCAGTAATATCCATATATGATAAATTGTTGTTGATATAGATTTTTTCAAAGAAAATATCTATTCATCCTTTAGAAACCAATATTATAAAACCATAGTTATATCCCAAGGTATATTTCTTCTTTGTATATGTATATAGATTTCTCTAATGATAATTATAAGGATGAGTTAAAATTTATGAAAACTAATTCGAATATTTATAAAGTATTTTATGAGTGGTTTCCATGAAATAAATCTTTCATTAGAAACTTCAAGTGGATGTGGCTCTAGAATAGATGTAAATAATAGTAACAACATTAATAATATGTTTTGGGCCTGACCCTAGGTAATCTTGTCCAAAACAAAATGCCTTGTTGCACACCTTGTTTGACACTCCCATGGGATAGGCTTCGGTAATTCACAAACTCTTCACAAAACATTATGAAGGATTTAAATAGATGTTGGATATGAATAAAATATGAGAAACATATATTTTAATAGCTTAAGGAAAGTGCCATAATTTAGAAATCATATAAGTAACTTTTCATGATTATGTCATTCCTCTCTGTTAAAATTATTTCATACTTTATGCTTTTTGGATTTAGGCAATGGCTGGAACCCAAAGGAACCGAAATAATGGTGAGTGTGAGGGAAAATGAAATTATTATTATCTTGAGGATCTGAATGCTTTAAGAGTTGGGATGAAAAACCACGTCGTAATGCTCACACCACTTCCTCAAGCTATGAATCATGATGGACAAACAAATTATAAAAGGAGAGAATAAAGTTATATTGAATAATTCATACGGAAACATCCACCATATTGCAAGGGTTCATAATATCCACTTGTTTCTAATCACTAGATCTATACGACAGAAATGATATTATATGTTCACTATTGTTCAGATCATGAAATATTAATTCTGGTTGTTATCTATTAAAAAGTGAATCAGATTATTAGTGGACTCTAATCAAGAAAATAGAGAAGAATGATGAAATTGAATTCATCAATTGGGATGAGTTCAACAAAAAATAATTCAATAAGTACTTTCTTCATGTTCTTCATACCAATATGGAAAATGATGTCCTTTATATGAATCGAAAGGCTGATGAATCTATCAGTTCCTATGAGGATAATTTCACAAGACTTGTGAGGTACGCTTTCAAAAATGTCATCTAACCAGAAAGTAAGGTTGAGAGGTTCTTTACTTGTATAAATCCAAATCTCATAAGCGAGTTTGAAATAAGATAATTTTGTAGCTAAGAAATTATTTACATTGTGCAATAAAAGTTTCAATATAGAACTGAGTAATGTATCAATCTAACTGGTCGAATTAAAATATGAATATGGAGTTCAAAGGATAATGAAAAAACCATAGAGATAAGAAGATGAGCATTTGTTTGTGCTCTGTGTGTGGAAAGATTCATGGTGGGAATTTTCATTAAGGGGACTATTAAATTTTTTAAGTGTGTAAAGGAAAAAAAATATAGTGTATGAATTCCAATGTAATTGGAAATTTTTATATAATAATGAGAATAATGATAAAATTACTTACGATGAACCTCCCACACTTTAGTGTTTTGATATCAGGGAGTTTGAGAATTTCACTAAAAAGTGACAAAATCCATGGGTTAAAAACTGTTATCAGTTCCAATTATCTCTAAAGGTAAAGGAAAAAGGGGAATAATGTGTAATCACAATAAAGGGTGTGATCTATGGTAATTGGGGAACTCCATAGTTTGTAATTTCTTATAAGATTTTGTAAAAATAAGATCAATGAAAATCGTGTTGATCAATTTGTGTAATATGTTATGAGTATAAGCATTGATTGTATTTCTACACGAATTTTGGATTAATAAAATAATATTTATTTTCATGATTTTCAAGGATGAAACCATGATATCAATAGAGTAGTTTTTATTAAATATAAGATCCTATTTATGGAATAAATGGTGAATTAAATTTTGGAAGCATGTTTGTTTTCAATAATGACATATGTAAATTCGGAATTTGAACATGTTTTCAAGAGAATATATTATGAGTGTATTCCCATGTTCATTATTTGATGAACCATTAGAGATTAATGTTAACTAAATTTCATGACTTTCTTTCTAGAACGTTGAATTTATATAATTAGGAAGTGTTATGAGGATTACAATTTATAAAAATATTATCTTTAAATTTGGATTGTGTTTTTTAGAATAATGTATTATCTTACTTCATTAATATTTTTGAATATTTGATAACCTATTATAAATATGTGGTGTTGATTATAACTGATGACATAAGGTATGGCATATCAGTGGTATCATGATATGTTACTACTTCGAGAATGAAAAATTTACATTCATATTTTAAGAAAGAGGTTTAGTGGATCAAGGAAAAATAAAGGGTGAGGTTGTCCTAAATTCCTGAATGTATATCGTTTCATGAAAATTAATTAAATTCAGGAAAATGGATATTGAATCCGAAATTGATATCCATGTACCTCCAATCAAATTGTCCCTTAGTTTATCTCAAATTTATGGCTTTCTGATTGTAAAATTTCTCCAACCCTTTTTCTCTATCACTCTATATCAGAATGTGATAATTATATTTTTCTTCCATGTACTTTTTTTACTTCCTACCTATGTTACCCATTGAGTAAAACAAGTTTTTTGTTACATTGGGAATTTTTCATGGTTCCAACAATCCCTTTTTAAGGGATGTGCTTATACTCATATTTACGATGTATGTTTCTATGAATAAAACATTCAAGTGTCAAACCCATGACAACCCATATAAATTTTGAGGGAGAAATCCATTTTGAGGTTCGTAGAATGTAACACCCTTATATTTCGAGAATATGTTTTTTCTAATTAATTTAATATTTTTGATATTTTTCATTTCACGCAATACTAAAAATAGTTTAATTTTTATTAAATAACTATGTTTGTCTTGCATTATACAAAGCAAAAAGTTAATAATGCACTACATGCAACATAAATTTCATATTCTGATACATGGAACACCAATTTTAGGTTTCATTGTAAGCATCGAGGTCTTTCCTCAATTTCTTTCATAACACGCATGGTAGATTTTTACAAAACTATAGTATATAATGAATATGTTATTATTTAAAATTATAAGATTTAATCGTGCCATTAAATTAGATGATATGAAAATTATTAAATAATTTATGAAACTATTTGTCTTAAAACAATATAATATGAATTAATAGGTTACCAATTAATTATAAATTAATATTAAAACTAGTTGAATACTATGGAAAATATTATTGTTTTTATAGTCACAAAGTTGTTTTAACCCAAAAAATACAATTAAGTAAATCTATTATGTGATATTAATGTAATATATATGTTATATATTCAATAAAAAATTTTATATTCATCCAATAGATTCAAAAGGCATAATATAAGAACAAAACCAATTTTATACATATAATCCAATATTTTTTATAAAGGTAATTTTACAGTATTTTTAGGGAGAACCCATTCTAAATTACAATTTTTGAACATTTAAAAACGTAATTTATAAAAATAAATATCATATTTAAAATAGAAACATAAAAAAATTATGATAGTTTTTTGTTAATTTTTGTATTTTTTTAATTTTAGTGAATAATTAAAAATATTAAATATTAGTTCAAAATTACATTTTCATCTAATTTATTTGTAACGGTAAATTAAATTTTAAATTTTTTTAAATGTTTGATTATATATTATTTTTATTAATTAATATATTTTTGTTCATTAAGATCAATTTCAGTTAGAAATAAGGTCTAAAATGTTTGCAAATGTTTGAACATTTTTTCATTAAAAACATTCATTGTCGACCCAATAATGGGATTAATTTTAAATTAATTTCTACCACATATGTGACTATAATTTGGAGTAATGTATTTCATAAATTTAATCAACATAATTTGTAATGTATAATAATTTCATCTTAGTTTTAGAACAAAAATATGAGAGAATGTAATTATAATTAATTACATCATTTAAGGTAAAATTAAGTTTCACTAAGGACTAAACCATAATTTTATAACCTAAATCGACTTAGAAACGTTTCCAACACCCATTTTATGGACATTAATATACAATTAATCTTACTTTATTGAGATTTTTTTTTGTTTTTTTTTATATTTTCAAGGTAAAAACTTGGCTTCACCTTACATGTTTTCAAAATTACCAAGTCTGTCTGTTACCTTCACGAAAAAAAGGTGACCACCTCTCCCTCTTCTTCACTCAACTAAAACAACTTAATTTTATAAAATATCTACCCAATAAACAAGAAAAAATACCAACCTGGCTTATTTAATCAATAATTTGTTACGAAATGAATCAAAGGAATACTTTTATCAGAAACCAAAAGCAGTTACTCAATTAGGAGATAAAGTCTTCTCTGAAGATACTTTCTTTAATTTTATTTCACCACCCACACCCCGATAATATAATTAATCTATGCTTTTATAAATAAAAAATTATCCCTAATATAATATTATTTTTTTATTCAATGGTTTTTACCGACACATACACACACCTCCAACTAATGCGCATTGAATATACTATTTATGTGAATGGGGAACTATTGCCTTACTAAATGATTACTGCTAATTTTTTATTTACCACCTATCATGGTTGATATTAATATAGAAACTCTCTTTATATATATTTTATATTATTTATTTATTTATTTATTTATTTATTTATTTCACAACACATATCTTAATACTTTGCATTTTGATTTAATATGATAATTTCATTTGAGGATGTGTGGAATACCGCCCTCTCAGAGTAATGTGATTCATTCATACACTACATGGAATGTATTAAGGGTCAATTTAGTTAATATTTATGACATCTATTCTAAAATAATAATAATTTATAATGATATATATTTAAATATTTATACATATATTTCATTATTTTGTTTCATTAAACATGACAATTAAACGAAAATAACATTCACGAGTACTTACGGCTTATGGTGTATTCCATTTCATACATATTTTTATTATTACAATAAACATATACTGAATATAAATTATATTAAAATAAATTTTACATTCTAGAAATCATGGTATACATATAAGGACCAAAGATATGACAAATTAAGACACATGCAACAAACTAAGTTGATATTACCCAAAGTGAAGCCTTAACATAGAATTTTTAATAAGAGGGTATTATATAAGACATAATAAAACCATATATGGTATTATAAGTAATAATATGGTAATTTTATATATTAATAACAAACTTATTTCTATTAAAAAGGATTTTTTAATGAGTACAATGAGAGTTAAGACACAAGGTATGGGGATTTCATCTAACTTCTTAATTTTGTGGGATACGCGTTATGTTCTCTACTAGTTCATTTTGTGTGGTGTATGTGCTTCACATGGTTGTATTCTGATTATATTATAGTCAAATATATTTTCATTAAAATATCCATTTTAGGATATTTCTTTCATGGGATTAATATTTCAAAAGTAACCAAATTGGTGGAATATTTTTTTATTAGTTTTCCTTCATTGAGACTCACGTTTTTGTATACACCAAAATTATTTTTGAAGTGTATATAAATCCTTTTTACATGTTACATCATGAATTTAATTATTTTAATTGTATTTCATGTTTCATGTAATTTCCATTTTTATATGGACAGTATGATCCCAAGTTACCAAGTTATAATGGCTAATTGTGAAAATCTTATCGTTTTTCAAGATTGTATATTTTTATGCTTCATTTGATGAAATCGTTTGATCCATTCCTTAAAAAAATTAATGAATTTTATTATCATTTTATAATTCATGATATATTTAGGTATTTTTAAAATCCATAAACATTTTTTTACATAATATAGTTAAGAATGTTTTTGAAAGAAATCCCAACTTTACCCTCTGTATGGTTGGAAATCAGTGTTCATTCCAACCCAAAATTTCTAAAAAAGGTTTCCAAGAATATTATACTCATAACATATGATAATTAAAAGATAATTTTACCCTTTTTAAAATTTACCAATGGTTTCAATGGAATATTATTGTCACTTTATAAATGACACATTTTTTCAAACCTTTTTACAGTGAAAAAGGAATATTGTTTTTACCTCATACAACCAGTATAGATTTACCCAAGATCATATCTATGAAGTTTCAATTGAATTCTTAAAAGTTTAATTTTTTGTTAACATTTTTTAAATATAATATGTAATGATAATGTTATTAATACTATTTCAATCGTCCGTCCATATTTTTCAAAGAAAATTTACTTCAAAAATGGTTCCAAGATTTTTCTCAGTTGCCAATGTATTTTAAATATAGTTGTTTAGAAATGGTTTTCATGAATTTTTAAAATCATTCAAATTATTTTTAATGAAATGGTTTTTAAAACATTTTCCATATAGGCGGTTCCCTCCCCTGCATAGAGAAACACTTCATGGGTAGTACCCTTCCCCATGTATAAAATTACTATGTGGGAGGAACACAGTTTTGATTCGAAACAAACTATGTTGACATAGCATGGCCCTATCGAGAAACACACTATATGGGTAGAACCAAGGTCTACATGTCATAATTCTACATAGATGGTTCCCTCCCTTGCATAGAGACATTCAATGTAGAGTTGACCCCATTCGGCCTAAGAACCTATTACTTAGAATGGGGAATTCAAGGGAGTTCTATTCACCACATTCTATCATGTCATTAGTCCCCATATTGGACCCTACACAAACCTGTCCAATGGAATTATACCAATTCCCCGTCCAAATACCCATGAAATATATGATAATATCATTGAGAATATCAGTATGTCCCCTTGAGTATACATACCCATGTTAAGTGGAATCATGTGGATACCCTCCGTAGTAAGGCAGATCCTCGAAATTTCTAGAGGATTACATTCTCATCGTAATGCAGGTACTGACCATGGGGTTCTCACATGATCCTTCCCATTCTTGTCATGGATAGAGGGTATCACTCTTTTCTTTCCCTTTAATTGGTAATAATATATTCCCACCCACCCAACCACCCCCACTCGGAACCATTATCATGGCACACCTCCTGTAGAAATTCCCAAGACGTTCATGTATGATTCAACACTTTATCTCCTCTTTGCCTCATCCTAAGATGTAGTTGGACGAAGAACCTTATCTGATTGTCATTGATATGAATATAAAATAGGAAAAGGAACATTCAATTACCTTTCCCTCCCATTTAGGATTCATCACATTTCCCTCCTGTGGATGGAGTGGAATCATGTGATCTTATGACCTACTACTTCCTCTTATTTCTCACATTGAGCATGACTCGCATTGGATTAGGGATTAAAGGAAATCAGGACATAAACAAGATCCCAAACCATCAATGGAAAACTTCAATGCATAATCCAAAACCACATCCACTGAACAGACCTCTTATTCAGTATAATCCCCAATAATACAATAATCTATTGGCCTTCTTGATATATGTAAAATGAAACTCTAATATAAATGGTGCTCTGATATGGGGTAAAATCCAATCATACTCAAACTCAAATGTATATCTTCCACATGTTATCCATGATCATGTCCTCTCATGTGGGAATCCCCACAGGTGTAATCCCCATCCCACATAACTATGTGGCATTTGATTCCCAAATGAACTGGCATACAAATGAAGCCTCCCTAGGGTATAAACCCAGCATCTAAATCAACCTAGATTTTGTCTATTATATATTTATATAAGTTTTTTTTCTCTTAGGATACTATATCTCTTCAAGGACCCTCGATATGCCTTTGCATAAGTCCCCCACCATCCATGACCAGGAATATTTCGCCTTTGAATCCTTTTTACATGATGTTAAAATCAATGGTTTTTTCTTGTTACGTGAATTTAAAAGGTGATGTGTCATGTTATATGGAACCAATTTATGTGGTTTTGGATTCCTCTCATGAGGATACATAAGAATTTGGTCTTATGGGTTTGATCCCTACATCAAAACAATATATTTCCCACCTAGTTGACCATAAACTCTAGAGAACCACACTATATGAATTGAAACCATCATCATCCTAATGAAAAACCAAATAATATATAATATATCTATAAATGGTTACCATTTATGGAGAACATCATATATAGATAAATCCCTCCATTTAAGGACAACCACTGATATATACATATGATTGTGAACCAACACATAGTCATAATGGATTATTCCCTCAAGTTCATCTCTGTATGCATACTTGATCATGAAAAAAGGATTAAAAATCAAAAATATATAAGAGAGTGATTGATTAGTAAATAGTTCATCTCCTCCAAAAGGGTTTGATGGGCCAGAATTCACATCCTCTCAACTAATGTGAGATCATGAGTTATTTATTGTCATGATTCCAAAATAATTCCTACCTTTGGAATGTAGTTCCATGAATCATGGATATGTGAGACATAAGTGGTTTCCATATCCAAAAACCAAACATATTAGAGACTATTCAAAGGCATTGAACTCAAAAAAATAATTTCACAACATTTAACCCTTTAAAATCAACCATGTCAGTAAAAATTGTTTTCATCAGAAACAAAATGGAGATCTCGACGTGAATCCATAACCAAGGTGGTGGTGTTACCCCACTTGAAGACTCATTCACAACCAAAATGGAAGAGGGACAAATGTGGAAATGAATTACACATATGGTCATTACATTATAATATGATGAGTTTTTTGTTCATTATTTTTCACATATATTGTAGGAAATCATCAGAGATCTCTACAATCCAATAGTGTCTCAACAACTTTCTAAAACACACGTGTCAGCCACATCCCTGGTTGGGTCCACAACCAAATAGATTAGACCATTGCCCATCCAACATCATTAATAATGGTTTTATAATGAATTGGTTATGAATTACCACTACAATTATACTTTATCCACCCTAGAGGAAACTAGATAGTCACATAAGCCCATGAAGCCTCATCGAGCATCCACCCAATGATGATTGATGACCCTGAACTAGAAAACCCGACAATAGTTCTCCAACCATTTCAGGATCCTTTCCCCGGAACATGATAATGAGTTCTCCCTTAACTTGTATAGGTTGATGAATTTCTCTCTAGAAACTTCATCCTAGAAGTACAGGGGTCCCGCCAAAGGTCCCCTATCATAAATCATCGCCGCCATCTCTCTATGGCCTAATATCTTCATCATGTAAAGGATATCACCCTGATGGCCCCAGAAAATTTTCTATGGAACTATTCCCCTTTGTTATCTCTTGGGGGGAAATTATTATACAATCAAGAAAATTCCATTATTCATGTTCTTGTTGAAGAATCCATGTAGTAAATACATATAAATCATAGGATCATACCTATATTTCTATTTAGCCTCATGAAGCCCGCCAGTCAAATATGATGGAAAATTACGAGTAGATGTATATTAATGGATAGACATGCCCAAACCATCAGCTAAACTGGTTAAAACCTATCATGAACATAGGAAAATCCATACTCAAATTTATGTATTCCACTAGAAAAATACAATAGAAAATAACAAGAAGATTAAAATTCATACAATTAAACATCCATCTTTCTAGCCAAATATAATAGAAAACAATGGGAACACCCAAATCACTGATCATAAATATAAATCCCTCCAATAAAATACAATGGTGAATTATAATACGGTTAAAATTCCTTGTAATTAAAATATATCACAATAGTCAAATATGGTAAAAACTCACGATCATATTAAAATCTCTACTAATAGGTATGATGCTCGTAAGTTAAATATTGGGAAAAACCATGAGAAAACACAAACATATAATCGAAAATATAATGTATTCTAGTCAAATATAGTGGAAAAGTTATATTAGATAAAAATTCATGTGGATACATATCAATCACAACTTCAAATATGATGAAAAAAAATGAGAATACAAATATTCTTTCTCTCTCATGTCCATACTATTAGTCAAATTCAAGGTGCATCAATGAATGAAGTAGGTGTATTTAAGTTTTACATTAGGGGTAGAGTAATAGCTATACCCATGCACCAAATAATTGTAATTTACAACTAGAAGTAAATGGAGGAATGGTTCTGGCAAATATTCCTTCTCCAACAAAAAATGAGAATATCTTTTTGTTCCCAACAGGGATGTCTCTCAACACATTTTAGAAATAGTTTATGATTAAATATCAATTATTGAGTATATATTAAGGACATTCCAATATATAATAACATCCATGACAATAGAATGCATTCGTTCCCAAAACGACACCTCCTCGTGTGGGGTTACTCATCTGCATAATTAGGTAGTCACTCATGAATATACATTTATCCCTTCTCCCATCTTGGAGGTTTATTGATAATATTCAATGATAAATGGAAAAAAGGCTTAGTGATAAATACTCTTTCCAACTGGGGGACACCAGTCCACAACAGTGGCCCTTCCAGATTAGCATATATCCCTCCCAAAACTCAACAATCTCTCTGACATATCCTAAAATCACTACATGATGCATTCAAAAAGGAACCCATATATAAAGGCCATCACCAATAACAAGAATCCCCTGTCAGCCACAAGAGAGCACCCAAAAATTAATCATTCTAATGGAAAAAAGAAAATGATGGTCAGATTCAAGACCCTTGTTTGGTATAATATAGAGTTCTTGATAGCATCAAACATCTATAAATTTCGGATTGAGATCCGACTAATTCATTCCCTAATAACGAAATTACCAAAAGTATTTGTGCAGTTATTCCTCGAAACATTGTTACCAGTAGTTCTCGTGTCCCTCGCTAGATAACATACCATGAAGGATTTATTCATGGACACCAGATGATCGATCATACAAGGATATATATAAATGATCATCATGGTATCCCTTCATGTGACGAAAAGACCAAATATTAAGAAGAAAACCCCTTAATTTTTTCTTCCTTGAATGTCTTTACCAAGGTATACAGTAGATAAATTGACTTTACATTCAAACATCAAGAAATAATTTTAGTCCTCACCATAATGGAATGCACTGAAAAGGACTTGTAAGAAGTGAAATCATATCTCAACAAAAATTTCCTCCCCTAACTTTCATACACCATGAAGATCCTCTCTAGGGTATACACTATAAATATTCTTCCAATATTAGGACATGAAGAAGTGATGATAGGCCCCTTCATGATAGCTCCATCTATGAAGGTCCACCCCAAAGTAACATTTCATATCGACAAGAAGTTCCTCCCCTAATCAAGTGATATGTTATAAAGAAATCATAATATGAGGTGATGGGAAATATGGTTCCAGACATGTTAGATACCATATCGTTGACATGTGTCATCCTTTCTCAACCCTGAGACTACCCAGGGAAATTCCCATCCTCTAAACCACCCCAATATCATTCGCCTTCAAATAAGAAATCCAATATCCCCCCTACATGAAATAAAACTATCAAGAAGCATCAATTTATATCATATCAAGTAGATTATTATATAGAAGAATAATGAATGTACAAGTTTCTTTTCATGAGAAAATTCACTTGGGATAACATACCCATTATGTTGTTTACCTCAATAACTTCTCAGTTTTAGAATAATGTGTATAGAATATCCATATTTCTATTTGGAAAAATCCCCATCTCCTAAAATTATAATTTGTACCTTACTATGGTTATGAAAACCATGCCAAAATAGTAGGAGAGATTCATCTTCAATTTTTCTTGTCAACCCTTTTATCTTCAGAGTGTCTAAAATTAGAGAGGGGGAATAAGGATATCTAAATAACCTTCCTCAATGAACTAAATAAGTTGTTTCATTTAATTAGTGATTACATGACTAGTGTTAATATTTGGGGATGGGGGAATATGGATCATTTCATTTCACATCATGCACTTTTAAAAAATCCCACTGGAAATGTAATCTTGTATTATCATTATACAAATACGGGAACTTAGAAAAATATCTACTCATGAATGGTGGTAGGATCAACCAGAATATTCCTTGAGTAAGTATCAAATGAATTAGGAATAAAGTGATAATTCCAACAGAAACTCATGTTCAAGGAAACTGAGATCATTCAGTGGGCCTCTCACTTAAGGGATTCCAATCATCAACCAGTGCTATCATCCTTGAAAAAATGTAGTCCACATTCAAAACCATTATCTTATATGATACATGATCGAACAAGGGTGTGCGTGATCAAGAGATATGTGACAATAAGATTAGACACCATAGTATGGGATCATCCAAAACATGTAGGGTTTTGGAAAATTTTAACAAAACATTACTGTATAATAACAAAAAATTTGGATTGAGGCATAACCATAAGGGAATAGGGAAAACGTTAGGCCGTATGGTTGGGGGAATTTTTAACTCAACTACACATTCAAAAAATCAGTATTTTCTTATTTAGGGAGGAGAAAGAGTGGTAGTGTCTCTAATTTATTTCCATACCGCCACTGATTCCCCCCAGAAGTGAGGTGAACGACCATTCGAAATAGTAGTTCCCTCTATGTTACCCTTCTACAAAAAAGCATGAAGAGAACTCTGGAAAGGAAATGAGAATTCCAGAAAGGGACATTAGCCACCCACTCTCATTTAAAATTCATTACTATACCCATTATGAATTACACATTGGTGAACATCATAGATATAAATTCTATAAATGGTGCTAGAAATAATGAAACTACAGAATAGTATATTGAGGATGGATTCATCTGGGTTGTATTCCACATTGAGAGTGATGTTCTATGTACCCAAAATAATATAATCACCTAGAAATTGGATGCACCCTCTATCAATCACATATGAAATCCTCACCAAGTCTTTAATATAATCATTAATAAAACAATTTTGTATACGACTTTCCTCCTTCTCCAGATAAGGAGGATCATCCTACGCTATAAGATAGATTCAATCTTTATGAGGAATAAATTAAATAGTTGAGGAACATAAATGAAATGTTTCTAAAAAAAATTATCACATATGATCCTTGAGAAGAGCCTCAACTTTCACTTCCAACTGGTGTACCTCAGCTACATGGGTTTATCCCGGTAATTGAAGAAAGCTCTAGATATCCACCCAGAACAGATATTTAACTATTAGTATACCTAGACCCTATCATGGATGGATATAAATATTTCATTCCACTTAGGAGACAACAAGAATGGGTTCGGGAAAACCCTCAACACAAGTACCTCGCAGGATATCTACCACAAATAGTGGTCGAACCAGTGTGTTAGATCCTGTCCATTATTACATCGTTCAAAGTTCATGATCATTCGAACACCCACCAAGGGATTATAGACATCATAAAATAATTAGAAGCTTTATGGTAATCAATAGTGGAGTGATATGCACAGGTAAATCTGAATCCCGATTGGGTGAGAAACACCCCGCTATCACAAAATTTTGGGACTCTTATTTTTCAAATATTCAATGGATCAGGTGACCCGTAGAAATATATTACCCATTATGAATCCCATATTTTTACCATTATGGGAATGTCAGATGAAAAATAAGCTGTGCAACTCATATGCTTCATGTGAACCTCACAGGGGCTGGCTTTGTATAATACACTAGTTTTCCCACTCGGCCAATCACGGGATGGGAAGACCTCAGCCAATAATTCCTCTTCATATTTATCTCAACACTACAAAAGAACAAAATTATCAACCTCTATAACTATAAATAATACTAGAGTATCTGAATTAATCACCTTATAGAATTGGTTGATCTACACCCCAAACTAACCCCTTCCCTAGCAAGATATGCTCACTCTCTTCATTAATAACCTTCATGATTATTTTTGAATGCCTCTCATCCCATTTTAATATACCGGTGTGTATCTTGATTTATATAATATTTCCCCAAAAATGAAAAACACTATAAAAATAATAATATCAATTCATAGATGGATCCACCGGTCTCAGGGAATAGTGTAGGAAAGGTTGAGGCATCATCAGCCACACTTCAGCCACCCTCTGTGCCTAGCCCATCTTCAAAGCCTACAACATTCCAGGAAAACCCCCATGGTCATAAACAGAATCCCCCAACATGATAGGATAAATGGAGCCGAATGATGAATAATAAATTTGAGGAGAGAAGAAATAATGTTTATTCATTCCAAGATTATTATGTTATATCTATTCTATATCAACTGAATAAAATTATTTACTCCACCTACCAGAGACCAAAATGCCAAACCAAGTATTTCTCGTTGACTGACCAAATCATTTTCCATTTCACCATATACATGGACACACCATCCATGAATTCTATTCCATTGAAGACCTCTTATAGAAAATATTAGATTCTATGAATGTAAACCTGAGAGGGCCACCAGCACCATTGTCGTACGTTTCCACTACTGCCTCTAATGTAGTAGGTGTGTGGAAGGACATGGTTATATGGTGGGAATAGAAGTATGATATTTCGATAAAATGAATAAAAATCACCCAAACTCAAGGTTTTCTCCAAGAATAGTTAAAATAACCAACTATGAACCCAGCTACACTTGTTGCAATGCAACTGAAGTCTCTAGCACCACAATCCTCCAAAAATCTGACCTTCCAAAAGGTGGATTGATTGCAAAGGTAGGGATAAGGTGTAAGAAGACAAAATTTCATCATGTTTGATGTATTATTTTACCCTTGTATATTTTATTCCCTAAAATCTAATGACATGGTCACCGCCCCGCCAAATGGTACCATCAAAATTGGTTATCCAAATTCCTCATCATATGAGAAGTTAAGATTCTGTTATATAAATTTAATTCACTTAATCAATCGCTCCTATGATGATGAGTATGGATATGAATCCTAAAAACCTTCACTTGATTTATGAATAGGGGGGAAGAGGCCACAGGATTTGATGATACCGAGGACGTAACAACCATGGCAGAATATAGATTTCTTTCCAAATCCCCACTCATACTATCAATGTTGTAGAAACCTATGGAAGTTTCCCTATCTGGTTCCAATAGGAACTCAAAAAGCCTCCTAAATTGGTCAGAATCCCCCCAGGCCCCATTACTCTATATTATCAATTATAAGTGGAATAGATGTAGGGTCTCCCTCAGGTGGATAGATGACCTGCCCGAACTAACCCACCAAGGACAATAGTATCCCCAACACATGTTTTGGGGTCTAACCCATGTTCATTAAATTTTCAAGTCTTTATAGTTCATGTAAAAGTTTACCCGGATAAAAGTGTTCATCTAGACCTAGAGTATGATATTCTAAACTAGATATCCTTGGTACTGGCCATGTTATCGTTCCTAGATGCCCTATGTTTGTCAAAAGACCTCATTAAATCCCTTATAGAATCTTTACTATGACCCCAAGTGTTTGAAGCTAAAGTGACCATTCTCTAGGTCTGTCATAAAGACGTTGATATTTTGGAATTCCACATAGGTATGTCCTTCACAAACCAAGATGATGTTGTCCTTATATAGGGGAACATCAAACCCTTCTATGTGATCAAAAATATTAATGGTGTCAATATAATTAAATTATTCATTGACAATGACTTTAGAGTTAATATCATTACTATTTAAACACTTCACTGGCTACACTATAATGATGATAACTTAGTGCCTTCCACTATAACACAATAAGGATATGAAAAAAAGTGAGCAGAGGTAATTGGGTAAAATTGAGCTGAAGGCTCAGTTCAGGGAGCTCATAGCCTATGGAGACCCTAATTTCCATACATGAATATTGCAAAATTTTAAAGATAAAATTCAAAAAGGATTATAAAACCCATATACATTGGTTTATTATCTTTATAAAATTAGAATGATAGATACATTTTCCTATAATAACATCAAAATACATTTAAATTCTTTTTATCCAGCTTTGTAGTGGCCCTCCTCTTGTCATTAGAATATATATTCACTTAAGGATATATATAAAAACAAGGGGTGAGATAAAATCATAGTAAGAGTATGAATAATAGGCATGAAACATGGGTGACAATAATAATAATATTTATAAAATAATTAGAGGATCATCATAATATTCTTTACTGGAAGCATTATAAAATGGCATGGAATATTTCAATGCATAAAAATGAAACATCATGCCCTAATGGTCAAATACCAAGCATATTTTACATTATATAATGGGATACATCACAATACCGAATTTATTGGAGTGAAAAATAAATTTAGGCACACCTATCAGATCACATAATTTACAGGTGATATATAATTTTTGGTGGATGCATCCCATTGTAACATTTACATTATCATGTTTTCCATATATAATGTATATCAATATTGGACCTAAAATAACCCATGGAAAGGAATGAGTTTCATTTAATAAATCATAAATTTATAAATAATATATTTTTTTACTAATAGAAAAAAAGGAACAACATAATTGGTATAAGAATCATCAATATTTATTTAGGAATAAAAAATATCAAGATAATTAAAGCTTATGTTTTTACAAAGAATATTTTTTATGGAAAAATATTTTAATTTTTTCAAATATTTTATTTAATACATGTATATCCAAAAAAGTGAATGATAAAAAAATGATATTTACTGAATATTAAGGAAGAATTCATACTGAAAATGGAATGGTAGAGGGAAACCCCATAGGAAGAGATTTGTGTTCGAGAATCCATTTACCTTATGCAGGAATACTTTCTTCACTTTAATATCCTAGATAATAAATTTAAATTCAATATGTAAAAAATACATATCCTTTAATACATTTAATTAATTTATTATTGTTTAATTATTTTTATTTATTCCCATTTTATGTGTTATATAGTTCATTTTCATCAAGTAGGAGTGTTTTTTTCCTCGGTTTTAATTGTCGGTTATCTTATTTATAAGTATGGAAGTGTATGTACAATGAGAATGATTTTCTAGAGTAGAAATTATATGTTAATAATGAACATATATATTTTAATTGGACCCATATATATTTTTTAATATGGTATGAGGATTATTTATTAGAATGACCATTAATGAAAAGGACTTATTTTATTTTGGCAGTTTTAACAACCATTAAGAGATTATTTTATTTTATTTGACATAATATTTATAATTTGGTTATAAAACCATATTTAACATATAATATTAATAAAAAGATTTCATTTTACCATATTAATTGTTTTATTACCATTCTTGAAGGTGGTAGTGAATAATGAAAATGCATCATCCACAGTGGTGGTAAATCGACACACCCTAGATGATATTTTATCATTTATAATATAAGGAAAAAGGAAGATACTTGAAGATGAATTTTTCAATTAATATAACCAAACTGATATATATATATATATATTTATAATATAATTGAGTTATAATTCCACATGTATACGTGTTGGGTGGGAGAAGCTACGAAATTAATTAAATTGAAAATAAATTAAAAAATATATGTGGGATATTACCTCTTGAATTTTTCCTCATTGAGAACCTCATTAGGGAATAAGGGTTTCCCTTTAGATGAGACCAAGGCATCCTTAACATGTAGGATGGTCTCAAAATGTGTATTATATAGATCTTGGACAAGATTCTATGCTTTGGATTTGAGAGAAGAAGAGGTGGTGAGGGGGGATATTTATATGGAAGAAGAGGGGTGTTTCCTCAATATTTTATTCAATAGTTTATTATTTTGGCTCAAGACAATGAATAGTTTTAGAATCATCAATAAATATGATAATATACTAAAATATATTTAAAAATTATTTTCTTACATCATCCTTATATCATTTATGACTCAGTAATTAATGTATTTTTTATAAACCATAAATTTTTGTAGTTCACTATTCCCCAAAATTAAACTATTTTAAAACAATCTCAAAAATTCACCGTAAATTTTTTTTTATTTTTTTAATTCAAAAATGGACTCCAATTTATGAAAATAATTTTTTAAATATGGGATATTTATTTTTTAAATAAAATCATCATTTATTCGAAAAATTCCATTTTGAAATTATAACTGATTTTATAACACTTTTAAAAACTAATTTATGTCCCATAGAATAACATTATAATCAAAAGAAAAAATTACTAATTTAAGAATCTATTTAATGAATATTATTCTTCTTTTAAATAATTATTCTAATTATAAAAATTGAAATAAATATTTATGTTTTCCAAAAATTACCAAAACATACATTATAATTTTTAAAACAATTATTTACTAATATAATGAGACAAAAATATCATATTTTCATTTATTTGATTTGAAATTTTTTTTAAAATTTTACATGTGTGGTTACTATTCTATAGGCTGGTTTAATAATCCTAATGTTCATGTTCTTATTTCAAATATCAAGTAACTATTCCATTGTTATAAGATAGTTAATTTCAATAAATATCACTTATTTCATTATTATTTTATAAAAAAAATGTTTCTATTGGGATCCCTATGATATGTATGTGTTTTATAGAATATACGATAAGAATGTGAAATGAAATAATTCCATTGATAAAGTTTTGTTTCATTACATAGTCTTCTCAAAATTTATGGTGGTCCGAAAAAACACATCCCTCAATATCCTTCTAGGAAGGACCTAGTTGAATCAACATGTGTAAATTACCTCCTCAAAATATCAATGCATCAAATAATACATTAATGAACAAATTATAATGTTTCATGATGATAAGTCACCATTAAAATCCAATGAGTCACATTATATCGATGCTAGATAATATTAGGGGAAAGTGAAACGACCCCCTGATGATGATGTTGATTGGGTCCCAACCCCGAATGGTATGGACATGATCATGGCCCACCCATTCAAATAAATTAATGAATAGTATTTCTTACCTGTCAACCATATTTAATAGTTGATACCAATTCTAGGAACATATTTACCAATCCTTGTGATTTCAGTCAGGACCACAGTGTTTAGCGGTGCTAAAAATTTTGTTGGCTTCATAGATAGTAGTAAAAGCTCAAATAGAAGTGCATTAGACTCATCCTTAGAGTTCCAAGAAATATCTGACCCATAAATTGAGTCATAATAGTTTTCTCATCACATAAAATGTATAAATACTCTCCTTCTCTATCCAGCACTCTACCCCCTTTGATTTTTCTATGAAATCCATTATTGTTAGTTTTTTCAAAGGAAGTGACTTCATCTTTCGAATTTCAAGATTCCAACTCCTCTTCTAAATCTATAGAAATCATACCCAGCCATAATTTCATAGAAAAAAAATATAAAGTAGATGAGGATGAAGAATAAGATGTTTATGAAGACCTTAGGGATTCCCCTTTTTCAATGGAGTAGGGCATCTCCACCACCATTGATGAACTTAAAGGAATAAATCTGGTTACAGAAAAAGACCCATGCCCCCCCTGATTAGTGGGGCCATGAATTTCTAATAAAATGTGATTTATTCATATTTACTCAAGGAGAATAGGGATGTATTTTTTATAACAAAATTAAAATTTTATGCCATAATACAGATTTGAACACTCTCCAGATGGGGATATCATAGGGCCAATGAGGATATAAACATGCAGCCAGAAAAATTCCCTCAACAGATGCTTCTAAATTAGAGGCTAAAGATGAAAACTTTTTCATATATATAATCTTTCAGGATTTCCAAATCTCAAATTCATATCTAACATTTTTTCTATTAAAAAATAATGGATAATTCAAATTCTGTATCGATTCCAGAGATCTCAAATAGAACTGCCCGAAACAGGATTTCCCAATATCGATCACAGAACTCTTATTTGACGGAAAGGGAAGATGTCTATATCTCTCCTTAATTTATGGAAATTATAGATATAATAAAATATAGATTTCCTCATAATATAAAGAATACACAACCTTCATGTCCCTCTAGAGAGTATTTTGTTATCGGTTAATTCCCTTTCCAATGGAAATTTCCAGTGTTACACATCATTGTGTCAGGCATCGCATCTTCAAACCCTTCCCATGAATGTTCTATGAATTCTGTTTTAATGAACTGGTGGTTAAATCTCGATAATTCTTGATCCAACTAATGAATCATGAAACAATGATCAACATACTGTGATATCGCATCTTCAAAATGACACCATTCATATGAGTTTTCAGTGTTACCTTGGGGATGTTTCTTAGCTTCTTCATTCTCTATCATGGCATGGAAGAAGTACTCAAGAAGACAAATCCTATATGTGGTATGTCACCTCCCTCAAACCTCACCAATTTTAGTATTCATGAATGAAACTGGTCCTACATTCTTTATTTCATAACCATCCTTGTAGGGAAAAGCCTACCCTTCACCAGGTTGAAGAAAATGGGGGGTTCATGTTAGTGTAATGATGATTGTTAAGAATCATTCAATAGTCACAATAAATATATATTGATCCATCCAATTATAATGCCTTTTGTCAGCGAAATCGCCCTTAATTTTTATGTCATAGCCATAGAGAAATCACTAGGTTCCATTCGTGCATAGAAGAATGGCACATGTATAAAAAATATCCTTTACTATCTTATCTGAACCATGATCAATCTTGAGACTCATTAGTCATAAATCGAGAAGTGCTATTTGGTGCTAGTCTTTTATGTCTGTAAACTATTTCACTATCTTCCGAATTATGAAATTCATTTGTTTTCTCATAGTAACCTAATTAAATACATCCCCATCCATCTAATGTTGATTGAATCTCTATCATGGTGGATGGTCAAATCTGCATCAGGTTGACATTCAGTTCATTCCTCGGAAGGAAATAAAATGCTAGATATTGTATGATTTTCTTCCAGAGCACCACTTAGTATAAAATAATTCAGTGGATAATGAATTACATAATTAATAGATATCCTCTATTCAAGAATCCCCAAGTTTTGGGAGAGATATTTTGATTGTTCATTTATAATACTAGTAGGTAAGATGATGAAAATTCCATACTCAATAATGTGGGGTGGGGTTCGTGCTCATAACTACAGAGAAAATAGATTTTCCTTACTCATTAATAATTTCATAGAGGTTTATTAACAATAATGAAGAGTATCAGTCTCTCATTGTTGGACTATAGTTGGCACATCAAGTGAAAGTTAATCACATGCAGATAAAATTCAATCCTGGACTAGTCGTCAAGTTGTCTAATAGTGGTTATCCTATCAAAAAAGAAGCATTAATCCCCCTATAGAACCACATTTGAGGACTAATGGATGAATTCCATTTTGAACCAATATTGAATCATGTCCAAAAATATAATAATTCTTAGGTAAATTCCCTAGAAAATAAATCCACACCCCAAGACAATCTTGAATGTGATTAAATAATCATCAGTATTGCGCACCTCTAGATGTTTTCACCATTCATTCAAGAACATGTAGAGGAGATCGATGATATTAGTCTCATACCTTATTCATATAGTCCTACTAATATCCGAATGACACCCATTTTGGGATACATTTAAAATGGAGAGATACCAATATGTAAAGAAGATACATAGAAAATTTTAAGATGATCGATTAACTTTGTTCACTATAAAGACATGAATCATGAAAAGTTATTCTATAATAGGATCCACGAGATGGTCTTTCTCGGGTGAATTGATGGAGAGGAGATGACATATATCATAAATTAATTTTACACTTGACCATGCGGCTCCCATCAATCAGGAACCAATATTTCCTATAAAATATTAATTCCTCAATACTACGAGACCATAGTAACATAGGAATGAACTAAATTAACCAAAATGTTTCATTCCTTCCATGTTTAGGCCAACTTCATCCACCATCCCTCAAGATTCTTCATATAAAAAATAATCATGTCCATTTTCATTATGGTGAATGAATTTAATGTGAACATATCCTCCCACTGTGTCCAAGAAGTTCAATTATATTATCACAGAAATTAGAATCTTTTTAAAATGGCCATAATTCATACCCCTTAGAGTTTGGGGAAAGGTAAATTGTCATTTTTGTGAGATCCAACATCATTGTTATATTTTGTGTCCCTCATAAAAGTACTAATGTAAAATGAAATAATTTCTATTATATTGAATTGGAAAATCTGTATCAAGAGTATGACATCAAATCCAACAGTTCTAACCACTAGTGTGTTGGGATGAGATACATATAGAGTCCTTATAAAAGAACCAATCTAATATACACTAGAAGAAGGTAGAAAAGGATGATAATTCAGATCTAAAAAATATCAAAAATTTTGTGTGGGATTATTGTACCATGGAATGAATTATCACACTTGCGACCCCATACTCACTATTATATGGGAGGGAGGCAGTCCTACTCATTGAAGTAATGTTACCCACACTTCTTATCACCGTTTGTGACCAGTTATCAATAAATGAGGAATCCCATAAATTGATAGATTAATTAGATCAATTATAGGATAATATATTATGAACATTTCACCATTTTGAGGTTCACCAAAACCTGATCACATGAGGATTTATCAATAAGGTTTTCCTCCAGTCATTCCTTGATGGGAATATTTTGTTGGTTATTATAATTATAATGATACTTTGACAGAAACCTCCAATGTTGGAGCCAAAGTGAGAAGTTCCCTATGAATAGACAAATTATACTCCAATTGATCTTATTCTATGATCTGGATAGATAGACTACTCAATAAGAATCCCACCAATTCAATGTTCTTAAAGAATTATTTTTTGTAACCATGAGATATATCATCCTGATCCCCTGAAATTAAATTGCATGGTGTATCATCCCGGTTTCATGAAATTAAACTACACACCCATAATCATCCTTGCTATATGATGTAAAGTTGCATATATACATCCTCAAAATATGAAAATATAATTTTTCACTTATTCCATTCATTATGACTTTAAAATATTTCTGTGTATCTCAAATACATGCCCTTAAACTAGGAATCATAGTCCAACCATCACGACACAAAATTGTATACGAGATTTCCTAGCCCCTCTTTCATGTTAGGTTTGTTACACTATCATTCCACGTATAGACATCTTGTGTAATCCTCATTTTCATTTTCCAAATTACATGACACTAAATTGTAAATCCAAGCCCATGAATAATGAATATGACTATATTTGATCCTCCTCAAGAAGGTGTGTGGGACTTCCTGGTCCTCATTATTGCCAGGTTTATTATTCCACCACATAAAATTTATTAATTTAGGAATTCTCCTCACATTTTCTAAACTTTGTGACTTTAAACAACGGCTTAATTTCCTCACAAAATGACATTATGATACATGAGGACCAAAATTTCAATTGACGATTCACTACAAATGATCTTGATATGTGTGGGAGAAAGAAAAAATTCCACCATTCACCACATGAGAGTTAGATCCATGTAGAGAGTCTCTTTCTTAGGAAATATGTACAGATTTATTCCTTTACACAGATGATATGTAGTGACACATGGACTTTACATATTGGTAAATCCATCCCAAAGAAAAAGAAATAAATTCTCATCTTCGTATTCAGGGGAAAAACCTACACACGCAACCATTCATAAAGAACTATGTCTGGATTGATTTCCACCATAATGAGATATGTAGTGATTCTCAGGTCACAGAGCGTAGGCTCAGCCAAGAAATATAATAAATTTACCCTCACCTATATACAAACTAAATCAACATAGGGGACTTCAATGAGGATTCTATTTATCCGACCATTTCAAAAAAATGGACTCTCCCTATACTTGATTCAAATATATGAGGGGAAGAACATCCAGAACTACATGTGGCTTGACTTCCATCCTATGGGATACATACTGATATTCAGACCTAGTGTTATGGGCCATCCATAAAATATCAGACTAAGGCCACCCCTGTGTATGGATCAAACCAACTCTATGAGTTCACATTCAGAAATATGTGTGGCTTCATTCCTATCATTACAGGATACATAATGACGCCTAGATCTCCAACCCTATGACTAGATATAACAAAGGATAAAGAATTCCCAACACCATATGTATGAATCTAATCTTTATAAGGAGGCCTTTTCAAGATATATATGTGGATTTATTCATGTCCTCACATGATCCGTAGTGAAACTTAGATCCAACATTATAGTCCATCCACCAAAAATTATAAATCCCAATATCTTTTATTAAATCACATCTTTGTGGATGATAAACATTTTTCACCCCTTATTTCACTATAAGGACCCGACCTTAAACATTACTTATTATTGAATTAAATGAATAATTCACATTGAGGATCTTTTCAGGTTTAGAGTTTTAGATAATTAGGACATAACTATTACGTCTCAAAGATTACAAAGTAGACGCATCCACTCAGCTTCCATTTTTTCACAAAAATAAAAACTCTTGAAAAAAAGAGTCATGTCTAGTTCCTTGTTTTAGACAGCCTAACATTTCCATGATCCCATCCTTGACCATATTCAACTTTATGTCCTGTGAAAACATTTCAAAAACATTGGATGAGCATACAAGCTCAGTAAAGGTTGTAACAGTACAGAAAGAAAACATCATTCCATGTATACATAAGAATCAATGAAATCATAATTTACTCATAAAACATAAGCATTTTAACATACCTCATGAAATCATAAGATTTATGCATAACTCAATGGAAATCATAAGGCATAAAGGTAACTTGAGGAATTCATAACATTCTTACGTAGGGATTAACCCTCATGGTTACGTTTGGAATACCCATCACAGAATATTCCCAAAATATCTTTGGAGAAACCTTAGCGTTTATCTCCTTCGCGTTACCCAATGCATTAGAGTGCTATATCGGGCTCACCCGCCCTTAGTTTATCACGAAACCACCCGTCTTCATAGACAATGCCCAAGAACCATAACATAATCATAGCACATAACTTAAGCATAAAGGCAAGATAACATTCCCACATTTCAATAATAATATAACATTTTAAGATATTCAAATAATGAATCCACTCTAAAAACCATTTTCAAAACCATTTAAAACTTTTAATAAAGAGATTTTTGAATCAAAGTGTCCCATACCACTTTGAATCTTTTAAAATTGTAAAACATTAATATCCATATAAATAAATCCTTAAAACTATTTTGAAAACATGGATATTAATGAGAAATATTTATAAGAAAAAATCATTAAAACATTTAAAACGATATTTTAGTTAAAGGGTTTTTAACTAAATGAGAGACACATGAATACAATAATTGAGGAATAACATTTAATCATAACTTTATAATATCACGAGAATAAAGGGATTCATGATATATTATTCTAAAGGATAGTATATACACCATATAAGATTGAATTGGTGCATAACAACAATGAAGTCTCAATAAAATTGTAAAATGAGATGAAATCCCTTATAAAGAAGGTATCCTTAAATTAAGGATAAATCAATCTCATAATTATGTGTGAAAAATATAAATACACCCAATATAAGTGGATATTAAGTGTAAAACAACCAGAGTTATTTCTCACGTATTCATAGAATGACATATTCAATAACTATAAGTTGAACCCAAAGAAATTGAAACTGGGTTAAGAAGTTCCATTGATAAAATTCGACAGCCTATGACGTCACTTTAAAATTTATAACATTAGTTAATGAGAGAGAAAATAGTATCTCATCACATGGAAATAAAATTTACATCAATAAGGATATATAAGAACATATCCCAACATAAAAATATTTAAATAAAAAAACATAACAAAATAAGTCTTTTTAAAAGAGGAGTGTGAAAGGATCCCTTACCGATTTGGGAAACTTTTGAAACGTACACCCCATGAAATAAGGGTAATACAATGAAGATTTAACTACCCATAAATGAGATTATATTATACAAATTGTAAAATAATGGGAAGTAAATACAACACACAAAAGTAAATAGTGGCCAATGTAGCATGAATCTCATGGGAATAAAAAGTGAGATGAAAATCCCCTTATGAAAATTCGGCAGCCTAACGGCGCCAAATAAAACATCCAAAAATGGATTGATGAGATAAAATAGGGCCTCTCATCATATTAACATAAAATTTACATAAATATTAATATAAATGAACATCCCCCAACATAAGAAAGTGGAGCTTAAAGTAAGTTACATAAAAAAGAGTACTTAAAAAGAAAGAGAGAGGTAGGATCCCTTACCTCAAGTCTGACTTGTCTTGTTCGTTTCATTATATTCCTGAATAATAAATGTTGGTCAATTTTTAATTTCATAAGTCCCTCCTTTAAATATTATTATTCAGTTCATATCACATATCATAGTGTTATAATAATTGGTTAATAATGTGAGTTCATATCAGACGTTTTTGTCGATGTTTGGTACATGTGTCAAAAAAGAACTTGTTTGAAAATTATTTTCCATGTAGATATAAGTAAATCATCTACAGAATAGTATTAATGATTTAAATATCATATATATCTAGTACATATTCATTTTATAATATTCGATAACATTTGGATATAAAATGAAATGAAATGCACCGTTCATGGAGACGGTAGGCCATACGTACGCATGAACGCTACATTCATTTCGTTGACATATTAATGGAATTAAAAATAATTGAGAGATATATATATATTATAATTCCAGAATAATATATGTGTTTTATAGGTCACATAAGTTCATTAATTTCATTCTTTATACATTACATGTATTGCATGAACGAGTCACATCACTTGAGGGGGTGGTAGTCCACATTTCCTCGTATGAAATTATCACATTTTCATAACATGAAAAGCATAAAGGTATGTTTTAAATATAAAATACATAATTATATGGAAAACATAAATAAAATATATATAATATATAAAATACAGTGACATCATAATGGCCACTGTGAAAGTTGTTAAGAGAAGATTGAACAATCATCGTTTCGTGAGGCAGTAATTCGCCATCCACAGAAACAGTATGTTCTTTAACCATTAGACGGAGGTGTGTGTAAGTGTATCTTGAATACTTCACATAACAACATCCTATTATATTTACGATACTATTTTTGTTACAAAAGAAAGGAATGAAAAGAGTTTAGGGGTTTGGAGAAGCAAAATAAAACAAAAGAACACAAGTGAAGACATTACCTTTAAATCAGGTAACTCCTATTGGATTGAACCAAAAGGGTTTCTTGAAGAGAATTCTGCCGAAGGTCGGTCTAAATGATGAAGAGAGGTATGTGGAGAGATTAAATGGGTCGGGTTTTTCAATCCAATGTCTTGAGAGGTGTGGTTAAGGTGGTAGAGTTGGGGGGTCTTTTATAAGAGAAGAGGAGGGGCACTCTTGGAAAGTTATAAAATATTACTTTATTATAAAATATTTTTCGGATTATAAAGGTACCAAAAGGATATTTTTCGAGTATAAGGTGATAAGGTTTCGAAATCCACCCATTAAATAGGTTTGTGACAGTTTTAAGACTTATATTTCAACCTATCTTCTCATTTTATTTAAATCGTTCATTTATGATGTAATCACTGCATCATCACAGTGTCATAATTAAAATAATTTATTAAATATCTAAAAATTATAAAAAAATATCATGATATTGGAAATATATTTAGAATTCAAATTACTATTTATAGTCTAATAGACCGTTTATTTAGGCAAAATGAAAATTATTTTACTTGGGTGTTACATACTTTGGTTACATTTTCCTTTCATTAAAAAAATATGATAAAACATCACTATCACACTAAAGTGATTCCATGGGGTCTCAAGGTTGGAACAAGGCATCCCATGGTCTTCCATGACACCACCAATATCATTAAGACACATGTTGGGGTCATATTATATTTTTATGATATTATTTTCTTACCCTTAATTACCCAATTACTAATTAAACACGATAATTAAAGATAATTACCGTCGTTACTATTCATAATGTCCAAAAACAAAAGAGTCTTAATTACATAATTTGGACCTTCTGATTCCAAATATGGAATCTGTTTCATCAAATTCAAAACACATTAATTGTAGTATTTAATTTAAAAGTAAATCTTGTTGTCAAAACAAAAGATGGGTTTCTAAGAAGTAAAATTTATCGAAAGATTGACTTGTTTTTACATCCAATTGAAATGTGAAATTACATCCAATGAACCACGTTGTATTAATTGATAAAAACCTAATTCAGTTATACTTTACAAAAATTAAAATGAAAATATAAATATATTAATAAATTGGATGAAAAGGCATTTTTGAATTAAAAAATGTATTTTCACTATTCATTAAAAAAAAGCATTATCAGAAAAATACCAAAAATTAACCCTAAGATTTATTTGATATTTCAAATTCAGAAATGATGTCAATTTTACCAATTTAAAAACATAGAAGATTCTTTAATAAATCATATAGTTAATTCCCACTGTCAAATCAAATATCGGGTTTTTTGGAAGCAATATCTATAAAAAGTTTGGCACTTGTTTATGTCCATTTTCAAAGTGAAATTATTTCTAATGAACACCATTAAATTAAATTGTAAAAATATATTCTAATAAAACATTAAAACCAATTAAAAAGATAATCTAACCATATATTTAAATTAGATGAAAAAGTATTTTTGATGTAAAATGCAATATTTTTCACTATTCATTAAAAAGAATGAACATTGTCAGAAACATACCAAAAATTTTACCAAATTAAATTTCAATATCCCAATCATAAAGAATAAGTTTATTTTGAAAAATAGAGCTTATAGAATTTTCAAAAGTTATATTTAAAAATGGTTCGCCATCAAAGGGCGGTAAAACAATCTTTTAAAAATATTAGAGTATTTATTCTTAAAATTGGATTCATTTGGATTTTAAGCCTCTAACATTTATCGGATAAATGTAAAAATATTTGACAAACATATGTATCCATTTTTTAGTTATTTCTTTTCATTACCTCCATTACAATGGCTAGTCGTTAACTATTATAATATTATTATATTATTAGTGTGCAATGTAAGATTTCAAAGAAACTCGTTGTTGCGTATTGGGTACGCCATCGAGCATAGAATTCCCTTTAAAGTAGTATTAACATTTTATTCACAAATTTTGATAAAAATTATAATGTAGTATTTTTAATTTCTTGGGATGTTACATCCTTCCCCCATTTTGGGAATTGTGTCCTTACAATTTCAAAAATTTTCTTGGAAACATCATTGAAAGTCCCACATCGAAACATGAGTCTGTAAAACTATCACATTAAAAGAAAGAAAGAGAAGTACAAAGGTCACCCGAGTTAACCCATACTAGGATTCCAAGTATGAAAATATGGATATGGTGGAGAAAACAAAGGGTCATGTTCTGATGGAGAGTGATAGTAATCATGTCTAGGAGAAAGTTAACCATAAGAAAATCACAAACTTGTGATGGGTTAAACGGTATTCGATTCCCCAGTAGGAAAAGTTAACAGACAACATTTTTGTTTTAAGTTACTCTTCATTGAAGAAATTATTTTTGAGCTTAACTAAATCATAATGAAACATACTTACTTGTCACGTAGACTTTCAACTTTTACTAGATTCCTTAATCAAACTCATATTTTCTCCAAAAGACGAGTATTTAGGAAGACTTGTTCACATTAAGAGTACTATAATCAACTTCTTGAGAATAACCTTATCCACAAAATAGAACTATATATTTCCCATGTCTTTAGATCTCAACAAAAACCAAACCAAAAAGTTTAGTATGAGATCAGATAATACACAAAAGGATATTTTTTTACAAAAAGAAAAACTAGTCATAATCTCCAAAATTTGTCAAACAAAACACAAAGTTCAACAAAGACCATTCAATAAAAATCTATCCATAAAATTCTTCAAAGTAAACCCAGCTAATATTGAAACCCAAATATTTGAAGGATTTAATCACATTGTCTCCCAAGTTACAAATTAACATTTATCTCCAAATAACATCAGTTGATCTTAAAGTTTCATACTGAAAACTAATTAACCTAATCACATATCCTCCATGATAGGTTAATAATTTTCCATAGATAACCCAAAATCAACTTACTCTTGATTCATAAAATCATCCAACTAAAAAAAATTAGTCAAACTAACCAGGTACTTCACATAGTCCAATGGTGGGTGATAAATACCAGTCTCACTTTGGTTGTGGGTTCGATTCCCGCAGCTTTGTCCGACGCGATGGGTTGTCACACGGTCTGTGTGATGTCCTTTTTGTAAAACTATATAATTCTTGAAACATTCCCCAAAACTATATAAAATCTTCAAAAATAACCATAACATAATTTAACCTCAAGTTTATCTCATGTCGTTCATATTCCATCATAATGTATAGTAACCCATAATTACCTCAAAAGTAAGGATCATATAAAACATAATGGTTACCATTATAATTATTACCCAAACTTCCATGTTGAGTTGGTTCTCTCGTAGATGATGCATTAGAGAAATCACCAAGGTTCAAGTAATTGATCATGACACCTGATAGTTGGTTTAGAATAACCACGAAATTTTTCAATGAATCCCCCATTTCTCCAGTCTCTTAATCAGAGAACCACCACAGTTTCCTTCAAACCCATTTTCACTTTGGTGCCTCCTAGATCCATCCATTTACTAAAACCAGAAATGACAGTGTGAGTATATCAAAAAAATCATTATGTACTAAAGAGGAAGATAAACACTAAGATATACTTATCCAAGTTATCTCAAACTCATTCCAACCTTCAAAAATAACAATGACTCTATCTAATATAATAACCATTGGGGTAATACACAACTTGTCACTTAACACTCTAACCTCTAATGTTATCTAAACCTCCCACTGATACCATCTATAAGGACCCGACCTTAAACATTACTTATTATTGAATTAAATGAATAATTCACATTGAGGATCTTTTCAGGTTTAGAGTTTTAGAGAATTAGGACATAACTATTACATCTCAAATATTACAAAGTAGACTCATCTACTCAGCTATAATTTTTTTCACAAAAATTAAAACTCTTGAACAAAAGAGTCATGTATAGTTCCTTGTTTTAGACAGCCTGGCATTTCCTTGATCCCATCCTTGACCCTATTCAACTTTATGTCCTGTGAAAACATTTCAAAAAAATGGGATGAGCATAAAAATATCAGTAAAGGTTATAACAGTATGGAAAGAAAACATCAGTCCATGTATACATAAAAATCAATGAAATCGTACTTTACTCATAAAACATAATCAATTTAACATACCTCATGAAATCATAATATTTATTCATAACTCAATAAAAATCATAAGGAATAAAGGTAACTTGAGGCATTCATATCATTATTACGTAGGGAGTAACCCTCATTGTTACGTTTGAAATACCCATCACAGTATATTCCCTAAATCTCTTCAGATAAACCTCAGCGTTTAACTCCTTCTCATTACCCAATGCATTGGAGAGCTATATCGGGCTCACCCGCCCTTCGTTTATCACGGAACCACCCGTCTTCATAAACAATGCCCAAGAACCATAACATAATCATAGAACATAACTTAAGCATAAAGGAAAGATAATATTCCCACATTTCAATAACAATATAACATTTTAAGATATTGAAATAATGAATCCATTCTAAAAACCATTTTTCAAAACCATTTAAAACATTTAATAAAGAGATTTTTGAATCAAAGTGGCACATACCACTTTGAAAATTTTAACATTTTAAACCATTAATATCCATATAAATAAATACTTAAAACCATTTTGAAAACATGGATATTAATGAGAAATATTTATAATAATAAATCATTAAAACATTTAAAACGATGTTTTAGTTAAAGGGTTTTTAACAAAATGAGAGACACTTGAAATCAATAATTGAGGAATAACATTTAATCAGAAGTATATAATATCCTGAGAATAAAGGTATTCATGATATATTATTCCAAAGGACAGTATATAAGACATATAAGAGTGAATTGGTGCATAACAACAATGAAGTCTCAATAGAATTGTAAAATGATATGAAATCCCTTATAAAGAATGTATCTTTAAATTAAGGATAAATCAATATCATAATTATGTGTGGAAAATATAAATACACCCAATATAAGTAGATATTAATTGTAAAAGAACCAGATGTCATTCACACATATTCATAGAATGACATATTCAATAACTACAAATTGAACCCAAAGAAATCGAAATTGGGTTAAGAAGTTCCCTTGGTAAAATTTGACAGTCTAACGGCATCACTTTAAAATTCATACCATTAGTTGATGTGTGATAAAATGGTATCTCATCACTTGGACACAAAATTTACATCAATAAGGTTATATAAGAACATATCCCAACATAAAAAGATGTAAATAAAAATACATAACAAAATAAGTCTTTTTAAAAGGGGAGTGTGAAAGGTTCCCTTACCGATTTGGGAAAACATTCGAAACGTACACCCCATGAAAGAAGGGTCATAAAATGAAGTTGTAACTAACCATAAATGAGAGTATATTATACAAATATTAAAATAATGGGTAGTACATACAACACACAAAAGTAAATAGTGGCCAATGTAGCATGAATCTCATAGGAATAAAAAGTGAGATGAAAATCCCCTTATGAAAATTCGGCAGCCTAACGGCACCACATAAAACTTCCAAAAATGGATTGATGAGATAAAATAGGGTCTCTCATCATATTAACATAAAATTTAAAGAAATAGGAATATAAAATAACATCCCCCAACAAAATAAATAGGAGATTAAAGTAAGTTACATAAAAAAGAGTACTTAAAAAGAAAGAGAGAGGTAGGATCCCTTACCTCAAGTCCGACTTGTCTTTTTCGTTTCTTTATATTCCTGAATAATGAACTTTGGCCAATTTATAATTTCGTAAGGTAATACTTTAAATATTATTATTCAGTTCATATCACATATTATAATGTTATAATAATTTTTTAATAATGTGAGTTCATATCAGATGTTTTGGTCGATGTTTGGTACATGAGTCAAAAATGAACTAGTTTGAAAATGATTGTCCATGTAGTTATAAGTAAATCATCTCCAGAATAGTATTAATTATTTAAATATCATATATATCCAGTACATATTCATTTTAAACTACTCCATAACAATTTTAGATAAAATTAAATGAAATTCACCATTCATGGAGATGGTAGGTCGTACGTACGCATGAACGCTACTTTCATTTCATTGACATATTAATGGAATTAAAAATAATTGAGAGATATATATATTATAATATATATGTTTTATAGGTTTAATTATTTCATTAATTTCATTCTTTATACATTCCATGTATTGCATGAACGAGTCACATCACTTGAGGGGCGGTAGTCCACACTTCCTTGTATGAAATTATCGCATTTGCACAACATGCAGAGCATAAAGGTATGTTTTAAATATAATATAAAGAAGCATATGGAGAACATAAATACCATATATATCATATACAAAATACAGTGACATCATAATGGCCTCCATGAAAGGTGTTAAGAGAATAATTAACAATCATCGTTTCGTGAGGCAGTAATTCTCCATCCACAAAAATAGTATGTTCTTTAACCATTAGACGGAGATGTGTGTAAGTTTACGTCAAATACTTAGCATTACAACATCCTAGTATAATTAAGTTAATGGTTTTGTTACAAAAGATAGTAATAAAAAGAGTTTAGGGGTTTGGAGAAGAAAAATAAGACAAAAGAACACAAGTGAAGACATTACCTTTAAATCGGGTAACTCCTATTGGTTTGAACCAAAAGGGTTTCATGAAGTGAATTATGCCAAATGTGAGGCTTCAATGATGAATATAGGGATGTGGATATATGAAATGGGCAGTGTTTGGCCGAGCCAAAGGCTTGAGAGGTGTGGGTAAGGTGGCAGAGGTGGGGGCCTTTTATAAGAGAAGAGGAGGGGCACTCTTGGAAAGTTATAAAATATTACTTTATTATAAAATGATTTTTTAGGATTTTAAAGGTCCCAAAAGGATATATTTCAAGGATAAGGTGATAAGGATTCTGAATAAACTCATCCAATAGGTTTTTTACATGTTTAAGACTTAGATTTCACCCTATATTCTCATTTTATTTAAATCGTTCATTTATGAGGCAGTCATTGCATCATCACGGTGTCATAAATAAAATAATTTATTTAATGTCTAAAAATTATAAAAAAATATCATGATTTAGGATATCGTTTTAGATTTCCAATGACTATTTATTGTCTAAGATAACGTTTATTTATAAGAAATTAAAATTATTTTACTTAGGTGTTGCATACTTTGGTTAGATTTTCCTTTCTTTAAATAAATATGATAAATGGTCACTATAACACTAAAGTGATTCCATGGGGTCCAAATGTTGGCACAAGGAATCCCATGGTCTTCCATGACACCAAAAATATCATATTAACACATGTTGGGGTAATTTTATATTTTTATGATATTATTTTCTTACCCTTAATTACCCGATTACTAATTAAACACGATAATTAAATATAATTACTGTCGTTATTATTCATAATGTCAAAAAAACAAAAGAGTCTTAATTAAATAATTTAGACCTTATGATTCCAAATATGGAATCCATTTCATAAAATTAAAAACAGCTAAATTTTAGTAATTAATTTAAAAGTAAATCTCGTTGTCAAAACAAAAGATGGGTTCTTAAGAAGTAAAATTTATCAAAAGATTTACTTGTTTTTACATCAAATTGAAAAGTGAAATTACTTCCAATGAACATAATTTTATTATGTTATAAAGAACATAATTTAATATAATTTAAAAATAATTAAAATGACAATCTAAATATATAAATAAATTGGATGAAAAGGCAGTTTTGAATTAAAAACTGTATTTTTCACTATTCATTAAAATAAGCATTATCAGAAAAATACCAAACAATAACCATAAGCTATATTTTATATTTAAAATTCATAAATGATGTCCATTTTAACAAATTCAAAACATATAATTTTCATTAATAAATCATATAGTTAATTCCCGTTGTCAAAACAAATAGCAGGTTGTTTGGAAGCAATATCTGTGAGAAGTTTGGCACATGTTTATGTCCATTTTCAAAGTGAAATTAATTATAATGACCACCATTGAATTAAATTTTAAAAATATATTCTAATTAAACTTTATATACAATTAAAAATATAATCTAACAATATATTTAAATTAGATGAAAAAGCAGTTTTGATGTAAAATACAATATTTTTCACTATTCATTAAAAAGAATTAACATTGTCAGAAACATACCTAATATTTTACCAAAGTAAATTTCAATATCCCAATAATAAATAATAAGTTTATTTTGAAAATTAGAGCTTATAGAATTGTCAAAAGTTAGATTTAAAAAAGGTTCTCCATCAAAAGGATGTAATACAATCTTTTAAAAATATTGGAGTATTTATTCATAAAATTGGATTCATTTGGATTTTAAGCCTCTACAATTTATCAGATAAATGTAAAAATATTTGACAAATATATTTAATCATTTTGTAGTTATTTCTGTTCAATCTCTCCATTACAACGGCTAGTCTTTAACTATTATAATATTATTATATTATTAGTGTGCAACGTAAGATTTCAAAGAAACTCGTTGTTGCGTATTGGGTACGCCATCGAGCATAGCATTCCCTTCAAAGTAGTATTAACATTTTTTTAACAAATATTGATAAAAATTAGAATGTAATATTATTAATTTCATGGGATGTTACATCATTGTCCCATTTTGGGAATTGCATCCTTGAAATTTCAAAATTGGGCCTGGAAACTTCATTGAAAGTCCCACATCGGAACAAGAGTCTGTAAAACTATCACTTTAAAAGAAAGGGAGAGAAGTACAAAGGTCACCCAAGTTAACCCATACTAGGATTACAAGAATGAAAATATGGATATGGAGGAGAAAACAAAGGGTCATTTCTGATGGAGAGTGATAGTAAACATGTCTTGGAGAAATTTAACCATAAGAAAATCACAAACTTGTGATGGGTTAAACGGTATTCGATTCCCCAGTAGGAAAAGTTAACAGACAACATTTTTGTTTTATGTTACTCTTCATTGAAGAAATTATTTTTGATCTTAACTAAATCATAATGAAACATACTAATTGTCACGTAGACTTTCAACTTTTACTAGATTCCTTAATCAAACTCATATTTTCTCCAAAAGACGAGTATTTAGGAAGACTTGTCCGCATTAGGAGTACTATAATCAACTTCTTGAGAATCCCCTAATCCACAAAAGAGAACTATATATTTCCCATGTCTTTAGATCTCAACAAAAACCAAAAAGTTTAGTATGAGATCAGATAATACCCAAAAAGGATTTTTTTTACAAAAAGAAAAACTACTCATAATCTCCAAAATTTGTCAAACAAAACCCACAGTTCAACAAAGACCATTCAATAAACATCTATCCATAAAATTATTCAAAGTAAACCCAACTAAGATTGAAACCCAAATATTTGAAGTATTTAATCACATAGTCTCCCAAGGTACAAATTAACATTTATCTCCAAATAACATCATTTGCTCTTAAAGTCTCATACTGAAAAGTAATTAACCTAATCACATATCCTCTATGATAGGTTAATAATTTCTATATATAACCCAAAATCAACTTACTTTTGATTCATAATATCATCCAACTAAAAAAATTAATTAGTCAAACTAACCAGATACTTCACGTAGTCCAGTGGTAGGTGATAAATATGAGTCGCACTTTGGTTGTGGGTTCGATTGCCGCAGCTTTGTCCGACGCGACGGGTTGTCACACGGTCTGTGTGTTGTCCTTTTTCGAAAACTATATAATTCTAAAAACATTCCCCAAAACTAGATAAAATCTTCAAAAATAACAATAACATAATTTAACCTCATGTTTATCTCATGTCGTTCATATTCCATCATAATGTATAGTAACCCATAATTACCTCAAAAGTAAGGATCATATAAACCCTAATGGTTACCTTTAAAATTATTACCCGAACTTCCATGTTGAGTTGGTTCTCTCACACATGATGCATTAGAGAACTAACCAAGGTTCAAGTGGTTGATCATGACACCTGATAGTTGGTTTAGAATAACCATGATATTTCTCATTGAATCCCCCATTTCATCCAGTCTCTTAATCAGATAACCACCACAGTTTCCTTCATACCCATTGTCACTTTGGTGCCTCCTAGATCCATCCATTTACTAAAACCAGAAATGTCAGTGTGAGTATATCAACAAAATCATTATGCACTAAAGAGGAAGATAAGCACTATGATATACTTATCCATGTTATTTCAAACTCATTCCAACCTTCAAAAATAACAATGACTCTATCTAATATAATAACCATTTGGATAATACACAACTTGTCACTCAACACTCTAACCTCTAAAGTTATCTAAACCTCCCTCTGATACCTACTATAAGGACCTGACCTTAATCATTACTTATTATTAAATTAAATGAATAATACACATTGAGGATATTTCATGTTTAGAGTTTTATAGAATTAGGACATAACTATTACATCTCAAAGATTACAAAGTAGACGCATCTACTCAGCTTCCATTTTTTCACAAAAATTAAAACTCTTGAACAAAAGATTCATTTCTAGTTACTTTTTTTATACATCCTGACATTTCTATGATCCCATCCTTGACCCTATTCAACTTTATGTACTGTGAAAACATTTCAAAAACTTGGGATGAGCATAAAAATCATAGTAAAGGTTATAACAGTACGGAAAGAAAACATCAGTCCATGTATACATAAGAATCAATGAAATCATACTTTACTCATAAAACATAATCAATTTAACATACGTCATGAAATCATAAGATTTATGCATAAATCAATAGAAATCATAAGGCATAAAGGTAACTTGAGGCATTCATATCATTCTTACGTAGGGAGTAACCCTCATTGTTACGTTTGAAATACCCATCACAGTATATTCCCTAAATCTCTTCGGAGAAACCTTAGCGTTTAACTCCTTCGCATTACCCAATGCATTGGAGAGCTATATCTTGCTCACCCGCCCTTAGTTTATCACGGAACCACCCACCTTCATAAAAAATTCTCAAGAACCATAACATAATCATAGCACATAACTTAATCATAAAGGCAAGATAACATTCCCACATTTCAATAACAATATAACATTTTAAGATATTGAAATAATGAATCCATTCTAAAACCCATTTTCAAAACCATTTAAAACATTTAATAAAGAGATTTTTGAATCAAAGTGTCCCATACCACTTTGAATCTCTTAACATTTTAAACCATTAATATCCATATAAATAAATTCATAATTTTTTTTTGAAAACATGGATATTGATAAGAATAAATCATTAAAACATTTAAAACGATATTTTAGTTAAAGGGTTTTTAACAAAATGAGAGACACTTGAATACAATAATTGAGGAATGACATTTAATCAGAAATTTATAATATCATGAGAATAAAGGGAGTAATGATATATTATTCCAAAGGATAGTATATACACCATATAAGAGTTAATTGGTGCATAACAACAATGAATCTCAATAGAATTGTAAAATGAGATGAAATCCCTTATAAAAAAGTTATCCTTAAATTATGGATAAATAAATGTCATAATTATGTGTGACAAATATAAATACACCCAATATAAGTGGATATTAAGTGTAAAACAACCATAGGTCATTCACACATATTCATTGAATGACATATTCAATAACTACAAGTTAAACCCAAAAAATCGAAATTGGGTTAAGAACTTTCCATGGTAAAATTCGACAGCCTAACGGCGTCACGTTAAAATTCATACCATTAGTTGATGAGAGAGAAAATGGTATCTCATCACTTGGACATAAAATTTACATCAATAAGGATATATAAGAACATATCCCAACATAAAAAGATGTAAATAGAAATACATAACAAAATAAGTCTTTTTAAAAGCGGAGTGTGAAAGGTTCCCTTACCGATTTGGGAAACTTTCGAAACGTACACCCCATGAAAGAAGTGTCATACAATAAAGATGTAACTACCTATAAATGAGAGTATATTATAAAAATATTAAAATAATGGTCAGTACATACAACACAGAAAAGGAAATAGTGGCCAATGTAGCATGAATCTCACAGGAATAAAAAGTGAGACAAAAATCCATTTATGAAAATTCGGCAGCATAACGGCGCCACATAAAACATTCAAAAATGGATTGATGAGATAAAATAGGTTCTCTCATCATATTAACATAAAATATACTAAAAGAGGAATATAAAATAACATCCCCCAACATAAGAAATAGTATCTTGAAGTAAGTTACATAAAAAAGAGTACTTAAAAAGAAAGAGAGAGGTATGATCCTTTAACTCAAGTCCGACTTGTCTTGTTTGTTTCGTTATATTCCTAAATAATAAACATTGGTCAATTTATAATTTTTTAAGGTCCTCCTTTATTTCATATCACATATTATAATGTTATAAAAATTGGTTAATAATGTGAGTTCATATCAGACGTTTTTGTCGATGTTTGGTACATGAGTCAAAAATGAACTTGTTTGAAAATGATTGTCCATGTAGTTATAATTAAATCATCTAAAAAATAGTATTAATTATTTAAATATCATATATATCCAGTACATAGTCATTTTATACTATTACATAACATTTGTAGACAAAATTAAATGAAATGCACCGTTCATGCAGACGGTAGGTCGTACATACGCATGAACGCTACTTTCATTTCTTTGACATATTAATGGAATTAAAAATAATTGAGAGATATATATATTATAATTCCAGTATAATATATATGTTTTATAGGTCACATAAGTCCATTAATTTTATTCTTTATACAGTCCATGTACTGCATGAACGAGTCACATCACTTGAGGGGGCGGTAGTCCACACTTCCTCGTATGAAATTATCGTATTTGCACAACATGCAAAGTATAAAGGTATGTTTTAAATATAAAATAAAGAAGCACATGGAAAAAATAAATACCATATATATCATATATTAAATACAGTGACATCACAATGGCCACCATGAAAGGTGTTACGAGAATATTGAACAATCGTCGTTTCGTGAGGTAGTAATTATCCATCCACAGAAATA
The DNA here is from genome assembly GCA_963277665.1 of Viscum album. Classification (NCBI taxonomy): domain Eukaryota; kingdom Viridiplantae; phylum Streptophyta; class Magnoliopsida; order Santalales; family Viscaceae; genus Viscum; species Viscum album. The sequence goes on along the minus strand of OY728143.1, from coordinate 47,486,513 downwards.
GTATGTTCTTTAACCATTAGACGGAGGTGTGTGTAACTGTAGCTCGAATACTTCACATAAAAACATCCTAGTATAATTTAGATACTGTTTTTGTTACAAAAGATAGTAATAAAAAGAGTTTAGGGGTTTGGAGAAGCAAAATAAAACAAAAGAACCCAAGTGAAGACATTACCTTTAAATCACGTAACTCCTATTGGTTTGAACCAAAAGGGTTTCTTGAAGAGAATTCTGCCAAAGGTGAGGCTCAAATGATGAAGAGAGGGATGTTTAGAGATGAATTGGGAAGGGGTTGGCCGAGAAAAAGGCTTGAGAGGTGTGGGTAAGGTGGTAGAGGTGGGGGCCTTTTATAAGAGAAGAGGAGGGGCACTCTTGGAAAGTTATAAAATATTATTTATTATAAAATGATTTTAGGATTTTAAAGGTACCAAAAGGACATATTTAGAGGATAAGGTGACAAGGATTACTAATACACCCATCCAATGGATTTTTAACAAGTATAAGACTTAGATTTCACCCTATCTTCACATTTTAATTAAATCATTCATTTATGAGGTAATCACTGAATCATCACTGTGTCATAAATAACTTACATTATTTAATTTCTAAAAATAATAAAAAAATATTACGATTTAGGATATATTTTTAGCTTTTAAATGACCATTTATAGTCTAAGAGATCGTTTATGTAGACAAAATTAAAATAATTTTACTTAGGTGTTACACACTTTGGTTACATTTTCCTTTCTTTAAAAAAATATGATAAATGGTCATTATCACACTAAAGTGATTCCATGGGGTCACAAGGTTGGAACAAGTCATCCCATGGTCATCCATGACACCACAAATAGAATTAGGACACATGTTGGGGTAATTTTATATTTTTATGATATTATTTTCTTACCCTTAATTACCCGATTACTAATTAAACACGATAATTAAAGATAATTATCGTCGTTACTATTCATAATGTCCAAAAACAAAAGAGTCTTAATTAAATAATTTTGTCCTTATGATTCCAAATATTTAATCAATTTCATCAAATTCAAAACAAATAAATTGTAGTAATTAATTTAAAAGTGAATCCCATTGTCAAAACAAAAGACGGGTTTTTAAGAAGTAAAATTTATCAAAAGATTTACTTGTTTTTACATCAAATTGAAAAGTGAAATTACTTCCAATGAACAATATTTTATTAATTGATAAAAAAAGAATTCAATTATACTTTAAAACAGTTAAAATGACAATCTAAATATATAAATAAATTGGATGAAAAGGCAGTTTTGAATTAAAAACTGCATTTTTTCACTATTCATTAAAAAAAGAATTATCAGAAAAATAAAAAAAATTAACCCTAAGATATATTTTATATTTAAAATTCAGAAATGATGTCAATTTTACCAAAATCAAAAAAAATATAATTTTCATTAATAAATCATATAGTTAATTCCCGCTGTCAATACAAATAGTGGGTTTTTTGGAAGCAATATCTATGAAAAGTTTGGCACTTGTTTATGTCCATTTTCAAAGTGAAATTAATTATAATGACCACCATTGAATTAAATTGTAAAAATATATTTTAATTAAACTTTATAACCAATTAAAAATATAGTCTAACCATATATTTAAATTAGATGAAAAGGTAGTTTTTTTGTAAAATGCAATATTTTTCACTATTCATTAAAAAGAATGAACATGGTCAGAAACATACCAAAAATTTAACCAAAGTAAATTTCAATATCCCAATCATAAATAATAAGTTTATTTTTACAAATTGAGCTTATAGAATTGTCAAAAGTTAGATTTTAAAAAGGTTCATCATCAAAAAGTGGTAAAACAATCTTTTAAAAATATTAGAGTATTTATTCTTAAAATTGGATTCATTTGGATTTTAAGCCTCTAACATTTATTGGATAAATGTAAAAATATTTGACAAACATATGTAATCATTTTTTTGTTATTTCTGTTCATTCCCTCTATTACAACTGCTAGGCGTTAACTATTATAATATTATTATATTATTAGTGTGCAATGTAAGATTTCTAAGAAACTCATTGTTGCGTATTGGGTACGACATGGATCATAGCAGTCCCTTTAACGTAGTATTAAAATTTTATTCACAAATATTGATAAAAATTAGAATGTAATATTATTTATTTACTTGGGATGTTACATTCACATTTTGAGAATATCCCACTTGGGCATAGGATTTTGGACAAGGGACTTCCTAAATGATAAAGTAATATCATCCCACACTAGGATTGCCATTGTCCTAGAAGAAATTCCTTAAAAGGAACACCAATTTTCCATTACCTCATGTTGTAAAACACGCATAGATCCATGAAATATATATTTATTCATATCTATTGACCCCTTTTATTTACCACATTACATTAAACTGCATGGTACTTTTAGAACTACATGTGTCTTGATTTTTGTTTAAATTTGATATGTAGTGATTCCTAGACTTTTTATCATAATATCATCCATGGGAAAAAGGATATATCTTATTTATACGTACATAGATATATGTAGGAGATCTTGTGTTTGGGTAAAACATTATGGAATCTATCATGGAATAATAAATTACCAATCTACATACCAGTAAATTCCTTAAATGCAATCTATCACACCTTGGCTAATCAATGTCAGATGATATCTTATGTTCCACAACATATTCCTTCCATTTATCATTCTTTGTTCACCATGAAATTTTAGATATTCCCAATGTTATTTTATTATCAGATATGGGAGGGTCAGTGTCCCAAGGAAATATATTATTTACTATGAAAAAAATACCACATTTTTCTCTGCATATGATTCCCATAAAAAAGGTATATCACTAAAAGTCAAATTCATCACCAGAATATACTTATTCTATTCCCACACTCCCAAAAAACAGTTATTACCCAACTCATTTCTTCACAACTGAGATCCCTAGAATCATGGTATACACAATCCATCCCCTACATCTGAGGCATGTCAGAATATACCAACCAGATGAGAATCCTATTACCCATCATTTCCACGAAATATGGACCTGGCTGTATGACCTAAAAGTTTTATACATCATGATGTCCTCACCTCATTCTATTAAAATACATGGATGAAATCTTAGTCACTTGATGCTAAACTATGTGATTCCTGAGAACTATGTATAGATTGATTCTTATGTCAACGAGATATGATGTGATGTCTATAATCTCAATACTGGGTTTATCCATGAGATAAAAATTCCTCTTATTACCTACATAAGGGTCAGACCTACACATGAAATTTATGATATTGAAACTACATAATTCCTAGAACAATTCGTGGATAGATCCCTACCACAGTATGGTATATAGTGACACCTTAATATCAAATCATTTTTCTAGAAAAAAGGAATTTCAAAATGTTCCCTTTCCCTATTCACAGGTTAGACATTCATGGGGATCTTTATAAGAACAATGTGGTTATTAATTCACTCCTTGAAGGGATATGTAATGACACCCAAATCTTATATATCAATCTATCCACAACAAAAAGATCCCCCAATATCTTATACAAGAGGTATATCATAATAGGAGAGTCCAACATGAGACTCACCCCTTTCTTGTAAGATTGTATCCAAAATGAAATACCCAATTCCCCAAGAAAGAGTTTAATCAATACGTGTGGAAACCTTCACAAAACTACCTATTTCTTCATTTATCCACCTTTTCTTTTTGTGTATAGGTCAGATTGTCATAGGAAGCTTCTATTATAGAACAATGTATGTCTTGATTATAATTAAAATGAGATACATAGTGACATATGGTCCTCACATCTCATACTCATCCATATAAAAACTGTCTTACTTATGTATTATACATGAATAAGAACATTTCAACCCATTCCTAGAAATTAACGAAATAAATTTATCCTTTCATTTTCATGCACTCCTATTTCACTTGAAAATCAATATGACATTCAATGTAGGAATCCCAACAAAACTCATCAACCACTGGCAAGGGGGGGTCATTTTCTTGAGGATGATTTTTTTTTACTATGCACATTAGACCCTAGTTGGATCTGCATAAGTTTCCCACAATAAAGGCATGTTAATTGATTAAAAATTATCTTCTGGAGTAAATTTTCATAAATCTATATTCCCTAATAATTTTGACATACAATTTCACTCCTCGTATTCAGAAACACCCTAGATTATTGATTAAAACATTTTCCCTTTCATTCCAGAATATGGTAAAACATTCTTGGACAGGTTACCATGAAAAGGGAGAATTTTTTATCCCTTAATCAAATCTAAGGGACATTAAACAATATTCCTAAAACTTCCACTTAAATGGTTGTTAAAATGAATGTTCCATGTCTTAGTTTCATGATATTAAACTAAACTATCCTCCAACACTTCTTTACGAAATCCAAATTTGTGAAGGATTTGTTTCTAATTCATTGAATGTTTCCATTAATATTCCCCTATCATTATTAGATGTCATTACATTGAAAAAAAACCAAATTGGTCTTCATAAATATTAATATCCATAAAATTACTATGGAATAAAAAATATGGGGCTAGTGTCTTGAGGATACCTTTTTTCAACTATTCACAATACGCCCAAGTTGGATCTTCATAATATTCCAACAAAAAAGGATTATCAATCAGAGGTATGTTCATCCATAGAAGGGGAATTTACTACTTACATTATACATAGAAATATCTTTTTTAAACCCATTCTTGCAGTTACTCCTCACTTGATTTCCCCATATCATGTATTAGATTCATAAATCACAAAATCTGGGTCAGTAAAAATCACTCATAAATGACTGAAATCTATTCGGACATTCTCATCCCATAATCCCTATTAGTGCCCACACACCAAAATTCATGGTCAAATATGTTTTACAAAAAACATTAGATTCATTAGTCATATTTTCAAGATTCAAAACTACTTACAAAAATAGGAAAAAAACTCTCAATATTAAAACCCCTCAGAGGGAACCCTGGGTTAAATTCAAGTACCATATTGTTAAATCTATTCTACGCATGGTTTAAGAAAAATTTATCATTGAAAACGAAAAGAGGAACAATGCTTGTTAGGTCAAAAAACAAAAAATGGAGTCCTAATATGAAGAAAATTTATCCCCACTATGCCCAAAACAAATCGGTCTTAGGAAAAGATTAGGACGAAAACAGAATAGACTCAAATTTTGTTGGGGTTTCCATGTAACCCTATAAATATTCAAAACTACACTCGCTGAGTCCATTGGATTAGGAAAAAATTAGAAAATTATTTTATCATTCCAATTTTTTTATCCTAGATTGATATTGAAATTTGTATGCAATTATGAAATTATTCAACTCATCTATGATATATTATCTTTCAAAACACACTGAAAATTTTCATTAGTGTTTCTTGAAGAGGTAATGAAAAAAAATTGGACGAAATAATTGATTCCTTTCTATTAAAAGGGAATGGAGGAAACTCCAATTCCCTGGTCCTCTATTCAATTCAAAAAAAGATAGGACAAAACATAGAAAAATGGTTACATGGAAGCTCATCTTTTATTGGACCCCAAATTGACTACCACCGAACACAATACACCAAGAGTCTTATATAAAGTGTCCATTTTTTGGGATTATATTTTAAATATTGTGTGTTCCTACCTAACAACATATATAAGGTCCCAACCCTTATATTTCATGGATTCAAAATTAATAGTTATTGATGACTTATACACCTTAAACAATGCTACCTGAGCCTCACATTCTCATAGATCAGAAGCCAGTGAAACTGATTCATCATTAGATCATTCTTCTTCATTAACCATGCTGTGTGGATCAACTGTGTTTTCACATAAGGCTTTTGGTTGATTATGAGAATCATTAAACTGACTAAGGTCACCTTTTCATGAATTTATGTCATCTTGATCTATGATGATCTACTAGATTAGTATATGATGGTCCCAATAATCAAAAACACTCTAACATAAGCCAAGGAAATATTTGATAAGTCTATTAGACAAGTAATCCATCACCTCTAGGGGTTCTTTGTGAAGATGGTACAAATTTTGTTCCAAGAACATCTTCACACAACCTATTGTTTGATCAAAACATGGAGATCTGGATCCCGATCGCTCTACACCATGGGTATATAATATGGAATTGTGACCATATTAGACAAGTCTGTATTAAATATTGGGTTATGAGTGGTAAAATATTTCATATCTTTCACTTGCACAACCTCAGTAACTATACTAATGGAACCAGATTCAATTGTTGGGTTTCACTTGCTTTCTCCACTGGGAGAAGCATCATTAGGGATGTATAAAGTGCCAATTGAGAATTTCCGGACATCACCATATGTTATACAACGGGGTGGAGGATGAAGCTCTCCATAGAGGCTTATAACATTAGGATGTGGGTCATTCTCCTATTAAAACTGATGAGGTGTATGTTTCAGGCACATGAATAGTTGAGGTTAGTGAATTGGGAACCATTAAACTGACTTCTCTAATATCCCATCATGATAGTGTTCAGTCCAAATCTAGCCTTTATCCAGATATATATTTCTAGGTGTTTTTAGAAAAAGAAAGAAAATTTGCTTCCCAAAATCATCATGTGTCATCATCATACACAACTGTCGAATAAAATTTATGTGTGTGTCTCAAATCAAGGGAAATGGAAATGGAAATCACATTGCCTACATACATATTTTCATTCAAATATATAATGAGTATGTGATCTTTATATGGTCACCATGACCACTAATGAATCTGGAGTTCCATCTCGTAGGGAGATGATGTAGGAGTGATCGTCCAATGTCCCTTCACCATTATCAACCACCATGAACAATGACATGGGGTAAGGGTTGAAAGTGAATAGGGAAAATTCTCTGAAATGTTATATAATTCCATCAATACCAAGGGATGTCTGGATAACATTGGAAATATTAATAATTGTTGTATTAAAGGTGAAACCAAGAATTATCATAGTATGATGATACTCATAGAATCAATAGTGTTCCCCCACCCATCCATACCTAAATTAGAATGAATTTTAGAGATGACGTGAACACATGCCTTTTTTCATGTGGCCAAATAATTCATATATGTGAAAAATGGTGGGTACAACTAGTTTGATTGGGTGTCACTCCATGAGTTTGTCTTCCATCATCATGGTACAGGGATTGACACCGGTATAAGAATATCACGATAGGAAGAGTTATCCATTAATGAACATGGAAAATATTCCTACGAACTAGAACTATGGATATGAGTATGAATGGATTGGGTAACCCCATATGGTATACTATACCACTTCAAGAGTATCCTATTATAGACATTTTATTCCTCACTATTATTTAGTTTGATGAGTCCAACTATGGAAGTCTTTCAACCATGGACCACTAACTTGTATAAATAAAAATATCCAAACAATGAACTAGATGATTGAGTGGGCATAGAGGGGCTGACAAAGAAGTTCCTCTACTGCTGTTAGTAGGTCCCTTTCCAGCAGAGATACTTCCTCAGTGTTTTCCCATGTATTGGATGCAGGTATAAAATCACCATAAATATTTCCACGAATAATGATTCCCCTAGATGATTGATGTCCTATAATCTAATCTAGATATCACCAAGTGTTTTTTGGAATGTTATTGTTCTTCAGAATCAAAGGCTAATTAATTCGTCCTACACATTGGTCGTTGAATAAATTTATCATTAAGAGACCCAGTCTTCATAGTGTAAGATAAATTCCACCAATAGTTCATTGAATTCAATATAGTTCTCATTCATCCAGAATGACTAGGATTATTCATTTGAGAACCTCATAATGGACAGAAAATCACACTTGGATCTCCAGCTTCCAATAGGATTTACTCACAAGAGGAAAAAATAGATGGATAAACATTAATGTATTATTCTAAATATATACCATGGTTGTGATGGTTGCTTTATGTATATGTAGAGATATTCAAAACAAATATATTCTCTAGAACTAAACTGGAAATGGTCATTCTTAGGGAAATATTTTCATATGGGAATGCTCCCAAGAAATCTCGAACAAATAATATAAGGATTCTGATCAACTGGTGGAATATGAGAATCTTCTTGAAGAATGAAGTTATAGAGTGGTAGTTAGTTTGACAATGGCTATATCAAGATATTTTGGAAGAGAAAGTTCCTTAGAATACCTTCTGTATGGATTATATGGCATTGAATATCTTCTTCAATATTCCCAGTCATGGTATTCCATCATTGGGTTGTAGTCATTATGGTGAAATCTAGATCTACTTTATCCCTTCCATATGTTCATAAGAGTGTTACAAGAATCATTTAATAAATGCATATTATTATTGGAAATATACTTTTTTACCCTATAACAATTAGTTCGTGAAGGAATTCATCCCTGAACATCCAATTCATGAAGAACTGGCATATAATGAATTCTCCAGTTAAGTGATGGCCCATGAAACAATTCATCTATGATGAAAAAGATCACTATGAAAAATATAAAAACTTCCCTTATAAATTTATACATTCAGTTCATGGGTGAAGGAATTCAGTTTGTAGAATGGTTGAACGCAAAGGAAAAATTTTGTGGAAGTATTGAAGATTCATAATCTATGAGTGAGATTAGTTATTCAATAAATCTGATAAATGAACAATAATTTGGAACCCCCAAAAAATATGAATGGTTCACTCTATTAGTTCCACTTTCATATCACCAAATCCATCAAAAACCGGTCCTCCTTCTACAATAGAATATCCTCCTATTCATGCCGATCAGAACCCATTTTGATGGGGGAATTTTTTGGGTTCTTAAAATTCCACACAAATTAAAAATTTAACTCTAATAATTAGGAAAAAGAAGAAAATATTTAATGAAAAACTAGAGGTAAAATGTTCAAAATGGAGAGCCATGAAGTATGATTATATTCTTCAAATTCCAAATCACTACATGGAATATTACATTGTTTGGTGTTCCATTACTTCATGGACCACTTGTGAATGAAATAGTTCACAAAATAAGATGGGGCATCTAGTTCTTGAAAATGAAAAAAAAAATTCAAGGACACGCATTGATTTCTAGATATCTGAAATACAATAATAAAAAATGAAAAAGGTCAAGAAAGGAGACAGTACTATTGGAACCTACAAAAGAAACAAAGTCATTTATAAATATATTTATTAATTTCCATCAAAATGAAAGAGACCTAAGAACCCCCCCCCCCCCCCCCCACTAACAAAGTCATTTGAAGGGCATGGAACCCTCCTTGGCCTCCCACAAAAGTGTCCATACAGCCCACTGCAAACAAGCAGCCATACATGTGACCAGTCCCTCCATTATTATACAAATAGACCATGTGGGGGACCAAATGAAGGGCCAAAGGGGGATGATAGACCAAAACAAGGACCGTAAAATGAGATTCTTGGTGAGGCTACACAAAAATGGGATCCTCTCCATCAATTTCCATTAGGTATAATCCACAACTTAGTATTGATGAATAAATAATTAATCATCCAGATGTATGAAATATCAAAAAACCCTTTTTGCTCACAATTATTTAGGCCATAAATGGAATTTACTTTTTAGAAAATAATCCCCTATAAAAACTTTATATAGGTGGAGCTCAACCCCATGATGAAAAATGCTATGTAATAGGTACTCAGACCCATGTAGTGACACACTAGGATGTTGGGAGCTTGGCCACACATAGTAACACACTACTTAGGTAGAACCATGTTCTGTGAAACACAACAATATTTGGAAAATACCCCCACCCACATAGTTACATGCTATGCAGATAGAGCCTCATCCCACCTAAGAACCTACTATATGAAATGGGGTATCCTTGGGTGTTTTGCACTCCAGTTCCCACCACTCCCTTCTTTCATATCATTTACCCCCATATTTCCCCCTACATGAACCTTTATAGTAGAATCAGTCCAAGCCCCCTTCCAAATCCATGTGAAATATATGATAATATCATTTCGTCCATCAGTGTGTCCCCACAAGTAAACATGCATATGGTAAGCAGAGTCATGTGTGTAACCTCAGTAGTAAGGTGGGCCCTTGAAACATCCTTAGGTTTACATTCTAATGGTAATGTGGCTTCCAAACATTGGTTTATCACATGATCCTCTCCATTATAGTTGGGGATATATGGGATCACACTTTCCCTTCACTCTGATAGGGAAGAAGATCACCCCCCCCCCCCCCCCTGAACTGATGTCATAGCTTCACTCCTTGAGTAATCCCCAAGACATTCTTACGAGAGAGGGAAATTTTAATCCACTTTTATTCATCCTAGGATATATCCTAATTAATAAATAGATGTCATTATGCTACCTATTACAATAAAATAGTATTCTGGTACACTCAACACCCTCTCTTTCTCCCTTTATACTTCAACACCTCATCCACCAACAGATGGAGAGGAATCATGTGATCTTAAAATATACTTCATTCACTTATTTCTCATACTAAGATTGAATCATGTGTAATTAGGGATTAGTATGATCCCAAAACATTAATGGGGAACTTCCAAGAATAATCCCCAATCGCATCCATTAAACATGCCTCATATTGGGTAGAATCCCCAACCATACCCAAATACATGGACCTTCGTCATAGATATAATCCCCAACTCCAATAAAAATGGACCTCATATATTGTGTCAGCCTTAAACATATAGAAAATCAAAACGGATGCTTCCACATGTAAGGAAAGAATATGTTCCCTCAAATCATAATCCTCAGAGGTTTAATCCCCAACTCACCGAACTACATGTGCTTCGATTCCAAACTTAAATGGGATACATAGTAACCCTCCTGATGTCAAAAACCAACATCCAAATAAACCCTAATGAGATCGATGAAAAATTACTAGTAGGTTCATATCCTCCCAGAAGACTATATCATTTCTAGTTCCCATATACCCCCTTGTTATAAGTCTCCCACAATCCATTATGAGGAATCCTTCATATGGTCATCCTTACAACATGATGTTAACAAGCATGGTTTGGTCCTATTGTGTGGCCTTAAAAGTTGATGTTTCTGATTATGTGGAACTAAACTACATGGTTTTTTATTCCTCTCTTTGTGATATATAATAATCCCATATTATCGATTTGATCACGACATCAAAAAAACACCAATCACCCTAGATGATGATAAACTTCAAACTAGATTACCACATTGCTTAAAATCATCTTCATCCTAATAAAATACTAAAGAATATATGATACATACCTAAAAGGTAACCGTTGATGTTTAAACTCTGATACATATAGATCCCTCCATTAATGGAGATCCTCAAATACATATAGATGATTCTAAAACAAAACTAATAGTTGTAATGGATCATTTCCTATGGTTAATCTACATGTGCATACATGGGAATGAAGAAAGGAGTCATGACGATATCCTAAATCTATTAGAGGGTCCTCTAATAGGAAATAGTCCCCTCTCCCCAAGAGGGAGATGATCCAGACATTCCATCCATTCAAAAAATGTGAGTTCTTCAGTGTCAAAAGCCAATTTACCCAATGAAAACCTACCTTTGGAAGGTATGTCCAGGAATCATGGATATGAGAGTCATTGGTAATTTATGTCTTGATGAACAATAATCGTTGGAAACTAATTAAAGATGTTTTACACCATGGAAATGATAATAAACTATTTAACCCCTTTCAATCAACTATAAATGTAAAAATGGGTTTCTATAGAAAAAAAATATCCCTCTAATTTATTTGTTTAATGCTTAAATCTCATGATATTAGAACACACTAGTGAAGATAAGTTTTCGTGAAAACATATGTGAAGGAGTGTGAATAATTGAGGAGATATATATATGATGATATAGTTATCTTCTCTCATAAGTTTGGTTGAGAGTGTGTGACTCACAAAGATGAATTTACATATTCTTATGTTAATAAAATAGTTACTTGTTTTATTATATTTCCATTAAATAAAACATTGACAATTCATATGGCAAGAATTATACTCCATGGATCATCAATATTATATAAAAATTTTATTTCATGGTAATTTTTTATTTTATATCACATGTATTTCTATCCGGACTTATGGGTCATGATTATTATTCAATTTTTTAATAAGGTAATTCTCCCCTACAAATGTTTTCTAATATGTCTATAATCTATCCCATTTCTAACATGATGATAACTATTTACAGTAATGAGAATTTCAGCATGCCCATTTCTTATTTTATATTTTTCATGTTATGAATATGAGTATAACATATTATAATTCTAGAAGAAAGTTTAGTGTTGCACAATTATGGAGGAATATTCACATGTATTGTAGTATATGTTGCTTATCTGGATATCCCCAATGAATATAAACAATTATTTATTCTGTTTTTTTAATTTTATAATAGATGTATTCTAAAATATGGGAAAATAATGTGAAATGATTATATTTTTAGCTTATAGAACCTCACATTTTGTTCTGATGTCCAACTAGGGATGTCCTGGAAATGATTTCTTACAATGGAGGTGTTAGATTTCCAATTCGAGGAACATACAAATATGTATCAGCCACCAAATTTATATAAAATAATGGTCTATAACAATACATGATTGGTTTTCTAGATTATACTCATACTAGTTGAGTAGTTCCCACTATTTTGAGGTGTTTTAAAGGGTATATGTTGACTCCAACCTACAAATTATACTCAGTGGGAATATTGCCTCTAAGTAGTTCAATGTTCATCCACTTTAATTCATCCAAATTTGCCCCGTATTTTGTGGAACTTTCATTAATGTAATGGTCCTTAACCTCATGAGGTGTAATATCCCGGACCCCATGGGTCCATTCCTTTGTTGAAATTAAATTTGAATAATAATAATGGGTGTTGTGTTTTTAATATTATTCGTACTAATAATAATAATGAGAAAATAATGAAATGAGTCATGGTATTTATTGCAAACAAATAAATTAAGATTCACAGTGGAAGCATGGTGGTACGTTAACAAAATTAAAGGTGAGTTCATTATTATTATTATGTTAAATAATAATAATAATGGTGGCGTAATAAATATGTTGGGTTTATTAAATTGAATGGATTCAATTTAATAAAATTGGTTTCAATTTAATCAGTGTGAAATAAAAATAAATATAATTAAATGATTAAATTGACAGATGTTATGTGACATTGACGTGGCATGGTCAGATTCAGATAACCAACAGGGTGGTTTAACGTGGTCAATGTGATTAGCGTAATTATTATCATTATTAAAAATAATAATGGTGATGAGTTAATAAAATAAGTTGATGAATTGTTATCATTATTGAAAAAAAAAATAACAATGATGGCGTAAAACTATGTGCGAGAGGTTAATGAAATTAAATGTATTAAAAAGGGGTTGAGTATAATTAAAACCATAAAGGAATGAAGGTTTTGGGAGTGCCACATGGATCAAAGTCAAGGAAAGGTGTAGCGGTCCGAAGCTTATCGTACATGGACATTACATTACTTTTGCGGAATACTTAGTACATAACAAAAACACACACACAAGGATCATAATAGTTTAGTGTCTTTGGAAACTCGGAACGTAATCTTCTAATCATGGTGAAAGATCTTCAATATCTCCCATAAAGATCTTCCCTTTTTTTTTACCTATAAACCTTTCTTTATATCCTGGGGAAAAGAAAACATAAAAGGGTGAGCTCAAATGCTCAGTAAGGGTAAACAAAAGAAATATCAATCACATCATATACAAAAGAACATAGCTTTTTTGGAAATCTTAACCTGCAAAAGAGCTCATAATATCATAACATGGGATAAATCATAGAAGTGAAAATGAGATCCCCATAATCATAACATAAAACTTGAATCTTTGTGGCATGCACACATAATCATGGAAAATCATTTCTTGTTAGTCATGACTCATTGCCAAGACTATCTTAGTGGACAAAGTCCCTTTCTGAACCGAGTTCACTCCTCGTTTCAGTCCTGTATCACTGAACCGAAATAACCTTCCGTTCCAGCCATGTCTATCTCATGAGATATAAAATCTTTACCCAATGCATTGGAGGGAGATATAGGTCCCACCCATCTTATAATGAATCCTTTCTTATGTGTGCCACATAATCATAAAACATACATCATCGCATAACACATGAAACAAAAATGGGATTCTTGAAACATCATGACATCATAAATCAATTCATATAAGATAAAAGAATTCATAAAAATAATTCCATCACAACATGATCAAATCAATGTAATAATATGGATAAAAACAGAACCCTTTATTATCTTAGATGGAAAATAATTTTGAAAATCACTTGAACTCCATTCTTGAGGAAAATATCCTTTCTTCTTCAAAAACATTTTTCCTTTCATAACATGTCATAAAAATTTAAATAAAAGAAGTTGATTAAAAATAAACTTGAAAACTTGTAAAGGAAGCTTCTTGGAAACAATGTTTTAAAAATCCATTCATGCCGTATAAGTTAAAAATAACATTCTTCGTACTTTTGTCGGAAAAGTCAAAAAGTACCTCGTACGGAAAAACGACAAAAGATTCCTTTCATATTCTTTACTAAAAACTCACCTAAGGGTAAAATTGGATTTAAACTATTGCAAGTGGATGGAAACAATATTACATATTGAGGGAACATGGATGTGGATGATAAAATACACCCCAGTAAATACTTACGAATAAACAATCTCGGATAAAAATGAGATTGTGATATTTCCCTTACCTTAGGTCCGACTTTCTTTGTAAGTGTCCAAACCTCCTGTATAATGATTTAAATCATGTTATTGACTTATTACAGAATCATATTCATTGTTATGATATCATATATGGTTCACTTATTACATTATATTACCCGTTCTTTTGTAAATTCCATGTTAAAGAAGCGTTTTGGGTAAAATCGTTTCATTTATCGTAGGTGTTTTGACTTGTTGTTCTTGACATCGTTATTACTTATATCATGATTTACTTACTTCCAGAATATAAAATATTATTTATATATCATATATATTCAGTATATATATATATATAGTAGGTAGATAAATAAAATGAAAAACACCGTTCATGGAGACGGTAGTCCGTACGTACGCATGAACGATGTTTTCCTTTCCTTATTGTCTTGAAATGGAAGTAAGTAGATGACATACATATGTATATATATACATAAATCCAGTAGCTTTATAATGTCATATATTTCATTATTATTTCTTATATATACTTTATAATCATTCTTAAATGGTTAACATGGAGAATGAATCTCATCGCGTCGTGGAGACGGTAGTCCGTACGTACGCACGAGCGATGATATCATTTCCATAAATATTGAACTGAATTGAAGTGGATTATACAATATATCAGAATCAATATGATGTTGTAATAACTATGTATAGTTATTCTTTACACCATTATACCCATCCATGTAAGGTGGTGGTGGAAAATAGATTACACCACGGCATGGAGACGGTATTCCTTACGTACGCACGCGCGGTGATTTCTTTTTCCGTAGGATGGATAGATAGTGAAATAGGGTTGTTTCATACTTATAATAACATATCAGTATATGAGTGATACTGATGTTATTACTTCATAATGAAACAACCTAAGAAGAAGAAGTGGAAGAAGAAATAAAGATGAAAGAATTGGTAACGGTAATTACCTCTTCTTTGAAGCGCCTCTTTGAGACCTCCTCTTAGGGCACTAAAATTGGTCTTTGAGGAAGACCAGAACCTCTAGGATGTTTCTAGGGAAGTGGAGAAGTGATTTTGGCAGGGGTTGGCCGAGCTTGAGTGCTCAAATTGGTGTGAGGAGGAGGGGGAGGAGGTGTCCTTTTATAGGGGAGGAGAGGGGCACCTTAGGAATATCTCAAAATATTATTTTATATTAAAGTCAAAATCGGTTTATAATGGTTCCAAAGGGTCTTATTTCGAGTCTAAAGTGGGGATGGGTCGAAATCCTATCAACCAATAGAATTTAGACAAGTTTAGGATATTATTTTAACCTTATCAATTAGATTTAACTCTAAGTTAAATAATTTAACTTTTACCGTGTCTTTTTGTTTTCTTTCACTATATGGTTAATACACTTACTATAACATGCCAAACGAACCCCAAATTGTTTATTAGTAATACATATATCCTTATCTAAGTCATTTGGCCGAACCTTAGATTTTTAGTAATAAAATAACAATTAATAATATAATATTTGATTTAAAAACTATTTTGTGTCAATTTTGACACTATTTGATATATGATTTTTGTGAAAGTCATAACAGAATTATATGTTCGAACAAAGTTGATTAGAGAATCACTATTATATCATAGTAACCTAGAAAATTAGTGGAATTCATAAAAAGTCTCAAATGACATTTATTTTGGTGTTTATAACATCAATTATGTCAATATTTCATTAATAAGATAATTACTGCATCATCTTTGTGTCATAAATAAATTAAATTATTTGATGTCTAAAAATTACAAATAAAATACCATATTGTAGGAAATCTTTTTAGCTTTCTAATGAATTTTTAAAATCTAATTTATCTAATGTATAACCCCATATTAAAAATGATTTACTTATTAAACTTTGATTTTAACTATTTTTACCCTTCTTTAAATAAATTAATAATAAATGTCCTAATCTAATCCAAGTGGGCCTAAATGGTCATTTTTTTATTCCTAAGTTTGTTTTTGGTCGAATTACACTTATCCAATAGAATTAGGACATGTGTTAGGGTAATAGTAATATCATATTTACCCTTAGTTACCCTATTTACTATTAACCACGGTAAAAAAAGTAAAAAGTTACTATTCACCAAAAAATTATTTTCATCTCATTGAACCACATTTTAGTCCTTGATATTAACCGTGTCTCTCGGATTTTCGAAATTCCATTCACAGAAGCGGTAAAATTAAGTTTTATGCAAAATTCAGTTTTTAACCTACCACTTAGTGGTTTCACTATTCATCAAAAATTGAAAGTTTTCAGAAAAATACCAAAATTTCATCCTAAGCTATATTTCATATTCCGAATTCAAAAATGAAATCTATTTTACCAAAATCATAACATAGAATTTGCATTAATTAATTTTATAATTAAATCCTGCTGTTAAAATAAATAGAGTGTTTTTAGGAAACAATATATATCAAAAGATTGACACTTGATTATGTCTGGTTTAAATGTGAAATTACAACCAATGACCAACATTGTATTAAATTGTAAAAATATATTCTAAATATACTTTAAAACCACTCAAATTAATAATTTATCACTATTAATTATTTCGATTGAAAAAGTTGTTTTTAACTAAAATTTAGTAATTTTCACTATTCATCAGAATATGAAAGTTATCCGAAATGTACCAAAATTTCACCTTAGGCTAAATTCGATACTCCGAATCCAAAAATGAAGTTCACTTTGAAAAATAAGATTTACATAATTTCAAAAAGTTGTTATTACTATTCATAACGGCTAGTTTTAATATTATTTTAATAGCATATCGTTGTTTAGTGAAACTCGGTATTGCGTATTACACACGCTATCGAGGAAGGTCGTGATTGCGTGTAATGAAAGGCAAGTCAAGAAGGTGTGTTGTGCAAGCTTCTTTTGGTGTAGCGTACAACACAAGACATTAGTAAAATAAAAAAGAATATTTTTCATAAAATCTTGGGCTGTTACATTCTACCCCCCTTAAAATGAATTTCGCCCTCGAAATTCGTCGGGGTTATAAATGGTTTACTATTCGAAAGTTTATTTAATAGAAACCCACATCGTAAAAGGGAATACCAAAACTTGGCTTTAAAAACTAAAGTATGAAATGTAACGATTACCCAAATAAACTAATCATTGGGTTTCCACATAGGTGAAAATATGGATATGGAAGAGAAATCTAACCATCATGTTCTGATGGAGAGTGGTAGAGAACATGGCTATGGAAAAGCCAGTAATCACAAATCCATAGATTTGTGATGATATAAGGTACCATCTGATTCATCAGGTATAAGATCACTAGGACAACATTTTTTTGGTTTTCAAGATCATTTCCCTAAAGTTGAAAATTTGCTTAGAATAAATACTTACTTTATTTTGGTACAATCTCACTTTTGTTCGTGCCTTGAACAATTTCTACTTCATCTCTTAAATAAATGAAGTTGAATTTGTTATTCGTGAAGTGTTAGCAGATCATGTGATAGAATGACGAGTCATTCCATCTGTCTCAAACAAAAGGTTAGTAAAAATTATATACATAAGTCGATCTATAGTGAGATTAATCACATATGGTTTCTAAAATGGACTTATACTTCATATATCATACTGCTTAATATAATAAAACTAGTTTCTACTAAACAGGGACTTCCTGTAGGCCAGTGGTAGGCGATAAAGGCTAGTCGCACTTCGGTTGTGGGTTCGATTCCCACAGCCTTGTCCGAAGCGATGGGCTGTCGCCCGTCCTGCAGGTTGTCCTTTTTCTAAAACTATATTACTATCACATCCCATCAATAATATAGAAAAAAACTTCTATCCTTAAACAATACTAACTTATATTCAACATAAACCATTCCAATCTTTAGGCTCATAATACTGCAGTCCATTCTCATAACATAGTGAAAACGATTACCAGAGATTTAATACCATCGTTGATCCCCATATATCATAAGATATATCTTGTTGGTCACATTCCAAACATTCAAAGGCCTTAATCTTGTACTCTCTTGAATACCCATTGAACCTTAGTGAAAACATGAATGCAGTTAAAAGTTAACACTTTTCACATACCGAAATCCTCAAAATTCTATATACTCAAACCATGATATCACTTAGTCCTTATATCAATCATGAGCTCATGAATACTATCAAACATTTAATTTTCTCCTTATCCCTTCATTATGCGCATATCATCTACATTCCAAAAATATCTGAATAACCTTTCATGGATACTGGTAACATTAATCATACACTTTCAAAACACAAGGAAAGACAACAGTGTAACAATCCATAGATGTCTCTTTATTCCAAAATTACACATGATAAACATGTAATCATTCCACTACATTCTCAAACCATTGACCGAGCTTCAAAAATTCTTTCATCTCACATATCATTTGTAGTCTCTTCATCATCATCCACATAAATACTACCCATATGACCATACTGATTCTCTTCATGAGTCTTTCCCTTAGGGCATTTGTTTGCATAATGCCCATACATTCCACATTTAAAACACTTAACCATTTTTGATGTCGTAGCAATACCATTATCCTCATCCATGGTGTTAATCGACCCTTTTCCTTTGCACTTACTTGCTTTGTGTCCTTCGTTTCCACACCCAAAGCATCTTCCAGTTCCCTTGAAACATTCTCCTTGATGCCTCTTCCCACATGATTTACATAGGGGAAATTGAACTTTCTTTCCTCTATGATCATCATGGAACTCCATCTTTCTCTTATTAGTCGAGTCAGGAAACTTACCAAATTTTACTTTATTGATCATATTGTGAGATTGCTGATTCGGCATAATAATGATGTTTGGACTTCCAAATCCCATTTCATTTGGTTTCTCATGAAGAATATCATTCCATTGTCCAGCATATCCTCCATTATCGTGAATCACCTTGTTTCCATCCATTTTCTAAAACCCAAAAAGAATAGTGTGAGATGCAAAAATCATAATAAAGGGGGAATAACTTCATTATCTAAAATCTTAGGTTAAATTCTAAGATCGTTACTGTTGTTCTAGGACTATATCCTATACGTATACTTATCCTTAGGGACATCCCTAGACATACCTTAGAAATATCTCTAGGGATCTCACTAACGTTTTCGCATCCTAGTTTCCAAAGGTTGACTAAACCTTTCCTCTGATACCAACTGTAGCGGTCCGAAGCTTATCGTACATGGACATTACATTACTTTTGCGGAATACTTAGTACATAACAAAAACACACACACAAGGATCGTAATAGTTTAGTGTCTTTGGAAACTCGGAACGTAATCTTCTACTCGTGGTGAAAGATCTTCAATATCTCCCATAAAGATCTTCCCTTTTTTTTACCTATAAACCTTTCTTTATATCCTGGGGAAAAGAAAACATAAAAGGGTGAGCTCAAATGCTCAGTAAGGGTAAACAAAAGAAATATCAATAACATCATATACAAAAGAACATAGCTTTTTTGGAAATCTTAACCTGCAAAAGAGCTCATAATATCATAACCTGGGATAAATCATAGAAGTGAAAATGAGATCCCCATAATCATAACATAAAACTTGAAACTTTTTGGCATGCACACATAATCATGGAAAATCATTTCTTGTTAGTCATGACTCATTGCCAAGACTATCTTAGTGGACAAAGTCCCTTTCTGAACCGAGTTCACTCCTCGTTTCAGTCCTGTATCACTGAACCGAAATAACCTTCCGTTCCAGCCATGTCTATCTCATGAGATATAAAATCTTTACCCAATGCATTGGAGGGAGATATAGGTCCCACCCATCTTATAATGAATCCTTTCTTATGTGTGCCACATAATCATAAAACATACATCATCGCATAACACATGAAACAAAAATGGGATTCTTGAAACATCATGACATCATAAATCAATTCATATAAGATAAAGGAATTCATAAAAATAATTCCATCACAACATGATCAAATCAATGTAATAATAGGGATAAAAACAGAACCCTTTATTATCTTAGATGGAAAATAATTTTGAAAATCACTTGAACTCCATTCTTGAGGAAAATATCCTTTCTTCTTCAAAAACATTTTTCCTTTCATAACATGTCATACAAATTTAAAATAAAAGAAGTTGATTAAAAATAAACTTGAAAACTTGTAAAGGAAGCTTCTTGGAAACAATGTTTTAAAAATCCATTCATGCCGTATAAGTTAAAAAAAACATTCTTCGTACTTTTGTCGGAAAAGTCAAAAAGTACCTCGTACGGAAAAACGACAAAAGATTCCTTTCATATTCTTTACTAAAAACTCACCTAAGGGTAAAATTGGATTTAAACTATTGCAATTGGATGGAAACAATATTACATATTGAGGGAACATGGATGTGGATGATAAAATACACCCCAGTAAATACTTACGAATAAACAATCTCGGATAAAAATGAGATTGTGATATTTCCCTTACCTTAGGTCTGACTTGCTTTGTAAGTGTCCGAACCTACTGTATAATGATTTAAATCATGTTATTGACTTATTACAGAATCATATTCATTGTTATGATATCATATATGGTTCAATTATGACATTATATTACCCGTTCTTTTGTAAATTCCATGTTAAAGAAGCGTTTTGGGTAAAATCGTTTCATTTATCGTAGGTGTTTTGACTTGTTGTTCTTGACATCGTTATTACTTATATCATGATTTACTTACTTCCAGAATATAAAATATGATTTATATATCATATATATTCAGTATATATATATATATAATAGGTAGATAAATAAAATGAAAAACACCGTTCATGGAGACGGTAGTCCGTACGTACGCATGAACGCTGTTTTCCTTTCCTTATTGTCTTGAAATGGAAGTAAGTAGATGACATACATATGTATATATATACATAAATCCAGTAGATTTATAATGTCATATATTTCATTATTATTTCTTATATATACTTTATAATCATTCTTAAATGCTTAACATGGAGAATGAATCTCATCGCGTCGTGGAGACGGTAGTCCGTACGTACGCACGAGCGATGATATCATTTCCATAAATATTGAACTGAATTGAAGTGGATTATACAATATATCAGAATCAATATGATGTTGTAATAACTATGTATAGTTATTCTTTACACCATTATACCCATCCATGTAAGGTGGTGGTGGAAAATAGATTACACCACGGCGTGGAGACGGTATTCCGTACGTACGCACGCGCGGTGATTTCTTTTTCTGTAGGATGGATAGATAGTGAAATAGGGTTGTTTCATACTTATAATAACATATCATTATATGAGTGATACTGATGTTATTACTTCATAATGAAACAACCTAAGAAGAAGAAGTGGAAGAAGAAATAAAGATGAAAGAATTGGTAACGGTAATTACCTCTTCTTTGAAGCGCCTCTTTGAGACCTCCTCTTAGGGAACTAAAATTGGTCTTTGAGGAAGACCAGAACCTCTAGAATGTTGCTAGGGAAGTGGAGAAGAGATTTTGGCAGGGGTTGGCCGAGCTTGATTGCTCAAATTGGTGTGAGGAGGAGGGGGAGGAGGTGTCCTTTTATAGGGGAGGAGAGGGGCACCTTAGGAATATCTCAAAATATTATTTTATATTAAAGTCAAAATCGGTTTATAATGGTTCCAAAGGGTCTTATTTCGAGTCTAAAGTGGGCATGGGTAGAAATCCTATCAACCAATAGAATTTAGACAAGTTTAGGATATTATTTTAACCTTATCAATTAGATTTAACTCTAAGTTAAATAATTTAACTTTTACTGTGTCTTTTTGTTTTCTTTCACTATATGGTTAATACACTTACTATAACATGCCAAACGAACCCCAAATTGTTTATTTGTAATACATATATCCGTATCTAAGTCATTTGGCCGAACCTTAGATTTTTAGGAATAAAATAACAATTAATAATATAATATTTGATTTAAAAACTATTTTGTGTCAATTTTGACACTATTTGATATATGATTTTTGTGAAAGTCATAACAGAATTATATGTTCGAACCAAGTTGATTAGAGCATCACTATTATATCATAGTAACCTAGAAAATTAGTGGAATTCATAAAGTCTCAAATGACATTTATGTTGGTGTTTATAACATCAATTATGTCAATATTTCATTAATAAGATAATTACTGCATCATCTTTGTGTCATAAATAAATTAAATTATTTGATGTCTAAAAATTACAAATAAAATACCATCATGTAGGAAATATTTTTAGCTTTCTAATGAATATTTACAATCGAATTTATCTAATGTATAACCCCATATTAAAAATGATTTACTTATTAAACTTTGATTTTAACTATTTTAACCCTTCTTTAAATAAATTAATAATAAATGTCCTAATCTAATCCAAGTGGGCCTAAATGGTCATTTTTTTATTCCTAAGTTTGTTTTTGGTCGAATTACACTTATCCAATAGAATTAGGACATGTGTTAGGGTAATAGTAATATCATATTTACCCTTAGTTACCCTATTTACTATTAACCACGGTAAAAAAAGTAAAAAGTTACTATTCACCAAAAAATTATTTTCATCTCATTGAACCACATTTTAGTCCTTGATATTAACCGTGTCTCTCGGATTTTCGAAATTCCATTCACAGAAGCGGTAAAATTAAGTTTTATGCAAAATTCAGTTTTTAACCTACCACTTAGTGGTTTCACTATTCATCAAAAATTGAAAGTTTTCAGAAAAATACCAAAATTTCATCCTAAGCTATATTTCATATTCCGAATTCAAAAATGAAATCTATTTTACCAAATTCATAACATAGAAGTTTCATTAATTAATTTTATAATTAAATCCTGCTGTTAAAATAAATAGCATGTTTTTAGGAAACAATATATATCAAAAGATTGACACTTGATTATGTCTGGTTTAAATGTGAAATTACAACCAATGACCAACATTGTATTAAATTGTAAAAATATATTCTAAATATACTTTAAAACCACTCAAATTAATAATTTATCACTATTAATTATTTCGATTGAAAAAGTTGTTTTTAACTAAAATTTAGTAATTTTCACTATTCATCAGAATATGAAAGTTATCCGAAATGTACCAAAATTTCACCTTAGGCTAAATTTGATACTCCGAATCCAAAAATGAAGTTCACTTTGAAAAATAAGATTTAAATAATTTCAAAAAGTTGTTATTACTATTCATAACGGCTAGTTTTAATATTATTTTAATAGCATATCGTTGTTTAGTGAAACTCGGTATTGCGTATTACACACGCTATCGAGGAAGGTCGTGATTGCGTGTAATGAAAGGCAAGTCAAGAAGGTGTGTTGTGCAAGCTTCTTTTGGTGTAGCGTACAACACAAGACATTAGTAAAATAAAAAAGAATATTTTTCATAACATCTTGGGCTGTTACAAAAGGTGACACCTTTGTAGCATGAGGGAATTGTGGAAGAATAAAGGAGATTAGAGAGTGAAAGAGTTAAAGGAAATAATGATTTAAAAATTAATGCAATAAAATAAATAAGTTAAAAAAAGGGAAATCAATCAAGGGGTGGGGTGTAGGAATAAAAGATGTGCCATTTATTTTTTGGTGGTGTGTGGATTTTGGGTATGAAGTTTTAATTAATTAAATTAAATTAAAAATAATAATAATATAATAATGTTATTATTATTTTTGTTGGGAAAACCGTGTTTCGTCCGTAACTTATTCGTGCGACCTCGGTTTTACGAACCGTTAGTGGAAGTGTGGCCCTGACATCGAGATGTAAATTATGAGTCCAGTATTGTATGTCTTTTTTGGGTTTTTGGATCAGGTACACGAAATTCTTTTGAATTAATAGATTTAATATTATTATTAAACCTTCGACCCATCATAACTCCCACGTGCGACATCCAATTGACGTGTCGTCGGTAGCGATGTGATCGTGTCATTAATACGGTCAATTCAAGTCTAATGTTGGATATTAAATTATGGTTTGTGGCTCAGGTCCAAGAGAAACCAAATAATAATAATATCATTATTATTACGGGATCTTGTATCCAACTTGTCTTCCTCATACAGTATCGGATTGACGAACCGTTAGCGGCATCGTAACCCTGAAATTATGATGGTCATTTTAAGAACAATGATGAATACCTTTTTATAAATCATGTCTCGGGTCAATAAAACACCTATTATTAATTGAAGTTATTATTATCATTAAACGCATGGAAACTGCGTGACATGTCATTTGTTGACCAGTCAAACAATGTAACAGTTCTACAGTCACGTCGTGTATTCATTAATAAACGTTGCGTGCTGTTTTAACTTTTGTTTCCTATATAAGAGAGGATCATGTGTTATTTACGGACCTCTCTTCTTCCCCGCACGATGATACTCCCGGATGACCTAGAAACCTTCCTCCTAACTTCTTCATCTGGACTCCGATCGTCGATCCGTCAGTAACTGCGGGATTGTGCCAGCGAGGAGAATATCGTATACCCAGTTCTGTTCTCTCTTCTTCAACTTCCCCTCCACAGTTTCCAACTGTGGAAACTGCTGATAATTGACGGGAACAAAGTTCTTTGACAAATGACTCAAAAAATGTATGTTAAACCTATGTTCTTGTATTCTCTTTCTGATCCTACTTCTGATGTTTTCTTTCCATGCTACGGCATGTGATCTCCGTGTTGAGGGAGTTTATTTTGTTGTTGATTCGGTGGTGTTGTGATGTCCATGGTGGGTGCATTCATTTTGGTAGAAGCCTTGTGATCGTGGTGGTCGTGTTCGTAGAAGGACATCAGAACCTGTTGAGGTAGGTATATTACCTTCGTCTCTCTAGATTGTGCATCATGCGGGGTGGCTGTCCTCTTGTTTACGTGAAACACATTTGAACCAGTTTAATAAAGATAATAACTAGATTATATAATGGGTTTGGGATGTTTGTGAATGAAGTTACATTATTTATATCCTGTGATATTGTGTTGAGAATTGAATGAGCTTCTGCCTACTGAAAATCATCATCGTTGGGGGCCTTTGCATGCACAATTAAATGTTACCATCTCCTTCTGGATTTTCTTATGGATGAAAACATTATTGAATGTGGAAATTGGTCAATCACGTAAATTAGGATGATTAAATTCTCGGAACCCTTGTGTGATCACCCCGGTTCAACAAAATAGAGTAATGAACATGTTGGTGTTGGGTTGTTTTTGTTATGGGATTTGTGAAGTGGTAATTTCTAGGTTGTTGTGTGATATGATGTTTGGAAGTAGGGCTGCAATGATGGGTGGTGAATATTATTAAAGTGGTTAGTAGTAGACTATATATGGGGGAAAAGTAATGGAAATGTCTAATGTGTAAAATGAATTTATATGTGGAACTTGGGAATAAATGAACGGTGGGGTATTGTGATATAAATGAATTAAAGACGGATATGATAATCAAATTGTTAAGGAGTTGGTATGTGATTTCTTGTGTTTTCCCTAACTTTTTTTGTGGTTGGTAGGGATATGTTTTATGAACACTTGATTTGGTTTGGTTTTTGATAGTTTCCCGATAGTTAAAATAATTGACAACTAAATCTGATGAACATGAAAGAATAAATGGGGGTTTGGGAATGCTTGTTGTGTGCATACTCTTGAGGT
This sequence comes from Viscum album, assembly GCA_963277665.1. Classification (NCBI taxonomy): domain Eukaryota; kingdom Viridiplantae; phylum Streptophyta; class Magnoliopsida; order Santalales; family Viscaceae; genus Viscum; species Viscum album. The sequence continues at coordinate 47,460,227 of OY728143.1, read as the reverse complement.
ATAATTTCTAAGGCATGTGCTCAGATCTTTTGTGTAGAAGCCTTAGGATGGGCTGAGTGGATGATATAATTATATAAATCTGTATCTTTTTATGTTTCTTTATTCACCCCACCTGCGTTGAGCACTACGTGCTGAACCGCATGGGACGGGGGTGTTATTCCCAATATCCAAAGGACATTGTGGATGCCTGCTTACTGTTCTTCCCTATGCTCCGTCTTCCAGGTTCTATAGCCCAAGATCCTTCGGTCAGGTTACGACAGATGTTTCCCAAGAATCTTTGGGATGAGATGTGATGTGGTTCCCAGGTGTTTTTGGGATGAGATGTGGTGATGGCTGGGGATTGTGTGTCAACGTGTTACTATGAGCTTCGTAAGGCCATGTTGCGGCACTTGCTCATGAAGAGGGGGAAGCATCAGAGCGTTAGTTATGAGGACTTGAGAAATATCTAGTGGGAAGGTGGTGCGGGGTACCCATTCTTTGATAACATTACTACTATACTCTATTGACTTGTGTTACTTGGTGAGTGTGACTGGTGAGGCTGGGTGGATAGATTCTTTGCTAGGTTTTGGTTCTTCTGTTTTCTCATGGGGCATTCGGATGTCTCCCCACTTGTGCACGAGAGCTTTAGGTTTCCCTACTGAGTATACTTGTATTCTCACCCTATGTTTTATTTCAGGTTTTCAAGAGGACTATAGGGACTGTGCGGGACCTTACTAGTCAGGCAGTGGCAGTTGCTGCTGTTTGCTATTGTTGTTTTCCTTTACTTTTTTGTACAGTACTTTGGAGCTTTTCTGTACTTGTACTTTTTTTCAGTATTGTATAAAACATTCATATGGGTTTGGTTTTGGTTTTATTTTCACATACTTGTTATTTTTTCCATTTTGTATTTGACTCATCCTTTTTCCCGATCTTAAATAATAAAAAGGATAATGCCTCCCATATTTGTGAAAAATCATACCCTTGGTGCTAGTCGCCACTCCGGTGCCTACTGGAGGCGGGAATTGGGGGGTCATTATCACCCTTTCACCATTGCCAGCTCAAGAGGGGCATCTTTGGTGGGAGGGGGTCATGACAGAATGGTATCAGAGGTGATGGTTGAGAGATAGGATGGAGTCTGGAGTTTGGCACAGTGAGGATTGCAAGGGATGGTAGGGCAACAGTGTTGGATGATCCTTGTGTATGAAATAGGCCAGGGAATACCATCTAGGACATGAGATTTTAGGGCCACCCATGATCCAATTCAAGGACTCTGAGCTAACCAAACGACCAAGTAAGACTACATTTACTACAGGGTAGAGACCCCGGGAAAGGTACATGCACCATCATGATTTGTGTTTTTACTTGATTTTGGTGTTTTGAGAAAGAAATCGAAATAAAATGATAAAATGAAACCTTGAGAAAATTTCCTTGCTACTTGGGCTTTGGCGTTCTTTGTTTACCATACAACGTTTGCATCTGGATGTCAAGAGAGAGGCAGAGGAGTGAGATGCGGACAGTCGAACGCAATATATGCAGCAACCCTAGTAAGGCCGGAGATCGAGAGGGATGTTTTCGGTTTTACTTAAATGCTCTCATTTATGTTTTGGAGCGTCACACTATTTTGTTGAAACTCATTCTATCTCATGCTTTGGGCATGAACCTTGTTTTTCATGAGTCTATAATGCTAAGTTGTTTACCTCTTTCCGTTAAATGTGTGTGAAGAGTCCTAACATGTGGGGAGAGGAGGACCTGATCCCTAATCGAGACGCATTAATGTGGATGTGATTAAACACGTGCAGGTGAGTCAGTGCCACCTAAAGTGGATAATATCTCGACATGGGAGAAGGAATTCCTCGAGCCATGTGTTCGGGAAATTTATTGTTGTTTTGTATGGTGTTGGGGGCAGTGTAAGTTTGGAAAATTCTAATATATGGAAGTCAAAAGACCTAATTCCTATTCGAGACGCATTAATGTGGATGCGATTAAACCTGTGCAGGCTAGTCAGTGTCGCCTAAAGCGGATAATATCTCGATATGGGAGAAGGAATTACTAACTCATATAATTAGGGTTGTCAGTTGTTTCCTGTTATGACAAGATCCATGAGAGTTAACTTGCGGAGTGGTTGTTCGGATCCACTCTTTCTTCTGGGTTGGTTTTTAATTCTAGAGGACGAGAATATTTTGAGAGGTATCTGATGTAATGGCCCGGACTCCATGGGTCCATTCCTTTGTTGAAATTAAATTTTAATAATAATAAGGGGTGTTGTGTTATTAATATTATTCGTATTATTAATTATAATGATAAAATCATAAAATGAGTCATGGTATTTATTGCAAACAAATAAATGAATATTCACAGTGGAATCATGGTGGTACGTTAATAAAATTAATGGTGAGTTCTTTATTATTATTATGATAAATAATAATAACAATGGTGGTGTAAAAAATATGTTGGGTTTATTAAATTGAATGGTTTTAATTTAATAAAAGTGGTTTCAATTTAATCAGTGTGAAATAAAAATAAAAAGAATTAAATGATTAAATTGTTGGATGTTATGCGACATTGAGGAGGCATGGTCAAATTCAGCTATCCAATGGGGTGGTTTAACGTGGTCAATGCGATGAGCATAAATATTTTCATTATTAAAAATAATAATGGTGATGAGTTAATAAAATAAGTTGATGAATTGTTATTATTATTGAAAAATAATAAATAACAATGATGGCATAAAACTATGTGCGAGAGGTTAATGAAATTAAATTTATTAAAAAGGGGTTCAATATGTAAGTTATATTAATTTTGTTTTGTCATTTAATTCAATTAAATGGAATGGTTTTAGTTTAATATGTGAATAATTATGGTAATATAATATAATGGTATTAAATTAGAACATTAATGATGGGTGTTATTATTATTAATTTTATTAATAATAACATTGAAGTGAGATTGGAGAGAGATTACAAAGTGATGGAATAATAAATAAAATAATAATAATAACCATAATGGAATGAAGGTTTGGGGCATGCCACATTGAGGAAAGTCAAGGAAAGGTTCCACCTTTGGAGCATGAGGTAATTGTTAAAGAATAAAGGATATTGGAGAGAGAAAGAGTTAAAGGAAATAAATATTTAAAAATTAATGCAATAAAATAAATAAGTTAAAAAAGGGAAATCAATCAAAGGGTGGGGAGTAGGATTCAAAGAGGTGCCATTTATTTTTTGGTGGTGTGTGGATTTTGGGTATGAATTTTTAAGTAATTAAATTAAATTAAAATAGATAATAAAATAATAATGTTACTATTATTTTTGTTGGGAAAACCGTGTTTCGTCCGTAACTTATTCGTGCGACCTCGGTTTTACGAACCGTCAATGGCAGTATGGTCCTGACTTCGAGACAGAAATTATGAGTCCAATATTGGATGTATTTTTCAGTTTTTTGGAGTGGGTACCCTTAATTCGTGTGAATTAATTCATTTAATATTATTATAAAACCTTCGACCCGTCATAACTCCCGCGTGCGACATCCAATTGACTTTTCATCAGTGGTGATGTGATCCTATCATTAATGTGGTCAATTAAAGTTTAATGTTGGTATTAAATTATGGTTTTTGGCTGGGGTCCATGAGACCCTCAATAATAATAATATCATTATTATTACGGGATCTTGTATCCAACGTATCTTCCTCATACAGTATCAGATTGATGAACTGTCAGCGGCTACGTAACCCTGAAATTATAACGGTCATTGTAAGACCAATGATGAATAACTTTTTATGAATCATGTCTCGGGTCAATAAAACACCAATTATTAATTTAAGTTATTATTATCATTAAATGCATGGAAACTGCGTGACGTGTCATGTGTTGACTAGTCAAACAACGTAACTGGTGTACGGTCACATCATGTATTCATTAATAAACGTTGCATGCAGTTTTACCTTTTATTGCCTATATAAGAGAGGGTCACATGTTATTTACGGATATATCTTCTTCCCCGCATGACGATGCTCTCGGATGACCTAGAAACCTTCCTCCTAACTTCTTCATCCAGACTTCGATCGAAGATCCGCCAGTAACTGCGGGATCGTGCTAGCGAGGAGAATATCGTACACCCTGTTCTGTTCCGTCTTCTTCGACTTCCCCTCTATAGTTTCTAACCGAGGAGACTTCTGATAATTTACAGGAACGAATGTCTTTCACAAACGACTCTAAAAAGGTATGTTAAACTTTTGTTCTTGTATTCTCTTTCCGATCCTACTTCTCTTGTTTACTTTCCATGCTACAACATGTGATCTCCGTGTTGAGGGAGTTTCTTGTGTTGTTGATTTGGTGGTGCCACAACGTCCTTGGTGGGTGCAGTTATTCTGGGAGAATCCTTGTGATCATAGTTGTAAGAACCTAGATCTTTGTTCAGGTATGTTTTTCCTTTTTTCTGGAGTTTTTAAGAAAAATGGATTTTCTGGAAATTTTCAAAGTACACGCCGTGTACTTTCTGAGTACATGCCGTGTACTCTGATCCGGCTCGAAGCTGTGTGATTGCTGTACCCGGGCCACACACATGGTGTGTAGGGGTGATGTGGAGGCCGATTTTGGCAGAGTAGGAAAAGGACCCAGTACACGCCATGTACTCTAAAAGTACACACCGTGTACTTTCTTTTTTTCACTAAACAGACTGGGGTCACGCCTAACCCCAATTTTCATCTTCTTCTTCAGTTTTCGTCCGCCTGAGAGTGACCATACGACCGGATCTTTGATGGGCTCCTGCCTCACTATCCGTTCTCCGATTCAAGCACGGTCGATAGCATTGGAATCACAGCGGTGAGTTCTTCCTTCTTCTTTAGCCTTGGTTCTTGTTTCCTACTGGTTTCCAAGATATCGTAGGTTGAGTGTTTTGTGCGTTTTCTCAGATCTAAGTCATTCCAAGGGGAATATTTCATCGTGGTTCACTTATATCGATCACCTGGGATAAAGGTATGTGGTTTGTGCCTTTCTGTTGAAAGTCGATGAGTATTTTGTTCAAATTCCACCAATACCATTGAACGGGGTATTGTGTGTTCTTGTTTTCCCCTTGTTGTATGGACTGCTTTTCTTGATTGCTAGATTAGTTGTTTTTCCTATTATTATGGTAGCATTAATATACCTTGAATTTTTTCTATGCTTGTTCTACCTGTTTGTCATTTTTACAGTTTCCATGCCTAGTTGTAGGACTGTGGACTGTTGCCTTGTTTTCCTGCTGAGCCTTATTTGATAGCCAGGTAGTTATTGAGGTTTACTTGAGAGATGTACACGTGCGCAGATCATGTTTAGTTTCACTCAGGACTGTGAGAACCAAGAGTAGTAGACCAAAGGGATAATTGACAAAAGGGCTTCTCCAGAGTGTCTTTTAATTACGATACGAGACAACAGGGGGAATTGACGTTGAGTGCTTCCTCAGAGAGTCGGTAGTTCCTCGAAATGGTCCACAAGGGGAATAGACGTTGAGTGCTTCTCCAAAGAGCCTTTAGAACGTTACAAGACTATAGGGGGAATTTACGGTGAGTGCTTCACAAGAGAGTCTTCTTAATTTCTTAACTGAACCAGAGGGGTGAGACGGTGAGTGCCACCTAGAGGGTGGTTAGTACTTATAGGTTGAACCATAGGGGTTAGGCTGTGAGAGCTACCCAGAGGGTTACCTTTTTTCCTTTGTTACTAGTTTTTTACTTGTTCTATTATTTTTTTAGAACTGTGGATTGTAGCTGCTTGTACTTTCCTATTTACTTCTTCTTGTTTTATTACTTGACTGGTATTCATTGACTGTTAGGCACAATTATTTGGGTGATTGCCTACTGGGATTGTATCTCACACCCTGTTGGGCCATTCTTTTGTCCCCAAGAAGACTATGTTGCTACAGGTGTAGATAAGGGAAAGTGCCCTTCTACTTCAGGATCTTGATTGCACTGGAGCTGGGGAGCATGGGACCGAGCCATGGCTTGCGATGCTGAGGAGTTTATTTTGTTTTTCTTTTTCACTTGTTTTCCTTTGTATTCCAGTACATTGTTGTGTTTGCTTCTTTCCATAGATACTTGTACCTGCTACATCATTGTCATCATTGCTATATATATTCATTTCTTTAGATGTATGGTTTCTGTTGTTATGCATGTTGTTACTGCTTCCGCTATTTACTGTTGTTTATCCGCTGTATACCTTACCGAATGAGGGCATAGTTTCCGAACTGACTCACCAAGACCCTCACTGCTATTCTTCAGCCTTTGGAATTTGGCGAAACGTGCTTGAGGTTATGTGGCGAACCGGGTATGGGGAACCAGTGGAGGGGATCCGGTTTCGTGTCGTTACAAAGTGGTATCAGAGGTGTTCTTTTCTCTTGCTTTACTGTTTGGAGACATTAGACAGGGATAGGACGGATTTGGTACTTGGTATTAAGTTGTGCTCAGGAGCAGCTAACCCATGTACAGGGAAAGGCCATACTACCTCGTTAGTTTCAGTTTGCTGGTTTTGAGTTTTATGGTTGATATGTTTTCACCAAGAGTGATTCGCATTACTTTTGCGGTTATTGTTTTTATATTTCGGTTCTATTACTATCGCAACCCGATGAGATGAGGGTATGCCATCTCATGCATCATATAGGTCCTTCTAGAAATCACATTTCATGCATTCTTTCCATGCCATCTAGGGTGAATTAGCGATTTCATGCTGTTGTGATAGGCTTTGTGTAGATTATGCATGCTATTGTGATAGACGCTTGATAGAATCCCTGTTGTTATGTTATAGAGCTACTTTTTTCCCTTGTATGTGACTACAGGAGATGTCGAGCATTGATTCGCGGGGAGTATGGGCCCTCACGAATTGAAATTTGGCACCTGTTTCTCGTGTTTTAGTGTTTCTAGGAGTCTGATCAGTTTCTGAGCTACTGCCTAGAAAAACCCAGAATACAGAGCGTGTACTTTTCGGATACACGCCATGTAGTTTTCAGGCCGTGTCACTGACCGTGTTAGCAGAACATAGTGTTGTGTGAGTAACTTTGGGAACACTCCGTGTACAATTGGTACACACCGTGTAAGTTCGGAGTCGTGTACCCAGTCGTGTAACTAACAACATGGGTCGGGGAAGCTCGGGTAGAACACGCTGTGTACTTAGGGAACACCCCGTGTAGTCCTATCCAAGTACCCGGTCATGTCACGAACAACACGGGCCAGTGTTACCTTCTTTTCCGCACGCCGTGTTTGTTCAGAACACGCCGTGTAGTCTTGTCCACGTATCCGGCCGTGTCACGAACAACACAGGATGGGTTCACCTTGCCTATGCACACCGTGTTTATTCGAAGCACACCGTGTAAGGTTCAGCCGTATAGACGGCTGTGTGTTTCACAAACACAGGTCGCCGAAGCCTTGTCTAGTACATGCCGTTTGTGTTAAGAACACATCGTGTCGTCTTGGGTTAAGTCGGACCGTGGGGGTTAGCGGTGTAAGTAGACTCAGTCAGGGGAATAGTTTTCAAGTACACGCCGTGTGTGGGTGCAACATTCCATGTAGAGTGATGTGTACATGACTTATAGGGTAGGAGTACACGCCCATGTCAGTGGGTTAAGAAGACACACAGTGTAGTTTAATACATGTCGTGTAGTCATGTATTGAAAACTTGTGTGTTTTTCTTCCCCTGTTTCTATTTTTTACTCTTGTGTTCTCTGTCCTTGTTTTCATGATATAAGGTGTGCTTTTGATCTTTCAGATCTATGCCTTCGAGACGTCCTCGGGTCGTACGTCTATTGTCGGGTAGTGATCAGAAGCCATATAGGGCTGATCAGGGACTTCCTGCTGATCCTCCAGTCGGGCCAGCCTTGGCACTGGCTATTATACTGGTTGTAGGTGCTGATTCACAGTTCATGGTAGGTTTCATGAAGAGGATGCAGGCCTTCCAGGGAGCTCCGCCTCCTGCCACGTCTATGGTAGACTTGACGCGGGTTTTTCAGCAGCAGCATCCTCCCACATTCTCGGGTGAAGGAGGACCTTAGGCTGCAGAGTCATGGATGGAAGCCATGCTGACTATATTTGAGCATCTAGAGACACCTCCAGAGAGGCGGGTCAAGCTCGCCACCTACACGATCCGAGACTCCACCAAGAGGTGGTGGGACGTGATCTCATCGGCAGGTCAGCAGCATGTTATGGTTTGGGAGGAGTTCCAGCGCGTGATCTATGACTACTTCTACCCAGATACCCTGAGGGCCGACCGAGCCCGGGAGTTCATGAGGTTAGATCAGGGTACTCTTTCTGTCATGGAATATTCCGCACGTTTCACCGAGCTGAAGCGCTTCACGCCCCTCCAGGATGGGAGTGGAATGTTCTGAACAAGGAAGTTCGAGGATGGTCTCAGGCAGGAGATCCTCTCACAGGTGAACATCTTCCAGCTGACTTCCACAACTTCCATCATCCACTAGGTACTGATTGTGGAGTGCAATCTGAGAGACTCTGGAGCTGCGATCCAGGGCGGTTCTGCTTCTAGAGCTAGTGTAACACCCCGACCCTAGTTACCCAGAGTCGGTGCATTATTACATAACATTGGCATGATCACAAGAAATATCAAATCTCGAAAGACCGATTGGTTTAGTATCCTTGGAAACACTAGATATATTCATAAGTCTTACATTACATCATAAAATGAAAAACTACTACAACAACATATTGTCTCCATAAACCACACTCATATCCCCACATAATATCCCTGCAGGTCAATCATAATTTAGCTCTTCACTTCATGGGAAAAATAAAACATAGAAAAGGGGTGAGCTCAAATGCCGAGTAAGGATAACAATATACTGGAAACTTTCATAAATAAGAATAAACATTTAAGGCTATGTATAACTAAAACAAAAGCCTTTTAAACTTGAACTTCAACATAGTATGGCAAAAGTAAAATGAAATAATGCCATTTACTTGTTCACATGGATATTCTACTAATCTAATAATCACATGCAATATCAATAACCACTTTCATAATGATGGAATGCATAATGCTGAACTTTAATTTCTTTGTCAAGGCCTCATCCCAAGACCTAGGGGCTAACTATAACCGGAACCCAACCCGGAGGGCCTCTAATAACCGGACACCAACCCAGAGTGCCTCTAATAACCGGACACCAACCCGGAGTTCCTCTAATAACCGGAGACCAAACCGGAGTTCCTCTAATAACCGGAGACCAAACCGGAGGGATTACTTTTACCGTTCCCCAACCCGGAACATACTTGTCTAGCACATTCATCTGAATGAAGGGTTGAAATATAACATAAACATTCGGATTAAAAATAAATTATAAAATGTCAATACTTTAAACAAAAACCATGAGTGACATAAGAATAACTTATCCACAGTCAAAAATATCACAAAACCTTCAATAAAATAGGGATGTTTTGTAACATAATAAATCAACTTCAAATAAGCTTAAAAGCCATCAAAGGATGTTGACATAGATGAAATCAAAACTATTTCAGAGAAATATCTCTTTTTTTCTAAATCATTTTAAAAGTAACATAATTATAAAATAATACATTCAATTTGAAAATATTCTTATAAGCTTGTAAGGGAAGCTTCGACAATTTTATAACGGCGGTAAATAACCGCACCCGCCGTATAAGTTAAAAAAACATTCTTACCTTAATTCTTTCGAAAAGGTTAAAAAGCACCTTGTTTGGAAAAAGATGGAAAGATTCCTTTATAAACAACTTATAAAAAGTCAAACAAGGGTATAAATGACTTTAACCCATATTCTTGTAAATAGTAAAAATGTTTTGAAATACATTTTTAAGAAATATGGATGTGGATGATAATGAGATCCCAGAAGATTATTACGTATAAACAACCTCGGATAATGAAGAGATTGTGAAATAACCCATACCAATTTGGTAACTTATGAAACATACAACCCATGAAAGAGGTATCATACAATGAATATGTAAATACACATAAATTAGAGTGTATTACACAAAAAATATAATTATGGGCAGTACATACACCACACAAAAGGTGATGGTGGCAATATGGCATGAATCTCACGGGAATAAGGAGTGAGATGAAAACCCCTTACCTTGTACTTTTCCTTGGTTGGGGTAGGTTAACCTCCTGTATAATGGTGAATTAATTGTTATTAAATTATAAAATAATCATATACATTATTATGATATCATATATGATATTTTAATATTGATTTGATAATAATATCTTAGTGTTATCATTGTTTCGAGTGTTAACTTACTTGTTTTCTTTTATATGTTTTGTTACATAAGACATGTTTGTAAAGGATAGATTGTATATTATTCATATCCAGAATGATATCAAGTCCTTAAACATCATTTTTTAAATCATCAAATGATAATTATACTTTAATGGATACGATGGAGAATGAATCTCATCGCGTTCGTGGAGACGGTAGTCCGTACGTACGCACGAGCGACAATATCATTCTTTTGATATTAAAATAATATATAAAAGGATGGTATATAATATATACTGAATCATTAACATGTTATATTTATTATTTACATGAGTTAAACATCATTATTATACCCATACAAATAATATTATATTGAATATCAATTACACCACGACGTGGAGACGGTAAGCCGTACGTACGCACGTATGGTGACATGTTATTCAAAGGGTGGATAGAATACTTAATATGGTTGTACCATATTTATAATAACATCACAGTATATATATGATACTGGAGTTATTATTTTAGAATGGTAACAACAAAGGAAGAAGAAGTGGAAGAAGTAATGAACTTGGAAAAATGGTGGTGAAATCATTACCTCTTCTTCGGGTTCTTCCTTTTGATTTGATCAAAAGGGCTGCTTAGGTTGGCTTTCGGATCAAAATAATGCCTCTAGGTTGTAGTGAGGGAAGTTGGGAGAGTATTTGGGCAGAGTTTTGCCGAACAAAAAGGCTTTGATGGTGTGAAGAAATGAGAAGGAGGAGTGCCCTTTTATAAGAGGGGTGGGGGGCACCTTTGGAAAAGCTAGAGATATTAGTTTATAATAAATTCATATTCGGTTTCCAATGGCTCCAAAGTTGAATATTAAAAGTTTAAGGTGTGGATGGGTCGAAAACAACTCATCCAATAGAATTTAGACAGGTTTGGGTACTTATATTAACCTTATCTTTAAGTATTAACTCTAAGTTAATTAGTTTCACTTTTACAATGTCTCTTTGTATTTTTATATAATATGGTTAATAAACTTACTATATACATCCAAGAGACCCCCAAGTGGTCCATTAATGATTAAACTATCATGATATAAGTCTCTTGGCCGAACATTAGATTTTTAGGAATTTAATATCAATTAATAATATAATATTTGTTTTAAGAACTCTTTTATGTCAATTTTGACACTATTCAATAGTTGATTTTTTTGAAACTCATAACAGATTGATTACTTAGAACAAAGTAAATTAAATCAATCAGAATATATCATATTATCCTATAAAATTAGTTTAATTCATTAAAAGTTTCATATTATATTTATTTGAGTATTTATAATATCAATTAATTTAATTTTTCACTATTTTAGTAATTACTGCATCATCATTGTGTCATAAATAAAATAAATTATTTAATGTCTAAAAATTATAAATAAAATATCATTATGTCGGAAATCTTTTTATCTTTCTAATTAATATTTATAATCTAAAATCCAACATATATAACCCTATGTAATAATTGTTTTTCGAAAAGATATATGCTTGTGTCATTTTTGTATTCATTTTAACTTAATTAAAATAAAGTGTCCCTATCACCTACAAGTGGCACCATGGGGTCCCCAAATCGACCCAAAGATGCCTATGGTCGAACATGTATCAAACAATAAGGCTAGGACATGTTTTAGGGTAATTTAGTATTATTATAATATTAATTTTTAACCCTTATTTACCGGATTTACCCTTAACCATGGTAAATAAAATATTTACCGCAGTAATTATTCAAAATGTCTAAAAATAAAAGTTACCTATTTACACAATTTGAACATCCTGATTCCAAATATGGAATCCATTTTTCTAAATTCAAAACACAGAAGTGGCAGAAATTAATTTAAAATTAATTCCCGCTGTCAAAACAAAAAGCAGGTTTTTAAGAGATAATAACTATCAAAAGATTGACACTTGTTTATGTTCGGTTTAATTGTAAAATTATGTCCAATGACCAACATTATATTAAATTGTAAAAATATATTCTAAATATACTTTAAAACCACTCAAAATAATAATTTATCACTGTTAATTATTTTGATTAAAAAAGTTGTTTTTAATTAAAATTTAGTAATTTTCACTATTCATCAAAATATTAAAGTTATCCGAAAAGTACCAAAATTTCACCTTAGGCTAAATTCGATATTCAGAATCCAAAAATGAAGTCCATTTTGAAATATAAAATATATATAATTTCGAAAATTAGGTATTACTATTCATAACGACTAGTTTGATTTGTTATGGTGTGTTAGAACTCGGTGTTGCGTACAACACACGCTATCACATTATTCAAAGAGAATCGTATCATAGAATCTTGGGGTGTTACATTCTACCCTCCTTCAATAAATTGCGTCCTCGCAATTTGAAATTGTTCTTCGAAAATAAAAGGTTGAAAATAGAAAATATATTTGTGGGAAAACCCCAGTCGGAAATTGGGTTACTAAAATTTAGTCTTAATATGAGGAAAAGAGAAATGAAAGGGTTACCACCAAATTATGTTCTCGATTAGGAGAACATTGGTGGAAATTAGAGACATATAATTGGAGGAAAAACGTAAATATTTATAGGTAGTGATTGAGGTCATCAATCACAAACAAGTGTAAAATTGAGGTCCTTAAATTCATCAATCTATGATGATTTGAAATACCATCGGTTCAACAAAACATTGGGTGTTAGGATAACACATTTTTGACATTTCAAAATATCTTAGTTGAAATCCCACATCGAAAAATGAATTAATGAGGCCTCTATTTAAAATAAAGAGTGGAAAGTATGAAGATTACCGAAAATAACACATACTAGGGTTCCATGTAGGAAAATATGGATATGGAAGAAAAATCTAACCATCAATTATCTGATGGAGAGTGGTAGAGAACATGGCTATGAAAAGGCCAAAAATCCCAAGGCCATAAATTAGTGATGATTTAAGGTACCATCTAGGAAAACATTTTTGTTCTAAGTTCCTTTTATTAATATTGAGGAATTTATTTATGAGATTGGCTAAGATCATAAGGAGATATACTTACTTTATTATTAGAGTTTTATCCATTAATAAATTTCTACCACAAACTCATCTTTCACTCTAAAAGATAATAGAACGTAAAAAAATTTCTATTTATACTGTTCGTATAGGGTTCCAAAATAAATGAATTTATAATTCATCTACCAGATCTTTTAAAAAAACTACATTATTTAATCCAGGACATCTCGTGGGCTAGTGGTTGGTGATACACCCTTGTCTCCCTTCGGTTGCGGGTTCAAGTCTCGCGGCCTTGCCAGTCGCGACGGGTTGCCACCCTACCTCTGGGTTGTCCTTTTATGGAAATCAAAAATTAATCTCAAACTATAATTTATCCAAAATACTTCTGTCCAAACTCACAGTCCAATATTTAAAAGGAAGGTAAACTTAATGTAGATCCTTTTTACCCCGTAATAGCATATGAATACCTTCATCATGTATTCTTTTAAAACACTGAAACATCCTGAATTACCATATTCCTTATTCATTACATTCATGCTCCCTTATTCCATATAGAATGCTGGATACACTTCATCAATCCAAAAATGTTTTAAACCCCAAAAATGATGGAATATACAAATCATTAATCAGTTTCAAGGTAGTCAAGAATATCCAATATAATTTATCCAAGTCAATCATGTATTATTCTAAAATCACTAACTCGGTATCAGAACCATATTATGGTTTATCTTTCCCTCAACCATATATTTTCCAAAAATTTAACCTTCTATTGAGTCACTTTTATTTGTTCCACACAATCTCAAGTCCTTAATGAAATAGTACTGCAGTACAATCCTTATATACGCCATAATTATTATAACAAGTACATTGTTGATACAACACTCAATTGACATAATCAATATAAGAACTCTAATCATTCCTCTTCATCTGTGGTAGTATCATAACTTGATTATTATCCAATAGCATCGTTTGAGGCATAGTCTGATGACTGGGACATAGGTTCGCGTAGTGTCCAAACTCCTTGCAAATAAATCATTGTACATTTGAGACCATTTTCTTACCCTTGCAGTCACGTACTTTATGCCCTTTTCCTCCACACTTATAACAAACTCTCATTCCTTTCAGGCAAGTTCTAGGGTGTTTCTTTACACAGTTATCACATATGGGAAAATTCTTCTTTTCCCTCTTCCCTTTATCCATCTTTCTCTCTTCCATCCTTTTCTTCTATTTCTTCCCTTCAAATCCATAGGACTCAGTAAACTCTTTACTTATCTTATCAACACATGATATTATTTCATCAAATGATGATAATACATGCGAGACTATTTCTCTTGTAAATTCTGCCTTAAGACTATAAAATATATGATCCTTCTTTCTCTTTGTATCATGTGCATTGCTAGAGTTCTCATTACTTCTATTGGGCGCTATTTCTAAACAATGACATACATTAGATTAGTTTATGAATAACAATACCTAATCACAAACTTGTAAAACACATAACATAAATTAAATAGTTTATGGATATAATCCATAATCATAAAAATGTCTCCTTTGAGGAAGTATATACTCATAAACCCTTTATAATGATTTGTAAATAATATAAGAGTTATCCTAAGCATATCCCCCGGGAGTGTCGTAACCAAGAGTGCAGCAAGGCCCGTTGTCGTGCACCAGTTCCCGTTCGAGTCTAGCTCAAAGCGGTGTTTTCGGGTTTTACCCCTAGGTACATCTGTGCCAGAGCCGCCTCTACCTGCTCGTATCCAGACAGGGATGTATTTCTCGGAAAACTCACAACATCTCTACAATACCAAAATTCTAGAGAGTTCTTCTATACTAATCCTCAAAGTTCATCTTAGGTCTACCTGCTCTAATCAGAGTTTATCTAAATCTAGCTTCCAAGGTTTGTACTAAACTTCCTCTGATACCAACTGTAACGCCCCGACCCTAGTTACCCAGAGTCGGTGCATTATTACATAACATTGGCATGATCACAAGAAAGATCAAATCTCGAAAGACCGATTGGTTTAGTAGCCTTGGAAACACTAGAATATTCATAAGTCTTGCATTACATCATAAAATGAAAAACTACTACAACAACATATTGTCTCCATAAACCACACTCATATCCCCACATAATATCCCTGCAGGTCATTCATAATTTACTTCTTCACTTCCTGGGAAAAATAAAACATAGAAAAGGGGTGAGCTCAAATGCCCAGTAAGGATAACAATATACCGTAAACTTTCATAAATAAGAATAAACATTTAAGGCTATGTATAACTAAAACAAAAGCCTTTTAAACTTGAACTTCAACATAGTATGGGAAAAGTAAAATGAAATAATGTCATTTACTTGTTCACATGGATATTCTACTAATCGAATAATCACATGCAATATCAATAAACACTTTCATAATGATGGAATGCATAATGCTGAACTTTAATTTCTTTGTCAAGGCCTCATCCCAAGACCTAGGGGCTAACTGTAACCGGAACCCAACCCAGAGTGCCTCTAATAACCGGACACCAACCCGGAGTGCCTCTAATAACCGGACACCAACCCGGAGTTCCTCTAATAACCAAAGACCAAACCGGAGTTCCTCTAATAACCGGAGACCAAACCGGAGGGATTACTTTTACCGGTCCCCAACCCGGAACATACTTGTCTAACACATTCATCTGAATGAAAGGTTGAAATATAACATAAACATTCGGATTAAAAATAAATTATAAAATGTCAATACTTTAAACAAAAACAATGAGTGAAATAATAATAACTTATCTACAGTCAAAAATATCACAAAACCTTCAATAAAATAGGGATGTTTTGTAACATAATAAATCAACTTCAAATAAGCTTAAAAGCCATCAAAGGATGTTGACATAGATGACATCAAAAATATTTTAGAGAAATATCTCTCTTTTTTTCTAAATCATTTTAAAAGTAACATAATTATAAAATAATACATTCAATTTGAAAATATTATTATAAGCTTGTAAGGGAAGCTTCGACAATTTTATAACGGTGGTAAATAGCCGCACCCGCCGTATAAGTTAAAAAAACATTCTTACCTTAATTCTGTCGAAAAGGTTAAAAAGCACCTTGTTTGGAAAAAGACGGAAAGATTCCTTTATAAACCACTTATAAAAAGTAAAAGAAGGGTATAAATGACTTTAACCCATATTCTTGTAAATAGTAAAAATGTTTTGAAATACATTTTTAAGAAACATGGATGTGGATGATAAAGAGATCCCAGTAGATTATTACGTATAAACAACCTCGGATAATGAAGAGATTGTGAAATAACCCTTACCAATTTGGTAACTTATGAAACATACAACCCATGAAAGAGGTATCATACAATGAATATGTAAATACACATAAATTAGAGTGTATTACACAAAGAATATAATTGTGGGTAGTACATACACCACACAAAAGGTGATGGTGGCAATATGGCATTAATCTCACGGGAATAAGGAGTGAGACGAAAACCCCTTACCTTGTACTTTTCCATGGTTGGGGTAGGTTATCCTCCTGTATAATGGTGAAATAATTGTTATTAAATTATACAAGAATCATATACATTAATATGATATCATATATGATCTTTTAATATTGATTAGATAATAATAACTTAGTATTATCATTGTTTCGGGTGTTAACTTACTTGTTTTCTTTTATATGTTTTGTTACGTAAGACATGTTTGTAAAGGATAGGTTGTATATTATTCATATCCAGAATGATATCAAGTCCTTAAACATCATTTTTTAAATCATCAAATGATAATTATACTTGAATGGATACGATGGAGAATGAATCTCATCGCGTTCGTGGAGATGGTAGTCCGTACGTACGCACGAGCGACAATATCATTCTTTTGATATTAAAATAATATATAAAAGGATGGTATATCATATATACAGAATCATTAACATGTTATATTTATTATTTACATGAGTTACACATCATTATTATACCCATCCAAATAATATTATATTGAATAACAATTACACCACGGCGTGGAGACGGTAAGCCGTACGTACGCACGTATGGTGACATGTTATTCAAAGGGTGGATAGAATAATGAATATGGTTGTACCATATTTATAATAACATCACAGTATATATATGATATTGGATTTATTATTTTAGAATGGTAACAACAAAGGAAGAAGAAGTGGAAGAAGTAATGAACTTGGAAAAAGGGTGGTGAAATCATTACCTCTTCTTCGGGTTCTTCCTTTTGATTTGATCAAAAGGGCTGCTTAGGTTGGCTTTCGGATCAAAATAAGGCCTCTAGGTTGTAGTGAGGGAAGTTGGGAGAGTATTTTGGCAGAGTTTGGACGAACCAAAAGGCTTTGAAGGTGTGAAGAAATGAGAAGGAGGAGTGCCCTTTTATAAGAGGGGTGAGGGGCACCTTTGGAAAAGCTAGAGATATTAGTTTATAATAAATTCATATTCGGTTTCCAATGGCTCCAAAGTTGACTATTAAAAGTTTAAGGTGTGGATGGGTCGAAAACAACTCATCCAATAGAATTTAGACAGGTTTGGGTACTTATATTAACCTTATCTTTAAGTATTAACTCTAAGTTAATTAGTTTCACTTTTACAATGTCTCTTTGTATTTTTATATAATATGGTTAATAAACTTACTATATACATCCAAGAGACCCCCAAGTGGTCCATTAATGATTAAACTATCATGATATAAGTCTCTTGGCCGAACATTAGATTTTTAGGAATTTAATATCAATTAATAATATAATATTTGTTTTAAGAACTCTTTTATGTCAATTTTGACACTATTCAATAGTTGATTTTTTTGAAACTCATAACAGATTGATTACTTAGAACAAAGTAAATTAAATCAATCAGAATATATCATATTATCCTATAAAATTAGTTTAATTCATTAAAAGTTTCATATTATATTTATTTGAGTATTTATAATATCAATTAATTTAATTTTTCACTATTTTAGTAATTACTGCATCATCATTATGTCATAAATAAAATAAATTATTTAATGTCTAAAAATTATAAATTAAATATCATTATTTAGGAAATATTTTTATCTTTCTAATTAATATTTATAATCTAAAATCCAACATATATAACCCTATGTAATAATTGTTTTTCTAAAAGATGTATGCTTGTGTCATTTTTTTATTCATTTTAACTTAATTAAAATAAAGTGTCCCTATCACCTACAAGTTGCACCATGGGGTCCCCAAATAGACCCAAAGATGCCTATGGTCGAACATGTATCAACCAATAATTCTAGGACACGTTTTAGGTTAATTTAGTATTATTATAATATTAATTTGTAACCCTTATTTACCGGATTTACCCTTAACCATGGTAAATAAAATATTTACCGCAGTAATTATTCAAAATGTCTAAAAATAAAAGATACCTATTTACACAATTTGAAAATCCTGATTCAAAATATGGAATCCATTTTTCTAAATTCAAAACACAGAAGTGGCAGAAATTAATTTAAAATTAATTCCCGCTGTCAAAACAAAAAGCGGGTTTTTAAGAGATAATAACTATCAAAAGATTGACACTTGTTTATGTTCGGTTTAATTGTAAAATTTTGTCCAATGACCAACATTATATTAAATGGTAAAAATATATTCTAAATATACTTTAAAACCACTCAAATTCATAATTTATCACTATTAATTATTTTGATTAAAAAAGTTGTTTTTAATTAAAATTTAGTAATTTTCACTATTCATCAAAATATTAAAGTTATCCGACAAGTACCAAAATTTCACCTTAGGCTAAATTCGATATTCCGAATCCAAAAATGAAGTCCATTTTGAAATATAAAATATATATAATTTCAAAAATTAGGTATTACTATTCATAAGGACTAGTTTGATTGGTTATGGTGTGTTAGAACTCGGTGTTGCGTACAACACACGCTATCACATTATTCAAAGAGAAGCGTACCGTAGAAGCTTGGGGTGTTACAGCTATTATTTGTCTAGATGATAGAAAGAACCGTCGTACAGAGCCTACACGCGGTGATCCGAGGAAGAATGATGCATCGTCAGGCAGCCATGGGACATGCTACCAGTGTGGCCAGTCAGGGAACACGAGGCTGCAGTGCCAGAGGGACCCCATGGAGTGCTGATATTATGGCAAGATGGGTCACCTTCAGCATTTCTGCCAGGTCTTCTCACCAGCAGCTAATGAACGGGGTTCTTCCATGACTCCTCGTTCAGGAGAAGCACCGCCAGTTTCTCACTAGTCAGGGAACTGGAGTTCTTCCGGTCATTCGGGCTGAAGTGGAGGTCGAGGCTGGGGTGGTCAGCCACCATTTCCTCATCACCAGCAGGGCGGTTCAGCTCAGATTGGTCAGCTAGGGGTGCAGGGTCGCGGTACAGGCCAGTCTTTCACCGTGGAGAAGACTTATCAGGAGCTGGATCCCGACCCTTCTATTGTTTGAGGTACGATTTTAGTAGCATCCGTTTAATCTTCAACCCTTTTCGATACTGGTGCTACGCATAGCTTTATCTCAGTTGCTGTTGTGGAGAGACTTGGACTCTGCATCTCTTCTTCTACCGACTCGTTGACACTAGACACACCTTTGGGAATGAGGACATCTAGTGTACGCCAGTGTAGACAGTTCCCTCTCGAGGTTGTAGGGTATCGCTTCTTATGGGATCTCTATGTCCTAGAGATGACATGATATGATGTCATCCTTAGCATGGATTGTTTGATTCCATTTCAGGCATTCATCGATTGTCATCGCCATATAGTGAGTTTCGTTTCACCAGAGGGAGATTCCTTTATTCATAAAGGTGAGTGGGACATTCGGGCGAGTTGGGCAGGACTCGAGCATCTTGGGATAGGAGGGGTGATAGCCCAGATTGCTAGTCTATATCTGGATAATCAGCAGACTCCACAGTTGGACTTTCCTCCAGTGGTGGATCGCTTCAGGGACGTCTTTCCAGAAGACTTTTCACATTTGCCTCTGGAGCGTGAGGTAGACTTATCTATTAAGCTCGTTCCAGGAGCAGCGCTGGTGTCCATTCCTACCTAAATGATGGACACACCTGAATTGCAGGAGCTCAAGAAGCAGTTGGAGGAGCTACAGGCTAAGGGTTTCATCCGACCCAGTACTTCTCCTTGGGGTTCGCCTGTCCTTTTTGCAAAGAAGGAAGACATTACCCTTCGGATTTGTGTGTATTATCGGAAGATTAACCAGTTGAAGGTCAAGAACCGATATCCTTTGACGAGAATTAACAAACTTTTCGATTAGCTTCGAGGAGACCGGGTGTTCTCGAAGATCGACATGAGGTCTTGTTATCATCAGTTGTGCGTTAGACCATAAGATATACCTCTGATAGCCTTCAGGGGCAGGTATGGTCTATACGAGTATATAGTCATGTCGTTCGGTCTCACAAACACGTCTGTAGTTTTCATGGCACTGATGAACCGAGTGTTCCATCATTACTTGGACTCCTTTTTCGTGGTCTTTTTGGACGATATCTTGGTGTACTCTCACACTCGACACGACCGTGACGCACATCTTGAGATCATTCTGAGAACATTGAGAGAGCATCGTCTTTATGCTAGACTCTCGAACTGCCACTTCTAGATAGATCAGATTCAATTCAGGGGTCAGGTAATCTCAGAGGCAGGAGTATCAGTGGATCCAGAGAAAGTGAGAGTTGTAGTTTCCTGGGAGCATCCAAAGAACGTCTTTGAGGTATGGAGTTTCCTAGGGCTGGATAGATACTACAGATGTTTCATTCAGGTATTTTCTCATATAGAAGCACCCTTGACAGGTCTAACCAAGAAGTGGATGAAGTTCTTATGGTCATATTCTTTTGAGTCAGCCTTTCAATAGATGAAATGGAGGTTGACATCAGCACCGATACTAGTCTTGCCGGATCCAGGAAAGAACTACACCATTTACTGTGATGCTTCAGGTATTAGGCTGGGAGATGTGCTTTTGCAGGAGGGTGGTGTCATTGTGTATGGGTCTCGGTAGTTGAGGCCACATGAGAGGAACTAACCTATGCATGATCTGGAGTTGGCAGATGTTGTTCATGCCTTACGCTGTTGGAGACACTATCTGCTGGGGGAGAACTTTATGGTCTTCACTGACCACAAGAGTCTGAAATACATCTTCACTCAGCGTGATCTGAATCTAAGGCAGTGCGGGTGGGTTGAGTACCTTTAGTCCTTTGATTTCGAGCTTGCCTATATGCCAGGGAAAGGCAACGCAGTGGAAGATGCGTTGAGTAGAAGAACTTAGATTCGGGAAGTTCAAGAGGCCAGTAGTGAGTGGCAGCTGATGGCTCTGTTCTTTGAGATACATCTGGAGGTGCACGACATACAGGGACAGACTTTTCTATCTTTTGTAGCTGTTACTTTTACACTTCTTGATCGGGTACGGATGAGGCAGCTATCCGACTCTAAAGGCTTAATCCTGCGGGAGAGTTTTTCAGGAGAGGACCCTCTTCCCGGATGGGAAGTGGGTGAGGATGAGATCTTGCGTTTCCAGGGACGCGTATGGGTGCCAGCAGACATACGCGAGGAGCTGATGTGGGATTTTCATTCCTCCGTTTGGGCGGTTCATCCTGGCATCACCAAGATGTATCGAGATCTTCATCTCCAGTACTGGTGGCCAGGTATGAAGAAGGATGTTTCTAGTTTCGTCATGAGATGTTCTACTTGTCAGCAGGTAAAGGAAGAGCATCAACGACCAGCAGACCTTTTACAGCAATTACCCATTCCAGAGTTGAAGTGGAACGATGTCGCAATGAACTTTGTGACTAGGTTACTGAGGTCGCCTTGAGGGAACGATGTTGTTTTGGTTTTCATCGACAGGCTTACAAAGGTGGAGCACTTCTGGCTGCTTAAGGACACCTTCAGTGTTGATGATCTGGGACGAATTTACATCCGATAGATTGTTTATCTGCATGGAGTTCCACACTCTATTGTTTCATCCAGGGATGTGCGCTTTACCTCTCGGTTCTGGAAGGGACTTCAAAAGGCCTTGGGTACACAGGTACTTTTGAGTACAACATACCATCCAAAGACTGATGGCCAGTCCGAGCGCACGATCCAGGTGCTTGAGGATATGCTCCAAGCTTGCATCCTAGACTTTGGCGGTTCTTGGGAGAATCGTATTCCTCTAGTGGAGTTCTCCTACAACAACAGTTTCTAGGAGACCATTCATATGGCACCATACGAGGCTTTGTACGGTAGGCCATGCCGATCACCCTTATGCTGGTTGGAGGCTGGAGAGGCAGCTTTGCTGGGACCTCATCTCGTTCAGGAGACCTCAGAATAGATAGAGCTGATTCGGAAGAGGTTGGCTACGACATAGTCTCGATAGAATTCTTTTGCTGATAAATGGAGATGACCTCTGGAGTTCAAGGTTAGGGATCAGGTGTTCCTGTGCATCGCACCGAGGATGGTACATAAGAGGATTCAGAGATAGGATAAGATTTCACCATAGTACGTCGGACCATTTGAGGTCATGGGGAGAGTGGGACCGGTCGCCTATCGGTTGCAGCTACCTCAGAGGTATTGGTCCATGCACGGAATCTTCCACGTCTCTCAGCACTAACGTTACTTTTCAAACCCGTCTCATGCCTTTTAGCCCGATTAATTCGAGCTTGAAGCGGATGCGTCGTTCGAGGAGCATCCAATCTGGATTATCGATTGCAGTACGAAGGTTCTCCATGGGTGGTCTGTTCCTCTGGTACGATTTCTATGGCAGAACGGGCGTGTACAAGATGAGACTTGGGACAGGGAGGCCAATGTACGATCACAGTGTCCGGAACTGTTCGAGGATTCTTCTTCTACGCCCCGTTAGGGAAATTCAGGGATGAATTTCTTTAAGGGGGGAAGTTTTTAAGAACTCGGATCTTCGTTCAGGTATGTTTTTCCTTTTTCTGGATTTTTTAAGAAAAAATTATTTTCTGGATATTTTTAAAGTACACAGCATGTACTTTCTGAGTACACACTGTGTACTCTGATCCAGCTAAAGCTGTGTGTTGGTCTTGCCCGGGCCACACACACAGTGTGTATGGGTGACGTGGATGCCGATTTTGGCGGAGTATAGAAAGGACCCAGTACACGTCGTGTACTCTAAAAGTACACGCTATGTACTTTCTTTTCACTAAACGGACCGGGGTCACGCCTAACCCCAATTTCCATCTTCTTCTTCAGTTTTCGTCCACCTGAGAGCGACCGTACGGCCGGATCTACGATGGGCTCCCGCCTCTCCGTCTGTTCTCCAATTTGAGCATGGTCTATTGCGTTGGAATCGTAGCGGTGAGTTCTTCCTTCTGCTTTAGCCTTGGTTCGTATTTCCTCCTGGTTTCCAAGTTATCACAGGTGGAGTGTTTTGTGTGTTTTCACATATCTACGTCGTTCCAAGGGGAATCTGTCGTTGTGGTTCACTTTTATCGATCACCTAGGATCAAGGTAGGTGGTTTGTGCCTTTCTGATTAATGTCGATGAGTATTTTGTGCTAATTCCACCAATACCCTTGAACAGGGTATTGTGTGTTCCTATTTTTCCCTTGTTGTATGGCCTTCTTGGCTTGATTCCTAGAGTAGATGTTTTGCCTGTGATTATGGTAGCTTTATTGTACCTTGAATGTTTTCTATGCTTGTTCTTCTTGTTTGGCGTTTTTCTAGTTTCCATGCCTAGTTGTAGGATTGTGGATTGTTGCCTTGTTTTCCTGCTGATCCTTAGTTGATAGCCAAGTAGTTTTTCAGGTTTACTTGGATGATGTACACGCGTGCAGAGCATGCTTAGCATCACTCCAGACTGTGAGAACCTAGAGTAGTAGACCAAAGGGAGAATTCATGGAAGAGCTTCTCTAGAGTGTCTTTTAATTACGATACAAGACCATAGGGGGAATTGATGTTGAGTGCTTCCTTGGAGAGTCTATAGTTCCTCGACGTGGTCCATAGGGGGAATAGATGTTGAGTGCTTCCCAGAGAGCCTCTAGCATGTTATGAGACTATAGGGGGAATTGACGGTGACTGCTTCCCCAGAGAGTCTGCATAATTTCTTAACTGAACCAGAGGGGTGAGACTGTGTGTGCCCCCTAGAGGGTTGTTAGTACATATAGATTGAACCATAGGGGTTAGGCTATGAGAGCTACCCATAGGGTTAGATTTTTCCTTTGTTACTAGTTGTTTACTTGTGCTCTTCTTTTGAAATAACTGTGGATTGTAGCTACTTGTACTTTCCTATTTACATTTTCTTGTTTTATTACTTTCCTGGTATTCATTGACTGTTATGCACAAATCTTTGGGTGATTGCCTACTGGGATTGTATCTCACACCCTGTTTGGGCCATGCTTTTGGGCCCAAGAAGACTATGTTGTTGCAGGTATAGATAAGGGCAAGTGCCCTTCTACTTTAGGATCTTGATTGCACTGGAGCTGGGGAGCATGGGACCAAGCCGGGGCTCGCGATGCTGAAGAGTTTATTTTGTTTTTCTTTTGCACTTGTTTTCAGTTGTATTCCAGTACGTTGCTATGTTTGCTACTATCCATAGATACTTGTACCTGCTGCATCATTGTCATCATTGCTATATATATTCATTGCTTTCGTTGTTTGGTTTCTACTGTTATGCAGGTTGTTACTGATTCGACTGTTGACTGTTGTTTTTCTGCTGTATACCTTACCGAA
This sequence comes from Viscum album, assembly GCA_963277665.1. Classification (NCBI taxonomy): domain Eukaryota; kingdom Viridiplantae; phylum Streptophyta; class Magnoliopsida; order Santalales; family Viscaceae; genus Viscum; species Viscum album. The sequence goes on along the minus strand of OY728143.1, from coordinate 47,435,350 downwards.
TGAGGGTATAGTTTCCCCAGTGACACACCAAGGCCCTCTCTGCTAGTTGGAAGCCTCTGGTGTTCGGGGAAATGCTCTTGAGTTTATGTGGCGAACCGAGTACGGGGAACCAGTGGATGGGCTCCGAATTCGGGTCTTTACAGTGGTGGTCGTGTTCGTAGAAGGACATAAGAACCTGTTGAGGTAGGGATCTTACCTTCGTCTCTCTAGATTGTGCATCATGCGGGGTGGGAGTCCTCTTGTTTACATGAAACACATTTGAACCAATTTAATAAAGATAAAAACTGGATTATATAATGGGGATGTGAGGTTTGTGAATTCAGTTACATTATTTATATCCTGTGATATTATGTTGTGAATTGAATGAGCTTGTGCCTACTGAAAATCAGGGTCGCTGGGGGAATTTTCTTACGCAATAAAATGTTGCCATCTCCTTCTAGATTTTCTTATGGATGAAAACTTTATTGAATGATGAAATTGGTTAATCACGTAAAGTTGGCTGATTAAATACTCGGAACCCTTGTGTGATCACCCCGGTTCAACAAAACCGAATAATGAACATGTTGGTGTTGGGTTGGTTTTGTTATGGGATGTGTGAAGTGGTAATTTCTGGGTTTTCGTGTGATATGATGTTTGGAAGTAGGGCTGAAATAATGGGTGGTGAATATTATTAAAGTGGTTAGTAGTGAATTATATACGGGGGAAAAGTAATGGAAATGTGGAAAGTTGAAAATGAATTTATATGTGGAACTTGGGAATAAATGAACTATGGGGTATTATGATGGAAATGAATTAAAGATGGATATGATAATCAAATTGTTAAGGAGTTGGTATGTGATTTCTTTTGTTTTCCCTAACTTTTGTTGTGGTTGGAAGGGATATGTTTTATGAACACTTGATTTGGTTTGGTTTCTGATAGTTCCCCAATAGTTAAAATAAATGACAACTAAAGTTGTTGAACATGAAAGCATAAATGGGGTTTTGGGATTTCTTGTTGTGTGCATACTCTCGAGGTAGCAGTGCTAAGGCATGTGCTCAGATCTTTTGTGTAGAAGCTTTAGGATGCGCTGAGTGGTTGATATAATTATATAAATATGTATCTTACTATGATTCTTTACGCACCCCACCCGCGTTGAGCACTACGTGCCGAACACTCGTGGGACGGGGGTGTTATTCCCAACATCCAAAGGACATTGTGGATGGTTGGTTACTGTTCTTCCCTATGCTCCCCCTTCCAGGTACTATAGCCCATGATCCTTTGGGCAGGTTATGACAGATGTTTCCCAAGAGTATTCGGGATGAGATGTGATGTGGTTCCCAGGTGTTTTTGGGATGAGATGTGGTGATGGCCGAGGATTGTGTGCCGGAGGGTTACTATAAACTTCATATGGCTAGGTTGTGGCACTAGATCGAGCTTCGTATGGCCAATTTGTGGCACTTTCTCTGGAAGAGGGGGAACCATCAGAGTGTTAGGCGTTAGGGCTTGAGAAGTATCCAGTGGGAAGGTGGTGCGGGGTACCCATACTTTGATAACATTACTACTATACTCTATTGACTTGTGTTACTTGGTGAGTGTGACTGGTGAGGTTGGGTGGATAGATTCCTTGCTAGGTTTTGGTTCTTCTGTTTTCTCACGGGGCATTAGGATATCTACCCACATGTTCACGAGAGCTTTAGGTTTCCCTGCAGAGTATACTTGTATGCTCACCCTACGTTTTCTTTCAGGTTTTTAGGAGGACTACAGGGACTGTGCGGGACCTTACTAGTCATGCAGGGGGAGTTTCTGTTATTTTCTATTGTTGTTTTCCATTACTTTTTGGTATAGTACTTTGGAGATTTTCTATACTTGTACTTTTGTTTCTGTATTCTATAAAACAAGCATATGGGTTTGGTTTTGGGTTTATTTTCACTTACTTGTTCTTTTTCCTTTTGGTGTTTGACTCATCCTTTTTCCCGATATTAAATAATAAAAAGGGTAATGCCTCCCATATTTGTGAAAACTCATATCCTTGGTGCTAGTCGCCACTCTGGGGCCTACTGGTGGCGGGACTCGGGGGACATTATCTCCCTTTCACCATTTCCAGCTCATGAGGGGCATCTTTGGTGCGAGGGGGTCGTGACATGAGGTTGTTATTTGGTGGTTATTTAGTGATACCCTAACCTTTATTTTTGTCTAATGAACACCTAATGTATGGTAACTAGGTATTTTATGGTTCACCTAGACTGAGATATTATCTAGTTTTTTTTTGTTCTTACTATATTCATTGGTACATGGAAAGTCTTAGGTGCTCATCAATTCATTGAAAACTTATTTGTTATAGTCAACTATAGAATCATTAATTATTTTTTTATGATATTTATAGATTCATAACACGTATATGGGATTTTATCTTCATCCTTTCCATAGTAGTAAGTGGATTATCCCTCATCACTACACCTATCACGAGATATGTCATAATACTGCCTAATATTTTCCGTCCTATTAGGCCATTTAGACATTTTTCCCATAGATATTTCAGTTTCCCTCTATGATGGATAATGACATTTAGATATTCACCCATATTTTTAATCAACAATTCCCTTTTGGATGAGACAAATCATATAAGAGAAATAACTATGAGAAATTGTTTCCAATAAAACATCCCTCATCCTGAAGATGGAATGTTTTTTTTACATGTGAGGTGAGGGTGATATAAATTACCATAGTTTTCTATGTTGGGGAGGACCTAGTTCCACCACCCTAATGTCTTAGATCAAATTTGGATTTGATGACTCAAGGTGTTGTGTATTTATTAAAGATACCCTAGCATTCTAGACTAGGGTTTTTCCTATAATGCTTGGAGAATAGTGTCCAATGTGGATTTTTTCACTTATCAACCCAAGAATCAAGAATGATATACCAGACATTCATTTTCAATGAATTATTCACCCATCATATAGTGATTCATTGTGGTTGTAAGCATTATCTTCTTTAGACATGACACATACTCAAATTTCATGGTTTGATGATGAAAAATCATATCAATTTATGACTCTTGTGAGATATGAAACTTATGGGACATGGGAAGGGAATATTTTTGTTGGGTAGACCAAATTTTATATATGGATCTTTTACCATATGTTTTTTTGTGGTGATGTAGTTGCGTTTCATTCTCCCTTCCATACCAGTTTGACTAATAATTGGAGTGAACTGTAAGGCCCCATATTTTCCCAAACCTCTGATATATACATCAGGTTGAACATCAAATACTAACTAGTGGATATCCTTTAATCCATTTAGACATTACTACAAGACGATTGTTTATCACCATCCAATAATTTGGAGTTATAAGCAAACAGAACCGCAAGATAAATTTGGGGACTGAGCCCATACATATCCTCAATGTAGATAACATATTCTTTGTAAGAAATTTATATAATATTGATATCAAGGAGATTCATCCATAAGGTTAAATATTTATTATGTCTATAATACTCTCTTAATATCATTAAGAAGACATATTAAAGAGTTGTTATGGTCAAGAATATGATTGTGTATTTGAAATCCATCTATATCCTTCCACATGAAAATAGTGTTTTTCATATCCTCGGATAAAGATTACACGACCTAGCATAACCCTATATTATCATTTAACTATTCATTTCCAAAGAATGGGTGGTAACCCAAATCATATATAAGTATATGTGATGACAAACATGGTGCATCTCGGATCTAACCTGTGAGTTCTTCTCAATGATGGGGAATTCATAGTCTGGGCCCAATAATGGGAGGACCTCCCTATTATGATTGGATATCTCAGTGCTAGGTCCATTCACAATAATATTCTATGGTGAGTATTTCCATAGAAATAATATTACAGTCCATTATTTATAGGATGAATGATGGATCTTGATGTTTGTGTGAAGGGAGAACCTCTGAATCATATACCATATGAAGAAACTCTAAGGTATAATATTTTCACCCATGGGGAGGGCCTTCATTGTTAGAACATGGGGGAGGGGATATAAAGTTAATAATATATATAACATGGTGAGAAACTCGATGATCATGGATACTTTCCTATATGGATGATGTGTTGTAATATTTATGGGTTTGTAATGAGAATCATTTTAGATCCCCAAAGAAATTATTTTTGTCCTGGAAAAGGATATGACCCTACTAAAGACACACATGTTTCCCCTAAAAAGGAATTTCGGATGATCATAGTTTGGTGGTTGGGGTTGGAACCTTAGTCATAGGTGTCATGACCCGTCCCTCGGGGCCCATTCCATGACTACACCAAGCCTGCCTTCCATAGGCCAGGGGCTGGTGACTAGAACCAGAAAGTTGTATCCTAAAAATGGGAAGGCATTGCCTTTTAACCTGTACAGACACACAGTCCAATAACACAATAAGAAGCAATCACGAAATAAACAGCAGTAGAAACTGTGTGCTGAAAGTAAAGGGGCTGGAATACAATCCTATGTGAAAATAAAAGTACAAATGAAAAGTTAAAATACAACTAAATGTGAAAAATAGCTTCTGGATCATCCACCGAGGATCCTACCTGAAGGGTAGGTACAGCTCAGGATCAATAGTCCCTGCATCATGTCACGCCAAATGGTCCACCTTTGAGCACCATCAAGTCCTGGATCCCTCATCCTTGATCAATGTTGTTCATATCTTGCACAATACACAACAAAGTGTGGGTATTTCTTGTGGAAGGGTGAGTATAACGATACACAATGGGGACCCCAAGACCCTCGTATCTCTCCCATAGTTCCATAAAGAAAAAACCACAAAGCAAGACCTCCATCTCAAAAACGAAGTGATAGACATCAACTCTACTTAGTTATATTATAGCATCCCAACATTTTCTTACAATACTATTACATAATTTAAAAGATAAACAACATAATATTATTACACATAGAGGATCCTAAGGTTTAGTATCTTGAGAAAACTACGACCACACATAACAAATACAACATCAACCATAGACATTTATTTAATTTATTCTTCACTAGATTCTTAGTGGAACTTGTCCTCTCCTTAGTACATGTAGCCACCTGAGGATATACATCAAAGGGGTGAGCTAGAAGCCTAGTAAGAGGATAGATAATAACAATATAGCATGGGGTGAGCATAATTATAACATAGGCAAAAGATCATGAACATGAGAGGAGCATAAATAAAATACTTGAAATGTGTAAATGCATAAAAATGAAACATCATGTCTTAGTGTTTAAATACCACACATACTTGTGAACCAAGCTAGAATCTTGTTCACACATCATTTCACATTTACTCATGAGATTAATCACTTTACCCAATGCATTGGAGCGCTATATAATTCCGGGTGCACCTGTCACATCATAACATTATCATTTATAATGCATTAAAAAATTAACATATAACATAAATGAATATAACTAACACATTAAAAGGAATGATTTTCATCTCATAATAAAACATTCATAAACTTTGGGTTCCCAAAATAAATAGAGAATAACATACTTGATACAAGAACCATCAACCTTGAATGAGAAGTAAGAGTTGAGTTCTTAAGACAAGAGTTCTTTCGGAAAACATTTGGATTGAAATAAACTTCATTAGAAGACATTTATATCCCAGAAAAGGAAATAGAATGATGAAAAAATTATCTTTATGGAGTGAACATATCAAAAATGGAGTGAAAGAGGTAGAACCCGAAGGATGAAAGTTGGGTTCGAGAATTTCCCCTTACCTTGTACTTGAATGCCTTCTTCTCTTTAATGTCCTGTATAATGACATTTTATTCATTAATTAGAAATTAAAGAAACTTTTATACATCAATAGGTTTCATTATGTTTTCATTATGTCATATTATGTACCTTTGAATGACTTATTGAGTTTAAAAACATTGTTCGGGGATGTTCGTTTTCATGGTTTTCTTGAGTGGTTCACTTGTATTCTTAAATTGAAGTTTGGGTAGATCATGGGAAAACATCCAGAACTGATATAACATGTTATTAATGATATTACATCAGATTTAATGATTTTATAATGAATTATATTAGATCCATGTGGACGAATCATTAGATAATAATTTAATGATGATTATTTGGGTTAATTTGATCGATTTTTGGATCACAACGAACTTGTTTTGACTTCTCACTTAGTAATATGGCCATAGGTTATTTCCAGAACTTTAAATAGAACATAATACATATAACATATTCTGTTTCTACCAGAAAAATTGTTTCATGACAAGATTTGAAGGTAGAAATGGAAGAAGAGGGCATGTCATTTTTGAAGGTGATAAATTAACACCTCATGAACAACATTCTCTTTAATAAAATAAAAGGAAGAGGGAAATGGTGTGGGGTGATATAATATCACATTAGAATCATAAAATTACATTATATGTATGATACTGGAGTTAAAAATCAATTTTTATGAATATATGTGGTGAGAGATCAAGAAAGGAACTTGAACTTGAAAGGAAATTAAAGGAGAAGAGGGAAGGAAATTACCTCTTAAATCTTCCTCTTGAGATCCTCTTTAAGGAAGCTAGGATTGGTCTTTTTATGAGACCAGTAACGTTTTTACGTGGGAGAGGGGCTAGGGAAGGTGTTTGGGTAGAGTTTAGAGAAGTCTTGGATCTAGAGAGGTGTGAGGAAATGAGTGAGTGAAGGGTGGCTTTTATAGTGGAGGGGAGAGGGGTTTCCTTAATATAAAATTCATTAGTTTGTTAATTTCCCCTAAGACAAGGAATAGTGAGTATTGAACGACCAATAATAGTAATTTTATAATGTAATCCCAAACCACGTGGGCTTACATCAGCAGAACATCATCGATGACTCAATTAATACATTATTTAGCATTTATTGTGAATTATCAGATTCTACTATTCATCAAAAATTCAAGTTTCTCAGAAAAATCCCAAAAATTTACCCAAACCATTTTTCGACGTGTATAATCCAATAATGAAGTCTATTTTTCAAAAATAATTTTCTAAATATTATTAATTTAATATTTAATTAAAATCACAATTTACTTAAAAAACCGTTTTTAAGATTAAAACTGATTTTATTATTCTTTCAAAAATTACGTAGAGTCTTATAAAATTATCTAAATACTATTAGACATTGATTCAATACATTTTAATGAAATTATTTTTTTTTAAAATTAATTAATTAATTATAATTATTTATTTATGACTTACAAAATACCAAAACATTTACTAAGGTCAAATTGTCACTTTCTAAGATGTCTAAATTTTATTTAATCATTCATAGGTATTGTTACGCTTATGTTCGATGATTTACTATTCATAAGGGTCATATTACTATTCATAAGGGCATGTTACTATTCATAAGGGTAGGTCACTAGTCAGCAAAATTTTTTTTTGTTTCATTAGAATCCAAAAATCATCTTGAACACAACCATGTATATCAGATTTTCAAAATTCCAAACATAGGAGTGAAAAACTTATGTTTAAAGGTCAATTATAACATAATAGTTCATTATTTTGAGTTTTCATGTTATTTTATGACATAAATATATGAAGGGAATTTTCCATTGAAAAACTTTGGGTCGTTACATTCTTCCCCCCTTAAGAAATTTCGCCCCCGAAATTTAACTTTACACAAAAAGGTGCGGGTACTTCTCCTTCATTGCATCTTTTGGTTCCCAAGTTGCTTCATCAAACTTATGGTTCCTCCACAACACTTTGACAAGATGGGTTGTCTTGTTGCGTAGAACCTTATCACTTCGGTCCAGAATCTTTACTGGCTTCTCTTCATAGGAGAGATCATCTTACAGCTGCACCACCTCTGAGTTTAGTACATGTGAGGGGTCTGGTATGTACTTTCTCAGTAGTGATACATCATGAACTTGATCCATATTAAGTGGAAGTTCTAGAAGATAGGACACAACTCCTATGCGGTCAAGGATCTCAATGGGGACAATATACCTTGGGCTTAGCTTCCCTTTCTTCCCGAATCACATGACTCTCTTCCATGGAGATATTCGAAGGAAAACTTTTTCTCCAATGTCGAACTCCAAGTCCCTTCGATGGTTGTCAGCATATCTCTATTGCCGACTTTGAGCAGCTTTGATGTCTTTCTAGATGACTTGAACCATATCGGTCATCTCATGAATAAGATCGGGCCCAAGTAGCTTTATTTCTCCAACTTCATCCCAACAGGTTGGAGTTCTACATCGCTTCCCATAAAGATTTTAATACGGATCCATCTGAATACTCGAGTGGAAGCTATTGTTATATGAGAACTCAACCAATGGGAGATGTTGATCCCATCCACATTTGAATTCTAGAGAGAAGGCTCTCAACATATCTTCAAGCATCTGAATAGTCCTTTCAGACTGGCCATCAATTTGGGGGTGATAGGCCGTGCTGAAATTTAATTCAGTACTCAAAGCATGTTGAAGGATCCCCCAGAACATAGATGTGAACCTTGGATCATGGTCATAGAAAATTGAGAGTGGAACACCGTTAACTCTCACCACTTCCTTCACATATATCTTTGAATCTTGTTCAAGAGAGAGGTCTTCCAGAATAGCGATAAAATTGGAAGTCTTAGTGAGTCGGTCAACCACAACCCATATCGCATTATTTCCCTTTGACATCTTCGGGAGACCTGTGACAAAGTCCATAGTAGCATTTTCCCATTTCTAAATGGGTATAGGAAATGGCTGCATCATACCCTTGGATGTTTGTCGCTCAGCTTTAACTTGCTGACATACCAAGCACCTTGATATATATTCTGCAATCTCTTTCTTCATGTTATCCCACCAGAAGTGTTCTCGTAGATCACGGTACATCTTGGTACTCCCAGGATGGATAGAGAAAGTTGAGCTATGTGCATTATCCAATATCTCTTTCTTTATCCCGGGTGATTAAGGTACACAAAGTCGGGTTCCAAACCGAATCACACCATCATCGCTGATATGAAACTCTTGCAGCTTCCCTTCCATTACTGCATTCATCCTCTTTTGTATCTCCACATCATCCCTTTGTGCTCCCTTAATCTTTTCTTGGATAGATGGTTGTGAAATCATTTGGGAAAGGTAGGATGTATCCCCCACCCTTATGATTTATAAATCTATTCTTTGAATATCCAAGGAGATAGGGTCTTTCTCAATCCGCAACATGGATAGAGTATCAGGTTATTTTCTGCTTAGAGCATCATCTACCTTGTTCGCCTTTCTAGGATGATAGTGAATAGAGAAATCGTAATCCTTGATTAGCTCTAACCATCCCCTTTGATGCATGTTGTGCTCCTTTTGTGTGAATATATACTTTAGGTTCTTGTGGTCAGTGTATATGTCACACTTCTCACCATAATGGTAGTGCCACCAGATTTTCAAGGCAAAAACCACGGTTGCCAGCTCCAGATCATGTGTCGGGTAGTTCTGCTCATGGATCTTCAACTGTCGTAAGGTGTAGGCTATCACACTATCATTTTTCATGAGTACACAACCCAAGCCTTTCTTTGAAGCATCACTATATATCACAGAACTTTCTCTACTTTTCGGTAGTGTGAGTACAGGTGCAGTGATAAGCCTTCTTTTTAGAACCTTGATGCTTCCCTCAAATTCTTCCGTCCAGACATACTTTACCCCTTTCCTTCTTAACTTGGTTAGTGGGCTTCACAATCGTGAGATGTTTATCACAAAACGTCGGTGGTACCCAGCTAATCCAAGAAAACTACGGATTTCTATGACACTAGAGGGCCTGTGTCCTTCTTCAATCGCCTTTGTCTTTGAAGGATCCATAGAAATTCTCTCACTTGTGGTCACATGTCCCAAGAATGTGACTTGATTCATCCTAAAGTCACACATTCTAAATTTGGCATACAAATTCTCCTTTCTCAGGGTCTCCATAACAAGTCTTAGATGTTCTTCATGTTCCTCCTTGATTTTGGAGTAGATGAGAATATCATCGATAAACACTACCACAAATTTGTCGAGGTAATGTCTAAAGACTATATTCATAAAATCCATAAAGATTATAGGGGAATTAGTAAGTCCAAAGGGCATCACTAAAAACTCATAGTTCCCATACCTTGTACGGAAGGCAGTCTTCTGAATATCTTCCTTCGTCACCTTTACCTGATGATATCCATAACGAGGATCCACCTTTGAGAAGTATTGAGCTCCTCTTAACTGGTCAAACAAGTCATAAATCCTTGGGATAGGATACTTGTTCTTTATGGTGATCTTGTTGAGTTCCTGATAATCGATACACAACCATATTGTTCCATCCTTCTTCTTCACAAAGAGCACTGGCGCACCCCAAAGGGGATGCACTAGGGCGTATTAACCCTTTGTCTAGATGCTCTTGAAGATACTTCTTTAACTCCTCCAGTTCGATAGGATCCATCCTATAGGGGAACTTCGAGATAGGAATAGCTCCAGGTATGAGTTCAATTGAGAACTCTACCTCACGATCCGGGGGAATTCTGGGTAACTCTTCGGGAAATACATTGCCATATTCCCTCATGATGGTCATTTCCTCAAGGTTGGAACTTTCCTTCGACTCAACCATTTGGGCGACGTATGCTTCTTCATAGGGAATCAACAACCACACCATTGAAATATTTTTCAAAGGAGATTCATGATCTTCCTTGAATTTGTAGTAGAGCATGGGATGGTTCGTAATATGAAAAGATATTTCATTTTTCCGACAGTTGATATGTGATCTATATAATGAGATTCAGTCCATTCCCATTATAGCGTCAAATTCCACCAAGGAAAGTATTACGATATTTTCCAAAATAATATTCCCACATACACCAACAGGAGAAGACTCAAACACTTGGGTTGCAATGATTTCACCACTTGGTGTTTTTACATATATCTCTACTTCAAGGTTTCGGGGCTTCGATTCTATAGTTCTAGCAAACATGCAAGATATAAAGGAATGCGTAGAACCAGAATAAAATAAGACTTTTTCCATTATTGAGTGAATAGGATTTGTACCTTGTACGACATCATTATCATACTCCACCTCCGCAGTAGTGATGGCATAAGCCTTCCCTTTTTCCTTTGGCTTTGGTGGCTACTGACGATGATTACCCTCGAGAGCTCGAGGTTTATTGCACTGGTTTGCATAGTGCCCTGGCTCCCTATAGTTGTATCATTGAACTATGAGTGGTTATCCACTTTCATCAGCTACATTATCCTTCCTTTTCGTGTCTTTTCAACATTCTTGAGCATGGTTTCCTTCTTTCCTCACCTGAAGCATTTCCCCTTCCCATTGAGGCAGTTCCCATGGCGCAACTTCCCACATTTTTGGCATGTGGGTCGTTGATTTTTCATCCCACCTTTGTCATTAGATCAACCAGCTTGAAACTCCATATTTCTTTTCATATCACCATATCCATGAGACCATTCTCCAAACTCCATCTCCACTTTTAGAGCACACCAAACAACTTCTTCATAACGCCCAAATTCTTGAATTGCAAGAGCCTTTAGAAGGTGTGGTTTTAATCCACTAAAGAATCTATCAATTTTTCTATCATTATTGATAACAAAACCCGAAGCATACCTTGTAAGCCTTTTTAAATTTTCTCCATATGTTGTGATAGATTCTCCTTCTTTTTTCATGAGCTCTATAAATTCTCTCTCCATATTCGTGCAAAGAGTTCGTGGGAAATACTTATTAAGAAACATTATCTTTAAGTCTTCCCATTCCATCTCTTCAATTTCCTCCCTTGGCTTGGTGTTCTTAATCAAATCCCACCATTGATCATCTTCTCCATCTAGACGATCGACTGCTAGAGTCACCTTCTCTATATCAGAACAGTGATGTATAGAAAAGATCTTCTCCATGGAGTTGACCCACTATTCTGCAACTAGTGGATCAGAAGATCCACAAAACTTCGGTGGACGTTGCCGCATAAAACATTCGATAGCAAGTTCCTCCCTCTTTGGTGAAGGAGTACGTTGCCAATTATTATGGTTATTATTCATAACCTGAGATAATTGGGTAAGAATCTCCATGAAGTTTTGAACTCCACCTCCCAAATCATTGGGGATGTCGTTCAGTCCATCGTTGCATTGACCCTCGCATGAGTTTTGGCCTGCTTTCTCCTGGTTCCCACCATTTTCTAAAATAGAAAAGGGTAGAACAAAACATAAGCAAACAAGTAATGAATAACTTATTCATTTAAAAAATTATACCAAAAACATAACATATGGGATCCCTAGGTAAATATTCTTGTGTGCATTATTGTCCTTAATCTCATACTAGAGGTTTTCTCTAGGGTTCACTAATCCTAAATCCCAAATTAACTAAACCTTGCCTCTGATACCAACTATAGCATTGTGGACGCCGAAAAAAGCCCACAACTCCCGGAGGAAGTTTCAGAATGACGAAGTGAAGTCATATTCGGAATCAGAGGCCCGATCCGGAGGCCCGGGAAGTGGTGCGCGAAATAAAGGAGGATCCGTACGCAAAAATGTTCTGCGCGCGAAGTGCTCCCGAGATTCGCGGAATTGGACCGGTGAGTCAAGCAATAATTGCGCGCCCCGTTTCTCTACAGCGAGATTTTGCGTGCAAGCGGTTCACGGCGCGGAAAACTTCGCCCGCCGCCTGGATGCCGCGCCGGAGGTCGCCTATAAATATAAGGTTACCCCGAACGGTTTGTGGGTTGAGGAATCTGAAGCGACTCTCGTGCGTGCAATTCAGCTCCCCCCACGTGAAAGATGACATCCAGGTAATCCCGAATTCCGTGCAACCTTGCCCTGGAGTTCGCCTTTGCGCGCAACTCTGCCGGCTTCAGTGAATTTTCCCCTAACCCCGGTTTCCCCACTTGCGCGCAATCCGTGGTTCGTGCGCGCAATACCCTGCCGTGCGCGCAAAACCTTGCACGTAATTCCCTATTCGCGCGCAATCCCATTACTCCAATTGCATGTTGTCCTGGTGTTTTGCACGCAAATTGTCCCTTTTGTGCGCACAAAGCCGAGGACCCCTCACCTTGACGCCCCTTGGCTGCCCCCTGCACCGGCACCTGATGTCTCCCCTGCCGGGCATGTGGGCCATGCGTTATTTTCCAGCACGGCCTTCCAAGCTCGTGCGAAGTAACCTCAAGGTCCCTTGGTCCGTGTTCCCCATTGCGTTTCTTTTCCTTATGCTTCTCTGCATAGGCACGCTAACGGCTATTGTATCTTCGCATAACCACGCTAACGTGGACCCCTCGGTGGTTTGCCCTGCGGCCCCCCTTCACTACGGCCTTGCCGATGCCTTCCCTTCCACAAGGGGTAGAGGGCGTTGGGCATGTAATCCCTATGGGTGTGGAGCGAACCCACCTCTTCCAAGCTGCAGGACGTTAAACTGCTAAGCACCACGTCCTTAACACAAGACGTTCAAATGTGGTCTGACCCCGTGCTTCGCACGCAGGGTCCCCCCAGCTCGGACATTTTTTACGCCCACTCGTCTCCACGGGAGTGGACTCTTCCTCACATGTAATGAGATCCTCCTTGTCGGAGAGGCGTTTTTCCGTGGGGGAAGGGCTGCCTCAGAGCGTAAGCCCCTAACCTTTCTTGCGGATTATTGCACCCGTGCATCTCCGTACTTCCCCCCTACCAAGGCCAGTGGAGTCCTTTTCCCACTGCGCTTTGTCGAACCACGGGCCTCCACCCTAGAGTAAGCCCCGACCCCAAGGGCCTTTAACCACGCGTAAGCCCCTATTTCCTCTTTGGTCCGCTATACGCGTAAGCCCCATTCCACTTCTCACGGACGCACCCTTCGCGACGTGATCATCTGGTCCCTGGTGCCTCTTGTTCCCCACACCGAGTATGACTCACATGGGCTTAGAGTGTGCATCAACCATGACATCCTCCTATGGGCCACCTCAGAGCGTAAGCCCCATCCCAGTGAACTATGTGGACTTTTGATCCATTCTAACGCATGGTACGTAGGAAGTCTCCACGAGGTTCAAGCCCACCACCCGGTCATCCCGACCTATCCATGTCGGTTCCCTGACCACCTTGGGCTGCCTCAGAGCATAAGCCCCAAATCTCCCTTCCCGCATGACATTAAACTGTATCGCGTCCCGCATGACATTAAACTCTATCGCGTCCCGCATGACGTTAAACTGTATCGTGTCCCGCATGACGTTAAACTGAATTTCGTCCCGCATGACGTTAAATTGTATCCCCCCTCTTGGGCCGTCTCAGAACGTAAGCCCCATGATTCACTCCACCATCCATCCTGATTCTTACCTGGGCTGCCACATCCCGGTGAGATCATGCCACCCTTTCCCACTCTATGTTATATGGGAGGTCGCCCACGTGTTGGCCCCAACATCGGTGTTCCCCCTAGGGGTCCTTTAACCTGATCTGTCTCCGCAAGAAGTTAAACCCGCGACATACCCCGTGTTAAACATGGGAAGCTGAGGAAAAACTCAGATGGTACACATTCCCCGTGTTCGATGTGGGATGCCTCGGGCATCCGCGCCCTCGAGAAGCCCTGCGACGAGGGACCAAAGACAGACATGCCGACGATGCCCCAACGTGACAATTCTCCTCACCGCAGGTTGCTGTCCCAACAAGACCCCTTGGAGCATCTTGACGGAAGCAATGTAATTAACTGGTGTCCATGAAGATATGGCACCAGGAATGAGCTTCATGAATCCGTCTTAAATCTATGAGGGAGACCCAGACATGGTGACGAGCTCCGAGGAGGAATCCACGGAGGGAAGAACCGACATCCCATCATCCCGGTTTCGATCAAGGAGAAGATGTCCCTGAACAAGGAACGGATGACGTCCGCCTTTGGAAAGTGGGAATGCGGGGCCACAAGCAGCGCGCCCTCCCCGACGGACGGACGCGCGCGCCCCGGAAAAATCATCGGAAACAAAAAATGGTGAACCCGACGTGAAGCTCTTCTCCTCAACACGGGGAATGGTAGTCGTTGGGGCATCAGAATAATAGCATGTCACCAGGTCCGGGTAACCCCCACCGAGATGTGAACTCTCCAGGGGTCGAGGCTATCAGGACGTTGACAACTCCATTCTGTGACGTCGTCATCGTGGATCCCTCTAGCCGACCATGGAAGACGGAATGATGTCGGGCCTTGGTTGTTGATCTCTTTTCCTGTTGATACTAATGTGTTCATCTCCCTGTTTCCAAGAATCAGATCACTGCATTCGGAGCTCGATCGCCACCTGCCCACCGGTGCAGGGGCAGGGGCAGTGTCGACGAGGCTACCCCGCGCGGTCCCACCTATCCCACGGTCGCTCCGACTTCGACCGCCATAGCAGCCAGGCGCTTGCGCCCCCTCTCCCCGTTAGAAATCATCCAATAGAGGGTGATCAGTAACCTGGTTCGTAGGTATGACGAGGAAGGGGTCATCCCCACCAGGGGCATGGCCCGCTTGGATCTAGAGGCAGTCATGCCTCACCACCATCGCCACCCTCGACGGTCGTGCAGGGAGACGCCGCTCTCCACGCCGACGTTCAACCGCTTCGGGAGCCTATCACCGGAGCGCTGTGACACATCCCTCCCCTACGCCAATGAGGTGGGGGATGTCCGGGTCCACCCGATCGGCGATCCATCACAGGGGTTACAGGAAAGAACCCCGGACAAGCTGCGTCGACACCGCCGCCAGACTCCCCGAGCCGCGGAGCAGGCAATCTTCATGCCTGCACCGCCGGCTCCGGCCCATATGACTCGACGCCAGCGTCGGGCGTGAGTGCGGGAGAATTCCCATCCTGAGGCACCAGCATCAGCAACCATCATGGACCCATCCACTGCTGACTCCTGTTCCCAGATCCCTACGCATGTTGAGCAGGGGCAGCCGCGTGCCCGACTGGGATCGAAACCCCAACCGCCCTGCAAGCAGGTTGGGTCGAATCTCCCGGTCGCGGACACTGGAAATGGACACTGCGGACCAATCTGCGATAGTGCCACTCACCATGAAGTCTCATCCTGTGCCACCGGTCTGGGAATCCGAAAGCTTCTTCACGACGGCTATGCTTCGGGTATGACTCCTTCCAGCACCCACTGCATGGGGTATGAGGTCACTACCCCTACCTCCGGTCGTGAGCTTGGAGCCGTTGTGTATCAAGTCGCTCACTCACATGGAGGTCCTCTCCATGTCCCTTTCGACATCTGTCCTGGTGCTTCTTGCACCCCGGCCTTCGGTCCCCTCTGCCTCAGCTCTATTGTGGTCGGGGGACACTATGACGGAAGTCATCCTTACCATGAGGAGCTACCCAGGGGTAGGAAGGTCGGGCGTCGTCGCCGTAGGAGGAATGTCAGGGGAGTCCGGACAGGAATCAGACCAGTTCGTTTCTCGGATTCTGAGGTAGAGTATGATTCGACGATAACCCCCCCCCCCCCCAACCTTTCGAATTGAGGGTAGGGATGGGGACGTGGCGCGTCAGTCTCATACTCCACGAATGCGAGATCCGTATGATTCCCTCCTCCCTTCGGAGGTATATCCATGAGGATGAAGACTTGGTGTACCTCCAGGGATCAAGCCCGCAGTTGCCGCTGATCTCCTCGGAAGCACCTCCCGCCCCTGTTAGGGAGGGTGAGGAGCTCATCTGGGGACCGACGGAAGGATCGCGAGGCGACACACCCTCGGCGGGCACCGACGTTGTGATAGGAGGCACATCCACCGGCCCATCCTATCACGATGTGGCGGCCAGGGCACTGCATCCTCGGGAGGATGACCCAGGGATCGGCGGCCAATCAGCCTGTTCTCCGTATTCCCCGCCGGCCAACCCACCGCCCCGACGGCCTGCCTCAGTGCCATTGCCAATTCCCCGACTTTCCTCGGTGGACTTGTAGGGGCGGAAAGTTTCGGACCCCGAGCCGGAGCCGTGGAGCTTCTGGACCGTTCTTGCAGCGGGCCACTTCCCTAAGAGGTTTTGGCCGGTCGTAGAATCGGGTATTGATGTGCCAGAGTCACTCACCCCGGGAGAGTTTGAATGCTTCGGCCAGATCCTTTGGGTGACTCACTCCCGCCTCTGTTATCATCTAGCGCCTTATCCTGGGAGCCAAGGGCATCTCGAGGAGATTGGTGAGCAGTGCCACCGGGTTGACCTAGTAGCACTCCCCGCGGTCCGACACCCCGAGTCGCTGGGCCTCCACGAGGCCCTTCAAGAACAATGCGTCCATAGTTTTAAAGTACTCGACAGAGTTATTGAGGAGGCCACCCCCCACGTGCACGTCCGCGGGTGGGGGCAGTACGCTGCTCTCCTCTTCTGTGCGATCCGCCAGCATCCCGATCCACTGGGCGGCCCTGATGGAACGTTGCCAAGGGCAGTCACAGTCAACATGGATGACCTTTCAGATTAGGGAAACATTGTGGAGCCCCTCGACGTGGACTCACCCCCCGAGGATAGGCCGCTGCTGGACCCATCTGGGAGGATTACTCACCAACAGAGGAGCCTCCTAGGCCTTCGTGTACCCACGGAGGCACTGGCGCTGGGCCGAAACATCGGCAAGGGTAAAGAGCCCGTCGGGTCTGTCAAACTCGTCGAACCATCTGCCTCAGTGCAGAAGACAGAGGAAGATCTCGAGAAGGCCACGCTGCGCCAATAGAGAGCTGAGCAAAAGTGGCTGGTTGATGAGCTCCTGGCCGAATGCATTGTAGAGCGGCGGCGTGTCTACGGCAATCCTAGACCAGGACAGCAGGGGCAAGAGCATCTACCCCTTGCTGAGATCCCCTCGGGCAACCGTGACCATGTCGTGTTCACCGACAGGGGAGACACTGGAGCCCATGGCAAGAGGGCGCGATATGTTTCGACGAACCCTCCCGAGAAGCGAGGCAACCTGGGAGACCCTGCTCGGTTTTCTCCCGCCGCTCCGATAGTCGCTCCGCCAGCTGCCCCCCGAGCCGTTGAGCGTGACTATCGTATCGAAGAGCCTGGAAATGCGCTTGTGGTTAGAGATCCCCGTCAGGACATGAATCTGCATCCGGATGATCTGATGGAGGTACTCATCACTCGCTTGGAGGCCCTTGAAACTCGGCAGGTGGCGATCCCACCAGATGGAAAGCCGTACCCCGCATGGGTAGATGACATGCCGGCCCCGCCAGGATTTGGGAATCCCACTTTTCCCCCTTTAACGAGACCGGAGACCCGCCACAACACTTGGCCCACTTCAACTCGAGGTGCGGGGCTATGTTGGGGACTCCGGTGCAGTAGGAGGCTGTCAAGCTCCGGTGCTTCGTTCAGACGCTGGAGGGACCAACGTTCTTTTGGTACAGCCAGCTCCCTGTTGGATCAGTGACTAGATGGGAGGACCTTCGTTGACAATTCCTCTACCAGTTCAGTTCCACAACCCAGAAGATGAACATTGCAGACCTCTTCAGGTGCAACCAAAGGCCCGACGAGCGAGTCACGGACTTCGTCGCCCAGTGGAAGGGGCTCACATACTCCCTTGACATGCCACTGACTCAGGAGAAATTACTGACGATGTGTGTGGGGAACGTCAAGGCAAAGTTGGTCCCTTCCATGGTCACGCAAAATTACCCTGGAGGGTTCCAGGGCTTCTCAGACAAGGCTCAGTACCTCGAAGAAGCCCTGCAACAGGCCAGTCAGGCACGCCCGCTGCCTCCTGTGATCTCCGCAAGGAGATCCGCCAGAGCCGAGCTCGCTGCTGTGGTGCAGATGGAGGCCCCCAGATAGCTAGAGTTGTTGTCGGTGAGGCCAGCTCAGCAGGCTCATAGGGGTCCACCCCCACAGCCTCCGGCCCTGCAGCGACCGCCTCAAAATCGGCAGGCGCCTCCATGTAACGCACTGCCACCACCTAGGCAAGGTAATCTGGATCCGCATCCTCGGCCTGCTCCTCCGGTCCCTGGCCATGTTCATCCCCCAAGGGTCCCCTTTCTAGGTTGAAGGAATCGGGCTTACTCGTTTGGTGAGGCCCAGGTCCCCGGTTATTTCCGTAGCGCCTTGGAGTAGAGGATCGTGCGGCTGCCTGAGTGCCGGATGCCAGAAGAGGCATGTCTCACAGATCACCCTAACTACTGCCCTTATCACCGGTTCCTTGGACACACCATCCAATAATGCTATGTGTTCAAGGACTGGCTCCAAGACCAGATTGACAACAACATAGTCAGGATGGGCCCAGCCCTAGCACAGGTGGCAGGTGTCTTCGTGGGATCAGATGGCAGTAGTGACGACGGGGATGGGTGGGAACAGGTTTCCGACCGTGGGTCCCGGAAGTATAACGAATGGATGGCCCGCAGGACGGTTTCCCGTGCCCATGGCATCATCCGTGCCCGCCTGGACCAGCCAGAGCCCTCAGAATCCGCGAGCGCCGCTTCAGCCTCGTCGTCCCAGCCTACTTCTTTCCAGAAGAGCCGGCGGCGATGCAAGAAGAAAGAACACGCCCTTCCATTGCCGTCATCTTCTCGCACGCTTGGTGATTTCATGCCCCCGGGAATGGGGATCCCTCCAAGACCCCGTCCGGTAATGGATGACTCCTCGACCGATAGCCCGGGGTACACTTCAGTTAACACCGTAGAGTTGGTAAATCCCTTTGTGGCTCCCGACGATGAGGAGCGCTGGGTGAACCTCCCCGAGAGCCCGAGGTATGCTTTGGTTAACACCGTAGAGTTGGTAAATCCCTTTGTGGCTCCCAACGATGAGGAGCGCTGGGTGAACCTCCCCGAGAGCTCGTGGTACGCTTCGGTTAACACCATAGAGTTGGTAAATCCCTTTGTGGCTCCCGACGACGAGGAGCGCCGGGTGAACCTCCCCGAGAGCCCGCGGTACGCTTCGGTTAACACCGTGGAGTTGGTAAATCCATTTTGTGGCTCCCGACGATGAGGAGCGCCGGGTGAACCTCCTCGAGAACCCGGGGTACGCTTCGGTTAACATCGTGGAGTTGGTAAATCCCTTTGTGGCTCCCGAAGACGAGGAGCGCCGGGTGAACCTCCCTGAGAGCCCGGGGTACGCTTCAGTTAACACTGAAGTGTTGGTAAATCCCTTTGTGGCTCCTGACGACGAGGAGCACCAGGTGAACCTCCCTGAGAGCCCGAGGTACGCTTCGGTTAACACCGTAGAGTTGGTAAATCCCTGTGTGGCTCCCGACGACGAGGAGCACCGGGTGAACCTCCCCAATGTCCCCAGCCGTCGTCAACGTCGACGGAGCCATGGCTACGTGAATTGCCGGGGCACGGCGGCCGTCACCTCCAGTCAGGCCATGCATGCCACCGAGACCAGGCAGCAGGCCCGGTGTAGAGAGAAGCACTCACAGCTCCCTCATCCGGTGACAACAGGTTCGCTTCCACCGTCGTTTGTGTTGCTGGATCGGGTGGAATTTCCTTTCCCGCGTCGCAACCAGCCCAGCCCTGCCGCTGGCCGACTACGGCCTTCCAGTCCTAGCATGGCAGCCACCTCCCGGGCTTCAGCTAGTGAACATCGGGATGTTGCTAGTACCAGTCAGTCACTGGTCCCGCCAGCAGGGCCCGTCTGCCCCCAATCACAGAGCGACCTCCTGTAAGCAGAATCTCGCGTTTGGCGCGAAAGTATGATGTCATGAAGCATCTGGACGGCATTCCGGTGAGGCTTTCCATCCTTGAGGCCCTCTGCCTGTCGTCTGAAATGCGTGAGACGCTCACCGAGGCTCTGAGGAGCCCCCTCTAGTTTGAAACGGAGGTAGCAGCCGCAGAAGCCTTCCACACCGAGGTGATTTAGGACGCCTAATGTCAGACGGTTATCTCATTCTTCGGTGAAGATGAAGACCCTCCCATACCGGGGCACATCCGCCCGTTGTACATCACCGGCCAGTTCAATGGCCTAGAGGTCTGTCGCTGTCTTATCGACACGGGTTCTAAGATTAACTTGATCTCAACACGGACACTGCGAAAATTGGGTTTGTCCGAGGATGATTTAACTCCCTCCGACCTCAGAATCCAGGGGTATGACAGGACCGAGCAAACTCTACTCGGCCAGATTTGTCTGAAGACCCAGTTTGGCGGCTTAATTGCCAATACTAAATTCATGGTTGTCTCTCAGGACACTGCCTATAACGCGTTGATGGGTAGGCCGTGGCTCCATCTTCACATAGTGGTTCCCTCATCATACCATCAGTGCCTCAAATAATCCCTTAAGGGTCGAGTGGGTGTGCTCCAAGGAGATGCATCCCTGTTTTCCTCTTGTGAAGCTCGTTACCTGGACGCAGACTATTACAAGAGCAAGGACAAGCAGATCCTGGCAGGTGAGGTTGAGCATGCCGCTATCGTGAGTGATCCCTGGGCAGGTTTGGATGACGCATATGTCTTCTCAATCCATCGGTTGGAGGCCACAACTCCCGATATGGGAGAGTGCTTGGTTGTCTCGGGTACCAGAGGAATGAATATTTCTGGGTCTAAGCGACGGCGGGAAATCACCTCGTACTCTTACACCAACCAGGCCCGGGTGATCCCCGAGCCTCCTACCCCCGTACGATATTGGGACGTTGGGCTTATGGAAACGGCGGTGCATCATATGTGCATGTTTGGCTGAGCCGGGATCGACCGGCTCAGGCCAACGCGACACCACTGCTTCGATGTCGTAAAGCGTGGCCCCTTGGGCTGCAGGCGGGATGGGATTGGCTCAACCGCCTTTGTCGCTACGGTCTCCGCGATCCATGAGCCTCCTGTCATGACGACCTCTGCCGCCCAAGCTGGTGCTAGCTCCCCATCAGGGTCGAGCAGCCCTGAAACAGCTCCCCCCGTGGAAAATCTTTCCCCAAGCAGAGAAGAAGACACGAAAGATGCTCCTCCTGACTTTGAGGAGGGCGTCTCCTCCACGGTCGACGAGCTCATACAGGTGAACCTCGGTAGTGAGGCAGAACCGAGACCCACTTTGGTCAGCGCCGCAATGCCTCCCAGGGAACGGAAACGGTACATATACTTCCTCATACAACACCGTGATGTGTTTGCCTGGACCTATGACGAGATGCCAGGACTAGATCCCCAGGTAGTCGTCCACCGCCTTGGCCTCCCAGCAAACCATCACGGGTTCAAGAAGCCTCCCAGAAAAATGCACCCCTTGCACGGTGCCATGGTTGAGGCTGAAGTGGATAAGCTCATTAAGGACAACTTCGTCAAGGGAATTCCAGTACCCCATGTGGCTAGCCAACATTGTGCCCGTCAGGAAGAAGAACGGGCAGATCAGGGTCTGCATCGACTTCCGTGATCTTAATCGCCACTGTCCGAAAGATGACTTTCCCCTTCTCGTGACAGAGTTGTTGATCGACGCAACAGCCGGGTTCCAAGCCCTCTCTTTCATGGATGGGTACTCCAGGTATAACCAAATCCGGATGGCCCCCAAGGACGAAGAGTACACTGCCTTCAGGGCCCCCCAGGGCACTTTCTGCTATCGGGTTATGCCCTTCGGCCTGAAGAACGCCGGTGCCACCTATCAACGGGCTATGCACCGCATATTCAAGCTGATCCTCGGGAAGATGGTGGAGTGCTATGTAGATGACCTGGTGGTAAAATCTCATCAGCTCCAGGACCATCTCAAAGACCTTGAGAAAGTGTTCGGTTTGCTCCGTTCTCATCACTTGAAGATGAACCCGTTGAAGTGTGCCTTCGGGGTCACCTCCGGAAAGTTTCTTGGCTTCATCGTCAGGTATCGAGGTATCGAGATCGACCCCGAGAAGATCAAGGCCATCAGTCTGATGCCTCCCCCGAGTAATATTCGGGAGCTTCGGGGCCTCCAAGGCCACTTATCCTATATACGACAATTCATTGCGAATCTGGCCGGCAATTGTAAGCCCTTATCTCATCTCACGGAGAAAGGCGCCACCTATGGGTGGGACGAAGAGTGTCAGACCTCTTTTGAGGAAATCAAGCAGTATCTGCTTCAACCTTCGGTCCTGATGCCACCCGTCCCCGGAAGGCCACTGGTCCTTTACGTGACCGCCCTGGAGTGATCCCTCGGTGCACTTCTCGCCCAGAAAAACAACTAGGGAACATAGAATAGCCTCTAATACCTCAGCCGCATGCTCCTCGACGCAGAGATTAGATATTCTCCCATCGAGAAAAGTTGTCTAGCGCTCATATTTTCCGTACAGAAATTGCGGCACTACTTGCAGCACCATGAGGTACAGGTTATCTCTCGGGTAGACCCGTTGAAATACATCATGATTCGGCCTAAGTTGACCGGCCGATTGGCACGCTGAGTGGTGATCCTCCAGCAGTTCGACATTAGGTTCGTACCTCAGAAGGTCGTCAAAGGACAGGCGTTGGAAGACATCTTAGCTGCTCATCCAACCTCTGCGGACCAGCCGCTGGATGTGGGATTTCCTGATGAGGCAATCCTCTCAGTCGATCATGCCACCCCATGCTGGCAGATGCACTTTGATGGCACCTCCCGAAGCCCTACCGGTAGAAGACTCAACGATCCTAGGCTTAATAGAGTGGTCCTGGGTATCGTCTTCATCACCCCGGAGCAAGCCGTCCTGCCATATTCTTTCTTTTTGTCAGAGGGCTGCACCAACAATGAGGCAGAATATCATGCCCTCATCACTGGCCTCGAGTTGGCTCTGGAGGTTAATGTACCCCACCTGTATGTAAAAGGGGTATCTGAGCTAGTCATCAAGCAGGTTAACGGTGACTATGCTGTCAAGAAGCCAGAACTCGTGTCGTTGCTAGAGTGCACCCTCCATCTAATGGCTAAGTTCCCCTCCCGACCAGATGTCGTTCACGTTCCCCAGTCACAGAACAGTCGAGCAGATGCTTTGGCCAGCCTGGCCGCATCACTCGGGGAGCCCAAACAAGATGACCTAATCATCCACGTGGCGCACTGAAGAGTCATTTCTCTTGTTATCCTAGAGGGAAGTCGTGGCCCGCGAGTGAACCATCTTACTAGTGGTGCCCGCAAGTCGGGACCCCCCGGGGTTCCAAGCATGGTGATCAAGATAGTTCCTGACTAGAGGACACCTCTGGTTGAATATCTCTGGCACAGAAATCTTCTGATGGACCAAGTGGAGCGGGAACGAATCCGGCGCTGCGCGCCGCAGTTCACCCTTCAATGCAGTCCTAGCTGTGAGCAGCTCCGTTACAGGCGCGGGTTTGATGGTGTTCTCCTCCGTTGTCTTCAATGAGTTGAGATCCCACAGGTCATGCAGGAAGTGCACGCTGGATCCTATAGCGCCCACCAGGCCGGGTCGAAGTTGTCCCACCATATTCGGAGACTGGGATGCTTCTGGCCCTCCATGATCCATGACTGCATCGAGTACTCCAAGAGGTGTCAGGCGTGACAAGTTCATACTAACTTTGTGCATCGGCCACCGGAGCCTCTCCATACTACTAAGTATTCTTGGCCCTTTGCAGTCTGGGGGTTGGATGTCGTAGGGCCCTACCCACCGGTGACGGCCCGCCAGTGCCGGTTCATCTTAACTGCCACGGATTTCTTCTCAAAGTGGGAAGAGGCAGCCCCGCTTAGGGAAGTCAAGGCTGGTTCTATCGCCGAATTCGTGAGTTCCAATATCATTCACCGGTTTGGAATACCTCACACTGTCCTCATGG
Organism: Viscum album; assembly: GCA_963277665.1. Classification (NCBI taxonomy): domain Eukaryota; kingdom Viridiplantae; phylum Streptophyta; class Magnoliopsida; order Santalales; family Viscaceae; genus Viscum; species Viscum album. The sequence goes on along the minus strand of OY728143.1, from coordinate 47,410,880 downwards.
ATAACGGAACCAACTTCTGAGCGGCCTAGCTGAAGAGATTGTACGCCAAGTACAACATTCGCTCGAACCACACCTCCCGCTATCATGCGCATGCGAATGGACATATTGAGGCATTTAGCAAAACCCTCTCTAACATTCTGCAAAAAATGGTTGGTCAGAACAAGAAAAGTTGGCCGGACAATCTCCCCAACGCCCTCTGGGCTTACAGGATGACGACTCGCAATTTCACCAAGGTGACCCCATATTCCCTGGTGTACGGAGCTGAGGCCATCCTTCCCATCGAGGTCCAACTGCCCTCATTGCGCACGGCGGTCTACGACCAGCAAGCACCGGACAGAGTTGCCGAGATCCGTCTATCCAAGTTGGAAGCGCTGGACGAAAGTAGGCTTCGCGCTTTACATAACCTGGAAAGGCATCAGAGCAGGATGGCTCGAGCTTTCGATAAGAAGGTTCGCCTCCGCTCCTTCCTACATGGTGACCTGGTGTTGGCTCTCAGAGCGCCAATGATTCCCGGCAGGAAACCACCCAAGTTGGAGCCCAAGTGGGAGGGACCTTTTATTGTCCACAAGGTCTATCCCAATGGTGCGTATTCCCTAGTGACTATGGATGGGGAGCGTATCACTCCTCCCACCAATGCTAGGTTCCTCAAGAAGTACTTTGCCTAAACTTTATGGTCCTGCATGACCTTAAACTGTACGGTCCTGCATGACCTTAAACTGTACGGTCCAGCATGACCTTAAACTTTATGGTCCAGCACGACCTTAAACTACACTCTTCCCTACATCTGGGCTCCTCATGGTCCGAGCTCTAAGACCTAAAACTAAGATCCTCTTGGTCCGAGCTCTAAGACCTAAAACTAAGATCCTCTTGGTCCGAGTTCTAGGACCTAAAACTAAGATCAATATTCTGTCCAACATGACGATAAACTGTATTGTCAAGAACTATGTGTCGCTTGATTCTCATCCTCATGAGATACGTAGGACCGCCCGGACATTTCATCTCAGGTCCAGCCCAGGAGTTACCAAATTCCGCCCTTTCTTCATTCTCGGTCTGAGCTCTAAGACCTAAAACTAAGATCTATATTCCATCAAACATAACGTTAAACTGTATTTCCAGAACTACATCTAGCTTGATTCCCATCCTAATGGGATACGTAGGAACGCCCAGTCCTTTCGTATTTGGGTCTAGCTTGAGGTCTGCTGTCACGTCTGTTTCACCTTTGGGACTTCGACCACAGGGTCGTGTGGCGTGGTGTGAGATTATGTCCCCATTCACGTCATGTTTGCGATAGCTGCACCCCGCGCACCCTGTCCTAAGGGTTTATCCCTCCTCTGTCCAATGGCATTTAAAGACGCATATCAAGAACTACGTGTGGCTTGATTCACATCCTTATGAGATACGTAGGACCGCCTGAACACCTAGATGTTTGGTCCAGCCCCATCTCTTAGGAGATCCCACGATCTCCCGGTGCCCAGGGTGTTTGGAATTACGCCCACTCTTTTGCCCAGGGATCCGCCATCTCTTGTCCGCTCTCAGACTAAGCCCTCTAACCCTTTCCAGTGGTCTGCTGATGTGCTCAAAGCACTCTGGTCTAGAACTTGGAGTGCCAGATTCGACTTAGGCAAGTTCCATCCACTTTCCAAGCTTCGTGTTCCCCTTCATTCAGGCCCCCGTCATCCTTCATACCCGGAGGGACCCCCCAAGAACGGCCTGGATACAATGCCCAAGGGCTCTCCTACCGTCATGGGCCAACGCCCCCGAGGGTTTCAGACAACAAATTGATACAAATCCCGTGTTGCGAACATGGTCATCGGTTGATGCTCATTTGTTTGTCCCCATGGCTAACACGACAGGATGTTGTGTTGCGAACATGGTCAACAGTAATCCTCAGTCATCACGCCAGTCCCCTAGGCCCTGAATATTGGTGGCATGGTTCATGTCATTTTCCGCCCCACCGTGCCAAGGTGGAATCTCGACACTCCTTGTACTAACCCTCAGTACACCCCCGCACATCAGACATACTGAGCTGCGTAACGGTGTCTTTCGGGGCTCCCACGGTCTGAGCGCTAGAGTATGTGCTTGGGTCTCTTCTTTACGGGTCGCGTGCAGCTTGACCTTCATCCCCTTGTGGGAGTGAGAAGTCGCCCAGACATTGTGTTTCGGGCCCAGCATAGCTGGGAGCTAGCATCTGCTGCCACTCCCTGATTGTTGAACCCTCGTAGGCTCCTTTTCCCGAGGATCCTCTCTCGGTTGGTCCAAACCATACGACCTTAAACCGTGTTGTTGGTCCAAACCATATGACCTTAAAATGTGTTGTTGGTCCAAACCATATGACCTTAAACTGTGTTGTTGGTCCAAACCATATGACCATAAACTATGGTGTTGGTCCAAACCATATGACCTTAAAATGTGTGTTGGTCCAAACCATATGACCTTAAACTGTGCTGTTGGTCCAAACCATCTGACCTTAAACTGTGTTGTTGGTCCAAACCTTATGAACTTAAACTGTGATGTTGGTCCAAACCATATGACCTTAAACTGTGGTGTTGGTCCAAACCATATTACCTTAAACTGTGTTGTTGGTCCAAACCATATGACCTTAAACTGTGGTGTTGGTCCAAACCATATGACCTAAACTGTGGTGTTGGTCCAAACCATATGACCGTAAACTGTGTTGTTGGTCCAAACCATATGACCCTAAAATGTGGTGTTGGTCCAAACCATACGACCTTAAACTGTGCTGTCTGTCCAAACCTTATGACCCTAAACTGTGCTGTTGGTCCAAACCATATGACCTTAAACTATGTTGTTGGTCCAAACCATATGACCTTAAACTGTGCTGTTGGTCCTACCACATGACCCTAATCTGTGACATTATCGTCCTGTCCGTACGACAAAAAACGGCACCGCATTGTGGTGACCTCGTTGTATAGGACGTCACGTTGGGTATTGGTTTTATGCCATGCCATTTGTCAATGCCTATCACGGCTTGATGCTTGTTGAGACACCATGGACTACTACTCTGGTCCTTTCGCTTCACAAAATAAAACCACTCACCTTAAAGGAAAAACAAGATTTATCAAATTCTGCTCCTTTTAGTGCAAGGGCCACGCCCGCACTCTCATTTTTCCTTGGCACCGGTATCTTACCATGTCATTTTCAGAACTACGTATGGCTTGATTCTCATCCTTATGAGATACGTAGGAACGCCTGGGGCACTTCCCCGTGGGTCCAGCCTACCTACGTGTTCGGTCCCTCGACTCAAGCGTTTCCCCGGAGAGCACATGTTAAGTAGGGCTTAGGTCCTCCTTCACATCGGGTTTTTTGTAACCACCTGGCCATGTATCTGTTTCTCCCCTTTCCTCATGGCCCGAGCTCTAAGACCTAAAACTAAGATCCTCATGGTCGGAGCTCTAAGACCTAAAACTAAGATCCTCATGGTCCGAGCTCTAAGACCAAAAACTAAGATCCTCATGGTCCGAGCTCTAAGACCTAAAACAAAGATCCATATTTCATCCCGCATGACGTTAAATTGTATTTCGTCCCTGTAGACGCCGGAAAAGTCCGTTGTTCCCAAACGAAGCTCCGGATGCGGAAATCGAGGTCATATTTGGAGTCGGAAGAATGTTTCGGAGGGCCCGGAGGCCTTGCGCGGAATTTCAGAGGTCTGCGCGCAAAGATGATGATCCGCGCGCAAAACCCCCGGGATGCGCGCAACTCCCTTGCGCGCCGTGCCCGATTCCGCGCCCGCGAGGAGAATTCCGCGCGCGCGCCTTGGATTCCGCACCCGGGGTTGCCTATAAATACTAGGCGACCCCCAACGTTTCAGGGGTTGCTGGAAGTCGAACGGTCTCCCGCGCGCGCAATTCAACCCCTTCCGCGCGCAATGCCGATCTTCAGGTAACCTCCTTTCTTTCGCGCAATAGAGCCTTGGGGTCCGCCTTCGCGCGCAATCCCCTTGGCTCATTTCCTTTGAATCAATTTCAACCCGAAGGCCTTTGCGCGCAAAAGAAGCCTCTTGCGCGCAATTGCCCCCGGGTGCGCGCAATCCAACCCGATTGCGCGCACCCCCCCATCTTCAAAGTGGCCATTCGTTAGAGAATGAGCCGTTGCCCCCGCGCGCTACCCGAAGCCCGGTGCGCGCAATCCCAATCATCCGCGCGCGAAGCGCTGGCCCAATTGCGCGCCAGACCGCCATTTTGCGCGCCGATCCGCGGTTTTGCGCGCAAAGCTCCTCTTTTGCGCGCAATCCGCCAGGGTCGCCTCCCTTGACCCCCTTTGGGTACCCGCCTGCGTGGCGCCCGATGGTCTTCATCGCAGGTGCCCGCGTTGTGCGTCGTCTTTCCGTGCAGCCTTCCAGGCTCGTGCGAAGTGACACGGACCCGTCGGCGGCAATCATCGTCCAGCATGACGCTAAACTGCACTACGTCCGAGCTACAAGACGTTAAACTGTTCAGCATTCGTCCTGCATGACGCTAAACTGCACCACGTCCTGCACGACGTTAAACTGTATACGTCCAGGCTGCACGACGTTAAACTGCCTAGCCCCCATCGTCCGCGCTGCAAGACGTTAAACTGCCAAGTGTTTCGTCCTCAACACACGACGTTAAACTGTACTTCGTCCGGCAAGACGTTAAACCGTCCGCTTCGTCCTCAACACACGACGTTAAACTGTACTTCGTCCGGAAAGACGTTAAACCGTCCGCTTCGTCCTCAACACACGACGTTAAACTGTACTTCGTCCGGCAAGACGTTAAACCGTCCGCTTCGTCCTCAACACACGACGTTAAACTGTACTTCGTCCGGCAAGACGTTAAACCGTCCGCTTCGTCCTCAACACATGACATTAAACTGTACTTCGTCTGGCAAGACGCTAAACCGTCCGCTTCGTCCGATCCCGTGCTCTGCACGCAGGGTCTCCCCCCGGTTTGGACGTGGCCCCCACCCGCTCGTCTCTGCAGGGATGTCGGGATTGTCCCGCTTTTGGGACGATTTAATGGGAGTGGCTTTTCCCTACGGGGGCAGGGTATTACAAACCCCTAGTTTCTCGTGGGAGGCTGCACATGTGTATCTCCATTGCGCCTCCCCACTGCCGAAGCTAGTAGAGGGTGTGACTGGGATCGAGGTGTCTCCTACTTTCGGTCCAAGTCCCTTCCAACTGAGTTTTGTCGCATCCGGGCTGCCTCAAGTGCGTAAGTCCTGACAGAATGAACTACGTGGACTTTGATCCCTGTCTTCTATACAGGGTACGTAGGAAGCCTCCCTGAGGTCCAAGCCCGCCACCTGGTCATCCCGGTCGTATTTACGTCGGTTCGTCCATCAGTGGACCCCTCCAGGGTTCACGCTTGCGTCGATTCACCTATGAATCCGCCCCTGTGGGAGACTGCCCGTGTGTATCTCCACTGTGCCTCCCCACAGCCCCTTTTCCCATTTCTCCTTTTATCGTCCAGCATGACGTGAAACTGTGATCCACCCGGCCGTTCCACCCCCCTCTGTGCGAGGTGGTCCGGTTCAATCCTCCGCCCGGCGGCCTAGACCTCTTCGTGAGTCGGCTTGCCGACGTCCAGCATGACGTTAAACTGTATACCCGAACTACGTTGACTTTGATCCGTGCTAACGCGCGGTACGTAGGAAGCCTCTACGGGGTCCAAGCTCTTCACTCCATCATCCATCCTGATCCTTACCCGGGCCGCCACATCCCGGTGGGGTCATGCCACTTCACTCCACTCCACATCATTTGGGAAGCCGCCCATGTGCTAGCCCCAGCGTCGGAGGTTCCCCGCAAGGGGTTCTGTCATCTGATCCACTTTTCGTGTTGATCGGTCTGATGCCGTCCCCGCTGGACGTTAAACTCGCGGCATACCCCGTGTTAAACATGGGAAGCTGAGGAAAACCTCAGGTGACACAGTTCCCCGCACCTAGTACGGGATGCCTCAGGCCATCATGCCTTCGAGAAGCCCTATTAGGGACGGAAGACAGACGTGCAGAGCCGCAGTGCTACGACACGCCCCCAGCACCCAGAGCCACCCGGCCTTCTCACCGCAGGTTGCTGCCCCGCCCAGACTCCTTGGAGCGTCCGGGCGGAAGCAGCGTAATTAACCGGTGTCCATGAAGATATGGCACCGGGAACGAGATTCACGAACATTCTTAAGTCTATGAGGGAGACCCGGATTAGGCGACGAGTTCCGAGGAGACGTCCAAGGAAGGAGGAGCCGACATCCCATCATCCCGGTTTCGATCAAGGAGCAGACGCCCCTGAATAAGGGACGAATGCCGCCCGCCCTTGGAAAGCGGGACTGCGGGACCACAAGCCGCGCGCCCATCCCCTCGGGTTGACGGGTGCACGCGCGAACGCGTCCTGGCGGAACAGCGTAACCCGACGCACATCCGCACCGAAATAGAAAAATGGTGAACCCGACGTGAATCTCTTCTCCTCGATACGAAGACCGATGGCTTTCAGAGGTGTTGGAAGACCGGCGTGTTGCCCGGCCAAGCATTCAGTCTTACCCGCCAGGGGCTGGGGAAGGGACATCGGGCACTCCGTCTCGCAACGTCGAGGGCCTGGGTTCCCCCCACGGAAGGCGTCGTGGCACTAATGGTTAGTTGTCGATTCCGTTTTCCTGTCAGTGTTAATGGTTCATTCTCCCTACTTTCAGAAATCAGGTCGCCCGATCCAGTGCCCGATCGCCACCCGCCCACTGGCGCAGGGACAGGGGAAACACCGACGCGGCTACTCCAGGCGGTCCCGCCCGTTCCACAGCCGTCCCAGCAGCCGCAATTGCGGGACGACCACGCCCTCTCTCCCCCTCGGAGGTCATCTAGAGAAGGATGATCAACACCCTGGTGCGGAGATACGAGGAAGAGGGAGTCATCCCCACTAGGGAAATGGATCGCCTAGACCTTGAGGAGGCTGCGCCTCGCCACCACCGCCGCCCCCGAGGGCCGCGCAGGGAGGCACCGCTGCCTACCTCAACGTCCAACCGCTTCGGGAGCTTATCCCCAGAGCGCTCTGACAGTTCCCTTCCCTACGCGGATGAGGTGGAAGAGGCCCGGGATCACCCTATCCGGGATTCGCTCCAGGGATCTACGGTAAGGACTCCCGCCAGGCCACGGCGACACCGCCGCCAGGCCTCTCCAGTCGAAGAGCGGGCTCTCCACCTGCCCGCGCCGCTCATCCCGACTCGTCTGTCTCGACGCCAACGTCGGGCACGAGCGGAAGAGGATGCCCACCTTGGGGCTCTAGCAACAGCGGCCGCATTGGCCCAAGCCACTGCTGGCTCCAGTCGCCAGGCCTCTGCGCATCCTGAGCAGGGGAACTCCTATGCCCGACCTGGATCGAGGCCCCGACCGCCCCAAAGGCAGGTTGGGTCAACTCTCCCGGTTGCTGGCACTGGCAGTAGCCACCGCAGACCACCTCGCGGTAGCGCTATTCACCGGCAGGATCTACTCTGTGTGGCCGATCCAGGAGGCATGGGTCATCCCACCTTCCGATCCCGGCCCGGAGTCCTGCCCGGAATCATCTCTCCCCGCGTCCCCTTTGATATCTGTCCCGGTGCCCCTCGCACCTCGGTTCCCAGTCCTCTCGGCCCCAGCACCAGTGCGGCCGGAGGACGCCAGGACAAAGATCAGCCCTGCCCCGAAGAACCACCCAGGGGCAGGAAGGCAAGGCGTCGACGCCGAGGGAAGAATGTTGCGGAATTCCGGACAGAGATCCGACCGGTTTGATTCTCTGACTCAGAGGCGGAGTACGATTCGGCGACAGAGCCCCTTCCCCAATCCCGCCAGTCAAGGGCAGGGGTAGGAATGCGGCACGTCAGCCTCGTGCTCCCCGAGAGCGAGATCGATGTGATCCCCGCTTCTCTCCGAAGGTATATCCGGAGTAACGAGGGCCTGGTAGACCCCCAGGGATCAAGCTTGCGGTTGGTACCGGCCCCTCCGGAAGTGCCTTCCGCCTCGATCGGAGAAGCCGGAGACTTTTTCTGGGGATCGACGGTCGAACCACGATCTGGTGCACCCTCGGAGAGCACCGATGCTACGACAGGATGTTCGCTCGCCGGCCCGTCCTATCGTGATGTGGTAGCCAGGGCACCGCCACCCTCAGAGGGAGGCCCGGGATATGGAGGCCAATCGGCCTGTTCGCCGTATTCACCGTCGGCCAGCCCGTCGGCCCGGCGGCCCGCCTCAGCACCACTACCAGTTCCCCATCCGTTCCCAGCCATGGAAGAGTACCAAGGAGATCTGGGTCCCGAGTTTGAGTCGTGGAGCTTCTGGACCGTCCTTGCAGAGGGCCACTTCCCTGAGAAGTTTTGGCCAGTCGCAGGACCGGGCTTTGATGCACCCGAATCGCTCACCCCGGATGAGTTCGAATGCTTCCGCCGAACTCTCCGGGAGACTCGCTCCTGTCTTCACCGCCTACAAATGCCATACCCCGGGAGTCAAGCGCACCTGGAGGATATTGGTGAGCAGTGCCGTCAAATTGACCTGGCCATGCTCCCCGCGGTTCGGCACCCCGGGTCATTTGAGCACCACGAGGCCCTCCAACAACGATGCGTTGAGTGTTTTCAAGTACTCCGCAAAGTTATCGAGGAAGCCACTCCCCACGTGTATATCCGTGGATGGGGGCAGTACGCTGCCCTACGCTTCAGTGTGATTCGCCGACAGTCCGATGCGCTGGGTGGCCCTGAGGGTATATCCCCAGGGACAGAAACAGTCAATATGGCTGACCTGTCGGGAGAGGGGAACGACTTGGAACTTCTCGACGGGGGATTCCCCCCGAAGACAAGCCGTCATCAGATCCATCAGTGAGAGTTACTCGTCATCAGAGAAACCTCCTGGGGCTCCCCGCACCCACTGAAGCACTGACGTTGAGCCGAAACGTCAGCAAAGGAAAAGAGCACAGCGAGGCTATAAGGCTCGCCGACCAATCTGCCTCCATGCAGAGGGCAGAGGAGGATCCCGAGAAGGCTACGCTATGTCAGCAGCTCGCCGAACAGAAGAAGCTGGTTGACCAGCTCCTCGCCGAGCGCGCTGCAGAACGGCGGCCTGACTACGGTGATCCTAGGCCAGGACAGCAGGGACCGGAACAACCGCTCCTCGACGAGACTCTCCCGGGCAACCGTGATTACGCCGTGTTCGCCGACAGGAGAGAGGCCATTGCCTATGGCAAGAGGGCGCGGTATGTTTCGCCACACCCTCCCGAGCAGCGTGACTACCTGAGAGATCCCGCTCGGATTCCTCCCGCTGCCCCAAGGGCCGCTCCGCCCGCCGTCCCACGTGCTGCCGAGTTCGACGACCCGGTCGACGACCCGATTGAAGGGCCATGCAATGCGCTCGTGGTTAGAGATCCTCGCCAGGACTGGAACCCATGTCCGGACGATCCGATGGCGGCACTCATTGCCCGCTTGGAAGCCTTGGAGACTCGGCAGGTGGCGATCCCACCGGACGGCAAGCCCTACCCAGCATGGGTGGATGACATGCCGGCGCCTCCGGGATTCGGGAATCCCACTTTTGCCCCCTTCAACGGGACTGGAGATCCGCCACAGCATTTAGCCCACTTCAACTCGAGGTGCGGGCCTATGTTGGGGACTCCGGCGCAGCAAGAGGCCGCTAAGCTTCGCTGCTTTGTTCAGACACTGGAAGGGCCAGCATTTGTCTGGTACAGCCAGCTCCCCGTCGGGTCGGTAACCAGCTGGGAGGACCTCCGTAGACAGTTCCTCTACCAGTTCAGTTCCACGACCCGGAAGACAAGTATCGCAGACCTCTTCAAGTGCAAGCAGAGGCCTGATGAGCGAGTCGCGGACTTCGTCGCCCGATGGAAGGGTCTCACGTATTCCCTTGACATGCCATTGACTCAGGAGCAGTTGCTGACAATGTGCGTCGGGAACGTCAAGACCGAGCTGGTCCCTTCCCTGATCACTCAAAATTACCCCGGAGGGTTCAGGGACTTCTCAGACAAATCTCAACGTCTTGAGGAAGCCCTGCAACAGGCCAGCCAGGCACACCCGCTGCCTCCTATGATTCCTGCAAGGAGAGTCAGTAGGGCTGAGCCCGCTGCTGTTGCCCAGATAGAGGCCCCCAGGCCGTTGGAGCTGCTGCCGGCGAGGCCAGCTCCACAGCCTCACAGGAATCCGCCTCCACGGGCTCAGTTCCCGGCCCAGCAGCGGCAGCCTCAGAACCGGCCGGCCCCTCCGCGTAATGTACCGCCGCAACCCAGGCGAGATAATCAGGGTCCACCTCCTCGGCAGGCCCCTCCAGCCTCTCGTCAAGACCATGCTCCCAGGGGCCCGCGACACCTGACTTACTCATTCCATGAGGATCAGGTCCCCGGTTATTTCCGGAGCGCCCTGGAGCAGAGGATTGTGCGACTGCCTGAGTGTTGGAAGCCAGAGGAGGCACATCTTACGAATAACCCCCGCTACTGCCCCTACCATCGGGCCCTGGGGAACACCATCCAGCGGTGCTATGTGTTTAAGGATTGGCTCCAAGACCAGATTAACAACAATGTAATCAGGTTGGGCCCAGCTCCAGCACAAGTGGCGGGCGTGTTCGTGGGATCAGATGACGATAGTGGCAACGAGGACGAATGGCAGCTGGTCTCCGACCGCGGATCCCAGAAGTATAATAACTGGATGGCCCGCAAGACGACCATTCGCGCCCATGGAATCATCCGTGCGCGCTTGAATCAGCCTGAACCCCCAGAACCTGCGGGTGCTCCTTCGGCATCGTCGTCCCAGCCTGCCTCTTCCAAGAGGAGCAAACGGCGGCAACGCAAGAAGGAAGAGCGCGCCCCGCCGGTTCCGCCACTATCCCGCACTCTCGGCGATTTCATGCCCCCGGAGATGGGGGTCCCTCCTCGGATCCGCCCGGTGATGGATGATTCGTCCGATGACGGTATTGGGTACGCTTCGGTTAACACCGTCGAGCTGGTAAATCCCTTTTCGGTTCCCGACGTTGAAGAACACCAGGTGGACCTCCCTAGTGTCCCCGGTCGTCGCTACCGTCGGAAGAACCGCAGCAACAGGAGTCGCCGGGGCACAGCCGTTGGTACCTCCAGCCAGGCCGTGCACGCCACCGAGACTAGGCAGCAGGCTCAAAACCGAGCTCAGCGCGCGCAGCCCCCCCCCCCCCCATCCGGGGATGACGGATTCGCCTCCGCCACTGTTTGTGGTGTGGGACCAGGCAGAACCGCCTCAGCCGCGTCGCGACCAGCTCCGCCCTGCCACAAGTCCATCCCGGCCTCCTGACTCCAGTACGGTGACCATTTCCCGGACTGCGACCAGTGAACAGCGAGATGCGCCAAGTACCAGTCGGCCGCCGATCCAACCGGCAAGGCCCGTCATGCCACCAACCGCAGAGAAACCTCCTGCAACCAGGGGCTCGCGCTTGGCCAAAAAGTATGATGTCCTGAAGCACTTGGCCGACATCCCAGCAAGGCTCTCCATCCTTGAGGCTCTGCGCATATCATCTGAGATGCGCGAGGCACTCGCTGAAGCCCTGAAAAGCCCCCTCCAGTTTGAGACAGAGGTTGCGGCTGCAGAGGCCTTTCACGCCGAAACGATCGAGGACGAAGAATGTCAGGCAGTTATCTCGTTCTCTGGTAAGGATGAAGACCCTCCTATACAGGGACACATTCGTCCGCTGTATGTCACTGGCCAGTTCAATGGCCTTGAAGTCCGGCGCTGTCTTGTCGACACGGGGTCCGGGATTAACCTGATTCCAACTCGGACGCTCCGGAGATTGGGGTTGTCTGAGGATGACTTGATTCCCTCCGACCTCAGGATCCAGGGGTACGATCGCACCGAGCAAACCCCGGTCGGCAAGATACGTTTGAAGACCCATTTCGGTGACTTGGTTGCCAACACCGAATTCGTGGTAGTCTCTCAGGACACCACGTACAACGCATTGATGGGCAGGCCATGGCTCCATCTTCACGCGGCGGTTCCCTCGTCATACCACCAATGCCTTAAATACTCCCTTAATGGTCGAGTGGGCGTGCTTCAAGGAGATGCCTCTCCTTTTGCCTCGTGTGAAGCCCGCTATCTGGACGCGGACTATTACAAGAGCAAGGATAAGCAGATCCTGGCAGGTGAGGTTGAGCGTGTCGCTGTTGCAAGTGATCCCTGGGCAAGTCTGGATGACGCTTACGTCCTCCCGATTCAACGGTTGGACGTCGCCATGGTCTTGACGGTCCGTGAGTCTCCTGATGAGATGGCCGCGACCGCCCGCGCCAGCACCAGTGGCCCAGCAGGATCTTGTAGCCCCAATGCAGTTGCCAACGCAGTCTCTCCCGTGGACGATCCCTCCCCGAGCGGAGAGGACGTGGAAGATGCACCCCCAGCCTTTGAGGAGGGCGTCCCCGCCACGGTCGATGAGTTAATACAGGTGAACCTTGGAACCGAGGCCGATCCAAGACCCACATTGGTTAGTGCCGCCATGCCCTCTGAGGAGCGGCAGCAGTACGTGGACTTTCTCAGGCAGCACCGTGATGTATTCGCTTGGGGCTATGACGAGATGCCGGGGCTGGATCCTCAGGTAGCCGTCCACCGCCTTGGTCTCCCGGCGAACCATCGCGGGTTCAAGCAGCCTCCCAGGAAGATGCACCCATCCCACGGTGCCATGGTTGAGGCCGAAGTTGACAAGCTTATCAAAGCCAACTTCGTGAGGGAAGTTCAGTACCCCAAATGGCTGGCCAACATTGTGCCGGTCAGGAAGAAGAACGGGCAGATCAGAGTCTGCATCGACTTCCGCGATCTCAACCGCCACTGCCCGAAGGATGATTTTCCCCTTCCAGTGACAGAGCTGTTGATTGATGCCACGGCAGGGTTCCAAGCCCTCTCCTTCATGGATGGATACTCCGGATACAACCAAATTCGGATGGCCCCTGAGGATGAGGAGTTCACTGCCTTCAGGGCCCCCCAAGGTACCTTTTGCTACCGGGTCATGCCCTTCGGCCTGAAGAATGCAGGTGCCACCTATCAACGGGCGATGCACCGCATATTCAAGCCAATCCTCAGCACACTGGTGGAATGCTACGTCGACGACTTGGTTGTCAAATCGCGCCAGCGTCAGGACCATCTCAAAGATCTTGAGAAAGTGTTCAGCTTCCTCCGGTCTCGATGCCTGAAGATGAACCCGTTGAAGTGTTCCTTTGGGGTCACCTCCGGAAAGTTCCTTGGATTTGTGGTAAGATACCGGGGTATTGAGATCGACCCAGAGAAAATCAGGGCGATTAGCCAGATGCCTCCCCCAGGTACCATCCGGGAACTGCAAGGGTTCCAAGGCCACTTAGCCTATATACGCCGATTCATCGCGAATCTGGCCGGCAAGTGTAAGCCCTTTTCTCGGCTCATGAAGAAAGGTGCCACCTATGTATGGGATAAAGAGTGTCAGACCGCTTTCGAGGAAATCAAGCAGTACCTGCTTCAACCTCCGGTCCTGATGCCGCCTGTATCCGGGAAGCCGCTGGTCCTCTATGTGACCGCCCTGGAACGGTCCCTGGGTGCCCTTCTCGCCCAGAAGAACAACGAGGGAACAGAGAATAGCCTCTATTACCTCAGTCGCATGCTCCTCGATGCGGAAGTTAGGTATTCCCCCATCGAGAAGAGCTACCTGGCGCTCGTATTTGCCGTACAGAAATTACGGCACTACTTGCAGCACCATGAGGTACAGTTGGTTTCTCGGGTAGACCCGTTGAAATATATCCTGAGCCGACCTATGTTGACTGGCCGTCTAGCGCGGTGGGCTGTGATTCTCCAGCAGTTCGACATCAGGTATGTGTCTCAGAAGGCCATCAAAGGGCAAGCATTGGCAGACTTTCTGGCTGCTCACCCAACCTCCGCGGATCAGCCGCTGGATCTAGGCTTTCCTGATGAGACCATTCTCTCGGTTGATCGAGCCGATTCATGCTGGCAGATGCACTTTGACGGTGCATCCCGGAGCCCCACCGGTAAAAGACTCGATAATCCTAAGCTCAACAGAGTGGGCTTGGGCATCGTCTTCATTACCCCGGAGTGAGCCGTGCTGCCATACTCTTTCCTGTTGTCAAAGGGCTGTACCAACAATGAGGCGGAATACCATGCCCTCATCACCGGCCTCAAGTTGGCTCTCGAGATCGACGTGCCCCGTCTGTGCATGAAAGGGGACTCCGAGCTGGTCGTTAAGCAGATCAATGGCGACTACGTTGTCAGGAAGCCGGAACTTGTGCCATTGTTGGAGTGCACCCTCCTTCTGATGGCCCGGTTCCCTTCTCGGCCGGAAATTGTCCATGTTCCCTTGTCGCAGAACGGTCGAGCAGATGCTTTGGCCAGCCTCGCTGCGTCACTTGCGGAGCCTAAACAGGACAACCTGATCGTCCGTGTGACGCGCCACAGGCTCATCGCTCCCGTTATCCCGGAAGAAGATCGCGGCCCGTTGGTAAGTAACCTCACCACGGTTGCCCCTATGCCCGGAGCCCCGAGTACCCCAGATATGACAGTCGGATCAGCCCCTGGTTGGAGGACGCCTTTGGTTGAGTACCTCCAACATGGCATTCTTCCATCGGATCGGGCCGAGCGCGAGCGAGTTCGACGCCGCGCATCGCAGTTCGTCCTCCAGAGCAGTCCCGGCCTGGAGCAGATCCTCTACAAACGCGGATTTGATGGTGTTCTCCTCCGTTGCCTTCAGGGAGTTGAGATCCCACGAGTCATGCAAGAGGTTCATGCTGGTTCATGCGGCGCCCACCAGACTGGGCCGAAGCTGTCCCACCAGATTCGGAGGTTAGGATACTTCTGGCCCTCCATGATCCATGACTGCATCGAGTATGCCAGGAGGTGCCATGCGTGCCAGGTTCATGCGAACTTTGTGCATCGGCCGCCGGAGCCTCTCCATACCACTAGGTATTCCTGGCCCTTTGCAGTCTGGGGTCTGGACGTTGTGGGACCTTACCCACCGGCGAAAGCTCGCCAGTGCCGGTTCATTCTGACCGCTACGGACTTCTTCTCCAAATGGGCAGAGGCGATTCCGCTCAGAGAGGTAAAATCCTGTTCGATCGCTGACTTCGTGACCTCCAACATCATCTATCGATTTGGAGTGCCTCACGCTATCCTCACGGATAACGGAACCAATTTCCGAGCAGCCGAGTTGAAGAAGTTGTACGCCAAGTATAACATTCGCTCGAACCATACATCTCGCTATCATGCGCAGGCGAATGGACAGATCGAGGCGTTTAACAAAACCCTCTCTAACATTCTGCAAAAGATGGTTGGTCAGAACAAGAAGAGTTAGCCGGACAAGCTCCCCAATGCCCTATGGGCATATCGGACGACGACTCGCAATTCCACCCAGATGACCCCTTATTCCCTGGTGTATGGAGCTGAGGCCGTCCTGCCCATCGAGATCCAGTTACCGTCCTTGCGCACTGCGGTCTACGACCAGCAAGCGCCGGACAGAGTTGTTGAAGCCCGTCTAGTCGAGTTGGAAGCACTGGATGAGAATAGACTTCGCGCTTTGCACAACTTGGAGAGGCATCAAAGCAGAATGGCTCGAGCTTTCAATAAGAAGGTTCGCCTCCGCTCCTTCCTGCAGGGTGATCTAGTGCTAGCCCTAAGAGCGCCGATGATCCCCGGCAGGAAGCCACCCAAGTTGGAGCCCAAGTGGGAGGGACCCTTTGTTGTCCACAAGGTCTATCCCAATGGCGCGTACTCCCTAGCGACTATGGATGGTGAGCGTGTCACTCCTCCCACCAACGCTAGGTTCCTCAAGCAATACTTTGCCTGAGTGTTCAATCGTCCCGCATGACGCTAAACTGCACTTCGTCCTGCATGACGTTAAACTGCACCACGTCCTGCACGACGTTAAACTGCATTCGTCCAGGCTACAAGACGTTAAACTGTTCAGCATTCGTCCGCGCTGCAAGACGTTAAACTGCCAAGTGCTTCGTCCTGCATGACGCTAAACTGCACTACGTCCGAGCTACAAGACGTTAAACTGTTCAGCATTCGTCCTGCATGACGCTAAACTGCACTACGTCCGAGCTACAAGACGTTAAACTGTTCAGCATTCGTCCTGCATGACGTAAAACTGCCCCTCAAGAACTACGTATGGCTTGATTCCCATCCTTATGGGATACGTAGGACCGCCTGAACATTCATGTTTCAGGCCCAGCCCCATCCTTCGGGAATTTCCATCTCATCCTGGGCCCTTGGTCCAGTTGCCTCTGGGTATGTGGCGTATGGTGTGTGCGCGGGGGATTCTGTCCTCATTCACGTCGGTTTTCTCGCCACGCTGTACGCCCCCCACGTTTGGGGATGCCTTCTGCTCCCCCCTTCTTTTTCCCTCATCGTCCTGCATGACGTTAAACTGCACTTCAAGAACTACGTATGGCTTGATTCCCATCCTTATGGGATACGTAGGACCGCCTGGACATTCATGTTTCAGGCCCAGCCCCATTTCCCGGGAATCTCTATCCCGCGTTGGGCCTCTGGCCCCAGTTCCCCTCCTTTTTTGTGCGAGGCGTATCGCGTGAGCGGGGGATTATGTCCTCATTCACGTCGGTCTACTGGCCGCGCCGTACGCCTCCCCCGTGTGTGGGACTACCTCACACCCCTCATCGTCCTGCATGACGTTAAACTGCCTCTCAAGAACTACGTATGGCTTGATTCCCATCCTTATGGGATACGTAGGACCGCCTGGACGCTTGTGTTTCAGGTCCATCCCCGTCTCTTGGTTGATCACGGGGATCTGCCCTCTTTTGGTTGCTCTCAGGGTGAGTCCTCCGACCCTTTCTGGTGATCTGTTAACATGTTTTGGGTACTTCGGTCTATGACTCGTAGTGTCAGATTCAATCCCGACAAGTCCTGTGTTGCTTGTCAGGCCTCGCGTTTCCTCTTGTTCGAGCCTTCACTCAAAGGGATCCTCGTTAGCGGTTTGGGTACGATGCCTCAGTGCTCTCCCACCGCTCCGGGTCGATTTACCGGCGGGTCTTGGGCCGCAAATCGATATGAATCCTGCGATTGAGCGGTTGATGCACGTTTGCTTGCCCCGTCTTAGGCTGACGCGATCGGATGTTGTGTTGCGAATGCGTCAGCAACATCCTTGATCGCCATGTCGGCTCTTTCAGGCTCTGAACATTGGTTGTGCAGTCCTCATCACACTCCGCCTTTATGCGTTGTAGTGGAATCTGGACACTCTTTTCATACTGACCTTCAGTACACCTTTACACGTTAGGCAGACCAACCAAGGTAATGATGTCGTTCGAGGCTCCCATGATCTGAGCACCAAGGATATATGCGGATGTTCTCCCCAAGGGCCATGCGTAGCTGGACCCTAGTCCCCATAAGGAGGGAGGAGTCGCTCGAACAATCGCGTTCTGAGCCCAGTATGTCTGGAGGCTAGCATCTCTGCCCCTCGGGTGATGGACATACGCAGACCCCTATCCCAAGACTCTTTTCCTGGAATCGTGCGTGACCGCAGGGCTGGGTATGTTCCCACCTCCGCCGTGTCCGCCGTACCGCGATAAGCGGATTCCTCCATGGTCCGAACCACACGACCTTAAACTGTGTTGTCTGGTCCTACCACACGACCGTAAACTGTGATCGTCTTGGCCGCCCGACGAGAAACGGCACTGCATCGTGATGTTCCCCTCAGGGGGCACTCATGTTGGGCGCTGGTTAATAACCACGCCATTCATCAATGCCTTCCATGGCTTGATCATTGTGGTGACGCCAGAGATTTCTCAATCACAGGCATGTCGCCGCACGAAAAACCATTCATCTCTAAGGACAAACAAGAAATTTCAAATGCCGCTCCTTCTGTGTGCGAGGGTCAGACCCGCACTCTTCCCCGCGCTGGTGCCCGATTGTGTTGCGCCGCGCTTCAAAGACTACATGCGGCTTGATTCCCATCCTTATGGGATACGTAGGAACGCCCGGATGTTTGAAACTTCGGGTCCAGCCCCCCACCTTTTAGAGATTCCCCCTTCTCTGGGGAATCCGCCGCCTTCAGGTCACCCTCAAGGCGCGTTCCCCGACCCCTTGCAGTGGTCCACCGGTGTCAAGAGTACTCTGGTTTATTGCCAGGAGGGTCAGGATCCGCTTGGTCAGGTTTCCTCCGCTTTTCAGGCTTCGTGCTCCCTTTCATTCGGACCCATCGTCTACGCCCTGGGTGGAGCCCCCGTGAACGGTTCGGACACAATGCCTCAGTGCTCTCCCACCGACTCGGGCCGGTACCCCCAATGGCCTCGGGCAGCAAATCGATATGAATCCTGCGATTGAGCGGTCGATGCTCGTTTGCTGCCTCATTCCACCAATGGTTAGTGCGATGTTGATGCTGCTTTTCCGCCACGGTCGGCAGTACTCTCATATCGTCACGCCGGTGCTCCCGGTCCTCGAGTGAATGGCCGCATGATTCACATTTCCCACCTCCCATTCTGACCAGGCGAAACCTCGGCACTCTCGACACTATCCCTCAGTGCATCTTCGCATATCCAGGGGATATGACAAGATGCGGCGTACTTTGAGGTCTTTATGGTCCGAGCTCTAAGACCTTAAACTAAGATCTCTCCTTATGGTCCGAGCTCTAAGACCTTAAACTAAGATCTCTCCTTATGGTCCGAGCTCTAAGACCTTAAACTAAGATCTCTCTTTATGGTCCGAGCTCTAAGACCATAAACTAAGATCTCTCTTTATGGTCCGAGCTCTAAGACCTTAAACTAAGATCTCTCCTTATGGTCCGAGCTCTAAGACCTTAAACTAAGATCTCTCCTTATGGTCCGAGCTCTAAGACCTTAAACTAAGATCTAACCCTTATGGTCCGAGCTCTACGACCTTAAACTAAGATCTCCCCTAAACGGGATTCTACGTCCTACATGACGTTAAACTGCACTCACAGAACTACGTGTGGCTTGATCTCCAGCCTGATGGAGTACGTAGGAACGCCCGGGCGTCTCAACTCGGGTCCAGCCTCAGGGATCGTTAAGTCCCGCCCCTCCTCGTCGCCGGCCGTCTGGCCTGACTTCGGGTAGAGTGGTGCAGTTGTGATATTCTCCCCGATTCAGCTCGGGATGCCCCACTGCAATGGTGGGAAGCGACGGTTTCCTCGTCAGAGAGGTGCTGTCTGAGAATTGAGGTGACTCACGGCCAGATTAGTGCATCCACCTAATACGTTTTCCCCACGGTGGCGCAATTTTGAGAGCGTTGGATTCTGTCCGAACAAATCGTCACTTCGCCCCACGCTTCGCATGCCCTGTTGATCTGGATTTTCCACCCTTGTGTCTGAAGGAACCCCAAAGCGGTATTCATGATGACATGTGGTCCGCCTCCTGCAATATGAATGATGGCCTTTTTCGGTCCGTCTATTGCAGTTGTTATGGTCGATCCACTGTCCGCCTACCGTCTTGGGCATTTCCTGGAAGGCCGACCGTTGTGGATGTCTGGATTCGAGACACACGATTCACCCTTTATCATTTCCTATGTTCGGATAAAATCTCAACGCCCCTAGCATTGTCCCGCTCGTGTGTTGGAACAGGTTGGGGGAATGGTACATTGATTAGGTCTGAGGTCTCCTTTCCTAGGAATGACCTCCCTCTTTTCTCCAGAAATCCAGGCCCAATTATGGATGCCTGATGCTTGGTTAACACTCCCGCAAGACAGTGAATTGTGGTTGAGCATATTAAACCAAAAGATGCAGATAAATATATTGATTCATACAGATGGATCAAAGTAGCGGAAGCAAATGTTTTGGGAATGGCAAAACAAAGCCCTTAGGGATTAGCGTGCTGAATGAGTCTTTCTAATGCCGCTACCCTTTGGCTGGTGGCCTCCAGAGCTGCTTCTCGCTCTCTGCGTGCCCTCTCTTCGTCGGCGGTCGCAGCACGCAGTTCGTCGATTCTGGCCTGTGCATGCTCCCGCTCGACCTGAATTGTGACCATCTGTTGGCCCGCCTCCGTCAGCTGTACCTGGGCGTCAACCAGCTGGGCTGCTAGTTGCTCCACAAGCTCGGTACACGTCGCGACGAAGGCCTCCTTCTCTGCCGCCTGCCCTTCGAGGCGCCGGACTTCCTGCTCCGCCGCGAGGAGCGCCCGCGTGCTCTCCGACATGTCCCGACTTTGTGTGACGTCGGCACGCCGGCAGCTCTCGCGCATCTTTTCGGCCATGAAATCACGGACCGTTAGATGGAGGCGTTGAGCATCAGCTCCCCAGGCACACAGAAAGCGCAGCCAGGTTTGAAGTGATCCCATGCGCCCCAGCCACTCCGACGGGTCTCGCTTGAGGAAGCGCTGGATGCACTTCCACCCCCTGCGGCGCGTTATCCGGCTCTCCTCGACCGCCTCCGTGTCTGAGTCGTCCATCTCCTCGGGATCGGCAGGCCGGTAGGCAGGGAAGGCAGCCAGCAGGTCTGCTGCAGGGTCCGCCCCTGGGAGGTCCTCACGAGGGATAGGTTCCCCAACATCCGGGCGACCTTCTTCTCTCTCCCCAGCGGCGCTGACACCCTCGTCAGCCCCCGACCTCTCTCCGATGTCAGCACCGCCGGCGTCCGCAGCCCCCTGATCAGCAGTTGGTGGGGCCGGCTCGGTTTGGGAAGTCTGTTCCGGGGCAGGCGGCATGTCCACCACTGGTCCACTCGTAGATGGCCCGGGTTCGGCAACCCGATGAGCCTCCAGTGTTGAGATCACTGCGCAGGGCATGCCATGGTTAGTCACGGATCGTCAACGGCAAGCACCAGCAGTAAATTAGGGAGACTTACGGGAGTTCGGAGCGTCATCTTCCGCTACCCCGGTCGCCGCAGGAACAGTTGCAGCAGGGGACCCCTTAGCGCTTGTCAATTCAATGATAGGTGTCTGGCCCCCGCCTTGTCCTGCTGGCGCCCCTCCTACTCCCGCTGAGGATGCCTGACCAACATCCGTGCGCTCCTGAGAAAGATGGAGAAATGGGTTAGAAGCTGCATAAGAGAGTGGATGAAGCAGATTGAGTAGGGATAGAAGCGGACCTCGAGGAGCTCAGTGACATCAACGTTGTCAGAGCCGGCCACCTCGCCGCTCTCCCGTGGGCTCCCCTGATGGGATCTTCCCTCGGAGCCTTCATCCTCCCCCATTTCCTCCTCTTCTTCGGAGTCGTTGCTACTGTCGTCTTCTTCCGGCGGCATCTGTTCCGGAGCGGGCTCGAGACCGAGCATCACCTTCACCAGAAGGGATGGCTCCGCGCGCTGACCACGTTGGCGCGCGTACTCGTCCATGGCCGTCAGATACGCATACTTCCGGTTGAAGTCCACCCTGTCGGCAATGTGGAGGCGCCCGACCTCTGGAAGATGGATTCCTTCTCTGAGAATCTTTCGCCAGATGGCGTCGGTCCCCAGTGACTGCCGCAGGGTCATCCAGGCCGACCACAGCGCCGGGAAGACTGCATCGTGGGAGGGTTCGAGCAGACGTCTCACCTGCTTCCCGGGCCGCTCTTCGACCACCACGCGTGCCCCCTCTCTGGGCGCTGAGGTCGTAGCGGCAGCTCGCGATGTGCCCGCCGCCGAAGTCCCTGCCCGCGCCGGCTCCGCTGCTTGGCGCGCCTCCGTTCTCCCCCGTGTGGCGGCGCCTCGCCTCCTTCCTTGACGCCCGGTCTCCGCACGGGTAGTCTCGAGCCGCCGGACTAGCTTCCGCAAAAGCCCCTCAGGGTACGCGATGGCCCAGTGTTCGGCGTACTCGGTTGCCAAGCCTGCGTCAACTCCGGTAAGAGGGAGAGTGATGACGTCGCCAGAGCCGAAAGCGGAAAACATCAGCCACATCTGGCAAAGGACGCCAGGGTTCGTCTCCTCCCGGACAGCAGTGAATACCCTCTTCGGCATCCGTTGAAGGCACCCGAACTGCCTGGCGAAACGGGTCGGCACGTAAGGCTCGCAGATCACCTTCCCGTCGATCCGAGCCACGAGCACCCCGCCCCGCATGTTCAGGAAGTATTCATGCTGCTCCAGCGGACCCTGCCCGTTGTCGATCATCTGGCCGACGGGAGTGGGGAACGGACTGAAGTTGAAGTTGGCATGATTTCCAATCCGGATCCGCACGCCCTCCTCACTTAGGGTCATCGGAGCGACCCCCGCGATGTTCAGCAGGGAGGGTCGCAGGCCGTTGCCCGGAGGAATGATGGCGTTCGGAAACGTGTACCCACAGAGGTGAGCAGCCACCCAGCCGTGGAAGAACTGAAAGGGCCCACAGATCCTTCGTGGCGACCCCCCTCGTGAGATGCGTCCCAGGATGGCATACAGCCTCGCCAGCACTGGGACCCCGAGGTTGTATCTCTTGTTGGCGGCCATAGCGCCCGCCATCGCCAGTGTCGCCGGGCGAACGCCCATTCTCGCGTCCCGCACTGGCAGGAGCCACCCACTCAGAAAGGCGGCCAGGAACGCCGCGTACCGGACATTTGGGTCCCGGGCCTCGATGACGCGGTACCCCCATGAGCGGTAGTCACCCGTCTCCAGGACCCGCCAGTACGACCCGTTCCGGCTCCTCTGAGCTGCGGTCGGGCACCGCTTCCCCCTGCCTGGCATCTTGACCGCCGGGTCATGCTCCAAGAACTGGCCAAACCATTCCTTGTAGGCTATGTCCTTCTGGAAGTCTTTGATCCCGAGCCGCTGCGTATCCAGGTCAAGCAGATGCCAGGTCAGGATGGGAGTCCGTGACCTGTCCTCCCAGATGTTCTTCGGTGGCAGGAACTCATCGTATTGGTAGCCCTCCAGCGGGATACCTCCGATGCAGTGGATGTCCCAGAGACCGATGCCGACCTCCCCATGGTGAAGATGGAAGGTGTTGGTATCCGGATACCATCGGGTGAACAGCTCCGGCCCGAGCTCGGACTGCTGGTAGAAGTGGAACTGCGACGTCCACACCGCCTCGAACAGGCCGATGTACCGCAGCTCCTCTGCGAAGTGATCGCAAGTGTGGCGTACCCAGAACGCCCAGGCCCACTCGCTGGTGAAGTTGCCCCCAGACCGCAAGTCCCAGTCCTTCAGCCAGCCCTTGGTGTCGTCCGTGACGCTCTGGCGATATATGCTCGAGTAGAGGGCTGGAGAATTCTCCGCAGTAGGCTCACCCCCATCAATGGTTCGCGTCCTCGGGTTCAGGACATAGACATCCAAGTGTCTGGTCTCCCTGGCAGGATGCCCATTGTTGGTGATGTTATAGCGGAGAAGCTCGTCCTCCCGGGTCACCCAGGTCCGCGGCGCATCAATCTCGAACCCTGGCACCAGGACCTCATCTAGGATGCCGAAGTTCCAGAGCGGCAGGTTGTCCGACAGTGGATATGTCTTCTGGGCCGGCGTCAGTAAGTCGAACAAGGATTGATTGTTGGAAACAATCTCCTTGGCTCCGTAAACCTCCTCGTTCGTCGCCATCTCAGCCCTGCGAGTGGCGGCATCCCCCTCATTTCCTCTGTGCGCGGCCATCTCAGAAGTTTCAGGAGTCGTGCGGGTTAAGGGATGAAGTGTGCGGAATCGGACGAGGCTGGTGGAAAAGTTTGAGAGTCGGCGCGCAATCCTAGTGGACGGCGCGCAATCGGGAAGTCGTTCGCATAAAACCCCGGGTATTCGCGCAAAGACAGAGCGAAATCCGGACGGTTTTGCGCGACGAGCGGGCGAATTCCGCGCCGGAAAAGGCAATTTCGCGCACGAGAGCAGAGATGCTTATCGCGCGGAAGGCCAATGTACGGCACGGAGGGACCCAGTTCCCCTATTTATAGGCGAGGCCGGGGTCCGCGCTGCGCGGAAAGCGCTTTGCGCGACCGCAGCGGAGAATTTCGCGACCGGCGCCCCTTTTTGCGCGCCTAAGTCCCGCGCCGCCCAGGACTTCGGCATTCCGGCGTCTCCCTCGGAACCCGATCGTTGCGACCTCTCGCCGATCAAATTCCGAGGGGGGGCTTTTGTAGAGGCCGGAAAAGTCCGTTGTTCCCAAACGAAGCTCCGGATGCGGAAAGCGAGGTCATATTTGGAGTCGGAAGAATGTTTCGGAGGGCCCGGAGGCCTTGCGCGGAATTTCAGAGGTCTGCGCGCAAAGATGATGATCCGCGCGCAAAACCCCCGGGATGCGCGCAACTCCCTTGCGCGCCGTGCCCGATTCCGCGCCCGCGAGGAGAATTCCGTGCGCACGCCTTGGATTCCGCGCCCGGGGTTGCCTATAAATACTAGGCGACCCCCAACGTTTCAGGGGTTGCTGGAAGTCGAATGGTCTACCGCGCGCGCAATTCAACCCCTTCCGCGCGCAATGCCGATCTTCAGGTAACCTCCTTTCTTTCGCGCAATAGAGCCTTGGGGTCCGCCTTCGCGCGCAATCCCCTTGGCTCATTTCCTTTGAATCAATTTCAACCCGAAGGCCTTTGCGCGCAAAAGAAGCCTCTTGCGCGCAATTGCCCCCGGGTGCGCGCAATCCAACCCGATTGCGCGCACCCCCCCATCTTCAAAGTGGCCATTCGTTAGAGAATGAGCCGTTGCCCCCGCGCGCTACCCGAAGCCCGGTGCGCGCAATCCCAATCATCCGCGCGCGAAGCGCTGGCCCAATTGCGCGCCAGCCTGCCATTTTGCGCGCCGATCCGCGGTTTTGCGCACAAAGCTCCTCTTTTGCGCGCAATCCGCCAGGGTCGCCTCCCTTGACCCCCTTTGGGTACCCGCCTGCGTGGCGCCCGATGGTCTTCATCGCAGGTGCCCGCGTTGTGCGTCGTCTTTCCGTGCAGCCTTCCAGGCTCGTGCGAAGTGACACGGACCCGTCGGCGGCAATCATCGTCCAGCATGATGCTAAACTGCACTACGTCCGAGCTACAAGACGTTAAACTGTTCAGCATTCGTCCTGCATGACGCTAAACTGCACCACGTCCTGCATGACGTTAAACTGTATACGTCCAGGCTGCACGACGTTAAACTGCCTAGCCCCCATCGTCCGCGCTGCAAGACGTTAAACTGCCAAGTGTTTCGTCCTCAACACACGACGTTAAACTGTACTTCGTCCGGCAAGACGTTAAACCGTCCGCTTCGTCCTCAACACACGACGTTAAACTGTACTTCGTCCGGCAAGACGTTAAACCGTCCGCTTCGTCCTCAACACACGACGTTAAACTGTACTTCATCCGGCAAGACGTTAAACCGTCCGCTTCGTCCTCAACACACGACGTTAAACTGTACTTCGTCCGGCAAGACGTTAAACCGTCCGCTTCGTCCTCAACACACGACGTTAAACTGTACTTCGTCCGGCAAGACGTTAAACCGTCCGCTTCGTCCTCAACACATGACGTTAAACTGTACTTCGTCTGGCAAGACGCTAAACCGTCCGCTTCGTCCGATCCCGTGCTCTGCACGCAGGGTCTCCCCCCGGTTTGGACGTGGCCCCCACCCACTCGTCTCTGCAGGGATGTCGGGATTGTCCCGCTTTTGGGACGATTTAATGGGAGTGGCTTTTCCCTACGGGGGCAGGGTATTACAAACCCCTAGTTTCTCGTGGGAGGCTGCACATGTGTATCTCCATTGCGCCTCCCCACTGCCGAAGCCAGTAGAGGGTGTGACTGGGATCGAGGTGTCTCCTACTTTCGGTCCAAGTCCCTTCCAACTGAGTTTTGTCGCATCCGGGCTGCCTCAAGTGAGTAAGTCCTGACAGAATGAACTACGTGGACTTTGATCCCTGTCTTCTATACAGGGTACGTAGGAAGCCTCCCTGAGGTCCAAGCCTGCCACCTGGTCGTCCCGGTCGTATTTACGTCGGTTCGTCCATCAGTGGACCCCTCCAGGGTTCACGCTTGCGTCGATTCACCTATGAATCCGCCCCTGTGGGAGACTGCCCGTGTGTATCTCCACTGTGCCTCCCCACAGCCCCTTTTCCCATTTCTCCTTTTATTGTCCAGCATGACGTGAAACTGTGATCCACCCGGCCGTTCCACCCCCCTCTGTGCGAGGTGGTCCGGTTCAATCCTCCGCCCGGCGGCCTAGACCTCTTCGTGAGTCGGCTTGCCGACGTCCAGCATGACGTTAAACTGTATACCCGAACTACGTTGACTTTGATCCGTGCTAACGCGCGGTACGTAGGAAGCCTCTACGGGGTCCAAGCTCTTCACTCCATCATCCATCCTGATCCTTACCCGGGCCGCCACATCCCGGTGGGGTCATGCCACTTCACTCCACTCCACATCATTTGGGAAGCCACCCATGTGCTGGCCCCAGCGTCGGAGGTTCCCCGCAAGGGGTTCTGTCATCTGATCCACTTTTCGTGTTGATCGGTCTGATGCCGTCCCCGCTGGACGTTAAACTCGCGGCATACCCCGTGTTAAACATGGGAAGCTGAGGAAAACCTCAGGTGACACAGTTCCCCGCACCTAGTACGGGATGCCTCAGGCCATCATGCCTTCGAGAATCCCTATTAGGGACGGAAGACAGACGTGCAGAGCCGCAGTGCTACGACACGCCCCCAGCACCCAGAGCCACCCGGCCTTCTCACCGCAGGTTGCTGCCCCGCCCAGACTCCTTGGAGCGTCCGGGCGGAAGCAGCGTAATTAACCGGTGTCCATGAAGATATGGCGCCGGGAACGTGATTCACGAAAATTCTTAAGTCTATGAGGGAGACCCGGATTAGGCGACGAGTTCCGAGGAGACGTCCAAGGAAGGAGGAGCCGACATCCCATCATCCCGGTTTCGATCAAGGAGCAGACGCCCCTGAATAAGGGACGAATGCCGCCCGCCCTTGGAAAGCGGGACTGCGGGACCACAAGCCGCGCGCCCATCCCCTCGGGTTGACGGGTGCACGCGCGAACGCGTCCTGGCGGAACAGCGTAACCCGACGCACATCCGCACCGAAACATTCCCGCATGACGTTAAACTGTATTCTGTCCCGCATGACGTTAAACTGTATTTCGTCCAGCATGACGTTAAATTGTATTTTCAGAACTACGTGTGGCTTGATTCTCATCCTTATGAGATACGTAGGACCGCCCGGACGTTTCGTCTTGGGTCCAGCCCTAGGGATAGCTGAACACCGTCCTTCTTTATTGTCGGCCCCTCGGCCCGACATCATGAGAAATGGTGTAATCAGGATATCTACCCCGAGCATGTTCGGGATGCCCCATGGTAATGATGGGAAGCGGCAGTTCTCTCGCCAAAGAGGTCCTTCCTGGAAATTGGGACGTCCCATGATCAGGTTGGTACGTCCGCCTAATGCGCCTTCGCCCTGGTGGTGCAATATCGAGAGTGTTGGACTCTGTTCGAACAAGCCACCACTCCACCTCCCGCACTTTGTGTTCCCCCTTATTCGGACCCTCATTTCCTTTCACGTTTGAAGGGGCCCCCTAACAGTATGGATGCTCGACCTATGGTCCGCCTACTGTACTAGGCCAACGTTCCGGAGAATGGGTCGTGTTTGACGGGACCCCCTAACAGTATGGATGCTCGAACTATGGTCCGCATACTGTCCTGGGCCAACGTTCTGGAAAACTGACCAACGATATTTGAGTTAGGCCCCGTGTTGCTAACATGGTCAGCGGTCAGCCCTCATTAATTGCCCTCCCATTCCGGGCCAACGTGATATGGATGCT
Source organism: Viscum album (assembly GCA_963277665.1). NCBI lineage: Eukaryota > Viridiplantae > Streptophyta > Magnoliopsida > Santalales > Viscaceae > Viscum > Viscum album. Next base: position 47,383,362 of record OY728143.1, on the reverse strand, counting down.
GTGTTTTCGCCACGGTTGACAGTTATCCTCCATGGTTGCGCCCCATTGTGTTCCGAATTTGGGTAGCGTGATGCACCCTTTCTCTCCATCCCCCTGTGTTCGGATGGATTTCAATGCCCCCGACATTTCCCCGCTCGTGTGTTAAGGAACATTGAGAAGTCGACATATCAATTGGCCCGGGGTCTCTTCAAAAGTCCAGGCCCGATTTTGGACGCCTGAAGCTTGGTCAATGCCCCACAGTTGAACGAAATGATGGTACGAGCATCTCTTGCTTCTTGCGTTGGGCATGTCCCACAAGAGCCTAGGGGTGAGTTGTTATTCGTTTTGAAGCTATGGTTGAGCGCATTAAACCAAGGATACAAGAGTGGATTTGGCCAAATATTGGATTGAGACGATAAGCAGTACAAGCAAAAAGCTCATGAGAAGGGGAGAAAAAAGCCCTCAGGGTTTAGCGTGCTCACTACCACAAAAACAGTTTTTCGCAGCGCCCCCCTTTATGAGCGCTAACGAAAAAGCGCTGATAAAGGGTCAGCTTCAAAAAAAATTAAAAATATATTAATATATAAATATAGTTATATTGTTATATAAATATAATATATAATTTTTAAATATATTTTAGATAAGTATAAATGTACATTTACACTTATTATACTTAATATTTAAGATATTTAGTGAAAATGACTTCTTAAAAAACTAAAAAAAATATTTTTAATTAATATTTTGATAATCATTATGGAGTAATAGTCATTTAATAACAATTTTAGGACTAAAAAAATTAAAAAAATTAAAAAAAGATCCAAAATATGTTGAAAACGCAACTCAAACTTCAAACGGCCATAACTTTTGATCCGGGTGTCCGTTTGAGCTCTACCACATATCAAATCGAAGCCTGCGACGAGCTCTACGTCGCTATGACTCAGGGGGACCCAAGTCAAGCGATTTTCGAGGCCAAAAGAGGCCCAGAAGGCCTCCAAAACTGAGTTTTTAATTGGGGTACCTCAATTTTTTAACATTTTGTGGATTTTCACCCTCGTTTAAGGGGGTATTATTGGATTTTTTTTGGTGGGGTTTGAATTTATTCAAAGTTATTACATTAATATTGATATTATGACTTTGAAATTTCATCATTTTTTATAATGCACTGCTATTTATAATCAAATATATAACAATATATTCATATTTTTTAAATATTCACACCTAAAAATTTAATTATAAATATAAATAATAAAATATATTTATATATAAAATATATTAGCTTTATCTAAATAATAACTAACAGCCATTTTATTTAAAATACCAATATATGAATATTTATATACCAATATATTAATCTAACTATATATATATATTAATCTAACTATATATATATTAATATAATAACTATATATATATTAGTATTACTATAAATATATATATTAATATCACCATAAATATATATATTAATATCACTATATATATTAATATAACTATATAATTATATATTCATATAACTATATATATGTTAATATAACTATATATATGTTAATATAACAATATAATAATATAAATATATATTACTATACGAATAAATATAACTATATATATATATAGATATAAATATAGATATATATTAATACCACTATATATATATATTTTAATATAACTATATATATATATATTAATATAAATATATATTACTATACGAATAAATATAACTAAATATATAAATATATATATAGAGATATCATGAATTGGAAAGCAAATCAAAATAGAGTAGTGGTAAGGGCTTAGGCGCGCAGGGGGGAGGTCTCGAGTTCAAATCCTGGTGGAGGCAGGGGTGCGCGCGCATGGGGAATATTGGAGCAAGCGCTATTTAATGGTGGAGGGGGGTGTGTGGGGTGTGTGGGGTGTTGTGTATAGGGGCCTAAAAGCGCTGTAAAAGGGGGGGGGGGGGGGTTCAAGTGCTATAAAAGAGCCCCCCGATTGGCAGTATTTTTTAAATTTTTTAAATTTTTTTAAATTTTTAATTTTTTTTTTATTTTTTTATCTTTTATCAGTGATTTTTTAAAAGCGCTGAAAAAAGGGTCCTTTATCAGAGCTAAAACGAGAGCGCTGATAAAGGAAGCACTGATATAGGACCCCTTTATCAGCGCTAAAAAAAAGCGCTGATAAAGGGGTCTTTTATCAGCGCTTTTTTTGAGCGCTGATAAAGGGGTCCTATATCAGCGCTTTTCGGAGCGCTGATAAAGGGGACCCACCCCCTTTATCTATGCTGGCTTTATCAGCACTTTTCTAGCGCTGATAAAAGCCATTTTTAGCGCTGATAAAGGCCGTTTTTGTAGTAGTGGCTGAAGCGATCTTTCGAGCGCTGCTACCCTCTGGCAGGTAGCCTCCAGGGCCGCTTTTCGCTCTTCGAATACTCTCTCCTCATCGGCCACCACAGAGCACAGATCATCAGCCCTAGCTTGTGCCTGCACCCGCTCTCTTCGAAGAACGGTCATCTGGTGACTCGCCTCCACCAGTTGTTCCTGGGCATCAGCCAGATGGGCGGTCAGTTGCTCTACGAGCTTAGAGCATGTTGCGATGAAGGCCTCTTTATCTGACGCCTACCCTTCGAGGTTCCGGACTTCCTGCTCCGCCCTCAGCAGCGCTTGAGCGCTCACCGATCCTTCCTGGCGCTGGTAAATGACGGTGCGCCGGCTTTTCTCGCGTATCTTCTCGGCCGTGTAATCACGGACCGTCAGATGAAGGCGCTGAGCATCAGCCCCTCCGGCACACAGGAAGCATAGCCAGGTCTGAAGTGATCCCATCCGCCTCAGCCAATCAGATAGGGGCTTCCTGAGAAAGCACTGGATACACTTCCACCCCTTGGTTGTGTCATCCGGCTCTCCTCGGCTTCCTCTGAGTCTGAGTCATCAATCTCCTCAGGGTCAGCAGGTCGGTATACAGGGAAGGCCGCCAGCATATCGGCAGTAGGATCCGCCCCAGGGATGTCTTCGTGAGGAATATAATCCTCGACGTCCAGGCGACCTTCTCTCGCCCCAACAGCAATTATTCCCCCACCAGCTTCAGACCACGTTTCAGGAACAACGTCACTGATGTCCGCCGTCCTCTATTCATCTATTGTCGAGGCCGACTCAGTGCAGAGAGCCTGTTCCGAGTGAGGTGGTATGTCCGCCGCTGGTCCACTCACGGATGGCCCGGGCTCCGCAGCCTGACGTGCCTCCAGTTTTGAGATCACTGCGCGGGGCATACGCTGGTCAGACAGGATCTCTTGACACCAAGCACTAGTAGTGAAGCGTGAGACTTACAGGAATCTAGAGCGTCGGTCCCCAGTGTTCCGGCCGCTGTAGGAGCCGCCATAAGGGGAGACCCCTCTGCGCTGGTTAACTCAATGATGGGTGTCGGATCCCCATCATGTCCCACTAGTTCCTCTCCTCCTTCCTCTGGTGGGGACACCCGTCCACCGCTCAGCTGCTCCTGAGTAAGATGGGGAAGTGAGTTAGAAGTTGGAAAGTAGAATGGATGAATGAGGGAAATGAATGAAGGCAGAGACAAACCTCGAGAATCTCGGTTATGTTAAGGTCAGAGTTGGCAATCTCGCAGCTCTCTCGGAGACTCCCTTGGTTGGTCGCCCCTTGCGAATCCTCACCTTCGGGATCCTCTTCTTCGTCTTCTCCCTCACCTTCGTCCTCTCCGGTTTCCTCCTCCCCCTCCGGCTCTTCATCACTGTCGCCTTCTCCCGGCGGCATCGCTTCCGGATCATGCTCCTGGCCGAGTATCACTTTCACTAGGATGTTGGCTCAGCACGCCGCCCCCTTTGGCGTGCGTATGCGACCATGGCCATCAGATAATCATGTCACTGATGGAAGTTTGATCGGTCGGTAATCCGAACGAGCCTGACCTCCGTCAGTTGGATCCCGTTCTGCATTATCTTCTGCCAGATGGCTTCGACGCTCAGCGATTTCTGCAGGGTCATCCAGGCCGACCACAGTGCCGGGAGAATTGCGTCTGGAGAAGGTTCAAGCAGATATCTTATCTGCTTCCCAGGCAGTTCCCTGGCCATCTCATGTGACCCACCTGTGGGTAACGAGGACGTGGAGGCACCATGTGATGTCCTCACTACTGAAGTATCGGCCTGCACAAGCCTCGCTGCCTGACGCGCCCTTGGTTCTCCCCTTCTGACAGCACCTTACCTTCTTTCCTGTCGCCTGGATTCCGCACGAGTAACCTCGTGTTGCCGGACACGCTTGCGTAATAGCCCCTCAAAGTACGCGATGGTCCAATTTTCGGCATATTCGGTAGCTAGGCCGGCATCGACGCCAGTGGGAGGAAGAGTAACGACGTCGCCAGAGCCGAAGGTGGTAAACATAAACCACATCTGGCGCAGGATGCATGGATTCTTCTCCTGCCAGAAAGCTGTGAATACCTTCTTCGGCATTCGTTGGAGGCACCCGAACGGCCTGGAGAATCAGGATGGCACGTACGGCTAGAAGATCACCTTCCCGTCAATCCGAGCCACGAGCACCCCGCCCCGAATGCTCTGGAAGTATTCCTGCTATTCCAGAGAGCCTCGCCCGTTGTCCACCAGCTGGGCAACCAGGGTGGGGAACGGGCTGAAGTTGAAGTTGGCATGGTTACCAATGCGGATCCCCACGCCCTCCTCATTGAGCATCAATGGAGCCACCCCTGCAATGTTTAGAAAGGAAGGTCGCAAGCCATTGCCTGGAGGACGGGTGACGTTTGGGAAAGTATACCCGCCGAGATGAGCCGCCACCCAGCCATGGAAGATCTGAAAAGGGCCACAGACTCTCCGAGGTGACCCCCCTTTTGAGATGCGCCCCATAATGGGATACAGCTTGGCCAGAACGGGGACGCCCAAGTTGAACCGTTTGTTGGCGGTCATGGAGCCCGCCATCACCAAAGTCCCTGGACAGACGCCCATCCTCGCGTCCCGCACCGGCAGGAGCCACCCGCTCAGGAAGGCGGCAAGGAACCCGGCATACTGGACGTTCGGGTCCCGGGCCTCAATTACGCGGTAGCCCCATGATTGGTATTGCCCTGTCTCCAGGGTCTTCCAGTATGACCCGTCCTTGCTCCTCTGAGTCGCGGTTGGGCACCGTTTGCCCTGTCCCGGCATCTTGGCGGCGGGATCCTTCTCAAGGAATAGGCTGAACCAGCCCTTGTAGGCGATGTCCTTCAGGAATTCCTTGACCCACAGCCTCTCCTTGGCCAGCAACAGCAGGTGCCAGGTCAGCATAGGCGTCTGCGACCTGTCTCCCCAGGTGTTCTTTGGAGGAACGAACTCGTCGTATTGGTAACCCTCCAGTGGGATACTGCCGATGCAGTGAACGTCCCAGAGACTGACGCCGACTTCCCCATGATGAAGGTGGAACGTGTTGGTGTCAGGAGACCACCAGGTGAATAGCTCCAGTCTGAGTTCAGGCTGACGGTGGAAATGGAACTGTGATGTCCATACCGCCTCGAACTGGCTGATATACCGCAGTTCGTCTCCAAACTGGTCGCAGGTATGGAGAACCTAGAACGCCCAGGCCCATTCGCTGGTGAAGTTACCCCAGGACCGCGGGTCCCAATCCTTCAGCCAGCCCTTCGTGACATCTGTGATGCTCTGATGGAACGTGCTCGCGTAGAGGGCTGGAGAATCCTTCGCGACAGGCTCATCCCCGGTAATGTTCCTAGTCCTAGGGTTTAAGACATATACATCCATGTGTCTAGTTTCCCTGGAAGGACGGCCGTTGTTGGTGATGTTGTAGCGAGGAAGTTCGTCCTACCGAGTCACCCAGGACCGCGGTGTGTCCACCTCAATGCCCGGCAGTGGTACCTCCTCCAAGATGCCAAAATTCCAGAGCGGGAGGTTGTCTGACAAGGGATATGCCTTTTGGACCGGAGTCAGCAGATTGAACAAGGTGAGATTGTTGGGTACGATCACCTTGGCGCCATATACCTCCTCGTTCGCCGCCATTTCTGTCCTCCGGGCAGCGGCTTCCCCCTCATCGACTCAGTTTGTAGCCATCTCGAATTTTTCAGGAGTTGGGCGAAATCAGGATGCAGTGCGCGGAATCGGAGTGTTCGGCGCGCAATCTGGCCGAGTTACGCAGAATCTTGGAGATGAGCACGCAATCGGCACGCGAAACGCGAAAGATCCCGGTCTGTCACGAAATCACGGCCAAATTTCGGAAGGAATTCCGCGCGGCCAGTGCGTTATTACGCGCAGCCACGGAGCGATTTCGCGCACGAGAGCGATAAGCTTATCGCGCGGAAAAAGCGGAAGTACGGGTCTGGGACCCAGCACCCCTTTTTATAGGCGAGGCCATGGTTCCACGCCGCACGGAAAGAATATTTCGCACGCGTCCGTAGGTTTTGCGCGCCCCGTCGGATTTTTTGCGCGCAACTTGATCAGGATACTTATCATTTTGGTGTTTCTGCGTTTCCCTTGGAATCCGATCGTTGCGACCTCCCGCCGATCCAATTCCAAGGGGGGGAATTTGTTGACGCCGAAAAAAGCCCGCAAATCCCGAAGGACATTTCGGAATGACGAAGCGAAGTCATAATCGGAATCAGAGGCCCGATCTGGAGGCCCGGAAAGTGGTGTGCAAAATAAAGGAGGATCTGTGTGCAAAAATGTTCTGCGTGCAAAGTGCTCCCGAGATTCGCGGAATTGGACCGGTGAGGCGCGCAATAATTGTGCGCCCCGTTTCTCCGCGGTAAGATTTTGCGCGCAAGCGGTTCCCAGCGCGGAAAACTTCGCACGCCGCCTGGATTCCGCGCCGGAGGTCGCATATAAATATAAGGTGACCTCGAACGGTTTGGGGGTTGAGGAATCCGAAGCGACTCTCGTGAGCGCAATTCGGCTCCCCCCGCATGAAAGATGACATCTAGGTAATCCCGAATTCCGTGCAACCTTTCCCTGGAGTTCGCCTTTGTGCGCAATGACGCACGCCTGTCGTAGGGCATGGCAAAACAATTATTTCCTAAGTTAAAATTAGTAACGTGGTTGACCTAGGATGTCTCCCGAAGAGGAGTGCACACAAAATGGTTTGTCAGTTTAAAATGGGGGTAAAAATGTTGTGAAAGGAAATTCGAAATTCAAATGATTGAAAAACTATGAAATTAAAAAGGGTGATTAGGTCGGGGTCGGTTTCCTAATTATAATGCTATCCTTGTTCAATTTAATTCAAACCTCTTCTTCTTAGTTGATTAAAGTGAGTTTCCACAATCGTTTCCTCTCACTTCCTTGGTGAAATTATTATTGTGAGAGAAAACCTTACCAAGATCTTGGTTTGGTCAACTCTCCTTCCATATGTAAAATAGTTGTATTGAATATCCTTAATTGAAATGGGCAATTCCCGATCGGGTTTTGTTTATCCCAAACAAACAAGAATATTCACTACACCTTTTACACGTACTGACGATCGTTGAGTACTTCACCACTAATTCCTGGTTTATTCCATCATATATAAACGAGATATTAGTGGAGGGAGATATTGATTATTTTACCAAGGCAAAAATCAATAACGGAATTAATATTCAAGAACGATCGCACTTGATTATAAAATCCGCTATAAGAAATTGAAAAAAACTTTGAAGAAGAAAGAAATTTATTCAATTACGTCCAAGAACTCAAGAATTACAATGTAGAAAACCAACCCTTCCCCAATCACTCCAAAAGTTTACCCCACCATGGTAAGGGTGATCGAGTTGAATGGGGAAGAAGAAGGCATTAAAAAACAATTAAAAAGAAAATAAATAAAAGAGAAAGATGAAAAGTTCTCCTTCTTGGTGTCCCAGAAGGAATGGGGTGGAGAAAGGATGCTTTGAGAGGGTGGAGCTCTCCTCCTTTTATAGCCAGAATTCTTCCCCCGAATGTCGACGAGTTTTAGCCCCATTAAATGACATCTTCACGCGTTGATCCCTTCATGAATGTTGTTCATAATTCCATTGTCCGTGTCCCCTCAAAATTTCAGCGGATTTGGACATGTAGTCCGAGGGTTATGACCGTTTTACTATGAGCATTTATTCTGTCCAGTCAGACTCTCCAAAACGAAATCCTCCGGATTAAGGTGATTTAATGGCCCCATAAACGGCCCATTCACTCGGTTCTTCCTTCATTAAAGATGCTCCAAAACTCCTTGCGCGTCCACCTACCGAATTTCACAAGCTTTGGGCCCACAGTGGTTGAGTTATGGATCCCACATCAAAACTAGGCAGAACTGAAAACAGTTTTCTTGATCCAACTTGTGATCTTCTTTTGAGCTTCCATATGGCCGATTCAGATTTTGGTCCAAATATATTAAATGAATCCCTAGATGTGTAGAATCTGAAAAAGAAATAATTTCGCAATTTGGATCAGTGTAGATAATGTTATGGCCAATCTACCGAAATAATTTAAAACTGTTAAAAAATCCAAAATGGCCAATTTTTACAATTCAGCTCAAAATAACACCATTATCATAAAAATGAAACAATTAATCTTAGAAGAACAATTTTGTGGGTTAAAAACAATGATATTTAATATAAATTAATTGAAAATATTTGCTCTATCAATTCCCCCACACTTAGCACTTGGACTCCTGGACAAGTAAAAATCAAATCAAATCAAAATCAAAACACATATCAATGAGATCAATCAAATCAATTTCAAGAAACAAAAAGATATCATGCCTCATCAAAAACTGTTATTTCAAGTTCTCCATTTTTGATTTTAATATATTTACACTTCATTTCTTATCCCATGCACACAAAACACCTACCTCACATGAATTTTCTCTCATCTCACAAATGTAAAGGCTGAACAAGGTTTTTCTCATCCAAACTCACACAAGAGTCACCATAGGTTTGATAAATTCCTAATTATCCACCCGATGTGAGTCAAGAACATGTGTTTCTCATGAGGACTTTTCAGGGTTGTTCTGTGGCTTTCAGTTGGTAGGATTTAGATTTTAAAAGTTCTGAGGCCGAAAAAGGAAGGCTTGGCTCTTATTGAAGCAGAATTGCAAGATTCTAGTTTTCACTCAAATATGGTCTCCTTCACTTCCCCTTTGTTGAAAATAGGCTCCATCATCATTCAATCAGCTCAGCAGAAAGCATTTCAATCTTTTCAAACATGATTTTTTTAAAGCTCCAGATAGGCACAACTTTCTTTTTACATTGGAAGCTCCAGAAAGGCACAGCTTCTCTTGTCATCAAAGCTCCAGAAAAGGCACAGCTTTGAACAGAATAATTTTTCAGCATCACACACATCTCTTCCACAATTTATTTTCCACCCAAAGTATAACCAAATGAGGTATTACACCACAAGACATCTTCCCCCACACTTAAGTTCAACAAGATCATGCAATTTTACTTCAAGAGCAGGTATGATAGGGAAAATTGGCTTGTAATGTGGCTAACCTAACAGGAAATTCATGGATACTAGGGGGTACAATGAAGGATAAATGTAAAGGTGGGCCATAATGAAAAGGATTATTTTGAAAAGGGGGCTTCAAACAAAATAAGTTCCTCAATCATTTAAAACACACGTACCCCAACCCTCATGTTTTGAAAGGAATAAATCAAATTCTGGTTAAAGCAAGCATGGTCTGGTTCTCTCAAGAAATGAGGTGAATGAAAAGAATATGACAAAAATGGTTCAGAAGCCTCACAGGAAAGTTATTTCAATGATATAGACAGTGAAATATGGCATGGGTTTCAAAAATCAGTGTACTTTTCCTGAAATTCTAAAAGATTTGAACTTAAAAAGAAGTCATTTCAGCATTCATTTAAGCTCGGTTTCATGAAATAGATTGGTTCACTCATTGACATGGGTTTCAAAAATGGTATTGATAATCTTTTCAGCTCAAAAGTTTCAGAAACACACCACAAATTGAAAAATAAACACACAAAAATTTGAAAACACACAATTTTTTTTTTTTTTTTGAAAACAAACATTTTTATTTTTGAAAACAAACATCAAATAAAAATCCTATACTACAAAGGTTCCCTCCCCCACACTTAAACGATGCAGTGTCCTCGATGCATTCAAGTGGATTTAACATGTAAGCCAATTTTCAAATTAATCACAACATCAAGAAAGTGTGAAAGAGAGGTACAACCTGATTTATTCGTAATGCAATATTGAGTTAAGCTTCCAAGTGTTGCACTCTGAAAACCTACAAATAAAAGAATAAAACATAAGATATTTATTGAAAGAAATAAAAATAGAAATAGGATGAGAATAGAAGGATAAAACTTGGTTTAATCCCCCAAGTGGGCCCTGGGTTTTGACTGCCTCCAGTGGGGCAGTTGTAATTGGTTATCCCCAATCTGATGGTGGGTGAGGTTTCTTTGATTTGAACCACCACATGTGGCTCTTCCCAGCTTTCATTTCATTGTTCTTGTTGAGGAGGACTCCATAGATAGAGTACACCAGATCCACCCCCTTCGCAATGTTGTACACTGTGCATGGTGGGGGTAGGATAAAGTACAGAGCCTCCTCCTTCTTGGGTTCCGCATGAACAACATCATCTTTAATATCTAGTGGTTGATGAAGGTATGATACATCTGGGGAAAAATCAAAGGGAATGTCAGAGTTTAATTCTATTTGAAAAAAATTAAAGCATGAAGAATCAATATCAAATTCTTCCCTTTCAAAGTAAGTATCTTGTGTCTCATTTTCCACCAAAAAATCCACTTTGATCTTCTCTTGTGCTCCCTCCATTAAATGTTCAACAGGTTTGGGGAGCTCTAGATGTTTCTCTTCAGATGCATATTCTCCCTCCAAGGAAATAGAAGTGTTGGATGAATCTGAAAAATTAAAACAAGGGGAGGTAATACTCAATTTAGTTTCAACAAAATCAAAAGATAATGAGTTTATGAAAAGATTAACTCCCTGATCTTGTTTGGCTTCAATTGGTTCTTCAATGGGAGGTGGCTCTTGGAGTTGAATTTCCGTAGATAGAGGTAGGTAGTCAGACTCCTCTATCTTCTCTTCAAATTCCACTGCTTGGTTGGTTTCTTCCTTCAATGTTGCTGAATCATCTACATTATGAGGAATAGTTGGCTCAAGAAGTTCCTCGCACTCATTCCAGAAGTTATCCAGATCCTTTTGATCTCCCATATGTATTTCAATTGCTAAATCTTCTTCGTCAATCTTATCCAACATTGATTGAGATGGGCTCAATGGATCTTCTTTTAATTTCATCAAGGCCTCCATGGGTTCTTCAACATGAAGGATTTGTGAGGATAATTCTTCCATCAATTGTTCTGGTTCTAGTTCTGGTTCTTGTTCTGGCTCCAGTTGTGGATCCTGGGATGCATGTACTTGTTCCGCTATCCACTGTATTGAGGTATCTAGGTTTTGAACTTTTTGACTAATTCTTTCAAATTGGGATTCAATATCCTTTTGAACTTCTTCTTCTTGGTGTTGTACATTGATCATTTCTGGATAAAAATCTGGAAAATACTCCTGAAGTTCAATTAATTCTCTTGCCAAACCCTCCAACACTGGGTATTCGAGGTTCTCTTTAAGGTTTTCAATGAGATCCTTGAATTCTTCCTCTATGATGATTTTGATTCGAGCTCCTCGAATTTGTCTGGCCAAGAAAGAAACTTTATAATCTATAGACCAAGGTGACTCAATAATTGGTTCTCGCACTGGTGGGTAATTGTTCCATTAATTAAAGAAATAATCGTTTGAAAACAACATGGTAAAAGATTTTTTTTTTAATTGAAAAAGTAAAATATTAACAATTATTTTGTGGCACTACCTCCCCGGCAACGGCGCCAAGTTTGACGCACGCCTGTCGTAGGGCATGGAAAAACAATTATTTCCTAAGTTAAAATGTAGTACCGTGGTTGACCTAGGATGTCTCCCGAAGAGGAGTGCACACAAAATGGTTTGTCAGTTTAAAATGGGGGTAAAAATGTTGTGAAAGGAAATTCGAAATTCAAATGATTGAAAAACTATGAAATTAAAAAGGGTGATTAGGTCGGGGTCGGTTTCCTAATTATAATGCTATCCTTGTTCAATTTAATTCAAACCTCTTCTTCTTAGTTGATTAAAGTGAGTTTCCACAATCGTTTCCTCTCACTTCCTTGGTGAAATTATTATTGTGAGAGAAAACCTTACCAAGATCTTGGTTTGGTCAACTCTCCTTCCATATGTAAAATAGTTGTATTGAATATCCTTAATTGAAATGGGCAATTCCCGATCGGGTTTTGTTTATCCCAAACAAACAAGAATATTCACTACACCTTTTACACGTACTGACGATCGTCGAGTACTTCACCACTAATTCCTGGTTTATTCCATCGTATATAAACGAGTTATTAGTGGAGGGAGATATTGATTATTTTACCAAGGCAAAAATCAATAACGGAATTAATATTGAAGAACGATCGCACTTGATTATAAAATCCGCTATAAGAAATTGAAAACAACTTTGAAGAAGAAAGAAATTTATTCAATTACGTCCAAGAACTCAAGCATTACAATGTAGAAAACCAACCCTTCCCCAATCACTCCAAAAGTTTACCCCACCATGGTAAGGGTAATCGAGTTGAATGGGGAAGAAGAAGGCATTACAAAACAATTAAAAAGAAAATAAATAAAAGAGAAAGATGAAATGTTCTCCTTCTTGGTGTCCCAGAAGGAATGGGGTGGAGAAAGGATGCTTTGAGAGGGTGGAGCTCTCTTCCTTTTATAGCCAGAATTCTTCCCCCGAATGTCGATGCGTTTTAGCCCCATTAAATGACATCTTCACGCCTTGATCCCTTCATGAATGTTGTTCATAATTCCCTTGGACGTGTCCCCTCAAAATGTCAGCGGATTTGGACATGTAGTCCGAGAGTTATGACCGTTTTACTATGATCATTTATTCTGTCCAGTCAGACTCTCCAAAACGAAATCCTCCGGATTAAGGTGATTTAATGGCCCCATAAACGGCCAATTCACTCGGTGCGTCCTTCATTAAAGATGCTCCAAAACTCCTTGTGCGTCCACCTACCTAATTTCACAAGCTTTGGGCCCACAGTGGTTGAGTTATGGATCCCACATCAAAACTAGGCAGAACTGAAAACAGTTTTCTTGATCCAATTTGTGATCTTCTTTTGAGCTTCCATATGGCCGATTCAGATTTTGGTCCAAATATATTAAATTCAGCCCTAGATGTGTAGACTCTGAAAAAGAAAGAATTTCTCAATTTGGATCAGTGTAGATAATGTTATGGCCAATCTACCGAAATAATTTAAAACTGTTAAAAAATCCAAAATGGCCAATTTTTACAATTCAGCTCAAAATAACACCATTATCATAAAAATGAAACAATTCATCTTAGAAGAACAATTTTGTGGGTTTAAAACAATGATATTTAATATAAATTAATTGAAAATATTTGCTCTATCATGCAACTCCACCATCTTCAGTGAATTTTCCCCATCCCCCAGTTTCCCCACTTGCGCGCAATCCGTGGTTCGTGCGCGCAATACCATGCCATGTGCGCAAAACCTTGCACGTAATACCCTCTTCGCGTGCAATACCATTACTCCAATTGTGCGCTGTCCCGGTGTTTTGCGCGCAAATCGTCCCTTTTGCGTGCACAAAGCCGAGGACCCCTCACCTTGACGCCCCTTGGCTACCCCCTGCATCGGCACCTGATGTCTCCCCTGCCGGGCATGCGTGCCATGCATTGTTTTCCCGCACGGCCTTCCAGGCTCGTGCGAAGTAACCTCAAGGTCCCTTGGTCCGTGTTTCCCATTGCGTTGCTTTTCCTTATGCTTCTCCGCATAGGCACGCTAACGTCTATTGCTTCTTCGCATAGCCACGCTAACGTGGAGCCCCCGGTGGTTTTCCCTGCAGCCCCCCTTCACTACGGCCTTGCCGATGCATTCCCTTCCACAAAAGGTAGAGGGTGTTGGGTATGTAAGCCCTAGGGGTGTGGAGAGAACCCACATCGTCCAAGCTGCAGGATGTTAAACTGCTAAGCACCTCGTCTTTAACACAAGACGTTAAACTGTGGTCTGACCCTGTGCTTCGCACGCAGGGTCCCCCCAGCTCGAACATTTTTTACGCCCACTCGTCTCCACGGGAGTGGACTCTACCTCACATGGAATGAGATCCTCTTTTTCGGAGTGGCGTTTGTTCGCGGGGGAAGGGCTTCCTCAGAGCGTAAGGCCCTAACCTTTCTTGCGGATGATTGCACCTGTGCATCTCCGTACTTCCCCCCTGCCAAGGCCAGTGGAGTCCTTTTCCCACTGCGCTTTGTCGCACCACGGGCCTCCAACCTGGAGTAAGCCCCGACCCCAAGGGCTGCTAACCACACGTAAGCCCCTATTTCCTCTTTGGTCCGCTCAACGTGTAAGCCCCATTCCACTTCTCACGGACGCACCATTCGCAACGTGATCGTCTGGTCCCTAGTGCCTCTTGTTTCCCACACCGAGCATGACTCACGTGGGATTAGAGTGCACATCGACCATGAAATCTTCCTATGGGCCGCCTCAGAGCGTAAGCCCCATCCCAGCGAACTACGTGGACTTTGATCTGTGCTAATTCATGGTACGTAGGAAGCCTCCACGAGGTTCAAGCCCACCACCCGGTTGTCCCGACCTCTCCATGCTAGTTCCCTTACCACCTTGGGCTGCCTCAGAGCGTAAGCCCCAAATCTCCCGTCCTGTATGATGTTAAACTGTATTCCTTCCCGCGTGACGTTAAACTATATCGCGTCCCGCATGACGTTAAACTGTATCGTGTCCTACATGATGTTATACTATATTCCGTCCCACATGACGTTAAGCTATATCCCCCCTCTTGGGCCATTTCAGAACGTAAGCCCCATGCTTCACTCCACCATCCATCCTGATCCTTACCAGGGCCGCCAAATCCCGGTGAGATCATGCCACCCTTTCACACTCCATGTTATACGGGAGGCCGCCCATGTGCTAGCCCCAACATCGGTGTTCCCCCCTAGGGGTCATTTAACCTGATCCGTCTCTGCAAGACATTAAACTCACGACATACCCCGTGTTAAAAATGGGAAGCTGAGGAAAACCTCAGATGGTATACATTCCTCACGTTCGATGTGGGATGCCTCGGGCTTCCGCACCCTCGAGAAGCCCTGCGATGAGGGACCAAAGACTGACATGCCGACGATGCCCCAACATGACCATTCTCCTCACCGCAAGTTGCTGTCCCAATAAGACCCCTTGGAGCGTCTTGATGGAAGCAGTGTAATTAACTGGCATCCATGTAGATATGGCTCCGGGAATGAGCTTCACGAATCCGTCTTAAATCTACGAGGGACACCCGGTTAAGGTGACGAGCTCCGAGGAGGAATCCACGAAGGGAAGAACCGACATCCCATCATCCCGGTTTTGATCAAGGAGCAGACGTCCCTGAACAAGGAATGGATGCCGCCTGCCTTTGGAAAGCGGGAATGCGGGGCCACAAGCAGCGTGTCCTCCCCAGAAGACGGACGCGCGCGCCCCGGCGAAAGCATCAGAGACAAGCATCCTGGCATTTTTTACATTACTATTACATCATTTCAAATATAAACAACATAATAGTATTACACATAGAGGATAAAAAGTTTTAGTATCTTGGGTAAACTAGGACCACATATAACAAATACTACATCAACCATAGACATTTATTTAATTTCTTCTTCACTAGCTTCTTAGTGGAACTTGTCCTCTCCTTAGTACATGTAGCCAACTGAGGATATACATCAAAAGTGGTGAGCTAGAATCCTAGTAAGAGGATAAATAAGAACAATATATCATGGGGTGAGCATAATCATAACATAGGCAAAATATCATGAACATGAGAGGAGCATAAATAAAAGAATTGAAATGTGGAAATGCATAAAAATGAAACATCATGTATTAGTGTTTAACTACCACACATACATGTGTAACAAGCTAGAATCTTGTTCACAAATCATTTCACATTTACTCATGAGATTAATCACTTTACCCAATTCATTGGAGAACTATATAATTCTTGGCGCACCCATCACATTTAAACATTCATATTGCGCTATATAATTCCGGGCGCACCCGTCACATCATAACATTATCATTTATCATGCATTACACAATGAAAATATAACATAAATTAACATAACTAACCAATGAAAAGGAATGGGTTTCATCTCATAATAACACATTCATAAACTTTTGGTTCCCAAAAGAAAGAGAGAACAACATACTTGATACAAGAACGATCAACCTTGAATGAGAGGTAAGAGTTGCGTTATTAAGAGAAGAGTTCTTTCAGAAAACATTTGGATTGACATAAACTTCATTAGAAAACATGTATATCCCAGAAAACGAAATACAATGGTGAAAAATTGATCTTTAAGGAACGACCATATCAAAAATGGAGTGAAAGAGGTAGAACCTGAAGGATGAAAGTTGGTTCGAGAATTTCCCCTTAACTTGTACTCGAATGCCTCCTTCTCTTTAATGTCCTGTATAATGACATTGTATTCTTTAATTAAAAATTACAGAAACTTTTATACATTAATAGGTTTCATTATGGTTTCATTATGTCATATTATTTTCCTTTTTATGACTTATAGAGTTTAAAAACATTGTTCGAGGATGTTTGTTTTCATGGTTTTCTTGAGTGGTTCACTTGTTTTCTTAAATTGAAGTTTGGGTAGATCATGGGTAAACATACAGAACTGATATTAAACGATATTAATGATATTACTGGAGCTTAAATGATTTTATAATGAATTATATTAGATCCACGTGGATGAAACATTAAATAAGAATTTAATGATGGTTATTTGGGTTAATTTGAGCGGTTTTTGGATCACAACGAACTTGTTTTAACTTTTCACATAGTAATATGTCCATTGGTTATTTACAGAACTTAAAATAGAACATAATACATATAAAATATTCTGGTTCAACCATAAAAATGGTTTTATGACCATATCTGAAGGTAGAAATGGAAGTAGAGAGCATGTCGTTTTGGAAGGTGATAAATTAACACCTCATGAACAACATTCTCTTTAATAAAATAAAAGGAAGAGGGAAAGGGTGTGGGGTGATATAATATCCCATTAGAATAATACAATTACAGTATATGTATGATGATAGAGTTACAAAACAATTTGGATGAATATAGGTGGGGATAGATCAAGAAAGGAACTTGAACTTGAAAGGAAATTAAAGGAGAAGAGGGAAGGAAATTACCTCTTAAATATTCCTCTTGAGATCCTCTTCAAGGAAGCTAGGATTGGTATTTTGATGAGACCATAAGCTTTTGGAAGTGGGGGAGGGGATATGGAAGGTGTTTGGGCAGACATTATTGAAGGCTCGGAGCTTGAGATATGTGAGTAAATGTGGGAGTGAAGGGTGGCTTTTATAGTGGAGGGGAGAGGGGTTTCATTAATATAAAATTCATTAGTTTAGTAATTTCTCCTAAGACAAAGAATGGTGAGTCTTGAATGGCCAAGAATAGTAATTTTATAATGTAATCCCAAACCAAGTTGGCTTACATCAGCATAACATCATCGATGAATTAATTAATACATTATTTAGCATTTATTGTGAATCATCAGATTCTACTATTCATAAAAAATTCAAGTATCTCAGAAAAATCCCAAAAATTTACCCCAACCATTTTTCAACATGTATAATCCAAAAATGTAGCCCATTTCTCAAAAATAATTTTCTAAATAATATTAATTTAATATTTATTTCAAATCACAAAAAACAGATTTTAAGATTAAAACTGATTTTATTTTTCTTTCCAAAATTACATAGGGTCTTATAAAATTATCTAAAAACTATTAGACATTGATTCAATGAATTTTAATGAAATAAATATTTTTTAAAAATTAGTTAATTAATTATAATTAATTATTTATGACTTACAAAATACCAAAACGTTTACTAAGGTCAAATTGTCACTTTCTAAGATTTCTAAATTTTATTTAATCATTCCTAGGGAATGTTACTCTTATGTTCGATGATTTACTATTCATAAGGGTCATATTAATATTCATAAGGGAATTTTACTATTCATAAGGGTAGGTCACTATTCACCAAAAATTATTTTTGTTTCATTAGACTCCAAAAATCATCTTGAACACAACCGTGTGTGTCGGATTTTCAAAATTTCAAACATAGGAGTGAAAAACTTATGTTTAAAGGTCACTTATCACTTAGTAGTTCATTATTTTGCGTTTTCATGTTATTTTATGACATAAATATAATAAGGGGATTTTCCATTGAAAATCTTTGGGTCGTTACATGTATTCCCATACATGTTCCTAAGTTATCAAGATATACTCATCTCATAAATGAGAGAAAAATACCACAAATGTAACACCACAAAGGTTGAAGCACCAAACATGTAACAACACGATGATAGAAGTACCACACAGGTAACACCACAAAGGCAACGCCAAGAAGGTAAAAGTACCACGCAGGTAACGCCATGAAGACAACACCACGAATGTAGATGTACCACACAGGTAACACCATGAAGATAGAAGTACCACATAGGTAACACCATGAAGATAAAACCATGAAGGTAAAACACTCAGCTCACAACCATGTATAACTTAAGTACAGAAGTACATATGATTAGACGTAAGCTGGATCATATTATTCTTTTAAGAGGCACTACTTCTAACCAACACAGTATCAGTATTTTCTGACCCACATAGGATCTCTGAGCATTGATCTGCATAGGATTGATAAGTTCTAAGCCAAGAAGGATTAATAGATGCTGCCCAACATAGGATTGATGTTTTTTCATCACATTACAGCCATCCATATGATTTCTTTCACTCGGTGTGCTCGAGCTCTGTAGAATCTACCCCTCAAGATATCGTTCGTACCTCCATCACCACTAGGCTCCCCAAAGGAGTAACTAAAAGGACTGACATATCATAAGGGATACAACGAGATAAATAACATGTAAATCGTACACCCGGTCTATAAATTATAGGCATTTTAGTTCTGAGGGCCTGGTTGGATTCAAGTTTGATCCAACTTTTCCATACTCCCACATTCTCCCAAACTCAAGTGGATTATACTAAGATAAATTTCATTCTCCAAGGATCCAACATAATATATGGTTTGTCAAACGGATGCCTGAATTTCAAGATATGGCCCATTAAGCGGAACCGGTCCTGGTAGGGTCCGGGTAAGGTCTGACCCTGTCTGTGTCGACCTGACCTGGTCTGGGTTGACTTGACATGGTTCTGGATGACCCAGATAGGCGGTGATGTAGCGGGCTTGACACTCTAGGCTTCAGCGTGGCTCGCAATGCTGTGGCCTGGCCTGGCCCACAAGGGTGCGGCCCGCAGAGCTCGCGGGGCCTGGCCCATAGAGGCATGGCCCGCTGAGCTCGCGAGGCCCAACCCATAGAGGTGTGGCCAACTGGGATTGCTTGGCGCAGACTACATAGGGGCGGCCCGCTGGGCTCGGGCAGCCCGGACCGCGATGAGGCACGACCAGGCTGGAGTGGGGCCCACGCAAGCTGACATGGTGGGTGAGACCCCCGATCTTCCCAAACAGTCAAGCGACCATTTGGTTCGTAGAGTAGCAGCACCACATGGGCGCCTCCCGGTATTTGTGGAACCCGTTGGAGGTGCAGGTTCCGCCACCTTCGTGGCTTTGATCCACAAACTACTCTGGAGGCGTCTGACGGAGCATCGCCTAACGTCTGTTTGCGGTCGACCGGTGTCAGCCACTACTGCATGTTGCAGCATTGTCACGGCCCCCTTCTCCAATGGTGTGTGATAGCGTGCCACCACTTCCTTCGTGGCCAGATTTTTCTGACTGCCACCATCACCCATCGGGGCTACGACCACAACCTTCTCCACTGGCGGTGCGCGACAGCGTGTCACAATCTCCTCTGTTGTCGGCCGTTGCGGGATGCTGCCATCATCCGGCATTCTGGGTTATGTCCAAACTGAATTAAAATGCTCATTAAGAACACATCAATTTCAAAAAAGGATGAGGGTTTGGTCCTTTTTTGTTTGGCATGCTCCCTCCACATTAGCAAGGTAACATGAGGGTGATAAATAAATTCTAAAATCTATTGAAATTTGTAAAAGTCAAATCCCTACCTCAAGAAAGATGGAGAGAACCAGAAATTGAGGATGTGTGTCGGTGTTCACTGTCTCCAAAACAAGTCGCTAACATTGCCTCTCACGCGTTATCCTTTAGTTCATGATTTGGCATCACCCGTCATTGCCCTCTAGAACCAGCTTCATCATCCAAGGTTGGTGTCTCATCACATTATTAGCACACCTCGTTTCTTTGTGAAGTTGTGTCATTAACTCTCCCCAAGTTCTATATAAATACGAGATGGGGAGGGTGAGAAACACTCCTAGAATTTTTAGGGTTCATTTAATAGTAACCTTCATAAATTATAATGACATTCATACATAGTATTTGAAGAGTAATTCCATTTAGTGGCTTGACACATAGTTGGTCCCACCTTAGGGATTTTCTCCCCCGAAATACACTACATAGACTAAGAAAAAAATGGGGTACTGAGCATGAATCTGAGCCTCCCACTCCCAATTTCTCTCGTAGAGGTTCCCGTGCTACCAGCGAATGAGCACCCAAGGTATTAGCTGTCCATGAAGTAATTTCTCTTATCGATCCACAATCTCTACTAGAACCTCTATAAACAATGACTCATCATTAAATTATAGCTCGATGTGGTCATTTATGTGATATGGGTCATGCGCATATCTCCCCAGCTGGGATATGTGGAGGACATCGTGCACCCTCTCCAACTGCAGTGGAAGTTCCAAGAGATATGCCACCTCACCTATACTCTAAACTGTCAGAAATGGTTCGATAAACCTCAGTGATAACTTCTCGCCTCATCCAAGTCACTATTAACCTCATCGATGTGAGACCCGTAGGAAGACATGGTCTCCCTCCTCGAACTCCTAAGGTCTATGCCTCCTGTAATCATAAGGATTATGTCTACTCTGTGCAGTCTTCATCTGATCCTGGAAGATCTGCACCTTCTCAGTGGTATATCATACCAAATCTGGACCCATAAGTGCGGACTCCCCTAGATCAGTCTAGCATAGAGAAGATTTCGATGGTCATCTATATAAGGCTTCAAATGGTTCCATACCGATTGTGGAGTTAAAACTTTTATTGGGTGTGAACTCCACCAAGGTTAAGTGATCCTCCCAACTACGACCAAAATCTAGGACACATGCACAAAGCATGTCTTCCAGCGTCTGAATGGTCCACTCTGTTTGACCATCCATATAAGGATGAAATGCGGTGCTCAAATGTTGCTGAGTCCCGAACACCACCTACAATCCCTTCCAAAACCAGGAAGTAAAACGTGTGTCACGATCAGAGACGATCATCGATGAAACCCCATGAAGTCTCACAATCTCATGTACGTAGAGTTATCCCAAGCCCTCTACTGATCCATGCTCTCAGATTGCTAGAAAGTGGGATGATGTGGTGAATTGGTCAATGATCACCCAGACGGAGTCATGTCCCCTGGACGTACATGGATGCACTGTCACAAAGTCAATGGAGATACCATCCCACTTCCTCTCTGGCACCTCTACTGGTTGTTCTTGTCCTACTAGAACATGAGGCTCAGCGTTCACTTACTAGAAAGTGAGGAATCATGAAACATACTCTTCCACTTCCTTCTTCATCCCTGGCCACCAGTGCTAACACTGAAGGTCCTGGTACATCTTCACCACACCAGGATGTACCGCCAGTGGGGATTTATGGAACTCACTCAACACCTCCTCCCATAGCACCATTGGTACCATGGTATGTCCTCTAAAGAGGTTGACATTCTCCCCAACTTCAAAAACACTGTCAGGTTCCTGTCCTAATGATATCTAAGGACGTCGAGCCTCATATTCAATGTCCCTAATTTGTTCCTCCCAAACTCACGGAAGAAGTGGGGGAGTGACAGTAATAGACTGGAGGTAAGCTACTCCATCCATATCAAAAAAAGATATCTGAAACACACCTAGATGCTTTGTCCCCTCACTCAAAAAATGTAGACCATACCTCTTGCGGAGTGCATCTGCTACCATGTTCCCCTTCCCAAGAGAATAGAATATCTCAAAGTCATATTCTTGGAGGAACTCTATCCATTTACACTATCTCAGGTACAGGTCCTTATTTGAGAAGATATACATGATACTATTGTGATTAGAGTAAACTGAATTTTTTTTCCCATCAAGTAATGTTACCAAATCTTCAAGGCGAAGACCACTAATTCAAACTTTAATTCATGGGTAGTGTATTTCTACTCATGTTTCCTCATCTTTCATGATCCATAGGTGATCACTACCCACACCTTCATTAGGACTCACCCTTTTCCGGTCCCTGATGTGTCATAGTAGACTACATACCTAACTCCCTCTTCTAAAAGCCTTAAGATGGGGGCACTCATTTGTCTCTGCATCAGCTCTTGATAACTCTACATGTATTTCTCCATCCATATGAAGGGTTGTCCCTTCTTTTTCAGTTCAGACAAAGGTTTTGAAACATTGGAATGGTCAGGAACGAATATTTGGTAGTATCTAGCCAACCCCAGGAAACTACACACCTCAGCCACACTCCTGGGTGGCTCCAAAGAAAGAACAACCTCTATCATCGTCAGATCCACTATAAATCCAGCCTCAGAGATAATGTGTCCCGGAAAGTGGACCTCTTGTATCCAGAACTGGCACTTCAAGAGATTACCGTAAAGCTGGTGCTCTTAGAGTGTATCCAAAACAATCTACTGATGATAGGAATGCTCCTCGTTCATCACTGATAATATCAAGATGTCATCAATGAATACCACCACAAAGTGATCAAGCTATGAATGAAATATACAGTTCACATGTCCCATGAACTCAACTGGGACATTGGTCACACCGAATGGCATAACCAATAACACATAGTGGCCATACCCGCATTTAAAGGTCATCTTCTACACATCCTAAACTCATAACCAGAGCTGAATATAACCTGATCTGAGGTTTATCTTTGAAAACTAAGGAGATCCCTTTAGTTGATCAAAATTATTATAAATCCTATGAAGTGGATTCATGTTTTTCATGGTCACCTAGTTGAACTGTTGATAGTCCTCACATAGTCTCAGACCCCCATATTCCTTCATAGAGAACAAAATTGGAGCTCCTCATGGAGAAACACTGGGCCTTATGAACCCCTTCCTCTGTAAGTCCTATAACGATACCGATAACTCACGAAGCTCTATAATATCCATCCGATATGCTAGGGTATATATCGGTTTCATCCCAGCATACAAGTGATGTAAAAGTCTGCCTCTCTGTGATGAGGTTGTCCTGGAACATCGTTATAGAAGACATCAATATATTGGTCAAACACTAAAGGATAACTCAGAATATAAACATAAACTACCCCGAGGGTATGGTTGTCCAACTGATGTGTGATCTGTTACACCCTCTTCTGGGTAAGTCCATCCTATGCTGCAAAGGTTCCCTTCTCGCTGGTGAAGGATAACCTGGTCCCATCCTCATAGACACACCACACTTTGTGCCTAATATAGTCAATCTGGGCATGGACTATGGATAATCATTCAATACCCAAGATTACATCTTAAGGCATCGAATCCAGTACTAGAAGATATTAGCTGATGCTCTTGCCTCCTATAGTAAGATCACACTGTTGGCACCAGTGTTTACATATTGAATCCCTACCCTTATGATTCTCTAGCACTATGGATCGAGCCAACGGCTCCACCAGAATCTTAGAGCTCTGAAGTATGGTTTTGGAAATAAAATAGTGACTGGAACATGTTTCTATAAGTACTATAGATAATGTGTAGTAGACACAAATCCTACCTTTAATCATCACCAGAGTGTCATGGTCGTAGGTCTCCACTGCTTGGAGCAGAGCTCGTCCCTATCCACCTTCTTCCTGTGGTAAGGGTGGACCACCTGGATGTGGTGGCAATAGAACCTAGAATCACCACACACCACCTATTTCACAACCTTATCCAATTCCACATCATTTTACTGCATATATACCTCCCTAATTGAATCATGGCCTCTGAATCGGTGGTCCCTCAACCGTCTTTTTGTCGTCTGTTCAATAGGTCGGGCAGTCATGAGCCATGTGAACCTGCCCACCGCACTAGTAGAAATGCCTGCTCCTAATCTTCCATCTTTTTTCTCGTGATCCCCACACCACCGAAACTATATCCTTAGCTCATCCACCATAATTTCTAGCCCGCATGGGCCCCTGCGTCATTTTTCTACTACCTGCTGCAGAGGAATTTGCTACCTGACGTCCGACCTATTGATATTGTTTTGGGAGCTCGATATTGTTAATTATTTCTCATCAAAACATGCCAATGATTCATTATAATACAAAAAAGAATTTGAGATGTCTCCTAGGTAGTCTTTATAGTATACTAGTGAGATTATATGCTTTTATATGTATATAGATATGTATACCCCATGTTTCCTATTAGAATATTTCAATGATATTCCTATGCAATTTTCTCCAATATGTTTTAAAAACTTTACAAGATGTGTGTGGGAGTACAAATCTAACTTTCATTATATACCATCATATAATAATGGTATTATTCAATAAAAACATGGATTTAAGCCTTATCTTATATGGGAGAGGGGTTATGAGCCTACTCACATCTTTTATTTGGAATTGAGATATGATTAAATTATTTTCCAATGGTGAAAATCATATGATATTCTTCCCTAGATGATACTAGTAAATGTATATATGATTCCTATGATGCCACCATTTTTTTTAGTATTTTCTACTATGGGATAGAGATATGATATTTCTATTAATTATCTATCATGAGGCTATGATGTTTCCCCATTGGGGAATGTTAATATGGGCCAATTAATGTTGAAATATGGGTTTTTATTCCTAAGGAAATCTCCTACTAGGGTTCCTAGCATAGTTTTCATGATGAGAGTCTCCGTGGTATCTCTATCAGTATTATAATGAGGACATAAGGCCATAAAATTTTTATGGTAATAATGATTGGGGATAAGATCTCTCTTAAGATGATCATGACTACTAGTGTGGATCTGATCAACATCTGGATCTTCCTCCCTATGATAAGGTACATTCTTATTGTTTAACATCATGGAGAGGAGCGGTATGTGATTGTAAGTGATGAAAGGATCCACTTTATTCATCACAGTTCATCATTGGGTTAATATACTATATAATTTCAAGTACATGGTAATCTCTTGTGTATTTTCAATGGTCTATATAGTACCATTCACATGTAACTCACATAGTAGTGAATTCATTAACTGGAATTGAATGGGTTGATTATGTGACACCATCCTTTTTAATATCAAGACACAACTATTTTGGAGGCCATGGAATATTTTTATTACTTCAAGGATGATATTATTTTTGGATCAAATATATTTCAATATGGGTTTTCGAAATCATGAAGAGGAACTACAAATATAAAAATGAAATCTGTCAGTGAAATATTAGACTCAAGAAATTTCATGGTCACTCCCTGTTATATCTAAAGAATTAATATCTAGTTTACTATTTTTTTCATGTATACCCTGATATGAATATGTCCCTACCTTTTTTGAGTCATTGTGGGATTTAATTCAAGAGGAATACAACCACTATGAATTTTCTAGTGCCACATTGGATTGCATGTTAGTCGTAGGGTGGGTGTTCAATCTCATTATGAACTATTTAGGCTAAATTACGTCATAATTTTAGAATATATTATATATTCATTGCAAATATTCTTGAATAATTCCCAAATATTAGTGAAATAACTCTTACCTTGGTGCTAGTGACTTGATAGAAATCATTAATATAAATAATCATCTATGTAGATATTAGATGGTTCCTGTGTTTTTAATATTAATCAATGATACTGTAATTGTAAAATTATGTATTAAAGCCCCAAAATCGAGAACACATAAATTTAACATAATTTAGGGAGGCATTATGTGTTTATGATTTGGGATTAGACTTGTATGGAGGGGTTTATTTATATCCTTTTCAAATGAATCATAACCTATATAGTTCATTGAAACATTCCTGGTCACATCATACCTTTTTTGTTCTTGTGAAAAGGAAAATCAGGGTTCAATTTAACTTCATACATCCATGACTCCTCTCAAGTATTTAAGAGTTGGGTGTAATGTACATTTAGTAAAAAGGTAACTAGAAATATTTATAGTGGTATTTCACATGTGAAGTCCATTCAAGTTGACCTCAAAGGGAATATGGCCCTAATGGGATGAATTTTATCCACAAGTAATATGGCATTGTATTTGGTTTTTCATGGATATTATGTATATATCCTATGTTGGAGGACATGGTCTCATCTAGAATATTAACTAATGGGGAAGGTTTCTAGATAACATGGATCGATTGATAAATATATGAAAATTACCTAAAGGGGTTATTGACCTCTATTTGTGGGAAATATTTCATTGAGAATATTTGATAATGAAGATATGTGAATTTTGGATGATTAGTCTGAAACTCATTGAGGTTTCCTATGTATCCTGGTAAAAATGAATCAAATTCCACATAGTTCAATTTTAACATCTTATGTTCTTTTGAAAAAGTAATTCCTAGATGTTTTTTGTCATGGGATAAGGACTTCTTTTCTTAAAAGGGAAAAACATGAGCGATTGAGTAGGTATTATACAATATGGATTTGTAGATATATTCATATCTAGGAATATGTACCATTTATGGAATATGTAATGCATGGAAGGTGTCCCTTTAAGTAATATTTCAACAAAGATATAGTTACTTAGAGATATATTAGAGATTACTCAATGGGGATAAAATTACTCTTCAAACCAATTAATTATTGTAGTGGTATAATTAAGGTGGGAATGATTTATTAGAGCTTACTCCTGAGGAGGAGGCCCATCTGTAGGTTCTTACATCATGTTGGGTCATGTTTGGGTAGTGAAGGATGATTTCACTCATGAGAGACTTGTCCACATTAAGAAAACATATTGGGGATTAATTATTGGGGATTCTTAGATAAGGGTATGACTCATTGAATGGTAATGTTTGGTTTTCCTTGATGATGACATCATTTGGGATTAAACCTATAAATATTCCCTAAATACTGCCCATGATATAAGGGAGAATTAAGACTTCTTATGGATGGATACATGCTACCCAAATATAGATGTCCCCAAATTATTGATGCCACATTCCAATGAAATAATTACAATTATTATGGTTATTTCTTAAACCTTGAAAGGATTCACATACACACATGGTTCATTGATTAGAATCAAGAGCTACAATGAGTTTCTCGATCCAAGAGAGACCACTCTAGTGTCAACATGATAGTGAAACTAATTATCAATAAAGTAAAATATTGTGATTACCCTAAGGGATGTACCTATCTGGGATGATAATTATTTAGAATCATTTTATCAATTGAATATATGATTTGGGTGTAAATTCTAGTATGAATTCCTAATAATTTATGTTTTCTTGTTTCAAAGGAAACTATGAAAGTTAGATGCTTGAGTAGGTGAGTGAACTAATGGGTGGGTTCATCCTTGAAATTAGTCTTTATATGATTCCCTATTTTATATTCTAATTTAAGGAACTTCTTCCAAATATAGTTCCTAGTGAGTTGGCATGACTTCACCATACTAAATAATTAATTGAATGTATTAGATTTTTCAATCATTGATATGGGATAAAATGATTCTACATCACTATAACAAGACATAACAAATTTCTCTAATTTTTACACTAAAGGGATAATAAAATTGACAGTTCCGCTAAGGGAAAAATATATAGGCCTTTCTATTGTTGTAACGTGTCTCTACAAAGTCCTTTAGGTGAATAAGTCTATAGTATGAAATTTAATAAGTTTCCTCCAACCATGTTTTATTGAAATATAGAACAAGTGGTATTCTATAAATTTGTTAAAGTTATAACCCTTTTTAGATGAATATAACCTTAAATTCATTTAATTCACATAGTTTTTGTCTCTAAAATGTTTCTTTAAGTTGTATTGGAGGCTATGAGGGTGGAACTAAGTTCCACATCATTTAGACAAAGAGTTTTTAATATGGATACCTTGGGTATAATATAGATAAAAATATCTGGACCTAGAAGAAAGGAATTGTGGAGGAAGGAGGAGTTTACTAGTTATTCATGTAAATGGATCGGAATTACAACAGGAAATATTAGTATGTAAAGATAGGCATGAAAAAATAGTGTATGCTAGGAAACTAAGGTGAACTGTGAGTATTCTCCTAGGAACCCTCCACATTATTGATAATTTCCCCTTACTTTTTTAGATATGAATAACCAACCGTCGATGTTAAAAATATTGTGTATCAACTTAAATTTCGGGATTGATTTTAATTTAATTATTATTTCACTGGATTTTGTGAAAATTATTATTAGATTAAAATGTTGATATCTCTATCATCCTACACTATTTATAAATGTTCATGCCTATGTATCCATGATTTATTATATGTAACTCCATAACCATGGTTCTCCTCACATGTGTGCAAATAATAATAATATGAAGGATGCATCTCTTAGGAGAAGTGAGGGGTTCAAGGATATATCAAGATGAAACCAAACCAATTAGATACAAAAGAGAGTAGGTGGAATATTAAAACATAACTGATGTTTTTGTTCAATGAGTTATTCAACATGGGTCTAGTGATAGTTTGTCATATTCTTGATAAACCAACCATTATAAAACTTCATGATCATGAGACATATATATTTTTTTAGTTTCTTCATCTTCATGATTAATTATTTGGTTTAATCAGATGTTCTGTAGTGATCACATAAAATCAATTAGTGAACAATAATGAAAGACAAAAAATTTACTGGATTATGTATGGATTATTTTTTAAGTACATGAATAATTAATTATATAAAATTAATATAAAATTAATATAATATTAAAAATATTATAAAAATATAATTTAAATAAATTTATCCATAATATAAATATCCCTGAAATTAAAATTTTTAGCTAGATCATTTCATCCATTATTTGAGTAAAGATAAACTAAGAGTAAAATTTTTAGTCATGAAATATTCAAGGACACATTTTAATTATCAAAGAGCCTTAATAAATAAAATATTTTTACATGATAATATTGGTACTGATTTTAATGTCTAGAGTCAGTTCAATACCATTTGGATTCAAGTGTTGTGGAAAAATGATTTGAGAAGTTCAGGACGAGGGAGTGCACTCAATGAATCATGTAACTCTTAGTTAATGAATTTGTAAGGAAACCACAAACGTAATACCTTCAAATAATTTTATTGTCTAGATTAAAGGTCATGATAGTGTAAATATATATCCTTCCCCAAAAATATCCACATGATAGGGTATTTCGAGTTCAATGGTGTGGCATATTAGAACACAATAAAAAATGGGAGACTATTACGAAAATAAAACTATTACAAATCACTTATTTTGGAATAAAAAAAATAAAAAAAACCTTTTTTATTTTATTTGTATAAAATTTCTAGTTATAAGAACATTAAATTATCAAAATAATTGATTCTGGATAAATACAATTGTATCATAGGTATTAATTTCTCAAATTGGTAAGGGGGATTTCACAAAATATTACACTATGAATTGATGTATAATGTTCTAGAGTCACATACCCTTAATGAATCTTATAAGTATGGTTGTGTTGCAATGGTTAATGTATTCCAAAAAAAATGGATGATGATATTGATGTATAATGTCACATGTTATCATTTATGACCCTTGATCTCCAAAAGGTGCATGTGGAAATGGATGCATAAATCATGTTTTCTAATTTTGATGATATCTATTAAAAAAACTCTATACATGACCCGTACAAAATCCCCAAGGAACCTTTCATGTGATATATTATATAATTAGAACCATCTATACCACATGTAGTATTTTATATATGTTGAATTGAGCTTTTAAACATCTTGGGTATTAAGATATTAGATGAGTTTCGCACAAACCACATTCTTATCATAATACCTCTAACATTATCTATTTTATTTCAGAATTATAATATGAATAGTACTAAGAAGTGTCCCTTACATATAATGTATTTCAAATTCCTAGAATATAAGGAAATTATGCATGAAAACCCCATTATCTTAATGATGAAAATACAATATAATAGAAAAGGGCATCAAAAATCACTCAATGTCAAAGGATTATATGAACAACCAAGTAAGGAAGAGGAATGTTCATATGTAGAAAAGGAAATAAGATTTAGAATATGTTTCACGTGGAAGAGATGTCCACTTGAAGAATAATTACTCAATAGTAAATAATTAAAGTGAAGATTCATGTGCATTTTTTATCTAGTGTAACCTATCTATATATTAAATATTTTAATGATCACATTTTTATCCAAATTTATAAACCAATTTTTTGAGTAAGGATTCCAAAAGTGAGGTGGATATTCTAAATTCCATAAAAGAAAGAATATATATCATTTCTATAGGAGACAATCATATTACATTGACAAAAGGACAAATTCTGGTATTGAATAATTATTATTATCATTTAAAAAATATTTTTTTAAAAAAAATTATGTATATCATGTTTAGATATGGATGGCCTTTATAGACTTTTGGGAATACAATATTATTTGTTTACAATGTTATAATCTGTTATGGTATGACACATATTAAAAATGGAAATTTTTTAATAGAATATGATAACTACTTTCTTAGAAATTAGTAAAAAAATATAGATCACATGTCATGTACCACATTTAGTTTTGGACTCATAAACTAGGTTATATAAATAAGAAAATTTTGACTACCTCATATTGACATTTGTATTTAGATTCTTTCTAACTAAACCCACTTTACGGATGTAGTTCTTATGTTTAATATAATATGACCTAGCCACCTTTTCGTGGAATGTTTCAAAGGGACACATGTATTATTAATATGGTACAAAAAGTTTTTTGTGGAACATTTGAAAACGAATATAGGGGTAGATAATCATACACTTGCACAATTACCGGTGACTTAAGTTGCTATGACCTTTTTTATATAATTAGTTGTACATCATAACCCCTAGATAAATTTATGTATCTCATGAATGATGTATAGAATAATATTTTTTCAATATAATGAAACATGAATAACATTTAGTTTAAGAATATCTTCACTATGAAATTATCAATAGTAAATATTATTTTTAAATTCTATCTCAAACAAATTTTCCTTATGCAATGCAGTGTAATGTTTTTTGTGAAAGGGAGAACTGCACCGTATTGGAAATGGTGAGGAAAACTATGAATAATTCATATAATTTATTATCCTTAATAGGATATTCATTAACTATTTCATCATATTCCCTAAAAAATGTGTCAACAAATGTAAAAATTGTTATTCCCTACAGGCTTTGGTAAGGAATAAACATGTTTTGTTGCAGATACATGTTTGGATATGCCATTAATTTGTAATGGTTTTCTCATGAAACAAATCTTCACCATAAGTCTATAATTATATCTTTATTATATATCCTATGAAAACTATTGGATATTATCTCTAAAAACCTTCAAATAAAGTAATTTTGGTTTGAAAACATCCTACCATTATATAGAAGGAACATATATTCAAAAGAGACTGTAGGAGAAAGATTGACATTGATAATATTGATAATCAAGATAAAAAATATTGATCATAGGATAAAATTTCTCTATGTCCCATAAAATGTGTTATTCTAGAGACCCAAGAACTATATACGAGAACAAAAAAATTAATAGAATTATATTGATATGTTTTTCTTATAACTAGTGATGGAGGCATGTTATTAGTTAGGAATGATGAACCTATTCTCTATAATGAGGCAATAACATTATTAGAAGATACAAGATGTAAATAATCAATGAATTTATTAATATATTATTTATACATGAAAAATATATAGGTATTTGTATATCTTATAGTTGGTGTAAATCCCATTATTTTTAAATGTTCATTCAAGTAAGGACTTGACCTGGAAGCTAATGTTAATACATCAAAGTAAATAATAGTGGATAATGGGTATATGATATATAAGGTGTTGATAATGAAGAGGCATTTTCAATAGATTCTATTATAAAAACCCTTAGAATTGTACTTTATATAAAATATTTGAATGATTATGATATTTTGAAAATGGATGTTGAAAAACATACTTTAATTTGGTCCTTATGAAAGATGTTTATATGACATGACAAGAAGGTTTTGTGAATCCACTAGATTTTCATAAGATATATATGTTTTATTGATTCATTTATTTGTTATAGAAAAAAACCAAGTATGTGATAAATCTATTAGATTGATCTGGAAAGAAATGTCTATAAGAGATTTAGTGGGAGTGCGGTAATTTTCTTAATGATATGTGTGGATGAAATATTAAAACATTTCAAATGATATACCAATATAAATTTTTCAGATATTATTGAAAATTGTTTATTTATGATGGGATTAGGTAAATTACCCTACATTTCAAGGTCCAAGATCATTCATAATAAATATAAGAGGCTGCATAGAGTATTTCTTGGTTAATGTTTTGAAAAAATATTAAAATAATTCCATATGGAACAATCCTATAGGGGATTAATACCAGTATCACATGGAATAGATATCTCTATAAAAGATTTTCCTCAAAAATAGAGGGGATAAAAAAGGATGATTAGTATTATATATGTATAATTAATAGGATCAATCATGTATACGATATTATATATCAGGCTTTATGTTTCCTACATCTTATCTATCATATGTATATATATAGAAGATCCTAGAGATATCCCTTAGATGGTAGTTAAAAATATTATTAAATATTAGTGGCATAATAATGATATATTGCAATATTATGAAGGATTTTAAGATCTAATCATAATGGGATATATATTATTGTTTTTAAATAGATCAAGATGATTTGAAATCACAATTGGAAAATTTATTTCCCCTTAATGGAGGAGTTTTGAGTCATAAGAGCTTAAACTAGGTCGTGGCTAGCAAATTTACAGATAGGTTTGAGAATAATGTGCATTCTAATATAACTACAGATGTAGTGTTGCTAGAAAACTCTATATACTATCTTAATTTTTCCCTAGAATTATATATTTTACCACGTTTTATTTTGATAATTCTGTAGTGGTGGCCCTCTCCAAGGATCCAAGGTCACTTCAATGGATGAGGAATATAATTTATAAGTATCACATCATTATGGTTTTTTGGGAAAGAGTGTGGTAATAGTAAGTATATTATTAACACAGGGGAACATGGGGGACTCATTGGACAATTCCATATCTAAAAATGATCACTAATATACATTGAAGAATAGTGTATTTAAAGTCATTAGCAATTAAAACTAGCCCTAGAGGGATTCATTTGGATTTATTGTTAGGTCGGATAGGGTAATGAGAGATTGTCTAGGGGGTGAATAGACCAGATTTAAAAAACATTAATCAAATAAATTAATTATCAATGTCAATTATTAAGGTTAATTAGCATAAAAAATGTAAATAATGAAAGGATGATTTATATTGTAGTTCAGTTGAAAGTGGTCCTACTCTACTTTTATACCTCTCTACTCGGTGAGAGATACATGTGCACTAAAAATGATTTTTAAAGGGGAATCATAACCCAATTCCAAAATCCTTTTCCAGTGGAGGGATAACCACGACACTGACTTTTGTGTGGGGAGTCACAACCCTTACAACCTACCTTTATATACTAGGAGTCACAATCCAAATAGTCTTGACTATAGATTTAGGGAGTCACAACCCTATGGTCCTGACTTTATTATATGGGAGTCACAACCCGAAGAAAAAGAATAAAAAAATGATTTTGTGTGAAAAAGTATAAGAAGAAAGATAAAGTGCGTGTGAGAGAAACGAAGTAGTGTTATAGACTCAAAACCAGATAAAAGGGAAGATAAAAATTAAAGCATAGGTACTATTTCTTGAGGTTTAGATCAGCATGTCACGTCAATGAAATTGTAGTCGAAGAAGAATTAATTCAAAGATTGTGAGAACGAGCAGGTGGTGAAGCAGAGTGTCACAGGATGTTGGAAATGCACAACAGGTTCAATGTTCATAGCACTTTCTCTTTTTTTTTGTATTGTACTTTTTCCTATAAGAGAGAATGATATATATAGAGAATAAAAATATATATCAGGTTTAGTAACTCTACTTCCTTAGGATATTCAAAATTCAATTAAGTTATGAGATCCCATAAATATCTCCATGAAAATAGCATCACGGTTTCCCTTTTATTCCTATAGAATAAATATGTAATAAAGGAATTCAAAATATTTTGAATAAGTATTCCAGTAAAATCTATAGAATAATAAAAGAATTGAATGATTCAAAACATAATTTTAAATCCATTAAAAATGATTTAAACATTTTCAAAATAGTTCCTGAAAACTAGAAGCAGATTTTGAAATTAAATTCAAAATTTTGAATTAAAACAATCTTGAAATGTCCAAATTTATTTTTAAAATGCGTTGAAAAACATTATTAATTTTTCTCTCTAAATATAGCACCAAAAATATTAAAAAACCTTTTATGACGACCCTTATATTTGATGATAATTTTTCACAAAAAAAATCGCTAAAATTAATCCATATATTTGTAGAAAATAAATTTTTTAAACAAATTGCGTGGAATGAAAAGTAACTTTGGAATGAACAGAAACTTTGGAGTGAACAGTAACTTCAGAGTGAACAGTCACTTCAGAGTGAACAATAAATTTGGAGTGAACAGTACCTATGGAGTGAACAGTACATATGGTTTCCAAACCTACCTTGTGAAAAGAACAATAACGTAACATAGGGTATGAACATTAACATAACGTAGGGTATGAATAGTAATGTAACTTCTGTTATTAACAGAAAACTGTACTTTTGTGAGATAAAAATGAACCATACTTTTGTGAGATAAAAATGAACTATACTTTTGTGAGATGAAAATGAAACATACTTTTGTGAGAGAAAAATGAACCATACTTTTGTAAGATAAAAATGAACCATACTTTTGTAAGATAAAAATGAACCATACTTTTGTGAGATAAAAATGAACCATACTTTGGTAAGAAAAAAATGAACCATACTTTTGTGAGATAAAAATGAACCATACTTTTGTCAAAAATCTGGACAGAATGTTTTGACAAACTTCAATGAATTTTTTAGGGCTCATAATAGCAGATTAAGACTTTGGTCAAAACAAATGATTTGTAGAAAAACGTATTAGCTTTCCAATAAAAAAATAACCAATTAAAACCAACATCTACATATCCCATAATCATTAAAACACATAAGAAAAAAAGTCTGGAAAAACTGCTACTAAAAAATAGCATAGCATAAATTCATGTAATTAAAAGTCCATTAAAAATATATTTTTAGACTTTGTGTAAACTAATGAAATCAAGATAAAGTTTTTATATTTCCATAGAATCATGTTTTATGTAAATCAGATAACCGTAGAAGTTGCAGTAAAATAAATACAAAAATGTTTTAAAAAGTAAAATGTAGAGTTTCTAAAACCATAGTAGAAAATTCATTGAATTTTTTGAGAAATATATAATCATTTTTAAACTTCCTCATTAACTAATAAAGTATAGATAAATAGATTATATTTAAAATGTGATAAGAATCACAAAAATAAAAATAACATAAATTAAGATATCATCAAAATACAAAGGAAAAGTAATCAAACAAAATCACATGAAATCAAATTAAAGGAAATATGCACATGCACAAAAAATCTCCCCCTTTTTTTGATTAGAAAAACAAAACATTTAAACCATAACTGAATTTTTAAATTTATTAAAACTAAATTTTTTCTCCCCAAACCATCTCTCTAGAACTTTTCCCCCTTTTTGTAAATAAAAAACATGTGAAAACATGACCCCCCTAAACAAATGCAACAAAAAAATTTAAAATTCCAACATACAAAGAAAAAATTTAATTTTCTCAAACTGAACGGAGTCTGAAGGCTCTGTAAAAATATCTGCAAGATTATTTTCAGAAGGGATAAATTCTAAAACAATATCTCCCTTATTGACGTGATCTCGAATGAAATGAAATCTAAGATTAATATGTTTTGTTCTAGAATGTTGTAAGGGGTGTTTAGAAATAGAAATTGGATATGTATTATCACAATAAATAGGTAGTTTATCAAGATAAACACCAAAATCAAATAAAGTTTACTTAATCCATAAACATTGAGCATAGATACTAGCAACTGATATATACTTAGCTTCTATAGTAGATAAAGTAGAAGATAATTGTTTCGTAGATGACCAAGATATTAAACATTTTCCAATAAAATGACACATACCTAATGTTCTTCTTCGGTCAATTTTACAGCCTCCAAAATCAGAATCTGAATAAGATGTTAAATCAAAACAATTATATTTTGGATAAAATAAACCAGAATCAACAGTTCCTTTAACATATCCAATTACTCTTTTTACAACTTTAATATGACATTAATTAAGATCTGCTTGAAATCTAGCACATAAACAAACACTAAAAATGATATCAGGTCTATATGTAGTTAAATAATGCAAGTTACCTATCATACCTCTATAAACTATAAAATCAACTGATTTACCAGATCCATCACTATCTAATTTACAATTAGTTCCCATAGTAGTTTTCATGGATTTAGAGGAATCAAGACCAAATCGTTTAACTAATTCTTTAGAATACATAGATTGATTATGAAAAATTCTATCTTTACTTTGAGAAATTTGAATTCCAAGAAAGAACTTTAATTCTCCCATTAAACTCATGTCAAATTCAGAAGACATTAATAAATAAAAATCATTACAAATTATTTCACTAGATGATCCAAAAATTATATAATCAACATAGATCTGAACAATTAAAATATCATCAGAAGAACTTTTAATAAAAAGAGTGGGACCAACATTTCCTTTCTCGAAACCATTTTTCAATAAAAATGAAACATTTCTTTCATACTAAAAATGAGGTGCTTGTTTGAGACCGGAAAAAGATTTAGATAATTTAAAAACATGGGTGGGAAATTTTTCATTTTCAAATCCAGGGGGTTGAGAAAAATACATTTCTTCAGTAATAAAACCATTTAAGAAATCGCATTTTACATCCATTTGATATAATTTAAAACCTTCAAAACCTGAAAAAGTTAACAAAATTCTAACTTCCTCTAACCTGGCAACAAGTGCAAGTGAATATTCAAATTCTATACCTTCTTATTGAGAGTATCCTTGAGCAACTAGTCTAGCTTTATTTTTGACAATCTTTCGAGTTTCATCCAGCTTGTTTCAAAAGATCTAGTTAATTCCAATTACCTATTTATCATCAAGAAATTATACTAAAGTCCAAACATTATTTCTAACAAACTTATTTAATTCATCTTGTATAGCAGCAATTAAGTTCACATCTTTTAATGCATCATTAATATTAACAGGAACAAAATCAGAAATAAAAGCATAATTGGCACTATAATTTAAAATAGAATTTCTAGTTTTGATACTAGAATAAACTTTTCCAATTACATTTTAACTAGTATGATCATTGTAAATCTTCCATAATATTGGATCAGGTTGAGAAGGAGTATGCTCTCCCTCAATTAATTCATAATTATCTTGAGTAATATCTTCACCAAAATTAAAATCTCTAAACTCATAATCAATAACATTAGAATCAGTATTTATTTTAACATTATTTTCATCAAACAAAACAGGAAAAGACTCTTCAATAACCATAGTTCTTTTATTATAAACTCTATAAGCTTTAATGTTATTAGAATAACCTATAAAAATACCTTCATCACTTTTAGCATCAAATTTATCTAAATTATCCATTGAATTTAAAATAAATACTATGCATTCAAACACTATAAAATAACCAACTTTAGGCTTTTTATTTTTGAAAAATTCATAAGAATTTTTCTTTAGAAAATGTCTACTAAGAATTCTATTTGAAATATAATGTTCAATAAACATAGACTCAACCCAAAAATATCTAGGAAGATTATATTCACTTAACATAGTTCGATCCATTTCAATAAGAGTTCTATTTTTCCGTTATATAACCCCATTTTTTTGTGGTGTTCTAGGAGAAGTTAAATTATGAAAATATCAATTATTTTCACAGAATTTTTCAAAATATAAATTATGAAATTCATCTCCTATATCACTATAAATAGAAATAATCATACAACCTTTATCATTTTGAACTAATTTATAGAAAAGAGTGAATTTATATAAAGTATCATTTTTATGTGCCAGAAAATATCCCCAAGTAAATCTACTATAATCATAAACAATAAATAAAGTATATTTCTTTCCACCAAGGCTAGAAATTTGAGTTGGGCCATATAAATCAAGATGTACCAACTGTAAAGGCTTAATAGTACTGATCTGATTGATTAGTCTAAAAGAAATTTTTCTTTCCTTCCCATTCATACAGGCGTCACAAACATGAAGTTGTTCTTTATTTAAAGAAGGAAGCTATAAAACATTCTCATGCTTTGAGAGCTTATGCAACAATCTGAAATTAACATGTCCTAAATGCTAGTTCCAAAGGATGTTTTCATTCTTTACAGCATTCAAACACTCTACATGTTGAAGTGTTAGTTCAGAAAAATAAATTGTATAAATATTATCTTTTCGATTAACATAAAATAATAAAGAATCGTATTTATAAACTAAACATTTATCATTTTGAAATTTAACTTCCATTCCATCATCCCATAATTGTGATATACTAATTAAATTATGTTTTAAAACTTAAACATATAAAACATTGGAAAGAAATGTATAATTTGAAATACCAACTTTACCAAAACCTTTTACTTTGCCTTTGAAATTGTCTCCAAAAGTAATAGTTCATCCATCACATCTGTTGTATGAGGTAAAATTTGATGGGTCTCTAGTCA
The DNA here is from genome assembly GCA_963277665.1 of Viscum album. NCBI lineage: Eukaryota > Viridiplantae > Streptophyta > Magnoliopsida > Santalales > Viscaceae > Viscum > Viscum album. The sequence continues at coordinate 47,344,459 of OY728143.1, read as the reverse complement.
TATGACAAGAGCATATACTATTCATGTACCATATGTCCTTCTTCGGACATCCAAGGCATTTTTCCTACAAAAATAAATTAATCAACAATTTTGGTACCTAAGCTACTTTGGGTCCATTAGGATTAGTAATATAATTTTTAGGCTCCCATACAGAATTTAAACATGTATTATAAGGTACTCTTGATAATAAGGATTTTGATATATTAGTCTTTGTAAATCCCAATGATTTTTTAAATCTAAGTGAGTTGTCATTAAAATAGTGAACATTAATTCCACATTTAAAACAATTAATAGTTGAAGTACAACCATATTTACTTTTAACAAAACTGGTTTTATACATTAGAGGTAATATTTTATCATAACCAAAACCATATTTATTTTTATCAGTTTTAGTCAAAGATATCATCTCATGATATTTTTCACGATTTTGGATAAAAGCAGATAAATTTTGTTTAAGACATTCAACTTCCTTTTTCAATTTCTCATTCAAATATTTCACAGCTTTAAAATTATAATAAACTTTTGAATGTGAAGTAGAATCTATGTTTGTTAACATTTTATTTTCTTGGAAGATTAAGTTATTTTCAGAAATAAGTTTTTCATTATCTTTTTTAAGTTTATTATATAAATCAGCAGCTTTGATAATATCTTTTCTTTTTTTTCAATTTATATATTTAATTAAAAAATATTGAGGTTTTTCGATTCATATTCAGAATTGGAACATTCATAATAATACCTAGAATTAGAAACCTTATCCAGTGATTCCATGAAACACATGTTAGTAGATTATTTGTTATTTCAGATTGTTCACTAGAATCAGATTCTTCAGTATAGCTCTAGCTGGTTGTCAATTCCTTTTTATCCTTCTTTTTGTATTTGTCTTTATTATTTAGTTTAGGGAAATCAGTTTTGATATGACCTTTCTTCCTGCACTCGTAACAAGTTATATATGAAGCATTGTAATCTTTATCACCTTTCTTATCTCCCTTATATTTTTCTTTTTGATTATTTCTACTAAAATGTTTTCTGATACCTTTCTTTTTCATTATTTTGTAGACTCCAGTTACAATCTGATCAATGTCTTCTTTTTTAATATCATGTAGATCATAATGAGAAGAATTATTAGACATAACATTTATAGACTTAAAAGCAACGCCTTTTTTTTGTTGTCTCCTCATCAGCTATGTTCTTCAGTTCTAGTTCATATTGGAGTAGTGATCCAATCAATTCATCAAGTGTGAACGCTTTGAAGTTCTTTCCATCATCAATGGAAGCCTTCTTTTCATTCCATTTCATTGGTAATGCTCGTAGGACTCTTTCAACAAGTATAGGATTTTATATATATTCTCCACGTGAATTCATTCCATTCACAATGCTTGTGAATCTATGGAAAATTAGGTTTACAGTTTCAGCTTTACCCATCTTGAAGTCTTGATACTTAGCATGAAGTATTCCAAGCATGGTTCAGATCAATTTTTAAGAGCCACGATGAGTAACTTGAAAAATCAACCAAACTCATGAGCTGTCTTGCATGCTAACACATGACTAAAAACACTTTTTTAAATAGAAAAATAATAAATATTAACAACTTTTTAATTTAAGACATATCTTGTAGCATCATTTCCTATAAGAGTATCTGGATCAGCTTCAGGGAGTGTTTATTGTTTTGACATGATTGATCAGTGCTCAATGCTCAACTGTTTTAGGTATGGATCCATTCGGGATCTTCAGTATCTATAATCATTGCCATCAAAATGTGGTGGATTCTATGGAATCCAAGCATCATTTAAGTTTAATCCTGCAATCTTATAAGATCTTTATACTTAGACTGTGAGGTCTAGGAATAGGTTATTACAATAAAATATAAAATCAGACTCAAAAAAATTGGTTGGATAAATTACTTATAGAATAACCAATGGTGTTGATATTTGGTGTAATGAAATATAAAGATAGATAAAAATTACACATAAGAAGGTTTCCTACTGATATCAATCGTTAGGTCGGATAGGGTAATGGCAGATGGTCTTGAGGGGGCGTGAATAGACCAGATTAAAAAAATTAATCAAATAAATTAATTATCAATGTAAATTAATATGGTTAATTAGTAGTGGAAAAAGTAAATAATACAAAGATTTTTTTATAGTAGTTTGGTCCAAAGTGGGCATACTCAACTCTTATACCTCCTTACTCGGTGAGAGATACATGTGCACTAAAAATGATTTTTAAAGGCGAATCATAACCCAGTTACAAAATCCTTTTCTAGTGGAGGGATAACCATGAAACTGACTATTGTGTGGGGAGTCACAGCCCTTAAAACATGACTTTAGATACTGAGAGTCACAACGCAAATAGTCTTGACTTTAGATATAGGGAGTCACAACCCTAAGGTCCTGACTTTAGAATCTGGGAGCCACAACCAGAAGAAAAATAATAAAAAATAATGCCTTTGTGTGAAAAATCATAAACATAAAAACAAAGTGTGTGTGAGAGATGGGAAGTAGTGTTACAGACTCAGAACTAGATGAAAGAGAAGATACAAATTAAAGCACATATATTGTTTCTTGGGGATTAGATCATCACATCTCGTCAATGCAATTCTAGTCGAAGTATAATTAATTCAGCACTTGAGAGAACGATCAGGTGGTGAAGCAGATTGTCACAGGACGTTTCAAATGCACAGTAGGTTCAAAGTTCACAACACTTTCTAATTTTATTGTATTGTACTTTTTCCTAAAAGAGAGAATGATATATATAGAGAATAAAAATTTATTTCCAGTGCAACAGCTTCACTTCCTTAGAATATTCAGAAATTAATTGAGTTATTAAATCCAATAAATATCTCCATGAAAATAGCATCACCGATGCATTTTTATTCCCCTAGAATAAATATATAATAAAGGAATTCAAAATATTTTAAATAAGTCTTCCAATAAAATCTACAGAATAATAAAACCATTGAATGATTCAAAACATAATTGTAAATACATTTAAAATTATTTAAACGTGGTAAAAATAGTTCCTAAAAACTAGCAACAGATTCTGAAATTAATTTCAAACATTTGAATTTAAAAAATCTTGTAACGTTCAAATTTATTTGTAAAATACGTTGAAAGACTTTATTAAATTTTCTCTCTAAATATAAAAACTAAAATATTAAAAACTCTTAGATTACGATCCTCATATTTAATGATAATTTTTATCAAACAAATCATTAAAAAATAATCTATATATTTTCAGAAAATCAACTATTTAAAAAAATTGCACGGAATAAATAGTAACTTCGGAATTAATAGTATCTTTGGAGTGAACAGTGACTTCAGAGTGAATAGAAACTTCAGAGTGAACAGTAATGAATAGTTGCCAAACCTTACCTTGTGAAATGAACAATAACGTAACGTTGGGTATGAATAGTAACATAACGTATGTTATGAATAGTATTGTAACATATGGTATGAATATTAAACCATATTTTTGTGAGATAAAAATGAACCATATTGTTGTGAGATAAAAATGAACCATACTTTTGTTAGATTAAAATGAACCAAAATTTTTTAAGAGAAAAATTAACCATAATTTTGTAAGATGAAAATGATCCATACTTTTTGAGATAAAAATGAACCATACATTTTGTATGATAAAAATGAACCATACTTTTGTGAGATAAAAATGATCCATACTTTTGTAAGAGATCTGGATAGAATGTTTTGACAAACTTCAATGAATTATTAAGGGCTCTTAATAGAAGATTCAGACTTTGGTAGAAACTAATGATTTGTATAAAAACATAGTAGCTTTACAAAAAAAACTAGCAATTAAAACTGACATTTAGAGATCCTAAAATCGTTAAAATATTGAAGCAAAACAATTCTAGAAAAACGGCTACTACAAAATAGCATAACATAAGTTCATGTAATAAAAATTCCATTAAAAATATATTTTTAGACATTGATGTAAACTAATGAAATCCTGATTAACATTTTATCTTTCCATAGCATCATGTTCCTGTAAATTGGATAACGGTATAATTTGCAGTAAAATAAATACAAGAATTTTAAAAAAAAGTGAAATGTAGAGTTTCTAAAACCATAGTAGCAAATTCATTGAATTTTTTGAGAAATAGATAAGCATTTTCAAACTTCCTCATTAACTAATAAAGTATAGATAAATATCTTAACTTTCCAACCTGATAAGAATCACTTAAATCCAAATAACATAAATTAAGATATCATCAAAATAGAAAGGAAAAGTAATCAATCAAAATCACATGAAATCAAATTAAAGGAAATATGCACATGCACACACAATTATTACCCTATACAATAAATGTTTCACAGTAGATTGCCGATATAATAAAAGTCTTTAATATTAGTAAATATATTATCATATAATGAGTGTTCTTCTATATAAAATTAATATGATAATTCCCTTAGAGTATTTTTCATAATTAATGATTATAAAATTTCTCATCTATGATGAGTAAAGACAAGTTTATTAATGATATTCTTAAATAAATATTCCTTATCTAGATGATTTCATATTATTAAATATATGTTATATATGATATCATGGGTAGTAGGGTAATGATATTGAGAATTATTATCATCATGTTCACCCATTTTAATCTCTATGAGAGGTGGTTGTGAGAATAGATCCACCCATAGAAATTCAAAATGTTATACTGGTGTCAAATGTTCCTGTATTAAGATGTGTGTATGGTTCTATATAATTGAAATTATTGATTATTCATATAAGGAGTCTCTTATATATTTTCATTACTGAAAACATTGACATCATACAATCACGATGAAGTAGAATGTATAGGGTGAATCAATAAATATATAACATTAATTCATAATTAAGAAATGTATTTTTCCTTTCGATGTTCACAGAAGTGGATATCTTGTTATCTTTCATTATAATGGAATAGACTGATTAAATCCATTAATATGGTTGTTTTATAAATATTTATATGTCTAGAATATAAGAGAAATATATTGAAAGATATTATTTAATGGAATGAGTATAATACCTTTCTTCCTTTACAATTCATGAATATACAACTTACTAAATGTGATATTAAGGAAAAGTTATAATATTAAATAGTGAGAGTTTATAAGAGCCTTTTTTAATTTTCAAAATGAATTTATTTCTCTATGTGGATTTATACATGTTTTTATATTCCAATATATGACATTTGGTGAGTAAACCAAATTCCACTAAACAAACAGAGCAAAGCTTCACGCACTAAGATTATCTATATCCTATAAAACCAGATTATTTTAGAATTTATTTTAATTTCAACAAAATATATTTTTAACTTTGTATTCCAAGAAAAACCCACATTATAGGAAAACCACAATATACTACACATGAATTATTATTTAAATAGAACTGTTATAACATAGTAGTCAATTTGGATGGCTGGAATAAGTGTTATAGAATTTTGAAATATATATTGAAAAGTTATTCTTCTTCCATTCTATTAATAAGTTCCTATAAAATATTTACCCAATTTTCAATAATAATAATTGAATAAATTAATAATTTATTAACTTAAATTCATAAAAAGATCATTTATCTATAAAATAATTTTTTCCTTATTTTTTATATTTTCATTTTAGAGATAAATTTATATTTTTTTGTTTCATAAAAGTGACATCATTTTTTATATCTTTATATAAAATATATATTAGTGTGAATTTTTATAATTCTTCAGAAAATATTTATTTTTGGTTCATTTGTGATACATATCAATTTTCATAAAAATTATCATTCATTTTAAAGTGTTTAAAAACCACCACTCTATTATTTTTTTAAGTTAATTTAAAATTATTCCAATTAATATTCAAGAAATTAAATTAATTTAGTAATATTCATCTTAATATTTTATTATAATTTATAAAAAAAATTAATCACAAAACATGTATTTTTCTAAAAACTATTTTTTAATCCATTTCATATGGATATATTAAAAATAATTTACAAAAAATCATTAAATTATGAAATAAGAAATTTTTTTCATATTTGTAGTCTCTATAATAAATTTAGTTAATAAATTCAATTTCATTTTTAGTCATAATGACAAGTAATTAGGGTAAAATTTTGTCAATATGGTAAAGGGTAAAATGTGTTAAAGGATATTTAAACTATTGAATAATGCCTAACAATCAATCCCATTATTTTATATATTTCATTTTATGTATTTATTTCATCCATAGTAATCATATATTTTATAATATATCATTTTCTATCAACTTTGTATGGATTATAACATTTATATTATTTTAATTACTAGATAATTACAAAATTTCAGTCTCTCTCACATATTATGTTTTTATATAAGGGGTATTGATAACAATTATGTATGACTGAATATAGATGATAAATTTTATGAAAAGTAAATTATATTCAATATATTAATTTTTTATAGGCTTAGTTATGGTTTAATTACATTGAATGTTTACATAAGGTAGATGATGAACTTATGAAAGTAGTAGAAAAATCAAGTAAATGAGGTTAAAAAATTGACTATAATAATATTTAGATGAATTAGGATATTCAATGAATTACATGGAAAATTATAAATACTTATTGATTCTATAATTATTTATATTATAATTATTTATTCTCTTGTTTCTTTTAAAGACAATTTTTAAGAAATAGTCCACATTATGATTTTAAATGGGTTTATATGTTTAAAATAAATTTTAAAACCATTGGAAAATTATAAAAACGATATATATTAACTATATTGGGATTTAAATTTTATAAAATAACATTAATATTAAATTTTGGCTCACTTATCATTTTCAATATTACCCTTATAGTCCTTAGAGATTGGAAATTCTTATACCAAGGTTAGAGTTAAAGGGGATAATGTTGGGACTAATCTAAGAGGTAAGGTTCAAAATTAAAATTATTATTATAAAAGTATTATCCATCACTTTTATTTAGTCCATATTCTAATAATAATTGAATATATTGAAAATTTTATCCATTTTACATGAAAAAGTAACATATTATATCATAATAATTGAAGTATTTATAATATTGTCTTCCTTCTCACATATAAAAATGATCCTCCACTCTGTTCTTTTATAAAAATTATTAAACCCCATATATAAACCAAAATAGGTACAATACTCTTTTAGACACACACACACACACACACACATATATATATATATAAGCATTCAATCTATTATTTTATTCTTTAAATTCCAATTGAAGGTCCCATAAAAGAAATCCGAGTGATGTTTCTCAATGAATAGGTAATCTTTATCACTAAATAATTTTATGTTCATTTATTCTTCTACCACATAAAGATATTATTTATCAATTTTAACATAGTTAAATTAATTAATTTAGACAAAAAAATTATATTTTATTTATTTTATTTACCATTATCTATTTTTCATCAATCGAAATAAAAATGAAAAAAAGATATGTACATTATGACTACTATCTCCACAAAGTTATGTAATTAAATTATCATAACCACAATTTATAAATAATTACATAAGTGTATTTAATGAATATATACAATACATATAAATATATAATTGAAACATGGCCATGGTGAAAGTACTACAACTGCTATAAGAAAACTTGGATAAAAAACTAAACAGTAAACCCTTAAAACAATGAATTTGATGTAGAACTACTAATAATAAGGTGATTTGATGTTATAAGTGAATCATGTATGGATTTATAATTACTAACAAGGTCTTATTATATATTTATAAAAAACCCAGATTTATTAAATAGATTTTTAAAACCATGTACGAAGAAAGATATGACTTGGGGTAAGGGTTTCTCGTCTCACATTTATTTATGTGAGGCATATTCCAAATTTGTAACATTTTTACATTATGAGGTGTATATACATACAATTATGGTATATTATTATTATTTTAACGAATTATATGGGTTTTTATAAATCGATTTAATTTATCTATTTTATGATGTTTTGATTCAGAGATTAGAAAAATTGTATGGTTTCTTCGACTAAATATTACTTAGTTGAGACATGTTTCATGTTATGAACCTAATTATTTATATATTGTGAACATATATTAAATTCAATATGTTTTAACATTCATATTTTTATATTAATTTTATTTAATTTTTTATTTTATGTTATTTAATTATTTAATGTTATGATTAAAATGTTACTTAAGTAGTAAGGGTTATTATTACAATCTCATTTTTAATCAAGATTATTTCTATTTCTATATACAATATGAATAATATTTTATAAATATATCATAAACCCTATATATTTTCTTATAATATGATTATTTTTATTATATTCACGTTTTTATTTTACTCTTACATCTTTGGAACGTAAAATGTTCCAAAAAATGTTTTTTAAGAAAATTCAACTTTATTAGCTCTTTAGTCAATGAAAATTTTATTCCACATCCATGTTCTCAAGAATTTATCATATATTTTTTTATCAATTTATTAATGATTTATAAATATATATTTTTTCTAATTTTTACATAATATATATCTATATATTTTAATGTATTCTTTTCAAAAACAATTTATTACTACTCACTTTTTTTGTCGTACAAAGTAGAGATATGAATGTCATGTTTTAACATATACGACATGAATGAGTCTTCCTCCCAACAATGATGTTATTTTATTTTATGATTTTTGAAAATATTTTTATGGTTATTTTAATTGATAATATTTTCCCTAATATTCTTGTAATATTTTTTTTAAGATAATAAAAAAAGTTATTTTTCTTATTTTCAAAGAAATATTCAGTTACTCATTTCAAGGTATTTTTCATCAATGTCAACAACCAATAATGGTTTTTTGTTTAATTTTTAGTATGATATTATGATATTATCCTTGTTATTTCACCAAATTTTTTATGTATAATAAATTTTAAGGATGATTCAAGGAGAAAAATTAATTTCCCACATATTAATTAAGGTATGATGAAACCATTTTGAAAAACAACTATCATAAGTTAATCTATTTATAAAGGGAATTATGGTAAAATCTACTAATTATATAATTAAATTAATGAAATAATTAATTTTTCTTTTTACGTTTCTTAAAAATTTTCAATTATGATTGTTGAACACGCTATTTATAATTATAATGGGTGATCCTAACATAATTCATGATGACCAGTGAGACAAATATAGATCCCCAATGTATTTTGTAATTAAAATAGATGATTGGATGAAATTTACCCCTAGTATATGATAGACATTACAAAACATAAGTGTCTCATGAGAGAATATTTTGTTAAATTTATAGATGTTACTCCTAATATAATGGTGGAATAATCCAATTTACGTCTTTCCATAATGAATGTATGATATCCTAAGATAAAAAATGGATTCTCTATTCTTACTATGTGTTTTAATTATTCCATTGAACAACAATGATATTAGATAATTCATGATTTTAATCCTATATATATCATATCTTATTAATTGAGTCATATTATAAAATCCATTTTTATGGGAATAAATTCTATGATTTTTTGTTAATTAATATTTATAGAAAATCAAAAATTTTATACAAAAATATTACATTTAATATGATTAGTAACCATGAAATAACATTATGATTCACAATAAAATGATAATAGTTCAGTGGATTTATAGACTAGATATATAATCATCTTATTTAATGAAATACATTAACCATCTCCAACAAATACTTTCTCACATAAATGAATTATAAGAAAAACTATACTTAAAACCAATATTTATAACCTGGAGAAAGGAATCCTAAGAAAGGGTGAGCATGGAGTCTTATTGAGGGTAAATGTAAGAGATATCAATCAACGATAATAGTGAAAATATTACAATCATAATTGAATGATAATATCATCATAACTTATAATAATAATACCCAATAAGTAAAATATTATTAATCAGAAATCATTCCATAAGGCTTTGTCCTAACAAAATACATATTTCATAAGTTCATGGAATCCCCAATAATCAATCATGAGCCAACAGAAAATATCAAAATAATAATAAATACGTTTTAGTAATTAAAATAATTATATAAAATATTGTCCTTAGAAAAAGGATCATTTATAAGACTATCATAGTGGATTCAGTTCACCTCTCATTCAACCATATCATTTTTTAATGTTCACACCAAAAATATCATAGTAGAAAAAGACTCTTACTATATTAGGTTCAATTTCTATTATAATTATTACTATCTCAGGATATATCCCTTTCTAACTAATGTACTATAGGGATAAATAATTTTTGGACCACCCTTATCATAATTCTAATCAAATATATGTATGCTATAATTTAATGGTGCATTAATAATATCATCATATCATTACATGTGTGAAGGAAATTTGTTTCATAAACATTTCATAGATTTATCATAACATAACCTATGGAAAATAAATGGGTTTCATGAACATCTCATCATCATAATAATAAAACAATGATATAAATTTTGGGTATGGTATCACTGAATCATATACCACATAAAGAATAAATAATATCAGAGGATGTTTGAATAGATGAATATTTTCATTAAATTATTCTTTGAATATTTATTTATTAAAATGTCATTTTCATTTTGAAATAACTTATATAAAATAACAATGAATTCCGAATATTTCAGAAACAATTTCCCTGAAAATAACTATGCAAACATGTAAAGGAGGCCTCATAAAATTGATATTTCTTGATAGTATGAAATTTTGATCATGTGTTAATTGTTAAATATATTATTATGTTCACCCATTTGGTAAAAAAACATCCACATTAATAAAATAAGAAAAATATTATTTCTAGAAAATCGTTAAAATTAAAATGTGGTTACAAATCAATTTATGAAATCATTTAATAGTAATAGAAACATTCTTAAAGACCTTTTATAATACATGGCTATGGAAGGAAATTTTTTTCAATAAAATATTATAATTATGGATATTCTTAGAAGAATTTAGTAAACCATTTCGAATACCAAAGAGAGAAAAAATTTACTAAAAATATATATAAATAACTAGATGGTAATTAGAATTAAAATTTTTATCAGATAAGGATTATATAATTACAAAAAAAATTCAATAAAAAAATTGAAAGATAATAGCACTTAAACATAAATCCCTTACTATTTTCATATATTTTGATTTAAATAACTCATAAAATAATAACTTCAAATGAAACTTCAAATATCATTGTCATACGGATATTCATTATATAAAATTTTAAATGTGATATATATACACCTCATAAAATAAAATATTTGTTATTGATTCCCACTGAAGGTGCATCAGGAAATCAATTGTGGATGAAATAATCGAAGAATGGGTATTATTTTATCATCCATAAAAAATAAGTGAAAGTGGATAAAAACATGCAGATCATGGAAACCCCCAAAGGTCATGTGAGCACATGATAGTAGAATGGACATGTGAATGGGTGATACACAACACATGACCAAATATAAATCATGTGGATCCCCATTGAAAACTCATTGTTCTTCTAAGGGAAACAAATAAAATTTCTTGATCATGCAGAGGCTACCAAAAATGTACCTCTAGTACACATGACATGTCAGTTGAAGTACACTAGACAATATTCTAAAACCCCTATAAAATAAAGGTGAAAATATATAGAAGATGAAGGCTGTATTTTGTCATTGATCTCCATGTGATGCACCCACGTGGTTTATAAGAAATTGCAGAATCCCTAGTGACATGACCACAATATCACACAAGATCCCACTAAAATGTAACCTGCATCAATAGAAGGGTCTCAGAAAATTATATTCAACACTAAATAGCGATTTTTGACTCTAAATGAAAGTAGAAGGATTCTCCTTGAAAATTATCATGCATCACAACAAGACCCATTATTGGTCACACAATTCATAATAGATAAGGAGAGATATTTTCTTCACCAACCCTCACACAAAATCATGTGATCTCCATCCATTTTAAAATAAATAAATAAATAAATGGGGAAATAATGTAAGCTTTTAGTAGAATCACTAGTGTAGAAAACGTTATTTACGTCGGTTATTTTTCATTTTTTACGTCGGGTTTTAGCCGACATTAATATGGATGACGTTATAAATAAAGTTTTTACATCGGTTATTTAAAAATAGACGTAACAAACAAAACAGCGCGGTGTTTATCACATCGGTTAATTAGTAACCGACGTGAAAAAACCCAGGGGCGGGGTTTATAACGTCGGTTATTATATAACCGCTGTGATAAACCGGGGGGGGGCTTTATCATGTCGGTTATACAATAACCGACGTCATAAAAACGTGCGGGGGAGTTTATCACGTCGGTTATTTAATAACCGACGTGATAAACAAATGCACTATGGTTTATCACGTCAGTTATTAAATAACTGACATTCTAAACCGGTCCCAGGAGGGGTTTATCACGTCGGTTAATCAATAACCGACGTGATAATGCATTTCCTAGGTCCTTTATCACGTCGGTTATTACATAACCAACGTGATAAACCATGCCAAAGGTGTTTATCACGACGTTTATGAAAAAAACTGACGTGATAAACGTTTCTCGATTTCTTTATCACGTGGGTTATAAAATAACCGACGTGAAAGACAACTTTTATTAAAAAAATCCACTGCAGTCCTCTGCTCTCCCCCAAAATCAACCAGAAACCAAATCAATAATTCGTACCACAAAAACAGAAAGAGATAAAAACATTAACTAAAGAAAATTTAAGCATTTACATTGATAACAGATAAAACTTACCCCACTTGATAGCCCCCACCCTCATGTATACCCCCTGTACTGCCCTCCACCACCCCATTGGAGCTCCCACCACACCCCTAGACTGCCCCCCCCCCCCCCCCCCGACCCCCTGAACATCCCCAAACACCCCTCGACAACCCCCCCCACCCTCCTGAACAGCACCCCCTCACCCCCTCACCCCACTTTACATTCCCCACCACACCCCTGGACTGCCCCCAGACCCCCCGGACAGCTCGAAACACCCCTCAACAACCCCCCACCCTCCTGAATAGCACCCCTCACCCAATCACCCCACTTGAAATACCCCACCACACCCCTGGACTGCCCCCTGACCCCTTGGCCAGCTCCAAACACCCCGGGACAACCCCCCCCCCACCCTCATGTATACCCCCCCACACCTTGGACAGCCCTCCCCCACCCCATTGGAGCCCCCACCACACCCCTGGACTACCCCACCCTCCTAAACAGCACCCCTCACCCCCTCAACCCACTTGACAGCCCCCACCCCATTGGAGCCCCCACCCCATTGGAGCCCCCACCACACCCCTGGACTACCCCCCGACCCCCTGGAAAGCCCCAAACACCCCTCTACAACCCCCACACCCTCCTGAAAAACACCCCCTCACCCCACTAGACAGCCCCGACCACACCCCTGGACTGCCCCCTCGACCTCCTAGACAGCTCCAAACACCCCGAGACAACCCCCCACCCTCATGTATACCCCCCCCCCCCCACACCCTGGACAACCCTCCCCCCACCCCATTGGAGCCTCCACCACACCCCTGGACTACCCCCCAACCCCCTAGACATCCCCAAACACCCCTCAACACCCCCCCCCCACCCTCTTGTATACCCCCCACCCCACCGGATAGCCCTCCCAGACCCCGGGACACCCCCAACCCTACTGAACACCCCCACACCCTTGAAACCCCTCCCCCCAGACCAGAATCCATACCAGAAAAACCATCATAAGTAGACCGAAATAAGAAGTAGAGCAAAATTAAACATTCACATATATAACATTCAAAACATACACTATCAAATTAAAAAAAAACTAAATACAACCTAAAAGATTACCAAATACACAATTACAACGACAATATTCAATATTACATTTTACATTACAAACAACTGAAATTTTATCAAACCTGTAAAATAATTTGACCACTCCACTTGTAAGTGTTTGATGTCTTCAACATTATAGGGTTGAGGGTCATCAAAAAGCTACAAATGAAAAGGATAGCAGTTAACATGTATAATGAGTAAATAAAATTGAAATATTATAAAAAATTTTAAGAGGAAATATTACCAGGTCAAAATTCACAACTGTCCCAGTTGTTATTATTTCATACATAAATCTTAACATATAATATCTGCATTCGATGAAGCCTTGTTGTTCATGACAATTCTGTTTGAATGAGTGTAAATTCAATATATTATTTTATTGTAATAAATCAAAAAGTACAAATTATAAATGGATATTTACCTTCGCATTTACATATTTGATCTTTACATTCCTTTTCTTTGTGTTTTTTCGAAAGTAGGCCCATGCCCTGTTAGAAAATAATACTAATGGGGTAAATTTAAAATTCATTACAATATATAAAACTATTGATAAATTCAAACATACTTTTCCAATATATTCGTAAAACTTTCCTACACATCATCATGGACAGATAATATCCAATAAAGTGCTTTCTCCCTTGGTAAAAAAATCCATAACATCGAATGATCACTGATAAAAGGAAATTTAACGTTAGTGGTTTTTTATGTTAAAATATAATTAACTCTTTGAGGGAGATGTTCTTCATACCTCCAACAAAAAGGCCTCGCCCAACATTGTTTGAGTATATTCTTTTCAAGTCTTTTAGCAATATAAATCATTCTTTGTTCCTCATCCAATGCACATGCTTCAGGGGAAATCAATTACTGGTCCATGAATCCATATACATCAGTCAGCTCATTCCTCTCACAAATTTTATAAAGATACCTAATACAAAACATACATAAGTATACATTTTTAATAAATATAATGCAGGGAAAAGGTGTTAAGACTTACATGGAAACAATTTTCACCACGTTGATGCCGAACTTATATCTAGGAACAAGCTCCATGATATCAGTTTTCATAATCCCCGCATTTATTTCACGTCCACAAACATGAGCTTCCATTGGCAACTCATAATGACCTGCCAACAAATTTGAATATCTTGACAATCTGTCAAGACTACTATAATATGTATTTGATGTCATGGCTATTTGTCTTTGTTGTTGTCTATACAGTATTTCTTTACCTTTAAAGTATTCCTGTAAAAATAAATTGAAAAATATTTTAGTTTTCAAATGATAAAACAACTTTAATAAAAAAAATAAAAGATATAACATTCATACCTCTATGGTAATGAGTCGAAGAAGTCTGGATGGCCAAATTAAAAAATTGATGATACTATGTCCAACCGTCGACACCTCATCTGTAGGTAATGGTACCCGAGATGATCTATCTATAATATCCTATACAGTGACCCTCTGATTCTCTACCTCTAATTTTTGATGATGTACTGTATCTCCTATACAATATACCAACCCATATGTTACTATATGCTATTGAGAATCATCAACATACAACTCTCAATAAGTAGGAAGCTGCGGCGGAGGTGTAGGATAAAAAATGGGGTCAGCAGGCTGAGGTGGGGGAGTGGGAGCTACTGGCAGAGGTGGAGGATAAATAATGGGGTCAGCAGGGGGAGGTGGAGGAGTGGGAGCTGCAGTCTGAAATTGTCTTTGTATGTCTGCAAAGATAGACTGCACCGACGCTCTAATCTTGTCCTCCAAAGTCGCATTAATATTATGGACTTCAGCCTCCAAGGATTCATTTTTTTTATAAACCCCCTCAATGTTTGATTTTGAAGAACGTGGCTACACTTTTCTTATCAATACACCTGCCGGATATCCTCTTACACGACCAGGATGTTCAGGCCTTCCCAATGCTACAGATAAAATATCTTCCCTCCCAGTAGCTGTAAATGTCCCATATAAACTCTGCTCCTCAAGAGAGTCCTGTATTAATTAATTGAACATTTCTGTAATGATTGAAATTATTTGAAGAAAATGGTTCACTTAAATAAATAAAATATATATCTTATAATACTCTCATTTACAATTCTCGATTCATCCGAAAGATATTTCACTTTTTTCCCTTCCGAGCTCTCTTCCATTTTTCATGTCTAGATGGAGGGGATGGAGGGGCCACCTCTCTAGATCTTGAAGACTCAACTCTTTGTTGTTGAAATTTCTCCACAATCAGTTGTTCTTCCAATAATGCATACCCTCCCTGAGATAAACTATGAGGGTATACATTTTTAGATTGGATCTCTTGATGAGCTTTCCTTGTTTGCTGTAAATTAAGAATAAGAAATCATTAACAAAACATTAATAAGATAATTTATATAAGAAATCATATAAAAGTTTACACTTCCCTTACCAAAAATGACTCTTTTCTTCTACTTTAAAAAAATTGTCTCCATGTGTCTTCATCTATAAAATGATACATACATCATGGATTTTCATGACTCCTATGACCATAAATGAAATCAGATGAGAGGGTTGATTTGAAATCCCTCCATCTCCTGGAATCCAACGATAAACATTTCTTCCTGACTCCTCCAGTGTTAGGAATATCAAATGTCATCTGATAAAGAAGAGGTTAAACATATTATATATACTAGAAACATTTAAATAATATTCAAACAATATCAAAAGATCTTACCAAAATCGTCTCCCATAACTGAGAGATTATCGCTTTATCCACACTTCTCGATTCATCATACATAATGATTACTTTCATCTTAGCCTGAGTTGCTACAAAACTCTTAAAATATTTTTCATTTAGACCTCTAGGAATATCATCATCATCAAACTCAACGACTATCCTCTGATCCTGCGTACGGGTAACTGATAATTTTGGTAAACGTGTGCACCCACGTTTACCAACCTTTGAAATCTTTGTGGTAATTGGAGAATGTGAATGTTATTCCCCAGAGGTATGACCAATATGCTCATCTCCAGAATCATGTGGTTGATCAACTGAATGATCTGTCATTATCCTTCAAATCAAAAAAAAATCTTTAGTTCAAAAATATACAACTTCAAATATTTTAATACTACTGTAATCAGAAAATAGAAAAGTGTACTAAGTTACGTAATAGTAAACATTGGTAATATGGTAAGCATGTTAAACAATGGTAAATATGGTAAAGATGGTAAAGATGGTCAAGATGGTAAACATGGTAAACTTGGTAAACATGGTAAAGTAATTGTCAATGAACAAAAATAATAGATATATAATTCATGTAATGGTAAACATGATAAAGTAAACTAAAAAAACTTAAAACAAACAAAAACTTATACTTATTTTGTTTTAAAACATGTTTTAATAAATTAAAAACTTACAAATCTACCATTTATGAAAAAAAATGTAAACAAGAAATAAACGTATGTTAGCTATAATTTTAGGAATGTACAAATGGATTTTTTTCCCAAATTCCTTCGTCGTGATCGTTCCATATGGCACAAACCATGTCTTCAACATGCTCATCGTTATGTTCTATTAATCTTTCCATGGAAGTAGGGATCTCATGTAAATCACCATCTTCATCAACTTCATCCTCACAAACATATTGTTTTTTCCCTTGTAAAACAACAGCCCACTACATATTTGATTGATATACTACATAGAAATTTTTTTTTGCATGTGTTGCCATTATAAAAGAATCAGCCGTGTCTTACAATCTATTCCGATTAACAAGTGTCATTCTAAATTCATCATTTCTAAAACTATTGTTACTGATAAACCATTTATAGTTAAAAAAAAAACTGTAATTTTAAAGTAATCAACCTCCCATATGTCTTTAATCACTCCATAATATACACTTGATGTAGAAATTGGGTTTTTTTCCTTAGCACTCGAAAAATGCATTGCTTTTGTAAACACTAATACACCACTATTCTGAACTACAGTTCTGTTGTCCTGAGCTTTCGTATGAAATGTATAGCCATTAATGTCACAACTGGACCATGTTATCACATTTAAACATGGACCACCCACTATCCATTTTAATATCTCTTATACATCTGATCTACCAAGAAAAGTTTTTTTAATCCATGACAAAAACGTTTTGTCGTGCTCATTCAAAATCCACATTTCTTTCTTCTTTGGATGACATTGTTTTAACTCATTAATATGTAATGTCATATACGGTTGAGCATCAGCTATGTTATTCAAGATGTATTATTCTAACATCTTTATCTATTCAACTGACAATGATTTCACTTTCAATCCACGAATCCCATTTCTCTCATTATTAACTCGTTCAGGGCGAGATGGAGGGAAACCTATGTGTTGGGCCGCATCCAAGTAGCTCATACTAAACTCTGCTACCTCCTCAAAAATATACTTTTCAATAATGGAGGCTTTAGGTCGATATGGATTTTTAACATACCCCATTAATATTTTCATATACATTTCAAAAGGATACATCCAACGAAGATATACAGGTCCACAAAGCATTATTTCTCGAACCAGATAAATCATTAAATGCAACATTATATCAAAAAAAGTTGGAGGAAAATACATTTCCAATTGACAAAGTATAAAAATTGCATCCTTTTCCAAAATGTTCAAAGCATTCACATCAATCTCCTTGTTACAAATTGAATTGAAAAAATAACACAACTTCATCATAGTCTTTCTGACACGAATGGGAAATATTCCACGCAATATAACTGGTAGAATTTGTTGCATCATGACGCGACAATCATGTGATTTCATACCTATCAACTTCAAGTCCTTCAATGAGACAAAATTTTGTACATTTGAAGAATAACCTTGAGACACTTTGATATCATGAAGACACTGACAAAAGCTAATTTTCTCCCACTTCGATAATGTATAACAAGCCGGGGGAAGAAATGTATGTCTTCCTTTAGGAGTGGGAGCTAACTCCTAATGTATTCCCATTGATAGTAAGTCAAATCTTGCATTCAAACCATCTTTAGTCTTTCCTTTAATATCTAACAATGTTCCAATAAAACAATCACATATATTCTTCTCCACATGCATGACATCAATTTTATGTTTAACTTCATGATACCTCCAATATGGTAGATCAAAAAATATTGACCTTTTCTTCCAAATATTTCTATCATTACCAGATTTCTGTGTCTTTCCCATTGTCACGTCATGTTTTTTCACCCTCTCAAAATAAAGATCCGGGGATAAAGGTTTTGGAGCAGTATCAAATTCTTTTGGGCCATTGAATGCCTTTTTTTGTCTTCTATAAGGGTGATCCATAGGCAAAAACTTTCGATGACCCATGTACACTGTTTTCCTCCCATGATGCAATTGACAATATGACGTCTGTTGTTTGCAAATTGGTCATGCTTTATGCCCTTTAACACTATATCTAGACAAATTTCCATACGTTAGGAAGTCATTTATAGTGAACAGAAGCACTGCATGCAGTTGAAAATATTCCATTTTATAAGAATCATACACCCTAATACCATCAGTCAATAATAGTTTCAAATCATCAATCAACGGTGACAAGTAAACATCAATATCATTGTCGTGATGCTTTGGACCATAGATCATTATACTCAACATGACATATTTTCGCTTCATAAAAACATCAAGAGATAGGTTTTAAATTACCAATAAAACAGGCCATGAACTATGTGTGCTACTGAGGGTTCGGTATGGATTCATTCCATATGTGCACAACCCTAATCTGAGATTTCTTATTTAATTTCCAAATGTTGAATATTGCGCATCAATTTTCTTCCATTGTGGAAAATTAGCTGGATGACGTATTTTTCCATCACATACTCGCTCATCATCATGATATCTTAACCTTTTTGCATCATGTGAATTAGATAATAAACGTTTGAAATGATGAATTTTAGGAAGATACCAAAATACCTTTGAAGGGATCTTGGTAATCTCTACATAATCATGTGATTTCTCTTTCACCTTATACCGGGATGTCCCACATTTAGGACACTCTGACAGAAATTCATATTCCTTCCAATATATAATGCAGTCATTCGGACAGGAATGTATTTTCTTGTATCCCAATCCCATCAGGAATAATTTTTTCTTGGCCTTGTAATGTGAATCTAGAAGATTGTTATCTTTTGGATGAATGTCTTTCATCAATTGTAGTAGCTCTGTAAAACTTCTGTCACTCCATCCATGTTTCGCCTTCAGGTTAATCAATCTTCACACCGCTGACAAAACTATAAAGTCTGTACAACCAGGATATAATGGTTTTTCAGCATCACCATATAGACGCACAACTGTCGGTTCTATCTTAATTTGTTCTGCTACAATATCGCGAATTATTTTTTCAATTCCATTAGAGTTACCGTCTTGTGAATCACCATCATCAGTGACATTTCGTCTAGTTTCACCTTGCCAAATCCAAGGGTTGTAACTCGGATTAAAACCATGACATATCAGATGATATTTTATCTCTCTACTTTTCAACTTGTTCATATTCAAACATTTCAGGCATGGACAGAAAAAAATGTCACTAATTGGAACATTTCGTTTAGAAAATTCCCAAAAGGAATCAACACCTTCCTCATATTCATTGCTCATTCGATGTTCCATAATCCAACTTCGATTCATTATTACCTATAACAAATATCAAAAATATATATGTTTTTAAGATAAAACAAATATAAGTTTATTTGAAATAAATCATAATTTGAATGTAAAACAATTTTGAAATATAAAACAAATCTATGCGTGTTTAAAAAAATATGGTTGAATATTATTATTAAAAGAAAATATAGTTAGATATAACAGTTTTAAATTCAATTGAATAAAAGAAAACCATGGCGCCTACATGGTTGATAGAAAATTGGATAGAATGGAGTAAACCTGAGAATCAAATCATATTTAAAATAAAAATTCATATGGAGAAAATCACCCCTCCTAGACACCACCCCACCCCTTACCACCTTGGACACCCCCCTGGACACCCCCAACCCTCTGGACAGCCCCCGCCCACTACCCCCTTGGACACCCCACTGGACACCCCCAACCCTCTGGACAGCCCCCCCCCCCACCACCCAGACAACCCCTAAAACCTTCTGGACAATCCCACACCCCCTTGGACAGCGCCCCCCCCCCCCCCCCGCACCCACCCCCTTGGACAACCTCTAGACACCCCCCAACCCTCTGGACACCCCCCACCCCCCGGCCAACCCTCCAAACCCTCTGGACATCCCCCCACACCCACCCACCCCTTTGGACACCCCCCTAGACACCCCCAACCCTTTGGACAGCCCCCCAACCCCCTGGACAGCCCCCACCCCTCTAGACAACACCCCCACCCCTTCTAGACACCACCCCCACCCCCTACCCTCTTGGACACCCCACTTGACACCCCCCCAACCCTTTGGACAACCCCCCCCCCAACCCCTGGACAACACCCCACCCCTCCAGACAGCACCCCCCCACCCCTCCTAGACACCACCCCCACCTCCGACCCCCTTGGACACCCCCTGGACACCCCCAACCTCTGGACAGCCCCCACCCCCGGACAACCCCCAAAACCCTCTGGGCAGGCCTCCACCCCCTTGGACAACCCCCCACACCCACCCACCCCCTTGGACACCCCCAACCCTCTGGATAGCCCCCCACCCCCCCCCCCCCCCCGGACAACCCCCCTAACAATGGATTACATATAAGAACTAGGCATGGTGAACAACTAAAACACATGAATTTAATATATACTTCATCATGAAATAGATGGAATTAAATATTATTAAATATGGCTACTTAAATGATCGTATGATAATTAAAAATAACCATTGATATTCAACTAGTCAAATGATCACAAGTTTTCTCGATAACTAATATCATAATGAGGTAATGGATAATTCTAGAAATATTAAACATATTGTCGAAGCCTTGGACAATGCCTCAAAAAGTACTAGGGTAAGCCCTTAGAAGAACCCATTTTTATTTGGAATCATGAGACATAGCGATGCATCGAAGGGCCATAGAGGTCAACAATCATTATGTTATATGTCTAATAGATTATCATATAAAAGAGGATAAACATAAGCAGCAAAAACACATGAAATATCATTTCCGAATTCATACATTTAATCAATAACCATTTTATGCAGTAATATAGGTGAATGAGATCAATAGTTGTCAATGACAACAAAAATTACCATCAATTTCGGGCATTCGCGAAACAAAATCAAACTATATAAAAGTAGTTGAGGATTACATGAATATTGTGAGTCGATATAATAGATCTAGGGATGATAAATAAGATTATGGTGGAAAAAAGAGGTAAGAGGGTTCGAAATCGAAGAATCTTACCTAGTTTAAACACAAAAATCGCAAAACATAAATATAGACTATTCCGGAAAAAAATGAAAGAAATAAATTCGTGGAAGACTTACTTGAGTGATGTGAGTTGAGATGATAGATCCGAGGATAGTAAATATGATAAACAATGAAGGAAAAACGAGTTTAACACAGCGAGATCGATGAGTTGATTAGGGTTTACTGCACGAGAGAGACGAGCCGCCGGACTGTCGATCGAAAAAAACGTAAATGACAATCCATGGGGCTTGTTAATTTTTTAAATGTTTTATATCGTCGGTTATTTAAAACCTACGTTATAAACTATTTTTTACATTTATAACTTCGGTTATTATAATAACCGACGTTATAAATGCATCAGATACAGCTTCTTTTACACCAGTTATTTTTTAACCGACGTAAAAAAATCCGCGTGTTGGTTTTTTACATCGGTTATTCTATAAACGACATAAAAAAGACATTAGAAATCACAGTTTTTTACGTCGGGTTTTGTATAACCGACGTAAAAAATGTTCTGTGGGTTGTTTTGTTATGTCGGTTATAAAATAACCGATGTCAAAAAGGCCTCAAAAGCCGAGTTTTTTTCGTTGGTTATTTTATAACCGACGTAAAAAACTCGTACAGAACTGGTTTTTTACGTCGGTTATTTTATAACTGAGGTAAAAAACCCCCCGCAGTTTGGTTTTTTATGTTGGTTATCAAATAATCGACATCAAAAACCCTCGTTCTTTTGTTTCTTATGTCGGTTAATTTATAACCGACGTAAAAACCAAACACGCGCGATTTGTAACGTCGGTTATATATAACCGACGTAAAAAATGGTGATGTAAATAACGTTTTCTACACTAGTGAATGATATATTATAGAAATAGGCCATATGCCTTCAGTGATCACCATTGATCATGTTACGTTCTCTTGAAAATCCAACATGGTTTCATGAGACCCCTCAGCATGATATAATGATCCTGAATAATCCATCATGAAAATACATATTCATCTCTGGAATGACCCCACACAAGATGCCTTTGTCTCATGGAAGACACTATACAAACCATCTTTGATCACATAAAAAAATTTCCATGGGTACCATAATTTTATTTATACCCCTATTTATTTCAAAACTAACTCATAACATCTTTTTAAAATGTCCTCATAGTATGGAAAAATCTTTTTGATTAGAAAAAAATATAGGCTGGGTACTGATGGGAAATTCTTGTGGTAACTGAAAATCATGCGGCGCACACTGAATGACCAACGACTGGATCTCACGAAGGGTTTTGCATGAACACCCTCCATTGACTCCAACTGAAATTCCAAAGATATGTTTTGTGAAAGGAAGCATATGACTGGGGTGGAGAGGGATATAACCCCCCACCAACTCGCGAACAGAAAAATCATTCATGCATCCAAGATCCATCAAACATGGTGCATATGAGAATACTTCTAAGAGAGGCCAATCCCATGATCAAAATTCTTTTCACCTAGTTAATATTTAGTTTACAACCTAAGAGATCAATGGAAATGTATAGGTTCTTCACCTGATCAGTCAATAGATCACATGAAGGACTTCTATTATGTCAATTATATTATGCAAATGAGATCACACCTCACATCTAGGTCATGTAAACCCTAAAATAAGATAGCAGTAGATAGACACTAGGCACATATGACATACTTGATGGAATAAAAACTATAAAAAATGGAATACTTTCATGAAAATATATTCAACTATCCTTATGTGTTTCACATAAAAAACACGGATCATGAGAAATGACTAGGACATGTCACTAAAATCATACAATGTCTCATTGACATTTCATGTATGTCATGCGGCACCCTTCAGTCTTGTCACCCATGTCTCATAAAGTTCTCTAGTATTTCCATCAAAACCATTAAATATTCTCAGAACATGTTTTCCCATATCATGTGGATACATCAAAACATGTAGGATCGGTCTCATGATTACGATAGGTCATTTCAACCCGATCCCATGACGACACCCAGACAAATCATCCTTGATCATATCGAAACCTCTAGACGTGTCACCAATTAACACTTGATTTAATTCTTAAAATTAATCTAAATCATGTGACACTATCATGACCTGTTGTCTAGATCACTTGATGGCTTCTAGGATAAGAAAACCATGTCTTGAAATGTCATTTGGATGAGTCAATGTTGATCATGTGATGGCCTCTAGGTAGTCCATTCAGATTATTTGAGGTCCTTTATAAAATTAAATTGAATCATCTGATTGTATTTAGACATGTCCTTCATATAAATAATACACAACCTAGAAGTCCATAGATATGTCAGAAAGAAAAATAGTAAGGATAGATAGATAACCAGTTCATGTCAAGCAGGCATCTCGGTAAAAGATAACCTTGTCCTGTGGATATATTTGGGAAAACTCAATGTCTTTAACCCAATCAAACTAAATATTGAGATCCCAAATTCCTAACCTAACCAGGATATATTGGATTCCTTCATATAACTTGTTATTAGATAGTCATCTGCCTCATCTCAATTCCCACCATGTCTGAGATATTCTAACCACCAGGACCTAATCAAAACCATGGGATGATAATTCTGCTTCATCACTAAGAAGATCAAGAAGGAAACAGAACTATGTGAACTCTAATTCCAACCATAACCCGGATAATTTTGATTCCATACAAATTACCAAGCTAAAATTGGTATCCAAATAGGTATTATTCCCTCCATGTCTCTAGTTTTCCAATAATAAATAACCAATCACTCCCATGGGGTGATCATTCTTCTTTATCTACCTATGGATCAAGAAGGTAAAAGAACTTAGATGACTCTGATTACTAATATATCTATGATATATAGGATGCATTCATAAGGATTGAGCTCTATATTAAACACTGAATGGGTAGTCCTAGAACATAATTCCCACATATATATGCAATAATACTATTTAATTTTTATCCAATGTTTCTCACATTGAGCATGGATCACATGGGCATAGGGTGTTACCATGTTTATATCATTCAAATTATTAATATCCACCATCGAAGGTCGCCCTATGATGTATTTCATGATCAAATCCTTGATATGACCACACCCATATGGGGGATCCCTCTATGTTGTATGTCCCAGTGGTGTGATTGAACTATGAAGACTCTAATTCCTATAATAATGAGGATACATAGTATTCCTCCCTGAGGCACAATCTTGATACTCATTTCATATTCTACCTCAAAATTTTTTCTTCCACATGAAATAAAACTTCATGGGTTTGGTGTATTATGTGGGGTTTGATTCATATTATAAATCAGGAAACAATGGATGCAACAAAATTTCACAATCACATCCTCAAAATTTTAATCACCTCCTCATATGAAAAAAAATCTAGATCTCCCTATTATATAGATTCAACATATAAGAATCTACCCATTTTTGGGAAATATATGGAAAACCAAATATATATAAATATGAAACCAATAATAGACCTCATTTTTCACATTGAGTTATTCAAAACATCATAATTTTGTTAGTGTAACCATTTCTGTGGTGGTATTTGAAATATATTCATGAATATATCATAAATTTATAAGTGAGTCCTAGAGTATGCATAAATTCCCCCTTAAAAGGGGGTGATGAGCCCAACCTCCCATCCTCTAAACAAATACGAATTCTTATATGACATTGTTTCTGAAATCACAATTGTCCTCCCAAATTTTAAAAGATGTTTTCACTCAATTATGAATGGGGGAACCATTGGGTGTTTCTATGAAACAAAAACATGGTGAACCTGACATGAAGAGTTAAGAATCATATTAAACCCCCATTATAATCAATCTTAAATACATTATGTTGAAAATAAATGGTGAACCTAATGTAAGGAATTGTGCATCAAATTTTACAACCATTACATTCAATCTTCATGCATCTATATGAACAAATGTTCCAATGAAACAAAAATGGTGAAATTTACTAGAATATATAAAATTAAAGAATGGTCAGTTTACCATGCATGTGTCCAATTGTTTTGGGCATCATATACAACCAATAATGGAATACATGATATGAGTCTCTCAAATTATGAAGCTGGGGTTCTCAAGAAATAAGTCCATCCATTCTTTGAAATTTCCAGACAAAAAGAAAGGAATGGACAATTATAAGAAAGAGAAATTGTGTTGCCCATGCATATATAATTAAACACATATCATGCCTATGATAATGCGCTAATCAGTGACCTTACACAATTTTTTATTCACGAAATAAGATAATGCTCTCGTAAACAACACCTCGCCTGAGAAAATTTCTTTATTCAGAGACTGTTGTATAAAATTACCTATAGTAGTGACCTTCAAGGGGTGAAGAATAACCTCACCATCCTAACACCATCAATGTCTAGTAGAAAATGAAATGGTTTCTGACTACCCTCTCCATGTAAAAATCCTAACCCATAAATTTACCTTTGAGGTTACCCAAATGCTGAAACTAACAATACCACATCATCAAAATAATTTTTTAGTAATGCACATTGTGCTAGCTTCCACTGCCTACCATTTCAGAATATTATCACCATAGTGAAAAAATAAACACCTTAAATATATGATGGTGGTGGTCCAATGATAATACTATATCTCCCATACAATTTAGGACCCACTGATGATGGATCATTTCAATCATCATTACCACCACCATCCTATTTGTACCCTTCAGTTGTCTACTGAGGGTACCACCCAACTCATCTCTACCAATGATACCCTTTTGTGGGCATCAAAAAAGACACATCAAGTGAAAATATATTTCCAAAAATAGGAATTATTTTGTATCCCATCATCTATTGAAAATGTCTATATGTTTATTTTAGCAGTATCCAGTGAGCATACTCATTTCCCCAATCACTTAGAATAATCATTGGACCATAATCTTATTATAGGCATGGGAGAGGTACATATTCCTAACCCTATTCAATAATCCCATCAGTGTATTATAATGGAACCAGAAGGATATATGTGGGATCATATATTATCTATAATTGAAGAGATATTCTAATGTATAGTGGAGATAGACAATGTGTATGATTAAATTATTGAGCACACTTGGATAATGTTTCATAACATATTAGAAATAGCTTGATAACTCTACCATCATAATTTGAAATTGGTTATGATATAAGGAAATGGACATATTCCAATCCTTATGGATAGGGTAGGACAACACACCATATAGTATGAATAGGTGGTTTTCCTAGAGTAATTAGACATTCATGGTATTTTTCATAAGGATTATTCAAATTATATGATAAACTATGAGGCATCATACTGAGATCATATTATCATTCCAATAGGATCCCACCAAGTGAGAGGCGAAATGCCTCAGGAAAGGCTCACATTCCAAAAAAAAGTCATGAATTCTGTAAAGGTCAAATATTGGGCTCATATTCCCATTATATATAGGGACCGCCATTTGAGAGAGGCACGTGCCTTGGGACTAGCACATATTCTTGTTGAAAAAGACGGGTGACATAATCCAAAGTCCCTTGATGGGCGCATATCACTGTTCTAGAAGGGGTTCACCAAGATAGAGTGAAACATGCCTACGAATATTCTCATATTCTTATGAATGATGCTAATTATCGTATTTCAGTAGCACATGGAATTCAAGATCAAATCCCTACTACCACTGACGAATTACTACGCCAACATTCTTCAGAATCCTTACCAAAATATGTGCATATCCCTTCTCCCATTCCTATGGTCTATCATAATTTTTTGATGGCGAATGAATATTGAGACCAAGATAATATTCCCATTCCAAATAGGTCACACTATGTTCGAACAATACATGCCTCGGTAATGGATCACATTCCAATTGAAATAAACTAGCTTTAAACTTCCAATGCTCAAGATCGGGCCCATATCCATGTTCTATCCATAGATCAACAAGAATTATTGGAAAATGCTTTAGTATAGGGTTATATTCCTATCAGATAATTTCATTTTCATATTCTTGAATCTTCACCGAAGTGGTTTCATATTATAGGGAACCATACAATTATCATTATAGTATGGTAGCTATCATACAGTAGGATTGTATCCATGAACAATTTCAAAAGGAATGTTAGCATATTACATCCATAATGCTTAATGAGGTTTATATTATTAATATACCCAATGAAGTTTTCCTTTAGGTAGTTCAATACACATAGTCAACACCCCAAGGGCTATCCTCCTCTTCAACTAAATCATAAAAAATCATAACCATGATAGTCATCCTCATGGTGTGTGGAGATGGATCGTAGAGACTCTGCACTGGACATCTTCAATGGCCAACCTCCCAATGGAGATATCTCTAACAGAGAAGGATATACTCCCCTTGAACCAACACATTTTAATTGAGGGGTATTCAAAACACAAACTCCTTTGTATAGAGAGGTGTTTGAAACATCGTGGTCAACTGTATATGGTTCCCCATTAACTACCATCAACTATTCAATATATTTAGTGGGAGACCTTGAGATGCAACATATATAGTCTGAAAAAATGGAGGTGTGTAATTGTTATGAAGAGGAAGATAAAATTGATGTATAGTGAGAATTATCTAGAAAACACATCCCATTCATGTTCTAGACCCTTGCAACTTTTGACTATGATAAACCTGAAAATATAGAGGGCACATTCCATAGCTAAACCAAAATATGTGTTCAACTAGTCAATTATTTAATGATAGAAAACTCCCTTAACTAGAATATGTAGTTCACCTTCAAGAATTCAAGATACACTACAATCGCCTGAAAATTAATGCTATCTCCATGGCTACTGACCCAAAACTAGAAAAACATAGCACAAATCTACTACACACATGCCTCCATTGCATCACATGTCTTCAAAAAATAATCTGTGAAACCTCTATATGTATCTATATTCAACAATGGGTAATTTATGAATAATTATACTATACTTAATCCCTAGAATAGTATAACTCCCTGGATATAGTTTTAGGAAATTTTATGAACAATAGTGAAATCATGGGACCCAGTAATGTGTGAGCAATTTGGTCACTACAATGGAATTCACACACATCAACTACTCCACAATATCACTAACAAAAGAATAAGATAGTCCAAATGTATTTGATCTAGTCCCCACAGTGAAATGAGAACACATTTCAAACATAAAATCAAAAGATTTAATAAACCATACAACCTCTCATTGAAAATGACCCCGTTAAGGGATGCCATTTCACCCATATCGTACACTCACATATCTTCACCAAATAAAAGTAGTCACTATTTAATATTTTGTTGTATTTATCCAAGAGGAAACCCAACCTATCATGATTTGGGAATATATACCACCACCTATATCCCTGTGATCATCAATCCCTGGGAAGATTTGGGACATATAGTCAAAAGATGCAAACAAACACTATCCTACTATTCTTGATTCTTTTTTATCTCAATCACCATTACCAGGTTTAC
Source organism: Viscum album (assembly GCA_963277665.1). Taxonomy (NCBI): domain Eukaryota; kingdom Viridiplantae; phylum Streptophyta; class Magnoliopsida; order Santalales; family Viscaceae; genus Viscum; species Viscum album. The sequence goes on along the minus strand of OY728143.1, from coordinate 47,314,849 downwards.
CATCCCCCAAGAGTGTCATATGGAAATCAGTGATAGTTATAGATCAACCCCATCCCACTTGTATAGGGGCATTTATAAATCAATGCTAATCCCATGAATCATCATATCCTCGATATGAGTCATTGAATCCTTGATAAAATGATAAATAAATTCCGATTGTGGCCCTGAATAGTGTACATCTAACAGGTACTAAGGAAGATTCATCATCACCATCACCCCATAGGGATTAATTCTTCTCCATATTGGAAGGAAAATATCGATGGTCAACATCCCATTCATACCTCTAATCATAAGATGAAACTCTAAGATTCATGGTCTGCTGGGAAAACCTGATTGAAAACTCCTTTAATTTCATTGTTCATAGGCCAACAAGAGAGGAACATACAATGAGGAAAAACAAACCCCATCAGGGTCACAAGCAAAAAAGGTCCAATATGGCCAAGGGATCAAAAAATGGCCCTAATAGAAGAAGAATATAATCATCTTATTGTGTAGGGGGTGATGGGATAATTCCAAATTCCCAATGGATTTTTTTATTAAGTATTATTAAAAAAATATTCTTTTAAAACTTGATGGGGTAAAAGTTTTTTTAAAAATACGGCACAAAGGTGACATCTGTGGTGCCACCTTTGGACTCGGGTGAAAGGCAGCAACGACAATGCCACAGTTCCTCTAGAATGAGAAAAACAATATTTTTAATAAAAAAATTATATTTATCTATATTTATATTTATATTTTTTTGGTTATATATATATAAAAAACCAAACCAAAATTAAAAATAAAATTAAAATTTTCAGCAGAATTTTTCGGGTATTTAAAATTGAGAAGTATTTCCATTACAACAGTCTCAATTCTGATAGAAGATCTCACCCAGGGATCCCTTTTATAAGAGAGCTTACCCGATAAATCATTCTGTATTTTTGATGTGGGATTCTGGTTCTCCCTTTCTTGTGAAAAACATTCTGCATTTCTGATGTGGGGTTCTGTTTCAAGTACGTGGCTTTGAAAGACAACAAAATATAAACTATACGAACAAAATAAATGAAACATAACACATGGATTAAATATATAAAAAATAGTTGAAAACAAAAATAATTTACTAAAAATGTTAATAGAAAACAATTTATATGGTTTCAAAGACATCTACTTGAAACATTTTTATGTTTCAAGTATGTGACTTTGAAAACCTATAAAATATAAACTCTCAGACCTATATAAATAAAACATAAAACATGGATTAAGCATATAAAAAAAATTTAAAATAAAAAAAACGTAAAAAATGTTGATAGAAAATAATTTATAAGTTTTCAAAGACACCTACTTGAAACATAAAAATGTTTCAAATACATGACATTGAAAGTCTATAAAACATAAACTATAACACCAATATAAATGAAACTGAAAAAAATATTAAACATATACTAAATTGTTAAAATAAAAAAATCTTAAAAAATGTTGATGCAAAATCATTTATATGCTTTCAAGGACACCTATTGGAAATATAAAAATGTTCCCAGTACGTTCCATTGAAAACCTATTAAATATAAACTATAAGGCCAATATAAATATAAATTAAAAACATGATTAAACATATAATAAATTATTAAATTAGTTAATAAAAATTGTTAATAATTTATAATATTGTAATTAATTAGTAATTATTAATAATTAATTATTAAATAGTTAATTAGTTAATTAGTGATATTATTATTAATTAACTAATTAACTAATTACTAATTATAATGAAAAATTATAATGAAAAATTATAATGAAAAATTATAAAGAATGATTATATAAAAAATTTACTAATTAATTATAATATAATAATTTATAATAATTATTAATTAATAATTATAAAGGGTAAATATAATTTATAATTATATTACTAAATAACTAATTAACTTTTATATAATTAGTAATTATCTTACAAATTAACCAATAAAATTTTTATATAATAATATTTATTAATTACTAATTACTAATTATTAATTATTAATTTTTTAATTTGTAACATAATTATTAACTAAGAAATTATTAATTGTATAATAATTAGTTATTTAATTATTAATTATTAATAATTAATTATATAATAATTAATTAGTTAATTAGTAATATATTTATTATTTATTTAATAATTAATTAGTTACATAGAAATGTAATTATTTATTATATAATGATCAATTAGGTAATTGGAAATATAATTATTAATTATATAATTTGTAATTAGTAATTATTAATTATTAATCATTAATTGTATAAAAATTAATTGTTCAATTAGTTAAATAAAAATTAAGTATATAATAGTTAATTAGTTAAATGGTAATATAATTATAAATAATATTTCTTTATTATAATAAATAATTAGTAATTATTAGAAATTATTATAAAATAATCAATTAGTTAATTGGAAATATAATAAATAATTATATAATAGTTAATTAGTTAATTAGTAATATAATTATAAATTATAATTATTCATTGTAATTATTAATTAGTAATTATTAAATTTTATTTTATAATACTTAATTATTTAATTATTAATATAATTAGTCCTTATTATTATTCATTATAGTTAGTCATTATAATAATTATTTATTGATTATTGATTGTTGATTATTAATTTGTTAAATATTAATATAATTATAATTATATAATTTTTAATTATATAATAATTAGTTATTAATTAGTTATTACTACTAATTAATTACATAATAATTAAGTAGTTAATTATTAATATAATTTTGAGTTATTTAATAATTAATTAGTTACTTAGTAATGTAGTTATTAATAATACAATAACAAATTAGTTAATTTGTAATATAATTATTACTTATAAAATTAGTAATAAGTTAATTAGTGATTATTAATAATTAATTATTTAATAATTAATTATTTAATTAGTAGTATAATTATTAAGTATATAATAGTTTATTATTTAATTAGTAATGTAATTATAAATTATATTTATTCATTATAATTAGTAATGAGTAATTGTTAAAAATTATAATATAATAATTAATTAGTTAATTGGTAATATAATTGTTAATTATATAATAGTTAATTAGTTAATTAATAATATAGTAATAAATTATAATTATTCATTTTAATTTTTAATTACTAATTATTAAAAAATTATTATATAAAAATTAATTAATTAATAATTAATATACTTATTCATTAAAATTATTCATCATAATTATTTATTATAATTATTCATTATAATTATTAATTATTAATGATTAATTAGTAATTACAAATTTTTGTAATTACTAATAGAATTATTATTCATATAATTATTAATTTTATAATAATTAATTAGTTAATTAGTAATTATTATTAGTTAATTCTATAATAATAAATTAGTTAATTAGTAATATAATAATTAATTATATAATAATTAATTAGTTAATTTGTAATATAATTATTAATTATATAATTAGTAATTATTTAATTAGTAATTATTATTTATTTATTATATAATAATTAGTTATTTAATTATTAATATAATTATTATGTATATAATAGTTAATTAGTTAATTAGTGAAATAATTATAAATTATATTTATTCATTATAATTAATCATTAGTAATTATTAAAAATTATTATATAATAATTAATTAGTTAATTGGTAATATAATTATTACTTATATAATAGTTAATTAGTTAATTATTAATATGATTATAAATTATAAATATTCATTTTAATTATTAATTAGTAATTATTAAGAATTATTATATAGTAATTAATTAGTGAATTAGTAATATAATTATTGTTAATAATTATACATTATAATTATTCATTATAGTTATTCATTATAATTATTCATTATAAATATTAATTATTATTATTAATTATAATTATTAATGATTTATTATTAATTTTTAATTACTAAATAGTTTATTGGTAATATAAGTACTAATTATATAACTACTAATTGTATAATAAATTTTTAGTTAATGTGTAATCTTTAATAATTAATTATGTTTTTACTAATTAGTTAATTAGTAATATAATTATAATTTATTTAATAATAAATTTATTACTTAGTAACATAATTAATAATTATATAATAATTAATTAGTTAATTAGTAATATAATTATTAACTAGTTAATTAGTAATTATTAATCATTAATTATATAATAATTAATTACGTAATTCCTAAAATAATTATTAAGTATATAATAGTTAATTAATTAATTTTTTGCGAAATATAGAGCCGAGGCACTTTTTATAATTAGTTACATAGTAAAATACTTATAAATTATAATTATTCATTATAATAATTAATTAGTATTTATTAAAAATAAATATAATAATTAATTAGTTAATTAGTAATATAATTATTAAATATATAATAGTTAATTAGTTAATTAGTAATATAATTATAAATAATAATTTTTCATTATAATTATTAAATAGATATAATTTAAAATTATTATATGTCAATTAAATAGTTAATTATTAATAAAATTAATCATTTTAATTATTCATTATAATTAGTAATTTTAAATTAATATTTAATAATTATTAATTAACTAATAAAATAATTTATTATATGTGTATTTCATATTTTAAGATTCATTTATATCGGACTTATAGTTTATATTTTATAGGAATTCAAAGTCACACACTTGAAATTTTTTTAAGATTCACAAAGGTGTCATTGAAAGCTTATAAATTATTTTTATGAACCATTTTTTGAATTGTTTTATTTTCAATGATTTTTTATTTGTTTAATCCATGTTTTAAGTTTCGTTTATTTTGGTCTTGTAGTTTATATTTCATAGACTATCAAAGTCACGTACTAGAATCATTTTTAAGTTTCAAGTATGTGTTTTTAGAAACATATAAATTATTTACTACCAGCATTTTTTATAAAATTCATTTTATTTTCAAGTATTTGTAATATATTTAATCCATGTTTTCAGTTTTATTTATGTTTGTCTTATAATTTATATTTTATAGGCTTTCAATGTCTCGTACTTGAAACATTTTTAAGATTCAAGTAGGTGTCTTTGAAACCTTGTAAATTATTTTTCATCAACATTTTTTAGGAAATTATTATTGTTTTCAACTATTTCATATATTTTTAATCCATGTTTTGTGGTTCATTTATATTGTTCTTATAATTTATAATTTATATTCTTTCAAAGCCACATACTTGAAACAGAATCCCACATCGAAAATGAAAAATGTTCTGTGCAAGAAAAGGAGAACCATAATCCCAAATTGGAAATGCAGAATTATTTTTATGGTAAGCCCTCTTATAAAAGGGAGCCTTGGGTGAGAGATTCTATCAGAATCCAGACTGATCTAATGGCAGTACTACTGAATTTTATATTGTAGATAAATTCTGTTGAAAATTTTATATTTATATTTATATTTATTTTTATTTTTTTTTGTTTATATATATATAAACAAAACAAAACCAAAAGAAAAATAAATTTAAATTTTTTTATTATAGGGGAAAGGTGGCATCGGCGATGCCACCTTTCACCCAAAACCCAAAGGCGGCATATTAGATTTCCCCTTTGTGGTGTACTTTTAAAAATACTTTTAACCTAGTATGGTTTAAAAAAATATAAAAAATCATTTAAAAAAACTCATTTCTTAGTACACCTATGTGAATGTAATCACCATCAAAACAATTGATAATTTTGATCTAGTCATATATGTATCGGGATTCCATACCAAAAATATAGACTAAGAGGTGGATCTAGATGCACCGATTGATGTTGCACAAAGCCATAACCCGGGGGTATCCAAAACTCAACACCTATGAATATTGATTTTCCACAAATATAGTGGAACACTACCATGGTAAAGGTAAATGTGTGGCTACATCCCAATCACCACCCAGAAGAGTTAAAATTCCTTCCATAAAGGAGTAGATGTCACCATATGAGGATGATGTACTAACACTCAGACAACTCAATGAAGAGCTACAAAGGGGGAAAATCCCCACTAGGTATACATTTAATATAGTCACAAATATTCCTTCACCTATAGATCTATAAATATATTATCAGCATACAAGAGTGGAATTCAACCATTAGATCGTCTCTAGTTATGGGAATCAGATCAACATAAATGAGGAGGTTGAAAATGATCATGACTTCCCTTTATCATAGTGACAAACTTTCTCTCACTATTTATTTCATCTAGTATTAGAATAAATCAAATAATTAGTGGGAATGAATATGGGTCCGACTCATCAGACCCCACCAACTAACTATAGAATTATGGTGGCTCAGATAGAAGTAAATTTGTAATTTTTCAATTCCATTAAGTCTCTGGATACTCTAATAGACGTCATGGAAGGGTGAAATGCAATAGTGCAGTGAAATAATAAAGCATAACCTGATTGGGTGGATGAAATATTTCCCTACCCAATTTTGGAATTCCTACCTTCTCTACCTTTTATGGAATGGGATACCCAGAACAATATCTCACACACTTCTTATACCTATGTGGTCCAATGATGGTCCCTTGGGATCAATAGGAGGCAACTTAGCTGAGGTTTTTAGTATTAACTCTGACCGGGACATCCTTTTTTTGTACAAAACACTTCTAGTAGGATCGATAATATGATCATAGGAACTTCATTTTCTATTCCTTTTCTAGTTAATCCCCTAACTGAGGAAAATGCTATTTTTTGACTTGAACAATTGAATGAAATGTGAAAATTAAAGCGTGACTGACTTCATATCTAAATGGAAAGGTCTAACCTATTCACTCAACATACATATCACATATGATAATTTTTTATAACTTTTTCATAAAAATATTTTGGATGAGATGCATACACCACAAATCCAAATGAAATATTTATGTTGTTTCCATGAGTTTTCAGAAATTGTGAATCTTTTTGAAGATGATATTCAGTCACCCGAGTTAAGTCTTGACTTATTCCCTAAGCGTAGGAAATAAATTTAGTAAGGAAGAGACTACTACTATTTCCCTCAAACTAGTTTCATTTCTCATTCAAGAACCAAGGTAGGTTCTAAACCACTCGGTTTCTCCTGATGAGTGGCAAAAAAAACAACCTTGATAAGACATAAAAAGTTATCATCATCACCAGGATTTGAGGAAAAAATAAATACAACATACTCCTTACAAAAATAGCATTTCCCAGGTTATTTCCATGAAGTCATGGATAATAAAATTCTCAATATTCCATTTTCCATAAATCCCAATGAGTTTAGCCTAGCCAATCATCCCGGAAACTACCCATTTCATAGACAGTTGGGTCACAACATCCATGTCCTCTTCATCTTCAAATGAATCCTTTGAATAATAGTTTATTTTTTATAAGGGGTGTTTGAAATATCACAATAAAAGGTAACCTGCATTACCACATCCCGTTAATAAGAAAAAACTAACTGTAAAAAAGTTCCATCTCAGTCTGTATAGTTTTTTGGCAACTGGATGACTCGAAACAATGTTGGCCAAGATCTTTCCACCCTGATATCATAGTTTCTCAAAACCATAATAGTTTCTCCATCTAGGTAGTTGATAATTAAAATTCTCCCAAATTTATAATCAACCATCAAAAATAGGAAAATACCTAAGATAAAGAGTTATATTTATCTCCGATGAAAACAATGAATCTTGCATATTTCTTCCCTAGAACATCCAAAGCATTGAAACTAACTTTTGAAATATAATAATCATCATATGAATAGGTAATGTTTTTTAACATGATACACTAGGAGGAACACTTCTCCAATGATGATTACTCATCATAATATGATTTCTTCATACCTGACAAGGGATTCTGTGGCGATAGAAGAAGGAACCTAGGATACAGAGGACAAAATGGGAATCTCCGGGTGCATTATATCTATCACATATCGATAGAAGGTACATATAGAAATGAGAACCCTGGGAAAGTGTTTTAGATATAAAAATACATACATGGAGTTATCTAAATCCCCTTTAGTTTTTATCCACACCCAGTCATATTACATAACCTCATAGAGGAGGTGTGATTTTTGATCATCCTAAAAATAGTGGAGGCTCTCTTTATCTATGCCACTAGAATCTACTACTCCCTTAACCTTTGTACAAGAATAATCCAAGAACTCAACCAGATATATTCTCCATCATTCAAAATAACTAGGGGAGTAACTCATTGAAGCCCTCCAAATCTCACAAGAGTGTAAGAAACAATTCACAGTATGAGAGGTTTATCAAGAGGATAAAATTCCATCAAAATTTAATATCACCCTCTCATTCATTGGATAGAATCAAGAAGATATAATCTTGAGACACATATGTCCCTTTTATGTTTCATTCATAATTAATAATGTTAATATCCAAAGTAATATGATTTAAATAGGTTTTCATAACAACATCATCTTGATTCAAACCACTCTTCTATTGGGATATAGAGTGGGAGATTTATCTCCCTTTAATAAAAACATTCCAGGGTATGCTAAAACAAAGAAAATACCTCTTGGGAATATCATGATGAATGCATAGATTAGGGATCCCTAATATATCCTTGCATTTATGGTTATCTAGCAAGAAATAGTATATAATATTTAACTCAGAAGACCCTAGATCCACAACCACATAGTTTTACCTTCTAGATTCCATCAGGGATTGAAATTCCCCATTGATTGAATGTTAAAAATAATACTTCGTTAAAATACCCACATTGAGACATGGGGATAAAACAATGTAGAGGTAGGTTTCTAAAAATTGGTAGTCTATCAACCAGTAGTGGATGACAATATATAGTTTTTAGCCCTGGCATGGAGAACTCCCTTGAAAATACTAGGAGTATGCTTGATAGAAATTATTTTCTACCCATAAACATGATTAAGGAAGTACACCTATTTATATATGTATAATATCCTCTTATCCCCAGTGATAACATTAAATAATATTATCTTCTGAGTCTCTCTACAACAAATCTGGGTGTAGGAGATGAAAATATATTTTCTCATATCCAATCTCACCCTAATAGGGCCAAAGGTTCCCTTACATTTTTAACCTTGTTAGAAAACACCTCCAGAGACTCATATATGGAAGTAAAAGGTGATGATATTAGGAACGGACCTCCTTCATTTGAGGAAGGTATATCCACAACCATAAATGAGATCATATAGGTAAATCTAGGAATAGAATAATACTGCTGGCCTATATAGGTTATTGCCTCTAGGCCTGAAGAGGGTGAAGAGATTTAAATTTAATATCTAAATAAACATCGATATGTACTCCCTTGGAACTACAGAGAAATTATTTAACTGAATCCCAATGCGGCTACACACTAACTCGGTTTACCCAATGATTATCAAGGTTTCATGATAGAATCCTTGTGGATGCACCCCTCTCATGCATCTAGTATATTGTTAGGAGTTGACAAATGTATTAATGCCAATTTTTTCTGAGAAGTGAAACACTCAATACGGCACATCACCATCATCCCTGTTTAGAAAAAGAGTAAGAATATTAAGGTCTCCATCAATATTAGAGAGGTTAGTTTACACTACCCAAATGATGAATTCCCATTTCTGATCAGAGAACTCTTGATCAACAAAACTGATGGATTTAATGTTTTCTCTATTAAGGATAGGTACTTAGTGTAAAATCAGATAGAGATCTCCTCTAAAAATTGGGAATCTTAAACCTTTATAGAACCACATATATTATTTTTCCATGAATTCAATGCCCTTTGATTAATGAAAATGGGTGCTATATACCAATAGACCATGCATTATATCTCTATGCACTTCTTGTGATTAATAGAAGAATATTATTTCAATGACTTGGTGGTAAAATTATGATAGTGATGTGAAAATTTCATGGAAATTCATAATGTCTTTGAAAATCAATGGAAGAATAATTTGAAGAATAATTTGATGAAATATACATTCAGGGTAATAATAGGCAAGTTCGTTGTCTTTTTGGTATTCCATCATGGCATCATAGTCATTGCAAAAAGGAGTGGTGTTATTCCTGCAATGTCACTCCTAGGAATCTTGAAGAACTGAGGGGGATACAAGGGAACCTCAGCTACATTATATATTCCATAAAAAACTAATCTAGAAAATCACTACCCTTCACCGGGCTAATGATGAATGGAATCACCAATAATTGTGTTGATGACTACCATCAAGCATTTGAGAGTCTCAATCATTACCTTATACACCCATTGGTCTTGATGTTATTAGTGTAATTACATCCAATAATCTTATATGTTGTATCCGTTGAACAATATATATACACTCTCCTTGAATTGATAGATTATGCGGAGAATGAGAATAGTTTCAAATACTCTGGCATAATGATGCTAGGAACTAAGACTGGATACTCGCATGTAAAATATAACTATCATACAATAATTTTTCAGTAAAAAATATGATATTTTTCATATATTTCCATGAAGTATACTTGGTATCTCATATTTTTCTTTTCATGTACATCCCTAGAATCCCCATGATGGCTTGATATTTGGACCGATTGGTGGTCATACTGCAATAATATGACATTCAGTTCTTATTACTAATGTTAGTGAAAGGGAAGGCCCAAGATGATTTCCTCAGGGAACCTCCTTCCCCGGAAAGTACACCAGGGGACACCAAGATCCCAGACACGAGAGATATATTTTTATAGTGCTTCCCAAATTCTTGTTGGCAACAAACTATAAAATATAAAAATCAATCAGTCTGTCTTATGGAATTACTTTTTTTCTCAAGAAAAATAAATTTACCCTACATATTGACAATATCATAATGCAATAATAATACTGAGGCTGAATACCAAGTCCACATCTATGGCTTGGAACTAGCATTATAGTTTTATATGTCTTACATAAAAATAAAATGGGTTTCTTACCTAGTGATTAATTAGATCCACATAGATTATTCCATCAAAAAATGAAGAATTTCACCTCTCACTTTCTATGTTAGAGGACTAATGGATGCTTTTTCTTTTAAACCCATGTTAAATCAGGTTCCCCAATCATAGAATGTTCATGTTCGAGAATTAGCTAATGAAACCACAGTGTTGGTTTAACCATATCAGAAGCCAGAAATCATCCACATCACACACTGAAGGATGTTCCCATTGAAAATCATATGTAATATGGAATAAATATATTATGTAAACATAGACCTAGATCATGAAGAAATAATATCCACCCTAGATGAATGGATCTAGTAATAGATTACCTCAAAAATTGGATCCCCTCTATAAATTTAATTGGAATGGAACAGATTCGACGCAAATTAGAAAACAACACTCTTTATGATGGCCTAAATAACAAGAAATACTACTACAATAATAACATTTATGTAATACTATTTTGGATCATAATAGAAAAAGTAATGTTCGTTGTCATGGAAGAAATCCATGAAGGCTCCAACAATGCTCATCGGTCTGGAACCAAGATCTCCCACAAAATTATGAGGCTGGGTTACTACTGGAGAACCAGGATATAGAATTGTGAGGAAATCACCATGAAATATATTGTATTTCAGATTCATGAAAACTTCATCCCTCAACCCCTTAAATTCTACATACAACTAAACATTCCATGTTCTTTGTTGTATTAGTAATGGAGTGTATTGGGCCATATCCTAAATCCATGGATAAGAAATTTAATTATATCCTTATTGGTACTGACATCTTTTCCAATTAGGTTGAAGAAATACCCATCATGGATTTCATGATGAATAATATCATATAACATATTAATTACAATAACATCACTAGATTTAAAGTCCCTCACTTGATAATGATAGAAAACCACACAAACATCTATTATACTAAATATTAGAAATTATGCCATGAGTAAAATATTTCATCCAACAATTCATATCACTGTGATGTATTGAAAAATGTTTAGATATATTCCTTTAATAATACTCTATCAAATATACACTATAAAATGGTGAATAAATACACGAAGTCCTGGATAGATCATATCCTCTATGATATATTGGCCTACTAAACTAAAACATGTACTACTACACAAGTATCTCTGTATTAATTGGTTTTCAAAACTAATGTTGTATTTCTCAAATATGTATAGTTTCCCTAACTTTTAGTAGTAATATTTAGAAAAATATCATTTGATTAGAAATTACAAAATAAGTTGGCGTATTTTTAGTGGATAGATTTGAATACACTGTGTACACTATAAAACATTTGGGTTCATCATAATCAGATCACACAAGACTTCAACAAAAAGGATCACCACTATTTGTTTCTTCATGTTGAACTAGTTTTGGATCTTAGTACCCTAAGGATACCACTAAAAAAGCCTATTATACTAGAAACCAGATGTGATTTACCTTATATAATATGTAATGTTTGTCACAATAGATCTTAATCACTATCTATAAAGGATGGGGAACAAGTAAAATCCCCATCGATGCAGGGTTTCTTATGAAATACATGGTATAGCTATTATAAATTGTATCATGTACTATCCAGATGATGCCAAATTTTTTGGATATCATCATGACCACATAATGATAAACTTTATAGAGCAAATCTTGGAAATATGAAATTAAATTTTATGGATCATGTTCTTACAACATAACTTTAAATGGTACATAGCATGTCCAAACAACATTATTTTAAACTATACATAAGTAGTATATGGATTTGGACCTTAAACTACACAAAATATCTCAACCTAGTCACAATATGTTAAAATAAACTAACTTTTCCTAACTGCTTGGTGTGAAAATTCATTGAAGGAGTCCTCACCACATCACATTAAAATAAATGGAAAGCATTATCTCGCTAATGGTTTAACACACACGATCAAGATATTTGAATATTAAAATTGATATCCCAATCCCAATGTGTGAGTCAGATATTCATAATGAATATCCATATTCAAAAACTATGTACAACTTGATCCTTTTGCCTATATGTTTTACAGTGTCACCTAATCCATCAGTCATGGATCCATACGCAATACTTTCTATTTTCCCATCGGGTAACCTTTATCCTAACTACATGACGTAAAACAACATGGATCCCCAATATTGCTTTTCCTCCACATAGAATGACACTCTTCCTTACAACAAGATGTTAAACAGAATGGCTAATATCATTTCAACATGACACTAAAAGACATGGTTTCCAAGAACAATGTTTGACTTGATTCGTTCCATAATATGTTACGTAGAAACAGCCATACACCCATTATCAGGTATATCCTCATTATTTTTCTTCACTCATGTTGAGTCACATTCGTACTTAGTGTAAGATGTTTATCTATATATATGATGTCCTTTCCACATAACACTAAAATATAAATGTTTTCCAGAACATCATACGGGCTTGATTCTCATTCCAATGAGACATATAGGGAAACCTATATCTTATATATTTTTCTCAACCAAATCATGATACAAAATTTTCTTTTTCCGTTATCTAATTTCATTCATATCAAGAAAGGTACCTTTACCATTCCATGTTTCTCACACCAAGAATAGATCATATAATATTTGGAATTTTGGTTTGGGATTCCCCACATGATTGAGATATATCATCTCACAATTGGTTCATCATGGATCTATATGCAACACCTTAAATGGAACGCCATAAGTCCTTGTTGTATGATGTTAAACAGCATGGTTGATGTCTTCAAGATGATATAAAACCACATATTACAATGGACCTCACCCAAGAGGACCTCTAACCTTCCTGTTGGTCTCCCACCATACATTCATTCCAGAACTATGTGTGGATTAATTCCTTCCATCAGAGGATATATAATGGGAGGATCCCCAATAATGGGTTCGACTAAGACAATCAAATAAAACAATGCCTCCCTCTACATATGGGTCAGACCTCCCTTGATATTTTACTATATGATAACTATGTGTGTCTTGGTTTCTATCATTACATGATATATAAAGTGACACCTAGGCCTTCATTGTTGGTCTCAGTCTCACAATCCTCTTTTCATATAGGGGATCTTATGTCCATGTCATATGAATTTTAAATACATGGTTTCTCAAAAACTATTGGTGGATTGATTCCTTCCCTCACAGGATATAAATTGATGCATGGATATCCAATACTAGGGCCATCTATAATATACAATGTGAATCATTCCACCCTCTTCGTATGCGCAAGACCTTAATAGAAAATTTCTTATTCAATAACTAAATGTGGCTTGATTCCTTCTTTCATTTGATATAATGTGACCCCCAAATCTCTAATTCTTGGATCCAGTCATGATAAAATAATAAATTCTCTCCATCCATATCAATGGGGTCACACCTAGATATGGAAAATCATACAAGAACTACGTAATGATTTATTCCTACAAGAATAGGATACATAATGATGACCAAATCCCTAATCCTAGTTTTATCCTCAATATATTAAATAATTAATATAAAACCCAACATATATGTGGGAATAACCTATACACTGAATGTATTTACTACTTGATATTAAACTATAAGTAAATGAATATGTCCCCACTACATGTTGAAAAAATATACAGCACAACACCCCTTATCATTCACCATAAAAGAGTCACAAGAACCTAACCCCACTCAACTAGAGTATGTGGTTCTCATGTCACCTTTAAATCCCCTCATCACATAAATAATACTTCATGCCTTGAGATCTTCATGTTCTTGAAAACCTTTTAGGGACTTTGGAAAGGAAAGTTTATCACTTTTTTTGGACCAACTATTGATTAATAAGGGAATGACCTACCAACCAGATAAATTGTTGCCCTATATGAAGGGTTTTCTGATCCATGTGATAATGAAATTACTATGGAAGGACTCATAAACTGAGGGTGTTCTAAGACAACACTAACATGATTGTCTAATTCCATTACTCACAAACTGAGAATCTCGATCCATTATTTACAACATTTTCATTTTCCATTTAGAAAAAAAATCAGTGTAGTCATTACACTAGATAACCTATTAATGATTTTATATGACATTCTCTCATACATTTTTTACATGAATCATGACCATAACACTACAAACACTTTGTTAAAAGTGTTACAACCTTAAAATATTATCCTATGATTATCCAAGACTTAAGACCATATAATTCTATTAAAAGAGACAAAAAAACAATTCAGGAAAAAATCCTGAATAGGGTGGTGTTAGAAAAGAGTCCCATATATACTCTCGAAACTCATTAAGTTCATAGTTTAGGAAAAATTAGAGCAAAAAATGAATGCGGTTTAAATCTCATAGGGTCTATATTATGGCCATAGTAAAATACAAGCTATGATTTTTGGTCCCCTTATCTAGGAAAAATATAGAGTAATGGTTTTTCACATATACTCATTGTGTTAACATGTTCCTTAAGTGGAAAAAAACTATTAGAGTGATCTAAACTTATTTAATAAAAAATAATTCATAAACAACCTTTAAAACTTTTAAATCTAAGCTGACACATTGATCTTAGTGTGCCTATGATGAGGTTTTTCATACTTTAATGGTGATTTGATGATACTGTGGGACATTTTCATGTTCTCACCGATGACCAATGACGAAGAAGGTGATATCTATTTGGAGTATTGGATTGAGGTGGCTCACAGCTCAAGATCATGTGGCTCATGGTGTTTAGGTGGTGATGGGTCCATGTAAGATGTTTTTTAATTTCAAATTGGGTTTTTCAGATGTCTCTAGAAATTTGATTATTTTATTTTGACGGTTTCTAATTGAATTCAGTAATATTTTAGGTTACCAATTATACCCAAATTGGGTTTGAAAATAATAATAATAATGGATTTTGAAACAGGGAGTAGCTCCTACAAACAGACCAACAACCCTAAGAAGTCCCTCCCATAAACCCATGAGTTCTGGTCTTGAATGTGTGGATCATTTATGGCTCACACCATCACCAATGGTTGACTTCTACCCATTGATTCCAACCACTAGTTGAGAAAAATATTCATAGACCTAAGTTTATTATACCCAAAACTATACTTTTCAAGACAGTTTTTCATCATCAACCTTATGCCACCCTATATTGTACCTATTCTCTATGATGTGATGTGACACTCCTTCCCCAAACCACATAAAATATCACACAATATAACTCAAAACAACAGTGCATAGGACCTTTGATTTTATTCAAAAAATCATAAATTCCTTATACTTTCATAACCCTACCAAGACAGTCCTTTTTCTCTAGACCCTACTTCATTGACTAAATTGTTGAGTCTTCACAAATTAGTCATGCCCCTCATTAAATATCATGGGACAAATCTATATAACCATGTTTGTAAACCATATGGACACCTAAAAATAGATTTTAAATGGAAATTAGAGTTATCTTATCTTTAAAAGGAAGGAACTCCAATCCCCATGAGCCCAGGTATCCAATGGTATGTATCCCCTAATCCATAATTCATTGATTCAAGCACCTGTAAATTTGATTTACCCAACCCATATTCTAAATATACCCATGAATTCAGATTATATAAAATTTTCTCCCTCAACCAAAATTACACCCATAAATCTTCAATGGTTGTTGGGAAATAGTAGAGACACATTTTTTGACAATGCTACCAACAAGTAAGGTCTTTGACCTACCATGAAGAGGAATTTACACCATATAGAAATGGAACTATGAACCACATGATCCCTGGAAACACCACAACAGAACTCAGAACCTTTGGTCATTTTGGGTCATCCCGGGCATGTTTTCTCGATATTCCATATTATTCAGTAATGTAATGGTACAAATATATTTAACTATATGAAATTTGAAGGTCCATTATAAAAGACCCTAAACCATAGGTATAGATAGGTTGACCCAAAATACCATAAACTATAGAAATCGATGGGTTGAGCTAAAAGAACCTAAACTATAGTAATAGAATGTCCTGGCTAAAAGTACTTAATCTATAGAAATGGAATGTTTGAGATAATATACCCTAAACAACTACAACAGAAGGTCCAAATACAATACCTGAAACTAAAAAAATAGAAGGTATAAGATAAAAGACCCTAAACTACATCACATTAATGGAATAGATTGAAAGACCAAAATACGGAACTAATGATCCTTGTTGGGTTAGCAGTGGAAATGATCCTGTATTTGGTCGAATAAAAACTAGAAAGGAGAACCAGTACTTTATGGTGTCTTCCAATACTAAATATGGCCCAAATTAATTTAAAGGTGTGTAAGAGTGGGTAAATCTAAATTAAGTTGTCTTACCTCTACTAGTTTTGCTTCCATCATTAGTGTACTAACTCGGATTACCATGCATGAATTCCCAACTAAGAAAATCCAATTTCCCAATAACATGGACATAAAACTAGACAGATTAGGGTTTCTGTATATTTACAGCCTCATCGTGTAGACATGTGTGGTATGTTCTTCAGATTCAATGATTTTCCAAAATGAACTGATGAAGTCACAGACCTAAAGGGAAGGGAACTAGTGAGGGAATGTAGTGGCCAGTTGAGCTTCACTTCAATAGAGTAAAATATTAATCCAATTATTAAAATATATTCAAGGCTGTATGTTCACCTCCATACATAACATTCCTTTAAATATGCTATTAATATCCCTAAATCCTAAATTTTTTATAGGGTCATCCAAGAGATCGATTATAGGATGGAATTCATCATAAATTTCTCTAATGTGGGATATCCTACCCAGTTGGTAAATATATCATCGGATGATTCCAAAATCATTGTAGGAAATATGGAATTAATTGGTACCAGGGATGAAATGGCTATTCAATTCTCTGAGAAGATCCTATTGATGGTAGAAGGTGAACTGGGAAACCCACATGACCTCGTAAATATAGAAAACATGTATCTAGTCATCAAAATAAAAAAATGATCAATCTCACCCAGAATGGCCAGGACCATTCAACGGTGAATATTCCACCTTGTTGTATGTACCATTTCAGGCTCCATATTCTACAAGTATTTTTTAAATAATATACAAATGTTATCTAATAACATTGATTGATGGGATGTTGGGTGAAATCCCATTTTTCAGGACATGTAGGTGAGTACTCCAGCATATTGGACAACCCCTATGACTATGCTATAACATGTTTTCCACACTTTGAATCATTAATTTGAATGAAATGTCGGTAATTTGACACCAATACATATGGAATATTGGTGTTATGAGTATAAATGGAATCAATATCGGGCATTTTAAATTTGTATAGTGGAAGTTAGTGTGACAAAGGATATATCTAAAGTTTGAATGGGGAAACATTTTTAGAACCTCATTTTTAGTGTGAAAAATATATTGATGGTCATCAATACAGTTCCTAGGGGATGATCTATCATAATATCTAGAATCTTTCTGAAAAAAAATTTAAGTGGCATATTCCAAACAAACAAAATCACAATCTTATCAAAATAGAAGCATGATCCTGGTAGAATCATGATCCTCACGTGAACCGTAACAGGATTCAGGATCACATATTGAACTCAAAAGTTGCCAAGATCATAGAGATATCATAAAATACATAACTTACAAGACATATCACGACTATTTACTCTTCTCCAGACATGTGATTGGGTGACATTGACATGGTCAAAAGATCCCCATCACAGTCAGGTGGTCATGCGACGAAACTAGTAGATCCTACAAAACCTGCAAGGACAAAAAAATAGTGGTATGAACATGCTTCAACAAATTGTATAATATAGATTAATTATTTATTCGAACAGATAATGTAAAAAATTCTTATGAAGTGGTTCCCATAAAACAGTCTTGAGGACAATTCACATGATTGGCTCTTACATAAGGTCTTGCAATTGTGTCACACGAAGAGAGAGTATCGTAAGAGATATGGATTTTTATACTATCTATTAAATGTTCCTCATATATTAGCCTATTTATGGGGAACTCCATAGCATTCCAATGGTCACCCAGAACACCTAATGTCACCCAAGACAATGATTGGTGGTAGCCCTAATGATTGAGGGGGGAATTTACATTCCTTCAAACCAAGCCCTTGTCCCCATAGAATTCACTCCCGAGAAAAAGAATTTTCTGAATCTAATTAAATGATAACTTTTATATCTATAATTTAACAAATAACCAAAACATGGGTATTATTTTCTCTCGAAAACATAAGTAATGAAGGTGGCCAAACACCCCATGTATAACATAATCCCCCAAAGGACACATGATCGTATGACCTTTGGAAGTTCAAGAGAATGGGTCATTCATAGAGAATGAACAAATATAGACAATGTAGATCCCCTTTTACAACCCCATATTCTTGTGAAGAAATCCCAAAGCACACATTGGTCATGAATAGACTACCAAAAAATTTCCTCCGAGCCACACGACTTGTCAGCTAGCAAATTCCAAAAAAATTCATCTAAAACCCTAATAAAATAACTGTTAAAATATTTATATGAATGTTTCCTTATGCATTATTTGATACTCATGTCATGTTCCCACATTGATAGCAAGGCACCATAGAATCCATAGATAGATTTCTACCATGTCTCACAAAATCCCACTAACATGACACCTTCATCATGAAAAGTGTATCAAACAAGTCTATTTGACTATGAGTTTCTAGTTCTAGCTCCAAAGAAAAATAGAAGGGTTGTCCATGAAAATTCTTACACATCACCACAATACCCATTATTGGTTTTTTGATGCATTTAAGATTAAGAAATTTATTGTCTTTGAAAACTCTCACACAACATTAGGATACCAAAAACCCTTCAAAAATACATATTTAAAAAACAAAAATAAATGATGCAAGATTCTTGATGAATGAGATTTTTTGGCCATCTATAGAAAGAGGTCATATGAATTAGTTGATTATAATTGATAATGGGAGGATATATTGACAAGTCAGTATGGTCTCACGAGTCCTCTAAACATGATATCATGATCTAAAATAGTTCGTCTTTAAAATCAATTTTAGTATCATGAATGAAACCATACAAGCTTACATTGTCTCATGGAAGGCCCCAAACAAACTGTATTTGATCATGTGAAGGAATTTATATGGGAATCTTGATTTCAAGAAAATTACAAGACTTATCTGCATGACCAGATAAAATATCCATTACCTGTATACATGGTTTGGAATAATTCATTAAATCGGATAAAGAACAATAGAAGAGGAGATGACAAGTAATTTTTGTGGTACATTAAAATCATGTTACGCCCCCTAGATGACCTATCTCAGGATCTCCCAAAGAACATGACATGAATACCCTCCACCAAAACTAACAAAAATTCAAAAGAAATATACCATGAATGTAAGAATATAATTGGGGTGTTGAGGCCTATAAAACTCCCCCCTTAGCACCAAAAAATGTTCCACGCATCCATGATCAATTGCACATGGGGGAGCATGAGATGACTTCTTAAAGCATCTAATGTCAAGATCAAAAAGTTTTTCTGCAAGGTAAAATCTGGAGAAAACCTAAGCCATCCAAAGATATTGATATCCACTTCTCATGATTAATCGAGAGATCGCGTGAAGAACATTCGGTATGTCATTTGGATTATGGGAAGGATATCCTATGTTACAAATGGGTTATGAGAAACCAAAAATAAGTTAACATTTTTAAAAAAACAAATGCACATATGAGAAAAGGGATGGACTAAAATAGTATAAAAAATGGGGGAATTGGGAAAATATTAATTCACAAATCTTTAGGTGATTCACATAAAGAACTCAGTTCATGTGACAACACTAGTACATGCCATCCAAATCATGTGACACTACCTCAACATGCTACAAAGATCATGTGATGTCCCATGAAAATGTTAATAATGTCATCCAGTCTTTATGGGAATGGAACATAAGTATGAATATGTACTCCATGATTTCCATAGAACCCTTATGGTCACCTCCAAACATGTTTCCCCAAATGTTATGGTGACATCACAATATGATAGATAGGTCTCAATATGACACTAGTATATGTCAAATGGATCCCACGATGACACATGGACAAGTCATCCTTGATCATGAGGAAACCTATAGACATGTAACCATTGATATTGTGATTTACTCTAGATATATAATCCATATAATGCAATAAACTCCATTTATACCATACATCTCATGTGATTCACACTAGAATTAGACAACTAAAACTCGTTATGTCCTCGCTACATGACATCCTTGACCATGTGATGGACTCTATGAATTAAATTAAGATTGTTTGATTTACATCATAAAAGTAAAATAAATAATTTTATTTTCTTCTATGATCATTTCAAGAAACCTGGACATGTCCATACATCTTGATACATGTCAAGAATATAGTTAGTTGGGTCAGGCGGATAATCTGGTCGTGTTAAGCTGACATCCTATAACATGATTAAATTATGCTACATATATATTGAGGAAACTTTAGTGAGTAATCCATGATAAAACTATACAATGAGAAATATGATTGCTTCCCCACATAGGATATAATAGATGCATTCCTAAGGCCCGAATTCAAATATTCATCCACCTCAATGAAAGTTTCAACATCTATTCGACTTTCAAACCTTCGAGAGCTAAATATTTCCATGGGCTAATCATACTTTCTAATCTCGTACTAGATTATGAAGGAAACTGAACTATTAGAACTGTGATTCATTCCACAACTATGATACATATGATTCTTTTTAAAGGCCCAATATCAAATGGGAATCCTCCTTGGTGTGGGTACCTCTATCTTTCAGATATTCCAACCCTAGAGACCCAATCACTCCCATGGGATGATCATTCTTCTTCATACACAGTGGATAGAGAAGGAAACTAAACTTATATGACTCTAATTCTTTCCCCATCCAATATATACAGGATACCTTCTAAATGTATAAGATCCATACTAAAAACTAAATTTTTTTCCTAGAACATAAGTCTTATATCCATATATATTGAAACTAATTACTAATTATCCATTATCAATCATATTGAGCCTCGATAATGTGGTATTACAGAGTTGCAATGATAATACAATTAACATAATTAATCCCAACAGTTCAGGGCATCCTTAGTTTGTAAGTCCTTTTTAGTGGAATGATATAACCTCCCCCATACTGGGGAATCCCCTTTGGGATAAGTTTTAAGGGTGTGGTTGAACTATTATGACACTTATTCCTGCAATAACTATGATAAATAGGATACCTACCTAGGGATCGAGAAGGATACATGGTGCCTACATGCCTTCAAATATATACTTTACACATTATTTTATACATCATGGCTTCTTTAAACTATATGGGTTTCAATTCCAGTAACAAATCATGATATGTAGGATGCCTAATAATGGCTCAATCCCATATTTGAAATATTAATCACCTCCCTGGATGAAAACAACGGGGGTGGCCGATTATATAGATTCATTATTTATGAAGATACCCACTAAGGTAAAATGGATAAGGAAACCCATATAAAAATAGATGGACTCCTTAATAAACATCCATTTACAAATATATATATTGAAAAAGGGATAAATTTATTTGGGAAACTGGTTCCTTATTGGGATTAGGAATAGAATCATGACCATATCTAAAATCTAAAATAGAGTCCTAAAGTGAGAAAAATTCCACATTCTCCAAAATGTGTGTGATGATACTGAACTCTCATCCTCTCAACAAATGTTAGAACCTAAGAATCATTTGGTCTAAAACCCCAAATGAGTGCCCACCATTGGAAAGAATATCTGTACTCAGTTATGGATGGGGGAACCATCGTGAGTTTCAGTGAATGAAAAAATGATCATCCCGATGTGAAGAATTTTACATCATATTTATTCCCCATCACAATCAATAAAAATGAATCTACATGCCCAATATTCATTACAAAATAGATCTATGATATGACATGTTCCTCAAAGTAGAAAATTATGATTATAGACCAAAATATTACATTTCATCTTGCTTTTATTATTTCAAACATCCAATATGAAAAACATAGATCTATTTGAAATATATTTTATATTATATCATATCATATATCATACAATATGTGATTTAATGGTAACATTCTATCACTAATGTATTGAAAATTATTTTCAAAAAACATTATTCTATGTAATAACTGCTTTATTTTTTCCACATGATTCAGTTTAATAGTCCCAATAATTTTCATTTGATCATGGATAAATCATATTAAAGAGGTTAATAATTTCATTATTATATTATTTAATCCTTACACACATATTTATAACAATTAAAATAAAGCGATGATGTGAAATAGATTATATCACTTCGTGGATAATGTAGTTCGTACATTTTCATGGGTGATGATTACAATTTTTGATGGGTAGAATAAAATTTAAACAATTATTTAAATTAAAAAACATTATAATATAATAAATCTAATATTTATTCCATAAATTTAACATTTTGACATCAATTTGAAATGGTGATGAAAAATTAAATGTATCACATTGTGGAGGTCGTAGTCCACATATAGGAATGTATAGTGTTTTATTTTCCAATAGGATATAAGGGAAGTTTATAATGGTTGTTTCATCATCATAATAAAGTTTCAATACATTTAATATATTTAATTAATTATTTTTTTCAAGTAAATTATAGATCCATATGGGAAAAATAAGAAATAAATTTTAAATTACTTTGTTGAGAGTTATATCCCTCCATTGGGGAAACTCTTTTGGAATACACATTAACCCATGAAAGGTGGGTCTTTAAAATGAAAAAATGATCCATGATTTAGGAAATTTATCTAATAATGTATTATGGTAGGTATATGCTACGATGTAATAATAAGTAAGTGTTTATAATAGAGGAACTTTGGTATTCTTTTATTAGTGTGGAAAGGGAACACGTGGAATTACTTTGTTGATTAAATAATATATATATATATATATCATAATCATGTAAAGTGCTAGGAAGGAACCCCAAATTCAAATAAAATATATCATAGTGTCTAAATAAACTATAACAATTACATTTAGATTTTTGTTTCACACAATTGAACCCTTATTTTTGAGTTAAACATCTTTAAACCCATTATAACCATAATTGCAAAAATTAAAATTTTACTATGATAACATATTTACATGAAACAAATTGGTCATGTTGCCAAATTTGAAAATAATTATTCAAAATTTTTAATCCATTTTATTTGAATAAATTTTTTATTGTAGAAATTACTTTTAAAGTAAGAATGAAAATCACAGGAAAACAGTTTTTAAAAAAAATGATTTAAGAGTTAAAATAATATAACATTTGGATAAAATAATTATTTTGTATCCAATAATTATTTCGATTATAAAATATTAATGGAATGTATTAAAATTTTTATATAAGACTCAATTTAAATTAAATCTTCCACAATGTAATTGAATTAAATTACCTGAAAATAGTTTTAAATATGAATAAAATATAACTTATATTCACAAAATCAAATAGTGGATTACCAATTTCAATATAATGTTTTAAAATACATTATTTAACACCTAAAGTATATTTCTGGTTTAACACAACTCATAATATTAGATATTGTTATGAGTAATAAGTATTTTAATGATTTAACACATAGTTTTAACCAATTATTTACTCTTTTACCAAGGTGAAAACTCATTACCATGATTACCATAAGTAATGAAAAAAATTAAGTCACACCTATTAAATTATATTAATTACCATGATTAAAAATATTTAATCCATTTATAATATTTATTTTCTATATGTTTCAGAAATTCAATTTATTATTAATTCTTGACACGCAATGAAAAATAGTATATGGAAGAAAAAATAAAACCACAAAATGTACATATTCCAAACTCAAGTAAAAATAAAAAAAATATATATATATAACTAGATTATTTATAACCAAATTATATTTATTTAAATTGAGGATCAAATTAAAATCAATATACGACTTTTTCAGTGAAGAGAAATGAAAGTTTTACAAAAATAAGCATTTCTCAATATTTACTTCACAAACCATTCCTTTCATAAAAATCCAAATGTTTCACCATAAGTTAATTAGAATATGATTAATTGAATAATTATATCTTTCATATGTAATAAAATTTATAAAGATTGTATAATTAAATTATTATTTTTTGTTGTACAAAATGTAATAAAACCATTTTTAAGAAAATATATTTTTTAAACCAAAAAAAACTTATCTAAAAAGGGAGTACTTATATATTTTGAATTAAGTAATAAATTTGATTTATGTTAATATATATATATATATATCATAATTTTTTTATATTATTCATACTTATCATCTTATCATATATGAAATTATATATCATAGTTCATTTTATGTTCGGCTTCTCTTGTTTAGAAAGTTATAAGACACTTACAATTTATTTAAAATATATACTCAAATATATCAGGGTGTTACATTATACCACTTAAATTGATTATGTTTTTAAATATTTTTATCATGGTGATCAGAGTCTCTTTATTTTAAAATATCATTTGTTGAAATCGATTATTTTTCAGGAGGATAATAAAGATTTGTATAAAAAGGGGGAGTTTAAAAGATAATGGTTAAAATAAATAACAAATAATTGGGTTCAAAAATAAAGATAACATTAGAGAAATGTCAAAAACCCACATATAGGAGAGAAACATATATGAAAAAATGGAGAGTGATATACGACATGGTCATGATAATGTTAATAAACACAAAACAATTAATTTTTTGCGGGTTTAAGAGGGCATCAATTGAATATAAACAAACGTAAAAAAATAAATTTTTTAATTTAAGATAATTTTTCCTAATTATTATTGATTATTTTACAATCAAGATAGAAAATATGGGGAAAATAAATTATGTGATTTTATTATATTTTTTTAATCCAAATTTTCTCAATCGAGTGTGCACTGATCAACTTCCAATTTATCACTTACTCCTTGAAATGAATATTCAAGATTTATTTTCATACATAAATAATTGAAAGTTACTTTTATTTGAACATAAAATTCATAAATGAATAATGATTTATTCCTTGTGTCTCAAGATATTAACTAAAATAAATATTTTTATAAAAAGTTATCCAATATGGATAAACATTCATATGATAAAATAGTACTATTACAAGGCCCCATCCTCCGGTAGCCCGGAGCCGGTGCTCTAGTTATGGTGTGTAATTTATTTCATACAAATGAAACAAAAAATTTACACATCATAACCCATCAGGAGGAACTTTCTGTTTTAGATCCTAGAGAATCATAGTCAACCGCCTCACTTCCTCCTTGCAAAGCTAAGATCGAAAACCCCAAAAATTGGAAAGACAATATCAACCTGTAGAAGTTTAATAAAAAATGTAGTGTGATAAATGAAATAATTAGTAAGGGGTTTTGAATGTATTTAAATCCAGATTTTGAAAACTACCTTTGAAAATACTTTTCCATACTTAAAATAATTTCTTAAAGGAAGAAAATCAAGACAAATCAAATGTGGATATAATATAGTTAAAGAACTTATTACTTATGCATTAGGACACTTAGCTGAAAACCACTTAAATAAAAAGGTAAACATGCTACCATAAAAAATGGCATGTGTTTTAATAAGTAAAGTTGGAATAAAAAAGCAAGGTGTGCAAGTAACCATCATCAGAGTCGCGTAATAGCAAATTATCTACAACATATAAAAATGCACATCATGACCTGAAAAATGTAATTCAACATTTGTAATAAAATTCTGGAATATAAAACTGGTCATGTATCAACATTGCCTCATCATATGCCACATGTATTTTAAATCTGATAATCATAGGTAATGGTTCTATGACTAAGGACATTCCTCCAGTCGGAATAATCACATGGTTGGTCATATACTAAGAAATGTATTTTGAAGGGCTCATGGTCTCTGTGTCAAGGCCTTGTGCCATGACTTAGGGGTAATAACCCCAATTTGACTGTCTCGAGAACTATCGATGCATCGAGGAGCTTACTTTTACCGGTCTCCAACTCAGAGGGATTACTTTAAACAGTCCCCAACCTGGAGGGATTTCATTTAACCGGACCCAATACTAGTAGTCCAATACATTTATCACATGTTAATAAAGTCATATATTCAAGGTGTCCCATATCACTCTAAATATCTAATTTTTTTTATTTCATATTATGGAAGGTGTCCCAGACCACTTTGGGTAATTTAATTCTTTGTTTATTAACAAGATATGTCATATGGATGCATTATGTACATTAATTAATAATGAAACCGTTATACATTGGGTCTTCAAATACTTTGTAGAACATTGTAAACTTAGAAATAATTAATCAAAGGCATACATAGAGTAGTGAACGTTCTTTGCACATAAAATAGAACATAAAATGACGGATCATTTGGTTTTGCCACATGAAATGATAAATTCTAAATTAAAGAACTTTATTCATGGAAATGAATACTTACTAAAGATACATGTCATTCATTATGGTGATAATGAACATGAAATTAGATTCAAACATAATTGGATTTGTCATCAACATTCATTGCTTTGGGTAAAAGATCATATGGACGTGTTACTTTAAAACAATTTTAACCTAATATCACGAATTCAAAACATATGAAGTTAATATAATTAAAACTTTTTAAATTAATATATGTTTGACACAAATGCAATTTATTTTAGGAAACACCAAAATTAACATATATTAAATACCCTTCAACTATTGGTTTCATTTAAAACGCTAATTCTAAAGATCAATACTTGAAATTAGGGTTCTAGAAACTACATAAATATAAATATATAGATATATATATATATATAACCATAACCAGATTAACCACTAATAAACACTGTAGTAGTTTTAACATCAAACAATAAATGGATACTACGTGATGACATAAACCCATGAATTATTAGTCCTTTAATTTAAAATAGGCCGAGGCAAATTCATTTAAAAACATAAATTACATCAAGGGTATAAGGCAGTATGGCTACTTAATTAAACATGACATTTAATGTATGCTCATA
The DNA here is from genome assembly GCA_963277665.1 of Viscum album. Taxonomy (NCBI): domain Eukaryota; kingdom Viridiplantae; phylum Streptophyta; class Magnoliopsida; order Santalales; family Viscaceae; genus Viscum; species Viscum album. The sequence goes on along the minus strand of OY728143.1, from coordinate 47,286,963 downwards.
TAAAAAACACATATAGGCTTAGGAAAACACTCAGACCTTACATGTGTTAAAACATCAATTAAACACTGAGAATTGTATTTGAAAATAGGTTTTAATATATATGATTCCATAAAGACATAAACATATAAAAAATTGGGGTTTGAACTATAACATAATTACACTTTAACCAAAGACCTAGTTCGCTTCAAAAAAATCATCCATAGATAAGTATTCATACAAAACTGATTTGTATTGAAGTATATAAACATAGATAGTTATACATATAAGGCATAAAGATCATACATGTTAGGAATTGATTTAAAGAAAGACCTTTTCAAATGTATAAATCCTAATAAAAAATACTAAAATATATGGAAATATTAGAAATATATTTGGATTGGTTACATATATATGTGTATACTTAAACATCTGTAAATACATATAAAATGGTATGTAATGGTTTTTCTTGAGAGGAAAACCTCTCAAAACTAATCTTTTTTTTAAAAATTACTTGATTTTACAATAATCATAAACATCCTTCTTGGAATCCCTTAATCTGGGAGAGTTTAAGGGGTATGCCAGAACATATATAAAATTATACATATATATATATATATATTTTATCATATGGGTAATATAAACAAAACTCAAAGGAAACAAAAACCCTTAAATCTTTTTAGGAAAAAAAGATACCATTTTCTAAGCCATAAACCCAGCCTTCAAAAGAGGAGAGAAGCGATGCCTATACTGAAAATATATAAGTTTATATATATATATATATATTGTATAACTGGGTATACATAGTGTGTGTACTGTGTTTAAAATTATAAGAAGTTGGGGGTATCCCCTATGTTTGTAGACACGAAGGAAAACACCCATTGAAGCCCTCTGTTTGTTTAGAATGGTTTTCTTGAAAAGTAATACCTGTAAATATAAGACGCATATATATATTTATGTATATAAATATGTACCGAGGAACATGGTTATGTTTGAAAAAAAAGCACATAAACATGACACCCTTAGCTGGCTACGGAGGACACTCGGATCAGAGGAGCCAGCTGGTTTAGCTGGAGAGACCGTGAGCAGATCGGGAGTCTAAGGGAGGTCGTGGGGAGAGGGTTTATATAGACGATTTAAATGTACTTAATGGAACCCGATCCAGAAGTTAGTCTGAGCCTACAACATCTTAGGAAGTTGGGGTGCGCAAAATCAAACAAAACAGTAGAGAAGGAGGGGACCATGGCCACTTGGGTGAACTAGTGTGCTGGTTAGCGGGACCCCAACGTGAGGTAGGAGATGACAAAATTCATGGGTTTTAAAAAGAACGACTTCTAGGATCTAACATGGAGATATCGGACGGCTTAGGTTAAAAGGGATGAAATGATCATTTAAAAAAATGGTTGGGATCTGACTTGGAAAGATCATACAGACGAGGTTGCGCGGGTTCGGGATTAAACATGAGATGGCTGGGATCGTGGGATTGGCAAAAAAACAATTACATAAAAAATGGTAAAATTAGACAGTATAATATTTATATAAACCTGAACATTATAAATAAAAATTAATAAATACTTTTAACTTATAATCATCAAATCCCATTGTAGATTATAAAAAATACTTTATTTTTTGATATAACTCTTTCAAAGGATATATATATTTAATTATTTATCATACTAAACTTTTATTAAGAGCTTATATCTTAAAAAATCGGAAATCGAATTTATATCATACTCCACTATATGATTCACAAAATTCCTTTTTAAAAGACCAATAGTTTTTCCCTAATTCAGCATATATAGTTTTAGAGATCCATTAAGATATATTTTTCAATTATTACAGATACCCCTTTAGAAATTACGTTCGACACATTTTAAAATACTATGTTTTCCACCATATAGATATCATCGAGATTTAGAAAAAAATCAAAATAGATTCATTTTCATGAATATTATTTTATTTAAAAATTAATAAACTCAAAGATATAATTCTAATATTTTATACATATTAAAATATTGAAATACCAAAATATTATAAGAGCATTATTATGGTCAATTTTTAATAAAAAGATACACTTTATCCATGGATGCCCAACGGTCATATAACCGTCATAATTTCTTAAAAGGCTATTATAAAAACAGGGGGTAGGGTGTTTCACATTTTGAAAACACCTGACCCTAGGCAGATGGCTCTCCACATTCCATTGGTGCTGAGTTCATGTGTTGTGGTTCTGGTGATTATGGTTTTCACACTGACCGACCCAGAAGATGAATACTATCTGATTACTGGGTTTTTGATTCTTAGCAGTCTTGTTGTGGCCATGTTTAGTCTTGCACATGGTGTTCTTGGTTAGTTTGAGTCTTTGTAGAAATGTAATATTTTAATGTATACCAGTTCTCTTTATTCCCCTTGTTTTTCATCTATTTAGTTTCAATTACATTATTAGTACCAAAAACCAACCATTTCAAACAAGAAACATCATTATAAAACATATCATTGTTCACTTAATCATGTTCATAAATCCTAGGGCGTCACATTATCCCCCTCTTAAAAGAATTGTTTCCTCGAAATTCGATTGGCGTACATACACTGAATTGTTCACACAGATCCCAGACACACTTGGTGATGTCCCTCTACCTCCACCGCCCACAGAAGAAGGAACTATTCAACTCTATCCCCAGGGAAGAACAAATCTGGTGGGTCTCCTCTTCCCAAATACATTATTGGCAAATTGGATGGTGGTTAAAACCAAGCTCCCATTTGATACAGGTGGTTTTCCAGATATGGGCATGAGTGACCTCAATCTCCGTGACATCCACTTGGATTTGGTTCTTAAAGATATCTCGAACCACGTCATATATGAAGGATTCGATGAAAGATCGAAAATTAGAGAGGTCCTTAAGCATGCTGAAACACAGGATTTGCTACATAAAGACTGCGCAAAAGTACAACTCCTTTGCAGCTTCTCCGAAGGCCGTGAAGGCCAACCATTTCTTATTTATGGTGAAACATAGGAAGAGTCCCTATTATTACTTCCATTTCTTTTTATAATTCTCGAATAGTGCATTATCCATTTGGTTATACACAACTTCCGATCCCCGGAAGATTCGAAGGACATTTGAGATTTTCGATATTTCATAGAGGTTTTTGCACACGAGTCATAAGTTTATAAAAGGTTGGTAACTTGATGAGCAGGATTTTTCTAAAATAGTCTCTATGATCTCTGTAGGGAGAGTCAAGAGTCTAGGTGTGGATCGCTGGCTTGCCATCTGAGAATTTTAAGAACAAAACCTACTTAGTAAAACATTATTAATGTTTTTGTGTTGTCTTAATTTTCCATGGTTGCCTAAACCATGCCTCTGATACCAACTATAAGGCCCCAGCCTCTGGTAGTCCAGAGCCTGTGCTATGGTTATGGTGTGTAATTTATTTCATACAAAAGAAAAAAACAATTTAGACATCATAACCCATCAGGAGGAACTTTTTGGTTTAGATCCTGGAGGATCAGAGTCAACCACCTCACTTCATCCTTACAAAGCTAAGTTCAAAAACACAAACACATGGAAAGACTCTCTCAACCTATAAAAGTTTAATAAAATATGTACGGTGAGCAATGAAATACTCAGTAAGGGGATTTGAAAGTATTTCAATTCAGCTTTTGAAAAATACCTTTGAAAATACTTTTCCATACATAAAATAATTTCTTAAAGGAAGAACATCAAGACAAATAAAAGGTGGATATAATACAGTTAAAGAACATATTACTTATGTATTAGAACACTTAGCTGAAAACCACATAATAAAAAGGTAAAAATGCAAGCATTAAAAATGGCATGGGTTTTACTAAGTAAAGTGGGCATAAACAAGCAAGGTCTTCAAGTAACCATCATCAGATTCGTGCAATAGAACATTATCTACAACATATAAAAAATCACATCATGACATGATAAATGTAATGAAACATTTGTAATAAAATTATGGAAAAGAAAATTGGTCATGCATCAACATTTCCTCATCATATTCCATGTGTATTTGAAATCTGATACTCATAGGTAATTGTTTTATAACCAAGGACGTTCCTCTAGTCAGAATAATCACTTGGTTGGTCATATACTATGAAATGTATTCTGAAAGACTCTTGGTCTATGTGTCAAGGCCTTGTGCCATGACATAGGGGTAATAACCCCAATCTGACTATCTCAAGAACTATTGATTCATCGAGGAGCTTACTTTTACCGGTCTCCAACCCGGAGGGATTACTTTAACCAGTCCCCAACCTGGAGGGATTTCTTTTAACCGGACCTCATCCCTATAGTCCAATACATTTCTCACATGTTAATAAGGGATGATATTCAAGGTGTCCCATATCAATCTGAATATCTAATTTTTTTATTTCCTATTACCCAAGGTGTCCCATACCACTTTGGGTAATTTAATTGTTTGTTTAGAAACAAGATATGTCATATGAATGCATTATGTACATTAATTAATAATGAAACCATTATACATTGGGTCTTAAAATACTTGGTAGAACATTGTAAACTTGGAAATAATTAATTAAAGGCATACATAGAGTAGTAAACATTCTTTTCACATAAAATAGCACATAAAATGACAGATGATTAGGTTTTTCCACATAAAATTATAACTTCTTAATTAAAGAACCTTATTCATGGAAATGAATACTTATTAAAGATACATGTCATTCATTATGATGAAAATGAACATGAAATTACTTTCAAACATAATTGGATCTGTCATCAACATTCATTGATTCAGGTAAAGGATCATATGGACGTGTTACTTTAAAACATTTTTAACAGAATATCACGAATTCAAAACATATGAAGTTAATATAATTAAAACTTTTTAAATTAATGTACATTTGACACAAATATAATTTATTTTAGGAAACATCACAATTAACATCTATTAAATACCCTTCAAGTATTGGTTTCATTTAAAACGCTAATTATAAAGATAAATACATGAAATTAGGGTTCTAGAAACTACATAATTATAAATATATAGATATATACATATAAAACCATAACCGGATTGACCACTAATAAACACTGCACCAGGTTTTACATCATACAATAAATGGATACTACATGATGACATAAACCCATGAATTCTTAGTCCTTTAATTTAAAATAGGCCTTGTCACATTCTTTTAAAAACATAAATTACATCAAGGGTATAAGGCAGTATGGCTACTTAATTAAACATGCCATTTAATGTATGCTCATATAAAAACACATGTAGGCTTAGGCAAACACTCAGACCTTCCATGTGTTAAAACATCAATTAAACCATGAGAATTGTATTTGAAAATAGGGTTTATTATATATGAATCCATAAACACATAGACATATAAAAACTAGGGTTTTTAAACTATAACATAATTTCACTTCAACCAAATACCTAGTTCGCATCAAAAATATCATCCATAGATAAGTATTCAAACAAAACTGATTTGTATTGAAGTACATAAACTTATATAGTTATACATATAACGCATAAATATCATACATGTTAGGAATTGATTTAAATAATGACCTTTTTAAATGTATAACTCCTAATATAAAATACTAAAATATATGGAAATATTAGAAATAGATTTGGGTTGGTTACATATATATGTGTATACTTAAACACCAAGAAATACAAATAAAAAGATTTGTAATGGTTTTGCTTAATAGGAAAACCTCTCCAAACTAATCTTTATTTTTAAAAATACTTGATTAGACAATATTCATAAATAACCTCCTTGGAATCCCTTAAATTGGGAGAGTTTAAGGGGTATACCAAAACATATATAAAATTATACATATATATATTGTATCATATGGGTAATATAAAAAAACTCAAAGGAAACAAAAAAACCCTTATATCTTTTTAGGAAAAAATATTCCATTTTCTAAGCCATACACCCAGCCTTCAAAAGATGAGAGAAGCGGTGCCTATACTGAAAAAATTTAAGTTTATATATATATATATATCATATAACTGGGTATACGCAGTGTGTGTATTGGGTTTCAAATTATAAGAAGGTGGGGGTATCCCCTATGTTTGTAGACACGAAGGAAAACACCCTTCAAAGACCTTTGTTTGCATAGAATGGTTTCCATGAAATGTAATACCTATAAATATAATCTTCATATATACATTTATGTATATATATATATATATATACTGAGGAGCATGGGTAGGTTTGGAAAAGAAAACACATAAACATGACACCCTTACCTGGCTGCGGAGGACACTCGGATCAGAGGAGCCCACTGGTTCAGCTGGAGAGATCGTGAGCAGATCGGGAGTCCAAGGGAGGTCGTGGGGAGAGGGTTTATATAGAGGATTTTAGTGTAATTAATGGAACCCGATATAGAAGTTATGCCGATCCTATGGCATCATAGGAAGTTGGGGTGCGCAAGGTCAAACGAAATAGTGGAGAAGGAGGTGACCGTGGCATCTTGGGTGAACCGGTGTGCTGGTTAGCGGGATCCCGACGTGAGGTAGGAGATGACAAAATTCAAGGGTTTTAAAAAGAATGAAGTCTAGGATATAACATGGTGAGATCGGACGTCTTAGGTAAAAAGGGATGAAATGGGCATTTAAAAAAACAATAGCGGTTGGAATCTGACTTAGCGAGATCGGACAGACATGGTTGCGCGGGTTCGGGATTAATCATGAGATGGCCTGGATAGCAGGATTGGAAAAAAAATAATTAGATAAAAAAACAGTAAAATTAGACAGTATACTATTAATATAAAACATGAACATTATAAATAAAAATTAATAAAAACGTTGAACTTATAATTATAAAATACCATTGTAGATTATGAAAAATACTTTATATTTTGATATAACCCTTTTAAAGGATATATATTTCATAATTTAACATACTAAACTTTTAATAAGAGCTTATATCTTTAAAAATTGAAAATTCAATTTATATCATACTCCAATATTTGATTCACAAAATTCCTTTTTAAAAGACCAATAGTTTTCCCTAATTCAACATACATAGGTTTAGAGATCCATTAAGATATATTTTTCTATTATTACAGATCCCCTTTAGACATGACATTCGATACATTTTAGAATACTAAGTTTTCCACCATAGATATCATCAGGATTTTGAAAAAAATCAAAATAGATTCATTTTCAAGAATATTATTTTATTTCAAAATTAATATACTCGAATATATAATTCTAATTTTTTGTACATATTAAAATATTGAAGTACCATAATATTATAAGAGTGTTATAAAGACCAAATTTTTATAAAAAGATGCACATTATCCATGGAATCCCAACGGTAATATAAGGGCTATAATTTATTAAAGGACCATTATAAAAACAAGGGGGTAGGGTGTTTCACATTTTCAAAACACCTGAACCTAGGCGGATGGCTCTCCTCATTCCATTGGTGCTTGATTCATGTGTTGTGGTTCTGGCGATAATATTTTTCACACTTACAGACCCAAAAGATGAATACAATCTGATTACTGGGGTTGTGATTCTTAGCAGTCTTGTTGTGGCCATGTTGAGTCTTTCACATGGTGTTCTTGGTTAGTCTGAGTCTTTGTAGCAATGTAATATTTTAATGTATACCAGTTCCCTTTATTCCCCTTGTTTTACATCTATTTAGTTTCAATTCCTTTATTAGTACCAAAAACCAACCATTTAAAACAAGAAACATCATTATAAAACATATCATTGTTCACTTAATCAAGTTCATAAATCTTGTGGTGTCACAACTATGCTCTCTAAAACCACAATAATAATAACCAATGTTGAAAAAAAAATCATTTCAAAAATACTTAACCTTAATATTACCCAAAAACATTTTTTTCCAAATTCAAACCCCCCAAAAATTTGATAATATTTTTTATAAGATCAACCTAACAATTATATGAAATAAATATCAATATATCAAATGGTTATATAACAAAAATGCATATATCCTAGTCATATAGTAACTAAAATATAAATATCATTTCCGTAAATATCCAGAGTCATCATAAATCTATAGAAAAATCATACATGATTTCATTAATTAACTAAATATTCTTTCCTCAAATTAGGTTTACCATGATCATATAAGATTACTAATATATTTTAATTAATATTATCACCTAGTATCTATATAACTTTTCAACTGCATGGTTATATTTATGATATACTGTGAAAATGTACTGACTTTTTAATCACAATCATCAATAATTACCTCGACCTTAATGATCATATTAACCAAAAAACGTTATCAATAATATTTAACACAAGTCAAAAATTATAAATTAAATACTATTTAAATAAACATTTCACTAAAATATATACAAAAACATAGGGTTTTTCCCCTATGTATGTGTCCATAAATATCCTTAACCAGCAAAACTCCCATCTCATAAAAACAAAACGGGGGGTTTTATCCCATTATAAAAATTATAACCTATTGACTTATCAACCCCATAAACCTTTTTTATCCCATATCAGCAGGGAATATTGTAGGCTTATATAGTTTTTATCCTCTCATTAATCATAATATTTCATAAAGAAAATTAAAAAAACAAATAAATATCCCCTTATGAATGTTTATCATGGTGTTCAGTCTTGGCCCACACATCATGCATAGAAGGATATCAATTTAATACTTAATTTACCACACCTAGATTTCTTACCCCTTTGTGTGTATATTCCATAACCAAATCGACATTATAGACTCTAGAAAGGATTATATTTTCTAGTTAAACCACACTTAATACATTACCTAAACAGAGGATGTTCTCATATAATCAATCTTAACCTACATTTTCTTACTAATTTTTTCACTTCCTAGTTTCTTAAAATAAAAAAACCTTGATCAGATACCTTCTTAGGTAACCCAAATTTTTTTAAATAAATATCACATCCCATTATATGAATTCCATTTATATAACATTAATACCCATGTAATAATTTTAATGTTTTACTATCTTTTTTTACTAGGTACATAATTTTCTAATTTAAATGAAGAAATTTAATGTCTCCCTCAATAATCTTATCACATAGAGGATATATTATAAATATTAATATTTAATCCTTTTTTATAACCTAGTGTTATTCCAACAAGGTTAAATACCCTAATAGGGTGTGAATGAGGGGATGATAGAATAAAATTACTGCCCCTTATGATCTTGTTTTATCATCAAATAATACATTGTTCTATCTCTTTCATGTAGCAATGTATGAGAAGAAATGAAATCATTCTTGAGCCACAAAAATTTCACTTGGTTTACCAACACTATGCTCTATCCATGGTTAATAAAAAGGAAATATTCCTACTACTAAATCCACTAAACTGAAGTATGCTTGAAAAGTACTGAGAGGACTCACTATCCCTCATAGTTTAAAACCAAACACAACTTCAAAGCTCATAGATCTATCAACTAATGTGTTGTCACATCCCCATAATATTATTATTACATAATCACATGAATTAATAACTTTTACACCTCATTTGGTGCATCATTTAGTTTTAGTTTCATCCACTTGATGAATTCATCTTGACCATTGATTTACAAGGCAACCCCTTCTCAACACATTTTTCATGCTTTCTATTTTTGCTAGGTGAAGTAATCATTTAGAAAAAAACCAATCCATTGCATGAATATACTAATTTCCTGAACCCCACAACATTAATGAGTATCACTACCTTCACAAATCTCACATAGGATTATTTTACCCATGTTTTTTCATATAGCAGGCTTACCCTTTGCGAAGCTCAAAATTTTCATGAAGATTAGATAGCCTTTACGAAATACATTTTTTAGAGAACAAGATAATATTTTCAAAACATTCATACAAGAAACCTCATTCAAAAGTCACCTTCAATAATCTATAGTCATTGGATTTTATTTAATTCTTCCTTGAACAAAATAGGGGGTAAAGGTCTATTTATAGCTGTTTCCACCCTATCATGAATCATTCAGACTAGAACGAATTTTAATGAATCAATTATTCCTTGTTCTCAAGCCTCCTTTCCTTTATGATGATCAATGGAATTTTTCCATTAAAAATATTTTCATAGTTTCTTATATTTACATTCAACCATTCTATCATTGGAGAGACTTCAATCTTTATTGACACAAATTTCATTAAGGAATATCGAAATCATTATGAAAATCTATCCTTTGTGAAAACCATTCCTTTAATATAAAAATACTGTGTCGGTCCTTGAAATCCAAATTTTAGGAATCTTGAGTATTCCTCTAAATTTTGTACCGCAAATTTTTTTCAAAAATTATGGAATGGCGCCACCTTCTATACAAAATTTTTTTACCACCTCTTGAGAAATTATTCATCAACCTTCGATAATTGTCAAAACAAGTTTTCCAAAATGACTCTATAAATTCACAGCTATCCTTGAAAATAAAATTAATTAGTAAACACAATAATCCCAATAATAATGTAATGTAACCTTGAGGGATATTTTCCCAACAACTAGGGAGAGGAAAAATTAACAAAGGGTGGTCTCAAATACTCAATAATTGTAAACAAAATAGATAAAAATCAATAATCATAAGTGATATTAAAATGATAATATTTTTATTTTAAAATTCTCATAACCGACAATAATCATACCCAATAATTGTAATATCATTAAGCTTTAATCATCGAATTATTATTTTTCATTAAAAAAGATATAATTCATAATTTTTTGGAAACTTCAATAATTAATCATGATCCATGTGAACAAATCATAAGTATAAACGTGATTTATTTTAATACCCAAGTGAATATAAAACAATTTACATATTTAAATATAAATTCAACGATAATTATAGTGGATTTCTTCCACTCATCATTCCATCATGTCCGCAGTAATGGTTTAGTCCCAAAACTATCACAATGGATAGAGTCTTATACTGAATTGGATTCACTATTCATTCTAGTTCATACCATATCATCGTATATCAATCCTTACTGAATGAATTTGGGAGATATGTAATTCTAGTCCCACTCATCACAAAATGAAAAGAAAATACATGTGTTCCAAAATAACATAAAACATTTATCATATCATCATATCATAACTCATTCAATGTAAATGTGAATTATAAAAATTTCATCCTTTCATAATATCATAACATATTAGAATAAATTGTTTTAGTAAAAATGACACCATTAAAATAATAAACCATCTACAGAATGATTACGGATGTTATCATTTGATCATATCTCCATAAATTCATTATTAACTTCAAATGATTCCATCATATATTATAAATTTCATTATATTATCATTAGAATATTTTATTAGGAAAATATACTTTTCATTTTGAAATTACATATTTAAAATCTAAAAATTTCTAAAATATAAAAGGAATAACATTATTTGAAAATAAATTTGATTTTTTTTCAAAAACAATCAATTCATTATATGTCTATAATTGTGGTAAGTGTTTTTATTCCATAATAATTAAAATAATGATTTAATTAACAACTTCGTTAAAAATTACTTCATTTTGAAAAAAATAAGTTTATTATTTTTTGACCCTTTTGGAAATTTTAATTATGGGTAAAAATTAATTAAAAAATAATTGAAAAATATTTTAATTTATGCGTTGAAAAAAACATTAAATCGTGAATATGGAAGAAAAATATTTACCAGTGAAAGAAGAAAAATAACACTAGTTTTCATAAATGAATTTTTGTAAATATTTTGAGTAAAAAGGTGGGGAAAATGGTACAAAAAATAAAAATTATTGAAATGGCCAGATTATTAATAAATTTAAATTGGTTTATCAAATATTTATATTATAATTTACTCAATTTAATATCATGTATAAATATTACACAAAAAATGGGTTTGAAACATAAATCTCTTACCACTTTGGTATATAGGAATTGTAAGACCAACGAATGAATAACATAAAATGAAACATTAAATATAAAGAAAATTCATATATTTATTACATAAAATTTAAAATGGTATCAAAATATTCCTCATTAGATAAGTTACATACATAATATAACATTTTCCATAAATAAGACAATTTCAGACTAAAACCCCTTACCTTAGTTCTGTAGACATTGCCCTTGTAATTTGGTCATGTTTACATAATCCTAAAAATAGTACTCATATCACGAGTATAATTTTTATTAATTATATACACTTATGTAAATTTTCTTAGAAATCGGTGAAGTAAAATAAATTGCATCACATAGTGAAGATGGTTTCTTGTATGTGCACATGAGCGATGTTTCCACTTTTTGAGGAATGGAATGAACGAAACTTAAATAGTAATTAAACTTTTCATAAATATAATAATATAATAAATTTCATAAATGTAATTTATATTCATCAAATATATCATTATAACCATAAATTTGAAATGGTGATGAAAAAAATAGATATCATGGTGTGGAGGTGGTTTTACACTTATACACACAAGTAATATTTTCTACTCCCATAAGATAGAAAGTTGTTGAATAATGGTTGTCCCATATTCTTAATTATAATTATTCATATTTGAGACCCAAAAATATATATTTTATAATTTGATATATATATTTATAAGAGTTATAATAAATAATAAAATTTAATGAACTTAGTTAGGATTCTTATCTATTTTTGGAGAAACCATTTTTGTAATACATGTTCATCCTTGAAAAAATAGTATTTTGGTAGTACTGGAAGATATTGGATTTAGATAAGGAATATAAGAAGGTATTATAGTATTGTTTTCCTGAGATATAATTCTTAATATGATTGTCAAATAGTGTAGATGGGGTATCCATTTGTAAGGTATGTAAATGACTCACATGGAATTGCATAAAACATTAAATAATATATTCTAAATAACCATGTGAAGTGGGAAAATGGAACCAAAAATTTAAATATATGTTATGATAGTTTAAAAATGAGAACAAAAAAATAATAAAATTTATATATGTCTTGGACACAATTTAAGACTTATTTACTTATTAAATCAATTACACCACATTTTAATAGTGACCATGATAACCTAAATTTTTACCATGATGTCATATTTATCTGACCAAAACTAAAAGGGGACATATTTTTTTTTCAAGATATTGATTCACAAATTTTAATCTATTTTATTAGATTATATTTCTATTTTTAGAAAAAATTACTTTTAATATATGAATAAAAAATTCACAAAAAATAGTTTTTATAAAAATTTATGTTTTAAGAGTAAAATTAATTTCACCTTGAAATCATATAATAGGTTAGTTTACACAATTTGTTTTGTGAGAAAAGAAAAGTAATATATTTAGGATATCTGATAATTCCATTAGAAATGTAATCATTCAAAATTACACTGAATGAAAAAACCAAAAAAAATAGTTTTTTAATTTGAATAAAATGAAATTTTTATTCACAAAAGCAATGATTGGGTTTCCAATTTAAAATTTATATTTATAGTTTAATTAATTAACTCTTCAAATATATATTTGTTGGGTCAATAAGGTTTATTAGGAATATTCCATTTCTTTATATTTTGAAAATCAGAAACACTCTCTCTCAAGTAAAATTTTATTTCCCTGCTGATTTTTCTTATTAAAGAAATTTTTCCTTCCTGTAGAAATTTTCTCCCTATCTCTATTCTTATTGTTTATGATTTAGTTTCACTAAATATAACTCTACTTATTTCTAAGTGTAAAATTAAGTTAAATTTCTAAAACATAGAAATCCTATAAATACCTAGATATAAAGTATTCTATTTTCATGTTCTAAATTTTGATTACGAATTCTCTGAAATTCGGATTCAAAATTCTCTGATATTTATATTCCGAATTATCTGAAATTCAGATTCGAAATTCTCTGAAATACATGTTCCAAATTTGTTGAAATTTAGGTTCTGAATTTTTAGAATTCAGGTTCCTAATTCCATATAATTCAGGTTCTGAATTCCTTAGAATTCAGGTTTAGAATTCATTAGAATATAGACTCTGAATTCCTTAGAATTTAGGTTAAAATTTCCATCGAATTCAGACTCAAAATTACTTAGAATTTTGAATCTGAATTCCTTATAATTCAGACTCCAAATTCCTTAGATTTCTGACTCGGTATTCATTAGAATTAGGACTCTGATTTCCTTATAATTTAGGTTCCAAATTTCTTAGAATTTGGACACCGAATTCCTTAGAATTCAGACATTGAATTCCTTATAATTGAGACTCTGAATTCCTTAGAAATCAAACACTGAATTCCATAGAATTGAGGTTTTTAATTCCTATGAATTTACAATCGGAATTACTTAGAATTCAGACTCTGAAATCTATAGAATTATGATTCAGATTTCCTTGAAAAATGGAATCTGAATATTCATGTAATATAGACTCTAATTGTTTTTCTCTTAAACTCTAAAAATTATTTTATTGGACTCCAAAAAATAAATTTGGTTGACCAACCATATTTTACTTACTCATGTTATAGTTATGAAATGATGTCATGCATTCGGTTTATAAGTAACCGTTGTTTTAGTGACTTGTGTACAGGTCCATCTGAGAATCAAGGAAAAATATGACCATTGGAGGAGGGAACTAGTCGTTGGAGAAGTGCCTATAAATAAAAGCTCATTTGAATGAGCTCAATAACTAATACACACTTAATTGACTATTTTATAACTCTAGAGATTACATTTTGTTGAAGGGATTTCAAGAGATAGATACTCTCATGCTTTGTGTGTACTAAACATCTTTTTCAGAATGCTTCGTGTGACTCTGATTGTTCATATGTACAATTGAGGTCTGCCGGGTATAAAGAAGATAGAGGTGTCAACTACCTTAAAGTTCGAGGACTTCCTTGATAAGAAAGACCGAGGTGCTGTCTACTGTAACGTCCCGGTTCCGGAAGCCACCCAGAGGTGGTCTGTACCTGGTTGGTCACATGGCCTCAAGAGCATTTCTCCGAACTCTAGAGGTTGCCGACAAGCAGTGAGGGCCTTGGGTGTGATAATGGGGAAACTATTCCCTCATTGGCAGAGTAACACAATGGAAGAGAACCAAATATACAATAGCAGAAACAATAAATATCCAACAACAGTAAACAACGGAAGAATGATAAATAAACAACTAGAGAAAAATATATAAATGATGCATGATATAAATGTGTCTAGGAAAGTACCCAAACAATTCACAATGCTGAATACAGTACTAAACCAAGTATAAATGGAAAATAGATAAACAACTCTCCAGCATCTCAAGCCTCAGCTTGGTCCCATGCTCTCTAGCTCCAATGCAATAGAGAACCTAAAGTAGAAGGGAGCTTTCCCTTATCTATAACTGCAAAAATATAGTCTGTTTGGGCCCAAAAGCATGACGTAAGCGGGGTGTGAGACTAAATCTCAGTAGGAAACCACCTGAAGATCTGTGCTTAACAGTCAGTGAATTTATGGCATGTAAACGTTCAAAAAGTAGTAAACATGAATGTAATTAGCATAAAATAATCCACAGTTTCTGGCATCTAATTTACAAACAAGAAAATATCCACTCAAGCAAGTATAACAAATAGGTAACCTCTGGGTAGTTCTTACAGCCTAACCCCTATGGTTCATCCTACACGTACTAGCAACCCTCTGGGTGGCACAAATAGTCTCACGCCTCTGGTTCAGCTAAAGAATATACTCATTGGGTAATCACTCATCGTCAATAACCCCTATAGTCTCGTATCATGAAAAATCCACTCTGAGAAGTCCTAAACGTCTCATTCACCCCTGTGGCATGCGTCGAGGAACTATAGACACTATAAGGAAGCACTCAATGTCAATTCCCCTTGTGGTATCGCATTGTATTATAAAGACACTCTGGATAAGCCCTTACGTCCATTCTCTATATGGACTATTACACTAGGTTCTCACAGCCCTGTGTAATGTCAGTAAGTATCACATCGCGTAACGGCCAAAGTGAACCTTAAAAACTACTTGGCTAGAAGTCTACAACATAACATCTTGGAAGAACAATAGTCACACCACCCTAAAAACTAGGCATGGAACTGGCAATAGCCTAACAGAAAAAACTAGACCAAACGGTCATTACAGGAGAACATGCAAGGTAAAAACATCCAAAGCATAGTAAAATTATGCTATTCACAACAATAACCTCTACTATAGAATATAAGCAATGCATGAAAACAACATGGGAAAAACATGAAAGACACAATACCCTGTTCAAGGGTATTGGTGGGAGTTTCACAAAATACTCAGAGACTTCCTACAAAAAGGGACAAACAACCTACATTGATGTTAGGAGATCGATATACTTGATCCACGGGGGTTGAATCTCCTTAGATCTTCGTAGATCTATAAAAATGACTAAAACGTTCAACCTAAGATAAATTTGAAAAGAGAAGGAATTGGGAAGCAATGCTCTAGGAGAAGGCAGAGCTTACCGCTGCGGTTCCAGCGTAATTGATAACGATCAATTTGGAGAACAGACAGAGGCTCGATGGAATGAAGAAGATCTGCAGCCGTACCATTGCTTTGGGACGAACCAAAGCTAAAAGGAGGGTGCTCTGTCCGTTAGATGAGCCCCCGGCGCATTTAATGAAAAAAATAAAGTGCACGGCATGTGATTTTGGAGGACATGGCATGTACTAGGCTTTTTTGTAATCCCCTTTAGCCAGCCTCCATGTTATCCCTACATGGTCATTTGTGTGCCCATGAAACAGCTAGCACACGGCCTTGAGCGGCAATGAAGTACACGTCATGTACTCATATTGTACACGATGTGTACTTCAAAAATTTCTAGAAACTACTCTTTTCTCAAAAACATCAAAAAAAGGAAAAACATACCTGAAAAGAATGTCTGGGTTCTTACAAACGTCCCCCCTTAAAGAAGTTCGTCCCCAAATTTCCATAGCACGACATAAAAGAAGAACCCTGAATAACTCCAGCCACTATCATCGTGCATCGGCCTCCCTCTCCCATGTCTCGTCCTGTACTCGCCCATGCTTCAATAGCACCCATACCAGAGGAACAGAACGGCCAAAGAGAACCTTTTTACTGTGATCGACAATACAGATAGGATGCTCCTCAAATGATGCATCCACTACGAGATCAACCTCCTCAGGTTGAAAGACATGAGACAGGTCTGAAAAGTAATGTTGGAGCCGAGAAATGTGTAAGACGTCATGCATAGCCCAGTACCTCGAAGGTAAATGCAACTGATAGGCAACTATCCCAAATCTCTTTAACACCTCAAACGGCCCGACATATGTCGGTGAAACCTTACCCTATCTTCGAATCTTCTTATGTCCCAACCTTGGTGTGACTTGTAGGAAAACCAGATCTCTGACCATGAACTCAAAGGTCGTCTCCACTGATCAACATAAGACTTCTGTCGAGACTCTATCATAGTCATCCTCATCCTAATCAACTCTATCTGCTCAAAGGTCTCCTGAACAAGACGAGGTCCCAGGAAAGATGCCCCTCCTACCTCCGGCCAACATAAGGGTGATCGACATGGCCTACCGTACAAATCCTCATAGAGTTCCATCTGAATAGTTTATCGAAAACAATTATTGTGGAAAATCATCACTAGGGGTATATGCTTCTCCAAAAAACCTCAAAATTCTAGGATGTATGCTCAGAGCATATCCTCAAGCACCTAAATCATATGCTCGGACTGGCCATCTGTCTGGGGATGGTATGTTGTACTCAAAAGTAGCTGTGTATCCAATGATTTCTAAAGCCCCTTCCAGACCCAAGAAGTAAAACGTGCATCCCTGTCTGGAACAATGGATGTGTAACTCCATGTAGACTTAAAATATCTCAGATGTACAACCATCCCAACTCATCATCACTGAAGGTATCCTTGATCGGTAAAAAGTGAGCAACCGTTGTAAGCCTGTCAACGACAACCCAAATAGCATCATTCCCTCGAGGCAACCTCGGTGAACTAATCATGAAGTCCATCACGACATCGTTCCACTTCCACTTGGGAATGGGTAACTGCTGTAAAATACCTGCAGGTCACTGATGTTCTGCATTCACTTTCTGAAAAGTAAAACATCTCATGACGAATCCAGTAACTTCTCTCTTCATACCTAGCCACCTACACTAGTAGTGTAGATCACGATATATCTTGGTGACGCTAGTATGAACTACCCAAACTGAGGTGATTTCATACACCTCACATTAGACCATTGATAGTGGTTCAGTTCCACTACATATCATATTATTTCAATCAAATCGGTTTTCTATCAATGATGTTCCCCCTTAAGTGAGGCATCCTCTCTCGTAATCTAATTCCACTCATGTTGATCTTTAATTTTCTTTCTATAATCCCAAAATAAACTCTAATTAAATTCACAATTACCTTATGTTTATACATTGTGTTGGATAAAAAATTTATAGGGTCTTATGGATTCTCTCTTTTATGGTGCCCTATGGAAATCACTAGGACTTCCAGATTTTTTCCATGGGATCCATAAGCTAAGTTCAGACCCTATTTCATCTTATTTTTTTAGTTTTTTAAAAAATTGGAGTCTATACTAATCTACCCAATCTCAAGTGAGGAATTTTTTTATGTTGGTATCTATAATAATACATCATTTTTTCAATTAAATAATCAATTGTCATTTTATTTCTTAAGTATATTTCCATTATCAAGTTATATAATAAAATTATATATTAGTTATTTTGATAACAGTTTTAGTAACCAAACCCTTATTTATAACCAGAACATAAATAAAATGTAGTAAAATTAATGTGATGTGAGATTCATGGGACATTTATAATGCATGAACACATACCATATTTCCATCCATGGATATAAGTAAAATGAATTAAATTGTAAAAAATTAAAATATTTATAGAATAAAATAACCATAACACTAAAAAAATAGAAATAATTCCCTCCCTAGAAACCTAGACTTCACTTATTCATGAGTTAGAAACTCACAAACCTAGGATTCATATAAAGAATTGAAAATTATATATCACCTGTCTAACTAATCATAAATATAAAGGAAAAAAGAAAAAACAATCCATTCATTCCACTTTGAAAATATCCTCAGCACGATTCACCTTCAATTTTATTGAAACAAGTCATAACAGACTCGATCATTCCTAAAAATATACTAAAGTATATCAAACAGTAGCAAGTTATTATTTATCTTATGGAGAAACTATACCATCTCTGATATAATTAGATATAAAACATAGTGGATTAAATATCATGAAAAAATCAAGGAAACATAAAATTTGTATTAAAAAGTAAAAAAGTAAAAAATATGAATGTGGTGTCCGTTAAAACATTAATTAAATCAAATCATGGTCTCATCTCCCTACTCCATCCCAAAATTCAAACTCAAACATCAAGCATATGTCCTTTCCATTACCTGTGTAATAATACATAAATTCATCTCAAGTTCTAATTCCCCCAATTTAGATATCATTAGTGTCCCTACTAAATTCTAATAAATACATGGTCATAATGTATATTTATTTCTAGTATTTACATAAATAAATAAACTTCCACATTATGGAATGCTCAATATGAATACCACGTGTGACCATTGCTTTTCTAGATATCATAGAATTGGATTATATACCCAAGGATTAAACACACCTAGAATTCGAATGATATATCACTCCTCAACTCATAATCATGGTGAAAAATCTATCCCCATCATGTACAAATCCTTGAATGATTCATCAACATTGAAATACATTTTGTTAATTAACTTATATTTGATTTAAAATAATGGGATAATGAGGTATAACCTAGAGAAAGAGGTGTTACCACAATATAGTGATGATATAATACCATTTATCATACTAATGTGGATGATATATTATTGACACAAATCATAGGTGGACGAAATGGATCCTAGAAATATCATTGGTTTGATGATGATCCCCTTCTATTGTGTTTTTTATAAAGAATATACCACCCCATATCATCTTCTAGGTGGACCATATACCAATAATATTAGTCTCTAGATGGATGGTATTCTAAAAAAAACCTCAATGTTTAAGACATTCCACTAACTTACTATAGGTTGATCATATACCACAAACATATTAAGTGTCAAAATTTAACCACTTCAAGAAAGCACTCATTGCATGAGGTGCCACTAACACATCAATATCATGGTCAGTTATGAATCTCAAGCTCAACATTGATCGATATTATTCAACAAAACTAACTCAATATAGATTAAATACCTACCAATACTCTCATAGGGGGGGAAGGGATACCCCTTATTTAATAATGGTGGATTATTTACAAACATTCATTTATCAAAGTCAATGATTTACCAGTTATAAATAACACATAGTATTCAAAAAATGAATCTGGGTTTTTTATTCAAAGCTATAGATTAGGTCTTATTCACATACCTAGTTAATATCACTTCTAGAATACCTTATTCACCTATTATTCATTACTAAATAATGGTCTGGGGCACAACATGAGGATCTTATGGTCACAACATAACACTTATTATCCTTCATTGGCCTCATCTCTCAACTCCATAGCATGAAATAGAGTATTAAATGGATATTAGTAACCTTGGTGTTATCACACACCTACTCCATAACAAGTTATGGCCCTAAAATCTCTCAATTGATCTAAAATAAATTTGAATTTGATGTTAAATTTTAAATTATGGATTTTATTCATTGTTTGTGTCTACCTTATTTCATAGGATGCATGGGAATATATATAAATTGATGGGAAAGATAGGAACCAACTATATAGACCAAAGAGGGACATATAAATCACATACCTTCATCATATTTAGCTTTAGTCATTAAAAAATACAAAACATATTTCCATTTTTGATCCCCCGTAGAATAAAAATTAGTGTACTATATATGATAAATTGAAAAAACAAAGAGATTAAAAAATATTATATGGGTTGGGAAAATTATCCATACCCAAAATTATCAACATTGATTCACGTCACCTGAATCCGTATATTAATGAAAGATATCATAATTATTAGAGTAATAAATAATGTGGGTTGAGAGGATGAAACCATATTAATAATCAAAATAAAAATCCCATTTTATTAAATTTTGAATTTTAAAAAATTGTATTAAAACTCAAAATTTTCATAGGACATGAATTGAAGTGTTATCATAATTTTCATAATTCAAAGAAAATACCATGGTCACATTATTGTGTGTCTATATGGTGACAAAGTAATGCTCAACCCCAAGGATAATGTAGAAACCAAACCACCACTTATTTATACATGACCCTTTTATTCATAGAGAAGTGTCCTTCCCTAGTAAAGAACCATAATATTTATCATCACCTCTTATGGTGTAGACATACACTTCACTGTTCAACCAATTCCACAAAACTGGAAATTCATCATGGAATAAACCTAAACACAATGGAATTATGTCTTTTTTATACATCATTTTTCACAACATAATATATTTTTTGGTAATAATTATCCCCTTGTTCTATATGTTTTTCTTTAACCCAAGGCCAACATTTGAAACCAAACCTTAAACCCCTCAAAAATATATTAATAGCCCAACAAAATGACACAAATTTGGTTGGATAATATATAAATTAAATCTATACCTCGAGAATTTATGTTTTGTTTCATAACAATATTTTCTTTATAGAGTATAATATAATGCATCATATAAATTAATCACATACAAAAATAAAAAAATAAGGAATATTTTGTTGCATTAATGAAAAAAATTCATATAAATGATAAATAAAATCTATAAAATTGAAATAGGTAGAGTGTAATAATAATCAAATGAATATAACCTAAGCATAATTTCAAAATTTTACGGTTTTTTGTCTCTTATAAATGTTGTATCTAAAAATAACATTGTAATATGGGGGAAAATGTCTGGGAATAATGTTTTTATTTTATAAATGAAATACACAAATCATTGATGAAAAAATAATTATAGAAAATTTATAGTATTTAATATGTATATTTAGAGTACAGGGATAGAATATCACTTTTTTAATGGGTAAGGTATTCTTTGAAAAAATAAACTTTAGAATTGAAACTTGGACATTACAATAGTAAAATGACAATTATGAACAATAATTTAAATAAATATATAATTAATGAAATACAAATATATGTATATTTTATTACTAAAAAATAATCATTAATTTAACAAATATTTTCTTTTATTTCATATTACATAAAGGGTAAATATTTTTTTAGTTTGTTTTACAATTATATATTTAACCATAATGAATTATATTGATGTCATATAAAAATTATATATATTTAGAAATACATTTTGATAAAATGAATCAAATAAGTTTAATTATAAAATTAAAATTCCACAATTGTGATTTATAATAATTTTTCCCAAAACAATGAATTTTTTAAAATATAGTAAAAATTCAATTTTTTAAATATAGAAGGGTTTAGAAATCAATTTTAGTGAAATAATGAAAAAATTATTTCTATAATTGTTTAAAAGACCTAAAATATTTATATAGGACATATATTCAATTCAAAAAAACTATTTTAATTTTAATAAAAGTAATTTTTATTTATTAAACATATAATATATCCCATTAAAACAAATTTTATTATTTATTAGTTCTATATAATTATTCAAATAAATTTGTTTTTTTTAATACAAGTTCAAAACTCTTGAAAATATATATTTTTTAACATATACAAGTCATTTTCTAAAATAAGAACACTATTGTAATTAATGGAAATTAAATGATATTATATTCATTATTTTTCGACAAAACCCCCTCCCAAACTAATTATATCTAACACATCTTACCGTATGAGAAAACAAATTTTAAAAAATACACCAAATCCAAATGTCTAAAGGAATTACTTCTTATAATACCTCTCATAACCTTTTGGATTTTCAGTTCTTACCACACACAAAGTGGTCATGTTTTTATGAACTTACAAAAGGATGTTTCCAAATATGAGGTAACATAAATAAGCCTTCATTTCAAATTCTCTTCACAACATATACCATTTTTAGTTTCTAGTAAATATTTTCCAAAGAAATTAATACATATATAGTTAGTATTTTAATGTTATTATACTATAGGAATGTGTTGAACAAACATTAAATGTTGTTATACTTGTTATAACACATTTTTAAAAGTTTTAAATACTCTTCAGCGGAAAAAATTTTTATAAATGAGTTTCTAAACTATTCTTAAGTGAATTAAATTAGATTATAACATTTAGAAATTATTTGAGAAGGTTTTAGTTATGTTTAGAATTTCATGTGATGGAATTTATTTTTAAGTAATTAATTGTATGTCCCCACACCCTACCAACCCCCTTATATTGATACATCTCATGGGACATAAGTGATGATATGTAGTGTACACCAAGTCCCACCTTCTGTTGACCATCAGTTAGTGACTAGCTTGTAGGGTATATCATATAAATGTGGATATCATTACAATTTACTATCTAAGGAAAATAAGATGTAATAGCACTAAAAATAACTATGCACGTTAAATTGACTCAAATTTATACAGTAAAAACTAAAATACAAGAATATAAAGTAGATATTAATGCCTAAGAAATAATATAATCCCAAAATAATCCTATAGTAGGGATTGTAACAACTCTAATATCTGAGCAAGTATTGTTCATCCCAATTACCAAAGTCCCCTTGGAAAACTGAAAAATATTTGTTTTACGAGGGGTGATCATTATATGTATAATCAATGGGATCAGACCAAAGGACTCAAATTAATAAGGGAAAAGGTAATACTAAATCCCTAAGGAACAAATTAAAGAACTAACTAGCACCTACACAAGTCAACTAATTTTTCCCACCAGCCTCACCGAGGATCTCTCACTAAAAAATAGCTCCAATATTTGAATATTAGTATCACAAGAATGTTGATAAAGGACACATAGAATCACTTTACCATGAGTTCTTGGATCTCACCCAATTTGAAGGCATCTATTACTCAAATCTCTTATGTATACATCGATGAAAGAATCAATTAAATGTCATGTGTCACATCACCAACCTCATATCACATCTCTAACCACTAATTGTGTATGTCATGTAACATAACCAAAGTAGTAATGTATCATTAATTCATATGAAATAGATATAATTCCCTCCCAATAACATGCATGAACATCATGAAATATTTCATTTTCCATCACTGATACCACAAAAATCAAATGATGAATGTATAGAGGGGAAGAGGTTACATCCATCTATAGCCCCCCCATCCAAACTAATTGTGAAAACACACCCTCCCTTCAAGGTATCTCTGTGTTTGTGAGGTAATCCTAATTGGGCGGGGTATATAATAAAAAACAAGATAATGTAAGTATATATTGGTCTCACATAATAACACACTTATGGGTTCCCACAAGGCACACCATTGATATCATGCCAACAAGAAATCCTATAAAACTTTACAGCTGACCACTAACATTACACAATGGGACCAAAAACTAACTCCCTTTTCCAACATTTTATTTTATAATTAATCCACCATGGTTTATCCATTTAAGTATGAATTCAAATTCAAACTAATGAAATCATTATTCATTACCATAATATTATATAAACTGGTATTATTCCCCTATTTTTGGACTGCTACCAATCAACCATCATTTCAAGCCACCATATCATATAAATGGAAACAAATCCACAAACCACCAAGTACATCTATATAAAAACCACCAAGGCCACCAAGTCACAAACAACCAAGACCATCAAGTTGCACACAACTAAATCCACCAATCCAAACACAACCAAGTCAAGAATAGAATGATCATATCCAAGATAGTCATTTAATTTCATAGATTTAAGTACTAACCCATTTAAAATAAATTCTAAAATCAAGTAAATATTATAAATCATAATTCTATATAATAATATAGTAATGAACAACAACAATAATGTTAAAGAAAATCGGCATCTATATGGCATCACACCATTCCCTTCAATTTCATTAGAAAAATTTAAAATGATTGGCACTCCAATACATACCACTCATAAAAGGTAAAAAAATTATTATAATATAAAATATATACATAAAAAATAACTCAAATCACCTACCTCAATAGAAGATTTCTGATTCACTGTATAATGCTAGAGAATGATCTGGTTAATAATGGGTCTGCAAACACTCAATAAATCCTCAAATTGAATTGAAATGAAATAGTGTTTCATCAAATTCATAGTCCAATTCACCCCCAAATCCTATCAAAACATCCATTATGAAGCCTCTTAAGAAACAAGGAATAAATCATAGGTAATATAATAAGTAATCTCCTTGAATCAACAATATCGAATCACTGAAATACAGAATGAACGCCAAATATCCAAGGATATTACGGATCCAAAAATTTCCTATGTATTGGATGTCGTAAATAAAATCAAAATAATTATGAGGGAAATATTTGAGAGGTTGGAATTTATTTAACATCCAAAAATCACCACATTTATTGACGTGGGGGAATCACCAAAATATCTTCTTTAATACACAATACTTCGTAGATATGCTGAATTTCAATACTAGAGGAAATATATTAAAATAACATAAGACTCTCTAATGTATCACTATTGGGAAAAAAATCATTCCTTATAATATAACTCGATGGTATCCATACTCTTATCATCCCTTATGATAAACACCCTGAAAACCCCGATTAATCATCATGCCATCCTATGAGTCTACCCATTGAGACTCCTCCACTTGATGGAATAGAGATCGATTTACTAACATTTAAAAAATCCTCATTCATACAACATTTAATCTCTGAGATATAAGGAAACTAACTCCTCCACCACCCTCTAGGTATCCCTAGTTTCATATATGGGTCATTGTGAATTTCTTCTCAGGGCATTTGACATGATGTTTCCATTTTCTATTTTGTTGGAGATCTCAAAATTTTAGTCCATCAAAAACTTTGTAAACCTCCAATATTATACAATTTCATCTCTCTAACAAATTATATACCTAATTATTTTTTATTGGTGATTACCATAATATTTTTCTAGATAAGGTGATGTTTCCACATATTTAGGGTAAACACCATCTCCAAATTAGTGGTGGAATATTTATACTATTGTGGGCATAACTCCCAAGACCCATTGGTTTTCACATCCTAGTATTGTACCATTTAGAACCCCGAAAAATATAAATAGGAAACAAATAACACCTCAAAAACATTTCATCCTTAATAAATCCAACAACCGAGGCACTAACAAACTTCTCCTTTATGTAGTTGAATGATTCCAATAATTGATAATTCCAAACAAAGGATTGGTCTTTTCTGGTTTAGGTTTTTAATAGGGCTACACTATTAGATAAATTGAACACAAACCTCTGATAAAAATCTATGAGTCTAAGAAAACTATGGACCACTATCATGTTCTCAAGGTTTCTTAAAAAACCAACTTGGTAATTATCAGATCAACCA
Source organism: Viscum album (assembly GCA_963277665.1). NCBI lineage: Eukaryota > Viridiplantae > Streptophyta > Magnoliopsida > Santalales > Viscaceae > Viscum > Viscum album. The sequence continues at coordinate 47,260,586 of OY728143.1, read as the reverse complement.
TTAATTCTTTTCTGGGCACCACCTATCCATGGATATTCATCTATCTTGTCCATAAAATACATAGAAAAAACATTTAATAATTTTTTTGGTGTTGAGTAGAATAAAAATCATCATCAGGGGTTTAATGCTCCCCTCCTCTTGTCTCTGGTCATATTAAATGACATCAATGGAAATGACTACAAAATGGACCAAGAAATAATGAAATATAGATATCGTGATCCCAATAAACAGAATTAGAGAATTCACGACACTGAACATTGTGACTATGAACTCAAAGTGTCAATACTGGCATCAATTATTGGTCTTCAAAATATATGTGATATCTCTCAAGGGCATCATTAATTTTGTTGACGTTATCAAATTTAGACATTTTTGATATTAATCAACATACAACTTTCTAACACTATATTTATGTATTATGGGATATTTTGTGTCTTGTGGTCGATCCCATTAGTTCATGGTTAGAAAAAAATTTTACAAATTTAGACCTATAATATGAATGAAAAAAGAAATAAAAGATGGACTAAATAGCATTTGAATATTATTTAGAGAGGTAGAGAGAGACAGTAAAGCAAGAAATGGATATAGGTAATTACAAATACAGGTGTATAAATTAATAAAGAATAAAATAATGAATAAATAATTACCTAGTCATCGAAATAAAGTATAAATAAATCCTTTGGTCTAGGTATACACTATCAATATTAATACTCTTCTATTATTATTGTCAAGTACATTTAATAATCATATGATATTAACCCAAATAATTTTTAAACATAACATATAATTAGTCTATTGTCCAGGTTAAAAACTATCTACTGTTTAATTCATTAAAAACACTCTCTTAATCACCTATAAAATATGGTCATTCCATATATAATGATATAGTAAGATATATGACAAAAAATAATGAAAAAATCTTATGATGAATTATTTTTTTGAAAATAAAATATCTATTATAAAAGTTCAACCTCGTTGAATTCACCAGGGAATGAATGATTCCCCCCAAGATATCCATTAATGGATGAGAAAGTAAATAAAAAATACTACTGAAATATTGAATATTGTCTGATGAAGGACTCTACAGTGCTTCACCTTTCCCTAAGATATCATATCTATCTATTTTTCTTCAAAATCCAGCCCACTTATTAATCATCATGGATCCATCCCTAGTTTATCCTTTCAATTCAAAAAGTTTCCTTGAATATATCTGAATAATACATGAGCATCCACAGTCAAGTCAAAGTGGGATATAACTATGATTCTACGAAATCAAAATTTTATTTTTTTCATATTAGATTGTTTCATGGTGTGAAAATAAGTGTCACACTGTGAATGTTAATGATTTACCTCTCAGAGTCATTTTCCTTATTATCTTATAAGGGAATGATATGATATCTCTACTCACAATATCAATTTGCATTTCCTGTCATGAATTTTGTTGCGCCCAGTATATCACTTCATTCTAGGTTTAATGATCATGTGTCACACTAAACAACATCATGTCACAAAACAATTTATTTATACCTTCCTTATATCATTTATTTTTATTTATTTTCTGTTCAATTAAATTCAAATAATTTTTCCATAAAATAAATAAAACAATAAATATATTAGAATGAATAATCACATTTAATTCAAAAATCATTGAATTATTTTAAAAAAAAAATTTATCAAATGTTTCTTTCAGTTTTCCTCCTTAACCCTCTTATGAATAAATCTACAGCATTGATCAATATTTGAAAACCATCTAACTACACTTAACTAGTTCAGAGATGCTCAATTCATAGTAGATTTTAATGATTCCTGACTATCACAAGGTTCATACACTAGTATTCTATACACAACAATGATTTCCATCTATCTTATTAGAGAAATAGACTAAAGATATTAATATAAACACACTAGTCTTGCTAATAAATTTATACATTAGATCATGAAACTGATTCTTCATCTCTCGCAGATGTAAGGATGTTATCTGATAACAATCCATCAAACTGATGTAGAACCCATCCGCAACATTATTCCAAACACAACACTAACTGAGGTTGTATTGTAACAACATACATAGTGAAACAAATCCAAATATTCATAGAAATAATGGAGACCACCACCACTTGATAAATCACTAACTCTACTGATGATTCATCTGCCAAGAGAAAAAATGTGCTATGCTAACTAACTGCCCCTCATGAAACCTGACACATTAGAAAAAATCACATGATTCCACCTATTGAAAAAATAATTTTCTTATGGAAATAATAGACCAATTTGAAAATAAATGACGACCAATTCATTATAATAATGACATTTTATCGGGGAATATTCAACATAAATAAATCTCCCAATTACTGATGTTTACCATCATATTCTTGTATTCTTATAAGAAATCAAAAAATGTTACCTCCATCTAGGATATATATCATAGGGGAACTGAAGGCCTTCCCATAGACAGTCCTAATGCCCTGAAAAATGTCGGTGGAACAATGGATTGAAAAGATCCATAATTAAACATAGTATAATTCATGTGTGATGATAAAATAAAGATACCATGAACATCATATGGGTCCTCTTAAACTATTATATATAACATATACATTTTTACTCAGTCAGATCCTTTTCCTTTCTAAGGATGACCTCTATATAAATATTCCATTATGGGAACTTGAAGAAGAGGGGAATCCTAGGGATACATTCCGCACACATTTCCACAACCAAGATGAGAATAATCCCAATGAATTGGCTAATAAAAATAATCTAGAAATCCCTTTTTCTAAAACCACCTTTGGGGAAACCAGCACTTATTTTTTGAGGGGGCCTAATTACCCAATCTATATAAACCCTCTCCTGATAAAGGAATGTTCTACTGATAGTGACCACAACCACTACTAATAAATCACAAAATGGAAGATAGTTTGGTAGGAAAATGGGAACTACCATCCCCTATGAAATGTGATTCCAACTATTGAGGTAATCTTCCATGGAATCCAAATCTCAACTAGTATACAATCCATGAACATCCATAAGAATCATAGATCAATATAGGTCACTACTAACCCTCTACTAAGGGTTCCCTTAACTTCTCATAATCACACTCTATCTACACCTTCTTCAACACCCCCAAATATGTTGTTTGTATAAATAGATAAACCATATAAGGGATAGAAACTCTTGAATCGCCACTGACATCACCATCATTGATAAGGTCTCATATATAGACCCATGATAGATGTCAAACCCATGATACCTCGGTCTCATTATACTCTTTAAGATATAACATCCACCACTAGTGTGTTTCTCCTCAATATTAGTCATGTGTTTGGGGTACAAAATGCTCATATATTTCTTTATTAATGTCTAAAAAGATCTATAACTCCTCAATCCAATTCTCCAACTTTATATCAGAGAGGATTACCTTATAAAGTTAAAGGACCTTACATAAAAAGAAACTAAATTTCCTTTAATACCTCACATCCTCCTACTAAGGATCTACACTCCATCTATCAATAGAAAAAATGACACCAACTAATCACCATACAAGGTAAATAGACTAAAATTCCATAAAATCAAAAACCATAATGCATGTATATTAAATAGATGCAATCATATACAAAATAAAACAATTAAAAAAATAATATTATTGAAAAATTAATAAAAACTACAAGATCCATGCTATTATTATTGAAACTGATTACCAAAAATTTCCTAGAAACATGAAAATAATTTATAAAGACATTGGGTGTGCATAACACATATTCTCATTATGATCATACTGAACATCTCCCTTGAAAAAATGAAAATGTTATACTAGTTCACTAGTAAAGAAACAGATAAACTATCCATATCCTATACAATTCAAAAAAAAATTCCTTACCAACCTCACCAAGGCATACTATCGAAAAAAACACATCTAACGGTTGTATAGTAATATAATAATATTGTAGATAATTTTTTGATTCAAGTACTCAAACATGTATTTTTCCCTCCCACCTAATTTGGAGAAATCCTTTACTCCAATCGCATATGTTTCCTCCAATGATTCATACAACTATATATTAGGTCTCAAAAAACTAACCACATATCACATGTTCTCTCAAAACCACATATGTCATATCACATAGCCAAAGTAGTAGAGTATCATGAAGGAATAGTACATAAACCTTGTTCCCTCACACTACTAAGAATGAACCACACCACATACCTCGTCATCCTTTACTAGTACCACCAGATGTTTCTACTAAAGGGGGAGCATGGGAGAGATGGTATTCAAACATATATATCCTCCTCATCTGGAATATTAGGTAAAGCCATGCCTAGGGTATCTAGTTGTTTTTCAAGTTATATGAGTCTAGTGGGATTCTTAATAAAAACACAAGACAATAAAAATATGTAGTAGTCTCACATGATCCCATACATATGGGTTAACACAAATGGAACGACCACAACTACTGTTAGGAAATTGAGGATATCACACCACCAAGAACAGCCTATAATATATAAGAAATAAACCAAAATAATCACATAAAGGGACTCCAACCTATATTAAGTTTAACAATATTTTATTAACTATTAATCCATTTAATTCTCAGTTTTCATAATCATGAACTCTTTTGGAGTTAAAACAGTATTATATAAGATGATTTTATTACACTTCTACTCAACCACTTTCAAGAAACCCCTATATCATGTAGTTCATCATAAATAAGGTCACAATTATTCAAAAAAACAATTACAAAAATTCAAATACCAAAACATAAACTAATATTAATAAATATAAGGCCAATATTCCAAACACAACTAGGGACACCCTGCCGCACACACCTATGGATTCCAAGATGTACACAACTAATTCAAGTATAAAATATTCATATTAAGAATAGTATTTTCATTTGAAATATTTATGTATATAACTATTTATTTTTAATTTTTAAATAATGAAAAACTTGTAATTTATTATTCCATAATAATCATATAAGATGAAATGATAGTAACATTATCAAGGAAACGCAATAATTGTATGTGCATCACACTATTCCCTTAAATTTTGTTAGTTTGGTTTATTCTATTCAATTTGAAAATTCATTCATATCACCCCAGAAAAAGAAATAAATATTTATAATCTAAAATATTCAAATAAATATTTACATAATTTGAATACCCAATCTCTTAAGAGGATTTCTAAATCACTAAAAAAATCCAATGCTTGAGAGAATGAACCACAGTACCACATCCCCGCTAAGGATCTTCAAATCAATATAAAATGAAACTATTTCTCATAAAATTTCCACAATGAAAAACACCCAAATAAAATAATTGAAAACATTATGAATCCTATAAATAAACAAGATATAATTAAGATAAAGGAGAAGGAATCAACCAATAACATAGAAATAGAACATTTGGACGGTAAGGATAAACACCAAATATCAGTTGTTGAAATGGATCCATAAAAAACCTATCATTCACCTGATTTTTTAGAGAAAAAAATGGAGAATGATGTAAATAGGAATGATGTGGGATTTTATATACATATAATAAATTTCCAAATTCATGGTGTGAATGTCTACTTGAGACTGTGAATTTAAAATAGTTTACTTATCTCAAAAAATATGGTTCTAAATTTAACAAACATGGGATGGATATCAAATCATGAATAAAACATTTCGAATCGTGATACATTTAATTACAAAAGCACTAAAAAAATCGACCATAATCATTCATTTTGTGAATAATATGAAACACCATGAATTAAATCTAAAAATAAATTCAAGAAACAAGGTCTCGCATATTGAGAATCCACCCTATGAAACATCATTAACATAATGAACCATTGATTCATAGTGTGAATCCCCTCGTATTATAGATTTAACTCAAACTCCTCCTCTCATACTCTATCCCATATCAGGTATCAAAAGACAAAAAAATGAAAAATTAATGGGTAAAACTCTAGGACACTATAATCTGAGATTAAAATGATCTTATGTAAGAACAAGATGGAGTTATCCAAGAAAATGTATAAATAAATATTCCATGTATAAGAATGAATATTCCACACTATGTCATGTATAAGAATAAGTGTTAGGATATGTAAGATTTTCTTGGTTAATTCATATAGTGCTTGAATGTAGGCTACATCTTTATATGGATAATCTGAAGTCCTCTTAATAATTATAAGAGTAACTCAATTTTATTAAAGGTTATATATGGGTTTCTCGTAAACAATATAAGAATAACTGAATGTCTTCTAAGGGTATTTATGAGTAACTAGTAGATATATAATAATTACTTTCACTCGAATTAGGTATTGTATGAATAACTACTGTGTGTATAGAGGTACATAAGAGAGAAGGAATCTATATGAGAGTATATTGAAGCAGTGTTAAAATAATTCATATGTTTTAGAGGCTAGGTAAGTTGGATTTATTTTTCATGTATGATTAAATTGTCTACTTAGGTAAATATTATTCCATATATATGATGATGAAAATATATAATTTAATGTTTTTAATATCGAAATTATTTTTTCATATTTTTTTATTAATCTATGTTTGTTTGGGGGCTTGGAATGAGATACTTTTTCATGATATCATACTTCACAACATGATATTATTTTATACATGTCATATTCCACATATGGAAAAGTAGATACATATATTAATGATTATTTAAATGGGGAATTTATTTTCTAGAATTAAATGTAGAATAATATTTTAGGTATTTAAAGTGAAAAATTAACATAATAATTTAAGAAGATCATTTTTTAAAACCAAAAATAAATTATATGAAATGTTTTCATTTTTTATTTTTTATTATTTTCTTTGAGTTTCATTTTTAATTTCATTTAGTTTTATAATGTTTGGGTTTAAATTATATGTGTATGGTATGTTCACAGTTAGTGAAAATGATGTGGGATACCTATAAGAAACCTATAGCACATTTCATATTTTTCACACAGTTGGTACATAATTTTCATAACCACATGGATAAACAATTCAATGATCCATAGGTGTCTCCATTGAATGATTCATAGATTAATCTTGCTTTGGTAAACTTTTTGTTAAATATTTTTTGTCCATACCGTTTCTAAAATTTTCTTTTTCCTGTAATTGAAATACTTGAATTCAATGGTCTACCCCCTCCCCCCAACCATATTTCTCCACCATTATGATCATATAACTACATGTTTTCTACCATACCTGTAGACACCCAAAGCTTGACGTACATGGACATTATATTCCTTTTTCGTAATACTTAATACATAACAAAAACAGAAACCAAAGGACCGTAATAGTTTAGTGTCTTTGGAAACTCAAAACAAAATCTTCTAATCGTGGTGAAATACACCATTCATGGAGACAGTAGGTCGTATGTACGCATGAACGATGTTCTCGTTTCCTTATTTAATTAAATTGAATTAAGTAAATGAAACATATATTTCCATAAATTCAGTACCATTATTATGTAATATCATTCATGAATATTTATTATATATACTTTATAATCATAGTTGAATGGTTAATCATGGAAAATGAATCTCATCGCGTTTGTGGAGATGGTAGTCCGTACGTACGCACGAGCGATGATATCATTCCCATGATAATGGAATTGTATTTAAGTGTATGTATAATATTTCAGAATCAATATCACTTTAGAAAAATCATATATAGTTATTTATTTTCACCATTATACCCATCCAAGTGAGTTGGTGGTCGAAAATAGATTACACCACGGCGTGGAGATAGTATTCCGTACGTACGCACGCGCGGTGATTTCGTTTTCCGTGGGGAGGATAGAAGGTAAAATAGGGTTGTTTCATATTTATAATAACATATCAGTATATGATTGAAACAGATGTTATTAATTCATAATGAAACAACTAAAGAAGAAGAAGTAGAAGAAGAAAAAAACGTGAAAGAATCGGTAGAAGAGATTACCTCTTCTTCGACGCACCCCTTTTAAGATTCCTCTTTAGGAACTAGAGTGACAATTTTGAGGAGACCAAAACCTCTATAATTTCTATAGGGAACTTGAGAAGAGAAATGGGTAGGTTTTGGCTTAGCATGAAGTCTCAAAATTGTGTAAAGAGAATATGGAGGAGGTTCCCTTTTATAAGGGATAAGAGGGGCACCTTAGGAAAAACTTAAAATATTATTTTATAATAAAGTCATATTCGGTTTTTAATAGTTCTAAATTAATTTATTTATAAGCTATGGTGTGGATGGGGCGAAATCCTCTCAAACAATAGGTTTTAGGTAAGTTTAGGTTACTATTTTAACGTTATCATTTAGATTTAACTCTAAGATAAATAATTTAACTTTTATCGTGTCTTCTTGTTTTCTTACACTACATGGTTAATAAACTTACTATAACAAGCCAAAATAACCCCAAGTGGTTCATTATTAATATATATATAAACTTATCTAATTCATTTGGATGAACCTTAGATTTTTAGGAATAAAATAACACTTAATAATATAATATTTGTTTTAAAACCGATTTTATGTCAATTTTGACACTATTTGGGAAATGATTTTTTTGAAAATCATAACAGTATGATTGGTTAGAAAAAAATAAATGAATAATATCATGTAATATTAACCTATATAATTAATGAAATTCCTAAAAAGTCTCAAATTACATTTATTTGGGTATTTATAACATCAATTATGTTAATATTTCATTAATAAGGTAATTACTGCATCATCGTTGTGTCACAAATAAATTAAATTATTTAATGTCTAAAAATTACAAATAAAATATCATTATGTATTAAATCTTTTTAGCTTTCTAATGAATATTTATAGTCGAATTTATCTTATGTATAACCCTATATTAAAAATTTTTTAGTTATTAAATGTAGATTTTAACTATTTTAACTCTTTTTTAAATAAAATAATAATAAATGTCTTAATGTAATAAAAGTGGACCTAAGGGTGATATTTTATTCCTAAGGTTTTTTTCGGTCGAATTACACTTATCCAATAGAATTAGGACATGTGTTAGGGTAATAATAATATCATTTTTACCCTTAATTACCCTATTTACTTTTAACCGTAGTAAATAAAAGTAAAAAGTTACTATTAACCAAAGATTATTTTTATCTTATTAAACTACATTTTACTCCTTTATATTAACTGTGTCTCTCGAATTTTCAAAATTCCACTCACAAAAGTTGTAAAATTATGTTTTATGTAAAATTTTAAATTCTCCTAGGAAGGGGGTAAAAGACGGTGAAAAGTTCAATAAAATTTTTATATATCTGAAATTATTATAAAATTACTCCAATGAATTACATTAAACTTATATAGGTATCATGTATCAATTTTGACCTAAAATAAATTTAAATAAAATAAATAATTATTTAAATAAAAAGTCAGTTTTTAAATAGTAACCCAGTGTTTTCAATATTCATCAAAAATTGAATGTTTTCAGAAAAATACAAAAAAATCACCATAGGCTAATTTCGATATTCCAGATCCAAAAATGAAGTCCATTTTGAAAGTTAAAATTTCTAAAATATAAAAAAGTGGGTATTACTATTTTTAACGGCTAGTTCATTATAATAATATCTCGTTTAGTGAAATTTGGTATTGCGTAATACACACGCTATCGAAGAAGGTCTTGATTGCGTGTAATGAAAGCCAACTCATGGTTGCGTGTAGTGAAAGCTCCATTTGGTGTTTCATATAACATAATCAAAACTTATTTCATTTATACATTAAACAAAATCTATACTTAATGTTGCGTAAAATAATTTCCACAAAATTAACTTGAAATTGTGTGTTACCCGAGCCAAGAATAGTGTTGCGTATACTACAAGCTAATACATTGTTGCGTATAGTACAAGATAATCTTGGTGTAGTGTATAATAGAACACATAAAATAAATGAAAAATAATATATCTCATAAAATCTTGGGTTGTTACATTATACCCCCCTTAAAATGAATTTCGCCCTCGAAATTCGTCGGGGTTATAAATTGTTTTCTACTTGAAAGTTTCTTTCATAGAAACCCAAATCGTAAAAAGGAATATCAAAACAGAACTTTAAAAACTAAATTATGAAATGTAACTATTACCCAAATTAACTAATCGCTGGGTTTCCCCATATGAGAACATTGGTGAAAATATGGATATGGATGAGAAATCTTACCATCATGTTCTGATGGAGATTGGTAGAGAACATGGCTTTGAAAAATCTAACAATCACAAAGCCATAAATTTTTGATGATCTAAGGTACCATCTAATTAATCAGATATAAGGGCACTAGGAAAACATTTTTGCTTTTCAAGATCATTTCCCTAAAGTTGAATAAATTTTAATTAGAAGAAATACTTTCTTTATTTTGGTTCAATCTCACCGTTGGTCATTCCTTGGACAATTTCCACTTAATCTCTTAAAGAAATGAAGTTTAATTTTTCATTCGTGAAGTGTTATCAGATCATGTGATATGATGACGGGTCATTCCATCTGTCTCAAACAAAAGGTTAGAAAAAGTTATCAAATATACATAAGTCCATCTATAGTGAGATTAATCATATATGGTACCTAAAATGGACTTATACTTCATATATAAAACTAATTAATATAATAAAACTAGTTTCTACTAACCAGGGACTTCTTGTAGGCTAGTGGTAGGCGATAATGTCATGTCACACTTCGGTTCTTAGTTCGATTCCCACATCCTTGTCCGACGCGATGGGTTGTCGCCCGTCCTGCTGGTTGCCCTTTTTCTAAAATTAAATTATCATGAAATTCCATCAATAATATCGAAAAAGTTCTTGCCTTAAGCAATACTAACTTTTGTCCAACATAATCCATTCCAATATTTAGGCTTATCCAATATACTTCTGTCTGAGCTCATAGTATAAAGAAAACAATTACTAGAAATGTAATCTGATGAGCATGTGAATACCATCATTTATCTCCCATATATCATACGATATATCTTGTTGGTAAAATTAAAAACATTTGAATACCTTAATCATGTATTCTCTTGAAAAATGAATACCCATTGAACCATAGTGAAAACATGAATGTTGTCAAAATTTAACACTTTCCACATACCAAAATCCAAAAATTTCTACATTCTCAAACAATGATATAACTTTGTCCCTATATCATTAATGAGATTATTTCATTTTTTTCTTTATCCCTTAATTATGATAATATCATATTCTTTCCAAAAATATTTCAATCACTTTTCATGGTTACCGGTAACATATAATTATTGAAATCTGATACATAGATATTCCAAAATTCCACGATACCATAAATGAGATTCCATGATACTATTTTGAAATCCCATTACATAAACACTTAATCATTACACAACATCATTTTCATACTCAACATCACAAATAGTGATCACATGTGACTTACCTTTATCCTTTTCTTTAAGAGGATGCTCACGTTGATCATCATTAACCCTTGGATTAGGGAATTGATTAGCATAATGTCCCATTTCCTTGCACTTGAAGCATTGTAGTGTTGGGGGTGCGTTATCAGTAGTCTTTTCTTTATTCACATCATTAGCAACCCTTTTTCCATTACTTTGACACTCATCTGGTCGATGACCTTATTTTCCACACTTAAAACATTTTATTTTCCCTTTAATACAGTCTCCACCATGCTTCTTTCCACACTTTGAGCATAAAGAAACATTCATATTCTTTTCACCATTATTTTGAGATTTCCCATTGAACTCCATATTTCGTTTCTTGTCAAAACCATGAGATGGATATGTTACACCAACTTCCATTTCTACCTTGATTGCACAATGCACAATTTCTTCATAGCTACTGAAGTCTCTTATAGTTAATTCCCTTCGAAGACTTTGTTTTAAGTCACTGAAGAATCGATCAACTTTAATTTCAAGTTGGATGATAAAGCCAGATGCATACCTTTTACGACTTGTAAAATTCACTTCATATATACCAACATATTTATCATCCTTGCTATTAAGATCAAGGAAATCATTTTCCATCTTGTTTCGAAGAATACGAGGGAAGTACTTATTGAAAAATAAGTTCTTGAACTCATCGCATTCCATGAATTCAATTTCATCTCGAGGCATCGTATTCTTAATTAGAGTCCACCATTGATCTGCTTCAACTTCTAAACGGTAAATAGCCAGAATGAATTTTTCATATTCCGAACAGCGAAGTATGTAAAATATCTTTTCAATGGTACTGATCCATTGTTCAGTAAAAAGTGGATCAGAATACCCATTGAAAGAAGGTGGATGTTTCCTCATGAAGGACTCAATAGAATATTGTTCCCTTCTCTAATCATTTTGAAATCTAGAATGATTCATATATTGTATAAGTATAGAAATAAGGTATTGCACTCCATCTCCCATCACATTTGGTTGTTCTGTAGGACAATTATTTCAATGTCCATTACATTGAACAACATGGTTCATTCGGGTTCTAGCCATTGTCTAAATCCCAAAAAGAATAGTGTGAGAGGCAAAAATAATACTAGGGAAAAAATATAATAAAGGCAGTTAACCTTCAATATCTAACATCTTTGGTTTAATTCTATGATCGTTACTATAATTCTAGGACTATAACGTATACTTATAATTAACCTTAGAGACATCCCTAGACATACCTTAAAAATAACTCTAGGGATCTCACTAATGTTTTCATATCCTAGTTTCCAAAGGTTAACTAAACCTTTCCTCTGATACCAACTATAGAGACCCAAATCTTGACGTACAAGGACATTACATTACTTTTGAGGAATACTTTATACATAACAAAAATAGACACCAAGGGACCGTAATAGTTTAGTATATTTGGAAACTCGGAACATAATCTTCTAATCGTGGTGACAGATCCTCAACATCTCCCATTAAGATCTTCCCCTTTTGTTTTCTTACCTAAAACCTTTCTTTAAATCCTGGGGAAAATAAAACATATAAAGGGTGAGATAAAATTCTCAGTAAGGGTAAACATGGATAAAATAAAACAGATCATATACATTTGAACTTAAAAACATGAACATAATGTTTAAACATCAAAATCTTAAGCAATGACATAAAACATGACAGTACATAAGGCATAGATCATAAAGAAACATTAATCATGATAAAATAGCATGGGGATAAAACATGTAATTGTGGAAACCATTAATCACATGTTATGATTTCCATAGTAGCCAAGGTATTGCTGCCAAGACCATCTTAGTGGGAAAAGTCGCTTTCTGAATCGAGTTCACTCCTCGTTCCATTCTGGTATTATTGGACCAGTTTAACTTGCCATTCCAGCCATGTAAATCTCATGAGATATAAATCTTTACCCAATGAATTTGAGGGAGATATAGGTCCCACCCATCTCATAATGAAATCATTATTACTTGTGCCATAAAATGAACTTAAAACATTCATCATAACCCAAAGAATAAAATGTGTTTCATAAACATCATCCCATCATAACATAATCCCTAAAAAATGGATATAATTTCATCATAATAAAAGTGAAACCATGTAAATCATAGAGAAATTATACTTTAATCATTCACATATGGTATAATTCCATCTTATATGGAAAATGGTTTTGATAAAACACTTGAAATGAATTCTTGAGAAAAATATCATTTCTTCTTCAAAATCATTTTTTTTACGAAATGCCATGAAATTTTAAAAGAAAAGGATTTTGTTGAAAATATTCATTTAATTTTGTAGAGGATGATTCATTGAAATAAGTAGTTATGAAACCATAAATATCCATTCATGCCGTATAAGTTAAAAACATTCTTCTTGTACTTTTTCCAGAAAAGTAAAAAAGTACCTCATTTGGTAAACAAAATAAAGATTCCTTCCATACGATGTGGTAAATTTAAAAAAAGGGTAAAATGACTTTAAACATACATGGAAGAAAATTAAACATTTTATAATAACATTTTTAGAACATATATACGTGGATAACAAATATAACCCCAGTAAATACTTACGAATAACAATCTTGGATAAGAATGAGATTGGAATAATTATCCATTACCTTTGGTCTGATATGCTTAGTACGTATCCGAACCTCCTGTATAATGATTTAAATAATGTCATTTACTTATTAAAGAATCATATTCATTGTTATGATATCATATATGGTTCACTTATGACTTTATATTACCCGTTCTTTTGTAAGTTCAACATTAAAGCAGCGTTTTGGGTAAAATCGTTTTATTTATCATACGTGTTTGGACTTGTTGTTCTTGATATTTTTATTACTTATATGTATACTTACTTACTTCCAGAATGTAAATCATGATTTATATATCATATATATATTCAATATATATATATAATAGATATACAAATGAGATGAAATACACCATTCATGGAGACGGTATGCCGTACGTACGCAAGAATGTTGTTTTCATTTCCTTATTAAATTAAACGGAATTAAGTAAATGAAAAATATATGTACATAAATACAGTATCATTATTATGTAATATATTTCATGATAATTTATTATATATACTTTATAATCATACATGAATGGTTAATCATGGAAAATGAATCTCATCGCGTTCGTGGAGACTGTAGTCCGTACGTACGCATGAGAGATGATATCATTCCCATGATCGTGGTATTGTAATGAAGTGTATATATAATATTTCAGAATCAATATCACTTTACAATAATCATATATAGTTATTTATTTTCACCATTATACCCATCCAAGTATGGTGGTGGTCGAAAACATATTACACCACGGCGTGGAGACAGTATTCTATACGTACGCACGCGCGGTGATTTAGTTTTCTATAGGAAGGATAGAAAGTGAAATAGAGATGTTTCATATATATAATAACATATCAGTATATGAGTGAAACTAATGTTATTAATTCATAATGAAACAAATAAATAAGAATAAGTAGAAGAAGAAAAAAACTTGAAAGAATCGGTAGAAGAGATTACATATTCTTCGACGCACGCCTTTTAGGCATCCTCTTAGGGCACTAGGGTTAGTCTCTTGAGGAGAAAATAACCTCTATAATGTTTATAGGGAATTTTAGAAGGTAAATAGTCAGGGTTTTTTCTAGCATGAAGTCTCAAAATTGTGTAAATAGAAGAGGGATGAGGTTCCCTTTTATAAGGGAGGAGACGGGCACCTTAGGAAAATATTAAAATATTATTTTATAATAAAGTCATATTCGGTTTTTAATAGCTCCAAATTAATTTATTTCTATTATAAGGTGGGGATGGGAATAAATCCTCTCAACCTATTGGTTTTAGACAAGTTTAGGTTACTATTTTAACCTTATCATTTAGATTTAACTATAAGTTAAATAATTTAACTTTTACCATGTCTTCTTGTTTTGTTACACTACATGGTTAATAAACTTACTATAACAAGCCAAAATAACCCCAAGTGGTTAATTATTAATATATATAACATTATATAAGTCATTTGGAAAAACGTTATATTATTATGAATAAAATAAAAATTAATAATATAATATTTGTTTTCATAACTATTTTAGGTCAATTTTGACACAATTTGGTAATTGATTTTTTTGAAAATCATAACGGCATTATTAGTTCGAAAAAAAATTAATTAAATCAATAATAACATGTAATATTAACCTATCAAATTAGTGAAATTCCTAAAAAGTCTCAAATTACATTGATTTGTGTATTTATAACATCAATTATGCTAATATTTCATTAATAAGGTAATTACTACATCATCATTGTGTCATAGATAAATTAAATTATTTAATGTCTAAAAAAATATAAATAAAATACCATTATGTAGGAAATAGTTTTATCTTTCTAATGAATATTTATAGTCGAATTTATCTTATATATAAACCAATATTAAAAATTATTTAGTTATTAAACTTTGATTTTAACTATTTTAACTCTTTTTTAAATAAAATAATAATAAATGTCCTTATCTAATAAAAGTGGGCCTAAAGGGTAATATTTTATTCATAAGGTTTTTTTTTGTCGAATTACACTTCTGTTATTGAATTATGACATGTATTAGGTTAATAATAATATCATTTTTACCCTTAATTACCCTATTTACTTTTAACCGTGGTAAATAAAAGTAAAAAGTTAATATTGACCAAAAATGATTTTCATTTGATTGAACCACATTCTACTCCTTGATATTAATCGTGCCTCTCATATTTTCGAAATTCCACAAACAGAAGGGGTAAAATTAAGTTTTATGTAAATTTTCAAATTCTCCTAGGAGGTGGGTAAAAGACGGTGAAAAGTTCAATAAAATTTTTATATATCTAAAATTATTATAAAATGACTCCAATGAATTACATTGGACATATATAGGTATTACGTATCAATTTTGACCTAAAATAAATTTAAATAAAATAAATAATTATTTAAATAAAAAGTCAGTTTTTAAATAGTAACCCAGTGTTTTCACTATTCATCAAAAATTGAAAGTTTTCAAAAAAATACCAAAAATTCACCATAGGCTAATTTTTATATTCCAGATCCAAAAATGTAGTCCATTTTGAAAGATAAAATTTATAAAATTTCAAAAAGTGGGTATTACTATTCATAACGGCTAGTTCATTATAATAATATCTCATTTAGTGAAACTTGGTATTGCGTACTACACTCTCTATCGAAGAAGGACTTGATTGTGTGTAATGAAAACCAAGTCAGGGCTGCGTGTAGTTAAAGCTCTGTTTGGTGTTTCATATAACATAATCAAAACTTATTTCATTTATACATTAAACAAAATCTATACTTAATGTTGCATAAAATAATTTTTACAAAACGAACTTGAAATTGTGTGTAACACGAGCCAAGAATAGTGTTTCGTATACTGCAAGTTAATACAGTGTTTTGGATATTACAAGCTAATCTTGGTGTAGTGTATAATAGAACACATTAAAGAAATTAAAAATAATATATCTCAAAAAATCTCGAGTTGTTACATTCTGCCCCCCTTAAAATGAATTTCGCCCTCGAAATTTGTCAAGGTTATAAATTATTTTCTACTTGAAAGTTTCTTTCATAGAAACCCACATCATAAAAAGGATTACGAAAACATAACATTAAAAACTAATTTATGAAACATAATGGTTACCCAAATTAACTAATCCCTGGGTTTCCACATAGGAGAACATAGGTGAAAATATGGTTGTGAAAGAGAAATATAACCATCATGTTTTGATGGAGAGTGGCAGAGAACATGGCTATGAAAAAACCAACAGTCACAGAGCCATAATTTTTTTATGATCTATGGTACCATATAATTCTTCAGATATAAGGGCACTAGGACAAGATTTTTTGTTTTCAAGATCATTTTCCTAAAGGTGAAGAAATTTGAATTAGAATAAATACTTTGTTTATTTTGGTACAATCTCATCGATGTTCATTCCTTGGATAATTTCAACTTCATCTCTTAAATAAATGATATTGAATTTGTCATTCATGAAGTGTTAGTAGATCGTTTGATAGAATGACGGGTCATTCCATCTGTCTCAAACAAAAGATTAGAAAAAGTTATCAAATATACATAAGTCCATCTATTGTGAGATTAATCATATATGGTTACTAAAATGGACTTTTACTTCATATATCATACTACATAATATAATAAAACTACTTTATATTAACCTAAGACTTCTTGTAGTCTAGTTGTAGGTGATAAAGTCCAATCGCACTTCGGTTGTGGGTTCGATTCCCACATCCTTGTCCGACGCGACAGGTTGTCGCCCATCCTGCAGGTTGTCCTTTTTCTCAAACTACATTATTATAATATTCCATCAATAATATCGAAAAATTTATACCCTTAAACATTACTAACTAATGTCCAACATAATCCATTTCAATCTTTAGGCTTATCCAAAATACTTCTGTCCGAGCTTATAGTATAAGGAAAACAATTACTAGAAATGTCATCTGATTAGCATGTGAATACCATCATTTATCCCCCATATATCATATGATATATCTTGTTGGTAAAATTACAAATATGTGAATTCCTTAATCAGGTATTCTCTTGAAAAATTAATACCCATTTAACCTTAGTGAAAACATGAATTCTGTCAAAATTTAACACTATTGACATACCAAAATCCCAAAATTTCTATATACTCAAACCATGATATAACTTTGTCCTTATATCAGTCACGAGATCATTTCATTTTTTTCTTTATCCCTTCATTCTGAGAATATCATCTTCTTTCCAAAAATATTTCAATCACTTTTCATGGTTACCGGCACCATATAATTATTGA
The DNA here is from genome assembly GCA_963277665.1 of Viscum album. Lineage (NCBI taxonomy): Eukaryota > Viridiplantae > Streptophyta > Magnoliopsida > Santalales > Viscaceae > Viscum > Viscum album. The sequence continues at coordinate 47,242,355 of OY728143.1, read as the reverse complement.
AACCCGATACATAGATATTCCAAAATTCCACGATACTAAAAATGAGATTTCATGATACTATTTTTAAAACCCATTACCTAAACACTTAATCATTACACAACATCATTTTCATACTCAACATCACAAATAGTGACCTCATGTGACTTCCCTTTATCCTTTTCCTTAAGAGGTTGCTCACATTGATCTTCATTAACACTTGGATTAGGGCATTGATTAGCATAATGCCCCATTTATTTGCACTTGAAGCATTGAAGTGTTGGTGGTGCATTTTCTGCAGTCTTTTCTTTATTCACATCATTAGGAACCCTTTTTCCATTACTTCGACACTCAGCTACTCGATGACCTTATTTTCCACACATAACACATTTTCTAGTCCCTTTAAGACAATATACACCATGCTTCTTTCCACACTGTGAGCATAAAGAAACATTCATATTCTTTTCACCATTATTCTGAGATTTCTCCTTGAACTCCATCTTTCATTTCTTGTCAAAACCACGAGATGGATATGTAACACCAACTTCCATTTCCACCCTGATAGAACAATGAGAAAAATTAATTAAATCAATACTAACATGTCATATTAACCTAGAAAATTAGTGGAATTCATAAAAAGTATAAAATTACATTTATTTGGGTATTTATAATATCAATTATTTTAATATTTCATTATTGAGGTAATTATTTCATCACAATTTTGTCATAAATAAATTAAATTATTTAATGTCTAAAACGTTATAAGTAAAATACCAGTAGGTAGGAAATCTTTTTAGATTTCTAATGAATATTTAAAGTCGAATTTATCTTATCTATAACCCTATATTAAAAATGTTTTAGTTATTAAACTTTGATTTTAACCATTTTAACTCTTCATTAAATAAAATAATAATAAATGTCCTAATCCAATCCAAGTGGATATAAAGGGTAATATTTTATTCCTGAGGTTGTTTTTGGTCTAATTACACTTATCTCATAGAATTAGTACATGTGTTAGGGTAATAATAATATCATTTTTAACCTTAATTACCCTATTTAATTTTAACTGTGGGAAATAAAAGTAAAAAGTTACTATTCACAAAAAAATTATTTTTATCTTATTGAACAACATTTTACTCCTTGATATTAACTGTGGTTCTCAGATTTTTGAAATTCCACTCACAGAAGCTGTAAAATTATGTTTTATGTAAATTTTCAAATTCTCCTAGGAGGTGGTTAAAAGACAGCGAAAATGTCAATAAAATTTTTTTATATCTAAAATTATTATAAAATGACTCCAATGAATTACATTGAAGTTATATAGGTATTATGTACCAATTTTGACCTGAAATAAATTTAAATAAAATAAATAATTATTTAAATAAAATGTCATTTTTTAAATAGTATCCCAGTGTTTTCACTGTTCATCAAAAATTGAATGTTTTCAGAAAAATACCAAAAATTCACCTTAGGATAATTTTGATATTATGAAACCAAGAATGAAGTCCATTTTGAAAGATAAAATTTATAAAATTTCAAAAAATGGGTATTACTATTCATAACGGCTAGTTCATTATAATAATATCTCGTTTAGTGAAACGTGGTATTACGTACTACACACGATATCAAAGAAGGTCATGATTTCATGTAACACAAGCCAAGTCAGGGCTGCGTGTAGTGAAAGCTCTATTTGGTGTTGCATATAACATAATAAAAACTTATTTCATTTATACATTAAACAAAATCTATACTTAATGTTGCGTAAAATAATTTCCACAAAACGAACTTGAAATTGTGTGTAACACAAGACAAGAATAGTGTTGCGTATACTGCAAGCTAATACAGTGTTCCATATAGTATAAGCTAATCTTGGTGAAGTGTATAATAGAACACATCAAAGAAATTAAAAATAATATATCTCATAAAATCGCAGGTTGTTACAATACCCACCACATTAATCTTCAATATTTATCCTTTGATTTATTATATTTGTGATCTTTATTCTTAAAGGTAAAAATATATTCCCTTCATCACCCTTTTCTATTGGTTTTTTATTATCCCATGAACACTAGGGGTGTTAGTGAAAGAATATAGGGTTTAAGGAGAACATAGTCATTGGAATTTCTTTGTCTAGGGATAATAGGAATTGTCTACATACCTAATTTTTATTACACCATTTTACCACAACAAAATATTCTTTTAACAACGCAACAAATTCCCTTTATCATCTCTAGAGAAATGTGACTTCCAATGTCAGATTAAAAGTGCTAGTAATTTATCAGTGCTTCGAAAATAATTCATGAAGGCATACTTTATAAGCACTAAAAAATGTTTATAAATGGGTCCTTTATCAGTGATTTTAGAATTTCTGATAAAGGAATACATTTATCAGCACTTTTATTTAGCACTGATAAATTAGACATTAATCTACACTTCTACAAATTCTGATAAAGGGGCATTTTATAGTGTGATATAATAGAGAAATAGAAAAATAGTGAAGTTTTCTATAATAACACACCATATCACCCAAAACACCACAAAATCAGAAAAAATAGAGTAATAATATAGAATTTGAATGAAAGGAATTTTACAACCCAAATACAAGAAAAATGAACTATATTATAGAAATTTTAAATATTGGATTATCGAATTACATAAGTAAAAATTATTACATAAATTAAAAAAAAATCAATGTCCATTTTTGTTTGGATCATAACCCCTGCATAAGGAAAAATTCACTGGTATAATAAAAAAAATATATTAGAAATTATATAATAAACGAATGAATAGAAAGTATTAATTCTAAACAAAATTGAGTCATACTAGGAACACTGTGTATCAGATTGAGTGATGGTTGATTTTGTATGTCACACCATTTGTTGTTTAACATTAATCTTTGTGTTTTGGAAAATTAAATGAATAATTATATGATAGAGATTATATAAAAATTAGTTTCTTTATAGTAGAAATAATGATGAGAAAACAATATTGGATCTTTTTCTCAGTTTTGGAGATTTGATGTGCATTTTAAACTAAAATGATAGTTATATATTGAAAATATATACAGGTAGTCATACTCACCACACCATGCATCATATATAGGTGAGGATGATTCTTATGCATATAAAATGACATATGGTTCTTTTTCTTAATGTATCAAGAAAATTGGAATGTGTTTTCCAAGTTTTGATTTTGCACATGTCTTTTTTAATAATATGGCATTCGAAATGGAAATAGGAACTTTGTCTCATATAGACTACATAATGTGTCGGTTTTATGTGAGAATTATTCATACACATCACAAATGGATTATGAATCATTGTCTAAAATTATCAAGGCAATCAGATCATGTTTTCTCAGTTTTAAGTGAGTGATACTTTTTGAAATAGAATTTCAATTTTAATATGATTATAAACACCTCGAGTCATACAAGTCACACCATGAATTGAATTGAGTTTCTGATGATTCCAAGACATCCAAAATGATTTATGGGATATTTTACAAAAGTTAACAAAATAATATGAATGTTTTTTTTTGTTTGGACTAGTTTTTTATCATTTTTACTAAAATTGTTATCAATTTGAAACACAAATAATTACTTTGACTTATACCAGTCACACTGTACATCATATTGAGGTTCGGATAATTCCTAAAAATCCCCAATGACTTATGGATCATTGTTCTAAAGTATTAAAATAATATGAATACTTTTTATTGGTTTTGATAAGGTCAATTAACTTTTTACTAAATTTGATGTCAATTTTAAATAAAAAATATGTAAATAGATTCATATTAGAAACACCTTGCGTCGGATGGAGGTTTGGTTGATTCCCACAAATTGAGTCGAACTTGGAACATCATATATCATATTGAGGTGTGGTTTATTCCTATACATAAAAAAATACATATGGATCGCTTCCCTAATGTATCAAAACAATATGAATGTTTTTTTGTTGGTTTTGAGTAGGTCATTTTTCATTTTTACTATAATTGATGACAATTTTATATAAAAGAGTCACATTGAGCCATATGGGTCAAAAATTGGATCAGTTTGAGGTGAGGATAATTCCTACACATCCCAAATGGCATATAGATCATTTTATTGACATATCAAAACAATATAAATTCATTTTGTAGGTTTTGAATACACCACTTATCTCCTTTAATAAAATATAAATTTAAACTAGAAACATATAAATTGTTTCATATCGATCACATCGTGTGTCAGTTTTATATGATAAAGATTACTACATGTAAAAAATTATTTATGAATCTATTTCGTATATTATCAATAAAATCAGAGAAATTATTCTTAGTTTTCATTGAGTGACACTTTTTTAAATACATTTTTTATTTTAAACTGATAACAGACACTTTTTATCATACTAGGAAAATTGTGTATCAGATTGTAGTGTTCCTGATTCTTATATGTCTAAAATGACATATTGATTATTGTATTAAAGTACCAAAACAATTAGAACATTTTTTCTGTGAATTTAGTATGTCAGTTATCTTTTCTTACAAATGTTAATGTCAATTTTAAATAAAAATAAACACTTATTATCACACCTATCTTGGTGTGTGTTCTATTGAGGTGAGGATGATTCCCAGACATATCAAATTCTCAAAATAGCCCTAATTTCCAATGTCATGATGATTTCCATTCCCTTTTTTTTTCAAGCTTCCAACGTGAAATATTGACTTGATTTTCTTATCAAAAAACATTCTTGTTATTGAAATATAGAAGAGAAGAGTAATATCATATGTCCATTATATCATGATAAGTCACCACCATAAGACCATTAACTTCTTCAACTCTTCTATCATTCAATAATGAGAATGTTGTTTCCGCATGAAAACTAACTCAATATGAAATATTGGTAGTTTGTAAAATTAAGGTAGTGCAAATCTTGGTAACATTGGTAGTTAGTATGATATTATCTCTTCTGTGGCTTGTTGGAGAAAGTGGAAAGAAAAATATGAGTTCCTAAAAAACCTTTGAAAAAAATAAATAATTATTAGATAAAAATGATAAATAAATTAACATACAAAGGGTAGAGAAAATGATATAAAAAATAATTAAATAAGTAGTAAGAATTCACTTTTTCTAGAAGGTTTTATACATACTTTATGGATTTTCATTTTTTCATTATCTCACTTATAGGATCAAACAAAATAATACACCTCTATAAGAAAATAGTTCATATGTGACTAATAATAAAAATAAATAAATTAAACATAAATATAAAATAGTATAGTAATTCAATGGGTAATGAATTTACATTAAAAACATCAATATTACCTCTATGTTTGATAAGTGTATGGACTGTGAAAGAAAGTGATAAAGTTCAACACTGCAAGGTTGAAAATGTTGTGAGGGAGAAGAAGTCAGTAGAATCTTGAGTGCAGAAAGGCTTGAAAGATGCGTAGACCATCCCAACATGATCAAAAGAATCCTCCTGTATAAGAAAAAAATTGTTTGAGTAATACTAAAAATAAATATGAAATAATGAATTAATTCTATAGATAATGATTTTACTGTGAAAACATCCTGATTACCTATGTGATTGATTAGAGGAAGAATCGTTGATATTCCTAAAAGGGTAGTGGAGGGAACTTAAAGTAAAGTGATAAATAAAACACTATAGGGGTGAAAATGTTTTATGGGAGAATATGTGTATGAATGTTTTTGTGTAGAAACATATGAAATACAGACATAAATTTTCTAAAATAAAAAAACACTGTAAGTAATGATGAAAATTAAATGAATTTTTATTTATTTATTTATTTAGTAAAATAGACAAAATATATAATAAAATTACCCTTACATATTCCCAAAGGATTTCCTTCATTATATTTTTTTCTTAAGAGGTATTACTAACATCATAAAGGGAAAAATTAACTGCCTACATGACCAGTAAAATTTTTAGTTTAGATAATTTTAATGTAGTAGAGAATATATAATATTTTGATTAAAAACATAATATATTAATTAACACTTTTAACTTCTCATTAGACTATTTTTTTTATGGTTTTAGGGATTTGGTTTCTCTATCAAGAATCCAAATCCTATCTTTGTGGTCTCCTCAACATTGGTACATGCATGAACTAATTGTGATATACCAATGAAAGAGTCATCCTTGATTGAATGTTCATCCGACCCAATATTATTTAAGTCTCTAGTAGGAAAATTAACCAATTATTTTTTTTTGGATTTGAGAAACAAAATACTTGTACGGATTTTGATGCTATTATGAATGTATCATCCTTTTCACCTTCTAAATTGAAATTAAGTCTCCTAAAGTCAATTTCATCAAATTTCACTTCAATCATATTGTAAAACTAATTGCTACATAAAATTGGCACTTGAAATGTTGTATAATCCAACTTGTAAATCTATTCGATAATTCCAAAATATTATATATTTTCATAAATTGGATTTCTATACTTGGAACTATATATGTGCATAACATCCCCCACAATAATAACACAACAATTTTCTTTGTACTGTAGATTTTTATGTTATTTTTTATATGATCAATAACCATTTATTACAAAACTAGTGTAAGACATAACATTTTCATTCTGCCGCCTAGCTAGCCATTGAAGTTGTGCGACAATTGTATATGGATTTTCAACTAAATCCTTGTAAATTTTATCTTATACCCATCTTATAAACATTTGTTAATGTGTTTTTAATAAGAATCCTTTATCCATTGATGGACTAAAATCTTTAGTAATTTTTTTTGAGGTTCACTATATGGATCAACATGTTCTCTATTATGAAAAATGTAGTGGTTTTCTTGTTCCATTTTTGTTATGGGGGTTGTAACATCAACTCTTGTTAAAATAATTTTTCCCGTAGGTTATCCTCTTTTAAGGGACATTGGGAGACTGATGCTATCAACAAAGAATAGTTAATCGGTAGATAATTCAATAGATTTTTAACAATATATATTTCTATAATGCAACCTTTTTTCTGACTTCGATTCATGTCATACCATTTTAAAATTTTCAAATAACATTCAATGTGGTTTATCCATTTGTAATGTATATGACAACATAATTGAACCCCTCAAACCAATTGAACCATTAGGTGGACCATTATTTCAAAGAATTATGGTGAAAAAAATATATAATTCTCACAATATAACTACAACCTCTCTATTCATGATTATAAACTTCATTAGGTCAATAACATTACTTTATATGGATTTAAAAAGGAAGCATAGTGTTAATGTATTTTCTATATTTTGACATAGAATCCAACAAAATGAAATAGGCATCAAATCTAATGTCAAAACATGATATTCAAGTGATTTGAATACTTGTAAATTAAAATTATTCATGAACATGAAATTATTCATATTTGAGGAATACACATACAACAAAATTACACTATTTACAAAATGAAAAAATTCAATTTTTTATATTTGGAAAGAGTTAAAGTAACTGAAGGAAGAAAATTCCACCCTTTACCACTCACCAAGCCTTTATGTGAATCATTCCCAACCAAGCCTTTATGTCTTCTTCCATTTTTCATGGAACATTTAGTAATATTACAATAACACCATCAAATTTATTTTTATCTATATGCATGACATCACGAAAAAATTTTACATACATAAAATTTAAATGTGGAAATTCAATGAAAAATGATCTCTTTTTCCAACCTGGTGTCGTAATGTTTTCGAAATAGTTTTAATGAAAACATTTTTCCATAAATTTTACTTTATCTTACAATTGTTCACTCAATATTGGAAACGATTTTGTACCTTTTTTGATATTTCCATCTAATGTTATCATCTATGATCAATATTTATTTTATCAATGTAAAAAAAATTGTATAAAAACACATTCTTTGAGGAATGTTTTAAAAAACTGATTGTGTGAGTTTTCCACAAATGGGATACCCCATCATTCATTTAATTCTATAGCCACACGAATTTCAATAGCTAGGGAATTCATTTCTTTTCCCATACAACATAGACCTCAATGTAAATTCTTCACTTCTTTGAGCATCATACATTGTAACAATTGTATCTCAAATCAATTTTATATATTCGATCAATAGTGTAAAATAGTCATCAATAACATTATCGGGTTGCATTGGTCCAAATATAATAAGAGACATCAAAATGTATTTTCACTTCATGTATAACCATGGATAAATGTTATAATTTACCAACATAAGGGGCTATGTACTGTGAGTACTATTATATAAACCAAAATGATTTATTTTATCTATATATAATGTAAGATTAAAGTTTCTCAGCACATTTCCAAATTATGGTTACTCGTAATGAATTTTCTTCTACTAAAGAGAGTCTTCTAGATGATATAGGTTCCCATATTTAATTCATGTATCTTCAGAAAATGCCAATTGTCTCTCAGTTTACTAAAATACATATAGCCATATAAATTATGGAATTATAGTAAAGTACCATTAAAATTTCAAAGGACTTGATTAATCTTTCTTGTGTCATTCTACGCCACACATAGGGTATTTTATGAGTGATTTATGGTACCTAAGGAACAATTTTTAGTCATTTTGACTAGAATGTATTTTTTAGAGATAATTCCCATTGAATTTAGAATTAGTTTATCATCATATGTTTGACTTGTTATTTCATTATCTTCTAGTAGGATATTATTTTGGATACCATGTAGTTATGTAAAGCTAGTGCCACCCCATCCACTACCACCTTTCAAATTATATTACTTTAATATAGCTGACAATGTTATGTATTTAGTATAAATGATATAGAATGATCTATTATAATAGAAATTTTACTTCTCAAAAAAAATGTATAATCATTAAAGTCATCTTTAATTTTTTTCATTTTTTCCATCTGATCTACATCATCATTTACACTAGTATTCATATCAAATGAGTCATAAAACACAGTATCATCCCAACCAATGTTCAAATTCTATTTTTCTTCATGTTTAATCCATCATTTGTAGATATGATCAATTTTTTGACAAATTAAATTTTATTCCTACTCTTCTTAACTAATTATTCTTGAATATCAATAATGTATATATGGAAAATGAATTTGAGAAGGGTATTATGAATGGTCTATTACAACCTCAGTTAACACTTTAATCACATATTCATACACTTCTGTTAAAAAATTAGTTTCCATCCAATTTCAATTCATATCAATCCTATTGTGTTTAAAAAATATTAATTTTTGAAATAAATAAATAAATAAACTTAATATATTCATTATCAAATGTAAATGTTATAGATAAATCTAACAACGAAAACCCAACAAATGATTTTTACAAAGAATTTAATTAAGATTCGAGAAAATGGGTATTTAAATTTATGAAATTAATAACTCCAATATGGTAGGTTTTATCCTATGAATTCATCCAATGGTAGAAGTAATACAAATTTGGAATCATTTTCAGTTCATCTTATGAAGAGTTATCCTTGATTTTTGATGTTTGGAACTCATCCTCCTTCTCTTTTAGACATGCTCCTATATTTTCATAAATAACCTAATTAGTTGTATTTAATAATATGACTAAATATCTGTGTAGTACAAGAAACATAAGAGATATGGTGGATGAGTTCCCATAAAAAAATAGAAAAATAACTTTTCAGGAGATGAAGTTTATGAGGATGATAATTGTACTCTATTTTGTTCTATAAAAGTGGTAATACCTTCTAATGTTTAGAATTACATGGATGGCATTCAGATATCCCTATGTGTGAAAAAAAAATCAATGTTATAGAATGATATTTTTTATATAGATTAAATAAAAACCAACACACTATTTATTATATTTTTTAAGAAATATATGAAGTGATGTTTAAGAAGTATTAATGATTGGGTTATCATTTCAAAGATTATTATATTTTTATAAAGGTATATAAAACTATGTGAACCATTATTTGATTTGGGGTCGGTAAAAATTTATTGTAATTGTTTTTGAATGAGGAAGTTTATTAATATTAGATAAGTTTATCATATTGTAAATGGAGACAACTAAATACTAACTTAACAAGTGTGGTTTGAGATATTTGTTATGATGACAGCAAAGAATTTATAGATATTTATTACAAATTAATATGGGGAGATTATCAATAATTTAATAAATGATAAAAAATCAAAAAAAACTTTCTTAATTCAGTAGAATAGGGGGAGCACATGGAGATAAGGTGGACTCAAAAAATACATTGATGGTGGGGGAAATGAAGAAGCCCTATCAACTCCAATAAATATAAGAAACACTGAAATCAATGAATAAAATTCCATTGGTGATCAGACAGTTTCAACGCAAACTCATAAAAGTAAGACTATAGAAAACATCATTTTCCCCATGTATAACCTAAATTATTTGGAGATTTTATAAAGGATGACAATTGGATTTAATATATGAAAGAGGATATTGATCTAAATAAGAACAATGTTACATGGTAAATTTGTCCATGGAGGAAATACATTAATGTTATTAGAACCAAGTGGGTGTTCTAAAATAAACTCACTAACAATAGAAAAGTGGATCAAAATAAAGAATGGATAGTAGGAATGGAAAATTCATAGATAAATGGATTTTATATTTATAAAAAATTTACTACCCTAGCCCAGTTAGAAACTATTTGATTTTCTTTTTCTTTTTCAATGAAAATATAGTTCAAATTATATCAAATGGATGTCAAATCAATGTTTCTAAATGGTGTTCTTAAGGGGGGTATACATTGAGATGTCATATGGGTTTATTATAGATGATAATGTGAAAATGGTGTTCCTATTAAATAATTATTTATTTAAGATAAATAAATCATTGAGGACCTAGTATTTAATTATGGATCAATAAGAAAGATGTTTTCCTAGCAATGGAGAGTTGATCAAGGCCTCTACGTACATAACATCGAGTTTGATATGTTTTAAGTCACACATTACCACTATTATCCAATAGATATTCACATTCTATTGGGGAAGATGATACTTCAAATTATTAATAAAAAACTATGAATTTTGGGTTGTTTTATAATATGATAGTGCAACTTGAGTTGTTGGAATACACGGATGCGGGATGGGAAGGCTCAATGGATAAATGAGAGAATGTAGAAAGATAAAAAAAACATGGATTTTGTTTGATCCTTGGTTTCATTCGACCCTTGAATCATTCGATCCATAGATTCGAGCCTGGGAATAGTTAGAGCCTAGATTTTTGCCTGGATTTGCGATTGGATTCGATAATTAGGAGTGTCGGCCATATGTAGCTTCTATAGAGATCTTTGGATATCATTAACTAGTTAATGAAGGTTAGAGTTATTAAAATAGATCAGGTTACTTTTAACCCCAATTCCAAAAAATCACTCATAAAAATCACTTTTATCAGTCATAAGTAAATAAGCACTGACAAAAGTAATATTTATTAGCTCTTTTTTAGCACTTATAAATCTATATCTCTATCAATGCTAAAAACATAGATAAAGTAATTCTATATCAATGCTAATAAGTGATGTTAAAAGGGACCTCTATTAGCACTAACAAATAACTATCTTTATTGATGTTAAAAATGTCTGGATATATATGTATTTTATCAGTGATTATTACTTAAGTGTTAATAGAGATTTTATAATTTTAATTATAAAAAAAATAAAAAATAATTATATATATATAATATATATTAAATATATTATTTATTTAAATATATTTATAATAATTTTACAATTATTTAAATATATAATTTTTTATTTACAATTTTACAAATTCTTTTCAAAAAAATAATATTTATATCATTAAATATATTTGTATAATTATATATATGATTAATTTTTATATTTAATATATATATATATATAATTATTGTAAATATACTAATTATTTAAATAAATTATTTAAATGTATTTATTTATTTATTTAATAATATTTTTAAAAAAACATTTTAGAAAATTTATATTGATTTACTTATAATTATATATCTATAAATATATAAAATATACATTTATAATTATTTTTACTTCAATATATTTTTTGTAAAATATAATTTTAACAATATTATTAAATATTTATTCTTAATTAAGTTCATGCATGGTAAAAATCAGTGAAATTGAATAATTAAAAATGATTACACTTGAACAATATTAAGAAAATGGATAATTTTTATTAATTAAATTTTAATTATTAAAATACATGGATATATATTGAAATAAAGATGATTACATGTTGAAAATATTAAAACATTGTAAATAAATATATATAAAATAGATATTTGGAATTTTGTAAATTCCCAAAGTAAACTTATTAAAAATTAATAAAAAATACTTATCCTTATTATTATTAAAAAAAATAAATAATATATACTAAATAAAAACATAATATATTAAATGTGTCAAGTTATAATGAGATTCTAAAATGAATACTAAAATTTTAATAAATTACATAAATAATAGGTTTATGTGTTTTTATATTTGATTTTATTAATTACATCAGTATTTGTGTTTTTGTTGTATATAAAAATGAATTAATTACATATATGTATGTGAAATCAATATAAAAAAGGTTTTATCTAGGTTAAATTGAAAAATCATATGACATTCAATTATTTCCATTACTCAATGCAATTGGTCAGTATTTTTAATTCCTATTAATTTTAATTTTAAACCATTATTCACTAAAAAATTTACTATTTAATGTAAAGAATAAATATTTTCTATTATATAAATCATATTTATAAACACTGATATATATCTATAAATTTAAAATATAATATTTATTAACATTATAAGTAATTAATTAATTAATAAAATGTTTAACAGTTTTATCAAAATACTTATGTTTAATTTTTATTTCCTTAATTTCCATTTTATATATTTATATATATTTAATATATACTATTTATTAGTATTTATAATTTATATATAGTATAATCACCATAAAAATTTTTATCATTAATTATTTAATTAATAAATTTTTTAATATTTTTTATTAAACTAATTTTTCATTTTTATTTATTTCTTTTTTTTCATTTTTCATATCTATATCAGTGCTAAAAAATGTACTGATAAAGGATTTCTTTATGGGCACTAATAATAAAGAACTAACGAATTGACCCTTTAACGGAGCTAAAAAATCCATGATAAGGGGTATCGTTTCTCTGTGAAAAAAAATTTGTTGATAAAAGGTAACCTTTATCAAAGCTTTTTACTAGAACTGATAAAGTCAAGCATTGTTAAATGCATGTTTTGTAGTATTGTTTAATGTGACTTGTTCTTATTGTTATAAGGTTAGTGCTTCTATGGAATTATATTACTTGTCATGTCTTTAAATTATTTAACATTCATAAAATCATTTCATATAAAATAATGATTATATATGGGTCCCTTGATGGCTGTTAAAAAATTCAGTTCCTTAGTACCTTATCATTAATGTATTTTCAGCAATTTCATATTTTTGTTTTCAAATCGGTTGTTTTGAAAATAATAAGTGAATATATAAATTCCCTAGATGATATTTTCAAATGAAATTATAATTTGGGAGTTAATTTCACACTGATTTAATTTTATAAAATATTGTTTTTTTGTTTAAAATTGGATTTCCTTTCATGATACCTTTCAGAAAAGGAAGCTTTCTATTTATAAAAGGGGTCAAAATAGTTTACAAGAAAAATGTTGGTTTTAAATTTATTTTCCATGTATTTTTTGAAGTTTGTTTCCAAAAATGATCTTTGAAATCATGGTAATATGTATTGGCATACTAATATACTTTTCAACGTTCTATTTTTTCACTTTTCAAAAGGAATTAAACTATATATTTCTTTGATACCTATGAATTTAATCATCCTTGTTTGATACATCTTGATTATAATTTTTTTCCATTAACAAATGTGGATCCATTATCATTATATAATGAATATTTTATATTAATATATATATAATGGGTTGTTTCTTATGATCGTATTAAACATGAAATGAGATTCACTGTTTATGGGATATTGATTCATGTGATGACTGTTGGCCTATTGTTGTTCTCCTCCACTTGTCTAAATGTATGGGATCCTTATTCACAAAGAGAGTGATCTATACTTATGCTACACTATTTATCTCAAACACTATCTACAAAGCCCTAAATTTATTGTTTTTTTGGGATAGGTTTTATTCCTTGATTTCACTTGTCAAGGTAAGTCAGCTGGCTTCTGTATTTTATAGGATGAAACAAAAATCAATTGTTGGTCTCATGTTATATATTTCCTAGATATATCTCCAATTGAAACCAAATGAGTTTACCATATTTCTTGTTCATTATTTGTTATTATATTAATTTAAACCCACATAATTTTCATTATCTTCACTCATTTTCACTTTTATAGTTTCATTGTATTGTATCTTTTTATATTGATTTTATTTTAATGATATATGGTACAATTTTAGTTTATACCTTATTTTTCTTATGATTTGTATTATTTATAATATGATTTCATATATATTTTGTACTTTTGAGTAAATTCTTTAAAAATAAAATTTATTTGATGAAATTTTATGATTGACGAAATGGGTGGTTCTCAATTATGATTCGAAGATGTTATCTTTAAAAACTAAAATCAATTTTTAATTTAAAAATGAAGTGTATTTCAAAAGATTCATTTTCCAAAGTAACTAAATGTTATTTTATTTTTATGAATACTTGTGTGAATTTTTATTTTCTAAATATTTCCCAAACAATCATTATTGAAATTTATTTTGTAATTAATTGCATAGATATTTTTATGAAATCCAACTTAGCATCTTTAAATCACACTTTACATACACACATCTATTTTTGTGTTATTATTTTTTTTCCTTTTATGTTTTTGAATTATCCCTTTCATGTTCTATAATAAATTTTCATTGGAGGTTTTGTTGATTTGTTTTTAGGGACATGGGATACTAAAGATGGTGTTGTAAATTCCGGAATTTTTGTGTTTTTTATGGGATTTTTTTATTGGTTATTTCAGTATGTTGTCTTTATATTTCAATCAATTATATTATAATTTCTACATTCTATAAACCACTGTTATTATAGATCTTGGTCTGGATACTTATGTGGGATATGTAGTTCATCTTTTTCGGTTACCTTTTTAACTACTTATTTCATATGTATGTAAGTCTAATTTTTTAGACCTACCATATCAGACACTAAGTATGTTTCTAAAGCTTCATTAATCATAATTAAACAGAAAATAATGCCCATGAGAATATTCTATGATGCATAAGTACTAGTCACTATCCTATAGTGATTAATAATGGCCTTTAGGCCTAGAGGTAGGTCTGTTTAGGTGGTGTGGTGGGTCATCCTAGATTGTAATGTTGAAAATGTTATCAGATCCTAGGTTTTCAAAAATCCTAAGTTCTAGAGGAACCATTTTTGTTTTTATAGGTACATATTTCATGCAGGGATATTCGGATGGTGATAAATCAAGATTTAAATAATGATTAGGTTCATTTTCACCACCATTAATAATGATACTTGTGATTCTATGGGAATTCATGATTTGGATTTTACTTCAATATTTCTTTATTTGAGTTTTCTTTCAGGAGTGTTGATTTTAATTGATTTTATTTTAAACCCTAAAATATTTTTTTGAGTTATTTTATAAATTATATTAGTTTTGCGGTGAATGTGGGTGATAAAGATAAGATATAAAAATTTTCCAATATTGTTTGGAAAATATTATAGTTTCTATTAGCATGCTTATGATAACATCAAGAATCATTTCACATGTTTTGTTTACGGTCCATCATAGTAGGAATTGAAACCATGAATAGCTCAGTATACCTCTTGAATTTATTTTATGATAATATTTGGATTCATTTTTCTATTAAATTGGTTCCGAATTATTGTAGATTAACATAATAGGGATTGGTCAATGTTTTTATAATCTTATATCAAGTTTTTCTTAATATATAATTCTATTTTTTTCAGTGCGTCATATATTAACAAATTTTTTATATGGAAAATATGGTTTCATAATGTGATTGATTTAAAAAGCTCTTTAGAAATATATTATTTCCATTTGAAGTTGTTTTAAGAATTTAATAATTTCACTATGAAATTTCAAAAATTCTTTAAAATCGAAAAAATATTTTGTGAAATGGTATTAATAGTTTGGTGAAGGAATTATAATTTCATCATTTAATATATTAGTGGAGTGATTTTATTTAATAAAAAAATTAAAATGGATTTTTATGATTTCAAAAACATATTGTTATGGTTTAAAAGGGGGTATTTGTATCTATTATTTTATTTTAATGTTTCTTTTTAATAAATATGTTTGTAAAATTGTTTTATAAATGAAATATTATTTAAAAAAAATGTTCTTGAATCCTTATTTTGGATTTTAATGATTTCTGGTATTTGGATAAATATTTTGAAATTTACATAATTGATAATTAGGATTCCAATTATTCAAAAAATGTGAAAAGATATTTTTCATCAATTTTCTTTAGTTTTATAATTGATATTTTTTCATTGTAATGGTTGTTTGATTATGAAAAGTATATTCAGTTTAAAAATTATATTTAGACTATTTATTGACAGGGTTGTGATATAAAAAGTAAATTTTTTGTTATATTTTAAAGAGTTTTAATTTTTTGAGTTTTTATTTGGAAACATATTTTTCATTATATCATTAATACTATTTTTATTGAATAAAAAGAATATATAGTTTTAATGTTCATGTTATTGAAATTATTCCTTCTTAGAATAACTTTAATATGGGTGGTAATTTTTTATCTATTGATAAACCATAGTGTGATTCTCTCTATCACATAGATGTACTTCTTATAGTTGATGAATCTAGAAAAACATAAAATAGAGTAGTGGATCTAGAATCTATTCTTATTTTTGAATCGATATACAAATTTATGAATCTTCTTACATTTTATTTTCATAATGTAACTGGTCCAGAAGAAATTTGAAACCAAGTTAAGTAGGTTAGCATGGGTTGGAATTCTCAATGTATACACATTTCATTGAAGTAGAATATGGAGTATTCAGTGAAATTTTTATCTCATTGATATTATATTTTTGTACATTTTGAATGATTATATTTGGCTGAATAGATATGTTAAGGTTTCAATTATCCTTTTTTGTCATTGGGTGATTCTATTTTGGAAGGTATGGGGTATTTTTTGTGGTGTTTGTGAATTATTAATGATCTTGTTCTTTATGTTTTATTCTATATATAATATATGTTGGGTATTTTGGTTTTCAAGGATTATAAATTGAAGTCTTGATTAATTTTTTGGGTTTATAATATGGGAAATTTAGTGCACTAAATTTATATCCATTTAGTTTTTTTGGATTCAGCATGGGTGGTATATCTTTTGAGTGGATTTCAGTTAACCTATTTTTTCATTCCGTTAACCATGTTTGGACACATGGTTTTCCAAATGGATAAAAATTTCTAGTTTATAGAATATCTCCCTTAGTTGTTGAGTGGTGATATTTGGGATAGACCTTGCCATGGATTTAATAAGAGTATCCTTTTTAATTACCTCATTTATGGATTTTTGAAATGGTCTCTAAAGTGGTTTTTTTATTTTGTGGAATGTGACTTCATGGGAGTGTGTATGTATTTTATCCAATATTCTATATGAAATATAAATAATATGGGATTCATAGTTGAAAATATTGTTCTTTGGAAATTTTTTTCTTCTTTATAATTTTATTTTTTATTGTAGATGTCATGTAATTTATGAAGATGTATTCATTGAAGCTTAAGTAATGATTTTTGTTGGAATTTTTCTTTAAATATAGTCTTTTATAATTTCCTACCCCAACACCTCTTCTCCATGTTTTTTTATTTTTATTTTTCTCATGAATTCAACCATTTACTTGTAAATTTTATGATGAATTAATTGTCATAATGGAGAGATTTTTCACATCTAGACTGCTATTTTCATTGTAAGTTTATTTATTTATTAATAATTATTATTTTCAATGGTTTTTTAGATCAATTTCCTTGAGTTTTATATTGTTTTAGGGTTTCAGTGTTAAGTGCATGGTTGGCACAAGTTTTTTACAAACCATGTGGCCTATCTATAAAACAGTTACATAACATTTCAAATATACTCACATTGTTGGTTCATAATTTCCCTAACTATAAATCCAAATGGTTTTTCTGTTCTCTGTGTATTTCTAATGAAGGACTTACTGTGAGTTCATAGAATGTTACACTCTCTCGGAAAACCATGCGGCCAACCCAGCTTTTCATTTTTTCCCCCTAAAATACCCCTCCATGAATCTAAGGGTTTTACCACCCCCCTCCCCCTCCTCACATTATTATTGGAAAACATTAGTAATGTTTTCATTTTTCATACTCCTCTAATAAATGGATTATTCCCTTTTTGAGCACAATTCTTCCACCAAAAAGCCTCTATATCTCCCTCATTTCTTTCTCACTTTCATTGGGTATTGTTCTTCTCCCATGAAACCAAGTGATCTTTTTAGATTCATTTAGGTTTTTAGTTTAACCTATCTATGGATATTTCAATTTATATGATGTATAATCATTGTCTTCATCTTTAATTGATATTACTCATTTGAAAATGAATTTTTCCTCTTCTATTAAAATAAGTGATTTTTTCCAAAAAATTTACATGGAAATTATTTGTATGATATTGATTTTATAAAGTAAGTTTATATAAATTTATGATTATATATAGTTCCCATAATGGGTATTATAATTTGTTAATAGGTTTTCTCCTCATTTAGTTAAGGTATTTTCTTCACTTTCTTATTTTAAATTTTGAAATGGTTGGTTTAAAAATTCATAGTGAACATATAAATGTGAATATTTCTATTTTCATATGAAATTTGATTTTGAAAGGGTGTTTGTAACCGATGTGATAGTTAAGAGGTTGTTTTTTATTAAAGAATAGTCTTTTTTAAAATATATTTTATAGGATAAAGTTGTAGACTAAAAATATATCTTATTGTTCAAAAAGGATTTTTATGGAAGGTATTATTTTGAGTTGATTTCAAATTGGATTTCTAGAGTTTTTTTTCGCTATTTCAAATTTTATACTCGAAAACATGGCTTGGAATCAAAAAATTATTTTGGAATAGAAATTTCTAAATTTTTACATGGATTTCATATAGAGGATTTTGTATTCCCTCTAATTTTAGCCCCATTTTCTGACACCTCTTTTTTAGTATACTTCTATTTTTGGTATGTGGATCAATTTTTCCTATATAACTCTTTATTATCATATAAAAACAACGAAGGTATTGTTTATTATGAGAGTGTTGTAGGTGTGATGAGTTTAACTATTTATATTATATTGATACATGTGATGATCATTGTATTCTTTTTTCTCACCTCCACTTGTTTAAATTCTTGAGAACACTAGGCACTAAGGGAGAGGTATAGAAATATATTATACTATTTATATCACACACTAGATAATGTAACTTATTAGAATGGGTTTCTCTAGCTATGGGTCTTCCCTAATGAGAAATGTATGGGTATTCTAGGTGGATTGTGTCTTTTCATGGACTTAATGTAGGATATCATTAGGTATTGTGTTATAAATCTTCTACAATAATCTTCTATTAGGGGAGAGTTTACCTTGATTCATATTCATTTTTAGTGATTTTATGGGGTTTACCTTCATTATGTTCATTTATTTCCCCCTTATTCACATTGATTTTATAGTACCATTGTATTTCAACTTTTTTACTTTGATTTCCCTTTAGTGGTATATGGTACCAGTATTATTTATAACTTCATTTTCTTATAGTGTTGTTTATTTCTAAAATTATTTTTTTTAAAGTGCATATTTTTTGAAATGTTTTGAAAATGAAAATGGTTTTAATGGAACTGTATGTATAATAATCGCCATATTTTTATTTTATTGTTCAAAATGGTTTTCTTTTGATAGTTATTTTTTTAATTTAAAATGTAATTGGATTTTCAAATATGTATTTTCTTATGGAAATTTCATTTTTATCATATGAATCCTTATTAGTATTTTTATAATCTAAATATTTTGTAAATTAGTTTTGATAGAATTTTATTTATAATAAATTTCACAATCTTCTTGGTGATAACCTATTATGTATTTTTAGTTATGATCCTATAAACACAACTCTATATATATATAGTTCTCATGTTTCTTTTAATGTTCCAATATTACTCCATTATTTTTTATTTTTAGTTTATTTCATTAGAGGATGTGTTGAGATTGGAAGAGTGTACCTAGGCCATAAAGAGTTAGTTCTTCTTATTTGGTTTTGAATCCGTTTTATTCTATAATTTTATATATTATCCATTTGATCTTTTTGTCTGTATATTTTCATATGTTTGATCTATTTTTCTACAAACTATATACCATTCTAAATTAATATATTTGTTTCGATATTTTAATATGTTATATTTTGTTGATATTTTTTCATAACATTTTAAATACATATTTCATATGCAAGGTAGTTTAATTTATGAACATACCATAGATGAGACCTTGAAAATTTTCATTTATTTTTTTATTTTTTATTAAAGGGTGAAATAATTCTTCATATTGTATCCCTTGATACCTATGAACTATTATTATATCCCTATGAATCAACAAAATCTTTTGTTTCTAGTTGTAGTTCGGGAATTTTTTCATGGAAGGTCATCCAGGGGTGGTTCACTACATCATTAGTATGAAAATTCAAGTAATTAAAAAGAAATTTATAAATCTTTTTTATAATTATTGAAGATAGATATTTTATAAAATATTATTTCTAAACATTCCAAAATAATAAGTGGAGGTTAACAAGATTTATATATTTAAATTATGGAATTTTTAGTATATAATATTATATATTTTTTGAAAAAAAAGTTGTGTTGGGTGATGTAAACAATAAGGGAAAGTTGTAGGTAGATGATATGATTTTATCTATAACTATTTTTAGATGAGATGGTTTGAAATAGAATGTAGAAGATCCTAGTAATGTTAGTGAGAATTTAATTGGCCAATGAATTTTTTTAAGAATACAATGAAGAATACATTATTCTAGTGATCTGATGAGTATATTATTCCTACTAATGTGTTATAAAAATATTTTTATGTAATTTGTTTAAGAGGTGGATTCTTGTTATAACTGGTCGGAAGCATAATTATTGAATGTTAAAGGATATATTATGAAACCCTGGGTTATCCTAGTAATTAGTAAATCTTATTATTTATAATTAATCATTTTATGGATCCATATTCATCAATATTTTATTAATAATAATATGTAATTATACCATCAAAAAAGAAATAGTTGTATTCTAATTATATTATTTTCCATGAATTATATTAATTTATTTAAAACCTAAATTATTAATTTTTAAAATTTTAATTTGATAACAATGGAATAATTTTTTGATTCATAATACATATTTTATATTATAGTGAAAAATTTGTGTTTCTATTAGTTTATAATTTTTGGTAAATGTTGAAAAGGTATGATTTTTATAAAAAAAATATTTTATTTCCCAGTATTTAAAAATTCTCACTCTATTTTGGATTGGTATTAATAATAAATTTGTTCCAATTTACTATATATAATATACTTAATTAAAAATTAATCGGAATTGTACATTATTTTGTTTTAAATTCATTTTTAGCCTATTATATTTTTTTCTGAAAACTATTTTCCATTGTTTTTAGTTTTTTGGAATAAAATTTATTTTACCCACTTTTCAAAATTGAAATTTGAAAATTTTATTTCATATTTGGAACCATGGGTAACAGATTAAGTAATGTGTTAAGTCTCAATTTTTCATAATGAATAATTACCATGGTAAAGACAAGTTACCATAGTAATTTCTAAAACCGGATAATTAAGGTGAAAACCAACTGATAAAGTCAAAAACATATTATCTTAATTGTTATTAAATAAAATTATTTAAATCATTATTACCTTATATTTTGAATTTTATTTATTTTTTTCAACTTAACCACAAGTAATATATTTATAATATTTAAAATTTGAAGATATTTACAAAAGTTCAACTCCCCTAACATATAAAAGGGCAGTACAATCCTCACTTATTCAGGAAATTTGAGCACTCTAGCTTATAAAATGCTTACTAAAATCCCTTATCAACATACATACCAATATCATATATGTATTAAATTTACAAAAATACCAACCTAATAATGATGAAGGTGCAATCCCAAGGATCTTTTTCAAAGAATATGTATAACACTTAACCAAGTTCTTTGATGTCTATTACTTATTCTATATCCTTAAAACCAATAATAACCATTAATATATAATACAAATAGTGTAAAATATACAGTGAAATTTTATTATTTTTATATTAAAATAATTTTTAATATCATTTTTTATCTTATGGAAATGGAAAACATCACTCATGCATATATGTGGACTACCACCACCAAGAAGAAATTTGTTTCATTTTTCATCATCAGCAATCATGGTGGGTTACAAATATGTATAAAATTAAAACATTTTGTATCTATAATATAATTATTTTTTATTAATGTAACATAATATCTACCTTCTTACCCTCTCATTTGTTAGAAAATGATAATGTCACTCATGCGCCTGTGAGAATAACACTTCCACGATTCTATGTGATTTTTTTCATTTCTACCATACATGGATGGTCATTTAGAAGTATTTGATTAAATAATATGATAATTATTAGATAAATGGTATTATTGAGAGGTAAAATTCTATATAATATTTTTCTTTTTCATTAATTAAAAGAAAAAAAATTGTCGTAAATGAGTATGTATAGATTGTTGCCTCCGGGAAATCATATTATTAAATGTTCATGAACACATAAAATAAATGGTTATAATGTTTATTGAATATATAAACATGAAAATTATAATATTTTACTGATTCTATAGATGACTGAACCATGAACACTTTGACCAATGGAAATCAATAATGACCATTTAAAAAAATATATCCAAGGACCTCAAAACTTCTAACCTATACTTTCATAATTTAGTAATAAAATAACATGGTAATAAATGAAATATAATGAATAATTATAATGAAATTAACATTAGATAAGTTATTAACAAATTAGAAAACTAATATAATTTTATTATTCGGTAGCTAGAGAATGTACAATGCCTGATGAGACTTAACATAATGGATTTTATTTAAAACTTATTCTAAAGTTATCTATTTTCTTCCACATCCATATACTTCATAATTTTTTAAGAATTTAATAATTTATACTTAAATGATTTATTAATTATACTTTAAATATATTTTTTCATTATTTAATAAAACTATAATAAGTATTTTTAATTTTTACAGCACAATCCAATTCAAATTATTTAAAAAAAGTTATCAAAGATTGTTTTTTAACATATATGAATTAACCACCATTACAACCACCATATATATTATATGTTATAAAAATAATATCAAGTTTTTTATGCATTTTAAAACAAATACATATTTATACACTATTATATAAATATTAATTTTAAAAAATTTTCAAATGAAAGGGTTATTCCTCTATACAATTATGTGAAAATAGAATGTTCTTTTATTTATGGTTCAAATTGTGTTTTTAAAGGTTTTATGTTTAAATGTAGAAGGATTGTAAATATTTATTTCATGAGATGGTACTTCAGAATTATATATTATGATGGATGAGAAAAATATAGCTCATGAATATTGTTTATCCTGGTGTAGCTCTCTAATTCATTGCTCAATGATTTAGTTTTCAAAGGTGAAAAAGGGAGATATAACTCATATCATTATGCCTAAAGAATGTACTGTTCTTAATTTTTCACAAATAAGATAAAAATGAGTTCTAATGGGAAATAAATATGATTCTAAAAGTACCATATATTATTTTTTCCATAAAATGGTTTTTATGGAAATGATTTTATTTCATTGTGGATAGAAATTTTATAAACTTTTAATGGAGAAAGGTTTGATCTTAAAATAAATATTTTCATTGATAACAATATTCCTCATTATTATATCATCATTTTACAATGATTTATAATTTTTTCCCCATGTATTCATTAATAAATGGTTTATTTTCAAATATAGAAATTTTTTATTTATGTGTTAAATGTTTTATTATATAAAAGTTAAGAATATTCATATATATTCATGTTTTTTACTAGACAAGAAGTATTTTTATATCCCTTAGTGATATTATTATGATCATCCACTATTTTCAATTATTTTCTAAAGGATATTAGGATGAGTAAGAACTATATAAAGTTCAAAATCATAGCATATGGATCAACTTAAAAGAAACAAATGTATCATGAATGAAATAAGGGTGTAAAATTAAATCCTTGTTTGTGTGGAAAGGATTTTCACCATGTCTAGGTTTCCAATTCGTTATTTATTATTTTTTCTAATTATATTAAAGTGAAAACCAAAATGATTTTATGAATCTAAAAATGTGAATACAATGATACTAAACTCATATTAAGGGTAGTTAAATTAGTAGAGTATTATAATTATTATTAGATAAAGGAGTGGAAAAAATTATACAATATGAGGATGTAAATATAAACTCTTAAGATATTCTGATTTATGGTAATATTATAATGAATAGATTATAAATAATTCTATTTTTATTTTACTGATAAATTTCCATTATGAATGGTTTTCCATAGGATAAATAAGATAGCTAAAGTAGGAAGGAATCGATGGGGTAATAACCTTACAAACTAGAAACCTACAATGATTAAGAAATACAAATTTGAATAATTTATAACTCATTTTATGGGGGATATTATTGATTTCAAAAAAAATAGAATGACCAAATATCTATAATGGAATGTTTCTATAATGGATAGTTTTATTAAATATCACCATTTTTATTTCAGTGGATCTTCATACCAAGTGAAATATGAATTCAATAAAAATAATTTGTTAAGATATCCAAATATTTGGGATGTATGATACCTAAAATGGTAACACACTCAATTTATTATCTGATGGAGAAGCTAATCTATGATGTTATTTTACTAATAATAATATATAAAAGGATAAAATTGATTCCATAGAATGGATGGTATTTAATTATATTTTTCTTTATAATTTTCTTCCTAATGTTATTATACATATAATTCAAAGGAAGTGTTAGGAGTTAACTAAAAAAAAGTAGGATTCAATGAATATATATAAATAAAATTTTTCTTTATTGGCCAGGTCTACACAAAATTTCATTATGGGCCATGGAAGTAAATTTGAATACTTTAAATAGGGCTAAAACCAAATTTAAAATTATTGTTCTATGATTTTGAATTTAATGGTTATGAATAAATTGTTCGATATACTGAGAATGTTGACATGGATTTTTTTAACACTTAAATTCTACATAAAACTAACGATAATAATTGGATTAGGTGGGATGAAATGGGGAAGCAATAATCTCATAAATCTATCATTAATTCCCCTAAATCTTCCAAATCTATTGAAATATATTTTCATTAATTTTTAATAATATTTAGAAATCCTTACCAATGTGGTAATATTATTCATTTGGTTTCTGACCACAATAAAATGAATTTTTATCATATAGGTTATGGGAAAATATAATTTAGGTATTAGTAAGATTTTATAATTTGAATGATTTTCTTAATTATTCTAATGGATGTTTTAATTTTGTTACTCATGGTGTAAATCATCAAGAAAAAAAAATATTGGTGTGGAAAAGTATTATAAAACATAAAATTCAGTAGATGTTTGACCCACAAATGATGTGGTGATAGATAAATTACTTATATATTCAAATTATTCTAGTGTCACATCAATGTATTACTTTATTTCTCAAAAAAATTAAAGAAACATATAAATATAATCTTAATAAATGAAGTGAAAACTTATATTAAAAACATATTTTGGTTATATTGAAGGAATAATAATTTATAGGAATATACTTTTTATCATATATGAATTGTTATTTCCATAAAACAAAAACACCCTGACCTAAATCCCACGTTTCAGTCCAAAACCCTGTAAGGAATCTCTACTAATCTATAACATAATTCCACAATATATATAAGAGTATTATACTATAATAATCAATTCGCATGTACAGTTATATATTTTCCAAACATACACGACCAACTGATCATTTTTCCACACCCCCTTTAAGGGATATTCATGATGGTAATTAAGGTAATTTCTAATGTCAAGCCAATTTATAGCTCTAAGGAAATATCAACCCCATGCATCGAACTAGTCTAACGAATCTGGGAAAAAACATACCTTGTGTTAGCCTAGTCTCATATCCTCGATGCAAGAAATCATTTTACCCTGTCTCAAAGCCCTAGGGAAATCCATCACATCATAAACACTTTCCTTCTATGAAAGAAACTATCCCTCATGACTCAACCTAGTCACTTAATTATAGAGCCTGAGAAACAACACATCCAACACACAATGCTATAATAAGGAAGATAATAAAATTTTCATTTCAAGGTGGATTCATATATCCCACATACATCCACATGAAAATCATATCAAGAATAGGTCTCATGAGCCTAAACCTACACAACACATGAGAATATTTTCAATAATTTGTATATATAGTCTAATTTGAAACAATTAGATGATTTCCCCATATGTTTGATTCTTACTCCGTTGTCTCATCAAAGATATGCATGTGATGCTACATATCCCAAAAAATAAGAACTATATTTCTTCAAATTACCTTCTTTCTTCTATCAAAAATTTTTGTAGTTCAATCCAAATATTATACTTGTGGATAAAACACAATATCTTCGCAAAGGATAACATGATTAGGATTGGGCTCATAATTCTGAAGCTGATACATAAAGAATGCATTATTCAGACATTGATATCCTATAAAAAGGTCTAATTGATGGGCTACCATTCTAATGCATTTGATGATCTCATACATTCCAACAATCCATTGTTATTATTTCCCCCAATCCCATAATTGTTGATGTTTAAACTTGGAGGACACCTACAAGATGACCTGGTCACCCATAGGTGAAATACCATGGATATATCCTCTAATCAGCATATGATCTCTATCTATAATTTGTTTTGACCATCTTCTCCTAAATCAACATCACCCATTCGGTGGTTTCATACACTATACTTGGCCCATTAACTAAAGATCCACCCACCTCATACTAGTATAGCGATGAAAGAAATGGATCTCTATAAAGAGACACAAACAGAGAAATATGTATCACATATAGGAAAATTTTATGTTATATAGATTTATTCAAGCATATTTGATCATCTCATGCTCCATCAAAATCTAAACACATGCCTGATGAATATCCTCTAGGGTTCTAATGGTTATCTAAAACTTTTAAAAATTCTATAGATGATTATTCATAATCATCTTCAACTAAGTCCACATAACCTTCTATATTCCCTTCCAAAATAGTGAATTAAAAGTAGTTTCTCTTTTATACAATATTCATAAAGGCACTTCTTGTATCATCATAATCTGTTACACATAGAGCTTTCCAAGAGCATCCACTAGATGAGTCTCTCTAATTGGAAGGAAAAGATCCAACTTTTTAAACTAATAAAATATAACATATATGGTATCTCTTCTACATGGGGTCTTTAAAATATTATTGTAAATCCCAACATCACTTCATACCACTTCTACACTACCACTGTGAGTGGATGAAGAAATAGCCAAGGTTTCTAACACTCGGGATTGATTTTCAAAAATGTTAAATAGAAAGAGACAAAAAATGGAATGTTATTTTTCATTTTAGGAACCTAAATCATAGTCTAATATTGTGATAAATCTTGTATTACCTCAGGTGAACCACCCACTACGAGGCATGAGAGTCCCACATCTTATCCTCTTTCATGGAAGAAGAATCCACTATTTATCCAAGAACATATACCATATCACATCTATCAAAGATTCACCCTATAATAGATTCGTATGTTTCCAGCCTTTCATACAACATGAGACAATCTGGTTCACACTAATTTATATCTTTTAATCACTATACCAATACTGAAATCATTACCATGGGTGCACAAAAAACTACTCCATTATCCTCAATCAGGACCACCTACCATTTTTCTAGTAATTCTAGTAGCTTCCTCTCTAATTATTATTTTCTCTCTCTACATTATTGTGTCCTATTACAATGAGAATATGGGACAACAATTATTTTCATAAAATCAATCACCATATTTATGTTTAATTTTTATAGGTACTCTTCTTAATGTTTTGAATGATGATTCAAAACCTACTGGGAGAAGATATACTAAAATTTCATTTGTTTAGTATATATGTAAAATATATCACTAAAGGGGTATTTTCACTAACACTTAAATAAATAAACAAGGTAAGATTAATCTAGTTCAAGAGTACGGTAGTTTTACTCTTGAATTCATTGCTAAATATACTAATTAGAAACTGCCTAATTATTCTACTTTAAAACATCTAAAAAGATAGCTTTATATAAATCATAATACTTTGTGTACCCACATTTGTGTTCAAGTAATATCAGAACATAAGCTAATGGAATTATTCCCTCCATATCAAAATAGTATTATTCACATTGATACATTTATTCAAACATTAACCCCTTCTTAGTAATCATGGTCATGGGTTTCTAAAATAGGAAAAATTCTGGAATGAATTACTTGTGGTTAATATAAATTCGAATTAAAATTTGAATCATAAACCTGTTCTTAGCTCATGCCCAATTCACCACTGCCTCTATATTTTTTTGTTCAACTGAGATACCTTCTTCATGAATAACATAAATCTAGAGACATACATATTTAATCCAAAAGTAACACATCGATATCTTAATGTAAATCCAATGCACTCGAAAAGTACTAAATAAATCTAGAATTGGTCTATCATGTGATATGTGGTGTTTGAATATATCAGGATGTTATCTATTTACACAATTTAAAAGGAGTCAATGTATGTGTTAAAGATCATATTCATGAGATCCATGAACACCACTATATCATTTTTATCCAAATATGAATTCCAAAGTAGTCATATAAACTATATCTTCCTCTAAATTCTTTCCTTGACATGTCATACTACATGACTAAGATATGGTGGAATCCATATCTTATATAAACATTTGATAACCATTGACAACCCCATAAATAATAATAAAAACTCATAAATATTTGGAATTGGGTACCTACGATTCATATTAATATGATATAACGTCATTTAGTCTACATATAAACAAATATTATTATTTTCTTTCTTAGAAAAAAACACCGGTGCACCCCAAGGAGAAGTGCTCAGCATGATAAATCAATTCACTTTTAAATAATCAATATTTAAAATATATTTTTCAAACTCTAGTTAATTACCAATATCAAATATTTTTATTTTATAAAATCATCCCCAGCTAATATCGGAATAAAATAAAGAAGGTTGGTAAATCATTACGAATAAGAATACATTGACAACATCCCCTTATAATTCTACATGAACTCCAAATAAAAATCCAACTTTAGTGTATCAGGAATGAATTCATAGAATAATATATCATTTAAGGATTCACATACCACCCCCTCACATCTTCCTTTATTATTTATAATTCCCCACCACCTCCTAGCAGGTCTCTGGTGCATAAAAGTAGCAAGTTTCACATTATTATCTATCAATATCTCCATTAAGTTAAATATATTCTCAATGATGTTTATCCATTATTCAGCATCCTAGCGGAAAATTGTTCCCTTGAAATGTGGGGGAAGTTAGATCTGAAAATCATAATTTTGGTTGACCATTGAACATTGAGACCCTTTTCCCTAAGAATGAAGTAGTTGGAAGATTATAGGGAGGATTGGTTTAATGGCCTAAACTGTTGAGAATCTTGAAGAGTGTGCCTATCTTCACCCAACTATATAGAAAGTGGTACACTATGTGAAATACCATTTATAAAAGTGTTTTAGTAATCTTACCCTGGAAGTTAAAAAATATTCTAATGTGAAATTATCTATAATTCAAAAAAAACACACATAAAAAGTCTCAAAAATTGATTCTATGAAGAACATTTAACCTCCTATACACACAACTAAAATACCAAAAATTGAATCATTCTAAGAGGTTTACAAATAAAAAAATTGAATCCCAATTAAAGTCCTCAATGGAGAAGTCCATGACTCAGATACCTTTATGATTGTCACATCCATATATACACACCAGGCATAGTATTCATAGGTTTAGGTAATTAAATATGAGCAATAATATACCTATGAAAAAAACACAATTTTCAATATGATTTTAATCAATATAACAATATATAATTAAATAAATAGTCATGAGATATATGAATCTAAATCACTAATATGGATACATAAACACACACAAAATCCCATAAATCAGAATATTAACAACCAGTGCATCACAAAAAGATAAATAAATAAATATTGATAACAAACAATAGGAATACCAATCAAAATTTCCAGGAAACATAGAGTTCTATTATACTGTCTAGGATACTAAATAATTAAACTACCCTATATGAGTCACATCCATCATATCTTCTATCTCCCACATACCAAATCCTTGAAAAACAATGCAAAATTTTTTCCCTCTAATATAATTTTCTAACACAACCTAAATCACAAGTTTCTGTACTGAGTACCACTTGACCTCATGCATTCCATCCCATATTAATGTGGCTACTAACATGAAGTGAGGAACAGAGAGTAATCATTGTGATATGATTCTCATGGTAACAATAAAATACAGGTTACAATAAAAACAAACAAAATAAAAACAATAATAATAAGGGTAATCATTAATTCATCTGAAAAATTTATAATATATAACAGTATTAATCCCATGATATAATGATATGGAATTTCATTCAATTTATCTAATGAAAAATAATAGATTTGAACATGCAGTTGATCAGCGTACTAAAAGGGAAAATATCTATGTAACATGAATCAAAACATCAATGATCTATAATTTTTCCAATAATATCCTCACATTATCCTTGGTCCCCTCCTCAACTACTCATTACCGGGCCCATTCCTGTAGTTGGATCCTTTATCAATAAGATTTTATAGTAGGATATGGGTATAAAAACTAGTAAGGAACTACTACTGGTCCTTAACTTAAGTTAACAATATACAAAAGTGTCTTCTATGATAATAATCAACGATAAAGTTAATAGAAATTAATCACACATGTGAATGTATATTTTGGGTTGTTAATCACTAGATCTCCCTTTTTTGGCTCCATTACAAAGGGAAAGTCGTATGTCAGCCCAACATTCTCATCTAACTAATCAAATTTCTATAACTCCCCTTACAAAATAATCACCTCACCCTTTGCATAAAGTCCTTATATCGATCCAACTTCTAGATATGGGTCAATCCACACCCCACACATGTAACGACATGAGATTTTAATATATGGTTTTCTCTAATTAAGCCAAATATATTCGATTTCCTTCTCCACATGCAACACCAAACTAAAATAAAACAATGATATGTTTAGACCACTAAAACCTATGTTTTTAATTTTTTTATATGAATAGATGTAACTAAATTATGAAATATATATATAGTTTATTTTATAATAAAATTACATAATTTATTAATGTGTTTATGAATAGACATTTTAATTTGCTGTACATTTTATTAAAAAATATTATTATTATTTTTAATGATAATTTTAATAAAATATAATAGTGATTAAATATAAGTTTAGTATTGTTTTATAGAAATTAAGAATAATAAAAAAAGTAATCTGGAAAGTACACTTCTCGTTGTATTATATAATTTTTAATATAAGTTAAAATTGAAAATTATAGAAATTGAATTTGAAAAAAATAAATCATTTTTGGATTTATATTTTCAATATTATTTTAAAATATATTTTTGGGTTCTTTTCTAAAAAAATTTATTTTTCGGATAATAATAGAAAATATAATTTTTATAAGTACTGTTACTTTTAGGAAATTATTAGTTTATTAGTATAAATTTAAAATTAATGAAACCATTTTTTAAGACTAAATATGTATTTCCTTAATGGATTACAATTTTTAAATGTTGGTTTAAATTTATAAAACAAGATTTTATATTTTAGAACATAAGTTATATTTTTCATAAAAATTTGTTTTTTAATAAATTGTATATTAAATTATTAAATTTTTTTATAAATTACATTATTATAATATAATAAAATCAATTCTATTTTGGGATTAATCATTTGAAAAGAAGTGGATGATTAATTTTTTTTTTGAATTTTATAAAAAAATCATTTTTTAGATAAATAGTGAAAAATATTGTTTTTCTAAAACAAAGAATTTTATTACCATTTGAGTATATAAGAGTGAACTATAATTTTATAAATCCTTTTAAAGGATAAAATATTTATTGATGGAATATTTTTATTCATTTTAAATATATTTTTTAAAATTTTGAGACCTATTAAAAAATTATATTTTAGTTCTAAGAAAATAATGTTTTGGCCCTTAAATTTAATTAATTATTATTGTAATAAATTTTTTCATTGTGTTCATTTTAAATACACACAAAATTTATCTATTTATAATTAACCAATTCATGTATTTAAAATCAATAACACTAAGATACATTTCACACAATTAAATTTTAATCTTAAGATGATCTTTTTATCTGAATTTTAATAAACACATTATGTGCGCTGCTACTAAAATTGATTTCTCTAAATGCTTGAAATTTTATTTAATAAAACAATTTGAAATTTTAATATCACAATTTTTTATTTAATTAATAATGTAAAATTCAGTTTTCTCCCATTGAAATTAGTTTCCAATGGGGAAAATAGAGTTCACAGTGGAACAGGAAAATTAGGGTAAATATGTTTTGGTATAGATAAAATGATTAAAAAATGTGAACAATATGCATTATATTGATTTGGGTTGGATTATTTACCTTATAAAATTCTATAAATAATTATTGGGAATTTTTTGAGCATTTTAAATTAATATTGGAGTGATATTTTTGAGAAATAATTAGTTTTTACAAAAATTTCTGTTTATTAACTTATAAAAGGAGACCACCTACTCCATATTTCCCCTCACATTATATTGATTAAGATCAACCAAATTTCAAAAATATTCTCTTTCAACACCCTACCAACTTTTATTACATCTTGATCACGCAAAAATAAATATATATAAAGAATATAAAACTACACAATTATAGATATCGTGAAGTTATTGTGTAATAAATTTTATAATTTTCAATGAAACAAGAGTGTTACGAATAAGTTAACAAAACAACATAAAATATCCAATATAATTAGAAACGTAATTTAATATAATATGTAAAAGATAATTAATAGAATATAGAAAATTAAATATAGGTAAATAAGGTTATTGGGTTTATATATAATGAACTTAATTTAATTATTCATAAAGTTATGTTCAAGTAAAGAACTCTTTCTGACATGAGGAAAGGGTTTCATCTCAAAATAATATTATTTGAGACATGTTATTTTATGCACCTAAATTATTTTAAATATTGTTTATACTTACACATGGCTATATAATATTGTTTGTCATTTGTATTCATGGAATTTTAAATTTATATTTACTCTCCCTCTATTTCAAATTATGTTTATTATATTTTTATTATTCTTTAAGGGTTCCTTCTCAATCACCCTTTATTGAGGAATGATTTGATATTTGGTATTAACCAATATTTATATGGTTTATATACTACCACTATGACTTATTATTTCATAAATTATTATTGAACTTGTAAACTATACTTCCATTCATTCTCTTCCATACTATGGGCCATGATATATGTCCTCTATAAAATATAAGGGTCTTTAATAACTCAATATAATTTCTTGATTTATAATGCTTCTTATAATGTTTAACATTTTATTATATATGGTATACCCAAATTATATCGTGGTATATAACCTTGAACTCAAATACTTTTCACTAGTGAGTTCTCATAATTTTTTGAAATTCAATTATGTCATGAATAATTCGCATCCATTTAAACAATGGTTTCCCCTCATTGTTTGTAACTTACATTCCTTACAATGTTATATTTATTTTTGGAACCGTGTTGTCTCTTATAAAAATCATATTTAACATTTTATTTTGTTAAAATATTGTTTAATTAACTTATTTTCTGATTTTTTATTTCAATAACGGTGTTTTAAATCCTAAAATAGGATCTTAAAAAACTATTTTATGACATGTAGATTACACATTATGTTTATTTTTCCCACAATTTATTCCATATTTATATCATGTAACTCTTGTATTTTTATATTTACATACCTAGTTCAGTATCCTTTTAATTTATTATGTTATATAAGTTTTTAGTTCCATTTGCAATTCCCAATTTTAAGAAAACCCAATTTGAATGAATTTTCTTATTTCTTGTCTCATTTCATGAATTAACCGCATAATATTTTTTTAATCCTGGTATAACTTCTAAAAACTATCATTTTTTATATATAACCATATTTTTTCAATTATGGTGTATGGGAAAAAAATACTATCATTCTATCCTTAAAAATATCCTTTACATATTTCATAAAAGTTCACCCACCTTGTATACATTCATTATTTTTTCACTAGTCCCTTCTCAGGAATTATCAACACTAGAACTCTATGATTATTTATTTATTTCCATTTTAATATATAAAATTTAAAAGTGATTTAATTCCTTCTTTTTTGAGAATACATATGATATAACATTTTTTATGTCAAATGAAAATGTTATGAAACCCGCCTCTTTATTCTGGATCATATCATACTTCTGATTTTTGAAAGGATTCATTTCTCTTTTGGAACACATATATATTTACATATTATGATTTTTTGGGTGGTTTTATTATAGAAACAAAATCCATTTGAAATGTTAATGTCTCGTCAAACCCCAATTATAGTTCACGAATGGTACTCATAAGTACATTATGAATGGTTTATGAGAAGTTATCCTAAAAGAACTATGTTATATTGGTAGTTACCCTAACTACGCAACGATTATGATAGCAATTATCCTTTATTTTTTTGGTGGTGATCCTTGACATATACTTATGATGTTTTTTTTTTAGGTTTCAATCTGATTATGATCCCTTAATCATGTGATATCATTTCCTTATTCCATGAGACAATAATTATGATCCTTCTCATTATGATATCATGTTATGCCTCTAAATATAGTTTTTTTCATTATTTATGTGATTATTCCATTACTAAGATTTATATCCCACTGTTTTCCTTATGTATTTTTTTTCTAGAGTATCATTTTTATTTTTAGAATATCCATTGGAGTTAGGAGAACTATATAGTGTTTTAAATAAATATATATTTTTATTTTTAAAAGATTTATTTATGTATCCAATCTTTCAAAGACACTAGACCTATAGATCCTATGTTTTTTTATTGGGAATGTATAATTCAGTAATTAATGTGTGATTAAGGTTTGGGTCTCTATAATTGGTATCAAGGAAAGGACTAGTTATTTTTGTGACTTGGAATAGTTAACATTATTGAAAACCCTTGGGACAAGCCTAAGAGATAATACAATGCATAGATAAAATCATAATGTTTTGGTAATGATGTGGTGGTTTGGGTTTTCTATAAAATAAACCCATTTCATGATATTGTAAAGTGGGTTTTGGCTTTTTAATAGTTGTACCTAGGGGTAATAACCATAATAGTGCATGTTGAGTATTAACTCAACCATGAATTAGTGCATATAACAACCCGAGTTTTAAGGAACTTTTTTAAAAAAAATATTTATTTAATTTAAATAATTTCACTCTAGAATAAATAAAAAGTATATTTTTACACTATAAAAATTAAATCGTACACTATACATTGCACCGACTTAGCATGTGTTACACGCCACACTAAATTTCAAGGAAACTAAATTTTATTGATATAATTATTCAATTGAGATTGTTATAATCTAAAAGTTAAAACAATAAACACAAATATAAATAAATAATTTTAAAATATTATTTATAATGGTTTTATATAAATAAATAATATTAATAATAAAACATGTAATATTGGTAAAGTATTCATATGTTTGAAAACACTATTTTCTCAAATAAACTGCTTTTATATCCGTATGTGAAAAAAAATAAAGTTAATTTTAGACTATTTTATGAATTTAATTTAATAAAATAAACTTCATTTTCAAATTCATAATGTAAAAATTATTTTTGGGTGAATTTTAGGGATTTGTCTAAGAAACTTCATTTTTGGATGAATAGTTGAAAAAACTGCATTTTAATTCAAAACTACTTTTTCGTCTAATATATTTATATAGTAAAATTATATTTGAAGTGGATTTTAATGTCCAATTAAATTAATTATAAATATATTAATAGAATTTATGTCATTGAATAATTTTTATATTGAATTTAGATATAAATGTTTAATGAAATTCTGAAGAATATCACATTACAAACCGGCTCTCTCTCTACATCTGTGAGATTTACATTAAACATACTTTTTTCAACATATGTGAATTTAGATAATAAAAATTGACTTAACCAGTATTAATTAGTATAATATTAATATTCTAAACATATGAAATTAATTTTTGACCCAAAATATTTGTGAAAGTGATTAAAATTAACTATAGAGATTAGGGTAAAAATAATCTTAACAAGGAACTAAACCTTACAATTTAGGGCCCAATTGACCTATCCACATTTCCAACACCAATTTTATGGTCACATTTCGGATATAAACTTCAATTATTTAGTTTTTTTGGTTTTAATAAATTTTTTTAGGTCGAAATGTGGGTACACCTAACTTATTTTAAAAAATGCCAAGTATGTCCCCTACTATCGCAATAAAAGGACACCACCTCTCCCCTTCTTCACACCTATCAAACCAATTAAGTTCAGACAATATATTCCCAATTAACGTTAAAAAAGCCTTTCCTTACTCCTTGAATCCTCACGTTGGGAATAAATCCAACTATGGAAGCCCTTTGGTGCAAACTAGAAAGGGTTACCCAAAGAGGAGGTAACATCCTTCTCAAGATCCTTTCATTAATTTTCAAACTACATTATATAAATTAATATTATTATATTAATAAATAATAACCTCAATATCCTAAATATATATATATATATTATGATAATGGTTCAACCTACACTAACACGCGCTTCTTTCTAATGGGTAACGAACATTCCCTTCTTGTGTAGGACAAGCTACCACATCACAAATCGATGTTGTTTATTTTTCCAATACCACATATCAAGGTTGGGAATTATGATGGATATGATATTTTTATATTATATATATGATATATATTATTTTTTTCTTATTTAGTTAATATATAACACATACTTTCATTCTTTTGATTTTGTGTAAATACATTAAAAATAGGGGAAGTGTGGACTACCACCTCCTCATTGTGATTTGATTCATTCGAACACTACATAGAATTTATTATGGATGGTTTTAGTGAAATAATATATTATATATGACATTATAATTTATTCAAACTATATGTGAATATATATATATATATATATATATATATCATTTACTTTATTTCATTCAATATTAAAAAGGAAAACAGAAACAATGTTCATGGGTACGTACAGCCTACTATCTCCATCAACGGTGTGTTCCAATTCAAATTTCTGTATTATATAGATTATTATAAATACATATATATTGAATATAAATGATACCTATATCATTTTATTACATTCAGTAAATCATTATATTTGTATAATGTCCAAAAATATAACAAATTAAGACACATGCAAAAAACAAACCGAATCCTACCTGAAGTGAAACCTTAACTTGGAATTATTAATAAAATGGTAATATAATGTCATAATAAAACCATATATGGTATTGGATATAGGAATATTTTTCTGTAAAATATTTATAAAAAACATTTATTTAATATATATGAGTTTTTTATGAGTATGAAGAGAGTCAAGACATAAGGTAATGGAATTTTATCTCACTTTTTATTTTCGTGAGATACATGCCATATTCATCATTTTTTTGTGTGGTATATATAATTCCATATAAAATGTTATATAATTATTTTAGTTTATTTAATTATAATAAAATCTTTAATTTATTGTATTATCTCATGGGGATCATGATTCTAAAGTTACTCAAATATTAAGGGTTTTCTCATCTAACTTTTACTTTCCATGATAAAGAACCCATATTAACTTCCTATTTCTTATATGTGTTGTGTATACTACCCATAGATTTATTTTATGATTATTGTAAATATATTTATGGGTATTTAAATACCCATTATAATATATTTATTTCATATGGTTTATGTTTCAAAAGTAATAAAATCAGTAAAGTCATTTTGTCTCAATTTACCATCTTGGACACATATGCCATGTTATGCACCAATGTTGTTCCATGATGCGTATACCCTGACCATTAACATGTTTTTACCATTAATATACTTATTTTAAGTATATTCTAATCTTAATATAATTTAATTTTATTATACGATGAGTATGATTCAAAGATACCATGTTATAATAGTTTATTTGAACAATCGTGTCGTTTATAGAGATTGTATATGATTTTTCTTTCATTGATTAAATATTATGATCTGTATTTAAAGAAAACTCATAAACATAATCATAATATTTTTATTCATGATATATTCATGTAGTGGTTCCATTTTTTCACTCTTTTTTGCATAATATTACTGAGAATGTATTTTTATGAATTTCTGACATTACCTCTCACTTTGCTGGGAAATCTCTGTTCATTCAAAACCATGTTCTATAATAATATTTTCTAGTATTATTTATAATTTTTCAAATTATTTTAAAATCAATCGTTTTCAAAACATTTTAGTTATTCTTTTATCAATTTACAAGTAGAATTATTTTCAAAATTTTTCTAGCATTCTTTATCTGTTTTCAACGTCTTTTAAGGGAAAAATGTTATCAAAATGTTTTCATGATTCTTTTATATTATTTCAATAATAATGGTTTTAAATATGTTTCTATGATACCATATATTATTTAATAGAATATTTTTTTTGATATTACATTATAATAAAAAGATTTTTAAATTTATTTATAAAATGGATTTTCAAAGAAAGGCTATTTTCCTTGGAAAATATTTCGTGTGATCTTGTAAAATAATTCTCTATATAAGATGACACACTTTTTTATTGTTTATCCTTTACTGGGGATATTATTCAAGAACAGAATTCAAAATATTTATTTAATAGTTTATGTTTTGACGATATAATGTTTATAACTCATGTTTCTCTTCAATGGGTTATATACTTTTGAAACATAGTTATTTTCACAGGTTATTCTATGATGAAATGATTATGAAACCTATCAATTTTCCATAGGCAATGATATGTTAAATTTTTTATGATATAAATTTTATTTATTAGGTTATGGTATGGTGTTTATAAAACTCATCTCTTTTTTGGATCATGATGTAAGGAATGTTTTATTATCTTGGGGAAAATGTATGTCTGAATTTATTATGTGATGGGTGGGACTTATATATCCCTCTAATTACTTGGGTAAATATTTATATCTCATGACATAATGATGGGAATCAATTTTATGTGCCTAATACACTATGGGAAGATGGGGAATCACAATCCTTTACAATTAAAGGATAGTGACTGGGGATGGTAGCATGTCTCACCCAATAGGTGTAGTCACAATAAAGCTGGAAGAGGGGAAAACCTAATCCACTGTGGGAATAATGGGAAACCCAAAACCATACAAGGAAAGGACTTTGACTTGGGATTAAGGTATGTTCCACCTAATAGGTTTTTTCCCCAATAAGTACACTAAAATATTCTAGAAACATATCTTAACTTATAGGTAATGATATTATGTTTTCATGTATATGCCACAATTCAATATCTTATTCCTATGTTATGATTTATTGGATTATTCTATTGTTTCCCTTATGATTCATGTATTATAAACGTCTAAAAATTAATCAATGATATAAATTTGTGATCTTCTATATGCAGGGTATGATCTTCTAATGTTATGAACAACTTATCATACCTTTTTTATCATGTTCAGGCTTAAAAATCTCACTTATTTACCATTACTAGGAAATAGGACTCACCATTTTTTATGTTCCCTCCCTCAGATATAAATTTTTTTATTAATTATTATGTGTATAATAATTTTTC
This sequence comes from Viscum album, assembly GCA_963277665.1. NCBI lineage: Eukaryota > Viridiplantae > Streptophyta > Magnoliopsida > Santalales > Viscaceae > Viscum > Viscum album. Next base: position 47,202,273 of record OY728143.1, on the reverse strand, counting down.
TATTCATTATAACCCTAGTTATAGATAATGTAGCTCAATTATATACTAGTGCTTTTGTTTCCATGTTTCCAAAGGCCCTAAAGTTATATGGTCTTTTGAAATCAATTTGTTAATGTTTTTATGTATTTTTTTTAAAATGATATAATATCTATGTGTTTTAAGGATTGGTTTTCATAGTTGGAATTAGATCAAAGGTTCATTTATCCTTTTAAAATGAGGATAAGAAAACTTTAGTGCAATCCCTTGAAATATTTCAAAGGATATGCCTAGGGATATCTCTATGAATAAGATTTAGGAAAAGAAGGAGTATAGGAAAATCTCATAGAAATTTGTTAAAGGATATAGAGATTGTTTCTTTAGAAATAAATCCTTGTGTTGATACTAATGGTTAATGTGCTACTAGAATAGATATAACTGGGAGTAACAACTCTGACAAGGTGCCCCATACCTAACTCGAGCCTATCCTAGTTCATGACAACGGTCATTATTGCACAACTATTTGAACAATATGATGTGTTATGACTTGGAAATTCAAAAAAAAACATGATCTATCATGATGTATTTTAAAATAAGTTTGATATGAATAACCTAGGATAAACATAAGGTGTCATAGATTGTGTAAGATGTCGTAATTTAGACATTATATAAGTGGATTTCATGATATGTGGATCTTCACAATAATAATTGTTTCTTACTCAATGATTTCTAGTATTATTCAATATCATGAACTAAAATTAAATGTGTTATCATTGAATGTGATGGAAACATTTTTTTATGATCAGTCAAATGGGATGGTCATTAGAGTGGAAGATTTTATGATCATTCCTAGTCAATTTTTACAGAACATGATTAACAACATCTACCTTAACCAACTCTTAGACTCCCCAATGAAGATAATAAAGGAGTTCGCTGAGATATTAGGTAATAGAAACCATAGTTGAAAGAATATTAAGTTCCCTTTGTGTCAAGAATATGGAAATAATCACACAAGTGAATATCTTAGAGGAACATGAAGATGTTTTTGAATGTGAAAAAGAAGGACATAATGCAAGTAACTACCTAAGGAAAAAAAGAAAATTTCATTAAATGTTATGGATGGTAATATTGTTCATTATAATTTAAAATCAATTTATGACTAATTTAAATGTGTAAAGTACAGGAATAAGGAAATGTGATGTCTTATGTGGAAGGATCATCAAGAGGAAGGAAAATGTGGTTTATGTAATCATTTTTCAACTCAAGATAAAGTGATCACAAACAACATATGAAATTTATTTGTTTTTTTAACATTATTATTTATAACCATGAATAAATTGAGTATAATAAATGTTAATACATGATTCATATTTCATATTTTATGAAAGGAGAGTTATAGAATAAAATAATTATGCGTAGTTAATATCTTAAGTAATAGGTAAATTTATAAAAATATTAATGTATTTAAAAATAAGGATTATGTTATATGAATCATGAATTATTTAAGAATTGTTTTTAGAATTTTTTATTCAAGGATTTTCAATAATTTTTTATGTGATACAAATCACTTAGAAAGGTGATTTAATGGAAAGGTGGTATTTTGAATAATGAAAAGATAACCATTAATATGTTACTAATTTAATGATAATATTGTGTGGGTAAACATATTTTTCATTATGAATAAGTAAATTAGATAGTACATATAACATTGGAACTATTTATGGTCTTATTAACAAGTGGCTTATCTATCACTAATTAAGATTACAACTTTTTGGTAATAAGGACTAGATATCATATACTCTGGAATAAGGAAACATGCATGTTTTAAGAAATATTTATAGTAATTATGGTCATAAACACGTTTTAATAGAATATTGGATGATGTTATTCACATTTTCTATATGTGATAGATAACAGCTAATACATGATATACGGGGGATCAATGGTGACATAATTTTGAGAAATTTATGACCTTATATATAGATTTTTGGATTTTCCTCATTCAGAAGTTTTATATGGTTAAAAATTTAGGGATTGTTTAAGTAAACCATCATATGATGTTTTTGAGATAAAATTATTATCTCACCATTTGAATATTTATGTGTATTGGATAAAAAGTTCTAAAAAATGTGTTGATGAAAGTAAATGACAGATGGGATGGATTATTAGGGATATCATGATATATTAGTGATTTATGAATTAAATATTCACCTTTCTTTTTGGAGAAATATGTGAAGTATAAATTTAATAAGGAACAATAAATGGTGAGGTTGTACAAAATGTATACAATTATATCCTTTTAGGAAAATACTTAACCTTATTAAAATGATTTAGAAATAAAATATTGTTCTAATACCTTAATTTTTGTTCAACTGATGGTATTTTATGACTTTGAGTCCCTTAACATTCCAGTTATCATTTATTTGTTTATTATTTATAACCTCAATCACTTCCTTTAAATTTTTATGCTTTTCGTCCAAGTCCATAATTTAACTTCCCACCATTGTTCTCCCATTTGATAACCTAGTTATGAGTTACTTTGGGAAATAATCATGTTTTAATGATTACCTTTTAAAATGAATTTTTAGTATTCATTTTTATGATGTGTTTTTTAATGAGAATAACTTTTTGTAATTAATCATTTATTAAAAAATATTAATTTCGAGAGACAAATTCATTTTTAGGAGGTACAATGTAACAACCTAAGTTTCTGTAAATATTTTTTTAATAAATTAATTTCTTTGATTTTAGGAATTATACTCTACAACAAGAAAAAGTTAATTTTTATTGTATACCATGTTAATATTGATCTAAACAAAACACTGACTTGTCTTGTGTTACACGCAACACTGAATTTCAAAAAAAGAATAATTTTAGTATAATTATTTAAATGAGATATTTATAACCTAGATGTTAAACATTGTAATATGAATAGAATTAAATAATACTAAAATATTTTTTATAATGGTTTTATATTTATGAATAGTATTGATAATTAAACATGTAATATTGGTAAAGACATTATATGTTTGAAAATGCTATTTTTTCAATAGAACTCTTATTTTTCCATAATGTGAACAACAATAAAATTAATTTTATAAAATTTTATGAATTTATCTTGATAATATAATCTTCATTTTTTAATTAATAATTTCAAAATTATCTTAGGATGAATTTTAGGTGTTTTTATTGGAAACATCATTTGTTTCTCAATAGTCAAAAATACTACATTTCATTTCAAAACCGATTATTCAACTAATTTATTAATATAGTAAAATTATATTTTTAGTTGGTTTTAATGTAAAAATGGATAAATAAGACATCTATAAATAAAATTATGGTCATTTTAATCATTATTTTATTGAATTTAGATATAAAATCTTAATGAACTTTTGAATATTCACACTTTAAAATCCCACATTATCGCCAAATCTACAAGAGTAACATTAAATTTAATTTTTCCTATTATGTGAATTGAATTTAAAAATAATAATAATACCATGTTATAATAATTATAATATTTATAGTTCAATAAGTTAAAGATAATCTTTTACCAAAAATATTAGTGAATGTGATTAAAATTAATTACAGCAAATAAGGTAAATTTAAGCTTAACCGTGGAGTAACCCATAAACTTAAGCGCCTAAATGACTTATCCAATTGTATAAAACCCAATTTAATTTGGATATTTCATCAATTAACCTTAAATTATTGATTTATTTTTTGTTTTTTAGGAATTTTTTGAGGTAAATACGTGGGCAGACCAAACATGATTTCAATAATTCTATGTGTGTCCCCTCCCTCCATTATAAAAGGCCACCGCATCACCCCCTTATTCACAAATCTAGATCCACTTAGGTTCATCCAATAAATTTCCAATTCACTTACCAAAACCCCAAAATTCCAAATTTAATCCTCTATTTTGTGAAAAAAAATACAACCAAATAATCCCTTTTATGCAAACCAAAAGGAGTTACCCAAAGGAGAGGTATCATCCTTCCTCAAGCTCATTTCTTTTATTTTCTTTCTCCACTACCAAAATTATTCATATTCCATGAATAAATAAAATCCTATGTATCCTTTTTATACTAATATGTTTTTATGAAAATGAATCAACCTACACATACACAAACTTCAATATAATGGGTAATAAACTTACCGTACTTGTGCACGGCGAGCTAGTGCCTCACGAAATGATGTTGTTTGTTTTTCCATTCCACACCTCAAGGTTGAAAATTATAAAGAAAACTATATTTTTATATAATATATATGATTTATTAATTACAATTTAGTTTTTATATAATACATACCTTCATTCTTTCCATTTTGTGTAAATACGATCATTTCATTTGGGGAACTGTGGACTACTACCTCATCAAAGCGATGTGATTCGTACACACACAACATAGAATGTATTAAGGTTGTTTTAGTGAAATTATATGATATATATGAAATATTAATGATAATTTAATGATTATATATATATATATAATCTTCTTTCTTCCTTTCAACATTACAATGAAAAATGAAAACAATTTTCTTGTGTATGTTTGGCCAAGCGTCTCAATGAACAGTGTATTCCATTACATATTTCCATTTTTTATAAATTAGTATAAATACATATATAAATAATATAGATGATACCTATATCATTTTTTCCATTATTTAAATAATTATGTAAGTACGAGGACCAAAAACATAACTAATTAAGACATATGATAAACACAAATCGGATATTACCTAAAGCGAAACCTCAACTTCGAATTGTTAATAAGCTGTCAATATAAATTCATAATTAAACCATATATGGTATTACTTATAATAATATGAATCTTTAAAATATTTATAATAAAATTTTATATATTATATAGTAGGTTTTTACAAGTATGAATGTTATGACCCGTCCTCAGGGCCCGTGCCGTGACTACCCCAAGTCTGCCTTTCATAGGCTAGGGGCTGACGACTAGCACCAAAGGCGTAATTTCCGATAACTTGGAAAGAATTGCCTTTCTAAAAGTAAACAAAACACCATAGATTACAAGCGGAAGTAAAACACTAAATACAAAAGGAATTGCTGAAAAGTAAATGGGCCAGAATACAAACCCAATCGAAAGTACAGCTACAACTGAAGAAAAGTACAACAGAAAAAGACAAACAGGTGGAAGAATGGAAGCAGCTCCTGGGTCGTCCTCCTCAGATCCTACCTGAAGGGTAGGTATAGATAGCGCAGCTCCTGGATCGTCCACCACGGATCCTACCTGAAGGGTAGGTACAGATAGCCTCCACAATGCTCTCTCCCGTAAACCTCCTACGAGTGTCGTCTCATCGTGAAGTCCACCTCCGGATACTGACTCATCGCGAGGTCTACCTCCGGGTACTGTCCAGTCCTCGAACACTCGGCCTCTATCAATGTTGCCCGACGTCTGCAACCAACACAACGAAGTGCGGGCATAGCCCGTTCAGGGGTGAGTATACGATACTCAGTAGTGACCCTGATACCCTCAAGGTCTCACTAAATCCAACAAGGATAACCACAAAAAGGATCTCAACAGATAACCCTTACTTAGGTACAAGCCTATACTTATACATAAGTTTTCAAGTAACCCATCTCAATAATGAGGAAACACAAAGGTTATGAAATCAAAGGATAACCACTACCTGGGTATATTCCCATACATATACCCAAGTGATCAACTGGCCCATCTCAATCATGAGGTAAACACAAAGGTCAAAGACTCAGCTCAATCCAGGATTTTCATTATCGAAACTGTAACTGTTGAAGAGCCTTATCTCTGGAGTGTACATTGATCCTGTCACGACTCCAAGGTACTTCTCACTAACCTAAGACTACTGAGGTACTCCTTCTATCGAGTACTGTGGGTCAGCCACCCAAACACAGTAGTACTTCCCGCCGGGGTATGCCACCCAAACACAGTAGTGCATCCCCCCTAATAGCCTGCAGAGGTACTCTCCAGATGAGTACCACGGGTCTGCACCCAAAATGAGTAGTGCTAAGTCCTCCATGGGTCTACACCCAAACAAAGTAGTGCTCCGTCCACTGGTCTAGTCGACTCACTCCAAATCGATTCGGTCAAGCAGTCGTCAGGTCTCAGCCAGCTACATGGTCTCCGTACTCCACATGCTCGTCTCCTAGAGGGTCATCTCCACGAGTTACTGGTCGAGATTACAAGTATCACAAAGTCCCATGAAGAAGTATCTCAAAGGACCGCCTCGTCATTGGGGTCTCAACGCAATAGAAGACGCGTCAATCGGACTCCCGGTCTGTGAGTTACTAGCCTTTTCGTCCCAGGGGCCCGGTTGGTTTCGTGTGAAAACCAACCCAGCCGTATCTCAACTGTACCCCTAACACTCATAGGGTATGCTCATAGGGACCATTTCTAAACGTGATCACCAATGTCGCTGATGGTTCGTCAAACGGACGTCCGGTCTGAAAGATATGAGCTTTTCTGTTCCAGGGGCCCGATTGGATTTCGGGTACAATCCAAACCAGGAACTATCCAACTGCGAACAAAACTCAGGAAAAGTATACTGAAAGTTCCTTCTCATCAAGAGCAATCCAACAAAGTCGATGGAACGTCAATCGGACGTCCGGAGCTCAAGATATAAGTGTTTTCGCTCCAAGGGCCCGGTTGGTTTTGTATCCGAACCGACCCGTCCGTACTCAAAGTTATCCGAAACCTTGAGTGTAATATACCAAAATGACCGTCTCGATCAAAGGATCTCATCGCAGCTGACGGTGCGTCGATTGGAGGTCTATAGCCCATGATATGTGCAAACTCCCATACGAGGTCCGCGAATAGGGGGTCCAGGCCCAGTCCGACATGGCCCGATACCCCCTAGGTCGGCCCGAACTGATTAGACCCGACCCGGGGCCGAGTCCGGCCCGCTTGGGCATAGACCAGCCTGACCTATTCGGCCCAGCCTGACCTGGGCATGGCCTGGCCCAGCCTGGGCGAGGCCCGGCCCGGCTCGGGCGGCCCGGCCAAGCGCGCTCGGCCGGGCCAGCGTGGCCAGGCAGCTCAGCCGTAACGGTGGAGCGGAAGGGGTACGAGGGGCGTGTTTCCCCCCGCCTGTTCGTGTAACCATGGCCCCCCATGTGGGGGGCCGCTCCTGTCGGCCAGCCGGGGGTTACGACCCCTGGCTTTCTCGGTGATCGGCCGGCCCGGCTGGGCAGTCGTGCTGCTGCCGCGGGACCCCGCGGTCCCGCCCTCCTGCTCCGGCACCGGTGGCCGGAAGCCGGCCGCTACCCTTCGCTCAGTCGCGGCCTTGGTCTATCCGGCACGGTGCGATGGCACGACAGCTTGTTTGACTTCAACAGCGCGGCGCGACGGCGCCGCGCTTCTTCGCCCAATCTTTATTATTTTATGCGCGGTGCACGGGCACCATGTTGCCTAGTTCGTGTCGCAAAGAAATCAACAATCAAGGAGGGAGGAGGATTTCCCATGTTCGTGCGGCCCGACCTCCTCCCATTATTGCGATATCAGGTGGCTCAAAAAGGACGATAAACAGTGAAGAAAGTATTCAGGAACAAAAAGAAATAATCCCCCTACCTCGAAGAAAAAGTTGCACGAAGGTTCGTCGCGGAATTTCACGTCGCGGAAGAAGGCGTCGCGAAAGGAGGATCATCACGTCGTGGAGAAAACATTCATCGGCGTTGTGTCGTCGATCCTTGAGGATCCGGCGTTCTTGTGGACCTTCATCGGAGGACAGCGTTCTTCGCATTCTTCGTCGAGGAAGGAGTGCTTCCAGGCATTGAGTGATTTCTTCGTATCCCTCTCGCACAACAATCTCCTTTAATAAAATAAGACTTGTCTTATTTTATTAACACACAAGCCAAACATTTTGAAATTCAAAATTTGAATCAATCAATTAATTGAATTAATTGAGATGTTTAGACCGCCCAAATTAATGAGGCGTTTAAACATTAAGATAAACGTAAGAGTTGACTCTCAATTAAAGGGGGGTGCGGGTGCATTACCTAATTAAAGGTGGGGGGTTTCGAGGAAGTTGAAAAGGTGGGGCTCGTGTGGGCCCCACCCCAAAAATATCCTACCTAATGGATTAGGATATAGTGGGTTCCACTTCAACCACTTATCTTAGGTTAAACAACTTTAAATTAAATAAAATTGGTTGCACCATTTTATTTTATTCATTTACTTAACCCAATAATTAAAACAAACACACACCCGAGCAAACACAACTCCAGAAAAGGTGTTCCTAAGAACTTATCGGCACTGCGATTCCATCGGTGTCCTCAGATTTTGATTCCGAGAACCGGTTCAAATGTTTGGATAACCCGCTCATTCGTTCACTGAACATACACGAGCTAAACTTTGGAAATTGATTCTGGGCACACCGTGCCTCGGAATCCGGTGCCGTCAGAAACTGCGTTCTTGTAAAATTCCAATGAAATTAAAAAAAAATCCTTGAAATTTCCGGGTCTCTACATTAATCCCACCTCAAGTATTTACATCCTCATAAAGCTTTTAACACAAACGAGGGATACAAAAGTTGTACTGAGCATGCATCTGAGCCTTTCTCTCCCATGTGCTCACCTGAAGGTTTTCGTACTACCAATGAAAGCGCACCCGAGGAATCGATCTTCCTAGTAGGACCTGCTCCTGTCGATCCTCAACCTCTACTGGATCCTCCGTGCATGTCACCCTATCATCGACGTACAACTCCCTGAGGACGATGATGTGTGAAGGATCATGCACGTTCCTCCTCAGCCGAGGTATGTGGATGACATCATGCACCCGGTGCAAATGGGGTGGAATGGTCAAGCGGTAAACCACCTCGCCTACCCTACTGAGGACCTGGAAGCGTCTGATGAAGCATGGAGATAACTTTCCGCCTCAGCCAAATCACCGTAATTCCACGTAGAGGTGAGACCCGTAAAAAAACATGACCGCCATCCTCGAACTCTAGTGGTCTCTGCAAGTTGTTAGCATAAGGCTTATGTCGGCTCTGAGCTTTCCTCATCTGCTCTTGGATGACCTGGACCTTCTCTGTCGTGTCCGGGACCATCTCTGGTCCCACAAGAGCTGCTGTGATTTCTTCTCTTCTGATAATAGAAATCCGGTCTCATCCCTGGGATGAACCACGTTCTTTGCCAAATACAGTCAATCCGGACATGAATGATGTATTCATGCCATGGACGACGTCGTAAGGCCTCGACGTTTCTTCCAAGATATCCAGCCGTCACTCTTGCCTCTAAGGTCGAGTCACACTGTCGGCATCAGCGTGAGGTAACTAGGTCTCCTCCAGTAGGAATCTTGAAAGTGAGGTTCAAGTCAACAGTTTAAATTTGAACCTCTTAGTACACAAAAAAGAAAGAAGCAAATTTCCCAAAGGTAAGTGTCTTTTTATTATTACAGCTCATAGTACAAAGACAAAAATGTAACAAAAACATGGAAATAGAAGTACGAAGAACAAAAAGAAACCACTAGTTCCACTCCTGTCCACTTGCTCCGGAGCTCCGTAGTCGTATGCTTCTGTTGCCTGAAGATGAGCTCTCCCATGTTCACCTATTCCCTGCGGTCGGGGTGGACCTCCTAGTGGTGGTGGTGGCAACACCTCAAAGCGTCTTCCACCTCCAGCTGCATGGCCAGCTCCCCTCCCTCATCCTTCTGCTCCTAGCGGTCCACCTCGATCGAAACTCTGCCTCTGCCTAGGATGTTCTTCATTTAACTGTTGGTCATCTGCATGGTGGGTCGGACAGTCACGTGCCATGTGACCAATCCCGTCGTAGGAGTAACACTACATGGAAGGTCTGGATCTATCATTCCCCTTGGTTCCTCGCACTACCAACCCTGAGTCATGTGGTCGACCACCTGTAGGTCTGGTCCTCTTCGACCTCTGCGTCATCTATCGACTGCCTGCTACAGAAGACTCTGCCGCATATCGGCTAGTGGTGGGTCTGGCTGCTGGAGACTGCTCAGCAAGGAAACTCTCCACTAAGAGGGCTCTCTCCAACACCCATGTCTGCGTCGGGATGCTGTGAGAAACCACAGAAGCTCTAATATCTCGCATGAGCCCCTGCTCGAAGGTTCGGGCCCTGAAGAACGAGTCATGTACCATATCTGTGGAGTAGCGCAAGAGGTCTGTGAACCTCGTTGAGTACTGCACCACCATCATGCTACCCTGCTGTAGATGCAGTAGCTCTTGTATACACACGGCTCAAAGGGTGGCTGGTACAAAATCTTCCCGGAACATGCTCTTGAATTTTGCCCACAGAATTGTCACCTCGTCATGCATCTGGAGCATTAGGCTCCACCATCTGCCTCTTTCTTCCTGAAGTAGGATGGCAGTAGGGATCACCATGTAGTTTGCCGGTGTCCCCAATAGCCTGAAGACTCTCACCATAGCCTCCAGCCAATCCTCAGTCGCCTGTGGGTCCGTCTCTCCCCTGAACCTGGGTGGCATCTAGTGCTGGAACACGTGCAGTGCGCTCAAGCGACGTGCACCCTCTACTGCTGGGGCTGGTGGCATCGATGGCCCAATGGGTAGTTGTACTGCTGGTGCCTCCACTGGTGCCTCAACTGGGATATGGCACTGTACTGAGTCCACATCGCTCGGCGGGTTGTCAGTACGTACAACTCTCGGGGCTCTAGCTGGTCGTCCACGGGGAGGCATCCTGAACGAAACAAACGTGACACGATCAAACGACTTATACCTAGTGAGCTGACCTGGTTTGATCTATTTTAAGGGAAAACCTTTGAAAACACCCATGCAATCATTGTTTTTGTGCACGAAGTTGGAAATCAGTTGTCAGGGTCCTGGTGTATGGATACGTCGGCCGCCCGTACCAACACTGGACTCCCTGAACTGAAAACCACACTCAGTAACCTTAAACTATTTCTTCACAGAAGAAAAATATCAGAGTTATAAGTTCGGCGGTAGAACCGACTCCTCTGATACCAATTTTTCATGACCCGTCTTTGGGGCTCGTGTCGTGACTTCCCCAAGCCCACCTTCCATAGGCCAGGGGCTGGCGACTAGCACAAAAGTCATAATTCCCTATAACTGGGAATTCATTGCCTTTATAAAAGTAAAAAAAACACCACAGAGTACAAGCGGAAGTAATACACTAAATACTAAAGGAAGTGTTGTAAAGTAAATGGGCCAGAATACAAACCTAATCGAAAGTACAGCTACAACTGAACAAAAGTACAATAGAAAAAGACAAAAAGCTGGAAGAATGGTAGCAACTCTTGGGTCGTCCTCCTCGGATCCTACCTGAAGGGTAGGTACAGATAGCGCAGCTCCTGGATCGTCCACCATGGATCCTACCTGAAGGGTAGGTACAGATAGCCTCCAAAACGCTCTCGCCCGTCAACCTCCTCCGAGTGTCCTCTCTTCATGAAGTCCCCCTCCGGCTACTGACTCGTCATGAGGTCCACCTCTGGGTATCATCCAGTCCTCAAACACTCGGCCTCTGTCAGCGCTGCCCGACGTCTGCAACCAACACAATGAAGTGCAGGCATAGCCCGTGCAGGGGTGAGTATACGATACTCAGTAGGGACCCTGAGACCCTCAAGGTCTCACTAAATCCAAAAAGGATAACCACAAAGAAGGATCTCAACAGATAACCCTTACTTAGGTATAAGACTATACTTATACCTAAGTTATCAAGTAACCCATCTCAATTAGGAGGAAACCCAAAGGTTATGAAATCAACGGATAACCACTACCTAGGTATATACTCATACATATACCTAATTGATCAAGTGACCCATCTCAATCATGGGGTAAACACAAAGGACAAAGACTCACCTCAAACTAGGATTTTCATTATCGAAACTGTAACTGATGAAGAGCCCCATCTCTGGAGTGTAAAGTGGTCATGTCATAACTCCGAGGTACTGCTCACTAACCTAATACTGCTGACGTAATCCTCCTATAAAGTACCACGGTTCAGCCACCCAAATACAATAGTGCTTCTCTCCAGGGTATGCCACCCAAACAGAGTAGTGAATCCCCCCTAATAGCCTGCAGAGGTACTCTCCGGACGAGTACTGAGGGTCTGCACCCAAACTGAGTAGTGCTCCGTCCACCATGGGTCTACACACAAACAAAGTAGTGCTCCGTCCACTGGGCTAGTCGACTCACTCCAAGTCGAGTCGGTCAAGAAGTCGTCAGGTCTCAGCCGACTACACGGTCTCCGTACTCCGCACGCTCGTCTCCGGAAGGATCCACTCCACGAGCTACTGGTTGATACTCCAAGTATCACAAAGTCCCACTAAGAAGTATATAAAAGGACCTCCTCATCGTAGGGGTCTCAACTCAACAAACGGCGCGTCAATCGGACGCATGTTCTGTGAGTTACTAGCATTTTCGTCCCAGGGGCCCAGTTGGTTTTGTGTGCGAACCAACCCGGCCATATCTCAACTGTACCCTGAACTCTCATAGGGTATTCTCATAGGTACCATTTCTCAACGTGGTCACCAACTCCGCTGATGGTTCGTCAAACCGACATCCAGTCTGAAAGTTATCAGCTTTTCCGTTCTAGGGGTGCGATTGGATTTCGGGTACAATCCATCCCGGCCACTATCCAACTGCAACTAAAACTTAGGTGAAGTATGCCAAAAGTTCTGTCTCATCAAGAGGAATCCGACAAAGTCGATGACACATCAATCGGACGTCTGGAGTTCAATATATATGTGTTTCCGCTCCAAGGGCCCGGTTGGATTCGTATCAGAACCAACTCGTCCATACTTAAAGTTCTCTGAAACATTGAGTGTAATATACCAAAACAACCGACTCGATCCAATAATCGCATCGCAGCTGGCAGTGCATCGATCGGAGGTCCTTAGCTCAATATATGGGCAAAAGATCGTAAGAGGTCAGCGAATAGGGGGTTCGGGCCCGGTCCGACCCGGCCCGATAACCCCTGGGTCAGCCCGAACCGGGTCGACCTGACCCGGTTCTGGGTCCAGCCCACTTTGGCATGGCCCGGCCTGCGCGGCCAGGCCTAGCCTGGGCACGGCCTTGCCCGGCCTGGGCGTGGCCCGGCCGTAACGGCCGAACGGAAGGGGTGTGGGGGGGTGCGCTGCCCCCCGCCTGTTCGTGTAATCGCGGCCCCCATGTGGGGGGCCGCTCCTATTGGCCAGCCGGGGGATACGACCCCCGGCTTTCTCGGTGACCGGCCGACCCGGCTGGTCGGCCGTGCTGCTGCCGCGGGACCCCGCGGTCCCGCCCTCTTGCTCTGGCGCCAGCGGTCAGAGTCCAGCCGCTGCTCTCCGCTCCGCCGCCGCCAAAGACCGTGGCCTTGGTCTGTCCGGCACGGTGCGACGGCACCACGTCCCTCTGCCACAGCCCCGATCTGGCCGCGGTCTCTTCCAAGCTCTCTGACGTGGAAAGACGGCGCGGCGTGACGGTGTCGCGCTTCTTCACCCAATCTTTATTATTTTCCGCGTGGTGCACCGGCACCGCACTTCCTTGTTCGTGCCACAAACAAATCAACAATCAAGGGGGGGAGGAGGGTCAGTCGTGTTCATGCAGTCCAACCTCCTCCTATTATTGTGATATCAGGTGGCTCAAAAAGGACGATAAACAGCGAATAAAGTATTCAGGAACAAAAATAAATAATCCTCCTACCTCGAAGAAAAAGTTGAACGAAGTTTCGTCGCGGAATTTCACGTCGTGGAAGAAGGCGTCGCGGAAGGAGGATCATCGCATCGCGGAGAAAAGATTCATCAGTGTCACGTCGTCGATCTCCGAGGATCCGGCGTTCTTGTCGACCTTCGTCGGAGGTAGGCGTTCTTCGCATTCTTCATCAAGGTGTGCTTCCAGGCTTTGAGTGACTTATCCCCAGCCCTCTCGCACAACGAACCCCTTTAATAAAATAAGACTTGTCTTATTTTATTAACACACAAGCCAAACGTTTTCAAATTCAAAATTTGAATCAATCAATAAATTGAATTAATTGAGAAGTTTAAACCACCAAAATTAATGAGACGTTTAAACATTAAGTTAAATTTAAGAGTTGACTCTCAATTAAAGGGGGTGCGGGTGCGTTACCTAATTAAAGGTGGGGGTTTCGAGGAAGTCGAAAAGGTGGGGCTCGTGTGGCCCCCACCCCACAAATATCCTACCTAGTGGAGTAGGATATAGTGGGTTCCACTTCAACCACTTATCTTAGGTTAAAAAACATTAAATGAAATAAAAATGGTTTCACCATTTTATTTTATTCATTTACTTAACCCAAAAATTAAAAAAAACACTCAAGAAAACGCAACTTCAGAAAAGGTGTTCCTAAGAAATTACCAGTGTTGTGATTCCATCGGTGTCCTCAGATTTTGATTCCGAGCACCGGTTCAAAAGTTAGGAAAACCCGCTCGTTCGTTCACTAAACATGCCCGAGCTAAACTTCAGAAAATGATTCCGGGCACACCGGCCCTCGGAATCTGGTGTCGTCAGAAACTGCATTCTTGTAAAATTCCAAAGAAATTTAAAAAAAAATTCCTTGAAATTTCCGGGTCTTTACAATAGAGATATTAAAGACATAAGTAAATGTAAATTCATCTCACTTTTTATTATCGTGAGATACATGCCATTTTCACTGCTCACTTCTTTTCTCATCTCAAATTTTTTCTCCTTGCGACAGAAGCCATGTTAACCTCTTATTTCATATATTTGGTGTGTATAATACCGATGGATGTATCATACGATTCTTATACATAATTTTATTTCTACTTATATATCATTTTAAATATATTTATTACATAGGTTTTATGTTTAAAAAATTTACAAAATCGGTAATGTAATTTGGTCTCTATTTAACTTCTTTGAGGCACATTCCATGTTATCTACCAGTATCATTCTATGATGAGTATACATACCATTTTAAATGTTATATAATGAATCTCATTATTTTAATGATATTATAATCTTTATGTAATTTCATTTTCTTTCATTAGGAGGGTGATTCAAAGTTACTGAGTGATAAGAGTTTGTTAAAACAATCTTTTTATTTATTGAAATTCTATATGATTATGCTTTAATTGTTAAAATATTAGGATCCATATTTCAAAAAAACACACGAATTTTCATCTAATATTGATATCAATTATATATTCACTTGTTGGAACCATTTATACACTCTATTAAATAATATGATTGAGAAGTTATTTATAATAATGACGGAATTTAACTCTCTCTTCGATTAGAAATATATTTTGTTTCAAACCCATTATTTTCTTAAAAAAATCAATAATTCTTCATTACATTTAAATTTATTTTCAACGAAAAATCCTTTAAATAGGTTTTCAATAATTCAGTATATTTTTTATGTAAAATTATTTTCAAGACATTTTTAAGTGTTCTTAAAAAAAATTAAATTATTTTCAAAGAAATAGCTTTCAAAACATTTTAAAGCTTCTTTGATAAGTTTTCAAGGAAAATTATTTTCAAAATGTTTTAAGTATTTCTTTGTAATTATTAGAATTATTTTCATGTAAAATGGTTTTCAAAATTTTTCAAACTTATTTTTTTAAGGTAAATGGTTTTCAAAATATTTTTAATTTCTTTTATATGTTTTCAAGGAAAAGTTACAGGCTTCCAATATTAGAAAAGGATTTTGAAGTGGTTTTATAAAATAGATTTTCACAGAATGGATGCTTTCCTTAGTAAATAATTCAGATGATCTTTTAAAATCCTTATCCATATAAAATTAAATACATTGGTATAGTTTATCCTTTACTGGGGATATGATAAAAGAACATAATTCATAATCTTTCATTAATGGCTTGTGTTTTTATGGAATGATGTTTATGACACCCATTTGTCTTCCACTTGTTATATGATTTTGAAACCCTCTTATTCTCACAAGTTATGATTTGATGAAATGATTTTGAAACCTATCTATTTTATATATTTAATTATATAAAGAATGGTTTATTATTCCCATTACATTTCATGGGTTATGATATGATTTTTATGAAACCCATATCTTTTTATAGGTTATGATATGAGGAATATTTTCTTATCTTGTCGAATATGTATGAATAACATTATTATGTGATGGGTGGGACCTATATCACCCAAAAAATTCATTAGGTAATGATATATATCTTACGAGATATAGAAGGGAATCAATTCAATGGTCTTGATCCACTATAGTAAGATGGGGAAAACTAATTCATTATGAGGTATGTATTGTGACTTGGGAAGGTGGTGTGTCTTGCCCAGATGGTGTGCTCACTATTAAGATGGAAGATAGGTAAACTCAATCCACACTAGTAATATAGGGTGACTTGATCCACTATGGTAAATGGGGAAACCCAATTCATTATAGGATGATGGGGAAACTAGACCACTTATAAGGAAAGTATTGTGATATTGGATGGTGGTGTGCCCCACCTAGTTGGTGCAGTCCCTATGAAGTTCCATGATAAGTTTCAGCAATCGAAATTTACTTATATGGAATAATATAACATATTTATGTGTATGAAAAAAGTTACATTTCTAATTCAAATGTTTTGATTTTATGTCTTATGATCTTTTTTCCATTATGATTCATTTCTTTTGAACAATAAATCTTTATTCCATGATATATGTTTATGATTGTTGATATATTGGGTATGATATTCTAATTTTATGATCACTTTGTCATACCCTTATACTCATGTTTATTATTACATATCTCTCTTATGTACCCTCACCAAGCATATGAGCTCAACCTTTTTTTGTTTCCTTCCGAATGACATGAAGATATGTACTAAGTATGATGTTTGTAAGAAGGTTTCAAGCCATAAAAAACCTAGTATGAGTTATTATAGCTCACTTATGTACTAGTTCTTATATTTCCATGTTTTGAAAGGGGCTAAACTAATTTGGTATTTGGTTTTATGTTTGTGTAGTGTTTTATGTATTCTAAAAAAATATGTATTTAATATGTCTATTAAGATTGGTCTTTAATATTACATGATAAGTATTCCTAAGTGCACACCTGGGTAGACACTAGTATGGTATATTCTTTTGTCAATCACTTTCTATTTATAAACAATTATAATAAAATTATTTCCTAACTATATTAAGATGTTATGTTAATAATCATGAGAGAACACAATATTAAGTATCGTAGGAAATACCAAGAGTGTTATAGGTTCAACTATATATGACATTGTTTAAAGGAATGTATCACAGTATAAAATGAATCTTTTATTGGAGAACACCTCTTAGGATTGATCTTTTATATTTTTATACTCTAATTTATTTGGATATTATAAAAACCATTTTCATTTAGTATTTCTTTGAAATAGGATCATGATGATATATTTGAGAAAGCTCGATATCATGAAAACCCATATGTATTATACATGAATAAGGGAACATAATATAATAGTGGAGAATTATATTATATTCCTATTATGATGGAAAAAGTGAGTTTCTTAGTCTTAACTAAAGTAGTGAGGTTGATACAATAGTATAAACTAATTTTATATAATCATAGATATTTTGATTAATGAGAGATACTTTTCTATGAAATTTCAATATATTCTAATAGTTATATGGGTTATTGAAAACTTCTACAGATTATTCTTAAATATTTCAACTTTAAATGTTTTAATACATATATTAAAATGAATCAATAACCGTGAAATTTTATTTTAAAAACAATGGTAATTATTTTGGGACAATTATCAATGAATAATGATATAGGTTTTGATATATTTTAGGATTAATATTCATGATGTTTAGGTAATAAATGGAATTTTTAGGAATGTGAGTTAGACAGTATTGATAGACATGGAAATAATTCTTGTAAAATGTCATCCAATATATTTTTGGAGAATTTTAGCTCATTTCTAGGACTATGATATATATTTACTACTCAGGTACATTATGAACAATTGTTCAACACCAATTGGGGATTATAAATAGAATTATATTTGCCAAGAATATGTTATTTCATAGTTGTTTTATTATTTATAGACTTATTTAGATAGGTTAAAGATATACACAGAAGAATATAAGAAAAGGGTATTAAAAATCAATGTTTTCTTATGAATGATAACTAAATTAATCCATCTTTTGATAGTATTGAAGATGATAGTTTAGAAGTTATATCTAAAATAATAAACATGTTAAAAATACTCTCACCTAATTTCATCAGTGTGTAATAGAGAAATTGAATGTATTTAATTTATTCAAAGGGGTGAATATAAAGACCTCATATTTTTATAAATATTCACTACAATTAATTAAAATTTGTTTACTATATTCCTCCATGAACAACACCAAACTAAAATTAAACCATGATATATTTAGACCATTAAAACATATCCATTGAATTAGAAGATTTGAATAAGAATAACAGAATTAAAAAATTTATATATATATATAGGTTATTTTATACATATTTACATAATTCAGTATTGTGTTTAATAATATATATATTTATTAAATATACATTTTGAAAACTGAAAATCATGTATATTAATTTTAGATGATAATTTTAAAAAATACTTTATCATTGATAGATTTATTATTGTTTTATAAAAATTAAGAATTAAAATCACTAGTATTATGTTTGATGGGTGGGTTTTTTATATCATTACAACACATTGGAAAATTTTAATTTCCTATAAGATTCTATGTATGGGTCATGTGTGGCTAGACTAAGCACTTTATGTATAGTCTGAAGGTGGTTAGTCGCAGCACACTATATAATGATAGTGGTCATCTTGATCATATAATGATTATAATAGTAGTCATCCAATGTTACATTTTTATTTGTTCTTGTTTTTTTCTACAAGGTACATATAATTTTTTTAAAATATTTTTTATGACCTATTAAGGGTTCCTAATGAGTTTTTGTTTGTATTAGGGGCTTATGGAGGATTATTTAGAACCCAAAACTCGGATTTTTTTAAAAACCAAACCTCTGTCATAATTAGGATAAACCATACAGGGTGGGTCGCATCGTTCAGCTAACTATGTGAGGACTCGATAGTAGAAATTAAGAGACCACATGCTTTGAGGAAACCATATAGATCTAACTGCATGACCATGAAAAAATCCGTAGAACGTGGACATTGGTTATATGCATGGTTTGCACATAGTTTGGAAAATAGTGTGAAAGAACCATTTGAGGTTCCCCTTTATGGCAGTAAAGGACACACAGTTTAGAAAACTACGTGTCTAAATAATAAGGCATATATATTTATGTTAAAATTCTTATTTTCAGTTAATATGTTTATAAGATTGAACCACTCTTTTCCATTCATTCCAGTGGACAAAACCTTTATTGGGATCTCTATTTTGAATCCTTGAGATATTCATTTCTCTTGTTTCTCTATATTTACATCGAATTAAACTCCATAAGTCACATTGGATTTTAACTAGTATTTTATTCCTTACTTTTGGGTCATTATTCATTTGGTGTGGTATCAATAGAGTTATTCAGGATAAATATAATATTCCTCATTTTCATCTCCTTCTTCTATTCATCATTTTTCTCCTGATCTCAATCAATTCAAAAGTCGATACTAGACATGTTCTCTACTACACCCCTATGGTATGTGGTATATACCTTTCCCTTGAGTTTTAGTGTTTTATAAGATTTTTTTCACTGTGCGGTATACCAGAAATTTCAGCAGAACTCCTTAAATTGATTAAATGATTGAATTGAATAATTTGGAACATGTTTATGATTCCCTTGATTACCTTTGAGTTTTTTGGTGGTTGTTTCCAAAAAATAGTCCACCCATGTGGTACGCCTTTTCTTTTTCCTATTTTTTTACCACCCATGGGGTGACTATGTGCTTGCCTTGTAATGACCCAAAGTTTCATTAATGAAAAATCCCTCTTGACCTAGTTAAATGTCTCTTTATGAAAAATATATTTATAAGATTTCAACTTCTTTGGTTTTATGTTATGAATTTTGACCATTTCTTATATAGGCATTGAACATTAATCACATGATTATTCTAAATATAGGACTTTAACAAATCCAATTTACTCATGCAAAGGAAGCGATGGCCTCATCCAGTAGAATTTCCCCATACAAAGCCCATTTGTCAGAGCTTGGAAAAGACGTCGCGTCTTTGAGCTTCACACTTGACCAATCCCAAGCTGAGCTTCATCATGTCAAGATCGAATGTGACCGTCTACGGGAAAAGTGGAAGTTGATAGAGATTACCACTCGAGCGATGTTATCTGACCCACCCTAAGAGTCTGTCACCATAACACACCTTACCCTTAGGTCTTATTCCGTTGTTTTAAGGGGTTATGTAAAAAATAATTAGTACTATGTTCATGTTCATTATTTTTTTATATAATAATGAATATAATTTCTATTCATTTTTGATACATTGTAAATAGTTTTTAAAGTAAAAATGGTGTTTTTATTTATTATATTATTAAGAAATCTATTTTATTTAATTAAGGGATTTTTGAATTAAATAATATATTAATAAAATATTATTATTATTATTAAATTAATTTTTATTAAATATAAATGATCTTATTTTTTTATGAATGCAATTAAATTTTTTTATTAAGGTTTGAAAGCCATTTCTGTCAAAACCCGTGAATTTTCGATAAATGTCAGTTTTTATTTTAAAAGTTAAAATTGACATATTTATATAAAAATTAGATAAAATAAATGTCATTTCTGGAATCAGGATGTCGAAATTATCCAACAGTGAATTTTTCATAATTTTCTGAGACAGTCAAATTTTTGGGTAAATATTAAATACCGTTTAAATATATAATGTGTTTTATGACATCATAATGACCAAATGGTGATGTACTAAAATACTATAATCTTTATGTTAGGACAATATATGTTTTACCATTAAAATAATGTGATTTTGGGTTTTTTTGACATTCTTTTCAAAGCATTAATGGACCCCTCAAGACATATTCAACACGTTGCCTTTTTAAATTAATTTCCATGGGAGTGTGACTCACCTCCACATAAGCAACCCTAATATTTTAAGAAGTTAGGGCTTTGGCCTTATAAAATATTGATTTACTATTCCCTTTTCCAAAACCCATGGGAAATAACCGTGGGATGGTTTGTGGTTTGGATTAATTTAATGTAAGGGGACCCAAACCTAAACAATAAAGAATTCCCTCACCTTTCCGATATAAAACCACCCAAGCTCCTAGTTCCCCCTCACTAAAATCCATTTTAGTTCGTCCAACCTCTTCCATACTCTCTCTAGAATCCTCCCAAGGTGCCCCAAGCACCCAAGAAGCCTCTCACAATCCTCTCTCTAGCCTTTGGAAGCACACTTCCAAGTAAGGGTTTTTTCTTCCTTCCTCTTTTTGTCAATTTTATTTAAGTTGTATTGCCCTTTTAATTTCAATTATGAATATTGGGGTATGGTTTTGAACCTCCCCCATACTGCCCTATTATTGTATGAATTATGGGATACCTCTTTCTCTCTCATTAAATGCCTCCCATGTACACCCGTTACTATGCCGAAATTCCGAAAGAAACTTCTATCTCTTCTTTTACATTCAAGAAATAATTTTGTATCATTAATGTAAATTCCATTACAACTTTTCGGACATGTATCTATATGACCTTATTACTTTCCATTACATGTAAATATGATGAGGATCCCCTTTCTCTCTCATCAACCATTTTTATGAATTCTTATGTCATGTCGTTACGCTGCCGAAATCGTACCGATTTTCTAAGCCAATGCCATTGTGTAGTGGATACCATGCCCATTTCTCCATCAAGGGTATCCACATTTATTCACCTTTACTTATTGATTACAAAGTTTCATGTATGAATTCCACAATCCTTTATTGTCGAATAAATTATTATGTTTTATGAATCCATGTTTTATGATCCATGTGGAACACTTATGCATGAAATGAAATGCTTAAGAAGGGTGAACCCTTATAGCACTCCAATGCATTGGGTAAAGTATAGTATCATGATACGTCATGTGCAATGAGTGTTGAATCATGCTAATTCATGTGAAACGAGGGTTTACTCGTGCTTCATGTGAAATGAGGATTTACTCATGCTCTATGTGCAATGAGCCTTGGCTCATGCTAATTCCATGTTAAGTGTTGTTGCCACATTTCCATGTTATGATTATCATGCTTTATCATGATGTTATGTTCATGTTTCTTTTATTCTCTGTTGATATGCCTATTGTCTAACATGTATTTTACTCCTCATATTATTCCATTTTTACTTCCTTACTGGGCTTTATAGATCACCCTTTTCTTATGCATGTCCTCAAGTTATCCCATGCAATGCTAAGTACGAGGAAATGTAGTGGTCATGTAAAGGAAGTTTTCAATAAAGATGTTGTATTTCATGTTTTAATTTTTTATATAATGATCCTAATCCAAAAAGACACTAAACCTATTGATCTTCTTGTTGTATCACGTGAAGTTTTATGTAATAAATCGTGATTAAGTTTATAATAAAAGCAGGGTCATCATAGTTGGTATCAGAGCATAGGTTTAGTTATTTTTGGGATTAGGAAACCCTAGTAAAGCCTTAGATACAAGACTAGGTATAATAAAAACATCCCTAAGTTTTGGTAAGTACTGAGTAAGTGGTTTATCAAATAAATACATCCTTGTCTGGATACGAGCAGGTAGAGGCAGCTCTGGCACAGATGTATCCTAGGGGTAAAACACGAAAACACTACTTTGAGATAAACTCGAATAGGAACTGGTGCACGACAATGGGCCTTGATGCACTCTTGGTTACGACACTCCCAGTGGATATGTTTTGATAAATTCACAAGATTAGTATGAACCCTTATTAAGGGAATTAAAAAAATGCCCCTACGAATATATGTTAGACAGTAGATCATGAAAAGCCTAGATTGAAGCCTATAGACTAATGAGTAAGGAAATAAAAGTTTATTTATAAGTAATCAACTTTTGTATTTGGATTACACTTTATGTGTTACCCCTAACATTCCTTTTATTCAAGCCAATGGCTGGTAATAGGAGGACTCGGGCTAATAACCGTTGTGAAGATCAGTGTAATGACGATACTAATGAGATGCCAAATCCAATGGGAGCGGGAATCGCAAACTTTGTCATGTTTCTCTCTCATCTAACTCAAGTTTTGAATAGAAACACGGGTCAAGAGGAACGTTCAACTACCCCTAAGAAAGAACAAGTCGCTATCGAGAGAATCATGAGACAAAAGCCTCCTACTTTTAGTGGATCATCTGATCCCATGATCGCTGAACAATGGATCAACTCCATTGAAAAGATCTTATCCATCCTTTAATGTTATGAAAAAGAGAAGGTTCTCCTGGATGCTTATTGTATGGAGGGTGAAGCTGATCAATGGTGGACATTGATCAAAAATACGAAGCCTGAGGAGGAGATCGAGGCGTTGGAATGGAAGGATTTCCAAAAGATGTTTTTCAATAAATATTTTCCGCACACCCTCCGTCTTAAGATGGAGAGGGACTTCCTTAACTCAAGCAAAAAAGATGAAGAATGTGTTGGATCATATGAGGCAAACTTCACAAGGCTTGCACGATACTTTTCCATCTTTGTCATTGCCCCCGAATGCAAATTTGACTGCTACTTTGGTGGGCTGAAGCCTAGCCTACGGAAAGCATTAGCGATCCGTGACTTCAACAGCTATGAGGAGATTGTTCGATGCGCCCTCAAGGTCGAAATGGAGATCGGGGAATCACAGGGGTATCATGGGGACAAGAAGCGTAAGTTGTACTTCAATGATAGCGGTCCGATGGATAAATCCAATGGTGATAAGAAGATCCAACACCCCACTTTCCAAAAGTGCGGAAAGAAGAACCGTGGAAATTGCCTTAAGGGGACGAGAAAATGCTTCAGGTCTGGAAGAGAGAGGCACCTAGCTGTTAACCATCGGAAATAAAGACCCACGGCTGTGATAGAGGAGAGGAACACTCCGTTCGAACCTCAACGTATTGTTTAATGCTACAAATGCAAAGAACCAGGTCATTTTACAAATCATTTCCCTAATCCAAGGGTTTTTGGTGACAACCAACAACCTCCAAGGAAGCAAGGAAGATCTTTTTACATCACTTCTACCGAAGTGAACCCCGACAACGAAGTGGTGATAGGTACGCTAGTCATTCATTCAATAATAGCGAATGTACTTTTTGATTCAGGTTCTATGCATTCTTTTATATCTGAAAGTTTAGTAGAACAATCCTAGAACCACCACAAATCATGGAAGTAAAGATGTTGGTGAGTATGGTAAATGGGGCAATCATTGCATCCCATGAATATAAGTCCTCCCCTGTTATAGTCTATGGATTTAATTTTCCAGCGAACATAATCATACTCCCTCTGGTGGAATTTGATGAAATTCTTGGCATGGATTGTCTTTCTTTATATAGAGCCAACATAAATTGTCGGGAGAGGGAAATCACACTCCATATGGAGAATCAACCCCCGATTCTTTACAAGTGTCAGGAGGAAGATGAATCTCCTTTAGATACATCATCTGAAGCATGGATTTTACTGCCTTATGAGCACATGTATTTGGCTCAGATGATTGAGTCCAAGGAAGAAACCAACCTTGAATAAATTCATATTGTGAGGGAATTCGCTGAAGTGTTTCCTGAGGAACTGCCTGGTCTTCCTTCACGAAGAGATGTAGATTTCTCAATTGAACTTATACCTGGGGCACTACCAATATCCAAGACTCCATATAGAATGGTTGTTGTTGAGCTTGAAGAGATGAAGAAACAACTACAGGAGAATCTGGATAAAGGGTTTATACGCCTAAGTGCTTCACCATGGGTTGCACCAGTCCTCTTCGTCAAGAAGAAGGATGGGTCAATGCAGCTTTGAATTGATTATCGTGAACTTAAAAAAATCACGATAAAGAACAAGTATCCTCTCCCAAGAATCGATGAATTGTTTGATCAGCTGCGTGGAGCACAATACTTCTCCAAGGTGGATTTGCGGTCAGGATATTATCAAGTAAGGGTGAAGAAGGAAGATGTCCCCAAGACTGCTTTTCGTACAAGATACGGGCACTATGAATTAATAGTAATTCCTTTCGGACTCACCAATGCTCCAGAAATATTCATGGACTTGATTAATAGAGTCTTTAGAGATTACCTTGACAAATTTGTGGTAGTATTTATAGATGATATTCTAATATACTCCAAAACCAAGGAGGATCATGAGGAGCATTTAAAAACTGTACTAGAGACTTTGTGCAAGGATAAGCTCTATGGAAAGTACAGAAAGTTGGAGTTCTTATTGAAGGAGGTCTCATTCTTGGGCCATATCATCACAAGCAGTGGGATATCTGTGGACCCCTCCAAAACAGATGCAATTGATGGATGGCCGATGCCAGCATCGGTAACGGATATCCGTAGCTTCTTGGGGTTAGCTGGATATTATTGGCGATTAGTGAGGAATTTCTCAAGATTGTACAACCCTCTTACCAAGATAACTCGAAAGGGAGTAAAGTTTTCTTGGAGTGATGAATGCGAAGAAAGCTTAAAGGAGTTGAAAAGGAGGCTTATCACTGCGCCCGTGCTCACTTTACCCACAAGTGGGGAACTTTTTGTGGTATTCAGTGATGCTTATAAGAAGGGATTAGGCTGTGTGCTGATGTAGAATGATAAAGTGATATCCTATGCCTCAAGTCAGATGAAAATACATGAGAGAAACTATCCAATGCATGATTTGGAGTTGGCGGCTGTGATCTTTACCTTGAAAATCAGGCGGCATTATCTCTATGGAGAGAAATGTGAGATATATAATGACCACAAGAGTCTTAAATATCTATTCACACAGAAAGAGCATAATATGTGCAAGAGAAGATGGATAGAGATCATCATGGATTATGACTATTCAATACATTACCACCCTGGGAAAGCGAACAAGGTGGCAGATTCCTTAAGTATAAAGGATCCAGCGATTCTATCAATGCTGAGAATTGAAAAGGATCTAATCTTCTTAGACTTGATGAAGATGGACTTGGGAATCATAGATAAGGGAACATCATCAATCCTTTCACAAATTATTGTTCAACCGTATCTTTAGGAAAAGTTAAATGATGCTCAAAAGGATGATGCGGGAATTCATGAGAAAGTGGAAGCTATCAAAAAGGGGAAATCCTCATAGTTTAATGTTAATGAAGATGGTATTGTGTGGTTTGGGAAAAGACTATGTGTTCCATTAAGAACGGAGCTGAGGAAGGAAATTTTGGATGATTCACATAGTTCAAATTTCCTTATTCACCCAGGGAGCACAAGGAAGTTTTGAGATCTCCGAGAATACTTTTGGTGGGGTAATATGAAGAAGGAGATCGCTGAATATACATCAAAGTGCCTGGTGTGTCACCAAGTGAAGGCAGAGAGGCAGAAGTCTAAGGGGATGATGCAACCAGTGCCCATACCAAAATGGAAATGAGAGAACATCACCATGGACTTTGTAATCGGACATCTGAGGATATCCAAAGGAAACAATACAATCTGGGTTGTTGTGGATCGTCTTACAAAGACTCCACACTTCATTGCTATTCGGGAGGATTTTTCATTGGATCAACTGGTGCGGATATATATCATTGAAGTGGTAAGGTTGCATGGAGTACTACTATCTATTGTGTTTGACCAAGATCCAAGATTCACCTCTATGTTTTGAAAGAATCTTCAACATTCTCTGAATACTGAACTGAACTTCAGTACGGCCAATCATCCTCAAACTGATGGCCAATCCGATAAGACTATCCAAACACTTGAGGATATGTTGAGAGCATGCTCAATGGACTTTAAAAGAGGATGGGATCAACATCTTCCTCTGGTTGAGTTTTCTTATAATAATTGTTTCCACCCGAGCATCCAAATGGCACCATATGAAGCCCTGTATGGGAAAAAGTGCAGAACACTAGCATGTTGGGATGAGGTCGGTGAATGTAAGCTCCTTGGACCAGAAATGGTCGAAGAAATGGTGGAGAAGGTAAAAATCATTCAGTAGCATATCAAGGCAGCTCAAAGTCGACAGAAGAGTTATGCAGATAATCGTCGATGATACCTTGAGTTTAAAGTTAGAGACATGGTTTTTCTACGCATATCTCCATGGAAGAAGGTCATGAGGTTTGGAAAGAAAGGGAATTTAAGTCCAAGGTACAACGGCCCCTTCGAGATTCTTGATCGTGTCGGAGATGTGGCCTATCAACTCGCACTTCCACCTACTATGGCCAAAGTGCATGATGTATTTCATGTATCCCTATTAAGAATGTACATACCAGACCCTTTACATGTACTCTCTTCTGAGGTGGTACAATTGGAAGATGATCTTTCTTATGAGGAGCAACCAGTGAAGATCTTAGATCGTAGAGAAAAAGTTATACGAAATAAGACAATGCCCCTTGTCAAGGTATTGTGGAGAAACCAAAAGTTTGAAGAAGCAACTTTGGAATCAGATGATATGATGAAGCTGAGTTACCCACATTTTTTTAGTGTGGGAAAAGGAAAATTTCGAGGGCGAAATTTCTTAAGGGGTGAATATTGTAACGACCCAAAGTTTCATTAATGGAAAATCCCTCTTGATCCAGTTAAATGTATATTTATGAAAAATATTTTTATAAGATGTCAACTTCTTTGGTTGTATGTTAAGAATTTTGATCGTTGCTAATATAGCAGTTCTACAATAATCACATGATTAGTATAAATATAGGACTTTAACAAATCCAATTTCCTCAGACAAAGGAAGTGATGACCTCATCCAGTAGAATTGCCCCATACGAAGCCCATTTGTCAGAGCTTAGAAAAGAGGTGGCATCTTTGGGCTATTCCCTTGAGCAACCCAAGCTGAGCTTCATCATGTCAAGCTCGAACGTGACCGTCTACGGGAAAAGTGGAAGTTTATAGAGATTACCACTCGAGCGATGTTATCTGAGCCACCCCAAGAGTCTGTCACCATCGCACACCTTACCCTTAGGTCTTATGCAGCTGTTTTAAGGGGTTATGTAAAAAATAAGTATAACTATATTCATGTACATTATTTTTTTTATATAATAATGAATTTAATTTCTAGTCATTTTTGATACATTGTAAATAGTTTTTAAAGTACAAATGGTGTTTTTAGTTATTATTTAATTAAGAAACCTATTTTATTTAATTAAGGGATTTTTGAATTAAATAAATTTTTGATAAAATAATATTAGTATTATAAAATTAATATTTATTAATTATAAATGATATTATAATTTAATGAATGCAATTAAAATTTTTTATTAAGGTTTGAAAGCCATTTCTGTCAAAACCTGTGAATTTTCGATAAATGTCGGTTTTTATTTTAAAAGTGAAAATTAACATATTTAGAAAAAAAAATTAGATAAAATAAATGTCATTTCTAGAATCAGGATGTCAAAATTATCCAACGGTTAATTTTTCATAATTTTCTGAGACAGTCAAATTTTTGGGTAAAAATTAAATACCGTTTAAATATATAATGTGTTTTATAACATCATAATGACCCAATAGTGATGTAATAAAATACTATAATCTTTATTTTCAGACAATATATGTTTTACCATTAAAATAATGTTCCTTTGGGTTTGTTTTAATTTCTTTTCAAAGCATTAACGGACCCCTCAAGACATATTCAACACCTTACGTTTTTAAATTAATTTCCATGGGACTGTGACTCACCTCCACATAAGCAACCCTAATATTTTAAGAAGTTCGGAATTTGTCCTTATAAAATATTCATTTCCTATTCCCTTTTCCAAAACCCATGGGCAAAAACCATTGGATGGTTTTTGGTTTGGATTAATTTAATGTAAGGGGACCCAAACCCAAATAATAAAGAATTCCCTCACCTTTCCTATATAAACTCACCCAATATCACACTTCCTCCTCACTAAAATCCCTTGGATTTCGCCCAAACGCTTCCCTACTCTCTCTAGAATACTCCCAAGGTTCCCCAAGCTCCCAAGAATCCTCTCACAAGCCTCTCTCTAGCCTTTGTAAGCACACTTCCTAGTAAGGGTTTTTTCTTCCTTTCTCTTTTTTTTCAATTTTCTTTAAGTTGTATTTCCCTTTTAATTTCAATTATGAATATTGGGGTATTTTTTCGCACCTCCCCCATAATTCCCTATTATTGTTTGAATTATGGCAGACCCCCTTCTCTCTCATTAAATGCCTCCCATGTACATCCGTTACTATGCCGAAATTCCGAAAGGAACTTCTCGCTCTTCTTTTACATTCAAGCAATAATTTTGTATCACGAATCTAAATTCTTTTACAATTGTTTGGACATTTATCTATATGACCTCCTTACTTTCTATTAAATGTAAATATTTTGAGTAACCCCTTTCTCTATAATCAACCATTTTTATGAATTCTTATGTCATGTCGTTACGCTGCCAAAATCACACTGATTTTCTAAGCCTATGTCATTGTGTAGTGGATACCATGCCCATTTCTCCATCAAGGGTATCCACCTTTATACACCTTTACATATTGATTACAAAGTTTCATGTATAAATTACACATTCCTTTATTGTGGAATAAATGATTATGTTTTATGAATCCATGTTTTATGATCCATGTGGCACACTTATACATGAAACGAAATGTTTAAGAAGGGTGTGCCCTTATAGCGCTCCAATGCATTGGGTAAAGTATAGTATCATGATACGTCAGGTGCAATGAGTGTTGACTCATGATAATTCAAGTGCAAAGAGGGTTTACGCGTGCTTCATGTGCAATGAGGAGTAACTCATGCTCTATGTGCAATGAGCCTTGGCTCATGCTAATTCCATGTTAAGTGTTGTTGCCAAATTTCCATGTTATGATTATCATTCTTTATCATGCCTTTATGTTCATGTTTATTTTATGATCTATTGATATGCCTATTGTCTAACATGTATTGACTCTTCATGTTATTCCATGTGTACTCCCTTACTGGGCTTTATAGCTCACCCTTTTTCTTATGCATGTCCTCAGGTTATCCCATGCAATGCTAAGTACGAGGGAATGTAGTGGTCATGTAAAGGAAGTTTTCAATAAAGATGTTATATTTCATGTTTTAAGTTTTTAGGTAATGATCCTAAGCCCCAAAGACACTAAACCTCTCTAACTTCTTGTTTTATCAAGTGAATTTTTATGTAATAAATCATGTTTAAGTTTATAACAAAAGCAGGGTTGTCATATGCCTAATTAGATGAATCCACATATATTTTAAATTAAATTAATTGATTTGTTTTGGAGATGCTTTTCCTCCCTTTAAATTTTATACCTTATGTGAAATGTTTAACTTTTTAAATATGAATTTTTATATTAGTTGGTAAACTCATGAGTTGTGAATTGATTAATTACATGAAAATTTTAAGTGCCAGTAGATTTCTGGGTTAGTATACCAGGTATCCCGATTCCATTGGATAACATGTATGTTTCTCTCAGAGATCTATTTTTGGTATTGGACTCCTTGGGTCTGGATTCCATAGTATTCCTTGGGACTTTCTACCCCATGGATACATATTTCATGGACACAGATTTCAAATGGGTTTTTAAATGATTTGTATACTCAACCCTAGTCTTTACAAAGTTTCCATAAATATTTTCCTAGGACTCTATGAGGATTACATGGTATTTTGTACCTTGGATTCATCCATTCATGGTCAAACACTTCATATTTCATAGAAAGGCCATTGTGGAAGAATTGATTATTTGGAATGGTCCTGATGAATGGTATATACTGGTTTAGAGGGCATGCTCATGTAAGTGTTTTGCACTTGGTTATATGTCATTGCCAAGATGAATATATTTAAAAATGAAATATTGATATCCTTGGTACGAGTATCTTCTTACAGTGGTTAGAATTTATAGGGTGACTATCTTATTTTTATTTTTACCACTTCACTTGTTTATGAGAGTCTAATTATTGTTTACATGGAGAATTTCATGGATATTCATTTTCATTTTACTTTTATTTCTTTTCCGTGGGATTTCACTTGTACCACTACATTACTTGTTGTATATATTTCCCACTCCTTATATTATATACACATCATTGATTTTTTATAAACACCATTGGTTGTGGCCTAAACAATGTTACCTCACACCATATTTGGGTCAACATTGTGAACCCTAATAGACTATATTGATACAGGTATAGAACAGGGAAAGCATCCATATTTCAATGCTTGATTTGTGTAATGCTTATGAGTAGGGGAGAACATGACTGAGATGAGTCTCATGATGCTATATTGGATAGTATTTTTGGTCTTTTTGGTATTTTCATAAATGAATTACACTTTATGCCTATATAGCTATTTTGGATCCTTTTTAGAGACATGAAATGATCATCACTATATATGATAATTTTTTTAGAATAGTTATATATTACTATAATAGATATTTATTTTCTGTTTGATATATTTAGAACTTACAATATTGATAATTATTATTGCTACCATTATGTTACACTATTAAATTATGGCATAGTCTCACCACAGACACACCCTTGTTCCCCTCTACGATTCGATAGCCTATGGATTTTGGGGACATGCTCTTGGGGCCATGTGACCCACTAGCTCTGGGAACCATTGAGTTTCATCTAGTTCAGAATGTTACAATGTGGTATCAGAGCATTTCTTTTCTGGATTACTATTTTTGAGAAATAGAATAGATATATAAAGCTATTATAATTTGGTAATTAGTTTCTCCTTGGAGTAGCTAACCTATTTTAAGAAAAATACAAATTTCTATGAATGAAAATTTCTATTTTATGGATTTTGGGATGTTAGTGTAGATTTTATTGCACCATTGGATGATGAACATGAGTTGTAATGCTATCATTTATATTTTTGATAGTTCTATTTCATTATTTATTTATTGTATGAGGGTATTAATATCATGCGTCATTTTGGAAGCTACTATATTTCACATTACATTAATTATTACATTCCATATATGAAAAATTTCTTTACTTTAGGACTTTCTTCTACGTGCCTTGTTTGGTATATCTATTGTTGTGATAGATTATTTTTATACGAAACTGAGAAACATTGTTAGTACATAGAAATCATGTCATAACTTAAATTGTGTTTTCTTGAGTAACCTATAGGAGACATCTTAATTAGTTAAAAGTGTAATTATTTTGAGGTGAATGGGCCCTTATAGATTAGAAGTGGTGATCCATTAGTTCTACTATTTAATTATAACTTTTAAATGAGTATTAATTTAAATTGAATTTAAATTAGGAAACTGATAACTTGACAATGAAATATATTTTTAGTTGGCATTTGGTTATTCCACTAGTGATTTTTAATATAGTTCCTCTTTAACATATCCTTGATTTATGAGAAGGTAGATGGGTGAGAATTCTTTAAAGGAATGTTTTGACCCATCCTACGATTTTAGATATAAAATTTGGTTGTTGAAATTTTCTCAGGTGATTGTTTGGAATTATAGAGACATGCTTCCACAACGACAATCATTCCTATTCCAAGAGGGTGGTGAGAAAGATTCTCCATAGTTGGCGGTCCATGGGATACTAGTAGATCCTCTACAACTGAAGGATGAGGAAGTAGTGGTTTTACCTGGTACAAGTGATGAGGAATAGTTATGTGAGGGGTTTTTATGAAATATTCATACTTTACAAGGAGCAATGTAGCTTACCTCATCTATAGAAAACCTGAGTTGTTTCTTCTAAAAGAACCATTATCCAACATTTTTAAGGGATGGAAGTCCACAATATGCTTATCTATGGCATGAGACTACATTTTCAATTTTTGAGTAATTTGAGAAACTGACTAACAAGAGTGTGAATCTTGAAACTTATATGCTTCGAGTAGCATCAAAGTGATTGGGGGATGTTATCAACCACGCTGATAAGCTATGAGACATGGTTTTGGGTGATTTAAAAACCATATTTTGTTATTGAATTTTCCCTAAGTCTCTAAGAGTTGTGAAGGCTAGTGAGTTCATGCATATTGAGTAGGTCACGATGATAGTTTTCAACTATTCATAATTCTCAATAGTGATTTAGTTTTTTACAAAGATATACCACATTGATGATGCATCGAGGGTGAGACTCTTTGAGGAAGGTCTCAAAAATTCCATTATATCACATGTCATAATGTTCAGGTCCATCTCTATTACTAAAATTATGAATAATGCATTGATTGCATTGCAGAACCTGAAGGAAGTTGGGGGGTGCAGAGCAGGGTAGTTCATCCTCTCAACCTAGTGGTCCAGTTTCCACTAGAAGTAAGTAATGCTTTGAGGAATCCTGTGAGATGATTACCAACCAGGTTGTGAGATCTGGTAATTTGGTTTTCTATAATCAGTGCAGATGATAGGTACACAAGAGGAATAATTGTGATCTCATCCTAAAAAATTGAGGATACTTTGAAAATATGGGCCATTTGGAATGTTTTCTTAGGAAAATTCAATGCAGTTCCAAATTCACTAAGAAGAATAACTTAGATACATGATGATCAAGAGTCCAGTAGAGAGTGGTCGCTTATGGATTTTTTTTAAGATGCAGTTAGAGGTAGAGGATATTCATGGGTATACTTTTCTTTTATCCTTATTTATAACATATACCCTTGTAGATAGAGTGAGGATGAGGTAGATATGGGATTATAAGGCTCTAGTACTATGGGAGAGTGTGTCAGGTGAGGACGCAATGTCTAGTTGGACTATATATTTTGATGAGATTATGAGTATATGTAATCATGTATGGGTTACATTATATATATGCAAGGATATAATTTGGGTGTTTCAATCATTGGTTTGGTAAGTACATCCTGGTGTTTCCTTGATGTATTGTTTCATGCACTATCAGTACTGGTGACTGGGTATGAAACCCGATACAGTTGGATTTCTTATGAGGTTTTCCACCTATCAACCAATGAAGGAAAAAAATTAGTGACTAGCTAGACTTTTACATTAGTTAAACATTTATGAGTGTAATTGGGAAGATTTATCAATGTATTTCATGACCAATTTTCTGAATTCAACTCATGGTAGTGATGTTGTGTAAGGTTTTGTTGATATTATCTTGAAGGTCTCTCATTTTATTCTTATCATGGAGACCTTTAGTGTAGATGAGATTGGGAGGTTTTACATCCCTGGGATAGTAATACTTCACTAGGTCCATTGTACTATCATTGGAGATAAGTATTCCCAGCATATGTCTCTTTTCTAGAAGATTTAAAATCGGGAATTGAGTATAAAGTTGCTTCTAAGAATAACATACCACCCTCAGACTGATATCCAGTCAATGTGTAGGACTCATGTGATTGTGAACAGGATGAGATCATGTTTCATGTAATACAGGTGATATTAAGAGAGGCATATACCCATATTTGAATTCACCTATTATAAATGTTATCAAGAGACTATACATATGAAACCCTATGAGCCTTTGTACGATAGGCTATACCGATCACCCCTATACTACATAGAGGTAGGTATAGCAGCATTACTGGGACTTTTTATCGTGTTGGAGACTTATGATTAATTTTAATTAACTAAGAAGTATATGGCTATTTCATAGTCAGGATAAAAATCTTACACTGATAAATGTTGATGACCTCTAGAGTTTGAAGTTAGAGATTGAGTATTTTTTGTATCTCATTGAGGATAGAACACATATGTATTAGGATTAATTGTAATATTTTCCAATGATATATCAGGCTATTAAAGATTTTAGAGTGTATCGGTATGATGGCCTATCAGTTGTATATACCTTTTAGGTATTGATCAAAGAATGATGTATTCTATGTATCTTAGCTACACCATAATCACATAGACCCATCTCACACTTTGTGGTCGGATGATGTGGAGCTATGAGTAGATACATATTGTTGACATGATAATCCTATATATATTATTGAAATGAGCATGAAGTTTCTCCATGAATGGTCAGTTCCACTAATGTGGCTTTTAACATCCTCGTTTTAGGTGCTACCCAAAGGTTCCCCATACCCGGTTGGTCACATGGCCTCAAGAGTGTTTCCCTAAACACCAGAGGCTGCCAACTAGTGGCAAGGAAATATGGTTTGATAGTGGGGAAACTAGGGCCCCACTGGCAGAGTATGCATAGTGTAATGACCAACAATAAGTTGTAGCAGAAGAAATAATACCATAAAACATGTAAATAGTGGAAGACTGATGTAAATAAACAATTGGGGCACATATACAAATGATCCAGGTCACATATGTCTAGGAAAACATCTAAACATGTCACAATTCTATAAATAAAGTACCAAACCAAAGTAAAAAAAAGAAAACAAATAGACATTTTTAGCATTACAGTCCTCAATGTGGTCCCATTCTCTCCAGATCCACAGTAATCAAGAACCTGAACCGAATTTTGTATTGAGGGGGTTTGGAGACTACGGAGAAGGTATCTCTTGGAATATCTATATATTGTCAAAAATTTATAAATAAAGATCCATTACATCATATTCATAAAAAAAGATCCATATCTAGGAACTTGATCTTGTAATTGAAGATAGGTGTCCACCAGTTCTTCACACTGGTTGACTAGAGTGAAGAACAATGAGAATGATATGATCTATACAAACAACACTTGGGAACATATTCATAGGGACTTGTGAGAATAATATTCTTTATTCAAGAGATTATTTTTCTTCTTGATAGTTTTGATTTATTAATAAATTGGATAAAAACAAATTCCACCCCCCCCCCCACTTAGAATTGGGTTTGATTGGAATGATTATGACAAAATTCTGATATTTTTGTCATTTGGCACTTAAAACTGGGTGTTAAACCTTTACCCCCATGTAATGTTATAGCATGTGATCACCTCATCTTAATTAAACTGACTAGTGGTCGAAATAATTAAGGTGTGACCCTTCTAGTTTATACCTTTATGATGTGATAAATAACTAATGCTTTTATTCTCTCTATTCTCATAGGTATTCCATACTTCTCCATGTGTGTGAGTCATTTTCCATAACGTTATCAATTCATCCTGATATGATCACTCACTCATACATTATTGGAAGGGTCTAAGCTAAATATCTTCAATAATTTGGTTTACATGAACATTCCATGGTACATTATACTTGAATAATAAATTTAAACGCTTAAAACAAGGTAAAATATTTACATTGTAAAATATTTTCCCAATAATTTCTTTGGATAACTCTGATCACTTTGACTCAAATTATTCAATAAACTAATATAATCATTTTATTCATTTAACACAATATATCACACCTCTACCTCCATATATGATGCTAATATCATTAAAATGACTAGGATTTTGAATAAATAAGTAGGGTATGTTTATATAAAATTAATGAGACCAATTCATGTCTTATCTAGAAAATGTCTTACAAAATAACCACTAAAAGTTCCTAGATACATATTTTTATCTCCCTCTCTATGATCATGATTTTATAAATAGCTTGGATGATTTGTTTCCTGGTTATAATATTTTAATATAATGGTTCACTTTATACAACCAACTTAGAGCTTCCAACATATCATCAAAGGGTGTTCATGTCATAGGGGGGAGGTTACCACATAATTTTTAATGTATTAATCCATAGTTTCTCCTTAAAACAAACAATATCCATATAAGTCAGTGAAACAAAACTACTCCTTGATTTCTCATCAATCCGAGACAAATTAGTTGAAGGGATGGATATAAGACTATGATTTACACCCAATATGTTCTTGAATCATGAGTGGATATGGAATTACTAGGTCCCAAAAAAAATATATTAAATTTAAATTCTAACCATAATAAATGGTGATATATATGGATTTATAGACATTATATACTTATTTTTATGAAAATATTGGCCACATTTTTGAGTTTTTCAGTGACTGGATCCTATAACAAAATTAATTCCATCATTTCCATAGAGACGTAGGGATCATGTTTTTATATGATCTATATGGATTTTATCATTGGGGAAATATTTAATGAGTTCCCCATAAGCATTCATGGGATGATCTCTTGTGGGTACCCACACTAGTACATGAATTCATGGAGGGGGTTGAAAAATAATGAGCGATAAGCATTATCCATAGGGTGACATGTTATTTGGAGCCTGAATGAACTTATTTTTGATATCTTGTGAGGACAGAACCTAATAAAAGGTTCAAGTAGTTTCTCCTTGGTGTATAATAATATATATCTTGAAACATATTATCCCAAAATAGATAGAGTACAATATTATATATTAGTGTATGACACTAAAAATAACATCCCTACCCTGACATGTCTAGCCATGTTCCTTAATATATGGATTAGTGGATATATCCTTCTAGTTTTTGAATCACGTAATGGGGTCTATCCCTATACATTTAGTTTAGTATCTCTATTGGTTGAAGAGAACCATGTAGGCTTAAAAATTTAAGTGTTAGTGATGATACAATAAAACTTTTGTACATATATAATGGGAAGTCTTAATTTTGTATCCCCGAACTATTCTAGATGACCTGATGATGGATAAATGTACACATCTATGTGTATGAACTCTATAGAGTTATATAAATCTTAGATGCCAAATTTAGACCATTTATTTAGGATTTTTTGGTATCATGACAATGTATATGAATAGATTTAGGGACCTAGGTCTATTAGGTTTTCTATAGATTTTACAAGTATTTATAGTATCAAAAGAATTAGAAAGCGACAAGATTGACTGACACTATAGAAAAGAAACACTGAATGGTGCGAAGATAACTTTGGGATATGATGTATGAAGAGGATACATGATTCCTAATATAAATAAATTCAAGGGATGTGTTCATTAGACTGGTGCCTAGATATTCCCAATCATGTATATCAACATACCCAAATGGGATACTAACCACTAGCATACTCAATGTTATAGTAACATAAACTCATGAAAGATGAATAAATTCATCTAGGAAACTTAATAAGAGAAGAGTTACAAATGAAGCTCCTAGAAAAATTTATTTATCACAAACTGAGGCCTCCGACCTACCCTATGATAATGAACCACTATAGAAAAAGTTGGAAACATGGTGATTGTGTCAGTGACTATGAATTATAACTTTTATATGATATGATAGGCCTAGGAAGTAGCTGCAGTCAATAGAGACTGATTTATCTTTAGGTAACAATGTTAAGTCAACCAAAAAACCCTCATGTGATATGAATCTAGAGGTTATCATTTTTAGGATGAGTGGTCTTCCACCACTGATATTTGAGACCTATGGGACATTCTCTTTGTCTGTATTAATATCCCTCATATTAGAAATTTTAATTCTACCAATGATATTGATGCTAAAATAAAACCCATAGTGGTGTGGAAGTATGTTTGGGAGCTGTATATTCAGTTCCTAGACACCTGTGAGATGGGATATTCTGATCCTATCAATCTACGAGTGGGTTCTCTTCAATCATATTTTACTAGAAATAAGAGATTGGGGAATCACTATGGAGTAACTCAACTAGTATCTGAATAATAAATGTGACTAAATCATCCTTTATAAGATGTAAATGTAGCCCCCCTTTATAAACAATTCTTTAACACCAAATTATTTATAATATATAGTTTTTGGTCATACATGTAGATAATGAAATCACCTATAATGATGAATGAGTATCTAGAGTTTTTCATTAGGGACACAGCATATGATGGCTCTGAGGGGGTTTCTCTAGCTAAGATGAAGAGGAGTTGTCCATAGAACAATTGATAATGTTTAAGGCTAAGATGGGGGGATTTATGTCATATTCCCACTCTAATGTCAATCAATCGAATAATAAGGCCTAATAATTTTCTATTATAAATCAAGCAATGATGAAGGGACAATTAAATGTCCATGTAGATCATTCCCGGTGAGATTGGTCAGTCCCCAATCCCATACTTTAATTTATTTTATTTTTTGGTTAATATGTGTCTTTTCACGCAAGTGTAAATATTAGATCAAAATTAACTATAGTATCTTACTTTTATGAATGTTTTTGAGGAAATTAATATGTTTTCTAACATTTGGATCCCATTAGAGGATTATATTACTTCTCCTTAGATAGTTTTGTATAAAAAAACGAGCACTGGTAGTGTTTTCTCCACCCTCTCCCAATGGTAAATAAGACTATCATTTAACTATGATGATAAAATGTGACTGTGGTGTTTAGAAACCCCCAAAAAATACATTTCACATAAAATTTATTATCATAATTTCTTAGGTTGTGATTAATATGGAGGAGAATTTATCAAACATTGATGACCCTACCTCTCTAGATGATCTATTAAATTTAAAAAAGGAATCAAAAAGATGTATGCTTATATAAATTATATTACCATCCCAATATAATATTTGTTACATGTAATATTATTATTTTTTTCAAATTATTTGAGACCCTATTATTATTGTCAAAAAAACCCTCTAGACATTCATAAAAATAAATAAAATCAGCCTTATATTTACCTTCTATGTTCTAACATATCTTCCCATCATACTAACAAGATATCCATTATGGGTTGGGGTAAAGAACTGAAGGGAAGCCACGATACAATGGATTATAGGAATAATTCCATCTAACCTATGGTTATGACTATGTTAGCAATTAAATATCGAATATCCTATAATGAAGAGAAACTTATAAGAGGAAATATTATAGTGGATCCATCAATTGGGAAAGTACTAATCATGGAGATGGATATATCAATGAATAAGAGTGAGTATTCAATTTTCCATCCATTATCCTTTATACTCACCAACTAATATCACATTACCATATCACCTACAATACTACCATTGAATGTAGGAGATATGACTATAGAATCTTCCGCCTTTACACACCAAAAAATAGATCATACAGAGGCCAGGCCTATCCCAATTCTAAACAGACCATAATGGGTTAACCAAGCTTTTTCCGTAGTAAACTTAGTCTCAGAAAATGTTATAGTTTCTGAGAGTGATTCTAAACTAGACCAGGTGTTTTTAAACAACCATCGTACATCATGTTAACAAAATTTGAAGAGTATATGGAATATGATTTCTAAGACTCCCCTAGAAAATATAACCCTTAATACTTAACAAAGTCACCATTACTTATAGTTTCTCGGAAGTTTGATTTTCTATTATAAGTTTATCCAAGATGTCATTAAGGTGATTATCTAGGAATATGTGAAAATATAAGATGCCCCGGAATTCTACAAAAAGGAAAAAAATAATGTTCACTATCTACTAGAAATTGGGATTTGGAATTTCAATATAAATATCACAACATGGAAATAGAATTATAATTATAATGCTTTTCTGGTGATGGGTATTCTCACATAAACCAGCTCCATTGAGAGATGAACACCACTAAGGGAAAAGTTTTTGGATATAAAAATATTCTTCAAAACACAAATACTAAAGAGAAAGTTGTAACCACTAAGGAGGATAGTTTCTACTTTATATAAAAAAGTTTAATCTATGAATCCAATAAATATTCATTTAATTTTGATGAATCTCAAAAATACATTAATGAACAATGATCCTATATGAAGAGAACTTAGTAATGTATCACTTTCAAGAAGGGAGACTTTAACAGTTTGATATAACTCTTAATCTTCTTTTAAATGAATTAAAATGATGTTTGCTTTAATTTTGTGTACGTCCATATACTTTTTTTACTCTGAATATCACTTTATAATGACATATACAACCTTTGAGGAGAAAAATTGGGACAAATTAAACCCTCTTGAACTTTGACATCAAATGGATTATGTCAGACATAGTTCTAAAATACTCAATTCAAAGATGTTTCATCTTTGAATTTATTATGGATGTGTATAGGCATGAATACTATATTAACCCTCTCTTTTCATACATTATAATTAAATAACATTTTAATAATACTTAAAACATTATAAAAATTGATTGTCGAAGACCGTACAAGTCTAGTACCTTTGGAAACATGGAATCATAAATATTAATACACATGTTAGATACATTTTCTACCACTAGGTTCTTCTTGACTGGAACACTTCTTAGACACATCAAAAATAATACATATCTTCATAACCTAGGGAAGGAAACATAAAAAGGGGGATCAAAATGATCATTAAGGGTAAAAAAGGGAGATATGTAATCATAATCATTAGTATAAGGGTGTGAGAACATGATATTTAAAATAAAAGATCATACCCATCATATCAAAGATCATATAAATTAATCATGGCATTAATATACGAATTTCATAAGAAATGAATCATAATGAAATAAAGAACATAATCTATGAAAGCATAACATATTAATAAATCATTGAATTCTGTCAGACACATAATAATATCATATTATTTCAATAGTATCCAAGACATTGCTACCAAGACAATATTAGTAGTCTAGGTTCACTACCCATACCATCTTTGGGGTCATGGTTCACTCCTATGACCATATTGGTAGCCTGATATCACTCCCCATACCATCATTGTAGTCATGGTTCACTCCCATGCCAATATTAGTAGTCAAGGTTCATTCTCAATACCATTATAGTATATCTCATGAGATATAAATTTTTACCCAATGCATTGGAGGCAGATATAGGTCCCACCAATATCATAATGAAATCATATATACATGTCACACAATATCATAAATAATCATATAATAAACCATGAAATTAAATGGGTATTATAAACATGTAATAATATCAAAAACATTGGAAAAAGACAGTTTTCATTCACATTTCATGATAAACATTACCTGTGAAGAGAAGTAGGTTTCAAAAGCCTATAAAACATGAAAGGGTTGATGGTTCCATAAATATAATGTCATCAAAGAGTAATCTATTTAGGGAAATAATATAAATATAAAATTTAAATAATTTCTATATAAAGGCATGAATAACACCAAATGATGTTATCTTATATGGAAAATAATTTTTAAAGATATTTTAAAAAAATTAATTGAGTAAAATGTCCTTTCGGCATTGAATATGATTTTGAAAATTGAAAACCTTTTTTGAAACCTTTTTATTTGAAAATAGAGTTTAAAAGTTATAAATAACACATTGAAAACAATAAATTGTTTTTATAATCCTTCTTCCATGAAAATGGGATTCACAGTTCTTTTGAAAATATTTTGGATTTTTTTTAAAACATGTTTTTTGAATATAATTGATTTCCATCTAAAGTGAGAGATGATCAAATTTTACTTAAAATCAAAATATTGAGTACCAATGATTTTGGAAATGGTACTAATACATGGATATATCATGTATAAATAAAGGATAAGGAAACCCATGAGTGTTCTTGAGATATGTATTATAATATTTCATCAAAGGAAGCATAAACACAAACAATCTCTAAAAATTATGAGATTGTTTCAATAACCTCTTATCACTTGGTAACTTGGAATCATAGTATCCATGTATGAAAATTAAAATTAATTAAAAATATAATTTTATTAAAATAATTATATTGATTATATAACTTGTAAAATGGATTTATATACACCTCAAAATGAATTTAGATTTATAAAAAACATCATTCTCAATGAAGGAAAATTGATAAAAAAATAATTTTTCCAATATGGTAACTTTTGAAACGTAAAACCCATGAATGAAATATCATAAAATTTTTATGTGAATACCCATAACATTAATTAAAATATACATACAATAAAATAATGGTCATTACAAACATGACATAAAGGAAAGAGTGACGAACATATCATTTATCTCACAGAAATAAAAAGTGAGATGAAATATTTTTACCTTGTGTCTTGACTTTAATTTTACTCATTAAAACAAACTTTATAATAAACCTAAATTTATTATAAATATTTTAAATAACCATATTTTTTTATATAACACAATATGTGGTTTTATTAGGATCTTAGATCACCAACTTGTTAACCATTGTATGTTAAGGTTTCCCTTCGGATAATATTCGCATTATTCTTTGCATGTGTCTTAATTTGTTATATATTTGGTCGTTATACTTATATTGTTATTCTAGACTGTAAACCTTGATATAAATATAATTTATATTTTTTATATTTTAATTATAATAATCAATATAATATAGATTTATTAAATGTAATACACCATTCATGGCGATGGTAAATCGTACGTATGCAAGAATGTTGTTCCCATTTTTATTGCCATAATGAAAGAATGAAATAAAAAAATTGTATATATGAATACAATATAATTATATAATCATAATAATGTTATATATATGAGATAATTTTACTAAACCCATCCTTAATACATTCCATGTAGTGTGTGAACGAATCACATCGCTTTGATAGGGTGGTAGTCCACACTTCCTCAAATGAAATTATCATATTTACAAAAAATATATTGTAAATATATTTTTATCTAAAAAGGAATAAATTATCTTAAATACATGATAAATATAAAATATTATATATATAAACTGACTGATTATCTTAATTTTCATCATAAGAGGTGGTAAAGAAAATTGAACGATCCTCATTTTGTGAGGTGGAA
This sequence comes from Viscum album, assembly GCA_963277665.1. Taxonomy (NCBI): domain Eukaryota; kingdom Viridiplantae; phylum Streptophyta; class Magnoliopsida; order Santalales; family Viscaceae; genus Viscum; species Viscum album. Next base: position 47,158,896 of record OY728143.1, on the reverse strand, counting down.
GTTCATTGTACATATAAACATTTTGTTTGTTACCCAATAGATTGAGGTATGTTTAAGTGTAGTTTGAAACCTTGGAATTAAAAAAATACAAGTGTATTTAAGGTATGTTTTTTTAATAAATTCATGTTATAAATATAGTGGATGGTTGGAGAAGGAAAATAAATGAAAGGATATGGATAGAAGGCATTACCTCTTAATCAGGTAACTTCTTTTCGTTTGTGTCAAAAGGATTCCTTGTAAGAATTAATGCCAAAAGGAAGAATTAAAAGATAAATTTAGGGATTTTGGAAATTATATTTTACATATCATGGTCAAACCTAACTATTTTTAAAGGTGTGAAGAAGAGGGAGATGTGGTTTCTATTTATAGGGAAGGGAAAAGTACTCACATTGTATTTTTGAAAATACATAAGGACTACCAATGTTTTTAGAGAAATAAATTCCTACCAAACCAAAAAAACTCAATACTTAAAGGTTAATATCCTAATAATGGCCATATAAGGTGTTTTTTATAATTTTATAAGTCATTATGGGTCTTATAGTTAAGGTTTAGTCTATAGTTAAGGGTAATTTTACCTAAATCGATGTAATTAATTTAAATTACTTCCAATAATATTTTTCATAAAAAAATATGTTCAAATCATAATAAATTTTTAATTATTCTGATTCCAAAATAGAATAAATTCTTCCATAAACAAATCACTCAAGTGGAATAAATTAATTACAAATTAATCCCATAGTCGGGTCGATAATGCAAGTTTTTTAAGAAAAAATGAGCAAAAGTTCCCTATGTTTTTATATCCAATTTCAATGAGAAATTGGTTTTAATTACCCAAATTGGATTATATTTTAAATATATAATATAAATAATCCATTAAACCAAAATAAAATAAAATTTATACTTATAAATAAATTAAATTATAAATCAGTTTTGAATTAAAATCTGGTATTCTTCAGTTTTCATCCAAAAATTAAGTTACACAGAAAAACCACAAAAATTAAATTGACATAATTTTGAAATAATAAATTTAAAAATGTATTTATATTATCAAGTTAAATTTTAATATGTTTCTAAATGAAATTTATTATTATTCATGTAAGGCCATTAAAATAAGTTCATTGGAGAAAACTGTATTTTTTAACATAAAAGGACATTACCAAAAATCATATCTTTCCTTATAAATATGTTTTATTTATATAAAAAATATAAAAAATATTTGAAAAATAGTTATTAATATCATATAAAAAAATTTAATTTTTAGGTATAATTATCTCATTTAAATAATTATTACAATAAAATGATGTTTCGTAGAAATTTCAGTGTCGCATGTAATATATGCCAAGACGGTGTTGCACATAACAAATGTCGAGTTGATCTTCCATGTATTGGATACTGAATTCGTGGTGTGTAAAATATGCTAATTCATTTCCATGTTAAATTAATGTTTTACTTTTTGAATTGAAATACATAAATGGAAATGAAATTTTTTTGAAAAACAATTTCCAAAAAAACATAGGGTGTTACCTTATACCCCACTTTAAATAAATATCACCATCGAAATTAATCCATTAGGAAGAAAAATGATAATACTTCTACTTAATCATATCCTCATGTTCTGATGTAGATTCTTATAACTGTTTATTTCTCCATATGACTTTCACAATTTTAGTGGTCTTGTTTCATAGAAATTTCTCTGATTGATCCATAATTTCCACTGATTATTCTTCATAACACAGATCTTTCTCCAGCAGTATGTCCTCTGAGTTTAGTTCATGTAAAGGGTTTGGTGTGTACTTCCTCCAGATTGATACATGAAACATATAATGGATTTGAGATATATTTGTAAGAAGTTCCAATCGAAAGGTTGTTGTCCCGATATGAGCAAGTATATCAAGTGACTGATATAAATAGGGATTTGTTTCCCTTTCTTCCGGAATAACATAAGCTCATTCTATGATGATATTTATAGAAACACATTTCCAAAAAATAAAATTCTATATCCCTATGATGATTATTAGAATATATTATCTACCTGATTTGAGCTTCCTTGAAATGCTTCTGAATGGTTCTAAACTTCTCTACCATTTTTTCAGTGAAATCTGGTCCCAATAGCTTTCTTTCTCCAACCTCATCCCATCATGTTGGAGATAAACATTTCTTCCTATAAATGGATTCATAAGGTTCCATTTAAATTCTTTATTGAAACCTATTATTGTAATAAAACTCTAGTATAGGAAGGTGTTGATCCAAACCACCTTTGGAATCCATATAATAATATCTAAATATATCCTCTAGGGTTTGTATTATTCTTGTATATTGATCATCTATCTGAGGTTGATATGTAATTTTGTAACCCAATTCTATATCATGTGATTACTAAATACATCACCAAAACCATGAGGTAAACCATGGATCCCAATCTAACACAATATAATGTGGTACTCCATACAAGCTTACCACTTCCTTAGCATATATCCTATAAAGAAGATCCAGAGAGAAGTCTTCCCATATAGTAATGAATTGTGCTAACTTAATATGGTGATCAACTACAACCCATATATCATTAAACACATTAAATTTTTTTGGAATCCCCATGAAAAAATTCATAGCTATGTTCTGCCATTTACATTTAGGTATTGGTAATGGATACAACATCCCCTTTGACTTTTATCTTTCATCCTTAACATGTGGGCATAACAAGCATCGAGTTAAAAACTCGATGATATCTATCCTAATTTCATCCCACCAAAAGTGTTCTTTCAAGTACCTATATATATTTTTACTTATAGGATGAATAGATAAAGAAGAACTAAGATATTCCTCTAACCTATACTTCTTAAAATATGTTATGGAAGGAATACATACATGATTTTTGAACCTTGTAATTCCATCCTAATAAAGGTTAAATTTATGAGCATTTCTGAACTCTTTTTTCAACACTACATATTTCTTCTCTACCAATTTAATCTTCACTGGGATATAGGGTTGCACATTTATTTGAAAAAGATAATATTTGTCCCTTTCCTTCAAGTTTTTTAGATATATCATTTTTAAATAAATAAATATTGGATCTTTTCTGATCCTCATCATGGATTCGCTAGCATGATCCATCTAAATCAAAGCATCATCCTCCTTGTTCACTTTCCAATGGTGGAAATGTATTGAACAATCATAATCCATTTTCTACTCTATACATATTCTCTTGAATGTGTTCAACTCCTTCAATGTGAACATAAAATTATGAATTTTATAATTATTATATATATATCACACTTTTATTCATAAAGATAATACCTTCATATAATTAATGAAATAATTACCACCACTAACCCCAAATCATGAGTTGGGTAATTTTTTGCATGAATATTCAACTTCTATGAGACAAAAGAGATAACCATATCATTCTAAATAAGAAAAAATACTTCTCAACTAAAAGCTAATATAAGAACAAGTTAACTGAATGACCTTATCTTCAATTACCTGAAATTTTACTCACATTCATCAATTGAGAGTAACTTGACACCCTTCTGAGTTAACATTGTCATAGGACTATATTTTCAAGAGAAATTCTCTAAAAACTGTAAATAATATCTAGTTAATCCAAGAAAAATAAGGATCATAGTCATTGTGGGTGGTCTAGGCCAGCATTCAACAGCCTTTGTCTTTGATGTATCTACCTTTATACCATCTCATGAGATTATGTGACCCAAAAATGAAACCTTTTACTACCAAAATTCACACTTTTTAAATTTTTCATATATCTTATTCTTCCTTAGGGTCTTTAGTATAATTCTCAAGTGATCTTCATGATCTCCCTTACTATTTGAATAGATAAGAATATCATATATAAAGACTACCACAAAATTATCTAGGTAATCTATAAAACTATATTCATTAAATCCATGAAGATAATAGGGGATTTATTAAGACCAAAAGGAATCACTGTATATTTTTAGCGACCATAAATTGTACTGGATTTCATATTTGGTATATACTCTCTATTGACCATCAATTGATGATATCTAGAATGATGGTAAATCTTGGAAAAGTATTGAGCTCTACAAATATGATCAAAAAAGTTCTCAATATGGGGGAGATGATACTTATTCATGATCGTGATCTTACTCAAATCCTGAATATCATTGTAGATTCACATTAATCCATATTTATTTTTCACAAAAACAACCAGTGCACCCCAAAATGACACACTTGGATGAATAAATATTTAATAATGGTTTTCATGGAGTTTCTTCTTCAATTACTACAAATCAATGAGAGAAATTCTATAAGGAGACATTAATATTAGTTTCGAACCAGGTATAAGTTCTATTGGGAACTCAACTTCACATTTTTTTGGAAGACTAGGAAAATATTTCTAAAATAAATCCACATATTCTTGAATAATAGGCATATCATCGATGTTGGTCGTATCCAAAACCATTTTAGATAAACAACAGTTTTGAAAGAGAATTAAGACCCATACAGTGGATGTAATCACTGTTGTAAGTTCATGCTCATCATCACATGGATGGTTGATCATAATAGGGCTTCAAATATGAAAAATAACTTCTTTACCTTGATAACTGATGTGGGATTTATGTTGAGAAAGACAACTCGTTCCTATGATGAAATCAAATTTTACTGAAGGAATAATTAAAACATTTGTAGGAAGCACATTCTCACAAACATCAATCTGAGAGGTGTCATATATTTAAGATGAAAAAATCAAACTATTAGGGGTTTGAACAGGTCATTTTGCATCTAATTGTTTTTGGGGAACCTTAACACCCTTAGAAAATTTTCTAGATTTAAAAGAGTGGGTAGATCCAGAATCAAATTTGACATTATCCTTTCTAGAGTAGATGTTAACAAAACATTTCATCATTTCCCTATCTCACACCTCATTAGAAATAGTGATTGCATGAGATGTACCCCTATCCCTCAACATAAGTTGTTTATAATGTCATTCATCAACACTAGCCTTCAGTTTGGGGTAGTGGTTATCATAATTCACATTATCCTTACACTTGTAGCACTAAATCGTGGGAGGTTATTTCTGTGCATATTTCTCTCCATTAGAATTTTGAGCTAACATCTTCACATTATTTCAATAATAAATTTTCTAGTGGCATTACCTTCCATACTTAAAACATTTATTAGACCCCTTAATTAAATTTCCTCCATGCTTCTTCCCACACAAAGAGAATAAAGGGAAACTTATATTATTTTCTCATTGGTTTTTAGATTTTCCTTTAAACTCTATCTTCATATTATTTTTAAAACTGTGAGATTGATACATGAATCCAACATCTATTTCAACCCTGATTACACACCACACAATCAATTCATATCTAGTAATGTATATTATAGAAAGCACCCTTCTGAGACGTGGTTTGAAGCCACTGAAGAACCTATCAACTTTACATTCTGTTTGGATGATAGTTCATAAATCATTCCCTGCATGTCTCATAAAATTAGACCCATTGGTACAAAGAATATGAGGAAAGTTATTATTCAAAAATACTTTATTGATCTCATCTTATTCAATGGATTCAATATAATCATTCCGCCTTATATACTTGAATATTTTCCACTACTGGTCTACTTCTCAATCTAAAAGATAGACATCCAAAATGAATTTATCATGATCTAATCATCAGAGATTGGAGAATATCTTTATAGTAGTAATAACCCATTGTTTAGTAACAAGTGGATTATAATACCCATTAAAATAATGTGAACATTGCCTCATGAAATACTAAAAATAACGTTATTCCCTCCTTTTCTCATTTGAAATTCAACCATGATTCATACCTTGTGAAATATGCGTGAGCATAGAAATGAGGTTTTCCATTCCAAATCACAAAGTATTCGGTTTCTCATGAGTAAATTAATTTAATTTTCCTTTACAATCACCATTAACACAGTTACTTTGGGTTTCATCCATTCACTAAAACCAAAAAGTATAGAGTGATAAATAGTTATTATAGTGTGGAACCCCATAATCAGGAAAAGTCTCTCATATAATGTATAAATCATGACACTTGTTTAATGTATTACACCATAGGTTTATCCTAGGATATTTATATTAAAAATATATTAAAATACATAAATATGGTTCATGAAGAGTTAGGGAATTTCTAAAGAATATCCTCTAGTAGTGTCAAACTAGGTGTTTCGCAAGGCATGTTGTTGTGTACCAGATTTCCCTGGGTTAGCACCAGAACATATTGTTATAGTGGTTACCCCTAGGTACATCTGTTTTAGATCCACATCCACTTTTAGTATCTATATAGGTATGTATTTATAGGAAACCAATCAATCAATCCTTTACTAAAATTCTAAGAAATTTTCCTATACTTTTCCTTATCCTTAGACTTATACATAGACAAGTCCCTAGGGATCTCACTTAGGTTTTATAATCCTATTTTCCAAAGGTTAGATATAAATTTTATTGGATTCCAATTATATAGACCATGTCTTTTCATATATTAACATTAAATAACAATTTTTAAATGCCTAAAACCTTATACAAATAGACACCCATTGATCGTACTAGTCTATTTCCATTGGAAACATGAAAACATTAACACATATACATTAGTGATCTAAATTATCTCTCACTGGGTTCATCTTATCTAGAACCCTTCATTGAAACATTAAACATAATACATATATTTATAAATTTCATAAGGAAATATAAAACAAGCAGATCTCATGTTCTTAGTAAGGGTAAACAAGGGAGATATGTAAGAATAATCGTGAGAATAAGTGTTTGAGAACATGATCATGAAAATAGAGAATCATACCCTATATATCAAAATCATATACATCAATCATGGCTTAAATCTTTGTAGTTCATAAGACATGAATCATAAATAAATAAAAAACATACACCATGAAATTATAACATAGAAATCAAACAAGGAATTGTGGAAGACACATAATCATATAATATGATTTCTATTGTATCCCAGGCATCTCTTCCAGGACCATCTTGGTAATATGGGTTCGCTCACCATTCCATATTGGTAGTCATGGTTAACTCCCATGGACATCATGGTAGTTTGAGTTCACTCCTCATATCATATTGGTAGTCATGGTTCTCTCCCCCAACTATTTTAATGGTCAAGGTTCATTCTCAAGGCCATCATATTCTATCTCATGATATAAAAATCATTACCCAATGAATTTTTGGGAGATATAGATCACACCCATCTCATAATGAAATCATATATAAATATTCCAAAAAATCATAAATAATAATATGATAACCCATGAAATGAATTGGGTATTATAAATATGTAATCATATAAGAACCTATGGATAAATATTGGTTTCATAATCATTTCATCATAAATAAAACCCATGAAAAAAAATATGGTTTGAAAATAATGTAACCTATGAACTAGAAACGAGATTCATAAAAATAAATCAATAAAAACATTTTCCATTAATAGAATTAATATGAATGGAAACATTTAATAATTTCCCTATAAATGCATGAATAACTCAAATGGATGTTATCTTATATGGGAAATAATTTTGAAAGATATTTTAAAAAATATTTCATGTGGAAAATATCTTTTCTACATTAAAAACGGTTTTTAAAACCTAAAAAAATTTTGAAAAAAGATTCATTTCAATAGATTTGAAAAATTATAAAGGAAGCTTTTAAAACCATAAAACATTTTTAAAATAAGTTTTCCGTAAAAATGGGATTCAAATATATTTTAAAAACTTTTTCAGAAACAATGATTATGAATAAAATATATTTTTGACCGAAGAGAGAGACCGTCAAATTTTACTTAAGAAAATTGTATTAAGTAAAAAAGAGTGAAAATGGTGCTAATGAATGGATATATATTGAATAAAAATGGATAAGAAAACACATGAGTATTAATGAGATATGAATCATAATATTTCATTAAATTAAGTATAAACATAAACAATCTTGAAAAGTGGTGAGATTGTTTTAATAAGCTCTTATCACTTGGTAACGTGGGATCATAGTCCCCATGTATGAAAGGTAAATTACATGAAGCATAAAATATCTAGAAAATAAGGATATTATTGATATACCATGAAATATATAATTATATAAACCTCAAAAAGAATTTATATTCATAACAAAACATGAGTCTCAAAGAAGAAAAATTGAGACCAGACTATTTTACTGATTTGGCAGCTTTTGAAAATAAAACACCATTAAATAATGATCAAAATATATATATGTGAATACCCAAAAATATAATAATTATTTACATATAATAAAATCATGTGCAGTACATACAACACACAAAATAAAAGTGTGGTGAACATATAATGTATCTCACTGAAGTAAAAATTGAGATTAAATCCCCTTACCATGTGTCTTGAATCACATCGTACTTATTCAAACCACCTATATAATAAATATAAATTTATTATACATATTTTACATAACCATATTTTTATATCTAATTCCAAATATGTCTTTATTACAACCTTATATTACCCATTTGTTAACCATTGGATGTTAAGGTTTCAGTTTGGATAATATTCTCTATTTTCTTTACATGTGTCAAAATTTGTTATATCTTTGTTCCTTATACTTATATAAAAATTACATAATTTAAAAAAATGATATAAATATAATTTATATTCAGTATATTTATTTATTATAATATATTGGATATATAATTACAAAATGGAATAAACCATTCTTTGAGATAGTAAGTCGTACGTATTCATGAATGTTGTTTCTATTTTTATTATCATATTAAAAGAAAAAAATAAACTGACATATATGTATATATGTATATAATATAATTTCAATATAATTATAATTTTATATATTCCATATATGTTAACTGAACCCATCCATAACACATTTCATGTAGTGTTTGAATTATCACATCGTTTTAAGAGGGTGGTGGTCTACACTTCCTCCAATGAAATTATCATATTTACACAAAAGGGAACGTAAAAAAGATATGTGTTTTATAGGTAACAAATAAGCTTAAATAAATAAATAAAATATTATATAACATATATAAATATAAATAAAATCATAATTTTCACCATGAGAGGTGGTAAGGAAAATTGAAAAATCATTGTTTTGTGAGGCGGATGTTCATTGTACACATAAATAGTACATTTGTCACTATTTCATAGTCCCTTGAAATGTGTGTTCTAGTATAAGAGTAACTACTTCTAGGAGGCTTCCATTGGATATATTCATGGAATCAGAAACATTCAGCAGTTCATTATCCAAAAGGTACCTACATTCCAAAGTCAGGTGTTTGTTATGTTTGAAAATTACGATACAAAATAATATGCATTGGTTAAGATTATGGGAGGTCAGACTCATCACACCATTTTTGGGGGAATTATTGTCTACTCTAAAATATATTTATTAATTTAAGATATTTTCCTGAATCTTTATTAATTCACCAAGAATAACATTGGTTTCCCTTGGAATTTTCAACCACTTATTCACTTGTACGAAATTTAGAATCATCTATATGTATTTGAGGTTCTTAATTAATGAAAATATTCATATGTATTTGAGGTTCTCCTAAAATTGTATCCTCTCATATACTTTTTAGATATTCCCTTAATCATAATTATGATGATACTGGTTTTGATGCCACTCAGTAGGGAACTATTGAATTTATTATCATCCATGGATATGAAGGATTGTTTTTATATTGGGATCATACCCATAAGATGGGCTACCTACGTATCCTTGTGAAAGGAATCATAACCCTAATATTTTAGTTCCGCATAATGGGACACATGATACCTTTTAATTTCATGTGATAAGGACCAAGTGGTATAGTTTAATGTCATCTGGTAAGGATATCTAAGTGAAAGGTTCTCAATAAAATTTTAGTGTCGGACTTATGCGGAATTATCCCAAGGAACATGGAAGGGATATGGGTTTTTAAATAATATTGGACCGTGTTGGGAATATTTCCCAAGAAGAACAGGGTTGATTAGTTTTTTTGGGTTTGAACCTCAAGAATTATTCCTATGTATCCCATTTGGATGGGAATCAAATCCCACAAAGTTCGATGAGTCTCAGAGGAGAGTATAGTCCTTTGAGATAAATGAGTGTGGGATTACTTCTTGAAAATGATTCTTTGATGATTTTGGGGACTAATTTGGGGATTATTCCAAATAAGGATACCCAGACTAAGAGAATTAGGGTTGGGTTCCAGAAGAGGACATCCAATGAGCTTGATCCCTGAGGAAGGCTTCCTACATATCCCAATTATAGTGGAAATCAGAGTTCTCATAGTTCAAGTTTTATTGTGAAAATATTTTGATCATGAAAAATCTCCAATTCCACATGAGTCATGATCTGTGTGAGAAATAAGAGGATGTAAAAAATTCAACAATGGAACCCACACATTTCCTCTACTGGTGGAAGAGGGTAAGCATATGGCAGTGATGGTGGATGAGGTTGAGTCGACCCAAGAAGAGGGTGAGGTGAAAATCCCTACCTTTGTTCACTTTACATTGGGAAAGGGTCCAATGCAAGAAAGAAGTGATGGTGAAGGAATTAGAGAGGAAATAGACTGCAACATCCTACTTGAAATGTTAGGGGCTTAAACAAGGATTCTTTCCCTAGTGGACCTAGGTAAGATAGGGAGACTTCTCTTTTTCATTAATGGAAATTCAAGTGTGAATCGTACCTTCCGTACTAGATACCAGAGGTTCTGGGTCTTAGAGATGAAAAGGGGAGAATAGAACCCAAACCCTAATACTCCAAAATGGGAACTTCCCAAAATTGTTCCTACGAGAAAGTTCCATGTGATTACAGATATACAAACCCACAAACACTTTATAAATCCTAACCCTATTGTAAAATAAATGTCGACAACCACTGAACAAATAATATACAAACCCAAATAATAGACATGCTAATGTGCCTTTCCCAAAGGATTGATAATTCAGTAGGTTTTGGTAGAGGATTAAACTTAGTCCCTTTCAGATAAGGGAAACAAGAAAGTAGATACCCTACAATGATTGGATTGAAATAGGGTAATTATATTGATATTTAGGCCTTATACATTGCTCTTCCACGTAGGTACTCCATGTAGGTGTGCTGTGTAGGTACCCCGTGTTTGGACGCTGCATAGTTGTATCACACAAGTGTGTCACTCAGGCCATTATGATGACTAAAAAATATTATTCCGCATAGGGGAACCAAGCCAATTTAAGTTTCTAATTGGGAAATACTTTCAAAACATGTGTATCCCATATAATTATCTCTTCTCTCATGTTTCTAGAGAGATACCTAATACAATTTGAGGTATCTCGGAAAAAGAGTGACGCATTGGGAGATTCAGGAAGTCCATTAACTTTTTCAGTCTCTAAAATGGGGAGCCCAAGGGTCCTATTTATAGGCCCGGATGGGGCTGATTGAAGTCAATTTTTCGGCGGAGGTAAGTTGCGTAGTTCTTATGTGCAGGTATGCTGCGTAGGGGTGTAGACAGTATCACACTGCGTAGGTCTGTCACACAAGTGTTTCATGCAGGTCTCCACACAGTTCTACCACACAGCTTTGTAGCACATGCCTGTCGTGCAGGCCTTTTGAACTTTGGATTTCCTTTTAATTCTTTGAACTTTGTCTTGGGACTTTGAAATATCTTGGGTGATCTTTATAGCCTTTTTGTATTCCTTAGTAGTGTCAACAGTTACCCATTAGATGGAGGTGTGTGTAAGTATAGGTTTTACCCCTAGAATAAAAAAACACTAGTATATTTAATATAATATTTTTTTATAAAGTCATGTATGAAAGAGTGTGGAGTGTATAAAGAAGGAAAATAAAAGAAAGAAGCTTGAGAGAGGGTGTTGCCTCTTAATCGGGTAACTCCTTTTGGTTTGTACCAAAAGTCTTCCTTGTAAGAAATTTTGGAAAATAGAGGATTGCATGAGGAAGGTATGGACTTTGGGAAATTTTTTTGGAAGATATTTTCCAATAATATTTTCTTTGTGAGGTTTTAAGATGTGGGATAGTTTGTGGAATTTTATATTTAAGGGACAGTACTCACTTAGTATTTTTTAAAACAATTTAGGTATACCATCATTTTTCCCTAACAAAATTCATACCAAACCAAAAAAAACTCAATAATTTAAGTTTCATGGCCAAATAATTTTCATCCAATAATTTTTTTACATGTTTTTGAGAAGTTTTGGGTCTTAAATTTATTTCTTATTCCTTAGTTAATATTTCTTTATCATAATCGATGTAATTAATTTTAATCACTTTCACTAATTTTGTTGGTAAAAAAATAATTTGATCTTAATAGTCATTATAAATTTTTCTTATTTAAAATATGGAATTCATTTTTAGAAATTTCATTCATAAAAGTGGAAGGAATTAATTTAATATAATTCTAGTAGTCCGTTCGACAATGCATGTTTTTAAAATAAAAATGATAAACAGTTTGCTAAGTTTTTATATCCAATTTCAATGTCATTTATGTTTCAATTACCTTAATTTGATTAATTTATAACAATAAAATATAATTAAACTTTTAAACAAAATTTAAATATAATTTAACCTTTCAAAAAATTAGATGAAAATGCAATTTTGAATTAAAATCCTGCATTTTTTCCTATTTATCAAAAAATGATGTTTCTCAGGAAAAATCTCAAAAATATACCCTAATATAATTTATAAATTATAAATTTAAAAAGTAAATTTAAATTATCAAATTAAATTTCTAAATGTATCTAAAATTAATTTCATTATTTCTTAAATAAGGATATTAAAGAACGTTCATTCAAGAAAATGGTTTTTTAAACATAAAAGGTCTTTAACAAAAATCATATCATTCATTATAAATATGATTTTTTATATTAAAAAATTATAAAAAAAATTAAATGTATTTATAACTACTCATATAATTTTTTTTAATGACTATGTTATAATTATCTCATTTAACTAATTATTAAAATAAAATGATGTTTTGTAAAAATATCATTGTTGCTAGTAACGTACGCGAAATCAATGTGGCATGTAACATATGCTGAGTAGATGTTTCATTTATTGCATGTTTAGTTGGTGTCATGTAACATATTCTATGTAATTTCATAGTAAAAGGAATGTTTTACTTGGTGCTTTTCAAGACCTAAATGAAAATTTAATTTCTTAAAAAAAGTCAATAAAACTCGAGGTGGTACAAATACCATCACTTTAACACTACAGTTGGTCCATTCATATTTGGTTCACGTATTCCACCTGAGTGTGGAAAACATATGGGTATAAGAATGAATATCATCATAGAAAGAGTAGAAAATATCTATTCATATGTGGTATTGTGTTTTCATCCTTGGCATGGATCATGGAAATATATAGACATAAATATTGTCACTATAACACTATACATGTTCCATTCATATATGAGACATCATTTCCTCCTCAGTGGGCCTCACTGATCGGTGTAGTCAAGAATACCATCATTGTAACTCTATATTTTCCAATTCACATATGACACATTGTTTTCTCCTATGAATGGACCCTTTATGTGTATAGTTAGAAATATTATCTCTGTAATACTAGATTCAGTCCATTTAGATGTAGATAATTGTTTTTCCTTTGTGTGTCTCTTGGATGGGTATTAATTTCCATTCCATAAACATAACACTAGATTTGGTCTATTCTGATGTGTAGATTATTAGACTCTATGTGAGAATAATCATGAAGAGGAGATTTGGAATGAGAATTATAATTTGAATAAGGGATCAAGCACCCATAAATCACAATTTCATTACGTTTCAATGAATGTATGAACCAATGTGTCAGCATATGATAAGCACCCTAATTTTTTCCTAGGTAAAGGGACCTAGTGAAAATGGATCAACTATTATCGGGATCATATGGTGGACCCCTAGATCATTTTTCCATTTCTTATCCACACATAACTATCTTTTTTGTAATCCTCAAATGGGATAAACATAGTAGGTGGGGACTCATCTTTTTATCAAGCCTCCATTTATGAGTTTTCAACCGAGTGAGTTTTAAAATTTCTTATTTTTCAATTAATCAATTTCTCTAAGTTTTTCAAGAGTAATTCATTGTGAGAGAATAAATAACAATTTTTTGGGATTACCATTTTTTATTTTCAACCCAAATAAAACTATGTTTCTTTCCATTGGTAGTATAAGGTATTTCAAGTGAAATCGAGGTATCAAGTTTTTAATGTAAGAAAACATTGAATAAAAGTGATTCAATCAACATAGAAATATATGTTCAAAAAATTTATTTACATAAATATTCCAATTTAATGAATTAATATAACCTCAAGGAATAGTTTACATAATTTAAAGTTATAGTGTAAGTACCACTAAAGGATAGAGTTTAACTTCATACTGTTATGACCGAAAGGGTGAGGGGATATATATAATATAAAGGGAATGAAATCCCAATAATGAATTTAAAAATCCTTATGACACTAAATTTGAAATCCTCATAGATAGGTGCATGTGGTTTTATTTTCATTATTCTCAGAACATCATGACATGAAATTTCGGGTCATGTAAATAGAACCAACTAGGAATATCTATAGTAGAATGTCATACTCAATCCTTGAATATGTGTATGATTCACATATATATAAAATTGAGGGTATTAAATCCTATTGAATAATATTATTTTTTAGAAACTAAATCACAACTCATCAAATTTTAATCAAATATCTTGATAATGGGTAAACATATGTGTATAACTTTCTAACACATTCAAAAGATAGGTTATATTGCTATGTTTTTAGGATATACAAGGATTACATGACCTTCTCCACTAGAGGAAGATGCCTCAAGTAGGAAGTTTATACTATGTTTGAAAATGTAGTTCTATATTAAAGGTGTTTATTCATAACCAATAGAAGTGTCCTTCATAACAAAATAGAATCATCCCCAATAGTTGATGAATGGTTTACAAATATTAATATACCTAACTAATAAAGTAGGTTTATGTATGGGAGGGTACTCAAGAAGTGTTTCTGAAACCCTTATTTTACTCTAAATTATCATTCACATAGATTTGGTGAATGAAGTTGTGGAATACAACATTTCTTACATATTCCTGGTCTAGTGGATTTAATAAGAATTATATGGATTTTTCTAGGTCTATTTAATGAGACCTATAGATTTTTTCCTTATAGTATTTTCACAATAACATTTTTTTATCATAAAATGTGTCACCTAGAGAGTGGAGACTGAAACTTTTTTCCCCATGACCCAAAAAATCTTTTTAATGATAATATTTTCATATTTTCGATTTTTATTTTTAATGATCAATCATTCCAAACCATTTTGGGGCTGAATTTCAATGTCATATATATTTGACAGAAATATTTTGTGGGTTTAAGGTTATACAACCCTAACCAATAGGTAGAACATACTACATAATAAGGGAAAGGGAAACCCCAATATGAATGGAGGGACTTATATTTCTACAAACTATCTTAAAGTAGTCTACATAGATTGTGTCAATAGTTAATACACTAAAGAATAATATACTCCAACTAAAGTGAGAACAAAAAAAAATACCTTTATAAATGGAAGCACACTATTAATGTAGACTATATCTAGGAAATTCCCATATTATAAGGTCATGGAACATGGACCACTAAAATTTGAATTTTATATTTCATTTACATTTTCAATAAATAGGTGAGGGTGTCTATATAGAAAGAGATAGTCCAAAATCCAATTTAAATTGAAAGGATCAAGTATTTTTCAAACCATCTCTAAATCGGGTTCCCATAGTTTAAGGTCATATTTCATAGATAATTTTGGATGAAATTTTTGCTCACACATCGTTGGACAAAAGTTTGAGATAACCTATATTGTAAAGGGATAGATATACAGGAATTGAATTTAGGGAACCCTTTACCTTTACAGACTATTGCACTTGATTTCGCATAATTTAATTTCTTGGTGACTAGAATGTTAATGGGGTGTTATATGATAACTCACTTGGGTAATTAACTCTGCGAACATCATGACACAATTTAATGAGGGATTAAAATGATGTAAATCAGGATCTTAATTATTTGAGTCTTGATTTTTTTATGGTAAGACTATTCCAAGGATGTACTACGAGAAAAATAAAATAATGGGTTCCATAGTAACATATTGAAAGGATATGGATATTAGAGGAAATTCTACTTAACATAAAGATGCTTCTGTTTATTAGGCCCAAATATGGTGGAACCAAAGAGAAATACCTAACAGAGGTTCCCCTTTTTCTTTAATACACTTATTTTAATAGCAGTAGAATGTTTATGGTTATTCAAGAACTTAAAGAGTGAAGTGTGATATACATATGGAAACGTCAAAGTAATGTTCAAAACATTCTACTCCTAAAATACCAAGATTCTGTTATTTAGGGATGATAAAGGATTGGATATGGATGATTAATTATGTCATGTTATAATATATATATATATATATATAATAGGAGTATCTCATTTTTGTATTAGTTGGAAAAAAACATATTATACACGGTTTCATGTAGTATAATTCTCTAGTACATAGAAAAATATAAATTTAGGGAACCCAAACACAAGTAATTTTTTGGAAAATGGTTCATTTTTACCCATCATGGGGTCCTGTGTGTCATGAATCCTTACATAGGTTTGTATCTCAAGTTGAAAAGGTCGGTTAAGTAAAATGGACCACTCTAATAACATTATGTTCATTCATAATAGACCGTATTCTGTGTTATTTTTTGTCATATGACAAAGGAGAATGTTTTTCAGTATAGGTTAATATGATGCATACAAGTTCTATACAATTTAATTTCATGTGACAAGGAAATTTTCGAATCCCACAAAAGACAATAGAAACGTTATTTAGGGCATCGTTCAAGTCATATTAAATATAAACAATGATGGATGGAGAATAAAATGTGACAATACTGATAATATACAAATAAAAAAAGATTATGTCGATAAAGTTATTCTAATAGAATATGTCAATGTATTAACGAACTCAATTCAAATGGATATTATATAGATAAGGCTTTTTAAAAAGAGGTTGGAGTTTAATATTCATCCTAAACCGATGAATAGGGATTTATGTTTTGGTGTGTATCTTGCTTCAATTTGTCTCTTATGCACAAAGATATGGCCACATAGGGTGGGTCTCCCTAAACTATTTAACCTCCTATATGATGAACCATACGTCATTTAGTCTATCATTATATGAAATGGACGAATATGTAGTTCCATATCATGCTACGTGGACTTGTATGTCAATTAGTTAAAGGACATATCACTAGGACCTGAAAAATTCAAAACATTTTTACATATTATATTATATAAAACCATATATCTAATATATTATGATGATATAGAACATTTATAGTATGATATGGATTTATTTTGTAACAGTTTTCATATATATTATTGGGGATTTTACTGATTTTTATTTTCAAACAATTCCACAATGGAGGAATGTTGAATGTTGTTCAATACGTTGACAATATAATTCAATAAATATTATTATAAAAATGATCATTTTTTACTTAAATGTTGAAATTTTTTTATTTTAATTTATATAAATTTTGAGAACAAACATGTCATGTGATTGTGTGATCCTTAAATATAGTATATTTTGGGTGAGAATTTGAGGTTTGGGGTGGTTGGACTTAATGCTTTCATGTTCCATGGTATTATTTTTACTATAAAATTTTTAAACATCTTCTAATTATTATATATTTTATTGATGATATTTTTTGGGAAACTCATTATGTGTTTAAATAATTAATCATTGATCATATTAATATTTTATCATTCTCCCTCTATATTATTTTCACAATCCTTAATGTTTTTTAGTGGATTTGAGTATTTTGTATAAAGATTGGATACATTTTACAAATCATAATTTCTATCTATCATAATACTAACATAAGAATATTCTAAAGGTATCACATATTTAGTTTTTTAATAGATACTATATAGATAATTTATGTTGAGGTCCTTATAGATTTTTTCTCCCACATTCATGCACTAAAATTTTCTATAGGAATTTTGAAAGTAGTACGAATCTAATTTTATACACAGATAATTTTCTTTCTTATTTCCAAATAGTAGTAGAATGTAGTAAAATTTTCAAAGTAGTACCCATTAGTAAAAAACTAGGTACATTTTCACAAAGGTATTGTTAAAAGGGCGTGGTACCAAATCCATTTTTTAGTGACATGTATGCTATATATTTTATTCTCTTGATCAATCAATGATATGTCCTCAACATGAAAAATCGGAATCTATCTATGGTTGTGTATAGTATGAGAATCTTCAAGCTAGTAAATATGGATCACTAGATAAATTTATTAATGGAGGATTACCTGATCCTAGATCTGAGTCATTAGGTCATTGTTTTTTTTATGATGACCAACCGGGTTTAGAGAAACAGTTGAATGATATAATAGATCCATTGAAAAATAAATGGTTCTAATTTGAATATGAATTTCATAATAAATGTAGAAGTGTTATAAATATGATCACTAATTCAATAATAGAATTGATGTAAACAAAGAAAAATGATTCATGTATTCCTTCAACTATGAATTAAATATAACAACAAAGAACATTTTTTTTATGTGCAAGCATTTATAAGGAACAAAAAGTAGTTGTTTCTACTCATTAAACTGATGATGGAGATTTTTAGTTATCTAATGCGGTTGATTAATAACTACACTAGACTGAATATCATATTCTTGTATATTTTCATTAGTGAATTTTTAGCCGTTTGAATATGGGGATTTGTATTGAGGTTTGGGGTTTTGGACTTGTGTAACTATAGTAATGTGATTTTGGAATAAGTACAAAGATATATAAACCCAAATTGGGAAGTTGAATTATGTTAATCATTTTTTATGCAAGAAGGATGATCTAAAAAGGTGGAATTTGACTGATAAAAAGTCATAATTTTTCAATTATGTCACTGATTAACTCATAATAAAGATGATGTAGTTCCATCATCAAAACTCATTTGTTGACTAATATTTTATCCATTTGATGGTGGAGATAAGGTTAATGTTGGAATTTATTGATATTCCCTTGAGAAAAAAATTCTAACTAGATGATAGGGACAATTGAAATATTTATTGAGTCTGGAATGTCATCATTTTACTGAAGAAAAAAGTTTGAAAAATAATAAAAAAAAATCTAATTATGAAAATGGACCAAAAGGTTATAAAATAGGCTTCTATTTAAATCAATAAAAACATTATTTTTTTCAAACACATTATGTTATTACAAGATGAGAGACTCATAAAGAGAGGAGTAGTAGAAAATTCATAAATAAATAAAGAAAGTGGAGTTATGGTGCTATAAGTAGCGTATTATCTCATCCAAGAGAAAAATATAAAGTGGAGACACCTAATCTTATTATTCATTGTTTTTTTCTTAAATTTTAATCCTAATATTTCTTTATTTCATAATTATTATTGGTTAAACATTTACTGAGTGGAAAAATAATTTTACTATAGTGACCTATGATTTTCATTCATGAATATTACATATTTTAAATGATCATTTTACACAATAAAAAAGTATATGCCCAAGGAGCATAATGGTTTAGTGCTTTTGTCAAAATGGAACAAAATTTTCAAAATTGGTGAAATATCATCAATATCTCCAATAAATATATTCCACTTTAGTACTCATTACAAACATACACTAATTAAAACCATTCATAAAAACCTATAGAAAGATAACATAAGAAAGGGTGACCTAGGATACTTAGTAAGGTAATAAAGGGAGTTAGGTAAGTATTTTATGAACATAACGGTATGATAATATGAGAATGAAAATTTTAAATCAGAACCTTCATATCAAAGATCAAAATCTTGAATCAAGGCATAAATATTGGTAGTTCATAATTCATGAATCATAATGAAATAAAATAAAAAGATCCATAAAATCATAACATTTTCATAAGGCATAGAATTTTTTTCAAACACATAATCATATAAAATCATTTCTGTATTGGTCATGACTCACTTCCTAGGCCATAATAGTAGAAAAAATCCATTATAATACTAATTTCACTCTTCATTCCATCCCTTGCTTACTGTACCAGGTTTACTCCCCATTATAAACATGTATTACTATATCAGGTTCACTTCTTATTCCATCCATGTCTTACTATACTAGGTTTGCTCCCAATTCTAGAAATTTCTATCTGATGAGATATATAAATATTTACCCGATACATTAGACTTAGATTTTTGTCCCCCACATCACATAATGAAATCATGAATATATGTGCAATGAGATCATAAACATTCATCATATCGTAACTAAGGAAATGAAATGGGTGTCATAAAAAATAATCATATTCTTACCTATGGAAAGGAGATTTCAAATCATTTGATCAAAAAATAACCTTTGAAAATAATAATATTTCATTATGTTTTTATCATGGTATAGCCCATGTTTGTGAAGTAGGTTTCATAAACATCATTCCACCAAAACATAAACCATTAAATGGAATGGTGTTAATGTTCTTCTTGGATCATATCCCCTGTAATTCAAATGGAACAAGAATAGATGTCATCATATATGGAAATTAAATTTGAAAGATCATATAAAACATTTCCTGAGAAAAATATCCTTTCCACATCGAGAAAAACGTTTTTAAAAATATAACATTCTAAAAACGGTTTTCATTGAAAATAACTTTGAAAACATATAATGTAATCTTTTAAAACAATTTAAAACCCTTTTTCAAACATTAAACATTTTAAAATTCCTTTTATTTAAAAATAATCTATGAAATATATAAAAAAAGATTTGAAAAACATTAAAATCATTTTTTAAAAACATAAATTTTTTTTAAATCTTTTTATTTTAAAATAAACGTAAATTACCTTTTAAAATTTTGAAAAATAATTTTATAAAACATGGTTTTTGAAAAAAAAATATTTTCAAACGTATAGATATACAAATATAGATTTTCATAAAAACATTTTATAAATAATATCACATAAAAAAATGTGGAAACATTGTACCATTACTTAAATATATCATGAATATTTGAATAATAATTACAAACATGAAAATTTTTGTGATATAAATCATAATATTTTATCATTAAAATAATAATCATAAATAATCTTGATAAAATTTGAGATTGTAAAGTAAACCCATAACCACATTGGTAACCTTGAATCACAAAACCCATGAAGGAATAGCATGAAATTGAACATAAAATTTTATGAGGATAGATAAATTCATCATATTACATTTAAAAGGGTCTATATAAACTCCCCATGAAATAATATAGGTGAATATAATGACATACGTATCAAAGAAGTCAAATTGAGAAAAAATACTTTACCGATTTCTTATATTTCAAAATGTAAACCAAAAGAAAGATATATTCTCAAATATATAATTAAATACCATTAAATGTTAGTATAATCATCATAAACTAAATACATATGAAGTATATACACCTCATAGAACAATGTGGTAGTGAATATAGCATGTGTCTCACAAGAGTAAAAAATGGGAAAGAAGTAACTTAATACTTGGGTATCTTTTGAATCCTAATATCACATAAAATAATAACATAAATGTAAACATTACATAAAATTAAATTAGTTATATTTATGATATAAAATTTCATAGGTCAGTATATACACCACTAAAACCAAACTAAAGGTGAATATGTCATAATTCTCACAGAAATAAAAGTGAGATTAGAAATCTCTTACCTTAGGTCTTAATTTCCATTGTATTCATTAAAACATACTATGTAATAAATATAATTTTATTATAAATATATTTAAGAAAAAAATTTATATATATCATGACATATATGATTTTATTATGAACTTATACTACACATTATTCAACAATTTCATGTTAAAGTTATGTTTCGAGAAATAATCGCTTTGTTTTTTGTATATGTTTTGATATGTCATATTTTTTATTCATAATACATTTATAAAGACTTTATAATCTCAATAACTATAATAATTATATAAATATAATATATAATAATTATATATGTACTTATAGAAACCCATAAAATATTTTTATAGGAAATGAAAAACATCGTTCATAGAGACAGTAGGTCACACATACACATGAATATTGTTTTTCATTTTCTTGTTGGGTTGTAAAAAAATATTTATTGTATCATTAAAAAATCATTTTTATGTCATATATATCAAAAAAAAATTATTAAACACAACATTAATATATTCCATGTATAGCATGAACAAATCAAATCACTTCATGAAGCAGTAGTCCATTGTACACATGAGCGACATTATCGTATTTCCACAAATGGATTTCAAGAATTTATGTGTGATATAACAATTAAATAATAATAAGGAAATCATAAATATCTTATATATTATATATAATCAAAAAATCCCTCATTATTTCTAACCATTAAATATGGTAACAGAAAAATGAATGACAGTGGTTCGTGAGGCGGTTGTCCACCATATACACAAATGATGATTTCATAACCCATTTGATCGAAGTGTGTGTATAGTTTAAGGTCATACATATAACATAAAAAATATAATTATATTTGAGATAATTATTACATTATATCATCATGTTTTAATAATAATTGAAGGGATGGAGGAAGAAAAAAAATATAAATAATCATTAATGAATGTTGTCTCTTCTTCAGGTAACCTCTTTAGGCTAGCATCGAATCCTTTCATGGTTGCATTTATGCATTAAATAAAGATTATATGATGAAAAAAATGTAATTTTTATGTGATTTTGGTAGATCTTGGTCATGCCAAATGGGTTCAGAGGTGTGAATATGTTAATGGAGTGAGTTTCTTTTTATAGTTGAGGAGGTGTGGCATTCTTGTAAATACTCAAAATTATTCCCTATTGGGAGGTCAATATTACTTCATGTGGATCAAAAATTTATAAATAATAGGGTGGGTATTTAATGGTATATACATACTATAAAAAAATAAAAACACATTTATTATACATTTGGTACTTTTACTCCTATGTTTTCTTATTTTTTTTATTTTAGTTATTCACTAAGAAAACTAGTTTTCAAAACTAAGTAATTTATCTTTTAAGACAAAAATAAAATGATCGTCACAAGATAATTTTAAACCAATGATTATAAATATTAAAATATAATTCATAATGTATAAATCCTATGTGTGTGGTAAATTAATTTTAACACAAACTCACATACTGCGCAAAAACACAACATTAAGAGTAACCGTGCAAAAAAGAGTTTTTTATTGTTTTAGGGTCTATATATTTATTATAAAAGAAAAATTAAAACATGAATGGTCCATATTTTTTATTTATTATCATTTACACATTTTTTTTATAATATAGGATTTATATTAATTTTAATAAATTTAATAAAATATAATTTATCATAAAATAAAATTAATTTCAATTTTGACATTATCCATTTAAATTGAATTAAAAAAATAAAAATATGGAATCAAAATTTATTATTTTAAAACCAATATAACATGTTATATTCATCTAAAAATAATTTAACATAATAATTAATTCAATTTACTTCGCTTTTAATATTTTTAGTATTACTTATTTTATTTAATTATCACCAAAATAATTAATGTGTTGGTGTTTCTCACGAATTTAAATTTATCATTTCTTCTAAAAATAAAATAAAATAAATAATAATGGTAAAAAGTTTCAATTTCAAAATCATATATATTTATTTATATATCCTAACATATGTTTTTTTTCTTATCCCAAGTCTTTATAAATATTAAAAGTATAATTAATATTTATTTGTCTTTTTCTTTACTTAACTTATTATATGAGCCAAATTCAAAAGAAATTGTAAAATAATTTCTATATTTCAAATAAATTGATTTCAAAGATCTGAATAAACTAATTCAATAAAATAAATGTAATCTTTAATGTTATTTTCACACTTATCATTCAATTTTAACCTTCGGTAAATCCATTTTTACCTTAATTGTGGTAATTAATTTTTACTGCATTCATCACTCAATTTGGTAAAAAATTAATTTAACCATATTATAAATTAAATATTATTATTATTAAAATGATTAAAACAATTTTCCCTAATAAAATTTACAAAATAAGAAAAAATTAATTTAAAATTACATTCACATAAGTTATGAGAAATTGGGTTTTTAAAGTTTAAATGATCAAAAGTTTAAAATGTCTATATATCTAAATTCAATATGAAATATATTAAAATGATATAAATTATGTTAATTTATACAAAATTTAACTCATAATATTTTAAACCCATTTCAAAATATTATTTAATATTATATGTTATTTAAATAAAATGTTATTTTAAAAAAATTATGTATTTTCACTATTCATAAAAATGAAACATTTTAGAAAAATACCAACAATTAACAATATTATAATTTTGATATTAGTATTTAAAAGATGATTATTATTTTATCAAACTCATTTTATAAAATTACAAAAAAAATGAAATAAGTGCACCATAAAAACGTGACAAAGTAACCTTCGAGAAAAAACGGTTTTTAAGCATAAAATTGGATTTTTTTTTTGTCTTTGGTCTATAGAAGATATAATATGAATGTTAAACTCTTTATTTAATATATATAATATATTATTTTTATTAAAATATTTAACCAAAATTTATTTGGATAATTTAATTGAATAAAGCACACTTTTTTACATAGAAATAGTTTTTCAAAGAAAGGATTCGTTTTCTTTTCAAAAGGGTTCTTATTTTAATTTATAATTAATTAGTAACAAAATAATTTATTGTATGTACATTTTTAAACCATATTTTATTAATTTATTTCATCCTATTCATAACCATCATCAAATGTCTAGGTCATAACTATCATATTAAAAAAAATATTTTTATAGTGTGATGTGTTTCATTAAAACTCAGTGGTGCAGGTAACAGAAGCTGAACTCAGAATTGTGTATAACATAGACAATACATAGTGTAGTGTGTACTTAAATCTAAAATAGTTATTTCATGTAGCTCAAACTTCACTATGTGTTATTTTCAATTAAAACAATAAACTAATTTTATTTTATTCATAAAAAATTGATTCATAAAAACTCAAGGTGTTACATTCTTCCCCAAAAAAATTATGACCTCTAAATTCATCTAGCACATCAAGGATAAAATTTTGATATTTACTTTCTTAAAAAACCGCATCATATAAATGGTTAATAAAATATTATCAGGAAAAACAGAAAAGTGATGCTTGAAGGTTATCTAGAATAACAAATACTATGTTTCCAAATAAGAGAACATAGGTGGGAAGTGAAAAAGTGGGAATAAAAGAGAAACCTAACACCAAAATAATGATAGTGAGAGATAATGAACATTTTCAGTAGAAAGTTAATGATTAGAAACCCATAAACCAAAGAGACATGAAAAACATCATTGATATCATAAAAATGAAGATAATTGGACAATATTTTATTTCAAGTACCTTTTCCTAAACTGAAATTTTTTCCAAAGAAGATATACTTATTTGATTTAATTCTATTTAATATTTAAAATTTCACCATGTGGTTATGAATTGATCAATTTCCACTTCATCATTTAGTCCTATAAATAAAGGTGAGTTTTTCATTATTGAATCACAAACAAATCATAAAATCTATAAATATAATAATAATTAATTCTTTCAATAATTTTTTATCATAAAAAACTAAATAGTTTACATAGGTCATCTAATATTCGTAAATCTTCATATGTATAAATGATGCATTAATCTAAAAAACCTCATTAAAATTTCAGCATATACTATTTCAGAAATGGTGAACCTTTCAACCCTTGAAAGATATGAAAATCAAAAACATTTGAATAAATGTCAATAAATTTTTCAAAATCATATTCACATTTATCCTCCATATATCATAAAGTACCTCTTGATTTTTACATGCCAAACATGTTAATACCATCATCATTTATTTTTTGGAAACATGTTAATAAATCGAATCACTATAAAACAATATTAAGGATATATATTCTTCATCATTCATTTCATTAAACATGGATTATCAGATATATTCTTTAAATAGAAAAATTATGTAAACTTAATTCAAGATTGAAAATATCACTTTGTCAATAAATCATTAATTCATTATGTGTTAATCAGTACTATCCAATTTAATTTAACCAAATAAATCATCTCTTTTTCTCAACATAATTATCTCAATATCAAGAACAAATAAAGTCTTATATTTACTTAAATTATGTGTTTTCCATTAATATCCCCCAACAATTAAATAAATTTTTCATTCTATCAAAATTATTTAAATTATAATTTCAAATACTTAATGAAAAACTTATATTGAGAAATACATATATATTTCTTGATTTTTATAACATAATATTTAAATTCCTAATCATAAATACATCATTCATCCCACTTAATTCTCAAAACGTTCACTAAGATTTTTTGTCTTATTCATTAACAATTCTTTCCTTTCACATGCCATTTGTAGTTTCTTCATCATCAGTAATATAACCATTACCCATACTATCTTGTATATTTTTTTCAAAAACATAATCCTAAAGACATAAATGTTCACAATGACCATAGTTTCCACACTGAAATCATTCATCCATTGACAATACATTAGTAAGACTAAAATTATCATCCATTGCATTAACTGAACCCTTCATTTTTCCTTTTCAGTTACATTCTTTGTGTCCTAATTTTCCATAGTCAAAATAACTTTATGTTTCTATAAGACATGAACTTAGGGGTTACTTCCCACATTCATAAAATTTAGAAAACTGAATATTCTTTTCTATATGGTATCCACTTCCAAAAATATCAATGAACTATTTCTGTGTATTCATTTAATATTCTAATTCTTTGTTAAGGTGTACATTATTAATCACATTTCATGAATATTGATTAGGAATAATCACAACATCCTTCACTCCATTCATCATCTCCTTTGACTTCTCATCAAAAAACTATCCATCGCAATCAATGTTAGTCCAGATCCTTCTAGTTCCCTCCATTGACTAAAACTAGAAGTATTAGTGTGTGAAACACTTATCATAGATTAAAACCATATAATCAAGAAATATCACTTATATGATGTCTAAATCATGACACCTTCTTCAAAATCTGTGACACATTAGGCATATTGTCAAGACCAAACCCAGTGGGGTTCGAACCACAACTACCCCAATCTTTCCTCCATTGGATAGGGGTTGTTAACCATTGTAAAAGGAAAAGTAAAAATATGGACGAATTTTCTTGTGTACTTTCATAGCCATATAGTTAAAAAAGTAAAGAGGAATAAAAAATAAAGATGAAAAATACTGGGGGAACAACCATGCATGTAAAACCTCTTATTAGTAAAAAATTTTGGTAGTGTGATACTGAAAGTAAAAAAGTGAAAAAATACATGACCAAATAGAAATATTGCCCAACCTGAGAGAACTATAAAGTATAGAAAAAGTATTGAGAGACCCAAATACTGATCACCAAACTATAACCACCAAACATGGACTATGGAAGCAAGTATCCCTAAGATTTTCTATAATCACTGCTCACATGTCCTGTGTATGCATAGAACATGAAATGTTCGGGTAAATCCCATGCATGAGTGGCTATATACATACCCATTAGGACACCCAAAAATCTAAAGGGAGAGTAGTAAGAGACATAATTGGAATAGACAGAAAAAGGGAAATAGTGAACAAAATTTATCTCAACAAAAAAAACAAAATATTAATTAACCTCATCCAAGCACAAGGGGATCAACACGGTGAGTTGTACTACACGTTGAGTCTTTTCCAACTATGGAGGATAGTAACATCATCCAACCGCGACAAGATAAACGTGGAAATAATGTGGCATGGCATGTACATCCTCACAACCCATGAAAGGTTAGTAACAAAATCAAAAGGTATGGATAAAGTTTTGTGTGTGTGTGTGTTTATATATATTATTACTAAATGAATCATAAAAAGGAGAGAAAGAGGATATCCATATCACATCCTACCTCAGGAAAAGAGACACCATTATTTCTAGAAGTTCCATCAATGACTCCCATCATCTCATGTGCTTATCCTGAAGTAACCAAGTAGAGGACCCATGTCCCATCACTAGGAATCACAATCAAGGGGGGAGAATTTCTTTGTACAGTACCAACACCATATACTGATAGTGGGATTCTACTCTGCGTCAGTATGAAAAATATGTAGGACTTGTTCCCTAGATTTACATGGGTGTACCACCTCCATGGATAGAGGAACCAATCCCTAGTACATTATGGGGGTACCTTCTATATCTTCACAATGAGTATGGAGTATCCATGCTCTAACACAACATGGGAGTACCATTTATATGGATAGAGTACCTATTACTAGGTACCACATTGGAGTCTCGTCTCAATCTGCACAATGTGCATGGAGGACCCATACCCTGATGCAACATGGGAGTACTATATCTATAGATAGAGGAACCACACCCTAGTATAACATCGGAGTATAAACTATATCTCTACAATGAATATGGAGGACTTGTTCCCTGATGTGATAGGTGAGTAACATCTCCATTGATAAAGGACCTACACAATAGTGCCAAAGTGTAGTACCATCTCTATCTGCACAACAAGTATGGAGGACCAGAGCCCTGATGTGATAGGGGAGTATCGTATCCATGGATACCAGACCAGTACCATGGTATGAAAGTGGAGTATCCTCTCTATCTGCACTATTATTTTGGAGGTATCATGCCTTCAGGTGAAAAAGGAGTATCATATCCATGGATAGAGAATATGCTCCACAATACGATAGTGGAGTACCGTCTCTATCTATACAATGAGTATGGACGAATCGATCCCTGATGAGAAAGGGGAGTATTATATCCATGGATAAAAGACCCGAACCCTGGTGCCATGTAAAGACCCAAATTTTTCCATGTATTTTTTTTATTATATGGGAATTTTATGACTCTGCAAAAATTGGTGGCGCATGATTTCGAGGCTCGATGTGCCCCGAATGAATTTTTGAACATATTTTAGGGTTCATTCTGTAAATGCTAGAGTAGTGTTTTGTAAATTTTGAACCAATGATTGATATTTAAATTTGAGGACATCGTTTAACTCACAGCACCGATATTTTCTTAAGGAGACCTAATCCTTGACCGTAGTAGGACTAAGGTGGGAAATTAGTTTTCAGAATTTTCATGGGGGAAAACAGAATAAACATTCTTTATTTTATTTTTGAAATTGAAACCACCCATTTTGATTTTGGTGGTGAGGACCACCCCAACCCCTCTTAATATGAAGTTAGCTCTTGGAATTACCCCTAGTTAATGTGAAACTTCAATTTAATTAATTTTCCATCTTTAATTAAATTAATAAACTGAATTTATTAAGTTAGCACCTCACCTTGCTTAAGGATGGAAAATATGTGGGAAAAAGAGGAGGGTTTTGGGAGATCTTGTGGAGAACTTTTGGAGGGTCATATTCCAACTAAGAACCACACCCAATTAAGAACAAGGACGACACAGAATCCCGAACTAGAGATTTGTTGAGGGAGCAACAAATGCTGTAATCCCCTTCACCAACTTCATCTCCTTCCTCGCGACATCTCCAACAAACATCAGGGTAGGGGTTTTGATTTAATGTATGATTAAATCTATTTGTTGATTCGATATATTCTGGATTCAAAATTATGATATCCAAACAAACATGGCCATCATTACACATTTATACCTTGATCCTATTTTCATTCGTTATTCGTGCATTCTTCCTACTATCTATGACAAGAAATAATTAAGCATGCTGGAAACTCAAAGTTTCATAGAGCACAACATGTGGACATGGAGCCCTCGACCTGAGGATCAAAAGTATGTGGTCATAATATTTTTTTAACTTTGAATGAAGTTTCAGTGACCCATGGAAGAGGAGGGTGGCCAGTAATAGACCGGTCGTGGTTCGAACAGGAGGCGGTGGAGGTAGGTCGGTGCATCTCTGCACCACCGGATGAGCAGGAGGTCGTGGCATGTCGGTTGCGGAAATGTAGGGTGGTGGTCGGCATCCGGCCGTTTATGTGGCAGAGCGGTGACACACGTCTATGCTGCTAGAGTAGGAGGACACGTCCGTTCAGCTGCGGTAGAGGCCGGAGGGTGGTCGACACCTGGCCGGTCGCAAGTGGAGCTGTGGCACGCGTCTACACTGCTGGGAGGAGGACCATTTGGTTGTTTCAGTCGGCCTCATCACACCGAGTAGGAACGCCAACTCATCATGGCTGATAGTAGGGTGAAAGAATGCTCTGTTGGACCATTTGAGTAAACTAAGGGGTGCCTCACCCCAGGTTTTGGCTAGGACGGACCCCGCCATAGTGATCTACACGACCATGGACTACACCTCAGGCTGCTCCATGGGGCCACGCCCAGCGGCCCTGGCCCGGACGCCCACTTCATGTGTTGGGTCAGACCATGGCCTAGCGGACCAGGCCCTCCGCACCCCAGGCCAACCAGGCCTGACCCGGACCGGGTCGGGTTGACCCAAACTGGGTCGGGTCAGCCCTGACCTGGTCGGGCTGGGTCAGACCGGACCCGGGAACATCTAGAACCAGTTTCACCTTTTGGCCATAACTTGTGATTCAGGCGTCCATTAAAAAACCATCTGTGGTGCCGGAATCCATAGATCGAGATGGTACTTTTTTTATACTCCAATTGAGTTTTGGGATAAAGATGGAGTATGAACGGGTTGGATCGAACCCAAATCCAACCGGGCCCTCTGAATGGAAACGCTAATAACTTACAGACCGAGCATCTGATTGACGCATCGTCTATTGTGTTGGGTCCTTTATGATGTGAAGGACATTTGGGATACTTCTTCGTGGAACTTCATATCAGTTAAGGTTCGACCAATGGCTTGAGTAATAGTTCTCCCAAATGTGCTATTAGCGGGAATCGAGTGGCTGGCAGTGAGGCGGAGGTTGGAGAAAGATCATACAGAGGTTAGTACTGAGCGATATTGTGTAGGTCAGCACCGATCTTGTGTGGGTCAGATCCTGTGTGGGTAAGAGCTAAGAGATCTTATGTGGGTCAGCGCATACCGATCTTGTGTGGGTCAGATCCTGTGTGTGTCAGCGCTCAACGATCCTTTGTGGGTTTGCGCATAACGATCCTATGTGGGTCAGATCCTATATGGGTCATTGTGGGGGTTAGTACCTATTGATCATGTGTGGGTTAGACTCTATATAATCTTTTGTAGTACGTCTTGACAGAATAAGATGATTAGCTTCTCTATTGATCATCTGTACTTCTATAATTCACTTATACCTGGTGTGAGGTGAGTCTTTACCTTGGTGTTATTCTTCTATGTGGCATACCTTTGTGTTATTTGCCTTTGTGGTGTTACCTTTGTGTTATTCTTTCCTTCATGGAATAGTTGAACTTTGGGCTAATGAGTTGGGCCTTGTGTTTCGTCATGAATGATATGGGTATACTTGTTAACTTAGGTATATGTATGGGAATATACCGAAGTAGGGTGGACTGTTGTTTCCATGCTTTGTGGTTTATCATTTTTGAATTTTGAGAGACCTGTAGGGGGTCTCGTGGTCCCTACTAAGTACTATTATACTCACCCCTACATAGGATTTTCCCGCACCTTTTTGTGTCTTGTGCAGACAATAGAAAATGTTGACTGAGGACGGGGGTACCAGGACTAGAGGCTGCTCGGAGGTGGACCTAAGATGTGGCATACCACAGATACGATCATTTGAGAGATATACCTGCACTTCATGTAGGATCCTTTGTGGGTGTTCGTAGGAGCTTTTTTCAGTTTTACTTTTTCTTTCCAGTTTTACTTTTACATTCCATTTGGGCTTTTATTCTATCACCCTTTACTTATTGTGCTCAATCCTTTTACTATATAGTTTACTTGGTGATTATATCATGATGGGTTCTTGGTTTTGTGATATTACAGGTTATAAAGGCAATGCCTTCCTGGTTTTAGGGATATGACTATCTGGTGTTGTCGCCAACCCCTGGCCTATGGATGGTGGGTTTGGGGTAGTCACGGGAGGGGCCCCAGGGGACGGGTCGTGACAAATTGTTATTAGTAGAGTTCGGTTCTACCGAATAACTAGAACTCTGATATTTTGACTCGACAATAGTGTTAAGTGTAATGAGTGTGGTATTCAGTTTGGGGAGTCCAGTGTAGGTGCAGTGGACGATATATCCATACACCATGACCCTGAGTTCTGATTTCTGACTCAACGCACGAAAAAATTTATCGTGTTAGTGTCTTTGAAAATTTTTCTTTGTAAACACTTTGATTCATCTCACTAGGTATAACTTATTGACAATTGTGCACTTCTTTATTTTCATGATTCCTCCACATAGACAACCAGCCAGGGTTCTGGGTAGAGTACATGATGACAGCCCACCAAGCAATGATTCTTCGATGCAGGTCCCCCTTACAATAGTTTTACCATTAGGTGGGGTACCAGCAGCACCACTACCCTTTGGGCAGCCGATGCCACCAGCCCCAATAGTAGAGGGTGCACAGTGCTTGATCATGTTTCACGAGTTTCAGGTGATCTCATGGTGATCCTTGCCGCCAGTCTTCTTCAGGCAGCATCAGACATATGGTGGAGATTGATTCTTCATGTTCATGATGAGGTGGCTCTCATCTAGGAAGACTTCAAGAGCCTTTTCAGGGAAGATTTCATCCAAGAGACTCTACTCTCAGTATATATACAAGAGCTTATCTACTTGTAGCAAGGTAGCATGACTGTAGCTCAGTATTCGGCGAGGTTCACTGACCTCTCGCGCTACTCCATTGACATGGTGTGGGACCCTTTATTCAGGTCCTGGAACTTCGGGCATGGGAACATATAGGATATTAGATATTCTAGGTTTCTCTAAGCATCCTAATGAAGGAGGGGGTGTTAGAGCAAGCACTCTTAGTGGAGAGCTTCCTTGTTGAGCAGACACTGGCAGCGAGACCCAACATCGGATGACACGTAGCAGATACATCGGCAGCTGGCAAGAGACTGATAACGCAAAGGTCCAAGAGGACTAGACATATAGGTGGACGACCATAAAATAGAGGGTCAATGGTGCAGGGTTCTCAAGATAGAGAAGGACAGGCGAGGATCAGGTAGTGTTACTCATACAGTGGGCAGGGTCACATGGCTCGCGACTGCCCGACCCAATGTATAGATGACCAACAGACAATCAAAGGACCACCTTGGTAGAGGTGAAGATTCGAACGAGGATTCCCACAAGTAGGAGGCAGACGTGGTAGAGGAGCAGTCCATGTAGGAGGTGGTTGGTTGTGATTTGAGGTTCTACCACCACCACCTCCAGGTGGTCTACACCAACTATAGGGAGTAGGTGGATAGGGGAGATCTCAGCTCTAGGCAGTTGAGGCTTAGGGCCACGGTGCTCCAGAGATGATACGAGGTACAATATGTGTCTAATCCACCTTAGCTTCAGTACTTATAGACATGATTCTGAGTCGTTATTTTGTTGCCATGACCCTCATTTGAAACTCAGAGATACCGGTGAAGTCGTTGGATCGATCCTTATGGCTAAGGACACCTGCGATAGTGTATTCGATGATTACACACTGGTTCTAGCAGTGTGAGCTTATTCTAGGAGGTGAGAGCTTCAGCTGGGATCTTCTAGTAGTGGCATTAAGGCATTACGATGTCATCTTGGGTATGGACTGGTTATCTACAATCCATGATCAGATCAACTTTAATAGGCACAAAGTGTGGTGTGTCCGCACGGACAGGACTGGGTATTCCTTCATCGGTGATAAGGGAACCTTTGTAGCACAAGATGGACTTACTTGGAGGAGGGTGAAGCTGATCACACATCAGTTGGATAGCCTTACCCTTGGAGTGGTTGATGTTGATAGTCCAAGTGATCCTGTAGTGGTGGACCAGTAAAGAAATGTTTTTCCAGATGATGTTTGGGGTCTACCTCCTCACAGAGAATTTGAATTTGACATCAACTTGTACCTCGATACCACACTGATATCTACTCCAGCATATCTGATGGCTCCCACAGAGCTTTGAGAGCTGCGAGTAATGCTAGAGGACTTGAAGATAAAGGGTTTCATTAGGCCTAGTGTTTCTCCTTGGGCAGCCCTAATTTTGTTCACCAAGAAGGTGGATGGGATTTTGAGACTCTGTGTGGACTATCAGCACTTGAACTAGGTGACCATGGAAAAAAAGTACCCCCTCCCGAGGATTGAAGATACTATTGATCAGCTAAAGGGAGAATGATGGTTTTCGAATATATACCTCAGAACAATCTATCACCAGCTCAGGGTAGGAGATGAGGATGTCAGAAAGACGGCCTTCAGATGTCAGTATAGATACTATGAGTTCTTGGTCTTTCCATTCAGTGTGACCAACATCCCAGCAGTGTTCATGGGACTCTTGAATAGTATCTTACAGCCATACCTTGATCGCTTTGTAGTAGTATTTATCGATGACATGTTGATATACTCAATGACTAAGGAAGAGCATACCTATCATCTGTATATAGTTCTGGACACACTTTGAGAGAATCAGCTTTATGGTAATCTCTCGAAGTGCCAGTTCTAGATAATAGAGGTTCACTTGTTGGGACACATCATCCCAAAGGCTAGAGTTGTGGTGGATCCAACATAGATTGAGATTGTTCTTGCTTGGGAGGCACCCAAGAGTGTGACAGAGGTGCGGAGTTTCCTGGGTTTGGATGGTTACTACTAGAGGTTTTTCCCAGACTTTTCCAGATTTGGGGCACCCTTATCAACATTGACGAAGAAGGAAAAACCCTTCAAGTGGTCGGAGAGATTCCAACAAAGTTTCCAGGAGCTAAGGAAAAGACTGATGATTTCACCCATCATGAGGCTATAGGAGGAGGGTGTTAGGTACGTAGTCTACTACGATGCATCAAGGATCAGACTTGGATGTTCTCTGATGCAGGAGTGAGCAGTGAATGTGTATGGTTCTCAACAGATAAGACTACATGAGAATAACTATTCTAACCCTGTCCTAGAGTTAGCAGTAGTGGTCTTCACCATGAAGATGTGGCAATATTACTTGATGGGAGAACGTTTTACAATTTACTCTGATCACAATAGTCTCGGGTATATATTCTATTAGAAGTACCAGAACCTAAGATAGCGAGGTTGGCTTCAATTCCTCCAGGACTATGACTTCAAGATAGTCTATACTCCTTGGAAGGGGAATGTAGTAGCAGATGTACTCAGTAGGAGGTCTGGTATACAGTTGATGAGTTTGGCGATAGAACAGTCAGCCGCTTTGTGCATATCCTACATGGATTGAGATGGAAAATAATATCTTCAGTCTATGAAATTCACTCCCCCACTCCTTCAGTGAGTCATGGAATCATAGCTTGGGGACACTGACTTTGAGGATCGACGTGCTCAGATATCCACAGGATAGGTACCTAAGTGGTTTTCTGAAGGGGGGGGAGCATGTTATCCTCTTCAGAGGATGTACTATTGTACCGGTGGCTCTATAGGAAGAATTGATGAGGGAGTTAGATACATCACCTCTAGTGGTACATCAAAGAGGGGGAAATATATATCAAGACCTTCAGCGTCAGCACTGGTGGTCGGGAATGATGAAAGTAGTGTTAGAATTTGTCTCACGGTGCCTCACTTGTCAGCAAGTGAATGCAGATCATCAGGTTCCAGTAGGCTTAGTTTATCCACTAGTGGTTCCAGAGTATAAATGGGATGAAATATCCATGGAATTAATGAGAAGACTTCCACGCACGTCCATGGGGCATGATTCCATCTGGGTCGTTGACCGACTCACCAAGTCATCCCACTTTTTACCTAGCAGAGAGCATGGACCAGTAGAGGGCTTGGGACGCCACTACAAGAAAGAGATTGTTTGGATTCATGGGGTGTCGTCTATGATGGTCTTTGATCATGATGTTAATTTTACTTCCCAGCTGTGGAAGGGGTTGCAAGAGGCATTTGGGATAGATATTCGGTTGAGCACCACCTTCCATCCTCAAATGGATGGTCAGACTGAGCAGACTATTTAGACCCTTGAAGACATGCTTTGTGCATGCATCCTAGATTTAGGCCACATCTAGTAAGATCATTTTCATGTGGTGTAGTTTGCATACAAAAACATTTATCACTCCACCATCAGTATGGTACCATTTGAGGAGTTGTACGGTCGACTTTGCAGATCACCTCTGTACTGGACTGACCCAGGGGAGTCAGCACTAATGGGACAGGAGATGGTATGACCTACCACGGAGAAGGTGCAGATCATCCAAGTGCATATGGTGACTGCATAGAGTAGGCGTAAATCTTATGATGATAGGTGATGGAGACCTACAGATTTCATGTATGGAGACCATGTCTTTCTATGGGTCTCACCTCGACGAGGTTTTCGGTGATTTTGCGGTGGCAGAAAGTTATCTCTGAGGTTCATCGGACCCTTTCAGGTCCTTAGTAGAGTTGGTGAGATAGTGTATTGCCTATCCCTTACACCACATTAGAGAAGGTGCACAATGTTTTCAACGTATCCCAGCTAAGTAGATATGTGGATGATACTTCACACATCATTGACTAGGGAAAGCTGGACATCGACGATGGGGCGACGTTTTCGGAGGTTTTAGTGGAGATTGAGGATCGACTGGAGTAGGTCCTTCATGAGTGGTCAATACATATGGTGTGTGTTCATTGGAAGCACAGGAACCACAAGGAGAGTACATGGGAGCGGAATGCTCATGTTCATGCTTAGTACCCCCACTTGTTTCCCTATTTTGTGTTGAGGCATTCGGGGACGCAAAGCCCTGAGGTGGAGAGAATATAAAGAACCAGATTTTTCCATGTAATTTTTTTTAATATATGATAATTTAATGAGTCCATGAAAATTGACGGCGCATGATTCCGAGTCCCGGTGTACCGGAAATGAATTTCTTAACTTTTTTCGGGTACGCTCAGAACACACGCGAGCGGCGTTTTGTAAATTTTGAACCAGTGCTCGGAATTGAAATCCAAGGACACCATTGAACCCAAAGCACCGATATTATCTTA
Source organism: Viscum album (assembly GCA_963277665.1). Classification (NCBI taxonomy): domain Eukaryota; kingdom Viridiplantae; phylum Streptophyta; class Magnoliopsida; order Santalales; family Viscaceae; genus Viscum; species Viscum album. The sequence continues at coordinate 47,121,856 of OY728143.1, read as the reverse complement.
AGGAGACTTTCACCACAACCACAGTAGGTCAAGGGTGGAAAATTAGTTTTTGGACTTTTCGTGGGAGAAAATAAAATAAACATGATTTATTTTATTTTTGAAATTTAAACATATCGTTTTAATTTTGGTGGTGGGGACCACCGGAACCCCTATTAATGTGAAGTTAACACTTGGAATTATCCCTATTTAATAACCCAACTTCAATTTAATTAATGTTCCAACTTTAATTAAATTAATAAACTTAATTTTTTAAGTTGGCTCCTCGCCTTTCTTGATGTTGGAAAATCCGTTGGCAAAAGAGGAGGGTTTTGGGAGATCTTGAGGATAAATTTTGGATGATCATATTCCAATGAATAACCACCCCCAATGAAGAATGAGAACAACACACGATCCCAGATTAGAAATGTGTTGTGAGAGAAATGAATACCAGTGTCCCCTTCACCGTCTTTATCTCTTTCCTCACGACATCTCTAACGAACGTCAAGGTAGGGGTTTAATTTCAAGTATGATTAAATCTATTTGTTGAATCTTCATATTCTTGATTCATAGTGATGATGACCAAAAAAAATATCCATAGATCCTCACTTATACCTTGACTCCATTTTCGTTCTTTCTTCATGTGTTCTTCATATGATCTACGATGACAAATAATTAAGTGCGCTGGAAACTCAAAGTTTTGTTGAGCGAGACAGATGAATGCAGAGCCCTCGACCTAAGGATCGTGAATTTGGAGTATTCATATTTCTCGTGCTTATAATGAAGTTATGGTGACCCGAAGAAGAGGAGGGAGGTCGGTAACCGACCGACCACAGTTTGAGCAGGCAGAGGTGGAGGTAGGATTGCGGGCATCCGTGCCACCGAATGAGTAGGAGGATACGGCCCGTCGGCCGCAGCGAAGTAGGGTGGCGATCGGCATCTGGCCGGCCGCATGGCGGAGAGGCGGCAGTCGTCTACACCACTGGAGAAAGAGGCTATGTCCTCTTGGCTATGGCAGATGCTGGAGTGTGGCTGACACCTGACCGGCCACAGGTCAAGCAGCGGTGCTTTTGCGAAGTTGGGAAGAGAACCGATCGACCTTTTCAGCCGGCCTCATCATACTGAGAGAGATAGCCAAGTGGTCTCGTGTTCCATCAAGGTGACTGAATGGTCAGCTGGCCCGTTCTGGTAAACCGGGGGGGCGACTCCCCTTGAGTGTTGGCTAGGTAGGACGCCACAATGGTGGGTCACCCGACTGCGGGCTGCACCATGGGTCATGCCAGCGGACCGCGCCCAGTGGGCCGCCCCATTCGTGGGTCAGGATGAATAATAGCCCAAGTCAAACGGGCCGAAATCAGACCGGGTCAGGTCGAACCTAATTGGGTTGGGTCGGCCCAGGTTGGGTCATTCCTGGTCAATCCGGCATGGTCGGACCGGACCCGGGCCCATATTGACCTTGTTTCACCTTTTTGGCCATAACATGTGATCTGGGCATCCATTGGACGAACCGTCCAAGGTGGAAGAATCCTTGGATCGAGATAGTCCTTTTGGTATAATCCACTTGAGAATTGGGATAAATATGGAGTATGGACGGGTTTGATCGAACCCAAATCCAACGGGTCCTTTAGAATGAAAACGCTAATAACTTACAGACTGAGCGTCCGATTGACGCACCGTCTATTGAATTACGTCCCCTATGATGTGATGGAAATTTTGGATACTTATTTGTGGAAAATAGTGGAACATAATTTTTGACCGATGGATTGAGGATCAGTTCTCCCAAATTTTCAATTAGCAGTAATCCAGTGGCGGTCAGTGAGGCAGAGGTTGGAGACAGATCATATGGAGGTTAGTACCGAGCGATCCTATGTGGGTCAACACCAATTATGTATGGGTCAGATTCTCAATGGGTTAGTGTTCAGGAATACAATGTGGGATAGCACATACTAATCCTATGTGGGTAAGATCTTGTGTGGGTCAGTGCTCAGTAATCCTGTGTGGGTCAGCACATATTGATCATGTGTGTGTCAGATCTTGTGTGGGTCATTGCGGGGGTTAGTACCTATCGATCCTGTGTGGGTCAAACTCTATATAATTAGCAGTAGTACCTCTTGATAAAATAAGATGCTCTGGATTCACGACTGATCATCTGTACTTATATACTTCACGTATACCTGGTGTGATCTGAGTCTTTTCCTCTGTGGTATTATTCTGTGTGGCGTACCTTTGTGGTACCTACCTTTGTGGTGTTACCTTTGTGGTATTCTTTCCCTTGTGGAATAGTTGAGACTTGGGCTAATGAGTTGAGCCTTTTGTTTCCTCATCGATGAGATGGGTATACATGATAACTTAGGTATATGTATGGGAATATACCTATGTTGGGTTAATTTTTGTTCCCATGATTTTTGGTTTATCCTTTTTAGATTTTGGAAGTCCTTTGGAAGTTTTAGGGTCCCTACTGAGTATTGTTATACTGACCCTTGCACGGGTTTCGCCCACACCTTGTTGTGTCTTGTGCAGACAATGGACAATGTTGACTGAGGACTAGGGTACCAGGACTGGAGGCTACTCGGAGGTGGACCGTAGACGAGGCGTATCGTAGGGACGACCATACAAGAGTTGTACCTACCCTTCAGGTAGGATCCTTGGCACGTGTTCGCAGGAGTTGTTTTTTAGTTTTACTTGTAATTTCCAGTTTTTCATGTACATTCCATTTGGGCTTGTATTATGGCCACCTTCAATTACTGTACTCACTCTATTTAAAATATAGTTTACTTTGATATATCTTGTCGAGTGCTTGGTTGTGTGAGATTATAGATTATAAAGACAATGCCTTCCCAGTTTTAGTGATATGTCTTTCTGGTGTTAGTCTCCATCCCCTAGCCTATTGAAGGCGGGCTTGGGGTAGTCACGGTACAGGCCTCGGGGGATGGGCCATGACATGCCACTGTGGAGTACCCTCTCTATATTCATAGAGAGTATGGAGGAACCAATCCCTAATGAAACAGTGGTAAGCCATATCCATGGATAGAAGACTGGTGACATGGTACAACAGTAGATTATCTTCTCTATCGGCACCATGAGTATGTTGCACCTACGCCTGGATATGATAGGGGAGTATTATCTCCATGGATAGAGGACCCACAACCTGGATACATAGTGGAGTTCCATATCAATCTATATAATGAGTATGGAGGACTCATTCCCAGATGCGATAGAGGGGTACTATCTCCATGCATAAAGAACCGACATGAAGATAAGACAGTGGGGTACCATATCTATCTGAACTCTCTGATGATCCTACTCGATCATTTCCATCATCATGAATCTCCAAAAAAAGTTCCATACTCGGAACATCTTTCATCCTATATGAAAATCCAATATGAAGTCTTCTTTCACATTCTATAAGGTAACCCACTCATGGTAGGCTGCTTGTGGGACACAATCCAATTCCCGACGAATGAGATACCATAGGTAGAATTTTCTTCAAAAGGAGGTACATTACATGAAGGGGGGACAACATGGCATGTTGTCCCACTCTGATGTCCTACCATTTCCATACTAGTACATTTATTTCTTACCATGTTGTACTATATGGCATGTAAGGGTACTACCCAGTGTGTCTCGACAAAAAGCATGATGACCACATCAGGCTCATTATAGGTCTGATGGTAAAAATCTAATTTTAATTATATTCCTCTGTAAACGTCTCTTGATGGATAAATAGATCACAACATTTTTATCCTCATCAAAAACACTCAGGATCTTCGATTTACTTTCTCAAATTGGATACCCAGTGAAAAGTTGTTATTTCATCACATCATTCTCGAATGATGTTTCATGTTCTTGATCAACAAACCCAAATAAAATATCCATAATTGTTCTTAAAATTATCATCTCAATTATAATTTCATGATTCCACTGATATCATGTCAATCAGACAACGCATAAGGAAGTTACAACTGAATCAATATTACATGACAATAATAATAGTAATAATATTTTGTTATTTATATTAATATAGTATCAAATGATTGGGAGAGTCTTCATGTGTGGGAATGATTTCATCATGCACAACCCTCATAATACACACCCTTCAATCTAATCCTATAATTCTATTAATTAAAAATATTAATATAATAATATTTGAAGACACAAAGAAAAGTAGCCTTCAAACTTATAGGAAACACACACAAATGTGGCACCTCCATGTATTTTATTCATGTTTTTTTAATTTCATTTCCTTATATCCTTTTCTTTCTCTCTTATATCAAGAATATTTTATCCAATAATAATCTCACTTAATTTTTCTATCCATCCATAATTTTTATTCCAATATTATTATTCTTATTTAATATAATAATAATATCAAATCCTTATTTAATTTTGTTAACTCATTCCCATTATAATAATTATTAATATTAATTCTCATAGCGTTGACCACATATGACCACCTCATTGACGATCTAAATTTGGAAAACACTACATCCACTCCATAGAACCACTTCTATGAGACCACATGCATGATCTCTTCTCCGAATTGACCATGTCAATCATTTTTTCATCGTCATGAGGCAAATAAGAATATTGGGATCACTTGTATAATATGGAATGACCTCTGATCATAAACTTGCTCCTATGGTACCTATTCAAATAATTCATAGAACACCATCTTGCTCATTTTTCGACTCTTAAACAAACTATTAATCCAAATGTTATTGATAATAATATTATTAATATGTGGGTTAGATCACATTAGAACCCACCGAGGAAATTTTGATTCGTGGCCGTGTGGTCAAATGATGAATAACATGAAGAACTATGGAGTGAAGCACTAATAAAAACATCATTTATCATTCTTCCTTGGATAAAAATTTCATAGTAGGGAAACTGGGGTGAAAAATTTGGCATAGAAAAAAAATAAATTGAAGGAATAATTTATTTTGATACATGAGCTCAGGCAATGGTTAATTTAAATGTATATAATGAATATAGATTTGATCATGGTCAATATTTTAATAATAAGGGTGTAAACCAAAAATGATGATTCCTACCTTGATTATGGATTAATTTTGGGTGACGAACACATCCTCTAGCAATGAAGGTGATATGTTGTGTCTGGTACCTTTCGATTCACCGTGATCTGATCATTGATCATCATATGGTCTCCATTCACCTAAAAAGAATGGATATAAGTGACTCACAATAATCCTAGGGTTATGCAGCTGACCCCGGTAATGTCCCATAGTATCTTATTTATATAAAAAATGGATCATGTAATTAAATTCAAAATAACCAAATAAATTATTTAATTTCTTTAAAGTCACCTCCCAATAAATTCCTTTACTAGACATCCCACACTGACCAACATTACATCATTCTTAGGGTAAAATCCATGTTCTAAACATAATTCTGAAAAAGGATTTCTCATCAAAGTATTTGTTTGTGTGTTATCTTGGTTGGGTTTATTAAATAAATTAATGAAATTTATTATTTTATCCAATGAACCTATCAATAGTTTCCCCATCCAAGCATCTCACGCCGAACAAATTTAGGTTGTTTCTAGGTTAAAACCCACACTACAGATTGAAACATTGTATTAGATTTACGATTCTAGACTCTATTTAGGAGTTATTTTACTTTTTCAATAAAACCATGTAAACTTGTATATAATATATTTAATATTTTTATAAAATAATTTTTGGGGTCACAATGCCTCAAAATCATGCATCTTATCAGTACCTGGCTTAGAAAATATTTCTATGAATATTCCAATTACTTACACAAAACAATGGTCTCAAAAGTTATACCATTCTTCAAATATTTCTGTCACTAGATAGAAAAAAAATTAAAAAATGTTGGGATATTGACCCCCACATTTGGATATTCTTCTCCCATGAGCTCCCCAGTTGGTTTCTTGGTCTGCCAATAAATATGCACCCCAAGAAAACACTACCCCATGCAGGTTGTTTCTGAACTAGTTCTCAAAACCACTAGCTTCTTTAAAATGGAAACTCCATCTCTCAAACCATCATGCCATACTCGATATCGTACAACAAGTCATGATCATACCACCTCAAATTCAGTTTGTTGTTAACATCAATCTCATGTCGACACAGCCTCTATAGGGTCCACTATAACTCACATATATCAGAATTCATGTTCCAAAAAGTGGACCTTCGAATTAGAAACTCACTCCATAAAAGTTTTCAAACGACTAGAACTCCCAGAGCACGTTAAGAACCATTCTAATGTGTATCAAATTATCCATATCTAACATCATGGAAACGAGGGTATCAAAATAGAATACTACCACGAACTAATCCATGAATGGTTAAGTAGCATGATTATAATTCTTCTGAAATCTAATAGGGAATTCAACACATGAAAGTGTGTCACCAATACATCAAAAATAATATCAAATCTTAGAATCCACGATCAATACATCCACCTATCTATCATGGATTTGGTGATAACTAATCTGGCAGTTAAACTTCAAGATGCACATAACCTCCATCCACTATAAGAAGAGGTCTTCAATTGTATAGGGTGGATACTCCTCTCATATAGTCACCTATCTTGGGTGATGTCAATTCACATATGACCTCAAGCTCACCTCCATCACTTTAGCTGAATGGCATAGGGTTTCCAGGGAAAAAAAATTGGGTCTTATGAACCCCCCTACTCTACAGACTCCTCTAACCACACCTCTACCTCTCTTTGCTACAAGGGGGAATTAGATATTCTAGCACAAATATTTTTTCGTATATGGCGTATGTACATACAGAAATAAAACACTCTATGGTATGGTAAACCTGACAAATCCTCAGTATTTATTCCATCATAGCCCTCCACCATTTATGGAAAGTTAAATCACATAAAATGCATTGATCCATGGGTAATAATAGTCTACTAATATGTTGGTTGTAACCTATTATGAATGAGATCATCATGCCCTGTATGGGTATCATGCCTTTTTCAGTGGAGTAAAACTCTATACCACAACTAGGAAGCACTACTATACTCACTGGAAGCAATATAAGTATTTATGGAAAAAAACTAGTCCATACTAAGGGAAACATCCTAGGGTCTCATCATCACTGTATAAAGATTTTTTTTGAGGCTCTATCTCCTCACAGAGTAAGGTAACCCCATCGAAAGAATTGTGTGATCACTACTCCTCTCCGCATGAGACTCAAACAAAAGTCTATAGATAATAGGGTCTCTATTGGTATAACTAGGTATCAAACAAAGGATATGTTCAGATAAATATTGTTTACGACTCTGGGTTATAATTGTAGTTGAAGCATTGGAGACACGTTTCGTTCCCTAAACCACACTCAAATACACTAAGCCGCAAGCATCTACCTCCGGAAGCTATCCATTCCTTTTCCCTTCTACATAGAACAATCAGTGCTCTCTCCAACACCTTATCACATCAAGAAGGATATCAAACACAAAATTCAAAGGAGCCCCTCCACCACACCTTGATATTGTCTTATTTTATAAAACATTGACTAATCCATATTGTTTTGAATCGCATCAAAACAATGTGTCTCAATGGGGAAGGTGTTATTATTTATTGCATGTCTAAATCCACTACAAACATCAATAACACAGGTCTATACTGATGCCTCATATCACCCTGGAGAAGTATATCTAGGAGGACCACCATCAAAAGGGTCACCATCCGTGTGGGATATCCAAACCACATGATCAGGCATGACCTCAACCACAAAATAAGGAATTCTAGATCATCAAAAAAACCCAGATTATCTCTTTCTCCATCACCGAAAATGCTCACTCAGCCCAAGTGTGTTATCTTCAAGTACAACCAAAACCAACTACTTCTCTATGAAGAGAACTAGTTATGAGGGAAACCATTCGATCTTTCTGAATTCAAACAAGCCTGAAAACTCAAATAATAAAATACATCCAATCCCTGAATTCTTGGAGATATGGCTAATTATGGGACCTAAATGGTATATAGTGCTAGAACTCATTGAGTATTCTAAGAATGTGTTCATGCTCAGTTTTCTCTACTGGTACTATATGATTCTTTGTAGGTGGGGTCTAGATACCTACCCACCTTGAAGAAGGGCGTCACATGTTGGCCCCTGAACTGAACCCTTATCACTCACCATATCATCGTCGTAATCTTGAATCGGTAACTTGGATTTCTGTCATGGTAGATGCATCTTGAAATTTATCTATATGTATCACAGTAATATGATAATAAATATTTTTCAATTGGGATCTGACTCAATAAGGATAGTCAAAGAATCAATCATATATAATGCAACTACCAAAGTTCTCGGCAACCAATGTCTCGGTATACTGAGTCAACAAGAAAGTTGTAAAAGTCGTGATGTATGGATATGTCAATTTCCCACACCAACATTATCTTCCTTGAACTAAGATCCACACTTGTCACACATTGACATTGTTTCTATATATCCCAACCAAATCCTCATAAGGTTATATCTCTAAACATTGTCCTAAGGATCTAACTACCTTTGATACAATCATTCGCAACCAGACCCAATGGGGCTCGAGCTATAACTATCCAATACCACCTTCATAGTCCATGGGCTGGTGACCAACAATGAAGGCTTAACTAACATGGGGAGCCCGTTTCCTAATTACCTAAACACATACACAACCATATACATGAAAAATTTCAGAGAAATAAATGTAAAAGTTGAAAAATACTAGAAGAAACCATACATGAAGAAACTCTAGATAGTACAAGTGTATGACACTGTAATACTGATATTAAAAGGGGGTAAGTACACACTGAACCATAAATATATCCCAAACTGACAAAACATAAATGTAAAGTAAAAGTGATGTGATAACTCATCTCCTGATCTATAATAAATGACCATTGTACATTGTCCAAGGCACCATGTATCCCTAATATCATTTATAATCGTCTATGACCTATCTTTCATCTTCATAAGACACAACACATGTGAGAAAACCCATACATCGGAGATTATATACATACCTAATAGGAAACCCTAAAAGCATAAGGGAGAGAAGTAAGAGACACAATAGGAATAAACAATAAAAGGGAAACAATGAACAAAAAATAGCACAACACAAACTATAATAGTAAGTAACCTTATCAAAGAACAAGGTAATCAACATGGTGTATATGTAGACTACACGTTGATACTTTTTCACCCATAGTAGGAGAGTATCCTCATCCAACCATGAGAAGCTAAACATAGAATGCACTTGGAATAACATGCACGTGTTCGCAACCCGTGGAAGTAGAGTAACCAAATACAAAGGCATTGATATAGATCTGTGTGTGTGTGTGTGTGTGTATATATATATATATATTCTCAGTAAAATGATCCCAAATCAGAGAGAAAGTGGATATCCATCTCAAAACCCATCCTAGGAAATGTGGTTTCATCAGTTTCAAAATGTCATTCAATGATTCCCAGCATCTCGCATGTGTGTCCATAGGTAACTGAGTTGAGTAATCATGCCTCATCACAATGCCGCACTGTCGAGGGGGAAAAATTTACATGTAGAGTACCCATAACCTATAATGATAGGAATAATCCACTCTAGATCAGTATAACAAATATGGAGAACATCCTCCCTAGTATCATAGGGGAGTATAGCCTCCATGGATAATGTACCCATGCCCTAGTACATTAGGGGGTTCCGTCTTTATCGGTATAAAATGTATATAGGACCTAAAAACTGATGTGACAAGGTATTACCATCTATATGGATAGAGGACCTACACCCTAGTGCCCTAGGAATGTACCATCTTTATCTACACTATGAGTTTGGAGGACTCATGCCTAATGAAAAATGGGAATACCCTCTCTATGGATAGAGGACCATTTCCCTGGTATTCTAGCAGAGTACCATCTCTATCTACATAATAATTATGGAGGAAATCTGTTCTAATTAGATAGGAGTGTATTAACTCCATGGATAAAAGTAACTACTCCATTCTACCATAGGGAAGTACCTTCACTATCTATACAATGAGTATAAAGGACTTGCACCCTGATGAAATATGGGAGTATAGTCTCTATGGATAGAGGACACACATGATGATATTACAATATAATACCATCTCTATCTAAACTCTCTAATGATCCTTCTTAATCACTATCATCATTAAGCATCACCTAAGGAAGATACATTCTAGAAACAACTCACATCATAACTTGAAATCCAAAAAAAAGGATACTATCACATTCTACATGAAAAACCACTTGGGATAGGATACTCATGGATTAAATCTATTTCAAAACTAATGAGATATGAGAGGTAAAATTTTCCTCAAAAGGAGGTGCATGATTTCTAGGGGACCCACATGGTGTCTGGCCCACTTTGATGTCAGGTCGTGTCCTCATCATCACATGGCTAGTTGTATATTCCTTACTATATGTCATGTAAGTGTACTACACGATGTTTCTTGTCCAAAAGTATGACAAAAACATGAGGATCGTCATTATACCTAGGGTAAAAAAATGAAATTTTACCTATATTCATCTCATAATATCCCCAAATGGGTAAATGGATCACAAAATATTGATCTGCATGGAAAAATTCGTGTGGATAATCTATTTCCATTCCAAAATTAGATACCTGGTGAAAAAGATTCAATTCACTACATCATGCTCGAATGGATTTTTATGGTCCTGAGACCCAAACCCAAATTAAATAATTAAAACTGATCTTCAAATTACTTTCTCAATTTTAGGGTCATAATTCAACTAATGGTGCATCAACCAGACACTACATGGGGGTGTTAGGACAAAAACAAGATCCAATGAAAATTGTAATAACAATAACCTTTAATTATTAATAATAATGTACTATAAAAGGCTTTGAAGAGTCTTCACTTGGGGGTAGGATTTATTCATGCCCAATCCTCATAATCCTCACCCTTCACACAACTCCTATAATTCCATTAATTAACATTATTAATATAAAAATATTTGATTACACATATGATATAAGCCCTAAAACCAACAAAAACCATGCAAAAATGAGGTTCCTCCTCGATTTTATTTACATTCTTTAAATTCCATTTCTTTTTACCATTTTCCTCTCTTATCACCGAATTTTTTTTATTAAAAACTAAATATCATTTATTTTTTTTATCCAACCACACATTTTATAAACCATTATTATTATTATTTAATATAATAACAATATAAAAACAATATTTAATTTTATTAACTCATCATCATCATCATCATCATCATCATCATTGTTATTATTATTATTATTATTAATGCCCACTGAGTTGACCATATACAAACACCTCATCAGAGATCCGAATTCATCCACTACCATATCCACACCATGTATCCTCCACTATAAGAACCCATTCATGACCTTAGCTCAGAATCGATCCCATTACACATTATTTCATCACCACGTGCTAATTGGGAAATTGGTGATCACCTGTTTGATTAGAAAGCACCTATGATCATAAATCTGCTCCCTTTTTACACTCTAAAGCATTCAAAAACCCCAATCCCAATCATTTATCAACCCATCCACTAAACATCAATCCACATGTCTTTTGTACTACTCTAATAATCATGGGGGTTCGATCACACTCAAACCTACCCTGGTAATGTCGAATCATGACCCTGTGGTACAACAATAAATAACTCAAATAATAGTGGGGAAGGTGATAAACATTATTGTTCAAGTTTTATTGTAAAATGATTTCATAATGGGTAAACCTGTATAAGAAAATGAATTATATTAGAAATAATTTGAAAGTACAATTTATTTCAATACACGTTCTCATTTTAAGGTTCATTTTAATGTAGATCAAAGAAAAAATTTGATCAGGCTCAATATTTTTATCATAAGGGTTGAATCCATAAATGATGAGTAAAACCTTGTTTATGGATTTATCATTGGTGAAGAACACATCTTCTAGTGATGAAGGTGATCTTATGTGTCTGTTTCCTGTCAATTCACCCCGATCCGAACATTGATCATAATCTGGTATCCATCCCCCAAGAAAGATGGGATGAAAGATCCTCTCAATGATCCTAGGGTTATGAAACTAACCCAGATGATTTTATATATTATGATATTTATAGATAAAAGTATTTTAGGTAATTTCTTTCAAACAAACCAAATAAATTATTTATTTTAATTAAACACACCCACCAAAAGCTTCCTTTATTGGGCATCCCATTCGGACCAACTTTAGTTCATGCCTAGGGTAAACTCTTCATTACAAACAATGTAATGGTGTAGTATTTCACATACAAGTCTCTATTTTTTATTTATTTGGGTTGTGGTTATGTAATTAATTAATTAATTTAATTTATTTAATCTAATACCCATGCCAAATGCTTTCCTATCTGAATGTCATGTGTCGACCAACCTTACGTCATGTCTAGGGTAAACCCCATACTAGAGATTCAACTATGGTCTCAGAGTACCAAAAAAAGACTATTTTTAAGAGGTATTTTTCATTTTTAGGAAAACATCATGTACATGATTTATAATATATTAAATATTTGTATAAAATTAATTTCATGCTCACCGGGCCTCAGAATCATGCATTGTCACATTGCATGTTTCCGAAAATATTCCAAGGAATATTCTAAAGGATTACATGGAAAAAATTGAGTCTATATAGATATACAAGGACCTATATGATCATCATTTATTTAAATCATTCATGATGGTTTGTAATGAGTTTGTGAGTTTCCAAAGCATATCCCCCAGGAGTCTCAAACTAGGTGTCCGTCAAAGCCCTTTTTCATGCACCAGTTCTCAATTGATTATAGATCAATAAGGTTTCTTCCAGGTTATTTCCAATAAGTAAATATATTCCAAATCCAACTTAAATTCTAGTATCTAGATAGAGATAAATTTTATTAGAAACCACTCACTGAACCCTTTTCGAAAACTTTAGGACATTTTATTATACTTTGACTCATCCTTAGTCTTATACTTGGATACATCTGAAGACATATCCTTAGAAATATCCCCAGGGATCTCACTAGATATTTATCATCCTAGCTTACAAATGTTAAATAATCATATCCATCTATACCACTTATAGTGACCCGGGATTTTAATACATGGATATTACTTCTTTTTAGATGACTATTCAACACATTACAAAAATACATTCATGAGAACCATAAAAATTTACTAACTTTGGAAATTGTGAACACAATATTCAAACATGGGGAAGGATATTAAACATCTCCCATAAATAGCTTCCAATTTATCAATCCTTACAAGAATACCCTACATAAAACCTGTAAAGTTCCGACTATGGTTCCATACACCAGTTCCTATTGTCGATCGGTCACATGAAGTACACCACCCCATATGCCAGAGGAATCTGACTAGAAATGAGGGTATGATATTTCATTCATGGGGATATTATTCCCTCTTTGATCTGTGTGATACACCAACGGAAATAAAAAAATTATAGGGAAATCATATATAACCATAAACAATATCAATATCTTGAGATAAATCAAGCAGGAAATACAATATCCAAGTAATGTATAAAACATTTCATTCTAAGGTAAGTTTCAAGTGTCTAAAATGAAAAAAAAATATAGACACCAATTAATCCAAAGTGGGTCTTAAACCATGTCTTGTTCCCTCATCCAAGCTCCATCCCCAATTTAGACATCAAATATAAGGACCTTTCCCTTAACCAATCCTGTAAAAATAAAGTCTATTTGGGTACCGATCAGACAGCCTGAGTAGGGTGTGAGTACAACACAATAGGCCACCAACATTGGTGCCTAAAACAAAATCAAGTTATATAATAGTGCATGATGTTCTATAAATAAATATGTACAATTCATAAGAAAATAGTTGCCACATTTCCATTTATTCTTTACTTAACCATATTAACTCCAAGGTTCCTAAGGACACCCGTACCTCATGCCAACCTTAGCTCATGTTAGAGCCCAAAGTTTTCTATGGTAATATAGTATCTTAATACCTACATCAAATAATGACAAATACCAAAGTATTCAAAGGTGATTTCATATCCCAATTCATGCTTTGGATCATTCTGGAACCAAAAGTATTCTCAAGTGTGGTCATATCTCGAAGTACCTTTTTTACTATTCTTTAATTCATACTCTAATTACCTTGTTACCATCCATACATCACACATTAGAATGACCATATTACAATTATCTAATTTATACATGAATTACTATGTTCCCATTCATAAACACACCTTTGAGTGACAATGTTCACATTTTCTAATTCATACTTAAACGACCATGTTCCCATTTATGAATGCACAATAAAATGACAATGTTTCCATTAAACAATTAATACATGAATGAATATGTTCCCATTAATAATCACATAATTAATTTATAAATTAATTATCCACATAAATTCCATTACTAATTCAATAATTATTTTATTAAATAATTACCCTTAATTAAATAACCAATTAATTAAGTTGTCAAACCAATTATTTTTTTTAACAACCAATTAATAAAGATTCACAAACTCAAATCCCACAATTAATCCCATAATTAATCATCTCATTATCAATATCAACTATTCAAAATTAATTCCAAAATTAATTATCTCAATATATAATATCAATATCCCATAATTAATAACATAATTAATTATATCAATTTAAGCAATTCGATATATCATAATTAACTCCCAAATTAATTATCTAAATCAAGATCCCTAAATCTCATAATTAATCTCCCAATTAATTATCTAGTTGGAAATCCCCTAAATATCATAAATAATTTAATAATTAATTTTCTATTTCTGAAATAATTCAATATATCAATTTTCAAGATTAATTAACCAAATTTACGAATTCATGTTGATATAGAATTATTGTAAATCTACAATTTTCATTAATGTATCCAAATCAATACTATGGGAATTTAATATTAGACCACATACCTCAATTCACTAATAGATAATCACCCAATGGAAAACCCCAAAAATTGAGAGTCACAATGACATAGATCTAGATCTAAATCTCAAAACCCAAAATCCTGATTAAACAAATAAAGATATATTAATTATAAATCTAGATTCACAGGCCTATAAATAGATTAACTAAATTTAGACCTATATCTAGCAAAATAAAAGATTACTCCCCACAGAAAGAATGAGATAAATGAAGAGGATGGATGGGAAAGCAACGGTATTGGATCTACATATTGGGTGAGGGGAAGATCTTTGATATGTTCTTAGGATTTCAAATAATGGAGGTCGAGAAAGATTAGAATATGTATGAAGATCTCCAAATCATGAAAGACCTCCATTGTTTAATGGGGGAAAATGGATGAGTTTTTAGGGCTCTTAAAATTTTGTAAAAAAATATTCAAACATAATTGAATCCCACCCACAGTTTATTGGGTAGGGGCACATGATTTTCCCTTAATATGTTACAACTTTGTGTATGTTCTATGGGCTTAAAAATTTACTCCTTTTAGGGGAAATGGTTTTCCAAATCGTGCACCAGCCATGTGAATCCCCTTTGCCTAGGATCGTACGGTCAGCTGGGCTAGGGCTCACGGTTTGGCGTAACTATGCACCAAACCTGAATAATAATTTTTCATTCATTTTATGAAAAACATACTTCAAACTCACCCCAATTTATATAAAAATATGGAAATCAATAGGGAATACAAGATTACCAAAAAAATGAGCATGAGATAGTTCATAAAAAATCAAGATCTTACTATCTCCCAACCTTATAACAACTCATCTATGAGATGCACTCCCAAACCTCTATAATATTCAGAGTAAAAAAGTTTGGTCCATTAAATCCACATATCTTCTTCCATTTCCCATTTCCCCTCCTACACAAACTCATTTTGAAACAATACATTTACTATCGGCATGGACTTTCCCTACGACACTATTTCACTATGATCCAACACATGTTTCAGATACTCTTCCAAGGATGCATCTATCTCAAGATCAACGTCATCAATATCAATCACATGAGTATGGTCAGGGTGATACCATTTTTTGTGACACATGGAAAACATAATGAAAAGTAAAATATTTTTGTGGAATAGCTAATTCGTACACCACCAACCCAATTCTCTACACTACCTCAAACGTTCTAACGAACCTTAGCACCAACTTGTCATACTTCAATATAATGTAGTGATCTAACCTAGGTGAAAACCTAAAGAATACATTATCAAACTCTTTAAAATCCAGGTTTTATCTCCATCTATTATAATACTTCTTTTAGATACTATGATCCATAGTCATACATTTCTAAATCAGTTGATCCTTCTTCGCAGCCTGTTGCATGAGACTCAATCCAAACAACTTTGACTCATCAGCCTCAATACAGAATAGAAGTGATTTTCAAATCATAACATTAAGATACTCATATGGATCAATGAGTATATTTCTTTGAAAACCATTTTCAAATGAAAACTCCTATAAATCCAGGTGCTCTTCCCAAGACCCATTGAAGTCAAGGACACATGCCCACCACATATCCTCAAGAACCTACATAGTACGCTCCAACTACCCATCTGTATGTGGATGGAAGGTCGTACATAATAATACTTCTGTATTGAGTTCGTTATGAAATCCTTTATAGATGTGTGAAGTGAAACATGAGTCATGATCTGAAACTATATTTTGTAGTACACCATGGGGATGGAATATCTCTCCAACAAAAAATCTAACAACTTCCCCACTGCGAAAATCTCTCGTATAGTCAATCAATCCACTAATTTGTTTTATATTGATCCAAAATAACCTAGATGTAATATTTATTCCTTGGTGTCTTCAGGATACCCACCATAAAATCCATTGTCATGTCATCCCACTTCTACTCCAGAATGGGTAACGACTATAGAAAACATCGAGGTCATTGATGCACTGCCTTCACATGCTGATAGGTGTAACATCATGTCATGAACACTGCTATATCCTTTTTCATTCCTAGCCTCCAAAACCCTCATCATAGTTCACGGTACATTTTGGTCACACCTGGATTAACCACCCACTTTGAGGAATGAAATTTCCACATCATCTCCTCTAGAATGCTCGTGGGCATAAAACATGATTCCTAACATAGATAAACTCATATTCATCAATTGATATAAAGGTGAATCCCCATTGTCAAGAATATCCCTCAAGTTTTAACATTCCAAATCCTTATACTATATGTCCCTAATCTATCTCAAAAGTGTAGACTCAGCTAAAATTGGTACTATGGTCATATACTCTTGAATCTCTTAAAAAAACACATGCATCTCAACTAGTAGTGTCATCATCTTCCAATCAGAACTAGTCTTTTGAACTTCCTGATTCTGAGTCTTCCTACTAAAATAATTAGCATCACTATTTCTTTTTATAGGTGCATATGCCAACTCAAAATAAAATGACTTCATGTACTCGACTTATCTCTTATACAAAAGATTTAAATCATTATGCTAGAATGTATAGCTTAAGATCTTGTGATCTATAAACACTGTAAACTTCTCATGTAATCAATAATTACACCAAAACCATAGAGAATAAACCTCTAAGGTTACCTCAAGTTCAATATTAGGGTAATTCCTTTCATGTGGCCCCAGTTTCCATGACCCATACACCACAACTCGGTCTCCTTGCATCTAAAAAACAATGAGCCATATTCTAGAGGCATCATAATACACTATGAACTCCTCACGTGACTCTGGTAGGATAAATAATGGTGTTGATGTCAAACACTTATTCAACTCCTAGAAGGGCTTCTCACAAAACAATATATCCATTTTGGTCAAGTTTTAAAGTGGTACTACTAAATGGGAAAAGTCCTGGATGAATCTCTAATTAATAATATCCAAAAAACCCTTGACATATAAGGATATATAATAAATTCATAGGATACACCCAAGAAAATGCTACCGTAACCTTCTATAGGTCTATGGATACACCTTCCTCCAAGATTATGTGTCCCAATAATTTTACCTGATCAATCCAAAATTGAAACTTAGATAGCTTGGAATATAGACGATTCACTCTCAGTGTACTCAGGATGATGTTAATATGTTGGGAATGATCGTCATGAGTCTTGGATTACACCAACATGAAATCCAAAAACTCTACCAAAAAATTATCTACGTACAAATAGAAATTTTTTCCATGAAGGAAATAAACACTACTAGATCATTCATCAACCCAAAAAAATTATGACAATCTCATAAAGGCCATACCTGCTTCTGAAATTAGTCATCACTATATCAAAAGTCTGAAATCTCAGGGGATGATACTCTAATCTCAATTTGATCTTCGAGAACACATAATATCATCTAAACTAGTCAAATAGATAATTGATATAGGAAAAAGGATATTAGTTCATTACATCCATCTTGTCCAACTTCTGGTAATTAACAGACAAGCATAAGCTCCCATCATACTTCTTTGAAAACAACATAGGTGATCGCTAATGCCATGTACTTGGATGGATAAATCCACAATCCAATATCTCCTCTAGTTGAGCCCAGAGTTCTTGTAGAACTATTGGTTCCATTCTGTATGGTAGAATATATATTTACCCAGCACCCATCATGAGATCAATGGTTAATTACACATCTCTCTTATGTGGAAACTAAGAAAATTATTTATGAAAAACATCTTGAAACTATTCCACTGCTAGTGAAAAGATATAATGAGTTATACCTCCATTATCCAACAATAAACTAGAAACCTAGGTATTGATATCTCTTAGTTGCGGAGTAATTTCCCATTATCATCCTTCTTGGATATCCCACTCCCCATATTAAATATAATGGTCACCCGTTAAAGACATAAATTCACTCTCCTCTACTAATAATCTATGTGGACTCAGTATGCAATGATTCATTCCATACCAATAATTAGTTCAAATCATGTCATGTCAAGGATATGGAGATCCTAATGAAAATTATACTCCTCGAATTTAAGAGACAATACTTTTCATATACAAATGTCTCTAGACTGTACTCTCAGTGGTGTATCTATAGTCATAACCCCGCTCCAAAACAACACCGCCTGGATCAAAACATTAACAAGTTTTGTAGATATAAAGGAATGAGAGGCACCATAATAAAATAAGATATTATCTAATATAGAATCTATATGAATAGTACCTTTCACTATTGATGGTCCAAACACTCTATCTACAATTATAGGTTGTACTACTTGTTGTTGGCATGCCCCTTTTCCCTGTGATGTAGTCTGACTCCCCTGAGTTGAACCACTATGTAGATATGGGTTCTCTTTCCCAAAATCACGACATGCATCACCACTAGTTCCTTGTCTAGTATAACTTGAGCTACCAGGATGATATGGAGTAGAAGATCCCCTTCATGCACTATGACTCTATTGTGTTGCACCCTTACTGAAAATCTATCACTATGCCCAACAGAACTTCTGTAGATTCCCCATTTTGTCTCAAGATCGCCAATCTACTAGTGGTCATGGGAAGTTTCTAAAATAATGGAATGTCCTTCCACAATAATGATAAATCACACTAGTAAGGTCCATTTCAAATTTACCTCCTTCCTGACTAGTCATCTTTCCACTGACGTTGAAAAAATTCTCATAATGGTGCTTCTTGATCTTGGAAGTTTCTCCTTCTGATTGTCCAGTAACAACTATATATCTAACAATGAAAGCCTCTTTCAAGTTCACCTCTGTTGTGAGAGATTTATCAACCACACCAGAAAACTTATTTAACTCAAGGAGGTTATCATGGGAGATAATATTGAACTAAATTCTAACCTAAAAGAAACACATTGTAGTTGTGTTCTCTACTTCAAATTCTAGAGAAAATCACTAAAGATATATAAAGTGTCCTTCATAATCCCTCACAAACATGTTACTATAAGTTAGATTCATAAAAATTATTGTTCTCTCCTACCTCAGCATCTCTAGATATATTCTTTCTAAGAACTAGTCCATGGTTACCTTCCATAACATATATTTTGTATGTTCACTCTATAACTAAAAATCCCACCAATGCTTCACTGATATTCATATCATATAAATAGCCATCATGAACCTCATCTTATTATGAGTCTAAAAAAGTTTATGTATCTTCTAAATTGACTCAATAGAGAAAACATTATCCTCAGTTCCACCTTCTCCAGAAAAATTTGGTGGATACTATAACTGAAACTCTCACTTCAAGTCATACATTCTCTCCTCAACCCTCCATGGGTCTCTTCCTATGAATTTCAGGAAGTGATCAATGTTATCTTGGAAATTCTCCCCTTCTTCCTCACTCAGTACTATTGGTGCCTCTGGTTCCATTGCTGGAGGAGCATTACCATCCATACCCTCTTATCATCCTCTCAATAAGCATTATAATGGAGACATATCTCAACAAAGTGAAACACACATCTTATGAATCATAAATCAACACAATCACATCTATGTAAGAGGAATTATCAAAACAAGTCTTCTCCTCAAACCGCTTCACGCGGTCAAAATCAAGGCGCTATCACTACCCTTAATCATCATATTCTGAATTTTTGGATATCTAAGGATGTTCTCATTCCCATATCATGTTTCACATTTAAAAACAAAATAACTCACATTATTACAACATTTTAACACTTACAATTTAATATTATGAACCATTTTATATTTAATTTCATAAAGAAAAAAAGTTTAAGTTCAACAATTTACCCCAAACTCATTTTCCCGTGCATGTCAACAATGATGCTTGTCACAAAATAATCTTGAGTGCCACGAATGATGCATGTACACTCAACTCTCATGTCATTTCAATCCATTGGTCAAATATTTGAATTTTCAAAAAAAAATTATCACATCACACAACAAGTGTGTCACCCATGGTGAAATAATATTCTACTATAACAAAAAACAAAAATAACAAAAATCCAACCTTGGGTACTTGTGTTTTCTACCATACATGTGTTAGAAACTCCCAAGAATGATCTCATTACTAGGGCCTGAATCTTCCTGGTCCCATCTCTACATTACCCAAAATAGTAAGACAAAAGAAAACTAAAATTAAACTCCTCTAATACCTATTTTTAACATCCTGACTCAGGTTTCACACATCGGTTCCCCGATCCTGTCTGTCACAAGACATCAAGATCACCACCCCATTATATAGATGATTCCAACTAGTGGTGAGGGTTTGATAAGTCATTAATGGGGATAATAAACCCGCTTTAATTAGGGTAATACCTTAGTGGAAATAAAAAATTAATATAGGGATCATATATGACAATAAATAATACCAATATATCATAATGAATGAAGTAGGAAATAAAATATTCAACTAATGAATAAAACATGAAATTATAAATTAATTAGTAAGTGTCTAAAATGAAAACTAAATGTAAAGTCAGTAATGACTCTAAAGTGGGTCCCAAAAAACATCTAATTTCATCATCCAAGATTCATTGCCAATTTTTTCATCTACCCCAGGTCTTTTTTCCCTTAATGTTTCTTACAACAATAAAGTCTATTTGAATACCGATCAGGTAGCCTGACAAGGGTGCAATTAAAAATCATTATGCCACCACCTATGATGTCTAAAACAATATTCAGTTGGATAATAGTGTGTGAATTTCAATAAATAAATAACTGTAATGATTATGTAACTGGTTATACAATTTTTATTTATTCTTTAATTAACCACATTAACAATAGGTCTCTTGAGGAAACCTATACATCATGCCATCTTTGGCTCATGTTGGAGCTGGGGGATTTCCTAGGTGATCTGATATCTAAATACCTGTTTCGTCCCATTCTAGAGCCCAAAGTATTCAAAAGTGATAACATATCTTAATACAAGCTTCATATAATGTTGGAGCCCAATTTATTCTTGTGAGAGGTCATATCTCAAAGTACCTTTGATAACATTATTATTTCATAATTGAATTCCCATGTTATAATCCATACATTGAAAATTATAATTATTATGCTACTATTCCCTAATTCATACATAAATGACCATGTTCCCTTTCATAAAAACACATTTGAATGGCCATTTTATCATTTTCTAATTCATACTTTAATGACCATGTTATTATTCATAAACACACATTAAATGACCATGTTCCCATTCTATAATTCATACATGAATTACTAAGTGCCCATTTATAAACACATAATTAATTTAGAAATTAATTATTCAAATAAATTATATTATTAATTTAAAAATTAGTTTATCATTTAATTACCCCTAATTAATAAACAATTTAATTAATTCATCAAACCTATTAATTGATTTAACAAATAATTAATCACATGTAAAAGACTGAAATCCCATAATTATTCATATAATTAATTATCTCATTCTCATTATCAATTATTTATAATTTATTTTACAATTGATTATCTCAATCTATAATATCAATAGCACATAATTAATCTCACAATTAATTATATCAATTAAACCAATTTGATATATCATTATTAATTCCTCAATTAATTATCTGAACCATGATCCATCAATCACATAATTAATCCCCCAATTATTTATCTAATTAGAAATCCCCTAAATCTCATAAGTATTTATCTAATTGATTTTCTATTTTCATAATACATTAATAAATCAATTTTCCATATTAATTACCCCATTTTAGAAATTTAAATTGCTAAGAAAATCTTTAAATTCAATAATTTATGTACATGTATCAAAATCATGATTATTGGGATTGAATATTATATTACCTATCCCAATTAATTGATGGATAGTCGCCCAATTGAAATCCCAAAAAAATTTATGGCCCAATGATGTAGATCTAGATTTGAATCTCAAAAACCTAAATCATTATTAAGAAAAATAGATCCCTTAATTTTAAATTTATATCTAAATGACTAGATCTAGATTCACCAAATATAGTTCTAGATCATGAAACAAAAGATGATTAATTCATACTAAAATGATGAGATAAGGAAAGTGGATGAATGGTAATGTAACAGGATATGATGCACATAATGGGAGAAAAGAAGATATTCAACCTGAGCTTTTAATTGTGAAGAATGAAGGTTGAGAAGGTATGGAATTTTTCAAGATAGGTATAAAATCTTGCAAAACTTCTATTATTTAATGGGGACAAAATGGGTGAGTTTAATTGGTGGGGTAATTTTAAAAAAATCAAGGTTAATTAATTCCCATATACATTTAGTAGGGTAGGGGCACATGGTTTTCCCAAACCATGATCCAAACATGCACTTGTTATATAGGGGCACATAGTTACTCCTTTTACAGAACACAGTTTAAAAAACCATGTAACAAATGTGTAAATCCCCTCTTCCTCATTTCACATGGTTAGCTAGACTATGCTATATGGTTTTCCCTAACTGTGCACCAATTATGCTAAAGATTTTATCATTCATTTTTCCCAAAATTACACCCAAACACACCCTATGTTATCCCCAAAATAAAATTAATCAAAAATTAAAGAATAATACTTAAAAGGGATCTTGACAGAACTCTATAAAAAATCAAGATCCTATGAAACCTTTCGTCATAACCTGGGGAAATTAATTATTAGAAATGGGGATCTGAGATGCTTGGTATGGATAAATAATGGAGATACATAAGTTTAAAATGAGTATATATATATAAGAATATGATAATATGAGAATAATATTTGAAAATCATACCATTCATATCAGAGATCACAATATTGTATCATGGAAGACTGATTAGTAGTTCATAAGACATGAATCCTAAGGAAATCAAAGAACATGAGACATGAGAGAAAAGAATTGGCATAAGGCATAGAATTTTTTTCAAACACATAAGAATCACAAATCATTTACATATTTTTTAAGACTGACATCCAATAACATTATAGTAGAAAAGTTCTTTTACCATATAGATTCCATTCCTCATTCTAACCCCATCTTACTATACTGGTATTAATTCACATTTCATCTCAGTATTATTATACCAGTTTCACTCCCAATTCCATCCATGTTTTACAATTTTGGTTTCACTCTCCATTCCATCCATTTATATCTAATGAGAAATATAAATCCCTACCTAATGCATTATAGGGAGATATAGGCCCCACCTATCACATAATGAAATCATATATATGTCTTCCACAACATTTTAAATATTTATCTGATCTTAATCCAAAAAAGTAAAAGGGTATCATAAATATTTCATCATATCAGAACCAATGGAAAAGGGACATGTTTCATTATCATTTCATCTAAAATAACTAGTGAAAATAGGCATATTTTCTAAGAATTTTATCATAGTATAACACTTGGAAGAGAAACAGGTTTCATAAACATCATTCCAAAAATACATAAACAATTAAACTAATATATATGAATGGTTTTATTTGATCACATCCACTTTAGGGCATATGTAACACCAATGAATGTCATCTTTTATTGAAAATAATTTTGAAAAATAATTTAAAACATTTATTGAAGAAAATATCCTTTCTACTTTGAAAAACTATTTTTAAAATATAAAAAAAATTAAAAAATTCTTCAAAAATAACATTTACATCTTATGAATTAATCATTAAAATCATTTAAAACACTTTTTAAACAAAAAACATTGTCAAAATAATTTTCATTGAAAATAACATTTGAAACATATAAAGGTAGCAATGAGAATATTTTAAAATTATATTTAAAATATAAAAAATTTCAAAATAATTATCTTTGAAAATAAGCTTAAATTAACATTTAAAAACATTTTTTAAAACATTTTTAGAAAACATGGTTTTTGAATAAAAAAATTTCCAACCTGGGAGAAAAATAAAGCTGGATTTTCTTAAAGACATTTTCTTAATAATTTTAAATAAAAAATAGTGGGTATAAGGTACCATTAATTGAATACTTCATTAATAACAAGAGGATAATAAATGTGAGGATAATTATTTAGCGATAGATCATAATATTTTATCATAATAAGCATTATCCTAAACAATCCCGATAAATGATGATATTGTAACATAAACTCATTACCACATTGGTAACATTGATTAATAATACCCGTAAAGGAATAAAATAAAATGGAACGTAAAATATCATTCGGAAAAATAAATTCATGATATTAAATTTAAAATGGACTGTATATACACCTCATGATAGATTATATATTCATATCATAACATACATGTGAAAGAAAGAAAATTGGGATAAAACCCCTTTATCGATTTGTAACTTTGAAACCATAAACCCCTTGAAATATATATCCTCAAATGTATATTTAAATAGAAATAAAATTTAGGATAATATTAATAAATTAAATTAATGGTAATTATATACACCACATAGAATAAGTAGGTGGTAAATACAGCACCTGTCTCGCAAAAGTAAAAAAGTGAAACTGAAATCCCTTACTAGTTGATTATCTTTTGCATTGTAATCTACCATGAAATAATAACAGAAAAGGAAACATTAATTATCATTAAATATGTTATATTATAGATATGTCATTCTATATGAATGTATTTACACCATACAAAATATATGGGTGTTGAATATGTTATAAGTCTCTTGGAAATATAGGGGAGACTACAAATCCCCTTACCTATGGTCTTGGATTATATTGTACCCATTAAAACCAAATTTATCATAAATTTACGTAACTTATAAATATATTAAATATATATATTTATATATTTATATATATAAGAACATATATGAATTTTTTATGACTTTTCATTACCCATTTCTGAACAATTTCATGTTAAAGCTACATTGCGGGTAATAATCGCTTTGTTTTTCGTATTTTTTTATTTGTAATATTTTTTATCATTTTACATTGATCATGATTTAATAACCAATATATTTATATACATGATTTAAATATCATATATATTCATTATATACTTATTTATATTAATCCATAAAATTTACTTATATGAAATGAAATACACAGTTCTTCTAGATAGTAGGTCGTACCTACGCATGAACGCTATTTTTAATTTTTAATTTATGGTTGAAAAAAATGATATATATTATAATTATTGAATCATTATTATATAATATATTTATTAAATTTATTTAACATACCCTTAATATATTCTATTTATAGAATGAAAGAATCGCATCGCTTCATTAGGCGGCAGTCCGCCATACAGATAACTGACGTTGTCGTATTCCTATAAAATGGAAAGTAAGAAAGTATATATGATATTAAAATTAAATAATCACAATTTCATAATAAATATCATATATTTATAATATATAAAATATAAATCCATCATTATTTCCAACCATGAATAGTAGTAATAGAAATAAATATATTATTATATGTTAGAATATAATTCTATTATCTAATTATGGTTTACTAATAATATAAGTAGTTAGAGAAATAAATAAAATAAAAATGCTCATTGATGAATGTTTCCCCTTCTTCATGTATCCCCCATAGTTTTGAACTAAACCCTTTCTCGGATGGATTTATTCCAAAATAAGAATTATTGAATGATATTATAGAAATTTATATGTCATTTTTGTAGATATTGGTTCATAAAAATGGAACATGGGTTGTGAATAATTGAGGGGAGTGAGTGCCTTTTTATAGTTGAGGAGGAGTGACATTCTTGTAAATACTCAAAAGAATTCAATATTGTTAGGTCAATACTGCCTCATGTTAATCCATGATTAATAATTAAGGGGTATTATGGACGATATAGTCTATATCCACCACTAAAAAACTATAAAACACATTTTATAAAAATTGGTTAATTTAATCTTAATTTTCCAAATTTTTATCATTTTGGTTTTTTATTATGCTACTTCGTTTCCAAAACTAATTAACTTATCCATAAAAACTGAAATAAAATTATCCTCACAATATAATATAAACCCGCATACTGTAAATATTTAAATCCAATTTATAAATTGTAAATCATATGCTTTTAGAAATTAATTTAACCACAAGCGCATGTAACATCCCAAAACACTACCTTAATTGTAATCACGCTAAAAGTGTTTTTTCTATTTAAGAGTCCATATATTTATTATAAAATATCAATTGGTCCATTAGTGGGAGATATTTGATATTTATTAAAATTTAAAAATCACTTTTTAGAAGATAGGTTTTTATGTAATTTCATTCATTCAATAAAATATAATTTATAATAAAATAACAATAGTGTCAATTTTGACATTATTCATCTAAATTGAATTTAAAAATATCAATAAATTGATGAAATTAAAATATATTATGTAAAAACATATATAAAAACTTATATTAATATAAAAAATAATGTGAAAAAATAATTCATTCAATTTACTTCACTTTTAATATATTTAGTATTATTTTATTTATTTTATTTTCATCTAAATAATTATTATGTTTGTATTTATTAAGAATTTTAAATAATAATTTCACCTAAAAAAATTAATATATATATATATCATGATAAAAAAATCATTTATCTTTTTAAAAAATTATATATATAACCGAACATATGTTGGATTTCCATATCCTAAGGCATTATAAATATTAAATGTATGAAAAGTATCTTTTTTTTCTTTTTCATTAATTAACATATTATATGAGTCATATCAAAATGAAAGTGGAAATTTATTGAATGATTTTAGGTACTTTGATATCCAATTTTAAAATAAAACTCCATAAAAAATTAATATATTATTTTAGGTCATTTTCACTCTTATCATTATAGTTTAACCCCTCGATAAATCCATTTTTACCTTAAACACATTAATGAATTTTTATTATATTCATTATTAATTTTCTCAACAATTAATATAACCCTATTATAAATTATATATTATTATTATTACAAATAGGAATAACTTTTTCCCAATTTAATTCACATATCTGGAAAATTAATTTAAATTATTCCCACAAATGTGATGAGAAACAAGATTTTTAAAGTGAAAATATTCAAAAGTTTGAAATGATTTTATATCTAAATTCAATATGGAATTTATTAAAATGATATAAATTTTATTAATATATACATAATTGAAATATTTTTAATTTAAAACCTTTTCAAAATAAATTTTAACATTATAAATTATTTATATAAAATCATTGTTTTCAACTAAAATTTTGTATTTTTCCTTATTCATAAGAAATGAAACTTTTCAAAAAAATAACAAATATTAACAATAATATAATTTTGATAAAAAAATTATAAAAATTATGTTTACTTGGTAAATTAATTTTAATAATATAATAAAAAGTTTGTTTTAAAAAAAGTGTTCCATAAAAAGCTGGCAAAACTACTTTTTAAAAATCATTTTTTAAAATTAAAATTTGATTTATTTTTAAAATTTGTATACAAGACTTATAAGATGACTTTCAAAAAAAACATTGTTTATATATAATATATAAATTTAATTAAAATCATTAACTGAAAGTAATTTGGTAAATTTATTCGTATAAAATTCACATGTTCACATAAAAATAGTTTTTCATAGAGAGATTTTTTTTTTGGAAAAGGGTTTTATTTTCAGTTATAATTAATTTATAACCAAAGAATTAAATTTATGTAAATGTGTAAGCTATATTTTCATAATTTATTAAATCCTATTCTTATTTATAATTCCCACATATAAGTGATAATTATCACATTAAATAATAATATTTAAATAGTGTGACAAAAAAAATTGGTGTTGGGTGTAATGAAAGATAAACTTGTTATTCTGTATAACACAAGCCAAACGTTGTTTTTTTATGTACCAAAGCTAAAATTAGTGTTTCATGTAGCAAAATATTATCTTTTTAATGTTTTTAATTAAATATATCAAAGAATTTTATTTAATTCAAATTCATCCTTATTGAAATTAAATGAACATTATAAGTGATTAGTTACTAGTTCCGTCAATTTTTAGTCAATCTATCTTTACAAATATGTTTTTAAGGGTTTTAATGTTTAATTTAGTTGCTTATTTCATAATAAATACACGTAGTAAACAGGATAGTTTATGTTCCCCTCACATTTCAATATAGTTCATCCCCTTCGCAATTTTTGTTACTTCTTATACTTTATTTTTTAAAAATTCCTCAACCTTCCATATTTTTTACTTCATAAAATATTATGGTCAATATAGAAATTAATTCATGCATGTTTATGTTGTATTGCATTTTTTATTATTTTCTTGGACTATAATCACAATAGCCTCCATTGAGGATCAATAACCTAGCTTGCTATAAATAGTAGTTTGTATGATTTAAAATTGATCCTGACAATGACATAGAAAAAAATTGGTTCTATTTAGGGGTAGGATATTTGCTTACAAAAATATCTACAGGTATATAATATAAATCAAACAAAAAAACAAAATAAGAAAGAAAAATTTGCTAAAAATGATAAGTTTATAAAAATAAACTAAAATTTGTCATTTTTAAGATCTACTATGAGAAATTTATAATAATTTTGGTAAATTAAAACTATGAAAAAATGTAATTAATTTGATCCATTAATACCTCATATCAATATTCACTACTTATTTCAAACATAATTTTTTATTATCAAACACATTTTTGGAAAAAGTGAGAAACCGCAGGATCACTTAGAACAAGAACTATAGAAAAAAATAGAGTTTTCAAAATGTAACATGACCATATTGTAATTATTATCCCTATAAATATTCAAGGAAATATAATTTACTGATGTTTCTAGACAAACCTTAATATGATTTTGAACGCGCATCACCATATTGTCCCATATTTTCATGTTCTCCCCTTATAGAATCCTATAACTAAAATGAGGTTATTATTATTAATCCAATAACCTTACTCCTAGGTATTATTCACAAGAATGAACCTTACTATAATCTTAACTACATCTTCTATGGAGGAATTTATTACGAGTAATTCCTCTTCTGTTGCTTCACCAAAATGTTAAAGCATCTCTATAGGATCTTCTGTCACTTCCTACAGGTTAAAACTATGTTAAAATACTCTGCAATCCACACCCTCCACTTGGTCATACTTCACATCAGAATTGGTATCACCTTCCATTAGCTTGGATATGGATTTTTTAGCTTAATTAGTCTTCATAGGTAGTGGTAAATAGGAGTAATCCTTTATAACTTTCTTACTGCCATGTAGACCCTTCATCCTCCTCGGACTACATAGGTCTCTACCATAGAAATATTTTGCATTGTCATATGATAATGTAATAGATAAATCACTACCAAACATATCCCTGTAAAAGCCCTTCCCCTCATTGGGGATCTTTTCCTGGTCTGCCTCCTTCCCAGGAGCCTCATTTCCTAGTCCTCGAAACGATTAACCAACTTCATAGTGGTATGTTGCTTCTCGGGGTAGACTTGTTCACATGAATAGCCTCATGATCTGAATAACCTTCTCTTATAATGTTTCCTAGTCGAAAAACCTCAACCTTCATATAAGAATAATCCGTAAAGGCCTTTGCACTTCCCTCATCCCCCTTTTTGCTCGCCACTTATAGGTTACGAACTCGACCTGTCACAATTCTAGGGGTCTCCAAAGGAACCAGAACACCGGTATTAACATGTGCATCCACTTCAAGACCTAATTTTCCTGAAGGAACTTGCACACCACTAATAAAAATACCAATATATATGTTCAGACTAATGAAAATACTAGAAACCAGAATGATACCCTCCTAAGAAGAAAGATAAACACCATGAGATGATTCTGGAATAGAACCTACATCCATATGAAACTTTTCAACTACACCTCCAATATGCCCTTCCCCTTTCCACTAACTACTAAAGACCTAATCTCATTCGCATCGACTCCCCCACCTACATCGAGCCATAGCATGGTAATTTTTCTTATAGGTAGAACGAAAATCAAACCAAGTCTCAAAATCCACAAACTATTTCCATCGGTAGTCCTCACCCACACAAATAGAAACATACTCAGTTAGTAACTTGGGAACCTCTAATTACACAAAAATTCTTGGAGAAAAAGAGTGTAAGACTGCTCGGGTCCTACTCTCCTAGCATAGATACCGACCTTCCAGATTCCCATACATGCGCAAGATTTTAGGTTTTGAAAATGTAAGGGATGTTCAGGTAATCTTACCCATACCTTCGATATTGGTATGTCACATTTGTATGAAAATAGAAGGTTCACCAAAAGAGGTAAAAAATAATTATAACCATAGGGGGTGATGGACCAAGCCCCAATCAACTCTTCCTCCAATGAAAATTGGATCATTAGATTCCTACTGTCGAGCAGACCAACCGAATAATGATATTGAAAAACCCATGTCGCAAAAAAACATATGTCAAATGAATCCACAGAAGTTAGACACTGCTTTAATAGATCAACTAATTTAATATTTTGAAGAGCAAATTCCTCTGTAAACTCTAGAAAAGAAATCACCGGCTGAGGGAAACAACCGATGAATTAGGTAACATTAGGGATCAAGGATATTTGCGGGAGAGAGGAAATAAAATCACTCTTTTATAGAGGGGAAAAATAATGGTGTGTGGTTCCTTTGAAAGGCAGCGGAGGTCCCTCCCCCACTAGTAGGGGAGGGACCAGCATACAATCCATCTCTATCACTTGCATGGAACCTCCATCACTGAAACCCTCCGGAGTGCACCCCATCATATAATATTGTATCATTTCGATATTCACTACTTAACCCTAAGAAAATTGAAATGTTAAATCCCTTATAATGAAATATTACTGAAAATGAATAGATCTATAAAGATAAAATCATCCAATTCAGCCATAAATGGAATTTAAGGGGGAAATTTTAAATCCATCAGGTGTATTGCAATTCTTATTCCATTATATTGACACATTTGGCCCAAAACAATGAGCTATGACAATACCATTTATCACTATTTACCACATTTAATAGTTCAAATAATGAAGACACATTTTCGTTTATTATAGAATTTTATTATACTATGAAGTAATTCATATTATAAGGGATCAATGAAGATGAACATAAGATGATATTTTTTCCTTTTTCTAAAAGGGAATACTAGAAAAACTAATTTGAGTCTATATGATACCTTATTAGAAAACCAAGATCATGTTTACAAATCATTTTTCATGATATTTTATCCTAAAATACTTAAGGGATATATTAGTAATAAAATCACAAGATTTTATCAAGAGGATATATAATCCACTCATGAGTCTTAGGATAGATCTAGGGACCCTCTTTAGAGGTCCCCTCATCACTAGATTATATACTATTTCCTCATGGATACATTCAATGAATGATTTTCCTCCTCTAAAAAATTTATCGACCAATATACTTGTAGAAATTATAATGATAATACTAATGAGGAGTTGAGATATATTTTCAAATAATCTTTCTCAAAATTCTCCACAAAAAAACTCAAGGAGGAAA
Organism: Viscum album; assembly: GCA_963277665.1. NCBI lineage: Eukaryota > Viridiplantae > Streptophyta > Magnoliopsida > Santalales > Viscaceae > Viscum > Viscum album. Next base: position 47,089,589 of record OY728143.1, on the reverse strand, counting down.
AGAGTGAATATATCAAGAAACAACATTGGATATAATATGTAAATGAATTATCTATGGATAAAATTAAGGAAAATATTAAATATACAATGAACCGAAATAAAAAACTAAGTGTAAACTTTATGGGATTCCAAACAAATCAAATCTCTTCGAGATAAACGTTCACAATGTGGGATTCATGGAAATTCTGTAATTGTTTTCCAAACATTATAATTCCTTTAAAAAAAGGAGATGCCCAAATTTTAGGATATAGTCCAAGAATGAATTCCATATATGATTCATATTCAAACAATTACAATCATGTTTATAGTATACATCCCAAAATATCCTTGAAAAAATGGTTTCATAGGAAACCTCATTCCTTTAGGTATCAAAATCATCCTACAACACCACTAAAAACCCATAATAGGGTTGATAACTCTAATTATTGCGAGGATGTTAAGGGAATATTTCAATATTTTTTAGGCTAATTTTATTCCAAGTAGGAAAACATTGACTCAAAAAAGGCACAACCTGATTAAAAAAATGTGATGCATCTTATTGAATGAAAATTCAAGAATTTAAAATTTGTCAACTTGTTAGGGAAATGAACTCAATTGATAAATTAAATATTCTGAATATCACTAAAATATACCCTAGGGGAAATTTTATAACTATGTTAACTTGTATTGGTTTAAAAATATGAGAATAAATTAGTAAATACCATGGTTTTTAAAAATTTGAAACTCTTTTAGAAACTTGAAGTCAAAAATAGGGTACCATGAAACTAGAAATGTGGAAAAAAATGCAGAAAATCTTGCAAATATCATTGTTCTACCTAAAAATCATGCTATAAAATAAATGAAAAAAAAGTTTAAACATGACGACTAAAAAAAGAAAAAACATTCTGTTTAAAAAAAATTATGCCCCACACATCCCATTAACTAAAAATTGAATCCCAAAATTAAAATAACTATACTACTCTAATTCTGTGGAATTTTAACCATGATCCAAGTGATTATTCCTTTTATCTAGGAATTGATTCAAACTCCTTCATATTTAAAATCTCTCAAGAAAATATTTTCAAACTATAAAAACACCAAATTAATGTACAAAATGTAGCCTCATTACAATGTTAAGTGTTGTCCTTCAAAATAAAATCCGTTCAAAACTTAAGGATCCTGGTAGCTTCCTCATCCATTTCACCATAGGAAAAAGTGTTTAAATAAATTTATTGCATGATCTTAGTGCTAGAATAAAATAGATCCATTTTTCAATATTTTAATAGTTTGGATTGGGAAAGTTACAACCCACAATTTTAATTATACAATTGGATAATATTTATTTTACACGTCAAATAGGAAGTGTTTTTGCTATGTTAGTTAGAGCAGACAAACTATGTTTTCCAGTGAGATTTCTTATGTTAGATATGAAATGTGACTATGTGGTTACCATAATTTTTGGTAGTCCTTTCACGGAAACTAGAAGATCTCTTATATATGTGACTTAGTGTTTTTTAATCATCAAGTTTAAAGTAAAACTAAAGGAGTTTATTTTTTTTTAAATTTCAAGGAACAAATATTTTGTAAAAAAATTGAAGAGTGGAGTTGTTAGAAGAAAAAAATATAATTAATCATATAGAATATTTTTAGAAAAATTATTTGGATGAGTAAATCCATATGAAAGTGGAAAATGATGTTTCCTACTATGATGAGAGTGTTTAGTTAGGGAGATTAAATAGGTATCTAGAGCTGGAATGTAACTTTGTTCTATCTGAGAAGTGTGGTGTAGAGGATAAATTTTATATGTTGGAACTCAAATAATTTTAAGGATAAATTAGTGGTGATTTTACCACTCCAAAAAATACTATAATATTTAAAAAAATGAGAGCAATAGATTTTTAAACATTATGATGTGTTCTTTGTGAAAAAAATTTTAAACCTGATCTATAAGAACATTATAGTGAGTAGTCCACTTTAGAAAATATTGAGAAAAAAATATCCAAACTGATTTTTAAATTTTAAATAATTCTATATTCAAAACTACTTTTAGAAAACATAATTAAAAACTTGTTCCTCCTAGGCCTAAGAGACTTCTTTTACCTAAATAATCGCCACATTTTAAACTTTAATCTTTGTATACTTATCATAAATACAAATTTATAAGTAAACATTTAACAAAACATGTAACTATATCTAATGAATTAGATGAAAACAAAGTTTTAGAGTTTTTGATATGTTTAATAAGCTAGAAATTATATAGTATATACCATTTTTACATTAAAGGTATTATACTTTTATTCTATATGAATAGGATTCCTATGGAGCCAGGCCGAAAATAGAGATTAGGGGTTTGAAAGGGATTAAATCCAAACATGAATATGGTTGTTAAAGAAGAGATAATTATGCTTCTTGATTCAAGAATCATTTATCCAACCTCTGATTGTTCTTAAGTAATCTAGGTCAAAGTAGTCCTAAAGAAACAAGGGTTCATTATTGATTTAAATAATAAAAATGGAAAAATTTAGGTTAGAAAATATACCAAATAGAGATTCTATACAAATTACAAAATGTTGAATTATTCAATGATAAATGATCATTTTATAATTCCATTTTTATATAAAATTCTTGAGAGGATTTTTTGGAATTAGTTCTTTGGTTTTTAGGATGGTTGTTCTAGTTCCAACAAAATTCCACTGAACCTAAAATAAAATAATAAAATCACCTTCACATGACCATTTGGAATATTTTCTTACCAGTTAATTCCATTTATCTTAGGTGTTTCCCTAACCACCATTAAAAGTTTTATGATTTATATCATTTTATACATGGTAGAGAGAGTCATTGTGTTATTTATTGATGATCTTACCATCAGTGAGAGAAGTTTTGAGGGCTATTTTGAAAATCTAAAAATGGTTTTAAAGAAGTGTTAAGAGACCAATTTACTTATAAATTGAAAAAATTTCAAAATTATGGTCATATAAAGTATTATGTTAGTACATAAATTTTCTAAATGTTTAATTGAGGTTGATAATACCAATGTTTTTGTGATTTAGAAATATACCCTCTTAAAAATTTCAGGAGTGTTGTATTTTTTTTAGGGAATGTCATCCATTTATATAGGTATACAGAATACTTTTAAAATATTAAAAACAAATGTATTCCCTTCTCATTAATAATAAACCCATTTAATTTGATGAGAATTATTTATAGTCCTTTAATTTTATTAACGAAAAATCACTTCATCTACAATCATCACTACACCAGAAAAGTAACATCGTTTTTAAATAATGATTGATTATAGTGATGTAGTTGTTAGATTTTATTTATTCTGAAGGAATGTTTTGATATAACATGTTTTTGTAAACTAAAAGACATGTATATTATTCTCAAAGTTTCTACACCACTACTAATAAGATGTTTTTTTCTTTTTTCTAGTGATAAGTTTAGGCAGTTCCTATTAGGATCAAAAATAAAAGTCTTTTCTAACCAGACTACATTTAACTATCTACTATATAAGAAAGAGGCCAAACCTAGACTCATTAGGTGGATAGTTTGGTTACAGGGGTTTTATATTAATATTAAGGACAAGAAAGGTGATGAAAATTTTCTAGCTGATCAATTTTATCAGTTTTCTATTAACCCAAGTGATGATCCCATAGAGATAAACTCAACATTTCCAAATGAAAAATATGCTCATTATTTATATTAAAAAAATTATCTTTATATGAATATTTCTCAAAAAGAATTCACTAATGATTTGGATCCCGAATAATTTTATCAAAATAAAATTAATTAATTAATTACTTAACATAAGTATTACTTTTGGATGATCATATTTTATTTAGGAGATATGATGATGATATTTTAATGAGGTGTATCCCTAAGGAAGAAATGTTACAAATTTTATGGAATTTTCATTTTGTAGAATAGGGTGGTGATTTTCAATGATAGGTGACTAACTAAAAAGTTCTTCTAGCTGGATTCTAATGGAATACATTATTTAAATAAAGCATAAGTTTTGTTGTTGGCTATTGAAAGTTTCACAGGATATGAAGTGTCTGTAAAAAGGTAGAGTTTCCATAGAGTGGGATTCTGGAATCTAACATATATTATATTTGGGGGTTAGAACTTATGATACTATTTCCATAATCTTAGTGAAGTGACTATATCTTGGTGGTTTTAGATTATGTTTATAAGTAGGCATATATAGTTTCATTTCTAATAATAAATAAAATAGTATTTTCAAATTCATAAAAAATAATATTTTGACATTGTTGGGGGTGTCTAATGCATTTATCACTGATAATGGAATTCATTTTAAAATTTTCGTTAACAAATATTTGAAAAATAAGTTTGGATATGCCCATAGAACTCTTACTAATTATCTTACACATTCCTATGGATAGGTTGAAATTTTAAATTGGGAGCATATATATATTATAGAAACTTAGCTAGAACTCTAGTAAGGATTGATCAATGAAGTTTTACAAAGAATTATGGGACTGTAGAACTACATTAAAAACCCTAATTTTTATTTATCTAAATGGGGTTTTTTTAATCATACCATTTTCCTATGGAGTTGTAAAATAGGTCTTTTTGGGTATTTATGGCACCTATTTTGACATTAAAATTGTTGGTGAGAGGATATTTCTTGATTTTTGGTAACTTGATGAAATTTTCAGACATTTCTATGACAATTATTATAATTAAAAGGACAAAAATAAATCATTCTATGACTTAATCATTCAAAAAATAAATATTAATTCTTTCTATAAAGTTTTTTTATACTAGTCTTGGATTTTTTTGGGTAGGATAAAATTCAAATGGTGTGTACTTATTAATATTATTATTGTTTTGGTTAATTAATTTATTGAGATATTTTTATATGAAAACATTCCATTTAGTTAATATGGATAATCCAATGAATCTGGATGAAAACAATAAATTTAGTATTATATGGGAGAAAACCCATGGTTTTTTATTTTTTTTTGTTATCTTAATCATAGTATATCTACATGTTTTTATAACATGGTTTCACATTTTTTATATTGTTATATGAAAGTTTAACATTTATGTAAAATTACCATGTGGGTAAAACTTTTGAATTCTTGGAGAGGGATTTTTAAAATTTTCATTACAAATAGAAACTATTTTTAATCTTGAAAATTAAACCTTCCTAAACCATTTCAATGGTAATTTTCATTATTTAACTTTAAATTATATAATACAATATTCATATATTTTTTTTGTTCTACATCTTGTGGGCTAAAGAACTTTACTCAAATCATAATGTGGACTAGTTGAATTGATTCTTGGTGTTAAAGCATAATTATTACTAGATTTTTTTATTATTCATTGAATATAATTTTGAATTTTATTTTATATTTCCAGGATATATATTTCTAGTTAAAATCATTTCAATTTTTAAAATTAATTGTGGGGTAATTTTTTATATTGTTTGAATTTTTAGGAGTTTTAAATAGTGTGGAAAGTCAGGGGTGTTAATTATTTTTTTTCAATAAATATCCCTATCAACCTACTTTTAACCCATGTGTTAACACACTAAAGTTTTTTATGTTTGTAGGAATCAATTTTTAACAGTATATTTTTTGAACTTAATTAAAGAGTAATATGTTGGAAAAAAGGAAAACAATGCATATAATATTTAAATTTGTGGCAGTATGTTGTGTGAATTTAATTATACCCCTTAAAAATGATTCTAAACTACTCGAATTAATAAATATTATTTAATATATATTTTATTAATTGTTTCTACCACTTTTGAATTCCCTATCAGGTAAAATTTTGGGTTTTAACTGTGGATAAGAGTTTATGTTTTATACTAATATGTACTCACCATTAAAAACATCAAAACCCTTATGAATTTTTAAAATTGGTAATTTTACATGATTTTACCTTCATTACATGTTAAAATTTTCCTTTAGTATGAAGGTAGTTGTTGGAATCCTCATGTATTAATCATGTTTTAATGATCAAAAATCTTATTCAACCTAGTTACTCCTATAAATTATATCCAATCATGTTTATTTGTGTTTCAAGTTCTCTAATGCTTTAAAATGGTTAAGCTCAATCCATTTCATGCATATCACTGTTTAAGTCTAAATACAGTTATTTGCCTAAGTACAAGACACCGTGAAGCTAGACACCATAAACCAGACACTGTGAAGCAAGACACCGTGTTGCAAGACACTGTAAAGCCAAACACCGTAAAATAAACACCGTGAAGCAAGACACCGTGAAGCCAGACACCATAAACTAGACACCGTGAAGCAAGACACTGTGAAGAAAGACACCATGAAGCCAGACACCATAAACCAGACACCGTGAAGCAAGACACTGTGAATCAAGACACCGTAAACACTACACCATGAAGAAAGACACCGTGAACAAGACACCGTAAATGAGACATTGTGACACTCAGAAACCGTGATCAGTCTAGACACCATGTGAAGGAGACACTGTTTTCATAAATTTCTATGAAACTATTTCTTAAAATATTTTCTCATCTTTCAATTTAATTTCTGATGGTCATATTTGATGCCTTTAATGAACTGAAATAATTAATGTTGCTTTTTAGACATAGTACGAGGTACGAGGTGTAGAGCATATGAAACCTGTCGACTAAAACTCGTGCATTCGAAGATAAAGAGTGAAGTGTGCCCAAGAACAATAGAGAGTGATACTGAACGAAAAACAAGCCCATGAGCACGACCATGAAGAACATATTGCCTGATGTTCAAAAAGGAAGCATTGTCACATGCATGAAATCAGAACCTGCTGAAGAAAATATGAATCACCCTGGAATCTAGAGAATATCTTCATATTATCAAAACTCGTGAAGAACACAAGCTGAATCACGACACTCTATTTTTCACATAACTTCCAAAGAAGGACTCAAAGCTTCATTTTCTTAAATCTAAAGAAGTCCAGAGTTGTATTGACATCACACAAGAGCATTCTAACCTCATCTCTATATTCTTTCTCAATTGTGATCATCATTTCATTTACATTATGAGCAGTGTGTTCCCCTGTCGTTTTTGACACACATTGACTCCAGAGCTAAACTCGAGGATACTGAAATCCTTACACCAAACTCCTTATACTTTTGTTTACCCATAAAAAATTTGGAAGAGTTCCCTATGTGCCCAGGTTATTATTTTTCATTACCCACGAATACTATGGAACAAGTTCTTATGTGCCCTAGAAAATCTGTGTACTATTTTTAACCCCGATCCTGGGTGTGGATCAAAGTATATTTATATAAACTTCTTGGTGTCAGGTGATCACCAATTGGAGTGGATTAGATTTTGGCTTGAGACTGAACCACTTATTCCATATCCGTTGTGCTATTTAAATTTAGTCTTTTCTATTTTACTGCTTTATTTCAGAATCCAGAAATCGCCAATTTCACTTTGATAGTTACTCTTGGAAAAAAGTTATAACTGGTTTGTCTTAGTAAGATAATATCAAAATTAATATTAATAATACAAATTAAGATTAATGAGAATTAGTAAATATTCTAAGATGCTATTTAAAAAGTAAAACTCTTAAAATAGTATAACATAGATTAACTGGGATGTATCTATTTTTGGGGAAACCATTTCTTTTGAAAATTATATTATTTTATAAGAAATTTTTTATAGTTACTAAATTCACCCCTCCCCTCTTGAGAAAACTACTCTGACCAACATTTGGTATCAGAGGGTTATTTATTAGGACTCTGTTTAATCTTACTCAACTGTGACTGTAGTTGTACTTTAATGATCTATAAATATCTGTTAATTCTAAATTTATAGCTCTTTTAAAGTAATACGTTTGTATAGATAATAGATTGGAAGGTGCTGCAACCAACAGACCAACTTTCTTTAATGGAACCAACTATTCTCAATGAAATATTAAAATGAAAATTCATCTAGAGAGTATGAGTTTTGAAATTTGGTCATCCATTATAGATGAATACAAACTTCCTGTGACTGATATAATTTCATTGTATGAACCTACCAAACTTACGTACAATAACAATTGCAAAGCTATGAATGCTTTGTATTGTTCCTTAGGAGATGAATAATTTAATAGGATTTCTTCTTGTAAAACTTCCCATTAAATTTGGGATACCTTGTCTATCTCACGTGAAGGCACATCTAGTGTAAAAGAAATGAGACTTAATACATATACTATAAAACATGATAATTTTAAAATGAAACCTGATGAACCTATTTCCTACATGTATCTTATGTTCAATGATATTGTCAACACAATGATTTCTCTTGGAAGATAAATCACTTCCAAAGAATAGATCATGAGAATCCTTAGATGTCTACCAGACAGATGGAGGGGAACCTCTGTCTCTATTAGAGAATTGTGTGACATCAGCAAGATACATATAAAATAACTCATTGAGAAACTGATGATGTATGAGGAAGAGATGAAAGTCAACAAAGAAGAGGTGGATGAACCAAAGAGGAAATATGTAGCATTCAAGACTACCTCCTCGAAGCACAAAGACAAAGGGAAACTAGAATCTTCTGTAGAAAGTTCCACCATTAAACAATCATCACTTGACAGTGATGAGGAGATGGCTCAATTATCTAGAAGATTCAAAAGATTTTACAAAAATAAGAACTTTTTCAGAAATCCTAACTTCAAGGGAAAGTTTGATCTAAAAGGAAACTGGAAAATGGACAAGAAAAGAAGGGACAAAACTGATGAAATTGTATGCTATGAATGTAAGCGATAAAGACATATAATGGTTGACTGTCCAATGCTCAAGTATAAGAAGAAATATAAGGACAGGGAAAATGAGTACAAAAAGGAAATGAAAGAAACCTGGAGTGCCTCTGAGGATAGTTCAAGAAACTCATGGACATCACATGATGAACCGGCTAACAAAGCCAATATGTGTTTTATGACAAACACATCTGAGGTAACACTGAACTCTTCTGTATATAATTTAGACTATTGTAAAGAGGAAAGTGACTCTGAAAATATGACTAATGAATAAATGTTTGAATATTGTAACATGCTTGAAGAAACATGCAATGAATTAAAAGATAAATATAAATCATTGAAGAAACAACAAAATCTAATTGTAAATGTTAATTCTGAAATTACTACTGAAAAGGAGAAAAATTCCCAAGTACTCAAAGAAAAAAATGAATTAAAAATGTCTAATGAGAAATTAAAAACTGACTTAGAAAATTTACTAATGGGAAAAATAACCATACCCAAATTCTAGGAAAAAAATTGCCCGTAAATACAATACCGGCATTGGTTATCAACCTGGTAAAAGAAACCTTGGTATAACAAATTTTATCTCAAAGACTAGTATATATCGTTTTGTTCCCAGTTCTAATCACAAATCAACTAGATCAAGTCATGATACATATTCTACTATTTAATGTTTTTGTGGACCAAATATGGTTTATTTTTTAAATACTTTACATAATGCTTATAGGAAACCTATGTGACAAATATGGGTTCCAAATGCACTTATTACTAATGTTACTAGACCCAAACGAGTATGGGTACCAAAATATGTTATTTCTTGACCATGTTATAGGAATGATACTTAAATATCTCCTGCAAAAATCTATTGTACTTGGACAGTGGATGTTCAAGGAACATGATAGGAGAATACTCATGCTTTAAGAACCTGATAAAAGTAGATGGAGTAAATGTCACAATTGGTGACAAGGTAAAAGGTAAAATCATTGTCTTAGGCCATATTGGTAAAACTGATTCGATTTTAATTTCTAAAGTACTGATTGTTAATGGATTAAAATATAGTCTTCTTAGTATCTCACAATTATGTGTTGATGGATATCATGTTAAATTTGAAAATGATGCATGTAATGTATTTAATTCTAAAGATGAATTAGTATTTTCTGCATCATGGAATGAAAATGTTTATTATGTTAATTTAGATTCTTTAGTTTTTTCAAATGATTCATGCTTAAGTGTATTTTATAAGTAATCGTGGCTCTGGCCTAGGAGACTAGGACACTGCAATGTTCACTCCCATAGAAAACTATCTAGAAAAGTCCTAGTTAAAGACTTTCCCAAACTTGAGTTTCCACATGACAAAGTATGTAATCCTTGTCAAAAGGGACAACAAAAAATCTCTTTAAAAACAAAGAAATAAGTTTCTACTTCTCGACCTCTTGAAATGGTTCACATGGATTTGTTTGGACCATCAATAGTTTCTAGTTTAAATGGGAAGCACTATGTTTATGTTCTGGTAGATGATTTTTCTAGATATACTTGGACCTTCTTTATGACTCACAAAAGTGATGTCTGCTCTTATTTTACTAAGTTTGCCAAGTCTGTAGAAAATCTTAGTGGCCTTAAAATGAAATCTTTAAGAATTGATCATGGTCATGAGTTTGAAAATTCAGAGTTTGAATCCTTTTCTTACAAAATGGTTATAGTCACAATTTCCCTGCCCCTATAACACCTCAGCATAATGGTGTTATAGAAAGAAGAAATAGAACCCTCCAAGAAATTTCTAGAACAGTTCTTAGTGGATATGAAATACCTATTTACTTTTGGGATGAACTGTTAATACAGCATGCTTCATAATCAATAGAGTCTTAATTAGACCAATTCTCAAAAATACCTCGTATGAACTCTGGAACAATAAGAAGCCTAATGTTAATTACATTAGAGTTTTTGGTTACAAATTCATTATTCTCAACACTAAGGATAATATTGAAAAATTTTCATCCAAAATTGATGAATGAATTTTCCAAGGTTACTCAATATTAAGTAAATCTTATAGAGTATTCAGTAAGAGAACTAAATGTTTGGAAGAATCTGTTCATATCAAGTTTGATGAAATAGATCCACATGAGCCTATAAACATCCTAGAAAATCTGAAGGATTATGTATCAAATTTAAACATCAACTCAAAGTCCTCAAATTCCTCTGTGAAAGAATCTGTGAAAACATCCAATTCTAGAAATTCCCTACAATCAATTCATAATGAACCTAAATCTGTTGATGAACCTGAAATCACTAGACCCTCTTTTTCTAGAAAGGTTATAACCCTTAAAACCCATCCTTTAGATGTTGTTGTAGGAGACTTATAGAAAGGAAGAAAAACTATATCTTCTCTTAGAAATCAGGTTGAACATCAAGCCTTCTTGTCACAACTTGAACCTAAAAACATTGATGATGCCATTAATGATGAATTTTGGGTAATGTCTATGAAAGAAGAACTTAATTAGTTTGAAATAAACCAAGTTTGGAAACTTGTTGAAAGACCCATGGACACATTCATCATAGGTACTAAATGGGTGTTTAGAAATAAGGTAGATGAAGCTGGAAATATAGTTAGGAACAAGGCTAGATTAGTTGCACAAGGCTATAGTCAAGAAGAAGGAATTGACTGTGAGGAGACCTTTTCTTCAGTAGCCAGACTTAAAGCCATCATAATCCTACTTTCCTATGCCGCACATCTGAATTTCAAACTATATCAAATGGATGTTAAGAGTTCATTATTAAATGGGTATATAGTTGAGGATGTCTTTGTTGAACAACCCCCTGGATTTACAAATCCTCATTTTCCCAATCATATTTTCAAACTATCAAAATATTTATATGTTTTAAAGAAAGCTCCAATATCTTGGTATGACGGAATGAGTACTTTTCTCATTTATAAAGGATTTAAAAAAGGAATAGTTATTCCTACCCTCTTTATAAAATGAATTTATAATGATGTTTTAGTTTTTCAAATCTATGTAGATGATATTATTTTTGGATCTTCAAAAAATTCATTCTGTATTTATTTTTCTAAAATGATGCAAATCGAATTTGAAATGAGCTTAATGGGTGAACTAAAATTCTTTATTGGATTTAAAATCTTTCAAAATAATGATGGAATTGTTTTAACTCAAAGTAAATACACTAGAGATATTCTAAAACGTTTTGGATTGGATAGCACTAAAAGTAGTGACACTCCCATGAGTACCACCTATAAGTTGGATCTTGATGAAGATGGAAAATCTATTGATCAAACCACTTATAGAGGAATGATTGAAAGTTTACTCTACTTAACTACTAGTCATCCGGAAATTATGTTTAGTGTGTGTATGTGTACTCATTCTCAAGCAAATCCTAAAGAATCTCATTTAAATTCTGTAAAGAGAATTTTTAAATACCTCAAGCATACACCCAATCTAGGACTGTTCTATCCTAAACGACAATCACTTGAACTAGTTAGTTATTCTAATGCTGACTTTGGTGGCTGTAGGTTGGATAGAAAGAGAACCTCTGGAACATGTAACCTTTTAGGAAAGTCACTAGTATCATGGTGTAGTAAGAAACAAAATTATGTTTCATTATCTACTGCATAAGCTGAATACATAGCTGCTAGCAGTTGTTGCGCAAAAAATTTGTAGACGAAACACACATTACTAGATTATGGATATCAATTCAGGAATGTGCCAATAAATTGTGACTACATAAGTGCTATTAAGATCTCAAAAAATCATGTTTCACATTCTAGGACAAAACATATTGATGTAAGATATCACTTTTTGAGAGATCATAATCAAAAAGGTGATATCACCTTGTAATTCATTGGTACTGAATATCAACTTTCTGATATATTCACTAAACTATTAAATTCTGTGAGAATAGACTATATAATACATGATCTTGGCATGATAAATCTTAAATAGATATCTTACTTGTCTTACTATTTGACATTTTACTATGTTATACATTACTGTTTCATGATTACGGTTTCTCAGTTATTGTCTCTTATGTTTATAGCATCACTATTAGCACTTTGTACTTACGGTCTGACATTTACTGTCTCACCATAACGTGCACTGAAAATTTCACTTACTGTCTCACAATGACAACCACTCACTGTCTCACAGTAACGACCACTCACGATCTCACCATGAAAATTCTTGTTGTTTTTATTTAAACCAGTATCATGGTAATTATTATTTCACAACTTTTATTTTCCCATGTTTTTATTTTTATGAAGTTTGGCATTCCTAAATGATAAAACAAAAATTTTCACTCGGTTCTTCACTCAGGATTTCTCCTATTCACTCGTTTTGAACCCTTTCAACTTTGCAACCCTCTTTCTCTCTCTCTCGAACCTTTAGTGGATGCCAAGAATGAAATCTCTATCATCATCCACACCTGAGAAGCACTTCATGAAGAAGAAGAAGATTTCACCTAAGTTGACACATGAAGGACCATTATATCTGATTCTGGTAAATCGCAGTGTTGTACCTAAGAAATAAATATTCCCCAAATGGCTTCTATCTAGAAAATCTATGTTCTTGAAAGTGTTAAGAGAACACGTTTGGTTTGAGTGGTTCTCAAGAGAGAATAGACCCATCTATCCAAAGTTAGTGGCTCAGTTCAACCAGATCGTATAGTTCTCTTTTGATTCTAGAGAAAGTTATGTTTTGAAGAGCTGGGTTAGTGGCCAGAGATGCTCCATCTTTTCGAGGTTATGGGTTTCATGCCTTAAGATACCTCATGAAGGTATATGTGAGGATTATCAAAGAGGACCTCCACCTTCAACCGATTTCATTGATCTAGAAGATGCTCTGAAAACCCTAACCAGAAATGGCACCAGGAGAAGGGTCATTGCTGTTGATCTAGATGGAGAAACAATGCTTCTATTTATGTTTTTTCAAAATCGGGTTAGTCCAAGAAAATGTGATTTTGTTGTGTTAAAATATCAAGATGTGTTTGTGATTCACCTTATGAAAAATGGACATAAGATCAACCTTTTAAAGTACATTATTCACCATATGTGTGAGTTTATCAAAGTTACATCCAATTCCACTCCTCTGTTCTACTCTCAGCTAATATCAGACATGCTTCTTGCAAAAGACGTGGTTGGAACTAATGAATAAGTTCTTATGGACTGTGAGTACTGTATCTTTAAAGCCACCATCAAGAGAATAAATATAAATTGGAATCCTTGGAAAAAGGAATGTGTGGACGACAATGATAAGGTTTATGAAAAGTTTAATCCTGTGGATTATCCATCAAGTCCGAAAGAAAATTTTGATCCTGGTTTGGAACCAGATGAAATTGTTGAGTATTCAGAAAAAGAAGAAGAAGAGGCTAAAGTACCACATAGGGAAGTTGTTATTGTTGAGGAAGACAGGATTATTGTTCCTCATGTTGTTCTTGAAGAAGAAGTTCCGGACCCTAGAGATGATGTCAAACTAGAAATCCAACCCAAGGCTGAAAAATAATCAGTTTTCACAGAATCTAAGAAGCAATCCATGGAAGAGCCTACAGTAGAAGAAATCCATGTTGTGCAAGAAGCGAATCTAGAGGAACTCCCTGTGGAAAAATCTATTCCTAAAATAATACCCTCTACTGAAGAATGGATAGATCTGGCCTTTCATCTGGCTTGACAAGAAATGAATGAAGAACTTACAGCTGAGTCTGTGGATTTAGACCAAGCTCCTAAGCCTCTCAGTCCTGATAACGAGGCACCTGTTGAGGGGGAAGAAACCCCAAATCTTGAGTCTGATGAAGCCTAACATCCAACAGAGTCAAGTCCTGTGGACACTCATTACAAATTTCCTAGTCCGTATTTTATGAATGAGTCTTTGTAGGTTACTGCAACTGGGATTGATCTTTCTTTCCTATTTTAGTTGAAATCATTCACAAACTTTTCACCTCAGAAGGAGCATGAACCTAAAATAGACTCTATACCAATTCCTACACCTGAATCATTATCTAAACATCTGTCTTTTTTCAGTAAGTATGATCTAAAAGAATTGGGAGATACTATCTTTTCTGGTGTTGAGAAACTTATTAACTCCCAGCCTAGTCTTGTGAAAAATTTATGTGAAAGAGATGCCTCACAATTATTGGAAAAGATTATTTGGAAAATAAAACCTAAGATGCTCCATGAGATTCATGAAGTATGAGTTGAAAATAAGATGCTGAGTAATGAAGTCATAACCCTAAGAAGCATGGTTGAAGACGTGCAGAAAGAGCAGCATTTTAGATCAGAGCCTGTTACTGCTCCTCTAGCACCCAATGTTTCTCAAATCCCTCGAGATGTTGTGTCTCAGATTCATCTTTATCTGGAATCCTTCTATGAAAATGTTGCAAAAAGTAACAAACAGATGTTGAAAGAGATGAGAGAGCTTGTGGTGAACCTTAATGAAATCACTGATGAGTACACTGGTTGTCTTCAAAAGGTACTAAATAAGCTCAAATCTCTAACAACATCCATAAAAGCTTCTAATACCTCTGGTCAATCCTCTACACCTTACTTGGAAAGTACTTTGCTCAGATCTATAGTCAAAGAAGAGATTCAGACTATTTTCAGTGGCTTTAATGTGGCTCCTTTATCCGAATTTGTCAACAACAGTGATAGAGTTATTGACCTTGTACAAATTCACTCCAAGATTGCAAATGATGCCCAGTAAAAGATTTATAAGAAACTAGAATTCTATTTCAAACAATTTTTCTCCACGACTGATATGACAAACCACTTAAAATACCTTGTAGAGAATATGTGAATTCCTCCTGTGACTCAAGTCTTCAAAACCCAAGTCCAGAAGCTAACCAAATTTACCTGGTTGTTGGACAAGTTTATGGAAAACAAAGATGATTTTGAAAAAGCAATGCAGTATGGTGGAGAGATATTTACAGACTTCATCAAACTCTTGTGACCTTATCTCCATTTCCATATTACAGCAATTGTTGCTCCAATGGCTACACCTCTCAGACCTGGGCTGCCTACCTTCACCAATACCTTATCCTCAACTACCATGTCTGTTGGCCAAGCTCTCAGTAAGATCAAGCCTGTGATTCTTGATGAGAAACTTCCTAGATCTTCTCCTACTCCTACCTTGGCTCCCTCAATATTTGAATGTATCCCTTTACCCCCTTTATCTACCATTTCTCTGCCTTCTTCTACATCAACCACTGCCCCTATGGATTCCTCTTTTGTTGCTGATAAAGTCAAAGACAAGGCCAGTCCCTAAAGAAGAACAGTGCTTACTCCTTTTTTATGGGAATTCCATTGTTTTTGTATTTATCCTTTATTTTCTACTAAACTATGTTTACTATTAATGAGATGTGCACTATTTTTCCTATCTTATTTCTAATTTTTGATAATCCCAAAATGGGGAGAAGTGTCTATATGTTATTTTATCTATAGTTGCATCCAATTTACACTTTAGTTGTACATGATTTTTGATCATCAAAACGGGGGAGATTGTCAGACTCCTCAGGTATTAATCATGTTTTAATTATCACAGATCTTATTCAACCTAGTTAACTCCTACAAATTTTATCCAATCATGTGTATTTATGTTTCAAGTTCTCTCATGCTTTATAATGGTTAAGTTTAATCCATTTCACACATATCACTGTTTAAGTCTGAATACAGTTATTTGCCTAAGTACAAGACGTCGTGAAGCCAGACACTATAAACCAGACACCGTGAAGTAAGACACTGTGAAGAAAGACACCATGAAGCAAGACACCGTGAAGCCAGACACTATAAACCAGACACCGTGAAGCAAGACACTAGAAATCGAGACACTGTAAACCAGACATCGTGAAGCAAGAAACTATGAAGCAAGACACTGTGAAGCCAGGTACTGTAAACCAGACACCATGAAGCAAGACATGATGAAGAAAGACACCGTAAAAAAGACACCGTGAAGCAAGACACCGTGAACAAGACACCGTAAATGAGACACTTTGACACACATACACCATGTTAGTCTAGACACTGTGTGAAGGAGACACTGTGTGAAGGAGACACTGTTTTCATAACTTACTGTGAAACCATTTCTTAAACTATTTTGTCATCTTTCAATTCAATTTATAACTGTCATATTTGATAACTTTAATGCACTGACATAACTAATGTTTCTTTGCAGACATAGTACGAGGTACGAGGTTCAGAACACATGGAACCTCTCAGCTAAAACTCATGCATTCAAAGATAATGATCGAAGTGTTCCCAAGAAAAATAGAGAGTGATACTGAATGAAAAACAAGCATGTGAGCACGACCGAAAAGAACATATTGCATGATTTTCAAAATTGAATCATTGTCACATGCATGCAATCTGACTCTATTGAAGAACATATTAAGTACACTGGAATCCAGAGAACATCTTCGCATTATCAAAATACATGAAGAACACAAGTTGAATCGCAACACTCTATTTTTCGCACAACTTCCAAAGAAGTACTCAAAGATTCATCTGCTTCAATCTAAAAAAGTCCAAAGATTCATTGAAATCCCACAAGAGAATTCTAACCTCATCTCTATATTTTTTCTCAACTACAATCATCTTTTCATTTACATTATGAGTAGTGTGTGCCCCTGTCTATTTTGACACACACTGACTCCTGAGCTGAACTGGAGGATATTGAAATCCTTACACTAAACTCTTTATACTTTTTTTGCCCACAAAAACTATGGAAAAGGTCCATATGTGGTCTGGTTATAATTTGTGTTTACCCATAGAAACTGTGGAAGTGGTCCCTGTGTGACCTGGATAGTCTATGTACTGTTGTTAACCCTGATCCAGGGTGTGGATCAAAGTTTATTTATATAAACTACCTAGTGGCAGGTGATCACCAAGTGGAGTGGATTAGGTCTCGGCTTGAGACTTAACCACTTGTTTCATATCCGTTGTTCTGTTTAAATTTATCCTTCTATGTTTTATTACTTTAATTCATAATCCACAAATCACCAATTTCACTTTGATAGTTAGTCTTGGAAAGAAGTTTTTACTCATTTTTCTTAGTAGGATAACTTCAAAAGTAATATTAATAATACAAATTAAGATTACTGAGAATTAATAAATCTTCTAATAATCTATTTAAAAAGTAAAAATCTTATAACAGTATAACCTTGATTAACTGGGCTGTATCTATTTTTGGGGAAACCATTTCTTTTGAAAATAATATTGTTTTAACAGAAATTTTTTATAGTTACTCAATTCAATCCTCCCCTCTTAAGTAAACTACCCTGACCAACAGTTGTGTTTCCACTATTTAGAGTTTGATCTCTATTACCCCATGAATATTAATTTAACATTTCATTTTTATCACCCTCTAGAAATAATTTATTTCAGACAAATTTTAGATAAATGTTATCAAAATTTAATTAGTATTGAACATTTTGGTTTAAATTAAACTCATAAGATACACATCTAAATGAGCTATGAAACCAATATAATAATATAGGTTTATCTTGAATTCATTCTTTGTTTAATTAATTTAGCATATTTATGTGTTATTTATACTTATTTTTGATTATTAAGTTTTCTTATCCAAACAAAGTGTCTAATTATTCCATCTAATTCTATGATTTAGTTAACCTAGATTTAAAGGGAAGTGAGGAAGTTTTTTTTGATTCAAATTGAATTAAGTTTAATTATTTCTAAAATTTTTAAAACACATCATTTTTATTAAACAATATACCAATTTTTCACTAAAACCATTCAATCTTAAGAAGTTAGTCATGTTTTCAACTAGAGAGGTTCTTTGAGGAAATTTTCATTTAAAACAAATTGTGGAGTTGTTGTTATTAAATCTTGAGATTTATTATTTTCCATTTAAATTTAATAAATAATTACTTGAGGTTAATAAATATTTAACTGTGGATGAATTTTATGTGTCATTATCTCATTACTTTTTACCACAACTCTTTTTGAGTGTTTTTGTTATTTTTACTGTAAAATGATACAATAATATAGTAATATTGAAAATTGTTCATTTTTAAGTTAAAAATATATTACATTGGATGTTACAAAAATATGAAAAGAATTTGAATAAATTTTGAAGTGTTAATATTTTAATTTCCATAAATTTTGAGAATATACATTTTGATTGCTTTTGTGATCCTTAATTTGGAAAATATTTTGGGTGATAATTTGAGGGTTTGGGTTATAATAGTTAATTTTTTAATGTTCCATGGTGTTTATTTTTAATTAATATTTTGGGAATATCTTTTAAATTTTTTGGATTGGATTGATGATATTGTGTGTGGGGCCCAATATGTGTTTAAATAATTTATCATTAAGAATTGTAAATTTTTATCATTTTTACACAATAATATATTCATAGTTTCTAATTCTATTTGTATGAGCTTTGATTTTTTAACAAGATAATCCACCATTTACATATTATAATTTCTATATAGCCAAATATTTATGTGGCCAAATTATAAATGTTTCATGTATCTGATTTTTAAATTTATGTTACATATCTAAATTTTTTCCAGCTTCATGGTGCCATATTTTTTTATAGAATTATTGTACCTATATTTTCTATTGGAATTTTAGAAATAGGATGTATCAAATTTACTATATAGATAATTTATTTCACATATCCAAATAATAGTGTCACATACTCAAATTTTCAAAGTGGATCCTATGAATAAAAAATTAGGCACATCCACATAGGGATATTTTTAATAGGATACGGTCACAAAAAGAACCCCAAGAATTTAAAAATAAATTTAATATTGGATGCATGATACATTGAGTCTATATGAAATAAAAAAAATATGACCTATCCAATTAACATAATTTTCCCACTTTTGTGATTTGAATTTAGTAAACTAACATACATGGTTGTGATCGGTATGATATTTAGATTTTGATAGGATCAAAATACATTTTTGGTGATTAATAACTTACCCTTATGAATATTAATTTACATTTATAAATAGTAACCTCACCCCTGAAAGTAAAAATAAAATTTAGACACCATATAAATGAGAGTAAATATTTAAAAATTAATAATTTAGTGTTGTTATTTTTGTGAGTAATCAATATTTAGTTACAATTTTAAATTATTAAATTAATTAAATTCATACTCATAAAATCTATTCCTAATAAATATTTTATTTTTCTATGATTTTAGGATAATTTTATGATACATTGGTTAATTTTTTAAAGTATTATAAAATCAATTTTAAATTTATAATCTATATTTTTCAAGTAAATAGTGTTTTTATTTAAAAGATAAATTTATTTTATTTAGAAGATTATTTTGTTAAAATAGAGTTCATATTTTAGTTCTACATGTCAAAAAAAATTAGCATAAATTTTTGGGATTTTTTTGAAATACTTGAATTTTTGTGAATAGTGAAATTCGATAATTTACAAAATATGAAAAATAAATGAATTTATGTGTCATGATTGAGTCATGGAAGATATAAATGGAGATTGTTTAAAACTAACATGCACTTATTAATATTTTTAGTCATAATAATCAATACTATCCATAGCTTTGGGAAAAAATTAAATAAAGATTAAAAAAATAGAAAACCCTCCTCTCATATACTATAAAAACACCCCTCACTCCCTCTTCTATTCACTTCTTTTTTCCCTGAGTAGTATCTTATATTTTCCAAAATAATCTTTCCTAGTCCCTCGCCACTTATAGTATCTCTTGGTCTTTCCTAAAGTCCAAAATCACTTCCATTAAAGAGGTCATCAAGGAGGAGTACTACAGAGGTAAAAACCTCTTCCTTTTTTCCTTTTAATTTATTTTGTGTTCTTTATTTTATTATTATCTCATAACCACCTCAGTCCAAATGATCCTGATAAATCTTGTATCATCTTTATACTATAATTATATATTTTTAATGTAATATCCATCATCAATATCAATACTATCTCTTTTATTTTAAAAATGAAATCATTGTTCGGGAGGTGCTGATTTACAAGCTTCGTGGATAATGATCTTTTAATCATCAATTTCTTATTAAATTATGTTCATGAAACCATTTTTATGGTTTAAAAAAACTATAATATTTCTATTAAAACTATTTTAATATTCTATAACTATTATATATACATAATTTTAATTTTACCACAAAAGTAGTTTGGAATAATTGAAATATCTCTAAAATGATCATCATTGAGGTTTCATTTAATATCTCATCCTCACAGCATATAAACAAGTCAATTATACGACAATTTAATATACTTAATTTTCATTTTTATCATATAAAACAAATTTTATAGAATTATATACATTCTACATGAACTCCATTACTTATAAACAAGCGAACCGATTTTAAAAACCAAGAAAACAAACACTCCATAACAAAAAAATCAATATTATAACATATCAATAAGGACATAAATGAACTTAACAAAACTATAATGAATAAAATATATTTATATAAGGTTATTAATTAAATAATTAATGTCTTTAATTTGATTATCCAAGACATTAAGTTCAAGAGCATAATGCATTCAAACATAAGCTAAGGGTTTCCTCATCTCACTACCATTTTTTGAGATATTCCTTATTCAAAATTATTCCCTGTGTATGGTTTTTGTATACTTCCCATTTATGTATCATATAATGAATATATTTATCTTAATTTTATTAAATATATCATTTTATGATTATTAATTTTGGGTCATATGATTAGATTGATTACAAAGTGGAAAGAGATTCCACCCAAATCTTTATTTTTCCTTTTGGTTATTCATTCACTATCCTAACCAAAATGTAAGGATTATTTCATTTTTTAAAATCTTATATATTCTTATTTTTTCCAAAATCATATATTCATTCCATTTCACCTTTCTTTTAT
Organism: Viscum album; assembly: GCA_963277665.1. NCBI lineage: Eukaryota > Viridiplantae > Streptophyta > Magnoliopsida > Santalales > Viscaceae > Viscum > Viscum album. The sequence continues at coordinate 47,068,002 of OY728143.1, read as the reverse complement.
GGTTATTATATGTTTTAAAATAGTTTTCTTATTAATTATTCACAATATACAAGTCTGATTCAAGGGAACTTCTTGAATTCTTACCCATTTTCAAGCACACTATATATCCTATGTTAAGGAAAAATTATTTTTGTAAAAGAACACAGTTTATCATGAAAAAATGTTTTGTTTAATTTATAGTTTTATGAAAATAAAAATATCCTTCCGCTTTAAAATATCTTTACTATTTTCCATAAACCACGCTAAAATGTTTTATTTCTAAATCATTTTAAAAACAATTTTTACAGGATTTTACTTATTTGGGAAAACATTTATTCCTGAAGTATAATTTCGATGTACTTTACTTTTATTTTCTGTGATATACATGTATACAATCCTACTTCATGTCAAATGAAAAATAATTTTTCAAAATAACTCTTCTTTCCAAAGTAAAAAAAGTATTTTTTCATCTCACATTAACTTTTATGAAATATGCCTTGATCACCAATTATTCCTTGAATGTGATGTATTTTATTACCTTTATTATATCATATCAAGAGTATCCTAATTCACATGATATTATAAGGTATTATGATATTAATATTTCAAGGTGGTATGGGAAACATGGGGATTTTTACGGATAATTTCCTCAAGAATTTTTCAATGGTCTCATTTAAAACTATATTTATATATTTCTACATACTTTTTTGAATCTTGTACAACATTGATGTTTATCTCTAATTATATCATCTAAAATATTTTATTGATGGGTTTTCTTATTACATTGAAGATGGATGTACTATCTTGATACCATTCACCATATTACTCTCAATTGTTAGTGTTTATGTTTAATGATTGGAGAAAGTTATGTATATTTAATATTTTAGTTTAAATATGAATTAATATATTGATTATGTTCCCTAATTTTATATTAGTAATGCATTGGACTGATTATGTGACGGGTGGTTCCTGATATAGCCCCTCTATGCATTAATAAGTCTCATAAGACAAACTAGTTCGGGTTTTTAACTTTTTATGGATGATCTTGGAAAGAGGCCATGAAAGAATGATTATTATATCTAGAATTATACTTTCCTTCATTAAAAAACTAGTAATTTAATGTCTATTTTGACATTTTTTCTATTATATTTCTAATGGTTGTGTTTTATTATTTAATTACCTCTTCATCTCTTATTCCTTCTCTTTTATACTAAATCTTATTTTTTCAATGGAATGTATTTTTTGTTATTAACCATACCTATTGTTTTTTTATGATATCTTCCACTATATTGATTACCCTTACTGACCATTTGATATAACCCTGTTCTTATTTTTTATTTTCACCAGGATGTGAGGAATTATATTATGAAAGTATTACAAGGATAATCTAGGTGTTGTGGATGTTTCCAGTGGAATATATATAATGTATTTCATTTCAAGATATAATGTTGAACTTATGTATGTATCTGTTTTTCCAAAAATAATAAAATACCCTATCCTTCTAGATTTTATACCTTGTAATCATTCCATTGTAATGAAATAATGCACCAACTCTGAGAAACTGGGTTTGGGGCGTTACAGTTGGTGTTACAGGAAGTTTAGGAGATTCCATGGAAACTAGATTGATAAAATATAGATCAGTGAGAAAAACCCTAAGATAAACATGGAGGATAATCATACAAGAACATCCTAGAATTTTGGTAAAGAATATATTATGTTGATATTCCTATAAAATACATCCCTGTCTGGATAGTACATGTGGGAATCATTCTGGAACAAATATATCTAGAAGTAAAAACTTTGAAAAGGTATTCTGGAATTGACTCGGGTTAACCTCGTACGGGAAAATGGGCCTTACTGTTCTTTTGGTTTAACACTCCCTGATGATATTATAAGGAAAATTCAGAATTAATTTACCCACCATTATGAAGGATTTATTCCACCAAAGTAACCAAAGTAAATGGTTCTAGTATTTTTTATGAATAAGTTTATGTTATGTGATATACCTTGTTTAGAGGTATAAAAAGTTCTATTATTTGATGAGCTAATATAGTGTATTTAATTGATTATAAATAGAACGTACTAGAAGGAATGATAACTTCACCAACGAATGTGATTCGTAAAGTAATAAGGATCATATCTATCATGGTATTATTCATAATTTTGAAGGAAGATAGTTTCTGAAGTGTCCTCACCATATGAGGAAACAGTATAATGTGTTAATAAGATGTGTGAAGAATTATATAAGTCCTATGGCTTTGAAGGGAAGCAAGAGAAGAATAGGTTGGAAGAGGAAAATATTGATAATGGGAAGAATGGTAAGAATGGTTTTTTACATGTGACAAATATGGAAAGAATCAACCTTGTAAATGCTTTAAGAAAATGGGAGTTTTTTATAAGTTTTGTGAAGAAGGACACCATGCTCATTATTTTAAGGGTAAGAAAAAGGTTTCCAATGTACAATGCTTTAAATACAAGGAGATGGAAAACTATATGAATCAATTCCCTAATAATCAATGGAATATACCCCATATTATGTTAATGGATAATGATCAAGTTATGATAATTCTGTAGATGAAATGGAATGATTAATATACCTATTCAAGAATCTTTTCATTGGAATATTTTATCATCAATGTACTAGTTATAAGAATTATGGAATATATGAGTATTTTACTGCAGTTAATTTTCATTAAGGATTTAGAACATAAGTTGAAAGATACAAAGAAAAGATATTCACTGGAACATTAAACCTTTTTTAAAATTCATTATTGAGTGAAATAAAACCCAAAATATATTCCTTATAATGATATAATGATGTGAAAATGATTTATTTGGATTAGTTTTGACAACCTTGTAACTGATTAATGACTTGTCGATAAGTGGTCTATGTTATTATTGAAGGGAGTTATTGGATGTTTCCCCTAGTTTGAATTTATATATACACCCTAGTATCACTAATATGTGTAGATATTTGAAGAAACATTTCTGGTGGGACAATATGAAATGGGAAATTGATGAAAATTTATCAACATGTTTAGTTTGTCAATTGGTGAAGGCTGAAAGAGAGCATCCTAGAGGAGTCATGAAACCTCTACCTATTCCAACATGGAAATGGGATGACATTACTATGGATTTTATCACTATATTACCAAAAACTTCAAGGAATAATGATGCAATGTGGGTGATTTTTGATTTATTTACCAAATTTTCTCATTTCCTCTCTATAAGGGATGGTTTTCCACTAGATCACCTTGCTCATATCTATGTTAATAAAGTTGTAAGACTTCATGGGGAACCTCTATAAATTTTTTCTTATCATGATCCAAGATTAACATTGAAATTATAGAAAAGTATTCAAAATATTTGGATACTAGTTTCTATTATGTATTTCTTATCCCCATAAAACTGACAGGAAATCTGAAAGGACAATCCAAACATTAGAAGAAATGTTGTGATCATGTTCACATGACTTTTAGGGAAAGTGGTATTTTTAATTACCTTTGGTGAAGTTTTCCTAAAACAAAAGTTTCAATTATAGTATTTAAATGGAACCTTATGAAGCATTGTATGGAAATTGATAGCATACACCAACATTTTGAGATTAAATAGGTGAAAGGAATATTGTGGGCCTAGTGATTGTGGAGGAAACAATAGAAAAGGTAAATATTATTCAAATCCATAAGTAAGAAAAATAGAAATGCTGATAATCAAATGAATGATTCTGAATTTCTATAGGGTGATCACATTTTCTTGAATGTGTCTCTACGTAAGGGTCTTATAAGATTTGGGAAGAAATGTAAAATGGTCCCCAGTTACATTGTCCCCTTTGAAATACTATATAGAATTGGAGTTGTGTCTTATCATTTTCTAATTATACGTAGCCTATCTAAAGCACATAATGTGTTACATGTCTCATTATTGAGAATGTATATAATATACCCAATGCATGTCCTCATATCTGAAGGTATAAAATTGAAACCTTTCTTATCCAACTGTGAGGAGACTATTAAGATTCTAGACACTAAAGAATAGGTGTTGAGTAATTAGATAACTCGACTGGTAAATGTACTTTGGAAGAATCATAAATTTGAAGAGCCAACATGGGAGCCTGGTCGTGTTGTCATGACACGTCAAATTGATTATGTTTTAAGGTTGATTTATAGTCTAGGGTAGACCCTAGGTCATCTCTCAAGGAGGGTTGGTAGGTTTAGAGTGTGTATTTTTAATAAAAATGACTAAGAGAGGGGGTGGTTTTGAAAACTGTTTAAAACAATGACCTAGTTGAAATAGTTTAAAAGTTGAGTAAACAAGTGGATTTTGAAAAATATGAGATAAAGGGATTTTTTTGACTTCACTACACACATTTCAACTTCATTTTTCTTATAGATTCATTCATGTTTGGAGTAATTCTTTGGTTGGAGTTAATTGGAATCCCGATTAATTCCTAAGCTTTTATTTCAATGTTTTAAGGACCAAACCTTGACATAACAATCATATTGTCAAGGTCCAGTACTTATGCATGGAATAAGAGCTTCCAATGTAGATTGAAATCTAAATAAGGTGGTTATTAAAAGGATTCTTGTGATGTCCAATCGGAACAACACAAGTCACGCACTCAAAATCTCACGCCGATCAGTTAGAAATTAAGAGAATCTCATACGCATTCATCAAAACAAACATTCATATATGAAAGTTTGTAAGATACATAGAAAGAAATGTTTTAACACCCAAATTACTCCAACCCATTATCTAAAATAAAAATTGTAACTCCCTTGACATGTCTGTAGCTTCCTCACAACGAACGCCCACCGTTTAGCCCGACATCGAGAGGAGGAGGAAGCTCGAGTGGATATCCTTCTTCATCCTTGATCCCTCTATGAGGATAGGGGCCACCAGAAATTATTGGATTTCGAGAGGAATCCTTTGGGTATAAAAAATGGCAGAGTGTGGCTCCTGGTTTGAACTTGCAAATGAGGTTCCCTTGGTGCCCTTTTATATCCAAATTGCTAAGTGGTTTGAGCACCCGGTTTTGGTGATACCAATTGAGTCTCGGTTTTGGGTTGGTATATGGAATTATCTAGACTTGAACAAAAGATAAAAGATGTTTCAGGCAGTTTTGAATGTCACAATGTCAAATTTGGAGGCCATTTAACATCTAGAAATGGATATATAGTCATAAAACCGAACCAAACCCTTGACTTGGTGCAGATTCTATCCCCTGGAAAGAATGGTTCGGATGGGCCACCAGATGAATGAATTAGCCTTCGGTTATTTGATATGAATTTTATCACATGAAGTTTTGGAGAGGGAAACAAAATTTCATCCCATTTTCATGCACGGATTTCGTGCAATATTCAAAACAGTGGACATGTGTCCTTGGGATCCATGCAATTTTGGCCCATTTTCCTTCTAGATCATCTTCAGGGCCTCTAAATCACCTCCTCCTGCAATCAAATCCTCAAAAAAAGTAACAATGCCCATTTTAACAGTGATAAACACAAAATTAATGATTCAAATATGGAATTCAATTTGGTATTATTTTTATAATATTCAATACAAAACTAGTTTACCACAGTGGTGTAGGGATGAAAATGAAATAGTGAATCACGGGGCGATCACACCCCCACACCTAAACATTTGCACTCCTGGGAAAAGTGATATTTCCAAAAATTATGCATGGTGATATTCCCAACTTCATGAAGATTTAACATTCAATGAAAATTTAAAGTTTTAAAGTAATTTGATCAAATCAAAAATCACACCATGGAGTTATTCTCAATGATCATGCAAAAATGTTTCTCATAAATTGTATCAGCATGAAATTCAGGGAGATTAATGATACCAATTTGAGAAAGTAATCCTAAAGTCCACAATGTCACTTAATATCCACGTATGAGTGTGACAACCAATTTATGCTATTCTACCCACTTTCTATCCATTAAATATAGGTTATTTTAATATTTTTATGCTTAAACGATTATGTCCACCGAACCTGTCCTATACCCTTTGCAATCAAATTTCAAGACCCACTCACGTAAGCATTCCCGGAAGCCATATCTTAAGCTCTTGACCTAGATATCCCCATATTATGTACATTTCATCACTCCCCTAATTTATTTATTTTTTATTTTTTGAAATGTTGTGAATGGAAAAAATCTCACACCCTTCTCTCAACCCTTGTTTGATCTCCTCACGACACTAACTGTAATAGTTATAATAAGATCAAAAGTCAAGTAAGAATGGTTTTTGACCTGCTCAAAATACAACTATTTTTTTTAGTGCGTACAATAGTCAGATAATAGGTACACATGTGTAGGTCAATCCGGTACAGTAATAAAAAATATCGGATAAGGAACGAACGTATGAAAAAATCTTTTGGAAAACAGCTAAATATTAACCTAACTTATATTTACCTTCTATTGAGTAAGTAAAAATCACACTTCTTGGTTCGGTGAAAAAATGTGTGGAGAAATGAAGTGCCACAATTTTCCTTTGAACTACTCACATAAAGGGTACTATTTCTCTCAAAGTTTTCAAAATTACACAACCATTTATATCATCGACAAACAATTAATTTCCAAGAGAAATGCACACCACAATGTAAAATTCAAGCTAAAACACACATTTCATTGGTGATTTTTTTTGAAAATGTTAAAACAACATAAAATAGTAAAATTCCTCATGCATTTTCAGTAACTTTTATGATTCAATTCAGGGGGTATCTTTTTCCATGATAAAATTAGCACTCCGGCACAAAATTAAGGGTGGAACAGGGGAAGGGGAGAAGTGACAATACCATTTAGGAAGAAAAAAAGAAAAAGGAAGAAAGAAAACGATGAAAATTCCTAACTAACCCAGGAATGTACCCATCACCCCACACCTAGAGTATATAGTGTCCCCACTATAGTAAAAGAGAATGTGGGAAGGAAGGATAAAACCTGGTGGATGTCATTCATAGTTTGCTTCTTGAACTTGGAGTTACTCCATCGGGGACTCTAGAATGGCTTCATGAAAGTGCTTCAGCCGCTGCCCATTGATAGTGAAGGTTTTCTTTGTTTCTTCATTTTGAACCTGAACATCACCAAATGGAGAGACATTAGTAACAATGTATGGTCCAAACCAGTGGGATCAAAGCTTAACGAGATGCAATTTTAGCCTTGAATTGTAGAAGAGGACCTTCTGCCTAATATGGAACTGACGATGAAGGATAAGACGGTCATGGGCATCCTTGGTTCTCTACTTATAAATCCTGGAGTTTTCATATGCATATCTTCTCATTTCCTCTAGCTCCTGAATCTGCAACTTCCTTTGAGCACCTGCACCAAAATGATTAGAATTGCATTGTTTGATGGCCCAGTAGGCCCAGTTCTCAATCTCAACAGGGAGGTGAAAACTATTTCTAAACACAAGATGATAGGGTGACATTCCAATGGGAGTTTTAAAAGCAGTACGGTAGGCCCATAATGAATCATCAAGTTTAAGACTCCAATATTTTTTATTGGGTTGGACCATTTTTTCAAAAATTTGTTTTACCTCTCTATTTGACACCTCAGCTTGACCATTAGTCTGTGGGTGATACGCAGTAGATACTCGATGACCGACCCCATGCCGATGCAAAAGTGATTGCATTGTTCGGTTGTAGAAATGATAACCCTGGTCACTAATGATGAACCTAGGTAATCCAAACCTACAAAAGATCTGAGTTCTCAAAAAATTCTACAACTATTTTGGAATCATCTGTCCTTGTAGCCCGTGCCTCTACCCATTTTGTTACATAATCAACGGCCAAAAGAATGTACAAGTTTCCAAAACAATTGGGAAATTTCCCCATAAAGTCAATACTCTAAACATCGAAGATTTCATGAAAGAGAAAGGGTTGTTGTGGAATTTCATTCCTTTTAGAGACATTCCCCATTCTTTGACAATGAGGACAATATTTAAAAAATTCATGGGCATCCTGAAAAACTGGAGGCCAAAAGAGACCGGAATCAAGAACTTTTCGAGCAGTCTGTTGGGGACCAAAGTGGACCCCACAAGCAAGAGTGTGGAAGAATCTAAGGACAGACTAAAACTCGTTATCGGTAACACAATGCCTAAGGACCTGATCTCTACACGTGCGCCAAAGGTAGGGGTCATCCCAAATGTACCAACGAGGCTCATGTTTTAGACAACTGGCTTTGTTTTTGTTGAAATCGGTAGGAATGCAAGATGCTACCAAATAATTTACAATTTCAACATACTAGGGAATAGAATCTTTCAATTTATACAATTTCTCATCAGAAAACATATCATTAATGGGAATACAGGGGGATGAGACAATGTCTAAGGATGGGAAGATCCTACTAATATGGTATGCCACCACATTCTATACTCCTTTTTTATCTCTAATTTCTAGATTGAATTCCTGAAGGAGGAGCATCCAACGAATGAGATGTGGTTTGGCTTCTGGTTTATTTAGGAGATACCGGAGGGCTGCATGGTCTGAGAAAACGATTACTTTGGACCCTAGAAGATATGACCTGAATTTATCTAAGGCAAACACAATGGAAAGAAATTCTTTTTCAGTGGTGGTGTAGTTTTCATGGGAAGTGTAACACCCCGAGCTTCCACGATATGCTTCTCATTCAATAATACAGTAGTGTGTGTTGTACGCAAGTTCGAGTTCTAACACACCGCGACTAATCAAAGTAGCCGTTATGAATAGTAATACCCACTTTTTAAAATTATAAAAATTTTATATTTCAAAATGGACTTCATTTTTGGGTTCGGAATATCGAAATTATCCTATGTTGAATTTTTGGTATTTTTCTGAAAACTAATAATTTTTATGAATAGTGAAAAATACTTAAAAACAAATTTTTTAATAAAAATAATTTATAGTGATAAATTATACTATTTAGTGGTTTTAAAGTATAATTAGAATATATTTTTACCATTTTATCCAATGGTGGTCATTAGAATTAATTTAACATTGAAATTGGGCATGAACAATTGTCAATCTTTTGATATAAATTGTTTCTTAAAAACACGCTATTTGTTGTGATAGTGGGAAATAATTATAAAATTAATTAATGCAACTTATATGTTTGGAATTTTGTAAAATAGACATCAATTTTGAATTCAGAATATCAATTATAGCTTAGGGTGAAATTTTGGCCTTATTCTGAAAAACATCAATTTTTGATGAATAGTGAAACCACTAAGTGGTTGTTAAAAACTGATTTTTCGTTAATATTACCACTTCTGTGATTTTATTTTCAAAAATCCGACATACATGGTTGTCATTAATAAGTAAAATGTGGTTCAATGAGATTAAAATAATTTTTTGGTGAATAGTAACTTTTAAGTTCTTATTCACGATTAGAGGTAATTAGTGTAGTTTAAGGTAAAAAGAATGTTTTAATAATATGAGATGAGATTGACACTTGTCCTAATCCTATTGTATGAGTCATGGCCGACCAAGACAACCCATGGGTCAACTTGGGGACCCCATGGAGCCACTTTGGTTGGAAAATGACATTAATATATATTTATTTAATGTCAAAATTAAATTGACACAAACAAGAGTTGTTTTACTAAAACAGTTTTTAAGTGGGGTTACACAAGTCCAAATTTTGGCTATAAATATTCATTAGAAAGATAAAAAAGATTTCCTACATCATAGTATTTTTTTTATAATTTTTAGACATTAAATAAATTAAATTATTTATGACATCATTATGATGCAGCGATGACCTCATTATTTAACGATTTTAATAAAATGAAAAGATGATGTAAATTTCAAGGCTTACACTTGTCCAAAGACTATTGGATGGGTAGATTTCAAACACTTATCACCTTATCCACGAATTATATAAGTTTGGGACCTTTAGAATCTGAAAAGCATTGTATAATAATGTAACATTTCAATCTTTCCAAAAGAGCCCCTCCTCCCCTCTTATAAAAGGCCCCCACCTCTACCACCTTATTCACACTTTCAAGCCTTTTGGTTCGGCCAACCTATGCCCAAATACTCTACAAACTTCCCCCCCTTCATCCTAGAAGCTTTACTTTAGTCATAAATCCATCCAAAGGAGTCCTTTTGATCAAATCAAAAGGAAGAACCCGAAGAAGAGGTAACATTTTCATCACCCTCTTTCAAGTTTCTTTCTTCTTCCACTCCCTCTTTGTTTATTATTTCAATTCTAAAATTATAACTCCACTATATTCTATATATTGTGATGTTATTATAAATATTTAACAACCATATTCAGTATTCTACCCATCATTTGAATGACATGTCACCATACGTGCGTACGTACAGCTTACCGTCTCCACATCGTGGTGTAATTGTTATTCAATATATTATTATTTATATGGGTATAATAATGATATTTAATTCATGTAAATAATAAATATAACATGATAATTATTCTGTATATATGATATACTATCCAATTATATAATATTTTAATATCAAAATAAAGATATTGTCGCTCGTGCGTACGTACGGACTACCGTCTCCACGAACGCGATGAGATTCATTCTCCGTCGTATCCATTCAAGTATAATTATCATTTGATGATTTAAAAATAATTTTTAAGGGCATGATATAATTCTGGATATGAATAAGATACAACCTATCCACGAAAAACACGACTTACGTAACAAAGCATATAAAAGAAAATGAGTAAGTTAACACCCGAAACAACGATAAATCTAAGATATTGTTAACAAAGCAATGTTAAAAGATCATATATGATATCATATGAATGTATATGATTCTTGTATAATTTAATAACAATTATTTCACCATTATACAGGAGGTGAACCTACCCCAACCAAGGAAAAGTACAAGGTAAGGGTTTACTTCACAACCTCTTCATTATCCAAGGTTGTTTATACATAATTATCTACTGGGACCTCGTTATCATCCACATCCATGTTTCTTAAAAATGTCTTTCAAAACGTTTTTACTATTAAATGGAAAATGGGTTAAAGTCATTTATTCCCTTATACGTTTTTGAAAGGAATCTTACCATCATTTTCCAAACAATGTACTTTTTGACCTTTTTGACAAATTTAAGGTAAGAATGTTTTTTTTAACTTATACGGAGGGTGCGGCTATTTTCCGCCATTATAACTTCGCCAAAGCTTCCCTTACAAGCTTATAATAATATTTTCAAAGTAAATGTATTATTTTATAATTATGGGACTTTTAAATGATTTCAAAAAAGAGAGATATTTCTCTCAAATAGCTTTGATTTCATCCATGTCAACATCCTTTGATGGGTTTTAAGTTTATTTGAAATTGATTTATGATACAAAACTTCCATTGAGCATTTTGTGAAACATTTGACTGTGGATGTGTTATTTTTACACCATCCATAGTTTATGGAGAAACTGTTGACATTTCGTATGCTAGTTTTAATACGAATATTTATGTTATGTTTAAACCTATTCATATGAGAAATGTATTGGACTTAATAAGTGACGGGTGGAGCCCGCTATAGCTCCTCGATGCATCGGTAGGTCTCATGAGACAACTAGACGTGGAGTTGGCCGCGGCCCTTTCCCAATTTGATTTATGGTTTTGGCTGAGGCCTTAATCATTTTAGTCGTCCTGGCCAAGGCCTTGACAAAATGTTTCAGAATGTCTGGCATTATACATTCCCTCATTATGAAAGTGGTTATTGATATTGCATGTGATTATTCGACTAGTAGAATATCCATGTGTGTAAGTAAATGGCATTATTTAATTTTATTTTTGCCATATTATTCTGATGTTAAAGTTTAAAAAGGCTTTTGTTTTAGTTATACATTGCCTTAAATGTTAATGTTTATTTATGAAAGCTTCTGCAATATTGTTATCCTTACTGAGCATCTGAGCTCACCCCTTTCAATGTTTTAATATTTTCCAGGATGTGAAGAAGTATTTTATGAATGACCTGCAGGGATTGTCAGAAGAGGATATGAGTGTGGACTATAGAGACTTTGTTATTGTAGTTTTTCACTTTATGATGTAATGTAACGTTTACGAATGTATCTAGTGTTTCCAAGGCTACTAAACTAATCGGTCTTTCGAGACATGATCTTTTGTGATCATGCCAATGTTACGAAGTAATGCATCGACTCTGGGTAGCTGGGGTCGGGGCGTTACAGTTGGTATCAGAGGCAGTTTAGTACTAACCTTGGAAGCTAGATTTAGATAAACTCTGATTAGAGCACATAGCCCAAAGATAGACTTTGAGGATTAGTATAGAAGAACTTCCTATAATTTTGGTATTATAGAGATGTTGTGAGTTTTCCGAGCAATACATCCTTGTCTAGATACGAGCAGGTAGAGGCGGCTCTGGCACATATGTACCTAGGGGTAAAACCTGAAAACACCGCTTTGAGCTAGACTCGAACGGGAACTGGTGCACGACAACGGGCCTTGCTGCACTCTTGCTTACGACACTCCCGGGGGATATTCTTAGGATAATTCTCATTTTCTTTACAGACCACTATGAAGGGTTATGAGTATATACTTCCTCAAAGGAAACATTTCTTTTTATGATTATGGATTATATCCATAAATAGTTCAATTTATGTTAAGTATTTTACAAGTATGGAATTATGTATTTTGATTCATAAACTAATCTAGTTTAGGCCATTGTTTAGAAATGGAGCCTAGTGGAAGGAATGGAAACCGTATCAATGCATGCACTCCGTGTAGGGATTTCCCTCTTGCTCAAGATAATTATGGTGGAGCTAGTGATACAACTGGTGCTGATCAGCTTCTCACCGTACTGGGACAACTCACGCAGGTTATGAATAATAACCTTACTCGTATGGAGCACCCTGATCCGCAACGTGGAGGATAAATGCTATACCGTTTCATGAGGCAACAACCACCAACCTTCAATGGGAGTACAAATCCTATAGTAGTTGAGCAATGGATAAATTCCTTAGAGAAAATATTCCATGCCTTGGGGGTTAGTGAAAGGGAGAAAGTTATCATGGCAGTTTACCGCCTCACTAGAGATGCCGATCAATGGTGGTCACTAATTCAAAACACAAAGGAAGATGATGACGTATCGAATATGGAATGGAGGGAGTTCAAAGAGTTGTTCTTAGAAAAATACTTTCCTCAAGACCATCGAGCGGATATGGAAAGGCAATTTCTGAGTCTGAGGCAGAAGGAGGATGAGAATGTCGCAAAGTATGAGGCTAACTTTACAAGGTTAGCGAGGCATGCTGCCGATTATATACGTAACCCAAGGAGTAAGATTGATCGTTTCTTTGATGGGTTAAAACCATTTCTCCATCGAGCTTTAGTATCACAATCCTTCTCATCATACAAAGATATTGTCTCGTGTGCTATCAAGACAGAAAAGGAATTCTCTAAGTCTTATGACAACAAAGTAAAGCAAGAGAAGAAGAGAACGGTGGAACAAGAGACAGATAAAGGGAAAAAGGGAAAGAAGGATTTTCCATTATGTGATAATTGTGGGAAGAATCACCCTGGTACTTGCCTAAAAGGAATGGGAGTTTGTTATAAATGTGGAGAAAAGGGTCACCAGGCTCGTGATTGCAAGGTAAAGAAAGAGGCTATCAAAGTTGAATGCTACAATTGTAGAGAAATGGGTCATTATGCAAATGAATGTCCTAAGCATCAGGAAAACTTACCTCAGAAAAAGCCAAGGGATCAAGGAAAATCTTATGCTGTTACTACATTTGAAGCAGAATAATTAATTTATTGGTGCTTTTGGACTCATGGATTATATTCTGGTTATTAGAATAATGTGATATATATATATAAGGATTGTACTGCAGTACTTGTTGTTTCAGTAAGGTTTTAATATGATGAAGGTAATTATATTTTTAGTATGTGACAATAAGAGAAACTTTACTTTGTTTGGGGAATCTGATAAATTGATTTTGGAATTAAGAGACCTTTTAGAGAAAGTCTGGACAGAGGTATTTTGGATAACTATAAAGGTTGGAGTGGATTAAGTTGATCTTTGGATAGTATTGTTTAAGGTTAAAAAAATTATGAAGATTATTTTTGGAATATTATGATACTATAGTTTTAGGAAAAGGACAACCTGCAGGGTGGGGCATAACCCGTCGCGTCGGACAAAGCTGCAGGAATCGAACCCACAATCATAGTGCGGCAGGCCTTTATTTCCTACCACTAGCCTACAGGAAGTCCCTGGTTATTACAAAATAATTTTACTAATCTAAATGGTATGTGTTAACATTTGGAACCTTATACAATTAGGATAAGTATAATATTTTTGAGTTCTATTATCTTTTTGAGTGAAAGATGAGTTGAAGGTTGAAACTCTAATTGTCAAACATAAATATATATATACCTATCTCTTATTCAATGAATAAATTAATTCTTAAACTTTAGTAAAGGGATATTAAAACAAAAAAATGTGTTATCCTAATACCTTATGTCTTGTTGAACTGATGATATTTTAAATCAACATAGACTGAAGGCTTGGGGCCCTCAATTTTACACTTGTTTGTGATTTATGACCACAATCACTCCCTACAAATATTTATGTTTTCCCTCCAATTATATGTCTCTAATTGCCACCAATGTTCTCCTAATCGAGATCATAATTGGGTGGTGACTTTTTCATTTCCCTTTCCCTCTTATTAAGGCTAAATTTTATTAATCTTATTTCCGATGTGGGTTTCCCACAAAGGTATTTTCTATTTTCAACCTTTTATTTTCAAAGAAAAATTTCAAATTGCGAGGACGCAATTTGTTGAAGGACGGGATAATGTAACACCCCGAGCTTCCACGATACGCTTCTCATTCAATAATACAGTAGTGTGTGTTGTACGCAAGTTCGAGTTCTAACACACTGCGACTAATCAAAGTAGTCGTTATGAATAGTAATACCCACTTTTTAAAATTATAGAAATTTTTTATTTCAAAATAGACTTCATTTTTGGATTCGGAATATTGAAATTAGCCTATGTTGAATTTTTGGTATTTTTCTGAGAACTTCTAATTTTTATGAATAGTGAAAAATACTTAAAAACAACTTTTTTATTCAAAATAATTTATAGTGATAAATTATACTATTTAGTGGTTTTAAAGTATAATTATAATATATTTTTACCATTTTATCCAATGGTGGTCAATAGAATTAATTTAACATTGAAATTGGGCATGAACAATTGTCAATCTTTTGATATAAATTGTTTCTTAAAAACATGTTATTTGTTGTGACAGTGGGAATTAATTATAAAATTAATTAATGCAACTTATATGTTTGGAATTCTGTAAAATAGACAACATTTTTGAATTCGGAATATCAATTATAGCTTAGGGTGAAATTTTGGCCTTATTCTGAAAAACTTCAATTTTTGATGAATAGTGAAACCACTAAGTGGTTGTTAAAAACTGATTTTTCGTTAATATTACCACTTCTGTGATTTGATTTTCAAAAATCAGACATACATGGTTGTCATTAAGAAGTAAAATTTGGTTCAATGAGATTAAAATAATTTTTTGGTGAATAGTAACTTTTAAGTTCTTAATCACGATTAGAGGTAATTAGTGTAGTTCAAGGTAAAAATAATGTTTTAATAATATGAGATGAGCTTGACACTTGTCCTACTCCTATTGGATGAGTCATGGCCGACCAATACAACCCATGGGTAAACTCGGGGACCCCATGGAGCCTCTTTGGTTGGAAAATGACATTAATATATATTTATTTAATGTTAAAATTAAATTGACACAAACATGAGTTGTTTTACTAAAACAGTTTTTAAGTGGGGTTACACAAGTCCCAATTTTGACTATAAATATTAATTATAAAGATAAATAGATTTCCTACATCATAGTATTTTTTTTATAATTTTTAGACATTAAAAAAATTAAATTATTTATGACATCATTATGATGCAGCGATGACCTCATTATTTAACGATTTTAATAAAATGAAAAGATGATGTAAATTCCAAGGCTTACACTTATCCAAATACTATTGGATGAGTATATTTCTAACCCTTATCACATTATCCACGAATTATATAAGTGTGGGACCTTTAGAATCCGAAAAGCATTGTATAATAATGTAACATTTCAATCTTTCCAAAAGAGCCCCTCCTCTCCTCTTATAAAAGGCCCCCACCTCTACCACATTATTCACACTTTCAAGCCTTTTGGTTCGGCCAACCTCTGCCCAAATACTCTCCCAACCTCTCCCCCTTCATCCTAGAAGCTTTACTTTAGTCAGAAAGCCATCCTAAGGAATCCTGTTGATCAAATCAAAAGGAAGAACCCGAAGAAGAGGTAATATTTTCATCACCCTCTTTCAAGTTTCTTTCTTCTTCCACTCCCTCTTTGTTTATTATTTCAATTATAAAATTATAACTCTAGTATCTTCTATATACTGTGATGTTATTATAAATATGGAACAACCATATTCAGTATTCTACCCATCATTTGAATGACATGTCACCATACGTGCGTACGTACGACTTACCGTCTCCACGTCGTGGTGTAATTGTTATTCAATATATTATTATTTAGATGGGTATAATAATGATATGTAATTCATGTAAATAATAAATATAACATGATAATGATTCTGTATATATGATATACTATCCAATTATATATTATTTTAATATCAAAATAATGATATTGTCGCTCGTGCGTACGTACGGACTACCGTCTCCACGAACGCGATGAGATTCATTCTCCGTCATATCCATAAAAGTATAATTATCATTTGATTATTTAAAAATAATGTTTAAGGGAATGATATCATTCTGGATATGAATAAGATACAACCTATCCACGAAAAACACGACTTACGTAACAAAACATATAAAATAAAACGAGTAAGTTAACACCCGAAACAACGATAAATCTAAGATATTGTTAACAAAGCAATGTTAAAAGATCATATATGATATCATATGAATGTATATGATTCTTGTATTGTTTAATAAAAATTATTTCACCATTATACAGGAGGTTAACCTACCCCAACCAAGGAAAAGTACAAGGTAAGGGTTTACTTCACAACCTCTTCATTATCCAAGGTTGTTTATACATAATTATCTACTGGGACCTCGTTATCATCCACATCCATGTTTCTTAAAAATGTCTTTCAAAACATTTTTACTATTAAATGGAAAATGGGTTAATGTCATTTATTCCCATATACGTTTTTGAAAGGAATCTTACCGTCATTTTCCAAACAATGTACTTTTTGACCTTTTTGACAAATTTAATGTAAGAATGTTTTTTTAACTTATACGGCGGGTGCGGCTATTTTCCGCCATTATAACTTCGCTGAAGCTTCCCTTACAAGCTTATAATAAAATTTTCAAAGTAAATGTATTATTTTATAATTATGGGACTTTTAAATGATTTCAAAAAAGAGAGATATTTCTCTCAAATAGCTTTGATTTCATCCATGTCAACATCCTTTGATGGGTTTTAAGTTTATTTGAAATTGATTTATGATACAAAACTTCCATTGAGCATTTTTTGAAACATTTGACTGTGGATGTGTTATTTTTATACCATCCATAGTTTATGGAGAAACTGTTGACATTTCGTATGCTAGTTTTAATACGAATATTTATGTTATGTTTAAACCTATTCATATGAGGAATGTATTGGACTTAATAAGTGACGGGTGGAGCCCGCTATAGCTCCTCGATGCATCGGTAGGTCTCATGAGACAACTAGACATGGAATTGGCTGTGGCCCTTTCCCAATTTGATTTATGGTTTTGTCCAAGGCCTTAATCATTTTAGTCGTCTTGGCCGAGGCCTTGACAAAATGTTTCAGAATGTCTGGAATTATACATTCCCTCATTATGAAAGTGGTTATTGATATTGCATGTGATTATTCGACTAGTAGAATATCCATGTGAGTAAGTAAATGGCATTATTTAATTTTATTTCTGTCATATTATTCTGAAGTTCAAGTTTAAAAAGGCTTTTGTTTTAGTTATACATTGCCTTAAATGTTAATGTTTATTTATGAAAGCTTCCGAAATATTGTTATCCTTACTGAGCATCTGAGCTCACCCCTTTCAATGTTTTAATATTTTCCATGATGTGAAGAATTATTTTATGAATGACCAGCAGGGATTGTCAGAAGAGGATATGAGTGTGGACTGTGGAGACTTTGTTATTGTAGTTTTTCACTTTATGATGTAATGTAACATTTACGAATGTATCTAGTGTTTCCAAGGCTACTAAACTAATCGGTCTTTCGAGACTTGATCTTTTGTGATCATTCCAATGTTACGAAGTAAAGCACCGACTCTGGGTAGTTGGGGTCGGGGCGTTACAGGAAGGGTCCAAAGTACGTGAGGCATAGACAATGACATGTGGAGCTCGATTGACCCTTTGTGATAAGACTGCCCCAAATGCATAGTTAGAGGCGTCACACATGAGCTCAAATGGTAAATCCCATCAAGGTGGTTGGATTACTGGGGGTGATGTGAGACTCTATTTTAACTTATCAAAAGTTTTTTCACATTCCTTATCAAAAAAAATTCCTTTTCTTTTTGGAGTGAGCGGGAGAGGGGGAGTGCAATTTTACTAAAGTCAGGAATGGAACATCGTTAAAATCCAACATGACCTAGGAAAGACCACACATCACGTACATTTTTAGGGAATGGTAGGGAAGAAATGACATCCACTTTCGATTTATCTACTTGGATACCAGCCCCAGAAATGACATGTCCCAATACAATACCTTGTCTCACCATGAAATGACATTTCTCATAATTTAATACAAGATTCTTTTCAATACAATGACGTAGGACGGAACCAAGAATACTTAAACATTCATCAAAATCAGATCCATAAACAGTAAAACCATCCATGAAAACTTCCATGCAAATCCACATGTGATCCGAAAAAATACTTACCATACATCGCTGGAAAGTACCCGGAGCATTGCACAGGACAAATGGCATCCTTCAATAGGAAAATGTGCCAAAGGGGAAAGTGAAAGTTGCCTTTTCCTGATCCTCGGGGGAAATATGGATCTGAAAGTATCCAGAATACCCATCAAGAAAATAGTAATGGGACTTACCCTCTAACCTCTCTAGAATTTGGTCAATGAATGGAAAGGGGAAATGGTCCTTCCTTGTTTGTTGGTTTAGTCGGTGATAATCTATACAGACACGCCAACTATTCTGCACACGAGTTGGAACCAATTCATTGTTTTCATTTTTAATTACCGTTAGGCCAACTTTTTTTGGAAATACTTGAACGGGACTGACCCATTGGCTGTCAGATATGGGGTAAATGATTCCAGCAGCCAATAATTTTGTTACTTCATTTTTAACTACTTCTAAGAGGTTTGGGTTCAGTCGATGTTGTGCTTGCCTCACTGGTTTTGCCTCATTAGTTAATAAAATATGATGTGTACAAATTGATGGGCTAATACCAAGAATATCCACAAGTTTCCATCCCAATGATTTTTTATACTCCCTCAAAAGTTCAAGAAGTCGTGATTCATGCTCAGGAGGGAGTGAGCTAGCAATGATGATGGGAAACTTGTTTCCATTCTCAAGATATGAATATTTTAAATCTTGAGGTAGTTGATTTAGTTCCAATTTAGGTGGATTTTGGATTTATTGGAGTGTGTGTGAAAGTGAGAGGTCACTAATCTCATCTAACTGCTCAATGGTATCATCCTCAGATGAGGAATTAGATTTTATAAGCGTAACAGTATCATTGATGGTTATGTGATCTTCCGTGTTTAATAAATTATCAATTAATAAACATGCATGACACTTTTCTAGAGCACTACAACAATCAACACATGATTCATTGCCAATAATTTCAATCAAAGAGTAAAATTTAGGAAGGGGATTAGGGGAAACCAATGAAGTGATTTGAGGGGAAGGGATTACATCAATTGAATTTACCGAGAGAGAGAAATGTTCTTCTAAGGGGTTCTTCATGGCCTCAAGGATGTTGAAATGGACTATGTCACCACCAAATTCCATAGATAATGTACCATTATGGAAATTAATTATGGCTTTGACGGTTTTCAAGAAAGGCCTCCCCAATATAATTGGGGTGTGTCCATTCATCCTATCATCTTCCATTTTTAGCACATAAAGATCAGCAGGAAATATTGAATTTTGAACCCTCACAAGAACATCCTCTAACACACCAGAAGGGTGTGCCGTACTCCGATTTTCTAGTTGAACAACTATTCATGTGGGATTTAGTTTTCCGACCTGAAAATAAAAATAAATAGAGTGAGTCAACACATTAATAGAGGCACCCAAATCAAGCATAGCATTAGAAAAATAATACTCCCCTATGGTACTTGGAATTGAGAATGTTCCAGGATCATTGCACATGGTGTGAAGCGATGGTTGTATCAACACTGATACATTCTTCCCCAAACATACCTTCTCATCACCATGAATTCTCCTTCGATGTGTACACATCTCCTTTAGAAACTTAGCATAATGTGGAATTTTCTTCACGGCATCAATCAATGGAATGTTAACCTGCACTTTTTTGAAAGTCTCCAAGATTTCTTTATCAAGTTTAGTTTCCTTTTGTTTCCTTGGTTGGGTGGCTCTTCGGGGAAATTGAAGAGGAATTCGTGGGCTTGGTAACTCATCAATAGAAACACTCTTTCATTTTGTAGGACTTCTCTCAAGACAAGGTTCCACATCATTTGAACCTTTTTCAGTGGTTGGGATGGTGGATTCCTTAGGAGAGGATGACTCTAATGGAGGGTTCATTTGGCTTTTAAGTTGATTTCCACTCCAAAGGGTGATGGAACTAAAATTTCCATTATCCCTAGGGCTGACAAGTGGTTGAGATGGCAGTTTACCAGACCCATGGCTTTAGATTTCACCCATTGAGTTATCTAGTTGGCCTAATTGGGTTTTGAGGTCTTGTAAGGCTGCTTGGGTGGTTTGTTGGAACTGGAGATTATTGGCAGCCATTTGTTTCATCATATCTTCTAGGCTAGGCTCGGGTTTTTGGAGTGGGTTGTTAGAAAGGCCTCTGGGGTGGATGAAAATTTTTGGGTGGTGGTGGTCGATGACTACTTTTCCCTGGTTGGTTCCATGGTTGATGAGGCTGGTTTGAATAACCCCATTGCATATATGCTTGGTTGTCTTTCCACCCAGGGTTGGATGGATAGTATGGTTCTTTCCTAATGGGTTGGTTATAGGGGCGTCCTGGGAATATTTCCTCACAACTCTCAGAAGTTTCTCTCAATTGGGGGCATTGGTTAGAATAGTGGGTATCAGGAGAGAATATTCCACAATATATGGGAGGATGATATTGGAATTTCCTTTGGTAAAGAGCAAGTTGTCGTAGAAGGGTACTTACCTCTTCAAAATTTTTGTCCACATTCTTCTCAAATTCAGTACTTTTCACCTCATTGGCACCTTGAATGGGTACACTGGACCTTGAACTGAATTTTTGAGTGTTCTGTGCCATGGTATCAATTAGGGTCCTTGAAGAGATTGGGGTTTTATCCACTAGGGCACCACCTGCAGCAACATCAATCATGTTACGATCTATTGGAATTAAACCTTCATAAAAATATTGTATTAAAAGTTGATCGCTTATTTGGTGGTGTGGAAAACTTGAACATAATCTTTTAAAGCATTCCCAATATTCATGAAGGGTTTCTCCTTGAGATTGTCTTTTCCCACATATTTCCTTCCTTATTGTTGCAGTTCGAGAGGCAAGGAAGTATTTTTCAAGAAAAAGTCGTTTCATGTCCGCCCAACCTCTAATAGGTGAATTAACATAATACAACCAATCTTTAGCCATGTCTTCTAATGAAAATAGAAATTCTCTAAGTTTTACTTGTTCTTCATCCACATTAGCAGGTTTTAATGTTGAACACACAGTATGAGATTCTTTGAAATGCTTGTGTGGATCTTCTCCAGGCAGTCCATGAAATATTGGTAATAAATGAATTAAACCAGATTTTAGTTCGAAATTGGGTGCCTCGCCTTGTAATTGAATGTATGTGGGTCGGATATCAACATCAGGAGAGGTTATTTATTTTATTGTTCTATTATTTTTAGCAATGTTATACAAGTTATGTTCAGTTTTAACTTTGGTTTCAGAATAAGAAGAAGGATCAAGAATAATTTTAAGATGTGATGTCTCCTCCTTCAAAGTGTTGTCTTGTGTGTCTCGGTTTTGTTGATGTAGAATCCTCTCCGGTTCGGGATCGAAAGTTTCTAGGTCTCCCAGAGTATAATGTGTCATACACAGAACCTAAACAATAAATAAATTAGAACACAAAAATAAGTGCAAAGGTTGAAGATAAAACAAACAAATATTCCCAAAAATTACAAAAATTTTATCAAAAAGACGCACAAAAAAACCAAAGCGCTCCCTGGAAACGGTGCCAAAATTTGGTCCTGTTATCATGACACGTCAAATTGATTATATTTTTTAGGTTGATTTATAGTCTAGGGTAGACCCTGGGTAGTCTCCAAATGAGCTTTGGTAGGTTTAGAGTGTGTATTTTTAATAAAAATGACTAAGAGAGGGGGTGGTTTTGAAAATAGTTTAAAACAATGACTTAGTTGAAATAGCTTAAAAGTTGAGTGAACAAGTGGATTCTAAAAAATATGAGATAAAGGGATTTTTTTATTTCACTACACACATTTCAACTTCATTGTTCTTAGATATTCATTCAAGTTTGGATTAATTATTTGGTTGGAGTTAATTGGAATCCCGATTAATTCCTAAGCTTTTATTTCAATGCTTTAAGGACCAAACCTTGACGTAACAATCGTATTGTCAAGGTCCAGTACTTATGCATGGAATAAGAGCTTCAAAATCATATTTAAATCTCAATAAGGTGTGTATGAAAAGGATTCTTGTGATGTCCAATCGGAACAACACAAGTCATGCACTCAAAATCTCACGTCGATCGGTTAGAAATTTAGAGAATCTCATTCCTCATGCATCAAAACAAACATTCAAATATGAAAGTATGTAAGATATATAGAAAGAAATGTTTTAACACCCAAATTACTCCAACCCAGTATCTAAAATAAGCATTGTAACTCCCTTGACATGTGTGTAGCTTCCTCACAATGAACGCCCACCGTTTAGCCCGACATCGAGAGGAGGAGGAAGCTCGAGTGGATCTCCTTATTCATCCTTGATCCCTATATGAAGATAGGATCCTCCAGAAGTTCATGGATGGTGAGAGGAATCCTTTGTGTCTCCAAAAAGGTAGAGTGTGGTTCCTGGTTTGAACTTGGAAATGAGGTTCCCTTGGTGCCCTTTTATAGCCAAATTGCTAAGTGGTTTTCAACACCCAGTTTTGGTGATACCAATTGAGTCTCGGTTTTGGGTTGGTATATGGAATTATCACAACTTGGAAAAAAGATAAAAGATGTTGAACGAGGTCTGTACTATCACCATGTCAATTTTTGCGGCCATTGAACATCTAGAAATGGAGATATAGTCATAAAACTGAAAAAAAAACTCTGGACTTTGTGAAGATTTTGTCCCATAGACAGAATGGTTCAGATGGGCCACCAGATGAACGAATTGACCTTCTGTTATTTGAGATGAATTTTATCCCATGACGTTTTGTAGGGTCCCACAAAATTTCAGCCCATTTTCATGCACCTATTTATCTCACTGTTCAAAACAGTGGACATGTGTCCTTGGGATCCATGGAATTTTGGCCCATTTTCCTTCTCGATCATCTTCAGGGCCTCCAAATCACCTCCTCTTGCAATCAAATCCTCAAAACAAATAACAATTCCAATTTTAACAGTGATAAACACAAAATTAATGATTCAAATATGGAATTAAATTTGGTATTATTTTTATAATATTCAATACAAAACTAGTTTACCACAGTGGTGTAGGGATGAAAATGAAACAGTGAATCGCGGTGCAATCAGAGCCTGAGGAACTTATGATGAAGAACTACCCAAATCATTTTATAAGGTAACATTCTGGTAATTTTGAGGATTCAATTTTTTTAAGGGGGGAATAATATTACACCCCAAGAATTTAAAAATAAATTTAACATAAGATGCATGAAACACTGAGTCTCTAAAAAACAACACATTGTTATAACCTAAAAAATGAACATTATTTTGTCATTTATGTGATTTTATTTTTGAAAAAATGACATACATAATTAGTATCAATAAGAAATTTAGTGTCTGATATGATCATCTTACATTTGAATTAAATAGTAACTTTCCTTATAAATACTAAAATACCATTATGAATATTAATGTACCCTTGTGAATAGTAACCACATACATGTAATTACAAATAAAATTTAGGCACCATATAAATGAGAGTGAATATTTTAAAAATTCATAATAAAGTGTTGGTATTTCTGTGAGTAATAAATATTGAATTATAATTTTAAATTAATAAATTAATAAAATACAGTTTCAAAAAATTTATTTTCAAATAAATATTTATTTGTACAATTATTTTATGATACTATTATGAGACCTTAGTTACTTTTTGAAAGTACTATAAAATTAGTTTTAAATTTAAAATCTGTATTTTTCAAGTAAATAATGATTTTATTTAAAAATTAAATTTATGTTATTTAGAAAATTATTATGAATAAATTTAGTTCATATTTTAATTCTACTTTTCAAAAATGGTTTGTGTGATTTTTGGGGATTTTTTCTGAAATCCTTGAATTTTATGAATAGTGAAATTAGATAATTTTTGAAATATGCTAAATAAATGAATTTATACATCATGATTGAGCCATGCCTGATGTAAATGTCCATTTTTTTTACTCATGTGCACATATTACTTTTTTTCCATAATAATCAAGACTATTCATATTCTTGATCTAAAATAATAAAAAATGATTAAAATAATGGAAAACCCCTCCCCTCCTCCACCATAAAAACCACCTCTCACTCTCTCTTCTCTTCAATCCTATAATCCTTGAATATTCTCGAGGTTATAGCCAAACACACTTTTCTATTCCCTCCTCACGTCTAGGATCTCTTGATATTTCCAAAAAACCAAAACCCAGTCCCTTAACGAGGTCCCCAAGGAGTACTCAAGAGGTAAAATCCTCTTCCTTTTTTCTTTTTAATTGCTTTTATGTTACTTGTTTTATTATTATCCACTCCCCACATTTTCCCAAATGATCATGATAACTACATTATAATATGTATACTTAAATTATATCATGTTAATGGAATTTCCATCATAAATCTCTTTACTATATCTCTCTCTTATTTTAAAAATGAAATCGTCATCCGAGAGTTGTTGATTTACAATCATTATGGACGATGAACCTTCGTTCTTCAATTTCTACTAAAAGTATGGTCATAAAACCATTTTATGGTTGAATAAAACTACAATATATTCATTATAACTTATTTAATATTCTATAACCAGTATATATACATAATATTAATTCATACGACAAAACTAATTTGTAATAATCAAAATGACACCAAAATGATCTTTATTAATGTTTCATATAATAACTCATCCACATAACATATAAAAAAATAAATTATATGACCATTTAATATTATAAATTTTCATTATTATTATATATGATCACATCCATTCCACATGAACTTCATTACTTATAAAAAAGATAACCAATTTTGAAAACCAAGAAAATAAACACTCTGGAATGACAAAATTCAAAATTATAAATTATCAATAAAAACATAAATGAAAATAAAAAACTATAATGAATAAAATATAATTAGATATTTTTATTAATTATTTAATTAATGGATTAAATTTTATTATCCACGACTTTAAGGTCAAGAGAAAAATACATTCAAACATGAGGTAAGGGTTTCCTCATCTCACTACCATTTTTTGGGATATTCTTTATTCACCACTAATTCTTATGTATGGTGTGTGTATATGGCCCATTGATGTATCATATCATGAATCTATATTTTTTATGTCATTAAATTTATCATTTAATGATTATTAATTTCAGGGAATTTGATTCGATTGATTACAAAGTGGTAAAGGATTCCACCTGAACCTTCATTTTTTCCTTCGGGCTATTCCTTCACTGTATTTACCCAAATTCAATCCTTAATTATTATTTTCTACATATTATATATTATATTTTTATGTTCCAAAATATTATATGTATATTATTTCAACTTTCATGTATAGTGATTATATGTTTTAAAATAATTCCTTTCCTAATTCATCCCGATAAAAAATCCAGATTCAAGAGAACTTCTAAAATCTTACCCATTTTAAAATTCACTATATATTCTATTTTAATCCATAATTATTTTTGTAAAATAAAAAATTTTATCATAAAAAATAATATTTTTTATTTATGGTTTTAGGGGGAAAAAATTCCCTTCTACTTTAAAATATCTTTAATAGTTTCCTTAAACCGTGCTAAAATTTTTTATTTCTAAAGATTCGTTAAAAACTATTTTTACATGATTTAAATTAAGTGCAAAAAATTTACTGCCTCAAATATAATTTCAGGGTCCTTCCTTTTGATTTTCTGGGATATAAAATTTTACAATCTAATTTCATGACAAATACAAATGAATTTCCAAAAGAACTCATCTTTCGAAAGTAAAAGGATTTTTCTCATCAAGTTTTAACTTTTTGACATGTATGGATTTTTAACAACTTATTACTTGAATGTGGTGTATATAATTACCTTTGGTATATCATATCAATAGTCCTATTATTCACATGATATTTTATGGTATTACTATTTGAATGTTTCAAGGCGGTATGGGATACTTTGGAATGTTTAAGGATTATTTCCTCAAGAATTTTTCAATGGTCTCATTTTATAGAATCTTTATCTATGTAAACATCCTTTGTTTAATATTGTACTTCCTTTAGTTTTATCTTCTATGATATCATCTAAAATATGTTACAGAATTTTTTCTTATTGTTTTGTTGTGGCTTCACTATCTTGATATCATATACCATATTACTCTGAATGGTATGTGTTTAAGTTTAATTATTAGAGAAAGTGAGTTAATTTTCATATGTTAGTTTCAATATGAATGTATATATTGATTTGGTTCACCACTTTCATATGAGTAACTCATTAGACTTATTAAGTGATAGTTGGGGCCCACTATAGCCCCTTGATCCATCAGTGTGTCTCATGACACAGACTACTTTGTGATTTTACCCATTTTTGTATGGTCTTAGCACGAGGCCTTAACATAATGATTATGATGTACGGTATTATGAATTACCTCATTTTAAAACTTTTAATTTATATTCAATGTAGTTATTTGACCTATAGAATACTCATATTTCTATTTTTTATGGAATTATTTATTCATCTCTTATTCCTACCATGTTATACTCAAGTTTATTTTTTTAAAGGCATGTGTTTTTGTTTTTCAATGTGTCTAATATTTATTTTCAAAATATCTTCCTCTATATTTATTACCCTTACTGATAATCTTAGATCATCCCTTTCTTATGTTTAATTTTTCTCAGGAAGTGAGTAAGTATATTATGAATGATTTGTTGGAATAATCTAAGAGTTGTGTATATTTCTAGTGGAATTTATATAATGTATTTCATTTCAAGATGAAATGTTGAACTTGTGTATATATATGGTTTTCCAAAGCTACAAAACTACCAGTTCCTTTGGGATTTTATTCCTTGTAATCATTCCAATGTAATTAAATTATGCACTAGATTCGTGCAACTAGGGTTTGGGAATTACATCACAAATCCATTTATTTAGGTACATGAATAAAATGTACCTGATTATCACTTTAAATCATTAAGTATATTTGGGATCAATGTATCTGAATCCATAAAAGGTTGAAATTAACTAGGGAATCATTGAGTTGGTGAAGAATTATTTATGTATGAATATATTAAATGAGGTGAACCCTAGCATGGAGATGATCCAGTTTGAAATTTTTTTCTCATGAAGACAAATCGAGATTAGTAAACCTTTTGAAAAAAATAGTAAATCCCTTAAAAAGTTAGGGGTTTTGTTTCAGAGAAAAATTTAGGTTTCAATGTTGAAGTGTGATGGAAAAGATGATTTATCTGATAATGGAACCGATATTAATAAATAAATAAAATCTAGGTATTCATTTGAGTCTGATTAGAATAATATGACCAGGTATATAATTCATCATGTGATTCTTCTAATATAATTAAGAGGAACTATATATACTCTTGTTAACAATGATGGAGAGTTTTAGTACTCCAACATTGTGACTTTGAAACCAAACTAGAGTGCATTTTGGATTCTTGACCATTTTCTTCAGTGAAGTTAAACTCATATAAATATGGTGTTGTACAATGAGGTCATGTGTTTTATACTCATGTACCTATGATGGTATAAAAATGGACTAATTATGTAGCTCTACCAAACTAAATTTGAAATTGAATGAAGTAGTTCCTACTTCAATGATTAAGGTTGATTTAAATAAATATAAGTTTACTAAGAATAATCAACAATTATTCAGTATTCCACTAATGAATTCATACTAAAAATGATGAATTTCCATCATCAAAACTCATTCATTGATAAATATTTATTCATCTCGGGATAGATATTGTTATAACATCTACGTTAATATTGATTTCCTCAAGTAATCATTTTTGTTAATATATCTAGGATAGTTAGAATATTTAATGAATTTATGAAATATAGTCAATACACTAAGAATAATGTTAGAAATTCAAAAAAATCTTCATTAATTAATTTAGTGGACTCAATGGATATAAATGATACTTTCAGAAGAAATAAAATTATAGAAATAAAATTATTTTTTCATGAAAACAATTGGTCAATATGATACAAGATACACATTGGGAGAGGATCAGTACAAAATTTATGGAGTAATAATGAAATTTAAGCTATTGAAAATCATCAACATCATCATTTTTATTTATTTTTATGTAAAGTATTGGAAAAAAAATAAATCAAGAAATAGAGAGATCCAACGAGCTAGAGATTAGGGGGACAGAAGAGGTGAATTCCAAGAGAGTCCCCTCTAATGATTTTATTCTCCTCCAAGGGTAGGGAATATGATCTTATAAATAAATTGATTTTATTCCCTCAAACAACCATAGAGGAAAGATAGTATACCACCATGTTTCCCTCTCCCCATGTGTGAAGGTCATTCTCAAGATTGTGAATAAGTTATCTTCACCTCCTAATAATGAAATATATAGACCAAGGGGTGAAACCTAACCAGATTAAAGAATCATACAGAGTTGAGGAGTCAGTTTCCACTACATCTAAGATAATTCCATTGTCTCTATATAAGATAATACCTATAAGTATAACCCACGATTTTTCATAGATAAAATTTCCATAACTAATGTTCGCAGTAAAAGTTAAGATAACCAAACTCATATTGTCATGAACCACACCACCTCTTTATATGGATCCCTTGCAACATGATCCATAAGTGATGAGTTTTTTCCTTATGGGTGAGGATTAAATCAATCTCATTAAACATGAATGGCTTTAGGGTGGGTAAATTGAGGAAGATTTCCTACCACGAGTGGTCTAAGAGTAGGGGAACCTTCCCCAATTTTGAAGAGCCTAATCAAGTTCATTAATATGTTTCTGGTATAAATAGAAAGAGGAAACCCTACAAAAATATATCTTTTAAAGAAAGAAACATTCCAACCCTAACAAATTAACCATCACACTGTAGATAAAACCATTTCTATTTCCTTACTCTTGCGACCTACAACGCCCATGCCCTGATACTAGTGCTCAAGGAAAGGAAGAACAAATAACTATAGAGAGGGAAAAAATGTAATGTGACAAAAGAACCACCAGACCACACAAGCCCAATCACCTTAAAATAAGAGGAAATTATAAGTCTCTTCTTGGTGGTTCCGGCAGCATGAGCAACCTAATACCATATGGAAACATTCACCTTTAATGTTTTCATTAGTAGATATAGCCCAGTTTTGTATTCTCCAAACAAGAAAGATGTATTTTATCTGGATATCTTTACACTAGATGAGTTACCCTTAGGAATCCCCATTCCCCACCATGGTCATAACCCTATGATAATACTTAGTGGAAAATATTCCCATAGAAGTTACTTTAAGAACACATTTATTCGGTTATAAATTCATATAGAGAAGTCAAAATTCATTTCATTGGTTTCAGTCTAGAATAACATTGATGAATCTCTGGTGCATACTGGATTCACTAAAATTGATATCATGATAAGGGCACTGAGGAAATGAGAGATTATAGCCCACCCAATTGTGCTTTCATAATGAAATTTCACCCCTACATATAATCTATCAGGTTTGGTTTTGATGATATTTTATCTGAGAGAAAATCATGGTCCAAATAGATGAATATATCACTATTTCATCACCCATATCACCTATGTTATTACTATATATGAACCTACCCATAGGTTATGTTCCTCAATTTTCTTCCATGGTAACATTTCATTCCTTGCATGCTGCATATCCAGGATATTTCTAATATTGATTTCACCCTCCTTTAATGGTCTAGACATCCTATTTAAATCCCATTGATTTTTAACGTTTGAATGAATATCCCATATAAATGAATCCATAATGTTTTCAATGTTTTAGATAACCCTCTTTGGAAACTAGTTTATCGAGATATCATGGATCAGTATGTAGGATAGCATGTTTTTTACTAAAGATATTCACACATCAAAAGAAATATATCTATTTTTCTAGTTTAATACACATATCATGGTCCTTTTGGTGATGTGATCAAAATGGGTATTTTGAATCATTTTTAGGGATTGGGGGCACCCAATTAATCTATTGGGAATCCACTATTGTGCATATCCAAGCTTGAATTGAGATATAACACTCGCTAATCCAATAACCCATTAGAAATATAGAAATTTTATTTCAAAAGGTTTATCACTTGACCTCTCTAGGTATAATGGTAAAAAATAATTTTTTTAATACAAAAAACCTATCACTTTCCATAATTTTTAAAGATGATAGTATCATCTTTGAACATGAGATAAAAGATTCATTTAGAGCTCAGTTTACACCGAAAACAAATTATTCTACCCCTCACAATTCTCCTATTGATAAGGAAGATAAGAATATATTGGGTAAACCTAAAGATTCTAGGGGAAAGAGGGTCATATTTTATTAGGCCTTAGAAATATTTTATGAAACAATAGTTTTATTCATGAAATAAATTGAAATCCATGAAGATATGGAACACCAAAAATGATATCTAAATCCTTGAGGGAGAATCCCATACTATATTAAACCTTAATAATAAAGTTTAATTTGACTATGTCAAAAATCCTTATCCATATCAAGATTTATTTCCATGTAAGATCTACAAAACTTGATATTAATGTCACTGACCACTTCTTGGGTCAATACAATGACTCCTTAGATAGAAAACCCCTTAAAAATCAATTCATATCACTGAAAATAAATTGAGATAAATTTGTTAAGAACCTACTATTAATAACACTAGCCAAGACTTTATATGGGTGATTGAATAATCTTATAGGCCTATAATAATGGATAGAAGAGGGGACCTTTATTTTAGGAATGAGAAAAGGAGTGGTGGAACAATAATCCCAGGGAAGACTACCAACCTAGAAGAAATATTGAATAGCTACCACTAGGTCACTCTCGATCATGTTCTAAGAAACCATGTAGAAAGAGACCAAGAAACAAACTAGACCTAGAGTGCTCATAGAATTGAGACCAGAAATTTCTATGAAAATATTTTTCTCATCTATCTCAGCTTCTAAGAATTTATTATAAAATATAAATACGTATAGAGAAATCACATTAATAATTTCATCAAACCCCATTGGGGGACCATTAGGCATGAAATTATTAGGGCCTTTAGGGAGCAACTTGAAGTGGGTTTTAGCCATGCCACCCACCACTTCCCTATCCACTGTGTAAGATCTATCCCCAATAAGGATTTTAGGGTTGATGAAAAGTATTTTCTATTATATAAAAGCATGTAATAAAGCCGTATTTTTTTATCATTCATGAATCCATTTGATTTTCCCATTTTCATGATCCATTCATTCATGACTAATTGTCAAGCCATCCAACATGACCTTCATTTAATTGAGATCAACAAAAAAGTATTATTTCTTGTCAACTTCCACAGTAGACCCTATAAAATCGATGTCAGTATTAACCACATCCAAATCCTAAAATAATTGGCGTTTTTTAATCAATATCTAAATATCGACTTTGATTCTCCTACGCTTTTTGTGAGGCCTAATTCAGGATCTCCCTTGAGAGGGAATTTTCCATTACTATTCCACCTATTGATGATATCCTAGATATTCAGTCCACTAGTGGGAGAAAGAGGGTTCCCCACCTTCATCTTGCCTATGGTATGAGGATACCAACAAAGTAGAATCATATGACGTACTATGAATGAGGTGATAACCTTAGAGAAAGGATAAGTAGATATAGCAAGTCCATTAGTGATCTCTTGATCCAAGTGACACCCTGAGAGGACACCCCCTTGTTTTTTGTTACACCAGGTATATCAGTACCCAATGAAATCAAATTCTATAAGACCATTGAAATCCAAGAAAAGAAGAAACTCACCTCTATAATTCAGTGGAAATAGGCCTCTTTTGTTATCTTTAGACATATCGGAAACAACCTTGAATTCAGTAGCCACCAGCCACACATACTCACCCAAATCAAAATCTCTAAGGTCTTTCCATTGAGATTCACTGATTTGAGTATCAGAACAACCATATACAAATGAGATGAAAGATATTTAAGAGACTAAAGTTACCTTCAAAGTAATAAATTGATCATACGCATCAATCAGTTTCATTAATATTTTATAATTATTGAATAACCATATGTGTATGTTTTGAGGGATTACATTAAAAGACTCTCTCATGTTAACTCTCCAAAAACACATGTAAATCCTAGAGAAAAACTACTTGGTCTCAAGCATAGAAATACGTGACACATTTTACATTGGCAGTTTAGTATTTGTGAAATCATTTTTAACTCGAGCCCCCAATCCATGGGCATTCCAAACAATGAAATAAATCATTGAATATATCGATGTCTTGTTTCAGAACCATACTGGTTGGGACATTTTAGTTGAGAAGGGGAGGGTGAGAAAACCTATATAGTATTTCATATAGGTATTTTTTATATATCTTTGGATACAAGAGAAGAGATTAATGATGATGATGTTGGTGGATTATGAACCTGAGAATTGATCCCCCTCAGCACCTTAGATTTTACCTAAGGAGAAAGGACATGCATCTCATGACTAGTATAAGGGAATGAACACATCCCAGAATTCTTGTGGTAATAAAATGAATCCTTTTACATGAAATTTATAAGTATGGATTGATTGGGGAGATTTTCTGAGAAACACAAGACATCCAAGGTGTGTGATAATTCATTGTAGTTCACCAGGGAGATGGGAGTCATCTAACGAGAGGTACATGGATCTTGAGATAGGAGAGAACAAAAAGGAACACTAATTCTTTTCCATTGTCCAATAGGAAGATCCATGTATCATGAATATCACCTCCATTGTATGAGAGGGTGAATGGTGTCTTGTGAAAGTCAAGGCTAAGAAAGGAGAAACATTATCATATAGAGGATCTAGAGAAGAGACTAACTATTGTTCCTCCTTATTTCTTAGAAAGATTTCACCTGAGATGAAGCCTTCCTATAAGTTGTTTGATTACTAAAGATATAATAAAGGAATTATAGAACCATAATAATAGGTAATTTTATCTTTACTAGATATAACCTTCATTATAACACCTAGATTTTTCCGTTGTGGCCTATTACACACAAGTAGGGAATGACATTGGAGATGGCAGTACGAATAGAACCTATGGAGAAAAGGGTAGATGAGGTCTTGAAACCAATAAGACAAGTCTTTCACATAAAGATAGATACTATTAAGTAAATGATAGTATATTTCACATTAAAAAAATATATAAGAAAATGTAGGTTCTTCAAGACTGAGGGTGTGCTCATTTGCATACAGAAAAGCACCTAGAGACTTACTAATAGAACATAGAAATGAGGAGCTTTTGGAATATGAGGGAGAGTCTATGGATATTTGATGCACTCTACTGTTTAGGAATTATCCTATAATTGATGAATCTCCATCACCTAAGGGGATTGTTTTAATCACCAATGACCTACTGACCTATGATATTTACACCACACCTAAACAAAGTCATCCTATGAAGAGAAGGCCACAAAAATTGCTTTGAGATTCAATGTTGAGATCCAAACTAGAGACACCAATCCCCAAGAGTATAAAATGTTCTATAAAATAGGGAGTGTTGAATGGACAATAGATAAATGTGCCACCAGTTTCTATTTAATACACTCTAAATCTTCGTTGAACAGAGAGGTAAGAACAACCAACACCAGCCAGATGTTATCATGATTAGTGGTTGGGAAGACTAAGGAAACACATGGGAATAAATGGGATAAGGATTTTATAAAATGGAAATGAAGGGATTACATATAAAAATTATCAATTATCAGAATTATATTAAGATTTTATACTCTTCCTAGCCTTGATGAAGATAAAAAACAGGGCAGAAGAGAACCAGGATCGAAGATCACTGGAATGAAGATTGCCTCCTAGGAAGAAGTGTCTAGTAGGGAGGTAATGATAAAAAGTATTTAAAATACGGAAGCTTGGGGAAAAATTATTCTATGTGATAGAATTTATTTTAATTAATAATCAATACAATGATTCTAGGCCATAGAAATTACTAAAAGAGATCATTCTGTATAATAAGTTCAAGTGAAGACTCCTTGGCTTCTCCTTCTTCATTTTTTCATAATATGTAATTCTTTAATTTATAGATTTCATAATGTTTTTTGGATAAACATAGATTAAATGTAATATTTTTTTTATGTTTTATGTTTATTCTTCATTAGTGTTTTATTCCAAAAAAAATGACTCATCATCATCATTTTTTCAACTGAGAGAACTTTGTATGTGATGAACTTTAATTTCAGTCAATCTCTTGTTGATATTTCTTGATATAGGTGCTTGAAAATGTGTTTTTGAATGTTTAATTCAATTAATTTTTTACAATTATGACTCATATTTAACTGTAATATCATATTTTTATTCATGTTTCATTCTTATTCATCTCCAGAAAAATTATAATTACTTCTTATTATCCATTTGTTGTAATTCATCAAACTTATTTATTTTTCGATGTTTATAACTTTATGACCATCACAATAGGTAATGAATTCCTTTTTTTTGTTCTTAGTGTCTTTTTTTGTTTTATTCCTTGAATGAGGTCACCATATCCTACCTCGAGTATCAATAACCTTGATCTCTTTTATCAATTACATTATAGTATTTAAATTTTGAGATATTCAATGACAAAGCATCAAGGTATAATATGGAACTATCTCAATGTAAGAACCATTAAATGAAACCTAAATGTGGGAAAAAGGAATCCAAGTCTCATGAATTTTTTTTATTTGTTCGATAAATCATTATGGGGCCTATGATGAGTGATTTAGGAAACACTACATATCTTAAAATAGAAGGAATCAATACACATGAAGTAACTGTAAAAGACCACTATAATGGTAAAAATAATTTAAAGGGGTGGGGTAGTTTTAGTACTTAGATTTAATTAGGAAATTCACCAAGAATACATATATACATCACTATTATATAGGGTAATTATTCCATGTATAGTAAGTAATTATATGAAATTTTATGTCCTATGGGATAGACCATATGTCTTGCAGTTTAATGTTGTGTGAAAATGATTGGGGAGTTTCACAGTTCACAGTCATGCTACTTATAATTTTATATAGATTAATCTGGATAATGGTATGTTAAGAAACTCGATTCACAAGAGAAGACTCAAACAATAATAAATAAATAGGGTCATTTTATCATAAAATAGATTTAGTGATGGAAAACCATACACTAATGGGGGACTCTTTCATAGATTGAGATTTTATATGAGAGGATGAAGTCCAATGAATTGGTTTGAACTAATTATATGGAGGTATTTCAATATTAACCATGTTATATAATTTTTAATTGATCTGACTCAGGTGTAAAAAATTTGGATCTTCACCCCAGTACTAAGTCTCTAGAGGAAACCCTTATTTGAGATGAAGGATCCAATAGTCCAGATGAATTAATTTATTTGGATGGAATTTGGCTCACTATATGAGATAGGTGATCTAGGCATCACGAAATATCATATATTAATTTGAATTGATCCATATATAGTTTTTGAAATTTTTCATCCCTCTGTATAGATCTGTCTCATGTATAGATGATGACAAGTTTAATGGATGACCAGGTGAGTGAGGGATTGAGACAACCTGATGTGGATTGATAGGGATGTCTTCATCAGGTTACAATTACTATAATTTTAATATATGGTTGGGTCTATGATGTAATATCCTAGAATCACAATGTATATTGAGGTAATAGGAACAATTCGACACATAATTAGGATATATAAATAAATTAGGGCCACATTGTCCTAGTGTAGATTAAGCATAAATAACCCAAAATTAATAGAGGGTTTTAGAAACAACATAATTTTAGGGGATTAATTGTGATTGATCTTGTGGTTAGGTATTGTATAAATTATTATGTATCTCATGTTACGAAAAACAAGACACACATAGTTCTGGTGTAAAAATATGTTACATCCCAATGCAAAATCTGATATAAAATCACTCAACATGAATTTATTGAATATAAAATGGTTGAGGATTTGATAAGGGTGGATCTTATGACTAGGCCTATGGAAGAATACCCCAGTGTCAATATATATCTTGTAGTTTAATGAATTAATCCATAATTAGTTCTTATAAAAGAGATATCTCCCCAATGTACAATCCAACATAGAGAGACCCGATATGAATAATGATATCAAAAACTGGGAGGGATAATATGTTTCATGGATTTTACAAATGAACCCAAGATAAAAGATCCTCAAATCACTATGTATCATATGCCATGAAAATTAATCCACATGTAATTATTATCAAAATAAATATTTCCCCAATATTGAGTATAACAAGAGATTCCAAGATTGAATAATGGTACCAAACAATGGGGTTAAAATATTTATTTGATTTTTCATTTAAGAAAAAAAGAGAATATTAAGTAATCACTACATATCCTAAGAAATTGTAATCAATACAAATGTAGTTATGATAATAAGATAATATTATCCTAGTATATCCCAAAAAAAGGGGTAAGGTGATATTCACTGATAATTCTTATATGTATCAAGCACTCGAGTAAGGAGAAAAATCCTACATTTAATCCAAAATGGTGTGAGTGTTTTTTATAGTGAATTTATGTCATGCAGGTTTAAATCATGTGAATATCATTGGGATACTTGACTACTATCATGATTCATCTCAGTCATTATTATTAGGGAAACCACCCAGATTCCCTAACTTTATGTGAGTCATACTATGTTTGATAAACAAGAGGTAATTATAAGAATAATTATTTTTCATGATATCACATGATGTGGGTGGATGCCTATCTTCTACAATGTAGTTTTGTTTCATGTGATAACCATGATATTTCATATAGTTTAACATTGTTCCACCTAGATATATGATATATATAATTTAATTTCACATGACTAGGTTATGAACACTATGAATGTCAGTATCCTGAAGCGATGAGGAGTAGAACTGGTTGCGCCCAAATTTACCCAACTGGTAAAAGCGATCGATTTAGTACATGTAGGGGTTGTGTCCATAGGGACCGAAGAAGTAACCTTGAGACACTATGATTTGGTGAAGTATGGGCTATGAAGTAGCCAACTTTGGTTTTTATTTTGGATGGTTTTAAATAACACTAAGAAACCTAATTGAATTCAATTCAAAGAAAATGGGTTGATCTTAGGATTATGCTCGGGGTGGATTGAATGAATTTTACTTCTTTAGACAATTTTGGTTTTATTAATTCTTGATGAATCCATTCTTCAAAAATAACACTACCTTCATCATTTTCTATTTTGGTGCTTACTAAACACAATTACTAATCCCCTATACACTTAGAGAACAAAATTCATGATCTCTCCGAGGTATATGGTCATTTAGTAATTGAATTTAGTTTTCTCAAACACAGTAAAGATGAAGAGTAGAAATAACTGAAAAATGGATGTCTTAAATTAATTATCCAATTAACAATAATTCGTTCATAAAATAACATTCAACCCAGAATTTTCATCCTCCTAAGATCAACCCATTAAAGGGTTAGCCCTCCTTTGATGGAATACTCTCAATGGTGGGCGGAAGATGGCTAACAAGAATTGGATTGAAAAAATTAAAACCGCAGAAATAACGAGCACTCCTCCGTGTGTTTGAATGAAATTCACACCTATGTGTGAACTAATTCACAACAACACAGAGATATCACTGTTCTTTGTGATAATAAAGCATTAATAAATGAAATGTAAAATATAGAAGAGAAAGAAGTTTATTAAGAACATAAAGAAACAAAAAAAACTTACATTGAAATGGAAAACATTACAAAGGAAATATGGAAGCACAACCTTACAATGAAACAAATAACAAAAGA
Organism: Viscum album; assembly: GCA_963277665.1. Taxonomy (NCBI): domain Eukaryota; kingdom Viridiplantae; phylum Streptophyta; class Magnoliopsida; order Santalales; family Viscaceae; genus Viscum; species Viscum album. The sequence continues at coordinate 47,029,469 of OY728143.1, read as the reverse complement.
TGATAAGAAAAATATCCACCCTATTCACTTAACCACTAGATCCTTATATAGGCATATTAGGATCCTTAGGTCCATTACGCAACAATTAATTCACCCCCCAACAATTAATAGAGTCAAAAGGAGGGTGAATAATCAAAAGGAAATTGATGTTTCGAATTTGACCCGGAAAACTGTCCAGATTCGTCCACCATATTCACATGTGAATTTGTAATTGAAGAAAGCCGAATCCGGAGCGGTTGTAGAAGAGAACTATCTTCTTCTATCTGTCCTCTGTGATCTGTAAAAATTTCAAGAAATTTACCTTAGTCGTTTGGATGTTATGGTCGAAATGGTGGTATGTATTTCTGTGCATTAACGTCGGGTCCACCATTTAAATCTCAACTTCAGATCCTTTTATCATCATGAAAACATCATATTTAGCTCCGTCCACAGTTTAATAAAATGATCCTCATATTTTTATCTTTCTACTGTATAAATTTGAGCTTCATTTGGATTGGTTTGTGGGACCCACATTTGTTTGATGGGCCTTAGGCCCATTATGCTTTCTCCAGAAAATTGTTGTATTCGGGTGAAAAAATATCCATCTTCCCTTGGGATTAATCCGTCAGACTTAAAAGATAAAATGTTCCAAACAAAGTGATCAATAATATCACAAAATATCAAATTCATAAAATGAATATAGTGTTGTCCACAAACAGATGAATGATTGGGCCCAAAATTTCATTTTAAACATGAATTGCATTTAAGATGAGAAATGAAGTTATATTTATGTAATGAACTAAAAAAATGTTTATCGACTTTGGAATAATGAATATAAAGATATTAAAAATGAATATTATCCACTTTCAGTGACTAATCAAACCCCCCAACTTGAGTTTTTATAGTCCCGAGCAAAATATATTACAAATATGAAATTCAAATCCCATTTTCCAAAAACATTTAAATACACATTGTTCACCCAAAGACCTCATACCAAAAAAAATTATGAAACCCATCAAAATCAATTAAAACAAGATAAGTCCATAAGCATATCCCCATCCCAAGCCCATTCCTTTGTTCAAATTAATCACCACATTTCATCCAATTCCAATTAAGCATGATATAGTGTTGTGCATCACAAAAGATATGGGGCACATTTTGTTGTCCAAGGGGAAATAATTGAAGCTATAGGTGGGAATCACATTAAACCTTAATATGAGTATCCATTTTTTTTAATTTTTTTTTAAAATATTTTTTTTTACCACAATAGATATGAAAAGACTACCTCTGGGAAAGACAACTATGGAGTCACGATCCCCAAATGTCGGACGCCATAAATATTGTCAATTTCATGCTCTATAATAGAGATATAAAGCCTAACTCTGGGCAAGACAACTATGGAGTCACGATCCCCAATTGTCAGATGCCACACATTTGGAAAAAACATTACTCTATGTGGTCAAAATTATAATTTTTTTTGTTTTTTTGTTGTTGTTTTTTTAGATACTAAAATTAAACTAAAAGTGACCCCAGAACCCTATGCTATAATAAAAGGGACCCAAGAACTAAAATTTACACCCACGATCCAGTAGACGTGCATTGTGGAATTTTTATTAAGAGGATGAAAATGTAAACTTTGAAAAATCCCATTAGACAACCGCACTTTCCAAAAACTATTCTCCTGAACTTAAACTTGCATTAAAATCAGAATCAAAGCATCCAAATTTATCGATATCCAATTTCAGAGTTTGAAATGTGTGTTATTATGTTCAAGGTTAATGGAATTTTTTCTTTCCATGCATGTTCTTATTGAAAAAAAAAATCATTTTTTATCCCCCCCCCCAACATAGAATAACATTGTCCCCAATGTTTAAAGAAAAGAAAAGTTAGAAGGGGTAGGAGATGAGTTCAAAGAATAAATTTAAAATGAAAATCATGGAATGAATTCACCTAGTGGTTGATGATGATAGTGCATGCCATAGTCTCCCTACAATCCTGGATTTGAGTCTCAGCGGCTTGGATGGTGGTGAATGGATTTTCCTTATATCTTACGACATGTCCTTTTATTTTTTATTAACCTATAAAAACATAAAAATAAAACAAAACAAAATAAACTGATGATACATTGTCTTCTTTATATTTTTTGGGTAAGGTATTACTCAGAGATCACACCACGTGACACAGATGAATATGGCGCTCCCCTTTCATACCCATCCTTACTCATAAAAGAAGAATAGGTCAACAACTTATGGTAATTTATTATATGAAAAATAAAATGATTCAAAATGATTGGAAACATGGAAACCATGGGTTTCCTCCCATGCAGCGCTTTTGTTTAACGTAGTTGGCTTGACTTGTACCCCCCATCTTATCCAATTCCAACTTTCAACATTTTTAGGACCCCATTTTTGTCCACTTCAAATTGATTCAGATTGATTTTTTTATAATTTGATTCATGTGAAATCCCATGGTCAATAATGACTGTGGAAGTCCAAGAAAATTTGGTAATGGTTGATTCAGTTGAATTTCAAGTCTTTCCTAAGACATAAGGGACCATTCCAACATTATTGGTTTCTTGAGAAGAATGAACTAAAAATTCAAGGTCTTTCTTATCTTCTAAAGTGGGATTCTTGAGTTCGGAAGAAAGTAAAATAATTTTGAGCTCGTGTTTATTGAAATTTCCTAAAGGAAATTGACTAATTAAATCAAAATCAGTTTCTTGTCCAAAACATTTAGAAAGAATTAGATCATTTTGAAAATAAGATTCATCCTAAAAATTGTCCAGTTGAATATCAGATGTGTGTATGGGATCACTATTCATTATATCTCCCAATGGTTCAATGATCGGTGATTCTAAAAAAAATTATTGGAGCAATATTCTGAACACTCAATCCATGAAGACAAATTTTCTCCTTATGAATCCAAAAAATTAATTTCCTCCTGATTTAAATACCCTTCAACATTTCCTTGATCTTGTTCAGTTATCCCATATCCAAAGGTTAGTTCTTTTTTCAATTCATGAGAGGTTTTTGGGATAAAATATTCATCTATCAATGATGAGGAAAGAACATCTTGAGTGGGAATGGGTTCCTCAAAAGTCCTAAAGCTTTGTAATTCTAATCTGAAAGATGAAACTTCTGAATTCATTTTATCCATTTGTTCACACAATTGTTCAAGAATTTTTTCAGGATTAGGGTTGATATATGTTTGTACATCATGGACTTCCTCATTATTTATCTTTTCAATCATTCTTGATAGGTATAGAGATTGATCTTTTAAATATTCAGCATCCCATTGATTGCTCATGTTATCGGGTGTGGGTTAATCATTCAAGTGTTGATGAAAGTAATTTTATATCTGAGGGGATTCCCATTGTTGATTTTCTATTTGATTCCATCCCAAGTTTATGAAAGGAAATTGTTGATGATACTCCATTGGAGTTGAATGAAATTTAGATTTGGATTTTTTTTTGGACACACGAAAACAGAAAGGAGAAAAGAAAAGAGAAATATAGGTGAGAAAAGAGAATTTAGGTGAGAATAGAAGGTGGGTGTCTAAGAAAACATACTTGGGTCCCCGGCAACGGCACCAAAATTTGGTTGCGCCTAAATTTACCCTAATGGTAAAAGTGATCGATGTAGTACATGTAGTGGTCGAGTCCACAGGTACCGAAGAAGTAACCTTGAGACGGTATGATTTGGTGAAGGATGGGCTATGAAGTAGCCAACATTGGTTTTGATTTTGGATGGTTTTAAAGAACACTAAGAAACATAAGTGAATTCCATTCAAATAAAATGGGTTGATCTTAGGATTATTCTCGGGGTGGATTGAATGAATTTTACTTCTTTAGACAATTTTGGTTTTATTAATTCTTGATGAATCCATTCTTCAAAAATAACACAATCTTCATCATTTTATTGTTTGGTGCTTACTAAACACAATTAATAATCCCCTATACACTTAGAGAACCAAATTCATGATCTCTCCGAGGTATATGGTCATTTAGTAATTGAATTTATTTTGCTCAAACACAGTAAAGATGAAGAGTATAAATAACTGAAGAATGGATGTCTTAAATTAATTATCCAATTAACAATAATTCGTTCATAAAATAACATTCAACCGAGACTTTGAATCCTCCTAAGATCAACCCATTAAAGGGTTATCCCTCCATTGATGGTATACTCTCAGTGGTAGGAGGAATATGGCTAACAAGAATTGGATTGAAGAAATTAAAACCGCGGAAATAACGAGCACTCCTCCGTGTGTGTGAATGAAATTCACACCTATGTGTGAATTAATTCACAACAACACAGAGATATCACTGTGCTTTGTGATAATAAAGTTTTAATAAATGAAATGGAAAATATAGAAGAGAAATAAGTTGATTAAGAACATAATGATACAAAAAATAAACTTATATTGAAATGGAAAACATTACAAAGGAAATTTTGAAGCATAACCTTATAATGAAACAAAAAACAAAAGATGATAAGAAAAATATCCACCATGTTCCCTTCACCACTTTCTCCTTATATAGGTATATTAGGAGCCTTAGGTACATAACCCAACAATTAATTCACCCCCCAACAATTAATAGAGTCAAAAGGAGGGTGAATAATCAAAAAGAAATTGACGTTTCAAATTTGACCTGGAAAACTGTCCAGATTCATCCACCATATTGATGTGTGAATTTGTAATTGAAGAATGCCGAATCTGGAGGGATTGTAGAAGAGACATATCTTCCACTATCTGTCCTATATGCGCTGTAAAATTTCAGGAAATTTCTCTCATCCATTTGGAAGTTATGGTCCAAATGGTGGGACAGATTTCTGTGCATTAATGTCGGGTCCACCATTTAAATATCAAATTCATATCCCTTTATCATCATGAAAACATCAGAATTAGCTCCGGCCACAGTTGAATAAAATTATCCTCATATTTTTATCTTTATACTGTATAAATTTTAGTTTCATTGGGCTTGGTTTGTGGGCCCCACATTTGTTTGATGGGACTTAGGCCCATTATGCTTTCTCCAGGAAATTTCTGCATTTGGGCGCAAAAATATCCATCTTCCATTAGGATTCATCCATAGGACCTAAAAGAAAAAATGTTCCAAACAAAGTGATGAATAAAATCCCAAAATATCAAATTCAGAAAATGAATATAATGTTGTCCACAAATAGATAAATGATTGTGCCCAAATTTTCATTTTAAACATGAATTGCATTTAAGATGAGAAATGAAGTTCTATTTATGTAATGCACTAAAAACAATGATTATCAACTTTGGAACAATGAATATAATGATATTAACAATAAATATTAGCCACATTTAGTGACTAATCATGAACCAAATGTAAATTTATGAAAAGTATTTCTTATGAAATATTTCATTAGTAGAATGAGTGATATACTCTCTATCCATTATGATTGGAGAGTAAGCACTATTAGATTACACTTTATGTATAAAGTAAGGTCTTTACCATCTTTCTTCAAGATTCACAGGCTTCTTCTGATATATCATCTAACTTCAGAGAAACAATACTAATTTACTTATATAAATTAATATAGACAATATTTATTATTTAATTATCTTACAATTATATTTTTATGGACCTCGAGATTGTGTAGTCTGTAACCTTATCTTATAAAATTACTCCAACTCATCCAACCACTTTTGATGCTTTTATCCATAAAACTATTCTCATGGATAGGTATGTGGAGAGATGGAATACGGAAATTTATGTATAATACTTTATTTTCCACATATTAATGAATCATAATTATTTTTATGATAACATTTATGATTATGTTTTCATCTGTTTGTTAGCAACATTTCATTGTTACTCGTTTTTTGGGTATTAACTACTTTATTTCCATACGTATGTTTTTTTGTATAAGTTCATATTCCACTTTTTAGGTTATAGTTATATCATTTACATAATGGTATTAGTATAATATATATCTGATTTATTAATTCAATTTTTTTATATAATCATGGTTTAATGAAGATTATGTAGAACGAATCTCATTGCACCGTAGAGACAGTAAGTCGTACGTACGCACGAGCGATGATATCATTCCCATATTTATTCAATGGTATTGGTATCTTGTTATAATAAACATATATAGTTATTCTTTACACCATTATACTCATCAATGTAATGTGGTTGTGGAAAATATTTTACACCACGGCGTGGAGACGGTATTTTGTACGTACACACGCGCGGTGGTTTTGTTTTCTGTAGGATGGATAGAAGATGAAATGGGGTTGTTTCATATTTATAATAACATATAATTATTTGAGGGATATTCATGTTATTACTTTATAATGAAACAAATAAATAATAGGAATTAGAAGAATAAATAAATTTGAAATAATCGGTAAAGGATATTACCTATTCTTTGACGTGCCTCTTCTAAACCACTTCTTAGGGCATAAAAGTTGGTCTTTGATGAATACCAGGACCTCTAGTATGTTCCTATGGAATTTCAAAAGATAAATGGATAGGTTTTGACCGATATTTAAGGCTCAAAATGTTGTGAAGAGGAAAGGGAGGAGGTTCCCTTTTATAAGAGAGTAGAGGGGCACTTTTGGAAACCTCTAAAATATTAATTTATAATAAACCCAAACCCCAATTAAAAACTTCCAAAATGACTCAAATTATAATATTATATGATATATGGTTGTAATATCATCATCAAATAATATTTAAACACGTTGGGAAAATATTTTAAAGCTTATCAACTTGATTTATCCTTATTTAATCCATTTAATTTTATTTGTGGTAATAATATTCAAAATTTTAAATTGTTATAAATAATTACTTATGTGTTTTGAATTATCTATAATTGGATTATATATTACATTTTATAATATAAATATAAATTTATAATTTTTTAATATTTTTGTGATTTTTAAACTATTTAATAATATGTTATTTTTATAAAATAACAATTGTGTCAATTTTGAAACTATTCATTTATTTGAATTTAAATAAAATACACACAAGGGATATATTCGAAAAAAAATTAATAGATTTATAATATGTCATATTTATCTATTATATTCTTTTATCACATTAAATATTTAATATAATATTTATTTTAATATTTTTAAAACCATTTATTTGATATTTCAATCAATAAAATAATTTCTACATCACTATTGTGTCATAATTAATGATAATTATTTAATCCCTAAAAATTCTAAATAAATTAATGTGATTTAGTTACTATTATTTTATTTTTGGAGACTATTTATGTTCGATGTTTTATGTATTTTATCACCAAATTAAAATTATTACCCTTATAAGATATATGAGAGCGACATGTTGTCACTTTCTTTGGTTTTAATAATAATTACATCATTTCCATGGTCAAAAGTCCATTAAATGAATCTATTCCAACCCTTGGGTGAAATTGGTTGACTTATATTCATCCAATAGAATTTTGGCAGGTGTTAGGATAATTTTATAGTATTATTTTTACCCTTAATTGTCTGGTTTACCTTTAACTATGGTAAATAAAATTTATCGTAGTTACTATTTATAATTCCCAAAAATAAAAAGTAGCCTATTAAAATAATTTGGAACTACTGATTCCAAATATGGAATCCATTTTTCCAAATTCAATAGACAAAATTTTCAGAAATTAATTTAAAAATTAATCCCGTTGTTGAGAAAACGAGTATTAAAATTTAAAACATTGCAAAAGATTGAAATGTTTATTCCTATGAATTCAATGTAAAATTAATTATAATGATATAAATTATATTTAATGGTAAAAATATATTCTATTAATATTTTAAAACCATTAAATTTTATAATTTAACCATATAAATTATCTTGATAGAAAAAATTTCCGAAAAATTTAGCGTATTTTTACTATTCATAAAAATATTAAAGTTATCAAAAAAGTATCAAAAATATATCCAATGTAAATTTTTATATACTGATTCAAAAGAATAAGTTTATTTTTTCAAATTGAACTCATCAACTTTTCAAAAATTAGATTTAAAATGGGTGCTCCATCGAAAGGCAGAAAAACTGCATTTTAAAAAAAATCATTCTTTTATCTGAAAAATTGATTTTTTTCATATCATATGTAAGATGAATTATAATGTCATATAAAATTCAAAATATGGTTAATACTATTTTTAACTTCTATTTAGAATAATATTTTAATAACATATCGTTGTTTAGTGAAACTCGGTATTGCATACAAAACAAGCTATTGAGGAAGGTTGCTCTTGCGTGTAATGCAAGCCAAGCCAGTGTTGCGTGTAGTAAAAGCTTCCTTTAGTGTTGCGTATAACATAAGTCATAAAAAATAATATCTCATAAAATATTAGGCTGTTACATTATTCCCCCCTTAAACTTAATTTCACTCTCGAAATTCGTCACTTCGTAACAAAAAGATGAGGATACCTCTCCCTCATCATAGCCTCAAGTTCACATGTAGCTTCATCTAATTGGTGGTTCCTCCATAAAAATTAACCAAGTGAGAAGTCTTATTTCATAGAACCTTTTCGCAACGATCCCGAATCTCTATCGGCTTCTTCTCATAAGAAAGATCTTTCTCTAGCAGTTCAACTTCTGAGCTTAGTACTTGTGAAGGATGGGGTATATACTTTCTCAGTAGAGATATATGAAACACATCATGAGCTTGAGAGAGATTTGGTGGAAGTTCCAATCGGTAAGCTACCTTCCCAACATGATCCAATATTTCTAAAGGACCGATATACCTGGGGCTCAACTTTCCCTTCTTTCCAAATATCATTACTCTCTTCAAGGGAGATATTCGTAAGAACACTTTATCACCTACTTCAAACTCTATGTATTTTCTTCGGTTGTCGGCATAAATTTTTTGTCAACTCTGAGCTGCAATTATGTGTTGTTGAATAGTTCATACATTTTCTTTCATCTCATCAACAAGATCAGGTCCTAATAGCTTTCTTTCTCTAACTTTATCTCAGAAAGTTAGAGTTCTGTATTTCTTTCCTTAGAGATATTCATAAGGATCCATCAAAATACTGTACTGAAAGCCATTATGATAAGAAAATTACACCGAAGGTCGGTGTTGATCCTAACCACCTTTGAAATCCATTGAGAAAGCTCTCAAAATATCTTATAAAGTTTGAATTGTCCTCTCATATTGAACATCTGTCTGAGGATGATAGGCAGTGCTGAAACATAACTCTGTATCCATAGCATACTGAAGACTTCGCCAGAACTTTGAGGTAAACCTCGGATACCAATCATACATAATGTAAAGTGGTACTCCATGAAATCTTACCACTTCCTTTACATATATCCTAGAAATTTGATCAAGGGAGAAATCTTCTCTAATAGAAATGAAGTTTACCAACTTCTTAAGACAATCAACTATGACCCAGATAGCATTATTTCCTTTGGATGTTTTGGGAAGTTCGATGAAAAATACCATAGTGATTTTTTCCCATTTCCATTATGGTATGCGTAATGGTTGTAACATCCCCTTATACTTTTGTCTCTCACCTTTAACTTGCTGAAAAACCAAGCATAGATAGACATATTCAATGATATATCTTTTCATTCCATCCCACCAAAAGTACTTTTTCAGGTCCCTTTACATCTTTGTACTTCCAGGAAGAACAGAGAATGAAGAACTATGAGCCTCATCCAGCAGCTCATTCTTTAATTCTTCTATGAGAGGAATACATACACGGTCCCTGAAATATATTATCCCATCACAATCAAGGTTGAATCCAGGAACATTTATCACCTTCTTTTGAATCCCAACATCATCCTTTTGCACCTCTTTAATCTTAACTTGTATAGATGGTTGAACATTCATTTAATAAAGATAAGATATCTCCCCTTTCATTAAAACTCCAAGATCCATCCTTTGTAATTCCATATATATTGGATCCTTTTTTATCTTCATCATGGATAAGCTAGCATGGTATTGTCGAATTAATGCGTCTACCACCTTGTTTGCTTTCCTAGGGTGGTAATGAATTGAGCAGTCATAATCCTTAATCAGCTCCAACCATCTTCTTTGGTACATATTCACCTCCTTTTTTGTGAAAATATACTTTAAACTTTTATGATCAGTATAAATATCACACCTTTCACCATAAAGATAATGCCTCCAAATAATTAATGCAAAGATTACACCAGAAAACTCCAAATCATTAGATGGGTAATTTTGCTCATTGATTTTCAACTATCGTGAGGCATAAGCTATAACCATATCATTTTGCATGAGAACACACCCCAACTCATTCTTGGATGCATCACTGTAGATCACAAACCTTTCTCCACTACAAGGCAGTGTGAGCACAGGTGCACTGGTGACCATTCTTTTTAGCTCTTTGAAATTCTCTTCACATTCCTCCGTCCAAACAAACATAACTCATTTTCGAGTCAATTTGGTGAGTGGGTTAGATAATCTTGAAAAATCTTTCACAAAATGTCGATAATACCCAGCTAAACCAAGAAAACTTCAGATTTCAGTTACTGTTGTTGTTCTCGACTATCATTCAATAACCTCTATTTTTGCTGGTCCCACAGATATCCCCTCTTTTGAGATTATGTGACCCAAAAATGAAACTTTTAGAAGCCAAAATTCACACTTGGTAAATTTTCCATAAAGATTCTCCTTTCATAGGGTCTTTAATAAAATTCTCAAGTGATCTTCATGTTATTCCTTGCTCTTTAAATATACAAGAATATCATATATATAAGGACTACCACAAACTGATCATGATAGTCTCTAAAGACTCTATTCATTATATCCATGAATATAGTAGGGGAATTAGTAAGACAAAAAATCATTACTATAAATTCATAGTGTCCATACCTTCTACTGAATGTTGTCATTGGTATATCCTACTTTTTTATCCTTAGTTGATGGTATCCTGAACGAAGATCAATCTTGGAAAATTATTGAGCTCCACATAGTCAAATAAGTCATCAATGTGAGGGAGAGGATATTTGTTCTTGATAGTGATCTTGTTAAGTTATCGATAATCAATGCAAAGTCTCATTGATCCATCTTTCTTCTTAACAAACTGAACAATTTCTCCCCAAGCTGACTCACTATGGTGTACGAATCCCTTATCAAGATTCTCTTGGAGTTGCTTTTTTAATTCCAATAATTCAATTGGGACCATTCTATAAAGTGTCTTTGAAATGGGCATAGCACACAGAAAGAGCTCTATTGAAAACTCAACTTCAAGATTTGGTGGAAGACCTAGAAATTCATCTGTAAATACATCATCAAACTCTCGTAAAATGGAAATATTATTAGTAAAAGTTTCTCTCTAACCATTTGACATAAATAACATTCATTTATTGGAATCAAGACCCATAAGATGGAATAAATTTACACTGGAAGGTTATATTCATCCTTTCATTGATAAATGATCATAGATTGACCAAGAATATGAAATGTGACATCCCTTCTTGGGAAATTGATATGATATCCATATAAAAAATTGAATCCTCGCCAGGAATCACATCAAATTCTACTATAAGAAGGATCACAAGATTTTAAGGATGCACTTTCCCAGAAACATCAATCAGAGAAGAATTGTAAACTTTTGATGTGACTGGTGTGCCATTAGGAGTTGTCACACCTAACTCAATATCTAATTTATGAGGTAATTTGGTGATACCCTTATAAAATTCTTCAGAAATAAGAGTGGGTGGATCTAGAATCAAATAAAACATTTGCTACCTTAGAGTGGATGGTAAGTGTACCTTTCACAGCTTCATATTCATACTCCAAATCACCGATAGTAATTGCATGGGAATTTATTTTGTATTTGTCCTTAAGAGTTTGTTGACGTCGATCATCATTCATAACCCTTGGATTAGGTTATTGATTAGCATAATTCCCAATTTCCTTGAACTTGTATCATTGAAGTGTAGGAGGTGAATTTTGTGTATCCCTTTCTTTGTTCGTGTCGTTAGACATCTTCTTCCCATTACTTCGACATTCAATTGAACGATGACCATATTTTCCACACTTAAAAAATTTACTTGTCCCTTTAAGAAAATTCCCTCCATGTTTTTTCCACACATTGAGCATAAATGAAAACTCGTCTTATTTTCAGTGAGGTCATTAGATTTTCCTTTGAATTGCATTTTCCTCATCTTATCACTCCCATATAATTCATCGATTACTCCAATTCCAATCTAAACCTTGAGATTACATCGAACAATTTCCTCATAGCTATTGAAGTCCCTTATGGATAATGCCCTTCAAAGACATGGTTTTAAGCCACTAAAGAATTGATCGATCTTACTCTCAGGTTGGATAATAATCCCAGAAGAGTACCTTCCAATTGTCGTAAAATTTTCTTTGTAGGTACCAAAAGATTCATTATCCTTTTTCATTAGTTCAAGGAACTCCTTCTCCATCTTTGTTCAAAGAATATGAGGGAAGTACTTATTGAAAAATAAGTTCTTGAACTCGTCCCATTCCAGGGACTCAATTTCATACCTTTTCCTTGTATTCTTGACAAAATTCCATCATTGGTCAGCTTCACCTTCAAAATGATATACTGCTAAGGTGAATTTATCAAGTTCCGAACATTGCAGAGCTGAAAATATCTTTTCAGTGGTATTGATCCATTGTTCATCCACTAATGGATCATAAGAACTGCTTAATGAAGGTGGACACCGCCTCATGAAGGATTCAACAGAATGTTGCTCTTTCCTTTTTCTCATTTGGAAGGCCTTACGGATTCATAACTTTAGAAAGTTGTGTGAGCATGGCTACAAGATTTTTCATTCCATCTCCCATAATGTTTGGTTGCTTAGGGTGACAATCATTCCATTGCCCATCACATTCAGAATTAACACGGTTCTTTCGGGTTTCAGACATTGACTAAAACCAAGAAGCATAGTGTGATAAACACTAATCATAATAGGAAAACCACATAATCAAAGATAAAATTTTACACTTGAGGTCTTATCATAGGTTATTCATGGAAATTTCTAAAGCACTATGATTGTGTCCTATGATTAGACCTATCCTTATGGTTCTTACTATGGCTTTCACATCTTAGTTTCCAAAGATTGACTATACATTTCCTCTGATACCAACTATAACGACCCATATTTTACACACATTGTAATTACTTCATAATTGAAGCATATTTATTACAACATATAACAGAACCATGATAGGACCGTATAGGTATAGTGTCTTTAGAAACTGGGAATCATAATCAATTGGTTCATAAATCATCTACCTTCTCTCCCATTTATTTCATCATATATAGAGTTCCTTTTGGTATATCCTACTTAATACCCTTCTTCCTAACCTAGGGAAAATAAAACATAAAAAGGGTGATCATAAATGCTCAGTAAGGGAATACAAAAGAAATATCAATCATATCATATTCATAAGAACATAACATTTTGAAAATCATATCCTAAAAAATAGATCATAATATCATGACATGGGATAAGTCATATCAGTGAAATGTAATCCAAATAATCATAACATAAGATATGAAACTTTGTGTAATACACACATAATCATAGAAAATCATTTCATATTAGTTAAGACTCGTTTCCAAGACCATCATAGCAGACAAATTCCATTATCGAACCGAGTTCACTCTTCGTTCCAATCTTGTATCACTGAACCAGATTAACTTGTCATTCCAGCCCTGACTATCTCATGAGATATAAATAATTTCCCAATCCATTGGAGGGAGATATAGGTCCCACCCATATCATAATGAATCCATTCTTTTGTGTGCCACAAAATCATAAATCATACATCATATCGTAACTTATGTAATAAAAATGGGATTCTTAAACATCATGTCATCATAACATAATTCATATAAGATAAAGGACTTTATAAAAATAATTCCATCATAATTTAATCAAATCAATGTAATAATAGGGATATAAACCTAACCCTATATCATCTTATATGGAAAATAATTTTTATAAAACACTAAAACTCATTTCTTGAGGAAAATATCCTTTCTTCATCAAAATTATTTTCTTTTCTCAAAATGAAATACAATTTTAAAGAAATATTTTTTTTTCAAAATAATCATGAAATCTTTCATATTAAGCTTCATGGAAATAAGGTATTATAAAATCTTAAAAATCCATTCATACCTTATAAGTTAAAAAAATATTCTCCTTGTACTTTTACTGGAAAAGACAAAAAGTTCCTCGTATGGTAAACAAAAGAAAGACTCCTTACACACCATGTAGTGAAAGTAAAAAAAATTTAAAGAGAACTTTAAACATACTTGAAAACATTTTTAGAGAACATGGACATGGATGATAAATATAACCCCAGTAAATTCTTATGAATAAACAATCTCGGTTAAGAATGAGATTGGAATAATTATCCCTTACTTTAGGTTTGATATGCTTCGTGTGTATCTGAACCTTTTGTATAATGATTTAAATAATTTTACGGATATATTAATGAATCATAATTATTTTTATAATAACATTTATGATCATATTTTCATTCATTTGTTAGAAACATTTCATTGTTACTCGTTGTTTGGGTATTAACTACTTTATTTTCATACGTATGTTTTGTCGGATAAATTCAAATTAATCTTTTTAGGTTATAGTTATGTCATTTACAGAATGGTATTAGTTTAATATATATCAGATTTATTCATTCAATGCGTTTATATAATCATGTTTTAATGAAGATCATGTAGAACGAATCTCATTGCACCGTGGAGATGGTAAGCCATACGTACGCACGAGCGAAGATGTCGCTCCCATAATTATTGAATGGTATTGGTATCATGTTATAATAACCACATATAGTTATTTTTTACACCATTATACCCATCCAAGTAAGGTGGTTGTGGAAAACAGATTACACCACAGTGTGGAGATGGTATTCCGAACTTACGCACGCGCGGTGATTTCGTTTTCTGTAGGATGGATAGATAGTGAAATGTGGTTGTTTTATATTTATAATAACATATAACTATATGAGTGATATTGATGTTATTACTTTATAATGAAAAAAATAAATAAGAGTAAGTAGAATAAGAAATAAAGTTGAAAGAATTGGTAATGGATGTTACCTCTTCTTTGATGCGCCTCTTTTAAACCTCCTCTTATGGCACTAAAGCTTGTCTTTGAAGAAGACAAAGACCTATAGTATGTTTCTAGGGAAGTGAAGAAGATAAATGGAAAGGGTTTTTCTGAGATTTAAGGCCCAAAATGTTGTGAAGAGGAGAGGGAGGAGGTTCCCTTTTATAAGAGAGGAGAGGGCCACTTTTGGAAAACTCTAAAATATTAATTTATAATCAACCCAAACCCCACTTAAAACATCCAAAATGACTCAAATTTGAAGATGAGATGATATATGATTGTAATATCATTATACATAAAAATTTATATATGTTTGGAATTTATTTTAAACCTTATAAACTTGATCTATCCTTATTTAATATATTTAATTTTATTTGTGGTAATAATATTATAAATTTTAAATTGTTTTAAATAATTACTTATGTGTTGTGAATTGTACATAATTGGATTATTTATTAAATTTTAGACCATATAAATTACAATTTAAAATTTTTAAATTTTTTTGTGATTTTTAAACAATTTAATAATATGTTATTTTTATAAAATAACAATGGTGTCAATTTTGACACTATTCATTTATTTGAGTTTAAATAAAATCCACAGAGAGGATATGTTTGATAAAAATTAT
Organism: Viscum album; assembly: GCA_963277665.1. Classification (NCBI taxonomy): domain Eukaryota; kingdom Viridiplantae; phylum Streptophyta; class Magnoliopsida; order Santalales; family Viscaceae; genus Viscum; species Viscum album. The sequence goes on along the minus strand of OY728143.1, from coordinate 47,013,771 downwards.
TTAATAGATTTATAACTTGTCATATTTGTCTATAAAATTCATTTATCACATTAAATAGTTCATATAATATTTATTTTAATATTTTTAATACAATTTATTTGATATTTTAATCAATAAAATAATTTCTACATCACTATTATGTCATCTTTAATGATAATTATTTAATCCATAAAAATTAAAAATAAATTCACAAGATGTAGATACGTTTTCTGGATTTTTGGAGATTATTTATGTTCAAGGTTTTATGAAGTTTATCACCATATTAAAATTATTACACTTATAAGATATAAGAGAGTGACATATTGACACTTTCTTTGATTTTAATAATTATGACATTAATTTCTTGTTAAAAATTCAATGAAATGAATTTATTACAATTATTAGATGATATGGGTCGACTTATATTTATCCTATATAATTTTGGAAAGTGTTCGGATAATTTTATAATATTATTTTTACCCTTAATTGACTGATTTACCTTTAACTATGGTAAATAAAATTTACCATAGTTACTATTTATAATGCCCAAAAATAAAAAGTATTCTATTAAAATAATTAGTAACTAATACTTCCAAATATTGAATCCATTTTTCTAAATTCAATACACAAAATTTTTAGAAATTAATTTAAAAATTAATCTCGTTGTTGAGAAAAATGAGTTTTAAAATTTAAAACATTGTAAAAGATTGAAATTTTATACCAATGAATTCCATGTAAAATTAATGATAATGACATACATTATATTTAATGGTAAAATTATATTCTATTTATAATTTAAAACCATTACGTTTTATAATTTATCAATATAAATTATCTTGATGTAAAAAAGTTGTTTTTAAGAAAATATTAGCGTATTTTTACTATTCTTCAAAATATAAAAGTTATCAGAAAAGTATCAAAAATTTATACAATTTAAATTTTTATATCCTAATTCAAAATAAGAAGTTTATTTTGTCAAATTTAACTCATAAACTTTTCAAAAATTATATTTAAAATGGGTGCGCCATCAAAAGGCTGAAAAACTGCATTTAAAAAAATAATTCTTTTATCCGAAAAAATGATTTTTTTTTTCTCATATCAAATGTAAGATGAATTATAATGTTATATAAAATTAAAAATGTTTTCAATACTATTTATAACATCTAGTTTGTATAATATGTTAATAAAATATCATTGTTTAGTGAAACTCGGTATTGCGTACAACACAAGCTATTGAGGAAGGTTGTTATTGCATGTAACGCAAGACAAGCCAGTGTTGTGTATTGTGAAAGCTTCATTTGGTGTAGTGTATAACATAAAACATTAAAAAAAATTCTCATAAAATCTCATGGTGTTACAATTTACATATAAAAAATCAGTGAATGAATAATGAAAGAAATAATACATATTTATATGATATAAAATAATTAAATGAAAATTGGAATAAAATTTGACCATTTGAATATTAACTACCCATTGAAATGGTAATCAGACTAATGATAGTAGTAAAAGTAGTAATAATTAATATTTATAATGATTTAAATAATAAAAAAACAAAATATTATAAATATATAAAATTATATCCTAAATAAATAATTATACAGTTTAATACGGTGTGTTTTAAATTATTTAGTAAAATTTAAATTATAATGTGAAAATTTAATTTTTTGAATTACCAAAATTTTAAAAATATTTTTCTTAAATTATAAATTTTAATTAATCATAAATAATATAATTAACAAATAATAATTACAAAATAAATGTAATCACTCGTAGTAATCGAAATAATCATTATTTATGAGAAATTTTATTTCCCTTGTATTACATCATTTTCTTTAAAAATATTTTTATAAAATTTATAATTTTAATGTGATAATTCATACTTCGTTTTTGGAATCATCACATTGAAATTATCCTAGGGTAAATTTTTTTATTTACCTAAAAAAGTTGATGTTTTTAATTATATAAAAATAATTATTTTTATATATATTGTATGTTTTATAAAATCACCCAGAAAAAAATGACTCAAGAAATTATAAAAAAATCATGAATTAAAATGTATATTTAAGATGCTAAATACTTTATTTAAAAATAAATTACTTTATTACTAAACCTATAAATCATTTTCAATTTCTATATATTATTTTCTTCAGATAAAAAACATTATATTATTCCTTACTTTGTATAAAATATTTCAATGGATCCATTTAGTTTTGGGTGCGTTAAAATGTAAAATATACATTATTTTTATAAAAATGACAAATAAAATTCATATAAATTGTCATTATAAAACATATTAATCATAAATAGTAAAATTATCAATATTTTCTTCAAATATACCCCTTCACTTGGATATATAAAAACCTCCCCTCAACCCCATTCTTCTCAGTTATAAAACTATTTACATTTTCAAATTATACCAAAATAACCATATAAACTAACAATTACATGATTCTATGGCCATTTTCTACAAAAAAAAATTACCTTATTCAAAGGCTATAGACTTAATAATGAGGTGCTGACTCAAATAGAAAGGAAATGGTTTAAAATCCCATATTATGAATTTTAATTATCATCATACACCCTCATTAATATAAGTTATTATAAAAATTAAACATAGAAAATTATATTAATGGTACAATTATTTTTATATAAAAATCAAAGATTTATTAGTTTTACCCTTTTTAAACTCATAACTAAAACATTATTCATATTTGGTGGATTTTTTCTACCATAGTGAATGATGATTTTTTATTTTTCACATATTCCTCTTCTTTATATTCATAAATATTGAATTAATGGTTTAATGAAATATTTATAAGAAATAAATTTCATGAATATGATTAAAGGATGAAAAATATTTTCTGAAAATATCAATATAGAAAGTAAAGAGACAAATATATTTCTAATACTCTAAAACAATATCAAAATGAAACACTTGTAAATTGGGAACAATTTTAGTGAATATAATAAATAATTGAACTCATTTTCTTTTGGAATTAGGTGGAAACTATATCAGAAAATTCTATTGAATATGGAACCATTGGAATGCTACTAATAATCCTTACCATTACAATGATGTATATTTGTATTCATGAATTAAAAAATTAAAAAATGATCAATGTAAAAATATTGATTTAATAAATGAATAATGAGTCATAATAAATCGAATTTTGGAATGACATAAAGAACATTAATGTCCCTAAATAACTAATGAATAAATTTAAATTTATTATTAAAGAGTTTAGAGTAGAATCCAAAGAAACTGAGGACTCGAGGAAATTGTTATTTACCATTCTTTTACATATATGATGGTAGGTATCCTATCACCCTCTATCTCAATCTCACGTGTTCTATTCTTTATATATCATAATCTTCTTTTATGTTCATTATGCCCCCCCCCCCAACAACATTTTTTGAGGATATGATACCTTTTAAAGTAATTTAAAATATTATATATACTTTTCATATGATATAGTAATACAATGTTATAGAAGGGAATAATTGAAAAAAATCCAATACCTGAACAACACTCCAACAATGAACAAACATATCCACTATGATATTCCAACCTCTATTTTAACACATTTTAACACCACATGACACAACCCAATAGTATCCCTAAAGTAATGATTCAGTAAGAGCTTTCAAAATATAAAAGAATGCTTAAAACACTAAATCCACAACCAATTCACTCTATATGAAATATTTAAGATATTAATATCCTCCCAATTATTCATATTTTTCTAATTATTAGTATTAGAAATAATTTCCTAATATAAATAATTTGATCAAGGGTTGGATTTTCTGGGAAATGTAAATTAAAATTTCTCAACTTGTTATACCTTCCCCATATAAATCCTTAAAATCATTATTCATTTAAATCTATACATTATCTTTTCCTTTTTATGTTTATTTTAGTCAAACATAATGAATTTTATAAAGGAATATTTTGTAGTTTTATTCTACTTATCTTATTTCTTCTTATATCATTTCTCATCCTTTATAATTTCAATCATGGCATAAAAACTATTATTATATGTTTCTTATGATCCTTTATCATAAAACATGATATATCTCCCAATTTTTTGGGTATTTATATTATTTTATGTTTAACTAATCCTTTTGAGATAATTTTGTAACCCATTCCCTTATCATGGGTTTTCCTATTTCATGTTTGATTTTTATTTCTTTTCAGTATGGTACATGTTGGCAATAATCTCCGTGTATATTTGTATATGGTCTATTTTTTTAATTCTTAAGAATTAATTATTAATTGCATTTTATAGTTTTCATGTATTGGTCATCAGGACTATATCAAAATCTTGGTGGTTGTGATGCCAAAATTTAGAAAACTGTGGTTAGGCCAGCCAATCCAACAGGACCCCAAAAATTTTGGGGAAAACATAACCATGCAAGAGAACTGGACAGGCCAAATAGACATTGATGCCCATGTATGGAAAGAGAGAACACACTAAGGTCGGTTTTCATATGAATTAATGGTCCAAGATATAGGAAGAAACTTTGTAGGAGGATGGGAGTAGACCACGATACTCGCTTTTGTATAGTCTGTAGAATATGTTATTTATTATGTTGTGAGATTATTGGAAGAATGTATGATGTGGGAATCATGGATTTATAGATTTTCCACAACCATGTTCAACAAATAACATTTTATTTTTTCAATGTATTTCCAATCTAGTGTAATTTTTATTGTTTTCAAGCTGAAATACTTGGCTATTTCACAGCCCCTATTAGATAAGAAAGAGTACATGCCATAGTCTAGGCTTGTTATATGAAAGGTTTGATTTTGGAAGAAGATAATTTTTGAGAAATAATTTAATACATGAGGATATTACATAGAAATATTTACCACATTATAGGTAAAACTGAGACATAAGACTCCATACCAAAGTGTCGAGAATGTCAAGAGGTTATGTTATGGGGTGTTATTTCTATGGGAGAAGAGGATTTATTCAACCACAATACTCTACACCACAGAGTGGTTGATCATAGCATAGATTGAATATATGGAAAATTTAATGGACCATATTAATGGTGTTCATTCCACACAAGGTTAGAAAAGCATAGTTCAACTCCATATTTCCTTATACCATGTCATAGATATGATTTCTTCAGACTGGTAAGAGTTTTATGTCAGGGGGATTTATGTGTTGAAACTCCCAATTATCATTTCTGATTTTTTTTCCTCATGACCCTAATAAACATATGGGACAAATTTAATAATCATTTAATTATAAAAATAAATCTTAAACCACGAATTGACCTAAAAAATGAACATTGGATGCTATGAATATAAATAAAATGTCTCATAGAAAAATACACTGGAAGAGTATAAAAGTTTTTCTAGATAGGATTTCAAGATTTATTGTCGTAGATATCATATGGATGGTTTAATATTGAATATGGTGTTATTCCATTAGTCTAATATGTATTGGAAAACTGATAATGTTGTTTTAATAAGAAACACTATTGTTGGTACATGTTCATATAATCATTATGAATGAGGAAGGAATATTTAAACGATAAAGAAATGAGTTCCTCATTAAAGGAGAGTATTGATTTATCTAACTATTCGTAGTAGTTAACCAGTATGATCATTAAGATAAATCCAAATTGATATCTATAAAGTAGAGTGATTTTAGTGAATCTAATTCAAAATTGCATTCCCATACATGATTCGTGGACACAACATAGAGTGGGTAAACCATATAAAATAACTTATGTAATTTACTACTTCCAGCACTCATTGAGGGGAAATGTTGATAGAAATAAAAGTATCCCTCAATGTGAAATAACAATATCCTCACCTAGGAAATAATTTCTTATACCATGATCCACCTCCCCACACCATCTCATGGTGTTATCATTTATAGGATTCTAGAAAGTGGTATCGAATGATCATTTATTCATATACTCTCTTGGAAGTATGAAAATGATTTTCAACCATAATGGAACTCCCATATTCAAGGGTAGTAATTTAATGTTATGAAAAAGTTGGATGCTTCATTATTTTAGATCCTTGATAATGAATATTTACATTGTGACCCTCTGTACAATCACCACAAATAATTAATGTGGAGCCTTGAAGGAATGTAATCATCATGAATTGGATGCAGATGTTAAATAAATTAAATATTTGGGAAATTATCTTTACAACCACATATTTCTGAATGTAATACACTGTAAAACCTCTTATTTCATAAGGCAAAATATCTTTAATATTTATAAAGGATATTTTATGGTTCGGGATACGGAGCTATGGGTTCTATGGAATGAGTATAAATATTTTATAAATAATTCAAATTAAATGACTATGGGATTTTCAATAAAAAAAATTTTATCATTGAAGAAATAAGAGGTCTTGGTGAGGCTATCAGGGGTGAAAATATCAGGAAGAGAGTCATGAGAGGACACCCTCCCTATTTCAATGAAAATGTGTTGGTTCCAAAAGTCAAAGAACTGAAATGTATCTTTATTGACTTATTTCATATAACTTTACTATCATATGAAATGATAAACAAAAAATGTGTCCTGGATTAAGGAAATCACTTAGGAGGTGGCATTTAATTCCTTGAAGAATCTCTCAATGATTGAATAATTATATGTTGATTAGGTTGATTAGGTGATGTCATTCTTGACCTATAGTCTTAAAAGATAAAGAGGGATGTTTAAGGTAATTATTCCCCTTTCTTTCCTCACGTTTGTAAAGGTGGGACATCTTGTTTAAAAATTTACCAAAAAATCTCAAGAAGAATACAGTGAATACAAACCTTTCATAAAAATGATTACAGAATGTTCATAGAATTCTCAATGGAGATCATTCAAAAAAAATATTCCTTAAATATGAAAATTGATCTAGATTGTGTAAATTTTAAGAAGTTGACAACCATATAGATGAAGTAATATTTATTTTATATTAATCAAATAAGAAATATTTCTAATGTTAGAATAAAAATATTAAAAATATTATTGAGAGTAATGATGTTATGGTGGTTGAATATTGACACATAACAGCAACACATGAGAAACATTTTCATGAAAACAACCAAATATCACAATAGAGAGTGATAAATAAGTTCATGGTTCATGGGGTGTTATAAGGAATAAATATAACTCTAATTAAGACCCAGATTATGATGAAAACCAATAAATTTTAGCAGCTTCATGGAGATAAACAAGCAAGAATGAAATCACCAAAAGAAAAAATATTGGAGACGAAATATCCTTTGTATAAGACAGATGAATGAAGACTCGGTAGAAAATATATTTTTATATTTTAAAAGAATAAATATTTTAAATAGGCCACAAATAATGAGATCTGGGTCAAATCAATGAATGAGGATATTGATCAGATAGAGAAAAACAATATATGGGAAGTTTTTCTAAGGGAAATAAACATGAATTTCATCATAACCAAGTGGGTATTCTAAAAAAATTAAATGAATATGTAATTTTCATTCAGAATAAATAATGTCTTCTATGAAAAGGGTATTCCCAAATTTAAGGAATTTATATTGATAATATGTATTCACCCGCTACATGGATTGAGAGTATTTGATTATTTATAGACATGGAAATTCATAATGGATTAAAAATATATCAAATTGATGTAAAACTATCAATCTATAAATTGTATCCTTGAGTATTATGAATATATTGAGCATCCAAATGGGTTTCTCATTGATGAAGATGAAGGGAAAGTGTGTCATCAAAAGAAGGTTGTGTGTGACCTCAAGAAAGCACGACAAGAATGGTATTCTAGATTAAACCAATTTCTAATGAATCTAGTTTTTTATAGAGGGGTATTCTATCACAATCTCTATATTAAGAAGAAAAATTATCAATGGTTGATGGTGCTCATATTTTTTGATGAAATAATTTTTGGATGCTTGGATAATGACCAATGAAAGAGGTTTTTAGGAACCATGAGCTCTGAATTAGAGATGTATCTAATTAGATAAAATATTTTTTTCTTCAGTATATAGGTAGTTCAAATAGTGTATGGTATATTTATCTCACAATATAAATATTTCAAGGAGGTTCTAAGAATATTTCAAATGAATTAATGAAGGCCTATTGAACCTATATTAGAGAAAAGACAAAAAAAATCAAAATCTAACCTAGAAAACAAAGTATTTGTGAAAATATATTGAAAATATATTTAATTTATACTCTATTTAATATCCCCCAAGTTTTATATATTATTCTACACTTGTCAAGACACTCATTTTTAGAGTGATCTAAGGAGTGCGACATGAAATATATGAAAATAATTCCTCAATATATTAATCATAAGATAGATTGTGGGTTATTATAATATAATGATGCATAGTATAATTTTGTGTAATTCATTGATGAGGATTCATATTATTCATTAGATAACCAAAAATAAACTTTTGGTGGTGACTTTTATCTTGTATGTTCATATATTTCACGAAAAAGAAAGTAGCAAGAAAGAATTTCATTGGGCACCACTAAGGCTGAGTACATTGCGCCCACTCCAGAATCCACATAATTTCTATGAATCAAACAACAACATAATGATTCAGTTGTTGAATTAAATTATACTATTATAATTATGTTTTATTATTTGAGTTCAATGAATCAAATAAAAAATATTATCCAACATTCATGGACCAAGGAAATTGAGATCAGGTATCATTTCATAAAGCAAAATGTGTAGCAAGGGGTTTTTGTTTTGGAGTATGTGTCAACACAAGGTCATTTTGTAGATATCTTGATGAAGTAAATACCCAAAGTTGTGTTTCTGAAGCATTGGTTCGATCATGTAGTCTAACTATTTATATCTAATTAATTGACTATGGTATAGAAACCCCACTCCCCATTGTTTCTTTTATAAGTATGGTTTGTCTTATCCACTCAATTTTATTATTATATAACCCCATCTTCAAAACCATTTAGAGTATGGAAATGATTAGGTTCATTTCCAAAGTGGGGGATTTTCCAAGTTTGTTTCGTAAGGGGAGAAAAAAAAATTAGGTTAGGGGAAATTATGTGATCGAAAAATTAAGACGAAGGGGGTAAAGTAATAGTTGTTATGGTTTGGTTGTTGAAAAGATTCAAAGGTGGTCATGAAAAATATTTCATTCAATTATTGTTTCTCACACCAATAATTTCCCATGTGGGATTAAAGACAATGGTTAGTGGTTCTTTGATACACTTTGAACATATTTAAGGTTTAATTGTTTGTAGAATCATCAGGAAACACAAAGGGGGATACTTTTTTCCAAAATCCTTTTGGAAGTTTCTGTTTTTTTTTTATTGAAAAGGTAAGGACAACTAAATTGGATTTTATAGGGGTCACACCATATTCATAGAAAATATGACATTATATTTGTTTTCATGGCACCAAAATTTGGCAAACCGTGACTAAGATATCCCATCCATATTGACCCCACATAAGTGGTCGCAAGATCGAACATGTAGGGGAACCATCCAGGCCAGATAGACATGGTGGCACAGGGAAGGTATTCAAGCAGGCATGTGGGTTAACATTCACAAGGATAAGGGATCCAAATCTCAGGGGGTATTATAAAGGAGGCTAGGAGAGAACCAAGATACTCACTTCTAGTGGATCTATGTAACTAGTTAACTATTATGTTGTTAGATTCTTAGAAGTATGTTAGATGTGGGAATCATGTATTTTAGGACTCACTATAGTCAGGGTCACCATGGTGCAAAGTATTTTTTTCATATAATTTCTAACCTATTTTAATTTTAAGGGTTTCCAAATAATATAATGTGGGATACGTAGTATCCACTGTTGGATAAGAGGAATCCCACATCGTATCTAGAGATTGCGATGTGGAAGGTCAATTGTTTTAGAAACAAGTTTTTGGGTACTTCATTCTTATATGAGGCTATGTTATAGAAATGTAGAGCATGCTCTATCTAACATGATTAATGAGACTCCAAGTCAAAGTATCAAGGTAGTTAATGAGAGAAGTTTAAGGTATTTACTTCTCTTAGAGAAGTGGATCTGGTCAACCATAGGTCTCTATAACACGGTGTTATTGACCAATGGATAGAGTAAATGGAAAGACTCATAACTACACCATAATAATAGAGATCACATCATAGAAGGTAAAAAATTAAAATTTCTACATTATAGTTCCTCATACCATGTTGTGGCTAGAAATTTTTAAACAATTAAGGGTTTTAAATCAGGGGAGTTATGGGTAGATATTTCCAATGATTAATTCTATTTTTATGGTGCTTGATGGCCCTAATAAACATAAGGTACACTTAAAATAATTCTAGAATTAGAAGAAGTAATCATAAACCATATATTGACCATGAAATAAGAACATAGGATCCTATATAATAGAAATATTGATACACTTAAAAATACATGAGTAGAGTAGGGAGGTTTTTCTATAGAGGATGTTTATATTGATTTTTAGAGATCTCATCTCGAAGGTTTAAGTTCAAAAAAGGAATTCTTATAGGGATCTAATTCTCAATGGAAATCGATATTTTTATGCTAAATATAAACACCATTTTTTTTATGCTCATATTATCTTTATGTGTGAATAAGGAAGATTCAATTAATAGAGTAGTTAGTTCTAAAAGTATATCTAATAGTAAATCAACAGGGTTAGTGAGACTGCTATAAATTTTTAAATATATAGTGGTTGTATTTTAGTTAATTTGGTGTATAGTCAACTTAACATTCATTCTCCTTGTACATATCCTTATATTGTTGAACTAATTAAAATCACTTTTCGATTTTACTAATTTGATCACTCATTTAGGGGAAAGGATTAAATAAGTCAATGTGATTGAATAAGATTCTCATCTAAAAAATAACTTCATATACCACGATTAACCCCACCCCTCACCCCCCACTTAGGGTGTTATCCACTCTTGGATTTAAACAATATATATGCGCATGATATATATTGATGATATTGGTGGGAATGTAATTATATACTCATATTAATCAATTGGGTAATTCTTAAATATCCTGAGAAACAATGTATAGAGCATGAATTTTAATCCAAGAACACAATTTCGTGTTAACTTTGTAATGATCCTAGAATTATATTTATGATGATATGCAGTGTATATTTTTAAAATATTATATTTATTATGAGTATCTAGTTCCATTAACATCATATCTCATATGTTTTGTTTCAATTTGACTATTTATGATCATTTCCATCATTGGATATTGGTTTTGATTATTGTATCTCATAATATCTCAAACCATGTTAATCCTATTTTACAACCTTAATGGTCTATATTATATCATAAATTATTTTTTGTATCTATCTAGTTTGACATATTTTTTAATATTAGTATGGTGTGATCTATGAAAAATATATCCACAAATAAATTAAATATTACATAGTTCATTTATAATCTGTTGTGTTATGGTTTTAATTTACTTAATATAGAGAAACTATATATTTCTCAGAATGTTTTTTGAATATTTATGTTCAAAATGATTTAATATTATATATAAGTGTTATGGTTCATTATAGATTGGCTATTGATACTATATGAAGAAGCATATATTTCATTGATTTTTGGGACAAATAAAAATCTAAATTTTCAAGACATGCCTATTTTAAGTGGGTATAAAGACATATTTAAAAAATATATTCTTATACTTCCTTTAGGTTGTGGAATTTAGTTCTCTATTTAATGTATACTTAGTACTACGCTTGTATGAAATAGCCTCTAAATAATGGTCATGATAGTACTAGTGGAGCTAAACAGGTAATTATAATGGATTTTGTGTGCATCACCTTGAGGAACACCATTTCCCCATTTCAATTGATAAAATTAGACCATATAGCACTACATTAATTACCCAAATATAAAAAAACGCCTTAATGAATAAGTATCCACTACCATAGATTAATGAATTTTTAATTCAATATAATGGTGTTCAATACATCCCAAATTTTGATCTATATTTTTGATATCATCAACTAAATGCAAAGAGAAATGGAATTCAATAGTCTTCCTTCAATATAAGAAATAGATAGTATGGGTTTATGAGTATTCCATTTAGGCTCAAAAATGACCCACCTTTGGTTATAAAAATTATAAATAGACTAATTATATAAAACCATTAAATTTTTTTGAATTCCTTATTTATGAAATTCTCATATACTCAAATATAAAGAAATAGCTTGAAGTATATCTAAGAATAGTGATAGAGACATTAAAGAGGTTGATTTTTTTACAATTTTTAGAAATTGATACTTTTTTATGGATAAATTAAAAAATTTAGAGAATTTGATAACTAAAAAAAGAATTACCATGCATCCTTTAATGAAAAAAAGGTGATTTTACAATGCACTAGACCAAAATGTGTCACAAATATCAATATTTTTCTCCAATTAATAGTCTTATAATAATGTTTTATGGGAAATATCCAAATATTTTTGATAAAAAATAATGTTTAACACTTAAGGGAGTAAAATAATTCTACACAAAATAATGTTAATAGATATATAATTAGTATAATAATAGTTTAGTAACTGTAGTTTTACATAAACCACCCTCAATTAGAGAAGGGTTTGTGATATACAATAATTCTTTATTATAGATCATAGGTTTTATCCTAATGTTAAATGATAATGAGACAACCTATGACACATAATAATATTACAACATGAGAAAAATATACAGAACACATGATCTGTATTTAGCATCAATGGTCTTTACATTAAAGATTCAGTGGAAATACCACAATAGCGTGATATGTGACATATATATTAATTACAAGATCTTAATGTTTATATCTAAATAGAAATAAATAAACATGGACCAATGAACATGGTTATATTTGATAAAACTCTATTCATGGTTAAAAAAATTACCACCTTATGAAGGAAGATAATGTAATCGATACTCTTATACAATATGAAATTATTACCCTATCCATGATCAGGATTAAGAAAGAACTTATCTTAACATATATATAAATGATGGATATAGTAATCATAACAGTTATGGAGTCATCCTATTAGTGCCAAATGATTTTATAACCAAAAATAAAAGATAAAATTAAAAAAGTAAAAACTAATTACATATAACTATAAAGGAAGATGAAAGAAACTAATGAAGGTAGGATTTATGAATTCTTTATCAATAAAGATGAATTCAGTTAGGTTAAAACTAGACTATATGTGTAATCAACACCAGTGATAAACATAGAGATATTGGATGGATATCATAGCCCTTCTTTTTATATCTAATAATAGTTACCATGTTATATCAATAAATATTAGAAAACTTCTTGTAGAGAAATATGAAGAATGATATTTCAGAGTGCACATCAAAGTGATTGGTATTCCCAAAATTTAAGGTAGATAGTAAGGAGTCCATTGAAATGATGTAACCATTACCCATACCAACATATAAATAAGAGAACACTACTATTAATTTTTTCCATGGATTTATAAATAATTAAAAAGAATATAATTTCTATTGGGGTGGGGTGGATCAACTTCCATAACTTCTCACATTTTCTCAATTAAATAATAATTCTCACTTTGAAAAAATTCTATGATTTAGGTTAAAAAAGTGGTACATCTGCATGTTTTTTCACTTTAAATAATATTTTTTAAAACATATATGGTTCAAGGGGAAGTTCTAGATGAGTATTAATATGTATTGAAAATAGATTTAAACATCATCAAGGATAATCATATTGAGATATATATTCTATTTACAAATACTTTTCAGAAACATGAATACATTTTATGAGAATAAATAATGGACATTAATGGAGGATCAGATCAATATATTCTACTTCTTCAGTTCTCACAAGATAATATTTTCTACTCATGTTTATAGATTACACTATATGAACATATATATTTTAAGATATCTAGAACTCTATCATGTTGGGAAGATGTGGTTTAACAAAATTTGTTGGGAGCTAAAAATATAAAGAATGTGTAATACAAGGTTATATATACTCGAAAATATCTTAAATTTTTAATTTTTTATAGAAGATAATTCTTCATAATTATCAAAGAGACATTGAGATTAATGTGGGGGAAACAAATTTGACCATACCTTAATATTTTTTACTTATCATGGTGGACCAAGTTTTAAAATATATTGTGTTACAAGATTATCAACTAAAAAATTATTTTATTGAATAATGTAATTCCAAAATCATTCCCATTATTAGAGTGAATTAAATATCAAATTTTATTTGAAACAAATTAATAAACCATAATTATTATAATAAGAAATAATTTAATTGAATAAAAATGAAATTCTTTTGATGAAAATAATTACCTTAGGAAACAATGTCACAACAAACTTGAAAGAATGATTTTTCAAATATTAAACTACTTACATAGTTTTTAGATTTATTTATTTAATTGGTTAAATGGACATTCAAAATTAATCCACATATATATTATCAAATCCAACCATTTAACTTAACATAATTTAAATAAATAGATAAATAAAAAATAAAATTAATTGTAATATTTTTTAACATAGAAACCAAAATATGAACCCAAATTATTGATCATAACTTAATAGGCTGAATTTTATCAAATGTATTCACTTAATAAATAACTTTTTAGAGGACTTATTTTGAAAAAAAATGTGAAGTCTCTAAGAAATTACTGATTGAAATAATATTATTATTGATTAAATAAATAAAAATGTTCATCACTTCTCAATGTGATCTTAAATATTCCCTACTTAAGAGATCTTACACTCAGGAACAATGAAACAAAAATCTCTAATAAACTATATATATTAAGAAATTGGATTATGAAAAAAAACAATAACATTGAATTCAATGAAATATAAATAAATAATTAAAAAACTTAAAAGAAATTAAAATTACTAACTTCTATGATGATTTTATAAATGAGATATTATGGAATGGAGAGGTGCATCAAAGAACTCAATAAAATTAAAGTAAAACTACATAATAATTTTTTAATCATATTATATTCCCTAAAAATAAAACATTCACATTCATAATGATTGGAAGACCAAATTGGTTTTTTCAGAGTACCACGTCATGATGTCTCTATCTACACTAAAATTGAAATAATTTCACCAAAAAAAAATATATAAAAAAATATTTTATATTTGGACCACAAGTGTCCTCAAAGACATGGGTTAAGTAAGAATCATTATTTCAAATTTATGTTCTCTCATGAGAGAAAATCCAGAATTTCTCTAGGGTATATATTATATTTTATCTTTAATTAATAAGCCACTAGAAATTTATTATTGAATATCACCATAACATTCCTAAACATTATGGTTCCTTATGTTCAAATAGGATTCAGTCTTTCTATTTTTTTGGTCATTTTTCTCTAATGTTCATTGAATATAGAGAACAATGAGTGTACCACGTTATAGTGTCCACTATTTTTGTTTTTCTATCAAATAAAAAATCCCTCTGTATTATGGGTATGTTCCTATATAATTTAGTGTCTTCTAAACTCCATGTTTTGAAGTATTTAAGATAACCATGAAATATGGGTTTTATCACCTCTATGTGGTTTAATTTATTCTTGTTCTCTATTTTCAAAATCTCACTACTTCAAATAAAATTCTCCATTATTCACATAAACACAATAATGAAAATTAATTGTGTAACAAAAAATCAATTTCAAAATAAAATCCAGTGATAGTATGAATATAAAAACATATTATCAAATTCCCTTTAACATTAAAATCTTTCTTAACATCAATTACAAAAAGTTCTCCAAAATAATTTTAACTAGAACTGGCACTTCAATTACAAAAATTAAAGATCAATCATTCAAAAGAATAAAACTTCAAAAAAAAATCATCATTATATAAATCCTCACCCTCTTTAGGAATTTAGTTAAAAATAAATTTTAAATTCATTTTCTATTCTATCTTATTTTCCACTCTCATATCATAACCACTTGTTATATATAAATGTTCATTGTGTGATCAACCCTATGAAAAAGATATTCCTCACTTCATCACCATCATAAAATATATATTTGTGTTCAATTTTATTTATATGAATATTATCTATAATCTTACAAGATATCTAAATCTCCAATATAGAAACAAAACCACACCAATAATGGGGAATTTTGTATTTTTTTTCTCATATTAATGGCAGGTGAATAATGATGTAAAAATAAATAATAAAATCTTAAAATGAATGCTCAGTTATTTATATAAAATTTATGATTTTCACTTAAGATCAATAACAATAACCAACATATTTTCATTAGAGACATCATCAACCAAAATTTAATATCTTTTTCTATTTTTGAAAATATTCCAAAACATAAACATGAAAACAAATTATGTATTTTTTCCTATATAATATAAGAATCATTAATTTTTTTATATTTTGATGAACTATATAAGCCTGATTCAATATATCTTGATGAACCAAATATCCCTTAAAAAATATCATCTCAAGATTTTACATTTCACGACACTACTTCCCAAAAACACCAGGAATCAAACCAATTAAAATTTTGATTATCAAATGAAATTATGAAATAATACCAAATGATTTAGGGTAATATAAATTATTTATATTTTATTATGGATTAAAAAAATGGTTTTTCGTGGATTATATGGGAATAAAGAGAATTTAAATGTAATTAAATTTCAAAGGATAATAGGGATAAAACTAAAATTATTACTTTTATATTTTATTATGCTCTAAGCCTTGATTTTATTAAAAGGGTAAAAAATCCTTTTCTTGTAGTGATATATATTCCATGAAGCTCTTAATAGAAAGGATTCTAGAATTGTATTTCAAAAGGGATAAATTTCCTCTCTACAATGGGATAATTGAGAAGGTAAAATCACTCAGGAATGGGATATTATGTTATAAACCAATTAATGATAATTTCAGATAATTAAAATTAGAAAAAAAGTCTCCATCATAATAAATTTAAACCCAAGAAAAAAATGTATTTAGTTTTTAAAAAACTTTTATCTATTTCCCAAAATTGTATTTGAATTATTTATTAAAAATTACTATATTTTAATAAATTATTCGTAAGAAAAATTCATCACTAATAAGTGACTTAAAATTTAAAAAACAAGTGCTTTAGTGAACCATCCCCTTCATATAAAATCAAATATAATCATCACAATTTTATTAAAAGTTAAGTGATTTCACATTTTATATTCAATGAAAATATGAAAAAAAAAATGGAAAATCTATTTAAATAATTATTGATATAGGAATCCTTCTACTTATTTAGAATTTTTTTGGAATTCAATGTCCACATGCTCAAAAAATGAATTATTCTTCTAAAAACTTGATAGTACGAAATTGGAATTTATGACATTATGACCAAAAGATAAATAATTGAAAATAAAAAATTAAATCCATATATTATGCACATAAATACTCTATGTATTTCAATATTTTATCCCAAAATATTTAACACATTTATTTCCCAATATAATGGGAAAATAAGGATCTAAATACCAAAATAAATGTGAAAACATATAACTTCATAACCATCCTTAAGATCACCCTAGGAGCAAATCCACCTCTCCTATTAATTATAATACAACTCATATAGATATATTACTCAATTCTAACCCATTATAATTCCATATAACTCCCTTTAATCATCATTCATTTTAGAAAGAAAAATATATATCATGGGTTAAAGACTAAATAGGACATGGTTAATCAAAAAAAATGTGTCAATGTAGAGGAAATGTGTCAAATCCCAAAAAATGTTTTATTAATTTATTTATTTAGATAATTTTCCATGAATTTAAATTCTAGACTCATAGATTTTTTTAATAGAATTTTATTTTAAATGTTAATCGCACATTTTATGCAAGGTTAGTGAAAACCGTGTGAACTACCCACAAAACACTAGTAAGTTTTAGTAGAGGAAATTAACAATTTGGGGTTTGGGTTTTTCAATAATTTTTCAAATACATGTGGAATTTCCAAGGTGTTTCCATGAGAATTTAATGATTAGAACATGGTTTGATAAAGCATGTCATTAAACCATACAACCCAAAGAGATATTTAAAATGATGATTTTTTTATATCCATATCATATTTTTACCCCCTTTTTTCATTAATCATGTGAGGCCATATTAGGAGAAATCTAGAATACTCTACTCTCCCCTCATCCAAGGAATCATCAATACTTCTTCAAATCTACGTGGATTCATAAAGGTTTTATTTACTTATCTAAAATCCACTATATCCCTCCTAGTTTTTCCTTATTTTTCTCACTTAGGGGACATAAAACATGAAACTTTGTTATTGTATTTTTTTGGAACTAGTTTTTTTTGTTTTCTAAGGATCATGGAGCTTATTTTGAGGCCACTTTGATCATTTTTTTTCAAAGGTGAGAATTGTTTTTGGATTAAGGTTGTGGTTTGTATGTGATAGGACTTATAAGTCATTTGTAGGGTTCTTGTTCATTTTAAAGACATATAGTTATTAAAAATCCATGAAATTAAGAAAGTATTTACAATTTTATAGTATAATTTCCTTATTTGTTGATTTAAATTCTTGAAAAAATTATAATTTCAATGGAACTTGAGATCTTAATGGTTGAAAATGATTTTTGAAACCCTTTATGTGTTTGATAAAATAACCTAAATGAATTATTCATTAAAATTAAAATTTTGGAAATAATATTTAAGATAAGTAATAACTTTATATTTTTTATAATAGTAATAATATTATGTTTCTATTTATATTCATAATTAAATATATTATTTTTAATATTCATTGGATTGAATCAATCCTTTTTGTTCTATTTTATTAAATTTTATTATTACTTCTTGTTTTAATAATTAAAATATGTAATGATATTTTGAATAATGTTTGGTTTTCAAATTTTGTGTTCTATGTATGTTATAATTATGTTTCATATTTTCTTTAAAGTTTTTCTTTAAAATAATGGAACCATATTTAGTTTTTAAAAGTACTTTTCATGTTTTGAACCTTGGTTTAAATATTTTACACCTATTTTAAAAAAACTCAAATGGAATTTCATTATTTAGTTAGGTATCAAATTCATGGTTTTCTTTTTATGTAAGTATTTTTGGAATTTAATCCTTTAAAAAATTTATTATGTTTTAGCTAGATGGTTCTATGGGATGTGTTTTGTTTTAGTGAGGATGAGATACATGAAAAATGGTTCTTATAGATAACATGAGGGGTGTTTTTACATGTCATTGATGTCTTAGGTTTCTTTTTAATTTTTTATGAACTTACTTCCATTTAATTGATTAGGGGAACCCCATGTTTTTATATATGGAAGACTGGGACAAGTACCTACTAGGATTTTATTTCACTCTCGAAAGCCTTGTATTATTATAGGGACCCTCTCTTAAAATACATTAACATTAAATCATTTTTTCATAACATATAATACATTAAAAAATTGATTCCAAAATACCATATTAGTTTAGTTCCATTGGAAACATGGAAACATAAACACTGGTAAAAAAGTGAGATACATTATCTACCACTAGGTTCCCCATTACTAACATCCTTTTGAGACACATCACTCAAAATAAAAATCTTCATAAACTAGGGATAGTAAACATAAGAAAGGGTGATATTATATTCTCAGTAAGGTTAAACAATGGTGATATATAAGAATAATCATTAACATAATGGTTTGATACCAAGAGTATAACATAAGATGATCAGACCCTACAAACCAAAGATTATATACATGAGTTATGGAATAAATATTGATATTTCATAAGTCATAAATCATGAGTTAATAAAGATCATAAGCCATAAAATCATAACATAGTTATAAGACACGTAAATGTGGCACACACATAAAAACTTAATCTCATCCCCATTAAGTCAAGGCCCATTGTCAACAACTTCTCGGGGCACTTTATAGGGACCACACCTACTGGGTGGGACACACCACCATCCCCAATCGTAGTCATTTCAATAGGAGGGACTGGTTTCCTACTTATTCCTATATTTTATTGGGTTTTCCCTACTTCTAGTTGTGTATTATGTTTCCCCTTCCAATAGTGGATCAATCCCATCGACTTTTTTCCAATTATAATCTCATGAGATATAAATATCTACCCAATTAATTGGAGATAGATATATGTCCATCCCATCACACAATAAAATCATATATAAGTGTTCCATAAGTTCATAAAAAATCATTATATCATGTACCATAAAAATATATTGGTTTTATAAACATCATATCAAAACCCATGAAGTGAATTGGGTATCATAAACATTCCAACAAATCATAACTTATTGAAAAGATATGGGATTCATAATCATTTCAAAAAATAATAACCCAAGCATATAAGTAGGTTTCAAAACCATATAACCCATGGAAGATAAAATATTTTCAAAAATATATTACCCATGGAAGTGAAATGAGTTTTATAACCATCACACTATCAAAACACAAACCATCCATATAAATAATATTAAAGGAACCCTTGGATCATATTATCATAAAGGCATGAGTAACAAAAAAAGGTGTCATGTTGGATGATAAATGGTTTTTAAATATACTAAAAACATTTCATGAATCAAATATCCTTTCTTATTTGAATAAATTCTTCATGAAACATAAAAACTGTAAAAACTATTTTCTTTAAATATAACTTTGAAAACTTATAATGGAATCATGCAAACATTTTGAAAAAATATTATTTGAAAATAACCATGAAAACATATAAAGTAATATTTAAAAAAATCAAAATCATTTTCATATAAATGTTTTTTAAAATATCACTTCAAAACTTTTCTGAAAACTTTTTGAGAAAAATATTTTTAAAAATAAATAGATTTTTGGATATAGAGAGAAATAAGGTTGGGTTTTCTTAAAGAAATTGTTCCTAATTGTATTAAGTACCATAGAGTAAAAAATGGTAACATTACATAAGGATATCATTAATAACCATGTGAGAATAACATTCATGAGATTTATTGATATATGGATCATAATATTTCATCAATGGAAGAATAGTCATAAATAATCCCAATAAACAGTGAGATTGTATCAATAAACTCTATCAAATTTGATAACTTTAGATAAAAATATTAATAAGATAATAAAATTAGATAAATATTAGAAAATAATTAATAATTTTCATGATATTTACTTTCAATTAATATTATATAATCCTCATAAAATAATATATGTGCATAGAAAAACATGTGTCTCAAAGAAGGAAAATTGAGACAAAGTTGCCATATGGTTTTTATAACTTTTTAACCATAAACCCCGTGAAAGATAGATCATAAAATGGATTATTAAACACCATAAATTTTAGGATAATAATAATATAATAAATTCATGTGTAGTATATAAATCACACAAAATAAATTCAGGGTTAATGTGTCATAAATCTTTGAGAAATAAAAGTGAGACAAGTAATCCCCTTACATAATGTATTGACTCCCTTCGTACTAATTCAAACCTACTATATAATAAATATAAATTAATTATAAATATATTTTAAAAACATATTCAATTATATAATACCATATATTATTTACTTGTGACCATATATTACCCATTTATTAACAATTCCATGTTAACGTTATGTTTTGGGTAATAACCACTTTTCTTATCACATGTGTTTTAATTTTTAATATTTTTAATCCTCTTCTATATATCATGGTTTAATAATCTATAGAATGATATAAATGATAAAAATATCATATATATTAGCTAATATATTTATTTATAATAATATATAAAGTATATTAATATAAAATAGAATACACCGTCCAGGGAGACGACAAGTCGTACATACACATGAACGATGTTTCTATTTTATTATTGTATTGTTTTGAATGAAAGAAATTAAATGAATATATGTATATATATTATAATTAAATTATAATTATTATTTCATGCATATCTTATAATTTTACTAAACCCAACCTCAATACATTACATGTAAAGTGTGAATGAATCACATCACTCTAAGGAGGTGGTAATCCACACATCCATAAACGAAGTTATCGTATTCCCAAAAAATGGAAATAATGAAGTTTTCTGTTAAATAATAATTAAATAATAATGAATAAATAATAAATATCATATATATCATATAAAAAATAAATTCCATCATTATTCACAACCTTTGAAGGTGGAAATGCAAAAATGAACGAAATCGATTCGTGGGGTAGTAGTTTGTCGTACATATGAACGATGATTGTGAATCTTGTTCAATGGGAGTGTGTGTGAGTGTAGGTATAACCCTTATTATAAAAACATATTTCTATATTTATGATAATTATTTAATTATGTAATCATGGAGTAATAATATTTTATGGTGTTTAGAAAGAAAATAAAACAAAAGAGTTTTTAGAAAGATGTTACCACTTCTTTGGGTAATTCCTTTTGGATTGCACCCAAGGGATTCCATGGTAGGATTTATACCCAAATGTGTGATTATAGTTTTAATTTAGGGAAATTTTAAAGAGATTTTGGTAGTTTTTTTGTAATCCAAGGGTCTTAATTGTCATTAATAGAGTCGGAGAAAAGGGGTCCTTCTATAAGTTTGAAAAAGACACATTCAGTATTATGGAAAATATTTGAGTACCCCCATGTTATACATGTCCCCAAATAATTTAAAAAGGATCATTATAGTTCCTTATATATTTTTTGGGAAAAATATGCCTATAAAATAATTTTTATGCAATATTATGGTCATTTTTACACCATATATTCTTTGATTAGTCATTAATTAAGCTCATTTTTACCTTAATCACTGTAACTAATTTCAATTACTTCACTAATATTTTTTTTGAAAACTAAGTTGAATATATTATAATTTAAAAATTAAGATAATTCCAAATATGGAATCCATTTTTCTAAATTATAATTACATATTTTTTATAAATTAATTTTAAATTAATCTCCCATATGGGATCAGATGATGTGTTTTTTAAAGTTAAAAGGTACAAAAGTTTAATTTTTTATATACAATTTCAATTTAAAATTGGTTCCAATGACCTAAATTAGATTTAATAATGTATAATTAATCAAATTATACTTTAAAACCAAATTAGAAAATAATTTAACTATATAAATGAATTAGAAAAAAAAGGCATTTTGAATTAAAATTCAGTATTTTAACTATTCATCCAAAAATGATATTTTTCAATAAAAAATACCTAAAATTAACCCTAAGTAAATATTGAAATTATGGATTACAAATTTATTTTATTTTTTCAAATTCAATTTCTAAAATTTTTAAAATTAATTGTTATTATTTTTAACAAAAGGACATAAAAATCATTCTTTTAAAAAATAGTATTTTCAAACACATAAATACTTGCGAAAAATATGTGTTTTATTACCAATATGATTTATTTAAATAAAACCATTGTAAATAAAATTTCAAAATTAGTTAATAATATTAATATTTCTAATTTTAATGGGTATTTTATAACTATCTTGTTAAAATAATTATAACATTAAAATGATTTTTTGAAAACACTCATCATTACATAAGTACATAAAAACATGTTATGTTACATTATACCCCCTTAAAATGATTTTATCCCTCATAATTCATTAATATGATACAAAATTAATGATTATAATTCTTCCTCATAATATCGTTAAGTTTCCACGTAGCTTCTTCTAACTCATGGTTTCTCCAAAAAAATCTTTTACTTGGTGTGTGGTTTTGTTTTATATAACATCATCTATTCAATTAAGAATTTTAGATATTTTTCCCTCGTAAGAATGATTTTCTCCAGTGGTATGAATTTTGAATTCATTACATGTGAATGGTTATGTATTTATGTTCTCATGAGAGATATATGGAAAACATAATGAACTTGATAGAGTTTTGGTGGAAGTTCCAAATGATAGGATACCATCCCAATATAATAAATACTCTCAAAGGGACTGATATACCTAGGTCTTAGTTTCCATTTCCTCCCAAACATCACAACCTAATTCCATAGAGAAATTTGTTGAAACACCTCCCCACTGACCAAAAACTCAAGATAACCCCGTCGATTATAATCATCACAGTTATACTAACTTTGTGTTTCCCTAACATGTCTCCCAATTGTTATAAATTTATCTTCCATTTCATCAGTGATCTTCATTCCCAATAGCATTCTTTCTCCAAATTCATTATAGTATATTAGATATCTATATTTTTTCCATATAATTCTTCATATGGATTCATCTTAGTTCTTGAGTGAAAGCTATTTTTTGTAAGAAAACTCAACTAGAGGATGGTGTTGATACCAAACACCTTCAAAATATACAAAAAAAATATCTCAACATATACCCTAGAGTTTGAATTGATCATTCAGACTAACCATCCATCTGATTATGATAAGCAGTGTTAAAACTCAATTCTATATTAATTTATTTGTTAATACTTCCCCACAAATTTAAGGTAAACCTCAAATCCCGCTTAAATACAATGGAGTTCAATACTCCCTAAAACCCTACCACTTTTTAAATTTATATCTTGGTATGTTGATCTAAAGAGTAGCCTTCTTTCATAGAAATGAAATGTGTTGAATTAGTATGATGATCAACTACCACCCATATAGTATTATTCCCTTTAGAGGTTTTGGGGATTCCAATGACAAAATACATTGTGATGTTCTATCATTTCTTTTAGGGTATGAGTAATGGATACAACATCCCCTTATACATTTTTCGTTCATCCTTAACTTTCTAGCATATCAAGAATTAATATACAAAATATACAATATCCCACTTTATTAAATCTCACTAGAAGTATTCCTTCAAATCTATATCCATCTTCGTACTTATAGGATGAATAGAGAATAAATAACTATGAGATTCCTCTAAAAACTAATTCATATATTTTCTGGATGGATACATATATGGTCACTTAACTATATCATTTCATTTTAATAAAGGTTAAACTTATGAACATTTCTAAAAATCTTTTTTACCTCTACATATTCCTTTTGTTCCTCTTTATTCTTCACCTGGATATATGGTTGAACATTAAATTGAGAAACATAAGATTTTTCACATTCCAAAGTGATTTATAGATCCATCCTTTTCAAATCAATAAATATTTGATCTTTTTTATCCTTTTAGTGGGTATTCTAGCATGATTCTTTCAACTCAATGCTTCAGATATCTTGATCACTTTCCCCGAGTGTTAATGAATTTAGCAGTCATAATCCTTTATTAACTCTAACAATTTAATCTAGAACATATTAAAATCCATCTATATGAATATATATTCCAAAATTTTATGATTATTATATATATATATATCACACTTTTCTCCATAAAGATAATTCTTTTATACCTTTAATGAAAAAAATATTATAGTAAACTCAAAATAATGAGTTAGGTAATTTGTATCAGTGACCATAAACTTTCATGAGGCATAAGTGATAACCATGTTATTATTAATAATAACACATCTTAATACCTTCTTGTATTCATTAAAAATATATTACAAACCCTTCATCACTATAGGGTAATATAAGTATAGGTGTGTTGACCATCCGTCTCTTTAGTTCCTTGAAAATTTCTTCACATTCATCTGTCCAGATGAACTTGGCACCCTTCTAAGTTAACATGGTTAGAGGATTATATAGTCATAATAAATTATAAAAAAATCATCCATAATATCAAAATAAACTAAGAAATATATAGATATCAGTTGGTGGGGTTGGTCTTGGCCATCATTTTATAACCTCCATCTCTGATGGGTCTACTTCTGTACCATCTCTTGAGATTATGTGACCCAAAATGAATCTTTTTTATTTAAAAATTCACACATTTTAAATTTTTCTTATAGTTTATCTTTCATATAGGTCTTTATTACAATTATCAAGTGGTCATAATTATCTTCCTTTGTATTTGAAAATATAATAATATAATCTATAAAGACTACCACAAACTAGTCGAGGTAATCTATAAAAGACAATATTCATGAAAACCATGAAGATATCAAGAGAATTAGTAAGACTAAAAGGAATATATATATATTAATGTTTCACATACCTTGTACAAAATGACATATTGGTTATATCCTCCTTCATGGCCCTCAATTAATGGCATCCAAGATGAAGGTCAATCTTGGAAAAGTATTGAGCCCCATGCAATTGATCAAACAATTCATCTATATGGGGAAGAGGATACATGTAACTAATTGTGATCTTATTAAAATCTTGGTAGTCAATTATGATTTCTAATTATCAATATTTATTTTTCAAAAATAGAATAGGTTCACCCCAGGGTGACACACTTGGTTGAATAAATCCCTTTTCAAGGTTTTCTTGGAGTTTCTTCTACAATTATTAAAACTAAACTGGGTCAATTCTATATGTAGTCTTTAAAATTTTTGTGGAATTGGTTATGATTTCTATTGAGAACTTAACTTCATGTTCTGGTGGAATTATATGAAACACTTTAGGGTACACATCTACAAATTCTCAAACAATAGTCATATCATCATGTCAGGTTCCAACCCGACCATTTGAGAGCAATAGACATTATTAATAGAAATAAAGACCCATATACTCAATTTAATATCCATAGGAAGTTCATTCTTATGATCACATTGAGAAACAGTCCTAGGTTGATTTGAAATATCAAACATAACTTCCCTTCCACAATAATTGATACAATATTTTTATAGATAAATCCAATCTATTCCTAAGATGGCGTCAAATTCAACCAAAGAAATAATCATAATATTTTCATGAAACGAATTCCCACAATCATCAATCAGAGAGGAATCATAAACTTGAGATTAAATATTCCTATCATTAGTGATGGAACCATGGATGTTCTGTGCATAAATTGGAGTATGGTTTGTGTTTGTTTTCAATCCTCAGTGGAAGATCAGAATGTGTACCAGCAAAGAGATCATACAGTTCAACCAGACAACAGTATTGAAGATGGTGTCGTTTCCCAGTGTTTGCCAAATTTTTGGGTCTCAAAACATGAAATACAGAGAAATGTGTTTTTGGCAAAGAGACTTGCGCGCTGAGGCCTTGGAGGCTTGGAAACTTGTGCGCCTGATCTTTTTCATAATGTGAACATGAAAATATGGAAAAGGAAAGAGGGTTGTGCAAGTGCTGGTTTGGTCGGGCAAGTGACATGCGCGCCGTGAAAGGACTTGCGCGTCAGTACACTAGAGGATTGGAAAGTTTCGCGTCCTTTGACCATCGTGTTTTGATCATCAAAATATGGAAAAGTAAATAGGGGCACCCAAGATTGTAATTTGGTCACGCAAGTGTCTAGGAGGACAGAAGGGTTGTGCGCCGAGACTTACGTGCTAAGGGAAGATTTGTGCATCGTCGCGCAGGGTATCTGAATGCCTATAAATAGAGGACCACCCCTCCTCATTCAACACAAACTTTGGACTTGAAGAAATTCATATCTCCCATCACGCAGGTTTTGAAGTTGCGCAAGTGTTGGTGGGTCACGCAAGGTGGAGTAGCACGGTAGTTGTCTGCTGCCCGTTCAGTAGTCGCGCAAGTGATTTGGTGATACTTGCATGCCAGAATTGAAGTTGCGCAGGAGGTTTCCATTAGGTTTCAAAATCAATTTGGGTTAAAATAATTTGAGTCGAGCAAGTTTTATTTCGATGAAGGTTGAGTCGTGCAAGTGTTGGGGGAGGACTTGCGTGCTAGTTATAACTGGCACGCCGTCCTTAAAAGCTTCATGTCGTCTTTTTCTTTTAAACTAAAGGATCTTGTTCCCACGTTGTTAGGAACGAGTTGAATTTGTATGGTGGATATGATCAGCAATCGAACATTCACATGCAAAACAGATGACACAATAATTTTTACTTGGTTCACCACTAAGGGCTACGTCCAAGGAGAATAAGCCGACAAGTTGCCCGTCGTACCTAATTCCACTAATCTTCACTAGATGTGGATTAAAATGGTTCGGGCATAGTAACTATGTCCCAGGATCACTACCTTTACAATTGTTCAGGGATACCTCACTGCGTCCCTCGGGTCACTCCTGTTGACTCCCACGGACTCACTGTCATAGGTGAAGTCTCACTCAGTTTATAGACGTGAAGGTCTCTTCATAATTTCCCAATGAAAGCATCCTCTATTGTATGTAGATGCTCTTTTGAAGTCCCACTATCACTCGTTAACTAATCTTCAACTTTCGTGAAGCTCCAAGACAATCAGCAACCCACAACAAACACCTAGTGTGCAACACCAATTCAACCTTAATTCACCTCTGAGACTTTTCTTTTAGTAGCTGTTATGGGTAATTCACCTCTGAGACTTTTCTTTTAGCAATTGAATAATTTTTCAACCTTAATTTTTGGAAGTATGATAATATTATAAGTATTCCCTACAATTCTTATAAAAATATCCTTGTAGGTATCGATTGATTCATCATTATTATTCATTATTCAAGGATATTCTTTTCCATATTTATATGAATATCAAAAGGAAATTACATATTGAATAATATGTTTTTGAACTTATACCAATCCATGGATTCAATTTCATATTTCTTTCTAGTATTCTTGATTAAATTCCACCATTGGTATAATTCACCTTCTAAATGATAAACATCCAGAATGAATTTTTCATGTTCCAAACACTAGAGGATAGAAAATATCTTTTTAGTGGTATTGATCCATTTTTCATCCACATGTGGATTTGAATACCCAATAAATAAAGGTTTATTTTTCCTCATTAAGGACTAAATAAAATTTCATTCCCTCCATTTTTCATTTTAATTCCAACTTGATTCATTGCTTGAGATATTTGGGTAAGCATAAAAATGATATTTTCCATTCCATATCCTGTATCATTTGGTTTCTCAGGAGGAAAATAGTTCCAGTGTCCATTGAAATCACCAATAACGTGGTTCCT
This sequence comes from Viscum album, assembly GCA_963277665.1. Classification (NCBI taxonomy): domain Eukaryota; kingdom Viridiplantae; phylum Streptophyta; class Magnoliopsida; order Santalales; family Viscaceae; genus Viscum; species Viscum album. Next base: position 46,984,928 of record OY728143.1, on the reverse strand, counting down.
TCAGGTTTTATTCATTGACTTAAAGCTAAAATAGTACACTAAGAAACAATTATCATAGGGATGAGCTACAAAATCATGAAAAATCACTTATAAGATGTCAAAATTATGACACCTTCTATAATATATGACACCTTAGGTTTATCCTAGGTTATTTATATCTAAATCATATTTAAATATCTCATGATGGTTCATTAAGATTTTTTAAATTCTCAATATATATCCCTTAGGAGTGTCAACACCGATTTTAAGCAAGTCATATTTTCGGGCATGCGTTCTCAATCGAGTCTAGCTCGAAATGGTGTTTTCGTGGTTGTTATCCCTATGTACATATATTCTAGAACCATATCCACATGTAGTATATAGATATCAGTGTATTTCCTGGAAACCACTTTCTCTATACTTTACTAAACACTCATGTCAATTTCCTGTACATTTCTTCATCCTTATACTTATCCTTAGACATGTCCTTAGGGTTCTCACTAAAGTTTTCTCATCCTATTTTCAAAAGTGTAACTAAAACTTTTTTATAAGACCAAAAATAGTGACCATATGTCAACATAAGTCATCATTAAATCATTCTTTCTTGATTCAGAATACATTATAAAAATAAACACACCAATAACATATTAGATTAGTGCTTTTGGAAACCTAGAAACATAAACACTGGTACATAAGTGATCTACATTATCTCTCACCAGGTTCTCCATCACTAGAACAATTCTTTGAAACACAATACTTAATAAATATCTTAAAAATATAAGGATCATAAAAATAATAAATGGTGATCTCAGATGCTCAGCAAGGGTAAACAGGGGAGAACCTAGTGGGAGATAATCCATTAAATCATAACATAAGAATAAGACATAAAATTATGGAAAACACATAAACATGTAATATCATTCACTATAAGTCAAGAATCGTTTCCAAAAACATATTTAAGAACTTCATGGGGGCTACAACTTCTAAGAGGGAAACACCACCATCCCTAGTTATAGTATTTTCCTTATAAGGGATCAGTTTTTTCCTTCTACCCATAGTTGATCAAGTTCCATTTCTTCCCATAGTGGATCAAGCCCATTGAATTGTTTCCCATCATTATCTCATGAGATATAAATATTTACCCAATGTATTTTATGGAGATATAGGTCCAATGATTCACATAATATAATCATACAAATGCGTTCAAAATGATAACAAAAAACCATCATATCATAAACCATAAAAAAGTATTGGTTTCATAAACGCCATATCATTACTCGTGAGATGAAAAAAGTATCATAAACATTCCTTCATATCATATGCTTTGGAAAAGATACAGGTTTCAAAATCATTTCATCAAACTATAACCCAATAAAGTGAAATGGATTTCACAAAAAAAAAATTTGCGAAAGTGAAACATGTTTCATAACCATAGTGTCATCAAAAAATAAACCATTTATAGAAATATTTTGAATGGAATACTTTGTTTATATCCGGAGAAAGGCATGAGTAATACCAAAAGTTATCATCTTGGATGGCAAATAGTTTTGAAATTTCTTAAAATCATTTCTCGCTAAAAATATCTTTTCTTCATTGGAAATTTATTTTTGAAACATAAAACCTTTTGAAACCATTTTTCTTTAAAAATAACATTGAAAACATATAAAGAAATCTTGAAATTATTTTGAAATTTTTTTATTCGAAAGTATATTTGAAAACTTATAAAGAAACATTTGGAAACATTTTAATACTTTTATTTCAAAATATGTCCAAAAATATCACTTGAAACCATTTTTTAAAACATTTTTTGAAAACATGGTTTTTTTAATAAAATAGATTTTAGACTGAATAATGAAATAATGTTTGGTGTTCTCAATGAAAAATTATTAATCCTATTAAGTAAAAAAAAGTGAAAAATTGTAACATTATATTAATATATAATGAATAAAAAAAGTAGAATATAATTCATTATAGTTTTTAAGATATCGATCATAATAATTTTTCAATGGAAGCATAATTATAAACAATCCACATAAATGATGAGATTGTAGCTGAAAATTCTAACCACTTTAGTAATGTTAAATAATAATCCCCAAGAGAGAATAAAATTATATAAAGATTATATTATCATGAAAATAATATTATTCATGATAAAAAATTTCAATTTATATTATATACACCTCATAAAATAATATAGGTTCATAATAAAACATGTGCCTCAAAAAAGGCAATTTGAGACCAAATTACCTTACCGATTTGGTAACTTTTCAACCATAAAACCCATGAAAGAGAGATCGTAAAATATATTTTTAAATATCCATAAATTTAATTATAAGAATAATATAATAAATTCTTGTTCTATATATACACCACATAAAAGAAACATCTGGAAAATATGGAATAAGTCGTGAAAAAATAAAATTAAGACTAAAAACCCCCATACATTATGTATTGACTCTCTTCGTACTCATTCAAACCTCTTGTATAATATGTATAAGTTTATTATACTTTTATTATATAACCAAACTGGATTATATCATACCATAATATTATTTACTTATAAAATTATATCACCCTTTTATTAACAATTTTATGTTAAAGTTATTTTTCATGTAATTATTGTTTTGTTTTTTCGCAAGTGTTTTGATTTGTTATATTTTTGGTACTCTTACAGATATCATGATTTCATAATATATAGAATAATAAAAATGAAATAAATATAATATATATTCATTATATATATATTTATAAAAATATATAAAATATATAAATAGAAAATGAAACACCTCGTTCATAAAGATGGTAGATCGTACGTATGCATGAATTTTGTTTCTGTTTTCTTATTATATCGAAAGAATGTAATAAATGGAATATATGTATATATATATTTTAATTATAGTATCATTAATATTTATATGAATAATATAATTTTACTAAACACATACTTAATAGATTCCATATAAATTATGAATGAATCACATCCCTTTGAGGAGGTGGTAGTCCACATGTCTACAGACCAAGTTATCTTATTCTCATAAAGTGGAAAACATCAAGGTGTGTGTTATATAATAATTATATAAGAATAAATAAATCATAAATATCATATATTTCATATAAAAAATAAAGTACATCATTAGTACCAAACTGGAAAGGTGGAAATAGAACAACGAATTACATCAGTTCGCGAAGCGATAGTCTGTCGTACACAAGAATGGTGATTGTATATCCCAATTGATGGAAGTGTGTGTGTGGGTTTTTATAAACCATAATATAAAAAAAAATATTAGTATATTTATAATATTAAGGTTATAATGGAATCAATTAATAAGAATATTTCATTTGTGTAGTAATAAAAAAAATAAAACATCTTGTGGAAGGATGTAACCTCTTCTTTGTGTACCTCCTTTTGGTTTTCACCAAAGGGCTTCTCTGGTTAGCTTTATTCCAAATGTGAGGATTATATTATGAATTCAGTGAAGATGGGAAGATATTGGGGCATGTTTTCTCTAAGAAAATGTCTTGATAGGTGTTAAGATGGGGGGGTATTTTATAAGTTGGTAAAAAGGACACATTGGGTATTCTTAAAAAGATTTGAGTGTACCCCATGTTTTACATGTCCTAAAATGGGTTAAAATAGAACATTATAGATCTTTAGGTGTTTAATAGTCTAAATATATCCATCCAAATAAATTTAGACAATTTTAGGGTCACTTTTACACCTTATATTCTATGATTATTAATTAAATATGCACATTTCTACCTTAATCACTATAATTAATTACAATTACACTCACTAATATTTTCTGTCAAAATCTAATTTTACATTATTATACAACATAAATTATTATTATTATTCAAAATATGGAATATGTTTCCAAATTATAGTCATGTAAGTGACAGAAATTAAATTAAAATTAATCCTACAAACGGGTTGAGATGGTGGATTTTTTAAAGTAAAAAATTACAAAGGTTTGAATTTTTTTTGTATCAAGTTTCAATGTAAAATTTGCTCTAATGGCCTAAATTCTGTTTATTAATTTAAAATTGATCTAATTATTATTTAAAAACAAATTAAAATATAATTTATCTATATAAATAAAACATAATAAAATGAAGTTTTAAATTAAAATACAATATTTTTCACAATTCATCCAAAATAGTAGATTTTGAGAAAAATCCCTAAAATTCACCCTACACTAATTTTAAAATTATGAATTAAAAAAATATTTTTATTTTTTCAAATTAAATTTATAAAATTATATAAAATTATTTTTATTATTTTTTATAGAAGGACATAAAAAATAGTTCTTTTAAGAAAATAGTATTTTTAAACAAATAAAGATTTTATCAAAAATTATATGTTTTATTATCAAGGTGTTTTATTTATATAAAATCATTATAAATAATATTTTAAAATTATTTACTACTATTCAAATATCATGTTTAATTCTTGTGTAATAACTATCTTAATTAAAAAATTATAATAATAAAATGTCATTTCATAGAAAAAGAGTGTTTCATGAAACGCAAGCTAGTTTGGTGTTGCATGTAGTGCAAGACTAATTCGGTGTACCATATAATGAAATACATAAAAGAAATTTAATTTATTCTCAAATAATCACATAAAAATCATAATGTTACAAGTATTCCATTCTTACTAAAACTTTATATTATATGGATAGGGTTACACATCATAGGGTTGCCTCATTTCACTAGGCATTTATTTTACACTCTCTAATATTTTTTTGGTAGTTTCATGAAATATTATGATCCCATAAACATTATGAGGATCATAGATTGATTTGACCATAGTTCCCTAGATCCACTCCCCTGATGTTGCTACTTTTGGTTTGATTGTTTGTTTTTTATATCATTATTATTTATATCTTTCTATAATTCATTATTTAATTATTTATAGGTATTTTATATTCAATCAATTATATTATTTAGTTTAGGGGATGTTATATAATCATACACTATCCTATCATCCTTTTAATTGTACAATTACCATTATTTTTTACTTTTTATTCTCTCATATTTGAGAACTTTCAATTATTTAGTTTTTTTGTTTTTTTATAATTTATATTGAGTTATAAAGGTTTTTAAGATAAATATATAAAGTATTTTCTACTCATTTTTCAAAATTCTATTGAATTTAAAGAAATTTCATTCAATACATCTTAAAACAGGTCATAATATAATTTTTATCTATGTGATTCAAGGGTTCTCTCTTAATAAAGTGTGATGGATTTTAAAAATGGGGAAAATAGGTATCACTTATATTTTTTGTGCATGAGATGTAAAAAAATGGTGTATCTCCATAAACGTTATTTGAAAAAATCATTAATTTAATGTATAATGAATGTAGTCACACGAAAAAATTTATATTGGTGGTATCCTATCGAGATCTGGTCTCAAACCCTACTTACACCACTCGGTTGTTATAGAAAAATTTGATTTTAAAGGTTTATGTTCTGAGAGAGTGGAATATTTTGGACTATTTATTTTAGGTTTCCCATGGATCATGTATTGGGGGTGATTTTGGTGGGTGAAATAAGGTCCTATAGATATTTTTTATCTTAAATTTTTTATATTCATTTTTTATTGTATTTTTTAAGTAGTGGTAATTATATCTTCTATATGTCTTAGGTTTCTAATTTTATTTATATATATTTTTGTATTTTCATGGATATGTTTTGTATATCTATATTTAGTTTTTTATTTTTTAATTTGTCTCTATTTTTGGAACTACCTATTTTTTGTGCATGGTAGTCTAATGTATGGATAGACCATGATAGAGTTCTAGTATATTTTTTTCTTCATGTTAAATATTATTTATTTCAAAAAATTTCAATTGTAATTCCTTGATTCATAGGAACAAGTTATCAAGATGTGGGGAGAAGGAACATATTTAAATACATCTTATGGTTCATCTCAGAAGATCAGATCAAGAGTAGAATGGGTTGGTTTAGGGAAAAAAGATATCATAATACCCTTTTTTATATGTGCAGTAATGGTATATAAGATATATAAATTTTAGAAATTGAGAGCTATATATGGAGAGATCTATATTTCTCTTTATCGTTCTAATACTCAAGTTATTATGGGTGTGCGACCATTGAATTATGAATTTTGAGCTTGTTCTTAACTTATTATAGTATTTTTGACTAAAATTAGGGGTGTTTTAAATTTTATATAGACTATATGAGATTATTTTAGGTTTTTAAATTTTAAAAATAAAAATGGGATAATAAATAAATGAACTACATTTAACAACATAGTCTAGAAAACTATGCAGATCTCTTGTGTATGGTTATATTTAGATTCTAGTAGAAGTTCCATGGTCGGGACACAGTGTCCCAAATCATATTGAAACCCCAATAAATAAAAATGAACCCAATTTAATTTTTTATTGGACCTGTCCTTGAGATTTAATTTTGATAATGGAAATTTAGTATTTTAAGTGAATTAATGAGAGTTTTGAAAATATATAATGTTATTGGGTTGCGTAATATTAATAGTTTTTCTCAAGAGAGATCAGGTTTAATGAAAGAGTTTATGTTTTAAAGATAATAAAATAGAATTTATAAAATATTTAGAAATGAGTTAGATGTTTTATATTTTCAAATGGTTTTAATAAATTAGTTATGAAATTTAGAAAGTGGTTTTTAACTCTTGTTTGGAAATTTCTAGAGCCTTAATGATATAAAATGAAATGTATTTGATGTTTTAGGACCTCTAAAATTATTTAAAATGGAAGGTGGTTTTATTTATATTTTTATTTTTGAAAAATATTGTTTTTTTGGTAAAATCATATGTTTTGAAATTTTTTAAGGGATATTAAAAAATTTATTTATAAATAGTTTGATATATTATAAATGTGTTAATGATTTAAAAAAAGGACATCTAAATTTAAAAAAAAGTGAAAAACTTCATCATTTTGAAAGATAATAAAATTTTTATTCAAATTTTTATTAGTGATTTGATTATTTTGGTGGTAATGGGTAATTTTACCCTTACGTTATAGTTTTGATCAGTGGTTTTACTTTATCATGATAGTTGAATTTTGGGTTGTTCTCAATTTAGTTTCTTTTATCAACTATTATTTCTATCAGAATTGCTCTAATATATTATAGGAAGTTTATTCTTTTTTATTTTCCTTACATTTTTATCTATTGGTATTTTATTGTATTTTTTTCCACTTTTCGACTAAACCCATACTCTAGATAGAGTGGTGGAGTTAATACCAACATAGTATATTTCCATTATCTAAGGGTTATTGTTTTTATATTTTATTCATATTCCATTGCCTTAGTTGAGTACATTGTTTGAAAGTTATTATATCTAGTCTAACTATGGTTTTGGGTGTAATTGGTGGTACAATTGGGGTATTATTAGGCTTCGTAAGGTTTCTCATGATGAATGGTTCCATCTTTCTTCTCTTTAATCAGAGTCTCTCTTCATATGATAAGTGAAATTAAGATGAACTAGAGTCAGGGAACCGAGATGTCATTAATTTTACCTTCTCATCCTGATGTAACCCACCTATGAGGTAAAAATATTTTATACATTTCCAAGGTGGTCATATTTGGAATTGGTATCCTTTTCATTAGTAAATTATTCTATCATGTCATCTTTGTTAACAACTAATAATTTTTATAAGTTATCATGGTTAATATTTAGATAGTATGTTGATGGAGCCTATGTGGTTTACTCCCCTTATTTTTAGTTTCCATTCCCTTGTATCTGTGTTCCAACATTATTTCTAGATTGTGTTGTCACATTTTGCGATGTTTGATAATCTATGTCTATTTTTTGAGGATGTAGTTATTGTTTTTATATGGATATGTGTGTGCCATTTATTTGGTTTCTCAATTTTGGCCTCCTCAATAGTGTTTTGATTATTTCCTTGTAGTTATTTTCCCTATATCAATCTATATTTATTTGAAACATCATGTAAGGGAAATATTTAAATGGAGGGGTGGCCTATTATTGGCCTAAAACTTTTAAAAATATCATTAGAGTTTGTGTTCCTTTATTTTGTTTTTATATAAAGATAGTGCGGTTCATTATTAGTGTTTTTGGAAATCTATTTAATGGTACTGATATTTCTAATTTTTTCGGGTCTCAAATTTTTACCATTGGTGGTTCTCATTCCATTTTCAATTATTTTGGGATTATTTTTCTTTAAATCATCAATGACTTATAGAAAAAAAAGTGATATAGTGGGGATAATTTTTAAAAACTGACCTTTATTTTACAGATTATTTGATTTTTTATAAATTTCAATCCTTTTTATACAATTGATTTTCATTTTTCATATAATTTTGGACGAATTGGGCTGGAATTTTTTATCACTTGGTTTTCTATAGTTAGTGAGAAACATGCAAGGCACTTGTAAAACTCTTGAAAATTTAGCATATGAAATCACACAGTTTGTGTAGGGTTTATCAAAGACTATGTCCAAACTATGTGGACCTTCCTAGGTGTTTCCAAATACTCTTAATCAATACAAACACATTTTGTTAAACAATTATTCCAAACTGTGAAACATACTCTTATATTTAAAATATTGAAATTCTTATTGTACCCCTATCAATTTTAACCCTATTTCTGCTCTCGTTCTATAAAATCATGCGATGCTAGTAAGGATAGCCCAATGAGACGCTCCCTTCCCTTTTTCCATTGATTTCATGGATTATTCTTCAAATGATAGGGGTATACTCAAGGTTTTGTGTCATTTTCTTGTTTTATCTCCATCCATCCTTGTTCTACTTCTTCTCACATAAGGTCCATAATCTTCAAACCCCAGATCTTGGATTTTGTTTAAAAATATGATTCTTAGTGTCTAGATCTCACAGATCTCATACTAACACCTCTTTTTCAATTTTTCATTAAATTTGATGAGTTCTATTTAGTTTAAGGTAATTTTTTATATGATTATAATTATTATTCATTCTTTGGATTCATATTCTTTCAAAACTCTTTAATTTGTTCAAAATTTATGATATTAAGCATGTATTGATAATTATATTTTTTCTTTTCCTTTTTTCAAATTTTAAGATTGGTAAAAATGAAAAAATTTATGTGAATGGGTCTTTCTGTGGTTATAACTAATTTTTAAATCTCTATTATTGTTTGATAAAATGTCTTAGTGAATCATTCATACAAATTAAATCTTGGAAATAAATAATAAGGTATCTAATAAATTTAAAAACATTATAATAGTAATAGTATAATAATTCATTTTAGTTTCCAAATTAAATATTAATTTTAAAATTTTTATTGTTTTCATTAAGCCTTTTTGTTCTCTTTCTATTATTTTATGATTATAACATTCTGTTTTATTTCTTAAAATATGAATTGATATTTTGATTAATTTTTTAGTTTCATATTATACACATTAAGAATGTTAGAATTAAATTTTATTTTGGTTTAAAAGGGATTTTTTCAAAGGATGGATCAATATTTGGTATTAATAAGTAATTTCCCATTTATTGAACATTGAATTTAAACTTTAAGTTCGTTTTGAAAAACATGGATTGAATTTCATGTTTTAGTTATTAAACGGGGGTTGAATTCTTACTTATAATTTTATAAAAATTAGTTAAAATGATACACTTTATTTTTCTTCAGTTTTATCTTAATGATTATATAAGTTGTGTAATGTTTTTCTGAGAATAGGTTTCTTGGTATTTGTGTGCTTTGATAGGAGGTGAGGGGTTTTTGTATTTAATTAATGTTTACAATTTCGGATTTATGAACTATAAATTCCCTTAAATTAAATTCATCTTAGTAACCTTGGGTACTTATGTATGGAATACATGCACTATTACCTAATGGGCATTAAGTTCACACTCCCAAACCTTGGGTTATGCCCCACTAACTAAGGAATTATTTGATTTGGATAGGAATTAAATTTCCATGGTGTAATCTTCTCACATGGAATTTATATTGTACCCATTATTGGCTTTTGTGAAGTTTTAAATGATAGTATTCCACTCAGATAACATGTGGATCCTAGTTTTTCTTTACTTTATTTCCCTATGACCACTCACTTTATGTTATTGATTTTCATTCCATTATTTTATTATGATATATTATTGTTGTTTATATCTATTTATTATACTATATTTGAGTGTTTCTTGGATAATTACATAATTTCATTTCAGTTATTTGTTTTAGGGGGTGTTATTTCTTATTTCACATACTTACCAATATTTTTCAAAAACTATTGTTGTTGTTGTTTATATTTGGTACTATTATATGTGTTACCTATAATCTTTTTAGTTTAATTCTATTTTAAATAATTTAGATTTTTTTATAATTTTTTTGGAGATAAATTGGTAAATAAAGTATTTCCAACCCAAATTAAAAATTACTATTGGTTTTTAATTCATTTCTTTCAATACAACATAAAAAGGTATTGAGAGAGTTTATTCACTATGTTTTATAATATTTATCTAAATAAAAAAAATTGTTTCAAAATATCTTAATGTAGGGTCATTCCTGTGTTTTGGACTCCATTGAGATTTTAAAAATATATTATCTTCATCAAAATTATTTCAAACTAGAATTAAAAAAATGTCTTGTGAAATGAATTTCATGCAGACATTGTTTTTGTGTAATCCTACTGATCTATTAGCTCACATGATGCTTACAAAACTTATGGTTGGTAAAATGATTATCATGTTTAGGTTTTTGTTCTTGGAGGGTTACAACTTGTGGAATCTTTATTTTGGTTTTCACATGGAGAATATATTAGCGGCGATGTTAACAAGAGACCTTAGGACACATAGATATTTTTGGTCTTGTATTTTTTGTATTAATTGATTATTGTGTCAATTATGTATCATAAATTATGTATTCGATATATATTTTGTGTCTCATTTGTTTTATTATCTCTTTGACATTTCATATATGTGTATTACATGTTTTTGTTGGTTGTTCCATGTTTGGTTTGCCTATTATTTTAGAACGGATTATTTTATTGGGCATGGGATTCCAATGTATCGAAACATCATTCCAAAGTTATGATAGAATTTTTAGTCATGTTTCATATTATTTATTTTATAAAAATGGTACATAAGTGTGAATCCTTAATTCCATCTAACAAGTTTCCAGAAAATGGGGATCATGAATTCCCTTCTTATATTTTCATGGTCCATCTCAGGTTCTCAAATATAGAACATCCCCAGTTAGTTTGTAAAAAAATAGTATCAGATCACTTGTTCTTATTTTAGAAGCAGTGGTATGCATGATTTGAGAGCTATGGATCCTAATAGGTAAGGGAATATGTGTTAAGATAGATCTATCTCATTTGAAACCTTTAGTAACCATGGTTGGTCTGGTTAGGAATTATGATTTTTGTTCTTTATATTCATTTATTATTATATATTTTTATTTCAAATGGTTTTATTTTTAATTATATTTGTATTATATGTGTTTTTAAATTTTTTAATTTTTTTTAAATGGGAAAAGAACCAAAAGCTCACGGTTATCTAGTATAGTCTGAAAACCCATAGGAATCCTATATGGGTGGTTCAATTTATGATCTAGTGGAAGTTAAATATGTCGTTAATAGTCTAAAAAACTATGTAACAAAACCATTTGAAACCACTAACTCCTTTGAACTTTTATTATTTGACCCCTTATTCATATGGTTTTCTATTGTTCATGGGAATTCATTATTTTGAATAAATCAAGGGAAATTTTGAGATGATTTCATATTATTTAGTTTAATCATGTTAATGATTTACATTTAGAGGTATTGGTTCTAATAAAAAGTTTTCTATTTTGAACATGATCAAATAGTTGTTCTGAAATGTTTTCAAATGTGTTGTATTTTTTATATTTTCAAATGGGTTTAAAAAATGATTTTTAAAATTATAAAGTGGTTTTCAAGTACTGTTTGGAGATTTATAAAGAGGATTATTAAAATAAATTTAAATGGATGTGATGTTCTAGAACTTGTAAATGATTTAAATTGTGGTTGGTTTTATTTATGGTTTTCTATGAAAAAAATGTTTTTTGTTGTGAAATTATATGTTTTAAAATTTATTAAAGGATCCTTCAAAAGTGAATTAAAATAGGTTTGATGTTTTCAAAAGAAATTAATAATTTCATTGATTAAACTGTTAATTTAGGACATTCTCTAGGGGAAAACACATGGTTTTGAAATAGTTTAAAATGGAACTTTTATTTTTTATTAGTTTTTTTATTCTTTGGGAGGAAATAATGACTTGATACTTTGTGTTTTTTTCATCAGTGGTTAATCTTATTGATATGATTTGAATTTTAGGGGGTTATTGATTTAGTTTATGTTTCTTTATTATCATGTGGGCCTCCAATATGGTCTCTGATATATTGTGGGAATTATAATCTTTGGAAAATTCCATCAATTTATGTTTATAGTAGTTTGTGTATAGTCCTTACAATTTTTAACTCTCCCTACACTCTAGATGGAGTGGCAGAGTCGAAACCTTATTTATAGTTATTAATTATTTATGGTTTTTTGGTTTTATATTTATTCATCTTTCATGTCCTTAGTTATAACCTTTTTTATAAGTTCGTCTATCTAGTCTCACTACAGTTGGGGTGTAATTTATGGGATTGTAGTGGTAGTATTGGTCTTAATAAGGAAACATATGTCAATTGATTCCTTGTTTTTCCTATTTAGTAAGACTATAATATCCTTTGAAAAGTATAATAATTATGAACCTGATCTAGACATTGTATTTTGTATATTCTTTGGGTTGGATTTATATGGTAATTTTACGCATTCGATTCAGGGTGTCCCTCTCTTTTTTCATTTTTCTTGCCTTATTTTCCCTTTGTTATTTCTATATTATTCCATAATATTTAGGGATTTATAATAATCTATGTATCCTTTTATAGGATATAGTGTTTTATTGTATATATATCCATTTCTCTTTTTTGGTTTCTCTATTGGGCCTCTTAGATCGAGGGTGGATTAGTTTCTTATGGTGAGTTATGCTAAAACCACATATCATTATTTAACCCATCATTTTATGGAAATCCATAAATAGAGGGAATTCGTTTTGTAGGTCTATACCTTCTAATTATATATTTATATTTCATGTGACTATTTTTAGATATTTCATGGTTATAAATTGGGGTTTATCATTAGCAGTTTTTCAAAAGTGATTCATGGTATTGATCCATCCAATTTCATATAGTCAAAAAGATATGTAGCCTATTATTTATCATTACATATTGAATTCATCTGAGATTATTTATATATAAATATTTAGTGAAATTTTTGTGGGAAGAAAGTATTCTTGATGAGAATTTCCATAGGATAAACTTCATTTTCCAAAATATTTTATTTATTTATTGATTTCCACCATTATATTTGAATTCCATCATTTTTTCAATGAATTTTTAATGAATTAGAGTTTTAGTTCTAGTTACATGGTATTTTTGGATTCTCAAAATTATGTAGCCTTCTTTTAAAACAACTAAAACTTTTAGCAGAGGCACTTTCATGTTTGTTGAATGGATTTTTTCAATAAATTTATCTAAATTTTGTGGTATTTTCTAGAAGTTTTCGTTGAGTGTTTCATGATTGGTTCATGGGATTGCAAATTATTTGACCAATCCAAATATTTAAAATATTAAAATTATTATTCTAAACCTCTTTAATTTTATCCCCATTTGATCAACATTTCTCTCTATCCATATAAAACTGACCTGTGAGAGCCTTCAAATACTCTCTCATATATTCTTCATCATATTTCATGTATTATTATTCAAATATAATTATATTCTTCAAGTTTTGGTATATTTTTGGCCTCTTCATGCCTCTATATCCTTCTGTATTCATCTCACCTAGGGTCCATGGTGGCCAAACCATATGTCTTGTATTTCAATTTAAATTAATTTATTTTGTGTCTAGATATTTTGGATCATACATTGAGATCCCTTCAACCATTTTTCATCAATGTTTATGAGTTTCATTTACATTAAGTTTTGTATTTTATTGTGATTGGATTTCTTATTCAAATAATGGGTGTTTTTCTTTTAAAAAACATTTATTTATAAAAAATAAATTATATTAAGAAAGTATTAATAATTATATATTGGTTTTTCCTTGTTTTTAGATTTAATGTATTGTAAAAAACGATAATTTCAAGGGTACTTATTTCTTTCAATATTAAAAATACTTTTTAAAGTCCTAGAGTTGTTTGATAAAATGACCCAAATGAATAATTTAAGAAAATTAAAGTTTATAAATTAATGTTAAGATACTTAATGACATTATATTATATTCTAAGACAAATGACTAAATAATTATTTTTAGTTTCAAATTTAAATGGGATGTTTTAAAAGGATCTATGATTTCAACTATCCTTGGTGTTCTCTTAATATAATTCCTTGATTCTAATATATGTTTTGATTCTTAATATACATGGTGATATATTGAATATTATTTGGGTTTCGTATTATGTGAATTAAGTATAATGGACTAAAATTTAATTTTGGTTTGAATGTTTTGTTTTTCAATGAAGGAACACTATTTGGTTTTAAATGATAATTATTCACGTTTTGATCCTTGGTTTAAATATTTATGTATCATTTATAAAAAACACTACAATAATGTCATGTATTAGTTATTAAAGAGGTATCAAATGCCTGGTTATCATTTTATTTGACGAAGTGGGAATAAACCCATTTTCTATTCATGTGTTTGATCATGTTGATTGTATGGGATTTTTTATTCTTTGATGAGAATGGGATTCTTGTAAAAATTATAGTCTAAGAGTATGTGAGGGGTGTTTTTATATTTCATTAATGTTTTCTATTATTGATTTATAACTTATGAATTTGCATCCATTTAATTGATCATGGGAACCTCATGTTCTTAGGTGGGGAAGACTAAGACAACTACTTCATAGTAATTGATTTCTCTATCCCTTACCTTCGATTATGCCACACTAACTAAACATTTTGATGATATGGATACGGATCCTATTATTGGGTAGCATATTTTTATTAGGAACTATGATTACTCCACGTAGCATCTTTCATATGGTTTTTTGTGATAGTTTTATCAATTTTATAGTACAAGGATCCTAGGTTTCTCTAACCTAAGTTTCCTAGGCCCACTCCCATGATGTTGTTTTTTTTTGTTCCTTTCTTAGATAGTTGAATATTACTTATATATATACATATATATGTTTACATTATATCACTTTAGTGCTTCTAGTCTATTTACATTCTTTAACTTATATTATTTATTTGATGTAATTTTATAACAAATTTCCCTTTTTTCTTTTATTTTATGTGAACTATAGTTATTTATGTCTACTTATGGTTCTCTTATATGTATAAACTTCAATATTTATTTATTTATTTATTATTAATATTTTAAATTGAGTTATCAATTTTTCCGAGAAAAATTTATAAATAAATATTTCCATATCAAATAGTGTGGAACTTAGTTGTTTTCTAGTTTTGAAATTCCAGTAGAATTTTTAAAAAAAAATGAGTACTCATGAGATGTAAAATTTTCATTTTCCACTAGAATATGGTTTTGAGTAATTTTTTGACCACTGTGTTGGCCCCATAATAGAGTGTTTACCAAATGATATAATTTTTTGTAGAATTCTATGTTGTTCGGGTTTTGGTGGAATATTTAATAGTTAATAAATTAAATATTAAATTATTCAGGTGGGTTTGGGTGGTGATATCTTTTGAACAAAGCCTCAAATTGAGATTTGGACTATGTGGCTAAGTCTCGAATAGAGCTTTTTTCCTAGGCAATATATAAACTCACTCCTTGTTCTAGGACTCAGGATAGGTATTAAAAGTGTAATTAATTAGAAGAGTCTCCCCCCATTGGCTTCCCATGCGTGCCAGAAAAGGGGTAGGGATATTCCTGAATGTGATGGAAAAATGAAGAAGGAAAAGTTTTTTTGATACTACTGGAATTTTTCTTAGACATAGTTTGGGACCAGATCGAGGTGCATCAGCTTCCTGGAGTGGATTTGTCCCCAAAGCATTGGCGTTTACACTACGAGGTGTCCCAGTTTTTTTATTTTTATTCTATAATCCTCATTGATTATTTTTTTATGTTTTAAATCCTTCTATGTGACTTATAAGAACCCCATGGGGGTATATTTGTACATAATTGTGGGAAAATGGGGATTTTGGAGGTTCTCATGGGTTTCTCTTTCGGAAACCCTGAATAAACAGAGTGTGGTATAAAGAACACTTATTGTGTATTCTTTTTGTTCATGGAAGAAGTAAAGAAAACTACATGGTGTGTAGTTTGGAGGAAACACTGTGTGTTTTCTCTCAGCATGTGATTGAGCACATGGTCAGATGACCTATGTCTGTTGTACACATCCATGTAGGGTACACAACCAAACCCCATGTGGGTGACATGCTATGTGTGAGTACAAGGCCAGATAGGGACACATGGTCAGGCCATGTGAGTTACACTAATAGATACCCCTTGTGATGTAAATGTTGTGTACCTAAATTACACACTGTGTACATGGGTTTTTCATGCCAAGTTTGGATGGAGTAGGTCGATGGGAGTACATGACATATTCTCTAGTGCAAATATTTTGTACTACCTATTTATTATCCTATTGAGGGTTTTCTATGTTTTGGCACCCCAGCGATGTAATTTGACATGAGAGAAGTCTATTTTAAGTTTTTTTCATGCATATCATGATTTTTGGGTCATTTCAGTATATAGAGGTCATCAGAAAATTTTTTGTACCATGATAGTTTTGTATCAAGATTTCCTTGAGTTTTGGATTCAGAATCCTCTAGTGGGTTGGGTTTTGAGCTATGAGGACCGATTAGGGGTTACGAGCTGAGTGGTTACCCCAGACTGATTATTCCATCTCAGGTTGTTTGAGGTTCCCTAGATGGATCCAAGAAGGTGGGATCAAGTAGTATGTTTGGTAGATCATGGTTTTCCCCTGCATATTAGGACTAGTGGCTCAGGGTTGAAGTAGTTGAGGTTTAGAAACTATTTGTGAGTATTATGGTAGTTGGATCATTTAGCCTTGGTTGAAATTGTAGGATGATGGTTATGGAAGGCTTCCATTATGGTGTTAAGTTGAGTCCAAGGGACTCTTGGTGATGCCTATAGTTTTTTGGATTCTGGTTAAGTGATTATTGGGTGTCATGGTTGGCTATTGAGAATTCCAACATGGCATGGTCTTTCTTTTGGATTCATTTTTTGCTCATTTTTTATTAAGGACGATTTTTGGATACTGAGGGATTCATGAGGATTTTATTTTTATGGACATGACTTGAGTTCAAAGATGATATATAGGAACACCTAATAGGGTATCCTTCATTTACTATTGTTGTAGGGGACATTTGTGGTGCCTTTTAGGAGATTGGGTATTTGACCAAACCATGTTATGTTTTCAATTCATTGATGATGTTTAGTTCTTTTATGCCTATGAGGATTTTTTTATATGGTTGTGTTACCATGATTTGGAACCTAGATAATTAGTAAGGGATTTAATGGTTGAGAGATATGGAAAGATGATCCATGAGAATGGTTCTGGATATCCATGATTGAGACTATTAAATTGGGGTTCTGTATCAGTATCAATGGTTTTTTTATGTTTTAAGGGATTTACTAAGGTTCTAAAAATATTGAATATATTATTGATTATAGTGGATGTTACATCACATGAATTTGTTTATATGTCGTACTGAGGCTCTAGGTAGTGATAAAATACTATACAAATTAGGTTTAAAACTGAGGCTCAAGATATAGATAGTATACATTGTTATTATGCTTCATAATGATTATCTAGGAAATTATGGTATAGAAGCTATGTTGGATGGTGGAATAATTCTCTACATACATGTTTATATTCCATACTAAGGTTATAGGCACATTTTATTTTATATGCAGTTTGGGTGTCATTCTGAGACTCTAGACACCATGTTTTATGTATGTTTTTGGGATGTTGGACTCATGCTCCTCTATTAGTTGAACTATGGTTTTTTAGGGAAAAGATTATGCTATTAAACCCAAGGGTATAGACATGGAATTTTATATCAAGGTTGGGATGGTCAGACATGATGTTTCAAGTCAATGTTGTATTCATATACTAATGCTCCATTTTTTCTGACCTGTGACCTAGTGGTTGGGATGGTAAGACATAACATACCAGATCCCAATTGGATACTTTAACTAAGGATCATTGTATATCATTTAGTGGCCTTTTTTATTATGGTGGTATGGTTAGACATCACCTACCAGATCCCAGTTTAATACTTTGACTAAGGCGTAGGCATGTTCGACTACATATGTGGCCTAGGTACTGGACCAATTCTCTGAGAAATATTTTTCATGATCCATTAGATAGAAGTTATACTGATGGTTAGTGCTTGGTAGGGATTTGCTATGGGAACTAGGATAGATGTTTCATGGTGATGAGTATGAGATAATTTTTGGGTCATGAGTACATGGTAAGGGATGAATTATATTATTATCCAGAATGATAGGGCCACAGTATGATGGGTCCCCAGATTGGTTTGGATTGGTAGTGGTTCCCATGATTATGTATCCATAGGAAATTTGGGATTCTTTATCAATGAGACTTTCTCAGAGACACTCTGACATTGGCTGAAATAGTTATGTTGGATTGACTTCATGAACCTAAGGATCCACAGTTGTTTTATTTTAATATTTTTTACATGTGCATTAGCTTGGCTAGGCATTTTTCATGAGAATTAACTTATGAAAATAGTTTATCGGTTCCGCATTCATTGTGGCCAACTGATATTTATTTATCACCCCTTGTATGTGCACCTTGGTCTGTGTGCAGACATTCTTTCTGCTTTCAGGTTTAGCACAAATTCACATCAGATAGGAAGGAGGCCCAAGGTTCCATAGTTGGGAGGGATACTTGTGTGCAGTCGAATGGTTGGGTAGGAGAAGAGTGATAGGGTTATAGAGATCAATTATGTTTTGGTATATGGTTTTGGTAGTAGCACCTATTTTATTTATTTTTTATTTATTTACTTTGTTATATTTGGTCGTCCTAGTGGGAGATCGAGGTTCTATGTACAGAATGGTTGTTCATGCATTTGTTGTATTTAATTTTATTATTGCATGTATCTATTTCATATTATTTATTCTTATACTTTATCTATTTTTGTATGGTGATTGGTTATTTACTTCTGGTAATGCACTCTGATATGTGGGTATAGTCTCCTCATATTTCCACCATTAAACCACTGCTACTAGTTAGAAGCCTCTAGAATATAAGGAGGTTCATTTGAGGCCTTGTGGAAACCTAGCTTGGGGAACCATATATAGTGGGTACTAGGCCAAGAATGTTATAAAGTGTAAACAAATGAGTTAATTTCAATTTATTACTCTATTTGGGTCTTGGTAAATTGGAAATATAAGAATTTGTTGCAGTCTATGATGGCTTTAAGATGGGGAATCGTGAACACTTATTCCAATAGGAATTATTGGTTACCAAGGGAAAAGATTAATGTTCTAGACTTGTGATGTTATGGTTTTATATGATTTTTACCTTGTGTAATGCATATGTTGTTTGTATTTTATGGTTTATGATGGATTTTACGATCTTGTATAGTTATAAAGAGGCATGTGACTTGGTTTTGAATCTTGAAATATAGAGGAAAGAGTAGTCTCATGCATTATGTTAGGCATGTAGGATCC
This sequence comes from Viscum album, assembly GCA_963277665.1. Classification (NCBI taxonomy): domain Eukaryota; kingdom Viridiplantae; phylum Streptophyta; class Magnoliopsida; order Santalales; family Viscaceae; genus Viscum; species Viscum album. The sequence continues at coordinate 46,965,250 of OY728143.1, read as the reverse complement.
ATTTGTTATAGGCCTTCAAATTTTTGATTTCATGGATTTATTTCTGATGGAAGGTTGTGTCGATCTATGGTTAAGTTCTTGGAATTGAGGAAGCTAGTGTGTTCCTTTATCATTGGTGGTGAAGTAACCCTGGTGGGTTAGTATGGTTTAAGTGTAGGATTTTTGGACCCATTGTGGATAGTTGTTTTCTGGATCAGTTGCATATATGGTTCCTCTAGAGTGTTTTATGAAGTGAATATGCTTAGAAAGGAAAGACTCCCTAGTTGTGGGATGTTTTTTAGTATACATCACCTTGATATTGTGAGACCCTAGCTGAGTGTTTTTTGTTTTTATGATGTTGTGTGATAATGTGATAGGTACATATTGATGTCTTATGAGTTGGGGCCTTCTGTGAGTTGGAATATACCTAGGTGGTTGAAACTAGTGGTTTGATGAGACACTTGATCGGTAGGGCTAGGTGGTAGAGCATAGTGTCCCTTTTCACATGACTCCGAATTAGTGAGTCATAGACGTTTGACATTCTAGGGTGATTGTGAGAGGGGTCGACTGAGTTATGAGTGCTTTTGGGTGTGTGAGGTATAGATTAAATTCTCGATACTTATTAAAATGATAAATGAAGGGCGAAGTTGGTTTTGTGGTTTAGACTTATTGGATGCCTTTTTTGTAGGACATGTGTTCCAATTTTTCCACCTTGTGGTTGGTTTTAAGAATTGGTAGGTTTATTTAGTATCCTATACATGGAAAAGGTTGTGGAGGCATGTTGTGCCTGGTGTCTAGAGTTGGATCAGAATAATAAGAAGTTCTTGAGTTTATGTGGTAAGGTCATGTGAGGTTAGTTTTATGAGAAGTGACTAACTAGATTTCGATCAGTTTTTGTGTTTGGGTTATACAATAGTGTGTAAAAGTTATGTGATCGGGTAATATTGGGGATGTGAGTGTAGTTTATGAGGTGTATCATTCAGCATGTGGATCATACATTACAAGAGTGTATGTCTGAGGTATATGGGTTTGTCAGGCAGCTATGAGTAGGATAAGAATCATTTTGGGTGTTATGAAAGGCTAGTGCTAATAGCGAATTGAGTCCCTTGGGATAAAACTATGATTTTCTAGAATGTATAAGGTTTTGATGATATTTTTAAACATCTTATTATACTCACAATTCTAAGACAATCATTCCAAATATCATTACATCATTTTGGGTATGCTAGGAGAGAACCTTATTTATGCCATGCTATATAGGTGTTTCATTGGATTGATAAGGGGTATCATGGGAGGTTTCACTCATAGAGAGGTGTTTGTGAAGTTGAATAGTGGGAAACGCACCATCGGTTTTCTATTATTGAGATCCTTATGGAGGAGTAGATAGTAATTAATAACATGGGTGTTGTTCTTGGATTAAAAGAATAGGGAATAGTAAATGTTTTGTTTGGTCACTATAGTAGGAATGATATTTCCATGTCCAGTTTTGAGGTTTGGTTTTTATTGGGGCATGGTCTATGAAAAATATGATTGGTTGTGAGTAAATAGTAATGATACTTCTATAGTGGGGATTACAATGAGTTTAATGAAAAGTCAAAATTATTTCATGATGTATCAGGATGTGTGGGTGTGGTTAGGCACTATATTAATGGTTTTTTATGATGGAAGGTGGTGGATAATCCTTTTCTAGGTTATATTCTCTCTATTTGATGAAGTATAAAGAAATTTTATTTTCATCTCTAGGTAATACAAAATGAGTTGAGCATGAGTTAATGGGCACGGTAGGTTAGAATGTGTGTTTGGAAGACAACTGAGGATTCTCGATGATGAGCAGGTTTATGGTGGGGAGGTTTTAGACACCTGGGTTTTTCATGGTTTTGAAATTTGAGCATATTTTTTGGATTTTTGTTTTTGAGCACTCAAGAGGGGTAAATGGCTATTTAGCCTAAAATTTGGTCTTGTATAATTTTTTAACCACTCCATTAGTCCTAGAATAGGGATTTTAAACTTGGATATGAGTTTGGTGGAATTTTTAGTTGTTCAATTTTTGGCAGAATATTTAATATTTAATTAATAAAATATTAAATTATTCATGCGGGCTCAGGTGGTGATATATTTTGAACGGATAATCAGATTGTGATTATGACTTCATGGTTGAGTCTAGAACAGTGGGCTTTTCCTATTCAAGGTAAAAAAAACTCACTTTGGGTTTTAGGAATTAGGACGTGTATTAAAATGGTAATTACTGAATTAATTAAATATATTAATTAAAATAGTCTCCCCCCATTTGGATTCCGAAGAATGGATGCAAAGTTGGAGGTCTCTCCCTACACATTAATATTGTAAAAAGAAGGAGAGGGAAATTTATAGACTTCATCCTTGGTGTATATCTTGACCTAATCGAGGTGCAGCAACTTTTAGGAGTAGATTTAGACCCAAATCTTTGGTGTTTATTTCACGTGGTAGGCCATTTATTATTTTTATGCCCTAAACTGAGTAGAATAGATGTTTAAAAGTCTTAAATACTCATTATTACTACTAAATAACCCATGAGGGTTTATTTGTGCTTAATAATGGTAAAATGGTTGTTTCGAGAGGTTCATAGGGGTTTCTCGTTAGGAAACCCCGACATCACGACATGTGGCTTAAAGAAAACAGGACATGTGTTCTTCCAATTCAGGGAGGATGAGAAGAATACTAAATGGTGTGCAGTTCATAGGACACATTATGTAGTGTCTCTCGGCATGTGTATTAGTACATGGATACATGAACCATGTACGGGGGACACATCCATGTAGGTTACATGGCCAGACCCCGTGTGGGTGACATGTTGTGTCTGAGCACATGTCCAGACAATCACACATGGACAGGCCATGTGAGGTACACTGGTAGGTACCTCGTGTAAGGTACATTCCATGAAAATGAATTACACATAGTGTACTTGGATTTTACATTCCATGTTTAGCTGGAGTGGGGTTATTTCAGTACATGATGTATGATCTTTTTTACAGGTTGTGTACTACTCTTTTATTACCCTTTTGAGGGTTTTGAATGATTTCACACCTCGGTGTTGGAAATGGACATGAGAAGAGTCCATTATGAGAATTTTTCCATGAAGGACATGATGGTGGGGTCCTTTCAACATATAAAGGTTTTCTAGATGGTTTTTTGGGACATTATATTTTATTAAAATGATTTCCTTGAGGTTTAGATTCAGAATCATCCAGTGGGTTAGGTTGTGAGAAATGTGGACCAATTGGGGGTTACAAGCTCAGTGGTTGGCCTTGACAGAGTATTCTGTGGTGAGTTGTTATAGTTTCCTTAGGTAGATCCTAAAAGGTGGGATCAAGTAGTATATGTCTAAGATCTTGGTTTTTCCCCTCATATCAGGACCACTGGCTATAGTTTAGAGTAGTTGACATTTAGATCCTATGTATGAGGATCATAGTGGTTGGAACCTTTAGGCATGGCTGAAATTGTAGGATAATAATTATGGTTAGGTGTCGTTGTGGTTTTGAGTTGAGACTAAGGGACTCTTGAGGATAACCATTTTGTTTTGGTTTCTATTTAAGTGATTATTAGATGTTTTGGTTGGATGTTGAGAAATCTTGTGTGGCATGGTCCTACTTTTGTATGTCTTGTTGAAACATTATTGATTATGGAAGAGTTTGGGACACTAAGGTTATATTGGGGATATTCTTATGAGAGGATTGGAATGATTTCTTGGATAAAATAGTGTAACACCTTTTAGGGTTTAGTTCACTTGATTTTTTTTAGGGTCAATTTGTTGACCTTCGGATGGGCTTGGGTGTTCGAACATCCCCTGTTGTTTTTTCACTTAGTTGACGATGTTGAGTTTGTTTTGAGAATATGAGTATATTGTGATATATTTGGGTTTCTACATAATGGAACCTTGTTCACTATTAAGGGTTGTGATGAATGAGAGAGATGGATAGACGATCCATGATTATGGTTCAAGATATCTATGATTACGATTTTTAGACAAAGACTCCATATCAGTATCGATAGTATATATATGGTTTGAGTGTATGATTGCTTTTTTGGGAATTTTGACTATATTATTAATTATAGTAGATGTGATATATCATTCATGTGGTTAGATACTAGATTGAGTCTCTAAGAAGTGATAGTATACTATACGTATTTTCTAGGAACAAATGATTTAGTAGGTGGTTTCGATGTCATACTGACACTCTAGGCACCATATTTTATGTATGGTTATGGGATGTTGTACTAATGCTTGACTCTCTATTGCACCATGGTTTTTGAGGGAACGACTTCCAATCCTAAACCTAACAGTATGAACATGGAGTTCTATATAGAGGTTTTTGTGGATGAATATGATGTTATGTGTCCTTGTTGGATTCATGGACTGATGCTCTGTGTTTTCAAACTTGTGACTAAGTTGTTGGGATGGTCATAAATTTCATAATAGATCCTGGTTGGGTAATTGGATTATGGATCCTTGTATGTAGACCAGTGACTATTCTGAATTATGGTCGGATTGTCAAACATAGCGTACCAGATCCAATATGAATACTTGGACTAACATACATGAATGTTCGAATTAATACATGGCCTAGGTCATAGATTAATGCTCCATGTACTATTTTTCATGATCCATGAGATAGATTATAGAATAATGGTTTGAGATTTGTAGTCTTGAACTGTGGGAAATGGGATAGTGTTGTTGAGGATCTAAGCATGAGATAACATTTGGGTCATGAGGACAAGGTATGGAATGACTTAGAGATGTATCCCAGTGACACACACTAGTAATGAGGAAGAGAAAATAGTATTTTAATTACCTAAGTATAGTATAGAAGTTGATCCTTGGTAGTCTCATGAAGAGGACTTCACGGAAAACTAGGTTGTCACTTTTTAAAGGTTTTATGAAAACAATTGGTTTTAATTAATTTTGAATAATGTGTGAGAAATAAGAAGATTGATTTTATCTATTTTAAACAAATCATAAAGATGGTAATCAGAGTGGGTTTGGATAGATACAGGGCTTTTCTATCATGGTTTCAAAAAAATCCCCATTTTCTTTCTTTATCTAGTTAGAGAGAGATTTTTCTACTAGGTCCTCTCTCCTCTATGGCCAAACGGCTGTGATGAGAAGATTCCTTATCCAAAACCATAGGTTTCTCTATCCTTCTTCCAATTTGTGTAGGATTGTACAAGGTTTTCATGATTAATTAGAGAAATACCTAACTAGAAAATTGTGTTCCCTAATAAACCAATATTCCACATGCAATAATACACATGTGCTAACGACCGTCGAGCACTCACCACCCGACCCTAATTTGTTCCACCGTATACATATTATAATTAGGTGGAGGGAGATGCAATCATCGACCAAAGAAATGTAAATTTATAGAATTAAAACCTAACACAACTGCATTCATAATTAAAATTTGAATTTATAATTAAAACCAGATTATGAAAGAGGAAGGGATCTTATTGAAGTACAAGAACTCAAGAAAGAACATTGGTCCAGCATCCCCCTTCTCGATCACTCAATGATACTACCCCTCTATGGATTGTGAAGTTGAGATGATATGGGATAGAGGATACATTATAATAAAAGAATGAAAATAAATGAATCTAAATTAGTTTGTCTTACAATGCTTCCCTCGCCGGTCGATTGGAATAATTGTGGATGGAATGGGATGACTTGAGAGGTGGGAGATCCACTTTTTTTAGGCATATATTTTCCTTCCCAAGTTAGATCGTTGTTTCCCCAATTAATGATCGAATAACGCCTTTCTCCCTTAATAAATGATCATTAAAATTTCCTTTTCTATCCACCCTCAAAATTTAAAATTATTTGAATTCTTGGTGAAGGAATTACGGCATTTTTACTACAAGAATTTATTCTGACTAGGTAGAATCTCCACATTTAATATATCACATGTTAGTGACCATGAAAATAGCATATTCACATGTTGGTTCCTTCATGAAAGATGTTTACAATTATCTTGGTCGGACACCCTCCAAATGTAAGTTTATTTTTCTACATCATGTACGAGTTATGATTTTTCTATTGGAGGTTTCTTTTTCTCAATGAAATTTTTAGGAAGCTTCCTTCAATTCGGTTTGTTCATCATCTGCAATAATGGATTCAAAAATCCAATAAATTTATTTTTTGAACGCTCTATTCAGTTCTCTTTAATATAAAAGTGTAATCACATCAATTAGATTAGTGTAGGCCTAGATGAGGTTTTATTACTATGGTGGGGTCTACGTACTCTGCCCGGAAAAATATTGAAATACATTAATTTTTTTAGGACACTACATGCTTGAATCGGCCCCGGGTCCAGTAAAGAAAAATTAAGAAAATAAATCAATGATTAGAACAAAATAATAATAACTCAATTTGGAATTACATTTTTAATTAAATAAAAAAAATACCCTTGATGTGATAATCTATCAAAAATCCAGATTTAAGAAACATTCCATTTTTATGCCAACACACTCCAAAAATATTAAAATCATGAAAATGAGCTCAAATTGATAAATTTAATGAGATTAAATCATTGAAATTTATATAATAAAATGATAAAAATATTATCTCTATCAATTCCCCCACACATAAACCATACTTTTCCTCATGCATGAAATCTCAACATTGAAAATATAAGGGCTCCATTATTTCCCATTTTTAAATTCCAAAGAAATAAAATCAAAAAAAATCAATGTAAAATCAAATTTTCAAATTCCACTTAAAATATCAATTTAATTTCCCAATTTTTAAAGAAATAATCAACTCAAGAATTTTACTTTTTCTTTTGAAAAATGATGGGGTTTTTCCTTTCATTCATAAATGATCATCAATTCATTATTATTAAAATTTCTATATCAGGATTTACCTCACGTGAATCGTTTCTCTCATCTATCATGATACAATTGAAGTGGAGTTATTCTCATATCATGAGAACATGTTCCTTATCCATAGGATTTTAAAAGAACTACATCACCCACTTTGTGAGGACAAAAGGCACATAAAATCATGAGGACTTTTAATAAAGGTTCAAATGACTATGTGGCTTAAGTTTGGTGGGAAAATGTTTAAAAACGTTTCAGGATAGAAAGAGGCAACTGAACTCTTAAGTACAATGCATGATAAATTCAAGTGAAAACACAGGATATTCATATCTCAATCCACATAGATAATGTGAAAAAAATACCACCCCTTTTTATGACATGACACATGATCCAAATAATGATCATAAGGAATGATATCATCCATGTTCTCCCCTTTTTTACAAAGCCCCTGAAAGGCTTAACTTTATTTTCTTTTTTTCCAATGGTTGAAGAGATGAAAATTGAATACAACAAATGAATGAAAATTAAATCCCTTAATTTTTTTAGTGGGATAGGAGTCATCAAAGAGAGTACAATGAGGAATTCAAGATCATCTCCAATTTTTCTTCATTTTTTAGGAGAAATTGATGAAACAAATAAAGCACAATTAAATGGTGACAGATGCCCAGTAATGTTATTCTCCACTGCCCAAAATATTTACACACACGTCACACCACCCATAAATGATACAAATACCAATGAACACGCATGAAAGGCTCGTCCCCCACACTCAAACTTGAAATATCCTTGAAAAAATAATAAAAGTGTTGGTAGGTAAGGAAAAATAATCTTGTAATGTGGCTTAAAACTATCAATAAATTCATGGATTCTATGGTCCAATGAAGGATAAATGTACAGGTGGATATTAAGAAAATATGTGGCTAGCCAAAGTAGTGCCTCAATCAATTTAAATGTGTTTTTTTCACAGTCATATCTTTAACATGTTTCATTAAATGTTCTGGTAGGAGACATGTACCACAATCACTCAAGAAATATGCTCAAGATAAAATATGAAATATTAAATCTAGAAATCCTCTCGAGAAAGGGAATAATTATTTGAAAAAATCAATCATGGAATGATTAATAATAACAAAACAATTCACATTAATTTCAGAAACTCAAATCATGAAATATAGTTTGGAAATTTCATCTACATGAATCAATTAATTCCTTCAAATCTTGAGTCTTTATATCAATATCCATGAATAATTTTAATCATCTAATTATCGATTTTACTCATTCAATTTCATTAACATTGAATTCTAAAACACGGCATCATTGGATTCCTAAGAAACACATGTCTTCTAGATAAGTAGAGTAAAATATGAATTCAATTATGGGAATGAAATTTAATTTAATTCACAAATCATGATTAGAGGGAAAAAAGTTAGGGAATTCAAATGATATTTAATGTAAAAGAAAACTCCATTTAGAAATAATTCTTCAGTCGGGTGGTGCTTGTCATGTTTATCCAGTTCTCTTTTAAAGCACATTCACAATGTGTGTTATGTTAAGTACCTTCCATTTTTTCCCCTTGACCATGGACTTGAAATATAAGTATGAAAAAAATGATTATATAGGACTATTCAATCAGGCTAGAATATGACTGAGGGTAAGGGTGGACTAAGGAAAAATCATGGGTTTCCTCCCGAAATCTCTTTTGATTAATGTCATTATCTCGACTCAAAATTTGATATATTTTTTCTGAAAAATCATTATAAATCCTAGACTATAATATTTCCTCCCCCACACTTAATTTATTCCTTGTACTCAAGGAATTTAAATTGATTTAACATGTATAAATATTTGAAAAATAATCATATAATGTAGTCAAATATAAAGGATAGGAATGACCAGATGGATTTTATTGATAAACATGTTTGAGAAGTCTGATCTCCTACACTGGCTCTTTCCTATTTCTTAATAAAGACGTGTTGTACCAACAAGAGTATGATTTGTGTCCATGGATACCACAACACAAATAAAACCCTTTAAATTTTGTTCTTCTGAGATGTTTTTTAATCTTTCCTGATATTTGTTTATTCCTTGTTGCAATATTAACCTCGCACTTTTTAAGGGGTTTTGGTGTCCTTTAAAAATTTATCTCTTCTCTTGATGCCAGATATTGACCATCAATTTTCTTTACCCACAAGAACATGGTTTTGTTTTCTACCTCCACACATTTAAATAACACAAGTTTCTCTTGAAATCGATTGCGTACATATTTACCTTTTTCTTATGATCTAATATTTCCATTGGTTTGAGAATATCATTTACATACCTCTTCATTGATAATGGGGTTTTCTCTAACCTTGTTCAACTCATGTTCTGTATCCAAGATTATGGAATGCTTCTCAACTAGTTCTTCTTCATTCTCAACAAGTTCCTTCTGAATATTTTTGGTAATATTTTCATGTTCAGCCTCCTTCAGTTTATACTACTTGATCTCAACATCTTATCCTAAATTTTATTCTCCATCCTCTTATCAAAAACTATCCATTAATTTTGAGGTTGTCTCTTCAAAATTTTTAGTTGGTTCTTTTCCTTCTTTGTGGTAGAATGCATTTAGTTAATGAACATGTGAGAGATTCTTCATGGATTCAAGTATGTTGAAATGCACTCGACTATCTCCAAGCTCCATTGAGAGTGTTCCCTAGTGCACATTAATGATGGTCTTTGCAGTATTTAAGAATGGTCTCTCCAAGATGATGGGTGAGTGTGATGAACTCCTATCTTCTTCCATTGTCAGCACATAAAAGTCAGTTGGGAAGAATAGATCTTTGCCTTTTACAAGAAAATATTCCTGAACACCTCCTAGGAAAACTATGGATCTGTTTGTGATCTGAACCACCACTCTAGTAGGATTTAATTTTCCAATATTCAAAGATATAAATACTGAGTGAATAATAACATTTATTGATATACCTAGATCACATAGTGTGTTAGAAAAATTTAAACAACCAATGGTGAGAGGAATAGAAAAATTACCTGGATCATGACATTTTTGTGGTATTAGTGGTGTTGTTAGGGCTGAAATACTTCATCAAAAGTTGATCCTTTAATTCCCATCTAACCTCCTTCTTTTAGTACACAACTCCTACAAATATTTTTTATACTTAGTGATTGTTCATATTGCCTCAAGTAGTGGGATGATAATCTCCACTTTCTAGAATGTTTCTTATATTTAATGTTGATTTTTTTCATCTTTTCCCTTCTTGTATTCAACTAATGTATATGGTAATGGTGTTTAGATATCCTGTGTCTCCCTTTGTTGTTTTTGCAAAGGCATTTCTGGTCTTTCCTTCCAAAACCTTGTTCCTTATCCCTTATTGTTAGGGTTTCTTTCTTCTGGATAGATGGGTAGATAATTAGAAGGTTTCTTGGAATCTTCAACCTCACATTGTTTACGTGGTCTAAGATCCTTCCCACTTTGGGTTATTATTGCACTGACATTATTCTTTTGATTTGGAACTATCTATGTTGGGATTTTACCCTGGTTCTTGGTTAGAACATCCATTAGGTTTTCAAACTGATCAGTTAGCTTTTCAATTTTTTCTTTCATTCTTAAAACTTTCATATTCAATTTTTGATCTTCATTTTTTGGTGTAATTGTGAATGGTTGCTCATAATTCTTTCACTAGAAAGGTGGAAGTTCAAATGTTTTTTTGTTGGTAGGACTACTTTTAAGGTTGTTAAAATGTTGTAGGGTTTTAATATTACTGTTGAAAAGGTGTCCAAGATTTATTTTGATGAAATCCATACCCTAGTTGGGTCCGAGATTTGAATTTTATTTACTGATAGGCTACAACAGAACATTTTTTCTCCTCCACTTCTAGGCATTGATCAGTGTAATGATAAGTAGAAGAGCATAAACTACATACCTGACATGGGCCTTGTTTTTCCTTCACTTGGTTCACAGAAATTTGTCTCATAACACTATTCATTTCCTTCAGTGTTGCTTCAAGTAAGTTTGAGGAAGAATCATAAGTTCTTACCTCATGGATTCCTCTATTAATCATACCTATAGTGCCAAACTGTTGTTAGTTTTGTGCAATCTTTTCAATAGGTCATCTAGCATCTACTGGTGGATTTTTAATCAAAGCTCCTCCAGATGATGCATCTAAAAAGTTTCGATCATTTTTTAGAAATACTTGATAGAAGAAATTGATAAAACAGTGTTCTTCCACATTCTGATGTGGATAGTTGGCGTAGATCTTCTTGAATCTCTCCTTGTACTCATAAAGTGTTTCACCAGTCGATTGGTGAATGTAATATTTCTCTTTTTAGATAGTTTTGCTCTAGGATGCAGGAAAAAACTTTTTCATGAAGCATCTATGAAGATATTCCCAATATTGGATTTCCCCTAGTTGTAGACTGTACAACCATTCCTTTGTTGATCTCTCAAGTTAGAAGGAGAATTCCCTCCACTTTACCAGTTCTTCTGCAATACCTCGAGGTCTGAAGCTGTAGCACACATTTGTAAATTCTTGGACATGTCTATTGGTTTATTCACCTGAAATATAGTGGAATTTAGGAATAATTTTAATCATTTTAATGTGCAATTAAAAATCATTTTCCACGTCACAGATAGCTAGTTTATTTTTTTGGTTAGAGAATTATGGTGCGCAAAGATCACGAAATCTTTGGTAGGGATTTCCATCCATTGGAGGTTCAGAGAGATCAGTAGATGTTTCACTTGAATCTATTAGGTGAATTTCTTCAAACTCTATTTTTAAATTTTTCTTTTTCAATTGGGTTATTATTCTCTCAATTTCTGGATCAAATTCAATTAAATTGTATTTGGAACTATGGGTTATTAAAAAGAAAAAAAATAAGGGTTTTAAGGAACAGCATCCCCAGAAATGGTTCCAAGTTTGACACACGCTAGTCATGATGTGTGGAAAAAATATTTTAATTACCTATGTATAGTATTGTAGTTGATCATAGGTAGTCTCTAGTAGAGGAGTCCACACAAAACAAGGTTGTAATGATTTAATGGTTTTATGAAAAAAATTGGTTTTAATTAATTTTAAATGATGTGTGAGAAATAAAAAGATTGATTTGATCCTTTTTAAATAAAGGATAAAGATGGTGATCGGGGTGGGTTTGGCTTGACACAGTGCTTTTCTATCATGGTTTCAAATTTTTTCCCCTTTTCTTTCTTTATCTAGTTAGAGAGAGATTTTTCTACAGAGTCATCTGTCCCCTTGGCCAAATGGTTATAATGAGAATATTTCTTATCCAAAACCTTATATTTCTCTATCCTTCTTCCAATGTGTGTAGGATTGTAAATGGTTTTCTTGATTAATTATAGCAATCCCTAACCAGGAATTGTTGTTCCTTAATAAACCAATATTCCACATGCAAGCATACACACGTGCTGACTACCATCGAGCATTCACCACCAGTCACTAATTTGTTTCACCATATACATATTAGAATTGGGGGGATAGAGATACGCCCATCTACCAAAGAAATATAAATTTACATAATTAAAACCTAACACAACCACATTCGAAATTTAAAACGAAATTTATAATTGAAACAAATTTATGAAAGAAGAATGGATCTTATTTAAGCACAGGAACTCAAGAAAGAACATCGGTCCAGCCTCCCCCATCCTGGTCACTCAATGATACTACCCCACCATGGATGGGGAAGTAGAGATGATGTGGGAGAGGGGATACATTGCAATAAAACAATGAAAATAAATTAATCTAAATAAGTCGATCATTCAATGCTTCCCTCGCTGGTCGATTGGAAGAATTGTGAATGGAATGGAATGACATGAAAGTTGGGAGATCCACTCTTTTTATTGGTATATTTTTTCCTTCCCAAGTTGGCGCGTTGTATCCCTAATTAATGTTCGAATAACACTTTTATCTCTTAAAGAAATATCTTCACCATTTCCTCTTCCATCCACCCTCAAAATTACAGAGTATTTGAACGCTTGGTGAGGGAGTTATGTTCTTTTGACTATAAGAATTTATTCTGGAAAGGAAGACTCTCCGCATATAACATATCACGTGTTAATGACCATTAAAACAGCATCTTAACATGTTGTATCCTTCCTGAAAGACGTTTATAATTGTATTGGTCGGACACCCTAAAAATTTCAATTTATTTTGAAACCTCGTATACGAGTTATGGTTTTCTATTGGCGGTTTTTTTTTGCTGGGAAAAATTTTCAGAAATATTCCTTCAATTTAGTTCATTAAATAGCCACAATAATGGATTTTGAACTCTATGAAATTTATTTTTTAAATGCTTCATTTAGTCATATGTCATCTATAAGTGTAATCGCATCAACTGGATGAGTGTAGGCCAATATGTACTTCTGTTACTTTAGTGGGATCTATGTTATCCACTCGGAAAAATCTAGAACGTCAATGATTTATTTAGGCCACTAGTTGCTTGAATCGGCCCCTATTCCAGAAAAGAAAAATTAAGCAAAAAAATTAATGTTTTGAACAAAAAAATTAATCTTTCAATTTGGAATTTTTTTAATGAAATGATTAAAATACCATTGATGTTATAATCTATCAAAAATCCAAATTTAAGAAACATTCAAATTTTAGCCCAACACACAGTAAAAATATTAAAATCATGAAAATATGATCAAATTAAAAATGTTCATAAGATTAAATCATTGAAAATTATATAATAAAATGATGAAAAAATTAGCTCTATCACTCAGATGATAGGTTCATTATAGGATGGGTCCCAACATTGGTCAGATTTCATTTTCATTTCCATGTATATGGATCCATGGGTAATTTTGGATTCAAGGTCATTGAGATGTGCTCATAGACACTCTAGATTTGGATGATGTTGGTATGGTCGATCGGGGTCTCGGACCTAAGGATCGACGGTTGTTTTATTTTTTTTAGTAATGTATTATCTAGGATGAGAATATTTCATGAGAATTTATTTATTACAATAGATTATAGGTTCACCATTTGGGGTGGCCTACCAAGATTTATTTCTCACCCCTATAAGTGCACCTTAGTGTGCATGATGACCTTATTTCAACTTTTAGGTTGAAAATGAAGACACGTTGGATAGGGAGAGGCATATGGTTTCATGGATAAGCAGGATGCTCATGTGGAGTTGACTGTTCGGGCAGGAGCAACTTGACAGGGTACTGAAGACCAGGTATGTGTTGTGACACAATGTTAGAAATAAGGCCTCTTGTATTTATTTTTTTATTTAATTTTATATATTATTTCATCTAAGTTATTGATCTAGGTTTTATGTATGGAATGGATTTTCGGTCCTTTGTTGTATTTGATTTTATTATAAAATGTATTAGTTTCCATTTATTTTATTCTTCTAATTTCTCTATAGTGTATGGTGCTTGTTTATTTACATCAGGTTTTGAATTTGGATATGAGGGTATAGTCTCACCATAGTTCCAATATTATACCCCCACTATTTTTTTCAGCCTCTAGTATATAAGTAGGTGTGCTTGAGGCCTTGTGGTGACCTAGCTCGAGGCACCGAATATAGTGGCTACCCAGTCGGGGATGTTACAAAAAGATAAATTTCTCTTGGATTGAACAAAATTTCATTCCAAAAACATAAAAATGGTTTAAGTGAGTTTTTTTAGGATTCATGTGTTATGTCTTTATAAAAAATATGGGTTTATAAAAATAGTATTAGTTGACATTATTTGTGTCTTCATCTCTATAAACTAAACAAAAACTTAATATCTTTATAAAATATATTTAAAACTAGAAATAATGGAATATATTGTGAAATTAATCACATGGAATCATTTTATTGGTGGAATCCTATTGATATCTTGTCTCACCCTATACGTACACCACATAGAGATTGTAGAAAATGTAGCTTTTGAAGGAATAGGTTCTTAAAAAGGGTAATATTTTAAAATACTTATTTTGGGTTTCTCAGGGGGAATATGATAGTGGAGATGTTGGTGGGTGACCATATGTCATGTAAATATTTCTAATATTATATTTTTTATATTATTTTTTTATTATTTCATTTTTGTATAATTCAATTTAGATTCCTTATATATTGGGTTTCACATTTGGTATGTGTATCTCTTTTACTTTTCAAGGATGTCTATTGGATGTTTACGTGTCGTTGTTCCTTGTTTGGTTTGTATCTAATTTTGGAATTACTAATTTTGTTTTTTATGGTATTACAATATGACAATTCACCCTGATGTTGTTCTAGTAGAATTATGACTATTTTTAATATTATTTATTGGAAAAAACTATTGTCTAGTGTGATTCTATGATTCCAAAGAACTGGATTCTATCATGCAGTAATTGATAATGCCCTTCTCTTCATGTTATAGGTTAGTTCAGGTTCTCATATTGGGATAATCCAAGGTTAGATCAAATAATAAAGTGGATGAAATAAAGAAAATAAAATGTTAGGTTTTGGGAAAGCATTTCTCACTCCATTAAAAGCGGAAATATGACACTAAAATACCATCAAAATAGAGAAGGATGAAGTTGAAACTATTGAAGTAATATCTATATAATTGGATGGAGGCTCATAGATATATTTGGAAAAATTAAAAGTAATGGGTTTTAATAATGGGTAAGATTTACTATCTTAAGAGTGATAGATATTGTTTTAGATTATGTAACCTAAACCCAAATATTTATCCAGATATTTCCTCAATAGTGATAATTTAAATAAAACATCCCCTTTTTTGGATTTCTCATTAAATTTCACTTTATTTTACTATTTTTCATATTATTTCGTTACTTATATAATTTTTTCATCTTTAATACTTTATATTTTATCTTTTTATAAATACCCCAGTATTTTTTTCTTTTTCACTACATCTTCTTTAGATTTTTTCTATTTTTCAAGGATGTATGGATCCTTCTCCACTTTTGTTGAGGGTGGGGGTATGGTGGATAAAGGTGTGGAGCATGATAAAAGAAATATCCTTATCTATAAAAATTGTTTGATTTCTATTCATCAATATATTAATATCTTTGATCAAATTCTAAATAGGGGAAATGGAAATAGGGGATGATGTGGGTGCTATTTTAGTGAGATGGTGGGTAACATATGTTATTGGTAAATGGGATGTTTGGGGTAGCATTAGGGATAATAGGTGTATATTATCTATAAAACATTATATCAATTCAATCATACTATCATAGGGTTCAAGATGATTACCATTATGGTCTTGTGAATCTATGGGAAAGGACCTCAAATAAAGATTTACATCATACTTCAGAGTATTAATTATCAGAGTCAAAATGGTATATTCTTATAGATCAATCAAGTAATTGACTTTTTCCTCATGTTTTTTGTAAAGACCCATAAATTTAAAGGGAAATTTTTTTCTAAATTTTCTTTGGGATTTTACGAGTATGCAGTTTCTGACGGCACCGGATTCTGAGGCCCGGTGTGCACAGAATCAATTTCCGAAGTTTAGCTCGGGAATGTTCAGTGAACGAACGAGCAGGTTTTCCTAACATTTGAACCGATACTTGGAATCGAAATATAAGGGTACCGATGGAACTGTAGTGCTGGTAATTGCTTAGGAACACCTTTTCTGTAGTAGCGTTTTCTCGGGAGTTGATGTTAACAGTGAAGTGGTTTAATTAAAGAGTGAAATAAAAAACGTGCTGCAATTTTATTTCTACTCTGTGTAATTATAAACTACGTATGGAAGTTGAGGTGGGGCCCAATAAATCCAAACTCCTCTTGATAGGATATTAGTGAGGTGGGACCCACACGAGACCCACCTTTTCAATTTCATCAACCTCACTTAAAATTGGCAACCCCACCCCCCCCCCCCCCATTAATTTGTATCTCCTCCACATTAAAATACATGCCAATAAAATGCCTCATTAATTGGACAATGCACGTTAATTAATTTGGTGAATTCATTTTGAATTTTGAATAGAGTTGGAATGAGTAATACAATAAGGCAAAGCCATATTTTATTATTGTTGAATTTTTGTGTGGAGATTTTTGGAGAGGAGAGCTCTGGTCTTGAAGAACTTCATCTTCTTCACGAAGAACGCAGAGTCTACGACAAAGAACTCCATCACCGCAAGGGGAGATCGTCGTGTCGTCTCCTCTCCTCTCTGCAGCCGGTGAGGGACAACTTCTTCGGAGAATGACAACGCGTTGTATCCTACATCGGGTGAACACCAACGATGCTTACGGAGCCTCATTCCGCGACGCCGTCTTCCACGATGTCATTTTTTCCGTGATGATCCTCGATCGATGACTTCTTCGAGGTAGGGATGTGTTTTTACGAAGTGTTAATTCTTTGTGTTCTTCGTTAAATATTTGGGATCCTGTTATCAATTTAACAGGAGGATGTCGGATCGCCCAAACATGGCCGATCCTCCTCCCCCTTTGTGGTTGTATTCGTTGTGGCTCGAATGAAGGCAGCACGGTACAACGACACAGTGCGAAAACAAGGAGAAACACGGCAAAGAAGCGCGGTGTCATCGCGCCATGTCGTTCAGGCCGAAAGAAGCCGCTTCATGAGTCGAGCCATGGAGGAGGGGAACGGCGCCGTCGTGCCGCGCCGCTGGACCACGAAGAGGCCGCGTCTGGAGGGCGGCTGCGGCGGATCAGGGGAGGAAAGCCGGAGCCGTCGCGCCAGTTAAACCAAGGATGCGGCGGGGCAAGAGAGGGCAGCCGGATTCGCCGGTCGCCGGTGCTCAAGAGGCAGGACAGGCTGGTCCAGCGCGGGACACTGGTCGGCCGTTATGGCCGGCCAGATCCAAAAAACTGGGGGTTTGAACCCCCGGTCAACGCAGCAAGGCAGACCCCCCACCCCCCACGGGTCCGTCGTCCAGTTCGAAGGGGGTGGCGGTTCCCTCGTTCCACGTTCACGCGGTGCGCGGTGCATACACTAGGCCGACCAGCCGCGCCGGGCTGGGCCGGCCTTTCTGGGCCGGGCTGCGCCCTGATGGGCCGGACCCGGACCCGGTTCGGGTCGACCTGGTTCGGGCCGACCCAGGGGGTCTTGGGTCGGATCGGTCCGGGCCCAAAACCCCCTAAAAATGGGAAGGTTCATTAAAATGCCCGTAAATTGGGCTACGTACCTCTGATCGATGCACCATCAGTTGAGATGTGATCCTTGGATCGATACGGTCTTTTTGGTATATTAAACTCATGGTTTTAAAGAATTTTGGGTACGGTCGGGTTGGTTCGAACACGAAACCAATCGGGCCCTCGGAGTGGAAACGCTTATAACTTCAGCTCCGGACGCCTTATTGACGTGTCGTCGACTTTTTTGGTTTCCTCTTAGTGAGACGGACCTTTTGGATTACTCCACTCGAGGTTTGGACATAGTTGGAGTATGGTCGGGTTGGTTTTGACTTAAAAACCAACCGGGCCCCTGGGACGAAAAGGCCAATAACTCTCAGACCAGGCGTCTGATTGACGCGCCGTCTGTCGTGTTGAGTTTCTATCGACGAGACAGAACTTTGGGATATATCAAATCCAGAATAAGTGTCATTTGATTTATCGACCCCTTGGCTCGTGGAGCGAACCCTCCAGGAAACGAGCATGCTGTGTGCGGGAACCCTAGAGCTGGCTGCGACTGCAGCGACGAGGACGACTGTACTGGGATCCTCTGTCGGTTCGGCAGCGATGACGACCGTACTGAAATCCTCTGTGGGTTTGATGGAGATGACTATTGTTCTTGTATCCTATTTGGGTCCGTAAATACGTGACTACTATTCTTTTATCTTACGTGGGTCCAGTAATATTTGACTTTGTACTTGTATCCTATGTGGGTCCGAAAGAGTGGCTAGTCTAGTATCCTATGTGGGTCCGACAGCTTAGCTGGTCTAGTATCCTACGTAGGTCCCAGCTAGATGAATCAGTGGCTACATCTGAGTATCTCTATCACCTTATAAAGAAGTATACCTATGT
Source organism: Viscum album (assembly GCA_963277665.1). NCBI lineage: Eukaryota > Viridiplantae > Streptophyta > Magnoliopsida > Santalales > Viscaceae > Viscum > Viscum album. The sequence continues at coordinate 46,946,485 of OY728143.1, read as the reverse complement.
GAGGTGAGTCTTGACTTTCAATCATTATCTTCGATATGATTGACTTGCTTCTTATATGGATTGGGTTGTGCTTTCAACTGTGGATTGGGTTGTGATTTCTTGGGTGGATTGGGTTGTTCTTTCCTGTGTGTATTGGGTTGTACTATCCTGTGTGGACGTGATCGAACATGGGCACGAACGTTGGAGCCAAACTGGAAATTCATGACTTAGGTATATATATGGTCATATACCTAAGTAGTTTTGGTTGTTACTTCGTGATTGTATCTTTCCTTGTGGATTATCATTTGTGGATTCTGGGAGACCTTCGGGGGTCTCGGGGACCCTAGTGAGTAGCATATACTGAGCCCTGCACGGGATATGCCCGCACTACGTTGTGTTGGATGCAGACGACGGACATCAATGATCGTGGTTGAGGCTTGTGGAGCAAGTCGGTGCCTAGAGGTGGACCACTGGGCGGGACGTACACAGAGCGGACGGCTGGACCAGAGGAGCTGAGGAGGCTATCTGTACCCACCCTTCAGGTGGGATTTCTAGTGGACGGCTCAGCATTGCGGTTTTACTTTTTAGTTGATGTACTTTATTTTCAGTTGTACTTTACTTTCAGTTTGGGTTTGTATTCTGGCCCACTTATTTTTTTCGCACTTACTATTATACCCAGTTTTACATAGTGTTTACTTCTGCTGGCTTACTCTATGGTGTTTGTTTATTTTATAAAGTCAATGCCTTCCCTTTTTTCGAGATTTACGCCTTGATGCTAGTCATCAACCCCTGGCCTATGGAACGTGGGCTTGGGGTAGTCACGGCACGGGTCCCGAAGACGGGTCGTGAGAAATTGGTATTAGAGGAGTTCGGTTCTATCGCAAAACTCAGAACTCTGATCTTTCTTCTATGTGAAGCAATAGTGTTAAGGGTATTGAGTGTGGTTTTTAGTCCAGGGATTCCATTGTTGGTGCGGCAACCGACGTATTCATACACCAGGACCCTGACTTCTGATTTCCGACTCAGTGCACGAAAACATTGTTTACAAGTGTGTTTCAAAAGTTTTCTTTGTTATTACTTTGTGTCATCTCACCAGGTATACTTTATTGACCGTGACACACCTATTTCTTTTAAGGATGGCCCCACGACGGAAGCTAGCTAGGGTTCAGAGCTTTGTACGAGACGACAGCCGACCGAGCGACGAGGCCTCAGTGCAAGGCTCTTTTACAGCGGCGGCACCGGCAGTACCTCTACCCGCCGAGCCACCGATGCCACCAGCCCCAGCCGCTGAGAGTGCATGTCACCTTAGTGCACTGCACGAGTTCCAGCGTCAAGGACCACCCAGGTTCCGTGGGGAGATGGACCCTCAGGTAGTCGAGGATTGGCTGGAGGCTGTAGTTTGAGTTTTCAGGTTAGTGGGGACACCATCTGACCTCATGGTGATCTTTGCTGCGAGCCTCCTGCACGCGGCAGCAGGCAGATGGTGGAGCCTGATGCTTTTGGTGCACGATGAGTCATCTCTCCTCTAGACGGACTTTGAGATCCTCCTCCGCTCAGAGTTCGTCACAGCCACCCTACGTGTAGTGGGAATTCAGGAGCTAATACAGTTGTGGCAGGGCAGCATGACGGTAGCCCAGTACTCGGCAAGATTTACCGATATCTCGCGCTATTCGACGGACATGGTACGGGACCCATTCTTCCAGGCCCAGACCTTCGAACAGGGGCTGAGGCATGAGATCAGGGCATCGATGATCTCCCTCATCATTCCGACGTAGGTAAGAGTACTGGAGTGAGCCCTTCTCATAGAGAGATTTCTTGTTGAGCCTACACCGGCAGCGAGACCTACCGTAGGGCGGCACGTAGCAGAGTCTTCTACAGCTGGAAGTCAACAGACATCACAGGGGTCCAGGCAGACTAGACCGGTGGGCGGACGACCTTAGGACACTGGCTCAGAAGTGCGGGGCACACGGCGCAGAGCCAGCCTTCCAAGGAGTAGACAGTGCTACGCATGTGGCGGGTAGGGCCACATGGCTCGTGACTACCCGACCCACCGTGCAGAGGAGCATCAGATGGTAGAGGGGCCACCCAGGCAGAGGTAGAGGGTCAACCATGGAGGTCCACAGAGAGCAGGCGGACGAGGCAGAGGAGCTGGCCGAGCAGCAGGTGGTGGGCGACGGGTTGAGGCTTTACCACCACCACCACCAGGAGGTCCACCTCGACCACAGGGATCTGGCGGGCAGAGGCAGGATCAGCTTCAGGCAGCGGAGGCCTACGACCATGGTGACCCAGAGATTATATGAGGTACTATTTGTGTCTACTCCACCCTTGCTTTAGTTCTTATAGACACACAAGCGAGTCATTATTTTATTGTCACTGCCCATGTTCGGAGCTCAGAGATTCCGACAGAGCCGTTGGCTCGATCCTTACGGCTAGAGACACTTACGGGAGTAGACTTGATGATTACGCACTGGTTCCGGCAGTGTGAGCTTACTCTAGGCGGCGAGAGCTTCGGCTGGGATCTTCTTGTAGCGGTGTCGAGGCCTTACGACGTCATCTTGGGCATGGATTGGTTATCTACATTCCATGCTCAGATCGACTGTATTAGGCGCAAGGTGCGTTGTGTCCGCACCGATGGGAGCAGGTTCACCTTCACCGGCGAGAAGGGAGCCTTGCCAGGGCAGGATGGACTCATGTAGAGGAGATGACAGTCGATCACTCATCAGTTGGCTAGCCTCATCCTAGGAGAGGTTGACGTGCGGAGTCCGAGTTTTCCTGTAGTGGTGGATCAGTATGAGGAAGTTTTTACTGACGACGTTCCAGGACTACCTCCTCACAGATAGGTAGACTTTTTTATTGACCAGTACCCTGGAATAGCCCTGATATCCACTCCAGAATATCTGATGGATCCCGCTAAGCTTCGAGAGCTATGGGTATAGCTAGAGGACTTACAGGGCAAGGGATTCATCTGACCTAGTGTTTCACCCTGGGCTTCCCTGATATTGTTCGCCAAGAAGGTGGACGGGAGCTTGCGACTGTGTATCGACTATCATCTCCTGAACCAGGTGACCGTGAGGAACAAGTATCTGCTAACGAGGATTGAAGACCTCTTCGATCAGCTCAAGAGAGCACAGTGGTTCTCGAAGATAGACCTCAGGTCAGGCTATCATCAGCTTAGAGTTTGAGACGAGGACGTGCAGAAGACGACATTCAGATGTCGGTATGGACACTATGAGTTCTTGGTTATGCCTTTCGGCATAACCAATGCGCTAGAAGTGTTTATGAGCTTCATGAACAGGATCTTTCAGCCTTACCTTGATCGATTTTTCATGGTCTTCATTGACGACATTTTGATATACTCGACCACTAAGGAGGAGCACGCCTACCACTTGAGGGTTGTACTGGACACACTCAGAGAGCACCAGCTTTATGGTAATCTCTCGAAGTGTCAGTTCTGGATACGTGAGGTCTACTTCATGGGACACGTCATATCTGAGGTGGAATTTACGGTGGATCCTATGAAGATCGAGTCAGTTCTAGCTTGGGATCCACCCAGGAGCATGACGTAGGTGCGGAGTTTCCTTGGTTTGGCTGGATACTACCGGAGGTTTGTGCCAGACTTCTCCAGAGTTGTGGAACCACTTTCATCTTTGAAGAAGAAGGGAAAACCCTTTTTGTGGTTAGATAGATGTTATAAGAGCTTCCAAGAGCTGACACAAAGATTGAACAATGCACCCATCTTGAGGCTACTGGAGGAGGGAGTAGGGTACGTAGTCTACTGCGATGCATCAGGGACCGGACTCGGGTGTGTCCTGATGCAGGAGAGGGTAGTGATAACCTATGGATCATGAAAGTTGAGGCAGCATAAGAAGAACTACGCTACCTATGACCTAGAGTCAGCATCAGTGGTCTTCGCTCTGATAATGTGGTTGCACTATCTGATGGGTGAGCGCTTTACAGTCTATTCTGACCACCAGAGTCTCAGGTACATCTTCTCGCTGAAGGACCTGAACCTGAGATAGCGGTGATGGCTCGATTTCCTCTAAGACTATGACTTTGAGATAGTCTATACTCCTGGAAAGGGGAACATAGTAGCTGATACTCTCAGCATGAGGACGGGCATTCATCTACTTGGGGAGCCGACAGAGCAGCTAGCCATTTTGCAGATATCCTTCATGGATAGAGATGGAGCATCCTTTCTTCAGTCACTCACAGTCACTCCTCCACTTCTTCAGCGGGTCAGAGAGGCACAATGTGGGGACGTTGACTGTGAGACGTGGCGTGAACAGATATCCTCAGTATAGGCACCTGATGGATTCTCTATGGGAGGAGAGCACGTCGTCCTTTTCATAGGACGTACCATGGTACCATCTACTTTATAGGAGGAGGTGTTGAGGGAGTTTCACCCTTCCCCTATAGCGGTACATCCAGGAGTGGAGAAGATGTACCAGGATCTCAGACGACAGCACTGGTGGATGGGTATGAAGAAGGTTGTAGCAGATTTCATTTCTCGATACCTCACCTGCCAGTAGGTGAAGGCGGAGCACCAGGTACCAGTCGGCTTGGTACAGCCCTTGGTGGTCCCGGAGTGGAAGTGGGACGGGATATATATGGATTTCATGACTGGACTTCCATGTATATCTAGAGTTCATGACTCCATTTGGTTGATTGTCGACCGAATCACCAAGTCGACCGACTCACCAAGTCGGGCCGACACAGGGGGTCTCGGGTTGGGTCAGTCCGGGCCCCAAACCCCATAAAACAGGCAGGTTCGTTAAAACGCCCATAACATAGGCTAAAGACCTCTAATCGATGCACCATCAATTGCAATGTGATCCTTGGATCGAGACGGTCATTTCAGTATATTACAATCAAGGTTTCAAAGAACTTTGGGTGCGGCTGGGTTGGTTCGAACACGAAACCAACCGGGCCCTTGGAGTAGAAACGCTTATAACTTGAGCTCCAGACGTCCGATTGATGTGCTGTCGACTTTGTTGGTTTCCTCTTAGTGATATGGACCTTTTGGATTACTCCGATTAGGGTTTGGACACATTTGGAGTATGGTCGGGTTGGTTTTGACTTAAAAACTCATCGGGCCCCTGGGACGAAAAGGCCAATAACTCTCAGACCGGGCGTCTGATTGACGCACCATCTGTCATGTTGAGTTCTTATCGACGAGATGGAACTTTGGGATACATCAACTACGGACTATGTGTCAGTTGAGGTATCGACCCCTTGGCTCGTGGAGTGGACCCTCCCGGAAACGAGCATGTTGTGTGCGGGAACCCTAGAGCTGGCTGCGACTGCGACGACGATGATGACTGCACTGGGATCCTCTATGGGTTCGGCAGTGACGACGACCTTACTGAAATCCTCCATGGGTTCAACGGCGATGGATACTATTCTTGTATCCTATGTGGGTCGGGAAATACGTGACTACTATTCTTGTATCCTACGTGGGTCTGGTAGTATTTGACTCTGTACTTGTATCCTACATGGGCCTGACAGAGTGGCTGGTCTAGTATCGTATGTGGGTCTGATAGCTTAGCTGGTCTAGTATCCTATGTGGGTCCTAGATAGATGAATCAGTGGCTACATCTGATCATCTCTATCACCTTATGAATAAGTATACTTGTGTGAGCTGAGTCTTGAATTTCAATCATTATCATCGATATGATTGACTTGCTTCCTATGTGGATTGGGTTGTGCTTTCCTTTGTAGATTGGGTTGTGCTTTCCTGTATGGATTGGGTTGTGCTTTCCTGTGTGGATTGGGTTGTACTATCTTGTGTGGATGTGATAGAACTTGGGCTCAGACGTTGGAGCCGAACTGGAAATTGATGACTTGGGTATATGTATGGGAATATACCTAAGTAGTGTTGGTTGTTACTTCGTGACTGTATCATTCCTTTTGGATTATCCTTTGTGGATTCTGGGAGACCTTCGAGGGTCTCGGGGTCCCTACTGAGTAGCGTATACTCACCCTTGCAAGGGTTATTACCACACTACATTGTGTTGGATGCAGATGACGGACAGTGCTGATCATTGTTGAGGCTTGTGGAGCAAGTCGGTACCTGGATGTGGACCACTGGGTGGGACGTACACAGAGCGGACGGCTGGACCAGAGGAGCTGAGGAGGATATATGTACCCGCCCTTCAGGTGGTATTTCTAGTGGACGGCTTGGGGTTGCTGTTTTACTTTTCAGTTGTTGTACTTTCTTTTCAGTTGTACTTTTCTTTCAGTTTGGGTTTCTATTCTGCCCACTTATTTTTTTTCGCACTTACTATTGTACCCAGTTTTACATAGTGTTTACTTCTTCTGGCTTACTCTGTGTTGTTTGTTTATTTTATAAAGGCTATGTATTCCCTTTTTGTTGGGATTTATGCCTTGGTGCTAGTCGGCAGCCCCTGGACTTTGGAAGGCGGGCTTGGGGTAGTCACGGCACAGGTCCCGAGGACAGGTCGTGACATTTTTTCCATATTTTTCTCAATAGAATATAGATATTTTCGCTGTGGGAAATGCTAAAAAATGTCACTACAAGAGTTCTTAAATATACTAAAAGAAGGTACATGATTCTAACCTTCTCAGTTAATAAGTATTATGACAACTCCTCTAAGCTCAATTCACTTTCCCACATTAATCAAAGTTCCTTCAATATAGAGAGTTGGTAGATCCCGGTGTTGGGCCTTACCTGTAACGACCCAAAGTTTCATTAATGGAAAATCCTTCTTGATCCAGTTAAATGCTTCTTTATGAAATTTTTTTTTATAAGATTTCAACTTCTTTAGTTTAACGTTAAGATTTGTGAGTGTTACTTTTTTAGCCGTTGAGCAGTGATCATCATAGTAGTATAAATAAAAGGCTTTAACGAACCCATTTCTACTCAGACAAAGGAAGCGATGGCATCATCCAGTAGAATTTCCCCTTACGAAGCCCATTTGTCAGAGCTTGGAAAAGAGGTGGCATCTTTGGGCTTTTCCCTTGACCAAGCCCAAGCTGAGCTTCATCAAGTCAAGCTCGAACGTGATTGTCTATGGGAAAAGTGGAAGTTGATTGAAATTACCACTCGAGCGATGTTATCCGAGCCGCCCCAAGAGTCTGTCACCATCGCGCACCTTACCCTTAGGTCTTATGCGACTATTTTAAGGGGGTTATGTAACAAATAAGTAGCACCATGTTCATGTACATTATTTTTTTGTATATAATAATGAATATAATTTCTAGTCATTTTTGATACATTGCAATTAGTTTTTAAAGTACAAATGGTGTTTTTAGTTATTATTTAATTAAGAATTATATTTTATTAAATTAAAGGATTTTTTGAATTAAATAATATTTTAATAAAATATTATTATTAATATTAAATTAATTTTTTATTAAGTATAAATGATCTTATAATTTTATGAATGCAATTAAAATTTTTATTAAGGTTTGAAAGCCATTTCTGTCAAAACCCGTGATTTTTTTTATAAATGTCGGTTTTTATTTTAAAAGTGAAAATTCACATATTTAGAAAATTATTTAGATAAAATAAATATTATTTTTGGAATCAGGACGTCGAAATTATCCAATGGTGAATTTTTCATAATTTTCTGAGACAGTCAAATTTTTGGGTAAAAATTAAATACCATTTAAATATATAATGTGTTTTATGACATCATAATGACCCAATGGTGATGTAATAAAATAATATAATCCTTATTTTCGGCCAATATATGTTTTATCATTAAAATAATGAGGTTTTGGGTTTGTTTGACTTACTTTTCAAAGCATTAATGGAGCCCTTAAGACTTATTCAACACTTTGCCTTTTTAAATTAATTTCCATGGGAGTGTGACTCACCTCCACATAATAAACCCTAATTTTTTAATAAGTTCGGACCTTTGCCTTGTAAAATATTGTTTTCCTCTTTCCTTTTCCAGAAACAATGGGCAAATACCATGGGATGGTTTGTGGTTTGGATTATTTTCATATAAGGGGTCCCAAACCTAAATAATAAAGAATTCCCTCACCTTTCCTATATAAACCCACCCAAGCTCCCACTTCCTCCTCACTAAAATCCCTTGGAGTTCGTCCAACCTCTACCCTACTCTCTCTAGAATCCTCTCAAGGTTCCCCAAGCTCCCAAGAAGCCTCTCACAAGCCTCTCTCTAGCCTTTGGAAGCACACTTCCAAGTAAGGGTTTTTTCTTCCTTTCTCATTTTTGTCAATTTTCTTTAAGTTGTATTGCCCTTTTAATTTCAATTATGAATGTTGGGGTATGGTTTCTCATCTATCCCATACTTCCATCTTATTGTTTTAATGATGGGAGACCCCTTTCTCTCTCATTAAAATCCTCCCATGTACACATGTTACTATGCCGAAATTCCGAAAGAAACCTTTTCTCCTCTTTTATATTCAAGCAATACTTTTGTATCATGAATCTAAATTCCTTTTCAATTGTTGGGAAATGTTTATATATGACCTCCTTACTGTCCATTACATGTAAATATGACGAGGAACCCCTTTCTCTCTCATCATCCTTTTTTATGAGTTCTTATGTCACGTCGTTACGCTGCCGAAATCACACCGATTTTCTAAGCCAATGTCATTGTGTAGTGAATACCATGCCCATTTCTCCATCAAGGGTATTCAACTTTATGCACATTTACTTATTGATTGGAATGTTTCATTAATGAATTACAAATTCCTTTATCATGGAATAAATGATTATGTTTTATGAATCCATGTTTTATGATCCATGTGGCACACTTATGCATGAAATGAAATGTTTAAGAAGGGTGTTCCCTTATAGCACTCCAATGCATTGGGTAAAGTATAGTATCAGGATACGTCATGTGCAATGAGTGTTTACTCATGCTAATTCAAGTGCAATTAGGGTTTACTCGTGCTTCATGTGCAATGAGGGTTTACTCATGCTCCATGTGCAATGAGCCTTGGCTCATGCTAATTCAATGTTAAGTGTTGTTGCCACATTTCCATGTTATGATTATCAGGCTTTATCATGCCTTTATGTTCATGTTTCTCTTATGCTCTATTGATATTCCTATTTCCTAACATGTATTGTACTCCTCATGTTATTCATTGTGTACTCCCTTACTGGGCTTTATAGCTCACCCTTTTCTTATGCATGTCCTCCGGTTATCCCATGCAATGCTAAGTACGAAGGAATGTAGTGGTCATGTAAAGGAAGTTTTCAATAAAGATGTTGTATTTCAAGTTTAAAGTTTTTATGTAAAGATCCTAAGCCACAAAGACACTAAACCTATCGATCTTCTTTGTTGTATCAAGTGATGTTTTATGTAATAAATCATGTTTAAGTTGTAATAAAAAGCAAGGTTGTCATATTACCTAAATTATTAAAAGGTTTTATTAAGTATAAAACATTGAGGTATTAGGCCTACCATGTGAAAAAATGACCAACCATAATCATACTGTTTCTCTCAAATTCCATCCAATGAAAATATTGGATCAAAAATTGTATTTTATTGTGTGGAGATCCATCCATAATAAAATTAATTTTTAAAATATCTATCTGATTCAAAAACCCTTAGTTCTCCCATTGTGTATCCAAGACGTGGGGATGGCCTAGTGTATAACCCTTATTTTGAGATCCTCTAATAAGGAGATCTTAGATTTTAAAGGATTACATTGGGCTCATGGATATCTTATCAACTCTTTATATTGAATAAAATAAACATTCATTTAGGGATCTAATAATGGATTAAGTTATTTCTCCAAATATGAAAATAAATCTTTATTTATACCAACATTCCAAGTAATTTAGGTGATAAAAAACCTAAATTCAATTTATCCCATCATAAATAAAATTTTATAAGGATCACACGAATGATTTTCTAGGAACTCAAGAATGATATCCTAATGAAATTAATGTTTTAAATTTATAATTTATTATGAGTGTAATTTATTTAATTATTTTCTCCCTAAATGATCTTAAAAAACATGTTCAATGAAGAAGGGATAAAAACATATTGAACACTGCATGTTTCTTTTCCATTAACTTTAGAACATTCTAATCTCTAACCTTTATAATCGTTTTCCATTTTTGAAATATAGAAGGTTATGATGCTATAGAATCTATGGAATCATCCACAAGAGATGATGATGTGGTTGGTAAATTTATTGGGATATGTTGGGTGGTATTGTTAAATAATGAAGGTTTTTTTATGGGAATGTTGAATGTTAATTACATTATTTTTGGATTTTTTAATAGATGATTCAATTCATGGTTTATTAGTAAAATGGGATATCTTTGTAGGAGGGGTGGGGTGCCTTTACCACTCTTAGATATTCATGTGATGTAAAAACTCTAAGAAGTATATAATTCATATTTCTCTTGTAATTTGAAGATAAATCTGTGATAGTGAACAAAGGTAAAATTCGTGTTTAAAAAAAGCGGGGTGGATATTGAAATAGAATAGAACTGGATGTGGGGGAAGTTTAGGATCAAATGATCTATATTGAAAATATGGATGGGTTTAGAGAGGTTATGTGTTAAATTATGAAGGTGGCGATATAGTTCGATGTTAGAGGATAGTGTAGAGGAAGGTATTTGATGGAGTAAAGGGATAAATAATTCCAATTTTTAACACTCATAATATTTTTTATTATAGAAATAAAATAAATAAAAAATTATGATAATACCATGATTTTTTTGAAGAATTTATTTAAAAAATATGGTTATATGGGATGTTGTGGTGTGTCTGGGTTGGTCCTATTATAAAGGTATGATTTATGTGTCTATGTTGGAGTATAGGCACCATGAAATTTTTAAATAGACTATGAAATTTTTTGAATGAATCATTCCTAAATAAAAATAAAAAATTTAATCATGATATAGTGAAACTCATGGTTTGAAATGAAATATCAAGAGGTCAAGACCATGGTTTTATCCGGATTTAATATTTTTGTGGTATGGTTTATGTATATTCCAAAAGTGAAATTGTTTTGGAAAATGAGTGTGGCATAAGACGTCACCATACATTAGTTTAATAAGTATTATATGGGATAAAATAGTTAGTAAAATAGAATGATAAATACTATTTTAATTCTTTGTTATAATAAAAATTATATTTCACATGTAACTATAACATAGTGGTAATCTTGTGTTTTGAAAAAACTAATACATAAAATAGTTATGGTTAATAAATACATGGTTTATTCATTATTAACCATTTAAAGTGTGTGGGTGTAGATAATAAATTTGTAATATAGCAGTGGTGGTGGTCATGGTTCTGTGTTTTTATAGGTTAAGGGAAATGGGTAAGAGAGATTATTGGATTTCATTTATCATGGTTTATTTGGGCCTCATGTTAAGTATAAAAATGTAGACCAAGGATTATACATGATTTTTTAGAATGTAGGTATTTGGTTTTTATTAATAAAATGGATATGAAAATGGATAGGGAAGAGTTTTTCTAGTATATTTCTCAAATATATGGTTGAGGTAGATTTTAAATGAAATGATTGGTGTACACCTTGTTTATTGTGATCTCAAATTCTCTACATTATATTTTATAATTTTTCCCTCTATTTTTCTCTAAATTATACCACTACTTAAAAAAATCCACATAAAAATGTGGTCTTATAGGGATAAATATTAGGATATATCTTAATAAACATTACTAAATTACAAATCTACTAAGAAAACGTATTATCTAATTCCAAAAAAAATAGAAAATATTTTGTGTTTTTAGAATATGCCTATATTTCCTACCAACCATCTGTTCACCATTTAGAGTTGTGATCATTATCATTTGAACTTTATTGAGGGGTCATGCTCCCTTTAAATCTCGATGGCTCCAAGTGGACGTTTTTTATCATTATGAATGTCCCAGTCCATTGTGAAATCTAATTCCCCATAAATAATTCCCAATAAAACATAAATAATAGTTGAATTTCTCTATAAATTAATTCTATTATATTGAAATATCTACCATTTAATTTCCTTGTTTTTATTTTTAAATCCTTACATTCCCATATATATCTATTCCAATTTCCTCCATTTCATGTAGCTATTGCATTTTATTTATCCTGGATTTTTTGAAATCTGTATTGAACTTTCTCACATTATAATATAAAAAATAATTGATCTCCAATCACAATCTAAAGAGATTTCCACATATGAGAAGTAATTATTATGTACCAATTAACGTTTCTATGTTTATTTGGAATACTGAAAAATAATCATCAATCAACATTATAATATCCTTTTAACACAAGATTATTATTTTATATGATATTCAGTTTATCACTTAGTTATATAATTCAACTTTAATATTTGTTTATAGGTCATAAGGGTTGACTATATTATATTAAATTCCTTTTTTTAATAAATCTTCTAAATAAGTGATTGATGATGTGAGTTACTCTGTCTTTAATGAGTAATAGAAGCATTGAAAACTAATGAAAAATATTTTTTATTAAAAATTTGATGATAAAAAATAATTTTATTCTTTTATATTCTTTTATATTCTACCCATTTATACATATAATATACAAACACATGAATTTACATAGTATTGAAGTTATTCATTAAGGGTCTCATGAAATCAACTACACATACATCAAATACTTCAACATTGATAATTGAATTTTGATGTATTATATTGTTTTGTCAAATATTTTTGTTCCTTTGTTTTTTGCCACATCTCACATAATATCCTCCAAATATTTTGGTAGATTAAAACAAAATAATCCACTTTGAAAAATATAAATCCATATTCTATTAGATTCATAACATCCACCTATGGGTGATGAAATAAAAAATTCAATAACAATTAACCCGGGATTTGAGTATAGATCATTGAATAATTCTATCTCCTAAAAAATTAAATAATGAATGAAAATTTCAAAAGTAATATATTAAAAAATAATCTATTCCTTAATTGATAACTATTTTTATGTTATATGTTTTTTTATTCCAAATAATATTTTTTAGAAAACTAAGGATGAGAAAGTATATCAAAACGAAATAATTTCACATTTAGGAATCGATCATCAATATAAATATAATCTTCTTCGTATATATTTTTTTATTTTAACCTTGAAAAATAGTCAGCTAAAATATCCTATGAGACTGTTTAAACCTTGATTATGATATTATACTCTTATAGAAGAAATTCATTAGATTAACCATGGTTTCCTATCCATTTTATTGAGTAAATAGAAAAAAGAAGTATTATTTGTAAAAACTAATTCTTTGTAATATAAAAAATAGGATCTAAAGTTTAATAAGTAAAATACCACTATATGAAGAACTTCCTTTGTAGAAGTGTAATTTATTTGTTCAAAATTTAGATTTTTTATTTCAAAGTATATTTTTTGAAAAAATTAATCAATCCATTATACCAAAGTAAATCCCATGGTGAAATCACTTGCATCGCATTAATTAAAAAGTATCTTACTAATTTAGAGAGATTTTGATTAGGGTGGACTATATATTCATTTAAAAATGAAATGAGAGATAACATACAAGATTAATTTATGATGAATGAAACTTTTTTAAATAGTAGTCGGTTGAGTGGATGATCTATATTGGAAATATACCTAAACAATGATGGTTGAATCCTAGTCTTTTTATGATACTTTCACCAACAAGATTTCATTCTTATTAATTGATCTCAGGGATCATGATATTTTATAAATCTATGAATTGTGTCATACAAACTACTAAAATCTTATATCCTGATTATTATATATGAATAGTGTGGTATAATTTTCAAATTTTTATCTCTAATTCTCATACCCTAAATCTCATTTATGCTTAAATAACATCATTGATTAATATATCCCATTTTTACCCTTAAAAATAATCTGAGTTCACCCTTAATTATGTTTACTTTACCCAATCTAGGAAGAAACGGTTTAAGTAGGGTATGACTAAGAAGTACACTATGTGAGAAGAACTTTATGAGAAATTTTTAATATCTTTTAGGAAAAATATTAATATACATCTAGTTATAAAATAAAAATAATATATAAGTTTATAGGGTGATCATTTTTATGATATGTGTTGAATAAGTATCTAAAAGGATTTAATATTTATGTATATGATGTTTGGGACACCACATTTGGTATCATTGGTGGGTTTAGTTTTATATGGATATTGGGATTAGATAATTTTGATGAAAAACATGGGGATAAGTCTCAGTATAGCATACCATCCTAAAGATTTGGTAAAGTGGAAATTGTGTGGTTTTTATAGAAAATACATATAAAACTAGATATAGTAAAGTGGATTTAGTTATGTAATTGATGAAACTAGTGGTAAGAACATTGAAAGGGGTGGATTGAGTATTTACTCTGAAATTTCAAATGCTCGTTGAATTGATGAGGATGGAGGGTTTAATTAGAGATGGTATTTTTACAAATTTAAGCTTCAATAAAATTAACACAAGTAACATATTAGAGGTTCTTCCTTATAATTTTTTTAAAATAATATGCATGGAAATTTAGGAATGTAGACAAGCTACATAATATTTAAAATGTTCTTTCTCGTTGTGAGAATCTACATCTTTTCCATATCCACACTCATAGGTCTATGAAAATTATTTATAATGAAGAAGTGAATAAAACATTTGTTTATATCCTATTCGAAAAATTATATCCTTTGATAGGAATTTTTATATTGACTCTCATTAGTTTTAAAATTTTTCATACAAAATTTGTGCTAAAACACAAAATGTAATTGTTAGGTAAAAAACCGCCAAGGTAACATATTACAATATTTTTTGGATGATTGTGTTTGTTGAAAAAGAGGAAGTCCAATGTATGTTGTGGAGTCCTGATATATTTTTATGGTGGTATATTGAAAAATATCCAATATAAAGTAATGGATTACCTATAAGTGGAAACAAAAATTACATGCATAAGGTGCCACCTATTCCCAATGTTTGCCAAATTTTTAGGGTCCAAAATTTGGATTAAGGATAGAATTGTGAAAATTGGATTCCCTTGATAGACTTATTAAAATATTTAAAAGGCATGAGCTTCATGAATATGGGATTTGAAGAGGTTATTTCAAAAAGGATCAAAGAAATATGACAGTGATTTACACGACAACGATGATCATCGTGAATGACAAAGGTGAGGAGCATCGTGATTGGAGTATCACAGCGGCACAAAGAGTCTAAAGGTGATCTCTATGAAAAATGATGGGCATCGTGAATAGTGAATTTTTTAGAGTATCCCAAAAAATGGAGCATAATGATGAAAAATATAGAGAATCATGAAATGGTGATGATGTGGCCAGAAGATTCTGGATTTTGGGGAAATGCCTATAAATTTACCTCTAACACCTTCATAAAAAGTAGCAAGACTTAATGAAAATATTACAGGTCCAGAATCGTGAAGTTGGTTCATAAAGGTGGTTTTAGAAAGAGTTCCTTGTGAAGAATTTTGCGGAGGATAAAAAATCAAACCAAATGTTCTTATCATTGCAAAATTAAAGAAAATTGTGAATTTTAAGTAAGCTTCATGAAAGAAATGAGATTCGTGATGTCTAGTTGGGCTTCACGAAAGAGTTGTACTTTGTGAAGGATAAGTGAGCTTCATGAATAGAATGATCTTCATAAAGTCTATTTGGGTTTCATGAAAGAGGGAGATTCATGAAGGCATTATGCATCGTTAAAGGTGTTCAGAAGTAATTTCCCAATATATTAGTGGTAAAGTGGTATTCATTATTTGGATGAAAGTGAAACTTCAATAAAGAATCTGCTTACAATTGAGGATGTGTGAATTCATGAAAATGTAGGGGCCTACAACTCTATAAATAGTGAGTGGATCCCTTCCAAGAGCGGTGAGAAAAGGAATAGGAAGAAGGTGATCTTTTCCACCCACAGTGAGCTAGAAAAAGAGACTTATGGAGTGACCCTTGGGAAAGTAGTGAGCTAATCCGAGACCTTATAAAGGTACTGAGCCTAGGAATATAAGTGATCTATCCCAAACAAAAAAATTAGTGAGCCTTATTGTATTTGGTACATCGGCGCATTTCCATCGTATTCTACTTAGATGTATCCTAGTGAGTGTGAACTAAGTAAAAATTTGTGTGTTTGTCTTCCTACATTCATGCATTACATTCAAATCATAATCATCAGATAAAGAGGGAAATAATAAGATCAACAATAACACTTAAGTGAAAATAATGTGACTCTTATAATAAATAGGTCAATATCTAATGGGGTAGGAATAATTTTGAAAATAATATTCATACCCTGATTAACCCCCCCCCCCCACCCCTCAGGGTATCTAGGTCCCTTTTGGACATAAAAATTTGAGTCATTGGGTATGTTTCATTTATTATATTTTTTTACTCTAACTTGGTTCACTTGATTGTTGAAGTTAAATATTTAGTCTGTTATTATCTTGGTGTGCGATGGTAATGGGAAGAACTTAACATAAAAAAAAGTGTGGTGGAATTCATCACTATGGAAGTTTCTATGAAAAGAGTGTGATTTAGTTGAAGGAAACCAACAGCATACTAAATAAAGGCATGGATGAATCAGGTAGTAAAACTATTCACTCGTTCATTGATGAAAAAGTAATGAGTGAAAAACTTGATATTACAAGTTATGTTTTACTATTGATGATGAAGTAATTAAGAGAACACCAAAAGAAGAAGTTGTTCACAAATTAAAGGAATTAGATCTCAAACTGGATAAACAATATAAATACAAAAATATCCATATCCAAGTGTAGTAAAAATAAATTCAACAAGTTGAGAGGTTTACAGAAAATACTTCTATAAGTGGATACTCATCTGAGGGAGTAGAATGATTCGCAAGCTGAATAACTCCAAATCATGTCTACAAAGATAGAGAAAACCAAATCTCATGACAAAGGGAAGAATATAAAGAAATACATAACCTAAAAGCTAGGAATGATGATCTATTTACTCAGATATCTAAAATATTTTAGGAGAAACAAAGGCTTTAACCATATAATTCATGATATATTGATTCTATTGCAAAGGAAAAATTTAAAATAAAAGAGAAAATTGATGTTGTGGATAAGTTCACCCACGAATTGGAAGATGTGATGAGTTGTGATAAGAATATAAAGAGAGAAATTAATGTTAAACTTGAATCAAGTAATATGAATATTCAAAAAATTGGAGAATATCTAGAATTGGTTAAAAAAGAACTGGATAAATCTAATGTTAAAGGTAATCCAAAATTGAAGGACTATTTTCCTTTACTATTTTATTGTCCTTTGGTAGTTTAAATGAAATAAAAATAAAATATGTTATTTTTTAGGAAAAACAATAACATATATTCTCATCTCAAAGGTCATATAGTTTTCTAAAAACTGGTATTGGATATAATGAATCCTCTCACATGCATGACAATATAAGAGTTGTTAACAGTTCCAAAAATAGGGAAAATCTTATAGATACAGTAAACATACCAAAAGGGGGTTTTATGGGAAGTAATGAGAGCATGTGTTATTTTATGGGATTTATGGACATACATAATGTTTTTATTAAGAGGCCTTAAAATATATTTCATGCTATGAAGATAGAAATATTTCGAAATATGAGAATAAGAATAATATTTATGAGAAATATGAAGGAATAGTCTCTCAGAAGAAAGTATTCATGAAATTCTATTATTGTGGAAGAATGGTACACACCATGAGTATGTGTCAAGAAGTCGAGGAACTCAATGATAGAATAAAAACTCAAGATGTATCAACATCTCAACCGAGAAATTATGAAATGAGGAATTTTTTTAATGGGTGATATTTTATATATTCTAACCATGGGAATTCGACAAGACATTACAACAGGAATAAATCCGGTAAGGAAAAGAAAATCAAAAGGAGATCCCTTACTTGAGGGGTGTATAATGATAAATCCTACACTAAATTTTTTTTGACAAGTTGAAAAACAAGTTTAAAGTATCAAATAAAATAAAATAGGATCAAAAACAGGTGTATTAAGAACCTTTTCACTTACACTCATAATGAATATCATTGAAATATTGTGAATGAACTTGGAAGAAAAAGGGAGGATCTACTCCAGTTGTGAGTAAGATTAATGTACATTCAGCGTAGGACCCACCAGCAGCACAAACTAGTGTGGTGAATTGGATAACTGATAAAAGAAAAATGAATAAAGAATGTTTTGAAAAAATTTCATGTCATGTTCCATGGTATTATGTGAAGGAAATAGTGATATCCCTTTAATAGAGGTATGAGAAATGGAATATGATAAATAGAAATATCCCTATTCAAATAAAGAGTCATTAAAATAGAATATCAGTGGAGAATCAGATAATAAAATTTCTACAAATGGGTGTAAACCCCAAATTTAGAAAAAGTTCAAGACTAATGAATATAATTATCATAATAAGACTCAATATCTAGTTAAATAATACTTAGTCATATGGACGGATAGTGGAAGTTTTATAGATAGTTGGAACAAGCGCAAAAATAGTATAGTTCTTTACAAGAAAGTATCAAAGGGTGGATCTATTAGGATCAAACATAAACCTCATCTTGGGGATTTGTGAGGTACCCTTCTCCCTATGTGTATAAATTCTACTACATGATGATTCAAGGGTTTCAGGTGTTAGGTATATACAATCTAATGGGAAGTGGCATCAAAAGATGAAAAATGGTTATGTGATGTGATCTATAATTTTAACTAAATCAAATCAGTCCTAAGAAAAGAAAAAATAATATATAAGAATTAATTCAACGGATTTAATGGTTTATGGAATATTAAAATATATGGAAGTAATTGAGTGTAAAAGTCATTGATTGTGTTATTAACTTTATCTCTTGTTTCTTACACCAAGTTCTGATTTATTAGGCTTAGAGGCTCTATTAATGGCTCAATGAAATGTTCCACATGAGAATAAATAATGCGGGAGAAGAATAATGTTTCCCGATGTAAATAGTATGTTCAAAAATAATAAGAGTTACACATCATAGGGGGTCATTCAATATCATAATCAGATGAAAATTCTCAATGTGTTAAAAAGGATAAAAGTTTATTTTTTATGATATCAAGAAGACCAATTGAGGGAGAAGAATCAAAACTCCAATATTTCATGATTATATTCTTTCTAACAATATGTTATTAGCTAAATATTTTTAAGATACTAAGAAGATGTGAGAGAATGTTAGAAATAGTTCAACAAGAGTCTAGGAAAGTAATAGAAAGAAATGATGTCACTATAGTAGAGAATGATCAGAATATTCAACAATACAGTGAACAGTTTTATAATAATAGTTATAAGGAGGTAAGCCACTCAGGGGGAGTTTAAGTGGAAAATGATGACTCATAAGAAGATATCGATGATGAGAAGGAGGAAGCAGCTAGATATGAGAATTGGCTTTAGGATAAGAATGAAAATCTTGACAAAATATAAAATAATCATACATGGGAGATTGTTTCAAGGCCAATAGATAAAAATTTCATTCGGAATAAATGGGTCCTTCATAAAAAATGAATGGATATGGTGTATTAATTCAAAAAAAATCACAACTAGTGTGAAAATGTTACTCCCAAATAGAGGATATCAATGTGGATGATTAATTTTCACCTATTGAAAGGCTAGAGACAATCAGATTATTCTTGTCCATAGCATTGAAAAAATATCAATGTTTTCTAGATGGATGTCAAATCATCATTTTTTAATGGGTTTTAGAAAAAGAAGTTTACATTGAGAAGTCATATGGTTTTATCATTCAAAACAATGGGAACAAATTTTTTCATCTCAAGAAGGCATTATATGGTTTTAATCAGGCACAAAGAGCATGATATTCAAGACTAGATCACTTTTTGATGAAGCTCGGTTTCCTACATGGTGGATTTGATTATAATATATATCTTAAGAATGATAATAATAAATAGATGATGGTTTTAGTGACATAAGTAAAGAATGGATCATTCATTTCTAAATCTAAATATTCCACGGATGTTTTAGAAGATTTGTAATGGGTAATTCAAAGGAGGTGATGAATGTGGTAGCTATCAGAATAAAATGATCATGAGATGATGAAGTAAATGTAGTTAATTTTATTGAATACAGGTGAATAATTGGTAGTATACTATACTTGATAGAAACAAGACCAATTATATTTTCCCACAAACCAAGAAGTAGGGTATCAAAGCAACCCCAAAAAAATCCACATGTTTGCAGTGAAAAGAATACATTGATATATCAATGAAATGGTGGATTTCATTTTTATCGATAATGAAAATTTTCAAAATGATTTGTTAGGATATATAGATTCATATTGGGATGGTTCAACAAATGATAGAAAATTGACATTAGGTGGTTCATTTTATCTTGGCAGATTATGTATTTCTTGTCTAAGAAAGAAAAAATGTTTTATTTCATTGAGCACTATAGAATCTAAATATATTCCAACTACTCAAGCATGCACATTGTTGTTGTGGATGAATCATCATCTTGAGGATATATGATTTTAAGTGAAGTCTTTGATAAGAATCGATTGAGATAATTCAAGTTTTATAAATCCTAGGAGAAATAAAATCCATTCATAAAGTAAAAAAATAACATTGAAATCATGTATCATTTTATCAAGGGGAAGGTGGAGAAAGGGTTTCTCATGTTTGAGTATGTTCCTACAGACCTTTAGGCTGTACACATTCTGAAAAAGTCCCTACCCAATGAATCATTTGAACATTATTAACTGGCTATGGAAGTTCAGTAGACTCCCCACACTTGAAAAAGTGTGGATGTGTGACCCCATATCTTCAAGGTATGGTATATTTTTCCCTAATGTGATTATATTTGTTCTCTACCGTATTCCAAGCCATATAGGAGTGACCTTTGGGTTTATTAATAAAGGGGGAGAAAATATGGTAATTAAAAGGAAGAAAATTTACTAATGAAGACAGGGGAAAAGTATACCAGTAGAGTAGTTAGATAGGGTGTTTTAAAACTAATTTTTCTAAAGATAATCAATCAAACAAGATATATCATGAAAGAATAAATTCATGATGAAATCAGTTCAGTGGTTTTGGAATGAAGAGATTCATTGATGATATTTTCATGTTCCTCTTCTATCTCATGTTGAGCATGGATCTTGTGGGATTAGAGTGTGTTTTGAGTGAATCATTGATCACTATCTAAATTTCACTAAGTGAATATTGGTATAAGATTTAAGAAGCTTTAATTTGGTATCAAAATGTGGATATTTGTCATCAATCCCAAAGGGGGATATTTTTGGGAGTAACATTACATCATTTTTAGGTTGATTTTTTTGGTTGAAGAAGAAGTTTTACAGGGTGTGAATGGATTTCAAAGATATTTTTGACATGGTATGTTTAACAATATCCAATAAAAATTAATGGATTCCCAATAAGCAGAATATAAAATTTTGTACACAAGGTGATGTCGTTTTCCAGTGCTGGCCAAATTTTTGGGGTCCAAAATTTGAAGTGTAGATAGAATTTTGAAAATTGGATTACCTTTAAGGCCTTATGAAAATATGGAAAATGATTTATTTTCATGAATATGTGCTTCTTATTGGGTGTTTCAGAAAGGATCAAAGAAAGATGGTGGGGATCTATACGATAACGACGACCATCACAAACGGCAAAGGTGAGGAGCATTGTGGTGATGAAAAGATTTTGATGATGATATCTACAACAAATGATGGGTGCCATGAACCGATAATTTTTATAGAGCATAAAAAAAAGGGTGCCTCATGGTGGAAAAGAGGGATCGTCACAAAATGGTGATGACATGGATAAAAGGATCTAGAATCAGTGGAAACACCTATAAATAGGCCTCTACCCCCTTCAAAAAAAGTAATCAGACGTGAGAAAAATCATAAGGCTCTAGAATCACGAAGGAGATTCCAAAAGGTGTTTTGTTATGAATTCTCATGCGAATAAGTTCATGAAGGCTATAAAATCCAACTGAATGTTCTGAACATCATGAAAGTAAGAAAATTCATGAAGGTAAATTAATCTTCATGAAAGGAATGAGCTTCTAAAAGTATAGTTTAGCTTCACGAAATAGGTGTGCTTCAAAAAGGATAAGTGAGATTTATGAAAGGAAGGATCCTCATCAAGGCTATTTGAGCTTCATGAAAGAGGGAGCTTTGTAAAGGCATTTTGCATCAAAAAATGTATTCAGAAGGAATTGCCTAGTATATCTGTGGTAAAGTGGTTTTCATCAATTGGATGAAAGTGGGACATCAATAACACATCTACCTATAATTGAGGATTGTTAATTTATAAAAATGTAGGTACCTAGAAGTATATAAACTATGAGTGGATCCTCTCCAAGATAAGTGAACAAAGGAAGAGGAATATGGTGATCCCTTCCACCAGCAGTGATCCAGAGGAAGAGACTTAGGTGGTGAACCTTGGGAAAGTAGTGAGATGACCCTAAACCTTGTAAAGGTAGAAAGACTAGGCATAAAAGTGATCTAGCCTGAACATTATTTTGGTAGTGATCATTAGTGGATTTAGTATATCTGCACATTGTTAGTGTATGCTCCAGGAGTGGGTGAACCAAGTGAAAATTTGTTTGTCCATCTTCTTGATTTCCTGCATTAATTTCAAATAACAATTAACAATTAAGTGAAAACAATGTTACCCTTATAATAAGTATTTTAGATCCAAGGGAGAAAGAATAATTTTTAAATGAATATCTATACCCTAATTCACCCCCCCCCCCCCCCCCACAGTATCAAGGCCCCTCTAGACCTAACAGTAACTTAGAAATTTTCTGCTCTATAAAGGTCCACCCAGAATCTTTATCTAATGTGATTGCATCTGATGGGCCTATATCAATTATCCTCCATATGAAGAACCTTTTATTATACTGAACCATTTACAAAAATTATATTCATTTTTACTTCCAAACTTAATGCCTCAAAAAAATTGAAATTCTGTATGATATATAATTTTTTTCTCCTTTATCTAATCTTATAAAAAAAATTCTAATATTACAACTAAAAATTATGTCTATAAAACACTAACATGAAACTTAACTTAATTTAGAAATTCATTATGAAAATAGTTTGATACTACATTGAATACATGAATTCAGGAATAGAGACTATAAAAATGTAATTTTTAACTACAGTATATAGGTTCTACAAAAATAGAAAAGTTCGAGAACCTATAATGTTTTCCAACTCACAAAAATTCATAAATCTGAATTTTTCTGATATTGGAACTTCACTTGAGGGATAATCAAACCTTATTAAAAAAATTTTAGTTTTATCAAATCTTCTTGAATTCCACACAACTTTAAAATTATCAACATTTCTCAAATTAGAATATTAATGGTTATGCTAAAATATCTGTATTTAAATTGATTGTCTTGAACTTCTTTTTTTATTACTATATTAAGAATTATATTCATCTGTCTTATTCTGTTAAACAACTTGAAATACAAAACAAAAATTCAGTCGGGTCTATGTTTATCAGTTCCAACATTACAAATAAATTTTTTCTGATAGAAAAACTTCTGAAACATTAATTTAATGGAATTTCTTAAAAAAAATATTATATCATAGAAACTAATAACTGAAGCTTCAAAACTTCAAAAATATGACCTCCATTCTTCATAAATCATAATTTATTTACCCACGAAAGTAAAAAATATACCAAAAATTTTAAAAACTTTTCTTTAAACATTATTCTAAGCTGATTGATGATGGTTAACTACATTGTAACAGTGTCTAAAGACATCAGTTGTATGTGTCATCACAATCTGGTATCATATTTAATAGAAATGAAATTTTAAATGCCCAAAAACATACAATGTTATGAATATATTCTATTTTTTCTGTATTCCAGTGTCCAATAATAAAATTTAACTCTTCTATTTTTTCAAAAACTTTCTTCATACACTCAAGTATCTTCTGACAACTTCAAACTTATTCAAGATATTTATCAAGAAAAATTTTACTGGCAATATAATGATCTCTCCATTTTTTTTCACTCATATTATATTTTAATAAAATATATTCTTTAATTTATCTCACATTTATCTATAATGAAAATATTATCAAAATAGATCTTTTCACTTTTTAAAAACATTGGATTTGAATCCACTGATCCAGTTAGTCTCTTACATAAATCTAATTAGATCTGTCTAATAAGAAACATTGCAATATTAGAGATTATTATAAAAATATCTACCTTATAAAAATATCTACAAACAAATATCTTTGTCCTGTCACATTTTTCATGAAGAATTCAATTTTAACAAACTCGCGCCTTCTAAAAAAAATACATCTGAAGCTTTTATATAAATATTACATCCAATCAGCAGTAAGGTTTTACTTTATTGGACATCATAAACAAAACTCTATCTGAAGTTCTTCTTTCTGGTAATCTTTATCCAAATCTCTACATCTGAAACTACATCTGAAGCTCTACGTCAGAATTTGTGTCCAAAGCTTTGCGTTTCAAAAACTTCAAATTCCATTTCTTCAAAAATATTTTATCATGAAATTATTTGATGATGATTGGGAACATTTAAGAATGGTTTCATCATCATCATATTTAGGGATTTTGAAATTTTAAACTTTCTAACTTACTCATTTTCTTAGTTCTTTTCTCTAAAAACATTGTTACACTATCTACATCTTTAAATTGTAACTTTATTAACATGGTTTCCAATAAATTATCATTTCATGTTTTAAAAAACATGATTTAAAAAAAATTATTTTTCAACAAATGGAATAAATTTTTATAAAAACGTCATAAAAGATCTTCAATCTCCCTCTTTGGATTTGCTGAAAACATTTATTAAAAACATTTAACACTCATCATATTTCACATTAATACTTTTTTATAACTCGTTTTTGGGATAAATAAAATTTTTTAACTTTTACCAAAACATATATTTTCTCTAAATAGAGTGTCTTAACACAACAGTACAAGATAAAGTAATATTTCTAAAAAAATTCCAATTATCAATGATAACAAAATATGTGGCCAAGTTAAGATAAATTGCGCCTCACATTGATCTTATTCCCTTTTGTTACAATTTCTCACTCGAAAATTTTCCACTCCCTCGATATGGTTTACTACCCCATTTTTTGAAAACCACGTCTTCAAATTCATTATAGAAAAAAATGTATAAAATTATTACTACATTTTTACTTTATCTCCCCCTTTTTCCACAAAATTTTAATCATGGTGGGGCAGTTTTTCTTCATTATTTTAGGAATAAATATATAGACGATGAACATGAAGTTGCCGACTAAAATCGAAAAACCATTCTTTTGGAATTTATTTTGTGAAAATATTAGCAATATGATATTTTAAGGAAATACATTTCAACAACACATAAACAAGAGCTACTTTATCTTTTATGAAATGATACTTAATATCAATGTTATTTGATGTTGAGTGTTGTATAAGATTTTTATAAAGGTTAATGGTAATTTTATTATCACAAATTATCTTCAATGTTTTGAAAACATTAAATTTAAAATCATCCAACTAAACTTTCATCTTCAATATTTGAGTAAAATCTTGTGTAGCTACAACATATTCTGATTCTACTTAACTCAATGTCACTTATTTTTTTCTTACTATACTAGCTCACACAACATTATCCCATGAAAATGTTCCACCAAAGGTTTATTTTATATCATTTCAATATCTAGATCAATCAGTATTAGTATAACTATTAAATTTTATATCACAACTTCTTTTTTATAACATCCCATGTGAAGTTATTTCTTAAAAATATCTTAGTATTCTATTTCTCTTCCAAAATGTGGTATTATTTCAGATCTCTTTAATATCTTGTGAATAAAGTCATATCATAAACAATATCAGGTCTTGAGGGTGTAATATAAAACATACCTATTATCAAATTTTAAAACTATTTCCAATTCACAATTTTTTGAGTTTTATATTTACTCATCCTCATCCCAATTTAAATAGATGTATAAACTTATATAAATTCTCCCATACCAAAATTTTATAACAACTCACTAGCATACTTTTTTCGAGATAAAAAAAATGTATTTTTTTGGAATTTATGACTAGGAATAAAGTTAAATATCCTATCATTGAAATCCCAAATGTATTCTTGATTTCCTTCTAAAATTATATAATAACTTTTTATTCATCTTCAAAAAAAATTATATCATATATGTACACGATTACAATAAGTGTGATGGGGTTGAATTACTTCACGTATAATTTGTTATCAACTTTTCCTTCATAAAATTACAAAATTCTCAAAAAATCATATTTTGAATACCCAACATGTTGATATTATTTATACTCATACAAGTCTTTATTTAATTTTAAAACCATACTTCCATATTCATCAAGTATAAACCTACAAAGTTTTTCAATGTAAACTTCTTCATCAATCTAACCATTAAAGAAAAATAACATTAAAAATATCTGATAAACTTTGTAACTTCGATGTGCAGCCACTACTAGAAACATTTTTATACGTTCTAATATTGAAATTGGAAAAAAAATTATTTGCATTCTACACCTTCCACCTATGAATAACCTTTACAAACTAGTATTTGTTTGTTTTTTGAAACTTATTTGTGTCTATTAAAAATTTTTCTATACACCTATTTTGTGGTAATAACATTTTTATCTACCAATCAAGGAAAATGTTCCCACATTTCATTTTTCTCAATTTTATAGAAATATTTATTCATTTTATTCACCCATTATTTGTATTTTAATTCTCAAAATATTGATTCAAGTACAATCTATGAAGTTTGTGATATTGAATTTTATAATCTAAACCTTCTTCTAGTCTGAATTAGAGATTTCTGATATCCATGTATATTTTTAATTTCAACATATTTCTGTAAGGTATGAATTTTCAATGTTTTTACTAAAATATATATTTCCATATCACAAGATTCCTATGAGACCTGATATATCTATTTTGGCTCACATTCAAATTCATTGGAAATTGATCATTTCCCTTCCCCAATATTTTCAACCTCCATCCTTAAGAAAAATTTATTTCCAATAAATTCACCATCATTGGAATCCATCAACTTTTTTAAAAAAAAATCTACAATTTGTAACTTCTTTAATTTGTTGAATATACTAGAAAAGTTCCTTCTTTGGTTTATTCATCAAATTTCTAGTGATCCATATTTTTTATCTTTAGTAAACAAGGAATTCCAAAAACCTTAAAATATTTTAATGAAGGTGTTTTTATACTAAATTTTATAACGATTCATTATGGATTCCCACCTCATAAAACATTATATTATTATATTTAAAATAGTATTAACAGATTATCACTTGAAGATCATTGATTTTTTGTGTTCTACTAACACGATTCTTACAATTTCCACCAAACTTATTTTATTCATTTCCACTACTCTATTTTTTTATATAGTGTATATAGAACTAAATGGATTTTTTATTCCATACTTTTTTATATAATATTCAAAATCATTTCATATAAATTCTATACAATTATCTATTCTAAACTTCTTTATATAAACCTCCATCTCTATCAATATCACTTTAGAGAAATATGAACATTTATATATCCTCAAACTTGTGTTTCACAAACATGATGTTGAACATATAAGTGAAATAATTAATAAAATTGATCATGTAAAAATATCCTTTTTTTATTTATTTCAAAAAATTCCACAAATATCTAAATGAAAAAGTTCAATAAGTTAGGTAAATTGAATCTCAACTTTCTTATATATTTCACTAGTCATTTTCCCTTTCTAAAAAGTAAAACAAATATCATACTATCTGATTTTAAATTCTTTAAAATTTCATAAAATATAAACATTAGAAACGAATCATTCTTTTCTACTAAATATTTCCAAGCATATGATTCCACCATTTATTTTCATCTTCATAACTTAGATAACGAGAGTCACAATATTCTCTAATATGGAAAATATTTCTTCTACTTCTTTCTCCTTTGGTTACAAATTTTTCATCTTTAAAACCTTTTATGATAGAATAAAATTTTCTAAAGATTTATTCTTTACTATCATCACAAATTGGACTTGTACTACTAAATTTGTGTTTTATTACATCAAAAAAAGAACTTCCTCTGATTTAATCTTTTCAAATTCAATTTCTTACATTCCAATTCCTGTAATTTTTTTATCAAATATCATTACCAAAGGTAACTTATCCCCTATATTTATTTTCAAAATATTTTATGATTATAAAATCTCCTAAAATGTTTGAAGAATAGAAACTATCATTAATCTGAATATTTTTTATTTTATTTTCTTTTATGGTTGTATGAAACAATAAATATTCTTTCATAAACATTATTCTTTCCAGATTCCTTTTCTTTTCTTGTATCAGAACATTTACTTTGATGATTTTTTATATATTATTTAGCATGGGGACAACTTGATCACATATTCCATATACTTCTTCCTGACATTCAAATTTTTTTATTTTCAAATTTTTCTAACATCTTGATATTTCACTTTTCCAACATTCTGTATTTTAGAAAATTTGACCATTATCCTTTCACTATTGATTCCCCTGTATTTATAACTTCAAACGCGAAGTAAAAAATTATATCAATTTTTATACACCTTCTGCCCAAAGATTCCACAGTAATAGAAAAAACCATCAAATATTGGCTTTTTTAGAAGTATGATCTTTCTTTGTAGATATTTTATTGAGGTTCATAAATTCTTTCTTATCTAACATTCTCTGGGTGTGCCCCATATTTTTTATAGAGGGATTTTTTAATTTTTGTGAATATATTATATTTTTCACAAACTATAGAAAGAAAATTTAATGAAACACTTTTCGTATCACCTAAAATATTAGAAAAAACATATAAAACGTTATTTTTTGGAAGGTATAGATTTCACCTAAATAATGGAATGCTCTTTTTCTATAGCTTTAAATGATTATACTTTTACTTATGAAGCAATGATGAAATTTGTTTCAACATTATTAAGGAAATTTCATCCTTAAAGTGTTTTGACTGAGTTTTGTTAACTACATATTATTTAGATTCTAACTTCATATCGATGCCTACAACAATATTTACTTGTTTAGAAATTCTAAATTTGTAGCATAATATTTCTTGTATGTATTAATATTCATACTGGGAAACATATTTTTTTTTCTTCAACAACTTTTACACTATTTTATTCATCATTCTGATTTATTTCTTTGAGAGTTCTATTTTATCAAGACAAGTAACAAGTTATAATCTGAGCTGATGATCTCATTAAAACCCTCCCCCTCCTTCTTCTTCACTATTTATTCAATATTCCATTTTTATCAAAATTATCAAAAATGGTTCATATTTTATTAGCTTTCCTCTTCTAATGATTTTTTTATGAGGAGTTAGATTCTTTTTTATTTCGCATAATACTTCTTATTTTCCCAATGAACTTATTCATTCTACTAGTGTAATTGTTTTCTTCTTTAAATTTTTATCAATCATCTTCTATTGAGTTTTCTCTTTTAAAAAATATTCAAATTCACCAACTTTGTTTAGGGAAAATTCATTGAAAAATACCCAATTTTGCCACACTAAAAGAATTTGATTGTAGTTTTGACTCCATAATTTCTTTTTCCTCATCAATATTTCTTAGAGATAAGATACATTATTTCTCCATACAACTCATTATACTTCTTATGTTTAGAATCACAAGGATAAATATCTTTATCATTTTAAATTTTCATCATTATAATAACTTCAAACTCAATTTCATCTTTGATACACTTTTTCTATACTGTAGGTTTTGTAATTAAATATAAAATAAGGATGTTATTAAATTCATAAAGTGGAAAATCTTATTTATCTTATAATGCAATTATTTTTTTAATCAACTAGGTATTGAAAGTTTCTAATGAGTTTATTAAAAATTATATAATCCTCCAATATATCTTTTAAACCTATAATGTTGCAAAAAACTTCATTCACTCTACTGATGTACTCATAAATAGTTTCTTCATCTGTCATTTTTATGACTATAAACATGGTACACTAGATTTTTAACTTCTATTCCTTCACATTGTTATATATTTTGAAAATATATTAGATTTATTCCCATTTTATCTTCGCGGTTTTATGACCCAAAACCTTAAAATAATTTTTTTTGATAAATAAAAAAGGATAGAATTTATTTCCTTTCATTTAACTTAAATGTTTCCCTTTTCAGAATAAGTCATGGGATCATCTTTCCCAATGGGTGGAACCCAAATAGTTTCTGTATCTAAAAAATTCATGCCAAGAGATATGATATAGGGTATTGTTCTATTTTTCAATTCATGATACTATTTTCCACATAAAAAATAATTCCTATAATTTTTATGAAATTAATATTTTACATGATAAGGATTCAATAGGGGAACCTTCCCTATAATTCTTCTTGAAGTTCTTAAGGATCGTTGAATCACTAAGAGGGTGGGTGTGGAATCAGTGATTAGATTTTTACAAATTTAAACATTAATAAAATTAACCCCTAAAACTTGCTATAAATTTTACCTCATAAAATTTTGGTAAACTTATAAGAATGAAAATGTTGGAAAGTAAAAAAGGGACAAATATTTTACAAGATTTTTTCCCAATGTGAGAACCTGAATCCTTTTTATATCCACTCTCATGGGTCTATATAAATTCACTATAATGAATTTGTATATATAAATTTTGTGTCATCTCCCATTATAAAATTTATATATTTTAAGAGGAATTATTGTACTAAATCCCTTAAGTTTAAAAAAATTATTTTAAAATTTGAGATATAATAGAAAATGTAAATTTAAAACTTTATACACCACAAAAGTCCATCTAGAATCTTTGTTTGATGTTACTACATCCGATGGAACTATGCTTGATAGCCTCAGTATGATGAACCTTTTTTTTAATATTCCTTTTATAAAATATATATTCTTTCTAATTATAAAACTAATGACCTCACTAAATTCTTCTTGAAACTTTGTATGATTTATATGATTTGTTTCTCCTATATCTGGTGTTTTTAACATTTCACTATCTGGTCTTATGACCAAAAATTATGTTCAAAATAATTCAACATAAAACTCAACTTCAATTAAAAACTCACTCTGACATATATTTTATGCTACTTTTACTAATTTCCCACATGAAAAATGACTAGAACAATGTGGTTTTTCAATCCTATTTATAGGTTCTCTAGAAATAACAAAGTTGGGAAACCTATGATTTTTTTCTCTCACCCAAATTCATAAATACAGATTTATCATATATTTCAATATCACTTGAGAGATTATAAAACCTTATAAGCTATTCTATAGACTTTTACAATATTCTTGAATTCTCCAGAACTTCTTAATTCTTATATTTTCCCAAATTATACTATTTTAATGTTCTGCCAAAAGTTCGGTTTGGAAATTGAATTTCTGGAACTTCTCTATCCAAAACATTATCCAAAAATCTCTTCATGTATCTGGTTCTCTTAACCCACTTGAAATAAAAAAATGATTCAGTTGGGTATATGTTTCTTAGTTCAACCTTTTGATACCATTTTTCCCGTGAAAATTCATATAAATCATTCATTCAATTTACTTAATTATATAAAGATCATCTAATGGACTTCCTTAACTAGAGGTTTGAAATATCACAAAATTTAACTTCAGTCTTCCCCAATCAGATTTTCTTGAACCACTAAAGTAAAAAAAATCCTTCAAAATAGACAAATAAAACTTTTCACTATCTATTTCTCTAATCCAACAGAACATCGTTGACTACATTGTATCAACTTCTAAAGACATCAGATTCTTGCAATGTATCTATCTGGTAGCAACTTCAATAGATCTGAAACATTCCTTTTTTGAAAATCATTTCAACTATTCTTCATCCATTATAGTCAATCTATAATCCATTTTTCCAATAATAAACTTAAACTTTTCTCATTTTTCAATAAATTCCTTCATCTGTTGAAGTCTCTTCCCATTGCTTCAAACTTATTCGATATATTTATCTATAAAATTATGTCTATAACTCTGATTTTCTACCCCTTTTTTTAAAATGATATTATATTTGAATAAAAGTTCTTCTTGGATTTGTCTCAAATTATTCTAGACTAAAAATATCATAAAAACAAATCTTTTCACAATTCAAAAATATCAACTTTACATCATCTGATCTAGTCAGTCCACCACATCAATCTGATTAGATATTTCTAATAAAAAATATTTCAACATCAAATATTTTTATAAAAATAATAATTATTAGAATAAGTGAAATATATAATAATTTAGTTTTCATATTTTTCAAGAAATCAAAGATTTTCACAAAATAAAACTTTCTGACAAAAAATTCATCTAGAACTTCTTTCAAGAACGTTTGTCCAATCAGCAGCAAGGTACCACTTCATTGAACTTCGATAACTTCAATCTTCCATCTTTATTAAAGTTTATATTTTGAAATAAATTTTTATGGAAATATGATTCCATAATATTCAATATTGAACAAAACTTCATCTAAAGTTGTAATATTCAGTAATTGACATCTGAATCTTTAAGTCTAGAGTTGCATCAAAAGTTCTAAATCTGGAGTTGCATCTAAATATGGGAATCATATAAAATAAACTTCACATTCTTAAAAAAATTAGAACCTGAAATCATTTCATTATGTTTAGTAACATTGAAAAATAGTTTCATTATCATCTGATTTAGGGAGTTAAAAAGATGTTACTTTAAAATTTACTAATATTCTTTCTTATTTTTTGCAT
Source organism: Viscum album (assembly GCA_963277665.1). Taxonomy (NCBI): domain Eukaryota; kingdom Viridiplantae; phylum Streptophyta; class Magnoliopsida; order Santalales; family Viscaceae; genus Viscum; species Viscum album. The sequence continues at coordinate 46,913,812 of OY728143.1, read as the reverse complement.
ATACATTATAAAATTATGTACATCCCCACTTCCTACCATTATTAATATGATTTCTAGCAACTCATTGTTTTTTATTTTATAAAAAACACATCAACATAAGTTAGTTGTCAACAAATTCCAATCTTTATTTGAAAAAAAAAAACCCAAAGGATTTTCATACTCAGTCATCACTAATGAAAAATGAGTAGACATAGTATTAGAAACCTATTTAGGCACACCAGGGAGAAATGATTGGGTAAATTAACATTTTATTTATGAACAATAATACGTAATTATAATAGATAATGACCATGTGTAACATTTATAAACCTCATGTGTCATATATTGAAATGAGGGAGTCATACTTAGACTTCTTAAGATTGATTTTTCATGATTTTGTGATTTCTCAATATGATTATTGTTTCTCACATTATTCTTTTTTACTTTTATTCAGTAAATGGAACCTAGAATAATCATTTAAAAGTTAAAAGTGAAAAAAATGAAATTATTATCCTCCTAGTAAAATAAATTTTATAGGAGTTGGAATAAATAATTATATTTTAGAGCATATTAAAATTTCTGAAGTCATGAATCATATTGAGCATCTAAATGAGAAAAGGAGGAAAACACGTACTGTTGAGTATTTCATAATGAAAAATACTCCTTATTTAAGTAGTTCTAGATATCTAATAATTTTTTATCAATGTATGATTACCACTAAAAATATATTTTTTGTTCTACAGTTCCTAGACCATGAAAAAATTATTTGGGATATTTATTTTTTTTGAATGTGAATAAGATTGGTTCTTTAATCTCATCAAGAACATGAGGCAACCAAAAGAAATTGACTTTATAGTATGGGATGAGTTTAAGAGTTTATTTTTCAATAAATTCATTCCTCATATTCTTAATATGAAAATGGATAAGGAATTACTTTATAAAAATAAGTAAGATTATGGATTTATTAGTACATATGAGGAAAATTTTATAAGACATGATTTTATTCTTCTTGTATTATCATTGAACCCCACAGAAAGATTTATTTATTCTTCAATACTTTTTACCTCTGTATCTCCTAATCACATTGCCTCAATTCAATTTATTTTTTGGTACCCCTGTATTGTTTTCTCTAAATTAAATAATTTAAATATTATGGTTGATGTGAATAGATTAAAATCACAATAGAACATTATTTCTAAAGTGGGTTTTGAGAATAAAGTGGTGAAAGGTTACCTTAAAATATATTCTAGAACTATTAATATGTTATTGTATTCTGGTTCTACCCACTCATTCAAATTTGAAAATATTTATAATGGTATCACATTACCACCTCAGTGATTAGATGTTTAATTAAAAGTAACAACCCTTAAGGTTATTATTATCACATCACAAGTCTATGATACTTCTCTAATGGAATTTTATTGGAATTTATTTCATAAAAATCTTGTTATTCTCTAGCTAGTTTAATTTGATGTGATTTTGGAAATGAATTTTCCCACTCTATATAGAGACCATATCAATTTCCATGTAAGGGATATCATATTTCCTTTTTTTAATGAACTTAAGATCATTTATTAGTGTGAGAATTAATATGAGCTTCTAATGTAAATTACATACATTTTATAGGTCCTGATTTATATTCATAAGGGGTATTTGTCTTAGATGGGTGGGATAAACTCAATAACTTTTCTAAATATTTACCTAGTATTCATATAAATTTTATAGTTGGGTTTTCAATAGAACCCATACAAGGTGTTATTCCTATTTCTAATAATTCTTATATAATAGCCCTAGTTTAGTTATAAAAATCGAAGAAGAAAATGTAGGATAATATTGATAAGGGATTAATTCAACTAAGTGTGTCATTGTGGGGTTAACCTATTCTTTTTTTAAATAAGAGACATAGATTAATATTAATATGTGTTTACAATCAATAATATAAAAATATAATAATCAAGAATAAATATCCTCTACCTTATATTGATGATTTGGTTAATCAATTATGAGTATCTCAATACTTATCAAAGATACATCTTTATTCTAGATACTATAAATTTAGGTTCAAAAGTGAATACATACCTAACACATCCTTCTATATGAGGTATGAAAACTATAAATATATATTTATTCCATTTGGAATTATTAATCCCACTTATACCTTTGTGTATTTAATCAATAGAGTGTTTAGATATTACCTAGATCAATTTCTAGTAGTCCTTATTAATGATATTATTATATAATCTAGGAGTAAATAAGATAGTGAAGAATAATTGAGGATTGTGTTAAAAAAAACTTGGAAAAATGAGTTTATATTTCAAATTCCAAAAGTTTTAATTCAGGTAGCATAAAGTATCATTCCTGGGACATGTTATCATAATCAAGGCATAGATGGAAGTCATTCATCATTTTCCCACACCAACCACTATGACTTAGATCTGTTGTTTTCTTAGATTTACTATATATTATTGAAACTTTGTGAATAATTTATAATTTTTTTATAATATAATCCCCAAGTTAACATAAAAGGTACTTAAGTTCCCTTGGATGTAAAAATCTAAAGAAAATTTCAAGGATATGAATAGAATATTGGTTGGTGAAGTTATACTCAAATTACCCTACAGTAGATAAGGGTTTTATATTTTAGTGATGCTTAGAATAAGGTACTAGTAAGTTTTCATTTCTATAATTCTATATTGGATAGTATTCCTCTATTCAATTAAAGGCTCATGAGAAAATTGTCTAACGTATGACTTAGTAATTGTAGTGGTAATTGTTTCATTAAAGATATTAAATAATTTCTTTTATAGATAACTATGTGATATATATACAGATAAAAAAATAAATTTTATATTCACCCCAAATATAGAGACCCAATATGAACACACATACATAATACATTGATTTCATGTTATAGATAATATATCTCCCAAATAATTTCAAAACCTGAGGAATAAAAGGTTTAGTGTATTTGAGGAAAATATACATATGAAATCACTATAAACATTTCTCAATAATTTAACTCCACTCTACTCCCTTCTATAATTCCCATAGGTTATAACATTCATCATAACATAAGGAAATTAAATCATAAAAAAGGGGTGATATTGAATGCGCAGTACGGGAAAAAAATCACTAACATGTCATCAATGGTTAGATCATAAGAATTAAAGAAAACGTGAACCAAGAAGAAATATAGTATTAAAAAATATGGGACTATAATAGTTTTCCATCAGTTAGGATATAAGGGTAATTAATCTCCAGGTTATAACATGTTTCATATAAAAATATTTCATAAACATGATATAATAATTGGGTGCTATAAAGAAAAACATAAGTACATAACATAGAATTATCGAAAATGAATCATCATAAATATTAATAACATTGTTAATGTAGATAATATATATAATTTTAATTCTCAATCTTGTAAATTTATCTAATCTTCATCATGTTTAGGCTCAATATTGGGAATTTGGATATTCTGTATCATTTTCACACTCAATATTCTAAATATAGAAAATATGTATCGTGTTCACTCTTAATCTTGGTAACTTAGATAATTTTCATCATTTTCACGCTCATTCATTTGATCATAGATAATTTTAATCATGACCATTATTAATCTTTTTAATGTAGCTGGTATGCATTTTTTTCACACTCAATATATTTACCATATAAGGTATAATACCTTAACTAATGCATTTGAGGAAGATATAATAACCCACGAATTATCATCCACAAATGTGTTCTATAATACATTAATCATTAAACATATCATTAAAACCCATGATAAATAAAATGGGTTTTATTCATCATAACATAAGGAACCCAAGGAAAGGAAAATAGTTTTTGCAAAACATAAAGATGATATCAATAAATTGAACTCAGCCATATAAATGGTCGACACCCAAAACTTAATCCTGAAATATAACAATATAATAAGAAAAATTATAATTTCTTTCATAAAAAATAATTTAAAAAGAGATAAATACTTTAAAGATAGAGGGAAATTGTGGAATAATTTTAAAAGACTTTTCTAAGAAAATGGTTTTCTCTTGGTAATAAAATAATAACTTACAGTCACTTTGAAAAGTATTTTAAAAAAATTTAAAGGTAAAACAATTTTAAAACTTGTACATTTAATAATAATTTTAGATAATAAAGATATTAAATGAAATAAAGGTTATCAAAAATTATTGGGAAGAGGAGTATAAAACCCTTTATTTTGAAAGGATTTAAAAATATTTATAACATTTGAAATTAACCTTTTTGAAATCAAAAATCATAAAAGACAAACTAAAACATACTTTTAAAAATTAGAACATAGAAATATGAAGGTAAAATGTGATAAAACATAATTATTTTTCAAATTATGAAGAATAAAATAAGAGTGATGGAAAATTTCGGATGATCAATAATCCATTAAAAAAATCTAAAATACCCCTATAAAAATTTTCTTTTTACAAATAAAATAGAAACATAAAAAAGGAATAAGTTGGGTAAAACATGATTTCCCTATAAAAGAAGGTGGAAATACAACATAAAATCATAATAATATGGAATAATTATATTTTTAAATATTATAATTTAATTGAAGTGATTATGACTTGAGAAATGATTTAATTTAAGAAAACCCCTTATAGCTTAAAAACCTTCTAATAAAAATAAACATTAAAGGGAGAGAGAGTAGCGGGGATAAAGATATTGAAATAAAAGTTAAAATAATATGATTAAAGATAATTCATGATATCATAAATCTAACTATACATATACACCTCATTAATATTAATTTATGTGTATTAAATAAAATGTGTCTCAAAGAAGGAAATTTTAAGATAAACCCTTACATTGTTCCTAATTAATTTTCAACTTGAACCAAACATCTTGAATAATTAAATTTATTTTATTAATTATATAAAAAAGATATTTATTCATAACTATAAACATTTATAATCCTCATTTTTTATTATTCCATATATATATACATATATATATTTGTTATTTGTTACATATTTTCTCACACTAAGTATTTTATAACATTAACAATTTATACAAATTTTGTCAACGTGATGTTGATTTGATTTATTGAAATATTCATTATAAAAAGTTCATTAAAATTAATTTAAAGGAAAATTATAATTTTATTTTATTTTTTAATTTCCTTTAATTAGTGTTTAATTCAATATCATGGAAGATAGAATCAATAATAATCATATTTCAGTGATTCATAACCAAAAAAGGGTGTTTTATTAATTAATGAGTAAAATGTCCATATAACATTATCAGAACCAAAATAAAAGAATTATTCATATATTTTATTCATATTACAATTTTAATTAATTTATCATAGTCATCCAGGATATAAATTCCAAGAAATAATCTAGTTGGTGGTCAAACTGACAAAAACAAGAATATACATGATTAATGGATGATTATAAGGTTATTTTGTTGAAATTTAATTACCCTAATAAAATAGTGGTATCCTTAATTTTTATATCATATAATTATAAATTAATTATAATAATAATTAATTGATAAGAACACTTTAAATATTTTGAATCAAAGATTTTCCTCTTATAATACCTATTTTAAATGATTGAATTAACGGTGATTGTTTATTGATAATATCATTAATAAATTTTATAATTTATTATAAAAAACATTAATGATACCATAAAAATAATATTGATTAATTAAATCCATTATTGTAATAATTAATTATGGGTGGTGATGAAAAATGAATTTTATTACTCATGGGGGTAGTAGTCCTTATCTACGCACGAATGATGAATTATTTTTTTAATGGATTGGATGGGTGAATAGATAATGATTATAATCTAAATATATTAACATTATAGTATATAAATTATACTAATATAATTATATTAGTTTTATAAAAATAAATTTCAATGATGAAAATTAATAAGAAAATAAAATTATTTGATAAAACTCGTTTTGAGGGATGGAATTTTCCTTAGAATTCTCATTGGAAATGAAACTCATATGCGAACTGATGGTGACTAGAACCTGTTTAATGTGTGATAGGATTATATGGGGAATAAAATTTTGTATATTTAATAATATATTTTAAGGATTGGTGAGCCTTAAATTAGTGTTAGTGTTTCCCTTTTATAAGTGAATGGATGTGTAGACTTAAAAGTAACCATTTTATTTTCAATAATGTAATGATATTGTTCAAAGTTAAATGGATAAAAAAAAATAAAAAACTGGAATGGAAGTGTGTTTGGGTCAATATTATCCTCATACATTCATTTTGGACACAACATTGACTATTTTAGGTATATTCTTTTAACATTTTAACTTTTCCACCAATTTAATTTTATCATGGTAATTAATTTTATACCATTATAATTAATTTTAATGAGAAAAAATAAGATTATAAATTTTAACTAATTTTAAACTTCTAATTTTATATTTTTAAATCATTTTACAAGTAAATTTTTATTGTTTTTAAATTTAATTTTAAAATTAACACACAATTTAAATAAAAACTGTTTTTTTTTTGAAAAGTGAGTTATTAAATTAAAAATTTATATACAAGGTAAGAGTATAATTAATACTGATATTTATGACATGAATTTATTTATAATATAAAAAGAAAATGTGGGTGGGTTTTAAATCAATCCAAATCCTAATTTCATCATCAAAACCCTAAAATATAAGAAAACCCTAAAAAACATTTTTATTAAAGTAACATTTTAATTTTGTCTTTAAAACATTAAAAATTGGATTTATAAGTTTTAAGAATGTTTTAAAATGGATAATGTTTTTTATAAATAAATATTTTATTATTTAAAAGGTATTTTAGTCTTCTACGATACACATGTATAATGATAAAATAATAAAAATATATAATTTTCATAATATCATTTTTTTTAATCTAACATTTTTGTAAAAAAACAAAAAAAACTTACTAATAAAATTTTGATGTGATAAATTAAAAAAAATAAATCAAATTTAAATTCTTAATTTTTTAAATTTATCTCTCTAGAAAAATATATAATATAAATAAAAATTATTTTAATAAAAATAACCATTTCTCATTATGAGCTCATGTTAATTATTTATCTTCCAAAGGTAATCAATTTTAATGATTTACCATCATAGTGTTTAATATAACTTTTTTAATAATTTTCTTCTAATATGTTGTGTTTTTATTTATATTGGTTTTAGAATTTGATTCAATTTATAAAACATAACATCAATTTTACAATGTCTAAAATTTTGGGTCATTACATTCTCCCTACCCCCAAATAAATAATAACATTATAATTTTATTATCAATTATTAGTAAAAATAAATATGGTTTTATAAGATATGTACTTGACTTGTGATATAATTTAAATAGTTTTGTAAATAAACATAAGAAATATATCATTTTACTTTAGAATAGGTCAATACTAATATTGAGTTTTTCTCCATACATTTTAGTTAAATATCTCTCATGATAAGGAACCAAATTTCCAATAAAGGAATTATTTCTCCATGGGAGATCATAATCGTCCTCAGAATGATATATGATCATGAGTTTTTTTGAAATATGAAATGAAATTTCTATATTTTTCATTACTATAGATTCTATGTGGCATTTCTCAATACATTTTCAAAATCACATTAAATTTATCAAATATATGGATAATAATAATTTCATGAAGAATATTTCCAAAACCCCAAATTATGATACAATAATAATAATAATAGATAATATCAAATCTAAGGGTGTTATTTGATACTATAAGAAAACATCATAGGCCTACTCTTGTGACTATAACTATATCCCAATTAGATATCCACAAATCTAGAGTAGTGGGTGAGTGTATATTTTACCCTTCTTTTTCATGGCCTACTTTTAGTGGTTGGAATAGCATAGGATTTACCTTGTTTACATTATCCTAAATTATAGTTATATTTATCAACCTTGTTAGCCTATAGTAATTTTAGATAAAACTATATCAATCCTGACTCAATATATATCATTATTTATTCAACCTATGTTACATTAAACTGTGTTATCTTTTACCTCTCAACCCAATCCCTTATAGAGACTATGAAAACAATCCTTCATATATGTTCATAGAGAGTATATAATCAACCGAACATATTTACATGGATTTTATAGCTAAGTGCAGAGTCTTAGGCTTACTCTTTATTTATAAATGTGATGATTGATTCAATACTCAATCAAACATTTTGGGGTAATTACCCCTAAGTGAATTTTCACCATATCCTCATCCACTTTCAATTATCCAAATTGGGATATAATTTCTTGGATAGTCATATAATATCTACTTTATCAAAACTTCAAGATGTTATCCTATACATAGACATATACCATAGACTTATACATAGTGTTTTCACTAATGTTTTCTTAATATATTACCCAAAATAACTACATAATTCTTTAAAAATAAATAAATCCTTCATTGATAAAAACTATAGCATTCCCAGCTAATCATATATAAATAATACATTGATTCCATGTTTTAAATAATAAATCTCACAGATAGTCTCACAACCAAAGTCCCAAAAGGTTTAGTGTCTTTGAGGAATAGAAACATAAACAACAAAAGTGAACATATCTCTATAATAGAACTCCACTATACTCCCTTTTGGACTACCCTCAAGTTAAACATATCTTAATAACCTAGGGAAAGGAAGATATAATAATGGGGTGATCTTGAATTCTCACTATGGTAAAAGATACTCAACAATATTTCATGAAGTTTTGGATAATATTAATGATGTAAAACATGAATAAGGAATAAATATCTTATTAAAAGGAAAATGGAATAATAAGGGTTATTTTTAGTTTATGATGGATGGGAATAAAATCTCAGAAGAACAACAAGTACCCTGGAAAAAGAGTGTGGATTATTGTAAAACTAAAATAATTCTATAGAGAATATCATAAGAATATAACATATAATTATTTTATAGGGATAAGAATAGGTATTCATAACAGTGTATACATAGCTAGTCAACATTGTGTTCACACTCTATCCTGTGGTTGTAGCTCATATACATCATGTTCACACCCAATATTTTGTATATAGCTGATCCACATCATATTCACGCTCAAACCTATAAACTTAGCTAAAATGAATCATGCTCAAGATCAATCTCTTCAATTTAGCTAATATAAATTGCGTTCATTCTCAATATTTTAAGCGTAGATAATTTTCATTGTGTTCACACTTAATCTTGTGAGTGTAGCTATCTACATCATGTTCATTCTCAATATCTTTATCTCATGATGTATAAAACCTTAACCAATTATTGGAGGGTTATATAAGACCCCACTCATAATCATACATACATAGTTATTACATAATACCTCAATAATTCCACATTTCATAAAAAATAATGGGAAATAAAATGGGTGTCATTCATCACATCATAAATAATCCATGGAAATAAAAATGGGTTTCAAAACACTTCAAAATGATACCACTGAAATTTCACTCAAGAATATAAATGATATATTCCCAAAAGTCAAACACCTCAAAATGATATTTTTTAATAATATTTAGAATTTTTTTCATTGAAAAAAATTCCAAATAAAAACCCTTTTTAGATAAATATGGAAATGGTAATGGAATCATAATTAAAATTTCTAGAAAACGTTTTTATCTATGGTGTCAAAAAAGAAGTTATAAAAACTTTAAAAAGACATATTTTTCCTAAAGGTGTTGTGGAAAAAAATGAAAAATATTAATTATAAAAATAATTTTCAATAGTATATATTTAAAAAGACGTAATGGTTATAAAAAAATAATTTGAAGTGGGAGATAAAACCCTTTATTTTGAAAGGATGGAATTAAAACCTTTTGAACATTTGAAATAAAATTATTGAAAAACCACATCATAAAATAATAACAAAAACATACCTTCAAAAATAGGAAAATTAAATATTAAGTTCACATGAGAGAAAACATAATTAGGTTCCTAATTATAAAGGAGTATATTTTATGGAAGTAAAATTGTGGACAAGGAAGAGAATTCTAATTAAAGAAATCGGGATTTTTAATAACAAAAATGAATTTTCATGAAACAATAGAATCATAAAGGAGGAATAATTTAGTGTGAAATATGATTTCAATATAAATTAAGGTTTAAATCAAATATTATATCATTATTTGGTAGGATGATTTAATCTTTAATTATTTTGATCGAAGTGGAGAGATTATGACTGAAGAAAATACTTGAGTCTAGAAAATCCCCTTATAGATTAAGAAAAATTATAATAAACAACTCTTGAAGGGAAAAAATGTTGAAGTTAAAATTCCATGAATAAAGATAATTCATGATATTATATATCAAAAATTAATTATACACACCATGTAAATGAAATTAGGTGCTTATAAGAAAATTTACCTTAAATAAGCATATTTTAAGATGAAACTTGTAAATTTTTCATGATTCATTCTACACTTGAACCAAACATCCTGAAAAATAAAAATAATTTTAATAATTACATACCCATGAAACTTATCCAAAACTATAATAATTTATACACATCATTTACAATCATCCCATACATATATATATATATATATCTACATATATTAGTTTGTTTTTACCTATTTTAGGACATCATGTATTTTATAACATTAATGGTTAATACAAATTTCATAGGAGAGGTGTTGATATTCATTCCTCTTCCAAGTTTCATCATTAAAATTTAATTAAAATTAATTTAAGATATGAATAATAATGATATTTTTAAGTTCAATTTCTTTTTATGAGTGTTTGATAATTTATCTTAGAAGATGAAGTCGATAATAATATTATTTCGATATTCTTTTCCAAAGAAGGGTTTTTTATTAAATTAATTATTTAAATTCTCATATAAAATTATTATAAATAAAACAAAGTTATTATTTACATATTTATTTCATATTATATATATAATTATGTTCTAATAATCATCCATGATATAAATTTATAGCATTGTTCTAAAGGGTGGTCAAAGAGACCCAAATATTAACATTCCATGCATAATGAATAATTATGAAGTGATTTATAAAATTATCTTTTAGTGTAATATATCATAAGTATAAATTAATTAAAATAATAAATAATTCATATGAAAATATTATATAATTTATATAAAATATCTTCCTCTTAGCATGCTTGTTTGAAAGGATTGAATTAATGATGATCATTTATTGATCATATAATTAATAACTTTTCCAATTTGTATTACCATAAACTTAGGGATATCAAAAACATCATGTTTCCTAATTATATCTATTATAGAAACCATAAATTTCTGTTGAGGATGAAAAAAAATTATTTCTCAAGGTGGTTGTAGTCGGCATGTACATGTGAATGATGATTTTATTTTTATTAATGGATAGGATAGATGAATATATAATGATAACACCCTAAAATAGTAAAATAATATTATATATATGATACTTATATCATTATATTAGTGTTTATAGAATAAATTTTATTGATTATAATTTAAAAAAAGAAAAATACATAATAATACTAATTTTGGAGACTTGAATTTTCCATGGAATTATCCTTTGAAATGAAGGAATTATGCCAAATAATGGTGACCAAAATATTTGAAACGTGGTATAGAATTATAAGAAGATTAATTTTTCAGATTTTAAATAAAAATTATAATGATTGGTGATTCATTAATTGTTTTAAGTGTAACCCTTTTAAAAGTGAAGGGAAATGTAGTTTAGGAAGTGATCATTATATTTTCAATAATGTGATGTTACTATTAAAAGGTCAATCCCACAAAAATATAATAAATTGTAATAGAAGTTTTTGTGGGATTATATTGTCCTCATTAACTCATTTTTGTGGGATTCTATATTTTTTATTGATTTTTATCTTAAATTTTTAACTTTTACCCAAATTTGATTTTACATTATAATTAATTTTTATACTCAGAAATTATTTTTAATGAAAAAATTATATTGGTCCTTTTAACTAATTTAAACCTTATGATTTAAATTTTTTATTAAATTTTACATAAAAAATATGGGTTTGATATATTGATTTTAAAATAAACACATATAACCTGTAAAAATACTTCTATTTGGAAAATTAAATTATTAGTTTAAAACTCTATGATCTACATAATAATATCATATATACTAATTTAGATAACATAAATTTGTTTATTATAAAAAAATAAAAATTAGGTGGATTTGAAATTGATAAAAAATCTAATTTCACCATTAAAACAAATATTTTGAAGAAAATACTTAAAATAGTTTTTATTAAAGTAATATTTTAATTTAGTTCTAAAAAATAATTAAATAGGATTTAAAAGTTCAAATAATATTTCCAAATACATAATTTTATTCCATAAATATATATTTAATTTTTTAAAATGAATTTTAATCATCTAGGATATGCATACATAATGATAAAAGTATAAAATTATAATTTTCACCAACCCCGTGTTTTTTAAATAAAAAATAACCTTTTCTTAAAAATAAATATTTAATATGAAGCAAATTTTAATTTTAGGAATTCAAAAACAAATTTTATTTACTCAAATTTTGATTCTAAAATATAAAAAAAAATCTATTAAAATAAAATACATAATATAAGAAAATTTTATTTTATTGGAAATAGCATGTTTTGAAAATTAAATAATGTTAACTACTTATCTTCCAAAGATAATAAATATAAATTATTTACCACCTTAGTTTTTATTTTATATTTGTTAATAATTTCATTCCAATATTTTTTGGTTTTTTACTTTGGGTGGAGTGTGTAAAGTAAGTTATCTAACATAACATTGGTTTTATAATGCCTAGAATTTTGAGTCCCTACATTCTCCCCCATTTATTAATTTACATCCATGAAATTTTAGTTATCATTTAATAGTGAAACTAACTGAGGGTATCTGAGATATATAATTGACTCATGGTATAATTTTTAAGAGTTTTTTCAATAAACAAAGAAAATTTATCATTTTTCTTCAGAATATGTCAATCATGATATATTGAGTATTTCTCCATCAATTTATGTTAAAAACCCCTCAAGATTATATATCATAACCCTTATAATGGATTCAATTCTATAAGATAGGTCCTAGTAATATTTACACTGATAGATTATCATGATATGGCCTGAAATATGAAATGTTATTTCTGAGTTTTATTGACTACTATGTATTCTATTATGTGATGGATAATAAATCTCTAATGTCACATTAAATTAATCCAAATTATGGATAATAATACATTCATGGATCATATTCCCTAAAATTAGAATTGGGATATAACAATAACAGAAGATAATATAAAATTATTAGGGTGTTGATTTGATACTCTTTGAAAATATCATAATCCTATTATGGTATCTAGAACTAGATTGAAATTGGATACTAATAAATATAGAGTGAAGGTTGATTGTAACTTATACCCTTATGTTTCATGACATAGTTTTAGAAGTTGGAGTATCATAGGGTTTACCTTGTTTCCTTTATCTTAGAGGATTCTTAAGTTTATCATCCTTGTTAGCCTTCATTTCTTTTAGTTCATTCTCTATCACTCCTAACACAATATATATCATTCTAGGACCAAACAAGGTTAATTTTAGTCGGTCTTTCTTTTAACTCTCAACATAATCCCCCAAAGTGACTAGAAGATCAATCATTCGGAGAATTTTTTAGAGATTATATGATCAACCAAAGCATATCCCTGTGGGTGTGTAGCTTGGTGAATAGTCTTAGGTTCACTATTCTTACATCAAAGTGTTGATCAATTCAATGATCAACCAACCCTTTTAAGGGTAATTACCCCTAGGTTCATATGTGGAATATTTTCATTCACATTATAGACCCTTGATAGGGATGTAAATTCGAGGAGAATAACATAATATCTAATTTACCAAAACATTAGGATGTTATCTTATACATATATTTATCCATTAGACTTATCCTTGGGGTTTTTTCTAATATTCTCTTATCTTATTACCTAAAATAACTACACTAATCCTCAAAAATAATTAAAACCTTATTTTAAACCAACTATAGAAACCCAATATAAACCTATATAAATAATTCAATGATCCCTTATTTTAGATAATACATCTCACAAATAGTCTCAAAACCTGTAGACAAAAAGGTTTAGTGTCTCTAAGGACTAGATACACAATAAAAAATATAAACATTTCTATATAATCAAAATCTAGTAGACTACATTTTAGAATTACCACAGGTTATACATATATTAATAGTTTGGGGAAAGGAAACATAAGAAATGTGTGAGCTCAAATACTCGATAAGGGAAAAAACTCATCAGCTTTTCATCAAGGGTTAGATCATAAGAATAAAATAAAACATAAACATGGAATAAATTTATTATTAAAAATAACATGTGATAAAAATATTTTTCCATAGGTCATCATGGAAGGGAATGTAATCTAAAAAGAATAAAATGTACCATTGAAAAATAGTTGGGAAACAAGATATAATAAACATGTTCTATCAATAATTACCTAATAATTTAATATAAAATTACGGTCTTACTAGGAGTCACTCAAGTGGTATCATGTAAGGTGGAAAATACCTAGAAACAGAACTCTATTAGTTTTGAGTCCAACCACACTTGAATTTATCTAGGGAACAATTGTTCATGATGTTGGGTTAGGCCCAGGATAGTAGTGGTGTGGCACCCATCATAACCACCTTACATTATATCATTTTCATCAAGAGATTAATGAAGACTTTTTGATGGCTACCATCCATCCAAATTTAAATTTTTACTAGGACATTTTGAGGAAAAATGGAAAACCGAAGTTCATAATCAAGATCACTATGTGCTAAAAGAGATAAAAATGACTAAACACAAGACTTAGATTACCTGAATCAGCTGCCATATAAAATTCAAATTTCAGTAAACTAACATGTATTTTAGGGACCTCTTTGATAGGATCTTCAAGGTGAGTGAGAATCCTCTCAATTATCCAAATGAATTCCTATGAGTTTATTATGCTCTGATTGAATCCCCGATCTAGTATTATATCTTGTTTATCTATACACAGCTCTTTATTCTTATAGGTGTCAACTTGGAACCTCATTACATAAATTCTTTTAATCTCATATTCTGAGGAATTGGGTCAGACATCTTTTTCTAACATTTCTTCCCTGGATTACAGAATCATTTTCAAGTACTCCCCAAGTTCTTCACTTTCCCCCTTCATTAGGGCTTTCTTTCATTTTTCTTTCCCTTCTTGACTGACCTCATTTAAATTAGCTTCAAAAAATGGGAGTAATCCTTGCGTTCCTTTGGTTTTTTCCCTTAGACATCAATACATTTCCCAAAATCTTGAAATCCTTTTTTCCCTTTTTCCTTCGAGGTCTATGAGGCCCTTTTCTTGGAAATCATTCCATGCTATCCACTGAGTGTTTACTATAGTTTTCATCACCTGAAGTATCTTTAACTTGAGTCAAAGGGGGTTCTTTCACATCCAAACCCTCAAATTGGTTCCCTATCATATTTTTTGAACCTTCTTTGATGCCCCTCATCTTGCACGAAAGCACCCCCTTTCCAGATTTGTTCTCCAATCCATTCTTCTTTCCCACTTTCTCGGACTTCAACTGAAATATAGGGTCATCACCGAGTATGTTCAGGTCTAAGGCCCTCAATACAGTCACTCCATCCAGCCTCTTTAGTCTACTTTGAGGATATGTTTCAGCCAGCAGGGTATAATTTCCATGCACCATGTCATAGCCCTAGAGACTACTGGTTGAAACCGGAATGTCCACTGCCTTCATTTTTTATCTAACCCACTGTGCAGCCTCCTCTTCACCCACCGGCAAGGGACTTATTCCCAAATCCTCTTTAAGGCGGGAAATACATATGCTACCCACAGCTCTTCCACCTTTGACTTCACACACTTCACTACATCTAAGGGAGCCAATGGAGGCCAATACTATATCATATCTTCCTAGGATCTAGGATCCACTATTGTACATTCATAATGACTAACAGATTCCACCACCTTTTGAATAGCCCCGCTCACCTTCCCAAACCCGTTCATGCTAGAATTATCTCGAGCCTCCTGGACAACAAGATCCACCTACAATTTAGACCCCACAAACACTGGAACTGCGATTTTCCATCCTCTAAGACCATGATGGCAACTATAGACAATATGGGCTAACCAGTGGCACACCAAGCTATGACAACCCTACTTTTTATTACAACTTAAACATGATTTATTACAAAAAACATCACTTGACACAACAAAGAATATCGAGAGGTTTAGTGTCTTTGGGGATTAGGATCATTAAATAAAAACATAAAACATTAAATGCAACATCTTTATTGAAAACTTCCTTTACATGACCACTACATTCCCTCGTACTAAGCATTGCATGGGATAACCTGAGGACATGCATAAGAAAAGGATGAGCTATAAAGCCCAGTAAGGGAGCACACATGGAATAACATGAGGAATAAAATACATTTTAGACAATGGGAATATCCATAGAGCATAAAAGAAATATGGACATAAAGGCATGATAAATCATGATAATCATAACATTGAAATGTGGCAACAACACTTAACATGGAATTAGCATGAGCCAAGCTCATTGCACATGGAGCATGAGTAAATCCCCATTGCACATAAAGCACGATTAAACCCTCATTGCACTTGAATTATCATGATTCAACAGTCATTGCACATGAAGTATCATGATACTATACTTTACCCAATGCATTGGAGCGCTATAAGGGCGCACCCTTCTTAAACATTTCATTTCATGCATAAGTGTGCCACATGGATCATAAAACATGGATTCATAAAACATAACCATTTATTCCACGATAAAGGAATGTGGAATTCATACATGAAACTTTACAATCAATAAGTAAATGTTCATAAATGTGAATACCCATGATGGAGAAATGGGCATGGTATTCACTACACAATGACATTGTCTTAGAAAATCGGTGTGATTTCGGCAGCGTAACGGCGTGACATAAGAATTCATAAAAAATGGTTGATGAGAGAGAAAGGGGTTCCTCATCATATTTATATTGAATGGAAAATAAGTAGGTCATATAGATACATTTCCCAACAATTGTAATGGAATTTAGGTTCATGACACAAGAGTATTGCTTGAATGTAAAAGAAGAGAGAGAAGGTCCTTTCGGAATTTCGGCATAGTAACGGGTGTACATGGGAGGCATTTAATGAGAGATAAAGGGTATCCCATCATTCAAACATAAAGAGGGAAGTATGAGGGAGTTTCTAAACCATACCCCAATATTTATAATTAAAATTAAAAGGGCAAAACAACTTAAAGAAAATTTGACAAAAATGAGAAAGGAAGAAAAAACCCTTACTTGGAAGTGTGCTTCCAAAGGCTTGAGAGAGGCTTCAGAGAGGCTTCTTGGGAGCTTGGGGAAACTTGGGAGGATTCTAGAGAGAGTACGTAAGAGTTTGGACGAACCCCAAGGGATTTTAGTGAGAAGTAAGTGGGAGATTGGGTGAGTTTATATAGTAAAGGTCAGGGAATTCTTTATTATTTAGGTTTGGGTCCCCTTACATTAAATTAATCCAAACCACAAACCATCAAATGGTTTTTGCCCATGGATTTTGTAAAAGGGAAGAGGAAATAAATATTTTATAATTCCAAAGTCAGAACTTCTTAAAATATTACGGTTGCTTACGTGGAGGTGAGTCACACTCCCATGGAAATTAATTTAAAAAGGCAAGGTGTTGAATAATTCTTGAGGGGTCCATTAATGCTTTGAAAAGTAAGTCAAACAAACCAAAAATTACATTATTTTAATTGTAACACATATATTGGCTGAACATAAGGATTATAGTATTTTATTACATCACTATCGGGTCATTATGATGTCATAAAACACATTATATATTTAAACGGTATTTAATTTTTACCCAAAAATTTGACTGTCTCATAAAATTATGAAAAATTCATCGTTGGACAATTCCGATGTCCTGATTCTATAAATAACATTTATTTTATCTAAATAATTTTTTAAATATGTTAATTTTCACTTTTGAAATAAAAACCGATATTTATCGAAAATTCACGGGTTTTGACAAAAATGGCTTTCAAACCTTAATAAAAATTTCAATTATATTCATAAAATTATAAGATCATTTATATTTAATAAAAATTAATTTAATAATATTATTACTATTTTATTAAAATATTATTTAATTCAAAAATCCCTTAATTTAATAAAATATATTTCTTAATTAAATAATAACTAAAAACACCATTTGTACTTTAAAAACTATTTAAAATGTATCAAAAATGACTAGAAATTATATTCAATATTATACACAAAAATAATGTACATGAACATAGTACTACTTATTTGTTACATAACCCCTTAAAACAGCCGCATAAGACATAAGGGTAAGGTGTGCGATGGTGACTGACTCTTGGGGTGGCTCGGATAACATCGCTCGAGTGGTAATCTCTATCAACTTCCACTTTTCCCATAGACAGCCCTATTCGAGTTTGACATGGTGAAGCTCAGCTTGGGCTTGGTCAAGAGCGAAGCCCAAGGATGCCACCTCTTTTCCGAGCTCTGAAAAATGGGCTTCGTATGGGGCAATTCTACTGGATGAGACCATCGCTTCTTTTGTCTGAGTAAATTGGATTTGTTAAAGTCCTATATTTATACTAATCATGTGATCACTGTTCAACAGCTATATTAACAACGATCAAAATTCTTAAGATAAAACCAAAGAAGTTGACATCTTATAAAAATATTTTTCATAAAGATACATTTAACTAGATCAAGAGGTATTTTCCATTAATGAAACTTTGGGTCATTACAATATTCCCCCCTAAAGAAATTTCACCCTCAAAATTTTCCTTTTCCCACACCAAAACAGATGTGGGTAACTCAGCTTCATATTTTCCTCTGATTCCCAAGTCGCTTCTTCAAACTTGTGGTCTCTCCACAACACCTTGACGAGGGGCATTGTCTTATTTCGTAGAACTTTTTCCCTATGATCTAATATCTTCACTGGTTTATCCTCATAAGAGAGATCATCTTCCAATTGTACCACCTCGGAAGAGAGTACATGTGAAGGGTCCGGTATGTACTTCTTTAAGAGGGATACATGAAAGACATCATGTACTTTGGCCATGGCAGGTGGAAGTTCTAGTCGATAGGCCACAGCCCCGACATGATCAATAATCTCTGAGGGGCTGATGTACCTTGGACTTAACTTCCCTTTCCTTCCAAACCTCATGACCTTCTTCCACGGAGATATGCGTAGAAACATCATTTCTCCAACTTTAAACTCAAGGTCTCGTCGACGATTATCTATATAACTCTTCTGTCGACTCTGGGCTGCCTTGATATGCTGCTGAATGGTTTTCACCTTCTCCACCATTTCTTAGACCATTTCTGGTCCAAGAATCTTACGTTCACTGACCTTATTCCAACATGCTGGTGTTCTGCACCTTTTCACATACAGGGCTTCATATGGTGCCATTTGGATGCTCGAGTGGAAACTATTGTTATAAGAGAACTCAACCAGAGGAAGATGTTTATCCCATCATCCTTTAAAGTCCATTGATCACTCTCTCAACATGTCCTCAAGTGTTTGGATAGTCCACTTGGATTGGCCATCTGTTTGAGGATGATAGGCCGTACAGAAGTTCAGTTCAGTATTCAGAGCATGTTGAAGACTCTTCCAAAACTTAGAGGTGAATCTTGGTTCTTGGTCAGACACAATATATAGTGGTACTCCATGCAATCTTACCACTTCCCTGATATATATCTGTGCCAGTTGATCCAAAGAGAAATCCTCCCGAATAGCAATGAAGTGTGCAGTCTTTGTAAGACGATCCATAACAACCCATATTGCATTGTTTCCTTTGGATGTCCTTGGAAGTCCGGTGACAAAGTCCACGGTGATGTTCTTCCATTTCCATTATGGTATGGGCAATGGTTGCATCATCCCCTTAGACTTCTGCCTCTCTGCCTTCACTTGCTGACACACCAGGCACTTTGATGTATATTCAGCGATCTCCTTCTTCATATTATCCCACCAAAAGTTTTCTCAGAGATCTCAATACTTTTTTGTGCTCCCTGGGTGAATAGAGAAATTTTAACTATGTGTATCATCCAAAAGTTCCTTCTTCAGCTCCAGACTTGATGGAACACATAGTCTTTTCCCAAACTGCACAATTCCTTCTTTATTGACATTAAACTATGAGGATTTACCTTTTTTGATAGCTTCCACTTTTTCCTGAATTCCTACATCATCATTTTGAGCATCCTTTAACCTTTCCAAAAGAGATGGTTGAGCAATAATTTGTGAAAAGATTGATGATGTTCCCTTCTTTATGATTCCCACATCCATCTTCATCACGTCTAAGAAGATTTTATCCTTCTCAATTCTCATCATTGATAGAATTGCTGGGTCCTTTCTACTTAGGGCATCTGCCACCTTGTTCGCTTTCCCAGGGTGGTAATGTATTGAACAGTCATAATCCTTGATGATCTCTATCCATCTTCTCTGGCGCATATTAAGCTCTTTCTATGTGAATATATATTTAAGACTCTTGTGGTCAGTATATATCTCACATTTCTCTCAATAGAGATATTGCCGCCAAATTTTCAAGGCCAAGATCACCGCCGCCAACTCCAGATCGTGCGTTGGATAGTTTCGTTCATAGATTTTCAACTGCCTTGAGGCATAGGATATATATTTATCATTCTGCATCAGAACACAGCCTAAGCCCTTCTTTGAAGCATCACTTAATACCACAAAATATTCTCCACTTGTGGGTAAAGTGAGCACGGGCGCAGTGATAAGCCTCCTTTTCAACTCCTTGAAGCTTTCTTCGCATTCATCACTCCAAGAAAACATTACTCCCTTTTGAGTTAGCTTGGTAAGAGGGTTGGAAAATCGTGATAAATTCCTCACAAATCGTCGATAATATCCATCTAACCCCAAGAAGCTACGGATATCCATTACCGATGTTGGCCTCGACCATCCCTCAATTGCATCTGTTTCGGAGGGGTCCATAGATATCCCATTTCTTGTGATGATATGGCCCAAGAATTAGACCTCCTTCAACCAGAACTCACACTTGTTGTACGTTGCATAGAGATTCTCTTTGCGCAAAGTCTCTAGTACATTTTTTAAATGCTTCTCATGATCCTCCTTGTTTTTGGAGTATATTAGAATATCATCTATAAAGACTACCACAAATTTGTCAAGGTAATCTCTAAAGACTCTATTCATCAAGTACATGAATATTGATGGAGCATTGGTGAGTCCGAAAGACATTACTATGAATTCATAGTGCCCGTAACTTGTATGAAAATCAGTCTTGGGGACATCTTCCTTCTTCACCCTTACATGATAATATCCCGACCGCAAATCCACCTTGGAGAAGTATTGTGCTCCACACAGTAGATCAAATAATTCATTGATACTTGGGAGAGTATAATTGTTCTTTATCGTGATTTTTTTAAGTTCATGATAATCGATGCAAATCCGCATTGACCCATCCTTCTTCTTGACGAAGAGGACTGGTGCACCCCATGGTGAAGCACTTGGGCGTATAAACCATTTATCCAGATTCTCCTGTAGTTGTTTCTTCAGCTATACAAGCTCTTCAACAGCCATTCTATATGGATACTTGGATATTGGTAGCGCCCCAAGTATAAGTTCAATTGATAACTCAACATCTATTCTTGGAGGAAGACCAGGCAGTTCCTCGGGAAACACTTCAGTGAATTCCCTCAAAATAGGCATTTATTCAAGGATGTTTTCTTCCTTGGACTCAATCATCTGAGACAGATACACATGCTCATAATGTAGTAATATCCATGCTTGAGATGATTGAGCTAAAGGAGATTCATCTTCCTCCTGACACTTGTATAGAATCAGGGGTCGATTCTCCATATGGAGTGTGATTTCCCTCTCCCGAGAATTTATGTTGGATCTATATAAGGAAGGCCAATCCATGCCAAGAATTGCATCAAATTCCACAAGAGGGAGCATGACAAGGTTCACTGGGAAATTCAATCCACAGAATATAACAGGGGAGGACTTATATTCATGGGATTCAATGATTTCCCCATTTTCCATACTCACCGACATCTTTACTTCCATGATTTGTGGAGGTGTTGGGATTGTTCTCCTAAATTTTCAAGATATAAAAGAATGTGTATAACCTAAATCAAAAAGTGTGTCCACTATTCTGGAATGAATAACTAGCGTACCTATCACCACTTCGTTGTCAGGGTTCACTTCGGCAGAAGTGATGGCCAAAGATCTTTCTTGCTGCCTTGGAGGTTGTTGGTTGTCTCCGAAAACCCTTGTATTAGGGAATTGATTTGCAAAATGACACGGTTCTTTGCATTTGTAGCATTGATAAATGCGTTGAGGTTCGAACGGAGATTTCCTCTCCTATGTCACAGCAATGGGTCTTTCTTGCCGACAGTTAACAGCTAGGTGCCCTTCTCTTCCACACCTGAAGCATTTTCTCGTCCCCTTAAGGCAATTTCCAGGGTGCTTCTTTAAGCACTTTTGGAAAGTGGGGTGCTGGATCTTCTTAGCACCATTGGATTTATCCATCAGACTACTAGAATTGAAGTCCACCTTATGCTTCTTGTCCCCATTATACCCCTGTGATTCCCCAATCTCCATTTCGACCTTCAGGGCACATCGTACAATTTCCTCATAGCTGTCGAAGTCACGGATTTCTAATGCTTTCCGAAATCTAGGATTCATCCCACCAAATAAGCGGTCAACCTTACATTAGGGGGTAACGACAAAGCTGGAAGCGTATCGTGCAAGCCTTGTGAATTTTTCCTCGTACGCTCCAACAAATTCTTCATCTTTTTTCTTGAGGGAAAGGAAGCCCCTTTCCATCTTAAGCCGCAGGGTGCGCAGAAAATATTTATCAAAAAACATCTTGCAGAAATCCTTCCATTACAATGCCTCGATCTCCTCCTCAGGCTTTGTATTTTTGATCAGCGTCCACCATTGATCAGATTCACCCTCCATACGATAAGCCGCCAGGAGAACCTTCTCTTGTTCAGAACATTGGAGGATGGAGAATATCTTTTCAATGTAGTTGATCCATTGTTCAGCGATCGTGGGATCGGATGATCCACTAAAAGTAGGAGGCCTTTGTCTCATGAAGCTCTCGATAGTGACTTGTTCTTTCTTAGGGGGGGTTGAACGTTCCTCTTGACCCGTGTTTCTCTTAAAAACTTGAGTTAGCTGAAAGAGAAGCGTGAAAAAGTTCACGATTCCCACTCCCATTGGATTGGGCATCTCATTAGTACAGTCATCACACTGATCTTCACAACGGTTGTTATCCCAAGTCCTCCTATTACAGGCCATTGGCTGGAATAAAAGGAAAGTTAGGGGTAACACATAAAGGGTAATCCAAAGATAAAAGTTCATGACTTATAAATAAACTTGTATTTCTTTAACTCATGAGTCTATAGGCTTCAATCTAGAATTTTCATGATCTACTTTCTAACATATATTCATAGGGGTATTTTTTTAATTCCCTTAATAAGGGTTCATACTAAGCTTTTGAATTTATCAAAACATATCCCCCCGGAGTGTCGTAACCAAGAGTACAGCAAGGCCCGTTGTCGTGCACCAGTTCCTGTTCGAGTCTAGCTCAAAGTGGTGTTTTCGGGTTTTACCCCTAGGATACATCTGTGCCAGAGACGCCTCTACCTGCTCGTATCCCGAGAGGGATGTATTTTTTTGATAAACCACTTACTCAGTACTTACCAAAACTTAGAGATGTTTTTATTATTCTTAGTCTTGTATCTAAGGCTTTACTAGGGTTTCTTAATCCCAAAAATAACTAAACCTATCCTTTGATACCAACTAGGACAACCCAGCTTTTTATTACAACTTATGCATGATTTATTACATAAAACTTCACTTGATAAAATAGAGAATATCGAGAGGTTTAGTGTATTTGGGGCTTATGATCATTACATAAAAACATAAAACATGAAATACAACATCTTTATTGAAAACTTCCTTTACATTACCACTACATTCCCTTGTACTTAGCATTGCATGGGATAACTTAAGGATATGCATAAGAAAAGGGTGAGCTATAAAGCCCAGTAAGGGATTACACATGGAATAACATGAGGAGTACAATACATGTTAGACAATGGGCATATCAATAGAGAATAAAAGAAACATGAACATAAAGGCATGATAAAGCATGATCATCATAACATTGAATTGTGGCAACAACACTTAACATGGAATTAGCATGAGCCAAGCTCATTGCACATGGAGCATGAGTAAATCCTCATTGCACATAAACCACGAGTAAACCCTCGTTGAAATTGAATTAGCATGATTTGACACTCATTACACATGACGTATCATGATACTATACTTTACCCAATGCATTGGAGCGCTATAAGGGCGCACCCTTCTTAAACATTTCATTTTATGCATAAGTATGCCACATGGATCATAAAACATAGATTCATAAAATATAACCATTTATTCCAAGATAAAGGAATGTGGAATTCATACATGAAACTTTACAATCAATAAGTAAATGTGCATAAAGGTGAATACCCTTGATGGATAAATGGGCATGGTATTCACTACACAATGACATTGTCTTAGAAAATCGGTGTGATTTCGGCAGCGTAACGGCGTGACATAAGAATTCATAAAAAGGGGTTGATGAGAGAGAAAGGGGTTCCTCATCATATTTATATTGAATGGATAGTAAGGAGGTCATATATATACATTACCCAAGAATTGTAATGGAATTTAGGTTCATGACACAAGAGTCTTTCTTGAATGTAAAAGAAGAGAGAGAAGGTCCTTTCGGAATTTCGGCATAGTAACGGGTGTACATGGGAGGAATTTAATGAGAGAGAAAGGGTATCCCATCATTCAAACAGAAAGAGAGAATTATGAGTGAGGTTCTAAACCATACCCCAACATTTATAATTAAAATTAAAAGGGCAAAACAACTTAAAGAAAATTGGACAAAAATGAGAAAGGAAGAAAAAACCCTTACTTGGAAGTGTGCTTCCAAAGGCTTGAGAGATGCTTCAGAGAGGCTTCTTGGGAGGTTGGGGAACCTTGGGAGGATTATAGAGAGAGTAGGGAAGATTTTGGACGAACTCCAAGGGAATTTAGTGGGTAGGAAGTGGGAGCTTGGGTGGGTTTATATAGGAAAGGTGAGGGAATTCTTTATTATTTAGGTTTGGGTCCCCTTACATTAAATTAATCCAAACCACAAACCATCACATGGTTTTTGCCCATGGATTTTTGGAAAATGGAAGAGGAAATAAATATTTTATAAGGCCAAAGTCCTAACTTCTTAAAATATTACGGTTTCTTACGCAGAGGTGAGTCACACTCCCATGGAAATTAATTTAAAAAGTCAAGGTGTTGAATAAGTCTTGAGGGGTCCATTAATGCTTTGAAAAGTAAGTCAAACAAACCAAAAATCACATTATTTTAATGGTAAGACATATATTGGCCGAATATAAGCATTATAGTATTTTATTACATCACTATTGGGTCATTATGGTGTCATAAAACACATTATATATTTAAACTGTATTTAATTTTTACCCAAAAATTTGACTGTCTCATAAAATTATGAAAAATTCACCATTGGATAATTCTGACATCCTGATTCCAAAAATAACATTTATTTTATCTAAATAATTTTCTAAATATGTTAATTTTCTCTTTTAAAATAAAAACTGACATTTATCAAAAATTCACGGGTTTTGACAAAAATGGATTTCAAACCTTAAAAAAAAATTAATTGCACTCATAATATTATAAGATAATTTATATTTAATAAAAATTAATTTAATAATATTATTCTTATTTTATTAAAATGTTATTTAATTCAAAATTCCCTTAATTTAATAAAATAGATTTCTTAATTAAAAAATAACTAAAAACACCATTTGTACTTTAAAACCTATTTACAATATATCAAAAATGACTAGAAATTATATTCATTATTATATAAAAAAATAATGTACATGAACATAGTACTACTTATTTGTTACATAACCCCTTAAAACATCCGCATAAGACATAAGGGTATGGTGCGCGATGGTGACAGACTCTTGGGGTGGCTCAGAGAACATCGCTCGAGTGGTAATCTCTATCAACTTCCACTTTTCCCATAGATGGTCCCATTCAAGTTTGACATGGTGAAGCTCAGCTTGGACTTGGTCAAGAGCGAAGCCCAAGGATGCCACCTCTTTTCCGAGATCTGACAAATGGTCTTTGTATGTGTAAATTATACTGGATGAGGCCATCGCTTCTTTTTTCTAAGTAAATTGGATTTGTTAAAGTCCTATATTTATACTAATCATGTGATCACTGTTCAACAGCTATATTAACAACGGTCAAAATTCTTAACATAAAACCAAAGAAGTTTACATCTTATAAAAATATTTTTCATAAATAGACATTTAACTAGATCAAGAGGGATTTTCCATTAATGAAACTTTGGGTCATTAAAATATTACCCCCTTAAGAAATTTCACCCTCGAAATTTTCCTTTTCTCACACTAAAACAGATGTGGGTAACTCATCTTCATCTTTTCCTCTGATTCCAAAGTCGCTTCTTCAAACTTTTGGTTTCTCCAGAACACCTTGACGAGGGGCATTGTCTTATTTCATCGAATTTTTTCTCTAAGATCTAAGATCTTCACTAGTTTCTCTTCATAATAGAGATAATCTTCCAATTGTACCACCTCAGAAGAGAGTACATGTGAAGGGTCTGGTATGTACTTCCTTAAGAGGGATACATGAAAGACATCATGTACTTTGGCCATGGAAGGTGGAAGTGCTAGTCAATAGGCCACAGCCCCGACACGATCAAGAATCTATAAGGGGCCGATGTACCTTGGACTTAACTTCCCTTTCCTTCCAAACCTCATGACCTTCTTCCACGGAGATATGCGTAGAAACACCATGTCTCCAACTTTAAACTCAAGGTCTCATCGACGATTATCTGCATAACTCTTTTGTCGACTCTGGGATACCTTGATATGTTGTTGAATGGTTTTCACCTTCTCCACCATTTCTTATACCATTTCTGGTCCAAGCAGCTTACGTTCACTAACCTCATCCCAACATATCGGTGTTCTGCACCTTTTACCATACAGGGCTTCATATGGTGCCATTTGGATGCTCGAGTGGCAACTATTGTTATAAGAGAACTCAACCATAGTAAGATGTTGATCCCATCGTCCTTTAAAGTCCATTAATCATGCTCTCAACATTTCCTCAAGTGTTTTGATAGTCCACTCGGATTGGCCATCAGTTTGAGGATGATAGGTTGTACTGAAGTTCAGTTCAATATTCAGAGCATGTTGAAGACTCTTCCAAAACTTAGAGGTGAATCTTGGTTCTTGGTCAGACACAATAGATAGTGGTACTCCATGCAACCTTACCACTTCCCTGATATATATCTGTGCCAATTTATCCAAAGAGAAATCCTCCCGAATAGCAATGAAGTGTGCAGTCTTTGTAAGACGATCCACAACAACCCAGATTGCATTGTTTCCTTTGGATGTCCTTGGAAGTCCGGTGACAAAGTCCATGGTGATGTTCTCCCATTTCCATTCTGGTATGGGCAATGGTTGCATCATCCCCTTAGACTTCTGCCTCTCTACCTTCACTTGCTGACACACCAAGAACTTTGATGTATATTCAGCGATCTCCTTCTTCATATTATCCCACCAAAAGTTTTCTCGGAGATCTCGATAGTTCTTTGTGCTCCCTGGGTGAATAGAAAAATTTTAACTATGTTCATCATCCAGAAGTTCCTTCATCAGCTCTGGACTTGATGGAACACATAGTCTTTTCCCAAACCGCATAATTCCTTCTTCATTAACATTAAACTCTGAGGATTTACCTTTTTTGATAGCTTCCACTTTTTCCTGAATTCCCACATCATCCTTTTGAGCATCCTTTAACCTTTCCAAAAGAGATGGTTGAGCAATAATTTGTGAAAGGGTTGATGATGTTCCCTTATTTATGATTCCCATGTCCATCTTCATCACGTCTAAGAAGATTTGATCCTTATCAATTCTCATCATTGATAGAATTGTTGGGTCCTTTCTACTTAGGGAATCTGCCACCTTGTTCGCTTTCCCAGGGTGGTAATGTATTGAACAGTCATAATCCTTGATGTGCTCTATCCATCTTCTCTGGCGCATATTAAGCTCTTTCTGTGTGAATATATATTTTAGACCCTTGTAGTCAGTATATATCTCACATTTCTCTCCATAGAGATATTGCCGCCAGATTTTCAAGGAAAAGATCACTGCCGCCAACTCCAGATCATGCGTAGGATAGTTCTGCTCATGGATTTTCAACTTCCTTAAGGCATAGGATATCACTTTATCATTCTGTATCAGCACACAGCCTAAGACCTTCTTTGAAGCATCATTAAATACCACAAAAAGTTCCCCACTTGTGGGTAAAGTGAGCACGGGCGTAGTGATAAGCCTCCTTTTCAACTCCTTATAGCTTTCTTCGCATTCATCACTCCAAGAAAACTTTACTCCCTTTTGAGTTATTTTGGTAAGAGGGTAGTAAAATCGTGATAAATTCCTCACAAATCGTCGATAATATCAAGCTAACCCCAAGAAGCTACGGATATCCATTACCGATGTTGGCCTCGACCATCCCTCAATTGCATTTATTTTGGAGGGGTCCATAGATATCCCATTGCTTGTGCTGATATGGCCCAAGAATGAGAACTCCTTCAACCAGAACTCACACTAGCTGTACACTGCATAGAGATTCTCCTTTTTCAAAGTCTCTAGTACAGTTTTTAAATTCTCCTCATGATCCTCCTTGGTTTTGGAGTATATTAGAATATCATCTCTAAAGACTACCACATATTTGTCAAGGTAATATATAAAGACTCTATTCATCAAGTCCATGAATATTTCTAGAGCATTGGTGAGTCTGAAAGGCATTACTATGAATTCATAGTGCCCATACCTTGTATGAAAAGTAGTCTTGGGGACATCTTCCTTCTTCACCCTTACATGATAATATCCCGACCGCAAATCCACCTTGGAGAAGTATTGTGCTCCATGCAGCTGATCAAATAATTCATCGATTCTTGGGAGAGCATGCTTGTTCTTTATCGTGATTTTGTTAAGTTCATGATAATTGATGCAAAGCCTCATTGACCCATCCTTTTTCTTGACAAAGAGGATTGGTGCACCCCACGGTGAAGCACTTGGGCGTATAAACCCTTTATCCAGATTCTCCTATAGTTGTTTCTTCAGCTCTTCAAGCTCTACAACATCCATTCTATATGGAGTCTTGGATATTGGTAGTTCCCCAGTTATAAGTTCAATTGAGAACTCAACATCTCTTCTTGGAGGAAGACCAGGAAGTTCCTCGGGAAACACTTCAGTGAATTCCCTCACAATAGGCATTTATTCAAAGATGATTTCTTCCTTGGACTCAATCATCTGAGCCAGATACATGTTCTCATAAGGCAGTAATATCCATGCTTGAGATGGTAGATCTAAAGGAGATTCATCTTCCTCCTGACACTTGTAAAGAATCATGGGCCGATTCTCCATATGGAGTGTGATTTCCCACTCCTGACAATTTATGTTGGCTCTATATAAGGAAAGCCAATCCATGCCAAGAATTGCATCAAATTCCACCAGAGGGAGTATGACAAGGTTCGCTGGGAAATTCAATCCACAGACTATAACAGAGGAGGACTTATATTCATGGGATGCAATGATTGCCCCATTTTCTGTACTCACTGACATCTTTACTTCCATGGTCTGTGGTGGTGCTGGGATTATTCTGCTAAAATTTCAAGATATAAAAGAATGCGTAGAACCTAAATCAAAAAGTAAGTTCTCTATTCTTGAATTAATAACTAGAGTACCTGTCACCACTTCGTTGTTCAGGGTTCACTTCAGTAGAAGTGATGGCAAAAGATCTTTCTTACTGCCTTGGAGGTTGTTGGTTGTCTCCGAAAACCCTTGGATTAGGGAATTGATTTGCAAAATGACATGGTTCTTTTAATTTATAGCATTGAACAATGTGTTGAGGTTCGAATGGAGTGTTCCTCTCCTCTGTCGCAGCCGTGGGACTTTCTTGCTGACAGTTAACAGCTAGGTGCCCTTCTCTTCCACACCTGAAGCATTTTCTCATCCCCTTAAGGAAATTTCCAGGGTGCTTCTTTCCGCACTTTTGGAAAGTGGGGTGCTGGATCTTCTTAGCACCGTTGGATTTATCCATCAGACCACCAGCATTGAAGTCCACCTTACGCTTCTTGTCCCCATGATACCTCTCTGATTCCACGATCTCTATTTCGACCTTGAGGGCACATCAGACAATTTCCTCATAACTGTCGAAGTCACGGATCGCTAATGCTTTCCTCAAGCTAAGCTTCAGCCCACCAAAGAAGCGTTCAACCTTGTATTCGGGGGTAACGACAAAGATGGAAGCATATCGTGCAAGCCTTGTGAAGTTTTCCTCATACGCTCCAGCAGATTCTTCATCTTTTTGCTTGAGGGAAAAGAAGTCCCTTTCCATCTTAAGCCGGAGGGTGCGTGGAAAATATTTATCGAAAAACATCTAGCGTAAATCCTTCCATTCCAACGCCTCGATCTCCTCCTCAGGCTTCGTATTTTTTATCAACGTCCACCATTGATCGGATTCACCATCCATACGATAAGCCTCTAGGAGAACCTTCTCTTGTTCAGAACATTGGAGGATGGAGAATATCTTTTCAATGGAGTTGATCCATTGTTCAGTGATCGTGGGATCAGATGATCCACTAAAAGTAGGAGGCCTTTGTCTCATGAAGCTCTCGATAGAGACTTTTTCTTTCTTAGGGGGGGTTGAATGTTCCTCTTGACCCGTGTTTCTATTCAAAACTTGAGTTAGATGAGAGAGAAGTGTGACAAAGTTCGTGATTCCCGCTCCCATTGGATTGGGCATCTCATTAGTACAATCATCACACTGATCTTCACAACGGTTGTTAGCCCGAGTCCTCCTATTACCGGCCATTGGATGGAATTAAAGGAAAGTTAGGGGTAACACATAAAGGGTAATCTGAAGACAAAAGTTGATGACTTATAAATAAACTTTTATTTCTTTAACTCATGAGTCTATAGGCTTCAATCTAGGATTTTCATGATCTACTTTCTAACATATATTCATAGGGGTATTTTTTTTAATTCCCTTAATAAGGGTTAATACTAAGCTTTTGAATTTATCAAACCATATCCCACGTGAGTGTCGTAAGCAAGAGTACAGCAAGGCCCGTTGTCGTGCACCAGTTCTCGTTCGAGTCTAGCTCAAAGCGGTGTTTTCGGGTTTTACCCCTAGGATACATCTGTTCCAGAGCCGCCTCTACCTGCTAGTATCCCGACAGGGATGTATTTGTTTGATAAACCACTTACTCAGTACTTACCAAAACTTAGGGATTTTTTTATTATTCTTAGTCTTGTATCTAAGGCTTTACTAGTGTTTCTTAATCCCAAAAATAACTAAACCTATCCTTTGATACCAACTATGACAACCCTGCTTTTTATTACATCTTAAACATGATTTATTACATAAAACTTACCTTGATACAACAAAGAAGATCTAGAGGTTTAGAGTATTTTGGGACTAGGATCATTACATAAAAACTTAAAACATGGAATACAACATCTTTATTGAAAACTTCCTTTACATGACCACTACATTCCCTCGTACTTAGCATTGCATGGGATAACCTGAGGACATGCATAAGAAAAGGGTGAGCTATAAATCCCAATAAGAAAGTACATATGGAATAAAATGAGGAGTACAATACATGTTAGAAAATGGGCATATCAATAGATCATAAAAGAAACATGAACATAAAGGCATGATAAAGCATGATAATCATAACATTGAAATGTGGCAACAACACTTAACATGGAATTAGCATGAGCCAAGGCTCATTGCACATAAAGCATGAGTAATTCCTCATTGAACATAAAGCATGAGTAAAACCTCATTGAAATTTAATTAGCATGAGTCAACACTCATTTCAGATGACGTATCATGATACTATACTTTACCGAATTCATTGGAGCGCTATAAGGGCGCACCCTTCTTAAACATTTCATTTCATGCATAAGTGTGCCACATGGATCATAAAACATGGATTCATAAAACATAACCATTTATTCCACGATAAAGGAATGTGGAATTCATACATGAAACTTTAAAATCAATAAGTAAATGTGTATAAAGTTGAATACCCTTGATGGAGAAATGGGCATGGTATTCACTACACAATGACATTGGCTTAGAAAATCGGTGTGATTTCGGTAGCGTAACGGCGTGACATAAGAATTCATAAAAAAATTTGATGAGAGATAAAGGGGTTCCTCATCATATTTATATTTAATGGACAGTAAGGAGGTCATATAGATACATTTCCCAACAATTTTAATGTAATTTAGGTCCATGAAACAAGAGTATTGCTTGAATGTAAAAGAAGAGAGAGAAGTTCCTTTCGGAATTTTGGCATAGTAACGGGTGTACATGGGAGGCATTTAATGAGAGAGAAAGGGTCTCCCATCATTCAAACATAAATAGGGAAGTATTATGGAGGTAAGAAACCATACCCCAACATTTATAATTAAAATTAAAAGGTCAAAACAACTTAAAGAAAATTGGACAAAAATGAGAAAGGATGAAAAAACCCTTACTTGGAAGTGTGCTTACAAAGGATTGAGAGAGGCTTGAGAGAGGCTTCTTGGGAGCTTGGGGAACCGTGGGAGGATTATAGAGAGAGTAGGGAAGAGTTTGGACGAACTCCAAGGGATTTTAGTGAGGAGGAAGTGGGATCTTGGGTGGGTTTATATAGGAAAGGTGAGGGAATTCTTTATTATTTAGGTTTGGGTCCCCTTAAATTAAATTAATCCAAACCACAAACCATCCCATGGTTTTTTTTCCATGGTTTTTGTCAAAGGGAAGATAAAATCAATATTTTATAAGGCCAAAGTCCGAACTTTTTAAAATATTAGGGTTGCTTATGTGGAGGTGAGTCACACTCCCATGGAAATTAATTTAAAAAGGTAAGGTGTTGAATAAGTCTTGAGGGGTCCATTAATGCTTTGAAAAGTAATTGAAACAAACCCAAAATCACATTATTTTAATGGTAAAACATATATTGGCCGAAAATAAGGATTATAGTATTTTATTACATCCCTATTGGGTCATTATGAGGTCATAAAACACATTATATATTTAAACGGTATTTAATTTTTACCCAAAAATTTGACTGTCTCATAAAATTATGAAAAATTCACCGTTGGATAATTTCGGAATCCTGATTCCAGAAATAACATTTATTTTATCTAAATAATTTTATAAATATGTTAATTTTCACTTTTAAAATAAAAACTGACATTTATCGAAAATTCACGGGTTCTAACAAAAATGGCTTTCAAACCTTAATAAAAATTTTAATTGCATTCATAAAATTATAAGATCATTTATATTTAATAAAAATTAATTGAATAATATTATTATTATTTTATTAAAATATTATTTAATTCAAAAATACCTTAATTTAATAAAATAGATTTCTTAATTAAATAATAACTAAAAACACCATTTGTACTTTAAAAACTATTTACAGTGTATCAAAAATGACTAGAAATTATATTCATTATTATATACAAAAATAATGTACATGAACATAGTACTAATTATTTGTTACATACATCCTTAAAACATCCACATAAGACCTAAGGGTAAGTTGTGCGATGGTTACAGACTCTTGGGGTGGCTCGGATAACATCGCTCGAGTGGTAATCTCTATCAACTTCCACTTTTCCCGTAGACGGTCCCGTTCGAGTTTGAAATGGTGAAGCTCAGCTTGGTCTTGGTCAAGAGCGAATCCCAAGGATGCCATCTCTTTTCCGAGCTCCGAAAAATGGGCTTCATATGGGGAAATTCTACTGGATGAGGCCATCGCTTCTTTTGTCTGAGTAAATTGGATTTGTTAAAGTCCTATATTTATATTATTCATGTGATCACTGATCAATGGAAATATTAACAACGGTCAAAATTATTAACATAAAACCAAATAAGTTTACATCTTATAAAAATATTTTTCATAAAGATACATTTAACTAGATCGAGAGCGATTTTCCATTAATGAAACTTTGGGTCGTTACACAGGCAGAACGCAGGCCATGACTCAAATACCACTCTTTGCTTCCATCTGAATTCTTCACCAACCAAGATCCAAATCCATTCTGTTGGAGATTTTGAGACATCAAATCAACACATACATGAGGGTTGATTGGATGACACACTGCAGAGGTGTGATTATCAGAGCACAAGTATCTCTTGACCAGGTTCCCCAATATACAGATAATAGAAGGGTTCTGAAAAAGAATAGGTAGATCAGGGAAGCTTACCCAAACCGCTATCGAAGGCACCTCCCTATTCATTCTGAAATCAAAGGACCAATGAATAAGGTGAAAACCATATCCATTGAAAACTTGAGGGGAACTAGACTAGGAAACTATCAGATCATTTTACAAGGAGAAACAGATCATCAAGTGGCGCCAACCGAGGAGACCCACCACCGCACGATCTTGAAGCCCCCATGAATCAAAAACAAATCTGTAAAAAGTATCAACCGATGGCCAAATACCCCTGAATAGAGCCACAAGTTTTGAACTATGAAGATCCTAAGTGGTGTTGAATTTTTTTAATGAAATCTCGAGGGGAGGAGATCCGTTCTGTAGATTCAAAACCTTAGGGAAAAGGGAGATCGATAGGAAAGGAGGAAGGAAATTTAGATTTGTGAAGGGGATGAAGGGTCTATGAATCAAGAATGAAGGGTGGAAAATCCCCCCTCCCCCCGTCGGGGAGGAGGATATCGGATCCACTGGCATTTCCGCAAGGTCATCACCACCGCCGAGGCTTCGATCACCACTAGGTCACCGAACACTCTCCCATGTGATGGCTACCTCTCGGGTTATTTTATTTCAGGATCGTGTTATCTCTTATGTTAATCTTTTTTATAGTTTCTCCTCGATTTTTTAGGGATTAAATTATATCATGGTTTCCTTCAATCTACAATGGGAATTCTTCATCAAGGATGTGGTTTTTGAATCACCTGAGGGAAAGTAAATTTTGGTGGATAACCTAAATACTGAACGGTACTAAAAGAGGGTTCTACTTTTAAAATAATAAATTATTTCCTTATTATGGTTTATGAAAGGATAATATCCTTCCAAATATGATATCCTTATGCTTAGTTTGTTTATTAAAGTAGATAATAGTGGTTTATTTCTTATCACTGACCCTAAATCCCTTAATCAAATGCTTCATATGTGTAAATTTTCAAACATGGGATGTATAACATATTTAATGGGGATAAATTGTGTTCTCTAACAGATCATAAATCTATAATTTATCATTTATGGGGAAATATAAAGGAATAAATTTGGGCCAAATAGAAGAGTATTCGACCATATTATTATAAAATCCCAAGAAGACCTGAATTTATCTTGGAAATGTGGAAATTTTTAATTAAACCATGTATTACTATAGATATTAGAATGGGATATCTCATTCAATACCTTCACTCTAAGAAATTATAAAAAATAATATTTGGATCAAAATTCATGGATTAAATTTGTTTTTTAGTAAGAAGGATATCTTAAATTACCTATCTTACTATATAGGTATCCCTCCGAAGATGGACCAACATACCCTTAATAGAGAACTAGAATTGTATGCAATAATTTTGGTTAATGCAAAATTCAATTCAAAGCTACCAGATGTTATCAGTTTCACTGATAATGAGTGAAATAATTATATTAAGGTATAATATGAGAACATCCATCCCCTCTATGATGTGTGAAAAATAGTGGGACACTCTATTACCAACTACAGGGTGGTTTAGAAACAAGTGAAAACACCTCCTAATATGAAAGCTAGGAAGGTGGTCCATAGATCAAATAAAGGTAATGAAACCATCATAGATAAAGGTGATCAATCAAGGAAAAATGATGGTACCAATTGGGTAAAAACAATACATCATTCGTTTACCAAAATTTAATTTAGAAGTATTTGAGAAGATCTAGTTTATAAACTAGATAAGGAAAATGAAGATAACAACAGTGTTATTGAAATGGATCATGATATTAGGGATCTTTTTAGTGGCCTCAAATATGAATCTCATACTAAAAAAATAGATCTTAAAAGATTATTTGTTTCTATTCACCTTGATGAAACTATTGGGACTCTTATTCTTTGTTAGGGTAATGATACACAAGGAACTTCAGTTTCTCAGGGATATCAGAATACTATTGAGACCTCTCTATTTTTTGAAATCCACTTTGTCTCCTAATCCTATGGAATTTTAATCCTATAATGGAAGGATGAAAACTCGTATATTTAAATATAATATTTTTTCAATAGAACAATTTCCTACAACTGAATGATACAACTCTAAGGATCTTGAAAAATAGGTCCAATGAAAATTGAACCCAAGGAGACCAATAATTAGAGGAATTGTGATGAATCAGAAATTAATTATTTTTAAAAAAAAATTATGTCTCTATGGTTTATCATTACAAATATCATGGCTCTATTTAAGTTTCAATCAATTGGAAATTGGATAGAATCCCCAAAAAATGTGACTATTGTTACAAAATCTTCTAATGATTTTAATCTTCTCTCAACTCAAAATGTAGATGGACCTATCAATTAATATTCTACTACAGCACTTATGCCTAATCAAAATGATGAAAATTATGAAATTAGTGCTAAAAAGATTTTCCTAGCCATAAAATAAACTATAAAAACGAATTTTATAGGAAGAAAGAAATGGGTTCTAACCCCGAACATAGGTATAAATGAATATCTTCTTCTAGAATTTTCAGGGATTAGAATCCCCTAAAATAATTATCTACTTGCATAGATTTATTCAAAATCACAAGCCCAAAATCCTTGCTATTTCTAAGAACAAGAAAAATTAATTTTCTTGTTATGACAGTTTTGAAAATAGAGGTTATTCCTACATTGTTGGTAACATCAATACTGCAACTATGGATGCATTATGTGTTTTTTCTCATTCCACTTTGAAAAATTTTACTACTTTCAATATTGATGATCGGATGATTAATTGTGTTGATTATTTCCAAATTTCTATGTGTATTTCTAATTAATAAATGCTAATAATAGGTACTAATAATGAATAAGGATTTTGTAGAATCTAGATCACATAATAAGTAGAATCTAAGTGCCATGTATCATTATTGGAGATTTAAATGTCATTTTATGGCTTATTAAAGATATGGGTGTTTTACACTCTATCCCTAAAAGGGAGTTTAAGTCCTAGATTAAAGGTAAAAAATTGATTGATATTATATTAGTTTGAGCTAGATACACTTGGTATAGAATAAATTATAAAAAAATTGTTACTAGTAATCTTGAATGAGCCTTCTCTAATGAAAAATCCCTTTACATATTGGATACTCTTTATTACAATATCTTATAAAGATAATCTTTTATCATCATCCAATTTTGTCCATTATTTTCATCATAAATTCTAGACTTGCACTAACAATAATATTTAATATTGCATGGACCTATCATCATGATTGTGGAAATCATGTTCAGAAAATTTGGAACTCTACTAATGGTGGTAATGATTCATTTTCATGTATCATGAAGTAGAAACTTTTGAAGAAAAAACTAATGGATTGCCTCAAAGATACCTCCAATAGGATGGACAGTGGAATTTTCTCTATTGAATCTAATATCAATCATATAAAAGAAGTTTCCACCAATTAATATTTTTTGTAGGAAGATTTGATCACCGCTAAGTTGAACTCCCTTCTCTTCATCAAGGATAAAATCCAATACTAGATTTTCAAACTCAAGTGGATCAAAGATGGAAATAGTTATAAAAAATTCTACGATTCTCTTCAAGGAGCTCGGAAAGATTATAGAAATCTCACCATTCTCAAGGATGGATACAATATCATTGATAATGAGGAATGCCTTGTGGATCACATTGTCTCTTATATTACCAAAATATTTAATGGGCATGATCTTAATAAAGATTTATCCCCTGATATTATTCTTATCGTTGTCATAATAAAAGGAAATAATCACCTTGGTTGTGTTCCACCTGATTTTGATATCAAGGAAGTAGTTTTTACTCTAAATCCTGATAGTTCCCTAGGCCCGGATGGTTTTACCAATTAATTTTTTCAGCACTATTGGGATGTTATTCAACTGTATGTGTGCATATTAGTAAAATATGTTTTCTCCAATGGAACCTCCTGCAGGGTAGAAATTCTAAATTCCTTACCTTGATTCTAAAATTTGAAAATTCCTCTAATATACTTATTTTAATAATTATAACCCTCATCAACATCATCTATAAGACTATAAACAATATTTTTGAAAATAGAATTTCCACCATTTCTAATAAAGTAGTCTCTTGGAAAAAATTTGGTTTTGTGAATGGTAGATTTAGCTGAGATGGTATTTTTTGGCTTATGAGTGGACTAAAATCCTTATAAAATAAAATATAGGTGGAATTTTTTCTTTGATATTAGAAATTATTTTGATACCATGGATTGGAGCTTAATCTATATTTTTGTCCAAACATTTGGATTCAGTGAAACTTTTTTGAACCGTGTTAAATCCATCTTTATCACTACTCACATATCAGTTCTCATAAATATATCTACTAAGGGATACATCTTTAACGTCCTAACCCAGCTTACCACTAAACTGATAGTCAGACCAGTTGGCCACATGGCCTCAAGCATATTTCCCCAAATGCAAGAGGCTACTGACTAGAAGTAGGGGCCTAGGGTGTCATATTGGGTAACTATTCCCTCATTGGTGGAGTGAAATACAGCATAACTAATGTTAACAAATATTTGAAGTAGTAAATACCATGAAACTGAAACAAAACAGAGGAAGTATGATAGATAAATATCCAAATATCAAAACATACAAATGATAATTCAGCATGATGTATGTTATAAAAAGGTAGAAAAAAGAGCGTACACTGAAATCAGATACAAATACAATACTAGTGAAAAAAACAGAAATAAAACTCAGATGCATCACAATCCTCAGCTTGGTCCCATGCTCTCCTACTCCTAAGCAGCAATAATGTACCTTTATAAGGGCACTTTCCCTTATCTACACCTGCAATTATATAATATTTTTGGGCCCAAAAGAATGACCCAAATAGTGTGTGACATTAATCCCTGTAAGAAACCACCAAAGATCTGTACTTGACAATCAGTGAAGATATGAAATAACAGTAAAAGAAAATAACAACTAGGAAGTACTCAAGTAAACTCTCCATTTTCAATTTAATTTATTTAGAAATTCAGTTTCATTAAGTAAAACTATCTCGAGATTCATCCTTAATGTGCCAATCCCCCATATAGAAGCAATCATCAAAGATGTCTCAAAAGTTCATCTAGATAAAGTAAGTAAAGGTTGATTCTAAGCTTGTAATTTGGCTTGTTAGACACATCATAAGTCATTCTATTTCATTTAACAAGTTTTGTGAACTAAGGTCTCAAAGTCCAGCCTAGGCCCTTCGACCCCTTGTACCAAAGTGGACATCAACTCATGACATAACCACTTCTCATTTAAGAATATTATCATTTTATCTTTTAATCATTTTTTTAGTTTTCAATAGATCCTGTTCTAGGTATCCCTCAAAGATCAAAGATTTGATCGGCATTTATAAATAATACTCAATGATCTCGACCACAAAAAATGTGGCTTTCTCATGGAATTTAAGTAATTAACCTCTTGAGTCCTTCCATTTCCTTTTAACTGAGATAAAGTTTCACCCAAGGTAAATAAGGTATAATCAGTCATTTGATCCCAACCTTGTCTTTCAATTGAGACTATGGCTTGCCCCTGGCTAATTACCCCTTTTTGTATTTTATCATTTCATTTAAAAAAACACATCTGAATTAATCTATCACATGGATTTAATCATAAAAACTCACATGGTAATTTCACATAACAATGTATCATTCTAATTAACCCCAAAAAGGGAAAACATTCACACAACTCAAAGGAATTATTTCAAAATGGATAACAATGGGAATGCACTCATGGGGTGTACCTAAATCAAACAACTTAGCAACCACATGCTTCAATTTCATATAATTAAATACCTTAGCCTCACTAGGAATCAACAGGTTTTAATTATAGAGAAAAACAATACCCAAAATTAATTTCATACTATTTTGGCACATATAATCAACACGAATTTTAATGAAATACACAACTCCACCTACCTCAATGTCACACAAGTGATATAAACCGATGTCATCCCTTGAATCAACCTATAATGGCATAGATCTAAGAAAATAGGTAAATCATTCAACCTTGAAAAACTTCCTCCAGAAAAAAAAAACCAAAAATAAGGGCATAAGGAGAATAAATCCCTTACCGAGAGGAATCTAATGAGACCGACAGAACTTGAATCAGGTTCTTGATGACGAAACAGGAGAAGGAAATGTTCTTGTGGCTCCTTATTCTTCACCCAGAGGCTCCTCTGTCCAGAAGAAGAAAAAACGAGGCAAATGCCCATTTTAAGTCTAAATTTAGTAGTACACAGCATGTAAATCCATATACATGGAATGTATATCATTTTATTGTTCATCAATTTTCCGACCTACTTTACACATCTTGTACCAACCTTGTCGACATGACTACACGATGTGTACTAGGAAGTACACGGCATGTAGTGGCCTCTTATTCTCTTCCTAGACAATAGAAGAACACACCATGTATCCCCATCCTTCACGGTCAAACTATACGATGTGTATATAGGATTACATGGCGTGTTCAACTAAAACATAATATTTTTCCAGTTTTCCTAGTTTTCTCAAAAACAACTCAAAGGAAAAGAAAAATTAAAAAACAGTACCTCATAAGAATAAATAGGTTATTACAAACTTCCCTACATAAAGAAATTTATCCCCAAATTTCCCTTCCAAGGGTGGAGAAGGAATATATGAGAATAAATCCAGCCAATGATCATGTACCTCAGCCTCCCTCTCTTAAATATCATCTTGAACTCAATCGTGTTGCCATAGCACCCATACAATAGGAACTAACTAGACTCGAAGAACCTCTATAATCTAGTAAACTATACGAATCGGAGGCTCCTCAACAGATGTATCAACCTAAAGCTCAACCTCCTTGGCCTGAAAAATGTGAGAAGGTTTTGAGTGATTGTGGCACAGCTGAGATATGTGGAATACATCGTACATGTATTGGTACCTCTAAGGAAAATTTAACTGATATGCAACTAACCCGACTCGTTCCAAAATCTCAAATGGTCTAACATATCACGGGGAAAGATTACCTTTTCCTCATATCCTCTTCCTTCCCAACCTCAGTGCAACACATTGAAAGACCTGATCCCAAACCTCGAACTTAATTGGTTATCTCCTTTGATCAGAAAAATATTTTAGATGAGGCTTTGCAGTATCCATCCATCTCTGAATTATGTGAACCTACTCAGTAGTCTCCTAGACAAGATAAGGTCTCAGTATAGCTACCTCTCCTACCTCCATCCAACACAGGGGTGATCGAAATGGCCTACCATATATATCCTCATATGGTTCCATCTTAATAGTATCATGAAAGTTATTATTATAGGAAAACTCAACCAGGGGTATATGTCTCTCCCAAGAACCCCAAAAATCCAGTACACTGGAATTCAACATGTCTTCCAGCACCTGAATCATATACTCTAACTGGCCATTTGTCTGAGGGTGGTATTCTTTTCTTAAAAGCACATGTCTACCTAGATCCCTCTAAAAACTATACCAGAAACGATACATAAAGTGCACATCCCTATCTGAAATGATAGAATGAGGAACCCCATGAAGTCGCACCACATTGCGAATATACAGATTCTCGATCTCATCAACCCTAAAAGTCTCCTTGATCAACAAGAATTGAGAAACCTTTGTAATCCTATCAACTACAACCCACACATCATCGTTTCCTCTAGCTGGCCTTGGTAACCATGTCATGAAATCCATCACGACATCATCGCATTTCCACTCAGGATTGGGTAGTTGTGGTAAAAGCCCAGTCGGACGCTGATGTTCCATCTTCACCTACTGATAGGTGGAACACCTCATGACAAAACCAGCTACACCCCACTTCATACTCAGCCACTAGTACTGACAGTGCAAGATACGGTACATCTTGGTGACTCCGGGATGCACTGCCCAAGATGAAGTATGAAACTCTCATGTCATCTCCTTGCGTATACACCCTAGAACCCACAGAAATTTAGAAATGTTTTCTCTTCTATCATCCATTTAGGAGGAGGTTCCACACCTACCACACTCTCGTGTAGAACTAGGTATTTAGAATCTGATAGCTGCCTCATCCTCACACAGTCTAGTAGGGTAGAGGTAACATCCAAATATTAAAGATAAGTCTATCTCTGACTGTTGTGAAAATATAAATACATCTAATAGAGAAAATCCATTAGCTTCCACTCACCATTGGCCTCCTGGACTTCCTAAATCTGAGTCCTCCTACTCAGTGCATTAGCCACTGCATCAACTTTTCCAGGCATACTGGCAAGCTCAAAGTCAAATGAATGAAGGTATTCAACCCACCGTCGATGTCTCAGATTTAAATCCCACTGAGTAAAGATGTATTTGATACTTTTTTGGTCTGTGTACACAAAAAAAATCTCCCCCAATAAATAATGTCTCCATCATCGCAAATCATGAACAACTGAAGCCAACTCAAGATCATGTGTTGGGTAATTTATCTCATGTGTCCTAAACTACCGAGACTCGTACAAAACTACTTGATCTCCCTATATAAGTACTTATCCCATCCCAATACTTGATGCATCATAGTACATAGTGTAACTCTTTCCTGGTTTAGGAAATATCAGTATCGACGCTAGAGTTTAACGTCCCTTCAACTCCTGAAAGGCTGCATCACAAGAATATGGTCATTCAAACTTCACACCTTTCTTAGTCAATCCCATCATCGGTGCTTCTAAGTGTGAGAAGTGCTGTATAAATCGCATATAGTAACCAGATAGCCCTAAGAAACTTTGTACTTCAAAATCATTCTTGGGATGCCCCAAGGTAACTACTGCTCTTACCTTATATGAGTCCACCGATACTCCAGTCTCTGAGATGATGTGACCCAGGATGTGAATCTTATCTGTCCAGAAGTGGAATTTTGAGAGCATAGAATATAACTGATTCTCCCTTAGTGTATTCAAAATGATCTCAAGGTGTTTGGCATGGACATGTCAATTGTGAGA
Organism: Viscum album; assembly: GCA_963277665.1. Taxonomy (NCBI): domain Eukaryota; kingdom Viridiplantae; phylum Streptophyta; class Magnoliopsida; order Santalales; family Viscaceae; genus Viscum; species Viscum album. The sequence goes on along the minus strand of OY728143.1, from coordinate 46,870,449 downwards.
ATACATGAAGATATCTTCCATGAAAATCACCAAAAAGGAATCTAGATAATGAAGAAACACTCAGTTTATCAGTGCCATGAAAACTATTAGTGCATTTGTGAGACCAAACGGCATAAACATGTACTAATAGAGACCATACCTGCTACGAATGGTGAGACAGGGTATGTCTATAGTTCGAACGTGTACTTGGTGATATCCTGACCTCAAGTCAATCTTCAAGAAAAATCGAGATCCTCAAAGATGATCAAATAGGTCATCAATCCGTAGTAAGGGATATCGATTTTTAACTATCATCTAGTTCATTTTTTGATAGTCCATGCATAATCTAAGGGTATCATATGCCTTTTTCACGAAAAGGACCAATGATCACCAAGGAGAATTATTGGGTCGAATAAAACCCTTAGTTTCCATATCTTCTAACTACCTCTTAAGCTCTTGTAACTCTATCGTAGCCATCTGGTAAGAGGGAATGGATACCGGTGAAGCTCCTAGATCTAGCTCGATAGTGAACACCACCTCTCTAACTAGAGGTAATCTTGAGAAGTCATCTAGGAATAAATCACAGAAACAATCAACCAATGGAGGAAAATCTTCCAGAAACATTCCCTAGTCATCTAGATATAAACTCGCAATCTGGGATATCATCCCGCCCAACCTGTGATGATCAGGTCTAGCTCGACTCGCCTGTATATCCCATTTTTCCTTGTATAGAAAAGACCTGCCCTCTGGTGATGTAAAACTCACCTTGAAGAGATAGCAGTCAACGAAGGCCTGATAGGATACCATCCAATCCATTCTGATGGTGACATCACATCCTATAATTTATAATATGTAGAGGTTCCATAGAAAGTGACACCCACAAATCTCAAGGGGTCACTCCTTGCACTGATGCACACCTTCTATTCTGATCCCTAGAGGAATTTCTAGAGTCACAACATTCTCAAAGGTATAAACATAGATCCCAAGGCTCTCCAAAACAATCATCAATATAAAACTATGTGTCGCAGCAGTATCAAAAAGTATAGAATATAAAACAGAGGCAACTAGAATAGTACCTCTGACAGTAGAAGGTCTGGTATCTTTCTTATGTTGGGTCTATAGCACAACATATGTCTGACCTGTACAACGGCCATGTGACACAGCCTGGCTACCCAAAGTTGACCCACCCTATTACCGATGAGATCCCCGAGTCTGGCTACCATGGCCACACACACCGCCTTGGCCTGTACACCCTCATGTATTCTAGTTTCCGGACTGGTGAGAATCTACTAACCTTGATCCTTCATGTGGAGTCTATAAAAAACATCTCTCACAATCCACATATGGGAACATCCTGCAGAACCTCTATAGATGGCCAATTTTTTCACAATATTAGAACTCAATTAGGTCCTTCGGGCACTGGGGCCTCATATTTCGAACTCTGCCACACTAATAGAACCTCACCAGGCTACTAGAATATACATCATGACTGCTCGTATTCCCGCAAGAAAACTCCATTCGATGCTTCTTACTTTTGGTTGAGAGAGTACCAGATCTTGGTGCCGAACCGCCTTGACTCGCACCCCCAAATTCTTGTAGGTTCCACTTGATAATTAATACCTAATTCACAATGGAATTTACATAAGGAAACCTAAAAATGTTCACTTGAGATTGGATGTTTTATCGAAGACCATCCTCTAATTTCCTATCTCTCAACACCTCATCACCCATAAGAACATGTGTGAAGTGATGAAGCTCTATAAATCGGGAAGAATACTCCATCACTAACATAGTACCCTGCTCTAAATTCATGAACTCTAGGGTTCGATCAGGCCTGAGGGTCTCAGGAAAGAATTATTCATAGAAGACTATCTGGAATTATCCCCATTCCATGTCTTGATGGATCTTTGTATTTATGACAATATACCACCAACTTTTGGAAAAATCACATAGCATATAAGTTCCGAGCTTGATCCTCCTATTTGGAGGTATCTCAAGATGCTCAAAGATTGTTAGCGTTGATTCTAGCCATGATTCCGCAACCTGTGGCCCACCATGCCCTAAAAAAGTTGGTGTATGCTACTACTGGAATATACGCATCAGCTCTGCCATAGATGTGGTAGCCTATGATGCCCCTTGGAAGGTCTGCATGAACCTCACAAAACCTTCCTCGAACTGTGTGTCTGCACCCATGTCTAGTATAACAACAAGTGTCACAAGTATCACAACTGGAGGATCCCTCAGAATACCATGGCCTACAACCTCTATTGTATACTTACATCCACTCTCTTAGCGCACTTCTTATGGTCGTCATGGTGGAATTGATCTGTAAAGTCAAGCACACACACCTCAACACAAGTTTAATGAAGGGAAAACTACAACTCAGAAGTGCAAGGCAGGAAAAAGAAGGAAAAATGCTCAGGTATTTCAAAATAAGGGTACACAGTGTGTATAAATCATTACACGGTGTGTTCTCCTTGGCCTCTACATGGGCGTGTACTTCTACCTAACATGGATGTGTATCACCCAATGTACACGGTGTGTTTCCCAAGATACACAGCATGTACTTGAGTTTCCTTCCTTTCCAGGTACATCTATATAGCTATAACTACACAGTTCTTCTAGTGTAAGACTACAAGGAATGTTCAACCTCAACACGGTGTGTACATCAAAATTTTCATCCACCTGTGTCATTAGTCACAGAGCCGGACACACGGTTGATTTATACATGGGGTATACTAACATTACATGGCATGTATACTCAATGACCGACAACCTGTGTTCCCTCCTCACACAGAAGGTTACTCGTTTAAGGATTTCATTGTGTGTACTTAGGGTACACGGCATGTTCTTCTTAAAACGTAGAACAAATTATTCACTGAACAGGAATAACACACGACATGTTAGGCCAGACAATACACCATGTATAGTGGGTTTTTAGGATATAAACTCTATATCACCTAGAAAACCTCTGTTATGCAAAAAACCAACCTGTAGAATGCCAAATTCGGATCTGTGAGGGCCCGTACACATCACATATCAATGTTTGGCACCCAATAAGAACATATCAAGATACAATAATATATAAAAACTAAATCATTATCTTTCAAATTTTGGTCCAAGAGGGCCCATACACCTCAGGAACCAAAGACTGGAATCCATTCCATCCAATCCATAGCACGTACAAATACACATATCACAACAGTAGGCATAGCTATCACATCATTTATCACAACAGCATGTGATAACTAGTGCATTCTAGATGGCATGGCATAATGCATGGCATGTGATTCTAAGAAGTTCCTATATGATGCATGAGATGGAATACCCTCATCTCATTGGGTTGAAACTAAAATACAACCCACAATCTCATCAATGGTGATAGTAGAAATCAAGTGTGTCACCCAATGGGGAAATTGAATCAACTATAAAATATCACAATCTAAAAATCACAAGTCAATTCGAGGCAATTTGGATTTTCACTGTATGCGGGGTAGCTACTCCCCAACACAAATATTTACCAAATCCTCATTCCTTCTTATCTTTTCTATTGGCTTCAAATTATAAGCCAAAGAATAAATAAATCCTATGATACCACTTTATAACATCCCGACCCAGCTTACCACTGAACCGATAGCCAGATCAGTTGGCCACGTGGCCTCAAGAGCATTTACCCAAATGCCAGAGGTTATCGAATAGCAGCGAGGGCCTGGGGAGTGATAGTGGGGAAACAATACCCTCATTGGTAGAGTGTAACACAGTGGAATAAATGTTAACAAATATCGGAAGCATTAAACATCATGAAACTGAAACAAAATATCAGAAGTCTGATAAAATAAAATCTAAGTCTAAAACCATAAAAATGATAATACAGCTTGTTATATGTTCTAAGAAGGTAGAAAAAATAGGATACAATAAAATCAAATAAAAATACAATAAAAGTAAAAAAATAGAAATAAAACTCAGATGCATCACATGCCTCGGCTTGGTCCCATACTCTCCTACTCCTAAATAGTAATATAGTACCTGTATAAGGGTGCTTGTCGTTATCTACACCTGTAATCATATAATCTGTTTGGGAATAAAAGCATGACCCAAACAGGGTGTGAGAGTAATCCCAGTAGGCAACCACCAAAGATTTTTGACTAACAATTAGTTAATATATGCAATAATAGTAAAAGAAAACAGCAACAAGGAAGTAATCAAGCAAACTATCCATTTTCTATTTACGTTATTTAGAAGTTCAGTTTCATTAAGTGAAACTATCTTGATATTATTCCTTATTCTTCCAATCCCATTTATGGAAGCAATCATTATAGGAATCTCTGAATATCATCTAGATAAAGTAAGTGAAGGCCTACTCCAAGCTTGTGCTTTGTCTTGGAAGATGAATCATAAGTCATTCCATTTCATTTAACAAGTTCTTTGAACTAATGTCTCGATGTCCAACCTAGGCCCGTCAACCCCCCCCCCCCCCCCCCGTACAAAAGTAACCTTCAACTAGTGACATAACCATTTCACATTTAAGCATAATCACATTTCAACTATTAATAATTTTTTCAGTTTCCAATAGAGCTCATTCTAGGTATCCATCAATGGATCAAATATTCACTCGGCATTTATAATGAAGACTCAATGATCTCAACCACCAAAACTGTGGATCTCTCACGACCTTTAAGTAATTAACCTCTTGAGTCCGTCCATTGCCTTTTTACTGAGATAAAGTTTCACCTAAGGTAAATAAGGTATAACTTGTTACATGAACCCAACCTTGTCTTTTATCTAACAAAATGGCTCACCCAAGGATAATTACCCTATTTAATCATTTATCATTTCATTTCAAAAACAACACATGTGAATTAAACTATCACATGGATTTAGTCATAACAAGTCATATGGGAATTTTACATAACAAAATATCATTATAATTAACACCGAAAAGGGAAAAATTCACACACCTCAAAGACGTTCTTTCCAAATGGCTAACAATGGGAATGCACCCATGGGGTGTCCCTAAATCAAACAACTCAGAAACCACATGCTTCAATTTCATATAATCAAATACCTATGCATCACTAAGAATCAACAGGTTTCAGTTTTAGATGAAAACAATACCCAAAAATGGTTTCATTCCATTTTGTCACATATAATCCACTTGAATTTTAATGAAATACACAAGACCACCTACGTCGATGTCACACAAGTGATATAAACTGATGTCGGCCCTTGAATAAACCTAAAATGTCAAATGTCTAATAAAAGAGGTAAATAATTCAACCTTGAATAAATTTCTCAAGAAAAAATCAACAAGAATGGATCAAGGAGAATAAATCCCTTACTGATAGGAATCCAATGAGATTGATGACACTTGAATCGGGTTCTGGACGACGAAACAGGAGAAGGAAATGTTCTCGAGGCTCCTTCTTCACCCAGCAGCTCCTCTTTCCAGAAGAAGATAAAATGAGGCTACATCCCATTTTAAGCCAAAATTTAGTAGTAAATGGTGTGTAAATACATATACAAGGTGTGTATGTAATTTTAATATTCATCAATTCGCCGACCTGCTTTACACGTCATGCACCAACCTTGCTGACATGACTACATGGAGTGTACTAGGAAGTACATGGCATGTAGTGGCCCGCTCTTCTCTTCTGGTCCAATATATTTACACACTGTGTATCCCCATCCTACATGTCCAGAATACAAACAGTGTATATATAATTACATGGCATGTTCAACTAAAACTTAACAATTTTTCAGTTTTCATTGTTTTCTCAAAAACAACTCAAAGGAAAAGAAAAATGAAGAAACGGTACCGCATAACAAAAAATGGGTTCTTACAACATTAAATGATAAAAATGGGTTAGAAATGAATACCCCCTATATACTATTCTCTTCTACATTTCTACAGATTATTTAATAAAACTCCTCACTCATTTAGTGGTAGAATTAAAGCTCAAGACCATATTTTCATTAAGAAATCTTGATACCTCTTCACATATCCTCTATATGGGTGACATTATTCTCTTCTTGCAAGGTGGAAAAATAAATATCCAGAATCTTAAGGAAGCCTTCTCCCACTATGAATATGTTTCAAGTCAAACCATAAATTGGAATAAATCCTAAATATACTTTGGGAAAAAATTTCATGTTTCCAGAAAAATCTTTATAATGAATGACCTATCCATCAAAGAAGGGTCTTTCCCCATATCCTAACTTAGTGTTCCATTATTTTAGGAAATACCTAAAATCAATTTTTCAACCAATATATTTGATCAAATCAAAAATCACAAATCTTCTTATAAATTTAATTCCATATCCATGGAGGGAATAAAATGCTTTGTCAAATATACTATTATTTCAAAACTAGTATATTCTTTTACGGTCATTAAATGAAATCTATAAATTCCTAAAAAACTCAATGATTGCATTAAAACTTTTATTTGAAGTGGTATCATCCTTGAAATGAAATTAGTAATTATTCCTTAGTTTAAATGTTGTAAACCTATTGATAATGGTGGTTTGGGAATCAAGAATATATAGTATTTTAATGATTCTCTAAAGGTCAGGTATAATTGGAACCTTATGAAAAATGATTCCATGTCCCTATGTTTTCTCAGATCCATATTTCTTGATAAAATAGGGAGGTTAAATCTATAATATATAGATTCTTCGATTTGTCAATCCATTAAGTCTTTCTTCCCCAACATTGTGTCTCGCTATAGATGCATTGGAAGCAAGAATCCTTATCTGAAATTTCAGTTAGATTACTAGATATGTACCCCTATTATATCCCTTGTGGAACCTCAAAAATTCCATGTTGACACCCACATCTCTATCAAATATTTTTTTACTTCACCCAACCATGAATTTATTTAAATCATTACTTTAATGATTAATAATTAATCTTTTTCACATGCTAATGATTTTTTTGTATAAGATTCTACCTAGATTTAGATTTTGGACTCTAAACTATATTATGAAGACAATTTTATACGTTAAAAATATAAACACACATGGATTAAAAGTTTTGATAATCCATGGATCATACCGTTTCATTTTACTCTTGTTTATAGACTTTATCATAACAAGCAATAGACTAATTATTTATTGAAAGCCTTTGGTATCCGTATTTATTCCGAATTAAGTATTTTTAATCAAAATAAATAGGATATTGATCACCTATTCATTTATTTTTCTACTGCTTCTTCTCTGTGGAAGTTAGTGTATGACTTTTTTGAACTCAGACTATGGGAGCCTACCTCTGTCTATTTCTAGCTCGGGGCCTGTATGATAGTTGCTTTAGCACTAAAACTCATAATCCCATTTCATGTTGCGGTGGCCAAAATTTGACACACTATCTAGTATGTACATAAATGATATATTAATATCCATATATAATTAAATCTTCATGTAGTTATAGTCAAAATAATTAATGCTATCAAAAAAACTATCACACTATTGTGAGGCCACCACCACAATTTGATTCACGACTTCTATGTACTACGTTGGATAGGAATAATTGGTAATTATAATCCATCTGTGGGAACCATTGAACTCTTCTATAAATACCTTCTTCCTGTATAGATTTATATTAGTGTTGATATGGCTTAAAAAGGTAATTTAGTCCCTTCAGGTTATGGGGCCATTTATCCTGATCATAATGGAAAGATTCTTGGATGCTTTTATGGATCATGTGGAATAGTATCATATCCAGAGTATGAAATACATAGCATTATAAAATTGGTCTCCTTTTCATATAAAAAACTATATAACAATATTTGTCTTCAAATTGACTCCACCACAATTGTTCATGTTGTTTGTAATGGTATGACACATCTATCATGGCATCTCACAGCTAAATGTATGGAATTATTTATCTTTATTTCAATCTCTAATTTCATCATTACCCATTATTTTTGAGAGGATAACATTGTGGTGGATGGTTTTTTCAAAAATTGAGTCAACACTGACATCACATGGTTGGATAATCTTCCTTCTAATTTATTTTATCTTTTTGAAAAATATTGTAATAAAATTATCTCTTTTAGACTCTTGTATTGTTTATCATCAATAGAAGATCCTTAAATCTTTGTCCAAAATATAAAAAAATAAAGAAAGAATATAATTATGGAATAATAATCAGTATTGGTATTCATAACATTTTGAACATGTATAATTTGTATTATATTAACAGTCAATATTATCAGCATAGCTAATTCAAACCTTCTTCACCATCAATCATATGAATGTAGATAATCTAAATTATGTTCATAATAAATCTTGTGAATGTTTCTAATCTATATCATGTTCACACTCAATATTTATAATGTAATTAATATTCAATTTTTTAATTCTCAATATTGGTAATGTAGCTAATTGACATCATGTTTATGCTAAATCTTGTGAATGTAGATAATATACATCTTTTTCTCACATAACACCTTTATCCTATGAGGTATAAAACATTTAAAAATGAATTAAAGGGTGATATAGGAACCCACCCATCATCATCCATACATATATGTTCCCTAATACATCAATTATTCATCATATAATGAAAAAACCTAGGGTAGAAAATGGGGTTCATACATCAAATCATAAAGAACCTGTGGAATGAAAAATTGGTTATATGACACTCTAAGATGATATCACAAAAATTAACCTCAATAATATTAATGGTTGGTAAAAAAATTTAATCACCTCAAAAATATATTTCATAAGAACAATTAATATTTTATTTTAAAAAAAATCGAAAGAAATAAATCCTTTAGAGATAAAGGGGAAATGGTGGGTGGATCGTAAAATATGTTTTTAGAAAATTATATTATCTTTTGCATAAAATTTGAGTTAAATTCACTTTAAAAAGTCATTTTTTTAAGAAATGTAGAGATGAAACACTTTGAAAACTTTTATTTTTAAAATTATATTCAAAAATAAATATTTAAAATGACATAAAGGTTATAAAAAATAAATTTTTGGTGCATGATAAAACATTTTATTTTTTAATTGATGGAAAACCATTTGAAAATTTTAAATAACCTTTTTAAAAACCCACATCATAAAATAGTAACCAAAAATAAACTTTTAAAATGGAAAATTTGAAATTTAAATTTTACATATAATAGGACATAATCAAGTTTCTAGTTATAAATTAGGATATTGGTGGGAATGAAAATTTTGGACAAGGAATAAAATTCCATTAAATGAAATGGGAAATACCCTTAACAAAAATAAATTTCAAAAAAATAGAATAACAAAAGATGAAGACATAAATTTGAAACAAATAAGATTGTAATAAAATATAAACCCATCATAGGTTAGAATAATTAAATCTTCAAATATTATAATAGAATTGTTGTAATTATGACTCAAGAAAATATTTGATTCAAGAAAACCCTTTATGTATTAAGAAACATTCTACTAAAAATCCATTTAAAGAGAGAGAGTGATCTTTAATTAGAATTTAAAATACCATGAATAAAGATAATTATGATATTTTATATCCAACTGGAATTATTGACATCATTTAAATTTAATTATATTAATAAAAGAATATGTGACTTAAAGATGGAGCTTTGTAATGAAACCCTTACCTTGTTCCAAATTCATTCTTCACCTACACCAAAAAACCGGAATAATTAAATTAATTTTTTTAATTACATCACAAAAAACCTTATTCATAACTATAACCATTTATAATATTTATTTAAAATCATTCCATTCATATAAATATATATATGTTAGTTTTTATATATTTTTCCACAATAGGTTTTTTATAACATTAATGGGTTTGATAAGGCTATGTCAGCATTATTTCTTATTCTATTTTTTATCATTAAAATTTATTGAAAATAAATATTAGGGATTATTTATAATTATATTTAAACATTAAATTTCCTTTCATGAGTGTTTCATTTGTTTCCCTAGAAAATTAAATCGATAGTAAGTTTGTTTCAGTAATTCATAACTAATAAATGTTGTTTTTTTAATTAATGAGTTAAATATTTATATAAACTTGATAAAAAATATTTATTTAAATATTTATATCATATTATAAAATTAATTAAGTTCTTATAGTCATCTGTGACATAAATTCATATCATTGTTCTAGTTTGTGGCCAAAATGACCCAATCATGAACAAACCATGAATATAGGATGATTATGAGGTAATTTAGTTTCACATTCATTATACCAGTATCTTATGATATAATTTGGTATGATATATCAACATTATAATGAAATTATTATTTTATATTATTTATATGGAAATATTACATATTTTTAATAAAAGATTTTCTACTTAGCACACTTGTTTTAAATGACTGAATTGATGATGATCATCTACTGGTCATGTAAATAATAGGTTTACCAATTTGTCATACAAAAAAATTAAAAATATCATAAACATTATATTTCATTAGTAAATAAATTCTAGGAACCATTAATTATGGGTGGTGAGGAAAAAATAATTTTTTTTCTCCTGGTGGAAGTCATCTGCATGTAACAACAGATGAAGATTTCATTTTTCTTAATCCATCAGAAAAATAAATAGAAAATGATAATGCCCTTAATATTATAAAATTTAAGTATATATATTGCACTAATATAATTATATTATATTTTCTTGAATAAATTTGGATAAATATAATGAATGAAAAGACTAAATAGTTAAAAATACTCAAGTCGGGGACTTGAGTTCTCTTTCAAATTCACCTTGGAAATGAAAGCCTTATGTCAACTAATGGTAACAAGAATATTTTTAATGTGACTTAAAATTGTAGTATGAGTAATTTGGTAGAGTTTAAAGAGTAAATTATAAGGATACTTGAGTCATGAATGGGTATAAGTATTACTATTTTATAAGAAAATTAATGGATAGAATATTAAGTAACTATTACATTTTCAATAAATTAATGTTTCTATTCAGTGTTAAATTGATAAAAAATCAAAAAAATGGAGGGTGAGTGTTTTAGTGTCTATATTATCCTAATTGAATCCCTTTTTTGGAAACCTAGAGTGTTTTTACAAAAAGAATAACCTTTCAACTTTCACAGTTATTTATTTTTACCTTGGTAATTAATTATTAACCTTTGTAATTAATATTAATGAAAAAAAAGATTGGAAATTTTACCTAATTTGAACCTTTTGGTTTCAAATTTTTAAATCATTTTACCAAGTACATTTTTATGGGTTTGAAATTTTACTTTTAAAATAAACTCACATAGCGTGTAAAATAGTATTTTTAGGAAAAGTGTGTTATTAAATTTATAAATTTATATACAAGATAATATTACCATAGATACTTACTTTTATGAGATAAATTGAATTATTATAAAAAAAGATAAAACATGTGTGGATTTAAAAGAAATAAAAACAAAAAATCTCCATTAAAAAACTTAATTAGAAGAAAATTCTAAAAACAATTTTTATTAAAGTAACATTTTAATTTAGTACAAAAAATTTTGGGCATAGGATTTAAAAGTTAAAATAATGTTTTAAAAACTATAAATTTTTTTCTTAAATAGATATTTTATTATTTAAAATATTTTTTATTCTTCTTGTATTTACATGAATAATGATAAAATCATAAAAATATAATTTTTTCAGAAATCATATTGGTCAAATAAAAATCATACTTTTCTAAAAAAATCATACGGGGAAACTTTTTAGGTGAGGAATTAAAAAAAATATTTTATTTTATAAAATTGAAAATATAACGTTTTTAAATTCATATTTTAAATGAAAATACATAATATAAATTAAATAAATTTTATTGAGATTATCTGATTTCCAATATTAACTTGTATTAATTATTTATCTTCCAAAGGTAATAACATTTAATGATTTATTATCTTACTGCTTATTGTAGCGTTATTAATAATTTTAGTCTAATAAGCTGTGGTTTGTTTACATTGGGTGTAGAGTGTAACGAAAGTGATATTAAATAACATTAGTTTTATAAGGTCTAGAATTTCATGTCATTACATAGAAAGAGTAGAATATATTCCAAATAATATGGTTAGAGTTGATTAAAGATAAGGACTACTCAATACATTACCACCATGGGAACACTGGTGAAAATATATTTTTTATTATATGTTTATCACAACAATTTTATATAACTGGTGTGAAAAAAGTTTTCAACAATAGTTATTTTATAGTTTATATTGAAAATGATGAAATTTTGTTTTCAACATTGGTTATAAAATAATTGATGTTATAAAAAATATTTTAAAAATGGTTATAAAATATCTAATGTTTAAAACCATTAATAATTTTATTAGAATACATGGATCCCGACTTTTTTCATTTCTTCATGCATTGGGATTCTTTCCCTCCCAGAGAGACCAAACCCTTAATTATTCTATCATGTGGCCTTAGTGCAACCTCAGCCTCCCTTATCCACCATTATCTACTATCAATCACCATTGTTTACCCCCATTTTCCTCCCACGCACACTCTCATCTATAGATTTAGTACTCTCAAGAATTTATTTTTTCTATTTTTCCTCATCCTTATCCCTCAAATGTATTTTTATTTATAGATTAATTATTTGGGTTTTTTAAACTAGTTACTAGAGGCAATTTTATTTATTCAATGACTATACAATGACTTTATTTTTGTTTCTATATCATAGGGGTTACATATGAATTACACTGTGATGCATCTAGTGTGGACATATAATTTTCTCTAATCCATGGAAGAAAAGTAGTGGAATAAGGTTCTAGAAAATTAAGACCCTATAAAAAAATTATCCTTTATATAACTTATAGTTAACTAGTTTTTTTTATGAATTAATGAATTTAGAGTAATTGATGACCTTAAACCCATTTTTGGCGGTTTGGAATAATTAAAGGGGCTATATAATATGTTTCATGATAGTTCAATTGTCAATAAAAAAATATTAGTTATACTTGGATTCATAAGGGAATATTGAATCATATTTTATGATAAATATTTATTCTATCCAAAATAATAAAGTAAAATTATTGTTTCTGAATTAATTTAGAAGGTGAATAAAGAAATTGTTATTTTAAAGGATAAATGTGTTGAAATTCATATTTTTTTGTTTCTGTTTATGAATTTATTTTATTCATGTAGTTTAAAATCTAATACAGTCATAATTTTTAAGAAAACATCTATGTTTTAATTGTTTGTTCAATGTTTCTATGTGGTTTGATAAGTTTATTATTGCGTTAGTCATGACTAATCATAAAATTTTTAATTTTAATGTAATTTATTTTGGTAATATATCATAATTGGAATATTAAAAAGATTCTAGTGTTTAACATTCTTTTAAGAATTTAGATGTGATTTAATATGAATGTGTTTATTATTTCTATGTGTATACATAAAATTTATACTCCAAATATATCTTTTCATTATAAAAAACTATTATTGTTTACTTATAGGTTGTTATTTTTCAAAACATTTTTTATTTTATATTGAGTTTTTTATTTAAATTTTTTTTAATAAAGAAGATTAGTTTTAGTAATATTTCATTACATAATAAACAATGATGATAATAGTAAACAATTTTAAAATATAATTCTATTTTTATTTATAAATGTCAATTTAAAATTAAATTTTGAAATATGGTAAAATATATTTAATAATTTAAACATTTAATAAGTGATAATTTATCATAATAATATTTTTATAGTTTGAGTAAGTGATGAATATGAGGAATAAGTTCTTGCTTTTTTATAATTTTCAGAACAAAATTTACCAAACAATGACCTATTTTTTCAGGATTAAAATGTTTAAATATGAAAAGTCTGGAAAGAATATATATCAAAGAACATTTAATTTAGCATGTTTTTAATCCAAATTACATTCCTTGGATTTGGCATAGTGAATTTTTTCAGGATTCAATATCTAATGATGATGATGATTTTCAATTTGAAAGTTTTTATCAAATTTAAGAAATGATTCATGATATTGATGTAGAGACAATTGAGAAAACACCATCAATTGAGAACTTATATAGTGATGCAGAAGAACCTTTGTATCCATGTTTTATGAAATTAAGAGTTTTATAAATGGTTTTGAGATTTTTTAACTTGAAAGATAGAAATGGATGGAATGAAAATAGTTCTATATAATTGTTATATTTTTTGAAAGAGATACCTCCTAAATAAAATGATCTTTGAGTATCAAATTATAATAAAAATAAATGTTAAGTTTGGTAAGATTGGGGTAAAAAAAGATACATACATTCCCAAATGACAATCTGTTATATAGGAAGGAATACAAAGGTCTTTAAAAGAGTCTTAAATACAAGACATCATGATAAAAGTTGAAAAAAAACCTAGTTAAATTATTATTCCAAGTACCAAAACTCATACTAATGAAATTTGTTATGTTCCTATAATTCCCAATCTAAAAATTTTATATTAAAATTAAAAGTATATAAAATGATTAAGATATCATGTAGATGAGTGAATATCGAATGGAAAATTGCATCATTTAATAGATTGTTCATAATAGAAGAAAAGTGATATACAATTTACTAAATTTATAAATGATGTTAAAAAATATCGAAATTTGGTTGTGTACAGATGGAATTAATTCATAATGGATCCTCAGTAGAAAACATTGTTTTTGGATATTTTTATTTTTAATTTAAAACTTATCTCAAGAAAATTGAATTAAGAATAAAAATATAATTTTTTTAATTATTTCTATTCCAAAACATCCCAGGAATGATATTGAAGTTTACCTGTCACCGTTAATTTATTATTTAAAACACTTATGTGAGGAAGGTATAAAAGTTTATGATTCTTATAAAAAGGATTTTTTTCAATTGAATAAAATTATTATGTTTAGTATAAATGACTTCCCATCATATGAAAATTTTTCAAGATACACTGTTATGGACCATAAATATTGTCTCATTTATAAAGAAGGTAATTTATTTTTTTTACTATAACAAAGGATTAAAATAGTTTACATGGTCCATAAAATGTTTTTATTTATGAATCACACTTATTAAAGATTATAAAAGATATTTAATGGATTATAATAATTTGATATCACTCTAAATCCTTTTTCAAATGATCAATATTTTGAGAGAGTAGAAAACATTAATGTCACATTTAGAAAGACACAAAGAACTGGAACTGGAAATAAAAAATAAGAAATTATAAATACGTTTTAAAAAACTATATTGGTTATATCTTGAGATAAAACATGTGATTGATTTGATTCATGTTGAGAAAAATATCTATAACAGTTTAATTATAAGATTGTTAGGTATTAAAGTCCATACAAATTATGGTTTTAATGAAATATTATATTTAACTTTAATGGTAATACGTTTGTAGTTATCTATCACTGCTAAAAGAAAACAAAAAAAAATTTCCTCCCACTTTTTATACATTATCCAAGAGTAATAAAAAACTTTTTCTTAGTGCCTTTATGGTATCAAATTTCCTTAGTGTCATTCTTCAAATGTAAACAAATTTTGGTTGATGAAATATTTTAAGTTAATTGGAAATAAATATCATAAATTCCCTATTATTATAGAACATCTCATGCCAGTTTCATTTCATGGAATACTAAAAATTCATGTTAAATTATTGTCATTATGGTGTGTTATTTTATCAATTACTTATGTAAAAAATTGATGGATATAAATTCATTGAAAAAGTTGGATAATAACACTATATATATTTTTCAACTTGAAATGTACTTTCAATAATTTTTTCTATAAAATGGTTCATTTTATAGTTCATTTTCAGCTAGAAACTATGTAGTGTTCTTCTATATATCTAAATTAGTTGTATAATTTTGATAGTTATATGATGGTATTTAAGGGATATCTTAAGAATACATATCAACAAAATGCCTCAATTTCAGAGAAGTATATTTATATAGAGGTTATATAGTTTTTTACAAACTGATTGTATATAATGGAACATCTTTTATTTCCTATATCTCACCATAATAGAGTCAATTTTAGTGGAAAGGGGGTCTGTGGATTGAAAATTAAATCATTGATAGGTGAAAAGTAAATAAATTACATTATACATCTTTAATAACATAGATGATGCTCAACCATATATAAAATTCAATATTAATGTGTTAAAATAGTGTTTTATAAAGAATAAATATTTGTGGGTATTGAATGAGAATAAAAAAAATACCATGGTTTAAATACATCATACTTGTGGGTATTGAATAAGAATAAAAAACCATGGTTTAAAAACATCATACTTGGTAGATCGAATAAATTGGATACATTAAAATGGTTTGCAGGAAATACAAGTTTAAATTTGATAACATAGTTAATGTATGACATTAATAATTATAAATTTTACCCCAAATATTAGGAAAATAGAATCCCTACCGTTGGTGGTGGGGTGGTAAGGGTTTGGGGGGTGAGGGGCAGGTCATGGGGTCAAGTCCTCATTCTTGCAATTTAATGTAATTTTCTTCCTTGCGTCGTGTGCCGCATTCATGGTTGTACCCAATTTTTATTAATACAATAGAAGTATAGTTCATAATAGTAGTGTATTATTGTTCACTGAAGAAGAACATTTTTCTTATAAAAAATAAAAAACCTAATCACAGTGTCAAGTTCATATTGCAGATCCATTAAAGAAATATATGATATTGATTAAATTAAATTTTGAGTTTCGATATTTTACTATAAAGGTATTATCGATAAAAAATGTTAAAAATGATGAATTCAGTATGATACTTGTAAATATGAATTGGTTTTAATACACAGATATACCTTTTACAATGAAAACATTTAAAAAAATACTATATTCATAATAAATCAAATTTCTTGATGTATATTATTTTTCAAGGAAGAAAATATTCTTCTAGTGATGATAAACTTGATGATGATAATGAATTGTGTAAGATCCATGCTTCCATGAATATATTATTAGAGGATATTTATGATGACATTGAAGATATGGTTTGGGCTATATGGAATGATCATCAAAAAGGAATATAGGAAAACAATCCTTTAGTAATCTCTTGATATTACTGGTAGTATATATTTATACCATTTTTACATTAAAAATTGTTCAAAATGTTATATACAATATTTCAAAAAAAATTACATAAATCATATATTTTTTTATATCATTTTAGTTAATTTTCAATTAAAAATATAGTAAACCATCCTAAATATTATATTTGATCAAAATAATTTTTTTATAAATAATATTAAATTTTAAGTGTATGAAATTTATAAAGTGATAAAAAATTTCATGTGGTGAATTTCACATAAACATTAAAGAAATTTTTATTAGAGATTGGATATTATATTTATGATTTTAAATTATTTATACATTATGTTTTTTATATTAAAAAATTCCTCCTTAATATTTTAATTTGATTATAATTTACTATATTTCATTAATTTTATTAATTTTATTTATAATTTATTTTATTAATTATTTAATTGTTTTGTTTTTCTATAAAACGTATTTCAAGATTTTATATTATTTCAATGTATTTTACTTATCCTTACGCATGTCATTAAATTTAGTTTTACCCTTACTTAACTTTATTTTACCCTTAACTTTTTTTATCTTCACTTAACCTTGTTTTAAATTTTTTTAAATTTATTTTTACCCTTACTTAACTTTGTTATACCCTTAATTAACTTTTTTGTACCCTTACGTATCATTAATTTACCTTAATTAACTTTTTTAACATTAACTTTGTTTTTTACCTTTAATTAACATTGTTTTACCATTAACCTATAAATAATTTATTTACCCATACTTAAACTTTAAAATTTTCAATTTTTCCCTACATAACATATATAAATTTCTATTTAACATTAATTAACCTATAAAAGCTTCATATTACCTTTAATTAACTTATATAAAAAACATATTACATTTCCATGTCCAAATATAGTTACCTTTTCTTAGATATTACAATAGTAGAGTATTATTCTTCATTTCATGCATGAACTAAAATCATGAATTTGAATTTTCTAACTAATAGATTGTCTATTTTGAGTTTATATCTTATTTAAGGAAGTTTGAGAAATTCTTGGAGGAAGATATATACATATACAAATATATAATGCTTTTCTATTGTGTGAACTTTCATTTTTTTCAAGTGTTTCATAAGTTTCTGATCCAGTGAGAACAATTATTCATCTGTAGCATTATCTCTTAAAGGTTAAACCTAAAATGATTCATCTTTCACTACCTTGATGATATGAGAGAATACAATAATCAAGAATCAGTACCTAAGATTGTGTTATAATACTAAGGTTAATGGAATTAAAATCAGTGATATATAAATTAGTGACACAGTAATCACTGGGATCCTTCTATCAATGTTGAATATTTATCTAACATATCTTAGAAACTATTGGATATTTTTTCAATTCTTATTTATCATATAAACTATTTATATGTTTTTGTTGGATATTTTTTAAATTTTTATTTATATTTATATTTAACTTTTGGATTTTTGTACTGATTATTAGTTGATTTTATTTTTATAATAATGTCTGTTCATACTCTTAATTCACCTCGGTCTTCTAGTGAGGACCCTAGATATAACATTTATGAGGGTTATCATCCTACTATATAGATTTATTTTACTACCCTAGGGATAGATAAGGCTTCAAGGGTAGTTAAACATGGTTTCACATGTTTACATAAATTTAAATCTTCTCATTGTTAGGAATATAGGATATATATAGAGTTTGATGATAATGATAATCTCATAATTCGAAATTCGACCTAATTAATATGTTCTATTACAAAACAGTCTCAGGAAAAAATAGTCATTTTGATTTATGGTTATATAAATGTCACCAAGTCAACACTAGTGCAGCTATGGAAAATAATATTTGTATTATTATTTATTATTATTTTACTTGTCATTATATTAATTTTAAAATATATGTTATTTTTTATTTTCATCATAAGAAATATGATATAACTGACACTAATGAATTTAGAGAGAGATGTTTAAATATTTGTCTTTTGAGATATAGGGATTGTAAATCAACACCAACAAGTGATTTCATTTTTAGTGTAAGATAGAATGAAAATAGATGTCATATGTATCCTTTTCTATAAGAAGATACATGGAAAAAATTTAATTGAAAGTATTTGGGAATATTCTTTTTGGAAAACTGAAATATCATTTTTGAATTTTTTATATCAATATAATTATATTTTTAATGTATTTTCCATAATTTTTAGGCACTAAGAATATCTAATCAGGATACCAAAAAAATGTATAACCTCATAATTTGTATCATGGAGGGTATTCCTAATTGTAATTAAAAATGAAGACTAAAAAACATCAAAAATTGAGAGCAGACACTTTAGTCTTAGCAGAGATTTAACCTCCTTCACTACCAAATAGAGATGAAAAATGGAAGATTTCTCAGATTACTAAAAATGGGACATATCTTATCAAAGAATAAAGGGTTATAAATAAGAATATTATAAGTATTTATTTATGTTATATAATTTAATCAAGTTATTTTTAAACTATTTTTTTAATTCACCAATAAATTATTCAAATATTCTATATAATTATTTCTTGAGGAGGAGACCATAAATAGTTGATTCTTACCTGTAGGTAGAACAGAAAAAAAAATTTATTACGTTGGGAAGTCTAGAACACCCAAGTTGTGTATGAGGATATAAGGTGGGTGTTTCAATTGAAATATTGTTTTGAAATTCTATAAAATATTACATAGAGTTTGTATATAAATAAAAAATCAAGGCTTTAGTAGTTAAGGTTTCGGAAATTGGTCATATGATCGAGGAGATGGTCATAGAAATGGTTGAGGAGAGTATTAGTGTTGCAGTATGGCCAATGTTTGCTGACATTAAAATATATTTTCAAGATGCATATACCACTCCCCAAAATCTAGCTACATATCACACTTTTTTACCCCCACCTATATATCACACTAATCTACTTCCACCTATAGATCCCACTTTTACATCTCATCTTCATCACCATATCTATAGTGATTTACATTTAGAGGATCTTCAATGTCATATTATAGAATATGGGATGATAAATTATATTGGGGATATTCAACATCATTAGTAGAAGTAGTTGGATCATAATAGGGTAAGAGTACATGATATTATAAATGTATCCATTGGAGTATAATTCTCTACAAGTGGGACTTTGATAGTAGGACACAGCGTTGGACATTTTTTATCATAACCATCTCGACCTATTAGACAACTTACTATTGAGGTATAAAAAAATAATAAAATTTATTTCTTATATATGTTATTTTATATATATATATATAGTAATATATAAAAGGTAAATAAATATTTTATGGAAAATGAAAATATGACGATAACACTTTGGATTTGGATATAATTGTGATTTCTAAATTATTAAGAAATAATTTTTTTTATTGGTTTATTATGGCCATAAAATAGTTTCTGAACTATTTAGATGCAATATTATTTTGATGATTTGTAGGATTTGTATCATTGATATTGTTACTTAAGATATTTTTGTCCACATAGGGTCACCAATGTTTTTCATGTAAGTCGAAAATAATATTCCCTCTAGTTGTTTCATTTTAATTTATATAATATGATTCTTGTTTTTTAGTAAGTATATTTATAGAATATGTATTAAAAATGATACAGAATTACCATATGGTTTCTTGGGAACCAAATTTATTTCCCCATAGGTGAATATCATGAATAATTATGAAGTAAACACATATATTTTTAAAATATTAGACAATAATGAAATTTAATATTGGATATTTCCTTATATTGATAGGTATGAATCATATATTTAATTTTCTTTTTTTTAATTTAACATTCAAAAAAATTATATATTCTTTTTATTAGTTTCCAATGGATCTAGGGTATTTTTTGTATAAAATAGATGAAAAGTTATTATTTATGTTCATTAAATGATGATGTGTGAGAAAACATCAAAAAAATAGAGATGTTAGTCTTATTATATGATTATTTCTTTTTTATAATGATTTTAAAATTAATTTCATATATATAATTTTCAAAAATGATCAAGGGATTACTATAGAGTATTAATATTAAATACAAAAATAAAGATCATATATGTTAAATTAATATAAAATTCATTTATAATTACCAAAATTTTACATATACACCAAATGTTATTTTCAATTGAAAACATATTTTCAAACAAATTTGTTATCATTGAGAAGGAAAAAACTTAATGTAGTTATTATATTATGATATATAGGTTTGAAAAAATTTAAACCAAAAAAATTACAAAATTAAACAAGGTTATATTTTATTATGAATGTTTTTAATTATAATATCATTATATTGAAAATATATGTTAAATATACATTCATTTCTATTTCTATATTTTTATACCCTCTTATTTATAATAAATAAGAGTTAAATCATGTTCAAGAAATATGGATGGAATATTTAATATGTTTGATTCAATTTTAGTTTTTAATATAGATTTTAAAGACAAATTTCAGTGTAAACATGCCTTAATTTGAATAAAGTTTTGTTGTAAATACTTTTTATTGGTCCTGTTGTTGTTATTTTGTCCATCATTTTTTAGGTGGCATCTGGTTGTGCCTTACCAGTTTTGCATAATTTCATAAAAACATAATTTCAACATTAATTATTTAATAACCAGTTATGAAAATAAATTTTAAATTTATTTATTTAATAATATAAGATAAACATAATTTTTAATTTTGATTATTTAATAACTAAATATAAAAATCATTTTCAATGTCAGTTATTTAAAATAACTAATATTGAAAATGAATTTCTATGTCTGCCATTATACTGATGTTGATAAGTCATCATCCACTAATAAAAATAATGTTTTTTAACATATTTTTATGAAATAACCAACATTAAAACCAATGTTCAATTTTAGTTGCAATAATTGATGTAGAGAATGTATTTACAACATCATTTCTAAGGCATATTTTTTTATACAATGTTAGACTATAAAAACCTAATGTTAAAACCATCATTTATGAACTAGTATAGGGTAAAAAAGGGGTCGAATCCTTTGAGTTGAAAGGATAATTCATTCTTATATATGATGAGGATTAAAAATGATCCGATATTTATATATTTTCAAAGGATGGACCTTGAAATATTAATGGAGTGAAAGAAATATTATCTTTCTAAAATGAGTGTTCAACAATCTATCGATGTAAAGATTAAAGAGTCATATAATAAATATGTGAAGCTCTAAAAGATGGTGAGAGATGTTCTTAGGTTCAAATATGATTTTGATAGAATGATACGGTTTAGGAATAGAGTATGTTTCCTTGGTATACCACAATTGAATAAGGATTTGATGGTTGAATCTCATATCTCATCATTCTATTTTAATCCTAGTAGTAAAAAAACTATAGAGACCTTAATAATAATTTTAAGCGGGATAACATAAAGAGATATACTACAGAGTTTGTATCTCAATTCTTGGTATGCTGATAAGTTAAGTCTAAGAAGAAGTCAAAGAGGATGTTACAACCATCACCCATACCTGTATGGAAATGTGAAAACATCTCCATACATTTCTTTATAGGACTCCCAAAGATATCTAATAGATATAATGCTATTTGGTTTATAGTTAATTTTATTTTGAAGTAATTTCACTTCATTTCTACCAAATAATAATTAGCTATTTATTTGATTTTTCGGATATACATTAAGGAAGTGGTAAGGTTACATGAAGTACCATATTCTATTATACATAGTCGAGATCCAAGGTTTACCATGATGTTCTGGAGAAGTCTTAATCAAGCTTTAGATATGAATTTTTATTCCAATACTTCTTATGTTTCTCAGATAGACGATCAGTCTAAAATAACCATTTAATACCTAGATAATTTTCAAAGATATTATTAACCATATTTCAAATGTTGTTAAGATCAACACCTTCCTCTAAAATAACTTTTATATAAAATTATCCTTCATTAGATCATTCATATGGATCCTTATAAATCCCTCTATATGATAAAGAGAAAAACTATAACATATTAGGATAAATACAGAGAAAAAAATCTATTGGGACCTGATCTAGCTGATAAAATGGAAGGGAAATTTATAGTTATTCATCTTCACAATAAGGATGATCAGAGTCGATAGAAAAGTTATACTAATAATCAACATCAAGATATGAAATTTAAATTTGTTGATAAAGTAATCCCATAAATTTATCCTTGGATAAATTTTTGGACATTCATAAATAAGTGAAAGATAATCCCTAGGTATATTTTCAACTTTGATATTCTCAATTGATTAGGGACGGTATCTTATCACTAGGCACTTCCACTGAACCTCCCTCAAGTTCATGATGTCTTTCATCTATCTCTTTTGAGAAAGTATATACATGATACCTTACATTTACTAAACTTAGAGGTCATACTACCAGAGCAAGATTTTATTATTAAGAATAACTAGAAGAAATATAGTATCATAAATCTTAAATTTATGGAACAAGAATACTCATCTGATTAAATTTCTTTAGAAGAAATGGAAATTTGAGGAATATACTTGATAACTTGAGGACATAATGAAGTAGAAGTATCCACATTTTTTTGAAATAGAGTGTTGGAATATCATTTGTAAAATTTATTTTAATATAGGTAGAATATAACACCTGAATAATTTTTATGTATTCCTTTGAAATAGATTTGATGTATTCTATAGCTTCCTTTATAGGAAACCATGATTCTAAATGAACCACGCTATATTATGGCCTTTATAACCTAGATGGTGGATTAAAGGATATAAATAGGATTAATAACATTTTAATATATATATTTGTGTGTTTTCCTTAATTAAAATTTAATTATTAGTTCATAATATATTATAATTAAATTTTAATAAAATTATTATAGTATTAAATGAAAAAAATTTCTAAAAAATATATGTGTGATGAATTTTTTATATAAAAAATATATTTATCACAATAAAAATTTATTTTAATGAATTTTATTATTAAATTATGAATAATCATTTATACATTATTTATATAATGGATAGGAGTGAATATAAAATAATTTTAAGCTAAGCAGTGTGATTTTTCGTAAAACTGTGTTTGTTTGCGTAAATTTTTTTATTATAAAAAATAAATAAACTTCTCTTAATTAATAATGATAATTAAATATATAGATAATATATTAAATGAAATATTTTATCATGCATCTAAAAGTTTTTATAAGGAATGTGATGAAATAAATTTTAGTTTTATTCTTAAAAATGCATTTTTCTAAAAAGATTTTTCAATATATTTTGTTCGCATATTTTAAAGATAATTCAAGCCACCTATAGAAATAAAATTTTATAAAATGGGTTTCATATTATTAACTGTAATTGTTAAATTTTTTAATAAGTCCAATTTTCTTTTTGGTCATAATAAATAGTAAAAATATAAAAAAATTGTTACCACATTATGGTTAAAACAGGTTAATTAAGGGGTTAAACTAAGAGATAAGGGTAAAATGACACTAAAAATTGTATAAATATTATTATTTGAAGATATTTCAACTTTATTTTTTCTTTTTTTAGTTTCTTGTAAATTTTGTTCCACTTTTACACAAAAATGACTTTATATTATTTAAAACATTTAAGTAATTCCATGTGTGTCACTCGCCTCACTTATAAAAGGGAACCTCTTATCCCACCTTATTCAAAAAAATTGAGCCCTATATCTCATCCAATACCTACTGAAAAAAATTTATATCTTCCATTCCATTGTTCTAGATATTCTATTCTTCTCCAAATATAATGAAAAAATGGATTCAAGTGTAATCTAATAGAGATCTCTCAAATAAGAGTTAATCATCTTACCAGACACATTCAATGTTTATTTATTAATATACTCCCTCTAAATATGTTTTATCCACCATAATATAATGAATATGGTATCATCAATATATTTATATGTTATTGTGATTTTGGGACTATGAAACCCCAAATCTTTTATACATTTTATTTCATGATTTACTACATAAAGATACAAAAAAACAATCCCAAATGATCGAGAGGCCTAGTTTCTTCATGTAATTAGTTACATATAAAAATAATCTAAAATAGGGATGCAAAAAAATATTTAAAACTTTTTAACATTCCTTTGAATTCTATTGTATATCTAACACTGCACAGGATAACTTGGGCACATTGATAAGAATGGGGTGATCTATAACCCCAGTAAGAGAATATTTGAATAATTTTATATAGTAAAGTAGTACATTTGGTTCAAGTGTCATGAGATGATGATATAAAAGGTTGGGTATCATAATCTTGATCATTGAAACATGATATAAGATGATAAAATCAATGCATTATACATAAAACATGCCATCATAAGAATGATTCAAGGCTAATCACAAAGACATTATAATTAGTGTGGTTAGGCTAACCTATTATACATAATCAATGTTAACTCATGAGATAAAAACATTACCCAATTAATTATATAGTGATATAATTTCAGGCCCACCCATCACATTCATATTATTTACAAGCATTGGTGTGACACATAGATCATACAATATAAATGACTTTTATAACATTTAATCCTGTGATTAAAGAGTGTGAGTCACATGCATGGAAGTCCAAAATCAGTTAATTCTAGGTATATCTATGTTAATAAATAATAGTGGAACTAGGGATGGTTATTCACAATAATAAAAAATGTCACGGAAATTCACAGGATAATTTCAGCAGCATATAGGGTTTATCTAAAAGTTCAAAAAGGGTTAAATGATAGTGAATAGTGGTCCATCATTACTTGGAAATCATAAGTATAGTAAATGGATTTTAAAAAACACATTAAAAAATGAAAAATTTCTAATAAAAATGCTTAATATAAAGAAAGTTCTTGAATAAAAAGAAAGAGGAAGATAATCCCTGACCTTGAGAGGGTGATTTTAAAAGGTGGGGAGGAACTTATTAAGATCTTAGAAACACCTTGGGTTAGATTAAAATATGTACAGGGAGAGTAAATTCACACGCAATAGGTTTGGAATGAATATTAAAGGGAGTTTTGATGGGTAATTTTATAAAAAAGGAAGGTAATTTTTATAAATTTTGAAACATAGTTTTTGGACTCTATATAATAAAATAACCAAAACCATATACTATCCCATGATTTTTTCCCATGGTTTCTACCAAAGAGTTGTATATTTAAATATATTATTAGGATAAGAACCTAAATCATTAAAATAATACAATTCATGACGCAAAAGTGAATCATGTTAATAAAGAATTGTTTTTAAAACATTGAAATATAATATAAGTATTCTTGGATTCATTATAGGTTTTTCAAATTAACAAAATAACATCAAAACACATTATTTTAAAGGGGGTATATTTTTGGAAATGTATTAATTTTATAGTTTTTATTACATCACTTTTCTCTATTATGTTTCTATAACACATACTATATATTTATACCGTATTTAATTTTTAACCAAAAAAATTAATATGACCCAAAAAATTATGAAAAATTCATAAATGGATAATTTATACAAGATGATATAAAAAATAATATTTATTTTACTAAAATAAATTTCTAAATATTATAATTTTAACTTTTAAATGAAAATCCTCATTTATTGGAAAATATTATTTTTTATGACACTAATAACTTTATGACCCATATAAAAAATGAATCAGAGTTTATTATGTTATATTTTTATTTATATTTAAATAATTATTATTTAATAAGGATATTTTAGGTTTCTTTAGCCATGGTTTACCATTACTCACTACTAGTATCCACATCCAAGAGACCAGAGTTTGAATTTTGGAAGCCCCTTGGGTGGATTTATGACATAGTAAATGACTCAAGGGTGGATGCAAGAAGACGGTTATGTGGGTCGGAGGTGAATTGAGGAAGTGATGTAGGAACTTATTTTTATGCATCATAAGGCCTTTACGTAAGTAAAATGGTGGGTCATCATGCTATATATTGATCTTTCATGCCATTAGGTCTTTGATTTATGTAATGGGTTACCTCTTGACTCAAATAAAAAGTGGTGTTTCCTATGTTTAACAAAATTTTAATGAACCCAAATCATTACTAAAAATAATAATATCTCATAAAATTACATTAATTTCCATATTCTCGAAGTCACAAAAAAGATTATTTTAATTAAAGTAATATATTTCCAAAAAATAATTTTTTTTTCTTCATACCAAAATAAACTTTTCATCAACTCATATAAAATATTGTATATATATATATAGTAATGATGAAAATGGGTCAACATAATCGTTGATTTATTGAAAAATAAAATATAAAAATTTATATTACTAGGGTTTATATACATAACATTTTATTACACCGCTTATGGCCTAAGGGTAAGGTGTGTGATAGTGGTACATTCTTAGGCTGGTTAAATGAACATGTTTTTGGAGTTTATATCAATAAACTTTAACTTATCTCATAAACTGTTTCACACAAGATTAAGTTATTGAATCTCAACTTAGGCGTTCTCAATTATAATACTCGATGAGGTCATATCTTTCATATGCTCTAATAACTTATACTCATAGTGTATAATCCTACTATTTGAGGTCATCTCTTCTACATTATATGTTAATTATATATTATAAATCTATAATGATAACATTATTTTTTCTTTCTTTACTTCTTTTCATTAGAAAATGAATACAGTGTTCATCTGTATGTATGGATTTTCATCTCAATGAATGGTGTAATTCATTTTTCTATCTCTACCTTTTATGGATGGTTATAAATATATATGTAATTAATATAAATTATACTTATATTGGGATTAAAATTTTGGAGGTAATGGAACCATGATCATGATTCATGTACGATAAATACCAAATCAAAACTTACATGAAAAACAAAGAAGTTAACACCAAAAATGATAATGATGAAGGAATATTTCTAATTAATGGGATATAGCAAGTTATGTATGGTATTATAAGTATGAATATTTTTATATTATATAATTATAATAAAATTAAATTTATTATATAGGAGGTAAAAATCAATTACGAATATTGTCAACCATAAGTAGAGGTTTTATGTTAATATCTCACTTTTTACCATGATTATTTATGAATATATTTTCAATAATGAAATTAAATGATCTATATTTAAAATAAACTTAGGAATTTTCTTCTATATTATTATTTTTTGAAATTATGAGTTTTCTATTCATTTTCTTCTCTCTATGTACTCCAAAGTATAAAAGAATGTTTTTAAGGGAAACCAACTTTTTTTTATTTGGTTGGAAATATTTATCTTCTAGGTAAATATTTTCTTCATAATTTTTTATAAAATGATTTTAAAATGGTATATTTATTTATTAAATTAATTTTTATCCATGTATGACTTTATAAAAAAATCATTAAAAGTAATCTTCTTATTGTTTTCTGAATGAGGTACTTTTTACCAATGGTGTGAACTGGATCATTGTTTTAATGTTTAACACATGAATGGATTTTCCTATCATAATGACAATTAATTTCATTTAATATTTTTTTAAAATTTTCTATGGTTATTTAAAAATAAATTTTTTTCGGTATACCATAAATTTTTTGAATTTAAATCAATTATTTCAAAATGAAAATTTTATTTCCCTCAAGAAATGTTCTAGTAAATTTTTCACTGTATTTTAATCAATGAAAATATCAATTGCTGTTACTTATGATTAACTAGGTATATTATAAAATGATATTTTATTTATTTATTATCTGTATGGTTTATGGATATGGTGATGAAATATTAACGAAACCCAATTATTCCATAGGTTAAACTATGAAGAAATGATAAATATTTTCAAGATCTTGAAGAATACATATGAATAGATTATGACTATATGATTGGTGGTTATATTATATAACCACAATTAATTGGGTAAATATTAATGTTTTATGAGTTAAAAGGGTACATGGGATATTAGACCAAGCTGCAAAGAGGGTACACGGGTAGTTACCATAATCCCAAAGTAGGGTGATGGGTGGTTAGCCCAAGCATAAGATGTGATGAAAGTATTGGTGGGTATTATAAAAATAATATTTAAATGATTATAATTATGAAACACTATTTATTTCACACTCTATGACATGTTCTTATGATTATGATAAGATCTCATGGATGATAATCATTGATACTTTTATGACTCGTGTCTAATGAACTTCCAAAGCCTTATGACGTTACTATGATTTATAAATTACTGGGAATAATTTTCACATGTTATGACCATATTCTCATATTCGTATTCTCATGTTATGATTATATACGATCATTGATTGATATATCCCTTATTTACCCTTACTGAGCATCTGAGCTCACCATTTATATGTTTCCTTTCCCCAGGTTATGAAGATAGGTTTTAAGTAAGGTATGTGTAAGTGTACTTTGTGAGAATAACTCTATGGGAGATATTGAATATATTTTATGAAATAATATTATTATGTGTATATTATTTAAAGTCACTAAACTTTTATAGTTATAAGGCTTGTATTTTTATGATAAGTATTGAATATTCATCTAAAATGATGCAATATTTATGTATATATTTTTCAGGTCACCTCATATATTGTGTTGGTTGTTGAATATTCACAAGTTTGTAGTGTCATATTTTATTATTAATGTTTATAATTTATGAATTAAATTTTTTAAATTGGATATATTATATTGGCTTTCAAAAAAACTACATTTTTATTCTATAAAGTTTTGATGGGTATTTTTTTTAATTTTTATAGGAGGGTGGAAATTATAATTTTGAACAGGAAAATGTTTCTAGAATATATGGGATCCAGGGATATCTGAGGTGGGTATTTACCCTATGGTGTGAAATTTTTAATAATAAAAGAGATATTAATTTTTTATTTAAATTTAGATATTTATTTATTTATTTAAATAATTATCAATTAAATTTTTTTATAAAAAAATAATTGTTCTATGATATTTTTTATTAGGTGGAATATATGTTTTTTATTAAATTCGCATATTATTATGATTAATTGAATGATCTGAGATCTATTTATAGAATTAAATGGTTTTAAAAGTGGGATAACTATAAGAAGAATATTAAACCTTGAATCATTAATTATATATATTATATTCATGAGGAAAATAAATTATATCTAGCTATTAAAGATGGTTGTTGGAACCATAGTTTCTCACAACACAAACACTCTCATCTTTTCTTACATTGATGTATTTACTTGGCTTCATCATTATGTAGTGATTTAAGTATTTTGATCAATGAAAATTAAGAATAAAAAAATATACACAACAATTATATTTTTCCACACTCAGTTTTTTAAGTTTCTGTTTATCTTCCAGTCCAATGGGAATCTCAGTCTTTTCTAGGGTTCTAGGTGTGATGGGTGTTGAGTTATTATGTGTTATATTGTCTAGTTTTTGTCTCGTGTTTGGCCCCTATTTTGTATTGGGATAAAGTTTCATGGTGGAGAGTTTGTGACACCCATGGTGTCACTATATTGTGTTTAAATCATTCAAGGATCAATGGGTGGGATTCCCTAGTTTTTGGGGTGTCATTTGAGGGTTTTTTCCAATTTTTGAGGTTTCATAGTATGAGAATGGTTTTCAAAAATCATGTAACTTAAACCTACAATGTTTTATATTTTTTCAGTAGCATTTTCACGGTTTTCATACGGTTTACAAAACTGTGTAGCAAAACCATGCAACCCATTACAGGCTGAATAAATTTTTATTTAAAAATCCAATTTGAGTGATTACACATCCCATTTGAATCAATACCTATTGGGTATTGACTAGATGGTACCCCCCTTTATTCACCCTCATTATTTTCAACTTTTTGGATGATTTATCACCAATGGTTAATGATTATTCATGTTTTCTTCATCAAATCCATCCTTTTTCTCTTCTCCTCTCTTCCCTCCTCCTTCTCCTCTCATTGCTTCTTGGTTTTCTCTTCTCCCATGGTCATGTCAAACTAGGTTTTGGTTTTACCTTGTTTATGTTGGCGTTTTTGTTCTTTTAGGGATTATATTGGTAGATCTACGGTTGGGGAACCCTCGTGGAGCATTTTTTGAGGTGTGTTGTCATTGCATCATGAATCCGAGGTAGGTTTTCCCATAAAATTTCATTTTTAATTTTAGTAAGTTTGATTTCATGCTTTTAGAACAATATATTCATTCTTAATATTTTTTTGAAACCTTTTTGCTAGTTTTTTGGTGTGCGAATGATGTTTTAAACATTGTTTTATGATAATTAAACCTATTTGAATAAATTACTGCACACTAAGTTTTTAATAGAATGCCCGATTATCTTTTGTAAATAGATTATGGTAAATAGAGTGTGGTTTGGTTTTTTTAATAAATATATAGAATATTTAATGAGAATTTTGGGTTTCTTGAATGGGTTTCAAATGGTTTTAAGCTAAAATAATTGTGTATTTGGCTTCTGAAATCGGTTTGACATGTGATGATTAATTGTGGCCTAGATGGAATTTTCATATAAAATAGTTTTTGTTTGAAATTGGGATGAAAATTTTTTGAATGTTTTTTATAAATTTATTTATATATAAAAATATTTTTTTAAACCTCTTTTGAAAGTTTTATTGCATTTTTTATAAAGGTTGGTTTGGCTGAATGTTTAAGGGCTAGTTTAGCCACATTGTGAAAATGATGAAAAGTTTTTATTCTAAAAAACCATTATTGGATGTTTCTCATACCTTAACAACATGTAATGGATGGTATATCCTTGTTTTGGAATCCTTGGGATCTATTATCATGGTTCCTCGGTTAGAACCCCTTTTTGATCTATTTATTAAAGGCATTAGATTAGTCCTTGGGGAGACTTAGGGTAAGGCCTGCTGTGAATTTTTACAATATATAATATGATTGGATGCTCAGTTGGCATTGGTTGGCTTACCCCCATTATTTACATGAGGCATAGAAACCTGGAATATTGAGAGAATTTTCTGATATTGATTTCTGCACTAGTAGGTTATGTACTGACCAGTGGCCCATAGTAGGTGGATATACTGGGTTTATTGCTATGGGATTTTCCCTCGGTCTATTCTGGGAAAGATTGGATGACCATACTAAGTGTTTTCATTTCATTGTGTGTGGCATGCTACCAGGTAAGGGGTATCATTTATGGTGTCTTATAGATAATTCTTTATCTCATGGGTTCACCTATGTATATTAGCTTTTAACTGCTTGCAATGAATATTGGGATACTTGTATGTCTCTTTAGATTTCCCTTGATAAGTGACTGCTCTGGTACTCTTGTGTGGTTTTTTTCTTGGAAATTGATGTCTTGGTTCCCAAATCAATTATGAAAAATGTTTTCAAAATAAAAATCATTTTCAAACTCTATTTTTCTGGTTAAAAATGAATTCATCACTTTCCCCTTGAAAATGGGATCATAACGTTAATGGATTGAACTTGGTTTTTCAAACTAATAAGGGAAATGAGTTGTACTTTTTTAAGTATAAGTTGTAGAAAAATATACTTTGATATATTTTAGTTCAAACTTGAAAATTAATTTTTCTTTTATTTTAAAGGAAGTTCATTGGGAAATAGAATATCATGCTAGCCTACTGAGTTATAATACTCACACCTATAGTTTTATTCTATTTTTTAGACCTTGTACATGTTTATATTGATTTTGATCACCTTGGGTTATGTTTGCTCATTATGTTGTAAAGTGACCCATGGGGTCACATGGAGAGAGTGTGGTCCTCTAGTGAGGTTGGTTTATTTGTATAGTTTTTTTATCCATTTAGTTTCATGTATAATATGTTCATTTCAATTTATATATGTGTGTGTGTGTGTCTGTGTCTGTGTGTGTGTGTGTTTGTTTGTACGTACATACGTATGTATGTATGTATATATGTATATATATATAGGGCTGCTTTTTCATCTTTCTTCTATTTAGTTTCTTGTTTATTTATTTGGTGAAATCGTCCTTCTTTGTACTTTTTTGATACTTGGAACTAGTTTCTAGACTATGGGGATTGGGAACACCCTTCGGTCCATGCCACATATCATCCCAGGTGACTCGTTTAGGGTTGACCCTTGTTGGTTCATAAGAAAATGGTATCAGTTCAGGTATCCTCTTATCGGAATGTGCTTTTCAGAGCACCCTTTGTTATTTGAGGATGTTAAGGTAGATGTATTAGGATTGTCGGTACACAATAGGTAGGTGTGGGAATATCATGTCAAACTCTTTTTCATTCTGTTCCTCATGTTTCCACGAGAAGTTCAGTTTCATTAATTTTTTGGTCATTAAGGATTGTTTGATGATTGGGATATGATAAGGGAGTTAGAATAATGGCCCTTGTGATCTCACAGGGCCTATAAAGCCTTATGGAGCCAGGGGTATGGTCCTAGAAGGCTCTCTGTGTTGGTAGTGTGTTTGGTATATGTCCACCAACCATATGGTCAAGTCACCCACCGACACTAGTTCCCTTTTTTAGTTGTTTTGGGTCTCCTTCTAATTCTAAAAGTTTTTGTGAAAAATCCTTGTGTAGAAATTGTGAAAATGGGGCTTTATTGGTAATGATTGAATTTTATATAGTGGGAGAAATTATTTTCAGAATCAATTTTGTGAAAGGATTTTGTAAAATTATTTTTTATAAAATAACTTCTTGGGGGTAAAATTGAAAAGGTTTATAGGAGTTGGGATTTATTAATCAAAACTTGGGGTTATGGAAAAGTATGTTTGTTTTTGAAGCTATTTAAAATGAAAAGAAGTGAGTTTTCAATCAAATGGTTTTGATGCAATGAGGTTTGTTTATTTTCTGGAAAATGTTTTGATAAAAATTAAAATGATATTGATGGAAATCTATGGGATTTGATTTTTAAGATTGATATGATGGTTTAATGTGGGGGTATTTGAAAATTATTTTTGACTTTGTGGTTAGTGTTCCTTTGGAAGTTCCATGATTTTTGAAATGGGATGGATTATTTTGTTTGGAAAATGAGGATGTTTCATTTTAGCTTTGGTGTACTTATGGGTGCTTACATGCATAGTAGTATATTGGAATGTGAACGGTTTCTTAGTATGGTATGGTGGATGGGTGCCTGGGGTGGCACAAAAATATTAATGTGAGTGAGACCCTAAGAAATACTAATAGAAAGTGATCATCCCACCAAGTTTGTTTTAAATTAAAGATGTTTTCAAAAGAAAATTTTTGATGCTTTAATGGCTTATTTTATTATGTTCAAATCTTGTCACCTTTGTAGTGTTTCATAAATAGGAATTTTGTTGTGAGTTGGCCTTGATGTGGTTCTTGGATTTTCTTTGTTCGGTGGTTGTCTCCATGGAGATTTTTTGGGTGATCTTACTGAAGTTATAGGTGATTCCCCATTGGTGGAACCTTCGATTGATCAACCCAAGGATCTTGTGTTAGAGTTTTGGAAACTAGACCCATCTCTCTTTTATGGTCAAGAAGATCATATCATAGTGGAAGAGTGGATGTGAAATATTGAAAGAAAATTTAGCCTTGTTGAGTTTCTTTGGTCTTTGAAGGTCATGTTTGCAACATTCATTCATGAAGGTTCACTATGGAAGTGGTGGAATACAGTATCACAGAACTAGCCTCATGAAGATATTACTTAGGTGTTCTTCAATGCTTCATTCATTTTTCAATATTAATGCAAGAAATAAAGGGTAAAAAGGAGAATGGAGATGGGTTGCTTGAAACTGGGTTATGGATTGTGTCAAAGTATTTCCATCAGTTTATGGATATAGTTTTATACCTTTTAGAATATGTTAGGAGTGATTTTATTAAGGCTTGATGTTTCAAGATTGGGCTTTGTTTTGATTTTTAGTAGAAGGTGTAAGAGTTCATCCTAAATTCATTTGTTGATGTGGTGATGAATACTTTGCATATTGAAGCTACAGTGGTGGGGTGTTTGAGTTAGTCCTCCCTCCATCAATCCCTCAAAGAATCAAGGAAGGTTCTTGTAAGGAGATGAGGATGGAGTTGGAAGTTTATGGAGTGGGATATGGAATCAAAAGGACCCAAGATCTTTTATCAACCCCTTATGGGAATCAGGTAATTATATGTTATCAGTGAGGTAATAATGGTGATAAGAGGCCTTTGTTTCAAACTTCTCCTAATCTCTACCATGCTTTTGGATGATTGGGTCACTTATATTGATTCTTTTGGGTCATTTCTAGACAGCGCCAATGAGTAAATCCTTAGAAATGATTTTCTTTTGGGATTCTCGTTTCAGGTTCTCTTTTGTAAGTGTCCCCTAGTGTACGGGTTCTTTTGTTATGGTGTTTATGTTGGTGGTGTCTTGGTTTGTGAAATTTAAGAGATGTTTTGGGTATTCTGCTGATCTCATATTTTAAATAAAAGTTTGTTTTCCATTATAGTAATCCCGGTTTTTCTTATTTATAAAAAAATTATGCATGATTCTCGTTGGGAATATCAAATCCTAACTGTGATGCATGAAGATGATTCAACCATCAGATCTCTAGTTATAGGTTTTGGAGTGAAGCTAGCACATAATCACGAGTCCTATGAGTACGGAATGTTTGGATAATCCCATACCTCTTCCATGTGGTGAGGATGATTCTATGTGTCCTTTGTAGTCTTAATGGTCCGATAATTGGGCCCCCTTCCGTCCCTACCCTATGTGGTAGGGGGTTTTGGTCTGTGAAGAAATCTTTGGTTCATCTCTTATCCCCTCCATTTGGGAGTGGGTGGTTTAAATGTTCATGTTGTGTTCATATTAGCTTTGGTTGATAGCCCATTGTAAGTGAGTTTTGGTTGGCTTGTGTGAGAGAGGCCTAGTTCTAGTTCATGTTGAATTTTTGTTTGTCCACTATTAGTTGGGTATTAATGGTGGTGAGACCCACTGTGGGTCTCATTAAGTTTTCTATTAAGAATTCATCTGGTGATAGTTGATTTCTAATAGTGGGGAGTCTGTTCTAGACTCCCTTGAAATCCTTGTATTTCTTTAGTGTTCTTCGGTTTGGGTAATCATTGGGATCTTTAGGAGAAGTCCCAACAAATTGGTTCTCGGTTTGGTAGTGGATGTATTGGTTTGACCATTACCATTGTTCTAGGGAAGTGATTTTGGGTTTTTGTTTCATTTCAAGAAAGAGGTTAGAGTTCAGCTTTTAGGGGATAAGTGTCCCTAGATTAAGAGGTTGGATTGTGTTAATATGGAATCCTTTGGAATTGATCAGTTAGCTGGGAAGTGTTGTCTATTTTTAGGGGTGGAAATCATTAATGGATGGTATAATTATCACACCCAGTTTTTCAAGTTTAGGTTTAGGTTTCGGTCTGATGGGAATCTTGGTCTTTTCTTGGGTTCTGGGGGTAATGGGTGTTGATTTTTAAGTGTTCCCTTGTCTTGTTTTTTTTTCTGTGTTATTTCCATGGTTTTTATTGGGATAAAGTTGCATGGTGGGGAGTTTTTAACACCCACGGTGTCACTATATTGTGTTTTAATCACTTATGGAACAATGGGTTGGATTCCCTAGTGTTTGGGGTGTCATTAGAGGGTTTTTGTCCAATTTTTGGGGCCGCATGGTTTGAGCATTGTTTTCAAAAATCATTCAACTTAAAATTGAAAAGTAGAATATTTTTACAGTAGCAATCGCATGGTTTGTGCATAGTTTACAAAACCATGTAGCAAAATTGTGCAGAACATTATGGGCTAAATAATTTTTAATTTAAATATCGAATTTGAATGATTCCACCTCCCATTTGAAGCCCTACCTATTGGGTATCGACAAATTGGTTCCCCCATTCGTTCTCCACTATTTTAGGCCCCTTTTGGGTGATTTATCTCCAAAGTTTTGTGACTCTTTATGTTTTCTTCACAAATCCTTCTCTTTCCTCTTCACCTCTCTTCCCTCTTCCTTCTCCTCTAATTCCATCTAGGTTTTCTCTTATTCCTAGGTCATTTAAACCTAGGGTTTGGTTTTCCCCTTATTTATGTTGGTTTTTTTTATTTTAGGGTTCATCTTGGTAGATCTAGGGTTGTAGAACCCTTGTGGATCATTTTCAGTGGTGTGTTGTCATTGAGCCATGGATCCGAGGTAGGTTTTACCATGAAGTTTCCTTCTTAATTTAACAAACATTGATCTCATGATTTCTTCACCATATATTCATTCTTAATATTGTGGTGAAATATTTTATTTAGTTTTTTGGTGTGTGAATGATGTTTTAAACCTTATTTTATGATAATTAGACTTGTTTTTCTAAATTAGCGCACACCAAGTGTTTGACGGAATTCCCAGTAAGATTTTAATAATAAATTATGGTATATAGAGTATATTTTGGTTTTGTTAATAAATATATATCATGAGGAATGAGGATTTTGGGTTTCTTGAAAGGGTTTCAAATGGTTTTAATCTAAAATAAGTGTGTATTTTTCTTTTGAAATCAGTTTGACATGTGATGATGAATTGTGGCCCGGTTGGCATTTTTATTGAAATTTTTTTTTATTTGAAATTATAGTGGAAAGGTTTTAAATGATTTTTATAGATGTATTTATATGTAAATGTAATTTTTGACATCTCTTATGAAATATTAATTTCATTTTTGGTTAAAGTTGGTTTTGAGGAATGTTTAAGGGCCTGTTTGGCCACTTTGTGAAAATGATGAAAAGTGTTTATTATGAAAACCTCTGTTAGACATTTATCATTCCTTGTATATTTGTAATGGATGGGATTTTCTTATTTTGGAATCCACAAGATCCATTATTAGGATTCCTTAATTGGAACCCATTTGTGATCTTTTTATTTTAATGCATGATATTAGTCCTTAGGGAGACTTTGGGTGAGGCCTGCTATGAATTATTACTATATATATTATGATTGGATACTCTGGTAGCATCAGTTGTCTCACCCTATTATTTACATGAGTCATAGGAACCTGTAATATTGAGATAATTTTCTGATAATGATTTCTTACTAGTAGGTCACGGACTGACCAGTGGCCCATAGTAAGTGGATATAATGGGTTTATTACTATGGGATTTCCCCTTGGTCTATCCTGAGAAAGGGTGGTTGACTGTATTGAGTGTTATGATTTCATCATTTGTGGCATGATACTGGGGATGGGGTCACATGTATGGTGTTTTATATATTATTCTTAATATCCTAGGTTCACCTATGTATATTAGATTTTAACTGCATGCAAGGAATATTGGGATACTTGTATGTCTATTTACATTTTCCTT
The DNA here is from genome assembly GCA_963277665.1 of Viscum album. Lineage (NCBI taxonomy): Eukaryota > Viridiplantae > Streptophyta > Magnoliopsida > Santalales > Viscaceae > Viscum > Viscum album. The sequence goes on along the minus strand of OY728143.1, from coordinate 46,832,310 downwards.
GATATGTGACTGCTCTGGTACTCTTGTGTGGTGTTTTTCTTAAAAATTGATGTATTGGTTCCCAAATTTGTTATGAAAAATGTTTTTAAAAGAAAAATAGTTTTCAAACTCTCCTTTTATAGTTGAAAATGAAACCATCGTATTCCCCTGGAAAATGATATGGTAAAACTAATGGATTGTACTTGGTTTTTCAAAAAAAATAAGGGCAATAAGTTCACTTCTTTTAATAAAAGTTTTAGAAAATTATACTTTGATATGTTTTAGTTAAAACATGAAAATTGATATTTTTTTATTTTAAAGGAAGTGCATTAGGAAATAGAATATCGAGCTAGAATACTGAGTTTTAATACTCATGCCTATAGTTTTCTTCTATTTTTTATCCCTTATGTAGGTTTAGCTTGAGTTCAAATGCCTTGGGTGATGGTTGCTCATTATGTTAGAGACTGACCCTTGGGTCCCATGGAGATAGTGTGGTCGTCTAGTGCAGTTGGTTTATTTGTACAGTTGTTGTACCATTCAATTTCATGTATAAGACTTTCAGTTCAATATATATATATATATATATATATTGGACTGGTTTTTCATCTTTCTATTGTTTAATTTCATATATATTTATTGTGTTAAATTGTTCCCTCTTTGTACTCTTTTGATGTCTGACACTAGTTTCTAGCAAGTGGGGATCGAGAACGCCCTTCAGGCCATGCCATGGATCGGCTCAGATGACTGGTTCAGGGTTGACCTGGTTTGGTTCATGATATATTTCATTTTATCAAATGTGGTGTCTAAATTTAATCCCTTCTATTTCTTTTAATAATAACTATTATCATATTTTTGTAGTGTATGGTTAATACATTATAGGTGGAAGAGGATCAATGATATATTAGGGTTTCCCTATTTATTTCTTCATATTTTTTTGTTTTTTGTTTTTAATTGAATACTTAATCATTATTTTTATTGAATAAATACTGAGGATAATTTGAATAAGAATAATGATTTTTAATGATAAAAATATTTTTTAACTTCACTAAGTATACATGTTTTCCTATTGAAGTTCTCACTATTGAATTTTGTGTATTTAAAAATTTAATTAATATAATTTTGAGTATGATAGAAAGATCTATGATTTTCAATAAATGGTATGGGGTTTAGAAAAATAAATATGGGTGTCAAAAAACCATTAAAGCTAACTTAAAATAATGTCTTCTCCTAGAATAATGGAATATTGACTATAATGACCTAGAATTTTCTTTGTAAAAATTTTTCACTCTCAATATATGTTTCTATCGTATTATATATAAGTTATAATATTAATAAATCACGTGGAAACTATAATAAAAATGAATATTATTTTATTTCATTAATATATAACCTTACATATGAAAGATAAATATACCCCATAAAATTAAAAACTATATCATGAAATTAAGAAAAAGGGAAAATAACATAATTATAATTTAAAAATATATATGATCATGGTCTCATATAATTATCACTATCGTGATCAATTTGGTGTAAAGGAAAAAATTAAAAATATTATTATATTTTGGAAAATAATTTAAAGATGACCTTAATAATAAATTGATTGAATGAATAATTATAGAAATTAATAGTATTTATAGGATGTTCAAATATTATATGACAATTGGAAATATGACCATTAGATTAGTAACCTGACTATTGCAATAGTGAAATGACCATTATGATAAATAATTAAGTGACCTAATATATAATGTCTACAGAGGATAAATTAAAATAAAATAATTATCAAAACATCAAAAAAATAACAACACAATCAATGTAACATAACGTAAGTATAAGTATACATTTTTAGAAAGACATGTTTTAAATTATTTAATAAAATAATAATTGTTATACTAAAATTAAATATTAAATTTACCTATTATATACATTTTTTCTGGAACAATGGAATTAATTATTGGAATGTACACATAAAAACTAGATAAGAGTTGAATTTACTTAATTTTAATAAAAAATAAAATACTAGGGTGAATCATGAAATATTCTAAAACATAGTATTTTCATTATAGGTAAAATACATGACTCATTACATCTTAGATGATATAAGAAAATATTACATATCATTCCATGAATAAATTACTATAATTAGTCATAATAAATTAAATTATTCAAAGTATTGAACAAAATGGTAAATTAATCAATATTTTATTAAAAGACCCTCCTCACCACATATAAATACAGCTCTTCGACCTTTTATATACACTTATAAAAAAATTTACCATGCTAATTATTCCCAAAAATCCCACCCCAAACACATTCATCAATGTTTTTTAATCCTTGGTCTAATCAAAAGTGCATCCGAGTAATCCTTAAGATGAATTGCGAAGGTGTCACCTCAAAGATATAAAATAAGTCTTATATTTGTTAGACCCTTAGGTTTACTTATTTATTTATTCAACTTCGGTATTATAATATTTATATGCTAATATTTCATCATTTTATATAAGATATAATTATTATAATCACCCCTCTATTAGTACCCCTCTTGGGCCAACAATGTAGAGGAGTGACCCACTAAGTCCCGCCTCAAGTGGGCCTCAGGTTGGAAACAAGAACTGGGGGTATAAAAACACTCAAATAGAATGCATTACCCTCTTAATTTCCAAGAAAAGGGTTATAAACAACCACAAATCCAACTCTATAAAAGAAAACATGACCAAAGACCCATTATCTTGATTCCCACAACCCAAATTTCATGTATATGCCAAAAAATAAACATATAATACATACAGGGAAACCAAGAAAGTTCTAAATAACCTCCAATGCTCACCAAGTTACCTAAATAGTATCTCTAATCCCTATCAGACTATCATGAAAAGACTAGAAAACTGTGTTGAGGTGAGAAATAAGGGGTACTCAGTGGGATCATCTCTCTAAACAGATCACCATCCATGTGAAATAAATATTCTAAAATAAACATGAACAATAATCAACCAAGAAAACCAATCAAACAAGGAAATAATCAGGGTAAAATATGTTGGAATATTATAGCATAACAATAATTCCAAACAATTCCACACCTTTAATTTATCATAACATTCTCAACAAATCCCACCAAATCATGGAAATTAAATATGAGGCTTCATCAAGAAAATTAGTAAAAAATAAGGAACCACAAACCCTTCATTGATACAACATCCTCCTACCATGGGGCTAGATATCTCTGTCATCGATCTTACCTATTAGATGGGTTGTTCTCCCTTTATTTTGTAGCTAACTAGCAAGATGTTCCCACTCTAAAACTAATTATGAATTGATACTTGAACCACAATACCTCATAACCAAACCAACAACATATCCAATCGAATCTATTTTGCAATGATGGAACTAACCACATATCATATATCAAAGAACCAATCGCATATCATAACTCATAGAATCAATAACATCTCACATCTCACAAAAACAACCTCATTTCATATTTCCACTTTCCAATCCATATGTCGATGGGGTAATTTAAACATGAAGGACATCAACCTCATGCCTTCCTCCTTCCATATACTTTCCCAACAGATAAGCATCATAATCAAATCATCCTCATCATAGTAGGATATTATAAACATGTACAGTATCAAGATCATGACCTCCCCTACCATGTACAACCCCATCCATACATCATCATCATAAATCCACATCCACCATTGAGAACAATACATGTCACTTCCAAAACCAATCACCAAATAGAGGATTAAAACCATCCAGTCATTCTAGTTTAATAATCATTAAACAACACAAATAAGGTTCAAAAAAGGAAATCCACACAATAAATGATAATTCGGATCATTTCAAATAATCAATAGGTAATTTCCATTTATCATCTATGTTATATTCATTATATACTTTATTAACTGATATAAAAAGTTCTTTTCATAATGCAACCAATAATCATACAATTACTGTAACAAAATTCCCCTTTTCACTCCACATAACAAGGTTTGACAATTTTTCCATTCATATAATCATAAATTAAAGTTTCCACCATTTAATTATTTATCCATTTAAGATTCCAATTAATAAACATAATTTTAAGCAATATTTTTTTACATCTACCCATAAGTAATCTTTAACCCCCCCCCCATTTATCCTCTTATTAAGATTTAATAAATAAACATACTTCATACAAACTAATATTATTCATCATTAAACACATCATTACAGCTTTTTTTCCCGCATTTACTTCATTGAAAATTTTTGATAATCCACATCACTTTCTATTTTATTCTCATAATTAAATCATTATCTCATTAACTTATTCACATAATAACCATGTTCATCAATAAAAGGGGGAAAATAAAATCACAACATGTCAATATAAATATAAAATATAATAATAACACCTTAATTTTCCATATTCCAACCATTCTACTTTCATTACCGGATACAAGTGATTAAAATTTTATGATGTGGAAAAACTATATGTAACCACTACACTAAGTTAATCAAATAAGACACATTTCAAATAAAATTGAAGGATATAATGTTTTTAATCATGGAAGTAATGGAAAAAGAATTATTAAGTATATTATTCCATAAGATTGATGATAAGTTAAAAAATACCTTGCCTTAAAAAATGCTTCACAACCTCCATGAATCTGATTATATATAGAAGAAATATATTTCTACTACATCAAATTCTTGCAATAGAAACCCCAGACAAGGATAATCATTGATGTAAAGACCCGTAAAATTCAAGGAAATTTTTTCCTTAATTTTCATTGGAATTTTACAAGAGCGGAGTCTCTGACAGCACCTGATTTTGAGGCCCGGTGTGCCTGGAATCATTTTCCGAAGTTTGGCTCGGGTACGTTCAGTGAATGGACGAGCGGGTTTTTCTAACTTTTGAATCGGTGCCCGGAATCGAATTCTGAGGGCACCGATGAAATCACAGTGCCGGTATTCGCTTAGAAACGCCTCTTCCAGAGTTGCGTTTGCTCGGGTGTGGTTTTTAATTTTCGGGCTTAAAGTTAAGAAATAAAATAATTTTACGACAACTTTATTTTTATTTCTCTTAAGCCACTTGGAATCCACTTAAAGACGGCTTAAACTGAGTTGATCCGGATAGGATTCTATCCAGGAATATCCCACCCCTTGGTAGGATATTTGTGAGGTGGGGCCCGCACGAGCCCCGCTGTTTCTTTCTGCTAAGTAACGCACCCGCGAAAACTCGTCATTATGAAAGTCAACTGATGCGTTTTCTTAAATTCTTAACAGACCATTTAATTTGGCGGTTTATTTCGTGAATTAAATGAGCTGTTACTTTCGTTGAATTAATACAACGAATTGATGGTTCGTTACTTACCTTTTTCGTTTGTTGGCGTAATAATAAAATAAGACCAACAAGGTCTTTTGGAGGATTACTCGTTGAGAGGCTTGACAGAAAATCCTTGAGCCTTCATCCTTCTTCGCGAAGAACGCGAAGAATGCGAAGAACGCCGAACCCGGAAATCGACGACGCGACGTCGTGTTCTGCGACGCCGACGTTCCCTTCCTGCAACGTTCTTCTGCGACGTCTCTTCCTCCGCAACGAATCTCCGATCAGCTGCTTGAGGTAAGAATCCCGGTTTTTCATTTCTTTAAATCTCCTTTGTGGTTTATAACAAAAACACGGATTTAATTATTTATAATTAAATCTGTTGTTTCATGATCTGTTGAGTTCGCCGACTCAACGCCAGTTTCCGCGACGACGCGACGCCATTCCGTGACGACGCGATGCCATTCCGCGACGACGCGACGATCCCCTTCTTCCGCGACGAACAATTCCGCGAAGAACGCTCACGAGTGACGACTACGAGGTAGGGATTTTATTTTTGGAATTACCCCTTTTTTATATTCCCATAAATGTTTCTTTAAAAAGTTAAAGAACCGGATTTGTGAACAATTTTAAATTTATTAAAATTGTTTTTTCTAGTGTGGAATAAAAATTCTCCCGTTGTTTATATCTAATGCGGAGGGTGCGGGCCAAACGAACACGGCCCGATAGCCCTCCGTCGTTCTTCGTGGTTGTACGAATTTGGCGGGTGACGACAAATCGTGACGCAAGGGTGATCTGACGATCCCACAGTGAATAACGGAACCCGGGAGGAGCAACGGCACAGACAGGAAGAAAAACGGGCCACCAGAGTGACTTCGGCGGCCCGCGGAAGCCGGCGGCGGCGCCCAGCGGGCCGCCGGACGAGACCGCCGCAGCACCGGCCGCGGCGGCGACGCGCGCGGACCCGCGGCCGTGCGAATCCGGCGCGCGCGGTACGCGGCTGAAGCCGCATCCGGCCGCCAGGGAGACACCCCGCGGGTGTCACGTGGGGGCGGCGGCTCCCCCCCCCCCCCCCCCCCGCGTCACTCGGGATGCGGCTTCAGCCGTGTCCGGCTGTCTGGCCGACACCCCGCGGGTGCCGCGGGGGTGTCACGCGGGGCGGCGGCTCCCCCCGCGTCGGCCGCTCGGCCACTCGAGCGAGCCGAGCCGGGTTGGCCGAGCCAGGCCGGTCCGACCGGCCGGGCCGCGCCCTGGCCGGGCCGGACCGGGTTCGGCCGACCCAGGGGGGGTCAGGCCGGGTCGGCCCGGGCCCGGACCCGCTGTCTTCGGACGGTTTTCGTTCAAATGCCCGTAACATGAGCTACGGGCCTCCAAACGACTCGCCGTCAGCGGCAACGCGATCCTTGGATCGAGAAGGTCGTTTCGGTATATCGCACTCAAGGTTTCGGAATACTTTGAGTTCATCCGGGTTGGTTCGTACACGAAACCAATCGGGCCCTCGGAGCGGAAACACTCATATCTTGAGCTACGGACGTCCGATTGACGCGCCGTCAGCTTCGTTGATTTCCTCTAAGTGAGACGGATCCTTTTTCATACTCCGCCCGAGGTTTGGACATAGCTGGAGTACGGTCGGGTTGGTTCGTACACAAAACCAACTGGGCCCTCGGAGCGGAAACACTCATATCTTGAGCTACGGACGTCCGATTGACGCGACGTCAGCTTTGTTGAGTTCCTCTAAGTGAGACGGATATTTTGTCTCACTCCGCCCAAGGTTTGGACGCAGGTGGAGTATGGTTGGGTTGGTTTTTCCTTAAAAACCAACCGGGCCCCTGGGACGAAAAAGCCAATAACTCTCAGACCGGGCGTCCGATTGACGCGCCGTCTGCGACGTTGAGTTCCTGTTGACGATACGGAACTTCTGGATACATAAACTTCGGACTTTGTGACAGTTGATGTATCGTCCTCTCGACTCGTGGAGCGGACCCTCACGAACGAGCTTGCTGTGTGCGGGAACCCTAGTGCTGGCTGCGACTTCGACGACGGTGCAGAGATCCTCAGTGGACTGCGACGGTGAAGACAGTTGGTCTTGTATCCTATGTGGGTCCCAGTTGTGCTGGTCTTGTATCCTATGTGGGTCCCAGCTTAGATGAATCAATACTGGTCTTGTATCCTATGTGGGTCCCAGTATAGTTGAATCAATGAAGACAGCTGGTCTTGTATCCTATGTGGGTCCTAGCTGTGCGGGTCTTGTATCCTATGTGGGTCCCAGATTAGATGATTCAATACTGGTCTTGTATCCTATGTGGGTCCCAGTATAGTTGAATCAATGAAGACAGCTGGTCTTGTATCCTATGTGGGTCCCAGCTATGCTGGTCTTGTATCCTATGTGGGTCCCAGCTTAGATGATTCAATACTGGTCTTGTATCCTATGTGGGTCCCAGTATAGATGAATCAATGAAGAGTGTTGGTCTTGTATCATATGTGGGTCCCAGCTTAGATGATTTAGTATCTATGTCTGATCATCTCTTTCACCTTTTCGATGATGTATATCTGCGTGAGCTGAATCTTGTGTTACTCTCCTTTGTGGATTGTGTTGAGCTATCCTGTGTGGATTTACTGTTTACTCTCCCTTGTGGATTGTGTTGAGCTATCCTGTGTGGATTTACTGTTTACTCTCCTTTGTGGATTGTGTTGTGCTATCCTGTGTGGGTATACGTTGCTTTCCTGTGTGGACTGGGTTGTGCTTGGTCTCGGACGTTGGAGCCAAACGGGAATTGATGACTTAGGTATATGTATGGGCATATACCTAAGCAGTGTCGGTTGTTACTTTGTGATTGTATCTTTCCTTTGTGGTTTATCCTTTGTGGATTTCGGGAGACATTCGGGGGTCTCGGGGTCCCTACTGAGTAGCTTATACTCACCCCTGCACGAGCTATGCCCACACTACGTTGTGTTGGTTGCAGACGACGGACAGCGCTGATCGTGGTGGAGGCGTGCGGAGCAGGACGGTACCTGGAGGTGGACCACTGGGCGGGACGTACTCGGAGCGGTCAGGTGGGCTCGAGGAGCAGTGGAGGCTATCTGTACCCACCCTTCAGGTGGGACTTCCAGAGGACGGCTCGACGCTGCGGCTTTTCCTTTCAGTTTCTGTTTTTCCTTTCAGTTGTACTATACAGTTGGGCTTGTATTTCCGGCCCCTTTTACTTTCAGCACAGCTTGTACTGTTTTTACATAGTGTTTAATTTTTCGCTTGCTTACTCTGTAGTGCTTGTTTACTTTTCAAAGGAAATGTCTTCCCTTTTGTTGGGATTTACGCCTTGGTGCTAGTCGCCAGCCCCTGGCCTATGGAAGGCGGGCTTGGGGTAGTCACGGCACGGGCCCCGAGGACGGGTCGTGACAAATTGGTATCAGAGGTGGTCAGTTCTACCGTAGACTCTTATTTTTCTTCTATGTGAATCAATAGTGTTTAGCGTATTGGGTGTGGTTATCAGTCCAGGGAGTCCAGTGTTGGTGCGGCGGCCGAAGTATCCATACACCAGGACCCTGACTTCTGATTTCTGACTTAATGCACGAAAACATTGATTGCATGTGTGTTTCAAGTTTTCTTTGTGATTACTTGTGTCAGCTCACCAGGTATACTGTTCTGACTGTGCCACACTTGTTTCCTTTTCAGGATGGCCCCACGACGGCAGCCATCTAGGGTTCTGAGAGTGGAGCGTGATGATAGCCCACTGAGCGACGAGGCCTCGGTGCAGGGCTCCTTGTCAGCAGAGGCACCGGCGGTACCTTTACCCGCCGAGCCACCGATGATTCCCTCCACGACCGCTGACAATGCACGTCGCCTTGGAGCTCTGCATGAGTTCCAGCGCCAGCGACCACCCAGGTTTCATGGGGAGACGGACCCCCAGGCAGCCGAGGACTGGCTGGAGGCGGTCGTGCGAGTTTTCAGGTTAGTGAGGAAACCAGCAGACCTCATGGTGATCCTCACAGCGAGCCTCTTGCACGTGGCAGCAGGAAGATGGTGGAGCTTGATGCTCCAGGTGCACGACGAGACATCTCTTCTCTGGACGGACTTTGAGAGCATCTTCCGCTCCGAGTTCGTCCCAGCCACCCTCCGTGCGGTGCGCATCCAAGAGCTGCTACAGCTACGGCAGGGCAGTATGACAGTGGCCCAGTACTCGGCGAGATTTACTGATCTCTCGCGCTACTCCACAGATATGGTACGGGACCCGTTCTTCCGGGCCCGGACCTTCGAGCAGGGACTGAGGCACGAGATCAGGGCTTCGATGATCTCCCTTAACATTCTGACACAGGCAGAAGTGTTGGAGAGAGCCCTTCTAGTGGAGAGTTTTCTCGCCCAGCAGGCTCCAGTGACAGGGCCCTCCGCAGGACGGCCCGTAGCAGGGTCTTCTGTGGCTGGCAGTAGACAGGTGACGCAGAGGTCCAAGTGGGCCAGACCATCAGATGGGCAGTCTCAAGATGAAGATTCGGTTGTGCGGGGAACCCGAAGGAGAGCCAGCTACACGAGGGGAAAGCATTGCTACGCATGTAGCGGGCGAGGTCACATGGCTCGAGACTGCCCGACTCATCTTGCAGATGAGCAGCAGGTGGTAGAGGGGCCTCCCAAACAGAGGTTCGGCCACGGTGGTCCGCAGGGTGCAGGCGGACGAGGCAAAGGAGCTGGCCGAGTAGCCGATGGTGGGAGACACTTCGAGGTGTTGCCACCACCACCACCAGGAGGTCCACCCCGACCGTAGGGAGTTGGTGGACATGGGAGAGCTCAGCTTCAGGTAGCTGAGGCCTTCGATCATGGAGCTCTGGGAGCAAATGGACAGGAGCAGAACTAGTGGATACGTCCTTTGTACTTCTAGATCCTTGTTGCTATTGTGTAGCGTCTTTGTATTATGAGCTGCAATAATAAAAGATGCATACCTTTGTGATGTTTTCATTCCTGCCCTCTTTTGTGTTGTTACTAAGAGGTTCCAGTTTTGACTGTTGACTTGACCCTCACTTGTGAGACATCTACTGGAGGAGACCCAGTTACCACACACTGATGTCGACAGTGTGACTCAACCCTTGGAGGCGAGAGTAACGGTTGGATCTCTTGGTATTAGCGTCGAGGCCTTACGACGTCATCCTTGGTATGGATTAGTATCATCCATGTCGGGATTGACTGTATTAGGCAAAGAATGTGGTCCATCCAGGGGATGGGACCAGATTTCTCTTATCGGAAAAGAAGAAATCTTTCAGCTCTTGTGGGACCTGAGATGGTCCAGGTCATCTAGGGGCAGATGAGTACAGCTCAGAGAGGATAGAAGTCATATGCTGACAGGAGGCGTAGGCCACTAGAGTTCGAAGATGGTGACCATGTCTTCTTGCGTGTCTCACCTCGACGTGGTTTGCGGAGATTTGGCCGAGGCGGCAAGTTGTCTCCACGCTTCATCGGGCCTTTCCAGGTCCTCGACAGGATTGGCGAGGTTGCTTATCGCCTGGATCTGCCACCTCAGTTGCACCGGGTGCACGACGTCTTCCACGTATCTTAGCTGAGGAGATTCATGCACGACCCGACGCACATCATTGACCATGGGGAGCTAGACGTGGATGATGGGGCGACTTTTGCAGAGGTACCGGTGGAGATAGATGATCGACAGGAGCGGGTCCTACGTGGGTGATCGATTCCTCTTGTGCGCATCAGATGGCAGCACGGGAACCTCCAGGAGAGTACATGAGAGCGAGAGGCTCAGATGCGTGCTCAGTACCCACATTTGTTTCCCTAGTTTATGATATATCTTTACCGGGACGTAAAGCCCTAAGGTTGGAGTAATGTAAAGACCCGTAAATTTCAAGGAAATTTTTTTCTTAATTTTCTTTGGAATTTTACAAGAGTGCAGTCTCTGATGGAACCTGATTCCGAGGCCCGGTGTGCCCGGAATCATTTTCCGAAGTTTGGCTCGGATATGTTCAGTGAACGGACGAGCGGGTTTTTCTAACTTTTGAACTGGTTCCCGGAATCGAATTCTGAGGGCACCGATGAAATCGCAGCGCCGGTATTCACTTAGAAACGCCTCTTCCGGAGTTGCGTTTGCTCAGGTGTGGTTTTTAATTTTCAGGCTTAAAGTAAAGAAATAAAATAATTTTACGACAACTTTATTTTTATCTCTCTTAAGCCACTTGGAAGCCACTTAAAGCCACTTAAAGATGGCTTAAAGTGAGTTGATCCGGATAGGATGCTATCCAGGAATATCCCACCCCCTTGGTAGGATATTTGTGAGGTAGGGCCCGCACGAGCCCCGCCGTTTCTTTCCGCTAAGTAACGCACCCGCGAAAACCCGTCATTATGAAAGTCAACTGACGCGTTTTCTTAAATTCTTAACAGACCATTTAATTTGGTGGTTTATTTCGTGAATTAAATGAGCTTTTACTTTCGTTGAATTAATACAACGAATTGATGGGTCGTTACTTACCTTTTTTGTTTGTTGGCGTAATAATAAAATAAGACCAACAAGGTCTTTTGGAGGATTACTCGTTGAGAGGCTTGACAGAAAATCCTTGAGCCTTCATCCTTCTTTGCGAAGAACGCGAAGAACGCGAAGAACGTGAAGAACGCCGAACCCAGAAATCGACGACGTGATGCCGTGTTCCTCGACGCCAACGTTACCTTCCTGCAACGTTCTTCTACGACGTCTCTTCCTCCGCAACGAATCTCCGATCAGCTGCTTGAGGTAAGAATCTCGGTTTTTCTTTTCTTTAAATCTTCTTTGTGGTTTATAACAAAAACACGGATTTAATTATTTATAATTAAATCTGTTGTTTCATGATCCGTTGAGTTTGCCGACTCAACGCTGGTTTCCGCGACGACGCGGCGCCCTTCCGCGATGATGCGACGATCCCCTTCTTCCGCGATGAACAATTCCGCGAAGAACGCTCACGAGCGACGACTACGAGGTAGAGATTTTATTTTTGGAATTACCCCTTTTTTATATTCCCGTAAATGTTTCTTTAAAAAGTTAAAGAAACGGATTTGTGAACAATTTTAAATTTATTAAAATTGTTGTTTCCTGTGTGGAATAAAAATTCTCCCGTTGTTTATATTTAACGCGGAGGGTGCGGGCCAAACGAACACGGCCCGACAACCCTCCGTCGTTCTTCGTGGTTGTGCGAATTTGGCGGGCGACGACAAATCGTGACGCAAGGGTGATCTGACGATCCCGCAGTGAAGAACGGAACCCGGGAGGAGCAATGGCGTAGACGGGAAGAAAAACGGGCCACCGGAGCGACTCCGGCGGCCCGCGGAAGCCGGCGGCGGCGCCCGGCGCGCCGCCTGACGAGACCGCCGCGGCGGCGGCGCTCGCGAACCCGCGGCCGCGCGGGTCCGGCGCGCGCGGGACGCGGCTAAAGTCGCGTCCGGCCGCCTGGGAGACACCCCGAGGGTGTCGCGGGGGTGTCACGCGGGGGCGGCGGCTCCCCCCCGCGTCACTCGGGACGCGGCTTCAGTCGCGTCCGGCTGTCTGGCCGACACCCCGCGGGTGCCGCGGGGGTGTCACGCGGGGCGGCGGCTCCCCCCGCATCGGCCGCTCGGCCACTCGGCCGCTCGGCCGAGCCGAGCCGGGTTGGCCGAGCTAGGCCGGTCTGATCGGCCGGGCCGGACCGGGTTCGGTCGACCCAGGGGGGGTCGGCCCGGGTCGGCCCGGGCCCGGACCCACTATCTTCGGACGGTTTTCGTTCAAATGCTCGTAACTTGAGCTACGGGCCTCCAAACGACTCGCCGTCAGTGGCAACGCGATCCTTGGATAGAGACGGTCGTTTTGGTATATCGCACTCAAGGTTTCTGAATATTTTGAGTTCGGACGGGTTGGTTCGTACACGAAACCAACCGGGCCCTCGGAGCAGAAACGCTCATATCTTGAGCTACGGACGTCCGATTGACGCGCCGTCAGCTTTGTTGATTTCCTCTAAGTGAGGCGGATCTTTTGGCATACTCCGCCCGAGGTTTGGACATATGTGGAGTACGGTCGGGTTGGTTCGTACACGAAACCAACCGGGCCCTCGGAGCGGAAACACTCATATCTTGAGCTACGGACGTCTGATTGACGCACCGTTAGCTTTGTTGAGTTCCTCTAAGTGAGACGGATCTTTTGGCTCACTCCGCCAGAGGTTTGGACGCAGGTGGAGTACGGTTGGGTTGGTTTTGAGTTAAAAACCAACCGGGCCCCTGGGACGAAAAAGCCAATAACTCTCAGACCGGGCGTCCGATTGACGCGCCGTCTGCGACGTTGAGTTCATGTTGACGATACGGAACTTTTGGATACATAAACTTCGGACTTTGTGACAATTGATGTATCGGCCTCTCGGCTCGTGGAGCGGACCCTCCCGAACGAGCTTGCTGTGTGTGGGAACCCTAGTGTTGGCTGCGACTTCGACGACGGTGCAGAGATCCTCAGTGGACCGCGACGACGATTGTGCAGAGATCCTCAGTGGACTGCGACGGTGAAGACAACTGGTCTTGTATCCTATGTGGGTCCCAGCTGTTCTGGTCTTGTATCCTATATGGGCCCCACCTTAGATGATTCAATACTGGTCTTGTATCCTATGTGGGTCCCAATATAGTTGAATCAGTGAAGACAGCTGGTCTTGTATCCTATGTGGGTCCTAGCTGTGCTGGTCTTGTATCCTATGTGGGTCCCAGCTTAGATGATTCAATACTGGTCTTGTATCCTATGTGGGTCCCAGTATAGTTGAATCAATGAAGACAACTATTCTTGTATCCTATGTGGGTCCCAGCTGTGCTGGTCTTGTATCCTATGTGGGTCCCAATATAGATGGATCAATGAAGAGTGCTGGTCTTGTATCCTATGTGGGTCCCAGCTTAGATGACTCAGTGCTGGTCTTGTATCCTATGTGGGTCCCAGCCGTGCTGGTCTTGTATCCTATGTGGGTCCCAGCTTAGATGATTCAGTATCTATGTCTGATCATCTCTTTCACCTTTTCGATGATGTATATCTGCGTGAGCTGAATCTTGTGTTACTCTCCTTTGTGGATTGTGTTGAGCTATCCTGTGTGGATTTACTGGTTACTCTCCCTTATGGATTGTGTTGAGCTATCCTGTGTGGATTTACTGTTTACTCTCCTTTGTGGATTGTGTTGTGCTATCCTATGTGGGTATACGTTGCTTTCCTGTGTGGACTGGGTTGTGCTTGGGCTCGGACGTTGGAGTCGAACGGGAATTGATGACTTAGGTATATGTATGGGCATATACCTAAGCAGTGTCGGTTGTTACTTCGTGATTGTATCTTTCCTTTGTGGTTTATCCTTTGTGGATTTCGGGAGACCTTCGGGGGACTCGGGGTCCCTACTGAGTAGCTTATACTCACCCCTGCACAGGCTATGCCCGCACTACGTTGTGTTGGTTGCAGACGACGGACAACGCTGATCGTGGTGGAGGCGTGTGGAGCAGGACGGTACCTGGAGGTGGACCACTGGGCGGGACGTACTCGGAGCGGTCAGGTGGGCCCGAGGAGTAGTGGAGGCTATCTGTACCCACCCTTCAGGTGGGACTTCCAGAGGACGGTCGACGCTGCGTCTTTTCCTTTCAGTTGTTGTTTTTCCTTTCAGTTGTACTTTACAGTTGGGCTTGTATTTTCGGCCCCTTTTACTTTCAGCACATCTTGTACCGTTTTTACTTAGTGTTTACTTTTCCGCTTGCTTACTCTGTGGTGCTTGTTTACTTTTCAAAGGCAATGCCTTCCCTTTTGTTGGGATTTACACCTTGGTGCTAGTCGCCAGCCCCTGGCCTATGGAAGGCAGGCTTGGGGTAGTCATGGCACGGGCCCCGAGGACGGGTCGTGACAATTGATACATCCCATATAAATTTAAATAAATCCTAATGTATCCCCCTTAAAAAGGAATAATGGAAAGAGGGTAGAGGAGAATAAAAAACTCACAATGTGTCTCAAGAAATCAACCTTGTCAAGACAAGACCAAACCCATGAATGAGGGGTTGCAAGGCCTCTTAAAATATTACTAAGGCTTTCCAAAGATCGATAGATGAGGGAAAATAATCAAGGAACAATGTAGGGTACTGAATACTTATAGATAGGTTACAACATACATTATTCATGGTTTGAATAGGCACATCATGTTATAAACTTAATTTGTCAAACAACCACTGAAAAAACAAGGATACTAGACCTTAGAAGCCTAAAAATAAATGACATCATGAATATATCCTTTATGTAATGAATAATCACATCCAATAATTTTAATAGATCTACCCAGGTCACATTCATGGAATGTAACATCTTTTGCACTGTAAATTCTTCATATAGCTATATTTTTAGTTCCAATTTGATATCTACCTCCTCAAACATTACTATATTCCCTCTCAGACCAAAAAATAACAAATTAAAAGTAACAAAAAAGTCTATATAATTTAATTAGATACCTATGAAATTATTCTCATCCTCAAGAAAAAAAACCAACATAAGAAGGAAAATAACAACCACCACAACACAATCTCATGAGATACCTCTCAAATGGTATGCCACCACTGGGAAAAGCCAAAGTGATATTATCCTCCTCGCTCATGATCAAATCTACCCAAATAATCCTTCCATAGTAATCATATTTCAAGATAACCGTACCTTGTTAAATAATTTCCTTGTCTTATTTAAAACATTTTGTTCCGTTTGAGAAGAGATGTTCCAAAATTTTCACAACAACTTAAATAAATAAATTTTTGATATAGTTCAATATAATTTCAAAAAAAAATCAAAATACACTTAAATTTTTTGGTGAAATGAGTGGAAATATACCAAGAAATTAACACTATTCTAATTCTCCACCTAATACTGGGTAACATGATGAATCATGAGATAGTCATACTAATGATACCCTACATAATTACAATTGAAACATATAAACTCTTCTATATCAACATAGCTCAAGCTACTTAAACCTAGAGCTCAAAACCATTCTCTAAAATTGGATGATGGACTCGCTCTCTTTATTAAAGAACTTTATGCCTTTAAAATCATAGAATTTTTCATAAGATCCTCAAATACAGTCAAAGGGTTCATATTAGAACTCTTAACCGCAGACAAACCCTTCTTCACAACCTTTAATTGGTCTTTAATCAAATCCTAGTACACTAAATGAAAAGATGAAACATATTTATGAATCTCTAGCCTCATTTCATACTTTAAAAACTATTTCATCTCTTTTGAATTGGGAATGAATCATGGAAACTGACTAATCAATTCCATGAATCGTGTCCCAAGGCAATGCACACTCTCAGTGCCCCACCAAACCTCATGAAGCTCTCTCTTCCAAACATGAATCTATTCCTAAGAAAGGAAATACTTCTTGAATAAATAGAATAATTTTTACTAATATACCTCTTCCAGGTTACCACATTTGAACAACCTTCATCATAAACCCACATTCCAAAACAAACCAATATTCAATGCAAAACAAAAATGATCAGATGTCTTCACCAACCCAAAATCAGCAATTACTTCTTCTGGTAAATCCTCAAAATATGGGATAGAGGCCCCACCTATGAAATTTGGTACTTCCTTTTTCTATAACTTTATCTACTATTTATCCCAAGATTCATCCTTCTCCTTCTTACTCCATGAATCAAGAGGAAATTTTCATAGAATGAATTCAATTCAACAACAATGAGTTCATATTAAAATATTTAAATAACAAAAATACACACAAAATATGAATGAATTAACATGAAGTACAAAATTATATAATTTAGGTAAACCCTTCCACCAAACTAGGATATAATCTTCTTTAGTAGGACTTAAATATCCTTTATATCTTTAAAACATGTCCAAAAGAATACATCCTATTAGAGGTGGTGTTCTCCCTCAATTTATTATTGTATCCATAAGATAAATTTATAACATAAGAAACACAATCCCCCTAAAAAATCCATGGAACCATTATTTTCCATATAACTAATCATCCACCACTACCATAACAATAGATCATAGTGTCTCATGCATACCAATTCAACCTTTCATTCCCTCTCTTCTTAACACATCCAAGACTATCCTCCCAACCATCACTACTTCAAGCACTGAAATTAAGGGGATCCATTCACCATATCAAGATATTTTCTACTTTGTGTGTCCCTAAATTGCCTAAAAAAATTAAAATGTTTCATAAATATTATGTTACGTGATGTAGAAAGGTTTTTCATCTCTTAATATGCCTAAATCCTTAGCACATTTAACTAGAAAAAGATCAATCACAACAAATCCAATCAACATAAAAACTATCAATCCTATTTATCACTTCATTCCTGATCATTTAAGTTTGGAATGAAAGATCATTTCCATCAATTCCAAGATTTTTTTCAAGAAACCTTTTCCATTAATAGATTTAAGTTATTCATATTTTATGGAAAGTTGGTTATTCCATCAATAAAACCCCAATTTATAAAACAATAACACTAGGGATATATGTTAACTAAATAAATAAACATCATCACAAATATCACATGGTTTTCATGTTAATAAAAATAAAGATTCATGGATTGGGATTAATTATTGGATATATTCTTTATAAATTTCTTTTAAAACATCATTTTATATTTTTTTAAAAATAGTTTTTCAGAATGATATATAAAAACTTCAATGCAAACAATTTGAAAATGATTAAACCATAATAAAAACTCAAAATTTCCATGCCATTTTGTATGGATTCATCATTAATTACATTTAAATTACTCTAATGTGTAGATATGTTAAAGAAAACACTAAACAAGTTATGGTACTACAAATTACACTTAGCATACTTATGCTAATAATTTTATTTATAATAAAACATGATCCCAATAGAAACAAAAACACCACATTATATATTTTCTTACACTATGTTATTCATACCCAAATTAAACATATTTATAAATTTTATCATTTAGGTGACCTTCTTTGAAATTTCAAAATAAAACATTATTTTAGATCCCAAAATAAAACTATATATGTAATATCACTATGTGACATGCTTGACTTAGTCGAATTAAACAATTTTCAAACAATTCATCACTCAAAAAAACTTTATTATATACTATAATAAGGGTAAAATTAATTTACTTCCATATTTAAATACAACATGATTATTATATAACATTCTTTATGTAATAACCCATTCTTTTAAGCCAAGGTAAAATTCTAAGGGAATTTGAATTTTGGTCTTTATTAGGTAGAATATTCTTTGAACCAAGTTTCAGAATGTAATTTTAAGTGTTTGAACACTTAAAAGTGTTGTTTTTTGGACTTGAGTAAAGGCCTAAGGTGTTTTCCATGTGTCTCATTCAATTTTTGGAGTGTTAGGCACTGAAAATCACAAGTTTGGTGGTCTAAAAGAGGTGAAAAGACTGTTTGAAACCATGCGGGCCCTAGCAGCAAACCATGTAGCCTATTTCAGATGATTATATGTAAAGAGAATGGTTTGCAAAAGGTTTTCCCAAATTGTGTATATATCCTACACAGTTAGTTAAAATTAATAAGTACCTGATAAGTATTCATCGCATAGTTGGTGCATGGTTAGACAAACCATGTAGCATAGCCAGGAGAGGTGGGTTACTTAGGCATAGGGTGTCACACGATTACACACAATTTAGAAAAACCATGTAGACAAACCATGCCATCTAGTTTTTACTGTTTAAATGAACAAAATACCCTTAATGAGGTTTAAAACCTCATTTTATTTTTCTTTCTTCTTTCTCTAGTGGGTTATCCCTCTCTTCTATTGGAATTGAGGTAGTTATTTACTGGAAATAGATTCTAGTATGTGTTAGTTTTCAATCCATTCTAGGATGATCAGGGAATATCAAGGAAAGTGATCTTATAGTATAAACTGACTATAATATTGAAGGTGGTGTCATTTACCAATGTTTTCAAAAATTTTGGGCTCAAAATCAGGAGGAAGAGACAAGCATCATAAAATAAGGTTTTATGGGATTTAATATTCATAAATATGGTAAAGGTATGGGTTTCTTGAACACTAGTATTCGTAAAGGATACAATTTATGAAGATGTAGAGCAGTGTAAACAATCATTTTGAATAGTGTGATGGGTTTATGGTAATCGCTACGACTATGAGAATCTTTTTGAGTTGGTTTAATTTCACTGGAGTTTCAAAAGTAAAAGAGCTCTGTGAACAGGTTTTTAATGTTTCATAAAAAAATACATTGGATACATGGGGTAATAATGAGGTTTTGTGCTTATAAATATGAGTCTACCCACACTACATCACACATGAAAAATAATTGGAGAAAATGATGAATCGCTCTGAATTTGTGAAGGCCAAGAGTTTTGAGAATCAATTATTGAAAGTGATATTGAGTTTCATGAAAATAATTCTTTAGTCTAAATCAATGCTTAGTTATCTGTAGAAAATGATTATCATGATGATGAGGTATTCCTCAATGACTCAATGAGATTTTTGAAGTCATTTTGTTTCATAAAGGATGATTGCTTCATGAAGGTAGTGATATTCACGAAGGAGATTCGTGAATGGCAGTATTGAACATTAGGTTTAAGTGAATAGTGATTTAAAGTGAATCAATTTAGGACTTTTATTCAAGATGAGTCTCATGCTACTTAGTGAAAAATATTTAAATACCAATATATTCAAGTAACGTTCATGTTATTAAGCTGATCAAGACTAAACCAAAAGTACTGAGATTGAGGGGGTCGATGGAAGTTTTCTGAGGGAGGTAGTGTGTTATCTCTAAAATCTTGTAAAGGAAGTTTTCCTAGAATAGATTGATTCTATTTGAACTTTTATATTCCCAAAATAGTGAAAATTAGTGGTTTTAGGAATGACTGACACACTATCGGTATATGCTCCTTGGACTAGCCCTTCATGGTGAACCAAATAAAATTGATTTGTTGTCTCTCTACATGTGAATGTTTTATTAATTCACAATTAAATAAGACAAGTTTAACATTTTCCTATCAATGTGGTAACAAGATATGTCACTTTAAAAGAAAAATTTGACACCTTGATTCACCCCTCCCCTCTCACGGTGTTTTGGGGTCCTATAATTGGTATAAGATCTTTCAGGTTTCTAGAGTTAAATTTTTCCTCTTTTTTTCATAGGGAATTTAGTAAATTTTAGAGGAGTCCCCCTCTTATATGGAAGAAACGTCTAGATTTTTAATAATAGGATGATATCTCATCTAATATCTCTTAGAATGGATGTTATTTTTTTCATTGCAAAAATGATTCCAGTCACTGATGAAACAGGTCTGTCTATAATAGAAACAGATAGGAAAAAGCTTGATGTAGATGATAAAACACTAAATTCCCTTACTAAATATTTATCTGATCAAATCTACTTAAAGGTGATTAGTTTTACTTCATCCATGTCAGTGTGGGAAAAACTATAAAATATATTCGAAGGGGATAACAAAGTAAATGAGTCCAAACTCGATGTTTTTCACAATTTGTTTGATGATCGAAATATGCATCCTGATGAAAATATAGATACCTATTTAAAGTTGTTCGATCTATTAGAGGACATGATGAATAAATTAAATATATTAACATCATGAAGGAAATATTTATAATTCTTTCACCCCTCTAAAATCCAAAAGTGTCATCCCTTGAATAAATGGGCCTATATAAACTTTCACATAATGAACTTCTAAGCAGTCTAGTTGCTTATGAAATGAGATTAAAACTAGAAGATGCAACGACTTGAGTCATAAAAGAAATGGAATTTAATTCCACAAAAGAACATGATATTTATAGTGATAGATTTTATGATGATAATGATGAAGATGTACTTGATTCTAGTTTTTTCTAATAAATTAAAGAGAGGAAAAAGAGATATTTGAAGGAAAGATTATTATATCATATTTCTGATGCGGCATAGTTGGTCATATTTTATAATGACCCATACTTTACATACATTGTTAATACTTCAAAATTGAAGCATACTTATTACAACATATAACAAAACCACAAAAGGACCGTATAGGTATAGTGTCTTTAGAAACTGGGAAACATAAACAACTGGTTCATAAAGCATCTAGACTGTCTCCCATTTATTTCATCATATCTATAGTCCCTTTTGGCATATCTTACTTAATAACCTTCTTCCTGACCTGGGGAAAGAAAACATACAAAATGGTGAGCTCAAATGCTCAATAAGGGTAACAAAAGAAATATCAATCACATCATATTCATAAGAACATAACTTTTGGAAATCTTAACCTGCAAAAGAGAGCATAATTTCATAACATGGGATAAATCATAGTAGTGAAATGGAATCCCAATAATAATAACTTAAAACATGAAACTTTGTGCCATACACACATAACCATAGAGAATCATTTCTTATTAGTCAAGACTCATTTCCAAGACTATCTTAGTGGACAAAGTCCCTTTCTAAATCGAGTTCGTTCCTCATTTCAGTCATGTTTCACTGAACCGGTATAACCTACCGTTCCAGCCATGTCTATCTCATGAGATATAAAATCTTTACCCAATGCATTGGAGGGAGATATAGGTCACACCCATCTCATAATGATACCATTCTTATGTGTGCCACAAAATCACAAATCATACATCATTGCATAACCCATGTAATTAAAATGGGATTCTTAAACAACATGACATCATAAAACAATTCATATAAGATAAAGGAATTCATAAAAATAATTCCATCACAACATAATCAAATCAATGTAATAATAGGGATAGAAACATAACCCTATATTATCTTAGATGGAAAATAATTTTGAAAAAAAAACACTTGAACTCCATTCTTGAAGAAAATATCCTTTCTACTTCAAAAACATTTTCCTTTCTTAACATGTCATACAATTTTAAACAAAAAGAAGTTGATTAAAAATAAACTTGAAAACTTGTAAAGTAATCTTCTTGGAAATAATGTTTTAAAAATCCATCCATGCCGTATAAGTTAAAAAAACATTCTTCTCATACTTTTGTCAGAAAAGTCAAAATGTACCTCGTACGAAAAACGACAAAAGATTACTTTCATATCTTTTACTAAAAACTCACCGAAGGGTAAAATTGGATTTAAACAATTGTAGATGGATGGAAATAATATTACATATTGAGGAAACATGGATGTGGATGATAAAATACACCCCAGTAAATTCCAAAGTATAAACACTCTCGGATAAAAATTAGAGTGTGATATTTCCCTTACCTTAGGTCTGATATGCTTTGTACGTGTCCTAACCTTCTGTATAATTATTTAAATAATTTTATTGACTTATTAAAGAATCATACTTATTTTTATGGTATCATATATGGTCATATTCTTAGCATCTTAGTAGTAATATTTCATTGTTACTTGTTATTCGGGTGTTTATAACTTTTTGTTCTTATGCGTGTTTTGTCGAATAAATTCTTATTCTTCTCTTTAGGTTATAGATACCTCATTTACATAATGGTATTAGTGTAATATATATCATATTCATTCATTAAATTCATTTATATAATCATTATGAAATGAAGATCATGTAGAACGAGTCGCATCACATTGTGGAGACGGTATTCCGTACGTACGCACGAGTGATGATATCGTTCCTATGATCATGGAATTGTATTGGAGTGTATGTATAATATTTCAGAATAATTATAACTTTATAATAGTCATATATAGTCATTATTTACACCATTATACCCATCCAAGTAATGTGGTGGTGGAAAATAGATTACACCACGGCGTGGAGACGGTATTCCGTATGTACGCACGCGCGGTGATTTATTTTTCCGTAGGATGGATAGATGGTGAAATAGGGTTATTTCATACTTATAATAACATATCATTATGTGAGTGATACTGATTTTATTACTTAATAATGAAACAACTAAAGAATAAGAAGTGGAAGAAAAAATAAAGATGAAAGAATCGGTAACGGACATTACCTCTTCTTTGAAGTGATTCTTTGAGACCTCCTTTTAGGGAACTAAAATAGGTCTTTGAAGAAGACCAGAACCTCTAGGATGTTTCTAGGGAAGTGTATAGAAGAAATTGGCAGGGTTTTGCTGAGCATGAAGGCTCAAAGTGGTGTGAGGAAGAGGGGGAGGAGGTGCCCTTTTATAAGGGAGGAGAGGGGCACCTTTGGAATAACTAAAAATATTATTTTATTATAAAGTCAAATTCGGTTTTTAATAGCTCCAAATTGATATATTTCGAAGATAAGGTGGGTAGGGGTCGAAATCCTCTCATAAAATAGAATTTAGACAAGTTTAGGTATCAATTTTAACCTTATCATTTAGATTTAACTTTAAGTTAGATAATTTAACTTTTACCATGTCTTCTTGTTTTCTTATACTATAAGGTTAATAAACTTACTATATCAAGCCAAAAGAACCCCAAGTTGTTTATTATTAATATATATAACCTTATCTAAGTCATTTGGCCGAACATTAGATTTTTAGGAATAAAATAACAATTAATAATATAATATTTGTTTTAAAAACTATTTTATGCCAATTTTGACACTATTTAGTAATTGATTTTTGTGAAAATCATAACAAAATGATTAGTTCAAACAAAGTTAATTAAATAAATAATAACATGTAATATTAACCTATAAAATTAGTTCAATTCATAAAAAGTCTCAAATTACATTTATTTGGGTATTTATAACATCAATTATGTCAATATTTCATTAATAAGATAATTACTGCATCATAGTTGTGTCATAAATAAATTAAATTATTTAATATCTAAAAATAACAAATAAAATAACATTATGTAGGAAATAGTTTGAGCTTTCTAATGAATATTTATAGTCAAGTTTATCTTATGTATAACCCCATATTAAAAATTATTTACTTATTAAACTTTGATTTTAACTATTTAACCCTTCTTTAAATAAATTAATAATAAATGTCCTAATCTAATCCAAGTGGGCCTAAATGGTCATATTTTATTCATAAGGTTGTTTTTGGTCGAATTACACTTGTCCAATAGAATTAGGACATGTGTTAGGGTAATAATAATATCATTTTTACCCTTAATTTCCCTATTTACTTTTAACCGTGGTAAATAAAAGTAAAAAGTTACTATTCACCAAAAATTATTTTCATCTCATTGAACCACATTTTAGTCCTTGATATTAATCGTGTCTCTCGTATTTTCGAAATTCTACTCACATAAGCGGTAAAATTATGTTTTATGAAAAATTCAGTTTTTTTAACTACCACTTAGTGGTTTCACTATTCATCAAAAATTGAAAGTTTTCAGAAAAATACTAAAATTTCATCGTAGGCTAATTTCGATATTCCGAATCCAAAAATGAAGTCCATTTTGAAAAATAAAAATTATAAAATTTCAAAAATTGGTTATTACTATTCATAACGGCTAGTTTTAATAATATTTTAATAGCATATCGTTGTTTAGTGAAACTCGGTATTGCATACGACGCAAGCTATCGAGGAAGGCCACGATCGCGTGTAAAGCAAGCCAAGCTAGTGTTGTGTGTAGTAAAAGATTCCTTTGATGATTTATATAACATAAAAACAAAATATTTCACATAAAAGTCTCGGGTGTTACATTCTACCCCCCTTAAAATGAATTTCGCCCTCGAAATTCATCACTTTGTAACAAACAGATGAGGATACCTCTCCCTCATCATATCCTCAAGCTCCCATGTAGTTTATTCTAATTGGTGGTTTCTCCATAAAACTTTTACCAATCGAGTGGTCTTGTTTCGTAGGATTTTTTCGCTACGATCCAGAATCTCTATCGGTTGTTCTTCATAAGAAAGATCTTGCTCCAGCGGTACAACTTCTGAGCTAAGTACATGTGAAGGATCAGGTATGTACTTTCTCAGGATAGATACATGGAACACATCATGAACTTGAGAGAGATTCGGTGGAAGCGCCAATCGGTAAGCTACCTTCCCAACACAATCCAGTATTTCGAAAGGACCGATATATCTAGGGCTCAACTTCCCCTTCTTTCCAAATCTCATGACCCTCTTCCAGGGAGATATTCGTAAGAACACTTTATCACCCACTTCAAACTCTAAGTATTTTCTTCGGTTGTCGGCATAAATTTTTTGTCGACTCTGAGCTGCTCTTATGTGTTGTTGAATAGATCTGACCTTTTCTGCCATTTCATCAACGAGATCAGGTCCTAATAGATTTCTTTCCCCAACTTCATCCCAACAAGTTGGAGTCCTGCATTTCTTTCTATAGAGAGCTTCATAAGGAGCCATCTGAATACTGCAGTGAAAGCTATTATTATAAGAAAATTCCACCAAAGGTAGGTGTTGATCCCAACCACCTTTGAAATACATAGAGCAATCTCTCAACATATCTTCTAGAGTTTGAATTGTTCTCTCAGACTGACCGTCTGTCTGAGGATGATAAGCAGTGCTGAAACTCAACTCTGTATCCAGAGTATGCTGAAGACTTTGCCAGAACTTCGAGGTAAATCTCGGATCCCGATCAGATATAATAGAAAGTGGTACTCCATGCAATCTTACCACTTCCTTTACATATATCCTGGCAAGCTGATCCAGAGAGAAATCCTCTCTAGTAGAAATGAAGTGTGCAGACTTTGTAAGACGATCAACTATGACCCAGATAGCATTATTTCCTTTGGATGTTTTAGGAAGTCCTGTGACAAAGTCCATAGTGATGTTTTCCCATTTCCATTCAGGTATGGGTAATGGTTGTAACATCCCCTTATACTTCTGTCTCTCAGCTTTAACTTGCTGACAAACCAAGCATCGAGAGACATATTCAGCAACATCTCTTTTCATGCCATCCCACAAGAAGTACTCTTTCAGGTCCCTATACATCTTTGTGCTTCTAGTATGGATAGAGAATGAAGAACTATGAGCCTCATCCAGCAGCACCTTCTTTAATTCGGGGATGGGAGGAACACAAACCCGATTCCTGAACTTTATTATCCCATCACAATCAAGGTTGAATTCAGGAACATTTCAAACCTTCTTTTGTAACTCGACATCTTCTTTATGTGCCTATTTAATCTTCACATGTATAGATGGTTGAACATTCATTTGATAAAGATACGATTTTTCCCCTTTCATTATAATTCCAAGATGCATCCTTTGTAAATCCATAAATATTGGATCTTTTGTGATCCTCATCATGGATAAACTAGCTTGGTCTTGTCCACTTAATGCATCTGCCACCTTGTTTGCTTTCCCAGGGTGGTAATGGATTGAGCAGTCATAATCCTTAATCAGCTCCAACCATCTTCTTTGACGCATATTCAGCTACTTTTGTGTGAAAATATACTTTAGACTTTTATGATCAGTATAAATGTCACACCTTTCTCCATAAAGATAATGACTCCAAATCAATAATTCAAAGATTACCGCAGCTAACTCCAAATCATGTGTTGGGTAATTTTTCTCATGGATTTTCAACTGTCGTGAGGCATAAGCTATCACCATATCATTTTGCATAATAACACACCTCAATCCCTTCTTGGATTCATCACTGTAGATCACAAACCTTTCTCCACTACAAGGCAGTGTGAGCACAGGTGCACTGGATAACCTTCTTTTCAACTCCTTGAAATTCTCTTCACATTATTCCGTCCAGACAAACTTAACACCTTTTCGAGTCAACTTGGTGAGTGGATTAGATAATCGTGAAAAATCTTTCACAAAACCTCGATAATATCCAGCCAAACCAAGAAAACTTCGGATCTCAGTTACAGTTGTTGGTCTCAACCATCTTTCGATAACCTCTGTTTTTGCTGGATCCACAGTTATCCCCTCTTTTGAGATTATGTGACACAAAAATGAAACTTTCTGAAGCCAAAATTCACACTTGGTAAATTTGGAATAAAGCTTCTCCTTTCTCAGGGTCTTCAATATAATTCTCAAGTGATCTTCATGTTCTTCCTTGCTCTTTGAATAGACAAGAATATAGTCTATAAAGACTACCACAAATTGATCAAGATAGTCTCTAAAGACTATATTCATCAGATCCATGAAGATAGAAGGGGCATTAGTAAGACCAAATGGCATTACTATAAATTCATAATGTCCATACCTTGTACGGAAAGCCGTCTTTGGTATATCCTCCCTTTTGACCCTTAATTGATGATACCCTGAACGAAGATCAATCTTGGAAAAGTATTGAGCTCCACGTAGTTGGTCAAATAAGTCATCAATGCGTGGGAGAGGATATTTGTTCTTGATAGTGATCTTGTTAAGTTCTCGATAATCAATGAAGAGCCTCATTGATCCATCTTTCTTCTTAACAAATAGAACAGGTGCTCCCCAAGGTGACACACTAGGGCGTATGAATCCCTTATCAAGATTCTCTTGGAGTTTCTTCTTCAATTCCTGCAAATCAATTGGGGCCATTCTATAAGGTGTCTTTGAAATAGGCAAAGCACCCAGTACGAGTTCTATTGAAAACTCAACTTCACGATTCGGTGGAAGACCTGGTAATTCCTCCGGAAAGACATCATCAAACTCTCGTACAATGGGCATATTCTTAATCGTGAGTTTCTCACCAACCATTTGAGATAAATAACCTTCATTTAGTGGAATGAATACCCATAAAATGAAAGAAATTTCCACTGGAAGGTTATGTTCATCCTTGCATCGATAGATGATCATAGATTGATCAGGAATATGAAATGTGACTTCCCTTATTTGGAAATTGATATGAGCTCCATGTAGAGAAATCCAATCCATGCCAAGAATCACATCAAATTCCACTATAAGAAGGATCACAAGATTTGCAGGAAGCACTTTCCCACAAACTTCAATCGGAGAAGAATTATAAACTTTTGATGCGACTGTTGTTCCATTAGGTGTTGTCACAGCTAACTCAACATCTAATTGTTTAGGTAATACGGTGATACCCTTAGAAAATTCTTCAGAAATAAAAGAGTGGGTGGATCCAGAATCAAATAAAACATTTTCTACTTTATAGTGGATGGTAAGTGTACCTTTCACCACATCGTTATCGTACTCCACATCGCTGATAGAAATTGAATGTGACTTTCCTTTGTCTTTAGCCTTAAGAGTTTGTTGGCGTCGACCATCAGCATCAACCCTTGGATTAGGGCATTTATTGGCATAATGTCCCATCTCCTTGCACTTGAAACATTGAAGTGTAGTAGGTTCATTCTAGGTATCCCTTCCTTTGTTTGCATCACTAGACATCTTCTTCCCATCATCGCGGCATTTAAATGCCCGATGACCTTCCTTTCCACATTTGAAACATTTACTTGTCCCTTTAAGACAACTCCCTCCATGTTTCTTTCCACACTTTGAGCATAAGGGAAAGCTCATCTTCTTTTCAATGTTCTCTTTAGATTTTCCTTTGAATTCCATTTTCCTCTTATTATCAAACCCATATGACTAATGGGTTACTCTAATCTCCATCTCAACTTTGAGAGCACATCGAACGATTTCCCCGTAGATATTGAAGTCCCTTATGGATAAGGCCCTTCGAAGACTTGGTTTTAAGCCACTAAAGAATCGATCGATCTTACTCTCAGGTTGGATAATAATACCAGAAGCGTACCTTGCAAGTCTTGTAAAATTTTATTCATAAGTACCAACAGATTCATCATCCTTTTGCTTCAGTTCCATAAACTCTTTCTCCATCTTTGTTCGGAGAATACGAGGGAAGTACTTATTGAAAAATAAGTTCTTGAACTCGTCCCATTCCATGGACTCAATTTCATCCCTTTTCCTCATATTCTTAATAAGATTCCACCATTGATCAGCATCACCTTCCAAACGATATACTGCTAAGATGACTTTATCATGCTCAGAACATTGAAGAACTGAAAATATCTTTTCAGCAGTACTAATCCATTGTTCAGCAACTAATGGATCAGTAGACCCGCTGAATGAAGGTGGATGTTGTCTCAGGAAGGATTCAACAGAATGTTGCTCCTTCCTTTGCTCGTTTGGAGGTCCTGTATGATTCATAGCTTGAGAAAGTTGTGTGAGAATGGCTACAAGATTTTTCATTCCATCTCCCATAACATTTGGTTGCTCAGGGGGACAATCATTGCATTGCCCGTCGCATTCCGTATTAACACGGTTCCTTCGGGTTCCAGCCATTGACTAAAACCAAGAAGAATAGTGTGAGAAACACTAATTATAATAGGAAAACCACATAATGAAGAATAAGATTTCACACTTAAGGTCTTATCCTAGGTCATTCATTTCCATTTCTAAAACACAAAGATTGTGTTCTATGCTAAGACTTATCCTTAGGGTTCTTACTAAGGCTTTCGCATCCTAGTTTCCAAAGGTTGACTATACCTTTCCTCTGATACCAACTATAACGACCCATACTTTACATACATTGTTAATACTTCAAAATTGAAGCATACTTATTACAACATATAACAAAACCACGAAACGACCGTATAGGTATAGTGCCTTTAGAAACTGGGAAACATAAACAACTGGTTCATAAAGCGTCTAGATTGTCTCCCATTTATTTCATCATATCTATAGTCCCTTTTGGCATATCTTACTTAATAACCTTCTTCCTGACCTGGGGAAAGAAAACATACAAAAGGGTGTGCTCAAATGCTCAATAAGGGTAACAAAAGAAATATCAATCACATCATATTCATAAGAACATAACTTTTGGAAATCTTAACCTGCAAAAGAGAGCATAATTTCATAACATGGGATAAATTATAGTAGTGAAATGGAATCCCAATAATCATAACTTAAAACATGAAACTTTGTGGTATACACACATAATCATATAGAATCATTTCTTATTAGTCAAGACTCATTGCCAAGACTATCTTAGTGGACAAAGTCCCTTTCTGAACCAAGTTCGTTCCTCATTTCAGTCCTGTTTCACTGAACCGGTATAACCTACCGTTCCAGCCATGTCTATCTCATGAGATATAAAATCTTTACCCAATGCATTGGAGGGAGATATAGGTCCCACCCATCTCATAATGATACCATTCTTATGTGTGCCACAAAATCATAAATCATACATCATTGCATAACCCATGTAATTAAAATGGGATTCTTAAACAACATGACATCATAAAACAATTCATATAAGATAAAGGAATTCGTAAAAATAATTCCATCACAACATAATCAAATCAATGTAATAATAGGGATAGAAACAGAACCCTATATTATCTTAGATGGAAAATAATTTTTTTTAAAAAAACACTTGAACTCCATTCTTGAAGAAAATATCCTTTCTACTTCAAAATAATTTTCCTTTATTAACATGTCATACAATTTTAAACAAAAAAAAGTTGATTAAAAATAAACTTGAAAACTTGTAAAGGAATCTTCTTGGAAATAATGTTTTAAAAATCCATTCATTCCATATAAGTTAAAAAAACATTCTTCTCGTACTTTTGTCGGAAAAGTCAAAAAGTACCTTGTACGAAAAACGACAAAAGATTCCTTTCATATCTTTTACTAAAAACTCACCGAAGGTTAAAATTGGATTTAAACAATTGTAGATGGATGGAAATAATATTACATATTGAGGAAACATGGATGTGGATGATAAAATACACCCCATTAAATTCTAAATTATAAACAATCTCGGATAAAAATGAGATTGTGATATTTCCCTAACGTTAGGTCCGATATGATTTGTACGTGTCTGAACCTCCTGTATAATGATTTAAATAATGTTATTGACTTATTACAGAATCATACTTATTTTTATGATATCATATATGGTCATATTCTTAGCTTCTTAGTAGTAATATTTCATTGCTACTTGTTATTCTGGTGTTTATAACTTTTTGTTCTTATGCGTGTTTTGTCGAATAAATTCTTATTCTTCTCTTTAGGTTATAGATACCTAATCTACAGAATGGTATTAGTGTAATATATATCATATTCATTCATTCAATTCATTTATATAATCATTATGAAATGAATATCATGTATAACGAGTCGCATCACATCATGGAGACGGTATTCCGTACGTACGCACGAGTGATGATATCGTTCCTATGATCATTGAATTTTATTGGAGTGTATGTATACTATTTCAGAATAATTATAACTTTATAATAGTCATATATAGTCATTATTTACACCATTATACCCATCCAAGTAAGGTGGTGGTGGAAAATAGATTACACCACGGCGTGGAGACGGTATTCCATACGTACGCACGCGCGGTGATTTATTTTTCCGTAGGATGGATAGATGGTGAAATAGGGTTGTTTCATACTTATAATAACATATCAGTATGTGAGTGATACTGATGTTATTACTTCATAATGAAACAACTAAAGAAGAATAAGTGGAAGAAGAAATAAAGATGAAAGAATCGGTAACGGACATTACCTCTTCTTTGAAGTGCTTCTTTGAGACCTCCTTTTAGGGCACTAAAATAGGTCTTTGAAGAAGACCAGAACCTCTAGGATGTTTCTAGAGAAGTGGAGAGAATAAATTGGCAGGTTTTGGCCGAGATTGAAGGCTCAAAGTGGTGTGAGGAAGAGGGGGAGGAGGTGCCCTTTTATAAGGGAGGAGAGGGGCACCTTTGGAATAACAAAAAATATTATTTTATTATAAAGTCAAATACGATTTTTAATAGCTCCAAATTGATATATTTCGAAGATAAGGTGGGTAGGGGTCTAAATAATCTCATCAAATATAATTTAGACAAGTTTAGGTATCAATTTTAACCTTATCATTTAGATTTAACTTTAAGTTAGATAATTTAACTTTTATCGTGTCTTCTTGTTTTCTTATACTATAAGGTTAATAAACTTACTATATCAAGCCAAAAGAACCCCAAGTTGTTTATTATTAATATATATAACCTTATCTAAGTCATTTGGCCGAACCTTAGATTTTTAGGAATAAAATAACAATTAATAATATAATATTTGTTTTAAAAACTATTTTATGTCAATTTTGACACTATTTAGTAATAGATTTTTTTGAAAATCATAACAAAATGATTAGTTCGAACCAAGTTAATTAAATCAATAATAACATGTCATATTAACCTATAAAATTAATATAATTCATAAAAAGTCTCAAATTACATTTGTTTGGGTATTTATAACATCAATTATGTCAATATTTCATTAATAAGATAATTACTGCATCATCGTTGTGTCATAAATAAATTAAATTATTTAATGTCTAAAAATTACAAATAAAATACAATTATGTAGGAAATATTTTTAGATTTCTAATGAATATTTATAGTCTAATTTACCTTATGTATAACCCCATATTAAAAATGATTTACTTATTAAACTTTGATTTTAACTATTTAACCCTTCTTTAAATAAATTAATAATAAATGTCCTAATCTAATCCAAGTGGGGCTAAATGGTCATATTTTATTCCTAAAGTTTTTTTTTGTCGAATTACACTTGTCCAATAGAATTAGGACATGTGTTAGTGTAATAATAATATCATTTTTAGCCTTAATTACCCTATTTACTTTTAACCGTGGTAAATAAAAGTAAAAAGTTACTATTCACAAAAAAATTATTTTCATCTCATTGAACCACATTTTAGTCCTTGATATTAACCGTGTCTCTCATATTTTCGAAATTCCACTCACAGAAGTGGTAAAATTAAGTTTTATGAAAAAATCAGTTTTTTTAACTACCACTTAGTGGTTTCACTATTCATCAAAAATTGAAAGTTTTCAGAAAAATACCAAAATTTCACCCTAGGATAATTTCAATATTCCGAATCCAAAAATGAAGTCCATTTTGAAAAATTAAAATTATAAAATTTCAAAAATAGGTTATTACTATTCATAACGGCTAGTTTTAATAATATTTTAATAGCATATCGTTGTTTAGTGAAACTCGGTATTGCGTATGACGCAAGCTATCGAGGAAGGCCGTGGTTGCGTGTAAAGCAAGCCAAGATAGTGTTGTGTGTAGTAAAAGATTCCTTTGATGATTTATATAACATAAAAACAAAATATTTCACATAAAAGTATCAGGTGTTACATATTGCCTCTTGGTGCTCAAGGAAGTTTGATAATAAAGAAAGTGAAGTTGAAAACATGTGGAAGCCTCATTAAAGTATTAACCAAAATGGAGACTACAAATCAAGAAATAAATTACAAAGGAAGAGTTTCGTCTATAAATAAGAAGGAGATGATAATGAATTTTTCAAGGATGAATAACCATATTTCAAATCTAGAACCCGAGTGTCTATGATGGATACCGTTGAAAATATTGAACCTTCAATATATAAATATAATGATAATATGTTTATCCGTGTTGTTTATACCAAGTTGGAACTTGTGGACACTCTTAAAAATATTGACCATCAAAAAAGAGAAATATAAAGATGATAGCCATTCTGAATGAGTCATCAGAGTATTTTTATTTCTTGAAATAGAAATAGATCGATTGTAAGAATAAGAAAAGGAAAATTCAACAACTCATGAAATCTCAAAATATTTTGGGGAATTGAAGCTTAGGATTGAACAGTAGGAAAATGACATCAATGAAAATACATCTAAACTATAAGATAAAAATAAGGCAGTCAAGGTCCTTGAATAAGAAGTTGTTATTCTAAGGAGTAAACTAGAAACTGAATCAAATT
The DNA here is from genome assembly GCA_963277665.1 of Viscum album. Taxonomy (NCBI): domain Eukaryota; kingdom Viridiplantae; phylum Streptophyta; class Magnoliopsida; order Santalales; family Viscaceae; genus Viscum; species Viscum album. The sequence continues at coordinate 46,798,458 of OY728143.1, read as the reverse complement.
CAATAAAAAAAAGATGAAAATATAGTTTGGAATATTCTCAGATGCAAAGTAGTTAGAGAGATCTACATGTGGTTCTAAAGGAATAGAGAATGCTTTAAATGATCAAAGATAAACATGTATGTGAAAAATTGGAATTGGTTTTGATGCTGAAATATCAATGGATGGAAACAAAATGAGTAAAAGTAAAGGGAATCAAAAAAATTGGACATATCAAAAAGGAACCTAATTTCATGTTAAAGAAAGATAAAAATCAAACTGAAAAGTGATATAAAAACTATCCCTGAGTATCTAGAGATAATATAAAATTAAATAACTTTTCTAAAGAAAGGTAAATAAGGTTTAATAGAATTTATAAGACATTTATTCTTATTAAATTTCAATTTGGTTTTTATTTGGTCCATACCATGTCATATTGTGAATAGGCCAGAAGCTATCTGGATGGAAAAGTTCTTGGAAGTCAACCAAGGATAATGAACCCATATACTTCATCTTATAGAATAAAAAGTTTCAATTGATACTATTGTCATTGTTTTAACTATGGGAATACAAGTATTTATTATAGGTAGAGTAATAGTGGGAACATTACCTAAAAAACTTAGAGAAAAGTCAATACCTACCAACCCGGTGGAGTTTCTCTTTCGATTAGGTATTATCATCTTGAAGAAAATGATGCATATAATAAACCAATGCATATTGAAAATTTATTGGAAAGAAAATATTTAGGTTCCTATTAATCAAGTATCTCATGGAAGGAAAAGAAGAAAATCATGAATTCCAACCTTGTAGAAATAGATATCAAAACTACATAGAACAGTAGCAGCTAGATTCTTGATAGTGGATTCCATCCCATATGATTGGAAATGAAGATTTATAGAAGAATTTTAAGAAAAGGTTCGATTGAATAGTAAGGTTCTTCAAATATAGTGCTTTAAAGATTAAAATAAATGGAAGTATAGAATTGGAAAATAACAATCTAAGATGGTTTACATCAAAATATCTTAAGTGTGATTCAACTCTATGAATCAAAACTGATAGAAACATTTAATCAAAATGGTTGAAGGATCAAAGGAAAGATAGAGAATTATCTCATGAAAGGATGTGAAATAGATGGAAATTTGTACCAGATTTACAGTAAAGAGAATATTTGTTACTTAACAGTTGAAGAAGAAAACAACTTCTGGCACGAAGGTAGGATCACATTAATAAAAAATTGTGGAAAAGATATATTTGATTAAAATAGACATGGATATCCCCAATATGAATCCTTAATTGGAAAATTCTTTTGATTATTTCATGTGATTAAATTTCTTCTACAGTTCATATCGGCAGAAAAAGAAAAGGGAATCAAATATTTTTACTCTCATCCACACATATGCATGTTGTCTAATAAATATGTCTAGAACATATATAGAGAGGTACTTTGTTCTATTTATGGATGATTATAATAGAATTTATTATTTATTGATTATACACAAAAAACATCAAGTACTTGATTGCATGAAAAGTTATCATCAAATAGATGATAATGATACTGGGTACACAATCAAAGTTATATGATCTGGCATGGACGTGAATACACATCCATTGAATTTTAAAAAATCCTAAAAAACATGGAACAAATTTTTAAGTGGATTTAGTGATGTTGGGCAAAAATCCCTCAAGGTAACATTGCAGCATTTTGGGTTGATTGTGTTTGTTGACAAAGCAGGTTTCCATGGAGAATTGTCGAGTTCCCGAGAAGTTGTTGACATTCCATGTTGACAAAGAACTTTGACAAAGGAAAGGACGATCTGGAGGCGGTACAAAAGAGCAGTACAAGGTGGCGCCGTTTTCCAGTGTTTGCCAAATTTTTGGGCCTGAAAATCGCCAATGGAAAATGGAGTGATATGTTGTTGGCGAAGGTTGAGGAGAGAGAAATGAAGGAGGTGTGCGGAAAAATTAAGCGTGGCGCGCAAAACTAGAGGGTTGCGCGAAATCTTGAAGTGTGGCGCGCAAAACAGCGGGTTGCGCGAAATTGTATTTCGCGCAAAAGATGTTTCAAGGCCGAAAGCTTGAAAATCGGTAAAGGCATGAGGCGCGCGAAATTTTGGAGGCGTGCGCGGAAAATTGAAGTGGTGCGCGAAATAGCGGATGAAATATTTCACGCAAGAGGTGTTACGAGGTCCGAAGCTCGTAAAATGGCAAAGGCATGAGGTGCGCGAAATTATGGAGGAGTGCGCGGAAAATGTTTGTGCGTGGAAGATCAAAGCGGATTACGCGCTCAAAGAGGGTTTTTCGCGCGGGGTCGATTTTGCCTATAAATATGAAGTGACCCTCCTCCATTCAGTAGAGCACAAGACATAGAAAATACCCGAGCTCTGGTGCGCGAAATTGAAGTTAGAAAGGGTGTTGCGCGTAAACTTAATCATTTGCGCGTAAAGTCAGCAATTGCGCAGAAAGTTTGTGTTGGCGCGTAAAAGGAAGGTTGCACAAAAAGTGGATTTCGCGCAAAGGCAGTGAATTGCGCGCAAGGTAGTTTCCAGGCTGCGCGTAAAATTTGGAGGTTGCGCGAAAAAGGAATTTCGCGCAAACCATAGAAATTGCGCGCAAGACACCGTAAGGGTTGCGCGTAAAAACTGAGGTTTCCCGGTACATCCGGTGCAAAGTGAGATTCATCTGCGGGTGAAAGTTGGACTTCAACAGAGCATCTACATACAGAGGAAGATGCATTCTTTCATGAAAATGAAGAGACCTACAGGTCTATAAACTGTGAGTGAATCCCTTCCAAGAGCAGTGAGCTTAGGAAGAGGAAGAAGGTGATCCTCTCCACCGGCAGTGAGCCAGAGAGAGAGAAATAGGGAGTGACCCTTGGGAAAGCAGTGAGCTGACCCTAAACCTTGTAAAGGCAGTGAGCCTGGGAATAGAAGTGATCTAGCCCGAACATTGTAATCCACATCTAGTGAAGTCTAGTGGAATTTGGTACGAACCGGCAACTTGTCGGCGTATGCTCCTTGGACGTAGCCCTTAGCGGTGAACCAAGTAAAAATCTCTGTGTCTGCCTGTTTACTTTCCTGCATTGCATTCAAAGCATCATCATCAGGTAAAGGAGACAAGTGATCATAGTAACCACACAAGTTCAAACAAAGTGACCCTTGTAACAAAGAGGTCAAGATCCAGTGGGGCAGGAAGAACTTGAAAAAGAATATCCATACCCTGATTCACCCCCCCTCTCAGGGTATATAGGCCCCTATTGGCCCTAACAAGTGAAAACCCCACAGAAAATTAGAGAATTCAGAAATCTACAAGTGAACAATATGTCCAGAACTATTTTGATTGATAGTCATATCTCTCATTATTATTGGAAAGAGGATTCTCAAGAAGTGGTGTACAGTCAAAACCAAACATGGATTTATGTGGGAGAAACCAAGACACTATATGAGTTATGGTTTAGAAGGAATCCCTATCTAATGTATTTTCATGTTTTTTGGAATTAAATGTTTCATCCAAAACAAAGAATCCAATAAAGGAAACTAAGGTGATTCTATAGAAAAGGGAATGTTCTTGTAATATTCAATGAATCGAAAAGCCTACAAGTGTTTTAAAAATTGTCTTGGAATAACTTTGGATATAATTGATGTCAAGATAATTTAATATAAAACCAAAAATACCTCAAGGATTTTATATGCTGATCTGATAAAAGATGAAAAATAAAGTGGACATGAAATAGACTCAAATTCATAAGTAGAGGAAGGCATAAAAAACATTCAGGGATCACAAAATGATGATTATTTAAAAGAAGAATCAGAAGAGGAAACCAGGGATGTAGAAACTTCATATGAACCTCACATGATAAATAGAAGAGAATAAATTGATCAATCCAGCATCATTGGGGATTTGATAGCACCAACATAGACAAGGAGAATGAGGAGTGAAGCACATTCTGCCTTCCTTTCAATTGTGGAACCAACCTTGTTTGAATAATAATCAATGAACCGAGTGGATATTTAAAGAAAAATTTGATGAGTATGGAAATGTGATAAAAAAGGAATTCTTAGTGTGCAAAGTTTATTGACAGATTAATGTAATTGATATTGAAGAAATGTATTCTATAATAGTGATACTGGAGTTGATCAGGCTTTTCCTTGATATGGAAATCCAAAGTGGATACAAATTTTATTAAATGGATGTCAAACCAAAATTATTAAATGTATTTTTGAAGAATAATTATAAATTGAAAAACTAGTGATATTTCGAATTGGAAATGATGAAGTAAAGGTTTTTAGATTAAAGAAGGATCTCTATATTCTAAAATAGGTACCATGTGAATAGTATTCTCTACTAGATGAATATCTGAATAAATTTCAATTCAAAAGTTGAGTTTTTTTCATGATATCTATGTAAAAAATTCAAAGGAAGATCAATTTATTGTTCTTATGTACAGGGATGATATCATATTCTGGGGAAGTAGGTAGGGATTAGTGGAAGAACATGAAAATAAAATGAAATCAAAATTTCAAATTTTTATGACTGGTGAACTGACATACTACTTAGGGTTTCAGGTGATTTATAAGATGGATTAAACCTTTATTTCTGAAGAAAATGTGTAAGAGAGCAGCTGAATAAATTCCACAATCATGATTCCAAACCAATGTCAACTCCAATTATGGTTGGGAAAAAACTTGGAAATCATTAGGATATGAATTCTATAGATCCCACAATGTATAGTAGAATCATATAAATCTTATTATACTTTACTGTAATATGGCTAGATATATTCTTTTCAACATTATTAGAGGACCTATTTCAAAGTAATCTAAAGTAAAAACATTTCGAAATGGTTAAATGAATCATGATTTAAATTCAATGTACTCACAATTATGGATTTTACTTTTTGTAGGAAGAGATAATGAATTAGTTTAATTTTCTGATGCTGATAGGAATAGAGATGTGATGGATATAAAGTCCACAAATGGTGGAGAATTATGTATTGGAAATAAATGTGTGGGATTGTTGAGTAAGAAACATGAAATCACTTCTCTTGGTACTATTGAAGTAAAGTATATATGTGTTACAAAGGCTTGTATTCAAATATTGTAGATAAAGAAACAACTGAATGATATTGGTGATAAGGTAAAATGACTGATGGTGATTCACTATGATAAAAATAGTGTGATCAATATTATGAAGAATATGGTTCATCAATCTTGTAAAAACCATATTGATATCAGATATCACTTAATCAATGAAAATTTTAAATACAGAATGATTTAAATGGATCATGTTGGAACTGAGGACTAAGTGGCTGACATTCTAACTAAGTCATTGGTAGCACATGTGTTTGAGAAACATCGGTTGAACCTTGGTGTTAATACACCTCCCAATTCATGGGGAGGTTATGGTTATTCGCCTCTCTCCATTTTTGTTTTCTATTTTAATCTTTTTGTGGAAGTAATTCAGGTTTATGGGGGAGATACGATCTAGGGGAGTTTTTTTGAGCTCTGAAATTACAAATAAAGGTTATTTTTTTACAAATAGGTAGAATGGATAAATTAAATGTGATAACTGTTTTATGGTTGTAGGTTTTTTAAAATTAATGAAATTCAGATGTGACATAATGAAATTTAGGTGTTATGAGGAAAAATATAATTAGGTGTTATGAGGAAATGTTTTATAATTCTAATATCTTATCTGGTACATTTTTAAGAATTAAAAAACATGAGAACCCAATTCAATATTCTACTATTTTTTCTAAACTGATATTTTCTCTTGGAGACTTATAGTGTCGCATGGCCTATTTCTTGTGTATTGGGTTTTGATAGTGTCTGGTGATTTATTGAATTGTTTTATATATTTCTAACAAACCCAAAAGGGAGATTTTTGGAACCAAGGATGTTTTTTGCTTAAAATGGATTCTATTTTGTGTTTTTTTCTATCCACACTAGGATAACTAGAAAATTCAAGGGCCTATGATCTTACAGTACAAGATAACTACAATACTGAAGGTGCCATCATTTCATAGTGTTTGTCAAATTTCGAATCTCAAAATCAAGAAGAAGAGGAAGGCATTGCGAAATTTGGTTTTCTGGGATTGAATATTTATGAAAATGGTAAATTCAATGGTTTTTTTAAGACTAGGTTTAGAAAAGGCTGAGATTCGCAAATATGTGTAGAAACACAAACAAGTATTGAAAATGGTGCGATATATTGATGTTAATCTCCACAACTACGAGAAGCTTCATGAGAAGGTTGAATTTTACTAGAGCTTCGTAGGTGAAATAGATTCTTGAAAATTTTTTTGGAGTCTTACAAAAAACACACTGGAGGCATAGAACCATCGTGAGGGGTTGTTCCAATATATATGAGGCTACCCCCACTTCTTCACACATGAAAAAGAATTGGAGAAAAAGATGAATCGACTTGAATTTATGAAGGTAAAGAGATTCTCAAATCAAGTATTTAAATTGAGGTTAAGCATCATGAAAATAATTCTCTATTCTTGACCAATTCTTAGGTATTTTGGGAAAATGAGTTTCATGATGATGAGTTATTCTACAATGACTCAGTGAGTTTTACAAAGGAAGTTTGTTCTATGAAGGAAGTTTTCTTTATGAAGGTAGTGAGCTTTGCAATAGAGATTTTTGAATGTTAGTATTGAACATATATTTAATTGAATAGTGCTTCCAAGTGCTTTCATTCAATATTTGAATTCAAGTAGAGTATCATGCTAGTCAGGGACAAAGACTTAAATGTCATTCTGTTGAACTGACCTTCATGTCGTTAAACTGAGTAAGACTTCACCCAGATAAGTGAGCTAGGGGAGTAAACAGAATTGTTCTGAGGGAGGAAATATGCTACCTCTAAAATCTTGTAAAGGTAGTGGTCCTGGCATAGAGTGAATCTGTCTGAACATCTATATTCTATAACTAGTGAATATTGGAGGATTTAGGTATGAATGACACACTGTAGTCATATGCTTCGTAGACATTCCTGTAGTGGTGAACCATGTAAAATTGTTGTGTTGTATCTCTTCATGTGAATATTTTATTATTGCATGAATCCTTAAGATAGTTTTTACAAGTACCTACCAATGTGGTAACAAGATCGGTCACATTTAAAGAAAAACTTTTACTCCCTGATTCACCCCTTCCCTCTCTAGGTGTTCCGAGAACCTATATCCTCTTATGTAATGGCATTTTCCAACACCAATCCAAGGATTTAATGGATATACTCCATCTACCATCCAAATCAAACTCTATTGGTCCATATGGTTTCTTCTTGGTAATATTTTGATTCTATTTGATATTTTCTTCATTTAATATCCTCTCTATAAATTAATATAGATGCAAGATCAGTTTCCCTATTTTTAGGGAAGATTTTCTTTCATTAAATTCTTCAAAACCATATCGAATTAGACCTTGATATTGGACAAGTGGAACATCCTAATCATAAGTTAAGTGTCCTATGGATTTTCCACTAAATTTTCATTGATTCATAAAAATCATTGTTAGGACGCACACCGGACTTTTCCGTGGGTTTCCATAAAATGGTTTTCTTCATTATAAATTGTTATGCATCCCTTTTATTACTCTCGTTGAGCCTTGTTATGTAAATAGGGGATGCCAACCCCAACTACAAACACCCCTCGGGTGCATCAGATTTATTTTTATCTTTATAATTAAATAAATTAAATGCCTCAAATTCCTTCTAAGTTTTTACCTTGGAGTATTAATAGAATTTTCCCCTATAATCAATTACTCAATTGAAATGAAACCACTTAAGTTCCATGTTGAACTTTATAATTTAATTTCCATGTATAGTGGCTTTCTAAAAATGATTTCCTTTGGTGATTTGAGATGAGAATCTTGACTGTGGAGTTTAATTTCTATTAAATGAATTGTTTATAAACAATGTTAAGTTTTTATAATAAAACCCCTTAGATGATGTGTGTTTTCTTTAAAATCACAAAGTAGTGATTAGGGATTTACATATTGATTTTCTTTATGGATATTATGTTTTCCTATGCATTTTTTTATAGAATAAATGGCATGGTCAGGACATTTCCTCTATTGATATTCTTAAATTGAGTTTCCCTCTTTGATGTAAATGAACAATGAACCAAACTCCTCCTAAGGGTCTGGATTACCTAATAAATGGGATTTTCTTTGTAGGTAATTCCCAATTGACCATGGTACCTTTTAAGTACCTCATTGAACCTTGATAATTTAAAAGACATGTTTTTTAATTAAATGAAACATATTAATTTGAATATCTTTTTACGTATGTCTATATTCCTTTAATGTGTTAAATAGATTAATTATAATAGAAATTTAATTGGGTGGTATGACCATGCCTTTTATGATAGTTAAATAATCACAACTTAAGATAATTGGATCTAATGTTTTAAATGAAATGAATTGTAAAGGGTCATAAGTCCACACCATTTAATACATGCTTAAGTACATGCTTAATCCAAATTGTAATAAATAGAACAACCTTGTTGATAATGTTCTTAATAAATGTAAAGAATGTGCGGTACTTCCACATGGCTATTATAATAAATATGATTATTCCTTGATATAGGATATGGAATGATGGTATGGGTTTTTTGGGCATGGAGAAATCATGATCCCTTATATTGGATGTTGATTCATGGCATATCACACCATTAACATCATTTTGACTATGGGAATGACACACCATGTCCCTTATTGAGTGATGACAAGACAATAAACTCACTGTATCAATTGTTGACATGATGTAATCCTCGCCATGTTGAGTTATGACCATGAAGTATCCCACACATTATGAGATGTAGGGAACGTAACCTTTGTTGGAGCTTAGAGGCTTGTTCAAACTAGTTATGGATGACTGAGTTATGGCCTGGTCAGTGTGTATATTTGCATGACTTCCAGAGCTTGAAACCACCAGGGGTTAACATTCTAAGAGGTGATTCTATGGGTCTCCATTTTTTTAGACCCCCATAGAAAAATGTCTCTCTGCCCTGCCCTTTTGTGTATTGGGTTGTTTTTCTTTCTTTTCATTCTTTCTGAACAAATTTTATTATATTTATGATTATGATGATTATGATATTGAGTTACGGCCTGATCTAGCTAAAATCTATTATTCCTAGTAAATGGAAACTTATGTGCAAACGTACTTAGTTCATATAGGTGGATGAAATATATAACTATATTATGTATATATATTTACTATATACGCGTGGTCAATGTTTAGACACTCATTCCAACAGTGAGTGGAAGTAGGTAGAGTGGGCATGTGTCCATTAGGATACTGAACGGGTTATTGTTTATTTATTCAGTCTATTTTAATTCTGAATACATGTAAACTTCTTTACATATTATTCAAGGAATGGATTCAGGTGTAAAAACTGTGGGTTTTAATCTATTGGGATTTATATCTCACACCTACATGGGCCTCCATTTTACTTGGTTAACTGAGTAGACATTATGTTCGTAGGTTTTTTGTTGATTTTTTTTTACCAGTTGGCAACACAGGACTGAGTGGGAGATCAAGATGCTCATGAAGATTAACCTTGGGGATTTTAATTCATTTTATTTATTTATTTATTTTTGTAATGGATATTTACCTACTATATTTCTACGATTTTATTTATGTATCATTGTCTAAAAATTCATACATAGTTATATATTAGTGGGTCCATCCATTATTTTTTATTTTATTTTATTATTTTATTTCTCTATCCTTTATTTATTATTTCTTCTACTATTGTATGTTGTTTATTTCTTGATAAACGTTCTGTTACTCTGATCTTGAGGGTATATTCCCCCCACTATCACCTATTTAGACCATCACTTCTTGTTGGTAACCTCTGGTGTACGGGGAGGCGCACTTGACACCAAGTGAATCACTAGTATGGTTACCATTTTAGTGGTCAGTCGAGCCATTATGTTACAATGTGGTATCATAGGTGGTTTTTCCTTTGTCTTACTATTTTGTTCTCGTACAGAGGAGACTATGAATTTGTAAATTCTTGGTAAATATCCATGCCTGGGAGTGATAAACCCATGTATGTAGAAAAATTATAGATGGACATGGAGGGATTATTGTTAATGTTTTTTGGTATTAAAATTGAATAAGATTTCTCCTTGAGTGATTGGTGTACTTTCCACTAATTACTGATTTATGAAATTTATAGTATTTTTCCTTGGTCTTGTATTTCAAGTAAGTAGCGTTACATGTATAATTATAGGAACATAGAAATTCAAATTTTATGCATATTCTATGCCATGTAGTTTCATTTGTATTTTTCATTCTGATTTAGAATGTGTGCCTTGAGTGTTATGTCATGATTTTGTTTTCCTTATCATTCCTTCTTACGTAACATGATTATGGGATTTATATAGAATGTCAAACTGTTTCCATTATTAGGTGATTTAATATCATGTATCCTAATTATTTATCATGTTATACCAATTTATCATTCTTCTATGTTTATTATCATGTTTTTCTTCCTTTACTTCTTGTAATAACATGCCTAGTTTTGTTTGGATATATAAATGGTTTCATGGGTTGAATTCATTGGTTGTGATTAAACAAGAACAAGTTTTAAATTATAATGCTTATGGGAATTTTATAATTGGGAAAAGGTAACCCATATACTCAAACCATATTTTAGATTTATACATGTTTAGAAACCTTTTTTAAAATGTGAAGGCCAAATTTATGATTTTTAAATGGAATTATTTCGATTAATGGGATCCAAATCCCAAACTATAAAGTGTATGGGTGCTTTATGGATTTTTAGGTGGAAACCCAAGTGAATGAACCATTATATATATGACCATGTTGTATTCTGAAATGGATATAAATGTAAAAGATGTTTAAATTTTGAGATAAAAAGAATTGGTTGCCTCTATGAAGGCTTCTGAATCAATCACATAGGCATGGTGATCATGTAATTAACTTTTCAAATGCACAACTATACATAAGTAGGTAAGTTAGGGAATTGTTTTAGGATATAACTGTATATGGTTGTTTTGAAACTTTAATAATTAATAAACTGATATTGGGTTTGATTATGATGAACCCAGGTTGCCTTAATGGGTCCCTCTTTGGTCGCATTATCTATTATAACATAAAAATGAATTTAATTCATAAATTTCTTAATTATGATCGGAGGTCAACAAATGTTTAATGTTTAAAAAGGAATTTTGATAAGACTTTACTATTATTCCATGATGTTCTATCAAAAATATTTTAAATTTCTAAACGGTTTGATGTTAATAAGTGTAATGAATTAAAATGGAACCAAAATTGGTGTCCTTAGTTTAAACCCTCACATAATGGTATTCTTAAGGTCTCATTGAGTTTTCTTGAAATTGAAATGTGAGAATACTCTCTAGGACAATTTTCCTTTTAGCAACTGCTTGAATGATGGGCATTGGACCTAGTGAAATCTTCTTTGTGTGACCTAGTTATAGGGTTGATGATTATGATTTTATAAGTGGCTATCCTAAGGTTTGTATCACCCATATAGATTAATTCATTGCTAAATGTTGTGATCTTTTTTTATATTTTTTGTCATTCGGGTGTCGTTGTCCCTAGTAGGACTTCTAGTTTCCAAATGATACCATTTTTTGGATTGGTGGTCATGGTATCCTTGACCTTTGTTATGGGAATGAACATTGAGTAATTCAAAGTTTTAGTAAGTTAAGACATGTCTAGGGAATGTTCAGCTGCTTATCAGGTTTCATAACTCTTTCCTCTTTCCTTTGGTGAATCAATAGGTTGTCAGTATGTTTTAAATTCATATGAGATAATGTGCTTTTGAGCTAGTTTTCTATATGGTCCACCTGATACTTGATTGCATAGGGAAGACAGCGTAGGGACTGTATCGAGGATGATTCATTCTAATTATGTAATATCAGGGTAGTATACATTGATATATATAGAACCCATTGAGTTTCTAAATTTTATAATGAACCGGTTGAGTTAAGTTGAATCACTGATCCTTGTGTTTTTGAGTACATTCTCAGGTCATCTCTGTAGTAGTGTGACCTGGGCTTTAAAGGAATCTAGTTCATCCTAATTCTCGGTATAACTTTTCAATGATTATTGAGGGATTTGACATTCCAATCAGGTTGGTTTTTTTCCTCATTCCAAATGTTATGACATATGTGAGTGTGCATCCGAGGAGTGTCAAATGTGCATCTAGGGTGAATATATCCTAGCCCACTTATGACCTTCTAGTCTGTCTCTCCTCATTGACAACTAGGACACTCCTAAGGGGGGGACATCATGTCAATTATGGTGTAAAAGTAAGTTCTTTATCGGTATCATGATGTTGATGTGGTTGGATGTGTATGCAAACCCTGAGAAACATAGTTGGTTTTTGATGGGCTTCGGTTGTTCTATCAAGCAATCATGGAATGACTTGGGTGGTGAAGGCTTGTGATCATTTTATGATGGTGCATTAGCAGGTGAAACCAATATTCTTAGATAATTCAACTAGTAGTTGTTTTACTATTCTTATTTGATTTTCTTGGTTGTATGGAAACCATTCAAATCCTATTAGTACACTCTTCTAAAATAGAAGAGCATGTTCTCTATCTTGAAATCATCTTTGATGCACTAATAGAGCTTCAGTATTATGTCAGGATGATGTTTTAAAAGATGTTAGGACTAATATGTGATCTCTACTAGAGTTTTCACCTTGATGAATTATTTTCTTTGAGGCTTGGTTAGTTCGGAGTGACACCAAGGATTCCATGAAGGAACACCTTTAACAAACTCTTATACAGTAGCCATTCTTACTTGACCTGAATGCCATGAAAATTCCACTATGGTATCATTCAATGAGCTAATGTGGACTTATTAGCCATGTACCAACATATCTTCTGTAAATATGGAGTATGGACTCCTTTGGGATAGTTACTTGGAGTCTAGTTTTATAATTATGAGGTTATCCCAAACTTGTTGTCTGGCACAGAGGTTATGTTTACTGGGTAAAGATCTCAATGGGTTGCATCTAGGTTACACCCTTGTTCATGTCAAGACATGAATATTTAAATGTTATGGTTATGGTTTGGCCAAGTAACATCACTGGAATCCAGGTATGTGATTTTTGATTATGCACATAGTGAACTTTAGATGCCTTGGAAGAAGGCATTGCAGTTAAACTTGTCTTATGTATATTGTCTAAGTTGGAAATTTTGAGAACAGTCATCCATATGTGTCTTGATTCGCGATTCTCCTTGTTCAATGTGTATGGTCGAATGGAAGCATTTAAAATCAAACCATTAGGGTATGGTTGGCATGGTGTGAGGGTTGGAAGTGTCTTTCATCAAAATCTTGCCTGACCAGTTTCAATTTGGTCAATTGGGATTCAACTATTTATTTACTGTTATGTTTCTATTATAAAATATGAAGTAATTGGGTTCTCACTATTAAATAAAACATTATAGGAGATCAATAGAACACTTTGAGGTGTGCCTTGTAAGGCAATTCTAATGATGGAGGTACCATGGCTCGGAATTGGACCCTTTCAATGTAAAGAACTATGGTGGGTAGAATCTTCAATCACATAATTAATGAGATGATGGTGTGATTGTATCTCTAGCCATACTATCTTCGGTAATATCCATTTTGGTGTTACATTCAGAAAATAAGCATTGTCTTGGGTCCTAGAGGCTTAAGTGTCATATGCTAAAATTATTATTAGAGGTGTGTTGGGAATTTTGAAATGTGATGTAACCATTTGAACTAGACTTCATGAACCTTTTAGGTTAGTGGATGTTTTCTTTTCTCTCAAATGTTTTTTAGGGATTAGAATTTCTAAGGTGGGGAGGTTGTAACGAACTTTTCTTTTGAGCCAAGGTAAAAATTCTAGAGGAATTTAAATTTTGGAATTTAGTGTATGGGTTTTTCTTTGAACTAAGCATTAGAATGTAATTTTTAGTGTTGTAACACATAAACTTTTCATATTTGGACTTGGTTAAAGGACTAAGGGGTCCCTTGGGTGTCTTGTTACGTTTCAGAAACACTAGACCCAAAAAATCATAAGTTTAGTGGTCTGACAGAGGCATGTGGTTTGTCTGAAACTATAAGACCTCCAGAAACAAATCGTGCAGTATATTTAAAAGGATCAAATTAGAAGCGCATGAAATGTACATATTTTTTCCAAAACATGCACCTATCCCACACAGTTGATGCCACTTAGGTAGTAACTAAGAACTATTCATCTCACAGTTTGCGCACAGTTAGGAAAACTGCGTGGAAAAACCATAGGGGGTTGGTTTCTTAGTTAGATGGTGTCACACAGTTGGTGCACAGTTGACGCATGGTTTACCCAAAAATTGTGGCCTATTTTTTAAGTGTTAAATGACCAAATTACCCTTAATGTGGTTTAAAAAACATTTTCTTGTTCTTTCTTCTTCCTCTAATGAGTGGGCCATGTCCTCTTGCATCATGGATCCCTCCAATGCCTATCCTAGGATTCAATGGGTCTCATACATATGACATCCAAATTGAAAACCATTGGTCCATATGGATTCCTCTCAGTATGCTCTCGATTCCTTTTGAACATTTCTTTATTTAATCTTCTCTTGATGAAGTTATCAAGGTGCAATATCATTTTCCCTATTTATAGGGAATATGTTCGTTTCTTCGATTTTTTTCAAACCATACCGAATCAGACCATGATATTTGATGAGTGGAATATCCTAAGAATAAGGTTGGTGATTTGTGTATTTTTTTCCTAAATTTACATATATTCATAAAAAGAATTATTTCTCGACACACCAATCTTTTTTGTGTGATGCCTTAAAATGGTTTTCTTTATTATAAATTGTTACGTGTCCCTTTTATTACTCTTGTAGATTCTTTTTATGTAAATAGAGGATGTCAACCTCAATCACAGACACCCCTCGAGTGCACTAGATTTATTTGGACCTTTTTAATTAAATAAATTAAAATCCAAGAATACATTATAGGTGTTCCTTATAGAGTGTAAATGGAATTTCCCATTGTAATAAATTTCTTAATTGGAAATGATACCTCCTGATTTCCATGTTTAACTTTATAATTGAATTTCCATGTATGGTTATAACACCCTGGGTTTTTATGGACCTTTTTTTAGAATAAATTAAATTGAAATTTATTTCTTTCAATGCACTATGTAAAAAATTCTATTTAGATGGAATGAACTTGGAATACATTATATGGAATATCAACTTTGTGTATGTTACACACAACACCGATGTTTCTTTGAAATATCATTTTATTATTATAATTATTTAAATGAGATAGTTATAACATAGTCATTAAACATAGTAATATGAATTGTGATAAATCCTTTTAAAATATTTTTTATAATTGTTTTATACAAATAAAACATATTGATAATGAAAGATATGATTTTTGGTGAAGTCCTTTTATGTACAAAAATATTGTTTTCTCGAATGAACTACTTTAATGTCCTTATATGAAAAATAATAAAATTACTTTTAGAAAAATTTAGAAATTTAATTTGATAAAATAAACTTAATTTTTTAATTTATAAATTCAAAATTATATGAGGGTTAATTTTTGGTATTTTTTTGAGAAACTTGATTTTTTGGATGAATAGTGAAAAATTCCAGATTTTAATTCAAAATTGTTTTTACATCTAATTTATTTATAAGGTTAAATTATATTTTAATTTAATTTAAAAGATTCATTAGATTATATTTTTATCAGTTAATCTAATTTGGGTAATTGGAATCTATTTCAAATTGAAATTTGATATACAAACATAGAAAACTTTTGATCATTATTACTTTAAAAATCGGCATTGTCGACTTGACTTTGTGATTTACTTTAAATTAATTTCTACCACTTCTGGGATTTAATTTTGGAAAATTTGATTATATATTTTTAATAAAAATACTTTTTAATGTAAAATAAGTTCAAATATTTTTTTGACCAAACATATTAGTGAAATTAATTAAAATTAATTACATCGATTAAGGTAAATTTAAGCTTAACTAAGGACTAAACTTTAAATTTAAGACCCCAAATGACTTATAAACTTGTCCAAAACCAATTATCTACAAATTATTTTTCCATTAAACTCAAATTATTGAGTTTTATTTTGTTTTTTTATGACTTTATGATAAAAATTTAGGTACACCTGTCTTGTTTTCAAAAATACCAAGTGAGTCCTTTCCTTTCCCTATAAAAGGCCACCGCCTATCCCTCTTATTCACACCTCTCAAACCACTTAGTTTCAGACACGATATATCCAATACACTTACCAAAATCCCTATCATACTCCTATAATCCTCCCCTTAGGCATAATTCTATCCAATGAATCATTTTGGCACAAACCAAAAGAAGTTTCCCAATTAAGAGGTAATGTCTTCTCACAATATCCTTTCTTTTATTTTCCTTGTCCACCCAATAAACTCTCTTTATTCCAAAACTATATAAAAAAACTAGTATAATAAATATAATATAATATTTTAAATCTAATTTTTTAACCTATACTTACACACACCTTCATCTAATGGGTAACGAACATACTATTTACATGTATGGTGAACTACGACCACACTAAATGATGATTGTTCATTTTTTCTTTATCGCCTCTCATGTTAAAAATTATGATGTAAACACTATTTATATATATTATATATTATATTTATTATATATGTATTCCTATTTATTCCTTTTAAAACACATAAATTTTAACTTTCCAATTAGTGTAAATAAGATAATTTCGTTTGAGGAAGTGTGGACTACCGCACCCGCAAAGCGATGTGATTCGTTCACACACTTCATGAAATGTATTAAGGATGGGTTTAGTGAACTTCTATGATATATATAAAAAATCATAATTATAATATAATGATATTATATACATATATAAATATAATTCATTTTATTTCTTTCTTTTAATACGAAAATAAAAATGGAAACAAAATTCATGCATACGTACCACTTACTGTCTCTAGCAATGGTGTATTCCATTTCAAACTTATATATTATATTGATAATTATAATTCACATATACTGAATATAAATTATATTTATATCATGGTTTAAATTTTTTAATCATAATATAATTATAAGACCAAAGATATAACAAATTAAAGAACATGCGAAGAACAATGAGAATATTATCGAAGTGAAGTATTAACATAAGATCGTTAACAAGTGGATAATATAAAGCAATAATAAAACCATATATGGTTTTAGATATAAAAATATTGTTATTTAAAATATTTATAATAAATTTATATTTATTATATAGGTGTTTTTAATGAGTACAATGAGAGTAAAAACACAAGGTAAGGTGATTTCATCTCACTTTTCATTTCCATAATATACATGCTATGTTCACCACTCTTTAATTTTGTGTGGTGTATATACTTACCATGATTGTATTCTATTTTTATTTTAATTAAATTTATTGGTATTCACCTATCCATTTTATTACCTTTTTTTCGTGGGTTTTAATTTTTAAAAGTTACCAAATCAATAAAATAGTTTTGTCCCAACTTTCCTTTTTGAGACTCCTATTTTGTTATGCAACTAAATTCTATTTTGAGGTGAATATATTTCCATTTTACATGTTTTTACATAAAATTAATTTTTTTCATGATATTTAATGCTCTATTTAATTTTTTTTTTCTGCATGGATTGTATGGTCCCAAGTTACCAAGTTATAAGATTTTATTGAGACAATCTCAGCTTTTTTAGATATTCTTTATGTTTATGCTTCCTTTAATGAAATATAATGATCCATATCTAAATAAAACTCATGTGTTTCCTTCTAATATTTTTATTAAAGATATATCCTTTTATTAGTACAATTTATTTACTCTATAGTACTTAATATAATGTTTTAATTAAAATCTTAATGTCCCTCTGTACGGTCGGAAATCTATTATATTCAAAAACCATGTTTTTAAAAATGTTTTAAAAAGATATTTGAAGACCATTTTCAAGGAAAAATGATTTTAAAATGTTTTTATTGTTTTCAATGCTTCTTTAATAAGTTCACAAAGCTATTTTGAATGAAAAAGGATTTGAAAAGGGTTTTATGTTTTAAAAATCATTTTCAATATAGAAAGGATATTTTCCTCAAGAAATGTTTTTAAAATATATTTCAAATTTATTTACTGTATAAGATTACATCCATTGGTGTTACTCATTCCTTTATAGGGAAATTATTAGATGTTTTCATTCATATTATTTCTTTGAATGTAACGTGTTTTGATGGCATGATGTTTATGAAACTCATTTCTCTTTCATGGGTAATATTATTTTGAAACCCACTTCTTTTCATGAGTTATTTGATTTTCAGACCCTCTTATTTTCATGGGTTATTTTTATGATGAAATGCTTATGAAATCTATATTTTCCCACAGGTTATGATATGATTATATTTTTATAATGACCATTTCATTTCATGGGTTATGATATGATTTTTTAGGATCTTGTGGAACATGTATGTATGATTTCATTATGATACAGGTGGGACCTATATCTCCCTCCAATTCATTGGGTAAAGAATTATATCTCATGATATAGACTAATATGGTCATGGGAATGAACCTCGACTACTAATATAGCTATGGGAGTGAACCATGACTACCAAGATGGTATGAGGGGTGAACTCATGCTACTAAGATGTTAATGGTAGTAAACCATGACTACCAAGATAGTACAGGGAGTGAACCCATAATACCAATATATTCATGGGATTAATGTCTTGGATACTATGGAAATCATATTATATTCTTATGTGTCTACCAAAATTCCATGTTTTATTCCTATGTTATGATTTTGTGGATTATGTTTTTTATTTCCTTATGATTCATGTCTTATTAAATACCAAGATTTATTCCACAATTCAGGTATATGATATTTGATATGTAGGGTATGATCTTATATTTTCATGATCATGTTCTCATGATCTTATTCTCATGATTATGCTTACATATATCCCCTGTTTACCCTTACTGAGAATTTGAGATCACCACTTTTTATGTTTCCTTCCCTAGGTTATGAATATATGTATTATGTTTGATGCTTCTAAGATGGATTCTAGTCAAGAAGAACTTGGTTGGAGATAATGTAGCTCACTTATGTATCAGTGTTCATTTTTTCATGTTTCTAAAGGCACCAGACTAGTATGGTCTTTGGGCATCTGTTTTTATAATGTTTTAATTATTACATAAATGAAATGTAATGATAATGTATGAAAAGCAAGGTTTTTTATAGTTTGTATTAGAGAAAATGTATATTTAAACTTTGGAAGCTAGGATAAAAAAACCTTATTGATAACCTTGAGTACATGTCTAGGGATAAGTCTAAGGATAAGGAAAATTATAATAAAATGTCCTATGATTTTGGTAAATGATAGAGTGAGTGGTTTTCTAGAAATAAATCCATGTATAGATTCTACATGTGGATGTGGCACTCGCACAGATTTACCTAGGGGTAATTACTCTGAAGATATATTTTGGGCCTGACTTAGGGTAATCAAGTGCATAAAAAATGTCCTTGATGTACACCTGGTTTGACACTCTTGGGGGATATTATTTGGAAATTCACAAACTCTTCCCAAACTATCATGATGTATTTAAATAGAGTTTGGATATGAATAAACAAGGATAAACCTAATGTTTCACATATTAGGTAAGGTGTCTTCATTTGGATATCCTATAAGTGACTTTTCATGATTATGTGGTTCCTCACTATGATAACTATTTCTTACACTAAGATTTTAAGTTTCATTCAATGGATGAAACCCAAAGGAACCATGTTAATGGTGATCATGATAAATAATGAAATTATTATCCTCCTAAAAAAATAATTCTATGGGAGCTGGAATTGAAAACCTCATTTTCATGCTCACATATCTTTCTCAAGATATCAATAATGGTGGCATACAAATGAGAAAATGAGAGAACAAAATTTCATTGAGTCTTTCAGGAGGAAACGTCCACAGTCTTTTTTAGGGCCTTATGATCCACTTGTTGCTGAAAAATGGTTCCATACTATTAAAATATATTCTCTGTTCTCTAGTATTTAGAGCATGAGAAATTCATTTTGGATTTCTATCAGTTGGAAGGTGAATCATACCAGTGGTGGACTCTAATAAATAATATATGGCAGCAATATAAGATTGAATTCACGAATTGGGATGAGTTCTAGAACTTATTTTTCAATAATTAATTTCCATGGATTCTCCGTACTAAGATGGAGAAAGATTTCTTTGAGATTAAGCAAAGGGATGATGAATATGTTGGAACCTATGAGGATAATTTTATGATACTTGTGAGCTTTGCTTCAAGAATTATCATCTAACCCAAAAGTAAATTTGATGGGTTTTTAAGTGGTCAAAATCCAAGTATCCAAAGTGATTTGGTCATAAGAGACCTTAGTAGCTATGGAGAGATTGTGCGTTGTGAAATCAAGGTTTAAAAATAAGTTGTAGTCACGTATCAATCTCATGGTTTTGAAAATAAAAGGAATATTGAGTTTAAAACAAAATATAAAAACCATGAAGAGAAGAATATGAGCTTCACTTTATTCTCTAAGTGTGGGAATAATCATGGATAAAATTTCCTTAAGGGGTATAATAAATGTTTTAAGTGTGTAAGGGTGGGCCATCAGACATTTGATTGTATAATTGATGGGAAGAATTTAGCTAAAATTGTGAATGGGGGAAAACCAGTACAGGATGCACCTCCCATGATTCAATGCTACAAGTGTAAGGAGAATGAGAATTATGCTAACCAATTCCTAGACCCAAGGGTTGATGATGATGATCAATGTCAGTAACCTATTAAGTTGAAGGACAAGGGTAAATCACTTTCAATCTCTATTTCTGATGAGGGTTCAGTTAATAATTTTATGAAAGGTACACTTATCGTCCACTCTAGAGATACTAATGTCATATTTGATTATGGATCTATCAACTCTTTAAAATCCAAATAGTTTTATAAGGGTGTTTAGATTCCTCCAAAATAATTATATGTGGAATTATTTTTTCCAAACCCTAATGGTATGATGATTGTATCTCAAATATATGATTCTTATCTGGTTTAAGTTTGGGGGAATTTGATTCCTGCAAATCTTGTCATTCTTCATTTGGTTGACTTTTTTGTCATCTTAGGCATGGATTGTCCTTATATACATAAATCCCACATCAATTATCAAGTAAGGGATATTACTTTTGTTATTTAAAACCCTTCTATCATCATCCATCCATGTGATGATAAGTATGAACTTCTTATGGAGATTATATCTAGTTTATGGGTCTTAATTCAAATTCAAAAGGGTTGTTTGTCTCCATTGGTAGAGAATAAAATCGACATCGATGATATGCCTATTGTTCAGTATTTTGGGGATGTATTTCTAGAAGAGTTTCCTAGACTTCCACAAAAATTTGAAGTTGAGTTCTCAATAGAACTCATACCTGGTTCCACACCAATTTCAATGACTCCCTATAGAATGGATCTAATTGAGTTGTAGTAATTAAATATGAAACTCCAAGAAAAACTTGATAAGGTATTCTTTATACTAAGTGTGTCTCCTTGTATTTCACTGGTTCTTTTGTGAAAAAGAAAGATGGATCAATGAGACTCTACATTGATTATCAGAAGTAGAAACAAATTAATATCAAGAATAAGTATCCTCTCTCCTATATTGATGACTTGTTTTATCAACTATGTGGAAATCAATACTTTTTAAAGCTTGAACTTCATTTTGGACATCATAATGTGAGGTTCAAGAAAGAGGATATACCCAAGATATCATTCCAAACAAGTTATAGACACTATGAATATATAGTGATGCCTTTTGGTCTTACTAATTATTCTATTATCTTCATGGATTTAATGAATATATTATTTATAGGTTACCTCAATCTATTTACGGTAGTATTTATAGATGATATTCTTGTGCATTCAAAGAGCATTGAAGAGCATGAAGATCACTTGAGAATTGTACTAAAGACCCTAAAGAAGGAGAATCTATAAGAAAAAATTATAAAGTGTGAATTTTAGCTAAAAAAGGTTTCATTTTTGGGTTACATAATATCAAGATATGGTATAGTAGTATATCCATAAAAGAAGGAGGATATTGAATGCTAGCCAAGACTAACCACGGTGGCTGAGAACATTAGGTATCTTGGTTTAGCTGGATATTATCAACGGTTTGTAGAGAATTTATCATGAATATCTAATCCTCTGAACAAATTAACTCGGAAGGGTGTCAAGTTCCTCTATACAGATGAATGTGAAGAAAATTTCAAGGAACTGAAAAGAAGGTTATTCAGTGCACCTGTGATTACATTACTCTATTGGGGAGAAGGGTCTGTAATCTATAGCGATTCATCATAGAAAATATTGGGATGTGTTCTTATGTATAATAACATGCTTATAGTCTATGCATTATGAAATTTTATGATTTGTGATAGAAATTACCAAACTCATTATTTGGATTTAGCAGTGGTATTTATTGGATTTAAAATATGGCTGCACTATATTTAGGGAGAAAAGTGTGATATATATATCAATCATAAAAGTCTAAAATATATATTAACATAGAAGGAGTTGATCATGCACCATAGAATATGGTTAGAGTTGAAAAAGGATTATGACTTCTCAATACATTACCACCCTAGGAAAGCAAACAAGGTGGTTGATGATTTGAGTCAGAAGGATCATGCTAGCATATCTATAATGGGGGTCATAAAATATCCAATATTTTTTTATTTACAAAGGTTGGATTTAGAAATCCTGAAGGAAGGGGGAATCTTATGTTTATCAAATGAATTTTAAACCCTCTATCCTAGTTAATATTAAGGGGGTGAAGAATTAATATAAAGAGTTTCAAAATAATGTCAGAAATATTCTTAATTTTAACCTTGATTAGGATTGAATGATAAGGTTCAGAAACTATCTAGGTGCTCCTTCCATACCAGATTTGAAGAAGGACTTGTTTGAGGAAGTTCATAGTTCTTCATTCTCTATTCATCCTAGAAGTAAGAAGATGTATAGGGACTTCAAATAATACTTCTAGTGGGATATCAAGAAGAGAGATATCGCAGAGTTTATACCTCAGTGCTTGGTATGCCAACAAGTTAAGGCTAAAAGACAAAAGTAAAAGGGGATGTTGAATCCATTACCAATAATGGAATGGAAATGGGAGAACATCACTATGTATTTTGTTGTAGGACTAACCAAAGCCTATAAAGGGTTTAATGATATATGGTTCGTAGTTGATCACCTTACTTAGTAAGCACACTTCATCGCTATCAGAGAAGACTTATCTCTAGATCAACTTTCCAGCAGATACATTAAGAAAGTAGTACTGTTGCATGGAGTAACACATTCTATTATATCATATTGAGATACAAGATTTACCTCAAAGTTCTAGTAATTTATTCAGCAATAACTTGATATATAATTGAGTTTCAACACTTATTTTCATCCTCGAATGGAATTTCAATCTAAAAGAAAAATTCAAACCCTAGAAGATATGTTGAGATCTTGTTCTATGGATTTCAAAGGTGGTTGGGATCAACATCATCCTCTAGTTGATTTTTGTTAAAACAATTGCTTTCACTCAAAAATTTTGATGGAACCTTATGAATCCCTTTATGGGAATAAATTTATATCTTCAACGTGTTGGGTTGAATTTGAAGAAAAGAATTTATTGGGACTTGAGATTGTTGAAGAAATTTTCGAGAAAGTTAGAACCATTAAACAGCATATTATGTAAGCTCAAAGTTGGTAGAAAGGTTATGCTAATAACCACTGAGATAGCCTATAATTTGAAGTTGGTGAAAATTTGTTTCTACAAATATCGTCTTAGAAAAAGGTTATGAGATTTGGGAAGAAAGGTTAACTCATCCCTATATATATAGGTCTCTTTGAGATTCTTGATCATATCGGACAATAGCATATCACTTGGAACTTCCTCAAAATATCTCTCAATTCCATGGTTTGTTCCATGTATACCTCTTGATGAATTACATACCTGACCATTTACATGTACAAAACTCATAGGTCGTACCGTTGGAGTAGGATTTGACTTACGAAGAAAAACCAACTGAAATTCCGGACTGATCCGAGAAAGTTTTATGAAACAAGACCAATCATTGGGTAAAAGTTTCCTAGACAAATCATCAATTAGAGGAATATATTTGGGAACTTGGTTATATAATGAAGTATAAGAACCACATTTATTTTTACCTGAGTGATGAATTTGATGGGTGAAATTCATTTTAAGAGCGGTAGAATGTAACACCCTATGTTTTTATGGACCTTTTTTTCAAATAAATTAAATTTTCATTAATTTATTTCAATGAAATAAGTCATACATTCCTTTAACATGGAACTAATTTTTCATACAATACACGGAACATTGACTTGGTGTACGTTACACGCAACATCGATGTTTCTAAGAAACATCATTTTATTGTTATAATTATTTAAATGAGATAATTATAACCTAGATGTTAAACTTAGTAATATAAACCGTAATAACTACTTTTCAAAAAAAAATTAAAATTTTTTATATAAATAAAACATATTGATAATTAAATATGTTACTTTTGGTAAATTCCTTCTATGCTCAAAAATATTTTTTTCTCGAATGAACTGCTTTTAATGTTCTTATGTGAAAAATAATAAAATTAATTTTAGACACATTTATAAATTTAATTTCATAAAATAAACTTAATTTCTGAATTTATAGTTTCTAAATTATCTTATGGTGAATTTTTGTGATTTTTGTAAGAAACGTAATTTTTTGGATGAATAGTGAAAAATACCATATTTTAATACAAAACTGTTTTTTCAACTAATTTATTTATATGGTTAAATTATATTTTAATTTTCTTTAAAAGTATAATTATATTCTATTTTTATTAATTAATAAAAATTTGTGTAATTATAACCAATTTCACAATGAAATTGGATATAAAAACATATTAAAATTTTATCGTTTTTACTTTAAAAACCCACATTCTCAACTCGACTGCAGGATTAATTTTAAATTAATTTTTTACACTTTTTTTATTTTAATTTGAAAAAATGGATTCCATATTTAGAATATGAATAATATATAATGTCTAATATAGTCAACTTATTTTTTGAACAAAAATGTTTGTGAAATTAATTAAAATTAATTACATCGATTCGGGTAAAATTAAGCTTAACAAAGGACTAAACCTTAAATTTAGGACACAAAATGACTTAAAAAAATTTACAACACCCATTTCATGTCCATTATTAATCCATTAACCATAAATTACTGATTTATTTTGTTTGGTATGACTTTTTTTTGTAAAAATGTGGGTACACCTAACTTGTTTTCAAAAATACCATGTGAGTAATCTCCTTTCCCTATAAATGGCCACCACCTCTCCCTCTTCTTAACACCTCAAAAACTACTTAGTTTCAGCAAAGATATACCCAATAAACTTCCCAAAATCCCTAAAATACTTCTAAAAGCCTCTAATTTGGTATAAATCTATCCAATGAATCATTTTGGAATAAACCAAAATGTGTTGCCTGATTAAGAGGTAATGTCTTCTCTCGAGATCCTTTATTTTATTTTCCTTCTCCACCCCATCCACTATATATATTACATGATTTTATAAAAAATAATTATCCTCAATATAATAGGATTTCTTTATGCTAATATTTCAACCTAATCTTACACACACCTTCATCTAATGTGTAACGAACATACTATTTAATTGTACTGTGAACTACCTCCACACTAAACGATGATTGTTAATTTTTTATTTACCACCTCTCATGGTGGATATTATCATGGAAACTCAATTTATATATGTTATATATTATATTTATTATTTATTTAATCTAATTTAATCCTTTTAAAACACATATCTTCTTACTTTCCATTTGGTGTAAATATGATAATTTCGATTGAGGAAGTGTGGACTACCGCCCCCTCAAAGCAATGTGATTCATTCACACACATCATGGAATGTATTAAAGATGGTTTAGAAAAATTATATTATATATATAACATTATAATTATAATTTAATTATATTATATACATATATACATATAGGTCATTTTCTTTCTTTCTTACAATACGACAATGAAAACGGAGACAGCGTTCATACATATGTATGGTTTACCATCTCCATGAACAGTGTATTCCATTTCATAATTATATATTTTATAGATTATAATAATAATAATATGCTCAATATAAATTATATTTATATCCTTTTTTACATTATGTAATCATTATATAAGTATAAGGACCAAAGATATATCAAATTAAGACACATGCAAAAAACAAAGAGAAGATTATCTGAAGTGAAACCATAACATAATATGGTTAACAAGAATTTAATATAAGGTTGGAATAAAACCATATATGGTTTCAGATATAAAAATATGGTTCTTTATAATATTCATAAAAAAATTATATTTATTATACTTGTTTTTTAATGAGTACGATGAGATTCAAGACACATTGTAAAGGTATTTCATCTCACTTTTTATTTTCGTGAGATACATGCTTTGCTATCCACTCTTTCCTTTTGTGTGGTATATGTATTACCCATGTTTCATTAAATTTTTCTTATAAATAAATTTATGGGTGTTCACATATCCATTTTCAGAATTTTCTTTCATAGGGTTCAAGTTTCAAAAGTTACCAAATCTGTAAAATAGTTTTGTCTCAATTTTCCTTCTTTGAGACTCATGTTTTGTTTTACAACTAAATTCTCTTTAGAGGTGTATATAATTCAGTTTTACATGTTATATAATGAATTTACTTATTTTAGTTATATTTAAGATTCATTATTTTCTTTTTTATACATGGATTGTATGATCCAAAGTGAACAAGTAATAAAAGTTTATAGAGACAATCTCGTCATTTTTTGAGATTTTTTAAGTTTATGCTTCCTTTGATGAAATCTTATAATATATCTCTCAATAATAGTAATGATGAAATATTATAATATATCTCTCAATAATAGTAATTATTTTCCTTATACTCTACTTATTAAAGATATTTCTCTCAGGCTAATCAAACCCTTGACCTCAGGCTAAACGAAACACTACCTCATGCTAAACAAATAACCAGGATGAGCCCAAAACATAAGCAAGCAATTATGTATACATTTTCTCTCAATAAAACTCAAAGAATGCTATAATCAGGGCATACCCTTGGGTATCCTGGCCAAATGACTAAACAAGAGAAACACACCCATGGGGTGGCCCTGGATAAAGGTAACGATCCTAAACAGTAGTTTATACATATTCATTAAATTATCTATGCAATTCTAGGAATTTTATCAATCAAGGCCTCGACCATACTACACCCCAAACATGGTCGTTTAGCACAATAATACACAAAAACAGCTCAACATTTGGAAATAAACATCAGACCACCTACCTCGATCTCCTCTGATCGATATACGTGAACGACGCTTCCAAAAACAACCAAGAACGGCGTAGATCTGGGATTAAAAACTACTCGTTCAAACTCAAATAACTTCCCTTAGGGAAAGAATTAGAAGTAGATGTTCAAAAAAAGATAAGATCTCACCAGCGCGGTTCAAACGAGATCATCGGAAAAGGAATCAGAGTCTCAGTGTGCGGTCGGGATCTCCTCCAAGATCCGGCCATCTCTCCCATGCTCAAAATAAATTATAAGCTTCCTATGTCGAAAGAGGAGGCTAATGCCTATTTTAATCAAAAAAACATAACTACACGACATGTACTCTCAAGTACACAGTGTGTACTTTCCATTTTTTAACTATTCCTCAGGTGGCCACTTTCCACCGCCTCACTGTTCATCTGTCGACATGATTACATGGCGTGTATTTCTGAGTACACGGAATGTTCTATTGTTCTACTGGCGGCTACTCCCACCACCTTACTATTGACATGCCTATTGATTACACAGCGTGTATATACTATGTACACGGTATGTAGTCGGTTTTTACACCCTTCATCGCCGACAGTCCTACACGCCCTATGTACTCATCCCACATGGCCAAAGTACACGGCGTGTGGAAAAGTACATGACGTGTACCCACAAATTTTGGGATTTTTCCCCATTTTCCTTATTTTATCAAAAACACTTAAAGAAAAAGGAAAATAAGAAACATGTACCTTAAGAATAAGAACCGGGTTCTTACAAACTTCCCCCCTTAAAGAAATTCGTCCTTGAATTTCCCTTCCAAGGGTAGTAAAGATAATGTTGAGAACAACTCTGGCCACTGAGCATGTACATCGGTCTCCCGATCCCAGGTTTCATCTTGCACTCCACCGTGCTTCCATAGTACCCGTATGAGAGGAACTGACCGGCCTCAGAGAAACTTCGTGCTCCTATCAACAATACGAATCGGATGCTCCTCAAAGGTTGCATTGGCCTAAAGTTCAACCTCCTCGGGCTAAAAGACGTGAGACAGGTCTGAGTGATAATGGCATAGCTGAGATACAATGGAAGATGTCATGCATATCTCGGTCCCTCTATGGTAACTACAACCAATAGGAAACTGGTCCAACTCTCTCTAGAATCTCAAACGGCCCCACATACCTCGGTGAAAGTTTTACCTGTCTCCTGATCCTCTTGTTTCCCAACCTTGGTGAAATACATAATAAAACCTAATCCCCAACCACGAACTCCAAGGGTCATCTCTGGCGATCAGAATAGGATTTCTGATGAGACTATGCAGTAGCCATCTGCTTCTGAATCAATTGGACCAGATCTGAAGTCTCCTACACGAGAAATGGTCCCAGTAAAGCTATCTCACCTACCTCCAACCATCACAAGGTTGATCGGCATGGCCTACCATATAAAGCCTTGTAAGGTACCATCTCAATAGTTTCTTAAAAACTATTATTGTAGGAAAACTTGACCAAGGGTATGTGCTTCTCCCAAGATCCCCCAACGTCTAGGACGCATGGATGCAGCATTTCCTCTAGCACCTGTATTGTACGCTCTGATTGGCCATCGGTCTGAGGGTGGTAAGCTGTGGTCAGAAGCCCCTGTGTACCCATTGCCCTCTGAAAACTCTACTAGAAATGATATGTAAAGTGGGAATCCCTATCTGAAACGATAGAATGATGTACCCCATGAAGACGTACTACCTCTCAGATATAAAAATTCCCAATCTCGTCAACACTGAAGGTCTCCTTGATTGGAAAAAAGTGAGCTTCTTTCATAAGTTTATCCACAATAACCCACACGGCTTCATTGCCTTGAGGTGACCTTAGTAACCCGGTCATGAAGTCTATCACGACATCATCCCATTTCCACTCCAGAATGAGCAACTGTTGTAATAGTCTGGCTGGCCTTTGATGCTCCGCCTTCACCTGCTAATAGGTGGAACACCTTGTAACAAAACTAACTACTTCTCTTTTCATACCCAGCCACTAATACTGACGTTTCATGTCACGGTACATTTTGGTAACCCCAAGAAGTATTTCCCAAGCTGAAGCATGAAACTCCTGCATCAACTCCTCGCGTATATCCTCGGAAACCCACACTCGTACATTGATACGAAATACCTCATCATCACCTTTCATCCAACCGGGAGGAGGGTCCTCACTTGCCACCGACTCCCAAAGAACTAGGCCTTCTGAATACGATAGTTGTCTCATCCTCACTCAATCCAGGAGGGTAGAAGTCACAGATAAAGATGAAATATAGGCTCACCCTGACTATCGTGCACCTCCAAATGCATCTCAAAGAAAAAATCCATGATCTTCCACTCACCACTATCCTCTTGCACTGCCTGTATCTGAGTCCTCCTACTCAGTACATCGGCTACCGTGTTACCCTTACCAGGTGTATAGGCAAGATCAAAGTCGAAGGACTGAAGGTATTCAACCCACCTTCTCTGTCTCAAATTCAGGTCACGCTGGGTAAAGATATATTTAGTACTTTTGTGGTCCGTAAACACCACAAAATGTTCTCCCAAGAGATAATTTCTCCAATAGCGTAATGCATGAACAACTACAGACAACTCGAGATCATGCGTCGGGTAATTCCTATCATGTGGCCTCAACTTCCGAGACTTGTACGCAACTACTTCATCACTCTGCATCAACACTACTCCCAGCCCAATACCTGATGCATCACAATAAACTGTATAGCTCTTCCCTTGCTCTGGAATTATCAGGACTAGTGCTGATGTCAACCTTCACTTTATCTCTTGAAAGGCTATCTCTCAAGCTTCTGACCAAAAGAACTTCACATCCTACTTAGTCAAACCCATCAACGGCACTGGTAAGTGGGATAAATCCTATAGAAAGAACCTTTAGTAACCATTCATTTCCAAGAAACTTCATATTTCAAACACGTTCTTAGGATTCTCCTAGGAAACTATTTCTCTCACTTTCTCTGGGTCCACTACAACTCCAGCCTCATAGATAATATGTGTTAGGACCAATAGGGGCCTATATACCCTGATAGGGGGGTGAATCAGGGTATGGATATTCTTTCGCAAAGTTCTTCCGGCCCCACTGGATCTTGACATCTTTATTACAATGGTCACTTTGTTTGCACTCGTGTGATTATTATGACCACTTCTTTTATTCTTTATCTGATGATGATACTTTGAATGTAATACAGGGAAGAAAACAGGTAGACACAAAGATTTTTACTTGGTTCACCCTCACTGGGCTATGTCTAAGGAGCATACGCCGACAAGTTGCCGGTCGTACCAAATTCCACTATTCTTCACTAGATGTGGATACAAAGTTCGGGCTAGATCACTTCTATGACCAGGATCACTGCCTTTACAATGTTTAGGGTCATCTCACTGCTTCCCCAAAGGTCACTCCTTGTTTCTCTCTCTCTGGCTCACTGCCGGTGGAGAGGATCACCTTCTTTATCTTCCTTTCCTCACTGCTCTTGGAAAAAATACACTCACAGTTTATAGACCTGTAGGTCTCTTCATTTGCATGAAGGAATGCATCTTCCTCTGTAAGTAGATGCTCTGTTAAAGTCCAACTTTCATCCACTGATGAATACCCCTTTTCTTCTTAACCACAGGGCAATTCACTTTGGAAACACCTTCCCGAAGCACCCTACTTCGCTAGGCTCCCAATTTCGCAAAGCTCAAACAAGCCTTCACGAAGCTCCTGCCTTTTCGCGAAGCTCTCTCATGAAGAAAACTCGTGAAGAACTCCCGCGAAGCTCAAGTCATTACAGAGAAACTTCCCTCATGAAGCTCACTGAGCCAACGCGGAGCTCGCAGGTTTCGCAGAGCTACAATAGCCGCCGCGAAGCTCCTCTTTCGTGAAGCACACTGGCTCCGTGAACCACCTTCGCAAAACGAGAGCAAATGATCTTCTCTGAAAAATATCTCTTATTCTCTCGAGGGGGTCGGCCTCTATTTATAGGCGATTCCACCGACCCTCGAACTTTCCGCGTGAAGTCAACGCCATGTCATCTCAAATCGCGAAGCTCAGAAGTTTCCACCGTAATTCTGTCCAAATCGCGAAGCACCACGGCAATTTTCCATTCACAGAGCTCGTCGTAATCGCGGAGCATCCCGTCAATTCCTTCGCGCCTTCGCCACGAAGCTCCCTCGCAATGCTCTTCATCGCCGTGAAGCTCCCTTGCAAAGCCCTTCACCGCCGCGATGCGCTTCAGCCTCTGTCGTTCGCGAAGCTTGTCGTAATCGCGAAAAATCACCACCTCCATTCTTTTGGTCTTCACGAAATCCAAACCATAAAGCCTCTCTTCGTGAAATTTATTCCATTGCCATATTAAATTATGATCTTCATGGAAATCCTATTTTCGCGATGCTCACCAAACTCCAAATTTTGGACCCCAAAAATTTGGCAAACACTGGGAAATGGCGCCACCTTGTACTGCTCTTTTGTACCGCCTCCAGATCATCCTTTCCTTTGTCATCGTTCTTTGTCAACAAGGATTGTCAACAAATTCTCGGGAACTCGACAATTATCCATGGAAACCTGCTTTGTCAACAAACACAATCAACCCAAAAATACTTTAATGTTACCTTGAGGGATTTTTGCCCAACAATCTCCCCCTTTGGGTTTGTTGACAACTCTTCACAACTCTGATCTGAATGATTTTCTACAGTTTGATACCTCACTGAGTCTTCTTCCATCCGCTACTACTATTTGCCTCTTGCGATTATGATAGCGTTCAAGGATTCACTTAACACGTACTCTAAGCCCACATGAGCAATGCTCGGCGTGAGAAACAAGAGTAGTATGAAAAGTTCATCAATGAATCACTTCATGTCAAACACCAATTGTCGATTCCAACCTGATACCAATTCATAAATTGATACCAATTGTTGAACCACACTGATCCCAATTGGTGATAGCTGGACACCTTTTCACACCATTCCAACATCAATGTTCCGCTTTTATCACAATCCTCAGCTGTCGTGATATCTAGTCTTTGATCGATCACTTCTAGCATCGTCAGATTTAATACTCTCCCCCTATCTCATTGAACTCCCCCTATCTGGCTGCTCCACCTGTCAGCTTCTCCCCATATCAGTGATGATTTATCAAATCTCCACACTGTCTCCCCCTTGAACAATCACTATTTTCTCCCCCTTTGTCAACGAACCCAAAGGTAAGGCCTTTGTAGTCTGTAACATAGTAGAGAACACATATAAGCACATTAGAGAAAAACACATCATACCTCTAGGAGAGTGGGGGTTCCACATCCACACTATTTCAAGTGCGGGAATTAGACTGAACTCCCAGAGCCAGTCGATGCCTCTCAAAAGCTTCTTTGGGTAAGGCCTTTGTCAGAATGTCTGCAACCTGTAGCTCTGTAGGCACATACTCCAACTTCATGATTCCCTGCTCAACCTTCTCCTTGATAAAATGATACTTAATCTCAATGTGCTTTGTACTTGAATGATGGACGGTATTTTTGCTAAGATTTATAGCACCTGAGTTATCACACTGGATTCTTATCGGAGACTTCACTTAAATTCCCATATCATCAAGTTGTTGCTTCATCCACAATAACTGTGTGCATTCTAGAGTGGCCACAATATATTTAGCTTCTACGATGCTCAACGAAATACAATCCTTCTTCTTTCTTAACCAAGCAATACATAGCCCACCAAGATAGAATGCACCACCTGACATTGATTTTCTATCATCTGCTGAACCGGCCCAGTCTGCATCAGTATATCCCAATAACTCTGTCTGAGATTTGTCAGTATATGTCAAGCCAAAATCTACTGTGCCCTGGATATATCGAAGTATTATTTTCATTGCAAGCATGTGGATTTCCTTGGGATTTATCTGATATCTCGCTACTTGGCATGTGGAGAAAACATTATCAGGCCTTGTTGCAGTCAAGTATAACAAACTTCCAATAATTTGCCTGTATTCTGTGATATTAACTGCCTTTCTATCTTCATCTTTCGATAATTTCATCCAGGTGTCAACCGGAGTCTTCATCTCCTTGGAATTATCCATTCCAAACCTTCTTAGAACCTCCTTGGCATATTTGGATTGAGAAATAAAAGTTCCATTCCTTCCTTGTGTCACCTGTAGACCAAGGAAAAATGTTAGCTCTATAATCATTGACATTTCAAACTCATTTTTCATGAATTTGGAAAACTGTCTGCACTGAGCTTCATCTGATCCGCCAAAAATTATTTCATCGACATACACTAGCACCATCATCCTTTGATTACTTTCATTGCTGAAATAAAGATTGTAATCAAATCCTCCACATTGGAAACCAAGTTTCTTCAAATACTGATCAAGCCTTGAGTACCATGCCCTTGGTGCTTGTTTCAGCCCATACAATGCCTTCTTCAGCCTGCAAACTGTATTCTCATCCTCATGAATGAGAAAACCATCTGGCTTCTCAATATACACCTCCTCTTCCAGAAATCCATTTAAGAAGGCAGATTTGACATCCATTTGGAAAACTTTGAACTTTCTTTGCACTACAATGGCCAAAAATATTCTGATCGTTTCCATCCTTGCAACCGGTGAAAATGTCTCATCAACATCTATTCCCTCTATCTGGGAGTATATCTTGCACACTAGTCGTGATTTGTTCCGAATCACTGTGCCATATTCATTCATCTTGTTGCGATAAACCCATTTAGTCCCAATGACATTCTTGTCTGCTGGCCTCGAAAAAATCTCCCATGTCTGATTCTTCTCAATTCTGATCTAGCTCTTATTTCATGGCCTGAACGCAAGTTTTCATCTTCAGTAGCATCAGCAAAGCATTTCAGCTCAACCTGAGATCGAAAAGATTCATGTTGTAGTGATTCCATTTTCCTTGTCTGAACTGAATCCGACTGACCACCAATTATATTCAGTCTATCAATTTCAGCTTAGCTCGTTGGATTCCTTGAAGACACAGACTTGAAACTTTCTTGTTCATCTTCAGTGTCTTCTTCTGAATCAGTATCAGCCACTTCTGCACTCCCTTGTGTTTCTTTCTTCCTCAACACATTCATCAGGAAATTTTTCACTGACTCATTCTTTAGTGGCTTCATTTCTTTTATCTACTTTTCTTTGTGTCATTGTTCAATGATTTCATTTGTTTGAACTTCTTCTCTCAGATTTTTGTTGACACACCTTTGAGTTTCTCTCGCAGCAGTCAAC
Organism: Viscum album; assembly: GCA_963277665.1. Lineage (NCBI taxonomy): Eukaryota > Viridiplantae > Streptophyta > Magnoliopsida > Santalales > Viscaceae > Viscum > Viscum album. Next base: position 46,763,859 of record OY728143.1, on the reverse strand, counting down.
TGATACCACATGGTTAGAACAGAATTAATAATCATGAAAACCTATGTGTTGTTGCTTTTCCACCAATCATTCTTCATTAGCATAAACATTCATCCTTCATATCATATTGAGATCATGCATCTGATTAGGATATAGAATGCTCCCCCTGTGTTATGCAACTCTTCCCGTAGTTAGGCCCAGCAGTTTAGACCCATAACTAGTCTTTTCCTCCTACATCATTTTTTCTCATCTTCCACTAAGAGTTGAGCCATTAACAAAATCTCTACTCCTACTGAGTTGAAACTCGTTGTAGGAAACAAGAGACAAAGTTAACAATACAATCACATTCTATTTTTCTCTGTTTCTCCCTTTCTTCTTCAACTCTGGTACCTAATTTGAATCAATTGAAACTGTAGAGCATATCACATATCCACTTCGCATCCTTAGATGCCACTTTCCCTTGGATCTTATCTCCCTAGAACCTGAAACACATGAATCATCAGTTAATAGCATTTTTATACATCGGGAGAGGGGATTTCTTCCAGACTCCTAAAGATGAGGATTGTGGTTGATCCTGATGGGTCAACTCTTTGATTCTTTCTTGGAGCACATCACACTCCTTTCTTGCTTCCTCCAGCTGCCTAGCCAACTTCAACTGCTCTAGCCATATGACTAAGCATTCATTACCCGCATGCTGAGTCTTTTTCTGATATGAAGATTCTACAGGCCTGGCCTTTCCCGCAATTTGGGGTTTAAACCACTAGTACACATTTCTATCTTTGATGTTCTACCAAAATTCCATTTTCCTTGATTATTTCTCTAAACATGAATCTCTTTTCTTTCCATCTTCCCTTCCTTCTTCCACCATTGTAGGGATTTTCCTTTTTCTTCCAGTTCTCTCTGTGGCACGTGACTCATGAATTTTTCAATGCATTATTTTTTTATCTACCTTTTATCAGATTTATGATTCATCACCCTATTTTTCATTGGTGGTAGGTCCTCCATTGAACGTTCATACTTATTTATCACAGCTGGAGTAGTTCTCCCCTTAATCTTCCAGGTTTGTTCACATTCTCTCCTTGAGAGTTGTTGTGAGTATGACAGCGGAGGTGACTGATACACCTTTCGTTCAGCTCCATGTGATTCCCCTGAGGCTCTAAGCCTATTCTCAAACTTACCACTTTGTCTCCCAGTGTAGAATTTCTCATTATGCATCACTGGGGTTGAGAATATCCTTTCAAGTCCCTTTTCCTTTATTTCTTTCTTCTTGCTGCAATGTCTTGTAAAATGCCCATAATTAGAACATATAAAACATTTTCCATCAAATGCATACCTCATTTCATCATTTCCCTGTCGATATGTTGATGCATTTTGACTTCTTTCTCTGACATTGAGCTTCTGAGCTTCTGGACACATACTCATTCTGTGTCCTCTTATTCCACAGTAATAACATCTGATAAATTCTTTCCCCTGAGAGACTCTTCGCTCTGATTTCTCATGACACTTCTTCTTATTCTCAGATTTATCAAAGTTTCTATTTTCACATCCTGATATGTATTTCATAGCCTCTGAACAGAAGCTTGATGTGTGGCCTTGAATCCCGCAGAAATAGCAGATGCTATCATTTCTTCCTGTAAAATCCCTTTTAGGTCTATCTCCAGCACCTGCAAGGTTTTTCATATCTCTAGATATTTTCACTGCACTTTTCTTATCACGCATAGGAGTGAGATCATCATATCTAATTCCAGATTTTCCCAACATGGATGGCCTTTGGGATGATACAATTCTTCCATGCTTCTCTTCTGATGTAGCATATTTGGCTTTCATTTGATCATCACCTGCCGAAGGATAATCAAATAATAAGTGCAGTGCATCCTTTAACTTGGGCATATCTTTGGATTTAGACTTCTCCATTTCCTTCTTGACTAATTATAGATCTTCTTCCAACTTTTGAATCTTCATATCCCTTGACTCAAGTTGGACATCAATTTCTCCCTTGAGAAGCTTCCCTCTACTCATCTCATCTTCCAATTCACGTGTCAGCTTATCCACCATGTCACTCTGCTCCTTTACTCTCAATTTTTCTTGAGCAACAGAATCAAAACAACATGCATTGTCTTGTTGTAGTCTTTGATTCTTCTGAACTAGCTCCGATAGCTGTGTAGAAAGATCAACATTTCTAGCTTTCAGATTCTGAACTTCATCTGACTTTAGACTCTCTTCATAATCACCAGACTTTTTTTTTCCTTTTATTTTAGCCAAATTTTGTAGTTCCTCACCTTGAGAATCATTCTTCTCCTTTAGGTCAGTTGCCACACCAATAAGCCTTTGATTTAAGCCTCTTATCTTGTTGACCTCAATCTCCAATACTTTGATCTGGATATCTTTAGATTTGAATTCTTCGGTGTTTCCAACGTCACTTGGAATATCAGGTTCTTCGATGCACTTGACTTGATCTTTAACTTTTCTATTCAAGCCATCAATCTCCCTTTTATGTTCTTCAATCTTAAGCCTATACTCACCAACTATTTCTGAGTTCTCTGGTGCTGATAACTTGAGTTCCTCAATTTTATCTATCAACTCAAACTTCTCTTCTTCCTACTGCTATATATAGAGTTTGGCATCGTGAACAACTTTGTTAGCTTTCTTGGTTTTGGCTCTCCAAACATATATCTCTTCAAGAGCAGCCTCTAACTCAGGTTTCATATCTATTCTTCCTTCAATTCTTTTTTCTTCATCATCACTTGTTTCAATATCACTTTTAAGTTCATGTACTTCACTCATTCCTGCATCATGCTTGAGTGAATCAATCTTTTCCCTGTCAGATTCATTCAGACCTTCCTTCAGTAAACTGTTTGATTCTTTTAATTGAATCACACTTTTTCCATACACACTTCCACACTGAGGAATACCACCTGACTTTTGCTTATTCTTGGATGTTTTTCCATTTGCCATGGCTCACCGAGATAAGAGCAGACTGATTCTTTAAACACACAGATCGACTACACCAAGTCGGAGCAAACAAATCTGATAAAAGCAACCTTCCCTTTGATATCAATTGTTAGGACCAATAGGGGCCTATATACCCTGAGAGGGGGGGCGAATCAGGGTATGGATATTCTATCACAAATTTTTTCCTGCCCCACTAGATCTTGACCTCTTTATTACAAGGGTCACTTTTTTTGCACTCGTGTGATTATTATGACCACTTCTTTTCTTCTTTATCTGATGATGATACTTTGAATGTAATGCAGGGAAGAAAACAGTCAGACACAAAGATTTTTACTTGGTACACCCTCACTGGGCTACATCCAAGGAGCATACGCCGACAAGTTGTCGGTCGTACCAAATTCCACTATTCTTTACTAGATGTGGATACAAAGTTCAGACTAGATCACTTCTATGCCTAGGATCACTGCCTTTACAATGTTTAGGGTCAGCTCACTACTTCCCCAAAGGTCACTCCCTGTTTCTCTTTCTCTGGCTCACTGCTGGTGGAGAGGATCACCTTCTTTCTCTTCCTTTTCTCACTGCTCTTGGAAGGAATACACTCACAGTTTATAGACCTATAGGTCTCTTAATTTTCATGAAGGAATGCATCTTCCTCTGTAAGTAGATGCTCTGTTGAAGTCCAACTTTCATCCACTGATGAATACCACTTTTCCTCTTAACCACTGGGCAATTCACTTTGGAAACACCTTCGCGAAGCACCCTTCTTCGCTAGGCTCCCAATTTCGCAAAGCTCAAACAAGCCTTCGCGAAGCTCCTACCTTTTCGCGAAGCTCTCTCGCGAAGCAACCTCGCGAAGAACTCCCGCGAAGATCAATTCATTGTAGAGAAACTTCCCTCTTGAATCTCACTGTGCCAACGCGGAGCTGGCAGGTTTCGCGAAGCTACAATAGCCTCCGCGAAGCTCCTCTTTCACGAAGCACACTAGCTCCGTGAACCACCTTCGCAAAACGAGAGCAAATGATCTTCTCTGAAAAATCTCTCTTATTCTCTCGAGGGGGTTGGCCTCTATTTATAGGAGATTCCACTGACCCTCGAACGTTTCGCGCGAAGTCAACGCCACGTCATCTCAAATCGCAAAGCTCCGAAGTTTCTGCCAGAATTCTGTCCAAATTGTGAAGCACCACGGCAATTTTCCGTTCGCGGAGCTCGTCGTAATCACAGAGCATCCTATCAATTCCTTCGCTCCTTCGCTGCGAAGCTCCCTCGCAATGTCCTTCATCGCCGCGAATCTCCCTTGAAAATCCCTTCACCGCCGCGATGCGCTTCAGCCTCTTCCGTTCACGAAGCTCGTCGTAATCGCGAAAAATCACCGCCTCCATTCTTCTGGTCTTCGTGAAATCCAAACCATGAAGCCTCTCTTCGCTAAATTCATGCCATTGCCATATTAAATTATGATCTTCCTGGAAATCCTATTTTCATGATGCTCACCAAACTCCAAATTTTGGACCCCCAAAAGTTGGCAAACACTGGGAAATGGCGCCACCTTGTACTGCTCTTTTGTACCGCCTCCAGATCGTCCTTTCCTTTATCATCATTCTTGTCAACAAGGATTGTCAACAAATTCTCGGGAACTCAAAAATTATCCATGGAAACCTTCTTTTTCAAAAAACACAATCAACCCAAAAATACTTCAATGTTACCTTGAGGGATTTTTTCCCAACAATATGACCCAGGAAGTGTATTTGGTCCATCCAGAAGTGGCACTTTGAGAGATTAGAATATAACTGATGCTCTCTCAGTGTACTCAGTAAGATATCAAGATGGATAGCATGGTCAAGTCGAGTGTGAGAGTACACCAAGATATCATCCACAAATACTACCACAAAATAATCCAGATAAGGGTGGAACACATGATTCATCAGAGCCATGAAAACTGTTGGCGCATTCGTGAGTCCGAACAGCATGACCAAGTACACGTATAGACCATATCTGCTATGAAAGGTTGTAAACAGTATTTCCGATGGTCTAACATGCAACTGATGATATCCAGATCTCAATTAAATCTTTGAGAACACTCATGCTCCTCGGAGTTGATCAAAAAGATCACCAATCCACGACAAGGTATATCAGTTCTTGACCGTCAACTGGTTCATCTTCCGATAATCCACACAAAGTCTGAGGGTACCGTCCGCCTTCTTCGCAAACAGGACAGGCAAACCCCAAGAAGAAGTACTAGTTCGGATGAAACCCTTTGCCTACAACTCCTCCAACTGCCTCTTGATCTCCTACAACTCTGTTGTATCCATCCTATAAGGAGAAATGGACACGGGTGTTGCTCATGGAACAATCTCAATAAAAAATCCACCTCTCGATCCAGAGGTAGACCTAAGAAATCATCTAGGAATAAATCCCTGAAATGATCAACCCTTGGAGGGAAATCCTACTAACAAGTTCCCTGTTCATCTAGATATAAACTCACAATTTGGTTTGTCACTCCACCTCACCCACGATGCTTGGGTCCATCTCAGCTCTCCTGGACATCCCATTCTCCCTTGTATAGAAACTCTCTGCCCTATGGTGACGTGAATCTCACCCTACGATGATAGTAATATATAAAGGATTGAAAGGGTACCAACTAGTGTATCCTGAGATTGACATCATAGTTCGTTGTCTCTAGGACATAGAGGTCCCATAGAAAGTGACACCCACCAACCTCTAAGGGAACTCCTTGCACTGACACACACCTTCCATTCTAATCCCCAACAGAGTGTCTAGAATCATGACATCATAAGAATAAGAAACACAGAGCCCAAGGATCTCCACAACGGGCATAGATATAAAGCTATGTGTAGCACCAGTATCAAAAATTACTGCAGATAAAATAGAAGCATCTAGAATAGTACCTCTGATAGTAGAAGGTTTTTGATCCTACTCCTATTGGGTCTATTGCACTGTATATGTTTTCCCAGTGTCACGGGCCTACAACACAGTCGGGATACCCTGAGCTGACTCGCCCTGCTGTCCTTGAGATCCTAGTGTCTAGCTACTGCGGCCATGACCACCACCTCGGCTTGAACGTCATGACGTGTTCCAATTCCCAGACTGGTAAGAAGTTGTTGGCCCTGCTCCTACATGCAGAGTCTGCACAGAACCCCTCTCACTAGCCACTGGTAGAAACGCCCTGAAAAAATGTTGTAGATGACCCATATTGTTGCAAGCTCAGCACTCCATTGGGTCACGTGGTCACTAAGGCCTCTTGTTCCTCTCTTTACCACCCTGGTAACACATCTCTGGGCTACCTAAAGAATTATTATGGCTAGTACTCCAACATTGAGATAAATCCATCTCCCTCTTCCTCTTACAGGTAGAAATAGTACCAAAAACTGGTGCTGAACCGCCCTTGCCTACACCACTAGCTTCTCGTAGGTTCCATTCAGTAATCAACGCCTGGTTCACAATAGAAAGTACTGTAGGAAACCTGAAAACATTCACCAGTACTTGGATTTCATATTGATGACCATCCTCATATATTCTAGCCATCAATGTTTCATCACCCACTAGAACAGGTGAAAAACGTTGTAGCTCGGTGAAATGGGTAGAATAATCCATCACTGACATGGAACCATGCTGCAGATTCATGAACTCCCGAGCTTTATCTACCCTCAGAATCTCCGGAAAGAAGAAGTCATAGAATACTACCTAAAAATCTTCACACACCATGTCTCGGTGATGCTTAGTCTGGGTGGTAACATCCCACCGTCTCTTGGAGGAATCACGCAGCATGTAAGTAGTGAGCTTGACCCTCCTCCCAGAAGGCGTCTCCAGATGCTCAAAGATTGTCTGCATAGAACCCAGCCAAGACTCTGAAGCTCGTGGTCCACCATCCCTTGAAAATGTAGTCGGATGTTGCTGATGGCATATACATTTCAGCTCTGCCATAGATTCGGCAACCATCAGTACTCCTTGGAAGGTTTGCATGAATCGCATAAATCCTTCACAGAACTGTGCATCTGCACCTATATCCAGTATAAAGGCTGGCACCAAATCTGGATCTGCTGGAGGATCCACTAGTAGCCCATGGCCTACCGGCTCTATAGTATAATTTTTTCCACTCTCTTGGAGAAAAACTCGTGGTCGTCTCGGTGTCATGACTCTGCAAGGTCAAGCACACGCCTTAGATCAATATCCTCAAGGACTAAGAACCAAAATCCTAATGAGGGTGAAAAGAAAATAAAACATTCAAGTTTTTAAAAACAAGACTACACGGAATGTATAATAACTACAAGGTGTGTTCCCTTAAGTCTTTCACATGGTTGTGTACTTCTTCCAAAACCGGTCGTGTAACACCCCAAACACACGGCGTGTTGTCCACACACATGGCGTGTACTTGAATTTTCTTCCCCTGCCTGATTCCTTCTACATGGCTTAGCCACACGGCTCTCTTTTGAACGAGACTACACGGTGTGTATATGGTCTACACGGCGTGTAGTAGATGAGCTTCACTGACCTGTGTTGTTTGTGACACAACCAGGTACACAGCTCACTCTACACGGTTTGTTCCAGATAGACACGGCGTGTACGGCTTAGATTCCAACTGCTTGTGTTGTTAGTGACACGACCGGCTACTCGGCTAACACTACATGGCATGTTACACCCGCACACGGTGTGTACGCCACCCTGTTTCCCCAGCCACATGGTCAAGTCCACACAGTCTCTCACCAGTAAAGACTACACGGTGTGTCCCTCAGGAACACAACGTGTACTAGACGATCTTTTCTGACCTGTGTTGTTTGAGACACAGCTGGATACATGCCTCACACTACATGAAATGTTCCATATGGGCACGGTCTATACTCGAAGGATAACACCGACCTGTTTTGTTAGTTACACGGTCGGATTCACAAATTACACTACACGGCATGTTCAAAAGTGACACGGCCTATTTAAAAGAATATTTCTCCATCTGTGTTGTTAGTTACACGGTGGACATAGGGTCAACACAACATAGTGTATACAAACTATACACAGCGTGTTCCATTTAGAGTTTTCCCATTCTCATGTTTATTCTTACATAACCTATGACATTGTTAGAAACTACATGGCGTGTACATACGGTACACGGCATGCACTTAAAAAATTATCATTTCTTCCCGAACAAAAGAGTACATGGCGTGTAGTCACAACTACATGGCGTGTATTCTGGGTTTTCCAGACAGTAATCCTTAGAAACTACTCTGGAGTCAAGAAAAACCATTGAACGAACACCAAAGTGCCAAATTTTGATCTTTGAGGGCCCATACTCCCCGTGAACCAAATCTTGGCATTATATACATGTTATAACAAAGTAAACAAGTTGATGATCCACCAAATTACGGTTGATGAGGGCCCATACTCCTCAAGAACCAAAGTTTAGCGTTCATTCTCAAAACCTTACATAACAATACCCTATCAAATAACAGGTATTTTATCAAGGCATCTATCACAACAGCATGATTTTTCTAACACAACATCTATCACAACAACATGAAATTTCTAATGCACCTACATGGCATAGAAACTATTCATGGCATGTGATTCTAATATGTGCATAAATTATGCATGCGATGTCATAACCTCATCTCATTGAGTTGCAACTAAATAGAACCCAGTATAAAAAAATAAATAGCACACCACAAGTGTGTCACTCAATGTTGAAAATAAAATCAACTATAATAATTATAAACATAAAATCACAATTTAACTCGAGGCAACCGGGCCTTTACCTGTACATGGGGTAGCTACTCCCGGGCACAGTTATAACTGAATCCCTTAACAATATATCTCTTTACTTCATCACAAAATAATAAAATAACTTAGAGAAAAGAAGAAAATTCCTCTAAGACCAATTTGTAACGTCTCGGATCTGGGTACCACTCAACGGGTGCCCCGAACCCGGTTGGTCTCATGACCTCAAGCGCATTTCCCCAAATGCCAGAGGCTTCCAACTAAAAGCGATGGCCTAGGTCTGATATTGGGGAAACTATGCCCTCATTTTTTAAAGTGTAGTGCAGTGGAGAAATATAAAAACATACAAAAATGTGGAAGCAGTAAAAAATATCAAGCTGAAATGGACAACGATACTGAAGTAAAATATATCAACAATCATATATATATTGATGAAATATGTCCCTAAGTATAAGAAAGCATCCAAAATAGGATACATTTCAATCTAAAATAATACAGTACATGGTACAAGTAAAGTAAAACAAAGCAAAAAAGTGTAGTAGGAACTCAGCAGCATCACAAGCCTAAGCTCAGTCTCATGCTCTCCTACTCCTATGAAACAATCAAGTACTTGTATGGGGACTCCTGCCCTTATCAACACCTGCAGCAATATAATCTGTTTGGGCCCAAGACATGACCCAAACAGGGTGTAAGAAATAAATCCATGTAGGCAACCACCAAGGGCTTGTGCCCAACTGCCAGTGAATTTATGCAATAGCACTGTGCAATAATAAAATGTAGTAAACTAAGAAGTACTCAAAATAAGCCACTCCTACCAGTTCCATTTCCATTTAATTATTATTTAACAATTAAATATAATTGAATTATAAGTTTTTGAGACTCATCCTCAACTGAAAATCTCTTATACAGTTCCGCAGGAAAAACCACAACAAGCTCTCTAACAAGTAGAAGGTAAAACAATACCAAGCATGTTCTTTAGCTTGGCAGGTATAACATGTAAAATCACCACAGTGAATATACAAAGTAAATAGAGTCCTCAGACATGTAATCATTACCCTCGGGTAATCAGAATCGAAACCCTTGGGTGATTTCCCACAGGCATAACGAATATTTCCCTCAGGCGTACGAGATATTTCCCTTAGGCACAGAAGCTACTTCCCTTAGATGTATGAAATGTTTCCCTCAGGCTAAAAAAACACTTGACTTTAGGCATAAGAAACGTTTCCCTCAGGATAATCAAAACCTTTCCCTCAGAATAAAAAAACACTTTCCCTCAGGCATAAGAAACATTGCCCTCAGGCTAATCAAACCCTTTCCCTCAGGCTAAACAAAACACTTCCCTCAGGCTAAAAAAATAATCGGGTCGAGCCCAACACATAAGAAAAAAATTATGTATACATTTTCTCTCAAGAAAACTCCAATCATGATATAATCATGGCATACCCTCGTATATCCTGGCCAAATGGATAAACAAGGGAAACACACCCATGGGGTGGCCCTGGATCAAGGCAACGATCCCAAATAGTAGTTTATACATATTCATTAAATTAACTATGCAATTATAGGTATTTTATCAGTCAAGGCCTCATCCATATGACACCCCAAACATGGGCGCGTAGCACAACGATACACAAAAACAGCTCGACAATTGGAAATAAACTTCAGACCACCTACCTCAATCTGCTTTGATCGATATACATGAACGATGCCTCCTGAAACAACTGAGAACAGCGTAGATATGGGATTAACAACTACTCATTCAAACATAAATAACATCCCCTTGAGAAATAATTGGAAGGAGAGGTTCAAGAAGAGATAAGATCTCACTTTCACGGTTCATGTGAGATTGTTGGCGAAGGAATCGGAGTTCCGGCGTGCAATCAGGAGCTCTTCCAAGATCTGGTCATCTCTCTTGTTCTCCAAATGAATTCTAAGCTTCCTCTATCGAAAGAGGAGGCTAATGCCTGTTTTAAGCGAAAAAAATAACTACATGACGTGTACTATCAAGTACACAGCATGTAATTTCCATTTTTTAATTGTTCCTCTGGCGGCCACTTTCCACCGCCACACTGTTAATCTGTCGACATGATTACACGACATGTATTTCTGAGTACACGGCATGTACTGTCGTTCCACTGGCGGCTACTCCCACAACCTTAATGTTGACTTGCCGACTGATTACATGACGTTTATATACTAAGTACACGAGGTGTAGTCGGTTTTTACACCCTTCATCACTGACAGGCCTACATGCCCTATGTACTCATCCCACACGGCGTGTGGAAAAGTACACGGTGTGTACCCACAAATTTTTGGATTTTTTCCCATTTTCCTTATTTTCTCAAAAACACTTAAGGAAAAATAAAATGAAGAAACTTATACCTCAAGAATAAGAACTGGGTTCTTACACATGAAAGATATTGCCTCATAGATATTATAATAAATATTATTGTGCCTTGGTAAAGGTTTTGGGATGGTGGTAACTATTCTGTTGAGCAGGGAGTAATCATTCTCCTTTACATCGAATGTTGATTCAGGACATCTCACACTATTGACATCATTTGGATAGTGATCATGATGCACCACATCCCTTTTTTAGTGTTGAAATGATGTCACACTCACTATATCGAGTGTTTAAATGATGAAACACTCACCATATCAAGTGACAAGCATGAATTCTCCCACTCATTATTAGACTGGTCATGGATGACTGAGTTAGACCCCAGTCCATCTAGAATCTACTATTCTAAGTATATGTCCACTTACGTCTACATATACTTGGTTTATATTGGTGGATGCAATATATAACTATACTATTTATATATACATTTACTATATACATATGGTTATAGTTTAGGCACTCATTCCAGCAATTATTCGAAATAGGTAGCTCCTCCAAGTGACCTTTGGAAACCTAAGCAGGTTGTTGTTTATTTATTCAATCTATTTATTATTCTATATACCTACACATTTTTTATTTATTATTCACAAACTGAATTTAGGTATAGAAAACATGGGTGGTAATATACTGGAATTTATATCACACACCCGCCTCAAGCCGCCATTGCACATGGGTACCTAAGTAGGCCATATGTATGCAGGTTTTTGGTTGATGGCTTGTACCTGGGAGTTGGGATCACAGGACCGAGCGGTAGATTAGGATGATCATGGAGATCACCCTTGAGGATTCTTCTTTATTTTCATTACTTTTTACTATGATTTATCTTTTCATGTTATATGTATATTATTTTATTTAAGTATCGTCATATTTTCATGAATTCATGGTTGTATATTAGTGTTTTCAATCTTTTATTATTCATTTTATATTTTTCTTCTGATGCTCTATCTTTTCTTTATTACTCCTTCCACTATTTCATATATATTTATTTCCTAATATATCATTCTGCTACTCTGATAATGAGGGTATTGTCTCCTCACTATCACCTCCTTATACCCTTGTTGATAGTTGGAAGCCTCTGGCATATAAGGAGGTATGATTAAGGTCATCTGACCCACTGGTCCAGATATCATTTTAGTGGTTAATCAGTTTAGGATGTTACACTTTAATATTCTAAATACAACATACTAAACATGTTACATGATCAATATTTACACACTATAAATTTCATTGTAACCACACAAATTTTTTCAACTTCATAAATGATCACCACAGAAAAATACTCAGGGATTAAATTTTGATGCATAGTTATTTTATTAGTATATATTTTATTGGTCATGAAAATAATAGGATCAATCATTTAAATCTTATTAAGACTCAATAATTTTCAACAAATCATGTTAATCATTTTCAAAGAATTAAAAAAACAAAGTTTGTACTTATAATAAATTCTTAACATATTCAAGCTACATATTATGAGTATAAAGGAAACACATGGAATGATATTCATATTTTGATGTTCAATATATGTATAAATAATATAATATAAAAATTCTCTAAACCATCTTTGTAAAATAAGATATATTTTTTATTTGGAAAATTTTCAAATTGTTAATTTTTATCCCTAATAATGTTTAGCATTTTCATAACTTCCAAAAAATGACATCAAATTTCCTACCATGTAATAAATTTCTATACACATGCATAAAATATATAAATGGATTAATACTATAAAACTATATTCATTCCAAAATTAAGGGGGGTTATTCATGTAAAAGTTATCAATTTCAAATAAATTACCAATAATCGAGATGATCATTTTTTAAGAACCATATAATTAAAATAATAGAAATAATATTTATAATAAATCCATAACATAGGCTTGTGATAAATCATGAATAGAAAACAACACATGGAATATAATTTTTATGAGAACAATAATAATCCAAATAATGATTTTAAAATAATTCATTTTAGCATATTGGTATGAAATGTACTTAAGGTAACATGTTTCACAAAGGTTATTAAAATCATGAAACTATTTAAAAATAAATAAAATAAGAATTCTTCAGTAAATATTTCAGAACATTTTCAGAATAGGTCAAAATGATAATAATTTTAACATTGAAAATATCTATTTATAAAGAAACATGTTATAATAGGAAGGGAATAACACATTTAACTATCAAAAAGGTTTGTAAAAATATTTTAGGATAGTTAGTTACTATTTTACACCTTTTCATTAGGTTATTTGATGAATTCATAAAACAATACGAATTCATTAACAACTAAAATTCACACATAATAATAGAAGTGAAAATAAAATTTGATATATAAATTCTAATACAACTAACAGCCATGATTCTTTCACCTCCCTATAATTTCTACCCTAAAATGGTTGTGCTTCCACCTAAACATGCCCAATATGTGGTTAAATTTCTTATATAAAATCATATAGGGGTCAAATATCTATGTCATATCTAGTCTCCTTAGTCCAAAAAAAATATTAGGCTTGAGATTCACCACTTCAATACCAATATCAACCATTACACACCAATGCCTAACTTCAATATACACCCCATATATCAGCCAAAACATTTGATACCACATTTTTACAACCCCCTCCCCCCCCCCAATTTTTATTACACCTCTTGGGATAGAAGATAAGATAAATAATGACCCTAGAGTCCTGCCTTCAGTAGGACCCATGTTGGCGACTAGCACCGAGGGTGTAAAAATGATCAAATATGAAGCATTACCCTCTTAATTCTCAATAAATAAGGTATAAACAAGCCCAAAGATTGTTATAAAAAAGAAAATGGGACCAGTGAACTATCCTTTTTATTCACAAAACCCTAATTTCATGTACATTCCATAAAACAAACATAAAATATGGGAAATAAAACCAATAAAACTCTAAAAATTCTCCAATTCTCACCAGGCTACTCAAATAGAAACTCTAATCTCTATTGGAATATCCTGAAAACACAATCAAACTATGGTGGGGTGATAACTTGGGAGTACTCAATAGGATCATCCCTCTAAAAATATCAACATCCAAGTAACATAAATATGTTAGAATAAATATCAGCAATAATAAACCAAGAAAACAAATCACACATGGTAATAATTAGGGTAAAACAAGAAGGAACATTATAGCATAAAAATAATACAAAACATCACCAAACCCATCCATTCCCATAACATCACCTACAAAGATCCCCATATCATGGTCATCATATATGATTTTACATCAAGCACTCTAGTAAAAAAAAGTTCCACTAAACCCTTCATTACTACATCATCCTTTTACTATGGGCCCAGATATCTATTTCACCACTCATACTTATCAGAATGGTCATTCATCCTCTAATAAGTATCTAATTGGTAGTATAGATCCTATATAAAACTAATACAAAAGAGATAATGAAACCATAACATATCATAAGCACAACCAACCACTTGTACATCCAACCACATATCCAATCAAATCTAATTTCCAATAACATACCCAACTATATATCATATCTCCTAGCACCAACTGCATATCATAACTCATGGAACCAACTGAAACTATCATATCATGTAACTAAACACATATAACATGTCCACAATACAAATTATATTCTGATAGGGTAATTAATATATAAAGGAAAAAAAACATAATGACCTCCACCTACTATGTACATTACCCACTAGTAACCATCATAACCACGTCATCCTTATCACCAAATGGTATCATGAAAATGTATAGCATCCACCCTATTCCCTCCCCTACCTTTCATAACCTCCACCATACATCATCATCCCAAATATAAATCCAAAATTAGTTACACTAAATTCCACTTACACCACAAATCACAAAATTAAGGATCACATCCAGTAAGGAATTTAAAAGTAATAATCATTAAAATAGCATAACCAGATTTCAAAAAAGGAAATACACACAAGAAATAATAATTTTTATTATTTCAAATCATCAATCAGTTACTTCCATTAACCATCTTTGTTATATTCATTATTACATTTATTAATCCATATTAAAAAGTACTTATCATCATACCACCAAGAATAGTTCAACGGCCACAAAAAATCCCTTTTTTATTCATCCCATCAAGGTTTAACAATTTATCCATTTTTGTAATAATTAATTTAGGTTTTCACTAAAAAAATATTTAACTATTTCTAAATTTGGATTCATATACATAATTTCATCCCAGATTCTTTTAGTTATACTCATAAGAATTTCATAACCCCCCCCCCCCCATTATTCAATTTATAAACATTTAATTAGTCAAAGTATTTTCCATATTCGAAAATTATTTTAAGGTACTTAAATCCTTTTTACCATATTTCATTTGAGCCTTTCCTTGAGTCATTTAGGGTGAATTTTGGATGTTTTGGAGTTTTATGAGCCTATTTATGGTTGAAACATGGTTGGGAAAAACCACATGGGTCTTCATAGGAAACCATACAGCTTATTTGGATCCATAGAGGAGTGAGCATGGTTGGAGTATAATTAGGATAAATTATAAAACAATCTAATCAAACCATGAAATGTAGAATAGATTCATTTAAAATTGTTTTTTAAACCTAGAGTCTCCTTCAATAGCCAATAATGTGGTCATATGGTTGGTGCATGATTTGTCAAATCATGAATCCAAACCATGTAATACTAATTAATTAATGAAACTATTATTTCTAAGAACCAAAACACCTATATTTGGAATCATTATTCTTCCTGTGAATTAGGATATCAACATTGGATACTCCTCTAGGGTATTTTTTAGATCTCTTTTCTTCTGGTGTGTGAATCGATTGAATTTGAGAGTTCCAAATATAGGAAATCAAAGGTATGTTCCCATTCTTTTTTTCACCATTTTTCTTCTAAATACACTATTTTTAAATTGAATAGAATATTAGATCATGGTTTTTGAATCTATATCTAATGGTTATGACCTGATCTAGTGGGGTTTCTTATAGATATATCTTGGAATTGGAAAGTATTATTATGATATTTATTGACCATTCTTTGTACATTGGGAATCATTTTGGTAAGTGTTTCCTCTTCTTCAAATTTTTCTAGATATAGATGAATTATATATTATTATTTGGTCTTATTGGTTTGGGGTTCCTAATTTCTTTCTAGAACCCTCATTATCATTATTTAGTGATCTTGTATCTTTTTTGGATAATTCTATGTGTTTTGAGGTAGGTGGTTTCATAAAAATGATTTTTTATATAAACCTTTCTTGCTTGCTCCTTTCAATTTTTTCATAAAATGGTTGGAAAACATGATTTATGATAAATGTGTTTGAAGTGTATTTAAAGGTATAATTTATGAAATATGGTTTTTTAGTGAAGTTATTAAAAAATATGGATTTCCCCTTGAGATGTGTTGATGAAAATTATATTCAAATTATGTCATGAATTGATGAAAACTAATTTCAAAGAATGTTTTATTATGATGGGAAGTTATTTAAATAATGTTATGTGGAATTGAATATCCACAAGTTATAGTAAATAAATGTGATTCCCATGATTTTTTTTACTCGGTATAAGTAGAGCATATGGAAACCTAGGGTACTTAGGAGGGGTGGAATTGGGAAAATCATGCTAGGGATGTTATGTTTTTTCTAGATAATTTATATGATTAAAATCCTACTAAAATTTAGTTTCAATGAAATCTTCATGGGGTTCACTTATATGGGTGTTCTTCAATCCCTTAATATTTGTTAGCCTTTGGACTTGTGGTTCTTACTATTCATTAATGTTCACTAAGGTGTGAGAATCCTATATTTTCTTAACCTATTATATCCTAGGACTCGGATTCCATGTTACTCCTCTTTATTAAATGGTTTTTTATTTCTGATTTATATATTTAAAGTGTTTGAAATACTTTGTAGTGCTATGAATTATTCAAATGAAAAAATGTTTTATTAAATGAGATTCAAAAATTGGTTGTTTGAAAAGGTTTTTTGAAATTAAAAAGTGACTTCCCATGATTTTATGTAAACTATTTAAAACATATTTCATTCATTTTTTTGTTAAATTATAATAATTAGTTTACTTTATAATATATTTTTATGAAACACTTGGTTGTATAATACTAGAATTGTTTGTTCACTCCTTTTACATAACTTTTGGTGTGTGTAGATCTTGGTTTATCTAACAAGGTAAAGGAAAATAACCTCATGGAGGCAACAGGTATCTATGTTAGTGGGGAGTTGGAGTTTAGTAGTGACATAGTTCACATAGAGATAGGTTTTCTTTCATTGTATGAACTTGGGATTTCTTATTTTCTTTTTGGAACGTGTTTTTCCTTACACATGTTTTTTTATTTTTCCACAATTTGACACTACATTGTAATTTTGACCGTATTTTATTTATATGACATTTTGGTTTTCTTTGGTGCTCTATTTTTGGGAAAAAATTATCCCCAATGGAATTTCATGATACTCAGTACATTTTCACCAGTCAATGGGGATTAGGAAAACCTATCAGGCCTTTCTATGGACTGGATTGGGTGTATGGTTCAAGTATTCCCTAGGTTGGATCATGATAATTTAGTATCAAAGTCAAGTCCACTTTTGTGTTATTTATCTTTTGGTCTTTAGATGTTTTGATAAACTAGAGATAGGATTTTTGGGACTTAAGTGGTAGTTTACAAGATATTTCCAATCCATCTATCATCATAAATATCCTTAAGTTACTAAGAGAAGTTGTGAAGTGTGTCACTCAAGTTGAGTTTTGATTTTATCTTACTTCCTTGATTATGTTATCTTGAATCAAACTGAGATTATTTTTATATCTAATGGTTTATTTTCTTTCCCTAGTATTTCATTATGACTCCAAAAACACCCCCTAGAGTTCTTATGGATGGTGTTTCATATGGGTTTCCACAAGGAAAATATCCAATTAGTCAGAATATATTTAAAGTAGTATTGTGGACAATTGGTTCTATAGAATAGAACATTTTCCCTTCCTTAGATCAAGATAAATAGGTGAAACCTATAGCTAGAGGAGATAAAGGTTGATATCAATAGTTTCTCCACTAGAAACCACCATCCCTCTAAGGGATGAGTGATCCTTAGGAAGTAGAAGATTTTTTGGGGAATATTTAGTATATTTTTGACTTTGTGGAAACTTCGTATTATATTAAGGTAAATTATGATACCTTTTAGTTTAAGCTCCCTAAAAGGAGATGGTTGGATGTTATGGTTTAGGAAAATCAGAATGTAGGCTTGGAGTAGAAAGACTTCAACAGAATCCTCTTCCAAAATTTCTATCTTGAATCAATGAATATGGAAAATTCTATAGAGCTCTTCACCTTTCAGTAGAGTGATGGTATTGTGACCAGGTATACCTTTCATTTTACTAAGTTGGTCTATTATTATCCAAAGGTCGTGTTGAATGATAATTTTAAGGATTATAGGTTTTATATCAGCCTATGAGTAGATATTTATTCCCAGGTTTTTATGATGATTATTAACTCCTACAGTAAGGTGGTTGGAAGATTACTGATTGTATATATTTCACCATGTAATAAAGTAGAGGTTTTTTAGAATTCCTCTTATACCATGTAGAGGTTTCAGTGTCCCCCATAGAAAGAAGGGGATGTGGAATGAAACATGTAAAGGATGAGAAAGTATCTCTTAGAAGAATTCTTAATTCTAAACCTCCACTAGTAGCTAGTAATGTTTCTTTGACTTTCTATTAGTTTGGAAATATTAGGCACATGAATTATTTATGTTCTATACCTATAAAGGTTTTCAACTCATGTGGAAGATGTGGTCACTTGTAGATATTTTTTCAAGATCTTTATACTCCTCATTATGGATTATTTTTTTCAACCCATAATGTATTTTTATTTTAGTTGGATGCTTCAAAGTTGATAGGGTCCTGGTCACAAGCCTTCGGAATGAAGCAGTTACACACAATGGAAGATTATCCAATGGAAGTTGATACAGGTCTAGTGACAATGAGAGGTACTATTATTATTATTTTTTAATTAGTAACTACTTTATTTTATATTGGTTCCTCTCACCCATTCATATCATCCTTCTTTTTAAACCTTTTAAAACATCCCATGGAACTCATTCCTTAGGTAATAGAGGTATTAATGCCTATTGGGAAGAATAGGTTCTTGGGTTTCTAAGTACATTCATGTCCTTTATTGATTTCCAATGTTGAGCTGGTATGGGATTTTATGGTTCTCAAATTAGACCTGTTTGATTTCATTATCATGATGAATTGGTTGATTTCCTATAAATTAGTGATTGATTATTTTCATTTGAGGGTATCCTTTGTTACCACTAATAGAATATCCCATGTATTTCAGAGAGAGTATGATCTAAGGTCTAGTCAAATGGTACCTCCTCTTCTAAAACATGGAAGTTTGATATATTATTTCTTGATTAGACTTAGATATGATCCCTTAACTTGTGATATTCCTTTGGTAGTCAAGGAATTTCATGATGTTTTTCTTAGTGATTTTTAGGTCTTCCTCTAGAAATAGAGGTGGATTTTTAAATTCATTTGGTATATAGATCTCAGTTGATATATATTCCTTCCTATCACAAAGAACATGATGAATTGAAAAAGTTAAAAATTTAATTGAAATATTTGAATGTTAATGGTTTCAATCATAAAAGTGTATCACCTAGGCAGTCCCTATTATTTTTTTCAAAAATGATGATGAAACTCTTTATCTCATTATCGATTATCTGAATATTAACCAGGTAATGATTAAGAATAATTTCAAATTTCCCCATATTGATAACTTTTTTGACCTGTTTATAAGACCAAACTTGTTTTCAAAAATTGAAATTTGGTTTTGATGTCACTAACTCGTAATTAAGAAGAACGATATTCCAAATAATGCTTTCAAAAGCACGTATAGACACTTTATATATCTTGTGATTTCAATTATATTGACCAATGCTCTTGTTGTTTTCATAGATTTAATTAACTAGATATTCCATGAGTACCTTAATTATTTTTTCATTGTGTTCATGGATGATATTATAGTTTATTCTATATTATAGGATGATAATGTTCTTCACCTAAAATCTATTTCAAGAATCTTTAGGAATCATCGTATTATTTCTAAATTTTATAAATTCCATTTGTGAATTTAAGAAGTTAATTTCATAGTGAATTTTTTTTGGAACAAGTAATCTAATTTGAACATGATAAGTTGAATGTTGTATTATCTTTGGAATAGGTACATAATGTCTTTGAAATTTTAAGATTCTTGGGTTTGTAAGGATATTATTGGTAGTTCATAAAAGATTTTTTGAAACTTGCATAACTGTTGACTGATCTTACTGGTAAAGGGGTAATATTATTATAGGATTCTAAGTTTCGTACTTCCTTTAATGAATTGAAATAATGTATAACCCCATAACCTATTTAGATATTTCTATACATAGTACAGATTTATGTAGTTTATTGTTATTATTCAAGTGTATGCATGGGGTTTTTTTGTAGGTAGATCATGTGGTGTATTATGACTCTCATTAGCTTCATACTTATGAGAATTATTATCCCACTCATGTCCTTGAGATCAAATTGGTTATTAATACCCATAAGTGTTGTTGAAACTAACTTTTTAGGGAAAAGTTCACAGTCTATTTTTGATTATAAGAGTTTGAGTTATATATTTTCTTAGAAGGACTTGATCTTTAGTAATAGGAGATGGGAGGAGTCTCTTCTAACCTTTAACACTGACATCGTATACACCCAAAGGATGGTTAATATTCTCATTGATACTCTCAATAGTAAATTTCCTTCTTGGGATACAGTGGAGTCAATAGTTAGTGGGATCTTATGGGACTCTTTACTCATATTCATCTTAGTTCAGTAGAAAAAGAGTCTAGTATTGTTCTGGCTAGTGAATATATTATTTCATATCTTCTTGAGAATATTATTTGGGATAATTAATGGAATGATGATTTTAGGATTATCAAAAAATTATTTTATGGTGGGGAGACCATTGGTGAATAATATCCCTCTTTGGGATGATCTATTTGTTTCAAGAATCAGTTTGTTGTCCCTATATCTGTGAGTAAGTAAGTGATAAATTATTTTCATTCTTATTAGTGGTACATTGACCTAGGAAACACTAAGATGTACAATGACATGAAACGATAGTTTTTGTATCTGGGTATGAAGCATGCCATAGCTGATTTTGTTTCTTGTTTCCATACATTCCATAAAATTAATGTTGAGCACAAAAAGCCTTCTTGTTTACATCATCCTCTTCTTATGGAAGTGTAAAAATGTTATGAGGTATCTATATAATTCATTACTCTAATTCCATAGACTCCTTTAGAAAATAATTCCATTTGGGTGGTGATCAATCAGTTAACTAAGACTTCCCATTTCATTCTGATTCAGGATACCACTGAGGTTGAGGATTTTGGGAAGCTATACATCCAGTATATTGTGAAGTTTCATGGGGTTCCTTCAACTATCATATTAGATATGGATCCCTATTTTACCTATCAATTTTATAAATACCTCTAGGAGGATACAAGTTCTAAGTTCAACTTGAGAACAGCTTATCATCCTCAAATGGATAGACAGATAGAGTGTTCTATTCATCTTTTGGAGGAGACTCTAGAGGTTCTTTAGATATCCACTTGTGACTATTTTATTTTTCCAGTAATAATAGTAATCATACATCTATTAAAATGGATCCCTTTGAGTCTCTTTATGGCCAACCTTTCAAATCCCTTCTTTTTTGGTCTGAGATATCAGAAGTCTCTCTTATTGGACTAATCCTTATTTGGTATATTCCAATAAAGATACTGATTATTAATCAATGTTTAGATATATATTAGAGATGGTATAAATCCTATGAAGATTTTTTATGTCATCCTTCAATATTCTATGTTGGTGACTGGGTTTTCTTAACAGTCTCGCCTTTTTTGGGTCTCTCTCTACCTGAAAATTGGGGAAGTTAGTTTCAAGATATATAGAACCATTTTAGATCACTAAGTGGATTAGAAATTTGGATTATCAATTCTCTTTTATATATTATTTAACATATATCTACAATGTATTCCATGTGTCATAACTTAAGAAGTACCACGCAAACCAATATTATACTTTGAATAGGAAGTACATGATCTAGAACCTGATATATCAGGGACTTTGTATCTAGTTTATATTTTTTAGTATTAAGTAAAGGTTTTATGTAGGATTTCAATAGATTTGTTCCAAGCTATATGAAAAAATAGATCAGATACTCATGATACATGGGATCAGGAGTCTCTGATGAGGGGAAAATGGCATCATCTCTTTATGTATCAACCTTTTTAACTTATCTTTTTGGGGGAAGAAAGAAATATGGTGGGAATAATTGTAAAATACTGGAATTTTTTCAGGTACATACATCCTTTTTTAACAATATTTCACTTAAGTATTTTCTTGGGTTTTTATGTGACTTTTGGAAGTTTTTATAGTTTTCTGGTACTTTTCACAATTGGTGCATGGTTAGGGAAAATGTGTGTTTATTACTCGAAAATTGAACATCTTATTTGGATTCCTAGATGATTGTGCATGGTTAGGTCAAAACATTCATCATTTACCTCAAACCATGAAACATAAGAAATAATTACTTCACATGGTTAGTGTATTATTTTTCAAACTTTGTGTCCAAAACATGTGTCTCTTCCAGAAGCTTGGAAGGTGCAAACTATTTTCACACGGCTTTTTAAATTGTGTGGTGAAACCATGTAATGAAAATTAATTAATATGAATTTTATTTTTAAGACCTAAAACACCTCTATTTGGACTTATTATTATTCTAGTGATTTAGTAACCTTGACCTAGGAAACCCACTAGGATATTTTGGAGGTATCTTTACTTCTGTATTTTGAATCGATTACATATAAGAGTGTCAGAACTAGTAAATTAATTTTATGCGCTCATTTTTTGTCATTATTCATTGTTCTTATAGATATTCTCTTTTCCCATTAAACAGAACCTTATATTGGGTTTTTTTATGATAGATATAATGTTTTTGACATGATATTGTTGAGTTTCTTGTAGGAACATCATGGGATTGGAATGTATTATCCATATTTTCATTGATCATTGTGAATTATTTGGGAATAATTGCGGTAAGTGATTCATTTTTTCCGTTATTATATAAATTAATGAATTGGAGATTATTATTTGGGTTTATTAGTTTAGGATTCTACATTTTCTTCTTAGAAACCTCATTATAATTGTTTTTGGATCTTATGCCTTTGTTGGAGAATTCACTACTGGAAAAATGGACCTATATCCACGGTTTTTCAAAAAACTATGGGTATAGGGTACCCCCATACCCACAGTTTTCAAAAACCGTGGGTATCGGGATAATATAAGAACCTATACACATGGTTTTGAAAGACCGTGGGTATAGGTCATCTATACCCACGGTTTTTCCCAAAACCATGGGTATAGGTTTTTTTTAAAGTCCTATACCCACAATTTTGGCCAACCCGTGGGTATAGGGTTTTTTCAGAAGACTTATTGTAACAGCCCGAGATTTTATGAAAAATATTCTTTTTAATTTTATTAATGTCTTGTGTTGTACGATACACCAAAAGGAGCTTCCACAACACACATCCTTGACTTGCCTTGCATTACACGCAATCGCGACCTTCCTCGATAGCATGTGTAGTACGCAATACCGAGTTTCACTAAACAACGATATGCTATTAAAATACTATTATAACTAGCCGTTATGAATAGTAATAACCACCTTTTAAAATTTTAGAAATTTTAGCACTCAAAATGGACTTCATTTTTGGATTCGGAGTATCGAATTTAGCCTAAGGAGAAATTTTGGTACTTTTCGGATAACTTTCATATTCTGATGAATAGTGAAAATTACTAAATTATAATTAAAAACAACTTTTTTAATCAAAATAATTAATAGTGATAAATTATTAATTTGAGTGGTTTTAAAGTATATTTAGAATATATTTTTACAATTTAATACAATTTTGGTCATTGCATGTAATTTCACATTTTAACCAGACATAAACAAGTGTCAATCTTTTGATAGATATTGTTTCTTAAAAACACGCTATTTGTTTTAACAGCGGGATTTAATTATAAAATTAATTAATGCAACTTCTATGTTATGAATTTGGTAAAATAGACTTCATTTTTGAATTCGTAATATGAAATATAGCTTAGGATGAAATTTTGGCATTGTTCTGAAAAACATCAATTTTTGATGAATAGTGAAACTACTAAGTGGTAGTTAAAACACAGAATTTTTCATAAAACTTAATTTTACCGCTTCTGTGAATGGAATTTCAAAAATCCGAGAGACACGGTTGATGTTAGTAAGTAAAATGTGGTTCAATGAGATGAAAATAATTTTTGGTGAATAGTAACTTTTTACTTTTATTTTCCACGGTTAAAAGTAAATAGGGTAATTAAGGGTAACAATGATATTAATATTATCCTAACACATGTCCTAATCCTATTGGACAAGTGTATCTCGACCAAAAACAACCTTAAGTGTAAAATATTATCATTTAGGCTCACTTGGATTAGATTAAGACATTTATTATTATTTAATTCAAAGAAGAGTTAAAAGAGTTAAAATCAAAGTTTATTTACTAAAACATTTTTAATATAGGGTTATACATAAGATAAATTCGATTGTAAATATTAATTAGAAATCTAAAAAGATTTCCTACATAATGGTATTTTATTTGTAATTTTTAGACATCAAATAAGTTAATTTATTTATGACACAAAGATGATGCAGTAATTATCTTATTAATGAAATATTGACATAATTGATATTATAAATACCAAAATAAATGTAATTTAAGACTTTTTATGAATTCCACTAATTTTATAGGTTACTATGATATATTATTGTTGATTTAATAAACTTTTTTTGAACATATAATTCTGTTATGACTTTCACAAAAATCATATATCAAATAGTATCAAAATTGACACAAAATAGTTCTTAAATCAAATATTATATTATTAATTGTTATTTTATTCCTAAAAATCTAAGGTTCGGCCAAATGACTTAGATAAGGATATATATATTAATAATAAACAAGTTGGGGTTCGTTTGGCATGTTATAGTAAGTGTGTTAACCATATAGTGTAAGAAAACAAAAAGACACGGTAAAAGTTAAATCTAATTGATAAGGTTAAAATAATAACCTAAACTTGTCTAAATCCTATTGGTTGATAGTATTTCGACCCATACCCACTTTAGCTTCGAAATAAGACCCTTTGGAACCATTATAAACCGATTTTGACTTTAATATAAAATAATATTTTGAGATATTCCTAAGGTGCCCCTCCCCTCCCTTATAAAAGGGCACCTCCTCCCTCTCTTCCTAACACAAATTTGAGCCTTCAAGCTCGGCCAACCCCTGCCAAAACCTCTTATCCACTTCCCTAGTATCATCCTAGAGGTCCTGGTCTTCCTCAAAGACCATCCTTAGTTCTTTAAGTGGAGGATAAGTGAAGGCGCGTCAAAAAGAGGTAATATCCATTACCGATCTTTTTCAATTTCTTTCTTCTTCAACTTATTCTTCTTTAGTTGTTTCATGATAAAGTAATAACATCAGTATTTCTTATATAATTATATGTTATTATAAATATGAAACAACTCTAATTAACCTTCTATCCATCCTACGGAAAAAGTAAATCACCGAGCGTGCGTACGTACGGAATACCGTCTCCACGTCGTGGTGTAATCTATTTTCTGTCACCACCTTAATTGGATGGGTATAATGGTGTAATGAGTAACTATATATGATTATTATAAAGTGATATTGATACTGAAATAGTATACATACACTTCAACACAATTCCACAACCATGGGAACGATATCATCGCTCGTGCGTACGTACGGACTACCGTCTCCACGACGCGATGAGATTCATTCTCAATGATTAACCATTCATGAATGATTATAAAGTATATATAATAAGTACTAATGAAATATATGACATAATAATGATACTGTATTTATGCATATTTATATGTATGACATCTACTTAATTCTATTCAATTCAATAAGGAAACGAAAACAGCGTTCATGCGTACGTACGGACTACCGTCTCCATGAATGGTGTATTTCATTCCATTTATCAATATATTATATATATGTATATTCTGAATATATATGATATATAAATCATGTTTTACATTCTGTATATAAGTAATCATGATCCAAGTAATCATATTAATAATTACAAGTTAAAAACACCTACGATAAATGAAACGATTTTACCCAAAACGCTTCTTTAACATGAATTTACAAAAGAACGGGTAATATAAAGTCATAAGTGGACCATATATGATATAATAAAAATGAATATGATTCTGGAATAAGTCAATAACATGATTTAAATCATTATACAGGAGGTTCGGACACGTACAAAGCAAGTCGGACCTAAGGTAAGGGAAATATCACAATCTCATTTTTATCCGAGATTTTTTATTCGTAAGTATTTACTGGGGTGTATTTTATCATCCACATCCATGTTTCATAAATATGTAATATTATTTCCATCCACCTACAATTGTTTAAATCCATTTTTACCCTTCGGTGAGTTTTTAGTAATATGTATCAAAGGAATCTTTTGTCGTTTTTCATACGAGGTACTTTTTGACTTTTCCGACAAAAGTACGAAGAATGTTTTTTTTAACTTATACGGAATGAATGGATTTTTAAAACATTATTTCCAAGAAACTTACTTTACAAGTTTTCAAGTTTATTTTTAATCAACTTCTTTTATTTTAAAGTTGTATGACATGTTATGAAAGGAAAAATGTTTTTGAAGTAGAAAGGATATTTTCCTCAAGAATGGAGTTCAAGTATTTTATCAAAATTATTTTCCATCTAAGATAATAAAAGGGTTATGTTTTTATCCCTATTATTACATTAGTTTGATTATGTTGTGATGGAAATATTTTTATGAATTCCTTTATCTTATATGAATTGTTTTATGATGTCATGTTGTTTAAGAATCCCATTTTTATTACATGGGTTACGCTATGATGTATGGTTTATGATTATGTGGCACACATAAGAAAGGATTCATTATAAGATGGGTGGGACCTATATCTCCCTCTAATGCATTGGGTAAAGATTTTATATCTCATGAGATAGACATGGCTGGAATGGTAGGTTATACCGGTTCAGTGAAACAGGACTGAAACGAGGGTGACTCGGTTCAGAAAGGGACTTTGTCCACTAAGATAGTCTTGGAAATGAGTCTTGACTAACAAGAAATGATTCTCTATGATTATGTGTGTATACCAAAAAGTTTCATGTTTTAAGTTATGCTTATTGGGATTTCATTTCACTACTATGATTTATCCCATGATATGAAATTATGCTCTCTTTTGCAGGTTAAGATTTCCAAAAGTTATGTTCTTATGAATATGATGTGATTGATTTTTCTTTTGCTTACCCTTACTGAGCATTTGAGCTCACCCTTTTATGTTTTCTTTTCCCCAGGATATAAAGAAAGGTTTTAGGTAAAAAAAGGGAAGATCTTTATGGGAGATATTGAAGATCTTTCACCACGATTAGAAGATTATGTTCCGAGTTTCCAAAGACACTAAACTATTACAATCCTTGTGTGTGTGTTTTTGTTATGTACTAAGTATTCCGCAAAAGTAATGTAATGTCCATGTACGATAAGCTTCGGGTCTTTACAGTTGGTATCAGAGGAAAGGTATAGTCAACCTTTGGAAACTAGGATGTGAAAGCCTTAGTAAGAACCCTAAGGATAAGTCTAAGCATAGAACACAATCTTAGTGTTTTAGAAATGGCCATGAATAACCTAGGATAAGACCTTAAGCGTGAAAATTTTATTCTTGAATTATGTGGTTTTTATAATTAGTGTTGCTCACACTATTCTTCTTGGTTTTAGTCAATGGCTGGAACCCGAAGGAACCGTGTTAATGCGGAATGCGATGGGCAATGCAATGATTGTCCCCCTGAGCAACCAAACGATATGGGAGCTGGAATGCAAAATCTTGTAGCCATGTTCACACAACTTTCTCAAGCTATGAATCATGCAGGACTTTCAAACGAGCAAAGGAAGGAGCAACATTCTGTTGAATCCTTCATGAGGCAGCGTCCACCTTCTTTTAGCGGGTATACTGATCCATTAGTTTCTGAACAATGGATTAGTACTACTGAAAAGATATTTTCAGTTCTTCAATGTTCTGAACATGATAAAGTCATCCTAGTAGTGTATCGTTTGGAAGGAGATGCTGATCAATGGTGGAATCTTATTAAGAATACGAGGAAAAGGGATGAAATTGAGTCCATGGAATGAGACGAGTTCAAGAACTTATTTTTCAATAAGTACTTCCCTCGTATTCTCCGAACAAAGATGGAGAAAGAGTTTCTTGAACTGAAGCAAATGGATGATGAATCTGTTGGTACCTATGAAGAAAATTTTACAAGACTTGCAAGGTACGCTTCTGGTATTATCATCCAACCTGAAAGTAAAGTTGATCGATTTTTCAGTGGCTTAAAACCAAGTCTTCGAAGGGCATTATCTATAAGAGACTTCAGTAGCTATGAAGAAATTGTGTGTTGTGCTATCAAGGTAGAAATGGAAGTTGGTGTTACATATCCATCTCATGGTTTTGACAAGAAACGAAAGATGGAGTTCAAGGAGAAATCTCAGAATAATGGTGAAAAGAAGATGAATGTTTCCTTATGCACAAAGTGTGGAAAGAAGCATGGTGGAGATTGTCTTAAAGGGACTTGAAAATGTTTTAAGTGTGGAAAAGAAGGTCATCGAGTAGCTGAGTGTCGAAGTAATGGAAAAAGGGTTTCTAATGATGTGAATAAAGAAAACACTACAGAGAACGCACCACCAACACTTCAATGCTTCAAGTGCAAGTAAATGGGGCATTATGATAATAAATGCCCTAATCCAAGGGTTAGTGATGATCAACATGAGCAACCACTGAAGGCAAAGGACAAAGGGAAGTCACATGTGATCACTATCGGCGATGTTGAATATGACAACGATGTGGTGGAATGATTAAGTGTTTATGTAATGGGATTCCAAAATAATATTGTATCATGGAGTATTGGAATATTTATGTATTGGTCTAATGTGGTATTCAAAGTAATTGAGATATTTTTGGAAATAAGATGATATGCGCATAATGAAGGGAAAACGAGAAAACAAAATGTTTAACAGTATTCATGAGCTCATGATTGATATAAGGACTAAGTGATATCATGGTTTGAGTATATAGAATTTTGAGGATTTTGGTATGTGGAAAGTGTTAACTTTTAACTGCATTCATGTTTTCACTAAGTTATTCAAGAGAATACGCGATTAAGGACTTTGAATGTTTGGAATGTGACCAACAAAACGTACCTTATGATATATGGGGATCGACGATGGTGTTAAATCTCTGGTAATCGTTTTCACTATGTTATGAGAGTGGACTGCAGTATTATGAATAAGCCTAAAGATTGGAATGGATTATGTTGGACATATGTTAGTATTGTTTAAGGATAAAAGTTTTTTCGATATTATTGATGGGATGTTATAGTAATATAGTTTTAGAAAAAGGATAACCTGCAGGACGGGTGACAGCCCATGGCGTCAGACAAGGCTGTGGGAATCGAACCCACAACCGAAGTGCGACTGGCCTTTATCACCTACCACTGGCCTACAGGAAGTCCCTGTTTAGTAGAAACTAGTTTTATTATATTAAGCAGTATGATATATGAAGTATAAGTCCATTTTAGGAACCATATATGATTAATCTCACTATAGATCGACTTATGTATATAATTTTTGCTAACCTTTTGTTTGAGACAGATGGAATGACCCGTCATTCTATCACATGATCTTCTAACACTTCACGAATAACAAATTCAACTTCATTTATTTAAGAGATGAAGTGGAAATTGTTCAAGGCACGAACAACAGTGAGATTGTACCAAAATAAAGTAAGTATTTATTCTAAGCAAATTTTCAACTTTAGGGAAATGATCTTGAAAACCAAAAATGTTGTCTTAGTGATCTTATACCTAATGAATCAGATGGTACCTTATATCATCACAAATCTATGGATTTGTGATTACTGGATTTTCCATAGCCATGTTCTCTACCACTCTCCATCAGAACATGATGGTTAGATTTCTCTTCCATATCCATATTTTCACCTATGTGGAAACCCAGTGATTAGTTTATTTGGGTAATCATTACATTTCATACTTTAGTTTTTAAAGCCAAATTTTGGTATTCTTTTTTTACGATGTGGGTTTCTATTAAAGAAACTTTCGAATAGTAAACCATTTATAACCCCGACGAATTTCGAGGGCGAAATTCAGTTTAAGGGGGGTAGAATGTAACAGCCCGAGATTTTATGAAAAATATTCTTTTTAATTTTATTAATGTCTTGTGTTGTATGCTACACCAAAAGGAGCTTGCACAACACACATCCTTGACTCGACTTGCATTACACGCAATCGCGACCTTCCTCGATAGCGTGTGTAGTACGCAATACTGAGTTTCACTAAACAACGATATGCTATTAAAATATTATTATAACTAGCCGCTATGAATAGTAATAACCACCTTTTAAAATTTTAGAAATTTTAGCTCTCAAAATGGACTTCATTTTTGGATTCGGAGTATTGAATTTAGCCTAAGGTGAAATTTTGGTACTTTTCGGATAACTTTCATATTCTGATGAATAGTGAAAATTACTAAATTATAATTAAAAACAACTTTTTTAATCAAAATAATTAATAGTGATAAATTATTAATTTGAGTGGTTTTAAAGTATATTTAGAATATATTTTTACTATTTAATACAATGTTGGTCATTGGATGTAATTTCACATTTAAACCACACATAAACAAGTGTCAATCTTTTGATAGATAATGTTTCTTAAAAACACGCTATTTGTTTTAACAGCGGGATTTAATTATAAAATTAATTAATGAAACTTCTATGTTAGGAATTTGGTAAAATAGACTTCATTTTTGAATTCGGAATATGAAATATAGCTTAGGATGAAATTTTGGCATTGTTCTGAAAAACATCAATTTTTGATGAATAGTGAAACTACTAAGTGGTAGTTAAAAAACTGAATTTTTCATAAAACTTAATTTTACCGCTTCTGTGAATGTAATTTCAAAAATTTGAGAGACACGGTTGATATCAGTAAGTAAAATGTGGTTCAATGAGATGAAAATAATTTTTGGTGAATAGTAACTTTTTACTTTTATTTATCACGGTTAAAAGTAAATAGGGTAATTAAGGGTAACAATGATATTAATATTACCCTAACACATGTCCTAATCCTATTGGAAAAGTGTATCTCGACCAAAAACAACCTTAATTGTAAAATATTATCATTTAGGCCCACTTGGATTAGATTAAGACATTTATTATTATTTAATTCAAAGAAGAGTTAAAAGAGTTAAAATCAACGTTTATTTACTAAAACATTTTTAATATAGGGTTATACATAAGATAAATTCAATTGTAAATATTCATTAGAAAGATAAAAATATTTCCTACATAATGGTATTTTATTTGTAATTTTTAGACATCAAATAAGTTAATTTATTTATGACACAAAGATGATGCAGTAATTATCTTATTAATGAAATATTGACATAATTGATATTATAAATACCAAAATAAATGTAATTTAAGACTTTTTATGAATTAAACTAATTTTCTAGGTTACTATTATATATTATTGTTGATTTAATAAACTTGTTTTGAACATATAATTCTGTTATGACTTTCACAAAAATCATATATCAAATAGTGTCAAAATTGACATAAAATAGTTTTTAAATCAAATATTATATTATTAATTGTTATTTTATTCCTAAAAATCTAAGGTTCGGCCAAATGACTTATATAAGGATATATATATTAATAATAAACAATTTGGGGTTCGTTTAGCATGTTATAGTAAGTGTATTAACCATATAGTGTAAGAAAACAAAAAGACACGGTAAAAGTTAAATTATTTGACTTAAAGTTAAATCTAATTGATAAGGTTAAAATAATAACCTAAACTTGTCTAAATCCTATTGTTTGATAGGATTTAGACCCATACCCACTTTATCTTCGAAATATAACCCTTTGGAACCATTATAAACCGATTTTGACTTTAATATAAAATAATATTTTGAGATATTCCTAAGGTGCCCCTCTCCTCCCTTATAAAAGGGCACCTCCTCCCTCTCTTCCTCACACAAATTTGAGCCTTAAAGCTCGGCCAACCCCTGCCAAAACCTCTTATCCACTTCCCTAGTATCATCCTAGAGGTCCTGGTCTTCTTCAAAGACCATCCTTAGTTCTTTAAGTGGAGGATAAGTGAAGGCGCGTCAAAAAGAGGTAATATCCATTACCGATCTTTTTCAATTTCTTTCTTCTTCAACGTATTCTTCTTTAGTTGTTTCAAGATAAAGTAATAACATCAGTATTTCTTATATACTGATATGTTATTATAAATATGAAACAACTCTAATTAACCTTCTATCCATCCTACGGAAAAAGGAAATCACTCGCGTGCGTACGTACGGAATACCGTCTCCACGTCGTGGTGTAATCTATTTTCCGTCACCACCTTAATTGGATGGGTATAATGGTGTAATGAGTAACTATATATGATTATTATAAAGTGATATTGATACTTAAATAGTATACATACACTTCAACACAATTCCACAACCATGGGAACGATATCATCGCTCGTGCGTACGTACGGACTACCGTCTCCACGACGTGATGAGATTCATTCTCAATGATTAACCATTCATGAATGATTATAAAGTATATATAATAAGTACTAATGGAATATATGACATAATAATGATACTGTATTTATGTATATTTATATGTATGTCATCTACTTAATTCTATTCAATTCAATAAGGAAACGAAAACAGCGTTCATGCGTACGTACGGACTATCGTCTCCATGAATGGTGTATTTCATTCCATTTATAAATATATTATATATATGTATATTCTGAATATATATGATATATAAATCATGTTTTACATTCTGGATATAAATAATCATGATCCAAGTAATCATATTAATAATTACAAGTTAAAAACACCTACGATAAATGAAACGATTTTACCCAAAACGCTTCTTTAACATGAATTTACAAAAGAACGGGTAATATAAAGTCATAAGTGGACCATATATGATATAATAAAAATGAATATGATTCTGGAATAAGTCAATAACATGATTTAAATCATTATACAGGAGGTTCGGACACGTACAAAGCAAGTCGGGCCTAAGGTAAGGGAAATATCACAATCTCATTTTTATCCGAGATTGTTTATTCGTAAGTATTTACTGGGGTGTATTTTATCATCCACATCCATGTTTCATCAATATGTAATATTATTTTCATCCACATACAATTGTTTAAATCCATTTTTACCCTTCGGTGAGTTTTTAGTAATATGTATGAAAGGAATCTTTTGTCATTTTTCGTACGAGGTACTTTTTGACTTTTCCGACAAAAGTATGAAGAATGTTTTTTTTTAACTTATACGGTATGAATGGATTTTTAAAACATTATGTTGTGATGGAAATATTTTTATGAATTCCTTTATCTTATATGAATTGTTTTATGATGTCATGTTGTTTAAGAATCCCATTTTTATTACATGGGTTACGCTATGATGTATGGTTTATGATTATGTGGCACACATAAGAAAGGATTCATTATAAGATGGGTGGGACCTATATCTCCCTCTAATGCATTGGGTAAAAATTTTATATCTCATGAGATAGACATGGCTGGAATGGTAGGTTATACCAGTTCAGTGAAACAGGACTGAAACGAGGGTGACTCGGTTCAGAAAGGGAATTTGTCCACTAAGATAGTCTTGGCAATGAGTCTTGACTAACAAGAAATGATTCTCTATGATTATGTGTGTATGCCACAAAGTTTCATGTTTTATGTTATGCTTATTGGGATTTCATTTCACTACTATGATTTATCCCATGATTTGAAATTATGCTCTCTTTTTCAGGTTAAGATTTCCAAAAGTTATGTTCTTATGAATATGATGTGATTGATTTTTCTTTTTCTTACCCTTACTGAGCATTTGAGCTCACCCTTTTATGTTTTCTTTTCCCCAGGATATAAATAAAGGTTTTAGGTAAAAAAAAGGAATATCTTTATGGGAGATATTGAAGATCTTTCACCACGATTAGAAGATTACGTTCCGAGTTTCCAAAGACACTAAACTATTACGATCCTTGTGTGTGTGTTTTTGTTATGTACTAAGTATTCCGCAAAAGTAATGTAATGTCCATGTACGATAATCTTCGGGTCTTTACACTTATACCCACGGTTCTGAAAACCATGGGTATTGGGGTTTTTTTTAAGGCCTATACCCACGGTTTGGCCAAACCGTGGGTATCGGTTTCCCGCCGGGAAACAAATTATGCGGGGCAACAAAAATATTTGGTGGGAACACAGTCTAGATTAATATAATAACAATGATACACATAATTTAATAAGAAATATATATAGGTTGGTTGGTTCGTCTAAGAGTATTATTAAATTCGGTCGGAAGTTTGAATCTCGGTGATTTATTTGTTCTAATAAATGAATTCAAATTAATATAAGTAAATAGATGTATTCATATATATAACAAAAGTTCCTCAGCTCCGTTGGTCCATCGACATAACCTCATCAAACCGGTCACGAGTTCGAAACCCTGCCTCTTCTGTTTTAGATATGTGGTTGTATTGATATATTTATATAAATATATATAAATATACTGAACGTGCGGTTGGCTCCGTTGGTCAAATGCGGCGGCCAGTGTGTGTGGGATTGCGAGTTCAAAACTCGGCATGTATATTTTTAGATATGTTGTTGTATTAATATATATATATATATATATATATATATATATATATTTAATGAACGTGTAGTGGGTTGTGTTGGTCAGATGCGGTGGCCTGTCGGTGATGGGTTGCGAGTTCGAAACCTGTCCTTTTAATTTTTAGATAAGCGGTTGTATTAATATATATATATATATATATATATATGTATATTGTAAGTGTAGTTGCCTCGGTTGTTCAGAGGTGGCGGCCTGTTGGAGGGGGGTCTTGTGATCAAAACCCGGTATCTTCTTTTTTTGAATATAAATCCCCACAGTTTGAAAATCGTGGGGGAAGTGATGTGCCACGCTGTACTCTGGTGTGCCACACAGTGAAAAACCTATACCCATGGTTTAAACCGGGATTATAGGATCATACCCCTATTGTGATGCATTTCAGCCCCACGGTTCCCAAAACCGTGGGTATAGGTTATACCCACGGTTTTGGGGGATATACCCACGGTTTTGAACCATAGGTATAGGTCGTATTTCCAGTAGTGATTATAGGTGTTTCAAGGTAGGTGGTTTCCTAAAAATTATTTGTTATATAAACCTTTATTTCTATATCATTTCAATTACTTCCAAAAATGGTTGGAAAATGTTATTTAAGGATTTATCTTGAAAATTAACTTGAATTTTTTTAAATAATTATTCTTTAAATATGGTTGCTTGGTGAAATTATTAAGAAATTGATTTACCCTTGAAATGTGTTGATGAAAAGTGTTTCCAAAACATATTATAATTTGATTAAAAGTTATTTCATAATGTGGTATTTTGATAGGTATTTATTTCAAAGCATGGTATGTGAAATTAAATGGCCCCATGGTGAAGAAGATGAATTTTATTTCTTTGATTTTATTATCCTTGTTATAGGAAGAGGACAAGGGAAACTAGGGTACTTAGAAGGGGTGGAATTGGTAGAAGTGAACTAGTCATGGTATATTTTTCTTAACAAGGTTATATTATTACAACTCTACCTAAAATGTGGTTTTCATGACACCTTCAAAGGGTACACATATTAGGGTTCTCTTTTATCCCTTTTAATTTGTTAGCCTAAATACTTAAGGTGTGTACAAGTCATGACTATTAACTATGGTGTGAGGGTCCTAGGTAGCCCGAAACTATTGTATCCTAGGACTCATTTTCCATGTTGCTTCTCCTCATGAAATTGTTTTTTATCCATGATTTGGATATTTGAAAAGATTTAAATTATATTTAGTTATTTGAATGATTTTAAAGGAAAATGGTTTCATTAAATGAGATATGAAAATTGGTTTCTTGTAAAGTTTTTTTGAAACTATTTTAAAAGGGGGAATTTTAATGCATTGAAGTAAACTATGAAAATTGTATTTCATGATTTTTTTATTAAATGATCATAATTGGTTAATTTTTTAATTAATTTTTATGAAACACATTGTGGGATATTATTGGGATTGTTTTATTATTCCCTTTACATATATTTGGGTGTGTGTGTATCTTGTTTTATTTAACACAGGTAAATACAAGGCTCTGCATGGAGGAAAAATGTTTCAATATTAGTGGGGTATGAGAGTTAGGTTGTGATGTGGTTCACGTAAATATAGTTTGTATTTATTTTCAAGAACATGGGTTTTCTTATTTTTGATGGGAACATGTTTTTACTTGTACTCATTTTTTATGATTTCTATAATTTGAATCAACATTGGAATGTTGAAAATAATTTATTTATATTCTATTCTTGTTTTCCATTATGCTATATTTGTGGGAAAAACCATTCAAAAATAAGGTTCTCAATTCCCAATAACTTTTTACTAGCCCATAGGGATTATAAATTCCTTTAGTCCCTTTCTATGGGCTAAATTTGGGGTTGATTCAGGGATGACCCAAGTTAGGACAAGAAATTACTTCATGATAAATATGATTATTCATCATTAAAGGCTTCATTAAAACTTTGGTTTTTCCATTGTTTTACCCATTAAAAATTTTGAAAAATGAACTCCACTTTATCTTTTATTATCATAATTCAAACCTGGTCCTATCTATTGCATAACACAAGAATCACATTCATCAATGACAAAGTCAAAAAATAAATTCACCTCCCTTCAATATAAATATAAAAGATAATAAAATAACCTTAATTTTTTCATATTCCAACCATTCCATATTCATTACTAGATATAAATGGTTAACCTTTTGTAATGGTGAAAAAACTTATCAATAACCACAGCAACAAGGTAGTCAAAGTATCTACATATAAAATAAAATTTAAGGAGGTAATTACTGTAATCATGAAAGGAATCATAATATATTTATTCAATAATATTATCCCAAAATATGAATAATAATTTCAAAAATTCCTAACCTCAACTAGCGCTTCACAACTACCACAAATATATTGAGATGTAGGAGAAAGGGGATGTCCAAAAAATCTAATTATCATAAAAAAAAACTCCAGATGAGCCTAATCATAGAGATATCCCATAAAAATTTAATGTAACCCTAATGAATCCCCCTTATGTATGTAAGTACTAAAAGAAGGTAGAGGAGAACAAGAAAACTCACCTTAGTTCTGAAGAAACAAACATTTCCAAGACAAGGACCAATTCTGTAAAGGAGAGGATTGAATTACTACTAAAATAACACTAAGGAAAACCAATGTTCAATATATAAGGGTAAAAATCAAGAAAAATATAGAGGGTGTAGGATATTTATAGATAATTTGACTAGACACAATTTATAGTGTGAATAAGTACTTTGTGTCTTGAATTGACTCAATCAAAAATCAACTAAGAAACAAGGTTCATATATCTTAGAAGAATCAAAATTATTCATGACATTAATATATCATCATTCAATGAATAATCATAACCAATAATTTCATTATATATACTCAAATCACATTCATGGTGTGTAACATCATTCATGTAGTGAATTCCCTCTACAACTAGACTTTCAACTCCAACTTGATCTCTTCCTCCCCAAAAGTCCCATTAATACCTATAACACCCAAAAATCACAAATTAACATACAAAAAAAGAACATACCATTATAATAATTCTATTTGAATATTAATTAAACCATCATATAATTCATTGAATCAATTTTATTATTGTTTATAGTGATTATATGGTCAAGGATGGTTCTAACCACCTTTACAGACGATGTTATCAATAAAATATTTCCATCATACATAGATGGTTTAAAAAATTTATTCCTTGGGTGGATATAATATTTATTATATTTTTAATATTCTAAAATTATAAAATGGAAAAATATTTATTATATTAAAAATTAAATAATCATGGTCATTTTAAACTTCTAAAACTAATATAATGATACGTGTTTATTAATCTACAAACATTTTAGACTATATAATAAACATGGTATTTTTTTACAAACTAAATTACCTAAATAAAAATACAATGACACTTCTATATCACATGGAAACTTTTTATAGTTACTCTGAACCATTACTAATACAATAAATAATTTTAAGAGCAGCATACCAAACAACATCAAAACTATCAAAATAAAAAATACTAATTTAATAAATTAATAAAACATGATAATAAATGGATTTTAATAGATTAAATAAATAAGATAAAGGATATAAAATATTAATTAATAAATTTAAATTAACTATTCATAATTTAGATCTACATCTAAAGAAATTTAGGACTCAAGGAAACTATTCATTCCTACTCTTTTCTGTTATTAGTGTTATATTCTCTATCACTTTCTATCTAACGAAACAAGATTGATGTATATAGAAATTACATTAATTTTTTGGAATAATTAATATATTATAAAAATATACTATCAAAGACCATATTAGTTTAGTTCATTTGGAAACTTGGAACACATTCTTATAATGTGGGGAAAGATCTTCAATATCTCACATAGAGATATTACCTTTTAGTACCCCAACCTAAAACCTTTATTTATAACCTGGTGAAAAGAAAACTTATAAATTGGTCATCTTAGATGCTCAATCATGGTATAAAAAGGAAATTTGTTGGCATATCATGAGAATAAGGGTATGATAACATGATCGTGAAAATAAAAGATCAAACCCTGCAGATAAAAAATCATGGAATAAATTTTTGATAGTTCATAAGACATGAATCATAAGGTAATCAAAGAACATAATCCATGAGATCATAACATTAACATAAGACATGAAATTGTGCCATACACATAAACTTGTAACTATGTGAACATGTATAAATAGTAACATGATCACTTATTAAATTAAGGACATGAAATCAAGCCCTTGTATAAACATATAGACATGAAAACCATGTCCATGCATATAATTATGGAAATGAAAACCAGGTTCATGCATAGAATTGTGAACAATAAATTAGGTTCACACATAATATATATACCTCATGAGTTATCCATATTTACCAAATGCATTTTAGGGAGATATTAGTCCCAAAAATCTCAAAATGAGATCATTATTACGTGTTCCACAAAAACATAATTCATTCATCACATCATAACCCAAGGAATAAAATGGGTTTTCTTAAATATCATTCCATCATAACATAATCCATGTAAAAAAAATGGATTTCATAAATATCATAAACATAATAAAACCATATGAATAATATGAATAGTATAATTGAAAAATAAACCTATTAAATAATTCCAACTTAGATGGAAAATAATTTTGAAAGAACACTTGAGTTTAATTCTTGAGGAAAATATTATTTCTTCTTTGAAAATTTTTTTTTTCTAAAAATACCATGCAATTTTAAAAAGAAAATAATTTATTTAAAGATAACCTTGAAATATGGAAAATTAATATTCATGGAAATGAGGTGTTATGAAAATTTAAAAATTTGTTCATGCTATATAAGTTAAAAGAAAACATTCTTCTCATACTTTTGTCTGATAAGTCAAAAAGTGTTTCGTATCTAAAACTACAAAAGATTCCTTTCATACTGTTTAATAAAAATTCAAAAAAGGGTAAAATTTAATTTGAGAAATTATAGGAGAATAAAAATAATATTTTGGAATACATATTTAGGAAACATATACATGGGTGATAAATATACCCCATTAAATACATACATATA
This sequence comes from Viscum album, assembly GCA_963277665.1. Classification (NCBI taxonomy): domain Eukaryota; kingdom Viridiplantae; phylum Streptophyta; class Magnoliopsida; order Santalales; family Viscaceae; genus Viscum; species Viscum album. Next base: position 46,723,815 of record OY728143.1, on the reverse strand, counting down.
AACAATCTTGCATAATAATGAGATTGAAAAATTATTCATTACCATAGGTCTGGGATCCTTCATATGTGTTTGAACCTCCTGTATAAGGGTTTAAATAATGTTATTAAATTATTCTAGAATCATAGTAATTTTATGATATCATATTTGATCATATTATCATCATTTTGTTAATAACATTTCATTATTACTCATTATTTAGGTATTAATTACTCCATTTTTGATGCATGTTTTGTCAAATAATTTCTAGTTCTCTTTTTTATTTTATAGTTATATCATTTCCAAAATTATATTAATATAATATATATCATATTTATTAATTATATATATATATATAATCATTCATTAATGGATATCATGTATAATGAATCGCAATGCATCGTGGAGACAGTAGGTTGTACATATGCACGAGCGATGATATAATTTCTATAATTATAAAATTGAATGGAATTGAATGGTATATATTTTGTTATATAAGATATATAATTTTATAATAATCATATATAGTTATTATTTTCATTATTATACCCATCCAAGTAAGGTGGTGGTGAAAACAAAATTACACCATGGTGTGGTGATGGAAAGTTATATGTACACACGTGTGGTGATTTTATTTTTCATATGATGGATAGAAGGTGAAATATGGTTGTTCCATAAAAAATATATATAAGTATATAAATGATACAGGATTTATTACTATATAACATAAACAAATTTTGAAGAGGAATTATAAGAATAAATAAGTTTGAAATAATTCATAGAGGAGATTACCTCTTCTTCAACGACATCCCTCTAGATCTCCTCTTAAAGGCTCTAGAGTTGGTCTTTTGAGAATATCAACACTACAAAAATGTGACTAGGGAAGTTTATAAACTAAATTTTTATGGGAAGGATTATATTTAAGGATCAATTATTTGTGAAAAATATTGGGATGTGGTTACATTTTAAAATTTTAGGTTGGGGTCACCTTGGTAATTTCCAAAAATATTAATTTATAATAAATTCAAAACACTTCTAAAAACCATAAAAATGACTTATTTTTGAAGAATATATTATATATGTTTTTAATATCATAAAAAAATAAATTTTACCCACGTTTTTTCAATCAATTTAAACCTTATCCTTTTAATTAACACTTAGTTATTCTGTTTAATTTTTAACTAAGGTAACAAATATTTTAATATTAAAAGGGTGAAATATTTACTTATTTTATTTTAATTAGAACATAAATGAATAAGTTAGAATATTTACTACCATATAATAATTTTTATATATTTTTAATAATGTTTTATGATTTTTAAATAATTTAATAATACATTATTTTGATAAATAGTCAATAATGTCTATTTTTACACTATTTAATTTATGGATTTCTAAAAATATCATTATAAGCTGTTATCCCAGAAAAAAAAATATTTTATTATATCACTGAGGGGTAAAGGTAAACTATAAAATTTATTTAATGCATTAATAATCCTAAATTATATTTATTTTATTAATATTAATAACATTAATTTGATATTTCCATTAATTAAATAATTATACATCAGTTTTGTGTAATTATTTGATATACTTATTTGTTGAATAAAAATTAAAAATTAAATACTATGATGACCATAAATCCTCTATATTTCATGAGAATACTTATAGTTGAATATATCTTTTGTAAAATCCTGCATTAAAAATGATATATTTATTAAAACATGAATGTAACAACTTTAACCTCACTTATAATAAAATATTATAAGTGTCATAATCTTTTTCATATGGATCCAAATGGTCAATAACTAGACTCTTAGATAGTTATGGTTGATATATACATGACCAATAATATTTTTTCAGGTGTTTTTGTATTTTAATGGTTATTATCATTTTAATAAAAAATATTTTATTGACTTTTCCATCAATTAAATAAATTCTCCATCATCAATGTATAAGCATTTAAGGTCATTATTTATTTCTAAAAAATTAAAAATAATTTAACATGATAAATAAAATAATTTCAAATTTTAAATGATTATTTATAGTCAAACATAGATTTTGTGTAACCTTATATTAAAAATGGTATATTTATTAAAATTTCAGTAAGACATATTTAAATTTTCTTAAAATAAAATATATTAAATACTTTAATCTCATCAATTGGCTTCCAAAGAAAAAAAAATCGATCTAAAGATGATTTAGGCTGAAAACAATCATCCAATGATATTAAAAAAGGTGTTAGGGTAACTTTATAAAATTATTTTTTCCTTAATAACACGATTTACCTTTTTACTATATTAAAAAAAATTACCGATGTTACTATTCATAATGTCCAAAAATAAAATAAAGTTATTAAAATAATTTAGACCTAATTATTCCAAATATAGAATCAATTTTTTAAAATTCAAAACACATAAGTTTTCGTAATTAATTTAAAATTAACCTCCTTGTCCGAATGAGAAAAATGGGTTTGAAAAGTTAAAACATTGCAAAAGACTGAAATGTTTTTACATCAAAATTCAATGTAATAATAATATCAATGACCTAAATTGTATTAAATGATAAAAATATATTCTATTTATATTTTAAAACCATTAGATAATATAACTCAACCATGTAAATTATTTAGATGAAAAAGGTTATTTTTAATTAAAATTTAGTATATTATTATTATTCATCAAAACTAAAAAATTATCAGAAAAATATAAATAATTCATCCAACGTAAATTTTTATATCCTGATCCAAAAAATAAGTTTAGTTTGGGAAATATAATATAAAAAAGTTTTAAATAATATATTTAAAATGGGTGTTTCATCAAAAGGTGATAAGATTTAATTTTTTTAAAAGTATTTCTTTTATCTGAAAATTTGAATTTGTTCTTATATCATGTCTAAAAAACATATAAGATGAATTTTAAAAAATATATTGAATATATTACATATATATTCCATTAATAAAATCCATATATATTTATTTTATTATTTTATAAACTGATCTATTTTCATTTAAATAGTTTTTTGGAAAAATATTTCCTTTTGATCTATTTTCATTTAAATAGTTTTTTGGAAAAATATTTCCTTTTATTTAAAAAGAGTTTTATTTTAATTTATAATTAATTTATCACAAAAGAATTAATTATATATACATGTGTAAATAATAATTTTATAATTCAATTAATCTTTTTCATACCTACCATTATAATGGAAAGGTTATAAGGTAAAATAATAATATGTAGTTTTTCGCTTAAACTCAGTCATTTATGAAAAGAATTCTATAAAAATAACATTAAATTGTGTGTAACACAAGCCACGAATATTGTTGTGTATAATACAAAATAATTCATTTTTTCCAGTAACACAATCTTATCTTGGTGTAGTGTACAACACAATACATCTAATAATTTAAAATAATCTATCTCATAAAAATTTTGGGGTGTTACACTCTATATATATCTCATCCTCTTTTTTCTTCCTCTTATACATCCTTTTAGTTATTTTTTATTTTATTTTTTTCTATGTATTTTTCATTTATAATTGCAATGAAAATATTTTTATAAATTAAAAACTGTAAAAGTGACATTTCATTTTTTTTCTTTTCTTGTTCCTCTCTTAATACTCTTACCCACTTTAAATATTTTTTACTGCTTTCAAAAATGTTTGATAAAAGTGTGTCAATTTCTGAATTTTTTATCTTTTCTAATTATTTTTCCTTGACCTTGAGATTTAATTCAATGAATTTTTCTTCTATTTTTGAAAATTAATGATTAATATTCCTTATTCAATTATTTTATTAGAAACTTACATGATACCTTAATGAATAAAGATTTATGTATTTGTCATGTCACCAATTGTTCACTCATGGGTTCATGTTTATGACTCGTGTATATTTTTTTTATTTGTAAAACACATTTACATGAAATATTATGTTGAGTATGGGCCTAGAATTATATAGTCTCCCAATCAATTGGGTAATAATTTATCTCTCATGAGATCCTTATGCATGCTCATGATGCAGTTATCTTTAAATATAATATTATGATGTCTTTATGTTGATCCTTTATTTATGTTTATGGTGAAATTAAATATATTTTTACCCCATCTTTATAAATTTCATGATTACCATCATTCTATGAAATTTTGTTTTTAGGATCCAATTTATGAATTTTTTCTTTTATGGTTCCTTGTTAATGCTTACTAAATATTATGGCATCTTACCCCATGTTTATACTATTTTATTACCATACTGAGGATTATAGATAAAAGTTTTATTTAATGTAATTTCCTAGTATATCACATGCATTGATATAATTATGAGTAGATCTAGGAACATAATATAAAGATGAAAATTTATAATGAAGTTCTTTAATTCTATGTTGTTTTATTATGTATCTAATCTCCTAAAGACACTATATATATATATATATATATTTATATATTTTTTATATATATTTAAGTAAAAAATAATTTAATAATATGTGTATGAGATGTGGGTATTTATAGTTTTTATTAAAGAAAGGTTTAGTTATTTCATTGGATTGGGTTATAGGTCCTAATAGGAAAGACACCATGAATGTCCAATATTGAAACATTTAAAATCATAAGTTAGGATATACTAGTGATTTATGAGTTTTTATTTCCATGTTCATTATTTACCACTTATATTATTATAATATGAGTTTTCTCACCCCAGATATTAATTTTATTGAAAATATATGGAAATATAAGGAACCAAGTCAATAACTAATGTGAGGATAAATGTAATGATTTCACTAACAATGTAACTAATATGGTGGTAGAAGTAGTTGATAAACTCATTGTAGTCCTTGGGAAATTGTCTCTAGTTATGAATAATGAAAATAATCATGTGGAGTTCCCTTCATACCCCAAGAGAGAACAAGTTATGGATGAGATGCTTATGTGACAAATACCTCCCTCTTTTTTTGGAACATTTGATCCCCAAAATCAAGGAGTAATGGATTTGTTACATTAATAAGATATTTTTTGTCCTCCAATTCCCTAATAAATATAAATTAATATTGGATGTATATCACCTAGAGAAGAAATCCAAAAAGTAGTGGATACTCGTTAAAAAAATGAAGCCAAAGGATAACATCAAATTAATGGAATGGGAAAAATTCAAGAAAATATTTTCCAACAAATATTTCTCACATAAACTCTATATTAAAATAGAGAGGAGTATTTTTGGTTAAAAATAAATTATAATAAATCAAATTGATATTATGAGGAAGACTTCATAATGTATGAAATTTATTTCTCTAGCTTTATCATTAACCCAAGTATAAGGTTCTACCACTTGTTTACCAGCATGAAACCATTTATTCAAAAATATTTATCAATTCATATCTTTAATAGTTGTCAAGAAAAGTTTTTTCATTACCTTAAAGTAGTAATAAATATTGATGAATGTCAATCATCTCATAGGGATATAGATAAGAAGAGAATAATTTTTTTTAATTCTAGATTTATAACTAATAAATCCAACTTAGGGAATAAGATTCAACTGACCATATGTATGGAAATAATCACCCCAATAATGACTTTAAAAGAATAAATAAATCCTTTAATTATGAAAAATAAGGTAATCATTATTTGGAATGTTTTCGAGTAGATGAATAATCCAATAAATAAAAGAATTTTCTACTTAATCCTCCCCTATGGTCCAATGTTCAATATGTGAGTAACATGGACACTAATAAAATCATTTCACTAAAATAACGGTTGTAAAAGATAATTGATTCCCTGAACCTCCAAATCTAATATAAGGGATAACTTATGTGATCACTAATTTTATGTTCAGTCATAAAAATGAAGTGGTGATAGGTATAATTATTAATAATTAAAGAATTAGAAAATTACTATTTCATTATGGTTTTATGTATTTATTCATATCATATATGTTCACTGGAAATATTAAAATACCACCCAAAGGAATAGAGGATAATCTATTAGTGAAAGCATGAACTAGTGAAATCATTTCATCTCAAGTATGTAACTCTTTCTAAATTAATATTTTTGGGAAAAAATTTCTAGCATATCTATTTATTTAGCCTTTGGTATAATTTTATTTTAATTTGTGAAAGCAATATTTTTTCTTAAATAGGTAAAATATCAACTTCAAGGAGAGTAAAATCAATTACCACATCCCAAATCATACTCTAGTACTATATAAGGGTAACGTGAATGATGAATATCTTTTAGTATACCCTTCTCCAGCATGGATATTTTTATTTTATGAGAAATCATGTATAGCATAAATGATTGAGATAAAGGATCACCTATGAAGATATTCCCATTATAAGATAATATTCTTATGTATTCCTCAAAGATTTGGTTGTAATTTTGTTTAATTATGAGGATTTTTTCTCCATAGAACTTATACCCATACCTAATCCCACATCCAAGACTCCCTATAGAATGGACCCCATTGAACTTTAATAGTTAAATAAGTAATTAAAATAGAACTTAAAAGTAGATTTATATACCATAGTGATTCAACATGGGGTTATATATTCCTCTTTTTCGTGAATTAGGATGGGTCAATGCTTCTCTTTATTGATTATTGAGATCTAAAAAATTAATGATTAACAAAAAGTATCCATTCCATTGAATTAATGATTTATTCAATCAAATACATGGGGCTCCATATACTTATTTAAGTTTGATATGTGATAGATATATCATCAATTAGAGGTAAAATATTATAAATACTAACTTTTTGAAAACATAAGGACATTATGAATTCATTATGATTCCATTTGGACTCAAAAATTCTCCCATAATCTTCATATACTTCACAGATAGTGTTTTTAGATATTAACTTAACAAATTTGTGGTGGAATTTATAGTTAATGTTCTCATATACTCTAAAATAAAGGAATAACATGAGGTTTATTTGAATATTGTGCTAAATAGTTTTAAAAAAAAGATGTGATATGAAAGTAAAAGTAAATATAAGTTCTAGAAAGATTAAGATACATTCTTAGGGAATGATTTAAAAAATAAAAGTGATATCGAAGGATCCTATAAATAAATAGGTAATATAAGAATTCAAAAAACTAAATCTATAAAATAAATTTTTAGTTACATCAAATTATCTAAGTATTATCAACTGTTTATGAGAAACATCTCATAATTATCAATCACACTAATGAAGTTTACATAGAAAGTATTAATGTGTTTTGAGAAAGATTAATGTGGAGATAGATTCAAAGAGTTGAAAAAGTGGCTAATAATTATACCTATACTCACATTTCCCTCATGTGGGAAATGATTTTTGTTTTATAGTGATGAATCAGTGAAAGTATTGGGTTTTTTAATCAATAAAAATGATAAAGTTACATAATATACCTCATGAAAACTAAATGTGCATGAGAAAAATACCACAATTTGTGATCTAGAGTTAAAAGGGATTATCTTTTCCTAATAGATTTATAGTAATTATCTACATAGATAATATTGTGACATATATACCGATAATAAAAGTTTAAATTATATATCCACATATAATAAGATCAACACTCCACAAAAAAATATAGTTAGATCTAATTAAATATTATGACTACTCAATACCTTACACTAAAATTTGAAATTATATATCCAAATAATACTATGAATATTGTGGAAAATGAACTATATATAAAATATCCTTTAAAAATTTACATAATGATGATTGAAGGAAATTAAATATTCTTATACATACCAATAATGAACATCGAAATCATTAAAAATGAATAACATCTTATATTTCTCAAATAATTTCACAACCATCTGTACTAGAGAAAATTATGGAGGATCAAAGTTATGATATAGATATCTTAAATAAGGTTTAAGTAATAAATATGGGGAAATATCAAATTTCATCATTGATTAAGATGGAGTATTATGATTTGGGATATGATTATGGGTTCTATCATAGCCTAGGGTGAAGGAAGGGATATTAAAAGATACTCAAAACTCAAAATTCTCTATCCACCCAAGAAGTGAAAATATATATAGATATATCAAAGAGAACATATAATGGTTTGATATAAAAGAGGATATTTGATAATGTACATCATAGTTCTCATTATACCAACAAGTTAAAGAAGAATGGAATGAATTCAAGGGGATGAAACAACCATTACCCACAATGATAGGAAACAGGAAAACAAAACCATTGATTTTATTCTAGGTCTTATAAATTCATCTAAAGGAAATGATGGAATATGGATTTTATTGGATCATATTATAGTGACTAATTATATGATCTCTTGTTAATAATAGTTATCACTCAATCAACATTCTAATATATACATTAGAGAAATAGTGACATTGCATGGAACAACACCATTTGTTTTATCTAATCAGGATTCAATGTTTCCCATAATATTATGGAAGATAATTCAATATAAACTAAATAAAATTTTGAAATTATTTACAATATATAATCCCTAAAAAAATTCAATTTTAAATCTCTATTAATTATCTATAGGATATTCTTAAATTGTACTCTATGGACTTCATTTGAAGTTTATATCAGTATATTATCCTAGTTGAGATATGGTATAATAATATATTCCACTCAATAATTCATATGGATAATGGTGAATCACACTATGAGAATAAGTATAAAAATAAAATATGATGGGATAAAGTGGGAGAGTATATGCTATTGTTATCCTAATTAGTCAAATAAATGATAGACAAGAACCAAGAAATACAACAACACATCAAATAAGTTCTGAGTCGACATAAGATCTATACTGACAATCATTGATGAAGCCTAGAGTTTGATTTTAGAGATAAATATTTTCTTTCTATATCACTATGGAAGAGAGTTATGATGTTGGGGAAGAATGGAAATAGAATACCCAAATACATTGTCCCCTTTAAGATTCATGATCACATTAGAGTTATAACATATCGACTAACACTACCACCAAAACTATCTAAAGTACATGATTTGTTAAATGTATCCCTCTTAAATATATATATAATAGATCCCTTAAAAGGAAAAAAAATCTATATGTTATGAATTTGGATCATAATCTCTCTTATGAAGAGAAACTGATTAAGATATTTGATTATAGAGAAAAAGTTCTACTCAATAATACTACTCACCTTGAAAAACTACTTTGGAGGTATTTTAAATGTGATTAGGCTACATCAGAATACAAAGATGTAACGAAATAGAAGTAATATCATATATTTTTAACATAGATTTTGAATTTAAATTTTTATGACAAAATTGTTTAGGGGTTAATGAATATAACAACCTTGAGTTTTCTATGTGAAAATTTTCCCTTATCGATATATTTTTTTCATATTTGATATATGTTATGGTATAAAATAATCACATAAACCCTATAAAAAAATAAACACTATTTTATTTTATTAATATGTAACATTACATATAAATGAATATAAAATAAAATTAAAAAATTTCAATGGTAAAAGAAGAAAAAAAATAACTTAAGTAAAATTTAGAAATCTATTGGTTTAAGGTCACCGAGAAATATCACACCCATAAAAATACTATGAAGAGGAAAAAAATTATAAATATAATTTGAATTTTATAAATTAACTAAAATAAAACTTGATAAGAAATTTTATGAATAAATATTGATTCAAATAAAAGGTATTTATTGGATGTGTAACGGTTATATGACCATTAAAATAGTAACCTTAGAGTTGGAATAGTAAAATGAACTTTATGGAAACTATTTAATTGAACATTCATATAATTTTTAGAAAGTATAAAATATGATAAAATAAGTATCAAAATACCATAAAATAATTAATTAATCAATATAACATAATGTAAGTATAAGTATAAATTTTTAGTAAAATGTGTTTTATATTATAAAATTATCAAACTTTTTGTGATAAACATAATTATTAAAATTAATACATTTAGAAATATATTATAGAAAAATTGATTTCATTTTTGAAATAAAAATAATGAATTTATTAAGTGTGGTTATTTTTCAATTTTTATATATAGTAAAATATAGTGGGGAATTGTAAAATATAGTAAAATGTGGAAAAATGCAATATTTTTCATTATAATTTAGATACATGATTAATTATATAATAAGTGGTGTAAAAACTATTATCTAGTCTATGAATATATAAATAACTATATTTGGTCACAATAATCAATACTATTCATAGTATTGAGAGAAAATAAAAAAAATACTTGAAATTTTATTCAAAAAATTCCCTCCCCTTCACTTATATATTCACCCTTTTACCACCCATTTATCTTCACTTACAAAAAACTAATTGCAACAAAGATAAATCATAATTCCTCCCTAAAAATACCTAGACACAATTTTGAATCACTTCTCTAATAAAAATATCATTCCAAGAATCCTTAAGGTGATGTCCAAAATATCTATGTCCAATAGACAAAGTAACTCTTACATTTCTCACACCCTTTGATTTCATTCATTATTTTTTCCACTTCCTCCTAATATGAATTATGTTAAATTTCATAATTTTATAAATTATATAATTCTACTTTAATATGAATAATATGACTAAATAATTTATTAAATCTATTTTATAGTTTTTTATAATGATCGTTCGATCATGGTTGGTTTAAACAGCCTTTATGGATTTTATTATGAATAAACTATTATCTCATTTCATGGATAGTTTCAAAATTATATTTCATGAATGAATATAATATTCATTTCATTATCATTGTTAAATAATGATAAAATAGTTCATATCTTAATATTATTTCAAAAAATAAACAATCACACCCAATAAATATTTATAAAACTAGTGTACTTATTCACTTTTATTAATCTGAAAACATTTTTGGACTCTATATATAATTTTTTACTTTAATAAAAATGGAATGAATTGATAAATAATAACTTAAAAATTATATATCTTTTTTAACATTTTGATAGTGATCATCAACTGTTATAATTACATCAAAGTATTTTTAGAGCTATAAACCAACCAATCGAAAAATGGTTAAATAAAACGGTATTAATTTTATAAATAAATGATAATAAAAGGATTATAATTTACGAAATAAATATGATTAATTTCCTAAAATAATTAATTAATAAATATAACTTTACTATTCATAAATTTATTGGAGCATCTAATGTATGGTAGGACTCAAGGTAAGGATTCTTTCTTGTTCATTCATGTTCTTTCTGTTATACTATCCATCATACACTATCTATCTCTCTAATAAATTTTTATCATTCTATAATGTTTCATTTAAGGTAATTATTATTTTATTTTCTTCATTTTTTAGGTATATTAATGTGATTCTATTTACCATTCCAGTATTTTTTAAAATTAAAATACGATAAAGGGATAATTTCATTTTCTTCTTTCATTTCATGTTTTTTATATTATAAATGTCATTTTTATTAAATTATTTAATAAAACCTCCCTATTTTAACATAAAATTTATTTCTTGATTTTTTATTTTGAGAAATCCTAATACACATAACTCTTTTAAATATTTTTCTTACCTTTTCTTTTAGGTTTGATAAAATTATTTTATTTCATGACTTATTTTTTATCTTTTATTATGATTTAAAATTAACTTCAAGATATATCTCCATGCCTCATGATTAATTATTTGATAATGAATGTATATTATTCTTCATTCTCTTCTTTTATTAGGATATTACAATATGCCTTGATGAATAATGTTTTATGAATTGATTATGTTTTCCATTTCATCCTCAGGGGTTAATGTTTATTATTTATGTATTTTTATTTTCTATCTGGTACACATATTCATGACATAATATAATGATGGTTGGGTCATGAAAAATAAATACCCACAATATATTTGGAAATTCATTATATTTTAATATGTCATTATGCCTTTCCATGATAAGGTTATATTTTTCTCATTATGTTATATGTGGACAAGATGTGGCTAGCTTTGTTCAAAATTGTATACATGGGAATGATGTCATTATACTTTCCCATATTTTTATGATTTATTGGAAGTGATACATTTATTGTGTTTATAATTATAGAAATTATATTTATATAACGTTTTTCTAACAAGATACTCTGATATATATTTTCTATTTTTAAATTTATGATCATTTTATTTTTATGGTTCTATTTAATGGATTCTTGACTCTTATAATGTCTCACCCCATGTATATCTAATTTTATTCTAAAAATAAAATTTATAACTTGAAATATTCTTTGATTTATTTTCTAAGGATATCTCATGGGATTATGGAATTGTAAGATGTTCTAGTGGCATAATATAAATATGAAAAATAAATAATGATGTGCTTGCCTCCAGATATTTATGTTAAAAATGATCAAATAACATATGTAAAAGATATGTTTCATTCTAGTGTCTACCAATGGTTTCATTCTATATGAAACATGTTTCATGAAATATGGTGTGGTATTTAATAAATAATTAATTTTTGTGATTTCACTTGGTTTAAGAAATTATTTTTAACCTAAATACTTTCATTGGTTTGTTTAAAAGTATCATAGGGTTGTATTTAATATGAATAGGGGAATGTTGAATCTATATTGGTGTTGTTTCAACTAATTAGTTTTCTATTGTCTTCACTTTTTATCAATTTTGATTGTTAGGAAGTATAGGGGTCATTTCACTTCCCATATATTCCTTATAAACTCTCAAAAACAATTTAAAATATGCATTAATAAAAAAAATTTGTATCATTAATTTTGGGTTGATTATTCACCAGTAGATTGGAAGAATAAGTATTTGTAATCATTGATTTAGATATTTATATAATGTGGAGTTATTTTTATATATTTAATTAACAAAAACATAGATTCAATTACAAGTGATAATGGGTATTGTTTCTCCCTATGTCCCCTTAATTGTATAGGTCTTGGAAGATAGTTAAATGATTCTATTATTAATATATTATATCATCTATATAGACACTTTATCTTTGTAATACCTTGTGAATTTATCTAGAATGAGTTCTTTGTTTCTCTTCTTTTTTCATGATCCATGAATAAATTTTTAAAATTTGAGTGTACCAAATACTTATATTTACCATGGGAATACCATAAATGTACATTAAATATGGTAATTCTATAGGCTTATGTTTAGCATGGGAGTAAACTGAATATGGATGATTTATGGTTAAATTTGTCTTTGGGAAGTGATATAAGTACCTTTTACTATGAGACAACCATCTGTGTATGGTTTTATAGGATGTTACCCAATATCCTGCTATTAGGAAGACAACTAGCTAACCAAAAAATATTTTCATTCCACACCCCATCTTAATGATGTGGTAAAAATTTTATATGGATTTGGTTATGTTTCTTTTCATGGATATGATAAATACATGGTGATGTTTGGAATTTGGGTGAATGGAATAACATAAGATATTTGATCTTCTATTAACTAGGATAATAGAATTTGGTCTATTAGGGAAAATGTTATTGTTTTAGTTTGAGTTATTATATTTCTAGAGAGATACACACACAAATATATATATATATATACCTCATTTTTTGGGATCATGATGGTGTTTATTAATTGATAGATGTAGTAGAGTTATAATTTTCCATGAGATCTGATGCTTATTCATATTTTACAAACTTTACATGCATTTATTAGTATAATCTATTCACATTATCACCGTTAGAGTTTTTATAGCAGTAAGATTTTGAGTGTGTGTTTATTATTACCACTAATTATTAAATAATTTTTATAACCATTAAATATCAATTTTTAGTTTTGTAATGTGGAATAATATTGAATTATCATAGTGTTTATAGAATATTTCAGTATTAAGGTCATTATTTTTTTATTATTGAGGTATACTAAATAGTGATTTGGTCTTTCACACAATGGGGTTTGTAATTTGTTCCATGAGTTTTATTTTCATACATTTGAGATGTTTCTTAACATATATTCAATCTAATTTGAAAATGATCTTAATTTATTTTGGATATCATCAATATTATTTATTAGGATTTCGATTATATTTTTATTCCAATATCTATAAGGTAAATGAATTCAATTTTTTGAGTGTGTGTAGCTTTAATTCTATTATACATCCCATTAAAAATTTATGGAGGTCTTGTGGTGGAATACACATTCTCATCACTAACCAAAGGGGTTCTCAAAAGGGTAGGGCACATAAAAATAGCACTATGATTTGTAATTGGAGATTTTATAAAAATTAAATAAAAATTAAATTTTTTATTTTAAAAATATAAATTATATTTTTAAAATAATGTGTGTTATCATTTAAAAATATAATTGGAAATTTATTTTTTTCTGAAACCACTTATGGTGTTAATAAATTTTTGGAAAATCCTTTATATTGTTTTGGGGTGTGTGAGATTCCCTGAAATTGGTCAAATATTACAAAAATATAAGTGATAATCGATGCACCTTGGTTTTAAAATAATGATATGGGGATAACACATAATACTTTAAATATATATTTTTTATTAATTCACATCAAATATTTTACATTTTTTTCTGAAGTTGTACTCAAGGGGTTTAGATTGGTAGTAAAACTTGGGTGGATAAATATGATTTTATTTTGGGTAACTGAATCCATATGGTGGTTACCACTATAAGATGGGGTAATTTCAATAGGTTATTATTTTTCACCATAATGTAAGTGTTTATACACATCATAATTAACTTTTTGTTATGATTTTTTCTAGAAGAAAACTTAAAATTTATCGTAAAGAGTGTATGATCTTGCCTATTTTTGAATACTTTTTAATTTATAGGATAATCATGATAAAGAATGGTTTATTTATAATTTAATATATGAATGAAGATGAGTTCGATGAGAATAGTTACATTATTTAAATATAATGTATCACATATTCGATTGATATTTTTATATTTTATCATTTGGTTTGGTTCAAGTATGGGAGGGGTGTGATAAGAATATGTTAAAGAATAAAACAATAGGCCATATTATTCTTATCAAACATTATAAATTTGTGATTAGGTGAAATGATTATATTAACAGGGTTAAGGTAACTTAAAATTATTCAAGGTAGGAATGGTATAATGGGTGTAGATTTTTTCAATGTGCTCAGTTGATTGATTTAGTTAACATTATCTTGAACTCAATTTGTCACGACCCCCTCCCACCAAAGATGCCCCTCCTGAGCTGGCAATGCTGAAAGGGAGATAATGACCCCCGAGTCCCACCTCCAGTAGGTCCCAGGTTGGCGACTAGAACCAAGGGTATGAGTTTTCACAAATATGGGATGCATTACCCTTTTATTATTTTAAGATCAGGAAATAGTACAAGTCAACCACCAAAAAAAGGAAAAGAACAAGTGTATAAAAATAAACCCAAACCAAGATCGCATGCATGTTTAAACAATTTTATAACAAGGTGCAAGTACAAGAAAGCTCAAAGTACAATACCAAAAGAAACAAGAGTACAAAAACTGCAACAACTCCAACTGTCCGACTAGTGGGGTCTCGTACGGCCCTGGTAGTTCTCCTGGAAACCTAAAAGTAAACGTAGGGTGATCATACAAGTATACTCAGTAGGGAAGCCTAAATCTCTCATGCACAAGTGGGGAGACATCCTAATGTCCCGTGATAACAACAAAAGAAACCTAGAAAGGAAATCTATCCACCCAACCTCACCACCCACACTCTCCAAAAACACAATCACAACAGTTAGTAGTATATAAGAACAAGAGTACTGGGTACCCCGCACCATTTCCCAGTAGTTAGTTGCTCTTCCTAACGGCAAAAGTCCTGACGCTGCCACACTCTCCCCGTCCGCACACACCTGGGCCTCACAACCACGTATCCCGCTCACACACACCTGGGCCTCACAACCACGTATCCCACCCGCACACACCTGGGCCTCACAACCACGTATCTCACCCGCACACACCTGGGCCTCACAACCACGTATCCCGCCCGCACACACCTGGGCCTCATCCCGAAGATTCTTGGGAAACAGTAGAACCTGCCTGAATATTCTTGGGCTAAAACCATCCCAATTGAAACCTACCCGAAGAGTCTTATGTGTAAGGTCGCCTCAAGCCATCACAGCCTAGGGGAGAAGGAGCAGGAAGGAGCTAGTGACTAAGGGAAAACACCCTCTCCCATGAGATGGGAGTGTTCGGCACTAAGTGCTCAACATGGGTGGGGTGTGATAAAACACAAAAGATACATATATATATATATATGTATGTATACTAAACACACAGCCCAACCTATGGCTTCTAAATAGAGAAACTGAGCACATGCCTCGGCACTGCTACTACGAAGCATGCGTACAACAAACAACCCCAACCCCATTTAGGTTTTCACGTTTCATCATAAATTAGTTTATTTGGTTCCTTAACTACTGGGAAACTATCCACAGCCAACCATATCGATCGTTCGTAAAACATATCCCTGACATCCGCAAATCACGTTAGGAAAACACAAGCAACACAACCAAGTGCTTCTTATCAACCAACCAACCCATTGATTATTAATCTCGTTCCATTACCATGACCCACCATTCATTAACTCTTCCACTTTTTATTTATTATTCACAACCCATAGCCCATTCACATTCAACCCCATCCCTGCAGCCCCGCTGCGAACCAACATAACAACAACCGCACCGTACATCATCATCCCTTGATATAATTTATCACAGCCCCACTGCCCATCACCCACATAACATTCACACCATCCCACAACCAAGCCAACCATATCCCCATTACTCACCCGATCCAAAACAATCCACAAAACACCCCCATCACATGCCACGTTACCAAGCCAACACCCACATGTTCATTATTCCATTTTTGTTTAATCGGGGTGATCACACAAGGGTTCCAGATTTTAAACAGCCAACTTTATGTGATTAACCAAATTCCACATTCCACAAGGTTCCATCCACAAAAACAGTTTAAAAATATAGGGAAACATTTAATTGTGCAAGAAAAGTCCCCAAACGATCATGATTTTCAATAGGCAGAAGCTCATTCAATTCACAACATAATATCACAGGATATAAATAAAGTAACTGCATTCACAAACTTACCATCCCCGTTCTTTAACCATTTATTATCTTTATTTAAAGGTTCAACTATTTCTCATGAAAACAAGAGGATACCCACACTGCATGATGCACAATTTAGAGAGACAAAGGTAAGATCCCTACCTCAACAGGTTCTGATCACAATGCTCCCCCAGATCAAATTTAGAAGACGTCTGTCGGCGTCCATCACTTCCTTCGAGTCCCGGAAAAACCTACTCAGGTGGAAGTTGTAAAGGAAAGGCCGAAGGAAAGACAACGGATCCACTCTTAGAAGTTCTTCCTCGTCGTTACGATCCCATGGCCGCTGACGGATCGTAAATCAGAGCTCAGAGGAAGAATTTATGGAAGAAAGAGCCTTCGAGTCTCTTGGGAGAACTCTTCTCAGAGGAAAGGGGAGGATAAGGGTGAGTTGAAAAGGAGGAGGGGACCCCTCCTTTTATAGGCGAGAAAAGAAAAAGTACATGGCGTGTACTTTATGTTACACGACGTGTACTCGGTTATTTCACATGGTCTCCACGCGGCTTCCAACACGGCTCCACGGACGTTGACTGGTCAACACACAGTTTGAGGGTAACGCATACGCGGGGAGGGACTACACGGCGTGTAGTACTGGAAACACGGCGTGTACCCATTTATTTCACATGGCTCCAACATGGCACACGGCTGTTGACTGGTCAACACATGGTAACACGTACGCAGGGAGGGACTACATGGCGTGTAGTATTGGATACACGGCGTGTACCCATTTATTTCACACGGCAAAGACACAGCTCCAACACGGGGTATACCCGAAAAGGGGGTACACGGCGTGTACTCAAACTACACGGCGTGTAGTTTCAAAATTCTGGAAAGTGTGGGAAAATTCCATTTTACCCTCCAGAACACTTCGTGGCCTTATTTTTGACAAAGGAATGGGCCGGAGAGGTCTGGGCCATTACATTAGATACCTCTGAAAACATTCTCGTCCCCGAGAATTCAAAAACCAACCCAGAGGAACCCAACAAGATACCTCTTAGGGTTCTCGTTATAACAGGAACCCAACCAACAACCCTAATAATATGTGTTAGGAATTCCGTCTCCTATGTCGATATATTATCCACTTTAGGCGGCACTAACTCGCCTGCACGGGTTTAATCGCATCCTCATTAATGTGTCTCGATTAAGAATTGGGTCTTCCCACTTTCATACATTAGGATTTTTCAACTCGCACTACCCCCAACACCACACAACCAATACACTGCCTGAACACATGGTTTTGGGAAATTCCTTCTCTTATGTCGAGATATTATCTGCATTAGGTGGCACTAACTCGCCCGCACGGGTTCAATCACATCCGTATTAATGCCTCTCAATTAAGGGTCAGGTTTTTTCCTTTCCCCACACATCCGGACATGTTACACATTACCAGGGAACAAGGAAACAAAAGTTCTCACAATCGACAAGCCAAGAATTCCATATATCAAAGGTACATAGTATATAATCAACACAAAGCTTAGAAGAACAAGGGAAAACACAAGTCAAAACAACTCCGAGTACTGAGCGTGCATCTGGGTCTCTCGCTCCCAAGTTCTCTCCCCGAGGCTGCCATGCCTCCACAACACATGAACCAATGGAATGGTTCGTCCACGGAGCACCTTCTCTTTACGATCCTCAATTCTGACTGGTCGTTCCTCAAATGTCACGTCATCTCCCATATCTAACTCTCCCCAGTCGATAACGTGAGAGTCGTCGTGTAAGTACTGACGAAGCTGGGAGACGTGGAAGACATCGTGAACCTTCTCCAATTGAGGTGGCAAGGCCAGCTGATATGCCATCTCGCCGACTCACCTCAGCACCTCAAAAGGTCTGATGAACCTAGGTGAGAGCTTCCTCCCTTTCCCAAACCTCCACTACCCCCGTCAAGGGGAAACCTTCAAGAACACATGATCTCCAACCCCGAACTCCAAGGGACTCCTCCGACGATCAGCATAAGACTTCTATCGGTCCTGAGCCGCTTTCATCCTCTCATGTACAAGCTGGACTTTCTCTGTGGTGCTCTGCACTACCTCTGGCCCAAGAGAACCTGTCTCACAAACCTCTTCCCAACAAATGGGTGAACGACATGGCCTTCCATACAAAGCCTCAAATGGTGCCATTCCAATATTATAATGGAAGCTGTTGTTGTAGGCAAACTATACTAAAGGCAAGTGTCGTACCCATGATCCTCCGAAATCCAGAACGCATGCTCGCAGTATGTCCTCCAACGTCTAGATAGTCCGCTCTGTCTGCCCATCGGTCTGGGGGTGGAAAGCAGTGCTAAGGCGTAGCTGGGTGCCAAAATCATGATGTAACCCCCTCCAGACTTGTGAGGTAAACCGAGTATCCCGATCTGAGACGATGGTCTTTGGAACTCCATGAAAAAGCACCACCTCGTCTACGTACCTCTGTGCTAAGGTACTCACTGGGCCCGACTCCTTAATTGCTAAGAAGTGGTCTGATTTCGTCGGTTGATCCACCACTACTCAGATAGCATCATAACCACCCTGAGATCTGGGTAACCCTGTGACGAAATCCATTGAGATGTCATCCCACTTCCACTCGGGGACATCTAAAGAATGCAACAAACCACTGGGAACACGGTGTTCAACCTTCACTTGCTGACACACTAGGCATTTTTCCACAAACTCCACCACTGCCTGTTTCACCCCAGGCCACCAAAACTGTTCCCTCAGGCCTTGGTACATTTTTGAAACTCATGGATGTACCACCAAGGCTGAGTTATGGAACTCACAGAGAACTCCCTCACGCATTGTCTCCGGGACAAACAACCTTCCGTGGAAAAGAATCCGATGTCGGCTGTCCTCTGACCATCCTTCTGGAGCGTTCCCCTGATCAACACGATCCCACATCACTTCTGCCTCGGATTCCCCCCACTGAGACTCTTCCACCTGCTGCAACAAGGAGAACTGCACCATCATCTGAAACAAATAGCCTCTAACACCTTCTACCCTGGCATCCAAGTGCAAGGCATCCAACTCTCTCATCGCCTTCCAAGCATCAGTGGATTCCCGAACCACTTCCTTATGCGACTTCCTGCTCAGGGCATCAGCCACAACGTTGCCCTTAACTTCAGTGTAAGAGATCTCAAAGTCATAGTATTGGAGAAACTTGACCCATCTCCACTGTCGCAGGTTCAGGTCACACTGGGAGAAGATATAATGCAAGCTCTTGTGATCTGAGAAGACCACAAAGTGCTCCCCAAAGAGGTAATGTCGCCACAACTTCAGTGCGAACACTACTGCTGCAAGCTCTAGGTCATGGGTGTCATGGTTATGCTCGTGAGGGCGTAACTGCCTAGACCCATAACAGATCACTCCCTTCTTTTGCATCAGCACGCACCCCAGACCAAGGCCAGAAGCATCAAAAAACACCTCATAGAACAACCCTTCCTCTGACAACCTGAGTACGGGAGCACTGACTAACTTCTCCTTCAGGTAGTCGAAAGCCATATGGCATTGCTCGCTCCATAGGAAGACCTGGTTCTTCCTAGTCAAAGCTGTCAATGGAGAAACAACTCGAGAGAATTCTGAAACGAACCTCCGATAGTAACCTGTTAACCCCAGGAAACTACAAACTTCTACCACACTCTTGGGTGCTTCCCAAGAAACAACTCCCTCCACCTTCGACGGGTCCACTGACACTCTATGCTGAGACACTACGTGCCCAAGGAAGTGTACTTCTTGCGTAAAGAACCTACACTTCGACAATTTCCCATAAATATGGTGGTGTCGAAGGACTTCCAAGACTGCCCTGAGATGCTCAACGTGCCCCTCCTTTGATCTTGAGTAGATCAGGATGTCATCGATAAACACAACGACGAACCGGTCCATAAACTCTCGGAAGACAAAGTTCATAAGTCCCATGAACACAGCTGGTGCATTCGTAACTCCAAACGGCATCACTACAAACTCAAAGTTCCCATGCCTGCACCTGAAATTCGTCTTTGAGATGTCATTGTCTTTTACCCTCAGCTGATGATATCCAGACCGTATATCAATCTTGGAAAACCAACCATCTCCCCTCAGTTGGTCGAAGAGATCATCTATCCTTGGATGGGGGTAGCGGTTCTTGACCGTTACCTAGTTAAACCTTCGGTAGTCTATGCATAGCCTGAGACCACCATCTGCCTTCTTCACGAACAAAACTGGAGCACCCCATGGCGATACGTTGGGTCGAACAAAACCTTTCTCCATCATATCATCAATCTGAATCTGCAACTCCTGTTACTCTGAAGGTGTCATCCGATAAGGGGCCATCGAAATCGGACAGGCACCAGGCTGTAAGTCTATCCCGAACTCAATGTCACATCGGGGGGTAGAGTCACAACCTCCTCAGGAAAAATATTGAGGAACTCCCCAACAACCTTCGAGACATCCATCATCTCTATATCATCCGGAACCACTGATAACCCGCCTAACAAGGAAAGGAGAGGCTTCACAAGCCGGATTCCTACCTAATAGCTCCTCTCGCCAACAAAAGCTACACGCTACCCGTCCACTTCGGAGAACACGACTCTTCTCCGGAAGCAGTCGATAACGGAATTAACAGAAAACAACCATTCGATGCCTAGGATGATATCGTATGGCTGTATCTGTAACAGAAGAAGGTCCCCACTAGATTGATGTGGTCCCAACATCAGCCCACATCCCTGGAAAACACAAGATATGCTGGTCTGGACTCCAACTGGTGTACTTAGCACCAGTGGTACGGAAAGTCTCTCTACATCTAGTCCCAAAGCATGGGCTAGACCAGGTGCAACAAAGGAGTGTGAAGCTTCTGAATCGAACAAAGCAGAAACAAGAGTGCTGAACAAACAAATTGTACCTCGCAACACCTCTGGTCGTGCTGGAGATGTCAATTCTTATACATAAAACTTTCCACGCCCAGCTCCTCTGCCTATCTGATGTCATCCACCTCCCCGACCATGCCCTGGTTGAGGTCCCTGAGGAGCACCCTATGTTCGGCCTCCTCCTGCAAAGTCTGCCCTCGGAGGATCATGGTCCAGCTGCTGCTAGAAGGGCCTTGCCGGCAACTGGTGCTGCTGAGGTGGGCGTTGAACCTTCCCACCTCCACCGAACTGAGCTCGGGTCGGGCACCGACTCTGAACGTGCCTGAAACCTCCACAAGAAAAACACTTCTGTCCTGGGCTCGTGAAAAAGTTACGAGGACCCGAAGATCTGAACTGGAACTGGTGGGGCCTACTCCCCACTGGCCTGAACCTGGAAGGTCCCGTCGCAGGAGACCTGCTGCTGACTGCCTTCCCCATCGACGAGCCCAGCTGGATCCCCTCTCAAGGTGCACCTCACAGCGAGTGCATCCTCACTACAACCTCTGCCTTCTTCGGTACCTCCAAGTACGTCGGAAGGGTGAAGGGGGTGACAACATACTGGAGCGAAGGACGAAGTGCCTCCTCCAAACGTCTCGCCCGAGACTCCTCATCCGGAAAGAGATCCAGAGCAAAGTGCAAGAGATCCTTAAACTTGATCCCCAACTCTCATACCGACATACTCCCCTGCTGAAGGGAGAGTAACTCCTGCCACTTCTCCGCCTTGATCATGGAAGAAAGTAATTCCTCTCGGAATTCCTTCTCAAAGTCAGCCCATGGAACCTCTACCTCTATCCTCTCTCCGAGGTAGAGTGTCCACGACTGTCGCGCCGCACCTCTCAAATGACTGACTGCTAGGGGAACCCAATACTCCCTCGGAGCACGGATCAAGGTAAAAGCGATCCCTAGAACCTCAAGCCACCCCTCTGTCTCCGTATCTGAAGTAATACCCTCGTAATTCATGAGGGTCTACCGCTGAAAATAATGGAGATTCTTCTACCACTGGATATCTTCCTCCTCTCGTTCAATCCTCAACTGATCGACTACCTGAATCTGCTGGGCCTCGGCCATCTGAGCCACCCAGGGATGACGTCCAGGTGCCATAGCTGTACGGTAAATAGAGATCGCCTAAGCCCAAGTAGTAAGAAAATTTCTCAGGGTTTCATTTTATCATTTTATTTCAATTTCTTTCCCATAACACCAAAATCAAGTAAAACACAATCATGATGATGTATGTACCTTTCCTAGGGTCTCTACCCTACAATCAATATAGTCTCACTTGGTCATTAGGTAGGCTTAGAGTCCTTGCATCGAATCACGGGGGGCCCTAAAATCCCATGTCCTAGCCGGTCTTCCCTGGCCTATGTCACGCACCAAGATTAACTAACACTGTTGTCGTACCATCCCATGCAATCCTCACTATGCCTAACTCCAGACTCCATCCTATCTCTCAACCATCAGCTCTAATACCATTCTGTCACGACCCCCTCCCACCAAAGATGCCCCTCCTGAGCTGGCAATGGTGAAAGGGAGATAATGACCCCCAATTCCCGCCTCCAGTAGGCCTCGGGTTGGCGACTAGCACCAAGGGTATGAGTTTTCACAAATATGGGAGGCATTACCCTTTTATTATTTTAATATCGGGAAATAGGTTAAGTAAATCACCAAAAAAAAGGAAAAGAACAAGTGTATAGAAATAAACCCAAACCAAGACCACATGCATGTTTAAACAATTTTATAATAAGGTGCAAGTACAAGAAATCTCAAAGTACAATACCAAAAATAAACAATAGTACAGAAACTGTAACAACTCCAACTGTCCAACTAGTAGGGTCCCGTACGGCCCTAGTAGTCCTCCTGGAAACCTGAAAGTAAACGTAGGGTGATCATACAAGTATACTCAGTAGGGAAACCTAAAGCTCTCATGCACAAGTGGGGAGACATCCTAATGTCCCGTGAGAACAACAGAAGAAACCTAGCAAGGAAATCTATCCACCCAACCTCACCAGCCATACTCACCAAAAACAAAATCACAACAGGTAGTAGTATATAAGAACAAGAGTATTGGGTACCCCGCACCATTTCCCAGTAGTTAGCTGCTCTTCCTAATGGTGAACGTCCTGACACTGCCACACTCTCCCCGCCCGCACACACCTGGGCCTCACAACCGTGTATCCCGCCCGCACACACCTGGGCCTCACAACCACGTATCCCGCCCGCACACACCTGGGCCTCACAACCACGTATCCCACCCACACACACTTGGGCCTCATAACCACGTATCCCGCCCTCACACACCTAGGCCTCATCCCGAAGATTCTTGGGAAATAGTAGAACCTGCCCGAAGAGTCTTGGGATAAAACCATCCTAATCAAAACCTACCCAAAGAGTTTTCGGTGTAATTTTGCCTCAAGCCATCATAGCCTAGGGGAGAAGGAGCGGGAAGGAGCTAGTAACTAAGGGAAAACACCCTCTCCCATGATATGGGAGTGTTGGGAACTAAGTGATCAACATGGGTGGGTTGCGATAAAACACAAAAGATACAGATATATATATGTATACCAAACACACAGCCCAACCTATGGCTTCTAAACAGAGAAACTAAGAACATGCCTCGGCACTGCTACTAAGAAGCATGCGTACAACAAACAACCGCAACCCCATTTAGGTTTTCACGTTTCAGCAGAAATTAGTTTATTTAGTTCCTTAACTACTGGGCAATTATACATAGCCAACCACATCAATCGTTCGTAAAACATATCCCTGCCATCCACAAATCATGTTAGGAAAACACAAGCAACACAACCAAGTGCTTCTTATCAACCAACCAACCCATTGATTATTAATCATGTTCCAGTACCAAGACCCACCATTCATTAACTCTTCCACTTTTTACTTATTATTCACAACCCATAGCCCATTCACATTCAAACCCATCCCTGCAGCCCCGCTACCAACCGCCATAACCAAAACTGCACCCTGCATCATCATCCCTTGATACAATTTATCGCAGCCCTGCTGCCCGTCACCCACATAACATTCACACCATCCCACAACCAATACAACCGTATCCCCGCTGCTCACCTGATCCACAACAACCCACAAAACACCCCCATCACATGCCACGTTACCAAGCCAACACCCACATGTTCATTATTCCATTTTTGTTTAACCGGGGTGATCACACAAGGGTTACAGATTTTAAATAGCCAACTTTACGTGATTAACCAAATTCCACATTCCACAAGGTTCCATCCACAAAAACTGTCTAAAAAGATAGGGCAACATTTAATTGTGCAATCAAAGGCCCCCAACGACCGTGATTTTCAATAGGCATAAGCTCATTCAATTCACAACATAATATCATAGGATATAAATAATGTAACTGCATTCACAAACTTCCCATCCCTATTCTTTAACCAGTTATTATCTTTATTTAAAGGTTCAACTTTTTCTCATGAAAACAATAGGATAACCACCCCGCATGATGCAAAATTTAGAGATACGAAGGTAAGATCCCTACCTCAACAGGTTCTGATCACAACGCTCCCCCAGATCAACTTTAGAAGACATCTGTCGGCGTCTGTCACTTCCATCGAGTCCTGGAAGAACCTCCTCGGGTGGAAGTTGGAATGTAAAAGCCAAAGTAAAGACAACAGATCCAAGCTTAGAAGTTCCTCCTCATTGTTACGATCTCGTGGCTGCTGACGGATCGTAAATCGGAGCTCGGACGAAGAAGTTATGGAAGAAAGAGCCTCTGAGTCTCTTGGGAGAACTCTGCTCAGAGGAAAGGGGAGGAGAGGGGTGATTTGGAAAGGAGGAGGTGACCCCTCCTTTTATAGGCAAGAAAATCAAGAGTACATGGTGTGTACTTTATGGTACACGGCGTGTACTCGGATATTTCACACGGTCTCTTCGCGGCTTCCAACATGGCTCGGTGGCCGTTGACTGGTCAACACACAGTTTGAGGGTAAGGCATATGCGGGGAGGGACTACACGGTGTGTAGTAATGGATACACGGCGTGTACCCATTTATTTCACACGGCTCCAACACGGTACACGGTCGTTGACTGGTCAACACACGGTAACGCGTATGCTGGGAGGGACTACACGGAGTGTAATATTGGATACATGGCGTGTACCTATTTATTTCACACAGCAAAGACACGGCTCCAACACGGGGTATACCCGGCAAGGGGGTACATGGCGTGTACTCAAACAACACGGCGTGTAGTTTCAAAATTCTGGAAAGTGTGGGAAAAGTCCATTTTACCCTCTAGAACACTTCGTGGCCTTCTTTTTGACAAAGTAATGGGTCGGAGAGGTCCGGGCCATTACACAATTTGTTTTAAATTAAACCTATAAACTTGTGATATGGGTCATTATATTGAGTTATAATTGGTTTTATGGTAATTTACCATATATTTTTGTACATATATGTATAATATGGTTTATCAGGGACTTTCAAAGTAAAATTATTGAAATTTGACATTAAATGAGTGTTTTTTTATGTGTAACATTTTTAGTATTGTGGTGTGGTTAACTTGAATTATTTGGGAAATGATGTAGGGTATGGGGTTTTTAGTTCAAGTTATCATCCATGATTTATCTATAGTTTCACAAACCATGTTAACCTTTAAATACACTTTTGTTTTTTATCTATAACATAATTTATATTGGTTTTAGTTATTTGGGTGATTTATTTTTAATATTTTAAGGAAATTATTAAGTATGGGGATGTTTGGGATCCTTATATGGATTAGTAAAGGGTATAATATACTCTCATGATTCATATGTTATTTTTAGGTGAAATATTTGTTATGTTGATTCATGATTATGTTTTGATGTGATAAATACCTGTTAAAATAACATTTAATAACATCCAATCTATAGGTGGAGAATGTATCATGTGATAGTTATGATATCGTTAGAGGTGAGGCTTATTTTATTTATCCTAGGATCACTAATGGAAAAAATATGATTTTTTTCATTTATTGATCCTATTTACATAATTTTCTATGTAAAAATAGGGTATTTCTTTCATCTTATAGAGGTTATATATATAAACTTTCACTTAGATGGAGATTCTTGATGTTATTTCCATATTTCTTATATTTAAATCAATTTTAAATAAGCTCATGGGTAACCATTATTTTCATATATATTTTATTTACCTTCTTGTGATATTTACTAATTGTTGGATTCTATTAGAGGATTGGACTTCAGAGACCGATGTTAGTATTTAGGGGTGAGGTAAGTTAACCATCTTGGGAACTTTCCTATGTGTTATCACATAACCCTTGTGAATTGTTTTTATGTTGGAGTTGGTTCCCTAGAAACCATCTTCTTTGTACTTTATGATAAACCTGTATTCATTGAATTAATATTAATAAACTCCTTATCACATCATAATTGTTCTTCTGCCTGACATCATATGTGATAATGTCCAAAGAATAGTTGTTTCACTAAAAGGATATAGAGGATCCATGCTATGATGAGATCCCAGAAGTTCCCCAACACTATTATTGAATATATGTTCTATGGATGGATGATATCATTTAAAGGCATAAAAATTATACAGACTATTAGGGTTGGGGACTCATGAAACTTTGAGGTACATTCTCACGGTGTTCAGCCTTGGTAATATCTAGGAGGATATTATGAGAACAAGACCCATCAATAAGAAATCCACATTCATAAGTGTCATTGGATGTTCTGATCTTAAAACATGTGCATTAGTCCTTATACATTAATATTATTATTAATGGGTATTATGACTCATGCAATTAGATGTATTGATTAAAACCTTGATGACAGATGTTCGTGTAAAGGTAGGATATGTTGGGTGAATCACGAGTAATACTGCATTAATGAATAATGCAATAAAGTATTTTTTACTTCTATGGATGTCGATATCTCAACCCCTTTGATGGAAATGATATATCCTAACTAAATCCTTGTCCATGGTGTTCTCTAGGAATTTTCAATTCCAGGAAGTCAAAGAATAAGAAATTGAGAACATGGGTTGATAGAACTTGCATGAAACCCAACAGATTAGAGATATAGGAACAAAGGGATTATATTACATAGTATTTGTTCGTATAAGGTGACATGTATTTGTGACTTCAACTTCTTTCTTTTTGGTACCTTGACCCATTGCTATATAGTAATCTTGGACTTTAGGAAATCCCGCCTAATGCCAATGAGAAAGAGGCCTAGAGGGTCACACACTAAGTGTAGTTGGTATCTCAGTTAAATAATTTATTATTTAACAAGTTGAATAAATATTATTCCGAATTGTGGTTTAAAAATTATTCAAGTATGCTTGATCTCATTTATTTTGTCACAAGTTATTTGTGAGAATATATAAAGACAGAATATTTATTTATTGATGAATAATGTATTTATATTTATTTAATAAACAAATAGTCATTATTCAAGGCCTAGTAAATATTGAGTAGGATTGATGGACCAAGTTATTGGTCTACTGAGAAATAATATTAAATATTATTTGGTTAAATAATATTTAAATATAACAAGAAAGTTAAGAACATGTCATGGAAATAATAGCATTTAAATTATTATTTGACATGGGGTTTCATATGGAATAATAAAATAAGTAATAGTATGTGTGCTAATTATTTATTATTAACTAGTGAATTAAATTTCCTATTATGTTATTATTCTCTAATTAGAAAAGGGGCCATTCCCCTGGCTAACCAATAGTTGTGTGCACAATATCCTTGGAGAAAATCTCTCGAGCTTAAGGAACTCTTCCCTCTCTAAAAACACTCTCCCAAGAATAAGACAGATCCTCCTCCACTGAATCGAGGAGAATTATTTGGAAGCAATTCTCAAGGTGATCAAAGGCAGACATTGCAAGTGAAAGTATCTTCCGTAATAGCACCCAGAGACTCCTTCAGTGACATCAGGAGATATGTGGAGCATATGTGGATCATTACTAGAGGAATCCAATCCTTGGAATCTACATCACAATAAAGTCTCACCTCAGACCTGTGGTTAAACACATAAATGAAGAAAGAATATTCTTAGAGGTAATTATTTAGTTTAATATAATTAATTATAAACAAAATGTATTGATCCTATATTCTCAGTTTTGGGTTGTCTCCTTTGTCTTTTATCTTTGATTCAATTCTATGGATACTAGCGTTTATCATCATATTGATCTCATATTAATCATCAATCATGGAAATTTAAAAATTTGGTTACACACCCATCATGCAATTTTGTTATGCCCAGAACCTGCAAGTGGTATCATAGGGGGTCATGTTTTTATTTATAATTATTTTAATATGTTTTTCATGATTTATTCTTTAATAATTTAGTTTTTTCATTCATGTTTAATCATTATTGTAATCCGAATTTTGATATATCTTCTTCCTCTTTCATTTCTCACAGATCTAATAGAAACGAATAATTTTATGATTAAAATAAAATCGAGGATCTCATCAAGAGGTGCCGATGCTTTTTTCCAAGTAACGTGATAGTAAACACCTGGTATTCAAAGTTACATGTCGTGTATTCAGAGTTACACACCATGTAATCTCCCATAAAGGACGTGTAATTCGGATCACACACTGTGTAGTTATGTTCACCACATTAGGATTAATTTGAAAATTACTTCATCCATGTACATTGATGACACATGGTGTAGTTAATTCTTACATCGCATGTTGACCAAGAAATACTAGCACACAGTCAGCTAGAATACATGCTATGTGTCCCATTGGACACGGCATGTAGTCCCTTCAGGTTAAGGTCAAGTCGTGTATCCCGTACACGACTTTCCTGGCTGGTGACCATGTAACATGGAGTCTAAAAGGTATTTGGACCACTGGACATACCGTATACTCTAAATATTTCTGAATTACACCTCATACGCTGTTTCCCTAGGCATATACTTCTGATGGACGGTGAGGAGGGTACACGCTGTGTAGTCAGATCTACATACCGTGTACTTTTTCTAGATTATGAAAATTTAAAAATTTGTTATTATAATATGTAACCCTTGATACATGTACCTTCATGTGGGCGTAAAGCTGAGATATAACATGTGATATGTGTTTAATATATATATATATGTGTGTGTGTGTGTTTAATTAACATCTACATAATGTTCAAAGATATGTACATCATGTATGAGTTGTATTACAATTATAATTCTGTGTACATGCTACATGTCACAAAGAATAAATTTTATACAAGTATAATACAATTTAGGTAGTTTTGGATGGGTATTCACTAAGTTTCCTTCAAGGTACAATTTATGTACAAGGTTATGGATGAGAATATTAAGAAAATTCAAGAAAAGGACTAAGATAAAAAATGATTGATTGATTAAATATAATGATTAATCGATTCGAGCATAATTTATCATAATAAGAATGATTAAATAATTGAATGATAATTTTTTAAAATGTTTAATTTGTTTCATGTATGTGGATGATCATGATCTCGACCAGACCTTTGTATGTTATTGGTTCCCTTTTCATTTATTTATTAAATTAAAATTGTTGGCATGCATGCCTTCTCCTCATTAATATGTTGGGCCTATCTTCCCGTGGTTTCTTTTATTTAAACACCTTTTACCCCTCACCTATGTGTGAGTTAAAATCATATGTAATGGATGGAGATCCCAAGATAGTAAAGGTAGTTCAAGTTAAGAGCTCAAGAGAAACTAATCCCAAGAGATACAAAGGTGGGTAGGTGGAAAGATATAAACACAAACCTTAAATGGTTCAAGGTTTTTATCCCCTAGGTCAGGGTTAGTTTATCAACCATTAAATAAACTAACCAATAGTAATGATCATGATCATACCCTTTATTTATTTATGTTAGTTTCATGGTTATTCATTATGGATGTTTGATTCGATCACATAATTAATGAACTAACAAGCATACAAGATGAAACTAAAATAAAATGGATTATGTGTAAATATTATCTATACATGGTTAATCACTTAATTATATCCCAATTAATATTAACAAGTATGTGAAAAGATAATAAGTGGAAATTTTCTCATAAAGGATAAAATCCCACAATTAAATATTAAGTTGGTATAACCTTCCATTACTTCGGTTATAATCAAACCATAGTTCAAAGTTCTTGACCAACCCTAGTTGGGGTACTTTCAATTATCAAGGAATTATAATTTGATGCTTTTGGTTGAATACAATTAATTTATATCAAGGGTTGACTGTCCTAGTAGGACTAGGTATAACTGAGAGGAAAGGGTTGAGGAAATCCAGAATTAAGGATTTTAGAATTGGGGAGTCCACTCAACAACTCAAGGAGTTGTGAGTTAATGCAGTTGGCATTTGGAATGTTTACCTAAAACTATTCAATTTTCTTGACCAACCCTAGTTGGGGTAATTAAAATGATAATATGGATCCTTTCCACTATAATGTCAAAGAAATAGGATATTCTAAAGCCAATGGTGAGGGCTATTGGATTTCGAAAAAATAGTGGAAGACTAATATATATAATTATTTAATTGTTTGAATTTATCAAGATAAATTACTAAAACTATGTTCATCTTAATTGGTAGAAACATCAATCAAAATGACATCAAACATATCATTTTGATCCATACTCTAAAAGTAAAACCTTCTCACTAGTATTAATTACTAGGAGTGGCAAAGGCACCTTCGGGTTATCCTTCTCCATGAGAGGAAACTTTATGTGCTGGAAGAGACTTTACCAGTTGTTCTAGGAAATGAGGTGAGTGATGAGGAAATCTCTATGTATGAGAAACATATGAATGATTCTATGGACTTTCACTGTCTCATTCTATCATCCATGACCAATAATCTATTGATGAAACATGAGGAAATGGATGCTTATAGCATGATGTCTCACCTTCAGTATCTCTATAAAGAGAAGGCAGGATAGGAGAGATATGAAATCTCCAATGCATTGTTAACTATAATGATTGGAGATTTTGTGCCAACTAGACCAAATGTACTTAATATTATTGTCTACATTGAGTGTCTTGAAATCTTAGGGATTAAATTTCTAGATGAGTTTCATATAGATCTCATACTATCATCACTACCCAAGGCCATCTCTAGATTTATAATAAATTATAATATGATTAATAATGATAAGATATTATTGGAACTTTTGAACCTAATTCTCCAAGTGGATAAGGACATGGGGTGTGAAAAACCCATAGTCCTTATGGTGAATAGGAAGAGGAAGGACAAGGAAAAGAGACCTAAGATTTATAAATAGTCTAAAGCTCTTGAGCACCGTCCGACCAAGAAGAACAAGATCCAAATTCAGGGAAAGGAAAAGGAATCAGTATGATTTACATGTGGTAATTCATGCCACTAGAAGAGGAATTGCACCTAGAGGAAAGGGGATTCCAAAGGTGTGTTCATTATTGAGAGCAATATTTCCATTTCTACATATTGGGTATTAGATAGACCTTGTGGTTCTCACATCTATATTCAAATTTAGGAACCAAGTAGATTTTGGAAAATTGATAGAGGAGAGGTGCATCTGGGAGCTGATAATGGTTTGAGGTGGGATGCTCTTTCTATTGGTGACTACCACCTCTCATTGCCGACCGGGATGATTTTGGTTTTACATGATTGTTATTATGGACTAAGTGTTACCAATAATATAATTTTTGTAATGAGTTTAGATAAATATGGATTAATTTTCATGTTTGGAAATAACTTCTATAATATCAACATATGTTATAGTATGGCTCATTTAAATAATGGTCTATATGTATTAAATTATGAGAACCAAGTGTTGTAAATTGATAACGAACCAAGTTCACATAACTCATGAAACACTCAGTTGTGGCATCACCATCTCGGTCATGTAAACAAGAAGCATTTGAAAAATCTTTGTCAAGATAGTTATTTAGACTCTTCTAAGATAAAACCACTTGATAGATGTCATGCTTGTTTACAAGGGAAAATGACCAAACCACCATTTGGTGGATAGGGTGAAAGGGAGATAGAGGTTCTAGGATTGGTACACACTGATGTGTGTGGACCAATTCTAATAGAAGTAAGAGGTGGATATTCTTACTTCATTATTTTTACTGATGACTTGAGTATATAATGCAATGTCTAATTAATGAGGTATAAGTATGAGTCTTTTGAGAAATTCAAGGAGTCCAAGAATGAAGTAGATAATCAGTTTTGTAAGAAGATAAAGAAGCTTCGATTGGATTGAGGTGAATAATATATTAACCAAGAGTTCATCGACTGTTTATGAGAGTCTTGGATTCTATCTCAACTCACTCCACCTTATACACCATAGTGGAATGGTGTTAGTGAAAGGAAGAATTGTACCTTATTATACATGGTAATGTTGATGATGAGTCATAAAAATCTTCTATTATCCTGTTGGGGGTATGAATTTAAAACTACATCTTACACATTAAACCAAGTAGCAACTAAGGAAAAAAATGGGATTCCCTTTGATCAATGGAGTGGAAGGAAACCCACTTTATCGCATACATTTGTATTTGGGTGTGAGGTATTTGTTAAGGATTTCTCAAGAAACAATCTAGAACCCTCAGGCACAATGTTTATCTTTATAGGGTATCCCAAAGAAAATATGGATACAACCTATAAAACATATCGTATAAGAAAGTGATTATTTCTAGATAGTTTGTATCTCTTGAGAGGGAGAACATCCTCAAAATTGATAGTTGGAGTATGATTGAATTTAAAGAAGTTAATGCTCTAGATACACAGGAGTTGATACAGGAACAAGTTCCATTGGTCCCCGTGGAAGAGGTTGTTTCTAAAACACAAGTACTACGTAGGAGTACAAGAGAGTTAAGGGAACTAGAGAGATATGGTTTTCTTGTCACTGAGGATGGTGACTCATTATTGTTGGATAATGATTAACTATTCTCATAAAATGAGAGATTAGAGAGATCAAAAGATTCAAGATGGATTTAATCTATGAATTATGAGATGGAATTCATGTATCAGAACCAAGTATGGGTTGCAGTCGATGTGATAATTGATGTAAAGCCTCTTGGGTGTAAATGGGTATTCAAGAATAAATTGGACATGAAATGTCAAGTTAGTGCCTATAAATCAAGGCTAGTTGCTAAATGTTTTGAACAACATCAAGGAATTAACTATGATGAAACACTTTCTCTATATTCCATGTTTAAATCCATAAGAATCATACTTTCTATAGCAGCTTTCCATGACTATGAGATTTGGCAGATGGATTTCAAAACTTCATTCCTTAATAGAAATCTTTAGGGAGATGTCTATATGACAAAAACATAAGGGTTTTTTATACCAATTGATGATAAAAGGATATGTAAGTTTCTGAGAGCTATTTATGGATTAAAGAAAGAACCTAGGTCAGGGAAAATTCAATTTTATGAAACAATAAGAGAATTTGGCTTCATTAAGAATGAATGTGATCCATGTGTTTACAATAGGTGTATTTTGAATGCGGCCATTATCCTAGTTGTTTATGTTGGAAACATATTTCTTATTAGAAACAAAATACCGGTATTTCAATCAGTCAAGGACTGGTTGAACAAGTGATTATCCATGAAAAACATAAAAGAAGCTGCCTAAATTCTAGAGATCAAGATCATTCGTGATAGATCCAAGAGGATACATAGACTAATTAGAAGTACATACATTGACCAGATACTAAAGATATTTAGTATAGAACAATCCAAGAGCGTATTGGTTCTAGTGTCATGTGGTATACATATTTCCTAGAAAATGTGTCCCCAAACAAAACATGAGAAATATAGGATGAGTAATACTCCATATGCTTCAGTGATAGGATATATCATATATTCTATGTTATGTACCATACTTGATGTTTCTTATGCACTGATCATGATAGGAAGATATCAAGAAGATACTATAGAACAGCATTATACTATTTTCAATACTATCCTTAAGTATCTGAGAAGAACTAAGGATATGTTTCTAGTGTATGGAGAAGATGAGGAGATTTTCATTAGAGGGTAGGATAATTCTGGTTTTTAGACAGATCAGAATGATCTGAAGTCACAATCAAGATATGTTTTCTGTCTCAACAAAAGATTTCTGAACTGGAAGAGCTCAAAACAGCCAGTTGTCACTGATTCTACAACAGAGTCTAAATATATAGCATCTTCTAATGCAGTCACAGAATCTATCTAGATTCTAAACATTGTCCAGTAGCTTGATGTGGTACCTATTAGTAAGTATCTCATTACATTTTATTGTGATAATACAGTAGTTGTGGCTCTTGAAAGGGATCTAAGGACACATCAACGGGAAAATCACATACTCTGAAAGTATCACCTATTGAGGTATTTCTATCAAAGGGGTGATGTTTCAGTGAGTAGAGTGTCCATGGAAAAGAACATGTCATACCCCTTAAGTAAAGTCCAATCTCAGAAGAAGTAAGAATATCATGTGAGAGAGCAGTTGGTTCTAGTAAAAGTGGGAGTCTATTGGACTCGGTGTCCTAGAAACCAATTTATTTGTACTTTATGATAAACCTGTATTCATTGGATGAACATTAATAAACTCTTTATCAGATCATGATTGTTCTTATATATGACATAGTATATGATAATGTTTTAAGAATAGTTATCACACTAAAAGGTCATGGTGGATCCCTACTATGATGAGAACTAGAAAGTTCCATGATGCTATTCTTGGATATATGTTCTATGGATGGATGATATCATTTTAAGGGACACAAATGATATTGGATATCAGGGTTGGGGACTCATGAAAATTTTCAACACCTTCTCATGGGGTTAACCCTTGGTAATATTCAAGAGGATATTAGGAGAAAAAGACCCACCATTAGGAAATCCATAATCATGAGTGTAATTGGATGTTCCTTTCTGTGGATGTGTGTATTGGTCCTTACACTTTAATAATATTATAAAAGTGTATTATGACTCAGGAACTTAGATATATTGATGAAAATTGTGATGATAGATGTTCTCAATGAGGTGGGATATGTTGGGTGTGTCATGAGTAATACTGCATTAATGAATAATATGAGAAAGTATTTTCCACTTATAAGGAATTATATATCTTAGGCCCTTTGATGTGAATGATATAGCCTATATAAATCCATTTCCATGGTGTTCTATAGGAAAGTTAAATTCTGGGAAGTAAAAGAATGAGAAATCGATCAAATGGGTTGATGGAACTTTCATGCAACCCGCTTAATTAGAGATATTGGGATAAATGGATTATATTTTATGCTAAGCATTCATATGAGGTGACATGTTTTTACAACATCAACTTCTTTATCTTGGGTCCGTTGACCCATTTCTAGACTGTATTCTTGGACTATAGGCAAGCCCACCTAATGCCAACGAGAAAGAGTCCTAGAGGGTCACACAATAAGTGTATCAAGTATCTCAGTTAAATAATTTATTATTTAACATGTTGAATAAATATTATTCTCATTTGTGGTTTAATAATTATTCAAGTATGCCTCATCGCATTTATTTTTTCGGTAGTTATTCAAGAGAATATATTGTGGATGTAATATCTATTTATCAGTGGATAATGCAGTTATATTTATTTAATAAATAAATA
Organism: Viscum album; assembly: GCA_963277665.1. Classification (NCBI taxonomy): domain Eukaryota; kingdom Viridiplantae; phylum Streptophyta; class Magnoliopsida; order Santalales; family Viscaceae; genus Viscum; species Viscum album. Next base: position 46,687,352 of record OY728143.1, on the reverse strand, counting down.
TTCATTATTCAAGGCCCCGTAAATATTGAGGAAGATTGGAAGACCAATTTATGGGTTCGGTGAGAAATAATATTTAAATATAACGTGGAAGTTAAGCGCATGTCATGGAAATAGTAGCATTGTTAATATTATTTCACATGGGGTTTTACATGGAATAATAAAATAAGTAATATCACTTGTGATAATTATTTAATATTACCTGGTGAACTAAATTCCCCGTGATTTTATTATTCTCTAATTAGCAAAGGGATTCATTCCATTGGCTTACCAATGTTTGTGTGCACAACATCCTTGGAGAAAAGCTCTCGACCCTAGAGAACTCTTCCATCTCTAAGAATGATCTCAAGAAAGAGTGTGATCATCCTCCACTGAATCGAGGAGAATGCTTCAAAAGTGATTATCAAGGCAATCAAAGACAAAATCGCAAGCAAAAAGATCTTCCACACTTGTAACTATGGACTCCTTTAGTTATGTTCAGAGATACGTGGAGCATGTGTGTATCACCGCCAGAGAAATCGTATTCTTGGATTCTACATTGCAACGAAGTCGCACCTTAGAATCATTCTTGAACGCATCAACAAAGAAAGAATCACCTTGTAGGTAATTCTTTAATTTAATTAAATTAATTATAAACAAAATATGTTGATCCTCTCTTATCAGTTCTGGATTCTATCCTTTTTCTTTTTTCTTTGATTCAATTCTGTTAATACCGGCACTTCTCACTGTATTGATCTGGGAATAATCATTCATCATGAAAATTTTTAAAGTTGGGAACACACTCATCCTGATCTTCCATTGTGGCCAGAACCTAAATTTTAATGATAGTTCATTTAGATTTTATATTTACTTTGGGTGTATGTGTTATATAAAAAATATAAACATGGAGCTTGTAGTTTATTTATTTCATGATTTTGAATTACTTTTTATTAAATTATTTTTTATTTTTTATTAATATATCACTATATGAATATTAAATTGTTGGGTATGTTGAGATTCACTCTCCCCAAACATTTTCAATGAAACTAATTTTATACCATCCAATTTATAGAATTATATATGATAAGGGAATCCTACTATATTCATGGACTCTCCCCCTACTCATGCACATGGTATGGTCCTCAATATGTAAATGTTGTCCCTATGTATTGCTCTGGTTGAAAATATAAATCCTATAAATTTGTTATAAATAATTAAAAGTGGTGTTATGGAATTCAACAGATCATTTAGAGTATGTTTAAGTTATGTTAAAGTGTAATTTATGTTAAATTTTCATATTTATAAAATAATATGTAATGATTATAATTTCATTTATCATTTTTGTATGCACTATTTTATGGTTTTTTATATACATATACTAATGAATTTCATATGTTTGGTGGTTTATATAGTGAGATTCATGGGTGTGAACTAGAAACTTATTTTATTATTTTTTCTCATAGGATAAATTGTGAAATTTATAGATAGTTCATGTCTAATTTTTAGTAAGTTCTTTCATCACTTATCGTTCATTGGTTTATTGATGGAAAGAATTACTCAGTGATATATTATACACATTCCTCTTTAATTTAGCCTCAGATGATCAAGGAATATATAAGAGGTCATTGATGTTCCTACTCGAGATCTAGAAACACAATTAATGGTATTACAATCATCGATGCATGCTACTAAAAATATTATATTTTAAGGTTTTATTATTATTTCATGTATCATTTTGGTTGAATTTGATATAACATAAATGTAATTAAATTTAACATTATTTCTCCACAAAAAATAAAAAAACATCCCTCTCTCTTACCGATAAATACTCACATCAACAATAAAAACTCTTAAGTATATTATTTGTATATATCATTAATTTTTCACCATAAAGTTCATCAAACCACTACTTCTCCAAATTATAAAATCTCATAAATTTTGAAAGGTATTTTCTTGAAGTAAAGATAAAAAAGTAAATGAGGGATTGGTAAAGTTATTCCCATATTTTATTTTCATTTATAAATTGTAAATTTTAAAAATTATAATTACTTTAAATTAAATAAATTATTTGCAAGTATTTATTACTTGTTTATATATGTACAGGGTAAATGTTAATTTAATTTGTTAATATGTTTTATTAAAACTTTTTATAAGGAGATAGTGATAAAGTTATTTACTAAAAAATCCACATACCTTTGAGTGGAAACCTCTTGAAGTAGTAATCTATAAAATATTATAATATGGTTACCAAGTTAAGTAAAATATTTAGTGAAATGTGTATTTTAACTCATTTGTTTTTCATAGGATATTATGATTTTAATACTTTTCATTTTGAATAGTAAGTAATTAATCACTATAACCTTTCCATTGTTCCCTTTATTTCTTCATAATTTATAAAATTTATTATGGTTACAATAATATAATTTTAAATAAAGTGAATTAATTTATTTTATGGCATTTCTTTGAATGGATATTTACAAATATAGTTTTTAGTTTCATATATTAATTTTTTCACCATGATAACTATTTGGTTTAATGTTATATATTTACATTATAAAATCATGAACAAATTTTTTTATTATTTAAATTTATGCTTAATGAAATATGTAAGTTATAAGCACAAAATTATATACCCTTTAAAAGTTTTGAATTATGATTTATTATTTGAGATACTAAAATCTTGGCTTTAACCATTGGTGTTTTATACTATTAAATATTATCTTGATATATATCCTTAATCACTTTATTTATTTGATTCTATTATGGGAAATTTTATGTGATCTAAAATCATTTTCAAATATATATAAATTATACCTATGTGATTTTTTGATAAAATTATAGATGATTCAAAAAAATTAACATCATAAATGATAGATGATGGGTATATCTAATAATGATATTTTTTTTCCAGTGATGAACACCCACATCTATTAAACCCAAAACATTTATCATGATCTTAGAAATAATCCACATCTCTATGTGCATCCTAAAATAAGTTAAATCATTAATAGTTAATTTTTATTATTGTTAGCTGGAAATAAAATTTTATTACATAATATTGATGAATCCAAAATAATTAAAATGATGTATGATTAGAAAGGTTTTGGGGGAAAGGGTCTATCAATAACATTTATAATGAATCATTCATGTATGAACAACCCTTTTATGGGTGTTAAATTATTTTAAAATATAAAAAATTTAATGAGTATTTTTTATTAAATTAATTTCATGGTAAATTTTATTTATATTTAACATATATAATTTTTAATGAATATAATATTTCATAATATATGTGTGTTTATGTTGTTAATAAATATTATTAATTAGTTTAAAACATATTCATATTATCTTTAATTAAATATCACAAATTTAAAAAGAAATAAAAAATTTCATAAGCATTATATTTTCATTTTTCATGTTGTGTTTAAATATTATATAATTATATATCATTCCTATTTAAATAAATTATTAAATATTAAAAAAATAAACAAAATAAAATCATTAATTATACTTTTATAAAAATAAAGATAGTTAATATAAATTTATAAATTTATTTTTGTGTATATTCATATAATTTTATGGAATTGAAAGTAATTTAAATTCTTATTTATAATTATAAGCAATGAGTTTCACTAAGAAATACATCATTACCACATATGATACAAAATGTCTTTAGTGTGATCAAATATCCCATGTGTGATCATAAAATTATTCCTTTTATCCATGAAAACATATCTAAGAACAATACATGTATATTTTCAATCAATAGTATCTCATATCATGATTCATTTATCTCATAAGTATAACAGAATATATATTTTAAAATATCTAATAAATGTATTCAGGAATGATCATAGTTTTTATTATTCTTACTCAATAGAAGGTCATAACTCTAAACTAATAAACTATGATTGATCATAAAACTCATACTACAATTACACTGACCTTAATGGAATGGTATAATTTACAGGGGATGAGTACTACTAAAAAACTATAAAAAATAGAGGGTATGATTTAGCATTCATGTATATAAATAATAATTTTGTATTTAAATAAATAACATAAAAATAAAAATTAAATAACTATTAAATGAGTAATAAAAAAGTTACCCTTCAATATTCTATGAATTATATAAAAACCATTTGAAACCTCTTGAGATAATAAAATGGAGATTTAAGTAGATATATATCTTATTGTATCACCAATAACTAAATAAATAAAAATATATAAACTCAAAATAATTATCTTATCTATATTATGGACCATTTAGGTTAACTTTCATGTTATCACTGGAATAAATTATTGATTCTCAAAAAGAAATTAAACATATATTAAGGATTAAGATGAGGGAATTTTCATTTGACGATCATGTGGTCATGAAAAACCAGAGTTTTGTAAGAACATTTTTAAAGTCTTTATGCAAACCAAATATTGAGTGATCATGAAACTAGATGTTGTGTAAACACCCCATGGTGATATTTTCACAGTACATAGACCTATTGATACCTTTATATTTCCATTTGGTGGATTTTTTTGATAATTTATAGAATAGGAATCCCATTGTGTGAAACTTCACCATCCACGAACTACACAACCTCTTCAATATCCACAGACTCCTACAAGTGAGGGAACTTCTGTGAATTTCCTCACATGATCTGTTAAATGTATTTTTAATGATTGATATTTGATTGTGAAACCCCCTATTAGTGAAGAAATATTATAATGAAATACATGTTTATTCATGAAACTTATGTTTTTTTAACCATTTTTTCATGCATCCATTTACATGCCCCACTCATGTAGATTAATTTCTAAAATAACGGTGACATATTGGAAATATTCTCAACCAAAATTTGATTATTCACACAAGTTTTCACCCAAACATAGATAATTCTTTCAACAAATTTTGCACAACCTAGTTGGTTTCCACCTCAGATATATACCTTTACATTAGAAATGGGATAATAAACATTCATTTAATCCCCAAACATATCCTTTCTGATTCTAGGTAGTGTGGACACAATACCACATCTGTTCTTTCTTCTTCTAAGCATCCCATGTCCACTCCACATTCATCCCCTTATTTTAAATTATTCAAAAAAACAATCATCCTTGTCACATGATATTAAACTGAATGGACTGATCTGGTCACATGACCCTAAAAAACAACTCAAACTCTATGGTTTTTTATTCTTATTTCAAATAGGATATGTTGGACACCACATAGAGGTTCAACTCTAAAATCAATCCTCATATCCACTCTTACTAGGGAATATCAAACTCTAAAGTTCCCATTATGTAGCTCCATCACATAGAGTGTCCCCACTGGACAATAAACATTGATAATCTCTAATGGACTCTAAATTGTGTGTGTCCACAATGGAGTCTAAAATGTGAGTGTCCCTAGTGGACTCTAAACCATGAGTGTCCCCATTATACACTAAACCATGATTTTCTACCCCAAACCTCAAAACTATTACCACCTACCTATATAGATTTAAATTGTTGAGTGAAATCCTCTTTTGATTTTAGTTATAGTGTAACACCCCAAGATTTTATGATATGTCTATTTTGAAATAAATTTAATCTCTTCGATGGCTTACATTTCACAAAACACTGAGCTTAAACGAACTCCAAAATATTATTATTTTAATACGAACACTATTATCTAGTCGTTAAATTAAAGGAAATGAATATTATTAAACACATTATAAAATATATATTTTTTCAACTCATTTTTATTTTATTATTTTATTCTTATTAAATAAAAATATAATTTTCAAAAAATTCATTTTGTTCTTCAAAAATATGTTTTCCTCAAAAAGATATTTTTATTGATTTCTATGAGAAAATAAATATAATTGTTTTTTTTTAACTTTATAAATGTATTTAATAAAATTAAAATCATTTTTTTGATTTATTATGTTAAAATATCATATTATGTATTTTTTATAATCTTATGAATATTTTAATTTTTCACTGAATAGTGAAAAATACTAATTTTAGTAAAAATGTCATTTCTTTTCAATAAATTAACCAATTTAAAAGTAATATTATGTTTTGAATATGGTTTAAAGTAAAATAATTATTATTTAGTTATATTTCATCTAATTAAATTCTTTTTAGTCAACTTTATATTTTATTTTAGAATAAGATTATTTTTGGGTTTAAAAATGGGATCTTTCTAAAAATTGTTTTAAAGTACAAAATGTTTCTTCTTTTTAATTAATTAAAATAATTCATAATTTTAAATGTTTTAAATTAAATGTATATATTATATATAATTAATTTATTTTCATATAATTATAATTTTTAGTCATATATTTAATATTAAATCATTTGTTTCATGAAAAATACACTTCTTTAAAAGCTGTTTTTTCGTCGCATCTGTGGGTTTTGTTTTAAATATTATTTTTCCAATTATATAAATTTAATTGGGTAAAATAGATTCCATATTGTTAAGAATAATATCCAAATTATTTTTTAAGTTTGTTTTCATTTTTATTCATAAAAATTTTACCGTGGTAAAAAATGATTTATCGTAGTATAGGTAAAATAATGAAATTAGTTAAAGTTAAAATGTAAAAGCTTAAAATACCTAAAAATACAACTTTAAATGTGTGATAGATGTGTTTATAGAACATAAAAAAACTTCATAATAATAATTAACAATCTAATTCATTGTAATTAATTCCACCCAAATGTGGTTGGCATTAAATATAAAATAATCATTATTTAATCACTTAAAACCACACCTTCTTAGGTTTAAAAACCACTCCTCACCACCCCCTTTATCCTCACAATCTTTAAAGATCCTAAAATATATAACAATCCATCTAATAACTACTCTACCCATGATCATTTTATGATGGTATCACCAAAATACCAATTCCAAGGTCTTTAAGGGATCCTTCAAGGTGGTGATATTCAAGAGAAGGTTATAGTATGCAAAACTAAAGGAAAGCGTGGGGTCAGGATTTATCATCTCACTCTTACTTATATGATATATATATATCTTATTCACCACTTATTTTTCATTCATGGTGTATATTTAATTCCCTTATATATATCATATCATTAATATCATCATCTTCATGGTATTCACTATTTTATTTGACAATTATTACTTTTATAGGGAATACGATTCGATATATTACAAAGTGGTAAGAAAATTCATAACCCAATTTCCATTATTTGGATTAACCTTTTACTTCATTGATTATTTCATACTATTGTTATGTGTGGGATGAATTTTTATTTTCTTATTTTTTATTTTGACTTGTTTTATGTGTATTTACAGTGAATACACATAGGGTCTCACTGTTGTGTTGTGTTGTGTTCTGTTCTGTTATGTTATGTTATGTTATGTTATGTTATGTTATGTTATGTTATGTTATGTTATGTTATGTTATGTTATGTTATGTTATGCTATGCTATGCTATGCTATGTTGTGCTATGCTATGGTATGGTATGCTATGTTATGTTATGCTATGTTATGTTATGTTATGTTATGTTATGTTATGTTATGTTATGTTATGTTTTGTTATGTTATGTTATGTTATGTTATGTTATGTTATGTTATGTTATGTTATGTTATGTTATGTTATGTTATGTTATGTTATGTTATGTTATGTTATGTTATGTTATGTTATGTTATGTTATGTTATGTTATGTTATGTTATGTTATGTTATGTTATGTTATGTTATGTTATGTTATGTTATGTTATGTTATGTTATGTTATGTTATGTTATGTTATGTTATGTTATGTTATGTTATGTTATGTTATGTTATGTTATGTTATGTTATGTTATGTTATGTTATGTTATGTTATGTTATGTTATGTTATGTTATGTTATGTTATGTTATGTTATGTTATGTTATGTTATGTTATGTTATGTTATGTTATGTTATGTTATGTTATGTTATGTTATGTTATGTTATGTTATGTTATGTTATGTTATGTTATGTTATGTTATGTTATGTTATGTTATGTTATGTTATGTTATGTTATGTTATGTTATGTTATGTTATGTTATGTTATGTTATGTTATGTTATGTTATGTTATGTTATGTTATGTTATGTTATGTTCTGTTATGTTATGTTATGTTATGTTATGCTATGCTATGTTATGTTATGCTATGTTATGTTATGATATGATATGTTATGTTATGTTATGTTATGATATGCTATGATATGTTATGTTATGTTATGTTATGTTATGTTATGTTATGTTATGTTATGTTATGTTATGTTATGTTATGTTATGTTATGTTATGTTATGTTATGTTATGTTATGTTATGTTATGTTATGTTATGTTATGTTATGTTATGTTATGTTATGTTATGTTATGTTATGTTATGTTATGTTATGTTATGTTATGTTATGTTATGTTATGTTATGTTATGTTATGTTATGTTATGTTATGTTATGTTATGTTATGTTATGTTATGTTATGTTATGTTATGTTATGTTATGTTATGTTATGTTATGTTATGTTATGTTATGTTATGTTATGTTATGTTATGTTATGTTATGTTATGTTATGTTATGTTATGTTATGTTATGTTATGTTATGTTATGTTATGTTATGTTATGTTATGTTATGTTATGTTATGTTATGTTATGTTATGTTATGTTATGTTATGTTATGTTATGTTATGTTATGTTATGTTATGTTATGTTATGTTATGTTATGTTATGTTATGTTATGTTATGTTATGTTATGTTATGTTATGTTATGTTATGTTATGTTATGTTATGTTATGTTATGTTATGTTATGTTATGTTATGTTATGTTATGTTATGTTATGTTATGTTATGTTATGTTATGTTATGTTATGTTATTTTATGTTATGTTATGTTATGTTATGTTATGTTATGTTATGTTATGTTATGTTATGTTATGTTATGTTATGTTATGTTATGTTATGTTATGTTATGTTATGTTATGTTATGTTATGTTATGTTATGTTATGTTATGTTATGTTATGTTATGTTATGTTATGTTATGTTATGTTATGTTATGTTATGTTATGTTATGTTATGTTATGTTATGTTATGTTATGTTATGTTATGTTATGTTATGTTATGTTATGTTGTGTTGTGTTATGTTATGTTGTGTTATGTTATGTTCTGTTGTGTTGTGTTGTGTTGTGTTCTGTTGTGTTCTGTTATGTTATGTTATGTTATGTTATGTTATGTTATGTTATGTTATGTTATGTTATGTTATGTTATGTTATGTTATGTTATGTTATGTTATGTTATGTTATGTTATGTTATGTTATGTTATGTTATGTTATGTTATGTTATGTTATGTTATGTTATGTTATGTTATGTTATGTTATGTTATGTTATGTTATGTTATGTTATGTTATGTTATGTTATGTTATGTTATGTTATGTTATGTTATGTTATGTTATGTTATGTTGTGTTGTGTTATGTTATGTTATGTTCTGTTCTGTTGTGTTGTGTTGTGTTGTGTTGTGTTGTGTTGTGTTGTGTTATGTTATGTTATGTTATGTTATGTTATGTTATGTTATGTTATGTTATGTTATGTTATGTTATGTTATGTTATGTTATGAATTAAAGTGATTATATTTTCTCAAAGGATTTTGAAATAAAATTTTACCCTATTATCATCAATTATGATGATATCAATTACATTTTTTAGACCTATTTGGTCTATGGTTTTTTGGTCATTAACCTATTCTTTTCTATGTACTCTATCTTTCTATATCAAAACTTGGTAGTTATAATTCTCTTCCATGCCCATGTTTTCACTTTCCACTATTGTTCTCCTAATCAGAATCTTAGTTTTGTAGTGATATTCTCCTGTCACTTTCCCTCTTTTAATAAGGTAGTTTTATTGGCCCTTTTTATGATGTGGGTATCCCACAAAGGAATTTTTAAATATCAACCTTTGATTTTTGAAATGTAATTCGGAATTGAGAGGATGATTTTTTTTTTTTGAAATTATTCATCGTATCAGGATGGTAGATCATCAATTGGAACTTCTACTAAATCTCTCTCAAGTTCATGATGTCTTTCATGTATCTCTTCTGAGGAAGTACATACCTAGTCCTTTACTTGTACTAATCTTTGTGGTAGTACCGCTAGAGTAAGATATTTCTTATGAAGAATAACCATATTATATTTTGGATCATATAGATAAAGTTCCATGAAACAATATAATTTTCCTCGTTAAAGTTTTTTGGTGAAACCACCAATTTAAGGAAACTATGTAGGAACTTGAGGATGTGATAAGGAAATGGTATCTTCAACTCTTAAAATGAAAGTGTTGAATTTAGAGGGAGAAATTAATTTGAAGGGGGGTATAATGTAACACCCCATGATTTTATGGTATTTCACTTTTTAAGTAAATTTAATTTATTTAATAGCTTAATTTTTACTTTTTATGGCATCAACGCACCACGTGGGGAGATGAACGGGCCGCTCGGGCCGCTCGGCTGGAGCATAATGGTCAGCTCCAGTTAGACATTTCGGAAGACCAGGTGGTGCCCCAATGGTGCCACCATTGAGATGAACAGGACCGAATATGGGCCGGACCAACCATCCAGGCCAGACCCACGATCCATACCAGATCTGTGAACTTGGTCGGACCCGCAAACCGGGTTGGACCCCTACCGGACCTAACCGGTCCCATTACACTAAATCAGGTGTATCTCGTAAACTAGGCGTATGATTGACACGTCGCCAGTGGAATTAGGACCCTTAGGAGAAGAAGTTCCTTTTGAGATACTCCACTTGGTTTTTTGATAGATTTGTAGTACGGATGGGTTGGATCGAACCCAAATCCAACTGGGCCCTCAGTACTAAAATGTCTATAACTTACAGACCAGATGTCTAATTGACATTTTCTCTATTGCGTTGGAACCCTTATGACATGGAGGTTTTTTGGGTTACTTATTCATGGGACTTAGTGGCAGTTGAGTTACTACCAATGGATTGAGGAGAATAATCTACAGAACTCAAGTGCATCAAGTGCAAAAATCCTATGGCTGGCTATCAAGTGAAGAGTAACACTTTGTGGATCGGCATCAGTGAGACCCTATGTGGATCAAAAGTAGCATGACCTGACGAGGACTATCCTTAGAGAGTCCTATAATGGATTAGCGACTTACTACCCTATGTGGATCGATGAATTACGACCCTGTTTGGATCAATAGTAGCACAACCCGACAAGGACCAGCCATAGAGCGGCCCGTTGTGGATCAGTGACTTAAGACAATATGTGAATCGACGACTTATGATCCTGTATGGATCAGCAGTATCATGATCTAATGAGGAACATCATTAGAGTGTCCTTTCATGGATCAGCGACTTACGACCCTATGTGCATCAATGAATTAATACCCTATGTGGATTAGCAGTAGTGTAACCCAGTGAGGACCAGCCTTAGAGTCACCTGTCTTGGATAAACGACTTACGACCCTATGAGGATTGACGACTTATGACCTTATGTGGAATAATGACTTACGACCCTATGTCGATCGGCAATAGAATGACTTCTTCATGGTTTAGTAGTGGAAATTCTCAATAGAATATGATGATTTATCTTTACAACTAATCATCATTATACATGTTCTTTAATTTATATGTCCAGTGTGAGATTTCTTTTACCTTATGATTTGTGATTGAGATCATGATTTTTGGTTTTTCTTTTGAAGAATTCTGGGAGACATTCATGGGTCTTGAGGTCCCTACTGAGCCTTGTTATACTCACCCCTACATGGGCTTCACACACACGTGTTGTGTCTGGTGTAGATGCTCGATGTTTCAACATAGGTGTTCTGGGGGACGGGACAGACGGACGCTATGACAATGGACTTGGTGGTCTAGGACTAGGTGGGGCCTAGTAGTACCAGGAAGGTATGACATACTACTTCGGCTTCCAGTAGCTTCACTGCTCTCACAATCAGGTGGGGTTTTCCATGGATGGCCATCAGAGTTTCCTTTTGTACTTTATTGTTTTCAGTTCTTTTTTGGGTTTGTATTCTGGCCCACTTACTTTCACTTGTACTTCCACTCAGCCTTATTTTATTGGTATACTTGTTTTCCCCTTTCAGTGTGTTGGGATGTGGTTAGACATGTGTGTATACAAGTTTAAAGGCAATGCCTTTTTTTTGGGATATTCCTTTCTAGTTATAGTCACCAACCCCTGGCCTATGGAAGGCTGGCATAGGGTAGTCACGGCATGGGCCCGGGGGGACGAGCTGTGACATTAATAAAAAAGGAATAACAGAATTGAATTTGATATTTCCACAAATAATGAATCAAATAATTAAAGAAATGGATTAATATCATGAATAAATTAACATATAAAATAATAAAATCCAATCATTGAATTAAACCAAATGAAATGTTTTTAATTGAAAGAATCTCTCATGTGAACAATATAAGAAAATTAAGGGCAAGGAAGAGGTTCTTATCTATTGATATATCATCTCTATTCCCTACGTTATCTCACCCTTTAATCTTATGTTCATTATTTTTCAAAAATCTCATGCTCATGTATAGCTATCTAAGTTTATACCTTTTTCTTAGCCAAATAATTCATCAAGTTCTATAATATTTTGTTTCACTCTTTTTTAAGGTATGTTACTCCCCCCTATTTGTTTTAATTTCCACCACCTGGATTTTTATGAGTTTCCAAAATTTTCATTTTCTACACAATCCTAACTACCAACCATTTAATTTAACATAAAATTATATTAATTTTCTTCAAATGGAAACTTATATATAGGCCTTCATAAATAATTTAAGTTCATTCAACTTATTAAACTAATGTTGGATCATTCATAACGTCCACTATCAGTATCTACAAGGCTCTCCTCATATCGGCCTCTTAATATTTTCTACAACATTAATTTATTATTTCTATCCCAAAATCATCTATTAGATTCTGCTTTTCATTTAAAGATCAATATACCCTTTAAAAAATCTCTGGTGAGGATCCAAATCCTACTTATCACCAATTGGATAGGTTGATTTTGGTTATTTAATTCCTACTAAACCACTTATTCAATTCACTATTCTCTTAAACAATTCACTAAGTTTGAATTGAAATTTTTTTGATCACCTATAAAATAAATTGAACCAATGAAAAAATTCTTCAATTCAAACATGAATTTATCCTTTATTAATCCTACATATATCAGTTCTTACCTCCAATGGCCCGAAGGCCTTCATTTTTTTATTGATTTTTGATAATCCACCTTTCAAGGGGTGAGGTAGAACCCTTACAAGGCCCATAGGTGTAAGTATTACATGGCATGTATGCCATAGAGGAATTCACTTTCCCGTAGCCTTCAAACATTACATACAACCGAGACTAACTACTTAGAACTGCTCCTCCCCAGCATCTTCATCGTGAAATCAGCTCTCCACCTTCGCATGGCTGTTTAGCTAGGAATTCCCGTGCATACACCCAACTCATATTTATCTTTTAATACATTCAAATATCCTCAATCATGACTATTGACTTATATTTCAAATGGAAAAGTAAACTAAATTCACTGAATAATGTTTTTAAGCACCTAGTGTGCATGGAACTTTGGTGTCATATCCATAATTTTTAAAAACAATGATTACCCCTCATCATCATCAATTTGGACCTATAAATAAAAGTTCATACTTGAATTGGAAAGTCCTAGTTCATCCTCTCCGTAAAATAACTATGAAAATACCATCTTCATCTCTATTCATCAACAAATCACTCCTCTAATATTTATCTTCAACTGGTATTGACATCAGTTCCTTTGTATTTCTCATTAATTAATTATACAACCTAACTCAAATCGTTAAAAGTACATAGTTGAGATCTAGTTTCAATCAACTTCAAATTGAAAATTATTATTGAGTTGAGTTCAATAAAATTACCCTATTAGGGGAGTGTACACTAGTTTCATAATTTTAAATTTTAAATTGAAATGATCGGGAAGACTCCATTGATAGTTTGTTTTGTTCCTTAATATGTAACCAAGTGATTAATTTTATATAAAAAACTTCATGCACAACATGGTTTCACACATTAAAAAACCTAAAAAAGTGGAATGAATTTATCATTAGATCCAATAATGAAATGTCAATAAAATAAAACCAAGTAAAACGTGAGAGGATATGGTAATGAAATTTCCAGCACTAAAACTCATAAGGATGGTGATTCAACAGATGAAATTCATGCTAAAGGGGCTTCATTTGAATTTAAAAATGCCATGAATGGAGTAAGACACTTTCATTACAGCACCCATCTAGTGATAGTTTTAAATTCCCCATTTAGACTCTCCCTCAAAAACAAATTAAATTATGAAAGAGAGTGTGTCTTATAAGTTAGAAACCACCAAATGTATGTTTCAAATTTATTTTAGAATAAAAATATCTAATATGGACTCTAGATCTTCTAGGGAGGAAACCAAGTTCTCTAGGAACTATCACAAACCCTTGTAAACCCCTTTTTACAAAGATGAAAATAAGCTGATCCAAATTTTTAGTAAAAACCAATTTGTTGTCCACTTTGTACTTCAAAATATACTTGATTCATTTGGAGTTATTTTAGAGTGGTATAAAGTTATAGGTTATATCTAATTTTGTTCCAAGACTCTCAAAAAATCCCTAAGCCTTTGAGATTAAATTATTTTTAGAAACAAAGGTGTGATTAATTGAGTTTTAAAATTCAATTTCAGGAAGTTGTTTCTCAATTTTACTATGGAAGTATTTTCTCATCTGAACTAAATTATGAACCTCCTTTAAAAATTTTCATAGATTTAAATTTAATCTTATTCAAATTCATTTAAAATACATAATGTAAATATTTTCTTCATTGAAAACATTTTCAGTGAAATTCAAGTCAACCCCCTAAACTAATGAGTGAATAGAAAATAATTTCAATTTAAAACATGGGAAACTTGTTTCCATTTTAGATTCAAACTAATTTAAACCAATGTTTGGTAGATCAATATTTTCCACCTAAAAAACTCATATTTTAAATCATTCTCAGCACTCACTTACTTTGAAATCCTATTTATACCTAATCTAAAGAGTGTGTGATCAACAACTGGTTCGTGTTCAAATTCAAAAATTTCACCCTATAAAGAAAGAGTAAGATAAAATGATTATTCAAAATCAATTAAATGTGAAACAAATTCCAATTTTATTTTAAGATAATTATAATCAATAAATTCCAAAGTAATATTATTTACCCCTACATTATCAATTGTGAATCCCATGTATTTGATAAAGGCTAGGGATAAATTATAGATGAGGGTATTATGAACAAATTATCAAAGAAAATAAACTTTTATTCAAATTTAACTCCCTCAACCTCTTTGTCAAAATATAAGAGAAAAAAATTTGGGTATAAACTATTAAAATATAGAATAAAACATTTAAAATAAAGCTCAATAATTTTAAAATTAATTTTTAAAAATTTTATGTTTTCTTCAACCAATTCTCTAACCTCATCTTCTCTCTCTTCACACAATATTTTAAAAAAAAGTTTGAGGATCTCTAAATTATTGAGTCTTATTAAACAATATTTTTTTGAAACTCATATTCAACTTTCTCAAAGAAACTATAAGTAAATTCCTTATGTGTTTTTATGGAGAATAGAATAAAAAAATATTTTATCCTACCCCATCAAGTTATTTATCTTTCAAAAAATAAAAAAAAACTAAAATTATTATAATTTCCCTTATTCAAAAGACTCTTAATAACTAGTATTATCCTCTAAATCTTGTTCACTCTCAATAACTTTATTTCACCCTCCATTAGAGTCTTGTCACATTTATTAGATTTTTTTCCTTCAATTATTGAATTGATTATTTTGACAAAATTTTCTTCTTATTTTTTAAACTCTTTTAATTCAACGGTCTTCCCTTAAATTATGATTCACTTTTCACTGCAAACTCATTATCAAATTTCACCAAGTCATTATCTTAATTACCCATTTTAATTTTATATTTTTCTTAAAACTTTTATTAAAACTAATGAACCATATTTTATAACCTTTAAATTTTATGTTCTTGAACTTAGAATCTTTTAATTTAATGTTCATGTTTTTTTCAAGTCTATAATTCATCTTAATTATTGGTTGTTCCTTATTTTATTGATCAGTAGGATTAGGCTCAAAAAAAATATGTTTCTTTAATTTTATTGGTCTACCATGGCTAGTTGTTGACACACTTACAAGGATTGTTCCCATAACAACCACAACAGATAAAATATTTTTATTTTGTTAATTTTAATCCCATAAGTAGTCCATTTTTTTACTAGTAAACAAAAAAGTCCCAGTAATAAAGAGATGTTAAATAAACAACAATTTAAATTTAAACTACAATAAATAGTGAAAATAATCTATAAAATCAATGACAATTAGTTGAAAAAAATCATAACTTCCACTCAACAGATGATAAAGAAAATTTTCAACTCAAAAATACACTAAAAGAAAAAAAAATGATCTCCCCCAAATCACACGAAATGAATCAATAGTTTATCTTTTAAGAAATAGATGTTTATTTTCTATTCAGAACAAATAAAACCAACACCAATTATTCTACATAAATGATTAAAAATTTTGATTGATTTGGTGGTCTTCATGTCTATCAAAATTCCATTTATATCTTCTACACTAGCATAGTAGTGAAGATTCAAACCCAAATGAAGGAGGGTGATTTTTCAAAGGGAAATATTAAACTCTAAACTATTGAAATTAGTGAAAAATATTTTGGTGAATAAAATAATTAAGTAATGAATGATGATGTGAGAAAAAATTGTGTATGTGGTGTTAAGAGTGTTAGAAAAAACATTCATAGAGTGGGAAACATGCAAGAGTTCAATTAAAATAGCTTATAAAAAATTATAATGTTCTTGAAGAATATGTTTAATTAATCTTTTAAACTTGATCATGGAAGTTTTTATTTTCTCTATCAATAAATATAACCTCTAATTAATTTTAAAAAAATAATTTATGAGAAGGTTATTTATACATTAGAGAGAAAGTAAAGTGATTGAGGGCCATTCAAAGGATAAACTATTGTTTACCCATGAATTTTCATTCTTTATAATCACAACTACTCAATCTTCTGGTATGTTTCAATGCATTAAATGATTTAAAAATAGTCCAAATATTTATTTTCATTCGTTAATTCATCATGAAAAAATAGAAACAGAATTGAATTTTATTTGTCCATGAAAAATGAATTTAATCATTGAAGAGGGAATTAAAGAATTGGAATGAATTAAAAATTTAAAATAATAAAATTAAATCTATGATTTAATCATCATATCATGTTTTTTATAAAAAAATGCTTATTTATGAGTTATGAATTTTTGTGTAAATATGAATTTTTTATTTTGGTTGGGTTTCCATTTTGAGAATGAGAATTTGGATTAGAATTTTTAGAATTTTAAAACCATATGTATATTTTTTTCACTGTCATTTAAGAATTGGGAGATGAATCAAGAGCTCAAAATTTGTATTTTTTGGTGATTTTTAGGTTTTTGGGATTCTCTGTGTTTTTTAGGAATTTTGGGAAACCCTAAATATTTTTAATATTTTTCAAAAATCACCACACCATGTTTCAATAATATTGGGAATTGTTTTCGGAATTTTGGTTTGGGAATCTTCCCTATGGTAAATGGCTAACAAGAAACACATAGGTGGAATATTAAGATAGCCATTTTGGTTAAGAAACCATACCTAATATAAATATATAGGGAAACCCCATCGTAGGGGATTTTCTCATGCCTTATTTTAGGGTGTTTTGTAGTGAGGTATATGGTTTAGTTCCTTAGGACGAGTGTTTCATATGGGAAGCCTCATTGTGAAAACCAAGTAGTGAAAATTCTTAATTCACTTGGTTTATTACTAAAAGGTATCCCCAATGGGAAATGGGGGTGTCTAGAATTCCTAGGTTAAGGGTTTTGACAACTATGAGTGTCATTATGGAACTGAGAGTGTGAGGTATAAGAGTTTTTTTATATGGATAGTTTAACCCCATACTCCCACACTATGGTGAATCCCATGTGGGAATTTTGATAGGACCACAGGGAGTCCTTCCCAGTGGTTTTTTTCATGATGTGAGGGAGGGGTCACCAATTTAATTTAGTGAGTGGTGAGATGAATATAGTTAGAAAAAACACCTAAATTCCCAGCATTGGTGGGAACTTAGTAGATAGAAATGGGAACATCCACACTATAGAGGTGGTCATTTTGGTCAGCGTGAAATTTGGGGACTTTGAGGGTGATCTTGTACAAAAAAAGTGAGGGGGTAAGGGCCCTAGAGATAGTGTTTAGAATGTTGGGATCCTCAAGGGATGCCTCAGGTGAACCATGGCATAGTGAAAGTCATGTTACATGTTATGGTGTTATTTTGGGTCATTTGGTTATAGGTGAATTTACCATCTTTCCCCCATCAATTTTGAACACCCCTCTTCTTTTCTCTTCCTTCCTCATGTGTGGTTTGCCTATGAGTGTCTCCTACTCCTTCTCCTTAAATCCAATTTCAATTAATAGTATTTTTATAGTTATTCCCCCTGGTGTTGTAAGGTGATATATCCTCATTTTCCTATCTATTTTTCTTTTTTTGGATTCCCCTTTAATTTGGGGTTACTTGGTTAAGTATTTCAGAAAATATTCAAATAGAGTATAGTGGAATTGTATATATATGAGGGGATTTTTTGGCTTGAATAGAGGATTTAATGAGAGCATTATTTCATGTCTTTTCATGCCATTTTGATGAAGGTTCATTTCCCTGTGTATTTTCCATGGGTTTTTCATTTAAATTAAATTAAATTGGTTACTGAATGGATGATGGTTATTAGGTCCTTTTCTTAGGATGGTGTTGAGAGTACATCATGGATCTTCTATGGAAGGTTGGTCATCATTTCAATGTGATGGGTCACATTGTGAGTTATTAGGAAATTATGCCTAGTTTTTCTAAATTGGTGAATTAGTTGTAAGTTATTATGACTAATTAAATGGGAAGAAAAATTAATTATAATTTACTATAATTTATTTATTTAAACCTTATGGATTGAGTTACATCCTAGAAGTGGCAGAAAAATTTGGTTGGACATATACAAGCTTAGGTAAGATTTTTTGAGCTTCTTTAAAGGGAATAACTCTATATGAGGTGGGTGGCCTTAACTTTAATTGAGTACCTTATTATATTGGTAATTTTTTTTTTGTGTGACACCTTTATTATTATTATTTTCATGTTTCAATACTTATGTGACTCTTTTATAAAGTTGGGATGGGCTCACATCAGCCTAATATTAAAAATGGACTACATATCTCGTTAAACAGTTCTATGGTGGAACCTTAGTTGAATCAATGTTAGTGTCCCTCCTTATGGTTTTTTTATTGGAATGTGTTGGATTTCAAATTTAAAAGGGTTTATTTTAAAAATATGTTTTTAACAAGGATTTTACTCAAATGGAATTTCAAGGTAAAAGTTATTATTTGAGATTGGGTTTTGAAATGGTATTTCAAATGGGAAATAGAATTCTCTAAAAAATGTTTGATTTGATTTTTGTAAAATTTCATTTTGTGAGTAATAAAATGTGTGGTGCCTTTTATAAATGACTTTAAGAAATTATTTTTACTTGGTTAACAAAGAAATATTTGTTGGTATTAGTTGAGTTATTCTGGTTTGTTTGACCTCATGAGGGTGATACCCTATTTTCTGAAGAATTAATGCTTTATTATGTGCCCCCTTTCTGTGATTTATTTATGTTCTTCTTATTTCATGATGATGTATTTTGTGTGTGTTGGATGATGATGGAATATTTTTGGTATCAATGTAGTGGGTATATCTAGATGGATGTGACTATACCCATAGAGGGTATAGATAGGTTTGAAGGACCCCAACAAACATTAGGGATGTCATAATCAATGTGATAGGCTAAGGATAGGAGATGGAAATGTGGTTCAGAAAACCATCTAGGATATACATGCTTTGATGTGAGATTGGGGGCCTTTTGGGTGCCCCAATGTTATGTTAACCCTTGATAGGGTTGGTGTGAGATATGGGTAGTGATGATTGTTGATGTTTCCTTAGAACCATAATCTGTGATGTGATCCTGGTAGAGCTATAGTAATAGGGAATAGTTATTAACATGAGATATTAGTCATTATTGGGTGAGATGGGTTGGGTAGGTGTCCAACTCATGTCAATATTATCTTTATTATTCCAATATATTATGAGGAGGATGTAGGCCCCATGATATATATTGATGGGATGCCTAGGGATTACCTCCCTATAATCCATATATTATTGATGACTTTTAAATGTATGTGGACTACCTACCTAGGATATAGATATAGTTAAGGACATTTGGATGTTGGGGATTATCTCTCTAGGATACATCGGTTATATACATGGTTATGGGAGAGAAACCTAGTGATTCCTAGGATCTGGTTGTTGTACCTTACAATGTTGGGAGATATTCTTGGTGATTCTTATGATCTGGAAAGATGTATAGGTATATTTTATAAGATTCCTAGTTATTCCTAGTATATAGTGTGTTTTTTGGTGATTTTTATGAGTTTCCAAGTGATTCCTACGATATGGTGAGATTTTGGGTGATTTCATGAGATTCCTAGTAAACCCTAGGATCTAGAGGGATGTTTAGGCCCATCATTGAGATACCTAGGATGCTTAGGATCTAGTGATTTAATGATGATGAGATTCCTAGAATGATTTATATAATATATTATTTACACCTCAAGTAGGAACGTACATGGGATCTCAGGGTAATACTTGTTTACCCTCGAGGTGATATATTATTCTTAGAGATACTCTAGAACTAGTTGAATTAAGTACGATGATTCGTTTTTGATGATGGGGCTAGACTTAGTCCTCTTGAGTGTTTGGTGATTACTCAAGTTTATAGACACTATATCATTGGATGAATCTAGTATGATCAATTGTTACACCCCATGATTTTATAAAAATAAATAGAAATGCATGGAGCTTTATTTAAAATATATATTTTTAATTATCCTTTAAACAAAACCTTTCTACTTTTATGTTTTGAATTTCAAGAAACTGTCATCTACAATTGTGTTCAGTACGTTATTTGGATTCTATTAGAACCAAATTGTTTTTTGATGAATAGTAACAGAACCATATGAATATTAATACGAATAGTGATATGACCCTAATGAATAGTAAATTTCATTATTATTTTATTTTATCAAGGCTTTAAGATAATAGCATCTAGGTTAATTTTTCATTATGATATAGAAGTAGTTACAGAATTAAAATTGTTAATTTTTGAATTAAGTATACTTTTATTTAAAAATTGAATTAATAATATTTAGAAACTTATTTTCAAAAAATGGACTTAATTTTTTAAATCTACATGTCGATAAATGGTTAGGGTGAATTTTGGGAATTTTTCTGAAATAGTTGATTTTTTCGGTGAATAGTAAAAAATACAGTTTTTAGTTTCGGTGTGTTAATGACATAATTAATCATATAATAATGATGTCATAAATATTTTATACTTTTGTATAGTTAAATAAGATGTGAGGTGTCTCAAGTGTCTTATACCATGAGAAAATACCATGGGCAAGCCCATGGTTTTGCAAATACCACCCATGAGGTGTCCCATGGAAATTATTAAAATAATCCCTCACTTTTCCTATAAATACCAACTCTTCCCTTCATTGAATTCATTCCCAATTCTCCCTCAACGAAGATCTTGCCTCCTTACCTTCATATTATTCCTCCCAAGGTTTCATGAATCTCCCAAGGTTCCAACCTTCATGTTCTAAGGGTTACTCTACAAGGTAAGAAAATTCTCAATTTCTTTCTTTTTCCTTTCAAGTTCTCTTTTATGTGGTATAATTTTAAATTTTCCATACCATGTTATTATTTATTTATTATTATTGATCTTATATATATTATTATTCATTTATGTATGGGTGACCCTTGTCCCCTCTCTTTTTAATATTTTCTAAAACCATGTTGTGCAGCTGTTAGGCTGCCGAATTTTTGTAAGCGATTTCACAATTATTCTTTTATTTTGAGTTCTTTCCTTATTATTTATTCATATCTCCTTACCCAAGAGGAATAAAATATCCAGAAATAATTTATATTCTATATTTTATCATGTTTATCGAAAATTACTCATCATTATTCTTCTCCTCTCCCACTTATTTAGAGAATAAAAACATTGTCCTTTTGTGTCGAATTATCGACATTGTGGACGATGTGATTTCAATTTCCATTAATTCTTTCAGGTCTGGTTATGAAACCATTTATATGGTTAAACCAGGTTATAATATATTTTTTATGACTCACTCATGGTTTTGGAATTCTATTTTACCCATCGTTCTAATTTATAAGACAAAACGAGGTTGTTATTATCAAATAACCACTAAAATGATCTAAACAAACATCATTAATGTTCTAACTTATGAATAATCCTCATATAAGAATTAAAAATTATGAATGGAATAATTTATGTTACTGGATATATGTAAATACTTTACCATTACAATTCTTGAGTTTCACTTCCAATCGACAAGAATGTCCATCATGAACCAATCATGGAAATCATGTTATGAACTCACCCAAAAACAGTGGAAAGGGAAAAATACTAACAATTAAGGGTGAAATGATGTTATGAAATGATCATATAAGAAGTTATAAACATGGAAATGTTTCTTTAAACTATTAATAACGCTCTTTTAACCATTATAAAGGAGGTTTAAACAAGTTGGAAGTAAGACAAACCTGAGGTAAGGGAATCCTTAACCCGATTTCCATTCTTTGGGTTAACCTTCTACTTCATTATTTATGTGCTATTTAAATTGTTTGTGTGATGGGTTATATTTATATTATGTTTTATTATGTGTATTTACAGTATATATACATACTTCATCCACTCTATTAAGTCTCTCTTTAATTGTATGGTATTTATAAGGGGCTTTTCTTTAAAAATCCTCTTTTTAAATTCTGTTTTACGAAATTCCAAAGCAATATTTTTATGGAATTATTCATGTAGTATGATTATGATTTAGTTCTTGGGAATTATTTATGATGAATTTTGGGACCTATATTTCCCTCCAATGCATTGGGTATGAGTAAGTTGGAGGTCGGCTGTATGGTTACTCCAACTGTGACTGTGATGGTTACACAAAGTAAGGTAGTTGTGAGGGTTAAAAATTATAAGGTAGCCAAGAATGGTTACAAGAATATATAAGTAATTCTCCAAGATACCTTTATGATTATATTTACATTCCCATATTTTGTGTGGATCTTTTTTAAATCTCATGTTACACAAAGTAAGTATATATGGGTGACAAGAATGTCTTTTGAAAATACTTTCATACGTTATGATTATTCATGGACTAATGTGATTTTTCCTTCTTTTACATCCCTTACTGAGCTTTTGTGCCCATCACAAGTTTTTAAATTATTTTTAACAGGTCAATGGATGTTTAATACAAGGAATAAAGACATGTTAAATGTTGAATAATTGTCAAGGAGTCTTGTTTTAAGTTTTAATGTTTTATATTTTGAAAAAAATGGAAACTATTTTTATGGTATCAACTCTGTAATAATGTGTAATGTCATGAATGTACTGTCCTAATTCTATAAATCTCTAAACTTGAAAAGATATTCAATGTAAAAGAAAGTGTTTTCTTGACGAAATTCAAGATTATTTATGTAATAAGGTCGGGTCCTTATGGTTGGTATCAGAGGGAGGTTTAGATAACTTTAGGGGTTAGGGTGATGTTAATAGACTAACATAAATGATTTTCACTCTATGTTTAATTTGAAATGTTATAGAATTTAAAGATTACCATGTTGATTTATCTAAGACATGTTTGTTCATAATGGTTGTCCGTAGAAGGAACAGGGGTGCTAAAGAGGAGAGGCACCGATAGAATGACATCCTTCTGGAACTATAGCCCGGAATGGTAGGGATTGGAACTAAGAAGTTTGTGACAGTAATGGATCAGATAACACAGGAAATAAATAGTATTGGCATCCATGCAAGAGGAACAATAGAGGTACCACAATGGAACATGATAGTAGTGGAACATTTTATGAGACAACATCCTCCTACATTTAATGGATCTTCTGACCCAGTAGCAGCTAAAGGATGGATCAAAACCCTTGAAAAGATATTCGATGTTATGGGATGTTCAGACAATCAAAAGGTAAGTCTTACCATTTATCGTTTTGAAGGGGAAGCTGATCAGTGGTGGTCAATAGTAAGGAATATCAGGGGTAGAGAGGATTTTGATGCCTTATAGTGGGATGAATTCAAAAGCCTTTTCCTTGAAAAATATTTTCCTAAGGTGGTGCGACTTAGAATGGAGAAGAAATCCCTTGAATTGAAATAGAAGGAGGAATATTCATTGGTTGTGTATGAATAGAACTTCACCCGACTGGTGAGGTATGCACCAAATCTTATTCTAGATCTTGATATCAAAATCAACCGCTTTTACTCAGGACTGAAGCCAAGGTATCGAAGGGCGTTGGCCTCCCGTGAATTCAAAAGTTATGAGAAACTTGTCCGATGTGCTGAGAGGGTAGAGATGGAGTTTGTTGATGATCATGTGCATTTTGGAAACAAATAGAAGAAGAGGTCTAGTTTGAAATCAATGGGTAAGAATCAACCAAAGAAATCTGATGGTAAGAAAATCCAATTTCCAGTTTGTGAAAAGTGTGGAATGAAACACCCTGGGGAATGTCTTAGCAAAACTGGGAAGTGTTTTAAATGTGGTAAGTTTGGACATATGGCCCGGGATTATAATGAAAATGATCTTAAGAATAATCCTGATAATCAAACTATAAATTGTTTTAAATGTGGTGAAATGGGTCATTATGCAAATGTCTGCCCAAATAGAGATCCGAATGATGCAAAGAAGCCAGACTACAAGCAGAAAGGTGTAGTGAGATCCTTTGTGACTATGTCAGCAGATGTTGGGACATCCAATGAAGTTGTATCAGGTACTTTGTTTGTTCACTCAGATTTTGCTAAATTTTTGTTTGTTACGGGGTCTACACATTCCTTCATCTCTGAGAAATTTTCTGGTAAATTGGAAATATCACCTCAAAAAATGAGGCCCAAACTTGTTGTTAAAACACCAGGGGGGAATGTTATAGCAAAGAGGAATTATAAGAATCTTTCTATTGTGATCTGTGGAAAGACTTTACCTGAAAACCTTGTTGTTTTACCCTTAGTCGAGTTTGATGTTATTCTGGGGATGGACTGGCTTTCTGATTATCATGCTAAGATTGACTGTAGAGCTAAAGATGTTGTTTTTCAGAAAGAGTTTCAGTTTGTATACAAGAATGAACCCGTACAATTGATAACATATTAGGAAGCTGATAAACTATTGAAAGATGAAAATGAAAGTTTTCTTGCTCATATTGTTGAAAACAAGGGAACTATTCAAATTAATTATGTTCCAGTAGTAAATGAATACCTTGATGTTTTTCCTGATGAGTTACCTGGTGTCATACCTGATCGAGAAGTTGAATTCACAATTGAATTATTTCCTGGTGCTAAGCCAATTTTAAAACCCCCATATCTTATGGCTCTAATAGAACTTCTTGAATTGAAAAATTAGTTGCAGGATTTTCTTGACAAAGGCTTCATTCGTCCTAGAAATTCACCATGGGGAGCCCCTATTTTTTTGTTAAAAATAAAGATGGTTCCATGAGACTTTGCATTTATTATAAATCTTTGAATAACATCACTGTTAAAAACAAGTATCCTTTTCCTCATATTGATGACTTTTTTTATCAGCTCTAGAGAGCTCAGTACTTTTCCAAGATTGACTTGAGATCCGGATACCATCAGTTGAAGGTGAAGGAAGATGACATCCTGAAAACAGCCTTTCGTACTAGATATTGGAATTATGAATTTGTTGTTATACCATTTGGATTAACAAATGCACCCGATGTATTCATGAATATTATAAATAGAGTATTTCATGGGTTCTTGGATAAGTTTTTTGTTGTATTTATTGATGACATTCTGGTTTTTTATAAAAATAAATAGGAGCATGAAAAACATCTAAGGGTTGTTTTACAAACATTAAAAGAAAAGAAACTATATGGAAAATTCAAAAAGTGTGATTTTTGGTTTCAACAGATTTCTTTTCTTGGGCACATTGTAAATAAGGATGGAATAATACTTGATCCTACCAAAACAAAAGTAGTTTATGAATGGCCAAGACCCAAAAATGTTACAGAGATTCGTAGTTTTTTGGGCTTAGCAAGTTATTACTGAAGGTTTGTTAAGAACTTTTCACGGTTATCTAGCCCGATAACTAAGTTAACACGGAAAGGAGTTAAATGTGTTTGGACAGAGGAATGTGATGTTTGTTTTAAGGAACTGACGAAGAGATTGGTGATTGCTCCTGTTTTGGCCTTACCTTACCGAAATGGTGAGTTTGTCATCTACAGTGATGGTTCTTTGAAGGGAGTTGGTTGTGTTCTGATGCATAATGATCAAGTAATTTCCCATGCTTCGAGACAACTTAAACCTCATGATCTAAATTATCCCACACATGATTTGGAATTGGAAGCTGTGGTTTTTGCTTTAAAAATTTGGAGGCATCATTTATATGGAACAAAATGTCAAATATATACTGACCATAAAAGTCTAAAGTATATATTCACTTAGAAGGAATTAAACATGAGGCAGAGAAGATGGCTAGAACTAATAAAGGATTATGACTACATGATCAATTACCATCCTGGGAAAGAAAAAAAAGTGGCAGATGCCTTAAGTCGGAAACATCATGCATCATTAACCATGATATGTTTGGAACATGATCCCTTGATTAATGATTTGATGAATTTTGTCTTAGAAGTTGTTGGTGTAGGGAATACATCTGTTTTGTTCCAAGTTTTAGTGCAGTCTTTGTTGTCAGAAAAAATTAATCAAGCGCAGAAGGAAGAATGTGAGCTAGAGAAAAAGGTATAATTGGTTAAAATGGGTAAGTTTCTAGAATTTAATCTTGATAAAGATTGTGTTTTAAGATTTGGAAAAGTTTTTGTGTGCCTTGTGATTCCCAATTTAATAAAGAATTGTTCTGTGAAGCTCATAGCTCTACATTTTTTGTTCATCCTGGTAGTACTAAGATGTAAAGAGACCTTCAGGAGTATTATTGGTGGGATGGAATGAAAATAGATATTGTTGATTTTACCATGAAATGTTTGACGTGTCAATAGGTTAAAGTAGAGCGGCAGTTACCGAAGGGGATGCTTCAGCCTTTTCCAGTTCCAGAGTGGAAATAGGAGAATGTATCCATGGAATTCGTGGTGGGACTACCAAAGACTTCTCGAGATAACAATGTGATTTGGGTTATTGTTGATCGGCTGACAAAATCTGCACATTTTCTTTCTATTTGAGATATAATGTCTTTGGATTAGCTTTCTCGATTGTACCTCAATGATATTGTCAGGTTACATGGAGTCCCTCTTTCCATAGTTTCTAACCAAGATCCCAGGTTCACTTCTAAATTTTGGAAGGGACTTCAGAAGTTGTTGGGCATAGAGTTAAATTTCAGTACAGCTTTTAACCCTCAATCAGATGGGCAGTCAGAACGAACGATTCAAACTTTGGAGGATATGCTTCAAGCTTGTTCAATGGACTATCAGGGAAGTTGGGATCAACACCTTTCTTTAGTTGAGTTTTCTTATAATAACAGTTTTCATTCCAGTATTCAGATGGAGCCTTTTGAGGCCTTGTATGGGAAGTGGTGTCGGACTCCAGCATTTTGGGATGAAGTCGGTGAAAGAAAGTTGATGGGGCTAGAATTATTTGAAGAAGTGGCTAAGAAAGTGAGGATGATCCAGTAGCACATGAGGACAGCTCAGAGTAGGCAGAAAAGTTATGAAAATAACATAAGTAAAGACTTCTAGTTGCATACCGCGTAGCTTTGCCTCCAAGTTTGTTTCAAGTACACAATGTTTTTCATGTTTCGATGTTGAGAAAGTATGTGCCAGATTCGTCACATGTCTTGAGCCCAGAAGTAGTTCAGCTGGAAGAGAACCTTTCATATGAAGAGAGACCAGTTCAGATTCTTGATCAAAGGTAACAGGTATTGCGGAATAAGGTAATCCACTAGGTAAAGGTTTTTTAGAGAAACCACAAGGTTGAAGAAGCGTCATGGGAGTCTGAAAATTCTATGAAGGAAAAATACCCTCAGTTGTTTAATAAGTAAATAAAAATGCGAGGATGCAATTTCAAGAAGATGAGGATAATGTAACACCCCATGTTTTTTTGAAAATAAATATAAATGCATGGAACTTTGTTTTAAATAGATATTTTTAATTATCCTTTAAAACAAAAATTTTCTACTTCTATGTTTTGAATTTCAAAAAATTGTCATCTACAATTGTGTTCAGTATGTTATTTGGAGTCTATTGGAACCAAATTGTTTTTTATGAATAGTAACATACCCATATGAATAGTAATATGAATAGTGATATGACCCTAATGAATAGTAAATTTTATTATTATTTTATTTTATCAAGGCTTTAAGATAATAGCA
The DNA here is from genome assembly GCA_963277665.1 of Viscum album. NCBI lineage: Eukaryota > Viridiplantae > Streptophyta > Magnoliopsida > Santalales > Viscaceae > Viscum > Viscum album. Next base: position 46,658,821 of record OY728143.1, on the reverse strand, counting down.
TCTAGGTTAATTTTTCATTGTAATATAGAAGTAGTTACAGAATTAAAAGTGTTAATTTTTGAATTAAGTATGATTTTATTTAAAAATTAAATTAATAATATTTAGAAAATTATTTTCAAAAAATGGACTTCATTTTTGAAATCTACACGTCGATAAATGGTTAGGGTGAATTTTGGGAATTTTTCTGAAACAGTTGATTTTTTCGATGAATAGTAAAAAATACAGTTTTTAGTTTCGGTGTGTTAATGACATCATTAATGATATAATAATGATGTCATAAATATGGTCGACTGGAGTATAGTTAAATAAGATGTGAGGTGTCCCAAGTGGCTTATACCATGAGAAAATACCATGGTCAAGCCCATGGTTTTGCAAATACCACCCATGAGGTGTCCCTTGGAAATTATTAAAATAATCCATCACTTTTCCTATAAATACCAACTCTTCCCTTCATTGAATTCATTCCCAATTCTCCCTAAACTAAGATCTGGCCTCCTTACCTTCATATTAGTCCTCCCAAGGTTTCCTCATTCCCCCAAGGTCCCAACCTTCATGTTCTAAGGGTTACTCTACAAGGTAAGAAAATTCTCAATTTCTTTCTTTTTTTCCTTTCAAGTTCTCTTTTATGTGGTATAATTTTCAATTTTCCATACCATGTTTTTATTTATTTATTATTATTGATATTATATATATTATGATTAATTTATGTATGGGTGAATATTTTCCCCTCTCTTTTTAATATTTTCTAAAACCATGTTGCGTAGCCGTTTGGCTGCCGAATTTTTGTAAGTGATTTCACAATTATTCTTTTATTTTGAGTTCTTTCCTTATTATTTTTTCATATATCCTTACCCAAGAGGCATGAAATCTCAAGAGATAATTTATATTCTATAATTTATCATGTTTATGGAAAATTACTCATCATTATTCTTCTCCTCTCCCACTTATTTAAATAATAAAAACATTGTCCGTTTGTGTTGAATTATCCACATCGTGGACGATGTGATTTCAATTTCCATTAATTATTTTAAGTCTGGTAATTAAAAAATTTATATGTTTTAAAAGGTTATAATATATGTTTTATTACTCACCCATGTTTCTTTAATTATTTTGTACTCATCGTTCTAATTTATAAGACAAAATGGGGTTGTTATTATCAAATAACCACTAAAATGATCTAAACAAACATCCTTAATGATCTAACTTATGAATCATCCTCATGTAAGAATTAAAAATGATGAATGGAATAATTTATGTTACTAGATATATTTAAATACTACTCCATTACAATTCTGTAGTTTCACTTCCAATTGACAAGAATGTCCATCATGAACCAATCATGGAAATCATGTTAAGAACTCACCCAAAAATAGTGCAAAGGGAGAAATACTAACAATTAAGGGTTAAAATGATGTTATGAAATGATCATATAAGATGTTATAAACATGTAAATGTTTCTGTAAAATATTAATAACACTCTTTTAACCATTATACAGGAGGTTTAAACAATTTTGAAGTAAGACAAACCCGAGGTAAGGGAATTCTTAACCCGATTTCCATTCTTTGGGTTAACCTTCTACTTCATTATTTATGTGATATTTAAATTGTTTTTGTGATGGTTTATGTTTATATTATGTTTTATAATGCTTATTTACAGTATATATACATACTCCATCCACTCTATTAAGTCTCTCTTCAATTTTATGATATTTATAAGGGGGTTTTCTTTAAAAATCCTCTTTTTAAATTCAGTTTTACAAAATTCCAAAGCAATGTTTTTATGGAATATTCATGTAGTATGATTATGTTTTAGTTCTTGGGAAATATTTATGATGAATTTTGGGATCTATATTTCCCTCCAATTCATTGGGTATGATTAAGTTGGAGGTCGACCGTATGGTTACTCCAAGTGTGACTACGATGGTTACACAAAGTAAGGTAGCCGTGAGGGTTACAAATTATAAGGTAGCCAAGAATGGTTACAAGATTATGTAAGTAATGCCCCAAGATACCTTTATGATTATATTTATGTTATCATATTTTGTGTTTATCTTGTTTAAATCTCATGTTACAAAAATTAAGTATATATGGGTGACAAGAATTTCTTTTGAAAATGCTTTCATAAGTTATGAGTATTCAAGGACTAATGTGATTTTTCATTCTTTTCCATACCTTACTGAGCTTTTGTGCACATCCCAAGTTTTTAAATGATTTTTCATAGGTTAATGGATGTGTAATACAAGGAAGTAATACACTTTAAATTTTCAAGAATTGTCAAGGAGTCTTGTTTTAAGTTTTAATGTTTTATATTGTGAAAAAATGGAAACTGTTTTTACGGTATCCACTCTGTAATAATGTTTAATGTTCTGAATGTATTTTCCCAATTCTATAAACCTTTAAACTTGAAAATATATTCAATGTAAAAGGAAGTTTTTTCTTGACTAAATTCAAGATTATGTATGTAATAATTCTGGGTCCTTATATCAATGTTGGATCTAGTCTAATTGACACTTGATGAACCAAAGTGTACATTTGATGTGAATTTCATGTTATGTTTCCAAGTATGTGTACTACATGAGAACAACTAAACTTCTTATATATATGTATTTCATGCTCATAAAATTTATCACAAGAGAACATAGTATTTTTTAGGCATTCGGGATTAATAATTGGTCATTGGACTCACCCCTACCCACATACACTACATAGGTTTCATTGTATATGGGTGGAAATTCCCATTTTTTCATGAAATAGGTATCTCTTGGAGCTGGATATGTGTTTCAGTGATCATGTAAATGAGTTTGAGGACACTAAAGGTGGGATGATGTGAGTTGGACTAAATTCTATTGTATTTTTATTTTAATTATCAATCAACATTTTACTAGATAGTGTCCAGTTTATTTATATGATGATGTCATGTTTATCTACTACTACTTTGTTATATTTGATGTATCCTGTATATAAATTTTCAACTTTCTATTCTAGACTATCAGATTACATGGTGATCCCTATTTTATGTATATATGTTTTTTGGGATGTTTTTTATACGGAAGGGTCATATCAAATTGTTGAAATATTTAAGAATGACCCCTTGGGATTTTTTATTAGTGGTAATAGTATCCTAATGACACTTTTAGGGCCATAGTACTAATAAGAAACCTCTAGAATATGGGAAGGCATGCCTAAGGTCTTGTAGAGTTCCCACACAAGCATCATTCATGTGGTACATGTTGGGGTATTATAAAGTTACATCAACAAATATTTTTGGATATAATGGTGTTTATTAGTGATGGATTTAGGTTTTCAAAACATAGAAGGTAGATTAAGTGTATTCTTTTCTAGCATGACATTGATTGAGACCAAAGATTTCAGGGTATGTCTAGTTTTGTAACTAGGAACTCTAGGATAAGTGAGGTGTTATAATGGATCGAGAATCCTAGTGTGGGATGGATGAGACTCAAGATGAGTCATAGAGTTCATATGAGATCTAGTGAATATTTCATGTATCATTATTGTGGCATGATGTAGAAATGATATAAATTCCCATGAGTAGCGTTGTTCAATATATTTCCTCTCAAATCCATAATTAATATAATAAACTTATATTATAATTGATGTTTTCCTGAACATATTATATAGGGTGGTTAGATTAGTATGGATTTTCTGGGTTTCTTAGACTGATTATGATTGTGATTATTTAGCCTCCATAGGTAAATGGTTTTGGGGATGTTTAGTTTTTTATAAAAACGTGGTTTTGAAAAGAAAACTCATATTGTGGCATGAGGTGTTTGTGAAATAGTTGTATAAGTTGGTTTTACTTGAAATTGATCATGGGGCTGGTGATTTTGAAATGGATTGGTTTTTTTCGGTCTTGTGTAAATATAAGGAATGTTTTATTTGGAATTGGATTTCAAAATGTTTTTTTGAAAACAGAATTATCTTTTTGGAAAGAAATCGACTAGGATAGGGTTTTTGAAAAAAAATCGTAAATACCTTTGGATTCTGGGGGGTTTTTGAAAACTTGGGTGAGTTTTGGTGTGTGGAAAATAGTTTAAATAAACATTTGTAAATAAAGAAACTCATACCAATGTGAACCCAAATACATGGATTTTGTGCTTGGTCAATAGTAACATGGATGATTGGATTGTATGTTTGGTTTATTTTTAATGAAATAAGTGAGGTCTTTTGGTTTGGACCTATTTTGGTTTGATTATAGTGAAGCCAATTGGTGCCTATGTAGACTAGGTTTTTTTGGTTTTCAGTGGTTTACCAAGAGATACCTAGGTGTTTTTTTGTAGTTTGGGGATGTTTTGTGATTATTTTGATATATTCACATATGGAACTAATGTGATATGGATTTTGTTTTTTGGATCAATATTTCATATTCCAATTAGAGGTTTCACGGATTGGATCCCTTAATATACATTTTGGTGATTTTGTTTTTAGGAAAACACAGTGGGTGTTTTAAGTGGGAGATTCCTATGGTAGGAAAACCCATTAAGTTGAATTGGTAATTGGTAATATAGTTCTATGGTGAAGAGAACCATAATCCTTAGAATGAATTGATCAATGATAGTTTAGTATTTTTGGATTGATGTTTGTAGTTGAACACCATATTATTGTTTAGTAATTTTTTTTCATATTGGTGCTTGGGTATGAGCAGGGTGATGATGACTAGTCGTTCTGATTTATAATGGACAGAATGTGGGTGGTAGAGATAAGGTTTTTTATTCCCATGAAGTGATGATAAGTATAATCCTATGGATGATAGAATATTATTGGTTAATAATATACAAACATTTCATCAGAAGTTTCATAGGCATAGTGAAATTAGAAAGTAGATGATTGAAATTTTAGTGACATATTGGTGAGTGGATAAACATGATTAGAAAATAGCTTATGGTATCAGATGTATTCCATCCATTGGAATAGGTCTCAGGACAGTTTTGGTGTGATCTGAGAGTGAGTCATATTGGTGGTGTGTTGGAAATTACATCCAGGCATTTTCCAGAGGAGTCAGCTAGAGGTGGGCTGACTAGAGACCTGTGTGGAATTAGATACAGTGTGTTGAAAATGACAATGGGATTGTTTTTTAGGATTTTATTGGAATGTTTTGAGGATTCATCAATAGATTTTGGAGAAGTATTGATGTGTCTGAGCTTAGTTTTTAGAGTTTCATAGTGGAATATTGGTTATCATTTCGGAGTAGAGTTTGATGATCTAGTTTTGAATTGATTACCTAGATCAATTGAGTTTTAGGTTTAAGAACCATAGGGACTTCTCAAGGAAATAAATTTCTATATTGGGGAGGTTGTAAAATCCTAATCCTTTATGAGTTATGAATTTTAGGGGATGTTTTAATTTTTGATTTTGGTGAGTGGTTTGTTGGGAGAATAAGAATTAATATTATAACTCCATGAGTTTTAACACCTTAGATAGATGTTTTTTAGTTCAGTTTGAGGCTTGAGTGATGAATCAAGTTCTAGGGGGTGGTATTTATTGGTGATTCTGAGGTTTCTAGTGTTCCAGACATTTTTCAAGTGTTTTAAAAATCCATGAATAGTTTCCATCTTTGGGAAAACTATCCATGTCATGGAGCCCCAACCTTAAGTTTTTTTAGGATGTTTTGTTGTGAAAATCTACCCTATGGTAAACATACAAGGGAAATGAAAATTTGGGGAGTTTTAGTGGTTATTTTGGCTGACCAACATTCCCTGGGGAAATTCATAGAGAAACCATGTTGTAGGGGAGTACTTGGTGCCTTGGTTGAGGAATTTTGGTCATGGGGTCTATGGTTTTGCATTTTGGTAGGAGTTTAGAACCAAGGTATCCTCATTTTGTGAAGTGGGAAGGGAAAATTCATGTTTTTTTAGGAATATAGGCTAAAATTTCTCTCTTGTGGGAAAAAATAGTATCCAAAATGCCCAAGTTGGGTGATTTAGTGGCCTTGGACGTCATCATGGTAGTGATCATGTGAGGCATGGGAATCACAATGACACTAAGAGTGTGAGGCACTGGGGAATTTATTTGGGGATAAGTTAAATGATCTAGATGACACCATGGTCAACCTTGTGTGGTTGTTTTTATAGGATCACGGGGTGTCATTTCTCATGATCCTTATCATGGTGTAAGGGGGGAAACTCCCATTTTAAGTGGTGAGAAATGATATGCTTGGGGTCATTTGAAATGTATATGTTCCCGACTATGGTGGGATCTTGGGAAATCTAAACGACCACCTCTAGGTCTTAGCGGTGGGAATTTTGGTCAAAATGAATCCTAGGGTATTCATGGGTGTGACTATATGAAATGTTGAGGGGGTGATAACCCATTTCATAGTGTTTATCATATTAAAATCCTCAAGGTATTCTTGGGAATCCACCACAATGTAGTTCCACCTAGGGTGCATGCTATGGTGTCTTGGTCAGGTGTTTGGTTTATGGTGGTTTTACCATCTTTCCCTCTACTGATTTTAAACATCACTCCCCCTCTTTTCTCTTCCTCCCTCATGTGTGGTTGACCTGGGAGTGTCTCTTATTCCCTTTCCTTTAATACCCTTTAAATTCGAGGAGGTTTTTTTATAATTTTTCAAGTTATTTAATGAGATGTGTCCTCATTTTTCCACTTTTTCATATTTTGGAATCCACTCTGATTTTTTGTGACCCAATTATGAATTTTAATGATGATTCCACTAGATAATGGTGGAATAAAACTGATATTAGGGAAATTTTGTATAGATTGGCTATATTATATCACGATATCATGATTTCATGTCGTTGTTTAGAATTTTGATAAAGGTACATCACCCTCTATATTTTTCTAGTTTTTTCGTTAAAATTAAATTAATTTGATTATTTAATCGGTGCTGATTGTTATGTAATTTTCTTAGGATGGTTTCAGGAGTACATCATGGGAATTCTATGAGTGGTTAGTTGTCATTTCGATGTGATGAGGTCACTATATGAGTTATTAGGTAATTTTTCCTAGTTGAATTAAATTTATTTCTTAATTTTAAGTTTTTATGATTAATTAAATGGGAAGAAAATTTAATTACATATTTTTATAATTTATTTATTTCAATTATATGTCTTGAGTTGGGGCCTCACAGTGGTGTACGAACATTAGCTAGGTTTGGGTGATCTTGACTGAGAGTCATCAAGAAACATTAAAGGGAATAACTCCATATATAGTATGTGGTATTGGCTTTAATTGAGTCTCTTATTTGATTTTTGATTTTACGTTTGTGTGAAACCATTTTTTTTTTTTTTTTCACATTTCATGACTTTTGTGACTCCATCGTAAGGTTGGGATAGGATTACAATGGGATAATAGTCAATATGGATTATATAGCTTTCTAAATGGTTTGGTGTTGGTTCCTCGGTCAAACATTTATTGATGGTCCTCCATATGGTTTTCTAGGTGATATGCATTGGATTTCAAATGGTAAAAGGGTTTCCTTTAAAAATATTTGTTTTGGAAATGTATTTGAATAAAATAAAATTTCAAGGTAAAAGTGGTGATTTGAAATCGGGTTTTAAAATGGTATTTCAAAATGTAAATATAATTTTTTTTAAATGATTGGATTTTTTTCCAAAGGCCCAGAGTGTGTAAGATGTCTTGTAAATATTTTTCAAAATTAATTTAAAAGAGTATTTTGAATTAGTTTCCAAATAAAATTAGAGAGGTTATTAGTAGAGTTATTTTTGTATATTTGGCCTCATATGATAGATTCCCTATTTTCCAATGCATTAGTGATTTTTTATGTTACTCATTATTGTGATTTCCTTGTGTTATTCTTATTTCATGATGATGTGTGTTATGTGTGTTGGAAGATGATGGAATCTTTTTGTTATCAAAGTAACATATGGATGTGACAAAACCCTTAGAGGGTAGAGATGGCTAAAAAGGACCCTAACATACATTGAGGGACACTATGACCAGAGTGATAGGATGAGGTAGAGAAATGGAAATGTGATGAAGAAACCCATATAGGTTGTCCATACTAAGATGTAACCTGAGGGACCCCAGTGGGTGCCCTAGTGTTATGTTAACCCTTGAGAGGGTTATTGTGATGTATGGGCAGTGATGATTGTGGGTGTCACCTTAAAACCTAAATCTATGATGTAAGCCTGGTATAGTTGCTATGATAAGAAAGGGTTGTGTATTTGAGAGTCCACTCATAGTTGTATGGCATGGATTGGGCAGGTGTCCAAACCATGCCACTATTATCTTTATTATTTTAATATATTTTTAGGTGGATGTAGGATCATGGATATATATTGATGGGATGCATGGGAATTACCACCATAGGATCCAAAGTTGGTTGATGAGTTTTGGATGCTTGTAGATTACCTCCCTAGGATCCATATATGGTTGATGACTTTTGTATTTCAAGGAATGTATCCCTAGGAACCAATTGATATATACATAGTGATGGGAGAGATTCCAAGTGATTCCTAGTATCTGGTCATTACCTTATAGTGTTAGGAGATATTCTTAATGATCCTTAAGATCTAGAGGGATTCTTGTGGATATTTAACAATATTCCTAGTAATATCTAGGATATAACAGGATTCCTTGTGATTTTTATGATATGGTTAGTGATTTTTAGGATTTGGAAAGACGCCTGGTGATATTATTGAGATTTCTAGTGATTAATAGGATTTATAAGGATGCCTAGTGTTCTGGGATCTAGGACATTGTGTTCACACCTCAAGTAGGCATGTATGTGGGATCTTGGGGTACAACATGTATCCCCCTGAGGTCATTTATTATGCTTAGAGACACTTTGGAATTGGATAAAGTTGGTATAATGATAGATTACTGGTTCTAAAGAAGTACTTGGTCCCCTTGATTAGTTGGTGGTTACTCATGTTCATGGACACTCTCACACTAGATGAATATGGTATGGTCGGGGTTTATGGTGGTTTGGTTAACACCTGAAGACCCAATTTTTATATTTGATTTACATTGTTAGTTATGTTTCATGGTGGGTTTTTTTCATGATAAAAACTACACTCCTTAAATATGTATTGCATGTATGTCAAATTGATCACAATAGCATTCAGTATTGTTGAGGAATTAGAGATTCCTAATGGGTTATTGGACTCACCCCTACCCATGTATATGGAATGGGTTTTGATATATATGGGTAGACCATTCTGTTTTCTCTCTGTACATAGGTATCAATTAGATCTCAACACATGGTTCAATTATATGGTCATGAAGACTGGGGAATCAGTAGGTTGTATTATATGATTTGGGTCGGAGGTCAGTGTATTGTTCTTTCAGTTATCATTCATATTGTGTAATAGATAGTGTTTATTTTATTTATATGATGATTACATTCCTATATATTTTTACACTATTATGTTTTGATTCATCATCTATATAGATTTACTACTTATTATTCTACACTATGGGGGGTTGTGGGGCTACACTATTTATGTATAAAGTTTTTTAGGTTGTCTGTTATATGGATGGATCATGAAATTTTTTTTAAAGATTCAAGCATGAACCATAATTATTTTTTATTAGAGTCCATAGTATCCCCTCAACTATTTTAGTCCCTTTCTACTAATTGTAAGCCTATAGAATATGGGAAGAAATGTCAAAGGTGTCATATCATTCCCGTGCAGGTGCAATTCTAGTAGTCTGAGATGATGAGTTATATTTTTAATCATAAGAATATCACATGATCATAATATAATAGAGATGAAGGAGAAGAAAAATAAGGGGAGGGAAGAGGTTTTTCTTTGCCAATATAGCATCTTTATTCCCTGTATTATCTTCAAATTTCCCTCTCACTTGAAGCTCCAACTCCTACTTTCCTAGAAATATCTTACTCTCGACTAGCTCCAAATTTTTCTTCCTCCATGATATTCATATAATTCATCAATTTATAGAATATTTTTTTGCACCACTTTTAAATTAATACCCCCCACACAAACACACAAACTTAGTTGCAATTTCCACTACCAAAACTAGTATTAATTTCCAAAAATATAACTACCTAAATGATCCCAACTATCAACTATTTAATTTATCAGTAATTTATTTTAATTTTATCCATATTGAATTTTACATTAATTCCATCATAAATATTGAATAGCCATTCTTCATAAGAAACTGACGTTGGCTCACACCAAACATATATTGCTGGTATCCACAAGTTCTCCTCATCTCAACCTCCTAGAATTCTCTATAATCTCCATTTCATCTTGGCATTCTAGCATCATTTTTCACTTCAAATGTCCATTAATTGATTAATATATCCCTTCACACATCTCTGGTTATCTACCAATTCCCACCTATAGTCAGTTTCGTAGGATGATTTCAGTCATGGAAGTCCCACCCAAACCTTTTCTTCAATTGAATATTACCCAAAATGATTCATTGAGTTTAAATTGACAATATTTCAACCACCTAAAAAATTTTGACCAAAAAAATCCTTTATCTTAAACCCATCTTCACCCTCACTCGATTCTTCATGTTTCAATTCTTTATATGTCTGTTCTCAAATTAATTAATCAAACATTCACCCAAATTAGATTTATCTTTGGTCTATCGAATTTTATTTAAAGTGGAAATTTCAACTAAATTAACTAAGGTATTTTTTTGAGCAGGTGTGAGAACATATTTTGTCTTACATCCACAATGGTTGGGAACTTTGAGGCCCCCTTCATCTTTAAAAATTTGGACCTATAAAAAAATATTTTTCTTGACTTGACTAGTCTTGGTTTTCCCTCTTCATCATGTAATTATGATAAAATATTCTTCACCACACTTCATTAGTGGGTTACTCCTCCTTGTTTTATCTTCAAATAGACTTGGAATCAGTTTCTATTTATTTCTCATTCAATCATTAGTCATCCATACCCAAATCACTATATAATAGATATTCAAGCACTAGTTTCAGCCAACCTCATCTCAAAAAGTCTTCTTCAATGGATTTCGTAAAGGTCTCCACTTCGATCAAGCTCAGTCTCCCATAGATGACCTTCAACCACTGTTATCCATCAATACATCTAAGTCTTTACTCTATTTTTTCTTTCCGAAGTTATTTTAATTAATTTTTCTTGCTCTTGATTTCCATTTTATGTTATTTTTACACCCCTTATACTTTTTTACTTCTTCAATCATAAGTTTATTATTGAAATGACTCATACACTACACTAGTTCACACATATATTATATTATTTACTCATATGTAATCATTTCACTCATATTAACTTTTTATATTATTTCACTCATACATTTTTATAAAAAACTCTTACATTGTTTCATTTTCAAAAAAAATTAATCACCTCAGAAAATTTATTGAAATAGAATTAAATGAATTCAAACATCTTTAAAAATAAAACTAGGTTAAATCATAAATTTTTCATCTTTAGTAATTAAAATTAGAAATTAGCTCCAATTAATCATATAAAAAATAAAAACCATGTAATGTTGGAGAAATAAATTCTAAAAATAAAATCCAAATAAAAATAGTTAAAAAATAATTTAATTATAATTGCCATAAAAAAAAGAAATATTCTTTTTTGAAGATGTGTAGAAAATAAGAAACATAACATTGACTAATTAAGCACCAAAAATTAACATTTTTATTCAAATATTCAAAGATTTATATTTTCAACCCAAAATGATAAAAAAATGAATATATTTCTAATTAGAACACATTTTATCAATAAAAAATTATAATATTATAAAAAATGATTTGGAAAATATGTATTAAAATAAATTCACATCAAATAGATTCATCAATATATTTTAGATCTAAGATGGAGTCCCAAACTAGGAAACAAGATCCACAATGACATGATTTGGCATCCTATCATCTCATCTACCAAAATGTTACATTATTTTCACCTAAATGGTGAGATTTTTCCCACCTTTGGGAAGTGGGAATGGGATAGGATTACAATAGTGTTTTTCCCCAAATGGAAAATAATTGGAGACAGAAATGATAAACCGTTCATGAATATATTCTCTTTCAAAGGTAAATATATTGGTGAAATTGTTGACCAACACCATTCTATATCTTATTCATGGTTGGATTTACAATGATAAAGCATGTACAATATTGATCGTTGGATGTTTTGGGAAATATTAAACTACCACTCTCAATATGTGATGAGGTGGGAGGAACATTGTCTATGCTTCCATTACCTTTTGACGCCCGCATGTGGTGATCCCACATACGTATACTCAAGCTATGGTTATTGTTTATATTATGGATCTTGGTAACCCTCGCCTCATTTCCCCAATAGATGATATAAAGTGACAAGCATTCAATTACCATGTTCATTGATATGAGTAGCATGGAATTTTCTTGGCCTAAAAAATAATATGAGAAATCCTTGAAAACTTATCGTCCCACCAGTGGGCCTATAAAAATAGGAATTGTAGGGGGGTATATCTCTTTTCACTTTTATCAACCACTTTGGGTGCATGTACCCTAAATGTAGTAATAAAATTGTCCCATACTCTGAGGAGGTTCAGGATTTCTAGGGTAAACTAGTCCTAGCAGTCGCTCTGCATCCATTAAGAATGGTTCCCGCCAACCGGAATCACCATCATTGTAGGGTTATACAACCAAAGTTGAGCTGGTTAAGGTTTCTCCTTTTAAGGAAACTTGGGTCCAGACCATGAGGTTCCCACACCAAGGTAAATATTTCTTCTCTTATCCAAGGAATAATGACCCCTCAACTTCCATTTCATTCCCCGCTATCGTAACCATTATGTGAGGGGGGGTTATATAACATTGGTATCAAAGCCCCAGTTTCCTATCAAACATGTTTATTTTTCTCCCCATTCCATTGACACCATCAATAACCATAATGATGTTCCTCCCCATAACAAATAAGTTAATCTCCTTAAAGGTCCTCTAAATGTTAAATTACTTACTAGCCATCATAGAGGTCCTCCCCATGATGCTAATGAAAATTAATAAAGAAGTTTTGTCCATAATTCAGAGAATCTTGAGCTTGGGGAGCTCCCTTTTATGGTGCTCTAATGCTTGATGGGAAATAAATGATGGATTTCCTTTGATATTTTAGTAACTCAAACTACTGATGATCAAGAGGATATGATATAAACCTTGTTATCCCCACCCTATGATCTAATTACACCATTGTTTAGGATATCTATTTTAGAGGATAAAGTATATATGGTCCTAAAGATACTCTAAAATAACCTATGTGTGGAGGATTATTATCTCCCATTGAAGGACTTCCCAAAACATCATCTAAAATTTCATCATTTTACTTTCTTTATACCATTACAATGGATGAATAGAAGAAACTAGGATCTAAATCAATACCATCAGATAAACAAAATCATAGATATAGGTTAGAATATCCCACAATGTTAACCCATAAAGAATAATGAATCTCATAATCTTACAAGGGGTCACTAATAAAGTCTAATAATGCTCAGTAAGATGCCCCTTTACTTAATAAGAGATGCCTCACATGACAAATATTCCACTCAGGAATGTGTCACGATGGAGGTCATCATATTTTATTCATGTGACCACTTAATCATCTATTGTGTAATTAGCTATGGAACATCATATAATTGTAGAACAATCCCATCCCTATAGTGTATAGGAAATTATGGTGAAAATTTTTAGGAGATTACAATCATGGATCAGATCCTGATCATTTTTTGGACATATGTAAAGATAAATATCATGTTTCGGATCTATTAGATGAATGTTACATGGAATACCTTTGAAAAACCCTATGGGTGACATAAAATCACATTAATATCTAATATTTGGTGTATTTATAGTGTTCTAACCACCTTGAAACGCTTGATCAATAGTGTTGAAAGGCATAACTTTCCTTCCTTTTGGTCGTGTGACATTAGAACTCTAGAAAATACCTCCAAAAATTATAGTGATCATGTTATGAAATTATTGAGGTATTATATCAGATTATTTTTGAATCCATTCCCCATGTGTTAATTAAGGGATAAAGTAATTATGATTATTTAATTATCTCCCCTCTTATAGATCAATAGTAGAGCCCTAATGGGTCACTACTAGCACATACCTCATAGGAAACTTCTATGACATCATGTGATGTAATCACATTAAATAGTGTCATAACCCAAGACCATGGCCACTTTCCCTAATTTATCGAAAATTTTATCTCCTTCTATAACTCAAATAAGATACCTGATTGTCATAGGTTTTTAGTTAATAATTGACCCCAATAATTTTTTCCAGTCAATGAGAGACATGAAACTTTCATAGAAATTTTTTGGAAATACCCCTTGGTAAATTATGGAGTTCATGGTCCCCAAAAAATAGTCCACTAGGTAGGGGTAATTTTCAAAGATGGTTAGCCTTAATCCTATATCCCAATGAACACTGATATATCTTATCATTATCGCTCATCCACTGAGATAATATTTATTTTCTTGTTTGGGATTAGTCTTACTCATAGCCATCAATCAAAAAAAATAGTTAGGTGGTTAATATGAGTGACCGATGCCTGGATACACTTTATTTAAAGATAGGTCATATGATTAGATATTGTTTAAGGGGAAATAAAGTGATATCCTGAAGAGGCTATCAAGGTTTCTCTTAAAGAGGTATGGATGAGGCATCTAAATTTAAAATTTTCATGTGATAAATAGATACACCACTATGTCATACAATGGTGTTGGTGAGTTTTCATCATTGACCATTTCCATAGTGAATGTTGTAATAGTTAATTTCCCTGAAAACTAAGAACATGATTCTTGTTATGGAATAGGATGATAATTTTCCCCTGGAAGATCTCCATTAATAGGAAAATATCATAGGTGAAGTTTATACATGACACAAAAGATAGGATATAGGGCTTGGAAGTCTTATTATCATGAAAATCCCTGATTCTCATTGAAATATAGATAGGGTAAAATATATTACAACTCCTCCATGTTTTTTTAATGCCACTGAGTAAATCTCTTTGGATGAACGGATCAATACCCTACTACTACAGCTCAAAATTTCTTATTGTCTTGATATTAATATCCTTAGGGTTTATTGACCTGACTAAAAATAAACTCAAGTACCCCAGATTACCTCACCAATAGCGTTCCTTTATCATATAGATATAAATCATATAGTTTTGGAGTAATAATGTTTCTCTACCAACTTGAGGTAGGTTCAAAATTTTAATTTGGTATATCCTTTAGTAGATCAGCAAGATTTTCCACCTCTAGGTTATAAATACCCTACTTCATGGGTAATCCATCCTACAAGGTAATAGGCACATGAAGAAGTTTTTTATAATGAGATAAAAAATTCCCTTATAGCCCACATGGAGTCCCTAGAAACACATTGTGCTTTAATGCAACCTTGAAGGAATTCATACCTATAGTGGGTTGATCATGTCCCCTCACTACTAAATTTTAAAAATTTGAGTTTCGCATCCTTCAACGGCATGGGAGAAAAAAAACAGAATCATGCACACTTTTTCTCTCAATGTGGTCCAATGATGGGAACTCCTAATCATTAGTACATGAACAAACAACATTGATTTATTCAAACATTAGAGGGACTTTCTTTTTTCTAGTTTAGGAATATGGTTCTAGGGTCTATTTCTAGAAAAAGGGTCTTCATCGATAGTTCCTCTTCCAATTTAGATCTACTTTTCAAAAAAAACTTTCATGTCATCTCCAACTAGTGGAAGTGAATGTGTTTCTAATTACATTTATCGGTGGAATTGTATAACATACTCTCTTGAAATTTATCTCCAATAGACTATTGTTATTGATGTGTATCAAATATATTTGGGAAGAGTTGGTAACAAATCTGATATACCAAATGTACCTAGTTGAATTATGATAGTATTTCAAAACCCTACAACATATAGAAGAATTCATGTAATAGAACAAACAAAATTATCATCTATTATATTCTACAACAGCGATAAAGTTGGTAAAATTAGGAACTATCGCGGTGGTATAGGATTCTGCCCCTCGACTGATCTAGTTATAGGTGACCCCATAGAAAAAACATCATTCATATCCATCACATTTCAAGATTGAAACACAATATTCCTTTCAGTGCCGGAATGAAGGTTCTTTTAATGATCAAAATAACAGGGTTTGTTCTTTCATAAATGGGTAGGTTTTTGGAAACATCATATGTTCCATGAAACATAATTTTATCAATATCCTAGAAATCAAGACCTGCGAAGCTAAATTGAGGAACTATACCAATTATTACCCTTATCAAAGGTTTCTTAGACACATAATCCAATACTATTTGGTCCTTATGGATTGTCTATAGAATATAATAGATTAGGGAAATATGAATTTTGTTAAACCTCAAGCACCTATTGCATGTATCATAGCTACCCTAGTTTATGGTGAAGATATGGGGAAATAGAAACATGGATTGAGTAAAAGGATTCAAAATTTGGTAATTTGATAGTATAAAGGTTTAGTTCTTAATACCATGGGATAATCCATGATTTTTTTAATCATCCAACACCACCTTAAACCAATGCTGCTATTTTGGTGGCATCATCACCACCGTAGTTGGTTAGGGTTCAAGGAATTTGATGCTGATTTCATAGGAGTGATGAAGAGTCTATGTCCCTGCCAAGTTCAGTATACACTCTCGTAGATTTTATACCCTACAAATTGGTAGGACACTCTATTCCCCCTCAAACATTGAAATATTAATCTGATGAGGAGTTTCAGTCTACCTATATCGATATTATCAAGATGATTAATGACTGAGTTTAGCATGGAGATAAGAATTTTCCATCGATCCCACTTGAATTCCCTCTCTGAAACTCTTTTGGATAGGGTAAGAATCCTTCAAACATACATGGAACTCAATATTTCATCCAAAAATATCATATATGATGCTAAAATGAGAGGGAAATCAATTCTTTAGACTTAAAGAGTGTATTATTCCACTATAGGAACCAAAAGTGTTGCTCCACATCCCATCCATATGGTTGATTAGTTGGCCAACCCACAAACATCAAATAATTTATAGAATTATGGGGTATTGGATAAGTGCATCTATTAAATCCCATATAACCTCTACACTTCTAGTTAGGTAACAGACCCTTGGTAACAAAGGCACAAACTTCACACAAAAATATGATGTATTAAATAAAATTTCTATAAACAAGGATTTAATTTCAATACTCAATGCACTTTTCTTATCAAAAATAATCTATAAGTACCTTATTGAGGCCCTCATGAACCCTATGGTGTTCAATACGGAAGTTTCCACCATAGAAGTATATGATAGAAAAATAGGTGAGCAAGAATAATGATAGGTTATCGTTCCCTTATCAGGAAAATATGTAATCATGGTTATATAAGTATATATATTCCCCTTGAGTATCTCAGGAAAGCTCAATGGAATTGAGGTACATTGATGCTTGGTTGATAATGGATCAGGGATAAATAATCTCTTGAACTGAAAGCTCTATCATCTTATATACAAAAAGATTAATTTTTCCCCATATATCCTAAAAAATAAGGTGTATAAAAAGAGTGGTTAGAAGTTTATTAATATGATTAATTTTTAGACCTAGTTTTGTGACTTGGTATCCAAAATCATGTTCATGGTAGTATCTTAGAACACTTACTTAAATTCCATTCTAGGAAGTCTATGGATTCACTTTCATGCATCCATCCCTTCATCATATAATTAGTTTCTTAAATATTCCCTTAACGGTCGAGTAGGGGTGTTCCAAGGTGATTTAACCGCATTTAATTCAAGTGAGATCTATTATATTGATGCTAAGTATTATAAAAGAAGTGGAAATTAGCCTCAAACTAGGGATACTAATCTTTTAAATATGACTAATGACCTGGAATGTGTGTAATAATTCCCTTGGATGATTTTAAGAGTAGTTTCATATTTTCAATTCATCATCTTCATATAAACACCCTAGATATGGGAAATAACATCATCACTCCATGGATAAAGGAGTGTTGTCAAATTACCTACATCCTATATGAGGGGCATGAAATTGCAAGGTTGGAGAAATACTCTCTAAATATGCATCGAAGGGTTAACCTTATCCCCTTCAATTTGTTTCTTGCCATATCATATGGTAAGGTTGACTAATTAGTAGTTAGTTAAGTAGTGAAATTTAAATATTCTCTCTAAGTGACATAGGTAAATGACACAATGTTTTGTAAAAACAAAATATATTAACATGTGTTTCTTAGATATAGGGGGTCAAATAGCCACCCCTAAGGATTATTCCCATGTTTATAAAAATGATTCCAATTTGTAGCAATATGATCCCAAGGAGTTAGCTTCTCCCACCATATCTTATGTCTTTTAGGAGAAAGATTATGATGAATCCCCTCCTACATTTGATGAATTATTTTTCACTGCTCTTGAAATGCTGAAACATGTGAAACTCAATACAATGGAAGACTAAAGGAAGACTCTAGTAAGAATGGTCATGTCACCTTATGAATAAGAGTAGTACATAGTATTATTAAATAAATACCATGGTTTATTTTCCTATAATTACAATGATATTTTAAGGACTAATACTTAGGTTATTATCCATTTATTGGGTCTTATAGTTTGAAATATAGGATATATGTAGTCTCCCAAAACTATACACCCCACAAACAGTTCCACAGTTGAATCCAAATTAGAAAAGATAATAAAAGGAAGGTTTTTCAAGAATATGAAATACCCCATATGGTTAGAAAACATCATCCCAATTAAAAAGAAAAATAGCAAGATTCAAGTATATAATAACATTAGAGATCTCAATTGCCTCTTCCAGAATAATGATTTCCCAGTGCCGGTCATAGAGTTTTTTATTGGTGAAACTTCCATATTTTAAACCCATTATTTTATGGATGTATATTTTGGGTATAATAAAATTAGTATGTCCACAAAATATTAATAGGATACCATGTTTAGGGTTCCCTAAGTCTCATACTAATATCGAGTGATTTTGTTTGTCTTAAATAATTACATATAAACTTACTAACAAGTCATGTATTACATCTTTAAGCCCCTTTTTAGGGTGTTGGTGTAATTCTATAAAAATAACTTGGAGGTAAAATCACATCAACTTTGTTACCATATTTACAATATTATAAAGGTATTTTCCATGTTATCCACCTATATTATAAATATTAATACCTTGAATTTTCCATTTAGGGTCACATTTAAGAAATTTTCTTAATTCGTTATTTGATATATAGGTATTAATATTGACCCTAAGAAAATAAATTCTATCATTGAAATTTTACCTCCATATGATTTTCAATATTTGAGAGGTTTTTAAGGGATAATTTATTTCATATGGGGTTTTATTGATAATATATAAATTAAGTGAAAGTATTTATCATGGTTAATGAAGAAAGGCACCATGTACCAATGGGATGAAAAATGGAAAAGTGTTTTCAACAATATACAGTAGT
Source organism: Viscum album (assembly GCA_963277665.1). Lineage (NCBI taxonomy): Eukaryota > Viridiplantae > Streptophyta > Magnoliopsida > Santalales > Viscaceae > Viscum > Viscum album. Next base: position 46,639,396 of record OY728143.1, on the reverse strand, counting down.
ACGTGTTTCACCCTCCAGTCTTGATGCCACATGTGTATAGAACCCCCTTAACTCTCTATATGGTATATTTAGAGTGATATCTTCATGAATTCATTTCCTAGAAGATAAATAAGGGTTATTATAACAGAATGGATGATGATAGATATTAAGTTTAGATACTCTCCTATTGAGATGAATTTTATTTACTTGGTCATCGAAATCAAGAAGTTTTGTCACTATTCACAACATCGTGAGGTTTAGGAGATCTCCCACATTTACCCAATTAAATACATCCTCAATTGTATAATGTTAACAGGATTACTAGTCTATTTTTAAGTGTTTCTATAGTAATTTAACATCAAATTCATCTCTTAAAAAGCTATAAAGGGGAAATTACTATAAAATTTCCTTGTCACACACCTGATGATATAGGAATTTCCCCTAAAGTTTTAATTCCTAGATGAGGGAAATCCACATCATTGATGAATCATTATCATGTTGGGAGATTAATTTTAATTGTTCCTCATGAATCCTAATATAGAATAGTATGGATAACCCTAAACATAACAAGGTTTTCCATGGGGATTTCCTTATTTCCGATGTAAAGGCCCTTATTTCATATTTATTCCTTATGTTAGAAGGATATTACAATAATGAGATAGAATATCAATCCCTAATTATCTATCATGAGTTCTCATGAAATCACTATTTTATAGATGCATGTGAATGGTTTCTCTAAAATAGTTGTAGATAAAATCAATATTGACTATGCTATCTAAAATAAGAAACCCACCCCCTTTATTGAACTCACTCTCTAGTTGATAAAAAAGTTACTCATTGAACCAAATGTGTGTTATGCTCCATGTTCTTTGAAATCTCAAGTGGATACACTAGAAAACATGGATATAGTTGTCATTGACCCATTACTAGATTACATGATGATTATTATGGAACATATAAGAGTGATTTCCCATGCCTCCTTTAGTATATTGGAGAAGAGTTTAATGAACTCAACAACATCTATTCAAAGATAGGGAATTCAAATTCTATTGTAATAGTGTAAAGGTTTTATTGGATGATTACCTTGGTTAAATATATTCAATACATAACACTATTAATGAGTCAATCTTAGAAAAAATTGGTTTTTATTTTCACAAAAAACTTGTATCCTCTATGATGTCCCTAATTTAGATAATGTTATCTATAAGTGTATCTTTGATGTATTCCTTATATGGTACATATAAGGAAATAATATTCCTAAAGTTGTGCAGAAGGTTCATATTGGTGCATGTGGGTGTCATCAAACAAGGTTTAAGCTCTCCCATTTAGATCCATAGGTTTGGCTACTTCTAGCCTACCCAGATTCAGAATTTCATAGAATTCACCAAGGAATGTCATGCATAAAAGGGTCATAACAACTTCATCCAATATCCTCCAGATATAATTTACAATACCAAATAATCGTATCCATTTACCATGTGGGGAATTTATGTTAGGATCTATACACCCAGATAATAGCATGGAAGCTTATGTTTATTCTGAATGTTATCAAATTCTTCTTTATGTGGATTGAATCCATTGCCCTGGAGAATTACTAGACCAATTCTATGATTTTATTTGTGTAATCCAACACCATTCATCAATTTGGAGTTCTACACATGATTCTCATGGATAACATATGCAATTTATAGACCTATGAGCTAAATAATTTGTATGATATGTGTCACATTCAGTCCCACTATACTTTAAAAAATCATGCACTAAAAATGGATAGATTGAATCATTCAAAAAAAAATTCCTATAATAATTCATAGAAGATGGTGGATCATAACAAAAATAGTTTTCCAAAAAAATTCTAATTCATTGTGGGTGTATCACACCATAACTCAGACATCCACCAAGGAAACCCCTTATTTCCTAGTGTATGGAAAATAGGTAGTGTTTTCCATTGATTTACTTATTACTTAACTATTTATAGTTTTCTATGATTGATTTATGTAGGATGATAAATCAAAATATTAGTTGGTAATGTTGGAATCCCTTGATGAAAATAGGTTTCAAGAATTAAAAAACTTTAAAGTTCATTAAAATCGAGTGGCTCATCAATTGAAATAGAAGGTTATTCTTTTTTCATTCATCTAATGTGATATGGTATTATCCTTAATATATCTAATGATACCAAGAATAAAACTTCCAAAAAGTGATAACCCATGTGGGAAATCCAATTCATCATCTACATGGTGCACTTCAATAGTGTGTACTCATTTATCACCATTGATGGGGAGCGTGTTACACTGCTTTCCAACAAGAGGTTTGTCAAAATATGTCATGACTTTTCTATATTTATAACAATAATATTTCATACATTATAAAAAAATACATGGGACATTTCATTACATCACAATGTTAAACTACATGAAAATTTTCACTAGAAAAATATGTTAAACTATGTATAATTTTCCTTGTCATGTTATGGTAAACTGTGTGATGTTTTGGTCCTCACTACATAAACATAAGATATATGAAATTTTATTTCTATATGATAATTAAATTTATGGACTATATTTTAGTCATTATATAATAGGATTCCCCTTTATACTTGTGTCATTCACTTAGAATGCTACACCAAGAATAACTATATGTAGATTTATTCATGTAATTATGGGATACATAAAGATTCATGAATTTATTATCCTCAGATCAAATGCAAATTTAAAATTTTCTTATGCCTTATCCCATTAATATGATCAAACTAATTAACTTCAAGTCTCTTGGTATTTTACTTTGTGTTGGGATCATATTTTCTATCGAATAACTATGTGTGGATTGATTCTCATTTCATAAGATACATAGTGATTCCCAAATCTCCTTTCCTAGGCCCAGTTATAAATTTCTATTTTCTCCATTTTTATCTTCACATTTTGTTCCCCTATATTGATTTATCTTTTCTCACTTTACACTCAATAATCATTATTCCTTAGATAGATGGAATGATATCTATGACCTTAAACTAGAATCCACTCATTTGGTCAAATTTGTATGACCTTAAACTCTAGCCACATTACCTATTTGATATAATATATATTAATTTAAAATAAAACACCTCAAGGATTATATATGTTCCCTATTTAATTAATAATTGGGTTTTTTCTCTTATGTGTATTTTTGGGTTGGAATTTGAGTCCTAACAAAAATCACAATGGTCAACATGCCTTCTATCCACACCAATGTTTTCTGTTGATATGAAAAATTAATTATATTGTAACTCCTAGTGTAATTGAACTTTTCTTGATAATCTTCATCATCTTCCCACAAATACCCTCTATTTCCTTTATTTTTGAATCATTACCACAATCATTAATCTATAAATAAAATCCTCTCAATTTATTATGATGAAAATTTTAACTTGGCCTCATCCCCCAAATACCCACCTAGGGAACAAGACCCAATAAAAACATAATATATAAAAATATATTGGATCCATCATTTCAATATTATTCAATGGTCATAAAAAACTTTTTACAACATTCCTAGAAATATGATAGTAGAACCAATTTTTCAAATATTTGGTTAGTTTCCATCCTCAAACTACATGACCCCATAACTTTACACCTTGATTCAAATCCCCTATGTTATAATTTACCATTCTCTCACCTCCCTTATGTTTAAGTGGATAATTAACACCCTTGGTGTCATGCCATTGTACATTCCTACTTATTTTTAAGGGGAATTAGTCTTTTAGAATATCATATCTCCAGATTCCTCAGTTGTCTTTGGATCTTTATTGTTTGTCGACATGAAATTATAATCCCAACCAGTTCAGTTCAATTGGATGATCTCAAATAATAATAAATATATTATACTACAACTTAATTCTCATATAGAGCATGACTCATTTGATATTATGGGTTCTAGTAGATTATTTCATTTTCATTATTTATATTCATTTATGTTTAAAACAATGACTTTAAATAAGTACAATTTTAGTTTTTTATGAATCAAGTAGGATTATCAACAAACTAGTGTCTCTTTATTAGTAAAGAATTAGCTACAGAAGTGCATGAGGCATTGATCTATCAAGCATGATCATCCATTTTAGAGGAATGAGTATCCTATTATATCCCTATCATATATTCTAGTTTTACACTATATGTGGGAACAATTGTATTTATTTCTTCTCAAGATCAATTTTTGTTCCCTACACTCTTCCACCTAAGTTTCATATTTGGATAGCTCGACTATAGTAGGTTTTGGAAGGGAACTCAATCGTGTGACTATTATTTCCCACAAAAAATTGAGTACCCACTATTATTGATCCCCCAACTCCTTCTAATAAATATATTATTTAATTTCCTATAAATAATCTATAGAAAGGGCCTCAGATTTATCCTTAGGAGAGTTATCTTTATATGCATCCATCCGCTCCCACTTGACCAAAAGTCATAGATCATATAGTGAAGGGATTGATAGTCAACCTCATCAATCCTCAAGTTTACAGTTTAATAAATTGGGATTCCTATCTAGAATCCAATATTATTCAATGGTGTGAGGGTGATTAGGACCTAAATGTTATATTATAACCATCATCGAACCACATAGTTTTCCACAACTATATTTAAACCATAATCATCATTATCTTTATAGAGGTCTCATATTCTAGGAATTGATCAATCATTAGATAAGAGAACTTAGCTACAATACCCATATGACTTAGATCTATAGTGGAGGAAAGGAATGGATCAACTTATATGGATTTTATAGTCACTAATAAAATATATGAAAATTATACATTGCAACACTTAAGTGGGAATGCTTGATGATTTTACTTTAGTGTTGGCATTGGGGCCCTCTAGGATGAGAGCATCACTTGACTCTCCCCCTGATACCATGGGTGAGATCACTCTGACCTACTACCTTTTCCCATATTATGGGGATAGAATATATTCCCCCTCTATGATGGTGGGTCCTTTTGGTTCTCGCTCTCCCTGATCTTCCACTGAGGAAGTATAAGTATCCATGTTCATTATAGATCACCATGTCACTTTGGATTTATTATAAAACCCTGCCTCCAAGATATTTATGGGTTCCTTCCAGGAAGTATGAACCTCATGCTCACAATCCTCCCACTTTTTCATGTGGATGATGATAGATGCTTCCTCATGGGAAATAGGTGCATCCTTCTCCTACTCATCAGGACCAAATACAAAAACCATAACTTTGGTGTTAATATATTTGCATTAATAGAGTAAATCACTATGTTGGGATAATTTTTATAATATATGTAGATAGTTGAATGCTAAAAATCCTCCACTACCATAAATATAACATCTCCAATACCAAGGATGACCTCATTCCATTCTAGTTCAGTCACCGTAGTAGCTATCATGTTGAGTAAGAAATATATAGATGTTGGTTTAATGATTTTTGAAGCCTTTAGAACTGGTGGGTAACTCTAAGGTTTCCATATAATGTTATTAAACCAGTCATGTAGGCTTTAAAATTTAATGTTCAAGAGAATTATAAAATGTTATGTGAATGTATGTCAAAGGAAAAAAAGAAATTTTTACTTACCTTACAAGTAACATTATAGGTGGATCCTCAGCATCCTCATGTTCTCTACATGATACATGGCATGGCTAGGAAGTGGTTTAGACAGAACTTTTAGATACATCATTCCCTAAACCACTAGGAAGGATATGAAATTTTGAGCACCTTCCTTTACATTCATGTCACTTGGGTCTGGCATAGTGCCATTACCCTACACATGATGTAAAGAAAAATCTATGGATGATCCATACAAGGACTATTACATGGGTTATATGATTAATAATAAGTATATTTTAATTTACAACCATAACATGTGCGGTAATTTAGTGTTACCTATATTATAGAGACCTCCTTTAATTATTTGGAAGAATTAATTTCCTTATCAAGATCAAAATCTAGGCCATCCTCCTCCAACTCCACATCTCTATCTGGCTTAGTATGATCTTGGAATTACACACATCACCCACTAAAAAGGGATCAAACTCGATTAGTGAATATTATTTCTTGGCCATGAGAGTAAACTAGCACCTCTAATTTAGTGAGGTGGGCCCTTATTTCCTCAAGATGAGTCACATAGGCAACCTCAATTGAATCTTTGATAAGTAAAATCCCAAAAAATTATACACATACCCCTTGGATATTCCCAAATATATTCTTTAAATTTAAGATTATTTGGGTTTCATCCCATTCCTCCTAGGACCAAGGAAATTTGGCATCATCTGGTTCTTCCATGTGTTCTCTCAAAAACATTCTTAAAGAAACTCTTTGTATATCAAGAGGGGTCCCTAAATCATTTCCATTCTATTAATTAAACTTTATATGGAATCACTCATCAATAATTACACTATACCACAAGGATTTACCTTAATTATGGGTGGTGGTCTCTGGATTCTCTTTAATATCAACCACTTCAATAGAATCCCTCCAATTTTATCAATGGGTTCCCCAGGTGGCAGACTATCCTTAACATAGTTTCCCTTTGGATCATTATAACTCATCCTTTCTCATCATATAATCTTTTAGAATTTAATCTTGGTATGATTTTTTCCACATTAGAGCACACTCATCAAGTAGTTCAACAGGGGAACCCACTACTAATTATGTGGTCTTAGCTTCAGTGTCCTTTTGGGTTAGCATAAACAAGAATTTGTGGATGATCATCAAGTATATATCATGTATAAATACCATTTATACACATTGGGAGAACCACTGGAGGAATCATAAATGAAATAAAAAATGTAATGGGTTATATGGTTCATGAATGACTTCACCATTGATTTTTCAACCAACACAACACCCATAAAGGCCACCGGATATGATATATATTCAGGGGAGATACCGGAATTTTCTATAATATTCCCAATTAGATCATCATATGGGGTAAAGTTGAACCTTTCTTTGGATACTAGGATTAAATTCAATCCAATATTTTCTATTTCCATGGATATCACACTGATGATGTTCATTAGGATTGGATGGAGTTACATGTTTTTAGGGGTGATTGGGTTTTGAAATTTATATCTCGTGAAATGCACAATGACCCACAAATTAAATAATAAGGAGTCACTAATACATAGAGTAAATTTCCCTAAACTCACATTCCTTAATATCTTGTATATATTCTCTATAACTGGGACAAAAAGTTTGACATTCCACTCATGCACCAGCTATACTCCCATGAAGAAAGTTCCTAGACTTACTCTCATGTGGGAATCAATGACTTCAAGAAACAATATTCAATGAAAGGATACAATAAATACTACCATCCTATAGTTGGGAGTTAGTATCTACTTCACATAGATTCCCCACTTTATGTATCACCCTTCCTTAAAGATAAAGTAATAGAACTTTGAAATTTCATGGGAGTGTCATGCTAGGAATTTATTTTTCCACTCCAATGTACTCTATTTAAGAATCTTTGAGAATATATAAAACCATTTCTTAAAGGGGATGTTTGGGTGTATCTAAGGTTCCCTTTTATACATTACACTAACTACCTATAGTATCACCTTGTCTAGTGTGGAATTTTTCTCAACATTGTTCTATATCTTTTCTTTTGGCATAAATTAATTATAAATATCACAAACAATAGAGATCCCTTTGATCTTATGAATTTAATATTAACTGATCTTAACCAAGGTGTAAGTGGAAAGTTTTTGGATCAGGATAAAACCTACTGAGATACTCTAGGATGAGGTCTATATAGTAGTAAGTGTGGAATTATGATGTCTAAACATCCTCATATAGCCCAATTTCATGAAGGTGATCTCTGAACTCATCATAAGTTGACCGAAACCAGAAGGCTCAAGCACACTCTTCTATAAAATTCCCTCATGGGCATAGAAACCATTCAAAACTTGATTCCATACATCTATTAAAGAATTTTTACTTGTAAATTTTTTAGTGAATCAAATGAAAGGATTATTTGGGAGGTTCTTTTTTGTTCATTATTTGGGTGACATTCTACAACATATATCCTGGAGTTTCAATATATTCCCTCATGATGTGGTAATTGGTGGAGATATTCATTTTTATGTATTTATTATAGCTCTAGAACCTATGGTCAAGTGCATTTAATTTTGTTGCTAAGAGTGGTACATCATATAGAAGTCCAAATCTATACAGTGGAAGGCTTCCTAATAGTGGGTAGTCCTACAAGTTTTTCCTTAGGATATCGACCAACATCTAATTTCTTTGTGTGATTTTTTGGTTGAATTTAAGTTCAATGTTCTTGTCCAAGTCCCTCATACTGAAATAAATGTTATATTTAGTGACTTGATAAAAGTTTATTGTCCATTGATATAATTTTATAAAGGGTTGGTGATGCGATTCTATGAATATTCCATGTTCTCATAAATTTAGTTGTACATGTAAAGGAAAAATCTCATGTAATGTGGTCCTCATAAAAATATTCAGTATCAAAAATTTATAGGCTTGTAAAATTTATATTCCTAAAAAGAGAAACATCACATGAATACCAAGGAAATCACACTGGATCTTTAAGAAAAAATTGGATTTAAGTGAAAATAGAGGATCGAATATGGTTTCTTTAATGATTGTAGTCCCCTTTGAGGTCCCCACCCACATATATAAAGAGTAGGTGTGACCTTTCACCATCCCTAGATTCGTAAAAATAAAGGATACATAATATAATAACCTCAATTTTCCTTAGAATTCAATCCTCATTACCTCAATTATATCAAATTCAAAGAAGGATTTTTTTTATGCTCAAGAACATGTTCAATATGAATCAAGGATGGAGATGAGGGAATTTGGAGCTATAGGATTACTTGTTATAGAAAATAAAGGTTACATGAGGGAAAAAATCCCAAGTTATTAAAGAAAGAAAAAAAATTGTGAGAACCCCACAATGAAATTTATATGATTCAGGTACCTATAAATAACCCTCAACTCACCATGTTAAGGATCTTTTTGGATAATTACATGAACAGGCATCTAATTGTGCACAAATTCATTTTTCATTAACTATGTAACCTTTTTAGTATTTATGGTCTCCTTCATGTGAAAAAAAATTGTACAAATTTTTTGGAGTAATTTAAAGACTCTTATTTATCCATTTATTACTTTTGAATATTATATGGATTATTTTTTGAGCTAGGATCAGAGATGGTGTGAAATTTTGAAGCTCGATGTGCCGGGAAAAGATTTTTGAAATATATTAATAGAAAAAACAGGTAGTTTTCCTAAAAAATGAAATAAATCCAAAATGGGGGATCAGATCAAAAATATGATGGAACCATTGATTTCATATTACAGGTTTTACCCTAGGAATGGCATAACATTTGTCGGTGTCAGTCATTTCAGAAAAAGTTGTCGTGGACACAAAAATAATAAAGTAAAATAATTAATTAATTTTATTAATTTTATTTTACACAAAAACCAAATCCTCTATTTAAACATCATTATGACTTAACCCTAAGGTTATCCACATAACCTAGGGGTTGAGAGAAACCATTGGAGAATATCCTGTTGAGGATTGTTAGCAGATGACGTCAGATCGCATTAGATCGAGGATCATGCACCAATGGATTTTGTCGATCTCACATAAAATATAAATGTAGAACTATTATTTATCTACAATTGAACAAACTCTAGGTTATATGTTTTATTTTTTATTTCTATCATTTTCTTTATCTCATTTAAAATGTGGATCAATTTCATGAACAAGAATTTATTCATGCATCGACGATTGATTTGTTTATGGTGGATATTTTTTATTCATTGTTTAAATTCAACTTATTTAATCTAAAAAATGATAATGGATCTAGGATGAATGAAAAAAACACAAGGATCATTCCTCACATCTTATAGTTCATGTATTTCTCCCCTGTTTCTTCGCACATTCCTCATAGGAATTTTCTTTGGCCTGGGGTTTGATGATTACCTGATATTTTATTATCGCACGATCATTATTAAGTTTAATGGATCAATACTACAGGTAAAGTTCATAGTTGAGGGTGTGATTGAGGTGTGATGATGATTGAGGATGATCATAGGTGGATCAAAATATATTAGTGGTTCTTGTTTATCTTGAATTCAACGATGCATATGAGGATGGTGCATGTGGGCATTTCCCAAGTGGATTTGAAGCCCAGAAATATGATATCTAGTGATGGTAAGGTTGGAAAACCTTGGATATACTTTTTATGGTGAGTTAGTCAGTGATAGATATGTGGAGGAGGAAACCAGTAGGATCTGGAAATATTAGGTTACACAGCATGTAATCTGAAATTACACATCGAGTGGGACCCCCTAGCTATGATGTTAGGTTTTCTATGTAGAGATAAATATGAAACATCATGTGACCCTATCACATGCCATGTGACTCGTGTTATGAGTCTCATTGTGTAACTCATAGGTTACACAGGCATGTCTAGGTGTGCATGAGCATGGCCAGGTGTACACGGCTTGGTACATAAGCATAGTCAGTGGTCTACAGTAATAGGGAGATGGCACGAGAAGGTGTCGGGAAATATCTACATGTTGTGTACTATTCCTACACACCATTTATAAGGAGATCTACATGTCATGTGAGGCATCACCACATAGGTAGACCAGGGGTTGGCAGAACATGTCGTGTACCCCTAGTATATGTTGTGTACCCCCTTTGAGGGTGTTTATTCGTTTAGGACCAGTATTGGTTAATTTTGTTCCCTTAGTTCGTCCCCTCAAGGGTACAGTGCGTCATTACATCTATGTCTTTGTATTATGATCCCCTCTATAGGATGAGTCTCAGATAGAGTTTGTGGTGTCCCTTGATGAGACCAAAGTGTGATCCTCTATCATTTTATACCCTAGGTGGGGTTTGTGGAATCGGTGTGACCTCTTTTATAAGGGTGTTGATCCTCCATATAGCAGGTCATTTTAATAGGGTTCATGGTATCATTTGAGTGAGATCACCTACATAGCGGGTTGATCCATATTGGGTTTTTTTTGTCCCCCAGTGGACCTTAGTGTGATCCCCTATCTCAGTATCGGGTTCTTTGGAGACCATATATATTTATTGGGTGAGGCCCAATGATTATGACCTCTTGGATGAGTTTCTCTGATTATAGAATAGATCATGGATTGGATTCCCCAATAATGAGAATTTCTTCAAACACTACAATAGAAATTTCCTTTAGCGGTGTTTTTTTAGCAGCGATTTTGGGAACCACCGCTAAACCCTTTTTTAAAATGGTTTCGCGGCCGTTTATAATAAACCGTCGTGAAACTTTTTTTTCAACACTATCGACCCTTCCCCCCCACCCCGACCCCTTCTCACCCTATGAACCTGCTTCCCCCGGACCCCTGCATCCCCCGTGACCCTGGCCCCCCGTGACCCTGGCGACCCCGCGACCCCGTGACCCCGGCGACCCCGCGACCCCGGCAACCCCGGCCCCCCACGACCCCAATGACCCCGCAACCCTGGGGACCCCGCTTCCCCCCCCCCCCCCCGTGACCCCGACGACCTATACGAACCCTAAGGTTTGAATTCTATGTTAAGACTTGTTTATAAATTTTGAAATCATTTTATATCCATACATGATTTCAAAGGATGGTTTAAGGGATGTTTCATTTCTATTTTGGAAAATAATATGTGTTTGTCACTTTACGAAAAAATGAGTTTCAATGGAAAGTTGTGACACCCAATTTAGCCACATGTTATTATTGTTGTTCTTATCTGGAATGTAATACCTTGAGATCATTTCTTATATTGATTCATCTTTATATATTTTCTATTCTTTGATGTGTTTGAGATTAATCTTGTGAGTTTATAAGGAGGTGAGTTGTGAATTTTTTAAAATGTTTTATATTTAATTCATGTAATGGTTCATTTTTTCACACCACCATTTTATATTTCATAGGATTCGTCAAATTATTTAAGATGACTTGTTTATTGGAAAACTCTAGTATAAGTAGTGGGTTGAATAGGTAGTATTGTATGGATAAAAAATGATGGATATACCAAAAGGAATAATATTCCTTTAAGTTAGAGGTATTATTTTTTTATGTGATAGTGATGGAGTGATAAGGTCATTTATTTTTTGGATAGTTTAACAGGACTACCAAGGACAATAACAGGTTCAGTAGTTTCAAGAAATGTTCATTTTCACCAGCTCAAGTCATTATTACTTGATCCATAGGTCAATACCCATGACCTTAGGATTCTTTTTAGGATCATTTTTTTGGGATTCCCATTTTTTAAAACTATTTCATTTTCTTCACAATTTAATTTATGTCACCAATGTATTTTTAGTTTTTTTCTTTTTCTCATGACCTTAATATAGTAGTTATATCATGTGTACCTTACCCATTTCATTTATATTTTTTTAGTATTTGAAAAAGGACTGTTATAATATTTTTCGCATAGTGGTAATGGTTTCATATAAATGTTCCTTCAATATTCTCTTAAATAATTTTGAAATCAGTTCTATTGAAATGTTAAAAATTATATTATATTGATTATTTGAGTGTTTTTTATAATAAATTTGAAACTATTATATTTTGAAACCCCAGTGTTAACGGGGTTTAGAAATGTTTCTTAGGCCATTTCTCATTGTTTTACAAGTAAATCTATTTTAAAAAGATGTTTTGAAAACTGTTTCAAAATTTGAAACATCTTTGTTATTTTAAAATGATTATTTTTAGAGGATTTATTTTGTAGAAGGTTTTTATGTGGTTTTATGAAATGGTTTTTTGGTAAAAAGGAACTTCAGCCTTGGAAAAGTGATTTACAAGTGACTTTTTTCATTTAATGACAATTAATGATGCATGTTTTAAAAATATTGATATTTTTCTTGATAATTACTATAGAGGATTATGTAAAATGAGTATTTATTTATTGTATTTAAATATATAATTTTGTGTAATTGAATAGACTTTGACATGCATAGATTCTAAAAGTGATAACCAACTAGGATGTTTAGCTCATGAATATTTTATAGGACCATATTCATTGGATTCTAATTAATTCATTTTGATCTTTGATGGGTCATGTGGACTTTAGATGGTGACATTGGGTCATTTAATGATTCTCGATAATAGTAGATATTTTCTTTAACTTTGGGATTCATATTGGTCACATGACCTGTTGTGTTTTATGCATATATTTTATATTTTTCTATTTATATATAGAATCATTTATATAACTATTGTATGTTTTTTTATCATATGTTTCTTTATTCTTATATCTTATAGTAAGGTTTGTTTTTTTATAAATATCATTTCATGAGGTAAAAATCATTACCAATGTATATCCTAGGTACTAGTAACCTTCCTATGGTTGTTGAGAATGGCCTTGAATCTATGTGGAAGGCTGAGTTGGGAGAATGGTTAGATGGTAAACCAGGATGGATATATAAAGATACTATACATAACACCTTAGGGACATGAAATTTTTTACTAATTGTATATTGATGAAATATTTATGTATTAACAATGTAACATCCCAACATAGATTCTACTAAAAAGTATCCCTGATACAATGGATTATGAGGCCAGAATTTGTATATTGTTACTCAAAAGTTGTAATCTTTTCTTTTTAGTAAAATGAAATGTTGTAGTGTTTCTCCCTTAGAATCCAGAATTTCAATCCAAACAACATAAAACCGAAGTTTTCTTTCATACTATCATTTACTTTACTTTGTATAAATTTCTTTTGTGTGTTGAAGTGAATGGTATTGAATTCATTATAACTTATTGTAGTGATTTGGATGAATATAATTCTTCCAAGTTCCTGAATATAATGTTTAGAGATAATTCCTTCTAGGATCTATTTCCACCTATGTAATTATTATTATCTTATTATGTTGTCCTAGAGGATAGTACCAACACCCCACATTTCATATCCAAATTCCCAACATGATTCTACTATGAAACTCCAAACACCAATCCCAAACACATCAATTATTCTTCAAATACCCTAGTTTGATCCCCAAACCACATCAGTTGTATCTTGAACGAAATTTCTGATGTGGTCTAAACCTTACCACGTCAATTTTTATGCAACAACACTAGTAAGTCCTTATCTAGATGAATTATACTAAACGCTCTCAATCCCACCCACCAATGTGCTATCATATCCCGACCACGATGCCTTAAAAGTCAAGGAATAACAAAAATGTTCAATGCCCACACCGAAGTCTGAATCTGACTCTTAGTTCAACTCCATGGTAAGATCCTCGATCGTCCCATTTAACCATAATTCTCCACTCATGAGCACTAATACATATATGATCCAAATCACCCTCAAGTCACACCACCACTCTTTTCTATGTGAATACACCAAATAGAGGTCTAGGAATTCAATCCACACAAGGTTCATAGAACCTAAAAACCTAATCTCCCAAGTTATTTCATCATACATTTCCATGAACACCACCACTTATCATGCCTCAAGACTACCATCCATCATTGTTGGTTCTATTGACGATTTTTATTATTTTAGCATATTTTTCTTAACCATTCATTTCCATGAAAACCATTTGGATGAATGGACTATATTATAGATGTTTTCTCATACCTTATGAATGATTTTTATATCCATATAGTTATTCCAAATTAACAATGTGCTTTGGTTTTCATGGTAAAGTAGTTACCACGTTGTTAGCACACTGTTTCTCTTTACCAAATAAACTTCCCATATCCCAAACACTAGAGGGTTCATATCTAACTCAGGGGATCATATTTATTATATTATGTTTCTGTAATCATACACTATCGTATATATGAATATATTTCTCTATTTAGTAGTAACTATGTGTTTTAATTCTTTTTATTATTGTGTAGGCACATTGTGATATATATGGATAAAAGTTGGATCACATTACTAAGGAACACACCTCAGTATGTTAAGGGTTTGAATGAGTTTTTAGATTTTTCAATTTCTAATAGATTTGTTGAAGGGAGAATTAGATGTCTATATCCTAAATGTAAATTTAGAACATTGTTGAAGAGAGATGAAGTTTATGAACATTTAATACTGAATAAATTCCCTAGTCAATATTTGTGTTGGATTTGGAATGGAAAATCGAACGTTACAGAAAGATTGAGCACTGATGTTAATCCACAGAATGAGGTCCCAAGTTCATCGAAAATGGAAAATGAAATGCAAAACCTCATAAATGATGCATTCGGCACTACAAGACACCACTATCAGCATCAAAACATATCATAACAACCAGAAGAGGGTGCTACAAATTGCAACGTGATAAGTGATGTTTTTGAGACTCAAACACAAGAAGATCAAGATTGTAACATATCATTAGATCCTACTCTTGATTATGTGGAGACAAATGTAAGAGAAAACTTCACTGAGGAAAATGTGTTTCATGATTTAGTTGATGATGGAAATCAAGAGTTTTATAGTGGGTGCTTGAAATATTCAAAGCTTTCATTTCTGCTGAAGTTGTACCATATCAAATTTCTATGTGGAATTACAAATAAGGTAATGTCCATGATATTGGAATTGATTCATGATGCATTTCTTGAAGCAAAAATCACAGAATATTTTTATGATATGAAAAAATTTGTTAACAAGATTGGTCTGAATTATACAAAAATACATGTGTGTCCCAATGATTGTATGTTTTATTGGGGAGAGGATTCAAGTAAATAGAATTGCAAGAAATTTTATTCTTCTAGATGGCAGTCAAAGGGTGATGTTGGAAGTATGAATGAACATAATTTCATGGATAATAAGAAAAGGAACACACCTACAAAGGTTTTGTGTTACTTTCCTTTGAATCCTCGGTTGCAAAGATTATTCAAGTCATTGAAAACTGCCGAACACATGAAGTGGAATTTTGTAGATAATAATAATGATGGGTTAATGAGACATCCATGAGATTCCAAATCATGGAATAAATTTTATTCATTACATTCAAAATTTTCAACCGATCCTAGGAATGTTCGATTGGGATTGGTTTCCAATGGATTCAACCCATTTGGGACTTTGAGTACCAATTATATCATTTGGTCAGATGTTTTGATCCCTTATAATCTGCCTTCGTGAATGTGTATGAAACAAAAATATTTTATCATTTCAATGATTATTCCTAGAAAAAAAATGCCTGGAAATGATATTGATGTATACTTGCAGCCTTTGATTGACAAATTGTAGGAGTTATGGAGCAACGGTGTTGAGATATTTGATGTTTCTTCTAAAACAATGTTCAAAATGCATGCTACTTTAATGTGGACCATTAGTGACTTCCCTGGGCTTGGGAATTTATCTAGTTGGAATACTTACATGGGTTTGGCTTGTCTCGTTTGTAACTTTGATTTTGAGCCCAAACGGCTACCCTATTGTAGAAAATGGTGCTTCTTGTGCCATCGAAGATTTCTCGTGAATCTCATAGATTTCGGCTGAACATGTCAAAATTTAATGGTTCCATTGATCGTAGACCACCTCCAAAGTTGTTAACTGGTTATGAAATATTGACACAGCTTGAAAATGTTGAAACAGAATTTGGGAAGGTTCATCATTTGAATGATAGTGCAAAACGGGTCCGAAGTACATCATCAAGTGAAATCAGGACGCAACAATGGAAGAAAAAAAGTATATTCTTAAAACTTCCATATTGGGAATTTAATTTGTTGCGGCTCAATCTTGATGTGATGAATATTGAGAATAATCTATGTGATAATTTGATTTTCACATTACTTAATGAGCATGGAAAGTCAAAGGATCATCTCAATGCTCGCAAAGACTTACAAGTAATGAACATAAAATGTGATCTCTGTCCAAATGAGAATGAAAAGTATGCTCTGGCCATTTTTTTAATAAAAAATAGGGATAAAGATACATTCCTTCGAATTTTAAAGAATTTGAAGGTATCTGATGGGTATTCGAGTAACATCTTGAGGTGTGTTGACTTGAATAATCATAAGTTACATGGATTGAAAAGTCATGATTCACATATTTTGTTACAACAATTACTACCATTGGCATTGCGTACATTATTACCTGAAAAAGTTACTGCTGTTGTACTCCAATTCTGTAGATTTTTCAGGCAATTATGTGGGAAATATCTACATCCATTTCAGCTTGACAACCTCCAAGAGAGGGTTGTATTGACCCTTTGTGCAATGGATATGATCATTCTTCTATTGTTTTTTACTGTCATGATGCATTTAACTGTGCATTTGGTTGAAGAAGCTAAATTAGGTGGCCCCGTTCATTATCAATGCATATATCCAATTGAGAGGTATTTTATTTATATGTTTTTAAGTTAAGTAAACAATTTTTGGAATTTAAATAAATGCATAATATTATTATTTTATTTCACAGATATCTTGGGCATTTGAAAGCATATGTGAAAAATAAAGCTCAACCAGAAGGCTCTATTGCTGAAGGCTATTTAGCTGAGGAGTGTCTTACCTTTTGTTCCAGATATCTGGATGATATTGAGACAAGATTTAATCGAGTTGGATGTGTTGAAAACACATCAAATCAATCTCAAATGCATCAAAAATAAAAAATATTTTCTGTTATTGGTTAATCAGTTGGGAGGATCTCAAATGTGACATTGACAGAATTGGAATTATTATAGGCACATAGATATGTGCTGCTGAATAGTGAAATTGCAGATCCATTTATTGAAGAGTTGAGGATACAAACAAAGAGATGAATGAGAGGCTGAACATGAAATGAGGAGGATATAACGAAAGCTGTGAATAAAGAGCTTGTATAATGGTTTTCATGACGTGTAAGTTCATAAATATTGAAATAAATATGAATATTAGTTTGACACATACATTTTTTAAATCTATTAAATTATATTTCTTTTTCAGATCATGAATACTGATACTCGAGAAAAATTTTCAGAATATTTGAAGTTTCTTGAAAGAGGTCCTATAAAACAAGTTATAAAGTTCGACACTTATAATGTGAATGGCTTTAGATTTCGTACAGTCGATCGAGAAGTGGGTTTGAAAACACAGAATAGTGGTATATTTACATTTTCTAAAGTGGGATACTATAGAAATCTGCATGAAATTATTGAATTAAACTACAACAAACATTTTTCTATTGTTTTATTCAAATGAAAATTGGTTGATATTATCAGAGGTATTAAAAAATATTCCTTGCAATTTACTTCTGTGAACTTCTCTCGCTTGATGGATATTGGTGATCGTGAACTGCATGATCTATATATCTTATCATCATAATAAAAAATGTTATATTATGTGAATAATGTTGTGGATGAAGGGTGGAGTGTATTTTCTCACATAATACAAAGATATTTGTATGATATGGGTGATGAAGTGGAAGATTTGACCACTGAAATTGAATTTAATCAACAACAGGAAGCATAATTATCTGTCCATCATGATATTGAAAATATTAGTCTAGAAAGGATGAATGAAGTGGATGAAGCAATGGAGCAATAAATCGACATTATTGAAGGAGAAAATGATTGTATGTTCAATTATTTATTCATTCAGCAACCACTTGTTTCATTTCTGCAGTCATTCATTATCATTGTTATATATATTTTTGTCTGTTAGTACTGGGCATCTATTCTCATTTTTAATTTTTTTTCGGCATAATTTGTTTGAAATATATATTCTAAACTTAATTCTATTTTATTAAATGACAGGAATGCCAAGGGGGAAGCGGTACATTATTTCATCTAGTTCTATGACAGATGACGATCCATTTGGCTCCCTCCCCACGGCATCTGAGGCACCAGCTGCCTACACCCCTGCACCATCTCCCCATGCACCATCTCTCACACCATTTGTGGATGTCCCATTAGAGGTTGAATCATCGACTCCCCCTTCAGGATCCTCAGTAGTGGGGTAGTGACACGCCCCTTCCAGTTCATCACGGACATACTGGAGTGTCACTGTCATAGGTACAAATTTTAATTAAATAAATTTATTACATTTTGTTTATACTAATTGTTTGCTCATTGAAGATGAAAAAAATGCAACCATGGAGAAAAACATAAAAAGTTCAGATGTTTGGAATATGAATGGTGAGAAGATAGTCGTGCCATTTGATTCTTATGGGGTCCTTACGGATGACATCGTGGGGTTACTTGGTCAGATTCTAGGGCAGGTGGCAGCGGAGCCCATTTCCCTTCCTATTTCTTATGATGATTGGAGACATATGCCTCCAAGCTGGAAAAATGAAGTTTTTTATTCCCAAATAAAGGTAATTTTATTACATTTTGGTTTAATTTAATGTCATGTTACTAATATGTTCATAATTAATTTCTGTATATAGATGTTTTTCCACTTTATAATTGCTTATGTGATAGCACGGAAGTGGACGTTGAAAAATCTTGGTAAGAAATGGAAAGATTTCAAATGGATATTGTGGTGTGATTTCAACGATACTTCATTGACCGTTCAAAAAATGTATGAGAAGATACCCGGTGGGGTACTGAAAGAACAGTGGAATGTTTTTGTTGACAGACATCATGATGAGAAGCGGATGGTATTGAAATATATAGTATTATATTATCCTTGTTTTACATTTATACATGTATA
Source organism: Viscum album (assembly GCA_963277665.1). NCBI lineage: Eukaryota > Viridiplantae > Streptophyta > Magnoliopsida > Santalales > Viscaceae > Viscum > Viscum album. The sequence goes on along the minus strand of OY728143.1, from coordinate 46,619,866 downwards.
TGAAGAGGATATGACATTGAATACATCATTGTTAAATTTCATTTTATTTATTTCAGGATCTCTCATGATATAATGCATCAAACCGGGCTAAGAAATTCATCCCTCACACTGTGGTCTCAAAAATCTTTTCTAGAAGCCGAATGACATTGGTAATCTTTTAATTAGTTTAAATATTTATAAGACAATATTATCTATTTAAAATATTGAATTGTTGATTTATCTTTTCTTAATGCAGTCACACAGTTTAGGGCACAAAGCATCCCGAACTAAACTGTGGTTGGATGTTCACAAAAAATCAGATGGAAGTTTTGTTAATGAGTCTACCAAAGAAGTTGGGGTATGAAGTAAATTTTTTATTATAATAACTTATTATCAGTTTTCTAATGTGTTAATATATATTGATATTTGATTTATCAGTAAAAATTAAAGAACTATGGGATACCAATCCTGGGCAGTCCTACTCAGTCTCCCAGGATGACCCAGTTGCTAAAGTCCTTGAGAAGGAGCATCCTGGTAGAGTGCGCAGGATGGGTTTCGGACCCGTACCATCTGAGGTCTTTAGCATGCCACTAGAGATTCTAGCTTCATCTACTTCTAGTTATACTCAATCCATACCCAAAGATTCTCATAGGGAGATTTCTTCTCTACAAACCACAATTCAAGATTAAGGGGTTCAGATATCCGCTTTGTAGAAAGAGATGACTGATATACATCAGAAGATGAGCAGATATGCCCCCTGTGGTAGTGCATCGACTGGTGGTATGCAGGTAAATCACAAAAAATCAAAATCATTTATTTTACAAACTTACATTGGTTTTAATTTTTAATATAAATATGAAACAATATTTAATTTTCAATATAATATTCTTATAGGTGACAGCAGAAAGTGGAGATGGAGGTGGAGAGGGTGACGATGCATCATCGGACCATGATTAGTTGTATTGTTGATGTGTTGAACAAATATGGGAATAGTTGGTTTGTATATGTAACATGTGTGGCACATAGTTTCCACCAAACACTTTCATGTCCTAACATTTCCTTGATTTCTCATGTTTCCTTTTATGCATTTTATTGATTTATGATGTTTCCTTTTATGTCTTGATTTCTCGAGTGTGGTATACATCATTCCATTTAGGCCTGTGTTTGAATTGGTAGTTGATATTTTGGATGACTAGGAGTTAAACCCATTGTTGATGTGTTGAACAAATTGGGTCATTTCATAGTGATCAAGGGGATAGTGTTGTGGACACTTTGGTGAGGCAGAATGTGTAGATAGTGAATCTTCATGTGTTGTTAATGGTTATTATATTCTGTTCATGATGGTAAAATGTGGTCATACCCCATATAAAACCTAGGTTCCTCTTAATTATATATGGTATTAAACCGTATAAAACCGGGATTCATTGTACGATGTGTATTGTATGATCTAAAAGTCTTACACTATATAAAATTTGTATTCCTCTTACGATAATTATGATATGTTCAAAAACATTACCTCATATAAAACATGGAAGCATCACATTATGTGAGATGAAAAAAAAAACATTTTCTTCAAGACATAACATTAAAATTTTCATCACGGTTTGGTTGTATGATCTTACACTGTGTGCAATCATATTCAGGATTTCGTCATGGGTTGAAGGGCCTATTTTATCCTATAACCCTAGGTTTTATTCACCACAAAAACATTCTTGATTCTACCACCTCACCAATCTATAGTATAACAGTTTATATCAATAGATCCCTAGTCCAAGCATTATGACAATAAAATATGCTCATAAATCCATCACATGGGTTTATTCATCCCTGGAGTTTCATCAAACGTCTATTTCCACAACATTCTAGAACTATGGGTGGATTGATTCCCATTTCCATGGGATGCGTATTGATGCATATATCTTTTATCATTGATCCTAGCTGATGATTCACCAAATAATAATCCATTACATAAGGTGTCATTGCTCCAAAACACTCATGTGAGCCTCTTTTTTAGAAATAATATCCTTTCATTTATGTTAACACATCAGGGGGCCAAGATGCTCTCATTTCCTGATATGAGGAAGTAAATAATGGGTATATAGATGAAAAAGACCTTCTAAAATCCTAATAATATAAATTTTAACTATATCATTACCCTGTGTAAAATATATATACCTATTAATGATAGATAATTTAACCCCATAAAAAATTAATATGTCTCTTAAAGAGAGATAATTTCACCTCTTATAAATTCCTGATGCCTAATATTATAATATGTATTTATTAAATATCATCATCCAAAAAGGTAAACCCTTCTGGCATTGGTATCCTATGACACTGTGAATCATAAAAACATGTGGATTGGTTCCAATAATCACGATATAAGTAGTTACATATAAATATTTAATCCAGGGCACAACCCTATCACCGACTCATTATAGGTTTCCCCCTTTCCTATCTACTTTGGTCAAAGCTTGGAGACCTTTAACTCAAACCTATTCCTATATTTGGAGCTCTAGGAATTTAAACTAGTTGTAGTCATAGTCCATGTTGTATGATTTTAAACATCAAAGCCCAATTTCCTCAGCAAACAATGTTAATTAACAACCATACCCTATTAAATGAAATAAGGATGCCTCATCCGATAAGTGTGGGATGATTATAAAAATAATTACCACATATAAAACTGATATTCCTCATATTATAAGTATGAAATGAACCACACATTACCCATATAAAACTTGTATTTCTATGAATATGAGATGATATGATATCCTTGCCAAAGATGAAATCACTCCACCAAAAATAGTCTCTTACCATGTCACGCATCAAAACTATGTTTTTATTGATGCCCATTATGAGGAGACACATATTGATGCATGTATATTTCATCTCAGTCCCATCCCTATCGGCAACTCATCATGGGGACGTTTCCCTCTGGGCCAAGCTTGAATCTTGTCAACCCACATGTTTAAATAGAACATTTGATCAAAATGAGGAAATATCTCCCATGGAACCTAATATTATATATGGTACATCCCCACATACACTTGTGCGGATCACACATTCTACTATTTGGATAATCCTCACCCTACCAATCTGAAAAGGATCTCTAATGAAATGATTTATGGACATTGTGTCTTACATACCATATCAAGCACATTCAATGAAGTGCATTTACTGATAAAAAGCGGATCTCATGCTTTAATCTCCATAAATAGTAGATCATTATATTTTTCATCCTATACTCAACCATCTTAGGTATCCTATATTTCAAACATGGTCAATAATAATTCTATTTCTGCCGATTACTCCCATTTCACTTCCCAATTCTCAAAAGTTGTAATTGTCATCATGATATTTTTCAGGTCACTTCTTCCCCTCATTGGGTTCACCCCTATAATAAATTATAACTATATAAATATCCTTGATTCTTGAATCAATAATGGCTCATCAGTGCTTAGGGGTTGGGAGGAAGTCCACCTCAAGCATGGTTGAGTTGCATGATCACCACATGATCCTAATTCTATAACCTTAAATGAGTATTCCATGTCCATGAATCACTAATTTAATCTAATTTTAAATCAACCTTAGAATTTTTGTGTGGTTTTGTACCCATTATTTATCAATTCAGGTCATGTATTTTACTCCTCCTCACTACACATATCCATCTATGATGTTCCGCTATATTTTCCAAGCATCACGGCCATAAATTTTTTACTAGTTGTCTCCATTGTTTTTTAAAATTTGTGTGCATTAGTCTGTTAGGCTATTGGTATTTCTGGTTTGATTTTTTTTTCAAGGCAGTGGTGCAGTGGAAGCAAAAAAAAAATTCTGGTTAGCTTTTCGCGGTGGTTTTAACCGCCGCGACAAATATACAGGTAAGACAGTAGTGGCGGTTAAAACCTCCACTACAGAGTCGCATCACCCATGTGCATTCTGCGGCAGTTCTCATGACTTTAGTAGAAGTTTTATGGCCACTAGATTTTATTTTATTAGCAGCGGTTATAACCGCCGCTAAAATCAGTAAAACCTCCACGAAATGAGGCAGCTACGACACTTTCCTTAAACCACCGCTAAATGGAAATAACTGCCGCTCATATATTGTCAATGCCCAATTTATCAGTGGTTTAAACCTCCACTAAATGGAGTTTTTCTTGTAGTGAAAAATAATCTTATGGCTTGTAGTTTGGTTATGACCGACTAGAGGTGTGGTGTCCTTCCTGAGTATATCTAGGTTTTTTATACATTGATTTCTATGTCCTTGTTATGAAATGACTATTCCTAAAACTTCATGTTTATTGTTTATGGGGTGTCCTACTGGGTATTGTTATACTCGCACATGCATGGGCTCTACTAATACGTGTCATGACTTATACAGATGAAGGTCCATTTGATGGTGACCTAGGAGGATAGGGAGCTGGTGGAGAATAGTTGGGCTAGACAAACTGAGGTGTTTTCCAGGTGGTATCTTTTGATCATTGTCCTCACCCATTGAGTAGGTTATACTCTCTCCAGTTTATGGTTGGGAATGTATTTGTACCTTTTATCACTTTTAGTACTTTATTTTCATACTCTTATTATGGGGTCATAAATGTATGCATGCATTAGTTTCAGTTGTTTTACATTTTATCATTTTATGGTATTGGATATGTGTGTGTGTGTACAGGTACACTAGGTTAATTCCTACCATTTTTGTGAAATTCCCACCCATCACTGGTCTCCCACCCCTGGACAATTAGAGGCATGCTTGGGGTAGTCACGGTTCGAGCCCTAATGGGTTGGGTCATGATAGTGTGGTATTCGAGGAGTTTATTCTATCTTAGGACCAGAGTCTATGAAATTTTGTTGGGGAAATAGTGTTAAGTTTTTAAAATTCATATTGCAGGCCAAGGAATCTAGTGTTGGTGAAGTGGACGATGTATCTATACACCAGGACTATAATCACCTTCCTTTTGAATATGTACATGTAGACATTGGTTTTAAGGAAATAATTGGTTCATGCATCATATAGGAATGGGTTTTGGTTTCCATGTCCTTGATTCTTCTCACTAGATATACTCTTTGATCATGGTGCATCTTGTTTATTTAAGGATGACTCCACAAAGACAACCATCCAAGATTACACTATGTAATCATGATGATGATCTTCTGAGTTAATAGGTGTTAGTATAGGGGCCTATATTGGAGATATCACCTCAAGGTGGTTTACCAGCTATACCACCACCCATTGAGTAGAATCTAGAACGAGCAGTGATAGTTGATGATGCACATAGGTTGAATGTCTTTCATGATATCTATGGGAAGAAACCTACCATGTTTCAAGGAAATATACACCTCCAAGTGGATGAATACTAGATAGAGGTAGTCAGTTGATATTTTTACCTTTTGAGGATGCCTTCAAATAAAATGGAAGTCCTCTTAGTGGGTTTTTTCATGGATCTTCTGGGATATTGTTAAGTTTAGTGACTCAGTCAAATGATGAGACAAATCTCTCCTAATTAGACTATGAACAACTCTTTAGAGAGGAGTTTTATCCAGCCACATTGTGATCAGTGTGTATCTAGGATCTTTTATAAATACAACGGGGTAATATGCCTATGGAGGAGTATTTTTCATGGTTTACTGATCTCTCACAATACTACATGGATATGGTGAGGGATCCATTATTTTGATCTCAAACCTTTGATAATATATTACATTGGGATATTAGGAATTCATGTATATATCCTTACATTCACACCAATAATAGGGTGTTTGAGAGGGCCATAGTGGTGGAGAGATTCTTAGTAGAGAATGCACAGAAAGTGGGTGTTTATAGTGGGCACCCAATAAATGAGACCTTGGTAGAAAGTAACTGACATCATTCATAAGGATTTGGGCATGCCATATGCTTTAGGAGGCGATATCAAGAAAGAGGGTCGGTAGTGCAGGGATCTCAGGATGGATCAAGTCTTCCAAGGGAGAGTCAGTGTTTCTATTGAAATGGTTAAGGACATCTTGCACAGGATATCCCAACCCATCATATAGTTGATTGGGAGATGGTCTAGGGACATACAAGGAAGAGATCGAGGTGGGAGTAGGGTGGTCCATAGGGTGTTTGATGTGGAATAAGGGTCAGTAGAGAATCAATAGGTGGTAATAGGTTTCACATATTACCACCCCCACCCCCAAGTGATCCATTTCTGGCTCAGGGAACTGGTGGTCAGGTATGAGGACAGCTACAGGATATAGAGGCCTATGGACTCAAGGTTCCAAAGATGATATGAGGTAAAATATGGGTATTTTATACCTTAGTTATATTATTTATAGATAAATTTTTGTGTTATTCCTTTATTTCCACTTCTCTAGTTCAAGACTTAGAGATTCCAATTGAGTCATTGGATTGACCCTTGTGCTTAGAGACTCTGAAAGGAGGTGACTCAGTGATTGAACACTTCTGTTGATAGTGTGATCTGACACTTGGTGATGAGATTTTTTTTATGGGATCTCTTCATAGTAGTGATGAGGCCTTATGAAATCATCTTTGGTATGGAATGGATATCCATAGTTCATTACCATATTGAATATTTTAGTCATATGATTTGGTGTGTCTATAGTGACGGGATGAGGTCTTCCTTTGTGAGTGAAAAGGAAACCTTGGCATAGCAGGATGAGCTCAGTCATGGGAAAGTGCAGTTGATTACTTACCAGTTGGATATCATGACTCTTGTATCAGTGGATTCTATGGGATACCAGTTCCCTACGATAGCAGTGGAGTATGAGAACATATTTTGTAATGATGTGTCAGGCTTACCTCCCCATTAGGAGCTAGACTTATGCATTGACTTATACCTCGAGACGGATTCTATATCTTCTCCAACATATCATATGGCTCCCACATAGATTTGTGAGCTAAGGGTTTAGTTAGATTACTTATAGTAGAAGGGATTTGTGAGACCCAGTGTTTTCCCCTGGGCATCCCCAATGTTGTTCTCCAAGAAGGAAGATAGGAGCTTGAGGTTATGTGTAAATTAACGGTGCTTGAAACAAGTTCCCGTGAAGAATAAGTATCCAATACTAAGGATTGATGATATATTTGATAAGTTGATAGGGACACAATGGTTCTAAAAGATTGAACTTAGATCAAGATATCACCAGTTGTGAGTATGAGATGAGGATATACTGAAGATGGAATTCAGATGTTTCTATGGTCATTGTGAGTACTTGGTGATGCCCTTCATCATGACAAATTCCCTAACGGTGTTAATGGGACTCATGAACCATATCTTTTAGCCTTTCTTAGACTGATTTTTGGTGGTCTTAATTGATGATATACTAGTTTACTTGGGGTATAAGGAGGATCATAGGAGGCATTAAGGATAGGATAGGACACACTTTGAGAGCACTAGATTTATGGGAGGGTCTTAAAGTTTTAGTTTTGGATTCAATAGGTACACTTCTTATGACACATCATCTTAGATGAAGGAGTGTAAGTGGACCCAGTGAAGGTTGAGGAAGTGTTAGCTTGGGGTCTATCCAAGAGTGTTACCAAGGTATGATATTTCCTTGAGTTAGAAGGGTACTATTGGTGGTTTGTACCCAATTTATTTAGATAGGTAGAAACCTTGATAACTTTGACCTAAAAGGGTCAACCTTTTTTGTGGACAAAAAGGTTCTAGTACTATTTTCAAGATTTGAGGCAAAGATTTATGAGAACTCCTGTATTGAGATTTCTAGAGGAGAGTGTTGAGTACATTGTTCTTTATGATGCATCAAAGATTAGGATTTATTGTTTTCTAATGTAGATATAGGTGTTGATTGTATATGGTTCACATTAGTTGAGACCACATGAGTAAAATTATGCAACTCGCGATCTTTATCAAGCAGTGGTAGTTTTCACACTAAATATGTAGTGACACTACCTGATGGGAGAGTGGTTTATCATCTACTATAACCACAAGATTATCAAGTATATCTTCTATCAAAAGGATCTTAACTTGAGACAATGGAGATGGGTAGAGTTCCTCTAGTAAGACTTCAATATTTTCTATAATTCTATTAAGGGTAATGTGGTGGAATACACTCTCAGTAGGAGATCTTGTTCTCATTTATTGGTCAAGGTGTCAGAGCAGTTAACCTCATTGTAGTTGTCCTTAGTGGATAATGATGGTGATGTATATCTTTATTTTATGGTTGGTACCCCACCTATTTTACATCATGTTAGGGAATATTAGTAGGAAGATACCTAAAATGACACCTTATATAGTTAGATATCCACTGGATGTTCTCCTGATGGGTATTCTGAAGGTGGGGAGTATGATATCCTTTTCAGAGGACGGAAGATGGTACCATTGTTGTTGCAGGAGGAGGTGATGTGAGAGTTTTATACATCCCCTTTAGTAGTACATCCAGGTGTGGAAAAGATATATTAGGATGTTAGATGTTAGTTTTGGTGGCCAGGCATGAAGATTTGTGTTGCATATTTTCTCTCTTCATGCCTCTCTTGTCAACAAATGAAGGATGAGCACCAAGTTCCATCAGGTTTAGTTCAGTCCCTTGAGGTGCTAGAGTTGAAGTGGGATGGTATATCCATGTACTTTATGATGGGGTTACCACATATGTCTAGGATATGTGATTTTATCTGGATGATCATAGAATGAATCACCACATTGGCTCACTTCTTATCCATTTGAGAGCAGAGTTTAGTAGAGAGCTTGGGATACTTGTACATGAAAGAGATAGTCTAGCTACATGGAGTTACATTTAAGATCATCTCAAACAATTATTCTTTCTTCATGTAATGATTATGAAGAGTATTATAAGAGTCCTTTGAGACTCATTTGCATCTGGGCACAGAATTTGACCCCCAGACTGACAGCCAAACTGACCAGACCATTCAATTCTTAGAGGTGATATTATGGGCTTTCATGTTGTATCTTGTCCATAGTTGGGAGGATCATATAACCTTGGTGTATTTTTTATACAATAACAACTACCATTCCACCATTGGTATGGCACCATTTGAGGACTTTTATAGGCGACCCTACAGTTCACCACTTTGTTGGACTGATCTAGGAAAGTTAGTACTCCTGGGCTCAAAGTTGGTGCGAGCTACAATAGAGAATGTTCATATCGTCCAGGAGTGGATGAGGACTACATATAGCTATGATAAGTCTTATACAGACCAATGACACAGACCTATATAGTTCTAGGAGGGAGACCATGTGTTCTTGACAGTCTCACCTCGATGTGGATTACGGAGATTTGAATGAGGTGGAAAGTTATATATGAGATTCATTGTCCCTTTCTAGATACTATGTAGAATTGGAGAGGTTTGAACCACTTAGCCCTACCACCATAGTTGGGGTGGGTACATAATGACTTAAACATGTCCCAGATGAAGAGGTATGTACATGACCCATCACATGATATTTACTAGGGTGAGTTGGACATCAATGATGGAGAAACCTTTGTGAAGTATCAGGTGGGGATCAAGGATCGGTGGGAGAGGATCCTTCATGGGTGATCAATTCCACTAGTGTGTGTCTGGTGGTAGCACCGAAATATTTAGGAGAGAACCTAGGAGTGGGAGACCTAGATGAAATCCTAATACCGTCATATTTTTTAGTAGGTTTTTCTCTTTTTAGGATTAAAATTTCAATAGTGGGGAGAATTTAATGACTCTTATTTCTCTAAGTATTTCTTCTGGGTATAATATGGATTCATTTCAGATATAGGTGCTAAGAAAGCATGAGATTCTGAGTCCTGGTGTACCTGAAATTAATTTTTGAAATATATTAAATATATTAATATCTTACGTCTACATTTTTTCTCAAAAAGTTGAATAACTCTTGAATGGTGTCCTAGATCATAAATCTGAGGGAACCATTGATTTAAGAATATAGTTTTTTCCCTAAGGACAACATAACATTTGTGGGTGTCTATTGTTTTTGAAATAGTTTTCACCGGCATGGAATTAATAAAATAAATTATTTTATTCATTTATTTATTTTATTTTACATAGAGACTTGTCCCTATATTTAAACATGGTTATTAGTTAACCCTAGTGTTGTCTATATAACCTAGGGATTGAGAGTAACTATTATAGAGGATCCTGCAGAGGATCGCTGGTAGATGATATCAGATCGCATCAGATCGAGGATCGTGCACCAAATGATTTCATGGATCTTACCAATGATGTCAATACATAATCATTGTGATTGATACAAACTCCAATCATGATATTTGATTTTTGATTTTCATATCATTCTTTATCCCATGTTGAACGCAGACCAATTCCATGAACAAGAATTGATTTGTGTATAGATGGTTGATTTGTTTATGGTGGATATTTTTTGCTCATTGTTTAAATTCCCCCTAATTTGTCCAAATATATGACAAAGTATTTATATTGAATGAAAAATGGCCAATTTTTTCCCTAACATATTATGAATCATGAATTTCTCCCTCATTTCTTTTCACGCTCATTGTGGGCATTTTATTTGGCCCATAGTTCGAAGATTAGCCGGTATTTGATTATTGTGTGATTGTTCTTTAGAACAAAAAATAAATACCATGGGTGTGGTTCATGATCATGGTGAGATTAAGGTGTTTAAAAAAGGAATATGATCAAAGGAGGATTAGAACAAATTGGTGGATCCCATTCATCATGGATTCAACGATGCGAATATGGATGGTGCATGTGCATATTTCCCAAGTGAATTTGAATCCCATTATCTCGATCTCTAACAATGGGAAGTTTGTATGGCCCTAGATCTGTATTTTCTAGTGAGTTAGGTGGAAAAAAAATTAATATGATGACTCAAAGGTGGAAACCAATGGGATCTAAAAATATCATGTTACACAATATATAATCTGGAATTACACGCCATGTGGGACCCCCAGGTTGGAGTGTTAGGTTTTACATGGAGAGTTAAATATCACACACCATGTGACCCTATCACACACCATGTGACTCTTTCTAGGAGGATAGTCATGTAACTAAGAGTGTACACTATCATGGCCAGGTGTACACAGGTTGGTACACGGGCATAGCCAGTGGTACATAGGCACAATCAAATGGCACTGGCAAGGTGTCAGGTGATCTCTACATGACATGTACCATTCCTAAATTTTGTTTATATATATTTATATATCGTGTGAGGAATCACCACACAAGTAGATCATAGGTTATCTAGACATGTAGTGTACCCCAATACACATTGTATACCCCCTTTATGGGTGTTTGGAGCCCTACATTTCTTCAGTTTGAACAAGTATTGATTGAGTGTGTTACCTTTTTTCATCCCCTCAAGGGTAAATTGCATCATTACATACACATATTTTGATTATGATCCCCTCTATAGGATGAGTCTCAAATAGAGTTTTTGGTGTCCCTCCATGAGACCAGAGTTTGATATTCAATCATTTTATACCCTAAATGGGCTTTATGGAATCAGTATGACCTCCTTAAGAAAAGATTTGATCCTAAATCTATTAGGTCATTTTAGTAGGGTTTGTGGTATTGTTGGAGTATGATCCCCTATATAGATGGTTGATCTAGATTGGGCTTGTGGGGTCCCCCAGCAGTCCTAGGTGTGATCCCCTATATTATTATTGGATTCATCAAAGACAAGTGATCTTTCTTAGGTAGGGCCTAATGATCATGACCTCTTGGATGACTATCTTCGATGATGGCATGGATCGTGGATTGGATTCTCTCGAAACAAGAATTTATTCGAGAATAATCCTATGGTTGGTAGTTTGGTTGTGACCTCCTATAGGTGCGGTTTGGTTCCTGAGTATATCTATATATTTTTATGCATTTATTTCCATATCCTTGTTATGAGATGACTATTTCTAACGCTTCATGTTTAGTGTTTTTGGTATTTCCTACTGGTATTATTATACTCACCCCTGCATGGCCTCTACCCATATGTGTCGTGTATTTTATAGATGGTGACCCATTTGATGGTGTCTTCGGAGAACAAGGAGCTGGGGGAGCATAGATGGGCTAGACTGACTGAGGTTCTTTTTGGGTGGTTTCATTTGATCGTAGTCCTTTCCATTTGAGAAGGTTGAACTCTCTCTAGTTTTTATTTGTGCTTGTATTTGTCCCTTTTATTCCTTTTATAACTTTAATATCATACTCTGATTGTGGGATCATAGATGTATTAATGCAATGGTTTTAGTTGTTTTACTTTTCATCATTATATGGGCTTCGATGTATGTGTGTTCTTATATAGGTACATTAGTCTAATTCCTCCCATTTATGTGATATACCTACTCAGATCTGGTCACTATACCCTGACCTGTTTGAGGTGGGCTTGGGGTAGTTGTTGTTCAAGCCCCATTGGGGTAGGTTGTGACAAGTAATACCTTAAAAATATTGGAAATTCTTGAGATTCAATCATGAAAACCCCCTTCATAGAGAATAAGTCTCATACAAGTCATGTTTATTCAAGCATTATTCTTCTTCACTCAACCTATGGTTTATATGAACCAATGTTTCATGCATCCATTTTAATTTCCCTCTTATATAGACTAATTTCCATGAGAGTGGTAGAATGTGGGGAGTCAGTTCACCAAAACATATACTATTCATGTAAGTGTTCACCCAAACATGGATTATTCATGAAACCTATTTTGTACAACATAGTTAGTGACACCTTATTTTATGTCATTTTGCATCAAACATGGATTAGGAAGCATGTGCCTAACCTCCAAACATATCCTTACTCATTTCAAGGAGTGTGCGTGTAATCCTAGATCTAGTATTTCTCCAAACAGGTGGCCCATGAGTAATATTCACGCATCCCCTTGTTGTCATATATTTTATGAAATAAATGTTCTTACTGCATGATGTTAAATAGAAAGGACCAGTCCGGTCACACGTCCATAAACTACGTAACTCAAACTACATGGGTTTGGATTTATATTTCTAATAGGATATATAGGACACATTTTTAAGGATTTATCCCATCATTAATATATATATCCCCTCTTCCTAGGTAATATTAAACACTAGAATGCCCACCTATGGGGCTCTATTGTATAGAGTGTCCCCACTAGGATTTAAACCATGAGTGACCCCCACCAAAATCTAAACCATGAGTGTCCCCACTAGACTCTAAATCATGAGTGTACCCACTAGACTTTAAACCATGAGTGACTCCACAATACATCAAAGTTGTGAGTGTGTCCTAATGAAACTTTAAATTATAGAGTTCCATCTTGCTTGGTTTTGAAATTCAAACCCAACCCACCATGTTTACACATAATATGTCCTCATACTCCTGTGTGGGTGAGAGGTAGAAATGTCTAGTTTGTGAATCTCACTCAACCCTATAACCAAATGTATTCACCCTTCCAAGTTAGCAAGTGATATAATTAACCAATGTTCACAAGGATGGTTTCGGTAAGGGATTCAAAAATATGTCTTAAATCTAAAATGGATTCATAGGCTAGGAAATAATCTCCTTAGTGAGATGAACCGACCCCTCATTTTCTCATCCAGTGAAAGGTATCATCATTATCAACTTTATGTTTATAGGTATCCTACCTTTGAAAAATGGAAAAAGGACAGTATCACAATAGAGTTTCCACTCTAGATGGAAAATTATCAATAATATACCCATCAACCAACACTCCATGGATTTTTATATGTGAATCAAGTTTCACATGAAAGTAGTGGGTATAAAAATATCACAACCACATGTCATGGTTTTATGATATATGTTTATGATCATGTTATAATATTCGATACAATAATATTCATTATGAACCCTATATGTCATTCCAAATAGAAAAAAAAAATTAAGAAATATCAACATTTAATAGTCACTAAAGGTAATGAAATTCCACTACATAACCCACTTATCATGCTTTGAGTTAATATATAGAAAATCATATGAACAATAACATTATATAATTAATATCCTCTAAACTGTTTTGAAGGGATCTCATAATATATCATATAAGTAACCTCTACCTATGGTTTTAGATATCACATAGATTATTTCATTCACTAATGAGCCCATGAACCAACTTTGGGTCACCCCTAAACAGGGCACCTAAGCTAGCTCATGACATACCTTAGGCATGTTTCCGATCATCTCGAGATGACAACTTTTTCTAGGGTGTCATATATGAACTCATGGGAATGATTTCACCCAATAATAAAATAAAACAAGAAACATACACCCAAATTTTTGGCATAACCACTCAATGCATAGAGTTCCATGCACATATAAATAAATAGATAAAAAATGATAACAAAACAAATGATGCTTAACCAAAACATAAATCCATATCAACTCAAAATAAATGTATAATGACGATGTAACAAGACATCAACCAGATTCCAGAGGCTGAAATGGATGATACATACATGATATAAAATAAAACCCAAAGAACTTGACATAATATTTATGTGACCTCAAGGTCACCGTCAATAATCAAAACTAACTCACTCCATAATCTTTCATGAATGAACCTGAACCTACAAAACATACTCGAGTATACCGACACCTAGTGGTAAAATTTGGGTGTGATCATAACAGCCTATTAAAAAATCACCAGTGATTCCATTCATTTCCTCTACCAAAACAAACACTATATTATTTTTTAAAAATACATATTGAAATTAGGTTTTTATCTTTTAATGAAAGAAAACACAATATTTCCTAAAACAGCTTTTAAAACACAAACATGATTTATAGAAACTTTTAAAACCTATCTTTAATTTTTAAAACTCACCTCTTGTAAATAATCCTTAAGAAAACCCTTTAAACTCATGAAAATATGAATTCAAAAGAAACTAAAAGGAAACATCGACTAAATAAATGAACCAGGTAGATAAAAGTATAAATATAGCAATAGTATGAATTATATTTTAAGAAAAATAATGAAACTGGTAAAATAATAAATAGATTGAATAGAAAATTAAACCAAGTACCATAAATAGAAAATAGTAAAGTATACATAATAATGGTTAATTCATAAACATCTCATTAGGTGATCCTAAATATACTCAGGTGGAATCATCTATCTGCCTATCGATTCATTCCCCATCTATGACCAACTAAATGATATAACCTATCCTCACTAGTGGTACTCCCCTATAGCCTCTAATTCCATGGGAGATCTAGTCGGACTAATCATTAATAGATAGTAACCACCTCTCAATCCCTCACTAAGACACCAAGGATACCAATGAGTAATAGCAATAGGAGGTGAGATACATCAATAAAATGTAAAACACAATTAACATATCAAAATCACATATCCTCATACCACCTATATAAACCTTCCAATGTGAAACCCATCTAAATAAAATATGACAAAATCATAATTATGTAAATATATAATGTGATTCCATTAGTTTGAATCTAAATTGATAAAATATTCCCATGGTTTCAACCAGGCCTTATATTTGAAAACTAGGAATACTTTTTCAATTTCCCTTTGAAATCCATTTTCAAATAAATTTCTTCTTTGAATCCCTTTAAAATTACAAAATGGGACTTAGAGTTCTATTTAAAAAATTCTCATCTAAAACCCCATTTTTTAATACACTTTAAAAACCATGCATCTTATTTTAATTAGGATAAAACTAAATTCTAAGTCAAAACACCAATAAAGTGGCACACACATCAACAATTAATCAAGAAATCAATAAATAAGAATTCATAAAACCCATTCACCAATAAATAGCACAAAATGTATAATGAAAACCCTCCAAAACCCATAAACTATAATAAAAAAATTCAAACACAACTCAAGGTCTTAATCCAATTCACATGAAACATTTAAAAATCTAAAACATCAATTGGAAAACCAAATTCCCCTTTAAAATCCATTTTATCATTTTATAGAACACCTAGAATACATACACTTTTCCTAAAACCTAATTAATAAGAACATATACTTTGAAAACCACTTGTAAAAACATAAAGGAGTTTTAAATAGGGATTAATTTTCAAAGAAATGATTTTTAAGAACCTAAGAATACATAGTAAGGAAAATTAATGGAATAAACTACCTCAAACCATGTGTGTATATGATAAAAATCATGAATATGTGAAGATGAGGACCTAAGACATGATCCTTATATCCCATCATCACAAACCATAATAAATTTCATCAAACTCTTGCCCTAGGGTTTGAAAAATAAGAGACCATGACAAGAGGAGAAAGAAAAGAAATATATAAAGGAATGGGAGTGTAGGAGAAGACCTAATGTTAAGATTCATCATGAGATTGAATGAAATTTCCAAGAAATAAAAGAGAAAGGAAATTTTCTAAGATATTTCTTCCTTATAGACCTTACTTGAAATAGGGGGGAAACTCTATAAAGGGGTAAAACCCTAATGGGAAAAGGATGGAATTTTAAAAAAATTAAAAGTTTTTTTGGGGACATTTAGGGTATGAAACACTATATCACAGGGGGAATGACCCTATAAAAAACCAAATCTATTAATAAAGGGTATTTCAGGGTGTGACGCCCTATTTCATGATGTGAATGACCCGAAAACAAAACTGTTATAGGGTAATTCATGGAATTAATCCTATAGTGACCCATACTTTTCATACATAGATATTTCAACTCATTATATAAATATCCAATATATTTTACAAATAAAAACCTGAGGACTATAAAGTTTTAGTGTCTTTAGAGACTAGATAAACAATATTCTTATTCCTTACAAGATTTTTAACATCTCCCATAATGATCTTCCCATATATTACTCTTCTTAGACATACCCTACTTAAAACCTTCTTCATAACTAGGAGAAATGATATATAAGAAAGGGTGAGGTAAGATTCTCAATGAAGAAAAAAAGGTGATATAAATGATCACTTAAGTATAACATGAGCATAAGGGTATGAGAACATGATCTTAAAATTTGAAAACCATACCCTTCATAACATAGATCATAATCTTGAGTCCTGGAATAAGTCTTGGAAGTTCATAAGACATGTTTCATAAAGAAAATAAATGAATATGATCCAAGATAGCATAACATAGACATATTAATGTGTAAAAAACATAATATTATAACATATTGAACATGTATAAATAGAAATAGGTTCACTCATTAAGTTACGAAAATGAAATCAAAACATCTCATAAATTTATGGACATGAAAACCAGGTCCACACATAATCTTATGAACCTGAAATCCAATTCCATCCATAAAATTATGGACATGAAATGTGGGTCTATTATTAATCTTATAGACATGAAAATTAGTTACACACATGAAATTTTGAATATAAAATCAGTTTCATGAAAAAAAAAATTTACCTTATTAGTTATCCATATTTACCCAATGAATTAGGCATCAATATAATTTTGGGAGCACCTATCGCATAATGAAAATCATACATATATGTTTCATAAGATCATAAAACATTCATCATATCATAACCCATTAAAATCAAATGGGTTTCATAAACATTTTATCATAACATAACCCATTAAAAAGGAATGAGTTTTATAAATATTTCATCATAGAATAACCCGTGGAAAAGGAATGGGTTTCATAAACATCTTGTCATCAAAATTATAAAACATCCCATGAAATAATAAGTATGGTATCATAAAATCACATCCCTATTAATTCTTATTTAACATCAAATCATGTCATCTTATATGAAAAATTATTTTAAAAGATCACTTGGAACATTTCTTGATGAAAATATTCTTTTCACTTTAAAATAAATTATTTAAAATATAAAAATTTACCAAATATTAAGAAAAAAAATTATTTGAAAATAAACTTGTAAATTATGTTTCAAATCATTGAGTAGTCTATATGGTTATAAATATCATTCATGTCGTATAAGTTAAAAAACATTCCTTTAACACTTTTGTAAAATGGTCAAAAAGTACCTTTGTGGGAAAACAAAAAGAAGTTTCCTTTTAAAAAAAATTTTATAAAGTAAATCATGGGTAAAAATTACTTTAAAAAATCATATAACAAATATAAATAAATTTTTAAAACCATTTTTGGAAAACATGGATATGAAATAAAAAGGTTTTTCGATCGAAGAGAGAAATAAAATTCATTTTCCTTAAAAGATTATTCTGATCTCTTTAGTTTCTAGAGAGTGGAAAATGAATGGAAAACATGTAATATCTAGAAATTAATAGAGTAGAATAAATTTTATTAGTTTCTTGAGAGTTATATCATAAAATTCTTCACCAGAAACTTAATCATAAAAAATCTCGATAAGCGGTGAGATTGTAACATAAAACCCTTACCACTTGGTAGCTTTTGAATCGTAATCCCCGTGAATGAATAACTTAAAATGAAATATTATGTGACATGATTATAATTAGATTAATTATATAAATAAAATGGGTTGTATAAACACCTAATAAAATAATATAGGATTATATCATAGCATATGTCCCAAAGAAGACAATTTGAGATGAAAAACTCTTACCTCGAGTTCCCCTTTCTTCAAAATAACTCTATCCTCTTGTATAATAAATTGAAATTTATTATAAATATATAATAGAATCATTTAAATAATTATAATATCATATATGATCCACTTATAACATTTCAACACCCATTTATTAATAACTCATTATTAAAATTATTGTTTCTAGGGGTTAATTGTTTCATTTTTCATGAGAATTTTAGTTTGGTAGTTCTTATCCTTATAGTTTGATCATGGTTCCATCATATTCATAATTTTAATCATGATATAAATATCATATATATTCATTATATATATATTTATAGTTAGTCATTAAATTTATATATAGGTAAATGAATTACATCATTCATGGAGACGGTAAGTCGTACGTAGGCATGAATGCTCATTTCAATTTTTGATGGATGGAATGACAGAAAGGTAAATAATAATTAACCTTTAAATAATAATAATTATTTTATATATATAATATATATCAATTAAATATTTCATTATTACCATCCAAGTAAAATGGAATCAAAAAAAAATCGCATCGCTTCATGGAGGTGGTAATCCACATGTACGCACGGTGTTATCGTTTTCCAACAGATTGAAATATAAGAAGGTAGATGTCATATTATAATTAATAAATTATAATTATGTTATCATATAGTAATATTAAATCCATAATAATTAAAATCCATTAAATATGGTGATAGAAAATTAATTGTATCTCTATGTGGAGACGATAAGTCGTACGTACGCATAAGCAATACTTTCACTTTCCATTTGATAGAGAATAGGGTGAATAAAGGTGAACCGTAATCATAATAACATTTTATTATATTGAGAATAATGAAGTTATTATTTTATTTTTAAAATAATATAATTAGAGGAGTTATAATAATAAATGAATTGAAAGAAGTCAGGTAGAATGACTATTATTCTTTAGTATGCCTCCTTTAGATCCTTCCTTGGTACAGTCTTTTAAGAATACTAGAACCTCAAATTTGTGGATAGTGAAGTTGAGAAGGTAATTAGGTATGATTTATGTAGAATCCCCAACCCGATTAGCCACCCGAATAGTTCTATCTAACCAGGTTCCATTGGCCTTAAGCTCAAAGTGGTGTAAATAAGTGAAAGGATGGGTGTCCTTTTATAAGGGAGGGACAGGACACACTTTGGAATTTCTTAAAAAATTAAAATATAATAAATTCATTCTAAAGAAAAATTATTACAAATGGCCATGAATTAGAATAAAAATAGGTTAGGTTCTAAATAAAATCATTTGATAAAATTTAGATAGGTCTTGGTGTCATTTTAAACCTTGTCTCTTTGATTAACCTCTTGGTTAACCAATTTTAACGTTAACCTCGGTAACAAATTTTTCAATATTATAGGGTTAAGAATGTTACCATAAATGGAAAATTGAATAATAAATGGACCTTGGTTGATATTTTAAAATATATTCCATTCACTTGGTCTAAGATAAGTTTTTTTATAAATTTTAAATCATTTAATAAAATATTATTTATTATAAAATAACATTAATTTCAATTTTGAAACTATTCATTTAATTTGACATTAATGACACCAAGACAGATATGAAATTTTAATATTATAATTTTAAACATCGCTAATATGTTATATTTATCTTTAAAATTAATGGAATACATTTATTCATTAAAATTGTATTACTTTTAATATTTTTAAAATCATTGATTTTATTTTTCTATTAATTGAAAAAATATTGTGTCATTGTTGCATAAGTGTTTAAGGTAATTATCCAACCACTAAAAATTTAAAAAAAATACTATGATAAAAATAATAATTTATCTTCAAAATAAACATTTATAACTAAACTTATCCTAGTTTTATCCTTATGTAAAAAAATAGAGATATTAAAGTCAAGAGAGTGATATTTTATATTTGTTCTTTTCCAAAATTGATATAAAGGTCATAATTAAATAAATATGGAACCAAGTGGACATATATTAAAGAATTGAATATACATGGCCAAAATAAACTCATAAAATATGATAAAGGAGTTTGTTAAGGTCATTTTTAGTCCATATCATATTATTTTTAACCTTACCTGATTTACCCTTATAGAGGGGATAAATATTTACTAAGGTTGTAATTCATAATAAAAAAAATAAAAGGGGTATATTTACCAAATATTAATATAATTATTCCAAATATGAGATCTGTTTTTAAATATTAAATTCATTGAAGTGGTAGAAATTAATTTAAGATGAAAACACAAAACATAACAAAAAACAGTTTTTTTCATAAAAATGTCTTTTTACGTATGAAAATGTTTTCATACCAAATTAAACCATAAAATTGATTCCAATGAACTTAATTGGATTAATAATAATTTAATATTAATAATTTTTATTTTTAAAATTTTTTAAAAATTACTATTTAAATTCTTCAAACAAAAATGCAGTTTTCAATAAAAATATGCATTTTCACTATTCACTAGAAAATAATTTTTTTAGAAAAATCACCCTAAGATAATTTTTTAATTATTATTTCAAAAATTAAGTTCATTTATCAAATAAATTTTCTAAAAGTTCCAAAAATTAATTATAATATTTGCTCACGAAAAGTAATAAAAACGTTTTTAAAGAAAGAGTAGTTTTTGAAGAATAAAATTACCTTCCTAGAAATTGAGTGATTATTTCTTAATAATTAATAATTAAATTTGTATTGATTAGTAACTTTATTTATATTACATAATATGGTTATTCCTATTCATACTCACCAATTCAACTGCTAGGTTATAACGGTTGTATTTAAATAATAATATTTTGTGGTTAATTTAAACTTGGTGTTACATGTCATATACGTTATCAATCATAATTTTATTATTTTAAAATATTAGGGTGTTAAAAATCTATTTTAGGGCATGAAATATTTTAGAGAAAATACAAGGGACTACTATCCTGGTGCAGTTCATGGTGTGATGACCCAAGTCACAGCCAGAACTTGCTACAGTCCAAAATTATAGATTCTTGGGACCCCTCGAGCACCCCAAAAACACTAGATAAACCTAGAAAATTTAAGATAAATCAAATTCATCAATAAATATAATAGTAGGGGAATTTTTGTGTGATAATTGTCTCCATCATGCCACTTTTTCACCCAAAAATGCAAAGTTAAGACTCAAAGAGGAAGCTCAACTAGAGGGAAAGATCAAACCATGATAGGATCTCCAAATTCTACCATAATAAAATAAAACCATAACATATAAATCTACCTCCAAAAAACCAAAATAGAATAATAAAAATGAACTAAATTACTAAGTCAACAAAAATCCAAACATCTTTAAATCTCTCAAAAAACAACTCACACTCAACAATTATAGTGGAAAATATCATAGATCTGAGACTACCACCAAACCCAATGACCATAAAATTTTTATTTATTTTCCCCATTTTTAAAATGGGATGAGGGGTAACCTACATGGCTTATAGGCCCATAGGCACTTGGGCCTAATGCATGACCTGAAGGCCCAGAAGGCATGGAGCCAAAAGAAAAACATGACCTTGAGGGCCCTAAAAATATAACACCATAAGAGAAGACCCACCCAAAATATTTAAATATTCTAAAACCCAAAATTTTCAAGGATTCACAACAATCGTAGTCCCGGGAAGAGATTCACGGTGCCAGGTCCCAATAAAAAATGGCATACCCTCTCAATCATCCCAATCTGAAAGCCCTATGAATCTGGAAGTGATTTGAACCTCATCTGGATCTTGCACCAGTGGGGAGAGTAAAAAAATCATGTTGTTCCAAAGAGGATTCCCCCACTGTCACATGCACGCCTTAGCGACACCACTTCCTGGCCAGGAATCCTATAGTTTTCCTCATTCCACTACTGATCCTAACTTTGAGGTCCCACCCCAACATCATTTTCCGCACTAACACCCTCCACCACCCGAGTCTACCACCAACAATGTTGCCGCATAAGGACAACATGCTATCGCGGATGAAGAACCTACCTACCTTCACTGTCAGCTCCACAAATAATTGAGACCTACCACCTTTCCATCGAGGCATCCACCGATGGTCGAATCCATGACGAGGATATGTCGACAACCTACTCATTGTACCATGCCAATGCATCCAACGTGAGATAGAAAAACCATCTGCCTCACTCCGGTAAGAGGGAAAGACAATGAACGGCCAGGGGAAACCCCAAGATGGGACGCCCCTGAAGTAGGAGCTCTCAAGAGCTCCCGAACACATCCACCTCTAAATTTTCCTTCTATCTTTTATAGATCATAGACTCATAGGGGTTTTCCCCACCATTTAAGAAACTAGAATACTAAATCAATAATACAATTAATTCTAAAAGATTCATTAGACCAAAAACCAAATCCTCAATTAAAGAGACTCAAGCAGAAACTTCAATCAAGAACACATCTATAATATCCCAAAATAACCATTTACCCTCTAAATGAACACAAGTAATCAAGCATTCCAAAGGAAAAACAACCTTAGAATCTCTCCAAAAATAAAATCCCAAAATAAGGACTATCAAGACACTCAATAACATCCACCTAACCAAGAATTAAAATGGAGGAGGCATCAACCATGTGCATACCCCATAAAAACCACA
This sequence comes from Viscum album, assembly GCA_963277665.1. Lineage (NCBI taxonomy): Eukaryota > Viridiplantae > Streptophyta > Magnoliopsida > Santalales > Viscaceae > Viscum > Viscum album. The sequence goes on along the minus strand of OY728143.1, from coordinate 46,596,846 downwards.
TGGGGATCTAACCTTGGGTCAGGGAACAAGGAAGGGTAACATCATATTGCTTACCCTGGACACTGATCATGTAAATCCCAATATAATTCAAACCAAATCTAGCTAGTGCATAGTCTCAACCGATTCAACATGTATCATGGTTACACAAAGCACACCCCCAAGGTTTCTATAATGTTCATGAGCCTGAAATGAATCTCACTATAACCATAGCCACAAAAAGACCTCTAAAAACCTATCTAAATCAATAAGGAAAAATAATAAACTCAAATAATTACATTCCTTATGAAACAACCAAAATTAAACCGAAGTAAGCACAACCAATAAGAATCACACCAAGACCCAATCAGCTAAAAACCCATAACAGATGGGCTTTTAGACCCAACAATGCTCAAGACCTTTCTAGGATGCATACTATAAATAACATGGAGAACACAAGATCCAATAAATCCCTTCCAAATTAATAATCACACTCATCTAATATAACATCCCAATATAAAATAACAACTCAAAGGAATGAATCATAACCACTATCCATGAAAATCAAAACTCAAAACAATTAAAAATATCTATTTTAATCATTTCAAATTCATGTCCTTAAATTTTGAAATCATAAAGATCCATTTTAAAACCCATTTTGAAACCCCCTTATTTTCCTTTAAAAAAATTTATAAATATCCAAACACTGATTGGATTTTAATTTATTTAGAAAACCTATTGAAAAATTTCAAATCAATCTTCTTCCACTTAAAACTGAGTTCTTCAAAATAAAATACTGACAAAATATTTTTCATAAAACATTTCTTGGTTACAAAACCCTTGTTAATAAATTAAAACCCAAATTTCACCATTTAAAATCCTTATCTCTTTTAATAGTGATTTCAGAAACACAATTTTCCATTTTAAAATATCCAAACTCTACTCTAAAACCAATTTAAAACATCAAAATTTCATTACCAATCATTATCAAAATACCAATCAATATACACCACACAACATAAGACTAACCTAAAACGGGATTAGTGATTGTTCATGACTTGGATGGATGGTTTGGTTGACCATTTTCCAATCATAAAACTATCACTAAGATTTATATAGAAGCTTGTATGTGGGCCTGTCCGATTTACCAAACTGCATGAGATCACTATGTACCCCTGGTTCAACTCCTATTTTAATCCCAAATCCAAGAAATACATTAATAAATCTATAAAACATAAATGTATTCAAAATACCACCACCACACATAAACGCACACCAAAAATCACAATCCAAATCTTGAAACATGACTTCCCATAGTAACTCAAAGTTCGAAACAGAAAAGAGATAACTAGGATCTTTCTGTACCTATCTCTCAAGTCTCAAAAATCATATACCCATTCTACCAAACACAACCTAAAAAGGGATATTTGATAACATAGGCCCTATTAATAACTTGGTCTCTGATACCATTTTTTTACAAACCAACTCCAAGCAACCCCTAAATCGGTCACCTGAGCTGGCTCGTGGCATACCCAGGATACATTCTAGATCGCATCAAGCTAGAAACAAGTTCCAGAACATCATATATGAACTCATGGGAATGATTTCACCCAATAATAAAATAAAACACTAAACATCCACTCAAACGTCTGGCATGATTACACCATGCATTAGAGTTCTATATATAGAAAAAACAATAGATACAAAATGTTGACAAAACAATATAGAAAAAATAAAACATAAATCCATATCAACTCAAAATAAATGCATAATGGGGGTGGAACAATAAAGTAACAAAATTCAGGAGGCAGACATGGCTAATACATCCATGATACAAAAGAAAACCCAAAGTACCTAATGCAATCTCCATGTGACCTCAAGGTCACCATCCATCCTCAAAACCAACTCACTCCATGAGCTATCATGAATGAAACTAAACCTGCAAAACAGACTCAGAACTACCAATGATAATTGGAACAAGTAGGTTGTCAGTATAACAACCTAGTAATAAATCACTAGAGATTATATTCATTTACATTACAAAAACAAACCATAAATTCTAGTTTAAAATTCATGTAGAAATTAGGTTCTTATATTTTAAAGAAATAAACCCTAATATTTACCATAAAACATATTTTAAAAATCAAACATGATTTGGAGAAACTTTTAAAATATTTTTTTTAATTCCAAAACTATCCTATTGGAAATCCTCCATTAAAACACCCTTTAAACCAATGTTAGAATAAACTCAAAAGAAACCAAAAGGAAACTTTGACTGAATAAATGAACTTGGTTAATAAAAGGAGAAATGTGGAAATAATATAGGTCAAGTGACAAGAGAAATAATAGAACAAAGGAAACAATAAATAGGAAAAAACAAAAAATTAAAGCAAGTATTATAAATACGAAACATGAATGTTTATATAATCATAAGAAATTTTGAAACATCTTGTGAGGCGATCCAGGACATAATTGGGTGGAACCATTTATCGGTCTATCGATGAATTCTTAGTCTATAACCAATTGGATGGTCTAACCTAGCCTCACGGGTGGTACTCCCCTACAGCCTCCAATACCATAGAGGATCTAGTCAATCTAATTGTCACTAGATAGTTACTACCTATCAATCCCCCACTATGATGCCTAGGATCCTAATGAGTAATAGCGATAGGAGATAAGATACATTAATGAAATGTTAAACACAATCAACATACACAATCACATATCCCCATCCCACCTCCATACACCTACCAATGTGAAACCCCTCCAAATTAAATTTTATAATATCATAATCACATAAGCATATAAGGGGATTCCATTAGGGTGTAGTTCAATTGAAAAAACACTGTGAGGATTCCAACATGACCTTGTATTTGAAAATAAGTGATATCTTTTCAAAGACCCTTTGAAAACCATTTTAAAATAAATGGATTTTGAGAATCCCTTTAAAAGTTCCAAATGGGTCTTACAGTTCTATTTAGAAAAGTATCATTTGAAAACCCATTTTGGAAGCCAATTTTAAAACCAAGAATCCACTTTCATTTGGTATAAAACCAAAATCTAATTCAAAACACAACTCAAGTGTCACACACATCAAAAATGGATCAAGAAATCACTAAATAAGAATTCATAATCTCATGTCACCAGTAAAGAGCACAAGATTTATAAGGAAACCCCACCAAAACATATAAACCATAATAATATTGGTCAAACACATGCCAAGGTCTTAATCTAAATAACATAAAATATTTAAAAGTCATAAACATCAATTAGAAAACCAAATTCCATAAGAAAACCCATTTTGGAATTTTATCAAAAACCTATCATACACACACATTTCTTAAAAACCAAACAATAATATCATTTACTTTGGAAACCATGTATAGGAGTTATAAACAAGGATAAATTTTCAAATAACTAAGTTTCAAAAATCCAAGCATACATGGTGTATCAAGAAAAGGAAAACATAGGAAACCACCCATTGCAAACCATGTTAGTATGAAATGAAACTCTTGAATATGGGAAGAGGAGGATCTGAGACATGATCCACATACCTTATCATCACAAGTCACAATGAATTTCATCAAACCCTCACCCTTGGGTTCGGCTATCAAGGGACCAAGATAATAGGAGAAAGAAAAAGATAAGATAAGGGAAGAGAAGTGGAGAAAAAGGCATTACCTTGATATTCAACTTGAAATTAAAATAAGTGTACAATAAATCAAGTAGAAAGATGAAAAATCACCAAGAGATTCCCTCCTTTGAGGCATTGCATGAAATAGGGGAATATAGGCCCCCAAAGGGGTAAAACCCAAATAGGGTTGAAGATGGAATTTCATAAAATTAAAAATTATTCCTGGGGCCATTCGGTGTGTGATGCCCTATGAAATGGGTTAATGACCCTATAAAAAATCGGGGCAGCTGATGAAGGGTAATTTAGGGCATGAAACATTGTGTCATAGTGTGAATGACACTACAATAAAATTGTTATAGGTTTATTTGTGATGTTAGTCCCATATTAGGGCGTGAAAGCCTCCAGATAAAGACAAGGGACTGCTACCCGGGTGAAGTTCACAACATGATGACTTAGGTTGCGACCACAACTGGTTTCAGTCTAAAATTATAGCTTTCTAAGACCCCCCCCCCCCCGAACATCCCCGAAAATGCTTGATAAACTTCTGAAAACTTATGATAGCTCAAGTTCATTAATAAATACAGTGATAGTGACATGGGTGTGTGATGCTTACAGATACCAAGAATGTATCATTAGCCCTCGGCCTCCAAGATAGAGAATATATTTCACTTTATCACTCAATTCCATGTGATAGTATAAATGTAGCTGAAAAAAACAATCCCTAAATAAAAGTATTTAAGTTTCTCTGACCATTAGTCCCCATGCAATCATTTCTTTGTAAATTTATATAATGTCTTATAGATCATGAGTTGGTTGTTTAATTTAAATTTTGGATTCAAATTCTTAAATATGTTTATTTTTACCTAATAAATGTGTTAATTGACATTGGGTGGAGAAAATAATGAAAGGATGGGAGATTGGTTTAGGTGAGAAAGTGAATATCCTTGTAGAAACCTGATCAGATTCCACCAGAAGTCCAATTATCATGTAGTAGAAACATCCAAATGAAATCCTTCAATTAGAGGTTTAGTAGTGGGAATCGGAAGCCTAATGTCTCATAAGAGTTCCAGTTAGGACCACTAGAGTTTTAGTGGTACCCCAAGACCTCAATTTTGATAAGCTGCCTTTTGAGTGTTGCATGAGACAAAATTTATACTTATAATCTAATAATCAGCTAGAATGTAGAATCATCATTGGGATCTCTTCAATTATATCCCTAAATTGATCATCAACCATCAACATGAGCTGGATCACTACAAGACCTTAGGTCTACCTCAACATACACTAGATATAGTTGACTATAAGTGTGGGTTTGATAAATCCTTGTGGGAGGATGTTATCCCCAACATCATCATATCAATAAAACTAATAATAGTAATATCTATAAACATGTCTAAAATCAGAGTAAAAAATGGATTTATTGAATAATGTATGCCATAATATATAACATACCCCAAATATAAAAAATGAAACTCATGAAATGGAATACAATCATATATCTATGAAAAGTCACCCCATAAGCTGATCATATACAGTACTAGAAAAAAATGAAAATAAAACAATAAATAGACCCGACAACTTTCTTCATCCTCACCTCAATCATGTATTTATATTCTCAATGAGATCCTCTATCCCACTCAATTGTATTATGGTTGATGTCCTAAACTACATACTAACTATAGGTATGCACATCCATAAAGGTTTTTGTGCAGGGTGTGAGCATAAAACTTAGTTGGCCACCACCAATGGTGTATCTAACAATAACCAATATATATGTGCATACATTTTTTAAATGAAATGAAATCCACAAACAAATTCATGCATGCATCGATCATTTATCAAGTACTCAAGAAGCCTCCCTAATAGTCGAACCATTTATACTTTTTCCAATGTTGGTTTATGGATTTTTGGTGGCACTACCTCAAACTATGCTTGTTCACAGTTTCAGAAACTCATATCTAGTAGTTACTTAATAGTACGTCTAACTCAAGAGACTTAGTGGAACTCAAGGGAAGAGCATCCCACATTACAACATCACTCAAGTAGAAGTGAATCCTACTTGGAAATAACTTTCATGGGGCAGTGCATCCCACCTAGAAACATCACTAACATGGGAAAGTGCATCTCACCTGGAAACATATCTTAGGGGGCAGTGCATCCCACCTGAAAACATCACTCATGGGGGAAGTGAATCCCTCTTAGAAACATCTATTAGATGCAACGAGTCCCACCAAGAAACATCACTCACATGGGGTAGTGTTTCCCAACTAGAAACAAATCTATGGGGAAGTGCACCCTGCCTAACAATATCTCCCAGGGGGATGTGTGTCCCACCAAGAAACATCACTCATAACGGAAAATGCATCACACTTGGAAACATCCCTCAGGTGGCAGTGGATCCCACCTAGTAACATCACACACAAGATGTAGAGTGTCCCACCTGAAAATATCTCTCTGGGGTAATGGATACCACCCTAGAAACATCTCTCTTAATCCCAAATGTTGGGAGTTCTCCAAACCAAGGTCTCAACTTTATAGCATCATAGGTGGCATTCATGTCTATATCACTCGAATGAATCTCGCATATTGGCCCAATGTTGTTGTCACCATCTCTCAATGATCAATAGAGAATGTAATCTACCAAGTCATGATAATCTATCATGATCAAAATCAGGGCACTGCCCTGCCTTGGCTAACAACTCATGTGTGTCGCATTCTTATGCACCCATTGTCACTAGCCCATAACACCCTACCCTTTGGTAGAAAATCTCTAATCATTCTGGATAGACTACTATTGGTCTAAAGCATTTTACTAATTCCCAAATCTTAAGTCACCCCTGGTGTGGTGGATTAACTAAAAGACTTATTACAACTTATCTCATTGGTTATCCCTCCTGGATAACTCAATCCTCATAAAGCTCCTCAAGAAACTCTTAGTACGACTCATCCATAGCTCATTACTCGCAACAACGCATCATTTCACCTCATATGAAACCTCGATATGTAGCCTAAGTCTGTACCCAAGGTCTGACACCCCCATAAGGACCTCTCACTATAAAACTTATGCTCATCACCCAATATGGTCTTAGAGCAAACCAAAATCCAAGGAAATGCATGTGGATCACTGATGCATCACTACTAGGTCAATCCTAGTCTCCCATAACCATGTTAGGGCCATGGCTAATTCTCAAGTCAAACACACCAATTTACCCCACTAAAATTCCACACAATACATGGCAATTACATGTTAGAGAAATAATATCAGGGGACCACCTACCTCAAATTGGAGTTGTTCCCTTAAGCAATGCCTAACCACCTTTGTCAAAGCTCACCTAAGCACAAAGTTGCCACAATCCATCATATCAAGCCCTTGACTCACTAGATAGCTCGCTTTAATTGATAATAAACAAATTATTTTAAATTTACAAAAAAACCCATAATTAATCCTAACCAATATAATTCCAATATACTCACTATATAGTGTAAAGATGCCAAAACCTAGAGAAACTATATCTGGACCATCATAGATGCATTTGGATCTAACCCATATAAAAGAACCAATTTCTCAAGCCAATTCATCTATTAATTTCAACAAAAATCATCAAATATTAAAGAAAAAATAATGCACTGAATTGCCTCCAATGAAATAATACATAACCGCATGTCTTCATCCTCCCTTACCTCCTATATTGATGCATGGAATTCCTATACCTTCAACTTGATTCGAGAATTGTAATGAAATCGCCAATACCATCCCTCTAAAATTGGGGGAAAATAGAGGAAGATGAATTGAAGAGGAAGGGAGAGAGACTAACCTTAATCTCCACGAAAAACAAGTTCAATTCTCCATGAACAAGAGTAAAGGAGGGGGAAAACTGAGGGGGAGTTTGCCTCCCCTTCACCCAAACAAAATGAAGGAAACACCTCAGAGTGGGGTGTTTTAAATTTATAATCCAAATTACTCATTTACCCCTTCATAAAAAAAGATCTGGATGGAACTAGGTGCCTGGTGCAAGGTCACTACAATCCATTAATTGTTTCCATCAATATCTGACGTAGACTCAAGTGAGTAACATCTAGCATATTTGATAATTCTCAAGTGTTGAGTGTGTGCACACAATCATCAGGATTTGGGTTAAGATGAACATAACTAGAAAAGAGGGCTCTAGAATTTAAAAATTATTAATAATTACAACTTATATGTTATTTTATAAACTAATTGTGTGTGTATAAAGTTTTTATATTTATAACTCATTTATTACATTAATAAATAATTTGTAAGATAAAATATTAATTTTTTATATTTATTTATTTTTTATTAGTTTTATTAATTTTATTAATTAATTTAAAATTATTTGTTTTATTTGTTTTATATTTACCTATTTTATGCGTCTTCTGCACGTTCCTGCGCTCCGCCCGTCGCGCGTGCCGCTCGAATCCTAAGGTAGCCGTAGCCGACCGACCTCGCCCCGCACGTCAACGCCGCGATGATGACAAAGTCCACTATGCGTATTTTTTAAGCAGGAAAATTCCCACCAAATCAGGACCAGCGGGTGTTTGATTATTAAAGTTAAAGTTTTATTGTATTTAATATTAAATTGATTTTTTGTGAAGCTAAGAATGATAGTTTTTTATTTAATTTATATTTTTATTCTTACAAAAGTTGTTTAAATTTGTTTCCATTCTTAAGCATATAATTTGATGTTTTATTTATTCTTACCTACACTTTGAGAGTATATTTTTAACTTTATATATATCCCCTATTATCATTATATTAATATTACGTGGTCAGTTTTAATTTGCATTTGATCTTCTAATTATTATAATGATTATTTTAATCCTATATTGTGTAACTTTTATTTTCTGTTATAATTTTTTTATTTTAATATTACATTGTTTAATTTTATATCATATAAACTATTTAATTTATTCTAATATTGAGTAGGTTATGAAAATTTAATTTTAATATTACATTGCTAATTTTTGATGATTTATTCAACTATTATTGTGTTGTACACGCTACAAAAAAGACGGTCCGAAGACTCGACCCCGCGACCGGCGCTACAAACCCCAAACTCTCGTGCCACCATAGCTGCATGTGTGGGGCACGTGCGGTCACATTACTTCTAAAAACATTAACTAACTAATTTTAAAACAGCGAAAAAACTTAGGTGTCTTTGCAAAAACAATCAGAGCTGTATAAGAATGAATGAGTTTTTCTTCAGGGATCAAAGTTTCAACATAAGAATTCATTGTTCTAACTATTGACTGCAATGATCAGATGAGTGATTTGAGTTCTTGAATTTCATCACTTTTAAAATCAAACTTTCGTCTTCAAATTTTCTTTTTAAATCTTTCCCTTTTCTTAAATAATATTTTCTAGGTCTCCAAGATAACCTTATACTCTACTCCACCAACGCCCAATGTAGTTATTGTGAGTGTATTGAGATCCTTTTTCCTGAGGATCTCATAGCCAAGTGCAAGTAGATGCACTTTAGTGTTTACATCTTACAATTAGGCCTTACCCTTGGTCTTATATAAGATCACACTTATTGTAAGTGTCGTGCAGTCTAAGAAATAGAAAAAGATGTATAAATTAGTTGGCACCATTAACACACAACTTTGTAAAAACACAACTAGGAGATGATCCATATCCCCCAAAACATATCCCTTATGTAGTTTACTCGTAGCCATGTATTGATCTTCAAGAACACACAACAAATGATAAGATTTTCTCCTTCACCTTCTTTCTTTTCTTGAAGTCATAAAGCATAAAGAACGTGAATAACAATACTTGTAGAATAAAACCATAATTCATAGAAACAACATTATCAGTAGTTCATATATATTCAAGAAGAGTCATTTTTTTTATTTAAGCACGTGTCTCCATTTTTCTCACTGTCCTGATAAAATATATACAATAATTCAAAATTAATTGAGTTAAAATATTTCCATAATCTTCTCCTTCGAAGTAGGTAACTCTATACCTAATAGAAAAACTTACGACCTTCCACAACAATAGCATTGAAAATAAAATCGGTCAAACCTTCCTAAAAGCATTCCTTTGTTAATAAACCATTTCAAAGTTGAGCAATTCTTGGTCATTTAATTCGAAAACTAAAACTATCAATGAAAATATGTCCAAATTTGAACTATGGATGAATGACAATGATTTAAGCCTTTAGGTAAGATAAATCTCAAAATAAATAGGTCATATAAGAATAACATCATTTTTATGAAGCCTGCATAAGAATAAACAGGTCTTTGATCTTGTGAAAGAATAACTTCGGGATAAAACTGTTTAAATAAGAATAAAATTTGTCAATGCATGAAATTATACTTTTCCAAATTTCAACTATGTAAGAACAGCCGGTAGAATATGAAGCTCACATAAGAGCAACTCATAATTACATATGATATTGTACATTGAAAAATCCTCATTGTAAGAGTATACTCTAAAATGTTCTAAATAAGTGTGAGAAATCCAAAACTCGTAAAATGTAAACATAAAATTTTACTGATTGATGGATTTAAATCTTACAACTAATAAACATTTAAATCAAATTGAATTAACCTAGTAAAATTTTGTGTTATTATCATCATTCTCCCCCTTTTTATGATATGAAAAAAAGTAAATCAAAAAGAAATAACATAATCAATTTTTCACACTAAAATATAAACCGCATGAATATGATGCTAAGATGAATTAGAATATATAATTGACTTGTATTAAAGAAAGACAATATAAATATAGTCAAATTAAATAAATATAAAAACGAACATGCACAAAGAAAAAAAGAAAACATTTGGCATATGGGATCATGTTTTTTTTATTAATTTCTTTTCATAAGGATTATAATTCAAGATTCTCTATGTATATAGTAAGATTTACTGGCCCATCATTCAATAACATGTACATGATGCCCTTGAATAAAACTTTATCAAATTCTCACGTTCTTTCAAAAATTCTAGTTTGAATAAACATTAAGACCTTATTTTAAGGTTCCCAAACACTAAATTTTTACTTATTTATATTTTTTTCTAAATATATAGAACATTATATTTGTAGCTTTTATTTCTTCACTATCTTGGAGTGATCAGTCATACATAAATCATCCTTCATGTGGGAACTTGAGAAGATCTATAAGATCTATAGATTTAAACAAGATTTCCTTCCCATTTATAGTATATCTTAGACTATCTTCAATGATTCCAAAAACAAATTCCACATTCTCATACAATTCTTATTCTTCTTCTTCTTTAAATGCACACTTAGTCTTCTTTGCATTAAAGACATCATACCATTTCTAAAAACTTAATACTCCTTTTAAGATAAGATTTGATTGACTCAACCAATCTAAATCAATAGCCTTACATGATAAAATCATTTTATTTGAGCCTTTTTTTTTCTTTAAATAAATAGAGGATTCTTCTTATTCAAATCATTTTGTCATCCTTATTTCAAAAAATTAAACAATGCAATAATCTATGGTTTTGTTTTGAGAGGAAAAGGATAGGATTTTGGTTTTGAAAATGTTAACCCATGAACCAAGACTCGGGTGATTCAAAAATAAAAAATACAGAGATAAAAATTGAAAAAAACACTGAATAAAAAGAAAAATATGCATAAAATAGGAAAAAATTTAAAACCAAACATGAAAGAATAAAATAAATTACTCATATGAAAAAGAAATTAAATATTATATATAAATTAATATTATGTATCAACATAACTTACACATATGTAGTGACTTACATAAGATTCAATACTTATGTAGAGAAATATAAAGAAAAAATTTAGATACTTTAAAGTCACATTAAAAATAGAATAAACTCACATCAATTTAAACAAAACAAACTCACTCTTAATAAAATAAAAACGATTAGAAGTAAGGGGCATAGTGAATATGTCTTCCAACTTATGTCCAGTGTTAATAAATTCACAATAAATATTACCTTTTTAGTATAATCTCTCATGAAATGATGCATGATATCAATGTGTTTGGTTCTATAATGGCTTATAGTAATTCTAGAAATGTTGATATCTCTAGTGTTATCAAATTTGAAAGGTACATGTTCAAAATTAAATCCAAAGTTCATGAATGTGACGTTCCCCCAACCCGACACTCTCAAGTGGCTATAAAGGGTTAGTAACTGTTGGGCAAAAATCCCTCAAGGTATCATTGAAGCCTTTTTGAGGTGATTGTGTTTGTTGACAAAGTGGACATCTGAGTTGTGATTGTTGACAAAGAGGATTTCATGATGGAATGTCGAGTTCAAGAGCTGAGGTCAACGATCCATGTTTGATTCAAGAACGTCGATAAAAGGAATGGAAGATCTGGAGGCGGTACAAAAGAACAGATACAAGGTGGCGCCGTTTTCCAGTGTTTGCCAAATTTTTGGGCCTGAAAATCGGCAAATGAAGAAAAGTGTTTTTGGCAAAGGGACTTGCGCGCCGCGAACATGGTGTACAGGAAACTTGCGCGCCACATGTTTTTCAAGATCAGAAGATCAAAATATGGCTAAGGAAATAGGATCGCGCAAGTTTGGGAGTTGGTCGCGCAAGTGTCTAAAGGAGAGGAGACTTGCGCGCCGAAACTGGGTCGCGCAGGTGACTTGCGCGCCGTCGCGCAGGGTGGTCAGATTGCCTATAAATACCGGACCACCCCTCCTCATTTCTCACCGGAGTTCAGGACGAGAGCTCCCGTCGCGCAGGTGTGGTGGTCGCACAAGTGGTGTTGTGGTCGCGCAGGTGGGACTTGCGCGCCAGTGGTTGAAGTTGTGCGCCGGTGTTAGAAGTTGCGCGCCGGTTTGCAGTTGCGTTCCAATAGTGGTTTGGGCGTAAAGGGAAGAGAGTCGCGCAAGTTTGGAGTTGAGGAAGCTGGTGTCGCGCAAGTGTTTGAGGAGGACTTGCGCGCCCGTTGTGACTTGCGCGCCGATACTTGCGCGCCGAGGTTGACTTGCGCGCCAAGTAAGGTTTTATTCCCGCAGTGTTTTTCAGACTGTGTGGAAGCTGGAAGTTTGCCCGATACCTTCGGTGCAAAGAGATATTCATCAACGGGTGAAAGTTAAACTTCAACAGAGCATCTACATACAAGAGAAGATGCATTCTTTCAGTAAAATGAAGAGACCTACAGGTCTATAAACTGTGAGTGGATTCCATCCAAGAGCAGTGAGCTCAGGAAGAGGAAGAAGGTGATCCTCTCCACCGGCAGTGAGCCAGAGAGAGAGAAACAGGGAGTGACCCTTGGGAGAGCAGTGAGCTGACCCTAAACATTGTAAAGGCAGTGAGCCTGGGCATAGAAGTGATCTAGCCCGAATCTTGTAATCCACAGCTAGTGAAGATTAGTGGAATTTGGTACGACCGGCAACCTGTCGGCGTATGCTCCTTGGACGTAGCCCTTAGCGGTGAACCAAGTAAAATTGCTGTGTCCTGTGCTTGCTTTATATTCTGTTTATATCGTGCAACAGGGAAAAGAGAGAAGAGTGTTTTGCTTAACAGCGAAACAAGATCAGAACGGGCATTAATTCTTAATTAGTCATACCCTGATTCACCCCCCCTCTCAGGGTATCCAGCCTAGTGGACCTAACAAGTGGTATCAGAGGGAAAGGTTGAAAGTTGTTCTTCTCTCAATGGAGGTAACCAATCATAAAGGGATTCCGATCTTCGACGGATATAATTTTCAGATATGGAAGAATCGGATGCAACACTATTTCCGATCCTTGGGAATGGATGTGTTTTCAGCAGCTATGCATGGTATCACAGCTGATATTAATAGTGGTGCCTTATCAGAAGCTGAGCATAGAGAGTTGGATGCTGATTCCAAAGCAATCAATGCCTTAGGGGGAGCCCTTTCCAATCCCATCTACACAAAGGTGATGTCATGCAAAACGTCACATTCCATGTGGGAAAAGCTTTTGAATATATATGAAGGGGACACAAAAGTCAGAGAGGCAAAGCTGCAGGTGTTGTGGAACAAATATGAAGATCTGAAAATGAACCCGAATGAGTCTGTTGACGCATTCTTTGATAGGGTAAACATTGTTGTGGAAGATATGCGAGGTCTTGGAGAAGTCATTGAAGACATAAAGATTGTAAAGCGCATCTTGAGGAAACTTCCACCTCGGTTCAATCCGAAAGTTTCAGTACTAGAAGATAAAGATCCAAAAGAGCTGACATTGGACAATTTGCACAGTACCTTGGTTGCATATGAAATGAGGAACGATGATAATGAGGCTGTGGAAAAGGGGAAGTCTAAAGAGGTGGCATTTAAGGCCATGAAGAAGCTCACCATTGAAGATTCTAATGAAGAAGAAGAGACAGATGAGGTGATGTCATTCCTTTCTTCGAATCTACAAAGAGGAAGAGGAAAGTTTAAAGGTAAACTTCCACTAGCATGCTTTAGATGTGGAAAGGTTGGTCATCTTGCGGCAAGATGCCCCAAGAAGTTTCAAGATGATGATGATGATGATGACGCTGAAATTCCCAAAAAGAAGTCTTCAGCTTTTGTGAAAGGGAAGAAACAATTCAAGAGAAATTTCTTCAAGAAAAAGAATCTTCTCTCACAAGAATTTGAAAGTTCAGATGAGTCTGAGGATGAAGAAGTTGAGGAAATAGAAAATTGCAGAGATCGTGGGGTAAATGCCTTGGTGGCAATTGTTGGTAGTTCTCAAAAGGGAAAAGAAGCTGATGCTAAAGAAGAAGAAGAAATTGAAGGGAGAATTGATATGGAAGCCGAATTGGAAGCAGCTCTTGAGGAGATAGATGTTTGGAGAGCCAAAACGAAGAAAGCCAATAAAGTGGTTCGTGATGCCAAACTCTACATGCAACAACAGGATGAAGAAAAGTCTGAGCTGTTAGAAGAAATTGAAAGACTAAAATCCTCAACACCAGAGAGCTCAGAAAATATTGTTGATTATAAGCTTAAAATTGAGGAACAAAAGAAGGAAATTGATTGTCTGACAAACACAGGAAAGGAGCAGGTTAGATGTATCAAAGAGCTTGAAGAAGAAGTGGCCAGTCTGCGACAAAAACTCAAGGATCAAGATAAACTCTTGACCCCCAATGTGATATCTGAAAAGCAGGCTATTCAGAAGACAGAGAAGATGAAAGCGGAGCCTAGCAGTTCAGTAGGAAAGAAACAGCAATTGAGCTCAGATGTTAAGGTCGTTTCTGGGCTTAGTCAAGAACAAAAATTGGCGACAATTGCAGTCAGACCGCAAGCACTCATCCCGAAAGTGAAGGTTGATTTGGGAACAAAACAGAATCAGAGTATTCAAAGATCCCAAAGGGGAAATCACGGTGCTGAAATATCACGAGGGAATGCATCCTATATCAGGTGTTATTGCTGTGGGAAAATGGGACATTCACAGTTTGTGTGTTCCATAGCCAAGAGATACAGAAGGGAACATGAGCAGAGACGGCAGCCAAACAGAGAACGGTTTTCCAGAACACATTTTGAAGGACACTGTTTTTGGTGCGGAGGATTTGGACACATGGCTAGGTATTGCACATCAATCATTCAGAGAAATGTGTCAAAGAATAATCAAAATGTTCACAAGCAGCAGATCAATAAACCAACAAGTGAGCTAAAAGTTCAGAACAGATTTGCAGCTCTGCAAGATGAGGATGGTCCATCATACTCTGAGAAAGAACAGAAGCCTCAATCCATGCCGAGTGTGAAAGAAAAAGTATGGACCAAGAAGAAGAAAAATGAGAAGGCTGTGGTGGCGGAGATTGCCCTTAAAGCATCAGATCGATCTGGTGTTTGGATCCTTGATAGTGGTTGCACATCCCACATGACGGGTAATAAGGATCTTGTTACAGGCATCAAATATGACAAAGAAGGAGTTGTCAAATTTGGAAATGATGAAGGCCTGAAGATTGTTGGCTCAGGGAAAGCTA
Organism: Viscum album; assembly: GCA_963277665.1. Classification (NCBI taxonomy): domain Eukaryota; kingdom Viridiplantae; phylum Streptophyta; class Magnoliopsida; order Santalales; family Viscaceae; genus Viscum; species Viscum album. Next base: position 46,581,331 of record OY728143.1, on the reverse strand, counting down.
AGTTTGGGGGCAAAGAGATGAAACGTGCTGATGTCTTGGTAGTAGAGGGTCTCAGTCATAATCTACTCAGTGTCAGTCAACTATGTGACTCTGGGCACTCTATCCAATTTACCAAGAAGATGTGTATTGTGAAAGGAAAAGATGGAGCAGCTGTTCTGCAGGGAAAAAGGTCAAAGGGAAATCTCTATCTTGTAAGTGGGGAAGAAGATACTTGTCTTTTATCCAGAGAAGAAGAAAACCAGCTGTGGCACAAGCGACTTGGTCATCTATGCCAACCATCTATGGAGGATCTCATTAAATGTGATGCTGCTAGAGACCTTCCCAAACTATCACGTGATCGCACTCATACATGTGATGCTTGTCAGCAAGGGAAAATCATCAGAAAGACATACAGGTCAAAGGAACAGAAATCAACTAGAGTGCTCGAATTGGTGCACGCTGATGTATGTGGACCTATCTCACCACGAGCTATAAATGGGCAAAGGTACTATGTTCTTTTCATTGATGACTATAGCAGAATGGCCTGGGTATTCATCATAACCCATAAGACAGAGGTATTCAGTTGCATAAAGCAGTACAGGAGGGAATCAGAAAAGATGCTTGGGCAGAAAATTCTGAAGTTTCGTACTGATAACGGTACGGAATTTACAAACAGTCAGGTTGAAAACTATCTCGAGAAACATGGGATAAGGCATCAAGTTTCATCAGTGAGAACTCCCCAACAGAATGGAGTAGTAGAAAGGAGGAATCGGATCATTAACAACATGGCCAGAACAATGCTTATTGATAAGGACCTACCAGAGAAATTTTGGAAGGAAGCAGTTTTGACATCGGTCTATGTTTCAAACAGGTCCCTGTTATGTCCGAAGCAAGGGAAGACTCCGTATGAACTGTGGTACGGAAAGAAGCCAACGTTGAAATACTTTCGAATCTTTGGAAGTAAGTGTTTCATTCTCAACAAAGAACATCATAGGAAGTTTGAGGCACGAGGAGATGAAGGGATATTCCTTGGCTATTCAGGGAAAAGCAAAGCATATAAATGCTTCAACAAGAGGCTGGGAAAAATTGTTGAGAGTAATGATGTCACTATAGTCGAAAATGAACAGACTGCTCAACGACCCAGTGAACAGTTCCTGGATGAAAGTGATGATGAGATAAGTAACCCAGGGGGAGCAGAAGTGGCAGAAGCTGACTCAGAAGAAGATACTGATGATGAAGAGGAAAGTGTCAAGTCGGTGTCTGCGAGGAAGCCAAAGAGTCGAGCTGAGATTGATAGGCAGAATATCATTGGTGATCAAACAACTCCAGTTCAGACTCGAAGAATGAAATCATCACAGCAAGCATCGTTTTTGTCTCAAGTGGAGCCGAAATGTTTTTCTGATGCAGCTGAAGATGAAAACTGGGTTCAGGCCATGAACGAAGAGCTTGATCAGATTGAGAAGAACCAGACATGGGAGATTGTTTCGAGGCCAGCGGACAAGAATGTCATTGGGACCAAATGGGTCTATCACAACAAGATGAATGAAGATGGCACAGTGATTCGGAACAAAGCACGTCTAGTGTGCAAGGGGTACTCCCAAATAGAGGGAATTGATGTTGATGAGACATTTGCACCGGTTGCAAGGCTGGAGACAATAAGATTATTCCTAGCCATCGCAGTGCAAAGGAAGTTCAAAGTGTTCCAGATGGATGTCAAATCCGCATTCTTGAATGGGGTTCTGGAAGAGGAGGTGTATATTGAGCAGCCAGATGGTTTTCTCATTCATGAGGATGAGAACAAAGTTTGCAGGCTGAAGAAGGCATTGTATGGGCTGAAACAAGCACCAAGGGCATGGTACTCAAGGCTTGATCAGTACTTGAAGAAGCTTGGTTTTCAGCGTGGAGGAGTTGATTACAATCTCTATTTCAGCAATGACAGTAATCAAAGGATGATGGTGCTAGTGTATGTCGATGACATAATTTTTGGCGGATCAGATGAAGCTCAGTGCAGACAATTTTCTGAATTCATGAAAAATGAGTTTGAAATGTCAATGATTGGAGAGCTAACGTTTTTCCTTGGTCTACAGGTGACACAAGGAAGGAATGGAACTTTCATTTCTCAATCCAAATATGCCAAGGAAGTTCTAAGAAGGTTTGGAATGGATAATTCCAAGGAAATGAAGACTCCGGTTGCTACCCGGATGAAATTATCAAAAGATGAGGATGGCAAGGCAGTTAATATCACAGAATACAGGCAAATCATTGGAAGTCTGTTGTACTTAACCGCAACAAGGCCTGATATTGTTTTCGCCACATGCCAAGCAGCGAGATATCAATGTAATCCCAAGGAAAGTCACATGCTTGCAGTGAAAAGAATACTTCGGTATATCAAGGGCACGGTGGACTTCGGTTTGACATACAACGACAAATCTCAGACAGAGTTATTGGGATATACTGATGCAGACTGGGCCGGTTCAGCAGATGATAGAAAATCAACGTCAGGTGGTGCATTCTATCTTGGTGGATTGTGTATTTCTTGGCTAAGCAAGAAACAAGATTGCATTTCATTGAGCACCGCAGAAGCTGAGTATATAGCGGCCACTCAAGCATGCACACAGTTATTGTGGATGAAGCAGCAGCTTGAAGATATGGGAGTTGAAGTGAAGTCTCCGATCGGAGTCCAGTGTGACAACTCAAGTGCTATAAATCTTAGCAAAAATCCTGTCCATCATTCCAGGACAAAGCACATTGAGATCAAGTATCATTTCATCAAGGAGAAGGTTGAGCAGGGCATCGTGAAGTTGGAGTATGTGCCTACAGAGCTACAGGTTGCAGACATTCTGACAAAGGCCTTACCCAAGGAAGCTTTTGAGAGGCATCGACTAGCTCTGGGAGTTCAGTCGATTTCCCGCACTTGAAATAGTGTGGACACGGGACCCCCCCCCTCTCCCCGAGGTATGCTGTGTTTTCTCTACTGTGCTGATGTGTTCTCTACTATGTTACAGACTACAAAGGCGTGACCTTTGGGTTCGTTGACAAAGGGGGAGAAAATAGTGATTGTTCAAGGGGGAGACAATGTGGAGATTTGATAAATCATGAATGATAAGGGGAGAAGCTGACAGGTGGAGCAGCTAGATAGGGGGAGTTGAAGCTAGTTGAACGTGCTTAGCCAGAGCTTAGCTTGGACAACACAGGAAATATGGCTAAAGAGGTGTTGAAGCTGTGAGCAGAAAGGGGGAGCGTATTAAATCTGACGATGCTAGAAGTGATCGATCAAATAATAGATATCACGACAGCTGAGGATCGTGATAAAAGCAGAAGAGTGGTGTTGGACAGTGTTTGGTGTCAACAATGGATGTTAGAGACAAAGTGATTCATTGATGAACTTTTCATTTACTCTTGTTTCTCACGCCGAGCATTGCTCATGTGGGCTTAGAGTATGTGTTGAGTAAATCCTTGGTCGCTATCGGAATCGCAATGCGGCGAATGGAGGTTGAAGAATCAATGACGTATCTTTGTTTGGAAGAGTTGTCAACAAACCCAAAGGGGGAGATTGTTGGGCAAAAATCCCTCAAGGTATCATTGAAGCCTTTTTGAGGTGATTGTGTTTGTTGACAAAGTGGACATCTGAGTTGTGATTGTTGACAAAGAGGATTTCATGATGGAATGTCGAGTTCAAGAGCTGAGGTCAACGATCCATGTTTGATTCAAGAACGTCGATAAAAGGAATGGAAGATCTGGAGGCGGTACAAAAGAACAGATACAAGGTGGCGCCGTTTTCCAGTGTTTGCCAAATTTTTGGGCCTGAAAATAGGCAAATGAAGAAAAGTGTTTTTGGCAAAGGGACTTGCGCGCCGCGAACATGGTGTACAGGAAACTTGCGCGCCACATGTTTTTCAAGATCAGAAGATCAAAATATGGCTAAGGAAATAGGATCGCGCAAGTTTGGGAGTTGGTCGCGCAAGTGTCTAAAGGAGAGGAGACTTGCGCGCCGAAACTGGGTCGCGCAGGTGACTTGCGCGCCGTCGCGCAGGGTGGTCAGATTGCCTATAAATACCGGACCACCCCTCCTCATTTCTCACCGGAGTTCAGGACGAGAGCCCCCGTCGCGCAGGTGTGGTGGTCGCGCAAGTGGTGTTGTGGTCGCGCAGGTGGGACTTGCGCGCCAGTGGTTGAAGTTGTGCGCCGGTGTTAGAAGTTGCGCGCCGGTTTGCAGTTGCGTTCCAATAGTGGTTTGGGCGTAAAGGGAAGAGAGTCGCGCAAGTTTGGAGTTGAGGAAGCTGGTGTCGCGCAAGTGTTTGAGGAGGACTTGCGCGCCCGTTGTGACTTGCGCGCCGATACTTGCGCGCCGAGGTTGACTTGCGCGCCAAGTAAGGTTTTATTCCCGCAGTGTTTTTCAGACTGTGTGGAAGCTGGAAGTTTGCCCGATACCTTCGGTGCAAAGAGATATTCATCAACGGGTGAAAGTTAAACTTCAACAGAGCATCTACATACAAGAGAAGATGCATTCTTTCAGTAAAATGAAGAGACCTACAGGTCTATAAACTGTGAGTGGATTCCATCCAAGAGCAGTGAGCTCAGGAAGAGGAAGAAGGTGATCCTCTCCACCGGCAGTGAGCCAGAGAGAGAGAAACAGGGAGTGACCCTTGGGAGAGCAGTGAGCTGACCCTAAACATTGTAAAGGCAGTGAGCCTGGGCATAGAAGTGATCTAGCCCGAATCTTGTAATCCACAGCTAGTGAAGATTAGTGGAATTTGGTACGACCGGCAACCTGTCGGCGTATGCTCCTTGGACGTAGCCCTTAGCGGTGAACCAAGTAAAATTGCTGTGTCCTGTGCTTGCTCTATATTCTGTTTATATCGTGCAACAGGGAAAAGAGAGAAGAGTGTTTTGCTTAACAGCGAAACAAGATCAGAACGGGCATTAATTCTTAATTAGTCATACCCTGATTCACCCCCCCTCTCAGGGTATCCAGCCTAGTGGACCTAACAGTAACGATACCTCAAGCTCACCTCTCCGTATGCCAGAGGCTACCAACTAGCAACGGAGGTGTAAAGTGTATAGTGGGGAGACTATACCTCCTGGTATGGAGTGTCATTACATTATAAATAAATCATAATAAGTTGAAAAATAATCAAAGTATACACATAGTGGAAGACAACAATAAAAGATAACTGAATAATTCAATAAATAATAAAGTAATAATGTAATTATGTGTTGGAATGTAACTAAATGTCATGCTAGAACAATATAAGAAAAATACTAGCAGACTCAAATAAAAGACTCAAAGTCCCATGTCCTAAACCCCACGTCGGTCCCATCTCCAAACTCCAGCCCAACCACAAACAAGAAATCAACTGCAAGGTCATTTTCCCTTATCCAAACCTGCATCAACATAATCTACTCAGGTACCAAACGAATGCTCGAATAGGCTGTGAGTATAACTCAGTTGGTCGACACCACCATGTCTAAACAAAGCTAGTCTGATAAAAAGTGTATGCAATAAAGCGATAAACAAGTTCATTAATTAATTTAACAATTAATAAAATACAACAACAACCAGCTTTGGCCCCATGCCAAAATATCTCTGAGCATATCTTACGACCATGCCAACCACAATCAAATAACCATGGTAAAATAACCTACTTCAGCGCCATGCTAGAATATCTCCAAGCATGTCTCATGACCACGCCATACCAGAATATCTTTGAGCATGTCTTACGACCATGCCAACCACAACCATATAACCATGGTATAGTCACAACAAACAATTCGAGTCAAAGCCCTATAAGCATTACAACATTCTAGGTCAAATCCCTATAAGCATTACTGTATGGGACTGGGCATAGCCCGCTCTCTACAAGAATTACAACATGGGACTAGGCCAAGCTTGCTCAATATCAACATTACATCATATAAGTGTGCAAGTTCCAGGGCCGAGCCCGATATATAAGCATTACAACATGGAACACAATCCCTATCAAATAGCATGAATATCACAATATCACATCACAATTTTCAATGGTTAATCATGAGAATTACCATTCTTCTTTCATGTTCCACTTGTAATTTAATTCACAATTTATTAACAATTATATCAATAAGCAATAGGCCACAATTTAGGGATTCTATAAGAAGAAATCACCCTAGGTCACATGTCATGCTAAACATACTTTTAAGTCATTTTCCAATTCAATTATATTCATGGTTCGCTCACCCCATGAGTATCCATAATATAGTTAAAAAGGCAATTGAAACTAAACAACTTCAAGGAATAATTCCAATTGTTTATTTGATTAATTTTGGGCGCACACAATGATGGCGCAATCACAATATTTCATAAACTTGGAAATCATCAAACCATAGGGTTAATATTTAGACCCCCTACCTTTAACTGGCATTCCAAAAACACTTCCAATGGTCAACGCCATGAGGAAGAAGGTGCATATGATTGAAAAAAGGTTCCTAGATAAAAAATGATCAAGATCAAAACCAACAACATAATTGGTCAAGGGATTTCACCAAAATGGTTGGAGAAGAAGGAAGAGAAGGAAAAAAACTAACCCAAAAAGACTTACCAGGGATTGTTCGCACAAACGGGATGTCCATAAGGTAATTTGGAACCTCAAAATCTCCTAGAGAATTCCCTAGGTTTGAGAGAAGAGGAGCTATAGTAGATTAGAATGAAAATCAGCCACAAAACATGTTTAAAATAACAGATCAGACATTTACATGGTGTGTAATGTAGTTACACATCGTGTATACATTTTTAATGGAATATACCAAAAAACACATTGCCTCCAATTTATTTTATTAAAATCCTCGAACAATTACACAATGTGTAATCCCTTTACACGACATGTAAATGTTCTACTGTTGATTTTCCTGCCCATTTTCCTTCTAAACAAACCGAACATCTTTTAAAGATTCTCAACTCACTAATAAACCATGAAACATTGAACCCATTTATAGCCGTACTGCATTAACTCAAATGATCATACATCCCCAAACTTTAGGTCATTTTATCCAACAAAGGCTCTCCGAATCTAAACAAAACTCAGCCACCAAGAATCAAACAAAAAACTCAGAGAGAAACATAACTTGAAAAATATGGGATCTTACAACCTCCACACCTTATAATAACTCGTCCCTGAGTTAATCCAACTATGAGGTCTCAACAAACAAGTCTGTCCACTGTGTTCGTATATTATACTCCCTCCCCCAGGTCTCCTTCTAAACTCGTCCATGCTTCCACTGCACTCAAACTAACGATATAGTCCAATCCCAAAGATATTTCTCACTACGATCCCCAACCCATCTCAGATGCTTCTCAAAGGACGCATCAACATAAAGCTTGACTTCTGCTATGTATATCACACGGGAAGGGTCTGGATGATATCTTCATAGTTTTGACATGTTGAACACATCATGCATGGAACTGTAGTACTATGGAAGGGCTAAATGGTATGCCACTTGACCAAACCTTTCCACTATTTCAAATGGCTCATCAAACTTGGGTGCTAGCTTTTCTTATTTCCTGACAAGGTGTTGCCCAACCTAGGTGACACCCGAAGGAAAACATGATGACCAACATCGAATTCCAGAGGTCATCTTTAATGGTTAGCATATGATTTATGCCTGCTCTATGTGGTCACCAACTAATTTCTGATCAACTAAACCTATTTAGACATCTCCTACATGAGACTAGGCCCAACAAATGATGACTCACCTACCTCCATCCAAAAAAGATCCGAACGACATTACCTTCCATATAAATCCTCAAAAGGTTCCATTTGGATTGATGCTTGGAAGTTATTATTATATGCAAACTCCATGAGTTCCATATGTTTCTCCCATAAAACACCAAAATCCAAAACACAGGATTGTAACATATCCTACAGAACCTAAATAGTCCACTCAAATTGACTATCAGTCTGTGGATGATAGGCTGTTCTTAAAAGAACTCGTGATCCTAGGGATTTTTGAAGACCCTACCAAAAACACGATGTGAAACAAGGATATCTGTCTGAAATGATACTCCTCAGAACACCATGAAACTGAACCACCTCACACACATAAAGATTTCCCATATCATAAACTGTGAAGGTTTCCCTAATAGGTAAGAAGTGGGATACCTTCATCAGTTGATCCACAACAACCCATAGAAAATCATTTTTTTGGGTCTTCCTGGGCAATCCTGTCACAAAATCCATTATGACACCATCCCATTTCCACTCTGGAATTGGTAAAGGATACAAAATCCTAGCTGGCCTTTGATGCTCATCTTTCACTTGCTAATAAGTAAAGCATCTATCCATGAAGGTTTCCACCTCCTTCTTCATTCCTGACCACCGGTATTGTCTATGGAGATCACAATACATCTTTGTTAAACTAGGATACATCACCCATCTAGAAGCATGAAACTCACTCACCAAATCCTCACGCAAGACCGTAAGAACCCATACTCGACCATGGAAAATAAAAGAATTTCCACTATTGAGAGACCATCCTGATGGAATCTCCCCACCATATAATTTGTCTCTCAGAACTGAGACCTCTGGATTAGACAACTGCTTGGTCTTAATCTAGTCCAAAAACACGGGTATAACAAATGTTGGAGTCATAGATATCTGTCTCTGAGACACCTGAACATCTAGATGCATGTATGAAAGGAGGGATATTATCCATAACTCATCACAAGGATCCTGTACTACCTCTGTCCGTGTCTTTCAAATCAAAGCTTCAGTAGTGACGTTTCCCTTTCCTGGTGTATAAGCCAATTCAAAGTGGAAAGACTATCAATACTTGAACCACCTCCTCTTCCAAAGGTTAAGGTATTAGTTAGAAAAGATGTACCTGAGACTCTTGTGATCTGTGTATACTATAAACTACTCGCCCATGATATAATGTCTTCAAATTCTCAGGGAATGTACCATTGTCGCTAACTCCAGACCGTGAGAAGGGTAATTACTCTCATGCAGTCTTAGCTGCCTGTAGTAATAAGAAACCAATCAATCCTCCTGCATTAGAACAACTCTGATTCCAACTCCAGATGCGTCACAACACACAATATATTATTTACCTGACATAGGTAAAGTGAGGATAGGTTCTGAGGTCAGCCTGCCTTTCAGCTCTTGAAAAGATCTTTCACGAACATCATACCAAAAAAACTTCTCCCCTTTCTTGGTTAGACCATACATTGGTACTTAAAAATGGGATAAATCTTGGATAAAATGTCGGTAATATCCTACTAAACCCAGAAATCTCTGAATTTTGAAGACATTATTGGGATATTCCTAAGATATCACTATTTCAACTTTCTTTGGTTCCACTGACACTCCTCCATTCTAACTACCCTGAGCTAAATCCCTTTCTTGGTATTATTTCTCATGCACTAGTGTACCACATCCCCTACCTCAGCTTGAACAGATTGTAGAACTCAAGCTACCAGCCTGTTGAGGGGAAGCAGAGCCCCTTCCCAACTCTGGTGCCTTTCATGATCCTCTAACACTGGTCTACTATTGAAAGTTTTCACAGAACCTCTGAAGAAGACCCAGTCTGCCACATATATGACACTCGACTGTGGGTTAAGTACGCTGTGGGTGCTTGTGACCAAACTTTCCACATTGATATCATTGGAACTAAACACGATATTGAGATGCTAGTCCACTACCTCGACTACTCTTCTCACTACTACTTTGGCAGAAACTATCATAATGGCACTTCTTACCACTCAAAGAAGAACTTCCAAATCACCTTACTAAAATATCATGGCAGTTTCTTGGGCCCTCTCTCTGATTACCTTTCATGGTGAGTGTCTGATTCATCACATCTTCAAATATTCTTAAATTAAAAACATTTAACCATGACCCGATCTCATAATAAAGACCATCCTAGAAACGTCTCAAACTAGAGATCTCATCATCTGCTAAAGATGGAACAAAGCACTGAAGGTCATTAAAACGTCTAGCATAGTCTAGCACTGGAAAAACCCTCCTCCGTCAAATGCATTAACTCGAGATCTTTTTCATCCCTCAAGGTCTCATGATAGAAATGGATCAGGAACTTCTTCTTGAAGTCCTTCCAAGATAGATCATTATGCTTCCCAAATTCTTCTAGAATATCACAAAAATTCTTGGTAGGTCCATGAAATATATACACAAAAATATTCACCCTCCTATCCACAGGTGTCTCGAGATGCTTGAAGATTTTTCAGAATGACTTAATATAGAACTCAGTTACTTAGGGTCCCCTACCCTAGTAAATATAGGCGGATGCTGAAGATGAAACTCTCTTGTTAACTCAGACATTGAAGGAATATTACAAACATTATCCCTTTACATGGATTTCATGACCCTTCAAAAGTTGTCATGAAGCTAGACATCCATATGCTCCTTAGGAACTACATGAAGATCTAGTTCAGTTGCATTTGGAGCATGCTGATTTCCACTCTCCCAATGCTCAAGTAAAATTTGAAGAGGAGACATTTTCTCTACAAGAAAAACACAAACCCTAGAGAACTGGATAGCAAAAAGGTCAACCTAATAGGTGACTGAAATAGAGAACCACTAACTATTGGTCTTTCTAGACATGGATTATAAGTATTTTTAGCATGACACATCAACCCATATCATTTATCCATTGAGAAAAATATTTCATATTAAAATTATACAGGCAAGTATATATTACATGAAAAAATAGATATGCCCCTATCATGAACAATGCAAGTCAATATATCCCTATATGCCTATTATGATGCATGTATTCTCATATCACATTATATCTAGCCACAAGTACAATCTAAAGAAACAATAACATCATAAAATAATCACCACACACAACATGTGAATCAACCAAGATGAAATAACATCAATTGTAACAAGCATACAACACAAACAACAATCTCATCCCTATGAACTCATATTTTCCCCTATACATGGGTTAGCTACTCCCATGAAAAATCTCATTACCAAGTCTTGACACATTCTAGTATTTTCACCTTTTCCCAAATAGTAAAGCAGAAGAAAGAAAACCTACTCCTCTGATACCACTTTATGACATCCCCCAATCTGACACTCTCACTCGTGACCAGAAAGGGTTGGTCATGAGACCTCAAGAACGCCTCCCTGTATGTCAGAGGCCGCTGACTATTAGTGGAGGTGTAAGTGTATAGTGGGGAGACTACACCCCCTGGTATGAAGTATCATAACAATATAAATAAATCATAATAAGAAAAAAATATCAATCAAAGTATACACATAGTGGAAGACTACAATAAAAGCTAACTGAATGATCCAATAAACAATAAAGGAATAATGTAATGACATGCTAGAGTGTAACTAAATGTAATTCTAGAATGATATAAGAAAAAGACTAATAGACTCAAAAAAAAAGACTCAATGTTCTAGTTCTTTAACCCCACGTCGATCCTATCTCCCCTTACCACAAACAAGAAATAAACTACAAGGTCCTTTGCACTTTTCCAAACTTTCATCCACATAATCTAATCGGTTACCAAACAGAAGCCTGAATAGGGTGTGAGTATAACTCAGTAGGTCATAACCATTGAATCTAAAAAAACCAGCATGATAAGAAGTACATGCAATAAAGTGACAAACAAGTGCATTGATTAATTTAAAAATTAATAAAATACAAAAACAACCTACTTCAACCCCATGTCTGAATATATCTGATCATGTATTATGACCATGACAACCACAACCATATAACCATGATAAAATAACTTACTTTGTCACCATGCCATAATATCTCCAAGAATTTCTTATGACCATGCCAACCAAAAACATATAACCATGATAAAATAGCTTTCTTTGGAACCATGCTGAAATATCTCTGAGCACTTCTTACAACCATACCAACCACAACCATATAACCATGGTATAGTCACACAAAAATTCTTCTCAAATCCCTATAAGCATTACAACATTCCGAGTCAAATCCATATAAGCATTAAAACATGGGACTGGGTGTATCCTACTCTCTATAAGCATTACAACATAGGAATGGGCTGAGCCTGCTCAATATCAACATTACAACATATAAGTGTGCAAGGTCCAGGGCCGAGCCTGATATATAAGTATTACAACATGGAACACAATCCCTGTCAAAAATCATGGATATCACAATATCACATCACAATTATTAATGGTTAATTATGAAAATTACCATTCTTCTTTCATATGCCACTTGCAATTAAATTTTCAATTGATTAACAATTATATCATTAAGAAATAAGCTACAATTTAGGGATTCTATAACAAGAAATAACCATGGGTCACATGTCATGCTAAACACACTTTTAATCCATTTTCCAATTCAATTATATTCATGGTTTTCTCACCCCATGGGTATCCATAAGCCAGTTAAAAAGGAAATTGAAACTAAATAACTTCATGGAATAATTCCAATTGTTTATTGGATTAATTTGGGTGCACACAACGATGGTGTAATCACAATATTGCATAAACTTGGAAATTATCAAACCATAGGGTTAATATTTATACACCCTATTTTTAACAGACATCCCAATAATGCTTCCAATGGCCAAATCCATGAGGAAGAAGGTGCAGTTGTTTGCAAAGAGATTCCTAGATCAAAACTAATCAAGATCAAAACCAACAATGTAATAAATCATGGGATCTCACAACAATAGTTTGGAATCATAAGGAGAGAAAATGGATGTGTAAAAACACATTAATACATGAAAAATTTGAAATCAAAAGGCTTAATACAAAGAAAGTACTTGAATAAAGAGGAGGAGAGGATCCCTTACCTTGAGTGTGTGCTTCTAAAATCGCGGGAGGATCTTCTTAAGAGCCTAAGAACACATTTAGAGGAATTTAGAGAGGGATATGGAGAGTAAATTTAGGCTCAATGTATTTTTAGTGAAGAGAAATGGGAGTTTGGGTTGGTATTTATAGCAAAAGAGAGGAGAATTCTTTATTAATTTCCCAACTTAGGTTTTGGACTCTATGTGATGAAGTAGTCAAGACCACAACACTTACAATGGGGTTTCCCTATGGATTCTACCAAAGAAGAGTGGTTTTAAATATTTTATTAGTCCAAGAACCAAACTCACTAAAATAATACCATTGGTGATTTGAAGGCGAGTCATGTTAAAAAAGAATTGATTTTAAAACCTTAATACAAAATATAGGTTTTAGATGATTCATTAATGGTTTGTAAAATTAATCAAAAAACTTAAAAAAATTAAATCATTTTAAAGGGTAAATATATTTTTGATTGTGTTTTCCCTTTATAGTATTCATTACATCACTTTTGGTCTATTATGATGTCATAATTCATACCATATATTTATAATGTATTTAATTTTTACCCAAAAATTTGGGTGTCTTATAAAATAATGAAAAGTTCAACATTGACTAATTTCAACAAGATGATTTCAAAAAATAATATTTATTTTACCAAAATATTGTTCTAAATATGAGAATTTACACTTTTGAATAAAAATCCTTATTTAATGGAAAATACTAGTTTTTATGACACTGACCACATTTTGACCCTTATAAAAATTACATCGAAATTTATTATATTGTATTATCATTTATATTTAAATAAATATTATTTAATAATAATATTTCATGAAAATAACATTCATTTAAAAAATTCATGAATTTATCGAAAAGAGTGCTTTAATTGAAATAATATATTTCCCAAAAATAAAATTTTTATTTTCTTCGCATTGAAATAATTTATTTATACAACTCATTATGTAATCATATATATGTATATATATTATTTAATAATAAAAAATGGATAAATAAAATCATTATTTTATTAAAAAATATAAAAATTCATACTACTAGGGTTAAGATATATAACCCCTTATTACACCCACGGACGCCTTAAGGGCGTGGTGTGTGATGGTGATACTTTCTTGGGATGGTTTAGAGAACATTTTTTGGGCCATGATTTAAATAAGATTAAACTTATCCCATAAATGATTTCACTCGAGTTTCAATTATTGAATCTCATATTGGGCTTGGCCAAAGGAAAAACCTAGTGATTCCATCTGCCATAGAAGTTCTAATAAATGGGTTTCATAGGGTATGATCCTACTGGATGAGGCCATAAATTCATCTATTTGTGTCAATTAGACTTTATCATAACCTATAATATATATAAATCTTAATGGTCATTATATAATGACAATATTATCAATGGCTATGATGCTTAACTATATCTTAATCCCGATAGAAAAATTATGGCCATATTTTGTAATAGTCCAAAATAACAAAATGAAGTGTAGTGAATGTTTTTTCTATAACTACATTTCTTAATAAGAAATTTATTCATTCAAAAGGTATTTTGATTTATAAAATTTTGGGTCTTTATATTTCCCCCCTTCATAAATTTTACTTTGAAAATTTCATTTCATACATCAAGATAGATGAGGTGCTTTTGTTTCATCATCTCTCTAATTGGTTCCCATGTTTCCTCCTCAATCTTGTGATTCTGCCACATTACTTTGACCAGGTGAGTTGTCTTGTTTCATAGATATTTCTCCCTAAGATCTAATATCTTCATCGGATACTCCTCATATGAAATATAATTCTCTAAAGGAACCACCTCTGGATTTAGTAAATGTGAGGGGGATGATATATACTTCCTTAAGAGATACACATGGAACACATCATGTACTTAAGATAAGTTAGGTGAGACTATTCATCGATAAACCACAACTCTGACATGATCACAGATCTCAAAGGGGTCAATGTATCTATGACTAAGATTTCCCTTCTTCATAAACTTCATGAAATTCTTCCATGGTGATATATTAATGAACAACTTATCTTTGACCTTAAACTATAGGTCTCATTGATGATTGCTTGCATAGATTTTCTATTGATTTTGTGTAGATTTCATATGACATAGAATGGTTTGAACCTTCACCATAATCTCTTGAATAAGATCATGTCCCATCAGCTTACACTCTCTAACTTTATCCTAGCATGTTAGAGTGTGAAACCTATTTACATATAGAGCCTCATAAGGTTCCATTTGAATGATAAAACAGAAAATATTGTTATATGATAACTAAAATAGAGTAAGTTACTAATCTTAATATCCTTATAAGTCCATTGAATATGATCTTATCACATCCTCAAGAGTTTCAATAGTTCACTCAGACTAACAATCCGTCTGAGGGTGATAAGCAGTACTGAAACATAGCTTTATATCCAATGATTTCTGAAGGATTCTCCAAAACCTTGAGGTAAATATTAGATCTCAATAAAATACAATGGAGAGTGGTACTTCATGAAGTATTACCACTTCCATTATGTATATATTAATGAGATATTCAATAGATAAATCTTCCTTGATAGTAATTAAATGTGCTAACTTTTCAAGGCGATCGACTACCACTCAGATGGCGTTATTACCTTTAGATGTTCTAGGGATTCATATGATGAAATCCATGGTTCTTTTTTCCCATTTCCATGCATACATGAGAAATATTTGAATCACATCCTTATACTTTTGTCATTCAGCCATGACTTATTGGCATACTAAGCATGAAGATATAAATTATGCAATATCCCTCTACATGTCATCCCACTAAAAGTTTTTCTTCATATATATATAAATATTAGTGATTACTAGATAAATAGTGAAGGACGAGCTATGTGAATCATATATAAGTTCCCTCTTTAGTTCTAGTTTTGATGGGACACGTATCCAGGTTCCAAACCTTATAACTCCATCTTTAGAAAAATTAAACTCTAGAATATTCATTACCTTTATCTTTAGCTACTCATTAACTTTTTGGGCCTCCTTGATCCTATCAAGAATGAATGGTTGAGAAGTTATGTGAGAAAGGTAGGATGATTTTCCTTTTATGATTTCTTTGTCTATCCTTTGAATGTACAAGAATATCGGATCCCTTTTAAGCCTCATCATGGATAGGGTTTAAAGATCTTTTTGACTTATAGCATCTACCACATTGTTTGCCTTCCTGAGATGGTAATGGATTGAACAATCATAATCCTTGATTATATCTAACCACCTTTATTGGTTCATATTGATCTCCTTCTATGTGAATATACACTTTACTCATTTATGATCTATATATATATATCATACTTCTCCCCATGGAGATAATGTTTCTATATCTTCAATGTGAAGATTACTGCAGCCAATTCTAGATCATACATTTGGTAGTTCTACTCATGGATTATTAATTAGTGGGAGGCATATGATATCACTTTATTACCTTTCACAAGTAAAAAACCCAATCCCTTTTGGATGCATCATTTTAAATAAAAAATCCTTCCCCACTAGTGGGTAATGTGAGAACATGTATAGCGATTAACCACTTCTTTAACTCTTTAAATCTCTCCTCACATTCATCAGTCAGAAAAATCTTCAATCCATTCTGAGTTATCTTGGTTAGTGGGATTGAAAATTGCGAGAAGTTATCAAAAATCGATGATAGTACCTAGCTAATCCAAGGAAACTATGAATCTCCATCACTGATGTTGGTTTGGTACATCCTTTAATTTCCTTTCTCTTTAAAGAATCAACATATATCCATTTGATGATGATAACATTACACTATAATGTTACTTGCTCCATCAAAAACACACATTTTTTGTAATTTAAATACAAATTTTCCTTTTGCAAGGTCTTTAGTACAATATTCAAATGATTCTTATATTTCTCCTTACTTTTAGAGTAAATAAGAATATCATCTATAAAGACTACCACAAATTTATCAAGGTAATCTCTAAAAACTATATTCATTAAGTTCATGAAGATAGTTGGAGCATTATTGAGTCCAAATATAATCAATATGAACTCATAGTGCCCGTACCTTCTATGAAATGTAATCTTGTGAATATACTCCTTCACCTTTAATTGACAATACCCCGACCAAAGATCCAACTTAGATAAATATTGTGCTCCACATAGTTGATCAAACAAGTCATCAATCTATGGTATAAGATAATTTTTATTTATTATTATCTTGTTGATCTCATGATAATCAATACATAGGTGAATTTCCCTATCCTTCTTCTTGATGAATAGGACTGACGCATCCCACAATGAAGCATTTGGGCATATAAAACCTTTATCTATATTCTCTTATAGTTTCTTCTTCAACTCTTTAAGTTCAACAGAGGCCATTCTATATGGAGTCTTGGATATTGCAAAATATTTTGTTATAAGTTAAATTGATAACTCAACCTATCATCTAGAAGGAAGACCATATAATTCATTGCGGAACACATCAGTATATTCCCTCACAATGGGCATGTCATAAAGGATGATCTTTTCATTATTCTCAATCATTTGATCTAGATATACTTTCTCATAAGGCAATAATATCCATTCTTGAGATGATGATTCCAAATAAAATTCATCATCCTCCTTACACTTGAAAATAATTAGAGGGAAATTCACAATATGGAGGGTGATTTTTTTTTCTCTTGAAAATTTATGTTAGTTTTATATAAATAATTACAATTCATACCAAAAAAATTCATCGAATTTTTTTAGAGGGAGTATCACAAGGTTTATTAGAAAATTTAGCTGGAAAATATTGGTATGGGAGAAATTATATGCTTGGGATGTAATAATTTTCTAATTTTTCTTTTTCATTTATATCTTGAATTACATGTTTTGACGAGGAGTTTGAATAGTTCTACTAAAATTGTTTGATATGAAAGAATGTGTAAAATCATAATCAAATAAAAAATTATCTATCATTTATTGAATAAATTACGCACATGTTACCACTTCATTGTCAGGATCCACCTTAGTAAATGTGATGGAATATGCTAACCCTTTATCTCTAGGATTTGGAGATTTTTGTCACCAGTTATCTCCAACAAACTTTGGCTTAGTGAATTGGTGTGTACAATGTCCTTGTTTCTTGTAGTTGAAACACCATACAGTAGGCTGAGGGTTGACTAGTATATTCATTTCTTCCATTACATTGGTGTGTTTCTCTAATCAGCATTCACTAGCTAGGTGCCACTCATTCCCACACCAAAATCATTTATTTCCCCCCTTCAAGAAATTTTCAGGATGCTTCTTGCCACACTTTTTACAAGTGGGATGTTGGAATTTCTCACCACCATGATATTTCACTATCTCTCCACCAAAATTAAACTCCATTATTCGCTTATTATCTCCAGGCAAATGAGACTATTGAGATTCTCCAATCTCCATTTCAACTTTGAGGTCACATTAGACAATTTATTCATATATTTCAAAGTCACAAATCACTAAATATTTTATTAGATTCATTTTTATCCCATCGAATATGAAATCAAATTTACTTTTAGGATCAATGAAAAAGTCATAGGCATATCATACATGTTTTGAAAATTTTTCCTCATATGTCTTGATGGACCCGTCATCCTTTTTCTTAAGGAAAAGAAACTCCCTCTTTATCCTAAGTTGGAGAGTGGGAGGATAATATTTATTGAAAAACATTATCTTGAATTCTTTCCACTCCATCGATTTGATATCTTCCTCTAGATTCACAATCTTGATGAATGTACACCATTGATTAGATTCTCCCTATATGTGGTAAACAACTAACACAAACTTCTCTTTCTTATAGCATTGAAGGATAGAGAATATTTTTTTAATGAAGTTGATATATTTTTATGTTATTAAAAGATCAGAATATCCATTGAAAGTTAGAGTCCTTTGTTGCATAAAGGTCTCAAATGTAACTTACTCTTTCTTAGGGGTGTGTGGGTTTTTCCCCAGATTCAAGTTTTTATTAAAAAATTGAATTAATTAAGTAATTATTTTCATAAATATCTAGAATCCTACTTATATTGGGTTAGTAATATCATTTGGAAAGTCACCATATTTCTCATCACATTGGTTACTAAATAGGTTCCTCCTATTTATAGCTATTGACTAAAATAAAGGAGAAACTAGGGATGTGAATTTTCTAACAATTAAACACATAAAATGGAAACTATGAACATTGAATGGATAACTCATAAATAATAGATATTTCTTAATGTATTAATTTATAGGCTTCAATCTAAGATATCCATGGTATATTTTATAATATAAAATTTCATATGGATTTTTGTTCCATTCATAATGGTTCGTAAAGAGATTTTGAATTTATCAAAATGTATCCACCAAGAGTGTCAAAATAAGTGTATAGTAATACAACATTATTGTGCACTAGGTGAAAATCAAGTTAATACTCAA
The DNA here is from genome assembly GCA_963277665.1 of Viscum album. Lineage (NCBI taxonomy): Eukaryota > Viridiplantae > Streptophyta > Magnoliopsida > Santalales > Viscaceae > Viscum > Viscum album. The sequence continues at coordinate 46,562,125 of OY728143.1, read as the reverse complement.
TGCAACCTTTTTGAGGTTATTACCCCTAGGTACAACTGTGATAGATCCACATCCACTAGTAGTATCTAGACATGGATTTTATTTCTTGGAAACCACTCGCTCTATACTTAACAAAAATTTATGAATGTTTTCCTATGTTTATTATTATACCTAAGGATTTAAATATTGTTTTATAATCCAAATCCCAAAAAATAATTATACTTTATCTGATACCAACTATGAAAATCCATATCTTTTATACACTTTATTTCTTAACTAATTACATAAAGATAAACTTAATAAAATCCTAAAAGATCAAAAGGAATATTGTATTTGGGTAATTATATACATATCAAAATAACTTGAAACATGGATACACCAAAATTATTTAAAAACTCCATAACATTCCCTTTAATATACATTGATCTTCTAAAACTTCACGAGATAACTTGAGGATGTACATAAGAAATGGGTAATATATAAATCATATTAAGAGAATAATCAAATAATAACATGATAAAAGTAATACATGTGAATCAAGAGTTCTATAAAGGTGAAATAAAAGGGTGAGAAACATAAAAATGAACAACGAAGCATGATACAAGATGATAACCTCAAGGAAAAATAGAAAGGTGGAAATAACATAAAACATGACATCATATGAATAAGTCATGGATAACCACTGAGGCATCATAACATATTGTTCTTAGGATAATTTTATATTCACCATATATGATATTTCATGAGATAAAAACATTACCCTATACACTGGAGGGCTATATAATTCTAGGTCCACTCGTTACCTTCAGATCATGTACATGAATTTATGTGCCATATAGATCATACAACATAAGAACATCATTCATCACTTTTAATACCATAATTAAATAGTTTGGGTTACATACATGGAATTACCAAATCAATGAAGGATATTTTAATCTAGGTGAATACCCTTGAGTGGAAATGAGGATGGGTATTCACAATATGGAAGCATAACAGGTGTTCATAAAGGTTCATGTAAGGGTTTAATGAGAGTGTAAGGTGGTCTATCATTACTTGGAAATAATAAGGACAGTAAATTTATGTGTAAAAGTACATTATGACATGAAAAATTGGAAATTAGAAGGCTTAATATAAAGAAAGTTCTTGAATATAGAGGATGAGAGAATCCCTTACCATGAGATGGAATTTCTAAAAGCTTGGGAGGAGCTTCTTAAGAGCTTGGGAACACCTGGTGAGGGATTTAGAGTGGTATAGGGAGAGTAACTTCATACTCAATGGGTTTTTAGTGAATAGTAATGGAAGATTTGGTGGGTATTTATAGTGAAAGGGAGGGTAATTATTTATTAATTTCTAAACATATGTTTTGGACTCTAAGTGATAAACTAATAAAAACCAAAAACATTCCAATGGGGTTTCCCATAGTTTATAAAAAATAGGAATTTTTTTAAATATTTTATTAGTATATGAATCTAACTTATTAAAATAATACCATTGGTGATGTGGAAGTGAGTCACATTTATAAATAATTGATTTTAAAACCTTAAATTTTAATATAGTTTTTAGAGGATTCAATAAACGTTTGTAAAATAAATAAAATAACTTTAAAATTAAATTATTTTAGAGTGTAAATAAATTTTTGCTCATTTATTCCATTTATAGTATTTATTAAACCACTTTTGGGCTATTATGATGTCATAATTCATACATAATATTTATACCGTATTTAATTTTTACCCAACATTTTGACTATATTTAAAAATTATGAAAAAATCACCATTGGGTAATTTTAATGTGTTGTTTCAAAAATTTATATTTATTTTACCAAAATATTTTTCTAAATATGATAATTTACACTTTTAAATAAAAATCCTTATTTACTGGAAAATAATACTTTTTACGACAGTAACCACTTTCTGAACCTTTTAAAAATTACATCAAAATTCATTAAATTAAATTATAATTTATATTTAAATAAATATTTTAATAAAAATATTTCATGATTTTTTTAATTTATAAAAAATAGTGTTTTAACTGAAATCATATATTTCCCAAAAATACAATTTTGATTTTCTTCATATCAAAATTTCTTTTTTATCAAACTCATTATATAATCATATATATTAAGTAATAATGTAAAAGGTATAAATATAATAATTATTTTATTAAAAATAAAATCTAAAAATTCATACTACTAGGGTCTAGATACATAACCCCTTATTACACCAGTGTACACCCTAATGGTAAGGTGTGCGATGATGACACTTTCTTTGGGTGGTTTGATGAACATTGTTTGGGCCATGATCTCGATAAGCTTGGAATTATCTTGTAAATGGTTTCACTTGAGTTTTATTTTTTGAATATTGACATGAACTTGGTAAAGGGAAAATCCTAGTGATTTTATATCCCTATGAAGTTTCGATAAATGGGATTTATAGGTTAAGATCCTACTAGTCGAGGCTATTAATTTTTTTGTCTATGTTAATTAGACCTTATCATAACTTGTAATATGTAAGAATCTTAATAGTTATTATGGAATGACTATATTATCCATGTTTATGGTGCTTAATGATATTTTAATCCCAAAAGAAAAATTATGGCCATATTTAGTAATGGTCCAAAATAACAAGATGAAGTGTAGTGAATTTTTTCTATAAATAAATATCTCAATAAGGAATTTATTCATTCAAAAGGGTTTTTTATTTATAAAAGTTTGGGTTGTTATACTATAGGTGTAATGTTTAAGGGATATATCCACAGGAAAGCATGCCCATGTATATAGGTGGCCGGTTTGGGGGGATATAACCATGGATGGGCTGAACCATGGTTATAGGTTGTTGGTTCGGGGGATATAGCTACAAATCGGCCTGCATGTGACTATAGGTTTCCGATTCAAGAAATATAACCATGGGTGGGTCAGCCCATGGCTATAGGTAGCAGGATCAGTGGATATAGCCATAGGCTAACCCACCCATGTCTATAGGTTAAAGGTTAGCGGTGGGGGGGGGGGGTTATAGACACAGGCTGGATGCCCCATGGAGATAGGTGGTTGGTTCATGGACTATAGACATGAGATGGCCTACCCATGCATATAGGTGGCTAGTTCAATGGTCTAAAATAATAGTTACTTTGATAATAATAGTAATAAAATATATTTATAAATTTTATCATATTTTTTTTAAATTTTTATAGGTATATATAAATAATAAGCATGTTAGTAGAGTGGTGAAGGTTGTGTTTTCAAAGAGAGATGACCTGGGTTTGATTCCTATAGGTGTTATATTTTTTTAAATACTAATAGCCACAAGTATATTTCCCATGGATATACGTAATCCTAGATACCATTCCTTGCCAACTTAGCTATAGCCATGGCAATAACATCCATATGCTGCTCACCCATGGATATATCCTATATCTACTTACAATTGAGCTATATACATGGACACAACCCCTAACTATAGATAAATTTTCTATGTGTGTGGACCTCATATGTTATTCCAGAATATTATCTTCGAATATATCACAGGGACACACAAAAACTATGATACAAGGTCTACTAGCAGTGAGTTATAACAAACTCTAAATTATTCCCCTATATAACTTTATTTCTACTTGTTTATATATTCATACATATCATGATTATTATTAAAACTTATAGATATTTCATATGATGTAATATTTTCATGTTTAAACTTTTTTATTATGTATTTATTTAAAACATTCCCAAATCCTTTCTGTATTATTTGAAAAAAGGGAAAAGTTCAACTTATAAATCATACTAATTTAAAACACTTGTTAGAAAAGTTTAGAAAACTCATTAAAAAACATATGGTATATTAAACCAAAAAACATTTCATTAATATATATTTATACAATTTTTTTCTAAAGTTGAAGTTTTCTTGAATAAAGCAGGGTCTGCCCCTACAGAAAAACCACTTGACCAATGAAAAAAAATTATGTCTCTTCCACTAAACTCTATATGCCTATCTAATACCATATTAGGCTATGGTAAGTTTCAAAATAGAATTTATAAAGAGTAGTTTTTGAAAACTATGAATATATTCAACCTAAAAATCCTTTTAAATAAATCCATTTTAAAAAGAAAATTTAACATCCATTTGGAAAATCTTAAAATTCATATGATATGAATAAGAAAGGAGGATCCTAATGGAATATAATCTAGAAATAAGTGAAAAATTTTCATCATAATATATTTTTTTCTCTTGATTATAGACTTTATCCACTAATGTACCCTTATTACTTATAATCACAACTTGACCATCTTGGTTATTTATAAAAAAAATTAGTTACATTAATATGATAATCAATGTGTCTCTCAACAAACTCTCATACCTTATTTCTTTCAAAATGGTTCAACTTTTCTTATATAGATAAAACCAAACTGCAAAGAATATTTTTTTCATGTAAGACTTTGGAATATTTTAAGGATTATTTTTAAAGATAAGAGTCGATTCAATGTGGAATTCTAGGTCTTGGAGAGATTTGGTGAAAATATATTAAATATATTAAATATATTATATCACATATGTGTAGTTTTTATAAAATAATGAAATATATCCTAAACTATGTCTTGGATGGAGAAACTGAGTGCACCATTGAATATAGAATGTGGATTTTACCGTAGGCGCGGCATAACATTTTTATGTGTTGGGTGTTTGGCTTAAGTGAAATCATGGGGAAATAAATGAATAAATAAATAAATAAATTTATTTAATTTTCATGACCTAGCTCTCCTCTATTTAAACCCAGTTATGGAAAAATCCTACGGTTATCTGTATAACTATTGGGATTTAGAGATAACATGGTAGAGAGATTTATGGACATCAACCAGATTATGATCGATGATCGATACCAAGGAGTCATCTTCGCCAGATGAGTTCATGGATCTCATCAACAACAATGACGTAGAACCATTATTTGTTAGTGATCAATCCAAAATCAAGGTATGATATTTGTTTTATATGGATTTATCCCCATTTTTATCTCATGTCTAACATGAATTAAATCTCATAATATTTTGATTCGTGGGTCGACCATTAATTTTCATGTTTTATCTCATTTTCCTTGGTTTGGAATTGATGGAAAATATTGATTCTTATTTATCCACTATTAATCATTGTTCTAATGGAAAATGATTGAGGATATCCCAAACAAAGTCTGAGGTTCATTCCTTATGTTTATAATTTTTCTTTTTCTCCCATCTTTCTTCTTCTTTTTATCACCAGCATTCTCTGTGGTTGGTGGTTCGAAAAATAACCGGTAAATAATTATTGCACAATCATTATTTGGAGAAATAGATTGATATGATAGTTTTTTGTATAGAATTGATGGAATGGTTCTAGTTTGTGATGATAATAGAGGTTTGATATCATATTAGATACTCCCATTTCATGAGTTTTGGGTGCTCGATGATGCGGTATGATGACAGATGGTTCTTGAACATATGTTTGGTTATAATCCCACCAACGACAATGATGGTATCTTATTGAGGTGTGGGTGACAATAGATTCTTGAGTGAGGTCATGCATGTTGCTTTGGTATGCTGAAAAAAAGGATTTCAGTGAATAATAGTCAGAATCCAACTTCCATTAGGCTATGGATGGTGGTCAACTCATATCCGGACATTGTGGTATGATTCTTAGTGGAATTAGAGGCAACAATGGAGGTGCATTTAAAATCATGTGAAGATCTCAGATTTATGGAAAATTAAAAACGACACACAATATAGTGACAAAAACATTTTACAAATGTATATTTTTACATAAAATTCATTGTTTGTATAAATAAAATGATTAAAATTTCCAAAATTTGATTGTTTTTATGTTTTATGGAAGGATACAGGGTTTTATTGAAAATGGGATTAATGATGAATAATCCAGGATAAAAATTTTGTCCCATGATGTACTATAGGTTAAGGATCAACCCAAGACATCAAAGTGAAGAACTGATCTAAAATAGGCCTGAACCTGCTAGAAAGACTAATTTATGTCGTAAATAGGGAATTTACGATGTAAAAATGAAGTATTTTCATGTGATGGAAGTTTTAAGCCGTAAAAAAACCTATTAGGAGACCATGAATCATGGTGTGACTAATATATGTCATGTTGTGACACTCCTTACAAGTTTCTAATATATAAAAAAAATCTGTAAACCATTCATCAGGTGCTTCCTAGAATATGTTACACTATAAAACAACCTTTTACGGTATAAAATTTCTAATTGGGAAAAAACATCCGGTTTCAATGAATTTAATGCCTAAACACCTTTTAATAACCCCTTGAAAGTCTGGGATAACTTTCAACCCATTTATTGGAAAATTATGACACCCCAAGGGTGTGATCTATTCATTTAAATAGAAGACCTTTGGGATTAGAAAGGGGATTGATCAATGAGGGGAATATCTAGAGGATGGACAAATGCTACTAATTTATTCTCATGCTTTATTTCTTTATATATTTTATTTTATTCCTATGATGCCTTCCCTCACCCGCATAAACTCTATTACCCTATCAATGGAGGGGTATTTATTCTGAATGATTAATAAAGAGGGAGGCTGGGCCTATTTTTTGTGTTTGAGTTTGTATGATTAAATTGAATAAAATCCTTTCTTTATTCTTCTATCATCATCATCATATTGTTTTATTTATTAATGACTAGCGGAAACAAAGAAGGAAACACAAAATACGCCAGAGGGCCCATCCCCTCCCCCTTATTGTCCCCGCCTTAGCTAAGGAGGCCTAAAATAATGTAGACCGAGCGCATCCCCCTTAATAAAGCTGACCCCCTTTGCCTTGATGCTGACTACATTGTGAAGAAACACCTCCGCCATGCTGGAAACCTCCACTAAAAACAAGTAGTCAGCAACCTTATTCCCCTCCCTCCATGTATGAAGCACCTGCACATTGCTATTAAGCCACTTTCTTCATTTTCTGATAACATAACAAATGGACCAAGGCACGTCACCGTAACCTTTCAAGGCATTGTGAACAATCACAGAGTCCGTCTCCACTTCAGAAATTTCTAACCCTTTTTGCCTACATAACTCCAGACCAATCTGTATTACCAATGCCTCCACCTGAAGGGAAGACCTCGGACCAAATTTGGTTGATAAAGCCAAGTAGACCGATCCACTACTATTGCGCACCACCCCGCCTCCTCGTGCATACCCCAATTCCAGTTTGTATATGATGGAACAAGCTAGGGTTGGGTGGTGGGTTTTCAAAAAATTTTAGTATGGGTGTGAAATTATAAGTTGGGACTATTGGTAATTAATGAAAAATAATACCCAATTAAGGATTTCCCTAATTAATTAAGAGGACCCCCAAAAACTCCACACACATAGGAATGATGGTATACCATTATAAGATATCAATTAGGGATATCCTCACCAATCACCATCTGGTGAAGGGAGAGAGAATAATTGATTGATGAATCTCTCTTACCAGCTAGTAGAAGAAGAACTGGTAAAATGGGAAAACATGATAGCATTGCACTATGTCTATCCAAGCCCGACCTGGTCACCATTTTTAATCAAATTTATAAAATCAATAAATCAATATAATTTATAAATTTCTAATTTCACTACCCAAATCAAAAATCAATTTTCCAAAAAAAAAATCGAAAAAAGTGACAAACTGTTCTGTGTTCACTCCTCTTTCAAAGACTATATAGGGTTAACCACCACACTATACATAGTATATAAAAATTATTTTTCCACACCACATGATAAGATGTGTATAAAACTTGGCACTGTTACTGAGGAGATAATGTCACTTAACAAAAAAAACCTTGAATAACCTGAAGTTCAACTAACCATTTAATTGATTTTGATTTATAAATTTAATGAACACTAATAAAATTAAGGAAAATTAATTTACAAGAATAATTTGAAGAAATAACCCTTTAAGATTCAAGTGACACACTCAGTTTTCACTCTAAACCTACAAGTATGGATGAAAATCCCTACCAAACCCTACGTGATCTCTATGTGCCTCAATTTTCTAATCAACATTACAAACTAGTTGTACCCACAATTAAAAATTATTTTGAATTGTGAATTAATGTGATTAAAGTGATTCCAAAGTTTCATGGTCTTGAAGGAGAAGACCAAAATCAACACATCCAAGTGTTTTCCTATATCTACTCCAGCTTAAAGCCTTAAGGAGTTGTGGAAGAGCAAGTCAAGTGGTGAGAATTACCCTATTCACTAGATAGAGCCATAAAGGAATAGTTGTAAAATATAGAAACAAGAGAGGTAAATGATCGTGAAGATCTAAAAAGATGATTTATGTTGATATTTTACCCCACATATAGAAGTATTAAAATCCTTAAAGAGATCTAAACCACACACCAATCAACTAGAGAGACTCTCTCCGAACACTGGGATATATTCAAGAATATCTACACAATTTACCCACATCAATCTATAGAGGAGCACAAATTCCTTATATTATTTTACCAAGGAATTCTTGATAATGATCGCAATATGATTGACACCTTATCTAGAGGAGCCCTAATATAAAAATTACCCGTATAATCTAGAGGATTAATTGAAAATATTACATAGAACTCACATCAATTCAATAATAGAGGTATATAAACAAGAGCAATACATGAAGTATGAATATTTTATTCATTAGTTTTAATTGAAACCAAGGTTTATAACCCCACCAGGTTAGTACAAAAAATGGTTGTGATTCAATAAAGTGGACAAAAACCTCATTTTAGGTATGTGGTTTATGTTCTTCACCTAACCATTATACTAATCCGTGTGCTGAAGTGTAGGGGATGGAAAGTTGTGACACCGCATTCCAACCAATGGAATTCCAACAAAACCAGGCTAGACCCCCTTTCCACAATCAATACCAAAATCAACCTCCCTTCAAGCAGTAACAATACCAGATCCCCCCACCATTTCAAAAATTATACAAGTCACTCTACCAAAATTAATCCTTTCAACCACCACCTTTCTAAAAAAATACATAGATAATCCTTCATCTAGTGCACTATCAATTGAATTGCATCAAATGAGGTCCAAATTTGTGGGACTAGAAGATAATATAGATTAGTTAATATACCAATTCATAAGTATTATTTATTTTATGACAAAAAACCTAGGATAACTAACAACGCAAACAATATTGAATCCCAAAGAATGCATATGAGTGATTACAACATGAAGTGGAAATGATATTCATCCTTATAAACCAAAGAAAAGTAAAACAAAGGAAATAAATGCTAGAAGTTCAAAGTAGAATTCTAAAGATCCACCTATCTAGATAATAGAAGAGGATAAGAAGCTAGAGTAAGTTAGAACAAGGTTAAGAAAATAAAGACCAAAAACACCCCCATAGAAACAAAACAATGGATAAAAGGATATTCCTTCACCATTCCCTTCTGTGTTAATTCTATCAAAGAAGATAGAAGAGGAGAAATTCCAATGACCTATTCATGTAAAATTTATAAAAGTCGATATTAACTTATAGATATTAGAATCCATATGAAAAATCTCCAAATATGAAAGTTTTTGAATGTTCTTTGCACAAAAAGAATAATACTGGATGGAAATGAGAAAATCATATCGTAAATAATTATCTTAGAACTAATCACACCCCTGATACTATAAAAATGTTAAGATACATGGACATTATTTATTCCCAGCACTATTTTCTCTTTAAAATTTTCTAATGATTTATGTGATTTGGGTGATTCGATAAACATCATGCCTTACTATGTATATACATATTTGAATATTGGAGAGTTAAATACCACTAGAGTGGTATTCCATATTGAAAATAGATCTATGACATCCCTAACACTAGTTTTGGAATATGTACTTGTAAAAGTCAAATATTTACTTTTCCCAACTGACTTCTATGTTCTAAACATGTAATAAGATAAAATTTCCTCATAGTCACCCATCATTTTGGGGAGTCCATTCTTAAAGATAGAAAAAACCATCATTAACATGCATGAAGTAAGACTTTCAATAGAGATTAGAGATAATATAGTGCACTTATGAATACTTGACTCCATAAAACATCTGTCAAGTATCCATTTAATATTTTCACTCTCCTACAAAGAAAGTATATAATATATTTAAGAATAAGGCATTCTTAAAAAATTATTTGCCTTAGAAGATTAGTTTCTTAGAAAAAATACCACGGAATAGGTAAGTTCTCAAAGATCTAGAAATTATGAATTCATGATTGATGAAGATATGAAATCTAGTTTTTTTAATAATTTATTATAAAAGGTTGAAGAATATGTAGAATCATATGATGATATCAAGAAATAAAATCTTAAGGAAGATGAACATGAAATGATTATCATATATCTCAGGAAGGAACTAGCTGTGAAAGAAGAAGAACTGGCTAAGACACAATCCAAATGTCTTATAGTACAACATGATTTGAACCAGGATAGGAAATTAATCACTATAGTTTCTATAGGTATTGAATAATCCTCTCCAATCAATGAGGAGAAAAGATCATCTGAACATGTTAAGTATTCCATTCATCAATTTCCAAATAGACCTGTTTTATTTAAAAGTGTAGAGGTAAAAACCAAAACCAAGGTCATGTGGGCCAAGAAAATTTGGGGGAAATATTCCACATCAAAAGAAGAGAAGAATTTTCCATGGAGGCCACAACCCATAGAAAAAGAAAAGTTCAGTTTGCAATAGGAAAACAACAATACATATTTGGATAAATCAGGAACTAATCAGAAAGAACATAATTTCAAGGGTCTTGTTGGTGCTATGGTAAGAATGCACACAAAGCCTATTATTTCTGGTATAACATTTCTTTACAAGTAATGATACAAGAACCAGTGGAGGAGATTATACTCCTTCAACCTAGTTTTCAATGAAGACCACCAGGTTGTTTTTATCTTCTACATTTGATTGAATGTGGTAATTCCATTTTAAATATGCTTACTTGAATAATCAATTTGAATGAATTAAGAACATTTCATTAATTAAGTGTGGAAGATTGAATCTTATATTCTATGATTTCTTTAAAAAAAATTATTTTTGAGCCAATCTAACAATGCTAAAAAAAATAAATTCTAGGAGGAAACCCACATTTTTTTTGGCTTAGTCAAAACTTCCCCTGATTCTTTTTTGATCATAATTGAATAGTCCTGAACTATAACTCATTTTTATTCCTATTTTCAAGTCTATAAAAATTTCACAAGGCAACAAGAAGAATTTTTAGATAATTCATGTTGTAAAAAGCGAGTTTACATTGTCTGAATGGAATTTACATTGTAAAAGAAGAATTCACATCATAAAAAATGCAGAATAGAACTGTGAAAAAACATAGGCTACACAATGAAACTAAAACATCATTTAAAAGGGGAGTATTATTTTCAATTATTTTTATTATCATACCCTCACAGTTTGTAAATCTATTTTTGATATTTAAAAGAAAATTTCATGCCCATAGTTAGACTTCTTGCTTTAACTGGTTGGTCTAGGAGACATGGATTTATATAAAATCCCATGATAACATGTTTTATAATCAAATGATAATGAGATTGAATGAGTAAAATAGTAAATTTAATAATTAGAGGTAATCCTAGAATGTTAATTTTTATGAATCACGATTTAATGGAATTAGTTGATTCAGATAAATGAAATTTCCCTACCATTTTTCATACTTTAAATTTCTAAAATTTATGTGGAATGATTTTTTATCATTATTTCATTCCATGAGTGATTATCCAAAATAAATTTTTTCTATTCCAAAGAGTATTTATATACACAATACTTTCTATTTGATCTTGATAATATTTCTTGAGTGATCTTGGGGCATGCCACATTCTGTCATGAACCAGTCCAGGTCGACCCTGAACCAGTCACCCAGGACGCTTCGCGACAAGTCCCGAGAGGCATTACCGATCCTCCTAGGATGTAGACAAGTGTTGAGAGAATCAGTAGAGTATATAAGGGAATTATTTCTCCCAAATATAAATAATAAAATGAATAGTGGAAATAAAAGGACAACCCAATACACATTTATAAAAACTGAACTAATCATCATTAATACAACAAAACTTGAAGTACAACTGAATGATACAACTAAACCGACCGGAACTGATGAAAAAATAATTCCATGTGACCCCACTAGTCACTCTTCAACACAACGATCACACATCACTCAAGGTAATAGAACTCAATCTTAAACCTACACAAGGTTTAAAAGTAAAAAAGAACTATAGGCGTGAGTATTAAAACTCAGTAGGCTAGCCCAATAATCTATTCCCAATTAATATGATTTAAAATAAAAGAAACCTAAATTTCAAGTTTGAACTATAATATATAAAAGTATGGTTTTCTACATGATTACTCAAAACAAATTACAACCCATTTCCCTTATTCATTTCCAAAACTAGATTCGTTTAACAAGTGTGACAATAACATTTTCAAGGGGAAAGTGATGTTTACATTTTTAAGATTTGTAAAAGAGTATAAAACACTTTAATTTGAATTTTTGTTTGATAATACTTATCAAAACCATCCCAGAACTTTCCAAGAAAAAATATATACAAGAAATCATGATAGTAATCACACAACAAGGACAATGTAAATGTACATACAAGCATCATATTCATCACTGCGAGCAACTAAAAGCCAAATAGATATGGGTGAAACTTGGAGATCAAGAATATTCCAAAAGATACCAATACATGAGAACTCATCCCAATTGACATGTAACACACGATGAAATCAAAATGATCAATATGCTCGACCATCCTTTCTCAGGCAGGCTGAGGGAAAATACCATAACAATAAACCCAATATATCCACCTACTATGGGTCACTGGTCAGTACCATAACCTACCAGTCGAAAAATCATTCTTCTAATATTCTCTCAATAATCTAGGTTCCCATGTATCAATTATCTAATGGGGTGGGCCAACCGATTCCATTTGAGAATCCAATCGCAACATATATATAATAATAATTCACAATAGACATCACCTCGAGTCACTCTAAGGACCGATCTCATGACATTAATCAAAATGAACATAAAGAGTCCCAACCGAGGCACTCTAATAATGGATCAAATGTATTACTTAATAATGAAATACCATCCATTATATACATACAAGCATGGTAAGGGAAACATCCATAGGAGGTGTTCATAATAAACAATTTCACCATTTTTTACAAGGTTTCCAAATGGGCCTTTAAGCGTTTATCAAAACTAACTTTTACCAAAGGTATAAATTTAACTTTTAATAAGTAGGTGTATAAAAAACATTTAAAGCATAAAATAACTTTCATAAATTCTTTAAAACATTCAGGTTACACATCTAAAGCACACCCATTTTTATAAGGATTCCAAATGGGCTATTTTCCGGTAACTCGGGCCAAAACATGCTTACCACCAAAAACCCATTTGTTTACAAAAACAAAACAACTTTTTACATCCATAAAATGACCCTAGATACCATTTTTAATGCTTCTAATGTATTTATAATTCCAAAAAATTATTTTAAATCGCTCTAGGCACATAAAATCCAACCGGGCAATTTAGCAAACACATGGAATGCACTTTTTAACAAAACAACTTATTTTAAGCACTTGAAAGGGATAAAATACAATTTTCATTCCAAAAATTTATTAAATCAACTAAAAAATGTTCAAAATACCCAAAACTAGGTTCTAAACATCACAAACTAGGTGTGAAAGATAACAAAACATTTAAACAAAAACTTGGTGTTCACTTTTATAATAAAACAACATTACTTTTCACAAAACAAGGCTTAAACAACCATTTTCACACTAAGAAAATTATAAAAAGGATGAAAAACAATACTAAACATATATATAATGTGTGAATAGAAAGAAAATGATGAAAATTAAATTATAAATGCATATTTAAGGGATATCATACCTCAAATCCTTGGCAGAATGGAAATACACACTTGATATCACCATCTGAGGGTTTATAAACCCTAAACCTAAGACCAAAAACCTCAAAAAAACTAAAACACCATAAAAAATCATGGGATAATATAACCCTAGGTTGAGAATGACTAGGGGAGAATAGAGAACCAAGAAATAATGGACAGATGAGGAAGAGGGAAGATAAAGGAGAAGGAATCTCACCTTGAAAACTAGAAAACTCTTCATCTTCCCTTAGATCCACACCCTTAGAGGAGAGGGAATGGCTTGAAACTACTTGGAGAGAATCCTTAGGTCAGGAATAACTAGGGGAAGAATATTTGGGAGAAAAGTGTAAATAAATAATGATTTATTAATGAGACAAATTACCTTTGGAAAATCTGGATGATTTGAGAAACATTTAAAAGTTTTTCCCTAATCAGTGACTAAGATGAGCTCCAAAGAGGGAAAATGGAACATGGATGTGTGCCTAGTGTTCTTGGGTTCATGTGGGAGATATAATCACCGAAAATTATTCAAAAATAATAAGATATAAAATAAACAAATTATATTTTTAAAACTATAAATGAGTGAAAAATGTTTAAAAACAAAGGAGTTATAAAAGGAATAAAATTTTTTTTTAAATATGGAAATGAGCTCACAGTTTGTCTGAAATCATGAATTAACCACCCTTTCTCCAAAAACTCAAAAAACAAGCAATGGGACACCCAAAGTATAATGATTATACATAGATGGAACTTAAAAACTCAAAATTCATCTCACCCAAAACCCAACAAAAGGATTGAGATTTTCAAAAAACTAGATCAAAACAAAGACATGAAAAATCAGGTGTGACAATTATTTGCTCCATTAAAGATTTCCACCCCAAAAAACCATAACAATTTCTAGTTGAAAGATCAACACCTAAAAATTCATTATCAACATGGTATAGCCTCTCAAGCCAAGGAAATATCATCCACCATCAATGGAACTTAAGCATCTAGATCAAACAAAACACCAACTCACAACCACTTCTTGAGAATCAACGGAAAGATAAAGACATCGCCTCCACAACCAATCCAAGAACAAGATTGTTGGGCCTTATCCCAATGAACCCAACAATAATCCAAACCAAAGAGCACTCATGAAAACCAAAGATTCCAGGGGTGTCTGGAATGGACTCCCCACCATTAAGAAACAACTAGCACTAGCCAAGTTCTTAGGAGGAAAATTAAAGAGACTCGTGGTGGGTGTCCCCACCATTAGAAAACAACTAGAAACAAACAAACAAGAATTTAACATTAACTAGATTTGGGCCTCACTTTAACAAGTCCACAAAAACTCTCCCACTATAACCTACCAACCCAATTTAAGAGGGTTATAACAAGAACATTTAATCCACCCACTCCCATACGGAGGAGACAAGAGCTGGGTCAAAACTTTCTGCATGGATTAAAACTCCCCACCACAAGGGTAGAGGACCAAGACTAGCCAAACTCTTTAAATCTCTGAGATTCATGACTACGCGTCAGATTCGCTTTGTGGCCTAGGGCTGGAGCACTGAAGGATAAGGCATATACGGCCTCGCATTCAGTAACTGCTAATCCCAAACCGAAGAATACATCATACAATTAGAAAAATGAGAAAGATCCAAAACTTATGGCATAGAAACAACACTTCAATTGAAAACATGAGTTCATGGATGACCCACAACATCCCTTACATCACAAAAACCAAAACAGCATTGGCACAACTACCACAAAAAAATATCCCTTACACTAGAAGGAAACTTACAAAAAGAAACTTTAAAAAACTCCCCAACAACACCCCACTTCTAGGAATTTCCTCCATGAGGATTTCTAGAAATGCCTTGATAGAATCGCTGCAAGTGACCAAAGCATCCCCAAGCATGGAAGGTATTAGAAGTAATTGGACATAATGGCATTTTGTGATCTGAACCACCACACTGATAACATAAAAAGACATCACACCCAAAGGAGGTTGATGAAGAATCCCGAGGCCTTTTGATTCCATGACCCACTCCATAAATATTTATTCTCTTTCTCATATCCTTACCAAAATACACCCCACTTCTCCTAGGTATTGAAGGAGGGAGGACTACCTTGAGCACTCCTACCATAGTGGCTTCAACATGGGAAGCTTGTCTCACCACATCAGAAAATGAAGTTAAGTTGAACTCTGACACCTTGACTGCAAATCGGTATGAAGTCCAACTTCGAAACGCCAAGCCTTCATGGAATAATTTGCAGCACACACTGAGTCATAAAGTACTAGGTCCATAAAATGATGGAAATACTCTGACACTGATCCATCACCTTACTGTAGATATCCCATCTCTATCCCCTTTCTCACCCTTTCTCTCTTTGAAAAATACTGATGAATGAATAAATCCTTGAAGAACTCCCATGTAAGATCTTCCTGGGTCTTGTTTTGAGACATCGAATTCCTCTACTTCCATGGTGATCTTTAAAGAATGAAATTTTCAAACTTAACCTTCAAAAACTTAGGCAACTTGATGAGGCTAAAGACCCTTTTAATCTTTCTCATCCACTCCTCTGCCTCAAGAGGATCCATTTTTCCATAGAAGAGAGGTGTATTTAGTCTAATAAACTCAAGAATGAAATCCTTAGGTTGATCAACTAGAAATTCTAGTAATGGGGAATCACCAAAAACCACAATATGATAAACCATCGAAGATTCATGGGGAAATCTAATGAACAAGGAAAAACCAAGAACCAAATCAAGACTAAATCAATAACAAAAATCCTTAAGAACAAAAACCACACAAGTGACAATATTTGAACATAATAAAATAAGCCACTATAACATTAAAACATTCCTTTTGAAAACATATTTAATTAAAAAAAACTTGGTGAGTTAAATACTCACCATTGGTATTCATTAGGGTCTCACTCACATGCATGTTTCCATGCCAACCTGGGCACCATCCACCATGCCATACTAGGAATTCATCTACATTACCATATAAAACCACGCATGTGAGAACCAATAAAGACACCAAAGGCTAAAACAAACAACCTAATTTTTCGAAACAAACCATTAAAACCACTTCGAAAATCATGTACCATCGAAAGAAAAACTAACCACCAAGTAAAAAAAATCATTTTTAAAAATTTAGAAAGGTCTTATTTACAAATCCAATAGCTACGAAGACAAAAACCCTTTTCAGAAAAACACCAACCACTCAAAACCACTTTCCAAAACCAATTCATCATATTCAAACACTTTTCAATAGCACAAAATATCTTGTTTACAACAAAATATAGAATCACTTTAAAATAATCTAAGATTTACAATAATTTCATTTTAACAAACTATAAGTTTAGATTATAGAATATCAATCATGTTAAATAATTTCCTCATTATCCCCAAGATTTTATTCACAAAACCCAACATTCTAAAACCTTTCTCATACTAAATTTTGAAAACCCATTTTCCACTTTTCAACAACCAACCATTCCTTTAAAACCCATTTTCACAATTCTCAAACAAGGATTTTCAAAAAAAATTCTGAATTCAAGAAAAGTCTAAGAGACCAACAAAAGAAAACTAGTGTCAGTGGGTGACTTGACCATATTGTTGGCAGCCATATGTCAAACACACCACCAACATAGAGAGAATTCTTAGGAACATGCCCCAAATCCACATGTCTTTCCAGGTCTAGTGAGCTCATGGAGACCATTAGTCCAAATCCCCTTGTTGCATCCCAACACCAAAAAATCAATAAGGACCAAAGACACTAATAAAATCGAACATCGCATGGACACCCGAGGATCAGAATGAGAAAGAGTTTGCGACGCTCTTCCCGAACCTACCCCTCAAGTTCTAAAAATACTACTCCATTTACCTTGATATCCCCAAATAACAAAGGGTGATCTGAAAATAAAGATCTTCTAGGAGCTGACCTCCTTTGATACCATTATGTCATAAAACGGTCCAGGTCGACCTTGAACTGGTCACCCAGGCCACTTCGCAACAAGTCCCAAGAGGTGTTCCCAATCCTCCTGGGATGGTGACTAGTGCTGAGGTAATCAGTAGAGTAGACAAGGGAATGTTTTTTCCCAAATATAAACAATAAAACAAACAGCGTAATGAAAAGGACATCCCAATACGCATTTATAAAAACTAAAATAATCATCATGAATACAACAAAACATGAAGTACAACTGAATGGTGAAACTAAATTGATCAGACCTGATGACTAGATAACTCCATGTGACCCAACTGGTCACTCTCCAAAACAACGATCACACATCGCTCTAGGTGATTGAACTCAAGCTGAAACCTGCACAAGGGATAAAAACAAAAAGAACTATAGGCATGAGTATTAAAACTCAGTAGGCTAGCCTGATAATCTATTCAAAATGCACATTATTAAAAAAAAATCAATTTCAAGTTTGAAATACAATATATAAAATTAAGGATTTCTACATGATTACTCGAAACAAAGTACAACCCATTTCCCTTATTCATTTCCAAAACTAGATTCGTTCAACTAGTGTGCTAATATAATTTTCAAGGGGAAAGTGATGTTTACATTTTAAGATTTGTACAAGAGGATAAAACACTTTCATTTGAAAACCATTTTCATAATTCTTATCAAAATTATCCAACCAATTTCCAAGAAAAACAATACACAAGAAGGCACGATAGTAATCACACTAAAAGAGCAATGTAAATGTATATACAAGCATCATATTCATCACTGAAAAAAACTAAAAGACAAATAGACATGGGTGAACCTAGGAGATCAAGAATAATCTAGAAGACACCAATACATGAGACCTCATACCTGTTGACATGTCACACATGGTGAAATCAAAACTCTCAATACGCTCGACCATCCTTTCTCAGGAAGGCCAAAGGAAAATCCCATAGAAATAAACCCAATATATCCACCTACTATGGACCACTGGTAAATACCATAACCTACCAGTGTAGATATAATTCTTAGAATATTATCTCAATATTCTAGGTTCCAATGTCTCAAGTATCTAATGGGGTTGATCCAACTGATGCCATCCGATCATCCAATCGCAATATATATATAATAATAATTCACAATAGACATCACCTCGAGTCACTCCAAAGACCGATCTCATGCTCTTAATAAAAAGGAACATAAAGAGTCCAACCTGAGACACTCTCATAATGGATAACAAAGATTAATCAGAAATGAAATCCCATACAATATATACATACAATCATGGAATGAGAAACATCCCTAGGAGGTGTTCATAATAAACTATTTCACCATTTTCATAAGGTTTCCAAACGGGCATTTAATCATTTCTCAAAACTAACTTTTTACAAAGATAAAAATTTCACTTTTAATAAATAGGTGTATACACACCATTTACAGTAGAAAATGAATTTCATAAATCCCTTAAAACATTCGGGTTACACATCCAAATCACAATCATTTTTATAAGGATTCCAAATGGGCCATTTTCTGACAACTCGGGCCAAAACATGCTTACCACCAAAAACCCATTTGTTTATAAAACCAAAAAAACCTTGGACATCCATAAAAGGACACAAAAATACCATTTTTCATGATTAATATGTATTCATAAATCCAAAAAAAATAATTTTAAATCGCTATAGGCACATAAAAACCAACTGGGTAATTTACTGAACACATGACATGCACTTTTTAACAAAACAACTTATTTTAAGCACTTGAAAAGGGATAAAATACATTTTTAATTCCATATCAATATACTAAACCATGTTCAAAATACCCAAAACAAGATTCTAAACATAAAAATCTAGGTGCAAAATATAATGAAACATTTAAACAAACACTTGGTGTGCACTTTTATAACAAAAAACATTACTTTTCACAAAACAAGGATTAAACAACCATTTTACACACCAAAAAAATTATCCAAAGGCTGAAAAACTGTAACGCCCCGACCCCAGTTACCTAGAGTCGGTGCATTACTTCGTAACATTGGCATGATCACAAGAAAGATCAAATCTCGAAAGACCGATTGGTTTAGTAGCCTTGGAAACACTAGATATATTCATAAGTTTTACATTACATCATAAAATGAAAAACTACTACAACAACATAATGTTTCCACAATCCACACTATTAACCCCTCATAAAATCCCTGCAGGTCATTCATAACTTACTTCTTCACATCCTGGGAAAAATAAAACATAGAAAAGGGGTGAGCTCAAATGCCCAGTAAGGATAACAATATAGCAGAAACTTTCATAAATAAGAATAAACATTTAAGGCAATGTATAACTAAAACAAAAGCCTTTTAAATATGAACTTTCAACATGGTATGGCATAAATAAAATGAAATAATTCCATTTACTTATTCACATGGATATTCTACTAATCGAATAATCACATGCAAAAATCAATAACCACTTTCATAATGCTGGAATGCATAATGCCAGACTATCATAACCACATAGCCAAGGCCTCGTGCCAAGACTACAAATAAGATTTTGTCAAGGCCTTGTGCCAAGACACTAGTTTGTCTCATGAGACCTACCGATGCATCGAGGAGCTATAGCGGGCTCCACCCGTCACTTATTAAGTCCAATGCATTCCCATATGAAAAGGTTTAAATATAACATAAACATTCGTATTAAAACTAGCATACGAAATGTCAATACTTTCACCATAAACTATGAATGGTATAAAAATAGCACATCCACAGTCAAACATATCACAAAACCTTCAATACAATATAGAAGTTTTGTATCATAATAAATCAACTTCAAATAATCTTAAAATCCATCAAAGGATGTTGACATAGATGAAATCAAAATTCTTTTTAAAGAAATATCTCCTTTTATTTTGAAATCATTTAAGATCCATATAAAATAAAACATTTTCTTTGAAAATATTCTTATAATCTTATAAGGAAAGCTTTGAAGATTTTATAACGGCGTAAAATAACCGCACCCGCCGTATAAGTTAAAAAAAACATTCTTACCTCAATTCTGTCGAAAAGGTTAAAAAGGACCTTGTTTTGAAAACGACGAAAAGATTACTTTATAAACCTCTTATAAAAAGTCAAACAAGGGTATAAATGACTTTAACCCATATTCTTGTAAATAGTAAAAATGTTTTGAAATACATTTTTAAGAAACATGGATGTGGATGATAAAGATATCCCAGTAGATTATTACGTATAAAAAACCTCGGATAATGAAGAGATTGTGAAATAACCCTTACCTTGTACTTTTCCTTGGTTGGGGTAGGTTAACCTCCTGTATAATAGTGAAATAATTGTTACTAAATTATACAAGAATCATATACATCAATATGATATCATATATGATCTTTTAATATTGATTTGATAATAATATCTTAGTATTATCGCCGTTTCGGGTGTTAACTTACTCATTTTCTTTATATGTTTTGTTACATAAGTCATGTTTGTTGTATCTTATTCATATCCAGAATGATATCAAGTCCTTAAACATCATTTTTAAATCATTAAATGATAATTATACTTGAATGGTTACGATGGAGAATGAATCTCATCGCGTTCGTGGAGACGGTAGTCCGTACGTACGCACGAGCGACAATATCATTCTTTTGATATTAAAATAATATATAAATGAATGGTATATCATATATACAGAATCATTAACATGTTATATTTATTATTTACATGAGTTACACATCATTATTATACCCATCCAAATAATATTATATTGAATAACAATTACACCACGACGTGGAGACGGTAAGCCGTACGTACGCACGTATGGTGACATGTTATTCAAAGGGTGGATAGAATACTGAATATGGTTGTACCATACTTATAATAACATCACAGTATATGTGAGATACTGGAGTTATTATTTTATAATGGTAAGAACAAAGGAAGAATAAGTGGAAGAAGAAATGAACTTAGAAAAGGGTGGTGAAATCATTACCTCTTCTTCGGGTTCTTCCTTTTGATTTGATCAAAAGGGCTCCTTAGGTTGGCTTTCTGATCAAAATAAGGCCTCTAGGTTGTAGTGAGGGATGTTGGGAGAGTATTTGGTCAGAGTTTGGCGGAACCAAAAGGCTTTAGAGGTGTGAAGAAATGAGAAGGAGGAGTGCCCTTTTATAAGAGGGATGAGGGGCACCTTTGGAAAAGTTAGAAATATTAATTTATAATAAATTCATATTCGGTTTCCAAAGGCTCCAAAGTTGTATATTCAAAGGATGAGGTGGGGATAGGTCGAAAACAACTCATCCAATAGAATTTAGACAGGTTTGGGTACTTATATTAACCTTATCTTTAAGTATTAACTCTAAGTTAATTAGTTTCACTTTTACAATGTCTCTTTGTATTTTTATATAATATGGTTAATAAACTTACTATATACATACAAGAGACCCCCAAGTGGTACATTAATGATGAACCTATCATGATATAAGTCTCTTGGCCGAACCTTAGATTGTTAGGAATTTAATATCAATTAATAATATAATATTTGTTTTAAGAACTCTTTTATGTCAATTTTGACACTATTCAATAGTTGATTTTTGTGAAACTCATAAAAGATTGATTACTTCGAAAAACGTCAATTAAATCAATCCTAATATATCATATTATCCTATAAAATTAGTTTAATTCATTAAAAGTTTCATATTATATTTATTTGGGTATTTATAATATCAATTATTTTAATTTTTTACTATTATAGTAATTACTGCATCATCATTGTGTCATAAATAAAATAAATTATTTAATGTCTAAAAATTATAAATAAAATATCATTATGTAGGAAATCATTTTATCTTTCTAATTAATATTTATAATCTAAAATCCAACATATATAACCCTATGTAACAATTGTTTTTCTAAAAGATATATGCTTGTGTCATTTTTGTATTCATTTTAACTTAATTAAAATAAAGTGTCATTATCACTTACAAGTGGATCCATGGGGTCCCAAAATAGACCCAAAGA
Source organism: Viscum album (assembly GCA_963277665.1). Classification (NCBI taxonomy): domain Eukaryota; kingdom Viridiplantae; phylum Streptophyta; class Magnoliopsida; order Santalales; family Viscaceae; genus Viscum; species Viscum album. The sequence continues at coordinate 46,539,250 of OY728143.1, read as the reverse complement.
TTCCCATGGTCGACCATGTATCAACCAATAGGGTTAAGACACGTTTTAGGGTAATTTAGTATTATTATAATATTATTTTTTAACCCTTATTTACCGGATTTACCCTTAACCATGGTAAATAAAATATTTACCGCAGTAATTATTCAAAATGTCTAGAAATAAAAGTTACCTATTTACACAATTTGAACATCCTGATTCCAAATATGGAATCCATTTTCCTAAATTCAAAACACAGAAGTGGCAGAAATTAATTTAAAATTAATTCCCGCTGTCAAAACAAAAAGCGTGTTTTTAAGAGATAATAACTATCAAAAGATTGACACTCGTTTATGTTCGGTTTAATTGTAAAATTATGTCCAATGACCAACATTATATTAAATGGTAAAAATATATTCTAAATATACTTTAAAACCACTCAAATTCATAATTTATCACTATTAATTATTTTGATTAAAAAAGTTGTTTTTAATTAAAACTTAGTAATTTTCACTATTCATCAAAATATGAAAGTTATCTGAAATGTACCAAAATTTCACCTTAGGCTAAATTCGATATTCTGAATCCAAAAATGAAGTCCATTTTCAAATATAAATATATATAATTTCAAAAAGTAGGTATTACTATTCATAACGGCTAGTTTGATTAGTTATGGTGTGTTAGAACTCGGTGTTGCGTACAACACACGCTATCACATTATTTAAAGAGAAGCGTATCGTAGAAGCTTGGGATGTTTCATTTTAAATTTTTGATGTCCCCATTTAGTCAAAAAGTTTAAAATATAGTATCTAAAAAGGGTTCACTATTAAAATTTGGTAAAAGTGAAATACTGAAAATGAATTTGTTCTTACATTATGTTTAAGAAACTCATAATATGGATTCTAAAATTATAAGGATTATATAAAGTTTAAAATTTAGTTAACACTATTCATAACCTCTTTTGAACAGCTTGTTTGGTAATTCATGGTGAGATTGAACTTGGTGTTGCGTGTAGTGAAAGTTATTGAATTATTTTGAAGAAGTAACACACTATAAAATCTTGGGGTGTTACATTCTCCCCTCCTTCAATAAATTGCATCCTCGCAATTTGAAATTGTTCTTCGAAAATAAAAGGTTGAAAATAGAAAATATCTTTGTGGGAAAACCCACATCGGAAATTGGGTTACTAAAATTTAGTCTTAATATGAGGAAAAGAGAAATGAAAGGATCACCACCAAATTATGATCTCTATTAGGAGAACATTGGTGGCAATTTGAGACATATAATTGGAGGAAAAACGTAAATATTTATAGGTAGTGATTGAGGTCATCAATCAAAAACACGTATAAAATTGAGGTCCTTAAATTCATCAATCTATGATGATTTGAAATAACATCGGTTCAACAAAACATAGGGTATTAGGATAACACATTTTTGACGTTTCAAAATATCTTAGTTGAAATCCCACATCGAAAAATGAATTAATGAGGCCTCTATTTAAAATAAAGAGTCGAAAGTATGAAGATTACCGAAAATAACACATACTAGGGTTCCATGTAGTAAAATATGGATATGGAAGAAAAATCTAACCATCAATTACCTGATGGAGAGTGGTAGAGAACATGGCTATGAAAAGGCCAACAATCCCAAAGCCATAAATTAGTGATGATTTAAGGTACCATCTAGGAAAACATTTTTGTTCTAATTTTCTTTTCTTAATATTGAGGAATTTTTTTATGAGATTGGCTAAGATCATATAGAGATATACTTACTTTATAATTAGAGTTTTATCCATTAATAAATTTCTACCACATACTCATCTTTCACTCTAAAAGATAATAGAATGTAAAAAAATTCTGTATACACTATTCGTATAGGGTTCCAAAATAAACGAATTTATAATTCATCTACATGATCTTTTAATAAAAACTACATTATTTAATCCAGGACATCTCATGGTCCAGTGGTAGGTGATACACCCTTGTCGCCCTTCGGTTGCGGGTTCAAGTCTCGCAGCCTTGCCGGACGCGACGGGTTGCCGCCCGACCTCCGGGTTGTCCTTTTATGGCAATCCAAAATAATCCAAACTAGAACTATCCAAAATACTTCTGTCCAAACTCACAGTCTAACATTTATAAGGAAGGTAAACATAATATAGATCCTTTTTACCCTGTAATAGCATATGAATACCTTCATCATGTATTACCATATTCCTTATTGATTACATTCATGCTCCCTTATTCCATATAGAATTATGGATATACTTCATCAATCCAAAAATGTTTTAAACCCCAACAATGATGGAATATACAAATCATTAATCAGTTCCAAGGTAGTCAAGAATATCCAATATATTTTTTCCAAAATAATCATGTATTATTCTAAAATCACTACCTCGGTATCAGAACTATATTATGGTTTATCATTCTCTCAACCATATATTTTCCAAAAATTTATCCTGCTATTGAGTCACTTTTCTTTGTTCCACACAATCTCAAGTCCTTAATGAAATAGTACTGCAGTACAATCCTTATATACTCCATAATTATTATAACAAGTACATTGTTGATACAACACTCAATTGATATGATCAACATAATAACTCTAATCATTCCTCTTAATCTGTGGTAGTATTATAACTTGATTATTATCCAATAGCATCATTTGCGGCATAGTCTGATGACTGGGACATAGGTTCGCGTAGTGTCCAAACTCCTTGCAAATGAAGCATTGTACATTTGAAACCATTTTCTTAACCTTGCAGTCATGTACTTTGTGTCCTTTTCCTCCACACTTATAACAAACTCCCATTCCTTTCAGGAAAGTTCCAGGGTGTTTCTTTCCGCAGTTACCACATATGGGAAAATTCTTATTTTCCCTCTTCCCTTTATCCATCTTTCTCTCTTCTATCCTTTTCTTCTCTTGCTTCCCTTCAAAGCCATAGGACTCAGTAAACTCTTTACTTATCTTATCAACACATGATATTATTTCTTCATATGATGATAATACATGGGAGACTATTTCTCTTATAAATTCTAGCTTAAGACCATGAAAGATATGATCCTTCCTTCTCTTTGGATCATGTACATTTCTGGAGTTCTCATTCCTTCTACTGGGCGCCATTTCTAAACAATGGCATAAACTAGATCAGTTTATGAATCAAAATACATAATCCCATACTTATAAAACACTTAACATAAATTGAACTATTTATGGATATAATCCATAATCATAAGAATGTTTTCTTTAAGGAAGTATATACTCATAAACCCTTCAAAATGATTTGTAAAGAAAATGAGAGTTATCCTAAGCATATCCCCCGGGAGTGTCGTAACCAAGAGTGCAGCAAGGCCCGTTGTCGTGCACTAGTTCCCGTTCGAGTCTAGCTCAAAGCGGTGTTTTCTGGTTTTACCCCTAGGTACATCTGTGCCAGAGCCGCCTCTACCTGCTCGTATCCAGACAGGGATGTATTGCTCGGAAAACTCACAAAATCTCTACAATACCAAAATTCTAGGAAGTTCTTCTATACTAATCCTCAAAGTTCATCTTAGGTCTACGCGCTCTAATCAGAGTTTATCTAAATCTAGCTTCCAAGGTTTGTACTAAACTTCCTATGATACCAACTGTAACGCCCCGACCCCAGTTACCCAGAGTCGGTGCATTACTTCGTAACATTGGCATGATCACAAGAAAGATCAAATCTCGAAAGACCGATTGGTTTAGTAGCCTTGGAAACACTAGATATATTCATAAGTTTTACATTACATCATAAAATGAAAAACTACTACAACAACATAATGTTTCCACAATCCACACTATTAACCCCTCATAAAATCCCTGCAGGTCATTCATAACTTACTTCTTCACATCTTGGGAAAAATAAAACATAGAAAAGGGGTGAGCTCAAATGCCCAGTAAGGATAACAATATAGCGGAAACTTTCATAAATAAGAATAAACATTTAAGGAAATGTATAACTAAAACAAAAGCCTTTTAAATATGAACTTTCAACATGGTATGGCATAAATAAAATGAAATAATGCCATTTACTTATTCACATGGATATTCTACTAATCGAATAATCACATGCAAAAATCAATAACCACTTTCATAATGTTGGAATGCATAATGCCAGACTATCATAACCACATAGCCAAGGCCTCGTGCCAAGACTACAAATAAGATTTTGTCAAGGCCTTGTGCCAAGACACTAGTTTGTCTCATGAGACCTACCGATGCATCGAGGAGCTATAGCGGGCTCCACCCGTCACTTATTAAGTCCAATGCATTCCCATATGAAAAGGTTTAAATATAACATAAACATTCGTATTAAAACTAGCATACGAAATGTCAATAATTTCACCATAAACTATGAATGGTATAAAAATATCACATCCACAGTCAAACATATCACAAAACCTTCAATACAATATAGAAGTTTTGTATCATAATAAATCAACTTCAAATAATCTTAAAATCCATCAAAGGATGTTGACATAGATGAAATCAAAATTCTTTTTAAAGAAATATCTCCTTTTATTTTGAAATCATTTAAGATCCATATAAAATAAAACATTTTCTTTGAAAATATTCTTATAAGCTTGTAAGGAAAGCTTTGAAGATTTTATAACGGCGTAAAATAACCGCACCCGCCGTATAAGTTAAAAAAAACATTCTTACCTCAATTCTGTCGAAAAGGTTAAAAAGGACCCTGTTTTGAAAACGACGGAAAGATTACTTTATAAACCTCTTATAAAAAGTCAAACAAGGGTATAAATGACTTTAACCCATATTCTTGTAAATAGTAAAAATGTTTTGAAATACATTTTTAAGAAACATGGATGTGGATGATAAAGATATCCCAGTAAATTATTACGTATAAACAACCTCGGATAATGAAGAGATTGTGAAATAACCCTTACCTTGTACTTTTCCTTGGTTGGGGTAGGTTAACCTCCTGTATAATAGTGAAATAATTGTTACTAAATTATACAAGAATCATATACATTAATATGATATCATATATGATCTTTTAATATTGATTTGATAATAATATCTTAGTATTATCGCCGTTTCGGGTGTTAACTTACTCATTTTCTTTATATGTTTTGTTACATAAGTCATGTTTGTTGTATCTTATTCATATCCAGAATGATATCAAGTCCTTAAACATCATTTTTAAATCATTAAATGATAATTATACTTGAATGGTTACGATGGAGAATGAATCTCATCGCGTTCGTGGAGACGGTAGTCCGTACGTACGCACGAGCGACAATATCATTCTTTTGATATTAAAATAATATATAAATGAATGGTATATCATATATACAGAATCATTAACATGTTATATTTATTATTTACATGAGTTACACATCATTATTATACCCATCCAAATAATATTATATTGAATAACAATTACACCACGACGTGGAGACGGTAAGCCGTACGTACGCACGTATGGTGACATGTTATTCAAAGGGTGGATAGAATACTGAATATGGTTGTACCATACTTATAATAACATCACAGTATATGTGAGATACTGGATTTATTATTTTATAATGGTAAGAACAAAGGAAGAAGAAGTGGAAGAAGAAATGAACTTAGAAAAGGGTGGTGAAATCATTACCTCTTCTTCGGGTTCTTCCTTTTGATTTGATCAAAAGGGCTCCTTAGGTTGGCTTTCTGATCAAAATGAGGCCTCTAGGTTGTAGTGAGGGATGTTGGGAGAGTATTTGGGCAGAGTTTGTCCGAACCAAAAGGCTTTAGAGGTGTGAAGAAATGAGAAGGAGGAGTGCCCTTTTATAAGAGGGGTGAGGGGCACCTTTGGAAAAGTTAGAAATATTAATTTATAATAAATTCATATTTGGTTTCCAAAGGCTCCAAAGTTGACTATTCAAAGGATGAGGTGGGGATAGGTCGAAAACAACTCATCCAATAGAATTTAGACAGGTTTGGGTACTTATATTAACCTTATCTTTAAGTATTAACTCTAAGTTAATTAGTTTCACTTTTACAATGTCTCTTTGTATTTTTATATAATATGGTTAATAAACTTACTATATACATCCAAGAGACCCCCAAGTGGTACATTAATGATGAACCTATCATTATATAAGTCTCTTGGCCGAACCTTAGATTTTTAGGAATTTAATATCAATTAATAATATAATATTTGTTTTAAGAACTCTTTTATGTCAATTTTGACACTATTCAATAGTTGATTTTTGTGAAACTCATAACTGATTGATTACTTCGAACAAAGTCAATTAAATCAATCCTAATATATCATATTATCCTATAAAATTAGTTTAATTCATTAAAAGTTTCATATTATATTTATTTGGGTATTTATAATATCAATTATTTTAATTTTTCACTATTATAGTAATTACTGCATCATAATTGTGTCATAAATAAAATAAATTATTTAATGTCTAAAAATTATAAATAAAATATCATTATGTAGTAAATCATTTTATATTTCTAATTAATATTTATAATCTAAAATCCAACATATATAACCCTATGTAACAATTGTTTTTCTAAAAGATATATGCTTGTGTCATTTTTGTATTCATTTTAACTTAATTAAAATAAAGTGTCATTATCACTTACAAGTGGATCCATGGGGTCCCAAAATAGACCTAAAGATTCCCATGGTCGACCATGTATCAACCAATAGGGTTAAGACACGTTTTAGGGTAATTTAGTATTATTATAATATTATTTTTTAACCCTTATTTACCGGATTTACCCTTAACCATGGTAAATAAAATATTTACCGCAGTAATTATTCGAAATGTCTAAAAATAAAAGTTACCTATTTACACAATTTGAACATCCTGATTCCAAATATGGAATCCATTTTCCTAAATTCAAAACACAGAAGTGGCAGAAATTAATTTAAAATTAATTCCCGCTGTCAAAACAAAAAGCGTGTTTTTAAGAGATAATAACTATCAAAAGATTGACACTCGTTTATGTTCGGTTTAATTGTAAAATTATGTCCAATGACCAACATTATATTAAATGGTAAAAATATATTCTAAATATACTTTAAAACCACTCAAATTCATAATTTATCACTATTAATTATTTTGATTAAAAAAGTTGTTTTTAATTAAAACTTAGTAATTTTCACTATTCATCAAAATATGAAAGTTATCCGAAATGTACCAAAATTTCACCTTAGGCTAAATTCGATATTCCGAATCCAAAAATGAAGTCCATTTTCAAATATAAAATATATATAATTTCAAAAAGTAGGTATTACTATTCATAACGGCTAGTTTGATTAGTTATGGTGTGTTAGAACTCGGTGTTGCGTACAACACACGCTATCACATTATTCAAAGAGAAGCGTATCGTAGAAGCTTGGGATGTTTCATTTTAAATTTTTGATGTCCCCATTTAGTCAAAAAGTTTAAAATATAGTATCTAAAAAGGGTTCACTATTAAAATTTGGTAAAAGTGAAATACTGAAAATGAATTTGTTCTTACATTATGTTTAAGAAACTCATAATATGGATTCTAAAATTATAAGGATTATATAAAGTTTAAAATTTAGTTAACACTATTCATAACCTCTTTTGAACAGCTTGTTTGGTAAGTCATGGTGAGATTGAACTTGGTGTTGCGTGTAGTGAAAGTTATTGAATTATTTTGAAGAAGTAACACACTATAAAATCTTGGGGTGTTACAAAAACAATACTAAACATATATATCATGTGTAAACAACAAGAAAATTTGAAACTTAAATTATAAAGGCATGTACAGGGGATATCATACCTCAAATCCTTGGCGGAATGGAAACACACACCCAATATCACCATATGAGGGTTTATAAACCCTAAAACTATGACCAACAGACCCAAAAAAACAAAACCTCCATAAAAAATCATGTGATAATAGAACACTAGGTCTAGCATGACTAGGGGAGAAGAGAGAACCAATAAATAATGGAAGGAGGAGAAAGAGGGAAGAGAAAGGAGAAGGAATCTAACCTTGGAAACTAGAAAACTCTTCGTCTTCCCTTAGATCCACACCCTTAGAGGATGGGGAATGGATTGAAACTCCTTGGAGAGTCTCCATAGGTCTAAAAAAACCAGGGGAATAAGATTTTGGGGAAAAATTAATGAAATAATGATTTATGAATGAGAAAAATTAACTTTGAAAAATTTGGATGATTTGAGAAACATTGAATTTTTTTTCCTTAATCCGCGATTATGATGAGCTCCAAAGATGGAAAATGGAACATGAGGCTATTCCTAGGGTTCTTAGTCTCATGTGGAAGGTATAATCACCGAAAATTATTAAAAAATAAATATGATATAAAAGAAACAAATTAAAATTTTAAAACTGGAAATGGGTGAAAAATGTTTAAAAACAAATGAGTTATAAAAGAAACAAAATTTGTTTTTAAATATGGAAATGGGCTCACGGTTTGGACCAAATCATGAAGTAACCACCCTTTCTCAAAAAACTCCCAAACAAGAAATGGGGCACCCAAAGTATGATGATCGAACATATATAAAACTTCAAAACTCAACATTAATCTCACCCAAAACCCAAGAAAAGGATCAAGATTTCCAACGGATCAGATCAAAAAAAGACATGAAAAACCGAGTGTGACACCTTCTATAACTATCACGAACCGACCCTAATCAGAGCTCAAACCAAAACTACCCCAAGCTTGCCTCCATAGTCTAGGGGGTGGCGAACAGTGCTAAAAGGCATATCCTAAATGGGAGGCCTTTTCCTAAAGTACTTGTATGTACACACCCAACCATCTCAATGTAGAAGGGTAGATAAAAAATAGTAAAACGATGAAATAACTAGAAAGTAAACGAATAATGTAGAACCTCTAGGGTGCATAAGAGTACGACATTTTAAAATAAAAAGTAAAGAAAAAAATACATGTCCAACCAAAAAGATATCCCAACTTAATAAAACTGGGAAGTAAAATGGTGAGAGATCCTAACTCTTAATCTCTAAGCTTTGACCACCGTATGCTGTCCCAAAAACGGAGTATCCCTAAGCTCCTCTAAAGTAACTGCCAACCTATCCTTCATATTCATAAGATAAAATATGTGTTGCCAAAGACCATACAAGGGTGAGTGTAAACATACCTAGTAGGATTCCATGAAAGCTAAAAGGGGAGCAGTAAGATACAAAATTTGAATGGGAATACAGTAGATAATAAACACTGCACAACTCAAATGAAATTAAGGATGTAAGCACATCCAAACACAAGGGGATAAACATGGTATGTATGTGGAATACACGTCAAGTCTTTTCCACAAATAGTAAAAGAGTAACCTCATCCAACCATAGGGAGCTCAACATAGTGAGTAGGTGGACTACCCCACGCATCTCTGCAACCCATGGAAAGAGAGTAACCAAATCAAACAACATGGATATATATGTATATATATATATATTATTAAACCAAAGAAACCCAAATGAGAGATAAGGGGATATCCATATCACAACCCAGCCCAGTAAAAGAGTCTCCAAAAATTCCACAAGTCCATCAACGATGCCCAAAATCTTGCACATTTTCCTAATAGAAAGCATGCAAGTTAAACCTCACTTCACCATTATGCCGCACAGTCGACGAGCCACAATATCTAGGTAGAGGACCTATTATCTGACATAATAGGAGGGTTCCAATCAATGGATATATAGAGGACCCAAACCCTATTCCAATAGGAGTATCCTGAACTATTAGTCGATAGAGGATCCATGCCCTATCTAGTAGAAGAGTTCCACTCTAATAATCCACTACGACAAAAAAGCCATTTAGCGGCGATTTGGTTTTACATTTCGCGGCGGTTTAAACCGTAGCTAAATAGATTGGCAGCGGCTTTGAAAAACCGCCGCGAAATCGTGCGTCGGGAAACTATTCGCGGCGGTTTTTAAAACCGTCGCAGAACGTTTCACGACGGTTTTTATCTTTTTTTTAATTTTTTTTAATTATTTATTTATTTATTTATTTATTTTATTTACTTATTTGGTATTTTTTTTATTTATTTGGTATTTATTTTATTTATTTCGTATTACTTTATTTACTTTATTTATCCATGCATGCACATCCCATGAACATGCCCATGCCCATGCCCATGCCCATGCCCATGCCCATGCCCATGCAATATAAAGAAATAATGCATTTGGTGAGATTTGAACCCCTAACCTCTTGCATATTTTTCAAAGACTTTACCACTCCAGCAAGCTCGTCATGTGGTTAATAAACAGAATTTAATATACTTATATATATTAATTAAAAAAACAAATAATACACAAATAATAGATATAAACTCATAAATAATAAATAATAAATAATAAATAATAAATAATAAATAATAAATAATAAATAATAAAAAAATAAAAAAAATAAAAAATAAAAAAAATAAAAAAAAACAAAAAAAAAACAAAAAAAAAACTAATAAATAATAAATAATAAGTAATAAGTAATAAATAATAAATAATAAATAATAAATAATAAATAATAAATAATAAATAATAAACAATAAAAAATAAAAAATAAAAAATAAATAATAAACAATAAATAATAAACAATAAATAATAATAAATAAATAATAATAAATAATAAATAAATAATAATAAATAAATAATAATAAATAAATAATAATAAATAATAAATAATAAATAATAAATAATAAATAATAAATAATAAATAATAAATAATAAATAATAAATAATAATAAATAATAAATAAGAATAAATAATAAAAATAAATAAAAATAAATAATAAATAATAAATAATATTAAATATTAAATAATAATAAAAAATAAATAATAATAAACAATAAATAATAATAAACAAATAATAAATAATAAATAATAAATAATAAATAATAAATAATAAATAATAAATAATAAATAATAAATAATAAATAATAAATAATAAATAATCAATAATAAATAATAAATAATAAATAATAAATAATAAATAATAAATAATAAATAATAAGTAATAAATAATAAACAATAAACAATAAACAATAAATAATAAGTAATAAGTAATAAATAATAAATAATACATAACAAATAATATATAATATATTATAAATAATAATAAATAATAATAAATAATAAATACGAAATAAAAAAATATTTAATAATAAATATTAAGTAATAAATAACACACAATAAATAAAATATTATTATTAATAAATAATAAATAATAAATAATAAATAATAAATAATAAATAATAAATAATAAACAATAAATAATAAATAATAAATAATAAATAATAAATAATAAATAATAAATAATAAATAATAAATAATAAATAATAAATAATAAATAATAAATAATAAATAATAAATAAATAATAAATAATAAATAATAAATAATAAATAAATATAAATAATAAATAATAAGAAATAAATAATAAATAATAAATAATAAATAAATATAAATATAAATAATAAATATAAATAATAAATAATAAATAATAAATAATAAATAATAAATAATAAATAATAAATAATAAATAATAAATAATAAATAATAAATAATAAATAATAAATAAATATAAATAATAAAATATAAATAAATATAAATAATAAATAAATATAAATAAAAAATAAAAAATAAAAAATAATAAATAACCGGTAACAAATATTATTATTATTAATAATATTTTATTATTACTAATAATAAATAATAAATAATATATAATAAATAATAAAGAATAAATAAATATAAATAATAAATAAATATAAATAATAAATAAATATAAATAATAAATAATAAATAAATATAAATAATAAATAATATAAATAATAAATAATAAATAAATATAAATAATAAATAATAAATAAATATATATAATAAATAATAAATAATAAATAATAAATAACCAATAACAAATATTATTATTAATAATAATATTTTATTATTAGTAATAATAAATAATAAATAATAAATAATAAATAATAAATAAATATAAATAAAAAATAAATATAAATAATAAATAAATATAAATAAAAAATAAATATAAAAAATAAATAAATATAAAAAATAAATAAATATAAAAATAAATAAATATAAATAATAAAGAAATATAAATATAAATAATAAATAAATATAAATAATAAATAATAAATAATAAATAATAAATAACCAGTAATAAATAATAGATAATAAATAAATTATAGTATATTATAAATAATAAATAATAAATAATAAAGGAAACACATGAAAAAGTATGAAAAGACGTGATAAGGGATGAAAAATCATGAAAACGCATGAAAACAGATGGGGAAGCATATGAAGAATGAGGCATTAGAAAGAATGAGAACGCATGAAAACTCATGACAACTCTGGAAAACCCCTTAATAATTCAACATAATCATCATAATAACCCACAAAAAACCATTGATAAAGATAACAAGTCATGGAAACCCAAATAAACAGTAATAAATGGAGAAACTATTAAAACCTGTCAAAACGGTTTTAAAGTGACAAAAACATTGGACTCACATTAACAGAGATAACTTATGATCCGAGAGTCTGTTTTAGATCCGTGACCTATCAAATCAAAGATCTTGAAACGATATTCGACCTGATAGGTGAAAGAGTTCGAATGGACAGGCGGATCGGAAGTTACGATCATTTAAAAAAAAAGCTGACGGGGAACGGGTGCTAGAAACGAGGCATTGAAAAATATAACAAACCCGATACCCACTAAAAAGGCTATAACTTATGATCTAGAAGTGCATGTGGGCACCGTGACCAGTCAAACTGAATCTCATGGAACGATCTATGATCTGGCAGGTGGAGGAGTCCGAACTGACACACGGATCGAAAGTTAGGTCTGTTTGAAGACAAGTTCGACGGGACACTGGTGACGGAAATAGGGTTTTAGAGGCCTTTAGAGGGGTTTTGGGGGTTGAAAAACATGACAAAATCTTACTTTTATCAAATTGGTGCGTAGCTCTCTTCGTTGGCTTCGATTTGATATGTGGTAGAGCCCAAACGGACACCCAGAGCGAAAGTTATGGCCATTTGAAGTTATTGAACTTTTTTCAACTTTTTATAACTCTAATATCTTCCTCACCTTAGACCGTCTAACGGTTTTGATTACATGTGCCTCTAGATCTCTTCATGAGCTTCGATTTGACTGGTCATGGCACTCTAACGGACCCTCGGATCAAAAGTTATGGTCGTTTTAGTGATTTCGGGGTTTCTCGTGTTTTTTTTTATTTTTTTCCTTTCATTTCGCGGTGGTTTTACCCAAACCGCCGCTAATCCTCAAAAAATTTAATTTTTTTTAAAAAAATAGAAATTTTTTTTTTTTTAAGGCATTTCACGACGGTTTAAAAACCACCGTGAAATGGTGGCCCGAAACACATTTAGCGGCGATTTTTAAAACCACCTCGAAAGAACCGTCGCTAAACAACCATTTTCCTATAGTTATCGATAAAGGAAACATTAATTTCTTAGTAGGAGGGTTCCACTATAATGGTATATGATCCATGACCTGACTCCATAGGAGGGTTCCACTCTAGTAATCGATAGAGGACCCATTATATACCCAACAAGAGGGCTCCACTCTAATAGTCGATAGAGGACCCATGACTAGCCCACATGGAGGGTTTTACTCTGAAATATAGAGGACCCATGCCATTTCCCAACAAGAGTGTTCCAATCTAATAGGTAGATAGAGGAACCATGCCATGTGCCAATTAGAGGGTTCCACTCTCTGATGCTAGAGGACCCATTCCCTGATTCCTTAAGAGGTTTCCACTCTGATAGTAGATAGAGGACCCATGCCCAGCCCATTTGGAGGGTTCCACTATGAAATATGAGGATCCATACTCAGTCCCAGTAGGAGGGTTCCACTCCGAAATCCTATAGTGATCCGCATGATCATTGTCATCATTGAGCACCACCTAAATAAGCACCATGCCCGAAACATATCACATCATATCTCAAAAACAAAAAATGAGGACACCATTATGTTCTACATGGAAAATAATTCAGGACATGCTACTCATGGGCCAAAATCTGAGTTCAAATGAAGGATATATAAGAGATTGAAGTTTCCATAAAAAGAACCAAGGGGTATACGACATGTGAGGGGACCTGAATAACGTGTGGTCCCACTCCATTTCCTGGAAATTTCCCTTCTATCATACAACTCACTTTACATTTAGGGATACATGACATGTAGGGGGTCAACACAGCATGTACAAGACACTTGGGTCCCCATCCGTGTGTTTGTCCATGTTTGTTTACTTTAGTACACAATGTGATCCTGGCTATATATTCCCATACAAGGTCCTAGCCATGTTCTCTTACACATGGATCATCCACATGAGGAAGTGGTATATGGAGTTTAAGAGGGCTACACACTATTCCTTCCTTATAATTTTCCAAAACCCTAACTTCCATAGCATAGGGGCTACACACCACTTGTTCATCGAACTGCATAGCATGTAGTTGACTTTTTCACATAATCTCAGATCTATGCCCGCTTGTCCAAATTTGGTTTCACCCCTTCAAATTTTGCATCACCTTTGTTTAAAATTGTTGGATCTAACCATTCTTTGTCATTTCTATCCATTTGGTGGCAAGAAAATTGATTCATGTTTCTTTGCACGAAACCCATACAAAATGTCATCGTCCCACGAGCCTCCCATCGCTACTATCTTCAATTCATATTTTTAATCAAAACATCAATCACCAAAAACCCAAAAATCTTTTGTTTGCATCCCCAATTTTACATTATGATCATTTCACATGAAACTATCATGAATCTGAGGGTCCAATCGGGCTCGGTCCCATCTAGAAATGTTGAATCGCAACCTCGGGGTCCAACAATGATGAAAGTAAATAAATTAAGGGGGAAATTCATAAAGAAGGTTTATAAATAATTTTCAAGATTTGATGGACAATGATCAAGAATGAGTATATCTAGTGTTAGAAATGAAAGAATAATCAATTTAATTCGATACATGGGCACATGGAAGGTTTAATAATTGGTGCAGGTCATAAAAGGGATGATCCTGCTCACTCAATTTAATAAAAAAATATGTAAACCATGAATTGATGTGTCCTACATAGAGATTATATTGTTTTTAGTCAAAGAAGATTCTCACCAATGATTGGAAGAAGTTTTTGCATTTGGTATGTCCTAATCTACCCCGATCCAGAGTATCATCATCATCTGATGTGATTTCCAACATAAGAAGTAAGAACACTCTGGAATCCTCCCAGGGTTTATGCATCTAACCTTGGAGGATTTTATATAGTGGTGATTTTATATAAATAATCCTTTGTGTTAATTTAATGAATTAACTACATTAGTAATTTAATTAATCCACGAAACATACCACCAACAACTGGTTTATTTGAATGCCCCACACTAACTTATTTTAAGTCATTCCTAGGGTAAACATCATGTTTCAGACTCAAGCATGGTATCACATTTCAGATAGAATCTTTCATTTAAGAGTTATACCACTTTCTTTAAGAAACTACGTGCGTGTAATATAAAATATATTTAATATTTTTATAAAATGGATTCCAGGAAAACTGGCCCTCGGAATCATATAACATATCATTTCCTAGCACGAAATATATATATAGAAATATTTCAAATTCTTATAAGAGAAATACTAGGTCTCTACATCATTCCATCCTTCAATATTTTATTTCCCAAAAAGAAAAACTAAACAAACAACTTGAGATACTGAGCCCGTATCTGGCTCTCTTTCTCTTTGGATCTCCCCTACACATTCCCATACTTCAATAACACCCGAACTGAGGGGATGGTCCATCCAATTAGGGTACTCTCCTATTGATCCTTTATCTCCATCAAGTTCTCCACAGAAGTGTCTCTGTCCTCAATGTCCATCTCATCCCAGTCGATGACGTGCATAGGGTAATGCAAATATATCCTCAATTGCGACACGTAAAAGGTGTCATGCACCTTATCCAACTATGGGGGTAGAGCAAGGTAGTAAAAAACCTCACCAACCCTCTTCATGATTTTGAATAGCCCGATGAACCTTGGGGATATCTTGGCTCCCCAACCAAAACTTCTCAATCCTCATTGTGGGGAGACTCTCAGGAAAATGTGGTCTCTTGATTAAACTCCAACAGACTATGATTGAAATTTTTGTAATATTTCTGCCTTCTATGGGTCATCCTCATCTACTCATGAATGACTAGGACCTTCTCCACCATCACCTTCACTAACTTTGGACCCACAAGCGATGCCTCAATGATCTCTTTCCAGAACAAGGGTGACCTTCAGGGTTTCCCGTATAGGGCCTCAAAATGTTCCATACCTATAATAGATTGAAAGATATTTTTTTATACAAACTATTCCAAGTTAAAATTATCCTCTTAGCTTTGGAAAAAGTCTACCACACAATCCCTCACCATATCCTCCAACACCTAGATAGTGAACTCAGACTGACCATCTATTTGGTGGTGAAAGACTGTACTCATCCACATCTGGGTCCTAAATGACTCCTACATGAATCTCTACAACCATGAAGTGAAACATGAATCATGATTAGAGAAAATAGTTTAGGGAACCCCATGAATATAAACAATATCATGTATATACATCTTCCCCAAACTCTCTACCGAACTTTGAAACCTAATTGAAAGGAAGTGTGTTGACTTCATGAGTCAGTAAACTATCACCCAGATGGCATCATGGCCATTCGATATCTGTGAAATACATATCACAAAGTCTGTGGATATTTTATCCCAATTCTACTTCAAGATCTCAATGGGATGTAATAAACCTACCAAAACCTAGTGCTTAGCCTCCATTTGCTGACAAGTGAGGCAATGATAGACAAACTCAGCCATGCTCTGTCTCATGCTGGATCACCAAAACTAATGCTAAAGGTCCCTATACATATTTACCAAACCAATATATACATATAGGAAATAAGTGTGGAACTCTCTCTTTACCTCATCCCATATCATTACTGGGACCATCGTTCATCCCTAGAAAATGATAATGTGATTCCCTACTTCAGAGTATCCATCCAGTGAATCCCTTATGGATATTTTTTCATGAAATAACTCACAATTTATGTTTCCTAGTTGGGACTCTCTGACACACTTGAGAAGAGGAGTCAAAACCATCGATTGAAGAAAAATATGTACCCTCATGCTGTACCAGGGTTAGCTACAAGGAAGCCAACTGCTCAGAAGTCTCCTGCACCAAGAAAGCCTAGGACTTCCTATTAAGGAAAGCTACTACCACATTTCTATTTCCTGAAGTATATACTATCTCAAAGTCATAGTCATGTAGTAACCTTATCTAGTGCCACTCTCTTAGGTTCAAGTCTTTCTATGTGAAGACGTATCCAAGGCTCTAAAGGCCTATGTAAAGAACAAAGCTCTCTCCTAGAATATAGCACCCCCACACCCTAAAGGTGAAGACTAATACTATAATCATTAAGTCATGAGTCACATAGTTCTTCTCATGAGTTCTCAACTTCCTCGATCCATATGCGATTAATTCCTGCCACTATGTCAACACACAGCTGAGCCCAGCTCTCGAGACATCAAAATACACTATGTACTCCATGCCCTCCTCTGGTAGTCTCATCACAGGAGCACTGGTCTGCCTCTGCCTCAACTCATCAAAGGCTCTCTGGCACTACTCAGTCTAGGTAAACAACTACCCTTTCCATATTATGGAAGTCAAAGGGGATGAAGTCCTAGACTAGTCTTCTATAAACCTCAAGTAGTATCCCACCATGAAAAGAAATCTTCACACCTCTATCATGTTCTTGAGTGGTTCCCAAGGAAGAAATGCATTGATATTTTCTAGGTCCATGGCTAAACCATACTCAGAAATGACATGCCTTAGAAAGTGAACCTCATGAATCTAGAACTGACACTACAATACTTTACTATAAATCTAGTGATCCTAAAGCAAATCTAATACAATCCCCAAGTGATCTACATGCCCATACTCTAATTCAGAGTTGATGAATATCTAATCAATGAAGGAAACCAAAAAATGGTCTATGTAAGGATATAATATCTGGTTAAAAAAAATCCATAAACATAGTGGGGGAATTCATCACAATGAAGAGTATCACCAGAAACTCATAGTGTCCATAGAAACATTGGAATGCCAGTTTTGAAATATTAGCCTCATGAACCCTCAACTAGTGGTAGTCATACCTAAGATCGATATTCTAGAACCACATCACACCTAGAAACTATTCAAATAGGTCTTCAATACTTTACATAGGGTACTTGTTCTTTATCATGGCTTGATTCATACAAAGATAATTCACTCAAATCCATAAGCTCCTATCCTCCTTCACGAACAACACTAGATTTACCTAGGGGGAACACTGGGTCTGATAAATCCATTCTCTAAAAGGTCCTATAACTACAACCACAACTCCTAGAGCTTTATAGGGTCCATATGATATGATGCAAAATATATCAGAGCTTTCCTGAGATGCAAGTTGATAAAAAACTCAATATCCCACCTCAGAGGTAGTCTTAGAATGTCCTCAAGGAATAAATCCATACAATACTCCACGATTGAAGGAATACACATTCTTGAAGTTCCTACTACACCTAAGGATATATTCACCAACTGATGGGTTATGGGATTCAATATTCTTCTTACATCATTCACTCCCCTAATATGAGATCTCTCTCACCCAAAAAGGTGAATATCATCCTGTCATTACTAAGGAATAAGACTAATCTACGGTGACAATAAATATGGGCCTGGAACATGGACAACTAATCCATATCAAAGATGATATAATAGGGTTACATCATGATGAACAAATGGTTGCATGTGAACCTCACTCCACTAAGTGATAACTCACACTTTCGGTAGATAAAATATGCAAAAGAAGCATTCTATATATGAACCTCAAGATGAAGCTGCTGAGATAGCATCTTAAATGGGAGATCTAGCTCTCAAACTAAGAGTATAGAGATGAAATAATGACTAAAAAATATGTCTACTAATACTAAAGTAAGATTGAAAAATACATATATCAAACCTCTAATAATATCGTGTATTATAGGGTCATAAACCTCTAAATCCAACAACTATTCACGACCTAGATTGCTAACTCCTGGAGTATAATGTGAGATTCCTACTTATGGTGTTGGAAAGATATCATATCATATTACACCTCCCACAACTACTCCTACCACTCTTCTATCTTCGCCTCCTTGGGGGCCACCCTTCCCTCACCCGGGTGATCCCGAATCACAACACTTCCTCTTCTATGTTGGTCCGTCAGCTACCTAGATATGTTCCTCAAAATGTCTAGTCAAGAATTCATGTGTAATGTGACCTCTCCCATCACAAGAAGAACACTTCCCCTCTCTATGATTCATTGGTCCTCTGTGTTGTCTCTATGATGCATGACCACACGTCAAATTATGATCATAATAGGATCTCCTATGATAGGATCCCGCTGACTGGAGCCTATTAGATGCTATAAACAACTCAGCTCTGTGATGAACACCACCTGCTTCAGCTTCCTAGAGTACCACAAACATGAAAATCTCTATCACTAGTCCCAGAAGTCGGGCCATGAGAGTGTAAAATCATCATGCATCTGAGTAACAAGACTCCACCAATTACCATATGCTTCTTGGAAAAGAATAGATTCTAGTGAAACCACCTGATCCATCAGTTTCTAGATTATCCTGAAGATATAGACCACCAAATCTAGCCAATACTACGCTGCCTAGGGATCTGGCGCACCACGAAACCTTAGTGGCCTCTGGCACTAGAACTTGTGAAGTGCCCTAAGCCCATATACATACTCAACTTTCTATGATGGGATGATTTTCTGATTGATAGGTGGTGGTGCTACTACCTTTACACTTGGAGTAATACGTTTTTGGGATGGACTATGAACTGAGGCCTGATTGCTCATCTGATCTTCATCGTGATTTGAAACTAGTATCCTGGATGGTTTTCATTACGAAGTAATATTGAATATTTAATCATGACATACCATATTTAGATGATCACACACACACACATAAAAATAAGAAGTTGATTCAAGTAGAAAAATAAAAGACTCAATCCTATATGATGCATGTACCACTGATCCCTAAAACCAATGTCTCAGTGTGCCGAGTCGACGAGCAGGTAGTTGAGGTCCTGGTGAATAGATACGTCAGCCACCTATACCATCACTAGATTCCCTAGACCGAGAGCCACACTTGAGAAAATTTGATAATATTTCCCTAATCCCAACCAAATACCCATAAGGGGACTACTATAAACATAATACCAAGGATCGAACCACCTTTGATACCAATATGTCATGACCTGACCCTAATCGGGGATCGAGCCGCTAATACTCCATGCTCGCTTCTATAGGCCTGGGGGTGGAGACCAGTGTCGGAAGACATATACTGAATGATAGGTCTTTTCCTAAATTACCTATATGCAGAAAATCGGCTATATCAATGCATAAGTGCAGATGAATAGTAATAAAAAGATGAAATGACTAAAAAGTAAACCAAGCATGAAAAAACACTAAGGTGTATAAGAGTATGAAAGTGTAAACTGAAAAGTAAAGAGAAAATATACACACCAAATTAGAAATATGTCCCAATATAAAAAACTAGAAATTAAAACTCTGAGAGAGCCTAGATCCTGATCTCCAATCTACGAACACCATATGCAATCCCAAGAACCCAGTATCCCTAAGTTCCTCTGAATTCACCACCAACCCTATCTGTCGTCTACATAAGACATGAGATGTGTGGGAAAATCCCATGTAGTGGTGAGTATAAACATACCCATTAGGACAACCCAAAATATGAAAGGTGAGTAGAAAAAGAGACAATAGGAATGGTAAGACAATAGACAGTAAATAGTGAATAGATCAACCCAAAGCAACGAAGTAAACTCATCCAAACAAAAGGGGATCAATACGGTCTGTAAATAGACTACATATCAAGTATTTTACAACCATAGTAGGATAATAACCTCATCCAACCATAGTGGTATCAACAAGGAGAGTAGTTGGAATACCCCACACATCCCTACAACCCATGGAAAGAGAGTAACTAAATCAAACAATATAGACACACACACACACACATGCTCAAACCAAAGAAACCCAAATGTGAGATAAGGGGATCTCTATCTCACAACACAGATCAAGAAAAGAGTCACCAAATGTTACATAACTTCATCAATGATTCCCAAAATCTCAAGTGTTTTCCCAACATAAAACATCTAAGACAAGCCTCACCTCACCACTATGATGCATTGTTGAGGGGCCAAAATCACTAGGTTGAGGACCCATTCCTTGGCACAATAGGAGGATTCCATTTAGTAGATAGATAGAGGAACCATGCCCTATTCCAACAAGAGGATTCAAATCTATTAATCGATAAAGGACCCACACCCTACCCACTAGGGGGTTTCACTCTAATAGTTTATAGAGGACCCATGACCTACCCAATAAAATTGATTCCCGTTGCTTCACATGAAACCTGCACAAACGACCATCATCTCGTGTGTCTACAGTCACCACTATCTCCAATTCAGATTTCAAATAAAAAAATCGATCACCCTCAACCCACAAAACCTTTGTTTCCATCCCTTATATTACATTCCAATCATTACACGCAAAACCATCACGAATCTGGGGGTCCAATCAGGCTCAGTCTTACCCGATAATATTGAATCATGGCCCCGATGTCCAACAATGATGAACATGAAGCAATTGACGGGTAAATTCATAAAAAAAATGTTTATTGATCATTTCCAAGCATTCTTATACAAAAATAAAGAATTGGGATATCTGGGGTTAGAAATTAAAGAATAATCAATTTAATTCGATACATGGGATCATGAAAGGTTCATCAGTTGGTTAATATCCTAAAATAGATGATCCTGATCAATCAATTTAATCAAAAAGGGAATAAACCACAAATTTATGAGTCCTAAATGGATATTGGATAATTTTTCATTAAATAAAATGATTTCCAATGATTTGAGGAAGTCTTTTCATTCCTTGCATACTGATTTACCCTGATCTAGAGTCTCATCATCGTCTGATGTGATTTTCCAATGGAAGGAGGAAGAACTCTCTAGAATCATATCTAGGTTTATGTGTCCAACCCTAGAGTATTTTACATAGTGGTGATTTTATTGATGTAATCAGATGCATTAATTTAATGAATTAATTAAATTAATAATTTAATTATTCCAGCAAATGTACCTCCAATTATTGGCTTATCTGAATGCCCCATACTGACTTATTTTAACTCATTCATAGGGTAAACATCACGTTATGGACTCAACTATGGTATCAAATTTTTAATATGAGATTTTGTTTAATATTTTACTTATTTTCTTTAAGAAACTGCACACATGTAATGAAAAATATATTTAATATTTTTATAAAATTTTTTCTA
The DNA here is from genome assembly GCA_963277665.1 of Viscum album. Lineage (NCBI taxonomy): Eukaryota > Viridiplantae > Streptophyta > Magnoliopsida > Santalales > Viscaceae > Viscum > Viscum album. Next base: position 46,516,827 of record OY728143.1, on the reverse strand, counting down.
GGAACATCAGGCCTCGCAATCAAAAGACGTCTTAGTACCTATCTATGAATATATATATAGAAATATTTCAAAGTATTATAAGGAAAAAAATGCTTCTCTACCATAACTTGCATTGAAACTTGTCAAATATATGACTTTCCAGAAAAACATTTGACATGATTGAGACAATTTTTATTATTAAGTCCTTATCCTTGAGAAAACCTTTTACATAAATCCTTTTTATCCTATAACAACCATAAATTATCTCACTAGGAAGGATCCACATTAAAAACCATTTATATTCATTCCTACCTTTCTCTATTTATATTTCATGATATTCTAAAGTTTAAGTGTGGGAGTGATGGAAGTTTTGGAAGAAGGGATGCATTACGTTGTAAGGAAAAAGTGTGAGGATGATATTTTGGGTATTGGTAAAGTTCATGTTAAATTATTGTACATATATTTATTTCCATTTTTGAAATAAAATAATATACATATAAAAAGAAAATAAATTGAAAAAATGAATGAGTTTTGTTTTTGGAAAATAAAAAATAACCATTACCTGACTGATAATTTTATTACATGGGGTTGGGTGGTGGATGTGATATTTTTTCCAAGAATAAATTTAAAAAAAGTTAAAAAAAATAAGGAAAAGTAAATAGAGAAAAAAATTCAAGAAGGTGAAATTATTGCAATATAGTTACATTGTTCATGACCTTACTTTGTGTTTTGGGAGGTAAGAGTTGTCATTTTACAAAGGATATTTTCAGTAAACATTTCTTTTGACAACATGTAGTACGATTTAGTGATAAAAAATCCTTTTTTATCATTAATATTTTGAACATAAATCCCTACCAACCTTATGACCCATATTCATCAAGTGCCATATTTGAAAATCCCTCATGATTTTATTTGAATTTTGTCTTTTTTAGGTGGATAATATAGATCCATTGCAAGATTATGGAAAAAGAGAATGTACTCATGGTAAGAGCATAAATCTACTTGAATTTTTATCATGAGTGATTAGAGAAAATAATCCATTGTTATGTAAATCATGATCTGGAATTCTTCATAAATAATGAATTATGATATATGAATGAATGAAACGGAAAGACCCACTATTTTTTAAAGGAAAATTTTGAAATACTCTGATTTATTATTCTCTTTGAAGAGTGTGAAGTTTAATTGATTCTTTATATGAAACTTGAGAGGTTAATCCCGCATTATTAATAAATTTATTTAATTTATTTTGAATTTTCATATTTATAACACTGTGTTCCTCTTTAAATTATGTTGGGATTTCATGCTTGAGGACAATGCAGTTCTAAGTATTGGGGAATTGATAGAACCATTTTTTCATGTATATTTGAAAATAAAATGATTTTTTTTAAATTTTATGATTAAACTATTAAACCTTTTATTGTTTTTATGTTTTATGGAAGGTTACAGAGTTTGATTGAAAACAAGATTAAAAGTGAATAATTCTGGATAAAAATAATGCCCCATGATGTACCATAGGTGAAAGACCAACCACAAGGATTCAAAGTGAAGAACCAAGATAAAAAAGGAATGAACCTACTATAAAACACTAATTTTTATTTTAAATATGCAATTTATGATGTAAAAATGAAGGATTTTTATGGCGTGGCAATTTTAAGTCATACAAAAACTTATAAGGAGCATGAAACTATGCATCACAATGAGACACACATATGTCACACCATGATGCTCCTTCAATGTTTTCAAGTTGTAAAAATAAATCCATAAAATATTTTTTGGGTTTTTCCTTGAGGATTTTACACCATAAAACCACCTTTTATGATGTAAAAGTGATGGTTTGGACCAAAAAACATCCAGTTTTGATGAATTTAATGCTCAGAAACCTTTTAATGACACCTTGGTAGAACAAAATAACTTTTTAAACATTTATTGGGAATTTATGATTCCATAAGGATGTGACCTATTATTATTATAAATAGAGTACCTTGGGGATCATAAAGAGGATCGATCAGTGAGGGGAAGCTCTGGATAACGGCCTGCTGCTGTTTCTTTATTTTTCCTTTTTCCTTATTTTTTTATTTTATTTCATTCTTGTGATGCCTACTTTATATAGAATCAACTTGATTAACCCATACATGGAGGGGTAGTTCTTATGAGTGATCAGGAAAGAGGAATCTGAACCTATTTTTCAATGTTTGAGTTTGTATGCTTGAATTAAATAAAATCATTTTTTTCTTCTTCAATCTAGTTTCAATTATTATTTCAGATTTCAATATAAAAATTTATTGTGTTAGGGATATAATATATTAAATTCAATTTACCTGGTTGATGAACCATATATTTCTCCACCCAATTATAGTTTGTAAGTTGGAACTATTGGTTATTAGGGAAAAAATACCTGATTGGGGATTTCCCTAATTAATCAAGAGGACCTATAGTAACAACGAACACATAAAAAAGAGTGTAGATTGATTTGATATATCAATTATGGATATCCTCACCAATCACCATCTATCCAAGGGATAAAGAAGAATTGATCAAGGAATATCTCTCTTACCATCTAGTTGTAGAAGAACTGGTAAAATTGGAAACCATGATAAAATTACACTAGGTTTATACAAGCCCATCTTGGTCACCATTTTTAATCTATTTTTTAAAATCAATTAACTAATATTCTTTCTAAATTATTAATTTCATAACCCAAATCAAAAATCAATTTTCCTAAAAACATATAAAAGAAGTGACAAACTGTTTTGTGCACACTCTTTTTTTAGAGACTACATAGGGTTAATTATTTTACTATACTTATGTAATAAAAATTATTTTTCCAAACCCAACCATGAGGAATGTTTCATGTAGTTATGATGAACACACACCACGTATTCCACCCAGTGTGGTGCCTAGGGTTTACAAATTGAGTTAAATATCAAACACTTTGTGATTTTCTCACATGTTGTGCGACCCTTACCCATTTGGATCAACGTGTATAGGGAGTATACACACAAGAATCCATGTAGGGTTACACACTGCGTGTGCCAGGTCACATTCCATATAACCCTTGGCAAATAGATTGGCGTGTATAGGGAACACACACCTAGGAGGCCATGTGACCCCATACACCTTGTTTATCTGGGTACACACCGTGTACTTTAGAACTTATATGGGCTTGGGAAGATGACACATGTCGAGAGACGAACCATACCTTACTTTCTATGTGATGTGGAGTACACCCTACGTACTTTAGAAAAGTACTTGGACATGGCTAGTGTTTATAGGCACACCCTTAGTACACGAGCATGTGATAGAGTACACCGGTTAGACTAGATGGAATCCCGAGTGCCTACCCAACCTCTACATGTCGTGTACCCATAGTGAACACACTAAATATTTAGAGAAAGACATGTTGTATGAGACTAAGTGACATAGGGAGTGACATACTCATAGAGACATTCCATGTACCCCTTGGGAAATGTTGTGTACTACTTCAAGGGAGATTTATAGCCTTTTTTCTCTTCATAAAAACTTTGGTATGGTATTGGGTGAGTTTCCATGGATTGTTTCAGTGTGGTTTCATTCCATTGGTCCTTCTCTATGAGGGTGAAGTAAGGTCTCATTTACTAAGAATAGGAGGTGATCCCCTATATGGTATTAGTCTAGGATAGAGTTACAGAATCCTTCAATGTGGCCCATTGTGTGATCCTCTATCATTTATTCTTACCTTTGTGTGGTTTTGGGAATAATCATGACCAACATACATGGGTGTATGATACCTTAATTTGAGAGTTATTCTAGGTAGGGTTCAGTATGCCCTAGAGGCCTTGGGTGAGATCCCCTATATGTGTGTTGAGATCTTTTTATTTCTAGTGATTAATTATTTATGGATAGGTATGATGAGAATGAATTCTTAGATGGGATCCATTAGTGTTATTAGACTCGTGGAGTGAGTTCTCTCAAACAAGTGTTACTTATGAGCCTCTAGTAGAATATTAGGATAGAAGTGAGAACATGACCCCACCTTGAGACTTAGTTTCTATCTTTATCATATCTAGGTTTTTGTTATATATTGTAATGTCTCATATTCTGATTAAAATTACTTCATGGTGATGATATGACTACTCTCTTTGATTCTTTATGTTTGTGGATTTCAGTATGTCCTATTGGGTATGTTTATACTCACCCCTGCATGGGTTTTTCTTGCATATGTCATGTATTATGAAGATTAAAAGAATTTTTTTGGAGTCCAAGGAATACTGAGAGTAGGTGTAGTTTAGTTGGATCTTAGTTATTCAAGATGTACATCAAATGGATCCAAGAGTTTCTTTTGGGTAGCTACCATTGTGATTTCAGCATGTAAAATTATTTTGAAGTTTTGGATGGATTGTATTTGGAAATTTTCTTTTGTTGTACTACTTTTTATACTATTATGTGTATAGATTTTATTATACATTTAAAATACGAGTTGTTAACCTTTCTACATTACACTGGGTTATAGATATGTGTATGTGTGTCAAGTTACTTTAAGATAAGGCCTCCCATGTGTGTTATATGCCTACTCGGTGCTAGACGCCAATCCCTGACCTATTGGAGGTGATCTTGGGGTGTCATCACCAGCTTAACATCAACCAAGTGGTCCCTGGTGGGTCTGGTCATTATAGAGTGGTCTCATATTATGCCATCTTAGTACTAGATTTTATAGATTTTCTAACTGTGAGTCTTGGTTTGGGAAATAGGTAAATAATGTTAATGTGTCTCAAGTTCAGATTTCATGGAAGAAAACCCAATGTTAGTGCATTGGTCAATGTATCCATACACCAGTACTCTAATAACCTTATTTTTGACTCAAAACATGTTGGTTCTAGTTATATGGAAAACATTTGTACATGCATTATATAAGAATGGGTTGTGGTTTACATGTCCTTCTTGAGTCAGATCCCCAGATATTATCTTTTGACCATGGTGTGTCTCAGTTATTACCGGATGACTCCATGATGAAAACCAGCTAGGATTTTGTAGCGGGATCATGGTTATGATTGTCTTGGAAATGAGGCTTTAGTTTTTGGACCTGTTTAGAAGTAAATTCATCTAGTTGTATTTTAAGTGATGTATCCACTTGTTTAGAAGCATGTTGATCCACCTCTAGAGGTTCAGGTGGATGCTCCCCCATCAAATTGAGCAGCAGTTAGTTATGGCGGTACCAAAAGAAGGCACACTTGTGTTGAGTGTTCTTTTTTAGTTTCATAGATAGAGATCTCCCAAGATTATTGGTGATATAGACCCCCTTCTCAGGTAGTAGAGGACTGTAATGAGCCTAAGTTGTGAAAGTCCCACTTGGATAGGACCCCTCATGATGGCATCCCTAGAAGAGAGACTTCTCTAATTATGGGGAATTGGTTGAGACTTGTGTTATTTATGTTTAATGTGGCATAAAAAAATTAATAAAGATGGAAAATTACCACACCAAGATATATTATTATGATACGATTTAAAATCATACAGGTGGGTCAGTGATACTCAAAGTAGATAGAGTCGATGTTTGGAAGATGATTTCTTTTAAATTGTATTTTTGAAGTCATTTTGATGAGATAAGTTTTCAAAATAATCCTTGGTTTTGGAGAACATGAGGTCAAGGGAAAGGAGAGCTTCAAGAGGTAGGAGCTTGTAACCTGGATGCTTCGAGTGTAGCTCAAGAAGTGACATGTTTCATATATTCTATAGCTATAGTTTTTTACATAGTAATAATCCGTGTTTTCATGAATATATTCCTTGTTCAAGACCTTTAAATACAAATGGATCATTTTTTATCTTGACCCTTGTGTTAAGAGAATAATGTAGAGAGGATCAATGATCACACATTTCTATCTATAGTGTGACCAAACTATGGTAGGAGAGATAGCCTCATATGAAATCTTTTCATAGTATCAGTGGGACATTATAATGTTTACATCATTATAGAATGGATGCCTACTGTCTATGATGAGTTGGCTATTATGAAGTGAGGGTTGTAGTGTACCTGAGTGAGTGGGATATAATTTTACTTCTTTGGTGAGAAGGAATCCTAGGTAGAGCAGGATGATATTGTGTGTAAGAGGATATTATATATTTATTAACAATTGAATAGTATGACCCTTGGAGTAGTGAATGAAATGATCTTTTCGTACCTATGATGTTGGAGGAATATGAGGAATTATTTCTTGAGGATGTTCCATAATTACCTTACCTGAGGATGTTCCATGATTACCTCCACATTGTTCATCTAGAAGTAATATGAGAGATTGATGTTAGATGTGGAATAAATTCATCTAAACTAGGTGATTGTTGGGAAAAAGTGTCCACCCCTAATAATCAATGACTTCTTCGACTAGTGGTTATGAGCGAAGTGGTTCTTAGAGTTTGACCCCAGGATGGGTTATCACCAGTTCCAAGTGCGATAAGAGGATATATCCAGGGTGGATTCCTAGATCTTATATGGTTTCTTTTAGTTCTTGGTGATACCTTTCAGTGTGTTGAACTCCCCGATAGTGTTTGTGGGAATACAGACCTGATCCTTCAACCCTTTTTGGATTGGTTCATGGTAGTCTCCTTTAATAGAATCCTAGTTTACTTGGAATATGAGGAGGATCATGTGATACACTTGCAGATGGATCTGAACATACTCTAATAGAACTATATTTATGGGTATCTCTCAAAGTTTTAGTTCAAGATTCAATAGGTCCACTTCGTGGGATGTGTATTTTCAGACATGGGAAATTCTAGCTTTAGAGATACCTGAGATCAAGGTAGTGGTAATAGAGGCTCTCAATGAGGTTTTCCATTCAATATTATTAAGAAATGTGGTGGATTATTTAACCTCTTTATAGTTGAACCTCAAGGACGAGGATGGTGTAGTGTACCTCCAGTCGATAGTTGTTTCCCCTCCACTTATTCAATTTGTTAGGAAAGAACAACTTTGGGATATCAATTGTGAGATCTTTCATGAATATATATCCACTGAACATGTTCTTGATGGATTTTTTGAAGGTAGGGAGCACATTATCCTTGTTCGAGGATAAAAAATGACACTAGTCATGCTGTGAGAGGAAGTACTTATGAGGTTTTGTGATTTCCATTAATAGTACATTAATGAGAGGTGAGGATGTAATAGGATCCTTTGGATACTGGTTGGGTATCCAAGGATGTAGTAGTGTTTTTTTGAGTTTATATCTTGATATATCACTTTCTAATAGGTGGAGGCTAAGGTTCCTTGATGTAGGTGGTAATGGGGTGGTATCTTTATGGTTCTTGTGATGGGGATTCCATGATCAACGAGAGGTCACAATGCTATATGAGTGATCATAGATCGACTCACCAAGTTTTTCCACTTCCTAACCACCAGAGATAAGATCTTAAGGGAGAGATTGGGATGCCTCTTCATGCATGAGGTAGTTTGGATTTATGGTGTTCCATCAACAATTGATTCATACTATTATTCTCACTTCACAACATGATTTTGGAGAGGATACATGATGCCTTGGTACTCGATGGAATATAAGCATAGTTTTTCTACCCCCGAACAAATGGTTGTGAAAATCGGACCGTTCAGGTTTTGGATAACATGCTTTAGGTTTTCATGTTAGTTTTGTCTATATTAAGGAGGATAATATACCATCATTGGAGTTTTCCTATCATAACATTTACCAATATATTAAAATTTGAATCATAATCCCCATGAAATTCATTCATAAACAATCATGATTAAAAATATGATTGAAATGTAAATTCCTTACCACTTTGGTAACTTTTGAATAATAGGCCCCATGAAATAAATAACCTTATATGGATATATAAATCCATAAAATTTTTATAATAATCACTATACAATATATTCATGGGTAGTATATACACCAGATAAAAGAAACAAGTGGTGAATATGGCATGTGCCTCACATAAATAGAAGTGAGATGAAAATCCCTTACCTTAGGTCTGAATTCCTTCACACATGTTCAAACACCTAAATAATAAATATAGGGTTATTATACATCTATTAAAAAACCACCCTCATATATATTTTAATATCCCAAACCCAGTTCACTCAAAGTAACCAAACCTAGTTGGACACATGGCCCCAAGCGTGCCTCCCTATACGCCATAGGCTAGTGACTTGTAGCGAGGGTTTATGATGGTCTCTTGGGAAGAATATACCCTCTTGGTTAGAGTAGATCATAGAGGTAGATAATAGATAAATAATAGGAATTAAGATACATAATAGAAGAATCATAACATCCAGAATAATAACAGTCAACAAGACAACATCACACATGATAAAAAATCCATATACATTAACATATACAAAATGATGATAAGGTCATGCTGTACAAAAATGGAAAATATACAGGATACAGTGCAACATGAATATACAATATTCTATACAAAAATAGACAATTGATCAAAATCTATCTCCTATAGGATCACAAGCATAAGATCAGACCTCTTCTCCCACACTCTATCCTAGTATATAAAATCAAGAATCCATAGCATGCCACTTTCCATTGTCCCTACCTTCATCCATAAAGTTTTTATAGTTACTAATCAGTGTCATATATATGGTGTGAGATATAATTAGTAGTCCACCATAAATGTTTTCTATAAAAAATCTATACCATGCATATAAGCTGTAATAATGCGAAGGTATAGAAAGATAAAGCTATAATGATAAAGTAATGCAATCCAATCTATAAGTACATGCTATGAAAAGTAGTCTATAAATGAAAACGAACTATATAAAAGAGTAAATAATCATATATGACATATAATGGGTTTATATGTACCAAATCTATGAGGAATAGGACCTAAGACCATTGACCAAGGCATCCTCTTTGAGTCCACAAATCTCATCCATAGAAAACTTGGTATAATGTAAAACTACATGGGCCAGGACCCAAAGCCATTGACCAGGGTGTCCTCTTCGAGTACATGGATATCATCTATAACAAAATAGATATATAATTGTGAGGATCCCAAGGATTAAATCCAAGGTGGTCTAAGAAAGCTGAAATCAAGGTAGTAATTCAAGGAATCCAATGTAAAGAATCATTGCTGCCATACCATGATTTCGGTACCATACCAAAGTATCCATTATTAAAAATTTTATATAAGGGATTAAGAGGAAATTTTAGTGTCCATTCCCTTTATCAATTTAATTCATCACAATTATTTCATTAGTTAATTCACTTCCAAGTGATAAAGGAAGGGGAAATGTAAATATCCATGCTACATCACCAGCTATTTATATTAGTGTTCATAAGCCAAGAGATCATCTATATCATTCATAATTTCCATTTATTAAATTTCATTATCCCTTTAATTTATAAATTATAAGGTTCCAAAAATAGTATTTAACCTTTAAAATTACCTTTTTAAACATATACAACTTCCAATCATGGGTGGAAATCTCATCACACCCAAAGGGGTGGAATAATCATAGGAATCCAAATGAACCCTCCTTAAGTAGTGGTTCATGATGAGGTTAGTAACCTATAACCATTTCATGAGGCTATAAAATATAAAAACATGTTTTAAAACATTCAATTTAAGGTATTAATCATTTTAAAAGAAACAAACTAAGGGTCTGGTGTATGGAACTTTGAAAAAGGCTATAAATATCAATAATTTAAGGTGAAAGGTATAAAACACCTACCTTAGACATGTAACAAACTCTTTTTCTACTATTGGCCTCTAAGTTGGGATAACATAGAAGAAATCAGAGAGATATAAAAATAACTTTAAAATATGGTATATTAGCTCACAAGAATTTAGAATTCTATATACTGAGATAAACTGAGAAAGATAGGAATAGGATTGAAGAGATTATCAAGAAAGATCAAATGTGAGGAATGTTGATAGAATTAGACAACAGATGAAGGGGGTAGCTTAATGCCCAGGTTGGATTCTAAAGGAGATATTCAATGTGAGGGAGGGATGATATGCCTGATGTGGGAGGATAAAATAAATAAGGAAGTTTAATAGAATAAGGGGTAAAATAAAAAAAACCCTTTTTAAAGGAAAAATAGTTTAGCTGCATGATTGAACAAACCATGTGCCAAACATACACCAGTACTGTACCATGGTGCACCCCCTCACATAGGCTAGGCATATAGTTTGAAAAATAATTTGTAGCCCATGTATATCCTATAAAATTTTATGCAGCACCCTCACATGGTCATACATATCCCTTTCATAGGTTGATAAAACATGCATCAACCTTACATGACCAAAAATGTTGAGGTGTACAGTTAGCACTAACCATGTGCTAAATGTGTGCCTCATATTTTTCTCCCAAAAACTGGACCCTTGAGCTTCGAACAATCCCCAGACACTCTCGAAACCTTCATTAACTTTTAAAAACTTTTATTGGAGTAAAAAAAGTGGTTTAAACCAAAAATTAAAGAGTTCATAACTCTATAAAAATCCAGGATGTTACAACTTCCCCTCCATAAAATAACTCATCTTCAAGTTTCCCTTTTAAGGTTGGAAAACATTATCTAAGAAAGGCTCTGGCCGTTGAGGACATACATTGGCCTTTGACTCCTAGATATCATATTACAAATGGCTGTTATACCATAACACCCATACTAGAGGAACTAACCTTTCTCAAAGAGACTTCATGATTCAATCAACTATACGAAATAGATACTCCTTAAAAGAAGCATCAATATCCAACTCAACCTCATTAGGATAAAAAATATGATACAGATCTAAATGATAATAGTGAAGATATAAAACATTGAAGATGTCATGCATAGAATAGTACCTATGAGGTAACTATTACTAATAGGATACCGACCCGACTCTCTCTAAGATCACAAATGGGTCCAATCAACCTAGTAGAAAACTTTCCTTTCTACCTAAATCATTGATTACCCAGTCTAGATGAAACATTCAAGAATACCTGATACCCAAATTTGAACTCTAGAGGTCATCTATAATAACTAATATAAGACTTCTTCCCAGACGAATCTATATATATTAACTTAGTAATAATTTGTACCTACTCCAAAGTCTCCTGAATGAGATGAGGTCTCAGCTGCACTACCTCTCCTGCCTATAAATAGGATAAGAGTGAACAAAATGACCTACCATATAAGACCTCATAAGGATTAATTTTCAAAGTAGTTTGGAAGATGTTATTATAAGAAAATTTAGTAAGAGGTAGGTGTTTCTCCTATGAACCTCTAAAACCAATGACACATGATGAGAGAATGTCCACTAACACCCATATTTCCTGCTCATACTATCCATCGATCTGTGGATGATAGGCTATACTCAGAAGTAACTATGAACCTGGTGCCTTCTATAACCCATTCCAGAGCTATGATGTGAAATGAGTATACCTATCTTATACAATATTACATGAAACTATTCCAAGGAATATGATATCCTTAACATATATCATCACTAACTCATCCAATTAATATTTCTCTCAAATAGTCAAGAAATTGGTGACCTTTTTCAACCTGTATATGATCATCCATACTGAACTACAGCCTTGAGGTGACTTGTGTAAACCCATCACAAAATCTATAGTGACATAATCCCATTTACAATTAGGAATGGGGGAAATATGCAAAATCACTACTGGACACTAGTGTCCCACCTTCACCTATTGATAGGTGGAACACCGTGTAACAAAATGAGTTATCTCCTTCATCTTTGACCACCAGTATCAGCAGTGTAAATCATAATACATCTGGGTAAGACTGGGGTGTACTACCCTAGAAGAGGAATGGGACTCTCACATAAATTCCTCTTAGATTTATGTAGGAACCTAGACATGTCTATGAATTCACAAGATATCATCTCCATCAATGACCCAACCAAGTGGTTATTCCTCACTTGAAGTATTCTCCCTTAGGACCATGCCCACAGGATCTAAAATTTTCCTCATCTTCACTATATCCATAGGTGAATATTTAACTAATAAAAATACAAGTAAATGATGACCATGATAGTCATTCACCTCCAAATGCATCTTAGAAAAAAATTCCATTAACTACCATTCACTACTAGCCTCCTCAATTTTCTATGTCTGAGTTTTCCAGATCAAAGCATCAATAAAGACATTTCCCTTCCTAAGAATATAAGCAATATCATAATCAATCAACTGCAGGTATTATACCCACTTTCATTCATGATACAAAAATATTTATTTTAGAATTTTATGATCCATGTATACATCAAACCATTGTGATAACAAGTAATTCCACTAACAATGAAAGGAATAAACCACAACTGCTAACTTTAGATCATGAATTGGGTAATTACACTCATGGGGTCTCAACTAATGAGACCTATACACCATGAATCATTCTCCCTATATCATAACAAATCCCTACCTAATTCTTGATACATCATAATAAATCATATAGCCTCTTCCAAACATAGGTAAAATCTAGATCGATTTTGAAATATTCCTTCACTTCAACTCCTGAAATGATCCATCACATGCTTTAGACCATATAAACTTGACACATTTCTTGGCCAATCCTATGAGTGGTGCTGAAAGGAATCAGAAATACTATATAAAGCATCTGTAATATCCATCCATCCACTAGAAAATCTATATGTAAAATACATTCTTCAGTTGTTCCTATGAAACTAAAGCTCTCACCTTATTTGGGTCCACATATACTCCTATTTCTGAGATAATGTGACCCAATATGTGAACTTTATTGATCCAAAAGTGGAATTTTGCGAGCTTTACATAAAAATATTTATCTCTTAGTATATTAAAAATGATATTAAGGTTTTGGGAATGTTTGTGTCGAGTATGTGAGTACAAAAAGATTTCATCCATGAAGACTACCATAAATGAATCCAAATACAGTTGGAAAACTTGATCCATTAGATCCATGAAAACTTTTGGTGCATTTGTGAGACTGGATGACATGACTAAATACTCATACAGTAGATATCCACTATAGAGTTTTTATGTGGTATATCTGATGGTATGACATGAACATGATGGAATCAAGAACTCAAATCAATATTATAGAATACCCTCACTCCTCAAAGCTGGTTAAAGATGTTTTCTTTTTGAGTTAGAGGATACCGATTCTTCTTAGTAAGCTGATTCAATTTCTATTAATCGATACACATACTAAGAGTTCTATTCTACTTCTTGGAGAAAAGTATAGGTGAACCCCAATGTGAAGTACCCGGTCATATAAAACCTATAGCTTCTAATTACACTAGCTATCTCTTGAGATCCTGCAACTTAGTAGTGTCCATCATGTATAGAGGAATGGATACTGGTGCTTCTCCTAGCACAATCCTAATAGTAAAATCCACCTATCTTTTATGATCGAACCCAAAAAGGTCGTTAGGAAAGACTTCCCAAGAATGATTCACTATAGGAGGGAAATTTATAAGTCATGTTCTTTGATAATCCAAAAAGATACTATAAATATGGGATGTCATTCCACTCAACCAATGATGATTTGGTCCAACTCAGATTTCCTGGATATCTCATTCAACCTTATGAATATAGTTAGTTCCCTTGGGCACTATAAAGGATATCCATCTGTGATAATAGTCAATATGGTAAAAATAGGGTACTATCCAATCCATCCTAATAACTATTTCAAATATCATTATATTGATAACCAAAAGGCTTTATATGAGATAATAACCACCTATCTCAAGGGGAGTTCCTTACATTGGTTTACACTCTCCGATTAGATCCCTAAAAAAGTATCAAGTGTCATCACCCCACAAAAGTAATCTATCTCAAGTCCAAGACTCTATAATACTTCCAAAAATATAAAGGATTAGAAAGATCATGCATCAAATAATATATATTATAAAGTAGAGGCTACTAAAATTGTACCTCATACAATATAAGGACCGATGCTCTACTCCTCAGGTATCGACTATACTGTATAAATCGGGTTGAATCCACAGCTCTGAGATACGGTCTAACTGCCCTAGGTAATCTTGATTTGTTGGTGCTATAAATTTGGTGTCAATCTCCCTTGATCACACCCACCTATTTGGAATGAACAACAAATAGTGCCCTAGCTTCCATGATGGAATGTATCTTCCAATCCTTCTACTGAAGGTGGAGTTGTTTCAAATCCTCTTCCACTAGACATAGGTAGAAAGGTCCAACAAAACCTTTGAAGATTCCCTATTCTACTATAGAATCTTCACTCAAAAGGAGTACTATTTCAATGGGGAATCATACATCCCTACTTACTACATTGATGATATATCACATGGCTATCTGGGTGTACACTTTGTTTACTGACTCCTCCTCAGTAAAGATCAAAATGATGCTTCCTACCGCTTAATGTACTACTTCTATAATGTGGTACCAAACTTCCATATCCCACACCCTCATATTCTCTAAGTTTATGCTCATTGATGAGGTACTCATTTAATTTCTCAGCGATCATATTCAAGAAAAACACATTCACCCGAGATAAGATGGCGTATACAAGACCATCCTCAAAACATCTTGCTTGGGACATCTCTTCACCTAGGAAATCAAGGAAAAAATACAGATATATAAAACAAGACAAATAATTCCCAACCGATAAATTTTTTTGATCCAGGTGTACAAAATATATGGATCTATCATCCCTCAGAGTCCCAAGAAAAAAATTATCATAGTAGGCTGCCTAGAAATCCCTCCAGGACATAATCTAATGATAGTCAACTTGAGTGAAATTTTTTTACTATATTTTGGATGAACCTCTAAGAATATACACTAAAATATTTAAATTTATATCAGGAGGTGTCTCTAGATGGTAGAAAATAGATAACATAGCCTTTAGGCATGACTGAACAGCCTGAGGACTACCATCCAATAAAAAAGAGGGTGTGTTAAAATTATTATGTCAACTCTACCATAGTAGGAGACGATATTGGGGTTCCCTGTATGACTTTCATGAGTTATAGAAAACCCTCTAGAAATTGGGCATCAGTGACCAGGTCAACTATAATAGGAGGTTTTGTAGGTGGAGCTATAATAGGTAATACTACTGGATTAGGGCAGACAACCTTTGCAGCATGGTCATCACCACCCTCTTGGTTCATAACATGAGGTCATTGTGGTTTCATGTCTCTAAAATTTCCAATATCATGCCTCAAAATAAAATTAAATAATAGAAAATATCACAGTTAAAGGAATATGATGGGAAAAAAACCTTCCTATCCAAGGGTCACATCCCACCACTTGATCCTAAATCTTGGTTTGGGTGATATAGAAGCTCATAAAGGTTATGAGAGACACCCCCACTATCACCAATAAGGTTGAGTCAAATGCACGTTCTCTATTTCACATTTGGGGTTATAGTATATATAGTACCAATTATAAGTTATAAAGGAAAACACCCTTTATGTTTCAATTGTAATCTTTATTAAATGAAATCCATGTCATTCTAGAATTACCATTCAGTAGTTTATATATATATATATCATGGTTTAGTTAGATTTTTCTTCCACACCAAAGTTATAAATTAATATGATTTATAAGTTTTAATTGGTACTACATGTAACTATAACCATAATTTTAATATGGTTCCATTTTATGGATCACAATTCCCAATTTAAAGAGACACACACACTCTTTAAATTACAATTGGAATCTTTTTAGTTGCAACCACTCATGTTTCATCCCATGTATCTATAGGTTCACTGGATCAAACATACCATAATTATAAAATTAAGGAACTACTATCAAGGAATATAGTAAAAAACTATTTAGGTTAATACATACACTTTAATTGACCAATTATTTACCTCATTTATCCTATAAAAACATTATTCATATAATAGATATAGCAGTCAAGGCAGTACAACATGCTGAAATTAATACACTATAAAATAAATATGGCATTGCATATGTATGACATGTGAATCCTTAGGTACCTAATGTGATGGATTAAACAACTCTTCCTTATTGTATTGGACAAGGGTAAGGTAAAATCCATAGTAATAATGATATCTCCACAAACCATGTGTGTCACCCAATGGTGAAATCATGAAAAATATAATAGGTAAAAACTAGAACATCAAGTCCTATCCCAAGAAACATGGAATTTCCCTATATGTGGGTTAGATACTCCCAGACACCAAATCATTAACAAATTCTAACATTTTTCTAGTCTCCTATATACCAACTAAAAATAGTAAGACAAAAAAAGAAAATAAGGGCTCTATTACCAGTTGTAACATCTTGGACCAAGTTCACTCAAAAGTAACCAAACCTGATTGTCCATATGGCCTCAAGAATGACACCTTGTATTCCATAGGCTTCTAACTAGATTCAAGGGTCTATGATGTTATGCTGAAGAGACTATAACCTTATAATCATAGTGGTAAATAATATATAAATAAGTGGAAGCAATATAAAACAACAGCAAAAGCATAACATCCAAAATAATTATAATCACCAGGACAACATCACTAATAAAAAATCCATATCCAATAACATATAAAAAAGTATGATCATGTCATGATATTAAAAAATGAAAAAAAACATGATAGATTAGTAAGAATATAAAATATTCTATACCAAAATGAAAAAAATATCAAAATCTATCTCTAATAATAGCACAAGAATAAGATCATTCTTCTACTCCTACACCGCAACCTAGTATAGAGAATCAAGAATCCATTGAAGAAAACTTTCATTTTACCCTACCTATATCCATGAAGTCTTTCTGGGTACCAATCAACGGCCTGAATAGGGTGTGATATATACTCACTAGCCCATCACGAACAATGTCTATTACAAATCCAACCTATTCATATAAGTTGTAATAGTGTGAAATTATAACAAGAATAAATCTATAATGATAAAGTGATGAAATACAATCTATAAGTACATTATATGACATGCATTCTATAAATGATGAAGAATTATATAAAATAGTAAATAATCAGCTATGACATACACCAAGTGCATCAAGTATTATTCCTACAAGAGACATGAACTAGGGCCATTGACCAAAGCATCATCTTTGACTCAATGGAGATCATCTATATAAATATCAGTATAATGTGGACCTACATGGGCTAGGACCCAAGTTTATTGACCAAGTAATCCTCTTAGAGTCCATGGATCTCATCTATTGAAAACTTTATGTAGAGTTGGGAGGATCCCAAGGAGTAAATCCAAGGTTGTATAAGAAATCCAGATCTAAGGTAATAATCCAAGACATCCAATGTAAAGAATTATCAGTTCCATACTATGATGTTGGTTCCATATCAAAGTATCCATCATTAAAAATTTTATATAATGGATCAAGTAGTGTTATTATTCATTTCCTTTATCAATTTAATTCATCACAATTGTTTCATTAGTCATTTAACTTCCAAGTGATGAAAGGATGGGCCATATTAATATCTCCACTACATCACCAACTATTTAAATCAGTTTTCATAATACAAGAGATAATCCATCTCATTCAAAATTTCTATTTATTCAATTTCATTATCTCTTTAATTTAAAAATGAAAAGGTCTTAGAAAAGGTATTTAACCCTTAACATCCTCTTTTTAAACATATATAACTTCCACTCATGTATGGAAAGATCAACCCTTAACATCCTCTTTAAACTAAATATTAAAGGGTACATTCCTATCTAAAAATCCATGACATTACATATATCATACTATTTATTCTTTTTTATAATCCTTTATCACCCATTTATTAATAATTCTTTGTTAAAATCGCTTTAACTGGTAATAACTACTTTGTTTTTCTTGTATGTTTGGGTTTGGTAGTTTTGGTATTTTTTATTTGATCATGGTTTCATAATCTTGAAAATTCTAACCATGATATAAATAACATATATATTCATTATATATGTATTTTTAATAATCCATAAAAGATAGATATAGAAACATAAATTATACTGTTCATAGAGATAGTAGGCTGTACGTACGCATTAGCACTATTTTCATTTTATGATTGATGTAAAAGAAATGTAAATATTAATTAACCTTTATAAATTCATAAATATATCATTTATATCATACATATTCATTAAATATATCCTTATTACTATCAATTTCAAAAAAAAAAAGAATCACATTGCTTCGTGGACATGGTAGTCCACACGTACACACAAGTGACATTATCATTTTCAAACTGATTAGAAGGAAAGAATATAGATGTGATATTATAATTATATAAGTATAATTATTTCATAAATATAATATATGTGAATAAAATCCATCATTATATCCAATCGTGTGAGGCAGTGATGGAAAATGAATTACATTAGTTCAAGAGTCGATAGTCCGCCATACACACGATCGATGATTTTGTTTCACATTTGATGGAAGAGAAGATGGATATTGGTTATTCCATTAACAAAATAACATCTCAATATATTTTAGGTACTGGTGTTATTATTTCATCATTGTTGAATAAGATTTGAATGAGGGGTAAAAATAAATAAAACAAAAACACTTGACTAATAATGTTACCTCTTATTTAGACAAACTCTTTAGGTTTTCACCAAAAGCCTTCCTAGGAAGATATTATAATAAAAAAATGACACTAGGATATGGTAAGGGAAGTTAGGATATGATTTGGGTAGGTATTGACTGAACCAAAAGTCTTTTTAAGTGTTAAGAAAAGTGGAAAGAAGGATCCTATTCATGATTGAGGGGAGGCGAAATTTTGGAATTTATTAAAATATTAAATTAATATAAATTATTTTAATTGAAAAAAGGATCCAAAATGATATAATTAGAAGATATGATGATTAAAGGTCGAAATAATATCATTAAATAAAATTTTATCAAGATTTGGGTAGTTTTTTACCCTTATATCTTTATTTTAATATGTGTTAACCCTTTTTGACAATTAACATGATAACAATGTTTTATATTATTTAGGATCAAGATTGTTAATATAAAAGGAAAATTAGAAAATAAATAGATAATGAATTATATTTTAAAAAATATACCAATCTCTAGGATGAATATTTTTTTAGTAATTTTAAATCATTTCATAAAATATTATATATTATAAAATATCATTAATTTCATTTTTGGAACTCTTATTTTAATTTGACTTTGAAAACAACATTACTACAATGTAATTCGAATATACTGCTTTCATACATCACTAAAATTTTATAACTATCTAAAAAATTTATGAAACAAAATAATTCATTCAATTTATATTACTTTTAATATTTTTAGAATCATTTATTTTATTTTTCTATTAATTGAATAAATACCATGTCAGCGTTTCATAAGCATTTAATGTAATTATATATTCACTAAAAATAAAAAAAATTACAACATAAATATAATTTTATTATGTTAAAAAACCTTTAATATTCGTTAATAAATTATGTTTATCCTTATGTGAATATATAAGGGAAATTTAAAATCCAGAGTGATATTTATGTCTTTTTCTTTACTTAAAATATTATATAGGTCATTTTCATGGAAAAGTGTCTAATAAATAATTAAATATTGTGATTAATGATATAAGGGTATAAATATGGAATTCCAATAGAATTTAGATAATTTTTAGGTTATTTTAAGTCTTATCTCTTTAGTTTAACCCCCTGTAAACCTATTTTAATCTCGACCATGGTATCCGATTTTTACTGTTTTTAATATTAATTATGAAAAAAAATTAAGTCTAATTTATGATATAATTTTAATTATTATTATTAAAAAAATGGAATCCATTTTTTTTAATTCAATTCACATAAGTGGAAGAATTAAATTTAAATTATACGTGTAAACATGATGAAAAATATTTTTCCAAAGAAAAGGTTTCCTTAAGTATAAAAATTTTTTATATCAAAATTCAACATAAAATTTATTTAAATGAATTAAATTGGATTAATAATTATATAATTTAAATAATTTAACTTTTAAATCCATTTAAAAAAATAATTTTTTAAATGCTTTAAATGAAAGGATAATTTTTAATAAAAATCATTATGTTTCACTATTCATTAAAAAATTATTATTTTTAAAAAATTATCAAAAATTAAGTCTAACATAATTTTTACAATATGATTTCAAAAATGATGTCTATTTTTCAAATAAATTTTCTAGAACTGGAAAAAAAATAATTTTAAAATAAGTGTGAAAAATGTGACTAAACTGATTTTTAGAAAATTATAGGTTTTAAGAATAAAATTGGATTTATTTTTATCTCATGCATGAAAAAAATATTAGATGAATAATACAAAATTTTAT
Organism: Viscum album; assembly: GCA_963277665.1. Taxonomy (NCBI): domain Eukaryota; kingdom Viridiplantae; phylum Streptophyta; class Magnoliopsida; order Santalales; family Viscaceae; genus Viscum; species Viscum album. Next base: position 46,496,632 of record OY728143.1, on the reverse strand, counting down.
TGAATTTTAAATATATAAATTTCATTAAAATCATTCACTAATAGTTATTAGTTCAATTTTTTTGATAAAAATATATTACATTCATAAAAATAATTTTTTAGAAAAACATTTATTTTACTTTCAAATGATTTTTATTTTAATTTAAAAAATAATTATAACCAATGAATTTATTTTATACATGTGTAAACCATATAATTTTACTGATTTATTTAGTCCTATTCATACCCTCCAATTTAAAAACTAGTTTATAATGATCATATTTAAATACTAATATTTCATGGTTCATTTAGGCTCTGTGTTGCATGTTATTTACGCTATCTAATATAGTTTTCTTGTTTTTTTTAAAATATTATAGAATTTTGTTATTACCCAATTTAATAAATTGAATCCTTGAAATTTAAACTCAAGCTCAGTTTGACATCTAAAAATATCATTTTTGAAATAAAAAATCTTAACAAGGGTCAATAAGAATTTCCATTGAAAAGATTAAATATGGAGGTTATCACATAACTAGGTTTCCAAATAGTATAACATTACCAGGAAGTAAAAATATAGAAATGGAATAAAACAGTATTGTCCAAATAATTATGGAGAGTGTTAGAGATCATTGATCATAATAAAGTGAATAATCATGAAAAAGTTAACGACTATAAAACCATAATACAAAGAGGTGTGAAATAAATAATAGATTAATAGAACATGAATCTGATATGATAAATTTTATATTTTATTATCCTTTTACTTTAGTTATGTAATTTCTTCACCATATAGACTAATAACATAAGGATATATAATTACTTAACAAGTAGAATTTCATCCTTTAATAAATTTCCACCACAATATCAGTTTTTCTTTGAATGATGAGTATTCCAGATAATTTTTTTTATGATTGAGGCATTAAAATTAACTTCATAATCCATAAAAGGATATCAAGATATTCCTCCTATATTTAAATATTAACTAAAATAAAATTGCTAACACAAAATTTATAAACCCTTATATGAAGAAATAATATGTTTAACTCCAAAATTTTCATAATAATAACAAATTTTATACTTTGATAATTTCATATATAACCCTATATCCCAAATAACCTTAATAACATCAATAATAAATAATTTTTTATCATAAAAGGAAATATGATAGATTTCATCTTAAATTTACAAACAAATTAATAGCTTTCTTCCTAAATAATCATTCTTGTAAAATCACATGTTAAAAAAAATGGTTATATATATCTAAACCCAAAGAAACATCTTCCATAATACCTTGATAAATAACTATATAATCTTATAATGTGGTTAACTTCACTAAAATATCATGAATCAAATTCAAAAACTAATATGAAAGGTTATCCTTAGCTTGACCATAAATATCTCTAAAAAAATTCACCCTTCAATGAATCAATTTTCATCCATCACAATTATCTACATCTCACTATCAAATTTAGTAAACATCAAATAATATACTAACCCAAAGGGATATTTAAACCTCAATAGTGTATTCTTTCTAAAACACAATAAATGTTTCAAATTAACTCAAAATTATATTTCTTAAAAGATCAATGGGGAATTTATGACTTTGAACATATAATCAACCTTAAACTTATAAACCCATTATGGTATCTGTAAATCTTAATATAACCTCACACGAAGACATATATGCTTCACAAAATTAACACAATACTTATTAATCATTGACTATTGAATATATTCTATAATTAAAAAAATGCAAAAAAATCATCAAAGATGACCTAAATCACTTTGTCATCAAACCACTATCCTATTTATTTCATCAATTTCAATAATCTATTTATCCTCAATAAACATTATTAACACCACAACAGAAATATATTAAGGGTTATATTTTCCTTAATCATGAGTTTTCCATAAATACAAACTTAACACTAAATCAATTTTCTTGATTTTCAGTACCATTCAACATATATTTTCAAATATGTAAAAGAAAAACTAGTTTGGAACAATCCTTATATGTTCCATGATTATTATAACCAAAATACCATTGATAAAAATACTTCTAAAACATAATTATCAAATCAAAATACATAGATACCTTAATACTTTTACTTCAATAATTTGAATAACATAAGTACTTCCTTGTCTTTGGAGTTAACTCCTTAATTAAGAAATTGACTCAGATAATACACATTCTCCCCACACATATTACATTGAACTACTTGAAAAATAATTTATATATGACCTTAATTTACACATTTAAATCATATACCCCTTTATTTGAGATATTATCCTGGGTGCTTCTTACAACATTCTCAACTTCTAGGAAACTGAATCTTCTTCCCTCCAAGGCCTTCAAAAAAATACACATTTATTTTATTATCTATGTTAGGAAAATCACCCAAATTGATATTATTATTCATATACCAATATTTATGATTTGGAAAAATCATAAGGTTTATATAATTGACTAGGTTTTTCAGACATAAATATCACATTTTTAGATAAATATTTAATACATTTCACAAATACATGTATGCGGACTGTAATGGTCTGGTGTATTTAGAAATTAAGTAAAAAATATTCTTCTTTAATGAAATATATTCAACATATCCCATAAATATCTTCCCCTTTTTTAGTATTCATAAAAATAACCTACTTAAAACGTTTCTTCATAACCTGGGAAAAGGAAATGTAAGAAAAGGTGAGATCAGATGATCAGTAAAGGTAAGTATGGGTGATATCATTCTATGATCATATAAAATCATAAGATATGGATAAGGGTATGAGATAATGAAAATAACATACAAAGTTTATACCCAAACTATCATAGATCATAAACATGAGTCATGGAATAAATAATTATCATTCCAAAAGACATGATTCATAATAGTTTAAAATCATAATAATCCATCAACTATAAGATCATGTAATAAAATAATGATGCTAACATAGGTATAGAAACCATTTTATTTGTCAGGGTTAACTATCAAGACCATAAAACATAATATATTTGGAACCATCACATATTTCCCATTGTGGATCAAGCCTATCAACCTGTTCCCCATTGTGGATCAATCCCATTGACCTATTTCCCATGGTGAATCAATCTTGTTAACTTTTTTCACATTCTTATCTCATCAGATATAAAGATTTAAACAATGTATTAGAGGCATATATAAGTACCACCCATAAAATAATTAAAATATTACATGTGTATTCCACAAGAACATAAAATATTAATCTTATTAGAACACATAAAAAAAGGATTTATAAAACATTCATCATATCTGAACCATTGAAAATAAATGGGTTTTATAAAATATTTCATCATAGCATAACCCATAAAAAATAAATGTGTTTCATAAAAAAATTGTCACAATAAACATAAACCATATATATAAATAATAAAGATGGTATAATTGGATTATATACTTGTTAAATATTAAGTGACATCAAAGGATTCCATCTTAGATAGAAAATGATTTTGAAATAAAAATCACCTAGAAAATTTCTTGAGGAAAATACATTTATTTGAAAATAACATTTTTAAAATTAAAAATTCATAAAATATTTTGGAAATAATTTTATTTGAAAATAAAATTGAAAACTCATAAAGTAATATTTAAAGAAAATAATGGCCATGATGACCATAAAATATGTTCATGATGTTCATGTCAAAATAAATTTTCCTTTCAAATTTTCGGTATGATCAAAATGAGCCTTATTTAAAGAATTACATGAAGATTAATTTTAATTTTTTTTAAAAAATTAATAAATCTGTAAATATATATTTAATAATTTTTTTATAATGTTAAAAAAAAATAAAACATTTTTATAAAATATAGGCAAGGAAGAAAAAGGGTTTTTGACCAAAGTGAGAAATAAAAACATTTTTTCTTAAAAAAATTATTGTTGACTATTTAATCCTTTAAGAGAGTAAAATGATAGGAAACATGTTTTTTAATTAAATAAATAAATAATAATAAAATTCATGTGTTTATTTAGAGTAATATCATAATATCTCATCATTGGAAGCATAATCATAAACAATCCCAATAAACAAAGATATTGTAACATAAAGCTGTTACCACTTTGGTATCTTTTGAATAGTAAGAATCATAAAACAAATAACATTATATGAATATTTATATCCCATAATTTTCATTATTAAAATCATAAAAATTAATTTATGGTTAGTATATACACCACATAGAAGAAACAAGTGGTGCATAAGGCATGTGTCCCATATAAATAAATGTGAGATGAAAATCTTTTACCCTAAGTCTCGACTTCCTTAATACACATTTGAAACTCCTATATAATAAATATAGGCGTATTATTAATATATTATAGAACCATAATCATATTTATAATATAATATTTTTTTTTCTAATGACCTTTTATTACCCATTTATTAACAATTCTTTGTTAAAATATTATTTCGGGTAATAATTACTTCATTTTTCATGAATGTTTTGGTTTTATATTTTCAATAAATTTACTTTTATAAAGGTAAAATAATATCCATAATCTTATAAATTTTATAAATATCACACATATATATATATATTCATTATATTTTTATTTATATTAATCTATTAAAGTTAGATATATAAAATAAATTACAATGTTCGTAGAGATGGTAGGCCATACGTACGCATGAATGTTGTTTCCATTTTCTTAGAGGATAAAATGAAATAAAGGTAAATAATATATTAAACTTAAATAATAATTTTTATTATATATATATATAATATTTTTATTAAATATAACCTCATTACTTTCCATGTAAATCAAAAGTGAAGAAAAAATCACATTGCTTTGCGAGGCAGTAGTCCATTGTACACATGAGCAATGTTATTGTATTTCCTACAGAATGGAAGTAAGAAGTAATATTTGATATCATTATTCTAGAAGAATAATTATATTATAAAAATAATATATATACTTTATATATATCATTACAACAATCCAAGATAATTAATGATGGAAAATGAATTACATCAGTTCGCGTGGTGGTAGTATGCCATACACACAATCAACAATTTCATTTCCCATATGATGGAAGTTGAGATGGATATAGGTTATTTAATTAACATAATAAAATATTAGTATATGGTAGATACTTATTTTATTATATCATCATAATTTAATAATATCTTAAGGAGGTGGATGGGGAAATAAAATGATAACGCATGGTTAAGAGTTATGCCTCTTCTTCGAAGAGCCTCCTTAAGTTGATACCTAAATACTTCATAGGAGGGTTTCCTAATAAAAATAATGCCTCTTTTAAATGGTAATTTAATTAATGAAGGGTTTTGGGCAGTTATTTTAGAAACTAAAAGGATCTTGGAGTGTTTAGAGTATAGGATAGGAGAGGTCCTTTTATAAGTGGGGAAAGGAACCCACTTGGAAACTACTTGGAAATTTTCCAAAAGAATCCAAAATGATAAAGTCATTCCCCAGAAAAAAGATTAAAAATTACTATATATTATAAATAAATAAGGATAATATTAAAATATTTTCATTTAATTTTATATAGATAAGTTTTTATGGAAATATTAGCATTATCTTTTTAGTTTAACTCCCGATAAACCCGTTTTAACCATAACCACAATAATTAATTTTTATTGTTTTTACTATTCATTATGATAAAAAATTAAGTGGAATTATTAGATATTATTAATTCTTATGATTCAAAATATTGAATCCATTTTACAAATTCCATTCACAGAAGTGTAAAAATTTAGTTTAAAATTAAACCTGTAAACGTAATGAAAATGCAATTTTGCAAAGAGAAAATTTTCAAAAGATTATATATAAAAATAAAATATGAAATTGATTACAATGAAGAAAATTGGATTAATTAAAATAAAATTTATATATTTTTACTTCTAAAACATTTTTAAATAAGTGGTAACTTTGTTAATGGTTTAAATAAACACAATTTTTTTTATAAAAAGCAGTATTTTTCACTATTCACCAAATTATTAATATTTTAAGAAAAATATTTAAAATTAACTATTTTTTTTTTGAAATATAGATTTAAAAAATTATTTAAAAAAAATGAATTTTCAAAGTTTTAAAAATTAATTTCAAAATAATTGCGAAAAAGGCTTCAATACTATTTTTTAGAAAAATGCATTTTTAAGCATACAATTGGATTATGCTTATCTCATGCCTAGAAAAAAGATTAGATGAATGTTATAAATTTTACTGAATATATAATAAATAAATTCCATTAAAATAATTCATAAAAAGTTATTTATTTAATTTATTGAGATGAAATATGCCTGTGCACATAATAATGTTTTTTTTTCAGAGAATAGTTTCCTTTATTTTCAAATGGTTTTTTATTTTAATTTCTAATTAATTAGTCACCCAAGAATTAATTTTATATAAATTTATAGAACATATATTTTTATAATTTAATTAATTCTATTCATACCCACAATTCCAATGGCTAGGTGATAACTTTCATATCAAATAATAATATTTTAATATTATATCTTGTTTCGTTTAAACTCAGTGTTCCATGTAATAAAAACTATCAAAGAAATTAATTTTTTTTAAACAAATTTCATAAAATCTCTTGGTGTTACATTATACCCCTTTAAAATTAAAATTTCGCCTGAAATTATTTACTCTAAAACAAAACAATGAGGATAATTACGCCTCATCATATCCTCAGGTTCACACGTTTCTTTCTTAAGTTTGTGTTTTCACTAGAAAACTTTGACTAGGTGAGTGGTTTTTTTTGTAAGAGTTTCTTTCTATGATCCATAATCTTTACTGGTTCTTCATCATTAGAAATATCCTACTCCATTGGCATGACCTTTGAGTTCAGTATATGTGAAGGATTATGTATATACTTCCTCTAGAGAGATACATGGAACACATCATAGACATGAGATAGGTTTTCTGGAAGTTTCAAGCGATAAGAAATCATCCCTACTCTTTCTAGAATATCAAAAGGGGACATATACCTAGGAAAAAACTTTCCTTTCTTTTAAAATATCATAACCTTATTCCATGGAGTAATAAATATAGAAAACCCTTCTTACAAATTTCAAATTCTAGATAACACTGGTGATTGTTAGTATAAATTTTCTTCCTACCTTGGTCTGCCCTTATGTGTCACTAAATGGATCTAAAATTATATTATATTTATTCAACCAAATCCAATCCCAATTTATTTATTTCTCTAACTTCATCCCATTACATTGTATTTCTATACTACTTTCCATAGAGGGATTCATAATAAGTCATCTAAATTCTTGATTGAAGGCTATTGTTGTATGAAATATCAACTAGAGGAAGTTATTGATCACAAACAACTTTAAATTCCATAGAACAAGATCTTAAAATATCCTCAAGGGTTTTTATTATTCTATAATAATGAACATATTTCTGAGGATGATATTCAGTGTTAAAACTTAATTCTATATCAAGATATTTCTGAAGAAATCACCATAACTTTGAGGTAAACCTCAGACCCTGATTAGACATTATTGAACGCGTTACTCCATGAAGCATTACCACTTCATTATTATATATTCTAGAAAGATGATACAGATTGAAATATTGTCTAATAGTGATTAATTGTTATTAACTTTTAAGGATATCAACTAAAATACATGTAGCATTATTCCCTTTAGAGTTTTTGGGGAGCCCGATGACAAAACCAACAATGATGTTTTCCCATTTCCATTCTGATATGAATAATAGTTGTAGCATCCCTTTAAATATTTTTCTATCATCCCTAACTTGGTGACATACCAATCTATGAGATATATACAAAAATATATATCTATTTAAGTTATCCAACTAGAAATATTCTTTCACATAGGATAATGGTAGGTGTTATACCCTTGTTTCACTTCGGTTGTGGGTTTAAGCCCCACAACCCTACTGAATGGAATAGATTTTCTCCTAACTTGTGGGTTATCCTTTTTAAAAAATTATATTAATATACTTCCAAAAACAATCTGAAATTTAAATAACCCATAATAAATTCAACATCAAAGATAATATAAACCTTAAGGATGACCAATACCATTAATAATATGCCCACAAAATGTAAAGGAATTCCTCCTTGAATTTTTTTTCCACAAAAACATTTATAAAACCAAAGGGTTTAATTTCCATAAATATATCCCAAAATATATTTAACCTTAATAAAAACAAATTACATAAAACATAAAAGGGGTGTCTAATACTTTTAACTTATGATTAAACTTAAACTCATAAACCCATGACGGTGTCCAAAACTCTTATGTTTATCTTACATGGAGACTTATACACTTAAAAAATATAATTGACTATTTATTTATTAAAAACATTTCCATTGGAAGCTTGGGTTCATCATTTATCCAATAGAATATCAAATGCAATTTTATTATTCCATAATTCATGTATAGGGAGATAATTAATGCTCAAAATCACATCAAATTTTGATAAGATTTTCATATGGTTCATTTATAAAAAATCAAAACTGAAATTTCCAACTAAGGAGTGGAGGATCAGTGTCAACTAATTATCATGATTCAATTCAAAAATTATGATTATATAAGCTTTACCTTTTTTACATTGCATCTAGAGGTTGTTTTGTATTGTCATCCTCATTATCCCTTAGATTGGGGCATTTATTTTCATAATTTCCACACTCCTTACATTTGAAATCCTAGAGTGTGGGTGGTGTATTGGTTGGAATCATTTTATCTTCCATTGCATTAGCTAGACCATTCACTGCATTTCAGTATTCATAGAATTTTTGATTCACCCTTATACATTTAAATCACCTCCCAGTCCCATTCAAACAATTAACTTGATATTTATTCCCAAATTTCTAGCATGTATATGGCTATAATTTCATTCCACCATGTGATTTATTCAAGTTTTCATGAGACTCTAGCTTCCTTTTCTTTTCAAAACCATGGAAATTGTGGGAATATATAATTTCAATTTCTACCTTGAGTTCCCATTGGAAAATTTCTTCATAGATACTAACATCGCTTATAGATTATGCCTTTCAGAGACTTGGTTTCAAGCCACCAAATAATCAATCAATTTTACTTTCAGGGATGATAATTAAACCCTATGCATACCTTTCAAGTCTTGTAAAATTTTCTACATAGGTAGTAATAGATTTATAATACTTTTACTTAAGATCAATGAATTCCTTATTCATACTAGTAAATATGATTTAAGGAAATTACTTACTAAGAAATATCCATTTAATATCCTCCCATTTCATAAATTCAATTTCTTCCTCTTTCCTTTTATTCTTAATAAGGATCCACTATTTATCCACTTCACCTTCCAAATGATAAACAGACAGAAAAAAGTTTTCATGTACTAAGAATTGGAGAACAGAAAATATCTTCTTAATAGCGATGATCCATTTCTCATCCATAAGTGGATAAGAAGACCCACTAAAAGAGGGTAGATTCTGTCTAATGAAGGATTCAAAAGAACGTTGTTCCCTCCTTTCCTCGTTTGTAATTCTAACATGATTCATGAAAAATTAATTTTTTTTGGGTATAGACTTTTTTTTATGCAACCTATTTCCCATAGAATTTGGTTTCTCATATGAATAATCATTGAATTTTCCATCAAATTCATCATTTTTATAGTTCCTTTGGGTTCCATACATTGACTGAAACCAAAAAGCATACTGTGAGCAATATAAATCATAGTGGGAAAACACATAGTTATGAATAATCATTTATAGGTTTTCTAAATCAAGCCACCTTATTTTAAATCTAAAATGCCCTAAGTTTAACTTAGTTCATCCATGATCATGATCTATTCAAATCATTCATGATGGTTCATAAAGAAAATTTGAATTAACCAAATTATATCCCCTGAGAGTGTCAAAATAGGTGCACAATAAGGAATATTTTCATATATTAGGTAATTCTCAAGTTTAGCCTGACGTGGCTTTTTTAGAGTTATTACCCCTATGTAGATTTGTTCCAGAACTGTATCCACTTGTAGTATCCAGACAAGGATATAATTTCATGGAAACCACTCTTTATATCCTTCAATAATATTCCATTATATTTTCCTATAGTTAGAATTATTCTTATAATAATCCTTAGAAATATCCCTTGGGATCTCACTAAAGTTTTCTCATCCCAGTTTCCAAAGATTAAATAAACCTTTCCTTTAATACCAATTAGAGTGGCCAATGATTTTCATACATAAATATACCATCTTTTTATATGAATATTTAATATATTTCACAGATACACACTCGGGGACAATAATGGTTTAGTTTATTTGGAGACTAGTTATAAAATATTATTATTTAATGAAATATATTAAACATCTTCCAAAATGATCTTCCCCTTTTATACTCTTCATAAAAATACCCTATTTAAAAACATTCTTCATAAGCTGGGGAAAATAAACATAACAATGGGTCAGCTCAGATGCTTACTAAGGGTAAGCATGCAATATATCATTCTATGATCATATAAAAGAATAATGTAATCATAAAGGTATGAGATCCTTAACATAACTTTCAAAGTTTATACCCAACTAGTCATTGATCAGAAACATGAATCATGTCATGAAGCATTATCATTCAAAAAGACACGATTCTTAATAGTGATAAATCATCACAATTCATGAACCATAATATCATTTCATAAAATTTTTGCACTAATATAGATATAAAAACCATTTAATTTTTTAAGGTTAACTACTAAGACCATCAACCATATTGGATAAGGCCTCATCACCAGTTTCCCACTACAGATCATGCCTATCAGCCTATTTACCACTGTGGATCAAGCCTATTGGCCTGTTTCCCATGGTGGATCAATTCCATCAATTTGTTTGTCATTTTTATATCATGAGATATAAATATTTACCCAATGAATTGGAGCGTGATATAGGTCCCACCAATCACATAATAAAAATCTTATATATTTTCTCCACAAAATCATAGAACATTCATCATATCAAAACCCATGAAAAGAAATAGGCTTCATAAATAATTTTTATATCATAATCCATTATAAGAAATGGGTTTTATAAAACATTTCATCATAGCATAACCCATGAAAAAATGAGTTTCATAAAAATATTTTCTTTATAAATATAAACCATACAGAGAATGAATAAATATGTCATCATTGGATCATATCCTTTGTAAGGTTTAAGTAATATAAAAGAATGTTATATTAGATGGAAAATGATTTTGAAATAAAAATAACTTGGAACATTTCATTAGTAAAATAACCTTTTTAAAATTATAAATTCATAAAGTAATTTACAAATCCTTTTATTTGAAAATAAACTTGAAAAATTATAAAGTATTTTTTAAATCAAATAATGGTCATGATGATAGGAGGTTCTATTCATGTCATACATGTTAAAACAATGGTTCCTTTCACATTTTCAGTAAAATCCAAATAGTCCTTATTTGGAAAATGACATGATGATTACTTTTAAAAAAATTTATTAAAATTTAAAAATGGGTAAATATATCTTTAATATATCCTTTTGAGAATGTCAAAAAAAAATTTAAATTTTTTTTATAAATCACTAACATTGAAGAAAAAGGGATTTCGACCGAAGAGAGAAATACATATTATTTTTATTAAAACATTATTTTGAACCCCTTAATCATTTAAGAGAGGAAAATGATACGATTTTTTTAATTAAATAACTATAGTAGATGAAAATTCATGTGTTTCTCAGGATTTAGAGGATAATATCCCATAATTGGTAGCATAATCATAAAAAATCTCGATAAACAAAGAGATTGTAACATAAAGTTGTTACCACTTTGGTATCTTTTTAATCAAAAGCACCATGAAAGAAATAACATAATATGTATATTTATATCCCATAATTTTATTATGAATCGTCATAAAAAAATTCATGTGCAGTATACACACAACAAAAAAGAAACTAGTGGTGTATAAGGAATGTGTCCCACATAAATAAAAGTGAGACGAAAATCCCTTACCTTAAGTTCTGAATTCCTTCATACAGGTTATAAAATATTTTATAAAAAATATAGGTTTATTATAAATATATAAAAAATATACTTATATGTATAATACCATATATTATTAACTTATGGCCTTTTATTACATATTTACTAGCAATTCCTTGTTAAAATCACATTTCAGGTAATGAATACTTTTTTTCCTGTATATTTTTGTTTTTTATTTTTGGACCTTTTAATATAATCATGGTAACATACAATTAAGATTTATAAAAATTATATAATTAGAATATATATTCATTATATTGTATTTATGGTAATCCAGAAAATTTAGAGATAGAAAATTAATTATATCGTTTATGGAGATGGTTGGTCATACGTACACATGAATGCTATTTCAATTTTATCGACAGATGAAATGAAAGAAATGTAAATAATATATTAAAATTAAATAATATTTTCTATGTAATAAATATCACATATTTTCATTAAAATTATCCATATTAGTTTTTATGTAAAGAATAAGTGAAGAATGCATCACATCGCTTTACGAGGCGGTAGTCCACCATACACATGAGCGATGTTATTGTATTTATCAAGAAATGTAAAGTAAGAAGGAATATATGACACCATGATTAAATAATAATATTTAGTTTAAAAATATCATATATATACTCTATATCCATTTTTACACCAATCCATGAGAGTTGGTGATAGAAAACAAATTACATCGGTTCTCGAGCAGGTAGTCCACCGTACACATGATCAACAGTTTTGTTTCCAATTTGTTAGAAGAGGGGATGGATATAGGTTATTAAATTAACATAATAGAGATATTTTTCTTAATATATCAGAATAATTTAATAATATTTTAATGCGTTCTGATAATAAATAAAATGATAACATACGATTAAGAGTAATAAAACTTCCTTAGAGAGTCTCATTGCGTTTATACCTAAAGCCTTTATAGGAGGGTTTCCTAATAAAACTAAGGACTATAGAATATGGGGATGGAATTAAGGAAGGGTTTTTTAAGGTTATTTTCTGAACTAAAATTATCTTGTTATTTTTAAATGAGAGGAGAGGAGTGGACCTTTTATAAGTGGGGAAAGGAACCTAATTGTAAACTACTTGGAAATTTCGAAAAATATTCCAAAATGATAGTCATTCCCAATAAAAAATATTCAAAATGAAACTATATTCTAAATTAGGAAGGTTTATATATAAATATGTTTATATAATATTATTTATACAAGTTTATATGGAAATTATACCCTTATATTCTTATTTTAACCCTCCAATAAGCCCTTTTTAATCTTAACCACGATAATTAATTTTTAATATTTTCACTATTCATTATGGTAAAAAATTATGTTGAAATTATTAAATAATATTAATTATTATAATTAAAAATATGGAATACATTTTCCAAATTCCATTCATATAATTGGAAAATTTTAATTTAAAATTAAACCCACAGATGTGACGAAAAAGCGGTTTTCCAAAGAGATTTTTTTTAAAAGTTTTAAATAGATTTATATAAAATTTCAATATAAAATTAATTAAAATGACCTAAATTAGATTAAATATAATATTATTGATATAATTTTACTTCTAAATTATTTTTATACAATAGTAAAAATTTTAAATTCTTTAAATGAAAATGAAGTTTTTTAATAAAAATTAGTATTTTTTACTATTTATCAAAAAATTAATATTTTTAGAAAATTATCAAAAATTGAATGAAAGATAATTTTTATGTGTTGATCTAAAAATTTAATACTATTTTTTTCAAATAAATTTTATAAAATTGAAAAAAATTAATTTGAAAGTAAGTATGCAAAAGGTGATAAAGGTGTTTTTAGAAAAATACAACTTTTAATGTTAAAATTGGATTTATACTTATCTCTTGCCTAGAAAACACATAAGATGAATTTTAAAATTTTTATTGAATATGTAATATATAAATTTAATTAAAATAATTCAAAAAAAGTTAATTATTTAATTTATTGAGTGAAAATACATTTTTGTACCAAAAAATAGGGTTTCAAGGAAATATTTCCTTTATTTTTAAATGGTTTTATATTTTCATTTTTAATTAGTTGATCACCAAAGAATTAATTTCATATACATGTGTAAAAAATATATTTTCATAATTTATTTAGTCCAATTTATACCCTCTATTCCAACATCATTTTGATAACTATCATTTTAAATAATAATATTTCAAAAGTATGTTGCATTCCATTAAAAATCGGTGTTGCGAGTAATGTTTGATATCAAATAAATTAAATTTATTTGAAAAAATAAATTTCATAAAATCCAGGGGGTTAAAGTTTCTCCTTCCACCTCCCATTTCATTTGGTTACTCATAGGGACAATCATTCCATTGTCTATCACATTCAATGTTAACATAATTATTCCTGGTTCCATCCATTGACTAAAACCAAAAAGTATAGTCTAAGAAATAATAATAATAATTATAAAAAATAATTTATAGGATATTTAAATCACGAAAAATTCTTTTCAATGTATGAAAACTTAGTTTTAACCTTGTTCATCCATGAAAATCATCTATTCAAATCCTTTATAATGGTTCATAAAGAAAATGGGAATTATCCCAAGAATATACCTGAGGTGTATCAAACTATGTGTGCCGTAAGGGAACCCTCACCATGAAATGGAATGATAGATGAGATATAATCAACCAATTTTCTCGTACCACGCGTGACAGCGCTGCTGTAACCCATGCCATACTCCTAGGAAAAGCTCGAATGACCTTCAACCAAATGGTACCTATACTCGAAACCGACATAGGTGTGTAGGTATAGAATACATAGAGGTGCGAGAAAACTATCTCTAAGGAACTCGACAAAATAGCCTCGTAACGTCAGGATAAGGGGGGCCTCCTCACAAATATAATCCATGAACAAATTTGATCTATGAAAAGTACCATTGTGGTAAAGGTTGTAATGCTAGAGGAATCATTACCATATGTCATGGGGGGGGGGTCATAAGTTTCTCTACTATAAAATCAATTTTTGAAATAATTAAAAAGACATATTTTTTGACAGAATTAAAAAGGCATATTTGATAAAATAGTAACCATAAAATATGACCCTAATCAAAATGCATAAATTTGACTCATACACTATGGGGATGGTGAGAAGAGATATATTTTACATCATAGAGGGGCTATAATTAGAGATAACATTGTTTCTAGTACAGAAGTTCCTATAAAAATGGGAAATGACCTACCTGTAAGTGTGGTTGGAATTATTGATTTACATAATTGGAAGTAACCAATTAGGTTTAAGATGAAGAAACCTAGAAATCAATCACTTATCCAATTTTGGAGTACCCATATAGGATAAACCTCAATATAAATATGAAGAGTCACAGAAGCAAGTGATTGAGTTCAGTAGTTCCTCATAATATCCAATTATTTACTCTAGAGATGATAGTAATAGGGAGAAGACAAAATTTTTATGCACCAAAAAAACTGGAAGCACCCCTTTATTTCAAAGATAGGAGGAATACTTATTCACATTTCATTTGATGGTCAGAGGTGAATCGAAAGAAGTGAGAATTCTAAAAAATATTCCCCTATGGAAAAAGAGAGATATGTATCCTACATTAATCATACAAAATATGGATGTAATGACGTAATTTCATAGATTCATTCAGTCTAAATGCTACATGAAGAACATAAGCCAGATGACAAAACATGAATACCTAGGATGAAGATATCTTTACATGAGTTTCGGTAGATTTGGATTCCAATATATCCTCATGTGGTACTTCATTGTACGATAGATCAGATCCATCTGTATAGAACCCATCTACATCCAGAAATCTGTATGCTTTGGGGTAAGATTGTACAGTTTGGGATGGGGTTTTTATCCAAAAAAAGAATCCCCTTCAATCGATATTCCCTTAGGCACAACCATACATAACATAGAAATAACACCTGGAAAAGGGTGGACAATTAGCTAGAGAGGAGAGTTCTATAGAGAAACTGATTACAAAATAGAGGAAATCAACCACATTAAAATTACCTTCTAGGGATGTCCATTTGATATCTAAAATTTTCTCAGCAATAGTCATATAAGTGGGGAATGTTGGGGTGAACCAGAAAAGTTTGGGTAGAGTTGGATCTAAATGTTGGCTAGGGAAATGCCCTATTGTAAGAGGGGTCATTGTGAACCCTGTAGACCATCCCCATGGGGGTGGTGAAGGAAAGTCCCCAATAGGTAGAAAAAAACCAACAACCCCCTGGGGTTATCCTGAACTTGGAAGAAGAATTAGAAAAAAGAATCAATATAATGGTCATTTGATTCTTCGTATCTTTTGTAAGTAAAAAGAGAAACTCAAATTTGTTTCTTCGTCTTTATTCAAAAACAAAGGAGTCATGTGTGACACGTTCACTAAAAAAAATCCTTTTATAACGAATCATTTATTAAAAAAATAATAAGGCTTAACATAAAGGTGGAAAAAGAAAAAATAATCTTAACTTGGTCCCAAGAATCTACAATAATACTTACAATGATCGACCATACTATTACTATCCATAACGGAAAGTAAAATTTACCTATATTTATAATAGATCGTATGGTAGGCCACAAATTGGGAGAATTTTCACCGACTCTAAAATTCCAAGGTCATGCGAAAAATGATAATAGATCTCATCATTAATAATATTATTTGAAATTTTTATCATTATTAGGAGGTTCTTCTATGATAACAAAGAAAGGAGGGAACCCAAATACAGAAACATACTCTTTAAGTCAATATATATACATCTCTACTCATAAAGCACGAAGAGTCATGGATTAGATTCATGGAAGTTATTACAAAGAAACACTTCAAATACTGGAACTCATGCCTTATCGTGCGTGTGATCCCATTTTTAAATCAATTTATACCACAACAAATTCTAGTAAAAGTATGGGTTTCAACAAAATATCTTTAGTCATTAGTAAATCAGAAGTAAATGAAGGCACTACCATGAAAAAAATTAAAACATCGGGCTCAAGGATGTAGTTCTCCAATCAAAAGAACCCTTTTCCATATAACTATTGTATTAAAAGAGGAATCCTTAAATGAAGAATATATTATATAGTTAAAATAAAAAATGGATGAACAATGGGAATTGAACCCATGCATGGTGGATTCACAATCCACTACTTTGATCCACTTGGCTATATCCACCCCCTCTTTATTTGAAATAGAATCATAATATTTCATTTGACATTTGGAATGAATCATCATTTCATTCATCATAAAGAAAAATAAAAAGGGGCAAATAATCATCAAAATATAGATCTTATATTCTTATATAAAGTATAAAGAAGTATAAATGACATGACATAATCAGTATGTTCTGAATATAGATTTATTATGGGACAAAAAATAAATCCACTTGGTTTTAGACTTGATACTAACCATGATCATCATTCTGTTCGGTTTTCACAACCAAAAAATTATTCTGAAGGGTTACAAGAAGATAAAAAGTTATGATATTATATCAAGTCTATAGAGAAAAATAGTACCCTATCCAATTTTGGTATTTATAGAATTGCACACATAAATATTCAAAAAAAATTGATCTAATTCAGGTCAACATCTATATGGGATTCCCTAAGTTATTAGTGAAATAAGGTAATAAACTGTGAGGAATCAACGATTTAGAAATGAACGTAAAAAAAGAGTTTACTTGTGTGAACCAAAAACTCAATATTCCTATTACAAGAATAGACAAACCTTATCGATAACCTACTATTATTAGATAATTTATAGCTTAATAATTAAATAATAGAGTATCATTTAGAAAGGCCATGAAAAAAGCTAATTAATCAACTGAACATGAAGATACTAAAAGAATTCAAACAAAAATTTTAGGACATCTGGATGGAAAAGAAATTGCACGTGTTGAATGGATCAGAGAAGGTAATGTTCCCCTACAAACCATTTGAGCTAAAATTAATTATTTCTCCTATCCAATTCAAACTATCTATGGACTATTAGGCATAATTTTTTTGATATTTACTGAGGAGGAATGATATTTTCTATCTTTTATCAATCTTTTTTATCTTAATATATATATTTTTATCTTTATATATATATACTATAACTATAACAATAGGAATAAAAAAAAGAAAAACTAGAAAAACTATACTATTATACTATCTTCATAATAGTAGTTTATTTTATGCTCAATGAAAAGAAAATGATCAATTCAAAATTAAAATTTAGATAGGGTTAGATAAAAATTTAATGAACTGTTTATTTGATAGAATGGATTCTATGCTTAGTATGTGACATGTTTCTTTTATTATTTTTTTAAGTAAGGATTATTAAAAAAATAACAGACAAATATTGCAAAGAAAATATGAACTAATAAAAATAAATAATAACCAACCCATCGCCTTATACTATCTATATATAGATAGAAAATAGTCAATATATGATAATTTTATACAGCCATATCATTGTAACAACTGATTCAATATTTTTCATAAACAATAAAACTAAAATTAAAGAAAAAGTAAAACAATAGATTATATAAATTGAGAGAAATAAAAAATAATATGCATCAATGATATATGATTCTAATATGCAAGGTCTATGAGTTATCTCAGGACATATTAATGTATAATTTCATGAATAATGATTCTTCATATTCTACCGATTATTCATAAGACTATATATAAATAATAAATAACATAATTTTTTAGATATATTCCATTCATTGAAAAAACCAATCAAAATCTTCGAGTTAATAAAGACTGATAAGATTGACTAAAATTTTCATTAGCAGCTCCGTTGTAGAATCATGACATAATCATTTTGATTTAAAATCGAGTACAATGAGAATGAAGAAACCTATGAATACAGATTTATTTTTGAAATTGAATGATTCATTGGTAAGGATGACGGAAAAAACTAAGCCTCATTTATTTTGCGAAATTGTGTAAAAACCCTACAAATGAAATATAAAAGTACATTATTCCGTGAAAAATTAAAGTATGAGGATCAAAACACGTTAAAAAAATGAGTTGTAACGTTTTTATCAATTTATTTAGAATCATTTTTAATTATCCTTTTATTTTTGTTAATAAATATATGTTTTTTTTATAATTGAATTATCAATTATTCAAAAACTCTATTTAGATTGGATAAAATATTAGATAAAATCTAAACAATCTCGATTCAATATTTATTTCATTATTGAATTGTGTATCTTCAATTTTATTTTTATTTATGAGGAGTTGGATGAGAAAAAATTCTCATGTCCAATTCTATAGTAGAAATGGAATTGGGATAAAACCATTGACTATTACCCAAAAAAAAACTAGATTCCATAAAAATCATAGAGTAATAATGAAAGGTGTAGCTTATCGAGGAAATCATATTTGTTTGTATTAATTTTCTCTTCAGGAACTGGAACCTTCTTGGACCACATCTAGACAAATAGAAGTAGGACAATGAGTAATGACATGAAATATGTGTAGGGGTGGAAAAGTATGGGTACGTATATTTCTAGATAAATTGGTTACATTAAAACCTACGAGTCGTATTCTATGGTTACTATTCTACCAAATATTCCTTTTTCATTCTGTTGAAAATTGATTTTATGGTAGAGACGCTTATGACCTCCCCCCATGCCCTATGGTAATGATTCCTCTGGCATTATGACCTTCACCTCAATGATACTTTCCATAGATCAAATTCGTTCGTGGATTGGATTTCACTTGACTGTCTATGGCTCCATTACGTTTTTTTGGGGTAGAAGTTTTGTATAAATGTATCGCCATGCTTATTCTTATTTCAGTTCTTTTCATTTTCTCTAAGAGGTGGAATAGAATGACCTAGTTGAAGCTTAATGATCATACGTCTATAATGCACTGTATGTCCCATACTCGTCATAGGTCCCACTTTTATAACCTTTCCCAGGATTCGATGACTATTCATAGTTATCACCTTGACACCAAAGAATAGTTCGACCCAATACTTGATTTCTGTCCTAGTGGATCATGATTCAACACTAGAAGTATATGGATTCTTTTTCCCCAATAGCAGAATAATTTTTTCTATAAATACTACATAGATTACATCCATAAATCTATTTTACATTCCCTATGATTTCTAGTCTCAATAATAATTCTAGTTATTACAATTCATATATATTATTTATATAAATAAATATATACCAAATAAATATATACCCATTTGTTATGTATGATGATTCCATTTATATAGAGCCAATTCCAATATAGAAATGGGAGGGTCCAATTAGCGTGTATCCAGTAGGAATTGAACCTTCAAATTTTCCAATTATGAGTTGGGTGCTTTCATCATTCATCCACAGATTCTTAGTCGGAACCCTCATATATGGATGATAACCAAATTCCAATGGAAATGAAATATTTATTATCAATCAATGCAAATTTGGAGGAATCCATGAAAGGACATCCATTCAAATCCTAGGTTTTCAAATTAAGAGAGATATTCAAAGAGATCAATCATTATCATTATTTATTAGATTCATAGACCCAATTCCATTTAGTGGGATCTTTCATTCACATTTTTTCCACCAATAACACTTTATAAAACTACTCTTTGACCCTTGAATTTGGAGTATCCTACTTTTTTCATGTAATTCACAGGGTTCGACAAGCAATCACATGATCAAGGGTGTTGTAATCTTTGTAGTAGCAGTCCTTATATATCATTTTAACAATCAAAATATGGTCGAAATAAAAAATATTTATTTGAGAGGGATTATTCTTACTATACCTATGAATTCCATTGGTCCCAGAAATGATACATTAGAAGAATATTTTGGGTTTTCCTATAATATCCATAAGTTGATTGTTTTGCTCATGTTGTATCTTCCAAAATGAAACAATATCTCTAATATTTGTTTCCTGGATCTGAAAGAGAGACCTTGTCTTCTCCCAAAAACTAAAATGTGTATCATGACTGAATCTATCTGGGGTTCACAGTGGAGGAATTGGATCGGAAAAAATAGGGAGAATACTAGTAGTAATATTTCAAATCATGAAACCGTTGCTGGAATTGAGATCTCATTCAAAGATAAAAAATATAAATATATGGAGTTTTTTTGTATATTATAATGTGGATGGTCTGATTTGCAAGGACCATGATTGGGTTTGGGCCTTTCCTATGCATCTTAGGTGGAGGGTGAAGAAGGCCACATTCTGGGGGGGCCTAAGCCATAAGTGAGACACCACTCTAGAATAGATAGAATTCTAACCCTATGTCAGGACCTACGGGCCAAGGGACAGTCTCAGGTAGATAGTGTCTATGGGGTGTAGGCCTCCCAAAAGATAACAGAGGCGCTCAAAGGTTTCCTGAGGTCAGACGGATTGGCCCTTGAGTACAAAGGTAGGAGGGAGCTTGACTGCAAGACCCACCCATCAAGCAGGAATGAATGTCGGCCTTAGTGATTTGAAAGTGCCAAGTGGAAGGCTCATCACTCAACGAATTAAAGTTACTCTAGGGATAACATGATGATCTTACCCAAGAGCTCACATAGACGAGAAGGTTTGGCACCTCAATATTGGCTCTTCGCCACTTGGGGCTATAGTATGTTCCCAGGGTAGGTTTGTTCACCCATGAAAGCGGTGCGTGAGTTGGGTTCAAAATATCATGAGACAGTTCGTTCCATATCTAGTGTGGGTGTTATATCATTGAGAGGACCTTTTCTTAGTACAAGAGGACCGGGAAGGACACACATCTGGTGTACCGGTTATTGTGCCCACAGTAAACGTTGGGTAGCCAAGTGCGGAGGAGATAATTACTGAAATAATCTAAGTAGTAATCCCACTCTAATATGAGTGATCTCCTATTCCTACTTACCTAGACCCTATGGTATCACAATCGATGCAAGAAAGGGTTCTCTTCCCCTTCAGGGATGAAGAAATAAATGTTTTGAGAATTTAAGATAAGGTCACAGCAAGACAATCCATTTTTCATTATGATAGCTGTCAAGTAGAAGTACAGTGACGCATGCAGTTGAGGCATCCTAACAGACCCGTAGACTTGAACCTTGTTCATATCCAGATCAATTTTATCAGGTACTTGAAATCTTCTATTTTTTTCATCATTCAATACTTTGACAACATGAAAAAGACAAAATCCCTTCTTATCCTACCTTGGATAAAGAGGGAGGGGTAGGGCCACAATGTCCCCTCCCTAGTTAACAATAAGATAAGGGGCCTCACAAATGTCCCAATATTTTATTTATTCATTCATGTTTCGATATTTGGGTGTCCTAAGCGTAGAGGAACCACACCAATTCATTCTGAACTTGGTGGTTAAACTCTACTGTGGTGACGATACTGTAGGGGAGGTCTTGTAGAAAAATAGCTCGATGCTAGGATATTAAAAAGCTTAACACCTCTCATTATTATTATATATAATCAAAAAAATGAAAAAAGGTTATTTTATTCAAAAACCCAATTCGAACCCTCTATACCACTTCATCAATGCACCGTTTGTTTCTTTATAGTCTATAGAGAACTTTCACATCTTTTTAACCCAAAATAATAATGGCTGGAGAGAGGAAAGGGGTGAGTTGAAGGAGGGTACTACCAGGAATAGACTTAGTGGAGAAGGGGCCTGTAGCTTAGAGGATTAGAGAACATGGCTATAAACCACGATGTTGGGGGTTCGAATCCCCCCTCACCCACAACTGAGCCAAATAAGCTTATTAGGGGTAGGAAAATAATGTTCGAGATAGCGGGCCCAAAAAAGCAGCTATGGGACATGGATATTTTGTCGAAATGGAATGCCTTAATGATTATTTTTATTCAACACATAATCAATAATAATTAATTTCATATATAATGTAAAATACGGTCCAACAAGAAGATTGTTTTTGTTTGCTTCCTCATATAATTCTTCAACCAGGCTTTTTCTGCAATGGGCGAAAGCCTGATGGAGCAATGCTGTGTGGAGGAGGTAGAAGGCCCACAGGTTGTGAACAATTTTTCTTAGAGAATAAGAAATAATGGTATCTAGGGAATAATCATTGGATAACTCTGTTCTAGTAGCCATGATAATACAGAGGATGCAAGCGTTATCCATAATGATTGGTCTTAAAGCGTCTATAGGTGGATTTTTAAGTCTGTCATCAAATCCTAGGGCTCAACCCTGGACAAGAGGTGAAAACTACCCAGATGGGGTACGATAGGGGAAGAGGGAATTTCCAGTGGATCAGTGAAATGCTTAGAGATCAGAAATAACACCAATTATGAAAGCACTCTCCT
The DNA here is from genome assembly GCA_963277665.1 of Viscum album. Taxonomy (NCBI): domain Eukaryota; kingdom Viridiplantae; phylum Streptophyta; class Magnoliopsida; order Santalales; family Viscaceae; genus Viscum; species Viscum album. The sequence continues at coordinate 46,473,392 of OY728143.1, read as the reverse complement.
GGGCCGACATTGACATTGAGAGACTAAAGCTAGGGGAGAGAATAGGATTAGATACCCCAGTCATCCTAGCCGTAAATGATGGATACTATGCGCTGTGCATATCGAACCATGTAGTGCTATAGCTAACACATTAAGTATCCCACACATGGAGTACATTCACAAGAATGAATCTCAAAGGAATTTACAGGGGCCCGCACAAGTGGTGGATTATGTGGTTTAATTCTATGCAAAGCGAAGCACCTTAACAGGGCTTGACATGCCGTGAATCCTATTGAAAGGGAGGGGTGCCTTCGGAAACGCAGATACAGGTGGTGCATGGATGTCATCAGCTCGTGCCACAATGTCATGCCCTAACTTTTTAAATTTATTTTATTTTATTATTTTCTGGTTTGGTAGTTTTCTTTTAGGTTTTGGATGAACCAATGTTTAAAATTTTTAGAGTCTTATTGTGAAAAAAACACTTTGGGGGTTTGCATCATCAGGCGCACATGCATGGCATGGTTCTGAGACCAGACAACCTACCTGGTTTTCAAAATAAATTAAAAATATAAAATAATAATAAAATGACAATGAGTAAAAAAATGGAAATAAAATGAAAAAAAGAAGTTTAAAAAAATTAAGAAATTATTTTAATGATAATAATAATAATATTTTTTGAGAATATTATTATTATTAATTAAGAATATAAAATTTATTAAGTTTTTATTAATATGGTAATACTTATTATTATTTTTAATATTATATTAGTTTGTTACCACTTTTATTAATATCATAAATGTTATTATTATTATTATCAGTATAAATTATTGTTATTATCATCATTAATTTTTCTCATTAAAATTGTTAACATTTTAATTAACGTTATCATCTTGAGGATATAACTTTTATCATGATATTATTGTTATTCTCATTATTATTATTATTATTATTATTAAGGTTTTAGTTTAAGAATAATAATATTATTAATATCAATATTATTATTAGTTTTGTTTTTATTTTATCTTTTTTTTCTTTTCATTCTTTGTTTAGGGTTCCACACTTTTTTTTAGCGCCCTCCTACCTTGCCCGTCGGGACCTCCTCTTATTCCCCCACTTTTGCTTTTACACTACAATAAATCCCCGGATTTCTGGTCATGCTGGCCACAACTTCACACCTCCAATGGCCTCCTCTAATCTTCCGGCCCGCCGCCCCTGTCGACCTCCTCGCTGTGCCCTACCTGTACCCCGGATACATCCCGTCACGCCACACCTACGTCTATCTGTTAGAATACCCTCTATATTCTAGAGAACCATGGCCTCCTTTTTCTGGCCAGTGAAACCTCCGGTTCCTTTCCCACTTTCCGTGTGAGCAACCCCCCTGTTTTCCCCCGTTTTCCCATCAAATCCCTCCTAACCAACCTATCCGGTGTGCCATCTCTTAGATGGTTCCCTCATTTATCCCTTACAACCAATTTTTATATAACAAAACACCTCTGATGGCCTCCTCTAATCTCCATCCAGCCTCCTGCAGCCTCTCCACTGATTCGTTCTCCATCGTCTAGTTGTTTCTTCAATTTTGGGGTCTGTCGGGTTAGGTTTTTAGGTTGTGGTCGGTTTAATTTTGATGCAAAGGGTTTGATATTTGGTTTTTAGGACATACCCATGTTTTTTGAGCTATGCTTGACATGAAATAGCCTTTTTGCACCAATTTTATGGAGATGCTACACACTGGTAGGTGGTTCCATGCCTTTGCATCTTTTAGATAATTTAATTTGTTTTTTTAGTTAAATTTAATATGTTTTATGATTGAGTTTCATTATGAGAATTATGTTTAAATATTTTGCTATGATTGTTTGAATAAAATTGATTTCCGGGAGTAATATAGTCTTTTCATTTATGTGTGTGTTGTGGTTAAAATTCTTGGTAGTTCTGTATAGGTTTTGTGAAATGTATTTTAAAAATTTTGCGACATGCGTGCGTGATGAAAATTGCACTTGCTTTTAGAAATTTTCATGTTTTTCATTTTTACCCTTTTGTGGTGAATTCTATAAGTTCTTAATAATTGTTTATAGAGTTCTAGTGGGGTTTTAGTAGGGTTGAGTTGTGAAATTTATTTTATAATGGTTTATTTTGCATGCAATATGTTTTATAAATTGAAGAATTGTTTATTTAAGTGGTGTTTCGAGTGTGAAACATGGTTGAAAATTTTTTGGGGGTTATTTAGTAGGTGAAAAAGGTTTTTTAAAGTCACTTTAGGTGTTTTTGTATTTAAATAAACATTTTCAAAGGAAAATAAATCACCTTTGGTTTGTTTTCCTTGTTGTGTACTTTTGAAATTGAAATACAAAATTGTTTGAATAATAGAAAACTTGTTTTGATATGGTTACCTCATGTATCTAGTTTTAAAGTGACACCTCTATATGGAATCAAGTGGTTTTTGGTGTAAAGTATTCTTGGTTTTTCTTAAAATGATTTCATTAATAGATTAAATGATTTCATGATACATTTATATGGCGTGAAAATGGTATTTTAAAAGAGTTGAATACACGTTCATTTTTAAAGTGGGTATTTATATAATATGAGACATGTCCTTGGTGTGAATGTGTCTTTGAAATGGTTCTTTAGTGTGCAAGTAGTGAATTTTGTGTGTAATTTCATGTTTGGTTTGTGACATGTGAAGGTGATATACTATATGAATGTGGAACTTGATTGAGCACACAAGAAAAACCCTGGGTACTTAGGTGGGTATATTAGGACTAGTACGCTAGATGACACGTAATTGGTTCATCCTGGTTTCATCTAGCAGGATTGATGTTACAAAACTAACGAAACTTTTTTGATGATTGGAGACCACTAGGTTATGGATGTGTTTCCCTACTAGTGGATCGTGCACGAGAGCGTTGATTATTGTAGCTCATATGCCATGTTTACACTGAGGTACAATGTATCTATCATCCCACACATACTAGCTACCTTAGGGGATTTACCTTCAGTGCTATACTATTCATGATGTGGTGCATTCCTTCAGCCCATGGAGGACCACTTGAGTATGTGCATGGTATTTATAAATTTTCTCTTCCATTTTAAAGTAGTTTTTGTGAAATGGTTTTTATTTCAGTGCTCTTTTCTTTTCATTCTCAGCTTTTAAATGTTTTCCTTAAAATCATTTTAAAAGTATGGTTTTAAATAATAATGTTAAATTATATTTTTAATGTTGTGGAATGAAACCTTTTTATTGGGTGGTATCCTACTGGGCATTTGGATCACACCCTACACACACCTTTGGGTGTATGTAGACCTTGTTCTTTGTGTATCCTAGGTTGATTCATTGTGCTTAATGATGGTGGTTCTAGTTGCTGATGGTCTTCACGTGTGGGTTGGTATTGGAGTTTTTGTTCTCTATATTTTTTGTTGTTTTATTTGGGCTTTTAGTTTAATTGTATACTTTAAACCTATTTATAGTTCAAAGGCATGTTTGGTTGTCTGTCTCCAGTTTCAGTTTACTTAGCCTGTTAGTTGTTTTTCTATATTTTATTTCAGGTAAATCATTTCCTTGTACTATTTTGATACCCAAGCACTTGTGCTAGCCTGGGGGGATCGGGAACTCCCTTCGTGTCATGTCAGGGACCAGGTCGGGCACTGGGTCAGATGATGACCCGACTTGGTTCGTGAAAAAATGGTATCAGAGCAGGTTTGTTCTCTTGTGTCATGGTTTTTTTTGGGATAGAGTCAAGTTAGACATGAGTTAAGGTTGCCGAGACTTGATGTCCTAGCTACGAGCAAGGTTCCTGGCCAGCACAGCTCGTGGTGAGACTCGAGTTTCTAGGGTAAGTTGAGGGTTGTCTGAGTCACTGGTCCTTCTAATTAATCTTGTTTTAGGGAAATGAAGAGGGAGTAGGGTCAGTGGTACCAGCGAGCTCACAGGGTCTGGTAATCCATATGGATCCAAGGAAGCTATCATAGAATATTCTCTATGGTGGGGACGTGATTGGTATATGGCCGCCAACCATATGTTCCAATCACCCACTGACGCTAGTCTCCTCTTGCATAATTCCTCGTCTCTTTTTTTTGAATTTGTGGAAGTCTAGTTTTAATTAAAAGTGATTAGGTCTTGGAAAATATTTTGAAATGAAGCGTTTTAAAAAGAAAATGATTTGTAAGGTTTGAAAAGTGTGGGTAGAATGTTTTGGTTTTGAAAAATGGAAGGGTTTGGTTTTGATCCTTGGTGTTCTCCTGGAAAACCACATGCATGAGTGTATATGGATAGATAAATATTCAATGGAATGAGTCGATGAATTACTAGATGGACATGAGGTGGGTGCCAGTGTGGCACGAGAACATGCACATGTGAGGCCCATGGGACACCATTGGTGTTTGCGCAACCCACGTTCTTTGTTTATATTTAAAAAGTTTTGTTAAAGGAAAAAATTGGTGTCTTAATAACCGGTGATTGTGTGGTGTTTCCTTGTGTTTTAGAAATGTTGTATGTGAGGCGTTTCGAGCTAAGAGTCCTTTTTGATTGATTTGTATCCTAATTTTGAATTCTTATTTGTAAGTTGGTGTGAAAGCGTACGGTTAGTGGCTTCTTTTGAAAAATTCTTTGGGAAGCCCTTCTAGTGGTTCCCCATGCATGCTTAGTGTTCACTTGTGGTATGTATTGGACATTGGACCAGTTTGATTGGGCCCATGGATTTCATTACTGACTAGTAGATGCCCCCCATAAAGTGTTAACATGCCATTGAAGTGTGGCCATGGGTAATTCTCTATTGGCCAACCCTCTAGTTGATTAAATTGAGGACTCTACCTTTTTATTAATAGTACTAAGTTTGTCCCTTATCCTTTTCGATTAAGTAGATACTCTCACAGTGGGATGACAAACATGAGGGAAGTTGAGGGGAGTTTTGGTATCTTTGAGCTGTCTTAGTCATTAGGTATGAAGTTTTATATCATTGCGTCTGAAGGTTCCCCCTGGAAACAGTGAAATGAATTCCAACGGGGAAGAGTGAAGGCGGTTCAGAATTATATGTGCTGACTGATTTCTTGAAAGTCTTGTAGTGATTTCATCGGCCATGAGGGTCATGTTTGGTGATGTCTTGCGGTGTGAGTTCTCTTCGATGCGAAAAGGTAGATTTCGTAGTGTCCTTTGAGAATCCCTATTTTCCTGGGAGTGTGTCCTACTCTCAAGAATTTCTAATTTCTCTGTTCAAGGGGGAGTGTTCTTCATGTGTCTTTCCTTCTTAAGTTTCTTGGTTAAGGTGAAGAGATGATGCATGCGTATCATTTAAACCCCTATTTTTATGGATGTTCCGTGAGGGAGTAGGTGGAAGTCAGAGTGTGTTGTGTTTGATGGGAATGTATCAATTGCATTATGGGTGTTTGTGGCACTAGTAAAAGGATAATCTTTGTTCGGGAGTCTTCAATTCCTAAATTCATGGTAGGAGATGCTTAAAATATTAGGGCTCTATCCATAGGCCTCAGAGTGAAGATGGAATGTGGTCAGGAACCCCAAGAGTGTATGAGACCCCAGATTTATTTCTGTCATTGGTATTGAAGGCAAATATAGTTTTAAATCATTTCCTGTAGCTCTTTGGTTCCAAATGACCCATTTGGTGCATGAGGTTTTCTGTATCTAGAAGGAAGTGTGGTCATCTTGTACCTTTAATTCCTGGGGGTTGAATCCCACCGGGTGTAATCACTTTTAGTGGTCCTTATGGGGTCTATTAGGTAAATCAGTCTCATATTTTAATAGTTCTCATCCAGGGATGTGGAGATGATGGTTAGTCTTAAGTTGTGGTTTTGATGCTCTGGAGATCAGGGCCCCTCCCTCCCAGCCCCTTGTGGTGGGGTGTTTGGTCATCGTCGGAAAATTTTCAAAGTTTGTACCTTCTGTTAGTTCTAATGGTGGAGAGATCCATGATGGGTCTCATACAAGTGCCTTTGGAGTGAGTGAGTTTTGGACTTTTTCATAATGGTGGGGAGTCCACTCAGGACCCCTCGTGTCAATTTTCTAGTTTCATCTCAGGCATCGGTAAGTTTATAATGGTGGGGAGCCCCTTTGGGCTTTCCCCTTTTGGCCTTTTAGTTATGTTTCTAGATATTACTTGAGGATAGGTGGTAAGAGTGCTCCTTGGATGTGGTTGGTCTTGTTTGTTCATTCCATTCAAACGATGTGGTTTTTGTTAATTGTTGCTCAAGGTGTTTTGGTTTGTAACGGTGGTTTCTGTGGGTGTGAGAGTTCCTATCCTTGATTAATCAACTGGAGGTGTTATAGCTCTTTTGGGTAGGTGACACATATTGGAAAGTCTTTTTATGAGTTTCTTGAGGATGTCATTTAAGTCACTTTCTATAACCACAATGCGTTTTCCTATTTCTGCTTGTTTTCATAGGGTTCCACTTTGAACCTTAAGAGGGTATTGTTTTCTACTTTGAGTCTCAACCTTAGTTGTGTCTTTCTAGGTATGGAAAGTCTTATTGTGGAGATATTTGTCATGCCCTAACTTTTTCAATTTATTTTATTTTATTATTTTATGGTCTGGTAGTTTTCTGTTGGGTTTTGGATGAACCAATGTTTATTTTTTTTGAGTCTTGTTGTGAAAAATGCACTTCTGGGTTTAGCATCATCGGGCGCACATGCATGGAATGGTTCTGAGACCACATGGCCTACTCGGGTTTCAAAATAAATTAAAAACATAAAAGAATAATAAAATGATGATGAGTAAAAAAATGAAAATAAAATGAAAATAAGAAGTTTAATAAAATTTAATAAATTGTTTTAATGATAATAATAATAATATTGTTTGAGAATGTTATTATTATTAATTATGAATATAAAATTTATTAAGTTGTTATTAATATGGTAATATTTATTATTATTTTTAATATTATGTTAGGTTGTTACCACTTCTATTAATATCATAAATATTATTATTATTATTATCACCATAAATTATTGTTATTATCATCAATAAATTTTATCATTAAAATTTTTAGCATTTTAATTAACATTATCATCTTGAGGATATATATTTTATTACATTGTTATTGTTATTCTCATTCTTTTTATTATTATTATTTTTAAGGTTTTAGTTTAGGAATACTATTATTATTAATATCAATATTATTATTAGTTTTGTTTTTATTTTATCTTTTTTATCTTTTATTTTTTGTTTAGGGTTCTACCTTTTTTTTCCAGTGCCCTCCTACCCTACCTGTCGGGACCTCCTCTTCTCCCCCCACTTTTTATTTTTCTCTGCAGCACCTCCCCAGATTCCTGGTCACACCACTCACCAATTCACACCTCTGATTTCCTCCTCTAATATTCCGTCCATGAGTACCCACCGATCTCCTCGCCATGCCCTACCTGTTCCTCAGATACATTCTATCGTTCCACACCTAGGTCTAACTTCTGGACCACCCTTTATATCATAGAGAAACACAACCTCCTATTTCTGGCCGACGACACCTCTAGTGCCTTTCCCACTTTCTGCACGAGAAACCCCCCTATTTTCCCTCCGTTTCCCTGTTTGATCCCTCCTACCCAGCCTATCCGGTGCACCACCTCTCGTCCGGTGCCCTCATTTATCCCTTCCAACTAGTTTTTCTAGCACAACAAACTTCTGATGGCCTCCTCTAATCTCCAGCCAGCCTCCCGCAGCCTCTCCACTAGTGCGTTCACCCTTGTCTAGTTGTTTCTTCAATTTTGGGGGCTGTCGGGTTAGGTTTTTAGGTTTCGATTAGTTTAATTTTAATGTAAAAGGTTTGATATTTTTTTTAGGAAATACCCATGTTGTCTGAGCTACACTTGATGTGCAGTGGCCTTTACACCCCAATTTTGCAGAGTTTCTACACACTGGTAGGTGGTTCCATTCCTTTGAATATTTTGATAATTTAATTTGTTTGTTTAGTTAAATTTAATATGTTTTATGATTTAGTTGCATTTTGAGAATTATGTTTAAAATGTTTTGGTATGCTTGTTTAAAGAAAATGGATTTCCTCGAGTAATGCAGTATTTTCTTTTATGCGTGTGTTGTGGTTAAAATACTTGGTAGTGCTGTATAGGTATTGAGAAATGCATTTTAAAAATGTTGTGACATGCGTGAATGATAAAAATTGCACTTGATTTTAGAAATTTTCATTTTTTTCCATTTTGACCATATTGTGGGGAATTCTAGAAGTGTTTAATAATTTTTTATTGAGTTCCAGTGAGGTTTTAGGAGGTTTGAGTTGTGAAATTGATTTTATAATGGTTTCTTTTGCATGAAATATGTTTTATAAATTGAATAATTTTTTATTTAAGTGGTGTTTTGAGTGTGAAACATGGTTGAAAGGTTTTTGGGGGTTTTTTGGTAGGTGAGAAAGGTGTTTTCAAGTCACTTTAAGTGTTTGTGTATTTAAATAAACATTTTCAAAGGAAAATAAATCACTTTTGGTGTGTTTTCCTTATTGTGTACTTTTGAAATTGAAATACAAAATTGTTTGAATAATGGAAAACTTTTTTTGATATGGTTACCTTGTGTATCTAGTTTTAAAGTGATGCCTCTATATGGAATCAAGTGGTTTTTGGTGTAAAGTCTTATTTTTTTTCTTGAAATTATTTCATTAATAGCTTAAATGATTTCATGATACATTTATATGGCGTGAAAATGGTATTTTTAAAGAGTTCAATACACGTTCATTTTTAAAGTGGCTATTTATATAAAATTAGACTTGTCCTTGGTGTGCATCTGTCTTTGAAATGGTGCTTTGGTGTGCAAGTAGTGACTTTTGTGTGTAATGTCATGTTTGGTTTGTGACATGTGAAGGTGATATACTATGTGAATGTGGAACTTGATTGAGAACATGGAAAAAACCCCGGGTACTTAGGTGGGCAGATTCAGACTAGTACGCTAGATGAAACGTAAGTGGTTCGGCCTGGTTTCATCTAGAAGGATTGATGTTACAACACTAACTAAAATTTTGTGATTATTGGAGACCACTAAGTTATGGATGTGTTTCACTACTAGTGGCTTGTGCATGATATAATTGATTATTGTGGCTCATATTCCACGTTTACACCAAGGTACGATGTCTCTAGCATCCCTTTCATACTAGCTACCTTAGGGGATTTACCTGATGTGCTCAAATATTCATGATGTGGTGCCTTCCGTCGGCATACAGAGGACCACTTGAGTATGTTCATGGTATTTATAAATTTTCTCTTCCATTTTAAAGTAGTTTTTGTGAAATGGTTTTTCTTTTGGTGCTCTTTTCTTCTAACTTTTATCTTTTAAATTTTTTCCTTAAAAGCATTTTAAAAGTATGGTTTTAAATAAGAATTTTAAATTATTTTTTTGATGTTGTAAAATAAAACCTTTTTATTGGGTGGTATCCTACTAGTCATTTGGATCATACCCTACATACACCTTTGGGTGTATGTAGACCTTGTTCTTTTTCTATCCCAGGTTGAGGCATCATGCTTAATGATGGTCGTTCTAGTTGCTGATGGTGTTAGTGTGCAAGTTGGTGTTGTAGTTTTATTTATCTATATATTTTTTGTTCTCTTTTGGATTTTAGTTTAATTGTAGACTTTAAAATTGTTTATAGTTCAAAGGCATGTTTGGTTGTCTGTTTCCAATTTCAGTTTACTTATCTTGTTAGTTGTTTTTATGTCTTTTATTTCGGTTAAATCATTCCCTTGTGCTATTTAGATACCCAGGAACTTGTGCTAGCCTGAAGAGATCAGGAATTACCTTAGGGTCATGTCATGGACCGATTTAGATGACGACCCGACCTGGTTCGTGACACGTAAGGTGTTGGGTTAAGTCCCACAATGAGCGCAACCCTCGTGTTTGGTTTCTACCTTTGAGGTTGGAACCTTGAGCAGAATGCTAGTGATAAGTTGGAGGAAGGTGAGGATGACGTCAAGTCATCATTCCCCTTATTCCCTTGGTGACACACATGCTACAATGGCTGGAAAAAATGGTCACAATCCCGTGAGGGTGAGCTAACTCCAAACCCGTCCTCGGTTCTGATTGCAGGCTTCAACTCACATTTATGAAGCTAGAATATATAGTAATCACTGGTCGGCCATACGATGGTGAATTCATTCCTGGGCCTTGTACACACCGCCTGTCACACTATGAGAGCTGACCATGCCCAAAGTCTTTCCCTTAATTTCAAGGAGGGGGATGAAGAAGTCAGTTCTAGTGACTGGAGTGAAGTCGTAACAAGGTAGCCGTACTGGAAGGTGCGACTGGATAAAATTTTTTTCAGGGAGAGATAATACTTGTTGGGTATTTTGGGTTGATATAGCTTCACACCCAAAAAGTGGGAGATGTCTGAGTTCAACTTGGTGGAGATAGAAGTATTACCTCATTTATCGATGGTGAAGTAAGACCCAAGCTCATGAGCTTCTTATGATCCTAGGCCAGAACAATAAACAACAAGTGGATTGGATCCCCATAAAGGTCCCGTGCGGTGACATGGGGGTGAAAAATGGAAAGAGAGAGGGATGTGGTTTCTTTTCTCTCACTTATTTGTCATAGAGGGCTGCCTCCTCCAGAGGAGGCGACATGCATGAATTGAGATTAGCTTTGTGGTAGAGCGTTCCCCTGATAATTGCGTCATTGTGCCTGGGATGTGAGGGCTCTTAGCCACAATAGTTCCATGTGCTCATCAGCACCTGACCCTGAGATGTGGATCATCCAAGTAACATTAGCATGATGTACTCCTCGTGAGGTTTGAAACCAAACTTTTTATCAGGAGTATAGATGATGAGATTCAGGTGATATCCAATAATGTAGATCCAACTTTCTATTCACTTGTGGGATCCGGGCAGTCTGGGAGGACCACAACTCCTCTCTTCTTGAGATTCCATACATACGTTTTCAGTGTATGGGCTGCTATCTATCAAGTATTTGAGGTTCGACCTCAATATAAAAATCAAATGGAGTACCTAAAAACGCATCTTCACATATGAAGAACTACAAGATCACCCCTTTCATCATTCTGGGGTGACGGATGGATCATACCATTCGAGCCTTTTTTTCATGCTTTTCTGGGGGGTCTGGATACGTAATAAAAAAGAATCACATGATTTTTTTTCCTTTAGCAGGAGATTGGATCTTTTCGTAAGAAGAATTATTAGTATAAGGAACTTACTTCTTGGGGTCTTTGATCCTCTTCTTAGTCACTATGAGCACCCCTGATTAGTGAATGGGATGTGTCTATTTCTCTATCTCTAGACTCTAAGGGAGAAGGTTTAAAAAAGTTTCTTTGAGTGTCTAGGGTTGTTATAGGAGGGTCTCTTAAGGTTACTCATTCTTTATCTTCTCATCATAAGACTTATTTCACAAATACTTGAGTAAGAGAAGTGGGAGCACACTTGGAGAGAGCAGTACAAGGATAGAGTTGTATACTGCATTCGTGAATGAGTAATAACTCTTGAAAAGGAAAAAATTTATTATTAACCATAGGTGTGATTATTTAATTCATGGGAGAGGTGTCTTTTTCAAGTATAGGATGGCCCAACTACGCCAGGTAAAGAAGAAGCATCATCTAATGACTCCATGCATGCTCCACTTATCGGGGGATATAACTCAGTTGGTAGAGCTCCGCTCTTGAAATTAGGTCATTGAAATTATGGGTTGGATTTCTAACTATAGGTGGTAATGAATGATAGTATCTTGTACCCGAACCAGTGGATCACCTTTTCTAATTCATGGGGAAAAGGACCGAAAAATTCCACTGAAATACTCCACTGGGACAAAAAGAGGGGTTGTCAAGAACAATATAGAGGTTGGATGAGAAGTTGTTCATATCTAGTATTTTGGATCGTACATGGATGGTATGGAGTCAGTAACTCTCCTAGGGATCATGGGATCCCTAGGGAAGAGGATCAAGTGGGATATTGCGAACAGCTTAATGCACTATCTCCCTTCAAACCTTTGAAAAAAATGAAGAAAAAGGAAAGAAAACATGGGATTACCCCTTCATCTCCACCCCATAGTAACTATGAGACCACCCCAAGGATGCCTTCGTCATCTTGGTGGGGTAACAGACCGACTATAGAACCCTATTCAATAAGAACACATTTTTCCGCTCTATTGTTGGGCATCAAGGGTCGAAGAAGGGTGATCACTCATTCTTAAAATAATCATTCTTAAGACCAGATTCAGGAAGAAGGGGGGGGGGAGCTATCCCTTCCTATTTATCTTGTAGCTAGGCACCAGAACCACAAGAATCCTTAGAATGAGATTCCATCTCCACTACACCTTATTGTTGAGATGGTTAGAATAGTTGATTTTTGGAGAGCACAATACAATGAAAGTTGTAAGATGTGTTCAGGGGGGGGGGGGGGTTCTATTTTTGGTCTCTATGTAGAATAAGTTAGGGACTGGAGAGGTGGTTTGTACCCTGTGGCAGATGTCGGTGGTTCAAGTCTGCTTATCTCTAACTCATGAACTTAGCTGATACAAAGTGATATGATTTTTGATTCGGCGGTTTGATATATAATGAATCATTCATGGACATTGATAATATCATTCCATTTAGTATCACCTTAGGATAATATAATTGCATACTTCAAGTGTGAAGGGTGAGGTTCAAATGAGTAAAGGATTACGATGGATACCTAAGCACCCAGAGACGAGGAAGGGAGTAGTAATCGATTAAATGATTTGAGGAGTTGAAAAGAAGCATAGATCTGGAGATTACCCAATAGGTCAACCTTTCGGACTAGTGAATCCATGGTCAGGAAATAGAACAATTGGCGAACTAAAACATCTTAGTACCCAAAGTAAAAGAAATAAAAAGTGATTCCCCTAGTAGCGTCGAGTGAAATGGGAGCATCCTAAACCGTAAAAACGGGGTTGTGGGAGAGCCATACAAGCGTCTTACTGCACCCTAGATGGTGAGAGTCCAGTAGCCGAAAGAATAACTAGATTATGCTCTAACCTGAGTATCATGGGGTATGTGTAATTCCATGTGAATTAGCAAGGACCAGCTTGCAAGGCAAAATACTCTTGTGTGACTGATAGTGAAGTAGTACTGTGAGGGAAGGGTGAAAAGAACCCCCATCGGGGAGTGAAATAGAACATGAAACCATAATCTCCCAAGTAGTGGGAGGATCCCAGGGCTCTAACCACGTGCCTATTGAAAAATGATCCAGTGAATCATAGGCAGTGGCTTTGTTAAGGTAACCCAACAGAGCCATAGCTAAAGCGAGTCTTCATAGGGAAATTGTCACTGCTTATAGACCCAAACCTAAATGATCTATCGATGAACAGGATGAATCTTTGGTGAAACTAAGTGAAGGTCAAAAATGAATGATGTGGAAGAATCAGTGGATGAGTTGTGGTTAGGGTTCTCAAACCCTAATCTAGCTGGTTCACCCCGAAATGCATTGAGGCACAACAGTTGACTGGACATCTAGGGGTAAAGCACTATTTTGGTGTGGGCTGCGAGAGCGGTACCAAATCGAAGAAATATATGAATAATAGATATGAACTAAAAATAAAAGGGGTCAAGGTCAGACAGTGAGATGATGGGTAAAGAAATCATACTTCCTTTGCCTAAACAAGAACTAAATTTAGGAGCTCTTTCCAAAAATACATGAATAAAAATAAAAGACATCTCATGGATAAGCTTCGGGACCTAGAAGTCTTCGTAATAGAAGAGACATTTGATGACAAGATTGTGCTTATTTGGAGAGATCATCATAAATAATTAAAGTGTATTGTTCATGGCACATAAAATATTCAGCCAAAGAGGCTCTTATATACAAAGCAAGATATTGTAATGTCGTAGAGGAATCTGCCGGTTCGGCTACCACAATAGTGTATTCTAACACTCTAATTTCCTAGAAAGTAGTGACTACCTAAGCTACAAAAGATGATTTTTGACCAATTTCTACATAAACCCATATTACATTTTGTCCTTTTTGATTGAAAATAGTATCCGTGGCTACTGCATTTTTACCGGTTTGTCTGTCTCCAATAATTAATTCTCGTTGACCATGACCTATAGGTATCATCGAATCAATAGCAATAAACCCTATTTGAATAGGTTCATATATGGAACATATAGAAATAATACCTATCATAGGAGGTTTAATAAATCGAGATTCCGAAATGGAAATTTCACCTCTTCCATCAATAGGTTTAGCTAGTGCATTGATAACATGACCTAAAAATGCCTTGCTCAAAGGTATTTGAGCAATTATGCCTGTTTCTTTTATAGAACTTATTTATTTTATCATCACACTATCACCCATTAACACAACACCAACATTATTTGATTCTAAATTCAGAGTAATAACAGTGGAACCCTCTTCAAATTCTATTAATTCACCCACTATTACTTCATCAAGACCATGAATATGGGAAATTCCATCACCTACTTTTATCACAGTACCAGTATGAATAATATTGAAATCTATATTATATATCTCAATAAGTTTTTAGAGAATATTAGTAAATTTTTTGGATTGAATACTTTCTACCATAGTATATTAGTTCAAAAATTTATTCTAAAGAACAAAATTAATAAAAAAATGCCTAGATGACAACAGTATAAAAACTAATCCATTATTTCTTTCATCTCCCCAATAATGTTAATATTGATACTGGTTGTATGTAAATGTAACTCGTTGTTCAAATAACTATTACAACTTCCTAAATATCCTTGTAAGGATTTTTGGAAAAGCTGTTGTTGTACTCGATGAATTTATTTTTGTTGTTCAAAATTAATAATTTGGTTTTTGTAATTTTCTAATTATTCTATAGTGATATAATTATAATGAATAAAATTTGATTTTTCTTGTTCTATCTCAGAGCATCCATTAACTCGAAATATATATTTTTCCATTTTTACTTTCTGTAAGTTAGCCTTGGCTGTTTCCAACTATTCGATGACTTTACCATGTAGCTCTTCTGAATTTTGAATAGGATTCAAAATCCTATATTTGTGATTAGCTAATAAACCACTTAATGAAAGTGGACTATTTTTCCATTTCAAAACTTACATGATCCCTTCCTGAACCAAACATGTGTCTTTGAATTCATTTGGCTCTCATGCTCTTTTATCTTTTATTTATGTAATTCTCCATATCTTTTTTGAATGAGCCTATCCTATCTTATCTTTGAATATTCATAAAAAAATTGAAACAAATCACTAATAATCCAATCCTATTCGAATGAATCTTCTGAAAAATATTTAAATTTTTCCGCAAAGTTGTTTCTTTTTGTCTAATAAAAAAATTGAAAGCAGATGACTTTAATAGACAATATAGGTCATTGATCCAACATAATAAAACATACATAATATAATATAACATAATATAATATAAATATAATCAAAATAATATAAATATAATCAAAGTGAAACCCCTTTATTTCAAAATTAAAAAAAAATGAGTTTTATCATTTTATCGACATGAGTGTTTTACATCGAAAAAATTTCCAACTATTTATTTATTTTCTATTTTGAAAAAAATTTATTCACTCAACCCCATAAAACATATAGAATATATATAGTGGTAGAAAAAAATACTATTAGCGGTTAAAAGAGTACCATGTTGCATCTGGACTTCAAACGCTTAGTTTTAGCCATGTTAATAATGGTCTACATGATTGGTTGATAGAGAATTAAATTATATTTACCAAAATCAATAAACAAATTCTATGATTCTTCTATATGATTTATTCATTAATTTAGATCATTTATTTAGAAGTTATTTGCAACATCTTGCACTAATTTATCCTAGTTTAATGAAAATAAAAGTACAATTGGTTAAATTCAGCCTATTATTGAAATAAAAAACGCACACACACTCCATTTACAATTAAAATAAATATACCATGAACTACAATTATATTTATTAGATTTGTTGCTAAAATATCGGTATTAAACCTGAAACCAGAAGATGGAAAAGAAACGAAAAGATCGATTATATTTTTCATATTATTTTCTCCTTATTTATTAGATAGAAAAACTGGAAAAAGGAAAATAGAATAGATTGTATAGGAAGAGTGTCTTTTATTTCTAAAAAATAATAGAGTAAAAAAATATTCTAAATATTATATAGTTTATATGGATTTGCAATTGAAATAAAAAAATTCTAGGTATTAGGTAAAACAAATTTTTTTTTTCTATTTGACGAAGAACTGAAAGGAATAAGGAATAAAGTGAGTTTGTGGGAAATATGAATTAGAAATCCTAAAATAGAAATTCCTTTCTATAGGTTATTTTATCCATGAATGAGAAGTTGATGGTAAGAGACCTATTTTTTCATATATTTTTGGATGAAACAAAGGAATTCGCAAATAATAGTGCTAATGAAACAACCAATCCATAAATGGTTAATGCTTCTATAAAATCTAGACTGAGTAATAATGTATCTCATATATTTCCCTCTACTTTGGGTTGTCTTGAGATACCTTCTATTGCTTGGATTGTAGAAGTCCCCTGACCCACTCCAGGTCTAATAGAAGCAAGTCCAACGGCTAATCTAGCAACAATAACAAAAGCAATAGAAATCAGTGATTCATGATAAATTCCTTGAATAAATTGCTCTCATTATAGAATTTTAGTTAATAATACTCATCAATCAATGCACTTATTCCATTACTAAATTATCAAGTCATTTTTTTATAATGAAGAACTAAAAATTGAAAAATATGATTGATGATAGAATCATCATAACGATTTGATCAATATTTTTTTTTTCTATGCTAATTTTTCTATTTCTATACTAATAATAATTAGTAATGAAGTACATATCTATAAAAAGAGAACCCATATTTTTCTTCCATAACCTAAATGGTTAAAGTACTAAATTTAATCAAATTCAAGGGGATTATAGAATCATTTCTGTTGAAATATCACAATAAATTGGATTTTTTATATTTTGATAATTCTTTCTACTTATAGTATTATAATCTATAGTATGACGTAGTGATTTGATATTAGATAGTAATATAAACAAATAAAATTTATTTTTCATATTATTTTTTAATATTACTTGATTAAATATATGAATATACTCGATCTTTTTTGACCCAAATAGGTCAATTATATTTAATGTTTATTGTATTCTCTATAATCTAGAATTTGTTTTAGTTTAGTAGATTTAGTTTTAGTAGATTTAGTAGAAAAAACTAGTCAATGATGAACCTCCAGATATTAACTTACATATGCTGTGACTAAAGTTTCTAAAATAAGATATTGAATTCCACTTGTAAATAATCCAAGGAACATGATAAGTATTGGAATCACTAAAGGTACTAAAGAAACAAGAACAAAAACTACTAATTCATCCACTAATATATTCTCGAAAATTCAAAAACTAAGCAATAATGGTTTTGTAAAATCTTCTAAAATGTTAGTGGGTAAAAGGATTGGAGTTGGTTGAATGTATTTACTGAAATAACTAAATCCTTTTTGCTAAGTACCACATAAAAATATTCTACTGACGTGAGTAAAGCTAAAGCAACAATTGTATTTATTCATTGGTGTGGCTAACTCCCCATGAAGTAACTGTATGATTTTCTAAGGAAAAAGAGTCCCAGACCAATTAGAAACAAAAATAAAAAGAAATAGAGTTCCAATAAAGGGAACCCAAGTTTCAAATTCTTCTCCAACCTGAGTAAAACAAAGTTTTTGAATGAATTTATGGATATATTCAAAAAAAATTGACTGTCAGTTGGAATTGTTTTTGGATTTTGAACAGTTAGTGTAGCTGAACCTAATAAGATAGAAATTACAACCCAAGAAGTAATAAGCACTTGGGCATGTACTTGGAAGACCCTGAATTTCTAATAGAAATGTCAACATACTTTAACACCTGATATATCTTAGATCCCTTTTAGGTGGATGAAACATGATAGAATGTCCATTTTAGCGATCCTCTACAAAAAATAGAAATCAAAAAGGTAATTATTTTGATTTGAAAATCTTTTTATTAAATTTATTTGCTGATTATTTGATGAATCATTGTGATGTAAATAACACTATAAATGAGGTTTACAATAAAAAAATAAACAAGATCATCCTCAAATCTTTCTTAAGCTAATATGACCCTTAATAATTGCAAATAAAAATTTGTTAAGAATAAATCAGATTGATGCTATAATGTTATCATTCACCGAAATAGAAATATACTCAAGGTCAGGGTCGCCATTTGTATCGATAAAAAAATTGTTGGACCACCTTTAAAGGCTAAATACTCTTGGGTTACCAATAGAGAAGTAGTACCGTGAGAGAAGGGTGAAAAGAACCTCCATTGGGGAGTGAAATAGAAATGAAATGGTAAGCTCCCAAGCAGTTGGAGGAGCCCAAGGCTCTAACCACGTGCCTGTTGAAGAATGAGCCAGTGGCTCATAGTTAGTGGATTGGTTTAAGTAACCCGCTAGAGCCATTGAAAATGAAAGTCTTCATAGGGAAATTGTTACTGCTTATAGACCCGAACCTGGATGATCTATCCATGACCAGGATGAAGCTTGCTTGAAACTAAGTGGAGGTCCAAACCGACTGATGTGGAAGAATCAGCGGATGAATTGTGGTTAGGGGTGAAATTACACTCAAACCTAGAGCTAGATAGTTTTCCCCAAAATGCATTGAGGCACAACAGTTGACTGGACATCTAGGGGTAAAGCACTGTTTCAGTGCAGGCTGTGAGAATGGTACCAAATCGAGGAAAACTATGAATACTAGATACGACCTCAAAATCAAAGGGGTCAAGGTCTTCCGGTGAGAAGATGGGGGATAAACTTCATCATCGAGAGGGAAAAAACCCAGATCACCAGTTAAGGCCCCTAAATGACCACTTAGTGATAAAGTAGGTGGGGCTATAGAGAGATTCAGGAGGTTTACCTAGAAGCAACCACAATTGAAAGAGTGCATAATAGCTCCCTGATATAGTGTTCTTGCATCGAATATGAATGGGGATAAGCAATATTCTGAAGCTATGGGATGTAAAAATTCATCAATAGGGGTGTGTTCTGCATTAGACTTAGAGGGAAGCCCCTGCATGAGCAGCGGTGGAAAAATATGAAGTGAGGATGTTGGCTTAAGTAACGCAAATTTTTTTGAGAATCCAATAAACTAAAAACCTAAGGGTTTCTCCACAAGGTTCATCCACAGAGGGTGAGTCAGGGCCTAATATCAGGATAAAAGGCATAGTTGATGGACAAAAAGTGAATATTCCTGTACTACAGCTTGTTATTCTTGAGGGAAGGAGGGGGATAGGTTAACCAAAAGATGGTTATTGGTTGAAAAAAAACCTTGAGCCAATGTTTGAGTACCAGGCGCGACGACACTGTAGTAACCCATGCCATACTCCCAAGAAAATCTTGAACAACCTTCCACTAAAGGGTAACTATACTTGAAACTGACAGAGGTGGGTAGGTAGAGAATACCTAGGGCCACGAGAAAAATATCTCTAAGGAACTTGGAAAAATAGACCCATAAATTCGGGATAAGGGGTGCCTCCTCACAAAGGAGGTTATAGTGACCAGGCCTTGGCAACTGTTTACCAAAAAAATAGGTCTTCACAAAGTCATAAGACCATGTATGGGGGATGACGCCTTCCTAGTGTTGGAAGGTCAAAGAGGTGGGTGACCTAATGATAAGGGAGCCAACTACCAAAGCCCTAGTAAATAATGGCCATAACTATAACGGTCCTAAGGTAGAGAAATTCCTTGTCGGGTAAGTTTCAAACCGCACGAAAGGAGTAACGATCTGGGAACTGTCTCAGATAGAAGCTCGGTAAAATATACATGTCTGGGAAGATGTGGACTCCCTTCACCTAGACAAAAAGACCCTACGAAGCTTCATTGTTCCCTAAGATTGGGTTTGGGCCTTTCTTGCACATCTTAGGTGGAGGGTGAAGAAGGCCTCATTTTGGGGGGGCCTGAGCCATCCGTGAGATACAAATCTAGAAGATCTTGAATTCTAACCCTATGTCAGGACTTATGGGATAAGGTAAAGTTACAGGTTGATAGTTTCTATGGGGTGTAGGCCTCCCAATAATTCTTGTATCTAGGTATTGTCCCCAAGGCTATATCGAGAGGAAACTAAAATGATATTCCTTATATAGTGGATCCCATCCATTTTCATGATCAATGTGGGATGGTTGAAAGTGTAGGACATTGTTCCTCTATAAAAAGTATACGAATAAAATTAGGGTCATTCAATCCAGTTGATCTATGTTTTATGGTCGAGGATTCAAGGTCATATTCAAACTTTGGCCTTTAAATGGATAAATACAATATGTGAGATAATTGATGTCTGGCCACTTCAACGATCTTGACCCTCTTTAGTGTTCAAACTGAGTGAGAGGGTGGCTTGCTCAATATCCTCAACAGCATGCTTACAATATCCGTCTTGCATGTGTGAGATAATGTGAAGAATGAGATTCATATAAAATCAAAACAATGTTCTCAAAGTCCATTAAAGTATTTGAGATCATGGATGAGATTGGTTTTAGGAGTTACATGCGATCTTCATCATATGCAAGTGATAATTTCATTAGATAAGAAAAGGTTCCATGTTTTTTGAAATCACAAAATTCTAAAGATGGAAACAAAATTCACATGATTTTTTTTACATTTTGATATATTTATAATTTCAAACAAAATATTATTCATGGATTTTATGTTAGTGAAAACATAAAACTATGGTGGTGAACCACTTATCTAAATACCAAGGTACCCAAGACAAGTTCCACTACTAAATTATTCATTGCTCTCAGTTTTTATCCATGAAAACATAGTAGTTGTGATCCACTCATTATTGTGAAGGATAATTTTTGGACTCATCTATTATGTGAAGAATAAGTGAGGTTCCAAGAGCCACTCAACTATGTAAAAAATAAGTCCAATGCTTTCATTAGTGTGAATAGTATCTTCATAATATTTCCAATTTGAAGAAAACTGAAGGGTTACATGAATTATAAAAATTATGCTATCTCAGTGTATTTACAATGTTAAAGTAAGAAAGTATTATATCATAGTTACCTGATTCCCTATAGGAATACAGGATGTTATTGAGACACCAAATTTACACTAGGGTTTTACGAATCAAAAGAACCAGTGAAGTCTACGAGCTTTCTAAAGTTCCATAAATGAGATATTAAATAGTGTGAATAATAATGAAAAACTTATTCATGCACATTTTTGTAGTTACTTACTAAGTAGTACATGAATATAACCATAAAGTACATGTATAAACATTGTGATACCCAAATTTGATTGCTTAAATATAGTGTGCACAATTAAAGAACTTGCATAAAGAATAAAACATGGAATATAACTGGTTTCATGAAGCCTAAAGTTACATAAAAAAGTAATAGATGAGAATTCATACAATTAAAATTAATGATATTGTGTATCAAGGAAAGTTAATCTGACACTGCAATTCAATATATCATATTGTGTATCAAAGATCACAAGAAAAATAATAGATTGGACAATTTGTATTCGGTTGATTATCATTTAGACTATGAAGAACTCTAATATATCCAGTCTATACTACATATTGATATTATTCTGACTAAAAAAGGAAAATAATAGGTAGCCTTCTTGATTTATTTATATTTTATATTTTCCATTTATTTTGGTATTCCAGGAAGCCCTTTTGAATTCTATATATAGAGTAAGTCGATTGAAGTCATTGTAGTATACAAAATAAGACTTGTTATACATTGGTGATCAATTCAGGAGGTAAAGGTTGGCATCTTGTATTATTATATTCTTAAGAAAAAAAATTCTATCTTGTGTAGTGTTTCATCCCTGCATGAAGAGGAGTAAACATAAAGATCTTGTCAAAATTTTTGTTTGGAAGATAGAATAATTTCTGGGAGTGATCAAATGTCTGAAGAATTTAATTCTGAAGTAGTTTCTACTCATAATTATATGATGCAAAATTTTCTCAAGTAATATTCACTTTTCTCTAGGGATCATTCAAAACAAATGTAGGAGTATATCACTAAGATTAAAGTAAATTTAGTTAACTTGGAGAAATATTTTGAAGAATCAATTCAATCTAATATCAATATCTCTAAAAAAATTATAGAACAATATGTAAAAAATTTTGAACTTGAAGAAATATTCTCTAATTTTGAATATCATTGGATAAATACAATTTTGGAGAAAACAAATGCCACTAAGGAATTCTAAAAGAAGTACCATGCATTACAAGAAAAATAGAAATCCTTCTTTTATGTAAAAATTATCAACATGAAATCAAGTAAAATAAGATCAAAGAGATTTATAAATTATTTTAGGAGGAACAAAAAATAAATTATGGATGAGTAATAAAGATAAAGAAATAATAGAGGATGATAAATTCATCCTAAATCTGAAATATCTTGAATATTGAGTCAAACTAGAAAATATTGAAAATGATCAAGTTGATTCTTCACAACAAGATGAAAGGAGAGCTATTACTTTAAGATATGTAACCATGAAAACATATTAGGGGTTATCTTATCCTAATATATATCAACTTTGATGATGGATCTTTCCCCCTTATTCAACCATTGGAACCTTTATCCATTGATATTATTGCTCTTGGATATTAGCATTGCAGTTGAAATAGAACCAGAGAGGCACACTCAAGGAAATTTGTTGAGGTGGTCTCCTTCTGATCTGGGTCTTATTATAAACATATACGGATCATGCAAGAATAGTTTTATGTGGGGTGGATGGGTAGTGCGGGATGGTAATGGGTCAGTATTTTTAACTTTTAGTTTTTTCCTCATTCCAGGTGACTTTCTTCTAGTGGAATCTTTTACTATTCTAAAAGACCTATCTCTATGTTGATCTCATGGTATTTGTCTCAACATAGTGGAAACTAATTCATTGTTTCTCCTTAACTCAATCAAAGGCACAAGTTCTGTCCCATGGTACATCACATATACTATTTGTAAGGGCATGAAGTTTTTTAATTGAGATATTGAGCTCATGCATACTTAGAGAGAAGGTAACATGGCTATGGATTTATTAGATTCCCGGGCTTCTCCAGATTACTTGGGTATCAATTTTTTCTAGCATTGGTTACCTTCCCCCTAGTGTTCTAATATTTTTTGGGATAATTCCATGAGACTGCACTATTTTAGACCCCCATGACTTGTTCTGGCTTCGTCCCCCAATTTTTTTTGAAATAAAAATTTCCCAATGTTGGCCTTATGGAAGAGACCACTATTGAAATTTTGGTAAATAAAGATAAGTGTAAAATAAGTTTCCCCCTAAATAATATCATCAAAATAATGAAAATAAAAAAATAGAAAACATGTTAATTAGGATAGATTATTACTTAAAATAAAAGATCATGGTTTTTTGGCTATTGCTGGAGTTGTGACATATTTAGACACATGGAATATGATTTCTATTATAATATTTAAATATGTTTAAATTAAATTAATAATACATCAAGGGGGAGAAAAGAAGTGATGAAGCAAATTCCATAGAAGGAAATAAAGAATCTATCTACTATAAAATTGTTAGAATGTTTCAAGAATCTCTATGATATTTGAAATGACAATGTTTATAGTTAAGAGGTATGAAATTATAAATCATTCGATCATGCCACTAAAAAAATATATAACAAAAGATATCAAAAGATGAAGATGTTAGATAATTCAATATTTGGGAAAAATAAAAAAAATACTGATACTCAAAATAAACCTAAGAATAAAAAAATGGTGTTACACCAAAGTAAATAAGCTTCTTATTTTATGGGAGAAGAGATCACCCCATGGATCACTGTAATAAATACCTGGATATGAAAATTAATGGAGCTAATATTTAGAAAAAAATGTTGAAACCAGTTCAAGAGAAAAATAAAAGGACTTAAATGGTAAAGAGCACAGTTGAGAATCCCTACATAACTACCCAACATGCAGTGTATATTACAAATTATATATTTATAATTTTTCCATTTGACCTAGGGAGAGAAAACAAAGTGGAAGAAAAAACGATGAAAGAATATGTTTATGTAAAGATGAATATTCCACATGAAGAAATAAAATTTCATGAGATATTGTTAACAAATGATGAAAATAAATGTACCTCCAAGGTTTTTGGATTCATATTTGGTCCCGGTATGGGCTCGATTCTCGGTTGTTTTCTCGGGAACTAGGTGTGATGAGTTTGTCTTTTTGAGGTATTAATTACTTTTATCTTTGGCCTTTTCCATTGTTAGAGGGAATGTATAAGGAATAGGGGGATTTAAAAAGGATTTGGTAACACTCTTATTGGATGGTTTTTACTGGGTATGTGGGTTGGATGGATTATCCCCTTGATATAGATGAGTTTTGGGGAGAAAATGGTAAATTTTGGGGAGATTTTCCATGTCGCACTGTTAAGACGCAGAGTTAGTTTAATCACACAGTAAGTGTGTAGGGGGTCGCATGGTTTACGAATGGTTTAACTAACCATGAAGCCAAATTTTTCAGCCAATCTATCACTAGACAGTGGATAATTTCACATTTTGTGCACAGTTTGTTAAATAATGAAATCTCACCATGCAACCCACTAGGGAAAGGGTATTTTGGGATTTTCTCCATCTTTTTAATTGGGGTTTCTTTCCTTAGCCTCCCTCATTAAAACCCTATGAACAAAACAACTCCCATAGTGGTTTTTGGATCCTTCAAGATCCTCCAAGTGCGATTCAATGTGGGTTCTTGGTGAGTATTCACTCGGATCGAAAGGTTAGGACTCCTACCACTTTCTTCTTTGATTTTCTTCCATTTTTTCTTCCTATTCTAAACACAGTGGCCATTTTTGTACAATTTGGGTATGGTGGTGAAAAATTTGGGGCTTTGTTCATTTTTGGGTCCTCTTGATAGATCTTATCTCTTGGAACACTAGTGGTGTGTCTTCGGGTGTCTGTCGTTAATGGACCATTGATTTGAGGTATGTTTTCCCATAAACTTTCCTTTTTAATTTATGAATTGTTAGTTTCATTATTTTCAAAACTTACATATATGCTAAATATTATTGTGTGAAATTTGGTTAACTTTTTTGGTGTGTAAAGTGGTGTTTTATTCCTTGTTATGTGTTAAATATAATTGTTTTGTTGAATAATGCACACTAAGTATTCAATTAAATGTATGGTTGGATTTTATGGGTTATTTTTGATATAAAATGAATGGATTGGGTTTTAAATATATTTTAAACATGGAAAATGATGTTTGGGGTTCCTTATATTTGTTTCCCAAGTAGTTTTGATTTTTATAAAAGAATATGTATTGGATTCTATGGTGCTTTGGCACATATTGCTGGTTTGAGGCCCGTATGGAATTTTTATAAGAAATGGTTTTCCTTGAAAGTGTAGTGTGAATTTTAAGGTAATTTTTTAAATGATTTGAAATGATAAATGGTTTGTTTAAACCCTTTTGAATGGTGGATTTGTATCTCTGATAAATTTTGGTTTTTGAGAAAATTATTAAAGTCCCATTTAGAAACTTTTTAAAAATGATAAAAAGTGTTTATTACAAAACCCCCATTGGATGTTTCTCATGCCTCATATGCTTGTAATGTATGGGAGGTCCTTGTTGAGAAATACATGGGATCCATTATCTGGGTTACTCGGTGGGAACCCTTTGTGATTTATTTAATTTAAGGCATGAGATTAATAATTAGGGAGACTCGGGGTGGGGCCTGTTGTGGATTATATATATATATATATATATACTGTGACTGGATGCTTGACTGGTATTAGTTGGATCACACCTATTAAATACTTAAGATATGGTAATCTGTAATATTGAGAAATTTTCTTAAGAATGATTACTGCACAGGTAGGTCACAGTACTCACCAATGTCCCATAGTAGGTGGATATATAGGGTTTATTGATATGGGATTTTACCTTGGTCTATCCTGATAAGGGGTGGATGATCATATTGATAGTTTTGATTTAATCGTGTGTTGCATGATACCATAGATGCGGTCTTAGGTATTGGTGTCTTCTAGATTATTGTTGATCTCATGTGATCTCTAATGTCTATTAACTCTTAGTAACTTGCACTGATGATCATGATACTATTATACTCAGTTTCATCTCCCTTGTTGTGTGTTTACTATAGTGACTTCTTATGGAATGCTTTCCTTGGAAAGTGATGTGTTTCTTTAACAAGGTTTATGAAAATTGTTTTCATGTAAAGTGTTTTACCCTCTTTGTGAAAGATGAAAAATAAAGGCATCACTTTCCCTATGAAAATTTTAACGACACACTAATGAAATGAACCGGGTTTTGGATATGAATAAGCTCAATGGGTTGTTCTTTGTTCTTAAGTAAAACATGTAGAAAAGAATACTTTGATATATTGTAGTTTAAACTTGAAAAATTTATTTTTCTTTTATTTTAAAGGAAGTGCATTGGGAAATGAAATATCAGGATTTCATACTATGTTTTAATACTCATTACTATAGTTTTATTTTGTTTTTATCCCTTATGAAGGTTTAGCTTGGGTTTGATCACCTTGGGAGATAGTTACTCATTTGGTTGGAAAGTGACCCATGGGGTCACATGGAGATGTTGGGGTTGTCTGGTGAGGTTGGTTTATCTGTATAGTTGTTGTATTGTTTTGTTTCTTGTATAAGATATTCAGATTAGTTTATTTGTATAGTGTTTTTCTTGTGCACCTTTCTACTTTATTGATGTCTTATTTATTCATTGTGCAAAATTGTTCCCTCTTTGTACTCTGTTGATGACCAACACTAGTTTATAGCCCGTGAGGATCAGGAAAGACCTTCGGGCCATGCCACAAATCAGCTTGGGTGAAAGGTTCAGGGTTGAACCAAGTTGGTACATGACAATAAAATCTCATAATTTCTCTGTGGAAGGTTCAATAAGGTTAGTCACATCATAGAACTTTTTTTCTTAACTCCAGTTGAAAAAGATATGTTGAAAAATATCTAGAATACATTAAGTGATGAATGTTCCATGATGTCCATTGTTAAAAATAAAAGTACAGAAAAAGATAATACTAATGATAGTAAAGATTATATACTTTCCATGACCACTAATAAATCTAATAGACTTGTAAAAAATATTTCACCCACACATGGAGGAGAAATGAAGGGAGTTTTATGGATGAGAAACAATTCTCAACCTTGTTTATCTCACCAAAAAGAAAAGGAGATCCAAATTATTCTCATAAAATCTGTTTTTGTTCATAAATTATAGGGAATTGAAGGTGATTAACATATTTAGGGGGAGAATTGTTGAAGAAATTATATTTCTTTATACACAAACTTGAATATTCATTCCAATATTTATAAAAGTCATAATTCAGATTTGATCTATCTGCTGATATCTTGATGATTATTTGTTGCAAAAGATCAAAGATCAACCTTGATTAATATGATCAAGCTATCATATCTAATTAAAAAATATATAATTCACCATCCAGGATGAGATCACAATAATTTATATGCACATAAATTCGTATTCATAGGAACAAATAATGAAAATATCAATGTTGATGAAGTGAAAAATGAGATCAACCCTTGAGGGGGTATCTAAAGATATTCCTAGAGTTTTATATTTCATTAAAAATTGACATATATAGAACATAGTTGTTAAAGAACTCATTTATGAGGTGTGTGGGCATACTCTCCCACCCCTATTCACAAAAAAAAGAGATTAAGTAAAATTTTAAGGAGGGGGGGAGTTAATAAAATCAATGAAATGAAAAAAATATTAAAGATGTTCTAGGAATGTTTTCATGAAAATTAACTACATATTATAAATGAATGTTTTTAATTAGTGTGTTGATATGAGTGCATGAATTTCAAGATGAATGTATCTTGAAGTTTTTCTTTACAAGTGGTATCATAAAATTTTCAATTGAATTGTATCTGCTGGTATCAACCAATTACTATAAACCTGGAGACATTTGAGTATTATCTATGTAAAGATACAGTTTCTTCTATAACAGTTGGTATCATACTAAAAATTGAAAATGGATAGCATTTATTTATAAATTAAACCCTATTTTTTTCGAAGCTAGGTTAGCCCAAGAATACTTGGAGTGGAATAATTGATGTCACATTACTTAAGGAAGAAATGATACCATCCTCTATCATCTAGTTTGTATTTATTATCAATAAGGGGGGGGGGGGAGAAGAAAATAAAAATAGGACAAAATATATAAATATAACAAATTGACATCCCATTTTATAAATTAGTATTGAGTTAAACTATAAATGTGGATATTTATGATCCTACATTGTGTTTGTGTTTTATTTTTCAAAAATGAGTTAGTAAGTGGTGATATATATTGGAAAAGAAAAATTTCTTAGAAGTATACTAGATATCTCAGGCACATTATTGATGATTATTTCTATCTATTAAAGTTCAAAAGTCATATACAATAATTTATATGAAGTGAATACTTGTTTAATGATTGTCAAATAGATCATATTTCTCTGAGGAAAGTTCTAATGGTGTGCGGAGAGTGAACATTGTCTATAAAAAATAAGACGAATAATGTTCCATCCATTAATGATATTTGAAGACTAATATACATATTTTGATAAAGTTAAGTTGAGAACATTTTTTTAAGGTGATGAAAAATATATTTATATTTTTAATAAAGAATATATAAAGAATAGTTCATACTTAGTTTTTACTAAGTTTAATTTTAAGTGGGCCTTTATAAAAAATTTGTATGACCTTAGCTAAATGAGGATCCACTAAACCACAAATGTTGGACCCATGGGTGAACAATTTGGGGGAGGGTTGACCTAGATAACCACATGTGTCATAGAGGATACATACTTTCCATAGGGAGTGAACATGTGTGTGTAGATAATGTACACACATGTTTCATAGGTGAATGCCAGGTGGACCATGCAATGGTGTGGTGATGCTTGTGTGGGAAAATGTGTGAAGGTATAGTTAGGTACTGGCCCTAGTGTTGGATAGAGAGGTATCTAAAACAAGAATGTTTATATAGAGGAGTGTATATATTTTCAAGTTTAATATGGGATGGGAAAGCATGAGGATATTGTTCCTTGGAAAAAACATACACATAAAAAAGGGTCATTTGATCAGTCTGATCTACATCATCAGATTGAGGCATCAATGTTAACTTCAACCTTCATCATTTGAATGTATTTCTCTACTATTTGATAAAACTAATGAATGAAAATTTCCACAATCTCAATAATCTATAGTGATTAAATCGATAGAGAGTGATGAATTCTTGATCACCTCTACACTATGCATGAAATCTCCATCTTATATGCATGATATAATTTGAAGAAGGATCTTTGACCAAAAGAAAAATGAAGTTGTAAAAATATATTTGAATATCTAAAAGTATATATGAGCTTGAGTTAAGGTGTTTCATGTGATCTTCATCACACGTGTGTGATAATTTCATCACGTAAGAAGATATGCCATGTTTTTTTCTATCATAAAAATATAAATATAGAAACTAAAGACACATAATTATTTTTAAAATTTTTGTGATCTATAAGAATTAAGAATTATTTATTATCATTAAATATTTTTTCAAGGAATTTAAGTCGATCAATACATAGAGATATGGTGGTGAACCTCATATACAAATACCAAGGTTCCCAAGATGACTACCGTTGTTGAAATATTGAGAGATATCGTTTTTCCAACAGAAAAACAATGAATCCACAAGACACTCAACAAAATGAAGGATAGTTTTCACACTCATCTACTGAATGAAGAAGAAGCAAGGTTAAATGATCAACTCTACTATGTGAATAATAAGTTTTGTGCTTTCATTAGTGTGGATAAGATTCACATAATATTTTTTGTTCGAATAATACTCAAGGGTTACATGAATAAAAATTAATATCTCAGTGTATTTACACTTTTACATGAAGATGGTAATATCTCAGAGTTTCATGAAGCCCCTTAAGCTTACAAAAAGTCATTGAGATAGAAAAAATCCACTAGGATTTTATAAATGAGAATAATTAGGTTATGTATTTGAGTTTTCTAAAGTTTCACAATGGGGATATTAAATAGTATGAAGAATAAAGAAGAACTAGTTGAGGAAGATTTGCAGAGTGCTTTACTAAAAAGTACATACTTTTAACAATGTAGTACCTGTATACCCATTGAGATGACCAAATTTTATAGGTTAAAGATAGTGTGTACAATAATAAAGTTGCACGAAAAAGAAACCATAGAATATACCTAGATGCATGAAGAATTATGTTTACTAGAAAATTTAATATACACTACTACAACTTGAACTTTTATCAGTGCTAAAAACCAACATTAACAACACTAGAAAAGCATTGTTAATGCTGACATAGATAAAGGTGGTCCTTTATCAGCGCTCTTTTAGCACTGTTAAAGGTGCCCTTTATCAGCGCTAAAAAAAGAGCTGATAAAGGAACCTTCCCATGCACCTGAAAAACAGAACCTATACACCTGTACACCTTCACAAACCCGAATACCTGCACAAAATAGCACATTCACACCTGCACAAAATAGCACCCGCACACAATATTTTAACAGACAATGTTATATACATTTACTTAACATCATGAATACAAAAAAAAAACACACTGCTATATACATTTTAGACATTGTTTTACATGTTTGCAATTATAATTATTCAACAACAGTTATAAACATTCATGTTTCATCCTTTGATATCTGTGATCTGCTCTCAAAAATTGTCATCCACAGTATTTGTTGCCGAACAAAGCATCCAAACTCAAGGAAAAAAATTCACCTATATAGGAAAACAAATATTATGTTATTAATTCAATAATGAAATAAATTAAAACATTAATATGAAAGAATACATTAATATGGAAATGTGAAAATAAAATATGAAATTTTAAACTCAAATGTTTTCATTATGATAACAATGAAAGGGAATAATGTAAAATAAATAAGTTTTTGGATGATTTATCTCATTTAATAAATAATGATTCTTTATCTAATGAAAAGCTTTACCAGTCACATCGTGCATTGGATTGAGGTGTGGTCAATTCGTAAACATCACAAATGACTAATGGATCGTTGTACTAAAGTATCAAAACAATCCGAAAGCATTTGCTCGGTTTGCCGTATGTCACTTGTGTTGTTCTCTAAAGTTTATGTCAATTTGAAACTGATATCAGACACTTTTAGCCATACTGGTCACACCGTGCGTCAGATTAAGATACAGTCGATTCGTACACGTCAAAAATGACTCATGGATCGTTGTCCTAAAGTATCAAAACAATCCGAACATGTTTGATCGGTTTTCCTTATGTCACCTGTGTTGTTTTCTAAAGTTTATGTCAACTTGAAACTGATATCAGAAATTTTTAGCCATACCGG
Source organism: Viscum album (assembly GCA_963277665.1). Classification (NCBI taxonomy): domain Eukaryota; kingdom Viridiplantae; phylum Streptophyta; class Magnoliopsida; order Santalales; family Viscaceae; genus Viscum; species Viscum album. The sequence continues at coordinate 46,442,104 of OY728143.1, read as the reverse complement.
TCACACCGTGCATCGGATTGAGGTGCAGTTGATTTTTACATGTCACAAATGACTCATGGATTGTTTTCCTAAAGTATCAAAACAATCTGAACGCATTTTATCAGTATTCCCTATGTCAGTAGTGTTGTTTTCTAAATTTTATGTCAATTTCAAACTGATATCAGACACTTTTAGCCATACCGGTCACACTGTGTGTAGTATTGTGGTGTGGTCAATTCTTACACATCAAAAATGACTCATGGATCGTTTTCCTAAAGTATCAAAACAATCTGAACACGTTTTCTCAGTATTCCGTATGTCACTTGTGTTGTTTTCTAAAGTTATGTCAATTTCAAACTGATATCAGATACTTTTAGCCATGATGGTCACACCGTGCATCGGATTTAGGTGCAGTCAATTAGTACACATCACAAATGACTCATGGATTGTTTTTCTAAAGTATCAAAACAATCCGAATGCATTTTCTCGGTATTACGTATGTCACTTATGTTGTTTTCTAAAGTTTATATCAATTTGAAACTGATATCAGACACTTTTAGCCATACCGGTCACACCGTGCATCATATTGAAGTAAGGTTGATTATTAAACGTCAAAAATGACTCATGGATCGTTTTACTAAAGTATAAAAACAATCCAAACACATTTTCTCAGTTCTCCGTATGTCACTTGTGTTGTTTTCTAAATTTTATGTCAATTTAAAACTGATATCAGACACTTCTAGCCATACCAGTCACATCGTGTGTCAGATTGAGGTGATGTCGATTCATACACATCACCAATGACTCATGTATATTTTTCCTAAAGTATCAAAACAATATGAATGCATTTGATCAGTATTCATCATGTCATTAGTGTTGTTTTCTAAAGTCTATGTCAATTTCAAACTGATATCAGACACTTTTAGACATACCCGTCACACTGTGCATCAGATTGAGGTGCAGTAGATTCGTACACATCACAAATGACTCATGGATAATTTTCCTAAATTATCAAAAAAATCCAAACACATTTTCTCAGTATCCTGTATGTCATTAGTGTTGTTTTCTAAAGTTAATGTCAATTTCAAACTGATATCAGACACTTTTAGCCATGTTGGTCAAACCGTGTGTCGGATTGAGGTGCAGTAAATTTATAAACGTCAAAAATAACCCATGGATCATTTTACTAAAGTATAAAAACAATACGAATGTGTTTTCTCAGTATTCCTCATGTCATTTGTGTTGTTTTCTAAAGTTAATGTCAATTTCAAACTGATATCAGACACTTTTAGCCATGCCGGTCACACCGTGCGTCTGATTAAGGTGTGGTAGATTTTTACACATCAAAAATGACTCATGGATCGTTGTTATAAAGTATCAAAACAATCTGAACAGGTTTGCTCAGTTTTCCGTTTGTCACTTGTGTTGTTTTCTAAAGTTTATGTCAATTTGAAACTGATATCAGACACTTTTAGCCATACCATTCACACCATGTGTTGGATCGAGGTGCGGTCAATTTTTACACATCAAAAATGACTCATGGATCATTTTCCTAAAGTATCAATACAATCAGAATGTGTTTTCTCAGTTTTCCGTATGTCACTTGTGTTGTTTTCTAAAGTTTATGTCAATTTGAAACTGATATCAGACACTTTTAGCCATACCGGTCACACCATGCGTCATATTGAGGTGAGGTTAATTTTTACATGTCACAAATGACTCATGGATCATTTTCCTAAAGTATCAAAACAATCTGAACGTGTTTGCTCAGTATTCTGTATGTCAGTAGTGTTGTTTTCTAAAGTTTATGTGAATTTCAAACTGATATCAGACACTTTTATCCATACTTGTCACACTGTGCATTGTATTGAGGTGAGGTCAATTCTTATATGTCACAAATGACTCATGTATCGTTGTCCTAAAGTATAAAAACAATCTGAATGCATTTGCTCAGTATTCCGTATGTCATTTGTGTTGTTTTCTAAAGTTAATGTCAATTTCAAACTGATATCAGACACTTTTATACATGATGGTCACACCGTGCATCAGATTGAGGTGCAGTTGATTCGTACACGTCAAAAATGACTCATGGATCATTTTCCTAAAGTATTAAAACAATCCGAATGCGTTTTCTCGGTTTTCCATATGTCACTTGTGTTGTTTTCTAAAGTTTATGTCAATTTGAAATTGATATCAGACACTTTTAGCCATACCGGTCACACCGTACGTTGGATTGCGGTGAGGTCAATTCTTACACATAAAAATAACTCATGGATCATTTTCCTAAAGTATAAAAACAATCCAAAAGCGTTTGATCAGTATTCCATAAGTCATTAGTGTTGTTTTCTAAAGTTTATGTCAATTTCAAACGGATATCAGAAACTTTTAGACATACCGGTCACACCGTGCGTCGGATTGAGGTGTGGTCAATTCATACACATCAAAAATGACTCATGGATCATTTTCCTAAAGTATCAAAACAATCCTAATGCATTTTCTTGGTATTCCATATGTCAGTAGTGTTGTTTTCTAAAGTTAATGTCAATTTCAAACTGATATCAGACACTTTTAGCCATACCGGTCACACCGTGCATCGTATTGAGGTTCGGTCAATTAGTACACGTCAAAAATGACTCATGGATCATTTTCCTAAAGTATCAAAACAATCCAAACGTGTTTTATCAGTATTCCATATGTCACTTGTGTTGTTTTCTAAAGTTAATGTCAATTTCAAACTGATATCAAACACTTTTAGCCATGACGGTCACACCGTGCATCAGATTGATGTGCGGTCGATTCGTAATGTCAAAAATGACTCATGGATCTTTGTATTAAAGTATCAAAACAATTCAAACACATTTGATCGGTATTCCGTATGTCACTTGTGTTGTTTTCTAATGTTTATGTCAATTTGAAACTGATATCAGACACTTTAAGCCATACTGGTCACACTGTGCATCAAATTGAGGTTCGGTCAATTCGTACACATCAAAAATGACTCATGGATCTTTTTCCTAAAGTATCAAAACAATATGAATGCATTTGTTCAGTATTCCGTATGTCACTTGTGTTGTTTTCTAAAGTTAATGTCAATTTCAAACTGATATTAGACACTTTTAGCCATGCGAGTCACACCATGCGTCATATTAAGGTGCAGTCAATTCTTACACATCACAAATGACTAATGGATCATTTTCATAAAGTATCAAAACAATCCGAATGTGTTTTCTCAGTTTTTCATATGTCACTTGTGTTATTTTCTAAAGTTAATGTCAATTTCAAACTGAGTAGTAGGAATTCACTAATCTAAGGATATGAAACATAAGAAAGGATGATCATAGATGCTAAATAATGTAAAAAAGGGAGATATCAATGAAAATATAAAGATAACATAAGTATTAGGAATTCACCTTTATTTTCTTATTTGTTTACATTCTTCCATCAGGTACGCTGCCCATTCGTTTCTAAACATATTTATATCATCTTCTGAATATGAGTTTTTGCGACAGTCATAGTAGTACTGAAAAAATATAAATACACAAAGGATTAATAATTATTTTAAATGAAGTAGTAATTATTTTAAAAAATACCTCTTCATAGATGCTTGTTTGTTCATGAAATTTGATCTCTTTCATAAATTTACAAACATAATAACCGCAGTACTTATCATTTGTTTGTTTTGGACACTGTAGAAACATCTAGAAAAATAAGTAATTTGTTTTGATATGTATTTGGATAGCGAAATATAATCATATATACCCAAATAATTTTCCATTTGTAGATCATGTGCACATTTTCGTCCTTAGGCCTTGGATTCATTCCAGCCTTTAGACGATATTCATACACCGCCCTATCATAATAGAATCCTCATTAAAAGAAAATATAAATTATATTACTAGATATTTAGTTCTAAAATGTTAGATCTAGTGTATTACGAATTGACAATCGCCATCATGTGTGGTCGGTTTGTTGGATATTCATGCAGTGAATCCAGAAAATAAATCTTTGGAGTATCCAAATTGATTGAAATGAGTATCCAATGTTCCCTAAAAACACAAAAATGAATAAGTACTGATAAAAATAAAAATATAATTGATATGATTAAAATGTATAGTTTTACCCCTGCAACGTTGGTATTAAAAAGAGTCTGTTAGTTGTAATTATTCTTTGAAACGTTCTGAGAAGATTTAACATTAATTGATCCTGAAAATCAGAATCTATTTCTTCTCATTGTGTAGAAATGGTGTGAGGACTAACGAGTCCAAATTTTTATTCATAGGAAAATCCCTTCAATTGTTTTTCATATATACTCCTGTGAAAAATATGAAATTTATTTACCCATAATTATCATAGTATATCAGCTTCTGAAAAATTAAATCATGAAAACATACCTCATGTATACATTTATAACTGAGGCGTCGAGCCAGTTGTATGTGATGATTTCAGCAACAACTTCAGCACTAACGAAATATAATGTTTCCTCTCCATACATATCTTTTTCACAAAAAATTGTGTGAATCTTGCCGCCAATAATTTTTGTATCCACATGAGCTTTCAATGATATTAAATTTGGATATAGAACGAGTGGGGTGAACTAGCTCTCAGTAGATCATTTTTCTCGGTTGGTTGATCCTTTTGAGCCGCTCTTTCATTTTAGATCCTCCATTTTGTCCTTCTGTAATAACATTCATCGGTTCAGAAATTTTCTAATTTAATGTTATAGGTTCTTCTTGAAAAATGAATTAGAAATGAATACCACCTGGTCGACATGTTTTTTTACAAGATTCGACGGCCATGCAACGAATATTCCATCAGCTTTTCCACCGTATGAATGTCGTCATCGTAATTTGGCACAGGTATCTTGGCGCTCAGATCATGATCTACATTAATCAACACTTTGACATGACCGGTTGGAAGTGGTTTGGAGTGTAGCATGTCATTCTGCATATTGAACACCATAGCCCTTACTACAAGGCAATGGGTGGGAGTTGACAGATATAAATCACAGTAATTTTCACCCTGTAGAATATCATTACAAGAAAGGTATCCGTGTATATGTGATTTAAATTTCACAGAAATGAATATTAGAACATTGATTACCTCGGTTAAGTCAGGTCTTTGAGGGGAATGGCTCACCTCAAAGCTGGTGGGTGGTGGGGCAGGATCTTCTCCCGTGGGTTGTTCTTGAGTTGTTTGTTCTCTTCGCCTCTCCTCCATCAAAGTTGCTAGCATCTCTCCATGACTTTGGAATTTTTCTTCAAGGGTAGATACTCTATCTCTCATTACTTGCAATTATTTAGTTGTTTCATCCTCTTGTTTTTTTTCTGAAAATATGCCCGGGGTGTCACCCCAAAACCCACACCTATGACGTGGCCATACTGTTCTGGCTATTTCAAGGCTGCTGAAAGTATGACTACATCCAGTGCAAGTGTTTTTGATTCCTATGACCATGTAAAATAGAAAATATGAAAAAATAAGTAATCATCATTATTTAATAGTGATTTAAAGCAAAACAAGATTATATTATGTCATACTTACACATGTTTCCCACACTTTTTGTGTGTTTTCATCTACCAGTTTCCCCTCTTTATTAACACGAGCCTCCTTCCATAGCACATGGCATGGAATGGAAGTGGCTTGATATTTTGATTCATCAATCTGCATATAAACAGAGAAACATGGTTACAGTGTTATTTTATGTCACATAAAAGTATTACAATACTTTTAAAATACATACCAATTATTTTTCAATTGAAGTGTACCCCAGCCATGTTTTATAGTAGGGGTATTCTGGTTTTTCTGCCAGTTCTTTATTTTCATCACTCAGTTGTTATTTCATAAATAAAAGACTGTCAATCAACGTGATGAATACAAGCAACGTTAAACAATGTGTAACCAAACACAATGTACCTGAAAAGTCTGTTCCACACAACAGTTTCCAAACGCATCCCACGCTCCTTGGGATATCAAGTGTGCATAAAGAGGAGGTGGGTGCGGCTTGATTTTCCCTTCATCATCTTTCAGATGATGTTTCGTTAAAATGGTGCGAAAGCCTCTATGAACCCTTCCTGCTAGTATTAATACATATTCTTTGTGCGAAACATCTACTATAAATGCACTCTGCAAGATATGATAAAGAGTTAGTCAACATTTCAGTATTTTATTTTATTTTATTTTAATAAATTAAATAAATTATATCATAATGTTACCTTAATATCTTCCCACATTAATGTTTTCAGCCCGCTGACAACATGGTTCCACGACTCTACATCAATTGGCACGCGTTGCCGAGTGACGATTCCAATGTAGCTACTAAACTTGGATTTGTTGGGGTTTACATGTTGAACTCGTTTATTCCATCCCACCTCATATTTGATGCCTTTTTCTTTTGCCTTAAGTATTTTGGCTAAAACTGTCAAACTACAACACACCTGTTTTTTTGTGTCACCGAGGATTCATCGCCAACCATTTCCTCAGTTTCTGCAGCATCATTATGTTTCTACGAAGCGCTAGCATCGGCACTGGGACCAACAACAACTTGTTGAGAAACCTGTTGTACCTCAGCAGTGGGACCAGTTACAACAGGTTGATAGACCTGTTGTACCTCAGTAGTGGGACCAGCCGCAACAGGTTGAGAGACCTGTTGTGTCTCGGGATTGGGTGCATCAGCAGGTGCAGAAGTCATTATCTGCAGAACTGGTTTAACATTTAATTTAGATCAAATAAAAGCAGTAGAGAATAGATAATAACATAATGTAACACAATCTATATTACAAAAAAAATAACCTGGTTATTGAACTCTCTTTTTTTAAAGTTTGAAGGGATTTGGCCCCTCTATCAACTATCCATATCCCTTCACTGTGGTCTCCTCTGACATACAAAACATTGTCTACATTGGGACCACTGTGAAATGATTGTGAAGTCCCAATAAAAGGGTCGTCTTCCGTTGAATTTTCATCTTACCCTTCAGCTGTTTTGGTTGATAACATAACGATTGACCAGTTTTGGTTTGTGGGACTTGAAACATAAAATACTTGCACTGCCTGTGATGCCATTATAAACGATTCATCTTTCTCCCCTTCCTTACTGAAATCAACTTTCACGAATCCCAAATCATCTATTTTAACATCACTCCTATTATCAACCCACTTTCATTGAAATATTGGAACTTGAAATTCTTTATAATCCAACTCCCATATTTTTTTGATGATGCCAAAGTATGACATATTCACATAAATTGGATTTCTGTCCTTAGCACCAGAAACATGCATCGCTTCATCCACAAGTGTAACCCAACTATTCTGCATGGTACTATCTTCATCATGTTAATTATTATAAAATTTATAACCATTAACTACATAAGCATTGTAAGATAATTCATACACACTTGGTACTCCGGCTAGCCATCGAAGTCGATCTGAAATTGACTCTGTATTTTCATCTGACTTCTTAAAAATATGATCTCGAAACCATCCTATAAACTATTGATTATGTGTATCTGATATCCATTTTTCAGACCTATATGGATTGAAATGCCTAACAATTTCTTTGTGGATTTAAACATATGGGTCAACGTCAAAACTATTATGAAAAACATAAAGGTGGGCCTACTCCCGATCTGTAATATTGATTGTGACAACCTGTCTTCCAGAAATTATTTCACCCTCAAGCTGCCTAGTGTGACGAGATTTCAGTAGGCCAATGATTTCCACACCAGACAAGTATTCAGTATAGAATTCAACGGCTTCCTCAATAATATATCGCTCTGTAATACAACCCTCTGGCCGACTTCGATTTTTGACATACACTTTCAAAATCTTCATATACCGTTCAATGGGGTACATCCATATGTAATGTACAGGACCACATAGTTGAATCTCTCTCACCAAGAGGACCATCAAATGAACCATCATATCAAAAAATGAAGGTGGGAAGAACATTTCTAATTCACATAATATGACGGCAATTTCTCTTTCCATAGTTAGAAATTTTGCTGGGTCTATAACTTTGTTGCATATAGCTTTGAAGAAGAAACACAGTTTCATTAATGTATGGCGGACATTCTTGGGCAAATTGAAACGTAAAGCAATTATAATGAGATATTGCATCAAAAAATGAAAGTCATGTGATTTTAGACCTTTTAACTTCAAGTTTCTCATTTACATGAGGTTACTGATATTTGATGAATACCCCTATGGAACCTTTACATCATTCAAGAAGTTGCAAAACTGATACCTCTCCTGCCTGGAAAGAGTGTAAGCAACAGGTGGAAGAAATGTTCATTTTTCACCCTTCACTGGTGCCAAATCTTCTCGTATTCCCATCTCAACCATGACCAACCTAGCCTTAATTCCATATTTTTTTGCCAGATGTATTTAGCAACGTGCTGATGATACTATCAAATACATTTTTTTTCTACACGCATAATATCAAGAAAATGTCTGACATACAGAGAATTCCAGTATTGTAATTCAAAAAAAAAAAACTGATCTCTTTTTTCAACCGATTTTTGTAAGGTTTTTCGAAGCTAGTTTACCAAGAGTTGTGTCCAAATTTTTAACTTTCTCAAACAATTGATTGCCTGTTAGTGGAGATGGTGCTATACATTCTTCTGAACTTCCATTGAATGATGTCGTCCAAGAACGGTATTTATGTCGTCGCGGTAGAAATCTGCGATGTCCTAGAAGCACGGTTTTTGATGAATGTTTCAACCTAATTGATTGTGAAACTTTTTCGCAAATGCGACACCCTTGAGTTCCTTTAATTCTATATCCTGACAAATTTCCATAATCAGGGAAGTCATTTATCGTCCCGTACAACATGGATCTCAAAGTGAAATCTTCCTTTCTGTAAGCATCATACAATGTAACACCTGAATCCCATAGTAATTTCAAATCTTCGATCAATAGAGCTAAATAAGCATAAATATCATTACCAGGATTTTTTAGTTATGATATAAGCATAGATAACATGATGTATTTTCATTTCATGCATAACCACGGTGGTAAGTTATAATTTATCAACATAACCGGCCATGTACTGTGACTGTTGCTTTGAAAACCAAAAGGATTCACCCCATCTGTAGATAACGCAAGACGAAGGTTTCTCGACTAATTTCTAAATTCAGGATACTCATGATCTATTCTCTTCCACCGAGGAGAGTCTGCTGGGTGATGCAGTATCCCATCTTTAATTCTTGTATCTTCATGCCATTTTAATTGTTCTGCAGTCTCCTCACTTCTATATAGGCGCCTAAATCTTGGAATGATTGGAAAGTACCATACAACTTTAGTAGGACTGGATTCATATTTCTTGTATCGAGAAGAACCACACTTTGGGCATTCTTTAAGTAATTTTTGGTCCTTGAGAAACAATATACAGTCATTCGGGTAGGAATGTATTATTTCAGAGATCATACCCATCAAGCATAGCATTCGTTTGACATCGTATGTTCGGATCGGGAGCTCATTGTCTTCTGAGAGCATGTCATTCATGAGAGCAAGTAGTTTTGTAAAACTGTCCTCACTCCACCCGTTGTCTGCTTTCAAATTATACAACTTCAGTATGGCTAACAATGCTGTATATTTAGTGCAACCAGCATACAATGACATCTTTGCACAACCTTTTAACTTCTCAAACAATTTTGGGCAATCACGAAGTTCATCTTCAATGGTCCTTGTCATTTCCTCAATACGATCATCATCATCATTCACATCTATAATCACATCCTCCATACGGCCATCTTCATTGTTCATGTTTGTAATCATATCATATGATCCATAAAACACAGTGTCATCTCGGCCACTACCTACATTCATTGTTTCCCCGTGTTTATTCCAACATGTATAACTCTGATCTATTCCGTGACAGATCTAGTGTTCTTCCAAATCCTCTGGACTAATTTGTTTTCAATAACAACAGCGTAAACACGGACAAAGGATTTGAGAAGGGTCACATTCATGATCTTTTGAAAACTTGATAAACTCTTTCACGCCTTCTTCATACTCTTTTCAACTGATTGTGATTCATCCATTCTTTATTTATATTCATCCTATTTGAAATCCATAGGATGGGTATATAGGTTAAGGTATAAGTAATATGAGTATAATTTAGATAAAAAACTAGATACTTCAAAAATGGTGGGGGGCGTGCTCATTAATAGAAAATATTGGGTGGTTCTTGGGATTCATCCAATCTCTTCCTCTCTTTAATCCCCCCTGATGAGGGGTGGTTCTTGGGAGTTTTTTATTGTGTGTTAGTGATTTCCTCCCTCATACTTCCTCCATTAATATTATCCTTTATTTTACTATGACTTGGGATGATTTTAGCAAGTATTTGTGTGATGATTTCACTATATCATCTTCAAATCAATTCAGATGATGTAGATTTTGATTGTACTGGATAGAGGTTATCCTCATATGATGAACACACCATGTTTTGTGTGGCTTAGGTGGTGTTGTGTTTCCCAGTGAGTTTTTAAAATATTATTCCTAATTATATTAAGGTGAATAATTAATTATAAGTTTCTATAATTAATTATTTGGGAATTGTTCCATGATATTGGGTCTCAATCATTGGTACAAGATTAGATAAGGCATGTATAGTCTTGGTTGAGGATGAGTTGATCTTGGTGAGGGGGTTAGTCCATTTTTTGAGGTAGGTGGACCCTATAATACAAAACCATGTTCCAATTTATGCATGATTGTAAATTCATGCATGAGTATATGTGTTCTAGTGAAAGGGATAGAAATCAAGAGAAACCAAGGTAAATAAATATGGTTTTTTGATCCACCAAGAGATAGAGTGAGGGTTCTATTGAATGTTTGTGATTTTGTGATCATCCAGATATTATGTCTTCATGGAGTAGTTGTGTTTATGAGAGGATCGGGTTTGGTATGTGATTTTTATAGCCTAGTTAGGTTTTTAAGGCTATTTGAGTAGGTATTAGAGTCTTAGGCCTAAAGAAGATGGATAATATAGTTTTATATCTCACGTATGATGAGGAACAACATCTTAAGGATATATAAGAGTCATTGTGTGATAATATGATGTGAGATATAGAAATGGGGATATATATAAACCAAATAGAGCACACAACAAAACCATGAGGATCCATAAGCATAGAACATAAAGAATACATAAACATGATCCATATACATCATCAACTGAACAAAATAGAAACTAAAAACAGATATAGAATAAATCAGAACCCAACCAGATATCCTCGCGACCTTTGGGTTACCCCTAATTATAAGACCAACCTGCTTTAAAGGAAACCTAAACAAGAAACCCAAACCTAAAAATAACTTGGGTCTACTGATGCTGAGTGTCACAAGTGGGGTGTGAGCATAAAACAACTTAGTAGGTAAGCACCACAGAATCCATACATTACCTTTCCTGAAATAATACAAAAACACTAGTTTTAAATACATTTATAAAATAGGTTTTTATCATTTAAAGAACCAACACATATTTTTTATAAAATCCATCTTCAAAACAAATCACGACTTCCCTTTTTTAAAATAGATTTCTAGTTTAAAAAATGAATTCAAAATTCTATACAATAATCCAAACAAGGTGATCACAGAGCCATGATGAAATTAATTGAAACAATAAAAGTAGAAAAATACTAGAAAAGTAGATAACCAAAGTGCATAAAAATAAATTAGAACATATAGATAGGTAAACATTTGAATTACCTAAACATACCTAGAAGAAATCCCTAGACTTACTAGGTTTAGACTCACCTGCCGACATATGGTGTACCTCCATAGTAAACAACCAAAATTGTTGCTCCATTATAGTAGTATACCAGAGAATGAAGAGGCCATCACATGAACGGTATAAACCAATAACACACAGATGACTCTATGCATGTCATTCTCAAGATCCAACACCAACTATGTGGAAAACCTCTCCACAGAGGGACAACCATAGAGGTTCCCATAACATATCAAGTCACACACAAGTGCCAACCGGGCCTATACATCACATGAGTTTCAAAACCAATTTCCAAAACACCACAAAATACCAATCGATCTTTAAAATTTAAAAATCAAATTCCATTTTCTAAACCAAGGGGAAAACACCATGTATGCTCTGAAGATTCCAAACGGGACTTTATACCATTTAGAAACCAAACCACACCTCAAGAATCCAAAAATACCTAGATTTAGGGAACACATTTGAAACTAAATTAGAAATTTGGGAACCAAGGATCCATTTTTGAAACATTGGGGTTTTATAAGAACCATTTTAAAGGAGGAGGGATAAGGAAAATAAGGAGGAAATGAGGGAAATTGTTTCGAAATCCAGGGTTTAAAGTGAGCATCATTTTATAAAGCCATTATCATTTGTGTACCAATACATCTTTGGACCCTGTGCACATATGAATATGCCTATATCCAATAGTTCACTTATGGAGGCCAAAATAATACAAAAAATTCTAATTAAATAAACACAAGGGGAATTATAATTAACCACAAGGGTTCACACAATGAACCAAAGTATAAAAGGAACCAAAACCCACTGAAAAAGATCAATTCACAAGTAAACCAACCGTAAGTGGGGAGAGCTAATCAAGATAAAACAAGTAACCAACCAAATATACATGTGTCACACACACAAGCATCACACACAAGAATCACACTAAATCATAATTAATCTCAATATTGACAATAAATGCAAACATAATTAATTCATGAAAATTCAATTATACTCACCTTAAGGAATAGGACCCGGTGGCGGAGGAGAAGGAGGTGTTGACAGTGGAGGCACCAGAGGTAGTGGAGGTAGCAGAGGCAGCGCAGAGGCAACACGGAGTCAGAGTGAAGGCAGCACAGAGGCAGCGTGGAGGCAGCACAGAGGCAACAGAGGCAGCAAAGGCATCTCAGAGGCAGTGGAGGTAGAATAGGTAGCGGAGGAGGAGGAGGAGGAGGAGGAGAAGGAGGAGGAGTCTGCGGTGGAGGAGGAGGATTAGGAGGAGACACAGTGGAGAGAAGGCAGCGGAGTAGGCGGAGAGGAGGAGGAGGAGGAGGCGCTAGTAGAGGAGGAGGAGGAGGAGTTCGCGGTGGAGGAGGAGGAGGAGTAGCAGCGAAGAGGAGGCCGCGACGCTGGAGGAGGAGGAAGATGAGGATCCGTAGTGGAGGAGGAGGAGGAGGAGAAGTAGGCGTCGGAGGAGGATGAGGAGGCGGCAGCCGCGATGGAGGAGGAGGAGAAGGAGGCGGCGACAACAGCGGAGAGAAGGCAGCGACAGAGAGGAGGCAACGACATAGAGGAGGGCTTCCGCGAAAGCTTGAAAGTGTGTGTGGAGGAGGAGGAACCGATGGATTTTATAAATCCAGTGTGGACCTTTATCAATGCTAGTAAAAAGCACTGATAAAGGGGGTATTTATCAGCGCTTTTTTAGCGCTGATAAAGGTTGGACTTTATCAACACTTTTGTAGCGCTGATAAAGAGTGCATTTATCAGCGCTTTTCATTTTAGCGCTGATAAAGACAGTCTTTATCAGTGCTTTTGTAGTGCTGATAAAAACATAGTTTATCAGCGCTAATAAAAGCGCTGATAAATGTATAAATTTAAGAATTTATTTATATTATTATATATTTATTTAACTCTAAATATGTATATCTCTATTTATACTTATAAATTTTTTTAAAGGTATATTTATATATATATATCATTGAAAATATAATAAAATATATATTTATTTTTTAAATATAATTTAATTTTAATTATAAGTGTACATTTTTTATAACATATATATTATATGGGTAACATAATGAATTACAATATATAAATGAACATTATTAAATATGAACATATATATACGCATGTATGATATATTTATTGACCCCAATTCATTGGAAAACACATATATATACACATGTATGATATATTCATTGACCCCAATTCACTGGAAAACACACACATATTCAATAATTTTAATTATACATATATATTAAAATGTATTATATATTTATAAATAAAACAAATAAATTAAATATAAAGAAATATAATAAATATATATATTAAATATAATGAATTAATAAATCTAATAAATATAATGAATTAATAAATCTAATAAATATATAAAGAATTAATAAATCTAATAAATCTAATAAATCTAATAAATATATTTATTATTAATCTTATAATTATTTAATTATATATATATAGTTATAACATGTGTTTTTTATTTAATGTATATAATAAATATTATCAGCGCTAAGAAAATCACCGATAAATGTAACATTTATCAACGCTAAGAAAAGCATTGATAAAGGGATATTTAAAGCGCTGATAAAGGGTAAACCTTTATCAACACTTTTTTTAGCGCTGCTAAAGGCCTACCCCTTTATCAACGCTTTTCCATTAGCGCTGATAAAAGAAGACGTCTGGCTTACCCAGTTTTGTGGTAGTGATAAGAGAACATATAGAATTAAAATTGTTGATATTATATATCGAGGAAAGTAATATGTCACTAAAATTAAATATATCATATTTTATGTCGAGGAATGCAAGAATAAGAAGAATAGAGTGGCTAGTATAATTTTAGTTGATCATCATTTATGTTAGGAATATTTCTGAGATATCTAAAATCTACAAAAAATTCATATTATTCTAACAGAAGAAGGAAAAAAGTGGGAACCTACTTGATTGATGTGTATTTTAGATAGTCTAATGATTGTTGTATTTGAGGTATCCCTTTTTATTGATATATTTTGGAGAATTTGATGAGAATCATTATTTTCTATTAAAGAAGACTTGTTATACATTGTTGATCACTTCAGGAGGGATAAGATGACATCTTATATTATTGTGCTTCAAAGATAAATATTTCATTATACATGATCGGTGCCAAGAGAGAGTGTCCAAGGACATTATTGTTCCCATGATTTCTTTGATAATAATAATTATTAGGTGAGAGTGTGGGATAATACCCACTATACATTGAGAATGTAGTCATCCACACTAGAGGTGAGCCTCATTAAAAACTCTATTTTTCTTTGTGCTTTATTAATTTGTGTGCATGATTTCTAAAAATAGGTAAAGAAGGCAAGATAATAATTCACTAGATAAGTGAAAGAGGTATTAAAAGAGATCAATGTTTGAATGTGGTAATAATTAATCCCATGAAAATTCACCACCACTCTTATTTTGGTCATCCCAAAGTGATTCTAATAAGAACAACTGAACTCTGATCTAACATTGCATCAAAATTTCATTCTATCACTATGTTTCTATTACATTTGAATTTTTATTGAAATTATTTGTAAATATATTATAGTACATACTCATGTATACCATAGAAGATTACTCATATAGTCTTTTCTTATTTTCTTCATATTTTTACTCCAACAGTAATTGTGAAAGAGGCTTGGTGATAACCTGGACAACCTTGTGTACTATTGTCCTATGCATACCCGATCCATATTATGTATTTGTTTATTATTTATAAAAAATATTGGTTTTGGGATACTATAAAATGGAGAGGACTTGGTCTTTACTTGAGACTGAACCTCTTGTATTTTTTTGTGTTCTTTTAAGTTTTGTTTACTATGTGTTTAAAATTGTTTTAAAATATATTTTGTTAAACTATAAAATGATAGAGAGATTTTATATATAATATATTTACTATTTATTGTAAGTATAATATTTTAAAAAGATTAGAATAATATCCAGTTATTCTAACTGAGTCTTGATCACAATTTTGAGAGGTTTTTTTAAAACATTAAATTGGATATACCAATTGTATTAGTTAATTGGATGGTTTTTAAATTGAGGGATTTCATTTTGTAAATTTTCAAACTGAAATTTTATTTATATGATCAATTCACAGCCCCTATTAGGTACTACATTCCAATCAAAAAATATTATAATTAATTAATAAAATTATTAATATAATTAAAATAATTAACAATAGATAATAATTAATAAGATGGTGGAACTTGCAAGGTGGTTCTCATCACCTCCTAACATCTCGGTTTCCCTAGTACACCCATGAAGCATGAATATACATTACTTCTCTTTGAATATTCATGTTAATATCTAGGGATCATCTTCCTCAGAAAGGAAAAAGGATCATGATATGAAAGTTTTTAAGGGTCTTTCCTAATTCTCTAGCTTCTCAGGGGGATCTTTTTTACCACTTTCAAATTTTTTCTCCACATAGAATAATGCGTATGGGATCTACCATGCATGTATTGGACTTAGATAATTCTATTTAGTCTAGGATTTATTTTTTCAAACATTATATCATTGTTCGTATTTCTTTGATGAAAGGTACGAAACCCTAGAAACTTTTTGATCTTATTTCCTACTTAGCTGCAATCTATGGATTTCCCAACTTTAAGTGCATTTCCCTTGGATAGGGAGTATTCCTATTTTTAGTTCCTTATAAAGAGAAAAAAAGGAGGATCTTAGAGTATAGGATCCATCAATATTGAATCAATAATTCTTTAGATTCATGATTGGAAGTTAAATATCAATCTTAATGACTTCAAGGTTACATGTTCTCCAGTATGGATTAAAATTCATGGTCTTAGTTGGGTACTATGTCATGATGAGATTTTGTTGGAAATAACATTCTCAATTGGTATTCCAGTTAGGATGGATCATGAAATTAAAACAATTAGTTATGATCATTATCCATGTGTTATGGTGGAAGTTTATTTAAGTGTGACACTAATTGATAGGGTGGTTTTAACCACACTGAATAATGATACCTGCCTTATAATCGAGTTTGAGAAAACACATCCATTTGGTGATTTTTGTAAAATTTGTTGACCCTCCAAATCTACATTTAGTTGCAAAATAAATTTTTCAAAATGTAAAAGAAAGGGTCACAATTTTCCACATTATTGGAGGTCTAAAAATCAGTAGATTTTCAAGAACACTAATGATCAGTGCATGAACCCTGCTGAAAACATTGATAGTATTTTCCCTGATCCTATGATTTTAAATTAAAATTTAAGATAGAAACAAATTAATTATGTTTATTCTAGAAAGGGAACCCAAAGACATGATACTAAGGGTCCTTTCCTAGAAGATGGATGCATTTCATGTAATGCCTCTAGGCCTATTTCCCATGCTCAAACTAATAGTAAGACCCCTTTATCTTAGGATGATATTTTTGAAGATGGTCACTTGACTATTAATGGTACTACTGCTAAATATGTTTTAAATAGGATAACCTTTAAATATGTGATGTATAGGGGTATAATAGGGGAAGAAGATGTTTAACTAGTTAATATAAAATCTGTTAAGGAACACTCTATTCAGAAGGATGTAGACACTATTTTATGGATAGTGAAGATAATGGTTAATGATAAAAGTAGAAAAGGTGAGGATAAGATGGATGTTGTAATATTAAAGAAGTATAAAACCAAAAGGTATGTGAATGATTCTTGAAAATATAAACTAGTTAAAGGAAATGAAAAAGTGTATCTTTCCACACTCTCTTTTTCTTCGGAGCATACTATTTGTCATTTGGATTCAATGGGAAGGGTTGTAGCTTATGAATTCGCTACTACTTCCTCCCTTTGTAGAGAGGATTCCTCAATGAAATATATTTATGATACACTATGTGAATTTTAGTCTTGTAGAAATAAAAATATCTTGGTTCATAGGCTATCTGATAAGTCTCAGCATTCTCTTGCCCCAATAGTTTTTTTGTATGTTGGATGCTAAGGAGGTCGGGTCTTCTGGTATTGCTTGTAGTGGAATTTGGATCCCTTTAAACTCTATTATGTTTTATGAAAGAACTAATTTCTCACATTTAGTTAATGTTTATGATAGAGATTCCATGTTGATTTCCAAATGTTCTCATTTAGAACCTGACCATATTTTTAAAGAAAATGAATGTGAAATGCATGTCCCTGTTTTGGATATTGGTTGTAATAAAAATGCCAAAGTGATAGGGCCATATTCTGCTCTTATAATTTGTGTTACTTCATAAAATAATGATGAAAAGGTAAATATAAATGATAGTACTTATAATTACTTTGAATTAATTTCTTTTTACAGTAGTGATGATGACAGGAAAACAAATGATGATGGGTTTGGAACTGAAGTCCTGAAAGCTAATGAGGTTGTTGAGCACTTGGATGATGGTGTTGGGCCATGGATGTAGGTTATGAATTGGAGGGGACAACACCCTCATGGTAGAGGTGGATTACTCTTTCACCATAGTATGAGCACTCGTTCTTGAGTGAGATAATGTTTTTTTACTTCTGTTTTTGTGGACTTTCTTGGTCTTGTATGTTTCTCCATTTTTTCACCGTTACACTTCTATATTCAATAAAAGGGCCTTTGAGGCTCAATATGTTTTTTAAAAAACTAACAATTAATAACATAATTATTTATATAATTAAAAATTGTAATATAATTCATAATTAATAACAGTATGTAATTAATAATAATTATTTATATAATTAATAATCAATATTAATTAACAATTAATAATAATAATTGATAATTGATAATAATAATAATTATTAATTAGTAATAATTAGTGATAATAATTAATTTTAATTAATAGTAAATAATGATTAATAATTATAATTAATAATTAATAATATTTAATTAATAATAAATAAAAATATTAATAATTACTGATAATAATTATTAGATATTAATTATTATTTAATTATTGTTAAATATTAATTATTAGTAATTATTATTAATTATTAATTATTAATTATTAGTAATAATTAAATATTATTAATTAATATTAATTAATAATTATATAAATTATTATATGATTATTTTTTTATTTTTAATTTTTAATTAGTAAATTATATTGTTTATGTATTTTTATTATTAATATTTTATTATTATAATACTTAAAATTGAAATTGAACCCCATATGAAAAATTCATAAGGGACATTGAGTTCCACCCCCTACAAAAGGGTGTCATGGGTGGAATTTTTAGTTTTATTTTAGAATTACTTAAATGCTGGTAATTCTGAAAAAAAGAAGCATTTGAAATATTATTTAAATTATATATATATATATATATAATAGAATTAAAATTAAAATTTAAAAAATAGTATATTAAATTAATCTTTTTTCTATATATATATACATTAAACAAGAATTAATTAAAGTTATTTAAAAAAAACGGGTGATAAACTTAATGCTCATTATTTGGCCGGTTGAGCATCAATTCATTTGACCCTTGGATGTTTGAGATTCGAAATGAAAGAACCTAATCTATATAATTAAAAAAATAACATTCTTAAAGTTTATGTGTTTTTGTTGGTGGTTGGTAAGAGAAAGAAAACACCTGCAATAAGCGTATAGGTAATGTTTTTTGAAAAACATAAATTGGAATGGGTTTAGATTCTTTAAAGAGAAAATAGTCCAAAAGGTATTGATGGGGTCAACGCATTTGGGTTTGGACAAAGGCACCCAATGACATTAATTACCTCAATGTCTATGGAATCTTTAAAGGATAAAGGCATTGGGAATCCTATAGTCTTTGGCTTGCCCTTTTTTTAGTTTAATTTTTCACATTGTTTCAATTTCCTATGTCCATGGACCCCTATTTTAGTTTATTTTTTTATTGTTTGGAAGGAGTGGGACTATGCACCCTATTTTTGTTCAATATTCTTTATTTTAACTATTTGGAAGGTGTATGCCCATGTGCCCCTCATCCCATCAAGTGCCCCCATCCATCACATCTTGAGGCTCACACCACCTTCTTTTTATGCATCACATGTTAATAATTCATAATTACTTAAATATAATAGGATTATTATAATAATAATATATAAATTAGTTATCAAAAATTTATATTAAATTTTAATTAATGGTCAATTAAATTAATAATAATTTAGATATTAATAAATATATATTATAATTAATAGTAATAATAATTATTTAATTACTAATAAATATTAATTTCAAATAATTATTAAAAATCATAATACAAAGAACTATAAATTATTATTATTAATAATTAATGAATTTTTATTAATTAATAATAATAAATAAGTACTAGTAATTAAGTAATAATAATTATTAATAATTAATAATTATTTAATTTTTAATTAACAAATAATTAATTAATAAATATTAATTAATTAATAATAATTAATAATGGATATTTATAAATAATTAGTTAATAATAATATTATTATTTACATTTAATATAACTTATTAGTATATAACTCATAGTTAATATTATTTATCAATAAATAATTAGAAATTAATATAATTAATAAATAGTTCAATAGTAATTATTAATTTTTTAGTTACTAAATTTTTAATAATTAATAATTTTTATTATTAAAAAATTACTAATAAATATTTAAAATTATTATTATTAATTAAATATCAATAATTGTTAATAATTAAAAACTAAATAATAATTCTCAGCATTTTCTAGTATTTTTAATCATAATTAATAAAAATTATTAACTATTTAGTAACTAAATAAATAATAATTACTATTTAATTATGATTTTTTTAAAAATCAGAGATATGGCCCACATAACCTATTCTATTTATTAGAAGTAAAAAGGTACAACATGAACGATCTGATCAAACATGACACAATAGCACTCATAAAAAATATAGAGTAGTGTGAAATGACATAATCAGTAAAAGGCACAAAATATGGAGCACTAAAAGTCAAATTCAACAACATGGGATAAAGTACGATGCACACCCCACCCACCTTGACCAAGAGGGGGAACTCTATCGGATGGGTGTTTTCCTTACTTCCATGTCTTTTCTCTCTATCAAGGATATTTTCCTTCATCGGATGAAAATTCAACAGAGTTTGTTGCACCCATATCTATGGAAGCAACCCCATGATGTTGTTCATCCATCTCAATAGGGGAAATGATGATAAAAACATTCCTTTCACCAGTTAGGG
Organism: Viscum album; assembly: GCA_963277665.1. Lineage (NCBI taxonomy): Eukaryota > Viridiplantae > Streptophyta > Magnoliopsida > Santalales > Viscaceae > Viscum > Viscum album. Next base: position 46,421,240 of record OY728143.1, on the reverse strand, counting down.
TGCCAACTATCTCATCTTGAACAACTCGTAAATGCGTAGGATCGCCCAGGGTGAGCAGTGGATGGGTTAGTGTCAAGCAGAAAAAAGTGTTGTTAATTGTAAAATGTTGCATTTATTGTATTAAAATTGGTAAATGTCATCATGTGTGGTCAGTTTTTTGGGTATCCATGGATTGAATATATTAAATAAATCATCAGATCCTCCAAATTGATTTCAATGAGTAACTAATGCTACCTGAAAACGAAAAGGAATAAGTAATGAAAGAAATGAAAATATATATAAAATGATTAAATTTTAGTGTTTTACCCCTATATCATTGGTATTAATTAGTTTTTTTCATCTATATGTTTTCTTTCAAACATTGTGTCCAGTTTTTCCACTGCACTTCATATTACTTTGGTTCTAATGACAATTGTTTTATAGAAGTGATGTGTGGACTAATGAGTACATTTTTTTTGTTCATAAGGTTATCCCTTCAAATAATATTCATATATATGCCTAAAAAAATAATTAATACCATTTAGTCATAATTAACACTGTATATTATCTATCAGATAAAAAATAATGAAAATACACCGCATATATAAATTTACAACTGAGAGTTCTAGCAATTCATTTTTGAGGATTTCATTTATATTCTCAAGACCAAGATATCCTGTAATGTCCACTTTGTACATCTGTTCTTTGAAATCAATTATGGTATTATCAGCACATGCTAACATTGTATCCATATTAACCTCTCATGATAATAAATTTGGAAGTTGAATGGGTGGGGTTAAAGGTAATTTGTGAAGATATTTTTGATTGGTTGGTTGATCCTTTTGATCATTTTTAATTCAAAATTCCATTTCACCCCCTTCTCTTTTTTCCATCTATAATAACATTCATCTTTTCAAGATAATTTTCATTAATTATGTATTTTTTTCATAAAAAATAAATTTTAAAGGAATACCTCCTTGTCAACATGTATTTTTAAAATATCAAATGATCTTGATATGAATTTTCTAATAGTAAGCTCAACCATATGAATATCCACATCATTAAGAGGAATAGGTATTTCGGTGCTCATCTGGTGAGCTACCTGGCTCCCCACTCTTACATGATATATTGGATGTTTTTTATGTGTATAAGATCTCCTTGGATATTGTACACGACACCCATTGTAACATGGTAGTGGGTGAGTTTTCATAGATATAAATCATAATAATTTTCACACTGTAATATATTAGTATAGAAAAGGTATCAATGTCTACATGGTTTACATTTCACAAAAAAAATTATGAAAATATTTATTACCTATTCTAATATATCCCTTTGTGGGGTAATGTATCATTTCAAAGATGGTTGGGCTGGGGAGAATCTTTATGTAGTTATTTTTTTATGTTGTTTGTTCCTATTAATTCGTTCCCATAACACTTTCTAACAACTCAGACTTCAAATTTAGTTATTATTTTTGAGAATATAATCATACCTATATATCTTAACTTTCTTATCTTTTCCCATTTTTATTTTCTTTTCTCAAATTATGTTCAGGGCGACATCCCAAAATCCAAACTTCTGACATGACCATACTATCTGGCCGCTTCAATACTGCTAATAGTATTTGTTCATTAGGTATATATGATGATGATTCTTGTGTCTAAGTCTGATAAAAAATATAACAAAACAAGTAATCATTCTTTTGTAAAAATTATTTAATATAAAACTAATTTTTATTATGTCATACTTACACATGATTCCCACACTTCTGGTGTGATTTCATCAATTAGTATTCTGTCTTTATTTACATGTGCCTCCTTCCATATAACATTATGTGGGATGGAAGTGCATTTGAATTTTGAGTCATCATTCTGTATATAAAAAATAGGAACATAAATATTTTGTTTTTTCTGTCTCATAAATATATTATTATAGATTAAAAATATTTACCATTTTTTCTAGTAATGTGTATTCTATCCTTGATCTATGGTAGGGGTATGTTGGTTTTGTCACACTTTGCTTATTTTTAACACTAGATTTTTATTTCATAAATTAACAATTATTAATTTATGTGATTAATAGAAATATTTTCATGAAATGTATTACCAATCACATTATACCCAAAAAGATGTCTCCTCACACCGACAAAATAAACTCATCCAATGCTTTATGGTTTATTAGATATACCTACATATATGGTGGGTGTAGGTTTATTTTTCCTTTATCATATTTGATATGAAACTCTATTAGAATTTTCTAAAAGCATCTATAAGGATTTCCAAAGAGATTTAATAAAAATTTCAACTAGGAGTGATCTATTATAAATTAACTTTGAAAGGGATAATGAAGAGTAAATCAACGTTTCAATATTTTTTTTTCTACTAAAATAAATAAAGTATATCATATGATGTTATCCTAATATCTTCCTAAATTATAACCTTTAGCATGGGTAGAACATTATTTCATGAATCTATATCAATCTTAACATGCATTCGAGTAGTCATCCTAATGTATCTACTAAACATGGACTTGTTGGGGTTAATCAGCTGGCCGCTTGCATTCTATCCAACCTCTAATTTGATGAATTTGTTTCTCACCTTAATAATTTTTGCTAAAAACTTCATGATATGGAATTCCTTTTTTTGGGACACAGGTTGTTCACTATCTTTTATTTTTTTAGTTTCGACGTCGACAATATTTTGTTTATCTAGATTTATAGCATTGGCATGTACAGATGCTTATTGTTCCTCTACATTGGGAGCATCAACATGTTGAGAAACCTGTTGTTCCTTTGTATTGGGAGAATTAACATGTTTAGAAGTCACTATCTGTTGTAGTGGGTGAAAATTTAATTTAGATAACATAAAAGTAGGAGTGGATAGATAATAATATGAGGTAACAAAATGTATATTACAAAAAATATAACCTAGTTATTGAACACTTTTTTAAAGGTAGAAGGTATTTTAACCCTTTATCAAGTATCTAAATTCCCTAATTGTGATATCATATAATATACAAGACCCCATATACTTTGATACTGCTATGAGGTGATTGTGAAGTACCATTGAAAGGGCCAACCTTAGTTAAATTTTCATATGACCTTTCAGTGGGTTTAGTTGATAATAGAACAATTGACCACTTTCAGTTTACATGATCTAGAATGAAAAATAATTGTATGGACAATGATGCCACTATAAATGGAACATCATTTTACCCTTCTATACTGAAATCAACTTTCATGAATCCATATTCATCAATTTTAGTTTCACTGTTGGTATCAAACCACTGGATTTGAAAACAGGAAAATGAAATTTTGTATAATCCAACACCTATATTTATTTGATGATGCCAAAGTATGATATATTCACATAAATTGTATTTATGTCCTTGGTACTATATACATGAATAAAATCATCCATAAGTGTAACTCCACTACATTTCATGGTACTATGTTCATCATGGTTATTTTTATAGAATGTATAACCATTTACTAGAACGGTGAGAACTTTTCCCACAAGAAAAGTCTATTTTATTATATAAAAACAATGTTACATTAAATTAAAGTATGGATTTTTAAAAAACCATTAAAAAGGTGGAATAATATCATCAAGTAAAGAATAAAAAAAAGTAAATATCTCACTATTTATCCCTTTTTTTGGATTCCCATTTGCAAGTTGGTTGGACTCTCTATATGAATGAATAATAAGATAGACAATTGTTGTAAGAATCTTCAAGAATTTTATCCATTGAGAAATGAGCCTCCATGAGAGATGTAATTGACCATTTCTAATTGCCTGGACAGTAACACCAAAGTCACATTCAAACTATATTTTGTTCCATCCTTTTTTATCCATGTGCATAGAATTTATGATCCAAAGCAACTCAACCTCCAAGGATGTAGCAATAACACATAGATCATAAAGGCACCCCGTGGTGTTGGAATTGCGGTCTCTAAATACTTACCCAAAACCTAAAGGACCTAGGTTTCCCTTTAAATATCCATCCAAATTACTTTTTAGCCAACCCATAAATGGAGTTTTCTATAATAATTCAAGAGAACCATGTACTATTGGGAATTATGCATCAATTCCCAACCTTCTCAATATCATTAAATCTTGAACATAGATGTTTCATTTAATGTTCTACATAGAATTTTTATCCTTCACTGATGTTAGAATTTATAAATGATCCAGATGAATCTGGGGCGTGTTATTCTCATGAATTATAGAGTTATGAATTTTCTAGATGATATTCATAAGTTTTACACAAGATACCTAAAAAATTCTACAGAGTTTCATTGATAGAGAGATATGAGTGCAATCAGATAGGCGTGCTTGTATAGATTCAAAGGCTGGTAGTTTCACATCAAATATACTCTAAATGTAATTATATAGCAGAGTAGCAGTATCACAACTCAAAAAATGGTGGTTTATATAATCCCTATGTAGATGGAATAATAGACATCTCGAACAGATATTAATACCCACTACCTTCAAGCATTTATCAACTAGATGTTTGGAGTGTGAAATTATCCATAGTAACACTAAAAATATGGGTATATCCATTTCTATAAATATTTTCAATACAAAGGTGATTATTTCCTCCAATTTAGTTATATTAGATAATATTTGAGCTAAGGATACCCTTAATAGATGGTTCTTAAATCAAGATATCATTTTGATATATCTATTACCTGGAAAGAGTGTAAGAAGATGGAGGAAGAAAACTCTATTTATCACTCTACACCAGCACCAAATCTTCCCATATCCCCATTTTAATCAAGTTCAACATAGCCTTAATTCCATACTTTATTTGTTAGGTGCATTTAGTAACATTCCAATGACACTATCACACACATTTTTTCCATATTCACAACATCAAGAAAGTTCCCAATGTTTTAAAAATTCTAGTATGGTAATTCAAAAAAACTAATCAATTTTTCAATAGGTTTTTGTATGGTTTTTTGAAAAAGGTTTACCAAAAGAAGTGTCCATACATTTTAATTTCTTAAACAGTTGATAAGCTATTAGTGGAGACGGTGTTGTACCTTTTTTTGAAATACCATCGAATGATGTCATCCAAGATCGATACTTATGTCATTGGGGTAGAAATCTGTGATGTACTAGAAAGATAGTATTTGATGAATGTTTCAACCTAATTGAATTTGTTCCATGTTCACAAATGGGTCCCACTTGAGTTCCATTAATGTTATATCATGATAAACTTTAATACTAAGGAAAGAAATTTATAATCCCATACAATATGGATCTCAACATGAAATCATCATTTATGTAAGCATCATACAACATAACACACGAATCCCACAATAATTTCAAATCGTCGATCAATGGTGCCTAATTAACATCAATATCATTAACTAGTTGTTTTGGTCGTTATATAAGAATAAATAACATAATGTATTTTCATTTCATGCATAACCACAATAAAAAGTTATAATTTACAAATATAACCGACCGTGTATTGTCAGTGATTATTTAAAAACCAAAAGGATTCACTCCATCTATAGATAGCGCAAGACAAAGTCTTCTCATCTCATTTCCAAATTCAGGATAATCAAGATCAATTTTATTCTACAAGGTAGAGTATTTATCATAAATAAGTTTCTCATATTTATTTATTATGTCTTAACATCAAGTTAATTGGCTAACAGTATCATCACTCCCATAAAGGCACATAAACTATGGAAAGATTGGATAGTATAATAAAAATTTCACAGGACCTGATTCACATTTCTTATATCAAGAAGCACCACACATTGGTTATATTTTATGTGATTTTTGGTCCTTGAAAAATAGTATACAATCATTTTTATAGGCATGTATTCTATTAGAGATCATACCCATTGAATGATGCATTTATTTATCATCATATGTTCGATAAGGAAGCTCATTATCTTTTGGGATCATATCATTCAAGATTGAAAGTAGTCCAGTAAATTTTTTTTCACTCCATACATTGACTAAAAATGAAATTTTTATTATTATCATAACCCCTTTTATGGTCTAAGGAGGAACATCACATGAATTCTATACTTAAAACATTAAAATGTTCCCTAAAAGACTAAAATCCAATAATATGGATCACATCAATAAGAGAAGCCCCACCCCAGCATATAAAAAAATCATTCCATATTCTACCTTTTCATCACTGCTAGCTAGCTTTCCCATGAATGGGAATGGTACCGATTGCAAGAGCCATACCCTCTCAAACGTCTAATTCCAGGTAGTCGTGTTCTTGTAAAAACTATCAACTGTAAACATCATTGGAAGCATCCTCTGAAGCAGATATGGTAGTAAAGAACCTTGAACCCTAGACCAAACATTAGAAAATACCACCATACTAGATTCACATAGTTTATTCATAACAATTAAGAGAATCACAATAAGAAAAATATTTTCCCATACAAAAAATAAAAGCATAAAAACCATCACCATAAAAATGGTCTCTCGAATGCCTGAAATTCCAGAAGCAATCCTCATCTCCACAAAACCGAGCCAAAACCAAAACCATCGCACCTTCTATCCCACCGAATAATACCACATCTAAAAACCAAGGAACTCACAACAACCTTAGATCAAATCCTCAACCCTCAAACTACAGATCTAACTACATGACCTTCACCGTGCCGTCAAGAATAGATCGAACACACAAACCCACAGATGTCGCTTCACAGAGAACAAACTCAGGTCTTTCACTCATAGACCTTGAATCGGAAATGTTGTATATTCCTAGACACAACTTCTCCATATCAGGAGGGTTCACACACCACGAACTCTCCACAGAGAATCACTATTGAGAGGATATATAGCCAACCCGCACAAGGGAGAGAAAATCACCTCCTTAAGCTGTGAAACTGTAAAATGCCAAAATAAGAGCTCACAATCCCCATCCTCCAAGACACACCGAAGTCGATACCAATACACACTGGGAGATGAAAATGAGGCCACATTAGAGCCGAAACCAAGAATCACCACCACCGATTCGAGAAAAATGCCGATCCACACTGAAAAACCAGTCATGCCACACTAGAACCGAGGCCTCAATGGAGCCAAGGCCAAGAGAAGACAAGGCCATACTAGATTCAAAGCCAAGGACACACTGAGATGAGATTTAGATGAAACTGAGGCCATGCCAGAGCTAATGTAGTGCCACACTACCGTAGAGATGAGAACTAGAGGATGTATGGATTCAATGACGTGTCAGTCCAACACTAAGCTGATATCCAGTAAGATGACACTAAGCCACACCAAGACACGTCAGAGGAGGGGAGGAGACACCTAACAAGGGGAAAACCTATGTAATACCCCGACCCCTGTTACCTAGAGTCAGTGCATTATTACATTACATTGGTATGATACAATTAATCATGTCCTGAAGGACCGATCAATTTTTTTATTGGAAAATAGATTACATACATAAAAATTAAATTACATTTTTTATAAAAAAATTATATATAATCCTTTGATAATTCCATTATTTACCTAGATTAACCCTTCATATAAATCATAATGCACTTCTTGGAATCCTAGGAAAATAAAACATAAGAAAGGGGTGAGCTCAGATGCTCAGTAAGGGTAAATAATTTAGCAAAAGCTATAACCTTTTAAGGCAAGATGTATAATAAAAATAGTAGCATTTTAAACATAAACCATGAACATAATATGGTAAAAATAAGTCAAATATTACCATATAAACATTCACATGAATATTCTACTAGTCGAATAATCCCACGTAATAACTAATTTCATAATGAGAGAACAAATAATGCCGAACATAATAACTACTACATCAAGGCCTTGTGACAAGACCCTAAACAAATATTCTATTAAGGCCTTATGAGAAGATAATAGTTTGTCTAATGAGACCTACTGATGCATCTAGGGGATATGGAAGTCCCCACCCATCACTTACTATGTTCAATGCATTATCATATGAAAAGGGTGAAACATAACACAAACATTCATATTAAAACAAACATATGAAATGTAAATACTTTAACCATAAACTATGAATTGTATAAAAATAGCACATCCATATTCAAAGATATCATGACTCATTCAATAAAATATAGAATACTTTATTATAATAAATCAACCCCAATCAAGAATAATATCTAATAAAGGATGTTGACATAGTTGAAAATAATCAATAAAAATCTTTGAGAGAAATACCCCTTTTTCATGAAATCATTTAAAAGTCACAATATTTATAAAGGAATTCATTTAAAAGATATTTTTGAATCAATTTTTTTTCATACCAAATTAATTTTTTTGAAATAAATTAACATTTTAAAATAATCATGTTCATGTAAATAAGTCCTTAAAATCATTTGGAAAACATGGATATTAATTAAAAATATTTAGAAAAATAAATCTTTAAAACATTTAAAATGATGATCTAGCTAAATATTCCCTTTTATAAAACCTTTAATTATTAATTTTGAAATAATTTTTATGAAACATTTACATGGATGATAAATATGTCCCAATTGATACTTACACATCAACAACCTCAAATAATAATGATATTGTGAAATCCACCATTACCTTAGGTCTGATACTCTCCGTACGTGTCCAAAAATCTTGTATAATGTTTTTAAACACATTATTAACTTATATAATAATCATAATAATATTTATGATATCATATATTATTCTTTTATGACTTTAAATTACCCATTTATTAATAATTCCAAGTTAATGCAATATTTCGGGTAATATCACTTTGTTTATCGTACATGTTTTGACTTGTTATCCTTGATCATATCACTTATATAATGATTTAATAACTTAAAGAATGTATAATATTATTTATATATCATATATATTCATTATATAAAAATATATAATATATAGATATATTATATGAAATACACCGTTCATGGAGAAGGTAAGCCATATGCACGCATGAACGTTGTTTCCATTTTCTTATCATATTGAATGGAAGTAAGTGAATAAGACACACATACACACACATATATATTATTATAGTAGGATTATTATTTCATATATTTCATAATTATTTAAAATATATATTTCTTTTTAATCAATGTTGGATGGTGAACATGGAAGACGAGTCTCATCGCGTCGTGGAGACGGTAAGCCGTACGTACGCTCGAGCGTGATGTCATTTACTTAATGATAAAATGGTATGTAATTGGATGGTATATTAATTATAAATAAAAATTATCATGTTATGTTAATTATTTATATATATAATACTCATAATTATATCCTTCCAAAGAACATAATGTTGAATAACAAATTACACAACAACGTGGAGACGATAAGCCGTACGTATGCACGAATTGTGACATTGTTATTAATATGATAGATATAATAAGGAATAAGGTTGTCCCATAATTATAATACCATATCATAATGTATAAGGTAATTGATACATTATTTTAGTATGGTAACAACAATGAAAGAGGAAGTAGAATAATAAAAAACATTGAAAGATGTGATAAAATAATTACCTCTTCTTCGTGTGTTTACTTTTGATTTGAACAAAAGGGCCCCTTAGGTTGTATATATGATTAATTTAAGTCCTCTAAGTTGAAGTGAGGGTAGTTGGGAATGGATTTGGGCCGTTTTGTGATGATAAAAAAGGATTTGGAAGTTTTAATTAAAGAGAAAGGGATGTTTCCTTTTATAAGAGAAGTGAGGGGCACTTTAGGAAAAACTTGAAATATTAATTTATTATAAAATGATATTTGATTTATAATAGCTCTAAATTGATTTATTTAGAGTATATGATAAAGAAGGATCGAAATCCTATCAACCAAAATGTTTCCGACATGTTTAGGCCATAAAATTATCATTATATTTTGCGACTAAGCCTTAGTTAAATAACATAAATCTTACCATGACCTCTTATATTTTTTTATACACTATAGGGTTAATTTAGTTACTATAAAATACCAAGGGAACCTCAAGTGGATCATTAATAAAATTTATATCATTAAATAAGTTAGTTGGAAGAATATTATATATTTAGGATTTTTATATCATTTAATAAAATAGTATTCATTTTAAAAACCCATTTATGTCAATTTTGACACTATTTAGTAATTGATTTTTGTTAAAGTCATAACAACTTGATTTCTTAAAACCAAAGGTATTAACTCATCCCTGATATGTAAATTTCATCCAAAAAGTTTATGGATGGCATCAAAACATTCTAATAATATTTATTTTAATATTTAAAATATAATATATTTTAGTTTTTCATTAATAAGGAAAATATTGCGTCATTATTGTGTCATAAATAAATTTAAATATTTAATTTCTAAAAATTATAAATAAAATATCATGCTATAGGAAATTTTTTTATATTTATAATGAATATTTATAGTTTAATTTATATTATATATAACCATATATTAAAAATGATTTAGTTATTAAAATTTGAATTTAACACTTTTAACTCTTCTTTAAATAAAATATAATAAATTTCCTATTCTAACCCAGGTGGACAAAAGAGGATCATATTTTTTTCCAAAGGTTTATTTTGGTTGGAAAAAACTTATCCAATAGAATTAGGAAATCTTTTGGGGTAATATTATATTATTACAATATTATTTTTACCTTTAATTACCATATTTACTTTTAACCATGGTAAATAAAATTAAAAAGTTACTATTAACCAAAAATTATTTTCATCCTATTGAACCACACTTTACTTACTCATGAAAACCATGTCTGTCAGATTTTTGAAATTAAATTCACAGAAGTGGTAAAATTACGTTTTATGAAAATTTGAAAATGTGCCTAGAAGGTGGGTAAACGGCGTTAAAAAGTTAAATAAAATTTTATATATATCTAATATTATTATAAAATAAATCAAATGGATTATGTTGGAATAATATATGTATTATGTATCTATTTTAAATTTGAGTTAAATTTTAATTAAAAATAATTATTTAAATGAAATATTCGGTTTTTATGTACTATGCTATATTGTTCACTATTTATCAAAAATTGAATGTTTTTAGAAAAACACCAAAAAATCACCCTCAGATAATTTTGTAATTAAAAATTAAAAAATGAAGTCTATTTTACCAAATTAAATTTTTAGGAGCGTCTAAAATTAATTTTATTATTTTTCCGAAAAGGACATAAAAAGTAGTTCTTTTAAAATAGTTTTTCTAAATATATAACTATTTTAACAAAACTTATAAATTACATTATAAACATGTTTTATTTATATGAAAAAATTAGAAATAATATTTAAAATTTATTTTTTACTATTAATATTACAATATTTAATTGATAAATATATATATCTTTTAAATAATTATAATACTAATGTATTATTTTGAAGAAACTTAATCTTGCGTATAACTCAAGCCAAGTTGGTGTTGGGTGAAATATAAGCTATTAAATTACATTAAAGAGATAACGTACAATGAAATATTGGGGTGTTACATTCTCCCCTCCTTTAATAAATTACATCCTCGCAATTTGAAATTATTTTTCGAAAATAAAAGGCTGAAAATAGAAAATACCTTTATAGAAAACCCTCATCAAAAATAGGGTTAATAAAATTTAGTCTTAATAAGGGGGAAATGGAAATGAAAGAGTCACCACCAAATTAATATTTTTAATAGTAGAACATTGGTGACAATTAGTGACACATAATTGGAGGAAAAATGTAAATATTTATAGAGAGTGATTGAGGTCATCAATGACAATCAAGTGAACAATAAATGAAAAATTGATGGCCTCAAAGCCATAGATCTATGATTATTTAAAGTATCCTCAGTTCAAAAAAAAATTATTTAGATAAAACATTTTTTAGATAGTTTTTGTTTGAAGGGAAGGGATTAGTTTAATATCAATATAAGAACTCAAGAAAGCATAATTCATTTCATTACCTATCATAATCATAATCTCATCATTTGGTTGTGCTTTGATATATTTTCACTTCATCCCTTACACTTGGAAATGAATGTTTAAAAAATGATTTTTAATGCCTAAAGCGCATTTGATAAATCATAAGGTCCAGAAATATTCTCTCAATCCTCTAAATGTTTACTAAAAACCAAAAGATTAGGTCAAAGTATCCAATAAATCGTACTTTAACCTCAAAAAATTATCAAGTGTTCAAGTTAATCCATTCCAACCTTTAGAAATTTTCAAATTTTTTTTCCTAACTCACAGTCCATAAGTTTTTAAGGAAGGCAACATAACATATTGAAGATATATTTTCTCACGTAAGAACATGTGAATACCTTCATCATGTATTATATTAAAACATGGTGACAACATGATTTACCATAAAACCTTATTTGAATATGTATGTACTTCTTTATTCCTTCCATAAAACATAGAATACTAGATATACTCCTTAAGTCCAAAAATGTGGTAATCACTAACAATGATGTAATAAACAAACCATTAATTAGTTCTAAGGTAGTCAATAATATCCAATATACTTTATCCAACTCAATTATCTCTTATTCCAAAATCATTACCTCATCCTCAAGACTATTTTAAGGTTTATCCTTACCTCGACCATGCATTTTCCAAAAATTTTAACTTGATATCGAGTTACATTTTTTAGTACCATACAACCTCAAATCCTTAATGAAATAGTACTATAATACAATCCTTAGTAATTTACATAATTCATATAACTAGTACATCATTGATACACCACTCAAATGTCATAATTCTTCAATCTAGAAACACAAATACATTAATTATTCTACATCAACCATAATAACATCTTATTCTTGACCTTACCTTGATCCCTTTGATTCTTATGAGATATATTTCTTAACTATTAGGACATTTATTTGCATAATTCCCCATTTCACTAAAGTTGAAACACTAAATATTAGACTTTTATTTCTTCCCTTTGCATTCATTGTTTCTTGATGAAACTTTTCTCCCCACTTAAAACAAACTCTCATTCCCTACAAGCATTTACCAAGGTTATTCATTACACAGTTATCACATGTGGGAAAATTATTCTTTCCCTTCTTCCCTTTATCCATCTTTTTCTCTGCCATCCTCTTCTTTTATTTATTCCCTTCAAAGCCATAAGACTCAGAGAATTATTTACTTATCTTATTAATGCATGATACAATTTCTTCATATCATGAGAATACATGGGAGACTATTTACTTTCGAAATTTTTTCTTAATAACATAAAATATATGATCCTTCTTACTCTTTGGATCATGCATATTGCTGGATTTCTCATTCCTTCTACTGGGTTCTATTTCTAAATGACGACATACACCCGGTTAGATCATATTGTAATACATGATCCAAAAACTAAAAAAATTCTCAGTATTAATTGAATATTTACACACATATATTCTCATAATCATAAAAATGTTTTCTTTACTGACATATTTATTCATAAATCTATCATAATGGATTGTAAATAAAATGTGAATTATCCCTAGAATATCCTTTGGGAGTGTCAGAATAGGTGCACAGTAAGGACCATTGTTGTGTACTAGGATACCCCGAGTCAAGCTCGGAACACCTTGTTAGAGTTTTCACCCATTTTTACATCTATTCTAGAACAATGTCCACTTGTAGTATCCACGCATGGATTTTTTTTCTAGAAATAACCACATAATATCCACTTTAAAATTCTAGGATGCTCTTCAATACTTAACCTCAAATTCTATCTTAGGGTTATTATACCTAATAAATCTTTCTAAATCTATTTACAAGGTTGTTTCTAAACTTCCTCTGATGCCAACTATAATGCCCCGACCCTAGTTACCGAGAGTCGGTTCATTATTACATAACATTGGCATTATATAAGGATTCATTTCTGGAAGGACCGATCAAGTTTGTAGTATTGGAAAATAGTTTACATACATGAACATTACATTACACTTTCTATTAAAAAAAATCATAAATAACACTATGATAATTCCATTATTCCCCTATCTTAACCTTTAATATCAATCACAATACATTTCTTGGAATCCTGGGAAAATAAAACATAAGAAAGGTGTGAGCTCAGATGCTTAGTAAGGGTAAATAATTCTGCAGAAGCTATAAAATTTTAAGGAAAGATGTGTAATAAAAATATTAGCCTTTTAAACATAAACCATGAACATAATATGGTAAAAATAAGTAAAACATTACCATATAAACATGCACTTGAATAATCTAAGAGTTGAATAATCACATGCAATAACTAATTTCATAACGAGGGAATGCCTAATATGAGACATAATAACAATAACAGCAAGGCCTTATTCCTAGACCATTCACAAATACTCGGTCAAGGCCTTATTCCAAGACACTAATTTTTCTTATGAGACCTACCGATGCATCAAGGGGCTATAGAGGTCCCCTCCCATCACTTACTAAGTTCAATGCATTCCACATATAAAAAGGGTGAAACATAACATAAACATTTGTAATTAAACAAGCATACTAAATGTCAATACTTTAAACATAAACCATGAATGATATAAAAATAGCACATCTATGGTCTAACATATAATGAACAATTCAATAAAATATGGAAGATTTTATTATAATAAATCAACCTCCATCAAGAATAATATCCAATAAAGTATGTTTACATAGTTGAAAATAATCAATAAAACTCTTTGAGAGAAATACCCCTTTTTCATGAAATCATTCAAAAGTCACCCAATTTATAAAGGAATATATTTAAAAGATATTTTGGAATCAAAGTATCCCATACCACATTGAAACTTTTTAAATAAATTAACATTTTTAAACAATCATTTCCATGTAAATAAATCCTTAAAATCATTTTGACAACATGGACATTAATTAAAAAGATTTAGAAAAATAAATATTTAAAACATTTTAAATGATGATCTAGGTAAAGATTCCTTTCCATAAAACCTTAAAATATTCCTTTTGAAAACATTTTTATGAAACATGGACATGGATGATAAATATTTCCTAGAAGATACTTACAGATCAACAACCTTGAATAAAAATGAGATTGTATAATCCATCCTTCCCTTAGGTCCACTAATCTCCGTACGTCTCCAAAACTACTGTATAGTGTTTTTAAAGCCATTATTAACTTATATCAAGATCACAATAATATTTATTATTTTATATATGATTCTTTTATGACTTTATATTACCCATTTATTAACAATTCCAAGTTAATTCAACATTTAAGGTAATATTACTTTGTTTATTGTACATGTTTTGACTTTTTATCCTTGATCATATCACTTAGAACATGATTTACTTACTTATAGAATGTATAATATGATTTATATATCATATATATTCATAATATTAAAATATAAAATATATAGATATATTACATGGAATACACTGTTCATGGAGACGGTAAGCCTTACGTACGCATGAACGCTGTTTTAATTTTCTTATTGTATTGAATGGAAGTAAGTGAATAACATATATGTATATATATATTATTCCAATATTATTATTATTTCATATATTTTATAATTATTAATAATATATATATATATCTTTATAATCATTGTTGGATGGTGAACATGGAAGATGAGTCTCACCGTGTCGTGGTGACGGTAAGTCGTACGTACGCACGAGCGTCGATGTCATTTCCTTAATGATAAAATGGTTTAAAATTGGATGGTATATTAATTATTCAGAGAAATTATCATGTTATGTTCATTATTTTTATACATAATACTCATTAATATATCCATCCAAATAACATAATGTTTAATAACAAATTACACTACAACATGGAGACGGTAAGCCATACGTACGTACGCATTATGACATTACTATTAATATGATAGATAGAATAAGGAATATGGTTATACCATAATTATAATACCATATCAGAATGTAAAATTTACTGTATTTATTATTTTAGTACGTAAACAACAGATAAATAGAAAGTAGAAGAAGAAAAGAATATTGAAAGAGGTGATAAAATAATTACTTCTTCTTCGGGTGTTTACTTTTTATTTGAACAAAAGGGACCTGCAGGTTGGATCCCTGCTCAAATTAAGGCCTCTATGTTGAAGTGAGTGTAGTTGGTAGGATATTTGGGCAGGTTCTGGGAGATACAAATGGTTTTGGTGGTGTGAATTAAAGAGAAAGGGAGGTACCCATTTATTAGAGAGATGAGAGACATTTTTGGAAAATATTGAAATATTAATTTATTATAAAATTATATTCGGGTTCTAATAGCTTGAAATTAATTTATATAGAGGATATGATGACTATGGGTCAACATAATATCAACCAATTGGTTTTAGACATGTTTACATCAGAAAAGTATCTTTATCTTTTGGGATTAAGCCGTAGTTAAATAGTTTGACTCCTACTATTCCCTCTTTTATTTTTATAATATTGGGTTAATGTAGTTATGATAAAATGCCTAGGGAACCAAAAGTGTATCATTAATGACATTTTTATCATTATATAAGTCATTTTAGTGAATCTTAGATTTTTAAAATTTTTATATCATTTAATAAAATTGGATTTGTTTTAAAAACTCATTTATGTCAATTTTGACACTATTTAGTAATTGATTTCTTTTAAAGTCATAAAACTTGATTAATTAAAAAAAATGTATTAGATGATCCCTAATATTTCAATTTCATCCAAAAAATTACTGTATGGTATCAAAACATTCAAATTATGTTTATTTTAATATTTATAATATAATTTATTTGATTTTTTCATTAATAAGGAGAATATTGCATCATTATTGTGTCATAAATAAATTTAAATATTTAATGTATAAAAATTATAAATAAAATATCATGATGTAGGAAATATTTTTATATTTATAATGAAAATTTATATTCAAATTTATCTTATATATAACTATATATTAAAAATGATTTAGTTATTAAAATTTGAATTTAACACTTTAAATTCTTCTTTAAATAAAATATAATAAATGTCCTAATCTAACCCAAGTGGATCAAAAGAGGATCATATTTTTGTCCAAAGGATGATTTTGGTAGAAAAACACTTATCCAATAGAATTAATTCATGTGTTTGGAGGTAATATTATAATATTATAATATTATTTTTCCCTTTAATTACCCAATTTACTTTTAACCGTGGAAAATAAAATTAAAAAATTACAATCCACAAAAAATTATTTTCATCCTATTGAACCACACTTTACTTACTCATGAAATCCATGTCTTTCATATTTTTTAATTTTAATTCACAGAAGTGGTAAAATTATGTTTTATAAAAATTTGCAAATGTGCATAGAATGTGGGTAAAAGACGTTAAAAAGCTCAAGAAACTTTTTTATATCTAATCTTATTATAAAATCAATCAAATGGATTATATTGGAATAAAATATGTATTATGTATCTATTTTGTCTTTAATATAAATTTTAATTAAAAATAATTATTTAAATGAAAAAGTCGGTTTTTATATACTTTGCATCATTATTCACTATTCATCGAAAATTGAATGTTTTCAGAAAAATACCATAAATTCACCCTATGAAAATTTTGATTTTCAAAATTAAATAATTAAGTCTATTTTAAAAAATTCAAATTTTAGGATTGTCTGAAATTAATTTTATTATTGTTCAGAAAAAGACATAAAAAGTAGTTCTTTTAAGATATTTTTTCTAAATATATAACTATTTTAACAAAACATATACATTTGATTATAAATATGTTTTATTTATTTAAAAATATTATAAATAGAATTTAAAATTTATTTTTTACTATTCATATTACAATATTTAATTGATAAATGAATATATAGTTTAAATATTTATAATACTATTGTGTTGTTTAACAGAAACTCAATATTGCATATAACGCAATCCAAGTCAGTATTGCTTAAAATATAATATATTAAATTACTTGAAAGAGATATCGTACTATGAAATCTTGAGTGTAACATTCTAACCTCCTTCAATAAATTGAATCCTATCAATTTGAAATTGTTCTTCAAAAATAAAAGGTTTAAAATAGAAAATACCTTTATGGAAAACCCACATCATAAATAGGGTTAATAAAATTTAGTCTGAATAATATGGAATGAGAAAAGAGAAAGTCACCACCAAATTAGGATTTATAATAGGAGAACATTGGTGGAAATTAGAGACACATAATTTGAGAGGAAATGTAAATATTTATAAGGAGTGATTGAGGTCATCAATCACAAACAAGTGAATAATAAATGGAAAATTGAGGGCCTCAAAGCCATAAATCTATGATGATTTAAAGTATCATCAGTTCAAACAAACAGAAGGTATTAGGATAAAAAAATTAGATACTTTTTTTTCTGAAGAGGAGGGATTAATTTACTATCAATATAGGAACTCAAGAAAACATACTTTATTTAATTAGCTTTCATAATCATAATCACATCATTTGGTTGTGATTTGATATATTTTCACTTCATCCCATACATTAAGAAATGAATATTCAAAAAATTATTTTTTTAACACCTAAAGCGCATTTGATAAATCATAAGGTCCATAATTATTCCCTTAATCCTATAAATGTTTACTGAAAACCAAAAGGTTAGGTCAAATTATCCAATAAATCATACTTTAACCTGAAACAAAATATCATGTGTTCAAGTTATGCCATTACAACCTTTAGAATTATCCAAAATACTAGTGTCCCAACTCACAACCCAAACATATTTAAGGAAGGCCAACATAACATAATGAAGATCTATTTTGTCACATAAGAACATGTGAATACCTTCATCATCTATTATATTAAAACATGGTAACAACCTAAATTAACATAAAACTTTATTTGAATATGTATGTACTTATTTATTCCTTCAGTAAAACATAGAATACTGGATATACTCCTTAAATCCAAAAATATTGTAATCACCAACAATGATGGAATAAAAAAACAATTAATTAATTCCAAGGTAGTCAATAATATCCAATATACTTTATCCAACTCAGTTATCTCTTATTCCAAAATCATTACCTCAGCCTCAAGACTATTTTAAGGTTTATCTTTCCCTCAACCATGTATTTTCAAAAAAACTTAACTTGCTGTTGAGTCACATTTCTTAGTACCATACAACCTCAAATCCTCAATGAAATATTACTACAATACAATCCTTATTTATTTCCTTATTTCATATAACTAGTACATCATTGATACATCACTCAAATGTCATAATTCTTCAATCCAAAAACACAAATACATTAATTAGTCCACTTTGACCATAGTAACAGATTATTATTGACCTTAACTTGATCCCTTTCATTATTCTGAGCTATATTTCTCGACTCTTAGAAAATTTATTTTTATAATTCCCCATTTCACTACAGTTGAAACACTAAATATTAGTTCTTTCTTTCTTCCCTTGGAATTCATTTTTTCCTGATGAACCTTTTCACCACACTTAAAAAAACTCTCATTCCCTTCAAGAATTTACCAAGGTGATTCTTTCCACAGTTATCACATATGGGAAAATCCTTCATTACCTTATTCCCTTTATCCATCTTTTTATTTACCATCCTCTTCTTCACTTGCTTCCCTTCAAATCCTTAGGACTCAGAAAATTATTTAATTATCTTATTAACGCATGATACTATTTCTTCATATCATGAGAATACATGGGAGAATATTTCTCTTTGAAATTTTGTCTTAAGGCCATGAAAGATAAGATATTTCTTACTCTTTAGATCAGGAATATTGCTAGAATTATCATTCCTTCTACTTAGTGTCATTTCTAAATGAAGACATACACAAGGGTATATCATATCATAATGTATAATCCAAAAACACAAAAAATCTATACATTAATTGAATATTTACACACATATATTCTTATAATCATAAAAATGGTTTCTTTGTTGGCATATTTACTCATAAATCCTTTATAATGGGTTGTAATGAAAATATGAATTATTCTAAGCAGATCCCCCGGAGTGTCAAACCAGGTGCGCAGTAAGGTCTATTTTCATGTACCAGGATACCTCGAGTCAAGCTCAGAACACCTTGTCAGAGTTTTCACCCCTAGGTACATATGTTCTAGAACAATGTCCACTTTTAATTTCCACACATGGATGTATTTTATAGGAATACCCTCATAATACCCACTTTAAAATTATGGGATGATCTTAAATACTAATCCACAAAGTCTATCTTAGGGTTATGATCCCTAATATATGTTTTCTAAACCTATTTCTAAAGTTGTTGCTAATATTTCTATGATACTAGATATTATTCTCTGACCCAAGTTACCTTGAGTTGGTGCATTATTACATAACATTGGCATGATTCAAGAAATCATGTTCCAAAGGACCAATTCGTTTTACAGTCTTGGAAAATAGATTACATACATGAACGTTACATTACAATTTCTATAAAAAACATCAAAAATAATCCTTTGAGAAATCCATTATTCCTCTAGATTAACCCTACATATCAATAATAATACACTTCTTGGAATCCTATGAAAATAAAACATAAGAAAGGGGTGATCTCATATGTTCAGTAAGGGTAAATAATTCTGTGGAAGCTATAACATTTTAAGGCAAGATATATAATTAAAATATCTGCCTTTTAAACATAAACCATGAACATAATATGGTAAAAATAAGTCAAACATTACCATATAAACATGAAATTTAATATTCTACTAGAATAATAGTCACATGTAATAACTAATTTCATAACAAGGGAATGCATAATGCTAGAAATAATAACAACCAAGTCAAGGCCTTGTGCAAAGATCATTAATAAATATTCTATCGAGGCCTTGGGCCAAGACAATAGTTTGTCTCATGAGACCAACTGATTCATTGAGGGGCTATAGAAATACCCTCCCGTCACTTACTATTTCCAATGCATTCCTCATATGAAAAGGGTAAAACATAACATAAACATTCTTATTAAAACAAGTACACGAAATATCAACACATTAACCATAAACCATGAATGGTATAAAAATAGAACATCCACAATCAAACATATCACGAATCATTCAATACAATATGGAAGATTGTATTTTAATAAATTAACCTCCATTAAGAATAATATCTAATAAAGGATATTGACATGGTTGAAATTAATCCATAAAACTCTTTGATAGAAATAACCCCTTTTCATGAAATCATTTAAAAGTCACACAATTTATAATGAGTTAATTTAAAAGAGAGTCTTGAATCAAAGTGTCTCATAAAAATTTGAATCTTTTGAATGAAATTAACATTTTAAAATAATCATTTCCATGTAAATAAATCCTTAAAATCATTTTGAAAACATAGACATTAATTAAAATGATTTAGAAAAATAAATATTTAAAACATTTAAAATGATGATCTAGGTAAAGAGTCTCTTCCATAAAAATGTAAAAGATTACTTTTGAAAATAATTTTATGAAACATGGACATGGATGATAAATATGTCCCAGTAGGTACTTATACATCAACAATCTCAAATAATAATGAGATTGTGAAATCCACCCTTACCTTAGGTTCGTTACACTCCGTACGTGTACGAAACTTTTGTATAATGTTTTTAAACAAGTTATTAAATTATATAAAAATAATAATTATATTTATTTTATCATATATGATTATTTTATGACTTTATATTACCCATTTGTTAACAATTACAAGTTAATTCAATATTTTGGGTAACATCATTTTGTTTATCATACATGTTTCGACTTGTTATCCTTGATCATATCACACAGATCATAATTTACTTACTTATAGAATATATAATATGGTTTAAATATCATATATAATAATAATATAAAAATATATAATATATTGATATATTATATGGAATACACCGTTCATGGAGATGGTAAGTCGTACATATGCATGAACGAAGTTTCTATTTTTTTTATCGTATTGAATGGAAGTAAGTGAATAAAATATATGTACACACCAAAAAAAAATATATATATATTGTTCCAGTATCATTATTATTTCATATATTTTATAATTATTCATAATATATATCTTTATAATCATTGTGGGTTGGTGAACATGGATGATGAGTGTCACCACGTCGTGGAGACGTTAAGCCGTACGTACGCACGAGCGACGATGTGATTTCTTTAATGATAAAATGGTATAAAATTGTATGGTATATATCTATACCTAAATATTATAATGTTATGTTAATTATTTATATATATAATACTCATAATTATATGCATCCAAATAACAAAATGTTGAATAACAAATTACACCACTGCCTGGAGAGGGTAGGTTGTACGTATGCATGAGTTGTGAAATTGTTATTAATATAATAGATAGAATAAGGAATATGGTTGTACCATAATTATAATACCATCTCAAAATTTTTAAGGTACTGGATTTATTATTTTATCATGGAAACAATAGACAAAGATTAATTAGAAGAAGAAAAGAACATTGAAAGAGGTGATAAAATAATTACCTTTTCTTCGGGTGATTATTTTTGATTTGAACAAAAGGGATCCTTAGGTTGTCTCTATGCTCAAAGTATAGAATCTAAGTTGCATTGAAGGTATTTTGGAAGATATTTGGGCAGGGGTTGGCCGAGAAAAATGTTTTTTGAGGTGTGAATTAAACAGAAAGGGAGGCAGCCTTTTATAAGAGAGGTGAGGTGCACTTTAGGAAAAGCTTGAAATATTAATTTATTATAAAATGATATTCGATTTATAATAGCTCCAAATTAATTTATTTAGAGGATAAGATGATTATGGGTCGAAATATTCTCAACCAATAGGTTTTAGACATGTTTATTTCATAAAATTATCTTTATCTTTGGGGATTAACCCTTTGTTAAAGAGTTTGACTCTTACCATGTCCTCTTGTATTTTTATAGTACATGGTTAGTTTAATTACTATAAAATCACAAGAGAACCTTAAGTGGATCCTTAATGATATTTTTATCATTATTTAAGTCAGTTGTCTAAATATTAGATTTTTAAGATTTTTATATCAGTTAATAAAATAGTATATTTTTTAAAAACTCATTTATTTCAATTTTGACAATATTTAGCAATTGATTTTTGTTAAAGTCATACCAACTTGATTACTTAAAGAAAAAGGTATTACATCATCCCTAATATGTCAATTTCATCCAAAAAATTCGTGTATGTCATAAATACTTTTAAATTATATTTATTTTAATATTTAAAATTTAATTTATTTTATTTTTTCAATAATAAGGAAAATATTACATCATTATCGTGTCATAAATAAATTTAATTATTTAATATCTAAAAATTATAAATAAAATATCATGATGTTGGAAATATTTTTATATTTATAATGAATATTTATAGTCAAATTTATCTTATTTATAACCATATATTGAAAATGTTTTAATTATTAAAATTTGAATTTAACACTTTTAACTCTTCTTAAAATAAAATATAATAAATGTCCTAATCTAACCCAAGTGGATCAAAAGAGGATTATATTTTTTTTAATAAGTTTGATTTTGGTCGAAAAACACTTATCCAATAGAATTAGGACATGTGTTGGGGTTATATTATATTATTATAATATTTTTTTTAATTTTAATTACCCCATTTACTTTTAACTGTGGTAAATAAAATTCAAAAGTTACAACTCACCAAAAATTATTTTCATCCTATTGAACAAAATTTTTCTTATTGATTACAACTGTTTCTATCATATTTTTGAAATTTAATTCATAGAAGCGAAAAAATTACATTTTATGCAAAATTGCTAATGTGCCTAGAAGGTGGGTAAAAGGCGTTAAAAAGTTCAATAAAATTTTATATATATAATATTAATATAAAATGACTAAAATGACTTATATTGGACTAATATATGTATTTTTTATTTATTTTTACTTTAATATAAATTTTAATTAAAAATAATTATTTAAATGAAAAAATAGGTTTTTATGTACTATGCAATATTTTTCACTATTTATCAAAAATTGAATGTTTTTAGAAAAATAACAAAACCCCCCCAAGATAATATTGATATTCCAAATTCAAAAATGATTTCTATTTTACAAAATTAAATTTTTAGGAGTGTCAAAAAATTAATTTTATTATTGTTTACAAAAGGATATAAAAAGTAGTTCTTTTAAAAGAGTCATTCTAAATAAATAACAATTTTAACAAAACATATATATTTAATTATAAATATGTTTTATTTATATGGAAACATTATAAATAACATTTAAAATTCATTTTAAACTATTCATATTAAAATATTTAATTTATAAATAAATATATAATTCAAATAATTATAATACTAATGTGTCGTTTCACAGAAACTCAATATTGCATATAATGCAAGCCAAGTCAGTGTTTCATGAAATATAAGCTATTAAATTATTTTAAAGAGAGAAAATACTATAAAATATTGGGGTGTTACACCCTAGAATGGGAGAAGGGGAAGTAGACGCCCCTCTGAGGCTATGGTTTTTAAGTTCCCAGCCATTTAAATATTTTAACTTATATACCTTTAGTATGGATTAAAATGATGTATATTTAGTATAATAAACACAAAATGACATATTTTCACAACTAATTAACTTCTCAAACAATTTTGGACAATCAAGAAATTCATAATCAATTATCATTGTTATTTCCTCAATATGATCATTGTCATCATTAACACATTTAATCACATCCTTGATATGGTATTCATCATTTTTGAAACTTATAATCGTATCAAAAGACCCATAATATGTAATGTTATCCTAGCCAGTAACTACATTTAGTTTTTCCCATGTTTAGTCCAATATTTATAACTTTGATCTATTCCATTATATATCAAGTGTTCTTCCAACTCCTATGAACTAATTATTCTTGATTAAAAACAATGTAAAACCAGACAAAGATTTTGAGAAAAGTCATATGCATGATCTTATGCAAACTTGAAAAACTCTTTCACACCATCCTCATACTCTTTTGTCATAGGATTTAAATCTATCAATTTTTGATTCATATCCATCCTATTTGATTCAGTAATATTAAGATTTTATGAAATAAATAAATACAAATATGTTCTGTGATTAAAACCCATAAAAGGTTATTCTTAATAAATAATTTAAGCTAAATGATATCATTATTCTAAGATAATAATATCTGAATGATGTGTATTGAGATTGTTTTTTAGTAGTAGAATTCATTTAACGGAAGGAATGTGTGATATTTATAAAGTTACAAAGAATCTAATTAAATTTTCATCTATTATAGAACATAGAGATCAAGGATGGTTTATATAACTTTTTATGTGATTTTACAACACGAGGGATGAATTGATGTTTATTAATTTCTTTAGTTGGTATGTGGTAGGACATGTGGTGTTTTAGTGGTCAGATTATTAGAAGTTGAATTTAATCTTTCCTTAGATCATGAAAACATTGATAGGGCCTGATAACATGGTCTTGAGAACCCAACATTTTTGGAAAATCTTGTATTTAAATCTAAAAAACTAGAATTCTTGGGTTGGGGTTATCAAGATATTAGAAAAACAAAAGAATAATCAAATTGGTGTTTTAGGAATGCTTTAAATTTAAACAAATCATGATGCGAGGATGATGCCTCAAAGAATAGAAATGAAAATTTTATAAGTATATATAGAGTACATCCTCAAATTGTTGACATATATTTTAAGGAGTGTTTGAAAAAGAAAAGAAACTTAATAATATAACTTTTTATTGACGTGTTTTAAATGTTGATTTATTATAATTTTAACTACAATTTTTTCAATTTTTAATAAAAAATTATGGTGAAATTTAATGCAATTTAATAAGAAGGTCACCTAAGAAAAAAAACTAAAAAGTTTAGCAACCTGAATTTTCCCTCATAGATAATGGATAAGAATTTCTAAAAACTAAAAAAATACATTTATTATCTAATTTAGATAATAAGGAAATGGGTTATCATTATACTGAAGTTGAAACATTAAGTAAACCAAAGGTGGGGTCATTGATTTAAATAGTTAATGTTGATGAGTTCCCCAGTGATAAAGATAATGGTGATGAAAATGATGAAAAATATTAAATTATTATTTTCTAATGGGATCGATAGATGTTGATGATAATGAAAATATTAAAAGGATTGAGGTTCTTTTGTATCTTAATGGAAGAAAATGGGAAAAATTGTTTGATTTTAATCCATGAGAGAAGGAAGGATACCTGGAACTTTCTTTCCTCTCCCTCATGTTTAAATATCAACCCAAGCCTTCACTTCAAAATTACCTTGGTATGTAAGAGTGGGAAAGTTCGAGTGACCAACACTTATCAGCGGTGAAATGTCACACATGAAAAGTATCTGGTACCCAAACATTCACACTACTTCCAAATTCTAATGTAAACTGAGTGATAGACAAGTAGTGTGTGATGGTGGTGTCGTATCAAGTATGCATGAGGTAGGTGACATGTCATTCAAATCCTTTGGAAAATTAAAAAAACTCAAAGAAGAACTAAAAACGGTGAATTCTTGAATGATGGATAAGAAGTCAAATTTTGTGGGCTTTGAACGTGTCAATTTTCCCGAGGGAGAGCAAGGCTGAGTGTGGAGTGGTGGGGGAGAGCTGTGGAGAGGGAGGGGGTGTTCCATTGATGTTTCAATTCCAAAAGAACTTGAACAGAACAAGAGAATTAGTTCAGTTAGAGTTAAATTAACAAAACAATGAAGGTTTTTATCAATACTACTAAAAAAAGCATTAATAAAGAAGAATTTTACCAGCAAAAATAATAAGTTTCAATAAAAGCCCTATTTATCTTCACTAGAAAAGAACTGATAAATATTTGACAATATAATTAATATAATTAAAAAAATTAAATGTATATAACTATAAATAAATATTTATATAATTATAAAAATATTTAAATAATTTTAAATATGAATTTATGAATATTATTATAAATAAATATTAATATATATAATTATAAGTAAATAATTATTTATATAATTTTAAATTCCATAAAAGAATTGTAAATATGTATTTATAAATATAATTATAAATATATTTATAATTCTAATAATAAATAAATATATTTACAAATATTTGTATATAATTATAAATATAAGTAATATATTTTTTGTCATTTTATAATTATTTAAATATATAATTAACTATTTATAATTATATAAATACTTTTATAAAAAAATATATATTTATTTATAATTATAAATATATAATTTTATAAATATAGTCAATATAAATATAAATATAAATATAAATATAAATATAAATATACATATATATATATATATTAAAATATAAATATATTTATTTATTAATAATTATTTACAAATACATTTTTATAAATATGTTTTTAAAATATTTAATGAATCTATAATAGTAAGTGAATGAATATTAAAAATGAATAAATAAAATTAAATAAATTAAAAAAATATTTAAAAAATTGAATGCATAACATTTTCATGATTTATATACACATAAAAAATAAATAAAAACAAAAAAATAGATGATATTAATTATATAAATAAAAAATCTATAAAAAATAAATTATATTGACAATAAAAATATATTAATAATTAAATTAAATCTAAAAAATAAATCAAACTAAGTTTGACACACACACACATATTCTTGGGGAATAGATAAAAATAAATATATTTGAAAAATGAATAAATACAGAAATTACTAAAAATAGAGAGAATTTAAATAGAATAAATAATATTAAATCAATAAACATACCTGTTCACACACACACATGTTCACATAACACACATACATATGTACACATACACATATACACACACACATATACATACACACATATACACACATACACATACATAGAGATAGTTACACATGAACATATATGTTAAATTATTTAATATCAATATAAAAATTTATCTAAATAAATATATTCATTTATATATTATATATTTGTTTAAATAGAATATTATTATATTATATTTATTTTAATTATATACACATTTTTAATTAATGTATATAAATGTACTATTAATTTTTTTGACAAATATAAATTTGGTAATTATATATATATATATAATTATAAAAATGAGAATCATTTTTTATTAAAAGTTATATAAATTGTATTTATATATTACTTTTTTATATATATAATTATTTTAATATATATCTTATTTTAAAAAATAAAAAATATTTATATATAAATTAAATTATTCACTAAGACCTTTATTAGTGCTAAAAAAGTGACTATATTTATGTCACTTTAACCAGTATTGAAAAAAATGTTGATAAAGCAAATTAATTTATCAGCTCTAGAAAAAGACGCTAATAAAGGGACCCTTTTATCTTTACTGATAAAAATTAACTCTATCAATGGGTTTTGCAAGGGCTGATAAAAGTATCTCTTTAATCAATTTTTTTTTCTAGCACTGATAAAGGTCAACACCAAATATCAAACAATATGTGGTGGTGACTTGTGTTTTAGTATAACCAAGACCATAACTATGAGTGTGTGCAATTTCCAAACCTTCTTTTTAACTTTGCAAAGATAAATTCAATTTATAAGATCTTTTATAGGGGGTCTCTCAGAGGAACTGAAGTCCACATCCTTTGAGATATCATTTCCCTCTACAATCCTTGGGAGAGTGTTGGTTTGGAAATAACCACCCCATCAACCATATATTAAATCCACAAACCCAATTCACTTAGAGGGGAAATAAAGTAACTAGACTCCTTCATTGGTATCCTTGTGAGAAGATTTATGGTTCAAGGAGATCAACCTATTTTCCAAGGGAAACATAGATTCTTCATTTAAACTATGAATGACATTGTTTAAGTCATCTTTAACCACCAAGTTATTTGAATTACTTCTATAGATATCAGAAAAATGTGTTCTTACACACCACCATTATTACACAGAAGACACCTTTGATAGTGATTTATTTTATGACCATTGTTATGGAAGACAATACAAAAATTGGGAACTCTCTCATACTCAACTGTCAAATCAAATTGAAGATCATCAATAGATATGATAACCGGATTAATAAGGGGGGAATATAGGTCCATCCTATACAAGGATTCAAGAAAAGAGACCATAACTGTCTCTTTTTGTCTCTTTTTCCAATTTAATCAGGATTCCTATGGTAGAAGTTGTGTACTATAAATTTTTTGGTCATCAGAATAACCATCTTAGGCATTTAATTTGAATTAAAATTTAAGTGGTCAAATTATTCACATTTGAGGGGTTGAAAATTGGAACCCAATATTGAATGCAAAGGGTACTCAGTTTCATATTAACAAAGTCAATCATGCAAAATTTTGATTTCAAATCCACCTTGGGGAAAAAAGTATGGATAAATCATTTTCCAAGGGATTCTATAGTTTAGCCACCAATTCCCCAAATTACCAATAATCGATTCCTAATGTCTAGAATCCCCATATGATTTTTTTGAAGGATGAATTGAAAAATGTGCAATAATCGTATTCTTACATTTTTTTAATATAACAAAAATTAGGCTATAATTTTCTTCAAAAAAGGTTGTATCCCCATTTTTTAAATCTTCCACATAGTCAAATTGAGATTACAGATGTCTTGAAATTCGTAGTATCCACAGTGGTAGATCCAACCTACCGAAGCCCTAAAACTAGATCTATAATTACAGTATTTGTAGATTCCACTCTATCATTGGATGGGTCAGGGGTAATTAAAATAGGAAATCCTACCACACAACCTAAGAAAAGGTGGTATTATCATTCAAATATCCATCCAGAGCCCTAGGGGCCATAAAATCAATCTTCTATTAACTATTTTCTTCAGGAGAAAGGGAGGTAGAAGTGGAATTTGTAGAGACATAATTAGTAATTGTTTAATAATAATTAATAATAATTGTTAATTATTTAGTAAAACTAAAAAATTAATTAATAGTTATTAATTAAATAATAAGATACTTGGTATATTAACATAGTATTAAATTTTATTTGTCTATCTATTTATGTCTATTATGATTAATAATAAAATTTTACCATTTTTTTATAAATTATTATTATTTTGATCAAACATTAATTAAAATCTAACAAAACTTTTGATATCTCATTTTTATATTATTATTGGAATAATTATATTATATTTATTTAATTATTAGTTATTATCATGATAAATACATAAGGGGGTGGCATGAACCACTATGGTGTTGGGTGATAGGAGAGGGGTCATTTTGATGGGTGATAGGAGAGGGGGAACTTACAAAAAAATAATATTAATAAATAAAAAAGGGTAGATCATAAATATAAATCCTACAAACAATAAAATAAAAAAATTTAAACTAAAAAAATTTCCATCCAAATATGACATAGTGTCAAATGATTTTAGTCAAAAATGCCCAAATGTGCTATCGACCATGCTGGCATTGAACACCCCAACGAATATCAAGTAATAAATAGTTATTTTAATTGAACTAATATCTAATATTTTGTTATTGAAACAAATTATATATATATTGGGTAAAACCATAAAAGTGGCACATGACATAATAAATAAAATTCTATTAAACCGCTGGCCTAGGGACTTGACTTGACGACAATGCCCCAAACCCCTATGCACCCTTACCATCCAAACCGAGCATGGGGATATATATATATATATATATATATATATATATATATATATATATATATAACCATTTATTTTATGTAGATTTTATTGTGTACCACAAATAATGTATCTCCTATTGAAAACTTTTATTTGATTTCCTTTTTTTCTACTAAAAAAATTATTAAAATACCTAAATATAAATAAAAATTTATCAAAAAAAATTATTTTATTTCTTTTGAAAGGGGGTTACTACTATCAAATGGAAGATTAAACACACTACAAAGAAAACAAACCGCAAATAAATCATCCCAGGTACTCAACCCTGCGACTTCTACCCCAAACCCTGCCCTCCTGTTCCACCCTATCTACCCATGGATTAATTTGATTTATTTTATATCATTGAGTGACGTTAGAATAAAAATTAAATCGTATGAATATTTTAAAATATAATCTATTTCTTCACTACGAGGAATTATATTATCACTAAATATATTTAAGAATCAATGATAATTCTATTATTGTCATGTTTTCATATAATGTCAATGATTATTATACCCAGGTCTTGATAATGGATTATTCATAAAAAATGAGTACTTATAAATTATAAATATAAAATCAATGATTTGGATTAATTTTTTTGAAAAAAAAACACTTATTCTCCATGAATTATACTTCAATATTGACCTATAAACTTAAAAACCCTTTAAAATATTCATTTTATAATCCTTTATTAAAACAAGGATTCCATGGGATAATTGACTTGGGGAAGAACTAATAATATACTAATATAGTCCAATGAAATTTACTTCTGCATTTTAATATCAAGTGAAAATTCTCATGGAATGAAGTAGAAGGTAAATAAGTAATTAACCACATGGGTTAATTTTTTTTAAAAGAGGTAATCCCTAGGTGTGTCCTTTTCAAAGCCTCCACATAAGGGAACCCCCTCCCCATGAAGAGGTCACTCCAAAGAGAGCCCCAACCGGGAAGGAGTTGTTTCTATCCTAGATGGTAGAGCATCCTGAAGAGTAACAACCTGGGTGATGAAGGGTTGATAAATAAATTCGTCAGAACATGTGGGTTCCACCTCATTTTAGCCACCCAATTAGGTACCAGGTGCCCCAGCAGGATGAGTGGATCCTTGGTGAAGGAGAAATTTTCTGATGAGATAACTCCCAGGAATCAAACCCTATGTTTAATGATATCTATTATATCACCTTCCTATGAGTTACAACATTATATTTAATTGTTTTGATTATGTTAATTATGTAAGCCATTAAGGTCACTAGGGTATATGCAATTGGTGAAAATGTCATTGTAAACCATTGGTGTTAATGAAATGTAGACCACAAGAGTTGATGTAATGTATTCCATTAGGTCCAGTGATAAGGTTTACCATTAGGGTCAATATAGAACTACAAAAAATGGATTTCACATCGATTATCGAGACCACAACAAAATACTTTAAAAAAACTAAGATTTGGTAGTGATTTTTTAAAGACTACCGCTAAATTTTTTTTCATATTATTTACTATTTATCTTTAGTGGAAGTTCTTGAAAATCCTACAGTAAATTTGATTTTTATATTTATTTATTTTTAGTAGAATTCTTTAAAAACCAATGCAATATTAATGGAATGGAGTTTTAAATATTTTACAATTAATAGTCATTTAATAATAATAATTATTATTTATAGTCATCTATTATTTTTATTTTTTAATTTATTATTATATTTTTATTAATTATTACTTATTTATGATGTATTTATCTATTAATGTTAGGGTAATGAGTTTGTTATTTTGAAATCTTCATGTCATATGGGTGATAGCTTATATCATTGGTGTTCTAATTAAAATGAAAAAATAAACCGAAAGGGGATCTATGAAAAATGTCATAGAGTGATGAGTTTTAAAAATGTTGGATGAGGGGACACTCTAATGACTCCTTTCAAAGACTCACTAAGACATGTGTGGGTTATACACCTAGAATGGAGGCATGAGTCGAGGTTGGTGGGTCTCTAATCATTGGCATAGAGGATGTGGTGCATAGAGCACTAGGTATAACCATAGACCTTCCATTGAACTAGATGTCGGGATATCAAAAGATATTTTTGATCTAAAAACATAGGTAATTGATAAATAATTTTCATATTTATTAGTATTAATGAATTATATAGTTATATTCATTATAAAAATATTATGAAATATTTTCAAACAAAAAGGAAATAACATTATTAAACTATTTTCTTATAAGGTTTTATTCCAAATTTTAATTTACAAATTATAGAATTTGAATTTTATAAAATGAATTTCATTTTTTTAATTAGGTATGTGAAAATTATTATTAGATGAATTTTTGATATTTTTTTGAAATGAAAAAATTTTCAGTGAATAATGAAAATTAATGATTTTTCAAATACTATCATTTATTCTCATTTAATCAAGAAAATTAAAATTTCTATTGTATTTTATATTTATTAATAAATTGAATTTTGAATCATTTTATTTAAAATAATTCAGCTAATGTGAATTTTAATTTTCAATTTTCATGATTTTGATATAATATTATTTTTATGCTTAAAAACACAGTTTTTTGAAATTTTTTTTAAGTGCATGAATTTTAATCTTTTAATTGATTATATATCACCCCTAATAGTTAAAAATTTAAATTAAATGTATATGTTATATATATATTTACATGAATTGAAATTCACATATTGTTGATTTCTAGTTATATGATTAATATATGATTATCTTTTTCTAAAAAAATGTACTTTCCTTAAAAACTGATTTTCATCACACTTTGTGGGATACTTATCAAATGAATTTCTACTAATTATGAGGATTAAATATTGTAAAATGGATTCTTTATTTGGAATCAGAATAATTTATAATATTTAATAATACTATTTTTTTGGTCATAATGAATTATAAAAACCAATAAAAATTTATCACGGTAGTAAAAGGGTAAATCAGGTTAACTTAGATAAAAACTATATGGTAAGACCACTATTTTTTCATCTTAAATATTATTGGATGATAAAATTTCTACCCTTATCACTATATGATCGATATTGTTTTTCTTATGGGATACTTAATGTCATGAACTATCTCGAACACCTTGGTACCCTGATGATTGAGATGACATTAACATGTCCCAAAAGGGAATTGTTGATCCCCATGGGTTGGTGACTAACACCTAACATCATACATGAATAATGTGAGAATGGGTTTTCCACATAACAATAGAATATACCATCATACATGTCAGTATATCAACACTATTTGGGGAGAAAGAACCAGAAGACAAATAGATAAAATTGTACCCAGGAAGGTAGATTAAAACTAAAAAGAAACCAAAACATCAATAAGGAAAAAGTATAAAATAACCTATGTAAAAAATGGAAAATAAATCCACCAGCCAAAATCGAACTCTATATTCCCAAGGATCAAGAACATCCACCACCTTCATGTGGCTCTTTCCCATTTCTTGGACCTGGCATAAGAAAATCTAAAAACAACCAAAGGTAAAGGTAGAGTGTGAGTTATAAATCCAAGTAGTGTCTCAGCAACTATTCCATAATATATTTCATAATAATAAATTGACCATTCATTAAATTTAAATAAAACATGGCATGGAATAATATATCATTTTTGCATAAAAAAAATGATTTCATTTCAATCGATGGAAAACATTTCAAACATTTATTAAATAAATATTTTTATATAAAATCATGTATATAAATATTTTTGGAATGAGTAAAAAATTTATATAAACCACAACACATATAATCAAGACATGTAAAAAAAGAACCGTGGTCATCTTTCATGACGTATGCTAGTTTCTAGCTTCAAGATCCCCACACTTCTCAAATCAGTGATCATGGCTAAACATGTGTGCACATGCCCCCATTCTCTTATTGAATAAGACTCATCAACAAACCATTGGGGATAATCAGGTACAACTATGTTATTGTTATAGTTGTTGTCATTAATCTATTATTAGAGGATCAAGATCGTAGCATGCTTGTCCCAAATAACCCACCAACTTCCCAAGTTTTCATGTACTCAATCAATCAATAAATAATGTGAAAATGATATCATTTTAAATCAAACATCATATAAAATTCAATTTCCCTATTTCTAGTTTCAATATTCCAATTTAATTTCAAATAAAAAATCATGAGTTTTTCATCATTTCATGACTTTTTCAATATAAAACCAATAATAGGTTTGCATGGTTTCAATTTAATCCATTTTTATTAAAAAAATTATTAAATTACTTCATCAATTCCATCATTTTAACAATTCACTACAAAATTACAATTCCACAGGAATTCATGATTTTTCTCAAAATCCAAGACATTCCAAATTTCAAATTTTAAATCATAGAAAATTGAGGTTTTATAAATCAATTGAAAGTTATTTGAAAAAAACAAGAAATTCAAGGTTTCAATTGCATGAAAAATATCAAATGGAACCACATACCTTTAATAAAAAAATAAAATAGTCAACACCCTCAATGGGAATGCCAATGATGATAGAAGGTTAGAAAGATCTATGAATCAGATCTAGAATAAATATATAATAAGATAAATATTATATTTATCAAAAAATAGTTTAAATCCATCCAAAACAAGATGATATAATACTCTATAAGGGGAGAATAAGGAATATCATAAGAAACTATATGAGAGGAGATCTACTTACCTGGATGAGATCGAACAAGATAAAATTCACTTCAAACCGCTAAGGAAAGGGTTTTGAAGGGACAAAACTGGTTATTGAGAGCCTTTGAAGCCAATGAAAATGTTTAGGGTCGAGCAGGGGTCAACTTAGAGTTAAACTAAGGATTTAGAATTTTGAAATTAATTTTTGGATTAAATAAAAACCATGCATAAGGTTAGCTGGAG
Organism: Viscum album; assembly: GCA_963277665.1. Classification (NCBI taxonomy): domain Eukaryota; kingdom Viridiplantae; phylum Streptophyta; class Magnoliopsida; order Santalales; family Viscaceae; genus Viscum; species Viscum album. The sequence goes on along the minus strand of OY728143.1, from coordinate 46,385,888 downwards.
GGGGACACTGTTAGGGAAAACTATGAACTATCCATGCACACCTACTGTTTGAGGCACACTATTTCTATTATGTGGTGGATTTTTTTGGGAAATATTTCTCTAACCATGTATTTATCCACTAGTAGTGGGTGCATTATTTTTACTAGAGGGACACAATTTTGGGAAAATGTGTTTCCACAATGCACTTCCCAAAAGCTTTTAAAATTTTCAAAAATATCTTGGAAGAGACCCAAAACGAGACCCGACATAAAGGGGTTCAAAATAAGGTTAAAGGAATACATGAAATATATAATGAGATGTTATAAACCCCCCAAAAAAATCATTCTTTCCCCATAAATCCTATCAAGGGGTTTACATATCTATGAGATAAAACCACTGATCTCTCATCAATACCTCACACTCCCATGTCTTATGAGAATCAGAACCATGCTACCATAGCACATGGGCTCGAGGTATCATCCTCTCAAAAAGTAACTTTGTATCATAATAAAATAACCTACTGGTTTCTCAGTCTGAGATAAATCAGGCTCAATATCAAGATCCTCCATGACCAGGACATGAGATGGGTCAAAAAGATACTTCCAAAGCTATATCATGTGGAACTAATTATCTATCAATAAGTTGTGGTGGTATTGTTAAATGTTAAGCCACTATCCCAATGTACTAAACATACTAAAAATGCCCCACAAATGATCTTGATATAAATCTTTGCCTCCCATTCCATCGACGAACCAAACAAGGTAAAACTCTCAAGAGCCCCTAATCAATAACTGAAAACTCCAATGACCACGAAAAATGGTTAGCATAAGAATTTTATCAGCTATGTACTGTTAACATTATTTGACGAATGAAGTGAATCTTTTCTATAATGTATTGGACCAAATATGTTCTAAATATGGATGCTTCAACAATATATGACCAACACAATAGAGATTTACAAGTCTGACCATATAAGGCCTCAAAAGGAGCCATCAGAATTACAAATTTGTAACTATTGTTATAAGAAAACCTAAAAATTCCCAAATGGATATCCTTGTTGGAGTCATTTCCCTAGAACCAATTTCTATATACTTTATGATAACATGTATTCATATTTTAAAATATTAATAAACCACTTATCACATCATTATTGTTCTTCTATGTAACATAGTATGTCAAAATGTCCCAAGAGTAGCTGTTACACTAAAAGGGTATAACTGTTCCCCACTATGATGAGAGCCCAGAAGTGCTATGAAAATATTCTTAAATATATGTTATATATTTTGATGATTTCATTTAAGGGGTATAAATTATACATTCTATTAGGGATGTAGACTCATTAGACTTTTAAGTACCTTCCCATGGAGTACGCCCTTGGTAATATCTAGTAAGATATTATGGGAATTAAACCCTCTAGTAGGAAATCCACATTTATATGTGACATTGGATTTTCCTTTATGAGGATGTGTGTATTTATATTTAGAAATTAAGATTATTATTAATGAGTATTATAAGTTTCATAATTTGATTTATTGATGAAAATAGAAATGACATATTTTCACGGTGAGGTAGGAGACATTGGGCATGTCACAAGTAATATTGCATTAATGAATAATTTGGGAAAGGATTTATGCCTTGTATTCTTCAACTAAATTTGAAATCCTAGGTCCTTTGATGGAAATGATATATCCTAAATAAATCCATGTCCATGGTGTTCTATAGGCATGTTTAATTTCTTGGAATTAAAAGAAAGAAACATCGAGCAAATATATTGATGAAACCAACTTGAAACCTACTTGATTAGGGATGTCATGATAAACTAATTATATTATACAGTAAGAATTATATGAGGTATTATGTCATTACAACATTAACTTATTTCTCTATGGTGGCCTTGGTGTGTTGTTAGACGCTAACCTTGGACTTTAGACTTCTTCTCCTAGTGCTACTGAGAAAGAGGCCTATAGTGTCACACACAAAGTGTATCCAGAATCTCAGTTAAGTAATAATTATATTATTTATTATTTAACAAGCTGAATAAATATTATTCCCGCATGTGTTTTAATAATTATTCATGTTTACTTGATCGTATTTATTCCGTCACCTATTATTCGAGAGAATATAACGGGATTAGTGTATTTAATAAATATTTATTTTCTATTTAGTGAATATAGTATTTATTTATTTATTGGTGAATAATGAAGTGATAATTATTTAAAAAATAAATAATCATTATTCAAGGTCTGATAAATATTTTGGAGGAATGGAAGACCGAGTTTAATGGTTGGGTGAGAAATAATAAATATTGAATATTATTTGATTAAATAATATTTAATTTATTTTGCAAGTTAAGGGCATGTCATGAAATAATAATATTAGTATTTTTATTTGACATGGGGTTTCGAAGGGATTAAATGAATAATAAGGGTAACTTGTGTAATTATTTATTTCTAACCCTAGCGATATATAAACCTAATTATATTATTTTATCTATGATCCAATTTATTTGTTTTGTTTGTGAACAATGAATTTGGATAATCTTATGAAGACCTATAGAGATCCGTTCTCCAAGAATGGTCCCTAGAATGGAGAATTATCTTCATCCACCTCCCACTCTCATGTAAAAAGAGATCTAAGAGTGTGCTTTAGAAGTGGTTCTCGAGGAAATCAAAGACAGATGACACAAGCAATAAGATCTTCCCTAGTAGCACCTAGATATTCCCACAATGAGGTTCATAGATTTTTGGAACATTTTTAGATCAAACAAAGAGGGAATATTCTCTTGATTCGTACAATGTAACAATGGTACAACATATATCTGTTGTCAGATTTGTCAAATAAGAAAGAATTCCAATAAGGTAATTGTTTAATTAATTAAACTGATTATAACTAATATGTGATTTTCCTCACTCTAGTTCTGAAATTCTATCCCGTATCTATATTAATTAATTCAATTCTATAGATCATACAATTTATCATTGTGTAAATCGCAGATTGATCATCGATCATGGAAAAAAGAAAAGTTGGGCAGGACCAATCACACGCTTCTGCTGTGCTTAGAACCTACATGAGGGGTCAGATTGATAATATAATTATTTATTATTATTTATGGATATTTTATTGATTAATTAAGTTTAATTTTGTTTTCAATTCAAGTTAAATAGTTTTTCAATTTGAATTGTGATATCTGCTTCTTCATATGTGGTTTCTCATAGATATAATCAATACAATTAATTTTATAAATGAAAGAAAATTGAGAAACTTATCCAGAGGTGCCAAGGATTCTAGTGGGATAACACAAGATTACACATCATGTAATAAGAGTTACACACAATGTACTTTTATTCAATGGATCAATAATTAATTCCAAAATTAATTCAAACCTTTTACATTGATGACATGCGGTGTATATATTTCTTACACCACGGGTTTCCCAGACCGGGGTGTCTCACATTCAACCGATGTACATGCCATGTAGCCCATGTACATAGCTTTTAGATCATTTGAGTAATAGATGGGACTTGTATTACCATACTTGAACTACATGACAAGTGACCATGTAACTCGGAGACCACACGCTGTGTAGCTAATTATACACACCATAGACTTCATTTTTTCGAGGTGCCTCAGAGACATAGAAAGAGATGTACAAGTAGTGTATCATGCTTATAAACACCAAGTAATTATACCAAATTATTTATAATTAAAATTTAATTACTATACTACGTAAACCTTATCGACATGTTCTTGCGTGTGGCATTAATTTTATAGGACACACTATCTGGTCAGTATTAATATATATATTTATATAAATGTTTAATTAATATCTGAGTAATGTTCAGGTCTTCATATCATGTATGGGTCTTATTAAATTTATATCTCTACATGCATTAAAGCATGAAATGTTACAGAAAAATCATGTAATTCATGTAATCATTAAGTTGACACAACATGTCTTAAAAGTATGTGATAATTCATGTGTGCTATATGTCAAAGAGAGTAAATTGTATATGAGTATAGTACATGTTGGTTAGATTCTGAGGGGTATTCACCGTGTTGCCTCCAAGGTACATTTATGTGCATAGTTAATTTTAAATAAATTTATTTAATTTGTTTAAAATTATAATGGATGATAATCTCAAAAAAATTCAGATGAGAATTAAGATAAAATTATTTATTAATTAAAGATAATAATTAATTGTTTTGAGCGGGATTTTTCTTATATAAGAATGATTTTGAATTGAATTCTAGTTTTATGAAATGCATAATTTTTTTCATGCATGTGGATAATCATGAGCAAAGACCAGGCCTTTTTATGGGACTGGTTTCATTTAATTTATTATTAAATTAAATTGTTGCCCAGTGTTCCTTCTATCCTATTATTATGAAAGGGAATGCATGCCCACAGTTTCTTTTATGTAAACATTTTCCCCACACCTATGTATCAGTAAAAGCATTTGTAATGGTTGGAGCTCCCAAGCTAGTGGTGATAGTTTATGTTTGGAGTCAAGGTAAAATCAATCCAAGAGATATACATAAGTGGATAGATTAGAGGTTGTAATATGAACCTTAATTGGGTCAAGGTGTTTTCCCCTAGGTCAACAATTAGTTTATCGACTTCTAATAAACTATGAAATTGCAAAATCTCATGATCTTATCACTTTATTATTTTATTACTATAAAGTTTCATGGTTATTTCATTATGGATATTTTGTTGTGATCACATGAATTATTGAAATTAACAATCATGAAAGATAAAACTAAAATAAATTAACTTATGTGAAAATATTTTCTATGACATGGTCAGTCACATAAGTAAATACACCTAATATTAATTATCATGTAATAAAGATAATAATTGGAAATTTAAGCATAAAGGATAAAATATATTAAGCTGGTATATCCTTCCATTACTTCAGTTAAAATCAAACCATAGTTCAAATTACTTGACTGATGAAAGTTATGGTGATTTCAATTATTGGGGAATTCTAACTTGAAGTTTTGGTTTGAATTTACTTGGTTCACATCAAGGGTTGAGAAAATCCAATTTAATGAAATAGTTGGAGACTAATAAATTTTAAATTTATTTGTCTAAACCTTATCAGTTAATGTAATTAAATGATACTCATCTTATTTGTAGAAACAACATTAAAATGACTTCTAACATATCAATGTGTTACATACTTAAAAAGGATAACCTTATCACCTGCAAAAATTTCCATGAATATAAAATTCACTTACATGTTATCCTTCACCATGAAAGGAAATAGTATGTGTTGGAAGAACCAATTACTGATGTGCCTGGTGATGAGACAAGTAATGAAGAGTTATCACGCTATGAGAAACATTTAAACAATTCTATAGATGTTCAATGTTTCATGCTATCACCCATGTCCAATGAGATTTTTAAGTAACAAGAGTACATGGATTCATATAGCATGATGTATCACCATTATGATCTTTATCATGAAAAGGTGAGAGAAGAGAAGTACAAGATCTTAAATGCTCTATCCACAACTAATCATAGAGAGTCTACAACAGTTGGGCCACACATAATCATGATTATTGGATACATTTAATTCTTAGACATCTTGGGGATTACATTCACGAATGAGTTTCATACATATCTCATAATTTCATCACTTCCCAATACCATCACAAATTTTATTGTTAATTAAAATATGATAAATAGTGGAAAAATCCTTTCATAAATTCTTACTTTGATTTTCTATGTGGGTAAAGACATGCGGTGTGATAAACCCACTATTCTTATGGTGAACAAGAAAAGAAATAATAAGGAAAAGGTGTCCAAGACTGACAAACAGTCTAAAGATCATGATAAAAATCCTTCTAAGAAGAGAAAAATCTAGATCCAGGAAAAGGAAAGGGAAGAAATATGTTTTTTATGTGGAAAGTCAGGAAAATAGAAGAGGAAATACACCCAGAAGAAAGAGGAATCTAAATGCACATTCATAATCAAGTGTAATGTTTCAACATCTACACATTGCATATTGGATAATGCTTGTGGTTCTCACATGTGAATCCAAATTCAAGAACTAAGTAAATTTCGAAAGATTTCTAGAGGAGAGGTGGATCTAAGAGCTGCTAATGGATCAAGGCAGGATACCCTATCCATTAGTAAATACCTCATTTTATTTCCAATAGTAATGATTTTGGTGTGAAAAGATTGTTATTATGTATCAATAGTTACGATGAACATAATTCATGTATCATACCGAGATGTAGATGTGTTTATTCTTAGGTTTGGAAATAAAATTTGTTTATTTTATAAGGAAAACCTATATTAAGATATGGAACATCTAAATAATGATCTCTATGTATTAAATTATGAAAACAAAGTATTATAAATTGATAATGAATCATGTTCACATGACTCATATAATACCCAGCTATTGAATCACCCTCTTATTCATGTAAACGAGAAGCATTTGAAAAAGATATATCAATATGTTTATTTGGACTCTTCTAAAATAAAAACACTCGAATGATGTCATGATTGTTTACAAGGAAAAATTACTAAAGAACCATTTGGTGGACAGTGTGAAAGGGCCATGGAGATTATAGGATTGGTACACAATGATATGTGCTGACCATTTCCAATAGAAGCTATTGGTGGATATTATTAATTCATAACGTTTACTGATGACTTGAGTTGATATGGATATGTTTACATAGTGAAGAATAATTCTGATTCATTTGACAAGTTTAAGGAATTGTAGAATTAAGTAGAGAATCAACTTGGTAAAGAATCACTGATCGGATTGAGGCAGTGAATATATTAACCAAGAGTTTATTAACTTTCTATGAGATTTTGGTTTTCTATCTCAACTCACTCCAACTTATAAACCATAGTGGAATGGTGTTAGTGAAAGGAGGAACCGTTCATTTTTAGACCTAGTAAGGTTGATAATGGTTCATTTAGATATTATATTATCCTTTTGGGGATATTCCTTACAAACTACACAATACGCATTAAATTGAGTGACAACTAAATTGGAAAAATGGAATTTCCATCGAGTTATGAAGTGGAAAGAAACCTATTTTTTCATATACATCTGTATATAGTTGAGATGCATTTTTAAGGTCTTATTATGAAACAAACTAGAACCATGGATAAAAAAGTGTATATTTATAGGGTATCCCAATGAAACAAAGGTATACAACTTATACAAATCCTCAGACAAAAAAAAGTGATTGTTTCCAAAAAAGTTGTTTTTCTTGAGAGTGTGAACATCCTCAAAAAGTATAGTGGGAGAAATATTTACTTAAATAAAGTTGATGCTCAAGATACAAAAGATTTTGTACATGAACATATTCCATCAGTTCTCGTGGAAGAAGTTGTTCTGGAAACCCAAGTATCACGTGTGAGCGCAAGAGTGGTAAGAGAACTATATAGATATGATTTTCTAGTAATTGAAGATGGTGAATCAATATTGGTTGAGAATGATGAACCAATATCTTATGAAGAGGCAGTATATATCTCAAAATCCATAAAATAGAATGATTCCATATATTTAGAAACAGATTCCATGTATCAAAACCATGTTTGGGTTCTTATTGATATGCCAGTTGAGGTAAGGCCTGTTGGATACAAATTAGTATTATAGAAGAAAATGGAAATAAATGGTAAATTAAATACCCATAAATCAATGCTAGTAGAGAAAGGGTTTAAAATGTGCCAGGGAATTGACTATGATGAAACCTTTTCGCCAGTTTCCATTTTTAAATCCATCTAAATTCTACTTGCTATAACAGATTACCATGACTATAAAATATGGTAGATGGATGTGAAACCAATATTTCGCAATTGAAACCTTCAGGAAGATGTATAAATGAAACAACCAAAAGTTTTTGTGACTCCAAGTGATACCAAAAGGGTTTTCAAGTTGTAGATATCCATTTATCTATTGAAAAAAGCATCTAGGTCATAGAACATTCAATTCGATGAAGCTATAAAATAATTTGGTTTTATTAAGAATGAATGTGAGCCATCTGTTTATAAGAGGTTTTGTGTAACTGTAGTCATTATCCTAGTGGTACATGTTGATGAAATATTACTTATTGGAAATTACATACTAATATTACATTATGTTAAGGACTCATAAAACAAGTGTTTATCCCTGAAGGAATTTGGTGAAGAAGCCGATATTCTAGGGATCAAGATCATTTGTGATAGATAAAAAAGGCTTCTTGGACTAAGTCAATGTAAAAAAGTTGACCAGATACTAAAGGTGTTGGATCTGAATCTACGGATTACACACAAGAGGGGGGGTGAATTGTGTCTTTTCAAAATTATTACAATCTCTTCAATTTAGACAAATTCTGTCCACTATGATTTTTCACGATTAAATATGCAGCGGAAAAAGTAAAAGCATGAACACACAGATGTATAGTGGTTCGGGGAACAGAAGGCCCCTAGTCCACTCCACCAACGCTCAAATCCACGAGTTTGGCGATTTTCACTATCTGGTCCTCGTTTCCACAGACTTGTTCACAACTGAGTACAGGCAGTTGACACCTTTACAAGATTCAGGCAAACACAGCCTTCCTGGTTCAAACACGAACCCACACAGCTTAGAACGAGAAGCTGATCACCCAAAAATAAAAAGGGTTTCGATAAAGAAAACACTTCTCCAGTTGTTCTTCACAATTGCAACAGAATGCAATTGACAGTAGATAGATCGTCGTCTTCAGAAAATAAAGATCTGTAATCAAAACAGTTCTGAGTCGATCCAGTTGCAATAGATATTACCAGAAACTTCACAACTTCAGCAGCAATAGATTCACAACAGATAGTCGATGTAGAACACGTGAATCTGCTATCAAGATCTTCCTTCGGTAATAAAGGTTTTACACTTCTTCTCGATCACCAGAAAAGAACGCCTTTACACAGTCTCTGTTTCTTGCTCGTTAAAAGATCAATCTATATTTCACACACTTTCCTGTGTATATATATATATCCGAAGTTTCCAAGATAGAACATATATATTCAAATCTGAGAAAATCTTCCGCATAAATAGATCCATGAAAATCTCCTTTAGATTCGCGATATTAAATGAAATAACGAAGCCGTTGTAACTCCCCTGAAGAATCGGCATAAAAAGCTCCGTTTAAATCAATCATTAATCCATTGAAAATCATCTTTGATTCAGTCAAAGTCGTACTTAAGAATCGGATCGAAATCCGCTTAATAATCCGCTTGTTTGACCAATGCAAACGGAAATATCGTCTGTCAAAAATATCCCGACGCCAAACGTAGGGTTGATGACGTGGCTCCAAACGTAGGGTTCACAAACGTAAGGTTCAGAACGTAAGGTTGAACATACATACTTTCTCTTCAGCATTCAAACGTAGGGTTGATCATCCATACTTTGTCTCGCTTCAACTCTCCAAAGAACGTACGGTTGATTATAAAAGTAAGGTTGATGATCCATACTTTTGAGAAACAAACTCAACACTGAAAACTAACGTACGGTTTCTCTTCCATACTTGTCCAACAACAAAAACGTAAGGTTCCTTCCAAACGTAATGTTCTTCTTCCATACTTTTCAACAACGTAAGGTTCCTTAACCATATGTTTCTTTTAACATCAAAAGTAAACTTTTCATCCATACGTTACGTTCATCAACGTAGGGTATGAACAGTGATTCCAGTATGCGCTAAAACTGATCTCGCGCTACAGTGATTCCAGAACGCGCTAAAATTGATCTCGGAATAAATGAAGTATGAAATCTCGTTGTATGAAATAAATAAATAAAATAAATTCCTGCAAAATACTCAACGAAATAATTAGCAATTAATTAAGGGTATTTGTGAGCATCAAAATCATCATAAAGAGACAGAGTATTATTTGAAATAATCTCCCCCTTTAAAAAAACATTATTTTGAATTGTTTGAAAACAATACATTGCTCAACAATCTCCCCCTTTTTGATGATCACAAAACCCATAAAATAATAGAACTAATTTAATTGCAATCTTTATTGAAAAATTAGTTTTATAAAATTTTAGAATTCTGAAAGGATGAAAACAATATTTAACTATAATAAAATTTCTCCCCCATAAAAATAAATTTTCAGCTAAAAAATAGATAAAAGATAAATGTCGTATATATATCCAAATTCTCCCATATATCCAAATTTCTTCATAGGAAACAAATGAATTTAAATATTGTGTTTATCCAAATTCTCCCCCTTTTTGTGATATCAAAAAGAATGAAAAATTACGGATTTGAACACATTCAATATTGCACTGAACTATAAGTAAATGCTATAATTAACTGTGTATGAATAAGTGAATTTGTTATACTGGCTAACTTAATCATAAATCAATAAACAACAAAAAAAAAAAAAATAAGAAAAGAATTTTCATTCACAAGCTGTTATATATAAACGATTGTGATATACAGAGGAATCAAGGTTCATAGATAAGACAGGGAAAAAAGGGTGTCTATCTCCTTTGAATCACGGTCTTGATCTCTGTAAACTGTTCTCTGAGCCTCTTCATCATCCCATCTCCTAACTTGATGATAAGATCTCTGTTCTCTTGAGTCATATGAATATCTTCAATCAAATTAACTCTGAAAAACTCATGCATTCTTTCTTCTTTTTCAACAAAAAGAGCCAGTTTCTCTGATAACTGATTTAAAAGAATTCTAATCGGTTGCTCTCCAGATGTCAACTGATCCACTAAAAATTTCTGATTGTCTAGAAAAACTGACAAAGGGGCACTATTACACTGAAGATCGTGTAATCTGTCACTCATATTGCTCATTGCTGCAGTAATTGGTTGAAATCTCCGAATCAAATCAGGTGAAGAGCCTGATCCACTCACAGCACTGTTTGCAACAGATTCAAATTTATTCTCCATGTAAATCTTCATCTCAGACAAATCATCTTTCTTTACCATCTCTGATTTTAACTGATCAACATCATGCAGCATATCAGTCTTAAACAGATCTACTTCCTGTCTTGAAACAGTACATTCTGTCAGCTTCTGAAACTTCAACTGCTCTAAGTTCAGAGAATTTCTGAGACTAACATTCTCAGATTCTAACTGAGAGATACGCTTGTACAACTCAACAACTTCTTCTTTTCTCGAATCAGGGGCACCCTGTGCTCTATTCTCATGTCCAGAAATAGGTTGATGAGGCAGGGCAAGTGGTAAAGAATCTGCATCTGACTGTTCTTTGTCCTTGTCCTGACAAGGTTGATCCACTGAACTAGCTTTTGAAGCCTGAAACTCTTCCACTGAAAAATCTTCCTGAAGTACCTCTGTATTAGCTTCAGAAGTATGTCCATCACGAACAGTAGTCTCTCTGACTTCTACTGAATGGTCAAGAACAATATCTTCATGTAAATCTTGAGGTCGGGCCACTTCTTCACCAGGCACCGCCTCCATAAGTTGTTCTTGTTGAATTAGTTTTTCAACAGCCACAACAGCAGATTGAGGTTCTTTTTGGATTTCCGGTTGAGCTGCTGGTTCCTCTATCGGTGCAGTCTGCTCCACAACAGCTTCTCTCACAAATGAATAAGAAATTACCGGTTCAGAGGATTTCAAGGCAGGAGAGATAATTTCTTCATCAATTGACCTCTTCCTTCTAGATTGAAGTCCTTCTTGACTTCTCTCTTCCTCAACTTCCTCCATCTCAAAACTAATTCTCCTTGCCACTGTACTAACCCTTGATTCTGCTTGTCCCTCCTTAGACTTAGCCGGTTGAGCCTGAGCACTCTCCGAGTTTTCCTCAGCTCCAACAGGTAAGAGTTTTCCTTTAAATGTGCTCCAGAAGTATCCTACTTTCCTCAAAGTTCCAGCATTAAAAACATTACTGTGGTGACATTTCACCCCAGCATCTACCAATCTGATCATTCCTCTTTTAAACAAAAACAAAGAAATGAACCTTCCATAAGGGAAAAAGGTCATTCTTGCTTCACTCTGACAGCAGTAACTCAGATATCTTATCATAAACCGAGGAGAATTAAACTTAATATCACACATCAGAAGATACATTATGTACATGTCAGGGTATAGGATTTTCTCCATCTCAGCCATTCTTGGTGCTAAACCAGTCTGAACAAATTTTACCAAAATTTTCTGATCGGGCACCAAATCCTTAATAAACATTTTCTTTATCACTCTGGTTCCAAACAGAAAAGACATAATGTCTTCAGACTTATGTACAGAATCTCCAATATTCCGTAAATCGAAATGAAAAACTCCTTCATGAGGGAAGTTAAGAATTTGACTTATCTCTACAGATGATATTGAAAAGTCCTTATCCTCTATTTGAGCCAATAAACTATCCTCCGTATCTCCAAGGCTAAACTGAACAGTTCTAAAGAAATGTCTCATTTCTGCCTCATATAGAAACTCAGAATTTTCACTATTAAAAGCTTGCTCAAGGCTTTGAAACGACAACGCTTGCTTCAACAGTAAATTAGTTTCAAACAGCCATTCTAAATCTATGACTTTACCTTGCAGTATTTTCCGACCAACTACTTTAGGTTTCTTTGCAGCACTGCTCTCGGCTTCATCTGGACGCTTAGTCTTTGCCATTTCAACAACGATTTCTGAAGGTTCGTAAGTTTAGGGTTTGAAGATTCAGAAAAGGGTTTTGGAACAGATGTGCGGTTTTAGGTTTTCGAAAGGGTTTCCGAAAAAGGTGAAACAGTTTAGAAGGTGAAGAGGTTCTGACAGCCTTGATTCCCGTGTAATCACTAATCATTACTTTTATTTAAAACAAAATAAAATTACTTATAGCGGGAAACAGAAATTAAGCAGAATTCGAAAACAGAATAAGATTTAAAAAAAAAACTATTTAAAATTAAATAAACCTAACTCCCCCTTAATAAATTCAAACCTTGCCGTGGGAAGTGGTTTAGTAAAAATATCTGCTAATTGATTTTCTGTATTTACAAATTCTAAAAATATATCCTTTTTAAACACATGATCTCTTAAAAAGTGATGTCTTATATCAATGTGCTTAGTTCTAGAATGACTAATAGGATTTTTTGAAATATTAATTGCACTAGTATTATCACATAAAATAGGTGTATTATTGAAATTTAATCCAAAGTCCATAAGAGTGTTTTTCATCCACAACACCTGTGCACAACAACTACCTGCAGACACATATTCTGCCTCGGCTGTTGACAGGGCAACTGAGTGTTGTTTCTTACTAGACCATGATACTAAAGACTTTCCTAAAAAGTGACATGTTCCTGAAGTACTCTTCCTATCTAATCTACAGCTTCCAAAGTCAGTATCTGAATATGAAATTAAATTAAAATCAGAGGTTTTTGGATAAAGCAGAGATTGATAAATAGTACCTTTTAAATATCTAAAAATTCTTTTAACAGCAGTTAAGTGGGATTCTTTGGGATTTGATTGAAATCGAGCACAAAGACATACTGAATACATTATATCTGGTCTACTAGCAGTAAGATATAACAAACTACCAATCATACCTCTATATAACTTGTTGTCCACTGATTTTCCAGTTTCATCCAAATCAAGTTTTATATTAGTACACATAGGAGTTGTAAATGGCTTGCTGTTTTCAAGTCCAAATTTCTTAAGTAAATCAGTAATGTATTTGCATTGATTTAAAACATTTCCAAAATCTTTTTGAAATATTTGAAGACCCAAAAAGAAATTTAATTCTCCCATCATACTCATTTCAAATTCTTTTTGCATTAATTCTGAAAATTCATGACAAAGAATTTTATTGGTTGATCCAAAAATTACATCATCAACATAAATTTGAACCAACAAAACATTATTTTTCACAGTTTTCTTAAAGAGTGTTGGATCTGCTAGTCCAACAGTAAAATAATTTTTCAAAAGAAAAGAACTTAGTCTTTCATACCAAGCTCTAGGTGCTTGTTTAAGGCCATAAAGAGCTTTAGTAAGTTTGAAAACAGAATCTGGTTTTTGAGAATTTTCAAAACCAGGAGGTTGCTCAACATAAACTTCCTCCATTAAATAACCATTTAAAAAGGCAGATTTAACATCCATCTGAAATAATTTAAAATTCATATAAGATGCATAGGATTAAAGGATTCTAATGGCTTCTAACCTGGCTACAGGTGCAAAGGTCTCATCATAATCTATTCCTTCTTCTTGATTATATCCTTTAGCTACTAATCTTGCTTTATTTCTAGTTATTATCCCTTGATCATCCTGTTTATTCCTAAAGACCAATTTAGTTCCTATTACTGGATAATCATGTGGTCTTTCAACTAATTCCCAAACCTTATTTCTCTTGAACTGGTTCAATTAATCCTGCATTGCTATTACCCAGCCTTCATCATCTAAGGCTTCTTCTATGGTCTTAGGTTCTTGTTGGGATAGGAAAGAAGAGAATTCGACTATGTTTCCAAGGTTTCTTCTAGTTTGAATACCAGTCTCTAAGTCACCTATCACAGATTCTAAAGGGTGATTCTTTAAGGTTCTAGACTGTCTAGGCATTACATTCAAAGGTTCTTCAGTGTCATGTTCTTCTGAACTGGACTGAATTTCTTTTATATCATTTTCAAAATCATTCTTTAAATTCTCAAGTCTCATGTTTTCATTAGAATCAGGTTCATCTATTTGTTCTATCCTTTTCTCAAAAGGATCAGATTCATCAAATTTCACATGAACTGATTCTTCAACAATCCTTGACTTTTTATTATAGACTCTATAAGCTTTGGAGGTTGCAGAATATCCTAAGAAAATACCTTTATCAGATTTTGGATCAAATTCACCAAGATTATCTTTGGTATTCAAGATGTAAACCTTGCATCCAAAAACTTTAAAGTAATTTACTTTAGGTTTTCTGTTATTCCATAGTTCATAGGGTGTCTTTTTCAAAATAGGTCTTATTAAAATTCTATTCATTATATAACAAGCTGTATTAACAGATTCTGCCCAGAAATATATAGGTAGGCTATATTCATTTAACATAGTTCTAGCCATTTCTTGAATAATTCTATTTCTTCTTTCTACAATCCCATTCTGTTGAGGTGTTCTTGGAGCAGAGAAGGTGTGTTTAATACCCATGTTTGAGCAAAAGGAATTAAATTCCTGGTTCTCAAATTCTCCACCATGATCACTTCTCAATGAGATTATATTAAAACCTTTTTCATTTTGAATAGATTTACAAAAACCTTCAAATAAACTAAAAGCTTCACTTTTAAATTTCAAAAAGAAAATCCAAGTAAATCTAGAATAATCATCAACTAATACATAAACATAAAATTTGCTAGCTAAACTTTCTACTCTTGAAGGTCCAAACAAATCCATATGGATAAGTTCTAGAGGTTTAGTTGTAGCAACTTTATTAACAGATTTGAATGATGATTTGTGTTGCTTGCCAAGCTGACATGCATCACAGAATCTGTCATTTTCGAATTTGAGACTAGGAAAATCAGAAACTAGATGTTTCTTAGATAATTTATGTAAAGCATATATATTGCAATGACCAAGTCTTCTATGCCAGATCCAGGATTCACTTATATTAGCAGTTAAGCAGTTTACTTGTTGTTTACACAAGGAATACAAATCCAAAGTATAAACATTATCAGTTCTGGGTGCTCTAAACTTAAACAGTTTATCTTTAGAAATAGTACAACTATTGTTAGTAAAATCAACAGTGTATCCATCATCACAGAGTTGAGAGATACTTATCAGATTGTGTTTTAACCCTTGTACATAAAGTACTTTGTTGATTGAGACTGTCTCTGGATCTCCAACTGTTCCAATACCAATAATCTTTCCTTTGGCATTGTCACCAAAGGTGACAAGTCCTCCTTCCTTTCGAGTAAGAGAAGAGAAATTAGCTGAAGTTCCACTCATGTGTCTTGAGCAACCACTGTCCATATACCATATTTCTTTCTTTCTTTGGTGACCTGCTACCTGCAAAGACATTCAAACAAATTGCTTTGGTACCCATATTTTGTTGGGTCCAGTAGTGTTAGCAAGCAGTGATCTGGGTATCCAGATTTGCTTTGTTTTCTTAAAATTTATTGAATCATATAGATCATTGGAAATATAAGCTTTCTTAATTCCACATATTTGAGGTTGTCTTAGAAAACAGTTTTTAGCTATATGACCTTTTGTTCCACAGAAGTTACAAATAACCTGTTTAGTGCTAGGAACAAAATAATTTTTGTATAACTTAGGTTTTTCTCCTTTACTTCCAATTCCAAACCTTTCCTTTTTAATTACAGTTTTTCCAAGTATCTCATTTAAGACGTTTTCTCCTTTTGTAAAAACTAATGCAGCCTTTTTATAAGATTCTACTTCATCCTGTAGAGTTTTTATTTTTGATTCAAAATTAATTTTATTTGAGTCAGCAGAGTTGTATTTGTCAATTAATTCCTTATGTTGTTTTAGCAAAGTATTTCTCTCATCTGAAATAGCTTTGTGCAAGTTCTTTATAGATTTATATTTTTTAAATAATGAGTCATACCTTTCTTCAAGCATATTCCAGTAAGCTGCAAGTTTTTTTTTGAGAAGCTTGTTTCAGAGTTTGATTCATTATTTGAGTCAGAGGAGTAGTATGAGTGTACCTCATCAGTTTCAGCCATGAAACACATATTTGCTTTTAAATTGGCTTCCTCCTTCTCTGAGCTTGATTCAGAAGAATTACTTGAGTCTTCAGAAACACTCAAAGTAGCTTTCATAGCTTTCTTGTCTTTCTGCTCATAATCATCTCTTTTGAAGAATTTCTTCTTCTTTGCATCTTTCAATTTTGGGCAATCCGGTCTGATATGTCCCATCTTTTTTCATTCATAACATCTCACTTCCTTGCTATCCTTTTTGAAGGATTTCTTGAAGTCTTTCTTCTTACTGTAGAACTTTCTGAATTTTCTGGCTAGCTGAGCCAGTTCTTCATCCGAATTTGAAGAATCAGAGCTTTCTGATTTAGCACTTACTTCTCTGTTCTTCATCTTTCTATCCTTTTGTTGAGAAGTCACTTTCAAAGCAGTATTTTCCCTTTTTATGTAGAATTTATGCTCATTTACCTCATCTTGCATTTCAGCTTCATACATCATCAATGTACCAATCAGTTCTCTCATAGTTAGATCTTTAACAGAAGTTGATTGTCTGATTGCTGCAGAGATTCCATTCCATCGAGTAGGAAGTACTCTCAGTACCTTCAACGCTTGATCAGCCTGCTTGATTGGTTCTCCTAGAGCTGTTATATTATTGACAATTTCTGTCAATCTTCCATTCATCTGAGTGATGCTCTCTCCTTCAATCATTCTGAAAGTATCGAATTTTAACTTAGCAGTTGCATATCTCATCTGTCTTACATTATCTGTTCCTTCATAAGCAACAGCTATTGTTTGCCACATTTCATATGCAGTCGGGCATTGAGATACTCTGTTAAATTCATCTGGTCCTAGACCACAGATGATTGCATTCATAGCTTTTGAATTTATGTCATACTCAGCCTCTGTAGCAGCACTCCATGTATCGGGATTTTCAGGAATTTCATAGGGAGTCAGAATCTTTGAATAGACTTTGTAACCAAGATTTTTCAGATAAATAATCATACGTGATTTCCAGCAGCCATAATTATCTCCATTAAAGTAAGGTGCTCTGACCATTGACATTCCCTCTCTCGTATCAGCCATGATACACTATGTATAATCTTTAAATACTTCTAGCTTGACAAGACTTTAAAAATAAGAAGCTCCCCCTATGATACCAATTGTTGGATCTGAATCTACGGATTACACACAAGAGGGGGGTGAATTGTGTCTTTTCAAAATTATTACAATCTCTTCAATTTAGACAAATTCTGTCCACTATGCTTTTGCACGATTAAATATGCAGCGGAAAAAGTAAAAGCATGAACACACGGATGTATAGTGGTTCGGGGAACAGAAGGCCCCTAGTCCACTCCACCAACACTCAAATCCACGAGCTTGGCGATTTTCACTATCTGGTCCTCGTTTCCACAGACCTGTTCACAACTGAGTACAGGCAGTTGACACCTTTACAAGATTCAGGCAAACACAGCCTTCCTGGTTCAAACACGAACCCACACAGCTTAGAACGAGAAGCTGATCACTCAAAAATAAAAAGGGTTTCGATAAAGAAAACACTTCTCCAGTTGTTCTTCACAATTGCAACAGAATGCAATTGACAGTAGATAGATCGTCGTCTTCAGAAAATAAAGATCTGTAATCAAAACAGTTCTGAGTCGATCCAGTTGCAATAGATATTACCAGAAACTTCACAACTTCAGCAGCAATAGATTCACAACAGATAGTCGATGTAGAACACATGAATCTGCTATCAAGATCTTCCTTCGGTAATAAAGGTTTTACACTTCTTCTCGATCACCAGAAAAGAACGACTTTACACAGTCTCTGTTTCTTGCTCGTTAAAAGATCAATCTATATTTCACACACTTTCCTGTGTATATATATATATCCGAATTTTTGAAGATAGAACATATATATTCAAATCTGAGAAAATCTTCCGCATAAATAGATCCATGAAAATCTCCTTTAGATTCGCGATATTAAATGAAATAACGAATCCGTTGTAACTCCCCTGAAGAATCGGCATAAAAATCTCCGTTTAAATCAATCATTAATCCGTTGAAAATCATCTTTGATTCAGTCAAAGTCGTACTTAAGAATCGGCTCGAAATCCGCTTAATAATCCGCTTGTTTGACCAATGCAAACGGAAATATCGTCTGTCAAAAATATCCCGACGCCAAACGTAGGGTTGATGACGTGGCTCCAAACGTAGGGTTCACAAACGCAAGGTTCAGAACGTAAGGTTGAACATACATACTTTCTCTTCAGCATTCAAACGTAGGTTTGATCATCCATACTTTGTCTCGCTTCAACTCTCCAAAGAACGTACGGTTGATTATAAAAGTAAGGTTGATGATCCATACTTTTGAGAAACAAACTCAACACTGAAAACTAACATACGGTTTCTCTTCCATACTTGTCCAACAACAAAAACGTAAGGTTCCTTCCAAACGTAATGTTCTTCTTCCATACTTTTCAACAACGTAAGGTTCCTTAACCATACGTTTCTTTTAACATCAAAAGTAAACTTTTCATCCATACGTTACGTTCATCAACGTAGGGTATGAACAGTGATTCCAGTACGCGCTAAAACTGATCTCGCGCTACAGTGATTCCAGAACGCGCTAAAATTGATCTCGGAATAAATGAAGTATGAAATCTCGTTGTATGAAATAAATAAATAAAATAAATTCCTGCAAAATACTCAACGAAATAATTAGTAAATAATTAAGGGTATTTGGGAGCATCAAAATCATCATAAAGAGACAGAGTATTATTTTAAATAATCTCCCCCTTTAAAAAAACATTATTTTGAATTGTTTGAAAACAATACATTGCTCAACAAAAGGGAGTTAGTGTGTAATAATCCATGAGGGGATTGGTTTCAGTGTAACATGGTTTACATCTTTCTAAGAAAATGTGTCATCAGACACAATAGGAGGAAGATAGAATGAGTTAGATCCCATACACTTCAGTGATATGATCAATCATGTATTCCGTGTTATATTTTAGACTTTATATTTCCTATGTAATGATCAGGGTAGGAAGATATCAAGTAGTTCATAGATAAAAACATTAGTATGCTATTAAGGATATCCTTATGTATCTCTGAAGAACTAAGGATGTGTTCCTAGCGTGTGGAGGAGAAGAGGAACCGATCATTTGGGGTTATCCTGATGCTAGTTTTTATACATATCAGAATGATATGATGTGAGAATCATGATAAGTTTTCTATATCAATGGAGGAGCTGTGAGCTAGAAGAGTTCAAAGCAGCTAGTTGTTTCCGATTCTAAAGTAGATCCTGAGTATATAACAACTTTTAATGCAGCCAATGAATCTGTTTGGATTAAAAGCATTGTCCAGGATATTGATGCGGTACTTAGAAGTAATGACCATATAACATTTTATTTTGATAATACAGTTGTGGTGGATCTTGAAAAAGATCCAAGGTCACTCCAATGTAAAAATCACATACTCTAGAAGTATCACCTCTTAAGGTATTTTTATCAGAGGGGTGAAGTTTCAGTAATAATGGTTCCCACATAAGAGAATATGGTGGACCCCTTGACTAAATACCTATCTTTTTAGAAGTTTGAGTATCATGTGAGGGCTAGTGGAGTGAAGGTTGTTATAATTTAGCTTTAGTACAACTGGGATTCTGTTTGAGTCTGTTCCCTCGAACCAACAACTGTGTACTTTATGATAATATAAATTTTTAGTTTTTAATATTATTAAACCAATAGTCATAGAAATATTTTTCTTCCACATAACATAGTATGTGATAATGTACCAAGAATAGACGTCACACTAAAAGGTCATTGTAGTTCCCTAAAATTATGTGAATCTCGAAGTGCTACAAAACTATTCATCAATATATGTTCTATAGTCAGATGATATCATTTAAGGGAAAAAAATGATAGAGGATATTAGGGGTGAGAAATCATAGGACTTTGAGGAACCTTCTCGTGGTGTATGCCCTTGGTAATATCTCGTAGGATATTAGTAGAATGAGACCCGCCAATAGTAAATCCACATTTATTTGTGTCATTGGATGTTCCTATCTACAGATGTGTATATTGGTCCTTATACAATAAAATTATTATTAATGAGTATTATGTGTCATGTAATTTGATGTATTTTTCAAAACCATGACGATAGATGTCTGTAGTGAGGTAGGATACATTGGGTGAGTCACGAGTAGTATTGAATTAATAAATAATGAGAGAAAGTATTTATCCCTTATGTTGATTCTTAGGCCCTTAGATGGAAATGATATAACCTAAATAAATTCATGTCCATGGTGTTCTATAAGAAATTTCAATTTTTGAGACGTCGAAGAAAGAAACATCGAGCACATAGGATGATGACACTGACATGAAACCTACTTAGTTAGAGATGTCTTGATAATGATATTATATTACAAAATATGTGTATGTATGAGTTATTATGTCATCGAATAATTAACTTCCTTATCTATGGGAGCCTTGGTGTGTTGCTAGATGCTAATCTTGGAATTTAGGTTTCTTCACCAAATTCCACTGAGCAAGAGGCCTAGAGGTTCACACACTAAGTGAATCCAAAATCTCAGTTAAATAATAATAATATTATTTATTATTTATAATTTTGAATAAATATTATTCCTTTATGTGGTTTAATAATTAGTCATGTTTTTCATGATCCCATCTATTCCATCACTAGTTATTCGAGAAAATATAATTTGAGTAGAGTATTTAATAAATATTTAATTTCTATTTTGTGAATATATTTATTTATTTACTGGTGAATAATTAAGTGATATTTATTTAGTAAATAAATATTCATTATTCAAGGCGTAATAAGTTTTATAGGTGAATGGATGACTGAGTTTATGGTCCGATGATAAATAATAAATATTTAATATTATTTAATTAAATAATATTTAATTTAATTTTAAAGTTAAGAACATATCTAGAATTAATAATAAAAATAATATAATTTGATAGTGGGTTTCATTGGGATTAAATAAATTACAAGGTGTAACTTGTGAAATTATTTATTTCTAACCCAAGCAATATATAAAACCAATTATATTATTTTCTCTAAGATCCAATTCATTTGTTTTTTTTGTTTTTAAAAAATTTGGAAAATCCTTTAAAGACCTAGAGAGATCCCTTCTACAAGAATTATTCCATGAATAGAGAGTGATATTCTTCCACATCCCACTCTCAAGTCATGAGAGATCAAGAATAAAGATTTGGAAGTGGTTCTCTAGGTGATCAAAGGTGGACGACATAAGCGACAAGATCTGTTGTGATAGCACATGAATATTCCTACAATGATATTCATATATTTATGTAATAAGTGGGGACTATCCCTAGAGGTAATATGATCGTAATTCCCAAAACAAAATAATGGTAAAATTAAGATATGTTTTTAGATTCGTTAATTATGAAAGAATTTAAAAAAGGTAATTTTTGATTAATTAAATTGATTATAAAAAATATGTGATGATCTGATCTCTGGTTCCAGTGTTCTATCCCTTTTTTTATATTTATTGATTCAATTTACATATATCATGGTTCTTTTGTTGTATAAATTTCGGATTGATCATAGATCATGAAAAAAGAAAAGTTGGGCATGGCACATCACACAATTCAGTTGCACCTGAAACCTATAATCCAAAGCTCCAAAAAAGTTGAGGATGCAAGACCAAATAATGTATTACAAAAATTTTATAGCCTGTTATGTCTAGCCATCTGTCTATAGATGATATTACATGCTCAAGTTCACTTGAGATCCCATTGGATCATGTATGTATAAGCTTAATAAGTCATCAACTTTGGTTTTATCTTGGATGGGTATAAATATATCTGATTTGGAAAACATATTGATCAAAACCCATATTGTGTTATTCTTCCAAGGGGTATGAGTAAAATCCACCATGAAGTCCATAGAAATCTCATCCCACTTCCGTGTCAGCACTGGAATGGGATAGGAAAACCTAAAGGTCTCTCGTGATCGACCTTAACTAGTTAGCGAGTATAAAAATATAAAACAATGTTAGTGATATCCCATCTCATAATTGGCCACTAGAATCATTATCATATATCATAAAAAATGTTTGTGTTACTTTGATAAACTTACCACTGAGAACTACGATAGTCTCCCATCATAACATTCCTCAAGGAAAAAAGGCACAAAAAACCAATTCTAGAAACATAGAATGCCCTCGGTGGAGAATGACCAATCAATAATGGTATCACCACTCGAAAGAGAGTTCCTAATACCATGAAATTCATCACCATGCTATTGATCCCAAGGAATAATCTTGAGAATAGAGGATGTCAACTGAAAACTAGTCAAAATTTCCTCGAACTCATTCTCCTGGAGTCCTAAATGAAAACATGCATATAGCTGTATCAAATTCTATGAATCTAATGATTATTTCAAAAAATTGGTTGGAAATTTCCAACTCAAAGAATCAGTGACAACATTCCCCTTTCCCAGGGTATAAAAAATGTCGAAATCAAATGACTGTAGGTACTCTACCCAACACCATTGATAGAGATTCAGATATTTTTGTGAGAATATATAACTCATGATTTTGTGATCAGAATAAATGGTAAAAATTTCTTCAAAAAGGTAATCTTTCCATCATTTAGGAGCATGTGTCACAATTACAAGTTCACAATCATGCTTTGGATAAATTTTCTCTTATAGACCAAGCTCTCTAGATCCATGGGCAATGATGTGATCACCCTACATGAGATCATAGCCCAAAATGAACCCGATGCATCACAAAAGACCACATAGCTATGCCTAGCCTCTGGAAGAGTCAACATAAGTGAGTGAGAGTTGTCATTGGAGAATCTAAAATTGATAAATCCTTCACAAACCTATAATAATTCCCCTATAAACCCAAGAATCTATGAATATTAGATACGTTTCGATGTTGTTACCATATCATAATAGTTTTCAACTTCCTCGGATCAACTAAAATACCTTGTTTTAAGACCATGTGTCTTAAAAACTTCACTTACTGAATCTATAAACAAAATTATGAAATATTGGAATAAAGTAGATGATATTTCAAAATTTATATCACTCTTATTAAATGATTCACATGATCCTCTTCAGTTTTAAAGTAAACTGGGATATCATCCACAAAGATTAAAATTAGTGCGTCGAGGTAATCATTGAATATCATGTTCATAAATTCAATGAAAAATAAAAGACCATTGGTTAGACCAAAATGGATGACAACATACTCACAGTGACCATACCTATTTCTAAATGGAGTTTTTGGGATATTTGATTCTTTAATTCTCAAATAGTGGTAACCAGATCAAAGATCAATCATTAAGGTCTACTTCACCCATTTCAACTAGTCAAATAGGCCATCTATTTGAGGAAATATAAACTATTTATTTATCATAACTTGGTTGAGTTTTTGGTAATTAACACATTGGTGAAGTGAACTATAATATTTCTTAGCAAAGAGAACTGGTTCCAGCCACGGTGAGGCACTCAGACATATAAAACCTTTCTCCAGAAATCATCCAATTGATTCTTTCACTATTTTAGTTCATTTGGTTCCATATGGTATGAAGGAATAGATAATAGTTTAGATCAATAGAAAAATATAGCACTCTTACTAGTAGAAAACCATATAAATTAGAAGGAAAACATTGGGAAACATGATGATAATGGGAGGGAGATCATTAGTCAAATATTCTTTCTCCATGTCAAAATTAAACAATGATGTTAACCAGACCAACTCTATAAAGGAAGGTTTGGATCTGATTGATGTTGGATCCCATTCTCCCTAAAAGACATGGCCCACCCCATAGAGCGTGGTAAAGGATACCCACTAAATAAAACAGTCAATCTAAGATTGATGAGTGATCAACCGATCCATCATGAGAATAAAGTTTAGATATTTCATATCAAGGACTAGAAAATTATTAGTAATATTAATTTATGATATAAGGAAAAAAAGTAGGAAAATAAAGAGCCTATCCTCTCTTCTTTCTGAGGTGTTTAGTAATTTCTATCACATAAGGTATAATATCCATAAGGAAGGGTTATAAAATCAACAAAATGGTCCAATATGAATGACTGAGATATACCCATATCAAATAAAGAAATTACTAAGGATGAAGTTATAGTGATGGTACCACTCAAATTCACTAGACCCATATCAACTTCCTATGGAAACAATTCTATTGTGTGAAAAAGATTCATTCTGGATGCCTATGGATGTAATCACTTTTTGTTGAAGCATATGATTAAAATATAGTAATTTTAGGTGTTGATGATACTATTACACTAAATAGAGAAGAAAATATATTATAGGATTTATGAAAGTGACTGGAGCATCCACTGGAGATACATATATTGGGTGCCCTAGTGAAAACATGTTTCGAATTCCCTACCTTACCACACTAGAATAAAGTCAAAGGGCCTCTATTAGGAAGTGTAGAAGGTATAAAAGAACCCTACATTAAAGATCCACCAAGAGACTCATCATTCCCAAATTTTACATTAGAGTAACCCCCATATATTTCAGTAGGATAAAAAAGAAATCCCATCATCCTTGACTTATTATCCATGTCAAGAATAGACATCAAAACTCTATCTAGTACATAAACATAATAAGTAATCCTTAACATGAAATCCTGGGATCAAATATTAGCTTGAATTCCCATATATAATCTTTATGAATTAAACTTATCATTAGTTAAAAACATAGGATAAAAATTTACTAGCTCAACAAATAAGTTTTCATACAGAGTCAAGATCTTGTCACATTACCAGAGATTAAGAAAATTCATTGAACTTACTAAAACCAAGGACACTAGATAGAAAGGATCAGTAAAAAAGGACTTGAAGTATTTCCAATACAAGCCTTTAGTATTATTTTTCATCCCTATATAATTCCACTATCTCTTGATATTCTCCTCAATATTGACCATCGAACACTTCACTTTTGTTAATTAGAGCCTTTCCAAGAACTCAAAAAGAATCCCAATTCCTTTAAATCGGTGTTCAACCTCTTGAGGATCATTAGAGCCTTGTAAATATAGTAGATTATTGTGAAGAAACTCTTTTGAACAATCTATAGAGTCGTCCCATCGAGGCTCCACAACTTAATCCTGAATGAGGACAAGTATCACTACTTTTCCCAGAGCTTGGAAAACACACACCACTATCTTAATAAGATTCTGGTGAAATAGAGGGTCCGTATTCCATGGTTCATAATTATATCCCTCATGAAATAAGTTCAAATATCTTCTCAGAGGCATGATACTACACACCATTAGAAAAAAATAAGAAGAATATTAATAGATACTCTCAAATCAAGAACTCAAATGGGAGTTAAAAGTATAATATTTTCATAACACTCTAATAAAATAGCGGTAAAATGAGAAATTGATCAAAATAATCATAGAATATACTTTTCCACCACCATCCAAGGAGACTTAAACCTCATTATCACAAGATATATCTAGAAACATACCCATAACTACATCCACATCCCACAAATCCTACCTCTTGTCTACTAGGACAACCCATGCTATATACTGACTTCAAGGAAATATGATTAACCTACAAATTTGATACCACTTTTTCATGAACCATCCTAGAAACCCTGATACCCTAATACTTGATCCAGCTCTGACATGTCTTGAATGGCATTCATGATCCCCATGGGTTGGCAACTGTCACCCGACAACATATATGAAGAAATTGGGAATGTTTTTTTACATAAAAAAAAAGAAGATAACAAGTTATAAGTCAATATATCAACACTCCATAGGGAGAATGTACAAGAATAAAAACTCATAAAATATTACCTAAGTAGAAAAAAAATAATTGAAATGAAACCACAACATAAACCAAACAATAGTCTCCTAAACCATGTGTAATAAGTGGAAAATAACTGCACCAATCACTATCACTCTCTATGGTCCCAAGGATCAGAAACATCCACCACCTCCAAGTGTCACTTTTCCTTTTATCATACCTTACAAAATAAAATCTATAAAAACCCAAAGGAAAAGGTAGGGTGTGATCCATAAATCCCAACAAGGTTTCACCAAGTGTTCCATATTATATTCCATAATAATAAACTAATCATTATGTAAATTTAAAAAAAATATGGCATGGAATAATATATCATTTTCATATTTAAAAAAACTTTCTTTCTTTTTAATTGATTGAAAACATTTCTAACATGGCTTAAATAAAAATTTCATATGAAATCATTTATATAAATCATTTTTAATGTGTAAAATAGTTCTATAAACAATGGAAAATATAATCAAAACATACACAACAAGCACCAGAGTCATCTTCCATGAATTATGTTAGTTTATTTCTATAGGAACCCATGCTTATCAAATTAGTGATCACAACTAAACATGCATGCATGCATCAATCATGCTTAGGAAGAACATCACCCATAAACATCCCATCAGGGATAATCATACCAAATTAGGTTTACGTTAGGGTTTTCATTTGAAATCCATTGGTAGGGGATCAATATCCAAGCCTGATTGTCCCAAATAACCCACTAACTACATAGGATCACATGTTCTTAATCAATAAATAAATAATAGGTAACTCATCTCATTTCAAATCAAACAAAATTTACAATTAAATTTCTTAATTTTCATTTTCAATATTCCAATTCAATTCCAAAACAAAATATTGTATTTTTCAATATTTCATTATTTTTAAATAAAAATTAGTCATAGGTTTTCATCATTTCAATTTAACTTATTTTCTCAAAATAATCCTCAAACCATTTCATCAATTCCATCATTTTCAAAATTCACCCCACAATTATAATTCTATTAGAATTGATATTTTTTTTCAATATCTATAAAATTTAAAATTACAATAGTAAATAAAATAAAAGAAGGGTTTTATAAATCAATTGAAAACTATTTCAAATAAATTAATAAATTCATGGTTTCAATTGCATAGAAAATCTCAAATTGAACCACTTACATTTAATCATGTAAATCAAACAATCAACACCAGAAATGAGAACACTAATGATTATTAAAGGTGAAGAAGATTTATGAATCATATCTAGAATGAAGATCTAAAAAGATAAGGATTAGATCTATAAAAATTGAGTTTATATCCATAAAAACATGATAATTTAACAATATCTATGGAGGAGAATATGGATGATTAGAAGAAACTATATAATAAGAGGTCTATTTACCTAGAGGAGATCAAATGAGATCAACCAATATTTGATCCACCATATAAATAATTGGTAAGGGCCAAAACCACTTTCTGAGTGCCTTAAAATCCAAGAAAAATGTTTATGTTCAAGTAGGGGTTGACTTGGGGTTAAACTGGGGTGTTTAGGATTTGAAAACAAATTTTCAGATTAATTAAAATTTGTACACATGGTTA
Source organism: Viscum album (assembly GCA_963277665.1). Taxonomy (NCBI): domain Eukaryota; kingdom Viridiplantae; phylum Streptophyta; class Magnoliopsida; order Santalales; family Viscaceae; genus Viscum; species Viscum album. Next base: position 46,357,931 of record OY728143.1, on the reverse strand, counting down.
GAATGAGGGGGTGAAAGGTTAGGGGAAACCACATGCTATTTGTGTGCCCCAACTATTTAGGGAACGTTGTTTCTACTTAGTGGGCACACAATTTTGGAAACCTTGTGCCAACCGTACATTTCCCTATTCTCATGGGGTGTACGATTTGAACTAGGGGGCATGGTTTTTTCAAATTGTGCGCTAATCATGAACTTCTCAAAAAGCTTGAAAAAATTTCCAAAATCTCATAGAATAACCAAAAAATAAGACTATAATTAATGGGTGTTAGAAAAAGGGTTAATAAATTCCTGAAAAAAGTAATGGGATGTTACACTTGTCCATGAATTTGACCTATATAATATTTTAAGTAAAAAGAAGACAAAATGTCACCCTTTTTCTTTTAAATATCTCTTATGTGTTCGCAAAGTGACAAAATGCTACTTTTTTAATAAATATAAATGGTTATTTTGAGAATAATGAAATTATTTTCATGAAGATAATTTATTTTTAATTTTTATGAATTATATATTTAACTTAAATTCTTACGAAATACCAACAAAATTTTTATTTAATTAAAAGAAAAATAAAATAAATGATTTTAGAAATATTAAAAGTAATGTAATTTGAGTGAGTTATCATGTTCCAAAAATTTAATAGATAATTATAAATTCAAGGTGCATGTGAAAGGGTTTATTTTCTAAATCCATCCCTTTTTATGGTTTTAAAGTCAAATTTTATAAATAATCTCAAAATTAATATTAATGATATATTATAATAAATAATGTTTTATTAAATGATTTAAAATAATTAAAAATATTATATTTGACCAATTAAATTAGATGTGGTTTATAATATCAACCATGGTCCATTAATGCTCTATTTTTTATTTATAATATTTTTTTGACCCCAATATGTACAATGTTTAATATCATTGTAATTTTCAAAAAGGGTTAACCCGGGTTAAAGAAAAACGAGAGGGGAGAAAACATCACCTAAACTTGTACAATTTCTATTAGATGATATAATTTACAATAAACCTCATATTAGCATCTAATATTATCAATTCATATTAATTTAAATATGAAAAATAATTTATATTGATATAATAATTTAAGAAATTCCAAGAGTGTCCCTCCCCTCTCTTATAAAGGGGAACCTCCTATCCTGAGTTCTTCACACATAAAAATGATTTTTGTTTAGCCAATTTCTACCCAAATATGTTAATTAATTCCATTACCACATCCTATTTCCCTTTTTTTGATCAAAAAACATCATAAGAATGGTTTTGGTGTAATCCTTAAGAGGTTGTTCGAAGATAAGGTATATTTCTTAATCAAGAGTTTTCATTTTATTTTTTTCTACATCCTTAAAATATTATTCAACCGTGATGATATAATAAAATAAGTATATCCCATATAATTATATTTTTTATGTTAATTTCATAACATATATCCATCCCCATTCTCTATAAAGTGGGAAATGAAACCATTATTCATGCATGCAATGAACTACCTTCTCACGAACTGATGAAATTTATTTTCCATACCCACCTATCATAGATGGTTATAATGATGGATTTAATATATATATATGATATTAATGTAATATTTATCATTATGTATAATTAATATATCATATATTTTCTTAACTTTTCAATCACTGAAAAATAATAACACCATTCATGCATACATGTGGAATACTGACTCCATGATGTGATGTGACTTATTTTTCTTCACCACATAACATGGATAATATATATAAGAATATTTAAATGAAAAATAAATCCTTTAAGACATTATTATCATTATTTATATTTAAAATAATAATTAAAAATCTTTCTATAAATATAGTTGAAAAATGGATATGTTATTCATGTATACGTACGACCTACGTTCTCCATGATTGCAACATAGTTAATTTTTCATAAAAATTTTTCATGATTGATTTTAATAGTATAATTGATGTATAAAAATGATAATTATTTTATGATTATTATTCTATAGATGATGGAATAATGTCTTATTTGACAATAGTCAACCTATCAAATCCATTTTGGATATATGAGCTGAATATTATTAAAACATTTGACATAAACTTAAATGATTATGTAATTGAATATAAGCTAACAAAGAATAAAATAAAAAGGAATAAAAAACATTAAATAATTTATTAATCAATTAAATAATTAACATAAGTTTATTATTCAAAATATAAATAATGTAATTGACAATTTTGACTTTAGGTAAGTGGATTTATTTTAAAATATCATCCTTTAAATTTTCCCTTCAAATCATTTTCTTCCATGTCAATATTTGTTTTTAAATATTATTAATGTATTTATATTGAAATTAGTGATTTATAAAAGATATTTTATGTCACGCTTTACTTTCTTTCAATTCTTTTCAAACATAATCTTTTAATGATTTTTTTTGACTTTATTTGAAAAAGATAAAAGGAATGATCTATTTTAATGTATACAATGACATCAATATTTCACACCAACATAAAAAATATTTGAGTTTTTGGATTCTTTTACCAAATTTCATGTTTTATTTAAATAAAAACACTATTTACCTTATGTGTGTTTTAGTTAATTTTTTTTTCTAAAATAAAGGGCATTTTAATATCCAAAAATGTTTTTAATATAGGATCAAAGGACTTTTTCAAGGGTTTTATGATAATAGATTAAAGAATAAAAATGTTTTATTCATGATATGTTACATGAGTATTATAGATGATGATGAGTGATCTAGATATAGATTATACGATATGTGATATTGATATATCTTATATTACTAGTGATCCCCATATAGATTATATGATGTGTACACCAATATTTCAATACAATGCATTGGGTAATGTTCCATGTCAGAATAAGAAAGAAGGATGGAGCTAACTGGTGTGGTTTATCTGGTGGATTTCACTATTCTGCAGTTAATTCTGACAAGGGTTATCAATTAATGCTCTATGTTTCCCAAAATGGTTTTATTTTATTTTTTTTGGGGTTTAAAGTGTTTCTTAGAGAAAAAAGTTTGTGTTTTTCATAAGGAAATTATTTATTTCATATGGACAAAGAATATCACGATAAAGGTAAAAATTTTATGGTTTTTATGTTTTTTATTGGACTAACAGATTTATTATTTTTAGGTTCCCTATTGATATTTTTGTGCCTATCCCATGTTTTAAACTATTTTTTCACAGGTTTTAATGATGGGTAAAGACAAGAATAAGTCCAGTTAGATGTATTAAAGATTATTTTATGAAAATAAAATGTTTTTGTTGAAAATTTTATATTATAGAAAAATAGATACAAACCACAAGTTTTCACATTATAAGATATGGTTTTGTTATGTATGAGTTATGACGTAATTCCCTAAAATTATAAACCATAAAGATCCTCAAATATGTAAGAAACCGAATTCTAGTATAAAGACACTATAATATGCTAAGTTTAAGGATTGGTACTTATAGTTAGTATCAAATTAAAATTTTAGGTAATTTGATAGGTTATTATAATGTAATAAAATGTCCTTAATAAATTTTAATTGATAGTTATCATGTCATAACATTTAATGATTACCGTGTTACTTCATCTAAACTATATATGTTCAGAATGGTTTTATATTGAGAAAAAAAGGATGCTAAAGTATAAATATATCCCTAGTAACATATCCTTCCAAACTAGAATCTTGAAATAGTTGGAATTAGAACTGATCAATTTTTTTTCGTAATGGATTAATTGACATAGGCTATAAATAGCGGTGAAATCAATGTTATAAAACCAATAGATTTAACATAGAGGAAAATGATGATTGTTGATAATTTCATGAAATAAAACCCTATGAATTTTTGTGGAACCTTAGATCCAGTAGTATTTGAATTATGGATTAATGCTCTGGAAAAGATATTTGAAATTATGAGATATTTAAAACATTAAAAGGTAACTCTTTCCATTTATCATTTTTTGGGTGAAACTCATTGATTTTGGTCTGGTTAAGAATACCAAAGAAAGATATTATATTTATTCCTTGGAATGCGATAAATTTAAGATTTTTTATATAAAATTATTTCCCTCAGGTTGTTTTACTAATAATTGAGAATAAATTCATAGAATTGAGGAAAATATTTAAGATTCAATAGATTCATATGAAGAAAATTTTACAATATTGGTGAGGTTTGTACTATATTTTATTCTTCACCACGATCGTAAAATTAATAGACTTTACATAGGATTAAATCCATGTTTACAAATATTAACTGTCCTTGAAATAATTTATAAGTTATGATAATGTTATTTTTTGTGATGAGAAAGTGGAGTTTGAGTTTTTTGATACTTATGTACCTCATGATAAAAAAAGTAAGAAATGGTCAAGCTGTCCATAGACGGAGAAGTAGTTAACTAAAAAAATCTAGAGGTAAGCCCTCAAAATGTTCTATGTTTAGTAAAAGTCATTTTAGTGAATATATGACAAGATCTTGATTGTGTTATTAGTGTGGTAAACGTGGTCATAAGGCTTGTGAATGCAAGGAAAAGAGTGATTCACAACCTAATAATGTGGTAATATATAGAAAGTTAAGGGCGAGATGTTATAATTGATATGATATGGGGAATTATTCTAACATGTGTCTGATGTTATGTGCATAGGGTTGAAATTACCAAGATTGAAAGAAAAAGGGTGTGAAAAAATCATTTTCTATTAAAAAATTAGATGTTTGGTCATCTAATGAAGTGGTGAAAAGTATGTTACTTTATTATTCAAATCATTACAATGCCCAGTTTTACTCTAGATCTTCACATTCCTTTATTCCTAATAATTTTTCAAGTAAAATGAAAATATCAACATATGCAGTTTAATATAACTTTTGGTGAAAAATATGGGTGGAAATATTAAAAAACCAATATTTATAACAATATTCCTATTGAACTGATTGGTACTAGCTCTAAGATAGTAGTTCCATGCCCATAGTTTTGAGAAACTGTGGGTATAGACTATCTTCCCAAACCTATACCCATGGGTTTTTAAAAACAATGGTTATAACCTCTTACATACCTGAACTATCTCAGGATCCTCCTCCCCTCCTCATTTGTGCCCTAGTTCTCTTCCCATCATCAGCTTGGTGTCCCTCCCTCCCCTCCTCGGATTGGTGTCCCTCCATCCCCACCTCAGCTTCCCCCCCTCCCCTCCTCGGTTTGGCATACACCCTCCCCTCCTTGGTGACATTGGAATCCTCCCTCCTCATACGACATTACACCCATAAGAATAAGTAATATTTATTTCCTATCCTTTTATTTCCTCTCTCCACTTATCCAGGGACTTGGTGTTATTTCTATCAGAATTCCTTAGGTAATTTTGTGGAAAATTATGATTACACCATTGTTACAAAAAAAATGATTTGTTTGTGTGAAAAATGGACTCCATGACATAAATGTTTTTATTTGATATGATGCCTTAGGGTTTTTTTGAAATGAAATATGTTTTTAATACAAGATGTCATTTTTTTAAAGGAAAATACACAACCTTGAAGGGTATTTTAAGACTAGTTAATTTTAACATGTGAAGTGTAGGGGGTGTTTTGGTATTAAAGTATTATAGTTGGAAACATTTTGAAATATAAAGAGATTATTATAAAATATGTGTTAATGGTAATTAGTTTCATAATCCTGATACAATTATGTTTTCAAAAAAATATATCGACATTAATATTTTTATATTTTTAGTGACTTCCCAAAGAATATTTTTTATAATTATGGGGATTTATAACATTAGTGGGTGGGTTTAAGTTGTTTCAAAATGTAAATGTTTTGTGATTAAACAAGATGGAAATTTATTAAATTTGTTTTTAGAGTTGTTTCCTCCTTGGTTGTTTAATTATCGGAATTTATCAATTATTTTGTTTTGGAAGTCATTGAATAAGGGGACCACAGTTTTAAAACGAGTAATTTTTTTAAATGATTTTGACTATTTTGAAAAGTGGTGTGATTTAAGGGGAATGAAAATTTTGGGTTCATTTCTCATGTTGATTTAACACAGGCCTCTAAGAATGACCTACTATTAATATGGAGTACTTTCCATTGGGGGTCATTCCACTGTCTAGTTTTAACACTTCCCCAGATCCGAATATAGTTCCATGTGCTATCATCTCATCTTTAAATATTATCACGGATATTTACATAGAGGTGATATCTAGTGATCATATATAAGGACCATATAGTTAATGTGTTTTAAACTTACATTGTATTCATGATAGTCAGATTGGCGAGGGATGATTTTGAAATATACATAAATGTTATGTAGAGTTTTGGCATCACTTTTATTTGTATACCTTAGTTTTTTCTTATGACATACCTTATTATTTCTTGGGGGAAGATAGTAGATTATTTTATAGTGGTCACTTACATCATTCATTCTATTCAATTGGGTTTCCTATTAGTGTTATTTATTTCCTATATACTATACTTTTAATTTGTATTTGAATTTGGATATAATTTTAATTATGATTTAAATTTTTAATTATATCATAATTTTCCCCCTATAATAGAATGGATAGAAGTTGGATGTATGATACTGATCATATTTCAACTGGGTTTGAAGAGAATTTGGATTTTTTTGATTTTTCATTTAACAATGCATCATATGGAGGCTGTATACAATTTCCATGTCATAATTGTGTTGGAAGAACATGGTTAATCTAGAAAGAAGTTATATACCATATAATGAAAGTTGTATTAAAAAAACTATCATGTTTTTTATCATAATAGAGAGATGATACAATGTTCTACTATTCATGAACTGAAAGAATGAAGTGTTATATAGAATTTTATATTTGATTGGCTTCCATTTTCACATCATCATGAGGGAGATAACATGAAAGTGAATAAAGGTAATGATATCAATACTCATGAGGAAAATAATGAATATGATGATGTTTAGAGAGTGAAAAAATTAATGGATGATGCTAGAACTGTTGTATGTCAAGAATATACTAAAATGGAAAAGTTAGAATTTTTAATGTGATTATATCTTGGACAAACTATATATGGAATTTATAATAATAAAATGTATTATATTATTGAATTTTTAAAGTAATTTTTTCCTTACGGTGCAGATATTACCACAAATCATTATAAGGAATGCAAGTTAATTAAGTAGCTTGAATTTTCTACTAATAAAATTCATGATTGTCCAGAAAATTTTAGTTTATTGTGGGAGGAAAAAAGTTTTATGAATGTGTAAAAAGAATGTTATACAGATCGATGGACTATCATGGAGATCATTTTATGTGCAAAATCCTAATTTTGTTGCTAAGGTGTGTGGTTTCAGGTTGGGTCTATCCTGTGATGGTTTTAATACATTTGGTTAGATGCTTAATGCTCACGAAAGTGTCTAGTTTTTAATCATGTTTTTAATATTCCTCCTTTTATTTGTATGAAAATACCTTTCACCTTATTGATTATAATAATATCGGGATATTTTTATCTTTGAAATGATATATATGTCTATTTTCAACCTTTAATAAGTGATTTGAAGTAGATTTGGGATATGGGTGTGTTCACATTTGATGCTTCTTCAAAAAATATATTTTAGATGTGTGCTGCCCTTCTATGGACTATAAATGATTTCCCCAATCATACAATTTCGTTTGGTTGGAGTATTAAGGGAAAACTATCATTTTCTATTTGTACTTAGAGTACATGATTTTGAAGGCTTAAATATATTCAGAGTTTCAGTTTCATCGAGCATCAATGATTCTTTCCAATGGATCATCAATAGAGGAAGAATCACCAGAGGTTTGATAATAATGTTGACACTAAACAACTACCTTTATATAGTTTAGGAACTGATGTGCATAATGAATTGAAATATTTTAGTTTTTCATTAGGTAAAAGTTATATGAAATCTAAATAGAGTAAAACTGTTGACACTGAGGCCACTTACAATATGAAAAGAGAAGTATCTTTTTTGAGTTTCCATATTTTTCAACCAATTTATTATAGAATTGTTTAATTATAAGGCACATCCAAAAATATATATGTCAAATTTTTCTTTCAATTATTCTAAATATCAAGGGGAATATCAAAGAAGAATCCTAATCTCACCAAAACTTGTTGGATTGGGGTATTCTGTTAAAATTGTATCCTGTGTGTATTAGTGATAACAAATGGAATGTTTATTATGGTTCTTATGTGATTACACCATTAGAGAAAATTCAATTTCTTGAAGTATTAGTGAATTACATGGTTCCTGATGGTTATTATAGAAACATATCTAAACAATTAAATAGAAGGGATTTGGAACTAAAATCCCTAAAACTCATGATTATCACATCCTTCTTCATGAATTTATTCTAATAAAAATATGGAATTTTATATCCCATAATGTAAGGCTGACTGTGATTTTCTTGTGCCATTTCTTTATAAAACTATATGGTAAAATGTTATTGAATTCTTTCTTGATAAAAATGCATAATGAGGCGCCCTTTATTATTTGTGGTATGAAATTTTTTTCCTCTATCATTTTTTACCTACATGCTGCATTTATCAATTCATCTTCTAATTGAAACAATTCTTGGGGGAACCATTTATTTTTGGTGGATGTATCCTATTAAAATAAATATGTGTACAATGAAATCTTATGTCTGAATTATGAATCATCGTGAAGGTTCCATTGTGCGAGGTTATTTGGTTCGAGAATGTATGGATTTTTGTTCAATGTATTTGTCTGATGTGAGAACAAGACATTACCAACCAATGATAAATAAAGATGTGCAGTATTGGGAAATTGATACCAGTTTTCCATGTCTTACCCAAATGGATGGAACTCTTGGGTCATATTCTTTGGCTATATTGATCCTTAAAGAGAGAGATATGGCACATCTCACAGTCTTGTTTGATTATGGTTTTTTTATTACTATATCAAGTAAGTAATTTGAATATTTATATGTTATCACATACTATGTCATTTAAAATAAACCTTAAACTTTTATTATCATTTTATGTAGGAAATATAATAAAATTGTAAGTAGAATTCATAAATCATTGCCTTTGAGAAGGAGAGAGGATTTACATAGCCAAGTACTTCCTTCATGGTTGAAATCAAAGGTATAAACCTTAATTTAATGAACATAAAATATAGATATTTGCTGTAGTACCCCTGGTTTCTGGTATTTAACTGTTACTTGATTCTTTTTATGGTTATACAGTTTAAGTGTGATGGATGGGAGAGTTGGGAGAACTGTGGATGTGGTTTTGGGAAAAAAGGAAGTTTCATTGGTGGCCAACTGTTTGCCTAATCGTGCAGCCAAACCTTACGCAGTGTTCCTCTTGAGGAAGTAGCTCCAGCGCAGTTGGAGCACAATTATGGAGACCATGCGAGGAAGCCGTGAGAGGGTCTACCTAGAAAGTAGCTAATGCACAGTTAGCACACAGTTTGTCTAACCGTGCGTACGAACCGTACAAATTGTAACATCCCAAGTAAGTAATGAATAATAGATATTTTTATCTATGTCTATTAATGAATTAGATAGTGTTTTAGAGGCTTAAAATGAGAATAAATCCAATCTTAATCATGGAATATACTAATATTTTTAAAAGATTGTTTTACTGCCTTTTGATGGAAAACCATCTTTAAATATATATTTTGACAATTTTATAAGCTCTATTTTTCAAAATAAACTTATTATTTATGATTGGGACATTGAAATTTACCTTGGATATTTTTTTTGATAGTTTTCTGACAATGTTCATTTTTTAATGAATAGTGAAAAATACGGCATTTTACATCAAAACTGCTCTAATTTAATTATATGGTTTGATTATATTTTTAATTGGTTTTAAAGTGTACACAGAATATATTTTTATCATTTAATCCAATAGTGGTCGTTGTAATTAATTTCACTTTGAAATTGGACTTAAACTAGTGTCAATCTTTTGATACTTATTGTTTCATAAAAACACGCTATTTTCTCTGACAACGGGAATTAATTATTAAATTAATTAATGTAACTTATATGTTTTTATTTTTTTAAAATATACATCATTTTTGAATTCAGAATATCAAATATAGCTTAGGGTGAAGTTTTGGTATTTTTCTGAAAAACATCAATTTTTGATGAATAGTGAAACCACTAAGTGGTGCTTATAAAAACTGATTTTCCATTTAAATGAAATTTTACCACCTCTGTGTTTTGAATTTCAAAAATCCGACAATCATGGTTGTCATTAAGAAGTAAAATTTGGTTCAATGAGGTTAAAATAATTTTTTGGTGAATAGTAACTTTTAGTTTTATTAATCGCGATTAGAGGTAAATAGTGTAATTTAAGGTAAGAATAATGTTTTAATAATATAAAATGACCTAGACACATGTCCTACCCTTATTTTATGTGTCATGGCCGACCAAGAAAATCCATGGGTCAACTTGGGGACCCTATGGAGCCACTTTGGAAGGAACATGACATTAATATCTTTTAATTTAATGTTAAAGTAAAAATCTCACAAACATGAGTTATTTTACTAAAACAATTTTTACATGGGGTTATACAAGTAAGAAGTTTGACTATAAATAGTCATTAGAAAGCTAAAAAGATTTCCTACATCATAGTATTTTTTTTTATAATTTTTAGACACTAAATAAATTAAATTATTTATGACACCATGATGATGCAACGATTACCACATTATTTAACGATTTAAATAAAATGGAAATATAATGTACAATATAAGACCTAAACTTGTCAAAAAACTATTTTATGGGTTTATTTAGAACCCTTATCACCTTATCCTAGAAATTTAAAATTTTGGGACCTTTTTTATCCGAAAATCATTTTATAACAAAGTATCTTTTCTTAACTTTCTAAGAGTGCCCCTCCCATCCTCTTATAAAAGGACCCCACCTCTACCACCTTACCCACACTTCCAAAGCCTTTGGCTCGGCCAACCCATACCAATTTTGTCTCTCCACATCCCTCCCTAAATCTTATAAGCCTCAATTTGGGCATAAGTCTTCCCAAGGAAGCCTTTGATCTCAAACCAAAGAGAGTTACCCAATTTTAAGGTAATGTCTTCACTTGAGTCCTTTTGTTTTATTTTTATTCTCCATACCCTAAACTCTTTTTATTCATTTCTTTTGTAACAACTAAAGTATCTTCAATATACTAGGATATTGTTATAAGAATTATTCTATCTACACTTACACACACCTACATATAATGGTTAAAGAACATACTGTTTCTGTGGATGGTGAATTTCTGCCTCACGAAACGATGATTGTTCAATATTCTTCTAACACCTTCAAAGGTAGACATTAAGATGTAACTATATTTATATATGATATATAGTATGTTTATGTTTTCCTTAAGCTTCTGTATTTTTCATTTATGGCATACCTTTATGGATTCCATTATGGGTATACGCGATATCTTTATTTTAGGAAGTGCGGACTACCGCCCCCTCAAAGTGATTTGATTCGTTAATACCATATGTGGTACGTATAAAGGATATATTTAATGATATTATATATGATACCATATTGGAATTAAAATACTATTATGTATCATTATGTTTTAATTCCATTAAATATAAAATAGAAATGGAAGTAGCGTTCATGCGTACGTACGGCTTACCGTCTCCATGAACGGTGCATTTCATTTATTACCTCTAAATGTTATTTAATATTATAAATGCATGCATGTACTGGATATATATGATATATATGATATCTACATCAGGAATGCAATTCTTGATATAATGTATATTTTACCACATGGACAACTTGTAATTATAAAGAGTTTATTTTTGACTCAAGTACCAATGATCGTTAAAACGACCGTTATTAACTTAAATAATAACATAGTGTTCAGGACATGGTAATAAGTGATATAAAAGGAATAATGAACTTGAAAAAGGTTCTTAAGAAATTAGAAATTAACTCAAGTTTATTATTCAGGAGATTAAAGAACGATCGAGCCAAGTCGGACCCAAGGTAAGGGACTTCGTCTCAATCTCCATTCATTGAGGCATGTTTTGTTTTATACACAACCTTATTTTATACGGTGTATAAACCCCTTTGACTTTTATGTTTATCCAAAAGGAATCTTTTTTATATGAAGCGTTTTACTAAATGACAAAAGGGAATGTTTTTGTCGTACGTATGCGGCGACAACGACTTCTCCGCCGCCGTGACCATTATTTGAGTTTCGGCTTCCTCTACAAGCCATACCTTCTTTTTAAAAGAAAAATAAATACCATGTTTTACTTTTCTTTTATTTTGGAATTGAAAATGGTTTTCATAATGTTTTTATATCAATGTTTTGTATTTATATCTTGTGATTAAAAGGTGGAAATGTTATGTTTCCTTTATGCATGTTTTATGTGATATGATTATGTTGTGGTTCTTGGGAATTTTTATGAAGACGGGTGGTTCTGTGGTAAACTAAGGGCGGGTGAGCCTGATATAGCTCCCAATGCATTGGGTAACGTGAAGGGGTTAAACGTTAAGGTTTATTATGAAGATATTTAGGGAATATACTGTGATGGGTATTCCAAACGTAACCAAGAGGGTTACTCCCTACGTAAGAATGTTATGAATGCCTCAAGTTACCTTTATGTCTTATGATTTCTATGATTTATTCATGATTTTATGAGGTATGATAAAGTTATTATGTTTTATGGGTAATGTATGATTTCATTATTATGTATATATGTACTCATGTTTTCTTTCCATACTTTTTATAAACCTTACTGAGATTTTTATGCTCATCCCAAGTTTTTGAAATGTTTTTCATGGGTCGAGGGAAAGGTACATGATATGATGATAGTGTCAAGGAAGTTTCAAGAAAGAATCGATGTTTTATATTAAATATGTTTCTGTTGATAGGAAAAATGAAAAATATCTTTTATGTAACCACTTTGTTTAAATGTGGAATGTAATGAATGCTTTATGATCTAATTCTCTAAAACTCTAAAACTGAAAAGATCCTCAATGTGTAATCTTGTAATAACTCAAGATTAAGTAAGGTTTAAGGCTGGGGCCTTATAGTTGGTATCAGAGGTCGGTTTAGATAACTTTAGGAGTTAGAATTTTATTAAATGATTATCCAAAAATATTTTTTATGGTCAAATTGAAATGATATAGCATTTGAAGAATACCATGTTGCTTCATCTAAGACATGTTTGTTCAGAATGGTTTTCCACAGAGGAAGCAGGGAAGCAGTGCTAGGAAGGCTTACAGAAGGAAATAACCTTCCGAATCAGCATCCTGAGATGGTCGGAATTGGAACTGAATAGTTTGTTGCAGTAATGGCACAGTTGACTCGAGCGGTAAATGGTGGTGGTATCCATGCACAAGGTCATCCAGATCAACCGTAGAAGAACATGTCAGTGGTGGAACATTTCATGATGCAACATCCCCCATCATTCAGAGGATCATCTGAACCTGTGCTAGCTGAAGGGTGGATGAAAGCACTGGAGAATATTTTCGATGTCCTGGGGTGTTCAGACAATCAAAAGGTTAGTCTTTCTATTTACCATTTGGAGGGTGAGGCAGATCAGTGGTGGTCGGTGGTTAGAAATATCAGGGATGATGATGAGATCGATGATCTTGACAGGGATGAATTCAAAGGTATGTTTCTAGAGAAGTATTTTCCTAAGGCTGTTCGACTTAGGATGGAAAAACAATTCTTTGAATTGAGGCTAGAGGAAGACTCAGTGGCTGCCTATGAAGAAAGGTTCACTTGATTGGAAAGGTATGCTCCAAATTTTATCTGAGACCTTGATAGTAAAATCAATCATTTTTACTCAGGATTAAAGCCAAAATATCAAAGGGCTTTAGCTTCTCATGAGTTGAAAAGTTATGAAAAGATTTTTCAATGTGCTGAGAAGCTGGAAATGGAGTTTGCTGATGATCAAGTGTTCTATAACAACCAACATAAGAAGAGACCAAGGTGGTAGGAGAAAGGAAAGAATTCTTCAAAAAAGTCTGATGGTAAGAAAACTAAGTTTCCAGTTTGTGATAAATGTGGTAAAAGGCATGCTGGGGAATGTCTTCTAAATTCTGGAAAGTGCTACTGATGTGGTAAGATGGGACATAAGGATCGTCATTTCACTGAAAAAGATCAAGGTGATGGTATGTCCAAATTTGATTTACAATTAGTGAAATGTTTTAAGTGCAATGAGATGGGTCACTATGCAAACGAGTATCCGACAAAGATCTTGAGTGATGGGAAGTAGTTAGATTACAAGTATAAAGGGGTGGTGAAATCCTTTTCAACTACTTCGGAAGATGTTGGGCCATTAAATGAAGTTGTATCAGGTACTTTGTTTGTTTTTTCAGATTATGTCAGTGTGTTGTTTGATTCGGGGTCTACACATTCTTTCATCTATGAAACCTTTTCTAGTAAAATGGGAATACCTTCTCAAGAAATGACTCCTGAACTAGTGGTAAAAACACATGGAGAAAATGTTGAGGCACAAAGAATTTATAAGAATCTTCCTATCCTTATCCGTGGAAAGAACCTACTTGCAAACCTAATTGTTCTACCTTTAGTAGAGTTTGATGTTATCCTGGGTATGGATTGGCTCTCTATTTACCATGCTAAGATTGACTCTAGAGATAAAGAAGTTTCTTTTCAAAAAGACTTTCAGTTTGTGTGCAAGAATGAACCCTTACTATTGATAACATATCAAGAGGCTGAGAAACTTGTAAAAGAAGGAAATGAATGTTACCTTACACATATTGTTGAAAACAAAGGAACTGTTCAGATTAATGATGTGCCAGTGGTAAATGAGTATCCTGATGTTTTTCCTGATGAGTTTCTTGGAATAATACCAGATCGGGAAGTTGAATTTGCTGTTGAATTAGTTCCTGATGCTAATCCAATTTCAAAACCCCCTTATCGAATGGATCAAATTGAACTTTTAGAGTTGAAGGAGAAATTGCAAGATTTATTAGAGAAAGGTTTCATTCGACCTAGAACATCACCATGGGGTGCTTCTTTTTTATTTGTTAAAAATAAAGATGGTTCAATGAGACTTTGAATTGATTATAGAGCCTTGAATAACATCACTGTTAAGAACAAATAACCTTTGCCTCATATCGATGATTTGTGTGATCAGCTCCAGGGAGCTCAGTATTTTTCAAAGATTGACCTAAGACCGGGGTACCATCAGTTGAAGGTAAAGGAAGTAAATGTTCTGAAGACTACATTTCGTACAAGATTTGGCCATTATGAATTTGTAGTAATGCCTTTTGGGCTAACCAATACACTTTCTGTATTCATGGACTTAATGAATAGAATTTTCCAGAGTTCTTGGATAAGTTTGTGGTGGCTTTCATTGATGATATTTTGGTGTTTTCTAAAAGTAAAGAGGAGTATGAAAGACATTTAAGGGTTATTTTGCAAACCTTAAAAGAAAAGAAATTGTATTGGAAATTCAGAAAGTATGAGTTTTGGTTGCCAAAAATTTCTTTCCTTGGTCACATTATTTCTAAATATGGGATATCTGTTGATCTGGTAAAAACAAAGGTTGTTGAAGAATGGCCAAGACCCACAAATGTAACTGAGATTTGTAGATTCCTTGGTTTGGCAGGTTATTACCGAAGGTTTGTTAGAAATTTTTCACGGTTATCTAGTCCAAGGACTAAGCTAACTCAGAAGGGTGTTAAGTTTATCTGGACAAAAGAATGTGATGATTGTTTTCAGGAATTGAAAAGAAGATTGGTGAATGCTCCAGTTTTGGCACTACCTTCCAGGAATGGTGAGTTTGTTATCTATAGTGATGCTTCATTGAAAGGACTTGGTTGTGTCCTAATACAGAATGATCAGGTAATTTCTTATGCTTCATGACAGTTGAAAACTCATGAGGTAAATTACCCTACACATGATTTGGAATTAGCTGCTGTAGTTTTTGCTTTAAAAATTAGGAGGCATCATTTTTATGGAGTAAAGTGTGAAATATATACCGATCACAAAAGTTTAAAGTATATATTCACTCAGAAAGAATTAAACATGAGACATAGGATATGGCTAGAATTAATCAAGTATTATGACTGTACAATTCATTACCATCCGGGAAAAGCAAATAAAGTGGCTGATGCTTTGAGTCGAAAAAGTAATGCTTCATTAGCAATGTTGCATTTGGAATGTGATCCTTTGGTTAAGGATTTTATGAACTTTGGAATAGAAGTTGTTGGTGCAGAATGTTCTTCTATTTTGTTTCAGGTATCAGTGAAATCTTCTCTATTAGAAAGAATCAAGCAAGCACAAAAGAAAGATAGTGAGTTGCAGAAAAAGGTAGAGTTGGTTCAGAAGGGTAAGTTTCCTGAATTCAACATTGATAATGATTGGGTTTTGAGATTTGGAAAGAGATTGTGTGTGCCATGTGATTCACAGTTGAAGAGAGAGTTGTTATGTAAAGCTCATAGTTCTCCGTTTTCAGTTTATCCTGGTAGTACTAAGATGTATAGAGATATGTGGGATTATTACTGGTGGGATGGAATGAAAAGAGAAATTGCTGATTTTACAATGAAGTGCTTGACATGTCAACAGGTTAAAGCAGAGTGACAGTTACCGAAAGGTATTCTTCAGCCTTTACCCGTACCAGAATGGAAATGGGAGAATATATCCATGGACTTTGTTGTGGGATTTCCGAAGACACCTCGAGGTAATAATGCAATCTGGGTTATTGTTGATCGCTTGACTAAATCTACTCATTTCCTTGCTATATGGGATACTTTTTCCCTAGATCAACTTTCCCATTTGTATCTTAAAGAGATAGTCAGGTTACATGGAGTTCCTCTCTCCATTGTATCTGATTGTGATCTCACATTTACTTCTAACTTTTGGAAAGGCCTTCAGAAGTCGTTGGGTACTGAATTAAATTTTAGTACAGCTTTTCATCCTCAATCAGATGGGCAATCAAAACGAACAATTCAGACATTCTAGGATATGCTACGTGCTTGTTCTATGGATTATCAGGTATGTTGGGACCAACATCTTTCTTTGGTTGAATTTTCATATAATAACAGTTTTCATTCTAGTATACAGATGACTCCATTTGAGGCATTATATGGGAAGCGGTGTTGAACTCCAACTTTTTGGGATGAAGTGGGTGAAAGGAAGCTGATGGGACCAGAATTGGTAGATGAGTTGGCAGAAAAATTTCAACTGATACAGAAACACATGAGAATAGATCAGAGCAGGTAGAAGAGTTATGCGGACAATAGGAGGAAGGATCTTTCTTTTGAGGTAGGTGATCATGTTTTTCTCCAAGTCTCACCATGGAAAAGTGTGATGCGATTTGGTAAGAAAGGAAAGCTGAGTCCAAGGTTCATTGGACCATATGAAATTCTAGAGAGAGTTGGATCAGTTTCTTACCGAGTATCTTTACCTCCGAGTTTATCTCAGGTACACAATGTTTTTCATGTTTTAATGTTAAGGATGTATATGCCAGATCTATCTCATGTTTTGAGTCCAGAGGTAGTTCAGCTGGAAGAGAACCTATCTTATGAGGACCAACTGGTAAATTTTCTTGACCATAGGGATCAAGTGTTACGTAATAAGGTGATTCATCTGGTAAATGTTTTGTGGGAAAATCACATGGTTGAAGAGGCAACATGGGAATCTGAAAATGCAATAAGGGATAAATACCCCCACTTATTCAATAAGTAAATAAATTACGGGGATGCAATTTTCTAAAGGGGGGAAGGATGTAACATACCAAGTAAGTAATGAATAATAGATATTTTTATCTATGTCTATTAATGAATTAGATAGTGTTTTAGAGGCTTAAAATGAGAATAAATCCAATCTTAAGCATGGAATACACTAATATTTTTAAAAGATTATTTTACTGCCTTTTGATGGAAAACCATTTTTAAATCTATATTTTGACAATTTTATAAGCTCTATTTGTCAAAATAAACTTATTATTTATGATTGGGACAATGAAATTTACATTGGATATTTTTTTTGGTTTTTTTCTGACAATGTTCATTTTTAATGAATAGTGAAAAATACTGCATTTTACATCAAAACTGCTTTTTAATATAATTTAATTATATGGTTATATTATATTTTTAATTGGTTTTAAAGTGTACATAGAATATATTTTTACCATTTAATCCAATAGTGGTCGTTGGAATTAATTTCACTTTGAAATTGGACTTAAAATAGTGTCAATCTTTTGATACTTATTGTTTCATAAAAACACGCTATTTGCTCTGACAGCGGGAATTAATTATTAAATTAATTAATGTAACTTATATGTTTTGAATTTTGTAAAATAGACATCATTTTTGAATTCCGAATATCAAATATATCTTAGGGTGAAGTTTTGTTATTTTTCTGAAAAACTTCAATTTTTGATGAATAGTGAAACCACTAAGTGGTACTTATAAAAACTGATTTTCCGTTTAAATGAAATTTTACCAACTCTGTGTTTTGAATTCAAAAAATACGACATACATGGTTTTCATTAAGAAGTAAAATGTGGTTCAATGGGATTAAAATAATTTTTTGGTGAATAGTAACTTTTAAGTATATTAATCGCGATTAGAGGTAATTAGTGTAATTTTAGGTAAGAATAATGTTTTAATAATATAAAATGACCTAGACACATGTCCTACCATTATTGGATGTGTCATGGCCGACCAATACAATCCATGGGTCAACTTGGGGACCCCATGGAGCCACTTTGGAAGGAAAATGACATTAATATCTTTTAATTTAATCTTAAAGTAAAAATGTCACAAACAAGAGTTATTTTACTAAAACAATTTTTACATGGAGTTATACAAGTCATAATTTTGACTATAAATAGTCATTGGAAAGATAAAAAGATTTTCTACATCATAGTATTTTTTTTATAATTTTTATATATTAAATAAATTAAATTATTTATGACACCATGATGATGCATCGATTACCACATTATTTAACTATTTAAATAAAATGAAAATATAATGTACAATATAAGAACTACACTTGTAAAAAACTTATTGTGTGTGTGTATTTCGAACCCTTATCACCTTATACTCGAAATTTATAATTTTGGGACCTTTTTTATCCGAAAATAATTTTATAACAAAGTATCTTTTCTTAACTTTCCAAGAGTGCCCCTCCTCTCGTCTTATAAAAGGACCCCACCTCTACCACCTTACCCACACTTCCAAAGCCTTTGGCTCGGCCAAACCCTGCCCATTTTGTCTCTCCAAATCCCTCTATAACTCTTATAAGCCTCACTTTGGGCATAAGTCTTCCCAAGGAAGCCTTTGATCTCAAACCAAAGGGAGTTACCCAATTTTAAGGTAATGTCTTCACTTGAGTCCTTTTGTTTTATTTTGCTTCTCCATCCCCCTAAACTCTTTTTATTAATTTCTTTTGTAAAAACTCCAGTATCTTCAATATACTAGGATGTTTTTATAATAAGGATTCTAGCTATACTTACACACACCTACATCTAATGGTTAAAGAACATACTGTTTCTGTGGATGGTGAATTTCTGCCTCACGAAATGATGATTGTTTAATATTCTTCTAACAACTTAAAAGGTGGCCATTAAGAAGTAACTATATTTATATATGATATATAATATGTTTATGTTTACCTTAAGCTTCTGTATTTTTCATTTATGGCATACCTTTATGGCTTCCATTATGGGTATACTTGATATCTTAATTTTAGGAAGTGCGGAATACCGCCCCCTCAAAGTGATTTGATTCGTTAATTCCATATGAGGTACGTATAAAGGATATATTTAATGATATTATATATGATACCATACTGGAATTAAAATACTATTATGTATCATTATGTTTTAATTCCATTAAATATGAAATAGAAATGGAAGTAGCGTTCATGCGTACGTACGGCTTACCGTCTCCATGAACGGTGCATTTCATTTCTTACCTCTAAATGTTTTGTAATATTATAAATGCATGAATGTACTGGATATATATGATATATATGATATCTAAATCATGAATACAATTATGGATATAATTGATATTTTACCACATGGACAACTTGTAATTATAAAGATTTTATTTTTGACTCAAGTACCAATGATCGTTAAAACGACCGTTATAAACTTAAATAATAACATAGCGTTCATGACATTGTAATAAGTGATATAAAAGGAATAATTAACTTGAAAAAGGTTCTTAAGCAAGTATAAATTAAATCAAGTTTATTATTCAGGAGATTAAAGAACGATCTATTCAAGTCGGACCTGAGGTAAGGGACTTCGTCTCAATCTCCATTCATTGAGGCATATTTTGTTTTATACAGAACCTTCTTTTATACGGTGTATAAACCCCTTTTACTTTTACATTTATCCAAAAGGAATCTTTTTTATATGAATCATTTTACTAAACTACAAAAGGGAATGTTTTTGTCATACGTAAGCGGCGAAAACAACTTCTCCGCCACCGTGACCACTATTTGAGTTTTGGCTTCCTCTACAAGCCATTCCTTTTTTTAAAAGAAAAATAAATACCATGTTTTACTTTTCTTTTATTTTGGTATTGAAAATGGTTTTCATAATGTTTTTATATCAATGTTTTGTATTTATATATTGTGATTTAAAGGTGGAAATGTTATGTTTCCTTTATGCATGTTTTATGTGATATGATTATGATGTGGTTCTTGGGAATTATTATGAAGATGGGTGGTCCTGTGATAAACTAAGGGCGGGTGAGCCCGATATAGATCTCCAATGCATTGGTTAACGCAAAGGGGTTAAACGTTAAGGTTTCTATGAAGATATTTAGGGAATATACTGTGATGGGTATTCCAAACGTAACCAAGAGGGTTACTCCCTACGTAAGAATGTTATGAATGCCTCAAGTTACCTTTATGTATTATGATTTATATTATTTATTCATGATTTTATGAGGTATGTTAAAGTTATTATGTTTTATGGGTAATGTATGATTTCATTCTTATGTATATATGTACTCATGATTCATTTCCATACTTTTTATAACCCTTACTGAGATTTTTATGCTCATCCCAAGTTTTTGAAATGTTTCTCACAGGTCAAGGGAAAGGTACATGATATGATGATAGTGTCAAGGAAGTGTCAAGAAAGAATCCATGTTTTATTTTAAATATGTTTCCGTTGATGGGAAAAATGAATACTATCTTTTATGTAACCACTTTGATTAAATGTGGAATGTAATGCATGTTTTATGATCTAATTCTCTAAAACTCTAAACCTGAAAAGATCCTCAATTTGTAATCTTGTAATAACTCAAGATTAAGTAAGGTTTAAGGCTGGGGCCTTATACGAATGGTTTAAGTGAGATCCTAAAAAAGTGTATCTCACACATTTTTGACTCTAAGTGGTTCATTTTTTCTCTTATGTTGAAATAACTCGGGATTTATCTTCCTTGAAGGTAGGAGAACCTCTTTAAAGTGTTTTGGAGTCAATCTAAAGGTTTTCCTTGGTGAATCGAAGCTGGATTCTTGAGGTATGTGATCGTTCTTGATCGGTGTTGTAGATCCACTTAGATCTACTTCTACTCTTCTCTTTATTTCATAGATATATGCCCATTAAGGGTAGATATAGCTGTATGGATTCCAAATATGATGATATTTAATCTTTATATTTGTAGGAGAATAGATCAAAGGTGGATTCTTGGAGAATCAAACTTGTTTTCTTGAGCTTTCTCCGTTCATTGGGGTTTTTGTGAAAACCATCGAGGGAGGATGATTCTTTATTTTCTCCACTTAATAGAATTAATTGGAATGATTTTAAATTGAATGTGTGGTGTTTAATTGACTGTGATTTGGTTTTTTAACACATGTTGGAAACCTTTTTGAGTGATGGTTGAGAAATCTAGAAAATTGGGTGTTCAAGTAAAGTGATTTTGCTCTTGATTTTAAAATATGGATTTTAAAAAGGGATTTTTTCTAGATTGTTGGAACATGAATTGGATTGGATGTTTTCAATAAAGGGTAAGGTCTTATTGTAATGAAATGTTTCTTTTAAATTGTTTTTTCTTTGGTTTTCAATAAAAGTTAAGTTTTATTGAAGTGATTTATTTTGAAAATGGAAGGATTTGGCATAAATGGTGTTGGTGTGAGTTATTGATTAATGAGCCCATATTAAAGGATGAGTACCATTGGGGTACAAGGGACATGACCCTAGATCAGGGGAATGTGTCATTAGGAAAAAAGGTAATTGGGCGAGTGAATTATCATGAGTATGGAACTGTTAAACGAATAATCCATTTTTGGGTGTGTTGTAAACTATGGAATGGGTATGCAAAATGATAAGAAGAATTAGGTTAAAAGATTTGATTAGTTTTTTTGGAAAAATATCTTGCTATAAATTGGTTTCATTTAGGTTTGTTTTCACTTGGTTGTAAATGGTTTTTAGAATTTGTTTATATTTGGTTATAAACTTTTTTGGTAAATTGTTTTATATAAAATATTTTATATAAATATGGATAACATTTCAATACTAGTGGAGTGATTAGGGAAGTAATTGGGTAAAAACTACTGAGTTTTATACTCACCCCTACTTTGACACTTTGGTGACTTTGTAGATTCTCTCTTCCGGGACAGGGACAAAGGTAATGTTTCACTCATGTTTAATGACACCTAATAATGTTTGGGTTTTTCGGTGATTGTGGAACTTAGAGGATCTAGATCATGGAGTCTTATAGTATCTTAAGAGTCTTTAGTTTTTTAACTATTGTGTACTTTGATACTTGTTTGGTCTTCCACTATTGTGCACTTTTCTATGGTTTTGAGATACATGAAGTTGTTTAGTTGTCTTTCTTGTTCATGAATCATTAGTGAAAGGTTTGGGTGTTGGTTTTTTGGGTTTATTTCTTAAAGGTTAAATCATCCCCCACATTTATTAAAAATCGTTCAGCATTTATTTCCAGCCTTTGGCATCTTGGGGATGTCTCTTAAGGCCAAGTACTGACTCATTATGCTTTCAAGAAAATGAGAATGAGTGAGTCATTACAAATGGTATTAGTCTAGTCCATCTTTAGTGGTACAAATCATATCATCTTTTTCGGTCCTTGCCTAACAAATATTCATCAGTGTTCTTGGTCTTGTAGTTCAAATTTAGTCTTGTATATCCTTTAGGCTGAAATCTTAAACATGATTAGGATTATCGGAACTTGAAATGTATAACATAAAAGGATTTAGCTAAGCCTTTTATGATGAGCTTAAATTTACTAGGGATTTGGGTACTTAAGTGTTTAAAGGCACTTTCATAAATTATGAATCTCATTGTCATGGGTTTAGCCAATGAGACGAGCATGACATGCATTGTAGAGAAATGAATTCACACTAGGAGTGAATACATCATTTCGAGGAATGATTTATGTTGTGAAAAAGTGTTTATTTTTGAAAAAGTATGAAATTGTTTTTCAAGTGAAAGATTTTGAAAAAGAGAATGCTTATGGTATTTTGAAAATGGTTTAATTTTCAAAAACATGTTGAGTTTTCTCAAAAATGGTTGAACATGGAAAAATGTTATTTTAGAAAACAATGTTGTGATAGTTGATGTGATATAATTGGAAATGATAAGCCATTAATTTCTAGAGAGTGAGATTAATGGAGTTTGTTGTTGGTTTAGAAAATGGAACCTGGTAGGCACCATCAAAACCAACCTGAATAAGCTACATAGAATTTGGTTGAACCTAAAACATGGGTGAACCAAGAGCTAGTTTAATGTATTTTACAACCTTTTCATGTTTTGGATATGGGGAACTAGAGGAATGGGCCATGAAATGTGGATCATACCATCCAGTTCATGAAGAAAAACCCACCTAACTTCTGAGGTGATTCTGAACCCAAGAATACGGAGGTGTGGTTGAGTAGGATGAATCATATCTTTGACATCATCGATACACTGGTAGAGCTAATGGTCAAGCTAGAAATGTATATGCTCAATGATCTTACATGACAGTGGTGGGATTTAGCAGTGTATGATAAATTGGATAATGGTCTTACATGGGAGGATTTTGAGGAATTGTTAAACAAAAAATTATATCCACACACGTTCAACATCCTAAAAATGATGGATTTTTTCAGCCTGAAACAAGATAGTCTCTCTATAATATATTATGTGGCTAAGTTCATGAATTTAGTGTGATTTTCACCAGAAGTTGTAGAAATTTAATCATTTAAGGCACACATCTTCAAATTAAGACTAAGGTAGGAGATTCGATCAAAGATTTCAATGCTCTGTATTATGGATTATACAGAGATGATGAATAGAGAGACTGTGGATGAACGTGATATCTCAAGATCTATGGGAGGAGGTATGAATATTCTTATAAGAAATGGTGGGAAATCAACCGCTGTGAATAAGTGGAAAAGGGACACCTATTTCCATGAAGGAAGTGGAAATCAGAACCAAATGGTTGGTTCAGTGAACCTTCATCTATGACCCCAAAGCAAAGAAGGTTGCTTTCAATTTGGTTCACTTGACCAGATAAAGAGAGAGTGTATGGAACAACCTAGAACATTCCATAAATGCAAAAATTTGGGTCATCTTCAGCTCTATTGTCATAGTGCTCCAAGGTCGGGTGCTTGGGACAAATCTCAAGTGTCGCAAGAATCGTATGATTTGACAGGAAAGGAGAACAGAATCAATATCGTCAGCAGAACCGAGATAGCCATGGTGATTATAGAAATACCATGACTCCTCAATTAGGGTAATCTCAGTAGGGCAACAAGGAGAGAAATATAGTGATGAAGAAATTGTATGAAGTTGAGAAGATGATTGTCGATGACCAGGATAGACCTTATATGGTGAGAGGTACGATTATTTTTAATTGTACCCTTATGAAAGTGTTGTTTGATACTGGGGTATCACATTACTTAATTGTGTCTTATAATTTTTATTTTCTATGTTTAAAGTTGGAAATGGCGCCTTCTATATTAAAACTGCACACTCCTCTCGGTGAAAGAGAATATTAAGACTTTGTGTGTATAGCGTGTGCTATAATTGTTGATGGATCTGAGCTAAAATGGGACTTATCGATGTTTTACATGGATGTCTATGATATAATCATAGGTATGGATTGGTTGAAAATGTTCATGGATCACATTAACTTTTATAGGATAATTTAGGTTTCCAGATTAAGGAAGACATCAAACATCTCTTCAGGGGAGAGAAGATGGAAAATAAAAGTGAAAAGTACTAGTTGAAACTAATGGTGGGAACAATATCTTATTAGTTGGTGGTGATGACTTTGGCATCAATGGATGAGATCAAGGTAAATAGTTTTCCAGCAGCTGTGGATCGCTTTAAAAATGTATTTCCCTAGAACTTCTTAGGTTTACCACCTATAAGGTAAGTGGAGTTTACGATTGATCTCCTTATGGGGACCAGTCATATTTCCCTTCCATCGTATAGGATGACACCAAAAAAGTTACAATAATTAAATGTGAAGTTAGAGGAGTTGGAAAGAAAGGGTTTTATTTGACCAAGTACATCATTGTGGGTAACACCAGTTTTTTTGTGAAGAAGGAATATGGAACACTTTGTCTAAGTGTTGATTATTGTAAGCTTAACCAAGTTACAATAAATAATAGATATCCACTTCCACGCATTAATAATATGTTTGATCAATTAAGGGAAGATCAATGGTTTTCTAAATTTGACCTGCGATCACGATATCAACAATTGTGTGTTCAAAAGGAAGATATTCCAAAGAAAAATTTTAGAAGCAGATATGGATACTATGAATATGTAGTCTTGCCTTTTGGACTGATGAATGCACCATAATTTTTCATGGATTTGATGTGTCAAATATTCCAGTGATATCTCGACTTATTTTTTGTAGTATTTGTGGACGACATCTTGGTGTATTCAAAGATGAGGACTAACCATGAGGAGAACCTAGAAATAGTGTTACAAATCTTGAGAGATCACTATTTGAATGATAAATTATCAAAGTGTGATTTTTGTATATAAGAAGTAAATTTCCTTGGCCATGTCATTTCTGAAAAAGGCATCTCTATTGATCCTAAAAAGATGGAAGTCATCATCTCGTGGTAACCGCAGAATAATGCCTTTAGGATATGAATTTTTCTTGGTCTAACGTGATACCACTAATGCTTTGTGCATGATTTATCATGACCAAATTCACCAATGATAGCTCTAACAAAGAATAATTCTCCATTTAGATGGATGGATGAATGCCATAAATCTTTCCAGGAACTAAAAATCTATCTTACATTGGAACCTATCTTAATTTTTCCAGAATTAGGATAGGGTTATGTGGTGTACTGTGATGCTTAGGGATGAGGGTTGGGATGTGTTATCATGCAAGGATACCACATGGTTGCTTATGGTTCAAGGCAGTTGAGAACATAGAAACACTATCTATTTGGTGAGAAATTCACTGTGTTCATGGACCAAAAAATCCTGAAACAAAATTTCTCCCAGCAAGATTTGAATCTAAGGCAAAGGAGATGAATGGAGTATCTCCAAATGTTTGACTCTGAATTGATGTATTCACCCAGAAAAGGGAATTTGGTGGAGGATGCATTGGGTAGAAAGTCATATGCTCACCTGGAAAAAGAATATTTAGATTAATGTTAGTTGATGTATGTTCTAACCATCATGTATATATAATTTGAAGATCGGGGTGATGATGCAGGTTTCTTTTCAGCTACACTTATTCCTGATTTGGTAAATATGGTCAAAGAGGCACAGACATATGATGCATAATGTCTGGTTATGAGTTCAAAACTCAATGGCGGGGAGACCATTAAAGGCTGGAAACTTGATGAGAGTTTAGTTTTGGGATTTAAAGATCAGTTGGTTGTACCAATGGATTGTAAGGAACAACTCTTTTAAGATTACAACCATTTGAGATGGGCTGTACAAACAGGTACACAAAAGATGTTTAAGGCATTAAAGTTGTAGTTTTGGTGGAGTGTCATGAAAAGGATGGTGGCCGAGTTTATCTTTCAGTGTTTTACTTGTCATCAAGTGAAAGTAGAGCATCAAAGACCTACAGGTATGTTGTAGTCTTTACCTATACCTGTGTAAAAATTAGAGCAGATAGTGATGGATTTTGTTACAGGTTTTCCAAGAATGGTCTGGAAACACTATTCGATTTGGGTGATAGCGGATCATCTTACCAAGTTGGCCCATTTTATCCCTATTCATGAAACTCATATGGTGGATGATCTATTAAAAATCTATATCTGAGAAGTGGTAAAGAGGCATGGAGTACCAATTTCAATAGTCTTCGATAGAGATCAGAGGTCACATCTCATTTCTTGAAATCCTTACAACAAGACCTTGGGTATAAGTTGACTATGAGCATGGGGTATCATCCACATATGGATGGGAAATCTGAGCAGACGATAAAAAAATTGGAAGACATGTTTCGGGCTTCTGTAATGGATTTTTGTGGCTCATGGGAGTAGAATATACCCTTAGCAGAGTTCTCATACAATAATATCTATCATGCCTCGATACACATGGCTCCATTTGAATCACTATATGGGAATCCTTGTCATTCTACACTATGCTGGGTGGAAACTGGTGAATCCTCATTAGTTGGGCCGAACCTTGTCCAGGAAACAATGGATAAGCTCCAATTGATTAGAAAGATGATGGTGACGGCTCAGAGTCATCAGAAATTTTATGCAGATCACTATTTAAGACCATTGCCATTAGTTGTGGGTGATCATGTCTTCTTGAGGATATCTCCAAGGCTTGGACATCATCATTTCAGGAATCATGGTAAGTTAGATCCTAGATACATTGACCCTTTAGAGATACTATAATGGGATGTAGAGGTGGAATATCGATTGACATTACCCCCAAGGTTCAGTTTGGTGCATAATGTGTTCCAAGTATCTCAGTTGAAAAAGTATCACCATAATCCTTACCATGTGGTCATATGGGATTACATTGACCTATATTTAGATGCTAGGTTGATATATATCTCACTGAGAATTGTGGATTGGTATGATAAATTATTGTGAGGAAAAAGCATCGGTCTAGTGTGGGTTTTATGGAAGCATGGTCAGATTCAGGAAGAGGCTTGGGAATGCGGGAAGGAGATGAAAGAGCAATGGCCAGAAGTCTTTCAGATGGGTGAGTGTTTTATACTTTCCAAGGATAAAAATAATAATGGTGGGGAGAATGTAGTACCCATGGTTTCTGGTATGTAACCCTTACTTGATGATTTTTATTGTTATAAAGTTTAAGGGTCATGGATGGTAGTGTTGGGAGAACATTGGATATGGTTTTGCGGAAAAATGGAAGTCGCACGAGTGGCGTACGATTTAACTAACTGTGAGGCCAATCCATGCATAGTGGTCCTCTTGAGGTAATATCTCTAGAAATATTTGAGCATGCTTAGGGAGACCATGCAGGGAATCCATGCGAGGTTCTAGCTAGGCAGTAGCTAATGCACTGTTAGCGCACATTTTTTCTAACTATGTGAACTAATCGTGCAGATGGTTTAAGTGAAATCCTAAAAATGTGGATCTCACATGTTTTGGACTCTAAGTGGCTAATTTTTTTCCTAAGTGTACATAACTCGTTATTTCTCCTCCTCGAAGGGAGGAGAAACTCTTCCAAGCATTTTGGAGTCAATCTGAAGGATTTCCTTAGTGAATTGAAGACGAATTCTTGAGGTATATGATCATTTTTCTTCGTTCTTGATCGGTTTCTTAGATCTACTAAGATTTCCTTCTACTATTCTCTTTATTTCTTATATCTATGCCCATTAAGGGAATATATAGTTGTTTAGATTCCAAATATGATGAGATTTTATCTTGATCTTTCTAGGAGAGGAGATCTAAGGCAGGTTCTTGGAGAATCAAACTGATTTTCTTGAGCATTCATCATTTTTTGGAGTTTTCATCAAAATCATCAAGCTAGGAGGATTATTTATCAACTCCACTTAGTTGAACTGATTGTAATGATTTAAAATTTAATTTGTGGTTTTGAATTTATTTTTATGTGGTTTTGGAACACATTTTGGAAACCTTTTTGAGTGTTGGTTGTGAAATTTGGAAAATTTGGTGTTTGGGTAAAGTGCAATTTCTCTTGATTTTAAAATATAGATTTTAAAAATTGAAATTTTCTAGATTTTTGGTGCATGAATAGTATTGGATGGTTTCAATAAAGGGTAAGGTTTTATTGAAATTAAATGTTTCTTTGAAATTGGTTATGCTTTGGTTTTCAATAAATGTTTAGTTTTATTGAAGTGGTTCATTTTGGAAATGGAATGATTTTTCATAAATTTTTTTGGTGTGATTTCATGATTAATGGTTCTTATTAAGGAAATAGAACCATTGGGGGACAAGGTATGTGACCTTGGATCGGGGGTGTGTGTCATTGGGACACAAGGTAATTGGACGAGAGACCGCTCATGAGTATGGAACTGTCAAACAAAGCATGAATGTGTGGGTGTGTTGTGAACTATGGAATGGGTATGCAAAATGATAAGAAGAATTGGTTTTATAGAATTGGTTATTTTTTTATTGAAAAATATCTTACTAGAAATTGGTTTCATTTATCTTTGTTTTCACTTGGTTGTGAAGTTGTTTATATTTTGTTATAAACTGTTTTGGTAAATTGTTTTATATAAATGCGGAAAAAATTTCTATCCTAGTGGTGTGAGTAAATAAGTCATTGGGAAAAACCTACTAAGTTTTATACTCACCCTATCCTCGTGATGTTTGGATTGTTCGGTGATTGTGGAGATTGAATCTTATGGATCATGGAGTTTTTTAGTCTCTTGAGAGTATTTAGCTGTTTATCCATTGTGTACTTTGATACTTGATTGGTCTCCCACTATTGTGCACTTTGAGATGGTTTTGAGATAAATGAATTTGTTTAGTTTTCTTTCTTGTTCATGCATCATTAGTGAAAGGTTTGGTTGTTGGTTTATTTCTTAAAGGGTAAAGCATCCCACACTTGTATTTAAAACCCTTAGATATTTATTTCTAGCCTTTGGCATATTGGGAATGTCTCTTAAGAACATGTAGTGACTCATTGTGCTCTCAGGCCAATGAGAATGAGCGGGTAATTACATTTATTTAATTGTATTATTCATATATATTTTAGCTATTGAGTTTACCAATTGACTTCATTTCTCAAGAATTAAGAGCATTTCCTTTTGGTCCCAATTCTTTGATTCATGAATGAAAATATTTAATAATAAAAGTGTATAAATTTGTTACAATAGATCTGGCGGTGACAATGTGAATACATGATAATGATGTTATATTAACTACTGTAACAGAATATTATGATAGTGCATCAGATAGTCATCCCAAATATGAAAATATGTATTATTATAGACTTGTTGAGAAAATATTGTTATTGGATTACTACTCTCAAGGTAAATCCACTATGATGAAATGTAAATGGATTGATTGATGGATGTGACATTGTACATTTATTAATGATTTTGGATTCATAGTTATTAAATTGTGTTGTTTTGTAGTAGATAATGAACCATACATTTTGACATCAATGAAAAAACAATTATTTTATGTGAAAGATCATATGGGACTAGATTACTATATCATTAATTAAGTAACGCCAAGACATATTTTTCATGATGTAGGGTAAAAAGTTGACTCCATTGATGCCCCATTGGTGCTGACCAAAATATTTCATTTTATCACTCAAATTGTCCAATAGTGAGAGTTGATGTTGAACCTAATGTAGTGATGGGTAATATAGATAAGTAACCATATATGTTCATAGTTCATTCAATTTACCTTGATGTGGGATTATTAGGTTGGTATTACTATAATTACTTTAATTTAGTTTCATTTGGTAATGATATGTATGTTTCTTTATTACTTGTTTTCATTGAAATTAATTAGATTTATTTCAATCTAGAAAGCTGGGTTTAAAATGGGTTTTAAAAAAATGTATAACTTATTTTTAAATTAATTTTACTAAAACATGTTATGAAGTTGTTTATTAATTCTTTGACTTCTACATTGTATTCATGATTTTTAAAAACCATTTCTAAAAATTTACATTTAATTATTATGAAGATTATTAATAATACTGTAGAAGTTAAAAGGAAATAATTATTCTATACTAATCAACAGATGCACAAGTGTGGGTTTCCTACTCTAATTCCCCTAGTTGTATAATAATTTTAATATTTTTCTTCTGAATTACATATAATGTCACGTTCATAACCATTATCAATTTTTTTAAGGATATACAACTGAACCATAGTTGACTCCTCCTCATCCTACCAGAATGGATCTGAGTGGTGATGATCCTAAACCTAGATGAAGAAACCGTTGTATAGGTTCCCACAACGACCCACCAACACAAAACCCATCTATCACACATTTCCATCCTCTTCTTAATCATCTAGGTATGTTCCTGACCATGTGTCCATCATCATTGCATTTATCATCTTCTTTCCATACCATGTCTATGCCGCCTCTAGGGTTTTTTCCACCTTTATAATTTCCACATCCTTTGATGTATCCCATACCTTAATAACCATATCCTATGATGTATATGCCACATCCATTTCCTCTTACCAATACATTATCTGATGATTCTATTCCATCAACATCCACTATAGTGAATGCATATCACCCAAAGATTGCATCATAATAGGAAAATCATTTTTAGAATATTGATATAGGAAATTCCAGAGATCCATCAGAGCCTATTGAGAAGCCTTCATCAGGTTTTTTATTATAAGTGTATCAAATTATATCACATCATTTTTTACTATTGTACCATGACTTAATTATTCTTTTCCCACTTTTATGTTTTTCTATGGGATCTTTTAGTAGGCGATGTGGGTGAACCCGCATGTAGGAAGCATGGAATCACCAAACACAAATAATGTTGGATAAAAATGAAGAAAATCACATGATAGGTAAAAATTTCCAAAAGTGTAGAAGCTTCATGTCTAATTTAGACAAGTAGAAAGATATCATTATTGTGAAACAAATCTTATGGAGACATTTTTGTAATGAAACCAAGGAAAAATCATTGGATAAGATATGGGTAAGAAAATTTGATTAATTTATATCTAAATTATTTTTGTATTTATATGAATTAATATGTTCATTACAGCATTGTTTTATCTTTACCAATGGTGAAGCTCCAAAGGTTATAAGGATGATGGATCTTGTGGAGTTCTTGTGAATATATAATCATGAGTGATATGTTTGTTGGAGGGGTATAGTTAGTTCTGATTTATAGGCTGTACCCACATTTACTGACTATCCAACAACACAATATATAAAAATGACAATATATTGGAAGGGTTATGTGTTAAGTTATTCCCAATAGTTAATGTTTTTCATATAAAATTTAATTCTTATTACTTTTATTGAATTATTTTTAGTATGCCTAAGGAAAAAACAAAAAGAAAAAATATTCAATGATGTATCTACACACATTGTGGAACACAACAATGCCCAATCATTAGAAGTACCAGGTACTTTAATATGAATAAAAATAATATCTAGACTTATGTTTTTACTTTTTTATCTTTTGATGTTGAAATTAAAGTTTTTCTGTCATTAATACTTTTAATATAAGGCTGATAATACCCCTTTTAAAATGGATGAATGTCTGAATGGACTAATGTCCTAATGGCTAAATGGCCTAATGACCTAATGATCTAACATACAAATGAAAAATTTTTCTAACAGCCTAATGTTCAATTGTCCTGACATCCCAAAACTAATTGACCTAACGGCCTAAATTCCACTTGGACAAACAACCTAATGTAAAATTACCCAATTGTCCTAATGGACTAACGACGAATTATGCAATTGGACTAACAACCTAATGGAAAATTGGCCTACCAGATTAATGTCCAAGTGGCCTATTGAACTAAGGGATCAATTGGCCTAACGATCTAATGGTCAATTGGCATAACGTTGTCATAGACAATTGGAGTAACGGGATACCAGCCAATTGGACTAACAACCTAATAGACTAATGGACTAAAGGCCTAATGCCCAATTTTCATAATGACATAATGAAAAATTATTCTATAGACATAACAACCAATTGGAAAATTGATCTAATGGACTAACAGACTAATGGCGTAATTGACTAATGGCCACATAGCCTAATTGGAACAATGGTCAATTGTCCTAACATCATAATGGAAAATTGAACAACTGGACAAACAACCTAATGGGTAATTGGTCAATTGACCTAAGAGCCTAAGGGAAAATTATCTCATTGACCTAATGCGCTAATGGCCAATTGTCCAGTTGGGATAATGGCCTAACATACTAATGGAAAATTTTCCTAATGACCTAATGTTCAATTGACCTAACAACCTATTTTCCTAACGGCCTAATGGACTAACAACCAATTTTACTAATTGCCTAATGTCCTATTGAAAAATTGGAAGAAAAACCTAATGGTCTGATGGAGAATTTGACAAATGACCTATTGAAAAATTGTCCAATTAGACTAACAGACTAATGGCCAATAGGACAACTGAACTAAAGGCCAAACGAACAATTGAATTGAAGGTCTGATGGCCAGTTGACCTAACAGATGAACAACCAATTATCCTAACGACCTAATGGCCTAATGGACTAAAGGAATAATATCCAATAGGATTAAAGGCCTAATGGGATAATGGCATAATGGACTAATGTTATAATGGAATAATTGAACAGTTGGACTAAGTTACTAATAAAAAGTTTTCCAAATCGACCAATGGACAATTATCCAATTGGACAATTTGACCAAGGGCCTAACAGACAATTGAAAAATTGGCCTAATGGCCTAATGACCAATTGGGAAATTTGGATAAGGGATCAATGGCTAATTGGACAATTGTTCTGAGAGCCTAACATCCAATATTACAATTGGTATAATGGCCAAATGGTCAATTAGCCTAACAACCTAATGGTCAATTGGCCTAATGTCCTTATTGGAGTTGGTTCCCTAGAACCAACTTCTATGTACTTTATCTTAATTTGTATTCTTACTTTTTAATATTAATAAAATTCCTATCACGTCATGATTTTTCTTTAGCATAACATTGAATCAGATAATATCCCAAGACTTGTAGTTTCATTAAAATATCATAGTAGTTCCCCAGTATGATGAGAACTCAGATGTGATATGATACTATTATCAAATATATGTTCTATAGTTCAATGATATCATTTGAGAGACATAAATGATACAGGATATCAGGGGTGGAGAATAATATGAATTTGAGGCATCATCCTAGGGTGTATTCCCATTGTAATATCCATAGTAGGATATTATGAGAACAAGACCCACCAGTAGGAAATCCACCTTCATATGTATCATTGGATGTTTCTATCAGAGAATATATATATTGGTCCTTAGACTTTGTGAATATTATTAATGGGTATTATGAATCGTGTAATTTAAAGTTTTCATGAAAATCAGAATGATAGATGATCGCGGTGAGGTATGTTATATAGGGTGCATCATGGGTAATATTGCACTAATCAATAATGAGAGAAAATATTTATCCCTTGTTTTCTTTAATAGAAGTTTATTTCATAGGACCATGGATATAAATTATGTAGCCTAAATTAATCAATGTCGATGGGGTTCTATAAGAAAGTTCAATTTACATGATGTCCAAAAAAAGAGGCATCGAACACATAGGTTGATGGCACCTTCATGCAACCTACTTGATTAGAGATATCAGGATAAAGGGATAATATTACACAATAATAATTAAAATGAGGTATTATGTCATTGTGATATAAAAGTTTTTCTCTACGTGTCCCTTGGTGGGTTGTTAGATACAAACCTTGGACATTAGGATGCTTAACCTAATGCAACTGAGAAAGAAGCCTAGTGGGTCACACACTAAGTGTATCCAGAATCTTAGTTAAATTACAATAATATTATTTATTGTTTAAAATGTTGATTAAATACTATTCTCGGATGTGGTTTATTAATTATTGATTTTTTATTGATCGTATATATTATGTCACCAGTCTTTCAAGACAATATAATGTGAGAAAAATATTAAATAAATATTAATTTTCTATTTAGTGAATATAAAAATTATTTATTTATTGGATAATTATGTATTGATGAATATTTATAAATAAATAGTCATTATTAAAGGGCCGATAAATATTATGGAGGAATGGAGGACCGGGTTTAATGGTCCAGTTAAAATTAATAAGTATTGAATATTATTTTATTAAAAAATATTAAATTTAATTCTCAAGTTAAGAGGATGTCAAGAAATAAATATAATATTATTATTATTTAACATGGTGTTTTTAGGTGATTAAATAAACAATAAAGGGAACTTGTGAAATTATTTATTTCTATCCCTAACAATATATAAACCTAATTATATTATTTTCTATTCGAGCCAATTAGTTTGTTTTGGTTGTGAATAAAGAATTTAGAGAATCCTCTCAAGACCTAGAAATCTCCCTTTTATAAGAACACTCTCAATAATGAATAGTGATCATCCTCCAACCCCACTCTCAAGTGAAGAGTGATCAATGAAAGTTATTTGGAAGCAGTTTTCAAGGCGATCAAAGGTGGATGATGAAAACAATTGGATCTATCATTCTAGCACCTGGAGATTCATACAGTTATGTTTTGATATTTTTGGAACACATGAGGATCACCGCTAGATTAAATTTTCTCTTGTATCCTCCAATGAAATTATGGTATTATTCAGCTCTATTTTCAGATGCATCAACTAAGAAATAATTCCAACAAGATAATTCTTTATTTAATTATATCAATTACAAATAATATGTGACAATACTTTATATGGTTCTAGAATCATACCCATTAGATATTTTATTTGATTCAATTCCATAGATCATGACGTTTATCATTGTGTAAATATTATATTGATCATAAATCATGATAAAAAGAAAAGTTTCACACAATCAATTTCATGATTACATTGCACATCGAACCTACAAGTGTTATCTGAATGGTCACATAATTATTTATAATTATTTAAAGATAATTTATGATTTATAAATTTTTCATCTAATTTTAAATTCAAGTTTAATAATTCTTTTAATCCAATTTTTGAGATCTTCTTTTTTCTACTTCATTTATAAAAGATCTAATCAAAACGATTAATTTTA
The DNA here is from genome assembly GCA_963277665.1 of Viscum album. Lineage (NCBI taxonomy): Eukaryota > Viridiplantae > Streptophyta > Magnoliopsida > Santalales > Viscaceae > Viscum > Viscum album. Next base: position 46,321,864 of record OY728143.1, on the reverse strand, counting down.
TGAACAAAATAAAATCGAAGATATCTTCTGGAGGTGCCATGGATTCTAGTCGAATAACATAGGAGTACACATAATGTACTAGGATTATTATGCTGTGTACTTGTGTTCAATTAATTAGGAATTAATTTGAAAATTAATTCATACCATGTAAATTGATGAAATGTTGTGAATTTATTTATTACATCGCATGTTGATCGGGCCAGCCTGGCACACAGTCAATGGGAGTAAATGTCGTGTAACCCAAGTACATAGTGTGTTGTCTATTTGAGTCAAGATGGGCCATGTATTAGTATACATGGCCTACCTGACTGGTGACCATTTAACTCAGAGACCACACAACATGTAGTCTCTTTTACATGTCATGTACTCCAAAATTTTAAAGGCACGATTTACACACCGAGCCCTTATGCGTGTGCCTCAGATAGATGGTGAGATATCTAAATGCCTTGTATCTCACTTTATGTGTCGTGTACTTAATCCAAATTTCATAGATTTTTTTATTATACTATGTAAATATTATAGACATGTTCTTGAATGAGGTCATTAAGTTGACAGAACATGCCATGTGATGGGTTTTAGTATATATATATATAAATGTTTAATTAATATCTATGTAATGTTTAGATCTACATATCTTGTATGATTCAAATTATATTTGTAACTCAATATGAATAAAATATTGACATGTTATAGAATAATCATGTAATTCATGTAATCATTACATTGATACTACTTGTCATGAATGTACATGATAAGTCGTTTGTTATATACATGAAAAAAAATAAACTCTAAATTATTACAATACATGTTGGGGAGATTTGAATGGGTATTCACCATGTTTCTTCCAATGTAAATTTATGCACATAGTTAATTTTAAATAAATTTATTTAATTTGTTTAAAATTCTAATGGATGAGAATATCAGTGATATTCAGATGTGAATTTAGATAAAAAAATGGTTAATTAAAGATGATAATTAATTTATTTGAGAATGACTTATATTAAATAATTATTATTAATAATTTAATGATATTTTTATTAAATGTGTAATTTTCTACATGCATTTGGATTATCTTGAGCATTGAAAAAACATTTTTATGTGATTGCTTTCATTTAATTTATTTTAAAATTAAATTGTTGGACAATGTGCCTTCTCTATAATTATGTAAGGTCCTATGTTCCCATAGTTTCTTTTATTTAAAACCATTTTCCATCACCTGTGAGTGACTAAAAGAATATGTAATGGATAGATCTCCCATTAAATTATAGGCCATTCAATTTTGAAGCTAAGGTCAAACCAATCCAAGAGAGATACATAGGTGGACAAGATGAAAGTTGTAACATGAACCATAACTAGTTCAAGGAGTTTATCCCCTAGGTCAATAGTTTGTTTATTGATCATTTGATAAACTAACCATTAGTAAAATATCTTGATTATAAGACTTTATTGTTTTATTTTTTTGTCAATTTCCATGGTTATTTCATTATGGATGTTTTGTCACGATCGCATAAATTAATGAAATCAACAAGTTTGTAAGACTGAACTAAAATAAATTAGATTGTGAGGAAAAATTATCTAACACATGGTTAATCACTTAAGTAAATCCACTTAATATTAAAAATCATGTAATAAAGATAATAATTGGCAATTTATGCAAAAATGGATAAAATCCCTCAATTATATACATTAAGACAGTATACCCTTCCACTACTTCAGTTAAAATCGAAATAAAGTTTGATGTGCCCAACCATCCAATGTTGGGGTGATTTCAGTTATTGTGGAATTCTAACTTGATGTTTTGGGTTGACATAACTTATTTCACATTAAGTTTTGACTGCCAAAGAAGATAATTGTGTAACTAAGAGGCAAGGGTTGAGGAAATACAATTTAATCATTTTAGGATTGTGGAGTCCACTCAACAGATTAAAGAACTGTGAGTTAATGTAGTTGGAGTTTTGAATGCCTACCTAAAACTATTCTAGTTTCTTGAAAAACCAAAATTAGGGTAATGAGAAGGGGAATATATATCCTTGGAACTATAATGTCTATGAAATATGATATTTTGAAATCAATAGATAGGGTTATTGTGTTTTGATAAAATAATGGGAGAATAATAAATATAATATTTATTTATTTGTCTAAATTTTATCAGAGAAAGTACTAAAATTATGATCATATTATTTTTAGAAACAAGATTAAAATTAATTCAACATATCGCCTTGATCCACACTTGAAAAGGGTAACCTTCACACCAACACAAATTTCCAAGAGTGTCAAAGGTGTTTATGAGTTATACTTCTCCATGAAAGAAAATTGTATGTGTTGGAAGAACCTATTCCTGATGCGCATGGTAATGAGTCAAGTGATAAAGAGTTATCTCTCTATGAGAAACAAATGAATGATTCAACATATTTTTAATATTTCATGATATCATCCAAGACCAATGATATTTTGAAGCAACATTAGGACATGGATGCATATAGCATGAGATGTATGAGACCTCCAAGGATTTTTTACAACTAATTTTGGAGTGTCTATGCCAGCTAGGCCTCATGTATTCAATATTTTTGGCTACATTAAACACTTAGAAATATTAGGTACTAAATTTATGGATGAGTTTCATTTCAATCTCATACTTTTATCACTGTTAAAGACCTTATCCAATTTTATTTTCAATTATGACATGAGTAATAATGAGAAGAGTGTTTTATAACTTCTTAATTTTATTCTCCATATAGATAAGGACATGGGTATTTATAAACCCACTGTCCTTATGGTGAATAATAAAGGAAATTATAATGAAAAGGGGTCCATGACTCCTTATATGTATAAAGTTATAGAGCACCATCCTTCCAAGAAGAGGAATATCCAAAGGCAGGGCAACAAAAAGGTGACAGTATGTTTTTTATGTGGCATGCAAGGCCACTAGAAGAGGAATTATACCTAGAAGAAAGTGTAAGCTAAAGGTGCATTCATTATCATGTGTAATATTTCATTATATACACATTGGGTTTTAGATATAGCTTTTAGTGATCACATCTATATCCAAAAATAGGAACAAAGTACATTTCAAAATATTTATAGAGGAGAGGTGAATCTGTGATATTCCAGTAGTGAGAGACTGGATTCTATAACCATTGGTTAATACCACATTTCATTGACATATAAAAGGATTTTGGTTTTATAATATTGTTATTATATACCTACAATTAATAAGAACATAATTTCTATATCATGCATCGATTCAGATGGGTTTATTTTCATGTTTGGAAATAAAAGTTTCTTCTTTTACAAAGAAAACATATGTTTTGGTATGGAACATTTAAATAATGGTATTTATGTATTAAATTATAAAACATAAGTAATTTAAATTGATAATAAATCAGGTTCACATGAATCATATAACAAACAACTATGTAATCACCACCTTGGTCATATAAATGAGAAGCATTTGAAAAATCTCTATCAAGATGGTTATTTAGAATGTTATAAACTAAAAACACTTTAAATATATCACACTTGTTTACAAGGAAAAATTACCAAGACACCATTTAGTAGATAGGTTTAAAGGACCACAAAACTTATAGGATTGGTAGACATGGATGTGTGTGGACAATTTCTAGTAGAATTTGGAGGTGGATATTATTACTTCATAACTTTTACTAATGAATTGAGTAGATATAGATATATATAATTGATTGGGTATAAGTCATTTTCCATTGAGAAATTAAAATAATTAAATAATTAATTTGAGAATAAACATGGAAATAATATAAATAAGCTTCAATTGGAATGGGGGGGGGGGGTGAATATCTTAACCAAGAGTTTATCAACTTTCTATAGGATTTTAGGATTCTATCTCAACTCACTCCACCTTACACACCACATTGTAATGGTGCTAGTGAAAGGAGGAACCATACCTTGTTTTACATGTTAAGGTCATTAATGAGTCATGTAGATCTTTTATTATCTATTAGGGGAAATACATCACAAACTAAAACATACACATTAAACCTGGTACAAATATAGCATAAAATGGAATTCTCTTCGAGCTATTGAGTATAAAGAAACCAATTTTTATGCAAGTACATATATAGTTTTGTGTGGAATTTTTTATTGATTTCTCAGGAAAAAAAGCTAGAAAATCCAGGGAAAAAGTGTATCTTTATATGGAATCCCAAGGAAATAAAGGGATACTACCTATACAATCACTCATACAAGAATGTGGCTATCATCAGACAAGCTATCTTTCCTAAAATGGTGAACATACAGAAAACGGATTGTGGGATAAATATTGACTTTTATGAAGTTGATGCTCAAGATACACACGAGATATTAATGGAACATATTCCATAGGTCCCCATAGAAGAAGTAGTTCTTGAAACACAAGGACTATGTATGAGCATAAGAGAGGTAAGAGAACCAGAGAGATATGTTTTTCTAGTCATCAAAGATGGAGACTCATAATTTTTTAAAAATGATGAACCTATCTCCTATAGGAAGATTTTAGAGAGGTAAGAAGATGTAAAATGTAAAGCAACCATGAATTTAGGAATGGATTCCATGTATCAGAATCAATTTTTGGTTATGGTCGATTCACTAGTTGATGTAAAGTACATAAGATTCAAATGGGTATTTGATAAAAAACTATTTTATTGAATATTTTATTGATAATAAATTATATAATTTCCTCAAATTGTGTTAAATATGTTTAATTAGAAAGTATTTGGGATTAGATCATTCATTTGAATATTTGATGAAAATTCCATTTTTACCCTTTATAGTTCACTGTAGTATTTCGAAGCTAAATATTTTTATATTTATTATTTAAATTTGAAATTTTGTAAACGGGTTCCTGACATAATAATATACAACTTTTATTCAGGACACTAAATCTAAAGAGTGCATTTGGTTGTTGAAAATGGGCCATGAAGCCGAAGTTGGGATGGACTCTCCACAATGGAGAAGATTCTGTATTTCGGCCATAACTCCTTCATATGGGCCTGGATTAAGCCCAAATATTGAGAGGAGATATAGGACCTATATAATCACATTTTAGCCTTCTGTAAGGCCGGACAATTAACTCGTTTTGGTGGTCAAATGGGTGGTTAAAGTTGGAACAAAATATTTTTCCGAGATTCCCCATTCACACTTAAAACCACTTTGAACCTAACCTCCGCAACACTCTATAAATTGGTTTTTTTATCATTTGGTGGTGTGGGGAAGATCTTTTCTAAGTTATGGGAAGATGAGAAGTGGATACACTCTAATTATCCAACAATTTCAATAAGGGTAGCTCTTGAAGCAAGGATCCCTTCGACGAAGCCTTCTTCTTCTCCTTCATGTTGTAATGATTTTGTTTGTGTAATAAACTTATTTGTTCTTATTTTATTTCTTCTCTTTTCTTATGTTTTGTTTAAATTTATTCTTCTCTTAATATTCATATTTGAGATGGAATTCTTGAGTAGAAGCGTTATTGGTTTATACCCATTATAAACCTTTGCACATGTAAAATGCTTCTACGATGATTACGCCACCCATGGAAGAGTAGTCTTTTAGTAATCGATCTATCTTCTACCCTCTTCATTTAATTATTTTGAATCAATGAGATACTTCAATTCACATAATATGATCCATGAATTGTGTTTTTAAATTACAAGAAACTAAGCAAGCAATTGAACAATTAACACAAAAACACGCGAGGTCAGGATTTTGTGTAAATTGTGAGAGCGTAATCTTAATCGGTAATACAAGACCACACGGAATAAATTTGTAGAGTTCAAATATAATCCATTAACACAATTAATCCTCATTTATAGAATGGATATGTGATCTAATTAACCACTGACCATAAGCTATCCTTTGAACAACAATCAAAGCAGGGTGCTGCGATTGCGTGTTCCAAAGCTAGCCTAGGGTTTAAGTAATTTCATCTTTGTGGTTAAGTTAACTCTCTTAGGGTTTGAGGGATAACAAATTAGGGGATAATAATTAAGTGGATATGATTAATAAGTGAATGAAGAGGTAGATTTAGATCGATTATGCCTTTTAAAATAGATTTCTAAACAAACATCTTCTTGTTGTGTCATTTTAATCGAAATTCATTTCAAAACAAAAAACAAAAAAAATATACAATCTTCTTCCAGCAAACTTCTTCTAGATTCATAAACTATAAAAAATCCCCAATACTTTAAAGTAGTGTTTTTATTTTATTCTCTTTTATTTTATTTTTAGAATACCTTTAATAAGTTGTTAAATTCACTTCCACCTTTGAGAGACGGCCTTGGTCAGCCACTCTGCTGCACCTAAGTACCCCAAAATCACATTAATCATTTGAGGGCACCCACGACAGTACTCTTTCAAATTGGCGCCATTTCTGGGGAGGCAAGTAATTATTTCAACCAATTAGAGGTATTTATTTTATATTACATTTTATTCTCTTCCTCTCTTCTTTCTTCCTTCTTTACCCAATCAGAATTTTCTTCTTCTTCTTTTATTTTCTTCTACTTATTTTTGGACCATCAACTCAAACATCTCATTTTTATTTTACTATGGTACACTTTCTTTCTTTTCATTTTTATTTTATTTATGACACAAACTAATCCCGAAGATCTCTTAGATCTTGACCCTAAGATTGAACGCAGCCTTAGGGAACGAATCAGAAATTCTCAGTCTACGGGAAGTTTCAATATTCAAATAGTTGGTGAATTCCTCTCTTCTGGAAACATTGAAATTGGAAGAAATTCAAATTCAAACATAAAAGAGGAACCAATGGCTGGAAATAATGGAAATGAACTTAATAGAACCATTCGAGAATTGGCTGCACCTGATATTAACTATCAACCAAATTGTATTGCATACCCAAATCTCGAATCGGACTTTGAATTGAAATCTGGATTAATTCACCTTCTTCCAAAGTTTCATGGCTTATCTGGTGAGGATCCCAACAAAAACCTTAAGGAATTTAATGTGGTTTTCTCAACTTTAAAACCAAGAAATGTTTCTGAAGATCAAATTAAATTAAGAGAATTCCCATTATCACTTGATGGAGCTGCAAAAGATTGGATGTATTATTTGCAACCTGAAGATGTAACATGTTGGAATGATTTGAAACATCTTTTCTTGCAAAGATTTTTTCCAGCATCAAGTAAAACATCCATTTGAAAGGAGATATCGGGGGTCAAGCAAGCACAAGGGGAGTCAATTTATGAGTATTGGGAGCGATTCAAGAATTTGTGTGCAAGCTGCCCACATCACCAAATCAGTGAGAAATTACTCATTCAGTACTTTTATGAAGGACTCACACCTATGGAGAGAAGCATGGTGGATGATGCAGCTAGAGGAGCATTGTTGGACAAGACACCAGTTGCTGCACGAGCATTGATCGACAAAATGGCCCAAAACTCCCAACAATTTGGTGATAGAGGTACACCACATGTCAGGGGAGTACATCAGGTAAGTCCTTCTCTTGAGAGTCATTTTATTGATACCAAGTTAGAAGAATTGAAAAATATGGTGAGGAAAAATGATTTGGCACAAAAGACATCTCTACCCCCTCCTTCAAGGCCTTGTGGCATTTGCACTAAGACAAGACACCCAACTGACTATTTCCCACAACTACAAGAGATAGAGGATTGCGCAACAATATTCCCAGGGAGACCATTTCAGTAGAAAAAACAACCATATCCCCAAAAGAAGTTTGATTCATTTTCTCCAACATACAACCAAGGGTGGAAAGATCAATCAGACATGAGGTATGGATCTGGACAACAACAAAGGCCCCCTTTTCAACAAAACTTTCAGCAGCCTCCGCCTTACCAGCAGGGTTTCCAACAACCCCAAAGGAGATTCGAAGCTCAAACATCAACGAGTCAGCAACAAGGGATCTACAACACAAGGTAGACTCTAACACTGATGATCTTTGGAAAAAAATTGTTCTTAATCAACATAATGAGCTAAAGAGTCAAGGTTCGGAGCTGAGGGAGTTAAAGACTCAAATGAGCCAGATTGCCACCGCCCTCCATGAACTTGTAAGTAAGAATTCCGGAAATCTACCTTCCCAACCCACTCCAAATCCATAGGGGAATGATAGTTCCATCACATTGAGAAGTGGGAAGCAAATGAACGATAAATCTGTACCTACCATTCCACCAGGATTCACCTCAACTCCATAGAAGCCGCATTCCATACCAACTGATGAGAAATCCAAGGAGAAAGATAAAGGTAAGAAAAATATTGTTGATTTTCCTCCTAAACCCCTTCCTTTTCCCAAAAGGTTTGTTCAAACCAAGAAGATGGCTGAAGAAGCAATGCAAAAGGAGGTTTTGGATACATTCAAGCGTGTGGAGATCAACATTCCTCTACTTGAAGCCATTAAGAAAATCCCAAGGTATGCCGAATTCTTAAAAGAACTCTGCACCAATCAAAGAGGGCTCAAGGGAAATGAGAGGATCAATCTTGGAAGGAATGTGTCAACACTCATTACACCAACTCTAGCAATGCTGACAAAGTGCAAGGATTCAGGGACATTCACCATCCCATGTACCATAGGGGAGTTTCACTTCTCTGATGCACTTTGTGATTTAGGAGCTTCAATAAATGTGATGCCTCACTCTGTATTCTCTTCTTTACAGGTCGGTGAGTTGAAGCCGACGAGAGTAGTGGTGCAGTTGTCAAATAGAGCTACGACATATCCAGCAAGAGTTCTTGAGGATGTACTTGTCCGGGTAAGAGACATGATATTTCCAGTGTATTTCTATGTTCTTAACATGGAGGATGATCAGGTAAGTTCTCATGCCCCCATCATCTTAGGTAGGACCTTCCTCAAAACTAAAAAAACTATCATAAATGTCAATGAGGGTACACTTTACATGGGATTTGGGGATGAAGTTGTGATATTTAATGTTATGGATTCCATGAAGTACCCCTTAGAGGACCATTCTACTTTTGTTATCTCCCATTTTGAACCACCAAGTAAAAACACCATGGAATTGGATTATCCTACGCTTAGGTAGATTATGAGTATTGGTTCTAGTTTGATGTCTAAGATTACTTCTACACCCATTTTTAATGAACAAGACTCTCTAAGATTTGATTTTGAAATGGAATCATATTATGATTTTGATCATGTGAACTCTGATTATGACATGGATATAGGGTATTCTGATGGATTTGATGCTTTATTCTCTAATTTTGATGATGTATATTTTGATACTGATGCTCTTTGTGCACATATTTCGGTTCCTTCAATGTCTCCATCCATACTACACGCTCCTTCATTAGAACTCAAGCCACTGCCACCAAATCTTAAATACTCATACTTGTTGAGTGGTGAGAGATTACCTGTTATCATTGCTAACAATATCCATTTTGAACATGAAGAAAAGCTTTTGAATATTTTGAGGGAGAACATCAGGGCGATTAGGTGGACCTTGGCTGACATATCAGGTATTAGCCCCTCCATTTGCATGCATAGGATTCTCTTGGAGGATGGGGCTAAACCGGTGAGACAGCCACAAAAGAGACTCAATCCCACCCTCCTGGAAGTTGTTAAAAAAGAAGTTGAGAAATTTCTCGAGGCAGGTATAATCTTTCCCATTTCAAATTCTCAGTGGGTAAGTCCAATTCAGGTTGTGCCTAAGAAGAGTGGTGTTACTGTTGTTAAAAATGAGAAAGATGAGTTAGTTCCAATGAGGGTGAAAAAGAGTTGGCGTGTGTGTATTGATTATAGGAAACTAAATCATTCCACTCGCAAGGACCATTTCCCCCTCCCGTTTATTGATCAGATGCTTGAGAGACTAGCTGGGAAGACACACTATTGTTTCTTTGATGAATTTTCTGGATATTTTCAGGTTTCTATAGCTCCGGAGGACCAGGAGAAGATGAAATTCACCTACCCATTCGGTACCTTTGCTTATCGAAGGATGCCATTTGGACTTTGCAATGCCCCAGGTACCTTCCAGAGATGCATGGTGAGTATTTTTTCTGATTTTATTGAGACTTGCATGAAGGTATTTATGGATGATTTTACAGTGTATGGGTCTTCATTTGATGAATGTATAAGTAGTTTGGGAAAGGTGTTGAATCGTTTTATTGATAAGAATCTGGTCCTGAACTTTGAAAAGTGTCATTTTATGGTAGAGCATGGCATTGTCTTAGGGCATGTAGTGTCAAAACATGGGATAAAGGTTGATAGATCTAAGGTAGAAATTATTTCATACTTACCCTATCCTTCATGTGTGCATGATGTTAGATCTTTCCTAGGGAATGCAGGATTTTATCGGTGCTTCATCAAAGATTTTAGTAAGATCGCTCTTCCTATGTCACAATTACTTCAAAAATATTCTGATTTTGTGTTTGAAGATTCTTGTAGGACTTCCTTTGATGAGCTAAATAAGTGTCTGAACACTCCACCTATCCTACAGCCCCCACGGTGGGAGATTCCTTTTGAGATTATGTGTGACGCCTCCAACTTCACGGTTGGAGCGGTCTTATCTCAGAGGGTGGAGGGACGTTCACATGTGATCGCCTATGCATCAAGGACACTGGATTCAGACCAATCAAATTACACAACCACCAAAAAGGAGTTTCTTGCTGTCATATTTGCTTTAGATAAATTCCGTTCATATTTATTGGGCTCTAAATTAGTTGTTTTTTCTGACCATGCAACTTTTAGGTACCTCCTAAAGAATCCAGATGCAAAGACATGACTTATCCATTGGATGATCCTTCTTCAGGAATTTTATATTGAGATAAAGGAAAAGAAGGGATCAGAGAATTTTGTGGCAGACCACATGAGTAGGCTTACTCACACACTAGAGGATGACACCTTGGACCAGGTTCCACTTCGGGACACTTTCCTCGATGAGCATCTCTATACCATCTCAGGTACGCATCCTTGGTATGCTGATTTAGTTAATTAAATTTTTCCTCTGGAATCCCAGCAAATTTAAAGAAGCATCAAGTCCAAAAATGAAAAAGTGAGTCTAGGTATTATGTGTGGGATGATCCTTACCTCTGGTGCATGTGTAGTGACCAAGTCATTAGGAGGTGTGTTCCCGATCATGAGTTTGAGTCTGTTTTGCATTTCTGTCATACACTTGCTTGTGGTGGACACTTTGGACCCCAATGAACAACTAAGAAGGTTTTCGACTCTGGATTATATTGGCCTATCTTGTTCCATGATGCCCATGTGTTTTGTAAGTCATGCTCTCATTGCCAACACACTGTGAATATTTCTAGGAGACATGAGATTTCCCAACAACACATACTATTCTGTGGTATTTTTTATGTATGGGGCATTTATTTTATGGGTCCTTTACCTAGTTCATTTGGATTTTTGTATATTTTGGTTTCTATTGATTATGTGAGTAAATGGGTGGAGGCCAAGGCCACCAGGACTGACGATTTTCATATTGTTGTGGACATTGTCAAAGCACATATTTTTTGTAGGTTTGGAGTACCAAAGGCCATCATCAGTGACCAAGGGACACACTTTTTCAATAGGATTTTTTCTTCCCTCCTTCAAAAGTATGGGGTGACACACAAAACATCAACACCATACCACCCCCAAACAAATAGGCAGGCTGAGATTTCAAATCGTGAGCTGAAACAAATATTAGAGAAAACCGTGCAGCCAAATAGGAAGGATTGGAGCAAGCGCTTGGATGATGCATTATGGGCTTATAGGATAGCATACAAGACACCCATTGGTATTTCCCCATTTAGGATTGTTTTTGGGAAAGCATGTCATCTCCCAGTGGAAGTTGAGCATCGGGCATATTGGGCTATAAAGAAATGCAACATGGATTTGGCCCAAGCTGGAATTCAAAGGAAGTTGCAAATTCAAGAGGTTGAGGAGATTTGACTATCATCATATGAGAACTCAAGGATCTACAAGGAAATATCAAAAGCAACTCATGACAAAATAATCCAACAAAGTGATTTTCATGTTGGAGAGAAAGTCCTTCTCTATAGTTCACTACTCAAGCTTATGCCTGGTAAGTTGCGTTCCAGATGGTTAGGTCCTTATATTGTGACTAATTTTTTTCCTTATGGTGCAGTGGATATCACACAAGAGAACACTGGAAGGAGCTTTATAGTCAATGGGAAACATTTTAAGAGATACATTGAGGGACTTCCTACTGATGCAGTGGATTTTATCACACTGCATGACCCCATCATCACTTGATCACATCAGGATGTTCCTAACCATTTCACTTTTATATTATTTGTCCTATTTAAAAATTCTACATTTCATGTGCATATATCATCTCATAGGTTCACATTGAGGACAATTCAATATTTTAAGTGTGGGGGAGGTAACCTTTTAGTTTAGCAATTTCAAATTTATTTCCTGTTTAAAAAAAACAAACAAAAAAATTGTGTGTTTTTTCAAATTTTGTGTGTTTATTTTTTCAATTTTCTTTGTGTTTTTGAAATTTTTGAGCTAAAATGATTCTCATAACAATTTTGAAATGCATATCAATGAGTGAAACAATTTATCCCATGAAACTGAGCTTAAATGAATGCTGAAAATGACTTTGTTTCAAGTTCAAATATTTAGTAATTTCATGAAAAGTACACTGAATTTTGAATCCCATGCCACATATCACTATCTTTATATTTGAAATCACTTTCCTATGAGGATTATGAACCATTATTTTCATTTTATTTACATTCACCTCAATTCTTGAGAGAACCAAACCATGCTTGATTTAACCAGAATTTGATCTATTCCTATCAAAACTTGAGGGTTTGAGGTACTTATATTTAAATGATTGAGGAATTTGTTTGGTATTAAAGCCCCTATTTCAAAGAATACTTTTTTATAATGTCATACCTTGAATATTTAATCCTTTTATCCCTTATAATCCATGCACAACCTGTTAGGTTAGCCACATGACAAGCCAATTTTCCTTATCCAACCAACTCTTGAAGTGAAATTGCATAATCTAGTTGAGCTTAAGTGTGGGGGAATCTATCTTGTGTTGTGCCACCACATTCTTTGATTCTTTGGGTGGAAAATTTTATTCTTAAGAGATGTGTTTGCTACTGAAGAAAGTAATTATATTGAAAGCTGTTCCTTTTTTGGAGCTTTCATGATAAGTGAAGTTGTGCCTTTTCTGGAGCATCTAATTGAGGTGGAAAGTTGTGCCCATCTGGAGCTTTCAAGAAAATCATGTTTGAGAAGATTGACATTTTTGATGCTGAAATGATGAATGGTGTAAAATTTTCATGACTTTTCATGATTATGGATCTGAATTGATACTATGAGGATTAATGAGGAGACCATATTTAAGTGAAAATTAGATTAATGCAATTTTACTTCAAAAAGAGTCAAGCCCTCCTTATTCAGCCTCATAATTTTTCACACCTAAATCCTACCAACCAAAAGCCAAAAAAAACCCTGAAAAGTCCTCATGATAACAATATGTCCTTGAATCACATCGGGTAGCGATGTAGGAATCTATCAAGCCTATGGTGACCCCTGTATGAGTTTGGATGAGAAAGACATTGCAAAAAAATTGACATTTCTTTGATAAGAGAAAATTCAAGCAAGGTAAGTGTTTTATGCATGGGAGGATAAATAAAGTGGAAATATATTGAATGATATAAATGAAGAACTTGAAATAATGGGTTTTTATGAGGCATGATATCTTTTGTTTCTTGGTGTGTAATTGTTTGATCTCAAGGATATGTGTTTTAAAATTGGTTTTGATTTTATATTGATGTTTACTTGATATGAGGTTTTTCTCAGAAGTGCAAAAGGGTAAGTGTGGGGGAGTTGATAAAACACTATTTTATTGAATATTTTATTGATTATAAATCATATAATTTCCTCAAATTGTGTTAAATATGTTTAATTAGAAAGTATTTGGGATTAGATCATTCATTTGAATATTTGATGAAAATTCCAGTTTTACCCTTTATAGTTCACTATAGTATTACGAATATAAATATTTTTATATTTATTATTTGAATTTTATATTTTGTAACAGTGTTCCTAACATCATTATATACAACTTTTATTCAGGACACTAAAGCTAAAGAGTGCATTTTGTGGATGCAAATGGGACATGAAATCAAAGTTGGGCTGGACTCGCCAGAATGGAGAAGATTCTGTATTTAGGTCCTAAATCCTTCATATGGTACTGGATTAAGCCCACATTTGGAGAGGTGATAGAGGAACCATATCCTCACATTTGCGACTACTGGAAGGCAGGACCATTCACACGTTTTTGTGGTCAAATGGGCGGTTCAATTTGGCATAAAATATTTGGCCTAGATTCCCCATTCACACTTGAAACCACTTTGAACCTAGCCTCCCCAAAACTCTATAAATTGATGTTTTTCTCATTTGGTGGGGTGGAGAAGTGCTTTGGGAAGTTTAGGGCAGAGGAGAAGTGGATACAATCTAATTATCCAACCATTTCAATAATGGTAGCTCTTGAAGCAAGGATCCCTTCGACGAAGCCTTATTCTTCTCCTTCATGTTGTAATGATTTTGTTTGTGTAATAAACTTCTTTGTTCTTATTTTATTTCTTCTATTTTCTTCTGTTTTGTTTAAATTTATTCTTCTCTTAATCTTCCTCTTTGGTCTGGAATTCTTGAGTAGAAGCGTTATTGGGTTATACCCATTATAAACTTCTGCACATGCAAAACGCTTCTACGATGATTACGCCACCCATGGAAGAGTAGTATTTTAGTAATCGATCTATCTTCTACCATCTTAATTTAATTATTTTGAATCAATGAGATACTGTAATTCACATAATATGATCCATGAATTGCATTTTTAAATTAAAAGAAACTAATCAAGCAATTGAACAATTAACACAAAAACACGCGAGGTCGGGATTTTGTGTAAATTATGAGAGCGTAATCTTAATCAGTAATACAAGACCACACAGGATAAATTTGTAGAGTTCAAATATAATCCCTAAACACAATTCATCCTCATTTCCAGAATGGATATGTTCTCTAATTAACCACTGACCATAAGCTATCCTTAGAACAACAATCAAAGCAGGGTGCTGCGATTGCGTGTTCCGAAGCTAGCCTAGGGTTTAAGTAATTTCATCTTTGTGGTTAAGTTAACTCTCATAGAGTTTTAGGGATAACAAATTAGGGGATCATAATTATGTGTATATGATTAATAAGTGAATGAAGAGGTAGAGTTAGATCTATTACGCCTTTTAAAATAGATTTCTAAAAAACATATTCTTATTGTGTCATTTTAATCGAAATTCATTTCAAAACTAAAAAAAATATATACAATCTTCTTCCCGCAAACTTCTTCTAGATTCATAAACTATAAAAAAACCCAATCCTTTAAAGTAGTGTTTTTATTTTATTCTCTTTTATTTTATTTTTATAATACCTTTAATAAGTTGTTAAATTCACTTCCTCCTTTGAGAGACGACCTTGGTCAGCCACTCTACTGCACCTAAGTACCCCAAAATCACATTAATCATTTGAGGGAACCCACAACAGCGCTCTTTCAGTATTCAAGTGGAAACTAGACATGGAAGGTAAATTAAATACCTATAAAGAAAGGCTATTGGATAAATGGTTTAAATAGAATTTGATAATTGACTACATTGAAACCTTTTCCCTAGTTTCCTTCTTTAAATACTTTGGAATTCTACATTATATAACATATTACCATGACTTTGAGATTTGATAGATGGATGTCAAAAGCACATTACTTAATGAGAACCTTCAAGAAATTTTCTATATGAAGAAACTAAAAGGGTTGGTGACTCCATGCGATTCCAAAAGAATTTTCAAGTTACTGAGATCCATTTATGGATTGAACCAAGCATCCAAGTCATGGAACATTCGATTAAATGAATCCATAAACAAATTTGGTTTTATTTTGAATAAATGTGAGCTATGTGTTTATAATAGGTTTATTATGAATTATTTTTTTATCATATAAGTATATGTTGATTACATAATACGTATTAGAAAAATTATTCCAGTTTTATAGACTATTATGGACTAGTTAAACATATGTTTCTATATGAAAGAATTAGGTGAGCCAGCCTCTATTCTAAGGATCAAAATCATTCATTATATATACAAGTGGCTACTTGCAGTATGTCCAAGTACATTTGTTGACTATATACTAAATTGATTTAGCATGGAACAATCCATGAGTTGATTGGTTCTAGTGTCACAAGGTTTACATATTCCTAAGAAAATGTTTCCTAATAAACAAAATGAGAAAGAGAGAATGAGTAATACCCCATACGATTTGGTGATATGATCAATCATTTATGACATGTTATTTACTAGACTTGATGTTTCCTATGAATTGAGAACTGTAGGAAAATATCATGAAGATCTAGGAGAACAACACTGTTATGCTGTTGAGGCTATCCTTAAGTATATGAGAAGATCTAGGGATATGTTCATTGTATATGGAGGTGATGAGGATCTTGTCATCAGGGGTTATATTGATGCTTGGTTTAGATAGACTAGAATGATATGAATTCACAAATAGGATATGTTTTTCGTCTCAACAGAGGAATTATGAGCTAGAAGAGTTCAAACTAGATAGTTGTATCTGATTCAATATAGGATTCTAAGTTTACAGTGTCATTTGATACAGCCAAGGAATCCATTTGGAATCATTACTTTTTCTAAGATCTTTATGTGGTACCTATCAATAAAGACCCCATCACATTGTATTGTGATAATATAGCTATGGTGAATCCTATAAAAGTTCCAAGTCCACACCCAAGCACTAAAAATATACATAAAAAGTATCACCTCTTGATGTATTTTTATCAAAGTAGTGAAGTTATAGTAATAAGAGTACACATGTTAGAGAACATTACAAATCCCCTAACTAAAGTGTAAATCTATAGCAGTATTGGTGTCCTGTGAGAGCAAGCAGGATGAATGTTGGTAGAAATTAGCTTTAGGGAAATTGTGCTTTTGTTTGAGTTGGTTTCCTAGAACTAACTTATGTGTACTTTATGATAAATTGTAGTCATAGTTTTGAATAATAATAAATTTATTACTACATCATGATTGTTCTTCTATATAACATAGTATGTGATAATGTCCCAAGAGTATATTTTGTGCTAAATGGTCATAGCAGTTACCCCTTAGGATGTGAGCTTTAAAGTGCTATGACACTGTTCTAAAATATATGTTTTATAGAATAATTTTATCATACAAGGGACACAAATGATACTAAATCCTATGATTAAATACTTATAGGAATTAGAGGTACCTTCTCAGGGTGTATTCCCTTGGTAATATCTAGCATTGGATATTATGAGAATAAGAACCGCTAGTAGGAAATCTACATTCATATGTGTGATTGGATGTTCCTATCCATAGATGGGTGTATTGGTACTTAGACCTTAACAATATTATTAATAACTATTATGAGTTGTGTACTTTTATGTATTTATGAAAACTGTGATGATATATGTTCAAAGTGAGGTATGATACGTTGGGTGCATCACAAGTAATATTGCATTAATAAATAATGCGAGAAATGATTTATCTATTCTATTATTTAATGGAATTTTATATATAATTCCTTTTGATGGAAATGATATACCTTAAATAAATAAAATTCAATGGTATTCTATAATCAAGTTCAATTTTTAAAAATTCAAAGAAAGAGACGTAGAGAACCAAGGTTAATGGCATCGATACATGAACTGCTTGATTAGTGATATTATGATAAAGAGATTTTATTACACACTAAGTGTCTGTATGAGGTATTATGTTGTTGTGTCATTTACTTCATTCTCTATGTGTTCCTTATCATGTTTCTAGATCCCAACAATGGACTTTAATCTATTTCTCCTAATGCAACTGAGAAGGAGACATAGAGGGTCACACACTAGGTGTATCAAGAATTTGAGTTAAATAATAATAATAATATTTATTATTTAACAAGTTGAATAAAGATTATTCCATTGTGTGGTCTAATAATTATTCTTGTTTCCTTGATCACATATATTCCACCACCAGTTATTTGAGAGAATATAATGTGAGAAGAATATTTAATAAATATTTATTTTCTATTTAGTGAATATAGTATTTATTTTTTTATTGGTGAATAATAAAATGATATTTATTTAAAAAATAAATACTCATTATTCAAGGCCCGATAAATATTGTGGAGGAATGAAAGACCATGTTTAATGGTCTGGAGGGAAATAATAAATAATGAATAAAATTTGATTAAATATAATTTAATTTAATTCATAAGTTAAGTGCCTGGTGAGAAATAATAATAATAATATTATTATTTTTCATTGGGTTTCACAGTGATTAAATAAATAATAAAGGGAAATTATTTAATTATTTATTTATGACCCTAGAAATATATAAACCTAATTATATTAATTTTTATGTGAGACAATTAATTTGTTTTGGTTATGAATAATGAATTTGGAGAATTATATCAAACCCTAGAGATCTCACATCTCTAAGAACACTCCCAAGAACAGAGAGTGATATTCCACCACCTCCCGCTCTCAAGTCATGAGAGATTAAGGAGAAATATTTGGAATCATTTCTCAAGGTGATCAATGTTAGATGAAACATGCAACAAGATATTTCATGATAGAATTTTGAGATTCCTATGGAAACATTCAGTGATTTGGGGAACACCTGTGGATAACTTCTAGAGGGAGTCTTCTTTTAATTCCTACAATGAAAAGATGATACAATGAAGATCTTTGTCCAGATCCATCAACGAAGAAATAATTCTGACATGGTAATTATTTAATTAGTTAAATTAATTATAAATATTATTTGATGATCTTATCTTTGAATCCATCATTCTGTCACTTGTATGTTTTCATTGATTCAATTTGGTAGAGCATGAAATTTATTATTGTGTAAATCTCAGATTGATAATTGATCATGACAAAAATTAATGTTCGGCACAACCCATCACACGCTTCCACTACTCTTGGAAGCTAATGGCCTAATGGATGATTTTCTTAATGAACTAATGGCCTAATGGAAAATATGACTAATGGACTAAAGTACAATTTGACTAATGGCCTAATGTCCTAACAACCAAGTGGTCTAATGGCATAATAGTCAATTGGTCTATTGGCCTAATGGCATAATGTTCAATAGAAAAGTTGGCCTAAAGGCCAAAAAATCAATTAGTAAATTTACCTAATGGAGTAATGTCAAATTTTTCTAATGTATAAACAACCTAATGACCTAATGTACCATTGACCAATTGTCATAACAACCTAATGGACAATAGGCCAATTGGCCTAAAGGCATAACATCAAATTGACTAATTGGATTAATGACCTAATGAACTAATGGCCTTGGCCTAAAGTCCTAACGACCAATTGGAATAAAGGCCTAATGGCATAATGGACTAATATCCTAACAGACCAATTGGAATAATGTTCTAAGGAACAATTGGCCTAAAGGCCTAGTGGATAATTGGGATAAAATTGTAATGGACATTTGGAAAATTAAAAAAACAACTTAATGGATAATTGGAAACTTGGCATAGTGGCCAAAAATTCAATTGGAATAAAAACCAATCGACATAATAGCCTAATTTCCAATTGTCCCAATGGATTAATGACTAATTGGCCTAATGAAATAATTGTGTAATGGTCAATTGTCTTAACGACCTAAGGAACAATTTTTTTCCTAATGGCCTAATTGAATATTTTTATAATTCACTCAGGACCTAAAGGCCTAACATCCAATTGTCCTAACGGTCGAATGACCTAATGGACTAACAACCTAATTGAAAATTTGTCTAATGTCCTAATGGACTAATGACCAAAATTCCTAATGTAAAATTATCATAAAGGCCTAATATACTAATGACCCAATGGCCAATTGGCCTAATGGACTAATGGAAAATTGGTATGATGACCTAAAGTGCTAATGGCCAATTGTCCTAATGACCTATTGGACCAATGAGAAATTGGCCGAATGGCCTAATGGACAATTGGACTAATGATTAAACTAAAAATTTCCCTATAAACCTAAGTGCCTAATAGCCTAAAGTTATAATTGAAAATTTTCCTAAAGGCCTAACAACCAATTGGAATAGACGCATAATGGCCAATTGGTCTAATGGCCAAATGAAAAATTTCTTAATTGGCCTAATGGAATAACACCCACTTGTTCGATTAGTCTAATGGCTTAATAACCTAATGGCCTAATGACCTAATAGCATAATTTTCTAGTAGTCGAATGGAATGATGGAATAATGGCCTAATGGATCAATTATAAAAATGTAACAATATTCAATTGGCCTAATGACCTAATGGAAAATTGACCTAACAACCTAATGGACAACAAGAAAATTATCCAAATAACGTAGTGGACAATTGTCCACTTTTCTAATTGGATAATTTTGATAATGGGGTAATGAAAAACCGTCCTAATGGAAAAATGGAAAATCATCCTAATGGCATCATGTTGAATTGGCCAAACCACCAAATGGCCTAATGGCCTAATGGCCAGTTAGCCAAATGGCCTAGTGTCCAATTAGACTAATGACCTAATGACCCAATACTCAAATTTAATAACAGCCTAACAAATAACTGGCCTAATGGCCTAACAACCAATTTTCCAAAATGTCTAATGGACAATTTTATTAGCAACAAAATATCCTAATGAACCAATGACCAATTGGCCTAATGGACTAATGGAAAACTGGAATAAAGGCCCAAAAATAAATTTTCCTAATGGTCAAATGAACAAGTGACCTAATGGATGAACGACCAATTGACCTAAAGACCCAATGACCAATTCACCTAAAAAATAATGAAAAATTGGCCTAATAGACTAATGGACTATTGACCAGACATCCAATTGGCCTTACAATATAATGGAAGATTGACCGAATGGTCTAATTGAACAATTGTCCAATTAAAATAATTTCATGATGTCCAATTCTCCTAACGACCTAACAACCAATTGGCCTAACAAAAAAATGACCAATTGTCCTAATAGAACACAGGCCAATTTTGATCAAGGCCTAATGAAAAGTTGTCCTAAATGCATAATGGCCAATTGGTCTAACAAACTAATGTCCTAAAAACCCAATGGACTAATGAATAATTGGCCTAATGGAGTAATTAATAATTTCATAATGAAAAATTGACCTTATGGACTAACAATATAACGAACAATTGTCCAAATAGAGGAATGCACAATTGGCCTAAAGGATGAATGGAAAATTGGCTTAATAGACAAATGGTGAATTGGATGAAAGGACCAACAACCAATTTTCCTAATGGAAAATTATCCAAATGGACCAACGAACAATTGGCCTAATGGCCCAAAGACCAATTGGCCTAATGGGTGAATGACCAATTAGCCTAACGGACCAATGACTAATTATCCTAATGGCCGAATGACCAATTTTCCTAATGGCCATATGGCTAATTGGCCTAATGGTGCAACTTTATAATGACCAATAGGCGTAATGGCCAATGGGTATAATGGACTAATGACCAATTAACATTAAGGACTATTGCACAATTAGAAAATTGTCCAAATGACCTAATGGAAAATTGGACTAATGGCATAATGGAAAATCTAAACAAAGGCCCAATAGCCATTAAACTAGTGGACTAATGGATAATTGGATAATTGGCCTAATAAATATTAGGCTATTAAAAAATTGAAATTCCTCATAACATAGAAACAAAGTATTTATATTTTAATATCAATAATTGTTCACAAATACATAATTTAAATTATTCAAATTAGGGGGTTATTTTGATATTATTGGAACCATCTCAAATGATTTTTGATTATTAATTTCATCAATTATTAAATATTATTATCTATGTTAAATTTTGATTATCCCAATAGTTTTTATAATAAATCGAAATAAAAAATCTCTCTATTTAATAAAAATATCAGATATATATAAATAAATTATATATAATTAATAATATAGATTTAATATTATGAAATTAATAAAAACCATTTATATTCAAAGATAATGTAATGTTCATAATTAATATAAAAAATTAGGAAGTGTTTTAGATTGACTTTTATTTTTTAATATTAATCAATTCTTATAATATGTTTAAATTTATGAATTTTTCATTCATTTAAAAATTATTCCCTTTTATTAAAATTTGATATTATAATATATTTATATTTTGAATATGTGTATACTAATAAATTTTATTTGTTGAAATCAGTATTGGGAATCCAAGGTTGTGTGCCTCGAGAAAAATTATTTTTCTTGAGTAGGAAGCAACAGGATGGAAGTGCAGTAAATGCAAAAACATAATAAAATATTGTATTTTTTTTATATTTCAAATATTTCTAAGAAATTAATAATTAAATATATTTTTTATATTTTCAATAGTCATTATTAGAGGCCTTAAGTGATATAGATTAGGAAATCTTTGGGGAAAATGATCACTTGAGTTAGGTATTAGGTGAGGAAAACCAAAGAGAATCTGATTTCCACCCAAAAAATATGTCATACCCACTAGGTAGTGGTCTAAAATGGAATCATCTCCAACATATCATTCCATTGATATACAAAATACCCATGGAGAATTAGATAAGGAAAAAAATTAGATTTATAGGAGTGTGAAAGAATTAAACTGATCACTGATCACTTCCTAAGAGCTGTGTCAGTTCTAAGTTAATAAATTACATCATAGGATACCACTTCCATTGATTCATATATAGAATTAATGAAATCTATAAATTAAGCCCCGAGTGATTCCAAGGATGGTCCTTATGGTGGTCGAGCTGATGGTGGTGGTGATGATGATAATGTTGTTGTTGCTATTGCTCCTAATGTACAATTGGCGATGAATATGTTGCTGATGGTGAATAGGATGAGGATATTAGCAAAGGGGTAATCTCATCCATTTTGACTTAGTAGTAAATAGGCATGTGGTTATTTTTTAATTACATGAATTGATTGGTTGTATGGATTTATATGTATGTTATAATATTGTAAATGGTTTGGTTGAAATATAAATATATAATATTTGTATTGCATTGAATACAGATTGTGTGTTTTATTTTATTTACAGGTTTAGGGGATGGAAGAGAAGTTGTTGCCACAAAATCAGGGAAGCTAACTATACCCACAGTTTGGAGAACTATGGGTATGAGAAAATTATCCAAGACTATACCCAAAGTTTTTATAGAAACAATGAGTATAGATCTATATCAATGGATCCCAATTCAATAGTTCCTAAAACCACGGGTGTATCCTATACCCACAAATTTAGGGTTTATACCCATAGTTATAAACCGTGGGTATAGTGTAGTTTTCTAGTAATGATGTTATTTGTGGAATGGTCTTTACTATAAATCTTATTGAAAAAACCATAATAGAGTTTGATATTATTCAGGGTAGATATTATATTTTAGTTAATCATTATAAGATATATTTATGACCCAATAATGTTTTATTCAATGATTTCATATAATTGATAACATACCAATAAGATAGGAAAATGATTAGATATGAAAGTCAAATTTACCTAGCTCATAATATTGAAAAGAAATAAATTGTTCAAATTAGTGGAATTCCAGAAGTAAATGAATATATGGTTGTATTTTTTGATGATTTCCCTTATTTTATTCCTAACTGATATGTTGAATTTATTTTTGAATCAGCGCTTAATGCTAAGAATATTTTAAAACTCCTTATCAAATAGATCAAGTATAACTTTTGAAAATGGAAATAAAGTTAAAAGAGTTAAAAAATAATGGTTTCATTCATCCAATAAATTCACCTTGTGGTTATACCATTTTATTTTTTGAAAATAAAGATGGATCAGTGAGACTTTTCATTGATTATAGATGCTTGAATAACATCTCTATTAAGAACAAGTATCCTTTTCCCCATATTGATGATTTGTTTAATCAACTCGAGTGAGCACTATATTTTTCAAAGATTTATCTTAGTTTAGGATATCATCTGTTGAATTCAAAGGATAAATATTTTCCAAAGACCATGTTTCATACTAGATATAGAAATTATGAGTTTTTAGTGATGACTATTGGGTGGTCTAATGCAAGAGTTGTGTTTAGGGACCATATAAATAAGGTTTTCCATGAGTTCATGGATAAGATTATTTTCATGTTTATGGATGATATATTGGTATATTATAAAAGTCCCAAGAAGTATAAAAGAAAACTATGGCTTGTTTTGAAAACCCTGAAAATAAGAAACTATATAGAAAATTCAATAGGTGAAAATTTCAGTTACAAAATTTTTTGTTCCTTTTAAATATTGTATCTAAATGTGGCATAAAGGTTGACCCTTATAAAAAAATTTATTTATGATTGGAAAAGTCCTAAAAATGGCACATAGATTCATATATTTCATGGATAATTAGGTTACTATTGGTAATTTTATAAAAACTTTGCTTAGTTATATAATCCACATACGACATTAACTTGAAAAGGAGTTAAATTAATATGGATAAAATAATGTAAGGATTTTTTTCAGTAACTAAAATAAAAATTGGCTAATGATGAATTTTTTCATTCCTTGTAGAGATGGAAACTTTTTTATATATAGTGATTTTTTATTGAATGAAATTAGTTTTGTTCTAATGTAGAATCACCTGGTAATTTCTTATGATTCATGTTAAATAAATCCTCATGAATTAAATTGTCCCTCACATGATCTAGAATTAGATTTTATGATTTTTTGTTTAAAAATTTGTAGTAATCATTTATATAGATTTAAGTGAGTAATATATATTGATAAAAAAATATTGAATTATAATAAGAAAGAGTTGAACATGTGGCAGAGAATATGGTTGGAACTGATTAGGGATTATGACCTCTTGATTCATTATCATCCTAAAAAATAAAAAAAGTAGATGCTGATTTGATTCAGAGAAACAATTCTACATTGATCATACTATGTTTAGAACATGAAAATTTGGTTAATAATTTTATAAATTTTTTCCTAGAAGTTTTGGATGCAGGAACTTCATCTATTTTTTTAGGTGTCAGCATAATTCTCTCAATCAGAAAGAATTAAGAAAGCTTCAATGGAGGATTTTGATTTATTGTAAAAGGTAGAATCTTTTAAGAAGGGTATATTTCTAGAGTTTAATGTTGATGAAATATGTATTATAATATTTTGAAAGATATTATGTGTACATTGTGATTTCGAGTTGAAAATATAAATGTTGAGTGAATCTCATAGTTCCCTAATTTCTATTTACCATGGTAGAACAATGATATACATATAAATTCAGAAATATTACTACTGGGTTAGAATGAAAAGATATATTACTGAATTTATAATGTAATGTTTTAGTTGTTAATATGTTAAATAGAAATGGAAACTATTGAAGTAGATTCTTCAACCTTGATGGAGTGGAAATAGAAAAATATATCCATGTATTTCATTGTGAGGATTCCAAGGACATCATAAGATAATAATGTGATTTTGGTTATTATTTATTGACTAATTAACTCTGCACATTTCTATCCCATTAGAGATTCTATGTGTTTATATAAATTTTCTCAAATATACCTCAAGTATATATTTATGTTTCATAGAGTTACTCTCTCCATTTTATCTGATCATGATCACAGATTTACCTTTAATTTCTAGAAAGGACTTCATAAGTCGTTGGGTACTAAATTAAATTTTATTACAGCTTCTCATCCTCAATATGATGGATAGTCTGAGTGAACAATTCTGAAAATGAATTATATTATTTGATCTTGTTAAATGGATTACCGTGGATGTTGGGATCAATATTATTCATTTGTAGTGTTTTCTTATAATAAAAGTTTTCATTCCAATATAAAAATGACACATTTTGAGGCATTATATGAAAAGTGGTGTCAGACACCTGATTTTTGGGATGAAGTGGGGGAATGGAAGTTAATGAGACCAGATTTGGTAGAGGAAATGATTGATAAAGTGACTATAATTCAACAAAATATGAGGACAGATCAGAACAAACAAAAAATCAATGTGGATAATTGAAGGAATGATATTTCATTCAAGGTAGGTGATCATATTTTTCATAAAGTATATCCACAAAAAGTGTTATTAATTTTGGTAAAAAGGGAATTCTATGTCTTTAATTAATTGGAACTTATGAAATCCAAGATGATTTTTTCTCATTTCCCTATTGAGTGTCCTTTCCTCTAAGTTTATCCCAGGTATATAATATATTTAATGCCTCAATGTTAAGAAAATATGTGCTTGTTTAATCTCATTTTTTGAGCCCAGAAGTAGTTCATTTAGAATATTAACATTATTATATGGAATAGTTTTTAATGATTATTTAACTTAGAGAGAAACACTTGAAGAATAATATTATTCATCCGGTTAAGGTTTTTTTAGAAAGAACATATGGTTAATGAAACAATATGAGAATATAAATATGTTTTTTGGGAACTATATCCCCACTTGTGTAATAAGTGAATAAAATTGAGAGGAAGAAATTTCCGAAAATGGAATTTGAATTTAAAAACCCATTTAATAATAGAAAAATCATTTTCTTATTTATTAGTATTAAAAAATTATATATTTATATCCATTATAAAAATACTACGTATTTTCTTAAATAATTTCATTAAAACGTTTTTCTATAACATTTTATTTAAATGTTTAATTTTAAAATTATAAAATTTTTAATTTAAAATATTAATTTCATTTTTTAACTTAGAGTTTCAAATTTTATTTTAATTTAATTTTTTTAGATTTTTCCAAAATGATGGATTTTTCAGTGAATAGTGAAGGTTATCATTTTTTCAAAATACCAAAACTTATTTTTGTAAATCAATTAATTTATAAGTCCCATTATATTCTGGACATGTTATTAAAGTTAAATATGAACCATTTGAGTTAGAATAATATAATTATCTTAATTTGAATTTGTAATCTTTATGATTTTGATATAAGTTATTTTTATGCTTCAAACATAGTTTTCTAAAAACTATTTTTAAGTGAATAAAGTTTATCAATTTTAATTAATTAAAATAACCCCTATTAAGAAATATTTAAAATAAATTTATAGATTATATATCTTTACGTATTAATTTAAATTCATCTAATGATGATTTCTAGTCATTGGGTTGATATAAGATCATCTATTGATTGAAATCCGCATTTTTCTTGTAAAAACTGCTATTCGTTACACGTTATGGGATACTAATAAATTTAATTTCCACC
Organism: Viscum album; assembly: GCA_963277665.1. NCBI lineage: Eukaryota > Viridiplantae > Streptophyta > Magnoliopsida > Santalales > Viscaceae > Viscum > Viscum album. The sequence goes on along the minus strand of OY728143.1, from coordinate 46,294,688 downwards.
ACTAATGGGGTTTGAATTTGGTAATCTAGATTCAATATTTGGAATCTTAGAAATTTATATTATTTAATACGTAAAATTATTAATTTTAACAATGAATATTAAAAAACATTAAAAATGAATCACCGTAGTAAAAGGGTAAATCTTGTTAAATTAGATTAAAAATAAGTGATAAGATGGATATTTTTTCATATTAAATATTATTAGATGAAAAAATTTCAAACCTTACCACATCTGGATGAATATATTTTTTTGTTTATGGTATACTTTTCAAAAAAAGTGAACTATACAATATTTTAAGTAAAGAAAGAGAAAATTTGTCACCCTATTACTTTTAAATATCTCTTAGGAATTCACAAAGGGACAAATGAAAGTTTTGATAAAATACAAATGGTTATTTGTAGAGTAATTAAATTATTTTTTTGATGATAATTTTTTTCTAATTTTTAGTAAATATATAATTTCCTTTAATGCTTATGCAACACTAACACACTATTCATTTAATTAAAAGAAAAATAAAATAGATGATATTTAAAATATTAAAATATATTTTTTTTGAATTATTAAGGTTTAATTTTTTTAGATAATTATATGATATTTGGTATTTTTAATGGTTTATATTTCAAATCCATCATTGTGTTGACATTTTTAAGGTCAAATTAAATGAAAAGCGTCAAAATTTACATTAATACAATTTTAGAATAAAAAATATTTTATTAAATGATTGAAAAATACTAAAAATATTATATTAATACAATTAAATGGGTTTATATTTATAATATAAACCATTTTACATTTATGGGCCATTTTTCATTTTTATATAAACTTTCATGACCCCTAAATAGTAAAAACTTTAATATCTCTCTAATTGTCAAAAATGGTTAACCTGGGCTGAAACAAAAATATAATTGTGAAAAAATCACCTAAACTTGTAAAATTTTCATCGGATAAGTTTTTTTTAATATTATAAATTTAGATCTATTTTATTGTTAAATATAACTTATATATTAGTTTAATACTTTAATAATTTTTAAGAGTGACCCTCCCCACTCCTATAAAAGGAAACATCTTCTTATTTTTCTTCACACTTATTATGGTTCAAAAAATCCATAGTCAAATTACTTATATACTTACCTCACCATTTCCAAAAGTGATTTGTTTCATCATAAATCCATCTTAGAAAATATTTCGGTTTAAACCTAATGAGGTTGTCTAAAGATGAGGTATAGTTCTTAACCAAGCATTTTTTAATTTCTTTTTCTACCTCCAAAAAATATTCTTTAACCATGACAAAAAAATTAAATAAGTATAACCCATATAATTAGTTGTTATTTTATTAATTTCATAACCAATATTTATCTCCTTCTTCCATTAAATGGGAAACGAAACCACCATTTGTGTGTAAGGTGGACTACCGCCTTGCAAACCGATGAAATTCATTTTCCATCACCGCCCCTCACAGTTGGTTATAATGATGGATTTAATGTGTATATATGATATTAATGGAATATTTTTTATAATTAATATATCATCAATTTTATTGTCTTTTCAATCATTGAGAAATGATAACGTCGTTCGTGCGCAAGTATTAACTACAACCTCCGTGAAGTGATGTGATTCATTTTTTCTTCACCACATTACATGGATGATATATATTAGTATATTTAAAGAAATAATATTGTATTTATGATATTATAATCATCATGGAATGAAAAAATAATACTCACCTTCTTTCCATAATTATCATTTAAAATTCGAATTATTACTCATTAATAAGTATGAGTTACCATATCCATGATTGTAACTTAATTCATTTTTCATAACAATATTTAATGATTAGTTTTAAAATTATAACTGATGTATAAAAATGATTATTATATCATTATTATTATTCTTTAGATGATGAAATAATATCTATTTGACCATAGTCAACCTACTAAATTCACTCTGAATATATGAGTCGAATATCATCAAAACATCTGACATAAAATTAAAGGAATAATTAATTGAATATTACGTGGTAATGAATAAAAAGAAAATGAATAATAAAAATAAAAAGGTTTTTAATTAAGTAAATAATTAACATAAGTTTATTAGTCACTAATATAAAGAATGTATGTGATTATTCACACTCAAGGTAAGAGACATAATTTTAAAAAAATTTCTTTTAATGTTCCCCTTCCAACTCATTTTCTTCAATGTCCATATATTTAAAAATATATTATTAATGTATTTATATAAACTTAAAATAATTTTAATGTAAAACTTATGTCTCTTTTTAATTTCATTCAAAGGTTTTTAAAGGGAATATTTTTATGGAATGTTTTTAGTTTATTTGAAAAATACAAATGGAATAATCTAATTTAAGGTATGCGGTGACATAATGTTTTCCCACCACCATAAAGATTATTTTATATTTTGGATTAAAATAAAATATTTAATGATTTATTAAAAGAGAACCCATACTTCCCTTCCTTCTAAGTGTTTTTTTTAATTTGTTTTTGAAAGTAAAGGGTATTTTAATATCTTAAAGTGTTTTTCATATGGTTTTAAAGGTGTTTTCAATGGTTATTTGATAGAATATGTAGTAATAAAATTTTTTTGTTCATGATATGGTACATGATAATTATATATGACAATGGGTGAGATTGATACAACTTATAGTATGGGTGAGTCAGAAATAACTTATATAATGGGTGAGGCCTATACAACTTATATGATTGGTGCACTGTTATAACAATTCAATGCATTGGGTAATGTTAAGTATCTTAATATGAAAGAAGAAGGGGGTTAGCCGATGTGTTTTCTATTATTTATTTAAATGGACTCCAGCTATTTTTGACATAAGTTATGAATATAATGTTCTTTGTTGACAAAAGGATTTTAAATTTTTTCTATGTGGTTTAAAGATTTTATTTGAGAAAACTTGTGTGTTTTCTATATGGAAATGATTTATTTAGTATGAATAAAGAATATTGTAATAAAGGTAAATGTTTTATCTATTTTCATGTTTTTAAATGGACTAACATATTTCTTATTTTCTATTTACCTTATTGAGATTTTTGTGCTTATCCCACATTTTAAAATGCTTTTTTCATAGGGTTTAAGGATGGGTAAGAACAAATAAGAATTCAAGTTGAATGTCATGAAGAATTTTTATGAAAAACTCATTTCTATTTTTGAATGTTTTATATAATGAAAAAATGGATATTGATCACACATTTAAACTTTTTAATATGTGGTTTTGTTATGTATTAGTTTTGACCTAATTCTCTTAAAATATAATCCCCAAAGATCCTTAGTTTTGCATGAAAAGTAATTCTAGTATTAATATAGTAGAATATATAATGTTTAAGGATGAGTCCATATAACTGAAGAATTTCTTCATGGAGGCATGGATCTGGAGACCTAAGATCATGAAGGAGGTGATCCAAAGGGTCACATTTTAAATGTAATTAAGAGGAAAACCTCTCATATTGGTGAGAAAGATGGAGGTACCAAGGAATATCCTCTCAATGAGATTATAAAAAGTGAAAGTGATGAATTATGTGATCTTGACACTAAAATATAAGAGGTCTAAAGGTACCTTCATGTTTATTCCAAAAAGGTAAGAAGCTGGTTGAGATGGGATCTATTTCCTCAGCTCAATATAAACTGAAGTGTAAGGTGAGTGTATAGAAGAAGTGTCCAGCTAAAAAAAATCTCTAAATAGGTGTATATGCTGTAATTTGAAGCATATATTACTGTATGACCTACTAAATAAGTTCATAAACTAATGAGATTATGGAAGCCTGGATGTTCTGACCTTCAACCGGATTGATGGCTAGACTCGACATCTAATATGACCGATGATGGGAGTTTCTAACTGGGTGTCTAATTTGAGAAGCATATTGTTGTATTGTCAGATGATATTTTGGTGGTCTATCAAGGAGATGAGAAAAAAATGTTAATGGTATTAAAGGAGTAAATTTTATGATGTTGATATCAATAAGAAAGTTGAAATAAATATCACTTCATATGATTCCTTGAATAAACAAGTGGTTGGTAGTGCTGATCTTGATGCATATTCCATAAATTATCGAACATTTATGGTCAGTCCAACTCAGCTTAACTCCTCCCTTATGAGATATAAAAAGTTTAGAGGTAATACCTGACCTCATAATAATAGTGTATATTTTCCTAGAAGGGTGGAAAATGATACTGCAACCCATCATGATGTAATGGTTGTGTCTGTTGGCAGACCTAAGGTCTCTAATTTAATGGAAACTCTAGGGATTTTTAAGGAATAACAGGCTATAGATATTTATGGATCTCTTCTTTCTCATTATATTTATTTAGGTATTAATACACTCTCTTTGGACACATCTCACAATGCATCTGCTACTATTAGTGATGATGATCCCTAAAAAAGATATATGACCATCTTTTTTCCTCATCATCTTTAGCATTAGGTGATGATAAATATTTAAAAAATCACAACTCTTATAGGAGAGGCTTCTACCCCAAGGATCAAGAAACTCTTAAAAATATTAGAAGTAGAGATTGAGGTTACTTTTGATTTTTCTTTTGTTAAGTTCGTATTATTAATTTTTAGGCAGTTGACATCTTGTATTTTGGTGGCAGCAGTTTGTTACTATTTTCCCCACCCCATTCGCCTCTGTACTAATTTTATTTTATTTCAATAAAGTAACCATGAGTTTGGATTTCCAAACTCGTGGTTTGAGGCCATATTTGATCAATTTATTGTTAATTTAATATTTATTTAATATTTATTTATATAATATTTATTTTATACTATTACATATTATTTATTATTTATTATTAATTTATTACAAATTTATTTTTTATTGTATTAATTATTATTTATTTATTTATTTATTTATTTATTATGTATTGAATATTTATTATTATATTTATTTGTTATCTTTTTTTTTATTATTTATGCAATACTTCTTTATTATATACTAATTTATTATCTATTATGAATTTATTATTTTTTATCATTAATTTCTATTAATTTATTTATATATATTTATTATTATTAATTTATTTATTATACATTCATTACATATATATTATAAGTCATTTATTATTATTAATTAATTCTTCATCATATATTGATTTATTATTTATTATTAAATATTTATTATTTTTGTATTATTTATTTATTATTTATTACTTACTTATTTATTTATTTATTATTTATTTATTACTTATTAATTATTAGTATTTAATTATTATTAATTATTATTACAATATTATCAATAATTTATAATATATTAATCATTAATTTGTTATTTATTATTATTAATTATTACTTAACTATTTCGTATTTATTTGTTATGTATTATTTTTTTATTTATTGTTATTATTATTTAATATTGTTATTTATATATACGTTTTTATATGTTTTATCTGTGTATATATATATAAATACTAAAATCATCTTACTCACCACAAGAATAGTTTTCTAGAGTGGTAAAGTATTTGCAGAATAATGAAAAGGTAGGGGGTTGAAGTGTCACCCAACTCATACATATGTTGAATTTCTACATGGAATACTTCACATATGCATCCATGGTAGGATAAAGAATAAAAAATAATAATTAATAAATAAATAAGTAATAAATTAGTTAATTATGTAGATAACATTTAAAATATAACAAATAAAAAAATATATAAAAAATATGCAAATAAAAAATTCAAAAAAAAAAGTTTTGAAATGTTTTGTGATGCCACTTTGTGCGGCAGTTTGGGGAACCACTAAAAAATTATATAACTGAGGTTTACACTACAACTAAATGATAAAAAAATCTTCGCTAAATGGTATTTTTGGCATTGTATTGTTTAAACCATTATGTTTGATATAATGAAAACCATAGGGGTTAATAACTATATGAATCATTGGATATGTCTTTATGGTGGACTATTGGGTCCAATTTGGAATATATTTTATCTAGTGTATAATACGGATGAAATACCACCATTGGATAAAGAAAGTAAACTTAGGTGTTGTAATATCCAGTAAGTACACAATGGATTAAAATGATTATTTCTTTTTAGAATAATATGTAGCAACATATTATATGCATGAACTATATATTTTATGATACGTCATAGAAGTTTTAGTGATATCATTCATGGTTATTATTCTCAGACATTGCATGCAAAATTTATGTGTATGTGCAAATTTTATTTTCTAAGATGCAAGTAGGTTCAAGGTACTTAAGATTGATGATTTTTGTTGTTGATGGGATAGTGGGAGGATAAGATATTCTAGGAATGGAGATAGAGAACCATAGAACTTTTAAATTTTTTATATTGGTTTTCATGAATATACGACTGATCAAGGGGTTATTATAATTAATACCATTGGATGTCTACTTTAGATAACACTTCATTGTATGGTTATATATATTGTTACATTTTGACGTTTTGTGTGTTATAAATATATTATTTTTCCACTATATTATTAATTATAAATCATTATTACTATGTTAATGGTTCATCATAATATTTATGTCATAGTCACCTCCATAGGAAGAATTATTTTCTTACTAATAGCCAAAAACCTCTAATATTTAGTGTTGTTCCCCTGAGCTAATATATAATATTATCATAACTATTGGGTCATCTATCCAAGTTAGGGTTATATAATGGTACCTAAATCCTTATTTTCTTACTTTTAGTGCATTAGTAAACTAGAGAAAAGGATAGTAACAACTAAAATGGAAGTTAAAGGTATTTTTAGGTGGTAAATATACATTGGAATCCCTAGTTAATAATATCTTAATGGATTTGTCTAATAAAAAAGGATTTATATATATATATTTTCCACTATTATGATATACATTATTAAAAAATATTTCTTTTAATAATCTTAAAAAATAAAAAATACAAACTAAAAAAAACGTTAAATCAAAAATATTATCTCATTATTAAATTAAAAATTAAAAATAAAATGTAAATATTATACAATATGTAAGGACACAACCTTAAAAGTTACATAACAGAGGACCTTTTACCACTCTAGGTTCTGGAGAATAGATACAAACTTAAAAATTATCAGAGTTGTAGTAAAAATAAAATAAAAAAAAACAAAAACATGACGTGTTCTAACACCACAAATGAAGTGAACACCTTCCAAAAACTATGGGTGACCTATGGAAAATCATTTTAAAACAAGGGGTGAGAATAAAAAGTTCTAGTGAGGGGTTTAAAAACCTTTAATAAATCCTTATAAAACATTATTTTGAAAATAACCATGAGAATACATTTTGAAATACCCTTTTTAAAACGCTATTTGGAATTACTTACAGTTTAAAAAAAACTAGATCATTTTATAAACTAATTACATTCAAAATTTCTTAAACACAACCCAGTGTTTTTTCTGAAAGTAATATGCATGCTTCAATAAAAAAAAATTATTTTGAGGTTACTTGAATCCTTGAAGTCCGTCTCGGCTTACCCACTTAGTTAAGGATGGGTTTCCTCCCCGATGACCTTCCATATTTACAATGATCATGTGAAATATTTTATAAAGATCATTTTTAAGCTTTCATTACACACACAAACATATATATATTCACTCAAGTTTTCAATATTTTGATAAAACACGTCACTATAATAAAATACACATTCCCACTAATTCTTATATATATATATGTACAAATATATATATACACATATTAGATTTTTGGTCATAGCACTTGCGAGTTTGGTAACAACCAAAACCCTTATCATAAACTTTCGATGTATTCAATACACTTCCCATTCTTATAAATGATCGATCTTATTAAAATAATCATAATAATTAATTATGTAACTAAGATATAATTTGAAGTGAATTATTTAAAACATAACACTTTCAATGAAATACATATACTTATTAAACTCAGAGTTTAAACCGTAAAATTAAAATTTGAACCATTATTTTATTAAGGATGCAATGGATTACAATGTAAATGCATAAACAAATGTCCATGTATATATATGAAAACATGACACCCAAAATGTCGATAAAAAGTGATGACATATTATGCACATTTTTTTTCTATAAACATGATGATAAATTGAAAATAAAATTATAAACATGATAATAACCATTTCATCCATATATACATCTTTATAAAACACACATTTCAATATGAAAGTAAATAATAAATCTCATACACACATTTAAATTAAACATGAATGGTTAAATATAAATAATTATTTAAAATCAACGCTCATAACTAGAGAATAGTCTCCCTTATGGTAGAACAAATTCAAGTATGGTTTTGATAAAATCAAATAAACATATCTTCTTATAATTTCATAACACACAAAATTCAAATATTTTATTCTTTAATAAAAAGGTAATTAGAAAATTTAAGAAAAATAAGAACTGCATGTAACATAAATACACCCTTACAAAATATAATTAAAAATAATAATAATTCCTTTACACCAAACCAGATCAAAACACAAATTTGATAAATATAAACTTGAAAGGTTTAATTGAAGAAATATATACTAAATAAGTTTAACCAAAAAAATGAATGTTAATTCCCTTACAAAAAACTCTCAAACCACCACATTTATCATAAAAAGAACCATTTCAAAATAAATTTAAAACAAATAAATCCCTTTCCTAAATTTATCAAAGTTTCTATACTAAGAAGAAACCTGGTTGATTTTGTTTTGAGAATAACCATAAATAAATTTGATAGAAACAATTAAATTGACAATGTAAAAATAAAAATCCCTTACAAATAAATAATCTTAAACATAAATTGATAAGAATAAAACAACCCTTCACTTAAAAATAGATTCAATTCATCATCTTCGCAGAAGACACCTTTTTCCATTCTTAGTTTCACAAGCTTGAATGTTTTATTTTCAGACAAGAAGAATGGTTATTATAGGTGTTTACATTTGTGTTTAGGAAATGATTGAAAATAATATATAATTGTGTATTATATTAATTTCTTAGATGTGAAAGAGAAATTATTGGAGGATTGTTGAGAAAACTTGATTTATAATATATATATATATATATAATGAATCATATAAAATGATTAAAATATATAATGATGCATATATTATATAAATATATATACTTGTATTGTCTAATATAATGATTTATAATATATATATATATATATATATAATGATATTTTTTTTATTTGTCCATCTTTCTAGGGTCAAGGCTTACCTCAAACTTTTTTTCTTCCACTTTTTGTCTTTTGTTCTAAAAAGTCATGCCACTTTCATTAATATATCATTTTATATATTTTTTAAAATATTTTTTCTTCTTCATTTATGAAACGTTACACTCTCTTATTTTTAATAAAAAATTTATCAATTTTTTTTAAAAAAAAACAAATGTAACGCTTTTTCTTAATATAAATTCATTTTTATCACACCAAAAAACAAGTGTTTTTTACATATTCAAATCTACATTAAAAAAATCTTGTAGATTAAATAAATAAATAAATATATTCATTTTGGTTTTATATTAATATTGATATATATATTAAACAATTATGTCAATTATATATATATATATATATATATATTCGTTTTTCTTAAAAAAAATAGTAATTAAAACAAGTTTTATTTTAAACACACAGAAAAGTGAATTTTTTTAATAAACCAATTAAATATATTTATAATTTAAAATTTTTATAAAATGATGAAATAATAGAGTTTTCATATATTTATAAAATATATTATCTTACAAATAATAATAATAGTTTTCATATAATTTTTTACCCTTAATTATTATAATGTTTTTTAAACAAATCATAAGTGCCATGTTTTATTTATTTCAAACTAATGGAAAGATTACAATTACAATTATTAATTAAATCCAAAAACAGAAAAAAAATATATTTTTAATTTCATGGGGTGTTACATTATTCTCCCTTCAAAAGAATTTCACCCTCACAATTCATTTCGTCGGACTAAAAGCAATTCTGAATTTCGGTCTTCAGAGTTAATGAAACTAGGACCGCTAGACATCTAAAAATTACGGCTTATAGGACATCATCAAATATCTAGAGTTGTCTAGAACTGTTCCTATGATACCAACTATAAGGACCCAGCCTTAAATGTTACATAACAGAGGACCTTTTACCGGTCTAGGTTCTGAAGAATAGATACAAACTTAAAAATTGTTAGAGTTGTAGTAAAAATAAATTAAAATGAACAAAAACACGATGTGTTCTAACACCACAAATGAAGCGAACACCTTTGAAAAAATCTGGGTGAACTATGGAAAATCATTTTTAAACGAGGGGTGAGCACAAAAAATCCCAGTAAGGGGTTCAAAAACCTTCGATAAATCCTTATAAAACATTTTTTTGGAAATAACTGTTAAAATACATTTTAAAATACCCTTTTTAAAATTCTATTTGAAATTACTTACAGTTAAAAAGAAAGATCATTTTAGAAACTACTTACGTTCAAAATTTCTTAAACACAACCCAACATTTTTCTGTAAGTAATATGCTATATTCAAAAAAAAAACATTATTTTGAGGTTACTTGAATCGTTGAAGGCTGTCTGGGACTACCCACATAGAAATGGATGGTTTCACTCCCCAATGACCATCCATATTTACAACGATCATGAGATATATTTTATAAAGATCATTTTTAAGATTTCATTAGATATATATATATTTTTTCACTGGAGTTTTCAATCTTTTGATAAAACAAGTCACTGCAATAAAATACGCATTCCCACTAATGCTTATATATATATGTACATATGTTTATATATATATGCATATTATATATCATATCATAGCACTTGAGAGTTTAGTAACAACCAAAAACCTTATAATAAAATGTCCATGTATTCAATACACTTTCCATTCTTATAAATGATTGATCTGATTAAAATAATCATAATAAATAATTACGTGACTCACATAGAATTTGAAGTGAATTATTTAAAACATTAAACTTTCAATGAAATAAATATACTTATTAAATTTGGAGTTTAAACCATAAAATTTTAATATGCAATGGATGTCGATGTAAATGCATAAACACATTGCTGTGTATATATGCAAACGTGACACACAAAATGTCTATAAAAAGTTATAACATATTATGCACATTTGTTTTTTAGAAACATGATGATAAATTGAAAATCAAATCATAAACATGATAATAACCAATTCATACATATATACTTCCATATAAAACACACATATGAATATGAAAGTAAATAAAAAAATCTCATACACATTTTTAAATTAAACATGAATGGATAAATATAAACAATTCTTTAAATCCATGCTCAAAACTAAAGAATAGTCTCCCATATGGCAGAACAAATTCAAGTATGGTTTTGATAAAATCAAATAAACTTATTTTATTATAATTTAATTATAGATACATTTCAAATATTTGATGCTTCAATAAAAAGGTAATTAGAGAATTTTAGAAAAATAAGAACTGCATGTAACATAAATTCACCCTTACAAAATATAATTAATAATAATAATAATTTCCTTACACCAAACCAGATAAAAAAATTGATAACAATAAACATGAAAGGTTTAAATGAATAAATATCTACTAAATAAGTTTAACCAAAAAAATTAATATTAATTCCCTTATAGAAAACTCTCAAACCAAAACATAAATCATAAAAACAAACATTACAAAATAAATTTTATAGAAATAAATACCTTACCTAAATTTATCAAAGTTTTTATACAAAGAAGAAACCCTGTTGATTTTTTAGAGGAAACCCATGAATAAATTTGATATAAACAATTAAATTGACAATGTATAAATAAAAAATACCTTACAAATAAATAATCTTAATCATAAATTGATAAGAGAAAAAAACAATCCCTTACTTAAAAATAGATTCACTTTATCATCTTTACAGAAGACACCTTATCGCATTCTTAGTTTCACAAGCTTGAACATTTTATTTTTAGACAAGAATAATGGTTATTATAGGTGTTTACATTGGTGTTGAGGAAATGAATGAAAATATTTTATAATTATGTGTTATATTAATTGCACCAATGCGGCAGAAACATTATTGGAGGATTGTCGAGAAAGATTAATTTATAATATACATATATATAATGAAGCATATAAAAAGATTAAAATATACAATGACACATATATTATATAAAACTTTATACATGTATGGTATAATATAATGATTTATAATATATATATATATATATTTATATATAATGATATTTTTTTATTTGGCCATCTTCCACGGGTCAAGTCTTACCTCAAACTTTTTTTCCACCTTTTGTCTTTTTTCTCCAAAAAGTCACACCACTTGCATTTATATATCATTTAATATATATTTTTAAAATTATTTTTCTTTTTCATTTATGACATGTTACACTCTCTTATTTTTAATAAAAAATGTGACGCTTTTTCTTAAAATAAATTCATTTATTATTAAACCAAAAAACATCTTTTTTTACATATTCAAATATTCTTTAAAAAAATAAGTATTGTAGATTAAATAAATAAATAAATAAATATATTTGTTTTTATTTTATATTAATACAGTTATATATATTAAACAAATATATAAATTATATATATATATATATATATATTCATTTTTCTAAGAAAAAATAGTAATTAAAACATGTTTTATTTTTACCACAGATAAAAGTGTGTTTTTTGATAAAAAATTTAAATATATTTATAATTTAAAAATTTCATAAAATAATGACATAATAGGGTTTTTGTATATTTATAAAATATGTTATCTTAATAATAATAATAATAATAATAATAATAATAGTTTTCATAATTTTTTTGACTCTTAATTATTATAATGTTTTTTTAAAAATCATAAGTGTCATGTTTTATTTATTTCAAAATAATGGAAAGATTTCAATTACAATTATGAATTAAATCTATACATAAAAAATATAGTTTTTATTTCTTAGGGTGTTACATTATTCTCCCCTCGAAAGAATTACACCCTAGCAATTAATTTCGTCAGACTAAAAACAATTCTGAATTTTAGTCTTCAGAATTAAGGAAACTAGGACTGCTAGGCATATAAACTTTACCACTTAGATGACATCATAAAATCTCTAGAGTTGTCTAGAACCATTCCTCAGATATCAATTGTAAGTACCCATCCTTAAACTTTACATAACAGAGGACCTTTTACCAGTCTAGGTTCTGGAGAATAGATACAAACTTAAAAATTATCAGAGTTTCATTAAAAATAATATAAAATGAACAAAACCATGACGTGTTCTAACAATAAAAATAAATCAAACACCTTCGAAAAACTCAAGGTGATCTTTGGAAAATCATTTTAAAATGAGGGGTGAGCACAAAAATTCCTAGTAAGGGTTTTAAAAACCTTCGATAAATCCTTATAAAACATTCTTTTGAAAATAACCGTGAGAATAAATTTTGAAATACCCCTTTTAAAATGATATTTGAAATTAGTAACGGTTTAAAAAAAACTAGATCATTTTAGAAACTACTTACATTCAAAATTTTTTAAACATAACCCGGTGTTTTTTTTTGAAAATAATAAGCAATCTTAAAAAAACATTATTTTGAGGTTACTTGAATTGTTGAAGGCTGTCTAGGCCAACCCACTTAGAGAAGGATGTGTTCCCTCACCAATGACCTTCCATATTTACAATTATCAAGTGATGTCTTTTATAAAGATAATTTTTAAGCTTTCATTATATATATATATGTATATATATATTTTCACTGGAGTTTTCAATATTTTGATAAAACATGTCACTGCAATAAAATACACATTCCCACCGATGCTTATATATAAGTACATATATATATACACATATTATATTTCATGTCTTATCACTTACGAGTTTGGTAAAAACCAAAACCCTTATTATTAAGTGTACATATATTCAATACACTTTCTATTCTGATAAATGATTGATCTTATTAAAATAATCGTAATAATTAATTATGTAACTCACATGGAATTTGAAGTGAATTATTAAAAACATAAATGTATTTATTAAATTTAGATTTTAAAACATAAAATTTGAATTGGAACCATGATTTTATTAAGGATGGAATGGATGTCGATGTAAATGCATAAACCCATGGCCATGTATATATGCAAACGCGACACCCAAAATGTTGATAAAAAGTGATGACAAATCATGCACATTTTTTTTCTAGATACATAATGATGAGTTGAAAATAAAATTATAAACATAATAATAACCATTTCATCCATATATACATATATATAAAACACACATTTGAATACGAAAGTAAATAATAAATCTCATACACATATTTAAATTAAACTTGAATGGATAAATATAAATAATTCTTTAAAATCAATGCTCAAAACTAAAGAATAGTGTCAAAAACATGACTTATTTTAAAGGTAAATTTAATTTAATTTCCATTCATTCTTTTTTGGGGGTTTCTTAAGTTTTTATGGAGGAACGAGTGAGTTTTCATGAATTGGGCCAAATCGTGAGCCCAATTCCAGTTTTAAAAATAATCTCTGTTTCTTTTATAACTCATTAATTTTTCAAGGTTTTTTATCCATTAAATTTTCTAGTTGGCCTCCCCTGACCTATTAACACCACCAAGTTAATTTTGTGCCTTTATAAATCCATAACCAAGGTTTATTTGGGTTTTTATTTAAGGGGTTGGGCCAGCCCGAAAGCCCAATTCCAGTTTTAGAAATGAATTTTGTTTGTTTAATAATTTATTAAATTTTTTGGATTTTTCGTTGATTCTAAGTCTCACATAAGACCATTGAACTCAGAAATGTGTCTAAACTCTCTCCCCCCTCTTTGGAGCTCTGGTTCATTTCGAATTGGTTCATAAATTCATAGGGTTCCTCAAATCATCCATATTTGAAGAGGTAACTTCTTTTCTTTCATAAATGTCTCAATTCTTAATATTTTCCCCCCATTCTAGTTCCTAAATGTCCTAATGATTATTTTTCAAGTGAAACCTGAGTTGTGGATGTTTTAAATTTTATCTGCTGTTGTTTTGGAGTGATTACTTGAAGATACTTCAAGTAAGCGAGTCCATTTCTTTCCTCTTTCAAATTTCTTATGGTTTCATTTATTTTTATTTGTGATTATTCCCTCTTCCTTAAAGTCCCAAATGACCATGGGGTAGGTTTTCAAACGTAACGTTTAACCTTGGGATATCTTTTTCAATTCTTGTGGTTTTAGGTTTGTTCTAGGTCCTTCTTGGTGCGGCGGTGGTGCGAATTAATTTTCATAAGGTGATTCAAGATTTTTCCTTAA
This sequence comes from Viscum album, assembly GCA_963277665.1. Lineage (NCBI taxonomy): Eukaryota > Viridiplantae > Streptophyta > Magnoliopsida > Santalales > Viscaceae > Viscum > Viscum album. The sequence goes on along the minus strand of OY728143.1, from coordinate 46,279,423 downwards.
TTTGGTAGGTGATTCCAATGTGTATGCAGTATTTGTGAATTAGATTCTACGTTTATGGTATTTTCCTAATTATTTAATTTTATTATTGCAGAAAAAAATAGTTTTAGTGGTGTTTGTATTTCAAATGAATCTTAAATGACAATTTTATGTGAAATCGGGGGATTTTCATAGAAATGTTTTATTAGTTTATTTGGGGCCACCCTAAAAGTAATTAGTTGATTTTATTGAACTGTAATAGGGCTGAAAATACTGTTTTGAATGATTATACCTTGTGTTTGTTGCTGAAAAATCTGGTTTTAATGGTGTTTGTGAACCACATGAAATTTGAAGAGTTGTGTTGTGTAAAAATGGAGGTTCTGCAATGATGTCATTTCTTGAACCATATGGGGATGCCCTAAAAATAATTTTTTGTTTTCATTGAAATTTATTCGGCATCCCTTTCTATTTTGGAAACTTAAAAATTTTCACATAGTGTGAAAGTGAGGTTTTTAAGGAGTTTTGTGTCTAAAACACTACGGGATTTTGCGGAATTGTTTTATTAAAAATCTAAGTGTTTTGTTGTGCATTTTAAGTGGTATAAAATGAATTTTCTACTATTTTAGTGGTGTTTTACCAGTAATGGGGTTTTATATGAAAATTTATTTATGTTGCATGCTAAAATTTATTGAGCACAAAAGGGGAAGCCCTGGTACCTAGGTGGGGCGGATTTGTACTAGTATGGCTAGTGGACCAGATGGGTTTTGTCCCTATTTCACATAGAATTTGGATAACGAAAAATCTAACTATACTATTTGGATGATAATTGGGGATCACTAGTTTATGGATATATTCCCTACTAGTGGCTCGTGCAAGAGAACATATTTTTCTATGGTTACTTTACACCGAGGTACGAGGTACATAGGGCCCAAGACAACCTAGTGCCTACGGGTGTTCCCAATGTTATTTCTCATTAGATTTGTAGTATTTACACATGTATTAGGGTTTGTTTGGTAGTAAATTAAAGTAGATTACATTTCTATTTAAGTGTGTGAACATTATGAAAATTTTGGATTGAAAACTATTTTCCAATGAAAGTTACATTTCTTGGAATTTTAACACCGCTTTTCCTTGCCTATTAAAACTGCTTGCTTTTTCACATTGTATTGCATGATATTCGGAATCATTGTGTGGTATCCTATTGGGATTAGTCTCACACCCTACTTACACCCATTGGGTGTAAGTAGAGTTGGTTATGTTTGACTTAGATAAAGGAAAGGCTAAGGGTGATGGCGGTTCAGGGTGTTAGTTCCCATCCTTGGTGTAGAGTTGTGGAGATGACTTGTGGGTGATTCCCCCTTGTCATGTGGAGTCCTTGGGGCTGTCTTTATGCTGTATTTATTTGTATTTGGACTTCTTTTATTGTCTTTAAACCAATGTATTCAGTTTTGGTTTTTGGTTAAGACTTGTTTGGCTCGAAAATTTCAGATTTATATTATTGATTGTTTTAATGTGTTATGCTTTCATAATCGGGTAAATCATTCCCAAACCAAAATGAATGATACACGAGCACTTGTGATAGACCTTGGGGATAGGGAAAGACATTCAGGACTTTTCATGGGATGGGTTTGGTGCCGGTATTGGTGGAAACCAGATTCGGTTCGTGACAAAAGGGTATCAGAGCAGGTTACCGTTTTTGGGTTATATTGCTATTTTGGGATGAGTCGGGATAGACAGAAGCTAGGATTGTGGCTGATTAGGGTTTTGGTTGTGATTAGGGTTCCTGGTCCGCACCTCTCATGGAAGACCTTGATTCACCAGGGGATGTTGGAATTTACGGATTGACTTCACTTCCAGGTGAGACGTGTGGGCTGCAGACCACACGTGGACATCGGGCGAAGTAGGAGTTGGTGTTTCTTTTATTATTGGAATATGTTTAGATTATTTATATTTGATGTATTTGATTAAAATTTTAAAAATTATGGTATTGATTATTATTTTGTGACTGTTTCATTTTGCAGCAACATGCCTCCCTGGAAAGCTCCCACGCACCCACGGGAGGAAGCCAGAGAGAGTTCTCCCACACAAATAGATCAGAGGCTAGTTGAGGCCATGGTATGGGCTATCTAGGATCTAGGCTATGGACTGGCTTCTATTCCATCTAGTGTTAGAGAAGATGAGAATGGTCCTAGAAAGGACAAGGCCTAGGAGTTTCTAAAAAATAAGCCTCCAACCTTCCGAGGCACCTCAGAACCCCAAGAAGCAGAGGAATGGATCGAGAAGATCAACCGTATGTTTGAGTTTTTGGAAACACATGAGGATCTTAGGGTGAAGTGTTCCTCCTTTCTATTAGAGGGTCCCAGCCATAAGTGGTTGGAGTCCATGCTTCAGACTGGGAAGAATGAGAAGATGCACTGGGGAGATTTCAAGGTCGTCTTAAATGAACAGTACCGCCCTGAGGTCTTGGAGAATTCTAGGTCCAGAGAGTTCATAGAACTTGTTCAGGGGAATATATCTGTGATGGAGTATTCCAACCGTTTCTTTGAGTTGGTTCGTTATGCTCCAGAAATAGTCTCTATTGAGAAGGCGAAGGCCCATAGGTTTTATAAAGGCTTGTGACCAGAGATATACTCCCAGGTGTTCTTGATTAAGTTGAGGACCTATGCTGAGGTCGTTGATTGGGAATGCATGGTGGAGATTTATAGGAAAGTCAGGACTGGTTTCTCTGGTTTAGTATCAGTAGTGAGTAGCGGAAGTTCCTTAGAGAAGAAAAGGAAGCGGGAGGAACACATGAAGAAAATAGGTGGCAGTTCAATCCACTCTTACAGGCAGTTTTCGTCTGTGACTTCTGATGCGAGATCGGTCGTGTGCCAACAATTTGGGAAACCAGGGTACATATGACCAATATTCCCACTTCCTCAAAATCCTTGTTACTAATGTGGAGGCATGGTTCATTTACAACATTTTTGTGGGGTGGCCGGTCCACTTCTGAGTGGGGCAGGGTCAGGGGATTCAAGAAGAGTGACCACATAGTATGAGCTATCAAGTACTGGAGGATCTTGATTTGGTGGTCATGGCGTTAGGTATGGGTCATCTTATGGATAGAGCCAGTTCAGGGAACAACCACAGACTAGCAGTCGTCCTCAGGCAGAGACCGGACATCTCCATGTGGTAGATCTGGCACCAGCAGGATCAGAGGCGAGACCGTCGACAGTTCGAGTTACCGTTCTGGTCGCATCTTCTATTGCTTCCATTCTTTTTGATATTTTTGCCTCCGTTTCATTCATTTCTGCCCATTTTACAGACATTTTGAACTTGCCAACCAAGCTGTTGTCTTTTGCGATGGAGTTGGTTACGCCGCTGGGAAATAAGAAGGAGCAGGGTCTCAGGTGCCCATCGTGTGCACTTTTTGTGTTAGGTGTTGAGATGGAGTGGTAACTCTTGGTATTATATATGGACCTTTTTGATGTCATACTCAGGATGGATTGGATAGTACACTTCCAGGCACACAACGATTGCTATAGATGACGTGTGAGTTTCACGACACCTGATGGGAGTCGTCAGGTTTTTCATGGAGAATGGGATCCTCGGTCAGGTCACGCAGGGCCTCCACTCCCAGAGTAGGGAAGTTTTATCTTCTAGTTATCTTAGATCGTGCTATATGATGGTCATTTCTCTGAATGTGCACTACCTCATGCAGTGAATGTGTTTCTGGAGGTATTCCTGGATGATTTTTCAGGTTTTCCTCCGTAGCGGGATGTGGAGTTTTCGATTGATCTGGCACCAGGAACACATTTGATATCTCTTCCCTATTATCATATGGCCCCCACCGAGCTGAGGAAATTTAAGATATAGCTTGACGACTTATAATCCAAATGATTCATTCACCCAAGCGTCTCTCCTTGGGCCACTCTTGTGTTGTTCGCGAAAAATGATGATGGATCCCTCCGATTGTGCATTGACTACTGGAAGCTGAATAAGGTAAAAATTAAGAATAAATACCCTTTTCCCAGAATAGATGATTTTTTCAATCAGTTGAAGGGGGAAAATTGGTTCTCAAAGATACACCTGCATTTGGGGTATCATCAACTTCGGGTGAAACAGTCAGCTATCCCAAAGACAGCCTTTCGAAGTAGGTACGACCACTTTGAGTATTTTGTTCATGCCCTTAGGATTGACCAATGATCCAATGGTCTTTATGGTACTCATGAACATGGTGTTTCATCTGTATCTCCATTCCTTTGTTGTGGTGTTCGTGGATGGAATTCTGGCATACTCTAACTTTGAGGAGGAACATGAACATCACTTGAGGATAGTTTTGGGTACATTACGGGATCACCGCCTCTATGAAAAGTTATCAAAGTGCACTTTCTGGATTAGAGAGGTGAGATTTCTGGGGCATGTGATCTCAGAGCACATAGTTTTAGTGGACCCCTAAAAAATTAGTGCGGTCATGTCGTGAGAGTAACCGAAGAATGTGTTAGAGATCCAGAGTTTCCTTGTCCTGGCTCGTTATTACAGGCGATTCATTCGGGATTTTTCTCAACTTGCTTCAACGATGACCGCACTCACCCGGCAACGGGTGAAGTTTGTATGGGGCCCATATTGTTAGGAATCCTTCAAGGAGGTGAATCGGCAGTTGACTACTTCCCCTGTGCTTATTTTTCATATGGATGAGAAGGAGTATGTTGTCTATTGTGACACTTCAGGTACAGGTCTTGGGTGCGTGCTTATGAAGGACGATCATTTAGTGGCATATGGCTCTCGCCAAGCTAGACCACACTAAAAGAACTACCCGAACCATGATTTGGATTTGGAAGAGGTGATGCATCATTTGAAGACTTGACGTCACTAACACTTTGGGGAGAAGTTTGTGGTCTACTCTGATCACAAAAGCTTGGCCTATATCTTCTCACAGAAGTACCTCGACTTGAGGAAGCATCGCTGGATGGATTAATTGTAGGGTTTTGACTTTGACATTGTCTATACCGTAGGCAAGGGTAATGTGGTGGCCGACGCTTTGAGCAGAAGAGTTCCAGTGCAGGTTTTGAGGAAGTCTAGTGATGGGTGGACTATGATGGGGCTCTTTTCTCAGATGCATGTGGAGACCAGAGAACACATTGGAGGTGTACTCTTGGAGAGCGTCCTATTGAATCCTTCACTGTTGGAGTTGATTCAGCGGGAACATCACAGTGATGATCTTTGTTAGTTGTCGAGGTAGTTTCTTCATGGTGGGGAGACGTCCTCTGATTGGTCTTCATCTTCAGAGGGAATCCTTTGCTTCAAGGGCCACTTTGTAGTGCCCAGTCTCTGTGGAAGGTGGTGATGTAGGATAGCCACCAGTCCCATTGGGCTGTCCATATAGGTGCCACTAATATGTATTGTGATGTCTGTCAGTAGTTTTGGTGGCCTGGTATGAGATGGGACATAGAGAAATTCATGTCGAGATGCTACACACGCCAGCAGGTGAAAGAAGAGCACCAAAGGACCTCCAGTTTTCTCCAACCACTACCCATTACTACCTGGGAGTGGGACGAGGTCTCTATGGATTTCATTTTTGGATTACCACTTACACCTCAGGGTAAGAATTCCATTTGGGTGGTGATTGATCGTATGACCAAATCAGCCCACTTCATTCCGATCAGAGATACATCTAAAGTGGATGAGTTGGGACGTTTGTATCTTTAGGAGGTGGTAAAACTACATGGTGTCCCATAAGCAGTTATATTAGATAAATACCCTCGTTTCACTTCTTAGTTCTGGGAATGCCTTCAAAAGGCCTTGGGGTCTCATATTTAGATGATCACAACATACCATCCTCAGACGGATGGTCAGGCATAGCGGCCAAATCAGATTTTGAAGGACATGCTCTGTGCATATGTATTGGACTTTGTAGGTTCCTAGGATATCCATTTGGGGTTGGTTGAGTTTTATTATAATAACAGTTACCAATCCTCGATTCGAATGGGTCCTTTTGAGGCGCTCTATGGTTGGTCGTGTCGGTCTCCCCTGTGTTGAGCTGAGGTAGGTGAGACCTCACTGCTGGGGCCGAGACTGGTGCCGGATACATCTGAGAAGGTCAAGTTGATTGGGAATAATTTATTTATATCTTAGAGTCTCCATAAATCATATGTTGACTGGAGGCGTCGTGACCTAGAGTTTTCTGTGGGTGATAGGGTATTCTTGAAAGTTGCCCCTCGTCTGGGCCATCATCGACTGGGGAAGCAAGGGAAGCTGACACCGGGGTTTGTCGGGCTGTTTGAGATCATCGAGCATATTATCAAGGTGGCATACAGGTTAGCCTTAACTTCTCAGTTGATGTCCATCCATGATGTCTTCCACGTCTCTCAGTTGAAGAAAATACAACCTGGATCCGTCCCATGTGTTGAGTTGGGAAGAACTGGAGATAGAGCCTAACTTGCCTGTTGTTGAGAGGCCGGTGAAAATAGTGGACCCCTAAGAGAATATAATTAGAGGGAAATATATTCCATTAGCCCTATTTCTTTGGAATCATTGGAATGATACACATGAGACATGGGAGCGAAAGTCATGGGTCGAGGAAGATTACCCGTTCTTGTTTTCCAATCAAGCTTCTGGTTGACTTTCCGGGGTGGATATCCTTTCATGGTGGGGAGAATTGTCACATACATGACTTATTTTAAAGGTTATTTTCATTTAATTTCCATTAATTCTTTGTTTTGGGTGTTTCCTATGTTTTTATGGAGGAACGAGTGAGTTTTTATGAATTGGGCCAAACCCTGAGCCCAATTCCGGTTTTAAAAATAACTTTTGTTTCTTTTATAAATCATTAATTTTTTAAGATTTTTCATCCATTAAGATTACTAATTGGCCTCCCCTGACCTATTAAAACCACCAAGTCAATTCAAAGCCTTTAGAAATCCATAACCAAGGTTTATTTGGGTGTTTATTTTAGGGTTTGGGCCTACCCGAAAGCCCAATTCCAGTTTTAAAAATTAATTTTGTTTATTTTATAACTTATTCAATTTGTGGGATTTTTTAGTGATTCTAAATATCACCTAAGACCATTGAACCCTTCCACGCTTCTAAACTCTCTCTCTCCTCTTTGGAGCTCTGGTTCATCGCTAATTGGTGCAAAACTTCATAGGGTTCCTCAAATCGTCCATATTTTAAGAGGTAAAGTTTTTCATTCATAACTCTCTCGATTATTAATATTTCCCCCCCATTACTATTCCTAAATGGCCTAATTATTCTTATTTGAACGAACCCTGAATTGCAGCTATTTTAAATTTCATCTTCTATTGTTTTGGAGTGATTACTTCAAGATACTTCAAGCAAGTGAGTCCATTTCTTTCCTCTTTTAAATTTCTTAGGGTTTCATTTATTTTGATTAGGGATTATTCCCTCTTACTTGATGTCCCAAATGACCATGGGGTATGGTTTCGAACCAAAGGTTTAACCTTCGGTTTTATTTTTCAATTATAGTGGTTTTAGGTTTGTTCTAGGTCTTTCTTGGTGCGGCGACGGTGCAAATTAATTTTCGCATGGTGATTCAAGATTTTTCTTTAATTTGGTAGCTGATTCCATTGTGTATGCAATATTTGTGAATTTGATACTGTGTTTATGAAATTTTAATGCTTATTTAATTTTATTATTGCTGAAAAAATAGTTTTAGAGGTGTTTGCATTTCAAATGAATCTTAAATTCCAATTTCATGTGAAATTGAGGGATTTTCGTAGAAATGTTTTATTAGTTTATTTGGGGCTACCATAGAAGTAATTTGTTGATTTTATTGAACTATAATAGGGATGAAATTACTGTTTTAAATGGTTATACCTTTTGTTTGTTGCTGCGAAAGATGGTTTTAATGGTGTTTGTGAACCACATGAAATTCTAAGAGTTGTGTTGTGTAAAAATGGAGGTTTTGCAATGATGTCATTTATTTAACCATATGGGGATACCCTAAAAATGATTTTTTGTTTTCAATGAAATGTATTCGGATTCCCTTTATATTTTGGAAACTTTAAAATGTGCACATAGTGTGCAAGTGGGGTTTTTAAGTAGTTTTGTGTCTAGAACACTACGTGATTTTGAGGGATTGTTTTATTAAAAATCCAAGTGTTTTGTTGCGTGTTTTAAGTGGTATAAAATGTGTTATCAAATGTATTTGTTGTGTTTTACTAGTAATGGTGTTTTATTTGAAAAGTGATTTATTTTTCATGCTGGAATTGATTGAGCAAAGAAGGGGATGCCCGAGTACATAGGTGGGGCGGATTTGTACTTGTATGGCTTGTGGACAGGATGGGTTTTGTCCCTGTTTCACTTAGAATTTGGATAACATCAACTCTAAATAATCTTTGTGGATGATTATTGGGGACCACTAGGTTATGGGTATGTTCCCTACTAGTGGCTCGTGCAGGAGAATGGATTTTTCTATGGTTACTTTACACTGAGGTAGGAGGTACATAGGGCCAAGACAACCTAGTGACTAGGGGTGTTCCCAATATTGTTGCTCATTGGATTTGTAGTATTTAACCATGTATTAGGACGTGTTTGGAAGTAAATTAAATTATTTAAAATTTATATTTAAATGTTTGAACATTGTGAAAAATTTGGATTGAAAAAAATTTTCAAATGAAAGTTTCGTTTCTTTGAATTTTAACACTGCTTTTCCTTGCCCATTAAAACTGCTTGCTTTTTCACATTGTGTTGCATGATCTTTGGAATCATTGGGTGGTATCCTACTGGGCTTAGAATCACACCATAATTATAACCCTTTGGTGTAAGTATACTAGGTTATGTTTTACATAGTTAATGGAAATTCTAAGGTTGATGGCGGTTCAGGGTGTTAGTTCCCATCCTTGGTGCAGAGTTGTGGAGACGGCTTGTGGGTTATTATCCCTTGTCATGTGGAGTTGTTGGGGATGTCTTGATGCTGTATTTATTTTTTTTGGACCTATTTTATTGTCTATAAACCAATGTATTCAGTTCTTGTTTTTGGCTTAGACTTTTTTGGCTCGAAAATTTCAGATTTATATTATGGATTGTTTTAATGTGTTATGCTTTCATACTCGGGTAAATAATTCCCAAACCAAAATCAATGATACCCATGAACTTGTGCCAGTCCGTGGGGATAGGGAAAGTCTTTTGGGCCTTGTCACAGGCTGGGTTTGGTGCCGGTATTGGTGGAAACCGGATTCGGTTCCTGAAACAATGGTATCAGAGCAGGTTAATGTTTTTGGGTTATATTGCTATTTTGGGATGATTTAGGATAGAAAAAAGCTAGGACTATCGGGGGTTAGGGTTTTGGTTGTGAGTAGGGTGCCTGGAAGACACCTATCATGGAAGACCTTGAGTCACCAAGGGAAACTGGAATTTACAGATTGACTTCACTTCCAGGTGAGACATGTGGGCTGCAGACCACACGTCGACATCGGGCGAAGGAGGAGTTGTTGTTTATTTTATTACTGGAATGTTTTTAGATTATTTATATATGATGTATTTGATTAAAATTTTCAAAATTATGGTATTGATTATTATTTTGTGACTGTTGCATTTTTTAGCAACATGCCCCCCCCGAAAGCTCCCACGTACCCACGATAGGAAGCCATAAAGAGTTCTCCCACACCAATTGATTAGAGGCTAGTCGAGGACGTGGTACGGGCTGTCTAGGATCTAGGATATAGACTAACTTCTATTCCATTTGTTGTTAGAGAAAATGAGACTGGTCCTAGAAAGGACAAGGCCCAGGAGTTTCTGAAAAAATAAACCTCTAACCTTCTGAGGCAGCTCAGAACCCCAAGAAGCAGAGGAACGGCTCGAGAAGATCGAGCGTTTGGTTGAGATTCTAGAAACACCAAAGGAGCTCAGGGTGAAGTGTTCCTCATTTCTGTTGGAGGGTCCTAGCCGTAAGTGGTGGGAGTCCGTGCTTCAGACTTGGAAGAATGAGTAGATGCGCTAGGGAGATTTCAAGGCCGTATTCAGTGAATAGTACTTCCCTGAGGTCTTGGCGTATGCCAGGTCCAAGGAGTTCATGGACCTTGTTCAAGGGAATCTATATGTGATGGAGTATGCTAACCGTTTCACTAAGTTGGTTCGGTATTATCCAGAAATCGTCTCCAATGAGCAGGCGAAGGCCCAGAGGTTTCAGAAAGGCTTGCGACCAGAGATATACTCCCAGGAGTTCTTGTTTAAGTTGAGGACCTATGATGAGGACGTTGATTGGGCATGCATGGTGGATATTGATGGGAAAGGCAGGGCTGGTTTCTCTGGTTTAGTATCAGTAGTGAGCAGTGGCATCTCCTCATAGAAGAAAAGGAAGCGGGGGGAACACGTGAAGAAAGGAGGTGGAAGTTCAAGCCACTCTTACAGGAAATTTTCGTCTGCAGCTTCTGATGCGAGATCGGTCATGTGTCAACAATGTGGGAAGTTGGGGCATATCTGACCAGTATGACCACTTCCTTCGAAGCCTTGTTACTAGTGTAGAGGCATGGGACATTTACAGCATTTTGTGGGGTGGCACGTCTACTTCTGAGTGGGGCAGGGTTAGTGGCTTCAAGAGGAGCGCTAGCATAGTCTGATCCATCAAGAACCAGGGGATCTCAATTTGGTGGTCATGGTGGTAGGGATGGGTTATCTTCTAGTCAGATCGAGTTTATGGCACATCCACATACTAGCGGTCATCCTTAGGCAGAGACCGGACATCTCCATGTAGTGGATCTGGCACCAGCATGATTAGAGGCGGGACCGTCGACAGTTTGAGGTACCGTTCTGGTTGCATATTCTATTACTTCCATTATTGTTGATACTGGTGCCTCTACTTCATTCATTTCTGCCATTTTGTGGACATTCTGAACTTGCCAACTGAGTTGTTGTCTTTTTTGATGGAGCTGGTTACGCCGCTGGGAAGGAAGATGTAGCTGGGTCTCAAGTGCCCGTCATGTGTGCTTTCTATGTCAGGGTTTGAGATGGAGTGGTACCTCTTGGTCTTATATATGGACCTTTTTGATGTCATACTCAGGATGGATTGTCTAGTACACTTCCAGGCACACATTGATTATTACAGACGACGTGTGAGCTGAGGGAATTAAAGATACAGCTGGAGTTTTCAATTGATCTGGCACCGGGAACACAACCAATATCTCTTCCCTCTTATCTCATGGCCCCCATTGAGGTGAGGGAATTAAAGATACAACTGGACGACTTAGAATAAAAAGGATTCATTCGCCCAAGCGTCTCTCCTTGGTCCACTCCTGTGTTGTTCGTGAGGAAGGCTGATGGATCCCTCTGGTTGTGCATTGACTACCCGAAGCTGAATAAGGTAACAATTAAGAATAAACACCCTTTGCACAAAATAGATGATTTTTTCGATCAGTTGGAGGGGGCAAAGTGGTTCTCAAGGATCGACCTGCGTTTGGGGTATCATGAACTTCGGGTGAAAGATTCAGATATCCCAAATACAACCTTTTGAAGCAGGTACAAACACTTTGAGTATTTGATCATGCCCTTCGGATTGACCAATGATCCAACGGTCTTTATGGAACTCATGAACAGGGTGTTTCATCAGTATCTCGATTCCTTTGTTGTGGTTTTTTTGGATGACATTATGGTATACTCTAACTCTAAGGAGGAACACGAACATCACTTGAGGATCGTTTTGGGTACATTACGGGATCACTGCCTCTATGAAAAGATGTCAAAGTGAACTTTCTGGATCAGGGTGGTGAGATTTTGGGGGTATGTGATATCATAGCACAAAGTTTTAGTGGACCCTGAGAAAACTAGTGTGGTAATATAGTGGGAGAAACTGAAGAATGTGTTCGAGATCCAGAGTTTCCTTGTCCTATCTAGTTATTATAGGCGATTCATTCGGGTTTTTTATCGGCTTGCTTCACCGATGACCGAACTCACTCGAAAAGGGGTGAAGTTTGTATGGGGACCAGATTGTCAAGAATCCTTTGAGGAGCTGAAGCGGTGGTTGACTACCACCCCCGTGCTGATTTTTCCTAAGGTCGGGAAGGGGTATGTGGTCTATTGTGACACTTCAAGTATGGGTCTTGGGTGTGTGCTTATGGAGGATGATCACATGGTGGGGTATGGCTCTCACCAGCTTCGACCACACGAAATGAAAAACCCGACCCATGACTGGGAGTTGGCAGTGGTGATGCATGCTTTGAAGACTTGGCATCACTACCTCTTTGGAGAGAAGTTTGTGGTCTACTCTGATCATAAAATCTTAGCCTATATATTCTCGCAGAAGGACATCAACTTGAGGTAGCGTTGTTGGATCGAGTAATTGTAGGGGTTCAACTTTGAAATTGTCTATACCCTAGGCAAGGGTAATGTGGTGGCCAACGCTTTGAGCAGAAGAGTTCTAGTGCAGGCTTTAAGGAAGTCCAGCGATGAGTGAACATTGATGGGTCTCTTTTCTCAGATGCTTGTGGAGACCAGAGAACACAGTGGCGGTGTACTCTTGGCGAGCGTCCAGTTGACTCCTTCACTGTTGGAGTTGATTTAGCGGGAATAGCCCAGTGATGATCTTTGTCAGTGGTCGAGGGAGTTTCTTCATGGCGGGGAGACACCCGCTGATTGGTCTTCATCTCCAGAGGGCATCCTTTGCTTAAAGGGCCGCTTAGTAGTGCCGTAGTCTCTGCGGAAGATGGTGATGTAGGATTTCCAACAGTCTCAGTGGTATGTCCGTCTAGGTGCCACTAAGATGTATTATGATGTACGTTGGTAGTTTTGGTGGCCTTGTATGAGAACGGACATAGCGGACTTCGTGTCGAGATGCTACACATGACAGAAGGTCAAAGCAGCGCACCATAGGCCCTCCATTTTTCTCCAACCACTACCATTTCCTACCTGGAAGTGTTATGAGGTCTCCATGGATTTCATTGTTGTCTTACCACGTACACCTCGGGGTAAGAATGTCATTTGGGCGGTGATTGATCGTCTAACCAAATTAACCCACTTCATTCTGATTAGTGATACATCTAAAGTGGATGAGTTGGGCCGTTTGTATCTTTAAGAGGTGGTGAGAATCCATGGTGTTCCATCAGTAGTTGTCTCAGATAGAGACCCTCGGTTCACTTTTCGGTTCTGGGAAGGCCTTCAGTAGGCCTTAGGGTCTCAGATTAAGATGAACACGACATACCATCCTCAGACGGATGGTTAGGCAGAGCGGGAAAATCAGATTTTGGAGTACATGCTTCATGCTTGTGTATTGGAATTTGGAGGTTCTTGGGATAGCCATTTGGGGTTGGTTGAGTTTTATTAAAATAACAGTTACCAATCCTTGATTCGAATGGCTCCTTTTGAGGCGCTCTATGGTTGGCCGTGTTGGTCCCCCCTGTGTTGGGCTGAGGTAGGTGAGATCTCACTGCTGGGGCCGAGTCTGGTGCAAGAGACATCTGAGAAGGTCAAGTTTATTAGGAAGCATTTATTGATAGCTCAAAGTCACCATAAATCTTATGCTGACCGGAGGCGTCATGACCTAGAGTTTTCTGTGGGTGATAGGGTATTCCTGAGAGTGGCCCCTCGTCTGGGCCATCGTCGATTGGGGAAGCAAGGGAAGCTGACACCACGGTAGGTCGGGCCATTTGAGATCGTCGAGCGTATTGGAAAGGTGGAATATAGGTTTCCCTTACCTTCTCAGTTTACTTCCTTCCATGATGTCTTCTACATCTCTTAGTTGAAGAAATACAACCTGGATCCGTCCCATGTGTTGAGTTGGGAAGAAATGAAGATAGAGCCTGACTTGTCTGTTGTTGAGAGGCCAGTAAAAATAGTGGAATCCTAATAGAAGATACTTCAAGGGAAGTCTATTACATTATTCCGGGTTCTACAACATCATGGGAATGATACACATGAGACGTGGTAGTGAAATTCATGGGTCGAGGAAGAGTACACATTCTTGTTTTCCAATAAAGATTCAGGCTGAATTTCTGGGGCAAAAAGTCTTTCATGGTAGGGATAATTGTCACATAAATGACTTATTTTAAAGTTAAATTTCATTTAATTTCCATAATTTTTTATGTTTTTGGTGTTCCCTATGTTTTTATGGAGGAACGAGTGAGTTTTCATGAATTGGGTCAAACCTTGAGCCCAATTCCAATTTTAAAAATAAATTTTGTTTCTTTTATAACTCATTCATTTTTCAAGATTTTTCATCCATTAAAATTAATACTTGGCCTCCCCTAACCTATTAACACCAAAAAGTCAATTTGGAGCCTTTATAAATCCTTAACAAATGTTTATTTGGGTTTTTATTTAAGGGGTTCGGCCTTCCCGAAAGCCCAATTCCAGTTTTAAAAATCTGTTATGTTTGTTTTATAACTTATTCAATTTATGGGTTTTTTGGATGATTCAAAGTCTCACCTAAGACCATTGAACCCCGCCACGCGTCTAAACTCTCTCCCCCCAATTTGAAACTCTGTTTCATCGAGGATGGGTGCCGAACTTCATAGAGTTCCTCAAATCGTCCAGATTTGAAGAGGTAATTTATTTCTTTCATAACTCTCTGAATTCTTACTATTTTTACACCATTCCAGTTCCTAAATGGGATACGGATTCGTGTTTGAACGAACCCTAAATTTTGGCTGTTCTAAATTTCATCTACTATTGTTATGGAGTGATTAATTCAAGATACTTCAAGTAACTGAGTCTATTTCTTTCATATTTCAAATTTCTTAGGGTTTCATTTATTTTGATTAGGGATTATTCCATCTTCCTTGAAGTCAAAAATTACTAGGGGGTAGGGTTTCAAACCTAATATTTAACCTTGGGTTTTATTTTTCAATTATTGTGGTTTTAGGATTGTTCTAGGTCTTTCTTGGTGCGGCGGTGGTGCAAATTTATTTTCGCACGGTGATTCAACAGTTTTCCTTAATTTGGCAGGTGATTCCATTGTTTATGCTGTATTTGTAAATTGGATACTGTGTTTATGGTATTTTCATGATTATTTAATTTTATTATTTCTGAAAAAATAGTTTTAGTGGTGTTTGTATTTCAAATGAATCTTAAATGCCAATTTCATGTGAAATTGGGGGATTTTCATAGAAATGTTTTATTAGTTTGGTTTGGGGATACCTTAGAATTAATTAGCTGATTTTATTTAATAGTAATATTGTTGAAAATAATATTTTTAATGATTATCCCTTGTATTTTTTGCTATGAAAGCTAGTTTTAATGGTGTTTGTGAACCACATGAAATTCCAAGAGCTGTGCTGTGTAAAAATGGAGGTTTTGCAATGATGTCTTTTCTTGAACATTATGGGGATGACCTAAAAATGATTTTGTGTTTTCATTCAAATGTTTTTGGATTCCCTTTCTGTTTTGGAAACTTAAAAATGTTCACATAGTGTGCAAGTGTGGTTTTTAAGGAGTTTTGTGTCTCAAACACTACGAGATTTTGAGGAATTGTTTTATTAAAAATATAAGTGTTTTATTGCATGTTTTAAGTTGTATAAGATGTGTTGTCTACTTTATTGTCTGTTTTTGAATATTAATGGTGTTTTATATGATAATTTATTTCTGTTTCATGCTGAAATTGATTTATCACAAAAGGGGAAGTCCGGGTACCTAGGTGGGGCGGATTTGTACTAGTACGACTAGTGGACCGGATGAGTTTTGTCCCTGTTTAACATAGAATTTGGATAAAAAAACTCTAACTAAACTATGTTGATGATTATTTGGGACCACTAGGTTATGGGTATGTTCCCTAATAGTGTCTCGTTCATGAGAAGGGATTTTTCTATGGTTACTTTACACCGAGGTATGAGGTACATAGGGCCCAAGACAACCTAGTGCATAGGGGTGTTCCAAATGTTGTTGCTCATTGGATTTGTAGTATTTACCCATGTATTAGGGTATGTTTGGAATTAAATTAAAGTAGATAAAATTTCTATTTAAATGTGTGAACATTATGAAAATTTTGGATTGAAAACTATTTTCAAATGAAAGTTATATTTCTCGGAATTTTAACACTGCTTTTCCTTGCCTATTAAAACTGCTTGCTTTTTCACATTGTGTTGCATGATCTTTGGAATAATTGGGTGGTATCCTATTGGGATTAGTCTCACACCCTACTTACACCCTTGGGTGTAAGTATACTTGGTTATGTTTGACTTAGGTTTAGGAAAGGCTAATGGTGATGGCGGTTCAGGGTGTTAGTTCCCATCCTTGGTGCAGAGTTGTAGAGAGATCTTGTGGGTGATTACCCCTTGTCATGTGGAGTCCTTGGGGATGTCTTGATGCTATATTTATTTGTATTTGGACCTCTTTTATTTTCTTTAAATCAATTTATTCAGTTATGGTTTTTGGTTTAGATTTTTTTGGATCGAAAATTTCAGATTTATATTATGGATTGTTTTAATGTGTTATGCTTTCATACTCGGGTAAATAATTCCCAAACCTAAATCAATGATACCCGATCACTTGTGCCAGCCCATGGGGATAGGGAAAGACCTTTGGGCCTTGTCACGGGCTGGGTTTGGTTCTTGTATTAGTGGAAATCATATTTGGTTCGTGACAAATAGTCTCCCTTACAGGAGAACAAATTCAAGTATGGTTTTGATAAAATCTAATAAACATATCTTCTTATAATTTCACAACACACACTTCAAATATTTGATGCTTCAATAAAAAGGTAATTATAAAATTTCTGAAAAATAAGAACTACATGTAACATAAATACACCCTTACAAAATATAGTTAAAAATAATAATAATTCCCTCACACCAAACCAGATCAAAGCACAAATTTGAGAAATATAAACTTGAAAGGTTTAATTGAAGAAATATATACTAAATAATTTTAACCAAAAAATAAATATTAATTACCTTACATAAAAGTCTCAAACCACAACATAAATCATAAAAACGACTATTACAAAATAAATTTGGAACAAACAAATTCCTTACATAAATTTATCAAAGTTTATATAATGAGAAGAAACCCGGTTGATTATGTTTTGAGGAAACCCACAAATACATTTAATAGAAATAATTAAATTGATAATGTAAAAATAAAAATCCCTTATAAATAAATAATCTTAAACATAAATTGATTAGTAGAAAACAATCCCTTACATAAAAACATATTCACTTTATCATCTTTGTAGAAGACACCTTATCCCATTCTTAGTTTCATTAGCCTGAACGTTTTATTTTTAGAAAAGAAGAATGGTAATTATAGGTGTTTACATTGGTGTTCAGGAAATGATTGAAAATAATATATAATTGTGTATTATATTTATTTCTCTGATGAAGCTGAGAAATTATTGGAGGATTGTCGAGCAGGGTTGATTTATAATATATATATATATAATGAATCATATAAAATGATTAAAATATATAATGACACATATATTATATAAAACTTTATACATGTATTTTATAATATAATGATTTATAATATATGTATAATTATATATTATTATTTTTTATTTGGCTATCTTCCATGGGTCAAGTCTTACCTCAAACTTTTTTTTCTTCCACTTTTTGTCTTTTTCTTGAAAATGTTATGCCACTTGCATTTATATATCATTATATATATATTTTTTAAATTATTTTTTTCTTCATTTTTGACACGTAACACTCTTTTATTTTTAATAAAAAAACATATCAATTTAAAAAAAACTAATATAATGCTTTTTCTTAATATAAATTAGTTTTTTATCAAACCAAAAAAATACATCTTTTTTTACATATTCAAATCTTCATTAAAAAAACCAATCATGTATATTAAATATATATATATATATATATATATATATATTTGTTTGTATTTTATATTAATATAGATATATATATTAAAGAAATATGTAAATTATATATATATATAAATTCATTTTTCTTAAAAAAATAGTAATTAAAACATGTTTTATTTTTAACACACATAAAAGTGTGTTTTTTTTAATAATCTAATTTAATATATTTATAATTTACAAATTTTATAAAATGATGACATAATAGAGTTTTCATATATTTATAAAATATATTATCTAAAAAAAAAATTATAATAGTTTTCATATAATTTTTTTGACCCTTAATTATTATAATATTTTTTAAACAAATCATAAGTGTCATGTTTTATTTATTTCAAACTAATGGAAAGAGTTCAATTACCGTTATTAATTAAATCCACACATAAAATATATATTTTTAATTTCTTGGGGTGTTTCACAGTATTTATATAACTATGAATAATCAATAAGAAAATATAAATTTCATATATTAGAAAAAGATTGTTATACTTTAGATTCTCTAATAAATATCACCCTTATAAAAGGAATGGTATAAAAGAAAAACAATATATTCCAAGGAATATAAATTTTGATGAATGACACTAATATGAGAATTATTTTGGGCATGTTTGTAATTTATAACAAGTAATTTGTAAATTTATTTATTACATTCCCATTGAACCTGGATATAGTAGCTATTTGAATATTTATTTGGTCTTTAGAGTAATAATGTAGTCAATACGAAAATTTTTGTTAAATAAATACAATTTTCATTTTTGTATATTTATTAATTGAATTTCTCATAAATGGATAAGAATTTTAATAAAACAAATATCAAATTTTGTATCATTTCTTCATAAATAGGAAGTGGATTAATTTTGGTATTTTTTAGAGATAATCAAATTTGATACAATTATTTTAATAGGTATACATATAAAATTTACTATTTTAAGTGTTTTTTGATATGAAACTGATGCAATTAATTAATTATTTAATTTTATAACATAATATATGTAATATTTATTAAATTTGTTATTTTTTAAATTTTTAATCAATCTTCTTACCTTGATTTCAATTTTAAAAGCATAAATCACATTTTATCCTATTCTAAAACTATATTTGATTCTTTATATTGTATAATTTTGTAAATTAATCCCTTTAAATTACATAGGGTTTTAAAGTTAAGCGAAAAATATATTTTTCAATATAATATCATGGTTTAGAATTTAAAAAATGTGGTTTGGAATCCATTAGTTATTTATTAAAGAATAATATATTATTAATAAGATTTCAAACTCCATATAAACAATTACTTGTTTAGTCACCTAGTCTCACTATAAATAACACCCCAATCCCATTATTAACATACAAAATAATCATACCATAGTTTATCTCTCAAAATAACTCTCTATTATATCTCTATGTGGTTTTTATAGTTTCTAAGTGGGTTACTCATTATTTTCTTGCAATGCTTTATGAAAAGTAAGGGTTCTATTTCACTCTCTTTTCATTTGTAATTTTAAGGTTCTTTTATAATAATTTATACTATATTAAATTTTATATTCAGTTATTGATGTATATCTATTTTAGTAATATCAATTTTATTTATTATACCTTGTTTTATCAATTCACTTTCTATATGAATAATTCTTAATAATAACCTTGTTTATCTAATTTGTTTTGTCTCCATATGAATAGATATAGCAGAATTATTGTTCAAATTTTTTAATTTTAGGTAAGTGGGAGTAACTCATCCTATGTGGATTCTAAGGAAACACTACAAGATCTACCCATTTTCTACTAATTCCTCTTTTGGATACGGTATTTGGATTCTCCTTCCATTGTCATATATTTTATTGATATCTTGATAGTTCTTTCATATGACACATTTATTACAATATTAATTCTTTCCTCAAACATTTTAATTTTAATTTATTTAAACCCATTGTACACCATATATTTATATCACTTTTTTTATTTAAGATTAGTATTATTCATCACTATATTTTCCCTTATTTATTATATTTTAACATAAATTATTATTCAATAATAACGATACCTTCTCTACTAATATCATTGCATATAAATTTTTTAATATCTATTATTATTTCACCATGTCAGGGAGTTTTATATAATTATGAACCATTTCATTTTAATATACTATACTCCTGTATTTTAATAAGTTCCATTCAACTACATATTCATATTTTTCAATTGACCGATGAAAAATTCTAACTTAACTGTAAATCCCGTGATTCTATATAACAAAACCTTGTAAATCGAATCATCAACGAGTTATGTTTCATATTACTTTTTTTTGTGGAATTATTTGTTTTATTATCATACATTATATTTTATAATTCAACATTGATATATATAGATTATTCAATATATAATCCATAACTAAGCATTTTAGATCACCCCATTTTTTAAAATTTTACTTATTTCTCTATGTAATGGAGATAAATACTAGAAATGATATTGTAGATAACATGTAATCATTATTTTATAAGTTAAGTTTTATATATGTTTCATGAACTATAATGTAATGTTTGTATATGTAATGTAGTATAATAATGCTAAACATATTTCGATCCCATTTGTGATCATATTTAATATATTATAAAAATACTAATATATAATTAAATTTAGGATTCTGGAGGTAATGGCACTACATTTTATATCTAATTGACCAAATAAAAACATGATGAAGTTGATTTAGAAGATAGTAAAATTTATATTAAATTATTAGATAATTATAAAAAAAGAATATATATAAAATATTTTAAAATTTTACCAATTTGAATTATATAAGAACTAAAATTTATTTATCATACGAGTTTTATATTATTGAAAATTATTAATACATGTTTTTAAGTTATGCCATTTTATAGACAATGAAGCCTACTAAAAAAATAAAAACTATGTAAAAAATAATAGAAAATTTAGGGATTTTTCAGAATGAGAAACCTAATGATATTATAGTACATGTTGATAAAGTCATTAATATTCTATCATAATTACCTTAGGTTATGAAAAGTATCCTTTACCACATGACGTAACTAGTTTGTTTAAATTGAGTATCAATAAAACTTTATTATTTTGTGATCCAACAACCTCTATATTTAAATGGGTCCACCAGTCTAGTAGTAATAAAAAATATATTAAATCCCAAAAAATAATTTTATGGTTATAGGGTGGTCATAAAATAAAAATTTTGTGATGTAAGAATATTTCTTGAGAGGTGATATTTATTAGTGTTGGATATTACTTTTGAATACTTCAAATGGAAAAAAGGTTCTAAAAATTGATTAGAATAAATTTTAACAATATTTATGGGAAGGTATTACAGCCATGAATTATGAGTAGAGACTGAAAGGAAATTCACAAGTACATATTATAAAGTATATGATATGGTGGATATGTCTGAAGCTTACTTTTAAATTATAGTGAGGAATACAATAGATTATTTACCTACTATAAAGAGAAAGATTTATTGAATATTTTATGGGTTAAAACCATGTATTTGAAGTGAAATATTTTAAATAAATTTTATATAAATGAGGGGGACATTACATGATTTATTAATATTGAAAAGTACATTTCAAAATCATTTAATTGAATTATAGAAAATATGATGGAATACAATTTATTTATAAAATTGTTAATATGAAAAGTGAATATTATAGAGCGTAATTTTATGTAAGAAAAAATTAGGAATAAAAAGCCACTGGGAACATTTAAAGGGATTAGTTTTATGATTCATCTATAAATAATTTGGACACTGAGATAATGAGTTAAGAGGTAAAATTGATGAAACAGTAATTAAATGATTCAAATACAAAGATATCAATAATTATCATAATAAATCTCCATAGTAAAATATGTATAATGATAATAAAATTCCTCACCCATCAAAGTTTTAGAGAAAATATCATTTATATTCCACAATAAAAATATAGTTGGACCAACCAATTTATATTTTCATTGGTTATATATATATCTATTCAATAATGGAGTATGTATTTTTCTATTTTAGACTATCAAATTCCTTTAAATAATTTAAATTTATGGTGAAAATATATTAAAAACATTAAATATTGGTGGTGAATTTAATAATAAAAACTATTCAAGGTAAATTTATTTCCATTGAGATACTAAAATCATTCATTTTAATTATTTTTGGGAAGTATTACTTGTAAATTTTGTGTATCCTCCCTGAATGAAATATGTTGTTTTTTGGTAATGCATTGGACATCATTTTATAGTTCAATATTATTTTGTGGAATAGAAGCAACATTTAACCTACTTAATCAACTCATATTAGTATACACATTAGTATACAAAAACATGTACTCTTGTGTCTGGTTCTAAAACACATAATTTTAAAAATTAACTTCGATATAAAGTAAGATGATCCAAGATAAACTGAAAAAAATTTCTCATTATTATTATATCTCAAAATAATTTCACACAAATCGGGGAACATTTTGGTTGGTTTAATCAAGGAATAGTTACATAGGCTTCCTATTTTACAAAATTTGTGAATATTTCTCCATAATTGAACCATACTAGGATCCCTTCAATACTTCTCACAGGTTAAAATCATCTGCATAATAAGGGGAAATGGAAACATAATAATGGTGATATATTAAATACTCAGTAAGTTTCAACATAAGTGATGAAAAATCAAAGATAATAAGTGACCCTAAGATGATCATATGGGTATAATCAGTATACATAAAAATTTTATACCCAATAATACGTATATCATAAATAATGGAATACGAAAAAATTGATGAATCAATTAATCATGTAAATATTTTTCAATAAACATGATCCATGAGAGTATAACATAATGATATATAGAAATGTGGCATAAACCTTAGCATAGAGAAATGCCATCTCTTTGAGTCACACACTTGTGCCCATTATTTCAAGACAACTTAATTATACCCACATATATATTTATAATGGGATATAAACTTTTATCCAATGCATTGGAGGGTGATATAGGATCCCACCAATCATTCATCCATACATATGTGTACCACATGAAATCAATAATTCATCATATAATAAAGAACCCATGGAAAATAACTTGGTTTCATATTATTTTAAATTGGAATTAGATAATTAAATCATTCATAATTCCAATAATAATTATAACATGATAAACCCATGGAAAATAAATGGGTATCTAATGATATTCAGTAACATTATGAGTAAAAAACCTTTATTCAAGATACTAAATCATGTGATATTTAAACCATATATTTAAATCATATATTCTTTAGTCAAATTTTCTCCAATTAATTGATGAATGACATATAGTTCAACATCCTTAAATCAAATGAATTAAAAATATAGTATTCAGAGAGGAAAGGAATGGGAAGAAAAATTATGTTCATACACTAAAGATGATTAAATAAGACAAATAAATTTATGGATCATTTATATTATTGAGATTCAATATTGATAATTTTTTAAAACCTAGATAAAGCATAAATAGGTACATAAATAATACTTATAGAAAAATAATATAATTTTATAATAAAAAACATAATGAAATAAAAATTTTCCAATGAAGATAATTTTTTAAAATAAAAAAATAGAATAATAGAAAAACAATTTACTTCTTAGAACAATGAATAATGGGAAACAATTTTTAACTAGATGGTAAATCCATTCCGATAAATGATTTTAAAAGATAAGTTTCTTTAATTTATTTATAAATTAAGTGTAAGTGAAATAAATCAATTCATTTTAAAAAATGAAGGAAAGAAAACATTTTAGATATATTGAGACATTAATTTTAATAACTCTCTAATAATGGATACTTGAAGAAGAAAAAAAGGTTTTATATACAAAACATTGAGTGGAAGATAAAGAAGATATCTGTGATATCTAAAACATTTTAATATTTTTAAAACACATTTTTTTGAAAAACCACAATATAAAGAGGGAAATAAATTTTCAACTTGTATTGTAGTGATGAAAATTAGGAGGATCAGATAATTTAATCCATATTTGATTACCCAAAAAGAGATAAAAATATTTATGTGGAGGAAAATATGGATATGGAGGAAAAATATTCATTGGAAAGAATGAGAGTTATTCTTACCAATGTAAAATTTTATATAAGAAGGAACTTTATAAAATAATATGATACTATTGAAATGAAGTGGCTTACATGGGGAAAAAGATAATTTACCTATTTAAAAATTAAATGAAATTAATAAAAGGGGCTCATAATATTTTTTCCAAGTAGATAATTTATGACTCAAGGAGGGAGAATTTGAGTCGGGAAATATTTTATGGACAGAGAAACATTTAAATCAAAACCTCTTTAGTGAGAGACAAATTTTAATTGAAAAAATATAATTCTTGATATAATATAAAAAATAGGTAGTATATAAACCATATAAAAGTAAATTGTTTCATTAAAATAATTATGTATCAATAAATTGGAATTGAGAACAATGTACCCTTTCAAGTAACATAACCTTTGTGGTAATAAATATTTAATAATGAGGTTAAAAGGGGGAAGTGTAAAACCCAAAAAAGGAGGAGGTAACACAATAGAAATTATTAATTAGGTTGAATAAATTAAAATTCTATAGAATCCAATAATAAATTTGGTAACTCAGTAGAAAAAAATTGTGTTAGTATAAACACTTATGATATTAGAAACTTTCAAATAAAAACACCATAAAGGTAGTGATTTCAAATGAAACATTAAATAACATGAAGAATGATTCCATATATTATACGGGTAGTAAATATATATTTATAGATAAAACATGGTGTATACTAAGAATTATGTCTCAAGGGATTGAAAATTAAGATAAGAAACCCTTACCATTGTCCTGATCCAATCTATGCATGCGCCAAGCATCCTAAATAATAAAATTGAGTTCATTAGATAGATTATTAGGAACCTTATTAAATAATATATCATTTAATAAGGACCATTAATATCATATTTATTTTTCATATATATTTTTTCCTTATGTTTTTTCATGAAAATTGAATCGGTGTAAGCTAATTTCAGTAAATTTAGAAATTATAGAATATATATAAATAATAAGTTAAATAAAAGATATAAAATTTATTAGACCATAAAAAATAAGTATGAAAATTTTAACTTATAATAATATTAATATTTAAGTTTCTATAGTCATCCATGATAGGGTTTTATAACATAGCTCATATAGGTGTTTAAATCGACCCAAACAAGAACATGCTATTACTCAATAGGTGTGTATTGTCAAGGAAGTGTATAATATAATTATAACATATTAATAATGATATTATTTATATGTTTTATGTTTTTGGGATAAATAATTAAAATCAAGATGAAAAAATAAAAAAGTTACTTCATAGTGGTGGTAATTTGCACTATGCCCAATTGACGTTTTTATTTGCCGAAGAATGATATGGAATAGAGGACGATTATAATTTGAATATTCATGATCATAATTATATTATATATTTAACATATATTCTTAAATTCTGAACTTATATCCATTGAAGACAAGTAGTGATGAAACATGGAAGATGCTGCTTCCTGAAGGTGGTAGTCTTGACAATACAAGATCAATGTTATTTTATTTCTATAAAAGTATGGGAGGTAATAAATAAGAATTTTTACATTAATATAATAACACTTAAGTATACTAATGATACATATTTCATTATATTACATTGTTTAGGGTAATCTTACATGATAGATACTAAAAAGAAAATGTAGGGAGTAATTAATACGTATGTTGAGATGTCGAACTTCCTTTAGATTAACTCCTTACAATTGAAGGACTTACAACAACTTTGAATGACTAGGGAATTCATTACATAAACCAGACTTATTTATAGGAATATTTGGTAGGGTATGATGTATATTTCTAAGGTAAAGTGTATAATTGAAACGATGGATGGGAACCCTTTTTATAAGTGAATAAAATGGAACTTTATTGAATACCCTTTACTTTTCAATGATATAATTACACAATTACAGGGTCGATGACCCCAAACATTAAAAATAATGGATTCTAGGGTTATATTGGATTGATAAATCCTAAAAAAAGTATTTTCACAATTTTTTTAAACATTTTTCAAGTCATGTTCTCTAATCATTTTATTTTAACCTTTTCTCTTTTATTTTAATTGATATATTCTTTTAATCTGAATTGATTATTAACAGATAATTATTATGGATTCCACACTCAAATAATTGAGTTAAAGGACATATTATATATGTTTGATATACCCATTATACAAGTATATGAACGTATTTAGAATGATGTTTAATAGAATTCCCCAAAATAATGGATTATAGTTATCTATTGAAAATTTTACTAGAGAAATACCAATATAGAATTTAATATATTGAAAGGGGATAGTTAATCTAGAGGATCAAATATAACGAGTGAAATATCTTTAAAAAAATTTAATGTCTCATAATTTATGTGTAAATATTTTTTTATTATATAGAATTATTATGAGACCACATGCTTTGAGGTCACATGATTTCGAGGCTCAGTGAGCCTGAAACGTATTTTTAAACATTTTTTTTGTTCACTTAAGTATACATGCGAGCGGGTTTTTCTAACTTTTGAACCGGTTCTCAAATTGAAAATCCAAGGGTACCATTGATCTCAAAACTCCGGGATTTTCCTAGAAATGGCTTAACTTCGGCCGGAAAGGGTCGATTGAAAAAGTTAATTTTTAAACTTTTTGAGAAAAGTAAAAAATTTATTTAAAATAATTATTTTATTTCTTTTCTCAGAGTTGAGTAGAAGAGGATGATGCTACGATGCCGCGATGAGGTGGCGATGATACACCTTAGTGGAACTCATTAATGGATCATCAAATCACAATGTATCAAGTCTTTAATGTCGCATAACTGTGATGTTGTTTCATAAATGAAATAGTGTAAGAATGTGACATTATAGCATAACAGAAACACTGTGACATGTTTCTTGTTAATAGTCTGATGCATAGGTGGAAGGAGGATTAAATAGTGAGGATTATTTTATAAACCTCTAGCAGACTTCCTCTCCAATGAATAATGATAAAAGCTTATGAAAGTTAACATCTTTGATGCCCTTCAAAGATCAAAGCCAGAAGCAACAAATGACATCGACGTCTTGAAAACTCAAGGATGAAGCGCTACAACATCAAATGTCAAAGAGGTAGGTGTTTAATTTCTGAAACTTCTTCCCTATTAGTATTCTAGAAATGATGAACGCAGATCAACCCATGAATAGGTTGATCTTTTAAATCATGTTTTTATGCAGGAGGGTAACTTTTTTTTGGATTCTCTTTAATTGTGGTTGAAATTATCATTTGTTGATTAGACTAAAATATCTGGAACTCCCCATGATTATAAAATTCTAATGTTTAGGGAACTAGAAAACACGAACCAGTCCCAAGCCCCTCCGTCATGTGTGTTCTTTGTGGTCAAACATCTGAATCCATGGAAATATAAGTTTGATACCTTCGAGGTAAATAGAACATTCCTTGGAGACCATTGGCACTAATAGAATAGAAAACCGACCACCAGAGCAACTCCGGTGGCCCACTGTAGGAACCAACGGCGGCAGCGGCCGACAGTAGCTAGAAGGGGCCTAGGGTGGGGGCCGCGGGTGGAGTATGGCAGTGCACTATGGTGGCAGGAGGTCACAACTGACCGGCTATGGTAGCAGCAGGATGACCCGGTGCTAGGTGAGAACTGCGTGGAGGGGTGTCCTGCGTCCGGGCCACCAGGACGAGCTGGAAGCAGCAGTCATTTAACCATAGTTGGAGGAAGGCCTTGCATCCATGGGGCCTGTAGGTAGGGGACACAACTAGCTACCATGTCCTAGATAGGCAGCACTGACCGCCCGTGTGGCCAGTCTTCAGGCTGGTTGGACACAACCCCAGCCAGTGGGCTGCACCCCCAACCAGTGGGCCAGGCCGGTCTTGCATGTAATGGGACGGTACCATGCCCAACCCACCAGACCAGAGATGGTTGGTTGGACCCACACCGGTAGGCTAGACCCACACCCTTCGGGCCTGGTCAGACAAGACCGGGTGGACGAGCGACCCGGTGGGCTGGACCCTTGACCAAATTGGGTCAAGACCGGTGAAGCCCTTTGGGAATGGCCCATTGTGTAGGGTATACTAGACCGACCCAAACTAGAACTAGGTCATGTCGAGTCAGTTGGAACTAAACTGCAGTATGTGGGACCCCTGGTCCGGGTTGTTTAGGTCTGTCCGACCGGGTCGGACCGATCCCAGACGCAACCAACCCATGTTTACTAAAATGATAATAACATGCAAACTGAGTGTCCGATTGATGAGCCATTTGAAGAGTTGGGACCCTCTTGACGGGAATGATCTTTTGGAATTCCCTAAGAAGGATTTCATGGAAGTTGATATCCGAAAACTTTATTGAGGAGAAGTTCTTCTAAGAACGCTACATATGGAACCCTGCGGTTGGATGAGATATGAAGACTACTGACTTTAGACTATGTATAACTCGACTATGGACCAGTGGGAAGCACTTTTATGTGACTTAGTAGGCGCACGATGGTAAGCACTTCTGTGTAACTTTTCAGTCCTATGGTACACGATGAAAACTTGTATCGATACAATCTAAGTTTTATGGGAGGCACTTATGTGTGACATGGTAGGCCCATTGTACTCGACAGAGGAGGAGTTATCCAAATACATAGGTGTTTGACAATGTGACTGATTATTCTTTGATCACTACCCAAAATGTATACCTATTGTGAGTTGTCTTATGCTCTGCGCTTTACTTTGATGATTGCAGTGTGTTCTTTCCTTTTTTGTTTTAGGGTCCCTAATGAGTATCATGTTACTCACCCCTCCATGAGCTCCTTCAACCCGTTTCATGTCCCTTGTAGGTGATTAGCGTTTCCACAGAGGCTAGGTGGACTGGGACCCAGAGGTGCTCAGGGAGGCGGGACCGATGAACGCTACAACGGTGGACTTGGGGGCTTAAGACCAGGTATGGACCAATAGGATCATGTGGACATGAAATTCTACTTTGGATTCCATTAGCCACACCTATCTCATGACTAGGTGGGGTTTTTGATGGATGGCCATCAGAGTTTCCTTTTTTTACTTTTTGATTTTCAGTTCTTTTGTTCGGTTTGTATTCTGGCCCACTTATTTGAAATTTTACTTGTACTTAGCACCTTGTTTAGTGTTACTTGTTTCCTTTCTATTTTGTGGGACTTGTTTGGGCATGTGTGGGCATATATTTACTCAGTAAAATTACTCCTACTTATAGGTTGACACCTTCGGTGCTAGTCGCCAACCCCTGGCCTTTGGGAGGCAGGCTTGGGGTAGTCATTGCACGAGACCTGGGGAACGGGTCATGAAAAAGTGGTATGAGAATGAGGTTATTCCAACCTCAATGACAGGTATTTTATTGTTTTGTTTTGGGGAACAACGTTAAGTGTCATGAGTTTGAATTTCAGATTTGGGGAGTCTAGTGTTGGGGCATCGGTCAACATATTCATACACCAGGACCTTGAATTATTCTTTTTGGCTCAATACCTGAAAACATTGGTTACATAAGTGCCTCTTTATGTTATATTAAATAAGATTCTTCTCACCATGTATAATTTTCTGACCGTGGTCCATCTTGATCTATCTCAGGATCCCTCCATGTGGACGACCTTCCAGGATCTTGATATGATGTCGTGAGGACAATCTGCCTAGTGATGATGAGTTCGTTCATGGACTAATTCTAGAGATGGCTGCACCAGGTGGTTTACCAGTGCTACCAATACTTGATGGTAAGAATCTACTACTAGAAGTTCTGTTAGAGGATGTGCACAGTCTCAGTGCCCTATACTAGTTTTAAAGACAGAGACCTCCCAGGTTTAGGGGAGAGAAAGATCCTCAGGTCTCTGAGGACTATCTGAAGGCAGTGAAATGGGTCTTCCAATCAGTGAGAAGAACACCTGACCAGATGATGATCTTGGAAGCGAGCCTTCTAAATGGATCAGAAAGGATATGGTGGATCATGACCACCCAAACACATAATGAGGATACCCTCACCTGGAGAGACTTGGAGCGGATTTTCTAGGAAGAGTTTCTATCCACAACCTTGTAGTCTATGCGCATTCATGAACTTATTCACCTACAACAAGGAATCATGATGGTGGATGAGTACCCAACGAGGTTCACTGATATTTCTTGTGACTCGAAAGATATGGTGCAAAATCCGTTCTTTAGGGCTCAAGCTTTTGAGCAGGGACTCAGGTAGGAGACCGGGGAATTGGTTTTTTCCCACAACATCCTAACCTAGGTTGGGGTACTCGATTGAGCCCTTCTGGTAGAGAGATTCTTGGTAGAGTAGGCACCTACAACTAGAGCCACTGGTAGACCCCATGTGGTGGAGTCTTTAGTAGGAAGCAGACAATAGACACAAGGGCCCAAGCTAGCCAAAACTTTCAGAGGACAACTCCATGACTGATGTTCGGTAGTGCGGGCCTCCCAGACTAGAGGGAGTCATCTAGGAACCACACATTTCTTCTTGTGTGGTGGGTAGGGACACATGAAACATGACTGCCCCACCTTCCGTACAGATGACCAACAGATGGTTGTGGGGCCACCAAGGTAGAGTTAGCGATTTAAACAAGGAGGTTCGTAGGTTTAAAGATGTAGTAGGGGAGCAGGCCGAGCGGAAGGCGGTGGGCGATGGTTCGAGGTGTTAACGAAACCACCCCCATGTGGTCCACCTTGACCTTAGGGAGTAGGTGGACATGGGAATTCTCATATCCAGGAAGTAGAGGCTTATGGCCATGGTGCTCCAGAGATGATTTGAGGTATGATCTCTGTCTTCTGCACTATAGTTGTAGTTCTTATAGATACAGGTGCTAGTAAATCTTTCTTTTCCATGACACTCCTTCAGAGCTCAGGGATTCTAGTTGATCGATTGGCTTGATCTTTATAGCTAGATACTTCTATGGAAGATGAATCGTCGATTACACAATGGTTCTAGTAATATGAGCTTACTCTGGGAGGCGAGAGCTTCGGTTGGGATCTCCTAGTAGCGGTATCGAGGCCTTATGATGTTATCTTGGGTATAGGCTTATTATCCAGAATCCATGCTCATATTTACTATTTTAGTCATACGATATGGTTTGTCTATAGAGATGGGACCAGGTTTTCCTTCAATGGTGAGAAGGAAACCCTTGCAACATATGACATACATTTTAGGAGGAGCGTCTAACTGATCACTCACCGGTTGGCTAGACTCACCCTCGGTGAAGTGGATGAGAAAAGTACAAGGTTTCCTGTAGCTGGGGATGAGTATGAGGATGTTTTTTCTGAGGATGTTCCAAGACTACCTACTCCCAGGGAGGTAGAATTATACATCGACCTATACCCCGAGATGACACCGATATCCACACCGACATATCAGATGGATCCCTCAGAGCTTCGTGAGCTGAGGGTACAACTGGGGGACTTATAGAAGAAGGGATTCATAAGGCCCAAATTTTCACCTGGGCTACCCTAGTGATTTTTGTCAAGAAAAAAGATGGGTGTCTAAGGTTGTGCATGGACTTCCAGTGCTTGAAAAATGTGATCTTGAAGGAAAAGTATCCATTGATGAGATTCGATGACCTCTTAGACCAGCTAAAGGGAGCAAGGTGGTTCTCCAAGAGAGACCTCAAATTCGGCTATCACCAGCTTTGGGTATGGGATGAGGATGTACCAAAGATAGACTTCAGGTGCCGGTACAACCACTATAAGTTCTTGGTGATGCCTTTTCGCATGGCCAACACCCCAACAGTGTTCATGGGACTCATGAACATGATCTTATAGACTTACCTTTACTAGTTTTTTCTGGTCTTCATTGATTAAATCTTGGTGTACTTGGTGTCAGAGAAGGAGCACACTACAAGCATTTGGATAGTCCTAGATACACTCTGAGAGCACCAGATTTATAGTAATCTCTCAAAGTGATAGATTTGGATTTTGGAGGTCCCCTTCCTAGGACACATCATCTAAGAGGCTAGAGTTGCTGTAGATATAGAAAAGATAGGGGCTGTGATTTCTTGGGAGCCACCCAAGAGTGGTATTGAGGTATAGAGCTTCTTGGTGTTGGATGGATACTATCAGAGGTTCATTCCTAACATTTCTTGAGTAGCAGCACCCTTATCAGCTTTGAAATGGAAGGGACAACCCATCATGGGGATAGAGAAATGCCAAAAGAATTTCTAGGAACTGAGGTGGATACTGACTAGTGCCCCCATCTTGAGACTACCAAAGGAGGGAAATAGGTATTTAGTTTACTGTAACACATCAAGGACCGAAAAGAGTTGTGTACAGATGTAGGAATGAGAAGTGATCATCGACTGATAATGACATTTGAGGCTGCATGAGCAGAACTAAAATGATGACCTAGACTCAGCAGCAATGGTATTTTCCTTGAAGATGTTGTGGCACTACTTCAGGGGTGACCATTTTATAGTTTACTCCAATGACAAGAGTCTTAGGTATATATTATCCTAGAAGGACCCAAACCTAAGACAATGGGAATGGATCTAGTTCCTCTAGGACAATGACTTTGAGATAATCTATAATCTAGGGAAAGGAAACATGGTGGCATACACGCTCACTAGGAGGACTGGTTTGTAGCTGATGAGTGAGGCGAAGGAGCAGTTAGTCATGAGGAAGATATCCTTCGTGAATGATGGTGTAGTTTCTTACCTTCAAGCAATGACTGTTACTCCCCCACTCTTATAGCGAGTCATGGAGGCACAACTGGAGGATGATGACTGTGAGGCCCGAATTGCTCATTTATCCTTAGGATAGGATCTTAATGGAATTTTGATAGGTGGGGAGCATGTCATCCTTTTTAGAGGACACACCATAGTACCAGGGATGTTCTGGGGGGGGGGGGAGTTGTTGTGGGAGTTACATACATACCCTTTGGTGTTACATCATCTAGTGGATAAGATGAACCAAGACCTCCGAAAACAGTACTGATATCCAGGGATAATGAAATTTGTGGTCGTGTTTGTTTCACGATGCCTCACTTGTCAGCAAGTGAAGGCTGAGCATCAGGTTCCCTAAAGCTTGGAAAAACCACTCGAGGTTCCAGAGTGGAAATAGGATGGTATCTTGATGGACTTCATGATGGGGTTACCATGTACATTTAGGGTCCATGAATCTTTATGGGAGATCATTGAACGAAT
This sequence comes from Viscum album, assembly GCA_963277665.1. Lineage (NCBI taxonomy): Eukaryota > Viridiplantae > Streptophyta > Magnoliopsida > Santalales > Viscaceae > Viscum > Viscum album. The sequence goes on along the minus strand of OY728143.1, from coordinate 46,246,501 downwards.
CACCAAGTCAGATCACTTTCGACCCATTTAAGAGCAGGAACTGATAGAGGTCTTGGGACCCATCTACATCCCAAAGATAGTGCGGCTTCACGGGGTGCCTTAAAAAATAATCTTAGATCGTAACGCTTGCTTTACATCCTAGCTATGAAGGGGATTAAAGAAGGATTTTGGGATACAATTGTTCTTGAGCACAGCTTTTCATCCCCTGGTGGATGATCATGTGGATAGAACCATACAGATTGTGGAGGACATGCTATGTGCTTGCGTCCTAGATTTTAGTCACAGTTGGGAGGACCACCTGCCACTGGTGGAGTTTTCATACAACATAAGATATCACTCCACCATTGGCATAGCACCATTTGAGGCCTTTTATGAGAAGCCTTGCAGATCACCCCTATGTTGGATAGACCCAAGGGAGTTGGCACTCATGGGTCCCAAGTTGGTATGGGCTACCACCAAGAAGGTGCAGATAATCTAGGAGCAGATGAGGACTGAAAAAATAGGAATAAGTCTTATATGGATAGGATAAGGAGACCCCTGGAGTTTGAGGAGGGAGATAACATATTTCTTTAGGTCTCACCCCGATGAGGATTGAGAGATTTGGCCAGGATGACAAGCTCTCTCTGAGGTTCATCATACCTTTTGGGATCTTGAGAAGAGTTTGTGAGGTCGAATACCACCTAGCTCTTTCCCCACTAATGAACCAGGTGCATGATGTTTTCCATGTGTCAAAATTGAGGATGTATGAGCAAGATCCATCACACTTCATCAACTAGGTTGTGCTGGAAATTAATGATTGAGCGATGATTGTGGAGTTCCTAGTGAAGATAGAGGATCGACAAGAGTGGTTCCTATGTGGGCGGTTGATTCCTATGGTTCTTGTTCATTGGAAACATGGGAATCTATAGGAGAGAACATGGGAGCGGGAGGCTCAGATTCATGTGTAGTACCCCTTCTCTTTGTTTAGTTTTTTTTGGATTTCAAGATGTAAATCCCTAAGGTAGGGAGATTGTAATGTATCATAATTTCTGTGTCATTGTTTTTATATGAAATTATTCCATGACCACATTGTTTGATTGAACATGATTCTGAGGCCCAATGAGCCCGAAATAGAATTTTGAATGTTTTTTAGTTCACTTAAGTTAATGTGTGAGAGGGGTTTTCTAACTTTTGAACCGGTGCATAGATCAAAAATCTTAGGGCACCTTTGAACTCGTAATGTCAGGATTCACCTAGTAATGACATGACATCGAACAAAAAGGGTTGAGATGAAAAGTTATTTTTGGTACCTTTTGAGAAATATAATAAAATAATTTAAAACAGTTATTTCATTTATTTTATCACCATTGAGTATCTGATGAAGATGCTATGATGCAACGATGAGGCACATTAATGGAACTCATTTACGGATCATTAACTAACAGCATAACGATGCTTTAATGAAATGTAATAGCGATGCTGTTTCATATGTAAAACTGCTTAACGATGCGATGTTGCAGCATGAAAAAAATGACGTGTCGTCATAGCATAACAGAAATGCTATGACGTGTTTCTTTTTAATAGTCTCATGCATTGGTGCAAGGAGGTTTAAACTAAGATTATTATCTGATGAACCTCTAATGGACTTCCTCTCTAAAAAATGACAAATGTTGATGGACATGAACATCTTCAATTCCCCTAAAAAATCGAGGTCAGAAGTGATGAACAACGTCGGTGTCTTGAAACCTCAAGGAAAAAGCACTACAACATCGAAATTCAAAGAGGCAGGGGTTTAATTTGTGCAAGTTCTTCCATGTTATTATTCAAGAAATGATGAACGCGGATCGACCCATGAATAATTTGATTGTAAAATCATGCATTTACGCCATACAATATCTTTTTTTGTGATTTTCTTTAATCGGGGTTGAAATTATCATTTGATGATTGGACTGAAATCCCCAGACCTCCCATGATTATAAACTTCTAACGTAGAGGGTGAAAGATGACATGAACAAGGCCTGATCCCCTATACTTAATGTGTTTCTTGTGTCAAAAAATATGAATCGACGAAATGCCGGACATGAGACCTTCGTGGTAAAGATAACGTTCTTTAGAGACCATAAGAGTTGACATAACATAAAATGAACCACTGAAGAAACTCCGGTGGTCCACTGAAGGAACTGTTAGAGTGTTTTCAGTGGTTGTCGGGGGCTTGTAGTGGAAGACTCCAGTGGAGGATGGCGGCACGCCCGTCATCACGCTAAAGTGACAGCAGTGGGGTGATGCGGCACCAGGAAGGTGCCACATGGAGGGGTGTCCCGTGTCCGAGCCACCTGGACGAGCTACCTGGACGAGCTAGAAGCCATAGTCATTTGACCATGGTAAGAGGAAGGCCCCAAACCCACAGAGTCATTAGGGAGGGGACGTGGCTAGGTACCTCATCCGAGGCGCGCACCACCAGCCTCCTGTGCATCCGTTCTTCGGGATGGTGGGCCACACCCCAGCCAGCAGTCTGGGCTGGTCCCACACTCTGGGAGCCAGTACAATTCCCAATGTTCCAGTCCCACGCCCGGAGTGTTGGTTTTGTAGGAGGGACCTACGCCCAAAAGGATAGACCCGCACCCTTCGGGTTGGGACAGGTGAGACTAGGTTTCTCGGTGACCCTGCGGACTGAACCCTAGGCCAGACCAGGCCGGGTCCAGCGAAGTCCTTTGGGCCTGGCCGACTGGCTAGGCAAGACCGGACCAACCCAGAGCTGAACTGGGTCAGGTCAAGTCAGTGGAAACTAAACCGGGGTATATGGGACCCCCGAGCCGGGTTTTTCAGGTCAGTATGGCTGGGTTGGACTGGGTCCAGATGCAACCAAACCCTATTTACTAAAATGCTAATAACTTACAAATCGGGCGTCCGATTGATGAGTTGTTTGTGTCGTTGGGACCCTATAGATGAGGTTGAACATTTGGAATTCCATGAGGTGGATTTCATGGATGTTGAGATGAGATGAATTCATTGAGGATATGTTCTCCCAACTGCACTATGTATGGAACCCTTTGGTTGGTAGAGACCCGAAGAATGCTGAATTTCGACTCTATAAGAATAGACTATGGCCCAGTGGGAAGAAATTTTATGTGACTTTACAGGACCACGGTGGGAACCAATTTTGTGTGAATTATCACGCCTAGAGTACGTGATGATGTGGTGTGCCTAAGTAGTCCATGGTTAGTGGGAATCACTTCTATGTGGCTTAGTAGGCCCAATGTACTCAATATAGGAGGAGTTATCCAACAGAAGAGGTGTTCAAAAATGTGATTGATTATTCTTCTATCACTACCTTAAATATATACCTGGTGTGAGATGTCTTGTGATTTGTGCTTTAATTTTAGGATTGCAGTGCGGTCGTTCATTTTCCTTTTGGGGTCCCTACTAAGTATTGCATTACTCACCCCTGCACGGGCTCCGCCCACTCGTGTCGTGTCCCGTGCAGGTGATCTGTGTTTCTACAGAGGCTTTGGTGTACCGAGACCTAGATGTGCTCAAGGGTACAAGACTGAAAGACACTTCGATGGTGGACTTGGTGCCCTAGGACTAGGCAGGGCCCAGAAGGATCAGGTGGATAGGATGTTTTACTTCGGCTTCCAATAGCTACACAACTCTCACAACCAGGTGGGGTTTTCCATGGATGTCCATCATAGTTTCCTTTTTTTTACTTTTCTGTTTTTAGTTCTTTTGTTGGGTCTGTATTCTTTCCCACTAGTTTTCAGTTGTACTTGTAATCAACACCTTGTTTAGTGTTACTTGTTTCCTTTCCAGTTTTTGGGACTTGGTTGGGCTTGTGTGGGTGTGCAGGTACTCAGGAAAATTCCTCCCACTCACAGGTTGACACTTTCAGCACTAGTCACTATCCCCTAGCCTTCGGTAGGTGAGCTTGGTGTTGTCACGACATGGGCCCTGGGGGACAGGTCATGACAGACATGGAATTTATTCATCATATTTTATCATGTTTGGGTGTTCATGTATATTTGATAAAAATTAAGTATGATATAATGATATTATGTTTTGAATATAGATATTTTAAAAAACTGAGGGATAAAAATTATTACCCTTTATGAGAAATTAAATATTTTTCTAACAGGTTTTTTATTTATCACTACATTTTTAAGATTTATATTTGATATAAATATCATAAATTGAAAATAAGGATGAAACATATCTCAAAGACTAAAATATAAAAATGGAAAGTGTTATATAATATTATACTAATTCCCTATGGTTTATAAATTCACCTATTTAATTTATAGAATTTAGGAATAGATTATCTAATTATTACCGTGAATTTTTAATATAATTAACACATGATATTATTATCTACTCTAAAATTTAGGAACAACATGAAGATCATATATGGGTTTTATTATAAACTTTTTGAAGTGGGAATGTATATTTTTGATTGATAATGTGTGACTTTAAGATACAACAAGATAAATTCTAGAGGAATTCTATTTCAAGAGAAGATATTTCTATTTTTCATTTATAAACCAATAGTATTAAACAATAATCTAGAACATCACCTCTAATAGAAAATCATAGTTTTATTGGACTAGTTGGGTAATCATAGAATTTTGAAAAAAAATCATAATTATCCATTTCTAAAAAAAATTAAATTTAAGGATATTAAATTTTAATATACTATAATGTCTGGGTAGTGTTTTCATGAAATTAATAGGTGGTAAGTTAATGTCCCTATTCAAATGTTGCTTTTTTGTAGAATGTTCTTCATCTCTATTAATGTGATAGACGAAATTAATTTATTTTATTTTTTGTTATTAAATTCATTTTATTGCTTTATAATTATTAATCCATTGTGGTTAATAATGTTTAAGATCCAATGGATTATTTTATTATATTATGTGGATATTGATTAATAATTTCTTAAATTGTGAATTATTCAGATTTAATAATTATTGGGATTAATATATGTGGAAATATACTAATACAACCTTTAATTTTTATTTTTAAAGATGAAGGAAGATCAAATAATCTATGAATTAAAATTATCATGGTTTTATATAAGCTTTGTAAGATAAGTACCACTAAAACATTGGTTGTGTAACAATATTTCCACTTAAACCATTGTGTCATAACACTACTCAAATTTGAATTATTTATGATGGGTTCTCATAACAGATGTCCCATAGCAAAAAAAAATGTGTTGTAAAAGCTATGTTTTGCGATAGGTAAATCCTCAGTTGCAATAATATTTTACCAGTTATATATAAGCCATCATTTGTGATGTTATTTTGCACCATTCACAATTTTTTAAAAAAAGTTAAAAAAAAATTAAAAAAAAAATTAAAAAAAGCATCAATATAATTTAAAAACAAAATATATAAAACCTTAAATATATGAATAAGCCAAAATATAAAAAAATATGTTTATACAAATGAATATCATAATAAATGAGTCAAAAAAATATATAAATCACTAAGGAGTTGGAGATTAATTTAAAGGATGTGGTGGATAGAACTCCATCCCTATAGCATATTCCATATGCCAAATATACTCCATATTCTTCTTGAACTACTGGTCCTCTGATTGATGATACTGGTATCGATGATGCTCTTCCTTCTATGAACACAATGTCTCAATAATAACATCAAGATATCACAATATCTCATCATACTCTACAGCTGATTATGATGACTCTCCATGAGCTCCCCTTGAGCTGGATGATGACAACACAATAGTTTCATAACAACTGCCAAGAATCAATCTCGAATCAATACCAATAAGTTAGCCTTTCTTGAAAGAATATTGAGTCTCCTTCATCCATGCCATATCATAAAATCCAGATGCACTGGTGGTCATAACCTCAATCTATGTAGGACTCCCATCTTGTGTCTGAGAAGCTACATCCTCATATGACTCCTTTAAAAGAAATTTGAAAATAAAATAGTTAAAACATTATTTTTAGTTAATTTTAAATAAAAAAATATACTTACCACAATCTGACACTATCGACCACCAGTAATATCACCAGTGAAAGGATAATTGTAGATCATCTTATAAACATTGAACTCTATAATATTGGGATGCTAAACTTCCTATATAAATAATAAAATAAACATTTTATATTTACATTTACATAAATTATTACACAAAGAACATACCATATACCATTAATGAGTACTAAATGTAAGAGTACTAGCTCTATATATGACCTCCTACATTCCCCAGTTCTACCGACTAAATGATGAGATCCTATAAAAACTATCTCCTGTATTATATGAGAACAGTCCATCCCAAACCTAAGAGGATATCTAATTGCTTTGATAGCTTTAACAATACTGATAAAAATTTGTTATCTATCTTTCTTCATGGATATCTTCCTCAAATTATGGAAAAAGTAAGAACAATGCACCCACGTATATGCCTCCCAGGTTTAGGTCCTTGTCCTATCATTAATGAGATATGATAAACCATATTTTTAATTAATAACATGAAAGTTAAAAATTAAATAAATTTGAAAATAACTATTATTTATTTACATATCATCCAACAATAAAACATGAAGTGCTAAAAATCAATGGGAATATGATCCCTCATCACACATTTTATAGAAAAATAATTTTATAGAATATCACTCCTTGTTCTAAATACTATTTTAAAAAGACTATGGAAAACAAGATAAATAATAAAAAAATTAGTATATAAATAAATCAATTAAAATTAGTGATAATTAAAATTAAAAAATTACCTAGCTAAACATACCTCAAAATGTGTAGATAGAAATAAAGATGTGGACATCGACCTGGAAGAGGGTCAGGAATCATCAATCTTGTAATACCACAAACCGTCTGAGTCGATGATGAACTGCCAGTAATGTGAGGGTCAGACAAAGATGCATCAGGCTCATCACTAGAAAGTATAGACTCCACAAGGTTATGAAACAACTCATCAAATGTCTTATCATCCATCTAAAACATGAAAGGAATTTTGTCCAGCAATAATTGAAAATTATCATTTTATTTATATATTAATTATGACTATAAATAATTTGTAAGTGTGTCATTCTTCTTATTCTTCATCATCATCTTTATATTTGACACTATCAATATCTTCATCTTCTTCCTCAGTATCGTCAATTTTCATAGGATTTTCAGCTTCATCATCTCTTTCTTATTTCAAATTCATTTGCTACATCATCAACATCACTATCCCAATCAACCCATAACTATGGGGTATCATCATTGATATTAATGTATATTATTTGAAATTATATATTTGGAGTTTTATCCTAAAATATTTCAATTTCATTCACTTTAGCAGAACCACATTAACATTTTATAAACTAATTTTGATGGGATTTCATTTTTATAATGCTACACCAAAAAACTATCACTCTTAAAGTACCACAATTATTTTAATAATAAATTTAATGTGCATGATAAGGAAATAAAATGGTTCATTTACCCTAAAAAGGATTTTATATTTAATTTTGTTGATTCCATGGTGTAGATGAATACACAATACTCAATTACCATCAAAGTAATGGTATTTAAACATCATTGTGCAATATTATCTCAGATTAAATATTTTAATAATTTCATCTAGCATGACATAAAAGTGAAATTCACTTTATCTATGATGATATTCTCTCTAGAAAATACCACTATTCATTGTTATTTTAATTTCATATATGAACATGTATAAAATCTAAAATCATTCACAATATATTCAATATAAGATTTAACCATTTTGGATGATGGGTTACTCAATACACACACTCAATTATCAATTTTATCTACATGTTGTGAAACATAAAAAATTGAAAAACAATTATCAATATAAAAAATAATAAATTGACTTCATATGTTAAACTATAAGAAATTTAATTTACTAGTCTTTGAAACTAATAGTATTTATTATGTTGATGAAGTTATTCAAGGAAAATAGGTTTAATTTGTGGAAAATGTTTCTTGATATGATCATCATATAACCCAAAAATAAAATAATATTTATATAGTTCAAAAAAATTAAAGAATGGGTGATAATATTACTCATTGTACAAATCATGTCATATATTCATAGTTAATAAGAATATATACATGATCCTATGATGTTCATCATTCGAAATCCATCATTCAAGAACTCCTCTATTGATATGTTCATGATCATTAGAAACCGATAATTTAATGTTCATTTCATATTCAACAGTTCCCTCTTTATGGACCATTAGATAATTATTTAATGGATATTTAGGTTGGAAATTATTAAATTAGAAAAAATAAATTTCATCCTGAAAATAATCTTATGAAATTGACCCTTCAATTGATGCTTTTTATGTACAATTTTATTTAATTTATACTTGCATATATCATACAGGCATATCTATCAAAACTTTATCAGCCTTGCACATTTTTATTTATGCAAGAAATGTAATATCGAATGATCCATTGAATCATAGAAAGATGATATATTTTTTCCTAGTTTACATAAAATTAAAACAACATCTTCTTGAAGTCTACTAAGTTAATCATAGTATTTTGTAACTGCAAAAATGTCTCAAAAAAATATGACAACTCTGTTAGTGCATCCCAAATCGAAGAATTCAACAAGCATGTTACTCCAATCGGTATAATTATTTCTATTATAACATGAAAATAATGAATTTTTAATATGATAATATGAATGTTTAAAAAAATCAAGAATAATTGAAAAAACAAACATCTAGTAGCCTTAAATACATAATCCAATGACAGAATAATACATTATTTTATTTGGAAAATCTATAAGCCACTTTTTTCTACAATAAATTCTATGATCTGTCATTTTTAAAAAACATAAGTTATAGCCACTTGAAAATTTGGTCAAGATATAAGAAGTACTTTATATTATATTTGGTCTTGTTAGGTGTGTCCAAAACTATACAAAATATATTATCAAAATATTTCATCCCAATATTCATGACATACAACACGTGATGAACAAAAATATAAGACCAATATGGCAGATGCCAATAAATACTATGTTTTAAGTAATTTTGATATTTCCTGAAGACATATATTTTTTTGTTGGTTTATAGTTAGTACTATGTAATTGGGTGGTAATGAAAATATAATAGATTTAAAATCAAAACTTGAGATCATTTTTTGAGGTCTTACCCTTTTATTTGTACCTTTTCTAAATTTTTTTTTATTCATCTTGAAAGGATGATCAATAAGAAGTAATATATGATGACAGTTAAAAAAATAAGTGTTTCTCCCATTGAAGACAATAAACAAATTGCTGTCACTCAAATAGTACATTCATGATTTTGACCCATATGTACTCTATCCGGATAACATTTAACATTATTGGAATTCACTAATTATCCTCATTAATACAACTTTCATTTGGAAATATTGTTTTTTCACAAAATCATATATACTGACACTATCACTATGTAGTATATTTAACTCATTAATCCATAGATTAAAATAAATTTCTATATTCGTTTTTGGATGTACTAGAATTAATAATGTTAAAATATATATGGATTATTCATCAACATCCAAGGGGATTAGTCGCATGGAGTTATAATGATTGGCCAACAAGAATATTGACCACCATAAGAACCAAATGGACATAAACTATTATTATAAGGACCCAATCTCACATTATGAGTTTTTGGATAAAAATAATTATGTACATAGTGAAAATTTTTCAATGAATCAACATAACAAGGATGATTTATTATTTTATTAGTTCAAATATTGTATTTGTGCCATAAAATCAAGGATTTTATATTCTGATACATAAATAAATGATATAATCTGAGTTTAAGTATGAAATACCTTAACTTTTTAATGAGAAATAATCCAAACTTAACTTGTTTGACCTATTTATACCTCAATTTTCTACATGTAGGAAAAATAACTAATGACTCTTTTTCACCATAATATAAGATGCAATCATTTGAAAATGCACGAATCTTTTGAAAACCTAGACTGAAATTTCGAACCAGACTCTTTCTCTTATAGAAATTGGTAGGTAACACATTTCCTTTAGGTAATAATGATTTAACCAAAGAGAATATATGATCAAAATATCTATTTGAAATTCCATTATCTGATCTAATATCCATACATTTTGTAATAGATATAAATTATCTTATCATGAAACCAAGATATAATGCATCCTCAATAGACTAACAACACATAAAATGTAGATGGTTCTAACTTATGAGTTAAATCAATATCATTAAGAGTTTGTTTTGTTGAAAATATTGACTAGAAAATCATGTAATAAAGGTAAAAACTCTGAAGTATCTCAAACCAAATTATTATTATCTTCATCAGAACTGTGTTCACCATGTTCATACAAAAAATATAATATTTCTAAATAACATAATAGATGACCCCACCATTGTCAAATGTTTCAAAATATCATAAGATCACATTTCTTATATTAAAATGTAATGGAACCTTCCAAAATATATTCTTTTTTAGATGATGAAAATGATAAAAAAGCTCTAACACCCTCAATATATTTTGGATTTATACCTAAACTGTTTGGATTCTTATAATAATTTATCCAATCATGATATTTTAATAAAGACTATTTTCTTCTTCTTTATTCCATATTTTTCTAAAAGGATAATATAAAATATTTATTTATGGTTAATATTATATAAGTAAGAGAATTTAGAAAAATATAAAATCAAAGGATTAAAAATTACTTTTAAATATTATCAATTCAATTTAATTATCATTAATTTTTTCTTAATATTGCTAATTTTTTTCTACTTTCAAAAATTATTTATATTTTACTTCTAATCACCATTGAATTATTATAATTACCATTAATTATCATTAAAGGAAATATGTGTTTTTCCAAGGGGAATGAGGGAAGCATTGAGTAGAGGGGATAAAGTAGATTAAAGAGTGAAATAATTCTAGTTCCCCTATGTTTAGACCATTATGAGGATAGGTGAACATGGGTGAAATCGCAGGTTTACCAATAATGAACTCTCCAATAAATGGTTTGACCATTGTGGAATTGTTATTATTTCACTCTATTGTTACCTTCATCCTCTCCACTCCATGCTTCCCTCAAGGGAAGCATGGAATATAGGGGATGAAAGTGAAAATAGAGGGATATAATTTTAGTACCCCTGGGGTTAAACCAATTAGAGAAAATAAATTCATGGAAAAAATAACAAGTGGTGGAAGATGAAGTAGATGAAAGATAATATCTACACTCTTGAGGGATTATTTCTCATTTTTGGTTAAATATATCATCTTTATAAAACAATTTTTTCTGATAATCTTTCATTTATCGTATGATTATCATTAAAATAATATTTTATCATGAAGATATATTAAACCAAAAAAGGTAAAAATCACCAAGTATGCCGTTATTATATCTTGAATCAATTTTCTCTTTAACTACTCATTGGTTTACCCATGAATGTCTCTCCACTAAATAGTCTAAACTAAAGGTCACTATAATTCTTTCAGTCTATCTTAACCTTCATCCACTCCACTCTACTCCTCCCTCACACCCCCTGATCGACCTTTTTATTACTAATTAAGGGTAATTGTGGTTATTTGTGGCTATTTGTTGTTAGTTGTGGTTAATTGTTACCATTTTCACTAATTATAAATAGTTATCACTAATTACCTAATTTTTTACCAATTAATGCTAATTTTTATTTTTTTATTTCTAATTTATACTAATTACTACTACTTTTTACCAATTACTACAAATTATTACTAATTACAACTAATTACTGATAATTTCATCTAATTTATACTAATATCTGCTAATTTTTCTGATTTCTGCTAATTCTTACTAATTTCCACTAATTACTACTCATTTACACTAATTACTACTTGTTCCCATTGACTGTCACTAATTCATAATGAGAAAATCTAAAAACTACTAATTACCATTAATTCCAACCAATTACTGAAAATTCACAGTCATTACGATGAATTCCTACTAATTACCACTAATTACTGCTAATTCCTACTGATTACCACTAATTCCCACTGATTACTACTAATTACTACTGATTAGTGCTAATTCTTAGTGATTACCTCTAATTCATACTGATTTCAACTAATTCATACTAATTACCACTAATTTTTATTAATTACCTCTTATTTCTACAAATTATTAGTAAAATCTACCAATTAATTCTAATTTATACTATTTAAATCTAATTTATACTAATTACATATAATTTGTACTAATTATAACTAATTTCTTCTAATTACCCCTAATTTCTACTAATTAACACTAATTTCTACTACTTACTACTAATTTAAAATAATTATATCCAATTTTTACTAATTACATCTAATTTTTTTAAATTATGGTTAATTTCTACTAATTACTTTTAATTTATACCAATTAGCCCTGATTTCTATTTGTTACATCAAATTTATTCTAATTTCCCATTATTTATAAAAATTACCACTAATTTGTATTAATTGATTCTAATTTGAACTAATTACCACTAATTTCTACAAATTAACTCTAATTCCTACTAATTAGTTCTAATTTAAAATAATTACATCTAATTTCTACTAATTATTGCTAATTTATACTATTTAACACTAATTTATAGTAATTAATAAAAAATTTTACTAATTATATCTAATATTTATTGATTACCACTAATTTATACTAATTTCCAATTAATTTTTAATAATTATAACTAATTTTAAATAATTACAACTAATTTTTATAGATTACCTCCAATTTTTACTAATTAGTGGCAATATTTAACAGTTAGCTCTAATTTTTACTAATTACATTTAAATTATTTATATTTACCATTAATTAATAAAAAATAATTTTAATTATTACTAATTTCCAATTAATGTTAATTTTTATTCATTACTATAAATTATTATTATTCATTAACGAGATCTGAAAATTGTTAGGAATATCTATTAATTAGTGCTATTTATTTATCAATTATAAGTAGTTATCACTAATTATTACTACGTACTGCTAATTAATACTAATTAATACTAAATAAAACTACTTGCTACAAATTAAAAATAAATATTTCTACTTAAAACTAAATATTTCTATTTATAACTAATTACTACTAGTTAATAATACTAATTTCTATAATGAAATAAAATAAAAAAATTAAAAAATCAAAAAATTAAACAATTACCTTTAAATTGATGCTTTATTGGATGCGAATCGGAATGTATTCCTTCCTGTAAAAATTAAAAATTCTAAAGGATTAAATTGAAATGTGTAAATGAGAGGAGAGGAGATATGAGGAGAGGTGATGTAAGAAAAGTGAGGTGGGAAATCGAATGGGCGGGGGGGGGGGGGGGTATATATGTTAGAGTAGTTGTGACAAGACTATGTATGAGAGAATCCATCGCCAAAATTAACCACCATAATTAAAGCCATTAGTGATATACAAATTACTTTTGAAGGAACCCAATGAAAATAGTCTTCTTAGGACACATCATTTGTGATAGGTTATAAATAACCATTGTAAATAACCCCAAGGTCAACTAGTATTTTCTACAGAATTAAACACCCTTAATAAATAATGGTTACCACAATATGGTGCACTCATATGATAGAGGTATTTTCAATGGAAACCCTTAACAACACTAATAGTCTCTTAAAATATAATATTCACTATGGGTGATGGGCCCGTCACAAATTACCCATCGTAAATAATCATTTTTACTATAGTGTTACTGTAACTCGATTGAAACCCTGGTTGCATGAGAGTAAATCCGATGAAAATATGGTTGCCTAGAAGTATCTGTTTGACAACATAAGAATAACTCAGTAGGTTCTAGTTCTATATATGAATAATTAGTTTCCAAGGGAATGAGTGGTCAGACAATTGTATATGTTTAGACACTGAACTTTGAATCCCATGTATGAATAACTACACATTATATAGAAGTAGTGCTAAAACTTGAAGCCTATACAAGATTCAATATTTTTACATAGTTACTCTAAAATCATAAATAGAACCGATAAAATAATAAATCGAACCTATGTTAGATTAAATCATACCTCCCATGGGTTTTTTATGATTAACATGGAGGTATAGTGGGATACATAATATCCCTTCCATTTTTAATAAGGAGTTTGACTGTTTATGTAAAAATAAAATTGACATTACATAAAATAAATAAGTGTAAACAACACTTATCTAAGAGTAAACTGGAGTTGAAAAAGTATATGTTAGATTAATTTGTACCTTATTAAGAGTAACTAGAAGTATATATAGGAATAAAATGAGATTTCAATAGGCTACATATATAATCGCATAGGACCTAAACATTCTGATCATGTGCTAAAATCATGATCTTTGCATTTTCTTCTTTGATGTTGATAATTGTGACCAAATTTTTTCTATCCAATCCTTACAACATCTAAAGTAAAAATTTGGTCACTTAAATTTTCATGGACCTTTTAGATTTAGAGTTTTTGAAAATTATAACAAACTCCTACTTAAAAAATGCACATGAATTTAAAAGCTCATTTATCCCACTTAACCCTAATTTTCTTTTTCTCATTAAGAAATCATTATCATTCATATGAAATCCCTTCAAGACATAATTCCTTCAACCTATATTTATATAACCTTTGTAAAATGAAACATAAGAAGGGTGAGATTAAAAACTCAGTAAAGGAAACTATAAGCATTAACCAATGAATATCATTGGAGAGAATAAGAATAGAATAAGGGTATGATGAAATAACCAAAGTGAATGAGTATAATATATGCATATTCATACACATAAATACATGGATCATCAAACATTAAATAATTTAATAATTCCATAACAAAGGAAAAAGTCATAAGAATTAATAATCACATACCATGTGATATCAATCTAGATCAAATGAAACATCATAAACCCATTGAAAGTTTAGATAAAATGTATTTATATATTTGAACATCATCTCATAGAACCCTTACAGAGCCCTCACCGAACCTTATAATTGGAAAAACTATACAACAATCTTACAATATAATTCTTCAGTGAACATAGTCATTACCGAAGATGTTAGAGCACTATCTGGGAAACCCCATCATATAAGCTATAATAGGCTGAACCAATGCAATCTGGGAATAACCATAATTTATAATTACCAAGAAATGAATAATGAATAATGAACATAGAGATTTAATTTCATCTTAACTCATTGAATCAAAATTTATTCATTTTCAGAACATGATTAAACTATGGAAAAGAACTAGTTCCATAAAAATCTATTTGAAACATGATTAACCTATAGAAAAGAAATAGGTTCCATAGAAATCTATTTGAGTTATGATTATCCCATTGAAAATAAACAATCCCCATAATAATATATTTGAAACATGATTAACCTGTGGAAGATAAACAGGTTTGATGACAATATTCTTGAGACATGGTTAAACCATGGAAAAGAAATGGGTTCAATAATAATCAGTTTTAAAAAATCAAAATCGATGATGAGAAATAATAAGGATGGTATCAAAAAAATCCCCAATATAGGATAATTAACCAAAATGGGTTTTCACATTGATTAATGTAAATACAATTTAATTATCTTTAAAAAATTCATGAGGATTAAATCATTTTAATTTTAAAAGTCACTTTCTAAAAAATAAAACATTTTAAAAATAAATTTCACTATAAAAGAATTTTAAAAATAATAATTTACCTAATATTAAGAAAAAATTCCCTTTAAAAAAATACTTGTAAACATTAAAATTAATCTTCAAATAAACAACAACCATGATGGTGGGTAAATATATACAAACCATAAATGATAAAAGAAAATTCCTTTTTCACTGTAAAAAATGATAGAAAGTTCATTGATTGAAAAAATATAAGAATATTCCTTTGAAAAAATTATTTTAAATGTATTAAAATTCCTTTAATAAATCATTTTTAAAAGGTTAAAAACATTTTTGTGAACATTTTTTTAGAAAAAATGGGCTTGGGAGAAAATAGATTTTCTACCAAAGAGAGAAACAAAGCTATATTTTTTTAAAAACATTTACTCAATTACAATAATTACCAAAGAGTGTAAAAATGAAGCTATTAAATGAAAATATTCTGAATAAATATATTATAATATTATTCACGAGAATTATAATATTTCATCATTAGAAACTCAATCATACACAATCCCCCTAAACAATGAGATTATAACTAAATACTCTTACTGGTTTGGTAACTTTGAACCATAATACCCATTAAATAATGAAATTAAATTAAAATTATAATATCATTAAAAAAATTATATTCATGATATAACATGTCAAATGAGCATTATTTTACCCATATAAAAGAAGATAGGTGTATAACATGACATACTCTCAAAGGAGGAAACTTGAGACAAAAATACCTTACCACTTTGGTAACTTTGAAACCATAAAACTTATGAAAGGGAGATCATAAATTTGGAATGTAAATACTCATAATTTTAATTATACAAACCATTAAATACATTCATGTTAAGTACATATTATACACAAAAAAATATGTAGTGAATATGGCATTTATCTCACAGAAATAGAATTGAGATGAGAAAAAACCCTTATTTTAAGTCTAATTAATCATGCCTTTTCATTATCTTCCTAAAGAATAAACTTATGTAATTTTTTTAATTAATTGATAATATTTTTCAGTTTTATTATTACCTATATTTAACTTATAAAAAATTTATATAAAATTACCTAATAAATTAATTTTAAGTCTGATGTTTTGACCATATTTGGCTTATATATCAAAAATAAACTCGTATGCTGACTATGGTAAAAAAGGTCATTATTTAAACATATAAATAATAATAATAATGAAATAATTATAATATTTATTTATCAATTATACTTTTTAAACCAATTACGAATGATGGTTATGATAGATGACCAATCATTATGATAATTGAGATAGTAGGCCATACGTACGCATGAGTAACGTTTCCATTTTTTAGTGATCATTATGATATAGAGGTAAGTAATATTTTATCTCTAAAAAATGATAATCATATAATAGATATAGTTATATTTAATTATTTTTACTTTTATATATCATTCTTGTGATGAAAAATGAATCATATCCCTTTGAGGAGGCAGTAGGCGACGTGTCCACGAACAATGTTATCATTTTTTTCAGTGTGTGAAAAGGTAATAAATAAAATGATATATTATATTTAAATAAATATAATTATGTATTTAATATAATAATTATTTCATTTATATCATATATATTCATTATCATTAGTCTTATTACCTTCCATGTAAGGCGTTAGTGAAAAACACTTCACATCGCTTTGTGAGGTGGTAAGTCATTTTACACACGAGCAGCGTTGTTGTATCCCCTATGGTATAGAATGTAAAAATTTTATAGTTTATATAATGATTCCATATGTATAATTATGTTATAAATATTATATTTAAACTTTTTATCCATCATTTTTACCTACCTTGAGAGGTGGTAATGTAAAAACGAACGACTTCAATTCGTGAGACGGTAATCAGCTATACACACAAATGATGATTTCATAACCCACTTGATGGAAGTGTGTATGGTTGTAGGTTATACCCTTAAAATTAAAACATATAAGTATATTTATTATAATAAGGTTATTATATAATTTTTTTTAATAATAACTTAAGGGGGTGGAGAATGAAATAAAATAATAATGCTAATTGACGAACATTACCGATTCTTTAGGTAACTCCATTTGGATTGAGCCAAAGGCCTTCCTTGGTTTAATTTATTCCCAAATTTATGATTCAAGTACGAGATGACGAATTTTTTTATGTTATTTGGAAATATTTTTTATGATCCAAATTTCTTGATAGGTATTAATAAATGAGGGGAGTGAGCGCCCTTTTATAGTTTAGGAGGAGTGAAATTATTGTAAATATTCCAATGTATTTACTGTTGGAAGGTATCCCATACCCCTTGCACCAGAAATATTTAATAATAATATATTTTAGGGATTATTTGGTCCCTTAATACTGCCACAATACAAAATAAATTCATTTTTTAAACATTCTGTTTCTTTTATTTCGATGTTTCCTTATTTTTATTTTGGTTTTCCATTGATGTAATCACTTTTCTAACCTAAGTAATTTTTCCATTAAAAATAAATTTCATTCAGGATTATTAGGAAATTTATAACAAAAGATAATAAATATTTAATCCAAATTTATTAAGTGAAAATTCCACGTGTGTTGGAAATTAATTTTAATATAAGCACATATAACACCAAAAAACACTCCTTTAACCCAAACATCGCCGACAAAGTTTTTACTATTTAGGGATCAATATCTTCAATATAAAAGATCAATTGGTACATAAATGGACAATATTTTTTTTATTAAAATAAAAAATAACTCAAAATAATATATATTTCTTATAAATTATGAATCATTTAATAAAATATTATTTATTATAAAATAGAATTAATGTCAATTTTGATATTATTTATTTTATTTAAATTTTAAAATATCATGAAAAGAATGAATTTGAATATATTAAGTCAAAACCTATCTATAATGATATATTAATCTTAAAAATTAATTTAAATCAATAATTCATTCAATTTAACTCACTTGTAAATTTTTTAGTATCATTTATTTTAGTTAATTACTAACTAAATAATTAGTACATTGATATTTCTTAACCATTATAAGTAATTATTTAATCTAATAAATTTTAAAATAAATTGTCATGATAAAAAACAATTTATATTTTAAAATGATATATACAACCTTACATATATTTTATTTTCCTTATCCCATATATTTATATAAATTAAAATGAAAAAGGGTTTCTTTTTGTCTTTTTATTTACTTGAATTATTATATGCGTCACATTCATGAAATTATACGCCAAAACTAATAATTTTTTGTATAATATTATAAGGTTTAAATATTTATAACCAATGGGTTTTGGATAATTTTCTAGGACATTTTACCCTTATGTTTAATTTTTAAACCCTTGGTAAATTCATTTGGACCTTAATCATTATATTTAAATTTAATTATTTTCAATAATTTTTTTACTAAAAACATAATCCAAGCATATTAAAAATTAAAAATTATTATTATTCCAAATATGTAATATATTTTTTCGAAATTCAATTGTTAAAAGTGAAAAAAATAATTTAATATTAATATCATAGATTTAGTGAAACATCAGGTTTTTTAGAAGAGTATTTTTTTAGAAAAATACGATTATATATTAAATCAATGACTAATAAAAAAATTTATGAAAATAAATTAATATTTACTAATATATAAAATATAAATTTTATTTAAGAATATTCACAGTAGGTATTATTTTAATTAAATGAAAAGGTGAAGCATTATGCATTTGTAAGCAGTTTTTTAGAAACGCCTATTTATAAACTGTAAAACAAACTTATATGAAAAAACAACATAAAAATGATTCAAAAGTAATTAAAAATAAAATATAATACTTACATAAATTTAAAAGATATTCAAAATCACATTTTTACTTTTAAATTATTCATATTCTTGAATAGAAAATACTTATTTATAAAAATCGATATTTTCACTATTCTCTGAAAATTCGATATTTTCTGAGAAATCCCAAAATTTCACCCAAAGTAAATTTTGATATTCCAATTTTAAGAATGAAGTTAATTTTATCAAATAAATTATCAAAAATTTCAAAATAATAATAATATTTTTTATGAAAAAATAAAAAACATTTTTGATGAAAAGATTTTTTTGATAAATAAAATCACATTAATAAAAATTTATTGATTATTTACTAAAAATTTATAAATAATTTATGTTATTTGAGAAATTATAATATTTTTTCTTGGTAACTTTTCCATAGAACATAAAAATATCAGTTTTGAATCTAATGTAAGATAAAATAAGTTTTGTGTGTCCTTTACACTGTCAAATATAATTTTCTTCTTCTGAAATATTGGGGGGTAACATCTTGCCACCTTTAATAAATTATGTTTTAAAAATGTTTACTTTATCTAAGTATTAAAAAGGTGGAAATTTTAAAAAAAATTATTGTAAACCCAAATCGTAAAAAGAATTAATAAAACATCCTCTTAATAATAGAGTATGGTAAGTACAAAGGTCATGTGGAATAAAACATAAGTAGGATTCCAAATTTCCTAAAATAGGTGGGAATGGAGGAAAATCATATATAATTATAGAGAGTGATTGAGTCCATTAATCACAAAAATTTAATTTTCCATAGAATGTTAAGTTCCAAATAATCATATATTTGTATTGATGGAAAATACCTGTGGTTCACAAAAAATTAAGGTACTAGGATAAATTTTTTGTTTCGAGATCCTTTTCATAGAGTTAAGAAATTATTTTACTATATAGACTAATAAAATATGGAAATACACTTAAATAATCATTATAATTTCCTTATTTAATTAAATTCCACCACAAGCAAACCTTTTTCGTCAAGTTATGTGTGTTCATGATGAATTTTTAATGCCTGAAGCACTAAAATAAAATTGTAAAGGCTACATAACCATAAAAGGTATAACAATATATTTATCATATATTTATCCATCAACCAAAACCAAAATGGTTATAACATTGTAAGATAATTCGCAAAATGAATAAACATTCATATTATACAGTAATCTTAAAGAGTAAATAGTAATACATAAAGTTAAAACTAAATAATTCCATAAATAATTATCATGAAAATTCTTCTAATATTTCTTGAATATGTTCGAAACCCAATTATTAGAAGGATTTGATCATATATTCATATATGATAAATTAATAATTATTTCTCAAATAAAATCCTATATTTTTAAAAAATAAACTTAATATTAACCTATAAAAACATAGTTCTAGTATGTACATCATGTTGGCCAATGGTAGGCTTGAAACCCTTTTCTCATTTGGTCATGGGTTTACGCACCAGTGCTTAGTCGGATGCTATGGGTTTTCAAACAACACACTGGTTGTCCCCTTTTTTCAGTAATACTGAAAAATAATCCCTCCCTAAAAACACTCCATGTTGATCCTATGGGTTATAAATACCTCAACCCAAAAAAACTCAAAACATTTCATTAACAAACTCAAAATTTTTACCATGTAAAACCGTCAAATGAGGTGTCTAAGACCTTGAAATTATGATAATAATTAATCATATTGACCTATGTTGGTATCCATAA
The DNA here is from genome assembly GCA_963277665.1 of Viscum album. NCBI lineage: Eukaryota > Viridiplantae > Streptophyta > Magnoliopsida > Santalales > Viscaceae > Viscum > Viscum album. Next base: position 46,225,339 of record OY728143.1, on the reverse strand, counting down.
CTCTTAATATAACATAAGATGAACACATTCTAATATAAAGGTTATCTAAACTGTCCCTTGATACTAACTATAATAACACTAGACCCACACTTCTGAATCTTTTGATGAAATCAGGAACTTTATTTTTTTAGGCTTTAATGGTGATAATTGTGAACCATTTTTAGATACAAACCATACAACAAAAAATAGAAAAACAGGTTCACTTTAATTCATGAGTAACTTTTAGGTTTACAGTTTTAGACAATTAGGAAAAACTCCTACATAAAAAATTAACATGAATTTAAATGAGAATTTCTCCCATGTAACTTAACTTTTATTTTTCATGTTTAGAAATTATCCTTATTCACATAAAATACCTTCTATAAATAATTCCTTCAAACTAATTTTTTCTAAGATGGGGAGAATAAAACATATGATGGGTGACATAAAATTCTCAATAAGAGAAAATATAAGAATTAACAAATGTATGTCATGAGTGAGTATAAGAATAAAACAAGGGTATGATGAAAAAATCAAAGAAAATTAGTATTACATATGCATATTCATACCAATCAATACCTAGATCATCAAAAAAGATAACATGGCATAATTCATTAATAAAGGAAAAAGTCATATTAATCAATAATCATGATCCATGTGATATCCATCTCGATCAAATGAAACATCAAAAACCCATATCAAGTATAGATACAACATATTGGTATCATGGAACATCATCTCATAGAACCCTTACAAAACCATTATAGAAACCATAAAATTAAAATAACCACACAACCAAATTCCAATATAATTATCCAAATAACATAATCTTTACCAATGTATTGGATCACTATCTGGGTTCACATATAATATGTGCTATAACGGGCTTACCCGATGCTATCTAGATGTACCCAACATTTATAATGTCTATGAAACTAATAATGAATAATGAAAATAGAGAATTTATTTCATTATAACTCATTGAAACACCTTTATTATTTTTAGAACATGATTAACCCATGGAAAAAAAGAGCATCATAAAAATCTCCCTGAAACCTGATTAAATCTTGGAAAAGAAATGGGTTTCATGACTATATATTTGAGACATTATTAACCCATGGAAAATAAATGGGTTCTATAAAAATCTCATTGAAACCTGACTTTCCTATATAATTGAAAAAAGTTCCATTACAATATCTATGAGACATGGTTGACTCTTGGAAAAGAAATGAATTCCATAAAAATATAATTGAAAAAATAATAATCCATCTTGAGAAATAACAAGGATGGTATCAATTAAAAATATCCCCAATGGTGTATAAATAACAACAAGGTTTGTTGACATTGATGAATGGAAATACTATTACAAGATCATTAATATTATTCTTCTGAATAATATCCTTTTAATTTTGAAAATCAATTTTTAGAACATAAAATATTTTGAAAATACTTTTCTTTGAAATCAACTTTTAAAACTAATAATTTATTGATTATTAAGAAAAAAATCATAATCAAAATAACCTTGTAAATATTCAAAGGAATATTCTAAGAGATAATTGTCATGATGGTGGGTAAATCTGTATATCTAGTACATTTTAAAAGAGCATTCCATTTTTCTAGAAAAAGGTTAAAAAATTGCCTTGATTGGAAGAGATAAAAATATTCCTTTGAAATTTTTTTAAATGCGTAAAATTTGTTTGATAAATAATTTTGAAAAAGCTAAAAACATATTTGAAAACATTTTTTTTGGAAATATGGAATTAGACAAAAACTAATTTCCAAATGAAGAGAGAAACAAATTCATATTTTCTCAAAATAAAGTTCTCAATTATTCTATATAACAATGTAACATCCCACCCATCCTTATTAGATAGAGTCAAGGGGTAATTTCTACTAAGCCTTAGGTGATATCCCCAAGAGGCCTGAAGGCTGAAAATAAGTGCCAACATCTTTATTAGAAATCGGGGGAATATTTTACCTTTAAAAAATAAAACAAATAACGAAGTTAACCATTACCAACAATAACTACATGATCCATGATAACAATGTAAGACTACTAAAGGGATAAAAAACTAAACCAAACTAAATTAGAGTACCAAGTGGAAACTGGGTCTAATATCAGTATACAAAGATGAAGACAAACTAATAAATCTCATATACTCTAATGACACAAATATTGAAACTCATAACATGATCCATGCTCAGACTACATAATAAATACCCAATGTATTATACAACATCACTAAAGAAATGAGATACCTTTCCTTTACCTATGTCTTGATAAACAATATCTCTAAATCCACAAATGTGCCCAATTCTGGGGTGAGTAGTGAAACTCAGTATGTTTTTTCCAAAATGACTTCCCTACTCACATCACTAGAATATAATTATATAAAAAAATTTAAATAATTATATATTATAATATAAAACAATTTCTATTCCAAAATAGTTTTCCCAAACCAAATCCATTTTCTAGGAAAGAAACCAAATAATAATTTAAACCAATTTCTCAAAATTCTATTTTGGCATAACCATTCTATTATATATATCCACACATAAAACATTTTATGAAACTATGGACCTCCCTATACTCATGAGTGGTGATCAATCCATTCTCCAAATAATCTCTTGGTGAACCATTTTGATGGGGGAAAGTTCATACCCTTATCCATCCCAATTTGGATGGGGGAAAACTTCATACCATTTTCAATCACATTTTTATGGGGTGAATTTTATAAACTTTTCCATCCCACTTTTTATAGTGGAATATTCATACCAATATCTGTCTCATATCCAATTGAACAAACTCTAACCACTAATGTAAAAAACCAAGAAAAACCAATAATTTCAATCAATTTTAACAAAAAATTTATTTTATTAGAAAACCTTCTATAAAACCATTTCCATGAATCAAAACGAAGTCATATTTGAAACAATAATATTAAAATCACGTTCAAATGACTTTGCACAACTGCTAATTTCCACAATTTTCCAACCCATCACTAAAGAGTATTTCTACCAAGATTTTTACAAAAACATCAAAATAAATTTTAAGAAATTAAAAAAATTTGAAACTAACCCTTCATGTTATAATAAGAGTAGTCATCAGTGAAGCCACATTCCTCAGAAATTATGTTGAAAATGATGAATGACATGAATTATTCAGCAAAACAGGGTTGAATCTTAAAAAAATCACCTTAGATCTTATTCCCAAACATAAACAAGACCATATATCATCATGATTAGCATCAAACAACATATATATATCCCCAAAAGATAATAAATATGAATCCAATATATGGAAGAATAATAGATATAATGAAAAATGCGATGAATGGAGACTTACCAAGAAAACTGTCCTTCAATGCAGCAAGATTTGACAATGGATCACTCTTGGATTAAAGAGGAGAATCTCAACAACCTTTTGGGGGATATAAAACTATGATATATTTGAAATAACTATAAAAGGGTTGGTTTAGTATTTAATCTGAGTGATATAAACTTTTTAGGGTCTAATATTTAATAGTGCATGGTTAGCTTGCACAATTAGGAAAACATTTCCTAAATCGTGCACCAATAGAAACCTCTAAACACACTTCACACAATAGATCACCTGATTAGAAAAATTGTGAATTAACTATGTTTTTCTATATTCTCTACAACGCACAGATACTCATAGGTGGTTTTATTGGTTTTCCAAACCGTGCACCTACCCAATTCCCAATTTCTACCTTTTTAGGGTTTCTTGAAGCTGTTGCATGGGTTTTACTCACCAAGTCAATCCTTGAACCTCTAGAAAAGCCCCCAAAAACTATCCAAAAGTCCTCCAAACCCCCCCAAAAACATCACCAAAACACTTTGAATAGTTAAAATACACAAATAGTTGGTTACTTAATTGAAATTTAGGGTGCTAAATTCTCCCCACCATTGGTCTTTATATCCCTAGAAAGTAAAAAAGAACCATTTTCTTGAAATATTTCGGACCATTTCTCAACCATTTCATTCTCGCGTTCCCATGTTTCCTTCAAGACATGAACATGTTTCCACAAAACCCACACTAGAGTAATGATTTTCCCATGAAATAATTACTCTTTGCCATCCAAAATCTTATTTGAACATGCACCAATGAATCATCCAATTCTAGGTCGTTGCGATCCCAATGAATCACATGGGCATGATATGGATGATGAATTTTAAACTAAGATACCTAAAACACATTATGTTCTATACTAAAGGGTGGTGTAGAATATAACCTATATTCCACATCAATAACAAATTATAGTATCTCAAAAGGGAATATGTATTGAGTATATAACATTCCCTACATTCCAAAATGACGATGGACAAACCATAGAGAGATTCTCAAGAACACATAATCACTACCACCAAAAGGCATCGAATTTCGACAATGATACAAATATGATTTCTGATGACTATAAGTTGTCTCTATTCTCTTCCAGATCAAATGAATCTTATCTTTTGTCTCTTGAACATGGCTATTCCCAACCAGTGAAGTCTCACCTATTTTTTCCAAGCAAAGTAGAGAACAATAAGTACACCCATTAAATGATTCAAAATGATCCATATGTTTCAAATCCAGAAAATGGTTGTTTTATGAGAACTCCAATAACAATATATGTTGCTTTCATGAGCCACTAAAATCTTTTAAATAATCCAACATCTTGCTTTCCAACATTTTTATCATCCTTTCATATTTCCCATCCATCTGAGGATGACACTCCACACACATATTCCTAATGGATTTTTATAAGGATTTATAGAAATGAGACGTAAACCTCAGATCTCTCTCGGATACTATCAAAAATGGTATGCCATTCCTCTTAAAAAATTATTAGATATATATTTTTGACAAGTCCTCCACCATATGAGGTCCATGAATAGGGATGAATTATGATAAATTTGTGATTTAATCCACTATCACCCATATGAAATCATGTTTCTAAACCCTTATTGGGATACAAGTTGCAATATCCATAGAAATATGCTCCTATTTATAAATAGAAACGGGTATATAAAAAAACATATTTACTAGTAGATGATGTTCTGCCTTAAATTTTTGAAAACTTAATAATCTCATAACAAACTCAACCACCTTTTATTTTATTCCAACCCACCAAAATTGTGATTTCAAAACCTCATACATATTGTGTATTATAGGATGAACAACCCACCCTGAATTGTGGTAAGTATGAATCCGTTTTTCATGAAAACCTAAATGTTGGACCATCTAATTTTGAGACCCCAAAAATGGACTCTCATACAACTTACATCCATCAATGGTCTCCCCACCATTGAGTTTTGACCTCAAAGAAACAAATTCAGAATCAGATGTATGTGCCTCTTTAACTATCAAAACCAAATCAAGAACAGAATAAATTAGAAAGAAAACCATAATATTACTTCCATCATTATAATACAGCGCATTTCATTAATGACCGAAATTAACAGCCAAAGATATAAAGCCTCTTTTTTTCCAACTAACTACAGGACTTTATGCTTAATTCATCTACCACTAAATTTCCTTACCAAGTTTATACATCAGGTCAAATTAAAACATTTAGAGATACTCCATCATCTTCTTTATCTCATATTCAAATCTAGTTCTGTTAAAATATGTTTAAAAATCTTGTGATCCGTAAAAACAATAAATTTATCAGCAAAGAGGTAAAAACCCATGTATTTAATGCATGAACTATGATATCTAACTCCAAATAATGTGTTGGGAAGTTCATCTCATGGAACCATAACTACCATGAACCATAATAAAAAACTTGACCTCTCTTCATGAGAAGACATCCCAACTCATATCCTGAAGCATCACAATACACCATGTACCATTTTCTAGATTACAATAATATTAAGATTGGTTCTGATTTATGTTGAAACTAAAGCTATTGAAAATACATTTAAAATTCATCATTCCACTAGAATGAGACATTTTAATCATAAAATCTATCATTTATGAATCTAGTTAGGAGAAATCATGAATTTTTTTTGGTAATAACCAGCCATACCAAGGAAACCATGTATCAAAAAGACATTCTTTGGTGGTTTCCAAGAGATAAAAACCACTATATTTTTTGGTTCCACAGAAACACCTCTTTAAAATAAAACATGTACAAGGAAACATACCTTTTATATCCAAAAACCCACTTTGATAGTTGGGCATACAACTGATGATCCTTCAAAATTTCCGTCATTATCGCCATGTGTTGATCATGCTCAACCCTTGTCATTGAATACACCAATATGTCATCCAAAAATTCCACAAAAAAATCCAAATTACATTTAATTATATGATTAATCAATTAGAAAAATACAATTTTTGAATTCAAAAGACTGAAAGACATAACCATGTATAAGTAATGGACATATCTACTCATGAATGCTGTCTATGGAATATAATATTTCTGAACACTCAATTAGTGATATCCTGATCGTAATTTAATTTTAGAAAACCATTGGTATCACCTCAATTGATTGAACAAATCATCAATACATGGAAGTCTATACAAATTCATTATCATAACTTTATAAAGATTAAGATAGTAAACACACAAAGGAATATTTCCATCTGCCTTTTTAACAGACAAAATCGATGCTTCCCACGGATACATACTCATCCAAATGAACCATTTACATTACATCTATTCTAACATCACATTAAATTCTCTTAATTATATTGGTTTCATTCGATAAGATAGCAGCGAGATAGGACTAGTCCTAAGAAGAAGATTAGTCATAAAATCCGCTGCTCTTTTATGTGTAAACCCTAATAATTGTTTTTGGAAAAAATGTCCAGAAACTGATCAACCATCACTTGAAACTACATTTTTTAATTTCTTTGATTAATTATAAGGTCAAAACTATGAATTTTTATGAGATCATTCCAACTACAAGTGCCAACATACCCATTACACCTGAATTTTAATTCCAGTTTCCTTTAGAGAGATATTGGATGCCCTCATTAGTTATAAAACTATCTCTTCATGTATAATAGTTGATGTGAGCCTTAAACATAGTCAAAAAATAAATACTAAGGATTTATTCATATTCTTATATATCAAGCATAGATAAATACCATATCAACTCATCTCAATCAACAGTTGTAGAAAATACATTACACATAAGGGATCAACATTGTTTTTAGCCAAGAGAAGTTCGAATTTTCAAAATAAAAGGCATCATTTTCAACATCCAAACCCAAAAAATCAAAAAAAACAAGAATAAATAAAATAATATGATGAACCTATGTCTTGAACAATTTCCATAAGGGTAGATTTCAAAAGAATTATGCCTCTCAATTTTGATGGTCTATATTGATTATACATAATAACATACTCAGTTCTATATAACGTCATACTCGCTACACTTTAATCATTATTTCTTTGTTGAGATTTCCATTACCAAGGAGTCATGGTATTACTAGAATCTCTATGGCTGGATCAGATCTTCTGATGAGAGTTTTTTTGTATCCCTATCTCATCAAATAATATGATGTCTACAAAACATGAGATGTTTCCCAAATATCAAACCATGGAATTCTATGAAAATATCACTGAACATTCCCCATCTTATTAAAATTGTGACATGCTATAGGTAGTGCATTAAAATATTTTTTGATATGCTTTAATGAACCACAATTAAAACATACCATTTTACATGTGGGTCTTAGAGGAAGGTCAATTGATAATGTTATTAGATTATAATCTATTCTACCTCTTAGAGAATTGGTGTCCCTATTCATATTATAACAAAAATTAGAGTTCCCAAAATTTCTTATTGGTATCATCATGATTCCTTTAAACATTCACACCCTGTTAAAATCATGGAAAAAAATGTTAACCAGATACTGGTTCACCTGTAGCTCAGGTGGAACCACATTCTCTCAAAATACTCTATTAGTTGGTTCCTATGATTACTACCTTGTTTTATTTTCTATAAAAAATGACATAAGGATCACTATCTAGAATAAAAATGTTTAGAAATTTCAAATTCTACCGTATCACACAATATCTCAACAAAGCTTTTCAAAATAAAAACATTCCATTTTGAACTCATTTTTGAAAAGTCTAACATTTTTTGAACTATTTTTTGATTCAAAATACCACTATCACACTGTTTTCAAAATACTACCATTGAAAAAAAATCAATAATTTCCAAAAATAAACTTTTTTGACACCAAATGATAAATAATTACTCAAATAAAGTATTCAATTTAAGTGGAAAATATTTTTTATAAATTTAGGTCATGTTATTGTCATTGGAAAAAATCTATGATAATGAGATAACAACTCCTATAAGTGTCTAAAAACACTTATGTTCCCAACTCCATAGTAACATGAAGTTCAATATAAATTAGTTAGCAACAAATATTTATGATCTACATTTCATGTTAAAACAATCCATCTCCTTTCTTCCATCCCAACTGAAGGACTATACTAGTATGAATTTTCAAGTCAAATTATTAAAAACCAATACCAAATGTCTCAAAATTAAATATGGACCAGCCAATACTAATGCAATTTCATGTAAAGGACCAAACAATATGATACCATTTGTAACACCCTACCCCTACTCATTGGATTGATTCAAGGTGGAATTGATAATAATCCTTTGGTGAAATCCCCATGATGTAAAAAGTTGGCAATAAATGCCAAGGGATTCATTAACAATTGTGGGAAAATTTTCCATTTTTAAATTAAAACAATCAACCAAGATAACCATAATCAAAAATAACTACATAATTCATGATAAAAATGTAATACTACTCAATTAATAAAAAACCATACCTAGTTCCATTAGATTAGACAGTGAAAACCAAGACCAATATCAAGATACCAAGAGAAAGGAAAACTAATAAATCTCAAAGAATCCAAAGAATCCAACACAGAAACTACTAAAATTCTACAAGATCCAACACCACAATCAATTTACAAGGTATCATGAAACACTAATAAAGAAATTATATACCTTTACTTAATATGTTTCATGATAAAAAATATATGAAAATGCACCAAAGTTACCAAGAGGCTAGTGGGTAATGAAACATAGTAGCTTATTCTCAAAATGACTTCCCTACCCATACCACTATGATATAACATCTTAGAACATTTATATAAAACAATTTAAAACATTTTTTAGTAGAAAATAAAAAAATTTCTATGGAAAAATTGTTTTCCCAAACCAAATCCATTTCCAAGGAATGTAACCAAACAATACAAAAAAACCATTTCTCAATCATACATTTTTCATACAAATTCCATTCTACATATCCACACATCCATCGATAAACGAAACCATGGAACCCCCTTTTCTCATAGTAGGTGAGTCATCCATTCACCAATCCATTACTTGGTGTACCATTTTATGGGGGAAAGTATATACCCTTATCTATCCCAGTTTTGATGGGTGAAACTTCATTACATTATCTATACTATTTTTTATATGGAATTTTCATATCCTTATCTATCCCAATTATGATGGGGAAAACATCATAAACTTATCTGTCTCATTGGATCATGAACACACACAAACCATTAATGTCAAAAACCAAGCTAAAACAAAAATTTAAATTAATTGAAAAATCAATTTCTTTTATTGAAAACCTTTCAATAAAAACATTTCCATGAATCAATCTCAATAAATATTTTAAAGTATCAATTTAAACCCATGAAACAATGTACTTTGTACAAAAACCATTTTTCACGATTTTCCAAAAAATCACTAAAGACGGGTTCTACCATGATTTCCACAACAATTTTATAAAACATTTTAGGAAATAAAACTATTTAAAACTAAGAGTTCCTATTCTAAAAAGAGGGTTTGAGAGTGAAGCCACATATCTTGGAAATTAAGGAGAAAATGAATAATTACATGAATTATTCAACAAAATCAAGTTGAACCTCAAAAAACCCACCTTTAATCTTGTTACCTAACATCAAAATAGCCATATCTCATCACTATTGGCATCAAATGACAAATATATATCCTCAATAGATCAGATATATGAATCTAATAGAGGTAAGAATAATCGATCTGTGGAAAATCATAAAGAATAGATAATTACCAAGAAATCTAGCCTTCAAGGCATAAATGTTTTCTAAAAAATAACTCCCTAATAAAAGGGGAGAATCTATACATTGTTTGAGTGGAGATAAAAATTATTTAGGGTCGAAATAATTGAAAAATTATAATTTTAGGATTAAATCTTACTGAGATACAATTTTTAGGTACTAAAAGTTAACTGTGCACCATTGGATCACATGGTTAAGAAAACCATGTAAAAACCAAGACCATACACTGCATCCATATATCCTTTTCATGTTTAGATCAAATAGTTATAAAAAAATTAACCAACCATATTTTTCCTATAGTTCCACCTTGAATGGTTAGTCCTAGGTGGTTGTATGGTGTGACCAAATCGTGACCCAAACCGTGCACCTACCCATAGCCAAATTTCTACCCTTTCATGGTTTCTTAAAGGTGTTTAATGGTTTCAAAAAACCATGATCAACCCATGAACAAATATAAAACCCCCAAAAACATTCCATAATTCCTCCAAACTATCCCAAACTTCTACCAAACACTCTATATAATTTAAATACACAAAGAAAGGGTTAATTAGTTGAATCAAGGGGTTGTACGACCAAAGAGTGTAAAAAATGGAACTATTACATGTTAATAAAATTAAAAACATAATTGGAATATAATTCCTTAGAATTATAAAATTTCAACATCAGAGACTTAATCACACACAATCCTGATAAAGGATGATATTGTAACCAAATACTCTTTCTACTTTGGTAACATGGAACCATAATCCTAATGATAGAATGAAATTAAATTGAAAATATAATATCATGAAAATAAGTAAATTCATGATAAAATATGTAAAATTTTCATTATTTATACCTCATAAAATAATACAATTGTACAATATAACATACATCCCGAAGAAGGAAAATTGGGATAACAATCTCCTACCACATTGGCAACTTTGAAGATATAAACCCCATGAATGAGATATACTTAGATGGATATGTAAATACTCATAAATTTTTGTGTAGTAATAATAAAATACATTCATGTCTAGTATATACACCACATAAAAAAAAGTTGTAAATGTGAAATATATATCATTAAAATAAAACTAAGATGAAAAAAACCCTTACCTTGAGTCTGATTCATCACAATTTTTCTTTATATTCCTGAATAATAAACATATATTAATTATTTAATTTCCAAATATATTTTCCAAGTATATATTTATCTTTATTTACCTTATAAAAAAGTTATATATAATTACTCAATTAATTTAGTTTAAGTTGGATGTTTGGACCATATGCAGCTTATTTGACAAAAAAGACTTTGTAGGTTGGATATGGTTGAAGGTCATCATTTAAACATCTAAATAAGTTTTTTTATTAATCATATTTATGCATCAATTATACTTTTAAAACCAATTTTTAATGATGGTTATGAAAAGTTTACAAACGTTATGATCATGTAGATGGAATACCATACGTAATCATAAGTAACATTTCCATTTTATAATTATCATTATAGAAAGAAGGTAAGTAACATTTAGTATTTATAGAATTATAATTATATAAAAATACAATTTTAATTAATTTTATTTACTTATATATTTTATTCATGTCATTTAAGAGGATTTACATTGCTTTGAGGAGGCAATAGTCCACACATCCACGAACGACTTATCACTTTTTCGGTGTGTGAAAAGGTAATAAATAAAATGATATATTATTTTTAAAGATAAATAACTATGTCATTGATATCATAATTATGTAATTTATATCATATATACTAACTATCTTATCCCTTATTACCTTCCATGTTAGACGTTCGTGAAAAACTCATCACATCACTTCCCAAGGTCGTAGTCCTTAGTACTGATGAGCGATATTATCATATCCCCTATGGTATGGAATGTAAAAAGGTTATATATGATATAATTAATCCAAATTTATATTTATGTTTTAAATATAATATATAAAATATTTTTCTGTCATTATTCACACGCTTGAGAGGCGGTAATGGAAAAACAAATGCCATCGGTTCACAAGCTCGTAGTCTGCCGTAAAAACGAATGATGATTTCAAAACACATTTAATGTAATTTGGTGTGGTTTGAGGCCATAAAATCAACATAACAAAATCTATGTATATTTCGGATAATTATGTTATTATATAATCCCGATATAAGAATAATTGAAGGGGTAGGGAAAGAAATAAATCCAAAATGCTCATTGAAGAACGTTACCACTTCTTCGGGCCACTACTTTTGGTTTGAACCAAAGGCCTTACTTGGTTTGATTTTTTCTAAATGTGAGGATTCTATGATTATATTAAGTAATCTTATATGTGATTTTGGAATAGTTATTGTTAGAAAAATGGATTTTTAGGCGTGAATAAGTGAGAGGAGTGAGTTCCCTATTATAGTTGGGAATGAGTGGTATTATTATTAATACTCAGAAGTATTTATCATTGCTTGGAGTCTCATTCATTATGTTCCACAAAAATTGAATAATATTGGAGGGGAGGTATTTTTTTCAAGAATCTACTCCACCACACAAAAAAAATATTTTTAAACAATTTTTTTCCAAAACTACTAAGTTTCTATATTTTTTTCATTTGGGGTTTTCAGTAAGGAAACTAGTTCTCAAACCACAGTTATTTATCAATTAAGAAAAAAAGAGAGTGAAAATTAATAGGAAAATTGGATAAAATTATTATAAATATTAAATAAAAATTTTTAGATTAAAATTCCATGTGTATTGGAAAATAAGTTTAACAGAAGCACATGTAATGCACAAAAAAAAACTAATTTAACCCCAATTGTGCTAACAAAGTCTTTACTATTGAAGGACCGATATGTTCATTATAAAAAATCAATTGGTAAATTAATAGAATATATTTGATATTTATTATCAATTAAAAATTACTTGGAAGATGATAAAATTTTTAGTAATTTTAAATCATTTTATAAAATGTCATTTATTATAAAATAACATTTGTGTCAATTATGAAATTATTTTATTAATTTAAATATAAAAATATCAAAAAGAAGAAGAAATTTGAATATATTAAAATAAAAACTATATAAAAATATATATTAATCTACAAAATTAATATATGATAATTATTCATTCATTTTAATTCAATTTTAATATTTTTAGTATCATTTATTTTAGTTAATTATTAATTAAACAATTACTGCATTGAAATTTCTTATGAATTATAAGTAATCATTTCATATCTACAAATTAAATATAAATTATTATGATAAAAAATATCATTTATAATTTAAAATTATAAATATAATCAAACATATTATGTTATTCTGTATCTTGTGGCTTTATATAAATTAAAAGGAAAATGGTTTCTTTTTGTCTTTTTCTTTATTTTTCTTATTATATGGTCAATTTCATGTTTTAGTGTCCCAAAAATTCATAAAAATATATTATAAGTTCATAATGTTCTAAATATGTCCATAAAATGGGTTTAGACAAGTGAATAAGGAATTTTCCCCTTAAGTTTAAAGTTTAATCCCTTGGTAAAGTCGTTTTTTACCTTATTCGTTATGATTAAAATTACCAATTTTACCTAATAAATATGGAATGAAATTATCTTGGAATTATTAAAATTATAAATTATTTTTGATTCCAAGTATTGAATACATTTTTAAAAATTCTATTCACAGATGTGAAAAAATTTAATTTCAAATAAATCCTGTAGACGCGTCAAGACAATAGGGTTTTAAGAAGTGTATTGTTTTAGAAAATGATTATTCTATATTAAATAAATGACTAATAATAATCGTTGTATAAAAATAAATTAATATTAAGTTATATATAATCTATAAATTTCATTTAAAACATTTCCCATTTGAAGTTATTTTAATTAGTTAAAAATGAGAAACACTATGCCTTTTAAAATAGTTTTATAGAAAAAACCATTTTAAACCAAAAGAACTTATATAGACGACCAATATAACTTTGATTAAAAATTATTAAATATAAAAAATAAAAATTAGTTTAATTTAAAATATATTTTTAAAAAATGTTGGTATTTTTAATTAATATATTTATTGGAAACAAATTTTTTTTTACAAAAATTAGTATTTTCACTATTCATTAAAAAATCAATAATTTTTGGAAAATACCACAATTTTACCCAAATTAAATTTTAATATTATGATTTCAAAAATGAAGTTAATTTTATGAAATAATTTTTCTAAAAGTTTCCAAAATTTATTAAAATGTTTTTATCCTGAAAAAAATCATTTTTGGAGAAAAAAATATTTTTGAAGAATAAAATCAGTTAACTAAAAATTGATTGATTATTTACTAATTTTTTTCAATAATTTGTATTGAGTGGGATATTTAAATATAATTATATATTTCATAAATTATTTAATAATATTCATACCTTCTAATTTAACGGATAAGTTATAATAGAATTATATATCATGGGTCGTTTAGGTTTGGTGTTGCGTGTTGAATACTCCGTTGAATATAAAAAGATAAGTGTTTCATGAAATACAAGATAAAATTATTTTTCAGTATTATTTTTTATATCAAATATAATTTTTATTTTATTAAAATATTAGGGTGTTACAACCTAATTTTCTTAACATTCTCAAAAACACATTTTGGTACAGTAAATAAAGAATAAATAAGAAGATGAAGCTATAACTATGATGATTATATTGATGTTACGTTGAAAAAATTATTTTGGACAAGTTCAAGGTGGGATTTTATTACAAAAATTCCTAAACAAATTAAGAAAGAATAAATCTTTATTAAAAAGTACCATTCGATATAGGGGAGAAGAACTCAAATAATACACTTAGAAGTATGGATCGACAGATAAATTCACGATCTAAACAGAAACTTTTATAATTACATGTAGGGGAAATATATTCTTTCTGAATACTCATATTAGGATCTCTATAATCAATAAAGTACTTGATAAAATATTTAAGGAGGCTAATTCTGTAATGGAAGAAGTCTTGTTGCTCATTTATCTATTTTTTATTTAGGTTTTCTAATATAGTACTTTCTGGGTTGTGGCCTTTTCCCTG
Source organism: Viscum album (assembly GCA_963277665.1). Classification (NCBI taxonomy): domain Eukaryota; kingdom Viridiplantae; phylum Streptophyta; class Magnoliopsida; order Santalales; family Viscaceae; genus Viscum; species Viscum album. The sequence goes on along the minus strand of OY728143.1, from coordinate 46,210,231 downwards.
AAAGGATAAAACACTTCTCAATGACTACTGTATTGGGAGGGTAAAATTTCTCTTTCTTACATTTTAATATTTTTTAATTAAAAAATTATTCTTATACTTATTGATTTCATTTTTAGTATTAGAATATATTATTTTATGTAATTATATTTAGTTCACATATATGTAATCAATTATCTTTTTGGGTTCGTAAAATAAATTCTCCCTTCACTTAATCTTTCCTGTATTTTATTGGATTGTCTTGGTTGAGTGGGAAAGTATCTAGATATTGCTTATACATTTTTGTAACATAGAGGGCAGTTTTTTGTTTTTTGATAAGCCCTTCACCTGATGGGGATTTTCCTAAGTACTTTTTTTGGTTCATTTCTATGATTTCTCGGTGATTATCTAATATCTCACTACATATATAGGATGTAGGATTATTAAAAAATTATCATTGATTTATTATAACTCAAATTTATAATTATCCACATATAAGAGATAAAATTAAATCTAATTACAGCAATTATTAATAAATAAATTAAGGATTAATACTTTGAATACTAAGATATCATAATATATCATTATCATACTTCGGGACCAATCATTGAATCTTCTTGTGATTATTTTCTATTATTATTATTTTATTTTCATATTCTCTCTAAAAAATGTCCTTAATATCTTTTAATTGATTGTGAAAATCATGATTTCATATCCCTTGTTGAAACAGCCATAGGGATCTACAATACAATATTTTAATATTTTGTTATTAACTGCATTTTTCACACTTAGGATAGGTCTGCGTAAGAAACATTCATTTATTATAGAGAGGGGGTTCCAATTTCATTACTCCTAACTAATATGTATAACCATAAATCACATTTACCAACTATTTAATCATGATCTAGAAATATAGGAAAATTTCAAAAACACAAAATAAAAATATATAGATTCAAGTGAAACTCTGAGTTTTCACTCTAGACATAATTATAAAAACATGGTAGGTAATAACAACCAAAATCTTTGAGATCTTTGTTCACCTTATTTGATAAATCAACACTACCATATTATTATTATTTCATTGAAATATTTTTTTTAAGCTCAAAACTGGACTAGTTTTTTTATTTCCCCAGTTTCACGACCTTATAGGATAAGATCCTAATATAAAGATGAAGGAATTCCCAATGGGTTGTATAACGAGTAATATGTGAGGAGTAAATTAGAAACAAGTAAAGTGGAGAGAATTTCTAATACACCTTAATAGATAATAAAAGGAGTGGTTATATAGCATAACACATGGAAAAATTTATAATTTGGATGAACATAAAAAGATCATTCAATAAATGTTTTTTCTAACCATAAGAAGAACTTACCTATGATAGGATATATTTATTGAATCATTGAACTCATATAAGAGACACACTATTAGTATTAAGAGAGATTCAAGAAACTATTTTAAATATTTCAACCTTAATCCGTAGAGTAACACCACATCCTCATCCTCTAATATCAATGATAATTTTATAGAGATATTAATTTTTGGGATGCATCATATAGAAGATAATTTCTTGAAAAATCAGTAACTAAATCCAAAAGACTGATTAATAAGATAACCCAAAATTCATAAAATTTATTAAAAGTGGGTTTATTATAAGAGGATTGAAAAAGGTAAGATCTACTGAATAACTTTTACTTTAATCCAAACATAGTGGAGTAACCACATTTATTAAAAATATTTCTCTAATGTAATCTAATGATCAATATAAAATTGAAAATATATGGGCTTTTTTACTTCAAAAAATCAGTTTACTAATCATTATATTAAACTAAAGTAAACTAAATGTTTTATATTTACCTATCAACAATGATAATTTTTATAGACTATATGTAATCAAGTATAAAGAGAAAACTATCAAGTCCAATATGGATTTATGGATTAGAAAAATAAAACTCGATCACCATTTCAATAAAAATTCCTTCAGCATCCCTACTTCTATTATACTTTTATATATCCACGCAACCAAAATTTATAAAAACGACCATTTTAAAGAAATATTATGAAAAGTATTTAATTAGTTCCAACCAAAAAATGGAGATCCAATATGAAAAAAGTATTGAATAATTGAAAAATTAAAAGAAAAAAAACAAAAAATTAGTTTGGGAGTCATGTGGAAATGATGACTAAAAATCCAATAAAGCTACCATATGAACCACTTCCCATTCCAAAAGGTACTATGAGTTTGATAATGATAATAACTAGAAAATAAATTTATCAAAACACAAAAAACAATTTCAAACAACCCAAAATAAATATTAATAAATAAGAGGAGGATTTTTTAAAAATAATGAGATAAAATCAATAATTCTAAATAGGTAAAATGAAAATATTCTGTTTCCATTTCCATTAATAATAGTATTATTGAAAAAGATTCATGAAGGAGAAATTCTATAGGAAAAACTTAAAAATTTCAAAATGTTTGAAATAAATAACCCCCTTTTATAATCCCTTTAATAGAATCCCAACTTTTAAATATTTCATAAGGAATTATAAAAAAGGAAATAAAAATTCAAAATAATGAAAGAGTAACATTAGGGAAGATATATCCAAAATTAATAAACCCATCAATTCCAACCAATGTCACGATCTGTAATTAGTTTCCATTCCTTACCCCACAAGAGAAGGGTAATTTATTTATTATTTATATGATCATATACCCAAAATAAATATTCTTTCCCATATTATCTTTTCATACTTACAATGTAGATAACATACCCCAACAAGGGTATTTTTATCTCTAGCAAATTAAGCCACAATATTCTCAGCTGGTGTTCTTTATTTTGTTTAAATAATATAGAATTTGATATTTAGTGTTGGATTTATATGTGCTATAAATGGAATTTTATATAAAACCAACTCAATCACTTATTAGAATGGGAAGAACATTTCTAAAAATAGTGAAGATAAATATAAATTCACATGAAGGTAATATAACAATGAAATTTGAAAAATATTCACTTTAATATTTTTGACTCAACAAAATACCCCCAATAGGAACATTCACTTTTAATACTTTCACATTGTGATTAGATTAACTCACATGTAGAAACTGAATTTATAAAATAGATTTTTTTACTTTAAAAAAAATTCAATGTTATAAAATATAAGGTACAAATTAATTTCATGAAGGAATAAAAAAAATATGAAGATGGGTTAAATTAGGATTTCTTGGATATATTGAACTATTTATATGCAAATGATGATACTCCTACTTTAAATTTTGTGAAAAAATTACATATGTCTATGGTTTTTAAACCCAAATCTATATCTTATTTAATTCATCAACCAAAATTGGAATAAAAACAATTTCCAAAAGATCCTAAGTATAATTTTTTATGGACAATTAGAAGCTTTCAGTAATTATTTCAAGAAACTTATTATCAAACAAAGAACATAAACTCATTGACCTACTAAGACAAAATGTAAAATCTATATAATTGTGTTTAACAGATATTTCTATAGTCAGTTATAAAATATTTAATTATATAATTATTCATTAAAATTGTTAAAAATCAATTAGATAGCCGTAGAGGATATTTAACCCAACCATGAGAGAGGTAGTTTAGAAGTAAATGGAAAATTATTTGTTAGTAAGAATAATTTACTCAATTTCTGATTCATAGTTGGTAAGCCAAATTTATATATCATCAAAAAAAAATCAAAACTCTTGGTTGTTAAGAAAAAAAATAATCTGATTCATATAAGGGTCTAAAATATCCAGAGAGTGAGAATTTATTATAGGAAACTAAATATGGATATATGAAAAGAAAAATTTATAATACCACCCACAAAGAAAATTCTAGAGATAAATTCATCAAATACCTTTTATTAGTTCTTGTATAAATAATTATGATATTTCAAAGTTCCCATTACACCTGATATCTAATAAAATACATTATTCAATAGTTGTTATGGTACCATTTCCTATAAGAGTTTTCTACTTGGATTTTGAAATTCCTCACATACATTCGAAACATGCATGTTAATAATTTTATTTGATTTAATTTAGTAATATCTTATTATTTTTTTCTCAAATATTTTAATATTTTTTGAAAATATATTGATAATTTCTTATCAAACATGGATAATGTTTTAAAAACATTAATTGAAAAGGATCTAGTATTTTTCCCCCAATCATTTTTTACATTACAAAATACCAGTTTTTGGTTTAGTGGGATCCTCTCAAAGACTTGATACCAAATTCAAACATCACTAACTAAAAACAGCATATATAAAATACATTATTCAAAACAAATCCACATTCAAATTTTAAAATTCAAATTTAAAAAGTCAAAACCTCAAAACATGGGCAATGTCTGTTTCCCATGAAACCCTACATCGAGGTAATCCATGTCACTAGGCCTCCATCATCACATTGTCGGCCTTATCATTCAATCGACATCATTATCATTACATCATCACATCATTGTCATCATGGACATCATTGACTCGTCAACGTCATCTAGTCAGAATCCATCATCGCCGTTGAGAAATCCATCACTATCATTACTATTACACAAAAACTCATGATCATTATCATTTTCTTGGTCTCTAAACCAATATAAATGGCCTCATAGAATACACTTCTTCGCCAAAAAAAATTAAGCATCCATGCCATCAACATCCTAGAGCTGACCGCTCGAACTCACTTCCCATAGAACTATAAAGACCACTGCCCAGATCTACCTCAGAGAGAGTGGTGGAGTTATGGAGAAATATTAGAGAAATTATAGGACTTATGTTGGTGAAATCAATGTAGAGTCCCATCTAACATCATCTTCACTATAAATAAATGAAAACCAACACCATTAACTCATTAGACCCCCAAACCCAATGCAAAAAACACCCAAAAAATAACTATTAATAATCCATCAAAGAGGAAAACATTGAGGAAAGATAGAACCAGGGATGAAGCCCAAAAATAATCAAGAAAAATGGGAAAATGGAGAGAAAACCTAAATTATGCTGAGGAAGAAACAAAAAATAACCAAAATATAGAAAAATAAAGGAGAAACCAAGGGATTAAACCAGAAAAGAAGTTAAAGGGGAATTTGTAAAGACCCATGACTGCCAAAATTCTAGCCCAAAAAATCAAAGTATTCACCTTTCTATATCTGACCTAGAGAGGATCAGTAGAACACGAGGTCAAAGTGTGGTTGTGGGAGCCAAATAATGAATCGTAACTCCTTTATTGAAGCAAAATAGAAGAACAAAACTAGAGATCGAACCAAGATTGGACCATTAATGAGCGAGAGAGAAGAGAGAAAAACCCTAGGAGAATACATGTCTAAGGAGGAAGAGAAGGAAATCGGGGGTAATCAAGGAGAGGGAACCCTAAGTGGAATGATCAAGAGAGAAGGATGTACCGGGGGAAGGTAGAGCCATCCCACACACTTATGCTCCGATAAGGGTATAATCAGGTTTAAAAAAATCTAACAATCCATATTTTTAACTAATTTGAATCCAATGACCATTTTTATGGATGTGGAATCATACAAACTATATAAAAACTATCATATTTGGTTTGGAATACCAACCATTAAATTTTTAGAATTTTATTTTGTGGATTTTAAGGCATTTTTCTTGAACATGTGATATCACAAAATAGAATTTATGTTTATAAGTAAACAAGTGAAAACATAAAATAATTTACTTACCCATATTTTGTGAAACATAATCAATCATTTTTTGAACATGAAACATTATTTATGAAATTCATCAATGAAATTAGGAAGTTTCTTTTAAATATTTCAATATTACATTTGTAAGATTATGATTTTTTTTTATTTTAGGAAGGAATTTAATAAACTAAAGTGTGAACTAACTACACCAAATTTTATTTATACTCATAATTTGAAACATTCATTTGATTTGTTGTGTGATACTATAAACTATTGTATTATATTCATTTTATCCTAAATAATGGAATGGAGAATCCATGACATTATCAATTCTACTAGAACATTAAACATTTTCCAATACATTACACCATAATTGAAAATATTTCATAGTATTTTTTATTCCTTAAAATAATTAGTTTCTTATTTTATTGGGACCTAAGTGATTTTTTTCTATAATCATGTAGCACAATGGTACTTAATGGAGAAGACAAAGGAAGATGAAAGACTATTGAGATTGATGTAGTTATCAAAAGAGTTAATATGTAAATAAAAAATTATAAAGTAAATGAGAATCAAGTGGGTGAACACATGAGTAGTATGCCACATACAATTGAGATGGTTTAAAAAAAAGATGAAATAATTCAAGGTGAATAATTATACATAATAAATAGAGAGATTCTATACTATGAACATATGATAATTTTTTTTGTAACTTTTCAGGTAAACTCAAATCATAACAAACACTAAATTATAAAAATGAAACATGAATCAAAATTTCATATATGGAATAACCTAGATCTCTAGAATATTTATCATGATCGAATGATTAAGAGATGTTTTCCTATAAGATAATTAACATATATACATATAATTTTCCATAAATTAGTATATAGATAAGACTTTATACCTTAAAAAGGGATAATAGTAGTCAAATAATGTATATATTGATAAAAATTATTTAAATATGACCATGAATTTTGTAAAAAGTTATAAAAATTACAAATCACTTTAAATATTTTGAAATACTAGAAATTACTCATTGGGCCTTTTATTTTGAAATAAATTGTTTATTTGATCTTGATTCTATTCAACCATTTACCGTATATTTTATAAATTATTACATTTTATTAGAAAAATATTATATTTCGAAATGGGAGGAAGCTATTTTCAACATAACTAAGGAATCATCTATTTTTTCTTCATTTGTTCAGACTATTATATTTTATATTATATGAATTCCAAGAGTAATCATCAGGGACCAAAAAAAACAAATTTTACAAAAAATAATAGAATATTTTATGAGGATATACATAGTGAACCATTAAATATAAACCCCTAACCATGTAAAGAAAAATAGGAAATCATAGGTTTCAAATAGATAAAGAAAATGAATTTTAGAAAATATAGTCAATTCAAATAGAAAGGATTTGATCTAAATGTTGGAAGAAACCTTATGGGAAATAAAACAATATTCCTAACCCTAATTGGAAGGATCCCATATATATTGATCTATGGGAAAATCTATCATTTACCTGTGAAATAAGAAAATATAGAATATTAGTAACAAATGGAGATGAATCTGGGCTTGGAAATGGCTAGGTATAAAAGTAAATTTTAAACATAAGATATGGAATAAATATAGAGAGAATCATTTTAAAATTCTATGATTTAAAATGAATTGAAAAGAGTGTACCATGAACAATTTATTAGAATGGGATGCTTTCATCATGTAGAATATTATTTATCTATTATTGAAGGTTTAATCTTATGACAATTAATCATTATTCCAGATCAAAGGTTCCATTCACAATTACTAATTCTTTCTATTTGATGCTATTTAGATAACTAAATAGGGATAAAATAATTCATTTGATATTAGTGACCAATGATTAATGAAATATCATAGCCATCTTCCGTATGAACAATTGGAGGAGTTCACACATATCCATCCCATATACCAATAAAAACACCATGTTATATGTTTCCATAACATTATTGATTATTGTAAATATATAATATATTCAAAATAAATTCATCAATTTTATAATTTATGGAGTATTTTTCATGATTTAAGTGTAGGGGGGAGGCAACCATTTCTATATTTTTAATAATTTATTTGTTTTTATTTCTCAATTTGGTGTGTTTTTTTACTTTTTTTGTAATTTTAATACTTATTGAGAAAAAATTGAATACCTTGGAAATTCCAAAATCATTACCATTTACAAGGAACTAATACAAGTATTGTTAACTTAACTTAAATTAATAATGAAATAAAATCAATTTGATATTTAATGTTTGATAAATAAATAAAAGGAAAAATAAATTTCGAGTCTCATGCTATGAAATTCTATATACTATTAAAATCATTTACCTGAGAGGCTTCTAAAACATTTTCACATCTTTTAAAAAATATTCTCATTTAATGAGTGTCCAAATCTATGCACTATAAACCAAAATTTTCTAAGAATACTTTCTCAAAATATTTTAGATTGAGAAACATATATCAAAAATAATTCAAGTATTCTTTTTAAACGTCCATTATATAATAAACATATCTTATAGATATATTGAAATATAAAACACAAATTATCCTCTAGTATCTGTAAAAAACCTTGTTTTGATTTCAAATTAAAACCCAATAAAATCCCTTACCACCTAGATATAGAAGAAAATGCATGATTATAGTTGAAATCAATTGTGGGTAGGAAGCTATTTTTTGAGAATTATTACATAGAAATATCATGATGGGAAAGATGGAAATTGAAAAGATACATCTTATTGGGAAAGTGATTTCCCAATGTTTTTTTAAGACAATTTATTCTTATCTATGTTAAATAATTAACATCTTCTTGAAATTAATAAAAGAAATAAAATAATGCTAAATTGAGAAGATATAATAATTATTTAATACTATTAATATGTCTGATGATTGAATTTCCCATATGTATATTAAGGATTTATTAGGTGAATCATTACAAATGGAAGTGTATAGGGATATATTTATTGAGTGTAAACTATAAATTGTGTGTTTTATTTAACATAGAGCCCAAAAATTTCATTTTTTACTTAGTTTTTTTAAAATTATCACCCACCAACCATTAACCATATAATAACTCAAAAACATATAATTATAAACCATAGATATTGATCCATTAGTTAATAAAATTATAAAAACAATGATCTTATGGTGACCCATGCATTAGTTTGAAATAGGTAAATATTTTCTTGGAATCTATACTTGGTCTGATGAGGGTGTTTTTCAAGGAAGGTTGGTATAAATTAATATGGGATAATTGAATAAGTCTGAATGAATTGAATATACCATATAGAGATAATGAAATAAATAACATCTAATAATTATATAATTTTGGGTAACATAGCTACTGAAAAATTCCATTCACATTTACTTGTATATTGAATTTTTATTGGGTTTCATTTTTATGTTAACATGTCGAGGAGTATAAGGGAATACATATGGGGAAATTAAAATAGGCATTTAATTCATTATGTTGTTCTTCAATTCAATTAATTTTATTTTCTCACATTTATTAATTTTTTTTGTTATATAATATTTTTTATTTCAAGGACCATTTGATTGTATTTTGTGAATATTTATAATTTATCCAAAACTGTGAATTTAAAAGATTTATTAATTTTTAGGAATAAAATAAATGGAATACTAATCATAAATAAGTTGATTATTTATTAAAATAGGGAATTAATTCTATGAGTTTTATGTGTAGGAATAAACTATGAGTTACCCTGGTTGCATAAGAGAAACTATACTAAAACCAAGGCCACATAAGTGTAGGTCCACTAAAACCCTAGTAATATAAAAGTAGCACCACTAAAACCCTCTTCATGTATGCTTAAATTCACTAATACAATGGATGAATAGAAGTAACTGTTAAACCATGTAATAATAAATCAACAGAACTTTGAGCTATATATGAATAAATGGATTTCCAAGGAATTATTGTTGGTGAAATTACATAATATTAAATTCCCAAGTGTGATTCTCACGTATGAACAACTGCAAGTTGTGTAAGTGGAAATTTTGAATCCTGAAGCCAACCAATGATTAATTCAGGCTGTGTAGATATTTTGTAATAATAAATCGAACCTATAAAGAATAAATAGAACCTATGTCAGATTTAATTATACTTCCTCAGGGTTACATAAGATTAACAAGGATCTATAGTGGTATATATAACATCCTTTCATTTTTAACTTAGATTTTGTTTCTCAAATAAGAATAACTTAAGAAACACATAGGATATAAAACTATAACCAAAAATATTAATCTAGAGTTGAATTATTTTACATAAAATTATTCTAGATTGTGTAATAGCAACTTGGATATTGTTTAAGAATAAAATTAGATCTAAATAGAAATTATATGATTCTTTACATTGTAGAAATACATTTTATCCATGTAATTGAATTAAAAATGAGAAAATAGAGTTTTATCTTTAAAATTGTTATAATTATTTGTTGAATCCAATAATTTTGAGTAGGATATAATGGGATTTCCATGCATCTATGCCTAACTAAATCAGTAAAGAAGGAATATCTATGTTAGGATTCATCCCATATATGTTATTAGAGTAAAAATTAAAATATTGGAAGAATAAATATCTATTGAAATTCATTATATTAAAGGATGTAGTAAAACATCCATGTAAAGGGAGACTATTTTTTATTTTTATAAGTATAATCAACACTAAAATTAAGGATGGAATGGATAATCTATTTAAGGACCACAAGGCTATAATTTGAGAAGGTCCATTGAAATTTATCTATTTTCCATTTAGATTCTGTACTATAGTTCTTTCTTGTCTTGGATCATTCTCTTATAGTCATAAATACCTTATTAAAATGGATTTAATGGGAATAAAAAATTTACCATGCTTGAGTGTGAATATTATTAATTAATAAATTATTATTCAGATTATTAATTTATATTTTTATAAGTATAATTTTTTATTGGATGGGATAATAGTTAGTTTATATTTCAGCACATAGTTTTCTATTTGGTTGATAAAATAAATTATCCCACCACTCAATTATTCCTATATGTAATGGAATAAGATTTTTTGTATGGATAATTATCTTGAAATTATAGATACATATATTGAATATAGTGGATCTCAATTTGTTTTATTGGAATACTTTCACACTATTTGGAGTTTCTAAGTAATTTGAGTTTATGTAATTGCTGAAATTTTAAGGTAATTATCAAATATATTTTCAAACACATAGGATGGAGGATTATTCAGAAATGATCACATCTTAATTGAGACTTTCATTGACTATAACCTTATGTGAGAGAAATTGTTTTAGCATTATTTAATTTATTAATAAATATAATATAAATTAATACTTTAAAGACTACTACCACATAATATTTGGTGATCACAACCCTCTACCGATCAATAAATAATATTTATATTATTTTATCTTTATATTTTTCTCACATATTATCTCAAAACAAAACTACCTAAAGAACTTTTTTCCCTAATGATTTTCATCCCTCCTTAAAAAAATCCTTAGTTCTATCCTATAATATATTTTATCCGTTTTAAATTAATATTTGTCACACATATAACTTGTTTTATAATTCATTAATGAAGTTTATTTGATGAGTTGTTTTTAAAGTGAAAAAGTGACTACATTTTCACTAAAATAATTGAAGATGCAATATCAAAATTGGCCTCATCATGATTTATAATTTTTATTAGTTATATTTTTCTTAATTATATAGAAATACTATGTCTATAGTAATAAATTTGATATATATACTAAATATAAACTAATAAAATATATACTTATATATAAAGAATGAAATATAAATTAATGGGGATTTTGAGAACTACTAAAATAATATTATAGAATCATATGTTATCACATTAAAAATATAGACATAGTGGTTAATTCCAAGATTAAAAATGGTAGTGGAATTTTTAATTTTATGAGAATTGGAAATGATCTATTGATTAATGATTACATAATTTAAAGAAAAAGAATCATAAAAGGAAACAATATATTTCTTATGTTGTTTCTCAAACACCATTACTAAATATTTTAAGGAAAAATATTAATATACTTTTATATATATATAATGAAATTTTAGTGGTAAAATATGGAAATTATGTTGTGTTTTAAAATGATAAAGATTTAATCTTGAGGTTTGGAAGGATGCTTTATTTTTCATTGGCAATATATATAATGAATGGTTTTGTAGATGAAGTGCGTAACTCAAATTTCTAAAATAATCATATAAGTATCAAGATATATAAGGATGTTATAGATATTTATTTGTGACATAACATGAAGAGTAGATAGTTAAATATACATCATGGTATTTGGTGTGTTTGTAATTAAAATTTATGAAACCATTATTAGAAGGAATGATACATCCATTTAATATTTTGGTATGGAAGTGGGATAACATTACAATGATTTTCATCCAGGGTCTTACAAGTATATTAAATGATAATAATATTGTACATGTTTTGGATAAAAGTTAGACTAGTCAGGTTATTTTAAATATATTTAGAAATATTTTTTCCATAATAAATTTTTTATTCTATATATTTTGTAAATAGTGAGGGTTCATGATGTACCATTCTATAATCCTATATTATGATATAAAGTTCACACAACATATATAGAGGATTATTTAATAGGAATATGTAAAAAATTATATCTCATCACAATAAATAACATAAAGAATAATAGAAAATATGAAATGAATATTAATATGTTAGAGGATATTTAATGGTCCTTCAGTCTTTATTTTCAATGATACATTGATCAATACCTTTCTATAGTTTAATTTTTTATAATAATAGTTTATAAATAAGTATTCAGATGGTACCCTAAAAGTACTTGCATGGAATGAAAATTTTAAAATTATTCTTGTTGGGATAAAGTTTGTAAAAGAGGTCACTAAGATTATATTTTTTTCAAGTGGAAACAAATAAGGTGAAGGAAGTTATTAAAATATTATAGAATTTCAGATTATAAAAAGAGCTATAAAGATAAAAAAGATAATATTAAGTGTTAAATATTAATGATTTCATATTTTTCAATACATCTCCTCAAAGGGGTGTCTTGATGTTTTAAAATTAATAAAAGTTGATCCATAAATAATTTATTTACTATGTGATAAGATAAATAACTGGATTTCCTGCATATAAATTGTCTTTTTCACCCATCCTCTATCATGTTCATGATGTTTTCATTGTACCTTTACTATTAATTTATATTCAAGCTCCATCACACATACTCAGTAGTGAGGTTGTGAAGAATCCCCAAATATAGTATCCCAGAGCTAATGTACACTTTATTATAATGACATAATATATAAAAAATCAAATCCCAAAGGTTTGAAATTTTTCTTTTATATATAAACTAGATATATACATGATTCTATTATTACATTGGATATATATAATATATAACATAAGAAAAAGTATTCCATCCTTGATATTATTCATAATATCCTTCTTCATACCATATGAAAATGAAAAAAAAATGGTTGAGATTAGATGATCATTAATATTTATGTACAATAGAAGTTATCATGACTAAAGAAGAAATAACCAATAAGACTGGGAAAATTACTAAAATAAATGATATTTAATTAATAACTTGAGAATGAAATGAATATATGGATAATACTAATATAGTAATATCATGGATAATAATAACTTAATTCTTAATGTATAATATTGGACATCATGATCTCATATATCATGATTTTTATACAACCAAATCCTTGTTTCAATATATTTTAATCGATGGGTAGGTATTCACAAAAAATATTTAATTTTCCAACTGATTTGTATCATGATGCATTTCGAAGCATTGAGGGGATATATAATTCCAAGCCCCATCCATCACTATATCATGAATTCATTCCTCATGTATTTATTGATAAATATAATTCATAACCAATACACCTCATTGATAAATTTTTATATTGACTAAAGAATATTTATTTGTCACGGTTTTTACCAATCAATCAAATAAAATTCTTAGTTAAACACTCTATGTATAAATGATATATGGTTTGAGAAATAATCATATCCATGATGGATATTTAATATAATGTAATGTCAAATGAAAAATGATCACTATAAAGTGAATGTTTCGTGATAAAACATGACCTTTAATTAATCATAAATACAAGTTTTAAATAAATTAAATTCATTTGGAGAATAAAATAAAATGAATTAAAATAATATTTTATAAATGTGTTTTCTTTTATAAATCCTTTTAAAAATTATATAAAAAAATAAATTTAATAAAACGGTTATGGTGACAGAAAAATCTACTAACACTAAGTACATTAAAAAATATTCCTTTTAATTTTTTTGTAATGAAATCCAAAAACAACCCTTTCTAAAAACGTTATAAAAATTCATTTCCAACACATTGAAAATTCAAGGTCAACATAAAATTTATTTAATAAATAATTTTAATAAATAAAAAAAACTTTTTAAAATAATTTTTGAAAAATATGAAAACGGAAAAAAATTATACCGAATAAAAAATAAAAAAATCAATATTTTCTTTTAAACATTTCTTTATTTGATTCAACTACCATAGGGAAGAAACGTTGGATGGAAATATTGAAAATCCATAAAATTTTATAAATTAATTGAAACTAAAATCATCATGAATCAATATATATCCATGTTAAATACGTCATATGGGTAGTATATACACCACATAAAAATAAATTGGTTTATAAAACAAATTACGTCTCAATAGAGTGGAAATTGAGATGAAATACATTACTTCCAGTTCATTTGTGCCCTAAACTCTAGTATAAAAAATATAAATTTATTATAATTACATAAAATAACTGTATTCATATCTATAAAATAATTTATGATACATTTATAACATTTTATCTCCTTTTTGTTATCAATCGTATATTATTATCAATATTTTGGGTATTATCTACTTTGTTTTTCAAGTATGCTTGGATTCGATAGTCTTGATCCTTGAATCTTGATCATTTTTACATCATATAGAAAACTATACTAAGGATATAAATATAAAATATATTCACGGTATAAATATTTGTTATCATCGATAAAATATAGAGATAGAAAAATGAATTACACTATTCTTGAATACAGTAGGCCGTACGTTCGCATGAAAGATATTTTAAATTTCCGAAGGATGAAAAAAGTAACTAATAATTAAAAATTAAAATATCAATTTTATAATATATATATATATATATATATTGTTCATTAAATCTATCGTTATTACCTTCCATGGAAAGCGGAAAAGAAAAAAGGATCACATCACTTCATGGAAGTGGTAGTCCACATGTACACACAAGCGATGTTATTGTTTTCATATAGATTAGAAGGTAATAAGGTATTTATGGTATTATAATTTCAAAAACATAATTATTTCATATATATCTTATATATTTATTATTTATATATTTATAACCATCTATGTAAAGATTTGATGAGAGACAAACTACATTGAAACATGGAGGAAATTACTTGAATGTAAGTAAAAGTAATGTTTTTTCTTTTCATAGGATGGAAAATAGATGGAAAATGGTCATAACATAATCAGTATAAAATATAATTATATTTAAGATATTATATTTTTTTAATGGGTGCAACACATTAATGGAAACTATAAGAAGAAATAAACTTGAAAGAGTCGGTAAAGACGAGTATCTCATCTTTGAAAGAATTAATTTAGATTTCCTCTTATGTGACTTAGGTTTGGCCATTTGGGAATTAAAGAACCTAAATAACATGGATTATAATGTTTAGATAGAAATTTTAATAGTTTTTAGAGGTAGGATTTTTAAATAGGTGTGAAGGAAAGATAGAAGGGGTGTCCTTTTATAAGCGTGAGGATGATAATTCTTGGATTTTTTTAATATATTAAATTCATATAAAAACTTTTGCATCACCAACTACTTAAAAATTAGTATAATTAGAATTTAAGGAAAGTATGAGTTTAAATACTATAATATAATTAAATTTGGACAAGGTTTGGTTATTTTTTCAACCTTATCTTTTAGTTTGAACCCCCATTAACCCTTTTTACAATTACCACACTATTAAAATTTTCCACCATTTAAGGGGGAAAATGTTACCACAAGAGTAATAAAGACCCATAAATGGACCATGATTGATGTTTTAAACCTTATAAAATTTAATTTTACTAATATATATTTTTTATGAATTTTAAAACATTTAATAAAATATTATTTAATGTAAAATGTCATTAATGTCATTTTTGAAACTATTTAATTAACCTGTCTTTAAATACCTCAATTCAAAGATTCAATACCAATATAATCATTTAGAACAACCCTAAAATGTAATATGTATCTGTAAAATTCATATAATAGTATAATTCATCCTCTTTATATCACTCTTAATATTTTTTAAATCATTAATTATACTTTTCTATTAACTTAATATATATTGTGACAGTATTGTATAATCATTTAGGCTAATTAGTAAATTGCAAAAAATTTAAAGTAAATTAACATAAGAAAAAAATTCAATTCATATTTAATATAATATTTTATTACTAAAAATAAGTTGGTTTTAGCCCAATCAAAAAATATTATACTTATTAAAAGGAGGAGAATGACATTTTTGACATTATCTTTTACATAATTACTATAAAGGTAAAAATTAAAGATAAATGGAAAAGTCGGTTTTTATAATTTTGTATGATTATTGAATAAATATTCCCAAAAAATGAACTATATTCAATTGTGGGATATATTTTTAATTCCTTACCACATTATTTTAAACTTATTTACCTAATTTACTCTTTATTGAGGTGATAAATTTTACAACATTTACTATAAATATTTACCAAAATAAATGGAAAATATCTACCAAATTTGACCCTCATGATTAAAAATTATGAAATTAATTTTATAAAATTCAACTAAAATATGAAAAGTATGTTATTTTAAATATAAATTAAAAAATTATACTGTGAAATGGTTTTATAAAAATTCCTTTTTTAAGACATATAGTATAATGAGTTATAATAATGATTCAAATATAAATAATTATTTTATTTATGACTAAATGAGGTTTATGTTAATTTAATATTTAATTAAAAGTATTATGGGGTTTTTTTAATTAAAATAAATTAATGTTTTATAAAAATCAATATTTTTGACTATTTACTAAAAAATAAATCTTTTGAGAAAAATATCAAAATTTTAACCTAAGATAATAGTTCCATGATGAATTAAAAAATTATGTAATTTTCATATAATAATACATTAATAGGCTTTCATTGTTCTTTTAAACTCAATGTCTCGTGAAATTTAAGCTATTGAAGAAATGTATATAATGAGAAATATATCATGAATTCATGAGTTGTTACATTTCATACCCTTATAAGAATTCCACCCATAAGATTCCATCACTCTGATAAAAACAAATGAGGATTTTTCAAACTCATCACATCGTCATGTTAAAATAGACCTTCCTCAATTTAATGATTTTTTAGAAGACTTTGACTATATTAGTGATCATGTTTTGTAGAACTTTGTCTCTATGATCTGTAATTTACACTGATTGTTACCCATAAAATAGATCATTTTCCAGTTGTACAACCTCTGAGTTCAGTACATGTGAATGATTAAGTATTTAATTCCTTAAGAGAGATACATGAAACATAACATGAACGTGATATAAATTTAGGGGAAGCACCAGAGGATAAGATACTATCTGGATATGATCGATAATTTTGAAGGGACTGATATATATAGGGATCAATTTCACTTATCTCTAAATATCATAACCATAATCCTAGGATATATTTATAAAAATACCTTTTCATATACTTTAAACTCTAGATCTCATCGATGATTGTCAAAATAAATTTTTTGTAGGCTCTCAACTAACCTTATATGTTGTTGAATGGATATTAACAATATTTTATATTTTCTTAGTAAGATCAGGTCCCAATAATTTTCTTTCTCTAACTTTATCCAAACACATTTATTTAATACACTTATTTCTATAGAGGTATTCACAAGGATATATATAAATTACTAAGAGAAAACCATTATTGTAAGAAAATTATACCAAAGGAAGGTGTTTTTCCTAAAAAAAATTAAAATCTATGGAGAAAGTTCTCAATATGAATTCTAGAGTTTGAATGGTCGTCCTTGATAAACCATCTATTCAATAATGATAAACAACACTATAACGTAACTCTATACCCAAATCCCACTGAATTATTTTTTAGAGCATCAAAGTAAACTTTGGATCCGGATTAGATAATGTTGAGTTTGGTACTCTATGAAATCACATGACTCCTTTAATGTGTAAATGATAAAGTTGGGAAATAGATAAATATTGTATAATGGTGATAAAATGATCTGATTACATAAGGAAATTGACAACCACCCAAATAAAATTATTCCATTTAGATGTTTTGGGGAGTTTGATGATGAAATCCCTGGTAATTATTTCACATTTTTATTTTGGTATGGGTACTGGTTGTAGCATCCCCTCAGAATTCTACTCCTCATCACTTAATTTTTGATTCACTAAACATTGATATACATACTTGGAAATATTCCTCTTCTTATTATCCCACCATATATATTACTTTATATGTATATAGAATTTTATTCTTCCAAGATCTTCATCAAATGTATCCTTCTTTAACTCCGATATTGATGGGTCACATACTCAATTCAAGAACATAATCATTCCAGCAAGATCATAGTTAATCTTAATAACATTCCATATCTTCTTCCATAATTTGATATCTTCATTTTCAATTTATTAATCCTCTCATTGATGGAGGGTTGAACATTCATCTGAAGGAGATAAGATACATCCCCTGTACTCAATAATTAAATATCTATCTTATGAAAATCTATAATATATGATTTATTTAAATCTTAATAATGTACAAACTATCATGATCTTTCTAATTTAGTGCCTAAAAATTTTTATTCACCTTATCAAGGTGGTAATTTATCGATCATTTATAATATTTGATTAACTCAACCCATCTTTTATGGAACATGTTAAATTATCTCTATGTATATATATACGTAAATATTTTATTACCTATATATATATCACACCTATAACCATACAGATAATGCCTTAATATATTTAATGAAAAAATTAACACTTCTTGCTCCAAATAATTATTCGAGAAATTATTATAATGAAATTTAAATTATTGAGAATCATAACCTATCACCATATCCTTCTTTATGTGGAAGAATACTATTTATTTATACAATTCATCATTATAGATCATAATTATTTCTACAATTTGTTGTAGTGTAAGCACTGGCACACTGACCATCCTTCTCTTTAGTTTTTTGAAACTCTCCTCACATTCATTTGTCCAGAAGAAGATAATTCCCTTCTTAGTTAACATGGTGAGTAGATTATATTTTCATTAGAAATATATCACAAAATTTTTGTATTATCTAACCAACCCAAGAAAACTATGTATCTCAGTTAGTTGGTCAAGTATATTTCTCAATAACATCTTCCACTGAAGGGTCCACATATATACACTCTCTTGAAATTATATGACATAGTAATGGGAATTGTTTTATCCAAAAGTCACACATAGTAAATGTGGCATATAAATTCCCCCTCCTCAGTTTCTTTAGTAGAATTCTCAAATTTTCTTCATGATCTACCTTTCCATTTGAATATATAATAATATCATCTATAAAGACTGCCATAAATAATCAAGGTAATCTATAAATAATATATTAATTAAATAAATGAATATATATAGAGCATTAGTATATCCAAATGGAATTTTTGTACATTCATAATGACCCTAACTCATACAGAAGGTTGACTTGGGTATATCATCCTCCTTGAATCTTAGTTGATGATATCCATATTGATGATAAATATTAGAAAAATATTGGGTTCCACATAATTGATCAAACAAATCATTGATAGAGGTTTGAGGATAATTATTCTTAGTAATGACTTATTATGTTCCTAATGATCAATGAAAAGATGAATTTTTCCATCATTCTTATTAACTAAAAGAATAGGTGATACCTATGATAAAGAACTAGGCTGAATGAACCCTTATATATATTCTCCTAGAGTTTATTATTAAATCCCTACAACTCAATCAGGGCCATTCTATATAGAGCCTTTGAAATATTTGTAACAACAGGTATGAGTTCTATTAATAACTCAACTTCATAATTTGGTGCAAAATTAGGAATGTCTTCTCTAAGGATGACAATAAACTCCCATAAAATAATTATATCCATTATCTTTAGTTTCTCCCTAACCATATGGGATAAATATCCCTAATAAATAGGCAGTAAAATCCCAATGATTGAAGTAATTTTCAAGGGGAGTTCGGTTTCATCTAGGCACCGATAAACTATCATACATTGATTCAGAATATCGAAAGTATCTTCCGAAAGAGAAGAATATATTATTGAGGTACTTAATTAATTGTTCATATCCAAATTTATTGGTAGTTATATTGTAAAATGGAGACATATATCACACAAAACAATCCATCCTAGGTGAATCACACTATGGAACAATAGATTGGTCCATATAGAAAAGGTTATTCATCATAACCCGATTCAGATACACTAATATGGCTTTGATTTTCTTAACTCCAACACCACCTATATTGGCTTTCTCATCAAGGAAATTGCTACATTGTTTATGGGTCCTAATTCACATTCTTCCATTTTGAACCATCTCTATGTAATGAATCACAACGAGTTAGCTTATAATAATCTTGAATATTGAGCCATAAAATAAAAATTCCTATAATGGTAAAGGTTTTCAAATACTACATGGGATTATCATATTTATCATGGTAGTTATTTTAATTTAAAATCTAGTTCCCAAGGTTTCTACTAAACCTTATCTGATACCAACTATAGATACCCATACTCCAGTAAGCCAAATCCAATGTCTGACTTATTACATTAGCATAAGATACAAGTGATTATATCCCAATGGAATGAATAGTTTAGTAGTCTTTGTGAACTAGATACATTCCTTATTCCTATAGTACTTTGGAAATATATAATACATAATTTATAAAATATTATTCGATACTTGATATTATTAATAATATCCTTCTTCATATCCTAGGGAAATGGAACAAATAAAGGGTGAACTCGTATGTAGAGTAAGAGTTACATACTATAGAAGCTATCATGAGTAAATAAGGTATAATCAATACGAGATGGTAAATAATTGAAACACATACCGTTTAATCAAAAACATGATCATGAAATACATCCAGATATAATTGAAATTTAGAAATAACATGGACAATAATTAATAAATTCTCAATGATGTAAATGCTTCATATTGGACTTCATGATCTCATACATCATGATATCTATACCACTAAATCGTTGTTCCAAGATAGTTTAATCACTGGTGGGTATACATTTATACCCATTTTATTTTACCAACTAATTTGTACCATGATACATGTTGATACATAGAGGGGTGACCTAAACCGTCATTGAATCTAGTCAACGTTTAAAATTTATAATCCTACTAACTACAACATATGTGTCAAGTAGGGTCGAACCCACAAAGAAGACTAATTTGACCACAATTCTTCTAAAATATTACAAAAAGACCCCACTATTGTCAGTAGTAGGATATATTTTCTATTATTTTAACTTTTATTATTATATGTGCATAGATGAAGTGCCAAAATATTTTTGAGTTTTTGTTCAAAACTGTAATGAAACAAGAAATTTGCTAAAAACAGTAATAAATAGATATTTAGAATGCTAATAAGTGAACAATCAAGTAAAACGTCTAGGAAAAAATCTCCATTCTACTGGTTTTAAAGTACTCCAATTCACTTAAAAGTTACTGCATTACACCACCAAAAGGAGAATGAAATATCTATAAAGACCTGGAATTTCTATGGAAAGTTTTTTTATTAAATGCATGGGAATTTTTTGAGTCCGTGAAAACTGAAGACGCATGATTCGGAGGCCCGGTGTGCCCAGAATAAATTTTTAAAGTTTTGTTCCAGTACGTTCAGTAAACGTAAATGTGGGATTTTATAACTTTTGAACCGGTGCTCAAAATTGAAATCTGAGGGCAGCTTTGAACTCATAACGCCAATATTTTCTTAAGAAAACTTTCACCTCCACGGTAGTTGGTCGAGGATGAAAGTTAGTTTTTGGTTTTTACGTTGGAATAATAAAATAATTTAAGTGAATGTCCTAATTTATTTTACTTGTTATATTCAGCATGTGGAAGTTGGATGTGGGGACCGCCACACCTTAACCTCCCATGAGAGGTTATGGTGGTGGGGCCAAGTTGAACTCTACCTCTCATGTGAGGATTAATTTTGTGGGGACCACCCGAGGTTATAACCTCTTGAACTCCCCATTCAGTGTGGAGAAATATCTTAAGCTCCCCACTAAATGGTGCCACCACCCTTCCCCTTAATTGTGCCAACCAAGTGTTAGGAATTCTATTTGAATTTCTTACCAACGAAATAATAGATATTATAATCAATTATTTGGCACATCTATTCACTTGGGTGATTTGAGTGGAGGAATATTGGGAGTAGCTCCCAAAAAAGAATGCTTCTCCCAACGAAGAACGTCCATTGAAGAATGAAGAATGCTTCATCAACCGCTGACAGACATCTTCTTCATTGATCTCCAACCGAAACAATGAAGGAATCACTATCCTTGAGGAACTCTGATGATGTCTCCCTCAACTTCTTCATCTTCTTTTCCAACAAAAATGAATCTGAGGTAGGGGTTCAAGCTTTGTTAATTGTTGTGTGTTCTTCGTTTTCGGTCATGGTTTAGAATTCAAAGCCGCTTGATATCACCCTAACATGGAGGGCGCGGGCCGAACAAACACGGACCGACCCCTCCACCTTTCTTATGGATTTTGGCGCCCAACATTGCATGAGTCCGGGTTGAGTGTTTCTCGTCAACATCAGTTGTGGATCGAAGGTGATGTCCTGAGGAGAGTGTGACTTCTTCTAGAACGAGAAACGGGCCACCGTAAATCATCTCGTGACCCGTGTAAGATTTTCCGGTGGTCAGAATTGGCGAACGTCATCGGCAATGAAGAGAAGGGCGGCCGACGTTTCGGCCGGCCTATGGGAAGCGGAGGTGCAACCGTGTCGCCGGAGGAGAAGGCCGTGACCGATGGGCCACAACGGTGCAGCGGCGGCTGGCATAAGGCCAAACGCGAAAGAAGCTGGTGGCCCGAGCCACCGGGTTGCTAGAGAAGGTGTGATGCAATTGCGCCGCGCAGTGGAACGAAGAGGGGCTGTGACCCCTGGCTTCTTCGGTGCAACGGTGGCCGACGCAAGGCCGGCTGAGAGGAAGTACGACGGCCTGAGCCGCCGGGTCGCCAGAGGTGGCATGACGCAACCGTGCCACACAGGTGGGGCTAGCCGCTCGGCCAGCCAGAAGGAGCAGGACCCCTTCGCTGGGTCCCGCGTGACTCAGACCAGAGCCACCTGGTGCTGGTTTGAACTCCCCCAAATGGTTAAGGCCATTCGGGAATCCAGGGGGCTCAGTCTCCCCCCTGGACGCAGCGAGGGTAGAACCCATGGGCCGCTAGGCCGGAACCAGTGCGGGCTAGGCCGCCCCCGCGGGTCGGGTTGGACCCTGCAGACCGGGTCGGACCTGCGGACTGGGTCAGACCTGCGGACCGCGTCAGACCCCATTCTAGACTTATTCGACTTATTTCCACTCTTTTTCCCAAAACATGATCTAAGGGCATCAGATTGAAGAACCTTATGCGGTGAAAAAAACCTTGGAAGGAGATGATTCTTTTGGTATACCCCACTTGAGGTTTGGACATAGTTGGGGTATGACTGGGTTGGATCGAATGTAAATCCAACCGGGCCCTCAGAATAGAAATGCCAATAACTCTCAGACCGGGTGTCCTATTGACGCACTGTCTATCATGTTGAGTTTCTTATGAAAAGATAGATCTTTTGGATACATCAAATTTAGAATTTATGGAAGTTGATGTATCAACACATAGATTGAGGAGAGGACCCTCCCAGAATCAATCATGCTTTGTGCGAAACCCTGTGGTTGGCTATGCACTAACGACTATTCCGGGATCATGTGTGGGTTCGACAACACTGACGACTATTCCTGGATCCCATAAGATTTCGACAGCTCTAACTACTATTTCTAGATCATGTGTGTGTTCAACAGTTCTGACTTCTATACCTAGATCCTGTGTGGGTTCGATAGAATTAATTTTCCTGGATCCTATGTGGGTTCAAAAGTTCTGATTTCTATTCCTGGAACCTGTGTGGGTTCGACAGAATAGATGATTCAGTGGCTACATGTGATCATCTATATCTCTCTACATAGGGTATATACCAGTGCGAGTTGAGTCCGTAACTTGTGTTTTCCTCATGATTGAAATGGATTACTAGATAACTTAGGTATATGTATGGGCATATACCTAAGTGGGGTTATCTGTTGATTTCATACCTTGTGGTTTATCCTTGTTGGATTTTGTGAGACCTTGAGGGTCTCGGGGTCCCTACTGATTATTTTTATACTCACCCCTGTACGGACTATGCCCACACCTCATTGTGTTGGATGCAGATGACAGAAAACGCTGACCGTGGCTGAGTGTACGAGGAATGGACAGTACCCGGAGGTGGACCTCATGACGATTCGGTACCCAGAAGAGACTGATAGACGTGGTGTGCTGAGGTGGCTATCTGTACCTACTTGTAATTACCCCCATTTTGAATTGGGTTAAAAAGTGTTGAAATTTAAACTTTTTCAATTACTGAACGAGTCATTTTTAGAACTAGCCTTCGGAATGAAATTCCAAAGGTTAGAACCGTTTTTTTAATATTTTTGGGCGTGGGCAAAGGCCCATTAGGTTTCTTGGGTGGCTCATGGGGTTTCGGAAGCACCAGATCGTAGTTTTTAAAGAGCTGTAGAGGGCGCACAGTTGGCGCATGGGCTGACCAAGCTGTGTGGCCTAAACCATACAGCCCAAATCAGGTGGCAAGTGGCTTGCACACAGGCTGTGCACGGTTTCCCAAACCGTGTGCCTAGCCCATGTAGCAGGTGTCTTGGAGGCAGTAGACCCCACATGGTTTGCGCACGATTTGGAAAACCATGTGAGTTAAACCGTGCGGTTTGTTTGTTCTAGGTATTTATAAATTAAATGAAAAATAAAAAGAAATAAAATAAAAACCTAAATATCTAATAACTAAACCTCTCCCCTCTCACTCGACGAACAGCCCAAGGGGGCTCTCCCTACCGTGCGCTCGACCCCCCACCTCAACCTCCCTTCGACCAGCAATTCCTCCAACGATTCCATTCGTTTCTCCTTAAAATCATTGCCATAAGGTCTTCTCCCTAATCTCCTCCCTTTCTTGGCTGATTTTAGGCTTCTCCCTTGCCGTAATCCTGTTCGGACAAACCCTAGGTTGGGGATTGGTTCTTTTTTTCATTTTCTTTCTTGCTTTGCATGTTCTAGGGTTATGCGGAGGGTCCCTTGGGACCTCGTGGGTGTGCGTTTGGTGTCTGTCACCGAAGGCATAGTAGTTTGTGGTGATTTCGAATAGTCGGTTTGTTTTCGAGGTAAGGGTTTTCTACCGTTGGTTGTTTCTTAGCTTCCAAGTAATGTATTTAGTTGTTCTAAGGGTTCCTGGTGTGTTCTGGTTATTGTGTTGGTGGTTTTGGTCATGTTTTTCCTTTCTAGAGCTTAGGAAAATCACCTGCACAGGCATAGGTACGTATTTATATGTATGTGGGTTCCCCCGGTATGCATATCTTCATGCATGGCAGCAAATATACATGTAAAGGGATAGTTGTCTCCATTGCATATATAAAAGTGCATGCGCAGGTGAGTAGGAGACAGGCTTATGTGTATAAGTATACGTGTAAGGATCCTCTTGCACATGCCCATGGCCATGCGGGGCATGTGCATAGAGGACAGGTGCCCTTATACATATGTGAAATTACATATACCTCATGGGAGAGCAGCAACAGAAACTTTAGTTAGAGATCACCAAGAGCTGGAGTGGACCGATGGATCCACCTTGAGGTAGGGTCCCTCTCCTTTCCCTTTAATTTAAAGTGAATCCTTTAAGGAGTTTAATAGTGCATTGTTTTAGTATTTTAATTATGCAAGTTTAGTCGATTAAATGATTCTGTGCAA
The DNA here is from genome assembly GCA_963277665.1 of Viscum album. Lineage (NCBI taxonomy): Eukaryota > Viridiplantae > Streptophyta > Magnoliopsida > Santalales > Viscaceae > Viscum > Viscum album. Next base: position 46,184,360 of record OY728143.1, on the reverse strand, counting down.
ATCATGTAACTTGCAGGGATAAGATAAAAGAAGTTGTTTGGTCACTAAACAAACGATTTAATAATAAAACCGCTAGATCAAAGGTGTGCTGTCTTCAAGAAAAAAGTAGGAAGTAGACTTACACGCTTGCCTGCTCTATTTGTCTTGGTTCCATACTCATACTTCGACATCATGTTTGGTGCATAGTTTTTCTTTATATGGCCTTCAGAAATGTTCTTAAATGGGTTGCCATTAGTGATCTTACACTTGTTTCCCTAGGAACCTAACTAGTTTCGGCGTAACGTGTAATTGTAATTGCCCTTAATATAAGGGGGTTAAATGAATTTTATTAGAATGGATTAAATGATATGGGGTACACTAAGTAAAATGGATATGACGCCTGTATTACTAATCATCCTACCGGGTTTAGGAAACTAGATGGAATGACCCTCATGTATAACTCTTTCCCAATTTTCCATATTTAGGAAAATTAGATAAAATGACTTTGAATAAGGAACATGCACTAAATGACATAGTTGAATGGGATGGGTCATGAATTTGATATGGATAATTTGAGCGCATAAGATGTAATGCCTTATGTGTTGTTTGAAATTAATAGGATGTACTGACTTATGAATTGTGATAAAAAACTGATGATGAATGTGTTGATTATGAATGTGGTATTTCTTTTTGAAATGCATAAGATGTACTACCTTTTTCATTCTAATGAAACTGCAATAATGATTATGAGTGATTATGGATGGGAGGAATTCATACCCCATGCCATCTACTTTAAACGATTATGGATGGGAGGCATGCATACCCAATGCCAACTTATTTTGAGTATGGGTGGGAGGCATGTATACACCACGCCAGATGTGATCTGTATATGTGTATGGAAGGGAGGCATTCTTACCCCTTTCTAGTTGACTTCTGATGATGCATACGTGTTTGGGTGGGAGGCAATTATACACAATGGCAGTATATGAATGTGACATATGGGAGGCAGTTATACCCCATGACGGTTGAATGAACGTGATGGAAGGGAGGCATTATTACCCCTTTCCAGTATCTTTTAGGGATGAGACAAATTCTTACCTCATGCCTGCTATCTTCAGATGATGGGTGGGAGGCATGTTTACCCCACACCATCTTTTATAAATATTTACATATGTAAATGTAGTGTCATGAACAGACTGATATCCCGGTGACGATCTGAAGCTGGTATAGCCGTCAGGTGTCCTTAGGGAACCTGGATGGGTGTTGTTTATCTATGTTGTCCTACTTATTGAACCTTGTTATATTTTTTTACTGTTTAATTAAATACACACTGTCTAGATTGGGTTAGACACCGGTGGTGCCGGCCTACTGAGATTTATATCTCACACCCTACTCGGGCAGCCATTGCACTGGGGTACCCGAGTAGACCTTTCTTGTTTGTAGGACCTAGGTTGGTTGTTGTGTTGCTTGTACCTGGGGATAGGAGCAAAGGACTGAGCGGGAGCTCGGGATGCTCATGAGATCGCCCGTCAGGCCTTGTTGTCTTTTCTTCATTTCTTTTTTATTATATTGTAAGCATGCTATATTGTTTCCTGTTTTCACATTGTATCATTCATCATCCCTGTATCGTGTAAACTGGATTTGGCCACCTGTTATAAAATGGTTATTACTTGTCTTTTTCTTCTTCCATTTAATTTTTTATTTCTTCCGCTATTGAATATTATATACTCTGATAGTACCACTGTGTTACTCTGACATGAGGGTATAGTCTCCCCATTATCACCTCCTGAGACCCTCGCTGCTAGTTGATAGCCTCTGGTATATGGGGAGACGCGCTTGAGGCCATGTGGCAACCAGTCCGGCCACCGGTTCGATGGTGATCCGGTCTGGGATGTTACAAAGTGGTATCAAAAGAGTTTTCTCTTCTGATTTGTTTTATTGGTTGGTGACATTAGACATGTATATGAAAGAATTGGAATTTGTTAATGAGCTGTATTCGAGATTGGCCACCACATGCACTGGGAAAAGACAAATTTCCTTGAATGCAATTATTATTTTAATGATTTTTATTATTACGGTTGATTTTATTTCACCATTGGGTGACGCACATGTTTTCTGTTGATATTGTTGATGCAATTTTGGGTTCTATTTCTGTTGCAACCTGATGATACGAGGGTATGCCACCTCATGCATCATATAGGGACATGATTAGAAATCAGATTCCATGCCATCTAGGATGCATTAGTAAGGCTTGTTGTTTTGATAGGTACTGTGGTAGTTATTATATGATTCTGTGATATATCATGTTCGATGTTACTGCTTACGATAACATGTTGTTTTTGATCAAAAAATTAAATTGGTTGCTTTTGCTAAATTAAGTGATTGCAGTCACGACAGGAGCCAATTTTTAGTTGCAAGGTGTATGGGTGCCCTATAGCTGGGAAATGGTAACCTGTATAATCGAATTTCCGAAAAAGGTCTACTAAAGTTTTAATTGTAAAAAATGGAATTGGTTCTAATTAAAGGGATCCAAATTCCAAACGGTAAGGTGTGTGGGAACTTTTCAGATTGGTAGGTGGACGACCTTATGATTGGATAATTGTATTTGAGCTTGTTAATTTCTGAAATGTGATCTATTTTATTTAATGGGAGCCAATTTCCAATTTATGGAGTGTATGGCTGCTTCATGGGTTGGGGAACGACAACCCATAATAAATGTAATGGCAGGATGCTTTGGGTGATGTTTATATGTGTAAAAGATATTTTATTTTGATATGAAATGTTTTGGCTTGCTGGGACCCTCGTAGGTCACCTAGTGGTTAAAAGGAAGTTGTTAGAAACTTGACTGTTATGGTTCGAGCTGTTTGATAAGTGGATCAAGTGCCTAGTGATTTTTTTTTGGAAAAGGGTACTTGATGTGTTGAATTTAATCTAATAAAGTGATTAAATGATAAATGTGAATACATATAAAGGGCTTTGAAAAAGGAACCTATAGTGGTGTCCTTTGTTGAGACCCCGTGTGAGGGTAGGTTTTGTCTTTCTTGCGAGTGCCTTAGAACGGAACCTTACACATTTTCCGTAGGCTGTTTTCTTTTATAAATGACGTTAAATGTTAGGATTTGAGCCCGATGAATTTTTTTGGGTGTGACCAAGTGCTTGGGTCGACTCTTTTTTTCGTGAGGGGCTAGCCTGTGGTAGGTAGCACCCTTATAGCTTATGTTCTTGGCTTTTTTGGTGAACTTTTTGATGTTTGGTATTGTTCGGTACCATTGTCCCGTGTTGGACTTCTAGTTCTAATGACACCCTTGTTCGGACAGGTGGTTAGGCTTCTTTTGATATTGTTAAGGTTTTGAGCATCGGGTATTGTTCTGTATCAGTTGGTTGGACATGCCTTGGGCATGTTTGGTCGCCTTGTTGGTCGTTTGACCCTTTCTTTTTGCGCAGTAATGGATGACTTGACATGTCGTCATCCAAGCGAATGGTCGTATGGGGAAATACAGTGTTTGGATGTATCTCTTGCGCTTCTGTGTACGGTCTCAGGTCATCATCGTGGTAGAGTGACCTGAGCATTTGAGAATCAATTTGTCCCAATGCTCGGGATGATTTTTGAAAAGCCCGGGTGGTTGACACGCTGTTCTTGTTGTTTGGATTCCTTGTACGTTTGACGTGGTGATCATGGATCAGAGGAGTGATGCACATCCGTTCAGTTAATTATGAACAAGTCTGCTTATGAGCAGCTTGTCTTTCTCATTTTGATGATGCCGACCCTTCTAAGGTGGGAAGCATCGTGCCAGTTGGGTAAAGAATGTCCTTCCAGGTAGAAGAAACATTCCAAGAAGGACCATCTTGGAAAATGGTCGGGTTTTTCTTGAATGCTTTTGGGTTTTTGTGGTAAGGTTGATCGACGAATGCCTCATGTGGGAAGAGGCATCTTGATCAGTTGAAATCTTGATGCGTTAGTAGGTGAAGTTGAGTTTCTTCTTTAGAGTCGACCAAGGGTGGTTCGAATGATCTATTTTCCAGTTTTTTTGGGTACAAATAACTGGAATCCATTTTCAATCCTCTGCTACGCGACGAGCTTGTCCCCTATCTTGCTTTCATCCTGGATGCGCTAAGAGAGCGTCGATCTTACACCGTGCTAATGTTTTAAAAAGATATTGAGCTTGGTTGTTTGTTCCCTTTCGGCGTTGCATGATGCATGCATGGTTTCGTTCGTGGTTTGATCTTTGAAATGTCACCAAGAGTTGGGTATGAGATTTTCGGAAAACGTCCTCATGGTGAATGTGGGATGCCTTGGGAGAAGGCATTGTTGTTCAGCTTGTAAATCTCCATCCGCCTAAGCGGGGCGTCTTCCTGAATAGTCAGCCGGAGTGGCTTGAATCTTTTCGACTTGGGTTTAGAGGTCGATGGGGAAATCGACCATTTTATTGTTTTAAAAATCACGCTAGGTGCGTCGTTGGAACTCTTAGAGCGTGCTTTTGAAAGATAGTTCAAAAGGTGGTGGAGTTGTGGTTTGAGTCTTGCCGTTTAACGTGAAAAATCTAATGTGGGAATTACCTTTGTTTGGTTTCTTGATGAGATGACGATTTGATCATGAATCTTGTGGAATGGGATCAGGTAAGAGATTTAGTGTTGGTTTGGTGGGAAAACGAGCGTTGGATCGGGTGTTGACGGTGTAAGAACCCGGTTCTTATTTTTGAGGTACGAGCTTCTTCTTTTTCCTTTTCCTTATGTGTTTTTTTAGAAAATGTGGAAAATGGGGAAGAATACTAAATTTTGGAACTACACGCCATGTACTTTTCCACACATCGTGTACTTTTGGCCGTGTGGGATGGGTACACGGGGTGTGTACCCATGTTGGTGACGAGGGGTGTAGGAACTGACTACACGCCGTGTAGTGGCCCTTTACACGCCATGTAGTCAGTCGACATGCCTAAACAGTAAGGCAGTGGAGTAGCCACCAGCTGGGCGACAGTACACGCCGTGTACTCGGAATTACATGCTGTGTACTCATGTCGAAGGATGAACAGTGTGGCAGTGTTTTCAGAGGACGAGTTAAATGAAGGAAGTAAACGTCGTGTACTCTGAAGTACAAGCTGTGTACTTTGTTTTTTCGGCTTAAAATAGGCAGTAGCCTTCTCATTTGAAAGAGGAGGCATTTGAGCCATTTTGGATCCAAAGGAGGAGGCTAAACCTCTGAAGATCCGCCGATTGTTCGTCTGGAATACGATTCGGCTTTGGACGATCTTTTTGGAACCGCACGGGTAAGCCCTCTCCTCTCCTGGTATGTTTCATTCCAATTCTTCCCCTAACAGAAGTTTTTTACGTTTGAATGGATTTTGTTCTTCGTCATATCTATGCCGTTCTTGGGCGTTTCTGGAGTCGGCGTTCGGGTATAAAGTTCATTGGTGTATAAGGTAGGAGGCTTGGTGTAAATTTCCAACTGTTGTGCATTTTTTTACGTTTTTGTGCCACGAACCCATGTTGGGGTGTCGTTTGGCAGAGGACGTTGCTATATTTAATGCCTAGAATTTCATAGGTGATTAAATTGTGATAATAAAATTCTTGTTGGGATCGTTTCATGGATCCGGAACCACCCTGGGGGTGTGTTTCACTGTTTAGCCGTTTGGCCAAGATACCCAAGGGTATGCCTTTAAAGTAGTAATCGTAGAATTTCCTTGAGAGGAATTTCTTGCTTATTGCATTTGACATGTTGGTCATTGCCCAGTTACCTGTTTAGCCTGAGGGCGTTGTTGTGATTAGCCTGTGGGCACTACACTATTTAGCCTATGGGCTGTAGTTATTTAGGCCTGAGGGTAACTTCTTCCTTGCCTGTGGGCAGCTGACTCTATGCCTGTGGGCGAAACTACCTACGCCTGAGGGAAAACTCTGTTATGCCCGAGGGCAGATTCATGTGTTGGATACTCGTTACCCAAGGGTAGGAGTTTACATGTCTGAGGACACTAGTTGTTTACTTAGAAATGTACTGTGGTGATTTCTTATGTAAAATGGATTAAATGAATAATTAAATGGCAATTTAACTGTTAAGTTAGTTACTTTGTAGTACTGCTTACTTTATTGAATTTTACAACTGCACACTATTGTTGCATGTTAGCACGCAATTGGGAACGTGCCTTTGGTGGGTGCCTACTGAGATATATTTCTAACACCCTATTTGGGTCACGCTTTTCGGCCCAAACAGATTAAGTTTCTGCATGTGTAGATAGGGGAAAGAGTCCCTATACAGGTACTTGACTATTTTTGAGGAGTAGGTATGCATGGGAGCGAGCCTAGGCTCGTGATGCCGCTGCCATCTGTTTTGTTTGTTTTGATGTACTCTACTTTTTGCAGTACTGTATTGATGTATAACATGCTCCGACTATTTTCTTAGTACTTGAGACCTGTAGAATCACTATATATATACTTTTGATTAATTCATTTGTGTATGGTTTACTGCTTCCGCTATTCATTGTATGTTTTATTTTTTATTCTACTACGCTACACTTTGACAAATGAGGGCATAGTTTCCCCACTATCAGACTTGGGCCCTCGCTGTTAGTTAGTAGCCTCTAGCGTTTGGGGAAATGCGTTTGAGGTCACGTGGTGAACTGGGTTTGGGGCATTCGTTGCGTTGCACCCGAGTTCGGGACATTACAAAGTGGGATCTCAGAGGCAGTAGGGCGGGATAGATCTGGGTAGCCAGGCTTTGTGGCAGGGCCGCGGCACTGGGCAGGCATATGCAGTACAACAGACCCAGCAGGAGCAGGATCCCAGACCTTCTACAATCAGAGGTACTATTTTAGTATTTTCTATCTTATCTTCAATACTTTTTGATATGGGTGCTCTTCATAGTTTCATATCTATACACATTGTGTAGAGCCTTGGGATTTGTGTTTCAACTTCTTCCAATATCATGATGCTAAACACTCCGTTGGGGACTAGAACGGTTGGTGTGCGTCAGTGCAAGGAGTACCCCCTTGAGGTTGGAGGGTGTCACTTTCTATGGGGCCTCTATGTCCTGGAGATGAAGAGCTACGATTTCATTCTCGGGATGGACTGGTTGGTTCCCTTTCGAGCCTTTGTAGAATTCTATCGTCGTAGGGTGATTTTCACATCACGAGAGGGCGAAGAGTTTCTATACAAGGGCGAATGGGATATTTAGGCAAGTTGAGCTGGACCAGAGCATCATGGGCGAGGTGGCGTCACGACCCAGATTGCGAGCTTGTATCTGGATGACCAGGGGACTTTTCCGACAGATTTCCCTCCAGTTGTTGATTGTTTTAGGGATGTCTTCCCAGACGAATTTGCAGGTCCACCTCTAGTGCGAGAGGTGGATTTCTCTATCTAACTTCTTCCTGGGGAAACATCGGTGTCCATTCCTCCTTATAGGATAGCTACACCTGAGCTGCAGGAGCTCAAGAGGCAGTTAGAGGAGTTTCAGGCAAAGGGATTTATCTGACCCAGTACTTCTCCTTGGGGTTCCTTGGTCCTTTTTGCAAAGAAGGCAGATGATACCCTTAGAATTTGTGTGGATTTTCAGAAGCTTAACCAGTTGACGGTTAAGAACCGATATCCCTTGCCGAGGATTGATGATCTGTTTGATCAACTTTGTGGAGCACGCGTGTTCTCGAAGATTGAATTGAGTTTGGGATATCATCAGATGTGCGTGAGACCATCAAATATACCGCTTATAGCTTTTCGGAGCACATATGTTATGTACGAGTACTTGGTTATGCCGTTCGGACTCACGAACACGCCAAAAATTTTCATGGCTCTGATGAATCGTGTTTACATCTGTATCTTGATTCTTTTGTGGTAGTATTCATGGACGACATCTTGGTGTACTCTCACACTCGACACGAACATGCCACCCATCTTGAGATCATATTGGGTACACTGAGAGAGCATCGACTATATGCTAAGCTCTCGAAGTGCCACTTTTGGATGGACCAGATTCACTTCCTGGGTCATATCATCTCAGAGGCAGGAGTTACAGTAGACCCAGTGAAGGTGAGAGTAGTAGTTTCCTGGGAGCAACCTAAGAACGTGTTTGAGATACAGAGTTTATTAGGGATGGATGGTTATTACAGACGCATCATATAGGACATCTCCCACTTAGCAGCACCGTTGAAAGGACTGACTAAGAAGGGTGTGAAGTTCATTTGGTTAGAGGCTTGTGAGACAGCTTTTCAGGACCTGAAGGGAAGGTTGACATCAGCACCGATCCTGAGACTCCCAGAGCAGGGGAAGAGCTATACAGTTTACTGTGATGCATTCGAGATTGGGCTGGGAGCAGTTTTGATGTAGGGAGACAGAGTTGTTGCGTACGGGTCTCGGCAGTTGAGGCCACATGAGTGGAATTACCCGACGCATGATCTCGAGTTGGCTGCAGTTGTTCATGCGTTGCGCTGTTGGAGACATTATCTATTGGGAGAGAATTTTGTGGTTTTCACTGACCACAAAAGCCTCCAGAATATCTTTACTCAGCGTGACCTAAATCTGAGGCAGAGAAGGTGGGTTGAGTACCTTCAGTCCTTCGATTTTGAGATTACCTATACACCTAGTAAAGGTAATGCAGTAGCTGATGCAATGAGCAGGAAGACTCAGATACAGGCAGTGCAGGAGGCTAGTGGTGAGTGGCATCTCATGACATTGTTCTCTGAGATGCATCTGGAGGTGCACAACAGTCAGGGGTAGACTTTTCTTTCATCTTTAGCTGTGACATCTACCCTCCTGGATAGAGTAAGGATGAGGCAGCTATCTGATCCGGAAGGCCTAGTTCTATGGGAGTCGGTGGAAAGTGAGAACCGTCCTCCTGGTTGGATGATAGGTGACAATGAGGTTTTGTGTTTCCATGGATGAGTATGGGTTCCAGGGGATATACGCGAGGAGCTGATGTGGGAGTTTCATGCTTCGTTTTGGGAAGTTCATCCCGTGGTTACCAAGATGTACTGTGACTTGAGGCGTCAGTACTGGTGGCCGGGTATGAAGAGAGAGATAGATGGTTTGGTTACGAGGTGTTCCACCTGTCAGTAGGTGAAGGCAGAGCACCAGAGGCCAGCTGGGTTCTTACTGTAGTTACCCATTTCAGAGTGGAAATGGGATGATGTCGCGATGGATTTCGTGACGGGATTGTCGAGGTCACCTCAAGGCAATGATGCTGTGTGGGTTGTTGTGGATAGACTCACGAAGGTAGCTCACTTTTTGCTGATCAAGGAGACCTTCAGTGTTGATGATCTCAGAGGATGTATATCCGAGAGATCGTACATATTTATGGGGTCCCTCGTTCTATCATTTCTGATAGGGACATCCGCTTTATGTCTCTTTTCTTGCAGAGTTTTCAGAGGGCACTGGGTACACAGGTTCTTCTGAGCACAACGTACCACCCTCAAACAGATGGCCAATCATAGCATACGATACAGGTGCTAGAGGACATGCTGCACGCATGCATCCTAGACTTTGGGGGCTATTGGGAAAAGCATAAACCCTTAGTCGAGTTTGCCTATAACAGGAGTTTTTAGGAAACTATTGAGATGACACCATACGAGGCTTTATATGATTGGACATGTCGATCACCTTTGTGCTGGTTAGAGACAGGTGAGGAAGCTTTACTGGTACCACAGCTCATGCAGGAGACATCTGAGCAGGTCCAGTTGATTCGGAAGCGGAAGGCTACCGCATAGTCTCGACAGAAGTCATATGCTGATCACCGCAGACGGCTTTTGGAGTTCGTGGTCGGGGATCAGGTTTTCTTGCGTGTTTCGCCGAGGCTGGGACACAAGCAGATTAGGAGACAAGGTAAGATTTCACTGAGGTATGTGGGGCCATTCGATATTCTGGAGATAGTCGGGCTAGTTGCCTATCCTTTGCAGTGACCACAATGATACCGAGCCATGCATGACGTCTTCCACATGTCTCAGTTGCGCCGCTATCATTCAGACCCATCTCACGTTTTTCAGCCTGAGGAGGTTGAGCTGGAGGCTGATGCGTCCTTTGAGGAGCATCCGATTCGTATCATTGACAGGAGCACGAAGGTTCTCCGAGGCCGGTCAGTTCCTCTCGTACGGGTGCTACGGCAGCATGGCTGAGTGTAGGACGAGACCTGAGAGTGGGAGGCCAACTTATGTGCTCAGTGGCCAGAGCTGTTCTGAGCTTATTCTTTGCCACCCTTGGAAGGACAATTCGGGGATGAATTGCTAAAAGGGGGGATGTTTTTAAGATCCCAGTTCTTATTTTTGAGGTACGAGCTTCTTCTTTTTCCTTTTCCTTAAGTTTTTTTTGAGAAAATATGGAAATTGGGGAAAAATCCTAAATTTTTGAACTACACGCCGTGTACTTTTCCACACGCTGTGTACTTTTGGCTATGTCGGATGGGTACATGGGGCGTGTAGCCATGACGGCGATGAGGGGTGTAGGAACTGACTACACTCCGTGTAGTGGTCCTTTACACGCCGTGTAGTCAGTCAGTAGGCCTAAACAGTAAGGCAGTGGAGTAGCGGCCAGCTGGGCGACAGTACACACCTTGTACTAGGAAGTATATGTCGTGTTCTCATGTCTATAGATGAATAGTGTGGCGGTGCCGCCAAAGGAACAATTAAATGAAGGAATTACATGCCGTGTACTTATTTTTTTCGGCTTAACACAGGAAGTAGCCTCCTCATTTGGCATAGGAGATATTTGAGCCATTTTGTTGACAAAGGAGGAGGTCGAACCTTTAAAGATCCTCCGAGTGTTCGTCTGGAATCCGATTCGGCTTCAGATGATCTTGTTGGAACCGCACGGGTAAGCCCTCTCCTCTCCTGGTATGGTTCTTACCAGTTCTTCCCCTAATGGATGTTATTTACATTTGAATGGGTTTTGTTCTTCGTCAGATCTACGCTATTCTTGGGTGTTTCTGGAGCCGGCATTCAGGTATAACGTTCGTTGGCATATAAGGTAGGTGGATTGGTGTAAATTTTTAAGTGTCATGCGTTTTGGAGCGTTTTCGTGCCACGAACTCATGTTGGGGTGTCGTGTGGATGAGGCTGTTGCTATATTTAATGCCTAGAATTGCATAGGTGATTAAATTGTGATAATAAAATTTCGATTGGGATCGTTTCTTGGATCCAGAACCACCCCGAGGGTGTGTTTCACTGTATAGCCATTTGGCCAGGATACCCAAGGGTATGCCTTTAAAGTAGAAATCATAGAATTGCCTTGAGAGGAATTGCTTGTTTACTGAATTTTACATGTTGGGCATGGCCTGGTTACCTATTTAGCCTGAGGGTGTTGTTGTGATTAGCCTGTGGGAACTGCACTATTTGGCATGTGGGCCATAGTTATTTCGGCCTAAGGGAAATTTCTTTCGTGCCTGTGGGTAGCTGACTCTGTGCCTGTGGGCGACACTACCTATGCCTGAGGGAAAACTCTGTTATGCCTGAGGGCAGATTCTTGTGTTGGATACTCGTTACCCAAGGGCAGGAGTTTATGTGTCTGAGGACACTAATTTTTTACTTAGAAATGCACTGTGGTGATTTCTTATATAAAATGGATTAAATGAATAATTAAATGGAAATTTAACTATTAAGTTAGTTACTTTGTAGTACTGCTTACTTTATTGTATTTTACCACTACACACTATTGTTGCATGTTAGTACGCAGTTGGGAACAAGACTTTGGTGGGTGCCTACTGAGATATATTTCTCACACCTTATTTGGGTCACGCTTTTTGGACCAAACAGATTATGTTCCTGCAGGTGTAGATAGAGGCAAGAGTCCCTATACAGGTACTTGACTGTGGCTGAGGAGTAGGTGGGCATGGGATAGAGCCTAGGCTCGTGATGCCGCTGCCATCTGTTTTGTTTGTTTTGTTGTACTTTGCTTTTTTCTATACTATATTGATGTATAACATGCTCTGGATATTTTCTTAGTACTTGAGACATGTAGCATCACTATATATATACTGTTGATTATTTCAGTTGTGTCTGGTTTACTGCTTCAGCTGTTCGTTGTATGTTTTATTTTGTATTCCGCTACGCTACACTTTGACAAATGAGGGCATAGTTTCCCCACTATCAGACCTGAGCCCTCGCTACTAGTCGGTAGTCTCTTTCGTTTGAGGAAATTTGCTTGAGGTCACATGGCGAACTGGAGTCAGGGTACCCATTGCGTGGCACCTGGGTCCGGGACGTTACAGACAGCTTAAGCGTCGTGTGCTTAAGTGGATGATCGTGGAGCGTTGAATGTTTGGAAACATAACGTGGTCATTGAATGGAGCTTCAAGACCCTTGTATGTCGAATAAATGTGTGTTGTTCCCCAGGGCTTCTCAGGGACGAAAAGTTATAAGGTGGGAAGGTTATAATGACCCGCGTTTTGAACTGGGTAAAAAAGTGGAGAAATTTGACCTTTTCAATTACTGAACTGGTCGTTTTTAGAACTAGGCTTCAAAATGAGATTTTGAAGGTTTGAACCCTTCTTTTTAATGTTATTGGGCATGGGAGAAGGCCCATTAGGTTTCTCGGGTGGCCTGAGGGGTTTCAGAAGCGCCAGACCCCAATTTTTAAAGAGCTGCAGAGGGCGCACGATTGGCACACGGGCTGACCGAGCCGTGCGGCCTAAACCATACGACCCAAATTAGGTGGGAAGTGGCTTGCGCACGGGATGCGTACGGTTTCCCAAACCATGCCCCTAACCCATGCAGAGGGTGTCTTGGAGGTAGTAGACCTCGCACAATTTGTGCACGGTTTGGCGAACCGGGCGGGTTAAACCGTGCAGTTTGGGTGTGTTAGGTATTTTAATTAAATTAAAAATAAAAAGAAATAAAATAAAAACCTAAATATCTAATACCTCACCCTCTCCCCTCTAACTCGACGAAGAGCCCAAGGGGGCTCTCCCTGCTGTGCGCTCAACACCCCACCTCGGCCTCCCTTCGACCGACGATTCCTATACCGATTCCGTTCATTTATCCTTCGAATCATCGCAGTAAGGTATTCTCCCAAGTCTCCTCCCTTTCTTAGCTAGTTTTAGGGTTCTCCCTTTCCCTAATCCCATTAGACCAAACCCTAGGTTGGGAATTGGTTCTTGTTTTTGTTTTCTTTCTTTCTTCGCATGTTCTAGGGTTATGCGAAGGGTCCCTCGGGACCCTATGGGTGCACGTTTGGTGTCCGCTGCCGAACGCGTAGCGGTTTTTTGTGATTTCGAACTGCCGGTTTGTTTACGATGAATTTTTTTTCTACAGTTGGTTGTTTCAGAACTTTCAAGTAATGTATTTAGTTGTTCTAAGGGTTCCTGGTGTGTTCTGGTTAGTGCATTGGTGGTTTTGGTCATGTTTCACCTTGCCAGAGCTTAGTCGACTCGCCTGCACATGAATAGGTATGTATTTATATGTATGTGGGTTCCCCCGTTATGCGTATATTCATGAATGGCAGCGAATATACACGTATAGGGCAATGTTTCCCCATTGCATATGTAAAAGTGCCTGCGCAGGTGAGCATGAGACATGCTTATGTGTATAAGCATATGTGTAAGGATCCTCTTGTGCACGCCCATGGCCATGCGGGGCGTGTGCATAGAGGCTAGGTGTCCTTATACGTATGTAAAATCGACTATGACTCATGGGGGAGAAACAACGACAGCTTTAGTTAGAAAGCGGGTAGAGATAGAGTGGACGGATGGATCCACCTTGAGGTAGGGTCCCTCTCCTTGCCCTTTAATTTAATGTGAAGCCTTTAAAGAGTTTAATAATGCATTGTTTTAGTATTTTAATTATGCATGTTTAGTCGATTAAATACTTCTTTAAAAATCATGTGAATTGCAGGGATAAGATAAAAGAAGTTGTTGGGTCACTAAACTAACTATTTAATAATAAAAACCCTCGATTAGAGGTGCACTCTCTTCCAGACAAAAGTAGGAAGTAGAATTACATGCTTGCCTACTCTATTTGTCTTGGTTCCATGCTCATACTTTGACATAATGTTTGGTGCGTAGATTTTCTTGATATGGCCTACAGAAATGTTCATAAATGGCTTGCCCTTAGTGATCTGTCACTTGATTCCCTAGGCACCTAACTAGTTTCGGCATAACGTGTAATTGTAATTTCCCTTAAGATAAAGAGGTTAAATGAATTTGATTAGAATGGATTAAATGAGATGTGGGAAAATAAGTGAAATGGTTATAATTCCTGTATTACTAATCATCCTGCCAGGTTTAGGCAACTAGATGGAATGACCCTCATGTGGAACCCTTGCCTAATTTTTCATGTTTAGGAAAATTGGATAAAATGACTTTGAATAGGGAACATGCTCTGAATGAAATAGTTGAATGGGTTGGGTCGTGAATTTGATATGGTTAATTTGAGTGCATAATATGTAATTCTTTATGTGTTGTTTGAAATGCATAGGATGTACTTCCTTATGCATTGTGATATAAAACTGATTATGAATGTGTAGATTATGAATGTGGTATTTCTGTTTGAAATGCATAAGATATACTACCTTATGAATTATAATGCAACTATGATAATTATTATGAGTGATTATGGATGGGAGGCATTCATACCCCATGCCATCTACTTTGAACGATTATGGATGGGAGGCATGCATAACCCATACCAGCTTATTTTGGGTATGGGTGGGAGGCATATCTACACCATGCCAGATGTGATCTGTATACGGGTATAGAAGGGAGGAATTCTTACCCCTTTCCAGTTGACTTCTAATGATGATTACGTGTTTGGGAAGGAGGCAGTTATACCCCCTGATAGTATATGAATGCGACAAATGGGAGGCAGTTATACCCCATGATGGTTTAATAAACGTGATGGAAGGGAGGCATTCTTACCCCTTTCCAGTATATTTTAGGGAGGAGAGGCACTCTTACCTCATGCCCGCTATCTTTAGATGATGGGTGGGAGGTATGCTTACCCCACACCATCTTTTGTAAATATTTATATATGTACCTGCAGTGGCATGAATAGACTGATATCTCAGCACGAGCCGAAGCTGGTATATCCATTGGGTGTCCTTAGGGAACCTGTATGGGTGTTGTTTATCTATGTTGTCCTACTTATTGAAGCTTGTTATATCTGTTTACTGTTTAATTAAATACACACTGTCTGGATTGGGTTAGACACCGGTGGTGCCGGCCTACTGAGATTTATATCTCACACTCTACTCAGGCCGCCATTGCACTGCGGTACCCGAGTATACCTTTCTTGTTTGCAAGACATTGGTTGGATGGTGTGTTGCTTGTACCTGGGGATAGGAGCAAAGGACCGAGCGGGAGCTCGAGATACTTAGGAGATCTCCCGTCAGGCCTTGTTGTCTTTTATTCATTTCTTTTGTATTGTATTTTAAGCCTGCTCTATTGTTTTTTGTTTTCGCATTGTATCATTCATCATCCCTGTATCGTGTAAACTGGCTTTGGCCACCTGTTATAAAATGGTTATTACCTATCTTTTTCTTCTGCCGTTTAATTACATACTGCTTCCGATATTGAATATTATTTACTCTGATAACACCGCTGTGTTACTCTAACATAAGGGTACAGTCTCCCCACTAGTACCTCTCGAGACCCTCGCTACTAGTCGATAGCCTCTGGCGTATAGGGAGACGCGCTTGAGGCCATGTGGCGACTGGTCCAGCCACTGGTTCGATGGTGAGCCTGGCCGGGACGTTACACTACCCTTCAGGTAGGATCCGTGGTGGACGATCTAGGATCTTCTTTTCACCTTTCACCATTTTTTTCCTTTTCAGTTGTACTTGTACTTTACAGTTGGGCTTGTATTTTCGGCCCCTAACTTTTTAGCACTCTCTTGTTATACAATTTTGCTTAGTGTTTTGTATTCAACTGTGTACTCTGTTGTGTATGTTTTCAGTTATAAAGGTATGCCTTCCCATATTAGCGATTTACACCTTTGGTGCTAGTCGCCATCCCTTGGACTATAGAAGGTGGGCTTGGGGTAGTCAAGACATGGGCCTTGGGGGACAGGTCATGACATTATCTCCCTCTTTATGAGTCAAGTCACAAAGGCTAATTGATTTTAGAGTTCGCCACTCCGAAATAAATCAACTGTGAAACATTTGAATTGAAAAAGACCATATGACGAACTCACAGTAAGTACAGATGTATTTGTGAATTTATTAGTTTTTTTGAAAGATATTTCCACAATCAATCTCGCCAATTGTTTGTGGTGTTTTAAAAATTAAGTTCTAGTGGTAAAAATCAATTGAATGAATTCATTATTGGTCTCACTGATCAATACCGAACACATTAATGTGTTAAAGTAAAAGGAAGAAAAGTAACCAGTAAAAGTAGTAATTTCCCGAGTTCAAAGATTTAGCCAATTAATTTGTTCATTATGAATACAGAAATTGAAAACATACTAGATCAGAGTACTATAATTCCAACACAATGGAAAAAGAACTCCCAAAATACTTCTCTTCTCTCAGCTCCTTGGACTCCAGCTTGTCTCTAATGTTGCTCTGCTATATTCCAAGAGTCTTCTCTCTCAGAATGGTGTGTTTTTTCATGTGAATGAGCCTCCCAAAATTTTGTTGCAACCCTATTTTTATATCCTCCGTCATCTTCTGCATATCACCACTCGCTTCAACCAACTCCAAAAAATCCTTCCTTAAACACCGCACCCATGGGTGTTTTCGAGACAATCATGTCGCTCTTATTTTTTCTCACGTAACTAACTCCTGCTGAGTTAGTTAAGTGAATCTGGATGGGATCTCAATTCCCGTATGAACCTGCAATAAAAAAACAAGAAGTTATAAATACAAAGAAAATAAATAATATATTATAGTTATTTTATAAATTAAAGTTTAATTAAAAATTTAATTCAAGTTAATTTAAAGATACTTTAATTGACAATTATTATTACCAAAATAACTATTAAAATTATAGTTATTAATTTATTATTAAATCTTTAATAAGATTTTTAAGTATTTATTTTATTATTATTAATTAAATTATACAATTAGTGTTAGTATTATTTACATTTTTTTAGTATAATTTGATGTAATTCTTAAATTAGATTAATATTATTTACTTAATTAATTTTATTAATTCCTTTGAAATTGAAATAAAATTAATGTGTTAAAATATTTATATTAATTAATTAATAATTTTATTTAAAAATTATTATTTTTTAAGATATAATTTAATAAATTTCTATTAGCAATCTTATATTTTAATTTATGACTTATCTATTTATTAATATTATATTTTTTTGTATAAAAATTATTATATATTATTATATATTTATTTTAATTTATTAATTATTTACTTTAAATTTAATCTTTATCTTTTCTTTATTTTTTTTTTCATTTACTCTCCCCCGAATATGGGCGCAAGGGAGGGGGGTCTCCTTCCTCCTGAAGACAGCTGCGCTGCATAGGCCGCGGGATCTGTTCAGCCTCACCCTCCATTCAAGACAACCCAAATTTCAGGGCTCGGGCATCTACTTTATCTCCTTGATGATAGAAGACTCCATTGAGTAATTTTTTTTTTTACATTTTTTCAAAAAAAAAATTTTAAAAATACATCGAGGTTTAAAATTTTTTTTTTTTACATCCTAAAGGCGGCACATGGTGTGCCGCCTTCGGTTCGGTTTCCGCCGGGCCAAAGGCGGTTCTCCAGGAACCGCCTTCCACCATTGGGGAAATGAAAGGCGGCACACCAGTGTCCGCCTTTCGAAATTCTTTCTGCGAAAGGCGGCTCCGGAAGAGCCGCCTTTCGTGTTTTAAATGGCCGAAGGCGGCTTCCCAGTTGCCGCCTTTGCCAAAAATTTCCCTATAAAAGGGAGCCGCCCCTCCCACCCTTCCTCACTCAAAAAACCCTCTTCTCTCTAAAATTTTGAGAGCTCCTCTCTCTAAGTTTAGTTTTTCTTCGTGGTGCTTCCGGAGACGCAAAGAGTACAAGATTTTTGTTTCAAGCTTCATTTAGAGGTATTTTTTTTTATTTTAAAGTTATTTATTTATTTAATTGTAATTAGTTAATTTTAAATATTTAAGTATGTAGTAGTAGTTATTTAAAGAAAAGAAATAAATAGTTATATTATTAATGTTTTAATTAGTTAATTAGGGATAATAATAATTTATTAATATTTTAGAGATAATCATAGACTAATTAGATAATGATTAAGGAATAATTAAGTCATGATTAAAGGGGTAATTAACCATGGATGATTAATTAAGGAATGTTTAAGGGGTGATTAAGTGATGATTAAGGGATGATTAAGGGGTCATTAAGGTAATTAAGGAATGATTAATTGATGATTAAGGGGTAATTAAGGAGTGATTAAGGGGTGATTAACTAATGATTAAGGGGTAATTAAGGAATGATTAAGTGATGATTAAGGGGTAATTAAGGAGTGATTAATGGGTGATTAAGGGGTAATTAAGGAATGTTTTAGGGGCGATTAAGTAACGATTAAGGGGTGATTAACTAACGATTATGGGGTGATTAAGTTGTCATTAACTAATGATTAAGGAATGATTATGGGATGGTTAAGGGGTAATTAAGGAATGTTTAAGGGGTGATTAACTAAGGATTAAGGGGGTGATTAAGGGGTCATTAACTAATTAAGGGGTCATTAACTAATTAAGGGGTAATTAAGGAATGAAGGGGTAATTAAGGAATGATGGGGTAATTAAGGACTGATTAAGGGGTTAAGGGGATGATTAAGGGGTAATTAAGGAATGATTAAGTGATGATTAAGGGGTAATTAAGGAATGTTTAAGGGGTGATTAACTAATTATTAAGGGGTAATTAAGGAGTGATTAAGGGGTGATTAAGGGGTCATTAACTAATGATTAAGGAGTGATTAAGGGGTGATTAAGGGGTAATTAAGGAATGTTTTAGGGGTGATTAAGTAACGATTAAGGGGTGATTAACTAACGATTAAGGGGTGATTAAGGGGTCATTAACTAATGATTAAGGAATGATTAGGGGATGGTTAAGAGGTAATTAAGGAATGTTTACATGATGATTAAGGGGTAATTAAGGAATGTTTAAGGGGTGATTAACTAACGATTAAGGATTGATTAGGGGCTGATTAAGGGGTAATTAAGGAATGTTTAAGGGGTGATTAACTAACGATTAATGGGTGAATAAGGGGTGATTAACTAGGGATGATTAGGGGATGATTAAGGGTTCATTAACTAACGATTAAGGGGTCATTAACTAACGATTAACGGATGATTAAGGGGTCATTAAGTAAAGATTAAGGGATGATTACGTGGTGAATGACCAACTCCTAACTGATTAACCAGCACTTAAGTAGTGATTAACCAGCACTTAAGTAGTGATTAACCAGCACTTAAGTAGTGATTAACCAGCACTTAAGTAGTGATTAACCAGCACTTAAGTAGTGACCGACACTTAACTAGTGATTAAACTGCACTGTAATGAATCTTATTTTTTAGAGATCATTGAACATATCTTTAGGAAAGTTAAAAAATTGTTCTACAAAACATTAGTGGCTTAATTTAGGAAGGTTTTAAAATTTTGGTGTCATGAAAGTTTATGTCGTTATCTAAGCAATTAAATCCCTGTCTGGATACTACAAGTGGATGATGTGGCTCTGGCACAGCTGTACCTAGGGGTGAAAGCCCCGACAAGGAGTTTCGGGCCTGACCCGGGGTATCCTGGTACACGACAACGGGCCTTGCTGCACTCCTGGTTTGACACTCCCGGGGGATATGTTTTAGATGATTGATATTTACTTCATGAAGTAATAAAATACCTTTAAGAAGATAAAAAAATTTATTTAACACGTAACAAAACATTATTGACATATTCAGTGATCAGTAAACATTTTTCTTGTAGAGAGACATGTTTGCTTGTGTTTACTGCTATGGAAAGGTAATTCAAACCGAGCAAGGAGCTTCTTATAGTATACAGCCAACATCTATGGTTAACACATCTGATTGTGTTACCATAACTGATCTTCAAGATAGAATTCGTGGTTGCTTAAATCTCGGTCCTCATCAAGAGATAAAGTCTATTAGTTATAGACATTTGCAATTCCCTGCCACGTTATGGCATCTTGCTTGTCCATTGGCTTCTGATGAGCACTGGGTCCAAGCGGGAACTTTATTTTCCCAACGGTCTGATGGTGCAATGATGGAGTTATATGTTGAAGTTTCTAATGTACAAAAACATCAAAATGTTCGAAGTCGTAGACATGCACAAATAGTTGTTGAAGAAGCCTCATCCCAAGAAATTGAGGATGTTCGCCCTGTTGTGGAGGAGGACAACTTAGATGATCTACCGGATTTACATATAAATCATTCTTCAGATGAGGAATTTAATAATTATGGAACAGACGGAGAAGACAATGATGATGGGGAGGGAGCTGGAGGTGGGGAGGGAGCTGGAGAAGACAAGGTAGTAGTTTCTCGAAGTAGAGTAGTTCAAGAACATTCTCGACCAACATTAAATCATCCACCACCCTTTGAATCTTGGTCCGAAGTAATGGAACGTGTACCTGAATTTGACAACAATGTTCTGACACCTGCAACAGAGTTTCCTGGAGTTATAGTGGACAGGTTTAGTGAGTTGGACAAAACATTATATAATGGAAGGGATTTTCCAAGTAAGGATGCGTTGAAGAGCTTCTTAAAAAGATTTCATATTGAGAGGCATTGTAGATATGTAGTTGAGGCATCATGTCGAAAAAAATACGTTATACGATGTGATAAATTTGATGAAGACTGTAGATTCCGGTTGAGGGCGATTCCAGACATTGCATTTGGTGGATGGAGAATTTCAAAGATTGAGGCAGCTCATTCTTGTGTTCAGCCAAATTTGACACAAGATCACACTGCTTTGGATGCCGAATTTGTGTCAACTGTTATCGTTGAGATGATTAGGACCTGTCAAGATGTTCCTATAGCCCTTGTGCAAGAGAGGATTCTTCAAACTTTTGGTTATAAGATTTCTTATAACAGGGCATGGATAGCGAAACAGAAGGCAATTGTGAAGGTCTACGGTGATTGGGATGACTCGTATCGGGTGTTGCCGCAATTATTAGCCATGCTGAGCCACAACAACCAAGTTGTCTACCATATAAATACGAAGGAACATGTGTTTGAAGATAATCGATTGGATCAATCTCGTGTTCAATTTCATCGGTTATTCTGGGCATTCCTCCCATGTATTTCCGCATTTCGTTTCAGTAAACATTTCATACAAATTGATGGAACATTTCTATCTGGAAAGTATAAGGGCGTATTGTTGATTGCGGCAACCCAAGATGGGAACCGTTCACCACTTCCGCTTGCATTTGCAATAGTAGAGAAGGAAAACTATGAATCTTGGAGCTGGTTTTTGGCATGCATCAGCAACCATTTCACACGCATTCGAGGTGTATGTTTGATATCTGATCGACATAGGGCAATAAATGAGGCAATCAATGCGGATCCTGATTCATGGAGGCCCCCAAATTCACATCATCGATACTGCATTAGACACATTGCTAGTAACGTGCGCAAAACCTTCCATAATGAGGCTATGAAGAATGCAATCACGAGGCTTGGTAAGCAATGTTGTCATTGATGTTTACTATTTTAATGTAAATAAAAATATATTTTCTATGACCTGTGATCATATTTATGTAGCATATGAGCCAGATCAATGAAGGTTTGAGGCGCGTTACGAAGAAATCCGCAAGGCTAACCAAGAAGTGTATGATTATATGATGAAGATTCCAAAAGAGAAATGGACACTGGCCTATGACGGGGGGAAGAGGTATGGACACATGACCACAAACATTGTGGAGTGTATAAATGGAATCTTCAAAGGGCTTCGCAAGCTACCAATTACTGCCCTAGTTCAGGAGACATTTTATCGTTGTGTCAAGTACTTCGTTGATAGACAAAAACTGGCCTCAGATGGGATTCAACAGGGGTTAAGATTTGGAAAAAACTTTCAACGAGATATTGACAAGAACACTGAAGAAGCTTCCAGTTATCGAGTGTGTCTATTCCGTCGGGAAGACTCGGCATTTGAAGTTCAGGAGTATTGTAACCCCATTACAGGTAACAGCGGTGAAAAATTAGTGGTACTTCTAGAAGCAAAACAATGTCAGTGTGGAAAGTTTCAAGCATTAAGGTTTCCATGCGCACATGCCATCGCAGCATGTGCATCTGTGAACGTATCATGGGAAGCTTATGTTGATCCAGTATACCGATTGGAGGCCATTGCTAACTGTTATGCTGCGCCATGGACGCCTGTTGGGGAGTTTCGATATTTCCCAATGCCTGAAGACCAGCCCATACTGATTCCTGACATCAGTAGATTACGACCACGGGGAAGACCTAAGACCAACAGGATACGAAATGAGATGGATTGGCCTCAAGAACAAGGGAAAAGGTTGAGATTTCGTCTATGTCATCAAGAAGGGCATAACCGGAAACGATGTCCTAACATTGCTGGATCGAGTTCACACACTCAGCCACAATGATGTGTTGTATCCAACATGATCTTTTCATGTAGTCAGTTATATGTTGTTAATATCAGAGATGAACTTTTTAAGAATTGTTTCACATTTCCAATAAGCAACTTCTCTCCTTCCAATAACGAACCTCTGTATTCAATACTTTTAAATCCATTAATCTGAACGTAATCTTAGAGAACAAAAACATTATTAAAAAAATGTTATTTATCATCGAAGACAAAAAATTATTAAAACATTTATCATTAAGGATCTTCATAAATCATACATAACCCGGATAAAATGTTTATATATATAAATGTATGACACCATATCTTAAAAAACATAATTTTCATGGTAAAAACATATATAAAGACACGATAGATAAATGTTCTCCAAAATATGACGACATTCCCTTAATGTTTTCTAAAAAAACATCACATATTGTTCATTATACCAATCATTAAATTCTATTAAGTTTAACATTATATTTATATTTTATAGTGAATACTAATTTCCTTTTCTGGCTTCCAGATGGATGATGCTCCACTCCTCACCGAGCAGCATAGGCATGTTTCTCGTGATGTGATAGAGGGTCGGGATGTTCGACGGATTAGGGTGCGGCGAGCACACCATTTTCGACACATGGCGCCTCCAGCTGCTATTATACCATACTTACGTCGTGCTAGCTTCTACGGCATTGCCGTTTCTGATTTCACTTACACTGATCATCCCCTTCTTGCTGCCTTGGTCGAGAGATGGAGACCAGAGACTCACACATTCCACTTGCCAGAGGGAGAGATGACTATCACCTTAGAGGATGTGGCAGTGTTACTCGGTCTTCCTATTCAGGGAGATGCAGTTATTGGACCCACCATCGGGGATTGGGATGAGCTGGCACAGAGATTATTAGGTGTCGATATTTTGGCTGATCATACTGCTACAGATGGTGGGTCCATATCTATGCCTTGGATTGCTTTGCAGTTTTCACATTTACCTGCTGATGCTGATGAGCAGACCATCATGTGTTATGCTCGGGCATATATCTTACGACTTATTGGAGGTACATTGTGTTCAGATCACTCGGGTGTGCATGTGCACATGATGTATCTTAGTTTACTGGAGGACTTTGATCGGATCGGGAGATACAGTTGGGGATCTACATGTTTGGCCTACACTTATAGAGCATTATGTACGACATGCCGCTCAGATCACACAGATCTCGGAGGATGTGTCGTCCTTATACAGTTGTGGGCATGGGAGCACATCCCTGTCCTCGCCCCTGTTACTGTTGGTCAGAGGCTTCCTATAGATGTGCTACAGGACGCTCCACGTGGACGATGGTATGATCCGTCATATTTATTTGTTTCTAATTGTATTATGATTTATTATATTTAATTTCTGATTATTTATCACTTTCAATGTTGTATTTGATAGGTGGAGTCAGGCACATCGTTTCATCGATGCTCCAACCCACAATTTGGCTGCATATCGTCTCATGTTGGACAATTTACTACCTGACAACGTAAGTATATATCATCATTTTTGTTTTTTGTTAACAAATTTCTCTGATGAAATGTCACATGTCATTACAGATTCATTGGATGCCATACTGGAGTCTGGTTCAGGACTTACCTACATACTGTACTGCTGGACTTCATGAGGTTATGGCTGTAGTGCCACTTATTCACTTTCATATTATTGAGTGGCACCATCCCGATAGAGTTATGCGTCAGTTTTGCTGTGTTCAGCTGATTCCACCTGCACCACGACAGTTACCAGCGCTTCATGGCTTGAAGCTCACGGGGAGACAACATGTCGATTGGCGACGACGACATGCCCAATATGTCGCCATCTGGGACAATCGAGCAGAGCATCGTATCACAGGTGTACGTACGATGCGATTCTACCTATCAGATCAGGTAGAGTATGAGCCATGGTATAGAATGAAGTCTATATTGTATCTGACTCAGCACGGGAGAGGGATTCAGGATCTGGTAAGTCAATAAATTTCACATAATATATTTATTATGCTATTTTATAATTTATTTTGAATCTCTGTACAGCATACCAGACTACGACGACTATGTCGCATGACTGATCCTGAGGAGGAGGAGGTTGCTAGTTTATCTGTGATCCATGCTGCTTTGGAGGAGACGATGCTGATTTGTCGATCTATTCATGAAAGTATCATCCACCCTAGACCCCAGAGACATGATGTTCCTGCTCAGGAACATGATGCTCCTATCCCAGGAGATGAGGGTCCTACTCAGGAACCTGCAGCAGCAGCTGGTGCTGTTCCCCAGCGACGACAACGGCGACGGAGACCGCGTCCTGCTGCACGTGAGCCCTCACCTATTCCAGAGGCAGAGGTCGGTGCTCTATCAGTCCAGCCTGACCCGTCTGGGTTTGTGCAGCAGGATGCAGCATGGGATCCATCTTTTTTGACCGGATATCCACTGTATTCGCCAGATATTTATTTTCCAGGGATTTATCAGGGGTCATCTCCCATGCCGCCATCTTTCATACCAGATCCTTCACAGCCTATATGGTTTCCCGAGGGTATGCTGACAACCCCTTCTACTTACGTAGTGGGAGAAGGATCTCGTGCACACGATGAAATCCCTCCGACACCTCCTTCCATTCAGACTACGACAGAGGCTCCCGTGATTGATGTTCCAGTGCCCGAAGATCATCCCTCTCCAGGTCATCATACTCCATCCCAGCATGGAACACGTCGCTCTCGATATGGACGTACCATTCGCACACCACCTTGTGGGACAGAGCCTCACCATAGACACTGACATTACTTCTTCATGTAGGGTGAGATGAGAAGGGAGGTATTATACCATCAGGAAGAGAGATTCTAGAAATGTGCAATGCTATGACAAACCTTTAAATGAAATGTGTCAGTTCCCCACTAGATGTGCATGTTCCTTCAAAATTTTCAGGCTGGAGATAATCCACCTTAAGTTTCACATAGTCTTATGTCTTCCATGTATTAATGTCAAACACTTCAACCAATTTGTTTACTTTATGGGGAAGTAAAACCTCATTCCTTTGAATATGCACATTACCATGAACATATAAGATCATCATTTTGCAAGAAAAACTACTAATCTCATGTTCACTGAAATACCCCTTAACGTAAGAATGATACAAATAGTGTAAGTACCCAATAGCAAGATTCCAATCCATTTTTACTGGGCTATGTATAATCATTGGTGTTTTCATCTGATTAATAATTTAAAAGGTTTCAAAACCACCTTTCTAAAACTCAAAATTTTTTCAA
This sequence comes from Viscum album, assembly GCA_963277665.1. NCBI lineage: Eukaryota > Viridiplantae > Streptophyta > Magnoliopsida > Santalales > Viscaceae > Viscum > Viscum album. The sequence goes on along the minus strand of OY728143.1, from coordinate 46,158,668 downwards.
GTAAGTGACTTTGAAAGCCCATAAAATATAAACCATAAGATCTATTGAAATGAAACTTAAAACATGGATTAAACATATAATAAGTAATTGAAAATAAAAACCATTTATTAAAAATTGCTGATGAAATACAATTATAAGCTTTCAAAAATACTTCTTTCAACTCAAAAATATTTCAGATATGAGACTTTGAAAGCCTATAAAATATAAACTTAATGACGCATATAAATGAAACTTAGAACATAGATTAAACATATAAGAAGTAGTAGAAAAGTAATTAGTTAATTCGGGTGAGGGGGAAAACTGTTAGACCCTGGAATTGAAGGATAATGGGGATGACAAGGAAACATCAACCCCCACGCCCACCCCTTCCACCCATTCAACCAACTTCGGTAACTCCTATAGAAGTAGCTTTTCAAAAAAAAAATGAAATGTCACCCCACCACAGCTTCCTACATCCATATTAACCCCCCAATTCAGTTTCATTAAATGTGGACAGCCCCTATTTTTACCAAAGTCAATGATGTACTATTAAACCATCACTTTTCAACCCCCGCCTCAATAATACAAAATTCTTTGAGGGATGAGAAATGATTCGGTGCATTTTAGAACATTGAAATGCTTCGAATCATTTCTCATCCCTCAAAGCATTTTGTATTTTTGAGGCAGGGGTTGAAAGTGGTGGTTTAATAGTGCATCATTCACTTTGGTAAAAATGGGGGCTGTCCACATTTAATGAAACTGAATTGGGTGGTTAATATGGATGTAGGAAGCTGTGGTGGGGTGACATTTCATTTTTTTTTGAAAAGCTACTTCTATAGGAGTTACCGAAGTTGGTTGAATGGGTGGAAGGGGTGGGCGTGGGGGTTGATGTTTCCTTGTCATCCCCATTATCCTTCAATTCCAGGGTCTAACAGTTTCCCCCCTCACCAGAATTAACTAATTACTTTTCTACTACTTCTTATATGTTTAATCTATGTTCTAAGTTTCATTTATATGCGTCATTAAGTTTATATTTTATAGGCTTTCAAAGTCTCATATCTGAAATATTTTTGAGTTGAAAGAAGTATTTTTGAAAGCTTATAATTGTATTTCATCAGCAATTTTTAATAAATGGTTTTTATTTTCAATTACTTATTATATGTTTAATCCATGTTTTAAGTTTCATTTCAATAGATCTTATGGTTTATATTTTATGGGCTTTCAAAGTCACTTACTTGAAACATTTTTGAGTTTTAGAAAGGTGGTTTTGAAACCTTTTAAATTATTAATCAGATGAAAACACCAATGATTCCACATAGCCCAGTCAAAATGGATTGGAATCTTGCTATTGGGTACTTACACTATTTGTATCATTCTTACGTTAAGGGGTATTTCAGTGAACATGAGATTAGTAGTTTTTCTTGCAAAATGACGATCTTATATGTTCATGGTAATGTGCATATTCAAAGGAATGAGGTTTTACTTCCCCATAAAGTAAACAAATTGGTTGAAGTGTTTGACATTAATACATGGAAGACATAAGACTATGTGAAACTTAAGGTGGATTATCTCCAGCCTGAAAATTTTGAAGGAACATGCACATCTAGTGGGGAACTGACACATTTCATTTAAAGGTTTGTCATAGCATTGCACATTTCTAGAATCTCTCTTCCTGATGGTATAATACCTCCCTTCTCATCTCACCTTACCAAGAAAAATTATATAGAGCTTTTGAGGTTGATTTATACTCAGGGGCATGACAAAATTGCAAAGATGTTTCTATTGTGTGTAAAGCACATAAGCTGGTTGAGGTTTTCATTGTTGGAATGCATCTGAATGCTAGGAAAAAGTTAGAAGGACTAAGTTAAAATTAAAAAATTTATTAATTTCTTATATATTTAATCAATGTTTAAAGTTTCATTTATATTGGTCTTATAGTTTATGTTTTATAGTCTTTCAAATTCGTGTACTTGAAACATTTTTAAGTTTCAAGTAGAATGTTTTGAAAGATTATAAATTAATTTTTATGGACATTTTTTAGGAAGTTTTTGTTGTTTTCAACTATTTCTTATATGTTTAATCAATGTTTAATGTTTCATTTCTATTGGTCTTATAGTTTATGTTTTACAGTCTTTCAAAGTTGGAAACTTGAAACATTTTTAAGTTTCATGTTGATGGTTTTGAAAGCTTATAAATTGTTTTTGGTGAACATTTTTTATGAAATTATTTTTGTTTTCAACTATTTATTATATGTTTAATCAATGTTTAAAGTTTCATTTGTATTGATCTTATAATTTATCTTTTATAAGCTTTCAAAGTCACGTACTTGAAATATGTTTAAATTTCAAGTGGGTGGTTTTGAAAGCTTATAAATTAATCTGTATCAACATTTTTTATGAAATTATTTTTGTTTTCAACTATTTCTTATATTTTTAATCAGTGTTTAAAATTTTATTTGTATTGGTCTTATAGTTTATCTTTTATAGTCTTTCGAAGTCGCGTACTTGAAACAGAATCACACATCGGAAACGCAGAATGTACTGTGCAGGAAAAGGAGAACCAGAATCCCTCATCGGAAATGCAGTATTGTTTTCAGGGCAAACTCTCTTATAAAAGGGAGTCCTGGGTGAGGGTATCAGTTAGAATCCATACTGCTGTAATGGCAGAACCGCTGGATAATAAATAGCAGAAAAATTATGCTAAAAAGTTTTGTTATATATATATATATATAAAACAAAACAAAAAATAAATAAAAATAAAAATTTTAAAAAATTTTTTTAACCAAAGGCGGCACCTGGTGTGCCTCCTTTGTGGTTAGTTTTTGGGCAAAGGCGGCACATGGTGTGCCGCCTTTCCCTGGGCGGAAAATTCCCCAAAGGCGGCACACCAGGTGCCGCCTTTGGGGGGTAGAAAAATAATTTTTTTTAACCTAGATCTATTTTCAAAATTTTTTTTTGAAAAAATGTATATAAAAAAAAAACCCGACTCCATTAGTGGCTTCACCGACGACTTTAACTCAGCCTCCAACTTCATACCCTGATGACACAACCCTTAGACCCACGTCATCGACATGAGCGGTGATTGAGTTTTGACGGATCTAAATCCAGCAACCAGTGTGTAATCTCTTTCATGCACCTCAGCTCAGATTTAGTAAAATCTTCTTCATATCTGGTGGCGGTTGCGGTTGAATTACATCTCTAACATGTGCGGTGATCTTCAACGGTTGCAATCGGTGTTTAGTGGCAAGTATTGTCCCTCAACTTCAACCGATGACTATTTGAGTTTGTTAGTAGAACTGATTGTTCTTCTAATTTTTAATGTGGGTATGAAAGTGGAGAAGGCTGGGAAGAACAGGATGGAGGTGCGACGTTGGTGGCTGGAGAAGTGCAGGGAAACAGTGGCTGAGTGGGTTTGCGGTGAGATATTTATTGTGGCACCGTGAAAGGTGAGATGAAGGGTACCAGTAGCAGAAGACAACATAAGAGGAATACAATGAGACAGTTTGGAGTGGCACTGTGAAAGGTTGAGACAATAAGATAGGTTATGGTGCCATCATGAAATTAAGACTATTCCACTATAACACTGCAAAATAAACTAAGAATCAAAATAAATTAAAACTTAAATAAAACTGAATAAAATAAATAAAAAAACTAAAAATTAATTAAAACAATTCAAAATAAGGATAATCATAAATTTTAATAAACTTATAAAACCAAATAAACTTATGATAAATTTTTATTAACTATACTTAGTAAAAATTAAATTACTACAAAACTAAAACTAAAATTAAAAATCAAATAACTTATTAAAAGTTAACATAAAAGTTTAACATTTATAAGACAAAGTTATGTTGTTTAAAATAGTTACTGAATCAAATTAAATAAATTAAAGTAAAATATATTTATTTTTTTATTAAACAATTATGTTAAACGATAAAATTACATTAAAGAGATTTAATAAATGAAGTAAGTTTATGATCTTATATTATAATTAATTACTTATTAAAAGGCATCTTAAAATTTATGTTATTTTGATTATGTTATTTTACAATAATTACGTTTTAGTACATGAAATATTAAATTAACATCTATATTATTAAATTGAAAAATCAAAATTAATTAAATAACTAATAAATGGTAGATTATTAAATATACAAACAAAATCATTGAACTAATAAATAATCATTGAACTATAATATTAAAGTTAGATATAAATTAACTAATCTATAGCTTTAAATAAAATATTAATTATAAAAATTGGTTAATTATTAAAATTAATAATAAAAATAAAAAAGTGTTAGTAATTAATAAAAAGTACAAAAACTAACCAATTAAATCATTAAAAATTAATGAAAAATGTGAGGCAAAACATGTGTTTTTAAGGCCACATCAAATTCCCCCACACTTAATCACTGTTTGTCCTCAAACAATCTCATGTTTTAATATCATTGAGAAAAAGAAAAATGTTATTATTAAATTGCTCAAAATGTAACATGTCCAAAACATCCAGAAGAGGACTTCAAAAACAAGTCAATTGGATTTTATGAAAAATAAACTGGTCTTATGAATCTTACCGAGAACAAATACTCAGAGGGTAATCAAGTTAACTATGAATCATCTAGTAATGAAGATGAAATGCCTCATATGTGATATTTCATAGTGATTAACTTCAATCCAAGCTTAAGTTATAATCTCAACAGTGACAAGAGGTTAAATTTCTATGGAATTAAGAACTTTACCAATGAAACTTTGTACTTTGACTCATCACCTACGTTCCAATAATAAATTATATATTTTTTTAAAATCACCTTATTAAAACAACCTAAATGACTCCCATATAAACCAATTGACCCCTTCTCCATTCGATGTTCATCATTCCCCTCACCTTAATGAACTCAGTTTTGACCCTAGACAGTTTATTTAATTTTTCCCAAGCCATGTATTGTGTGCTAAGCACTGTGCAATGCACTTATTCAAGGTATACAGAGGGATTATAGTAAACAGAATTGCACCCGACATCTAGCATCTCAGAGACTCATCGTGGGATCCTAGATGCCCAAATTAATCCAGTTTCATAAGATTTCTATGAAAAATCATTCACATTGTCTCATTAATATAATTATTTAATAAATTAAAGAAAAATGAGTCACCTATGAGCAAAATAAAATTTCCAATTACAAGGGTTATGATCATAATTCTATTAAAATGGTACTCATATTAGTCTAAAAATAATCCCAAACTAAGATATCATTATACCACTAAGCAAGACCACTCAGCAATTATCCACCCATAAAAATTTCAGAATCAAAGCAGTTATCAACTACCAGCAAGGCATTTTCCTTAGGCAAGACTAATTTGAGAAACAATGTAAAAGAAAAAATTATGCAAGAATTTTAAAGAATTTTAACCATTTTTTACAAGAAATTTTGAGTTTTAGTGAAAATTGATGGGATTTCAATTAATCACAGTTTAGAACAGTCAAGAATAAACCCCATCCCCCATACTTAAAACCCAACATTGCCCCCAATGTTGACTTCTAAAATGGAGAAGAAAATATTGAGAATAAAGGTTCAAAAAAGATTTTCAATTTAGTAGATTTATGATATGTATAAAGGCCACATTAAAGTTCAAAGATATTGTTCGCCACAATGAATAACTTATCAGCAGGTTCATTAGAATGTACATGCATTAACATTTATTCCAGCGATAAAGATTTTCCATTAAAGTTCAAACCAAGCATGTAACTTGTGGGTGCACAATGAACTAGGTGTAAGCATGTTAACCAATTAATTCAATAATGTGTTAAATAGAGAAGAAAATATGAATTCTACAACACCCCAATCTAAAGAATATTTAATACAAAACTTTTTCCAGCATGCAAGTACCTCTCCACACTTAGTTTCATGTAGTGAGAAGATTTTAATATAATGATGAAAATCAAATTTTCAGCAAGAGGAACATGCAGAATTTAAAAAAAACCAAGTGACATGCAACAGAAATGTTTTTGTAGGAAAGACAAATAGAATATTTTTCAAGAAAGCATGTAGTAGATTTTATAAAACAGTCATATTTTTTAAACATATTAATAATTATTTATAGCTCACTATCAAGACATGCTACAAAATTTTCAATACACAAGTAGCAGAATTTTCTACAAGCATAATTTACTAGGAAATCTAGCTATGAAACATATTTATTTCTAATGAATTAAAGAACATAAAAATGAAACAAAAATTAACAAAAAGATACTTCCATGACTATATTTTCCATTAATCCTTCGATATGTGTATTAAAATCCTTTATTAGCACAACAACAACATCCTAGAAATACATATCATGATAACTAGGAACAAAAATCCATCAGAGATAGAACATATAGAAGACAATAATGTAGCACTTTATTAAACACAAAATAGTAAAAAAAATGAAAACAGAGCATGGGTTGACTCCAATGAAGCACTGAGTTTAAAGTCTTTAGTTAGCCTTTATTTAATTACAATTTTTTTATTTATTAGCACAACAAAAACCATGGGTTTCCTCTTATGCAACGTTGGTTTTAAAGTACCCATCTAGACTTAATTTCCCAAGATATTTCTATCCATGATCATTTAATGGAATTTAATTATTAATAATTTGAACTTCACTATTATCTAAAGATTCAAAAATAGGATCAACCAATACATTCTCATCTACAGTTCCATACAATATTCTCAAAAGTTATTTTTATAAAATAATTGCTAATATACTGTCCAACCTATTTTAGCCTCTAAATACCACTTCCTCAGCTCTAAAAATGTTCAACAACTTCCTAAGAAAATCACCAATTTGACCAGGAAAACTTATATATCTTTCCCCACACATAGAGGTCAGCTCCAACCCAAAATCTGAAGAAAAAACATCGGAAAACTCTTTAGTATTTTCATCAAATGTTCCCAGCATAACCTGTACAAAGGAAAACTCAGGAAACTCTCGGAAGAAGGAATCATATTCAGGTTCCAAAAGGTGGTACCCAATGTATGAAGATGTCTCAAATGATTTGAATCTTTCAATTTTAGGTTGTAATTCATCACAAAAATCATCAAATTTAGCAGGAAAAAAGGTTCCTAGAACATAAACTTTGTCATAATGGGAAAATTCTAGTTTTTCCTTAGGACCCATCCCAGAACATTCTCCAACTTCAAAAACCCTTAGACAGTCGGCTTTAAATGGAAAAATTTCAAAAATGGTTTGAGATAGTTCATGAAAATAATGTGACTCACTCTGTAGAATTGGTTCTAGGGAAAGATTTTGATCATCTAGAGGAAGGAGTGAGACCGGAATAGAATCCAGAATAAAAGTTTCAATAGGTTTTGGAATCAATATCTCTGTGACCTCAAGAGAAAAAGAACCATACTCAGCTTGAAGCTTAATTTTAAAACATTGATTCTTAGAAACATCTATCAAATCCCAACCAACCACATATTGAGGCTTTTCAAACACTAAAAACTCCTCCACATCATCAATTTCTTATAGAGTGGTTTTCCCCTTGGACACATCTATTACAACACCGACAATAGTAAAGAAAGGTCTCCCTAAGATGATTAAGACTTTTTCATAAAACTCCATATCAAAGATAAGGAAGTCTGTGGGTATTTTCAGTTTTCCTACACTCACTAATATATCATTCACCCTCCCTGAAGGGTGTGTGAGTGACCTATCTGCAAGTTGAAGAAAAACATAAGTTGGTTGAAAATACCTAAGACCCAACCTTCTAAAAAAGGAGTAAGGCATAAGATTGACGATTGATTTTAAGTCACACAAAAAATTAAGCTACTCAGTTGCTCCTATTTTGCATTGAATAAAAATGCTACCAGGGTCCTTCAATTTTGGAGGCACCTTCTTTAACAATATCACACTACACTCCTCGTTGAGATTAATTTTTACCAACTTCTTAAAATCATTTTTATTTTTTAGAAATATTTTTTTAAAAGAAACATATAAATGGATTTTATCTAAGGCTTGTACAAATGGTATGTTGATACTAATGTTTTGAATCATTTTAAGAAACCTCAAATAGTCATGTTCATTATTTTTCTTCACTATTTCAGAGAAGGTAATGAGAGGAGCATAATATTTTAGAACAGGTTGATTATTCACATTCTCCTCAATTACATTGCTTTTATTTTCTTCTTTAATTAATTCCCACTTTATTTTCCCTGATTCTTGAACTTTTTCAGATGTAAGTTCAACATTCTGTTTAGGTTGAACAATGCTGTCTAGATTCCCATATTCTATTTCAAGCTAATTTTTCTTTCCATATTTATTTTTTTCATCAGTTTTAGTTTTACCAGAGTGTAGCTTTACTTGTTCATGGGTGTGAAGGCCCGATCTAGTTGTTACAGCCATGATATTCTCTCTTGGATTAAGAATTGATGTGTTGGGAAACTTTCCCTTTTCCTTATCACCTTGATCCCTAACCATTTGACCTATTTGATGTTCTAAATTGTGAATCTTACCTTCTGTTTCCTTCTTAAATGAACTGATCTCTACCAAAACTTGTTGTAATATCCCCTTTAACTCCCCTTGAGAATTAGAATATTCATCCCCATAATGATTTGAGTTATAAATTTTCGATTGTGACTGGTAGTTAGGGGTAGTGGTCTGTTTTATGACACCTTGTTCTTTCCAGGACAAATTTGGGTGATTTTGATAAATAGATGTGTACTGATTGGAGAATTCATCATTCTTCCATTGGTTCCTAGCTCTAAAATCCTCCAATTTGGCACTCTCATCAAACTGAATAGGGAGATCAAAATTAGGACAACAAGTATGAGTGTGACCAAACATACCACAATGATTACATTTCTCCCTTAAGACCCTATCACTAACAACAAAAACCTATGGACTGTATTCACCTCTATGGATGACCCTCTTCCTAGAGAACTTGTGCTGAGATTTTTGAGAAAGATTGTCGTATAGAAGATTCAACTCATCAGCAGTGGAGTCAGAAAAGTCACTCCCATAGAATTGATCAACTGAATTTTGGTTGTAAGGGGTTAGAGCATTATAGAAGTTGTCCATGAGTAAATGAGGATAAAACTGGTGATTGGGACGTTGTCTAAGGAGACTAATAAACCTATCCCAAGCCTCATGAAATAACTCTCCCTCATCCTGAAAAAACCCAGTAATTTTATGCCTAATCTCAGAGGTGGTGTTCCTCGAATAGAATTTTGATATAAAGGCAGTAAACACCTCTTCCTAGGTCTCAAAAATTTCATCATCTAAGTTCTGAAACCAAGTCCTAGCCTTCCCCTTCAGAAAAAATGAAAACATACTCAATCATAACTCCTCCTCACAAAGCTCTCTCAGAGGTAATTTTTGTACAGAACTGTAGATCTCTCTAATGAACTCAAGTGAATCCTCTCCTGGAAGACCATTGAATGAAGGAAGTTGAGAAAGGTGATACTTCTTAATTTTATAGTTCCTAGACCTGGGGGTCAACCTAATAGAAGATGGGTTAGTTGATACAATTAGAATTTGAAACTCCTTAAATCTAGGTAACTAAAGGGATGGAACTATGGGTTGTGGAACATTCATGTTTTGATCAACACTATTATCCCGATTCTCTGTAAAATATTTTTAAGAGTAGTTAAATGTTTGTCTAATTCAGAGTTTGAAGACTCTAATGTAACAATGAATTATCTTGTGCTCATGAAAAGTGTAATAATAGTTCAAAATAACACAAAAGTAGAACTAATCACGAGTTTAGAAATACATAAAATAGTTGCAATTCAGTATTATTTGAGGAAGATTTTTTTAATGTTTTTAATTTTTCAATTTTTTTAGTGTTTTTTATAAGTTTTTTTAAATTTTTAGAAAAATATTGGCTCATTCCTTCCCCATAAATGCCGCCAAAAACATGAAATAAACTGTCATTGAATCCAGTCAAAGTTTAAAATTTATAATCCTATTAACTACAACATATGTGGCAAGCAAGGTCGAACCCACAGAGAAGGAGAATTTGACCACTATTTTTCTAAAATCTTACAAAAATACCCCACTGTTGTCAGCAGTAGGATATATTTTCTGTTATTTTAACTTTTATTAATATTTTTGCATAGATTAAGTATCACAGTATTTTTGAGTTTTTGTTAAAAAATGTAATGAAACAAGAAATAGGCTAAAAACAGTAAGAAAAATAGATATAGAATGCTGATAAGTAAACACTAAAGTAAAAATTTTGAAGTAAAATCTCCATTATACTGGTTTTAAAAGTACTCTAATTCACTTAAAAGTTACTGCATTGCACCACCAAAAATAGAATGAATTATCTCCTTCGCCAAGAGTTAAGTCACACATGCTGATTGATTTCAGAGTTCAACACTCCGAAATAAATCAACTGTGAAAAGTTCTAATTGGAAATGACAACAGGATGAACTCACCATAAGTCCTGATGTATTTGTGAATTTATTAGTTTTTTTGAAAGATATGTCCATGATAAATCTCACCAATTGTTTTTGGTGTTTTGAAAATTAATTTCTAGTGTTAAAAAGCCATTGAATGAATTCAGTATTGATCTCGCTGATCAATACTAAACACATTAATGTGTTAAAGTAAAAGGAAGAAAAGTAACCAGTAGAAGTAGTAATTCCCCGAGCTCGAAGATTTAACCAATTAATTTTTTCACTATCAATATAGAAAATAAAAACATACGAGAACATAGTACTAGAATCCCAACACAAGGGAAGAAGAACTCCCCAAATACAACTCTGCTCTCCGTTCCTCATCCTCCAGCTTGTCTCTAGTGTTGCTCTACTATCTTCCTAGAGTCTTCGTTCTAAGAATGGTGTGTTTTTTTTGAGTGAATGAGCCTCCCAAAATTCTGTTGTAAATCTGTTTTTATATCCTCCGTCATCTGCTACATATCACCGCTCGCATCCATTAACTCCAAAAAATCCTTCCTTAAACACCACGCACGTGTGTTTTTTCTCAACAGACACATCACACAAATTTTTCTCAAGTAACTAACTCCTGCTGAGTTAATTAATTGAACTTAGACTGGCTCTCAATTATTGTAGGAACCTTCCATAAAAAAAACAGGAAGTAATAAATATAAAGAAGATAAATAATATATTATAGTTATTTTATAAATTAAAGTCAAATTAAAAAGTAAATTATAGTTAATTTAAAGATACTTAAATTGAAAATTAGTATTACCAAAATAACTATTAAAATTATAGTTATTAATTTATTGTTAAATCATTAATAAATTTTTTAGGTATTTAATTTTTTTATTAATTAAATTATACAATTAGTGTAGGTATTATGAACATTTACTTAGTATAACTGGATAGAATTCTTAAATTAGATAAATATTAATTACTTAATTAATTTTATTTATTCTGTTGAAATTGAATTAAAATTAAAGTGTAAAAATATTTATATTAATTAATTAATTATTTTATTTATAAATTATTATTGTTTAGGATATAAATTAATAAATTCCTATTAGTTATCTTATATTTTAATTTATAACTTATCAATTTATTAATTTTATAATTGTTTTGTATAAAAATTATTATATATTATTATATATTTATTTTAATTTATTGATTATTTACTTTAAATTTAATCTTTAACTTTTTTTATTATTTTTATTTACTTCCCCCCAAATTTCGGCGCAAGGGGGGGGGTCTCCTTCCTCCCGAAGACAGCCACGCTGCGGAGGCTGCAGGATCTTTTCGGCCTCACCCTCCATCTGCGACGACCAAAATTTCTTGGTTCGGGCATCAAATTCAGCTCCCTGACGACATCGGACTCCATCAGTGGCTTCACCGATGACTTCAGCTCGGCCTCCAAATTCATACCCTAGTAGCACAACCCTCAGACCTACGACACCGACATGAGCATTGATTGAGTTTCGATGGATCTAAATCCAGTGACTAGTGTTTCATCTCTTTCATGTGCCTCATCTCAGATTCGGTAAAATCTTCTCCAGATCTGGTGGCAATTGCGGTCGACTTCAATCTCCAGCATGTGCGGTGATATTTAATGTTTGCATTTGGTGCTTTGTGGCAAGCAATGTTTCTCTACTTCAACCGATGATTGTTTGGGTTTGTTAGTAGATCTGATTGTTCTTTTAATTTTTAATATGGGTAAGAAAGTGGAGAAGGTTATGAAGAACAGGAGGGAGGTGGTGCGTCAGTGGCTGGAGAAGTGCAGGGAAGCCGTGGTAGAGTGGATTTGAGGTGAGACATTTATTGTGGAAATGTAAAAGGTGAGATTAAGGGAACCTGTAGCAGAAGACACAGTAAGAGGAATACAATGAGATAGTTTGGAGTGGCACCATGAAAGGTTGAGATATTAAGATATGTTATAGTGCCACTGTAAAATTAAGACTATTCCACTGTAACACTGCAAAATAAACAGACAAACAAAATAAATTAAAACTTAAATAAAACAAAATAAAATTTAAAAAAAAAACTAAAAATTAATTAAAACAAATGGAAATAAAAATAGTCATAAAATTTGATAAAAATATAAAACCAAATAAACTTAAGTTAAATTATTATTAACTTCACTTAATAAAACATAAATTTCTACAAAACTAAAAGTATAATTAAAAAGCAACTAACTTATTAAAAGTTAACATAAAATTTAACATTTATAAGGTAAAGTTAAATTGTTTAAAATAGTTGTTGTATCAAATTAAATAAATAAAAGTAAATAGATATTTATTCTGTTATTAAACAATTATGTTAATTAATAAAATTAAATTAAATAAATTTAATAAATGAAGTAATTTTATGATCTTATATTGTAATTAATGACTTATTAAAAGACATCTTAAAATTTATGTTATTTTGATTATGTTATTTTACATTAATTAAGTTTTAGTACATGAAATGATAAATTAACATCTATATTATTAAAGTGAAAAAGAAAAATTAATTAAATAACTTATAAATGTTAGATTATTTATTATACAAACAAAATCATCAAACTAATAAATAATCATTGGACTTTAATATTAAAATGAGATATAAATTAACTAATTTTTAGCTTTAAATACACGATTAATTATAAAAATAGTTTGATTATTAAAATTAATAATAAAAATACAAAATTGTTAATATTTAATAAAAAATACAAAAATTAACCAATTAAATCATTAAAAATTAATGAAAAATATGCGGTGAAACTTGTGTTTTTAAGGCCACATAAAGGGAATATAAAATTATGCACCCCACCCACATGTGTATGTATAATAAATTGATCATATATTTTATTACTAATTTAATTATTGAACAATATTACTTATCAAAAAATATTTATATTGAGTAAAGAATTATTATTTATCAAGGTTTTCTTTAGTCAATTAAATAACTTTCATAGTACAACACCATATGTAGAAATGATATACAATTCTAGAAGTAAGTATATCCATGATAGATATTTAAGAGAATGAAATTCCTAATTAAAAATTTTCATAAGAAATAGAATGTTTCAAGATAAAATATGACCTTCAATCCATTAAAAATATATATTTTTGAAATAAATTCATATATTTTGGAGAAGGAAAAAAAATTAATTAAAATAATATTTCTTGAAAGGGTTTTTTTCATAAAACCTTTGAAAAATTATAGAAGAATATAAATAGTGTAAAATAGCTATAGTGGTGGGAAACTATTTTGATATTGTATATATTTACCAAAAATATTCTTTTTTATGTTTCCTAAAGTCGAAAATGACACTTTAGAAAAACATTGGAAAGATTCCTTTAAAACCCTTCAAAAGGATTTGTTTAACTTAAAATGTCCATAGAAAATTATTTTAGTAAATAAGAATACACACACACACACACACATATATATATATATATATATTAAAAAATATATACATGGAACACAAATATACTCAATCAAAAATAAAAAATATTAGCTTTTATTTTAAACATTTCATTGCTTGATTCAAGTGAAAAATAGAGGGTAAGTTGGAAAAAAATACAGAAACTAACAAAAAGTGTAAAATCAAATTGAAATGTGAATCATAATTAATAAATATATATACATGTTAAATACTTAAAAAAGGTTTTATATGCACTACATAAAAATAGATAGGTGTACAATACCAACTATGTCTCAATGGAGTGGAAAGTGACATAGATTCCATTACCTGAAGTTTTAATTGCTTCATAGGTTCTCTGACCTCCTATATAATAACTTTTAGTTTATTATAATTACATATTAGAGCCATATTAACATCTATAATATCATATGTGATATATTTATTACAATTATCACTTGTTTATTGACAATTGTTTTTTATTATCATTATTTCCGTTGTTATCTACATTGATTTTCATGTATGTTTTTATTTGATAGTCACCAATCATATATATTTCCCATGGTTACATCATGAAAATAATTTTATTAAAGAAAGAAATATAAAATATTATTTATATATATATAATCATCCTTAAAAGATATAGATAAAAAATTAATTACACCATTCATGGATATAGTAGGTCGTACATACACATGAACCTTGGTATCACTTTTTGATAGATGAATCAAAAGAAATTAAAATAACAATTAAACTTTTTATGATTATTTTTATATCATCTTAATATTATATAGTTATTAAATCAATCCTTATTTCCATCCATGTGAAGTAGAAATGAGAAACAGATCACATCGCTTTGTGGAGGTGGTAATCCAGACAGGTACATGAGCGATGTTATCATTTTCTAACAGATTGGAAGGTAAGAAGGTAGATATGATATTATAATTTTAGAAAAATAATAATTTAATAAAAAATATATATATTTATTAGTTTCATATTTTTAACTATACAAGTAAATTAGTGATGAAGAACCTATTAAACAGCTAAATGGAGATGGTAAGCCATATGTACGCATGGGCGATGTGTTTTCTTTTCATAGGTTGGGTAATTAATGGAAAATGGTTCAACCATAATAAAAATAACATATATATATATATTTAATAAAATAAAATTATTATTTTAGGATGGGTACAATTCATTAAGATGAAGTATAAGAAAAAATTATATATAATGATTTATTAAAGGCGATGGCCGCTTCTTTTGTAGAATTCCTTTAGATAACATATTATGAGACTTAGGGTTTGTCATATTGGAAGTCCATAAACTATTGAACATTTATAATGATTTTTATATGAGAAATGGATAGGTTTTGGTATATCTTGGATGTTTAAAGTGCTATAATAGAAAGAGAGAAGGGGTGTCCTTTTATAAGTGAGCGGAGGAGTATTCAAGGAATTTATTAAAGTATTAAAAAATATAAATATTTTTTCAAGTAAAAATGGATCCAAATTAATGTAATTCAAATTTAAGATGAGGATGATTAATAATAATATAATAAAATAAAATTTGGAAAAATTTGGGATTTTTAACCCTTATCTTTTAGTTTTTACCCCAACTAACTCTTTTGACAATTACCACACTATTAATGTTTTATACCCTTTAAGGTCCATTAATGTTACCATAATAGGAAAAAGACACCTAAATGGATAATGTTTCATGTTTTAAACCAAATACCACTAAAATGTATGAATAATATTTTTTTTATGAATTTTAAAATCATTAAATAAAAAATTATTTGTTATAAAATATCATTAATGTAATTTTTGACACCATTCATTTAATTTAACTTTACATACATCATGAAAAAGATTTAATTCAAATATATTACTCTAAATGTCCCTAAACTATCTTATATATCTATAAAATTCTTCTAATACTATAATTAATTCAATTTATGTTACTGTTCATTTTTTTAAATTCATTTATTATATTTTTCTATTAACTGAATATACACAGTGTTAGTGTTGTGTAAGAATTTAAACTAATTATTCAATCCCTAAAAACATAAAATAAATTACCATGATAAAAATAATAAATTAATTTTTAAATTAACTATTCATAACTAAATATAAGTTGTTTTTATCCCTACTCTAAAATATTATTGATATTAAAAGCAAGAGAATAACATTTTTGATTTTATCCTATACTTAAATATAATAAAGGTGAAAATCACAGATTAATGACAAAAAAGGACATGTTTTCAGTTTTTTTATGAATAATGATTAAATAAGATCATCGAATTAAATAAAATCTCATGTTTTATATATTTTTAATTTCTTATCATATTATTTTTTTCCTTAATTACTCGATTTACCGTTTACCATGATGATAAATTATTCCAATGTGACTATTAATAATGAACCAAATATAAAGCACTTATTTACCAAAAATTTAAAATAATAATATTTATTATAAAATACATTTTATTAAATTCAAATCATGTAAGTGGAATAAGTAAATTTAAATAAATACCCCCAAAATGCGATGCAAAATAGTTTTATGAAATATTCCTTTTAAGTAAAAAATGATCTTATAATAATACTAGTTATAATAATGATTAAATTGAAATTAATTATATTAGTTATAAATAAAATTTTAATATATTAATTTATTGTTTCACCCAAATTATAATAGGTCTTTTTTCAGTAAACAAATTGTATTTTTAGAAAAATATGTATTGTTTAGTATTCCCTAAAAAAATCAAATTTTGAGAAAAATACCAAAATCTCCAGCAAAGATAATATTAAAATGATTAATTCAAAAGTAATTTAATTTTCACATTATAATATTTTAATTGGTTTACATGGGTTATTTAAATTCTGGTTTTCATGAAAAGGAAGCTATCCATGAAATTTATTTAAACAGAAATCAATCATATAATCTTAGGAAGTTACATGTAGTTCAATTGGAGACTAATATATATTTTAAGAATATTATAATTAAAATTAATTAATAGACGTAACAAGAGTTATATAAAATGAATATCAAATTGGGGATGATACTTTGTAGAATCTAAATTTTGATTAACTTGGGAGAAAGAAGAATCACTGTAAAAGAAAATACCAAAACAAACTTCTTTATTGAGTCAAATTTAAAAAGTCTAGGTTAAAATTTATTAAAATGTGGATAATGTAACAACCATGGATTTATATATTTATTTTATCACATTTTACTCTTTTTATAATAAAATAGATTTATTTTATGAATCATAAAAATTGTACTATATTAATAAAAAAAGAAACATTAAATTATAAAAAACATCTCAATATTACATTTGGTATTAAAATAAAATTTAAATTTTACATATGAATATGAAATAATATTGGATATTTAATAAGAATAAAATATAAAAATAAATAAAATAATCCTTTTATAATAAATTATAAAATAATACCACCACATTATAAATAATGGTAAAAAGGAAAAACCACACAAGCCATGGAGTGAACACTTTGATGAATGAAACTAAAATGAAATATACATTAGAGATGTTTTGAATTTAAAAGAAGTAATATAGGTATGAATACATTACATAGTAATGGTAAATTTAAATGTTAATCATTATAAATTTAATATAGTTATTGGAATAATAATAGATTTATTGTTCTAAATATATGTATTATTTAATTTTAGAATAAAGTATTATTATATACCCATTAATTTACTATTTATTTTTGTTATTATGGCAATGTTTTTCTCATTTATTTTCCATATAATCTAATAATTATAATAACCTATCCTCATTAAAATCAATATGTCTTCTTATAGAGGGTTGTTGTGGACATGACGTTCAAAAAGGAAATTACAAGTAAGTAGGGGTTACTCATTTGGTGTGCTTTGGTAAGAAAATATCACATGTATTTTATATTCTAAAAAGGGGAATATTTAAAATCTAGAATTTATATTACCATAATATTGGGATATATTATATTTGTATCTTTAATTAATATGTCCCACTGAAAAGATGTCCTAGATGGGGGGAGAATTTTCAACCATTAAAACAATGTGAAAGAGAAGCTTAATAACAATAAATAATAAATGCATGATATGGTTTATAATGAAAAAAATTAAAATTATTCTTTTATATATGGTAGAACTATGATCCATTGAATACAAGTGAAGATAAAAATAATAAATATATAATACAGATGATATTTTACAATGGTTTTCATGAATCCCCAATCCACTCTTTACACACTCTATTACTCCTCAAGAGTTATAGAAATACACTATGTCCTCACTATTAGAGGAAATGAAAACCCAATTTAAAATCTATTGTTTTCACCTTAGATTCAGAACCTATAACACCCCTTCTTTGGATGGGCAGAAATTTTCAAATGAATTTGAATTTTCTTTTTGTGGGTTGGTTAAATTTTAAATCGTGATTTGAAATGAACTATAATAGAAGGTTATCTTTAAATTACTGTTTTGGATTGAGTTTAAGGACTGAGAGGTGTATTATAATCCCAAATTATTTTTGGGAGCATCAAGCTTTGAAAGTACAATTTTGGGAAAGATAGGCTTATGTGCATAGTTAGTACTTACTATGAAGCTCAACCATGTGGCCTGTTTTGTTGAGGTAAAATTATTTTTTTCCACCTTTTGAATGGTCAAGTAAACATTTAAATTTGACATATATGTATATAGGGACTTTCATGGTTGGTGTACAGTTTGTCTAACCTTACTAGGGGCATTCCATTAGGACAATAGTACTACATGAGTTGTGCATGGTTTGACTAACTGTTTTCCTAGCTATATGGGGGAGATGTACATTTAGACTATGTAATCACATGATTGGAACACAATTATCAAAACCATAAAGCCAAACCATGCGGCTTCCTAAAGGTATAAAAATTATCATTTTTTCGTTATTTCATTTAACCCCAAACTACCCATTTCCTCTTCCATTCCACACACAACAACAACCACTTGATCTCCCCTCTCCTATACATTTAGGGATGGTGATATATCCCACATTTAAACTCAGAATCAATCACCATCATTCATGTTATATCAACCTCAGTTATTCTAAAACCCCTCTTCCTTCTTTTATCCCTTTATCACTATATTTAATGGTATTTCCATGCATCCTCATATGCCCAATTTTTAGGGTGTTTGCCTATTTTTAGGATTTCTCCCATTATGGATTGAATCAGAGGCTGAAATTTGATGGGTGAATCTTACTCGGTATATAGTAGGCATTCTATGGAATTTTACCTAATGTATCATCACTTATAAATTTTTTTCATTATGCCAAATTCTGTAATTCCCATGTGTTACACCTAAAATGTGAAATAACTTAAATTAAATGACCCTAACTTATATTTGATGTCTTTAGAACTATTTGAAATGGTTGGAGGTGATGACCTTAATCCGACCCACCTATTTGGATTATGATTAATTAAATACTACTAATTATCATTGTCTTCTATAAGACCAATCCACCCCATGGGGGTGTCGATCATTCCAAATTCTAGTAGAATGACTTAAATGAATTATACGAAAGTTCAATGGTATGGAGACCCACTTAAGAAGATCCAAATTATAAAGTGAATTTCTTAAATAGAATGTAATGAAATATTTGGAGGGTTGGATGAAACCGCATTTGGTCCTTGGATATTTACTATATGTTTGAATATTATGATGGTATGACTTAATGCGATCAATTAAATCATAATGTGACTTAATGAATTGTAAAATATTTTTGTTGAACCTCATAGTATGTGATTACATCTTATGCCATGTTGGTATATCCCTTATATATGGGATGGCAAAATTAGATTTAATGAATTGATTAATTCGTATTAAAATAACAACTAGTTGATTAATTTAATTGTGTTACGAAGAGTTTAATAAACTTGTGACTTTATGTTATTGATAAATTACATGAATTTTATAAATTAAATAAGTTGATAAATGGAAATTTAGAACTTCCTTGGCCTTGATTGTTTCATTACACGGATGTGATTACCTGATGATATTCTTTATATTTGGAAAAAATGATCATAATTTCTATTTTAGAATTATTAATGGACATTCCATTTCTTATTGTTTATTTATTATTAATAGGAATGAAATCCACTTATCTATTATTAATTTGTGGTGAAATGACATTACCACTTGATTATTTTATTGAGGCTGGATGTGGTGTTCCTCATTATCTTTCGATTATAGTCGGACATGATTCTCAACAAAACTTGTTTTTATTATGTTGGGAATGGAATCCCATATCATATATTTGAGTTGTTGGGAATTACATCACTTATTCTTCATTGAGAGTGTTGGTAATGGACCCCCTTATTATTTATATGAAATTTATAGGCATGAAACCCCTTATCATTCATTGATATTGTTGGGAATGACATCCCTTATTACCTATGATACTTTTATGATATCCTATTATGGATGCATGTGTATTAATACTTGAGTCAAAATTGGTCCATATATATTTTTATATACTTATATATATATATATTTAATGGCATGTCAAGAGATGTATCGGCTTTGGGAAAAGTAGGTATAGTCATCTGGGTGTTCCATGGAGAACTCGAGCCGACATGTGAAATATTTTTTTCATTAAAATGATTATTATTATACCTACACACTGCTTCATTTTTTTCTCACTAACTATATATTCTTTAGAATCCATTTTTATCGCCAGTTACATTTCACTCAAAACCTATTCGGGCTGTAGTTTGGTACCTGGAAAGATCTCTTAGTTATAGTATAGAACTCGGTATTGTGCTTCTAACTGTTCCTTTACTATGGTCTAGGACTTGACATGGAGATGGGGGATGAACATGTACTTGGGATTCCTACTAGAGTCAGGATTTTATTGATTTATTTTTTCATTTTTTAGTCTATCCCAATTATATATATTACCTGCTATTTATCGACTGTTTTTATTTATCACTCATCATGTTCATGAATGGTTGGATTTTTATTTCCAATATTTAGGATATATATTTATATCTTACATTGATTTTTTTTATATTTCTTATACTTTATTTATTACTGAACTAGAGGGTATATTCTCCCCACTGTTCCACCCTTAGAATCCCACTTCTAGTCAAAAGACACTGGCATATGAGGAGGTTCACTTGAGGCCATATGACCAACCAGTTCAACTATTATTACTGAGTGAGTTGGTTAATGATGTTGCACAATCCAAATATCTAATTTAAAGGGATCAAACACAATCCAAATACATTTTTGAGATATAGAACAACCTAGTGAGCATGCTATTTAGTTTTGCAATCATAACTTTAATCTTACTATTTAAATGAGGTATAGCCATTGTGTGATTTGTGATATAACACAAATAAAATATATAAAGATATATATAGTAATGTAAAATAAAATATAAAAATTATGGATCTAAGGAATTTAGTAGAGGAATGTTCTAGGTATGAAAAAGTATGTTATGAACCTTAATGAATTTGTCTTCAAACATTATAGCTTTAGGTGCACTGGAAAGATAAAGTTTCTTTCTCAAATTTTCATCAAAGAATCAAACATCAAGATCACAATTACAATACTAGTAGAATCAATTTTCTAAACATTACTTTAACATATCTCAGTTTTCATAATAGTGACTCGTGTTCTTAAATAATCATTCTCCTAAAGTTTGAATTTCATATTTTGGAAGCACCATCAATTAATTGTTTTATACCACTGAATAATAGAATAATTCATTTTAAATATAATTATTTTTCCTAAATCATCAACGAAAACTTGTAATATTAAATTATAAAGTGTTATAATATGTAACATGAACATTATATATAGATTTGTTCAATATTAACAAATTATCATTTATTTTCTTGGATTTTCATAATACATTTTTCATAATGTAAAATGAGACAACATTATAATACTGAATTGTCAACAACATAGCCTCATAAAAATAATTATGAAATGTTTTCTCTTGTTCATAGGCGGCATCCATGACTTATTCTTCTATTTCAATATATGGTTGATAATCTTCTTGAGAATATTCTTCATTCAATTATTATGATATGATAATGTGTAAAAATATCATTATATCATATATAATGACTCATTCATAACTATAGATATATTAATGTAATATCTGTGACCCATGTATTCCAAATAGATGTATATAACACACCACACATACCAAAGAATGAAATTTTACAATCCTAAATGATTATTACATATTTTATCCAATAAATAGAATATATTGTATCACCATTGACACTTTATAATCTATAAAATCAAATATAAATCATTATGATTGATAAAAACATAATTAAACATTAACTAGTATACCTGTAAAAATCACAAACTATTAATTTTTCATGATAGTAGAATTTTTTTAACTAATGAAATCAACATAACATGTAGTTTTTTGTAATCAAAATAAAATGATAATAATGAACAAAAAATCTATCCAATTGTCAAAAAAATTGATATGAAATAACATAGAATGAATCCCAAAAAAATATTTTTCAAATTAATGATTTCATTTTAGTTAAAAAATTATTTATTTATTTGACTATAATGAACTAGTATTGTTATGATTAGGGTCAAACACTCATGAGAAGGTGAAGGTTTATACTGATCAAAGAAATAAATAAAAATACATAAGGAGAGAAAAATACAACGATGATACATAGCAATAAGAGTTATGAATTTAGAATTATTGATAATAGGTAAATAGTTTAATTGATAATAACCAACGAAAAATAGAAAAGGAACTAAAATAATTGAGGAAGGGGAATTTGATTGGCTGGTTTTATTGATATTTTTCATCATTCATAGATTGAGAGAAGAACTGGAACTGAAATAAAACAAGTTAAATACCTTTTTTTATTTCAAAACTCTTATTCACTAAATCCTAAAGTTTATAAACTATATAACTCACTCAATAAAAAAAGAGATGAAATTATTTTTCATGAAGATCAAATTATAATTTGATCAGGGTGTGTTACCCACTAGGTGAGCTCTCCTATCAGATTGATTCCAAAATGACAATGTAGATTAATTTGAATTCTATCACCACAAATTATAACTCAATATCAATGTTTCTAAAAGTTTACCTACATAAGAATGAATAATTGAGTATTATATAGAAATTAAATAAAAAATATATGAAATGATAGTACCAGATCAGTATTTTCCCCAAATAAGTTTAGCTGATTATTGTTTTTGAGTTAATCATATTATATAATTTCATTACAATCAGAAACAAAAATCATGAAGAAAGGAAATGAATCTTCTCTATTTAGAAGCTCCACATTAAAATTAATCTACCACCAATCACTAATATTACTCCCACTGGTTCAAATTAGATGAGGTATATATTCAATCACCCTCTATTCATTCATTTACCAACTCTCAAATGATGTTGTCACCATATTACACGAACCCTAGTGTTTTATTTGACAAATATTTTCTCCAAATTTGTCTCTACAAGATTCCATGTGGAAGTACATTACTATTCATTTTCTTCAAACTATTATTTTATTGAAAATATTCTAACATAATAGACTCTCCCATACAAGTCTTACTTCAAATCAATTTAAGATAAAGCTGTACATGTAGATAAACTAGGTTCAATCATCTTAAGATTATCCAAAAATATTTATAAGCTTCAAATTTACTTTACTTCATCAAGATCAAACCTGTATCCACTAACAAAAATGAATTTAATTGAATAAGGTTTTTAGTGATGGTTTTTCAAATAGCTGATAAATAGATACCAATATATATTTCCCATTTTTCACTGATTATTTGTAAAATCATTGATATTTTGAAATGATTTTAATAAAATAATTTAGTAAAATAATTTAAAATTAATTTTACAACTATTTTAAATAAAATTTCTCTAATATTTTAAAACTAATCATTCCCACTCCCTATTCAAACCTCTATCACCACTTCTAAACAACACCTCTTAGTTTTGGTCTCCCCTCACCATCAATTGATGCTGGTATGATGCCTCTTAACCTTCATGGGACCCCCCCTATAACTACATAATTCTATAACCCTATCATCCTTCCCCTCAATGGTTCTCAACACCAAACCCCCTATCAACCTCCCCCTCAATGTTGCTCAATACCAAACCAGTTACCATCATGGACTTGATGTCAGATCCCCCACTATATTTATATCTCTACCTCTATGTCAAAATAACCTTACCATTATTTGGGGAGAGATATATCAAATTATGTTCACTCGAGTTTCATGTAGTTGATTTTTTCGCATTAGTTTTGTGAATAATTTTAGAATAGAGTTTTATTAGTAATTTAACCACTATTAATATTTTCAATGATTTTTGTTGAGTATATTTATGAATTTTTTTTGTTTGAGGGATATTTTCAGATCCATTATTCCCATGTGAAATTATATATATTTAATTTTTCATATACAAAAATATTATTATATTTTATATTTTACAATGTAGGAATCCACGTACATATGGAAAAAGTGGGATTACCTTACCTCAGAACACATCTCAGCATGTTATATGTTTGAATATTTTTTTAGATTTGGCATTATGAATTCAATTCTTGGTTGAATGAATCGAATATTAATTTTATAACTGAAAATTTAGATGCTAGTTGATGAGAGATGTGGAATTCAATTACATGATATTGATACAATTTCCTTATAATTATGTGTGTTGGATTTTTCATGGAGAATCAGTCATTATAGAAAATTCAACTAGTTATATATATAGTCAAAAAGATCAATTGAAAGCATTGATATTCCATAATGAATTTTAAGACATGATTAATGTTGATTTTATCATAGCAGGGTATAATAATCAACAATTTAACCCTCTATTTTATTCATTCATTTATGTTTCAGATATTAATCATGTTTTCAAAAGTACTTGATTTCTTGATCAGGATGATAACATATTAATGGATGATGTTGAGGAAACTAACACAATGGAAAACTCAAATTTGTAAGAAAATGAGTTTTCTAAATTAGTTTCAGGTTAAAATGATGAATTTTATGAAGGATGTGTTAACTAATCGAAATTTTATTTTCTAATTAATTTGTACCACATCAAATGTTTATGTATAATTACAAATAAATAAATGTTTATGATATTGAAAATGTTGTGTGATGAATTTTAAGAATAAAAAATCCATGTATAATTTTATGAGATGAAGAAGATTATTAACAATCTTTGACTCAATTATATGAGGATACATTCATGTCCCAATGATTTAATGCTTTATTGGAAAAAATTAATAATATATATAAGTAAAGAATATGGTGTACTTCTAGATGGGAATCAATAAATAATGAAGTCAATTTGAATATACATATTACTAAAATGAAAAAGAAAAAGAAATTTTATATGAAGGTTTCACATTACTTTCCATTAAAATTTATTTTTTCAAAGATTTTTTATGTCATATAAAACCATTTGGCATATAAAATATCACTATTTGAATAATAATAATGATGAGTTCATGCGAAATCCAAGTTATTCAAAAGAGTGAAAGACATTTGATTCATTAAAGGTATATTTTTCATAAGATCCTAGACATTTTTGTTTGGGATTATATTCAAATGGATTAAATAATTTTGGGATTTATTGTAGCAATTATATAATTTTTCTTATTGAGTTAATCCTTTATAATCTATCTCCCTGGATGTGTTTGAAAAAGGCGTCCTTCATTATATCGATGATTATTCATGGAAATAAAATGCTTGGTAATAAAATATATGTATACCTTTTACCTCTTATTCAAGAATTACAAGTGTTATGTAATGATAGGGTAAAACATACAACATATATACTGTGAAAATATTCCAATTTCATGCTACCCTTATGTAGGCCACTAAAGACTTTCACTTTCTTGGAAATTTCTATTGTTGGAATATACAAACTATTTTGGATTATTATGTTAGTAAAATTGATTTTGAGTTTCAATAAATACCTTATAGCAAAAATTATTTTTTCAGGTATCATCATCATGCCCTTGATACATCTCATAGATTTAAGCATAACAAGTCACGATTCAATGGGAAAAAGTATTCAAGGATTCAACCAAAATTATTACCATAAATTTTTTTTGACACAATTATCATATGTTTATATTGAGTTTGTAAACTATTTTTAGTTAAACAAAAGTCTAGAAATATTTACAACACCGTTAATTATTAATGGATAAAAATAATAAAATAAAAATAGTATTTTTTTAACTTTCATGTTTGAAATTTAGATTTTTTTGTTATAATATTGTATTTATGTACTTTGAAAAGAATATGTGTTATATTGTGTTTTTTATATTACTTAATGATCATGGAGAATAAAAGTTTCATTTAAAAGATTTTAAGGACATTGAATCTCTCAATATCTAACATGATCTATGGATAAATGAGAATGGGATGTATCCAACATCTATCTTTTAAATGAAAATCATCAAAACAAAGTTTTCCTTCGATGATTAAAAAAATGTGAATGTTATTGATGGGAATTCATATAATAATTAAATATGTGTTGATTTTTGTTGATGTAAGATAAATGTATTGAAAATTTGTGACTCACATGTATTGATGGAGTAGTTTTTACCACTCTCAATTCATAATTTGTTACCAAATAAAATAACCACCATTATTACTAAATTTTTCACATTTTTTAGAAACCATTGTGAGAAGTCACTAAAACTAATGAATTGGATAACCTTCAAGAATGAATTTTATAGATGCTATATCATTTTTAGATTTTCTTTCACCCTTTATTTTTCACTGTAATGTTTCATTTAATGATTTATTTGTGCAAAGAATATTAAATAAGAGGGAATGAAAAATTTCAATTGATGTATCCCATGGAGAGGTATGTTATTTTTTTTATTATTTTACATAAAAATTTATAATTTTATTATTAAATATTTAGAATCAATATTTATTAATTTATTTTATTTTATAATTAGGTATCTTGGTCATTTTATGACTGATGTGAAAAATAAAGCTCATCCCACTACTACAAATTGGAACTTTAACAATGCTAGTATGAGGGTTTTATCAGCGCCTAAAAAGAATATATATTGTGATTGATATTAAAAACCCACCTTTATTCACATATTTTCTTCATTGATAAGGAGTGTCCTTAACATCGCTAAAAAAGAATTGATAAAGGAATACTTCATCATTACTTTTTTTAGTGATGTTAAAGAAAATAAAAATGTAATCATGTTTCAAACACCCATTCTAAGTGATTTCCACTCCCCTCACAATTCCTCAACACTATCAAACACACCCCTTCCTCCACACCTGAATTCTACCCCAAATATCTACATGTTCCTGGACTTGATCCCATGAACTTCTTTATGCGATTTCATTCCATTTACAACTTTTCCATTATTGTTTTGTTTTATTTCTATGATATATTATCTATTTTTATATATCTAGAACTGTTTGATATATACGTATACACTTATATTTATTTAAATATATTATATATTAATATTCATTTAAATATATTGTAATATAAATATAAATATATATGTTTATCTATAAACACACACACATATGAGTATATATAAATATATTTTACTTTTATAAGTATATATAAAAATCAATGATTTTTAGAAGTTAAATATAATGGTGTTGGAACCAGAAAACGCATCCCCAAAATATTCAAAACGCATCCATACATGATCCAATATCGTAGCCCATTTAACAAGATTCTATTTGGAAGGTCGTAGTGCCCGAATAGAGTTACAAATTAGGAGTTATGGACATTTGAAGTTGGGCTGGAAAACTGGTTCGTAGAGACCATTTGCGAAGCTCCCTTTACGATCGCGGAGCAAGGGACCTTGACCGGGGCCCCGCACCGACACAGAGCTCCTCCTTCGTGAAGTTTCCATGGAGAGTGGAGGCAGGATGCTCTGTGAACCCCATTGATGTTCACGAAACCACCGTGAAGGTAGGATGCGGGATGCTTTGCGAACCCCTTTGAAGTTCACGAACCCATCGTGGAGCGATGTGGCGGGATTCTCCGCAAACCCCTTTGACATTCGCGACCAACCGCGGAGCAAACTCTGCCTTCGCGCGGAGTAAGATCTACTATGTGACGCCTCTTACCTATAAATAACATGCTCACCCCTTCATACGAATGGTTACATCGTCCCTTGGGCGGCCGATCGCTCCCATTTCAGGGAGCTCCGAAGCTCCGCGAGTCTATGCTCCACGAGCAACTTCGTTCACGAAGCTGCTCTATGAGTCCATGCTCCATGAGCAGTTTCCTTCGTGAAGCTGCCCCATGAGTCCATGCTCGACGAGCACCTTCCTTCGCAAAACTACTCCATGAGTCCATTCTCCGCTGGAAGATTCCTTCGCAAAGCTACTCCATGAGTCTATTCTCTGTGATCAACATCCTTTGCAAAGCTGCTCCGTGAGTCCATGATTCGCAAGCATCATCCTTCGTAAAGCTGCTCTATGTATCCATCGCAGCGGTGCTTCAAGTGATCCCATTTTCCACGAGCCCCTTTGCTTCGCGAAGCAACTTTGTGAAGACCTATCCTTTGTGAGGATACTACCTTTGTTTCCACCGTTCCATACCATAGGGGTTGCGCCCCCACACCCCCTTTCGGGGTCAGTGACGAGCTGTGGTCCCAGAACTTTGGGATGGTCCCTTCATTACCTTCACTAACTTGCATTAAAAATGGAGGGTCTCACCATGAAATTTTCGGGCCGGGATGTCATTAATTTCCATTACGCCCTTATGCGCTGCCACCTTATGCCTACGGGATACCCTGATTTGAGATTCTCCTCCACACACCATGAAAGACCTTTACTCTGCATATTCCTCTTGGCCCATTTCTTTTGTCGTGAGTTTAGATTCTCGTTATCAATCCGCCCCCCTGAGTACCTTGAGTTGAACCATTCCTCAAGACAGTCATCTAAACCCCATCACCTGACTTTTTTTCCAGGTTGAACCAGAAAGGGCCGCCCTTGCGTAAGTCCCAACACCAACCATTACTAGATGCCTTATGCCTAATAGTCTCATCTATATGACTTTAAACTATAGTACACCTTATGTTCCCAACATAGGATGCCACTTTCTCCAAACAAAATATGCCTTATGTGCCAAGAAAAAGATTCCAATAGTCTTATCTACATGACTATAAACTATAGTGCACCCAATGTTCCAAACATAGAATACCTCTTTTTCCAAAAAAGAGATGCCTTATGTTCCCAGAGTAAGATTCCAACAGTCCAATAAACATGACTATAAACTGTATCACACCCTATGTTCCAAACATAGGACACCTCTTGCGCTAATCGAGAGATGCCTTATGCTCCAAGCATAAGATGCCAACAGTCCTCTCTACATGACTATAAACTGTAGCATGCTCTATCTTTCAATAACAGGATGAATCTTGTTACAAATAAGAGATGCCTTATGTGATAAGCATAAGATGTCTCGTGACATGATTTCAGAGGCATAATTTTAAGAGCATTAGAACCTGTTCAAACATTCCATCACTCCACCTCACACTTTACGTGTCCTTCATTTGGATCTTTATCCTCTTCCATGTCTTAAGGGACCCCCTAATGGCCTAGACCCATGCCACATCAGCTCACCTACCGTCCTAGGCCAATGCCCCGGAAGACTTAGGACAACACTTTGAGTTAGGTCCTATGTTTCGAGCACGGTCAATAGTCGACCCTCATTTGTTTTTCCCCATTTCAGGCTAACGTGATATGGATACTGTGTTTCAAACACACTCAACAGTTATCCTCCATTGTCCCGCCACCCTCACCGTGTTCCGAATGTTGGGCATGGGATTCACACTTTTCTTCCACCTTCGTTAAGACTGATTCCATCACCCTTGGAATTATCCCTCTTGTGCACTAGCTCATAGGTGTTGGCCTCAATCATGTGACTCAACTCACCAGTGAGTTGGGATGCCCTCATCGCCAGACATGAAGAAGAAATTATGGGCAACTTCCTTGCATAAGCCCCATTCACCATTCCCACTCCATAGCCGCACCCGGGCAGCTTCCTTGCATAAGCCCCATCCATTTCTGCTCTATAGAGGCACACGGGAAGATTTATTGCGTAAGCCCCATCCACCATTTCCACTTCATTGTGAAACCCAGGAAGCTTCCTTGCATAAGCCCCATCCATCCATTTCTGCTTCATAGTGGAACACATGCAGTTTCCTTGTGTAAGCCTCATCCACTCTTTACGCTCTATAGTGGCACTCAGGTAGCTTCCTTGCGTAATCCCCATCCACCATTGTCGCTATATAGCAGCACCTGGGAAACTCCCTTGCGTAATCCCTATTGACCATTGCCACTCTATAACAGCACTTGAACAGCTTCCTTACGTAATCCCCATCCACCATTGCTGCTCCATAGCGGTGCTCGAGAAGCTTCCTTGCGTAAGACCCATCCATCCATTTCCGCTCCATAGAGACACCCTGGAAGCTTCCTTACCCAAGCCCCATCCACCATTGCCCATCCATAGCGGCACCCGGGCAGCTTCCTTGTGTAATCCTCATCCACCATTTCCACTCCAGAGCAGCACACAGGTTTCATCCATGCGTACTCTCTATCCACCATTGTCACTCCTTAGCAGCACCCAGGATGCTTGCTTGCGTATGCCCCATTCCCCACCCTTCATGGATGCACCTTTGCGCTATGATCGTCACCTCCTTTCTACCTATTTTTTCTCACACAGAGCATGACTCACGTGGGCTTAAAGCAGTAAGCATTAACTTTGCAATCCTCTCAAGGAAACCTATAGTGTAATCCCCAAGCACTCTTGATCTATGTGGAATTTGATCCTTGTCTCATAGACAGGGTACATAGGAATCCTCCCTAAGGATCAAGCCCAACAACCATTGGTTCTGACCCCCTTCATGTCGTTCCCACTCCCGAACTACATGGACTTTGATCCCTGCCAAGGCAAGGTAGGTAGGAAGCCTCTCTAAGGTTCAGGCCCAACAATCATTAAGCTGAATAGAGTGGATGACTTGCCACCATCACGAACTATGTGGAATTTGATCCTTGTCTCCTATACAGGGTACATAGGAAGCCTCTATGAGGTTCAACCCCATACTGCGGTAAGCCGTTGTGACCCATACAATGGTAATCCATTGTCAACCCCTGCCAGTGGTAATCCGTTGTGACCCCATCCAGTTGTAATCTAGTGTTCCACTAATCGATGATAATCCATTGAAGTCACCAATCGATGGTAATCCATATTCAGATGAACTACATAGACTTTCATTCCCGAACACAGGGATACATAGGAAGCCTCCTCGAGGATCAAGACCATCACTCATGTCTCACCCTAATTTATCCCTTGATCCCAATTGATCCAGGAAGATCATTCCCAAACCTGGAGGTTCTATTTCATCCAGATCCCATCCCAGCATCCATTGTCACTGGTCTCCTCCCCAGGTGTCCCATCATCCCACCGAACTACGCGTACTTTGATTCCATACCACGGGGATACAAAGGAATTCTCTTCAAGGATCAATCCCAACATCACTATTGTACTCACATCAGTTCCATCTCATTACCCATCCACTTTATTAAACACTCCATCATCCATATCAATTCTTATCCGGGCCGCCACATCCTGGTGAGATCATGCCATTCATCCCTACGTCGCTTCTAGCAGCACCCAGGAAGAAAACCTTTCATAAGACTTACTAAATACATAACCATCCACCCAAGAGTATCCCTCTTGTGACGAGACACTTTCCATGTGTAAGCCCCAGTGTGTATCCGGGCCGTTGACCTTTGTGTACACCCTAATTCATCATCCCTTCGAACTACATGGGTTTCGATCCCTATCATCTACATAGGGTACGTATGAAGCTTCAATGAGGTTCAATCCCAGCCAACGGTAAACCTTGGTGCTTCCCCATTCTGGGTACACACTCCTTAATCCACCCTTAGTGGTGTCCAGATCAGCCTTGACGGGGCAACATCTTCCCTTTATGGGACACACCATCCTGGGTCTACTCTTACTGAGGGCTCTAATCCATCTACATAGTAAACACTCATGTATCTCCCTCTTAGGGATCTACCAATCTGATCTGTCTCTATGAGACATTTTGATCACCCTCATTCCATCTCCACGAGATGTTAAACTCGCGACCTAACTCATGTTAAACATGAGATGTCTGAGGAAAACCTCGGAAGACACGCCTTTGGTGCAACCATCTCCGCAATGTGTTAAATTCATGGTGTACCCTATGTTAAACATGGGAAGCTGAAGAAAACCTCAGAGACATGCCTCCAGTATAAGATACCTCGCAACTGATGTGGGATGCCTTGGGTTCTGCTCCTTTTAGATGCCATCTTATGAAGAAGAATACACGTTCCCTAATGTCCACGCATCCAGAGATGCCCCGACATTCCTGATGTTGTCATCTACTCCAATCGAAGGTTGCTACCATGTCAAGAACCCATGAAATGTCCTGAAGGAATTAGTGTAATTAACCGGCATCCACAGATCTATGACACTGGGAATGAGATTCACAAACCATGACTTAATCGTTAAGGGAGACCCAAACTTGGTGATGGGTTCTGAGGAGGAATACAGGGAAGGAAGAACCGATATCCCATCATCCCGTTTCGATCAAGGATCAAACATCCCTGAACACTACGACAAAAAGGCATTTAGCAGCGGTTAAAACCGTCGCTAAATCGTGCGTCGGGAAACTATTCGCGACTGTTTTCAAAACCGTCACAGAACGTTTCGTGGCGGTTTTTTAGCGGCGGTTTAAACCGCCGCTCAATGATTCAGCGGCGTTTTTTTTAAATTTTTTTAATTTTTTTAATTATATATATATATATATTTATTTATTTCGTATTTATTTTATTTATTTATTTATTTATTTATTTATTTTTCGTATTTATTTATTTTATTTATTTTATTTCATATTTATTTTATTTCGTATTTATTTTATTTCTTTATTTTATTTATTTTATTTTGTATTTATTTATTTTATTTCGTATTTATTTATTTTATTTTGTATTTATTATTTATTTTTTTTATTTCGTATTTATTATTTATTTATTTTATTTCGTATTTATTTTATTATATTTATTTATTTATTTATTTCATATTATTTTATTTACTTTATTTATCCATGCATGCACATCCCATGCACATGCACATGCATGCCCATGCAATATAAAGAAATTCTGCGTTTGGTGAGAATTGAACCCCTAACCTCTTGCATATTTTCCAAAGACTTTACCACTCCAGCAAGCTCGCCATGTGGTTAATAAAAAGAAATTAATATACTTATATATATTAATTGAAATAACAAATAATACATAAATAATAGATATAAACTCGATAATAATAAATAATAAATAATAAATAATAAATAATAAATAATAAATAATAAATAATAAATAATAAATAATAAATAATAAATAATAAATAATAAATAATAAATAATAAATAAATATAAATAATAAATAATAAATAATAAGTAATAAATAATAAATAATAAATAAATAATAAATAATAAATAATAAATAATAAATAATAAATAATAAATAATAAATAAATATAAATAATAAATAATAAATAAATATAAATAATAAATAATAAATAATAAATAATAAATAATAAATAATAAATAATAAATAATAAATAAATCTAAATAATAAATAGTAAATAATAAAAAATAAAAAATAAAAAATAAAAAATAAAAAATAAATAAATATAAATAATAAATAATAAATAAATATAAATAATAAATAAATATAAATAATAAATAATAAATAAAGATAAATAATAAATAATAAATAATAAATAATAAATAATAAATAATAAATAATAAATAATAAATAATAAATAATAAATAATAAATAATAAATAATAAATATAAATAATAAATAAATATAAATAATAAATAATAAATAAATAATAAATAAATATAAATATAAATAATAAATAGTAAATAAATATAAATAATAAATAAATATAAATAATAAATAATAAATAATAAATAATAAATAATAAATAATAAATAATAAATAAATATAAATAATAAATAATAAATAAAGATAAATAATAAATAAATATAAATAATAAATAATAAATAAAGATAAATAATAAATAATAAATA
Organism: Viscum album; assembly: GCA_963277665.1. NCBI lineage: Eukaryota > Viridiplantae > Streptophyta > Magnoliopsida > Santalales > Viscaceae > Viscum > Viscum album. The sequence continues at coordinate 46,124,707 of OY728143.1, read as the reverse complement.
ATAAATAATAAATAATAAATAATAAATAAATATAAATAATAAATAATAAATAAATATAAATAATAAATAAATATAAATAATAAATAAATATAAATATAAATAATAAATATAAAAATAATAAATATATAATAAATAATAAATAAATAATAAATATAAATATAAATAAATAATAAATATAAATAATAAATAAATATAAATAGTAAATAATAAATAATAAATAATAAATAAATATAAATAATAAATAATAAATAATAAATAATAAATAATAAACAATAAACAATAAATAATAAATAATAAATAATAAATAATATATAATTAATAAATAATAAATAATAAATAATAAATAATAAATAATAAATAATAAATAATAAATAATAAATAAGTATAAATAATAAATAATAAATAATAAATAATAAATAATAAATAATAAATAATAAATAATAAATAAATATAAATAATAGATAATAAATAAATATAAATAATAAATAATAAATAATAAATAATAAATAATAAATAATAAATAATAAATAATAAATAATAAATAATAAATAATAAATAATAAATAAATATAAATAATAAATAAATATAAATAATAAATAAATATAAATATAAATAATAAATAAATATAAATAATAAATAAATATAAATAATAAATTATAAATAATAAATAAATAAATAATAAATATAAATAATAAATAATAAATAAATATAAATAATAAATAATAAATAAATATAAATAATAAATAAATTTAAATAATAAATAATAAATAGTAAATAATTAATAATTAATAATAAATAATAAATAATAAATAATAAATAATAAATAAATATAAATAATAAATAATAAATAATAAATAATAAATAATAGATAATAAATAATAAATAATAAATAATAAATAATGAATAATAAATAATAAATAAATATAAATAATAAATAATAAATAATAAATAATAAATAATAAATAATAAATAATAAATAATAAATAAATATAAATAATAAATAATAAATAAATATAAATAATAAATAATAAATAAAGATAAATAATAAATAATAAATAATAAATAATAAATAATAAATAATAAATAATAAATAATAAATAATAAATAATAAATAATAAATAATAAATAATAAATAATAAATAATAAATAATAAATTGTAAATAATAAATAATAAATAATAAATAATAAATAATAAATAATAAATAATAAATAATAAATAATAAATAATAAAAAATAAAAAATAAATAATATATAATCAATAATGAATAATGAATAATGAATAATAAATAATAAATAATAAATAATAAATAATAAATAAATATAAATAATAAATAATAAATAAATATAAATAATAAATAATAAATAAATATAAATAATAAATAATAAATAAATAATAAATATAAATAATAAATAAATATAAATATAAATAATAAATAAAGAAAAATAATAAATAATAAATAATAAATAATAAATAATAAATAATAAATAATAAATAATAAATAATAAATAATAAATAATAAATAATAAATAAATATAAATAATAAATAATAAATAAATATAAATATTAAATAAAAAATAAAAAATAAAAAATAAAAAATAAAAAATAAAAAATAAAAAATAATAAATAATAAATAAATTTAAATAACAAATAAATATAAATATAAATAATAAATAATAAATAATAAATAATAAATAATAAATAATAAATAATAAATAATAAATAAATATAAATAACAAATAATAAATAAATATAAATAATAAATAAGAAATAAGAAATAAGAATTAAGAAATAAGAAATAAATATAAATATAAATAATAAATAATAAATAAGAAATAAGAAATAATAAAAAATAACTAATAAATAAATATAAATATAAATAATAAATAATAAATAATAAATAATAAATAATAAATAATAAATAATAAATAAACATAAATAATTAATAAATATAAAGAATAAAGAATAAATAATAAATAATAAATAATAAATAATAAATAATAAATAACCAGTTACAAATAATGTATAATAAATAAATTAAAGTATATTATAAATAATAAATAATAAAGGAAACACATGAAAAAGTATGAAAAGACGTGATAAGGGATGAAAAATCATGAAAATGCATGAAAAAGGATGGAGAAGCATATGAACAATGAGGCATTAGAAAGAATGAGAACGCATGAAAACTCGTGACAACTCTGGAAAACTCCTTAATAATTCAACATAATCATTATAATAACCCACAAAAAACCATTGATAAACACAACAAGTCATGGAAACCAAAATAAACAGTAATAAATTGAGCTACCGTTAAAACCCGTCAAAACTGTCATAAAGAGACAAAAACATTGGACTCACATTAACAGAGATAACTTAAGATCCGAGAGTCCGCTTTAGATCCGCGACCTATCAAATCAAAGATCCAGAAATGATATTCAACCTGAAAGGTGAAAGATTCCGAATGGACAGGCGGATCGAAAGTTACGACCATTTAAAAAAAAGCTGACGGGGAAAGGGTGCTAGAAACGAGGCATTGAAAAACATAACAAACCCGATGCCCACTAAAATGGCCATAACATATGATCTAGGCGTGCATGTGGGCGCTGTGACCTGTCAAACTCATGCTCATGGAACGAGCTATGATCTGGCAGGTGGAGGAGGCCGAACTGACACGCGGATCAAAAGTTAGGTCCGTTCGAAGACAAGTTCGACGGGACACCGGTGACGGAAACAAGGTTTTGGAGGCCTTCAGAGGGATTTTTGGGGTCGAAAAACATGACACAAGCTAGCTTCTGTCAATCTGGTGCATAGCTCTCTTCGCTGGCTTCGATTTGATATGTGGTAGAGCCCAAACGGACACCCGGAGCGAAAGTTATGGTCGTTTGAAGTTGAAGAACTTTTTTCAACTTTATTATAACTATAATATCTTCCACACCTCCGACCGTCTCACGGTTTTGATTATATGTTACTCTAGATCTCTTCATGAGCTTCGATTTGACTGGTTGTGGTGCTTCAATGGAATCCCGGATCAAAAGTTATGGTCATTTTAGTGATTTCGGGGTTTCTCGTGTTTTCTTATTTTTTCATTTCATTTCGCGGCCGTTTTACCGAAACCGCAGCTATTCCGCGGTGGTTTTTAAAAAAACCGCCGCTAATCATGGAATAAAATTAAAAAAATAAATAAACAAAGAAAAAAAATAATTTTTTTTTCTGTTTAGCGGCGGTTTTTTTGCGGTGGATTTAAAAACCGCCGTGAAAAAACCACCGTTAAACGGTGGTTTTCTCATAGTGGAATAAGTGACATATGTCGCTTGCCTTTGGTAAGCATGAATGCGAGACAAAAAACAGTGTCACCGTACTCGAATAGAAGGATGTGCACGCCCTGGTGAAAGTATCAGAAACAGAAATGGTGAACCTGACGTGAATCTATTCTCCTCCAATAGAGAGTAGACCAAATATGTTGGAAAAAATTGAGGTATCACCCCATATGAATCCCATCTCTTTCATATGTGAGAGGATGAGTACCATTGGGTGTGTGAATGCTATGGTCTATCGGCTCATCACTAACCCCACTGCCTCAAGAGGTGGCGTAGGTGGCATCTGCCACCTGACTCCATCGGCTCCTCGCCGACCCCACTGCCTTAAGAGGCCATGCGGGTGGCATCTACCACCCGACTCCATTGGATCCTTGCCGACCCCCTCGCCTTAATAGGCCACGCAGGTGGCATCCACCACCTGACTCCATCGGCTACTTTTCAACCCCGCGGCCTAAAGAGGCCATGTAGGGGGCACTCCTCCCCAGACTCCATTGGCTCCTCGCCGACCCCACCGCCATAAGAGGATATGCAGGTGGCATACGCCACCTGACTCCATTGGCTCCTCACTTACCCCACCACCTCAAGAGGCCACATAGGTGGCATCAGCCACTCAACTCCATCGGCTCCTCGCTGACTCCACCACCTAAAGAGGGCACACAAGGGGAATCCACCCCCAACACCTTTGGCTCCTCACCGACTTCGCCGCCTGATGAGGCCCCGCATGGGGAATCCACCCACAACTCCATCGGCTCCACACCAACCCTACCGCCTCAAGAGGATGCGCAGGTGGAATCCACCACCCAACTCCATTGGCTCCTCACCGACCCCCCCCCCCCCCCGCCTCAAGGGGCTGCACAGGTGGTATCCACTACCCGACTCCATCATCTACTCATTGACCCCACCGCCTTAAGAGGCCATGTAGGTGGCATCCGCCACCCGACTCCATATGCTCCTCGCTAACACCACCACCTAAAGAGGTCACGCAGGTGGAATCCACCACTCGACGCCATTGGATCCTCACTGACTCCACTGCCCTAAGAGGCCGCACAGGGGGCATCCACCCCCAAGTCCTTCAGCTCCTCGTCAACTCCGCCGCCAGAAGAAGCCACGCAAGGGAATTTCACCCCCAACTCCATCGGATCCTCTCCGACCCTACCACCTCAAGAGGCTGCGCAGGTGGCATTCTCCACCCGACTCCATCGACTCCTCGTTGACCCCGCCACCTCAAGAGGCCACACATGTGGCATCCGCCACCCGACTCCATGGAATCCTCGCCAACCCTACCCCCTCAAGAGGCCACATAGAGGGGAATCCACCCCGGAGTCCTTCAACTCCACACCACCACCACCGCCTTAAGAGGCTGCGTAGGGGGAAATCCACCACCGACTCCTACAACCCCACACCGACGCCGCCTCCATAAGAGGCCGCGTAGGGGAAATTCACCCCCTACTTCTACAGATCCTCACCGACGCCGCTTCTTGAAGAGGCCGCATAGGGGGAATTCAAACCCCAACTCTTTCGTCTCCTTACTGACTCTGCTACTTGGAGAGGCCGCATAGAGGGCATCCACCCCAAATTCTTAGACTCCTCACCAAATCCACCGACCTCATCAGCCGTCACTAACAGCCTTCACGAATTTCTTCCCTACCCTACTTCCATTCAGCACAAAGGTCCTCCCTGTCCCCGGAATCAACCATCATGGTAGTCCTCCCTATGCATCCACAATGTTTCCCTGCATTATGATCCGACGCACTCGGATTCCATGCCTTACGAGCTCCGTCAGCACCATCGTAATGACGCTCTAGGCTTCCATGCCTTATGGTCTCCGTCGCCCCCATTGTGACGATGATATAGGCTTCCATGCCTTCTGTGATCTATCGCCCCCATCGTGTCGATGCTCCAGGCTTGCATGCCTTTCGAGAGCTGTCTCCCTCCTCATGTCAACGCTCCAGGATTCCACTCCTTCCATGCTTTGTCTCCCCCATCATCACGACGCTCCATGCTTCCCTGCCTTCCGGGCTCCATCGCCCCCGTCGTCTTGGCACTCTAGGCTTCGATGTCTTCTGGGATCCCTCACCCCCATCATACCGACTCTCCAGGATTCCATGCCTTCCCGACTCCATCTCCCCCATCATACCGATGCTCTAATATTCCACACCTCTGGGGATCCATCATCCCATCGTACCCACGATCTTGGATTCATCGCCCCGCCAGACATAGGGAATGTGGTCATCCCTACCACCCTTGTGACACTCTATGTCACCCCACCTAAAACATTGCGTCAACCATAGAGGTCCTCCCCGTGGCATTGACACTATCTTGTGGAATGGCCACTATGAGGTAGCCCAACTCATGTATGAATAACGTCCATGCATACACTCGTGGAATTTTAGGGAAATCCCATTATATAGATTCACACCTCATCCCAAACTACCAAAATGGTGTAGATATAACCATCCCTCTACGAAAACAATCCTTGTGGTTTCATTTCCTAGTTGCATGATGTTAAACTGCATAACAACCACGTCCTAGTTGCATGAAATTAAACTGCATAATAACCATCATCTTGGTTACATGATGTTAAATTGTTAGACAACGTCTTGGTCACATGGTGAAAAACTGTACAACATTTGTTTTCAAATCTATGTGACCCTAAACGCTATCCATCACTCGTCATAGCTACACGACGTTAAACTATGCACCAGGTCCGAACTCTCTGACCTTAAACTAAGAACCTTTGGTCAGAGAAATAAGACCTTAAACTATTTGAAACACTAGGGTCTGTTACACTGATTCTAGCTACGTCTTCCAACTGACATGCTCTGATGCATTGTAGTATAGAACCCAGAGTGTTGGACTCCAAATGAATGTAATCCCAATCCATCTCCACGCTTCGTAGAATAAATTTATTTGGATCCATGACTTCATTATTGTTTGAAGGGACCCCCTAATAGTACGAATGCTTGGTCTATGGATCACATATTGTCCTAAGACATCACCCCAAAAAACATTGGATTACATTTTGCGACAGGTCCCGTGTTTCGAACATGGTTAGTGGTCAACCATCGTTTTTCTATCCTCATTCCAAGTAACAAAATATGGATGTTATGTTTCGAACACGGTCAATAGATATCCTCCATCATTACACCAACATCATTGTGATCCAGATATAGAATGGTATGATTCACACTTTATACACCTCTTTTCGTTTAGGTGGAACTCCAACACCCTTGGTGTTACCCTTCAATGAATCTTTGTGCATCGAATAAGTGGGACAGTGTGGTTGGGATATTTCTAGTACGACATCTACATTCCCCTTTCTCTATGATTCCATGTGTTAGAAAAATACCATCATTACTTATTGTTTTCCACAACGAGCATGAATCACGTGGGATTAGTAGTTTTTTAGGATGTGTACTGATATGGTTGATTGACACAGACATCTTTGTCCTACATGACGTTAAACTGCATCATCGTCCCGCATGATGTTAAACTATATCATCATCTTGTAAGACGTTAAACCATTCATCTTCATCCGTCATGACGTTAAACTACTCATTATCGTCATGCATGACGTTAAACTACATCATCATCCTACATGATGTTAAACTATTAATCTTCATCTGTCATGACGTTAAACTACTAATTATCATTCTTCATTACTTTAAACTGCATCATCGTCCTGCATGACGTTAAACTGTTCATCTTCATCCTGCATGATGTTAAACTGCATCATCGTCCTACGTGATGTTAAACTGCATCAACGTCCTGCAAGATGTTAAACTATTCATCTTTATCCCGCATGATATTAAACTACTCATTATCATTCTGCATGACATTAAACTGTTCATCTACATCCTCCGTGATGTTAAAATGCTCATTATTGTCCTGCATGACTTTAAACTGCATCATCGTCCAGCATGATGTTAAACTATTCATCTTCATCTGTCATGACGTTAAACTAGTCATTATCGTCCTGCATGACATTAAATTGAATCATCGTCCGACATGACATTAAACTGCATCATTTTCCTACATGACATTAAACTGTTCATCTTCATCTGTCATGACGTTAAACTACTCATTATCATCCTTCAAGACTTTAAACTGCTCATTATCACCCTGCATGATGTTAAACTACATCATCGTCCATCATGATGTTAAACTAATCATTATCATCCCGCATGGAAATAAACTGCAAAACATTCTGAGCTCTATGACCTTAAACTAAAATCATAACCGTTCATATCACACGATGTTAAATTGTGTGATCTGTCTAAACTGAAGGACGTAAAACCACCCAGCACTAGTCCCACATGACCCTGTATAGCATTACGGTTCTGTATGGACTTAAACTATAGGGTCCCACATGACCATAAACTGTATGGTCCTACACAAATTTAAACCGGTCGGTCCCGCATGACCCTAAACTGCATGGCGGTCCTGCATGACCTTAAACTGTACGGTCCTACATGAAATTAAATTGTGCATCATCCTTTATGACGTTATAATGCATCATAGGAACTTTGTATGGCTTGATTCCCATTCCCATGGGATACATAGGAATTCTCAGATGCCTCATCATCTTCCTATCCCCAGCTTCTTCTTTGACTATACCCTCCTGGGCATAGTTCTTTTGGGAGATCCCACATGGCATCGTGTAGGCTTATTTGGCCCCACCCATGATAAGGTTACAATGATTGCACCATGTTCCCTTTTTCGTTCTTCTAATCCTCCCATATCCTCACTATAGGATGCTAAACTGCCAGGCCTCTTAAGGACTATGTGTGGCTTGATTCTCATCCTAATGGGATACATAGGAACACCCAGACATTTCATCCGTAGGCCTAGCCCCAAACTTCTGGACCAACCATTGGGATGAAACACATGGTGTGGTGTTTTGTTTTTCCCTCATTCACGTCAATCTCATCATGACCGTACCATGTATCCCTCTCTCCTAAAGATATCCATCTCTTCTTTTCTCTAAATTTATTTGAGATTTCATAGGTTCATTCATGCTCCAAATACCCCAAAATTTGGGTTCCCATTATCTTTCACATTCAAAAGGGTCCCCAAATGGCATGGATGCATGGACCAAGGGATATCCTACCATTTTGGGCTAACACCCTTAAGGGTTTTAGAAAACAAATATATACAAGTCCTGCATTGAAAATATGGTTAGCGATCGATGCTCATTTTTTGTTCCCATTTCTCGTCACACGATATAGATGTTATGTTTAAAATCCTGTCAAAAACTATCATTTTTCATTGTAACCACCCCCATAGGTCCCACACATGTAGTGTAGTGGTTCATTCTTTCCTGCCATCTCTACAGGTCTCAGTTTTCTTTGACCCAGAGTGTGATTCCAGCTGTCGGACCCTTATGTGATGGGGAGAGCCTAAGGTCCTTTAACCCCTTAGTCCCCCTAGCTCGAGTTATCATTTAGGATTGTGTGGTATGGTATGGACTCACATACTCATTCACATCGAGCTATTTTTCCATTCCAAACATATCCCATTGAGGCATCCATCCCTTCATTTATCGTCCGTCCCATGAGCATAGTCCCTTCAATGCTTCATGAGTCCCATGATTTGGACTTACATCACATTCTATATCTAAAAGGACCCATATATGGCATAGATACTAGGCCCAAGGGCTCTCCTACCATTACGGGCAAACTTCCTTGAGGATTGCCGGTGGAAAATTGATACAATTCCCATGTTGTGAATATGGTCAATGATCGAAACTCAATTATTTGACCCTAAATCTAGTCACACAAGGGTGGATACTGTGTTGCAAACCTAGCCAAAAGTTTTCCTCTATCATCATTTTCTCTTTGCGGTCTTCCATAAGCATGATGATTCTCCCTCCCTTTCGCCTTCATATGACATTAAAATAGGCATATACGGCCCATGCACTATGACCCGAAACTAAGATCACATTCGTCCTCATTTCAAGACGTTAAAATACAATATGGCCATGAAATTCTGTCCATGTCCCAGGCTCAGGCCCCTTGGACTTTTCGGGCCCCTGGCCCAAGTTCTCACTTAGGGTTTTACGGTGTGGTGTAAGATTATGTCCTCATTCACGTCGGGTTTCTCGTCGTGCTGTACACATCCCCAGATGAGATACCTTATCCCTACCTTCATCCTCACTACAAGACATTAAACAGTAAGCTAGACATGAAATTATGTCCCTGGACTAGCCTCAAGCCCTTTGGACTTTTCGGGCCCTTGGCTCATGTTATCACTTAGGGTTGTACGGTGTGGTGAATGATTATTTCCTCATTCATGAAGGGTTACTCACTGTGCTGTACATGCCCATCATTGGGGTATCTTTCTATTATTATCATCATTATTTCCCCAGATATATGTGTGTCTTGATTCCCATCCTCATGGGATACGTAGGACTGCCCAAACATATGGTCTTTGGGTCCAACCACATCTCTTAGAAATATCCCTATCATTTTGGCCCATTGTCCCACGTTCTTCTAGAAGAGGAGTATATAGTGTGGTGAGGGATTATGTCCCCATTCATGTCAGGTTTATAACAACCACACCACATAACTCTCTCTATCTCTTGAGTGGACTTCACTCCCCTTCCCTGTTTTCATCTCTTTGAGTCAACTTCCCTTAAGTCAAGTCCCTCTTCCCTATTCGGTGATTAACCAATTGGACCATGAGTACTCTTTTCTAGAACCTAGAGTGTCAGATTCTATGTGGACATGATTATTCCCATTTTCAAGCTTTGTGTTCCTCTTCATTTGGGATTACATTATCTTTCACACCAGAAGGGACCCCCAAATGGCATGGATGCTAGGCCTAAGGGCTCTCTTAAATTTATAGGAAAACGTCCTCGAGGGTTTCAGACAACAAATATATACAAGTACCATGTTGAAAATATGGTCTGTGGTTGACCCTCATTTGTTATTCCCATTTCAGGCCATAAGATAAGGATGCTATGTTTTGAACACAATCAATATTTACCCCCATCGACATGCCTGCCCCTTTGAGCCTTAAATGTTGGTTATAGGATTCAAATTATTTTCCACCCCATCATGTACAAATGGAATTTTAACACTCCTGACACTATCCCTCAGTGCACATTTGCACGTTAGGAGGAAAAAAGCTAGGGTAAAGGCATCATTCGGGGCTCCACACTGACTTCCCTTTTGCGTGCGTTCACGGTATTTCAAAAACTTCTTCCACCCTTGTTTCCAAAACTGATTTTGAATCACGTGGGCTTAAGGATCCGGTTGAGGTCCACAATTTATTTGAAGGATTCCTCTTCTCCTTGGTCCGAGCTATAAGACCTTAAACTAAGATCTCTTTTAGAACTACGTACAACTTGATTCCCTTTCCCATGGGATATTTATAAACGCCCAAACATCTCATCTTTGGGTCCAGCTCAAGTTCCACTAGTTTATCTCTTATGCTATACCTTCTAGTCTCTAACACTTATAAGACTGCATGGCATGGTGCACGTGGGCTTATTCCCTCATTCACGTCAGGTTTTCAATAGCCGCACCACATACGAACCTTTCTAGGAGTTAGCCCCCCCGACTTCCTATCCCACATGACATTAAATTGTATTTTGTGTTTCACAATGTTAAAAGGAACCTCGAAGAACTATGTGTTTCTTGATTCCCATTCCCATGGGATACGTAGGAATACCTGGACATCTCGTCTTTGCGTCCAGCTCAACTAGGGGATAGCCTCTCCTGTATCGTATCCTCTAACCTTTTCTGGCCCCTCGTCTCGAGGTTTCGTTCTTGGAATCATGCACAATATGATGAGGACCTCATCCTCATTCACATCGGGTATTCTTTATCACGTCATGAACATTCCCTTTGGAACCTCATATCTCTCATTTCATGTCTGATCCGTATGACTTTAATCTACGATGCTTTTTCCCACATGAATTTAAACTATTACGTCTATACCACACAATGTTAAAATGCATGTTTGGTCCCCTCACAAGACCATAAACTATGACATTATCATCCTAGCCACATGAAAAAAATGGCACTGCAACATGATATCCTCACTTGAGGGGGCCTCATGTTTGGTATCTGTCACATGACGTACCATTTGTCAACTCCTTCATATGGCTTGATTCTTGTGGCGAATCTAGGAATTTATATTCAAAGTCCATCACTTCACAAAAAAAAAATCATTCATCCTAAAGGATAAACAAGATCTATCAAATACTGCTTCTTTTGGTGTAAGGGACAAACCTGCACGACCTCAGCATCCCTAGTACTGGTACTTTACCATGCCGCCCCAAGAACAATGTACGTCTTGATTCCCATTCTCATGGGATACGTAGGAATGCCCGTGCAATTTGCATCAAGCCCAGCCTAACTTTCGTTTCTGGTCCCTCGACCTAAAACATCCGCAATGAACACATGGTGATCTGGACTCCAAATCCCCATTCACGTCGGGTTACATAATTATGTCACCATGTGTCTCCCATGTTCCATACCACATATGGTCTGAGGTCTATGACCATAAACTAAGACCACTGCACGTCCTTGACGCCAGACATTAAACTACATGACATCTTCCATAACTACGTACAGCTTGATTCCCATACTCATGGGATATGTAGGAACACCAAGAAATATTGTCACTAGGTATACCCCTAGGAATCTAAGATCCCATTTCCCCTTATTTTGGCCCCTTGGGCCGAACTATTCTGGGAACATGTTGTGTGGTGAGTTCCTCCTGGGTTCTCATTCACGTCGGGTTTTTCAACAGTTGCACCATGTGCCTCCCTTGTCTTTTCCCAATCTGGAATGAGTTCTATGACCCTGAACTAAGATCTCCCTATAGGAACTACACAGTCCATTAAATCATGTCCCCCTTAATGGCCCATCTTAAGACCTTAAGTTGGAAGTGTGCATCCCCAGGACCCTCTTTTTCGGGAAGGTACATGACTCCCTCTGTCTGATATGTCTTATTGTCATATTTAGATGTGTCTTGACAAAGAGCCTGAAGTGTGGAATTTACATGGGGACATTCCTCTTGTTCCATGTCCATGCTTCGAGAGCCTGTTATTTGGATCCTCATACTCTTCCACATCTTAAGGGACCCCCTTTACGACCTAGTCTCATGCCTCATTGTCTTACCTACCGACTTGTGCCAACGTCCCTGAGGACCTAGGATGACATTTTAGATAGATCCTATGTTTCGAACATAGTCAGTAGTCGACCCTCATTTGTATGTCCCCATTTGAGGCTAAAACGATATGGATACTTTGTTTCGAACAAGGTCAATAGTTATCCCCTATAGTCATGCCACCATCATTGTGGTCAAGGTCTCGAGCATCATGATTCACATATTCCCACTTCCTTATGTCTAAGTGAAATTCCAACATACTCAGATTTACTACTTCGCACATATAGGTGTGTTATATAGGTCGGTCATCATAATTGGGATGTCTTTCACCTAGTGTCCCATCACACCGCCATGTGCCTCCCCGTGCTAGGAAAGTCCCATCACTACTCCTTGTTTCCCACATTGAGCAACACTCACGTGGGCTTAGTAGTTCTAATAGGATGTGTAATGGCACAACCATGCCACACATGCCTTTTCATCCCGCACAACATTAAACTGCACCCTCAGAACTACGTATGGCTTGATTCCCATCCTCATGCGATACGTAGGAATTCCCAGATTCTTTTTCTCAGGTGCACCATAATGTTTAATTTTGGTCCCTTTACCTAAATAACATCCTCCGAGGATATGTGGTGTGGTGAAAACTCCTTATGTCATCATTCACGACAGGTCTACAGCTACCTCACCACATGTTCCCTTCCTAAAATCATCCCTTTCAACCTTTGTCCTATCATATGATGTTAAACTACATGATCCCACATGTCCCAGACGTATGACACTAAACTATAGTTATACCCTGAACAAGTTCCTGATGCCCCATGTTAGTCATGGAATGAACTAGATCCCTTTCTAAAGAGAATTTCCCCTATCAATGTTGGAATCTAGCAATTCCATGATTAAGAACTACGTTTGGCTTGATTCTCATCTTCATGGGATACATAGCGACACCCAAGCATTCTGCCTTAGGCCCAACCCTAGGTTCATTAACCCACTTTTCCCTGATCACAGTCTAATATCTATGAACATAAACTAGTATCCTACAATCCATGTGCCTTGAATTTTAACTGTTAATCTTGGTCTAGGAAGTATGACATTTAAACTATGTGCACCATCCCCACAGTATGACATAAAACTATGTGTCATTCTAGGTCCTTACCAGAGTGGTCTTGTTTAGAAGTAGGTAAGATCTCTGATCAGAATGGTGCACCCAACTAATGTTTCTTCACCACGGTGGTGTAATTTCAAGAGTATTGACTCCATTCGAGAAACCCATCATGCCACTCTCCACGTTTTGCGTGCCCTTTATTCATAACCTCTTCCTCTTTCACGTCTCAAAGAACTCTCTAATAGTATGGATGCTCGGACTATGGCTCACCTACTATCCTGGGTCAATGTTTGGGAAGACTAATGGGTAGAATTTTGAGTTAGGACATGCGTTTTGAACATGGTCAATGGTCGGACCTCGTTTATTATCTCCATTTCAAGCTAACACAAAAAGGATATTGGTTTCAGACGCGATCAACAGTTATCCTTCATTATTACACCACCTCTATAATGTTCTTAATCTTGGGTAACGTGATTCACTCTTTCCAGTCCCTTATGTTCATATTAATTCTAACGCCCCTGGCGTTACCCCACTCGTGCACAAGAGCACACTGGGAAAACAGTAATTCGACTGTTCTGAGAGCATCATTCTCCAATAAGGCCTCCCTATTCCTCCCTAGAAATCTTGATCGACTGTTTAGAGAGCCCCATTCTTCAGCTGGAATCCCTATTTTAGGATGATCCCAATGGTGATTGATGTCCCATTCTGATAACCTCACACCTTCTACTATTTAGCAGCCTCGTACTGGTGAATGATATCATATTATCTCTTGTTTCCCACACCGATCATGGATCATGGAATCTTAGAGATATATTTGGCTATTTCCTCAATGAGATCGAGGTATAATGGACCCCAAGGCATGCATTTTCCACTGCCATTTCCTCAGAATGTGGTCTTCTTCACCCTCCTCAACCTCATTGGACCCCATTCTTTGGGGGGAATTTTTTGGAACATGAAAACACATCCCCAAAATATTCCAAATGCTTCCACAAATGATCCAATATTGTGTCCCATTTCGCAAGATTTGATTTGGTAGGTCATAGGGCCCGAACGAAGTTATGGATTAGGGGTTACATACATTTGATGTTGGGCTAGAAAAATGGTTCATGGAGCCCATTCACAAAGCTCCCTCCACTATCACGGAGCAAGGGAACTTGACCGGGGCCCCATGCTGATGCAAAGCTCCTCCTTCATGAATCTGTTGTGGAGCGAGGAGGTGGGATGCTCCACACACATCTTTGATGTTTACATAGCCTCCATGGAGCAAAGGAGGTAGGATGCTCCATAAAAACCTTTGAAGTTCGCAAAACCATCGCAGAGTGAGGTGGAGGTATGCTCCGTGAACCCCTTTGACATTCACAACCCATCGTAGAGCAAGCTATGTCTTCACGATGAGCTAGCTCTGCTACGCGGCGCCTCTTGCCTATATATTCACAGCTCACCCCCTTCATACAGAAGGTTACGCCGCCCCTTGCGCGGCTGATCAATCCCATTTTGTGGAGATCCCGAGCTCTATGAGTCCATGCTCCGTGAGAAAATTCCTTCGTGAAGATGCTCCATGATTCCATGCTCCGTGAGAAGCTTCCTTCGCGATGCTGCTCTGTGAGTCCATGCTCCGCAAGCATCTTCATTTGCAAAGCTCCTTCGTGAGTCCATGCTCTGCGAGAAGCTTCCTTCGCGAAGCTGCTCCGTGAGTCCATGCTCCGTTACCAACATCCTTTGCGAATCTGCTCCGTGAGTCCATCCTCCACGAGCAACTTCCTTCAGAAAGATGATCTATGAGGCCATCAGAAAGGTGCTTTATGATACCCCATGTTCCACAATCCCCTTTACGTCGTGAATGTACTTCACAAAGACCTATCCTTTGTGAGGCTCCTACCTTCGCGCCTACCGGTCCATATCACAGGGGCTATGCCCCCGCACCCCCACTCGGGGTCAGTGCTGGGCTGTGGTCTTCATCCTCTAGGCTGGTCCATTCATCACCTAAACATCCCCCCATGAAAAATGGAGAGTCACACAACAAACTTTTCAGGCTGGTACGTCGTCAATTTCCATTGCGCCCTTATGCACAACCACCTTCCATCTATGGGATACCCTGATTTGAGATACTCCTCCGCACACCATGAAATACCTTTACTCAGCATATTCCTCTTGTCCCATTTTCTATGTCTTAGGTTGAGAGTGTAGAGACTCGAAGCTTAACGTACAAGGACATTACATTACTTTTGCGGAATACTTAATACATAACAAAAACAGACACACAAGGACCGTAATAGTTTAATGTCTTTTTAAACATGGAACGTAATATTCTAATCATGGTGAAAGATCTTCAACATCTCCCATAAATATATTACCCTTTTTTTTCTTACCTAAAACCTTTATTTATATCATGGGGAAAAGAAAACATAAAAAGAGTGAGCTCAAATGCTCAGTAAGGGTAAGCATGGATAAAATAAAACATACCATATACATTTGAACTTAAAAACATGAACATAATGTTTAAAAATCAAAATCTTGAGAAATGACATAAAATATGGAAGTACGTAAGGCATAGATCATAAAGAAACATTAATAATGATAAAATAGCATTGGAATAAAACATGTAATTGTGGAAACCATTAAGCACATGATATGATTTCCATATTAGCCAAGGCATTTCTTCCAAGACCATCTTAGTGGACAATGTCCCTTTCTGAATCGAGTTCACTCCTCATTCCAGTTCTGTATTACTGAACCGGTTTAACTTGCCGTTCCAGCCATGTCTATCTCATGAGACATAAATCTTTACCCAATGCATTGGAGGGAGATATAGGTCCCACCCATCTCATAATGAAATCATTATTACTTGTGCCACAAAATAAACATACATCATTCATAATAACCCAATAAATAAAATGGGTTTCATAAACATCATCCCATCATCACATAATCCATATAAAAGAAATGGATATCATTTCATAATAAGAAAAGTGAAACCATGTAAATCATAGAGACATGATACTTGAAACATACACATATGAAATAATGTCATCTTAGATGGAAAATGGTTTTGATAAAGCACTTGAAATGAATTCTTGAGGAAAATATCCTTTCATCTTGAAAATCATTTTCTTTTCACAAAATGCCATTTAATTTTAAAAGAAAAGGATTTTGTTGAAAATAGTCATGAAATATTTTGGAGGAAGCTTCATGAAAATAAGGCTTTATAAAACCGAAAAAATCCTTTCATTCTGTATAAGATAAAAAAAACATTCTTCTCACACCTTTGTCGGAAAAGTCAAAAAGTACCTTGTAGGGTAAATAAAAGAAAGATTCCTTCCATACCATGGGTTAAAAGTCAAAATGGGTAAAAAGGAAATTAAACATACTTGAATACACTTTTGTAAAACATGGACATGGATGATAGCAATAACCCCAGTAAATACTTACGAATAAGCAATCTCGGATAAAAATGAGATTTGCACAATTATCCCTTAACTTAGGTCCGATATGCTTCATACGTATCCGAAGCTACTGTATATTGATTTAAATAATGTCATTGACTTATTATAGAATCATATTTATTGTTATGATATCATATATGTTTCACTTATGAGTTTATATTACCCGTTCTTTTGTAAATTCCATGTTAAAGCAACGTTTTGGGTAAAATCATTTCATTTATCGTATGTGTTTCGACTTGTCGTTCTTGATGTTATTACTTATATACTGATTTACATAATTCCAGAATGTAAAAAAAATAATTTATATATAATATATATTCATCATATACATATATATTATGGACCGATAAAAGGAATGAAACACACCGTTCATGGAGACGATAGGCCGTATGTACGCATGAACGCTGTTTTCATTTCCCATTTGAATTGAATGAAATTATGTAAATGAAATAAATAAATATATATATATACATAAATACAGTATCATTATTATGTCATATATTTCATTATTATTCATTATATATACTTTATAATCATTCACGAATGGTTAACATGGGGAGTGAATCTCATCGCGTCGTGGAGACGGTAGTCCGTACGTACGCACGAGCGATGATATCATTCTGAAGATCATGGAATTGTATTAAAGTGTATGTATAATATTAAAAAGTCAATATCACTTTACAATAATCATATATATTCATTACTTCCACCCTTATACCCATCCAAGTAAGGTGGTGGTGGAAAATAGATTACACCACGGCGTGGAGATAGTATTCCGTACGTACACACGCGTGGTGATTTCGTTTTCCGTTGGATGGATAGATGGTGAAATATGGTTGTCTCATACTTATAATAACAAATCAGTATATTATTGATACTAATGTTATTACTTCATAATGAAAAAACTAAAAAAGAATAAGTGGAAGAAGAAATAAAGTTGAAAGAATCGGTAATGGACATTACCTCTTCTTTGAAGCGCCTCTTTGAGACCTCCTCTTAGGGAACTAAAATTGTTCATTGAAGAAGACCAGGACCTCTAGGATGTTTATAGGAAAGTGTAGAAGCTAATTTTGCAGTGTTTGGACGAGCTTGAAGGCTCAATGTGGTGTGAGGAAGAGAGGGAGGAGGTGCCCTTTTATAAGGGAGGAGAGGGGCACCTTTGGAATTCTTAAAAATAGTAATTTATAATAAATCTAACCCCACTTAAAAACCTCCAAAAATGACTCATATCCGAATATTAGATGATATAGGGTTGTAATATCACCATAAAATAAAATTTAGAAATGTTATGAATTTATATTTAAACATTATCAACTTGATTTCTCCTTATTTAATCAATTTATTTTATTTGTGGTAATAACATTAAAAATTTTAAATTATAACAAATAATTACTTATTTGTTGTGAATTTTCCATAATTGGATAATTTATAAAATTTTATTCCATTTAAATTTAAATTTATAATTTGTAAATATTTTTGTGATTTTTAAACAATTTTATAATATATTATTTTTATAAAATAACAATAGTGTCAATTTTGACACTATTCATTTATATGTATTTAAATAAAATATATACAGAAGTTATGTTCGAAATAAAAGCTTTAATAGATTGATAAAAGGTCATATGTATCTATACAATTAGTGGAGCACATTAAATAGTTCATATATTATTTATTTTATTATTTTTAAAACCATTTATTTGGTTTATCTCTTAATAAAATAATTACTATATCATTTTTTGTATAATTATTTAATATACTTATTTGTTTCATAAAAATTAAAACTAAAATCCTAGGATGAAGATAAATCTATTACATTTCACAATAATACTTTTAATCGAATTTATCATCTTAAAATCACAATATTTAAATTGTTATATTTATTAAATTATGAAGGTGACAACTTTGGAATCATTTAAAATAAAAAAATATAAGTGTCATGATTGCTTTCATAAGACTGAAAATGGTCAAATATTCAACCATTGGATTATTATAGTTTAAATGTACATGAACAATAAGTTTTGGTTAGGGTTTTGTGCCTTTATGGTCATTATTAGTTTAATAAAAATTATATTCTTGATTTTTCACTAGATAAATAATTTCCGCATCACTATTGTGTCACAATTAATGATAATTATTTAATCCCAAAAAATTATAAATAAATTATAATGATGTAGAAAATGTTTTTAGCTTTCTGGAGACTACTAATGTTCTAAGTTTCATGAAGTTTATCACTAACGTAAAATTATTATACTTATAGTATTTAAGAGAGTGACATGTTGTCACTTTCTTTGGTTTTAATAATAATTAAATTATTTTCATGGAACAAAAGTCCATTAAATGAATATAATCTGACCCTTATGTGATGTGGGTCTACTTTTATTCATCCAATAGTATTTTTACATGTTTTAGGGTAATTTTATAATCTTATATTTACCCTTAATTACCTGATTTACGTTTAACTATGGTATATAAAATTTACCGTAATTACTATTCACAATGCCCAAAAATAAAAATTAGCTTATTAACATAATTTGGACCCACTGATTCCAAATATGGAATCTATTTTTCCAAATTTAATACAAAAAAGTTTCAGAAATTAAATTAAAATTAATCCTGTTGTCGATAGAAAACGGGTTTTTCTTTAAAACATTGCAAAAGATTGAATTGATTTAACCAACGAATTCAAGGTAAAATCAATGCTAATGATATACATTATATTAAATGGTAAAAATATATTCTATTTATACTTTAAGACCATTCAATATTATAATTTAACCACATAATTTATTACGATGAAAAAAGTTGTTTTTAATTAAAATATAGGGTGTTTTTAATATTCATTAAAATATGAAAGTTATCAGAATAATATGAAAAATTTATCCAAGGTAAAATTTTATATCCTAATTCCAAATAATAATTTTATTTTGTAAAATTTAACTTATAAACATGTCAAAAACTATATTTAAAGCGGGTGCGCCATTAAAAGGGGGCAAAACTGCATTTTTTGAAAAATACATATTTTACCCGAAAAATGTATTTTGTTCTTTTACCATGTTCTAGAAAATGTGTAAGATGGATAATAATGTTAAAAAATTTAAAATTTAGTTAATACTATTCATAACAGCTAGTTCATAACAATATTATAACAATATATTGTTGTTTAGTAAAACCCGGTATTGCGTACAACACATGCTATCAGGGAAGGTCGTGATTGCGTGTAATGCAAGCCAAGTCAGGGTTGTGTGTAGTGCAGGACTTTTTTGTTGTTGCATATAATAGAATCCAACCATATTTTATTTATACATTGAATATATATATATACACTCAATGTTGCGTAGAAAAACTTCTATCAAACGAACTTGAAATTGTGTGTAACACGAGCCAAGAATAGTGTTGCGTATACTGCAAGCTAATACGGTGTTGCGTATAGCACAAGATAAGCTTGGTGTATCGTACAATAGAAGATATGAATGAAATTAAAAATAATATATCTTATAAAATCTCGGGTTGTTACATTCTACCCCCCTTGAAACGAATTTCTCCCTCGAAATTCGTCGGGGTGATAAATGATTTACTATTCATAGAATCCCACATCGTAAAAAGAAATACCAAAACTAAACTTTAAAAACTAAAGTATGAAATATAACAGTTACCCAAATTAACTCATCACTGGGCTTCCATATAGGATAACATTGGTGAAAATATGGATATGGAAGAGAAATCTAACCATCATGTTCTGATAGATAGTGGTATAAAACATGGCTATGAAAAAGCCTACAATCCCAAAGTCATAAATTTGTGATGATCTAAGGTACCATATGATTCATCGGATATAAAGGCACCAGGACAACATTTTTGGTTCTCAAGATCATTTCCCTAAAGATGATGAAATTGTAATTAGAAGAAATACTTTCATGATTTTGGTATAGTCTCACCATTGGTCATTCTTTGGACAATTTCCACTTCATCTATTAAAGAAATGAAGTTGAATTTGTCATTCGTGATGGGTTAGCAGATCATGTGATAGAATGATGGGTCATTCCATCTGTCTCAAACAAAAGGTTAGAAAAGTTATCAAAAAAAAATACTTAAGTCCATCTATAGTGAGATTAATCATATATGGTTCCTAAAATGGACTTATACTTCATATATCATACTGTTTAATATAATAAAACTAGTTTCTACTAAACAGGGACTTCCTGTAGGCTAGTGGTAGGCGATAAAGGCCAGTCACACTTCGGTTGGGGGTTCGATTCCCACAGGCTTGTCCGACGCGATGGGTTGTCGCCCATCCTGCAGGTTTTCATTTTTCTAAAACTACATTACTATAACATCTCATCAATAATACCAAAAAAATGTTCCATCCTTAAACAATACTAACTTATGTACAACATAATTCATTCCAATCTTTAGGCTTATCTAAAATACTTCGGTCCAAGCTCATAGTATAAAGAAAATGATTACTTGAAATGTCATCAACCAAGCATGCGAATATCATCATTTATCCCCCATATATCATAAGATATATCTTGTTGGTCAAATTAAAAACATGTGATTACCTAAATCATGTATTCTCTTGAAGAATGAATACCCATTGAACCTTAGTGAAAGCATGAATGCATTTAAAAGTTAAAACTTTCCACAAACCAAAATCCTCAAAATTCTTTATACTCAAACCATGATATTACTTAGTTTTTATATCAATCATGAGCTAATGAATACTGTCAAACATTTCATTTTCTCCTTATCCCTTCATTATGCGCATATCATCTGCTTTCCAAAAATATTTGAATCACTTTTCATGGTTACCGGTACCTTAAAATTATTGAAAACCACAATAGACGAATACAAAAATATTCCAATACACAATAAAAGTACCTCAACAACATTATTCTTGAATACCAATATATAAACACTTCAATCCATCCTATTCAATGATTGTCCTGGAATAAGTCATTCCTTGATTTAGAAGTAACTTTTTAGGTTAGGGCATTGAGTTGGGTAATACCCATGTTCTCCACAAATAATACATTGAACTCCATAACAGTCTGTCACTCTATGACCCTTTTATCCACACAGATAACATCGGTCCCTCCATTTGAGGTATTCCTCAAGGTTCTTCTTCCCTTCTTTAGAAATCTCAATCTTCCTTTCTTTATGCTCCTCAACATGCGAACATGCATAATAGTCTATCTTCTTCTTCTTTGATGAATTAGGCATACCACTAAATTTCATCTTGTTAATCATATATCGCGATGACTGATTCGGCATAATCACAATATCTTTCTCTCTAGGCATTACAAAATTTTGTTGCTCATAGTCACCAATTTGACCATTGGATTCAATGTTAACCGAATTCCTTCTGGTTCCCCCCATTAACTAAAACAGAAAAATAATTCCATGAGAGGCAAAAATCATTCTAGAGAAAACAACATAGTAAAGGGGGAGTACCCTCAATATCTAACATCTTAGGTTAAATTCTAAGATTGTTAGCGCAATTTTAGGACTATAACCTATACGTATACTTAACCTTAGGGACATCCTTAGATACACCTTAGACATATCTCTAGGGATCTCACTAAAGTTCTCACATCCTAGTTTCCAAAGGTTGACTAAACCTTTCCTCTGATACCAACAGTAGAGACCCGAAGCTTAACATACATGGACATTACATTACTTTTGCGGAATACTTAATACATAAAAAAACCGACACACAAGGACCGTAATAGTTTAGTGTCTTTGGAAACTTGGAACGTAATCTTCCAATCGTGGTGAAAGATCTTCAACATCTCCCATAAAGATCTTCCCCTTTTTTTTCTTACCTAAAACCTTTCTTTATATCTTGGGGAAAAGAAAACATAAAAAGGGTGAGCTCAAATGCTCAGTAAGGGTAAGCATGGATAAAATAAAACATACCATATACATTTGAACTTAAAAACATGAACATAATGTTTAAACATCAAAAGCTTGAGCAATGACATAAAACATGGAAGTACGTAAGGAATAGATCATAAAGAAACATTAAGAATGATAAAATAACATGGGAATAAAACATGTAATTGTGGAAACCATTAAGCACACGATATGATTTCCATATTAGCCAAGGCATTGCTGCCAAGACCATCTTAGTGGACAAAGTCCCTTTCTGAATTGAGTTCACTCCTCATTCCAGTCCTGTATTACTGAACCGGTTTAACTTGTCGTTCCATCCATGTCTATTTCATGAGATATAAATCTTTACCCAATGAATTTGAGGGAGATATATTTCCCACCCATCTCATAATTAAATCATTCTTACTTGTGCCACAAAATAAACATACATCATTCATAATAACCCAATAAATAAAATGGGTTTCATAAACATCATCCCATCATCACATAATCCATATAAAAGAAATGGATATCATTTCATAATAAGAAAATTGAAACCATTTAAATCATAGAGACATGATACATGAAACATACACATATGAGATAATGTCATCTTAGATGGAAAATGGTTTTGATAAAGCACTTAAAATGAATTCTTGATGAAAATATCCTTTCATCTTGAAAATCATTTTCTTTTCACAAAATGCCATTTAATTTTAAAAGAAAAGGATTTTGTTGAAAATAGTAATGAAATATTTTGGAGGAATCTTCATGAAAATAAGGCTTTATAAAACCATAAAAATCTATTCATTCAGTATAAGTTAAAAAAACATTCTTCTCGTAGCTTTGTCAGAAAAGTCAAAAAGTACCTTGTAGGGTAAATAAAAGAAAGATTCCTTCCATACCCTGGGGTAAAAGTCAAAATGGGTAAAAGGGAAATTAAACTTACGTGAATAGACTTTTATAAAACATTGAGATGGATTATAGCAATTACCCCAGTAAATACTTACGAATAAGCAATCTCGGATAAAAATGAGATTTGCACAATTATCCCTTACCTTAGGTCTGATATGATTAGTACATATCCGAAGCTCCTGTATAATGATTTAAATAATGTAATTGAATTATTATAGAATCATATTTATTGTTATGATATCATATATGTTTCACTTATGACTTTATATTACCCGTTCTTTTGTAAATTCCATGTTAAAACAGCTTTTTGGGTAAAATCATTTCATTTATCGTATGTGTTTCGACTTGTCGTTCTTGATGTTATTACTTATATAATGATTTACATAATTCCAGAATGTAAAAAAAATTATTTATATATAATATATATTCATCATATACATATATATTATGGACCGATAAAAGGAATGAAATACAACGTTCATGGAGACGGTAGGCCGTACGTACGCATGAACGCTGTTTTCGTTTCCCTATTGAATTGAATGGAATTAAGTAAATGAAATTCATATATATATACATAAATAACGTATCATTATTATGTCATATATTTCATTATTATTCATTATATTTACTTTATAATCATTCATGAATGGTTAACATGGAGAGTGAATCTCATCGCGTCGTGGAGACGGTAGTTCGTACGTACGCACGAGCGATGATATCATTCCCAAGATCGTGGAATTGTATTAAAGTGTATGTATAATATTATAGAATCAATATCAATTTACAGTAATCATATATATTCATTACTTTCACCCTTATACCCATCCAAGTAAGTTCGTGGTGGAAAATAGATTACACCACGGCGTGGAGACGGTATTCCGTACGTACGCACGCGCGGTTATTTCATTTTCCGTCAGATGGATAGATGGTGAAATATGGTTTTTTCATAATTATAATAACATATCAGTATATTATTGATACCAATGTTATTACCTCATAATTAAAAAACTAAAAAAGAAGAAGTGGAAGAAGAAATAAAGTTGAAAGAATCGGTAATGGACATTACCTCTTCTTTGAAGCGCCTCTTTGAGACCTCCTCTTAGGGCACTAAAATTAGTCATTGAAGAAGACCAGGACCTCTAGGATGTTTATAGGGAAGTGGAGAAGCTAATTTGGAAGGTTTGTTTCTAGCTTGAAGGCTCAAAGTGGTGTGAGGAAGAGAGGGAGGAGGTGCCCTTTTATAAGGGAGGAGAGGGGCATCTTTGGAATTCTTAAAAATATTAAATTATAATAAATCTAAACCCACATAAAACCTCCAAAAATGACTCATATCCGAATATTAGATGAGATAGGGTTGTAATATAATCATCCAATAAAATTTATACATGTTAGGAATTTATTTTAAACATTATCAACTTGATTTATCCTTATATAATCAATTTAATTTAATTTGTGGTAATAACATTCAAAATTTTAAATTATAAAAAATAATTACTTATTTGTTGTGAATTGTCCATAATTGGATACTTTATAACATTTTATTCCATTTAAATTAAAATTTATAATTTTTAAATATTTTTGTGATTTTTAAACAATTTTATAATATATTAGTTTTATAAAATACCAATAGTGTCAATTTTGACACTATTCATTTATTTGTATTTAAATAAAATATATACAAAATATATGTTCAAACTAAAAGCTTTAATAGATTGATAAAAGGTAATATGTATCTAGAAAATTAGTGGAGAACATTAAATAGTTCATATATTATTTATTTTATTATTTTTAAAACCATTAATTTGGTTTATCTCTTAATAAAATAATTACTACATCATTTTTTGTATAATTATTTAATATACTTATTTTTTTCATAAAAATTAAAACTAAAATCCTATGATGAATATAAATCTATTACCTTTCACAATAATACTTTTAATCGAATTTATCATCTTAAAATCACAATATTTAAATTGTTATATTTATTAAATTATGAAGGTGACAACTTTGGCATCATTTAAAATAAAATAATATAAGTGTCATAATTGATTGTATAAGACTCAAAATGGTCAAATATTCGACCATTGGATGATTATAGTTTAAATTTACATGACCAATAAGTTTTGGTCAGGGTTTTGTGCCTTTTAGGGTCACTATTAGTTTAATAAAAACTATATTCTTGATTTTTCACTAGAAAAATAATTTCTACATCACTATTGTGTCACAATTAATGATAATTATTTAATCACAAAAAATTATAAATAAATTCTAATGATGTAGATAATGTTGTTAGAGTTCTGGAGACTATTAATGTTTGAAGTTTCAGGAAGTTTATCACTAACTTAAAATTATTATACTTATAGTCTTTAAGAGAGTGACATGTTGTCACTTTCTTTGGTTTTAATAATAATTAAATTATTTTCATTTACAAAAAGTCCATTAAATGAATCTAATCCGACCCTTATGTGATATGGGTCGACTTTTAGTCATCGAATAGGATTTTTCCAAGTGTTAGGGTAATTTTATAATCTTATATTTAACCTTAATTACCTGATTTACCTTTAACTATGGTAAATAAAATTTACCGTAGTTACTATTCACAATGCCCAAAAATAAAAAGTATCTTATTAACATAATTTGGACCCACTTATTCCAAATATGGAATCCATTTTTTAAAATTCAATACACAAAAGTTTCAGAAATTAAATTAAAATTAATCCCGTTGTCGAAAGAAAATGGGTTTTTCTTTAAAACATTGCAAAAGATTGAATCGATTTAACCGACGAATTCAAGGTAAAATCAATGCTAATGGCATACATTATATTAAATTGTAAAAATATATTCTATTTATACTTTAAAACCATTCAATATTATAATTTAACCGCATAATTTATTACGATGAAAAAAGTTGTTTTTAATTAAAATATAGCGTGTTTTTACTATTCATTAAAATATGAAAGTTATCAGAATAATATGAAAAATTTATCCAGGGTAAAATTTTATATCTCGATTTCAAAAAATAATTTTATTTTGTAAAATTGAACTTATAAAAATGTCAAAAACTATATTTAAAGTGGGTGCGCCATCAAAGGGCGGCAAAATTGCATTTTTTTGAAAAATACATATTTTACCCGAAAAATTTATTTTGTTCTTATACCATGTTCTAGAAAATGTGTAATATGAATAATAATGTTATAAAATTAAAAATTTAGTTAATACTATTCATAACGGCTAGTTCATAACAATATTATAATAATATATTGTTGTTTAGTAAAACCCGGTATTGCTTACAACACACGCTATCAGGGAAGGTCGTGATTGCGTGTAATGCAAGACAAGTCAGGGTTGCATGTAGTGAAGGACTCCTTTGTTGTTGCGTATAACAGAATCCAAACATATTTTATTTATACATTGAATATATATATATATATATATATATACACTCAATGTTTCGTAGAATAACTTCTATCAAATGAACTTGAAATTGTGTGTAACACAAGACAAGAATAGTGTTGCGTATAATGCAAGCTAATACGGTGTTGCGTATAGCGCTAGATAATCTTGGTGTATCGTACAACAGAAGATATGAATAAAATTAAAAATAATGTATCTTATAAAATCTCGGGTTGTTACAGAGAGTCTCATCATCAATCCCCCCACCAATTACCTTGAGTTGATCCATTCCTGAAGCAAGTCATTCGAACCCCATCACCTGACACCTATTTCTGGTTGAACCAGAAAGGGCCGCCCTTGCGTAAGTCCCAACCCCAACCATTGCTAGGCGCCTTATGCCTAAAAATACTATCTTTATGACTTTAAACTATAGTACACCTCATGTTCCAAACATAAGATTCCTCTTTCTCCAAACAAAAGATTCCTTATTCGCCAAGCATAAGATGCCAACAATCTTATCTAAATGACTATAAACTGTAGTACACCGTAAGTTCTAAAAATATGATACCTCTTACTCAAAACAATAGATTCCTTATGCTCCAAGAATAAGATTCCAATAGTCCAATCTATATGATTATACACTATAGTACACCCTATGTTCCAAACATAGGATGCCTCTTACTCTAAATGAGAGATGCGTTATGCTGCAAGCATAAGATGCCAAAAGTCCTATCTACATGAAAATAAACTATAGCATTCCATATTATTCAATAATAGGATGCCTCTTGTTCCAAATAAGATATGCCTTATGTGACAAGCATAAGATGCCTCATGCCATGATTGGAGTGGCATAATTTCAAGAGCATTGGAATCTGTTCAGACATTATATCACTCCACCTCACGCTTTGTGTGTCCTTCATTCATATCTTCATCCTCTTCCATGTCAGAAGGGACCCTGTAACGGCCTGGTCCCATGCCGCATTGGCTCAACTACCATCCTGAGCCAACGCCCTGGAAGACTTAGGATAACACTTTGAATCAGGTCCTATTTTTCAAACACGGTCAATAGTCGACCCTCATCTGTTTGTCCCCATTTTAGGATAATGTAATATGGATGTTGTGTTTCGAACATGGTCAATAGTTATCCTCCATTTTCACACCACCATCAACACATTCCGAATGTTGGGCATGTGATTCACACTTTTCATCTCCCTTTGTTTGGACTGATTCTAGTTCCTTTGGCGTTATCCTGCTTGTGCACTAGCACATAGGTGTAGGCCTCAATCATATGCCTCAACTCACCAGTGAGTTGGGATGCCCTCATGGCCATACATGAGGAATACATTGAGGGAAACTTCCTTGCGTTAGCCCCATTCACCATTTCCGCTCAATATCGTCACCTAGACAACTTCCTTGTATACGCCCCATCCTTTTCCGCTCCATAGAAACACACATGAAGCTTCCTTACGTAAGACCCATCCACCATTGCTTCTCCATAGTGGAACCTGGGAATCTTCATTATGTATGCTCCATCCATCCATTTCTACTCCATAGCAGCACACATGACGCTTCCTTAAGTAAGCCCGATCCACCATTGTCGGTCCATTGCGGCACCCAGGTAGCTTCCTTGCATAAGCCCCATCCACCATTGTCGCTCTATAGCGGCACCAGGGTAGCTCCCTTGAGTAAGCCCCATTCACCATTGCCGCTCCATAGCAGATCCCGGGCTGCTTTCTTACGTAAGCCCCATCCACCATTTACACTCCATAGAGGCACCCGAGCAACTTCCTTGCATAAGCCCTGTCCAACCATTGTCGCTTCATAGTGGCACACCATCGGCTTCCTTGCATAATCCCCATCCATAATTACCGCTCCATAGCGACACCCGGTCAGCTTCCTGGTGTAATCCCCAACCACCAATGCCGCTTCATAGTGGCACACAGGCTGCATCCATGCGTAATCCTCATCCACCATTACCGCTCCTTAGTAGCACATCAGCAGCTTCCTTGGATTAGCCCCATTCACCACCCTTCATGGACAAACCTTTGCACTATGATCGTCAGATCCTTTCCGCCTCTTGTTTCTCACACCGATCATGACTCAGATGGGTTTAGAGTAGTAAGCATTGACTATGGAATCCTATCTAGGTAGCCTAGAGTGTAAGTCCCAAATACTCATGAACTACGAGGACATTGATCCTTGTCTCCTAGACAGGGTATGTAGGAAGCCTCTCTGAGGTTTAAGCCCAACAACTATTAGTTCCGACCCCCTTCATGTCGGTTCCCACTCCCAAACTACATGGACTTTGATCCCTTCCAAGGCATGGTATGCAGGAAGACTCCCTGAGGCTCAAGTCCAACAATCATCAGGCATCCTTGAGTGTAAGCCCCGCAACCATCCCGAACTATGTGGACTTCGATCCATGTTTCCAAGACAGGGTACATAGGAAGCCTCTATGAGGTTCAACCACATCCAACGGTAAGCTGTTGTGACCTCATCCAGTGGTAATCCATTGTCAACCCCATCTACCGGAAAGCCGTTATGACCCCATCCAGTGGTAAGCCGTTGTGACCCAATTCGACGGTAAGCTGTTGAAGTCCCCAATCGACGGTAAGCCGTCTTCAGATGAACTACACAGAATTTGATTCCCTACCACGGGGATACGTAGGATGTCTCCATGAAGTTGAATCCCATTAATCATGTCTCAACCTAATTTATCCCCTAATCCCATGTGTTATAGGAAGATCATTCTCCAACTTGGAGGTTCTATTTCCACCAGATCCCATCCATGTGTCCATTTTCATGGGTCACCTCCTCAGGTGTCCCATCGTCCCACCAAACAACGAGGACTTTGATTACCTGCCATGGGGATGCATAGGAAGTATCTTCAAGGCTCAAGCCCAACATCACTATCGCCCTCACGTCGATTCCATCTCATTCCCCCTCAAATTCATTAATATCTCCATCATCCATTTTGATTCTTACCCAGGCCACCACATCCCGGTGAGATCATGCCATTCATCCCAGCGCCGCTCCTTGCGGCACCTGGGCAGAAAACCTTGCATAAGACCCATTCAATCCATAACCATCCACCCAAGAGTATCCCTCTTGATATGGGCCGCTTTCCATGCGTAATCCCCAGCATATATCCAGGTCATTGTTCTTTGTGTACACCCAGATTAATCACCTCTTCGAACTATGTGGGTTTTGATCCCTGTCATCTACACAGGGTATGTAGGAAGCCTCCATAAGGTTCAATCCTAGCCAATGGTAAACAATGGCAATTCCCCATTCTGGAGTGCACACTCCCTGACCCACCCTCACTGGTGTCCAGATTAGCCTTCATGGTGTGAGATCTTCCCTTTGTGGGGCACACCATCCTGGGTCTTCTCTTATTGAGGGCTCTGAATTATCTACCCGGTAAACACTCCTAGAGATCCCTCCTAGGGATCTACCATTATGATCCGTCTCTATGGGACGTTCTGAACACCCTCATTATGTCTCCACAAGATGTTATACTCATGACTTACATCGTGTTAAACATGAGATGTCGGAGAAAAACCTCGGAAGACACACCTTTGGTGTAATCATCTCCGCAATATGTTAAACTCACGACATACCCTCTGTTAAACATGGGAAACTGAGGAAAACCTCAGACACATGCCTCCAACATAAGATACCCCACAACTGACATGGGATGCCTCATGTTCTATCCCCTTGAGATGCCCTCTTATGAGGAAGAATACAGGTTCCCCAATTTGCATGCATCCATAGATGCCCTGACATGCCTGATGTTGTCATCTACTCCCACCGAAGGTTTCTACCATGCCAAGACCCCAGGGAATGTCCTGATTGAAGTAGTGTAATTAACCGGCATCCACAAAGATATGGAACTGGGAACGATATTCACGAACCACAACTTAATATTTAAGGGATACCCAAACTAGGTGACAGGTTTTGAGGAGGAATCCATGGAAGGAAGAACAAACATCCCGTCACCCCATTTCAATCAAGGAGAAAACTTCCCTGAATAAGTGATAGATGCCACTTTCCTTTGGATAGTGTGAATTCAGGGAAATAAACAGCATCGCCATCCTCAAACAGACAGATGTGTGTGCCCCGATGAAAGCGTTAGAAACAAATGCATAAATAATATTTTTTAAATGAAATTAATAATAAATATTTATTTACATATAGTTTAGATATTTGAAAATAGAATTTTATTTAAATTTTCATTTATTATATTGATTTATCGTATATAAATATATGAAAATATGCATACATTTAATTATAAATAAAACATGAAAATGTAAATTGATAAAACTTAAAACCCATAATATAAATTTGAAAGTAATACTTGGGAATAAATTCATTCTCTACCTGAAAAAGATAATAAGTCCCCACTAAATGAGGTTGAAATTACTTTTAATGTTAAAAAATTAGGATACATCGATTAAAAACTGGATATTGGGGTTATTATAGGCCTTTTCGGCCATGAAAAATTTGTTCTAGGGTTCCTCCATATAATTTGGGCATATATTTCTTCACATGGTTTGATTTGATATTTATTAGAGCTAAAATAGACACCCTGATCATAAGTTATGACTGTGAAAAGTTCAAGTCATGTTTTAAAATTATCTTAGACTGTTCATTATTTCATTTAATTTTTATGTCACGAAACATTTATTTAATGACTATTACTTCCTAATAATCAAAAAATTATTAATTAGTAATATTTTTAAATTATATTATAATCCATTTTTAATAAATATTTTATATATTATTTGTAAATGTGTATTTATCCTTACCTAATTCATATTTAAAAAATATATATTATATCTATATCAATATAAATATATTTATATATTAATATATTATTTTTAATGAAATATAAATTTTTTATAAAAAATACCATTTATTAGTATTGGAAAAAAAGCACTAATAAAAGGGGGATTTTCTTAGGGATAGTCAAAAAGTGCAGATAAATGGTGGGTCTTTATCATTCTTTTTTACTACCATTAATAATGTACCCCCATTAGCAATTGTTTTTTATTATAACTAATAAAGGGACCCATTTATCTATACTTTTTCATTAGTGATGATAGAGGTGAGGATTTATCAGTTCTATTTTAGTAGCCCAGATTTAGGGCCCCTATTTATTATTGATTTTTTAGTGGTGATAAAGGGCCCCTTTATCAATGATTTTTTTCACTGATAAATAGGGGCACTTTAATAGTTATTTTTGTAGTTCCGATAAAGGGGGTCTTTCCCTTTTGTTTTATCTAGAACTGATAAAGATGAGAACTAGATAAACCATGATTTTTAGTAGTGTCCAGATGGTTATATTGTGGAATGTTATCTTTTTAAAGAGTTCTTAACCTTCTGTTTGAGATATTTGGATTTTATAGAGATAAGATTCAGTGGAGTGGGACATGTTGATGGTAAGAAGAGTTAACTTTGGGATAATAATGAACATTCAATGTTTCTAACATTAGGTCTAGGTGTTAGAAAAATCTATTCATTATCATTAAAATATATTCATCTAAGAGAAGAACACATATATGTGGAACTCAATATTGATATTATTGAACCCTATATTGAATAATTAAGGACACAAATGAAAATACATCTTAGGATTTGAATGTGGAATGAGATAAAGATAAAAAAAATTTTCCCCAAATAATTTTTGATTGGTTTTTATGTTATGTAAGTTCTTAATCTAATACATATAATGAATATGTTGAAAATTACATAAATTATGAGGTAATTTTTTTATATTAACTTATATAGGTAATTAATTTTGATAATAGAGCTAAATTATATGAAGATTGTAATTTTTTATCATGAGGTCCATTGAAGCATGCTAGGAGACTAAATTATTAAAATATTGATGGTTTCAATTTTCATATTATTGATCTTGAGGATATTTTGAAAACCTAAAATGACGGTATATTCGTAGTTCATGTTCAAGTTGACTATGTAAATTTGGTTAATATTATCAAGCTAAATTATCATGGGAAATATCCAGGTCACCAGCAATGAACTTTTACATGATTTTTGGATAGATCACAATAACTATGTTCACAGGCATGCAAGGTTTCATGAATCCACTACAATTAGAAGTATTTTTGTGGCCATCCAAAATGCTAATTCACTGATTAATGAGAATTGAAATACTTTAGTCATGGAGTTTATGATTATCAGGAACTTAAAGGTTGCAGGTTACTATCCCAAGCCAAGGGGTATGATGGAGGTGATTTGGACTACTCCCTTCATTGGATGGTTAAAATGCAACATGGATGGGGCTTCCAAAAAAAACCCGGGACCCTCAGGTTTCAGGGTTATTTTCAGGGATCATTATGGGGAGGTTGTGATGTGTAGTTATGGTCCTTGTGGGCATGCTATAGAATTGGAAGATGAAATGATGGCACTCATAAGCACGGTGTACATCTCTTACCGACGACACTGGAAGAACATTTGGTTTGAATGTGACTCAGCCATGGTGGTTCATGTAATAAGGATGGGTCAAATAAGACTATCATGGAAACTAGTTGGTAAGTGGATAAATTGTATTGACAAGATCTCCTCTCTAAACTACTTTATCACACACACCTTCTGGGAGGCGAATCACAATACAGATGGACTTGCAAACAAAGGGGTGTTGGAAGCAGGGAGCATACACAACAACACTATTCCTAAAGAAATGGATCCTCTTCTTACTAGAGACAAATGTAAAATGCCTTTATTCTAACTTGTGTAATGTTTTAAATTTCTCAATTTAGGAGCCTCCATGCTCATTTTTCTCAAAAAAAAAACAGGGGTATAAGGAAAAATTAATTATAATTTACTTATATTAATTTCTATTGGTTGATCAATACTATTGTGAAGGAAAAATATGATCCATATATTATATATTAT
The DNA here is from genome assembly GCA_963277665.1 of Viscum album. Classification (NCBI taxonomy): domain Eukaryota; kingdom Viridiplantae; phylum Streptophyta; class Magnoliopsida; order Santalales; family Viscaceae; genus Viscum; species Viscum album. Next base: position 46,090,621 of record OY728143.1, on the reverse strand, counting down.
ACAGAAGAAATGGTATATTATATTCATAATATAGTAAATTATGGGTGGAGTATTTTTTTCTACATGATACCAAGATACATGTATGATATCAGTGATGAAGGTGGAGTAATTTTTATTAGTCTACCGAATAAATAAACTGTCTGAATTGTCAATACCTGATTGTATTAAAAATTTCATTTTTATGGGATAGTGAAGAATAAGAAGAACCACAATGATAAGAAAAAGAAATAATATTAAAAATGGAACTTGATATAAGATTATCCATGATGAAATAGAATTTTTAAGTTATTTTTTATATTAATAAGTGAAATTATTTTTTTTTATTAATAAAATCAAGGACAATTTTTTATATTAATAATCAAATGGAATTTTTTTCTAGGTATATTACACCGAAAGAGGTTTAGTACCATTACCTATAGTACATCACATAGTTATCACTATCCTTCAATGAAAAATGGTATAATCCATCACATAGCTTGATGTTTTTTGATACCATTTCATATTATCCTAATAATATTTCATCCAAAGATATGAATTATAATAATGATATCAAGGAATCAGACATCACACAAAATAATTTGTAAATTCTACAAATGTCCACCTATATTTTTCATTTTAGTAGTTATTTTTTTAGTATCTTTTCTAAGTCAAATGAATTTAAATATTTCTTTAGTATCACTTATAAAAATATTCTTTCAATTCTTTGAATAATCTATATAGTAATATTGTGAAAATTATTCTAATTCTGTAGTATAAACAATTGTTGTGTCAAATCAAGTGGTACATGAGCTAGTGGTTCAAAATGAAATTACTTATCTGAATCACCGTTTTGTTTTTTATAAGTTTCATTAATTTTTATATCAACCTATTTCTTCTCATTAATATTATTATTTTTATGAGGCTATAAAATTGTAATAAGTTTTGCAAATGATTTATAGTTTTTAGAGAAGCTAATGAGTTGATTTTTATACATCCAATAATGTATAACAAAATGATTTCAATGAATAAGTTGTTTATTATGAGAAGTGTGTTTAGTTATAAGATAATTTAAGGAATTTTGGTCATTGATTATTTAAATTAATTAATTATAATCAAATGTTAGTTTGGGTATGTAAATGTTAATTTTTTTAATTGAGTTTGGTAGTTAATCTAATTATCATCATGTCTATAACAATTACTTGATATAGTTACTATAAAAACCCAATTCCTTTACACATATTATTACATGATTAAAATAATAATTAAACCTCAAATAAAACCATGGATCATAAAGAATAGTGTTTTCAAATGTTTAGGTGTATATATAAACATCATAACACCAAAATAATACAAATTTTATTTAATCATCATAATGAGATCCTAAATCTCTTTTAACCCTTATATATATTGGATATCCAGGGAAATACATAAAATAGGGGATGAGTGAAAAATACTAGTAAAGGAATAAGCATAGGAATAAAATATATCACATGTGTTAGAAGGCATAACATGATGACATAAAAGGCATGAAACATGAACCAACATAAGGAATAATAACATGTATAACATGGGAACATAAAATAAGAACATAATATGAATGTGGAAACATCATATAACATGACATAAACATGATTAAAGGCTAACTTCCATGACTATATCACATGGTGGACAAAGTCCTATTTACGAATCAGGTTCACTCCCTGTCCCAAAATGACGTCTAACGAGACTAAAAATTACCCAATGCATTGGATAGCTTTCTAGGGGTAACTATCATAATATATTCATGAATATGTTCCCCACATGACTAATTATACATAAATAATAAAAAAAACACAATGGTTTTCCATGAAAATAATTGGGTATCATAATCAAGTCAAAAGGCATAACACAAGGGGATATAAAAATAGTGTCCATAAATGAATGGTTTTAATTCACACATGGACGTTAATATGGTATAATAATCATAGATCATATTCAGTGATGTAAAAATGATTTGAAACATGTAAAAAGAATGTTTAAGAAACTTTATAGATAAAACATTTTAGTGTGATTTATAGAAACTATAAAGGGTATTTAAAGGGGAAATGGAATAATATCTTATATAAAACCATAATTGAACCAAGATAGTATTTCATGATAAAATGAGTGACTTTATAAACATAGTGGTGGATTGAAAAATATTATTGAGTGCACTTGAAAATGGTTAAGAATTGAGCTCATTCCCTTTAATTGGGCATGCTTATCAAGAAAAATTGAGAAGAGAACCTTTTTAAAACAACTATTTCCCCATAACAAAAGGATGATATGATCCGGATAAATAATTTTGGAACCGATGAACATAATTTAAAATATTTACATAAAAATAAAAAATAATTATGTTGGAGTAAATATTTAGAAGCATAAGTCGGAAAAAATAATGAAGGTTCGGGTAGAAACCCTTACCTTATGTCCGAAAGTTTTCTACATTTGATCTTAATGTCATGGATAATAAAATTAAATCCATTAATTAATTAATTAATAAAATTTTATATATGTATTGTATTTATTATAATTTTATTATGTTAATTGATTAAACTTTTTATGAGTTATAAGATACAATTTCATCATTTGGGAGAGTTCCCTTCCTTGGTTCTCTCATGATCGGTTACTTGTAGACATGTATGGAAAATAATGTAAAATGAGAATGCTTGTGAATAATTGAATTTATGTTATCTTAATGAAAATAAATATTATTAAATTTTATACAATTCATTTGTTAATTTGTGGTGAGGATGAATCATTAGATAAGATGTTAGTGATAATCATTTAGATTATTTTTTGAAGTTGTTTTGATCATCACAAACTAGTTTTATTTTATTAATAAATATTATGTTTATAAAATGGATTTAGAATATTACATAGGATGTAATAAAAATATTATAATCTATTTATCCACAAAAATGGTTTTATGATCATTCTTGAAGTAGGGAATTGAAATTGAAATTTTTTTTGTTGAATGTGATTAATTAAGACATCACAAAATATGTTTTCATTAATAGTACAAAAGAATATGAGAATGAAATGATGATGGAATATTTCATTAGAATAATAAAATTCCATTTTTTATATGGTATAGGATTTATCATACTGTTTGGATGAAGGGAGGTGAGGAGAGAATAATAAAATAAAATAACTTGGAATTAAATTAAATTAAAGAAAAAATATTTTACCTCTTGAATCCATCTACTTGAGAACCTCCTTAAGGGGGTTGGTTTTTGTTTTATGTTTAGAAAAAAAGGATTCTAGACATGGGGGAGGGTCTTGGAATGATATTTGAGCAGAATTTGGAAAAGTTTTAAAGCTTGATAGGTGTGAGTTGAAGATGTGGTGAGAGTGGAATTTATAAGGGAGGAGATGGGTGATTTCAGATTATTTTTCCCTTATTTTATTGTTTATATCAAGAAAAAAATAGTAAGGATTATTGTAAAAAAATAAATTAATTATTTAATGTTATTTCATACCACTGGCCACTTACATCATCCATGTCACAATCATTACTCTAAAATTTGTTTATTTACTTATTCTGTAAATTAATGTATTTCACTCACTATTGGAAATAACATATACACCAATGGTTTGAAACTGTTGGAATATGCATCAAAACTGTTGGTATACTATATACCAATGGTTTTGCAAACTGTTGGATAGTAAACTATTGCAAAAGGCCTATACCAATGGTTATTGTCTAACTGTTGGTATATGGATCTGTAACCTTCAATATGCCATTGGTTTATAAATCGTTGGGATATATAGATTACATGTTGTTTACCAATGGTTTGAAACATTTTGTATATAGTATAACCAAAGGTTTTTTAAAACAGTTGGTAAAAATATTCTAGAAATACCCAATTCAAATGGTTTTGAACTGTTGGTATAGTGTTTTACAAATGGTTTATTCAAATGTTGGTAAAAATATTCTACAAATAAACTTTACCAACAGTTTAAAACTTTTGGTATAGTGTTTTTCCAAAAAAAATCACAACAACCATCCATTCCCTACACTTAATACACCTACAAACACAGCTACAAACGACACTTAAGATAGTACAATTTTCACTTAAAATAGAACAAAAAAAACTTGCAATATCACATAAGAAATAGTATACTATTCCAACCATGAAACTTACCATAACATAGGTTTTACCTTTTCAATATTGACAGGACAACCACTCTTCCAACTAAGCCATTTAAATTTTTTTTGGTGGAGACATATCATAATGGTGGGAGGACACTCAGATTTCAGAGATCCCATCATAGTCCGAGTTACATACACCATTAACATAATTAACACATAATATATAAGGTAATTACAGAAAGTATAAACATACTTCAAGTATAACCATACACGGTTAACACATAATTCATAAGTTAATTAAATACATAAAGAATTCAATTCAAAATTCAGGGGGTTGGGGGGGGGGTCAGGGGTGGCTATCCAAGGGGGGTAGGGCTGTCTAGGGGGGTGGGGGTGTCTAGGAGGATGGGGGTGTCTGGGGGGAGGGTGTCCATGTGGGTGTTGAGGTGGGGTGGGGTGGTGCCCGGGGGGGGGGGGTGTTCATGGGGGTGGGGTGGGGTGGTGTCCATGTGGGTTGGGTGGTGTCCAGGGGATTGGGGGGGATTTCTAGGGTTGGGTGGTGTCCAGGGGGTGGGGGGATCCAGGGGTTGGGGGTGTCCAAGGTTTGTGGGGTGGTGTCCACATGGGTGGGGGGATGTCCAGGGGTGGTGGGCTGTCTAGGGGGTGGGGATAGTCCACGGGGGTGGTGGGGCTGTCCAGGGGGTAGGGGGTGTCGCGGGGGTTGGGTAGGGATATCGATAGGGGGGCTGTTCCGGGGGTATGGGGTGTCCATGGGGGTGGGTGGGGGTATCTAAGGGGGTATAAGGTGTTTAGGGGGATTGGTGGGCTATCCACGTGGGGTAGAGGTTTCATGGGGGTGGGCGGGCTGTCCATGGGGTGGGGGGGGGGGGGGGGTGGGTGGGGGGGTGTGGGGGGGTGTGGGGGAGGGGTGTTCAGGGGGTGGGATAGCTATCCACGAGGATGTCCAGACTATATAGGGGGGTAAGAGGTGTCCAGGGAGTGGGATAACTGTCCACGGGGGGGTAGGGGTGTCCAGGGGGGAGGAGGGGGGGGGGTGTCCATGGGGGTGGGCGGGCTGTCCAAGGGGGTGGGCGGGCAGTCCATGGGGGTGGGCGGCCATTCCATGGGGATGGGGGTGGGGGTCTGTCAATGGGGGAGGTGGTGGCCAAGGGGGTGGGTGGGCTGTCTAGGGGTTGAGGGGCTGTCCACGGAAGTGGGTACGACTGTCCAGGGGGGAACATGCTGTCCAGGGGGCTGGGTAGGGCTGTCCAGGGGGTACCGGGTGTCCAAGGGGTTGGGCGGCCTATCCACGGGTGTGGGGGCTTTCCATAGGGGTGGTAGGGCTATCCAATGGGGTAGGGGGTGTCTAGGGGTGGTGGTGGGGGGGGGGGCTTTCCAGGGGGTACAGGGTGTCCAAGGGGGTAGGGGTGTCTAGGGGGTATGGGGAGTCCGAGGGGTGGGGGTGGGGGTGGGGGTGGGGGGGGGGGGTCCTGGTGGGGTATGAGGTGTCCAAGGGGTGGGGGTGCCTGGGGGGTGTCTGGGGGTGAGGGAGTGTCCAGGGGGGTGGAAGGCTGTGCATGGGGTTGGGGGGTGTCCAGTGGGGTAGGGGGTGTCCAGTGGGTGGAGGTTGTCCTGGGGGTATGGGGTGTCCAGGCGGGTGGGGGTGTCCGAGGGGATGTGGGGGGGCCAGGGGGTGGTTGGGATTGTCCAGTATGGGTGGGCATGCTGTCCACTAGGTTGGGGGGCTATCCAGTGGGTAGGGGGTGTCCAGGGGGGTGGGCGGGCGGTCCACGGGGGTAGTGGTGTTATCTAGGGGGTACGCGTTGTCACAAGGGGCGGGAAGGCTATCCATGGGAGTGGAGGGGCTATCCAGGGGGTAGGGGTGTCCAGGGGGGTGGGAGGGCTGTCTAAGGGGTGGGGGTGTGTGGGGGGGGGGGTGCTGTCCATAGGGGTAGCGGGGCTGTCCAGGGGGGTTTGGGGGGCTGTCCAAGGGTGGTGGGCCAGCTGTCCATGGGGGTGGGGGGGAGAGGAGGGGGGTTGTCCGGGGGGCTAAGGGGTTTCCAGGGGGAGGGGGTGTCTGGGGGGATGTGGGGAGGGGGTGTCCGGGGGTGGGGTGTGTCTAGGGGGGTGTCTACGGGGTTGGAGGGCTATCTTGGGGGTAGGGGTGGCGGGCTATCCACGGGGGTGGTAGGGCTGTCCAGGGGGTACGGAGTGTCCAGGGGGTGGGAAGGATATCCACGGGGGTAGCGGGGCTATCTAGTGGGGGAGGGGGTGTTCAGGGGGTGGGAGGGAATCCCACGATGGTGGTGGTGGTGGTGGGGTGGGTGTCTAGGGGGTACGAGGTGTCCAGGGGGTGGGGGTGTCTGGGTGGATGGGGGGTGTCCAGGGGTGGGGGGGGGGGGGAGTGTCCAGGGGGTGGTCGGACTGTCCATGGGGTTGGGGTACTATCCAGGGGGTTGGGCTGGCTGTCCACAGTGGTGGCGGGGTTTTCTAGGGGGTACGAGGTGTCCAGGGGGTGGGCGGGCTATCTATGAGGGTTGCGAGGCTATCTAGGGTGTATGGGGTGTCCCGGGGGTGGGAGTGCTGTCCACATGGGGTTTGACTGAGAGCTATGATATTTAATTAGTTTTTCATTCAAGTTATGAAAAACAAAGAATGGATGTTTAAGATTAGAATAGTTTTTTTAGTGAAAATCCAATTTGGTAGGATTGGTGACTTGATAACATGATGGTATCAAGTTTTCAATTGGGAAAATGTTTGGGCATTGGATTATAAAAGGCTCCCACAACCTTCAAATGATATATTCTTTGAAGAAAAATGTGTTTTGGGAGAATTAATTCATCCTATATAGTTGATTTCACTTTTAGATCACGTGATGCCATGCTCATCTAGATGACTAGACAAGAACGAAAACCAAAGAGGCCTCAGACGTATCCAAATCACTAGGAGTGATGACTTCCCATTGCTTTTGGGAAAACTATGGAAGTGATGAATTCCCACCTGCATAGCCCCCCAACCCCACCTCACCCCAGCAGACTCCCACTGCACATCCCCCCCTCCCATCCACCAATTCCACACCCCCCCCCCCACTTGAACCCCTCTCCCCCACCTGCACAGCCCCCCTCCCCCCTCCCCCTCCCCCACCTAAAAACCCCACCCCACCTCACCCCTCAACAGTATCCCACCTGCCCAGCACACCCCCACCTGTATACTCCCCTCCCCCACCCACTTGAATATCCCCCCACCTACACCCCAACTTGCACAACCCCCCTCCCCAACCCCCACCTGTACAACACCCTCCACCCACCCCCCACCTGTACATCCCCACCTCACCCCCAACATACTCCCACCCCTCCAGCCCACTCCCCCAACCTACACACTCCCCTCCCCCACCCACTTTCATAACACCCCCACCAACACCCCCCACTTAAACAACCCCACCTGCACAGCCCACCCCCCACCCCCCACTTGTACACCCCCACCTCACCCCAAACAGAATCCCCCACTACACACCCCCACCTTCACATCCCCCCTTCACCCACTGCACATCCCCCCACATGAACACCCCCACATGAACACCCCTCCCCCCCACACTCTGCTCCCCCACCCACTGCACCTCCCACCAACTCACCCCCTCACTTCAAATAAATTTGATTCACACATGACAGAAAACAAATCGAATTGAAATTTTTGGGTATATAATACCACAAAGACCTCGGTTTTAAGCCAAATCAAAACAGAAAATAAAAAAAAAGATGAAAAACATTAAACCTAAGGTATGGAATACCGATTTGAAGTGTATAACAAAACAACTTTGTGATTAAAGATGGATATGGCAGAATGATTTTTTAAGCGAGAGTGCTATTAGGTCTCGGCATTAGGCTTTCTATTTCATGGATGGGGGACTGGATCCACTGGAAATTTTGGGGAAAACTTTCCCAACAGTTTTAAAAAACCATTGGGAAAGGCAATCTTTACCAACAGTTTAAAAAAACCATTGGGAAAGCCTTCCTAAAATTAACATATCCCAACAGTTTTATCAAACCGTTGGGTAAAAGTCATCTAAAAACTCATATATACCAATGGTTTGAGAAACCCGCTGGGTAAAAGTCTGTCCACACCCATATTCCAATGGTTTATGAAAACCGTTGGAAAACTTCCGTTGGTATATCCTCCTATTACAGTAGTGACTATTCAACAGAAATCAACTTTTTTTGAAAAATATCAAAAAATCACCCTAACAATTTAAGATGTTTAAAATTAAAAAATGGATTCCATTTTATTAAAATATCTTTCTAAATATGATAAATTTAATTTTTAATTAAAATCATTATTTACTTGGAAGATGCCAATTTTAAAATTAAATCTGATTTTAGAACACTTTGAACAATTAATTAAGGTAACCTAAAATTATCTTATAATAATAATAAAACAAAATATTAATTTATAAATAAATTTTATGGTAATATTCTTTCTTTTAAAGCATTATGTTAAATATAAAATTCAAAATAAACACTTATTTTTTATAAAAATATCATCACATAATTAATAGTTTCTAAAACATTTATTTACTGATTATATGATTTAATAACATCATATTTTCATTTATAAGATAGATAAGTTCTATTTATACTTTCATAGGTGAGGTAACAATTATATTGACCGGTTTACTATTCATAAGAGTCACATTACTATTATAAAGGTAAAATTACTATACCATTGGTATATGTTTCTTAAATTAAATAAATACCTCTTATTTCATTTTTTTATTTATTTTAAAGTTTGAATTATTTTCTATATATGATTTTTATGTTATTTATACTATATAACGTAATTATAAGAAGGGGAATTTTATTGATAAAATTTTGCGTCATTACATTCTTCCTCCCTTATGAAATTTCTCTTGTGGAATTTTGTTTTACATTATAATTTGAAAGAAGGTGAGGGTACTTCTCCTACATCACTTACTCTAATTCCCATGTTGCCTCTTCGTACTTATGGTTCCACGATAATACTTGGACTAGGTGAGTAGTCTTATTGCGTAGAACATTAAATCTACGATCTAAGACTGATACTGGTTACTCCTTGTAAGAGAGATCATTTTACAACTATACCACCTCTGAATTATGTAAATGTGAGCAATTTGGTATGTACTAACCCAATAGAGATATATGGAATACATCATGAATTTGAGTCATGGTAGGTGTATGTTATTGTTGTTAGGCCATGACTCCAACATGATCAAGAATCTTGAAGAGGATGATGTACCAGGGACTTACCTTTCACTTATTACCAAATCTCACAAATATATTACATAGAGATATTCAGATGACTACCATATCTCCCACCATAAACTCTAAGTCCTGTCAATAATTTTTCTCATTATTATTCTATCAAATTTGGGTAGCCTTGATATAATACTGAATTGTTTTTAGCTCTTCCACCATTATTTTTCTTCAAAAATATCAGGTCATACCATCTTATGTTCACCGACTTCATCCCAGGACACCAGTGTTGTATATATTTTATAATAATGGGCTTTATATAGAGTCATTTGGATGCTCGAGTGGAAAATGTTATTGTAAGGGAACTCACCCAAAAGAATTATATTGGTCCCATACTCCATTAAATTCCATATAACTATCTCAAAATAAGTATTCGAGTGTTAGAATCATCCTCTCAGATAAGACCTTAGTTTTAGGATAATAGGCCGTATTGATGTTCACCTAAGTGTTTAAAGCATGTTGGCGGCTTTTCTCAAACATAGAGGTGAATCTTCGATCTTGATTGGATACAATCGATAATGGTACTCGATGAATCTTTTCCTCTTCTTTAATTTATTTCCATTAAATTTTAACTAGTGAGAATTTATCCCAAATTGCAATTAAGTAAAATTTCATTGTAAGATGATCCTTAAAAACCCATATATCACTATTTCCTCTTGATTTCTTTGGAAGCCCGATGACAAAGTTCATGGTGTTGCCTTCTAATTTTCATGATTGTATGGGTAATCGTTGCATCATTACAATAGAATTTTTTCTTCCAGCCTTCACTTACAAACATACTAGGAAACTTTTTTTATATTCAGTGATCTATTTCTACATATTATTCCACAAATAGTTCTCAGGGAGATCTCAAAACATCATTGTGCTCCCAAGTGAATAGGGATGATGGAGCAATGTGTTTCATCCAGAAGCTCATTCTTTATATCTGGATCGGATTACAAACAAAATCCTGACCAAAATCTATTGAATCCTTCCTCATCTATTTTTTAATTCTGAGATTTCCCATTTATGATAGCTTTTACCTTTTTCTAAATTTCGACCCCATTTATTTGAGCATCCATTATTTTATATATGAGTGATGGTTGTGCAACAATTTGAGAAAGAATTTGTGATGTTAATTCCTTAATGATTCCCATGTACATCCTTTCAAGGTATAAGAAGATATTATCATTTCAATTTATCAATATTGATAATGTTTTAAGATCCATTCTACATAGATCATCCACCACCTCATTTACTTTACCCGGATGGTGGTGGATTGAGTAGTCGTAATCTTTGATGATATCTAACCATCTTCATTGGAAAATATTTATCTTTTTATGTTTGAATATATATTTTATGATATTATGATCAATATATATTTCAAAATTATACTAATTGAGTTAATGATGACAAATTCTCAATGAAAAGATCACATATTCCAACTCCAGATCATGCATCCGATGGTTTTGCTCATGAATTTTCAACTTCCTTGAGGTTTAGAATATCAATTTATAATTTTATATCTGTACAAAACCTACAACATTATTTAAAGGATCAAAATACACTACAAAGAGTTCCCCAATTTTTTGAAGTGTGAGTATTGGTGCAGCGATAATCCTCTTCTTCAACTCTATGAATCATTCTTCACATTCCCTGGCCTAGATATAATCTACACCCTTCCGAGTCATCTTAGTTAGTGAATTTGGAAAACATGGGGTTCTCTTCCTAAATTATCATTAATACCATTATAGACCAAGGAAACTATAGATCTCTATTACAGATGTTTTCATGGGATACTCTTCGATTTCTTTTTTCTTGGAAGTGTCCACACATATCCTTCTGCTGGTCAATACATTCCCCATGAATGATACTTATTCTTTAAAAAACTCACATTTTATATACTTTGTATAAATTTTCTCTGTTTTCAAGGTATTTATCTTGGTATTCAAATTCTCCTCATGTTCCTCCTTGATCATATAGTATATTAGAATATTATTGACAAAGAAAACCACAAATATGTCAAGGTAGTTCCTAAAGACTCTATTCATTAATTTCATGAATATTACTTGAAAATTATTGAGTTAAAAGGGAATAACTATGAAATCATAGTTTCCATACCTTGTTCGAATGGCAGTGTTGGGAATATCTTCATTCCTCACCTTTAGAAGTGATATCCTGACTGAAGGTCCACCATTGAGAAAACCTCAACCTTACAAAATTGATCGAAAAAGTCATATATCCATGAAATGGGATACATATTATTTATCATTAATTTTTTAATCTCATGATAATCAATGAAAATGAACATTAATCTATTATTATTCTTGAAAAAGAGGAATGGAACACCCCATGGTGAAGCACTCAGGCATATAAAACCCCTGTTTATATTCTATTGAATCTTCTTCTTCAGTTCCTCCAACTAAATAGTTTCCATTATATAAGGTGTATTTGATATAGGAAAAGAATCCATGAGTAATTTCAAATACAAATTTAACCTATCGACCTAGATGAAGACCAGTCACTTCTTCTGAGAAAACCCCAGTGTAATCCCTCATGATGGGCATGTATTTAAGCATGATTCTATCATTTTTCTCAATAACTTACACAAGATATGCTTGATTATAAGGAAAAATTATCCACAATTGAGACAATTATTCTGATGGAGATTCATATTCATCTTTACACTTGTACAAAATTAGAAGATGATTTGGGATATGAAGAGTGATCTCCCTTTACTGAATGTTGATGTTGTCTTTATATATATATATATATATATATCTAATCGAGGCCCAATATAGAATCAAACACTAATAGAGGGAGGGTGAACATATTTTATTAGAAGTAAATTCCACAAAAATTAACTAGGGAGGATTTATTAACATTGGATTTAATAATTTCTCCATGCACTATTCTAATAAATAGAAAAACATCCAAGTTTTGTGGATAGGATTGGATAGATCTATTAAACCTACAAGATATGAAAGAATGTGAAGAACCAGAATCAAATTGTATGTTCTCTATTCTTGAATGAATAACCAGTATTCCTGTCACCAAATCATTTTCAAGTTCCACCTCAGTAGTAGTGATAACATATTCCCTTCCTAAAATCCTTTTAGGTTATTGTTATAGATTTCCAATAACAACCCTTGGTTTAGGGAAATGGGTCACATAATGAACATGTTATTTATATTTGAAACACTACACTATAGGATGAGTGTTGATCTGAAACTTCCTTTATTATTCCATATTAGTTGTATTCTTTATATCCATTCGATAGTTAATATTCATATTCCCCTCTCTTCTTTATCTGGAGAATCACTTGGTTCCCCTTAAGTAGTTTTCATGATTTTTCTTCCCACACTTTTCACATGTGGGATGTCAGGTCTTCTTTCTATCATGAGGTTTATCTCTTTCTATAACCATATTAAACTCCATTTTTTTTATTTATGGACTTGGGACCAAAAGACCATTGAGAGTATCTAATACTCATTTTAACCTTAAATAAAAAATAGAGAGTCTCTTTATAGTTGTTAAATTCTTGAATCTCAATTATTTTTATAGATTATACTTTAGTCTGCTAAAAAGGGATTTACCTTGCTTTATGTGTTCATAACAAAGCTAGTGGCATATCTTGCAAGACTTTTGAATTTTTATTCATACACCATGATAGAATCATCTTCATTTTTATTTAGTTTTAGGAGAAACCTTTTCATCTTAAGAAGGTAATTTTTGGGAAAATATTTTTTAGAAGATATTTTCTCGAAATCTTTCTATTCCATGGAATCAATTTAATAATTTTACATTGTGTTCTGGATCAGTTCATTATCCACCACTGATTAGAATCACCATCAAAATGATAAACTTCTAGAACCACATTATCTTCTTGTAAGGGCTTGAGGACATATAATATCTTCTCAGTGGTGCTAATCTATTGTTCTTTTAGGAAAGGATCAAAAGATCAACTTAACATGGGAGGAAATTTCCACACAAATGATTCAACCACAACATTCTCTTTCATTGGATAAAGAGGGTGCTCCTCATTATTCAAGTTATTTTTAACACATGATGAATCAAATCATGTACAATTATGAATTTTTGAGCACCCGTTCCCATCATATTTAGCATATCACTAGGGAAATCGCCACATTTCCTATCACATTTTTAGAAGTTCTTCTATTTCAATCCATTAACTATTAAAAACAAAGAACAATTATGGGGATTTAATACTTAACTAATAATCATATAAAAATAAAACGTTCATCTTATAAGGGTAAACATGTAAATGAAAAGTATATCCTAACTTGTGATACCCAGAGTTCGAATCTCAGTTATCCATCGTGATAGAATTATCACAAGGGTAATTACTAATGTGTTAAAGTCATAATCTCAAAAAATAACTAGATCTTATAAAAATACCAACTATTGAGACCTTAGCCTTTTACACATATTATTACATTATTAAAATATAATTAACCATAAAATAAAACCATGGATCCTAAATTTTAGTGTCTTTAGAAGATTATTTACATAATTATACATCATGAATCTAAAATAAAAAAACTATTATTTAATCCTCATATTGATCTCATAACTCTTTTTGAGACCTAATATTTTCATGGGATAACCTGGGGAATACATGAATACAGGGGATGAGATAAAAAATCCCAGTAATGGAATAATCATAGGAACAAAACAAAGCAAATCGGTTAGAAGGAATAACACGATGACATAAAAGTCATGGAAAATGAATAAAAATATGGAAGAATAACTTGTAAAACATTGTAATATATAATAATAACATCATAGGAATGTGGAAACCTCATATAAAATCACAAAAATAACGAGTCAAGGAGAACCTCAAGGACTTTATTACATGGTGGACAAAGTCCCATAAAGAATCAAGTTCACTCACTATCCCAACATGACGTCTCATGAGGAAACAAATTACCCAATTAATTGGAGTGCTATCTAGATGAACCCCTCATAAACTTTTTGTGAATACGTGTGTCACATGAATAATCATACATAAGTAATCCCACAAAAACATAAGGGTTACCCATGGAAAGAGTTGGGTATAATAATAATATAAAAATGAATAATAAAAGATAATATAATAATGCGGTACATAAAATAATGGATGTAAATAATAAGTGGAAATTAATAAAGGAAAATTGGCATAGATCATGGTAATAAATGTCATACTATAGCGAAAACATATAAATAGATTGTTTATGAAACATTAGAAATAAAATATTTTAGTGATGGTTAAAGAAAATGTTAATGATTTTTTATAGAGGAAAATGAATAATCTTTTATTTAAAAGTACAATTGAACCAATATATTATTTCAAGATAAAATAAGTGGTTTTATAAAAACAATGGTGAATTAAAATATATTTTGGAAGTGAACGTTAAAGAGGGTAAGAATTCGGGATATTCCCTTTAATAAGGCTTGCTTATCAGGAAGAATTGTGAAGGGAAAATTTTTAAAATATGAAATTTCCCCATAAAAGAAGGATGATATGATATAGATACATGATTTTGGAACATATAAATAAAATTAATAATAATTACATAAAAATAAATAATAATTATCGTGGGGTAAAAAGGGAGAAATAGTAACTTGAAAGAAAAAATAGAGGTTCAGGTACAAATCCTTACCTTATGTCTAAACATGTTCTACACTTGATTTTAATATCCTAGATAATCAAATTAAATACATTAATTAATTAATTCACAACCATTAATACATGTATTTGGTTTAGTATAATTTTATTAATTTAATTTATGCCCCTTTTGATGAGTTATAAGATACAATTTCCTCATTTGAAATCTTTTGTGTCCTTGGTTTTCATGATCAGTTACTTGTATACATATATGGAAAATCATTTAAAATGTGAATGGTTTTCCAGAATTGAAGTTATATAATGTGAATAAAAATAAATAATATTAAATGGTTATATAATTAATTTTCATTGTATTTGGGTGAGGATGAATCAATAGATATTACATTTGTGATAATTATTTGGATTATTTTGGTGGGTTTTTTGATCATCAAAATCTAGTGTGGTAATAATAATCAACATTATGTATTTAAAATGTCTCTATAAAATTAAATAGGATGTAATACATATATTATAATATATTTTAATCATAAAAATTATTTTATGAGTAGTATTTATGGAGGTAATTTAATTTGAAAACTTTTTCATCCTTGAATGTGATAAATTAACACATCACATATGATGTTTTCATTTTTAGTACAAAAGGATAGGGGAAATAAATTATGATTTATATTTAAATTATAATATTAAAACTATAGTATATATAAGGTAATGGTGTTATTACACCATTTGGATGAGGTAGGTGAGGAGAGAATAAGAAAATAAAAGAACTTGAAAATAAATTATTGAGAAGTTATAGGATTTTACCTCTTGAATCCTTCTTATTGAGAACCTCCTTAGGTGCATTGGTTTTGTTCTATTTTTTTTGACTCAAAACGATATTAGACCTGGGGGACGGGTTTGGGAATATATTTTTGTATAATTTGGAAAAGGATAAAATCATTATAGGTGCAAGTAGGAGAGGCGGTGATGTGTGGTATTTATATGAGAGGAGAGGTGTGTTTTCTCATTATGTTATTCATTAGTTTATTAATTTTCTCAAGACAAGAAATAGTTAAGATTATTACAACTAAATAAAAAAATTAGTGCATGTGAGTTATAAATAATTTACAATTACATCATACATGACTTAAAAATGACACAAAAATTCATTTATTTACTTATACTATAAATCACTACATTTCACTATTCATTAAAAATTCATCTATTTTAGAAAAATCTCAAAAATTAACACTTACTATTTATTGATTTCTATAATTCAATAATGGAATCCATTTTAGAAGAATAATTTTCTAAATATGAGAAATTTAATTTTAATTAAATTCGACATTTACTTGGAGAGTACCAATTTTATAATTATAACTGATTTCAAAACACCGTGAAAAGTTAATTAAGGTCTCATAAAATTATCTTATAATCACAATAAAACATAATTTTAATATATTAATACATTTTAGGGAAATAATTTATCTTTTTAAACATTATATTAATTACAAAATTGAAAAGAAACACTTATGGTTTATAAAAAAATATCAATACTTAATTAATAATTTCTAAAATATTTATTAACTTATTCTATGATATTTTTATATCATATATTCAATTATAAGATGGAAAATTTTTATTTATACATTCATAGATAAGGTTACTATTCTTTTTTTTGGATTAATATTCATAAGGGTAATATTAATATTCCAAAGGCCTAGTTACTATTCCATTGGTATAGAGTCGTTAACTTATGAAAATACATCTCATTTCATTCATTATTAATTTATAAAATTTTATTATGTTATTTATGAAATGTATATGTTATTTAAACTATATAACATAATTTTAATAATTGAATTTTCATTAATAAAATTTTGGGTCATTACAATTACTATAATAAGCATCTAATGTGGAAAGGTCAAGCTAGATTTTTCATATATTTGGGATCTAATCCTGAAGGAATATATTAGATTTAATGAATTTTATATGTTTAAAAAAGAATATATTTCATGAATGGTAGAGTTTGTAATACTAAACTGAGGCTATCATATGTTATGATGATACTTGTTTTCCATACCATATCTTGTTGGGTGTCTTAAAACTCATCCGAGGATATCATATGTTATAATAATTCTAGGCATGCACGTGGCTACCAATTATTCATTTAATTATCTTACCATTACTTAAGCTGAATTTATGTCAAATCATACATCATTCGAATTATATTTCATTTTTTATTTTTTGAATACACATATTTCTGATATCTGGTTAACTACTATAAATTTATGCATAAGAGGAAAGAAGTGGGGGAGGGGTGATGGGTTGTAGCATGATCATGTAATGGACATTGATGACAATACATTTTATTAAAGTATCCATGACTCATGTTTTTGTTGTCATTTTGTGAAACATGACATTTTATAAACTACGATGTAAGTTATTATAATATTATATATAATGGAATGTTTATTTAAGTAAGGCAGTTAAAGATTTTTATAATTTTATAATTACCTATTTTTTTGTATATTATATTTAAATATTGGGTTTGTTGGATCTAGTAGTAATTTAATTATCTATTTTAAAAACTGTATAACTAGAGGAGGTTTTAATGGAAAATATTTATTTATAGATGAAAAATAAGGAAACTTTTAATACATAGTGGAATATTTAAGTGCATATAAATATTTATTCTTTTGAAGAAATGATACGAATTTAGAAAACCACTGATAAATTTCACATAAAAAACTAATGTTAATTTGAAAAAACATGTACTAAAAGCTATGTTTATCAGTGGAATCAAAAACCATTGTTAAAAATAAAAAACCATCATTAAATAATTTTTAAAAAAATATTTAGTGGAATATTTTTAAACAAACAAATTTTTTTAGAGGTAGTTAAAACTATCACAGAATCTAAAAATAACCGCTACTATATAGTGTTTTTACTATAGTACTTATCACATTAACTTTGATTTTTCACTTTTAGAAGTTAGAGATCATTAATATTTTAATCAGTTCTTAACCTATTAAAAATTTAAAAAGGGATTAAGTAATATTATAATTGGATAAAGTTTTATAAAAATTAAAAGTCAAATTAAAAAAGAACTTTTCAATTTTTTCAAGAAAAACCATACTTCACAAAATATTGTTTCCCCAAAAATAGTATTTAAAAATAGAATATAGGACTTTTAAATGTATAATTTCTGAAATATTTATTCCCAAAAAATGTTTTAAAACAATATTTCAATGATTATTCATCAAAATAAAAAATATTCATTATTCTAATTTTATTATAAAATTATTCCTAGAATCATTTTATCTATTTGCCACTAAAACCATGAAATTTCATAAAGATATTAAATGATTAAAAATTTCTTCACAAAATAAACTATATCTATTAATTTTCAATTTAAATCACTTTTCAGTATTATAAATAAAATTATTTCCCCAAAATAGATGTGGAAAAACTAGTAAAAATATGGCCACCTCAAATTCCCCATAATTAAAGCGTTTTTTGATTATGTATTTGATTCAATAAACTCTGTGTAAGGAAATAGATCTCAATAATGAAAAACTTAATTTCAAGTAAATATTTAGTTTTTAAAATTATTCTCCACCATGGACCCTCTTAGGTAATAAAAAATATTTTCTTCTTTAAAAAGAATATCGTCAGATGAGAAGTTGGTATCATATTTTTCAATAGTGATTAAAATTGAATATTTTATAACGAATTAGAAAAATTTCAATTTTCATCCAATTAAACTTCCAAAATTCTATTTTTATCCATGTTAAAAGACTTATATAATTTAACAAAGAATAAATAGACACAATTGAATGGATTGGTAAGTTGAATAAGAAAAATGAATGAATAGTTAACCCATCCATCAGTTATAACTTAAAGAATAAAAATCTCAACCAGGATTGGGAGTTCCTTTCATATCCCATTTCAATGTAAATATTTTAATTTTATTTCCACAAAAAATGTTCATGTTCAATGAAAATTATAAATATTACTCATTAAATTTAACCAAAATAATATTTTCTTCAAGATATGAAAAAAATAAAGTACCTAATTAAATCCATGAAGACACAAAAAATGTTAACTTCTCTAATAAAGAAAAATAGCCTCAAAATTTTATAGAAATTTTTAAACAATGGGAATGAAATTTAATGAATAATAATAATAAAATATAAAAAAAATTAAGTTAAATTTGATGTGAAAAACATTGAATATATATAATTTTTTTTAAAACCCCACCCCCACTCTTAAAATTCAATATTTTCAACAATGTTCAATCCTAAGGTGAATGAACTAGTTATAACATGTAAATTATAAAGTTAAATTTGAAGATCAGTAGAAAATAATCATGAATTAGGCTCCCAAATAATTCAAAACAGCATCCCCACCACAATATCGATTATATTTAAAAAATATTTAAAAAAGTACATGTTTTTTTACTTATGTAATTTTGAATAAATGTTCAATATATGTAAAAATGGAATGATTAGATAATACATCCCACTCAAATAGAAACTTTTTCAAACACTACCAAATACCCACAAAACTTTAAATTTTTTAAGACAACATTGCAATTTTATATAAATATTATTTTAATATCAAGACAAAACATCTCTAATACCAAATAGTAGAGTACATATTTATTTTAAATTCAATGAAATGAAATAAAAGGGATTTATACACACCTAATTTATAATTATATTCATATTAAAAAATGATTATCATAATCAAAATCATATAATTTGATGAAATAAATCCCCTAAAATTAGAATCTTTCTACATGGAATGATCAGTTAAAGAACTATCCCCTTATTTGAATAAATACAATAGTAACCTAATTTGATCACCTAAAAAGTAAAAAAATTAACAATTGATTTGAAAATTTTCAATATTAAAAGAGAATTAACCACGATTGGAATAAAGGGATGATGTTTCATATCATTTATACTAGCATCACTTACTTTCCATCAATTTAAAATTTTTTCCATGTGTTTAGTGTGACACCAGGCATCCCAATGATGTGCTTGTCCTCAAGTTACTATTGTAGGAAATCGTCAACATTGTGAGTTTTTGATCGATTGTAAGGTAAACATAAGTGACCATGCCCTTACTGGGATAACCATGGCTTCCACGCAACCACACATTTAATAGTTATTTGAATATAAGTTAATGGAAATTGAATAATGGTTAAAAAAATACCAAGTACCAAATCAACAGTAAAAAGGAAATCTACCACAAGATGGTAATCGATTATAAGAGAGTAATCTACCATAATAAATAAATCAAACATACATTGATTTATCTATCATAATAGTTCATTAGATTCTAAAAAAAGAGTCTTGGTTTCCTAGAATAGTCTTAGAAACACTTGAAAAGAAAGAAGGCATACAAGAAATTTATTTTTATTCAAATAATAAAAATCAAAAAGAAGGAACATAAATAGAATCCCATGAATCACTAAGTTTAATGTCCTTATTCAGACTTTGTGGATTCTCAAACTTTAAATAGAGAGTTAATAATCAAGACTTATGGTTTCCATTGAATGTTTTTTTTATTCTCTATCCATTAAGAAATTATATGTTATTCATTCCCATTAATTTCACATCCCTATTAAAAATCACTCTCAAAATAGATAAAGGTCCATACCATTTGGTCATGAGTTTTCCTTGAAGAATAATTACTCAATAATTGAAAAGTATGACCCTTAAACCAACCTTAAATTTCATATTTTTAATTACAGATTCATGAAAATGTTTTTCTATTTTCATATAAATCCAATAATTTTTATTATACTCTATGATAATCTTGTCTAACTCACTCAACTATAAAAAAATTTGTTCACAAATATTTTTAAAATATAATTTAAGGGATAAATTCACAAGAAAATAACATGTTTTAGCAAAGATAATTATATATGTTAACATTCATATGGGAGTCTTATAAGACTTACTATAGGCCCAAAAATAATCATCCAATTTAAAAAATAAATATTTCTTCGATATTGACATTGTTTTTTTTTCAAATTTTTATAAGATATCTATTAGAAATTTCTTCTTTTCCACTAAATTGTGAACACAACTATAATTTTCCATTTACTCTTAGAACATGTTTTTTCAAAATGGATTCCATTGTTAGTGATGTATAATTTGGGAACTCTAAGTCTATAAACAATATTATTTTTAATGAACTTAAAAAACACTATTGGTTTGATTATTTATAAGTACCATAACCTCTAACCACACAGATACATAATCCATAACTTCACGAATTTACTCATTCCTAGTAGATGATGGAAATGGTCTTATGAAATATAAGATCCAAAAATAAAATATAACTACCTCTAAAATCCCATTTCGTTGAAATTATTATTTCCTATCTACATTTACTAACCTTTTACATTATTCACACATGAGTATAAGTATATTTGGAACTATGAACAAAGTAGGCTCATAAAAAACATCCTGAAAGTTTTTTTGGTTTGCCCTATTACTTCCATTGTACCCTCCCCATGGTGCAGATCTAAAACTCTTAAAAATAGGTAACACCTCCTCCTAAAGAACACATATCATTATGCTACCATCAATAGTGATTTTAAAATGTAAGGGACCATTCCCAAACTAGTTCTTTAACTTTAAAATGAATTTATTCATTTTATTTTGTGAAAGGTCCTTCATAATGTCTCATATAACTAGAAAATTAGTGAAATATGTATACCAAGGATATTGTTTTATTGAATAAGAAAAAAAAATTTCATCACGAAATGAGAAATTTATCTCTATGGGATCATCATTTTGGGTGTTGGGTAACATTGAAATGTGTTCAACAACCATATTTTTAATTCTCTACTGATCCCTAATTTCTAAATAAAATTCTTGTAATTGAAGGGTCCATATCATTAATATTATCTTGGATTAATTTTTATCCAAAAAAACTTGTGATATGAATGTTTCATGTATATTATAACCTTAAATATTACTAAATATCACCTAAACCTATCAAGGAAAAATATAACAGTTGAAAATTACTTCTCTATAACCGTGTAGTTTTTTGGGGTATTGGAGAATATGTTACTAGAATATTATACCACGTATAGTATCAAATCCCTTATTTATACAAAAAATCATGAAAAAACTAATCACTATAGTCACACATTACTTGAAATTGAAATTGAGAATCAAGGGAAGTAATATTTGGTAATGAGGCCAGTTTTTTCTTATAATGATTAAATAATTATAATCAAATCTCATCAAAATAAAGTACATATATAGTGACCGAAAAATTTCATAAAAAATATCACGTTTTATTAGATGAATATTCAACATATAACACTATGATCCAATCTAGAATCATATAGTTCTAGTGTCTTTAGAATCATGGATACATAAAAAACTTGTTTATACGAGTTATATATGATCTCCCAATAAGTTTTTCATAAATATTTATACATATCATAAATAATAAATTTTTTTATATCATGAGGATAGAAAAAATAATAATGGGTGAGCTGTGATTTCATGTAGGGTAAACATGAGAGATACCAATGATCACTTAAACATAAAATAAACATATGGGTTTGAGAACATGAGAATAAAATTATAAAACCATATCTATAGGATCATAAGATCTAGTTTATGATGGATGTACTTGTAATAAGGGTGTTAATTTTAGTTTTAAAACATATTTTAAAATAATTAAACTAAATAAAAGACAATTCCTCTTTATGTAAGTTTATTGAACTTGGGATTAGTCTGATTTATAGAGTCGCAAAATCAGAACTAGAAACTATTTGATTATATATGGGTAAAATTCATAATCACAATGAATACAATTTATATCAGAGTGAGGCTATCATAATCTGAGTTAATATGATAAAGAAATTTGAATATAAAGTTGAATATGATGACTCAATTTATATTATATAAAACATGATATAAAATTTCAAAAACAAGAAATTCAATTTCTATGTAAAATAAAGAATGAATTACAAGCTATATTAAAAAGATTTAAATATTTTTACTTTAAGAGTAAGGTAGTTGTCACGACCCGCCTTCACCAAAAGGAGGGAAGGGTCAGCAGATTGTAGGGCCCTTCCTTCTTTAAGTTGAAGGAGAGATAATGACCCCTGAAACCTGCCTTTAATAGGCACCAGAGTGGCGACCAGTGCCAAGGGCATAGAATCACACAAAAATGGAAGGCATTACCCTTTTTCTTTTAATAGGATCAGGAGATAAGAGAGAAAATCCCACAACACCAAAACTAATAGTGCAAGTACGGCTGAAAATAAACCATTCCCATATATATGTTCAAAAGGTAAAAGATACAAGTTACAAAACCCCAAGGGTAAAAATAATACCAAGAAAAGAAAAACAACAACAACAACCGTCCCAAAGGTCCGCGCTAGTATGGTCTCGCGCGATCCTTGAAGTCCTCCTGGAAACCTGAAAGTAGTTTTATATACGTAGGGTGAGTATACAAGTATACTCAGTAGGGAAAAAACTAAATCTCTCATGCACAAGTGGGGAGGCATACTAATGCCCTATGATAAAAGAGATAACCAAGCACCTAGCAAGGAAAACTAACCACCAAATCCTCACCAAGGAACACTCCCCAAATAATGGAAGTCAAGTAATGTATAGTAATAGCATATTGATGTTTGGGTACCCTACGCCACTCTCACCGCTGTCCCACTGCCTCACCCTGCCCGCACACACTTGGGCCACATCCTCACGCAGTCCCACTGCCAAGCCCCACCCACAAACACCTAGGCCACATCTGTCACATGTAACCACGCCTGCAAACACCTAGGCTAGAACAACCACAACCATGCCTAAAGACACCTGGGCTAGAAGATCTACTGCCACTCCTGAAGACACCTGGGCCACATCCCAAAGATACTTGGGAAACCACCTGCCCGCACACACCTGGGCCAACCACCACACTACCCTGCCTGAAGATTCTTGGGCTAATAATTGACATAATGCCACCCCAGCATGCCAGAGGATACTTGGGCTATCTAGGTAAGGGAGAAGAAAGGAGATAATAACCAGCCACAAATAGAAGTGTTGGGAAAAACACCCTCCACCATGAAATGGGGGTGTTCGGCACTAAGTTCTCAACTTGGGTGGGGCGTGAATTAGAAACAAAAAAACTACAAGTATATGTATAAGTAACAAGAACTCACCCAATATAGGGTTTTCTACAGCCAGCCTGAAGAACACACTCAGCACCTGTGTCCAAGTCACAACTCGCACCAAACCAAAACCCATTTGTCCCATCCTTATTTTCATGTTCAGTAATAATGTTTAAAAGAGTTTCTACACCTACTTGGGAAACTATCAAGCATAAGCACAAGCCAAGGAAAGGGTACAATCAAACATCAACTTAAACATTCACACCCGGTTCTCTTGAAAAGTCACAATAACAAAGGGGTAAGTGAGATCCCTAGAAGTACTGGAAGAAAAGAAAACCCCAAGATACATCCCCATGTCCCCATGATCCAGGAGCCAATGGCTTCTCAACAACAGAGGATCCCACACCAATTCGTGATATCAACAAGGTAACCACACGACCTCAAATTCCGAACCAGGGAAACCATAACAACAGGGGATCCCATACCCACCCACATCACCCACCAATCGGCCCGTGAAAGAAGACAACCAACCCTCTACCACCAAAAAAATGTAGGCCCATTCCGGTATTTTCATATTTGAAATATTTAACACACTCCATGATTCCAATTCCGCTGTACTTTAACCGGGGTTATCATGGAAAAAGGATTGATCCTAGTGCTTTCAATTTATTTATCTGAATATACATAATTAACCAAATTAGTTCACACAATAGAGGTTCACAATCACGATAAAAGCCATTTAAACATCCCCAAAGGTATGTTAGTGCACAAATAAAGACCACCAACAACCTTGATTTTCAGTAGGCGTAAGCCCGTAGAAATCAGAAATCATTAATCAGAGCATCATCGATCACACCCCTCTCCTTCACTCCTTAGAATCCATTTATTATCTTTATTAAATTTTGGTTCATCCAATCCTATAGAATAAAAAGCATTCCCACCCCGCATGATACACAAAAGGGAGAGATGAAGGAGAAACCCTACTTGATTGATCAGTGATCGAAGCTTCTATTCACAGGCAAGGAACAAGGGATGCAGAAATTGCAGCGGTGTTAGCCGAGGAACTCAAGGACCGGCAGACGAATCGATCTCAGGGTGGCTGAGAGAAGAAACCCAGGGGGAACCCTTTGGTTTATAAAAGTCAGGGACGGTTGAGATACAGAGATAGGAACGTGAAACCGCGTAAGGAGCGGGGGTCGTGGGTTGACCACGCGGCCCCACACGTCATTAAAGGGTCCCCATGTATAGGGGCGGTTTAAACCGACTCACACCAGGGTACCTCATCAAACGATTAATTAAACGCCATAAATGGGTGTTAATGGGCTTCTTAAAGGAGGTCAAAACAGGGTTTAAAACCTAATTTGTGCAAAAAGGAGGCGCCAGTTACAGGTATCTGAGAGCTACCAATGGCTGACAACGACAGGTAGTCGAGCTACCAGTAGGCTGAGCTACCGGTAGGCTATGGCTACCGGTAGGTGGAGCTATCGGTAGGTCGAGCTACCGGTAGGCTACGGCTACCGGTCGGCCGAGCTACCGGTAGGCCGAGCTACCCGTAGGCCTGATACTGGTAGGCTATGGCTACAGGTAGGCCTACCCTTAGGGGTCAAACATCACCATAACTTCCCCGGACTACCTAGAACACCCAACATCAGATTTTTACTAAGTAATGGACCTCCAAGAACCCGGACCATTACATCAGATACCTCTCAAACTATATTCTCACCCTCAAGAATCAAAACGACCCATAGGGAAAGAGAAGTTCCGAACAACCACCTAGAAAGATACATCTCTGGAGTGAACCTCATTGTTAACTTAAAACGCCTCCCTCTCAAGAACCAAGAAACATACCATGTAAAACTGCCCAGTCATGTGGGTTGGGGAGTCTCTTCTCCAATGTCAAGATACTATCCGCTTTGGGTGGCACTGACTTGCCCGTACGGGTTTAATCGCATCCACCTTAATGCGTCTTGATTCGGGGTCCAGTACTACCCTCCCCATAGCCAGGACTTTTAACACACATTCAGAGGAAAGAAAAAACCACATATTTCATAGCCAATAAGGTAAAACCCTCCACCACAACAAGTATAAACAGTACAGTACAAAACTCAAAACAACTCTGGGTACTGGGCATGCATCTGTGCTTCCCTCTCCCATATACTTTCCTCAAGCCCACCATGTCTCCATAACACACGAACCAAGGGAATGGTTCTCCCATGAAGAAACTTGTAACGCCCCGACCCCAGCTACCCAGAGCCGGTGCATTACTTCGTAACATTGGCATGATCCCAAAAGATCAAGTCTCGAAAGACCGATTAGTTTAGTAGCCTTGGAAACACTAGATACATTCATAAGTCTTTCATTACATCAAAATTAAACAAACTACAAAAAAAATGGTCTTCATAGTCCACACTCATATCTTCACTGATTATTCTTGCAAGTCAGTCATAAAATACTTCTTCACAACCTGGAAAATTTTTAAACATTGAAAGGGGTGAGCTCAAATGCTCAGTAAGGATAACAATAATGCGGAAGCTTTCATAAATAAACATAAACATTTAAGGCAATGTATAACTAAAACAAAATCCTTTTAAACTTGAACATCAACATAATATGGCAAAAGTAAAATGAGATAATGCCATTTACTTCTTCACATGGATATTCTACTGGTCGAATAATCACATGCAATACCAATAACCACTTTCATAATGATGGAATGCATAATGCCAGACTATCATAACCACGTAGTCAAGGCCTCGTGCCAAGACCACAAATAAGATTTTGTCAAGGCCTCGTGCCAAGACACTAGTTTGTCTCATGAGACCTGCCGATGCATCGAGGAGCTATAGCGGGCTCCACCCGTCACTTATTAAGTCCAATGCATTCCTCATATGAATAGGTTTAAACATATCATAAACCATAACATAATCGTATCACATAAAACATGCATAAAGGAAACATAACATTTCCACATTTCAATCACAAGATTTCAATACAACACATTGATATATAAAAAAAATGCTTTTAATACCATTTTCAATACCAAAATAAAAGAAAGTTAAAACATTGTATTTATTTTTCTTTTAAAAAAAGGTATGGCTTGTAAATGAAGCCGAAACTCAAATAATGGTCACGGCGGCGGAGAAGTCATTGTCGCCGCATATGTACGGAAAGAACAACATTCCCTTTTTGTCGTTTAGTAAAACACTTCGTATAAAAAAGATTCCTTTTGAATAAACGTAAAAGTCAAAGGGGTTTATACACCGTATAAAAGAAATTTGTGTATAAAACAAAATATGCCTCAATGAAAGGAGATTGAGACGAAGTCCTTAAAAAGATCATTTTTAAAATAAAATAGATATATTATGTGTATTCACTATAGGTACACATAAAGAAAGTAAAAATACAAAATAGGACATAATAACATCATGACATAATTTGAAAGTAGGAGATTAACCCAAAGAATGGAAATTGGGTTAAGAAGTTCCCTTACAAATATAATTTAAATAAAATATATCTATTATGTGTATTCACTATAATTACACATAAAGAAAGTACAAATACAAGATATGACATAACAATATCATGACATAATTTGAAAGTAGGAGATTAACCCAAAGAATGGTAATTGGGTTAAGAAATTCCCTTACCTCGTGTCTGACTTGACTCAACCGTTCTTTAACCTCCTGAATAATAAACTAGAGTTAATATATACCTTATTAAGAACCATTTTCAACTTCATTATCCTTATTATAACACTTATTACAATGATATGAACATTATGTAATTATTTAAGTTAATAATGTCCATTTTGTCGGTATTTGGTTCTTAAGTCAAAAATAGGCTTCTTACACTTACATGTTGTTAATTTGGTCAAAGGTTCATTATATCCAGAATGGTATTCATGATGTAGATATCATATATGTCATATATATCCAGTACATACATTCATTTATAATATTACGTAACATTTAGAGGTAAGAAATGAAATGCACCGTTCATGGAGACGGTAAGCCGTACGTACGCATGAACGCTACTTTCATTTCAATTTCATATTTAATGGAACTAAATCATAATGATATAAATGCATAATATAATTCCAGTATAATATAGTGTATAATACCATTTACTCCATCCTTTATACATCCCACATATGGCATTTACGATTCAAATCACTTTGAGGGGGCGGTAGTCCGCACTTCCTAAAATGAAATTATCGCGTTTTACCCATAATGGAAATCATAAAGTATGCCATAAATGAGAAATACAGAAGCATAAGTAAAACAAAAACATATTATATATCATATATAGAAATAGTGACATCTTAATGGCCACCTTTGAAGGTGTTATATGAGTGTTGAACAATCATCGCTTCGTGAGGCGGAAATTCGCCATCCACAGAAACCGTATGTTCTTTAACCATTAGATGTAGGTGTGTGTAAGTGTAGCTCGAATACTTCTTATAACAACATCCTAGTATATTTAGGATACTGGTGTTGTTACAAAAGAAATGAATAAAAAGAGTTTAGGGGGTTGGAGAAGAAAAATAAAACAAAACAACATTAGAAAAGACATTACCTCAAAATCGGGTAACTCTTTTTGATTTGAGCTAAAGGCTTCCTTGGGAAGAGTTCTGCCCAAAGTGAGGTTTCTAGGAGTAAGGGAGGAATGTTGGGAGAGTATTTGGGCAGAGGTTGGCCGAGCCAAATGGCTTGAAAGTGTAATTGAAGTGGGAGAGGTGGGGGCCTTTTATAAGTGGAGAGGAGGGGCACTTTTGGAAAGATTGAAATGTTACATTATTTCAAAATGCTTTTCGGATTCTAAAGGTCCCACACTTATATAATTCGAGGCTAAGGTGATAAGGTTTCGAAATCTCCTCATCCAATTGGCTTTGGACAAGTGTAATCCTTGGATTTTACATTATCTATTCATTTTATTAAAATCGTTAAATAATGATGTCATCGCTGCATCATTATTATGTCATAAATAATTAAATTTATTTAATGTCTAAAAATTATAAAAAAAAATACTATGATATAGGAAATCTTTTTAGCTTTCCAATGACTATTTATAATCAAAATTTGGACTTGTATAACCCCACTTAAAAATTGTTTTAGTAAAACATTTTATGTTTGTGTCATTTTTTACTTTAACATTAAATAAAAGGTATTTATGTCATTTTCTAACTAAAGTGGCTCCATGGGGTCC
Source organism: Viscum album (assembly GCA_963277665.1). Classification (NCBI taxonomy): domain Eukaryota; kingdom Viridiplantae; phylum Streptophyta; class Magnoliopsida; order Santalales; family Viscaceae; genus Viscum; species Viscum album. The sequence goes on along the minus strand of OY728143.1, from coordinate 46,061,297 downwards.
CCAAGTTGACCCATGGGTTGTCTTGGTCGGCCATGACACAACCAATGAGGTTGGGACATGTGTCTAGGTCATTTCATATTATTAATGTATTATTTATACCTTAAACTACACTAATTACCACTAATCGCGATTAAGAACTTAAAAGTTACTATTCACCAAAAAATTATTTTGATCTCATTGAACCACATTTTACATCTTAATGACAACCATGTATGTCGGATTTTTGAAAATCAAATCACAGAAGTTGTAATATTTCATTTAAACGAAAAATCAGTTATTTAACTACCACTTAGTGGTTTCACTATTCATCAAAAATTGAAGTTTTTCAGAATAAGGCCAAAATTTCACCCTAAGCTATAATTGATATTCCGAATTGAAAAATGATGTCTATTTTACAAAATTCCAAACATATTAGTTGCATTAATTAATTTTATAATTAATTCCCGCTGTCATAACAAATAGCGTGTTTTTAAGAAACAATTTATATCAAAAGATTGGCAATTGTTTATGTCCAATTTCAATGTTAAATTAATTCTAATGACCACCATTGGATAAAATGGTAAAAATATATTCTAATTATACTCTAAAACCACTCAATAGTATAATTTATCACTATGAATTATTTTGATTAAAAAAGTTGTTTTAAGTATTTTTCACTATTCATAAAAATTTTGAAGTTCTCAGAAAATTACAAAAAATTCAACATGGGTTAATTTCAATATTAGGAATACAAAAATGAAGTCCATTTTGAAATATAAAATTTCTATAATTTTAAAAAGTGGTTATTACTATTCATAACGGCTACTTTGATTTGTCGCGATGTTTTAGAACTCGAAGTTGCGTACAATGCAAGCTATTGCATTATTGAAAGAGAGGCGTATCGTGGAAGCTCGGGGTGTTACATTCTCCCCTCCTTCAATAAATTGCGTCCTCGCAATTTGATATAAGAGGGTGAAAATAGAAAATACCTTTGTGGAAAACCCACATCGGAAATAAGGTTAATAAAATTTAGCCTTAATAAGAGGGAAAATGGAAATAAGAAAGTCACCACCAAATTATGATCTCGATAAGGAGAACATTGGTGGAAATTAAAGACATATAATTGGAGGAAAAACGTAAATATTTGTAGGGAGTGATTGAGGTCATCAATCACAATCAACTGTCAAATTGAGGGCCTCAAAGCCTTCAATCTATGTTGATTTAAAATGTCTTCAGTTCAACAAAACATAAGGTATTAGGATAACACATTTTATTTTATTTTTTTAATATCCCTTTACTAAAGTTTAAGAATTAATTTATTCATTGAATAAGAGATAGGTATATATATATTTATGCTTGACAATTAGAGTTTCAACCTTCAACTCATCTTTCACTCAAAATGATAATAGAACTAAAAAATATTATACTTATCCTAATTGTATAAGGTTCCAAATATTAACACATTTTATTTAGATTAGTAAAATTATTTTGTAATAATCAGGGACTTCCTGTAGGCTAGTGGTAGGAAATAAAGGCTTGTCGCACTATGGTTGTGGGTTCGATTCCTGCATCTTTGTCCGACGCGACGGGTTATGCCCCACCCTGCAGGTTGTCCTTTTCATAAAACTATAGTATTCCAAGAATAATATCCAGAAAATTTTTAACCTTAAATTTACTATCCAAGGTTCAACTTAATCCACTCCAACCTTTATAGTTATCCAAAATACCTCTATCCAGACTTTCTCTAAAAGGTCTCTTAATTCCAAAATCAATTTATCAGATTCCCCAAACAAATATTAGTTTCTCTTATTGTCACATACTAAAAATATGATTACCTTAATCATATTAAAACCTTACTGAAATCAAAAAGTACTGCAGTACAATCCTTATATAGATCACATTATTCTAATAACCAGAATATAATCCATGAGTCCAAAAGCCCCAATACATTAGTTATTCTGCTTCAACTGTAGTAATAGCATAAGATTGTCCTTGATCCCTTGGCCTTTTCTGAGGTAAGTTTCCTTGACGCTTAGGACATTCATTTGCATAATGACCCATTTCTCTACAATTGTAGCATTCAACTTTGACAGCCTCTTTCTTTCCCTTGCAATCACGAGCCTGGTGACCCTTTTCTCCACATTTATAACAAACTCCCATTCCTTTTAGGCAAGTACCAGGGTGATTCTTCCCACAATTATCACATACTGGAAAATCCTTCTTTCCCTTTTTCCCTTTATCTGTCTCTTGTTCCACCGTTCTCTTCTTCTCTTGCTTTACTTTGTTGTCATAAGACTTAGAGAATTCCTTTTCTGTCTTGATAGCACACGAGACAATATCTTCGTATGATGAGAAGGATTGTGATACCAAAGCTCGACGGAGAAATGGTTTTAACCCATCAATGAAACGATCAATCTTACTCCTTGGGTTACGTATGTAATCTGCAGCATACCTTGCTAACCTTGTAAAGTTAGCCTCATACTTTGCGACATTCTCATCCTCCTTCTGCCTCAGACTCAGAAATTGCCTTTCCATATCTGCTCGATGGTCACGAGGAAAGTATTTTTCTAAGAAAAGCTCTTTGAACTCCCTCCATTCCATATTCGATATGTCATCATCTTCCTTTGTGTTTTGAATCAGCGACCACCACTGATCGGCATCTCCAGTGAGGCGGTAAACTGCCATGACAACCTTCTCCCTTTCACTACTCCCCAAGGCATTGAATATTTTCTCTAAGGAATTTATCCATTGCTCAGCTACTATAGGATTTGTACTCCCATTAAAGGTTGGTGGTTGTTGCCTCATGAAACGATCTAGCATTGATCCTCCACGTTGCGGATCAGGGTGCTCCATAAGAGTAAGGTTGTTATTCATAACCTGCGTGAGTTGTCCCAGTATGGTAATAAGTTGATCAGCACCAGTTGTATCTCCAGGTCCACAATAATTATCTTGAGCAGGAGGGCAATCCCTACACGGAGTTCGTGCATTGATACAGTTTCCATTCCTTCTACTAGGCGCCATTTCTAAACAATGGCATAAACCAGATTAGTTTATGAATCAAAATACATAATTCCATACTTGTATAATACTTAACATAAATTGAACTATTTATGGATATAATCCATAATCATAAAAAGGTTTTATTTGAGGAAGTATATACTCATAACCGTTCATAGTGGTTTGTAAAGAAAATGAGAATTATCCTAAGCATATCCCCCGGGAGTGTCGTAACCAAGAGTGCAGCAAGGCCCGTTGTCGTGCACCAGTTCCCGTTCGAGTCTAGCTCAAAGCGGTGTTTTCGGGTTTTACCCCTAGGTACATCTGTGCCAGAGCCGCCTCTACCTGCTCGTATCCAGACAGGGATGTATTGCTCGGAAAACTCATAACATCTCTATAATACCAAAATTCTAGGAAGTTCTTCTATACTAATCCTCAAAGTCTATCTTTGGGCTATGTGCTCTAATCAGAGTTTATCTAAATCTAGCTTCCAAGGTTAGTACTAAACTGCCTCTGATACCAACTGTAACGCCCCGACCCCAGCTACCCAGAGCCGGTGCATTACTTCGTAACATTGGCATGATCCCAAAAGATCAAGTCTCGAAAGACCGATTAGTTTAGTAGCCTTGGAAACACTAGATACATTCATAAGTCTTTCATTACATCAAAATTAAACAAACTACAAAAAAAAATGGTCTTCATAGTCCACACTCATATCTTCACTGATTATTCTTGCAAGTCAGTCATAAAATACTTCTTCACAACCTGGAAAATTTTTAAACATTGAAAGGGGTGAGCTCAAATGCTCAGTAAGGATAACAATAATGCGGAAGCTTTCATAAATAAACATAAACATTTAAGGCAATGTATAACTAAAACAAAATCCTTTTAAACTTGAACATCAACATAATATGGCAAAAGTAAAATGAGATAATGCCATTTACTTCTTCACATGGATATTCTACTGGTCGAATAATCACATGCAATACCAATAACCACTTTCATAATGATGGAATGCATAATGCCAGACTATCATAACCACGTAGTCAAGGCCTCGTGCCAAGACCACAAATAAGATTTTGTCAAGGCCTCGTGCCAAGACACTAGTTTGTCTCATGAGACCTGCCGATGCATCGAGGAGCTATAGCGGGCTCCACCCGTCACTTATTAAGTCCAATGCATTCCTCATATGAATAGGTTTAAACATATCATAAACCATAACATAATCGTATCACATAAAACATGCATAAAGGAAACATAAAATTTCCACATTTCAATCACAAGATTTCAATACAACACATTGATATATAAAAAAAATGCTTTTAATACCATTTTCAATACCAAAATAAAAGAAAGTTAAAACATTGTATTTATTTTTCTTTTAAAAAAAGGTATGGCTTGTAAATGAAGCCGAAACTCAAATAATGGTCACGGCGGCGGAGAAGTCATTGTCGCCGCATATGTACGGAAAGAACAACATTCCCTTTTTGTCGTTTAGTAAAACACTTCGTATAAAAAAGATTCCTTTTGAATAAACGTAAAAGTCAAAGGGGTTTATACACCGTATAAAAGAAATTTGTGTATAAAACAAAATATGCCTCAATGAAAGGAGATTGAGACGAAGTCCTTAAAAAGATCATTTTTAAAATAAAATAGATATATTATGTGTATTCACTATAGGTACACATAAAGAAAGTAAAAATACAAAATAGGACATAATAACATCATGACATAATTTGAAAGTAGGAGATTAACCCAAAGAATGGAAATTGGGTTAAGAAGTTCCCTTACAAATATAATTTAAATAAAATATATCTATTATGTGTATTCACTATAATTACACATAAAGAAAGTACAAATACAAGATATGACATAACAATATCATGACATAATTTGAAAGTAGGAGATTAACCCAAAGAATGGTAATTGGGTTAAGAAATTCCCTTACCTCGTGTCTGACTTGACTCAACCGTTCTTTAACCTCCTGAATAATAAACTAGAGTTAATATATACCTTATTAAGAACCATTTTCAACTTCATTATCCTTATTATAACACTTATTACAATGATATGAACATTATGTAATTATTTAAGTTAATAATGTCCATTTTGTCGGTATTTGGTTCTTAAGTCAAAAATAGGCTTCTTACACTTACATGTTGTTAATTTGGTCAAAGGTTCATTATATCCAGAATGGTATTCATGATGTAGATATCATATATGTCATATATATCCAGTACATACATTCATTTATAATATTACGTAACATTTAGAGGTAAGAAATGAAATGCACCGTTCATGGAGACGGTAAGCCGTACGTACGCATGAACGCTACTTTCATTTCAATTTCATATTTAATGGAACTAAATCATAATGATATAAATGTATAATATAATTCCAGTATAATATAGTGTATAATACCATTTACTCCATCCTTTATACATCCCACATATGGCATTTACGATTCAAATCACTTTGAGGGGGCGGTAGTCCGCACTTCCTAAAATGAAATTATCGCGTTTTACCCATAATGGAAATCATAAAGTATGCCATAAATGAGAAATACAGAAGCATAAGTAAAACAAAAACATATTATATATCATATATAGAAATAGTGACATCTTAATGGCCACCTTTGAAGGTGTTATATGAGTGTTGAACAATCATCGCTTCGTGAGGCAGAAATTCGCCATCCACAGAAACCGTATGTTCTTTAACCATTAGATGTAGGTGTGTGTAAGTGTAGCTCGAATACTTCTTATAACAACATCCTAGTATATTTAGGATACTGGTGTTGTTACAAAAGAAATGAATAAAAAGAGTTTAGGGGGTTGGAGAAGAAAAATAAAACAAAACAACATTAGAAAAGACATTACCTCAAAATCGGGTAACTCTTTTTGATTTGAGCTAAAGGCTTCCTTGGGAAGAGTTCTGCCCAAAGTGAGGTTTCTAGGAGTAAGGGAGGAATGTTGGGAGAGTATTTGGGCAGAGGTTGGCCGAGCCAAATGGCTTGAAAGTGTAATTGAAGTGGGAGAGGTGGGGGCCTTTTATAAGTGGAGAGGAGGGGCACTTTTGGAAAGATTGAAATGTTACATTATTTCAAAATGCTTTTCGGATTCTAAAGGTCCCACACTTATATAATTCGAGGCTAAGGTGATAAGGTTTCGAAATCTCCTCATCCAATTGGCTTTGGACAAGTGTAATCCTTGGATTTTACATTATCTATTCATTTTATTAAAATCGTTAAATAATGATGTCATCGCTGCATCATTATTATGTCATAAATAATTAAATTTATTTAATGTCTAAAAATTATAAAAAAAAATACTATGATATAGGAAATCTTTTTAGCTTTCCAATGACTATTTATAATCAAAATTTGGACTTGTATAACCCCACTTAAAAATTGTTTTAGTAAAACATTTTATGTTTGTGTCATTTTTTACTTTAACATTAAATAAAAGGTATTTATGTCATTTTCTAACTAAAGTGGCTCCATGGGGTCCCCAAGTTGACCCATGGGTTGTCTTGGTCGGCCATGACACAACCAATGAGGTTGGGACATGTGTCTAGGTCATTTCATATTATTAATGTATTATTTATACCTTAAACTACACTAATTACCACTAATCGCGATTAAGAACTTAAAAGTTACTATTCACCAAAAAATTATTTTGATCTCATTGAACCACATTTTACATCTTAATGACAACCATGTATGTCGGATTTTTGAAAATCAAATCACAGAAGTTGTAATATTTCATTTAAACGAAAAATCAGTTATTTAACTACCACTTAGTGGTTTCACTATTCATCAAAAATTGAAGTTTTTCAGAATAAGGCCAAAATTTCACCCTAAGCTATAATTGATATTCCGAATTGAAAAATGATGTCTATTTTACAAAATTCCAAACATATTAGTTGCATTAATTAATTTTATAATTAATTCCCGCTGTCACAACAAATAGCGTGTTTTTAAGAAACAATTTATATCAAAAGATTGGCAATTGTTTATGTCCAATTTCAATGTTAAATTAATTCTAATGACCACCATTGGATAAAATGGTAAAAATATATTCTAATTATACTCTAAAACCACTCAATAGTATAATTTATCACTATGAATTATTTTGATTAAAAAAGTTGTTTTAAGTATTTTTCACTATTCATAAAAATTTTGAAGTTCTCAGAAAATTACAAAAAATTCAACATGGGTTAATTTCAATATTAGGAATACAAAAATGAAGTCCATTTTGAAATATAAAATTTCTATAATTTTAAAAAGTGGTTATTACTATTCATAACGGCTACTTTGATTTGTCGCGATGTTTTAGAACTCGAAGTTGCGTACAATGCAAGCTATTGCATTATTGAAAGAGAGGCGTATCGTGGAAGCTCGGGGTGTTACAAAACTTCTCCTCACGATCCTCGATCATCACTGGTCTTTCCACAAAGGTCACATCATCCTCGATGTCTAGCTCTCCCCAGTCGAGGACGTGTGAATCGTTGTGCAGATAACGACGGAGCTGGGACACATGGAAGACGTCATGTATCCTCAATAGCGGTGGTGGTAATGCTAGCTGATAAGACACTTCACCGACCTGCCGCAACACCTCGAAGGGTCTGATGAACCCGGGAGAAAGCTTACTTCCCTTGCCGAACCTCCGTTGTCCACACCGAGGGGATACCTTTAAGAACACGTTGTCTCCAACCTCAAACTCCAAGGGCCTTCTCCTGGTATCATCATATGACTTCTTTTAATCCGGTGTCGCCTTTATCCTTTCCCGTATAAGATGAACCTTCTCCATCGTGCACTGCACCACCTCCGGGCCAAGGATGCCTGCCTCTCCGAGTTCGGTCCAACACACAGGTGAGCGACATGGCCTCCCGTACAAGGCTTCAAATGGGGCCATACCAATGGTGGAGTGATAGCTATTATTGTATGTGAAATCTATTAACAGTAAGTGTCACACCCATAATCTTCCTGAGTCCAGAACACATGCCCTCAACATATCCTCCAAGGTCTGGATGGTGCAATCTATTTGTCCATCTGTCTGGGGATGGAAAGCAGTGCTAAGATGTAGTTGGGTGCCAAACTCATGCTGCAATCCACTCCAGACTTGTGAGGTAAAACTGGAATCCCTATCCGAGACTATGGACCTAGGAACTCCATGCAACCGCACCACCTCATCCACATACCTTCGTGCCAAAGTATCTACTGCACTCGACTCCTTAATCGCCAAAAAGTGAGCCGATTTCATCAACCTGTCCACTACTACCCAGATAGCATCGTATCCCCCTTGACCCTTGGGTAGTCCCGTGATGAAATCCATATAGATGTCCTCCCACTTACACTCGGGGACATCTAGGGACTGTAGTAGGCCGCCTGGAACTCAGTGTTTAGCCTTCACCTGCTGACACACTAGGAACATGGCCATAAACTCTGCCACTGCTTTCTTTACTCTGGGCCACCAGAACTGTCTCTTCAGACCCTGGTACATCTTGGAAACTCATGGGTGAATTGCTAGGGGTGAGTTTTGTAACTCACTAAGAACCTTACCATGCAACTCCTGTGGAACAAAAAGCTTTCCTCGGAAAATAATCTGGTTCTGACCATCCTCCATCCATCCTTCCGGAGCGTTGCTCTGGTCCACTCGGTCACGCATCAATTCGCACTCTCGGTCTCCCCATTGAGACTCCTCCATTTGCTGAAACAGAGATGAATGCATGGTCATCTGATACATGAAACCCCTACCACTATCCATCCTTGCATCCAGGTGCAAGGAAGCCAACTCCTCCATTGCCTTCCAGGTGTACGCCAACTCTCGGACCACATCCTTCTGCGACTTCTTGCTCAAGGCACTAGCCACCATTTTTCCTTTTCCTGTGGTGTAGGAAATATCGATGTCATAATCCTGGAAGAACTCCATCCACCTTCGCTGTTGCAAGTTTAAGTCCCACTAGGAGAAGATATACCTAAATCTATTGTGATCCATGAAGACCAAAAAGCGTTCTCCGATGAGGTAATGTCGCCACAACATTAGAGAGAAAACGACCGCTGCAAGCTCCAGATCATGGGTGGAATAATTATACTCATGAGGGCATATCTGCCTAGACCCATATGAGATCAGCCCTTGTCGCTGCATCAACACACATCCGAGGCCCTTCCCTGAAGAATCACAGAACACCTCATACGCTGCCCCTTCTTCTAGTAATCTCAGCACTGGGGCACTAACCAATTTCTCCTTTAGATAGCTGAAGGCTGCCTCGTACTACTCGCCCCAGACAAGAACCTAGTCTCTCTTGGTCAAGGCTATCAAAGGTGCTAAAACTCGAGAGAAGTTGGGTACAAACATCCGATAGTAACTTGCCAGCCCGAGGAAACTACGGACCTCTACCACGTTCTTGGGTGCATCCCAAAAAACAACCGCCTCAACCTTTCATGGGTCCACCTCTACCCCCTATTCGGACACTATGTGCCCAAGTAAGTTCACTTCTCACATCCCGAACTTTCATTTCAACAACGTCCCATAAATCTAGTGCTGTCAGAGGACCTCTAAAACCATCCTCAGGTGTTCCGTGTGGTCCTCCTTGGATCTTGAATAGATTAGGATGTCATCGATGAACATGACTACGAACCGATTCGGGTACTCCCAGAAGACGGAGTTCATAAGCCCCATGAACACAGCCTGGGCCTTCGTAACACCGAAAGGCATGACCACAAACTCTATGTGCCCATATCTACACCTAAAATACATCTTCGAGATGTCTCCCTTTTCACCCTAAACTGATGATATCCAGACCATAGGTCGATCTTCAAGAACCATCCTGCCCCTTTCAGCTGGTCGAAAAGATCATCTATCCTCAGAAGAGGTTAGCGATTCTTGATTGTCACCTGATTTAGCCTCTTATTGTCTATTCATAACCTAAGACCACCATCTTCCTTCTTTGAGAACAAGACTGGAGCACCCCATGGTGATTCACTTGGTCGAACATAACCCCTCTTCATTAGATCGTCAATCTGAATCAACAAATCTCGTAGCTCCGAAGGTGCCATCTGGTAAGGAGCCATCCAAATAGGAAGAGAACCAGGCTGAAAGTCTATCCCAAACTTGATATCTCGTCGAGGGGGTAGATTCATTACTTCCTCAAGAAATACGTCCCTAAACTCACTGACGATCCCTGGCACCTCTACAATCTCAGCATCTACTGAGTCTACTAACAGCTCGGCTAACAAGGAGAGGAGGGGTTCCTCTCGCCTACTTCCTCTCTGAATACTCCGCTCGCCGGTGAAAGTAACACGCTGACCTCCCAAGTTTGAGAACACTACACTTCCTCAGAAGCAGTCGATGATGACACACACAGAGAACATCCAATCGACACCGAGGATGAAATCGTATGGCTGTATCTGTAGCAGTAGTAGATCCCTGACTGACTGATGTGGCCCTATCATCAGTCTGCATCGTCTACAAAAATATAACAAGTCAGTCTGACCTCCAACTGGTGTGCGCAATACCAGGGTAACTAGAAGTCTCTTGGCATCTAGACCCAGAGAACGTGCTAGACTGGGTGAACAAAGGAGTGCGAAGCTCCGGTATCGAACAAGGCGTAAGCAAGGGTACTGAACAAACTGATCGTACCTCGAACAACCTCAGGTCCCACTAGAACTGCTGCCTCCGTGGCGTGCAACTGTCCACGCACAGATCCTTTTCCCCTCGTCTGTAGGCCGCCTACGCGACCACGCCCTGGTCGGGATCCCGGAGGATCGCCTTGAGGTCGGCCTCCCCCTGCAACTTCTGGCCTCGGAGGAGCGGGAGCTCGCAACCCCTGCTGCTGCTGCTGGAATGGCCTAGCTGGAGGCTGCTGCTGAGGCGGGTGCTGAACCTATCCGCCACTGTCGTACTGAACTCGGTCCGGGAACTAATTTCAGAGATGTCAGGGTCTCCCATAGATGAAGAACCTCGGTCCTGGGCCCGAAGGGAAAGGGCGAGGACCGGGGGACCGGAACTGAAACTCTTGTGGCCTGCTCCCTGCTGGTCAAAATGAGACGGTCCTGATGTTGGTGGTCTGGTGCTGATATCCTTCCCCTTTGATGATCTCAGCTGGATCCCCTCTCATATCACACCTCCTTGAGCATGCATCCTCTCCACCATGTTGGCCTTCTTCTGGACCTCCAAGTACATCGGCAGGGTGAAGGGGGTAACAACATACTGGAGGGAGGGTCGGAGCACCTCCTCTAAACGTCTTTCCGGAGACTCCTTGTCTGGAAAGAGGTCTGATGAAAAACATAGGAGGTCCTTGAACTTGATTCCCAGCTCCCTTACTAACATACTCCCATGATGGTGGGAGAGTAGCTCCTGCCTCTTTTCCGCCTTCATCGTGGAAGAGAGGAATTCCGCCCGGAACACCTTCTCGAAATCAGCCCATGCCACCTCAACCTCTCTCCTCTCCCCCAGTTAAAGAGTCCACCACTGAAATGCCACTCCCCGCAACTCGCTGATGGCCAGAGGAACCCGGTACTCGGTTGGGGCCCGAATCAGGCCGAAAGCTATCCCCAGCACTTCGGGCCAGCTTTCCGTTTTCATGTCAGAGGTGATGCCCTCATACTTCTCGAGGGTCTGTCGCTGTAAGGCTCTAAGCGTCTTCTGCCACTGGTCATCCTCTTCCTATTGATCAGCCCTCTGTTGATCGGCCAAGTCAACCTCATGGGCCTCGATCACCCGTACAACTTGTGGTCATCTCCCGGGTTCCATATCTGTAAGATAAACAAGGAATTCCTAAGCCCAAGTAGTGTAGAATATTTGTTCTTAAAACTACTAAACTTCTTATTTATTTTAAATTACCAAAACACCCCAGAAACATGAGAACAAAAGTCATTTTGATGCATATAACTTCCCTAGGGTCTCTACCCTGCAATCAGCGTGGCCTCACTTGGTCGTTCGGTAGGCCCAGAGTCCTTGCGTCGGATCACAGGGGACCTAAAATCCCATGTCCTAGCTAGTCTTCCCTAGCCTAATTTTTGCACCATGGTCACCCAAAATTGTTGCCCTACCATCCCATGAAATCCTCACTATGCCTAACTCCAGACTCCATCCTATCCCTTAACCTCACCTCTGATAGCATTCTATCACGACCTGCCTTCACCAAAAGGAGGGAATGGTCAGCAGATTGCCAGAACCTTCCTTCTTTAAGTTGAAGGAGAGATAATGACCCCCGAAACCCGCCTTCAATAGGTCCTAGAGTAGAGACCAGCACCGAGTGCATAGAATCACACACTAAATGGAAGACATTACCCATGTTATTTTAATAGGATCAGGAGATAAGATAGAAAATCCAACAACACCAAAACTAAAAGTGCAAGTACATCTGAAAATAAACCATTCCCATATGCACGTTCAAAAGGTAAAAGATACAAGTTAAAAAACACCAAGGGTAAAAAGAATACCAAGAAAAGAAAAACAACAACAGCAACCGTCCCAAAGGTCCACGCTAGTATGGTCCCGCGTGATCCTCGAAGTCCTCCTGGAAACCTGAAAGTAGTTTTATATATGTAGGGTGAGCATACAAGTATACTCAGTAGGGAAAAACCTAAAGCTCTCGTACACAAGTGGGGAGGCATACTAATGCCCTATGAGAAAAGAGATAACCGAGGACCTAGCAAGGAAAACTAACCACCCAAGCCTCACCAAGGCACACTCCCCAAATATTGCAATTCAAGTAATGTATATTAATAGCACATCGATGTTTGGGTACCCTGTGCCACTTTCCCACTAGTTCTTGTAGACATCCTACGCATCAAACCAATCCCGCCATTCTCACCGCAGTCCCACTACCTCATCCCGCCCGCACACACCTGGGCCACATTCTCACACAGTCCCACTGCCAAGCCCCGCCAGCAAAAACCTGGGCCACATCTGTCACACGTAACTGCACCTAAAAACACCTAGGCCAGAACAACCACCGCCACGCCCGAAGACACCTGGGCTAGAAGATCTACTGCTGCACCCGAAGACATCTGGGCCTCATCCCGAAGATTCTTGGGAAACCACCTGCCCACACACACCTGGTCCAACCACCACACTACCCTGCACGAAGATTATTGGGATAATAATGGACCTCAGGCCACCACAGCATGCCCGAAGGTACTTGGACTGTCTGATAAAGGGAGCAGAAAGGAGCTAATAACCAGCCACTAATAGAAGTGTTGGAAAAAACACCCTCCCCCATGAAATGGGGGTGTTCGAAACTAAGGGCTCAACTTGGGTGGGGCGTGAATTAGGTTAAAAAAACTACAAGTATATGTATAGGTAACAAGCACTAACCCAATCTAGGTTTTTCTACAGCCATCCTAAAGAACACACCCAGCACCTGTGTCCAAGTCACAACTTGCACCAAACCAAAACCCATTTGTCCCATCATTGTTTTCATGTTCAGAAATAATGTTTAAAAGAGTTTCTGCACCTACTTGGGCAACTAGCAAGCATAATCACAGGCCAAGGAAAGAGTAAAGTCAAACATCAACTTAAACATTCACACCCAGTTCTCTTGAAAAGTCACAATAACAAAGGGGTAAGTGAGATCCCTCGAAGTACTGGAACCAAAGAAAACCCCAAGATACAGCCCCATGTCCCCAAGATCCAGGAGCCAATGGCTTCTCAACAAAAAAGGATACCACCCCAATTCGTGGTATAAACAAGGTAACCACACGACCAAAAATTCAGAACGAGCGAAACCATAACAACAAGGGATCCCATCCCCACCCACATCACCCACCAATCGGCCCGTGAAAGAAAACAACCAACCCTCTACCACCAACACAATTTTGGCCCATGCCAGTATTTTCAGATTTAAAATATTTAACACACTCCATGATTCCAATTCTGCTGTACTTTAACTGGGGTTATCATGGAAAATGGATTGATTCTGGTGCTTTCAATTTATTTAGCCAAATATACGTAATTAACCAAATTAATTTACATAGTAGAGGTTCACAATCACGATACAATACATTTAAACATAACCACAGGTAAGGGTTCATTAGTACACAGACAAAGACCACCAACGAACTTGATTTTATGTAGGGGTAAGCCCGTACAAATCAGAAATCATTAATCAGAGCATCATCGATCACACCCCTCCCCTTTATTCATTAGAATCCATTTATTATCTTTATTAATGTTTGGTTCATCCAATACTATAGAATCAAAAGCATGCCCACCCCACATGATACACAAAAGGTAGAGACAAAGGAGAAAACCTACTTGATTGATCAGCGATTGAATCTTATATCTATGGGCGAGGAACAACAGATGTGGAAATTGCAGCGGTGTGACCACGGGAACTCAAGGACGAGCAGAAGAATTGATCATAGGGTGGATGTGAAAAGAAACCCAGGGGGAACCCTTTGGTTTATAAGGTCCGGGGATTGTTGAGATATGGAGATAGGAACGCGAAACCACATAAGGAGCGGGGGTCGTGGGTTGATGACGTGGCCCCACACGTCATTAAAGGGTCCCCACGTTTAGGGGTGGTTTAAACCGACGCACATCTGGGTACCTCATCAAATGCCTAATTAAATGACATAAATGGGTGTTAATGGGATTCTTAAATGGGGTCAAAAGAGGGTTTAAAACCTAATTCTCACAAAAAAGGAGGCGCCAGTTACCTGTAGCTGAGAGCTACCAGTGGATGACAACGACTAGTAGCTGAGCTACCGGTGGCTGACAGAGACCGGTAGGCGAGCTATCTGTAGGCTAAGGCTACAGGTAGGCCGACCTACCGGTAGGCCGAGCTGCTGGTAGGATATGGCTACTGGTAGACCGAGCTATCGGTAGGCCGAGCTACCGGAAGGCCTGCTACCGGTAGGCTAAGGCTACCAGTAGGCCTACCGTTTGGTGTCAAACTTCACCATAACTTCCCCAGACTGCCCAGAACAGCCAAAATCATATTTTTACTAAGTAATGGACCTCCAAGAACCCATGCCATTATAGTAGTCAATAACCCAAACTAAAGGTATCCACTCTTTTATACTTATAGTAATATTTATCATTCATTACTAGGAAATACTTCAATACAATGATAGTATTTTCTATGTCTTATTTTCCATAGAAGCCCTTGATACGATGATTAAATTTTCTCCATCATAAAATATACAGAATCCCTCGATCCAATTTATCTGATTCATAGTATTCCTATCCATAGTGTCCCTCAATCATAACAACAACCAGACAAGGTTACAATTAAAATTGTTCATACGGTAGAAACTCTAACAAGGATTAATTAAGAAAAAAACTCTCTAAATAATTAATGAAGACTAATAATAAGCAGTTCATGATATGATATCTTTTGAAAAAATTTGAGAGAATGTAATCACCCATCTACAAACTTTTCATATGTCCTGATATTTATAGGAGATCTCCCAATGGTCATATTTACAATTATATTTCAATGGACTCAAATAGTTGGTGCTTGATTGCTCATCATATTTAAATGTTTGATGTTGTATTGATTAAAAAAATTACAATGATAAATATATTCCTTATCTTAGAAAAAAGTCTAGGAATTATGATTATAAACATAGATCAGTCGAATGGGATTCCATGTCTATTGTGAATATGATTATATTTATGAGGATCAGTCCGATCAATCGGTACCAGAATCAATCAGGTGGTGATGTATTTTGTCAGTATGAAAGACAAGTCAAAAGTCAAACTCCAAATATAATAAAAGGAAGGAACAATAATTATATTCATACTGGATATGATTATCATAATGAATATTATAATTTTTATATTCATAATAATTTCAAACATATTCTATGTATGGGAAAAGATAATGATTTCTAAAAAACATTTTAATACACTTGGGATATACAAAGTTAGTAAACTAGTTTTAAGAAAGTGTTTGTGATTTAAAAAACTAATGTAATGGAAAATTAAGAAGTAGAACTTCTGAGTCAACAATATCCTCCTTTTTGTAAAGTATAAACCCCAAAACATAAATTAAAAAATATCTTTGAAAAACATAAAATACTTTATTCTTTTAAGAGTTTCATATTCATAGTTTTTCTTTAAGACCCTAACTCCCCCTAAGTTTTTAAATATTATGAATTAGATGTTTAATAAAATATAGAGAAATAGAAAGGTTTTTCCTAAAAGACAAATTATCCATTTCAGTTATTCATCTCCCCGAGAGGTTTATATTGTCCCTCTTAATGAAATATCATTCCTTTGTTAATAGATTCTCCCCTTTTTGAGAAATTCTCCACCTTTATGATTTTTAAAAAGGAATGGGGAATAAATGCGATGTTTTCTGAAAAAATATAAATGTAATATATAAAATATTTCTGAACTAACTAATCATCCATGACAGTATCAATAAATATATGTCCAATTAGAATCGGAAAAAAACTCAGGAAAATATTATTTGGATGAAAATATTATTGAGTAAAAATATTCAAATGATTCATAAAATCAAATACATCTAAGAGTTAAACATAAAAATAATTCTTTATTAATTAATTTCTTAAAAAACTCCTTTATTTTCTTGAAATCCTTATGATATTATTACAAATTCAAAATCATTTATTCTTTTAACCAATCTTGAGTGTTCATGATTTTAACGTCCCCAAAAAACTCTTTATTATAATATCTAGTATTAATAAATTCATATTCACATGTATTAAGACTTATTAACTCTAGATCCATATCTTGGATCTTTCATTTTATAACATTTACTTCCATATTATAATCATTAATTTCATCTCTGAAATGTTTACATTTTTTTACCATGTCTTCTATGTCATTGGATAATAGATTTATAGGTTTAGATGATTCAACCATGATATTTTTATCTTTATAAAGCTGATCATTATGCATATAAATATATTAATCAACATGGCTTGACCACTTTAACATTTTATTTCATGATCTCTAGTGAGTCTAAAAGCATTCTTGAATAAATTTTAATTCTACTTAAATGTAGATCCCCAATTCTGTCAAATCTTTTATTGACTAAATTTTTTATTGAGACGTTCTTGGATAAGATGAAAAAGTGCATCAAAAAATGGAAATTAAGGAATATATCCTTCAAGTCTCCTTAAAATATGACCAATATAATCAAATCCTTTCTAACCTATTATTCCTTCCCAATCTGATTGTTCAAGGTTGGGCTATGGAGGTTTTATTATAGTCATACTAAATTCCATATAATTCACTTTTTATTATCTTACTTTGAAAAAAAATCCATCTTTCTTAGAATATTTATTATCATAAAGTATTTCCAAAATCTCCAGATTTTTATTGGTCTCAACATTATCATTATTGTTTTTGAATTTTTATCCTATTATTATTTATTTGACGATGATTAAACTTCTTATTCTGAAGAAGATTCTTCCACCTAAGAAATTTCTAATTTATCAACTTTACCAATATTGGAAGGCAAGTCATATGAAGATGATGATAATGCTTTTGATAACTCCTTGTTAGATTATGTTTCTACATCACCAAATTCCTAATTCACATCTTGTTCCTCCTCCTCTTCATCCACTTATTCTTTATTTTCTAATTCTATCTCTTTGTGTTATTTTTTTCGTATTTCACGTATCCTACTTTTTTTATTAATTATTCCTTCAAACTCATAATCAACATCCTTGTTCATATCATCTTGTAATTTTGTAGAAGTCCTCAACCCACCCTTAACGACTACCTATGGTTTTGATTATTTATAAGGGACTACTAGTACCAATTCTTCCACATCATGTTTTACCTTTCCTTTATCTACCACCAAAGAAATTTCAGCATAAACCAAAATTTTTTCTTCAAATAAAAACCTTGAATCTATATCAATATGATCAGTGTGATAAGTTCATTGAACAATATTCTCATAGGCCCTTTTAACTCATTTCAAAAGAATTTAAAAAAATTTAACATTATAGTAAAAACCCCTTTTGTTTATTATTCATTTATTCTTCCTCCAATATTTCGGTAGCAAGGATTTTTACTACATTGGATTCAATTGTATATCGTCCATATTTTGAATCCCCTTGCTGCTTCTTATTTTTTTTTCTTATTTTCGTTACAAATATCATCAGGAAAATTCTTTTACTTCTTTTGTTTCTTCAAAGGAGTGGCATCAACCTTCATCTTCATCTTATTATCATCCTTTCTATAATTTCTTTGATGGCCCTACCTCTAATGGAGAACCACCATATTTATCAACAAACATTTTTTATTTGATATCAAAGACAAATATCAATCTATTCATCATATCCTCACAGTTAAATGAATTTTTCACGCTCTTTGAATATTATTTTTTTTCTACCATGACAAACATAAAACTTTGAACAAATATGTTTCTAATAAAATCTTGAAACATAATTATTATTGACTTTATTGAGCCTATTTTGATGTTTTAAATGGTGATAAGGTATATTTGATCAGATTTATCTTCCAAAAGTTTACTAATAAATTGCGTACAAAATAATATTAAAACTTCAATGTATCTCGACCTCCTTTTCTCAGAATTAAGAATCCCTAAATCTAAATTGAATATAATTAATTATTCAGTTTAAATTGGAATATATTTTATACCGTAGAATATTTTGAAAATATAGAATCTTCATCTTTAATCTTGTTCAACATACTGAGACTGTTTGTAAATTATTGAGAAGTAAAATATGAATCAACTTTATATGGAACAAAAAAAATATCAATAAATTTACTATAGGATATATTATACCTCTTTCTATACATTTTAAAAGAAACTTTTTCATTTATATATTAATTTATAAACTAAATAAAGGCATAAAATTCATGAACACCATTCAAATAAAAAAACAAAATCCTTATCTAGCTATTCAACTGACACTGATTCCCATCTTTAAAAAAATATTATCTTATTCAGTGTCGAATAATATTTCTCATAACAACATATCTATATCAATATCTCCCTAAAGACATACTAATGAGAAAATTCTCTCTTTGTTTCCATCTGATATGAAACTATGAAACAGATGAAAATGAAATCTTCCTAGCTAACACCATTGAAGGTTTAAGAAACTAATGAGAAAATTCTCGGGAGAACCAATGTGAGACACAGGGGTAGACCTACTTTATAAATGAATTATGTGTGAGGTTTCTTCTTCTATAATATAAAAAATGGTTTATATTTGAAATATTGATGATCTAGAGATCAATATTCATCCGAAGAATGTTTTCAAAATTGTTTTAAACTCTCAATGTTTTTAAGACTTTTATTGAAAAAAGAAAGAATTAGAACATAAAATGTTTTAATTTTTTTTGAAAAAAAAGTTAATTTATTTATAAAAATAAAAAGCATAACAAAAAAACAATTAGGAAACTTACATAATGAGATTGTAAAAAAATAAAAGTACATACGAGTACATTTTAGAGTGAAATGATTCATCAGTATGAATAATCTATTCATATTTATTTCTATAAACTAAGAATATTACAATAGTTTTTAAATAAAACATTAATACAATTTTTTTTTGTAATAAAAGTTTTATTTTGAATTTTTTTGAATCAAAAAATTTTGTAACAAAACAAATGAGTCAATAAAATGGTTATAACATTTTTTATTATTGGAAAACATTACGATGATTCTGAATTAAAAATTTTATAACATTTTTTGAGTTCAAAAATATCATTGGTATAAATTTTTTCATAAAAACTAATGTTCTTAGAAAACTAAATGTATTATGAAAAAGTTTAATATTTTTAGATAAAATAAAACATATTTTACCCAGGAAAAGTAGTCCCTAAATGTAAGGATACTGGTTAAAATTAGTAGATATGAATAATTACTTCGCATGTAATATTCCTAGATTCTGTTTAATATATTAAAATTTCTCTGAATTATTGGTTATAGTAAAAATGTACGATTTTTTTTCTTTCATTACGATGAATTTAAAAATGGTATATCCTATAATGATGCCATACTAAAGTAAATGGTGACATAAGTCCTCTAGAAAATAAATTATTTAAAACAGGGGGTTTTCCAAGAAGAACAATTTTACCTATTCTGATAATCTCTTTTTGAGAATTATGTTGAAATGTAACATTTCCACATTTTAGTTGGATTATCTTCTTGAAGAAGCATTTTTTCCAATCATGTTGTTGGAACATCCAATACAATTTTACCATATATATATTTTTATTTTTGGTATTATCTTTGTTTTCTTAAAAAACATTATTCATTCGACACCCAAACATTATTGGGTCCAGTGTTATTAGAAAACAAAATTTTTTGAAACCAAATTTATCTAACTTTGTTAGTTTGGGAAAATGTCATCTACTTAGACCAATATGATTTATGAAAACCTAAAGATTTTACTTTTTTTGAAGAAATATTTATTTTCTAATGTCCATAAACTTGACACTTGGTGTAGAAAGGTGAACTTTTTGGAATGAAGTAATTATTACTAAAAATATGTTTTTTATTTATATAACATATTCTAGTATTATCACTATATGGATGAATTTTTTTATACATTTTAGAAAAAGTTTATTTCTAGTAGTAATCTTTGATAACCATTTCATTAAAGAATAAATTTTATATTTTAGCTTCACAATTAAATTTTTATCCCCAATAGTAATAGTATGGGAATTAAGTTTATCAAAATTAGTTTTTATACTATTATTCTCACAAAATAAAATTTTAAAATATTTAAAAATACTATCTTTTTCAAAAAAATAGTTTTATCAAGATATTTAGAAATATCTAATATTTTCCACGTATAAATAGATATTACTAAATTTGTCATAGAAATTTTAGCTTTATAATTATCATGTTTTAAAAAATATGATAATTATCATTATCTAAAAGTTTTCCAAAATAAAAATTTTCATCATAAGTAGGGGAATAAATATCTTCTTGTGAGGAAGATTCTTAATCATAGGATATAGAAAATTTTCATCCACCTAATTAGAATACATATAAATATTAGTGAGGTATTCAACTATATATACCTTTTCCATGAGGTAATGATTTACAATGGGTAGATTAGCAAAAAAAACCTACATTCCTTTATCTATAACATACATTATCAGATGAACCTTTATAAGAATCAGCAACACTGAAACTGTATGTGTTATAGTCTTTAAAAACATAATTTCTATTGGATTTTTAATACTTATTAGCATTTATTTATTAAGACTTATCCTTTATGTCCTTCCACTTATGATTTCGACAACTGGGTGAAATATGTACATTTTATTACATTCATGGCATATGAATTCAGAATCTTTTTTTAAACATTATACTAAAAAAAATTATTATAATGATATGTAAAATAATTCTTTCCCATGACCTTGTTATCCTTTTAGCTATATTAGGTAAAATTATGATCAAAATGTTCATATGTGCTAAATTAGACTGAACAAAAACTTTCTTCTTTATAGAAGGATTCACAACCTTTTCAAGTGTTTGAATATTATAAGGAAACATATTAATAGAAAAAAAACACCACCATTTTTCTTAAAAGACTTATCAGAATATATATTAATTTTAACTATTATTTTATAATAGTTCCAATGATATCATCTTAAGTATGTTTTTACAACTTTATTATCTAATAAACACATGTTATTTTTAATTCCCACACATTGGTAATGATATCAATAATATTTTCCAAAAGAATATCAACATATATACCATTTTCTCTAGTAGTTTGAAAACTATTAATAATTATCAAAAACCTATGTTGAATCTTTCCAACTGATTCTCTAAAAATAAAATTATAGGATTGATTATTTGCTTTTAACATAGCTCACCTGGTCTCAATAACTTTATACGTAACAAAGTGTTTTAGTTCAAGATTCTTTCATATACTATTATCATCTTCACATTAAGATATCTAGCTATATATGTTTATTATCAAAGAAAATACTAAGGTATTCCTTTCTATATTGTTTAAATAATACTCTTTATTTTCTTGATATGTGAAATAAGTAACTTCATATCAAATAATCTTATAATCAACAGTAAGAAAAACAAAATTATCAACTCCATTATTGTTAATTTTTTTTACCCTATACCTCTAGTAATCATAGTCAACACCATAAAAGAGTGGTGGTCTATTCATATTTAGATTTTATATTGAACCAATATTAATAAATACCATTTTAAAAAATATAAATTATTTTGCACAAGTACATGTTAGTATAAAAAAGTTTATAAAGAGAAAGGTAATATCAAATCTCATACAACTTGTATCTGATAGAAGAAGTAAAAACTCAAAAATTATATAAGTAGTAGAAATCTTTTTTAAAAACTATTTAAGTGTTATAAGATTTATTTTTGTGGATATAATTTAAAGAGTGGGGGTAGGGGTTTAATTTTAGTTTAATGAATTAATTTGAAACATTTAAATTAAAAAAACCCAAAGACCCTTTAAGTAATTTTGTATAACATGAACTCAATTAAATTATCATATTCATATAACTAGAACTAGAAACCATACTATTATATTATTGAAAAAATGTAATCATAGTGGATTAGATTTATATCCGATTGTGATTATCATGTTAAGAGTTAAAAAGATAAAACTGTTTGAACAGAAATTTGAATATGATCACTTAATTTCTATTGTATATAATAGAATAGAAACTTATAAAAACAAGAAATAAAATATTTATGTCAAAGTAAGAATAAATTACAAGCTATATTAAAAAGATATAACACTTTTAACCTTAAGAGTAAGGTGTTCAATAACCCTAGATAAAGGGATCCACTATTTTATACTTACAGTAACTTATGTCTTTCATTAACATTAAAGCCCTGAATATGATGATTGGATTAGTTATGTATTCATATCCTCAAAATACTTTGATATGATGATCATATTTTATCTGTATTCCTATCATTAAAATCACTCTATCTGTTGGATTAGATTCACTATATTCCATTTCTTGGTTGCTCTTGATCGTAAAAATGATCAAGTTCAGTTATAATAACACCTGTTCTTATCAAAAAACCATGATAAACATTATTTAAGAAGAAAACTCTCTAAAAGATTACAAAAGACTAATAATGAGTAGTTAAGGATAAGTAATATTTAGAATACTTGAGAGAAAATGTAATCAAGTAGCACCAAACTCTTTAAATGTCTGAGTATTTATATGTGATCTCCCAATTTTCATATTTCTATTTTTGTTGCAACAGCCTCAAACATATTGAACCTAACAACTCATTATAAATGAACATTTAATGTAATAATAATTAACACCATTAAAACATCAAATATATTTCATATGATATAAATAAATTGAGGTATTCAAATTATAAACTTAGATTAGTCCGATGGAATTCAATATCAATATTTAGTAAGATTATATTTGTAAAGATCAATATGATCAATCCATACTAAAAACAATACGAGGGTTATACATTTTTTCAGTACAATAGAAATGTCAAAAGTCAAAATCCTAGTATGATAAAATGTATGACCGATAATCAGATTCATATAGAATAAGTTTATTGTAATGAACAATAGTATCTTTATATTTTCAATAATTTTGATCTAATTATATGTATGTTAAAAGATAATGTTTTCTACAAAACATACTAAAACACTTGGGACATAAAAATTTCGCAAAAACATTTTAATAAAGTGTTTTAGTTTTCCAAAACAAACGGTATATAAGGGTAAAAAGTAAAACATGTAAATCAGAAATTCCTTGAATACCAGTGATCATAATCTTAAGTCATGGATTAAATATTATAATTTCACAATACTTGAATCATAAAGGAATCAAAGAACATGATCCAAGAGATTATAACGTTGGAATACAACATAAGTTTGCGACATATACATAAACATGAAAAAATATTTCATTACTCAAGGATCACTAGAATTTCTATCATAGTGGATTAATATCACTTCACATTACATTATATCTTTTGTCAAGGTTCACTCCAAAGATTATCATAGCAGATAGAGTCCCATTCTGAACATGGTTTACTCCCAATTCCACTTTTTATTATCTCTTGAGATATCAATATTTACCCAATGCATTGAAGGGATACATAATTATGGTACCACCCTTTAAATAATTAAATCATATATATTTATTACACAAGATAATAAAACATTCATTACATTGAAACCCGTGGAAAAGAAATAGTTTTAATAAGTATTTAAGAATATTATCATAGTATAACTTATGGAAAATAAATGGGTTGCATAATATAATTAACCTGTAGGAATGAAATATTACCTTGGTAACCTTTTAAGGATTATTCCAATAATTGAGTCATTATGAGGCTGGAAATTTTCGCTTTAGTTTTGTATATAAAAAAATATTCTATTAAATATTTTTGATAAAAATTCAAATGTACCTCATTCATAAAATTAAAATAATATTCCCCTTAAGAACATTGTAAAAAATAATACATGGGTGAAAATTAACATTAAAATAATAATTTAAGAAAAGTAAAAACATTCTTGAATTGGTTTTTAGAAAACATGGAAGTAGGAGAAAATGAATTTTTGACCGAAGAGAGAAATAAAGTAAGTTTCCCTTAAAAACATTATTTAGGTGTCTTGTGTACTTAATGTGATGATAATGAAAGGAAACCAAATATTATGAATAAATAACTAAATTAAATTAAAATTAAATTTTTTTGAGTGATATCTCACAATTTTGTTTTCAACAAATACTTTATCATAAATAATCCTTTTAAACAATGATATTTTAACATAAAACTGTCACTATAGTTCCGGTACATTTAATGTGATCTTGGTTCTATAATATATAGAATATTAATTATGGTGAAAATATAATATATATTCATTATATAAATATTGGTATATTTATATCCATCCATAAAGGATAGATATAGAAAAATGAATTAGGCTTTTCATGGAGATGATAAGTTGTACGTACAAAAGACCAACATTTTCAATTTTGGATGGATAGAATGAAATAAATGTAAATATTAATTAAACTATATTGAATAATTATCATATCATATATATAATATATATTAATTATATGTGTCTTTAGTACCATCAATTTAAATTGGAAATGAAAAACAATTCACAATGATTTATGGAGGTGGTTGTCCAAAAATACGAATGATACATGTTATCGTTTTCCAAAAGATTACGAGGTTATATAGCTGACATGATATTATAATTCCAAAATAATTATTATGAAATAAATATAATATTTTAATTTTAAACCCATAATAAAAAATATGGTGTTGAAAATTGAATTGTATCACTACGTGGGGTAGTAATCCTAACACATGCATGAGAGATACTTTCACTTCCCATTTGATGGAGTAAAGGGAGGATATTGGTCGTTACATAATTATAATAAAATTTAATTATATAAAAGATAAAAAATTTATTATTTTAGGATGAATACCACATATTTAGAGTATGTAGAAGAAGAATAAATGGAAATAGTTTGGGTAAGAAAATTACCTATACTTCAGTTAACATCCCTTAGATTATTTCTTGAGGACACTTGGAATGTTATTTTAAGAAGTCCAGAACCTCTAAATAATTGAAATGAAAGTTGAGATGATATTTTTTTACAGTTTTTTTCAAACCATAAGGCTCAACATAGTGTGAATATAATAAATGAGGTGTGTCGTTTTATAAGCAGGGGAGAGGATACACTTAGAATTTTTTTATAGAATAAAATATAATCAAGAAATTATCAGGAAAAAAACTTCCTAATGGAAATGGATTCAAAGTTTTTATTGACTTATTTTCATTTTTTTATAAAATATGATTTAGAAATTTTTAATCTAAAAATTTATCCCCATCTCTTGGTTTAACCCCTAATAAACTAGTTTTAACCAAAACAATGGTGACAATTTTTCACTTTTTCTACCATTTATTATGAAAAAAATGAAAGTAGAGTCATTAATTTTTTTAAATTATGATTTAAAATATGGAATAAATTTTATCAACTTAAGTATCTATAAATAGAAGAAATTACATTTAAAATAATCTTATAAAACATGATGAATAATAATTTTTGAGAAAATATATTTTCTTAACTATACAATGTTTTTACAAGAAAAATAAACATAAAATTAATTTCAATTACTATAATTGAACTACTAATTATATATATTTACTGATCCGACTTCAAGAAAATTAAAACAAAATTGGAATTTTTAAATTTTTTAAATGAAAATTATTTTTTAAATAAAAATTTGTATTACTCACAATTCATTGAAAATAAAAAGATTTTATAACTTTATAAAACATTCAATATAAGTTAATATTGACATGTTAATTTTGAAAAAGATTTTCATTTCACAAAATAAAATTGATAAAAGTGGAAAAATTTAAATATATTTGTTTCTCAAGAAATTAAATAAAAACTATATTTTTGGAAAATTTTTGTTTTGAATCATATAAAAATGTTACTAAAAATTGAGTATTTATTTATCAATATATTTTATTTATCTAGAACCTTGATAATTGTTTTTAAAATTTTGTTATTATTTTTCATACTTTCAATTTAATGGGTAATTTTACTGGTATACTATATTACGGTTTATTTAGACTTAGGATTGTATGTTTTGCAATCTATTGATGATATTAAAATCATTTGAAAAGAGATATATAAAAAATACTATGGTGTTACATTATAACCCCCTTAAATTGAATTCTTGACGTGAAATTACTTCGCTATGATAAAAAAATTGAGGGTATCTCTGTTTCATTGCATCCTCTGGTTTCTAAGTAGCTTGTTCAAATGCCTGACTCATCAAGAGAACATTAACTGGGTGAATAGTTTTGTTCAATGGAACTTTATCTCTACGATCCAAGATATCTACTAGATTTTAGTTATAATAAATATCATTCTATATTGGTACAACCTCTGTGTTCCGTAAATGGGAAGGATCGTCTATGTACTTCCTTAGGAGAGATACGTATAAAACCTCATGAACATGATAGATGTTTTATGGATTCAACCAAAGATAAGATAACATCCGTACTAGATTGAGAATCTCAAAGAGGACAATATACATATGTATCAACATTATATTATTTCCAAATTTTAAAATAATAATCAATTTAGACATTTATAGGAATACCTTCTCCCTAACTATTAATTCAAATTTCACCAATGATCATCATACTAAATTTTCTATCAAATTTTATCAACCTTTATGTGTTGATGAGGGACTCTGAACCTAATTACCATTTACACATCTAGCTCAGGTCCCAATTGATTTATTTCTCTTGATTCATCCCAACATTTTTGATTTATATAATTTTTTTTATAGAGGGATTGAAAAGGATATATCAGAATGATCATGTGAAAGCTATTGTTTTAAGAAAAAATGTCTAGAGGAAGGTTATGATCCAAATCACCATTTCAATCCCTACAAAAGACCATAGCACATACTATAGGGTTCGAATGGTTCTCTCAAACTGAAAATCTACCTATGGATGATAATATATACTAATAATCAATATTAAATCAAGATATTTCTAAATAATTTTCATGAAAATAATGGTAAACATCAGTTCCCAATTAGATACAATAGAATGTGGTACTCTATGCAACCTTTCCACATCCATAATGTATATTCTGGAAATATTATCATGAGAAAAAATATTTTATAATAGTAATGAAGTTTTATTAATTCATATGGTGATCGACTTCAACCTAGAAAACATTATGATCCTATGACATTTTATGGAGTCTTATGAAAATATCCTTGGTGATGTTTTCCTATTTTCATTCTAGTATAGGTAATGGTTGTAAATCCAAATTGACTTTTATCTCTTAGCATTGACTTGTTCACATAAAAATAATGGAGATATATACTCTGTAATATATCTATTCATGTTTTTCTACCAAAAATTATATTTCATATATCTATAAATCTTCATACTTTCTAGATGAATAGGGAATGGTGAACTACGATCCTCACCTAGTATCTCCTTTTACAAATATTGTATTGATGGGACATAAGCATGATTCATAAAACTTATCATTCCATTATAATCAATGAATAATTCAATAACTTTTCTCACTTTCTTTCATTTATATATCTTTATTTACAGCCTTTTTAATCATTACATGGATAGAATGTTAACTAATAATTTATGAAAGATAAGATTCCACACTTCCTTCATGATTTAAAAATCCACCCTTTCAAAATCTAGTAATATTGATTGTTTTGTAATCCCCATCATAGACAAGATATAATTATCCTTTTAACTCAAATAATCTATAACCTTGTTCACCTTTTCATGTTGTTAATGTTTTGAACAGTCTTAATCCTTAATCAAATCCAATCATCTACTCTACACCATATTTAGATGTTTCTGAGAGAATATATACTTTAATTTTTTTTATTATAATATTTAATACAACTTTCTCCATAAATATAATCCCTCTATATCTTTAATGAAAAATTACCATATCTATAATCTAATCATGGTTTTTGTAGTTTTTCTTATGAACCTTTAATTTTAATTAGGAATAATATTATAGTATATGATTCTTCATGGGGACACATCTTAGTACCTCTAACGATGAATTACAATAGATCAAAATCCCTACACCATTGTAGGGTTATGTAATAACTTGTGTGTTGAATAATGTTCTTTTAAGTTCATAATTTCCTTGCATTCATCTATCAAAAAAATTCGGCTTCCCTTTAGAGTTAAATATGTGAGTTGAATAGATAGTAATATAAAATTTTCCACAAATTATTGATAATATATAATCAAACCAAGAATACTATGGATCTCAATCACTATGGTTGGTATTGAAGAATGTTCAATAGATTCTATATTTGATGGATCAACATGTATACTCTTTCTTGAGACTATATAACCAAAAAAAGAAACTTTTTCTTTTCAAAATTTACAATTGGTAAAATTTTCATATATTTTACCCTTCTTTAGGGTCCTTAGTACAATACCAAAGTGATATTAATTCTCTTAATTACTCTTGTAATATATATTAATAGCATCAATTGAGACTTCAAAAAAATTATTAAGGTATTTTCTAAATATTCTATTCATTAAATACATAAATATTTCAAAAAATTAATAAGACTAAATAGCACCACTATAAATTTATGGGGTACATACCTCATATAGAAGGCTATATTTTGTATATCCTCCTTATATACCCTAAATTGATGATATCCACAATGAAGGTCAATATTGGAAAAGTATTGATCTATATTCAGTTGATTTAAAAAGTAATTAATAAAATAAAAAAGATACTTATTCTGGATTGTGTTGTTGTTAAGTTACTGCTGATGAATACAGAGTTACATTGATACATATTTATTAATAATAAAAATAATATGTTCATTTCAAGGCAATTCAATTTTATGAATGAATCCCTTTTTAATATTCTTTTATTGTTTCTTCTTCAATTTCTATAATTCAATCTTGGCCATTCTATAAGGACTCTTTGAAAAAAGTGTATCTCAAGGTATGAGTTCTATTAAAAACTAAACTTCATGATTCAGTTGAAAACTAATAAACTCTTTTAAAAATATATGAATAAACTCTCACATAGTTGGAATGTCATTGATATTTATTTTTTACACAACTATCTGAGATAAAATCCCTATTTTAGTTGGAATCAAGACCTATATAATTGATTTATTTCCATTTAAAGTTTATATTTATCGTTAAACTGATAGAAAATCATAGGTTACTTTATAAAATCATAAATTACTTCCCATCCCCATAAATTGATCTATTATTTTTTATAAATAAATCAAATCCAATCCTAAGATAACATCAAATTCAACCAGAGAGAGAATAAAAAGATTTTCTAGATGAAAATTCAAACAAACTTCAATTGGTAAAGAATCATAGACTTGATATTCAATCATTATACCATAAGAGGTTTTCAACATTAATTAAAAATATAATAAATTAGGTGGTATTATGATACCCTTTGAAAATTATTTATATATAAATGAGTGGGTAAGACAAGATTGAAATAAGAAATTAGCAGTTCTATATTGGAAAGTAAGTGTGACTTTTACTACATCATCATTGTTCCCCTCACCACTAATAGTGATTGATTTAGATTTTCCTATTTATCTAATATTAATTGTTTTTTAACATTGATCATAATCATTAACCTTTAGATTTTTTCTTATGGTTATCAT
The DNA here is from genome assembly GCA_963277665.1 of Viscum album. Taxonomy (NCBI): domain Eukaryota; kingdom Viridiplantae; phylum Streptophyta; class Magnoliopsida; order Santalales; family Viscaceae; genus Viscum; species Viscum album. Next base: position 46,031,174 of record OY728143.1, on the reverse strand, counting down.
AATTCCCATCACACTTTCATTTGAAACACTGTAACATGGGTGGTTCATTCCATTGTACAATTTATCCCTCATTAACTGAATTCTTCTTCCCATCAATTGAACATTAAGTTTCTCAATGAACTTAATTTTGAAATGTAAAATATTTACCAGTACCCTTAATACAATTTGCTCTATTTTTACTTATACACGTAGACCATGGTGAAATGTTCATCTTCTTATCTCAATGGGTTTTATAGTTTCCCCCAAAATCCATATTACTTTTCTTATCAAAACCATGAGATTGATACATATATCTAATCATTATCTCCACCATCATATTACATCTAATGATTTATTCATAGCTACTAAATTACCTTTTGGATAACTATTATCAGGGACTTAGTTTTAAGACACTAAAAAATTGAGAATCCTTACTTTTAGGTTGTATGATAATAACAAAAGAGTACGTCATAAGCCTTGTAAAATTTTACTTATAGGTAATAAGGGATTCATCATCCTTACATTTTAGCAAAAATAATTCCTTATCCATTTCTATATGAAGAATATAATGAATTTAATTATTAAAAAATAATCTCATAAACTCATCCCACTCCAGGGAGTCAACTTCTTCCCATTGCCTCATGTTCTTGATAAGAGTCCCCATCAACTTCATATTCTAAATGATAAACATATAAAATAAAATTTTTATGTTCTAAACATTTGAGAATTAAAGTTATATTTTTAGTGGTACAGATCCATTTCTCATAAACTGGTGGATCATAAGACCCACTAAAAAAAGGTTGAAGTTTCCTCATAATTGTCTCAATAGAATTTCATTCAATCCTTTCATCATTTGGAAGCTTAGTATGATTCATAAATTGTGAACTTTGGTAAAACATAACAATGATATTTTGAATTCAAGATCCTGTGTCATATGGTTTCTCAGGTTTAAAATCAATTCTTTTTCATTCACATTCAATTTTAATAACATTTCTTTGAGTTATAGCCATTAACTAAAAATAAAAATCATAGTGAGATACTATATAATCCTCAAGGGAAAGAACGTAGTCATAAAAAACTATTTTATTGGATGTATAAATCATTACACATTATTTTAAATCAATGAAACATCAGATTTGACCTCGGTCATCCATAGGCATCATATATTCAAATACATCATAATGGTTTGTAAGGAAAATGTGAATTAATGAAATCATATCCATTGGGAGTGTCAAACCCGGTGCACATTAAAGGAACACTCACTGTGGATAAGAATGATAGACAAAATATATTTTACGAAATCTTTTCTAGGAAATTACCCCTAGATATATATATTCCAAAACCATTTCCACTTGTAGTATCTAGAAATGGATGTTTTTCAAGGAGAACCACACTATTATTTACAACAACTTTTGGTGTTATCCTATACATTCTAATGGTTCTCACTTAATTTTTCTTATCCTAGTTTTCAAAATTAACTAATACTTTATCTAGAACAAACTAATGTAACCCATACTTTTCATACATAAATACTACATCTTTTTAGATTAATATTCAATACATAACATTAAAATACACCCTAAAATCTTATAGGTCTTGAGTCTTTGGAAACTTGGAAATATAAACATCTTATTCAGAACAAATATTCATCAGGTCCCACTAAGTTCTTAATAACAATCACCCTTCTTGAACCTTTCATACTTAAATCCTTTATTCATAACATGGGGATTAAAAAATATAATAAAAGGTTATATTTGATGTCAGAAATAGTAAATAAGGGGTATATAAATGATCACTTAAACATAACATGAGCATAAGTGTATGAGAACACAAGAATAAAATTTTAAAACCATTCCATGTATATATAAGATCATAATATTGAGTAATGGAATAAAACCTGGTAATTTATAAGACATATATAATAAATGAATCATAGAACTTGAGCCATGAGAGCATAATATTGTAAGAAAACATAAGCTTGTGGCAGAAACATAATTATGTAAAATAATTTCCTTTGTCAAACCTCATTGCGATGACTATCGTAGTGGATTGGGTTCACTCCCTATTCTGTAATATGTTTTTGCAAGATTCAATCAAAACACTATCATATTAGATAGATTCCCTTACTAAATTGGGTACACTCACCTTACATTCTTCATTGTCTTATAAGATATCCATATTTACCCAATGAGTTAGAGTGATATATAATTATGGGCTCATCACATAATGAAAATAATGGTTTTGTTACCCAAAAGATCATACAACAGTTATCATATCATAAGCTATTAAAAGTAAATATGTTTTGAAAATAGTTCTTCATTTAATAACAATATAACCATTGGAAAATAAAAGGGTTTCATATCATAATTTACTAGTGGAAATAAACGGGTTGCATATAATCATCCTTAAATCAATATAATTTTAATCCATCCATATAATTAAAGTTGACAGTATAATTGAATTATATAACTTTTAAAACATAATTAACATAAAAGGAATTCATCATAGATGAAAATTAATTTAAAATATTACATAGAAAATTTCATGAGGAAAATTCCCTTTTCAATTTGAAATCACTTATTTAAAATATAAAAATTTATTAAATATTAAGGAAAAAATTTTCATTAAAAATAAACTTAAAAATAGTTAAATTCCACATTAAATCTTTTATAAGTCATGGTTGTGGGAAATTACATTCATTTCTTAAACGTAAAAAATATTCCTTTTATATTTCAGTAAAGAGTCAAAAGAGATGCATTCAGAAAATAACAAAATGATATATTTTATGTTTTTTGAAAATAGTTAAACATGAGTGAAAATTAACTTTAAAAATCATTTGAAAATATTAAAAACAATATTTAATTTTTTTAGAAACTATGGACTTGGAAGTAAAATTATTTTCAATCAAATTGAGAAATAACTTCCATTTACATTAAAAAAATATTTCTGTCTCTTGAGTAATTAATGTGAGTAAAAAGAAAGGAAAATTTGTATACGCTAGAAATAACCATATTATAATAATGTTAATTTTTTTCTTGGGATATTACTCATAAAATTTCATGATTGAAAATTTGATCATAAACAAACTCATTAAATAATGAGATTATAAAAATTAACCCTTAACTTGAGTTCAAATTACATTAGAAGTTCACAATCATGTTGTATAGTATATTTAAATTTATTGTAATTATATATTTTAGCCACATAAATAAATATAATATCATATAGGATCACCTTATTAAATTTCAACACCCATTTATTAGTAATTACTTATTAAAATCATCATTTTCGTGTGTTAACTGTATCATTTTCCATGAAAATTTCAGTATGATAGTTCCATTCATTGTAAATTTATCACAGTTACATAAAATAATTTTTCAATCATTATATATATTTAGATTCATTAATAAAGGATATAGATAGAAAAATAAATTCCAATGTTCATAGAGAAGGAAAGTTGTATGTACGCATGAACACTATTTTTACTTATCAACATATGGAATGAAAGAAATATAAATATTTATTTGAATTTAAAGAATCATTATTATATCATATATATCTTATATATTTATTAAATATTGACTTATTATAGTCCATGAAATTATGAAATGAAAAATTAATCACATCACCTTGTGGTGGCTATAGTCCACACATATGCACGAGCGACATTATCATTTTTCAAAGGATTGAAAGATAAGAAAGTAGATATTATATTATAGTTAAAGAAGCATTACAATATCATAAATATTTTATATAAAATTTAAAATTGCAATAATAATTATCAAATATATATGGTTAGGGAAAATTAATTCCATCGCTTTGTGGAGGTCATAATCCACACACATGCCCGAGCAATAATTTAAATTCCCATATGATAGAATAGAGGGTTTATATCGGTGGTTAAATAATTATAATAAAATTTTAGTATATTGAATAAAAATATTTTATTATTTTATCTTTAAAAACATAGATTTAAAATTGTTTTAATAATAAATAAATTTAAAGAGTTTGGCTAAGATGATTACCCCACATTCAGTCGGATTCCTTAAGATCCTTCCTAAAAAACCCATAGAATTACATTTTAAGAAGACTAGAACCAATAATTTATATATCATAAAGTTAAAAAAGATAATTTTGTTGTTTTTTGTTGATATAGAAGGATAAAATTGGTGTTACTAATAGAAATGCGTTTTTCCATTTATAATTGGGGGAAAGAACATGCTTATAATTTTTTAAACGAATTAAATAGGATATAGTAATTCTTAATAAAAATTATTTAAAATAGACATATATTTGATTTTTTTATAGTATAATATATTAATGTTCCTAGAAAATAGTATTTAGACAAGTTTAATAGGAATAGTTACCTTATACCTTGGTTTATCCCCCAAGTAAAGCCATTTCATCGTTAGCCGCAGTGACGATTTTTTATTGGTTTTACTATTCATTGTGAAAAAAAATTATAGTGAACCCATTATAAAAATTGAAAATAATTATTACAAATATGGAATCCATTTTATCTAATTTAATCCCAAAATGTGTTTGAAATTACTTTTAAAATAAACTCCTAAAACATGGTGAAAATGATTTTTGAGAAAAAGTGTTTCTTAAGTATGAAATGTTTTTATACCCAAATCCAAAAAAATAATAATTAAAATGACTATAAATAGATTTTTAATAATATAAATTAATAAAATTTACTTTTATAACAATTTATAAATTAAAATTAAACTTTATAAAAGCTTTAAATGATCAGATATTTTTCAATAAAATTCCTTATTTATCATTATTCATCAAAAATTAATTTTTTTATAAAATTATAAACAATTCACTCTAAGTTATTTTTGAATTTTTTATTTCAAAAATTATGTTAAATATTACAAATAAATTCTATATAATTGGAAAAAAATAATTATATGAAATTCTAAAAATAAAAGAAATAAATCCCACTTTTGTGGAAAAAGTATTTTTTTGGAGCATATATTGACTTTAATAGAGATTGATTACTTTTATGCCAATATATTTTATTTATATAATAAATTTATAAATATATTTAGTATTTGTTTATTCATATTCATAATACCAATTTAATGGCTAAGTTACAATTGTATACTATATTATGATTCATTTAGACTTGGGGTTACGTGTATCCAAAGTTATCGAATAAAATATATTCATTTAAAAAGTATGAAAATAATATAAGTGATTTTAGATAAATCTTTAATGAACCTATGTTAAAAATCTTCATACCCCAAAACATGTCTAATTCCTTTAATATTTCAAGGAGGAGGAACCGTTTATATTGAATTTATCTTATAATTTTATACATATTTCCCCATAATAGATACTTTGTGTCCTAGAACTATTATTGAGTTACCATAGCTTAATATTTTTCTAAGTTTAAAATAATTTTGTTCTACTTTCCACTTTGTAAAATTATATCCTGATTCTGAAGAGAATTTTCAAAAGTTTTTCTAAGGATTGAAAAATCATATATGAATAAATTAATTAATATTTTAATATTTTTTGAAAATTTTTATATCGCCCACCTATAAAAGGTTATTGGATATCCATATAATCAAAAGAGAATTCATTGGTAGGAAAATTTTCCAAATGGGCATGTGATTGTGTGCTTTTCTTTGTCTTTTGAGGCCATGGGAATCTAGTTGTGACCTTAATGACCATCAAGATAATAACAAAATCCATTTCCATCCATGAAATAAATATTTTTTTAAATATTTAATAGAAAAATGATCTTTCTTATTAGAATAATTAATTTTTCTATAATCTATAAACACTCCACTTATTCACTATATTAGTTTGAATTTTTTGCATTCCTTTTATTTAGTCAAATAGATACTGCAATTTTTTAATGTTTAATTGGATTGGTATAAACCAAGAGATATATAAAATATAAAATATAAGTATATCATATAGTATTATTATCACCTCCTCCCTAACAACCACTTATATGCTTGGATTTATTCTTTTATACCCCTTAAATCTTGGGTTATAGTCAGGATCCATTGGAATTCTATGCATGAAACATCAAGAGATTATTACCATAATATCAAATATAGCCCAAAAAATAATATATTCGAATGTTTTAAAGATTTTCAAAAAACTGTAATATTGAATTTTTCTAAGATTTTATGACATTATTATTTTTAATTAAGTGATTTCACCCATAATTGAGTATTCCACGTGATTTGAAAGGGGTTTTAGATCCAACATGGGAGTTTTTTTGAATTCAGGGATGTCACTTTATCCTATGATTTCCAAGGTCCCCAAGCTTATTCATTAATAAATTACTTGAGATAAACTCTTCTTCATAATTTTGGTCCCCAATAAAATTATTATTAAATTCATATTTTATGATATGGTTGTGAATGTTTTCATAGGTATACAAAATCTATGTGGTTTAATTAATATCCAAAATACTAGTAACGTCCCAAACCTAGTTACCCAAAGTCGATGAATTATTTGAAAACATTGGCATGATCATTATAGAACATGTATTGAAGGACCGATTATTTTAGTATCCTTGGAATTGTTAGATACATACATAAGTTTCACATTACATTATCCAATGAAGAACAACAACATTGTGTCTCCTTTGAACACTATTATATCCCATAGCCCATTCCTGTAGGTCATTCATAATATATTTGTTCACATCCTGGGAAAAATAAAACATAAGGGAGGGGTGAGCTCAGATGCTCAATAAGAACAACAATATTGATGAAACTGTCATAAATAATCCTAAACAATTAAGGAAATGTATAAGACTAAAACACAAGCCTTTTAAACATAAACTTCAACATAATACGGAAAATATAAATCAAATAATGCCATTTACTTATTCTCATTGATATTCTACATGCCGAATAATCACATTTAAAATCAATATCTAATTTTATAATGATGGAATGCGTAATTCCAAACATCATAACCACATAGTCAAGGCCTCATTCCAAAACTAAAATATAAAGATTTTATCAAGGCCTTGTGCTAAGACACTAGTTTTTCTAATGAGTCCTATCGATGCATCAAGAAGCTATAGCAGGTTCCACCCGTCACTTACTAAGTTCAATTCATTCCTCATATGAAAAGGTTGAAACATAATCTAAACATTCATATTAAAACTAGCATACAAAATGCCAATATTTTAACCACAAACCATGAATGGTATAAAAATATTACATCTACAATCAAATATAACTCATTAAATACAATATGGAAGATTGTATCAATCTTAATCCAGAATAATGAAGGATACTGACATAGATGAAAATAGTCAGTAAACATATTTGAGAGAAATATCCCCCATTTATTGAAAACATTTAAAAGCCTCATTATTTATCAAAAATCTATTAAAAATAGATTTCTAAATCAAAGTTTCAGATAACACTGTGAAACTTTTAAAAGGAATTTTAATTTTCAAACAATCATGTCCATATAAATAAACACTCAAAACCACTTTTAAAACATGGGCATTAATGAGAATGATTTAGAATAATAAATCTTTAAAACATTTAAAATGATATTTTTGTTAGAGTTATTAACCAAATGAGAGACGCTTGAATACAAATAATTGAGTTTATAAAAAATTTATAATATCTTGTGAATAAATGGATTAATGATATACTATGTCAAAGTACATTAAATATATCATATAAATGAGAAAGTGTGCATAATTACAAAGAAGTCTCAATGGAATGTAAATTGAGATGAAATCACTTATAAAGACCGAATATTTAGGTTAAGAATAAATAAATGACATAAAAATTTGTGAAAAATATAGATACACTCAATATGATTGTGTATTCACTGTAAGTCAATGAGATGCAATTCACACATATTCTTGTAAAAACTACACCAATGACTCAGATGTTTAACTCAATTAATTGAAATTGAGTTAAAATTACTCTTATCAAGTTCATATCGATGACTTGAGAATTTATCAATGAATTGATTATGTGTATCAAAAGTATATCCACACAAGGAAGAGTGTAAATTACTAAATAATTAAATAAATATTTATTTCACACATAATATTGGAGTAAAATAATTAATGACGTTGGCGTAAACCCAATGAGTGGAAATTGATATTCGAAATTCTCTTACAGATTTGGTAACTTATAAAACATACAACCCATGAAGAAAGGATCATAAATTTATGATTTAAATACCCATAAATTAAATTATATTACATAAATAATACATTCACGGGCATTACATACACCACACAAAAGATAATAGTGTCAATATAGCATGAATATCATGGGAATAAGAAGTGATATGAAAACTCCTTACCTTGTACTTTTTCGTAGTTTAGGGTATGTTATCCTCATGAATAATAGTGAAATTATTGTTCTTAAATTATACACTAACCATATATATAAATATGATATCATATATGATCTTTTAATATTGCATTGTTAATAATACTTCAGTAGTATCATTGTTTCAGGTGTTAACTGATTTGTTTTTCTTTATATATTTTGTTACGTAAGTCAGGTTTTTTTATGAATAGGATTTATTTGATTCAAATCCAAAATGATATTATGTTCTGAAACATTATTTTTTAATCATAAAATGATATTTATTCTTGAATGGTAATAATGGGGAATGAATCTCATCATGTTCGTGGAGACGGTAATCCGTACGTACGCATGAGCAACAATACCATTCAATTGATGATGAAATCGAATGTAACTGGATGGTATTTCATATATAAAGAATAATTGACATGTTATATTTATAATTTACGTCAATTATATTCATTATTAAATCCATTCAAATAATTAATTGTTGAATAACAAACTACACCATGACGTGGAGACGGTAAGCCGTACGTATGCACATATGGTGACTTTTTGATTCATAGGATATATAGATTAATGAATATGGTTGTACCATATTTATAATAACATCAAATTATGTAAATGGTACTGGAGTTATTTTTTTGGCATGGAAACAACAATGAAAGAGATAAATTGGAAGAAGAAAAGTACATTGAAAGAGGTGATGAAATAATTACTTCTTCTTTGGGTGCTTCCTTTTGATTTGATTAAAAGGGCTCCATAGGATAGATTTATGATCAAAGTAATGACTATAATATGAACTAAGGGTATTTTAGAGGATATTTGAGTAGGATTTGGCCAAGACAAATGTCTTTAGAGGTGTGATTTTGAGAGAAGGATAGGTACCCTTTTATAAGAGAGGTGAGGGTCACTTTAGGAAAACCTTGAAATATTATTTTATTATTTAATAATATTCAGTTTATAACGGCTAAAAAAGGATTTATTTTGAGTATAATGTGGGGATGGGTCGAAAAACTCTCAAACAATAGGTTTTATATAATTTTAGGTCACCATATTAACCTTATCTTTTAGATTTAACTCTTGGTTAAATAGTTTAACATTTACCATGTCTCCATGTATTTTTATATTATATGGTTAATAAACATACTATAAAATGACACGAGACCCGAAATGGTTCATTAATGACATATATATTATTATATTAGTTTTTTCGATGAAACATAGATTTTTAGGACACTTATATCATTTAATAATATAGTATTTGTTTTAAAAACTCATTTATGTCAATTTTGACATTATTTTTTATTTGGTTTTTGTGAAAGTAATAACAATCTGATTAATTCGAACACAATAAATTTAATAAAAACTCTAATGTCATATTAATCTATAAAATTTGTGGAAATCTTCAAAGGTATAAATTTACATTTATTTTGATATTTATAATATAAATTATTTTAATCTTTCATTAATAAGGTAATTAATGCATCATCATTGTGTTATAAATAAATTTAATTATTTAATGTATAAAAATTATAAATAAAATACCATGATATAGTAAATCTTTTTATATTTCCAATTAATATTTATATTAAAATTTATCTAAAGTATAAACGTATATTAAAAATGTTTTAGTTTTGAAAGTTTGAATTTAACACTTTTAACTCTTCTTTAAATAAAATAATAATAAATGTCCTAATCTAATCCAAATGAACCAAAAAGGATCATATTTTATTCTTAAGGTTTATTTTGGTCGAAAAAAACTTATCCAATAGAATTAAGAAGTGTTTTAGGTTAATTATAAAATCATTTTTACCTTTAATTACCTTATTTACTTTTAAACATGGTAAATAAAATTCAAAAGATACTATTCACTAAAAATTATTTTCATCCTATTGAACCAAATTTTACTTAATGATATCAACCATCTCTTTTGGATTTTTAAAATACAATTCATAGAAGAGGTAAAATTATGTTTTATTCAAATTTGCTAACGTGCCTAGAAGGTGGGTAAAAATGTTAAAAAACTTCAATAAACTTGTATACATCTAATTTTATTATAAAATTACTCCAATTAATTACATTGAACTAATATATATATTATGTATCTCTTTTGACTTAAAACTAAATGAAATAAAATAAAAAATTATTTAAATAAAAAGCCGGTTTTTAAACAATAGCACATTATTTTTCACTATTCATCAAAAATTGAAAGTTTTCAAAAAAATACATAAAATTCACCCTAATATAATTTTGATATTCAAAATACAAAAATAATTTTTATTTTACTATATTCAAAACATATAAGTTACATTAATTAATTTATAATTAATTCCCATTGTCAAAACCAGAAAGTGGGTTTTTGAGAAGTAAAAACTATCAAAAGATTGATATGTGTTCTTGTCTGGTTTAAAAGTGAAATTACTTCTAATTACCAACATTATATTAAACAATAAAAATATAATATAATTATACTTCAATACCATTCAAATGTATAATATAACACTATAAATTATTTTCATTAAAAAAATTTGTTTCCAATTAAAATTTAGTATCTTTCACTATTCATCAAAATATGAAAGTTATCAGAAAAACACAAAAAATTATCCAAACTAAAATTTTATGTCCCAATTCTAACGAAGAATTTAATTTCATTAAATTTAATGTATAAAAGTTCCAATTATGGTATTTAGAAGGGGTTCTCCCTTAAAAGGCGGAAAAACTGTATTTTTGAAAAAATACTTCTTTTATCTGAAAAATAGAATTCATCCTTATATTATGTCTAAGAACCCCAAATGATGAATGTTAAAATTATATGGGAAATTTATAAAATCCCAAATATGGTTATTACTATTCCTAACCGCTTTCAAAACGACTAGTTTGATTGGTCATGGTGTTCTTGAACTCAACGTTGCGTACATCGCACACTACTATACTATTCAAAGAGAATCATACCATGGATGTTTGGGGTGTTACATTCTTCCCCAATTTTGGAAATTGTTTCATCGAAACTTTTAAAATTGGACTTGGGAACTTCATTAAATGTCCCACATCAGAAAAAGAGTCAATAAAACTATCACTTTAAAGGAAAGAAAGAGAAGTAAAAAGGTCACCTGAGATAGCCCAAATGAAGATTTCCATGTAATAAAACCTGGATATTGAAGATAAACTAAGTGTCAAGTTCTGATATAGAGTGATAGAAAACATTATCAGGAGAAATATAACAACAAGAAAACCACAAAATTTTGATGGGTTTAACGATCATTAGTTTCCCAGTAGGAAAAGTAAATGGGCAATGTTTTTTTTCTTTTAAGTTCCATTTCATAATGTTGAGAAACTTATTTTTGAGATTTACTATGAAAATAAAGATATATAATTTATTTTTAATTAGAGTTTAATCCTTTAATAAATTTCTACCACTAACTCATCTTTTCTCAAAATGATGAGTATTCAAGATGACTTGGTCACACCTAAAGTAGTAGAATCAACTTCTAGAGAATCAAATAATCTACAAAGGATGAATTATATATTTCACATATCATTAAAGATTAACCAAAACCAAATGGTTAGTACAAGATTAGATTATCACAAAAATGGATAATCCCTTATAAAAAGAAATTCTAATCTTAATTTCCGAAATTGAACAAACAATACCCACAATTCAATAAAGGCCATTAAATAAACAATTGTCCTTAAAATCTTTAAGTATAATCCAAACTAATATTGAAACCCAAAACTCAGAAGAATTTAATTACATAGTCTTTCATAGTAAATCTTAATATTTATCTCCAAATAACATCAACAATATTAAAGTCTCATACAGAAGTGTAATTAACCAAATCACATATTCCCTATGATAGGTTAATCATTTCCATTAATAACCTGAATCTCTAAAAAACATAGATTCTTCCAAAATAAAATAAAATCCACCACTACTCCTCAAAATAAATTCCATTGTATTACATTTTCCTTAGGCATATAGTGTTCCCAAAAGAGCGTACATCTTCCAAAATAACATTTATGACTTAATCAGCAAATCATTTTACAATACTAAGGATATCCATTTGATAAAACAAAAGATCCCAAATAAACGTATTATTGATCAATAAAATCATTCAACTAAAAATATTTTGTCACAATAACTAGGTACTTCATGTAGTAAAGTGGTTGGAGATAAATCTCAATTGCACTCTGGTTTTGGGTTTGATTCCCGCAGCTTCGTCCAACACAACGACTTGTCACAAGGTATGTGTGTTGTCCTTTTTTTAAAAACTATTTTTTATAACATTCCCAAAATGAGATAAATTCCTGAAAATAAAATTAACATAATTCAACCACAAATGTTATGTCATACCTCACATTTTCATCCTAAAAATTCATAACCTATAATTGATTCAAATTCAAGGGTCATATAAATCCAAATGGTTATTTATAACTATATTCACAAAAGAATAGATAATTCTTCCTCAAATAGAATTTTCACATAATAATCTTCATGGTTACACATAAAAGAGAATATTATTCCAAATAAATCCCATAAACAAAGATCATTTATACTTTTAAACATTTCTCCACCCATTTATTTCCACATAGTTTCTTCCTTGATCTAGAGGTTATCCTATAGAATAGGTCCTCGACTTGGTTAATACCAAGGCCCCTTACATTTAAGTAAAATTACTGAAATATGATTCTTTGTATCATTTTTTTCTTCTATATCACCCTTAATTTTTCCTTGGAAATTATTTACTTTATTTCCTTATTTTCCACACATAAAGCATTTCTTAGTTCCATTGAGGCGTTTTCCTAGGTATCTACTTCCAAATTTACTTCATGATGAAAATTGAGTGTTCTTTTCTCCATTGTCTCCACTGCTTGAGCTCTTATCATTCACCACCTTTCCCTTATTTGTTGAGTATGGGAGTTGGTTAATATATTTTTTATTGATCATATATTTGGAAAACTGATTCGCTACGAAGTAGATATATTTAACTCCTATTAAAATTACTTTTCATTGCTCATTTCCATCATCGTTCCCACCTTGTACATCATGTTCAAAATTAATATGACTTCCTTGGAATGCATCCATTGATTAAAACCAAAAAGCACTGTGTGTGTAACAATAGTCATAAAATCATTTATAGAATACCGTGAAACCTTATTTTCAATCTTAAACATATTAGGATTAATAATGGTTATTTATTCTGATCTTATATTAAAATCCTTCAAATCAGTTTCTAAATAAAGTGCAAATTATCCTAATCATATCCCCCAGGAGTGTTGTAACCAAGAGTGAAGCAAGACCCATTTTCGTGTACCGGTTCCCGTTAGAATCTAGGTCAAAGTGGTGTTTCTCGGTTTTACCCCTAGGTACATTTGTGCCAGAGCCAACTCTACCAACTCGTATCTAGACATGGATGCATTTCATGGAAAACCCACGTAATATTTACATTACCAAACATTTTGGATGTTCTTCAATTCTAATCCCCAAAGTCTATCTTAGGGTAATGTTCTCTAATCAGAGTTTTTATAAATATAGTTTCCAAGGATTGTATTAAACTTTCTCTGATACCAACTGTAACAACCCAAACCTAGTTACCTAGATTCTATGCATTATTACTTAACATTTTCATTATCACATATAGATCAAGTATTGATAGACTGATTGGTTTAGTATCCTTGTATATACTAGATACATAAAAAAGTTTAACATTACATTATCAAATGAAAAACAAAAACATTGCGTATTATTTAAACACTCATATATCACTTATCCTATTATTGTAGGTCAGTCATAATATAATTCTTCACATATTAAAAGAATAAAACATAAGAAATGGGTGAGCTCAGATGCTCAGTAAGGACAACAATATAGTAGAAACAATCATAAATAATCATACACATTTTAGGAAATGTATAAGACTAAAACACAATACTTTTAAACATAAACTTCAGCATAATATAAAAAATATAAATCAAATAATTCCATTTAATTATTCACATGGATATTATACTAGTTGAATAATCAAATGTAAAATTAATAGCTAATTTCATAATGATAGAATGTATAATTCCTGACATCATAACCACGTAGTAATGGCCTTGTCCCAAGACTACAATATAAATATTTTCTCAAGGCCTTATACCAAGACACTAGTTTGTATCATGAGACATACCAATGAATAAAAGAGCTATAGAGGGCTCCAAATGTCACATACTAAGTCCAGTACATTCCTCATATGAGATGGTTGAAACATAATCTAAACATTCGTATTAGAATTAGCATACGAAATGTCAATATTTTAACCACAAACCATGAAGGGTATAAAAATAGCACATCCACAGTGAAACATAACTCATTAAATAAAATATGAAATATTTTATCAAAATAAATCAAGAATAATGAGGGATATTGACGTTGATTAAAATAATCAGTAAAACTATTTGGGAGAAATATCCCCTTTTCTTGAAAACATTTAAAAGTATCACTATTTATCAAGAAGCTGTTAATAATATATTTTTGAATCAAAGTTTCAAATACCATTTTGAAACTTTTAAAATTAATTTAAATTTTGAAACATTCATGTACTTATAAATAAATCCTTCAAACCATTGTTAAAACATGGACAATAATGAGAAAGATTTAAAAGAATAAATATTTGTAACATTTAATTAGATATTTTAGTAAGAGTTTTTAACCAAATGAGAGATGCTTGAATACAAATAATTGAGGTAATAAAAACATTATAATATCATGATATTAAAGGTATTAAGGATATACTATGTCAAAGTACATTATATACATTATACAAAAGTGAATTGGCGCATAATAACAAAGAATTCTCAATAGAATATAAATTGAGATAAAATCCCTTTTATTGACCGTATACATAGGTTAAGCATAAATCAATGACATAATTATGTGTGAAAAAAATAAAGACACTCAATATGATTGGATATTCAGTGTAAATCAACTAGAGGACATTCACACATATTCTTGTAAAAACAACACCAATGAGATGGAAGTTTAACTCAATGAATAGAAATTGAGTTAAAATTACTCTTACCAAGTACATATCGATGACTTGAGAATTTATCAATGGAGATATTATGTGTATAAAAATCATATATACACAAAAGGGAGTGTAAATTACAACATAAGTAAATAAATAGTGATTTCACACATAATCTTGGAGTAAAATAATCATTGATGTTTGCGTAAAACACAATGAGTGGAAATTGAAATTTGAAATTCCCTTACCGATTTGGTAACTTACGAAACATACACCCAATGAAAGAATGATCTTAAAATTATGATGTAAATACCCATAAATTAAATTATATTACACAAAGAATACAATAATGGGTAGTACATACACCACACAAAAGTAAATAGTGGCAATATAGCATGAATCTCTTATGAATAAGATGTGAGATGAAAACCCCATACCTTGTATTTTTCCTTAGTTCAGGGTACATTATACTTATATATAATGGTGAATAAATTGTTATTAAATTATACAGAAACCATATACATATATATGACATCATATATGATCTTTTAATATTTCGTTGTCATAATATTTCGGTAGTATCATTGTTTCAGGTGTGAACGGATTATTTTTTCTTTATATGTTTTGTAACATAAGTCATGTTTGTTATGGATAGGATGTATTTTATTCATATACAAAATGATATTATGTTCATCAACATTATTTTTTAAATCATAAAATGATATTTATTCTTTAATGATTACGATGGGGAATGAATCTCATTGCGTTCGTGGAGACGATAATCCGTACATACCCATGAGCGACAATACCATTATATTGATGGGGAAATCACATGTAATTGGATGGAATTTCATAAATACAGAATAATTAACATGTTATATTTATTATATAGAACAATTATTCTCATTATTATACCCATACAAATATTTAAGTGTTGAATAACAAACTACACCACGATGTGGAGACAGTAAGTCGTACGTACGCACGTATGTTGACTTTTTCATTCATAGGATTGATATTATAATGAATATGGTTGTATAATATTTAAAATAATATAATATTATGTATAATGCAATGGGGTTATTATTTTGGCATGGAAACAAAAAATATAGAAGAAGTGGAAGAAGAAAAAGACATCGAAAGAGGTGATGAAATAAATACCTTTTCTTGGGGTGCTTCCTTTTGATTTGATATAAAGGGATCCTTAGGTCATCTTTCTAATAAAAGTAAGTCCTCTAGGTTGAATTGAGTGTAGCTGGGAGGATATTTGAGTAGGGTTTTGCTGAGCCAAAAGTCTTTGGAGGTGTGATTTTTAGAGAAGGGGAAGTACCCTTTTATAAGAGAGGCGAGGGTCTCTTTAGAAAAACCTTGAAATATTATTTTATTATAAAATCATATTAAGTTTATAATGGCTCCAAAAGGATTTATTTTTAGGATAAGGTGGGGATGAGTCGAAAACCTCTCAACCAATAAGTTTTAGATAGGTTTAGGTCACCATATTAACCTTATCTTATAGATTTAACTCATTGTTAAATAGTTTAACATTTACCTTGTCTCCTTGTATTTTTACATTATATGGTTAATAAACATTCTATAAAATGACAAGAGAACCCCAAATGGTTCATTAATGAAATATATACTATTATATAATACCTTTGTCTGAACCACATATTTTTATGACTCTTATATCATTTAATAATATAGTATTTGTTTTAAAAACCCATTTATGTCAATTTTGACATTATTTAGTATTTGGTTTTTTTGAAAGTCATAACAATGTGATTTATTCAAAAACAAATCAACCCTAATATGAAATAATAGTCTATAAAATTCGTGGAATTCTTTAAAACTATCAATTTACATTTATTTTGATACTTATAATATCAATTATTTTAATCTTTCATTTATAAGGTAATTACTACATCATAATTGTGTCATAAATAAATTTAATTATTTAAATTATAAAAATTATAAATAAAACACCATTATATAGGAAATATTATTATCTTTCTAATGAATATTTATAGTCTAATTTATAGTATTTATAACTCTATATTAAAACTGTTTTAGTTATGAAAATTTGAATTTAATGATTTAAACTATTCTTTAAATAAAATAATATCAAATGTCCAAATCAAATCCAAGTGGACCAAAAAGGATCATATTTAATTTGTATGGTTGATTTTGGTCTAAAAAACTTATCTAGTATAATTAGGACATGTTTTAGGTTAATTATAATATCATTTTAACCTTTAATTACCCTATTTACTTTTAACAGTGGTAAATAAAATTCAAAAGTTACTATTCATCAAAAATTATTTTTATCTTATTTAACCACATTTTACTAACTCATATAAACTATGTCTCTCAGATATTAGAAATTAAATTCACAGAGGTGGTGAAATTATGTTTTATGAAAATTTTCTAGCGTACTTAGAAGGCGGGTAAAAAATGTTAAAAAAACTCAATAAACTTTTATACATCGAATTTTATTATAAAATGAATCCAATTAATTAAATTGAACTAATATAGGTATTATGAATCAATTTTTACATAATATTTATATAAATAAAATAAATAAATATTTAAATAAAAAGTCAGTTTTTAAACAATAATGCATTGTTTTTCAATTTTCCTCAAAAATTGAATGTTTTCAGAAAAATACCAAAAATTCACCCTAAGATAATTTTGATATTATGAATACCAAAATGATGTATATTTTACCAAATTCAAAACATATAATTTTCATTAATTAACTTAAAATTAATTATCATTGTCAAAACCAGAAAGCGGGAATTTGAGAAGTAAAAACTATCAAAAGATTGATATGTGTTTACATCCAGTTTAAAAGTGAAATTACTTCCAATGACCAAAATTGTATTAAATGTTAAAAATATAATCTAATTATACTTCAAAACCATTAAAATTCATAATTTAACATTATAAATTATTTTGATTAAAAGAGATGTTTTCAATTAAAATTTAGTATCTTTTACTATTCATCAAAATGTGAATGTTTTTAGAAAAACACCAAGAATTTTTCCAAAATAAAATTTTATGTCCTAATTCTAAAAAAAATTTAATTTCAACAAATTGAAAATATAAAAGTTCTAAATGTTGGATTTAGAAATGGTTCTCCATTAAAAGTTGGAAAACAACATTTTTTGAAAAATACTTCTTTTATACGAAGAATTAAATTGGTCCTTATATTATGTCTAAGAAACATAAAAGATGAATGTTAAAATTATATGAGATATATATAAAATTTAAAATGTGGTTATTAATATTCATAACATCTTTCTAAACTTCTAGTTTGATAGGTCGTGTTGTGCTTGAACTCGGTGTTGCGTACATCGCACACTATTTTATTATTCAAAGAGAAGCATACCGTGGAAGCTTGGGGTGTAACATTATTCCCCCGCATATGTAAATTTAATCCATAAAATTTTAAAAAAGGTCTTGGTAACTTCATTGAAAGTCCCACATCAAAAAAATAGTCAATAAAACTATCACATTAAAAGAAAGAAAGAGAATTAAAAAGGCCACACGTGATAACCCATACAAGGATTCCATGTATTAAAACATGGATATGGAAGATAAAATATGTGTCTTGTTCTGATAGAGATTTATAGAAATCATGATCAGAATAAAGTTAACAATAAGAAAACCACAAACTTGTGATGGGTTAAACAGTCATTAGTTTTGCTGTAGGAAATGTAACCATGCCATATTTTTTTTCTTTTAAGTTCTATTTTATAAAGTTGGGTAATTTATTTATGTGATTGACTAAGAACATAAAGAGATATTGTTACTTTTTAAGTATAGTTCCATCCTTTAATAAATTTCTATAACTAAATCAACCTTTCTCCAAACGATGAGTATTACAAATGACTTGGTCACACCTGAAGCGCTATAATCACCTTTTAGTGAATAACATAATCCATAAAGGTTGAATTATATGTTCCCCTTGTCTTTATAGATTAACCAAAACCAAATGGTTAGTACAATATTAGATGATCCCTAAAATTGAGAATCCTTTATAGAAATAAATACTAATCTTAATTTACAAAAATGAACAAATAATACCCAAAGTTCAATAAAGACTATTTAATAAACAATTGTCCTTAAAATACTTTAAGATAATCCAAACTAAGATTAAAACACAAAACTAAAAAGAATTTAATTAAATATTCTTTCATAGTAAATCTTAATATTTATCTTTAAAAAACATCAACTACTCTTTAATTATCATACTGAAGTGTAATTTACCAAATCACATATTCTATTTGATATGTTAATCATTTCCATTAATAACGTTAATCTCTAGAAAACATAGATTCTACGAAAAAATTCTACCATTACTCCTTAAATGAACTTCCATAGTATTCTATTTTCCTTAGGCTTATATTGTTCCCAATATAGTGTACGTCTTCCAAAATAAGATTTGTCACATAATCACAAAACCATTTTCTTATACTAAGGATATCCATTTGATAAAACAAAAGATCCCAAGTCAACTTATTATTAATGAATAAAACCATTTAACTAAAAATAATTAGTCACAAAAATGAGGGACTTCACCTTGTCTAGTGGGAGGTGATAATTCCCAATCGCACTCCAGTTGTGGGTTTGATTCCCATAGCTTCATCTGAGGTGACGTGTTTTCACATGGTCTTCATGTTGTACTTTTTTAAAAAATATTTTTTATAACATTCCCAAAATGAGATAAATTCATCAAAATAACCATAAAATAATTTAACCACAAATTTTATCTCATACATTGCATTTTCATCCAAAAAATTAATAACCTTTAATTGCCTCAAATTCAAGGATCATATAAACCAAAATGGTTCTTTATAACTATATCCAAAAAAGAAAATATAAGGCTTCCTCCAATAGCATTTTCACATAATAAACTACATAGTTATACATACAAGATAATAATATTCCAATGAAATCCCATAAACAAATATCATTAATACTTTTAAAAATTTCTCTATCCATTTATTTCCACATAGGTTCTTCCTTGACCTAGAGGTTATCTTATAGAATAGGGCACTGACTTGGGTAATGACAAGGTCGATTACAATTATGGAAAATGATTTTAATTGGATTCTTAGGATCATTTTTATTTTCTTTTATAACACTCTTCATTTTTCCTCTAGAATTCATTACTTTATGTTTTTATTTTTAACACATAAATCCTTTCATTACTCTATTAAGACATTTTATTAGGTGTCTCCTTCCACATTTCCTGCATGATGAAAGTTGAGATTTCTTTTCTCCATGGTCTACACTGATAGAGATCTTGTCATTCACCACCTTTCTCTTCTTTGTTGAGTTCAGGAGTTGGTTAATATTTATGTTTTTGATCATATTTTTGGAAAACTGATTCAGCATGAATATGATATCTTTTACTCCTATCAAAATTCCATTTTGTTGCTCATTTCCATCACCGTTCCCACATTGTATATAATGTTCAATGTTACTATGACTTCCTTGTAATCTATCCATTAACTAAAACAAGAAAGCATTGTGTGAGTAACAATTGTCATAAAATCATTTTGAGAATGTCATGAAATGTTATTTTCAATCTAAAACACCTTAGTATAAACCAAGGTTATTTATTATCATCATATATTAAATTCCTTCAAATCAGTTTGTAATGAAAATCTGAATTATCCAAATCATATCCCCCAGGAGTGTCATAACCAAGAGTGAAGTAAAGGCTGCTGTCATGCATGAGTTACCATTTTAGTCTCGGTCAAAGTGGTGTTTTCAGGTTTTACCCCTAGGTACTTCTGTGCCAGGTCCACCTATACCTACTCGTATTCAAACATGGATGTATTTCTTGGAATACCCATATAATATTTAAATTAACAATAATTTTGTATGTTCTTCTATACGAATCCCCAAATCTATCTTAGGGTAATGTTCTCTAATCATAGTTTTTCTAAATCAAGTTTCAAGGATTGTACTAAAATTCCTCTAATACCAACTATAACTCCCAGGACCTAGTTACCCAAAGTCGGTTCGTTATTACATAACATTCATATGATCAAACTAGATCAAGTCTCTAAAGACCTATCGGTTTCGTATTCTTGGAAGTACTAGATACATACATAAGTTTGAAATTACATTATCAAATTAAAAACAACAAAATTGTGTCTCCTTAGAACATTCTTATACCCCTTAGCATATTCCAGCAGGTCAGTACTAATATACTTCTTCACGTCCTAGGAAAAATAAAACATAAGAAAGGGGTGAGCTCAGATTCTTAGTAAATAAAACAATATAGCAGAAACTATCATAAATAATCATAAATGTTTAAATAAATGTATAAGACTAAAAAAACATTTTAAACATAAAATTTATCATAACGTGGGAAATATAAATCAAATAATGCGATTTACATATTCAAATGGATATTATAATAGTCAAATAAACATATGTAAAATCAATTTCTAATTTCATAATAATCGAATGCATAATGTTAGACATCATAACCGCATAGTTAAGGCCTCATGCCAAGACTAAAATATAACGATTTTGTCAAGGCCTTATTCCAAGACACTAGTTTATCTAATGATACTAACTAATTCATCAAGGAGCTATAGCAGTATCCACCCGTAACTTACTATGTCTAATGAATTATTCATAAGAAAAGGTTTAAACATAATCTAAACATTCATATTAAAACTAGCATACGCAATGTAAATATTTTAACCAAAAACCAAGAGTGGTATAAAAATAGAACATCCAGAGTCAAAAATTACTCATTCAATACAATATGGAATATTGTATCAACCTCAATCAAGAATAATGAAGGATATTGACAAAGATGAAAATAATCAGTAAAAATATTTGAGAGAAATATCCCCTTTTTCTTGAAAACATTTAAAAGTCTAACTATTTATCAAGAAGCTTTTAAAAATGGATTTTTGAATCAAAGTGTCCCTTACCACTTTGAAACTTTTTAAAGGAATTTGAATTTTGAAACATTCAGGTCCATATAAATAAATCCTTAAAACCATTTTTAAAACATGGACTTTCATGAGAATGATTTAGAAGAATAAATCCTTAAAACATTAAAAATGATATTTTCGTTACAGTGCCTAACCAAATGAGAGACGCTTGAATAAAAACAATTGAGGTAATAAAAACATTATAATATCTTGAGAATAAAGGGATTCATGATATACAATTTCAATGTACAATATATACACCATATAAAAGTAAATTGGTGCATAATAACAAATAAGTCTCAAGGGAATGTAAATTGAGATGTAAACCATTATAAAGATAGTATCCTAAGGTTTAGGATAAATCAATGAAATAATTATGAGTGAGAAATATAAATAAACTCAATATTATAGGATATTTAGTGTATATCAATGAACATTCTCACATATTATAGCAACAACAATACCAATGACTTGGATGGTTAACTCAATGAAAACAAATTGAGTTAAAATTACTCTTATCAAGTCCATATCGATGACTTGGGGATTTATAAATGGAGTAATTATGTGTATGAAAAGTATATACACACAAAGGGGAGTGTAAATTACTATATAAGTAAATAATTAGTGATTTCACCCATACTCTTAGAGTAAAAAAATCAATGATGTTTGCGTAAAACCCAATGAGTGGAAATTGAAATTTGAAATTTCCGTACCGATTTGGTAACATACAAAACATACACCCCATGAAATAAGGGTGATACAATGATGAGGTAAATACCTATAAATTTAATTATATTACATAAAGAATACAATCATGGCAGTAAATACACCACACAAAAGGAAATAGTGGCTATGCATCATTAATCTCATTGGAATAATAGGTGTGATGAAAACCCCTAACCTTATACTTTTCCTTAGTTGAGGGTACATTATCCTCCTGTATAATGGTGAAATAATTTTTATTAAATTATACAGGAACCATATACATAAATATGATATCATATATGATCTTTTAATATTGCATTGTTAATAATACTTCAGTAGTATCATTGTTTCGGGTGTTAACTAATTCTTTTTTCTTTATATGTTTTGTTACGTAAGTCATGTTTATTATAAATATGATGTATTTGATTCATATTAATAATTATATTATGTTATTAAACATTAATTTTTAATCCTTAAATGATATTTATTCTTGAATGGTTACGATGGGGAATGAATATCATCACGTTCGTGGAGATGATAATCCGTACGTACGCACGAGAGACAATACTATTCTATTGATGATGAAATTGTATGTAATTGGATGGTATTTAATATATATATAACAATTAAAATTCTATATTTTATATTTACATGAATTATACTCATTATTATACTCATCCAAATAATTAAGTGTTTAATAATAAACTACACCGTAGAGTGGAGACGGTAAGCCGTACGTATGCACGTATGGTGACATTGTCATTCATAGGATAGATAGAATAATGAATATAGTTTTACCATATTTATAATAACATCATAGTATGTGTAAGGTTTTGGAGTTATTATTTTGGCATGGAAACAACAATTAAAGAGGAAGTGGTATAAGAAAATAACATTGAAACAGGTGATGAAATAATTACCTCTTCTTTGGGTGATTCCATTTGATTTGATCAAAAGGGGTCATTAGGTTAGATTTATGATCAGAGTAAGGAATATAGGTTAACTTTAGGGTATTTGGTAGTATATTTGGGAAGGGTTTGGCTGAGGAAAATGGATATGGAGGTGTGATTTTGAGAGAAGGGGAAGTACACTTTTATAAGAGATGTGAGGGTCACTTCAGGAAAACTTTGAAATATTATTTTATTATACAGTCATATTTTACTTAAAATGCTTCCAAAAGCATATATTTGCATAATAATGTGGATATGGATGTAAAAAATCTCAACCAATAGGTTTTGGAGAGGTTTAGGTCACAATACTATCCTTTTCTTTTATATTTAACTCTTGGTTAAATAGTTTAACATTTACCATGTCTCCTTGTATTTTGATATTATATGGTTAATAAACATACTATAAAATGACAAGATAATCCAAAATAGTTCAGTAATGACATATATATTATTATATAAGTCCTTTTGTCGAATATTATATTTTTAGGACTGTTATACCATTTAATAATATAGTATTTGTTTTAAAAACTCATTTTTGTCAATTTTGACATTATTTAGTATATGGTTTTTTTGAAACTCATAACAATCTAATCTCTTAAAAAAATAAATTAAATCAACCCTAAGATGTCATATTAATCTAGAAAATTCATGGAATGAATCAAAAGTATCAATTTACTTTTATTTTGATATTTATAATATCAATTATTTTAAACTTTCATTAATATGGTAATTACTGAATCATCATTATGTCTTAAATAAATTTACTGATTTAATGTATAAAAATTATAAATAAAATACCACGATG
Organism: Viscum album; assembly: GCA_963277665.1. Classification (NCBI taxonomy): domain Eukaryota; kingdom Viridiplantae; phylum Streptophyta; class Magnoliopsida; order Santalales; family Viscaceae; genus Viscum; species Viscum album. The sequence goes on along the minus strand of OY728143.1, from coordinate 46,006,436 downwards.
TAGGAAATATTTTTATATTTCTAATGAATATTTATAGTTGAATTTATTTTATGTATACCTATATATTAAAAATGGTTTAGTTATAAAAATTTGAATTTAACACTTTTAACTATTCTTTAAATAAAATAATAATAAATCTATTAATCTAATACAAGTGGATCAAATAGGATCATATTTTATTTAAATTTTTTATTTTGATAAGAAAAAACTTTTCCAATTGAATTCAAACATGTGTTAGGGTAATTATAATATCATTTTTACCTTTAATTACCCTTTTTATTTTTAACCATGGTAAATAAAAGGCAGAAGTTACTATTCACCAAAGATTATTTTCATATTATTGAACCAAATTTTACTTATTAATGTCTACCCTGTCTCTAGTATTTTTTAAATTAAATTTACAGAAATTGTAATATTATATTATATGCAAATTTTCTAATGTGCCTAGAAGTTGGGTAATTTTTTTTAAAAAAAATTCAATAAACTTTTATACTTCTAATTTTATTATAAAATGACTCCAATAAATTTAATTTAACTAATATAGGTATTATGTATATATTTTTACTAAAAATTAATTTTAATAAGATAAATAATTATTTAAATAAAAAGTCGGGTTTTAAACCAAAATGTAGTGTTTTTCACTATTCATGAAAAATTGAAAGTTTTTAGAGAAATACCAAAAATTCACCCTAAGATAATTTTGATATTATGAATTCGAAAATTTTATCTATTTTACCAAATTAACACCATATATGTTGCATTAATTAATTTAAAATTAATTCCCATTGTCAAAACCAGAATGCGGGTTTTTGAGAAGTAAAAACTATCAAAATATTGGAATGTGTTTATGTCTGGCTAAAAAGTTAAATTACTTACAATTACCAAAATTGTATTAAATAATAAAAATGTAATCTAATTATACTTCAAAACCATTAAAATTTATAATTTAACTCTTTAAATTATTTTGATTAAAAAAGTTTCTTTGAATTAAAAGTCAGTATCTATTACTATTTATCAAAATATGAAAGTTATTAAAAAAACACCCAAAAAGTATCCAAACTAAATTTTTATGTTCTTCTTCTAAGGAATAATTTAATTTTATCAAATTGAATAACTAAAAGTTCCAAATATTCTATTTAGAAAGGGTTCTCCACTAAAAGGCGGAGAAACTACATTTTTTGAAAAATACTTCATTTATCTTAAAAATTGAATTTGTCCTTACGAGGAATGGAAAAGGTAGTTTTCCCTTTTAGGAGGGAGAATGATCATGCACCCACATCTACTACGATTAGATCACCCAAGCTTACTTTTATGCACTATTCAAAAACAAAACAAATAGATCCACTATAACATCTACAAAAATTGGACCCTACTACTGCATCGATGGAGTAGATAAAATCTTAATAAGATCCCCATCCTTTGAAATGATGTCCTCACCGCCAACCCACCCAGAACCAAGAATGTGGGGGAATGATATTGACACTGGAAGAAACATCGTCATCCATTAACTTGACCCCGAAAGAACCACGTAAAAACCTTATACATTATATATTACGTATTATGTATTATATATTATATATTACTTATTATTTAGTATTTAGTATTAATTATTCAAAATTTACTAGTTACTATTTACTATTTAATATTTAATATTTACTATTTGGAATTTTTTATTTACTATACATTATTTACCATTTATTACTATATTATATATATATATATATATATTCATTATTCATTTATATTCTATTCATTAATTAGTAATTATTAATTAGTAATTATTAAAAATTAAAAATTAAAAATTAATAAGTAATTATTAATTAGTAATGATTAATTATTGATTATTGATTAATAATTATTTAGTTTATATACACTTGTAATGTATTGTTTTCTGTTTCATTATATATATATATTTAACTATATTAAATTCTATTTATTCATCACATGAAGATCTTATAGGAGTGGCAATGTTTTTAGAGAATAAACAAGAGGTAATGGGTTCAAATCTCACCCAATGCAGAATTTTTATATATGGAATGTACATACTGGCATGTACATGAGCATGGTAATAATGACATGGGCATGTGAATGGACATGGGAATGCACATGATAATAATAAATAATAAATAAATAATAAATAAATAAATACAAAAATTTAGTAATTACAGAAAAATAATTAAATAATTAATTAAGAAAAATAAAAAAGTAAAAAAATATTTATTTATGGAAATAAAAAAATATATAAAAAATTAAAAATCACCACTCATTCATTTAACCACTGATAAAAACGCCACAAAATTGTACTATGATAGTTTCAAAACACCACCACTAATTGATTGTCGATACATGATTCAGCTATGGTTTTTCAAAAACATTCACAGAATGATTTAGTGATTGTTTAATCCACCATGAAATAAAAAAAAACTTCCTCTAAATGCCAATATTGGCATAGTGGTATTAGATGATAGATTTAGTGAACCTTTGGTGATTAGAATAAAGGAACTTTGTTGAAAAACATAGGGATAATACTATTTATAAGATAAAATCCTATTGTTTTGGTATGTTAGATATTATGTGGTGCTCCCAAAAATACTTCCCTATCACCATATTAAAGGTAGATGTGGTTTTGGTAGTGATGAATATAGGGGTAATAACCCTCAAAAGAGTTACTTGAGTATATCTCGACCATAATTCTAGTTCATGGGGAGTGTTCCCATACTATGAACTTGGTTGGATAATCCTAGTGGACACACTAAGGTTGATTCACATTTTCATTATAAAACATTATAAAGGATTTTAATAGATGGTGAATATTGGTAACCTAGGTTAAACCTCTTATGTAAAGGGATAAAAATTATATGTCATGAATTTGGCATCCTATAATGGATTATGTGGTTTCCCACTTGGATTATTGTTGCTCATACTGTGATTTTTGGTTTTAGTCAACAGTTGAAACTAGGAAGAATCATGTTAACACCGAAAGTGTTAGACATTGTAATTATTATGAGTATCCTAATTCAATGATTACCAAAGAGAAATATGTTGTGGTTATTCCTAATTATATATCATGATATATGATTTATAAAGTGAACATAAGTGAGATTATTAGTGCGAAAAATAAGAGAAACATAGTCTTTTATGAAATTTTCTATAGTAATGAACATAGATGAAATAAGGTCCAATTTCCTTTATATCGGGAATATACAAAGAGACACCCATGAGAATGTCTCAAGGAAACATGAAAATGTTTTATGTATGGAAAATAAGGGAATTTATAAATTAATTACCATGGAGTTAAATGTCTCATGTGTGGAGGAACAAGGGAATTATGTGAGTCAATTCCCTAATCCAAGAGTTAACTCCTAGGTTAATGAAATACCTATATTACACCCATGTATTAAGTAACAGGATTGATGTTTTTATTTATTGTGATTTGAAAATTATGTTGAATTTTTTTTATATAAATTATATTTTTATTATAAGAATCATGAAACATCTATGGATTTTTCCATTAAGGATTTTAAAGCACATATTGAATGGTACAAAATACTTAAAAAAAGGATTTAACAGTAAGTTTATATTTTATTGAAAACACTTTATAGGGGGAATGGTAACCCTTAATATGTGTCTAATGTTTACATAATGATATATAGTTTTGGTAAATATATCATTGACAATTATAAAGTAAATATGATAGTATTCGTGATGTTGAAATTCATTAGTTATTTGGTGAAAAAAAAATTTCTGATTGAGTTTACTTCATTTCTTTATCCATGGAATATATTTGATCATTTATTATTTTATTTAATGAATGATGGAATATTTATTTTTTGGGAGCATTTATCTTTTAATTTTATTTTTATATTGATCAATGTATTTAAATATTTAGTATGTAAAATTAAGAATAATTTTATGAGGTTTGAGGGATTAATGTAAAGTTGATTTTGGAAATTTTGGGACCTTATTTTTAAATTTTTGAATTTTGAATTTTTTTAGACATATTATGGAAGGGAAATAATGATAAATACTTATGGAATGAATTATGTTTAAATTTTGGTGTTACTATTTATTTTTATAGATTAATATATTTTATCAGGTTACTTTTTTCTAGCCATTATTGTTTTAGTTTTGGAGATAAACATAAAGACTTGTCACTATTTTATGTATCCTAGGTTATTTTAAAAGATAATTTTATTTTATTAGGAAAAATTGTTTTTACCTTGGTTACTAATTTCATGGAGCAATAAATGAAGTGTAAATTGAAATAATCATAAAAATGGTGAAATTGTACTTATAATATGATCATAAATCAAGAGAGTATATTTTTAGTCATCACTATCATGATTGTAAGAGAATAAATTAACTTTAAGAAATTTTTTAAATTGAATATAATACTTTTACCTTCATTTTTGATGAATCAATGTTTTTTTACCAATTAGATATTATTTATGGTTGTTAACTTTCTCTTGATCATATTCTCTATCACTCTCTATTAGTCATTGGGTATCATTTTTTACATGATGTATATGTTTTGAGTTTCCACATAGGCTATCCTACTTGGAAACCATGTTATGTGTTATTCTATGTGACCTTTTTAATTCCCTTTTTGTCTTATCAAGAGGTTTTTTATTAAACCTTCGTACAATGTGGGATTTCAAAAATAGTATTTTGAGATTGATAACCTTTGATTAAAAAGTTCATGTCGAAATTGTGGGGACTCAATTTATTAATTATGGGTATAAACCCTTGATATTTTTAAATGAAAACAATATTGGATAACGTATAGGCATACAACACCGATCGTAAATGAAACACGATATATTATTATTTAAATATGACCATTGTAACCAAGATGTTAAATTAGATGGTATGAATAAGATTAACTGATTTATAAATATATATTATGTTCATAATAAATTGATACATATTGATAAATTCTTAGTATAAAATTACTCAATTTTTAGTAAGTCATTAAATTCTTTAAAAATAAATTTTCTTGAAAATAGGTATTATTGATTTTTGTCAGAAAATATTATAATTAATTTCACATAATTTTATAAATTTAATTTCATAAATTTAAAATTATTTTTAAATCATTATATCAATATTAACTAAGGGGGAAATTTTGATATTTTTTTAAAATGATTTATATTTCAGTGAACAATGAAAATTATCATTTTTAAAAAATAATAATTTATTTTAATTAAATAAAGTCCCTCTATATTTTGGATTACGTATTAAGGTGACTTATGAATCATTTTATTAAGATAAGTATAATTATTTTCATTTGAATCATAAATTTCCATGATTCTCATATAAGTTTATTTTTATGCCTAAAAACACTATTATAAGAATACAATTTTTTATTTGAAAAAGATTATCCATTTTAATTAAATAAAATAAACCCAAATGTGGTATTTTTTAGTGAAATTAATATACTGTATATTAAAATATGTTAATTTAAATTAATATAATTAATATTACTAGTCCTCGAGTTAATTCAAAATCATTTTTTTCTTAAAAAATGAATTTTTCGGACTACCACTTATCATCACACTTGCAAGTTTAATTTGAAATTAAGTTATACAAATTATGTGAATTTAATTTAATTAAATGTATAATATATTTATAATTATCATATAATTCCTTAAAATGACCCATTTTGGAACCATATGGCCCTGATTATTTCATTAATATAATTTTAGGAAAGAGAAACACAAAATGTCACCCTCATTAGAAATATATTTTGTGTTCCCATAATGATAAAAATGAGGTATGTTCAGTAATAAATATTCATTTGATGTATAAATAAATTACAATTTTCATGTTAGTTTATTTATAGTTTTATGTGTTGATATAAGTACTTTAAATGCTTATGCAACACCATTATATTAATTATTTATTTAAAAGGAAAATAAAAAAATGATTTTAAAAATATTCAATGTAATACAATTTAAATAAATTATTGTGTTTAATTTTTTCTACATATGAATAAAATTTTTGGGCTTTGTGTGAGGTATATATTTTAATTCCATAATTTCTTTTTGATTTTAACGACAAATTAAATGAATAGTAGTGGAAATGATATTAATAATATTTTATTAATTTGTTTAAAAAACCGAATAATTTATAAAGAGGAAAATATTAATCAAATATTATATAATATGTCATCCGATGTCTAGTTAAGTTCCATTTTCACCTTATAAGTAAAAATTTTACCATTTGTCACTAAATATTAATTAATGTGGTTGAGGTTAAAATTGGGTTAAGTTCATTGCATTCACTTGTGTTAAATTTAATTTTTGACACTCATTAGAGTTTTAATAAAAAAAATTGGATTTCAGATTTAAATTAAGTTTGTCTAAATTATCGAATAAGGATCAGTTTAGTTTTATGAATAAATTATAATATATCTTCATAAAATAAAAAAAACTAGGTGCCATGGTCGAAAATAAAATGGTAAATGTAATTAAACATAAGGGTTAAGATAATAAATTTCTTAAAACATGTGTATATGTTTTGGAGGTGTGTCTTCACCATATCTTTCCTACACTCTATTATTTATCGATTTTTTATACAAATTACTTGCTAGAAACTTATCATTATTGAATAGTTTTTGGTATTAAAAAATTCACACACTTTATCACTTATAAAAGGGAATCTCCTATCCATTTTTATTTAAAATTAAATCATTTTAGTTCATAGAATACCTAAAAAATACTGTTACTTACATCCCACAGCATGACCTATATCCCCTATTTTTACCAGAAAACTATCCTAGAATGGCTTTAGTTACAAACCAATAGATGTTGTTCGAAGAAGAGGTATAATTATAAACCATAAATTTTTGTTTTTTTCATAATCCCACAAACTTTAAATTATATTACCACATGATGATATTATGAAATTAGAATCTTATATCTAATTATATTTTATTATGTTAATGTAATAAACTACATATATCTCCTCTTCCATTAGATGGAAAACAAAACCATTAATCATGTGTACGACAGACTACAACTTAGCGAACTGATGTAATTAATTTTCTATCACCATATACCATGGATGGAAATAATTATTGATTTTAATTATATATATAGAATATTTATGACATAATTATACTTCTTTAATTATAACACCATATCTAAATTCTTATATTCTAATACTTTAAAAATGATAATTCTGCTAATTCGTATTTTTGGACTACCTCCACCATGAAGTGATGTGATAATAAACCTATATTTATTATATAGGAGGTTAAAATGTGTATAAAGGAAGTATATAAATGAGTTAAGGGATTTTTTTGTCACATTTATTTCTATGAGGCACACACCATATCCACCACTTGTTTCTTTATGTGATAGATATAATTCTCATAAATGCATTTTGTTATGATTATTTTCAAATTTATTATTATTTATATATACATATATGGTTATTTAATTCATGGTTCTAATGATAAAATATTTAAAAATATTTAAGGGTTTTATGTCATAATGTCATTGCTTATCTAGATTATTTATGATTAAGCTTCTAGTGATGAAATATATTTATCTATCTATCAATAATCTCGGGACATTTATTATCCAATAGTTATTTCTAGATAATACATGTTATACTTTCATTTTACTCTCTTTAAGAACTAATGACACCAAAAGATTGTTTTTAAGGAATATTCACTTTATTTCTCAATTTGGTCATAAACAATTTTTCTTCCAAATCCATGGTTTTTTTAAAATAAATTCAAGAATTTTTTTTTCTATTATAAGATAATAATTTAATGTCATTTTTATTAAAGTTTAAATTTTTAAAAATTGATTTAAAAGGAATATTCTTATCCCTCTCCAAAATAATGTACTTTTGAATTTTTACTAAAAAGGTTAAAGGAATCTATATTTTAACATGTACAACATGAAAGGTATTTCCCAACCTCATGACAACATAATGATTTAAATATTTTTTTTATATGTTTCCATATTTATTTTCAAAGAAAATTTTTCTTTAATAGTTGGTAATTTTTTAATTTTAAATGTGTTATTTCCAAGTAAAAAAACAAATTTTCTTTAAGAAATGATCCATGTAATCTTTTAAAATCATTTTCCATATAAGATGACATCCTTTGATGTTTACTAATATTTTTTGGAGATATGATCCAATGACACCATCCTTAATTTATTCTATAAATGATATAAAAAAATTGAGGATAACCGTGAAAGCGGCACACGACACAAGGAAGAAAATTACATTAAATTGCCAGCCCAAGGACTTAACCCCGTGGCCTGCCCCTCACCCCCCAAACCCTTACCACCCCACCACTAACGGTGTGGCCTCTAAATGATTTATTATCATGAAAAATTGATATTTAAGGAACTCTTTTATTTTTCTTGGGTTATTCTATGATTTATTTATGAAATAATTTTAAAACAAGTTTCCTTTCCACATGTTATGATATGATGAAATGTTTATGAAACGTATTTTCATTCTATGGATTAATCTTTAATGGATGATTTATCATATTTTGGAACAAATCGGTATGATTTTCATTATGTAATAGTTGGGAACAAAATTATATATCTCTATAATGCATTGGGTAAATATGGATTACTCATGAAGTAAATATGTTATGTGTGAACCAAATTTCTTGTTTAAAATTTCACGTGTGGACTTGGTTTCCATGTACATAAGATTAATCATGGACCTAGTTTTCATCACTATAAGTTTAGGTATGGAATTGGATTTATTGTCCACAAGATTATGTGTGAACCTATTTTTCATCACCATAAGTTTATAAAAGGGTCTGATTTCAATTCTTTAATACAATGAGGGAACATGTTTCTATTTATACATGTTCATGATGTTTTAAGATTATGTTTTTCTAGAATTATATATCTATGTCATACACTTATGAGTAATATTAATTTATTTACTTTATTATTCATATCTTATTTAATTCCAATATTTATGACATGTCTCAAGATTATGATCTCATATATGTCGGGTATACTATTCAAGTGTTATTCTCATGTACTCAAACCCTTATTATCAGGTTATGTTTTAGTAATCACTCATATCTCTGCTTTCTACTATTAATGAGAATCTGATATCATTGTTTCTTATTTTTACTTTTCAATGCAATGTTTTTTTTAATTTGTTTATTTCTAAGAACATTAATATGCTGGAATCTCCTTATGTGTGATATTAAAGATCTTTCACGAAATAAAAATTTCGCATATCTTGTCTCCAAATACATTATACCATTATTGTACAAAGGTGTGTATTTTTAAAATATTTTAGTATTAATATATTCCTATATAATATATAAGTATGAAAATCCTAGGTCTCTATACCTAAAAAATATTTTCCAATGATGATTTAGTCCTAGAAAACACTCTCTCTACAACCCTTATGTTTTCCACAACCTAGTGATATGTTGGAAACATGAGTGGGGTGACTTATAAATGGATACTTGGATTTAGGGCCTCCCAAGAATGAATCTCCCTATCCTCCCCATATTTTAAAATTTACAAATAAGAATTTTGTACATTACATTACCATATTATAAACTCCCACATAGATGAATAATCTTGTAAGAGAAAATGAATAACCTACTTAATGTATTGCTTCCCATTCGATGAAAGAAACTCATCCTGAAAATCATCATATAACATCTCTATTAAAATACCACACTCCTCATGATCCCAAGGAATAAGAATTATTACTTCCCAGAAAGCCCATATAACATAGTGACAACTGATGAAACCTAGCTCTCCATTCATAAAATATCAAAATGAACGAAATACATACCACATTTAACTAAAATTAGACCATCTGATATATATAAAACCCCCATACTTATAAAAAAAATTGAAATGAAACTATTAAAGTGCATTCCTACAATAATCATCATCATCAATCTCAACTCTATGATGATATTCTGGTGAATCCTACTAAAAATCCTCTATATAGACCTGATGATGATATAAACCTGAATCCATTCATGTAATAGAAAATTTTTTAGGTACTACTAATACTAGAATATAAAATATTTAAGTTTTATTAATAATGACATGAACCTATTCCAATTTTCTACACAATTTAATCATAGGCTCAGACAACCATGATACAGCATGAACAACTTTTTTTCAACCTCACAGGGAGATTCACTTGACTTATCATGTTTAGTAAACATGAATATCCTTTCATCATAACATAGTGGACCCAAAATTCATGTTTCTTAGATCGTCTTACTTACTTACATGATGTACTAAGTCAAGTTAATTCCATTTTCAAATGAGCCCATGTAATACTTAGAAGTATTTATGCCTAATCTCTATCATACCTCTCAACCACTAGCTCTGATACCAGTCTATCACGAGCCTTCCTGTAATGGTACCCCTTCTAGGCCTATAGTGAGGAAAATGATTACCCATAAATTTCACCTCTAATAGGAAATTTTTGGTGACTAGTTTTGATGGTATAAAGTGTATACAATTTGGTGGTATTACCCTCAATATATAAATTTAAGGGTATGAGATAATATTATATCCATCAATCAAAACCATCAAATAAATAATAGATGATCTATTCCAACACATGAATTTTATTTCTAATCGAACAGAAAACAACTCAAATAGTAATAACTAATCCTAAGAACTTACCAAAAATTCGAACATCTCATAAAAAACAACTCCAAGATATACCAGCACTAATCAGTCACAAAATGTCTCTCCTAGTCCTAGAAGACAATATATATATAAAGGGTTAGAATATTGTCCTATTACATACGATCCATCTGGGAACCTATTATGAAAATGTTAAAGAAGAATAATAATACACAGTAAACAAATAAATGAAACTAACTCATTAAATAAAAAAGTAAAATATATCATATCCTCACAAAGGATCACTCACAAGGTAATTCATAGAAGTTATTAAATCTATATCTGAATCATATATGTAAAAAACACTCCGCTTACACTTCCCGATTGGGTTTTCACTCTCACTCCCCAATTCCACATGTCCTATTGTAACATCCCACCCATAATTCTTACATTTCCCTAAGGGAAATTATAATAACAATAACTCATCCTCCACCCCATGAACAGATATATTAATATCATACAATGATATCCAAAACAAAGAAACATGTCCGAAATCTATCACAACATGTGTATCAGGCTATTACAACCCAAGAAAGTAATCCAAAAGTAACCACATTCACTCTAACCAGAATACATGTATGTTCTATAACCATATGATTCTATAGCTGACTCACACATTTATGATAAAACTGAAATCCATCAAATCCCATGTAGACACATAGCTTATACCTTAAGTTATTACTATCTCGAAAACCCTATATATCATGCTACGTTTGTAGGGGGATTGGGGATGGGGAAGTATTCAACCATTTGTTCCCTCACAAACCAAGATGGTATGGAAAATAACCCAAGACAAAAGAAATTAGGATTTTACTATCGACCTAACTTAGGTGATAGAGTATATTAAATTATGAAATATAATGAATATTATATCACAAAACCAATCCCATGGAATCAATATTTCCTTAGACACAATTACAACTATCATCACACGTGGAACTAAACTATGATGATGAATACCATGAATATTAGATTTAACATAAGAAAAAAATAAATTATATACAATATATTTAATCATTTTATTTTTTTAGTTCATAAACGCACCAATAATTCATTAATCCCATTCCAAATTCTAATTAATCATTCCATTTAATCATAATACAACATAATTTCATAAATTATATTTGAGTTTATTAATTTTCATCCCATTCCCTCTGATCATTATTTGAGTCTTCCCATGGTTCCCATGTAAAACTTCATTATCACCATCATCAATACCTAAACCCATTAATTCATTTCATAATTCATTTACCATTCTATAATCCATGCAAACATGTAATTGAAGAACAACACAACAAAGGAGATGCATTTTTAGTGAATAAAAGAGTTGTAGTAGCTAATTAGAATCCAAAATAATCAATCATTAAATAACATCCAGAAAAAAACAAAACATCAGGAAATCCAAGCTCTCAAACCAAACTGAGAAACCCATCACCGACCCTAATACAACCATTTGACAATAGGCAATCCCCAATATCAACTTGCACCACCCATCCTAGTCATACTAAACCTCACATGTAAAATCATAGAATAAATATGTCATCTTATAAAACATATATATGAAAAAATGTATTTTCATCACAAGGAACATAGTGGAAAATATTGGTCATAACATAAATCACATAGTCATAGAAAATATGAAATACAAGAAAGTCTTGGATCACAACATCATCAAACACTTTAATTTCAGTAAACAACCATTTTAATTAACTTATTGGATTAATTTATCCATTATAAGTTTGTTTTATCAATAATAAACATAATATTCCATACGTAGTAATAATTATGGCAACCCTTTAACATGATTAAGTAATACATCCAGCCCCAACAATTTTCAATGAAGAATGGATAATAAATTCACATGACTCTTTCATTATTCACATCATCTTTCTATCTTTTCATTGTCTATACAATTTCAAGAATATCACTACGGCAAGGAATAAAATCATACTTTAGAATCCATTACACAAACCAATTAGTATATCCCATTGATTCTTTAAATATGGGGAAACACCATGATTTTACCAAAATCCCACACAGTAGAAACCCCATAAATGTAAGAGATATAAAACCTAACCACTAAGGCTTCCTAGTAAAACTAACTATCTATACCAAAATGAACCATCAATAGATATAGAGAATAACTTGACCCATTGATGTCTGAAAAATATCTTTAATCAATATAGAATAACCTACTTTATATTGACATAGGAAAAAAACCTTCATCTTGAGACTCCACACTATAAGGATAAAGGATAGGCCACAAGGCCCATATTTAAAACCACACTGCACCACTACATAAAAAACAATGCTATAAGATTACTATGAAAGGATAATTTCCTATAAATTAAGAATGGAAACCACATAAAATTCTCGAATATCAAATTAAAAAGAAACTCCTAAGTAGTGTTACCTTCTTTAAAATATCACCTCTCAACTTCTCTTTCATTAGGCATACTACAATGCCTTAATCCTGGTTTCCAACTAAAATTTCAACTTAAAACATTTTTACTCTCCTCTATATTTCCCCCTACACCTCCAACCACCCAAAAATACAAAGGAAGGATCAATAAAAACTCATCCCTTACATTTATGAGATATAATATCTTTATTCAACTCATCATTTTGATTACTCATCACTTAATCAAGTATCTTGTAAAAGTAGATATTAATGTAAAATTCTTCTTCCACATGTGTTTTATTTTTCATTAAAGTACATTTTCCATTAAAATTAGGATTAGTTATAAATACAACCCTTTGCCTAGTTAAAGTGAGAATAAGTATTTTTTTAATATCTATATGGGAAATAAGATGAGTAATTGTTGATAATTTTTCAAAAAAAACTATCACCATCAATAATAAATTTTATTGACAATGGATCCAAAGATATGTGATATGTGATTATTATTTTCACAAATAAATGTATTCTCATTCAAAAACCTTTCACTATTCTCATTGAAATGTTTTTTAGATTCCCTATAATTTTAAAAATGATCCCTCCAAATAATATGAATCTTTTTAACACACACTTCTCTTGGGATGTTTTCTCAATACTCCCTGGTATCAGCTATACAAAATTTAATAACTTATTTGTTAACATGAAATTAAGAACCTAAATGTTCTAGAATTTAAAATTCTTAAAAAACACACAATTTGGGAATCATTAAACATCGAATAAATCTATCAAGAAACTTATTCTCTAGTAATATGTGACAATATTTTATCTGATCATTCTCAAGATTTCCAAAATGATCATTATAATTTCTTCTTTATTAAACCGATATTCCTTGGGTAAATTTAATATACATATAAACAAAATACTTTATATGTTTCATAATGAATATAAATTCAATCTAAAATGTGGTAACTAATTTTTTTAATGAAAATTTATGAAAAATATCTTGTTTTTCCCTTTTCTACAAGTCAAAGCCTGCATAAATATCCTTGATTTCATTCTCATATAGTGTCTATTTTGAGATGAATTAAAATATAAAAATATCTTTTTTAAACATTATAAAATATTATAAAACAAAATTCATTTATTTAATAATCTCTATATAGATTATCCTTCTAAATATAATATCATTTTCAATCAATTTTGGAACTATTATCTCCTTGAAACTTGTTTCATTGTTTTCTCAACAGAAAGATATCCATCAAACCATTTCCTCTTGGTATTGCCTTGAATCCAAACATCATTCCATTTTTCATTAAATGGAACTTGTGAAAGAATCCTATATAAATTTTTATAAGCCTAAAAATTCACCACACCTTTCTATTTATTTTGACCCATGAAGAAATAAAACAACAATTTCTTCTTGTATTTAAAATTAATTATTCCAACTTCATCCAATAATACTGAAAAAATAAAGAGATATATTATTATTTTTGAGTAAGTGTTTACTTAATTGAATTATAGTTTGAGGGAGATAAATATTTCATTTTACAAAATCTATAACTAATATTCAATTTATATTCAAAAAAATAAATATCAAAACTATTAAATCTTATGGTTAAAATAAGTACATCATAAAATTTGATTGTATAAATTCTCATTTAAAAAAAACATTAAATTTTAATATTATATAACATTATTATATCTCATAATATAATATTTAATGATATATTTAAGAATCATCAAATGAAGCATTTTATAATTTATGATAAAATTAAACTTTATCTCATTATAAAAATAATTTTCATTTAAAAAATTAAATTTAATGTAATGATATCAATCAATTTATATGTACAAATTTTATTATATAGTATAAAAGAAAAAAATAATTAACAAATAATATGAAAATGATCGAGATTTAAAAAATATAATTGTATAACATCAATGACTTAAATTCTATTTATACTTAAAATTAATCAAATTAAAGAAAATGGAATTTACATAAAACATATACTATAAGTATAATGATATAAAATGATAAATATCATGAAGTAACTTATAAAACAAGTAGGCACATGTTCATTTACTATCTTAACAAAAATAACTTAGATAAAAAAATGACACAAGGTTCAACATATTTATATTTTAAATGATTTTGAACACAATATAATTTAAAAATTGGAATATTTTAAATATAGAGCTCATAATGATTCATTTTTAATTATTTTTTGAAGAATAATAGTGATTGTCCTTTTCAGAGAATAATATATCATTTAAATGTATGAAATATTATTCTTGATGCCATAATATCATTTATTACTTTTCTTATAGATTGACAATGACTTGACCAAGGAATACCTTTCTTTGTCCCCAAAATATTTTATTTCTGATAATACTTAATCCAAAAAAATTCTTCTTCATTTATGTACAAGTATTGTTATTATAATTTATATTTTTTTTGAAATTATCATTTTCTTTTGTTAATAATGAATTCTTATTTATAGAAAAACAAAATATCCCCTTGAGTTCTAAATACTTGAGATTCCTAATATCAATATTATCACATAATTTATACAATTATTCAATAGTGATTTCATTTAATTTTTTATTAAATAAATAAAATGATTCAGTAATGAATATTTCTTGTGGATAATGAATATAAAATTTAATATATTATTCACACAAATCATCTATAAATATATCATAAAAATTATATTCTAGTAACAAAATCTTCAATGTAGAATACAATTGATCTATTAACACATATTTCATTCAAGGCATTAAAAATATCAAAAAAATATCACGTAACCCATTAGATATATTAATGAATATTTGAATAAGTTTATATTTCAATTCATCATGGAATTTTTTTAAGAAATGTT
Source organism: Viscum album (assembly GCA_963277665.1). Classification (NCBI taxonomy): domain Eukaryota; kingdom Viridiplantae; phylum Streptophyta; class Magnoliopsida; order Santalales; family Viscaceae; genus Viscum; species Viscum album. Next base: position 45,990,498 of record OY728143.1, on the reverse strand, counting down.
TATAGACGAGTATAGTATAAAGGATAACTTAATTGAGCTTTTATTTAGGAGTATAATGAAAACCTCTCCCTCAACAAATTAATTTGAGGATTTATTACATGCTTTCAACTTCATTTTCTTTCTTTCCTATTTATTATTATTTTATATCTTCTAGAGTCTTACATTTCATAATTTAAACTTATCTTATCAATAAAAGTATTGGTAATAAAAAATATTAATTGATGACCTTATCTATATAAAGTATTTCATTATTCAAGGTGATATTATCCTTATCATAATAAAAAAGTGTTATCTATATTTCATACATTTAATAACATTCACATACTTCCTTATTTTTTTTCTAATAATGGAGTAAAATAATATAATTATTATTCATGAATTCAAAACATAATTGATATTATAATGATAGTAAACTCATATCAACCATATTTAGAAATTATATAAAAATTTATAATGATATTCAAATCTTATCTTAAGAAGATATCTATTTTCATTGTTCTATATAGTAAAATTGTCACCATTAAAGAATTTTTGTTTTTATTTATGTCCAACATACAAAGTATCCTTGATAGCTACCCAAATTTTTTACATCCCCTTCTAATTTCTAAGGTTTAGGATATGTTTAGTGTACAAAAAATATATATTATCATGTAAAGAATTAAAAATGATAATAAATAGATATTATGATCGAATACCATTTTTTGTCCCACCAATATAATGGAAAAGATATGGGTGGTGAATTTTCAACAATTAAAACTATGTTTAATCGAATAACAATCAGATTAAGTAATAAATATGGAATATTGTGGGTAATATTAGACTAGTTAAATTTTCCTTTGATATATAGTACGAGAATCATCTAAATAATTCATGAAGAGATATTGAAAATAAACATATAATGTACAAGGAATTTTGTTTTTTTTTCATTAAATCTTTAATCAACTCTATACATAGAGTCCAACTCCTTAAGAGTTGTTGACATGAACTATATCCTCACATTTGATGGGAGTGAAAACCCAATTACTAAACTTCCATTTCAACCAGGATTTAAAACTATAAAATTATTTTAAAAGGGATTATACCCAACCCATATATGTTTTATAGGAAAAGGCACCATGAAGTGAGCATGTGTTTTGGGCATGTAAGCATAACAATAATCATACCTTTTAAATGAGGTATAAAACATGCATGAGTTGTGATTTAACTAAAATAAAATAGAAATAACTCTATATGGAAATGCACCATGAATTTTTAAAATAATTAAACCATAGAATAATATATGATGGAGTTGGATATGAATAAAAAACTTTTAATCATAATGAATACTTCATCGAACAATTTTGCATTGGGGAAACTAGCAAGATGATTTATCTTACTTAACTATTTCACAAGGATTAATTATTCAATAATATAGTTACAATTTCACGAGTATCAATTTACTAAAATTTTATATTCACCTATATCAGTTTTCCCAATAGTGGTTCGTCTTCTTAAATAATAATTCTCCAAATACTCAAATTTTATACCTTGGAAAAATAATTAATGAATTTTTCCAACCCATCGATTGAAGGAATGGTACTTTTTTAAATATTTCAAAACAAGTTTATTTAAACTTCAATATATTCTGTAAACGTAAATGAAAAGTTATTAAAATATAGATATCATCCATTATAATTATAAAGTTTCTACATCAAGAAAATGTCAATAAATTTGTAGTCTTATCACAATTCATTCTACTCAATGTTATCTATGTCAACTTTACAACACTGTGTTTTAATTGACATAGACTCAAGAAATCACTTAATATAATCTTGTTTCTTATTCTTACTTTTTTTATTTGAATTATTTTTTCTATCATTATTGAGCTTTGAATTATTTTTAAAAATATTACATTGTTAATACTTATGATATGATTGTCTCTAAGGATATACAAATATAATATTGAATGATTTTTTCATAAATGTTCATAAATTAAGGTCAATAATCAGGCATGTGTATCCAAAATAGGTATAGAAAAAAAACAATATATACCATAAATCATGAATGTTTTTCATCATAATGGATGCTTCAATATTTTATATTGTGAATATAATATATCATAGCACAATTGACACATTATAATTAAAGAAATAGATATCGTTCATTTTTTCCAATGAAGATATGATTATACATTGTCTAGAATATGATTAATTATAATAAAATATTAATATAACATTATTTTAGAATTATTTAACTAATTAATCCAAAAAAATAATTTCTAGGTAATTAACAAAAAAACAAGGGAACATGTACACCAAGGGATATCTAGTAAGATAAAAAAAGGATCAAAATAAAATCTGTTGTATAATAATATTTGTTTCAATTATAATCCATATATAACACATATTGTTAGACATATTACACATAAAATAAAATATAGAGGCCCGAAAAGGAAAGTACATGCCTTGTACATGTAAAATACACGTTGTGCACTTTTTTTCATTAAATGGACCGTGGTCGCGTCTGATAGAAAGAATGAACCTCTTCTCAACCTATTTCATTAAAGAGAATCCATATGGCCACAAGAATTCTCCAATCCCCTAATCTATATATTTTCTCTAAATATACCAGCTTCAATTGCGTTGTAATCACATCCGTGAGTTCTCTTTTCTTCTAGAACATCATCTCCTAATTAATCAAATTTCATGAGATATCCTCGGTTGAGTGTCTTATGAATTTTTATATATCTATGGAGTTCTTGGGATATTAAAGGCCAGAGGTTCATGTATATCGATATCATGATGCCGAGGTAGGCAGCTTATGCCTTTCTATAAATAGTCTTTGAATTTTATATGAAAAAGTGCCCAATACCCAAGAACAGGGTATTGCGTGTTTATGGGTTTTAGACTTGTGATTGCCTACTATGCCTTTTTTGTTTGGATAGAGGAAAATTATTTGTGAATAGGGTTAATTATCCCATGATATTGATGTTTTTCTAATGATTTATTATTTTGACCATTTGGTCCAGCTTTCCTGTTATGCTGCTTGCTTTCCATGACAAGTATTTTAGGATGGAGGGATTATTATCTGAAATTCTTCGATATTATTCATATTGTTTTGACTGGTAGTTGTTGTGGTTCACTTTGTATTCCATGTATCTTTTGTGCATGATTGAATTACTTAGGTCTATGGGAACCTGATGTAGTAGTCCAAAGGGAGAATTGATGTTGTGGGCTTCTCTAGAGTGTCTGTATACTTTTACGTTGCAAGAACATTGGGGGGATGGATGTAAGTGATCCCTCAAGGTTTCTATATTTCCTCAATATGGTCCACAGGGGGAATTATATGTTGAGTTCTTCCTCATTGTGCGTATGAGTTACCGATAAAAGACCACATGGGGAATTGACAGTGAGTGCTTCCTCAGAGTGTCTTTGCTAAAGCTGAACCAGAGGGGTTATACAATGAGTGCTTCTTAGATGGTTGCTTGTGTTTTTTAGTTGAAATAGAGGGGTTAGTCTATGATAACTTCCTATAGGGTTACCTGTTTGTGTTTTTATTCTTACTCAATATGAGAAATTGAATTCACATGAACTGTTGGATTGTTTACATTTGTGTAGTTCCATGCCTACTGATTTTTTTTCTTATTGCCATCCATATATATTCACTGACTTTTTGGTACATATCTTTGGGTAGTTTCCAATTGGGATTATTCTCACACCATATTTAGGTCATGATTTAGGGCCCAAATATATTATATTGATGTAGGTATTGATAAGGGAAAGTTGTAACACCCCAAGTAAGTAATGAATAATAGATATTTTCATCTATTTCTATTAATTACTTAAATAGTGTTTTAGAGGCTTAAAATGAAAATAAATCCAATCTTAAGCAGGGAATACACTAATATTTTTAAAAGATTGTTTTACTGCCTTTTGATGGAAAACTATTTATAAATCTATATTTTGAAAATTTTATAAGATATGTTTGTCAAAATAAACATATTCTTTATTATTGGGACATCAAAATTTACTTTTTGTGAATTTTTGGTATTTTTCTTACAATGTTCTTTTTTTAATGAATAGTGAAAAATACAGCATTTTACATCAAAACTGCTTTTTAATCTAATTTATTTATATGATTAGATTATCTTTTGAATTGTTTTTAAGTGAAATTAGAATATATTTTTACCATTTAATCCAATGTTGTTCATTGGAATCAATTTCACTTTGAAATTGGTCTTAAACTAGTGTCAATCTTTTGATACTTATTGTTTAATAAAAACACATTATTTGCTCTGACAGCGGGAATTAATTATTAAATTAATTAATGCAACTTATATGTTATGGATTTTGTAAAATAGACAAAATTTTTGAATTCAGAATATCAAATATAGCTTATGATGAAGTTTTGGTATTTTTCTGAAAAACTTCAATTTTTGACGAATAGTGAAACCATTAAGTGGTAGTTAAAGAAACTGATTTTTCGTTTAAATGAAACTTTGCCACTTCTGTGATTTGATTTTCAAAAATCTGACATACATGGTTTTCATTAATAAGTAAAATGTGGTTCGATGAGATTAAAATAATTTTTTGGTGAATAGTAACTTTTAAATTCTTAATCGCGATTAGAGGTAATTAATGTAGTTTAAGGTAAAAATAATGTTTTAATAATATGAGATGAGATTGAAACATGTACCACCCTCATTGTATGTGTCATGGACGACCAAGACAATCATTGGGTCAACTTGGGGACCCCATGGAGCCACTTTGGTTGGGAAATGACATAAATAAATTTTCATTTAATGTTAAAGTAAAAATGACACAAACATGAGTTATTTTACTAAAACAATTTTTACATGGGGTTATTCAAGTCAGATTTTTGATTATAAATAGTCATTGGAAATATAAAAAGATTTACTACATCATAGTATTTTTTTTATAATTTTTAGACTTTAAATAAATTAAATTATATATGACATCGTGATGATGCAGCGATTACCTCATTAATAAAGGATTTAAATAAAATGAAATGATAATGTAAAATCTATGACCTACACATGTCCAAAACCTATTGGATGGGTGGATTTATAACCCTTATCACCTTACCCTCGAATTATATCAATGTGGGACCTTTTTAATCCGAAAATCATTTTAAAATAAAGTAACATTTCTTTACTTTCCAAGAGTGCCCCTCCTCTCCTCTTATAAAAGGCCCCCACCTCTACCTACTTACCCACACTTCCAAAGCCTTTGTCTCGGCCAAAACCTTCCCATTTTGTCTCTCCACTTCCCTCTCTTACTCCTTGAATCCTCACTTTGGGCAGAAGTCTTCCCAAGGAAGCCTTTGAGCTCAAATCAAAAAGAGTTACCCAATTTAAAGGTAGTGTTTGCTCTTGTGTTCTTCTATTTTATTTTGCTTCTCCAACCCCCTAAACTCTTTTTATTAATTTCATTTTTGACAACTCCAGTATCTTCAATATACTAGGATTTTTTTATAAGAAGAATTCGAGCTACACTTACACACACCTACATCTAATGGTTAAAGAATATATTGTTTCCGTGGATGGCGAATTTCTACCTCCCGAAACGATGATTGTTCAACATTCTTTTAACACCTTCATAGGTGGCCATTAAGATGAAAGTATATTTATGTATGATATATAATATGTTTATGTTTTCCTTAAGCTTCTGTATTTTTCATTTTGGGCATACCTTTATGGTTTCCATTATGGGTAAACGCGATATCTTCATTTAAGGAAGTGCGGACTACCGCCCACTCAAAGTGATTTGATTCGTTAATGCCATATGTGGGACGTATAAAGGATGTAATTAATGATTTTATATATGATATTATAATGGAATTATAATATACCATTACAACATTATGATTCCATTTGATAGAATACGAAATAGAAATGAAAGTAGCATTCATTCGTACGTACGGCTTACCGTCTCCCTGAACGGTGCATTTCATTTCTTACCTCTAAACATTATGTAATATTATAAATGCATGCATACAATGGATATATATGATATATATGATATCTACATCATGAATACAATTCTTGATATAATGGATACCTGAAAAACGTGTAATTATAAAGGGTTTATTTTTGACTCAAGTACCAATGATCGTTAAAATGACCGTTATTAACTTAAATAATGACATAGTGTTCATGACATGGAAATAAGTGACATAAAAGTAATAATGAACTTGAAAAAGGTTCTTAAACAAGTAGAAATCAACTCAAGTTTATTATTCAGGAGATTAAAGAACAGCCGAGTCAAGTCGGACCCACGGTATGGGACTTCGTCTCAATCTCCTTTCACTGAGGCATATTTTGTTTTATACACAACCTTCTTTTATACGGTGTATAAACCCCTTTGACTTTTACGTTTATCCAAAAGGAATCTTTTTTATACGAAGCGCTTTACTAAACAAAAAAAGGGAATGTTTTTTTCGTACGTATGTGGTGACAATGACTTCTCCGCCACCATGACCATTATTTGAGTTTCGACTGCCTCTACAAGCCATACCTTATTTTTAAAAAGAAAAATAAATACCATGTTTTACTTTTCTTTTATTTTGGTATTGAAAATGGTTTTCATAATGTTTTTATGTCAATGTGTTGTATTTATATCTTGGTATTGAAAGGTGGAAATGTTATGTTTCCTTTATGCATGTTTTATGTGATACGATTATGTTGAGGTTCTTGGGCATTATTATGAAGACGGGTGGTTCCGTGATAAACTAAGGGGGGGTGAGCCCGATATAGCTCTCCAATGCATTGGGTAACGTGAAGGAATGAAACTTTATGGTTTCTCTGAAGAGATTTACGTAATATACTGTGATGGGTATTCCAAACGTAACTAAGAGGGTTACTCCCTACATAAGAATGTTATGAATGCCTCAAGTTACCTTTATATCTTATGATTTATATGATTTATTCATGATTTTATGAGGTATGTTAAAGTGCTTATGTTTTATGGGTAAAGTATGATTTTATTCTTATGAATATATGAACTTATGTTTCCTTTCCATATTTTCATAACCCATACTGAGATTTTTATGCTCATCCCAAGTTTTTTTGAAGTGTTTTTCACAGGTCAGGGGAATGGTACATGATTTGATGATAGTGTCAAGGAAGTGTCAAGAAAGAATCCATGTTTTATTTTAAATATTTTTCCATTGATGGGAAAAATGAATACTATCCTTATGTAACCACTTTGTTCATATGTGGAATGTAATGCATGTTTTATGTTCTAATTCTCTAAAAATCTAAACCTGAAAAGATCCTCAATGTGTAATCTTATAATAACTCAAGATTAAGTAAGGTTTAAGGCCGAGGCCTTATAGTTGGTATCATAGGTCGGTTTAGATAACTTTAGGAGTTAGAATTCTATTAAATGATTATCCAAAAATATTTTTTTTGAAATGATATAGCATTTGAAGATTACCATGTTGCTTCATCTAAGACATGTTTGTTCAGAATTGTTTTCCGTAGAGGAAACAGGGAAGAAGTGCTAGGAAGGCATATAGAAGGAAATAACCTTCTGAATCAGCATCCTGAGATGGTCGGAATTAGAACTGTATAGTTTGTTGCAGTAATGGTGCAGTTGACTCAAGCGATAAATGGTGGTGGTATCTATGCACGAGATCAGCCAGATCAATCTCAGAGGAACATGTTAGTGGTGGAACATTTCATGAGGCAACATCCCCCATCATTCAGAGGATCATCTTTCCCTGTGTTAGCTGAAGGGTGGATTAAAGCACTGGAGAAGATTTTCGATGTCATGGGGTGTTCGGACAATCAAAAGTTTTGTCTTTCTATTTACCGTTTGGAGGGTGAAGCAGATCACTGGTGTTCGATGGTTAAAAATATCAGGGACACTGATGAGATTGATGCTCTTGACTGGGATGAATTCAAAGGTATGTTTCTTGAGAAGTATTTTCCTATGGTTGTTCGACTTAGGATGGAAAAGCAATTCTTGGAATTGAGGCAAGAGGAAGACTCAGTGGCTTCCTATGAAGAAAGGTTCACTCGATTGGCACGGTATGCTCCAAATTCTATCCGAGACCTTGATAGTAAAATAAATCGTTTTTACTCAGGATTAAAGCCAAAATATCGAAGGGAATTATCTTCTTGTGAGTTTAAAAGCTATAAAAAGCTTGTTTGATGTGCTGAGAAGGTGGAAATGGAGTTTTCCGATGATCAAGTGTTCTACAACAATCAACAGAAGAAGAGACCGAGGTGGCCGGAGAAAGGGAAGAATTATTCAAAAAATTCTGATGGTAAGAAAACTAAGATTCCAGTTTGTGATAAAAGTGGGAAAAGACATGCTGGGGATTGTCTTCTGAATTCTAGAAAGTGCTACTGATGTGGTAAGATGGGACATAAGGCTCGTGATTTCACTGAAAAAGATAAAGGTGATGGAAAGTTCAAATTTGATTTACAGTTAGTGAAAGTTTTTAAGTGCAATGAGATGGGTCACTATACAAATGAGTGTCCGACAAAGAGCTTGAGTGATGATAAGCAGTTAGACTACAAGCAGAAAGGGGTGGTGAAATCCTTTGCAACTACTTCAGCAGATGTAGGGCCGTCAAATCAAGTTGTATCAACTCCAGGGAGCTCAGTTTTTTTTCAAAGATTGACCTGAGATCGGGGTACCATCAGCTGAAGGTAAAGGAAGCAGATGATCCGAAGACTGCATTTCGTACAAGATATGACCATTATGAATTTGTAGTAATGACTTTTGGGCTAACCAATGAACCTGCTGTATTCATGGAATTAATGAATAGAATTTTCCATGAGTTCTTGGATAATTTTTTGGTGGTTTTCATTGATGATATTTTGGTTTTTTCTAAAAGTAAAGAGGAGCATGAAAGAAATTTAAGGGTTATTTTTCAAACCTTAAAAGAAAAGAAATTGTATGGGAAATTAAGCAAGTGTGAGTTTTGGTTGCAAAAAATTTCTTTCATTGGTCACATTGTCTCTAAAGATGGGATAACCATTGATCCTGCAAAAACAAAGGTTGTTGAAGAATGGACAGGACCCACAAATGTGACAGAGATTCGTAGTTTCCTTGGTTTGGCAGGCTATTACTGAAGGATTGTTAGAAATTTTTCACAGTTATCTAGTCCAATGACTAAGCTAACTCGGAAGGGTGTTAAGTTTATCTGGACAAAAGAATGTGATGATTGTTTTCAGGAGTTGAAAATAAGATTGGTGAATGCTCCAGTTTTGGAACTACCTTCCAGGAATGGTGAGGTTTTTATCTACAGTGATGCTTCATTGAAAGGACTTGGTTGTGTCCTAATGTAGAATGATCAGGTAATTGCTTATGCTTCACGACAGTTGAAAACTCATGAGGTAAATTACCCTACACATGATTTGGTATTAGCTGCTATTGTTTTCGCTTTAAAAATTTGGAGGCATCATTTGTATGGAGTAAAGTGTGAAATATATACCGATCACAAAAATTTAAAGTATATATTCACTCAGAAAGAATTGAACATGAGACAAAGGAGATGGCTAGAATTAATCAAGGATTATGATTGTACAATTCATTACCATTCGAGAAAAGAAAATAAAGTGGCCGATGCTTTGTGTCGAAAAAGTAATTCTTCGTTAACAATATTGCATTTGGAACGTGATCCTTTGGTTAAGGATTTGATGAAATTTGGCATAGATGTTTTTGGTGCAGGATGTTCTTATGTTTTGTTTCAGGTATCAGTGAAATCTTCTCTATCAGACAGAATCAAGAAAGAACAGAAGCAAGACAGTGAGTTGTAGAAAAAGGTAGAGCTAGTTCAGAAGGGTAAGTTGCCTGAATTCAACATTGATAATGATTGTGTTTTGAGATTTGGGAAGAGATTGTGTGTGCCTTGTGATTCACAGTTGAAGAGAGAGTTGTTATGTGAAGCTCATAGTTCTCCGTTTTCAGTTCATCCTAGCAGTACTAAGATGTACAGAGATCTGCGAGAGTATTACTAGTGGGATGGAATGAAAAGAGATATTACTGATTTTACTGTGTTGTGTTTGACATGTCAACAGGTTAAAGAAGAGCGACAGTTACCGAAAGGGATGCTTAAACCTTTACCAGTTCCAGAGTGGAAATGGGAGAATATATCCATGGACTTTGTTGTGGGATTACCGAAGACATCTCGAGGTAATAATGCAATCTGGGTTATTGTTGATCGCTTGACTAAATCTACTCATTTCCTTGCTATACGAGATACTTTCTCTCTAGATCAACATTCCTGTTTGTATCTTAAATAGATAGTCATGTTACATGGAGTTCCACTCTCCATTGTATCCGATCGTGATCCAATGTTTACTTCTAACTTTTGGAAGGTCCTTCGGAAGTCGTTGCGTACTGAATTAAATTTTAGTACAACATTTCATCCTCAATCAGATGGGCAGTCAGAACGAACAATTCAGACATTGGAGGATATTCTACATTATTGATCTATGGATTATCAAAGAAGTTGGGACCAACATCTTTATATTGTTGAATTTTCATATAATAACAATTTTCATTCCAGTATACAGATGGAACCATTTGAGGCGTTATATGGGAAGCGGTGTTGAACCCCAGCTTTCTGGGATGAAGTGGGTGAAAGGAAGTTGATGGGACCAGAATTGGTAGAAGAGATGGCAGAAAAATTTCAGCTGATTCAGAAACACATGGGAACAGCTCAGAGTAGGCAAAAGAGTTATGCGGACAACAATAGGAAGGATCTCTCTTTTGAGGTAGGTGATCATGTTTCTCTCAATGTATCACCATGGAAAAGTGTGATGCGATTTGGTAAGAAAGGAAAGCTGAGTCCAAGGTTCATTGGACCATATGAAATTCTGGAGAGAGTTGGATCAGTTGCTTACCGAGTGGCTTTACCTCCGAGTTTATCTCAGGTACACAATGTTTTTCATGTTTCAATGTTGAGAAAGTACATGCCAGATCTATCTCATGTTTTGAGTCTAGATGTAGTTCAGATGGAAGAGAACCTATCTTATAAGGAACAACCGGTCCAGATTCTTGACCACAGGGAGAAAGTGTTACGGAATAAGCTGATTAATCAGGTAAAGGTTTTGTGGAAAAACCACATGATGGAAGAGGCAACATGGGAATCGGAAAATGAAATGAGGGATAAGTACCCCCATTTATTTGATAGTAAATAAATTGCGGGGAAAGAATTTTCTAAAGGGGGGAAGGATGTAACATCCCAAGTAGGTAATGAATAATAGATATTTTTATCTATGTCTATTAATGAATTAGATAGTGTTTTAGAGGCTTAAAATGAAAATAAATCCAATCTTAAGCATGTAATACACTAATATTTTTAAAAGATTGTTTTACTGCCTTTTGATGGAAAACCATTTTTAAATCTATATTTTGACAATTTTATAAGCTATGTTTGTCAAAATAAACTTATTCTTTATTATTGGGAAATCAAAATTTACTTTTTGTGAATTTTTGGTATTTTTCTGACAATGTCCATTTTTTAATGAATAGTGAAAAGTACTGCATTTTACATCACAACTGATATTTAATCTAATTTATTTATATGATTAGATTATCTTTTTAATTGGTTTTGAATTTAAATTATAATATATTTTTACCATTTAATCCAATGGTGGTCATTGGAATCAATTTCACTTTGAAATTGGACTTAAACTAGTGTCAATCTTTGGATACTTATTATTTCATAAAAACACGGTATTTACTCTGACCGCAGGAATTAATTATTAAATTAATTAATGAAACTTATATGTTTTTAATTTTGTAAAATAGACAACATTTTTGAATTCAGAATATCAAATATAGCTTAGGGTGACATTTTGGTATTTTTCTGAAAAACATCAATTTTTGATGAATAGTGAAACCACTAAGTGATAGTTAAAGAAACTGATTTTTCATTTAAATGAAACTATTCCACTTCTGTGATTTGAATTTCAAAAATCAGACATACATGGTTGTCATTAAGAAGTAAAATGTGGTTCAATGATATTAAAATAATTTTTTTGGTGAATAGTAACTTTTAAATTCTTAATCGCGATTAGAGGTAATTAGTGTAGTTTAAGGTAAAAATAAAGTTTTAATAATATGAGATGAGCTTGAAACATGTCTTACCCTCATTGGATGTGTCATGGCAGACCAAGACGATCCATGGGTCAACTTGGGGACCCCATGGAGCCACTTTGGATGGGAAATGACATAAATAACGTTTTATTTAATGTTAAAGTAAAAATGACACAAACATGAGTTATTTTACTAAAAGAATTTTTACATGGGTTTATAAAAGTCAGATTTTTTATTATAAATAGTCATTGGAAAGATAAAAATATTTCCTACATCATAGTATTTTTTTTATAATTTTAGACTTTAAATAAATTAAATTATTTATGACATCATGATGATTCAGCGATTACCTCATCAATAAAGGATTTAAATAAAATGAAATGATAATGTAAAATATATGACCTAAACACGTAAAAAACAAATTTGATGTGTGTATTTCGAACCCTTATCACCTTACCCTAGAATTATATCAATGTGGGACCTTTTTAATCTGAAACTCATTTTAAAATAAAGTAACATTTCTTTACTTTCCAAGAGTGCCCCTCCTCTCCTCCTATAAAAGGCCCCCACCTCTACCTCCTTACTCAAACTTACAAATCCTTTGGCTCGGCCAAACCCAGCCCATTTTGTCTCTCCACTTACCTATATTACTCCTTGAAGCCTCACTTTGGGCAGAAGGTTTCCCGAGGAAGCCTTTGAGCTCAAATCAAAAAGAGTTACCCAATTTAAAGGTAGTGTTTGCTCTTGTGTTCTTTTGTTTTATTTTGCTTCTCCAACCCCCTAAACTCTTTTTATTAATTTCTTTTGTGAAAAATCAAGTATCTTCAATATACTAGGATTTTGTTATAAGAATAATTTGATCTACACTTACACACACCTACATCTAATGGTTAAAGAACATACTGTTTCCGTGGATGGCGAATGTCTACCTCCCGAAACGATGATTGTTCAAAATTATTTTAACACCTTCAAAGATGGCCATTAAGATGAAACTATATTTATATATAATATATAATATGTTTATGTTTTCCTTATGCTTCTGTATTTTTCATTTTGGGCATACCTTTATGGTTTCCATTATGGGTAAACGCGATATCTTCATTTAAGGAAGTGCGGACTACCACCCCCTCAATGTGATTTGATTCGTTAATGCCATATGTGAGATGTATAAAGGATGTAATTAATGATTTTATATATTATATTATAATGGAATTATAATATACCATTACATCATTATGATTCCATTTCATAGAATACGAAATAGAAATGAAAGTAGCATTCATGCATACGTACGACTTACCGTCTCCATGAACGGTGCATTTCATTTCGTACCTATAAACGTTATGTAATATTATAAATTCATGCATGTACTAGATATATATGATATATAAATCATGAATAAAATCTGGATATAATGGATACATGAACAACTTGTAATTATAAAGGGTTTATTTTTGACTCAAGTACCAATGATCGTTAAAACGACCGTTATTAACTTAAATAATTAAATAGTGTTCATGACATGGCAATAAGTGATATAAAAGTAATAATGAACTTGAAAAAGGTTCTTAAACAAGTAGAAATTAACTCAAGTTTATTATTCAGGAGATTAAATAACGACCGAGTCAAGTCGGACCCGAGGTATGGGACTTCATCTCAATCTCATTTCATTGAGACATATTTTGTTTTATACACAACCTTATTTTATAAGGTGTATAAACCCCTTTGACATTTATGTTTATCCAAAAGGAATATTTTTTATATGAAGCATTTTACTAAACCAAAAAAGGTAATGTTTTTGTCGTACGTATTCAGAGACAATGACTTCTCCGCCGCCGTGACCATTATTTGAGTTTCGGCTTCCTCTATAAGCCATAACTTATTTTTAAAAAGAAAAATAAATACCATGTTTTAATTTTCTTTTATTTTGGTATTGAAAATGGTCTTCATAATGTTTTTATATCAATTTGTTGTATTGATATATTGTGATTGAAAGGTGTAAATGTTATGTTTCCTTTATGCATGTTTTATGTGATACGATTATGTTGAGGTTCTTGGGGATTATTATGAAGACGGGTGGTTCTGTGATAAACTAAGGGCAGGTGAGCCCGATATAGCTCTCTAATGCATTGGGTAACGCGAAGGAGTGAAATGTTAAGGTTTCTCCGAAAAGATTTAGGGAATATACTGTGATGGGTATTCCAAACGTAACCAAGAGGGTTACTCCCTACGTAAGAATGTTATGAATGCCTCAAGTTATCTTTATGTCTTATGATTTCTATGATTTATTCATGATTTGATGAGGTATGTTGAAGTGCTTATATTTTATGGGTAAAGTATGATTTCATTATTATGAATATATGAACTTATGTTTCCTTTCCATATTTTTATAACCCATGCTGAGCTTTTTATGCTCATCCCAAGTTTTTTTGAAATGTTTTACACATGTCAAGGGAAAGGTACATGATATGATGATAGTGTCAAGTAAGTGTCAAGAAAGAATCCATGTTTTATTTTAAATATGTTTCCATTGATGGGAAAAATGATTACTATCCTTATGTAACCACTTTGTTCATATGTGTAATATAATGCAAGTTTTATGTTCTAATTCTCTAAAACTATAAACCTGAAAAGATCCTCAATGTGTAATATTGTAATAACACAATATTAAGTAATGTTTAAGGTCGGGGCCTTATAAAAGCACCCTTCTACTTCATGTACATGATTGCTGTGGAGCCGGGGAGCTTGGGAATAAGTTGAGTCTTGCAATATTGTTTAGTTTTTTACTTGATATTATTTTGTACTTTGATTTAGTACTATATTCCAGCATTTGTGATTTGTTTGGATACTTTCCTAGATATACGTATCATATATATATATATATATATTCCAAGTTGTTATTACTTCCTGTCCTCCGCTGTTTACTATTGTATTGTATTATTACTACTTATGCTATTGCTATCTATTTTACTTCTGATGTGTTACTCTACCAATGATATCATAGTTTAACCAATATCATAACCAATTCCCTCACTTCTAGTCAGCAGACTCTGGCATTCGGTGAAATGTGCTTGAAGCCATGCCACCAACTAGGTACGGGGTGCCTCGGGGCGGTTTTTGGAACCGGGATGTTACAAAGTGGTATCAGAGGAATTATTTTACTCTCGAATTACTGTTTGGTGCCTATAGCTAGGGTTATGAAGGAAATAGGTAATTGGTAATAAGCAGTTCCTGGGAGTAGCTAACCCATGTATAGGGAAAAGCAAATTTACCTCATTATTGCTATTTTTCCAGTTTTTCAATTTTTACAGTTGATTTGATTTCACCGTTTGGTGATTCACATGTTTTGTTCTATTATTATTAATATTATTGAGGTTCTATTTTTGTTGCAACCCAATGAGATAAGGGTATTCCATCTCATGCATCGTATAGACACTTGATAGAGATCACATGTCATGCATTTTTTCCATGCTATTCAGGGTGCATTACTAATTGCATGTTGTTGTGACAGATGTTGTGATAGATATGCATGTTGTTGTGATATATGCCTTGATATAATACCTACTATTTGATAGGTTATTGATAATATGCAAGGTTTTGTTTAAATTAACACCAAACTTTGGTTCTTGAGGAGTTATGGGACCTCATGGAACAGAATTTGGTGGATCATTTCCTTATTTTTCTTATATATGACATGTATAAGATGAAATTATTTTATTCAAATATAATATGGGCCCTCATGGATCATAATTTGGAACTTTAATGTTTGTTTCTGTGTTTTCTGGGTTCCAGTGTAGTTTCCGAGGCTTACTATCTGGAAAACCCAGAATACATGACATGTAATGATGAATACACACCTTGTGTCCTTCTATTTGGGAAGGAACTATTTTTCTTAAGTACACACTATGTACTTATGTACACTCCATGTAGTATCAAACACTGTCAACGGATGTGTGGGTAGAGAAATGGTGTTGGGAAATATCTGGCGAGACACGCCGTGTACCAAATGTACATGCCATGTTTTGTAGACCATGTGTCCACCCATGTGACTAAAAACACAGATGGATAAAACTTATGTTATACAAGCCGTGTCATGATTGACAATGTTGTGTCATGTAACCCATGTATCCGGCCGTGTAGCGAACAACATGGGTTGGTGAAATCTTTCTATTACACATCGTTTCTAGCACAAACATGGCAGGTAAAGTGATCCTTGTATCCGACCGTGTAACTAATAGCATAGGTCAGTGAAATCCTTCAAGTACACATCAATTATGGCACAAACAAGCCATGTAGAGTTAGCCGTGTAACCAGATATGTATCTAACAACCTGAGTCAATGAATTTCTTCTAGTACATGCCATGTCTAGCACAAAAACGACTTGTAGTCTTGTTCTAGGGAAATCATGTGTCTTAGTCATTTATAAGAACTCGGGTAGGGGAAGAGGATTCAATTAAATGCCATGTTTTAGGACAACATTTCTTGTGTATGGGGTGTTACACGACCTAGAATGGAAAAGTAAATGCCCATGTGAAGGCTTAGGGGAATTCTCTGTGTAAGTGATATACACACCATGTATCCATGTTTTAAAAAACAAGAATGATTTATTTATCTTGTTCCCTTATTACACTTTTTATTTTATGTCCATGATAATCTTTCTCTAAGGTGTGTGATTGACCATAAAGAGTCATGCCACCGATATTCCCTCTGGTTGTCCGCCAATTTTAGGTAAGTGATCAGACACCGGACCTTGTAGATGCGGAACTGCCAGCAGATCCTCTAGTTGTGCCAGTCTTAGAACCAACCATCATTTCATATATAGGTGCCAATGCACAATTACTAGAGGGGTTTTTGAGGTTCATGCAGACGTTATGAGGAGTACTGCATGCTGCCCCATCTATGGAAGAGTTAATTCGGGTTTTCCAACAGTAACATCCAACCTTCTTCATAGGGGAAGGAGGACCTCAGGCTGTAGAGTCATGGTTATAATCCATGATATCTAGCATTGAGCATCTGAAGATACCTCCAGAGAGGAGGGTGAATCTTTCTACATACATGCTTTGGGACTCTTCTAGGAGATGGTGGGATGTGATCTCACAAGCGGGACGCCAGTATGTTATGGCGTGGGATGAGTTCCAGCATTCCTTGTATGAAAACTTCCACCAAGAGACTTTGGGGGACAATCGAGCCTGAGAGTTCATTAGTCTGGAGCATGGTACTCTCTCAATCAAAGAGTACTCTTCTCATTCCACAGAGCTGCAACACTTCATGCCTATCCTAGGAGGTGATGAGTTATTATTTGAAAGGAAGTTAGTGGATGTTCTTAGGCATGACATATGATATCAGGTGAACATCTTCATGTTTAATTCCATTACTTCTATATTCAACTAGTTGATGATCACAGAACAAAATCTGAGGGATTCTAGAGCTGTGAGACTGAGTGGTTTGGCATCTAGAGTTAGTATCCCTCCTACTAACAGTAGGAAGCACTGCAGGGAGTCTACGTGTAGAGATATGAGGATAGTAGAGACTTCTTCTAGTAGACAGGTGGTATGATACCAGTGTGGAAAGATCGGGCATAAAAGGCCACATTGCCCGAGATACCTAGTGGAGTGATTATCATGTGGAAATATGGGTCATATTTAGAGATTTTGTCAGTTCTTCTCACCAGTAGCTGGGGACAATGGTTCTTCTATAACTCTTTGTTCAAAAGAAACACCACCAATTTCCCACCAGTCAGGGAACTATAGTTCATCAGTTCATTCAGGCCGAGGTGGACGTCGGGACCGTGGTATCCAATCTCCAGGATTTCAGTGGTAATAGGGTGGATCATCATAGGGTGTTCAGGAAGGGTCACAAGTCCGCAGTTCAAGTTATAGTTTTGCGGTGGAGTAGACCTAACAAGAGGAGGATCTCAGACCCTATAAAATTTGAGGTACGATCCTAGTTTCCTTAGTTTTAGCTTCTTGTCTTTTTAATATAGGGTATTCCCATAGATTTATATCTATTACAATTTTGGAGAGCCTTGGGCTCTGTATATTTTCTTCTGCAGATATCTTGACGTTAGACACTTTATTGGGGAGTAGGACGGCTAATGTACATCAGTTCAAGGTGTTCCCTCTTGAGGTAGGTGGGTGTGACTTATTATGGGACCTCTACGTCCTAGATATGACATGCTATGATGTCATTCTTGGAATGGACTGGTTTGTTCTATTCTAGGTTTTTGTTGACGGCTATCATTGTAGGGTGAGTTTCACATCACTAGAGGGTAGATTGTTTCTTCATAATTACAAATGGGATTTTTAGGTGAGTAGAGAGGGACTCGAGCATCATGGGTTGGGAGGAGTTAAAAACCATATTTCAATTCTATATCTTGATGACCATGGGACTTCATAGATGGAAATTCTTCTAGTGGTGGATCACTTCAAGGATGTCATTCCAGAGGAATTTTCAGTTTTTCCTCCAGAGCGATATGTAGACTTTTATATTGAGCTTATGCTAGGAGTGGTACCAGTGTCCATTAATCCTTATAAGATGGATTCACTAGAGTTACAGGAGCTCAAGAATCAGTTGGAGGAGTTACAGAAAAAGGGTTTCATCTGACCCAGTACATCTTCTTGGGCTTCACATGTCCTGTTTGTGATGAAGCCGGATGATACCCTCATACTTTGTGTAGATTATCGGATGTTGAACCAGTTTACTGTTAATAACAGATATCCCTTGCTGAGGATTTATAAACTCTTTGATTAACTTCGTGGAGCCCGGGTGTTCTCAAAGATTGATTTGAGATCCGATTGTCATCAGTTGCACATTATACCATAAGATATAACTCTTATATCTTTTAGAGCTAGTATGGTCTATATGAGTATGTGGATATTTCCTTTGGTCTCACGAACGCGCATGAAGTTTTCATGGAACTGATGAACCGAGTGTTCTATCTATACATGGATTCTTTGGTGGTAGTTTTCAAGGACAATATTTGGTGTATTCTCACAATAAATATGACCATGCCACCCATCTTGAGATCAATTTGAATACACTAAGAGAGAATAAGTTATATGCTATACTCTGAAAATGAAACTTTTGGATGGAAGAGATTAACTTCATGGGTCATGTTATCTCAGAGACATAAGTATTAGTTGACCTAGAGAAAGTGAGAGTAGTAGTTTCTTGGGAGAAACCAAAGAACGTATTTGAGGTGAAGAGTTTACTAGGGCTGGATGGATACTAAAAAAGTTCCGTTCAGGACTTCGCATGCTCAGAAATGCCACTAATGGGCCTGACTAAGACGGGTGCGAAGTACTTGTGGTCAGATTATTGTGAGTCAGTATTTTAGGAGCTGAAAGGGAGGTTGAATTCAACATCGATACTAATATTTATAGAGCTAGTAAAGTGCTATAATATGTACTATGATGCATCAAGTATCGGGATGGTAGAAGTTCTTATGCAGTGAGAAGGAGTTGTTGTGTACGGTTCACGGTGGTTGAGGACACATGTGAGGAATTACCAGATGCATGATATTGAGCTGGTTGTTGTTTTCCATGCTTTATGCTGGTGGGAAAATTATCTTCTTGGAGATCATTTTGTGGCTTTCACGGACCAAAAATATCCAGTATATCTTCACTTAGATAGATCTAAATATAAGACAATGAAAATGGGTTGAGTACCTTTAGTACTATGATCTTTAACTTGCCTATACGTCTAGGAAAGGCAATGCAGTAGCTGATGAGTTGAGAAGGAGGACTCAAATACAGGCAGTTCATGAGCCCAGCAGTGAGTGGCAGATTATGGCTATATTACCTGAGATGCATTTGGAGGTACATGACAGACAAGATAAGTCTTTCCTTTGTTCTTTAGTTGTTACCTGAACTCTACACAATTGAGTGCGAATGAGGCAGTTATCAGATTCAGAAGTCTAAGTCTTACGATAGAGTGCTTCAAGGGAGGACCCTATTCCTGGATGGACAGTAGGTGAGGATGAGATCTTGTGTTTTCATAGAAACGTGTGGGTTCCAATAGAAATACATGAGGAGATGATGCAATACTTTAGTTCCTCATTTTGGGAAGTTCATCCTGGCATCCCCATGATGTATCAAGATCTGAACTGTCAGTATTGCTGGCCAGGTATGAATGGATATATTATTGGTTTTGTCATGAGCTGTTGCACCTGTCTGCAGGTGAAGGCAGAGAATCAGCCACCATCAAGGCTTTTATAGTAGTTACCCATTCCCGAGTGGAAGTAAAACAATGTCACAATGGGCTTCGTGACTGGTTAGCAACAGTCTCATCAAGGGAATGATGCATTATGGCTTGTCATTGACAGACTCACAAAGGTTGCTAACTTATTTCTGATCAAGGACACCTTCATGGTTAATGAGATGGGAAGGTTTTAAATCGGAGAGATTGTACGTCTACCTGGGGTTCCAAACACCATTTTTTCAAACAAGGATGCATGTTTTACTTCTCAGGTCTGGCAGGGACTTCATAGGGCGTTGGGTATACCGGTACTTTTGAGTACAACATACCATCCCCAGATAGATGGCTAGTCTGAGTGTATGATACAGGTGCTTATGGACAATATTCGAGCTTGCATCCTAGATTTTGGAGGTTCTTGGGAGAAGTACATACCTCTTGTGGAGTTTTCCTATAATAATAGTTTTCAAGAAAATATTCAGATGAAAACTTGTGGGGCTTTATATGGTAGGCCATGGCTCTCACCCTTATACTTTCTGGAGCCACGATAGGCAGCTATGTTGGGACCTCGTCTTGTACAGGATACCACAAAGCAGATAGAGTTGATTTGGAAGAGGATGACTACTGGACAGTCACAACAGAAGTCTTATGATGATCGACGAAGATAACCTCTGGAGTTCGAGGTTGGAGATCAAGTTTTTCACCATGTCACACCGAGGTTGGGACACAAGAGGATTAAGAGATAGGTTAATCTTTCATTGAGATATGTCTGGATGTTTGAGGTGTTGGGGAGATTCAGGCCAGTTTCCATATCGATTACAGTTACCTAATAGGTATCAGGCTAGGCATGATGTATTCCACATTTCTCATCTTTGATGTTACTTCTCAGAACCTTCTTATATGTTTCCAACCCAAGGTGGTTGATCTTGAGTTGGATGCCTCGTTTGTGGAGTGTCATATCCAGATTGTTGATCAAAGTGAGAAGGTTCTCCCTGGCCGGTCTGTTTCTTTGGTACGAGTGCTATGGATGCACAGTTGAGTACAAGATGGGACCTGGGAGAGGGAGGCCGATGTACGATTGCAGTGACCAAAGATGTTCAAGGATTCTTCTTCCACATCACCTTTCTAGAGAAAATTCATGGAAGAATTTCTTTATGGGGGAATTTTGTAAGAACCAAGATCTTCTTTTCATGTACATTTTTTCTTTTCTGGTTGTTTTGAGGAAAAAGAAGAGTTTCTGGAATATTTAGGAGTACCCGCCGTATACTTATAAGTACAGAACGTGTACTTAGTTGTCACAGGTGACCGTGTACTGGCAGTGTAATGACAGATTACATGGCCATGTGTGGTAACCTAGAGGCAAAATAAATCAGAGGCTAGAAAGGACAAGTACACACCATGTACATTTAAAATACATGTCTCATACTTTTTTTTTCATTAAATGGACTATGGTCGCATCTGATAGACATAACACACCTCTTGTAAAACTATTTCATCCAGGAGCATCTATACAGCTACATATATTCTTCGCGCCCCCCCTCCCGACTCGCCATCTATTCTCTGAATCGGCCACCGTCGATTGTGTTGGAATCGCATCAGTGAGTTATCATTTCTTATTGAACATGATCTTGTGATTTATCCTCTTTTTCAAGATATCCTTGGTTAAACATCTTAATCCTTTTTGAAGATCTACGGAATTATATGGTGATTCAAAGACTAAGGTTCACATATATTGATCCCACAACTCCGAGGTTGGTGATTTTTTCCTTTATGCAGATTGTCTTTGAATTTTATGTGTAAAAGTTCCCAATACCTAAGAACAAGGCATTGTGTGTTTATGGTTTTTAGCCCTGTGATATCCTACTATGCCTTTTTTGTTTGGATAGAGGTTAATTGTTTTGTGAATAAGGTTAAATTTTCCTTGATATGGTTGTTTTTCCTAAAATTTATTGTTTTGACCGTTTGGTCTAGATTTCCTATTAGGCAGCTTGACTTCAATGCCTAGTATTTTTAGGATGGAGTGATTAATATATGAAATTATATGATATGTTGTAGATTGTTTATCCAAGTAGTTCGTGAGTTTTACTTTGGATTCCATGTATTTTTTGTGCATGATTGACTAAAATAGGGTTGTGGGAACATGGTGTAGTGGACCACATGGAGAATTGATGTTGAGGGATTCTTCAAAGTGTCTGTTTACTTTTACATTGAGAGACCATAGAGGGGATGGACATAAGTGATCCCTTAGAGTGTCTGTAGTTCCTCGATACATGACATAGAGGGAATTAAACATTGATTTCTTCCTCAGAGTCCTTATTAGTTACCGATACGAGGCCTCATAGGGAATTGACGGTGAGTGCTTCTTTATAGTGTCTTTGATAAAGCTGAACCAGAGGGGTTAGACTATGAGTGCTTCCTAGAGGGTTTCATGTGTAGTTTGGTTGAACCAAAGGTGTTAGGTTGTGAGTAATTCCAAGAGGGTTAACTGTTTATGCTTCGATGCTTACTTGATATGTGAAATTGAATGCCCTTGAACTGTAAGATTGTTTACTTTTGAGTACGTCCCTACCTACAGCTTCTTTTTGCTTATTTCCTGCCATATATATTCACTGACTATGACGCACTGATATTTGGGTGCTTACATACTGGGATTAGTCTCACACCCTATTTGGGTCATGCTTTTGGGCCTAAACAGATTATATTGTTGTAGGTATTGGTAAGGGAAATCACCCTTCTACTTCAGGTACATGATTATTGTGGAGTTGGGGAGCATGTGACCGAGCTGAGACTTGCGATGCTATGGAGCTTTTTACTTGATTTTATTTTGTACTTTGGTTTAGTACTGTACTCCAACATAGTGATTTGATTGGATTATTTCATAGACATATGTATCATACATATATACATATATATATATATATATATATATATATATCTGTGTGTGTGTGCTCAGTTGTTATTACTTACAGTCTTCCGCGGTTTACTTTTATATTGTATTATTACTGCTTCTACTATTGCTATCTGTTTTACTTCTTTTGTGTTACTCTCCCAATGAGTGTGTAGTTTTCCCACTATCACACCCAAAGCCCTCGCTTCTAGTATGCAACATCTTACATTCAAGGAAATGTTTTTGAGGCCATGTGACCAACTGGGTACGGGGCACCTCTGGGTAGCTTCCGGAACTGGTACATCACACCATTCATTACTATAATCCCTCTTAATTTATCTTCAAATAATACTGATAAATTTATTATTATTTTTTAATTTTAAATAAATAGTATGTATTATAATTTTAAAGAGTTGTGGAGTATATATTTTTTATGATCCCTTTGACATTAAAGTCCAATAATTCAATATTTGATTGAAATGTATTCAATTACATAGTGAAACTATTTTATTTATTATGTAAAACTATTAACATAACTAATATAACTGAATTATACATCAAAAAACTATATAAATACTATCATTGATTATTAATCCATAAATTACATTTTTTACATTATTAAATATTCTAATATGAATTGCTTAAAAATTTTTATCATATGATTAAATATATAAAATGATGTTATGTACTAGAGGGAACATGCATTTTATATCCCCTTACTTCTCTATTAGGTCTCACAAGAAAAATAATATAGAGTAATTCAATATTACTTACAATTTATAAATGTTTTCATTACCTAAGGCTTTGATTTCTTGTTTATGAATATCAAACATTATGTATATCATTAATTATTTCTAAATCCATGATAATTTTTTTATATGTAAAAACTATTTAGATTTATGTAGCATTATTAATTTTTTGATTTATGATTGAAGTGATTATTTTATCTTTATTTTAATTATTTATGTGTTACCACCAATGATGAAATTTTCAATGATGTCACCAACCTGGAAATAATGAATTTTGTTGTGTGGTATTACCCTATTCAATTTAATACTCTATTTTCATTTTTATTAGATTAACTTATATATTATAATTTATTTAGGTTTTTAAGGACATTAAATATAAATATTTTTTACTCCATGTTTTTTATGTGTCATAAAGATAATTTTCTACTAAAAATCCTATATGTTTCGTTTTCATAAAATTCATTTACGAAAACGAATAATATCTACAATAGGGAGCGTCAGGTGAACAATTCATAGAGTAAAATTTGAGAACAATTTATAAATATGGAGAAGTTATGATAATAATGACGATAACCCTATATTTAATAATATTCCGACAATTTTTATCAAACCCAATGAAATATTAAAAATCTGAATATGGCAAACGTTGATTATCCGACACACTAATTCAATGGAATAAAATACAATGTAGATGATATAAAATTTTATTTTGATTTATCAATAGAATGAAAAGGGATATAAATATATAATTAAAATTATCATGAAATAAAAAATCAAGCCTACAAAATTACTTTTCAATGAACCAGGAGTGAAAAATGAATCAATGGAAAAATGGACATTTTATTTCAATGAATCCTTGATCTTTAACCATAAAGAATCAGAATTGTTTTTTTCGAAAATCTAAAGGTGACTACCAATGAATAAATATTATTTTAAAAGGAGGCATAGGGGTAATAAATTTACCCTAATTGATAAAGATATTTTGATTCATTAATAAATAAACTGAAATGTATAATTAGTTGAAATACTATGTAATTTTTTATTCTTCTTCTTTTTTATCATATTTTCTTTTTGTAAATTTTTTATTCATTTCTCCCATGATTTATACTATAAAATTGGTTTATTTTATTCTCTTAAAAAAATAAAAATTTAGAAGAAGGTTATACCCCCATTAAATGGTACGGTAGTGTTGGATCTTCTACACAACCAAAAATAAGATAGTTTTTATTTTGAGTCCCATTGAAATGTTAGTTTTTTAGTGTTTGTGAATCTCCTTCAAAATTTTGGTTTTATATATTTTAACCACATTTATTGTGAATTTTATGAGGTTTTAAGAGGTAAAAATGATCATAATTTTCAAGAAAACTATAAATATTAGATGTTAGTTACTATAATGATTGACCACTTTAAATTTATAATTTTCAATTTAACCTCACCCTCTTGATCTTTTATTATTATTATATATGTGTAAAATTATGTTGTCTGTCCGTACATTATCTATCATTGTTTCATTGATCTACAAGTCATGTTTCATATAATTGTTTCCATAGAGTTAATTTAATTAATCTCATATTTTTATTTCATGATCATGTATTATTTTATATAGTCTGTTACATATGCAGCCGCTTAATTAGCATTTTCCCACCATTTCATCTTATATTTCCCTATTTTTAAAGGATATATACATTATTAAAATGGATTACACTATTAATATTATACATGTATTGTTATAAAAATTTAGGATTCTTTATATATTATAAACTATAATTTAATGTATTTTATATACTATAGCCACCAATATCTCCTAAAAATAAAATATTTTTCAAACTTTTATGTAATCTATTATTGATATAGAAAGACCCCACAATTTAATTTTTACTGGATTAAACATAATTACAATATTATTTTGATATTTAAGGGCATTTATTTCATGATTATGAAGTATTTGTCTAATGATGAAATTTATTTATTTTCTCTCACATAGGGGTAGAGTGTATTTAAGTTCATGGATCATACATAACGCATATGATCAAAAAAATGTTTTTTTTTTCATAATGGTAATTATAGACTAAAATAGTAATGGTAATTACTCAGTATAATAAATTAACCACAACTATAATATCTGAACGCTTTCTAAATAAAATGTGGGTGGTGACTTAATATAAATATTTGATGTATAGCTATATAAATATTTATACAGTTATAATTTTTTTCTAGTGGGACATGAAATTAATATACATTTATGTGGTGATATATATATATATATATTATTACTATCTTGAATAAAATGTAATGGTGATTCCTATGCTTTATGGATATATGAATTCGATTTTATGTGATAGAAAATATTGAAAGTATATGTTTATCTATGATGAGTTTTTATATTATAATAATTACTCGTATAAATTTGAATTATCTCTTCGATTTGTAGAGTCATATCATCTCAATATCATCATATTACAGTCATAAGTATTTTAGAGTCAACACTAAGTATTGAAACCTATACATTCTATAAATTAATTTTCATTCAAAGATCATTGATATATCAATTCTAATTAAGGGTTAAATGATGTTGGTCAATTTCATTGGTTTTCAAAATGCATCAATATACATCAATGTCACACCCTAGTGTTTCTTGGTCTCTTTGGGTTCAGTATATATTTTTTGTCTCTAGTTACTCCCTTATGTTTATGTGGTTTTGGATCAAAGTTTGAGTTTTGGGATTTTTTTCTTCTATTTCATGGTTTATAAGCATAGTTTAGGGGTATTTATGTGACCTCCTAATGACGAGTTTATATTAAGTTCATTTTGATCTATCATGTTTTGAGTTTCATGGATTAATAATGGTTTGATCTAGATGATGTATCTTGTATGAGAAAACGTGCAGGGATTTGTGTGTCTTTCGTTAGTGGTGCAAAACATGATAATGGTCAGTATAAACTGTACGGAAGGCATGCACATGTTCCACACGTTTTTAATGAACCACACCACATAGTTGGTGCATATTTTTTAAGATCATGTGTCCAAACCATACGAGTGACCAATGTGTTCAGTAAGGGGGTATAGAGTTGGCACATGGTTCGAGGAATCGTATAGCCAAACCTTGCACAAAGCCCCTATTTCTTAATAATGCGAATTGACCCTTATACCCTCGTATAATTTTACCCCAAAATATCCTATTATTCCCCATTTTTCTTATTCAATTCTAAAGGGGATCCTACCTTATTATATATTCCTCTTTTTATCTTAAAAGGGTGGAATCAATGGATTTCTTCATGTTTTGAGGTGATTTATCTATGTATTCTTCTTATCTCATCCACCTCTTACTTCCACTTCCATTTTCTTGTGAGTTCCAATTATTTAATAGTCTCTTGGGACTATGGTTTATTTTTATTTGGGATTAAATTCGGGGTTTTATTTTGTTATGTTTTCTTAGAGATGTTCCTTGCTTGTTGAACCTCTTTGAAGGTAGTTGTGGGTTTCCATTTTTGAAGTACTTTTACTTTATGGTAGGTTTCCATTGTATTTAGACTTTAAATTTAATAATTTCTAATTTTTTGTCAATATCAAATACTTTTAATACTAAATAGTGATATATGTTTTTTAGTATAATTGTGTTATGTGAAATAAGGTGATTTCCATCTTATATTATAGTGTAAGGAATAGTTTTATTAAATATCACACACCAAGTTTTTGTCAAAATTTA
Organism: Viscum album; assembly: GCA_963277665.1. Lineage (NCBI taxonomy): Eukaryota > Viridiplantae > Streptophyta > Magnoliopsida > Santalales > Viscaceae > Viscum > Viscum album. The sequence goes on along the minus strand of OY728143.1, from coordinate 45,962,904 downwards.
TGGTTTGACTTTAAAAGTGATTTGTGGTTCTTAAAGGATAGATTTGGATTGTTGAATCTATTTTAGTTTCTGAAATGATATTTTGGGATTTTGGAATTAAAAATGATTTTTTATCCATTTTAGAAATGGTTTGTCGTTAAATTGTTGGTAGAGGCCCGTTTAAAACTTTTATAAAATGAGTATCTGGAAAACTCTTCTCTGGGATATAGACCTTTTTTGAAGGATGATAATAGAAATGACGGTTCCTCATATGATACTTACCAGATGTGATGATTCTAGATTAAAAGAGGGGGAAAATCCATTGGGGTAACCTGGGGGGATATGCATCATTTTTTGATTTCATTATAGATGTGTTTGATATATATATATATATATATATATATGGTTGATTATTTGGTAAGGGTTGGATCACCCCATCACTAGTCTTGACCTGGTATCTTGGAACAACAAGTGTATTTTTAGAGAATTGTTTCTACACCATCTTAGTATTTCACTCTTGCTAGTGGCCCTTATTGTGGACATTTCCTATCTTTTGGATTTTAACCCTCATTTATTCCAGGTAGGGTAAGACAGATTATGTGGGAATATTGATGTCATCGGGTGAGGAATGCCAATGGGATAAATCAGGTTTTGGTTTGATCTAGATTATCTAAGAGTCTTGTAGACTATCCCATGTTTTCCTGATACTTGTTTAACTATGGTGTATAATTTATGTGCAACAACTGGTTTGGTCTCCGGTAATTTATTATACCATTTACCTTATTATGTGATCAATAATTTTTATTCTTATTTGGTGAACTTCCTTGTATAAAATGGATAAATTAGTTTTAAAATGTTTTTTGTGAAATTTTTTAAGAATTTATTTGAACCTCATTATTTTTTCTAAATAAAAAATCACTTTTCCCATTACCTTATATTCTTATTAAGATGACGTTTCCTCCTTCAATTGGAGAATGAAACATTTTTTAAATTAAAATGGAAATGGACTGTTAATTGTTTTAAGTGAAAAATGTGTGAAAAGCTTAATTTTATATGTACTATTTAATAACTAAAATTCATGAATAATTTATTTAATGGAAATGAATTTGGAATAGATTGTTTATGCATGGAAACTAAGTTTTAATACTCATGCCTATAGTCACTTCTAGTTTTTAGTCCAAGGTAGAGGTCCCATCATGGTTTCAATATTTGTTGTTTATGTTTAGTTTTGTGATGGGATAATGACCTATGGGGTCACATGGAGATCTAGTTTTTTTAGGTTCGGTGTGGTTTTATTTTTTTATTTGGTTCATTTTTTATTTTTTTTGTATATATTGTCTAGTTGTCTATTTATTTTATTAGACTTTTATATTTTATATTTCACTCTATTTATATATCTTTTTTTGATCAAAATAGTAACCATCATCTATCTCTTAATGACCTGGAGCTTATCTCCCCGCAAGGTGATCGAGAACGCTCATCGGGGATGTCTTAGGATGGCTTGGGTGACTAGTTTGGGGTCAACTGGGGTTGGTTCTTATCAAAATGGTATCATATCCCTTAGGTTATTTAGGGGACCTAACATTCAGAATGATATTTTCTGTTTTGTATGTCAAGGTATAAGGATTGGTATTGTCAAAACTTCGGGAGTATGTATGAAGAAATTTTTGGCTAACATGTTTAATGATGAAACATGGGTTACAATGGGATGTCATATTTTTTTGGTTTTATTTGGTTCTTGTTGGTTGTTTAGTGTTTGGGAAATGATATAGAGTTTGTTCTAGTGGACTTAGTGAGTTTACTAGACCTATAAAGCCATGTGATTCTAGGTATATTGTTATATAAAACTAGCCATGCAGATTTCATGATTGGAATATGGGACCCAATCGTAAGACCAAGTCACCCATCGACACTAGCTTTCCTTAGTGGGTTAGTTTTGGGTTCTTCCTAATTTTGAAATCATTTCAAAAACCTTATTTTAAATTTGAAAATTAGGATTTCAATTGGTATTTTTTTAATTTTTGAAATGATTAATTGGTTTTCAAAATTTATTTATGTAATTTTTTGGAAAAATGAATTTAATGTAAAATTATTCTTAAGTATAATTATTTTTGATAAAATGGGTTTTAATTAACATATTTTCAGTAAAATGGTGTTATGTCATAATTGAGGAAGGGGTTTTGGTTGTAAAGTGGTTTTATTTCCTAAGAGAATCAAAGGGATTTCCATGAAATAAAATGGATTGGTGTTTGAATATTTAAAAGTGGGATTTTAGGTGATGGTTAATGAGTTTTTAAAATATGTTTTGGGAAATATTTATAAGATGGTTTCTTTTATGTATTTTGTTTAATCAAAGTGAGTTTTGTCAGTGATCTAGTTTTGGTTATGTTCATGGTAATCTCATTATTTATTGTATTCCACCACTAATGGTTCGATGGATATTCAAGGTGTAGCTATTATTGGTTCAACTTTTGCAGGGATTCCAATTTATAATCCAATGGATTTAATCCTAGGGTTTTATTAGATGAATCATCCTCTCTTTTCGGGTTAAATAGATCATTTTGAAGTAGAAAAGTGGATGTGGTAAATTGAAAGGATATTTGGTTTCATCAAGATTCTTGAGTCTCTAAAGGTGATGTTTGCTACAATTTGTTTTGATGGGTTGAGTTGGAGGTTATAGAAGTCTGTTATTTGAACCCAGCCTCTAGAAGAACTTTCTACTAAATTCATCAAGGTTTTGTTCATCTAGATGTATTTCTCAGTGTGTGTGAAGGTAAAGAATGTGATGGACGTGTGATTCCATTGACAAGGTGACAAATCAGTGTTGGTTTTTTTTCATAAATTTGTGGATATAGTTTCTTCGATTTTGGATTTGGAAAAGGATGATTCCTCGAATGCACTAAATTTTGAGAATGGACATCATCATTACCATCACTTAAAGGTGTCAGAGTTCAGTCTAACCACTTTCTATGATGTGGTGAGTCGACCTGTGTGGGTAGAAGCTATGTCTATATGAATTTTCGTTGTATCCCACTTTCCCCAAGTCTCTGGAAGTAGTGAGTTTAATTCCAGTAAAGATATGGGGAATCAGCCTGAAACTAGTGGTTCAAGTCATAGAATCAAGAGGCCTTGAATAATTTCATCAACTTCTACTTGGTATAGTTCCTTGAAGTTTCATCAATGTTGAAATCCATGCCACATGATTCCCTCATATCCAAAATCCCTAAATACCTTCCATACCTATGGATGACCAGGTAATTTGAAATCATTATGCTGGTGTGTTTCCAAGATGTGACGTTGATCCAAATCCGCCCCTTAGAAAGACACCAAAACACATTTGTATGAGTATGATGTTTGGAAGGTCCAATTTAAAATTTATTTATTTGTATGAATTATTCTTGTTGTAATGGTGGTAGTGAACCAATTAGACACTTTTATTTTAATGTAAGTGTGTATTTTTTTTTTGAAATTATGAATCTTATAATCTTATAGTGGAGTGTGTTTTGTTGTGCACCTTATTCCTTTTATTTATTCCTTTTTGGAGTTGGTGTTCAAAAGTTCTAGTTTAGTGGGTTGGTGTTTGGTGGGAGGTGTTGGTTGTTAACCCAAATATAATTTCAAAATGTCTGGGAGACTGCATTGGCCCCCCGTGTTGAATTAGGTACATTATTGTAATGCCCCGACCCCAGTCACCTAGAGGCGGTGCATTATTACAAAACATTGGCATGATCACAAGAAAGATCAAGTCTTGAAAGACCGATTAGTTTAGTAGCCTTGGAATAACTAGATACATTTATAAAGTTTACATTAAATCATAAAGTGAAAATGACAACAATGTAGTCTCCATAGTCCACACTCTTATCCCCTCATACTATCCCTTCAGGTCATTCATAAATTACTTCTTCACATCCTGGGAGAAATAAAACATAGAAAAGGGGTGAGCTCAAATGCCCAGTAAGGATAACAATATAGCGGAAACTTTCATAAATAAGAATAAACATTTAAGGAAATGTATAACTAAATCAAAATCCTTTTAAACTTGTACTTCAACATAGTATGGAAAAAATAAAATGAAATAATTCCATTTACTTATTCACATGGATATTCTATTAATCTAATATTCACATGTAATATCAATAACCACTTTCTTAATGATGAAATGCATAATGCCAGACTATCATAACCACATAGCCAAGGCCTCATGCCAAGACTACAAATAAGATTTTGTCAAGGCCTTGTCCCAAGACACTATTTTGTCTCATGAGACCTACTGATGCATCGAGGAGCTATAGCCGGCTCCACCCGTCACTTACTAAGTCCAATGCATTCCTCATATGAAATTTTTTTAACATAAGATAAACATTCATATTAAAACTAGCATATGAAATGTCAATAATTTAACCAAAAACCATGAATGGTATACAAATAGCACATCCACAGTCAAACATAACTCATTCAATAAAATATGGAAGATTTTATTGTATCATAATAACCTCAATCGAGAATGATGAAGGATATTGACGTAGATGAAAATAATCATCAAAACAATTAGAGTGAAATATCCCCCTTTTTCGTGAAATCATTTAAAAGTCACTCCATTTTTCGAGAATCCATTTAGAATAGATTTTAGAATCAAAGTGTCCCATACCACTTTGAAACTTTTAAAAGGAGTTTTAATTTTAAAACTTTAATGTCCATATAAATAAATCCTTAAAACCATTTTTAAAACATGGACGTTAATGAGAAATATTTAGAAGAATAAATCTTTAAAAAACATAAAAATATATTTTAGTTAGAGTTTCTAACCAAAAGATAGACACTTGAATACAAATAATTGAGGTAATAAAAACATTATAATATCATGATAATAAAGGTATTCATGATATACTATGTCAAATTACATTATATACACCATATAAATGTGATTTGGTGTATAACAACAAAGATGTCTCAATGGAATGTAAATTGAGATGAATTCTCTTATAAAGGCCATATCCTTACGTTAAGGATAAATCAACGACATAATTATGTGTGAAAAATATAAATAAACTCAATATGAATTGATATTTAGTGTAAATAAATCAGATGACATTCACACACATTCTTGTAAAAACAACACCAATGAATTGGATATTTAACTCAACAAATGGAGATTGAGTTAAAATTACTCTTTTTAAGTATATCAATGTAGTGATTATGTGTATCGAAAGTATATCCACAGAAAGGGGAGTGGAATTTATGACATAATCAAATGAATATTGATTCTTCACATAATCTTGGAGTAAAATAATCAATGAAGTATGCGTAAAGCCGAATGAGTGGAAATTGAAATTTCAAATTCCCTTATTGATTTGGTAACATAAAAAACATTCAACTAGGAAAGAAGTATCATATGATGATTATGTAAACATACAAGAATTAAAGTATATTACATAATGAATACAAACATGGGCAGTACACACACCACATGTAATAAATAAGTGGTGAACAATGGAATTATCACAGAATTAAAAGTGAGATAAGAAAACCCTTACTATGTAATTTTTCCGTGGTCAAGGGTAGGTTAATGTAACACCCTGAGCTTCCATGATACGCTTCTCATTCAATAATGCAATAGCTTGCATTGTACGCAATTTCGAGTTCTAAAACACCGCGACTAATCAAAGTAGCCGTTATGAATAGTAATAAACACTTTTTAAAATTATAGAAATTTTATATTTCAAAATGGACTTCATTTTTGGATTCGGAATATCGAAATTAGCCTATGTTGAATTTTTGGTATTTTTCTGAGAACTTCCATTTTTATGAATAGTGAAAAATACTTAAAAACAACTTTTTTAATCAAAATAATTTATAGCGATAAATTATACTATTGAGTGGTTTTATAGTATAATTAGAATATATTTTTACCATTTTATCCAATGGTGGTCATTATAATTAACTTAACATTGAAATTGGGCATGAACAATTGTCAATCTTTTGATATAAATTGTTTCTTAAAAACACACTTTGTTGTGACAGCAGGAACTAATTATAAAATTAATTAATGAAACTTATATTTTTGGAATTTTGTAAAATAGAAATCATTTTTGAATTCGGAATATCAATTATAGCTTACGGTGAAATTTTGGCATTGTTCTGAAAAACTTCAATTTTTGATGAATAGTGAAACCACTAAGTGGTAGTTAAATAACTGATTTTTCGTTTAAATGAAATATTACCACTTCTGTGTTTTGATTTTCAAAAATCCGACATACATGGTTGTAATTAAGAAGTAAAATGTGGTTCAATGAGATTAAAATAATTTTTTGGTGAATAGTAACTTTTAAGTTCTTAATCGTGATTAGAGGTAATTAGTGTGGTTTAAGGTAGAAATAATGTTTTAATAATATGAGATGAGATTGACACATGTCCTACCCTCATTGGATGTTCCATGGACGACCAAGAAAATCCATGGGTCAACTTGGGGACCCCATGGAGCCACTTTAGTTGGAAAATGACATAATACCTTTTATTTAATGTTAAAGTAAAAAATGACACAAACATGAAATGTTTTACTAAAAAAAATTTACATGGGGTTATACAAGTCATATTTTTGACTATAAATAGTAATTGGAAATCTAAAAATATTTCCTACATCATAGTAATTTTTTTAGAATTTTTAGACATTAAATAAATTAAATTATTTATGACATCATTATGATGCAGTGATGACCTCATTATTTAACGATTTCAATAAAATGAAAAGATAATGTACAATCCAAGGCATACACTTGTCCAAATACTATTTTATGGGTAGATTTCGAACCCTTATCACCTTAGCCACGAATTATATAAGTGTGGGACCTTTAGAATTCGAAAAGCATTGTATAATAATGTAAAATCCCCTTACTTTCCAAGAGTGCCCCTCCTCTCCTCTTATAAAAGGCCACCACCTCTACCACCTCATTCACACTTTCAAGCCATTTGGCTCGGCCAACCTCTACCCAAATACTCTCCCAACTTCCCTCCCTTACTCCTAGAAGCCTCACTTTGGGCAGAATTCTTCCCAAGGAAGCCTTTGGCTCAAATCAAAAAGCGTTACCCGATTTTTAAGGTAATGTCTTCTCTTATGTTATTTTGTTTTATTTTTCTTCTCCAACCCCATAAACTATTTTTATTCATTTCTTTTGTAACAACAACAGTATCTTCAATATACTAGGATGTTGTTATAAGAAGGATTCGAGCTACACTTACACACACCTGCATCTAATGGTTAAAGAACATACTGTTTCTGTGGATGGAAAATTTCTGCCTCACGAAACGATGATTGTTCAACACTCATAGAACACCTCCAAAGGTGGCCATTAAGATGTAACTATATTTCTATATGATATATAATATGTTTATGTTTTACTTATGCTTCTGTATTTCTCATTTATGGCATACTTTATGATTTCCATTATGGGCAAACGCGATAATTTTATTTTAGGAAGTGCGGACTACCGCCCCCTCAAAGTGATTTGAATCATTAATACCATATGTGGGATGTATAAAGGATGGATTAAATGATATTATATATGATTTTATACTGGAATTATAATATACCTTTATATCATTATGATGAAAGTAGCATTCATGCGTACGTATGGCTTACCGTCTCCATGAATGGTGCATTTCATTTCTTACCTCTAAACGTTATGGAATATTATAAATGCATTTATATATTGGATATATATGAGATATATGATATCTATATCATGAATATAATTCTGGATATAATGTATATATCACCACATGAACAACTTGTAATTATAAGAATTTTATTTTTGACTCAATTACCTAAGATCGATAAAATGATCGTTATAAACTTTAATAATTACATAATGTTCATAACATGGTAATAAGGGATATAAAAGGAATAATGAACATGAAAAAGGTTCTTAAGTAAATAGAAATTAACTCTAGTTTATTATTCAGGAGGTTAAAGAACGGTCGAGTCAGGACAAGATGCAAGGTAAGGGAACTTCTTAACCCAATTTCTATTCTTTGAGTTAATCTCATGATTTCAAATTATGTCATGATATTATTATGTCCTATTTTGTATTTTTACTTTCTTCATGTGTACCTATAGTGAATACACATAATAGATCTATTTTATTTTAAAAATGATCTTTTTAAAGACTTCGTCTCAGTCTCCTTTCATTGAGACATATTTGGTTTTATACACAACTTTCTTTTGTACGGTGTATAAACCCCTTTGACTTTTACGTTTATTCAAAAGGAATCTTTTTTATACGAAGCGTTTTACTAAACGACAAAAAAGAATGTTTTTCTTTCCGTACGTATGCGGCGACAATGAATTCCCCGCCGCCGTGACCATTATTTGAGTTTCGGCTTCCTCTACAAGCCATAACTGTTTTTAAATGATTTTAAAAAAAGAGAGATATTTCTCTCAAATGTATGAAAATCCAGTGAAAATGTATACGTATTTAACACAAGCTTAAAAATGTTGTTAGAAAACCTGACTCTCGAGTGTGGTAGATAGTAAGGGATTGGGTGTGGACCCATCATGGCCTGCAATTAGTTGATCAGTCTCAGAATTAGTTATTTTGTTTTCAGAAGCTTGCATAATGTTTTTAGAAAAACACTAGTGTATATTTGATCAATTTTAAATGTAAGTATCTTCTAAAAATTAAACTGGTATTTTGATAACGCAATTAATTTCAAATGGTATTTTTAAAAAAATGGTATTCCTAAATGCTTATATACCATTTTTCATATAAGGAATGCATTGGACTTTGTAAGTGACGGGTGGAGCCCGCTATAGCTCCTCGATGCATCGGCAGGTCTCATGAGACAAACTAGTGTCTTGGCATGAGGCCTTGACAAAATCTTATTTGTGGTCTTGGCACGAGGCCTTGGCTACATGGTTATGATAGTCTGGCATTATGCATTCCATCATTATGAAAGTGGTTATTGATATTGCATGTGATTATTCAACCAGTAGAATATCCATGTGAAGAAGTGAATGGCATTATCTCATTTTACTTTCGCCATATTATGTTGAAGTTCAAGTTTAAAAGGCTTTTGTTTTATTTAGACATTACCTTAAATATTTATGTTTATTGATGAAAGCTTCTGCTATATTGTTATCCTTACTGAGCATCTGAGCTCACCCCTTTCAATGTTTTAATATTTTCCAGGATGTGAAGAAGTATTTTATGAATGACCTACAGGGATAGTCAGAAGAGGATATGAGTGTGGACTATGAATACTTTGTTATTAGTTTTCACTTTATGATGTAATGTAACATTTATGAATGTATCTAGTGTTTCCAAGGATAATAAACTAATTGGTCTTTCGAGACATGATCTTTTGTGATCATGAAAATGTTACGAAGTAATGCACCGACTCTGGGTAGCTAGGGTCAGGGTGTTACAGTTGGTATCAGAGATAGTTTAGTACTAACCTTGGAAGCTAGATTTAGATAAACTCTGATTAGAGCCCATAGCCCAAAGATAAACTTTGAGGATTAGTATAGAAGAACTTCCTAGAATTTTGTTATTGTAGAGATTTTGTGAGTTTTCCGAGAAATACATCCCTGTCTGGATACGAGCAGGTAGAGGCGGCTCTGGCACAGATGTACCTAGGGGTAAAACCCGAAAACACCGCTTTGAGCTAGACTCGAATGGGAACTGGTGCATGACAACAGGCCTTGCTGCACTCTTGGTTACGACACTCCCGGGAGATATGATTTGGATAATTCTCATTTTCTTTATAAACCACTATGAAGGGTTATGAGTATATACATCCTCAAAGAAAACATTTTTATGGATTATATCCATAAATAGTTCAATTTATGTTAAGTATCTTACAAGTATGGAATTATGTATTTTGATTCATAAACTAATATAGTTTATGCCATTGTTTAGAAATGACGCCTAGTGGAAGGAATGGAAACCATATCAATGCACGCACTCTGTGTAGGGATTTCCCTCCTTCTCAAGATAATTATTGTGGATCTGGAGATACAACTGGTGCTGATCAACTTATTACCATACTGGGACAACTCACTCAGGTTATGAATAATAACCTTACTCGTATGGATCACCCTGATCCACAACGTGGAGGATCAATGTTAGACCGCTTCATGAGGCAACAACCACCAAAATTTAATGGGCGTTCAAATCCATTAGTAGCTGAGCAATGGATAAACACCTTAGAGAAAATATTCCACGCCTTGGGGAGTAGCGAAAGGGAGAAGGTTATCCTGACAATTTACCGCCTCACTGGAGATGCCGATCAATGGTGGTCATTGATTCAAAATAAAAAGGAAGATGATGACGTATCGAATATGGAATGGAGGGAGTTCAAAGAGCTTTTATTAGAAAAATACTTTCCTCATGACCATCGAGCAGATATTGAAAGGAAATTTCTGAGTCTGAGACAAAAGGAGGATTAGAATGTCGCAAAGTATGTGGCCTACTTTACAAGGTTGGCGAGGTATGCTGCAGATTATATACGTAACCCAAGAGGTAAGATTGATTGTTTCTTTTATGGGTTAAAACCATTTCTCTGTAGAGATTTAGTATCAAAATCTTTCTCAACATACGAAGATATTGTCTCATGTGCTATCAAGACAGAAAAGGAATTCTCTAAGTCTTATAACAACAAAGTAAAGCAAGAGAATAAGAGAACGGTGGAACAAGAGATAGATAAAGGGAAAAAGGGAAAGAAGGATTTTCCATTATGTGATAATTGTGGGAAGAATCACCCTGGTACTTTCCTAAAAGGAATGGGAGTTTGTTATAAATGTGGAGAAAAAGGTCACCAGGCGCGTGATTGCAAGGGAAAGAAAGTGGCTATCAATGTTGAATGCTACAATTGTAGGGAAATAGGGCATTATGAAAATGAATGTCCTAAGCGTCCAGGAAACTTACCTCAGAAAAGGACAAGGGATCAAGGACAATCTTATGCTGTTACTACAGTTGAAGTGGAATAATTAATGTATTGATGCTTTTGGAATCATGGATTATATTCTGGTTATTAGAATAATGTGATATATATATAAGGATTGTACTGCAGTACTTGTTGATTTTTGTAAGGTTTTAATATGATTAGTATGTGACAATAAGAGAAACTTTACTTTGTTTGGGGAATCTGATAAATTGATTTTGGAATTAACAGACCTTTTAGAGGAAGTCTGGACAGAGGTATTTTCGATAACTATAAAGGTTGGAGTGGATTAAGTTGATCTTTGGATAGTATTGTTTAAGATTAAAAAATTTATGAAGATTATTTTTTGAATATCATAATACTATAGTTTTAGGAAAAGGACAACCTACAGGGTGGGGCATAACCCATCTCGTTGGATAAAGTTGCAGGAATCGAACCCACAACCATAGTGCGATAGGCCTTTATTTCCTACCACTAGCCTACAGGAAGTCCCTGGTTATTAAAAAATAATTTTACTAATCTAAATGGTATGTGTTAACATTTGAAACCTTATACAATTAGGATAAGTATAATATTTTTGAGTTCTATTATCTTTTTGAGTGAAAGATGAGTTGAAGGTTGAAACTCTAATTGTAAGGCATAAATATATATATACCTATCTCTTATTCAATGAATAAATTAATTCTTAAACTTTAGTAAAGGGATATTAAAACAAAAAAATGTGTTATCCTAATACCTTATGTCTTTTTAAACTGATGATATTTTAAATCAACATAGATTGAAGGCTTTGAGGCCCTCAATTTGACAGTTGATTGTGATTGATGACCTCAATCACTCCCTATGAATATTTATGTTTTTCCTCCAATTATATGTCTCTAATTTCCACCAATGTTCTCCTAATCGAGATCATAATTGGGTGGTGACTTTTTCATTTCCCTTTCCCTCTTATTAAGGCTAAATTTTATTAATCTTATTTCCGATGTGGGTTTTCCACAAATGAATTTTCTCTTTTCAACCTTTTGTTTTCAAAGAAAAAATTTCAAATTGCGAGGACGCAATTTATTGAAGGAGGGGAGAATGTAACACCCCGAGCATCCACGATATGCTTCTCATTCAATAATGCAATAGCTTGCATTGTACACAAATTTGAGTTCTAAAACACCGCGACTAATCAAAGTAGCCGTTATGAATAGTAATAACCACTTTTTAAAATTATAGAAATTTTATATTTCAAAATGGACTTCATTTTTGGATTTGGAATATCGAAATTAGCCTATGTTGAATTTTTGGTATTTTTCTGAGAACTTCCATTTTTATGAATAGTGAAAAATACTTAAAAACAACTTTTTTAATCAAAATAATTTATAGTGATAAATTATACTATTGAGTGGTTTTAGAGTATAATTAGAATATATTTTTACCATTTTATCCAATGGTGTTCATTAGAATTAACTTAACATTGAAATTGGGCATGAACAATTGTCAATCTTTTGATATAAATTGTTTCTTAAAAACACACTATTTGTTGTGACAGTGGGAATTAATTATAAAATTAATTAATGAAACTTATATTTTTGGAATTTTTTAAAATAGAAATCATTTTTGAATTCGGAATATCAATTATAGCTTAGGGTGAAATTTTGTCATTGTTCTGAAAAACTTCAATTTTTTATGAATAGTGAAACCACTAAGTGGTAGTTAAATAACTGATTTTTCATTTAAATGAAATATTACCACTTCTATATTTTGATTTTCAAAAATCCTACATACATGGTTGTCATTAAGAAGTAAAATGTGGTTCAATTAGATTAAAATAATTTTTTGGTGAATAGTAACTTTTAAGTTCTTAATCGCGATTAGAGGTAATTAGTGTGGTTTAAGGTAAAAATAATGTTTTAATCATATGAGATGATCTTGACATATTTCCTACCCTCATTGGATGTTCCATGGCCGACCAAGACAATCCATGGGTCAACTTGGGGACCCCACGGAGCCACTTTAGTTGGAAAATAACATAAATACCTTTTATTTAATGTTAAAGTAAAAAATAACACAAACATGAAATGTTTTACTAAAACAATTTTTACATGGGGTTATACAAGTCATATTTTTTACTATAAATAGTCATTGGAAATCTATAAAGATTTCCTACATCATATTATTTTTTTTATAATTTTTAGACATTAAATAAATTAAATTATTTATGACATCATTATGATGCAGCGATGACCTCATTATTTAGCGATTTTAATAAAATGAAAAGATATTGTACAATCCAAGGCATACACTTGTCCAAAGACTATTGGATGGGTTTATTTCGAACCCTTATTACCTTAGACACGAATTATATAAGGGTGGGACCTTTAGAATCTGAAATGCATTGTATAATAATGTAAAATTCCCTTACTTTCCAAGAGTTCCCCTCCTCTCCTCTTATAAAAGGCCCCCACCTCTACCACCTCATTCACACTTTCAAGCCATTTGTCTTGGACAACCACTGCCGAAATACTCTCCCAACTTCCCTCCCTTACTCCTAGAAGCCTCACTTTGGGCAGAATTCTTCCCAAGGAAGCCTTTGGCTCAAATAAAAAAGAGTTACCCGATTTTTAAGGTAATGTCTTCTCTTATGTTATTTTGTTTTATTTTTCTTCTCCAACCCCATAAACTCTTTTTATTCATTTCTTTTGTAACAACACCATTATCCTCAATATACTAGGATTTTTTTATAAGAAGGATTCTAGCTACACTTACACACACCTACTTCTAATGGTTAAAGAACATACTATTTCTTGGGATGAAGAATTTCTACCTCACGAAACGATGATTATTCAACACTCATATAACACCTTCAAAGCTGGCCGTTAAGATGTAACTATATTTATATATGATATATAATATGTTTATGTTTTACTTATGCTTCTGTATTTCTCATTTATGGCATACTTTATGATTTCCATTATGGGTAAACGCGATAATTTTATTTTAGGAAGTGCGGACTATCGCCCCCTCAAAGTGATTTGAATCGTTAATACCATATGTGGGATGTATAAAGTATGGAGTAAATGATATTATATATGATTTTATACTGGAATTATAATATACCTTTATATCATTATGATGAAAGTAGTGTTCATGCGTACGTACGGCTTACCGTCTCCATGAATGGTGCATTTCATTTCTTACCTCTAAACGTTATGGAATATTATAAATACATGTATATACTGGATATATATGAGATATATGATATATATATCATGAATATAATTTTGGATATAATGGATATATCACCACATGAACAACTTGTAATGATAAGAATTTTATTTTTGACTCAAGTACCTAAGATCGACAAAATGACCGTTATAAACTTTAATAATTACATAATGTTCATAACATGGTAATAAGGGATATAAAAGGAATAATGAACATGAAAAAGGTTCTTAAGTAAATATAAATTAACTCTAGTTTATTATTTAGGAGGTTAAATAACGGTCGAGTCAGGACAAGACGCAAGGTAAGGGAACTTCTTAACCCAATTTCCATTCTTTGGGTTAATCTCCTACTTTCAAATTATGTCATGATATTATTATGTCCTATTTTGTATTTTTACTTTCTTCATGTGTACCTATAGTGAATACACATAATAGATCTATTTTATTTCAAAAATGATCATTTTAAGGACTTCGTCTCAATCTCCTTTCATTGAAGCATATTTGGTTTTATACACAACTTTCTTTTATACGGTGTATAAACCCTTTTGACATTTATGTTTATTCAAAAGGAATCTTTTTATACGAAGCATTTTACTAAACGAAAAAAAGGAATGTTTTTCTTTCCGTACGTATGCGGCGACAATGACTTCCCCGCCACCATGACCATTATTTGAGTTTCGGCTTCCTCTACAAGCCATAACTATTTTTAAATGATTTAAAAAAAGATAGATATTTCTCTCAAATGTATGAAAATCCAGTGAAAATGTATACGTATTTAACGTAAGCATGAAAATGTTGTTAGAAAACCTGACTCTCGAGTGTGGTAGATAGGATGGGATTGGGCGTGGACCCATCATGGCCTGCAATTAGTCGAGCAGTCTCAGAATTAGTTATTTTGTTTTCAGAAGCTTGTATAATGTTTTCAGAAAAACACTGGAGTATATTTGAGCAATTTTAAATGTAAGTATCTTCTAAAAATTAAACTGGTATTTTGAAACCACAATTAATTTCAAATGGTATTTTAAAAAAATGGTATTCCTAAATGTTTATATACCATTTTTCATATAAGGAATGCATTGGACTTAGTAAGTGACGGGTGGAGCCCGCTATAGCTCCTCGATGCATCGGCAGGTCTCATGAGACAAACTAGTGTCTTGGCACGAGGCCTTGACAAAATCTTATTTTTGGTCTTGGCACGAGGCCTTGGCTACATGGTTATGATAGTCTGGCATTATGCATTCCATCATTATGAAATTGGTTATTGATATTGCATGTGATTATTCGACCAGTAGAATATCCATGTGAAGAAGTGAATGGCATTATCTCATTTTACTTTCACCATATTATGTTAAAGTTCAAGTTTAAAAGGCTTTTGTTTTAGTTAGACATTGCCTTAAATGTTTAGGTTTATTGATGAAAGCTTCCGCTATATTGTTATCCTTACTGAGCATCTGAGCTCACCCCTTTCAATGTTTTAATATTTTCCAGGATGTGAAGAAGTATTTTATGAATGACCTGTAGGGATGGTCAGAAGAGGATATGAGTGTGGACTATGAATACTTTGTTATTAGTTTTTCACTTTATGATGTAATGTAACATTTATTAATGTATCTAGTGTTTCCAAGGCTACTAAACTAATCGGTCTTTCAAGACTTGATCTTTTGTGATCATGCCAATGTTACGAAGTAATGCACCGACTCTGGGTAGCTAGGGTCGGGGCGTTACAGTTAACCTCCTATATAATGGTGAAATAATTTTCATTGAATTATAAAGGAATCATATGAATTAATATAATAACATATATGATCTTTTAATATTGTTTTGTTAATAATATCATAGAATTATCGTCGTTTTGGGTGTTAACGGGTTCATTTTCCTTTATATTCTTTGTTATTTGAGACATATTTGTTACTAATGGGGATTTATATTATTCATATCCAGAATTATGTCAAATATTTAAAAATTATTTTTAATCATTAAATGATAATTAGTCTTGAATGGATATGATGGAGAATGAATCTCATCGCGTTCGTGGAGACGGTAGTCCGTACGTACGCACGATCGACAATATCATTATTTTGATATTAAAATAATATTTAATTTTATTGTATATCATATATACAGAAACATTATCTTGTTATATTTATTATTTAAATGAATTACACATCATTATTATAACCATCCAAATAATAATGTTTTGAATAACAATTACACCACGACGTGGAGACGGTAAGCCGTACGTACGCACGTATGGTGACATGTCATTCAAAGGATGGATAGAATACTGAAATATGGTTGTACCATGTTTATAATAACATCAATGTATATATAATATACTGGAGTTATTATTTTATAATTGTAATAACAAAGAAAGAAGAAGTGGAAGAAGAAAGAAGCTTAAAAAGGGTGGTGAAATCATTACCTCTTTCTCAGGTTCTTCCTTTTGATTTGATCAAAATGGCTCCTTAGGTTGGCTTTCTGAATAAAGGAAGGCCTCTAGGATGAATTTAGGGAAGTTGATAGAGTATTTGGGCTGGGTTTGGCCGAACCAAAAGGCTTTGAAGGTGTGAATTAACGAGAACGGCGAGTGCCCTTTTATAAGAGGGTGAGGGGAACCTTTGGAAAGGCCAGAAATATTATTTTAAAATAAATTCATATTCTGTTTCTAATGGCTCCAAAGTGGATTAATTAAAGTTTAAGGTGGGGATAGGTATAAAAACACTCAACCAATTGGATTTATACAGGTTTGGGTAACAATATTAACCTTATCTTTAAGTATTAACTCTTAGTTAATTAGTTTCACTTTTACAATGTCTCTTTGTATCTTTATATTATATGGTTAATAAACATAATATATACATCCAAGTGACCCCCAAGTGGTCCATGAATGATACAAATATCATTATATAAGTCTCTTTTACGAACTTTAGATTTTTAGGAATTGAATATCAATTAATAATATAATATTTGTTTTAAAAACTCTTTTATGTCAATTTTGACACTATTCAATAATTGATTTTTTGTGAAAATCATCACAGAATGATTAATTCGAAAAAAGTTAATTAAGTAAATCCTAACATGTCATATTAACCTATAAAATTAGTTTAATTCATAAAAAGTCTAAAATTATATTTATTTGGGTATTTATAATATGAATTATTTTAATTTTTCACTATTATGGTAATTATTGCATCATCATTGTGTCATAAATAAATTAAATTATTTATTGTCTAAAAATTATAAATAAAATAACATTATGTAGGAAATAATTTTATCTTTCTAATTAATATTTATATTCGAAAATCCAAAGTATATAACCCTTTGTAAATATCTTTTGCTAAAGAATATATGCTTAGGTCATTTTTTGTATTTATTTTAACTTAATTAAAATAAAGTGTCCCTATCACCTACAAGTGGCTCCATGGGATCCCAAAATTAACCCAACGATTCTCATGGTCAGAAATGTATCCACCAATAAAGTTAGGACATGTTTTAGGGTAATTTAGTATTATTATATTATTATTTTTAACCATTATTTACTGGATTTACCCTTTAACCATGGTAAATAAAATATTTACCGAAGTAATTATTCAGAATGTCTAAAAATAAAAGTTACCTATTTACCAAATTTGGAAATCCTGATTCAAAATATGGAATCCATTTTTCCAAATTCAAAACACAGAAGTGGAAGAAATTAATTTAAAATTAATTCCCGCTGTCAAAACAAAAAGTGTGTTTTCAAGATATAATAACTATCAAAAGATTGATACTTGTTTATGTTCGGTTTAATGGTGAAATTATGTCCATTGACCAAAATTGTATTAAATGGTAAAAATATATTCTAAATATACTTTAAAACCACTCAAATTCATAATTTATCACTATTAATTATTTTGATTAAATTTTTTTTTTAATTAAAATTTAGTAATTTTCACTATTCATCACAATATTAAAGTTATCCGAAAAGAACCAAAATTTCACCCTAGGAAAATTTAGATATTCCAAATCCAAAAATGAAGTCCATTTTGAAAGAAAAAATGTATAAAATTTCAAAAATTAGGTATTACTATTCATAACTGCTAGTTTGATTGGTTGTGGTGTGTGTTAGAACTTGATGTTGTGTACAACACATGCTATTGCATTTTTCAAAGAGAAGCTTGGGGTGTTACATTGTACCATACTTCAATAAATTGCATCCTAAATTTTTTTAAAATTGGGCTTGCAAATATAATGTAAAGTCCCACATCGTAAAAATAGTCAATAAAACTATCACTTTAAAAGAAAGAAAGAGAAGTACCAAGGTCACCCGAGATAACCTATACTAGGATTACATGTAGAAAAACATGGATATGGATGATAAATTAAGTTTCAAGTTATAATGGAGAGGGATAGATAACATTATCAGGAGAAAGTTAACAATAAGAAAACCACAAACTTGTGATGGGACAAATGGTCATTAGTTTCCCAGTAGCAAAATTAAACGGACAACATTTTCTTTGTTTTAAGTTACATTACATAAAGATGAGGAATTCATTTATGATATTTACTAAGAACATAAAGAGATATACTTACTTTTAAGTAGAGTTTCATTCTTTAATTAATTTCTACCACTAACTCATTATTTTTTTTATAATGAGTATTGAAGAAGACTTGGTCAGACAGGAAGAGCAAGAATAAAATTCTATAGAATAACATGATCCACATAGGATAAACTATATATTTACCTTGTCTTTATAGATTAATCAAAACCAAAACCATTAGTATAAGATCTTATGATCCCCAAAATGGCTATTCCATTAGAGAAAAAAAACAAATCTTAATTTCTAAAATTAAACCAACAATACCCCAAAGTTAAATAAATACCATTTAATAATCAATTGTCCTTAAAATACTTCAATATAATCCAAACTAATATTGAAACCCAAAACTTATTAGAATTTTGTTATGTAGTCTTCCACGTTAAATTGTATCTCTAAATTACATCAACTACTCCTAAAGTAACATACTTAAAAGTAATTAACCTAATCACATATTCTTTATTATAGGTTAATCATTTCCATAAATAAACCAAATCACTATAAATCCATAGATAAAAATCCATCATAACTCCTTAAATTAAATCCCATAGAATTCTATTTTCCTTGGGCATATAGTGCTCCCAAAAAAGCAAACATCTTTCAAAATAACATTTATCACTTAATCACCAAATCATTTTCTTATACCAAGGGTATTCATTTGATAAGACATAAGATCCCAAATAAACTTATCATTGATCAATAAAATCATTAAACTAAAATTAATAGTCACACTAACCAGGGACTTCACATAGTACAGTGGTAGGCGATAAATCCCAACCGCACTTTGGTTGTGGGTTCGATTACCACAGCTTTGTCCGAAGCGACGGGTTGTCACACGGTCTGCGTGTTGTCCTTTTTCAAAAACTATATTTTATAACTTTACCAAAATGAGATAAATTCCTCAAAATAACCATAACATAATTTAACCACAAATCTTATCTCATACCTTGCATTTTCATCCCAAATTATAATAACTTATAATTTCCTCAAACCCAACGATCATATAAAACCAAATGGTTATTTATAACTATATCCACAAGAGAAAAGATAATTCATCGTCAAATATCATTCTCACATGGAAAACTGCAGGGTTAAAAATACAAGAGAAAATTATTCCAAAGTAAACCCATCAACAAGGATCACAAATACTTTTTAAACATTTATCCAACCATTTATTCACAAATAGCTTCTTCTTTGACCATGAAAATATCCTTTAGAATAGGGCATTCACTCGGGTAATGGCCAGGTCCCCTACATTTACGGAAAATGACTGTAAATTGATTCTTAGGACCATTTTTATCTTCTTCCATAGTACTCTTCATTTTTCTTCATCAATTCTTCACTTTATGTCCTTCCTTCCACACGTAAAGAATTTCTTTGTCCCATTGAGACACTTTCCTGGGTGTCTTCTTCCACATTTCCTGCATAATGGAAATTGAGGATTCCTTTATCCATGGTGTCCACTGATGGAGCTCCTATCATTCATCACCTTTCTCTTTTTGTTGAGTCTGGGAATTGGTTAATATATATATTGTTGATCATATTTTTGGAAAATTGATTTGGCATAAAGACAATATCTTTTACGTGAATCAACATTCCATATTGTTGCTCATTGTCACCACCGTTCCCAACATGTACAACATTCTCAAAGTCACTATGACTTCCTTGGAATCAAGCCATTGACTGAAACCAGAAAGCATTGTGTGAGTAGCAGTAGTCATAAAATCATTTAGAGAATATCATGTCACCATATTCTCAATATGAAACACATTAGGATTAACCTAGGTCATTTACTCTCATCTTATAAATAATACTTCAAATCGGTTTGTAAATAAAATGTGAATTATCCTAAGCATATCCCCTGGGAGTGTCGTAACCAAGAGTGAAGCAAGGACCGTTGTCGTGCACCAGTTCCCATTCGAGTCTAGCTCAAAGTGGTGTTTTTGGGTTTACCACTAGGTACATATGTTCCATAGCCGCCTCTACCAGCTCGTATCCAGACATGGATGTATTTCTTAGAAAACTCACAAAATCTCTACAATACCAAAATTCTAGGAAGTTCTTCTATACTAATCCTCAATGTTTATCTTAGGTCTACTTGCTCTAATCAGAGTTTATCTAAATCTAGCTTCCAAGGTTTGTACTAAACTTCCTCTGATATCAACTGTAACGCCCTGACCCCAGTCACCCAGAGTCGGTGCATTATTACATAACATTGGAATGATCACAAGAAATATCAAGTCTCGGAAGACCGATTAGTTTAGTAGCCTTGGAATAACTAGAAACATTTATAAAGTTTACATTACATCATAAAGTGAAAACTAAAACAATATAGTCTCCATAGTCCACACTCTTATCCCCTCATACTATCCCTGCAGGTCATTCATAAATTACTTCTTGACATCCTGGAAAAAATAAAACATAGAAAATGGGTGAGCTCAAATGCCCAGTAAGGATAACAATATAGCGAAAACTTTCATAAATAAGAATAAACATTTAAGGCAATGTATAACTAAAACAAAAGCCTTTTAAACTTGTACTTCAACATAGTATGGAAAAAATAAAATAAAATAATTCCATTTACTTATCCACATGGATATTCTACTAATCAAATATTCACATGTAATATCAATAGCCCCTTTCATAATGATGGAATGCATAATGCCAGACTATCATAACCACATAGCCAAGGCCTCGTGCCAAGACTACGAATAAGATTTTGTCAAGGCCTTTTTCCAAGACACTAGTTTGTCTCATGAGACCTACCGATGCATCGAAGAGCTATAGCGGGCTCCACCTGTCACTTACTATGTCCAATGCATTCCTTATATGAAAAGTTTTATACATAACATAAACATTCGTATTAAAACTAGCATACGAAATGTCAATACTCTATCCACAAAACATGAATGGTATAAAAATAGCACATCCACAGTCAAACATAACTCATTAGATACAATATGGAAGATTGTATTTTATCATAATAACATCAATTGAGAATGATTAAGGATATTGACATAGATTAAAATAATCATCAAAACAATTAGAGTGAAATATCCCCCTTTTTATTGAAATCATTTAAAAGTCACACTATTTGTCAAGAATCCATTTAAAATAGATTTTAGAATCAAAGTGTCCCATACTAATTTGAAACTAATAAAAGGAATTTTAATTTTAAAACTTTAATTTCCATATAAATAATCCCTTAAAACCATTTTTGAAACATGGACATTAATGAGAAATATTTTGAAGAATAAATCTTTAAAACACTTAAAAATGTATTTTAGTTAGAGTTTCTAACCAAAAGAGAGAAACTTGAATACAAATTATTGAGGTAATAGAAACTTTATAATATCATGAGAATAAAGGGATTCATGATATACTACGTCAAATTAAATTATATACACCATATAAAAGTGATTTGGTGTATAACAACAAAGAAGTCTCAATGGAATGTAAATTGAGATGAATTCTCTTATAAAGACCATATCCTTAGGTTAAGGATAAATGAACGACATAATTATGTGTGAAAAATATAAATACACTCAATATGATTGTATATTTAGTGTAAATCAATCAGATGACATTCGCACATATTCTTGTAAAAACAACACCAATGAATTGGATATTGAACTCAACAAATGGAGATTGAGTTAAAATTACTCTTTTCAAGTTTATACCAATGACATGAGAATTTATCAATGGAGTGATTATGTGTAATTAATGTATATCCACAGAAAGGGGAGTGGAATTTATGACATAATCAAATGAATAGTGATTCTACACATAATCTTGGAGTAAAATAATCAATGATGTATGTGTAAAGCAGAATGAGTGGAAATTGAAATTTCAAATTCCCTTATTGATTTAGTAACATACAAAAAATACACCCATGAAAGAAGGATTATACAATGATGATGTAAATATACATGAATTAAAGTATATTACACAATGAATACAAACATGGGCAGTACACACACCACATGTAATAAATAAGTGGTGAACAATGGAATTCTCACAGAATTAAAAGTGAGATAAGAAACCCCTTACTCGGTACTTTTTCCTTGGTCAAGGGTAGGTTAATCTTTTGTATAATGGTAAAATAATTGTTATTTAATTATAAAATAATCATATTAATTAATATGATATCATATATGATCTTTTAACATTGATTTTTTAATAATATCTTAGAATTATCGTCGTTTCAGGTGTTAATGGGTTCATTTTCCTTTATATTCTTTGTTATTTGAGCCATATTTGTTACTAATGGAGATGTATATTATTCATATCCAAAATTATTTCTAATATTTAAACATTATTTTTAATCATTAAATGACTATTAGTCTTGAATGGATATGATGGAGAATGAATCTCATCGCATTCGTGGAGACGGTAGTCCGTACGTACGCACGATCAACAATATCATTCTTTTGATATTAAAATAATATTTAATTTGATTGTATATAATATATACAGAATCATTATCATGTTATATTTATTATTTACATGAATTACACATCATTATTATACCCATCCAAATAATAATGTTTTGAATAACAATTACACCACGACGTGGAGACGGTAAGCCGTACGTACGCATGTATGGTGACATGTCATTCAAAGGATGGATAAAATAATGAAATACGGTTGTATAATGTTTATAATAACATAAAAGTATATATAATATACTGGAGATATTATTTTATAATGGTAATAACAAAGAAAGAAGAAGTGGAAGAAGAAAGGAACTTGAAAAAGGGTGGTGAAATCATTACCTCTTCCTCGGGTTCTTCCTTTTGATTTGATCAAAAGGGCTCCTTAGGATGGATTTCTGACTAAAATAAGGCCTCTAGGATGAAGTGAGGGAAGTTTAGAGAGTATTTGGGTAGGTTTTGGCCGAACCAAAAGGCTTTGAAGGTGTGAATTATTGTGAAGGGGGAGTGCCCTTTTATAAGAGGGGTGAGGGGCACCTTTGGAAAGGCTAGAAATATTATTTTATAATAAATTAATATTCGGTTTCTAATGGCTCCAAAGTGTATTATTTAAAGTTTAAGGTGGGGATAGGTCTAAAACCACTCAACCTATAGGATTTAGACAGGTTTGGGTTACTATATTAACCTTATCATTAAGTATTAACTCTTGGTTAATTAGTTTCACTTTTACATTGTCTCTTTGTATATTTATATTATATGGTTAATAAACTTTCTATATGCATCCAAGAGACCCCCAAGTAGTACATTAATGATAAAACTGTCATGATACAAGTCTCTTGGATGAACCTTATATTTTAAGGAATTTAATATCAATTAATAATATAATATTTGTTTTAAAAACTCTTTTATGACAATTTTCACACTATTCAATAATTGATTTTTGTGAAAATCATCACAGAATGATTACTTCAAACAAAGAAAATTAAGTCAATACTAACATGTCATATTAACCTATAAAATTAGTTTAATTCATAAAATGTCTAAATTATATTTATTTGGGTATTTATAATATCAATTATTATAATTTTTCATTATTATGGTAATTACTACATCATCATTGTGTCATAAATAAATTAAATTATGATTGTCTAAAAATGATAAATAAAATACCATTCTGTAGGAAATAATGTTAGATTTCAAATGAATATTTATAGTCGAAAATAAAACATATATAACCCTTCGTAAAAATTCGTTTTCTAAAATATATATGCTTATGTCTTTTTTGTATTTATTTTAACTTAATTAAAATAAAGTGTCTCTATCACCTACAAGTGGCTCCATGTTGTCCCCAAATTGACCCAAAGATGACCGTGGTCGGACATGTATCCACCAATAAGGTTATGACATGTTTTAGGGAAATTTATTATTATTATAATATTATTTCTAAACCCTTATTTACCGGATTTACCCTTTAACCATGGTAAATAAAATATTTACCGAAGTAATTATTCAAAATGTCTGTAAAGACCCGTAAATTTCAAGGAAATTTTTTTCTTAATTTTCTTTGGAATTTTACAAGAGCGCAGTTTCTGACGGCACCTGATTCTGAGGCCCGGTGTGCCCGGAATCATTTTCCGAAGTTTGGCTCGGGTACGTTCAGTGAACGGATGAGCGGGTTTTTCTAACTTTTGAACCAGTGCCCGGAATCAAATTTTGAGGGCACCAATGAAATCGCAGCGTCGGTATTTGCTTAGAAATTCCTCTTCCGGAGGTGCGTTTTCTCGGATGTGGTTTCTAATTTTTGGGCATAAAGTTAAGAAATAAAATAATTTTACGACAACTTTATTTTATTTCACTTATGCCACTTGGAAGCCACTTGAAGCCACTTAAAAGCGTCTTAAACTGAGTTGCAACGGATAGGGCACTATCCATAAATATCCTACCCTCTTGGTAGGATATTTTTGAGGTGGGGCCCGCACGAGCCCCGCCGTTTCTTTCCTCTAAGTAACGCACCCGCGAAAACCCGTCATTATGAAAGTCAACTGACGCGTTTTCTTAAATTCTTAATGCACCATTTAATTGGGCGGTTTCTTTCGTTGAATTAATTCTATGAATTAATGGGTCGTTACTTACCTCTTTTTCGTTCGTTGGTGTAATAATAAAATAAGACCAACACGGCATTTGGAGGATTACTCGTTGAGAGGTTTTTTCTGAGTTCTTGAGCCTTCATCCTCCTTCGCGAAGAATGCGAAGAACGCGAAGAATGCGAAGAACGCCGGCCTCCGACGAAGAACGCCGAACCCGCGGAAATCGACGACGCAACGCCGTGTGCCGTGACGCAGAAGTTTCCTCTCCCGCGACGTTCTTCAGCGACGTTCCTTAATCTGCAACAAGAACCTTCAATCATCCGTTGAGGTGAGGGTTTCAGATTTCTTTTAATTTTTCCTTTGTGGTTTTTAACTCAAGAAAGATTTAATTATTATTAATTAAATATTTTTGTTCTTGAACCTCAGAGTTCGTCGACGCGACCCCCTTCCGCGACGACGTGACGCCGGATACCACGACGACACGACGATCCTCAATCCGCGAAGAACCCGCGGCGACGACTTGACGAGGTAGGGATTTTTATTTTTGAAATTCCCTTATTCCCGTAAACGTTTCTTTAAATTAAAGAACCGGTTGCAAATGAACAATTTTAATTTGTTAAAATTTTTGTTTCATGTGTTGGATTATTTCTCCCGTGGTTTTTATCTAACGCGGAGGGTGTGGGCCAAACTAACACGGCCTGACAACCCTCCGCCGTTCTTCGTGGTTGTGCGGATTTGGCGGGCGATGGAAAATCGTGACGCAAGGGCAGTTTGTTGATTCCGCAGTGAAGAACGGAACCCAGGAGGAGCACCGACGCAGACGGGAAGGAAATCGGACCACCGGAGCAACTTCGGTGGCCCGCGGAAGATTCCGGCGGTGCCCCGGCTAAAGCCGCGGCAGCGGCGGCCGACGGACCCGCGGCCGCGCGGGTCCGGTTCGCCCGCATGGGACACGGCAGAAGCCGCGTCTGCGGTTCTCCAGCGCGGCCCACGCTGGGCCGTGACATCTCCAGGCCGCGGGGGGGCAGCGCCCCGCGGCGCCCGACCGTTCGGCCGCTCGGCCAAACCGAGCCAGGCCAGTCCGATCGAGGCGGGTCGACCCGGTTCAGGTCGACCCAGGGGGGGTCGGGTCGGGTCGGCCCGAGCCCGGACCCCCCTTCTTCGGACCATTTTCGGTCAAATTCTCGTAACTTGAGATACGGGCCTCCAAACGACGCACCATCACCGGAAACACGATCCTTGTATCAAGACAGTCGTTTCGGTATATCATACTCAAGGTTTCAGAATACTTTGAGTTCGGCCGGGTTAGTTCGTACACGAAACCAACCGGGCCCTCGGAGCGGAAACACTCATATCTTGAGCTACGGACGTCCGATCGACGTGTCGTCGACTTCGTTGAATTCCTCTAAGTGAGACGGTTATTTTGGCATACTCCGCCCGAGGTTTGGACGCAGGTGGAGTACGGTCGAGTTGGTTTTGCCTTAAAAACCAACCGGGCCCCTGGGACGAAAAAGCCAATAACTCTCAGACCGGGCGTCCGATCGACGCGCCGTCTGCGACGTTGAGTTCCTGTTGGCGATACGGAACTTTTGGATACATCAACTTCGGAGTTTGTGTCAGTTGATGTATCAGCCTCTCGGCTCGTGGAGCGGACCCTCCCGAACGAGCTTGTTGTGTGCGAGAACCCTAGAGCTGGCTACGACGGCTACTCCGACAGCAACGACTGTGCAGAGATCCTCAGTGGACTCCAACGACGACCGTGCAGAGATCCTCAGTGGACTGCGACGACGACTGTGCAGAGATTCTCAGTGGACTGCAACGACTACAGCACTCAACGATCCTTTGTGGATCAGTGCTACAGGTCCAGTGTGGGCCCGATCCTGTGTGGGTCCGATCCTTTGTGGGTCAGCGCTCAGCGGTTCTGTATGAGCCAGCGCCTACAGGTCCTGTGTGGGCCCGATACTGTGGGGGTCATTGCGGGGGTTAGTTACCTATCGATTCTTTGTGTGTCCGATGACTTAGATGGATCAGTGATCATCTTTATCGTCATCCGAAGAAGTATACCTGTGTGAGCTGAATCCTGTGTTACTCTCCTTTGTGGATTGTGTTGAGCTATCCTGTGTGGATTACTGTTTACTCTCCTTTGTGGGTTGTGTTGTGCTATCCTATGTGGGTATACATTTGCTTTCCTGTGTGGACTGGGTTGTGCTTGGGCTCGGACGTTGGAGCCGAACAAGAATTGATGACTTAGGTATATGTATGGGCATATACCTAAGCAGTGTCGGTTGTTACTTCGTGATTGTATCTTTCCTTTGTGGATTATACTTTGTGGATTTCGGGAGACCTTCATGGGTCTCAGGGTTCCTACTGAGTAGCTTATACTCACCCTTGCACGGGCTATGCCCGCACTTCGTTGTGTTGGTTGCAGACGACGGACATCACTGATCGTGGTGGAGGCATGCGGAGTAGGACGATACCTAGAGGTGGACCACT
The DNA here is from genome assembly GCA_963277665.1 of Viscum album. Classification (NCBI taxonomy): domain Eukaryota; kingdom Viridiplantae; phylum Streptophyta; class Magnoliopsida; order Santalales; family Viscaceae; genus Viscum; species Viscum album. The sequence goes on along the minus strand of OY728143.1, from coordinate 45,935,188 downwards.
GGGCTGGACGCACTCGGAGCAGACAGCTGGACCGAGGAGCTGTGGGGGCTATCTGTACCCACCCTTCAGGTGGGACTTCCAGAGGACGGCTCGATGCTGCGGCTTTTCTTTTCAGTTGCTGTTTTCCCCTTTCAGTTGTACATTTCAGTTGGGATCGTATTTCCGGCCCCTTTTGCTTTCAGCACAGCTTGTTACAGTTTTACTTAGTGTTTACTTTTCCCCTTGCTTACTATGTGGTGCTTTTTTACTTTTCAAAGGCAATGCCTTCCCTTTTGTTGGGATTTACGCCTTGGTGCTAGTCTCCAGCCCCTGGCCTTTGGAAGGCGGGCTTGGGGTAGTCACGACACGGGCCCCGAGGACGGGTCGTGAAAAATTGGTATCTGAGGTGGTCGGTTCTACCGCAGACTCTGATCTTTCTTCTATGTGAAGTAGTAGTGTTTAGCGTATTGAGTGTGGTGATCAGTCCAGGGAGTCTAGTGTTGGTGCGGCGGCCGACGTATCCGTACACCAGGACCCTGACTTCTGATTTCCGACTTAATGCACGAAAACATTGATTACATGTGTGTTTCAAGTTTTCTTTGTGATTATTTGTGTCAGCTCACCAGGTATACTGTTCTGACTGTGGCGCACTTGTTTCCTTTCAGGATGGCTCGACGATAGCAGCCAGCTAGGGTTCCAAGAGTAGAGCGCCACGACAGCCCGCCGAGCGACGAGGCCTTGGTACAGGGCTCGTTGACAGCAGAGGCACCTGCGGTACCTTTACCCGCCGAGCCCCCGATGCTTCCAGCGCCGACCGCTGACGATGCACGATGCCTCGGAGCTCTGCACGAGTTCCAGCACCAGCAACCACCCAGGTTTCGTGGGGAGACGGACCCCCTGGCAGCCGAGGACTGGCTGGAGGCGGTCGTTCGAGTTTTCAGGCTAGTGAGGACACCAGCAGACCTCATGGTGATCCTCGCGGCGAGCCTACTGCACGCAGCAGCGGGACGATGGTGGAGCTTGATGCTCCAGGCGCACGATGAGGCCTCTCTCATCTGGACGGACTTCGAGAGCCTCTTCCACTCAGAGTTCATCCCGGCCACCCTCCGTGCGGTGCGCATTCAGGAGCTTCTTTAGCTACGGTAGTGCAGCTTGATGGTCGCCCAGTACGCGGCGAGGTTCACTGATCTTTCTCGCTACTCGACCGACATGGTACGGGACCCTTTCTTCCGGGCCCGGACCTTCGAGCAGGGATTGAGACACGAGATCAGGGCATCGCTGATCTCCCTCAGCATCCCGACCTAGGCAGTAGTGCTAGAGCGAGCCCTTCTGATCGAGAGATTTTTGGCCGAGTCCACAGTGAGACCCACCGTAGGGCGGCAGATAGCAAAGTCTTCGGCAGCAGGTAGCCGACAGATGACTCATGGTTCCACGTAGACCAGACCCTCTTGTAGACGACCTTAGGACACTGGCTCAGCAGTGCGGGGCAGACAGCGCAGAGCCAGTCTTCTGAGAGGCAGGCAGTGCTACGGGTGCGGCGGGCAGGGCCACATGGCTCGTGACTGCCTGACCCGCTGTACCGAGGAGCAGCAGACGGTGGAGGGGCCCCCCTGGCAGAGGCAGAGGGTCGACCGTGGCGGTCCGAAGGGAGGAGGCGGACGAGGCAGAGGAGCTGGCCGAGTAGCAGGTGGTGGGCGACGCTTTGAGGCTCTGCCACCACCACCACCAGGAGGTCCGTCCCGACCACAGGGAGCTGGCGGGCATAGACAGGCACAGCTCCAGGCAGCAGAGGCCTACGACCACGGTGCGCCAGAGATGATTTGAGGTATGATCTGTGTCTATTCCACCCTTGATGCAGTTCTTATAGACACAGGATCGAGTCACTCTTTCATAGCCGCTGCCCTTGTTCGGAGCTCAGATATTTCGACAGAGCCGTTGGCTCGATCCTCACGGCTAGAGACCCCTACGGGAGCAGACTCGACGATTACGCACTGGTGCCGGCATTTTGAGCTTACTCTAGGAGGTGAGAGCTTCGGCTGGGATCTTCTTGTAGTGGCTTGGAGGCCTTACGACGTCATCTTGGGCATGGATTGGTTATCTGCGGTCCATGCACAGATTAACTGCATTAGGCACAAGGTGCGATGTGTGCGCACCGACGGGAGCAGGTTCACCTTCACCGGTGAGAAGGGAGCCTTTGCATCACAGGATGGACTCCCGCAGAGGAGAGGACAACCCATCACTCATCAGTTGGCTAGCCTCATCCTTGGAGCAGTGGACGTGCAGAGTCCTAGTTTTCCTCCAGTGGTGGATCAGTATGCGGACGTCTTCCCCGACGACGTTCCAGGGCTAACTCCTCGCAGAGAGGTAGACTTTTATATTGACCTATACCCCGGGACAGCCCCGATATCCACTCCCTCATATCGGATGGCCCCCGCTGAGCTTTGAGAGCTGCAGGTACAGTTGGAGGACTTGCAGGGCAAGGGGTTCATCCGACCCAGCGTTTCACCCTGGGCTTCGCCGATTTTGTTCGCCAAGAAGGCGGACGGGAGCTTGCGACTGGGTGTCGACTATCGTCGCCTGAACCAGGTGACAGTGAGGAACAAGTATCCGCTACCCAGGATTGATGACTCTTTGTTTAGCTCAAGGGAGCACGGTGGTTCTCGAAGATAGACCTCAGGTCAGGATATCATCAACTTAGAGTTCGAGAGGAGGACGTGCAGAAGACGGCCTTCAGGTGTCGGTATGGCCACTATGAGTTCTTGGTTATGCCATTCGTCAAAACCAATGCTCCAGCAGTGTTCATGAGCCTCATGAACAGGATATTTCAGCCATACCTCGATCGATTTGTTGTGGTCTTCATCGACGACATTTTGGTGTACTCGACCACCGAGGAGGAGCACGCCTACCACTTGCGGGGTGTACTAGACACACTCCGAGAGCATCAGCTTTATGGAAAGCTATCGAAGTGCCAGTTCTTTTTACGTGAGGTCCACTTCTTGGGGCACGTCATTTCTGAGGCGGGAGTTGATGTGGATCCCACGAAGATCGAAGCAGTGCTAGCTTGGGAGCCACCCAGGAGCGTGACGGAGGTGCGGAGTTTCTTGGGTCTAACTGGATACTATCGGAGATTCGTGCCGGACTTCTCCAGAGTTGCAGCGCCACTCTCAGCATTGACGAAGAATGGGAAACCCTTCATGTGGTTAGAAAGATGTCAGCAGAGCTTCCAGGTGTTGAGGTAGAGATTGACCAGCGCACCTATCTTGAGGTTGCCTGAGGAGGGAGTTGGTTATGTAGTCTACTGCGATGCATCAGGGATCGGACTCGGGTGTGTCCTGATGTAGGAGTGGGCCATGATTGCCTATGGATCACGTCAGTTGAGGCCGCATGAGTAGAACTACGCTACCCATGACCTGTAGTTAGCATCAGTGGTCTTCGCTCTGAATACATGGTGGCACTATTTGATGGGCGAGCGCTTTACATTCTTTTCTGACCACCAGAGTCTCGGGTACATCTTCTCTCAGAAGGACCTAAACTTGAGACAACGGCGATGGCTCGAGTTCCTCCAAGACTATGACTTTGAGATAGTCTATACTCCTGGGAAGGGGAACGTAGTAGCCGATGCCCTCAACAGGAGGACGGGCATTCAACTACTTGAGGAGGCGACAGAGCAGCTAGCCGCCTTGCAGATATCCTTCATGGATAGAGATGGAGCAGCCTTCCTTCAGTCTCTCATAGTCACCCCTCCACTACTGCAGTAGGTCAGAGAGGCATAACGTGAGGATGCTGACTATGAGACACGGTGTGCACAGATATCCTCGGGACAGGAACCTGATGGTTTATCCCTTGGAGCAGAGCACGACGTCCTTTTCAGAGGACATACCTTGGTACCAGTTGCTTTACGAGAGGAGGTGCTGAGAGAGTTTCACACTTCTCCTTTGGTGGTACATCCTGGAGTGGCGAAGATGTACCAGGATCTCAGATGACATCACTGGTGGCCGGGCATGAAGAAGGTTGTGGCAGAGTTCGTTTCACGGTGTCTCACCTGCCAGCAGGTGAAGGCAGAGCACCAGGTACCAGTAGGTTTGGTACAACCCTTGGAGGTCCCGGAGTGGAAGTGGGACGGGATATCTATGGACTTCGTGATTGGGATTCCACGCACTTCCAGAGGTCACGACTCCATTTGGGTGATTGTTGACCGAATCACCAAGTCGTCACACTTCTTACTCATCCGAGAGCAGGGCTCAGTGGAGAGCTTGGGGCGTCTCTACGTTCAGGAGATTGTACGGCTTCACGGTGTGACATCGACTATCATCTCCGATCGGGACGCTCATTATACTTCCCGGCTTTGGAAGGGGTTGCAGGAGGCGTTTGGGATGTGGCTACGTCTGAGCACCGCCTTTCACCCTCAGACGGAGAGGACCATTCAGACTCTTGAGGACATGCTCCGCGCATGTGTCCTCGACTTTGGTCACAGCTGGGAGGACCACCTACCCTTGGTGGAGTTCGCGTACAACAATATCTACCACTCCACCATCGGGATGGCACCATACGAGGCGTTGTACGGCAGACCTTGCAGATCTCCTTTGTGCTGGACAGACCCTGGGGAGTCAGTACTTGTGGGACCAGAGATGGTCCGGGCTACGACATAGAAGGTCCAGGTCATCCAGGAGCGGATGAGGACAGCTCAGAGAAAACAGAAGTCATATGCTGACAGGAGGCGGAGGCCACTAGAGTTCGAGGAGGTCGACCACGTCTTCTTGTGGGTCTAACCTCGACGTGGTTTATGGAGATTTGGCCGAGGCGGAAAGTTGTCTCTACGCTTCATCAGACCTTTCCAGGTCCTCAGCAGGATTGGCGAGGTGGCTTATCGCCTGGCTCTGCAACCTCAGTTGCACCGGGTGCACGACGTCTTCCACGTATCTCAGCTAAGGAGATACGTGCATGACCCGACACAAATCATTGACTATGGGGAGCTAGACGTGGATGATGGGGCGACTTTTGCGAAGGTCCCAGTGGAGATAGAGGATCGACAGGAGCGGGTCCTACGTGGGCGATCGATTCCTCTTGTGCGCATCAGATGGCAGCACGGGAACCTCCAGGAGAGCACATGGGTGCTGGAGGCTCAGATGTGTGCTCAGTACCCACATTTGTTTCCCTAGTTTTTGATGTATCTTTACGGGGACGTAAAGCCCTAAGGTGGGAGTAATATAAAGACCCGTAAATTTCAAGGAAATTCTTTTCTTAATTTTCTTTGGAATTTTACAAGAGCGCAGTTTCTAACGGCACCTGATTCCAAGGCCCGGTGTGCTCGGAATCATTTTCCGAAGTTTGGATCAGGTACGTTTAGTGAACGAACGAGAGGGTTTTTCTAACTTTTGAACCGGTGCCTGGAATCGAATTCTGAGGGCACCGATGAAATCGAAGCGCCGGTATTTGCTTATAAAAACCTCTTCCAGAGTTGCGTTTTCTCGGGTGTGGTTTTTAATTTTTGGGCTTAAAGTTAAGAAATAAAATAATTTTATGACAACTTTATTTTATTTCACTTAAGCCACTTGAAAGCCACTTAAAGACACTTAAAAGCGGCTTAAACTGAGTTGTAGCATATAGGGTACTATCCATAAATATACTACCCTCTTGGTAGGATATTTGTGAGGTGGGGCCCACACGAGCCCCGCCGTTTCTTTCCGCTAAGTAACGCACCCGCGAAAACCCGTCATTATGAAAGTCAACTGACGCGTTTTCTTAAATTCGTAACGCACCATTTAATTGGGCGGTTTATTTCGTGAATTAAATGGGTGGTTTCTTTCATTGAATTAATTCTACGAATTAATGGGTCGTTACTTACCTCTTTTTCGTTCGTTGGCGTAATAATAAAATTAGACCAACATGACATTTGGAGGATTACTCGTTGAGAGGTTTTGTCAGAGTTCTTGAGCCTTCATCCTCCTTCGCGAAGAACGCAAAGAACGCGAAAAAAGAGAAGAACGCGAAGAACGCCGGCCCCCGATGAAGAACGCCGAACCCGCGGAAATCGACGACGCAACGCCGTGTGCCGCGACGCCGACATTTCCTCTCCCGTGATGTTCTTCGGCGACGTTCCTTAATCCACAACAAGAACCTTCTATCATCCATTGAGGTGAGGGTTTCATATTTATTTTAATTTTTCCTTTGTGGTTTTTATCTCAAGAAAGATTTAATTATTATTAATTAAATCTTTATGTTCTTGAACCTCGGAGTTCGTCGACGCGACCCCCTTCCGCGACGACGAGATGCCGGAGACCGCGATGACGCGACGATCCTCAATCCGCGAAGAACCCGCGGCGACGACTTGACGAGGTAGGGATTTTTATTTTGGAAATGCCCTTATTCCGGTAAACGTTTCTTTAAATTAAAGAACCGGTTGCAAATGAACAATTTTAATTTGTTAAAATTGTTGTTTCATGTGTTGGATTATTTCTACTGTTGTTTTTATCTAACGCGGAGGGTGCGGGCCAAACGAACACGGCCCGACAACCCTCCTCCGTTCTTCGTGGTTGTGCGGATTAGGTGGGAGGCGGAAAATAGTGACGCAAGGGAAGTTTGTTGATTCCGCAGTGAAGAACGGAACCCGGGAGGAGCACCAGCGCAGATGGGAAGGATATCGGACCACCGGGGACACTCCGGTGGCCCGCGGAAGATTCCGGCAGCGCGGGTCGCTGGCGCGGCAGCACCGGCAGCCAGAGGCGGCGGCAGAAGCCGCGTCCGCGGTTCTCCAGCGCGGCCCACGCAGGGCCGAGGCATCTCCAGGCCGCGGGGGGCAGCGCCCCGCGGCGCACGACCGTTCGGCCGCTCGGCCGAACCGAGCCAGGTCGGTCCGACCGGCCTGGCCGCACCCTGGCCGGACTGGGTCAGGTCGACCCGGTTCGGCCGACCGAGGGGGGGTCGGGCCGGGTCGGCCCGGGCCCGGACCCCCCGTCTTCGGACCATTTTCGGTCAAATGCATGTAACTTGAGCTATGGGCCTCCAAACGACAAGCCGTCAGTGGCAACGCGATCCTTGGATCAAGACGGTAGTTTCGGTATATCGCACTTAATGTTTCGGAATACTTTGAGTTCGGCTGGGTTAGTTCGTACACGAAACCAACCGGGCCCTCGGAGCGGAAACACTCATATCTTGAGCTACGGACGTCCGATCGATGTGTCGTCGACTTCGCTAAATTCCTCTAAGTGAGACAGATCTTTTGGCATACTCCACCCGAGGTTTGGATGCAGGTGGAGTACGGTCGGGTTGGTTTTTCCATAAAAACCAACCGGGCCCCTAGGACAAAAAAGCCAATAACTCTCAGACCGGGCGTCCGATCGACGCGCCGTCTGCGACGTTGAGTTCCTGTTGGCGATATGGAACTTTTGGATACATCAACTTCGGACTTTGTGTCAGTTTATGTATCAGCCTCTCGGCTCGTGGAGCGGACCCTCCCGAACGAGCTTGCTGTGTGTGGGAACACTAGAGCTGGCTGCGACTGGTACTTCGACAGCGACGACTGTGCAAAGATCCTCAGTGGACTCCGACGACGACGGTGCAGAGATCCTTAGTGGACTGCGACGACGACTGTGCAGAGTTCCTCAGTGGACTACGACGACTACAACACTCAGCGATCCTTTGTGGATCAGTGCTACAGGTCCTGTGTGGGCCTTATCCTATGTGGGTCCGATCCTGTGTGGGTCAGCGCTCAGCGGTTCTGTGTGAGCCAGCACCTACAGGTCCTGTGTGGGCCCGATCCTGTGTGGGTCATTGCGGGGGTTAGTTACCTATCGATCCTTTGTGGGTCTGACGACTTAGATGGATCAGTGATCATCTTTATCGTCATCCAAAGAAGTATACCTGTTTGAGCTGAATCCTGTGTTACTCTCCTTTGTGGATTGTGTTCAGCAATCCTGTGTGGATTACTGTTTACTCCCCTTTGTGGATTGTGTTGTGCTATCCTGTGTGGGTATACGTTTGCTTTCCTGTGTGGACTGGGTTGTGCTTGGGATTGGACGTTGGAGCCGAACAAGAATTGATGACTTAGGTATATGTATGGGCATATACCTAAGCAGTGTAGGTTGTTACTTCATGATTGTATCTTTCCTTTGTGGATTATCCTTTTTGGATTTCGGGAGACCTTCGGGGATCTCGGGGTCCCTACTGAGTAGCTTATACTCACCCCTGCACGGGCTATGCCCGCACTTCGTTGTGTTGGTTGCAGATGACGGACAGCGCTGATCGTGGTGGAGGTGTGCGGAGCAGGACGGTACCTGGAGGTGGATCACTGGGCGGGACACACTCGGAACGGACGGCTGGACCGAGGAGCTGTGGAGGCTATCTGTACCCACCCTTCTGGTGGGACTTCCAGAGAACGGCTCGACGCTACGACTTTACTTTTCAGTTGATGTTCTTCCCCTTTCAGTTGTACTTTACAGTTGGGCTTGTATTTCCGGCCCCTTTTACTTTCAGCACAGCTTGTTACAGTTTTACTTATTGTTTACTTTTCCACTTGCTTACTCTGTGGTGCTTGTTTACTTTTCAAAGGCAATGCCTTCCCTTTTTTTGGGATTTACGCCTTGGTGCTAGTCTCCAGCCCCTGGCCTATGGAAGGCGGGCTTGGGGTAGTCACGACACGGGCCCCGAGGACGGGTCGTGACAATGTCTAAAAATAAAAGATATCTATTTACACAATTTGAACATCCTAATTCCAAAAATGTAATCCTTTTTTACAAATTCAAAACATAGAAGTGGAAGAAAATAATTTAAAATTAATTCCCGCTGTCAAAATAAAAAATGTGTTTTTAAGATATAATAACTATCAAAAGATTGATACTTGTTTATGATCGGTTTAATTTTGAAATTATGTCCAATGAACAAAATTGTATTAAATGGTAAAATTATATTCTAAATATACTTTAAAACCACTCAAATTCATAATTTGTCACTATTAATTATTTATATTAAAAAAGTTGTTTTTAATTAAAATTTAGTAATTTTCACTATTCATCAAAATATTAAAGTTATCCGAAAAGTACCAAAATTTCACCCTAGGATAATTTTGATATTACAAATCGAGAAATGAAGTCCGTTTTGAAAGATAAAATTTATAAAATTTCAAAAAGTAGGTATTACTATTTAAAATGGCTAGTTTGATTGGTTGTGGTGTGTGTTAGAACTCGATGTTGCATACAACACAGGCTATTGCATTATTCAAAGAGAAGCATACCGTAGAAGTTTGGGGTGTTACAATTATCATCTCTATCACTACCCATTAATTATTTTATGTTAATTAGTTATTAAGAATATATCACTTCTCTACAACGTTTTCTAGTTTTATTTCCCCCCTTGGGTGAAGGTTGGGCCCTTGGAGTAGAACTAATGGTTTTTAATAATGGTAAGGTGTTCATATTGTGATCATAATCACTTGAGGAATGAGTTGAATTTGATGGATCATTTTGAGTAATATTTGATGTTATGTTCTTATAGCTGTTGAATTGTTCTTGGTTTCATGAGTTAGATCATGTGATTGTGTGAGATTTGTCTCTTCTTTGATCAATTCAAAACCTTTTGGGATTCTAGCGGTATATAGAATAATGGTGGGTAGAATTGTCACATTATACTATTTCTTGGTCTCTCTGGGATTGGTCTATCTGTTTTTTTGTGGTTCCAATCTCATGTTTAGGATGTTTTGGGACCAAATTTTCAGTTTTGGGGTGTTCTTCTTATGTTTCAGGGTTTATGTGCCCAATATTGGGGTCACAAAGTGACCTAAGGAGGCTAAGTCTCTTTTTTGGTTTATTTTGAACTCCCAAAATTGGAGTTTCGTTGATATAGTGTGGTTTGATCCAAACTGTGTTGATCCTAGGGGAAAATGTGCAGGTCTTTGGGTGTCTTTGGCCAGGGGTGCACAACCTTAGCATAGTTAATAAAAACCATGTGGATGGTGTGCACATGGTTCTACAATTTTTGATATAACTATGTCACATAGTTGGCATAAGGGTTCTCAAATAATGTTTCGAAACAATGCAGGTGACAAGTGAGTATAGTAAGGGGTGAACGGTTGGAAAATAGTTTGGGAAATCATGTGGCCTAACCATATGTAGTGTCCATGTGTCTTGAAAATGTGAATAAAACCGTATAAACTCTTCTAAGTTCAACCCCAAACCACCATATTCTTTCCCACCTGGTTCATGAAGCTCCATGGGGACTCTTTTCATCTCCTTTATGTCTCCTATTCCCTTCCAAAAGTGGAATTAAGGGATTTCATCGAGTTTTGGGGTGATTTCTAATGTTATTCCTCTCATATCTTCCCCTATTATTTATTTCTTTATTTTCTAGTGAGTTCCTATTATTCCTTGGTCTCTTAGGTCTAGGGTTCATTTTTCGTTAGGATTTAATTGTGGGTTTTGTGTTGTTCTGGTTCCTCTTTGATGTTCTTATCTTGATGGACTTCTTTGAAGGTTGTTATGGGTTTTTGTTGTCGAAGAGATTGTGGTTGGAGGATGGTTTTTCATAAATTTGGTGTTAAAATTTAATAATATTTTATTTTATATCTTTAAAACATTATTTTTTAATAAATAGTAATATATATTATTTTTAGGATAATTATTTGATTTCAAACACGGAAATTTAGTTTTTTGTGGTGTAGGGAATTTTTCTATTAACTATCGCAGTATAAGTGTTTATCAAAAGGACCAGATGGACATTAAAAGTGATTTTTGGTTCTTGAAGCTTTTATTTGGATTGTTAATTTTTTTTTGTTTCTAAAATTAATTTATTTGTTTTTTGGATTTATAAATGATTTGTTTGATCCATTTTTTAAATGGATTGTCATTCAATGGTTTCTTGATTACTGTTTAGAACTCCTATAAAATGAGTTTCTTGAAAAATATCACTCTGATGCACATATTGTCATGTCTAATTTTAATGGAAATTAGTGGAAAATTGGATGAGACCTCCCTCATGTGTTGATGGTTGATGTAAATAGTGTAAATATCCTTTTTTGACCCTTAAGGTGATTCATTGTTGTGTGGTAGTGTAAAGATTGTGTTTGATATATGTATGTGTGTGTGGTTAGTTGTTATTTATGTCATGGATTACCATTATCTATAATTAAAATGGGAAACATTAATAGTTTTAGGTTTTTTTAAGAAAAGTTGCTTCACTATGTTCAGATTTAACTCTTGTTAGTGGACCTTCGTATGGACTTTTCTATTCCTTGGGATTGTGTCCCTCAGTTTCGCTAGGTAGGGGAAGACTGGGCTTATGGTTGGATTAATTTAATGGTTCTTGTAATTGAGGTACACAGTTCTTCCATGTATTCTTCTAGGTTAGGGTATTCCATTTGGTCCTCAATGGGTAATTTTTAGGTAAATCAATAGTATAAACAATAAATTTGGAAGGCTTATTAGAAAATTTGGGTTCATCTCGACATGTTTTATCAAAATTAACATTAAAATATTATTCTATCATACAAGTTTTATTATTAAACACAACATATAATTTTTTTTATGTTCAATAATTAAGGAAAATTCCTTCATCACTCTTGGGCATATATTTTTTAGGATTCTATTTTTTGGTAGGAATAATGAATTTGTTAATAGAAAATAAAAAGTAACTCACCAAAGGATAACTTCAATTCCCTACTCATATAGATTATACATTAAAAAATGTCATTTTACATCTCTATTAATAACATTAAAATATTTATTTATATATTAGTCCCAAAAATTTGTATTTAGGTAATATTTATTAAGTAGTGTTTGAGATATATATTCAAGGGTATTTTTTATTATTTCCTCCATTCTATGTTTTTAGAAGTTCTAAGAGTATAGAAGTTGTGGTTATACTTATGTTGGTATAATAATGTTTCGAAATCTTAATTTTAAAACTCGCAACCTTGATCAATTCTTACATTTTTAATTAATATTCCACTAATTTTCTCAGCAGAATTTCCATATTCTTAAAAAAATTTCCATGATTAAATTTTATGATCCAAGATATATACCCATCTAAATATTGAATAATCATAAAAAATAACATATGAATAATTCTTTACTACTAAAATAGAAACTCTATATGGTACATGAAATTCCACGTAAACCAACATTAGGGGTTGAGAGGTTTAATCCTATTTCTTTGGTTTGGATGAAAATTTTTGTTTCTTCCATTTTTGACAAGGAATTGACACATTATATTCTGGTAATTATAACTTTGATATATCCTTGAATAATTATTTTATAACTTATTTCTTATGTTATTATACATTTAATTTTTTTAGTATTCTATTCTGAAACAATTGTTTTTTACAAAAGGAATTTAAACAAGAAATATTTTATAAAAATATGGAATTTAAATCAATATAATAGAAATTTTTATTTTAAAAAGTTGTAAAAAAAGTTAAAATTAGAAGAAAAAATCTTATAGCCATTATTTTAAACCAAGACATGAAATTCATCTTTTTACAATTGATAAATGATAAATAGGTTTTAATTTAAACCATAAATAAATAATACTTTAGAAATAAGGATATATTTAGAATTATCTATTTGACCAAGGTCAATTATTTTTCATTTTTTATTGTCATAAAAAGTGACATGACCACCATCTAATTTTGTTATAATTTTTAACGATTGAGAAGTCTCCTATCATGTTCCTCAAACATCCACTATTAAGATACTGTATGTATTTACTATAGATTTTAAGGAATGTAACCAGTATTTAACAAGTCTATAAATTATTTAGGTATGCTAATCATTTTGAGTCTTCATATGTCGAGAAATAATGATTTTAGAATCCGCATTTGGTTTAATGAATTGATTAAACTAATATTAGAACATTTTCAAAAATATAGAAATAAAACTCTAGGTTCCGCACTGAGTTTTTCTATAACCATAGATTTTATTTAATTTTTTTCAGATGAGTAATTAATGAGTTTTTATTAAACTATCTTTGCTGGTCTGATTGACGTCCTAAACCACTTTTGTATTTCAGTGTTTTTTGATAACCTATTATTTTCTTTATATTTTTAGTACCATTTTTGAACCATTAAATATATTTCCTAAGTTTCTCATTAAATAATTTCAAATGATTATTTTACTCTTATATAATAACATTATTTTTTTCAACTTAAATATTAGATTTTAATTATATTGAAAAATAATGCCTTTTCATTTGAGTTTTTGATATATCTGTAATATCATTGATAGTGTCATAAATTATAGATAAGTATTCAAATAACTCTTGATTAGACATATTATAATCACTATGAAACACTATCTTAGAGAAGAAATATGTGGTAGGTATTACATGAGATATAGAATCCATAAAACACATATTTTATTTTTCATAAGAATTATTCCTTCTTATGTTTGAGTCACTAGAGCTATCTTTTGATTCACTCATGGTGGAATTAATTTCCTTATTAACATATTTTCCTTAAACATAATATTTTTTATCATATTTTATCATGGAATAATATTCCTTTATGTGTCCTTTTCTTTTTCAATTATAACATGTTACTTCACCTAATTGTTCATCCTTTTTCCAACGCCATTTCCAGCCATATTTTCCCCTTTAATTATATATCTTAAAGAATTTATTATTTATATATAATTTCACAATCCTTATGAAAAATTGTATTATATCTTCATCACTAAGTGTGTCAGCTTCACCTCAACTAGTGTTTTCAACTTTGATTAGTTTACTTCATTTTGATTGAGATTCTTAATAGGTAATTTAACAATTGGATTGAACATCATCTTCATTGATTTTTATTTGTTCCACACACATAATAAATTTTAAATTTACCTCACTAGTAGCATGCTAAATTAAAATGACTCTCTAATTGTGATATAAATTCCTCTCCATTAATCTGGTAGATATCTAATGATCCTCAACACTTGTGCATTATCATCTACAATCATTCCATGTGAATAGATTGTATTGATAATTTTATCAAGCCTAAGATAGATTTGAGAAATATATTTTTTATTAATCATATATAATATATTATTTATGATAATATATATATTTTAGAGTATTAATTTAATATTAGAGGTTCCTTTTTGAGACATGTAAATAATATGCCAAGTTTGATACATAGTATCACATGCATAAATTCTATTAAACTGAACTTCTACTAAATAAGAATAAAAATAATTCTAGGATTTATAGTTACAATAATATCTATCCTTATTAGTAACACTCAAGTCCAATCTAGAATATTTTTCTCCTTCATATTTATCATCTATACTAGTCCAAATGTTAAAACCCATACTCTCAAGATGTATTTTTATTTTTATTTTCAATTGAGAATAATACTAGACATTAATGTAAAGTGTTATATTAGTTAGAGTTCATTCAAGTATATATGTATTCATAACTAAGATATATTAAACTCAAGAAAATAGAGATCATGTTCTGAATACTTAATCAATTCCATGAAAAGAATATAGGGTATGTAACTATAAAATAATAAAAAAATATAACACAAAACACATATGATACCAAATTTTGGTTGGAGTGGAGTGTTAAGGGGGGGGGGGGGTTAAATTAATAATCCAATAACATTGAAAGTGATGCATATCCATATATGATAGAATTTAATCCTTTATCATGAACAATGCACTGAACATCTATTTTCATTATATATAAAAGAAATGTATGGTCTAATACATAGATTTTTATTTTGTGGCACACAAGTGGTGAATGTTGGGAAACCATTAATGTAACTAAAATATTTTTGAACATGAGTATAAATGGTTATTTTTAGTAATGTTTCAATATATTTGGATGAATGATAAGGTTGTTTGTGTGTTTTTTCATCAAGTGGTGTATATTAGAAATTTTATAGGCAGATTCTATATGGGAATATAATCCATCACTTTTAGTTATGATTAGTTTTATGAAAAATAAGGTTTATATTCATAAAAAATGTATACACTTGAAATAGATATAGGTAGGCCATGTATCATATGTTACTGTCACTATAATCCATAGATGGTCTATTTTGATATGACATGAGATGATTTATTCTAGCCCATGTGAAACTAGAGTTTCATAGGGAAGCCATATATTTGTGTTGATTGTGTCATTATCATAATCCATGATGATCCATTCATATTTGATTAGCAATGGATGCTTAATATATTTTAAAACATGAAGAAATTTTAGTGGAATGCATGGTTTATTCCATAATAGTTTGGGATCCCTATGATTGAATGATTAATCCTTCATCGTGCCATAAAATTGAAAAAACATGATCAATAGATAAGTTCTCTGACTTTTTTGAATATTCAATGATCTGAATATCACTCATTAATATCAATAATGGTTGAATTCAAATCCCATGAGTTTTGTGTCATTTTCTCTTATTTTTTAATAATCATAACAATTATTTTTAATTATTTGTTTTGGTATTTATTTTTTCTCTGGATTTACTTTATTGGTTTAAAAATACACAAGATTTATGAAAATTTGAGAGTTTAATGTCATTAATTTTTTAGTAAATTATTTCTAATTCTTATGATTTTATAAATTAAATAAAAAGGATATTGAATGTTAATGGTTTATGTATTAAACCCAGATATTTAATCCACTTTTATTATTCTTGATCTTGGATAGTGATCTAGATAATATTTTAATCCTTATATCATTTAATAATGGAGGACCAAAATTTAAGTTCATAGATATTGAAAAAAAAATTATTATAGTCTATGGTAGCATGATATGTAAAAATTTAAAATACTGATGTTGTTATGCTGGAAGGTGTGATATTAAACTACAATTAATGTAGAAACGAATCTAGTTTTGAGGTGAACAATAGAATTTTTAGAATACATGTTATAATAATGCATCAATTTATATATTAACATATATATCTAGTTAGTGTAGTACCACTTTTACCAATTCTATGTTCCATCCAAGAGAGATTTGTTTCTCTATCTATTATGCTTTAAAATTTTCAAAATACATTTTAAGACGATGATTTTTAGAGAAATTAGTTTTATTTTTCCTAATCTTCCCTTTTTGAGTTTTTAATTTGATTTGTTTTTTGAATTTTTTTATTTAATTGCTTTTTTTTTAAATTAGATGTATGCAATTTATAGTTATGTAATTTCAACAAAATGGTACTATATTTTTACGTCTTTCTACTTTGAACAAACTAAGATGAAGGTTTAGGTCATAAAACATTGATAAAAAGTGATAAGTCTTATTAAAATACGGATACAAGACCAACATGACATAAATTATATACCCTACACTAGTCCAGAAAACCATAGGATATATAATGTGATTTTTGTTTATGTTCATGCATACCCAAATCAATAACATAGATTCTATTTAAGGACATTTAACAATTACCAATGGTGGATCCTAAATTAAATTAAAAAATATGAATAAAATGAAAATGAGTTTGACTTTGTGATGTGATCTTGATTAACCTGAGATGAATCACAAATTGATGGAAGAATCCACGAGAGGGTGAAAGGCTATACTCATTGCACCTGGTTATACATATCAGACCAAAATCTAAAACCCATTGTATGGTTATAAAGAAGAAAAAAAACAGAGAAAAGTTTTTCTTGAAAAACATTATAAAAATATCTTCATATGAATAAATAATCAATATTTTATGTGGGAAACAATCACCATGAATTTATAATGGTTTTAGTGACTAAATGAGTGGTACTTTTCAATTATATTGTGAATTATATTAGAAACAAGTAATATAAATAAAGTTTGAGACCTTGGATAATTTTTTATTTCTTAAATATGGGAGTATTGAGTTATGTAAATAATATTTTGAAATATTTAAAATAACTATGATGTGATAATAATGTTGGTCATAGGGAAACTACTCACAATGTTTGAATAATTTTCACATTATTAAAGCATTGGATATATATAACGAGGATGATTGATGAACATTATTGAATGAAGTGTTCCAAAATAATATTATCATTGGAATATGGAATGAGGAAAACATTTATCTATGAATGATTTATTCCCTTGGATATGTATCTGTCATTTATCTAATAGCTCTATTTACTATCACATTGTCAAATGGTGTCAATTTGATTATATATTCTCATAACTAATATCTATGGTAAGTTTATGGTGATTAAAATATATAATATATGATTTTTTATATAGAAGTGAAGTGTTAGAAGATGATTAAACAAATATTTATTTATGATAATAAAAAATATTAACATGATTTTTTGGTATTATACTTCTATCCCCATGACCCATGTAATCCAAATAATGGTCACCTCGACATCAAATGAGGGTTGGGTGAATGTAGCAAACTGGATGGATCCCAGAAATATCACTATGATTCTATATATGGGAAACCATATTGATGTTCATGAAGTTGATGATCTGGTTCATGGTCAAGGGGAATGTAATATATTGACAGAAAAAAGAGAAGGTTTAGATCAGGAAGAGATTGGCAGCCAATACCCTATACCGGAGAAGGATTACACTGAAGAGGCAGAGGTTGGTTATGATGTTTTCAATCAATTATCAGTGGGAAATGTAGATGTAATGAATGGTATATGACTTCATAGCCTAAGGATAAATAATGTTCAAAAGGGAATCTAAGACTCAGGGAGATGCCTTTTGCATATGAGGAAGAAAACTAAAGGGTGTAAGGTCTACTCTCACTTTCTTAAACCAATGGAGACAGGGTCTTCTAAAAAAGCAGAGTCCAATAATTTTCTTGAATGCGAAGACCATGTGAATGAACATGTTTATAAGAATAGTATTAATATTCAGGGTGAAATTCAATTTTCCAAGTGTTGTGTTTCTATGGAATTCAATAACATTGGTTACAATATAGATACTCCATATTAGAAGTAGGGAGGCTTGGTAGTTTTGGAAAAAATTAATAGTGCTGTCAAACTAGAAATTCCTTTATTTTGTAACATCATCTTAGTGTCTCAGTGATCTGTTAATGCTGAATATTTGAAGGTAATGAATGAAAATGTGGAGGACAAAAAATAAAAATGTTTCAATCTCATTATATACTCTAAGGAATAAATACTAGAACAAGTTATCAAGATTAATTTTCTATAGGAGGATGATAATTGGTTGTATGATAGAATTATTGTTTTTCATTAGAATGAGGACTGAAGAGTGTTAATTAAAAATCAATATCAGATTTTTGGGATGAGTCTTCAGTGAAAGGAAGAATAATTTGGAGGAACAAATTTAGATATTGAACAAGATGTCCTATCATTTTTAAGATATTATCAATGATGATATAGCTATGATGGTAGTGGCACTTTAATGGGGGTTATATAGGGTGAATTATTATAATATTCTAAAATTCATTTTAAATGATTTTATTATTATTTTTTATTTTTATGAACTTTTGTTATATACTTGTTAGGTCTCCCTCTTTTTACAAAAAAGTGCATTTTGAAGCAAAATTTAATTTTTAGTCAACATTACTATGTATCCTATAGATATTGGAATCATTCCATATATAGTTTTAAAGAAATAGTAATCCACATGATAGTGTCAGGATAGTAGACATAACCTAAATTGAATTAGCTTATAAAAATACCAATGTAGTATTAATGATGGGTAAATGAATTAACTAGTAATTTTATTGATGGTGAAATTATTGGATACAAGGAAAGAACTACATATCCCATGATAATTGGATTCAACATTCATAATTTTTTTTAAAATAAGAATACAAATCTTTGTGTTAGGCTAATGAGAAGAATAACATATTTCTTGGAATATCTAGTTTTGATGGTAAGGATTATTAGAGGAATATGAATATATATAACAAATATATAATAGATAATGGTATGGAATTAAGAGGTTCCTTAGTGAGTAAACATGAGGATATAATATAATATGGATAATTGAAGTACCACATGGTATAATTGAATAAGGAATTGAATTGTAATTAAATTTTTGTTTGATCTCTTGGTAGGATTATGTTTCACTACATTTACTATGATACCAGAAATAAACCACAAGTTATTATGGAATACAATATAGTTACATCATAAAATAAAAATATTGGATGGAACTATATGTGAATTGAGAAACCCATATATTTCTATATAATTAAAGGTTAAAGGGGTGTAAATTTGTGGTCATTCCAAGGATATGATATCTATGAATCCCTATAAATCATGTGACAATAAGAATAAATCCACATGTAGTTCTATAAAGGGTTATTATTATCATATTTATGGTGGATCAAGACATTGTGAAGTGTAATATATCATGATTTTCATTAGTTCTATTGAAAATATAGACTTTTACGTAGATTGATCTATAATGTAAGGAATATTCGACTATTTTAGATCACGTAGACCTGACTATAAGTCATTATAATTAAAATTATGTGTAAATGAAATCACACTCTATATTTTATCATTATATAGTATGGAACATGTACCATATAGTAAAAAATAAAATTCTAAGGAACTTATATCGAGTAGTTTAGAGTATTATAATATGTACTAAGTAAAATGATTTAAATTCAAGTTATGTTGTTCCTTAGATACTTCATGTGGGTAAGATGAACAATAAAACATCTTTCCATATTCATTAGTGAATATTATCATTTTGACTCTAGCTTGTTTATAAGCTATAGACCATCTAACTTGGTGTCTAGTTTCATATTATTTTTTCATGGGAATCATTGGTGTCTTCATAGCTAACACAAATTTACCTTTAATTACTGATTGATAGAATGCCATCTGGTTGAAAACTTGGGCTACCCTATTTTGGTGAACCTAAAGCTTATAAAATCATGTCAACCTCCTTTAATTGAGTTTCTATAAGTTATTTAGTGAAACAAAATAATTCTTATCCTCAACTAACTAGTTATAATTAAAAACTTGGATCAATGGATGTTGGATATCAATAGACAACAAAACCTCAATTCTGTACACCAGGGACTATGTAATTTCATGGGAAGGCTTTTGCATGGAGGACTAGGAAGCCCATAATGAGGCCATGTAACTCTAAAAACATTAAAAATCTTCTATAGTGTATTTGATACAGGTTTCCTAAAACCTACAACATATCTATTAGATAGTTTATGGTAATAGGAAGTGTGATTTCATGAGATTCTATGATTTCAAAATTATTTTCTCAAATAATTGAAGTTGAAATTATTTTCATTGACTATGAGGATTTTATTGGGAACATTGAATATATATATGATGATAGATTTCATGAATGTTTTTTCAAATTTCATCACAATGCCCTTTAGTGGAAATCGATCAGGTCATTTGAAAAATAAATCAATGGAGCTAAAAATAAATTTAATCTTATGAGGAATTGCAGGTGGATATGACCCCAGATATTCATCCCTAAACGAAAAATATAAATTATAGTCTTCTATCTAGGAGAAAATCAGGTGGGTGTTGAATGAAATTATCATTAATATATAATTAATGGAATTTCATTGTTAATTTTTTGGACACATGAATCATTATGGGAAAAAAGAATCCAAATTAATTAATTTCATAGGAGTGATTGTTTTTTATTTGATGAGAAAAACATGATTGTGCAAGAACCTATCCTATAAATT
Organism: Viscum album; assembly: GCA_963277665.1. NCBI lineage: Eukaryota > Viridiplantae > Streptophyta > Magnoliopsida > Santalales > Viscaceae > Viscum > Viscum album. The sequence goes on along the minus strand of OY728143.1, from coordinate 45,914,634 downwards.
TGAAGTTCCCTCTTAATTTAATACAAATGCGGATAAATTAATCAAATAATTGAATATAAATCATTTTAATATAATTTGGACAATAAAAAATCATGACGGTCATTATTCACCATTGAATTTGTTCAATTTTTACTTGTTAATATGATGATATCCCTTAATGATGAAATCCTATATTCGGGAACCTCTAAGTGACTATGAGTTTCTCTTGTGGGTATAATGTGCCTGTCAATGGTAGCGAGAAGAATCTTATGCACTTCCTTTTCCCACATATTTATAAATGGTAGAATTATTATATGATTTTCTAGTTAGAAAACTATTCCATAATTATACAGGTTATAAAAAAGAGTGGAATGTTTGATTAATCCATCTACATGTTTTTTATATGATCTTGGAATGAAAGAAATAGTTATCTATATGGTAAATTATTCCAGTATATACTTTTTTAGTTATTTAGGGGGATAAAATCCTACATTTTAATTTCCATAACCTACCCCACTAAAAATCTTTTCTGGTTAGTTGTTGAATCATCCATGACCCACAAATCCCACCTCTAAGAGGCCACAAGTCCAAATATAGAACTGAGTGTATTTACCACTAAAATGAGAGTGATTTCCCCTATGAATTCTTAGTATAAGTGATGGGAACAACCATTCATCTCAATAAAAAATAATTGAAGAGGTAAAATTTCTAATCCCAAAAGAATTACTAGAATATAATAAAATCAAATTAAAATGAGTACAATTCTAGGAAAACAATCATAACTCTACCCAAAAATCCCAAATGAAAACATCCCCAAATATACATTAAGGTGACTTAGAAAACAACATAGGAACACTGTAGAGTGATTATAAATTAAGAGAAACATATAGGATAATATTAGTAAACAAACCAATTATATCTAAAAATTCCACTTTAAAATGCAAGTATCCAAATAGTATATCAATTTAAGAGGTATCGATGTTTAATAAATTGTATTTGATATATAATAAATTATTATTCTGTACAATTTTTCCAAAATAAATTCACAAGAATCTTCTTTTTTTCAAAAATTAATATAATTTTAAAATAACTATAATAAAATAATTTAAATATTTAATAAATATTTGATACATAAGAATATGAAAATATTTATTAAATGTTATCAATCTAAAAAACCAATGCACCTAAATAATTGTTAGATAAGTGAATGTTAATAAATGGACCCTTAAATTTAATACCTATTAAGAAAATTTGAGTGTTAATAATTTAAAATAAAAATTTGATGAATAAAGAGATAAATACAAGAAAAGGGAAGGTAAACTAGGTCCTTAACATTAAATACCACTAAAAAAATTCCCTTCCTCGTGAATCCAAAAAAATATGGAAAACAATTGAGAAGAGAAAGATTAATGGCCATAGTGAGATACCTATCAATTTGAAACCTACCCACTGAAGAAAAACACAATCATCAAATAAAATAGATTCCAAAATTATATAAATAAATTATAATCCATTGAAAATACTTAAATTTTTCAAATAAATACAATTTTATCATTTTTTAATAAAAACAAAAACTCTCTATAAAATATTAAATTGGCACCTTTTAAAACTAATTAAGAATAAAATTAATTAATTTGAAAAAATCATCACTCAGCCAATTTTTAATATATGTTTTTAGTATTTTATTTAAAATCACTTGAAATTTATTTATAATTTAGGGATTAGGGTTACTATTTTGTGACATAAAGACTCGCCCAATACTGAGAGAGACACCCATCCTTACATTATTAATATTCATAATTCCATAATGCGAAACAATGAGAATAAAATAATGTACATCCTTCAAGAAAAGTTTTATAACTTATTTTGGGGTGGTGTTGTTGAACGCACACCATTTCCAAGATATTATGGAGAAAAATATTAAGGAAAGTATAACTTAAATAACACTAACATCATTGAGAATATAATGCAATAATATCATTGATGCAATTTAATTTTATGAATAAAAAGTACAACATTAATTTTCTTAATATTATATGGGATGGGTTTGGATGTTATTAAAAAATATAATAGTAGTTTTAGTATGAATAAATGTCAAAGAAATATGTACAATAACATAATTTATCAAATCATTAAATTTATAAGAAAAAATCTAATAAAATAAGTAATTATATGATATAACAGAAATAAATAAGGATAAAAAATATCAAACATAAGATGGAAATATTAAAACCATAACTAAATAGAAAATAATAGCTAACGTACAAGAAAATAACCACTAGAATTTAAATTAGTAATGGTAATAAAATAACCCACTAATAGTCTTTTATCTCTTCATCCTCAAAAAATTTCCCCATCAACCCACACCCTTCACCATCAATCACATAATATATTTTAAAATACCTCCATCTATATGAATAATAATTTTATAATTATTTATTTTATAAATTATTAATTTGAAATGGTAAATAAATACCCATAGCAAGGAATAGAGAAATCATATCATTAATAAGGCATGACAATATTTAATCCCCAAGATAGTAATGAAACATATTATATTTAACTATCATTAGATATAATTTTCATGGTAGATGAACATAGAATATTTATGTTTATTCTTTCAAAATTATTAAATTCATAGATCATAACACTTGCACCAAATTAATTAATTCATTGATATATTTACATTAATTATACTAAATAAAAACATGGATATATAAATGATATGGAATATTATAACATTTATAATAATTGGAATTCATCTTTCTCAGCCAGTAATATTAAAAATTAAATATGTCAAATAAGTTAGCATGAAATTATAACAATTTATTATGTAATTTGATAAATTTGGACAATGTTTCTACAACCAGTTCATGTATATCACATTTCTTTTCTATTGAAAATTTATATTCTCTATGGATCACAATATTTAATTATGTCATACTTGTTAAGTAACAAGAATATATAATTAGTTCATGCTCTGTAAGAAAACGATCTAATACCCATAAAAAGACTTTAATTACATCAATTTTCTAAATTATGAATACTAATTAACACCAAAATAACATTTCAAATTTCAAAAAATTAAAATATAAAAAATTATATTGAATTTATGTGATTGATTAATAATTTTAACTAAATTTATAGCTCTTAACAATATTTATTTCAAAGGAATGATTGTAGATTTTTTATGGAGATAACCATCATTAAAAATAATTTATTAATAATGGAAACATATTTGCATTATACTAGTAAATAAAACCTTTATTTCATGTAATTCCATTATACCTTTGTTAATTATCATTATTTTAATATTCATATTTTAAAAAGAAACAAGGCATGGAATGAAAGTCACATATTTTATATTGTCTTCAATTTTAAGAAGGTGTATTTTATCTATAATGAGTTAATTTATTAAAAAATATTTTAACATAACTATAATCAATATTGTATATCAATAATTATTCAAACATAAATAAACATATATTACATAATTAAAAATCAAAATTATAGCTTGAATGCAATCTATGATAATAATGCACCAAACCTTCGTACTTTTTCTAATTTGTAATTAGTTTATTTCTCACCAAAATAATATTAGTTGGAAATTATTATCTTTAAATTAGTTACAAGGGGTCATGATACCTAGACCCTAAATGGGTCCCATAACCTTAAGAGTTTTGGGATCACTCAGAGTGTTCCAAATAAAAATTTAGCCAGTCCAATTGCTTCCTCACTAGTGAGGTTAAATAATTTATTTCCCCACCAACCCCATGCAAGACTCACATATTAGAAAATATTATCTAAATCCCATCCCTCAAAAATAATCTTTGGTAACACATTTTCATAATACAATCCCACAAAAAATCCTTCGGGGTGGGCAGTACAGTCAAACATGCCTCCCTATGTCCTTCCTCTAATTGGCTACATGTTATAAAATAAAATAATGGTATATATTTATCAAATGGGTAGAATTATCCTCATAAGTATCATAGAAAAATAAATAAAACCACAAAATAAATCCTTATAAATAAACTAAAGGGTTAACAATTATCATTTCCAAAAAAAATTGCAATATAATGATATACAATACAAATGAGGATCATACAAAAAATACATACAAAACACTACCAAAAAAACCTTAACAATAGTATCCCTAAATATCTAAAGAGCTGATATTTAATACTTCATAGAAATTTTATAGAGGTGAGAGAAGATAAGATTAATTTTTTGGATCATATTTCAAAACAAAACAATTATATCTAAAAATTCAACTTTACATCCAAATATTTTTTTTTGAATTTTGAAATAGACACTTTAAGATTTAGTGGGGATCACATAGTCCAGAATTAAAAAACATAACCAAGAAGCCTAATTCCAAAATCTAAATATACAACTGATCTACAATTTCAAATTTAGAAAAGTCACCTTGATTCCATCATGTCCAATTACCTCAAGCAGTGAGATTCTTACCCATATCGTCAACCATGCCATCCCCATAAACATGCCTTTTACATCACCAACATGAAGAAAATCTGGTTGCTCACAACCTAGAGTAGGGCACCCACCCATTATCTAAGTCCACACCCACACCACTGGTTAGGATCCATCATAAACCATGTTGTGCCCAAGTGATTGCATTTTTTGTCAATAACCTATCAATGAGTGCCAACTGATGAAGTAAAGCTTGAAGAGTGATAAAGCTTGAAGAATGATGGTTGAAGAAGAATCATAAAATCAGATGATTGTAGAGCAGATATTAAGTTCAAATAACTTGTATCAAGAAGATACAATGTCACAACATTGTTAAAAGTCCATGAATTGTCTTCACAATGCATGAGGAGGTAAAGAAGTTCCATCCACTATCAATAAGTGTATGGGGAATGAAGAAGGGATCCATCCACAACCTCTAAGTGGATGAAGTGAAAAGATGAACCATCCACAGCTACTAAGGGGATGAAGTGGTTTGAATAAGACCATGCACTATCTCTTAGTGCATGAAGATTTGAAGATGATCCAACCTCATCTATGATTGGATCAAAGAAGAACATTGAAGATCATGCGATTTATGATTAATGGTTGATAATGATACTTTAGAGATTCTTGGGTATTCCATATCCTAATAGTAGAAGGAGAAGATATGTTAAAGAAGATATATGGAATTATAATAAAGACGAGGAGGTGAAGAAGAGTAGAATGGCTTGATGTAGACTTGTTCCTACTTGGTAATTTAACCAAGTATAAAAGGAGGAGCTTATGCAAAAAATGGGGCATGCCCACGAGATAGCTACCCAAGCTTCAACCCAAGGCACATGTGGGACTAGTTCACCACGCCCATTAGGAGGCCTAGGCAGAGCCAGCCCGCAGGAGGCCGGGCCATGTGTAAGCCCGAGCCACGCGGAGGTCAAGCCCACACAGCGTGGGCCCTAAAGCACACCCGGAGGAGCATAGTGGGTGCTAGAGCATGCCTGCAGGAGAACCGGTGCGGGGCAGCACCAGAGGGGGGAGAAGAGAATTCTGAACCAAGGATGGGAGGAGCTGGTTGTTAAACCGCGCAAAAACCGCGATGCGTTTCGATGTGGGATGGAATTTTTGAGATGCGGATCTAATCTTGGTCTTCCATCTGATCTCGTGTCCAATCTCATCCGCATGATTCATCTCGCCATGCAACGTTATAATCCTGGCCGTTCGAGATCATTAAAAGACGATCCAACTGTCGTGGGGTTATCTTCAACCTCCCGCTGGGTGAGGGTCACCCCGTGTTGCCTTCCGCGATCCAGAGCCTCCCAAGGAAGGGAGATGGAGCTCCCGACCACCTCCGATGAACATAAAGCCTCCATGATGATCTTTTTGACGAAACGAATACATGCATGCATTAAAAGTTCCTTACATGTAACGAAATGAAGAAATTTGAACAATGTCGAAGCAAATGGAGTTGTGAGTTAGTGTATTCGTGCATGGATAGAACATGAAGAATCCATGCATGCATTCAAAAAAAGAATAAAAAAACGCATGCACGTCAAGACCATGCGTCATGAAGAAACCCGTGCTGAACAGAGAAGAAAAAGGAAATAATCGAGATTCTAGCATCCCGTGTTCCAAATTTTGAAGCCAAAGATCTCGGGAATTCAAAAGACTGATATTCATGGATCTTGATTGCCCTCCTCACCTACAAAAGGAGAATCCAAAACCGAGAAGTGGCTGCTGATCTTTTGAGAAGAAGTCTTGCGTAGCTCCGTGCAATGCGAAGATAAAACTCTCGCACCCGAGCGAGACAGTAAAGGCTGGAGCCACCTGAGGCTCCGTGGGAACTGGTCGCACAACCCCAGCATGAAGGGAGGAGCATCGGGTCCTCTTTCGCGCTTCCTCTGCGCGGTAGAAAGAATCTGAGCCGCACATACCAGGGAACCTTATCTGCCCGCACACCTGCACGGCAGGAGGAAGCTATCGCACCACTTGTGTAGTAGAAGGTGTTGCTACAACTTGCACGCCCACTGCTCTCGCACCATGCGTGGCTATTTCATTCAAAGACTTGCGTGGCAGATGACAGGATTGTCCGCACACTTGCGCGCCCTCCTTTGAAGTTGGTTCGGGTGAAGTGAATCCCACACACCCCTTTTGAGTGGGTGTGCAAGCAAGGAAGGCCACATCCCATCTCTTGGGTTGTGAGGGTGTGTGCACAAGAGAAGAAGAAGGGAGTGGATTTATGTACATGGATGCATATTGAATAAAAGTGTTAGTGAGAAATACCGACAAGTTCTCCTGGATTTTGTTGAAGCTACTTGAAGAATTGAACAACACATTTGAAGAAGAGAAGTGGAGTTGTGAAGAAGAAGATGTTGTGGAGTTGGGGGTTTAACCAACTTGTAATTGGGGGGTATAAACAATTACTGTGTAAATATCTTCTGGTATAGTGAAGAATCCGTGTTGGGGAGTGTAACCAACATGAAAAGTTGTCGGTATTTGTACCTAACCTTGTAAATCTTTGTGTACTGTGCTTTCATTATCAATGCACCACCAAAAGAGTAGATCTAGGCCTTAACCAACCCCAGAGGTTGAATTGATCATTCAAAGGGAACAATTATTAAAAAGAAAAAGTTATCACTAATTCACCCCTCCCCTCTCAGTGATAACAACTGATCCAGGCATTTCAACTGGTATCAGAGGGAGGATGCCTCTGTTAGGATCTACTTCTGAGAAAATGGACAATGTGAATTCTGTTAATAGTAGGGGTGTTCCTACATTCTATGGAAAGAATTACCACAGCTGGAAGAATCAGATGTTACCCTACCTTATATCTCCTGGCCTTGAAGTTATAGATGCAACCTTATTTGGATTCCCTCCTCTTTATAATGAAGCTGCTATGACACTAGATGAGAAAAGAAATATGGATGTTGATGGTAGAGCTCAATATTCCATCCTTTTGTCACTCTCAGAAAAGGTATACACAAAAGTCATGGGACTCAAGAATGCTAAATAAATTTGGGACAAATTGGAAATCAGTTATGAAGGAAACATGAAAGTCAAGGAAGCCAAATTACAAATTTGGAGAAGCAAGTTTGAAGATATCAATATTGGAGAAGAAGAAAATATTGATGATTATTTTACAAGAGTCAATGAAATTGTCAGTAACATTGGGGGATTTGGAGAAAAGTTTTAGGACTCAACTATTGTAAAAAAACTAATGAGAAACTTTCCCGACAGGTTTGACCCCAAAGTCTCAGCATTAGAGGACATAGATGATCTCTCTCTTGATGAACTACACAACATTCTCATTGCATATGAAATGAGAAAGATCCAAATATTCAAGAAGAAGATCAAAGATGAGATGGCTTTCGAGGCCATGAGACAACTTAAGATAAGAGATGATGAAGTCTTAGAATCTAGGGAATCTGACAATGATGAAAAGGATGAAGACATCAAAAAAATTATTTCTCTTTTATCAGAAAGGTTTGGAAAATATAAATTCAAGGGAAAAGGGAAATTACCACCGAGGTGTTTCAATTGCAATAACATCAGACACTTTGTTATTAACTATCCCAAGAAAAGATTTATTGCTCCATAAGTTGAAGAAGAAAAATCACAAAAGAAGAAATGGAGTAGAACCCCAAGAGAAGGAAGAAAATTTGTTGCAGGAAAGAAAAATTTCATTCTAGGTGAAAGAAGAAGCTATGTGAGCAATGAAAAAGAATTAGACTCCACATCAGCTAGTCAATCAGAAGAAGAAACAAATTTTATGGCTCATGTGGAAAAAGGGTTTGACACCTAAATCAGTGAAGACGATGAAAGTGAATGAACATAGCTTGAACACATGTTGAAATATGAATTAGAGGCTTTCCTTGAGCAAAACAATAAACTCAAGAAAGAAAAGAAATAGTTACAAAAGGAAACCAAAAGGATGACTGAGGAGTTGGAAGAGTGTATGAAGAAAGAGACATTGTACATTGATGAAATCAAGAGACACAAACTAAAGACTAATGAGCTGGATAAGATAGAAAAAGATCTTGAAGAGAAACTTCACCTTAAAGAAGAAGAGAAATCAGTGACACAGTCCAAGTGAATTGAAGCACAAAATAGCTTGACAAAGATGAGATAAGACTTTAACAAGGCTGTTGAGGTAATGGTAGAATCATCTCATAATGGTGCTCAGGGACAAGTCAACTCACAACTAAGTAAATGTCAAAATACATCTATTATCTCTAACAATGCAGGTTTAAAGATGAAATTGAGTTAGAAAGGGAATATAAAAACTTGTAAAAAATCATCTTCAATGGAAGAAAGGAAATCCCCAGGAAGGGCTACTCAAATCTTGGACAAAAAATATGAACATGACTCTTATCAGTGGAGAAGGTCATGGTTTAGAGGCTACTACTGGTGTTGTGGTGTGTTTGGACACAAGGCCTATGAATGCTGGTATAACATGTATTTTCCAAGTATGAGGCAAGAGTCAAGATTAACACATCCTGACACCAAGAGTGTATTACATAAAGTAGAAAAACTTACAATTCAGAACAAATCTAACTGTTTGGGTGAACTTGTGGAAGATGTGACCAGCAAGGTCATAGAGCTGATAAATGTATAACTATCCTTCCTGAACAAAGAGTCAAATACATGAAAGTAAAAGGCATTCAGGAACCCAATGAAGAAATCACATGTTTTTCTGAAGTTTCTCTAAAATCCAGTAGTAAAACCAAGTCATGGATCCCTGATAGTGGATGCTCATCAAACATGACTGGTGATGCAAAAATTCTTAGCAACATAGAAAGTCATGAGGGAGGAACTGTAGTGTTTGGAAGTGATTGTTCTTTAAGAATCAAGGGAGTTGGAAAGGAAATGATTGTAACAACAAATCTAAAATCCAATGATGTGTTGTTTGTTGAAGGATTAAAGCACAACCTTCTGAGTGTAAGCCAATTATGTGATGATGGACATGAGGTGTTGTTCCAGAAGGATTCATGCATCATCATGAGCTCAAAGGATGGAAAAATCATCACTCAAGGAAGAAGAACCACTGGCAACCTATTCCAAATTGGTGAGTCCATCAATTCTTGTTACCTTAGTTCTAAGGATGAAAACAACCTCTGTCACAGAAGACTTGGCCATTTTGGTCAAAGTAGTATGAGTAAAATTTTAAAGTACAATATTGTATGAGATATGCCAAAATTAAAGATAGAAAGAGATGAAATTTTTGACACATATCATAAGGGAAAACCGACCCATAGTTCACACAAAGGAGTTGATATCATGTCTACTAGGCCTCTTGAACTCATCCATACAAACATATGTGGACCGATGAGACATAAGTCTACAAGAGGAGATATTTATTTTATAACCTTCATTGATGATTACACTCGGATGACCAATGTCATGTTCATGAAACACAAAACATAAGCAATCACAATGTTCAAAAATTTTAGGAGGCAGGCTGAGAAAGAACTAGGACTCTGTATCAAGAAAGTGAGATCAGACAATGGAAAAGAATACACTTGTGATGCTTTTGAAAGCTATCTGGTCAAGCATGGAATCAAGAATCAATACAGTACACCATATACTCCACAACAGAATGGAGTGGCTGAAAGAAATAATTGAAGAATAGTCAAAATGGGGAGGACTATGTTAGCTGAGCACAATATCTCTATGTTTTTCTGGAGAGAAGCGGTATGCATAGCTATACACATACAAAATAGATGTCTCCTAAGACCAGAAACACAAACGACAGCCTATGAAATGTGGTTTAACAGAAAACCCACTATTAAATACTTTAGAGTCTTTGGAAGTCCTTACATCATCAAGATTAAAAACATTAATGTGGGAAAGTTTGAAGAAAAAGCAGAAGAAGGAGTCTTCATGGGTTACCTACCTGATGGAAAAGGCTACAGATGCTGGAATAAGAGGTTGAACAAAATCATTGATGACAGTGATGTCAGAATAATTGAAAAAAACACCAAACCATACCCTATGGATAATGATGACTCAAAGAATGAAACAACCTTGGAACAGAAGAATGAAGAATTAACTGAGCCAACACCAACTACTGGTGAGATCAACTCTAAACACACCAGTGAAGAAGAGGAAGTTAATGAAAATGAAAGAAGGAGATACAACAAATTGAAGAAAAATGTTGACATAGAAAATGTCCTTGGTGACCTACAGTCCTCAGTAAAAACTAGAAGAAGATTGATATTGGAAGATCAGACTACACTGGTTTCTCAATTTGAACCTCACACAGTGGCTGAAGTAGTTGAACATGAAGAATGTATGCAAGCTATGCATGAGGAACTCAATTAAATATAAAATAATTCCACTTGGAATCTTGTGAGAAGGCGCAAACATAAAAATGTAATTGGGAAAAAGTGGGTTTTCAGGAACAAACTGAATGAAAAGTGAGAAGTTTCCAAAAATAAGGTCAGACTTGTATGAAAAGGGTATTTAAAAATGGAATGAATCGACTTTGAATAAACCTTTGCACCAGTTGCAAGACTGGAAACTATCAGAATGTTCTTAGCAGTTGCATCACACAAGCAGAACAAGGTATATCAGATGGATGTGAAATCTGCATTCCTAAATGGAGATCTTGAAGAAGAAGTGTATATAGAAAAACTAGAGGGATTCGTGCTGGAAAAATATGGTAGTATAGAATGCAGATTGAAAAAATCTTGGTATGGATTGAAGCTGGACCCTAGAGCCTGGTACTCCAAATTGGATGGTTGTCTCAAGAGCATGAATTTTGTCAAAGGAACAGTTGATAGAAATCTCTATGTCAGAGAAATGGACACTGGTACTCTCATAGTCATTATCTATGTGGATGATATTATTTTTTATGGTGACAAGGAAATATTATGTGAATAATTTGCTGAGAAGATGAAGAGAACCTTTGAAATGTCCATGCTTGGTCAAATGACATATTTTCTAGGATTTTAGGTGGAACAAAGGAAAAATTCCACATTTCTTTCACAAGAAAAGTATGCAAGGGAATTAGTGAAAAGGATCGGAATGGAGAGTGCAAAGGAAGTCACAACACCCATGTTTGTTGGAACCAAGCTATGCAAGGATGAATAAGGAAACAATGTTGATCTGAAAGAGTTGAGGAGAATTATTGGAAGTCTTCTTTATCTCACGACTTCAAGGCCAGATATAACATATGCAGTGACCTTGTGTTCCAGAATTCAAAGTGACCCAAAATAATCTCAATTATCAGTAGCTAAAATAATCTTGAGATATGTGAAAGGAACACTTAACTATGTACTATTATACAAACACAGTAAAAACATAAAGTTGTTGGGATTCACAGATGCTGATTGGGCAGGTGATTGTACTGATAGAAGATCCACATCTGGTGGAACCTTCTTTCTGGGAGATGGATGTGTTAGTTGGTACAACAAGAAATAGAATTATGTAACATTGAGCATAGCCGAAGCAGAGTATGTGGCAACTACACAAGCACGTACACAAATGATTTGGATCCAGGTGCAGCTAGCAGATTTGAGAATTAAAGCTGAAAAACAATTTAGGATCTTATGTGATAATAAAAGTGCAATTTTATTGTATATGAATCCTATACAACACTCTAGATCCAAGCACATTGATATAAAATATCATTTCATCAATTAAAGGGTCTCCAGTGGAGACATCAAGCTAGACTACATTTCTACTCAAGATCAGGTGGCAGATATTTTCACCAAAGCTATGGCTACATAAATATTTGTTGAGCTAAGGCTGAAACTTCATGTTCATCCTTCTCCTCTCACTTGAGGAAGAGAATAGACTCTCCTTATTCCATAAATTTATATGATTTTGTACTAACATGAAGGGAATTGAAGGAGATGAGTGCATCCCTTGAGGGGTATCATTGGTTGCTGAAGTTGTGGAGGGTCAATCGGGTATGAATTTTGGGAATGACTTCCCATTTATCCCTTTGAATTTTTTGGTCAATAAGGGGGAGAAATCATCATCACACACATTGTGACATTCTTCAAAGTGTGTTTAGGAGTATTTACAAACAAATACAAAGGGGGAGATTGTTGTGCCCAATTGATTGCATTTTTTGTCAATAACCTGTCAATGAGTGCCAACTAATGAAGTAGAGCTTGAAGAGTGATAAAGATTGAAGAATGATGGTTGAAGAAGAATCATAAAATCAGATGATTGTAGAGCTGATCTTATGTTCAAATAACTTGTATCAAGAATATACAGTGTCACAAAATTGTTAGAAGTTCATGAATTGTCTTCACAATGCATGAGGAGATAAATAAGTGCCATCTACTATCACTAAGTGGATAAGGAATGAAGAAGGGATCCATCCACAACCTCTAAGTGGATGAAGTGAAAAGATGAACCATCCACAACTACTAAGTGGATGAAGTGGTTTGAAGAAGACCATGCACTATCTCTTAGTGCATGAAGATTTGAAGATGATCCAACCTCATCTATGATTGGATCAAAGAAGAACATTGAAGATCAAGTGATTTATGAATAATGGTTGATGAAGATACTTGAGATATTCGTGGGTATTCTATCTCCTAATAGGAGAAGGATAAGATATGTTAGAGAAGATAGATGGGATTATAATGAAGAAGAGGAGGTGAAGAAGAGGATAATGGATTGATGTAAACTTGTTCCTACTTGGTAATTTAACCAAGTATACAAGGAGAAGCTTATGCAAAAAATGGGGCCTTCCCACGAGCTAGCTACCCAAGCTTCAACCCAAGGCACATGTGGGACTAGGTCACCAGGCCCATGAGGAGGCCTAGGCAGAGCCATCCCATAGGAGGCCGGGCTGTGTTTAAGCCCGAGCCACGTGGTGGTCAAGCTCTCGCAACGTGGGCGCTAAAGCGCATCCGGAGGAGCATAGTGGGCACTAGAGCGTGCCCGCAGGAGAACCGGTGCAGGGCGGCACCGGAGGGGGGAGAGGTGAATTCTGAACTGAGGATGGGAGGAGATGGTTGTTAAACCATGAAAAACCCGCAGCGCATTTCGATGTGGGACAGAATTTTTGATACGCAAATCTAATCTTGGTCATCCATCTGATCTCGCATCCGATCTCAGCCGCATGATTCATCTCACCGCACAACGTTATAATCATGGCCGTCTAAGATCATTAAACGCCGATCCAACGGCTGTGGGGTTGTCTTCGACCTCCCGCTGGCTGAGGGTCACCCTGCATTGCCTTCCGCAATGCAGAGCCTCCCAAGTAAGGGAGATGGAGGTCCCGACCACCTCCGATGAACATGAAGCCTCCATGATGATCGTTTTGACGAACCAAATACATGAATGCATTAAAAGTATCATGCATGCAATGAAATGAAGAAATTTGAACAAGGCCAAAGCAAACGGATTTGTGAGGTAGTGTATTGATGCATGGACATATCAGGAAGAAGCCATGCATGGGTTCAAAAAAAGAAGAAAAAAATGCATGCACGTGAAGACCGTGCGTCATGAAGAAACCCGCGCTGAACAGAGAGGAAAAAGGAAATAATCAGGATTATAGCATCCCATGTTCCAAATTTTGAAGCTGAAGATCTCGAGCATTCAAAAGCCCGATATTAATGGATCTTGATCGCTCTCCTCGCCTACAAAAGAAGAAGCCCAAAACAACAAGTGGCTGCTGATCTTTTGGGAAGAAGTACCACGTAGCTCCGTGCAACTCGAAGAGAAAACTCTTGCTCCCGAGCAAGACAGTAAAGGCCGGATCCACCCAAGGCTCCATGGGAACTGATCGCAAAACCCCTGCATGAAGGGAGGATAATTGGGTCACCCTGCGCGCTTCCTTTGTGCGGCAGAAGGAATTTGAGCCGCGCATACCTGCGCGCCTTCTCTGCCCGCACACCTGCGCGACAGGAGGAAGCTATCGCGCCACTTGCACAATAGAAGGTGTTTCTTCTACTTGCGTGACCGCTGCTCTTGCACCTTGGACAGATATTTCACTCAAATACTTGTGCGGTAGAAGACAAGAGTGGCCGCACACTTGCGCGCCCTCCTTTGAAGTGGGTTCGGGTGAAGTGAATCTGACACACACCTTGTGAGTGGGTGTGCAAGAAAGGAAGGCCACATCCCATCTCTTGGATTGTGAGGGTGTGTGCACAAGAGAATAAGAAGTGAGTGGATGTATGTACATGCATGCATATTGAATAAAAGTATTAGTGAGAAATATTGAAAAGTTCCCCTAGAGTTTATTGAAGCTACTTGAAGAATTGAACAACACATTTGAAGAAGAGAAGTGAAGATATGAAGAAGAAGATTCTGTGGAGTTAGGGGGTTTAACCAACTTGTAATTGGGGGGTATAACCAATTACTGTGTAAACATCTTCTGGCATAGTGAAGAATCCGTGCTGGGGAGTGTAACCAACATGGAAAGGATTAGGTCTTTGTACCGAACCTTGTAAATCTCTGTGTTCTGTGCTTTCATTATCACTGCACCACCAAAAGAGTAGATCTAGGCCTTAACCAGACACAAAGGTTGAATTGATCATTCAAATGAAACAATTCATAGAAAAAAAAAGTTATCACTGATTCACCCCTCCCCTCTCAGTGATCACAACTGATCCAGGCATTTCAAACCATAAAAATACTCATACAATACTAGCAGAACTGGTGAAATCAAAGATAAACCAAATAAAAATGACACCCTAATGGTATAATTAACTATTTACAAAACAAAAAATGCCACTTAAACATTGATAATATAATAAATAAATTAAAATAAATATATTTTATAATATATATATATATATATATGAATCATGAAATTATATTGTTTTCATTATAATTATAAATCTGATAATAAACATAATATAATTAATTCCAATATATATTTTATAAAAAACAAATTAAAAAGTAATCAAAATTTAACCATTGGAAACATTTTTTATATGTTAATTAATTTCCTTATAGAAATACCAATACTCAAGATATTTTAACAATTATGAATATATTTAATATATATACTGAATTTATAATAAACTATATCTAATATGTATAAAAATATTAATATTTAATATTTTTAACAAATCTATGTGGATGAAGATTTTTTCTAATGTCTAATATAATTTCACATTATATTTATTGAAATATTTTAAATTTTTTACATCTATTTGATATGTAATACAATGAATATAATTATTAAATGATATTCTTACAAGAACCCTAAACACATGATAAATTATAATTTGATGGCTCAATAAAATATTGGCCCTTACATCAATGTTGTATTCCCATAATATCATCATTATTAATAACTATAAACTTCTCTTGGTGTTTTGATAAGTGAACCGGATCTACAAAGAAATCTATATTCATATGACTTATCCTTTTTATCCAATATCATTGTTGAAATATCCCCCTAAAAAGAATAATGAATATGGATTGAGGGCCTTTGTAGAGGAAATGAAGATAATATCTTTTCCACCTTATTGAATATGGGGTCCTCTATCATATTTCAAGTAAAAAATATGGAAAACCCCTCATAATGTATTTCGTATGTTTGGGAAGATTAATGGACATAAAAAATGACCTTATTGACCATGTCCACATATATAGGGAGTTTTTCTAGAGTTTTTGTTTCTAATAAAATAATAAGAATTCATATCCATTTGTTCCCTTTTAATGGAAAAATAAAAATTTAAATTATTATACAATGATAGATAATTTTTCAAAAATTTCTAGTCAAAATGGGGTAGTTGAGGATATACATCAAAGAATCTCTCTAGGATACCAGGTAAAACTAATGATTATATAAGTAACACTTTAACTTTTTTACAATAAATATTATTGGTATATAGTTCCTATTTACTATGTTATATATACATTCATTTTCTAAGATCATTTTTCTAGGGTTATAAATAATATATTAATTTTCAAAACATGTTTAGGGTATACAGGTAGCGAGTTACTACTCTAATTCAACCATATACAAGATTAAAGACCTTCCTTTCCATGGATACAATAATTACTAGAGGTTTTGATTAATATTTCATCAATATATTTAAATCACATTTTAAATCACCAACCCATAGGTACATTACATATTTACTTATTAGATTTGGGATGTGTATGAATTTACTATTGTGGATTTAAATGAGACACATGTTATAGGGAATAATTCATTGATGGAATATCATTCCTTGGAGGGTTTGAATAATGGTTAGGTAATTTATTTCATTATCATCTTCTTAATTCACCACAATGCATCTACAATGAAAAAAATAAACTTAATTTCTTAGAAGTATTATATAACGAACATATTTATGGATTTGACTTTAGGACATATTGTCTATGTTTAGGAACCACAACCTCATGTTTATTAAATTGATCACAATATTGAAGGGACTTTTATACCATGTTATTCACATATCAATCCTCTATTTTCTTGAGAACCATCATAAAAATAAATATCCAAGAATATTGATAGTTCTTACTAGAATTTTTACCAAAAGAGAATTTGTTGATAGAAACAAATGACTTAGGTTGATTTGAAATATATTAACTCTTCACAAAAAAGAACTATCTAGATATTATTATATCTATAGAAACCATCTATAAGTAAAAGGGATTCAAAAAATTTTATTTAATTGATCAATAATAATGTGATTGAGACAAGAAAATTATTCTTTGGGAAGTTTTAGTTGAGGTCTTAGAAGTTGAGATACAACAACATTTATTCCTTTTCCTTCTTGATTGGAATGATGATAAATATCTATTTAAGATACTAAACCTGTAATATGAAATTGTACTAGATTAGCATCTCCATTTTTTCCCCAACTATAGAATTATGTAATGGGGGTATCCTTATTGTCACTTTTTTATATCCATAATGATTAAATACAAAACCATAGTGATTATGTAAAATTAATGTGTTTATGCAGGAATTTTTGGATATTCCCACACAAACATGTGCTGTTATTTCTTGAGTATAATTATGTAATTTTAATTCTAATCTAGGGTTATGGATTCATCAATTAATATAGTCCATGAATATTATTCAACACCCAACTTTACCTTCATGTGGTTTCAATGGATATTGAAACACCTCCCTTGAAATTATGTAGAGTGTCAATGAGATCATGTTCTATATGATTAGAAAAATTTATAGATGTAACCATTATATCATCTTTAGATTAAGGTACTAACAAAATATTCTCTCTGTATTGAGTATGGATATAGTAGGATAATGGTGATAACATGAATTCTTTAGAAATCACGTGAATGGTGGGCATAGAACCCAAGACATACTTCATATTCCAATAATGAATCTTCATACACTCATTGATTTTAGGTTATGTTTAATGTTATTCAATCAAGATAGAATTAATGTTGTTTTCCACCATCTATGGGTCATCTCTAATTGGGTGTGTTGGATGACTCTTTCCTATCATGTTGACCAGTTGTTAAATGGATACATATAATATTCTTGTGATGGAATATAAATTTTTATTAGGGTCGTTCCACAATGTTGGGAGCACCATGTGGTCACCTAGCTTGGTCCATGATTCCTAAATTACATAGACCATGAGTAGGATATTATTTGATAGTTTTTTCTAGGGATTAGTCAGAGATAATTCCAATAATTTTTGGGCATAAATATATGTAAATAAATCTAATTATTGATTATTTACTTCCCTTTTATATCACTAGGATTAAATAGAATGAGTATCAACAAAGTTAAAGGGTAATATTTCTCTCTGGGGTAGTCCCAAGTTCTCATTGGCTAAGAACCTTAGAAATTGGTGTTAGGTATATGGTATGATCACATGATCATGAAACCAGGTAATTCAAATCAAGTAATTAAATATAGTATCATAAATGAATACCTTTAATTTAATTCTCAACATGAGTCCCTCTATTTGTGCTTATAGATTTATTTTTCCATAGGTATTTTCTCACTCTTATCATACCACTAGATTCTAAACTTTATGATTTCCAAATTAGAATACTTGAATCCAGAAAACAACTGGGTTTATAAAGGAACAAGGCTAATATTCAAAACATTATATTATAGAACAAGATAAATAAATAAAAATAATTTATAAATGGAGAAAAATATAGAATCCAAATACATCCTTGAAACGTCATTCCATTTTCATTATCTATAAAATAGATGACAATATAAAGTTATGTAAGAAAATTCTTGAAATGGAATCAATCAATGCTAGCAACATAATGTTTGAACTCTTAGGGATTTTCTAAGGGCCCGAATATGATTTCTCTAAAATAATTTTACAAATGAATATAATATAGAATCATAAGTAACATAATAATGATGGAGAGATGTTTGAAAAAATCACATTTTATGGTAAAATTTTTATGGTCACCTACGATGAACTAAATCTCATGATTAAGTTATTATATTACTTAGATATTTCCGGGAAGACATCCCTAGAGTTTCAAGTGATAGAAACATTACAAAATAATGGATAAGAGTTTTATATCCCATGGGGATCTAAAAATATCTAGGTGAAGGCCATCCAACTAATTAGTCATGTAGTAAATTATTTTGGGTTAGTTGTGAAGGGATTTGGATTAGAATTGTACTCCAAATTTTAATACAATATGTCCATACACCTATTCCTTTCAGAATGTATTTTGTTATTTTTTGAATGAATCCAAATATTTGGATACACATTGAGTGTGTCTTCCCCTACATCTATAACTTCTTATATGGATGGAGGTGGGTAAATATTTTACATTTTATTCATTTTATTCTTTATTAAAGTAAGTAATTTGATAATTTGGTGATAATTTTATTGTTCTTAATCATCAGAATAGGGTTTTGTTGTGTGGGTTGATACCTTTCCTCCTCAAATCATGGGAATTGGATCCTTGATGGTTTGTACCAATTTGGGGACTCACTCTGGTTCCTATTCATTCTTTATAGTGTTTTATTATAGTTACATATTCTTTGGATACATATTAATTTTAAAAATTCCACTATTGGGGATATGAAGGGAATATGGGTCAAGAATTATTGAGATATCCATATATCAATAAGTTCATATATATATATATGACTCATATAATTTCATGTAATCCAAAAATCGAACCTATGCATAGTTTTTATCACTTCATACCTCACATAAATTTAATCATAAAAGGTAGTAACCACATGGTCTAGGAATTACATTTGATTACCAAATTCCAAATAGACCACATACACTTCTCTCAAGATTTGATCTCTAAATAAAAAGTTCTCCCAGAGTGTTTATTTTATCACCACATGGTTTGGTATGTAGTTAATACATTTTTCAATACCAATAACATTTGGATTTCTAGGGCCTAATAGGGAGTCATGTCTTTTAAGGTGGAATAAAACTCTCCAATAATTTACTCATGTTTATAGTATTGAACCATGTTCAATCAATATTGGATGTCACAATAGTAAGCCACAAATATTATATATTTCTGATTTGGTTTTAGGTGAATGTGTGTGTGTCACTGTTGTTGTTTCTTAGTATTGTTTATGGTGTTATGAGGAATCTGATTGGTTTGGGATAGAAATTAGACTTTTTTATGAATTTTATAATAATAGTGAATATCAAAACAATTTTTTTGTTCTTTTCATTAATGATGAATTTTGGAATTTCATCATGTTATAATGGATAAAAACTTCCAGGAATTGTTAAATTATAGGAAATTTATGGAACCAACCATGATACTGTTATAGAATTCATAGAGTAGTTCCTTAACCCTTAATTTTTCTATGTGTTTTTCTAAAATATTATCCTATGGTAATTGACGCACGCCTATCGTGGGGCATTGCAAAACAATATTTTATTTACCTAAGTATAGTATAGTAGTTGATCCTAGATAGTCTCCCGAAGAGGAGTGCACACAAAACAAGGTTGTCACTTTTTGTTGGTTTTCGTAAAAAGATTGGTTTTAACTATTTTGAATGACTATGAGAGAAAAAAACAACAGAAATTGATTGATTTTAACAAATGATAAAGGCAGTGATCGGATTGGGTTCAGCTAGACTTAGTGTTGTGCCATCATGGTTTCCAATTTTTATCTCTTCTTCTTCCCTAAACTGGTAAGAGAGATGTGATGAGAATTTTCCTTTCTAAAACCTTATATTGGTCTATCCTCCTTCCAATGTGTTTAGGGTTGTAGAAGGTATCTTGATTAATTAGAGCAATCCCAGACCTGGAATTGTTGTTCCCTAATAAACCAAGTTTTCAACATACAATCCTACACACGTGCTTGACAACCGTCGAGCAATCACCACCCAAATGAAACTAATTGGGTGGAGGGAGATGTGATCATCGACCAAAGAAATTTATAATTTCAGAATAAAAACCTTAACACAACCGCATTTGGAATTTAATACTGAATTATGAATTGGAACCAGAAGAAGAAAGAAGAACACATTTTATTCATTTCAAGCACAAAACTCAAGAACAACACATTGGTCCAGCCTCCCCTCTTTCCGATCACTCAAATGAAACTACCCCTCCATGGATGGGGTAAGTGAGATAATGTGGGAGAGGAGAGACATTTTAAAATAAATAAAAGAAAAGAAAAATCTGAGAAGTTCTTCTCCTTGGTGCCCCAGAAGGAATGGGGTGGAGAATGGGATGTGTTGAGGAGGGGGCGCTCTCCTCCTTTTATAGCCAGATTTCTGTCCTCCGAATGTTGTCGAGTTTTGGACCCAATAAATGACCTATTCACGCATTGATCCCCTCTTAAATGTTGTTCATAATTGTCTTGTCCGTGTCCCATAAATATCCCAGCGGATTTGGACAGGTATTCCGAGAGTTATGGCCCTTTTACTCTGATCATTTATTCTGTCCAGTCAGAATCTCAAAAACGTCAAACCCCGGATTAGGAAGCTTTAATGGACCATCAAATGGACGAATCCCACAGTTCTTCCTTCCTAAAAGATTCTCCAAAACTCCTTACGCGTCCACCCACCTAATTTGGAAAGATTTGGGCCCACAATGGATGAGTTATGGATCCCACACCAAAACTAGGAAGAACTGGAAACAGTTTTCTTGAGCCAAATTGTGAGCTTCTTTGGAGCTTCCATATGGCCGATTCAGCTTTTAGTCCAAATATAGTCAATGAAGCCCCGGATGTTTCGAATCTGGAAAAAAAGAATTTTGCAATTTGGATGAATGTAGATAATGTTATGGCCAAAATACAGAAATACGTTAAAACTGTTAAAAATCCAAAATGGCCAATTTTTACTATTCAGCTCAAAATAAAACCAAAATCATAAAAATGAAACAATTCATCTTAGAGGAACACTTTTGTGAGTATAAAAAAATGATATTCAATATAAATTAATTGAAAATATTTTCTCTATCAATTCCCCCATACTTAAACTATGCTTGTCCTCAAGCATAAAATCTCCACATGGAATTCAAAGGACACCAATGTCACCAATATTTAAATTTCAAATGGAATAAAATCAAATGATTATCAATGTCCAATCAAATTTTCCAGTTCCACAAAAATACCAATTTAATTTCTCATTTTTCAAAGAAACAATCAATTCATGAATTTTACTTTTCCCCTTTGAAAAATAATGAAGCTTCTCCTTTCATTCATTCAAGCTTCTCAATTTATTATTATTAAAATGACAAATCATGACTTACCTCAATTTTTAATATTTTCTCTCATCACTCATGATACAATTAATAGTGGAGTTATGCTCATATCATGAGAACATGCTCCTTATCCATAGGCTTGTAAAGTAACTACATTCTCCACTTTGTAAAGACAAAACACACATAAAATCATGAGGACTTGCAATAAAGGTTCAAATGACTCTGTGGCTTATGGTTGGTGGGTAAATGATTGAAATAATTTAAGGCCAAAAGTAGGAGGTTTTACTCTTAAGTACAATGCATGATTAATCAAGTGAAAACACAAGATGAACCTCACTCAAATCCCCTTGAAATGTGAATCACAACACCACTCCCCTTTCAATGAAATGGGTCATGAGTCAATAAATGATTACAAAGAATGATATCATCCATGTTCTCCCTGTTTTTTTGTAAATTTCCAGAAAGGCACAACTTTATTTTCTTTTTTTTGTAAATCTCCAGAAAGGCACAGCTTTATTTTGAATTTTTTTTCTTCTTCTTTTTTTGGGAGAACCGGATGAAATGAAAGAAGCATAATGAAATGATGACTCATGCCCAATTTTCTAATAATACATTGCCCAAAATGATGACGCACACATTACACCACCCAAAAATGATACATATCCCAAGGAACGCACACGAAAGGCCCTTCCCCCAAACTCAAACTTGAAATAACCATGAAAAAATACTAAAAGTGCGGGTAGGTAAGGAAAAATTGTATTGTAATGTGGCTTAAACCTATAAGGCAATTCATGGCATCTAAGGGCTTACGAAGGATAAATGTAATGGTGGGTCTTAGGATAAAATGTGGCTAGCCAAAGATATGCCTCAATCATTTTAGATGTTGTTTTGTATAGTCATAGCTTTGACAAGTTTCAGTACAAGTTCTAGCAGGTGGAACGTCCCAATATCACTCAAGGAATATTCTCAAGATAAAATAGGAAATATTTGGTCTATAAATCCTCTCAGGAATGAGAATATGATATTGGACAATCACTCATGGCATGATTAATAATAAAAAATTAATTCACATGAATTTCAGAAATTCAGTGAATGAAAAATGGAAGGGAAATTTCATTTACATAAATCCATTAATTCCCTCAAATCATGAGTCCTTATTTCAATATCCTTGCTTCACTTTAAATATTCAATTTTTCATTTTACTCATTCAATATCATTAATATTGAAATCTAAAACATGGCATCACAAGATTCCTAAGAAAATCATGTCTCCTAGATATGTTGAGTAAAACATTAATTCAAGCATTGGCATGCCTTTTTTTGATTAATTATTTAAAAGAATAAAAATATGTAGGGAATAAAGTCGGATAATATAGAATTGAAACTCATACTCCCCTGTCAAATGGATCCTTTTCTTCACGACGTATAATCCCACGACACATTCTTCATTAATGGACCTAAAAAAAAATGAAAACAATTGATAGTGCAGGCCCGTTCAATCATGCTGGTAAATAAAGAAGAAGACAAGTGGAAAATGGGGGAAAATGCGGGTTGCCTCCCAGTAGCGCCTTTGTTTAATGTCGTTGGCTCGACAAAACAAAAAAAAATTTAAAAGAAGAAAAATCTCCTGGACTACAAGATTTCCTCCCCCACACTTAATTTATGCAGTGTCCTCAATGCATGTAAATGTATGTTTCAAAAAGTTGGAGTTACTGCATTTAATCAAGTGTAATGGAATGATGCAACCTGGTAGGTGTTCATTTGTATTCAGGGTGAAGGAGTGTGATCTCCTCCACTGGTTCTTGAGGTATGGTCCCATGGAACTTCTTCAGCCTCTTCCCATTTATAGTGAATGGGTTTCCTCCTCCTTCCTTTTGAATCTACACAGCACCAAAGGGATATACATGAATAACAGTAAATGGGCCTTCCCATCTGGAACGAAGTTTACCTGGCAAAATCTTATGTCTAGATTTGAAGAGTAACATGTGATCTCCAGGGTTGAAGGTTCTTGGTTGAATTATCTTGTCATGGTCCATCCTTGTTCTCTCCTTATAGACCATTGAGTTTTCAAAAGATTCCCTTCTAATTTCCTCTAACTCCTGCAACTGCAATCTTCTTTATTTCCCAGCTTTCTCAAGGTCCAGATTCATCTCTCTCACCGCCCAGTAGGCTCTATGCTCCAACTCCACATGAAGGTGGCAACTCTTTCCATAGATCAATCTATAGGGACTCATTCTAATTGGTGTTTTTAGGCCATTCTGTATGCCCATAATGTATCATCTAACTTTTGGCTCTAGTCCTTCCGGTTGGGTTTAACAGTCTTCTCTAGAATGGATTTGATTTCTCTATTAGAGACTTCTGCTTGGCCATTTGTTTGGCGATGGTATTGGGTAGATGTTCTATGATGCACCCCATACTTCTTCAGCAATGCTTCCATTTTCCTGTTGTAGAAATGAGTTCCCTGATCACTGATGATTTCTCATGGCACGCCAACCCTACAGAAAATGTTAGCCCTAACAAAATCACAAACAACTTTTGCATCATCAGTTCTGGTTGCTTTTTCTTCCACCCATTTTGAAACATAATCTACAGCCAAAAGAATATATGAATTTCCAAATGACATTGGGAATGGTCCCATGAAATCTATGACCCAAACTTCAAAAATTTCACAAAAGGTTATTGGTTTTTGTGGCATTTCATGTCGTTTGGACATGTTACCAGAAAATTGGCATTTTTCACATCTTTTACAAAATTCATATGCATCCTTGAATAAGGTGGGCCAGTAGAGTCCAGATTCTAAAACTTTTCAGGCAGTCCTCTGAGGTCCAAAGTGGCCTCCACATGATAATTTATGAAAAAAATTCAAACACTGATTCAATTTCACTTCTTTGCAAGAATATTCTTATGATTTGATCATTACAAATTTTCCACAAAAATGGATCTTCCCAAATGTAAAATCTTGATTCAGATTTAAGC
The DNA here is from genome assembly GCA_963277665.1 of Viscum album. Lineage (NCBI taxonomy): Eukaryota > Viridiplantae > Streptophyta > Magnoliopsida > Santalales > Viscaceae > Viscum > Viscum album. The sequence goes on along the minus strand of OY728143.1, from coordinate 45,889,640 downwards.
TTATGTTGTTGATGAGATCTTAGATGAGAGGGTACCTGAGATGTTACCAAATAGTTGACAATGTTGGCATACCATGGTACTTCACTGTTGATGATGTAGAGTTGTTCTCCAGGAAGCTCATCATTAAGTGGGTTCTGCTTTGGTATTTCTGTTTCAGCGGTGTGGGGTAGTCGACTCAGATGATCAGACACTTGATTTTCAGTCCCCTTCTTATCTTTTATTTCTAAATTGAACTCTTGTAAGAGTAGCATCCATCTCACCAACCGTGGTTTTGCATCTGCCTTTTTCATTAAGTACCTAAGAGCTGCATGATCAGAAAAAACAACAACTTTAGTGCCCAGAAGATATGATCGGAATTTATCTAGTGCAAAAACGACTTCAAGGAACTCCTTCTCTGTGGTTGTGTAATTTATTTGTGTTTCATCCAAGGTCCTTGATGCGTAGGAGATGACTTGAGGCTTGCTGTAAATTCTCTGTGATAGAGCGGCTCCCACTGCTTGGTTGGATGCATCACAAAGTATCTCGAAAGGGTAATCCCAATTGGGTGGCTGCATTAGTGGTGGTGTTATCAGCCTTTCCTTTAATTCATCAAATGATTCCCTACAAACACAATCAAAATTAAAGTTAGCATACTTTAAAAGTAATCTTGAGAGAGGGAGAGAAATCTTACTGAAATCCTTGATGAATCTTCTGTAAAATCCTGCATGCCCTAAAAAGGATCTAACATGTTTGACACAAGTTGGATATGGTAAGGAATTTATTACATCAACTTTTGATTTATCAACCTCAATCCCATTTTGTGAAATTATGTGCCCCAACACTATCCCTTTTTCAACCATGAAATGACATTTTTCAAAATTTAAGACAAGGTTCTTTCAATACATGTTTTCAAAACCTTTTCCAAATTTCCCAAGCAATGATCAAATGAATTTCCAAAAACTGTGAAATCATCAAGAAACACCTCCAAGCAATCCTCAATGTGGTCCGAGAAAATACTCACCATACACCGTTGAAATGTACATGGGGCATTTCATAGCCCGAAAGGCATCCTTTTGTAGGCAAATGTTCCAAAAGGGTAGGTGAAGGTTGTCTTCTCCTTGTCTTCTGGTGCAATTGGTACCTGAAAATATCCTTAGAATCCATCTAAAAAACAGTAATGAGTATTTCCAGCTAACCTTTCAAGCATCTGATAAATGAATGGAATAGGAAAGTGATCTTTTCTGGTAACTTGATTTAGCTTCATGTAATCTATACACACTCTCCAACTGTTTTGTATTATCATGGGGATCAGTTCATTTCTTTCATTTGTAACAGTGGTCAGGCCAGTTTTCTTGGGGACTACATGAATTGGGCTGACCCATTGAGAATCAGAGATTGGGTAAATGATATCAGCTGCTAATAATTTATCAATCTCTTTCTTAACGACCTCCATGATTGTGGGATTGAGTCTTCTTTGAGGTTGTCTAACTGGCCGAGATTCACTTTCTAAAAATATCCTGTGAGAGCATACCTTAGGGTGGATTCCAGGAATATCACCTAAACTCCATCCTACAGCTTTTACATTCCTTTTGTGAAGGTCAATCAATGTTTGTTCTTGTGAATGGGATAGGTTATTGGCAATGATTACTGGCAATTTCTCTCATTACATTAGGTAAGCATAATTCAAGTCACATGGCAAAGGCTTCAGCTCTAAACATTGGGGTTGTTCAAGGGATGATATTTCATTTAGGTTTCCTACTTCTAATGTTGAATTCTCGGGAATAATATTATTTCCTTTTAATAAATCATCAAAAAAATCAGATTTTACCTCATCCTCCAACATGATATCATAATTTTCAGGTTCATGGGAGTTATAAAATTCAAATGAAGAGTTTTCTCCCAAAGATAAAAAGTCATGAGGTATACCTGAGTCTTTAATTGGTTCTATACCTTCATCATGGGAGATTGCATAAAGTGAGTGATTGCTGGATGGGTGTTTCATCGTATCAAGAATATTGAAGTGTACCGTACTATTTCTGAGCTCCATGGTGAGTGTTCCTTCATGCACTTTGATGATTGTCCTTGCTGTTTTCAAGAATGGTCTCCCTAGGATGATGGGAGATTGGGATGGTGCTCAGTCTTCCTCCATGGTAAGGACATAAAAGTCTACTGGAAAGATTAATTCTCTCACTCCTACAAGTACATCTTCAACAACTCCAGCTGGGAAAACGGTGGATCTGTTTGCTAATTATATAACCACCCGAGTTGATTTTAGTTCTCTGATCTGCAAAGATGAAAACACAGAGTGAGGCATCATATTTATCGAAGCTCCAAGATCACATAGTGCATCAGTAAAATTTAATGAACCGATAGTGAAGTGAATAGAGAATGTCCCTGGATCTTGACATTTTTGCGGTATCGGTGGTGTGATCAATGCTGAGACGCTTCTTCCTAAGTTGATTCTTTCATTTCCATCCAGCCTCTTTCTTTTAGTACATAGCTCCTTCAGAAATTTTGCATATTTAGGGATTTTCCTGATTGCATCCAGTAGTGGAATGTTAATCTCAACTTTTCGAAATGTTTCCTAAATTTCCCGTTGAATTCATTCTTTTTCTCCCTTCTTTGACTTAACCAATGCTGATGGGAATGGTGCTGGAATATCCTTTTTCTCCCTTTGTTGTTTCTGTAATGGTGTTTCTAGTCTTTCTTTCTTGAACCTTGTTCTTTCTAATTTGTTGTTGAATCCATATTTTGGTTGGACAGGATGAGCTTCAGTATGTTCCCTAGATTCATCCTCCTCATATTGTTCTAGTGGTTTGAGCTCCTTCCCGCTTCGGGTTGTGATTTCACTAACATTCTCCTTTGTATTGGGAATTGTTTGTGCAGGAAGCTTACCTTGGTTCTTGGTGAAAGCATCCATAATTCTTGCAAATTGATCAGCTAGCTTGTTCATCTTATCTTCTATTCCTGCAACTCTTGTCTTCAGTTGTTGGTCTTCATTTGTCGGTGCACTTGTGGATGGTTGCTCATAATTCTTCCGCTGGAAAGGTGGTGGTTGAAAAGTTTGTTGTTGTTGGAAGGGCTTCTGATAAGGTTGTTGGAATGCTATCGGGTTCTGATATTGCTACTGAAAAGGTGCTCTGGCTTGGTTCTGTTGAAACCCATACCCTGGTTGGGTTTGCAGTTGGTATTGCCTTTGTTGATAGGTTGTAGCACAACTTTCTGTCCCCTGCACTACTGGACATTGATCAGTGTAATGATAATTAGAAGAGTATAAACCACATACTTGATTCAGTCCTTGTTGTTCCTTCACATGGTTCATAGCTATTTGTCGCACCAACCTAGTGAGTTCACCCATTTCATTCCTAATTAAATCTACTGAATCAGATGTTCTTACCTCATGGATCCCTCTGGTGATCGTACCTCGAGTGCCAAACTGCTGTGAATTTTGTGCAATCTTTTCAATCAGAATTCGTATATCTGCAGGTGATTTATCAATGAGGGCTCCTCCCGACGAGGCATCCTGTAGATTCCTGTCATTGTCAAGCAATCCTTGGTAGAAGCACACAAGGAATTGGTCCTCTTCTATTTCTTGGTGTGGACAACTTGCACAAAGCTTCTTGAAAGGTTCCAAATATTCGTAGAGTGTTTCTCCAGTTGATTTATGGATGATATAAATCTCCTTCTTTATTGCAATGCTCCTAGACGTTGGGAAGAATCTTTGTAGAAAGCATTTTTTTAGATCTTCCCAGTCACTGATCTCCCCCGGTTGTAGATTGTACAACCATTCCTTTGTTGCTCCCTCTAGTGAGAAGGGGAAAGACCTCCACTTCACATGCTCTTCCGCGACTGCTCGAGGTTTGAAGCTGGAGCAGACATAGGTGAATTCTTGAATATGTCGATTTGGGTCTTCACCTACAAGACCATGAAATTTAGGAAGCACTTGGATCATGTTAATTCTCAATTCAAAATCATTTTCTATGGCAGGAATTGCAAGTTGATAATTTTGATTGACAAATTGAGGTGCATAGATGTCACGTAGGGTTCGGTTGGGATTTACAGCCATTATTAAAGGTTCAAAGTCTCCAATCAAGGTATCACTTTAATTAGTGAGATTTATTTCTTCGAAATCTTTTGGAAGATTTTGATTTCTCAATTTGGTTATTGTGCGCTCAATTTCTGGATCAAATTCTAATAAATTTCTATTTGAACTACGGTTCATTCAAAAGAGATTTTTTTTTAAAAAGATTTGACGCACTGCCTCCCCGGCAACAGCCCCAAGTTTGACGCACACCTGTCATGGGGCATGGCAAAACAATATTTTATTTACCTAAGTATAGTATAGCAGTTGATCCTAGGTAGTCTCCCGAAGAGGAGTGCACACAAAAAAAGCTTGTCACTTTTTGTTGGTTTTCATAAAAAGATTGGTTTTAACTAATTTGAATGACTATGAGAGAAACAAACAACAGAAATTGATTGGTTTTAACAAATGATAAAGGCAGTGATCGGATTGGGTTCGGCTAGACTTAGTGTTGTGCCATCATGGTTTCCAATTTTTATCTCTTCTTCTTCCTTAAACTGGTAAGAGAGATGTGATGAGAATTTTCCTTTCTAAAACCTTAGATTGGTCTATCCTCCTTCCAATGTGTTTAGGGTTGTAGAAGGTCTCTTGATTAATTAGAGCAATCCCAGACCTGGAATTGTTGTTCCCTAATAAACCAAGATTTCAACATACAATCCTACACACGTGCTTGGCAACCGTCGAGCAATCACCACCCAAGCCTAATCATGTTCCACCGTATACAGATTAGAATTGGGTGGAGGGAGATGTGATCATCGACCAAAGCAATTTATAATTTCAAAATAAAAACCTTAACACAACAACATTTTGAATTTAATACTAAATTATGAATTGGAACCAGAAGAATAAAGAAGAACACATTTTATTCATTTCAACCACAAAACTCAAGAACAACACATAGGTCCAGCCTCCCCTCTTTCCGATCACTCAAATGAAACTACCCCTCCAGGGATGGGGTAAGCGATATAATGCAGGAGAGGAGAGACATTTTAAAATAAATAAAATAAAAGAAAAATCTGAGAAGTTCTTCTCCTTGGTGCCCCAGAAGGAATGGGGTGGAGAATGGGATGTGTTGAGGAGGAGGAGCTCTCCTCCTTTTATAGCCAGATTTCTGTCCTCCGAATGTTGTCGCGTTTGGGACCCAACAAATGACCTATTCACGCGTTAAGACCTTCTTCAATGTTGTTCATAATTGTCTTGGCCGTGTCCCCTAAAAATCCCAGCAGATTTGGACAGGTATTCAGAGAGTTATGGCCCTTTTACTCTGATCATTTATTCTGTCCAGTCAGAATCTCAAAAACGTCAAACCCCGGATTAGGCAGCTTTAATAGATCCTCAAACAGACGAATATCGCGGTTCTTCCTTCATAAAAGATTCTCCAAAACTCCTGGCGCGTCCACCCACTGAATTTGGAAAGAGTTGGGCCCACAATGGATGAGTTATGGATCCCACACCAAAACTATGCAGAACTGGAAACAGTTTTCTTGAGCCAACTTGTGAGCTTCTTTGGAGCTTCCATATGGCCGATTCAGCTTTTAGTCCAAAAATAGTAAATGAATCCCTGGATTTGTAGAATCTGGAAAAGTAATAATTTTTCAATTTGGATCAATTTAGATAATGTTATGGCTAAAATACAGAAATAAGTTAAAACTGCTAAAAATCCAAAATGGCCGATTTTTACTATTCAGCTCAAAATAACACCAAAATCATAAAAATGAAACAATTCATCTTATAGGAACACTTTTGTGAGTATAAAGCAATGATATTCAATATAAATTAATTTAAAATATTTGCTCTATCAGTAATTATATATCAATTCATCATTTCATGATCATCTGTAATGTAATAAAATTACTAACTCATAATATTTACCATTTCAAACAATTAGAGGGGTTATAGAAGATCATTCTCATAAATTTCATATTGACATTATATAATAAATTCAAGTGGATGTCTTCTAAACTATAGATTGAATTGGATGCAATGTTTTTACACTATATAAACCAAGGGACTTAAGGTTTTTGAAATAAAAAACAATTTGTTTCTACATATATTTGTTCTTGGGTTCCAAACATTGAGAAACACCAAAAATTTATGTTGGTAAAGTGCTTATATTTTTTTCCTATTTCCTTAAAGAGAAAATTATGGGATTACTGAAATTTTATTTTGAATGGTATATGTTAACCATGTAAGGGTATTGGTTCATTTTTGGTTATAGTGGAATATATATTTCTTCCAAGGTCTTTAATTGAGTTTTAGTGGCCTCAGGTATTATAGCATGTGATGCCACTTAATGTGTGAGGGAACATCCTAGGTGGCTTACCATATCATGTGGTAGATGATAGTTTAAGGAAGAGATCTCTTAGTGTTGTTTTTGGCATATCATTATCTTGATAGACTGATGCCATTGAGGATGAATTTAATAAGAAGGTTCCTTACTTGAGGGTTATGAAATTCCATCCTATTAAATTTTCTCATTAGGTATGTATAAGGATTAATCTATGATGTTTTCTTTACTAGGTAAAATTATATTATATATAAAAAATTAACGTTATCATATCACATTAAACCATTGTTTTAATTTATAAAATTATTTCTCTAGAGTGGGTGTAGCGTCCTGGTTTTGGATGCCACCCTGTGGTGCCCTGTACACGGTTGGTCACATTGCCTCAAGAGCATTTCCCAGAATGCTAGAGGCTTCCAACTAGAAGTGACAGACTTGGGTGTGATCGTGGGGAAACTATGCCCTCATAGGCAGAGTACATCGTGGAAATAAACAGATACATACAATAGCGAAAGTAGTAAATATCCAACAACAGTAAATAGTGGAAGACTAGAATAATAAACAACTGGAGGACATATATATATATATATATATATGAAATGATGAATGATACATATGTCTATGAAAGCAGCCAAACAATTCACAATGATGGAAATACAAACAGTGCTAAACCAAAGTACAAAAAGAAGGATACATAGATCCTCAGTATCACAACCCTAATCTTGGTAACATACTCCATAGCTCCACAACAATCAAGTACCTAAAGTAGTAGGGTGATTTACCTTATCTATAACTACAACAATATAATTTGTTTGGGCCCAAAAGCATGACCCAAACAGGTTGTGAGACTAAATCATAGTTGGAAACCACCCAAAGATCTGTGCCTAACAGTCAGTGAATATATGGATAGTAAAATTATAGAAAGCAGTAAACAGGAAATTACTAATAAGTAAACACTCCACAGTTCCAAAAAAAACAATAGTGAAACAAACAGCTAAACCACAAAAAGGTAACCATCTGGGAAGTACCCACAACCATCCCCTCCATTCCCCGTATAGTCTAGGTTAGCCAATGACTCTCTAAGGAAGCTCACATGGTCAATTCCCCTTATAGCCCCAAGTTCTAGGACTCTCTGAGGAAGCTCACTCGGTCAATTCCTCTTATAGCCCAGGTCATTCATAGACTCTCTAAGGAATCAATCACCATCAATTCCCCTTATAGTCTAAACTATTCAGGATTAAAAACCAAGACTCTCTAAGGAAGCTCACTCGGTCAATCCACTTATAGTCTTAATCAATCAAGTACTCTCTGAGAAATCTCACTCGGTCAATTACCTTATACACGAAGTAGTTCTAGGCTCTCTTAGGATGCTCACTCAGTCAATCCCCCATATAGAAAAGAGTTCTCAAAGACTCTATGGGGAAGCTCACCCGGTCAATTCCCCTTATAGTCTAATACACCCAGTTCTCACTGCCCTATGTAGGTCAACGAGTATATCAATGTAATATGGACATGTAAACCTACAGATCTACTTGGATAAACTATCTATAGAATATCAAGAATGTTAGAATATAACTCTCCTTCCTACATCAATAGGCATGGAAAACAAGCAAGGCAGCCAAAATGGCTAACAAGTCCAAACAGTTGTAAACCAAACATGCAAGGGAAAAGAATACAAATAATATAAATCAATCCAATTCATATCCAAATTACCGATATACAGGCATACAAGCATGGTAGGAAAACAACAGGGGTAAAACAGTAAACACGCAATACCCCGTTCAAGGATATTGGTGGAATTTCCACATAATACTCAAATACTTTGAACGGAAAGGTACAAACCACCTGCCTCCGGGTTAGGAGATCGATATATGTGAACCTATAAGCTTGAATCTCCTTGTAACATCATAGATATACGAAAACGTATAAAACTTTCAGCCCAAGATAACATGGAAAAGAAGAAGAATCAAAAGATGAAGCCCTATGAGAAGAGAGAAATCCCCGATGAGATTCCAACGCAATCGACGGTGTTTGAATAGGAGAATGGATGGAGGCTCAGGGGATCGTTGAAGATCCTTGGTCGTACGGACTCTCTTGGATGAATGAGACCTAGAAGATGTGTGTTCTATCCGTCAGATGTGACCCTGGTGCGTTTTATGAAAAAAAAATACATGATGTGTAATTTTGGAGTACATGACGTGTACTAGTTGTTTCCATACTCCGCATTAGGTGGCCTCCAAGTCACTCCCACACGGCTGTGTGTGTGGCTACTACACGGCCAGCACACGACCTCTTATGGAAAGGAAGTACATGACCTGTAATCATAAAGTACACGGTGTGTACTTATAAACTATCCAGAATTTCCTTTTTTTTCTCAAAAAATGACTTAAAAAGACATTCCTGAAAGGAGATCTAGGTTATTATAAACTTACCCCCTTAGAGAAATTCATCCTTGAATTTCCCTAGCATGTGTAGAAGAAGAAAACCTGAACAGTTCTAGCCACTGTGCTCGTACATCGACCTCCCTCTCCCATGTCTCGTCCTGCACCCACCCACGCTTTCATAACACTCATACTAGATGAATAGACCAACCACAGAGAACCTTCTTACTGAGATCCACAATCCAGATAGGATGATCTTCAAATGACACATCCACTTCGAGCTCAACCTCCTCAGGTTGAAAGACATGAGATGGGTCTGAATAGTAACTTTGAAGCTGTGAAACGTGGAAGACGTCATGCATAGCTCGACACCTCTAAGGTAACTGAAACTGATAGGCAACTGAACCAACTCTCTCCAACACATCAAATGGCCTGACGTACCTCGGTGAATGCTTACCCTTTCTCCCAATCATCTTGTGTGCCAACCTCGGTCTGGTACGCCAGAAAACCTGATCCCCGACCTCAAACTCAAGATGTCATCTCCGCTGATCACTATAAGACTTCTGTAGAGACTGTGCGGTAGCCATCTTCTTCTGAATCAACTCTATATGATCTATGGTTTCATAAACAATACGAGGTCCCAGCAAAGCAGCCTCTCCTGCCTCCATCCAACATAAAGGTGATTGGCATAGCCAACCATACAAAGCCTCATAAGGTTCCATTTGAAGAGTCACTCGAAAACTATTGTTGTAGGAATACTCTACAAGAGGTATATGATTTTACCAAGAACCTCCAAAATCCAGAATGGATGCTCGGAGCATGTCCTCAAGCACCTGAATTGTATGCTCAGACTGGCCATCTGTCTGGGGGTGGTAAGCTGTACACAAAAGTACTTGTGTTCCCTAAGCCTTCTATATCCCCTAACAGACCCGATAAGTAAAATGGGAATCCCTTTCTGAAACAATGGAGTATGAAACTTCTTGTAGACGTACAATCTCACGGATGTACAACCATCCCATCTCATCAACACTGAAGGTCTCCTTGATCGAAAATAAGTGAGAAACCTTCGCGAGTCTTTCAATAACAACCCAAACTATGTCATTACCTCGAGGAGACATTGGAAACCGGTCACGAAGCACATCCTGACATCATTCCACTTCCACTCAAGAATGGGTAACTGCTGTAAAATCCCTACTTGTCAGTAATGCTCCACCTTCACCTGCTGAAAAGTGGAATATCTCATGACGAATCCCACAACGTCACTCTTCATACCTGGCTACCATTACTGATGGTGTAGAACATGATACATCTTGGTGACACCATGATGAAATTCCCAATAGAGGAATGAAATTTACACATTAACTCCTCATGTATGTTTTCTGGCACCCATACGCGCCCCTAGAAATTCAAGATCTCATCCTCGCCTATGGTCCATCCTAGAATATGTTCCTTTCCTGACACGCATTCTCGTAGGACTAGGCCTTCAGAATATGATAGCCGCCTCATTCATAATTGATCAAGAAGAGTAGAGTTAACAGCTACAGAAGATAGAAAAGTCTGCCCCTGTCTATCGTGCACCTCCAACTGAATCTCAAAGAACAGAGCCATAAGCTTACACTCACTACTAGCCTCCTGAACTTCCTGTATCTAAGTCTTCTTGCTCAATGCATCAGCCACTGCGTTACCCTTCCCAGGCATATAGGCAAGCTCATAGTCAAAGGACTGTAGGTACTCAACTTACCTGCGTTTTCTGAAATTCAGATCATGCTGAGGGAATATGTACTTGAGACTCTTGTGGTTGGTGAAAACCAAAAATTTATCTCCCAAAAGAAAATGTGTCTAATAACATAAGCCATGAAGAACATCTTCCAACAACAGATTGTGTGTCGGGTAATTCCTATCATGTGGCCTCAACTACCAAGACCTGTACCCAGCGACTCCATATTCTTACATAAGCATAACTCCCAACTCGATACCTAATGCATCACAGTAAACATTATAGATCTTTCCTGGATCTTTCAAGAATAGTATCGAGGCTGAAGTCAACCTCCTTTTCAACTTCTGAAAGGATGATTCACAAAAATCTGAAAATAAGAAATTCACCCCCTTCTTAGTTAGACCTATCAATGGTGCTGCTAAGCGTGAAAAGCCCTGTATGAAATGACTATAGTATCCAGCTAGCCCTAGAAAACTCCGCACCTCAAAGACATTCTTTGGATGATCCCAAGAAACTATATCTCTCACTTTCTCTAGGTCTACTGATACTCCTGCCTCTGAGATAACATGACCCAAGAAGTAAATTTGATCCATCCAAAAGTGGAACTTTGAGAGTTTAGTATATAAATGATGTCCTCTCAGTGTAATCAAAATGATCTCAAGATGGGTAGCATGGTCGTGTCGAGTGAGAGAGTACACAAATATATCATCTATAAAGACCACCATGAAGGAATCCAAGTATGTATGGAACACTCAGTTCATCAGTGCCATGAAAATTTCAGGCGCATTCGTGAAACAGAATGACATAAACATGTACTAGTGTAGACCATACATACTCTAGAAAGATGTAAGATGTATATCTAATGGTCTAACATGAAATTGATGATAACCGGACCTCAATTCAATCTTTGAGAACACCCGAGCTTTTCGAAGCTGATCAAAGATATCATCAATCCTCAGTAAGGGATATCGGTTCTTGACCGTCAACTAGTTCAACTTTCGATAGTCCACACAAAGCCTGAGGGTACCGTCTGCCTTCTCCATAAACAGGAAAGGTGAACCCCAAGGAGAAGTACTGGGTTAGATGAAACCCTTTACCTGTAACTCCTCCAACTACTTTTTGATCTTTTGCAACTCAGGTGTAGCCATCCTATAAGGAGGAATGGACACTAGTGCCGCTACTGGAACAAGCTCAATCGAGAAGCCTACCTCGTGCTCTAGAGGCATACCTTATAAGTCCTCTAGAAAGAAATATCTAAAATGATCCAGCACTAGAGGAAAGTCCTACTGTGAAGTCCCCTGGTCATTTAGATATAGACTTGCAATCTGGGCTATAAATCCTCCCAACCCATGATGCTCTGGACCCGCTCTGCTCTCATGGACATCTCATTCGCCCCTATGATGAAAAGATCCACCCTCTAGTGATATAAAACTCACCCTGCAGTGATAACAGTCGATGAATACCTGGAATGGAACTAACAATTCCATCCTGAGAATGAAATCATATCCTGTCATCTCTATGACATAGAGGTCCCATAAAAAGTGACATCCACCAACCTATAGAGGTAACTCTCTGCACTAACTTACATTGGACATTCTAGTCCCCAACAGAGTGTCTAGAATCAAGATGTCACCAGAAGAAAAGATGCAGATCCCAACATTATCCACGATAGAAACAGATATAAAGCTATGGGAATCCCCTGTATAAAATAGAGAAGAAGTTAAAACATAGGCTACAAAGATCGTACCTCGAATGGTAGAAGGTCTGAGATCCTGCTTCTACTGGGTCTTCTCCCATGTAGACGTCTGGCCTGTACCGTGACCCTATGACCCTGCATGACCACACTGGGCTGATCCTCCTTGATGTTGCTAAAAACCGAGCGACTGGATACCACGACCACAACCTCCACCTCGGTCCGAACGACCAGAATCACTCCTGTTCCCATACTAGTGAGAAGCTGATGGAGCTACTCCTAAATAAGGAATCATATAAGAACCCTTTCCACCAGATGCTAGTGAGAATAAATAACAAAAGAACTGAAGGAGACCCATCTTGCTGCAAGATCGGCAATCCACTGGGTATCTCAGGCAACATGGCCTGGTATGCCCACTTCTCCCACACTGTTAGCACACCACCAGGCTACTAGAAGATTCATCCCGCCTACTCTGATCTCCTCGTACAACCTCCCTGTAGCGCTTCCTTCTATCAGCTGGAGGAGCACTAACTCTGGATACCGAACCACCCTGGTTCGCAGCTCCAGAATCATTCAGATTGTGCTCTGTGATCAGCGCCTAGTTGATGATAGAAGATATCGAAGTCACCCTAAAGATGTTCACCTGAGATTGGATGTTGTTCCTTAGACCATCCTCAAACTTCCGTGTAAGGAACAACTCAACACCACCTAGAATAGGCGTGAAATGCTATTACTATGTGAAGTGAGAGGAAAACTCCATAACAGAAAGAGTACCCTGCTCCAGACTCATGAACTCTCGGTCTCAATCAGCCCTCAAGGTCTCTGGATATAATTAATCATAGTAGATGCGTTGAAACTCATCCCATGCCATATTCTTCTGGCATCCCTCCCGTGATATCACATCCCACTACCTCTTGGATGAGTCTCAAAGCATGTTGGTAGCGAGCTTCACCCACTACTCTGAAGGTATATACAGATGCTTGAAAATCATCAGCGTGGGCTCTATCCATGACTCTACAGCCTGAGGTCCTCCTTCCCTTGAGAAATTTGGAGGATGCTACTTCTGGAAGACCCACTTCAGATCAGCCATCGATGTGGAAGGATGAAACGCTCCCTGAAAGGTATTAATCGTCCTTAAAAATCCCTCCCTAAACTATGCATCAGCTCTTATGTCAGGTACAATGGCTGGTTCCAAGGCTAGCACAATGGGAGGATCTGCAGGTAGTCCCTGATCGGCCATGTCCGGTGTCTGATCACCGTCTGGAAACTGGCGCACAACCGAAGGATGTCTCTGTGGCATGACTCTGCAAGGTCAAGCACACACCTTAGATAAAGATTATCAGGGACTGAAAATAAGTATTGTAAGAAGGTAAAAGGATAAATAAATCACTAAAGTTTTACAAAACATGACTACACAGTGTGTACATTTTCTACACGGTGTGTTCCCTGAAGTAATTTACATGGGCGTATACTCCTACCTAGACATTTCATGTAACACCATAGACACATGGTGTGTTATCATAACACACAGCATGTACTATTATCATCTTTCTCTACCCAATTCCACCTTCATGGTTAATCCACACGACTCTCCTACGGAAAGACTACACATCGTGTAAAATACCTACACGACATGTACTAGAAAAGATTCACATGACCCATGTTGTTAGGGACATAGCTTGGCACACTAATCTAACTAGACAGCATGTTCCAGAAGGACACAATATGTATGATAAAGGATAACACTAGCCTGTGTTGTTCGTGACACATCTGGTTACCTAGGTCAGACTACACGGCGTGTTCAAATGGCACACGGCGTGTATTAGACACAACTCGGCCAACCTGTGTTGTTAGTGACATGGGTGAGCATGGGGTCGACATGAAACGACGTGTATGAATGATACATAGCATGTTCCCACCAGACTTTACCCATCCCGTGTCTTTTCCCACACGACCTATGACACGGGTTTGAGACTACTCGGCATGTACATAAATTATACGGTGTATACTTAAGAAAAACCGCTTCTTCTTGAACAGAAGAACACACGACATGTACTTAACATTACACGGCATGTATTGTAGATTTTTCCAGATATGAAGCCTCAAAAACTACTCTGTAACCCATAAAACACTAAAACTATCATTGAAAGTGCCAAATTCCTATCTGTGAGGGCCCATACTACCCGCAAATAAAAGTTTGGTATCTTATACACATTATAACATGGAAAACAAGGCAATGATACACCAAATTCTGGTCCATGAGGGGCATAACACCTAAAGAACCAAATCTTGGTGTTCATTGTAGAAAACCTCTACATAAAACAATACCCCATCAAACAGTAGGTTGTTCTATCAAGGAAACTATCAGAACAACATGCATATTTTACACATCATCTATGACAACAACATGCAATTGGTGATGCATCCTAGATGGATTGGAAAAAATGCATGGCATGTGATTTATATAAAGTGCATATATGATGCATGTGATGGAATACCCTCATATCATCGGGTTGCAACAGAAATAGAACCCCAATAACATCAAAAATAACAACATAAATCATGTGTATCACTCGAGATGAAATCAAATCAACTATAATAATTGAAAAACCAGAAAAATTGCAATTAAACAAGGTAGATTGGATTTTCCTTGTACATGGGTTAGCTACTCCCAGGAACAACTTATTATCAAGTTCCTATTCCATTCTATCTCTGGATAAGGCTCCAAACAGTAAGTCAAGAGAAAATAAATCCTTTGATACCACTTTGTAACGTCCCGGTTCCGGAAGCCACCTAGAGGTGCCCCGTACTAGGTTAGCCACATGGAATCAAGCACATTTCCCCAAACGCCAGAGGCTATTGAGTAGCAGTGAGTGCTTTGTGTGTGATAGTGGGGAAACTATACCCACATTGGTAGAGTACAAAGCGAAAATAAACAAATACATACAATAGCGGAAGCAGTAAATATCGAAAAATAGTAAACAGATGACTGGAATAATAAACAACTAGGGCACATATATAAATGAATTGGTGCATGATATATGTATCTAGGAAAGCATCCAAACAAGTCAAAATGCTAGAAATACAAATAGTGTTAAACTAAAGTACAAAAATAAGGATAAATACCTCCTCAATATCACATGCCTAAGCTTGGTCTGATGCTCCTTAGCTCCCCAACAATCAAGTACCTGAAGTAGAAGGGCGCTTGCCCTTATCTATACCTGCAACAATATAATCTGTTTGGGCCCAAAATCAAGACCCAAACAAGGTGTGAGACTAAATACTAGTAGGCAACCACTCAAAGATATGTGTCTAACAGTCAGAAAATATATGGCAGGTAAAAGTACAGAAATTAGTGAAGAGGAAAGTATATGCAGTAAATATCCCACAGTTCCAAAACATACAACAGTGAAACAAACAACTAATCTCAAACAGGCAACCCTCTGGAAAGTACTCAAAGCCATTCTCTCTGGTCCCACCCAAGAAGTAAAAGAAACACTCTGGGCAACACACTTGGTCTAACCCATCTAGTTCTATGTATGAATATAATAAGACTCTTTGAGGAAGAGCTCACAGTCAATCCCCTTATAGTCCAAGGTAAAGCAAGAATCTTTGAGGAAGCTCACACAGTCCATTACCCGTATAGTCTAGGGTAGTCAAGGACACTCTGAAGAAGCTCACACGATCAATTCCCCTTATAGCTCCAAGGTCTAAGACTCTCTAAGGAAGCTCACTTAGTAAATTCCCCTTATAGCCTAGGTCGTTCATATACTCTCTGAGGAAGCACTCACCATAAATTCCCCTTATATTCTAAACAGTTCAGGATTAAAAACAAAGACTCTTCGAGGAATATTACTCAATCAATCACCTTATAGTATAAAGAAATCACGGACTCTCTAAGGAATCTCACTTGGTAAATTCCCCATATTTCCTTAAGTGGTTCTAGGCTCTCTAAGGATGATCACTTAGTCAATCCCCCTTATAGCCAAAAGTTCTCAAGGACTCTCTGAGAAAGCTCACCAAGTCAATTCCCCTTATAGTCTACTACACCCGATTCTCACAAACCATGTGTAGGTAAATGAGCATAACACTGAAATGTGGCCAAGTAAACCTACAAAACTACTTGGCTAAACAGTCTAAAACATATAAAGCATGTCAGAATACAACTCTCCATCCTACATCAACAGGAATAGAAAATAGGCAAGGTAGCCAAACTGGATAACAGGACCAAACAGACTTAAAGGGAACATTCAAGGGAAAAACATCCAAAGCATAACAATCAACCCAATTCATATCCAAATTACGTCTACACAGGCATTCAAGCATGGCAAAAAAACAAGAAGGGTAAAAAGGTAAACACGCAATACCCCATTCAAGGGTATTGGTGGAATTTGCACATAATACTCAATGACATCAAACAGAAAGTCACAAAACACATACCTCAGGGTTCAGATATCGGTATATGTGAACCTTAAATCTTGAATATCCTTGGAACTTCATAGATCTAAAAATATGTATAAAATATTCAACCCATGATAACTTGGAAAAGAAGAGGAATCAAAAGATGAAGATATAGGATAAGAGAGAACTCACTTATTCGATTCCAATGCAATCGACGATGTTCGAATCAGAGGAAAGACGAAGGATTAGGGGATCGTTGAAGATTTGTGGTCGTATGGACTCTCTCAGATGAACGAGACCTAGAAGATGTGTGTTTTATCCATCAAACATGACCCCGATGCATTTAATGAAAAAAACAATATAAACATCTCATACTTTTAGAGTACACGACTTGTACTTGATGTTTCTGTACTCTGCATTAGGCAGCCACCAAGTCACTCCCACACGTGCGTGTGTGTGGCAACTACATGTCCAGTACACAGCCTCCTGCGGCAAGGAAGTAAACGAGAAGTACACGACATATAATCATAAAGTACACGACAAATACTTAGAAAATTTCCAGAATTTCCTCTTTTTCTCAAAAATGACCAAAAAAGGAAAAACATACTAGAAATGAAGATCTGGGTTCTTATAGAGGGAGTCCTAAAATTTTTTGGTTGAAAATGGATTTTTTGGTGTGGAAATTCTTTTTTTCTTACCATTATTGGTGACCAACTATGTAGTCTTCCTGGGATGTTTGGGGGGATTACTTAAATATAGGTTTTAAAATTATAGTTTATTTTATAAAAACTATGTATATTTTAGTTCATGAAATATTTTTTTGTGAACAAACGATCCATGAATCACTAAGAGAAGGGGGGGGGGGTTAATTAATGATTCAACCAATTTATATTTTTCATTTTTAGAAAAACCTTCTCCACTAGTTAGAGTTAATTTTAATGATAATCCAGGAAAACAAGAACACATAGAGAGAGAACATAAAATTTACAAGGTTCTCTAGTTAAAGTGATTAGCTAGACCCTGGCACGATCTTGTAAAATGAATGGTCATTTGACCCACTATTTTTTTGAACCACAATGAGCAGGGAAAATACTTAGAACTTTCTTACAGGTCTCTTGAATATTTTTTTCATCCCACACATTATGTGCGTAATACACTAAAAAAAATTAAAATAATAAAGAGAAAATAGATTTGACTTACCCACATAAACATTGATTTAGATGCCTGTTGAGATACTCTTTTAATTCTTCAATTCTTACATAGAAAAATAGTTACTTAAGTTTTTATTCACAACATCGGATGAATCCAATTCGTCTTCAACAAAACCTATCCTTCAACCTTTTCTCCCATCCACTCATGTAAATATATGAAAACATCGTATTAAAATTTAATGATCCATGAAGATTACTATTTTATCAAAATTGTTATTTATAAAATTTAAGACACTGTGTAAATAAATTTCTATTCAAACATCCAAAATATCGAATCTAGTAATCATAGTAATATAGGTAAAAAAATCAATAACATATTTTAGTTGCATCAGGTTATATAAAAATAACTTATCATATTATATATTATTCAAATCTAAATTTCTTAAACATAAAAATCATGTGTATGTATTGATTCATACATGATACAAATATGTGTCCATGCCAACATCAATGTTTAAGTATTCCACTTAAAATCATACCACCTTCAATATAATCTTCAAAGAATTACCGGTGTAGCTGAAATCCCCAACGTAAAGAATTCAGCTATATGACTTAATCCTCTACATTGCTGGAAGTGGATTTTTGGATCATTTGGATACATAGTAGAATATAAAAACATAAAACTAGTTATGTGGTTGAATTTAAAATATTAATCACCTATATGGCTATTCAGATTTACAATTCAGTTGGTGGTTGAATTGGCAGTGTGAATTGTCTCTGTGACCAAATGGATATGTAACACATGGATGAATCAGCTTTGTGAATCATCTACATGACCATTTGACTGTGTAATCTTCCTTATTTCACACTTCATTCAAGAAACATTTTTGGGAATCAAGGATACTTTTGTCATGATATTTTAAAACAAAAATAGAAATTCACTTTTCATCAATAGATTTAATTCATGGTATCTCTAAATATTATGAAACTCATAGTTTTTAGGTTTTCCATCAAGTGGTCACATTCCAATGTTATCACCATTATGAGTGAATGCCAATTTTATAATCAAATGATAACATCATATGTGATAAAAATATACATAAAATAACTGAAACCATTTATATATTACCAGCTTCGTCACCTCAACCAAAACACAACACTTATTGGTCACAATAACCACTTCCTTTTTTTCAACCAATGATCATAAATAATTTATACTAAAAACTAAATAATGGGATCAATTTCCAAAATTTATAATCACATGATTGAGTACACGATGTAGTAAACAAGAATTTTTAGAAAACAATTCCGTGATTTCTATAAAACAGTGATCTATAAACATCATTTCTCTTACAAAACTTCACAAGAGAGACTCACTTAAACCTATAAAAAGAGTTCCTTAACCACTTAAAAAAATTGTTAAAATATTTTGAAAATTCAGATATCAAATCTTACCACTTTTAAAACCACCAAAATATATGCTCCCTCTAAAGAGGTAAAACATGCATCAATGGATATATTATGTTGAAATTCTTATTCCACATTAAAGAAATAATCCAAATACATGAATAGATAAGAAAAAGAACAAATATACAATCACCATGTATAGAGTCAGGTTGAACCCATAGATTCAGCCTCATATTATGTAATTTATATTTAGGCAATTTCTTGGTGAATTTATCAAAAAGTTTACCTTTTACTGGTATAATTTCCTACCAAAACTCATTTATCTCAACAAGTTCCCTAATGAAGTGAAAGTTAATATAAATGTTCTTTATCCTGGAATATTGAACCAAATTTATTGAAATTTTGATAGCACTATGATTATCATATCTATGTAGAGGTTCTATATTCACCCTCGAATATGGATCTTCCAACTATGTTTTCTTTTGCATCAACAAATTTTGTGTATAAGTTTTAACAAAATATAATTCCATAGTAGTTTTTAATGCTATATAACTTTTCTTCATTGTGTTACATCACACACATTTATTACCAAGAATGAAAAATCCACCAGATATGGATTTTCTTTGATCAGTATGGATTACCAAATCTAAATCAGTTTAACCAAAAAAATCCATATTTTCTTTACCATTATATTTCATTCCAAAAATATTTTTACCCCATATATACCTGAGAATACTTTTTTCCTTCAAAAAATGAGATTACATTGGAGTAATTTTATTTCTATCACAATGAGTGAAAACATACAAAATATATGGTCTCAAACTTGAAATTTATAACAAATTTTAAATCAACATTCTACATTACACTTCATTAACTTCTTTTCTATGTTTATATTTGAATATATTTTTTCTAATGAAATCGGTGTGGAAAAAGTTTTATAATTTCTTATACTGAATCTTTTCAAGAGTTCCATTTCATACAAATCTTGAGAAAGAAAAATATTATTTTCTCTTGTGATATTTGAAGATGAAGAAAGTACATATTCTTCCAAAGTATATACTTTTGAAATAAATCATTAATTTATTTAGAAAACTTATCAACCATTTTATTATCATTTAATGAAATTATTTTGTCATATACCTAAAAAAATATTTGAATAGATACCTCATTATAATATTTGACATTGAGATTACTATCCACTCTTCCTTCCCAAAATTCATCCTCTTCAAGCAGGTGTCAAGATTATAATACCATGCTCTTGGGGAATCTTTCAGCCCATATAAAACCTTATTTTACCTATAAATATAATTACAATTTTCCCCAAGCATAAAACCATGTTGTTGTCTAATGTAATCCTCTTCCTCTAATTTTATAGTGAGGAATAAATACTTTACATCTGTTTGGTAGATCATGTTATGTGTTTGTTAAATAAAAAAGGAATATTAAAATGGATTCAATCCTTATAAATTGGAACATGTCTCATTGATGTAAACTGTGTGAAAATATGAATAGACTTTACATACCAATCTTACAATATTTCACCCCACGTTAAATTTTTCATTAAATTTATTTCATAACAATCACTTTTCTAGATGAAATTATTATATTCAGGGTTTTGGTAATGTTTCCAAGTATAATTATTATCAATTTTATACAGTTATTTATTCACACCACTAAACTAAACTTGAATGTTGATAACAACCTCAATATATTTAGTTTCAACTTTAGAGAACATAGAAGTAAAAAATGTTTTCTATAGTGTTATTATATTTTTACCTATTTTAGTTAACATGCAATGATGTTCTTAACTTCAAACTATATTATTTACCTATGATGAATAGAATCTGAATGTTTCTCATCACTTGAGAGGGTAGTATCTTATCCTTTAGTCTGAAAATTTTCCACATTTTCAACATTGTATTCAATTTCATGAAGCTCACTACAACAATATAGGGGTTTATAAATGGCTATAACCACTCAAAAATTTCCCTATGGAATGTTTTTAAAACACCCTCCAAATATGGTATCAGCATCAAATTTGTATCTTCTTCATTAATTTAGTGGAAATTTCATGGAAGTGTCACAAAATGATATTTAATAGAATTTATTTTTATTGTGGTAGGTGGGTTTTCCTTTAAAAATAGAATAAGATTTCATGGTAGTTGAAACCACTATTATTTCTATTATATAATTAAATGCGTTTTAAACCACCGCTATATATTTCTATTTTAACAAATAATTTTTTTGAAATAACAACACTAAATAGGTTTATCAAATAGATGAAATGATAAAAAAATGACATAAAAAAATATATAAGAAATAATATTCATATTATAAAACAATAAAACCCAAAATTATAAATTATTATAACATCCATAAACTAATCCTAAAGGAAATAGATAATAATATAAAATGACACAAAATAATATTGATATTCTAAAAATCATAATAGACCAATTGTAAAAAGAGTTTCATTTGAAACAAAAAAAACATGGGAAAATTTATTCAAAATTAAAATATATACATTTATAGAATTGATAATGATTTTATATATATATGGAATTGTAATAGTAAGTGATAATAAAAAATAATGACATGAAGAGTGTCAATATAGGTTTATCTATGTATGTGATATTAATAAGCACAATATAATGTTTACAAAGAGGGAAACCTGAATCAAATAATGACACATCGAAAATATAAGCAACTTTCAATAATTAATATGTTAGTAATAAAATCTAAAATCAATGGATTATAAATATCATAAAGAAATATAAAATACCAATGAATGAAAGAACATTTCAAAACACCAAAATAAACCACTAAAATCAATAAATTAGATGTTCTGGTAAAATAAACACACTACAACTTCATCATGTTTTCACTTCATCCATGATTATATTTTACAAAATTCCATAATATTACCACATCACTTCCTACCAACAAAAAATAATTTAATACCAACCTTTATATACAGACCCCCATATTCTATTTCATAACATCATTATCTCTATATATCCATTCCAATCCTCTTTTACATTTCACACAAAAAATACTCACAAATCATAACCACATCAACACAGAATAGATTTAAACGCACCAAAAATACTAAAATTACATGAAATACAATTAATATAATAATTATCAAATAACAAGGCCTCCATATTATATGACAAAAATGAACTAATCCCTTATAATATCATTAACGTTTCCTCCATCGATCTCTATATGATACTATAAACCCACATTCATTCTAGAAAAAACAAAAAACCAATAATCCAACAAGAATAACAATGATAACATGAGAATATAGGTAAATCTAGAAATATATAAACCATGACTTACATTTATTATTCTCATTATATGGGCCATCATAACTCTATTTCTTAAAATTATTATACTAAAATCCCACATTTCATCATATTAATTATATGCTACCCATCCCAACTCTAATATAACATTTAATCTATGGAAAAAATATAGCAAAATATAATGGAATATTTTAAATGGAATCATTTAAAAAATAACCAAAAAGTCACTATGAATGATGATTATAATGTAAAAATCTAAATAAAACATAGAAAATCAACTAAGTTTGTTGATGTCATATTATGTAATGGAAATCAAGATATCCCTTAACTCAAACCAAAACATTGTTTCTTAATCACCATATCGTTGTGATAGTATATCATGAGTTTAGTTACTCATCACCCTCATTAAATACATAATGTAAACCCTAATCACTTACTAAAGAATTAATATCGACACCATCTTTCTCTCTAAATACACTCCCTACTACCGACACCTATATGAAAATTTTCATGAAAATTTATCAATGTTGTATATTGAAATTAAAACTTAAATCCAATAAATTTTTATATAAAAATGATTATGATAATTTGTTATTTACCTTCTAAATCAGACCATCCATCGATGTAAGATCACTAAGGAAACAACCATTCATATTTTGGTATAATTCAAAAAATTATATCTGTAGAGGAACAAGTTTCACATCATACATTTGTATATGAGCCTCTTGTTGGTGGATTGTTCTCACTAATTTACTAATTGGTATTTTCACTATAATAAACTGCCTCAAATCATGTCAAGGTAGGGATTAAATATAACATAGAGTAGATTCTATTGAAATTATCGACGACCCTACAAATATCTCGTATGATAATGGTCCTGAACCCATCCCATGAACTTGACCATGATGATCATTCCCAAGCAGATGACAAACTAGATCACCATATGGGATAGAGAAGGACTCTGTGGGATTAGAATCCCACACATCTTTTATTTTTACCTATAAATATAAAATTAGTCATATTTTATGAAATATTAACAATGTGACCATTGAAAATAAGTTTTTCCAAGGAAAAATAATTCATATGACAAATTATTTGGTAGATCATTCACATAAACCCTATTGGATTTCATATAAACATCGAAGCTGTGTTCTATCTAGGAGATTTGGTTCCATAAATTCATTAAATATATTAATAAAATATAAATAAAAAATTTATAACATGAAGTAGATATCATTATATTATAAATATTTAATCAAATAAAATATTACCATTTTTAATCTGATTCTTGAAAAACTTTTTGAAGTGGAAGTGTGGTAGATTATTTTTTTAGCTCGACATGATACATTTTTTAATGAAACATGTTAAAATGAAAACACATTTAATTTAATAGAAATGTATGAAATGTTATCTCATTATCATATGAGTGTATATTTGTAAAATTATATTTTTATAATAATAAAAATTTCAATAACAAGGGAATATTATGATAATAGCTATCAATAAACACCTTCCACTACTATATAGGCACCCCATCCGGTACCTTATCATACAAAAACTTAGTGGTCAATGATGTATCATTGAATTCTTTCTATAATCTCTATTTAAAATATTTTCACTTCTTAACTAAAAATTTCAATGTATGCTTTCATGTGATAAGATCAACAATTTTAAAGTAGAATAACATATCTAGAAAGGGACACATTTTTAAAAAATTCTAACTATTAAAGAATCTATCTAATTCATTATGAAACATAATATGTGGGTACCTCATAAAAATAAAATGGGAAAACCATATTTATTACATTTATATTTCAAACATATGAAATATTAATATTTTTATTGGTAGTAAAACTGTTTCAATATTTCATGGAAACATGATTATTATATAAAAAATTAGATAACTTTATTCACATTACAATTTATACCTATTGTCATCACACTCCAAAATCAATGTAGAGAAAAAGTAGTGACCACATATTCCCTCACTGTATAGTCACTGCACGTTGAACTTAATGAATTGGGAGGAAATTTTCAAGATTCCAATTGGATGGAGAAGGGGGGGTGTTTCATATGTTAATGGGTGGGATACAAAGGGTGTGGTAGAAACTAATGGGGGGATAAATATAGTTTTTCCTAGATATTATTGGGAAGGATCCCAATTGGACATTAGGTGTCTATGAGGTCATAGAAACATTGATTGGGAGTCAACTGGGATCAATGATATGCTTCTTCATTGGAATTCATGTTATTTAAACAATTAAAAATTACTCCATAACATATATTTCAAAAAAATCACAATGAAAAATAAATTTATAAGTGATAATAGATATAGAGTAAAGAAAAACATAATATACATAGGAATTTTAATTAATTACTACATATAATGAAAAATATAACAATTAATTTTTCAAAACTAAATAAATTAGGCATAAAAATAGGTTTAAATATGATAAAAAGAACCACAATACTTGAAATTTATAACATATAACATAGGTTGTTGATAAATTAATGTATGAATTCAAATATAATCATTTTTTCAATATCATGATGAAAAAATAAATCACTTATTTTTTGAAGGTATTTAATGTGAGAGGTCAAATCTACCACTTTATCACCCATATAATACAAGTCTCTTTATTTTTGTTAACTACTACACTCCAATATTTATCCACAACATCATCTATATAATTTACCATTTTAACTTACAATGAGAAGTAATATGGATCATGTAATTCATGGTAACTGACATCAATCAAGTGATAAGAGTATGCATAAGTAATTGAAAATGAATATCTTTTTGATACCCCAAGTAATATCACCCCACTTCAATTTTAAGAAAAGAACTAAAAAATGAAAATGGTAGTTCAAGTCGATAATATAAATCAACATTCCAAAATATCCCAATGAAAAAACTATAAATATACAAATATTCTATATTTTTAAATATAGAGACACATTTTTTTCTTATAAGACTTTGGAATATTTCTATATATATTCTCAAAGATAGGTACTCAGACAATGTATAATTTCAAGCCCCATTGTGCTCAAAATTAATTTTATAAAAATATTAAAGATATTTTATATTAAATGAAGAAAGTTTTTTAATGAAAATGTTATAAATATTAAATTGAATATCAGATCAGAACATTGAGAGAACGATTGAGTTTGGAAAATGATGTTTACCCTAGGCGTGACCTAAACCTGGTCATCATGGAGAATTCATAAATAAAGACCATTAGTGTGTGAATTTATTATAAATTAATAATTAAATTTATATATTTTAATAAAATAAACCTAATATAATTCTTGTAAATCCATAGCTATGATGGATCCTCTAGGTTAAGTTACATAAACTCTGAGAGGATCGAAAGTGTTCTACCTCGACTTCTGTTGGGGAATCGAATAAGCCGATGAAGGAACATCAGATCGAATGTATATCAAATTGAATAAAACATAATGACTCCTATCAATTACTATATCAAGGGTTATTTGACGAAAAATTATCCAATATCTGGGTAGTACTCATCATATACAGTTTCCCCCTTATTTGATTAATTTGTCAAGCATGATCCCTTTCCTTGATCTTCGCTTATTATACATAATTACATGCTCTTATATATTGAAATTACATTTTTATTTAAATTTCCCTCACCCTATATCATAAATATTTATTAATTTTACATGAATTCATTGAAAATTATGGTTACACCCTTTTTCCTTTTCTTTTATCCCTCATTGCTTCAAGTTCATCATTGATTGGACTACGAGGCCTTAGTTTGATGTTACTGGGTGGTACTGAGCCTGATTGGACTCACAGATTCATGGGGAAATCAAGTACGAAAAATATAATACTAAATCAGAGATAAAATTAAGTGTTTTTTGGTATGTGGGTGAATGGTTTGATGATTTAGGATCCAAAATTGAACATGGTAGCATCTAGAGGCAATCAGAGGCGTAGTGGCGCATGCGGGTCTGTACAAGAGGAAACAAGATTTTATTTTTGGCCACCATAGGGCCATAATAACTGACCAAAGTATCTATATGAAATTTCTAGTAAGAAAATGGCCATACATAAAGTAATATTGACCAGATCTAAATCATTAAGACAAAAAATAATATTCGACAAAAATTATAACTACATGTCATATAGTTTTTAAGAACACATGTTGTGTGTCCCCTATGTTGCGATGGCTAGTGTTTTGGGAAAATTATATGGATGGAATGCCATGTTTCCCACCTAAATTCCATGTTTCATACCCGGAATAGAAATTCTATATAGTTGGAATCATGGACAAGGCCCTATGTAGGAGGACACGACCAGACACATGTCATGTAATGAAGTATATGTGCTCGACCAAAGTGTGCATTCTAGGGCCCTGAGTGTGCTCACAACACCATGTAGACTCCCTAAATTCCATGTAAAGCTATGTGGTTGGTGAGAAATGTACCTCTAAGTATATGTATAGGTGATGGATTGTCACTATACACAGTGTACCACATGGTTCCTTTTCAGAAAATTTCAAACTCTCATATGTCCTTTGTATAGACCAGTATTTTGGCTTGTGAGTATCCTATCCTTAGTTTCAGTCCCCATTAAATGAGAGAGAACCCTCCATTGGGTATTTTGAGATGTAATGTGGGATTTTATTGGAATTATTCTTATTTAGGAATCACTGGATTGCGGCTATGATCGGTTAGGGGATCACCAGAGAAACTAGAGTGTAACTCCTCTAGCGCACAAGGGAGAAGGTCCTCAATCTACTGAGTGGAAGCCCATATCAAACTAGTTGTGGGTCCTCATGAAACTAGAGTGGAACCCACCTAAATCAGAAGGGTTTTGGTGATTGATATATATATTAGACCCCATTACTCTATAGGATGTGGGTCCTCTATCTATTGAGTGGAACCCCCCCATCTAATAGGGTGAAGGTCCACATGATACTAGAGTGGAACCCCCCTCACACATTAGGGTGTGGTTCATCTGTGAATAATTATTGTGTGGAAAAATCCTTGTGTACAAGGGTTTGTGTCCTCTTATTTAATATTGTTCCCACTTGACTAATCAACAAAGAGGTGAGGTGTGGGCCTCCACCTGGTTACTTATTTTGATAAACGTGTGGGATGCTAGGCCTCTTAAATGGTCTTCCTATAAGTGATAACAACTCTTTGCATGGTTTGATATGTGATATAGAGATCCCATTATCTTATTTTGGGTTTCTTTGGATTGATAATATATGTATACATTTATGTGTGTTTTAGTTTCTATTTACTCGATTTGGGTTGAGCCATTTTTAATAGTTATTTATTCCTACTGTGTCTCTTAGTTCTACCCCATTCATCTTTTAGTGTTTTCTACTAGGTACATTTATACTCACCCCCATATAAGAGTTTCCCACATGTGTTCTGTATTTTATAGATGACACATAGTTCGTCAGTGACTTTAGTGAAACATAGATATTCTTGGTGCAATTGACCATATGTGGTGGTCGGATCTTGGAGATTAGGAGACATGATCTCTTTACACCTTTACATTCCTGTTTTGATGGGTTAGGACATCTTCAAGTTGGGTGTGTATTATCCCCTTTAGTTTTTCCACTTTTCATAGCCGTACTCATCTACACTCTAGAGGTTTTTCATGCTTGGATTAAATTATTGCATTTTCATCTTTTGGTTGTTATTCCTCTGCACTTCTCCATTGTTGTAGTTGGGTGAGTGCACCTACGTATATTAGGAAAAATACATCCATTTAGGATATTCCATTAGGTTATTTTACCCACCCCTTGGCATATAGAGGCATGATTGGGGTATTAATGGATTGATCCCCAGTTAAGGTTGAGGCATGGAAGATGGTTTTGTTCCTTGGGGTGGTGTATGGTGTTGTCCCCTTATGAGGATTTTGTTGGTATTTAGGGAAATAGTGTCAGAGTTTCTTGATTTTTACTCTCAAGCTAGGGAATCCAGTGATGGTATAAGAAATCGACTAATCCATTTACCATGAACTTTTCTACAGACCTATTGACTCAGCATACTAGGACATTTTTTGTAGGGCTAAATGGTAAATGAATCACATATTATTGAGAATTTTACTATCTTTCTTAAGTCAGTTACCCATTATATAAATATATACATTTGTGCGTGTATGCTCATCTGACCCTGGGGTGTCTTGACTAAATTTTCATGATGCATCTGTGATTATATCCTTCCCGGATACCAGTTATGGATCACGAAGAAGATATGATGACCTATGACACCTTAGTTCAGGTTATATCTTGTGAGATCTATCCTCTAGGTGGATAGGTAGAAACACCACACATGCGGAGTAAAATATCATACTAGTAGGGTAGGATGAAGATGTGTGTATCCTTGGTGCCCTACATGAGTTCCAGTGCTAGACATCATTAACATTTTTGGAGAGCTAGATCCACAGGTAATGGTGGATTGGCTACCATTTCTGGTCTGTATCTTCAGGATTAACTAGAAACTAATGAATCTAGTGGTTTCATGGTTGGTTAGATTTTTCTATGGAGTAGATAGTCAATTGTGGAGTCTTGTTACCCTAATTCATGATGAGTAGAAAATCTTGTGGCCTGACTTTCAACATCTGTTCCATGAGAAGTACTACCCCTACTTGTGCTTGGTTCATATTTAAGAGGTTATGGAGGTACACCAGGGAGAGATTATAGTGGTGTTGTATGATACGAGGTTTAAAACCTTACATGGAACTCCCTAGACATGATCTATTTTGGATAATTCTATGAATGGATGTTTGAATAGGGACTCCATATAGATATTTGTTCCAACGTGGTGCCCTTGTGCGTCCCTAATAATGCCGGGGTGTTGGAGTTTAATTTGGTGAAGAATTTCTTTGATTCAGTGGGATTCTAGAAACCTAGAGTTGTCACTGGGAATTATATGGCGGAGTCTTCTGTACCAGCTATCTTGCACCAGTCGATAGGATCTCTTCCCAAGATACCTCCCTATGATCAGACTCAGGCATGTGCCTAGGGGAGGGATAGGGGACCGAAGAATCCAAGAGAGTGGTGATGATATTCTTGTGAGAGTCGAGGTCACATAGCTCATGAATTCCCAACAAGATTTTCCAAGGAGTTTAGGAAGATAGAAGAAGCTCTGCCACGACAGAGGGAGCACTATGATCAGGGATTTCCCTGAAGAGTGTAGAGAGGCCCCAATAGAGATGGAGCTCACATGTGATGACCCAAAATTTTATCAATGAAAATTTCCTTATTATTATTATATCCTCACATTAAATAATATTAATATCAAAATAAAAACATTATAAATATGGAATGAATGAAATAAGATGTGTTTCCATATTTTTATGAAAATATACTGATGGAATAATATCTTGACCATAGGAATAGTAATATGACCCTTGTGAATAGAAAACCATCCAATAAAATAGTAACCTAATCCCTGAATATTTAATGAAAATTTAAGAATCCTAAAAATTAATGTATGATATAATTATATCAAAGAATATGTAAAGAAATGTTTTAAAAATTACTAATTAAGTGTTTTTATTTTTGTAAGTTAGTTAAAAATTTTAATTAATATAATAATTTAAATGAAAATTTATTTTCATAAAATTTATTAAAAATTAATATATTTTGTATTCTTAATTTAATTTAAATTTATGAGATTATTTTTTTAATTTCTAAAAGTTTTATAAAATCAGTTATAAATTTAAAATCTGAATTTTTCAATGAAATGAAAATTTTAATTAAAAATGAAATTTCTCACATTTATAAAATTATTTTCCTAAAACGGAGATAATATTTGAGTTCTAGACATAGAAAAATGGTTAGGGTGAATTTTTGGGGTTTTTCTAATGTACTTGAATTTTTTTTGAATAGTAAAACATGACAATTTACGATAAATGCATAATAGGTGAATTTTTGAGTCATTGTTGATGTAAGGATGAGGTAAGAACCCTTAGTCAGAACTCACATTCCTTATTTACTATATTTATTCACAAAAATAAACACTTTTTCTTTTCATGATGAGTAATAATAAACTAATGAATAAAATAATGAGAAAACACTCCTCTCATCCACTATAAATTTCACCCTCACCACTTCTTCTTCTCACACCTCTCATGTTTTGATCATTTTCCAAACTCTGCTCAAATAACCTACCAAGCCCTTACCCCTCGTCTAGGATCCCCTAGTATCATCAAAATTCTAAAATTGTTTCCCTAATGAGGTTCTCAAGGAGAGATAATTCAAGAGGTAAAATCCTCTTTCTTTTCTTTAAATATGTTTTTAATTTATTTTATTTTCTTCTTATGTAATCAAATATAATCATAAAAATGGTGTGATAACTCTATTACCTTATATATTTTTTAATTTAATTATTATAATGGAAGAAACCATAATCAAACATTTTCTCCTCTTTCTTTTATTCTAAAAATGAAAATGTCATTCATGAGGTGAAAATTTATCACCTTCAAGGACAACAAATTTTCATTTTTCATTAACACATTCAAGGATGGTCATAGAACCATTTTTAGGATAAAAAAAATAAAAAAATATTTATTTACTCCTTTTTAATTTTCTATAATCATTATATACACATGACGTAAAATAATAGAACAAAAGAAGTTCGTTGTGAGAGAAAACCACCCTAAATAATCTAAATGATTTTCCCTAACATCTTATGCAATGATGAATCCAAAAAAGAATAAATATACTAAATTATACAATCATTTTGACTTTTCTATTTCAAATAAAAACTTATAACTTAAAATCTGTATTTCTATTTCCATTTTACATAGACTTCTATACTTTTATACAAGATCATGAAAACTACAAAAATGATCACTGCAGAACAACGAAATTGATCTCTATAACTCATAAAAAGACTGTAAATGGAATTAATAAAATTAAAATATATAAATTAAATATAAAAATGATCTTAATCAATTAATTAATGGATTTATGTTGATTATCTTGGACATTATGATCAAGTGAAGAACCATTTCATATATAAGGTATGAGATTCTACTCAAAACTCTATTTTTCTTCTAGGTCAATCTTTCTCTATTTTTACCCCAATGTAATGATTCATTATTTTTATACAATTATTATATATTATTTTTATATGTAAAAAAATCATTTGTACAGATCATATTATCCATATTTTATGGGGTAATTCATGTTTTATCCTAATAATCAAGCCTGAATCAGGGGAACTTCTTTATTTCTTACCCGCTTCTAAGAGCACTCCATAATCTATTTTAAGCTGACATTATTTTTCTAAAATAACATATTTTATCATGAAAAACTATATTGGTTAATTTATGGTTTTATGAAAACAAATATTCATTTTCCCCTTTAAATTATCTATAATATTTCCATATATAACACTAAAATGTTTCATATCTAATGTTTCTTAAACACTCTGTTTACATGTTTCCGCCTAAACTAATTATAAATTATAATGATCCATGCTTATTTTCCTTTATGAATGTCTATGTATGTTTTTAATCCATTATTTCAGGGAAAAATTTATAATTTTCTCATTTGTTATTCCTTAGACCATATTATGATACCCATTTCTTTCCATGGGTAACACATCTATTAATCCTTTATGTGACACACATATTCATGAACCTGTTATCTTGGGTGTTTATAGATACCACTTCAATGCATTGGGTAATTTTTAGTCTAATGATATGTCATTTTGGGATAGGTAATGAACATGATTCATTTCAGGGAATTTATCTTCCATTTTATATAATCTTGGTAGTTATCATTGACTCACGTTTATGTCATGTTATATGTTTTTTCCAAATTCCTATAATTCCATGTCTATTTTTTCCCATGTTATACATGATATTATTCACCATGATTTTTCATATTCCTTGTTTTTAATGAAATCTGAATATGCCTTCTACCCCATGTGATATGTTTTATTCTTATTCTTATTTACTTATTGGGATTTTCAGAAAATACATTTTGTTCCTGTATTTCCCAGGTTATCCTATGTAGATTTTGGATCTCAAATGAAGTTACAATCTCATTATTTATATTTAAAAATAGTGTTTTTATTTTGTTTTCATGATGTTTAATTATATACCTAATAATTCAAAGATACTATACATTATGATCCTTGGATTGTAATTTTTGGGTTAATTGTGTTTAAAATCATGAAATGATATGTGTAAGAGGCTAGTGTCTATATAGTTGGTATCAAAGGAAAAATTTATTTATATTTGGAATTAAGAATAGAAAAATATAGTGAATGTCTTAGGGATAAGACTATGTAAAAGAAATATTACCTAATCTTTTGTTAATATATATTAAGTGTTTTATCAATAAAATGTGTCCCTATCTGGATACTACAAGTGGATTTGGTTCTAACACAGATGTACCAAGGAGTAAAAACTCCCACAATGTGTTCCAAGCCTGACTTGAGGTAACCTAGCACATGAAAACATGACTTACTATAAACTTGGTCTTGACACACTCATGGGATATGCTTTGGTAAATTTTTAATCCCATTATGAACCCTTAATAAAGAAACAAATTTCCTATAAGAGTATTTGTTAGGAAATATATCTTGGATAACCAAGATTGAAACATAGGAATCCCAAGGTAGAAAATAGATTTCCTTTACAAGATCATCCTTATATATTAAAAGTTTATTTTTACAAGCATATAAACTAAGGACTTATGAATCCTAATTGCAATTTATTTTTCTTAGTTAATGGTAAGAAATTGAAGAACACATTCCCACAATCAATTTGATAGGAAGTGTGAAAATTTCTCTAGTGAAATCCCAAATATGATGAGAGTGGCTTTTGAAACTTTAAGAAAGTAATTTTTTAGTTGGATCAAGTTATTAATAATAAAATGAATCATGTGGAATGACCTCCTTCTCCTAAGAAATATAAATTTGATTATGAATCCTTTATATGGAAATGGCCTCCCACATTCAGTGGATCTTATGATCCCCTCCTCACAAGAAAATCGATTAACTCTATTGAGAATATATTTTCTATCCTACAGTGCTCAGAAGAAGAGAAATTGGTGATGGTAGTCTATTAATTTGAAGAGAAGCTAATCAGTGGTGGACACTGATGAAGAACACCGATTTTAAAGGGAAAATTGATTCCACGGATAGCTTGGAATTCAAGGAAATCATTTTCAACACATATTATCTACAAATGAATTTTTTCATAGAGGAAAGGGAATTCCTCAATCTCAAGTTGAAGGAAGATAATCCTATTAGGGTGTAAAAGGAAAACATCATAAGGCTTTTAGGATATGCCTCTGACATTTTCATTCTCATAGAAAGAAAGACATATATCTTCTTTAGGAGAATAAAGTTAAGTATATAAAATCATTCTATATTCATGAATTTGAAAGTTATGAGAATAATTTATAATTTTCCCTTAAGTTTTAAATGAATATTAGAGACTATCAGTGGTCTCATGGGATTAGGGAAAAAGATGAAAATGGAGTTTAATGTGGGTGGATTGATAGTTAAATCCCATGATATAAAGATGAACCCACATCTGAAGTGTCAAAATTGTGGGTAAAATCATCATATAAAGTATATAAATGGAATGACGATATTATTTAAATTTATAATAGAAGGTCATAAGGTTAATAATTTTTGAAGGCATATGAATAATCTCACTTATATGGAAGAATCAAGGAAGGTTCAAATTGACACTCAGCTTGTAGTGTAATATTTCAACTACAATTATCAAGGGCATTATGCAATCCACTTCCCTAATCCTTGGTTTTTATGATGAAATCAATGACGATAACCTCCAATGCATTAAAAAAGTCCATATGATATCACTAATGCTGAGGTGGATCCTAAAAATGATGTAGTGATCGGTACGATGGTTATTCATTCAAGAATTGATAACATACTATCATATTATGGATCTATGAATTATTTCTTATCTTCCATAATTTAGTAGAACTATTCTATAAACACATACAAATATAGAGGTTGAATTATCTATCAGAATAGAAAATGGGGAAATTGTTGCATTCAAATTATATAACTGCTCCCCAGTTATTGTTTGTGGACTGATCCTCCTTGAGAATTATTTCATACTTTCTTAGGTATAGTTTGAAGCTACATTAGGAATAGATTATCTATCTTTGTATAAATCCAATATCAACTATCGTGAAATAGAGATCACTCTTCAAATCCTAAATCATCCTCAAATTCTATACTAGTGTATAGAGGAGGATGAATCTTTTTCAGAATAATCCTCTGAAATGTGGTGATTATTTTCTTATCAGCAATCATATCTAGATAGTATGATAGAGAAAAAAGGGGGAATAATGCTAAAAGATAATCCCATTGTGAGGGATTACAATGATGTGTTCCCTAAATAGATGTCTTGTTTTCATCTTTATTGAGAAGTTGAGAACATATTTGAGATTTTCCTATACGTCTACTTATATCATTGAAACAATATAGAATATCCATAGTTGAGTGGGAAGAACTGAAATTTCTGCTATAGAAGATTCTAGGAAAGGGTTTTATCTTCCATAGTGCTTCACCATGGGGTTAAGTATTCCCCTTTATCAAGAATAAAGATGGATCAATGTGAATTTACATTTATTTTCAGGAGATCAATAGAATCATGATATAGAAAAAGTATCCCCTTCCATGGATAAATGACTTGTTCGATTAGCTATGTGGGGCTAGTTAGTTATCTAAGGCGGATCTTTGGTCAGGATATCACCAATTAATGGTGATTAAAGAAGATATTCACACAAATTTCTTTAAAATGAGGTTAGAAAACTATGAGTTAATTGTGATTCCCTTTTGACTTACTAATTCTCAATCATTTTTCTTGTATTTAATTAATAGAGTCTTCGGATATTAAAATTACAAATTTTTGGTAATCTTTATCAATGATATTTTGATATACTCTATGAGAAAGGATGAATATACGGACCATTTTAATACTATTGTAAAGACTTTTTAAAGCAATGAACTTTGTGTAATGTATAGTAAATGTAAATTTTGAATGATGTAAGTATCATTCCTATGGCATATTATCACCAGAAAAGAAATAAATTTGGACCCTTCCAAGATAATGAAAAATAAAGAGTGTCCTAGGACAACATATTTATAGATATTTATAGTTTCCAAGTTCTAGTTGGGTATTAATGATAATTTTTTATGAACATATCATTCTTTTCATACCCACTAAACCAGCTGACTCATTAAGGAGTAAAGATTTTCTGTACCAATTAATGTGAAGACTACTTTAAAGAGTTGAAGATGGGGCTTATCACTATACTATTACTCAGACTTCCTAAATGTGGAGAAATCACTGTGGTGTATATTTATGATTAAAATAAGGTATTAGGCTGTGTACTAATTCAAAATCATAAATTGATTTCCTATGCCTCAAGGTAGTTGAAAATTCATAATAAAAACTTCCACACACATGATCTAGAGTTTTCAGCTGTGATCTTTTCATTGAAAAGCTTAAAACATTATATATTTGGGGAGATGTGTGAGATATATACTAATAAAAAGTGTCTCAAAAATAGATTAACATGGATGTAACTTAATATTCTCTAGTAAATATGGTTATATTTCATCATGTATTATGACTTCTCGGTCTAGTACCATCATCGTATGGTGAAAAAAGTGGCGAATGATCTATGTAGAAAGGATAGTGCATATTTATTAGTTATGAGTATTGAAAAGGATCTAATATACTTATATTTACAATTAATGGACATCAGAATAATTATTGTAGGAACATATTCAATCATTTATCAAATTATTTCTCAACTATACCTTGTAGAGAAAATAAAGGATTCTCAAATAAATGATGTGGAAATTTATTAGAAGGTGGAATCAAAAAATGGGAAATTCTTAGAGATGAAAAGTGATAAGGAATTAATTGTAAGAATTGGTTTAGGATTAAGTGTACCATCTGACCCATAAATAAATAAGGAGATTCTAAATGAAACACATTGAAAAAATTCCACTATTCACCCATGGAACATAATGATGTATCGATATCTCTGAGAGAACTATTGGTGGGAAAATATGAATAAAGGAGATCGATATATATTCATCAAAGTTCCTAGTATGTTAGAAGTTCAAGGCTAAAATGAAGAATTCTAAGGGGATAATGTAACCCCAACCCGTACCACTATTAAAGTGGGATAATATTACCGTGGACTTTTTCAGTGGACATCCAAGGAAACATATAGGAAACAATACTATATGTGTTGTTTTGGATCATATTAAAAATACTTATCACTTTATCAAAATTTGATAGGACATATCACTAGATAAAATTTCATGGATATACATTAATTAAGTAGTAAGGATGCATGGAGTGCCACTATTGGTTATATCTGATCGAGATTTTTGATTCACATCTAGGTTCTACAAAAGTTTCCAACATTTCTTAAGCATTAAGATGAAATTTAGTACAAACTATTATCCTCAAATAGATGGAAAATCTGAGTGGACTATTTATAAATTGAATTAAAAGTTGATAGCATGTTCTATGGACATAAAATAAGGAAGGGACCAATATCTTAACCTAATTCGGTTCTCTTACAACAACTGTTTCCACTTCATCATCCAAATGTATCCATATAACGCCATTTATGGGAAAATATGTAGAACAATAGTGTGAAGGTATGAAGATGGGGAATGTAATACTCTAGGACTAGAAATGGTCTAATAAGTGGTGGAAAAGGTGAAAACCATTCAAGAACAGATCAAGGAATCCCTATATTGACAAAAGAGCTATGAAAACAATCATTAATGGGACCTTTCTTATTTGGATGGAGAAATGGAATTCCTCCACATATATACATGGAATAAAATCATGATATTTGGGGAGAAAGGAAAGTTATTTCCCAGTTACATCGACCCATTCTTGATCCAAGATTATGTTGAAGTCATATCCTATCAACTATTACTTCCATCTATGATGTCTCAAGTACATGATGTTTTCAATGTATCTACCTTGAGTTAGAAAATAATAAATCCATCTAATCTTATAAAATCATAGGTGGTACAATTGAAGAATGATCTCTCTTATGGGGAGTTTCCAATGAATATATTTGACAATAGAGAAAATTTTATATGAAAATATTATACTCACCTAGTCTGTAACGACCCAAACTTTCATTAATGGAAATTCCTCTTGGTCCAATTAAATGTTTTATGATGGTTATATAAAATGTGAACTTCAATGGGTTTATGTTTTTTGATTTTAAAATACTGTTAAGAATAGTGACAGTTTCTAATATAGCTGTTGAATAGTGATCACCTAATTAATATTAATATAGGGCTTTAACAAATCCAATTTGCTAATAGAAAGGAGGCGATGACCACATCTAGTAGACTTTCCCCATACGAATCCCATTTGATGAAGCTCGGAAAGGAGTTTTCATAATTGGGCTTCGCCCTGTACTATGCCTAAGCTGATCTTGAACATGTTAAGCTTGAGCAGAATGAACTACGAGAGAAGTGGAAGTTAATAGAGATTACCACTCGAGCGATGTTATCCGAGCCACCCCAAAAGTCAATCACCATTGCACACCTTACTCTTCTATCTTATGAAGGAGTTATAAGGGGTTATGTAACAATACCCAAGCACTATGTACATTATTTTTGTATAAATAATTTTCATTCATTTTATTAATGTTACTTTATAAATAGTTTTTAAATCACCAATAGTATTTTTAGTTAATATTCAACTAAGAAATATATTTTGATGAATTAAAAGATTTTTGAATTAACTTATATTTTAATAAAATATTATTATTTTTAAATTAATTTTTATTAAATATAAATGATCATATCATTTTATGAATGCAATTGTAATTTTTATTACGGTTTGAAAGCTATTTTTGTAAAAACCCATGAATTTTTGATAAATATCAGTTTTTATCTTACAAGTAAAAATTCACATATTTAAAAAATTATTTAGATAAAATGAATATTATTTTTGGAATCAAGACATCAAAATTATCCGATGGTGATTTTTTCATAATTTTCATAGACAATCCAATTTTTGGGTAAAAATTAAATACTGCTTAAATATATAATGTGTTTTATGACATCACAATGACCGAATAGTGATGTAATAAAATTTTATATATGATATGTTTGTCCAAGATATGTTTTAACATTAAAATAATGTGATTTTAGGTTTGTTTGATTTAATTTAAAAAACATTAGTGGACCCTCCAAGAGTTATGAAACATCTTCACTTTATAAATGAATTTCCTTTAGAGTGTGACTCACATCCACATAAGCCACCCTATTATTTTAAGATGTTAGGCCATTGGAATTATATAATATTGTTTTCCACTCCCCTTTTTCATAAACCATGGGTAAATATCATCGGCTGGTATGTGGTTTTGATTAGTTTATTGTGAGGTGTCCCAAACCTAAATAATAAAGCATTCCATCCCCTTTCCTATATAAACTCACCCAAACCCCCACTTCCTATTCCCCCAAAGACTTTTTAGTTCTACCAAACCCTGCCCTCCTCTCTGCAGTATCCTCCCAAGCTCCCAAAAAGCATCTCCCAATCCTGTCCCATGCCTTTGGGATCGCATTTCCATGTAATGGATTTCTTCCATTCTCATTTTTGTCAAATTTTATTTAAGTTGTTATTCCATTTTGTTTTCAATTACAAAAATTGGGGGTATGATTTAGCACCTCAAACATACTGCCCTATTTATCTTTGGATGATGGGATACCCCTTTCACTCTCATTAATGACTCTTATTTATACCAATTACCATGCTGATATTCCTTGAGGGATTTATCTCTCCACATTTACATCCAAGTAATTTTTTGTATTATGAATCTAAATTCCATTATGTT
Source organism: Viscum album (assembly GCA_963277665.1). Lineage (NCBI taxonomy): Eukaryota > Viridiplantae > Streptophyta > Magnoliopsida > Santalales > Viscaceae > Viscum > Viscum album. Next base: position 45,850,358 of record OY728143.1, on the reverse strand, counting down.
TGTTGGTACATGTATCTATATTACCTCCTTACTATCTATTTCATTTAAATTTGATGATACACTACTTTCTCTCTCATCAACCATTTTTTATGAGTTCTTATTTCACGTCGTTATGCTGCTGAAATTGCACTACAATTTTCCAAGACAATGTCATTGTGTAGTGAATACCATGACCATTTATCTATCAATGGTATTCACCTTTATGAACATTTTATTATTGATTATAAAGATTCATGTATGTATTCCACATCAATTTATCTTATAATAAATTATGATGATTCATTCCATATTGAATGATCCATGTGGCACACTTATGCATGAAATGAAATGTTTAAGAAATGGTGCACCTTGATAGCACTCCAATGCATTGGGTAAAGTATATTATAATGATACATCATGTGTAATGAGTGTTGACTCATGCTAATTCAAGTTAAACTAGGGTTTACTCATGCTTTATGGGAAATGAAGGTTTACTTAAGCTCCATGTGCAATGAGCCTTGGCTCATGCTAATTCCATGTTAAATGTTGCTGCCAAATTTCCATGTTATGATTATCATGCTTTATCATGACTTTATGTTCATGTTTCTATTGTGATCCATTTATATGCCTATTTTCTAACATGTATTGTATTTATCATGTTATTCAATTTTAATTCCCTTATTGGGCTTTATAGCTCACCCTTTTCTTATGCATGTCCTCAGGTTATCCCATTCAATGCTAAGATCTAGGGAATGTTGTGGTCATGTAAAGGATGTTTTCAATAAAGATGTTGTATTTCATGTTTTATGTTGTTATCTAATGTTTTTATGTCACAAAGACACTAGACCTCCCATTCTTCCATGTTTTATCAAGTGAAGAGTTTGTCTAATAAATCATGTTTTAGTATTAAATAAAGATAAGGGTTGGAATATAGTCAAATTACTATAGAAGAATCAAAAGTATGGGAAGGAAACATGAGAACCAAAGGAAGAAATGAAGGGGAAGTACCCTCTCTTATTTTCCCCATAGTATGTAAAATAAAATTTTGAAGATGAAATTTTATAAGGTGTAAAGATGTAAAGAACCAAAATTTTATCAATAGAAATTCATTTTTTATAAATATTTCATTACATAAAACACATTAAGAAAGAAATACATTCATTATAAATAAATAATGAATGAAATAAGTGGTTTCTCTCAAATTGAAGAAACCTATACAAATAAAATAGTAACTTGAACATTGGAATACTAATACAAACCTTCTGAATTGTAAACCAGCCAATATAATAGTAACAAAGACCATGAAATTCTAACGAAAATTTTGGCATCCTATAAATTAAATAGTGATATAATTATATCATAGTACATGTTAATAAATGTTTTAAAAATTATTAATTTGGGTTTTGTATTTTCATATGTTAAATACAATTTTATAATTAATATAATCATTTAAAATAGATTCTATTTTTATAAAATATATTCATAAATTAATATTTTATTGTATTAATATTTTTTGATAATTTTAGGAGTTCTTATTTAATTTCTGAAAGAGTTATAAAATCATTTATAAATTAAAAATCTGTATTTCTTTGAGTAAGTGATGATTTTAATTAAAAATTAAATCATTCATATTTTGTAAATTATTTTCGTAACATGGAGTTCATTTTTGAAATATACACATATAAAAAATTTTATTATTGATTTATTGGAATTTTCTAAAATAAATAATTTTTTTGGTGAATAGTAAAATATGATAATTTATGATTAATGCTAAATACATAAATATTTGCGTCATTTTTCATGAAAGGATGAGGTAAGAACCATTAGTTAGAAATAAAATTCACTATTTACTATATTTATTCACAATAATTCACACAATTGTTTTCCTTGAGGAAAGATAATAAACTAAGGAATAAAATAATGAGAAAACACTCCTCCCCTACAATATAAATAACACCCCTCACTATATCTTCTCCTCACACCATTAAGGCTTTGAGAATTTTCCAAATTATTCCAAAATAACTGCCCAATCTACTACCCCATGTCTAGGAGACATTGGTATCATCAAAATACCAATACCTTCTCTCTAAGGGGTTTCTTAAGGTGGATGAATTCAAGATGTAAAATCCTCTATATTTCCATGTAATTTATTTTCATGTTCATTTCTTTTGTTATTCTAACATCACTTATGATAATTAAAATGGTGTGAACACTCCAATATCATACATATACTAGAATTTTATTATACTGATGAAAAAAAATCCATAATACAGCTTCTTCTTTTCTCCCTTTTATTCTAAAAATGTTAACGTCATTCGGGAGTTGTTAATTTATCACCTTCAAGGATGAAAATTTGTCACATTAAATTAACACCTTCAAGGGTACTCATAAAATCATATTTATGGTTAAAAAATTTATAATATATGTTTTACTACTTGTTTAATGTTCTATAATCATTATATAACCATGAGGTTAAATATTAAAATAAAACAAGTTCGTTTTTGAGTGAAAACCACCCAAAATAATCCAAATGATTAACATTAACAAATTATCTACTGATTCATCCCACCAAAAATAACCACATGAATTATGTAACCATTTAAACTTCTGTTTTCTTATTAATAACTTATAATGACCATTCTGGATATTGATTTCCATTTTATATGAACATCCATAGTCTTATACAACTAAAATGAGCATTAAAACTAAGAAAATAATCACTCCAAAATGATGGAATTGAATAGTATAACTCATTAACGAAAAATAATGAATGTAATAAAATTATAACAAAACAATTAGATATAGAAAATTTTAAAAATTAAGTAATTTATAGATTTAATTTTATTAACTAGGACATTATATTCAAGTGGAGAACTGTTTTAGACAAAAGGTAAGGGATTCTACCCAAGCCACCCTTGTTACTTCGGGTTACTATTTCTCTCTTGTTACCCCAGTGTAATGATGATTTATTTTTCATAAAAATTTTAAATTATGAGTATATGTTCCAAAATCATGTATCTAGACCAGATAATCCCTCTTTGATGGGGTAATACATGTCTTAGTAAGGTTCCCTTATGAATTCTCTCCGATAATCAAGAACAATTCATGGTTACATCTAAATTTCTTACCCACATCCAAGTGAACTCAATAATATGTTATAAGAAACCATTATTTTTATAAAATAAATCACTTTAACATAAAAAATCAATCTTGGTTCATTTATTGTTTAAGGAAATCAAATATGCCTTTTCTGTATTAAATTCTCATTAATATTTTCTGTAAACTACACTGAAATGTTTCATTTATAGGTACTATTAAACAGTCGTTTTAAATGTTTCCACTTAAGTTGGACAACAATTACCATGATTCATGCCTATTTTACCTCATAAATTTCCATGCCTATTTTCAGTCCATTATTTCGTGGAAAAATTTATGATATTCTCATTTGGTATGTCTTATTTCATGATTATGATAGACATTTCTTCATATGGGTAACCATTATGTTTATTATTCATGTGGAACACATTTTCATGAACATGTTTTGACGGGTGTTCCCAAATAGAGATCGAATGCATTAGGTAATGTTTAGTATCATGAGACGTCATGTTGGGAGAGGGAGTGAACCTGATTCCTTCATGGGACTTTGTCCACCATTATATATAGTATTGGAATTTAGCCTTGAATCATGTTTCCGTTATGTTATATGTTGTTTCCACATTCCTATGATTCCATAACTATTTATCCTATGTAATAAAAGTTATTATTCCTTATTTTTATTCATGCTCCAGACATCTTATGACATCATCTCATTCCTTCTAACCCTTATGCTATGTTTTATTCCTGTACTTATTTCCTTACAGGGATTTTTAGATAATTCATTGGTTTATGTATTCCATAGGTTATCCTATGAATATGTTTGAGCTAATTGGATATTAGGATCATAATGTCTTGGATTTGGGTACTCCCAGAGGTTCCTCAAACCCGATTGGCCACATAACCTCAAGGGAATTTCCCTATACTCTAGAGGCTGTTGACTAGTAGTGAGGGACAAGGTGTGATAGTGGAGAAACTATACCCTTATTGGAATAGTATACATGGTAGAAAACAAATATTAGACAATAGCGTAATAAGTAATACCATAAAAAATAAATAAATAGTAGAATAATGAATTTAAATTAAACTAAATCCACAATATATATATGATTCATGGAATATGTTTCTATGAAAATAGACAAACATGTCATAATGCTGGAAATAAATACCAAAACCAAAGTACAAAAGAAACAAGTAAACTCCAATAGCATCACAAGACTCATCTTGGTTTCATACTCTCAAGATCAAATATCAATCATGTACCTAATAGAGTATTACACTTTCCCTTATCTATACCTGCAATCATAAAATCGGTTTGGGTCTAAAAGAATGACCCAAATAGGCTGTGAGAAGAATCCAAGTAGGCAACCATCAAAAGATCTGTACCTAACTCACATTGAATATATATAGCACGTAGTATGAAAAATGAAGCAATAAACTAGGAAGTACTCAAAAGTAAACAATACTAATGTTTATAATGACATTCATTTAATTTTATTATTCATCATTTGAATCATATAATCTCAGGATCTAGCCAAATCTCTATATCTGCCTATGTAATAGTAACAAAATAGATTTATCATAAGGCCATCTAAACAATCATGTAAGACTGAGTCCATGATTGTGCTTTGGCTTGGCCGACTCTTTACAATCATTAAATCATTAATAGAAAACCGTTCTGAGAAAGCTCAAAATGTATAACACAATTGGCTTAACAAAACACCAATTTATTAAATAACAACCCTCTGGGATGCACTCACAGTCTAATCCCTTTCGTCGAACATTGCACTAAAAATTTATAAAATGCCTAATTGGAAGATCTCACGATCAATACCCCTAGGTAATCATTGAATTCATAAATTATAAATGAACATCTGGGTAGCTGTCACAGTCAATAGCCTTTGGTCAACATAGAATAAAGAAATTATAAATTTCCTCCTTGGTAGATCTCATAATCAATACCCCTGGGTCAATCGTATACACCAAGGATCTCATGGCCCTATGTAAATAAACATGGAAACCCCCACAGTTTTCCTTGTCCATGGATCTCACAATCCATTGGAAATATAGAGCACATAACATATCAAATAATCTCATGTAATCTATAACTACAATATGACTAAAATTCACAATGCATATCACATGCATTTCAAATAACCAATCAAACTCAATCCTAAGGAATCAAGGCTTGGAAAATGGAAACCTATACCAAATGGCCATAAATAGTCAATCAAGGGAAACACATTTGTGAGGTGTTCCATAAACAAGTGATTCAACCTTATACATAATAAAAAGCCCTTTATTAATCAATAAAACAATAATAGGTGATAAAAACGGTTAAATTATAAATCATACAGTTCCCCAATCTTGGGTATGCGAAACTTTTATCATATATAATCCATATATGATTAAATAAACATACAAAACACCTACCCTGATGTCGTATGATCAATATACTTTAACTTCACATCCTGAATTGGCCTTGATCGACATAGATATATAAAAAGGTAAAAAAATACCAACCTCAAATAAATCATGAGAGAGGAAGAATCTTTGTGAAAGGATCTGAGGATTTTTATAACTCGTCTGTGGGATTCCAACAGACCCAAAAACATCTCAATCAGAGGTCGATGGAGAATCAGGAGGGGTTTCGAGTTCTTTGGTCACTCTATCATGCTCCTGTACAAACCATGCAATGAATAAGGTATTTTTGAATATGAGATGTAACCCCACTCTGATTTATCAAATAAAAATAAAATTACACAGTGTGTTCTTTAAAACTACACTCTGTTTAGTTCCCTTAACCGGACCAGACATAAGTGGTCTTCCAGGTCCCCACACAACCATGTACTTAGTCATTACCCGGCCAGAACATTGCAGTATGTGACAAGATATGTAGAGAAACATGTACTCAGAAGTACACAATGTGTACTTATAAAATCCCATTTTCTTCATTTTCCTCCGTTTCCTAAAAAACAACCCCAAACCAAGATCCATACCTAAAATGATGATCATGGTTATTACAAACATCCACCGTTAGATAAATTCGTCTGCAAATTTCCCTTACAACAATTGAGGAGAAGAATCTATGAAAAACCCCAGCCACTACGATCGCACATCATCCTCCCTCTCCCAAGAATCATACTATACTCTCATGTGTTTCCATAACGCCCATACCAAAGGAACATAACAACCATGGATAAACTTCATATTTTGATCCACAATCCAAATAGGGTTCTCCTTAAAGGATGGATTGACCTCCAACTCAAACTCCTTGGGATGAAAAACATGAGACGTTTCTGAAAAGTAGCGTCATATTTGAGAAACATTAATGATGTATTTTCCACCTCTGAGGTTGTGTGATACTGATTGGTGAAGAAATGGTCCAACCATGATCATCAACCATCAATTTTCTAAAGATATGGGTTCTTGTTGAATTAATCATTTTTCCGACCCGTTCAATGTCATTATCCTTTAATGAAAGTTATATTAATGCTATGAGAATTAATGGTCTCAGTTGTAAATTACATGTGGGGGGGGATCAAGTACTTGTTCAATTGGTCCTTCATAGATATAACTTTCTCGAATGGTCTTTAGTGGGTTTATTCGTTGTGCTAGAAATTCTAAATGGACCTAATATTCATGATTCATGGACCTGATTTTTAAAGGTAGTCTCTCGTTGATTGACGATTCATCCAACGACACTTAAGGACTCATTTGGTCGGTAGGATGGGAGGTCATGATCACCACAACCTTCCCAGGGATTACAATTGCATGTTCTGGGACTCTCTTTTAGATTTAAGTCTTGTTAATATGTTTTTGAATCCATGGTTCCTTCCCAAAGAGTGTGTCCACAGGCTACCCTTGGTTTGCAATATCATCATAAGCATGTATTTATTTGATGCTATGTTGGAAATACAGACTTGAGCCCTACTATAAAGTGATTTAGAATTTATCATCATTTAGGGGGATGAAAGGTGACATAATCAAGCCCATAATAAGGTCTTATTATGTATCATTAGGAGAGGAATCAGAACCCATGTAGCTTGGATTGTGTGAGGCTTACACATGGAAGCTTTCCATTTGAGGGAACCATGATTGGGTGAAACCTTTTTGGATGGTAACCCTATGAACTCGAGCCATTTAGAAGGCATCCTACATATCTTTATTATATCAGGAATCAAAGTTATCATAGCTCAGAATCTTGTGGATGTTGTAATCATCACAAACCATTAAGCCCATATGATTCATGTTCGATGTGAGAAACAAGATGATGTGAAAGATTCAACAATGCACATGCCTCCTCCTTATTGGTGGGGGAGGGAGATCCCATGATGGAAGAGGACGGGGAGACCGTGGGAGAGGGCATAGAGAGATGAACATTTCAATGTGGAATAACATTGAAGGTCACACGACACATTCTCAGAAGATTGGGGACTTACCTCAATGAGAGGGCCCTATAATACATTCTGGGAATGGGAGAATTTTTGTCCTCGTTAAGGGGGAAGAGAACATAACCCCTTCAACTAATAACTATTCCGCATTTAATGGGAAATAAATTGATCACCCTTAATACCTAGAACTAGGAGGTTAACATTAGCTTCCCAAGGTTGGACTTCGAGTTACCATGGGAATGTATTCCCACATGCATTCCAGAAGACCGAATCGTTATGGGGAGATCCTTTGTTACTCTAATTACGATGGGTATGTAGACATAAAGGGGAACAATGATGCATCCGATGGTCTGATCATATGGGTTCAATGGATTTGGAAGAGGATTTGGAATGATTCTGAAGGACTGGTTAGTGTTGGGATTATAGAGGACTAGTCGATAATGGAAGGGTGAGGTTGGGACCAGAGGAAATAATACCTAAAAACACCCCATTCTACATACTAATTTTTTAGACAGGATGAGGGAGGTTCCGCATACAGTAGTGGTATGCGGGCAGTGGAATCATCTATGAACTGATGCAGTAAACTAGAAAGGTTATAGACCACTGCATTCCATGGTGGTATGTGGCTCACCATGCCGCTTTGGATTCCATCCGTGTACTGATGCAGTACTCGGCACTAGGATCAGCCCGCGTAGTGGTACACTATGCCCAGTGCCATGTTGTAGGATTATCTGAGGGATTATCATTCGCGAGGAATTCTTTCACAAGAAGTATGTGGTTCATGGTTCACCAGTCAGATTCACGGTTCTATTTTTATTATTATTCAATTCCATTTTTTTATTTTCCATGGCCGACTATACATGTAGAGAATGTGGTTCGTGTTTTGGGCTTCATGGATGAATTGAGATGGAATTTGGAGTCTTCTAAGAACTCTTTATTCCAACCTATGGGTTCTTTTATAACTTTCATCATCTATCGTTCGACCTTTACACTATGTTTATTTTATAGATCATCATGACAATTGTATCTATTGGGAACACAACACTGCTTGGGGAGGCCCATGAAGCGAAATCTGGACCCGTGGAAGACTCGGTGAATCTAGGGTTTGTAGAGGCTTTGGTTTGGGATAATGGTTTGTGGAACCCAACTGGTTCTTTTCATCCGCAAACTGATGGGTTCGTAGTACGTTACATGGATTGACATTGCATGCACAATTACATTGGTCACATGGTTCATGGTATACCTTCTTTTGCTGGCCATCATTCTGCAGGCCATCGGTGCGCAGATCGTCCCGCATACCTGTTGGTTAGTGATTGAGCTAATCTGCAAACATTTCCTAGTGATGGTACACGGTCCACTTGAAAATCCTTGAAAAGTTGAATTCCTACAAGTTTCTTCTGAAAATTGCACCTCAATATTAGTCTATTCAAATTGATAGAATTGTAGAAGTATTTTCTTCCTTCTACAAAGCAATTGTTGGGGTGTTTTCTTCCCTCGGGATAATTTTAATGACACTACAAATTCCCCCCATTAGAATGGTTTCCATTAGAAACTAAAATGGGACTATTGTGATGTAAAACTGATCATGAACTGAACTGGTTTGTGGTAGAATGGATGGACCTGGTCAGAGGGGACCACACATATATATAAGGTCCCATGAATTTTATATTTTACCATTATTTGTGGAATAAGGTGCTCTTGGTTTCCTCAGCTTCCTATTCTATCATGTACCATGCTCCTGGAAAAAATCCCATTTGAAATCTGTTTCATATAAACCGCAAACTGATTTCCTCTCCATTTTCCCATCCACATACAATATTTTGGATTTGTGAACAACATTGTGGAATTTTAAAACTAAAATTTGGATTTCACATAGGAGGTTACTACGTGGATGGATTGTCTAAAAATTGAACATGGATCAACAAACTGAACTTTAAGAACTAATAATACAAGGAAAAACATTAATATGCAATTTATGAACATGATCACAATAAAGGACTAGGTTCACAATATCCTCTTTCTGCGAACATTTCTATTAATCGTCCAATGATCTGTTGGTCAACACCTCGAAGATGGTTCATGTACCATGGCTATTCATGGTGATATGAATCGGCATACTATAGTAGTAGGTAGAGTAACCTCCACATATCTTACAGTATGGAGATTGTGGCTTCTGCACACTATGCAGTATGCGGAATGTGGGTACCACGTACCGTTTCCTAAAGAATTACATGGAGCCTTTTGTGGATGTATTTTGAGTTCATTATACAATATTCCATAGCCTTTATCTAGCACTTTTGATTGAACTAATTTCCCATTGAATTCTGGATCTTCTAGTGCATGTTACAATGGCTACTTCATAGGATGTGATAAAATTGATGAAGACAAGGGAAACCATGGTGGTAAATAGTAAGGATCATCTTCAAGCCCACATCATTCCTGGTGAGAGATTATAAAATTATTTAATGAAGCCAAATCTTCTAGACTATCCGCTATCTATAAAATTTCCACTTTATGTCTTTGGTCTCCCAAACAACATTCCTCTTATATTGGTAGACCTCGATAACCCTTTCATCCTCTTGGAGGCACCACTAGGACATGAACGTGATAACATTTTCCCATTTGGAGAAGTCATCTCCACACTAATTCAGGAAAATGCCTTCATACTAAGAGGATCAGAATGGACTTAGCACAACCGTGGGTATCACATTGGCATCTTGAGAGATGATTCTTGAGAATACCCATCCATTATCAGAATCTCCCATGAAAATACCAATTTCAGGTGGATCACCAAGTGGGATCTCTGGGCTGGTGGATGTTTCTTCGATGAGTGGGCCTGGGAATTTTGGGTGTATCAGACCTATTTGGAGTCCTCTAACCAATTAGAGATGATAGTCTTGTTTCAAGTGGCATGGTTTTCTCAGTTTTCAATATTATCCAAAGGTGAAATCCTTTCAGAATTGTTGAGATGCTGGTGTTCAAGAACCAACACCTTCAACTTATTTCATGGCAAGGGGGGGATCATCCTATGGGATATCCAACATGTTGGAGGACTCCCAATCCTTATAAATATGTATGATGAGTTTCTCCCAGCATATGCTTCTTGGAATGACACTGAATAGGTGTCCCCATTGAAAAAGAGTTTATTGGTCATGTAGAGGGATTACATGACCATCCCCTCCACGCATGCTCGCTCATCCCATTCAAAGCATGGATAAGGTCATTCTTGTAGGTGAATAGACCCAATCCAAGGGCTCACCACAATCAAAATCATATAACCCTTCAGTCCCACCAAACTCTAGGTTCATACTGTGCTACCCTTGAACAGGGCCAACATACCACCTGGGGATATAAGCTTCTACAAGACGTATCACCTACGCTTCAACTAGCAGGTTTCTTTACAATGTTTTTGAGAAGATGACTTTTACCATCCCTCAATGTTTATATCGAGGTTCCAGCCTATACTTTGATGATGGACGCCACACTGGAAAAGGGTCGAACAATTAATTTGGAAATTCCCACTCTTTTTCGGCTTTGGGAGTTGTTGGAAAAAATACAATAAGGTATGCCCTCACACCTTCTCGACAGACCATTTAAATTTTTTTATAGGTTGATGGCATAACAATTCAACTGATATGTACACTAGAATACTAAAAAGATTCCTCATTTTGACTTTACACCTATGATACTTAACATTTTTATGTTCATCCTAAGTCTCTAAGCATCATTGATGTGGTTGGGCTGTTGAACGACGCTTCTCATTTATTGTTGGCACCACATCCTACCCCTCAGGGATCATTTAGAGGTGACATGGATAGTTCTTCGGAGGAATTATCATACCTTATCACACTTTGGGATGCTATTCTAACTTCCCATATAGATCGAGTGGTCATTTATGATCCGTACCTCCCCTAAAAGTTTTCTAGGCAATTTGGATGCCTCCAACAGACAACGATACTTCGAGCTATCCAATTAAGGGGGGAGTATCATCCTATTTTTCTTTGCAAATTATGGCTCATGATGATGCATGAAGGTGCTGCTATGGAATTTATCATTCCTAGCATGACTAAATCCACTTGAGTTTCACTAATGTACGACAGACTATTGGAAGATTGTTACCCCAATAATATGCTAAAAGAACCAGTTCGGTGGGGGTAGAAACCTTTAACCATTTTCTACCCCATCCTTGTCCCAATGACAATTACACACATTCCGTCTACCGTGAAGAGTTAAATATCTATTAGTTATACTTCCATCCCTATAGAGGCCATGATGGATATACTACTAGTTCCTTCCCCTAGGGTAAGAAGTTGCTCAGTTATTCATGAGAGACTTTTGGGGGGTCATCAGTACGACCTATCTCATTAGAGAGTGATTCAAACTGCTACCCTCCCACTAATACTACCCAAGACCTTAATGAGGCTGGCACCAGCTGAGTATCACCAATCATCCTGGAAGCTACTATTAGTCCTCCGCATCCAGCTCCAATGGATGGCCCATCTGATGGCAAAGAGAGTATATCGTCTTGGGTGACCTATATTAGGTCCCTCCTTACTCCTATAACGATGTTTCCTGCTTATAGACACGTGGGAGTAGGGAAGGATCAAGGTACTAGTACCGTTTAAAGGAACCAGGATGTGCCAAAAGAGGCATGGTTCCAGTTATGTACTCTTGTCGTGGAGACACCCATGACAAATTTTGGTGACGTGGGTGACAATTTTCATTGGTTATTCACTAATATGGGTTAAGGAGGCTTTGATTATCAACACATAAACCTCCTTATTTACCAAATTTTCATTGCTCGAGAATACCTTGACTCTTGTGAGGAAACGACGGCCAAGTTCAATTCATCCCATCACCATGTTGTGACATTCAGAGATGTTTTACAGGAATGTGATCATGTGACGGTCGAGGAGGTGAAGGCTGCTGATTTTGTGTACATCCAAGTGGAAGAGTTGCGAGAGTGAGAAACCCACACATAAATGTTTATGGATCAACTAGAATATTTACATGTCAACTATAAAGCCATCTAGAAGAAACATAGGGACTTTAATGTTGTTCTCTATCGGGTGCGTCTGATGGTCAAGGACGAAACAGAGAAGAGATCTTCTTTGGGACAGACCATTGACGGCTCGCAGCAATCACTTTCCATCTTGTTGGCTAGGGAGAACTGAGCCTTGTAGTAATTCTATCACAAATCATGATATGTACTCTTACCCCTTTTTTTGATAGTTCAGGAGACTCTGATCTTGGGATGATCCTCTATTTTTTTCAAACTTAATGAAACTTATTTGCCTTTAAATTCTATTTCTTTTTCCTTTTCAGTTATTTCAATGGATCAGAATCAATCATATAAACATCATTTCAATAAGGTATTAATTTTAAACCATGACTTGAAACCTGTAAAATGAAATAATCGATTTGTGCTCTATTTTTTTCCTAAGCTGTATAACTCAGCAAGCAAAATTCGACTACTACTGGAGTTTCATGGAAAACCCCACAAACATGTATGTATTTTTCATTATTACCCTAATCTTTTTTTATTCCTGATTGATAAGGGCATAGTGGGTATATCATAACTTTTTATTATACCTCCATTTGTGGGTTTTCAACCTTACTATCGAAACACATTTTTTGATGGATCAATGTTTTTTTAATGAATTAATACTTGAATTTTACCCATATGTGCCTTTTGTGGATTTCTTTTTTCCTATGGAATGTATGGAATATCTTTGGATGGAAGTTCACCGTCCTAAAAATCAAACTTATTACAGATGTTTTAGGTCTAAAAACTTTAACCAAACTTAATGGGGCATGGACCTTACTTGGGACTGTTACCTAGAAATGCCCTAACATCCTTCAGACATGGATTGTGGATTTTCATTGACCCTTAATTTGTAAATTATGGATATGCATGAGGCTGAGTAGCCATTTTAGGTCTATGGAGGTAAGAAAGGACTCTCCTAGGGAGAATTTTCCTTTGATCTATGGCCATTTCCATGGGAAACCTATTTAGAGACACAGGGGAAGGACGTTCATAGTCAATCAAAGGTGTCCGTAGGACACTAGCCTTCTATTTCCGATGGTCTACTGGGATTTGAAAATTTTTAAATTTATTTTGATGTCAGGAGCCATAGTGGGTGGCTAGCCTAAGTAGTGACGTCTAAAAACATTAGGTACATTTATGTTAGCTTTGAGTGAGAAATTGTTCCTGCACAGTTTTTACTTGTGTGAGGGAGAGCTGTGAATGTTCTGTTCAGTTAGGAGTCCTTTCTATGTTAGGGGTTCTTTGAATGAAAAAGGAACGTAAGACATTATCTAATAATTTTCCAAATAAGATGGTGTGATAAAACATGATTATCATCTGAGCATACAGAAGCCAGAATGTAATTTCCAAATTATGAATTTTCCTTCGATTTGACAACCATTTTGTTGGAATCACATGAAGATCCACTAGGGCATGATATGCATAGTCAATAAAATGTGTCTTCAAGACACTTTCCTTCCATATCTGATGGCCATTTAGGATTATGGAAATTGGGAACTGTCTGAATACAGTATGTGACCTTTGATAAAGGGTGCACCTTAACACGAAAATGGTCATTTTAACTAAAATTCTTCAGGGGAAACCCAAAAATGAGTGGAGGCACTCTTACTTTGTATGTGGATCAACTTCATGAATATGGATGGGGAATCCTTAGAAACCTCAAATGAATCCAGAGATGAATCAGTCCTATATGTTCTGATATATCCAGGATCTGTGTAATGAGGAAAATGTAAACCATGACTTTGAGGGCCCTTGAATCAGGAGGGGTGAAATGAGGCTTGGATGCCATTGAGAGTACTGAGATAGTAGAATACTCTCATGGGGATGAATTTTCCTTTTATTGATGGCCATTTTTGAGGGAAACATATGTAAAGACACCAGGTCATGATGTGCATAGTCAAACAAAGGTGTCTTTAGGACACTGGCCTTCCTTCTCAGATGGACTTGGAAGATTATAGGGATTCAATATCACTCAGAACATGGAGTTTGGGGTATGAAAGGAGTGTATCTGGACATATTTTGGACATTGGGACTATAATTTACTCATGGAATCAGGTGTCCCTTACATGGATATGACTCATACATAGGGTGAGTCATTCATTCCATATTTGGGATAACTGGTCATTTAATGTCACAAGTTAAGGATGTGGGGTTCCTCTCAGGGGAGGGAACCGTGACATGCCTTTTAAGGTTATGCTGCTAGGACCAAATTCCTAGATATTTTTTCAATAATGTCATGGTGGATCTATCGCTAAGACCCCTAAGCTCACATGAGCAATGACCAGTGTGAGAAACATGGGATTATAAGGAATCAGTGTCATTACCTTGAAATAGGAAAATCAACACCAGAGGGAACTTTAGGCTTTAACCATTTCTATGTAGTATAACATTGTACAATAAGGAAATTTTTGACACTGTAGTCTAATGTCCTATGGTGAGGACGTGATACTTTTCATTTTAAAGTCATGTAGTGAGGACAAATACACTGTCATAAAGATCATTAATGATTTTGTGTTAATCCCAATCAGGATTCTCTAGTGTTCCCTAGAAGTGAGTTATGATAAAAGGTTTAAACCTTAGTATTAGGGGAAACATGAATTAGGAGGGATGACATGGGGATTGGAATCTACTGGGAATACTGAGATAGGAGAGGACTCTCCTAGGGATGAATTTTCCTTTGATTGACTGCCATTTTAGTGTGCAACATATAAAGATCCACCAAGGCATGATGTGCATAGTCAAGAAAAGGTGTCTGAAGGACAATGGCCTTCAATCTCACTTGGGTATCAATTATTATGGGGATCCATGCTTTCCAGGTGTATGGAGATTCAAAAACGAGAACGATGTGCCTAGTAACATAAAGAGTACCCATACCAGGATTAACTGTGAACTCCTGGCGCTTTCACATAGGTCCAGCTCATATGTATAGGGGGAAGCTTGATCTTTTTACTTCTTATGACTAAGGGGAATATTTGGAATTTCGTAACACCAATGACAAGGCTTCACATAACTCTTGAAGAATTTCACAGTTTATTGTCATGTGATAGGACCTTTCATGGACACCCTATACATGTCTGACCTACGTATGGGGGAAAAGGGGATTTATTTTTCTAGTGGATGGGCTGGGATGTCATATCCAAGAATCACTACGTATCTTTCTAGGTAATGAATCAATCCACACATAGTTCTTGATGTTCTCTATAAATGTTCCCTCGATGTGTAGGGATATTTGAGGGCATTTTTCTTTTTATTTTATTTTTGATAAT
The DNA here is from genome assembly GCA_963277665.1 of Viscum album. Taxonomy (NCBI): domain Eukaryota; kingdom Viridiplantae; phylum Streptophyta; class Magnoliopsida; order Santalales; family Viscaceae; genus Viscum; species Viscum album. Next base: position 45,834,579 of record OY728143.1, on the reverse strand, counting down.
GTATGGGTCAGGATGCCAAATATGGGCGTCACTAAATATCCTGCAAGGGAAGGAATAAAACCATACGTTGTTCTAAACGTTCCCTATACCGATATGGATCATTCCATATGGAGGGACATATATGTTTCATATTCTCGGGGTTCTAGGTCCACCATAATTCTCCATAACTATTTTTCATAAGATAATCCTTACCAATGATCCTAAGCTCATGTTAGTCATACTCATTGTGAGAAATAAGGTTTTCAATTAGGGTTTCCTTCATAGGTGTTAGGAGCTAGAGGATATGATGGGGGAATTATTTTTTTCTTGTTGGGTCTGGGCCTAGATCAAGGGTTGAGACGTCGATACGTATCCTTCGAGGGCAGGAATCAATCCGTATGTAGTTACGTACATTACATAGACAAATATGGCTCAGTCCATGTGTAAGGACATGTGAGGGAATTTTTTTGATGATGGTTAGGCTATTATGCCAATTCTGGGAATCATTACTTATTCTAAAAGGGTAGGAATCAAGTTGCACACAGTTCTGTACACCCCCTATACCGATCTGACTTGGTTCATGTGTAAGGACATGTGAGGGAATATTTTTTTGATAATGGATGGGCTAGGATTCCAAATCCAAGCATCACTACATATCCTACAAGGGTAGGGATCAAGCCATATGTAGTTCTGAATATACTCTATACCAATTTGGCTTGGTCCAAGGGTTGGGGAATTTTTGTTCTATCCATCATGTTTTCCAGGTAAAGCATATTACTATATAGTTACCTTTCAAAAGAGAATCCCTACCACTGATCCAAATCCCATGTGATTTATACTCGATGTGAGAAACAATGAGTGATAAGGGTTTCCCTTACGAATATGGGTAGGTAGGGGGCATAGTGGAGGAATATGTTTTGTGGTGGGGACTGGGCCAAGATCAAGGGTTGAGGCGTCACTATGTATCATAAGAGGGTAGGAATCAATCCATACATAGTTCTCTGAAATATCACACGGTTTATTTTCATGCAATTAGGACGCTTTCTATCATGTAGTTTAACATCTTACAGTGATGACATGAGTCACATTTTAATCCCATGTTTTAGAGATGAGATCCTTAATGTTTAACATCATGTGGAAATGACAATGACTCATAGTTGAATGTCTACGAGTTTGGACAATTGGATTGGTTTTATTTTCATGTTGTTCAGGACAAAAAGTCATAGTTTAGGGTCATAGGTCTTGTACCATGGATTGGCATTTTATAACTCATATTTTAGGGTCGTTGAGCTTGGACCAAAACATTGTGAGGTTTATAACTAAATATATTAGGTTCATAGAGTTTGGACCATGATTTCACTTTATTATTGCTCATAGTTTAAGGTCCTAGAGTTTAGACCATTGGTTAGTTTTATTTTCATGTTGGTTATGAAAACAACTTATAGATTTGGGTCATAGAGTTTGGACCATGGCTTGGAATTTTATAACTCAAATTTTAGGGTCGTAGAGCCTGGACCAAAACATTAGGGGGGTTTATAATTCATAGTTTGGGGTCATAGATCTTGGACCATAGCTTAGCATTTTATAACTCAATGTCTAGGGTCGTAGAGCATGGACCAAAACAACGAGGGTTCTAAAACACATAGTATAGGTTTGTAGAGATTGGACCAAAACATTGAGGTATAAGTTTACAAAATATATCTTCATGAACTTTTCATTTGTGGGTGTCGTGATGAGTTTTCTGTCCAATGATATTAGGGAATATGATCAATTAGAATAGACCATATGTATGACATATGGTCCATACAACTTTTTTTCAATATTTGGGGGTATATTTTTCGAGTATCATCGGGGTTCTAAGGACTAACACCATTTATAATTCGATGAAATATCAAAGGAAAGCCATTTTGTTGAAGGCTCATGTAGTCCAGTTTTGGTAGATTTCTAAATGGTGAAGAGTGTGCAACCTTTTTTTATCTAGCTTCTCCAATTCATAAAATAGTCTCTAGAATTGATTTTCCATGTACATTTGATCGAAAATGGCTACATGATGTGATGGAACTTGGATTTATATTGTTAAAACCACCTCCAACCTGTATACTAATGAGTATAATATTTCCTATGTGGAAGTGCGGGTCACGGTCTAGTAAGCCGAGAAAACATGAAAGAGATTGTCTGGCCATGATTTGTTATCACTGTCATCCTTATTTTGGAGTATATTGGATAGAGTCTTGTTTAGTGCCTTTATATTCCTATTGGCCACCACAAGGTAATGGGACAAATGTTAGGCTTTAATTCTATACTCCTGGTATAAATTTTCCAACTCAACAAAGAAGAAGTTGGTTTTTTTTTCTATCAGGATGGTATGAGAGACACCAAATGTGGTAATGTTGTTGGCTTTCAAAAAGATGACATTGTATTTCATCCTGACTTATTTAAGGGGTAATACTTCAGCCCATTTGGAAAAGAAGTCGGTTTTTTTGAGTATGAACATGAATTATCTAGCTGTTGCAGGAGGATATAGTCCAACAACATCTATCTCCCATGCAACAAATTGACAAGAGTACTTTGCTACATGAATTAACTATGGGGTTGGTGTATGAAATTGGAATGAACATAGAAGGAACGGAACTTGGTAAATATAGAAAAAGCCTGTATCATAGTGGTCCAGTAATACCCAAGCCTTTGAATTTGGTGAGAGATCTTGTTTTCTATTTGGTGCACTCCACAAGCTCCAGTGTTCACTTCTTTCAGTATGAGGACCATCTCTTCTCCATCAATGCACCTGATAAGGACTCAGTCAAGGCCTCATTTGTATAGAACAATTTTTTGGTTTACCACATTATACAATAGAGTGTTTACTTACCATCTTTGGACCTTGTCCCATCCATCCCTATCTGGTGAGAGTTCCCCGTTCTGAAGGTAATTTGTAATGGGTGTCATTCATCCAGTGGTGTGACCATTTGTCTCGGAGAAGGGGATAATTTCATCAATTTCCTCTCTATTGATTTGGATGAATGACACGGCCATACAGTTGTGGGCAATTCTAATAACCATTTCTTCCCGGTCTGGATCGGCCAAGTCTATGGCTATATTTTCAATAGCGTTTTATTGGTCATTTCGTGACTGGGGGGCATATTTCATCATTGGTTCTAAATTGAATTCTACCATCATTGCTCAAACATGGTTCATCAAAGGGACCAATACTTATTCATTAATGGAATAGTCACCATTGACCTATTTGATGACTATCTCGGAATCTACCTTTATTTTTAGGTGTATGGGTTGCATATGAAGTTACAATTTCAGGCCTACAATGAGTTCCTGATACTCTATTCATTGTTTGTACACGCTTCAGAAAGCAGGAAAGAGTAAGGAATGATGATATTTTCAAGGGATACAAATATAATTCCCAACCCCAATTTGTTGAGCCTGAGATCCTCTATCCTTTTCTCAATCGGGCTTCAGGAAGCACCATGAAAGTACATTTCCTATATCTGGGTGTCCTCCTAAATGAAAAAAAATTATTCATATGGAAGATCAATATAAAATAGTGTTTTTTCGTCCAATGGGTGCTCGGCCAAAAATTATACTAACACCTGACCTTTGATGGCCTTCTAGGGAATGTAACATAGGTCAAACTATTGTAGGATGACCTCCCATCATGATAGGTGCTCATTTTTTATGATAAGGTTGAGGATATATTTGAGTGTGTTACAGTGGAAAAACAGGTGGACCTCGTGGTGCTATAGGTTAGACCAGAGTTTTTGAACTGTGGATATTAGGGCTAAGTAGTTCTTTTAAATTTTTAATATTGAGTTTCATCATAGATCATTGTTTTTTTGAGGTAATAGTGGTTTTTCTCACTACCAAAATCATTCTTCTACATGAGGAAGGTTTATAATGACCGTTCTGTTGCAATTACATACAAAATGAGTAGGCTCCCATTAAATGGTGTCATCAGCACTGGCTGGATTAGGAGATATATTTTATGATTGTCTAACACTTCTTTCAATCATTATCCTAATCATACATAACTCCTTTCTTCATGATCCTGGTGAAAGGTAAACATTTACATGCAAGGATGGATATGAAGTGCCAAATGTAGGTGAGGTTCCCTTAAAGACCTCTCAACTTGATGATGTTTCATGGTGGGGGAATTCCAAGTATATCTTTTGTCTTCTAGGGGATGAATTCAATGTAACATCGGCGTATGATTAAGCCGAGGAATTTTCCTGAGGTATTTCCAAAAGAACACTTTAGGGGATTCATATTTAAACTATGTTGTCTCAATTTTTTGAAGAAAGTTTTAAGATTAGATAGGTGGTTTGAGTGCTATCGTGATTTAACTACAAGATCATCGACATAACACTAGACGCACTTTCCTAAGAAGGACTTGAATATGCGATGTATGGAACACTGATATGTGGCACTGACATTATTCAGACGAAAGGGAATCACATTATAACAAAACACTCCATGAGGGGCCCTAAAAGTAGTAGATTCTTCATCTCCTCAGGCTATGCAGATTTGATTCTATCTGAAATAGAATCCCAAGAATGATAGTGCTACATATCTAGCTATTTCATGGATCAAAACTCTATAATTGGGATTAGGAAGTCTTATTTTGGTAAATTACAATTCTAATCCCTGAAGTCAATGCAGATTATAACATGTCTATTCTTCTTTTTGAAATGGACTATGTTTTCTGGCCAGATTAGATATTGGACCTCCATTAGAAAGTTTTCTAGGATCATATTGTAAATATCCACCTCTATTTTAGAAGCATGCATTGGGTGGGTCCTTCTGGATGCCTTCTTATAGCCCGAGAGATATTCCGGTAAGCCCAGAAAATGAGTGGAGACCTCAGGATCAAGGCATATCATTTATGTGTAGTTCCAGGAAAACACATATCGATTCTTCTTTAACAAGGAATCGTATTCCTCCAATAACTCGATAGTCATATCCAAACTTATCAAAGTGGGATGCAGGTCATTTTCAGTGCCCATATTTATCTCATTATGTTCATCAATTGTGGGGGAGACACCTTCTTTGAATGTAGGAGGGGAATCTTTGAGGTCATATTCCTCATTTTCTTCTTCTTATTCTCTATCTACTTAATATTGAGATGGAGAGAGGATTTTTGATTTGAACTCCCCAATGTTGGGAGAGAAATAAACTTTTTCTATAGTCTGTGAGGCAAGGGTAGTTTGATGTCCTGAGGATGGGCTGAGAGCATCTTTGATGGGAATTTTCCTAACATAGTTGGAGTAAACCTTCTCTTTTGTGTCTTTGGACTCTGTGGTTGAAATAGAGTCCATGCAAACAATTGAGTCTACATCCAGACTTGTACTTATGTATTCAACTTTGTTGATGGGTAATTCATACTCTTCCCCAAGTTTTTGGAGGGGGTCTGCAGGTGCTATTTACAATCCATTCGATGCATTGATCCAATTAATGGTGTCAATCAGATGATGTATTTTTTAATTCATAGAACCCTACATTGATATAATGTTATTTACAAGACTTAAATAGGGATTTATCAGTGTGCAACATCCCATTTTTCACATTAGCACAATTTTGACGCATTGATGGTATGATGATGGAATTGTAGTGTGCTGATGTAGCCAAGGCCTCCCAAATAGGAAGTTGGGGATGTAATTTATCATATTATGAGGAACTCGAAATCCAACAAGAGTTCTCTGAGCCGAGTTTTAGGTTTGATCCATCCCCATGGTTTCTTCTCACTTTTGTCATATCCCAATAGAGTTGTAGTGTAGGGTTTCAAAATTTCCTCATCATAGATGTGCCAATGAAGTGTTTACAGTGGGAGGAGGTCAAATACATAGCCATTATCTATGAAGATCCTTCATACATCAATTCCATTTATCATTTTGGACACATATAATGGTTTTATGTTCCCTTTCATGATGGATTATTTATCCCTATTTTTGAAGGAGATGAAAGCATGAAATTATTTGGGACTGGTCTCTATCTGTTAAACATCATTCGTTATGACTTCAACCTCAAAATTCTGGTGACTTAGTAAGGTTTCGATGACTTCCTCCCTAAGATCCATGAATAGGTTTAATGCATCCAAGATTGACAGCTTTTTTGGTACTGAAGCTATCTGATTTTGAATTTCATACTTATTCTCTAAAGGTCAGTGCTTCCCAGATCAGGGTTTCTCTTTCACAGACACTTTAGGGGTTTGAGATTTGGATCTAGATGGTTCAGCTTCTATAGCCAGTACTTTTGGGGCCGCGGTCCGTTCCATGTTGGTTTGAACTATTCCGTGTTTATTTCATGGGCGGTTTGGTATTTATTTTTCCTTTGATGGATATTCCAAGATAATTGGTATAGTATTTCTTCCAACAGGGGTGGAGGAGCATTATAGTTCTTGTTTTTTCTACCGGAGGGTCCTTCTGTGAGTTTTCGTGATGTTGACAGTTTAATTTATAGCATGGCTAGGAATTTGACTCATGTCATGATCATGCCATCTAGGAAACCTTTGAACCTTACAGCCTCTTACCTTGAATCTCCAGTTTGGAACTAGAAATTTCGTTTTGTGGCTAAATTCTTCATCTCAGAAGGGGTCCAATAGGTGAATTACATTAATGGAGCTGAAGATCAGTTCTTGATCTGGCATTATTTCTGAATGGTTGTCTCTTTATGAGGGTGTCATTTTAAAGGACAGTTCATGTTGGACCATGTCTGTTGTCATGAAGTCTGAAAGTATCATCACTAACTTCAAATTTGGTTTTATCTCATCTTCTTTCTATTGCTTTCTTCCCTTCTAACATTTAGAAGATCGTGGGTCGAGGAGGATGGTTGTGTTATATTGGGATCTTTTTGGGGCATAGTTAGTTGCTTCAACTACTCCTGTAGGATTTCATAGACTCGAATGAATGTTTTCTAGTTCATCAAATTTTATAACTTTTACCCCTTCTTACTGTAAACTATTTTCTATTCCTTTGCCTCTATTGATTCTGAGGTGGAAACATACACAACTTGTGCTGGATGTGGGCCCAACTTAACTTTCCCAGAATCCACCATCTTTTGTAGGAGATCCTTGAAAATAAATAATTCATGGATGATGTTTCCCAGTATCCAGTGATAGGGACAATAATTTGGACGGTCATTGATAAACACTTCATTAGTTGGCTTGGGCTATGGTAGTTAGAGCAAGTTGCAATTCCTAGAAAATATGAAATAGTTGTGGACCTGGTCATCTTAGAAAGAGTACCCATTGTTTATTCATTATTAGAACTAATTTTTTTAGCCCCTCGTATCTCTTCATTCCATGGTGGGTGTAGCTATTGGCCTCCAGGGGGTTCTGTATGGTTTGGTGGGGGCCTCACAACTAGAGCTGGTGCCATGGGTGGTTTAAGCGTGATAGAAGCCGCTTTAGATTTTATTGTTCTTTTCCTAGGGTCTGATGGGGACACTCAAGACTTAATACTGGTCATTTTCAAGGAGTCTTCTTTCCATTGAGAAATGAAAAAGAAGTCCCAAAACCCATTGGTGTACTTCACTGGGATGATCGGTGTTCGCAATTCACCCCGAAGGTTATCAATGCACATGGGGAGCGGCCATTTTAAGGAATATTTCAGGACATTCCATCTAGAAATGAAGACTAAGACTAGTTCATTATCTTGTTGTCTATAGTTCATGATACCACTGACCGTCATCTTAGGTAGTGTTGAAGTAAACTTGAAGAGAAACTATCACCGGAGGTCCTCCTAGCTTGTAATTAAATTGGCTGACAGGCTAGTATAGCATACGAATGTCGAGCCCTGCAAGGTTCATACGAAGCACCTAAGTTTGACTTCTTATTTTTTCTCTTGGGTTCCAATCATGGGGTCACAATAAAATTCATAGTGAATTACATATTTTTCAGGGTCCCATTATCCATTGAATACTAGGAATATGAGGTTATTGATGATTGGTGGTGGTGGAACATTTCTCACCCACTTATGGTAGGGTTTGCGTTCTAGCTATATCAGAGTGCGCCACACCTCCATGGCTTTTAGTCAAGCCATTAATTGCTGAATAGTGTTTAAGATCCATTTATTCATATCCTTTTGAGCCTGAGCATGAGTTGGTGTGGCAGTGGCTAAGACTGGGCGTGTTGGTGCAGCTATAATTTTGGGGGGATACCCATCCATGGTATCATTTGTGGGTTTACTTGGATATATTTCGATATCCATACTACCGAGGAAAATCTTCATGTCCTTCTAGGGATGGTTTGAATAGACCTCTGATCATGGATTCATTCATCAGGATATGTGTCTGTGGCATGGGAACCTATTTTGGGATCACTTACTAATGTTCCACAGGGGGAACACATCATGGAAGGTAGCTCCCTTGACACAACTCAACAATAATTTTTGTATGCTCTTTTATTTATTCCTCATTCTTGGAGATCCTTTTCTCATGGGTGAGGGACACATTTCTAGGGGGAGGATGTGGTGGTTCATAGACAACCTTGAATTTATTCTTCTCTTTATTAGAGTATCACAGGGGAGGTACTGACAGATTAGCTGAGGGGGTGCCCAAATTTAGACTGCTCTCTCGTTTTGGGTGTGTAAACTATCACGCTTTGTGTGGGATGCCTCTAGGAGGGAACCATCTTCATTCACATCATCTCCCTACATATCATTTCCTATGAGATCCATGGGGTTTATGTTTACCATGTTCACTGAGGTATACCACATTTGAGGTGGTGTACCCGGTGCTGAACGGTAAAAATGATTTATGTACCCTTTATTGGACATTATATTTATATTTTGTGGTATTCATCGGGTTTATCTACGAATATTGACCCGAAGGGAGTCCTAGTCTTCCCTCATAATGAACCTTTGTCTCAGAGAGTGAGAACCATGAGAAGGAGTGGAAGAGGTGACTCCTCTATCCATTATTCTTTCTAGACAGTGGAAGACAGATGTTTGTTGTGTGGGAATTTTAGGTAAACATTACCCCAACCCTACGGGTTGGGCCTGTTCAAATTATTCCATTGATGTGATAGGGCCTAGATTTGTTGGTCTTATGGGGGAATTTTTATTTAAAAATTCCCCAGCCCTGTGGTATGGGGTAGTTCCCATATTAGGGTGGTAGCTGCTGCTATTTCCACCTTTTCAATTTCACTTACTCGCACATGGGTGTGATCCTAGTATGACATTAAGCCTGCACAGAGTTTATGGTATTTTGGATACATGAAAATTTATTTCTAGTTGGATTATTTTAGGTGAGAATCCTAGTGGTTGTTCCTAGTTTCTTGACTCAAAAACTTTTCGATGGATCGATCCCTTCCACCCTGAAAATTTTGAGACTTACTCCGGGCCGGTTTTTATTGAGTATTCCATATTTCCTAAGCAGGGGTTTCACTTGATTTATACTTCTAGGAGTTGACGTTGCATGATTTCATTTCAATGGGGCATGTGAGATGGTACATTGGGTGAAGTGTAGAGCTCCATGTTTTACCCATCCCTGATTGTGAACTCTAGCCGGGTCATTTCCAATGAGGCGACACAACTTATGTAGTGCGTGGAGGAAAGAAAGTTCATGTTTTTTCTTTCACCTTTTTGATTGATTCTTCCGTGCTGATGGGAGGGATTCAAGGTCAATCAGATGGAATAGCTCCCCTAACATATTGACATGGTTTTCATACCCTTCGAAGGGTAGGAATTTTTCTTTTAGCTAACAAAGAGTCAGCCATATATTAAGGCAAATTTCATGATTGAATCCCCCAAAAAACTCTCCTGATATGTTGAAGTGAGAAGTTATCGTATGCCAATACATAGGCAGTATATTATCCCAAGATATTTGTCATTTCACATGAAAAATATCATAATGTTGTTCTTCCAGAGGATCCTTTACTTGATATGCCCAGCTAGAATGCTTCTTAATAATTTCGTTCCAAGAAATAGGGCTAGTGGGAGCCTTATTGAATTGTGGATGATGCGGGGGAGGCTCAGAAGATGAGCATTGCCCAAGGCCATCCTCTGGATGAGAACAAATATCCCTCATTATAGACGGAGTTCCTGATGTGTCTAACTCCTTTCCAAGTGCCTCATCATAGGAGGGTTTTCTCACATTTTCTCCGATAATGGGAGGACACTCTTACCTGTATGAATTTTGTTTCCGGGGAGGACCTTCACAATTGGTGCTACGAAGACAAGGACTACTATTGCTACTTTTCGCCTGACTATGGGAAATGTCTTTGCAGCTTATAGCATGGGGATGACCTTCAGGGTAGGAAACAAAAAAGGGAGGACCTTCTTCTAGCTTAATGTCAATGTGGGTAGGACCATCACATCAACTTTCATTGTGGGTAGGGCCTTCGCAGTGATAATCATCTTGTCGAGGACTACCATCATGACTTGATACCTAGTTGTAGGGGGAATTTATCTAGTATACATCATTAGGAGGGACTTCAGGATGTACTGTATTAAGGGTAGTACCTGCTCATTGTTTAACATTACTATGGGGAGGACCTTCATAGAATTTGTCATTATGGGGAGGGCCTTTGCAATGGCTGTCATCATGGCGAGGACTACCATCATGACATGATGTACGACTATTGGGAGAAGCATATATATATATATATTATACCCTTGGAAGGACAATAAATGAGGATGAATGAAAGGGGAGTACTTTCTTGCTGTCTGATCATCAGTTCGAGGGGAGGGCTACCCTGATGTGCATCAAGAGATATGTTCTCAGGATAGATCATTCCTGGACCATAGAGTAAGCCCATATGGGTACTCTGTAGAGGACCTTTTGAGCAGTTGGTAGAGATATTGTGGGGATTACCTTCACAACTGATACTTCCACTTCCATCATTTGGTAATGGACTGGTAGGGGCTTGAACCTTTGTTGACATATTATTGCGGGCATCAAAAACCCCTGCATCCAGCTGAGCAGTATCGTGTATGTGCTCTTCATTTACCGATTGATTTTGGAACATTTCATTTTTTTTGTGCTTTATTTTAGGTAACTGAGGCCATATTCTATTGGTAATGGCATTCATATATCTGTCCATATCTTTTGGGGTCTTGTGATATTGTTGGGTTACACTGATAGACATCTTCAGTTTTCGAATGGATATATGCCTGTCTTAGAGAAGCCAACTTGTTAGACCGGCGTCCCGCAATTAGAATGGGTATTTGTTCCCGATCTGGTTGTTCATATATCACAGGATATTTCTATCAACCCTCTTATACTGGAGTATGGATGTATAACTACTCTGTAGTGACTAACCTATTTTGTGTGTGAGTCATTCAATTTTAGGAAACTGGGTCATGGGCCAAATTTCTCACCTTTGCCTCTGATGCAATGATATCTTGTCCTATTTGGAAGATATGGTATGGAATCAACCTCTGATCTTACATCATTTTTAGGATGTGTTGAGATACGTCTTTGGATGGAACGAGTATGAAGGCCCATTAGAATATCAGAATAGGACTTTGTGCTGGCTTTGGTCCTCTATGAGTTTATAGATGATACTAGAAGTTCTTATCTGCCATGAAATTGGAATGAGTCTCTTGCTAGTTTTCTTCTCTAGTTTCCACTGTATATGACCGGTGGAATTCATATTCACAAGAATGTATTTTCATTTTCTCACCTGCTGCTATATTTGTCTCCTTGTCTTTGTATGCATCAACAAGAATTTGACTCTACTCATTTTTTGTTGCCACCGTATTTGGATAACAGGGTTGATATGCCTCAGCATATATTTGTGCCTACATATAGCCTGTTCTTGGCCTATTTAGATACCTTTCTTGATGTGTATCGGAAGATATTTTCATCTACCTATAGTTTGTTGTTCTATCTACACGGCAGGACCAGCGACCCCAATCAAGAATATGCATTTTCTTGTAATGTGCCAACCTATTTCTGTGGTGGTCTTGAGTGGAGAGGGGAGGGTCGTATGTATGAATGTTTAATGCCACCATGTTAGTACAGAAGGGATTCTACGTAGGAACCAGGGTGATAGTGTGTTCCAGATTATATATTTTCTGCCCTTGGCAAGCATCCCTATGGGACCAGGTCTCCTAGACATTGGCAGGTGCCCTCATCATAAGGTCTTATTCGGCGAGAGGAGGCTTGGTCATCTAGTGTTGGCGGCTATGTTCTCCTGTGTGGTGCCATGATTGGGACCCATATGAAGATATTAGTATTGAATTCATCTGCTTCCCTAGGATAATTGAGGTACTCGTTGTCACATTTCAGGAATAATCTCCCGAAACAGTTTGAGACAACCACCAGGACCTCCTTGTGTAGGGGTGCTGGCATCGACTGAATAGGTGGCTGGATGATGTTTGTAGACTAGAGGGATTGTCTTGCAGTCTCTAGTGTGGGTAGAGTACCATTTTGGTGTTACTATTTTATTAGCATGTTGGATACCCATAATTGAAGACGCTGGGTAAACGAGGGGGTCCTTTTCTAATTTGGGGCCACAATCACTTGTGGCATCGTTAATGTTCATATCTGTATTGGTCACCGGTGTGTCGATTTGATCGAAGGTTTCATTGCGGTAACCTACAACATACATATATGACATACATACCACAAAACCTCATCAACGTATAATTTTTTAAAACATATTCATATTTGACGATTCAGCTTCTCCCCCTTCCCATTTTCTTTACTGTGGGGCGAAGGGGCATGAGAGGGGTAAGACTGCCACCTTGGTTAAGGATTCATGTCAGGTTCACCACTATTTTCCACCTTAATGGTGGCGTGTTTATCACATAATGTGGTGAAAAAAATGGGATTCCATGTCTTGTTCTTTTCACATTTATCATTGGGGTCGAACCACCGACTTGGTAAAGGATTCATGTCAGGTTCACCATTTTTGTTCCTCCTCTAAGGTGGAACGTTTAGGGTGTACCAGAGTGAAAAAATAGGCCGACGTGTAGTTTAATTTTTTCTTTTATCATTGGGGTAGAACCCCACCCTAGTAAGGATTCACTTCGGGTTCACCATTTTTATTCCACCTCTAATGGGGAACATTTCTGAGTGTTGTGGAAATGGTCTGATGTGGATCATCACCCCTCTCTTATCTATAGGGAAGGGTTCTCCTTGAATTCACCATTTCTATTCTTTTATCCTATTCAGTTTCATTATCTTTTAAAAAAGGTTGGATTCATCTTGGGGGAACTATTTGGTCTCATTGGGCGATTGGGTGGGTGGTCAAGTAATTTTGAAATCGGTCCTTCTCAGATAACTTCCACATAAGGTCTCCAACGGGTTTATTAGTGAATCCTTGAATGGCCAACGACCCTGATATCCATGATTCATGGACTAGAATTCCAAATTATGGTGCTTGTTGATCAATGATGCTTCCAACGACACTTAAAGACTCAATTGGTCGATAGGATGAGAGTCAAGTTCACCGCACCCTTCCGGGGGAGGACTGTTGCCTGTTCCGAGACTCTTATTAATTTATATTGAGTTCATATGTTTGTGAATTTTTGGTTAATTCTTGAAAATAGTTTCTAGGGGATACCCTTTGTTTGGATGATCATCGTAACCATGCATATATTTGATGCTACGGAGGTAATGCAGATTTGAGCCTTATTATAAGGTTCTCTGGAGTTTATTTTCATTTAGTGGGGACGGAAGGTGACTAGATGTTGGGATCGGGCCCATAAGAAGGGATTAAAATGTATCCTCGGGAGAGGAATTAGAAGTCAGGTAGTTCAGATTGTGTGAGGCTTACATGTGGAAGCTTCCCATTTGAGGGAACCATGATTGGGTGAAACCTTTTTGGATGGGAACCCTTTTGAGCTCGGGCCTTCTAGTAGGCATCCAACATATTTAGATTTGACCGAGAATAAGAATTCTCATAGTTCAGATTCATGTGGATGTTGTAATCATCACAAACCTCTTATCCCACGTAAGTCATGCTTGGTGTGAGAAATAAGAGGATGTGAAAGATTTAACAATACACATGTCTCATCTGCTATTGGTTGAGGAAAGAGAGCCTACAGTGGAAGAGGTCAGGGTGACCATGGGAGAGGGTGTGGAGTGATGATCCTTACAGTGTGGAATTACATTGATGGTCCCGCAACCCATCCTAAGATGATTAGGGACTGACCTCAGGGGGGCTTCCCCAGAATACGTTATGGAAAGTGGAGGAGTTTCATCCTTGTCAATGGGGAAGCAGACATAACCCCTTTGATTGATAATTATTCCTCATTGAATGGAAAAGAAAGTGACCACCCTTAATCTCTAGAATGGGTAGGATCACGTCAGTGTCCCATGGTTGGATTCTATGTTAACATGGGAATGTATACCCACATGCCTTTTTGAAGACCAAACAGTTGTGGAGAGAGACTTTGTGACTCCACTTACCATGGGTATGTAGACTCAAAGGGGCATGATGACGTGCCAGATGTTCTGATCATACGGGTCTGGTGGATTTTGTGGATGTATTGGATTGATGTTGGAGGACTAGTTAGTGGATGGATTATGGATTACTGGATAGTAATGGAAGGTTGAGGTTGGGACCAGAGGAAATAATACATGAAACACCCCATTCCGTGTACTGGGTTCTTATGCGGGATGGGCGAGGCTCTGTATACCATAATGGTACAATGGAAGATGGTTCATCAGCATACCAATACTATACATGGGCATTGGTATAGAACATTATGTACCATAGTTGTATGTGGATCACCAAGCCACTTTAGGTTCCATTCGCGTACTGATGTAGTACGTGGCACTGGGTTCTTCCCGCATAATGTTATACTACATGAAGCACCATGTTGTAAAAGGGTTTGGGGGATTCGTAATCATGGGGAAGTCTTCCACGATAAGTGTGTGGTTCACATTCCACCAGTCAGGTTTGAAGTTTTATTATTTTTATTCAATTACCCTATTTTATGGTTTGTGGCTGGTTGTACCTATGGAGAATGTGGTTCACGATTCGGGCTTCATCAATGAATTGAGAATGATTCTTGAGTCTTCTCTAAACACTTCCTCCCAACCTCTGGGTTCCCTTTCAGCTTTTTTAATCCATCATTTTCCCTTTCTACTATGGTCCTTTTATAAGGAATCTAGAAAATTGTATCTACTGGGCACACGACACCATTTGAGGAGAACCATGAATTGATATCCGGAAGCATAGTAGACTCAGTCATTCTATGGTTTGCAGAGGCCTTGGTTCAAAAAAATGGTTTGTGGAACCCTACATGTTCACTTTGTCGATGAACTGATGGGTTTGTAGTATGGTACATAGATTAAATCTGCATGCACAATTCCTTTGACGACATTATTCAAGGTATGCCTTATTTCGTTGTCCATCCCTCCATGGGACAGTGGTTCATAGATCATCCCACATACCTATTGGTTCATGATCGATATGGTCCACGCACCTTCCCTAGTTATGGAACATGGTCTACTTGAAAATACTTTAAAACATAAATTCCTTCACGTTTTTTAGAAAATTTCAACTCAATTTGTGTATATTCACATTACTATACATGTTTAAGTACTTTATTCTTTCTAAAACATGATTTTAGTGGTGTTTTATTCCCTTGGAGGAATTTTTAGGACCCTACAATGTTGTACATATCCTGATATCTCTGAGGTTACTGAAAACAATAGGCAACCATCTTGACTCTCTCCAAAACCAAAAATGGCCCGATGTATCTCGGTGAAAGCATCCCCTATCTCCTAATCCTCATGTATACCAACATTGGCGTGACACTTAGGGAAACTTGATCTCTATCCTCGAACTTAAGAGGTCATCTTTGTCGATCATCATAATATTTATGGAGAGATTTTGCAGTATATATCCTCTTATGAATTAACTCCACCTACTCAGTGGTCTCCTGGACAAGATGAGGTCCCATCACAACTTCCTCTCCGGCCTCCAGCCAATATAGGGGTGATCAGAACTACCTACCATACAAATACTCATAAGTTTCCATCTGAATCATTGATTAAAAACTATTATTTTAGGAAAACTTCACTAGGGCTGTGTGTCTCTCCTAAGATTCCCCAAAATCCCAAAAACATGCTCAAATCATGTCCTTGAAAACCTGAATCATGTGCTCGAACTATCCATTTTTTTGAGATGGTAAGTTGTACTCTAAATTACATGTGTACCCATAGCCTTCTATAGTCCCTTCTAGGAAATAGAAGTAAATTGAGAATCCCTATTTAAAATGATAGAGTGTTGAACCCCATTCAAACATAAAATTGATCCATTGAATAGCTTTCCAAGCTCATCCACCCTGATGGATTACTTGATCAGTAGAAAATGTGTGACATTCTTGAGTCTCTCAACCAAAACCCATACAACATCATTTCATCTGGGAAACATTTGTAAACTAGTCATGAAATCTATCACGAAATAATTCCACTTCCCCCCAGGAATGGGTAACTGCTGTAAAATCCATGCCAGTCACTGATGCTTTGCCTTCTCTTGATGACAGGTGTAACATCTCATAAAAAACTAGGTACATAGATATTCATGTCTGGCCACCAATATTGATGATTTAGATCTCAATACATCTTAGTGACACTAGGATGAACTGACCATATCGTGGAATGAAAATCTCACAACTGTTCCTTCTATATGTCTACTAACACCCATTCACACCCATGAAAACACAAAACATCATCCCTACCTACAGTCCACCCATGAGTAGGGACCTTTCCTGACAAACTCACTCATAAGACCCAACATTCAAAATCTGATAGGTGCCTCATTCAAACTCAATCCAGTAGAGTAGTGGTAATAACTATATATGAAAGAAAAATCTACCCGTATTTGTCATTCACTTCAAAATACATCTCAGAGAATACATCCATAAACATCAACTCACTACTGGCCTCCTTAACTGTCTATATTTGAGTCCTCCTGCTCAATGCATCGGCCATTGCATTGCCTTTTCCACGCATGAAGGAAAGCTTTAAGTCAAAATACTGAAGGTACTAAACCCACCTTCACAATATAAAATTAAGATCACATTTAGTAAATATATAATTGAGGATTTTGTGGTTTGTGTATACCACAAAATGATATCCCAAAAGATAATGTCTCCAACAGTTCAAAGCCTGCAAAACCGCAGCTAACTCAAGATCATGCGTCATGTAGTTCCTCTCATGTGGCCTCAATTAACGACACCCATACACAACGAATCCTTCCCCCTACATAATCACTTCTCCTAGACCGATACTTGATGAATCACAGGAAATAGTGTAACACTTTCTTGGATATGAAAAAATTAGTATCAATGCTGAAGTAAATCTCCCTTTAAGCTCCTGAAAGGATGAATTCCCGGAATATTTCCATAGGTACTGATCACCATTATTAGTTTGGCCCATCACTAGTGCTTCTATGTGTGAAATGTATTGAATAAAGCATTTTTAGTAACCAATTAGCTCCAGAAAACTCCATACGTCAAAGACATTCTTCATCTTCTCCCAAAAAACAACCGCTCTAACATTATCTGGGTCTACTGATACTCCTATATCAGAGATGACATGACCAAATTAATGAATACGATCCATCCAAAAGTGGAATTGTGTGATCATAGTATATAATTGATGCTCTCTTAGTGTACCCAATACGATCTCAAGATAGATGTCGTGGTCATGTAGAGTGTGAGAGTACACCAAGATATTTTCCACAAAGACTACCAAAAAATAATATAAGTATGTATGAAACACTCGGTTAATCAGTTCCATGAAAAATGTTGGCATGTTCGTTATACTGAACAAAATAAACAAATACTCATATAGACTATACCTACTCTGAAAGGCTATAAGAGGTATATCTGATGGTCTAAATCATAACTAATGATAACCAGACCTCATGTCTATATTTGAGAACACACGCGAACCTCTATGTTGATCGAAGATATCATCAATCCTAATAAAGGGATATTGGTTATTGACCTTCAACTAGTTCAACCTCTAACAATCCACTCAATGTCTGTAGACACCGTATGCCTTATTCTGAAAGAGGATAGATGAACCCCAAGGAGAAGTGTTGGGACAGATGAAACCCTTTCCTTGAAACTCCTACAACAGCTTCTAAATCTCCTATAGTTGGTGTGTGTCTATATTATAAAGAGGAATTGACACAAGTGCAACTAATGGAACATGCTTAATTGATAAATATACCACTCCCTCCAAATTAAACCTGAAAAGTTGCCTGGAAAGACATCCCTCAATCAATCCACCACTGGAGGAAAGTCTTTCTAGGAAGTCCCCTAGTCATCCATATATATACTATAAATCTTAGATATATTTCCTCCAAACCCTAGATGGTCGAGTCCAGCTCTGCTAACCCGGATATCCCATTCTCCCTTGTATAGAAAATACTCTCCCACTAGTCACTCGAAACTCACCCTGTGGAGATTGCAGTAAACAAAGTCCTAAAAGGAGACCAACCAGTCCATTCTAAGAATGAAATCGAAGCCTATCATCTCTAAAATAGGGAGATACCATAGGAATTTTCACCCACCAACCTCAAGAGGGCACTCCTTACCCTGACATACACTATCCATTCTAATCCCCAACATAGTTTCTAGCATCATAACATCATCCAAAGTAAAGATATAGAGACCAATTTTATCCATAATGTAAATATATATAAAACTATGGGAAGCACCTATATCAAAAAATTGAATAAGATAAAATTGAGGTTACTTGAATCTTACCTCTAACTATAAAGGATCTGGGATCCTACTCCTGATGGATATGTTCCATTGCAAATGTTTTACCTGTACTGTGGCCCAATGACTCTACCTGGCTACCCTGAGACGATCCACCCTAATGTGGATGAAAATATTCCATATTAATACCATGTACATGACCACATCCTCGGCCTGAATAGCCTGAGGAACTATAGTTCCCTAACTAATGAGAAACTCGTGGTCTGGCTCCTAGACGTGCAGTCAAAAAAGAACCCCTCTCACTCACTGCTGGTTAGAACAACCTGCAAAAACACTAAAGATGACCCATCTTGCCACATGATCAACACTCAACTGGGTCTCTAGGGCATTGCAGTCTTGTATTCCCATTCTTCATACACTGGTAGCACACCACTTGTCTAAATGAAGAAACATCCATTCAACTGGAGGAACCACCATGTGTATACTAATTGCGATGCTTCCTAGTATTGGTCGAAGTATTATCATCCCTAGATGATGAAACGCCCTGGATCGAAGCTAAAAATTCCATTATATTGTGCTCGGTAATAAGTGTTTTTATAATTATAGCAGTCATTGATGTGAACATGAAAACATTCTCCTATGAATATACGATGTACCAAATACCATCCTCAAATAGCCTTGCTAGTGATAACTCATCACCTCCCACAATAGGTGTGATGCACTGAAGCTCTGTAAAGTGAGAAGAGTAATCTATCATTGAAAGGGCGGCCTAATCCAAATTCATGAACTCTCGGGCTCGATTGGACCTCCACATCTTGGGGTAGAATTAATCATATAAGGTCCTCTTAAACTCTTCCCAAGCCATATCCTAATTACATCCCACCTATGTGATAAATTTACACCATATCATGGCGGAATCATGTAGCATTTAAGTAATGAGAATCACCCTCCTCTTTAGTGGCATCTCACAAAGATTAAAGATAGAAACCACATCCTCAAACCATGTCTCTACATCCTGTGGTGCTCCTTCCCCTAAGAAAGTGGGAGGATAACGTTAGTGGAACATTCTCGTCAACTCTTCCGCAGTAGGGATAGGATTTGGTGCTCTCTATGTAATCTACATAATCCACATATAGCCTTCATGGAACACTGTATCATCACCTGTGTCCAATTTAACAACTGGTGCCATGACATTCAGGACAATAGAATCTGCTGGTAGTCCCAGATCTACCATTTTCGGTGTCTGATAACTACCCTGTATGTGGAGACCCACTAGAGGACGTCTTGGTGGTCTAAATCTGCAAGTTCAAGAGCACACATCAATTCAATATTATTAAGTACTTCAACTTTTAAATTATATAATAGAATAGGATAAATAAAGAATTCATTTTTTTGAAAGAGGTTTACATGGAATGTAGATACACTACACAGAGTGTTCCCTTATGCTTTAACATGGGTGTGTACCTCTACCAACATAGTCATGTAACACCCCATACACACAACATGTTCCTCACAAGACATGGTTTGTACTTGAATATCCCCTCCTTCCAAGGTACTTCTTCACATCTATAACTATAGAGTTCTGCTGGTGTAACACTACATGACGTATTCACTCTATACACTGCTTGTACCTTCTATGTTCCATCAACCCGTGAAGTTATTCACATAGATGTATAAATAGTCAATTACTAACTAGTGTGTATAATCTATAAATGGCGTGTACTACCAAAGTTTCATCCACCCGAGTCATTATTCACACGTCCAAATACATGGACTTTTTTAGTAGGATGTGTACTTCTAGTACACAGTGTGTTCTAACAACCATTTATCATCCCCACGTCCCTACTCACACAGTCAGTCACATGTTCAATAATTACATGACATGTATATATGGTACACGCCATGTACTTAAGAAAAGTCATTTCTTCCAGAGTAGAAGAACACATGGAGTGTGTTCATAACATAACACGCTGTGTTGTTTGGGTTTCCAGATATTAGGCCTCTGAAATTTCTCTAAAACCCCCAAAATCCTTAATATTTTTCCAAGGATTTCTATGTTCCAATTTCTGAGTGCCCATTCTCACTACGAATCAAATTTTGGAATCCCCATTCATATCATGACTTTACAAAATTCAATTAAGGACTAAACATGATCCACCAAATTTTGATCCATGACGGACCATAATACCTCAGAGACCAACCAATAACCTATCAAAATAGTAGGTATTTATATCATGGAATATATCACAACAACATGAATATCTAGCACAACATATATCACAACAACTTGAAGACATTAATTCTCCCTATATAGAATGACAAGAATGCACGACATGTGATCTCTAACAAGTGCCTATATGATGCTTGAGATGACATACCATCATCTTATAATGTTGTAATAGAAATATAACCATAATGTTATCAAACATAAAATCACTTGACATGTGAATCACCAAATAGTGAAATCAAATCAACTGTAACAATTGAAAACAAAAAAAATTTATAATTTCGAGGTATCTTAGATTTTCCCTATGCATATGTTAGATTCTCCTGAGAAAAACCTATTACCAACTACATGTTTCTTCTTACCCTAGTCTATTGGCTCCAATAGTAAGGCTAAGTAGAAATTAAACTCCTCTGATACCACTTTTTAATGTCCTAGATCCGGTTGATGGCCAATGGTTCCCCGAACCTGGTTGGTCACATCACCTCAATCACATTTCCCCAAACACCAGAGTCTAATGACTACCAACAAGGGGCAAGGTTTGATAATGGGGAAACTATTTTCTCATTTCTAGAGTATACATATCAAAAGATAAATAGTAAATAATAGCAGAAGCAGTAATACCATACAACATAAATAAACAACTTAATACTCAAAGTAAATCCAATAGAAGCCACAATATATATTTATATATATATATATATATATATAAAAATATAATTCATGGAATATGTATATAATAAAAGATAAAAAAAGTCACAATTCTAGAAATAGATATCGAAACCAATGTACAAAAGAAACAAGTAAACTCCAGCAGTATCACATGTCGCAGCTTTGTCCCATGCTCTCCAGCTCCAGCAGCAATCAAGTACCTGATGAAGAAGGGTGCTTTACCTTATCTATTACTGCAATCATAAAATTAGTTTGGGTCAAAAATGATAACCCAAATAAGGTGTGAGACAATTCCTAGTAGGAAAACACCAAAATATCTGTTCCAAATTTCCAGTAAATATATATAGTAGGTAATATGAATAATGGATCAATAAAGAAGGAAGTACTCAAAAGTTTACAATCCTATTGTTTTCAATTAATTTCCTTTACATTTATTTTTTATCCTTTTAATCATTTAATCTCATGATCTAGACTAATATCTATATCCCCAATGTAATAGTAACAAAACAGTTGTGTTAGAAGAAAATATAAACAATCAAGTAAGACTGAGTCCAAGAATTTGCTATGTCTTGGCAGACTCATCACAATAATTCAATCATTCATAAACAACCCTCTGGGATTGTTATCATGGCCTAACCCCTTTGGATTAAGATATAACCAATTCAATAAATAATGACACTTTGGGAAGATATCATGGTCTACCCACATTAGTCTAACATAGAAATAAACATTTACAAATGACTTCTTGGGAAGGTCTCACGGTGAATATCCCTGGGTCCACATGGCATAAATAAATTATAAATGACAAATTGGATAGCTCTCATGATCAATAACCATAGGTATACATAACATAGGGTAATTATAATCAACCTCCTAGGTAGATCTCATAGTCAATACCCCTTGGTCAATCATCTACACCAAGGCACTCATGGTCCTTTGTAAATAAACATGGAAACTGCCACATTTTTCCTGGTCCAAGGATCTCACGGTCTTATGTAAATAAATAAGGAAATACCCATAGTTTTTCTGGTCGATGGATCTCATGGTCTGTAAGAAACATAGTACCGATAACATATCAAATAATCTCATGTAATCTATAACTACTACAATGATAAATTTCAAAAAACATATCACATGAATTTCACATAATCAATCAAATTCCATCCCATGCAATTAAAGTCATGGAAAACAACATCTTAGAGAAAATGGCCGTAAACAGTCAATCAAAGGAAAAACACCAATGAGGTTTCCCATTAACAAGGTATTCAACATTACACATACACAACAACCCATTATTAATCAATCAAAACGTAGTAGGACATAATAGGGTTTAATTCCAATTTAAGAAATACCCTATTCTTGGGAATGAAGAAATTTAGAATATATAATCCAAATAAGAACAATAAAATGAATAATCCACTGACCTTGACATCATACGATTGATATACTTTAACTTAGGCTCTTGAATCAGCCTAGATTGGTGTATATCTACAAAAAGGGGAAAAATGGAAAACATTGAATAACCCATTATAGAGGAAGAATCCAGAAGAAATGCTCTATGGGTTTTGAGAACTCACTTGTGGGATTCCAACACACCCGACGATGTCTCAATCTGAGATTAGATGAAGAATCAAGAGGGGTTCAGAGTTCGTCGATTTCTCTATTGTGCTCCTGTATGAACCATTCCAAGAAGAAGGTATTTATGAATAAGATATGTGACCCTACTCTAATTTATCGAATAAATGAAAAAGCACACAACATGTTCTTTGGATGTATATGTCATGTAGTTCCCTTAACCAACCCCGAATTAATTGGTCCACTAGGTCACCAAATGACCATGTACTCAGTCGATATGTGTCCAAGACATGGAAGTATGCAGCAATCTAAATACATGGCGTGTACTCAAAAGTACACTACGTGTACTTAGAAAATCCCCTTTTCTTCCTTCCTTTCATTTTCAGAAAAAAACCGGAAAACAAGATCCATACTAAATATAAATATCCAAGTTCTTACAAGGATATAATTATGGAGATAAAATAAAATATGTTTTTATTTTGGTTTCATGATGTTATATTATGTACATAATCTTCCAAGGACACTAGACTTTATGATAATCAGCTTCTAATTTGATGGTTAATTATATTTAAAATCATGAAATGATATGTGTAAAAGGATACATTAACTATATGTAATGGATGAAGTTGAAGATCCATGAGGAGGAGTTTTAGGTGGTGGTAGATGCTATGATATCCTTCCACTACCACCACCACTAATAGGTAGCCCACATTAGGCTTAGGGAGGTAGCGGTTGGGGATGTAGACATATGTAGGTAATGGAGGCCTATGACCCTACTGCACATGATATGATCATAGGTACATTCTATTTTTATTATACTCTAAAATACTTATTAGTATACACATGTTTGTGTCATTCCTTCATATATATAATCTTAGTGTGGGAGATGGAGTTGCCAGTAAAGGATTTATCCCCAAAACTTCTTCTTGAGGTTCATATACGGATCTCTTCTTCATTATCATTTATCTAGTAGAATGAGAGAAATATTATAGTGGAGAGAGGTTCACAGGGTATATTTTGGTTTTCATGATGGAACATTATGATATTATCTTATGAATGGATTAGTTGTACATGGTATGATCCTCAAATGACTGTCAATATAGATGATTCATATGACTTTTCACTGATGGTATGAGATTCACATTTATGGATGTGAGGGATATAATGAAGATATGAATGGGTTCTATGAGTATTAGGATACAACCCATCACCCATTATTTGGTGAGTAAATAACTTGGTGAAATGGGATATTTAGGTATCTATATTCTTTCCATCATGGAGGATATTATGGAAGCCTTTATCGAGGAAATTCTGGGACAACCTATGAGTTGAGATATGGAGTTTTGCATTGGCATCCCATGATTAGTATGATATATTTTGTGGAATATCAGTTGGTCCCTACAAATATTTTCTAGTGGTGGTTTTAGTTGTAGAACCTTTGAGAGCAGTTCTTCATCAGGCCCAGTGTGTCCCTTTGGGAAGCACCAGTTTTGTTCCTAGAAAATATAGATGTTAGATTGTGGATTTTCATGGATTATAATCTCATGAAGTAGGAATTTATAAAGAACAAGTAACCCATGCTATGGTTTGATTAAATCACTTACTAGTTTCAAGGAATAAGAGTGCTCATGGAGATCGATCTCAGGTTCAACTACCATTAGGTGAGGGATTTCTTGGATGATATTTTGAAGCTCGCAGTCTGATGTATCTACAAACACTACGAGTTCCCTATGATTCACTTTGGTGTGATTAATGCTACTGATGTATTAATGGATCTGAGAAATCAAATATTAAATCCATATACGGAATTGGTTTTTCATTTTCTTCATTAACTACATACATATATTCTCTACGATAGAGGAGGATCATGTAGAGCACTTGAGAATGATCTTATATTTTCTTCCGGATATCTAGTTTATGTTATACTCTTAAAGTTATAGTTATCTATTTAGGAGGTTTAATTTATGGGTCATTTCATTTCTAATAACAATCTAGCCATGAACCCAAAAAATATCGATGCAATTTTTGCATGGGAGCCTCCCGAGAACATGTTAGAGGTGCAGATTTTTATTATCTTGGTAGGGTACTACATGTGGCTCAATGTAGAAATCAATAGGATTATAGACCCTTTTACCACCCTGTGATGAAAAGGGAATAATTTTACCCGGACTGAGTAGTATGAGGGACCCTTTGAGGATGTGAGTCTGAGTTTGATGAGTGATCCTATGTTGATTTTACTAGAGAAGGGTGAGTAGTATGTGGTGTATCCAGATGCAGCAGGAGGTTATCTCATTTGCGTGTTGATGTAGTGATAGGTAGTTAACTCATATGGGTTGAGTAAGTGGATAACCTATGAGAAGAACAATGCAACTAACATCCTAGTTTTGGAGGAAGTATTCTTCTCCTAGATGATGTATATGGATTATCTTTTGTTAGTGCACTTTGTGGTTTACTCAAACCATCGAAGTATTAAGTATGTCTTCACCTAGAGAGACATGAACCTAAGACAACAATACTGATTGGAGTCCCTATTTGACTATGAAAATATGATAATCTATACATTGGGGAATGGAAATTTTGAAATAGATTCCATTAGTAGGAAGTCCTTGGCTCACCTTGTGTATGATTCTTCCCTGTAGTTGACCCTGGTGGATCAAGAGGGTACAAAATTTATTTAGTAGATGGTGTTGAATCTTTCTCTTCTTTAGTGTCTAAAAGTTTCCTAGATGGAGGAAATCGACTATGAGGTATTGTGTGACCATATATCCATAAGAGATTCAATATTTGGATAATCTATAGTAGGTAATACTTTAATCCTTTTCATGGTATGGGTGGTGGTCTGAGTCATGATATTGAAGGATGTGATGCTTGAATTCCACACTTATCCTTTAGCAGTACATCTTAGTGTGGGGATGATATACAGAGGCCTTCATCAAAATTTTTGTTTTTCTAGCATAATACAGATTATGGATGAGTTCATCTCATGGTGTCTCACCAGTCAGTAGGTGAAAGATGAGAGGTAGTTTCTAGTAGGTTTATTATAGCCCCTTGAGATCTCAATGTAGAATTGAGATGAAATATCCATAGAGTTTTTGACACATATTCGAAACATGGAGAATGTACATGAAATTATATGGGAAATAGTTTACCAAGTCATGATGTTAGAAAACATCCTTGCTATCAGGGGGAAGAGTTTGGTGGAGAGTTTGAGGAAGTTGTATATATGGTAGATTGTTCACCTTCATGGGGTTCGCGTAACTATTGTCTCTGACTGTGATATAAAGTTTATGCCACAGTTGTAGTGAGGAATGTAATATGAAGTTGAGACCTAGACAAGGATGAGTACATCTTTTCAACCATAGAAACATGGGAAGACATAACACACTATCTTGGTGTAGAAGATATGTTGATGGATTTCATGTTAGACATCATTTTGGGATTGGATGATTAATTGATCTCAATAGGGATTGTTATAAATAATAGATACCACACTGCTATCAACATGAAAATAATTGAGGACATATATAGGAGACCTTATATGTCACCCTTGTACTGTAAAAAGATTAGATAGATTACTCTTTTGGTCCTAGATATGGTTAAACGATGACAGTGAAGGTCCCAGTTATCCATGAGAAGATGAGGATAGCCCAGAGAAGGAATAATCCTAATGATGATCTACATCATAGGCCCTTGGAGTTTGATCATAGATACAACAATTTTTCAAGAGACTTACCAGAAATTGGAATGAAAATATTCAGACTGGGAGACAAGCTGTCATGGAGTTTAATCCGGACATTTGAGATCATATATACGATTGGTGAGGTTTTTTAGAACCTCACCCTTCCCCCATAATTTTAGAAGGTGCATATTGTGTTTCATGTGTCATAGTTGAGGAGATACATGTAATACCCTATTCACATTATTAAATGGGGTGAGATGGACAACAAGGATGGAGCCACTTGTGTAGATCACTTGATTAAAATTGAGGATTGACAGGAGACTGCCATGAGTGGATGGTCCATCCTATTGTATCTATTGTTGTGTAAGTATAAGAAGGTGTAGGGGAGCTCCTGTCAGTGGGAGAGCCAGATGAGGCTCATTATCCCATGTTATTTTTGTAGTTTTACTTTTCAGGTATTGAAAAATTGAAGGATAAAATGATGTTTATACTTGGTTTTTACTTGTAAGGATTTATAATAATTATATATATATATATTTACCTATTTCTAGGTGCCGAGATGACATGGAATTCAATGGCATGATGTGACCAAAATTAATTATAAATAAAATATTAAATATATATTTTATTAATCATGTACAATTTATAAAATAAAATGGGATAACTCTTACAAATAATCATAGATATCCCTGGGGTGTTTAGAAACAGATACCATTGGGGAGGGGTTTTTTTTAAATTAAAAAATAATTGTATTTATTTTAATAAATTAACCTAATATAATTACATTAAATTTATCTATACGGTTAATACTCTAGGGTAATCCACATAAACCCTGAGAGAATAAACAACATACTACCTCTCCATCTATTGAAAAATCAAATCTAATAAGGAAGGAACTCTAGATTGAAGTTGATATTGGCCTAGTGAATGCAAAGAATCTTATCAATCATTGGTTATTAGGTTCATTAATTAAAAATTATCCATTATTTTTGTAGGACTAATCATTTTTGGTTTCCAAATTATTAGATTAAATTAGTTAGCAAGATCATCCCCTTTCATTGATCTGTACAAATTGTATATAATTACATAAGCCAAAGTAATAAAATTAAATTTTTATTCATTGAATCTCACCATGGATATAACAAATTCTTAGATAAATAACATATTAAATATATAATACCATATAAAGGATAACATTTATGGTTTTTCAGGTTACTGGTGAAATTTTGGTGGATTTGGGATCCAAACCAGGGCATGGTAGTGTCAGGAGGATAGTAGAGGAGCAGTCATTCATGCTAGTTCGCACTGAAGGAAACATGATTTGACTTTCATCCACTAGTAGGACAAAATCACCATCCACAGTATAGATCCACTATTTTGAGAAGAAACATGGATGAATATGATGTAGGAATTAAAAAACATGACGTTTAGAGACCAAATCAATGATTTTATGAAAATACTAACTTCATGCCATGTAGTTTGGAGGTACACAGGATGTTTGAATATTAGGATGTGGTAGCTAGTGTTTTTTTAGTATGATAAGGATTGAATGATGTTTATACCTCCTCTATATTGGGATCTCTTCTTGGGTGGAAATTTCATGTGGTGGGACACATAGAAAATACCCCATGTTGGAGGATATGGCTACCTTTACGTTGTATACCTAAGTGCACAGACACAATCATGGTGAACATGTTTGGACCCTGAGTGACTTGGATGATCCATTCAGACTCTATAAAATCCCATGTAATGCTACACTATTGATGATCTATGTATCTATATAGACATGGATATGTGGTGTATTGATACCACACACCATGTGGGTCACCTCACACACCATGTACCACTTGGTTAGTTTAGAAGAAACTTCGAACTATCATATCTCCTTCATTTTGGCTTAGTTGTTGGACCTTTAGTAGCCTATCCTGATATTTTTAGAACATATAAAATTATGGTTACCTTTTTTATTCTTTAATTAAGTGATGTGATATTTTAGGAGTGTGATTATAATTTAGTTAGAAACCCAAAATGGTAGTGTTAAGGTTGAGGAACACCAGAGACACTAGAGTGGAAACCCTTGAAACAATAGGGTGTGGGTCCTCTTTCTACCATGTGGAACCCCCTATTGGATAGGGAACATGTCTTCATGAAACAAATATGGAACCCCTGGATGCACTAGGGTGTGGGTGCTCAACCAATAGAGTAGAACCCCCCTGACACACTTGGGTGTGTGTCCTCTATCTACTGAGTGGAACCCTCTATCGGATATGGTGAATGTATTTGAGGATCCTGAGTGTAAACCCTTGAAAAAAAGTGAATGGTTCCTTGAATTTACAGTGGATCCTCCTGATACATAGGGTCATAGGTCCTCTATCTACTAAGTGTAAACCTCTATCGTATAGGGCACATGTCCTTATGAAATGAGAGTGGAACACCTTGAACACATCAGGGCTCTTTTCCTATACATATATCTATTGAGTATCACCCCCTAATTTACAAGAGAATGGGTACTCTACTTAGAGATTATGTAACATTGAATACGAGTCATAATGGTGAGGTTCACTAACCATACATTACAATCCATCAACATGATTCAAGATGGATACCTTTGAGCATGTAAGTTTTATTAGGGACTCTATCAAGAGATCCATGCTAGCATAATTCTATTGTTAATCCCCAAATTTTCCGGCGTATTGGAGTGGGAACTATTGATATAGATATTCCTATTATAGGGACACTAGGAAACTAGATCTGGCATTGGGAATTATAGGTCTATGTCATCTAAAACATCTTTAAGGCACCAGTCTATAGGATCGTAGTGTAGGAGACTTCCCCACAATCAGACTCAGACACATGGATTAGGGTAGCACCGAGGAATTCGGAATTTTGAAGATGGTGAGTGTAATAGTATTAAAGGGAAATGTCACATAGAACATGACTACTTGACCATACATGATGAGAAGTGCAGAAAGATTGTAGACAGACCACCACGGTAGTGGCAGCACCTTGACAAGGGATCTCCCAAGAGAGGGCAGAGAGATCCCTAGGGAGGTGGATCAAATGAAGATCCACAATAGGAATTATATGTGGTGGAAACTTCAATTATATCCTTCCACCACTATGACATGGAATCCCATGTGTGGTTAAATTATTTGGTGGTTGAGGCCAGAGAAAGATGCGGGAAATAGGGCCTTATGACCCAGTGGCACATGAAATGCTCAGTGTTATGATATATATTTATTATACTCTTTCTTCAGTGTAAGTAGGAAATGGTTCTATTCAATCCCTCATCTCTATACTTCTATTTCATGATCTGGGGATCCTATTAGATCCAATATCCTAAAAATATCGTATTGAAGTTCCTACGGGGAATATTTACTCTTTATATTTTATCTTCCAGTAATACCAGTTATCTCTTGGTGGAGAGAAGTTCATGTGAAACCTTATTCTCATCATGATTGAACCCTATGATGTAATCATGGGAATGTATTGGTTTTCCATGCTTCTAGAATAGATTGAATATCATCGAATATGAGTTGGATTCCAACACACCAATCAGATGAGATTCACCTTTAGGGGTGGGAGAGATTGTAAGAACCCAGTTTTTGCTGCGGAAGACATTGGAATATTCTTTATGATATTCCAGATCAGCGCCTTTAGATGGCGTGCGATTCAGAGACCCGGAGTGGCCGAAATTAAATTTTCAGTGTATTCACACTAGAAATGCCAAATAAATGCGATAACTCCTAAACGGTTTTCCAGATCAAAGATCTCAGTGTACGGATGGGTCCAGAGTATGGTTTTTACCCTAGGAATGACATAAAGCATGCCGGCGTGGGATGTTTGGACCCCTCACTCGCTTTTGGAATGTTAAACGGATAAATTAATTGATTAATTTATTCATTTAATGGTGAAACTAGAGTATATATTAAACGATGGCTTGGATTGGAAAACCGAGGGCACCTTTGAGTTCATAGCGTGCCTTTTAACCTAGGAGGGGTGTATGTTTTGCGGGCGTGGGCCGTCTGTGAAAAATGGCCCTAGGGGCGTTTTCGTAATTTGGCGGCCTCGAGTGCTAAGTTCAATAACTTTTGAACAGATCCTCAGATTAAAATTCTGAGACCTCCATCGCACTCAGAGCGTGGTTTTTAGCCTAGGGGAGCCTTAATGCCGACCCCGCCGAAATTTCGGGTTTGGGGCTAACGGGCAGGCGTTTAAGTATTTTCTACTTAAACGCCTCCCCTCCCCTCTTATTACTCTCATTATCCCCCCAAGAATCCCCTATCCTCCATCTGCTTCAAGTCCTCTCTGGAGATGCGGTCCGGCGAGGTGACTCTGGTTAGGTACGGTAATGCCGGTGGATCGACGTGAAGCTCCGGGCGAAGCCCAGCGAGGTAGGAGTCGTTTTTGTTTCGTTTTATTTTTCCTGCATCGTCTTCGTCCTAATTTTTCATTGTTGAATTTCTGACCGATCATTGATCCAAGACCATAGTTGTGTAGATCTTGTCTTGAGCTTTCTGGAATACTATCCGGATAGAATTTTCGACCACCGGATCGTTTCCGGTGGTCCTCTGAAGTTTTCCAGCCACGAGGCCGGTTTCCAACGAGGGTGTGACGGTGGCGGAGGTGGAGAACTCCCTCCGTGGTGGCGGCGGGTGCTTCAGGCAGCGATGAAGGTGGAGGTCGGCACGGATGTGAGCCCCTCCGGCCGGCGGCGGCGTCGGTAGGTCCCGGGTGGCCGACACCGGCGTAGGGCACAGGGGGAGGGGGCCGCGGAGTGCGCAACCCCATGCGCCGCGACCGCGACCCGCGTAACGTGGGTCGCTGCTGGAAAACGAGACCGGCCACGAGGGCCGGTCGAGGTGGGGAGGTGGCGACGTGGCCCATGGGGAGCCGCAGAAGCCACAAGCCGCGGTTCAGCAGGCCGGCTAGAGCGGGGCGGACCGGGCCTGTCCGGCCCAGGGGTAACCTCCCCCCCCCTTAAACTTTGGACGCCCGTAACTTTTTCTACAGATGTCAGTTTTGCGCGCCATCTATGGAAGCATGGACCTAACGTAGAGGCGGACCTTTTGAGTTGATTCCGGAAGTTTTAACTTCCGAGACGAGGGGCTCGGGGGCACGCCACGTGTGTAAAGCAGCTAAGCGGGCTTCCCGAGAATTCTTGTTTTGGGCGGTGTAGACGCGTCCGACGTCCTTTTTAAGCACCGTTAGTGGAATTGGGACCCTGGAACCGAGGCAGAGCATTTTAGGGTGGTTTTAGGCATTGAGGATGAAGTTGAGGCGTGAGCCCCATGTCTCGTCTGTTGAGCTGCGTGCAACGTTTCACGACTTTTTCATCGGACATCTGTTCGGGGCGTGCGAGCAGTCGTTTCAGGATGTTTTTCCGAGGTGATTGCAATGGTGTAATCCACCCACTCTAATTCAGAATGATGGTGCAGGGCCCACGAGTTCCGTTTGGGCGTCGACGGTGTTTTTCCATCTTTATCACCGGGCGACCGTTTTGGACAAGTGAATAGTCCATTTTGTGTGCTTTTTCGAAAGGATCGCAATGGTGTGATCCGTTAATTGTGCTTCGGGACCGGGTTGCGGGTCCCATGAAGCACCGCTCCTGTGCGATGCGCCAGAATTCACCTTTTTCTCCGGATATCTGTTTCACTCATGTGGTTAGTGCTTTGGCAAGTTTTCCCGAGGTGATCACATTGGTGTGATGCGCCCGACTGCTTTCGGGGACGACGCTCGGGACCAAGGGACGCTGTGCGGGCGTGAGTCAGTGTTGGAGACTTTTCTGTCAGATATCCGATAGAGGAGAGTAAGTAGTCTATCTCGCATGTCTTCCTGTGAGGATTACAACGGTGCGATTCGTTTGGCTGTGAGGAGACTCTTGCGTGATCTTCTTAAATTTGGAAATGTGATGGTGCCCCATTAGTAGTTCTTCTGCCATGTTTGTAGTGAACCCTTGGCATGTGATCGTGTGCACTCCCATGTGAGTGGAGTAAATTCTTAATGAGATGTGAATGGATGTACCTCAATCGATGATGTGGAAAGTTGGCAATGTTACGTTTACGCCATTCGCGTTGATTTTAGGGTGCCGTGTGCACGAGAGCGTTAGGGCTGGAGGCGTGGTATACTCTGGGGGTATACGAGGGTGCATTGAGGCATGTGTGGTCTGTTCCTGAGAATGTTTGGGAGCTTGGTTGGGGTTGACGTGGGGCCACACATCGTGTTTTCCCCATTTGCATTCCATTCTCTTCTTTTCATACTTTGACCTCTCGCAACATAGAGGGTCCCTTTGTGCTCATTTGTTTGACCAGCAGGGTGGAGCTTTTCCCCTGGCTCTGTGCTCATTTGTTTGACCAGCAGGGTTGAGTGGTCTCCCCCTGGTTTCGTTCTCATTTGTTTGGACGGTAGCGGTGCTAGTGGCACCTAGTGATGGAGCAGGCATTGAACCTCTATTAGGTGAGTTATTATTGAATTGGGTGGTTACGCGATAACCACTCCATGTTCGGTTGACCAGTGTTTTACCATCCAATAGATATGTCCAGAGCTGTTCTGGGTTTACCCTCTAGTGGGGCTGGGCAGTGGGTTACTCATCGACCTCTCAGGGTTTACCCTCTATTAGAGATGAGGTAGTGGGTCACCCGACGACTCTTGAGGGTCTACCCTCTAGCAGGGTTGGGCAGTGAGTTGCCCGTCGTTTTGTTTCAAGTCTACCCTCCAGCAGGGCTGGGCAGTGGGACGCCTGTCGACCTGTTCAGGGTTTACACTCTAGCAGAGACTAGGCAGTGGGTCACCCGACAACTCTTGAGGGGCTACCCTCTAGCAGGGATGGGTAGTGGGTCGCTCGTCGTCTTGTTCCAGGTGTACCCTCAAGCAGGGCTGGGCAGTGGGTCACCCGTCGACTTCTTCTAGGTCTACCCTCCAGCAAGGCTAGGCAGTGGGTCGCCTGTCGACTTATTCTGGGTTTACCCTCTGGCAGGGCTGGGCAGTGGGTCGCCTGATGATGTATTACGGTTTACCCTCCAGCAGGGCTGGGCAGCGGGTCACTCGATATCGTATTATCAGTTACCCTCCAGCAGGGCTGGGCAGTGGGACACCTATTGGCATTCCAGACTCAGTCCTTTCGACTAGGCTAGTCTGTGGCTTTCCTCCGTGATTACCGAAGAGGGACCCTTGGTTATACGGGTCAATGTTGTGACGACTTTGACTTTGAGAAGACCTCTCGACTGTAGGGCAGTGACGAGGTGTGGTTTGACTTTCCCTAGAACTCTCAAGTAAAGGGGGCACATTCCCCACCAAGACGCGTTCTTGTGATGCGATCTAAAACTGTACGGGTGAGTCAGTTCGACCCAAAGCGGATAGTGTTGAGGTGCGGTGATTGAGCCCTTGGCTTGCGGTTTGGGGCAGACGTGCGGGATGCTGGGCATCGATGACGTTATCTTTGGGAATTTTGGAAAATCTTTTCTTGGTCTGAGCTATGGGATGTAGATCCCCTTATGGTCTTGTTCGGGCTTCTTGACAGAGCATATGGATTTTTATATACCATGTTTTGTTACCCACTTCTTGTGTTTGGTTTCTCTCCTTCCAGGAGAGGCGAAGACGCGCGAGGTATGCCACATTCTTTCGGTGTCCAGCTTATCGCCGTTGGATGAGTTTACTCCCCTGCTATAAGCAGCGAAAGCTCGACGAGAAGTGCATCTTCTCACCGTTCTTAGCTCCTTGTATTAGGAAGAGTCTTCTACCTTTCTCTTGTTGGGTTGAGCTGTTACTCTTTACTACACCCTCGGTTGGACTCCTTTAATTTTCCTGTTCACTCCACTGCTCACCCTTCGGTACCTCCTTTGTTGCTGCCTCGAGCCTTCAGGTTATCCTAATATGTATTTTTATACTCACCCCTGACTGGGCTTTGCCAACACTTGGTGTGCCCTTGCAGACGATAGAGAGGTTGGTCGTTACTTCAGTGGAGCACCGGACTTCGGGAGCTTGGACCGCGTGTGGTGGTCGTTTTCGGGTTCCAGGTGGGGAACCCTTCCAGTTGTTTACTCTTGTTTGACCTATTGCTGGGTTAGGGCACTTTTTGGTTGGGCACGTGTTTTTTACATTTTCGTTTCAGTTTATCCTCAGCTTGTAGTTTGTACTGTTTAGAGGTTGATGCACTTTTAGTGGTTTATATATAGAAGTTGCACTTTAATCTGCTTGTCTTTTCTTTTACTCTTCACTTTAACATTGAGTGTGTTGCGTGTGTATGTGTACAGGTACTTAGGCAAAGGCCTCCCCGAGTTGTTGTGACTTCAGCGCTGGTTTCCAGCCCTTGGCCTATGGAGGCAGGCTTGGGGTAGTTGTGGCTCCAGCCCGGGTAGGGTCGGGTCGTGACAAAGTGTTATCAAAGGTGGTTCATTCCTTGGGGTTTTGTGTGGACGTACCTAAAAGAGGAATTGGTTGTGATTTAGGGAAAACTTGTTAACATGTCTCGAGAGCGGCTCTCAGGCTAGGGAAGTGATAGTGCGGCGGCCGACGTATCCATTCACCAGGACCCTGATAACCCGCTTGTCGACTCGGCATGCTGAGAAACTTTTTGCAGGGAAAATTGGATTTTGCATCACATAGGATTGAGTCTTTGACTGTCTTTCTTGATTCTGCTCCCCATCGTTGTTATTGGTATATACATATATGCTCATCTGACAACGACACTCCTTGATAATATTCAGGATGTCTCCGTGAAGACAGTCAGCCAAGATACCAGCTTTGGTGTGTGAAGATAACCTTGTGAGCTACAAGGCCATAGTCCAGGACCCATCATGCAAGCCCCTTTCTAGGAGTGGGCCGAGAGCAGCACCCCCACCTGTTGAGCAGCAGACAGTTTCAGCAGAGCAGGTTAAGCTTGAGCGCTGGTTGAGCGCGCTCCGTGAGTTCCAGCGGCAGAGACCGCTAAGGTTTAGCGGTGAGCCAGACCCTCAGGTAGCAGAGGTTTGTCTAGATATAGTGGTTCTCCTTTTCAGGCTTGTGCAGATGCCATCAGATCTTATGGTGGCTTTGGCCGCCAACATTTTCCTTCGAGTAGCTTGGCACTGGTGGAGTCTGGTGACTCAGTTTCTTGGTGAGTCCTTACTTTCATGGGGAGACTTTCAGTTGTTTTTCTGTGAGGAGTTTTGACCCTCCTTCTTGTGCTCCGTTCGGATTCAAGAGCTCCTGCAGTTTCAGCAGGGAGAGATGATGGTGGAAGAGTACACGACTAGTTTTGTAGACTGTGCACGCTTTTACCCGGACTTGGTCCGTGACGATAACAACCGAGCACGGAAGTTTGAGAAGGGTATCCGCTGAGAGATTTGTGTTGTCATAGTAACCT
Organism: Viscum album; assembly: GCA_963277665.1. Lineage (NCBI taxonomy): Eukaryota > Viridiplantae > Streptophyta > Magnoliopsida > Santalales > Viscaceae > Viscum > Viscum album. Next base: position 45,798,469 of record OY728143.1, on the reverse strand, counting down.
TGGGAATTTATACATATGTCAGGATGCTAGAGCAGGCGCTGGTGACAGAGAGATTCCTGTCACGTTCTAGAGTTGGTGGTGGCAGAAGACACATTGGAGCCGAGACGTTTGTCGTAGCTAGCGGGCGTCGGCAAGCAGAACCTCGACGCAGGTGCTTTCTGTCAACCGGACTCATGGGCATGGTTTTACACCATAGTGGCACCAGAGGGAACCAGTGCATCTCGAAGAGAGTCAGTGCTATGCTTGGGAAGGACGAGGTCACCTGGCACGGGACTGCCCGACCAGACATGTAGAGAGCATCGGGCAGGCAGTAGGTGCACCAGCACGACAGAGGCAGATCCATGATCGGAGTAATACCCAGAGAGGTGGTGTGGGAAGAAGAGAGGGAGGAGAAGGTAGTGGGGGACGGATTTATGAGGTCTTTCCATCACCACTAGGTGGTCCACGTCAGGATCCGGGAGCTGACAGTTGGGACCACGGACAACTGCGAGCTTTGGATGTCTACGATCCTGCAGAGCATGAGGTGATAAGAGGTACGCTCAACAGATCTTCTACTTCTTGCAGTAGAATGGATAGACTCTCTGTGTGTAATGCTTTCCTCCCTGCTCTTTTCTTGAGGTGTTACCAGGGTGGCGCAGGGCGTTGGTGTAACCCTGTGTTGGTATGATAAAAGGCGTGAGACCTTTTCCTTTAGTTAATGGTGTCAACTCCTCCTTTTGAGCCTGTAAGAGAGCCTTGGTTGTGGGACATCAACTATAGAATCATTCATGACCATATATCCTTGGGTGTTTCACCATATGGATATTTTGAAGGACGGAATCACTGGGCCTTATTCCAGGTGCGGGTGATGATTCTAGTCGCGACGTGCGACGTGGAGGTTCGTTCGGGGAGGTGAGCTACCCTCGAGAGCCTTCGGGCCGTTTGAGATAGTGAAAAGGGATTGCGAGGTTCCCTACCTCCTTTCCCAAATCCCAAAGTCTGGAGTGGATGCACGATATCGGCAAGGGTCGACCTCGCGTGAATAGATCAATCCTTTGGTCTGTGTACGGTGGCGTAGAGCTGTGCGAGAGTTCTTCTTGGTATGGAAGATCCAGGTGTGGGGTTAGTACCCTGTGTTGCTCCATAGATTTGATTTTCAGGGGTAAAAAGCATGAAGGAGTGAATGATATAAGAACCATTTTTTTTGCTTCAGAAGACTTTGGAATATTATTGATGATATTCCAGAGCAGCGCCTTCAGACGGCGTGCGATTCCGAGCCCCAAAGTGGCCGAAATTAAATTTTTAGTGCGTTCACGCTGGAAGCACAAAATAAATGCGATAACTCCTAAATGATGTTCCAGATCATAGATCCAAGTGTATGGATGGGTCCAGAATGGGGTTTTTACCCTTGGAACGACATAAAGCGTGTCGTTGCGGGATGTTTGGACCCCTCGCTCGCTTTCGTAACGTTAAACTGATAAATTAATTAATTTATTTATTCGTTTAATGGTGAAACTTGAGTATCTCTTAAACGGTGGCTTGGATTTGAAAACTGAGGGCACCTTTGAGTACGAAGAGTGCCTTTTACCCTAGGAGGGGTGTAAGTTTTGTGGGTGCGGGCCGTCTGTTAAAAATGGCCCTAGGGGCGTTTTTGTAATTTGGAGGCTTCGAGCGCTAAGTTTAATAACTTTTGAATGAATTCTTGGATTAAAGTTCTGAGACCTCCATTGCACTCAGAGCGTGGTTTTTATCTTAGGGGATCTTTAATCCTGACCACGCCAAAATTTCGGGTTTAGGGCTAACGGGCGGGCGTTTAAGTATTTTCTACATAAATACATCCCCCTCTCCTCTTCCTCCTCTCATTCTACCCCCAAGAATCCCCTCTCCTCCATCTCCAGTGAGGATGCTCCGGCGAGGTGGTACGATGAGGCGACTCTGACGAGGTATGGTAATGTCGGCGGATCGACGCGAAGCTCCGGGTGAAGCCCAATGAGGTAGGAGTCGTTTGTGTTTCGTTTTATTTTTCCCGCATTGTGTTCGTCCTAATTTTTCATTGTCGAATTGCTAAACGATCTTTGATCCAATCCCATAGTTGCATAGATCTTGTCTTGAGCTTTCCGTAATACTATCCGGATAAAATTTTTGACCACCGGATCGTTTCCAGTGGTCCTATGAAGTTTTCCGACCACGAGGCCGGTTTCCGGAGAGGGTGTGATGGTGGTGGCGGAGGCAAACTCCTTCGGCAGTGGCGGCGAGTGATTTAGGAGGTGATGGCAGTGGAGGTCGGTGCGGCGGTGAGCCCCTCCAGAAGGGGGCAGTGCAGGCGGGTCCTGGGTGGCCGGCACCAGCGTAGGGCACAAGGGAGAGGGGGCCGCGGGGTGCGCGACCCCGTGCGCCGCGACCGCGACCCGCGTAACGCGGGTCGCTGCTGGAAAATGAGACCAGCCATGAGGGTCGGTCAGGGTGGGGAGACAGAGATGGGGCCTGACGAGAGCCGCAGAAGCTAAGGGCCACGGCTCAGTGGGCCGGCCAGAGCGGGCCGGCCCGAGCGGGGTGGACCGGGCCGGTCCGGCCCAGGGGTAACCTCTCCCCCCCTTAATCTTTGGATGCCCGTAACTTTTTCTAAAGACGTCCATTTTGCGCGACGTCTGCGGTGGCGCAGACCAAACGTAGAGGCAGACCTTTCCAGATGATTGCAGAAGTTTTAACTTCTGAGATGAGGTGATCGGGGGCACAACACGTGCCTAAAGTAGTTAAGTGGGCTTCCTGGGAATTCTTGTTTTGGGCGGCGCGGACATGTCCGACGTCCATTTTAAGCACTGTCAGTGGTGTTGGGACCCTAGCCCCAAGGCAGAGATTTTTAGGGTGGTTTCAGTCATTGAGGCCAAAGTTGAGGCGCGGGCCCCACGACCCTTCTTTTGAGCTGCGTGCAACATTTCACAACTTTTTCATCGGACATCCGTTCAGGGCGTCTGAGCTATCGTATTTGGATGTTTTTCTGAGGGGGTTTCAATGGTGCAATCTGCCCGCTCTAATTCGGCATGATAGTGGGGGCCCACGAGGGCCATTTCGGAGTTGACGGTGTTTTTCCATGTTTATCACCGTGCGACCGTTTTGGACAAGTGAATAGTCCATCTTGTGTGCCTTTCGAGAGGATCGCAATGGTGCGATCCATTCGTTGTGTTTTGGGACCAGGTTGCGGGTCCCATGAAGCACCACTCATGTGCGGTGCGCCTGAATGTATCTTTTTCTCCAGATATCCATTGCACTCATGTGGGAAGTGCTTTTGACGTGTTTTCCTGAGGAGATCACATTAGTGTGATGCGCCCGACTGTTTTCGGGGCCGAGGCTCGGGACCACGGGTAGCTGTGCGGGCGTGAGGCAGTGTTGGTGACTTTTTTGTCGGATATCCGTTTGAGACGAGTAAGTAGTCTATCTTGCATGTCATTCCGCAAGGATTACAACGATGCAATCCATTTGGCTGTGCGAAGCCTCTTGTACGATCTTATTAAATATGGAAATGTGAAGTTTCCCCGGTGGCGGTTCTTCTACCGTGTTTGTTGCGAATTCTTGGCATGTGATCGCGTGCACTCTCATGTGAGTGGATTAAATGATTAATGAGATGTGAATGGTTGTACCTCAGTTGATGAGGTGGCAAGTTGGCAATGTTATGTTTATGCCCTTCACGTTGACGTTGGGGTGCCATGTGCACGAGAGCCTTAGGGCTGGAGACGTGGTATACTCTGGGGTTATACGAGGGTGCATGGAGGCATGTGTGGTTTGTACCTGAGAATGTTTGTGCGCCTGGTTGGGGTTGATGTGGGGCCACACATCATGTGGTCCCCATGTGCGTGCCATGCTCTGCTTTGCGTACTTTGACCTCTTGTGACGTAGAGGGTCTCTATGTGCTCATTTGTTTGACCAGCAGGGTGGAGATTTTCCCCTGGATCTGTGCTCGTTTGTTTGAACAACAGCGTTGAGTGGTCTCCCCCTAGTGTTTTTCTCATTGGTTTGTCCAGTAGCGGTGCTAGTGGCACCTAGTGATGGAGCAGGCACCGAACCTCTATTAGGTGAGTTGTTCTGGAGTTTGGTGGTTACACGATACCCACTCCGTGTTTGGTTGACTAGTGTTGTACCATCCAGTAGAGATGGCCAGAGCTGTCTGGGTTTACCCTCCAGTGGGGCTGGGATGTGGGTTACTCATCGACCTCTTAGGGTTTACCCTCTAGCAGATACTAGGTAGTGGGTCACCCGACGACTCTTGAGGGTCTACCCTCCTGCAGGGCTAGGCAGTGGGTCACCCGTCATCTTGTTTCAGGTCTACCCTCCAGCAAGGCTGGGCAGTGGGTCTCCTGTCGACTTGTTCAGGGTTTACCCACTAGAAGAGACTAGGTAGTGGGTCACCCGACGACTCTTGAGGGTCTACCCTCCAGTAGGGCTGGGTAGTGGGTCGCTCATCGTCTTGTTCTGGGTTTACCCTCCAGCAGGGCTGGGCAGTGGGTCACCCGTCGACTTCTTCCAGGTCTACCCTCTATCAAGGCTGGGCAGTAGGTCGCTTGATGACTTAATCTAGGTTTACCATCCGGCAGGGCTGGGAAGTGTGTCGCCTGATGATGTATTATGTTTTACCCTCCAGCAGGGCTGGGCAGTGGGTCACCTGATATCGTATTATGAATTACCCTCTATCAGGGCTGGGCAGTGGGACACCTGTAGAAATTCCAGACTCAGTACTTTCGACTAGGCTAGTCTGTGGCTTTCCTCCATGATTACCGAAGCGGGACCCTTGGTTATACGTGTCAGTGTTGTGATGGCTTTGACTTTGAGAATACCTCTCGACTGCAGGGCAGTGAAGATGTGTGGTTTGACTTTCCTTATAACTCTCAAGTATAAGGGGAACATTCCCCACCGAGATGCGTTCTTGTGAAGCGATCTAAAACTCTGCGGGCGAGTCAGTGCCGCCAAAGAGGATAGTGTTGAGGTGCGGTGATTGAGCCCTTGGCTTACGGTTCGGGGCAGACATGCAGGATGCTGGGCATCGATGGTCATATCTCTGGGATTTTTGGCTACTCTTTTCTTGGGATGAGCTACGGGATAGAGATCCCCTTATGGTCTTGTTCGGGCTTCATGACAGAGCATATGGATTTGTATATACCATGTTTCGATACCCACTTCTTGGGCTTGGTTTCTCTCCTTCCAGGAGAGGCAAAGACGCGCAGGGTATGCCACGTGCTTTCCGCGTCTATCTTCTTGTGGTTGGATGAGTCTAATCCCCTGCTATAGGCAGCGAAATCTCGATGATAAGTGAATCTTCTCACCATTCCTAGTTCCTTGTGTTAGGACGAGTCTTCTACCTTTCTCTTGTTGGGTTAAGATGTTACTCTTTACTGCACCCTCATTTGGACTCCTTTACTTTTCCTGCTCGCTCTACTGATCACCCTTCGGCACCTCCTTTGTTGCTCCCTCGAGCCTTCGGGGTATCCTACTGAGTATTTTTATACTCACCTCTACTTGGGCTTTGCCCGCACTTGGTGTGCCCTTATAGACGATAGACAGGTTGGTCGTGACTTCAGTGGAGCATCAGAGTTCGGGAGCTTGGACCGCGTGCGGTGGTCGTTGTTGGGTTCCAGGTGGGGAACCCTTCTAGCTGTTTACTATTGTTTTACCTGTTTCAGGGTTGTGGCACTTTTTGGTTGGATGCGTGTTTTTCCCCTTTTCTTTTCAGTTTATCCTCAGCTTTTACTCTGTACTATTTAGAGGTCGATGCAATTTTGGTGGTTTATATATAGCAGTTGCACTTTACTCTTCTTGTCTTTTCTTTTATTCTGCACTTTCGCATTGAGTGTGCTGTGTGTGTGTGTGTACAGGTACTTAGGAAAAGGCCTCCCCGAGTTGTTGTGCCTTCGGTGCTGGTCACCAGCCCCTGGCCTATGGAGGCGGGCTTCGGGTAGTTGCGGCTCGAGCCCAGGTAGGGTCGGGTTGTGACAAAGATCTCTTTGTAGGGCATGTGGGTACTATAAGCAAGAGGCTGTAGCCCATAACCTCTCTTTTAGAGAGTATATACCTTGGTATAAAATGCAATTTATCCATCTATATTATTTCATTCATATATTATTTTATAGATGTATTTCTCAATGATGTTCTGGGAATACCTCTGGGGTGAGATATAGAGTTTTGCATTGAATTGAATCATGAGACCACTCGGATATCTTATGTGGAATATCATATGGATTATAAAGATCACTTAGAGCATCAGCTAAAGATAGAGGACCATTGACAGATGTATTTTATCTGGCCCAGAGTTCCTCCTTAGGAAGATCAGTTTTTTAAAAGGAGGATGAGAACATAAGACTATTTGTGGATTATTGTCACTTGAACTGAGGAACGATATTGGAAATGTACCCATTTCCAAGGGTTGATGGCCTATTTGATCATTTGTAAGGCATGATATGGTTCTCAATGATCAATATCAGATCTTCCTACCTCTAGTTTTGAGTTCTCAGGGATAATATTCCGATGTTGGCATTTCAATGCCCTTTTGAACACAATGAGTTTATGGTGATCCCCTTAGGTGTGATGAATGACCCCACCATATTCATGGATTTTATGGACTAGATCATCCTATCATACTTAGATAAAATTTTCATTATCATCATCAAAAAAATACTCATACACTCTATAATATAGGGTGATCATGTAGAGAACTTAAGTACGGTCTTTTATTTCATTCAAGAGGACCAACATAATGGAAAACTCTTGATGCCCATGTTCTAGATTCACGAGGTTAACATTATAGGGCATGTCATTCAATATAATGGTCTAGTTGTGACCCAAAAATGATTAATTTAGTTATTTCTTAGGATCCACCCTAGAGCATAGAGGTGGTGAGTATTTTTATTGATTAGAAGGGTGCTACATGAGGTTTGTGGAAAGAATCTACAGGATTTTATCCCATTTTAATACCCTGAAATAAAAAATGGAAGTCTTCTATATGTATTTATTAGTGTCATAGAGTCTTTGAGGAGTTGAGGTTGAGCATAATGAGTGACCATGTGCAGAGACTACTATAGGTGGGCGTAGAGTATTTAGTGTATTATGATTCCTCATGAGCTGGGATTAACTACTTTTTGATTTAATTACTTGTAGTTGTCACATAGGGGTTGAGGAAATTGAGACCCCACCAACGTAACTACACAAATCATAACCTAGATATTCCAGATGTAATCTTCTCCCTTAGGATGTAGAGGCACTATTTTATTGGAGAGCGATTGGTGGTTTACTCAGACAACCTGAGTCTCAGTCATGTCATGACACATAGACATTTGATCCTGAGAAAGGGGTGATGGTTGGAGTTCCTATAGGACTATAATTATGATATAGTATATACACTAGCGAAGGGAAATTTGGTATAATATTCCCTTAGTATAAATTCTCAGGCTCTCTTAGTTCTAGAGGCTTCAAAGAAATTATCTTTCTAACAGCTGGCCCTAGTGGAGCTCGAGGGTGAAACTTTTCATCAGGCGATAGAGTTGACTCCTCCTCTTCTCAAGAATATAAGAGAGTCCCCTATGGAAGAAATAGACTATGAGGTATTTCATAACCAGATACTCAATGGGGATTTACCATGTGGATATTCTGAAAGAGGGAATAACATCATCCTTTTATAGGGATGACCAGTGGTCCAAGTGAGAATCAATGAGTTCCACACTTCTTCTTTAGATGTAAATCCTAGTTTGGGGATCATGTATAGAGACCTTCAATAGAAATTTTGGGGGGTTTACATGAGACAGAATGAGGATTAATTTTTCTCATGATGCCTCAACTATTAGTAGGTGAAGGATGAGAACCAGCTTCTAGTTGGTTCGATCCATCCACTTGAGATTCTGAATTGGAAGTGGGATGGCATATTCATGGACTTTATGTGAAGGATTCCAGGGATAGAGAATGTACATGATTCTATTGTTGAGAAGGTATGTGGAGTATTATATACTCTATAATACCAAATGTAGTATCTAAATAATATAGATATTGAATGAAGTATCTTATAATGATCAAAATACAAGATAGGGGGGGTGAATTGTGTAATTTAAAAAAATCATTTGGAACTTTTAAAGATGATTATGTTTAACAAGGTTAAATAAGGTAATTCAAAAAACCCCTATTTTTACACAATTGTAAGAATCCAGAAATATGATTCCGAGAAAGTGATTCTGGAAAAGATGGTTCTCAAAAATGAAACTTAATGAAAGTTTACAAAGATAAAAATTCTACCTTAAAGGATATATAATCTTACTAATTCATAGTATACACTTATAAGGAAGTATAAGATAGTTATACATTCCTAAACAATAAAAATGCATTGGAATACTTGAAACAAACTAAGTAACAATTAATAAATCCTTTAACCCAAAGAGAAGGGTATCCAACAACCTTGGATAACGGTCCCTTGATTTATACTTTCAGGAATGTCTATCTTACCCACACAAGGGTAAGCCCTCGATACAAAGATCAAAGTCTGTCTTGCTATCCCCACAAGACCTCAACATCAAGGTAGTCAGCACCTATGTATTCCTCAGCAAATAAGTCCGCAAACATTAAGGTAGTTGACACCTCTGTCTTCCTATCCATGGAATTCCTTGAATATAATCAGCAACAATCTAAGTCAAAAGAAGAAAATCTGAACAAGACGTTCGGTATACACTAAGCATGAGAGTCTCTCTCTAGAAATCACTTTACAATCATGTAATCTATAGATTCATAGAACATTTTGGAGCTCTTTCAAATGAGCTGTTATTTATAGGCACAGCTCCAACAGTCATATTTTTCCTTGAATTTCGGAGGGACCTGTACACGTGTAACTCAAACAATGGTTAGTTAGTAACCGAATGCACGACATCATTTTATAACAAAAAATAGTGTAAGAAAAAATATGGTTACATAACAAAAATAAAATATTTGGAATGTTTGCAAATAAATGTTCGGACTCTAACCAAAAACACATTCAGTGTCTATAATACAAGGATATTCGGATTCTTTTTTCTAAGGAATTCAGATCCTGAACTCTATAGAATTCTAGAGTCTAAATTTTAAGGAAATTATGAATTTGGATTCACAAGAATTCGGAATCTGAACATACAATGTTCAGAGTCAGAGTTCATGAGAATTCAGAGTCAGAAATTACAATGTTCGGAGTCAGAATTAAAGAGAATTCAGATTCAGTACTTACATTGTTCGGAGTATGAATTCAGAGAACTCCGAGTCAGAACTAAGAAGAATTTGGAGTCTGAATTTAGAGAACTCGGAGTCAGAACTCAGAAGAGTTCAGAGTCTTAATTCAGAGAACTTGGAGTCAGAACTCAGAAGAGTTTGGAGTTGAATTTTGAGAACTCGGAGAAAGAACCCAGAAGAGTTCAGAGTCTGAATTCAGAGAACTCGAAGTTAGAATTATGATCTTGAAATTAGAATTATCTTTATCTATGTATTATAGGATTTATAGGTTTTAGATAAGAAACAAAATTTTACACATAGACAAGATAATGAACAATGAAAAACATGGTAAGGATAAATTTCCTTGGGGAAGGAAAATTTTTCTTATGAATGTAAAACACATGGTAGAATGATATGAAATTTTCCTTGAGATAAGGTGTTTGTGATTTTCAAAACATGAGGATCGGTAAAGTAAAAAAAACCTTATTGACTGAACAATGTCCCCAAACAAGAAGGAATGGAAAATTCATAAAAAAAACCCTATTGACTCAAAAATCTCTCTCTTTTTGGAAAGCACAAACATCCTTATGAAAAAGAAAATAAGGGCTTAGAAAATATTTTTCTAGAATTTGGAAATAAAACTTATATCCCTTATCATATGGGCAAAGATGAATATGACTACCCCCCCCCCTTAGGATTTGGAACACTAAGGATCGCATTCTAGTTTTTTTGGAATGAGATTTTTCATTATCATGAGTACATAAATCTCTGTAATGAAAAATCCCCCTTAGATAAACTCCCCCTTACTAAGGGATATTTCTTCTTTACTTAGTATTCTTTTTTCGTTTCTCCCCCCTTTGTGATTTTCAAAAATATTTGGAAGGAATGGAAAAGAAATTATGGTAACTGAATGATTAGTTCAACACATCCAATAAACAAGCAACCAAAAATTTCATTATGATTAGAATGAATTTGTACAAGGAAGAAAAGTAAAACAAAAGATCGGATTGCAACAAACTTATCCTTCCTTTTCCTTCGGCATCAACTACTTGACTATAATATTTAGCTTTTGAGCTCCTTATGATCTTCCTCTTCTCACTTAAGAAGATGATCCTGATCCTCAGATTTCTTATCTAAAGCCTTGATTCTTTCTTCCTGAGACTTAAGAGCCTCTACCCGATCCTTCAAGACTTCTTCCTGCTTGACAAGCTTTTCTTATATCTCAATCCGAAGATCTCTTTCTCTCTTCCAGCTTTGGGAAACATAATACAATTTCTCATTAAGATCCTTAACTTCTTGAATCCGAGAATTTTGTTCCAAAGTTAAATTTTCTTCAAAACAAGTTGTAAGATATTTGATCCTACTTTCTTCAATGTCAAAATCCTCCTTGACACCATCTTGAAATTCATCAAGTTATCTCAAGTCTTCTACTATCTTCTTTGACCAGCCATCCATTTTCTTACAGGACCTTTTTTGAGCATCGTAGTTAATGAATAAATTATTGAAATCATCCTTAAGCTTGACACACTTGTCCATCACCATGGACACTAAATATAATTTTTTATTTAGTGTGTCTTGAAGTATCTAAAATCTAGAGTCTATGCTTGGGAAAATCAGAATAGTTCCAACCAGCTTCTTCAATGACTGGACAATGAAATCATGTCCAGGAGATGATGATTCTAAATCTGAGACTTTTCTAGGTAATGTATCTTTCTCTAGCTCTGCAAGTTTCCTCTTTAAAGATCCACCCTCTTCATTTTTCATTAAAACAACTTTAGTTGGTGTATCAACAATCACCTATTTCCCCTTATCGGTTCTTAGAACGACTTCCTCATCTATAGATTCATGTTCACTGTCAGACAGCTGAACAATTATATCTTCATCTATGTTTTCCTTCTCAGATTATAACACATCATCATTTGGTTGAATAAAATGATGATTAAAACTTTCTTCCTCAGACAGGTTGTTCACTTAATCTTCAGCTTTCTCATCCTCTTATTTATGATCTTTCCTAGGTGTAGAATTTTTTAAAGATTCATCTTTTGAAGTTAATATTGGCAATTTGTCAGATAGACTTTCTTTCTCATGTAAGTATTCATCATGCTTTATGAGATCTTCAGTGTCACAACTACTTTCTTCTTCTTCCACTTATTCCACAACTTTTTCTACTTCAACAACTTTTTCTTGGGCTTTTTCCGGAGTCATGAATTTCTTTCCTGGGGTCTCAGGTAAAGCTTATACCATGAAAGATTTTGGTACTGGGATATTCTCTGATGATTTCTCAGTATACCTCAGAAGGGATTGAACAATTTCAGTCTCATACATCTTCTTCTTTTGTTTCTTTTCTTTAGCTTTATTTTTAAGCTCAGCTGTTGTCTTTTATTTTAAGGATTTGGCTTCAGCAGGATCCAAACCAAAACTTGGCTCCACTGCTTTCTTATTTTTCTTATATTCCCTCATTTTTGCTACAACCTAATCTGGATAATATTTTTGTTTCTTAGATTTTGGAGGTGTGGATTGGGCTTCCTTAGTTTTTAGATTTTTTCATTCCTCTTCTACTTCCTTCAGCTTCCTCTTCTTTCAAACTTTTTTCAATGGTTCAGCCACTTCTTGATTTTTCAGAACATCTTCAGCTTCTTCCTCTGGTATGTCATAAAATTCTCTAGAGTCATTGGAAAAACCAATATTCATCCTCTTCAAAGTATCATCACTAACTAGAATGACTTTTCTATTTCTAGACATTGAACTATAAGGAATTTTGAATGATTCTGGACACTGAACAATAATCTTAGAAAGAATGGCCAGGTACATGATAATCGGAGCCTTCAGATTTCCATTATTGATATTCTCGATCATAATAAGAATATGGTTAACCAAATTAACCTTCCTCAGGTTCACTAGAAAATCTAGGATGTACATATCACTCTTTTTCAATGTGTCCTTGTCACATATTCTCGGAATGATAAATCCTTAAAACCCATAATTCAAGGATCTGATTATTTGTAGAGAGGTGAGAAATATTTAGAATCTTGAAATTAGTGAGACCGAGGCACTCAATGGATTTCACTTTTACAAAGCTTCCTTTGACTTTCGGGAACTTCTGGGAACAGAATTCATCTTCCCCTTCGTATGGAATACCAACTAAGATGGCTGCCTTAGTATATGAAAGAACATAGGTCTTTCTATATATTTTGAAGAAAAAATTCTCTCTGCCTTCTTCCTTGAAGAAACTAACTGATTTATAAAACTCAATAAGAAAATCTGGATATACCAAATCTTAATCCCCTTTCTTCGATATGAAAACACTTTCCCATCCATTCAATTTGATGTTGTTTGAAATGATTGAATCATACATAGCGAAGAAGATCGAACGCACCAACCTTTCTCAATACACCAAAAACTTTGGAATTGGATTGACAGTAGAAATATCTTTTTGAGAATATTCTTCTATAGACATTAGGAATTGAGGAAACTCTGAGAAGTTCAGAATAGGCTTAAGTAGAGGGTTAGAAATTCAGCACGCGAGAGCTTGAGATCGATGTGGGACTAGCATTGGGGGTCATTTATATAGTCATTTGATGTGACAATTCATCTTTGAAACTCAATCCAATGGATGAAAATACTTCTGATCAGATCTGACTGTTGATATGATTATTGTAAGGAAAAATTGATGGAATCTGATATTTTGAGGTTTTTAAGAAATCACTCAGATTTAGGAAAAAGAGAATCTGATTTTTTTTAAAACCAATGAAAATACAATCAAGTAAATGAAGATTAAGAAAACATAAGAAAGGAAACATACCTTTCGTATTTCCTGGAAGATTATTCATATTGAAGAAAAAATCATCTTGAAAAACTTTAGATTCTAAAAATTTGATTACGAGAAAGAAATTTTAAAACAAAAATCTCCATTACGAAAATTTTGAGTACGAAAATCTTTATTATGAAAATTTTCAGTAAGAAAATCTTCATTATGAAAATTTTCAGTACAAAAATCTTTATTATGAAAATTTTTAGTACAAAAATCTTCATTATGAAAATTTTGAGTACGAAAATATTCATTATGAAAATTTTGAGTATGAAAATATTCATTATGAAAATTTTGTGCCGGAAAATCATCATTACGAAAATTTTTGAGTACAAAAATATTTATTATGAAAATTTTGAGAATGAAAATCTTCATTACGAAAATTTTTAGTACGAAAATCTTCATTTCAAAAATGTTGAGTACAAAAATATTCATTACAAAAATTTTGAGAAAGAAAAAAAACTAACAAGAAAATGTACTCCCCCTATGAAAAGAAGTTTATTACTGTAAGGAAATTGATTTCAACATAAAGTTAATGAGGAAGAATACCATACTGTTATCATTCCAAACTTATATTTAATGTATTCAAATCTATCAGAGGGTAATGATTTTGTGAAAAAATCATAAATTTGATCTTGTGTTTTGATGAATTGAATAATGATATCTCCTTTTTGTGTTTGATCCCTAAGAAAGTGATGCCTAATATCTATGTGTTTTTCACGAGAGTGATGTGCACGGTTTTTTCTTAAAGCAATGGAACTAGTATTATCACACAAAATTTGTGTTTTGGTGAAACTCATACCATAGTCTGTGAGTGTGTGTTGCATCTACAACACTTGAGCAAAACAACTTCCAGCTGCTACAGATTCAGCTTCAGCTGTGAAAAGTGATACTAAGTGTTTCTTCTTACATGACTAAGAAAGTAATGAATCTCCTAAGAAATGACAAATTCTGGATGTACTTTTTCTATCTATTCTACATCCACTAATATCAGCATTAGAAAAACATTTTAGAAAAAAATCATTTCCATAATTATAAAAGAGTACTAAATCCATGGTTCCCTTTAAGTAGAAAAAAATTATTTTCATTGCCTTTAAATGAGATTCCTTAGGATTGGATTGATATCTTGCACATAATCATACTGAAAACATTAGGTCAGGATGACTAGCTATCATGTAATGTAAACTTCCTATTATACCTATAAAAGTTGTTTGATCTATTGGTTTCCCAGCTTCATCCAGATCAAGTGAATTTGAGGTACCAATAGAAGTACATATACTCTTAGTGTTTTCAAATCCATAATTTTTAAGAATATATTTAATATAATTATGATGGGATATATATATTCCTTCTAGTTTTTGAGAAAATGGAAAACCAAGGAATAATGTTAACTCACCCATCATACACATTTCAAACTCAGATTTCATTAGATCCGTAAAGGAATCAGTTAAAGATTGCTGAGTTGATCCAAATATGATGTCATCAACATAGATTTTAACAATCAAAACATTTTTATTATCTTTCCTTATAAAAATGGTTGGATATGCATTTCCCTTAACATAATTATTTTAAAAGAAACATGTAAGTCTATCATACCAAGATCGAGGGGCTTGATTAAGTCCATATAGAGCTTTAGTAAGTTTAAAAACATGTTCAGGATGTTTTGTATCTTCAAAAATCGGTGGTTGTTCAACAAAAACATCCTCTTTAACATAACCATTACAGAAAGAACATTTCACATCCATTTGAAAAAGTTTGAAATTGACGAATGCTGAAAAGGCAAGTAAAATACGAATAGATTCATGTTTAGATATAGAAGCGTAGGTTTCTTCATAGTCTATTCTTTCTTGTTGATTATTTCCTTTAGCAACCAATCTAAATTTATTTCTTACTATGATTCTATTTTCATCACACTGGTTTCTAAAGACCCATTTTACACCAATAACAGAAGTTTCCTTAGGTCTTTCAACCGAGGTCCAGAATTTATTCCTTTCGAATTCATTTAGCTCATCTTGCATAGATTTTATCCAATCATCATCACCTAATGCTTCATCATTGATTTTTGGTTCTAATTGGGAAATAAATGATAGATGTTCTACTTCATTTCTTAAGGAACTACTAGTATTTACAGTTTGATTCATATCACCAATGATATTATCACTAGGATAAATCTTTAGAAATAACTAATTTGCATTTTGTAAAAACCTGTTCATCAACATAGGGAAGGAAATATTCTGTGGTAAATGCTTTAGAAACATTTTCTTGGGAATCTTCCTTATCAGAATGATATTCTAAAAATGGTTGATAATCAGTTTTTGAAAACACATCCAAAGATGTAGGTTGGGGTTGTCTAAAAATGAAGGGATCTGTTTCATCAAATTTAACATGTACTATTTCTTCAACAATACAAGTGTTTTTATTGAAAAATCTATAATCCTTCAAAGTCGTCGAGTAAACCAAGAAAATTCCTTTATCATAATTTGGTTCAAATTTCTGTAAATTATCTTTAGTATTCAAAATGAATACCTTGCAACCAAAAACATTGAAGTAGTAATGTCTATGTTTTCTACCATTCCATAACTCATAAAGGATTTTATTAAGAAAAGGTCTAATTAAAACACAATTTAATTATAAAAATCAGTACTCACAGCTTCAGCCCAAAAATGTTTGGCTAAAAAATACTCACTCAACATGGTTCTAGTTATCACTTGAAGAATTATATTTCTTCTTTCAACAAAACCATTTTTTTGAGGTGTTTTGGGTTTTCAGAAGTTATGAGAAATTCCTTTTCTACTACAAAAAATTTCAAAATCAGAATTTTGAAATTCTCCTACACGATCACTATGAATAGTTATCAAAGGAAGGTTTTTCTCATTTTTGACTGGGGATCTATATCTTTTGAAATAAGATAAGGCTTTATATTTCTATACTAGAAAATAGACCCACATAAATCTAGTGTAATCATCAACAAAGTCAAATACATAATACATGCCTCCAATGCTTCCATTTTGTGTTGGACCAAAAAGATCTATATGTACTAACTGTAATGCATTAGTATTTGAGACTTCATCGATTGATTTAAAACGTGATTTATGTTGATTTCCATATTAACATGGATCACAAACTTTTTAAGAATCAAATCTAAGCTACAGTAGATCCTTAACTAATCTTTTCTTTGAAAGTTTGCATAGGTTTCTAATGTTACAGTGTCTTAACCATCTATGCCACAACCAATAATTATATTCCATTTCACTAAATCAAGGTACATCTTGGCTCCTAAGGTCTTCTAAGTTTAGTATGTATACATTATCATTCCTATGGGTAGAAAGAACAAATTATTCCTTGGAATTGTGTACTAAGAACTTTTCATTCCTAAAATTCACAAGGTAACCTTCATCACATAATTGATTTTTGCTAATGAGGTTGTGGTTAAGACACTTCATAGACAAAACATTCGAAATCAAAGTTTTTCCAAGAAGAACGATGTTACCTATACCAATAATTTCCCCCTAATAATTATCTCCCAAAGATACTTTTCATCCTTTTGTCTTGATAATCTTTTCAACGTAGTTTTGGATACCAGTCATATGTTAGGAACCTCCACTATCCATGTGACATGTTTTTCTGTTGTTAGTTTCTATATTTTCTTGAAAACCAAAGAGTTAGACTTTCAGAACCCAAAGATTCTTGGATCCGGAAATTTTAGAATGCAAAATTTTAGGCACCCACATTTTCTTAGAATGACAGGCTTTATGAAATCCTAAAGACTGAGTTTTATTTAGAGACCAATTTTTCCCCAGTGTCCACCACACTAACACTTAGTGTAGAAAAGATAACCTTGAGGAACAAAATAATTATTACTAAAAATTGGTTTAGAACTTGTATAACCAAATCCAGAATTATTACTTAGAGGTCAGATTTGAGAATACATCTTATCAAAATTAAATTTACCTATGGTAAGTTTTGACAAACATTTCTTCAAGGAAATAGTTTCAGATTTCTGTATGATAACTAAGTTCTTATGTCCAAAAATATTAGCTTTGGAACTAAAGTTAGCCTTGAAATTTTTTTTCATAGATATTACATTTTCTATATCCTAAGAAGGTTTATCCTTATCAGAATTTACTTCCTCAAGGTTTTTAAAAATACTTTCAAAATCAAGATATTTTTTATGAAGATCTTTAGAAATATCCTATATTTCCTTAGTAATTATAAAAATACTAGAATTTTCCTTATCAAGATTCTTGTGGACATTAGAATTCTCATTCTCACGAAGCTTAGAAAACCTAGAATCTTCTTCATAGGAAGCTAAAGTATCATATTTATCAGGAGAATATTCTTCATCCAAATATTCATAGTATTTATCATTACAATAAATTTCATTCAAAGAAACATTGGTCATTGATTCAGTATTTTGTACCTTATCAATTAAGAAATGATTGTCAATAGGTAGTCTGGCTATTCAACCAAGATTCTTCTATCCAGAAGATGCGTAATATGATGATTCATTAGAAGAGTCACCCCACTGGCACTCCATGTGTCATTAGTTTTTAAGACATTCTTATCTTTAGCTTTATAGTACTTCTTTCTGTTTCTCTCAGAATGTTGTTCCGTTCTTTCCTTTATCTTAAACATGGGATAATCAGGTCTTATATGTCTAGATCTCTTGCCTTCATAACATGTAACTACATAATATTTATTATCTTTCCTTTCTTTTTTCTTATATCTGGATTGAAATTTCTTCTGTCCAACTATCTTGTTCATCCTTCAAGAAAGATTGGATAGTTCATTTTCTGAAGATTCACTTCCATTATATTCAGATTGTATAACTACCTTCTTAGATATGGATCTTGTAACTCTTTCAGGAGTCTTGGATTTCATATGATTCGAAGTTGTAGTAAAAGAAACACTGCCATTCGCATTCTTCTTCTTTACATTATCATCATCTCTCTCCAATCTAGTCTCATGTTGAAGAAGAGTTACAAAACGTTCATTAAGAGAAATATAAGTAACCTTTCTGTTCTCATCAATAGTTGTCTTCTTGGATTCCCACTCATTGGGATGATGTTTATGATCTTATCCACAAGAGCTTCATCATCTAATCCTTTCTCACCCATGGATTGTAAACTATTAACGATAGTCATAAATCTAAGTTGAATCATGCATATGGGTTCTCCATATGAAATTAAAAAACCATGATATTCATCTCTGAGAATGGATCTTCTAGTTTCAATGACTTTTGAAGTTCCAAAGTGTGTAAATTCAAGTTTCTTCCAAATATAATTTGCTGCTTCACAAGATGAAATTTTCCTATATATATTTCTAGTTATGGAAGAAAGAAACATATTGTGTACCTTATAATTCAGTTGAAATTCATGCTTTTCTTGATTTGTGAAAGTACTAAATTCCTTGTCCGGGATTTTATAACCTCTAGTAAGCCTAAAAAAATTATCTACTCCAGTATTGATTATAAATGTCTTCATGCGATCTCTATAATATTCGTAATCATTCCCATACAAAATAGGTGGTCTTGTTGGATTTAGGTTGTCAATGGAACCAACATTGATTCCTGTCATCTTAAAGAAAATTATCTCCACACAAACTTGTTTTTATTAAGGTTAAGTAAACAAGGAAAATATTCATCAGTAAAGAAAAAGTAAAACAATGAAAAATTGGTCAAGGAAAACTTATATGTGAATATAAGTATTTTAGAAACCTTCTCTGATACCAATTGTTGAGATGGTATGTGGAGTATGATATACTCTATAATACCAAATGTAGGATCAAAATAATATAGATACTGAATTAAGTATCTAATAATGCTCCAAATACAAGAGGGGTGAATTGTGTACTTAAAAAAAAATCCTTTGGATCTTTTAAAGATTATTATGTTTAACATGAATAAACAAGGTAATTCACAAAACCTCTAGTTCTACACACTTGCATGATTCCGGAAATATGATTTTGAGAAAGTGATTCCGGAAAAGATGGTTTTGGAAAATGAAACCTAATGAATGTTTATAGAGATAAAGATTGTACCTTAAAGAATTTATAATCTTACTAAATCAGAGTAAACAAGTATAAGGAAGTATAAGATATTTATACTTTCCTCAACAGTGAAAATGCAGTAAAAAACTTGAAACAAACCAAGTAACAAGTAATAAATCTTTTAACCCAAAGAGAAGGGTCTCCAACAACAATGGATAAAGGTCCCTTGATATATACTTTCAATAAATTTTGTCTTACCCACACCATGGTAAGCCTTAGATATAAAGATTAGAGTATGTATTTATGTCCCTACAAGCCCTCAATATCTAGGTAGTTGACACCTCTATCTTCCTCAGCAAGGAAGTCCTCGAACTTTAAGGTAGTTGGCACATCTGTCTTCCTATCTCCAGAAGTCCTAGAATTAATTAGAAACATTCAGAGTCGCACAAATCCAATCTGAACAAGACGTTCAGTACACACTAAGCATGAGAGTCCCTCTCAAGAAATCACTTCAACTACATGTAATATCTAGATTCATAGAATAGTTTTGAGCTCTTTCAAATGAGATTATATTTATTGGCACGGCTCCAAAGGTCGGCTACCTCCTCCAAAGGTCATATTTTTAATTGAATTTAGGAGGGACCTGTACACGTTTCACTCAAACAATGGTTAGTTAGAAAATGAATGCACATCATCATTTTATAAAAAAAAGTGTAAGAAAAAATATTGTTACATAACCAAAATCAACTATTCTGAATGTAAGAAAATAAATATTCGGCGTCTAACCAAAAACACATTCAGTGTCTATAATACAATGATATTCAGATTCTGTTTTCTAAGGAATTCAGATCCTAAAATCTATAGAATCTTGAGGTCTAAATTTTAAAGAAATTCATAATCTTGATTCACAATAATTCAGAATATGAACTTACACATTTCGGAGTAAGATTTCATGAGAATTCGGAGTCAGAACATACAAAGTTCAAAGTCAAAATTCATGAGAATTCAGAGTCAGTAATTACAATGTTCAGAGTCTGAATTCAGAGAACTCGGAGTCAAAACTCAGAAGAATTTAGATTCTGAATTTAGAGAACTTAGAGTAAGAACTCAATAGAGTTCGGAGTCTGAATTTAGAGAAATCAGAGTCAAAACTCAGAAGAGTTTAGAGTCTGAATTCAGAGAAATCAGAGTCATAACTCAAAAGAGTAAGGAGTCTGAATTTGGAGAACTCGGAGTCTGAATTCTAATCCTGAAAATAGAATTCTATTTATCTAAGTATTATATGATTCCAAGGTTTTAGATATGAAACCGAATTTTACACTTAGAAATTTTAATGAACAATGAAAAATATGGTAAAGTTAAATTTCGTTGGGGAAGGAAAATTTTCTTTATGAATGTAAAACGCATGGTAAAGTTCAGTGGAGATTTTGGGGTATATGTACATACAAGATATTGTTCGCCTTTATAGGGTGACCTCAACTATTATCTCTGGAAATGATGTTCGGTTTACATTATAGTTGAAGAGGAAAATGTTGGAGGAATTAGTAAATAAAATAAGGATGAGTATAGAATTTATCCCCTAGATATATAGGAATACCGAGTGTACTCTCCAGGTGTTGGAGGATATGTATAAAGCTTTCATGTAAGACATACCATATAGTTGGGGGGAACATATGATCTTGGTGGTGTTTGTGTACAATATTATGTACCACTCCACTATCAGCATGGAACCTTTAGAGGCCTTGTTTGGGAGAAAAATTAGGTTACCCTTCTTCAAGATAATGATCAGAGAGAAATCAATTGTTGGACTAGAGTTAGTGTAAGAGATGAAAGAAATGATCCAGTTCATCCATCATATGATTTGGACAGCCCAAAGTGTACACAAAACATAAACAGATAATCATCATAGGCCCATGTAGTTTTATCTATGAGACCAAATTTTACTAAGAGTCTCCCCATGAACTGGATTCTATATATTTTAAAAGGGATGAAATCTATCTTTGTAGGTTATTAGGACATTCAAGATCTTGCGTTGGATTGGTGAGGTTGCATACCAAATCACCCTACCCCAACAATTTAAGAGGGAGAAGAACATCCTCCATGTGTCACATTTGAGGAGATATGTTCCTGAAACTATAAATGCTATTGAATGGGAAAACTATTTATCGAGGATGAGAAAACATTTCATGGAACTTGGTGGAGATCAAGGATATAGAGGATAGGACCATATGTGGAGATACCATCCCATAGGATCACGTGTTGTGGTATTATGGGAACTTACATGAGTGTTTATGGGTGTAGGAGATTGAGATGCAGGCATAATATCTCAAGCTATTTTTTTAGTTTATTTATCATTATATGAATAAATTTTTTGAAGGTGGTAATTATTTATAGACCCTTTTTACTTATAAGGATTTGAAATATTTCTATATTTATTTTTGGATCTAGGTACACAGATGAGGTGCATTTCTGGGGCCTAAGGTGCCCGAAATTAATTTTATAAAAATATAAAATATAGTAAAAATTATAGGTGTGTAGTTTCTCAATTAAAATTGGATAAATCATAAATGTAATTTCATATTAGAAATCAAAGACCACAGCTGAGTCCAAAACTAGATGTTTACCCTAGGCGTGACCTTAAATAGGTCGGTGTAGATCATTCGTAAATCACGACCATTTGTAGGTGAGTTTAGTAAAAATAAATAATTAAATTTATAAAATTTATTTTAATTAAAAAAATAAAATTCATATAAATCCATAAATTTGTAGAATACTCTATTTTTATCCACAAAAATCATGGCAGGACCGAGAGCATTAAACGTATCCATCCATTGGAGAATCAAATCAGTCAATGAAAGAACTCCATATCAAAGTTGATGAAAGTACAATGAAACAATGGTATCTTATGTATCATTTTAATGCGTGTTATTTGATGAAATATGATCCATTATCTTGGTGGGAATAATCTTTTATGGTTTCCTAATCATTTTATACAATTTTTATTGATGATCAATCACTTTATTTTATCTACACCAATTGTTAAAATTTGTATGTGGCTGTGTATTGAAATTAAATTGTTTATTCTTTGTTTCTCACCCAAAATCTCTCAAATGTAAAAATTGACCAAGGAATATTTGAGAAATATTGCTAAAAACTTTTTATTGTGCTTTTATCCCTTTATTCTTCACATTCACTACAGATTGGCTTACGAGGCATCAGTTCGACACTGCTTGGTGGTATCGAGCCTGATCAGACTCCTAGATTGGCTCTAGAATCCCATATGACCAATAGAATATAGAAATAGGGATTAAATAAAGGGTTTTAAGGAGAAATACATGTTGATACGAGATCCAAAATGGGACACAATTGTGTCTGGAGGAGATCATAGGTATGGTGGTGAGTGCAAGTTCATATGAGAGGAAACCCGATTCGATTTCTAACCACTAGAAGTCTAGACTCATCATATGATATATAGTTCCACAATTTTATGGAAGAAAAGATGTAGGATCTAAATTTAGAACAAACATAACTATTGCATGGTGAAAATATCTAAGATTCTTCAAAAATACATACTTGACTCGGTGTATTTTGGAAGAACACACAACCTGTGACCCCTAGGCCACAACATCAAGGGTTTTGGGAAAATGATAAGGATTTAACGATATGATTCTCTTTTACATGATGTGTGTCCCTACCTAGTTTCACATGTCATGTTGTGGGACACACAATAAATATCCTAGGAAAGAGAACACGTCCAGTTGCACACCGTGTACTGAATTTCATGGACACGACCAAGGATAATGGGTTGGGACCCCACATGGCATTGACACTCCATGTAGACTACCTAAATGCCTTATAGTGATAAATCATTGGATTTTTTTCCTCTAGGGAAATTTAGAGGTTATTAAGTGGGATCCCATTCCATGTGGGTCCCCTCACACAACATGTTCCACTTGGTTCCATTTTAAAAAACATCAAACTCTCATATCTCCTTCATTTGGACTAAGATTTTTCCCTGTGAGTAGGCTATCCTGAGTGTGTTTCAACATATTACATGATGGTGGCCTTAATTGTGGAATTAAAGATGTATTGTGGGATTTTAGAAGGATAACACCTATTTTAGAGATACCAGACAATGGAAGTGATCAATAAGAGAATCTTTAGAGACACCGGAGTATCTTTCATGACCCGAACCTAACTAGGGATTGGGAAACAACTACCCCAAGACGACATCCATAGGTTGGGGGTAGAAATTTGATAAAAATAATATCATAAATGGGAAGCCTTTTCTTAATGTACATGTACAAACACACCCAACCATATCATTGTATAAGTGTAGAGGAATAAGAATGAAAATTCAAAAGTTAGATGAAAAACATTTAGAGTGTAAAAGAGTATGACAGTGCCAACTAGAAAATGAAAAGGGGAAAATAAAACCCCAAAAAAATATGTCCCAACTAGAAAAACATGAATGTAAAAGTGTTGAAAGATCCCATCTCATGATCTCCAATCTCTAACAATCTCATGCGGTTCAATGCACTAAGAATCCCCAATCACCCTTTGGATTCACCAATGACTTTCCCATTATCTTTGAAAGACATGAAAAATTTACGAAAATCCCATGCAAGGGTGAGTTTATACATAAATATTAGGACAATCCAAAAGATGAGGGGTTATCAAAAGAGACACAATATGAATGGATAGATAGTAAAAATATCTCAACCAAAAGTAGGATTTTAATCAAAATATAACACATAGACATTGGTATATATATATATTCAAACCAAATAAAACAAAATGAGGGAGAAGGCTATACCAAATTCACAGTCCACCCTAGGAAGAGATTCCATAATATCTATGAAGTCCATCATTAATGACCGATATGCAGTGAATTTGTACAAAAAAGTAACCAGGTGCTAGAACACACCTCACCAATGTGCCACACAATTGAGGGGTAAAATTCTCCTAGTAGATGACCCACACCATAGTACTTCAATGCGGTGAAACTAAATAATAATTTTTATAGGACATGTTTCCTGATGTGTCAGGGGGGGTTCCACTCTTGGTTCATGGGGACCCATTCCCTATCTGACTGGGGGGGGGGGTGCGCTCAATAGGTAGATGATATGTGACCTGGTACAGTATGGGGGTTCACAATATAGGTCGAGGATCCACACCACAATGCATTAGGGGGTGTACACTCCCATTTCATGAGGACCCACTCCCAATCCGATAGTGGGGTTCCACTTTGTTGGTAGAGGTTTCATGCCCTGGTGCATTGCGGGGTTCCTCTATTGTTTCGGGAGTAACCACAAAACATAGGATATGGGGTCACACTCAATATATAGGGGACCCATTCCCTTGTGAATTAGGGGGGATACACTCTAAAGGGTGCGGTTCCTCATGCCACCACTGAATTAGATGATAATAGAACTTCTGATCGAAGTAGATCCAAGCACATTAAATGCAATGACTCCTCTCAATCATTGTGGAGCACATTATTCAACCAAAAATGATCCAATATCTCGGAAATAATCTAAATTTTTAGTTTCTATATTATTTTAATAAATTTTTGTGAAATTTCAATACCTATCTTTGATCTATTCCAATTATGGACAATTTAATCTTACCAAGTAATGAAAGTGAATTTTTTATTCATTGTTTCTCAACCCATATATCCCAAATTTATCCATTGTCCATGAAATTTTGTACAATGAATCTTAAAACCCTTTTTATTTTTATTTTCTCCCTTAATTTTTCACATTCTTCATAGATAGTCCTATGAGGCCTCAGTTCGACATTGGTGGGAGGTACTGAGCACCATTGGACGCCAAGATTCACTCCAGAATTGCATATAACAAATAGAATATAGAATCAAGGATGAAATAATGGGGTCTTCATGTTTTAGGGAAAGGTTTGTTGATCTAGGATCCAATCCAAGACATGGAGGCAGTAGGTGGTGAAAAGTGGTTTGGTGGTGCATGGGGGTCTGCACAGGAAGTAACGTGATTTGATTTCATCCACCGAAGGGATGAAATCCTTGAAATGAGTATAGATCAACCATTTTCAAAAATAAAAGAGCCTAAATTTGAGTTGGAATAAATAGATATGATGTGTGGAGATGAGATCCATGATTTATTGAAACCATTGACTACACCCCATTTAGTTCAAAAGAAAACAGGGTGTGTGATCCCTAGAATGCGACCAAATGGGTTTCTGGAAAATGATAATGATTCCAGGAATGTAGCCCTCCTATGTGTTGCATATATATCCCTAGGTGAACATTCCATGTGGAGAGACACTTTTTAAACACATTTTGTGGGAGGACACGACCATGAGAAACACATGTATCGAATTACATGGAAAAAACCAGGGTGCATGGGATGGGATGCTGATTGGAATATACATTATATGTAGACTTATAATACACTATATAGGGATACAAAGTTGGTGAGTCACGTACCTTAAGATACATGACCAAGAAATGGAGTGGTACCACATGATATGTGGGTATCCACACATAATGTGTAACCCTTGGTTCCTTTTAATGAAACATCAAACTCTCACATCTCCATTGTTTGAACTAGGATTTTGTCCCGCAAGTAGCATATCATAGGTTTTTTACACGTATAATGAAATAGTGACCTCATTTGAGGGTTTTGATATGAAATGTGAGATATTTCAGGCATGAAGATTATTGAGGTGGAACTCGATGATGATAGTGATTTGAAATATGATCACTAAAGACACTAAAGTCAAACCCCCCAGACACATGAGGGTGCAGGTCCTTATCCTATAGTGTAGAACCCCATTAATGCACTAGTGAACATGTAATTTATCTAACACGTGTAAAAAAATTATGAAATATGGAATGGGTCCTCATAAAACCATAGTGGACCCCCCGACCCTTTAGGGTGTGTGCCCTCAACATATAGAGTAGAACCCCCTAATAAACGAGGGCACGAGTCCTCTATCTATTTAGTTATACCACCTATCAAATAGGTTATGAGACTTTGTGAAAGTAGAGTAAAACCCCCTAATGTCCCAGGGAATGGGTTATCTATCTACTGAGTAGAACACCCTATGAGATAGGGTGCATGTACTTGTGACCTTGTAGTGTAACCCACCGACACACTAGTGCATGGGTCATTTTACTATAGAGTATAACACCCTAATTTACTAGTGCATGAGTCCTCTATATACTGAGTGGAACCCCCTCTCAGATATAGAATAGGCCCTCATGACACAAGAGTGGAACCCCCTAATGCATCGGGGTACATGTCCTCTATATATACTTTTTTAGTGGAACCCCCTGATATAATGGGGTGTGGGTCCGATACGTGGAGACTGTCCCCCATTGACCATGTGACACATTTTTGAGGTGATTCAATACAATTGATTACTTTTTTGGAAAGACGTGTGGGTTACTGGGTGTAAATGATGGACTTACTGGAATTGATGACGACTATTTTACTAAGCTGGTCTACGATATAGAGATCCCCTTCTCTTTCATTTGTGTTTATTTGGTTTGAGAATATATATATATCTATTTGTAACATAGCGTTGGATTATATTTACTCTCTTTGTGTTGAGATGGATTTACTATTTATCTATTCCCATTGTGTCTCTTGGTACCCCCTCATCAACATTTGGGTCATCCTAATGGGGATGTATGAAGTCACCCTTGCATTGGAATTTCCCACACATGTACAGTCTAATGAAGACGACATACCGATCAAAGGTGAATTTAGAGGTTCTTTTGGATACATTATGCATTCGAAAACATAAAGTGATCAAAGAATATAGATTAGGAGATGTGATTTATGGAAACTTTTACGTTTATGATTTTTTAGGTTGGGACATCTTTTAGTTCGTTGTATATTTTTCCCATTACTATTTCTAGTTTTCAATATCATAATATTTTATTACCTAGAGGTTTTACTTGCATGGTTTAAATTTTAGAAATTTCATATTGTGATTATAATTCCATACACATCTTCATTGTCATGGTCAGGTGTGTTCATATAGGTAAAATTGGAAAAGGCTCCCATTTAGGATATTTTTTTAGTGCATGTTTCGACCCCTAGTCTATGTAGGCGGGATTGGTGTAGTTGAGGCTCGATCCTCAATTCAGTTTAGGATGCGATTGATTGGTATAATAATTGTTCATTATTTAGGATAATGTTTAGTGTAGATTGATTATGAGTATTTTTTTGGGATTTATGAAAATAGTGTCAATGTTTCTCGAGCGCGGCTCCTTGGATAAGAGACCTAGTGGTGGTACATATAGATGACCTATCCATTCACCAGGACTTTTTCTACCTACTTATTAACACATGATATAGTGAAATTGATTGTAGGGATCATTGTTAAATGCATCATATAGGATCAAGTATTTGACTACCCTTCTTGATTCATCTCCACATTATATATATATATATATACTCATCTAACTATGGGACATCTTGACTGAATTTTTAGGATTCCTCTTCAACGATAGCTTGAAAAAATACTAGTTAAAGATAATGATGATGATAAATTGAGAAATGTGGCCTTATTTTATGGTATATCCTAATAGATCCATACTCCAGGTGGATAAGTGCATGATCTCAAACCTATTGATCTGTATACTATACATGTATAGCAGGATGAGGATGCATGTAGGATTAACACACTCTGTGAGTTTTAGTGCTAGAAGCCACTAAGGTTCTGCAACGAGCCAAATACCCAAGTAGTGGAGGCTAGACTAGAGTCAATTGTCCATATAATTAGGAATATATGAAGACTGATGGATTATGAGGTTGTGCTAGCAGCTACCTATTTACATAGAGCATATTGGAAATATTGGATTTTCTACCTATATGTTTGATGGGATGACACTCTCGTGACATGACATTCCGAAACTCTTCCATAAAGAGTAAAACACATCATTCGTGTATTCTGTTCAGTTTCAAGAGATTTTTGAGTTGGATATAGGACATAGGATATTGGGGGAGTGCACCCTGAGGTTTATAGTACTTACATTGTAATTTTTCGTAGTGATCTGAGATGGTTACTCCTAGGCACATACTTTTTAGCAGGGACTCTACATAGTGATCTGAACTAGTGTGTTTAGCTTGAGGAACCCCACCAATGGTGGGGTGTTGGAGAGGGAAATGGTGATAGATATATTCCGATCAGATGGAAACAAGGAATGTTGAGATAGAATTTGGTGTTACATGGGCGAGTAT
The DNA here is from genome assembly GCA_963277665.1 of Viscum album. Classification (NCBI taxonomy): domain Eukaryota; kingdom Viridiplantae; phylum Streptophyta; class Magnoliopsida; order Santalales; family Viscaceae; genus Viscum; species Viscum album. The sequence continues at coordinate 45,770,260 of OY728143.1, read as the reverse complement.
TATGAATCAGTTAGTAGGTTTCAATCGATAAGATCTTGGTGTAGAAGTCCTATGAAAACCCTACTCTTTATGTCATTTCAATTCATGATTTATTACATAATATTAAAAATAATAGAACACATAAGTTTGATAAGTTCAAAATCTTTTGGGATAAGTTAAATTACATAACAACCTAAAACATGGTACATATTAACATTATTGAAAAAGTCAATGAAATGCTCATATTATTCCATTGTACTTAAAACTACATGGGATAATCTGGGGACATACAAAAGAAAGGCGTGAGATATAAATCTTAGTAAGGGTGTAAGGATGTTATAAAATTAAGAAATTGTTACATGTTAGACATTAGTAATATCAATGTGACATGAAATTGGTGATAATAATGAAAATGAATAATGAGGCATGATATTACATGATATCAAAAATGAAACATGAGAAATATAGAAATAAATTAAAGCTTGACATTGAAAAAATAGGTCCATGATAACAGCCAAGAAATCATGATGGAAAAAGTATATCCATGGATTATCTTCACTCATTAATCCCTTGAAATACGTGTCATGAGACTAAAACATTACCCATTGCATTGGAGTGCTATATAATTTTGGGTGCACCTGTCACTTTCATTTCATTCATGTGCACAAGTTTCCCATATATATCATACAAGATTGATTGAAATATAGTAATATTTTATTTGAAAATTCTGGAGTGTGGAAACCATGATTTTATGTCCCCAATACAATTAGTATAAATTCATAATGGAGAACACCCATGACAGGAAATTTTTACGGGTATTCACTATACATTTGTTGGCCATGGAAAAGTAACAGTGAAATTTTGGTAGCATAATGAGGGTGTATTAATATTCATGGGAAGTATTAGTGAGGTTGAAAGGGGTATATCATCATTTTTACACAAAATTTTAATTTATGGTAATATGAAAGAACATATCCCAACATTAAGAATTGGAGATAAAAGACATAATATAATGAAGAAACTTGAATAGTAGAGAAGAAGAGGATTAATTACACTAAGAGGGTGATTCAAAATGTTTAATAGGAGCATCATGAGTGATTTTGGAACCTTGGGAGGACTATAGAGATGGTATGATAGAGTAAAGTCATGCACTATGATTATTGAGTGAAGTTAAATGGTATCTTGAGTGGGTTTTTAGCGGATGAGTGTGGAATTTTTTTATTATTTCTCAAACATAGGTTCTTGAATCTATATAATTAATTCATAAAAAAATCCATGGGTTTTCCCATGGTTTCTTCCAAATTGGAGTGGATTTTTTTATTTTAAAAATATATGGTCCTATCTTATTAAAATTTTACCCTTACTAATGTCAAAGTGTGTCATGTTCCTGAAAAAATGATTTTAAAATCATAAAATATATTATAGGTTGTGGTGGATTCATAAAATATTTATAAAATTTATCAAATAAACTTAATTTCATATTATTTTAAAATGGAATCATTTATTCGGTCATGTATTTTTTTATAGCATTTATTACATCATTTTTGGGTCATTATGATGTCACAATACACATCGTATATTTATACCATATTTTATTTTCACCCAAAAAATCGACTTACTAGGAAAATTATGATAAAATACCATTGGTAATTTAGACATTATTATTCCAAAAATAATATTCAGTTTATCTAAATAGTTTTCTAAATATTTTATTTTTTTCGTTTAAAATCGGAATTGATATTTATTGAGAAATATTTTTTTTAGAATAACATTTTGTCAACCCCTTTAAAACATTACATTTGAATTCATAAAAATTATATGATCATTTATATATAATAAAAATTATTTAAAAATAATATATTATTGAAATATTATTTATTTAAATAATATAATAATTTATCAAAATACATTTATTAATTTGAATTTGAATATTATAAAAAAATACAATTTTTGTTTTGCCGTATGAAAATAAAAATCATTAATAAAGAAAAAATAATAGGATGAAAATACATTCATTATTATATAAAAATATATATATTCTTTTTATTAGTGTCTCAATACATATCCCTTTATTACACCAGTAATCACCCAAAGGGTAAAGTGCACGACTGTGGGACTGTCATGGGGTGGTTCGACGAACAAGGTTTGGGCCATGATCTTGATGAGGTTGAACTTATCCAGTAAAACGATTCACATGGGATTAAGTTGTTAGATCTCATCTTGGACCTGGTCAGGGGAAATCCAAATTACACTTTTTGGTCAGATGTTATGAAAGAATGGTATTCATTGGGTATGATCATACTAGTTGAGGTCATCACTTCATTTTCCTATGTCAGTTTTACTTATCAAAACCCTATATTTATACTAATCGTATGATCACAATTCAATAACTATATTTTCAATGGTTAAGGTGGTTAATGGTATTTCAAAACTGATATCATATATTAAAACCAAGTATGTTTACATTTATACTAAATAAGATATTTAATTCAACCCAAATGGGAATTTTATTTATAAAATTTTGGGTCGTTATAATCTCCCCCCTTAAAATATTTCACCCTAAAAATTTTCATTTCAAACATTAAATTATATGAGGGTAAACATACTTCATCACCTATTTTAGTTCCCATATCACATCCTCAAATATGTGGCTTCTCCAGAATACTATAACTAGGTGCATTGTATTATTTCTTAGAACACAGTCTCTATGATCTAAGATCTTCACCGGTTTCTCCTCATAGGAAATATCCTTCTCCAATAGTACCACCTCTATATTGAGTAAATGTTATGGGTCTATTATGTACATTCTCTAGAGTGATACATGGAACAAATAATGTACTTGAGTTAGGTTAGTTTAGAGTGATAGTCAATAGGTCACTCATCTAATGCGATCAAAGATCTCATAGGGAATCATGTATCTTAGACAAAGCTTTACCCTCTTCCCAAACATCACGAATTTATTCTGTGGATATATTTAGTTGAATAACTTGTCTCTAAAATCAAACTCCAGATCTCTTCAATGATTATTAGTAAATATATTTTGTTTACTCTGAGTAGCCTTTCTGTGCAAATCAATGGTCTTGACCTCTTTCACCATTTCTTCAACCATTTCAGGGCCTAGCCATTTGCATTCCCAAATTTCATCTCAACATACAGGTGTTCTAAATATATTCCCATAAAGGGATTAATAAGGTTAATTTGGATTCCTGAGTGGGATATATTATTGTATGAGAACTCAACTAGAGGAATATGTTTATTAACATCGTCCTTAGATGTTAATTGAGTATGATTTCATGTTTCATCAGGTTTGTGGATAGTCTGATCCGATTGGACATCAGTCTATGGGTGATAAGATATGATGAAGCTCAACTGAGTGTTTAGATCATGTAAGAGATTATTCCAGAAGATGGAGGTATGTGTTGGATTTTGATTAGATACAATCTATAGTGGTGTTCCATGTAGCCTATCCACTTTTTATGTTATATCCTTACAAGTTGACTGAGTTTAAATTCTCTAATAATTGCAATGAAGTGAGTAGTCTTGGAAAGACGATCCACAACAACACATATAGAATTATTTCCACTTGATGTATTTAGAATACTAGTGAAAAAGTCAATGGTTATGTTTTATAACTTCTATATTTGAATGGTTAATCATTTCATGATCCCCTAGGATTTTTTTCCTTTCATCCTTCACATGATTACATAATGACACCCTCATGTATATTATGGATCTCCTTATTCATAATTTCCAACTAATAGTTCTCTTATATTTCTTGATATATCACCATGATTACAGTATAGATTGAGATGGTAAATCAATTCACATCATCCAACAAATACCTAATTAACTTTGGGTTTTTTATTACCCATAGTCGTGACCCAAATATCACAAATCCCTAATTAACATTGAAATATATGGATTTCCATTTTCTTATAGCTTTTACTTCCTTCTTAATTCCCACATCATTTCTATGTGAATCCTTTATCGTTTTCAAAAGGGTTGATTTAGAAATAATTTTATAAAGGAATTATTTTTTTATTTTTTTAGTATTATTATGTCCATCCATTTCTTATATATTAATATTAGATCCTTAAAAATTCTTATCAATGATAAAATTGTTGGATCATTTATACTTAGTGAATCTGCCACATTATTTAGCTTCCAAGGATGGTTGAGGATTGAGAATTTATAGTCTTTGACCTTCTCTAACCATCTTCATTGGTTCATATTAAGATATTTCTGTGTGAATGTATAATTGAGGCTCTTGTGATCTATATATATTTCATAGCACTCCCCAAACAGATAACACAACCATATTTTCAATGCAAAGATAGTTGTAACCAATCCTATATTCAGCATTGGGTTGTTCTATTCATGAACATTCAATTTCCATGAAGAATATGATATAACTTTGTCGATATTCATTAATACATTTATCCATACCTTCATCAATGCATTATTGTACAGTATGAAAAGTTCCACACTTATGGGTTGTGTAAGTACATGAGAAATAATACAACTCTTTTTCAAATCCTTGGATCTCCCTTCACATTAATTGTTCCAAACAAACTTGAGTACCATCAGAATTATCTTGGTTAGAGGGTTTGATAATCTCAATAAATTTTAAAAAAATTGACGATCGTATAAATCTAACTGAAGGATACTATGTATTTATATCATAGATTTTGGCCCTAAACATCCCTTAATTGAAACTATCATTGAATGGTCCCCAGATATCCCATTGATTGTGATAATATTCCCAATGAAAGAGACATCCTTGAACCATAAATCACTTTTTTTACTTTTCATAAGGCCACATAGTTGTATGGCCTTTTTCCTAGTTCTCGTATTCTTCTTATGATCCTCCTTGATATTTGAGTATATTAGTATATATTTAATAATGAATTCCCTAAATTTCACTCAATAAATAGAAATTAAAACATTTTTTCCTTGACTGGAGGAGGTTTAAATAATCTATAAATAATAGAGCGATGGTTATTAAGACCACCATGTATTAAATGGTCTATATTAATTTAGAGGTGGTTTATTTAATTTTGTGGTGGGTTTTTTATATGTTATTTTGGGATTATTTAGCAGAAGATTTGTTTTTATTTATTAGTTTTTTTGTAAATAAATTTCAAGGGGGAATATAAAAAAAATGAAACTAGACACTACTAAACATATGATAAGATGTTTGTTTTAGTGGTAGTTAAGAATAAACACCAACAAACATATTTTAATTATTTTATTTAGTAGAGGTTACTAAAAATTAGTAGTAAATCATAATTTTTATTAAAAAATTTAAATAAAAAAATAAAATATAAAACAACTAGCATGTAATAAAAAACATGTATGTATGATAAACCCATCATACAAAAGTCTAACATCCACAATCATATATACAAGAATGCATAGTTATCATAACCTTAGTCTTAGTCAACCCATACATATTTTAACCAATACCCCCATCATTAATATATACAAATAAAATATGTACAACAATAACCCATTCCCAATATACATATACATTAGGACCTCTAATAATTTTGTCTCCCTCCACATCATCACTTCAACTAAAACTAACAACATCATCTCACTAGTTATAACAAAAAAGAAAACAAAACAAAAAAATTAACATAATAAATCAGAATTACAGTAGATTAATTGATAAAATATTAACATACCATGAGAACTAAGAACCATAATGACTTCCATATAAAGAATATCATAGATAAAAATGGTAATCCTCCTTCCTTCCACTGACATATTCCACCTAAATTAAAACAAGAACATTTATGAAAGGAAATTAAAAAGTTAATAGGCATGGAAAATATTTATAATGCTGTACATAAAATTTTTTATTCTGTTAAACAAAGAGAATATTGTTTCACATAAAATAAAAATGTATAATTCAAAACACTTTGAATACATAAAATTACATATTTAATATGTGATTGAACACTTGAAACTGAAATGGGATAATTAAATATTCGAATAAAATTTTAATTTGTTTTTTAGTGTGCTTGAAATTTACTAAATTAACAAATTTTAAAGTATTTGATATCAAAACAAGTCCAGTATTTCAAAAATAACTCATATGTGGTTGTACCATGATTCCATGTCATTCCCAGGTAGTTTGATCTGGTTTTGATTATTCTAATCACATTTTAGTGTTCTAAAAGGCTTAAAATGTGATTAAATCCATCCAAGTCAAACCTTAATTCAGAATTATGTTTCACCAAATTATACATTTTATAATTCAATCTATGGTACTTTTCCCATGATATTAGGAAAATACGACATCATTTTTTTGGTTTTCACCCCATGAAACTTATATTTAAAGGATTTGGTAACTTTAAGAAGCATTAATCATGTAATCTAGAAAAAAAATGTCAGATTGAAATGTTGTTTGTAAATAAACCTAAAAAATAACTCATCGGTGGTTTTCCCTAATTTTTTCATGAATATGAGGTCATTTTCTATTGTTTTGATTATTCATTTCATGCTTTAGAGTTTTAAAACACTAATAATTCATTTATGGACATCCCAGGAAAACAATAATTTAGAAAGAGAAGTTGCTGGTTCCTAAAATTCAAAATTAATTTTGTGGTCCCTTTCCTATGATTTTAGGGAAATTTGATGTTGTTTTCTTATTATTTTCTCCAAAACTTTTTCTAAATGATTTTATACATTTATGAAGTGTTTACCTAGACATTCCAACCACACCCCATGTTGTATAGAAATTTTCTCTACTTGTACACTTCAAAAATAACTATGTGGTAGCTTATATAGATTTCAAATCAATATGTGGTCATTTTCTATCCTTTTAACCAATCTGTGAGTGTTTTAGTGTCTAAAAACACTGAAAATATATTTACAGTCATCACTGGTAAACTATAATCTGGAATTACATGATGTTAGTTCCTACATTTCATGATTCAATCTATATACAATTTCCCTTTATTTAAAGAAAATGAAATCTCATTTGCCTTATTTTGACCCCCACTACTTGTTTTTAAAGGCTTTTGTACCTTTACGATGGGTTTACAGAGTTATTCTGACCACACAACATGTCAAATTGATGTGTTCTGTATGCGTAAACATCAATAGTAACTCATTAGTGATTTTTTATTGATTAAAAATCAATTTTAGGTTGATTTAAATGGGGTTAACCATTCTATGCATGTTTCAGGGTTTTAAAACACTAAAAATGCATTCACGACCATTCTAGGATAAACATAATTATAAATCAAATGACTTTATTTCCTACATTTCACAATTTAGTCTAAAAAATTTCCTCTAATTTCAAGGATGAAATATGTTTAATTTTATGGTTTTGACCCTACGACACATATTTTTAAAGGCTTTTGTACCTTTAAAATTGGCTACGAAGTCATTTCAACCACACCATTGGTCAGATTGGCATGTTTTCTATGAATACATGTAAAAAATAACTATATGGTGTATTTTCATATATTTTGACAATAATATAAATTCAATATCTGTTATTTTCACCATTTCATACATGTTTTACTATTTTGAAGCACAAAAAATGCATTTACATCCATCCTAGAAAAACTGTATTCCACAATGACGAACCATAAATTCCTACATTTCACAATTCAATAAACAGTATTTTTATCCTGATTTTAGGTCATTCCAACATCATATTTTTGGTTTTGACACCCCAAAATTGTTTTTAAGTCTTTTATACTATTAAGAAGTGTTTATCGCCTAACTCTGACATCACCGAATGTTTTATTTATGTGTTTTCCATGAGTTCATGTCAACAATAACTCAATAGTGGTCATACCATGATTCCACATCAATATAATGTCATTATCTATGGTTATCAGCATCCTACGCACATATTAGTGTTTTATAACACTAAAAATACATTTATAGCCATCTTGAGAAAAATATAATTTAGATTGACATGTCATAAATTCCTACATTTAAAAATTCAATATACATTCATTTTAAACATATTTCAGGGCGATTCAATATTTATTTTTTAGATTTTACCCCTGTTCACTTGTTTTTAAAGGCTTTTGTACCTTTATAAAGTGTTTACCGAGTCATTTTGACAACACCACATATTAGATTGTTGTTTTTCCTATTACTACACATAAAAAATAACTCATTGGTAGGTTTACCATGATTCCAACATAATATGATATCTTTTCTAGGGTTTTGACCAATCCAAAAATGTTCTACTGTTTTAAAACACTAAAAAAGTGTTTAGTTCAATCCTTGGAAAACTATAATTTTTAATTATGTTCCGTTGGATCCAAAATTTTGAAAAGAAATCTACGATTGGTTTACCTTGATTTAAGATCAATTCGATAACATTTTATATGTTTTGTCCCCCCTGAAGGTTTCTTTTAAAAGCTTTTATACCATTAAGAATTGTTTACCAAGTAATTTCGAGCCCACCACATGCAACATTGAAACTTTATCTATGCTTAAATGTAAAATATAACACATCGGCGGTTCTTCTATTATTTTACATGATTCTGTGATCATTATATATGGTCTTGACTATTTTATAAATGTGATAGTGATTTAAAACACTAAAAATTAATTTACGACCATCCCGATAAAACCATATTTTAGAATGACATGGATTATGTTCTTATATCTCACATCTAAATATTAGTTTTTTCCCAGGATTTTATAAAAATCCGACATCATTTTCCATGTTTTTACCCCATGATAGTGGGTTTTAAGGATTTTATTCGATTAAGAAGTGTTTTTTGTGTAAAAAATTAATAATACAAGCTTGATTTTTTTTTCAAACATATTGATAGAAATCTATAATTCATTTTTGACATATACGAATCAGACATAGGTCAATACGACATAGTATGGGGCTGACATAACTCAAAATGTACGTTTTCTATATAAAAGTGTCATTTTAGTTTTATTTATGGATGTTTTACGTGTTCTTTAAAAATTTATGAATAATATTTGAAATTTAGAATTTACATCAGAGAGGTAAGTGTTAAGGATAAAAATTTCCTTGGGGATTGTGTATAACATCTTCAGAAATATATTAAATAAATCATTTTCCATTCACAACTACAACTAATCATATTTTTTCCTAAAAGAGTCTTGTTCTTTTAATTTTTCTTTTAGTATTGAAATTTTTCTTTGTTATTCTCGATCAACAACACTACATGAACCCCCATAGGGTGTCGAAATAATGGGTGATGCCACCCTAACAATTAAAGTTGTTGTATTTGGATTAAAACCCATCCCATGTACAGGTCCTGGATTCTCCTCTACTAAAATGATTCCAAATATATCATTCTAAGAAACTGAAAATGATAATGAACGGTTCACAAGAAATACTAATTTTGTTTTATCATGTTAATGCCAAAATATTAATAATGGGTTTTTGAAATATCATAACTTCATAATATTATCTAATTAATAAATATTTCATTACCATTTATTGTTATTTAATTACAATAAAAAAAATGCTAATTAAAATTATTTTATAAAAACCAAGAATCCTTAAAGCTAATTAATTAGGACTGTATTGATGCTTCAAACGACTCCAAATTGTCATTATATATTCTGTATATCTAACCCAATTTAATTGGGGTTAAGGATTGTTAGTTTTTATAAAAAACATTTCATTATTATGTTTTCATAGTAATGAAATAATATGAAATGGTATTGAAAAGTACTTAATACAACATATTTAGTAGGTTCGTTTACCAAACGTCCATTTGACATCCTGTGAACATTAAAGAAAATTTCTATTCATCCAACAGAGTGATTTAATTCGTTTTCTTTTATTAAATCATATAAACAACATATAAATATCCTAGATTTATAATAAAATGATATAAATAATAATGATTAAAATACAACTCTGAGCCCAAATTATGTGAGGAATGAATTTCCTCTCATGATTCAAAATATATATTTTTTGATAATTAATAACGAAATTGAAAAATTAAAAAATATATTTTTTTTCAATGATTATGTTATTTATATACTGTAAAATATGAAATTTACTTATGAGAGGAATCTTTTTTGATATCGATGAATAGATTCCTTTTCTCATGAAAACTCCTTTCGTTCACTTTCTTATACATATGTCACAAGCTCATAGAAGCATCATTAAACTCATTCCATAATCTTCATTTAAAATCTCTCAATTTATTTCCAAAATCTTACAAAGTCCATTGGAACGGAACAAAGTCAGGGACATCAAAATGAAAAAACATATAGAAATAAAAAAAAACTTTATAATTATATTACAAAATTTTTCTCATGTATTTTAAAATAGTTTTCAAGGAACATTAAATTATTATTACCTATACTTAAGTAACAAAGAAATTATTTTTCAAAGTAGTAGGAATATTCCAACAATATTTATAATTAATGTAAAAGATAACTATCTCGTAGTAAAGCTACCCAAGAATCTTCCAAAAGATTCTAAAAGTTTCTCTAATAGTCACCTCCAAATCATAAAATTGAATGATAATCTTTATATCCTTCAAGTTCCATACATATTCTATTTTTATATTTGTATCCCTTCTATGGTTCCATTTATATGTTTGAAAAATGCCTTAACCAATTAATCAACTATATTATTTTTCATTGAAAAATGATATACATACTTATAATGGTAACTCACCAATATACCCTAGATAGAGGGGTGACCAACTACTCCTTAATTGAAGCTGAATTAGGAAGTGGTATACCAATTACATATGGGGAATCAAATGTAACACTAATAATCTTTAGTAAAACAAAATCAATAGGATTGATATCAGATGGTGGTAGTGGTGGTGAGATCTGAGATACTGATAGGCTAGGATCCTATTTTTTTGTTCTGAGGATTCCAACATTTCAAAGGATTTTTATATATTAAATTTACTAAAAATAAAAAAAATATTGCTATAAAAAATAGAACAATGTATATATGTACAAAAAAATTATCAATGAGAAATTGTTATAAATTTTCATTACCAATTTATAAATTGAGTTATCTTTATCTTTATTATATTCTTTGTTATCAAAATCCATTGTGATGAGTCATTCATTTTCAACCTCTCTTGAATGTTCTAATATTTTTATATTTTTAGTAAAAAACTATTGAATGTTTTGTTGTTGACATGGTTCACTGACATAAAGCATAAATTGATCCTCATCACCCATATCATATAAGTATATTTAATTTATGTGTACAAAAACCCAATAACCTTCATTTATTTCATCATGTACATAAGAAATCGTCTCCTTTTGTGAATCCAAGAAAAATGGATCATGGTCTACATACTCATTGATATCCATCAAGCGAGATAAGTAGATAGATGTAAAATGTAATGAATCATTCATTATACCCCTATCAATGCTGATCCTTTTTCATTTCAATATGACTTCTGAGAACTAACCATGACAAAATTTTCATTTATATCATTTATCTTATAATAGTATCCCACCTATAGAAGTATAAATACAACACTATTTTGATTTCTAAAGTCTTATTCACAATAAATTGTATGAAACATGAATTCAGTAATATTGCTAGGATAAAATATCTTAGACAAACATAGTAGACGTCGATCCAAAAACAATTAATAACTTGATAATTAATCTCAATTATCAAAACTCATTATCTATAAAAATATATAATTTATTACTGTTAACATAGAAAAAATAACTACTCATCGAAAATTTGAATACTTGTATATACTTGCAGGATGGAAAAACCATTCAATAATCTTCTTATTTACAGGTTTTGTAAATTCCATATCATTTTGTGTTTTTCCACTTTGTTTCATTTTTATTTGTAGTAAAAATTATTAAATAAATGGATATGAAATTAAACAATTGAGTAGCACATATCTATGTTCTTTTAGTGACTCAAATTCAATTATTGTAATATTTTTACCCTTTCTAATTGGTCATCCAATAGTTGGAAATACCGATGACTAATTTCCAGAATGAGAATTAATGTATATGTCTTCATCACATCCAACAAAATTGAATATAGTCTAAATCCCATATAAATACATAGAACACAAGGTCAAGTACTCTTATACTATGTTACCTTTAGCAATAAATCCTTCTGGTTGAGAATTATTCCTCACATAGGATTCCAATTGACCAAAGATCCTGATGAAGAAAATAAGAAACATATAAAAATATTTTATGCAATGATTTGATAAAATAAAATTCAATAATGAAAGTAAAAATAATATCAGTGTTCCTATCAATTGGATATATCCATTGATAGTTTACCGGTCAACCATGTTTAGATTCTTCCCCAAAATTAATAGTCAAATGAATTATGACTACGAATAGTGAAGGGGAAAATTACATCTACCAATGAACAGATGTCAAAACAATTATTTATTTAATTTTATCAACACCAGTTGGATTTAGAGTTTTTAAAAAATTCACTCTAGAAAGGTAAAAAAACTTAACTACAACCACATTTACATTTTCAGTTGACATATTACACAATGCCTATGACAATAACCACTCCATAAAAATATTTGATTTTTGGATTTTCAATCCATTTAACATTCGATGTTTTAAGACAACACCCATTGAATATTTACATAAATATCCATATTGATATTTTACATTCTTTAATGTTAAAATAAATATGTCTTTATCAGGGTTTCTCATTGTAAAAATAGTCAAATGAAACAAGGAATTCCCATTTAACCAAAAACCATGATTTATATTCACTGATTTTGAATCCTTATGAGCATTAATATAATTCATCGATTTACCCTACACATTATGCAATATAAAAATTACGTTATCATTAATATTTATCCCAATAAGAATTTTTTTAAGATTATTACGTATAAAATTAATCATTCAACAAGGAAGTATGAAATAATACACTTTTTCTTCAAATAGTGTGTTCCAGTTGCTTCAGATACTGTACATCAGACCCTTTTCCCATCTTATAAATGATGAGATTTTCCAATTTTTTTAATGAATTTTATTAATTTTCCCATGATTTGTGAAATACATAACACCTATGGTTCCTTTTCCATTATAATATATCCATTGAATATTGTCTTTTTAAACCTGAATTTATGAGAAGCATTAAAAAATTATCAATGACACATAAAACCCTTATTTCCTTATGAGGTAATTGATGAGGTTCAAAAAAAATTACAAACTGGAAATGAAAGACCAGCGTGAGTGTTCCAGCCAGATAAATTTCAAATTCCAATAAATCCACTAATTTTCTGCATTAAATAAGCATTTATTTCAAATAGATGTCTAGTTAAATCATCATATGTTTCCTTTCCAGAATCCCCTAATTATAACAATTCATTAGTTATTATTTTAAGGTATACATAAATTTTATTTCTAGGAAATATATTTTTAGGAATAATCATTGAAATTATGAAATATATATTCTCATTACACATCCTTGATTGTGGATTATAGGGGATTAAAACAAGTGGACCAATGCTATAATTATTACTTAAAGTACTAAAAGGATTAAAACCCTGAGAATAAAATCCCAAACATACATTTCTAGGATTGAAAAAAATATAGATTTAGAGAATGAATCATCATACATGATGTTGAATATTTTGGATGTATCATCAAGCCATTGTTATTATTCTTAGCATGCCACTTCATGTCATATGTAGTCTTAGATGACAAGAATAATGTTTACCAGCATAGTCTCAAAAGAAAGTAACAAAATGACTTTATAAGAGTTTTTTATTCTATTTCTTCATTGTATTTCAATGATTTATACACTCTATTATATTCATTAACTTCCACCCACTTATATTAAATATTTTAAATTATTCTCTATTAGACTCTTCCCCCAAAAAATCATGCAATAATTAGTCCATACATCTATCTTTTAATAATCAAGTCTAATTATTTTGATGAACTCATTCATCTCATATAATGATACATGGATATTAGATCCACAAAATGAATCATTATGAAACTCTAAAATCATGGAAATTTCATTTTCAGTAATTTAACAATGACATTGTTATGATACAAATTAAATTGAAAATACCTTTTCAAATTCATGGAACACACTTCATATAGTTCTTATTGTCTGGCTTCAACTAATTCAAAAAAAATATTTTTTTTCACAGAAATTATGAAAAAGATTAAACATCTCACGATCAAAAACTTGTTTTTTAATTTATGAAAATCTTGGACATTGTATTCTGTAAAACCGAATGTGTCATATAATATTTTTTGAACTAAATTCTCCTCTTTTAGGTCACTTTTTGATTTATTGACAGTATATTCATTATTTTTAATTTCCATAACATTTTATTAACCATGAAAAATCCAAAATACATATATAGAAATAAACTATTTCAATATTAAATGCTCATATATATTATTTCTATTCATCCATCGCATGAATTTATAGTCAGTTCATAGGTATTTTATACTACCATCCACAAACAGGTTTACAATTGCATAATCTAAATTTTTTTTCCAAACACTTATCATATTGTGGTGTGTTTAAGTTAGGTTAATAAATTGTTTATCTAAAGGTATTGGATTGTCACTCTTCTCATGATACATTTATATATAGAGATACAACTTGTTTATTAAACAAGTATAATAAAAATTAAGCATCTCCCAACTTCATCATTGACCAAGGTAGGGTCTTGATTCTTCATAGAAAAAATTCAACATCAAAATGATTCAATTCAATATCAGATATCTAAATTTAATGGTTTTAATATTATCAATTTTTTTTATAATTTATAAACATTATTTTCTCAACCGCTAGCTATTTTATGGATAATAATGATACTCATGATTTCTTTATTCTCAAAATAAGATCTCGATACAAGGATATATTATGGAATAACCTATTTTAATATATATTGAAAATTATTTCATTAATAAAATATAAAATATAGTGATGGTAAATTAAAATTTATCTAAAAATAAATTATAAAACCCAGTGTATCACTTGGATAATCAATATTCCACTAATAAAAAAATCAACGATAAAACACAAAACATCTCCCCGATCAAGAACCACCAAATAAACTTCATCTAATATAGGCTCAGGAAGAATAAGACCCAAAACCGATTTCCTCACCAAATTTAAAATGGTACTATACCTAGATGGAAATTGGAATAACCCTATAAACTATCCTAAAGAAATGAATTTCACTATTTTCCGCCAGAACTTTATTGGGAGAAAAAACACAAAAATTTAGAATCAAATAAGCTATACTCCATGACTAAATTCAAATTAATAAAAACTAAACAAAGAAACAAGCCAAAAAAGAATCCACCATATTTAAAAAACCATTAAAAATTTCATGTTTCCCCATAAAGGAAAAAAAACATGAAATAAATGTTTTAAAAATATTATATAAAACTAAATATACTATTAATATGTTCTCCCCTTTTTAAACAGAAAATATTTTTGTGACATTTATAAAACATGAAAAAAATTCATTTCTAAAACTTCACTTCATCTTTAAAATACCACCATAATTTCATTATTAAAAATTATATGGTCATATAAAAATATTTTTAGATGTTATTTACATGAAAAAAAATTTCAAATCCTTTTTCCATCCAAGTATGAAATAACCATTGATAATTAAAACACATGAATTTAAAACATTAATATTTTATATTAATTTAGGTGAAACAATCATAATTCAATATATAAATTCCCAAAAATTCTTTAAAACATTTAACATTATAGAAAATAAGTCTTTTAATGTAATTGGATTCCAAACTAATGTTTTTCTCAAAAAAAATTTCATTTTTGATCTATCACATATAAAATAACACTTAAAAAACACTTAATTAAATGAATGTTTCTGTATTAATTCATTTCTAAAACATATTTTAATCCATAATTACTAATTATAAAAAAATATTTCACTAAATATTAAATATGAAACTTATTGATACTATTAATAATTATAAAAATATATTAATATTCATAACAATTAAACATGAAACATAGTAATATTCTTACTAATGAAACAATATTTTAGTCATTAAACATTAAAATATATTATACAAACAATTTAATTGTCTAAAATAGTACTAACCATGGAATTTATTAATATTCTAGATATATAATCACAAAATTTATTGATATTTCTAATAATTAAACCAATAACATGAACATTAAATTGTCTCATAACACTATAGGAAGGAAAATATTAAAAATATGGAAAATTAACCACAATTTATAGTTTACCAGGTGCGATGGTGGCTCAGGAAGCCATTGTTAGGGCTTGGTTGGGAGCATTTGCTAGGGGGAAAGTAAGCGGTGTCAAGAATTATAGGGTGGAAATGGAGAGTTTGTGTGTGTGGATCTTGTTGAAGTTTTGAGGGGGAATGAGGTGTGGTAGTGAGTGCTATAAGAGTTTATTAGGGGATAAGGGGGAGTGATTGGTGAGGGGGGAGTAGCCAACAGCATGGGGGAAGTGAGTGCTAAGGGAGAAGAAAGAAGTGAGGGGGAAGCAGCTAACATTGTCTTGAAGGGAAGAGGGGGGAGTAGAAGTGGCACCAAGCAGTGAGAGTTGAGGGGAGATGGGGGGAGAATCAGTGCGAGGGAGTAGGGATGGTGTGAGGGGTATTAGGGATGGGGGATCGAGGTGGGCGTGTTTGGGGGTCAAAATAAGGTTTTTAGAAACATTTTAGGGTCATTTTTATAAAACCACTAATAAATGTTAAAATGAAAAAAAACTAATGGAATTTTACTATGACCACCACTATATTTAATTATTTTTTTAATGTGATTTCATTATTGATGATTGTTAAAACAACCACGAATAAACTTCCACTAAGAAATATTTTTTGTAGTGTTTTCCAAGGTAATCTCTACAGGCACTATTCTTAAATCCCATGGAGGTTGATTCAAAATTAGT
This sequence comes from Viscum album, assembly GCA_963277665.1. Classification (NCBI taxonomy): domain Eukaryota; kingdom Viridiplantae; phylum Streptophyta; class Magnoliopsida; order Santalales; family Viscaceae; genus Viscum; species Viscum album. Next base: position 45,753,386 of record OY728143.1, on the reverse strand, counting down.
GAGCCTGAATGACATTACCATGAACTCATAGTGCTCATACCTCGTAGGGAATGTAGTCTTGAGGATATCCTCCTTCACCTTTACTTGATAATATCCTGACCAAATATCTACCATAGAGAAGCATTGGGAACCATATAGTTGATCGAACATGTAATCAATAACTAGTAGATGATACTTGTTCTATAATGATATTATTGAGCTCATGATAATCAATTAAAATGTTCATTTACCCATCCCTCTTCTTGATGAAGAGAACTGGTGCACCCCAAGGGGAAGCACTTAGGTTTATGAACACTTTATCAATAATATACTTTAGTATTTTTTTCATCTCCTCAAGTTTCATATGAATTATTATTTAAAGATTAGGATAATGGCCACACCCTAGGTATACACTTCCTTGAGAACTCAACCTATCAGCTAGGAGGAAGTCTAGAAAATTATTTGGGAAACACATCAATGTATTAACACACAATGGGCATGACTCTGAGGATGATCACTTATTTAAAGATAATCATTTGAGCTAGATACGATGGCCCATAATAAAATAATATACATGCTTGAGATTTTAGTGATGAAGAAGATTCATCATCATCCTTGAACAAGTATAGAATCCAGGTATGATTAAATATACAGATATTGATTTATTTCTCATAGAAATTTATGTGGGATTTGTTCAACAAAAATCCCCCAAGACATCATTGAATTATTTTTGAGGATATTGTTTTTGTTAAAAAAGTGAGAATCGATGTTTTTATGTTGACAACGGGGGAATAAATGGAGATTTGTGGGGTTCAAGAGATGTTTTTTACAATCCATGATTGAATGAAGAACCTAAATAATGGAATGGATGATTTGGAGGTGGTACAAAAAGAGAATATACAAGTGGTGCTTCAAGATCAGAAGCTCAAAATTTGGAAAAGGCTTGAGGTGCGCAAAATATTGGAGAAGTAAAAAAATACCATGTTGTGCGAAAGATGTGTTTTTCTTCCTCAAATAGAATAATTAACTCGAAGAGGGTTTTTCAAACAGGGTTTTTTTGCTTATAAATATGATGTGACCCGCTCATTTGATGTAGTTAAAGACTTAGATAAGATCTGAGCTTTGATCTTTGTAAAAAAAATTCAAAGGGAGTTGCGTGAAAAAAATTGGCGCTGCATGTAAAAATTGATGTTGCGTATAAAATTTAACAATGCGCATAAAATGAAGGTTGCACGAAATTTTTGAGGTTGCACAAAATATGGAGTTTGGGTTGTGCTCAAAAAGAGATATTTTTCACGCAAATAAATAGAATTATTCCCACGGTGCATGTAGGGATGCCTGTAAAATTTGAGGTTTCATAGTTCAATTCTTTGGTAATGCGGTGTCCATATGTGGATGAAAGATGAACTTCAATATATCATCTAAATATAGTTGAGGATACATGTTTCTATTTAATTGAAGATACCTAGAAGTTAATAAATTGTGAGTGGATCTTCTAAAGAAGCAGTGAGAAAATTTCAATTGAGAGAGCAGTGTGCTTTCATATTGTGAGTGGTTGTAAACTAGAAGGGATAGTGAGTCCACTTTGATCTTTGTTAACAACAATGCACTTATATTAGATTTGGAATATTTTCACATCATCATTGTATGATCCTTGGACATAACCCATTTAGGGTGAACCAAATAGAAATTACTGTGTCATGTGCATGATTTAATTTAGGTTTATATTTTTCTACAGGAAACAGAGAGAAAAGGGTTTTGATTAATAGCGAAAAAATATCCAATAGGGTAGAGATTTAAATATCTCATACCCTAATTCACCCCCCCCCCTCTCCGGGTATTTGGACATGTGGGACTAAAAATTGGTATCAGAGGGAAAGGATTAATATCTATGTTACTCTCTTAAATGGAGGTCACCAATCATAAAGGGATTCCAATCATTGAGGGCAACAACATTAAATTATGGAAGAATCAGATGCAACACCACATCCAATCTTTATGAGTTCATGTGTTTATAGTAGAAATGCATGATATAACATCTAATATTAATAGTGGTGCACTATCAAAAGCTAAGAGAAGAGAATCAGATGCTGACACCTACAGAATCAATGGTTTAGGGGGAGCCCTATCCAATGCTATTTATATGAAGGTGATGTCTTGAAAAACGTCACATGCTATGTGGGAAATGTTTTTGAACGTATATGAAGGAGGTATAAAGGTCATAGAGTCAAAGATACGAGTGTTATGGAATATGTATGAATATCTAAAAGTGATCCTGAATGAATCTGTTGATGATTTCTTTGACACGGTAAATATTGTTGAAGATGATATGCGAGGTCTTAGAGAAATCATTGAAAGCTTAAAAATCGTGAAGCGCATCCAGAGAAACCATCAACCTCAGTTCAATCCGAATGTTTATGTGTTGAAATATTATGATCCAAAAGAACTGAAACATGAAAATTTTTATAATAACTTTTTTGTATATAAAAGGATGAACAATGATAATGAGGTTTTGGAAAAGGTGAAATCCAAAGAGGTAGATTTCAAGGACATGAAGAAGCTCACCATTGATGATACTCAAGAATAAGAAGATACAGATGAGGTGTTGTCATTCATTTCTTCAAATCTGCTAAGAGCAAAAGGAAATTTATTGGAAAACTTCCACTAGAAATTTTTAGATGTGGAATGGTTGGTCATCTTCCAGAATGGTGCCCCAAAAAGTTCCAAGATTACGATAATGATGATGATGAAGTTAAAATTACCAAGAAACATTTATCAGCCTATATGAAAGGGAAGAAACAATTCAAGAGAAATTTTATCCAGAAAAATAATCTTATATCAAAATAGTTTAAATGTTCATATGAGTCTGAGGATGAAGAGGTTATGAATATTGAAAACTGCAATGATCAGAGAGAAACTGGTATGTTTACTGTTGTCAGTAGTGCTTAGGAAAAGAAAGATGCCGACATTGATGAAGAATAAAAAGTTGAAGGATGAATTGATATGAAAGTTGTGTTAAAAGCTGATCATGAAGATATAAATGTTTTTAGAGACAAAACAAAGAAAGATAACAAAGTTTTTTGTGACACCAAACTATTAATGCTGCAAAAAGAAGAAAAAAATCCTAAGCTAATTGAAGAAATTGAGAAACTCAAGTAATCAATGCCAAAGAACTCAGAATTGGTAAGTGATTTTAAAATCAAGGTTAAAGAGCAGAAGAGGGAGATTGATGGATTGAATAACACAGTGAAAGTTCATGTTAATAATATCAAAGATCTTGAAGTGGAAGTTATTGGTCTATGACAATAAAATTAATGACCAATAAAACATATGATTCCCATCACATTATTTGAAAATAAGATCATTAAGAAGAATAAAAAGATTAATGTGGATCCTAGGTGTTAGGTATGAAAGAAGCTGAAGTCAAGCTCAGATGTTAAGGTTTATTTAGGGCTTGATCCGAAATAAAAAGTAGCTAGGGTTGAAGTTAGATGGAAAATTCCAGTTCCGAGAATGAAAATTGATGTGGGTACAAAGTAGAATCAGAAAATTAAACGAACCCAAGAGACTACTGGTAGTATAGAAGTGTCACATAGGAATTCACCTCTCATATTTTGTTGTTACTCTGGAAATATGGGACAAACAAAAAATGTGTGTTCTATAGCCAGAAGATAATGAAGGCCATAAGAACACAGGGAGCAGCCAAATAGTGAATAGTTCTCTAGAACATATTTTGAAGGAAACTATTTTTTGTGTTGTGAATTTGGTCACAAGGATTGATAATGTACATCATCCATGCAGAGGAATGTGCCAAAGTAGAATCAAAATTTTTTCAAGTAGCAGATCAATGAACCAATAGTTGAGTTGAAAAATCTAAATAGATTTTCAGATTTGCAAGATGAAGACAGTCCATCATACTCTGAGAAATATAAAAAGTATCAATCTATTCTTAGTGTAATGATAAAAATATAGACCAAGAAGATGAGAGTAGAAAAGGAAGTGGTTTCTGAAATTTCCCTTAAAGTGTTAAACCATTCTAGTGTATAGATCCTTGCCACTGGTTGCACATATCACATGACGAGCAATACAAATTTGGATACAGGCATAAAATTTGACAAATAAAGAGTTTTCATGTTTGGAAATGATGAAGGCTTAAATATAATTGGATCAGGGAAGGCCGGGTTTGGGGGAAAATAAGTATGATTTGCTAATGTCTTGGATGTAAAAGGTCTTAGTCACAATTAGATCAGCATCAGTCAACTGTGTGACTCAGGGAATTCTAAACGGTTTACCAAGAAGACCTATGTAGTCAAGGGAAGAGATAGTACAATGACCCTATAAGGGAAAAGAACAAATTGGAATATCTTCCTAGTGAGTGGAGAAGAAGATATGTGTGTTTTATCGAGAGAGGAAGAAAACATGTTGTGGTATAAATGACATGGTCATCTATGACATCCATCCTTAGAAGATTTTGTAAAGTCTGATGTAGCTAGAGACCTCCATAAGCTATCATGGGATCATTCTCACACATGAGATGCATTCCAATATGGGAATCTCATCTCGAAGATGTATAAGGAAAAGGTAATGAAATCAACAAGAGTTCTCGAATTGGTGCATGCTAATGTTTGTGGGCCTATCACACCAATAGAAATTGATGGAAAGAGGTACTGTGTTTGTTTAATTTATGACTAAAGCATAATGGCATGGGTATTTTTTATTTTCCACAAGTATGATGTGTTTAGATGCTTAAATTAGTACCAGAGGGTGAGTGAATGTAAGCCTAGATTGAAAATTCCAATGTTTCGTACTAATAATGGTATAGAATTCACAAATAGTCAGGTGGAAGACTATATCGAGGAACAAGAGATAAGGAATAATTTTTCTTCAGTGAGAACTCTCCAACCAAATATTGTTGTTGACAGGAGAAATATGATCATCAACAGCATGTCCAGAAAGATTCTCATTGAAAAGGACCAACCAAATAAATTTCAGAAGGAATATGTTTTGACACCGGTCTACATTTCTAATAGGGCTATGTTGTGTCCAAAGGAAGGAAAGGCTGTGTATGTGATGTGGTGTGGAAAGAAGCCAAAATTGTAATAGCTTCTAATCATTAGATGTATGTGATTTATTCTTAACAAATAAAAACATAGGAAATTTGAGTCACGTGGATATGAGGGAATATTCATTGGATAATCATGAAAATGAAATGCATAAAAATGCTTCCACAAGAGGAAAGGAAAATTAGTTGAGAGAAATGATGTCACTGTCATGGAAAATAAAGAGAATACTAAATAGCACAGTGAATAATTTATTTATGAAAGTGATGAAGAGGAAATAAACACAGGGGGAGAAGAAGAGGAAGATGCTGATTCTGAAGAAAAAACTGGTGATGAGCAGGAGGAAGTAAAGTTGGTATCTCCAAAGAAGCCAAAGAGTTGGGATGAAACTGATAGGAAAAATAGCATTGGTGATCAGAAAATGCCTGTTCAAACAAGAATAATGAAATTACTACAGTAGAAAACTTTCTTATCTAAGGTAGAGCCTAAATTCATTACTGATGCAGCTGAATATGAAAACTGGGTTCAAGCAGTTAATGAAGAACTAGAATAGATTGAGAATAATCAGTCTTGGGATATTGTTTCAAGGCTAGTTGATAGAAATTTCATCATGACTAATTGGGTTTATAACAACAATATTAATGAAGAGGGAATAGTGATTACAAATAAAGCATGAGTAGTGTACAAAGGATACTTATAGATAGAGGGAATTGACGTTGATGAGACATTTGCACTATTTGCAAGGCTTGAGACAATCAGATTATTTCCTGCCATTGTAGTGAAACAAAAGACCAAAGTGTTCCAGATGGATGTCAAATATACATTTTTTAATAGATTTCTGGAATAATATTTTTATAATGAGAATACTGATGTTTTTATCAATCATGAGGATGATAACAAAGTTTTTCAGTTGAAGAAAGCACTCTATGGGATGAAATAAGAACCAAAAGCATGTTACTCATGGATTGATCTGTATTTGAAGTAGCGTGGCTTTATAAATAGTGGAGTTTATTATAATATCTATTTTTACAACGAATACTATAAAAGTATGATGGTTCTGGTTTATGTCAATGACATAATATTTGGAAGATCGGATGAATCTCAGTGCATATAGTTTTCTGAATTCATGAAAATTGAGTTTGAAATGTCAACGATTGGAGAGATTAAATTTTTCCTTGGTTTATAGGTGACACAAGGAAGGAAGGGAACTTTCATTTCTTAATCCAAATATCACAAGGAGGTTTTAATAGGAATTGGAATGGAAAATTACAAGGATATTAAGACTCCAATTTCTAACAAGATAAAATTATCAAAATATGATGACGACACGACAATTAATTTAATAGAATACATTCATGATATTGGTTGTGTACTCTAACATACAACAAAAAGACATGACATTTTTTTTCGCTAAATTCCAAGCCGCACAATATTAATTCAATCCCAAGGAAAGCTACATGATTGTAGTTAAAATAATACTTCGATATATTAAGGGAACATGGGATTTTGGTTTGTTGAATAATGATAAATCTAATTTAGAGATTTTGGGATATAAAGAAGCCGATTGGGCCATATCAACAAATAATAGGAAATCTACATCAGTAGGTGATTTCTATATTGGTGGATAGTGTATTTATTGGCTATGAATGAAACATTATTGCATTTTATTGAGCACCGCAGAAGTTGAGTATATTGCTGCCACTCAAGCATGCAAAAAATTATTGTAGATGGAGCAGTAGCTTGATGATATGGGAGTTGAAGTGATGTCTCCGATCAAAACCTATTGGGATAAATCAGGATCTATAAGTCATATAAAATAAATCTCGTACAACACTGAAGTAAAAAGAACATTATGATAATGTATCATTTTATTAAGGAGAAGGTTGAGTAGGGAATCGTGAAGTTGGAGTATGTTCCTACTGAACTACAGGTTACAGACATCCTGATAAAGGCCATACCCAAAGATGCTTTTGAGTGCCATCAACTAGCTATGGGAGTTTATTCGGCTCCCCGCACTTGAAAAAGTATGAATGTGGGACCCCCTCTCCCCGAGGTAGGATGTGTCTTTCCCCCATTGGTTTGATATGTGTTTTTACCCTATTATAGACTGTAAAGGTTTGAATTTTGGGTTTGTTGATAAAGAGAAAAAAATAGTGCTTGTTCAAGGGGGAGACAATGTGGAAATTTGACAAATCTTGAAAGATACAGGGAGAAGCTGATAGGTGGATCATCGAGGTAGGGTGAGTTGATAGGTGAAAAGGATTTGAAGTTGTAAGCCACCAGGGAGTGTATTAAATCTGACGGAGCTAGAACTGATCGATCAATGAATAGATATCACGACATATGAGGATTGTGATAAAAGCAGAAGAGTGGAGTTGGAATGGTGTTAAATGGTTTGCAGCGATCAGTAATTGGTATTAGTTTGGTATCAAAAATTAGTGTCAGAAATTAAGTGATTCATTGATTAACATTTCCCTTACTCTTGTTTCTCATACTGAGAATTACTATTGTGTGATTAGAGTATGTGTGGAGTGAATCCTTGATCTCTGTCGGAATTGAAAGAGGCGAATTGTGGCAAAAGCATTAATATGGTATCATTTTATGGAGGAGTTGTCAACAAACCCAGGTGGGATATTGTTGGGAAAAAATCCCCCAAGACAGCATTGCAGTATTTTTGAGGAGATTGTGTTTGTTGAAAAAGCGAGCCTCGATGTTTTGTTTGCTGAAAAAGGTGGAATCATTTGTGATTTTTTGAGTTCATGATATGTTGTTGAAAATAAATGATTCAAAGAATAACCATGAAAAATGAATGGATGATCAAGAGGTGGTACAAAAAGAGAAAATACAAGGTGGAACAGTTTTCCAGTGTTTTCCAATTTTTTAGGCCTGAAAATTAGAAAATAGAAAAATGTGTTTTTGTAAAAGGAAGGTGCGCAAAATAGAGGAGTGATTTTTTTCCTCAAGATATTTTTTAGGATCAGTAGCTCAAAATTTAGAGAAAAGGCATGAGTTTCATGAAATATTGGATCAGTGTGCGAAATAAAGTGTTGTACAGAAGATGTGTTTTTCGCGCTCAAAGAAAATTTCGTGCTTAAGGAGGTTTTTTCACGTAGGTTAAATTTTTCCTATGAATATGAAGTGACCCAATCATTTAATGTATCACAAGACTTAGATAAAATCCAAGCATTGATGCGTGTAAAAAATATGCGAAGGGAGTTGCGTGAAAAAAATTGGTGTTGAGTGTAAAAATTGATGTTGTGTATAAAATTTAACGTTTAACGTAAAATGAAGGATGCATGGAATTGTTAGGGTTGCATGAAATGTGGAGTTGGGATTTCATTCAAAAAGAGATATTTTGCGCACAAGGAAAGGGAATTATGTGCAAGGCATAGTAAGGGTTTTCCGTAAAATTTTAGGTTTCCCAATTCAATTCTGTGGTGAAGTGGTGTTCATCTGTGGATAAAAGTATAACTTCAATATAGAATCTAAATAGATTTGAGGATAATGTATTAATACAACTGAAGAGACCTATAGGTCTATAAACTGTGAGTGGATCTTTTGAAGAAGTAGTGAGCACACTTCAGTTGATAGAGCAGTGAGATTTCATATTATGAGTTGTTGTAAACTAGAAGGGACAATGAGTACACATTGAACTTTGTTAACAAAAATGTTCTTATAGTATATTTAGTACATTGGAACATCTCAAATGTATGTAGCCCAGTGAGGGTGAACCAAGTAAAAATTATTGTGTCCTATTAATGATTTAATTTCTCTTAATATTTTTCTACCGAAAAGAGAGAGAAAAGAGTTTTTCTTAACAACGAAACAAGATCCAATGGGGCATAGATTTAAATATTTCATACCTTGATTCACCCCCTATCAAGGTATTTATCCTTTTGGGACTAACAATTGGTATTATAAGGAAAGGATTAATATCAGTATTTCTATCTTAAAAGTAGGTCACCAATCATAATGGGATTTCAATTTTCAATGGTAAACAATTTCAGTTATGGGAGATTCATATGCAATAGTACTTCTGATCTTTTATAATGGATGTTTTCACGAAATCAATTAATATTATTATAGCTAATATTAATAGTGGTTCACTATCAGAAGCTGATATAAGATAATTGGATGCAGACGCTAAGGAAATCAATGCTTTAGGGGGATCCCTATCCATTGCTATCTATACGAAGGTGATGTCAAAAAAACATCACATACTATGTGGGAAAAGCTATTGGACTTATTTGAAGGAGATACAAAGGTCATAGAGGCAATGATGTAAGTATTGTGGAATATGTATGAAGATCTAAAAATGTACCTAAATGAATACATTGATTAATTCTTTGACAGGGTAAATATTGTTGTGGATGATATGCGAGGTCTTGGAAAATCATTGAAGTCATAAAAATCATGAAGCACATCCTGAGAAAACTTCCACCTCTGTTTAATCTGAAAGTTTTAGTATTGGAAGATAAAGATCCGAAAGAGTTGAAACTGGAAATTTTTTGTAGAACCTTGGTTTTATATGAAATAAGAATGATGATAAAAATGCTTTGGAAATGGGGAAATCCAAAGAGGTGGCATTCAAGGCCATGAAGATGCTCACCATTGAATATAATCAGGAAGAAGAAGAGGCATATGAGGTGATTCCATTATTTTCTTCTAATATAGACAAATTCAATGTAATTTTTAAAGGGAAACATCCACTAGAATTCTTTATATGTGTAAAGGTTGGCCATCTTGTGGCAAGGTGCCCCAAAACATTTCTAGATAACGATAATGATGAGGAAGTTGAAATCCCCATGAAGAATTCTTTAGCTTATCTAAAAGGATAGAAACAGTTCAAGAGAAATTTCTTCAAATGGAAGAATCTTAATTTACAATAATTTGACAATTCCTATGAGTCTGAGTCAGTAGAGGTTAAGGAGGTTGAAAATAGAAATGATCATGGAGAAAATGCTATGATGGATTTTGTCGGCAGTTCTCAACAAAATCAAGAATCTGACATTGATTAAGAAGAAGAATTTGAAGGAAGAATTGATATACAAGCTGAGATAGAATCTGCTATTGAAGAGATAGATGTTTGGTGATCCAAAACAAAGATAACCTACAAAGTTTTCTATGAGACAAAACTATTCATGCACCAACAAAAAGAAGATAAGTCTATGATAATATAAGAAATTGAGAAACTCAAGTCATTAGCACCAAATAACTCAGAATTAGTAAGTGAGTTTAAAATCATGGTTGAAGAGAAGAATATGGAGATTGGTGGCTTGAATAACATAGTGAATGTTCACATTAAGCATATCGAAGAGCATGAAGAGAAAGTTTTTGGTCTGCAGCAAAAAGTTACGAAACAAGAAAAACATATGATTCCCAACATGTTATTGGGAAAGTAGATTATTCAGAAGATTGAAAAGATAAAAGATGATCGTAGTAGTTAATCAGGAAAGAAGAAGAAATCAAGCTCAGATGTAAAGGCATATTTGGTTCTCGAAAGAAATAAAAATAATTCAGAGTTGATTCTACACCACAAGCACCTATTTCAAGAATGAAAAATTGATGTGGGTACATAGAAGAATCAGAAAATTCAAGGAACCCAAGGGACTACTCATTGTATATAAATGTCATGAAGTCATGCACCTCTCATCGGGTTTTATTGTTGTGGAAAGATGGGACACTCTCAAAATGTTTGTTCTATACCCAGAAGATACTGAAGGGCCCAAGAATAGAGGTGGTATACATACAGAGAACGATTATCTAGAAAATAAATCGTAGGACACTATTTTTAGAGTGTAGTATTTGGTCACATGGCTAGATGTTGTACATCAACCGTACATAGGAATGTGCCTAAGATGAATCAAAATGTTTTCAAGAAGCATATCAATGAACTAACAGGTGAGTTGAAAATTCAAAATATATTTGAAGCTTTGAAAGATGAAGATGATCCATCAAACTATGAGAAAGATAAAAAGTCTCAATCTATGCTGAGTGTGAAGAAAAAAAATATGGACCATGAAGAAGAGAGTTGAGAAAGCAGTGGTTTCTGAAATTTCCCTTAAAGCATTAGACTGTTCAGGTGTTTGGATCCTTGATAGTGATTTCACTTCTCACATGGTAGGAAATTAGGATTTGGTTAAATGAATAAAATATGACAATGAAGGTATTTTCGTGAATGGAAATGATGATGACTTGGAGATAATTGGATAAGGAGAGGCCAGGTTTGGGGGAAAATAAATAAGACATGCTAATGTCTTGGTTGTAGAAGGTTTTAGTCAAAATTTTCTCAGCATCCGTCAACTGCTTGACTCAGGGACTTCAATACGGTTTCCAAGAAGTCATGTTTCATCAAGGGAATAGATGGTATAGTGATCATACTAGGAAGAAGAACAAAGGGGTATCTATACCTGGTGATGGGAGAAGAATATATGTTCTTTTTATCCAGAGGGGAAGAAAAAAATTTGTGGCATAAATGACTTGGACATCTATGTCAGCTATGCCTAGAAGATTTCAAAATGTGTGAAATAGATAAGTCCTCCCTAAGCTATCACATGATCATTCTCCCACATATGATGCATTTCAATAGGGGAATCTCATCAGGAAGTCATATAATAGAAAGGAAAAGAAGTCAACAAGAATTCTCGAATTGGTGCTTGCTGATGTTTTTAGGCATATCACACCAAGATGAATTGATGGAAAAAGGTACTATATTATTTTCATTGATGACTATAGCATAATGTATTGGGTATTTTTTATTTCCCATAAGTCTTATGTGTTTAGCTGCTTTAATTAGTACTGGGGGAGTGCCGAAGGATGCTTGGAAAAAAAATTCTGAAGTTTCATACTGATAATTGTACAGAATTCATAAATAGTTAGAGAGATGAATGTGTCATGAATCAAGGGATAAGACATCAGGTTTTTTCAGTGATAAGATCCCATTATAATGGAGTGGTTGAAAGGAGAAATAGGATCTTCAGGAACATGGCCAGAATGATGCTCATTGAAAAGTACCTACTGGAGAAATTTTGGAAGGAATCAATTTTGACATCGGTCTACATTTATAATAAGGATCTATTGTGTCTGGTGGAAGGAAAGACTTCGTATGAGATATGGTATGGAAATAATCCAATACTGAAATAATGTAGAATCTTCGGAAGTGCTTCATTATGAACAAAAAAAAAGAAAATTTGAGTCATGTGGAGATGAGGGAATATTCCATGGATACTCAGGAAAAATAAATGCATACAAATGCTTCAAAAAAAGGATAGAAAAATTAGTTGAGAGAAATTGTGTCATTGTCATAGAAAATGAAGAAAATACTAAACAAAATAGTGAATAGTTTCATGATAAAATTGATGAAGGGGAAAGAAACATAGGGGGGCCAGTAGATTTAGATACTGATTGAGAAGAAGATACGAATGATGAGCAAGATTTGGGATGAAATTGAAAGGAAACATATCATTACCGATGAGACAATGACTATTCATACAAGAAGAATGGAATTATTGTAGTAGACGTACATATTATCTCTAGTAGAGGCTGAATGATCTAATGATGCAACTGAAGATGAAAACTGGGTTCAGGTGATGAATGAAGAACCATACTAGATTGGGAAGAATCAGACATGGTAGATTGTTTCGAGGGTAACAGATTATAATGTCAGTGGTTCTAAATGGTTCTATCATAACAAGATGAATGAATATGGAACAATGATTCGAAACAAAGCATGAATAGTGTGAAAATGATACTTCTAGATACAGGGAATTGATGTTCATGACACATTTGGATGGGTGCAAGGCTAGAGACAATCAGATTACTTCTTTCCATTACTATCCACAAAAGTTCAAAGTGTTCAAGATGGATGTAAAATATGCATTTTTGAATGTGGTTCTGGAAGAATAATTTTATATTGTGAATACATATGGTTTTCTCATTCATGAAGATGATAACAATGTATTCTAGTTGAAGAATGTTCTATACGGGTTGAAACAAGCACAAAGAGCATGGTACTCACTACTTGATCAGTAATTGACGTAGATTGGCTTTCAACATTGTAGAATTTATTATAATCTCTATTTTAACAATCAAAGCAATCAAAGGATGATGGTTCTAGTTTATGTCAATGAAATAATATTTGGAGGATGAGATGACGCACAATGGAGATAGTTTTCTGAATTCATGACAAGTGAGTTCAAAATGTCAATGATTGGAAAGATGATGTTTTTCCTTACTTTACAAGTGACACAATGAAGGAATGGAACTTTGAATTATAAATATGATTATGCCAAGGAGGTTCTAAGAAGATTTGGAATGGAAAATTCCAAGTAGATGAAGACTCCAGTAGCTAACCTAATGAAATTATCAAAATATGATGAGGGTAAGGTAGTTAGTAATAGAATATAGGAAGGTTATTGAAAGTTTATTGTACTTGACATCGACAAGACCTGATATTGTTTTCACAACATTCCAATCAGCAAAATATCGATTCAATCCCAAGGAAATCCATATTCTTCTAGTTAAAATAATACTTCTATATATTAAGGGAACAATATATTTTGGTTTAATTTATAATGATAAATATTAGTTAGATCTTTTGGGATATACAGATACAGATTTGGCCAAATCAGTAGATGGAATGAAATCTATGTCAGGAGGTGCTTTATATCTTGGTGGATTGTTTATTTCATGGATAACGATGAAGAATTATTTCATTTCATTGAGCACCATATAAGCTGATTATATTTTCTCCACTCAAGCATATACACAGTTTTTATGGATAAAGCAGCAGCTTGATGATATGGGAGTTGAAGTGAAGTCTTCGATCAGAATCTATTATGATAACTCATGTACTATAAATCATATAAAGAATCTCTTCCATGACTCTAGGACATAGAACATTGAGATAAAGTATCATTTTATCAAGGAGAATATTGAGCGTGGAATCATGATGTTGGATTATGTGCCTATTGAACTAATGGTTGAACATTCTGACAATGGCATTACCAAAGGACAATTTTGATAGGCATCGACTGGCTATTTGAGTTTGTTCAACTCCCCCCACTTGAAAAAGTGTGAATGTGGGGCCCCTCTCTCAATGAGGTATGATTTTTTTCCCTAATTTTTTGATATGTGTTTCTACAGTGTTACAAACCGCAAAGGATTAAATTTTGGGTTTGTTTATGAAGGGGAAGAAAACAGTGTTTGTTCAAGGGGAAAAATGTGGATATTTTAGAAATCATGAAAGATAGTGGGAGAATATGACAGGTGGATCTGTGAGATGGGGGGAGTTGAAATTTGAAGAAGAGTAGAAGTTGTAAGCTGTTAGGGGTGTATTAAATCTGATGAGGCTAGAAGTGATCTATCGAAGAATAGATATCACGATAGTTGAGGATCAGGATAAAAGCATAATATTGAAATTGGAGTGGTGTTAGAAGGTTTCTAGTGATATGTAATTGTTATCAGTTCGGTATCAACAATTGGTGTTATAAATGAAGTGACTCATTAATTAACTTTTCACTTACTCTTGTTTCTCACACTGAGCATTACTCATGTGGGCTAAGAGTATGTGTTGAGTGAATCCTTGATCTATATGAAAATTGAAAGAGGAAAATGGTGGCTATAACATTAAAATGGTATCATATTATGGAATAGTTGTCAACCAACCGAAAGGGATATATTGTTTGAGAAAAATCCCCCAAGATAACATTGAAGTATTCTTGTGGTGATTGTGTTTGTTGAAAAAGGGAGCCTCGATGTTTTTTTTGACAAAGGGGGAATCCATGGTGGTTTATTAGGTTCAAGAGATGTTGTTGAAAATTCATTATTGGAAGAAGAACCTCGGCAATGGAATGAATAATATGGAGGCGGTACAAAAAGTGTAGATATAGGGTGGAACTGTTTTTCAGTGTTTGCCAATTTTTTGGGCTTGAAAATAGGAAAATGGTGAAATGTGTTTTAGGAAAAGGAAGGTGTGTGAAATATTTGAATAGAGTTTTTCACTCAAGAGGTGTTTCAAGATCAAAATCTCAAAAATTGGGAAAAGGCATGAGGTGAATGAATTATTGGAGTAGTGCATGAAATAGGGTGTTGCGTGGAAGATATTTTTTTTCACATGAAGGGAATTACGTTCTCACAGAGGGTTTTTCCCAAAATGTTGATTTTGTCTAAAAATATAATGTTTCCCACTTATTATAAGTAGCTTAAGATATAGATAAGATTTGATATTTGATGGGTATAAAAAATACGCAATGGGGGTTACGCGAAAAAAATTGGGGTTGTGCAAAAAAATTTATGTTGCACATAAAATTTAACATTGCGTGTAAAATGAAGAGATATTTTGTGCACAAGAAAAGTTAATTATGAGAATGGAGAAGTAAGGGTTTAATGTAAAATTTTAGTTTTCCGAGATCAATTTTGTGGTAAGCCAGTGTTCATATGTGAATGGAAGTAGAACTTTAATAAATAATCTACATACAGTTGAGGATGAAGGTATTCATTCAATGAAAGATACTTACAGGTCTATAATATGTGAGTGGGTCTTATGAAGAAGAAGTGAGCACACTTTAGTTGAGAGAGCATTAAGATTTCAAATTGTGAATGGTTGTAAACCAGAAGGGAAAATGATTCCACTTTGAACGTTGTTATCAATAATGCTGTTATAGTTGATTTGGCACATCAGCATACCGCCAAGGAATGCTCCTTAGACGTAGCCTAGTGAGGGTGAACCAAGTAAAAATTTCTATGTCATATTCATGATTTAATTTCAACTTATATTTTGCTATAGGAAAGAGAGAGAAAATAGTTTTTCTTAAAATCAAAACAAGATCCAAAGGGGAAGAGACTTAAATCCTTCATACCCTGATTCACTGTAACACCCCAAAATTTTATGAAAAATATTCTTTTTAATTTTATTAATGTCTTGTGTTGTACGCTACACCAAAAGGAGCTCGCACAACACACATCCTTGACTTGCCTTGCATTACACGCAATCGCAACCTTCCTCGATAGCGTGTGTAGTACGCAATAACGAGTTTCACTAAACAACAATATGCTATTAAAATATTATTAAAACAAGCCGTCATGAATAGTAATAACCACTTTTTGAAATTTTGTAAATTTTATTTTTCAAAATGGAATTCATTTTTTGATTCTTAATATAGAAATTAGCTTAGGGTGAAATTTTGGTGATTTTCGGATAACTTTCATATTTTGATAAATAGTGAAAATTACTAAATTTTAATTAAAAACAACTTTTTCAATCGAAATAATTAATAGTGATAAATTATTAGTTTGAGTGGTTTGAAAGTATTTTTAGAATATATTTTTACAATTTAATACAATGTTGTTCATTGGATGTAATTTCACATTTAAATCAGACATAAACAAGTGTCAATCTTTTGATAGTTATTATCTCTTAAGAACATGCTATTTGTTTTGACGATGGGAATTAATTTATAAATTAATTAATACAACTGATATGTTTTGAATTTGGTAAAATATAAATCATTTATGAGTTCATAATATCAAATATAGCTTAGGCCTAATTTTTGTTATTTTTCTGAAAACTTTCAATTTTTGATGAATAGTGAAACCACTAAGTGGTAGGTTAAAAACTGAATTTTGCATAAAACTTAATTTTACTGCTTCTGTGAATTGAATTTCGAAAATCCGAGAGACACGGTTAATAACAAGGAATAAAATGTGGTTTAATGAGATGAAAATAATTTTTGGTGAATAGTAACTTTTTACTTTTTTTTACCACGGTTAAAAGTAAATAGGGTAATTAAGGGTAAAGATGATATTATTATTACCCTAACACATGTCCTAATTCTATTGGATAAGTGTAATTCGACTGAAAACAACCTTATGAATATAATATGACCATTTAGGTCCACTTGGATTAGATTATGACATTTAATATTATTTTATTTAATGAATAGTTAAAATAGTTAAAATCAAAGTTTAATAAATAAAAAATTTTTAATATGGGGTTATACAGAAGATAAATTAGACTATAAATATTAATTAGAAAGATAAGAGGATTTCCTACATAATGATATTTTATTTATAATTTTTAGACATTAAATAAATTAATTTATTTATGACACAACGATGATGCAGTAATTACCCTTTTAAGGAAATGTTAACATAATTGAAATTATAAATGCTCAAATAAATGTAATATGAGACTTTTTATGAATTCCACTAATTTTCTAGGTTACTATGATATATTAGTGTTGATTAAATCAACTTGGTTCGAAGATATAATTCTGTTATAACTTTCACAAAAATCATATATCAAATAGTGTCAAAATTGACACAAAATAGTTTTTAAATCAAATATTATATTATTAATTTTTATTTTATTCCTAAAAATCTAAGGTTCGGCCAAATGACTTAGATAAGGATATATATATTAATAATAAACAACTTGGGGTTCTTTTGGCATGTTATAGTATGTGTATTAACCATATAGTGTATGAAAACAAAAAGTCACGGTAAAAGTTAAATTATTTAACTTAGAGTTAAATCTAATTGATAAGGTTAAAATAACAGCCTAAACTTGTCTAAATCCTATTGGTTGATAGGATTTTGACCCATACCCACTTTACCTTCGAAATAAGACCCTTTGGAACCATTATAAACCGATTTTGACTTTAATATGAAATAATATTTGGAGATATTCCTAAGGTGCCCCTCTCCTCCCTTATAAAAGGGCACCTCCTCCCCCTCCTCCTCACACCAATTTGAGCACTCAAGCTCGGCCAACCCCTGACTTTTTCTCCTCTCCACTTCCCTAGAATAATCCTAGAGTTCCTGGTCTTCTTCAAAGACCACTCATAGTTCCCTAAGTGGAGGATTCAAAGAGGCGTTTCAAAGAAGAGGTAATATCCATTACCGATCTTTTCAATTTCTTTCTTCTTAAACTTCTTCTTCTTTAGTTGTTTCATGATAAAGTAATAACATCAGTATTAATTACATACTGATATGTTATTATAAATATGAAACAACCCTAATTCACCCTCTATCCATCCTACGGAAAAATGAAATCACCGCACGTGCGTACGTACGGAATACCGTCTCCACGCCGTGGTGTAATCTATTTTCCACCACCACCTTACATGGATGGGTATAATGGTGTAAAGAATAACTATACATAGTTATTATAACATCATATTGATTCTGATATATTGTATCATCCACTCCAATTCAATTCAATAATTATGGAAATGATATCATCACTCGTGCGTACGTACGGACTACCGTCTCCACGACGCGATGAGATTCATTCTCCATGTTAACCATTTAAGAATGATTATAAAGTACATATAAGAAATAATAATGAAATATATGACATTATAAAGCTACTAGATTTATGTGTATATATATGTATGTCATCTACTTAATTCCACTCAATAACGAAAAGAAAACAGCGTTCATGCGTACGTACGGCCTACCGTCTCCATGAACGGTGTATTTCTTTCCATTTATCGATCCATTATATATATGTATATTCTGAATATATATTATATATAAATAATGTTTTATATTCTATAATTAATTAATAGTGATCTAAGTAATCATATGATTAATTACAAGTTAAAACACGAACGATAAATGAGATGATTTTACCCAAAACGCTACTTTAACATGAATTTACAAAAGAACGGGTAATATAAAGTCATAAGTGAACCATATATGATATCATAACAATGAATATGATTCTGTAATAAGTCAATGACATTATTTAAATCATTATACAGGAGGTTCGGACACTTACGAAGCAAATCGGACCTATGGTAAGGGAAATATCACAATCTCATTTTTATCCGAGATTGTTTATACTTTGGTATTTACTGGGGTGTATTTTATCATCCACATCCATGTTTCCCCAATATGTAATATTTATATCCTTCTACAATAGTTTATATCAAATTTTACCCTTTGGTGAGATTTTAGTAAAAGATATGAAAGGAATCTTTTGGCGTTTTTCCTACGAGGTACTTTTTGACTTTTCCGACAAAAGTACGAGAAGAATGTTTTTTTAACTTATACGACATGAATGGATTTTTAAAACATTATTTCCAAGAATCTTCCTTTACAAGTTTTCATGTTTATTTTTAATCAACTTATTTTAGTTTAGAATTGTACGACATGTTAAGAAAGGAAAAGTGTTTTTGAAGCAGAAATGATATTTTCCTCAAGAATGGAGTTCAAATGTTTTATCAAAATTATTTTCCATCTAAGATAGTAAAGGGTTCTGTTTCTATCCCTATTATTACATTGATTTCATTACATTGTGTTGGAATTATATTTTTATGAATCCCTTTATCTTATATGAATTGTTATATGATGTCACAATGTTTAAGATTCCCATTTTTGTTACATTGGTTCTGCTATGATGTATGGTTTATGATTTTGTGGCACACATAAGAATGGTATCATTATGAGATGGGTGGGACCTATATCTACCTCCAATGCATTGGGTAAAGATTTTATATCTCATGAGATAGGCATGGCTGGAATGGTAGGTTATACCGGTTCAGTGAAACAGGACTGAAACGAGGGTGACTCGGTTCAGAAAGGGATTTTGTCCACTAAGGTAGTCTTGGAAATGAATCTTGACTAATAAGAAATGATTCTCTATGATTATGTGTGTATGCCACAAAGTTTCATGTTTTACGTTATGATTATTGTGATTACATTTCACTTCCATCATTTATTCCATGTTATGAAATTATGATCTCTTTTGCAGGTTAAGATTTCCAAGATGTTATGTTTTTATGAATATGATGTGATTGATATTTCTTTTGTTTACCCTTACTGAGCATTTGAGCTCACCCTTTTATGTTTTCTTTTCCCCAGGATATAAGTAAAAGTTTTAGGTATAAAAAAAGGAAGATCTTTATGGGAGATATTGAAGATCTTTCACTAGGATTAGAAGATTATATTCCGAGTTTCCAAAGACACTAAAATATTACAATCCTTATGTGTGTGTTTTTGTTATGTACTAAGTGTTCCGAAAATGTAATGTAATGTCAATGTACGTCAAGATACGGGTCTCTATAGTTGGTATTAGAGGAAATGTTTAGTCAACCTTTGGAAACTAGGATGCGAAAACATTAGTGAGATCCCTAGAGATATTTCTAAGGTATGTCTAGGGATGTCCCTAAGGTTAAGTGTACGTATAGGTTATAGTACTAGAATTACACTAACGATCATAGAATTAAACCAAAGATGTTAGATATTGAAGGTACTCCCCCTTTATTATGTTGTTTTCCCTAGCATGATTTTTGCCTCTCACACTATTCTTTTTGGGTTTTAGACGATGGCTGGAACCCGAAGGAACCGTGTTGATCAATGCAATGGACAATTCAATGATTGTCCTCCTGAACAAACAAATGTTACGGGAGATGGAGTGAAAAATCTTATTGCTATACTTACACAATCTATGAATCATTCTGGACTTCCAAATGAGCAGAGAAGGGAACAATATTCTATTGAGTCCTTCATGAGGCAACGTCCACCTTATTTCAGTGGGACATCCGATCCACTTGTTGCTGAACAATGGATCAGTACTACTGAAAAGATATTTTCAGTTCTTCAATGTTCTGAACATGATAAAGTCATCTTAGCAGTGTATCATTTGGAAGGTGAAGCTGATCAATGGTGGAATCTTATCAAGAATACGAGGCAAAGAGATGAAATTGAGTCAATGGAATGGGACGAGTTCAAGAACATATTTTTCAATAAGTACTTTCCTCGTATTCTTCGAACAAAGATGGAGAAGGAGTTTCTTGAACTAAAGCAAAAGGATGATGAATCTGTAGGTATATACGAAGAGAATTTTACAAGGCTTGCAAGGTATGCATATGGATTTATCATCCAACCTGAAAGTAATGTTGATCGATTTTTCAGTGGCTTAAAACCAAGTCTTCGAAGGGCATTAGCTATAAGAGACTTCAGTAGCTATGAAGAAATTGTGCATTGTGCTATCAAGGTAGAAATGGAAGTTGTTGTTACATATCCATCTCATGGTTTTGACAAGAAACGAATGATGGAGTTCAAGGAGAAATCTCAGAATAATGGTGAAAAGAAGATGAATGTTTCCTTATGCACAAAGTGTGGAAAGAAGTATGGTGGAGATTGTCTTAAAGGGACTAGAAAATGTTTTATGTGTGGAAAAGAAGGTCATCGAGCAGCTGAGTGTCGAATTAATGGAAAAAGGGATTCTAATGATGTGAATAAAGAAAACACTGTAGAGAACGCACCACCAACACTTCAATGCTTCAAGTGCAAGGAAATGGGGAATTATGATAATAAATGCCCTAATCCAAGGGTTAGTGATGATCAACATGAGCAACCACTGAAGGCAAAGGACAAAGGGAAGTCACATGCGATCACTATTGGCAATGTTGAATATGACAACGATGTGGTGGAATGATTAAGTGTTTATGTATGGGATTCCAAAATAATGTTGTATCATGGAGCATTGGAATATTTATGTATTGGTCTAATGTGGTATTAAAAGGGATTGAGATATTATGCGCATAATTAAGGGAAAACGAGAAAATGAAATGTTTAACAGTATTCATGAGCTCATGATTGATATAAGGACTAAGTGATATCATGGTTCGAGTATATAGAATTTTGAGGATTTCGGTATGTGGAAGGTGTTAAATTTTAACTGCATTCATGTTTTCCCTAAGGTTCAATGAGTATTCAAGAGAATACATGATTAAGGACTTTGAATGTTTGGAATGTGACCAAAAAAACATATCTTATGATATATGGGGATCAATGATGGTATTAAATCTCTGGTAATCATTTTCATTATGTTATGAGAGTGGACTGTAGTATTATGGATAAGCCTAAAGATTGGAATGGATTATGTTGGACATAAGTTAGTATTGTTTAAGGATAGAAGTTTTTTTGATATTATTGATGGGATGTTATAGTAATATAGTTTTAGAAAAAGGACAACCTGCAGGACGGGCGACAGCCCATCGCGTCGGACAAGGCTGTGGGAATCGAACCCACAATCGAAGTGCGACTGGCCTTTATCGCCTACCACTGGCCTACAAGAAGTCCCTGGTTAGTGGAAAATAGTTTTATTTTATTAAGCGGTATGATATATGAAGTATAAGTTCTTTTTTGGAACCATATATGATTAACCATAAGATGGACTTATAACTTTTCCTAACCTTTTGTTTGAAAGATATGGAATGACCCGTCATTCTATCACATGATCTGCTAACACTTCACAAATAACAAATTCAACTTCATTTATTTAAGAGATGAAGTGGAAATTGTTTAAGGCACGAACAACAGTGATATTGTACCAAAATAATGTAAGTATTTATTCAAATTCAAACTCTTCAACTTTAGGGAAACGACCTTGAAAACCAAAAAAATGTTGTCCTAGTGCTCTTATATCTGATTAATCAGATGGTACCTTAGATCATCACAAATTTATGGATTTGTGATTGTTGGCTTTTCAATAGCCATGTTCTCTACCACTCTCCATCAGAACATGATGGTTAGATTTTTCTTCCATATCCATATTTTCACCTATGTGGAAACCCAGTGATTAGTTTATTTGGGTAACCGTTACGTTTCATACTTTTGTTTTTAAAGATTTGTTTTGGTATTCCTTTTTAAAATGTGGGTTTCTATTAAAGAAACTTTCAAGTATTAAACCATTTATAACCCGGACGAATTTTGAGGGCGAAATTCATTTTAAGGGGGGTAGAATGTTACACCCCGAAATTTTATGAAAAATATTCTTTTTAATATTATTAATGTACAGTGTTGTACGCTACACCAAAAGGAGCTTGAACAACACACATCCTTGACTTGCCTTGCATTACATGCAATCGCAACCTTCCTCGATAGCGTGTGTAGTACGCAATAACGAGTTTCACTAAACAACAATATGCTATTAAAATATTATTAAAACTAGCCGTTATGAATAGTAATAACCACGTTTTGAAATTTTGTAAATTTTATTTTCCAAAATGGAATTCATTTTTGGATTCGTAATATCGAAATTATCTAAGGGTGAAATTTTGGTGATTTTCAGATAACTTTCATATTTTGATGAATAGTGAAAATTACTAAATTTTAATTAAAAACAACTTTTTCAATCGAAATAATTAATAGTGATAAATTATTATTTTGAGTGGTTTGAAAGTATATTTAGAATATATTTTTACAATTTAATGCAATTTTGGTCATTGGATGTAATTTCACATTTAAACCAGACATAAACAAGTGTCAATCTTTTGATAATTATTATCTCTTAAGAACACGCTATTTGTTTTGACGACGAGAATTAATTTTTAAATTAATTAATACAACTGATATGTTTTGAATTTGGTAAAATAGAAATCATTTATGAGTTCATAATATCAAATATAGCTTAGGCCTAATTTTTGGTATTTTTCTGAAAACTTTCAATTTTTGATGAATAGTGAAACCACTAAGTGGTCGGTTAAAAACTGAATTTTGCATAAAACTTAATTTTACCACTTCTGTGAATGGAATTTCGAAAATCCGAGAGACACGGTTAATATCAAGGACTAAAATGAGGTTCAATGAGATGCAAATAATTTTTGGTGAATAGTAACTTTTTACTTTTTTTTACCACTGTTAAAAGTAAATAGGGTAATTAAGGGTAAAGATGATATTATTATTACCCTAACACATGTCCTAATTCTATTGGATAAGTTTAATTCGACCAAAAACAACCTTATGAATATAATATGACCATTTAGGTCCACTTGAATTAGATTATGACATTTAATATTATTTTATTTAATGAATAGTTAAAATAGTTAAAATCAAAGTTTAATAGATAAAACATTTTTAATATGGGGTTATACAGAAGCTAAATTCGACTATAAATATTCATTAGAAAGCTAAAATGATTTCCTACATAATTATATTTTATTTATAATTTTTAGACATTAAATATATTAATTTATTTATGACACAACGATGATGCAGTAATTACCCTTTTAAGGAAATGTTAACATAATTGATGTTATAAATGCTCAAATAAATGTAATATGAGACTTTTTATGAATTCCACTAATTTTCTAGGTTACTATGATATATTAGTGTTGATTTAATCAACTTGGTTCGAACATATAATTCTGTTATGACTTTCACAAAAATCATATATCAAATAGTGTCAAAATTGACACAAAATAGTTTTTAAATTAAATATTATATTATTAATTGTTATTTTATTCCTAGAAATCTAAGGTTCGGCCAAATGACTTGGATAAGGATATATATATTAATAATAAACAACTTGGGGTTCGTTTGGCATGTTATAGTAAGTTTATTAACCAAATAGTGTAAGAAAACAAAAAGTCACGGAAAAAGTTAAATTATTTAACTTAGAGTTAAATCTAATTGATAAGGTTAAAATAATAGCCTAAACATGTCTAAATCTTATTGGTTGATATAATTTTGACCCATCTTCACTTTAACTTCGAAATAAGACCCTTTGGAACCATTATAAACCGATTTTGACTTTAATATAAAATAATATATTGAGATATTCCTAAGGTGCCCCTCTCCTCCCTTATAAAAGGGCACCTCCTCCCCCTCCTCCTCACACCAATTTGAGCACTCAAGCTCGGAAAACCCCTGACATGTTCTACTTTCCACTTACCTAGAATAATTCTAGAGGTCCTGGTCTTCTTCAAAGACCAATCTTAGTTCCCTAAGTGGAGGATTCAAAGAGGCGTTTCAAAGAAGAGGTAATATCCATTACCGATCTTTTCAATTTCTTTCTTCTTCAACTTCTTCTTCTTTAGTGGTTTCATGATAAAGTAATAACATCAGTATTAATTACATAATGATATGTTATTATTAATATGAAACAACCCTAATTCACCTTCTATCCATCCTACGGAAAAATGAAATCACCGCGCGTGCGTACGTACGGAATACCGTCTCCACGCCGTGGTGTAATCTATTTTCCACCACCACCTTACATGGATGGGTATAATGGTGTAAAGAATAACTATACATAGTTATTATAACATCATATTGATTCTGATATATTGTATCATCCACTCCAATTCAATTCAATAACTATGGAAATGATATCATCACTCGTGCATACGTACGGACTACCGTCTCCACGACGCGATAAGATTCATTCTCCATGTTAACCATTTAAGAATGATTATAAAGTATATATAAGAAATAATAATGAAATATATGACATTATAATGCTACTGGATTTATGTGTATATATATGTATGTCATCTACTTAATTCCACTCAATAACAAAAAGAAAACAACGTTCATGCGTACGTACGGCCTACCGTCTCCATGAACGGTGTATTTCTTTTCATTTATCGATCCATTATATATATGTATATTCTGAATATATATTATATATAAATCATGTTTTATATTATATAATTAATTAATAATGATCTATGTAATCATATGAATAATTACAAGTTAAAACACGAACGGCAAATGAGACGATTTTACCCAAAACGCTACTTTAACATGAATTTACAAAAGAACGGGTAATATAAAGTCATAAGTGAACCATATATGATATCATAACAATGAATATGATTCTGTAATAAGTCAATGATATTATTTAAATCATTATACAGGAGGTTTGGACACTTACGAAGAAAATCGGACCTAAGGTAAGGGAAATATCACAATCTCATTTTTATCCAAAATTGTTTGTACTATGGTATTTACTGGGGTGTATTTTATCATCCACATCCATGTTTCCCCAATATGTAATATTTATATCCTTATACAATAGTTTATATCAAATTTTACACTTCGGTGAGATTTTAGTAAAAGATATGAAAGGAATCTTTTGGCATTTTTCGTATGAGGTACTTTTTGACTTTTCCGACAAAAGTACGAGAAGAATGTTTTTTTAACTTATACGGAAAGAATGGATTTTTAAAACATTATTTCTAAGAATCTTCCTTTACAAGTTTTCATGTTTATTTTTAATCAACTTTTTTAGTTTAGAATTGTATGACATGTTAAGAATGGAAAAGTGTTTTTGAAGTAGAAATGATATTTTCCTCAAGAATGGAGTTCAAATGTTTTATCAAAATTATTTTCCATCTAAGATAATAAAGGGTTCTGTTTCTATCCCTATTATTACATTGATTTGATTACTTTGTGATGGAATTATATTTTAATTAACCCCTTTATCTTATATGAATTGTTATATGATGTCACAATGTTTAAGATTCCCATTTTTCTTACATGGGTTATGCTATGATGTATGGTTTATGATTTTGTGGCACACATAAGAATGGTATCATTATGAGATGGGTGGGACCTATATCTCCCTCCAATGCATTGGGTAAAGATTTTATATCTCATGAGATAGACATGGCTGGAATGGTAGGTTATACCGGTTCAGTGAAACATGACTGAAACGAGGGCGACTCAGTTCAGAAAGGGATTTTGTCCACTAAGATAGTCTTGGCAATGAGTCTTGACTAACAAGAAATGATTCTATATGATTATGTGTGTATGCCACAAAGTTTCATGTTTTAAGTTATGATTATTGTGATTACATTTCACTGCCATGATTTATTCCATGTTATGAAATTATGATCTCTTTTGCAGGTTAAGATTTCCAAAATGTTATGTTTTTATGAATATGATGTGATTGATATTTCTTTTGTTTACCCTTACTGAGCATTTGAGCTCACCCTTTTATGTTTTCTTTTCCCCAGGATATAAAAAAAGGTTTTAGGTATAAAAAAGGAAGATCTTTATGGGAGATATTGAAGATCTTTCACCAGGATTAGAAGATTATATTCCGAGTTTCCAAAGACACTAAACTATTACGATCCTTATGTGTGTTTTTTTTGTTATGTAAAAAGTATTCCGCAAATGTAATGTAATGTCAATGTACGTCAAGATACGGGTCTCTACATTATCCCACCCTTTTAGGGTATTTAGACTTATTATAATAACAAGATCTATATAAAGAAATCCAATTCATGAATAGTATTTCATCAAATTCCATTAAATAGAGTATCACAAGTTTCCATGGGAAGGTCATCAGACAAATTCTAACAGGTTAGGATGTATATAATCAAGATAAAATAATTAACCCATTTTTGTTTTAATGACAACAAAATTTTAATTCTTTTTAGTGGTGATTAAATTTTCATACTAAAAATGAGTGATTTGAATGATTCTGTATTACCATAAAAAAAGTATATTTAATATTCATGTATGAATAACTCACATAAATTTCACCACTTTGTTTTTAGGATCCACCTTAACATTTATGATTGAATAAGATTACCCTTTCTACCTTGGAGGTTGTTGGTTGTCTTTAAAAACCCATGGAATAGATCCTTGTATTGAAGAGTTCCTTTTTTCATTGTAGTTTTAGTGATGAGAAATTTATTGAGGTTTTACAGTAGTATTCCATTCATCCATCACAATAGTGGGTTTCTCAGGATAGAAATTGCTAGCCAGGTTCTTTCCTACCCACACTTAAAGTATTACCTAACCCCATTTAGGCAATTTATATGTTTCTTCTTTCTGATCCATTGAAAAGTGATATGTTGAAATTTCTTTCAATTTTATGTTTCTCCATCACACTAATAAAATTTTACATCACATTGCACTTTCTATCTTAGTGACAACATTGAGATTCCTTGATCAAAATTTTGACTTAGAGGGAATATCAAACAATTCAATCATATATATCAAAGTCTCAGATCACCATGTATTTTTTTAGAATAGTTTTGATCCCACTAAAGAAGAGGTAAAACTTGTATTTAGGGGTAATGAAAAATTATAAGGCACATCCTGAATGTATTATGATGTTTTCCAAGTACACCCTGAGAGATTCATGATCATTTCTCTTTAGGGAAAGTAAATCTCTTTTGATTTTAATTCTGTGATTTCACATAAAATATTTTTCAAAATACATTTTCTAGAATTCCTTCCACCCCATCACATCGATCCCATACATAGGATTCATATTCTTGATCAACTTCCATGACTGATCATCTTCTTTATCTATATGGTAAATAATTAATATAAAATTTTCTTGATATGAAAATTGAAGGATAAAGAAGATATTCTAAATGGAGTTGATCCATTGTTCCCTGATTAACGGATTGGATGATCCATTGAATGTCTAGGGCCTTTTTCACATAATGGGATCAATTGTGGTTTGTTCTTTCTTAGGGGTATTTGGGAACTCCTCTTGATCTAGATTTCTATTCAGAAGCATAGTTAGCTGAGAGAGTATCGTCAAAAAGTTTTCAAATACAGCTCCCATTGGGTTGGGCATCTTTTTTGGGAATTCATCACATTTCCCTTAACATTAGTTGTTTACTAGTCTCCTCAAATTTTTTAAAATTGGATATAATAAAGATAAAATAAGGGATGGATATTTTTAAACTATTGAACACATAAATTGAATCCAATGTGATTAAAGGGTCAATATATAAATGAAACGTATTTCCTTAATATATATATTTATATGCTTCAATATATGTTATCCATGACCTATTTTCTAATATATACATTTATGAGAATTTTAATTTTTCCCTCATAATGGTTTATAATAAGCTTGTGAATTTACCAAATTATATACCCTAGGAGTGTCATACTACGTGTATAACATGTAATATTGTCTTGCACTAGTTCTAGGCTGAGTCTAGCTCAATGTGTTGTTTTTTAGTTTTACCACTATATACATACATTCCAGAGCCACATCCCCTTGTAGTATTAAGAAATTGATATATTATCTTGGAATCCACATAAACTATACTCCAGAAAAATTTAGGGAATTTTTCTTATGTTTAGTCGTATCATTAATGTATGTTTTTATAGTTTCCTAATAATAATAAAAAAATTAAAATTTAATTTCATACCAACTATGAAAACCCTGCTCTTTATTACACATTAATTAATGATTTATTACATAATTTTAAACATAATATATCCCAAAATATTATGAAGTTTGGTGTATTTGTAAACTAGTTAAATTACATAATAACATAAAAAGGGGTACATCGATCTTATTGAAAACATCCTTGAAATTATCATATTATTCAATCATATATAAATCAACATGGGATAACATAGGGATATACACAAAATCGGTGAGATATACAGTCTAATAAAGGAGTAAACATGGAATTACATGAATAAAAAATTATATGTTATAAAATACGAATATAAAAGGGACAAAAAATGGGTTAGAATCATAAACATGAATAATGAGACAAGATATAACATGATATTGTAATGGTGACATGAGAAAAATGGAAAGAACATAAAACATGGCTTCATAATCATAGGTCAATAATAACTACAATAACATCATAATGGAAAATATATCATAATCCATTTGGTTTTCTCCTTAATCACTTACATTATGGATCATGAGACTAAACCATTATCCAATGAATTATAGAAATATATAATTCTTAGAGCACCCATCACATTAATTTCCTTCACATGAATAATTTTTCCCTATTGATCATACAATATGTTTACATTTATCATCATATTTTATTCGAAGATCAATTAATTTTGAATACATAGATGTAATTCCACAAAAATTTAAGTATAAGTTCATAATGGTGAACACCCTTTATATGAAATGGGTATGAGTATTCACTATATATTTGTTTGGCATGGAAAAAGTGAGGTGAAATTTTTGTATCCTAATGGGCATGTACAAATGTTTTTGGATGGGCTTAATGATAGTGAAATGAGACTTTCATCATTCATACATAAAATTTAAAGTAATGGGAATATGGAAGAACATATCCCAACATTTGGAATTGTATATAATAGTCATAATAAAATTAATATACTTATATAAAGAGGATAAGAAGAGTATCCATTACCCTGAAAGGGTGATTCTAAATTCTTGGGAGGTGCTTCTTAAGAGAATGGGTGTAACACCCCAACCCCAGAAGCATGGTGTTGGTGAATTACTTTATTACATTGGTATATTTATGAGGGAAAAAATACCAAAGGAATGAGCAGTATAGCTATTTAAAATTCCATATTAGATACATAATACCCACAATACATTAGGAAAACAAAATAAAACAGGCTACACAATACACAAGAATAAATTGCATCCATGAATGCTTATTCAATTATTTATTCTTCATAACCTAGGGAAAGAACATAACAAGAGTGAGCTAAAATGACCAGTAAGGGTATTTTAAGAGGAATAAATAATGAATCAATAAGAATAAATTATCATTTAATGAAAAATAATGATAACACTTTCAATTCAAATAACTAGATAAGGAAAAATCAATATGGACAGAAAAGAAACTGATACAAATGACATTCAATCAATGGAAGAAATGGCACATATCCATATATTTATTGATGAAAATATCATGGATGGATCATATCAAAAATATATATCTAGGAAATTCTTAATTATTTAATGTAATTTATTAGTCACATGAGGACCTATACTCTCAATATCCATCTTCTAGATAGTTTAAAACTATTCGTAGAAACCTGTTTAATTTGGAAAACATAATCATTTCATTAGAACATATCGATGCATCATGGAACTATATAATATATGGTATATACCCTTAATTGAATGTCTTAATCATTACTCATATCTAATAATAAATTTTGTTAATAGAGAACATTCTTTATCAAATATCTGTATTGAATAAAAGATATAGATTTATTAGTAATACCCCAGTTGATTAAATTCCTGTCCAAGTAAACACCAGAGGTGAAATGATATATAGTTTTGGAAATAATAATATTAATAGTATACAAATAATTATTATAAAATAAATTTATAATGAAATATCATTATAAAGATAATTGGGATTGTAAAGATTATCATTAAGGACATTCATGAGGAGAATAATCATTAAATTTTCCAAAGTGCCTCATAACAATTTGAAACATGTTAATCATAATATCTAGAATTTATGAAATTAGATTAAAATTATGAGATTATGTTTATTTATTATATAACATGACATAATGTAGTTTATACACCAAATAAATGTTAATCGGTGGATTATTAAAAAAATAACTCACAATGGAATATAAATTTAGATGAAATTCAAATACCATAATGTTATTTTTGTTGTGTGGTATTAATTCTCCTATATCCTGGTTTAAAATATATTAAAAACTTATAAAAAAACCATACCCATGTTTATAATTTCATATACTAACATCTTAAAATATTTTATCACCCTTTTGTTAACTCTCTTTCATTTTTTTAACTATTTTAGTGTTAATTTCCCAGTTTTCTCAAGTATGTTTTGACTTATTACTTGTTGTTACTATTTATTAGATAACAATTTATTTATATCTATAATTTAATCTATTAAATATTTATCTTATATATTTAGTAATTATGTGTTTATAATATTCTATAATAGTTGGTGATAATAAATGAAGTGAAATGTTCATGGAGACGGTTGGTCATATGTACTTATGAACGTTACTTTCATTTCTTTATCGTATTAAAATAAGGAAAAATAAATGAAACATATTCAAAATATAATTCTAGTATCATATATATATATTATATTTCTTACATATATTTATAAAAATCATCGTAAATAAGTTCTATGTATAGTGTGAACAAATCACATCCCTTCGAGGGGCGGTTGTCCACACTTCCTCAAATAGTGTTATTGTATTAATGAAAAATGGAAAGTATTATAGTTATGTGTTATAAAAGGATTTAATAAGTATAAATACATAAAAAATATCATATATATCATATAGAAACAAAATTTTCATTATAATTTCGTCCATGATGGGGTGTAAAAGAAAAATGAACAATAATTGTTTCTAGAGGCAGTAATTCACCATACACTGAACAGTATTTCCGTTACACATTAGATGGAAAAGTGTGTACATTTACATAAATAAATTTTCTTAAAAACACCCATTATATTTATTATATTTATTTTTTATATAATAATGTAATACAGTGATATTAGGGAGCGGTGAATAGAAATGAAGCTAGGGTGTTTGAGTGAAAACGTTACATCTTAATAAGGTAACTTCATTTTGTTAGTCTCAAAAGGATTCATGGATTTCTTTATACCCAAGGAGAGCCTTCTAAGAGGATGGTTAGGATTTGGGGAAGTGTATTGGGAAGAATTTTTCTGAACCAAAATGGTTTTCTAATTGTGAGGAAGAGGGAGAGGTGACAATATTTTATAGGAAAAGAAAGGAACTCAATTGGTATTTCTGAAAATAAGTTGAATATAACCACATTTATACGAAAATAAAGTATTCAAATATCCAAAAAAACTCAATAATTTAAATTTAATGGACGAAATATGTCCATAAAATGGGCTTTGGACTAGTGGATAGGTCATTTGGGCCCTTAAATTAATGTTTTAGTCATTTATTAAGCTTAATTTTATCTTAATATTTTTAACTAATTTTTATTACTTTCACTAATATTACATGTAAAAAAATTGGTCTTATTATATATTATAAATTATTTTGATTCAAAATATAGAATCAATTTTTTATAATTCCAATAAAAAAAATGGATGAAATTAATTTAAAATTAATCTCGTGGGTGGGACGACGATGCAGGGTTTTTCAGTAAAAACATGCAAATGAGAAGTATGTTTTTGCAGTCAATTTCAATGCGAAATTGATCACAACGACATATATTGGATTAATTTATAAAAAAATTATCTAATCAAACTTTCATACTAATTTAAAAAAAATTACCTTATAAATAATTTAGATGGAAAACAATTTTGAACTAAAATGCACTATTTTTACCAATTCATTACAAAAATGTAAATTTTTAGAAAAAAATAAAAAATTCACCCTAACATAAATTTTCTATTTATATTTCAAAAATTAAATTTATTTTCCACATATTATACAAAATTAAGGTGTTATAATCTATATTTAAAATGGGTTTACCACTAAAAGTTGGTAAAAATACGTTAAAAAGAAATATAGAAGTTTATGCATAAAATTGGGTTTCTTTTTATATTGAGCCAATAAAATATATTGGATGAATATAAAAAATATTTGATTTATTAAATAATTTGTATTACATTAAAATCACTCACTAAATTTTATTTATATATTTTATTAGGTTAAAACTCTATCACATGAAAAAAATTATAATATTTTCCTTTATTTTCCATTATTTATCCTATCCAATTCTAATTAATTTGTTACCAATGAAATAATTTTATATTTTTGTAAAACATATATTCTCATAATTTAGTTAACCCATTTGAAAACTACTAACTTAATGAAAATATATTTTATATATTATTATATTAGGTAATATTTTAATAATATACTTCCATCCAGTAAAACACTGTCTTCCTTGTAATAAATGCTATAGAAGAATTTCACACTTGTGTGTAACACACATAAATTCAGTCTTCCATGCATTAAAACATATTTAATATATAAAATATATTGAAAAAATTAAATAAATTATAAATTCTGGGGATATTATATTATCTCACGCGCTTGGTGACGTGTGTGATATACGCTATCAAAAACATTTTTCATACTCTAGAATATATGGGTATTACAATCTCCTCAAATTAATTAAATCACATCCCCTCAATTTAAACATGAACTAAAAAATATTTTGATGGAAAAAAACTATTGTTAAAATACTCACATTGTAAAATGATTTAATATCACATATTCTTTAATAATAGTGAACTAAAACTACAATGGTCGCATAACTAGGATCACTAATAGTTGAACATAAGTAGGAAATGGAAACATAGATATTGAAGTAAAAGTCCAAATATCATATTTTTATGGAGAGTGATAGAGAACATGATCAGACTTAGGTTTTCTACCACAAGATCCAAAACCATTATTGTGAATAAAAATCCTTGATATCATAAAAAATGATGATAACGGGATAACAATTTTTTTCAAAACTCTATTTGTTTATAGTTTAAGAATTCATTTACTGTATAAGAAAATATACATTTCTATAACATAATATTTCCATTTGATTATGCATTGAACTATTTATTTTAAATCTCTTAGTACATTATGAATCATAATTTGAATCAATACATTATCCTCTAAAATATTATCCAATGATCAACCATTCGATAAACCATTGACTTTACAAAAGATTACAATCCAATTCCTTGAAAGTAATGCCACTGAATTTACAAAATAAACATATCAATAACATTGAATCAGCAAGAAAGAACACTAAATTTTCCTATTCCAGACATATGAATCCTATAATCACATGAAATATGGTGATAACTCAAATCACCATAAAACCTTATTAGCAACAATAATTATTCCTTATGCATTACGTATTAATAATTTTATGGGTTACACTCGCTAACTCCAAAGGTGTTGTAAACTATAATAATGATAGTGTAAACCATTTTTACTAAATTTATTTATCAATTTGAAGGTAATCATCACTTATCAAAATCAATATTTTATTCATTATTATCTCAAAATTAGAAACATATTAAGGGTGGTATTTCCATTAATCTTGTTTTTTATAAAAATATTATATTTCTACTAATTAACTGTTTATAGTGTCATTCAGCATGTGATCTCTCAAACTTATAAAAAATGTACTTTAGTACAATCCTTATATATTCGATATATCATTTGATGAGAATAATATAGAAAAAATAATTTTACAACAAATTTCTTAGGTCCAAATATAGAAGTACATTAATAATTCCACTTCGGTTGTGTCAATAACATATTCTTGACCTTGATCTATTATCATCATTCGTGATATATTCCCTTGAAGGTTGGGACATTCATTTTTGTAGTTCCACATCTTTTGGAATTTTTAACATTGAATAGTAGTGTTTTTATTATCTCCATTGCATTTTTTTACCTAGTGACCCTTTTCTCCACACTTACAACAAACTCTCAGTACTCTAAATCATTTACCTGTATGATTCTTTCCATAGTTATCACAAGTTGGAAAATAGTTATTTCCCTTCATATTATTTAATTCATTCAGTTTTTCATGGTACTTATAATACTTCTTATTCTCTTGGTTTCCATTAAATATATATGAATTATATAATTGTTGCTTAGTCTTGATAGGATAGAAAACTATTTCATCGTATGAATAGAAATTCTGAGAGACTAGTTCCCTTTGAAGATTTTACTTATGTCCTTTTAATAAATGATTAATATTACATTTTGTGTTTCATATGAAATCCATAGCACACTATTATAACTTGTTAAAATATTTTCTATACTCAATAACACTATTTTTCTCAATTTTTTTATGAACTAAAGAACTTAATCTTCATTACAATTTGTTGATCATGAGGGAATTAATTATCAAAGAATGACTCCTTTAAATTTCTCCATTACACATTTCAACTTATTCTTCCTCCCATATATTCTAGATCGTAGATCACCACTGATCAACATCACCTTATAGATAGTAGATTTCAAGTGTAACCTTTTCCTTTTCAAATCATTCTATGGATGTAAATATCCTCTCTATAAATTGAATCCATTTAAAAAAATTGGATTAGTTTTCCCACTAAATGATGGGGAATTATACCACATAAAGAAATCCAGAAGAGGATATTCTCTCTGTGTAATAGGTTTCTCTCTTCATACAAGGTCATTTGTCATAAAATGACTACATTTCCCTAATATAAGCATAACATGATCAGTTCTAATACCAGCGTCATTAACTTTCTCAATAGGGAAACCTCAACATCAGCCATGAGTATTGACACCATTCTTCATTCCATGTTCCATCTCTTAATAATGTAATATACTAGATTATATCCTAATGTAATTAAATTTGTGTAACACTAAATATTGTATAAAAGATACCAAAAATTTATTCATCATAAACCCTAGAATCTTAATCATTGATTACTTTAGGTAAATATTTACTCTAAAATCATTGATAATGGTTGGTAAATAAAATATAAACTATATTAATTATATCTCCAAAGAGTGTAAAAATAGGTGTGCAGTAAGGCCAGTTATTAGCTACCACGTTACCTTGAGTCAGGCCTGAAACACATTGACAGTTTTTTTACTCATAGGTACATCTGTGTTAGAACCACACCCACTAGCAGTATCCAGAAATTAATGTATTTATAGAAATAACCACATAATATCTACCTTCAAAAAATTCTAGGTTATTATTCTATACTCATTATAAAATTATATCTTAGGGTCATGTTCCCTAATCCATCTCTTCTAAATCTAGTTTCCAAGGACGTTCCTAATATTCTACTGATACCAACTATAATGCCCCGACCCTAGAAGCCGGGTGATGGTGCATTATTTTATTATATTGACATGTTTACAAGGAAAACAATCCTTATGCACTGATGAATTTAATAGTCTTAGAAATAGAAATTACATACATGATACCCATAATTCATTGTAAAAAAACAAAAGAAAACATGATACTTATGAAACTAGAATACATTGCATCAATGAATTCTTAATCAAATATTTATTCTTCACAATGTCGGGAAAGAATATAATAAGGATGATATCGAATTATCATTTTGTGTATGTGAAGAGGAAGAAATAATGAATCAATAGTAATAAATTTACCAAGAAAAGAGAATAAATTAAAACACATTCCATTCAAATAATTAGATAAGGAAGATTCAATATGGGAAGGTAAGAAACTAATATACATACCCTTTAAACAATGAAAAAAATGAAATGTATCCATAGTTATGTTGAAAAAAAAAATTCAGGAATGAATAATAACTAAAATATCTAGGAATAAAAGGATTAATTATTGGTTTTCTTTTCTTAGTAACATGATGACTTATAGTATCAAGAGCCATCCTTCAGACAGTTTAAAATTACATGTAGAGACCTATTTATTGAGGACAACTAAATTATATCATGAGAACATGTCAATGAATTGAGGAGATATATAAAGTTGAGTATCCACCCATGATTTCATGTTCAAAGAATTCCCCATATCGAATAATCAATTTTATCAACAGATAATTTGGATGATCAAGTATCAGTACAGGATAAAAGATACAGATTTATCAATAATTCCCATGTTAATCGAATAACTATCATTGTAAACACTGTACATGAAATGATATATGTCTTATGAAATAATAATATACATCCAATAAAAATATGTATATTCAAGGAAGTTTACAATGATAAATGGTTACAAAAAGAATTGTGGTTTTAATGATTGTAATTGAGGACATTCATGATGAGAATAGTCATTAAACATTCCAAAGTGTCTCATACCACATTGAAACATTTGAATCATAATATCCATAATTTATGAACATAAATGGCTCTTATTATATCATGATAATAATTATATTTATTATATAACATGATAAAAGGTATTATATACATCAAATAAATGTTAATCAGTGCATAATAACAATTAATCCTCAAAGGAATGTAAATCGAGACAAGATTCAATTACCTTAATCTTTCTTTTGTTTTATATGGTCTGTATAATTCCATATAACGGTTTAAAATATGTTAATGTCTTATACTATAACCATACATTGGTTTATAATATCATATGTTAACTTATTAAAATATTTTATTACCCTTTTGTTAAAACTGTTTCATTATTTTTACTATTTTAGGTGTTAATTTCCTAGTTTTCTCATGAATGTTTTGACTTGTCACTTATTGTTAATATTTATTAGATAATTATTCCGTAATCTCCAAAATTTATGAAATGACTTAATTTTCTTATATATTCAGTAAATTTGTATTTATAATTTTCCATAATATTTGGAGATAAGAAATGAAGTGCACGGTTCATGGTGATGGGGGCCGTACATACAAATGAAATATACTTTAAATTATTTATTATTTTAAAAGAATGAAAAATAAATAAATAATAAGTATCTTATAATTCCAATATCATATATATTTTATATATGATACTCATTCTTATTGAAATCATCCTAATATGTTCCATGTATATTTTGAATGGATCACTTCGCTTCGAGGAGAAAGTAGTCCACACTTCCTTAAACAGTGATATCGTATTAACGCAAAATGGAATGTATAAAAGGAATATTTTATAAAAGGATTAAATAAGTATAAATACAAAATATATATCATATATAAATAGATTTTACACCATAATTACTACCACGATAGGACGTAAAGGAAAACTGAACAATCATCATTTTGTGAGGCAGTGGTTCTCCAAACTCAGAAACAATATGTTCATTACACATTAGATGGATGTGTGGGTAAGTGTAGGTCAAACCCATTACATAATAACAAACTAGTATATTTTTTATAATTTTTTATTGTATAATAATGGATTAAATATATTTGATGGGTTATATAATAGTAATGAAACTAGAGAGGTTGAGAGAAGATGTTACCTCTTAATAGTGCAACTTGTCTGGGTTTCTTCCTAAATGCATACATGTATAAATTTCTTCCCTAGGAGAGGCTTCTAGGAGGAATTTAGGTATTTTGGGAAGTTTATTGTGATGATATTTTTTGAACCTATGTGTTTTGAGAGATGTGATGATGTGAGAGAGTTGGTGACCTTTTATAGGGAAGGAAAATGACACACTAGGTATGTTTTAAAAGAAGTTAGGTGTACCCACGTCTGTATCTAAAATAAGTAGTAATAACCCATCTAAAATCATTATTGGAAGTTTAATTTCTGAATTACAGCCATGAAATGGGATTTGGATATGTTTCTAGGTCATTTGGGACCATAAATTAAAGCCTTAGTCCATTATTAAGCTTAATTAATCCATAATAATTGTAATTAATTCTAATTACATTCACTTATCCTTTTGATTAAAAACATTTGGTATTATTAGACAATATAAATTATGATTATGAAAAATATAAAGTGTTTTTTTCCAAATTACAATCATTTTATTGGCATAAATTAATTTAAAATTAATCTCGCAAGAGGGATGACAATGCATGTTTTTAATGTAAAAAAAAACAAATGTTTTCAAGGTTTTTATTGTCAATTTCAAAGTGAAATTGATCCCAATGACTTAAATTACTTTAATTGATAAATATATTATATAATTTGACATTAAAACATGTCTAAAACATGATTTATCCTTATAAATAAATTTGATTATAAATCAATTTTGAACTTAAAATCTGTATATTTAACTATTCATTAAAAAAATGAAATGTTTAAGAAAAATGTATAAAAATCACCCTATCCTAATTTTTGTAATTGTTTTTTAAAAATATATTTTATTTTGACATATCAATAAATTAAATTGTAAAAATTCATATTTGAAATTTTTTCTCTACTAAATGATAAAAAACACTCCTTAATAAAAAATATAGTATTTTATGCATAAAATTGTGTTTGTTTTTATGTTGAGTCTTTCAAATATATTGGATGAATATAATTTTATTTATTGAATATATAATCTACTAAACATATAAATAACTAACTAATTTTAATTAATTATATTTATTCAGGTAAAAGAGAATAAAAATAATAATATTTCACTTTATATTCAATTGGTTTTCGTATTCCTTTCAAATGAATTTGTAACTAATGAAATCATTTAATATTTTTGTAAATCATAGATCTTAATAATTTAGCAACCCTTTTCATAACTACTAATTTAATGAATATATTTTTTATATATCTTATTATATTAAATATTATTTTAATAATATCATCATCTGTTAAAACTCTATAATTCTTGTAATGCAAGCTATAGAAGAAAGATTCTCTTGCGTGTAATGCATAAAAACTCAGTGTTTCATGCATTAAAATATATTAAATATATCTAGTCTATTTTAAATACTAAATAAAATATAAATTCTCAGAATATTATATTCTCTCACGTTCTTGGTGATTCATGTGATACACACTATCAAATACACTATTCGTACACTAGAATTTTGTGGTGTTACAATGGGGGAACCTTTGGAGGACTCTAGAGATGTTAAGTAAGAGTATGTAGGTGATAAAATATTATTTAGTGATAGGAAATGGGATATTGGTTGGTTTTATAAAGGAAATAATTCTGTAAATCTTTATTATTTCTCAAACATAGGTTTTGGACTCTATATAATTAGGTATTCAAAACCAAAAACCATACCTTGGTTTTAACCTAGGTTTCTCCCATGGGCGATTGGTATTCATTATTTTGTGGGGATATGGGATGATACTGTTAAACTAATACCCTCTATGATGTGTAAGTGAGTCAGGTCCTAAAATAAATGATTTTAAAACCGTAAAATATATTATAGGGTTTAGAGGATTAATAAGGGCTTCATAAAATTAATCAAATAAAATTAAAATCACATTATTTTAAAGGGTAAACCTAGATTTGGTATTGTAAACGATTTATTTTATTTATTAAATATTTTTTGTCCATTATGATGTCATAATTCACACCGTATATTTAAACCATATTAAATTTTTACCTAAAAATTATACTACCTTAGAAAATTATGAAAAATTGAACATTAGATAACTTCTACATTATAATCCAAAAAATAAAATTAATTAAATATAAATAATTATATATATTTATATTAATTATCACCTTTAAATAAGAATCAACAGTTATTGATAAATTCTTGTTTTTTTACAATAATAGTTTTTGAACCCTTATAAAAATCACAGTTGTCTTGCAGAAAAATATTAGATAAATTATATGTAATAAATATTAATTTATAATAATATTTTAATAAATTATTATTTTTTTTTCAAAATCCCATTAATTCATCAAAATAAATTCATTATTAGAATTTTAATATTACCAAAAAAATTCAATTTGTGTTTTATTGTTTGAAAACAAAAATCATTTATATAGTAAAAATAATAAGATGAAAATATAATAAATTTTCTATAAAATTTATATATACATATTAATAGGGTCATGATACATATCCCTTTATTACACTAGTAAACTCTTAAAGGGTAAGGTGCACGAAAATGAGAATTTTATGGTGTGGTTCTATGAACATAGATTGGCCCATGATCTTGAAAAATTTATAATTTTTCTATAAATTGTTTTTCTCATGATTAAGTTATTGGATATTAGCTTGTAATTGGAAAAGGGAAAATCCCAATGAATTTATCTCCCTCATATGTTCTAATAAATGGGCTTCCTATGGTATGGTCCTACTGGTTGAGGGAATCACCTCCTTCGTGTCAATTGTATTTTTCAAAACCCTATATTTATACTAATCATGTAATCCATATTCAAATTTTATATTATTAATGGATTAGATTCTTAATGGAATTTCAAATCTTATAGGACATAATAAAACCAAGGAAGTTCATTTGTTTATAGAATAAGAAATTCAATCAACCACAGTGGTAATTTTATTTATTAAAGTTATGGATGTTATAAGACCTCCCCATGATCATACACAGACATGTGGTGATGGGTATAACATCAGAAATGGGTATCCAAGAGAGGTGTAGTGTAATGCTTGTGATAGGGAAGGTCGTATAGAGCATGATTTATGACCAGATGTGCTTACGAGTAGATGTATATAGGAGAACAACCATGCCGACCTAGCCAACACTATGATTAGGGATCTCCTGGGAAAATGCCTGGAGCACCCCCATGGAGGTATATATGATAATGGATCATGTTGAGATCCAAGAGGAAGAGATAGAGGTGTTGGAAAAATATATGACATCCTTCCACCACCTCCACCACCAGGTATCCCATTTTGGGGTTAGGGGGCTAGAAGTCAGATCTTCAGACAGCTACAGGCTATGGAGGAATGTGATCCAATATAAAATGATATGATCATAGGTATGATATGTGTTTATTATAATCCTTCTTTAATATTAGAAGTCAAAGGTGCAGATTATTATCAATACAACTAGTGTGTTAGATGGAGCTCCCAGTAAATGCATTATCCCAACAACTTCATCTTGAGTTTCCTACAGGGAAAACATCTTCTATATCTTATAACTTATTACAGTGTGAGCTATGGATTAGTGTAGAGAGGTTATTGTTGGACATTTTGGTCATTCTAATGGAACCCTATGATGTCATATTGGTATTGGATTTGTTATCTATGGCCCGAGTCGAGATTTATTGCCACCCTAGATGAGTCAGATGCCATCACACTAATGGAATGAGATTCATGTTAATGGGTAGAAGGACATAATGATTGGTAGAGTTAGTTATATGAGCAGGTGGATTGTAGCCCATTACCCATTTGTTATATAGAATAACTCTTGCTAGATAAGGATCTTTAGGTATTTGTATTCCTTTAGTCGTGGAGGATTTTATGGACATATTTCCAAATGGCATTCTAGGGCTACCACCTTAGAGGGAGATGGCGTCTTTCATTGACTTGAAACCCAAGACTTATTTTATATTTCCTTTGGCATATTGTATGGCTCCTATTGAGATTTGGGATCTATAGTTGTAGTTTTTAGACCATCAAGAGAAGGTTTTATCATTCTTGGTATGTCCCACTTGGAAAATTTAATGATTTTTATAAAATAAGTGTACGAGAGATTACAGTTTTGACTACATTATCTTAACCCAACCCATGCTATGATAAAAAAATAACCCCTTTCCATGTTTTGGTGATCTATTTTTGTCACGAACCAACCTGGGTCGACCCTAAACCGGTCACCCAAGTCGGTGTGCGGCATGGCCCGAGAGGCATTCCCAATCCTCCCGGGCTGGCGACAAGCGCCAGGGCATCAAAGAGAGTAAGAGGGAACGATTTCTCCAAAAAAAAATAGCGCATCAGAAAGAAAATAGAACAACACAAAGTAAATAAACTACACGAAAAGAAAGAACTGCCAACAAAAACAACTAACCTGACCACGACCGAAAATTCCTCTCGACTTCGAGAGGCGCTCACCAGTCCACAACCAAATCTCACCCACAATGAGAGAGATCAACTCAACCTGCAATAGAAACTAAAAACAGGAAAACACTATAGGCGTGAGTATTAAAATTCAGTAGGTAGCCCCGATAAATTCTATTCCCAATGAAAATACCATTAAATAAATAGTTTATCAATTCTATGTTTGTACTAAATTATATAAAATATTGGTTTCCACACACAATTTAATTTCTAAAACAAGTAACAATCCATTGCCCTTTTTAATTTAAGAACTAGTTTAGTGTTTGGAAGAAACATATGCAATGCATTTTAAAACACTTTTTCAAACAATTTAGAAATACAAAATTTAGTTGTTAGTAACAAGGAACATCACACATAACACACATAACGCACTAAGGGAAATGGAAAACGTGGCACACATGGGTCAACAACTGAACTCGACCTCTCAATCGTCTTCCACGTACAAACAAACACTAAAATAAACATGGGTCGAACCTAAGAGATCGTGAAAAATCTAGAACATACTATGCATCTGACTCATCCTGAAGGCATGCCCTAACTCGATGACGTCATAACACCCTAACACTCGGCATAGCCCTACATGGCCTAACTGATGGACCCAATCCCCATAATAGCAATAAATCAGTATTCCCATGCTATGGGGCCACTAGACAGTGCATGGTCTAAACTAGTACAACAATCATTCTCAGAAGATTCACTCACTATGCCAGGTTCCCATGTCAACACATATAATAAAAGAGGGGTGCATCCACAATGCAAATCAATCAGTCACGATGTACAAACATCACATATAGCTCACATAATCAACGCACACCAAAGATCACCCCTGAATGGGTTTTCCAAAATAATTTTTTCTATTAAAGTGCCAAACGGGCCTTCAAAAATTTTAAAAAAAAACCTCATTTCTCGAGAAAAACCAAAACACTTCTTCAGAATAAGTAACTTATCATTAAAACTAAATGTACATTTGAAGTTCTATGAATTATGTTTAAAGGCCAAACATGCCTTATTTCAATACAGGGTGTCCGCTTGTCAAGAAAATGTTTCAAGTGTTTAGTATAAAATAAATGGCTCTATTCAGAGTAAATAATCATTTAAAGTTTAGTTATCTAATATTATTTATTA
Source organism: Viscum album (assembly GCA_963277665.1). Taxonomy (NCBI): domain Eukaryota; kingdom Viridiplantae; phylum Streptophyta; class Magnoliopsida; order Santalales; family Viscaceae; genus Viscum; species Viscum album. Next base: position 45,709,353 of record OY728143.1, on the reverse strand, counting down.
TTCATTAAAATTAATAAAAATTCAAGCAATTAATAAATTCTAAATTTAATGGTGAGTGCAGTGGGGGACCTACCTCAATTTGAAGCTCGGTTACGACGACACAACACGTCTCACACTTGCACACAAGCACACACAACTTTGTAACGATCACAATATCGCGGAAATTTCTCGCCCAAGAGCTGCAAAAAAAGTAAAATAATCTAAAATATTGAAACACTGACCAGAAATAACCCGATAATTTAACACCGCAAAAATAACTAAAAACAAACATAAACACTAATTTAAAATAATCAAAACAAAAGATAACACCTACCTAGCAGGAACCTCAGTCTACGGGAAACAACATGAAGGAGGCAAAGCCAGTGTGTGGGTGCGCTCGATCAAAGGGATTGTGCGAAAGAGGAAATGACCGGAAAAGATGCCAGTGAAGAGCGCGACATGACTGGGAGGGTGCGCGATGGCCAGACTAGAGGCGCGTTGGCCCGAAGCGCGCACGTTGCACTGGCGAGGCCAGCCAGACGATATGTGGCATGTCAAAAGATGCGCGACCAGAGGGCGTGCAGCTAGAAAGGGGTCTGGCACATGTGTGAAACCCGAAAGGAGGTTTGGTATAAGGAGTCTGCGACCGTTATAGTAAAGGAGGAAGTTGTCAGGGCGCTGCACCGCTTCTGGTTGGCTGGAGCAAGGAAGGGGATGTAAGTTACATACAGAGGAAAAAAATAAATGATCAAAATTACATGAAATGAAATCGAAGCACGTGTATTGAAAACCAGTAAGGACATATATGACTTGAACTCAAATGAGGATAAAAACATAGTTGTACCTTCGAACCTGCAGCATCAACTTGGCTTCATACATCCCAAAAAATCTGCCTCATTAAGCAGCAATTGAAGAACATAGACCAACAACGACAACAACCTTCAACCATAGCCATAACACTTCAACCATTGGAAGAACATGATGGAAAAAAAGCAGTTTTGCTCCTCTTCCTATTATATCAATACCAGATGGATAGAAAACACGGGTGTCAGCTGGGTGTCAGCTAGCGCTAAAGATTGGTTCGTGCAAAGGAGGTGTGCTAGCTTGGGGAAGAAGGGTGCGTCATCTCTACGCCAGAAGAGAGGATGGTATATGAATATGGAGGCCAAGGGTGCTGGGGCATGCTGAGCAGGGAGCAGGCCCGGGATGGCACTGTGCAGGCCGATGGCAGAGAGGAGGGTGTTAAGGCGATGTAGGGAGGGGCGCGGGTGGCAAGAGAGGTCTGGGGGCTACGCCGGGAGGCTGGGTGCCGCAACGAGGGAGGGGTTCTGGAAAGGTTGCGGCGCGGCGAGCGGAGTGTGCTGCGCGGTAGGAGGGCAGGGGAGACAGCGCTGTTCAGGGGGTGTGCCGGGCGTGCGCAGCGCGAGGCAGGCCGAGGGGGGATCCAGAGTAGTCCGGTGCAGCACTGGGAGAGAGAGAGGGGCATAGGTTTGCGTGGACGGGCTGAGCAGGGATCGATGCTATGCGGGGTGAGCAGGGAAGGAGAGGGGGTGGCGGTGCACGGGGAGAGGAAAAAAAGATGGGGGAGGCCCCTAGGGTTAGAGAGAAAGAATATTATATGTATATATATATATAAGATATATAAATATAAAAATAATCATAATTATAATAACTATATAATAATAATAATAACAATAATAATGAAAATAATTATAACCATAATAATATAAATAACATATACAATAATGAAATAATAATAATAATAATAATAATAATAATATGATGATGATAAAAATCACAATATTAAAATAAGTAATTCCATTTTAATAATAATGATAAAATTATTAACAATGATATATATTTTAAATAACGCAATAAATCAAAACTTTACCCATATTAATTTTCTGAAGTCAAGAGAAATGTGCCGATGTCTATGCGACACCGCGTGAGGTATCCAAAATGCACTCTGCCCGGGCACTCAACGTCGTCAACTCAAAACGCACTCTGCCCGAGCGCTCAACGACGTCAGCTGAAAAACACGCACTTTTTAACATGACTCAAAAGATTTTAGTCTGAAACCCAACCTGAATCCCAACAAAATTTTTAAAAGTTCAGAAAAATTATAAAATAAATAAATGATAGGTCAGGGTGTTACAATTATCCCCACCATAACACTTTCTGCCCTCAGTGTAGAGACCCGATGCTTGAAGTATATGGACATTACATTACTTTAGCGGAATACTTAGTACATTACAAAAATAGACACACAAGGATGGTAATAGTTTAGTGTCTTTGGAAACTTAGAACGTAATCTTCTAAACATGGTGAAAGATCTTCAACATCTCCCATAATGATCTTCCACTTTTTGTTTCCTAACCTAAAACCTTTCTTTTAATCATGGGGGAAAATAAAACATAAAAAGGGTGATCTGAAATGCTCAGTGAGGGTAAGAATGAATAAAATAAAACATACCATATACATTGGAACTTAAAAACATGAACATAATGTTTAAACATTAAAATCTTGAGCAACGACATAAAACATGGAAGTACATAAGGCATAGATCATAATGGAACATAAACCATGATAAAATAGCATGGGAATAAAAAATGTAATTGTGGCATCCATTAAGAACATGTAATGATTTCCATAGTAGACAGGGAATTGCTGCCAAGACCATCTTAGTGGACAAAGTAAATTTCTGAATCGAGTTCACTCCTCATTTCTGTCCTGTTTTACTGAACTGATTTAGCCTGCCGTTCCAGCCATGTCTATCTCATGAGATATAAATCTTTACCCAATTAATTGGATGGAGATATAGGTCCCACCCATCTCATAATGAAATCATTCTAACTTTTTCCACAACATAAACATAAATCATTCATCATAACCCAAAGAATTAAATGGGTATCATAAACATTATCCCATCATAACATAATCTATATAAAAAAATGAATATCATTTCATAATAAAAAAAAGTGAAACCATGTAAATCATAGATACATTACAATTCAAACATACACATGTGAAATAATGTCATCTTAGATGAAAATGGTTTTGATAAAACACTTTAAATGAATTCTTGAGGAAAATATCCTTTTTTCTTAAAAATCATTTCATTTTGACAAAATCTCAAGAAATTTTAGAAGAAAATGTTTTTGTTGAAAGTAGTCATGAAATATTTTGAAGGAAGCTTCATGAAAATAAGGCTTTATAAAATCATAAAAATCCTTTCATGCCGTATACGTTAAAAAAACATTCTTATCGTACTTTTGTCGGAAAAGTCAAAAAAGGTACCTCATAACGTAAACAAAAGAAAGATTCCTTACATACCATGTAGTAAAAGTCAAAAGTGGGTAAAAAGGAAATTAAACATACATTAAACCATTTTAGGAAACATGGACATTGATGATAACAATAACCCCAATAAATAATTACGAATAAGCAATCTCGGATAAAAATGAGATATGAAAAATTATCCCTTACCTTTGGTCCAATTTTTTTCGTCAGTGTCCGAACCTCCTGTATAATGATTTAAATAATGTTATTGACTTATTAAAGAATCATATTAATTGTTATTATATCATATATGGTTCAATTATGACTTTATATTACCCGTTATTTTGTAAATTCCATGTTAAAGAGCGTTTTGGGTAAAATCGTTTCATTTGTCGTCCGTGTTTTGACTTGTAATTATTAATATGATTACTTAGATCATGATTAATTACATCCAGAATTTAAAACATGATTTATATATAATATATATTCATAATATAAATTTATATAATAGATCGATAAATGGAAAGAAAAACACCGTTCATGGTGACGGTAGGCCGTACGTAGGCATGGACGTTGTTTTCGTTTCCTCATTGAATTGAATGGAATTAATTGGATGACATACATATATATATATATACATAAATACTGTATTATTATGTCATATATTTCATTATTACTTATTATATATACATTATAATCATTTATGAATGGTTAATCATTGAGAATGAATCTCATCGCGTCGTGGAGACGGTATTCCGTACGTATGCACGAGCGATGATATCATTCCCATGATTATTGAATTGAAATGGAGTGGATGATAAAATATATCAGAATCCGTATGATGTTATAATAACTATGTATAGTTATTCTTTACACCATTATACCCATCCATGTAAGGTGTTGGTGGAAAAACAGATTACACCACGGCGTGGAGACAGTATTCCATACGTACGCACGCGCGGTGATTTTGTTTTCCATAGGATGGATAGAAGGTGAAATGGAGTTGTTTCATATTTATAATATCAAATCAGTATATTAGTGATACTGATGTTATTACTTTATAATGAAACAACTAAATAAGAAGAAGTTGAAGATGAAAGAAGCTTTAAAGAATCGGGTGAAGAAATTATGTCTTTTTCGATACGCCTCTTTGAAACCTCCTATCAGGGCACTAATATTGGTATTTAAAGTAGACCAGAACCTCTAGGATGTTTCTAGGGAAGTGTAGAAGGTAATTTGATAGAGGTTGACCGAGATTGAAGGCTCAAATTGGTGTGAGGAGGAGAGGGAGGAGGTACCCTTTTATAAGGGAGGAGAGGGGCACCATTAGAATTCTTAAAAATATTAATTTATAATAAATATAACCCCACATAAAAACCTATAAAGATGACTCATATCAGATGATTAGATGAGATATGGTCGTAATATCATCAACCAATAAAATTTAGACCTGTTAGGTATTTATTTTAAACATTATCAACTTGATTTATCCTTATTTAGTCAATTTAATTTTATTTCTGGTAATAACATTCTAAAATATAAATTATAACAAATAATTATTTATTTGATGTGAATTGTCCAAAATTGTTTACTTCATAACTTTATAGACAATATAAATTTGACTTTATAATTTTTATAATTTTTTGTGATTTTTAAACAATTTTATAATATGTTATTTTTATAAAATAACAATAGTGTTAATTTTGACACTATTCATTTATTTGAATTTAAATAAAATATGTACAGAATATATGTTCGAAATAAAAGCTTTAATAGATTCTTAAAATGTGATATGTATTTATAAAATTAGTGGAGAACATTAAATAGTTCATATAATATATATTTTATTATTTTTTAAACCAATTTTTTGATATTTTAATTAATAAAATAATTTCAACATCACTATTGTGTCAAACTTAATGATAATTATATAATCCCTAAAAATTATAAATAAATTCATATGATGTAGATAATTGTATTATATTTCTGGATACTATTCAGTTTCGAAGTTTCATGAAGTTTATCACTAAATTAAAATTATTATACTTATAAGATTTAAGAAAGTCACATGTTGTCACATTCTTTGGTTTTAATAATAATTAAATTATTTTCATAGAACAAAGTCCATTAAATGAATATAATCCGACCCTTAGGTGATATAAGTAGACGTTTAGTCATCCAATAGGATTTTGGAAGGTGTTAGGGTAATTTTATAGTCTTATAATTATCCTTAATTACCCGATTTACCTTTAACTAAGGTAAATAAAATTTACCGTAGTTACTATTCAAAATTCCCAAAAAAAGTATCTTATTAAAATAATTTGGACCCACTGATTCCAAATATGGAATCCATTTTTCCAAATTAAATACATTAAAGTTTCAGAAAATTAAATTAAAATTAATCCTGTTGTCGAAAGAAAATAGGTTTTCCTTTAAAACATTGCAAAAGATTGAATTGATTTAACCTACGAATTCAATGTATAGTCAATGATAATGACTTAAATTATATTAAATGGTAAAAATATATAATATTTATACTTTAAAACTACACAATATTATAATTTAACCATATAAATAATTACGATGAAAAAAGTTGTTTTTAATTAAAATATACCCTGTTTTTACTGTTCATCAAAATATGAAACTTACCAGAATAATATGAAAAATTTATCCAAAGTAAATTTTTATATCCTGATTTAAAAGAAGAATTTTATTTTGTCAAATTGAACTTATAAATATTTCAATAACTAGATTTAATGTGGGTGCGCCATCAAAAGGCGGCAAAACTGTATTTTTTGAAAAATACATATTTTACCCAAAAAAATTATTTTGTTCTTATACCATGTTCTAGAAAATGTGTAAGATGAATAATAATGTTATAAAATTCAAAATTGAATTAATACTATTCATAACTGCTAGTTCATAATAATATTATAATAATATATCGTTGTTTAGTAAAACCCAGTATTGCGTAGAACACACGCTATCGAGGAAGGTCGCGATTGCGTGTAACACAAGCCAAGTCAGTGTTGCGTGTTGTGCAAGAATCCTTCGTTGTTTCATATAAAAGAATCCAACCATATTTCATTTATACATTTAATATATATATATATACACTCAATGTTGCATTGAATAACTAATATCAAAATTGTGTGTAACACGATCCAAGAATATTGTTGCGTATACTGCAAGCTAATACGGTGTTGTGTATAGAGCGAGGTAATCTTGGTGTAGCATAAAACACATGAAATTAATGATATTAAAAGAATATTTTTCATAAAACCTTGGGGTGTTACATTCTACCCCCCTTAAAATGAATTTCTTCCTCAAAATTCGTCGGGGTTATAAATGGTTTACTACTCGAAAGTTTGTTTAATAGAAACCCACATCGTAAAAAGGAATACCAAAACATGGCTTTAAAAACTAAAGTATGAAATGTAATGGTTACCCAAATTAACTCATCACTAGGTTTCCACATAAGAGAACATAAGTGAATATATGGATATGGAAGAAAAATCTAACCATCATGTTCTGATAGAGAGTGGTAGAGAACATGGCTATGGAAAATCCAGCAATCACAAAGCCATAAATTTGTGATGATCTAAGGTACCATATGATTCATCAGATAAAAGAGCACTAGGACAAATTTTTTTGGTTTTCAAGATCATTTCCCTAAATTTGATGAATTAAAATAAATACTTACATGATTTTGGTACAATCTCACTGTTGTTCGTTAATTGAACAATTTCCACTTCATCCCTTAATGAAATGAAGTTGAATTTGTTATTCGTGATGTGTTAGCAGATCATGTGATAGAATTATGGGTCATTCCATCTGTCTCAAACAAAAGGTTATAAAAGTTATCAAAAATACATAAGTCCATCTATAGTGAGATTAATCATATATGGTTCCTAAAATGGACTTATACTTCATATATCATACCGCTTAATAAAATAAAACTAGTTTCAACTAAACAGGGACTTCCTGTAGGCCAGTGGTAGGCGATAAAGGCCAGTCGCACTTTGGTTGTGGGTTCGATTCCCACATCCTTGTCCGACGCGATGGGCTATCGCCCGTCCTGTAGGATGTCCTTTTTCTAAAACTATATTACTATAACATCCCATCAATAATATGGAAAAAAACTTCTATCCTTAAAAAATACTAAATTATGTCCAACATAATTCATTCCAATCTTTAGGCTTATCCATAATACAGCAGTCCACTCTCATAATATAGTGAAAACGATTACCAGAGATTTAATACCATCGTTGATCCCCATATATCATAAGATATGTCTTGTTGGTCACATTCCAAACATTCAAAGGCATTAATCTTGTATTCTCTTGAAAAATGAATACCCATTGAACCTTAGTGAAAACATGAATGCGGTTAAAAGTTAACACTTTCCACATACCAAAATCCTCAAAATTCAATATACTCAAACCATAATATCACTTAGTCCTTATATCAATCATGAGCTCATTAATACAATCAAACATCTCATTATCTTCTTATTCCTTCATTATGAGCATATCATCTACTTTACAAAAATATCTGAATAACATTCCATGGTTACTGGTACCATTCAACATAGACTTTCAAATAATTTTAGGAAAAACAATAGTGTAACAATCCTTAGTTTATTCTTTATTCCATAGTACCATTAACTATACAACATAACTCTCGATAAACATACAATCATTCCACTACCTTCAAAAACAACCGACTGAGCTTCAGCACTTCTTTCAGCTCATATATCATTTGTAGTCTCCTCATCATCATCCACATAAATACTACCCATATGACCATTCTGATTCTCTTCATGATATTTTTCATTAGGTCATTGGTTTTCATAATTCCCGTACATTCCACATTTAAAACATCTAATCATTTTTTATGTTGTAGAAATACCATTATCCTTGTCTATGGTGTTAACTAAAACTTTTCCGTTGCACTTACTGGCTTTGTGTCCTTATTTTCCACACCCAAAGCATCTTCTAGTTCCTTTGAAACAATCTCCCTGATGCCTCTTCCCACATGATTTACATGAGGGAAATTGAACTTTCTTTCCTCTATGATCATCATGAAACTCCATCTTTCTCTTATTATCTGAGTCAGGAAACTTACCAAAGTTGAGATTATTGATCATATTATGAGATTTTTGATTAGGAATAATAACAATGTTTGGACTTCCAGATCTCATTTCATTTGGTTTCTCATGAAGAAAATCATTCCATTGTCTATCATATCCTCCATTATCGTGAATCTTCCTGTTTCTAGCCACTTTCCAAAACCCAAAAAGAATAGCGTGAGAGGAAAAAATCATGCTAGGGAAACTGACATAGTAAACGGGGAGTACAATCAATATCTAACATCTTAGGTTAAATTCTAAGATCGTTACCGTAGTTCTAGGACTATATCCTATACGTATACTTATCCTTAGGGACATCCTTAGACATACCTTAGAAATATCTCTAGGGATCGCACTAACGTTTTCACATCCTAGTTTCCAAAGGTTGACTAAACCTTTCCTCTGATACCAACTGTAGATACCTGAAGCTTGAAGTACATGGACATTACATTACTTTTGCAGAATACTTAGTACATTAAAAAAACAGACACACAAGGACCATAATAGTTTAGTGTCTTTTGAAACTTGGAATGTAATCTTCTAATCGTGGTGAAAGATCTTCAACATCTCCCATAAAGATCTTCCACTTTCTGTTTCCTGACATAAAACCTTTCTTTTGATCCTAGGGAAAATAAAACATAAAAAGGGTGAGCTCAAATGATCAGTAAGGGTAAGCATGGATAAAATAAAACATACCATATAGATTGGAAGTTAAAAACATGAACATAATGTTTAAACATTAGAATATTGAGCAACGACATAAAACATGGAAGTACATAAGGCATAGATCATAATGAAACATAAACCATGATAAAATAGCATAGGAATAAAACATGTAATTGTGGCATCCATTAAGCACATGTATGGATTTTCATAGTATCCAAGGCATTGCTGCCAAGACCATCTTAGTGGAAAAAGTCCCTTTTTGAATCGAGTTCACTCCTCGTTTCAGTCCTGTTTTACTGAACCGGTTTAACCTACCATTCCAGCCATGTCTATATCATGAGATATAAATCTTTACCCAATGAATTGGAGGGAGATATAGGTCCCACCGATCTCATAATGAAATCATTCTTACTTGTGCCACAACATAAACATAAATCATTCATCATAACCCAAAAAATTAAATGGGTATCATAAACATCATCCCATCTTAACATAATCCATATAAAAAAAATGAATATAATTTAATAATAAAAAAATTGAAACCATGTAAATCATAGAGACATTACACTTCAAACATACACATGTGAAATAATTTCATCTTAGATGAAAATGGTTTTGATAAAACACTTTAAATGAATTCTTGAGGAAAATATCCTTTTTTCTTCAAAATCAATTTATTTTCACAAAATGTCATGAAATTTTAGAAGAAAAGGTTTTTGTTCAAAATAGTCATGAAATATTTTTAAGTAAGCTTCATAAAAATAAGTCTTTATAAAACCATAAAAATCCTTTCATTCTGTATACGTTAAAAAAACATTTTTATCGTACTTTTGTCAGAAAAGTCAAAAAAAGTACCTCGTAACGTAAAAAAAAGAAAGATTCCTTACATACCATGTAGTAAAAGTCAAAAGTGGGTAAAAAGGACATTAAAAATACATGAAACCATTTTTAGGAAACATGGACATGGATGATAACAATAACCCCATTAAATAATTACAAATAAGCAATCTCGGATAAAAATGAGATTTGCAAAATTATCCCTTACCTTAGGTCCGATTTTCTTCGTAAGTGTCCGAAACTCCTGTATAATGATTTAAATAATGTTATTGACTTATTATAGAATCATATTAATTTTTATGATATCATATATGGTTCACTTATGACTTTATATTACCCGTTATTTTGTAAATTCGATGTTAAAGAGCGTTTTGGGTAAAATCGTTTCATCTGTCGTCCGTGTTTTGACTTGTAATTATTCATATGATTACTTAGATCATGATTACTTGAATCCAGAATTTAAAACATGATTTATGTATAATATATATTCAGAATATACATATATATAATATATCGATAAATGGAAAGAAATACACCGTTCATGGAGACGGTAGGCCGTACGTACGCATGAACATTGTTTTCGTTTCCTCATTGAATTGAATGGAATTAATTAGATGAAATAAAATATATATATATATATATATACATAAATACAGTATTATTATGTCATATATTTCATTATTAATTATTATATATACTTTATAATCATTTATGAATGGTTAATCATTGAGAATGAATCTCATCGCGTCGTGGAGACGGTATTCCATACGTTCGCACGAGCGATGATATCGTTCCCCTGATTATTGAATTGAATTGGAGTGGATGATAAAATATATCAGAATCCATATGATATTATAATAACTATGTATAGTTATTCTTTACACCATTATACCCATCCATGTAAGGTGTTGGTGGAAAAACAGATTACACCACGGCGTGGAGACGGTATTCCGTACGTACGCACGCGCAGTGATTTTGTTTTTCGTAGGATGGATAGAAGGTGAAATGGGGTTGTTTCATATTTATAATAACAAATAATTATATTAGTTATACTGATGTTATTACTTTATAATGAAACAACTAATGAAGAAGAAGTTGAAGAAGAAAGAAGCATGAAAGAATCGGGAGAAGAAATTACCTCTTTTTCTATACGCCTCTTTGAAACCTTCACTTAGGGCACTAAGATTGGTCTCTAAAGTAGACCAGAACCTCTAGGATGTTTCTAGGGAAGTGGAGAAGATAATTTTTCAGGGGTTGTCCAAGATTGAAGGCTCAAATTGGTGTGAGGAGGGGAGGGAGGAGGTTCCCTTTTATAAGGGAGGAGAGGGGCACCTTTGGAATTCTTAAAAATATTAATTTATAATATATCTAACCCCACTTAAAAACCTCCACAAATGACTCATATCCTAATATTAGATGATATATGGTTGTAATATTATCAACCAATAAAATTTATACATGTTAGGTATTTATTTTAAACATTATAAACTTGATTTATCCTTATTTAGTCAATTAAATTTTATTTGTGGTAATAACATTCTAAAATTTAAATTATTAAAAATAATTACTTATTTGTTGAGAATTGTCCATAATTGTTTAAGTTATTACATTATAGACCATATAAATTTAAATTTATAATTTTGAAATATTTTAGAGATTTTTAAACAATTTTATAATATGTTATTTTTATAAAATAACAACAGTGTTAATTTTGACACTATTCATTTATTTGAATTTAAATAAAATATATACAGAATATATGTTCGAAATAAAAGCTTTAATATATTTATAAAATGTCATATGTATCTAGAAAATTTGTGGAGCACATTAAATAGTTCATATAATATTTATTTTATTATTTTGAAAACCATTTATTTGATATTTAAATTAATAAAATAATTTCAACATCACTATTGTGTCATAATTAATGATAATTATATAATCCCTAAAAATTCTAAATAAATTTATATGATGTAGATAACTGTATTATATTTCTGGAGACTATTCATGTTCGAAGTTTCATGAAGTTTATCACAAAATTAAAATTATTATAATTATAAGATTTAAGAAAGTGACATGTTGTCACATTCTTTGGTTTTAATAATAATTAAATTATTATCATAGACAAAAGTGCATTAAATGAATCTAATCGGACCCTTAGGTGATATGGGTCTACTTCTAGTCATCCAATAGGATTTTGGCAGGTGGTAGGGTAATTTTATAATCTTATAATTATCTTTAATTACCCGATTTACCTTTAACTATGGTAAATAAAATTTACCGTAGTTACTATTCATAATTCTCAAAAATAAAAAGTAGCTTATTAACATAATTTGGACACACTGATTCCAAATATGGAATCCATTTTTCCATATTCAATACACAAAAGTTGCAGAAGTTAAATTAGAATTAATCTTGTTGTCGAAAGAAAACGGGTTTTCATTTAAAACATTGCAAAAGATTGAATTGATTTAACCTACGAATTCAATGTTTAATCAATGCTAATGACTTAAATTATATTAAATGGTAAAAATATATTCTATTTATACTTTAAAACCACTCAATATTATAATTTAACCATATAAATTATTACGATAAAAAAAGTTGTTTTTAATTAAAATATAGCGTGTTTTTACTATTCATCAAAATATGAAAGTTACCATAATAATATGAAAAATTTATCCAAAGTAAATTTTTATATCCTGCTTTAAAAGAAGAATTTTATTTTGTCAAATTTAACTTATAAACATTTCAACATTTAGATTTAAAGTGGGTGCGCCATCAAAAGGCGGCAAAACTGCATTTTTTTAAAAATACATATTTTACCCGAAAAATTTATTTTGTGCTTATACCCTGTTCTAGAAAATGTGTAAGATGAATAATAATATTATAAAATTAAAAATTTAGTTAATACTATTCATAAATTCTAGTTCATAATAATATTATAATAATATATCATTGTTTAGTAAAACCCAGTATTGCGTACAACACACGTTATCAAGGAAGGTCGCGATTGCATGTAACGCAAGCCAAGTCAGGGTTTCGTGTTGTGAAATAATCCTTAGTTGTTTTGTATAACAGAATACAACAATATTTCATTTATACATTGAATATATATATATATATATATATACATACTCAATGTTGGTAAGAATAAATATTATCAAAATTGTGTGTAACACGATCCCAGAATAGTGTTGCGTATACTGCAAGCTAATATGGTGTTGTGTATAGCGCAAGGTAATCTTGGTGTAACATACAACACAAGACATTAATGAAATTAAAAGAATATTTTTCATAAAATCTAGGGGTGTTACACTCAAAAAGCCACAACCTGATCTAGACCCAAAGATAAAAATTATCAAGTATCACGCACCTACAAAAGTTTAAGAGACTCCAGTTGATCGATCCAAACAAACACCAAAAACCGATGAAACACAACTTATCCTTAAAACATGATCACCTTAACTGTCACCAAGCAGAACCCAAACCATCTGTTTCAACCAAGGAACGAACAAACTTAAATCAACTCCAAGACTTATCCGTATAATCTTAGTCTAATGAAACTATTGGGTGTACTCCAATATCAATGTTTACTCGAGAGGAATAACTCAACATTAGGTGGTTCCGCATGAGACCACCTTCCCCCCCAACGATACATGAAAAGAAACTCTGATACTGACATGGGGGGGGGGACTCCCCACCTTAAGGATCTGGCTAACCCTAAATTAATTTCGGTGTAACTCTGTGAGACCCATTGTGGGTCTCCCCACCATAAGAACTGATGATATAAAACGACCTTAATAACTTTCCACACTGACCAGAAACCCCCACCATGAGGTGGGAAGAAGTGAAGGGCCCGAATGATAGAGCCACAAAACTATTGTCGTCTCCCCATTAACAATGTCACACCCTCAAAAACACACATACCAAGCCACACTATGGACTATGATTAAACCAAGGCCCTTCATCACCACTAGGGTTCTTCTGACTACGCGCCAGCTTCACTCCGAGGACTATAGTTAGAGCACCGATGATTGATGCATCTTCTGCCTCGCAGTCAGGCTTCAGAAATTCCCGAACCCAACCCACCAACAAGAATTTCACCAAACACACCTACAAAAAAATAAAAGATTCAAGAGGTTCAACCTCAACCATTCCTAAAACTGAACGAAAAGGAACACTGTAAAATGATACAAGGGAAAATTACTACGCCCAAGAAACATTAAAAAGAGAAGACCTCAAACTGATCCCCAAACACTGCCCTAATCCTATTGATGGGACGAGGTGACCTTAGACGAGCCAATCTTCACTTCGGCGCGTTTCTTTGAAACACCGCGGTAGAATCGCTACAAGTGACCCAGGTATACACTGTTGCGGTAGGGTTTCAGATCATTCTGGCACATCGGCCTCTTGTGCCCCCACTTACCACACTTGTGACAGATCAAGGCATTGCGCTGTGAGGAAGATGTCTAATGGCCTCTTGATTCCTCTACCCGAACCACTAGCATTAGGTCACTTCTCATTCTTCTTATCACCATCCTCTGCACTGTTTCTAAAAGCTGGAGGATTCTCGACCTCAAGTCCTCCTGCTTACCCAGCTTTAGCCAAAAAGGCATTCCCAGAACATCCGAGAAGGTGGTTAGGTTGAGCTCTTCAAATTTGGATCACAGCTCAGGTCGGAGTCCAGACTCAAATTGTCTAGCCTTCCCAGGATCATTCGCAACAAACCACTAATCATTCAGAACTAGGTCTATGAAACGTCAATAGAATTCCAGTACCGATTCAACGCCCTGTTGAAGATAACACAACTTCATCCTCTTCCCCAGCTTTTGTCACCTCAGAGAAGTGTTGTTGGAATGACAATGACTTGAAAACTCCCATGTTAGATATTTCTGAGGTTTATTCCGAGACACAGACTTCCACCACATCCAGGTTGGACCTTCAAGTATAAAGGTAGCCAACTTCACCTTTAACGACTAAGGAAACCCAATGAAACTGACTTCCTCTCAATCTTCTGCAACCACTCCTCTGCCACAAGAGGATCTGATTGACCATAAAATAGTGGAGGGCTCAAATTCCGAAATTACAAAACATAGTATATATGTTGATCAACTGGAGGATTCACTAGGGGTGCACCACCCGAAGCTGCACCTTGGGAATCCATTAAACCATCGTGGGGGTGAACACTAAATAACAAGGAAACACATGACATAATCACAGAATGGTCATTGCCATTTCAAATACCAAAATAAAACTTTTCACAATGATTTTTAGAATGAAGGAAAACCCAAACGATTCACTAGTGGGAAACTAGTGATGATGGGTGACTCAGCCATATGGTTGGTGGCCATACGCCAGTTGCACCACTGTTACAGAGAGCATTCTAGGGCAAAGTCTCCAGCCCCACATGGCTTTCCAGACCATGCGGGCTCATGGAGGTAACTTTCCCGACTCCCATTTCATTTCCCAATATAAAACAAGTCAAAG
Source organism: Viscum album (assembly GCA_963277665.1). Classification (NCBI taxonomy): domain Eukaryota; kingdom Viridiplantae; phylum Streptophyta; class Magnoliopsida; order Santalales; family Viscaceae; genus Viscum; species Viscum album. The sequence continues at coordinate 45,693,971 of OY728143.1, read as the reverse complement.
GAACCAAAAGGACACCAAAAACACAGACATCTCATGGTGACCCGAGGTTCGGAACGAGCAAGGGTTCATGACGTCCTTCTCACCCTTATGCCCCGAGTCCTGACAATATTACTCCTTCTACAATGAAAACCCCAAATAACAATGGTTGCTCTAAAAAACCAAGTCTACTCAAGATCCGACCTCCCTTGATACCATTTTGTCATGAACCAACCCGGGTCGACCTTGAAACGGTCACCCGAGCCGGTCCACGGCATGGCCCGAGAGGCGTTCCCGATCCTCCAGGGATGGCGACAAGCGCCAGAGCATCAAATAGAGAAAGAGGGAACAATTTCTTCCAAAGAAAAATAAATAGAGCAGCAGAAAGAAGATAGAACAACATAAAGTAAATAAAGAACACGAAAAGAAAGAACGACCAACAACAACAACTAACCTGACCACGATCAAAAATTCCTCCCAACTTTGAGAGGCGCTCATGAGTCCACAACCAAATCTCGCCCACAATGAGAGAGCTCAAGTCAACCTACAACAGAAACTAAAAACAGGAAATCACTATAGGCGTGAGTGTTAAAATTCAGTAGGTAGGCCCGAAAAATTATATTCCCATTGTACATATCATTAAATAAAGAATTTATCAATTCTTGGTTTGCACTAAATTATATAAAATATTGGCTTCCACACACCCTTTCATTTCTAAAACAAGTAATAGTCAATTGCACTTTTTAATTTAAGAATAAGTTTAGTGTTTGGAAGAAACATATGCAATGCATTTTAAAACACTTTTGCGAACAATTTAGAAATCCAATCTTTAGTTGTTAGTAACAAGGAACATCACACATAACACACAACACACACTAAGGGCAATGGAAAAGTGGCACACATGGGTGAGCAAGCGAACTCGACCTCTCAATCATCTACTACGTACAAACAAACACTAAAAGAAACATGGGTCGAACCTAAGAGATCGTGAACAATCTAGAACATACTATACATCTGGCTCATCCTAGAGGAATGCCCTAGCTCGATGAAATCATAACGCCCTAATGATCGTCATAAATTACATGGCCTAACCGAGGGGCCCAATCCCCATAACAGCAGTAACACATTATTCCCCTGCTACGGGGACATTAGCTATTGCGTGGTCTAAACTAGTGCAACTATTGTTCTCAGAAGATTCACTCACTATGCCAGGTTCCCATGTCAACACATATAATAAAATAGGTGAGCGTCCACAATGTAAATCAATTAGTCACAATGATAAAACATCAGATACAGCTCACGTAATCAACACACACAAAAGATCACCCCTGAATGGGTTTTCCAAAATAATTTATTCTATTAAAGTGCCAAACCGGCCTTCACAAATTTTAAAACAAAACCTCATTTCTCGAGAAAACCCAAAACACTTGTTTAGAAGAAATCACTTATCTTTAAATCTAGAAGTACATTTGAAATTCTGTAAATTATGTTTAAAGGCCAAACCTGCATTCTTTCAATACAGCGTGTCCGCTCGTCAAGAAAATGTTTCAAGTGTTTGGTATAAAATAAACGGATCTTTTCAAACTAAATAATCATTTAATTTTTTATTATCTAATATTCATTATTATTCTTTAAAATTAATAAAACTTCAAGAAATTAATAAATTCTAAATTTAAAGGTTAGTGTAGTGGGGGACCTACCTCAAGTTGAAGCTCGGTTACGATGACGCAACACATCTCACACTTGTGCACAAGCAGGCACAACTTTCTAACGACCACAATATCGCGGAAATATCTCACCCAAGAGCTGCATCAAAAGTAAAATAATCTAAAATATAGAAACACTGACAAAAAATAACCCAAAAATTTAACACCGCAAAAAAAACTAAAAAAAAACATAAACACTAATTTAAAATAATCAAAACAAAAGATAGCACATACCTCGCCTGAACCTCAGTCTAGGGGAAACAGCGTAAAGGAGGCAAAGCCAGTGTGGGGGTGTGCTCGATCAAAGGGATTGTGAGAAAGAGGAAATGACCGGCGAGGATGCCAGTGAAGAGTGCGACGCGACTGGGAGGGTGCATGATGGCCGGACTAGAGGCGCGTTGGCCGGAAGCGCGCACGTTGCAGTGGCGAGGCTAGCCAGACGACATGTGGAATGTCAAAAGACACGCGACTAGAGGGCGTGCAGATAGAAATAGGTCTGGCACATGTGCGGAACCCGAAAAGAAGTTTGGCAGAAGGAGTCTGCGGCTGTTATAGAATAGGGGGAAGTTGTCAGGGTGCTACACTGCTTCTAGTTGGCCGGAGAAAGGAAGGGGATGTAAGTTACATACAGAGGAAAAAAAATAAATGATCAAAATTACATGAAATTCAATCGAAACACGTGTCTTGAAAACAAGTAAGGATATATACTACTTGATCTCAAACGAGGATCAAAACAATAGTTGTACCTTCCAACATGAAGCAGAAACCTGGCTTCATACAGCCCACAAAGTATTCCTCGATATGCAGCAATTGAAGAACTTAGACAAAAAATGACAACAAACATCAACCATAGCCATAACACTTCAACCATTGGAAGAACATGATGGTGCAAAAGAATTTCTTCCCCTCTGCCTATTCTATAAATGTCGGATGGATAGAAAACACAGGTGTCAGCTGGGTGCCAGCTAGGGCCGAAGATTGGTTCACGCAAAGGAGGTGTGCTAGCTTGGGGAATATGGGTGTGGCATCGGTGTGCTGGAAGAGAGGCTAGTATCTGAACAGGGAGGTCAAGGGTGCTGGGGTGCGCTGAGTAGGGAGCAGGCCCGAGATGGCGTTGTGCAGGCTGATGGCGGAGAGGAGGGTGTTGAGGCAATGCAGGCAGGGGCGCGGGTGGCGCGAGAGGTCTTGGGGCTACGCCGGTAGGCTGGGCGCCGCAAAGAGGGAGGGGCGCCGACACTGTGGCGAAGCGGCGAGCAGAGGGTGTTGCACGGAAGGAGGGTAGGGGAGGAAGCACTGTTCAGGGGGTGCGCTGGGCGTTCACAACACGAGGCAGGCCGAGGTGGGGAGACAGAGTATTCCGGTGCAGCACTGGGAGAGAGAGAGGGGTGTGGGTTCGCACGGACAGGCCGAGCAGGGATCAGTGCTGTGCGGGGTGAGCAGGGAAGGAGAGGGGGTGGTGGCACGTGGGGAGAGGAAAAAAAATGGGGGAGGCCCCTAGGGTTAGAGAGAAAGACGATTATATTAATATAAGATATATAAATATAAAAATAATCATAATGATAATAAATATATAATAATAACAATAACAATAATAATGAAAATAATTAGAACCATAATAATATAAATAACATATATAATAATTAAATAATAATAATAATAATAATAGTAATATGATGATGATAAAAATCAAAATATTAAAAGAATTAATTCCATTTTAATAATAATGATAAAATTATTAACAACGATAAATATTTTAAATAATGCAATAAATCACATATTTAACCATCTTAATATTCTGAAGGGTAGAGAAACGTGCAGATGTCCAAGCGGCGCCGTGTGAGGTATCCAAAACGCACTCTGCCCGGGCGCTCGGCGTCGTCAACTCAAAACGCACTCTGCCCTGGCACTCAGCGACGTCAGCTGAAAAACATGCACTTTTTAACATGAATCGAATGCTTTTAGTCCGTGACTCAACCCGATGCCCAACAAAATTTTTAAAAGTCCACAAAAATTATAAAATAAATTAACCATAGGTTGGGGTTTGACAATTTAAATTTCATGGTGTGAGAAGTTCACAAAGATAAATTCAAATTCGGATTCCACCATTTGATAGTTTGAGAGGTTAATATTCCTAATATAGAATTACTATGTGACAATAGACACTATGAGTTCCTAGTAATGCCCTTTGGTGTGAAAAATGACCCATCATATTAATTTATTATATAAATAGGATATTTGATCTGTACTTGAGGATGTTTTCATTAATTTTATTTATGGAATTCTCATATAATCCATGATAGGGGAAGATCATGTAAGTAAATTGAGGATTGTCTTGATTTTCTTCAAGATCACCAGCTTTATAGTAATCTGTTGAAGTTCCAGTTATGAATTCATGATGCTCACTTTTGGGGGAATGTTATTTCTAAACATGGTCATTCCGTGGATAGAGTGAATATATATGTAATGGTTTGTGAGGATCCTCCCATGATCATGTTAATGTTGTAGAGTTTTCTTAGCATGGAAGGGTACTATAAGAGGTCTGTCACAAAATTCTCTAGGATTTTACCTCTTTTTCCACCAGGATACACTATGGTAATCCCTTTACCTAGACTGTGTAGTGATAAAAATCCTTCATGTATTTTTGGATGAGGCTGAGAAGTGCTCCTATGTTGACACAATTAATGTATAGCATATAGTACATGGTGTATTGTACTCTCTCAGGATCTGGGATTTATATTTTACCGATGTTGTGATAGGTAGTTATCATATATGGGTTGAGGCAGCTGTGAACCCATGAGAAGAACTACACAACTCATGTTTCTGAGTTGGTGGAGATAGTCTTTTCCTTGATTATGTAGAGGCACTATCTACTAGGAGAGAAATTTGTGGTTTACTTGGACTGTTATATTCTCAATTACATCATCATACATTGATATTTTAATATGAGATATCAGTGATTGTTAAAGTTCATGTAGGACTATGAATTCAAGATATTCTATACTATGGGTAAGGGAAACATGGAAGCATATTTATTTAAAGTATCTCCCATTATTTCTTTCTAATAGAGGCTTTTGAGTAGCTGTATTCCTTATAGTTGACCCTAATTAAACAAGAGGGTGTGACTTTTATTCAGTCAAATGTATTGAATCCCTCACTTCTTGAGTGTTTGAGAGAGTCCCAAATGGGATACATCTACTATGTGGTCTTTTATGACCAGATATCCACATGGGATTCACTAGGTGGACATTTTGAAGGAGGGAATCAAATCATCATTTTCTATAGATGTATCATGGTTCCATTCACATAACATTTATATAATAACCCTATCCCTTTTAATGTAACATTAAAAGATTATAATCATAATTATACATCATATTAGAATCCCAGGATCATGATGACTTGTGTCGTTGAAGACTAGATACATAAAACATAAAATATGGGGAAAACACATTTATTTAGTACACATAAAAAGATCCTAACTTCCTTTGAGCCATTCAATATGCATAGGGTACCCTGGGGAACACATGAATAAAGGGATGAGCTAAAAATCATAGTAAGGGATTGAACATAAAAATAATGGTTAGGCACATGAGCTAGGAGGCATGACATAATGATATCAAAATCATGGAACATAAGAAATCATAACTTATTAAAATGGGAATATATAAACATATCAAAGAAATGTGGTAGAATCATAAAATATATATTTAGTACGAGTTATGGATAACCCCCAATCTCATTTCCCATAGTAGTATGAGTCAAGGATAACCGCCAATCTTGTTTCCCATAGTAATACGAGTCAAGGCTAACCGCCATTCCCATTTCACATTGCATCTCATGTGACATAATTTTACCCAATGTATTGGATCTCTATCTGGGTGCACCCATCTCAATATTTTCATTAATATTACTACCACATAAATAATCTTACAGAGTCAATCATACATAAACATAAGGGTACCCATGGATTGAATTTGGTACCACAATCATGACATAAAGCATAACCAATGGGCGTATCCTGAATGTGTCCATGGAAGAAAGGTATTAGAACATACATGGATAATCATAGGGTAAAATAGTCAAATAACATGTCATGTGGTCTCAAAAAATATTGAAAACATATAAGAAATGTATTTGAGAAACATTAGCATCAAATTTTTTTGTGTGGTTTTACAGAAAATACTATAGAGATTTTAAAATATAATAGAGGAAAATGTATTAAATAAAACCAGAAGTGAACCAATAATATTTTCATAAAAAATATAAAAATATTATAAAGACCATGGTGGCTTAAAACATAGGATATAGTTCACATGAAATTTGGTAAAAATTCAAGAAGTTCCCTTAAAACAGGTTTGCTTATCAAGATGTTCTAAGGAGGGAATCTTTTAAAAACTATATATCCCTAAAAGGGAGTTATGAAAGGTTCACTATAAATGGTTTTTTTAATACTTAATAAAAAGTATAATATGTAAATAAATGGATAAGATAACTCCATTATGATATAAACAGTGATAAGGTAAATCGAAAAAACAATGAAGGATCATGTAGAATTCATTATGGTTTATCAGCATGGTGTCAGTTGTACCTAAGATGGCTTGATGAGGGAGAAAATGTCTTTATCATCCCTTATACATCATGGGGTAAGTATGGTTGAGGTAAAAAACTATACCCCATCATTATCAATTTTACATAAAATGGTATAATATAGAGGGCATCATGATTAAGAGTGAAATGGAGAGGACCCCTTACTTTTGGTCCGAAGGTGTTCTTCCCTTGTTATTAATGACATTAATAAAGAAATTAGCTTTATTAATTAATAATATTAGAGAAACCTATATGTGTAATTGATTTATTATACCCTTTTTAGTACATTCATGGCCTTTTTAATGGGTTAAGTTGTTCAATTTCATTGTTTGTGACCATTAGTTTTCGAGGTTTTCAAGAATATTTTAGTTATTTTCATGTTTGGATAAACATGTATGATGAAAGTGGAAGTCTAGAATTGAGGTGGGGTGGTATTAGTGAAAATAATGTAGATTAAATGGTTATAAAAATTCATTCAGTTATTTCTAGTGAAGATTTATTATTATATAAATCCTTAGTGATAACCGTTTTGGTTAATCAGATGGTTATGATTTCAACGAACATGTTTTGATTTATAACATAAATCAATTTCTATAAAAGGATTACATAACTATAATAGGATATATTACATATAAACTATTCTGGTTCTATCGTAACACAAATATTTTCATGACCATAATGAAAGATGATAAAAGAGATTGATAAACTGTTGGCCTTGAATGTGCTAAACTAACACATCTCAAAAAGAGTTTTCATTTTATTCAAATAAAAGATTGGGGAATGAGAAAATATAATGAAATATCCCATTATCATAATATAATTCCTGTACATTAATTTTATTAGAGTTATCATACCATTTGGGTGAATGTAGGTGAGGAAGGAAATAAGAAAAGAAAATAACTTAAAAGAAATAAAATATTTTGAAAGAGGAATTTAACTCTTGAGTTAATATCCTTTGTGTACCTCTTAAGGGGAGAGGTTTTGGTATAGTGAAGATAGTAGGAGATTTTGGATGTGTGGGAGGAGCTTGGGGAGATATTTGGGAAGAATATAGGCAAGGACCAAGTCTTGAGAGTAGTGAATAGAAGAGAGTGTGAGGGGGGGGGATATAGTGGAGGATAGGAGGGTTTTCATAGTTTTTGAATCATTACATTATTAATTTCCCTCCAGACTAGAAATAGTGAGAATTAGATGAACTATAATAGTAATAAATGAATGATAGTTTGAGACTTGGTTTCTTACATCTCATGTGAAGTCAAGAATAGTGGATATGATTTATAATTTATTTATGCGGTAAATTAATGTATTTTACTATTCACAAAATTCAGTTATTCCAAAAAAATCCCAAAAATTCAGCCTAACCAATTTTTGAGGTGTAGAATCAAAAAATGAAATCTATTTTTCAAAAATAATTTTCTAATTATGATTAATTTTATATTTAATTAAAATCATATTTTATTTGTAAAAAAATAGTTTTAAAACATTAATTTACTTATTCAAAAATATAGGTAGATAAACATTCATTTGAATATTATTTTTATACTATCACATGTAATGTTACTATTTAATAGGGTATATAAATATTCATTAGGGTATGTTACTATTCTTAAGGGTAGGTTACTATTCACCAAAAATTATGTTTGTTCTTATAGGAATCCAAATAACATACTGATTGCAGGTGTGTATGTCATATTTTCGAAATCCAAATCACAAAAGTGAAAAACCTATGATTAAAGGTCACATAAAACTTTATAGTTCATTATGTTGTGATTTCATGTGATTATATGAAATAATTAGAAGATTTAAATTTCCATTAAAAACATTTCATCATTACATTCTAACCCTTATGAAATTTCTCCCCCAAAATTTTGTTTTACATTCTAGCCTATAAATAGGTGCTTGTACTTTTCCTTCATTTTATCATCCAATTCCCATGCTTCCTCTTCGTACTTGTGGTTCCACCATAGTACGTCGACCAGGTGAGTAGTCTTGTTACCTATATCATAACTATATGATCCAAGATTTTAACTTTCTGCTCCCCGTAAGAAATATCTTCCTCCAATTGTACCACCTTTGAAGAGAGTACAAGTGAAGGGTCTAGTATGTATTTCCATAAGAGGGATACATAAAAGTCATCATGAACTTTCAACATGGTAGGTGGATGTGCCAATCGATAGGCCACATCTCTAACTCAATCAAGGATCTCGATGGGGCCGATATACCTATAACTTAGATTTCATTTTTTTACCGAATATCTTGAACTTATTCAACAGAGATATACGTAGAAATACCATGTCTCCAACTTTGATATCAAGGTCTCATTGACGATTGTCTATATAACTCTTCTATCGACTCAGGGATGCATTAATATGCTGCTAAATGGTTTTCACCCTCTCCACCACTTGTTCGACCATTTTAGGTCCTAGAAGCTTGCGTTCACTAACTTCATACCATTTCATCAGTTTTATGCACCTTTTCTCATAAAGGGATTGATATGGTTCCATTCAGATACTTGATTGGAAACTGATATTGTAGGAGAATTAAACTAGTGAAAGATGCTGGTCACATACTCCTTTGATGTCCATAGAAAATTCTCTCAACATATCTTCTAGTGTCTGAATAGTTTGCTCAAATTGGTCATTTGTTTGAGGATGATAGGGCATACTGAAGTTATGTTCAGTGATTAGAGAATGTTAGAGACTTTTACTGAACCTCGAGGTGAATCTCAAATCATGATCGGATAGAATAGATTCTGGTACACCATGCAGCCTTACCACCTCTTTGATATATATTCATACAAGTTGATCCAATGATAACTCCTCTCTAATTGCAACATGGTTATTTGATTTTGTAAGACGATCCAAAATGACACATATAGAATTGTTTTCTATGGATGTCCTTGGAAGTCTAGTGAAAAAGTCCATTGTGATGTTATCCAACTACCATGTTGGTATGAATAGTGGTTTCATCATCCCGTTAGACTATTTATTCTAAGCCTTCACTTGCGGACATTCCATTAACATGGATGTATATTCAACAATATCTCATTTCATATTGTCCCACCAAAGGTTTTCTTGAAGATCTTGATACATCTTGGTGCACCATGGTTGAAAGTAGAAGGTAAAGCTATATGTGTCATTAAAAATTTACTTATTTATCTTAGGACCGTATGGTACACAAAATCATGATGCAAATCTTACAACACCTTTCTCATCAATTATAAAATTAGAGGATTTGCATTTCTGATAGCTTCCACCCTTTTCTGATTTTCCACATATTTTCTTTGTGCATCCTTTATTTTCTCCATGAGAGATATTTGAGAAATCATTTGAGAAAAGATTGATTATTTTACTCCCTTAATTATTCTCATGTCCACTCTTAGAAAATATATTAAGATCAGATCCTTTCCAATTCTTATCTTTTATAAAGATGCAGGATCCTTTCTACTTAGAGCATCTGCCACCTTGTTTTGCATACCGAGATGGTAGTGGATTGAGTATTCATAATACTCGATGAGCCTTATCCATATTAGCTAGATCATATTAATATCTTTTTGTTTGAATATATATTTGAGACTCCCGTGGTCATTATACATCTCACACTTCTCCCCATAGAGATAATGCCACCAGATTTTCAACTCAAGGATCACCACTACAAACTCCAAATCATTTGTATGATTGTTTTTCTCATGGATTTTCATATTACATGAGTTGTAGGCTATAAAATTATCATTTTGTTATTATAACAGAACCTAATACCTTCTTTGAAGCATTAATGAACACTAAAAATAGTTTTACACTTGCTGGGAATGTGAGTACAGGTGTAGTGATAAGCCTCTTTTTCAACTCCATCAAACAGTCTTCACATTCCTGAGTCCAGACAAACTTTTCTCCCTTTCGTGTCATCTTGTTCATTGGGTTTGAAAATTGTGAAATCTTCTGCAAAAATAATCGATAATACCCAGGTCGACCGAAAAAGATATGGATCACTATTATAGATGATGGCCTGGGCCACTCTTCAGTTGCCTTTGTGTTGGAAGGGTCCATAGATATCTATTTGTTGGTGATAACATGGACCTGGAATGATACTTACTCCATAAAGAACTCATATTTACTATAATTTTGATACAACTTATCCCTTCACAAATTCTTTATCATAGAATTCAAATGCTCCTCATGTACCACCTTTATCTTGGAGTATATCAGAATATCGTCAATAAAGACCACCAAAAATTTGTCGAAGTAATATCTAAAGTCTCTGTTCCATAAATCCATGAAAATTACTAGAGCATTGGAGTGTTCTAAAGGAATCACTATGAAAACATAGTGTCCATACCTCGTTTGAAAGGAAATCTTGGGAATATCTTTCTTCCTCCCCTTTAATTAGGGATATCCCGACTAAAGGTCCACCTTGTAGAAATAACTATCACCAAAAAGTTGATCTAACAATTCATCTATATGTGGAAGGAGATAATTGTTTTTTATTGTGATTTTATTGATATCATGGTAATTAATGAATATGTGCATTGATCCATCCTTATTTTTGATAAAGTGGACTGGAAAACCCCCTGGTGAAGCATTAGGGATTATGAAACACTTCTCCAAATTTTCCTATAACTGCTTCTTCTGCTCTTCTAGTTTTAAGTTGGCCATTTTTTAAGGTGTCTTTGATATAGTTCAAGATCCAGGGTTACGTTCAATTGAGAACTCAACCTCATTATTACATGGAAGACCATGAAACTCTTTAAGGAATACAATAGTGTAATCCCTCATGATGGACATGTCTTCATGTATAATTCTCTCCTTTGTCTCAATCATTTGAGATAGATATGATTTATCATAATGCAACAATATCCCACTTGATACAATGATTATAAAGGTGATTCATATTCCTCCTTACACTTATAAAGAATCAGAGGATTCTTTAGGATGTAAAGAGTGATCTACCTTTCTCAAAAGTTTATGTTGACTTTGTATAAAGTTATCCAATCCATGACAAAGATAGCATCGAACTCCACTAAAGGAAGTATGATGAGATTTGATGGGAGGTTTAGTACACAATCATTAATTGGGGAGGAGTTATAAAACATGGATTCAATGATTTCCCCATTCTCTTTTCTCACATATAACCTCTCCTCTAAATTTTGAGGTGGTTTTTGAATAGTTCTACTAAACTTGGAAGATATAAAAAATGTGTATAAGTACAATGAAATTGTACATTTTCTATCACGGAATAAATAAATAGTGTACCTATCACCACATCGTTGTCTGAATCCACCTCAGTAGTAGTGGTAGCATAATCCCTTCCATGTTTCCTTGGAGGTTTTTGTTGATTTACTCCAACATCTTCTAGCTTCATACTATTTTTTTCATAATTCCCATGCTCCTTGTAGTTGTAAAATTGCACCAATAGATGATCATTGATTTGAACCATCATTTATTCTTCCACATTAGTGGGATTTTCCATATCCCTTCAGCAGTTCTTGGCCATATGAAGAAGCGTTCGACATTTAATGAAATTCTTGGTTCCATTCAGATAGTTCTAAGGATGATTCTTCCAACTACTTTTACATTGGGAAAATTCCGGATTTTTACCATCATGGGTTTTTTTGTTGAACCACCAATGTTGTTGTCCATTTTTCACATCTTATCATCGAGAGAACGAGACCAATGAGAGTCTCAAATCTATATTTCATCCTTTATGGAAGAATGGAAAATCTCTTAATAACTATCAAAGTCTCAAATCACCAATGATTTTTGTAGACTCAGCTATAGTCCACTAAAGAAGCGATCGACCTTCTTTTCAGTGTTCATGAAAAAGCTAGAGGGGTACCTTGAAATCATTGTAATGTTTTCTTTATAAACCTCTATTTACTCATCTACCTTCTTCTTGAGTCCAAGGAACTCTCTATCCATATTTAGATGGAGGGTTAGAGGAAAATATTTATCGAAAAACATCCTCTTGAATTCCTCCCAGTCTATGAAATCAATTTCCACTTGGGACATTGTATTGTTGATTAGTGTACACCACTGATCAGCTTCCCCATCCAAACAATATACTGCCAATACAACTTCCACTTCTTCCGAGCACTGTTGAACAAAGAATACCTTTTCAATAGACTTAATACACTATTCCGTGAGGAGGGGATTAGAAGATCTGCTGAACATGGGAGGTGTAGCAACCTGAGATTTTATGAGAAATATTTTGTTTTTATGTATTACGTTATACACAACACCAAAGGAATCATTCACTATACACAACACTGTCTTGGCTTGCAGTGCTCGCAAGGGAAACCTTTCTCGATAGCTTGAATTGTACATAATACCGAGTTTCACTAAATAATGATATTTTATTAAAATATTATATAAACTAGCCATTATAAACACTAATACCCAGTTTTAAATTTTTTTTAAATTTTATCCTTCTAAATGGACTACATTTTTGGATTCAGAATATCAAAATTAGCTTAGGGTGAATTTTTTGTATTTTTTTCGAAAACATTAAAATTTTGATAAATAGTGAAAAAATCTAAGTTATAGTTTATAACCGAATTTTTATTTAAATAAATATTTTTTTTATTTAAATTTATTTTAGGTCAAAATAGATATATAATTCCTATATAAGTTCAATGTAATTCATTGGAGTCATTTTATAATAATTTTATTGAACTTTTTACCGTCTTTTACCCACCTCCTAGGAGCATTTGAAAATTTACATAAAACTTAATTTTACCACTTCTATGAGTCGAGTTTCGAAAATCTGAGAGACGCGGTTAATATCAAGGAGTAAAATGTGGTTAAATAATATAGAAATAATTTTTGGTGAATAGTAACTTTTAACTTTTATTTACCACGGTTAAAAGTAAATAGGGCAATTAAGTGTAAAAATGATATTATTATTACCATAACACATGTCCTAATTCTATAAGATAAGTGTAATTCGACAAAAAGAACCTTTTGAATAAAATATGACCCTTTAGGTCTACTTGGATTAGATTAGGACATTTATGATTATTTAATTCAAGGATGAGTTAAAAGAGTTAAAATCAATATTTAATAACAAAAAAAATTTCAATATGGTGTTAAACATAAAATATATTATACTATAAATATTAATTAGAAATCTAAAAAGATTTCCTACATAATGATATTTTATTTAACATTTTTAGACATTAAATAATTTCTGTTATTTATGACACAATGATGATGTAGTAATTACCTTATTAATGAAATATTAACATAATTGATATAATAAATACCCAAATAAATGTAATTTGAGACTTTTTATGAATTAAACTAATTTAATAGGTTAATATAACCTATTAGGGTTAGTTAGATGAATTTTTTTTGAATTAATAATGCTGTTATTAATTTAACAAAAACAAAATACCAAATAGTGTCAAAATTGACATAAAAGAGTTTTTAAAACAAATATTATATTATTAATTGTTATTCTATTACTCAAAATCTATGGATTGGAAAAAAGATTTATATAATAATATATATGACATTAATGAACCAATTGGGGTTCTATTGGAAGTTTATAATAATTTTATTAACCATATAGTGTAAGAATACAAGAAGAAACAGTAAAAGTTAAATTATTTAACTTAGAGTTAAATCATTATTATAAGGTTAAAATGGTAACCTAAACTTGTATAAAACATATTGGATGTGAGTATTTCTACCCTTACCCAACCTATATTAGAAATAAATCACTTTGGAGCCATTATAAACCGAATATGACTTTATTATAAAAAAACATTTTATGTTTTTTCTAAGGTCCCCCTCTCCTCCCTTATAAAAGGGCACCTCTTCCCTCTCCACTTTACAACATTTTGTGCCTTCAAGCTTGGCCAAACCCGGTAAATTACCCTTCTCCACTTCCCTAGATAAATACTAGAGGTTATGGTCTTCTTCAAAGTAGAACGTTAGTGTCCTAAGAGGAGGTTTAGAAGAGGCGCGCCGAAGAAGAGGTAGTATCCTTTACCGATTATTTCACATTTATTTGTTCTTCTGCTTGCTCTTCTTTATTTGTTTCATTATAAAGTAATAAATTCAGTATCACTCATATACTTATATGTTATTATAAATATTAAACAACCCTATTTCACCTTCTATCCATCTTATAGAAAACAAAATCACCGCACGTGCGTACGTATGGAATACCGTCTCCACACCGTGGTGTAATATGTTTTTCCACTACCTCTTTACTTGGATTATTATAATTGCGTAAAGAATAACTATATATGGTTATTATGACATGATAATAATTATGATATTCTATCATCCATTTCTATACAATTCCACAATCATGGGAATGATATCATCGCTCGTGTGTACGTACGACTTACCGTCTCCAAGATGTGATGCGTCTCGTTCTACATGATATTCATTGAATAATGATTATATAAGTTAATTGAATTCATTAATATGATATATATTACACTAATACCATTCTGTAAATGAGTTATCTATAACCTAAAAATAGGAATAAGAATTTATTCGAGAAAACATGCATAAGAACATAAAGAAATGAACTCCTGAATAACAAGTAGCAATGAAATATTACTAAAAAGAAGATAAGAATATGACCATATATTATATCATAAAAATTAATATGATTCTTTAATAAGTCAATGAAATTATTTAAAAAATTATACTGGAGGTTCAGATACGTACGAAGCATATCAGACCTAAGGTAAGGGAAAATCTCACAATCTCATTTTTATCTGAGATTGTTTATAATTTAGAATTTAATGGGTAATATTTTTCATCCAAAACCATGTTTCCTCAATATGTAATATTATTTCTACCCTCCTAAAATTGTTTAAATACAATTTTACCTATTGGTTAATTTTTAGTAAAATACATGAAAAGAATCTTTTGTCGTATTCAGTACGAGATACTTTTTGACTTTTCCGGCCAAAGTACGAGAAGAATGTTTTTTAACTTATACGACATGAATGGATTTTTATGATTTAATAGAATGTTATTTCCATGAATCTTACTTTAAAAGTTTATTTTTAATTTACATCTTTTAGTTTAGAATTGTATTACATGTTAAAAAAGAAAAAAATGTTTTTGAAGTAGAAAGAATATTTTTCTCAAGAATGGAGTTCAAGTGTTTTATCAAAATTATCTTCCATCTAAGAAAATATAGGGTTCTGTTTCTATCCCTATTTTTACGCTGATTTGATTATGTTATGATGGAATTATTTTTATGAAGTCCTTTTATCTTATATGGATTATGTTATGACGGCGTGATGTTTAAGAATCTCATTGTTATTACATGGGTTATGCTATGATATATGATTTATGGTTTTGTGGCACACATAATAATGGTTTCATTATGAGATGGGTGAGACCTATATCTCCCTTCAATTAATTGGTTAAAGATTTATATCTCATGAGATAGACATTTCTGGAACAATAAGTTAGTCCAGTTCAGTGATACATGACTGGAATGAGGAGTGAAATTGGTTCCTAAATGGACTTTTTCCTCTATGATAGTCTTGGAAATGAGTCTTGAAAAATATGAAATGTTTTCATATGATTATGTGTGTATGCCAAAATGTTCCATGTTTTATGTTATGATTATTGGGATTACATGTCACTACTATGATTTATCCCATGTTATGATATTATGATCTCTTTTGAAGGTTAAGATTTTCAAAATGTTATGTTCTTATGAATATCATATGATTGAAATTTCCTTTGTCTACCCTTACTGAGCATTTGAGATCACCCTTTTGTATGTTTTCTTTTCCCCAGGTCAGGAATAATGGTATTAAGTATGTTATGCCAAAAGGGACTATAGATATGATGAAATAAATGGGAGACAATGTAGGTGATTTATGAACCTGTTGTTTATGTTTCCCAGTTTCTAATGACACTATACCTATATGATCCTATCATGGTTTTGTTATATATTATAATAAGTATGCTTCAATTCTGATGTAATAAAAATGTATGTAAAGTATGGGTCGATATAGTTGGTATCTGAGGAAAGGTATAGTCAACCTTTGAAAACTAGGATGTGAGAGCCTAAGTAAGAACCCTAAGGATATGTCTAAGAATAGAACATAATATTAGTGTTTTAGAAATACCCATGAATAACCTATTATAAGACCTAGAGTTTGAAATTTTATTCTTGATTATGTGGTTTTCCTATTATGATTAGTGTTTCTCACACTATGCTTATTGGTTTTAGTCAATGGATAGAAGATGAAGGAACCATGTTAATTCTGAAAGTGACAGGCAATGAAATGATTGTCCCCCTGAGAAACCAAATGTTATGGGAGCTAGAATGAAAAATCTTGTAGCCATTATTACATAACTTTCTCAAGCTATGAATGATGCAGGACTTCCAAATGATCAATGGAAGGAGAAACATTCTGTTGCATCCTTCATGAGGCAGCGTCCCACCTCATTCAGCGGGTCTACTGATCCATTAGTGGCCGAACAATGGATCAGTACCACTAAAAATATATTTTCAGTTCTTCAATGTTCTGAACATGATAAAGTCATCTTAGTAGTATATTGTGTGGAAGGTGAATCAGATCAATGGTGGAATATTATCAAGAATACGAGGCAAAGAGACGAAATTGAGTCCATGGAATGGGATGAGATCAAGAACATATTTTTCAGTAAGTACTTCCTTCGTATTCGTCGAACAAAGATGGAGAAGGAGTTTATTGAACTAAATAAAAAGGATGATGAATCTGTTGGTACCTACGAAGAAAATTTTACAAGAATTTCAAGGTATGCTTCAGGAATTATTATCCAACTTGAGAGTAAGATCAATTGATTCGTTGGTGGCTTAAAACCAAGTCTTCGAAGGGAGTTAGCCATAAGGGACATCAATAGCTATGGGTAAATTGTTCGATGTGCTCTCAAGGTTGAGATGGAGATTGGAGTTACCCATCAGTCATATGGGGATGATAAGAAGAGGAAAATGGAATTCAAAGGGAAATCTAAAGACCAAACTGAAAATAAGATGAGTTTTCCCTTATGATCAATGTGTGGAAAGTAACATGGATGTAATTGACTTAAAGGGAGAAGAAAATGTTTCAAATGTGGAAAAGAAGGCCATCATGCATTTGAATGCCGCAATGATGGGAAAAAGATGTCTAGTGATGTAAAAAATTAAAATGCTACATAGAATTCACCTCCTACACTTCAATGTTACAAGTGAAAGGAAATGGGGGAATTATGCTAATCAATGCCCTAATCCAAGGGTTATTGATGGTGATCGACGTCAACAAACTCTTAAGGCCAAAGGCAATGGAAAGTCACATGCAATTTCTATCAGGGATGTGGAGTACGATAAAGAAGTGGTGAAAGGTAAACTTACCATCCACTCTAAAGTAGTAAATGTTTTATTTGATTCTGAATCCACCCACTCTTTTATTTCTGAATAATTTTCTAAGGGTATCGTCGTACTACCTCAACAATTAGCTATTGGGTTAGTTGTGACAACTCTTAATGGCACAACATTTGCATCAAAAGGTTATAATTCTTCTCTAATTGACGTTTGTGGGAATGTGCTTCCTTCAAATCTTGTGATCCTTTATATAGTGGAATTTGATGTGATTCTTGGCATGGATTGTATTTCCTTATATCGAGTTTATATCGATTGCCAAAGAATGAAATTAAAATTTCATATTCCTGATCAATCTATGATCATCAATCGATGCAAGGATGAATATAACCTTCCAGTGGAAATTTTGTCCATCATATTGGCATTGATTCCAATAAATGAAGGTTATTTATCTCCAATGGTTGGAGAGAAACTCATGATTAAGAATTTTCGCATTGTACGACAGTTTTATGATGTCTTTCCGGCGGAATTTCTAGGTCTTCCACCAAATCGTGAAGTTGATTGTTTAATAGAACTCATACTGGGTGCTACACCCAATTCAAAGGCATCTTATAGAATGTCCCCAATTGAGTTTCATGAATTAAAGAAACAACCCCAAGAGAATCTTGATAAGGGATTCATACGCCCTAGTGCATCACCTTGGGGAGCACCTGTTCTGTTTGTTATGAAGAAAGATGGATCAATGACACTCTGCATTGATTATCGAGAAATTAATAAGATCACTATCATGAAAAAATATCCTCTCCCAGGCATTGATGACTTATTTGACCAACTACATGGAGATAAATAGTTTTTCATTCTCTATTCAACCTGGAAGCACGAAGATGTATATGGACCTAAAGGAGTAATTCTTATGGGCTGATAGGAAAAGAGATGCTGCTTAATATGTCTCTCGATACCTAGTTTTTCAGCAAGTTAAAGCTGAGAGACCGAAGTATAGGTGGATGTTACAACCATTACCCATACCAGAATGGAAATGGGAAAACATCACTATGGACTTTGTCATTGGACTTCCAAAAACATCTGAAGGCAATAATGCTATATGGGTTATAGTTGATTATCTTACGAAGTCATCACACTTCATTTATATTAGTGAATATTTCTCTATTGAACAGATTTCCAGGATATATGTGAATGAAGTGTTAAGATTGCATAGAGTACCACTTTCCAGAATATCTGATCGGGATCCGAGGATTACCTCGATGTTTTGGAGAAGTCTTCATCATACTCTAGATAAAGAGTTGAGTTTTAGCAATCCTTATCATCCTCAGACAGAAGGTCAGTCTAAGAGGACAATTCAAACTCTAGAAGACTTGTTGAGAGCTTGCTTTATGGATTTCAAATGTGGTTGGGATCAAAACCTACCTTTGGTGATTTTTTTATAATAATAGATTTCACTCCAGTATTCAGATGGATCCTTATGAAGCTATCTAGGGAAAGAAATACAGAACTCCATCTTGCTGGGATGATGTTGGGGAAAGAAAGCTATTAGGACATGATCTTGTTGATGAGATGGCAGAAAATGTCATATTTATTCAACAAAACATAAGAGCAGCTCATAGTTGACAAAAAAGTTATGCAGACAACCGAAGAAAAGACCTAGAGTTTGACGTGAGTGATAAAGTGTTCTTACGAATATCTCCATGGAAGAGAGTAATGAGATTTGGAATGAAGGGAAAGCTGAGCCCTAGGTATATTGGTCCTTTTGAAATACTGGATCGTATTGGGAAGGTATCTTACTGATTAGCACTTCCACCTAATCTCTCTCAAGTTCATGATGTGTTCCATGTATCTCTCCTGAGAAAGTACATACCTAATCATTCACAAGTACTAAGCCCAGAAGTTGTACCATAGAGCAAGATATTTCTTATGAATAATAACCGATAGAGATTATAGATCGTAGCGAAAAAGTTCTACAAAACAAGACCACTCACTTGGTTAAAGTTTTATCGAGGAACCACCAATTAGAATAAGCTACACGGGAAGTTGAGGATATGATGAGGGAGAGGTATCCTTATCTGTTTCTTATGAAGTGACTAATTTCGAGGAAATTTTTTTTTTAAAGGGGGCTAGAATGTAACACCCTGAGATTTTATGAGAAATATTTTGTTTTTATGTATTATGTTATACGCAACACCAATGGAATATTTCACTACACACAACACTGTCTTGGATTGCATTGCACGCAAGAGCAACCTTACTCGATAACTGGTATTGTACGTAATACCATGTTTCACCAAACAATGATATGTTATTAAAAAATTATATAAACTAGCTGTTATGAATATTAATACCCACTTTTTGAAATATTTTAAATTTTATCTTTCAAAATGGATTTCATTTTTGGATTCGGAATATCAAAATTATCTTAGCGTGAATTTTTGGTATTTTTCTGAAAACGTTTAGTTTTGGATAAATAGTGAAGTACAATGAGTTATAGTTTAAAACCGAATTTTTATTTAAATAATTTTTTATTTTATTTAAATTTATTTTAGGTCAAAATAGATACATAATACCTTTAGAAGTTAAATGTAATTCATTGGTGTCATTTTATAATAATTTTATTGAACTTTTTAACGTCTTTTACCCACCTCCTAGGAGCATTTGCATATTTACATAAAACATGATTTTACCGCTTCTATGAGTTGAATTTCGAAAATCTGAGAGACATTGTTAATATCAAGGAGTAAAATGTAGATCAATAAGATAAAAATAATTTTTGGTGAATAGTAATTTTTAACTTTTATTTACCACGGTTAAAAGTAAATAGGGTAATTAAGGGTAAAAATGAAATTATTATTACCCTAACACATGACCTAATTCTATTGGATAATTGTAATTCAACCAAAAAATACTTAGGAATAAAATATGACCCCTTAGGTCCACTTGGATTAGATGAGGACATTTATTATTATTTAATTCAAAGAAGAGTTAAAAAGGTTAAAATCAAATATTAATAACTAAAACAATTTTAATATAGGGCTAAACATAAGATAAGTTCGACTATAAATATTAATTAGAAAGATAAGAATATTTCATACTTAATGATATTTTATTTATAATTTTTATACATTAAATAATTTAAGTTATTGTTGACATAATGACGATGCAATAATTACCTTATTAATAAAATATTGACATAATTGTTGTTATAAATACCCAAATAAATGTAATTTGAGACTATTTATGAATTACAATAAATTTATAGGTTACTATATCATATTATGGTTAGTTATATGAATTTTTTTCGAAGTAATAATGCTGTTATGAATTTAACAAAAACAAAATTGAAAATCGGGTCAAAATTAACATAAAGGAGTTTTTAAAACAAATATTATATTATTAATTGTTATTCTATTCCTAAAAATTTAAAGTTAGGCCGAGAGACTTATATAATAATATATATAAAATTAATTAACTAATTTGGGTTCTATTAGAAGTTTATAGTATGTTTATTAACAATATATTGTAAGAATACAAGAAGACACGGTAAAAGTTAAATTATTTAACTTAGAGTTAAATCTAAATGATAAGGTTACAATGGTAACATAAACTTGTCTAAAACCTATTGGTTATGAGGATTTCTACCCTTCCCCCTCATATATTATAAATAAGTCACTTTTGAGCCATTATAAACCGAACATGACTTTATTATAAAATAAAATATTACGTTTTTCCTAAGGTGCCCCTATCCTCCCTTATAAAAGTGCACCTCTTCCCTCTCCACTTTACAACATTTTGATCCATCAAGCTCTTTAAAAACCTATCCATTTACCTTCTACACTTTCCTAGAAACATAATAGAGGTTCTGGTCTTCTTCAAAGACCATCTTAAGTGTCTTAAGAAGAGGTTTAGAAGAGGCGCGTCGAAGAAGAGGTAATATCCTTTACTGATTATTTCAAATTTATTTATTCTTATACTTCATCTTCTTTATTTGTTTCATTATAAATTAATAACATCAGTATCACTCATATACTGATATGTTATTATAAAAATGAAAAAACCCTATTTAACCTTATATCCATCCTACGGAAAATGAAATCACTGCGCGTGCATACGTACGGAATACCGTCTCCACCCCGTGGTGTAATCTGTTTTTCCACCACCGCTTTTCTTGGATTGGTATAATTGTGTAAAGAATAACTATATATGGTTATTATTAAATGATAGTAATTCTGATATTCTTCATCCACATCTATACAATTCCACAATCATGGGAATGATATCATCGCTCGTGTGAACGTACGTCTTACCATCTACACAATGTGATGCGACTCGTTCTACATGATATTCATTGAATAATGATTATATAAATGAATTGAATGAATAAATATGATATATATTACACTAATACCAATCTTTAAATGAGGTATCTATAACCTAAAAAGAGGAATAAGAATTTATTTGACAAAAGATGCATAAGAACATAAAGCAATGAACACCTGAATAACAAGTAGCAATGAAATATTACTAATAAGAAGATAAGAATATGAAAATATATGATATCATAACAATGAATATGATTTTGTAATAAGTCAATGAAATTATTTAAATCTTTATATAGGATTTTAGGATAAGAACTAAGAATATCAGACCTAAGGTAAGGGAAAATCTTACAATCTCATTTTTATCCGCGATTAGTTATACTTCAGAATTTACAGGGGCATATTTATCATCCACATCCATGTTTCCTCAATATGTAATATTAATTCTATCCCCATACAATTTTTTTAAATCCAATTTTACCTATTGGTGAATTTTTAATAAAATATATGAAATGAATCTTTTGTCTTATTCAGTACGAGATACTTTTTGACTTTTCCATCCAAAGTAAAAGAAGAATGTTTTTTAACTTACACGGCATGAATGGATTTTTATGATTTCATAGAACATTATTTCCATGAATATTCCATTACAAGTTAAATTTTAATTAACTTCTTTTATTTTAAAGTTGCATGACATGTTAAGAAAGGAAAAATTCTTTTGAAGTAGAAAGAATATTTTCCTCAAGAATGGTGTTCAAGTGTTTTATTAAAATTATTTTCCATATAAGATAATATAGGGTTTTGTTTCTATCACTATTTTTACATTGATTTGATTATGTTATGATGGAATTATTTTTATGAAGTCCTTTTATCTTATATGGATTATGTTATGATGGCATGATGTTTAAGAATCCCATTTTTATTACTTGGGTTATGCTATGATATATGATTTATGGTTTTGTGGCACAGATAAGAATGGTTTCATTATATTATGGGTGGTACCTATATATCCCTCCAATTAATTGGGTAAAGATTTATATCTCATGAGATAGACATGGATGGAAAGGAATGTTAATCCAGTTTAGTGATACAGGACTGGAACGAGGAGTGAAATCGATTTAGAAATGGACTTTGTCCACTATGATAGTCTTGGAAATGAGTCTTGACTAATCTGAAATGATTTTCTATGATTATGTGTGTTTTCCAAAAAGTTTCATGTTTTATCTTATGATTATTGGGATTACATTTCACTACTACGATTTATCCGATGTTATGATATTATGATCTCTTTTACAGGTTAATATTTTCAAATTGTTATGTTCTTATGAATATGATATGATTGATATTTCATTTGTTTACCCTTACTGAGCATTTGAGCTCACCCTTTTGTATGTCTTATTTTCCCCAGGTCAGGAAAAATGATATTAAGTAGGTTATTCCAAAAGGTACACTATATATGATGAAATAAATGGGAGGCAATGTAGATGCTTTATGAACCAGTTGTTTGTGTTTCCCAGTTTCTAAAGACACTATAACTATATGGTCCTATCATGGTTTTTTATATGTTGTAATAAGTATGCTTCAATTCTAAAGTAATTACAATATTTGTAAATTATGGGTCATTATAGGAGGCCTTTTCTAGATGAAGGATTCTATGACTACATGCACTTTCCTTGGAGGAGAAGGGTGTTCCGCATGATTCATGTTATTATTCATAAACTGAACCATATGAGAAAGTACTATCATGAAGTTTTAAGCACCCATTCCTATCATATCTGGAATATCATTAGAGAATTATTCATATTGCCTATCAAATTGGTAGTTGGAACATGTTATTCTATTTACCTCCATTAACTTAGAAAAATTATGTACAATTATATGGATTTAATACATATCTATTAAGAATAAAAAGGAAACATTGATCATAAAAGGATAAAAATGTAAAGAAGAAGTATATCCTAACTTGTGATTACATATGTCTCAATATAGGTTATCCATGATCTAATTATTAACTTATATTCTTATGGTAATTTTCCCTTAATAATGGTTAGTTCTATGTTCATGAATTTTCAATATAATATCTCCCATGAGTAACAATACCAAGATTGAAGAAATTCCTGTTGTCGTGTACTCAGATACCCCAGGTCAATCCCAAAAGTCATTGTCAGAGTTTTCACTCTTAGATACATATGTGCTAGGGATGCCTCTACCTGTTTTTATCAAAACATGGATGTATTTTATGGATAAAACACTTACAATATACTTACGAAAATTTAGGGATGTTTTCTTATAATTCGTCTCATCCTTAAGGTTTTTACTAAAGTGCCCTAGTCATAATATCCATAAATAACTAGAGCATCTCATGATACAAACAATAACAACCCTATCCTGTAACATATAACATTACATGATTTTAAGCATAATTATACATTAGTGTACAACCGAAGGACTATGAATTCTAGTTTTCTTAAAGAGTAGATACATAAAACATAAATCATGGGGCAGAAAAAAAACATCATCGTTTAATCTCCATAAATTCTTCATAATTCCTTTGACCCCTTTCATCTGCATAGGGTACCCTAGCGAACACATGAACAAAGGTATGATATAAAAATCCCACTAAGGTATTGAACATAAGAATAAATCTTAAGCACATGTGCTAGGAGGCATGACATAATGATATCAAAATCATGCAACACATGTAATCATAAAATATAATCATGGGATCATATAAACATTGAATCATATAAACATGCTATAATCAAAAAACATTTATCCAATATGTTTCATGGATAACTTCCAATCTTGTTTCTCATAGTAGTATTGGTCAAGGCTAACCGACACTTCCATCTCCCATAGTAGTATGTGTCAAGGCTACCCACCAAACCTTTTTCACATCGCATCTCATGAGACTTAATTTTACCCAAAACATTGGAGTGCTATATGGGCGTACCCATCTCAAAATTTTCATTAATATTATTACCACATAAATATTAATACATAATCCATCATACACAAACATAAGGGTACCCCTGGAAAGAACTCGACACAACAATCACGACATAAAGCACAATCAATAGGAATATCATGAAAGTGTCCAAGAATGAAAGGTATTAGAACATACATGGACATTTATAGTGTAAAATAGGAATATAACAAGGTAATTTATTTCAAAAGGAATTTAAAACATATAATAAATTTACTGGAGGAGACATTAGTATCAAAACATTTTTGTGCGGTTATAAGGAAAATATTATAGAGCTTTTAAAATAGAAAAGTGAAAAAATATTTTATATAAAAGCCAAATTGATCCAAGAAGGTCTTCATAAAAAAAATGATTTAAGAAAATACAATTGTCTCTTAAAATAAAGGATAGATTTCACTTGATATTTAATAAAAATTTGGGAAATTCCCTTAAATCGGGTTTGCTTATCGAGAAGTTCTAAGGAGGGAATATTTTTAAAACATGTATATCCCAAAATGAGAGCGATGGAAGGGTATTCATAAATAATTTTTTTAAAAATAAAATAAATTTATAATATGTAAATAAATGGATAAGATAACTCCATTTTCATATAAATAAAGATAATGAAACCCAAATGGTCAAATAAGGTTCAGGTAGAATTCATTATGGTTTATCGACACGGTGTCAGGTGTACCTAAGTGGGATTGATGAGAGATAAAATGGATTTTGCATCACATATACATCATGAGGGAAGTATGGGGGAGGTTAAAAATCATACCCCATCATTTGGGATTACACATAAAAGGGCCTATCATCGAGGACATCATGATTAAGTGTGAAATGGGGAGGATCCCTTACCTTTTGTCTGAAGGTGTTCTTCTCTTATTATTAATTCCTTGAAGAAATGAATTAGGTTTATTAATTAATAAGTCAAGAACCTATTCTTTGTGTAATTTATTTATTATACAATTTATATGTTCATTCTTGGCCTTTTTAATGGGTTTAGTTGTTTAATTTAATTGTTCGAGACCGTTTGTTTTCTAGGTTTTCAAGATTTGTTTACTTATATTCATGTCCGGATAAACACGTATTATAAAAGTGGTTGTACAGAATTGATGTTTTATGTTATTAGTGAACACCAAAGAGATTATATGGTTATTAAAATTCATTCAATTATTGGGGGTGAAGATGAATTATTTTATAAAACCTTAGTGATAACAGTTTTGGTTAATCGGTGGGTTTTGATTACAATGGAAATGTTTTGATTTATAACTTAATACCATTTGTAAAAAGGATTACAGCACCATAACTATGATATATTACATATATAATAATCTGGTTCAACCATAACTCAAATGTATTTATTATCATAAATAATGATGATAAAAGAGATTGATATATTGTTGTCCTTTAATGTGCTAAATTAACACATCTCAAATAGTGTTTTCATTTCATTCAAATAAAAGATGGCGAAAGTAGAGAAGATATTGAAATATCCCAATAGAATAATATAATTATAGTAAATTTATGTTACTAGATTTATCATACCATTTGGGTGAAGGTAGGTAAATAAATAAATAATAAAACAAAAGAACTTAAAAGAAATAAAATAATTAGAATTATGAATTTACCTCTTGAGTTTATCTCTTTCGAGAACATCTTAAGGGGAGATTTTTTGGTATATTAAAAAGACTAGGGTATGTTGGAAGTGGAGGAGGATCTTGGGGATAGATTTTGGTAAAATATTTTCAAGGAATAAGGCTTGAGAGTAGTGATGAGAAGAGGTAGTGGGGGGGGGGGGGGGTTATAGTGAAGGAGAGGCAGGTTTTCATAACATGTTAATCCTGAGTTTATTAATTTCCCTCAAGACCAGAAATAATGATGTTTCTAGGACCTAGAATAGTAAAAAATCCTTGTGAGTTCTACATTTTGGTTCCTACATTACTTGTGATGTCAGGAATAATGGATCTGAATTATAATGTATTTATACGATAAAGTAATGTATTTTACTATACACCAAAAATTCATGAATTTCTGTAAAATCCAAAAAATTCACGGTAACCATTTTTTGAGGTGTATAATCCATAATTGGAATCCATTTTTTAAAAATAATTTTCTAAATATGATTAATTTAATATTTAATTAAAATCATTTCTTATTCATAAAAAACCAGTTTTAAAACATTCATTTACTTATTCTAAAATATAGGTACATCATACTTTCAGTTGAATATTATTTTTATTCTATAATAGGTAATGCTACAATCCATTTGGGTATGTAACTATTTATAAGGTTATGTAACTATTCATAAGGGTAGGTTACTATTCACCAAAAATTGTGTTTTTCTTATCGGTTTCTAAATAACTTATTGACCACAACCGTGTACGTATAATTTTTGAAATTCAAAAAATAAAAGTGAAAAACATATGTTTAATGGTCACGTATCCCTTAGTAGTTCATTATGTTTTGATTTAATGTGATTATATAACATAATTATATTAAATGAATTTCCATTAAAAAATTTGTGTCGTTACACTTTAGTTGTACATTGCTTTTGTGGGAATGACATACAGAGGCCTTCAATGGATGTTTTGGTGGTTCAGAATGATATTTATCATGGATGTGTTCATTTCACGATGCTTCTCTAATTAGCAGGAGATGGTTGCGCACCAGGTTCCTATAGGGTTTTTTCATCCCCATGATAGCCTAGAGGGGAAGTGGGATGGAAGACTCTTAAACTTTTTGATAGGGTTTCCATAAATAGTGAAGAGACATGGTTCCATCTAGGTGATAGTTGACTGAATAAAAGATGATTCAAAATTCCTAACTATTAGGGATAACTGTTCAGTGGAGATATTGGGGTAGATGTACGTATGGGAGATTTTTCACCTTCATGGTGTGACCATAAATATTATCTCCTGCGTTGATGTTCTATTGACATCATAGTTTAGGAAAGGCCTATAAGAAGAATTCATGACCTAGATTAGGATGACTTCAACCTTTCATGCCTAGATTGATCAACAGACATAGTGAAATATCCATGCATTTGTGTATATAGTGAGGTATTTCTTGTTAGTCATTATTCAGTGCAGGGAGGATCACTTTGTCTTTGGTAATCTGTTTGTAGAACAATAGCTACCACTCTACTACTAGCATGAATATTTTTGAGGCATTATACTGGAGACCCTGGAGGTAACCCTTCTCCTAGACTGAGATCAGAAAGATGTATCTTGTGTGTCCAGAATTGGTGTTGGTGATGTCATAGGTCTAGGTAATCTGTGAAAGGATGAAAAGGTCCAAAAGTAGATATAAATCTTGCAAATATCACTATAATAGGCCCTTGGAGTTCCAGTGGGGAGAGCGCATTTTCCCATATGTCTCATATATTGAGGATTGAAGAGATTTTGTCCGAGAGGAAATATATCCAAGAGGTTCATTGGTCTATTTGAGATCTTGAAGAGGGTTATAATGTTTTCTTACCACTTCTCCCTACCCCCATAGTTGGATCGGGTGCATGACATCATCTATGTGTCGTTGCTGAGAAGATACGTGCATTAACCAACACTTGTGATCAATTAGGGAGAGATAGATATCAAGGATAGAGACTCTAATTTTGGAGAAACTAGTGGTGATATTGGATTTACAGGATATGTACCTTAGTAAATATAACATACCCATGGTTCATATGTTATGCTTTCATGGGAATGGGTAGGATAGCTTCTCGGAGCAGGAGATATAGATATTGGATTTGTATCCAGAGTTGATTGTGCTATTTTTATTTTCTAGGATGAAAATATTAAAGATGGGAATAATATATAGACCCTTTTTCCTTGTAAGACTTTGGAATATATATATTTTTAGAGCCATTTTTTAGGAGAAGTGCAATTCAAAGTACCTTTTTTCCTAAAATTTATTTTTTAAAATTATTAAATATATTTTGTATTACATGTACACAAATTCCTTTGGAAAATAAAACAAATATTTAGTGGAATATCATATCCTAAATATCAGACCACCTTTGAGTCAAAAATATAATTTTTACCATATCCATGTCTTACAATATTTCAACGTTGGGAATTCATAAATAGATACCATTGGAAGGTGCTTTTGGTTAAAATAAATAAATAAATAAATTTCTTTTAATTAAATTTACCTATTGTAATTCCCATAAATCCACCACTATGGAAAACCCTATAGGGTTATCCATATAAATCCTAGGGGGATGAAGTGATTTCTACCTCACATTCCATTGGTGAAACTAATGAAACGATAAAGGAACTTATGATCTAAGTAGATAAAAGAATTAGCAAACCAAATAACTCATTTTCATTTTTGGTGAGTGCATTATGTGATGAAAAATTATATAATATTCCCTAAGGACTCATAATTTCTTCTTTATACCTCATTTGATTATATTTTTGAGTAAGATCAATATATTTCATTTATCTATTTCGATTATTCTCATTTCCATGCACACGAATATTGGAATTAAATTTTTCATTCAATTTTTTTCACTAGGGATCACCCAAATTTATTATTTGTCCATTAATTCTTGTAATTTTATTTTGAAACCACTTTTAATGTTATTTTATCCTTTTGATTCTTGATTTTCTTCATAGATTAGCCTACATGGCCTCAATCCAATTTTTACAAGTGGTAAAGAGCATAATTAGACTCCTTGATTTGTGCGAGAATAGTGTATGACAAACCAAAAACCGATTCAAGGGTAAAATAAAGGGTTTTTTGGTTTTTGAGTGAATGTTTTTTTAATCTAGTGTCAAATTTGGTACATGGAGATGTGGAAAGGTGAGGAGAGGCATGGTGGAGTTTCAGGTTTTCATGGGAGGAAATCAGATTCAATTTCAAACCACCAGAAGGCATGAATTATTAGATAGAGCCTAGATCCACCATTTCTAGAAAGAGAAAAATGATGCATAGAAAGGAGATATGACGAGATCTAATTCATGGAGGCCCAATACAATATTTAGTGAAAATCTTGACTATACATCATGTATTTCAGAAGAACACACAATGTGTGACCCCTAGGATGATATAGCTAGGGTATGGGGAAATCAATAATGATGGAAAAAATATAGCTCTCATGAACACGATATATCCATAGCTTGGTGGACATTCCATCTGGTGGGTCACATGGGTAAGAACTCATGTGGGGGGACATGGCCATGCACACACCATGTACTAAGTACACAGACACAACCAAGCTACACAAGCTAGGACCCCTAGTGGCTTGGAACGCCGTTTAGACTCCCTAAAGTCTATGTAGTGCTACAAATTGGTGATCTCTAAAACTCAAGAAAAAAAACTAGACAATGAAGTAGGACAACATGTTGTGTGGGTCCCCTCACATGTTGTGTACCCCTAGGGTCCTTTTGTGGAAAATTCAAATTCTGATATCACTTTTGTTTAGACATGGATTTTGGAGGACAAATAGTAAATATTTAGTGTTTTTATTCATAGAATGGTATATGTCCCTACATTGTGTATTTCCTGATGTGATGTGTGATGTTATGAGCATTAAGATTTTTTAGGTGGTGCCTGATGATGGTAGTTATCAAGTAGAAGATTACTATAGACACTGGAGTGGAACCCCCAGATGCTCCAGGGCATGGGTCCCTGACCTATAGAGTGGAACCCTCTGAAACACCTGGTGTGAGTACTCTCTTTAATTAGTAGATCCCCAGTCATACAGGGATCGTATCCTCATTATACAATAGTGTAACCCCCATCATGCACTAAGGCCAGAGTCCTCAACCTATATAGTGGAATCCCCCTAACTTGCTAGGGGACAAGTCCTATATCTACGAGTGCAACCCACTAAGGGATATTTAATGTGTCCTCATGATAGTACAGTGGAACCCCCCCTAATGTAGCAGGGTGCAGATCCTCTTTATACTAAGTGGAGACCCTATCCGATTTGGTGCGGTCTTTGTGACACCCTATTGGAACCCCCTAATGCACTAGAGTGTGGGTCCTCTATATACCGGGTGGAAACCCTATATCAGACCAGGCATGGGTGCTTGTGACACCAGATTGGATCCCCCATGATGCACTAGGGTGTGGGTCCTTGAACTATAGAGTGTACCCATAATGATATAGGTAACAATTCCTTTATCTATAGAGTTAAACCCTCTACTAGATAGGGACTGGTTCCTCATAGAACCATATTGGAACAAACCTAATAAATCTAATTGTAGGTCCTCTATAGATACTTTTTGAATGGTACCTATAACATAAGACGGAGTGGGTCCTCAATATAGATGTTTTTTCCACTTGAATATGTGGCAACACGGTGAGGTTTGGGCCTCCATCTAGTAACTTCTTTAGACAGACACATGGGATGCTACACAATGATAATAGACTTCCAAAAATAATGGTGACTCTTTTCCTAGGTTAGTATGTGACATGTATATCCCATTCCCTCCCATTTAGGGTTCTTTGGTTTGTGTATATATATATATACTTGTATCCATGTGTTGGTTTTTATTTACTCCCCTTTTTGGGGTTGAGTCGTTTTCACTATCTATCTATTCTTATTGAGTCTCTTACTACCCCCTTCACCTTTCAAGGTGTCCTACTAGATATGTATATACAAACCCCGAAATGGGATTTTCTAGCACATTTCATTTCTTATGAGGATTATGGGAAGGATTGTGGTGACTTAATTGGATCTTAGAGACACTTGGTTCAGTGGATAACATGTAGTGGTCGGAGCTCAAATATAAGGAGAAGGGCCCAAACCATCAAACTTCGAGGTACATCATTCTAGAGATATACTTGAACCTGAGACAATAGTGTGGGTTGGATTTTATGTAGGAATATGACTTAGAGATATTATATACCACAAGGAAGATAATTTTAGTTGAAGAATAAATTAGTTTAAAGTATTAGGGTCACTTGGTCCATGAGGTTTCTCAGCAGTTGGCTTCCTTGTACCTGGCCTTTGTGGAGCTGGAGGGTGTGGCTTTTCATTAGTTGATGGTGTTGACTCCTCATATTCTGATAAAAGTGTGAGACTCCCAGTTTGGAGACATAAACTGTGATTTCTTGTGAGGCCAAATATAAATAGGGGATCCATGAGGTGGATATTAAGATTGAGGGAGTAACATCATATATTTTTAGGGATGGATGGTTTTCCTAGTCACAATGCGAGAGGAGGTGATGCAGGGGTTAAAACACTTATCATATTCTTGTACACCCTAACATGTGAAATATGTAAAAGACCTTCATCTATAGTTTTAATGGTCAAAAATTATAAATCATGTGTAATATTTTTTCTCATGGTGCCCACATATTTTTTTATGGAGGCTATGCAACAGGTTCTACCATGTTTGTTGTAGCCCCATGAGATCATGGTGTGGATTTTTTAAGAAATATCCATAGACTATGTGATAGGGATTACACATATAGAAAAATCACATGGAGCCATCTCTGTGATAGTTGACTGACTCCCAAATTAATAACACTTTCTTTCTATGGGGGAGAATAAATTGGGGGAGAGATTAGGGATGATGTACATACAATAGATTAATCTTTTTTATGGGGTTCCCTCAACTATTGTCTCCAACCATGATTCATAGTTTATATAAAATTTGAGGTTTGAAAACTAGGTAAAATTCAGGACCTAGATGAGGATGAGTATAACTTTTTACCCCTTACATAAATCAGTAGACCAAGGACACAATCTTGGTGTTGGGGTACATGATGAGGTATTTTATTTTAGACTTCAGTTAGAGTTGGGGGGGGGGGGTCACTAGATTTGTTAGAGTTTGCGTATGAATAAACATACCACTATATTATTGGAATTACTCCATTTAACACCGTATATAAGAAAAAA
Organism: Viscum album; assembly: GCA_963277665.1. Taxonomy (NCBI): domain Eukaryota; kingdom Viridiplantae; phylum Streptophyta; class Magnoliopsida; order Santalales; family Viscaceae; genus Viscum; species Viscum album. Next base: position 45,661,235 of record OY728143.1, on the reverse strand, counting down.
TGAAGGTCCAAATTCTGATATAAATAGATTACTGAGACATATCCTGTCAGTCTAGAGTAGGTTCCAGTGATGATGGAGAATGTTTTGGTTATTTAGGAGTAGATTATTATAACCTAGAGAAGACAAAAAAGATTTTGTAGATCACCATCATAAAACCTTGGAGTCTTAATAGGGAACATAATTTTTCTAAGAGACCCCATACGATAAGGATTATGGAGATCCATATGGGGAGGGTAGCAATCCATATCGTTCATAGAGCCATTAGAGTTTGTGTAGATATTCTATGAGGTTTCTTACCACCTATACCAACCACCATAGTTTTATTAGGTGAATGACATATTCCATGTGTTGGAGCCAAGGAGATACATGCCTGAACCAGAAAACATTTTCAAATTGAGGATGGAGAAACTTTGGAAAGAACTTGGTTGTGTTTGAGTATTGACATAAGAGGACCATGTGTGGACAAACCATCACCTAGTTTGTAGGTTGTGACAGTATGAGAACCCATAGAAGAGATCTGGAGAGTTGGAGAGACAAGCATGGGCTTAGTATCCCAATCTATTTCTTTAGTTTTACTTTAATGTGACAAACATCTTGTAGGATGGAATAATTTAGAAAACCAATTATTTTATAATATGCCTTTGGAATATTTCTAAATATATTTCTAGATTCTGGTGTTGATACTACATAAAATTTCATGTCTTCTTATTCCCAGAATTCATTTTATAAAAACACTAAATATATTATATTTTACACACTCTTAGTTTCTTGTTGAAAATGATATTTCTCATAAATTAAATCTAAAATCAAAAATAAAATACCATCACTGAATATGGAAGAATATATTTACCCTATGTGGTTCTAAAAATAGATTGATGTAGGGAGTTCCAAAACAGTGACCATTGGTAAGTGCATTGTGTTAAAATGAATAATTAAACATAATTATTTGAATAAAATTAACCAAATATATTTCTAATAAATCCACCTATATAGATAGTACTTGAGTGTTAGCTATAAAAACCATGTGAGTATCGAGAGTGTATGACCTATCCTTCTATTGGTGAATCGAACCATATGTTAAGGGTACTCCAGATCAAAGATGATTGAAGTAGAGAGAACACAAAAAATCCTCCCAATCATTTCTGAGCACTTTCATCAATGAAATTTTTTCTAATATCCAGGAAGTACATATAATTTTTGGTTTCCCCCTCATTGGATTAAATGGTCGAGAATGATAAGTCCATGTCTTTGATCTACTCCAATGTTAGACAATTGCATGCACCTAAATATTAAAATTAAACTGTTTATTCAACGTTTCTCACCCTAGATCTACAAAATGTATATTCAGAAAAGTATTCCTAGAAAAATATTATTAAACCCTTGTTTTTAGGATTTTTTACCTTTCGTCTTTTCATTATTTTCCAATTGGCCTATGAGGCCTCAGTTCGACATTTCCTGGTGGTATCGAGTTTGATCAGACTCACAAATTCACTATATAAATGATTACTAAAAATGCTATACAATATAAAGTATAAAATAAATGTTTTATTGGGTTGTGATATAAATAATTATTGATATTGGATCCAAAACAGGATATGTAGTCATCGAGAGGCGAACAAAGACTTAGTGGTTTGTATGGCTTCACACAGTGGGAAAAAATATTTGAATTTTATCCACCAGAGGACCGAAGTCACCAACCATATAATAGATCCCTTATTCAAGGAATAGAAGAGGCTAAATATGATGGAAGAATAACTGTATATGAAGCATGGAGAATAAATATATGATTCTATGAAAATGTCAACTACACTCTGTGTAGTTCTTAAGAACAAACATCATGTGACCCCTAGGATGTGGTTGTTAGGGTTTTACAAAAATAATAAGGGTGGAACGGAATATAGCCAACCTACTTTATGTGTATCCATTTGTAGGTGTAAATTCTATTCCATGGGATACACATGAAATACCCCATACTAGAAGACATAGATAGGTGCACACCATGTACCAAAGTACATTGACACAACCAAGGTGCACATACGGGGAATCTGAGTGGCTTTGACCTACCATATACACTCCCTAAATGTTGTGTAGTGATGCATGGTTGGTGATCCATGTACATAAATGGAAATGAGTAGGTGATGGGGCAGTAACACACACTGTTTGGGTCTACTCACCTACCATTTACCCATTGGTTCCTTTTTAATAAACCGAAAACTATCACATATCCTTCGTTTGGACATAGATTTGACGCGAAAGTAGCATATACTATGTGTTTTTAATGTAGAATGTCATGGTTACCTTAATTTTGTATTTTCATATTGGATGTGAGATATTTTGTGTATTATGATTACTTAGGATACCCTCGATGATAGTAGTGATCTGGAAGAGCATCACCAGAGACATTAGAGTGGAACCCCACTAATGCACAATGTTGTGATTACTCTATATACCAATTTGAATCCCCTATTGTATATGATGTGCATACTACTGAAACCATAAAAAAACCCCAGTAAGAACTAGTGAATCGGTCCTCAACCTTTTGAGTGGAACCCCCGGACACACCAGGGCTCATGTCCTTTATCTACAGAGTGTAACCCCCTATGGATAGGGCACAAGTCATGTTGACACTAGAGTGAAACCCTTATAATGCATCAATATATGGGTCCTATAGTAAAACTTATTAAGTGGAACACCATGAAATTTTGGAATGTGGTTCCTATAATTATATATTTTTTCCTCGACTGTGTCGCAAAATTATAAGTTGTGGGCCTCTATCGAATTACTTTTGTGGATAAATGCATGTGATGTTGCGGATCACTGATGGAGTTCATGGAACTGATGAAAACTCTTTTATTGGGTTGGATTCTAAGATGGAGATATGATTCTCTCTAATTTTGGTTTTTTGGGCTGAGAATATATATATATCGATCTATATAATTGTGTTGGATTTTCTCCACTCTATTTCTTTTGGTTAATCTATTTTAACGGTTTATGTATTTCAATTCTGTCTATTACGGCTTTTGTAACAACAAATTCTTGGGAATCATACAAGGTATGTATATACTTACCCATGTATGGGATTTCTACACATGTTTCATGTCTTATGAATCTAATGGATAGATCATGTGTAAATTTATAGGATCATAGGGATACTTGGTGCATTGGACTACATGTGATTGTTTTAGATTGTTGATCTAGATATAGGATCTCCTGACACTTCTACTTTAAAAAAATTTGTTTGGGAATCTTCTGGTTGGGTGTTTCTTTTCTCCTTAACATTTTCTAGTTTACACTAGTTTACACTTGTACACCATAGAGGGTTTTCAGGCTTGGTTTACATTCAAATAATTGCATATTTTTATTATTATTCATATTCACTCTTGTATTTAGATTTGCAGGTGTCTGAATATGGGTACATTTGGAAAAGTAGTCACATAAAGGATATTCTATTCGATATTTATCACCACCCCATTTCCAATAGGGGTGAGAATGGGTTGGTTTCTTATCGATCACCAGTTATTGTTGGGTTATGAATTAAAACACTCATCCCAATTGAAAACATAAAATTTTAATCAATTCACATTGTAATAATCGAACTCTGTATCCCATTTTAGATAATTTTGAGCATGAAAATTTAGTTATTCTGAAAACTTATAACAAGAATTAGTATTCTTGATAAAAAAATGTAATATACATTATTATATTTAGAAAATTTATTCTTCAACTTAATATCTATGTATATTGAAATATTTATGAAATTACTTGTCTTGGGAAAAATTCTTCAATATCTTTATAAATATTTGTGTTATATATTTCTCATTGTATTTTCAAATTATAATGTGCCTCATTGTTTGTATAAGCTCATAAATAAATAGATTTTCAATTTCACAATTCAGTATCACATATCCATGTGATAGTAATAATTCCATTTTTGTCAGTGTAATATCTAATGTCATCCAAACTAATCGTCCAACAATAGGAAAGATTTTTGATTTCCCATGTAGTTGATAATGAGTAGAATTTTCCTCAACAAGTCCAACTTGATTGAAACTTCTCTCAATATTATAAAATTATCTAGAACAAACATTATTCCACTCTATTTTAAAATAGGCTTCAGAAATAGGGCCTATTGGTTAAGAATTTTTAAATATATGATTTAAGATTACCATGAACTTCTAAAAAACTGGGTTAATCTAGTTCTAGGGATTTAACAACTCAAGATAAAAAGACTTTTAATGACCGCTTTTTTTCAGTATGAAAACGAGTGGTGTTGAAGAGGGTTTTAATAGTTCTAAAAAGAATTGTTAAAGACACACCTTTCTCAACGATTTTTTACAGGCACTGATGAAGGGCCACCCTATATCAGCACTTTTGAAAAAGAAATTATAAATGTGTTCTTTAATAAGTGCTTGTAAAAAAGTGATGAAAAAGGGGAGGGCGTGTCATTGATTTTTTTTGAAGTGCTGATAAAGACCCCCCTTTAACATTGATTTTTTACAAGCATTGATAATATCATAAATAAAAAAATATTTATCATTAAATATAATATATTAATATAAATATATATATTTCTATAAATATAATATATAATGTCCAAAATATGTTTTAGATAAGGTAAATAAGACTTTACACTTAATATATAAGATATTTTGTGAAAATGGATTATAAAATAACTAAAAAAATATTTTTAATTAATAATGTTCTTATTATTACTGAGTAATAGTCATTTAATTTATATTTAAAGATAAAAAAATCAAAAATTTAAAAAAAAGATCTAAAATAAATTTAAAACATAACTTGAACTTCAAAAGTCTATAACTTTTGATCTGGGTGTTCCTTTGGGCTCTACGATATATGAAATCGAAGATTGTGATCTGATCGATGCCCTGGGTGATAGATGTAAACTTAGGTCACGTTTTAAGACAATAAAGTCTTATAAGGCCACCAAAACTTATTTTTTAGTTGGGGTACAATGATTTTTCAGCATTTTAGGGATTTTCAGCCTTGTTTGTAGGGGTATTTTTTCCATTTTTTAGTGGGGGAAAATTTATTACCAGGTTTGACATTAATAAAAAAATTATAGTTTTTAAATTTTATCATTCTTCAAGATGAAATTTTATTTATTATCAAATATATGAATGTTTTAATATTTACTTATAATAAATAACTCTTATAAAAACATATATGAATATATTTATGGAAAAATGTATATTCAAATATATCTAAATAAATAAATAATATAAAGATGTATTTAAGAAAAATATCTAATTTTTTCATTATATAAATCAATTTATAATGTTTATATATACAGATGTATGTGTATTAATAAACAGATATATATAATATAATATAATATAAGTAAATGATTATAATATATTATATATTTAACTTAATATAATATATATCACACACACAAATATATTGGATAAATTTATTTAAAAATAAATAAATAAATATATTTATATATATATGTAAATATATATATATATAAACATAAATTATCTTAAACAGGAAACAAGACAACATGGTGTTATGGTAAAGTTGTTACATATTTGTAGGAGAGGTGTAGGGTTCAAATCTAGGTAGGCGCAAATAAGGCTAGAAATCCAGAAAACACGGTGGTAGGGTGAAAAACACTAATAAAGGGGGTTTAGAGATATGTTAAAAAGGTCATGGAAGTGTTGATAAAGGGGTTGGGTGCATAGGTCTCCATGAAAAAATTTACACACTTTACCAACACTGCCTTTATCAGTACGAACAATGTGCTGTTAAAGGCACCCTTTAACAGTACTAAAAAACAAACAATTAGAAGTTCCCATTAACGCTGCTAAAAAAGGTGGGGTTAAAGGAAACTTTTAACAGGGATTTTCTAGTGGTGGTAAAGGATTCCTTAAACATCTATTTTTAGTGCTGATAAAAGTTTTGTGCTTTAAATCATAATTCGATTATTAGTGCATTTTTAGTGCTGATAAATGCCTTCTATTGAAAATAATAGGCCATTTTCATAATAGTGGAGGTCACTATGATATAAATTAATTACTCATAATTAAATATTTAATGATGTTTGATAAATTATTTACAGGAGGAGAAAAACATATAAATAATTTACCACTCAATTAGATACATCCATTGATAATGTACTAGACCTTTTAAATTAGTTTCCCTCCCAAAATTATTAATTGAAGGATTCATGATTCTAAAAAATTATGGAGGAAATAAAATATATATTTTATAAAGTGATAGTACTAATATATCATAATGGTTTTAAAGATCACCTGGTTATTGAGTTCTCTCCCCTAGTTTTCTAAAAAAAATTGAACAATTGGATTATAACTATAATAATATTTTCAGTTAACAATGTAGATAATGAAAATGGTTTTATCATTTGAATGATAATATGTGAATGATGAATTTTCAATCCATGTAATATATGATGATTTAATTTGACACTCCTTGATATGTTACCTGAATACCAATTTGGTAATTTCAAATGTTTTAAAATACAAACAAATTTATATTTTTCTCTATTTTTTGAATCCAAAAATTTTCAGATCATACTTTCCATTCTCAATTGTTAATAGATTATACATTAGATTCATTTTTTATAATTACTTCTAAGAATTCAGATGGTATTTAGATTTTTTATGCTCAATATGTAATTTGAAGATTGAATTGTAACAAACATTCTTCTCAATATGCATAACCTCAATATTATGATGAAAAAAATAAATTCTCAATATGGAGTTCTAAATAATATTTTTTTATGCATTGAAGTGTTGCAATTTTATCTAATGATGAACTTTGAATAGATTTCACAATATAATACAAAATTTTCACCTTCTGAAATTTTATTTTGACATTTTCTAGTTATTCCAGTATTTTAGAACATGTCAAAAACATTGGAGGTGGTATTTGATCAATTGACTCATTGAATATTAATTTGTTTAACAAAAATATGTGAGATGAGTCAAAAAATATACTATAAAATAATAAGAACCATTTTTATTGTTAATTTAGTCATTTTAGATCCAAATTAAAGTTAGAAATATGACAAGACAAATTTATGTAAGTGTTGAAACAAAATAAGACCCCAAGTGTTGGGAATTAAATAACGGTCCATGTTAGAGCAGTGTGGATTTTCAGAAATGTTCTAGAAGATAGATCATATGTCTCATCATTGATTCCCATAACTCATATAACACTATAATTAGAGTCTTCCATTATTGGGATATATCTTTTATATGAAATTTTTTTCAAGGTATAACCATTGAAATACTAAAGGCTTTTTTATAAACATCCATAGGGGTAGATTGTAATGGATCAAAACAATTGGCCAAATGGTATAACTTGTGCTCGAAGTACCAAATTGGTTGAATCCATGAGTTACTAATCCCAATCATAGATTCATAGGATTAGGTGATAAATACGGAGGGGATGAATCAAATGTATTCCTGGATTTTTAATCTCTTGGATATAGAATTTACCCATCATTTATGTTATAGGAAAATTACACATCATGTGATCTATAGTTTTTGATGAAATAAATAATATTTTAATTGAGGTTTAAATGGGATGTATTTAAAATCATTTATAGGTGTTCTCTTTTTTTCTTCATCATAGTATTATAATAAATTATATTTACAACATCAACCATTTATTTCCATCTTGAAGATTAAATTTTTTTGCAATCATGTATACTTAAATACTCTCTACAATAGAGGATACAATCATTGCGGAAAACATTTATTTTTTATAATTCAGGCCAAGCTTGGTAATAACCTTTTTCATATCATAAAAATAATCAGGGATCTTTATTTTATGTAATTAAACATGCAATAATTCCAATATCATGGACATTACATTATTGGTAATTTCACATAGGCATTTAAAAAGGTATAACATCAGTAGAAAAGAATGTTTGGAATTTTTCAAAAAACCACCATAAATTTATTTATTTCCATTTTCAACTAAATCATGTAATGTAATTTCATACTCAGTGAAGTTATCTGTTACATTATTCTCTACAACCTAGTTAGGTGGATCCAGCGATATGTTATGACCTTGATCTAGTTTTCTAATATTCCCAAAACAACATTTGTCAAGTTACTATTTGAATCACCCACAACTGGTTATTATAATATGTTTTGATTTTGATTTAATGAATGAAATTATAAAGGAATCATTTACATGTTATTTCATTTCATTTTTCATTTTCAATGAATTTAGGAGGTATTTCTTTTTATTGACATCAGGGCTCAAACATTTAGTAATTTTTTATTCTCCATGCTAAATCCAACAAAAATATTTAGTATGGAGTTCCTTCTACATAATGAGTACCAAAATTAATGTCCACTAAACCATTTATAAATATGAATTTAGGGACTTAAAATATTATCTTCCCATAAACAAATCAACTAGAAATTCAAAAATATAAAACTCCTCCAAACCCTTTCACACTGAGGTGTGTTCCTTGGTAATGTCATCATGATTTTATCCATATATTACAAAGTGCCAACATATCATTGATGAAGAATAAAACACATAAGAATATTATATATTTTTAAAATAATTATCAATTTATTTAAAATCAGTAATATAAATGATTATTTTTTTCTGATTAATTTTATTATGTATTTGAACAACACCATTTTCATTATATTTTAATTTAAATGTTTATAATCACACAAAAAATTACATCTATTCTATAAGTATTTTTATGAATTGAAAATTTAAAATAGTAACGATAGTATGAAATTAGAAATGGTCAAATAAATCAATAAACCTAAAGTCAACATTTATGTATACACACAGTTATTTAAATTTCTATTTCAGGAAATAAATTTTATGGAATGGTGGAAAACCAACAGATTTCTCAATCAAAAAGAAACATCAAACCTCAAATGAAAAATCATGGACCTGAAAAATAAAATTAAATGAGTCGGAATGATTAAACCAATATATTTTATAGTGGATAGAAGTTACCTACGTGTTTTGATTTTACTAGATAAGGTATTCAAATTTGAAAGCCGTCTATTCCCATGCCCAAATGTTTTCCTCCAAGATTTCCCTCCCCTCATTGAAGCCATGTATCAGAATCAGATTATATTTGTTGATCCAAGAATCTTATTATTCATTCAAACTGACCTATGATATTCATTAAAATATTATATATGATTTATCATTTTATATATTCATAATGTTGTGATCCTCCCAAATCTCTTCATTAGAGTGAAGGAGATGCTCATGAACCACTACTCTGTCAACTACTACCTTGTTTGCAACAACTAAAGTGCTAATATTTGATACTGATACTGTCTCTAAAATGGTTTCTCTTCCATCCCAATTTCCTATTAAAAAAATATAAAAACATGATCATTCCACAAAGATCATCCTCAGCTCTTTCACTGGAATCTGGAGCTTTCTTATCCTGCATACCGAGCTTCTGAATATCATCATCAACCTCTATATATTTGACCAACCTTTTCTCTTTCCTAGAAGTGTTTTCATTACATGAAGATATGGTAACCATTTTTTGGTAAATTTGAGTAGTCCATTTCCAGGACATGGTTTTTCCCTTTATTAACTTGGAAATTCTTAGTGAGAAGGTTACCTAGATTTACATTTCTTGATCTAAACCCAACAGTCATTACAGTATGAGGGTCCTACTCATAGTCTGGCATTGATTGAGAGTTCATTTCTTGGACTCTGAGTTAAAAATCCTCAAGGGGCCTTGATCCAACCTGCTCCCATTTCCATTTTGGATTAAATGTTATCCATAATTTTGGATCCACATTCTTCTTATCTCCCCCACTCAAAGATGTGAAAACATTTTTTAGAGGTTCTGAGCATGGCGAGTCCTGTTGGTCATGATATCACTACCTCATAGAGATATAAATCAAACTACAGATGACATGTATCGAATTAGAGAATAATAAGATCTTACCCATTTCCATACCTCCAACTTTCACAGCCTCATAAAAGGAGGAAGAAACCATTTTATGAGATGATTCATCATATCTCAGAACATGTGTGATGAAACTATAAACACCAATATCACATATTAATATCAAAATAATTTCTACCAAAATCAAATTAGAACACATTGTACCCAAACTTTTCTCAGGAGGATCACTATATGAGGCCTCTATGATATCTGAGTGATCGATAGCGGGGGAAGAAAGATCAGACCAACTAGCCTTACGAATAGAAAATATCCCACCTTGAAATTCCTTATTTCCACATAGACATGATGATGAAAATTTCCAAATATTTTTATTAGATAGGCAAACATTTATCCAGGACTCAAACACAACTAGTAGTTTATAATGAACTTTTACAAAACTGAGATCCACAATCACTCAATGAGAGGTATTGAATAATCTTTTTCAAAACATATACATGAGGAGATAAGATGTTATAGAATATTGGTTCTTGTGTCCAGGCACTAAAAAAACCCAACCAAATTTCCAAAAAATCATATTATTATTTGGGTTTTGTTTTGAATTTGTAGTTCATGAAAGTTTATCCATAGAGTCATTGAAGTAGAGTCTAATTTCTAATGTAAATCGTATAACCATATTAAGAAGGTAAAAATATGATCCATTGTAGATTCATGGAGATATAGAATATACAGTGATCATTTATTCCATCGATGAGAAAAACACTATGATATAGCACTTTTTGAGGAGTCCAATAGTATCCCACTATTAAAGACCCTAACATCGAAACAAAAATAAGTCAAAGTAGTTAAATAATGGATGTAAAAATAGTATTGGGCCACCATGTTCTGGTTCAATAGATCGAAATAATTGGTGAAATCCATAGTAAAAAAGGGTGAGTGGTGGAGAACCATCACAATGGTGGGGAAATTTGGGGCTTTGTGCGATCTTGGTGCTTGTTGGAATGAGACAAGGGTTGGAAAATGGGGGAAAAGAGGGAAGACATTCCCATGAAGATGGGCCTCCCCCATCTTATTGGGGAGGGATAGTCATGGAGGCCCCTTCTACAACCTAGGGAATGGCCAATTAAATTCAAAAAAAAAATCCACACTCAAAGTATAATTACAAAAAAGTGAGGTATGGATAAAATCAACATTAATTTTTTATACATTATTCCATAATATAAACATTGCCCTGAATTTCCCATCACTATTTTTTTAGGAATGAATTATATTTAGAGAATAAAGGCTCAAACCAAAACATTTAATGTAAAAAATATTGAACTAAAATGAAGATATTATAAAAATCACCCAGACCAATGAGAAAGGGGGATGATAAAGAGGTTCACCGATAGGGGAAAATGATTTATAGGGGAAATGATAGTAAGGGAGAACCCAATGTTGAGGATGAGGGATCAAGAGAGAGGTTGAGGGATCAATGGTTTGGTAGTGAGGGATTATCATGAAATATTTTTGACTAGGCATAAATGGTAAAATTGGAATATGGAGAAACAATGAGGGCCCAAGGAGGGGCATTGGGGGCCCAGGGAGAAAATATTTATTATGGAGCATCATTGGTTCAGGGAATAATGTATCAGGGAGGACCACAGAGAGTGGTGGTGTGGGGGATAGGGGAGTAGTGGTGAGGGACTAGGGGAGATGTTTGTGGGTGAAAGGGTTCCGGGAGTGGAGATGGTGAGGTATCAGTGATTGGAACTAAGGGATCAGTCAATTAAAAAAATGGGGAAAGGGGGTGGTTTTGAGAACAGTTGGGTAGTTGTGGTGAGGGGGAAAGGGGATTGGTGATACGGGTTTGGTGGAGGGGGTGTGGGTGGGTGGGGGATGGGATATGGGAGATTTTTATATTTTTAATGAAATGTATAATAATTATCATGAAATTTTAAAAAACATCCACTAAATTTATCTTATTTTTTATAGAAGGATTCATAAACTGCTACTATTAAACATTCATTAAATGGTTAATTTGGTCTAGTGGTTGTTATTAATAAATAGCAGTAACTTCCCTTCTAGAACTAGAATCATCAACACTAATTATTTATTTTAAAATTGAAGGATATTCATAACATAAATGTTAACAATTATACCTATCTCCTTGTAGTAGGAGTGAGATTCTCCTCTATTTAGAGGGTAACCAATAAATACTATAATAGGGCCGCTAGCCATAAAATTAACAAAATTCACACCTTTATCATGATGATATAGGGGAGTATAAAAACATTGAGATGCATCAATCCTGGTGTCATCCTATAGTATATCTCATACAGAGTCAAATCAAAATTTAATCAATAGAAAAATTCATTTGGAACATGAGACAACACTCTAATAGGTTGTCTCAAAATATGTTTGGAAATATCATTCTCTATCAGAATTGTTCGATCCATCACTAAAAATATTATATTATTCAATTCAGATACATCATTTTGTTGGTCTATATATGGTGTACTGTGTTCATGCTGAATTCCATGTTTTCAAGATAATATTCCAACTTGATTTTATTGTATTCATCATTGTTATCTGTTCAAAATGTCTTCAGAGAATAACCGAACCCTTTAATAAAATTTATTTGGAAAATTTTGAACCTAATTCTATCCTAAAATTTTTATTTCATAAAAATCAAATATGAAATTCGTGTAAATTCATCAATAAAGTAAATATATTAGTTATCTATATATTTTCATTGATTTCTCATGGGTTTGAAAATATGAGATTGAATTAGCTATAAGGGAGGAGTTTTCTGAATCTCTACCCTTTTTTGTCAAGAATAATAGGTATTAACTTTCTATTATGGAGATAAAAACTAATAAATCTCAATATTCATTTTGGGAATTTTTTGACAATTTAACATTGAGAAAACTTTCTCATATTATTTGAGGAAAGATGATGAAGCCTGTAGTGCCAAAGATTATTTAAACTTTCACGCCCAAATAACATGAATTTTGAGAATTCACATTTGAATTTGTTTTTTACCTTTTTTATCCACACTCCTATTGAAACCATTGTATAATTTTGACTTTTTACCCAAAAATTGTATTTTCTGAAATTTACATTGTTCCCTTCATGATAAATCTATGAAACACATAACATGTTGTGTATCAGGACATCACCATAAAGTGTGTTATTGGATTTAAAATTTTCTTTTCCAATAACATTAGAACCAATCCCTTTAATATGGAGTTATATTTCATCTATAATGTCCACAAAGTGTTTATTGTATTCGAAAATTTTATTAAATAACATCATGTTTTCTACTGTATGTGGAGAACACCCATAATTAAATATCCAAAAACATTCCTCCTTCGAGTATTTAATAGAAACAACCATGAAAATTTCATTTTCCTTACCATTTTATTGTTGAATTTTTGCTATTATTATGGAATCATAGAGAAAACTTCATTAGGAAAGTCACATTTAAGATCATATATTTCATATTCTACTTCTAAAAACTGAAATCTATCATCAGACATAAAAATAGATTTTCTTGTTTTTCTCTGGATGGTTTTTCTTATATTAGGTTGAATCCCCCCTCAAAGTGTGTCTCCCAAGTCTAATTAACTCATCATGTTATTGTTAATTAAACCAATAAACCCATCATGTAATTTTAAATGTAACACATTCATTATTATAATGGGTACAAAACCATTACAATTTAGTTTTAATATATAGTTTTAATCTTATAAATGTTATTGAGAGTTTTTGAAAGGGTTTAGAAGTGTATATGGATTGTTCAGAGTCTAGTTCTCCAGTTTTTGGAGAAGCGGTATCAGGCACATAGTTGGTGCACAATTTTTAGTAACTATGGGGATTCATAATGTAACCCATATATATAAATATATTAATATGAAAACCAATGAAAGGGAGGATGAACACCTACGTGAATTACTACATTACATTAATTGAAAAAATCACATAGTTAGAACATGTTTTGTCTAACCATGAATCTAACAGTGCAAGGGGGTTTTCTTAGTTTGATAGTGCTAGAGCATGGTTTGGGCATGGTTTGGCCAACTATGTGTCCAAACCATGTGACTCTTTATATTTTGGATAAATTATCATTTTCCCATATTTTCTTTTTATCTATCATCTTCATTTTCTTTCCTCTCCATGTATAGCTCCTCCTCCCTTGATGCCAGTTCCTCTACTATATCGGACCTAGAATTGATCCATATACCTCATATAGACCTTGATACAATCCCTATTAATTACACTAAAATTATATCCATAAGCGATTCAATACCCTTCCATTATTTCTAGGATTATATCTCTATATTTAGTGCCACATCTGTGCATAATAATATTCCCTATATTGAGGTTATTACTCTATTTTTCCAATTTCTTCAATTATGTCTTAAATTTGAAGTTAACCCTGTTTTAGGTTTATTCTAACACTATATGGTAGGTGGTCAAAACCTTTTTCCTAAAATTCATCTTGTTTAATATTTATTTTCTATTTTTCTGTAAGAATAACCATTGATATTTTTTTACTCAATTGGTTATTTTATTTAATTAATTATTGAAGACGAATTTGAGGCCCTTGTAGTGCATTTCCTGGGCTGGAGGTGGTCAACCTCAACCTGAACCACATCAGTAGAGGTTTCAATCATCTATTCATTAACTAAAGCCAACTTGTTGGGTGTGTGAGAGATTGGTATCTATTAGTTGGGGCCCTTTTAAAATAAATGAGAAATTAAATGGTGGATTTAAACTTGTGTATAATAATAAATGTTAACAATGTGGTTAAACGAATGGTGTAAATAATGATATTATAATGATTTGGATGATATCAAGGATTATACCTTTATATATGGATGATTAGACATGATCATGAAGACTATCATTTCTTCATGAACTTTTAATTCATACATCATATTGGAAATTGTTATGTGGAACTAACAGTGGATAATTTTCTACAGAACTTATGATGATTATTTGTGTGACACCGAGAAGGGGGTCGATGTATAACATCTACGAACACTATATTTATATATTCAGATATTAGGATTCCATGGACACATACCCTATTTTCTTGTCCCATGTATGTTTTAATTATTCATTGCTTACATTGGTAATGTTATTTGGCCTTAAGGTGGATTCATTTTTTTCACATTGGGTCCTAGACCATGTAGGTCTGACAATTTATATGTATGGCGTTCATGCCGAAGCTAGTAGTAACTGTATTATTTCATTTTTCAGTACTATATTTTTTATTTATTATCCTAATCATAGTTACAGCTTGTATTCATAGACTTTTTATATGTTGAAATTATTTCACAACCATAAATGTTATACTTTCACATAGTTAGAGTTTTTATACACATGGATGGATTTGTTATTAACACCATTGGTGGTGGCTTAATGAGTATATCTCACAACCTAATTGGGACACTGATTGGTACTTGAATAGACTTTAATGGTTCAAGTAGGGAAAAGTAAAATATCCAAATCATGTAATCTTGATTTGAATATAGAATGCGAGTTTTTGAGCATAGGACTGAGGCTTGGCTTATTATGTTGGAAATATATTTTGGTCATGTTGTTCAATTTTTATACATGTATGGTAAGGAATTATTGATTCCATGTATGTAGATATATTTCTCATATAGTACCATTATGTTATCATCTTTGTATATATATCAATTTGACTATTTCTTCAATGTGTTGATTATAATTGGATGTGTCACTTTCCTTATTAGTTATTTATTATCTTTCTTGTATTATTAATCATTATTCCATTGTTCTACACTCTGATAAAGTGGAAATAGTATACCCAATGAACCATAAAAGACACTCAATGATAGTTGGTAGCCTCTAGGATACAAGGAGGTGTTCTTGAAGAAATATGACCAACTGGGTTTGGTTAATTACAAGTAAAGTGGGTCCATAACATTACACCAAAGCCTCTAGACTACATAAAATATCCAAAATGGCATATGTTGCTTTGAAAATAGATTGTTCTCTAGAACTATGTATTTGAATTCCTCATTTATTTTTGTCAAAAATGACACCTTATTATTGTGAACTATGGTTTTGGTAAAATCATGGAATATTTCTCTTCACAATCAACTTCATTTCCTTATTTTTATAGATACCTTTAGTAGGAATTTTTAAATTAAAGATAATAATCCACAAATTTTATGATTTTTAGAATAAATTATATTTTTTTTATAATAATGGTTCCTTTTAATTTTTTCTTATTTTAATTTTTTCAATATTTTCAGTATCAAAATCATCCCAAGGGTATGATTTTTTACCTTTACATAGATCATTCTTCTTTGAAAATTATAAAAAAATCTTGAATAGAATTTTGAAATATAATTCTATATAGGTTCAATTTTCCCCTACTTTTAAATGTTTAAGTTGAATAAGATCATATTACTTCTCTAATCCATTAAAATATTATTTAATCTGAATACCCAATTCCTTATTAGTGTCACATAAATCCTCTTGAATATCAATATCTATTAAAATATTTGTTTTTTATTCATCATGGGTTCTTCCCATTATATTAATGGAATGATCATATTTGATTAATTTTATTCAACTATTTTTCATTCTATGATATTTGTGAAATATATCCTTTAAATTATCTGTTTTGGGTAAAATATATTTTAGTTTCTTCATCTTCAATTCTAGGGTTATTGGTTTCATCACTAGTGAATTGTTTATCAATAAATTTGTAAATAAAATTCCTTTAACAAACATTGATTTTAGTATGAATGAATTCAATTTCGTCATTAGAGATTCAATGTTCCTCATACTTAAACCCAATATATATCCTTCCATTTATAGAGAAATTATTTTCCTTTCTTTTAGATAATAATATCTGTTTGGATTAATTCTTCATTAAGTATATTTTGAAACTTTTATTTTCTTATTCAATGGTTTCACATTATTTAAGTTTAGTTAAATTTGTTACAAAATTTACAATAGCTCCAAAATTTAATTATTTTAGTGGTATCTTACCATAAAACTATATGTTTACACCTATAACATTTACTATGATAAGGGAAGCCATATTATAGAATTTCACATCCATATCTGATTCAAAATTTAGAGAGCTACTTTATCATCCTCACAAAAAATATTATTTTCTTTCTCTGATTTGGATTATTTATGAGAAATTTTTATTTTAACATTTTCATTTTCCTCATTAAATTGTCTTTCTACATTTCATAATTTTTTTAATAATATATAGATCATCAATTTGAATATCACTGGGATATTTTTCTTCAAAATATAATACTTTAACTTAAAATTTACCTAGAAAGTTACATACAATATTTTCAATGACAACATAATCTTCTAACATCTCGCCATGGCCTCTGATAGTGTTGTAAACAACAACGATCCTTGTGATGAAACTATTAATAGTCTAATCATTATTCATTTAGAGATCATCATAGATAAATTTCCAAAAAAGAATTATCCTACTGCACTTTGGAAATAATTTGATAAATATTATAAATTTTATCCAATATCACTATTTCTGTTTGGATCACTTTGACATTAAAAAATTCTCCTTCTAAAAGAGAAGATAAAATTTCATTCTTATTATTATAAAATTTTTCCAAATTCAACTTTTATACTATAGTAATGGAGACACTTTCTTTTATTGGAACATATCCCTCAATTTAAAATTCTATAAAATCATAAGTAATAGACAAGAGATAAAGTGGAATTGTTTCCTTCTATATATTAATGTTGATCCAATAAAACATGGGATTCCTCTTTCTATTTATTTTTGAAATTATACATTAATTATATTAGAAAAATAATGCAACCTTCAAGAACAAGATATTCAATAGAAAAAACAAAAAAAGGGAACTTGCATACGATATCACTTATGGTTTCACAAGATCAATTAATCATTGATAGGGGATGAATTAGTGATTTAAAAATTTTATTTTTTCCCTTTTAAAAAATCCCATCACCATTGGGTATAGTTTATTTTGATGTTAATATAATCACAAGAAAAGACAGAGAGATCATAAGAAAATTATATGGTTCACAACTCAATGTTAGTAGGTAGTCCTTGGCATGATCTTATAAAACCCATGATTATAGGATCCATTAAATAAATTCTAAAATAAAATCTTTTTAACTCACATACAAGTATCCCAACTATTTTGTGCAGTCAACACAAATAAAAAATTAGAAAGATAATGATATAATAGATTTATCACTCTCCCATAGACAATAATCTGTTTATCCATTATAAATAGCTATTCTACTTCATTTTCACTTCTTATTGAGCCAAGTAATAACATCAATTTTCCTACAAAACATTGCACGCAACTAAAACTTCTTAAAACTCACAAAAACATTGGATAATGTTATCTTAGTAAATTCTACATGAAACAATTCCATAACTGACTGCAATGACACAGAGTCATATAAAAATAACCCATCCCCTTCACTCTTCTTCATCCAACATTTCATCCAAATTTAAAATGATGTATATTTATCGATTAATTCATGATAAGAAGTCTGAACCATTACAAATCTAGATTTTAATTCTTCATCTTAAAATAGAACCACCTAAAATTTCATTTACCACACCTTTTATATATAACAAAAACCCCTTAAGTGATGCATATATCTATGTGACTCAATCCTGAACATAATTGAAAATGGATTTTTGGATAATTTAATTATATATAAATGTTCAACTATGTGAATATAGTTATGTGGATGAATTTTATTTTTTAATTTTTTATATGACCATTTGGATATGTAATATAGTTACATGTATAAATCAGTTATGTGACCATTGAACTATTTAATTTAAATCATCCTTATTTTACACATTATTTTTTATTGATTCTGATTATTCATGAAATTTAAAAACAAGAATATAAATTCACATTTCATTTAATTATTTAATTCATTTTTGATTCAAATACCATGTTATTTAATGTTTTTCAATTTTTCTTCTAGTGATTTCATACAAAAAGTAACACCTTAAAAGTAAAACCCCAATGATAGAAACTGATGGTAAATTAAATAATATTTTTAGGAAATTCTAGAAACATAAATTTAATTATTTCTTTCATACCATATTCTTCACCTCAACAAATAGTATAAATCCTCTTTGTCTCAAAATAATTCAATTAATAGGTCATCCTTATATGGATTTTTTTCTCTCCCATGTGTAGTGGAATTAAAAAATATCGATTGTAATACCATGAATTTAGGTATACACCAAGGGGAATAATTAATATCTCTTATATGTATAGTATAGGGATTTATTGATGTTAGATTACCCATGAAGTTGGGAATCGTTATCATATTTAGTTGACCATTTTAATGGGGTTATATCTTTTCATCCCTTATAACACATTCCCATTAAATTATAATGTAATATAAATGATTAATTAATGTTTTCTCAATGGGAAATAATTTTATGGGAGTTACCATGGAACTCAGCTGACCCTATAATAGGGAGTTATGTTAGTTGTTTTTTCTATTTAATGTTATTTCACTATCCATAAGAAAATTTATTTTCTTATCGGGGGAATCAATATAACTAAATCAGCCTTAAACATGGAAAGTGTTGTGGGGGATGATAGTTAGGATAAAAATGCCCCATTAATTTGGGTCGAGGTGGGCCTTAAATTGATGAGGTATACATGACATATCTTTTAGAATATCAACCAAGTATGATTAAAATTACAAGATAAAAGATGATTTTTTATGGGGATATCCCTCTTTGCTGGTGTGAAACAAAGAGTAATATTTACATGATTTATGTTAACCATGAAATCTATCACACTTTTCATGTTTGGGGTAAACCTTTTTGTATAGATTACTTTATGAATATGTTTAAAAATTTATCAACATATTTGATCTCATCTCACTTTATCCTTTTAAACATTATGTTATTTAAAGTTTTATTTGTTGAAATTTATTTATATTTTAATATAGGTTACATAGAATCTGATAAAATTACATTCTCCTCTAGTTTCCATTATTATTAAAGATAAATGATGAAGATCTCAAGATTTTCATATCAATACACCTTAGGAGAAAATGTGATGTTTTATATTTTCTTCACCCACTAATGTGTATATGTGTCTTGGAATAATCAATATGTTACAACATTAACCATATAAATCCTATATAGAATTATTAATTATATCCTACATTTATAAAGGGATAAATATTCATAATTATAGGAGGAGAAACAATATCTAACTACCATAAATGTTTGTCCATTTTTTTGATCTTCCCTACATATCTTGAATATGATATATTCTAGCCAAAAAGGAAATTGTATACCACCAATAGGTTATAGTAGATATAATGATAATTATTTGTCTTGATGATGATTGGTATGAGTAATAGAATGTTAGAAAGTGGATAATGCATAATAGTAATGTTATATCTTACAGGTTCTCCATTGGAAGATATATCATTTTATTACAATGATCATATGGTATATATATTAATTATAGTTTTCCTTGAGTTCATTATTCTTTGATGATTTAAATGTACCAATAGAGGACTATATATAGATTTATCTCTAGTAACATCAAGGGATTTAATTGATACGTCTTCAAAAAATAATTTAACATCTTATAAAAATGGATTTGAACTTTGGATATATCATAAAAACAGG
This sequence comes from Viscum album, assembly GCA_963277665.1. Classification (NCBI taxonomy): domain Eukaryota; kingdom Viridiplantae; phylum Streptophyta; class Magnoliopsida; order Santalales; family Viscaceae; genus Viscum; species Viscum album. Next base: position 45,640,662 of record OY728143.1, on the reverse strand, counting down.
ATGTATTCACAAAATTATGGTTAGAAGCTTACTAATGTGTTCTTGGTGACTCATTCTCAGAATTGGACTCTTTAGTGTTAAAGGATCCTAAAGTAGATAATTCATTATTAAATATTATATAACTAAAACAATAAAGGTAATAAGGGATGAAATATATCTCCTCTAATGGTATTATCGGACTTGTGAATCAAAATATATTCTTCAAGGGGGTGGACATATTTTTAATAGTGAGTTTTAATTTACCTTTAATTTAATTGGGTATTAGATAAGTGAATAAAACTTATTATTGATACCCCTCATTTTTTGATTTGTGTTCAAAACCAAATTTTCAATGATATAGATTTTCAGCATCTATATGGATAGAAATTCCCTAGTGGGTGTTATTATGAGCCTATAGAGGATCTTTTTATAGGATATCATACATAAAGATGGTTTGGATAGTTAGAAGTCACCATTTAATTCCCTATGTGTTTTAATTATTTTTTTCTATAATTAATTGGGAATTTTACATAGGTCACAACATGGGAAAGGGGATAAATGTTGAGAATAAACATAATAGTTTTTGGAAGATCAATATCTTATATGGTTGGTAAGGATACCCGCAATGGACCTTCTATAACTACCCATACATTACATATATTGTTATTACTTCAAAATTGATGCACACGTATTACAACATATAACAAAACCATAAATGGACCGTATAGGTATAGTGTCTTTAGAAATTGGGAAACATAAACAACTGGTTCCTAAATCATCTACATCATCTCCGTTTTATTTTACCATATCTAGAGTCCCTTTTATCATATCTTACTTAATACCCTTCTTCCAGACCTGTGGAAAAGAAAACAAATAAAAGGGTTAGCTCAAATGCTCAGTAAGGGTAACCAAAAGAAATATCAATCACATCATATTCATAAGAACATAATATTTTGGAAATATTAACCTGCAAAAGAGATCATAATTTAATAACATGGGATAAATCATAGTAGTGAAATGTAACCCCAATAATGATAACATGAAACTTTTTGGCATACACAAATAATCATATAGAATCATTTATTAGTAGTCAAGACTCATTGACAAGACTATCTTAGCAGAAAAAATCCATTTCTGAGCCAATTTCACTCCTCATTTTAGTCCTGTATCACTGAACCAGATTAACCTTCCATTCTAGCCATGTATATCTCATGAGATATAAATATTTACCCAATGCATTGGAGGGAGATATAGGTCCCACACATCTCATAATGATACAATTCTTATGTGTGCCACAAGATCATAAATCATAGTATAACCCATATAATAAAAATGGGATTCTTAAACATCATGCCATTATAACATAAACCATATAAGATAAAACGAATTCATAAAAATAATTCCATTATATCATAATCAAATCAATTTAAAAATAGGGATAGAAACAGAACCCCATATTATCTTAGATGGGAAATAATTTGATAAAATACCTGAACTCCATTCTTGTGGAAAACATACTTTCAACTTAAAAAGAATTTTTCCTTTCATAACATGTCATACAATTTTAAACTAAAATAATTTGATTAAAAATAAACTTGTAAACTTGTAAATGAAGCTTCATGGAAATAATGTTCTATGAATCCTTTCATTCTGTATATTTTAAATAAACCTTTTTCTCATACTTTGGCCAGAAAAGTCAAAAAGTGCCTCTTATAAAAAACGAAAAAATATTCCTTTCATATCTATTACTAAAAAATTACCAATGGGTAAAATTGGATTTAAAAAATTTTAGGAGGATAGAAATAATATTACATATTGAGGAGACATGGATGTGGATGATAAATATTCCCCAGTAATTACCGAAGTATAAACATTCTCGGATAAAAATTGAGATTGTGAGATTTTCCATTACCTTAGGTTCGATTTGATTCATACATGTCTGAACCAACTGTATAATGATTTAAATAATGTTATTGACTTATTCCAGAATCTTACTCATTGTTATGATATCATATATTGTCATATTCTTAGCTTGGTATTAGTAATATTTCATTTCTACTTGTTATTCGTGTGTTTATTTATTTTTGTTCTTATGCATGTTTTGTCGAATAAATTATTATTCATATTTTGAGGTTATAGATACCTCATTTCCATAATGGTATTAGTTTAATATATATCATATTTATTCGTTAAATTAATTTATATAATCATTATGCATTGAAGATCATGTAGAACGAGTCACATCACATTGTGGAGACGGTAGGCCATACGTACGCACGAGCGATGATATCGTTCCCTTGATCGTGGAATTGTATTTAAGTGTATGTATAATATTTCAGAATCAGTATCACTTTAAAATAATCATATATAGTTATTCTTTACACCATTATACCCATCTATGTAAGGTGGTGGTGGAAAACAGATTACACCACGACGTGGAGATGGTATTCTGTACGTACGCACGCAGGGTGATTTCAGTTTCTGTAGGATGGATAGAAGGTGAAATAGTGGTTTTCAATATTTATAATAACATATCAGTATATTAGTGATACTAATGTTATTATTTTATATTGAAACAACTAATGAATAAGAAGTCGAAGAAGAAATCTAGTTGAATGAATAAGAAACGGACATTACGTCTTCTTTGAAGCGCCTCTTCTTAACCTCCTCTTAGGGCACTAAAGATGGTCCTTGAAGAAGACCAGGACCTCTAGAATGTTTCTAGGAAAGTTTAGAAGGGAAATTGGAAGGGTTTTGATGAGCATGAAGGCTCAAAGTGGTGTGAGGAGGAGAGGGAGGAGGTGCCCTTTTATAAGGGAGGAGAGGGGCACTTTTGGAAAAACTTAAAATTTTATTTTATTATAAAGTCATAATAGATTTTTAATAGCTCAAAATTGATTTATTTCTAAGATAAGGTAGGGATGGGTAGAAATACTCTCAACCAATGGGTTTTAGAAAAGTTTAGGTTACTAATTTAAACTTATCATTTAGATTTAACTCTATGTTAAATAATTTAACTTTTATCGTGTCTTCAAGTCTTATTTCACTATATGGTTAATAAACTTACTATAACAAGCCAAACTAACCAAAAGTTGATAATTATTAATATATATAATTTTATCTAAGTAATTTGGATGAACCTTATATTTTTAGAAGTAAAATAACAATTAATAATATAATATTTGTTTAAAAAACTATTTTATGTCAATTTTGAAACTATTTGATAATTGATTTTTGTGAAAATCATAACAGCATGATTAGTTAGAAAAAAGATAATTAAATCAGTACAATTATGTCATATTAAAATATAAAATTAGTTTAATTCATGAAAAGTCTCAAATTAAATTTATTTGGGTATTTATAATATCAATTATGTTAATATTTACTTAATAAGGTAATTACTACATCATCATTATGTCATAAATAAATTAGATTATCTAAAGTATAAAAATAATAAATAAAAAACCATTATGTATGAAATCTTTTTAACTTTCTAATGAATTTTTATAGTCGAATTTACCTTTTCTATAACCCTATAATAAAAATGTTTTAGTTATTAAACTTTGATTTTAACTATTTTAACTCTTCTTTAAATAAAATAACATTAAATGTCCTAATCTAATCCAAGTGGACCTAAATGGTCATATTTTATTGCTAAGGTTGTTTTTGGTTGAATTAAACTTCTCAAATATAATTATGACATGTGTTAGGGTAATAATAATATCATTTTTACCCTTAATTACCCTATTTACTTTTAACCATGGTAAATAAAAGTAAAAAAGTTACTATTCACCAAAAATTATTTTTATCTTATTGAACCACATTTTTCTCCTTGATATTAACTGTGTCTCCCAGATTTTTGAAATTTTACTCATAGAAGCGGTAAAATTATGTTTTATGTACATTTGCAAATTCTCCTAGGAGGTGGGTAAAAGACGGTGAAAATTCAATAAAATTTTTATATATCTAAAATTTTTATAAAATGACTCCAATGAATTACATTGAACATAATTGGTATTATGTATAAATTTTGACCTAAAATAAATTTAAATAAAATAAATAATTATTTAAATAAAAAGTCGGTTTGTTAAATAGTAACCCAGTGTTTTCACTATTCATAAAAAATTGAAAGTTTTCAGAAAAATACCAAAATTTCACCTTAGGATAATCTCGATACCCCGAATCCAAAAATAAAGTCCATTTTGAAAGAAAAAATTTATAAAATTTCAAAAAGTGTGTATTACTATTCCTAACGGCTAGTTTATATAATATTTTAATAGCAGATCGTTGTTTTATGAAACTCGGTATTGCGTAAAACACAAGCTATCAAGGAAGGTCAAAATTGCGTGTAAAGTAAGCCAAGCTAGTGTTGTGTGTAGAGAAAGATTCCTTTGATGATTTATATAACATAAAAACAAAATATTTCTCATAAAAATCTCACGTGTTACATTCTACCCCCCTTAAAAAGAATTTCTCCCTCGAAATTCGTCACTTTGTAACAAACAGATGAGGATACCTCTCCCTCATAATATCTTCATGCTCCCATGTAGCTTCATCTAAATGGTGGTTCTTCCATAAAACATTCACCAAGTGTGTGGTCTTCTTCCGTAGGACTTTTTCTCTATGATCTAGAATCTCTATCGGCTGTTCTTCATAAGATAGATCTTGCTCCAGCAGTACAACTTCTGAGCTGAGTACATGTGAAGGATCGGGTATGTACTTTCTCAGGAAAGATACATGGAACACATCGTGAACTTGAGAGAGATTCGGTGGAAGTGCCAATCGGTAAGCTAACATCCCAAAACGATCCAGTATTTCGAAAGGAATGATATACCTAGGGCTCATCTTCCCTTTCCTTCCAAATCTCATTACTCTATTCCAGGGAGATATTCGTAAGAACACATTATCACCCACTTCAAACTCTAGGTCTTTTCTTCTGTTGTCAGCATAACTTTTTGGTCAACTCTGAGCTGCTCTTATGTGTTGTTGAATAGATATGACCTTTTCTGCCATCCCATCAACAAGATCAGATCCTAATAGCTTTCTTTCCCCAACTTCATCCCAACAAGTTGGAGTCCTGCATTTCTTTACATAGAGGGATTCATAAGGAGTCATATGAATACTAGAGTGAAAGATATTATTATAAGAAAATTTCCCCAAAGGTAAGTGTTAATCCCAACCAACTTTGAAATCCATAGAGCAATCTTTTAACACATCTTCTAGAGTTTGAATTGTTCTCTCAGACTGACCATCTATCTGAGGATGATATGTTGTGATGAAACTCAACTTTGTACCCAGAGTATGCTGAATACTTCGCTAAAACATTTAGGTAAACCTCGGATCCTGTTCAGATATAATGGAAAGTGGTACTTCATACAATCTTACCACTTCCTTTACATATATCCTGGCAAGATGATCGAGAGAGAAATATTCTCTAATAGAAATGAAGTGTGCCGACTTCGTAAGACAATAAACTATGACCCAGATAGAATTATCTCCTTTGGATGTTTTAGGAATTCTGGTGACAAAGTCTATAGTGATGTTTTCCCATTTCCATTCAGGTATGGGTAATGGTTGTATCATCCCCTTAGACTTTTGTCTCTCAATATTAACTTGCTGACAAAGCAATCATCGAGAGACATATTCAGCAACATTTCTTTTCATGTCAACCCACCAAAAGTACTCTTTCAGGTCCCTATACATTTTCGTGCTTCCAGGATGAATAGAGAATGAAGAACTATGAGCCTCATCCAGTAGCTTCTTCTTTAATTATGGGATGGGAGGAACACAAACCCGATTCCTGAACCTTATTATCTCATCACAATCAAGGTTGAATTTAGGAACATTTCTCACCTTCTTTTTTAAATCTACATCTTCTTTTTGTTCCTCTTTAATCGTCAAATGTATAGATGGTTAAAAATTCATTTGAGAAAGATAATATTTTTTCCCATCCATTATAATTCCAAGATCCATCCTTCGTAAATCCATAAATATTGGATATTTTGTGATCCTCATCATGGATATGCTAGCATGGTCTTCTCGACTTAATGCATCTTCCACCTTGTTTTCTTTCCTAGGGCAGTAATGAATTGAGCAGTTGTAATGCTTAATCACCTCCAACCATATTCTTTGGTGCATATTCATCTCCTTTTGTGTAAAAATATACTTTAAACTTTTATGATCAGTATAAATATCACACCTTTCACCATAATGATAATGCCTCCAAATCTTTAATGCAAATATTACCACAGCTAACTCCAAATCATGATTTGGATAATTTTTCTCACGAATTATCAACTATCGTGAGGCATAAGCTATCACCATATCGTTTTGTATAATAAAACACCCCAAACCCTTCTTGGATGCATCACTGTAGATTACAAACCTTTCTCCACTATATGGAAATGTGAGCATAGGTGCAGTGGATAACCTTCTTTTTCACTCCTTGAAATTCTCTTCACACTCCTTTGTCTAAACAAACTTAACTCCTTTTCGAGTCAACATAGTGAGTGGATTAGATAATTGTGAAAAATCTTTCACAAAACGTCGATAATATCCAGCCAAACCAAGAAAACATCGGATCTCAGTTACTATTGTTGGTCTCGACCATCTTTCGATAACCTCCTTTTTTGCGGGATCCACAGATATACCCTCTTTTGAGATTTTGTGACCCAAAAATGAAACTTTTTGAATCCAAAATTCGCACTTGGTAAATTTGGCATAAAGCTTCCCCTTTCTCAGGGTCTTCAATACAATTCTCAAGTGATCTTCAGGTTATTTCTTGCTCTTTGAATAGACAAGAATATCGTCTATAAAGACAACCACAAATAGATCAAGATAGTCTCAAAAGACTCTATTCATTAGATCCATGAAGATGGAAGGGGCATTAGTAAGACCAAATTTCATCACTATAAATTCATAGTGTTCATACCTTGTACAGAAAGTCGTCTTTGGTATATCCTCCCTTTTTACCCTTAATTGATGATACCCTGAATGAAGATCAATCTTGGAAAATTATTCAGCTCCACGAAGTTGGTCAAATAAGTCATCAATGCGTGGGAGAGGATATTTTTTCTTGATAGTTATCTTGTTAAGGTCTTGATAATCAATGTAGAGTCTCATTGATCCATCTTTCTTCTTAACAAATAGAATAGGTGCTCCCCTAGGTGACGCACTAGTGCTTTTGAATCTGTTATCATGATTCTCTTGGAGTTGCTTCTTCAATTCCTGCAACTCAATTGAGGACATTCTATAAGGTGTCTTTGAAATAGGCAAAGCACCCGGTATGAGTTCTATTGAAAACTCAACTTCAAGATTTGGTGGAAGACCTAGAAATTCCTCTGGAAAGTCATCATCAAACTCCTGTACAATGTGAATATTCTTAATCGTGAGTTTCTCTCCAACAATTTGAGATAAATAACCTTCATTTAGTGGAATCAAGACCCATAAGATGGAAGAAATTTCCACTGGAAGGTTATGTTCATCCTTGCATCGATAGATGATAATATATTGATCTGGAATTTGAAATGTGACTTCTCTTCTTTGGAAATTGATATGAGATCCATATAAAGAAAGAAAATCCATGCCAATAAACACATCAACTTCCACTATAGGAAGGATCACAAGATTTTCAGGAAGCACTTTCCCACAAACTTCAGTCGGAGAAGAATTGTAAACTTTTGATTCGACTGTTGTGAAATTAGGAGTTGTCACATCTAACCCAACATCTAATTTTTGATGTAATACAGGGATACCCTTAGAAAATTCTTTAGAAATAAAAGATTGGGTGGATCCAAAATCAAATTAAACATTTGATACTTTAGAGTGGATGGTATGCGTACCTTTTACCACTTCGTTATCATACTCCACATCGCTGATAGAAATTCCATGTGGCTTACCTTTATCTTTAGCCTTAAGATTTTGTTGACGTAAATCGTCATCAACAACCCTTGGATTAGGGCATTGATTAGCATAATTACCCATTTCCATGCACTTGTAACATTGAAGTGTAGGAGGTGCACTCTGTGTAGCCTTTTCACTGTTTGTATCACTTCATATCTTCTTCCCATCATTGTGGCATTCAAATGCCTGATGACCTTCTTTTTCAAATTTGATACATTTACTTGTCCCTTTAAGACAACTCCCTCCATGTTTCTTTCCACACTTTGAGAATGAGGGAAAACTCATATTCCTTTCAGTGTGCTCTTTATATTTTCCTTTGAATTCCATTTTCCTCTTCTTATCAAACCCATATGAGTAATGGATCAGTAGACCCGCTGAATGAGGGTAGACGCTGCCTCATGAAGGATTCAATAGAATGTTGCTCCTTCCTTTGATCTTTTGGAAGTCTTGCATGATTCATATCTTGAGAAAGTTGTGTGAGCAAGGCTACAAGATTTTTCATTCCAGCTCCCATAACGTTTTATATCTCAGGGGGACAATCATTGCATTTCCCATCACATTCCGCATCAACATGGTTCCTTTGGGTTCCAACCATTGACTAAAACCAAGAAGAATAGTGTGAGAAACACAAATTATAATAGGAAAACCACATAATCAATAATAATATTTCACACTTAAGGTCGTATCATAGGTTATTCATGGCCATTTCTAAAACACTAAGATTTTTTCCTATGCTTAGACATATCCTTAGGGTTCTTACTAAGGCTTTCACATCCTAGTTTCCAAATGTTGACTATACCTTTCCTCTGATAACAACTATAATGACCCATACTTTACATAAATTGTTATTACTTCAAAATCGAAGCATACTTATTACAACATATAACAAAACCATGAAAGGACTGTATAGGTATAGTGTCTTTAGAAACTGGGAAACATAAAAAACTGGTTCATAAATCATCTACATCATCACCATTTTATTTTATCATATCTAGAGTCCCTTTTGGAATATCTTACTTAATACCCTTCTTCCAGAACTGGGGAAAATAAAACATACAAAAGGGTGAGCTCAAATTCTCAGTAAGGGTAAACAAAAGAAATATCAATCACATCATATTCATAAGAACATAACATTTTGGAAATCTTTACCTACAAAATAGATCATAATTTTATAACATGGGATAAAACATAATAGTGAAATGTAACCCCAATAATCATAACATAAAACATTGTGGCCTACACGCATAATCATAGATAATAATTTCTTAGTATTCAAGACTCATTTCCAATACTATCTTAACGGACAAAGTCCATTTCTAAACCGAGTTCACTCCTCGTTTCAGTCCTGTATCACTGAACCAGAATAACCTTCTGTTCCAGCCATTTCTATATCATGATATATAAATATTTACCCAATTCATTATATGGAGATCTAGGTCCCACACATCTCATAATGATACCATTCTTATGTGTGCCACAAGATCACAAATCATAGCATAACCCATGTAATAAAAATGGGATTATTAAAAATCATACCATTATAACATAAATCATATAAGATAAAAGGAATTCATAAAAATAATTCCATCATATCATAATCAAATCAATGTAAAAATAGGCATATAAACAGAACCCCATATTATCGTAGATGGAAAATAATTCGATAAAATACTTGAACTCCATTCTTGAGGAAAATATCCTTTATACTTCAAAATCATTTTTCCTTTCATAACATGTCATAAAATTTTAAACTAAAAGAAGCTGATTAAAAATAAACTTGAAAAATTTCATATGAAGCTTCATGGAAATAATGTTCTATGAATCCATTCATTCCATATAATTTAAAAAAACATTTTCTCGTACTTTGGCCAGAAAAGTCAAAAAGTACCTCTTACAAAAAAAAGATTCCTTTCATATATTTTACTAAAAAAATAACAATGGGTAAAATTGGATTTCAAAAATTTTAGGAGGATAGAAATAAAATTACATATTGAGGAAACATGGATGTGGATGATAAATATTCCCAAGTAATTATCGATGTATAAACAGTCTTGGATTAAAATTGAGATTGCGAGATTTTCCCTTACCTTAGGTCCGATTTGCCTCATACGTGTCTGAACCTCCTGTATAATGATTTAAATAATTTTATTGACTTATTTAAGAATCTTAATCATGGTTATTATATCATATATGGTCATATTATTAGCTTCGTATTAGTAATGTTTCATTGATACTTGTTATTCAGGTGTTAATTGCTTTTTGTTCTTATGCGTGTTTTGTCGAATAAATTCTTATTCTTCATTTTAGGTTATAGATAACTCATTTATAGAATGTTATTAGTGTAATATATATCATATCTATTCATTAAATTAATTTATATAACCATTATGCATTGAATATCATGTACAACGAGTCGCATCACAACGTGGAGACGGTAGGCCGTACGTACGCACAAGCGATGATATTGTTCACATGATCGTGGAATTGTGTTGAAGTATATGTATAATATTTCAGAATCAATATCACTTTAAAATAATCATATATAGTTATTATTTACACCATTATACCCATCCATGTAAGGTGGTGGTGGAAAACAGATTACACCACGACGTGGAGACGGTATTCCGTACGTACACATGCACGGGGATTTCATTTTCTGTAGGATAGATAGAAGGTGAAATAGGTTTGTTTCATATTTATAATAACATATAAGTATTTGAGTGATACTGATTTTATTACTTTATAATGAAACAACTAAAGAAGAAGAAGTATAAGAAGAAATAAAGTTGAAAGAATCGGTAACAGACATTACCTCTTCTTTGAAGCACCTCTTCTTAACCTCCTCTTAGGGCACTAAAGATGGTATTTGAAGAAGAACAGGACCTATAGGATGTTTCTAGGGAAGTTTATATGTGAAATGGGTAGGGTTTTTCCAACCTTGAAGGCTCAAAGTGGTGTGAGGAGGAGAGGGAGGAGGTTCCCTTTTATAAGGTAGGAGAGGGGTACCTTAGGAAAAACATAAAATATTATTTTATTATAAAGTCATATTCAGTTTTTAATAGCTCCAAATTAATTTACATAGAAGCTAAGGTGGGGATGGGTCGAAATCCTCTCAACCAATGGGTTTTAGACAAGTTTTGGTTACTATTTTAACCTTATCATTTAGATTTAACTCTATGTTAAATAATTTAACTTTTACCGTGTATTCTTGTCTTCTTACACTATAAGGTTGATAAACATACTGTAACAAGCCAAACGAACCCAAAGTTGTTAATTATTAATATATATAACCTTGTATAATTCATTTTTCTGAACCTTAGATTTTTATGAATAAAATAACAAATAATAAAATAATATATGTTTTAAAACTACTTTATGTCAATTTTGACACGATTTGGTAATTGATTTTTGTGAAAATCATAACATAATGATTAGTTAGAAATAAGTTAATTAAATTAGAAATAACATTTCATATTAACTGATAAAATTAGTGTAATTCATGAAAAGTCTCAAATTACATTTATTTGGGTATTTATAATATCAATGATGTTAATATTTCTTTTATAAGGTAATAACTGCATCATCATTGTGTCATAAATAAATTAAATTATTTAAAGTATAAAATTTATAAATAAAATACCATTATTTATTAAATCTGTTTAGCTTTCTAATTAATATTTATAGTCTAATTTATCTTATTTATATCCCTATATTAAAAATGTTTTAGTTATTAAACTTTGATTTCAACTATTTTAACTCTTCTTTAAATAAAATAATATTAAATGTCCTAATCTAATCCAAGTGGACATAAATTGTCATATATTATTCCTAAGGTTGTTTTTGGTCGAATTAAACTTATCCAATAGAATTAGGACATGTGTTAGGGTAATAATAATATCATTTTACCCTTAATTACCATATTTACTTTTAACCGTGGTAAATAAAAGAAAAAAGTTACTCTTCACCAAAAATTATTTTTATCTTATTGAACCACATTTTACCTCTTGATATTAACCGTGTCTCTCGTATTTTCAAAATTTTACTCATAGAAGCGGTAAAATTATGTTTTATGTACATTTTCAAATTCTCCAAGGACGTGGGTAAAAGACGGTGAAAAGTCCAAAAAAAATTTTTACATCTAAAATTATTATTAAATGACTCCATGGAATTACATTGAACATATATAGGTATTATGTATCAATTTTGACCTAAAATAAATTTAAATAAACAATTAATTAATTCAATAAAAATTTGGTTTTTAAATAGTAACCTAGTGTTTTCACTATTCATCCAAAATTGAATGTTTTCAGAAAAATACAAAAATTTCACCTTCAGATAATTTTGATATTCTGAATCAAAAAATGAAGTCCATTTTGAAAGATAAAATTTATAAACTTTCAAAAATTGGGTATTAATATTCATAACCTCTAGTTTATATAATATTTTAATAGCATATCGTTGTTTTGTGAAACTCAGAATTGTGTACAACGCAAGCTATCGAGGAAGGTTGTGATTGTGTGTAATGAATGCCAAGCTAGTGTTGTGTGTAGTGAAAGATTACTTTGATGATATATATAACATAAAAACAAAATATTTCTCATAAAAATCTCGGGTGTTACACCTTCTATATTGAACCTGGGTTAATTATACTAAAATAGGTATATCCCAAACAACCTCTAGTTCCAGAGGTATTACAAGATGTTTTTGGATTACACTAAGAATAGAATATATTCTAGGTGGCCCCTTGTAGTCATAGATACATATGTTTCATTTACTATTGGATTATATGGATATGGTAGGAGGGTTTTGTTTAATTTTGGTGATTGTATCTTTAATCTGTTGAATAGAGAGATGGGGTTTAACTGAAACCTTTGATCCTTCATTCATAGTCATATCCTTATTTACATCATCATAATGAGGTTATCCAATGCCATTTAATTGGTTAGAATTAACCCATTCAACCATATAATTTATTATGAGGGAAATTATTATTTCATAACTATTATACTAAGTCAAATATAGTGGGTATTAGGAATCAAAATCCAATCTTGTGATAAAAAATGTGTTAAAAAAGTTAAATGAGTTGAAAGAATAATTATGCAGATCCTCACAGGAACCTGTCTTAATATGATTATCTCTATAATAGTCGACCATTTTCTACAATAATGTTCTGAAAAACAAAATAAATATTGTATTCTATAAGTATCACAAAAAATAACCCATAATTTCGAACCCACATTTAAATACACATATCAGTTAAATCTTTTTTACAGTTAATTTATTCCACACATAGTCTAAATTTTTTAATGTTTTGTGTGTTTCTCCCCCACAATATATCATTTGATAAATCTCACTCATGGGGGTGGGGGAACGATCAATTCCTTTTTTTATTTTGGTGTACCTATAGATATTAAGATGATGAGTGACCAAAACATCTCACTATATTTTTTTTCCTAATTCATGACTCTCTTATAGATATTAGTCAGGTTCTTGAAATCCACCCAAGAAACAAAACAAATTTATTTTGTATTCCACTCCACATTATATGTTTTAATACCTGTTAAAAAGGTATTTTATTACTTTTGTGTTTTGAAAATAAAACTACATGTTTAAAAATCATTCAAAATTCATAATACGTGGAATTTTTTGGCCCATTAAGTAAGGGTGTGTGGGGTTTCATTATAGTTTAAATATATATAAGAAGGTTCTATGATGTTTAATATCATATAGTAAGACATAAAAATGGGTTTATATGCAATCTCATCACATATATGAAGATATTGTTTACTACATGATCACTATTAGATCTATCATTTAGGTCATCACCAACAAAGATATAGGTTCAATAACTCATCATATAAGGACCCAACATTATTACATTACATAATATTTAATTTTAGTCAAGAAATAACTTCCACTAATATTTAGGATCTTTTGAACTTTATCGTTTTAGATAATTGGGATATAAAACATACATATCATTCCACATTTATATAGTGATGATACCAGAAAAATAGCATCCATTTCATGCAAAATATAAAAATTTTAAAATAAAACATGTTTTCTTTGAAAAATCTTCATAGAATTTATTTGAATTTTTTCTTTTCCATACACATCCTTATAACCTATGAAAATAATATAAAATCATAGGATGATCACAAAAAGCACAGTAAGGGATACAAAAAGAAAGAAAGAACGCATTAGTCCATGAATACTTATAATGTCTGAAATCATTTTAAAAAACAAACTTATCACCCATATAAAATTACTTTTTGAAACATGATATTTCCTTGAGGTTTCCAAAAAACATATAGAAAATAAATTTAACCATAATGGTATCTTGGCATATTACTTACATATTGTTTTAACCCTCTTGACAACCTTATAATTTGTAATCCTCACGACTACCTTAGAATTTGTGTAAACATCGTAGTTACAGTTGGAGTAACCATATGGCCGACGTCAAACTTACACATAACCAATTAATTTGAGGGATATATAGGTCCCAACCTTCACCCTGAAAATTTCCAAGATCCATAACATAATAAGACAACATTAAAAATTATAAAATCTATGCATTTGATTTTTGTAAAAGATAATTTTAAAAGAGTATTTTTTTTAAAAACCAATATAAATATCATATAACTCAAGTGAGTGTTTCTAGAGTGGATAGAATATGTATATACACTATAAATAAACATAATTACACATAATTTAAACAAAATTAATCAGAAAAACATTTTTAATACAACATAAAAAATTGTGTAGAAGGTTATCTCACAGAATGATAATTTGGTTAAGAATTCATTTACCTTGGGTTTGTGATACTTCAAACATTTTTAATATTATAGTATAATGTTTAAAAGAGTGTTAATAATATATTACAAAATTATATTAATGTTTATAATACCTTATATGATCATTTAATTACATCATTTCTCCCTTTAATTGTTTGTATTTTTTTCTTTCAATGGTTTTGGGTGAGCTCTTTATATGATTTCCATGATCAGTTTAGGATGGGTATTATTATCCATTGGAAGTGAAACACCGGATTTGGAATAGAGTGGTTTTAAATATTTTGATAACCATAAATAATACCATTTAAAATTTGGAATTATTACATGAGGATGGTTCAAAAGCAAAAACATTATTGAATTTTTTTTGTCATTTTAGCGATTCTTTGATTGTAATGAACTCATTTTGTTTTATTAATTAATAACATTTGTAAAAAATTATGTAAAAACCAAATATATGATATAATAAATATATTCTAATCTGGTTTAACCATACAATTTTTTCATGAAATGTCTGGAAGTTAGTAAATGAAATTGAAATCACATCATCCACGATGTCGGAAAATCGATACATCACAAATAGTGTTTTAATTTCTTGAATAAGTGGGAGATGAGAAGAACTATAATGGTGAGTCTTAAATAAACATGATGAAATCTAGAATATGTATGATACTAGATAATTCTTTCCTCTTGGATAAGGGGATGTGAAGAAATAATAATAATAGAAAAGAAAATGAAATGGAAAGAAAGAAAACAAAAGAGGATGTATACCTCTTGATCACTTCTTCTTGAGATCCTTCTTAAGGTCTTTTGTTGTGGACTTTTGGTGAGACCAGAATCTATAAGATGTGGGGAAGGTTCACTGGAGGATTATTGGGTAGAACATAGGCAAAGAGCATGGCTTTATAGGTGTGAGAGGAAGTAGGTAATGAGGGTGGTATTTATATTGGAGGAGAGGAGAGATTTTGCATTATTTTAATCATTGTTTTAATATTTTGGCTCAGTACTATGAGTAGTATTGATTCCAGTTACCCAAAATAGTATAAATAGAATGTTACTTTGAAACAAATGGGATTACATCAAATTTTATTCACTTATGATGTAGTAAAATAATTATATTGCATTTATTGTAATTTATCTTATTTTACTATTCATAAAAATTTGGTGAATTTAAGAAAAATCCCACAAATTATCGCTAACAATTTTTCGACATGTATAATTAAAATATAAAATCGATTTTTCAAAAATAATTTTATAAATATTTTTAATTTAATTTTTAAATAAAATCATAATTTAATCAAAAATAACAATTTTATATCTTTAACTCATTTTTTAACACATTGAAAAATTAATCAATTTTTCATTATATTAAAGAATTAATAAAATAATATAATTATAAAATATACTATTCATTAGGTTCATATTTTTATTCATATTACAATACATAAGTGTATGTTACTATTCTCCAAATATCAAGTTGGTTATATTAGACTGAATAACATACAGATCAAATTACCGATGATCGTTTATCAAAATTCAAAAACATAGAATCGGAAAAATTATGTTTACATTATAGTTATAATATACACATAAAACAAATTTTGATGCATTTCAATTTATTTTTAAAAACTTGGGGTCTTACATTATCCCACCCTTCCGAAAATTGCGTCCTGCTAATTTTATTAACTTATTAAAAAAGTGAGGGTACCTTTACCACATAGCATTTTCAAACTCCCATGTTGCTTCTTCCACAACGTGGTTTATCCCCAAAACCATTACATGGATGATTACCTTATTCCACGATACATTTTCCCTTTGATCAATATTTAGAATTGGTTTCTCTTCATAAGAAAGGTTCTCTTCCGTCTGAACATCTTTCGGGGCTCAATACATGAGATGAATTTGGATCATACTTTCTAAACATAAAAACTTGAAAAACATTATGTACACAAGATAAACTCGGAAGGAAATATACTTAATAGGCGACCGTTCCGAATTTCTCCATAATTTCATAATGTCCAATGAATCGTGGACTTTTCATTCATTTCCTAACAAAACACATAACACATTTCCATGGTGAGATTATAAGAAAAACATGATCACCTACCTCAAAAGACAATTCTTTCCTCCTGTGGTTTTCATAACTTTTTTTCATACTCTAAGCTATCCTCATGTGTCGTTGGATCATCTCCACTTTCTTAGCCACTTCCTCTACTAATTATGGTGACTTCAACTTACATTCTCTGACTTCATCCCAAAAAGATGGTGTTCTAAATCCCTTCCAATAAAATGCCTCAAAATGTGCCATATATATTCTGGAATGAAAACTATTATCATAATAAAACTCAACTAAATAAAGATACTGATCTCAACATACCTGGTAGTCTATTGAACAATATCTAATCATGTACTCAAAAATTTTGAATTGTTCATTCGGACTTCCCATCTAATTGAAGATGAAATGTTGTAATGAAATTTAATTTTTTTCCTAATGACATCGGAAGGACCTTCCAAAAGTTATAAGTGAACCTAATATCCCAGTCAGATATAATTGAAAGCGGAACTCCATGTAACCTACCAATCTCATTGAGGTACAATCGAGAAGGATGATCCAAAGAAATTTTATATCTAATAGAAAGAAAATGTGAAGATTTTTTCAGATGATCAACACCAACCAAAATCACATTGTTACCCCGATAAGTCTTAGGTAGCCCCACCACAATGTCCAAGGATACATTCTCCCACTTCCACTCTAGAACTGGAAAAGGTTGTAGCATCCCCTTTGGTAACTGCCACTCTTCATTAACATGTTGACATTTCAGAAACATAATTATAGAACCTTCAATATATCTTTTCATTTCATCACACCAAAAATACTCTTAATGTTCTCTGTACATCTTAGTACTTATAGGATAAAATGGAAATAGAGAACTATGAGCTTCACACAACAAACATTTCTTCAACTGGGAATCACATGTCATACACAACCTTTTACCAAATCTTAAAACACAATATTTATCCAGATTAAATTCTAGTAACTACCCCATTTTAATACATTTTACCTTTTTATATAGATCATTACATTCCTTATATTCTTTCTTAATTCTATCTGATAATGATGACTGCACTGAAACCTGAAACAAAATAGAGGTATTTCTTTCACCAATAACTTCTATGCCAAAATTCATCAAATCATTAGCCAAGGGATCATGTTCCAGATGTAACATGGTTAATGATGCATGATGTTTTTGACTCAATGAATCCTACACTTTTTTGGATTTTCTTGGATAATAATTGATCATAAAATAATAATCCATTATCAATTCGAGCCATATTCTTTGCCTCATGTTTAATTCTTTTGTAGTGAACATATACTTAATACTTTTATGGTCAATATATATTTACCACAAAATTATCCAAAGGAAAGCTCCTAAAAATTTATTTAATATAAAGACAAGTTACATAAAATAGGGGAACATGGTCATACAAGTATAAATTCTCTCATCCAAAAAACAAAAAAACTAGTTACCATAGTACAACATATCATTACCATAGTTAGAGTTGCCAACAGAATCCCACTCAGAGTGAGACTTGTCCCAATTGAGAATCTTTATGATATTATCAACCACTTTCATTGATACCTTATAAAATGATCTGGTTGATACATTCATCAGAAAAATAGAGTAATATTTGTGTGGTCTCTTCATTTATGGAACAAAAGTTAAACCCTCACCCTCATTCATCTTAATATTTCCACTTTAAATTTCATCCTTGTACGATGCTTGACCACCACTATATCAAACCTGAATAGGGGTACCAATGTTCCCCCTTTCATCTTCCAAAATATTCCCCCAGGGATTTGATAATTTAGATGATTAAAAATGATTCTGGATTTACTGATGATAGTCAACATGTTGTAGCTCTTCATTATGATAGGAAAAATCTACCTTAGAGGACTTAAAGATAATATTCTCAACTAATTTAACTTTTTCAACCAAATCCACATGGGTGTCATTAAAAATACTGTGATCCCTCTCCAGATATGAATCCATCAACGATTTTTTGTTGTCCAGGTGGGACACTTGAGAATCATATTTCCCAACAATAAATACATCACCCATATTGGGAGTAGGTTCATTAAGTGAAACACCATCATGAGTAGTGTAATTTGGTAAAGAAGAACCATTTAACTTCAATTTGTTTTCTATAAAGATTGATTGGATGACTTCTCATCCCACATTCATCACATGAAACATTCCTCTGACATTTCTCTAGAGAGTTCCCAATAGCTATACATTTATCAAAAAAAAGATGATTTCTTTCATACTCAACATCAATTTCAATATTATCAAAGGGGGTAGAAAGGGTTACCTTCTCAATCAAAGTGGAAATGAAGTCGATCTCCACTAACATCCTAGAAAAGTGGCCAAACCATACATTTTTAGTCGTCTTATCGAGATTAATAGGAGTCCCGATTACCGTTGTAATGTCATGAAAAATATCTGGATCCCAAAGGATCCCATTTAGCCCATGAATATGAATGCTGACCTAAGAAAATGCATTCCTTGTGAACGAGACATTAAATTCTAAAGTCCATTCAGGTAGATAGTGCCATCCATGTTTCAACAACAGTGTCCCAATACTCCATGCATGAAGTCTAAAGTTATCTGAAGGGAATAGGCAGTGAATGAATTCTCGTCCAAGAGATAGGAATTCCCAATCAGAAAATCCCCACAAATACGAGGTTCACTGAATCAAGTAATCATTATTCCAAGGTTGCGCACCGTTATTTAGGCTATACATGAAATTAGTGAATTTTTTCCAATTTTCAGTCTTTCAACAAGTGTAGGAGGATTGGCATAAACATGGGAAAATGATCCCTTAAGGACAATTCTACCATAACCAGTATCCTTTTCCTAACCAAATGACTAGGATCCATCCAGATTCAACCATGAAAAATATTTCATTATCACATCAGAAAATGAAAGAGATATGAAAGCACCACCATGAGACTCCATCCGGGTTTCCCATAGTGGCGCACCCCCTACCGATTTCACTATAAACACAACAACATCTATCTGAACTGGTGGAATACACACACACCACGAGTTAGATTTCTAGACTGTAGAACAAGATTTATGCATGTCTTTAGAATTGATGGTGGGATCTAGAACAAATTTTGGGAGTACTAAGGCCTTCATCTTCAAGATCACAGGACTCGATCGAAAAAAATAGTGCATCCTCTAATCTGATGACAGGATCTAGAACCGAAGGAGAGGTAGCTAAAACACTTGGATTCACTACTACCATAGGGTTTCAAGGAACATCAGACATTATAAAGGATGAAACCGCTGAAGAAGCACAGGATAGAGTGGGAAAAAAGGGGGGAACATCCAACGTAGCACTGCTGGGAGGGGAAATGAGCATGAATACGAAGAAGTGAGGTATCACCATCACCAAGAAGCAACATTAGAGTTCTCCATCAAGAGAGGATACTCATGCCGCCCGTTCTACCATCCTTCATTATTAGATCAATACATATTTTACATTTTTTCTCTATGTAAATGGTGCCTCCAAATTTTCAAAGCAAAAACCACAACTGCCAATTCTAAATCAGGCATGGGATAATTTAAGTCATGAGGTTTAGGTTGTCTTGAAGCATAAGAAATTACTTGATCATTCTTCATCAAAACACAACCATAACCCATCAATGAATCATCATTTCAGATGAAAAACTCCCCAATTTGGGAAGGCAAGGCCTAAACTATGGAATCTACCAATTTTATCTTCATTTCTTGAAAAAAACATCCTTCTATCCAAAATAAATATAACTCTTTTTCTGTTATCTTAGTTAGTGGGAAAGATAATCAAGAAACATTTTTAACAGACTACTAGTAATAACCTACTAATAAAATAGTACTACAAATTTATATCAAACTTGTATGTCCTGGCCATTCATCAACCACTTTTTTTTGAAAGGATCAATTGTTATCCCATCCTTATTTACAATTTTCCCATGAAAATAAATATTTTCCACCCAAAACTCACACAAGCTAAAATTTTCATACAATTTTTTTTCTATTAAAGTTTTAAAACAACCATTATATTTTTTTCATGCTTCTGTTTACTACTAGAAAATCCCAAAATGTCATCAATAAACACAACTAGAATCTTATATAAGAACTCATGAAATATTCTATTCATACGAACCATTAATACAACAGGTGATTTAGTTAACTCAAATAGAATAACAAAACAACTCAAAATGCCCATATCTAGTAAAAAAATAATTTTTTGATGTCGTACTCCTTCACCTTATCCTGATGGTATCCAGATCTCAAGTCCATCTTGGAAAAGTACTGATCTCCTGGGAGATAATAAAAAATTTAATCGATATGAGGCAAATGATACATGTTTTTAATAGTGATTTTATTCAAGGCTCTATAATCAATGAAAAGTCTCTTGGAACCTCTTTCTTTTTAATGAAAAAAAGTTGAGCACCCCAGGGTGAAGTGTTAGGTTGAATGAAGCCTTTATCACACAACCCATGCAACTGATTTTTCAATTTAGAAATTTATATTTGAGCCATTTGATATGGGGGTATGGAAACTGGATTATCATGAGGAACTAATTAAATTGTGAATTCAACTTCCTAGTTAGGTATAAAACTGAGTAACTCATTAGAAAAAACATCATGGTATTCATTTACCAATAGCACATCATTATTCTGAATTGTTCCCTTATTTTGAACAATATAAGAAATATAACCTTCATTTCCATCTTTCAACAGTTTCTTATCTCCCTGATATTTTATCAATTGTACGGGTTTATTCTTGTATAAAAATTGAAAGTCTTCCTAAAAAACAAATTTTTCATTGCTATAATCAATCTTATCATGATAAACAAAAGGCCAATACATTCCAAGAATGAAATCAAACACTAATAAAGGAAAAACAACAAGGTTTGTAGTTAAATTATTTCCACATACCATAGTAGAGAGATTATTATAATTCCCCTTTACTATAATATTTTCCTGGTGTTTTAACAATATGTTCTAGTCTTATTTTTTGAGGTTATATTTCCCATTTACCAAAAAATTACTCAGAAATAAAATAATGTATAGACCTCATAATGAAAAAAACCTTAGATAAATGTTTGTAAATAAACTTGATACCTAATAAAACTTAATTGAATATCCTAACATATGTTGATGTAGTCTCAATGAATCTCACTACACCATTCTGCTTATAGTCTGGCTTATTGGTATCATTCAAATATCTCACTGGGTATGAATTTTCATAATGACCCATCTCACCACACTTAAAATACTTTAAAATTTCCTTATCAAGATTATTCATAGGATCATTTTAATTGCAATCTTAGTCCATATTTATTATCTTTCAACATCAAAAACACTTCCCAATTTTGGTAAGGCGTTCACCTGGGTGTCTCTTGCCTCACTTTTCACAAACTAGAAACTGAAATTCCTTAAAATCAGATTTATTTTGTTTACTATTACCCATCACTTGGAATTTGGACCACTTCTTCTTTTTATTTTCAATGTAAATGTTTCCATTAGAAAAATCCATCTCTTCCCTCCCAGCTGTAAGAATGGTATAGAGTAAGAGGTTTCCAACCTCTGATACCAATTGTAGGATCGAAATATAACATGAGATGCTCAATATACAAGAGGGGGGGTGAATTGTATACTTTAAAAATTTCCTTTGGAACCTTTAAAGTTAGATATGAATAACTAAAGTTTCCTTAAGAAAAGGAAAGGACTAAGTTTAACAAAGTTAAACTAAGTAAATTCACAACACCTCTAACACCGAACTAAAACTAGGAAAGAGATTCCAAAAGTAGGTTCCGGAAATATGGTTCCGGAAATTGAAACTTAACAAAAGTTACAATATGAGATTCTACCTTAAAGCGTATAGAATCTAAACTAATCAGAGTATGGAAGTATAAGAAAGTTATACTTTCCTTAAGATACAAATTGCAGCGGAACAAAACAAGTAGTAAAACTACTAGTAACAAGATAATAGTCTTTTAACCCAAAGAGAAGGGTATCCAACAACCTTGGATAAAGGTCCCTTGATTTATACTTTCAAGCAAGTCTGTCTTACCCACACCAGGGTAAGCCCTCGATACGAAGATCGGAGTCTCTGTCTTGCTATCCCCGCAAGCCCTCAACTTCAAGGTAGTTGGAAAGCTCTGTCTTCCTCAGCAAGGAAGTCCTCGATCTTTAAGGTAGTCGGCAACCTCTGTCTTTCTCAGCAAGAAAGCCCTAGATCATTAAGGTAGTCGGCACCTCTGTCTTCCTATCCCCGGAAGCCCTCGAATGTAATCACCAACATTCGGAGTCGCACGAAGCTTTGAGAGTTTATAAGAGACTCTCTCTCTAGAAATCACTTCAACAGCATGTATGCACAAAGTCCAAATTGTTCATCCATCCGTTGCGAGCTTTTTCAAATGAGCTCCTATTTATAGGTAAGGTCGGCTCCTCTCCAATGGTCATATATTCCTTAAATTTCGGAGGGACCTGTACACGTGTCACTTAGACAACGGTTAGTTTATAACAAAATGGACGACATCGTTTTATAACAAAGTAAGTGTAACAGAATGTACGACATCGTTTTAAACTCTAACATAAAGGTTCGGAATTGAAATTTCGGAGTGAAAGTTCGGAGTGAATGAATTCAGAGTGTATAAAACAATGATAATCAGATTATGTTTAATAGGTGAATTCGGAATGAGAATTCGGAATAGGAATTCGTCATCAGAAATCGTAATGAGAATTCATCATCAAAATTCGTAATGAGAATTCGTCATCAGAATTCGTAATGAGAATTCGGAATGAGAATTCGGAATAGGAATTCGTCATCAGAAATCGTAATGAGAATTCATCATCAAAATTCGTAATGAGAATTCGTCATCAGAATTCGTAATGAGAATTCGGAATGAGATTTCTTCATTAGAATTCGTAATGAGAATTCTTCTTCAGAATTCGTATCCTGAATCTGGAATAGAACTTAGTCAGAATTCATATCCGGAATTCGGAATGAAACTTCCTTATAGTTCTTGTTCAGAACCGAATCTTAAAACAGAATGCTTTTTATCAGTTTTAATGATTCCGAGAAAGTGAATCCGAATTTCATACTTAAGAAAAATATTAATGAAAATATGATAAGGATAAATTTTTCTTATAAAAGCGATTTTCCTTAAGAAAGCATTTTTCCTTACAAAAGCGATTTTCCTTAAAGATAAGGTGTTTGTGATTTTCAAAACAAGAAGGAATGGAAAAGTCATAAGGAAAACCTTATTGACTCAACAATCTCCCCCTTTTTGGAAAGCACAAACATCCTTACGAAAAAGCTATTCTAAGAAGAAAGAAACATATTAAAGCTTATCTCCCTTGGTTTAAGAATATAGATGAATACGACTAACTCCCCCTTAGGCTTTGAAACTCTAAGGATCGTATTCATATTTCCGGAGTGATGTTTCTTTAAGAAAAACTCCCCCTTAAAAAAACTCTTATTAGAGTTCTTTTTCCTTGGGTATTTTCCTTTCTCCCCCTATGAAAAACTCTTATTAGATTTCCTATTTTTCTTAAGGATCTTTTCCTTCTCCCCCTTTGTGATTTTCAAAAAGAATTTGGAGGGAATGGAAAAAATAACAAAGTACCTGAAAGATTAGTAATGACAACAAAAGGAACAACAAGCACGATTCTCATTAAATTTGAAATTTCAGTAACAAAAAAAAATTACAACAAAAAGATCGGATTGGTCATTTCGGATATTTCTCCTTCGACATTAGCCCTTTAAGAATCGTCTTGATCTTCTTGAGGTCTTTGTGATCTTCCTCTGGTTGCTTTTCTAAGGCAACTATTCTTGCTGACTGAGCTTCAATTATTTCTTCCTGAGCCTTCAACTTTTCTTCCTGAGCTTCCATTTTCTCTTCCGGAGACTTTATCCTTTCTAGAAAATTGATCCGATGATCCCTTTCAAATTTCCAACTTTGATTAACAGAGTTGAGCTTTCCATTCAGATCTCTTACTTCCTGACTCCGAATGTTATTTTCCTCTGTCAATTTCTCATCGAATGATGCAGTCATCTCATGAAACTTCTTGTCCTCGGTTTGAAATTCATCCTTAACATTTTCCTGAAACTCATCCAGCAACCTCATCTCTTCCACATTCTTCTTCGACCAGCTAGTCATCCTTTTGCAAGATCTTTTATGGGCTTCGTAACCAATAAAGAAATTTTTGAACTGGGCTTCTATCTCAACACATTTATCCATAACCATGGATACGGAGTCGGTTTTCTGATTCATCGTATGTTGAAGCATCTGGCATCTAGAGTCTATACAGGAGAAGGTCGGAATGGTTCCCACCAACTTCTTCAAGGACTAAACAACAAAATCATGCCCCAACGATGATGACTCCGAATCAGAAATCTTGCTAGGAGAATTTTCTTCCTCAATAAGCTCCAACTTCCTCTTAGAAGAGCTCCTAGGTTCCTTCCTCATACTTTTTTCTGAACTCGGGGTATCAGCAAGAATTTGCTTTCCCTTATCTTTTTCCGGAATTGAAACCTGTTCCGGAGATCTGTTCTCACTATCAGAGACTTGAACAATTTTATCTTCCTCATCAGCAACTTCTTGAACATTGTCTTCTATGTTACCCATCTGAGCAGCATCAAGTAAAATATGTTCTTGACAAGTAACTTCTTCTTCTCACTTTTCTTCTTCCATTGCAGGAGTAGCAAGCTTTGAAGATTGAGCTTCAGATGTTCGGAGCGAGAGGTGTTCCGAAGGAGTTCCCTTATATTCATCTACTTGTTTGAGCACATCTCCTGTCTCACCACTTCCTTCAGCCGCTTCTTCAACCTCTTCCACTTGCTCTACTTCCTCAGTAGCAACAGCCTCTTCCGGAGTTACAAGATTTCTTCCTGGAGTCTCAGGTAGAGATTCCAGAGAAAAAGATCTCAGAACGGGAATGGTTGCTGAAACCATTTCATTAAACTTTAACAACGCTTGCACAGCCCCAGCTTCTGACAACTTCTTCTTCAGCTTGTTTTCCTTAGATTGCTTCTCAAGCTCATCAGCAGCCTTTTCTTTCAGAGCCTTAGCCTCTGCAGGATCCAATCCGAACTGCGGATCTCCTTCCTTCCTCTTCTCCTTGTCAGCTCTCCACTTCGCTGCAACCTCATCAGTATATGTCTTCTTCTTCTTAGGCTTAGGAGGTGCGGAATGGACTTCCTTAGACTTAGGTTCCTCAGCATCGACTACCACTTCTTTCTGCTTCCTTTTCCTTACCGGCTTGGATGATTCCGGATCAGCCACTTTCGGAGTCACTTCTACTTGAGGAGGTAGATCAATGAACTTCCCTGACTCCTTGTTAAAAGCTATATTCATCCTTTTAAGAGTTGCATCACTGAGCAACATGATCTTACAAACTTTCGGCTTAGAACTACAAGCAACCTTGAAGGATTCTAGGCACCGAACTATCAGCTTCGACAATATTGCCGGGTACATCACTATCTGAGCTCTCAGATTCCCCTTCTTCAAATTATCAATGTTGAGAAGAATATGCTTCATCAAGTTGAACTTTCTTAGATTTATCAGGAAATCCAAGATTTATATCTCACTCTTCTTCAAGCTATCCTTATCTCCTTTTCTCGGTACAATAATCCCTTGCACCCATAACTCCAGAATCCGGAAGTTTGTAGAAAGACTTGCAATTTTCGGAGCCTTGTCATCATCCAATCCGAGAATTTCTAAGGCTTTCTCCTTGTTGAAACTACCCAAGGAGTCTGGCAGAACGTGCGAGATAAACTCAGCTTCACCTTCATAACTCAACCCTACCAAGCTTGCAGCCTTGGTGTAAGATAGCTTATATGTCTTGCCATACGATTTGAAGGAAAACTTCTCTCTATTATCTTCCATGAAGAAAGAAACTGACTCATAAAACTCGACAAGAAAGTCAGAGTAGACTTCATCTTGGTTGCCGGTTTTTGATACCGCAACATCTTCCCAGCCATTCAGCTTGATATTTTTTGATATAATAGAATCATAGTTGCTGAAGAAATTCGGATGAACTAACCGTTCTCTGTAGACTGACCACTGTGAAATGGGCTTAGTTGAAGACATTTCTTGAGAAGCTAACTCTGCAGACATTCGGATTAGAAGTCTCTGAGAAGTTCGGAACTGAGAAGGCTGAAGTTTGGAATGGACTTAAATCAGAGAGTCAGAGCTTCAGCACGCAAAAGCTTGAAATCGATGTGGGACGATAAAATAGGGTCCCCTTTATATAGGCATTGGGATGACGGTTCAACTTCCTCAGTTGATCTAACGGTTTAGAATGATCTGCGATTAGATCTGACAGTTGAAAGCTTGAATCCGATCTTTTTGAGGTTTTATTAAAACAAAGATTTAAGAAAACTATAATCCGAAAACAAAATACAAGAAACTACCAGCAAGTAAAAAATGATTACGAATACTTCAGTAAGGAAATCATACCTTTCGGATTAGCTTAGGAAAGTTATTCGTAATGGGTAATATAAAGACGACTACGTAAAATTCAATACGAAAAACTCAATACGAAAAACACAATATGAAAAACTCAATACGAAAAACTCAATATGAAAAAGTAAAATATGAAAAACAAAACTTGGTACGAAAATCTGGTTATGAAAGTCCCAGTACGAAAGTTGTCCATTCCGGAAATTTTCAATACGAATACTTTCATTCCAGAAGTATTCTGTACGAAAATATCCATTCTGGAAAATGGTAGTTCCGGAAGTTCCATTCCGGAAATTTTCGTTCCGAAAAATTTGAAAACAAATTTTGAAAAACGTTGTTAAATAAACAAACAAGTGTACTCCCCCTATGAAAAGGAGTTTATTACTGTAAGGAGATTTTTCAACAGAAAGTTAATTAAGGAAGATTACCTTACTGTTATCATTCCTAACTTCTGTTTAATATATTCAAATCTATCAGAAGGTAAAGATTTTGTGAAAATATCAGCAAGTTGATCTTGCGTTCCGATAAACTGAAGAATAATGTCTCCTTTAAGTGTGTGATCCCTAAGAAAGTGATGCCTAATATCTATGTGTTTTGCACGGGAGTGATGTGCAGGGTTTTTACTTAGGGCAATGGCACTTGTGTTATCACACAAAATTTGAGTTTTAGTAAAACTCAAGCCATAGTCTGTGAGTGTGTGTTGCATCCACAACACTTGTGCACAACAACTTCCAGCTGCTACATATTCAGCTTCAGCAGTGGAGAGTGCAACAGAATGTTTCTTCTTGTATGACCAAGAAACTAATGAATCTCCTAAGAAATGAAAAGTTCCGGATTTACTTTTCGTATCCATTCTACATCCACCAAAGTCAGCATCAGAAAAGCTTTTTAAAACAAAATCATTTCCAGAAGTATAAAATAATCCTAGATCCATGGTTCCCTTAAGGTAGCGAAAAATTCTTTTTACTGCCTTTAAGTGAGATTCCTTATGATTGGATTGATATCTTGCACATAAGAATACTGAAAACATTAAGTCTGGTCAACTAGCTGTTAAGTAAAGTAGACTTCCGATCATACCTCTAAAAGATGTTTGATCTACTGGTTTCCCAGCTTCATCAAGATCTAAAGAGTTTGAGGTACCAATGGGAGTACTTATACTCTTAGTGTTGTCATAACCATACTTTTTAAGAAGATCTTTAATATACTTATGTTGAGATATGTAGGTTCCTTCTGGTTTTTGAGAAATTTGAAAACCAAGGAAAAATGTTAACTCACCCATCATACTCATTTCAAACTCAGATTTCATTAGACTAGCAAAGGAGTCAGTCAAAGATTGGTGAGTTGAACCAAATATAATGTCATCAACATAAATTTGAACAATCAAAACATTTTTCTTATCTTTCTTTATAAAAAGGGTTGGATCTGCATTTCCCTTAACATAGTTATTTTGAAGCAAAAATCCAGTGAGTCTATCATACCATGCTCGTGGGGCTTGTTTAAGGCCATACAAAGCTTTGGTAAGTCTAAACACATGATCAGGATGTTTTGTATCTTCAAAACCAGGAGGTTGTTCAACAAAAACTTCCTCTTGAACATAACCGTTAAGAAAAGCACATTTCACATCCATTTGAAATAGTTTGAAATTAAAGAATGCTGCAAAGGCAAGTAGAATACGGATAGATTCAAGTCTAGCTACTGGAGCATAGGTTTCTTCATAGTCTATTCCTCTTTGCTGATTATAGCCTTTAGCAACAAGTCTAGCTTTATTTCTAACAATGACTCCATTTTCATCGCATTTATTTCTGAAAACCCATTTTACTCCAATAACAGAAGTTTCCTTAGGTCTCTCAACCAAGGTCCAGACTTTATTCCTTTCGAATTCATTTAGTTCATCTTGCATTGCTTTGATCCAATCATCATCACCTAAAGCTTCATCAGTGCTTTTAGGCTCTAATTGGGAAAGAAATGCTAGATGTTCTACTTCATTTCTTAAGGAACTTCTGGTCCTTACAGGTTGATTTACATCACCAATGATACTATCACTGGGATGATTCTTAAGAAACATCTGGTTTGGGTTTTGTAAAACCTGTTCATCAACATTGGGTAGAAAGTCTTCTGGGGTAAATGTTTCAGAAGTATCTTCTAGAACAATTTCCTTATCAGAAGGTTCTTCTATCAAAGAATGATAATCAGTTTTTGAAAACACATCCGAAGATGTAGGTTGGGAGGTTTTAAAAACAAAAGGATCTGATTCATCAAATTTTACATGTACAGTTTCTTCAACAGTACAAGTATTTTTATTAAAAACTCTATATGCCTTAGAGGTTGTGGAATAACCTAAGAAAATTCCTTCATCTGATTTTGGTGCGAATTTATGTAAGTTATCTTTAGTATTTAAGATGAATACTTTGCAGCCAAAAACCTTGAAGTAGGAAAGTCTAGGTTTTCTACAATTCCATAACTCATAAGGTGTTTTATTAAGAAAAGGTCTAATCAAAACTCGATTTATAGTATAACAAGCAGTACTTACAGCTTCAGCCCAGAAATGTCTAGCAATAGAATATTCACTCAACATGGTTCTAGTTATTTCTTGAAGAATTCTATTTCTTCTTTCAACTACACCATTCTGTTGAGGAGTTCTAGGTGCTGAAAAGTTGTGAGTAATACCTTTCTTACTACAAAAATTTTCAAAATCTGAATTTTGAAATTCTCCTCCATGATCACTATGAATAGTTTTCAATGGAAGGTTTTTCTCATTTTTAACTTGAGCTCTAAAACTTTTGAAATAAGAAAAAGCATCAGATTTCTTTGCTAGAAAATAGACCCAAGTAAATCTAGTGTAATCATCAACTAGAACAAACACATAGTATTTTCCTCCAATGCTTCCAGTTTGTGTTGGACCAAAAAGATCCATATGCACCAACTGTAATGCATCGGTTGTTGAGACTTCACCGATTGACTTAAAACTAGATTTATGTTGCTTGCCATATTGACAAGGATCACAAACTTTAGAAGAATCAAATCTAAGCTCCGGTAGATCCTTAACAAGTTTCTTCCTAAAGAGTTTACATAGGTTTCTAAGATTACAGTGTCCTAATCTTCTATTCCATAACCAAGAGTGATCTTCCATTGCACTTAGGCAAGGTAAATCTTGGCTTCTTAGGTCATCTAAGTTTAAGGTGTAAACATTCTCTTGCCTATTGGCTGAGAGAATAAATTCTTCCTTGGAATTGTGAACTAAGCATTTATCATTCCTAAAATTCACAAGGTAACCTTCATCACATAACTGACTTATGCTAATGAGGTTGTGCTTAAGACCTTTAACAAAAAGAACATTTGAAATCAAAGTTTTACCTAAAAGAACAATATTACCAATACCAACAATCTCTCCCTTAGCATTGTCTCCGAAAGTTACCTTTCCTCCTTTCGTTTTGATAATCTTTTCAAAAAAGCTTTTGTTACCAGTCATATGCCGGGAACATCCACTATCCATGTACCAAATATTGTTGCTGGAACTTTCTTTATTTTCCTGAAATTAAGAACAAAGTTAGATTTTCAGAATCCAAACTTGTTTGGATCCGAGATTTCCAGACAATAAAATTTTTGGTACCCACATTTTCATAGAAAAATAAGCTTTATGAAAACCTAAGGATTGGGTTTTGTTTAAGGAACAATTTCTTGCCCAGTGACCACCACATTGACACTTGGTACAAAATGGGGCACTTTGAGGAACAAAATAATTGTTGCTAAAAACAGGTTTTGCTTGGGTATAACCAAATCCGAATTTATTTCATAAAGGTCGTATTTGAGAATACATCTTATCAAAATTTTCCTTACCATGGGTAAAGTTTGATAAACACTTCTTTAAGGAAAAAATTTCGGACTTGAGTTTTACAACCAAGTTTTTATCCTCAAAATCATTAGTTTTGGAACTAGAGTTAGGCTCGAAAACATTTTTATTAGAAATTACTTTTTCTAATTCTTTAGCAAGTTTGTTCTTCTCAGAACTTACTTCCTCAAGATTTTTTGAAATATTTTCAAAATCAGCATTTTTCTTATCAAGATCTTTAGAAAGATCTGATATCTCTTTAGTAAGAATAGAATTCCTAGAATTTGCCTTATCAAGTTTCTTGTTGAGTTTGGAATTCTCAATCTCAAGAAGTTCAGCAAACCTAGAGACTTCTTCAAAAGTAGGTAAAGTATTTTCCTCATCAGAAGATGATTCTTCATCAGAAGAGTTATAATACTTACTATCATTAGGATTTAAGGAAACATTAGTCAATGATTCAGCATTTCGTACCTTAGCCATAAGACAATGATTTTCAATAGGTAATCTGGCTATAAGACCAAGATTCTTCTGTCCTGAAGATTCATAATCAGAAGATTCATCTGAAGAGTCACCACCACTGGCACTCCAGGTGTCATTAGCTTTCAGAACTTTCATAGCTTTGGCTTTGTA
The DNA here is from genome assembly GCA_963277665.1 of Viscum album. Classification (NCBI taxonomy): domain Eukaryota; kingdom Viridiplantae; phylum Streptophyta; class Magnoliopsida; order Santalales; family Viscaceae; genus Viscum; species Viscum album. The sequence continues at coordinate 45,609,006 of OY728143.1, read as the reverse complement.
ATACTGCTTCCTGTTCTTGTCTGAATGCCTTTCCTTCCTTTCTTTCTTTCTGAGCATAGGGCAATCTGTTCTAATATGTCCAGCTCTTTTACATTCATAACAAGTAACTTCTCCATATTTCTTATCTTTCCTATCCTTCTTCTTATACTTGGATTGAATGTTTCTCTGTCCAGCTATCTTGTTCATCCTTCGAGCAAGATTGGCTAATTCATTTTCTGAAACTTCACTTTCACTAGATTCGGATTGGAAAATGACTTTCTTAGATTTGGATCTGGTAACTCTCTCAGGAGTCTTAGCTTTCATCTGATTTGAAGTTGAAGTAAAAGCAACTGTTCCATTTCCATTCTTCTTCTTGATGTTGTCAGCATCTCTCTTCATTCTTGTCTCATGTTGTAGAAGAGTTCCAAATAATTCATCAAGAGTAATTTGAGTAACCTTCCTGTTCTCATCTATAGCTGTTCTCTTGGATTCCCACTCATTGGGCATAATATCAATAATCTTGTCCACAAGAGCTTCATCATCTAAACCTTTTTCTCCCATAGATTGTAGACTGTTGACGATAGTCATAAATCTTTGTTGAACTTTACAGATAGGTTCTCCATAAGGAAAACTGAAGCCATGATATTCAGCTCTAAGCATAGCTCTTCTAGTCTCAATCACCTTAGAAGTCCCAAAGTGTGTAACCTCTAACTTCTTCCATATACAGTTAGCTGCTTCACATGAAGAAATTTGGCTATATATATTTCTGGTCATTGAACACAGTAAAGTATTGCGTACCTTATAGTTGAGTTGATATTCTTGCTTTTCCTGGTTAGTAAAGGTTCTGACTTCCTTGTCAGGAATTTTATAGTCACCAGTAAGCATGACAAAGTTATCTACTCCAGTATTGATAACAAAAGTCTTCATACGATCTCTCCAGTATTCATAATCATTACCATCAAAGATAGGTGGTCTTGTAGGATTCAGATTGTCAATAGATCCAACATTCATTCCTGCCATACTTGAAAACAACTTGGAAACAAACTTGTTAATAGCAAAAGATTCGTAATCAAAAAGTTCGGAATGAGAAAAAGTTCGGAATGGATAAATCGGAATGACAATGTTCGGAATGAAAAAGTTGAGCAAGAAAAACTTGTATGTGAGTACAAGTATTTCAGTAACCTTGGCTCTGATACCAAATGTAAGAATGGTATAGAGTAAGAGGTTTCCAACCTCTGATACCAATTGTAGGATCGAAATATAATATGAGATGCTCAATATACAAGAGGGGGGTGAATTGTATACTTTAAAAAATTCCTTTGGAACCTTTAAAGTTAGATATGAATAACAAAAGTTTCCTTAAGAAAAGGAAAGGACTAAGTTTAACAAAGTTAAACTAAGTAAATTCACAACACCTCTAACACCGAACTAAAACTAGGAAAGAGATTCCAAAAGTAGGTTCCGGAAATATGGTTCCGGAAATTGAAACTTAACAAAAGTTACAATATGAGATTCTACCTTAAAGCATATAGAATCTAAACTAATCAGAGTAAGGAAGTATAAGAAAGTTATACTTTCCTTAAGATACAAATTGCAGCGGAACAAAACAATTAGTAAAACTACTAGTAACAAGATAATAGTCTTTTAACCCAAAGAGAAGGGTATCCAACAACCTTGGATAAAGGACCCTTGATTTATACTTTCAAGCAAGTCTGTCTTACCCACACCAGGGTAAGCCCTCGATACGAAGATCGGAGTCTCTGTCTTGCTATCCCCGCAAGACCTCAACTTCAAGGTAGTTGGCAACCTCTGTCTTCCTCAGCAAGGAAGTCCTCGATCTTTAAGGAAGTCGGCAACCTCTGTCTTTCTCTGCAAGAAAGCCCTCGATCTTTAAGGTAGTCGGCACCTCTGTCTTCCTATCCCCGGAAGCCCTCGAATGTAATCACCAACATTCGGAGTCGCACGAAGCTTTGAGAGTTTATAAGAGACTCCCTCTCTAGAAATCACTTCAACAGCATGTATGCACAAAGTACAAATTGTTCATCCATCCGTTGCGAGCTTTTTCAAATGAGCTCCTATTTATAGGTAAGGTCGGCTCCTCTCCAACGACCATATTTTCATTAAAGTTCGGAGGGACCTGTACACGTGTCACTTAGACAACGGTTAGTTTATAACAAAATGGACGACATCGTTTTATAACAAAGTAAGTGTAACAGAATGTACGACATCGTTTTAAACTCTAACATAAAGGTTCAGAATAGAAATTTCGGAGTGAAAGTTCGGAGTGAATGAATTCAGAGTGTATAAAACAATGATAATCAGATTATGTTTAATAGGTGAATTCGGAATGAGAATTCGGAATAGGAATTCGTCATCAGAAATCGTAATGAGAATTCATCATCAAAATTCGTAATGAGAATTCGTCATCAGAATTCGTAATGAGAATTCGGAATGAGAATTCGGAATAGGAATTCCTCATCAGAAATCGTAATGAGAATTCATCATCAAAATTCGTAATGAGAATTCGTCATCAGAATTCGTAATGAGAATTCGGAATGAGATTTCTTCATTAGAATTCGTAATGAGAATTCTTCTTCAGAATTCGTATCCTGAATCTGGAATAGAACTTAGTCAGAATTCATATCCGGAATTCGGAATGAAACTTCCTTATAGTTCTTGTTAAGAACCGAATCTTAAAACAGAATGATTTTTATCAGTTTTAATGATTCCGAGAAAGTGAATTCGAATTTCATACTTAAGAAAAATATTAATGAAAATATGATAAGGATAAATTTTTCTTATAAAAGCGATTTTCCTTAAGAAAGCATTTTTCCTTACAAAAGCGATTTTCCTTAAAGATAAGGTGTTTGTGATTTTCAAAACAAGAAGGAATGGAAAAGTCATAAGGAAAACCTTATTGACTCAACACCAGCACATTGAACGAGCTTCTCATAAATTTGGTATTCCTGGGAGGCCAATGCCTTCCGATACCTTGGCTTCAATCCCGAGTAATAGCGGTTGATATTTCTATCAAGATCCATAATATGATATGGAGAATACCTAACCAGTCGAGTGATGTTCACTTCATAAGCGACCACTAAATCATCCTCCTTATACTTAAATTTAAGGAATTTATTTTCCATCCTATGTTTAACCACCTTTGGAAAACATTTTTCAAGGAAGAGATGTTCAAATTCATCCCACGCTAAGGCATCACCACCCTCTCTATACAAGATATTATTGACAATTGAACACCATAGATTAACATCACCTTCAAAACAATAAATAAAAAGATACAACTTTTTTTATCTAAACATACCATAACATCAAATATCATTTTAAGGGATTTAATCCATCCTTCAGCCACTATTGGGTAGTAAGATTCACTAAATGTAGGAGGGTGTTGTCTTATAGAATGTTATACTATCATCATATTATTTTTTTGTACCTTTTGTGGCCCTATTGCATGGATTCTACCAACATTAAATATTGTCTTCTCTGATCCATTACCATTAAAAACTACTCAGTTCCAATCCCTACCATTTCGGGTTGTAGATTTGGAAGGATATGGTTTTGTCGATGCCTCACCTCTTCAACAACCCAGTTTCTTCTGTGTAAACCATTCTGAACAAACATATATTAGTCTTAGAAACATGGAAATCATTAAATTTATATCATTTCAAAATTGCCATAGAGTAAATATCATTTATGGTATTCTATTTACATCATCATAACCCCTAAATTTATCTAAACCATCCATTGATACCAACTACCAGGACCCGACCTTATTACATTATATAATCTTTATTTTTAATCAAGAACACACTTCCTTACATATTGTGGATTGTTTCAAGTATTCAGTATTACGGAATTGGGATATAAAACATACATAACATTCCACATTCATATAGTGAATATAAAAACATAGTATCCATTTCTTCTTAAATATAATGCTTTTCAAATAAATGATGTTTTCTTTGAAAAATATTCCTAAAATTTATAATTGATTACTTATTTGTCTTAAAAATCCTTTTGACAAATTAAAATCATTTAAAAACTTTGGATGAGCACAAAAATATAAGTAGGGGATATAAAAAGAATGAAATAACACATTATGCCATGAATACTTATAATATATGAAATCATTTAATAAACATACTTTCCACCCATATAAAATTACTTTATGAGATATGATATTTACATTAGATTTTAAAAAAACATATAGAACATAAATATAACCATAATGGTATCTTGTGGAATTATTTACATAATATTGTAACCCTCCTGGCTACCTTATAATTTGTAACCCTCACTGCTACCTTACAATTTGTGTAACCATCATAGTTACATATGGAGTTACCATACATCTCAACTCCAACATACACATTCAAAATGAAATTGAGGGAGATATATTTCCAAACCTTCATCATAAAAAATTCTCCTAAAACAGAACATAATCATAAACCATTAATAATTTCATAAAAACATTGCTTTAGAATTTGGCAAAAGAGAATTTTAAAAGAGGATTTTAAAAGAAAATACACTTACAAATATCATATAATTATATTGAAACTTCATAGAGTGGATGTAATATGTATATAAACTTTAAATAAAAATAATTAAAGATAATATAATAAAATCACCACAAAAACAATTTTAATACCACATAAATAAAGATGTAGAAAGGTAACCCAAATAATGGATATTGGGTTAGGAATTTTCATAGCTCGGGTTTGTCTTACATCAAACTCATTTAATCCTCCTATGTAATGGATAAAAATGTGTTATTAATATCTTGAAGAAACATACTCATGTTTATAATACCTTATATGATCATTTAATTACATAATATATCCCTTTAATTGTAAGTATTTTTTTTCTTCCATTTTTTTGTGTGTGTTCTTTACATGATTTCCAGGATGAGTTTTTGATGAATACTCTTGTAAATTGGAAGTGAAACTAAAATATTGGAATAGAGTTGTATTTAAATATTTCCATTACCATTAATTATACAATTTATCATTTTAAATTCTGACATGAGGATGATTTATAAGTTAAAACATTATTGATATTTGTTTAGGTCATTTTGGCAATTCTTCGATCATAATGAACTCATTTTGTTTTATAAATTAATAACATGGGTAAATAATGATTCCTGAATCTTATATAAGATATTATAAATAAATTATAATCTAGTTCAACCATAAAAATTTAATCATGACCAGTATTTAAGGAATTAAATGAAATTGAAATCACATCATCCACGATGTCGGTAAACCGCACATCACAGATGGTGTTTCCATATCATGAATAAGTGGAAGAGGAGGATACGTATAATGGTTCTTCTTCAATAAAAATGATTAAATGTAAAATATTTATGATACTATATCATTCATGCCTCCTGGATATGGAGAGATGAAGAAATAAGAAGAATAGAAAATAAAATGAAAATAAAAGAAAGAAAACAAAAGAGGTTGTTTACCTCTTGATCTCTTCTCCTTGAGATCCTTCTTAAGTCCTTTGTTTTTTTGCCATATGGTGAGACCTGAAGATCTATGACATTGGTAAGTATCTTGGGAGAATTATTGGGTAGATATTAGGCAAGTCTCAAGGCTTGGGAGGTGTGAGAGGAAGTGGGTAATGAGGGTGGTATTTATAATGGAGGAGAAGGAGTATTTTACATTATTTTAATCATATTTTAATATTTTTCTCAAGACTATGAAAAGAAATTATTCATGTGACCCAAAATATTATAAATTGCACGTGAGTTTGAAACATATGGGTTTACATCAACCCTTCATCCCCTATTATGTATTAAAAAAAGTATTTAACATTTGTTGTAATTTATCATATTTTACTATTCCTAAAAAATTCAAGAATTTAAGAAAAATCTCAAAAATGCCCCCAAACAAATTTTCAATGTTTAGAATTCAGAAATGAACTCCATTTTTTAAAATAATTTTATAATTAATTTTAATTTAATTTTTAAATAAAATTACACTTTGTTAAAAAATAACAATTTTAAATCTCTAACTCATTTTTTAACACATTGAAAAATTAATCAAGATTTGATTATCTTAATGCATTAATAAAATAATATAATAATTAAATATACTATTAATTATGGTCATATAACATTTCATATTACTATACATATTTTTATGTTTCTATTCACCAAAAATTAATTTGGTTCTATTAGACACTGAATAAATTACGTATCACAATTGTAGATAACCGTTTTTCAAAATTCAAAACCTTTAAGTGGAAAAATTATATTTAAAGGCTAGTTATAAATATCTAGTTTGATAAAATTTTAATGAATATTAATATATTTTAAAAAACATTGGGTGTTTCATATCACTAGTGGGATAATCTATTATCTTGTTATAAAAATATTGGGTTTTATTGGTTCATCAATAGTGGATTTGTTTATTAACTCAGCACAAATAGATATATGGGTTCACTTTCTATCCACCAATAGATTGGTCTATAGGCAAATTATCAACATATACATGGTCTCACAATCATCTCTAGTGTATTATTATATATTCTCTTCAAAAATAGTGAAATGATATTATTATCTTGTAAATTGTAGATTATACAATTGGATCCCCACAAACTAATTTGGATGTCTAACCCTCATTTCTAGAAGGGTTCATATAAGGTATCGTCACCCATTGGTTTTGGGTTCATTTTCCCATCATTAATTTAACGTTCTTTTTTATCATTCCTAAAGAGATATGGGATCAATTTCTTATCACTGGTGAAGTCGTCAATATTTCTCTCACTATTATATTTTGAAGTTACCAAAATGAATTTTATTCATTGATGGGCCATCAGCAGTTTACCAATTCATTATCTCTTCCGTAACGAGTTCTTGGAATCAGGTATGGTACACATTTAGAATGATACGTAATTAAGAGGGTTATGTTAGAGTTTCACATCTTCAAAAAAGGCCCAAAAGATAAACTAGAGTTTAAGGAATCCTAGAAAAATTTATGTTTTTTATATTTTTTATTTTTATACAATATATATTATATGTTATGACAGGGATTACGGTCTCCCTTGAGTACTTGAGGATATAATAATGTTTATCATCATCCATCCAGGCATAAAGGTTGCACTAGGGTTTGTGGTATCCCAATAAAACATAGAGGTAAACAATAATTTCATGTTTTTTAAGAATTCACAAAGGGCATGTTGGGTTTTAGAGTCTCCTAGGAGGACTTGATGTTTAGTTTGAGTTTTGTGCCTTCTAGGGGGACATAAAGTTTATAATAAGGTTTAAGGTCTCCCATGAGGAATTAAGATTAAATATGAGGTATAAGGTATGTTGAAATATTTATTGGGACTATGAGAAGGGTTTCTATATATCATAGTCAATGTAAAAAAATAATGTAGTTTGGGATCACAGTTTCAATTCATGATGACTGGGCATGTTTTAGCTTTTAAGGTACAATGATGATTCTAAAAGTTATTCCCTTTGTGATCATGAAACCTAGAACAAGGTGTCTAATAGTTTATAATTATATTACTAGGACTAATAAAAGTAAAATATCTAGTAAAATATTTGTTATAGACCCTGAACATTAGTGGGCTAGTCATTGTTTGACCAGATAGAAGAGTTAGTTAAAGGATTAATTATTACACTAGTTTGCAGTACCTAAAGAGATAAGTTTTTAGAAGAACCTATGTATGTTTTAGTTGGTTTTATATTTCATATTATCTTAATTTAGAGTCATCCCCTAATCATTAAAAGATAAATGTGGGGAATTTTGATTGATCCCATCAGAGATGAGAATTTGGGGGAGACAAGTTGCTCATACACTAAAAAGGATTCCATATTGATGATATCTATAAGGATTTGACATTTATAATGTTTTTATTCTGACTATAAATGTATGAAGACCCAGAGAAAATTAAAAGGATCCTCTATAGGATCTGAGAAAGCATTAGGGTCTTATCAATGATCAGAAACACTATAAGGATAAATTCTATATCAAATTCTAATATAAATTATAAAACATTAATTAATTTCATACATTATCAAGGAATAATATCCTTATTATTAAAGGGGTACAAAATTGGTCATGAATTAAAATCGAGTAAGAGGAAGATAAATACCATGGGAGTGATATTTCACAAAAATGTGGAATCTCTATCTTTAAAGGGATACATAATCTTATAAAACTTTAATAATATTTGAGTAATAGTTTCATAAAGAGTTCATGGAAGTGAAATAAAAAAGTTCATGGAGTACTGAATAATGGTATATGTAGTTACTAGGGATAAAAAACATATGTTTTTTAGTTTTAATAATGTGAAATGACCGAGGAAACAATTATTTGTTGTGTGGTTACAGTGGTTCTCACCGATAATATTTTTAACATGGATGGGAAATATTCCATGCAATGCAATCGGTTCAATTTGTTACATCAGGACTTGATAATCATCGGATTTCATAACTTTCAACTTCATGTCCTTTAAAAATAAATTATTTTTTAATATTTTAAGAATAACCCTGTGGCACCTAGATACCATAAAAATACAAAAAAATTATAATTTTCACCCTATAAGATAATTTATGACAAGCTAGGGGAAAGGATTTCACCTTTCATTAGAAGTGGGAGCTTACTCCAAATGTATTACCACTGAGATTATATACAACTTTCCATTCAAACCATGTTTAGTCATTCATTTAATATATTACAATGTTCTAATAAATCTATCGCTGATATTCATCACCACGTACATGAAAAAATTTTATGTTTGACCTCATGATATCTTCAATATAGTATCTCAAAATATATTAAACATTTCTTCAAAATATGTCTATCATTACCATATTTATATGTTTTAATGAATGTCACATCAAGAGCTTAAACCTCTCAAAATATTTGATAATCGGATAATGTTTTTTGAGAAATATAAAATTCTTTTGATACATTTAATTACATTTTTAATATTATATATGTGTGATCCATCGACAAAAACAATTGATGGAGCATGTATATTGGTTTTCTCCATTAATGAATTTGAAAATATATAGTCTATTTTTCAAAAATTAGACAAGATTTATGCCCCTTAACACTTTATCCATGAAAATTTTCATATGTTGGAATGTTATTTATAGTGAGATTAATCATCACATTTAGTTGATCGTATTTCATTTTATAAGAATCAATCACCCTAATACCATCTTCCAATAATAGTTTCAAATCATCAATTAATGTGGTCTAGAAAACATCCATATCATTTCCTGGATATTCTAATAAAAAGATCATTAAACACAACACGAAATATTTTCACTTCATAAAAAATTCAGAAAATAATTACTAAATAAAAAATAAAACATGCCATGAACAATGAGTTTTACTAAAGAATTAACATTAATTCATTCCATTAGTGTATAGTCCTTGTCATAGGTTTCTAAATTTATTTTTAAATAGAGGAAACTACTGATCAAATTTATTCTACAGTGGAAAATCATTTGGATGCCTTAATATTCAATTACATATCCTCTCATCTATATGCCATCTTATCCGTTTTGAATCATTCCAATTTAAAAATAATAATTTCAAATGAGTAATTATTCGAAGATACAAGAATTTCTTGGAAGGGGTTTTTATAACTGATAAAATATCATGTAATTTTTATTTCTACTTATACAATGTTGTCTGACATTTAAGAAACTTTGACTGAAATTCATATTCCATCCTATATAGCACACAGTCATTCAGGTACACAAGTATTTTTTTATAAAATAATCCCATCAGGAATAATATTTTCTTCAATTTGTAATATCAATCAGAAAGGTCATTTTATTTATGTTGAATATATTTCCACAATTACATAAAATATATTGAATTCTTATCATTCCACACATGTTTTTCTTTCAAGTTAATCAATAGTTACATTGATGATAAAACATTAAATTCTCTAGAACCTGGATACAATGGGTTTTCATCATCACCATATTAGTGCTATATTGTTAGTTCTTTCTCAGTATCCAATGCTTCAATATAATGTATAATTTTATCAATTTCATTATATTTATCCTCCTGCAAAGAATCATCATCATTATATCCAATATTCTTCCTACTTTAACCAGTTCACGACCAACAGCTATAACTCAGATTAAGACCATGAAAAATTATATGATATTTCATTTATTTGATTTTCAAATTATTCGTATTTGAACATTTGTTGCATAGAAATAGTATTTTATTGTTTATATGATTTCATTTAGAAAATTACAAAAAATCATCAACACCTCACTCATATTAATCACTTATTTGAAGTTTCGTAATCCAACATCAACCCAGTTTTCACTATAAAAAATATCAAAACTAAATATCTTTTAAAAAGAATATAGTGGTCAAAAATGTGAGAATAAATAATTCATTTCGACCTTGTTTTAAATTTATATCAACGATTTCATACTTTTAATGCAATATAAATTTTAATTTTTTGGAAAAACTTTTATGCATATGTGGAAATTAAAATTAAAAAATCATGAAATTTATCAAACATGTGTTTAAATATAATTTATATATAGGATGTAAACCACTAATCCAAACAGATACAATTATCAGAGTGACTCTAATTAATTATATAACATATAATAAAAATTTTAAGACAATTTTGATTACATTATGAGTTGTAATTTAATAAATCAAAGACATTAATATATAATAGTAATGTTTCTGAAGGAATGTAGATAGCCTAATTTTCCACTAAATATATGAATTATGATTAGTATGTAACATTTTTCTCCTAAGTGGTTCGATGTTTTCTATTAGTTTACAAGTAAGACGATTATTCAGACACATCTATAATTATATAGTAAAACATCAAGAAATAAATTTCTATGATAATATATTGGGAAAAATGTTTTAGTATATTTGTATAATATAAATAATAATAAATAAAAGAGTACATCTACTAAAATTTTATGCATGGTTATATGAGGAAACCAATAATAAGGATCTGTAATATTTCTTAATAATACACATTCAAGGTAAAAATTAATATAATTATCTAATGAATTGAAGATAATATAAATTACACTTAATCTCAATTTTTTTTCTATTTACAAGTGTGATTTAATATTATATCACAGATCAATACAAACCTATCAACAAATTTAGTGTGAATTCTCTTCTATAGAGTAGAAACACCAAACCAGTAAGATTTAATGATAATGTTTATGATCTGACATATAATAATAAAATGTAATGAAATCCACACATTTTTAATACAATAAACTGATAAATAAAAAAATGGAGATGGTAATATGAGATTTCTGATGAGTTGATCTATATATGTATGTCTAACAATGAGGCTGAAAAATCTTGAGAATATATAAATATGGTAATGTGATTTGATAGCAAACATAATCTAAAAAACGAGTGTTAGGGAATCCATGACATTGATTGACCTAATGCGAGAATCAATGTGGGATGCTTACTTGAGATTTTAGAGGTGAGAATATCGAATGAAAATAGTGATATGATAAAATGTGAGGATTTATAATGAGGGAGAACTTAGATTTTAGGCTTTTGGATCAAAGAAACAATGTTGGAGCTTCCGTGAGCTTATGAGAAGATTACAATTTTGCAAGATCGAATAACATTGAAAAGAATCAAAGAGGGAATTCATAAATTTTTAAATGTTTGATAACATAGGAAATATAATAAATGATGTTATAAAGTAATTTTTATTTATTTTTCACGTAAGTTATTATATAACTGATATGAAAAATTATCTTTAAAACATCATTTATTTTATGATCTATGTGAATAAATCTCGTTTTCATGAAGACTATATATAAAATGATGTGATAACGCGCACTACATGTTTTTCGACATCATTTAAATAATAACTATGTGATAAAGAGTTAAACCGGTTTTTCATGTTGGTTATTAGATTCCAAATGTGATTAACAACCATAAATGAATTTATCGTGATGGTTAGAAATAACTGACATGAAAAGGTGATGTTAAAAATACAATTTGTACTACCTTGAGTGACCATGAATTGAGGTTTTCAGTCATATATTTAAACAACCTGAGATGAAAAACCATGGATGGATGTGATGGGTGGTTTGCAGTCATGGATGAATCTAATTTTCGGTATATAGTTATGAAAACCTATGATAGGGAAGGAATGCCTTAGGAACAATATTTTTTCCTCCATGATGATGGTGGTGGGTAGGGAGACATGAGTTACTTATATCACATAAGATAAAAACATTAGGTTTATTGATTAGACTCCATAATGGGTCACTAAGAGATCAACATGTTTTAGATTTCAAGTCAAAAAGGGATTCAAATTAATCACTCAACTATCTTTATAAATTTTCCCACTATTTTTCATAGGAGGGGATGATTATTGTTTTAATGTGGTATGTGATTAATATAAGATCCATTTTTTAACATCCTGTATAACCCTTTAGATCTTAAAAATGCGGGTTGAATTTTAGTATTATAGTGGGATTCATGGTTAGCATATCCCTGTCCTAAATTTCAACTTCTTTCTAGAATGTTGTCCTCAAATAAATAAAATTTTTTCTTTGGATATTTATTTTAAAACCATTCTATAATTTAAAATGGAATTATTATTTATGATTCAAAACATATATATGGGGGTATATGTGGTCATGTAATCTTACAAATTGAGGTATTCATCTATTAATAATAAAAATTTCTAAATGTCTCATTGGTTGTTGAAAAAAAAAATAAAAACATAAAAAGAACATAACATTCAATCAGTGAATTTTTTATTGCACCCCATGTTATTAAACCAAAGTTGATGAAATGTTATACAATACTGGATAATAGGATCTCAAATAAAAATTATTTTTTATTGTAATGTATGTCCTTAATTACATCAAGAATTGAATCTTTGGCATTGTTGAAACTCCATTTATCACATCGATGAAGATGAAACTAATGTAAATACTCGAGAAAAAGAATGATAAATTAGATGAAGAAAGAAAAATATCACATAGCCCCAAAGATAATTTCAACCAAGATTCCAAAAGGCACTATCGACATTAAAGTTATCTGCATGATCTACCAGTTCGTGAAAAACATTCAAAATCTAGAGCCTTCACACATGGTCCCATATTTGCTTATAAATGGCATTTTATGTCATTATTTGCATGGAAAATATTCCCCAAAGGACAATTGCTGCTCTGAACCACATATTTATTCAATAAAGTCCTATTAAACATTCTAGTAAGTCATCTAACACCCAAATAAGAGTGAATTAATGGAGAATAGTGGATATTAAGTCATCCTAGGGTTTAATGAAAAACACACCTGAATGAGGCATTCACCCAACCCTTATGAAATGAATGATACTACAAGGTCCCTTCATTAACTAGTGGCTTACAAAACATACCTATCAGAACTCTAGTAGATACCATTAAAGGATTAATAATGGTATCTTGCAAGTGGAGTAACCTTGGGGGTTCGTTACCCATAGTGATATCAGTTTTCCCTGGCCAACATACTTGCAACACCCCTATACAAGTCTACTCGGTTAGCCCTACCATCTATCATTCACAATCCAGTCATTAGGCCTTCTTGAAAGCCTTTCAAGGAAGGAACTCCCCTTTATTGGATCCCTTGTCAAAAAGGGATAAAATAAAATCCTGAACCAAGACCTCATGACATACAAACCCATGGGGAAATGCATGATAGAGTGTCACCCATTTAGAATTTTATTTCTATGTTCAGTTATTTCCTACACTTTTCCTAATAGAGGTTTAGGCTCCTCATGTTGTCTTTAGATTTTTATAGCTATAATCATGTGGACCCTCAACCTAGGGAATGTGTTGAGGAGTTACTAATATTGGATTTTGAGTACAGTTCCATGTTTGTACCTTCTTATCTCTAAGACACATGGCCTCCATTTACAAGTTGTGAGGGCAAGGACTACACTTCATTTTCCATTCTACATGGAATTATATCCCTATCCTGATGTGGAACATATTATTAGGAATCATTCTTGGTGTAATCCCCATAGCCTTTCTTGTAGGATGTTGCAGTATTTATACTCTCTACCATTATTTCCTCCATATCAATTACATCCTCATATTAGACTCACATCCAATGTAATGTAAATATAGGGAAGATCCATAGACCTAACCACTTGTGTTGAATCCCCATCCTCTTCCACTGACAATGGAAGAAAAGTGCGTGTTTTGTATAATGTTCAACTTCCTCTTGTTTTTTACATCAAGAATGAGTAACTTGTGATTAAAGATCAGTGAAATCATGAAATCCACACCATCTATCTAAAGGAATGAACTATGAGAACTAAGATTCCTACCATATCTAGGATACAAAGGATGCCTATCTATGGCCCGAGCTCAAGGGACATTCTCCTTAGAAGTTGGTCCCAATCATAATCCCATAATAAATCGGGATCCTACTAAGCAGTAATCCCTAAATAAGCCTCTAAATATCCATGAGATAGTATATCACTCATCGTATTTTTCATAAGTCATTATCATTAGTAATAATCCCAAACCTAATCCTCTCAATGGGTTATGATCCACTCTGAGACTTATAGAACTATCGGGTATTTTATTCCCATCCAATTGACATATGTAGAAATCCTCCCTCTGGTTCAAACCAAAATTCTGAATCAGCACTATTCTTTTTTTTCATATCCCTAGTACAGTCTCATTCAACTGGGAAAATCATATCCCTTCTAGGATCCATGGGATTTTTTTGGCTTAAGTGTCACACTAAACATTGACTAGGAAGCTTCCACCAATACTTCATTGCCACATGACAATAAAATATACAATTGTGTCCTCATCAAACATCATTAAAAGGTATGATGTTCCCCATTAAGTGGGACCGAACTTAGTGGGTTTAAATTTCCTTTCACAGGGATATGTAGGAATCCCATTTGTTGTTCAATCCCAGTATCATAAATTTATTTTCTATCTGGATTATGATAAAATCCAGAGTGAACTTCATCTCCCTAGTTGAAAATAAACTCCAGAATGACCTTCGGCTACCCGAATAAAAATAAAGTCAATAGTACCTCACTATGTGGCTAGAAAACCCACATTGTCATGACAATGACCAAATCTTCACTAATTAGTATATAAGGGGATACCATCATTATAGAACCTCAGATACATATAGATATATCTATAAATGAATAAACACAATTACAAATACATAATTATAAATTCCAAAAATTCTAATAAATGATTTCTAATCTTTGGATGACCCACAACATAATTGGGAATTTAGGAAGGATTCATGAACACATATTGAATATATAAGAGAGTCCGAGAGTAGGAAATAACTCCCCCCAAAAGGTTGTGATGAGTCAGACCTCCCATCCTATTGACCAATGAAGGTTCCAAAGCATCATAGGTGAAACCACATAATGTTCTATAGCCTTTGGAAATAATGAACCCATGGATTGTGAACCATTTTATGTTTACAATTCCACAAAAAAGCAGTTGGAAACTGTTCATTAATAGAAAACTATAAAGTGGAGTAGAAATCTATAAGAAAAAAAAGTAACTTTGATGCCTTCTTCACAATATAAAAGGTTTGTAATGACCTATCTCTATTGAACCATTTTTTTAACCTAAGAGATATGCTTCTCTTCTGATGTTCATTTTTTGTGTTAATCGTATATATATGAAATTCCTTCTATGAAATCCCTATGGTCTAATGGCCTCATTCATGTTTCACCATTGAATTCCATAACTTTTATTCAGACTGGATCTTCGTTTGTGAGAATTATGTCAACACCAACTTTGTGTCTTCAAAAATGGATCTCAAACTCACTAGACCAAGGTTACCATAAAAATAGTATGATCCTAATCTAGGAGGATGCCCGAAATGCCCTCTACGTCAACTAGAACCTCTAAATGTCCAATGAAATATGACCAATGGTACTGTAGT
Organism: Viscum album; assembly: GCA_963277665.1. Classification (NCBI taxonomy): domain Eukaryota; kingdom Viridiplantae; phylum Streptophyta; class Magnoliopsida; order Santalales; family Viscaceae; genus Viscum; species Viscum album. The sequence goes on along the minus strand of OY728143.1, from coordinate 45,593,080 downwards.
AGAAAATTCCAACTATCTTATTCAACCATCTTTGGATTTTATCCTTGGGAATGCATGACAACCCACTGGGAACAACATTAGACCAACTAGTAGCATGTTCATACCTTTCCCCCCTTTTGATAATCCCTCCAACCCAGATTAGGGGAAAATAATGAGCGGAAACATAAACCCATATTAATCCATTCAAATAGCCAGTAAAATCGCTTAAGGAAATTCAATGAAGCCCACCATCCATATATGGTGGTAACCTAAAAGAAGGAACATACACCTACCTACACAAACCAAACCTGTCAGAAGCCTCATCTGGTAGCACATAGAGAAGTCAATAAAAAACTCTTGATGATAAACCAATAGAAAAATCTAATCTATTCCCCCCAAATGTGTAATTTCAGTTTCTACCAATCGGAAATTGAGGATAAAAGAATGTACATAAAACTACTTTAGATATTTAATGGATATAAATCTCTCTTATGGTCACTGAAGTCACTAAGATTACCTTGGAAATGGAAAAAAGGGACGAACAAATTCTTCCTACATCCTACAGACATCCTAGGATATTATTATAGTGATGATCGTAGTTCTCAAAGGATAAAAACATAAATATGTCTGCAAAAATTCAGTGGTTGGTCACTATAACACCCAGAACAAACACACACCTCTAATTCCATCCAGTATGAACAAGGGAAAATATCCCCATAAAATACAAACAATAGGATCAGGAATATACAACTGCTCCAATCAGTAGTTATCGTCTTATTCCAATAACCACTCCAAGGAAGACACAAACACCTTCAAATGGCATTTACTTCTCCTAACATGTTTCCCCAATCACTCATAAAAATGGCATCTGAAAAGAATCCACATAAAAATGACTTAACTCTCACAGCCCAAGATCCTACCCTCCAATTTCCAAATTATGGGAGAAGTAGCAGTAATTATGATGGTCCTCATCAGAAACTTCACCATTAAGTATTTATTCATGGAATAATTCATTCAATATCGAGATCCTATCTATTGATGAGAGCCATGAAAACCCTCCATGTAGCCCAAATATCAATGAGCATGCATGTATTCCCCTTAATGAAATATGCCATGATGGTACTATCATGATGGATATCATTGTGAATTTTCTCTCCATTGTACTGATTCACAATGAAAATATAATTCTCCAATAACCAATGTAGTGAAAAATATCCCTCTTATCGTGAGGTTGTTGAAAATAATAGGCCAGTCATTTCTGATGCCATGTCACTAGTAGGTGAAATCCTTTCTTAATCGAAAGACAACCCTGGTTGAGAATCATTCTCCGAACAAACCTGGGGTATTTCTCCATCCAACATAGTAGACAAAATCCCAACTGATCCAATTTTTTACTGTAAAATAATCATGAAGCATCCTCTCTGGTCGCACCTGGTTGAGGAACCTCTTATGAAAGACAATGATGTTCTTCTAAAAATGATCAAACTGCTTTCTAAATATGACATACTATAAATGTTTTAGAATTTATAAACCTCTCAATATAGTATTCCATATACATTGGAGGAAGATTGATTTCATGAAATATGCCTCAACATATTGAAAACTATTATTCACTTAAAATAAATGGTATTTCTTTATGAAAAGTAGAAGACTCTCATCAAGGTAATTGAAGGGTTGTATCTCTAAATTGACTTGGAAACACTCTTAGCTTCCCAAAATACCATGATTGAGAAGCAACAACAATACCTTTAATATTTTTTCCTCAATGTATTAATGAGGATGCGAAATATGATCATAAATATCCAATCTGGTGTTTATATTAGAGGATAGATCATACATAAAGCATTTCATTTCACTGCTTTCCCAAGCCAGTAAAGCCCACCAAAAGTGGAATAATGAAATTTTATTTCCCTAGGACAACGACAAACAATGGAATCTATTAAGGACTAAATATATACTAAAAAATAACATGTTGGGATTGACATTAAATGACATCAACCCCAAAGAGAGAAGGTTGTTGTTATACCTTTTCATCATGAATCTAAAAAAATTGAGATGGAATTCATCTTAGATGATGCTGGTCATCGGATTGAGAAAATGTCAGAAATAGATGAATGGTCATCTGAAATGGATGCTCTATGTGAGATCCAAATAATTCTTTAAACCCACATTCAAAGTAGAATTGGTAAAATATGATGAGAAACTATGGTAATATCATCCACATCAGTACTTGAAAAACCCCAACCCGCAAGGCTAGGTGAATTTTTACCCCAAACCTTAGTATTAGTATACCTAGCTCGAAGTGTTGTGAAGGAATAAAATAAACATCCCTATCCCTTAGAGTTGATAAAATTTTCACCTAAACAATCCCATCCCTAGTGGATATTATTCTTCAACCAATTATAATATATTCTACGGAGTGAATCCTCACTATTTTTCCCATCCATTTATCTAGTACATTCACATGGAACATGTATGAATTAGTTCTCTGAAGAATCTATTCAGATTACTGTCCACAATTAGATCCTATGAAACCATAAGTGAATAAGAAGAGGTCTAGTGGATATAAAATATGAAGTTGGTCATGTAGATATTCTAACATAATACCTGTGATGCATTACATATCTATGAACATCATCAATGCTATAGTTGAAGACCCTCAAGAAAATAAGGCCAACTCAAAGGAACCAAAATGGATTTTATGGTTTATAATCCACTACACACTGAAAAAATTGAATGAGGTGTGTGTAGAAGAAACTATATAAATTATATAAATATGTTAAATTCCTCAAACAATCCTCATTTACCTCCCCGAAAATATCCCAACAGAAAAAATGTTATGTGTCAGACTATGTCTCACCTTCCCTCTAGAGATGGCCAATCCCATTCACTAGAGGAAAGATTTTCTCAGCAAGAGGAGGAAATGATATATTTGTAAGAACTTAATATCGAGTTACTATGATGAAGTATTCCTTCTAGTTATGCTCCACAAGAAGACCCTCTACTTGCACTTCCAATTGACGCACCACAACAAAGAGGGGTTTCCATGACAACTGATGTAGGTAGGGAACATCCTCTCGAATTGGGACATCAAGCACTAATATATTTGTATCCCATAATACCAGATAAATAATTACATCCATTGGGTACACATCTATAACATGGTAAGGCACATACTTATAGGCCTACCCCTATTGGTTAACAACAAAAGATACCAGTGGTGACACCACCATTGGTCTTACCAATTGCCACACCCATTCAGGCTTCATCTGCCCCACATATTCAGGTCCTGGCTCAAACCAACATTCATCGATTTCTTATGAACACCATTGAGTAATTAACAACTGAATTGAAATCCATAGAAGGATGGCTTGTGTCATTACAACCAAAACATAATGCTTACCCAAAATGGGTGGATCCTACTCATCATTCGCCAAACATTTTGAATAACACAATTTTTATTTTCAACATCTTGGGAGATCCAAAGTAGCACTTGATGCATTTCTTCCCTCACCATGATCCCATGACTGGTACCCCTAAACATCAGGAAGAGTAGAAACTCAGATGATTCAGACAGTAATTTCAGGGGTCTTCCTTCGTATTATACACTAGTTTGTGGTCTCAATCAATTACTATAAGGGATGATCCCTATCAAAAGTTCCGCTACCATTTTATCCTAATTTTAATTAAGACAAAAATCATTGATCATATGAACTGAAAACAAAGGGATAATGAAAAGGTCTCATACTTGATTGATCAATGGAAAGGATTGACTTACTCCTTGAACCTACCACTCCCTTAAGAAGGGTTGTTTCATATCTGTGTATCAAATATCCATGAAGAGTTTCACACAACATTTATCCCATTGAAATACATAGCATGTTTTAGAGATTTGGAAGGAATTGATAAATAGGTGGAAAACAACATCAGAGAGACCAAATCCATGTATTGTGTAATTCCATTAACTATTTTAAGGACAACATGAAAGGCATAGGATGATATAGTTACACATACGTAGGCCCCTGTACCATCTCCTTCCTCAAAACCTGCACCATAACACAAGAATAAACATCCTAATAATCAACAGAAATGGCTGATTTTTCTAGATGATCAAAGAGATCAGAGGAAGAGACAATTTGAGGGGATGAAAAAATGATATTTTCCTTTCAAAATGTCCAACTCCTCAATTACTTATTCGTGGAATTGCAAATCAACATAGATTAAATTAAAAAATCAAATGAAATTTGACAAAGAAGGTGATGAAGATCTGAAAAAATATTTATCCTTACATTAAATGTTGGTGAACCCCATCCAGGTGGGTCTTGTTTTTATATACCTCCTAAAAAATATGGTGGAATCTATGTAAGTGAAATAAAAAAAATTCCAAACTAGTTAGAATGTGTTTCTACTACAAATAAAAAAATGATAAATGTAAAGAGGTTAAGAGAAAAGAGTACACTGACGTTTAGTGATTGGATGTTCAGAAAAATGATCAACCAGACTCAAGCTATTCTATGATTGTTGTTGAAACAAGAAATTGTTCCCTAAATCCATTATTCTACAACAAAATCGGCTTCATAAAAACCCTAAACCTCTTATATACATTCCTAGAAAAGATATATGGATAGAAGGATAATGGTAAATCCGAATCAGGTGAGCTTGTGTCTAGGAAAAATTTGTCCTTGAAATCAGTGTACTTCATTCCAACCATCCCAAAACCATTCCCCAGCCCTGCCAAATGGTAAATAAGAGTCGACACCCCAAGTAGAATCATCACTTGATCCAGAGTTGTTCTTTGGTTATGTTAATGTTATTCACTTTATGGATACCTTATCAAATGTTGAATATGGTTATGAAATTCATTTCCCAACATTAGATTGGGGAACTAGAAGAAGAACCCAAAAAGGATGAGGATACATGGGAATAAATGGTCATTCATGGATCCCCCACATCAACCAGACCCCCTCTCAAGGAATTTACATAGCCAAAACTGAAGGGAATTCTCTCCTATGAGCTCCGTAGGAAAAAATAGAGTTCTTTATTCCTCACAAGATAGGGTCTTCTAAAAAATATTATATTGAACTAAATGTTAGATGATACTCCGTAGTATACTTGAGCAGTAGGTCTACCCAATTGACCCAATCCACTATGAATAAGATAACTTCTAGATACAATTGCAAGAGATGACACATACACATCAGGAATATCATCTCATAAAGAGCCTAAATGTGATAATATACATTCCAGATATCATAGAACATTGGACAAGAAATATGATGTCTTGAAAAAATTAACCCAGTTTCAGGCTATGTAATCCATCTTGGATGCACTGAGTCTATAAAATTTCCTTTGGCAAGAACTCATTGAGGCATCGTAAAGCCCTAAAAATTTTTACATTGATGTTGCTACTGGGGAAGTATATTGTGTGAGGAATGATCCTATGGAATTACATGTGGTCAAATCCTTCAATGACCATGATGAAGATGCTATCATACAAATACATGTCTAAACCTTTTATATATTTGGTAGGTTAAATGAAATTGATATTTGAAGGGACTACATTGAAAATGGATTAGGAGTCAAACTAATCCCGGTCTGTAAATTTTTTCAAATGGTTCTCAATGAACGTAACTTGTCTCCCTAAACTCAGATTCATGAAGGTTATGAAAAGACCGAGAAGGAGCCTATCCGAATTGTTACATATAGAACTAAATTAAAAGATATTGTATCCGACTCGGTGTTCATGGTAGCTTGGAAGGACAAAACATTCAATGTTCTACAGGGAAGATCTTGGATACATTAGCATGTGCCCATTTCATCTTTATACAAAAAAGTGTCTCAAATATTCTATTAGTGGTAAAATTTTGACATTGTATTGTGACAACACCCCTTCCAAATCCTCAAAAAGTCAATACATTAATGTTGGATTTTATCATAATGAAGAGAAACAATTAATGGATAATGATGTTACCCGAATCTATGCCTAAAATTTCTCGGAGGTGATTCTAGCTAACTCGTTTAAGAATCCTAGGGTTGATTATGTGGTGCATATTAATCAAATTGAAAAGGTGGTCTAGAATCCATTAATTTAATCCACAACTTCCATAATGTCAATCATGACAGTTGAGACCGATGATGCTGATCTAGATGAAGTTTTCATGATAATATGGGAATGTGAAGATTCTCATTGTCAGTCCCTCATTTATCTTTCAGGACACCTAGAAGGTTTGATGCTATCATGTGATCCTGAAATTATTGATTCATCATCAGGATAAAAAATGGGACTTCCCTCTTCCCTTTGAGGAACTTGTTTTATCATCTCCTCAACATAAATAAGTATATGATGTAGAGAATGAGGAAGGGTAAAAAGAAGAGGAACTTAGGGATGCCACTCCATCATTTGGGAAAGTCCTCTCTATCGCCATGGATGAAATCATAGAAATAAATCTGGTTATAAAAGATAATCCACACCCCTCTCAAATTAGTGCATCCATGACTCATGATGAACTAGATATATACAACTTCTTCCTAAACCATCAATGAGATTTCATTTCTATGAATTACACAATGATTTCAGGCCTTATCGTTAAGGTGGACCCCCATCATTTGGGTTTCCTAGAAGATCATCAGGGATAAAAGAAAGCATCCAGGAGGACCCACCTGACCCACACCTATAAGATTGAGGATAAAGTAGAAAAACTCACCAAGGATGATTTTTTCGAGTAGTACAGTATTAAAAATGGATAGCCAAAATATTCCTTGTGAAAAAGAAGAATGAGAATATTGGGGTTTTCATTAATTTCAAAGATCTCAAAAAATATTGTCCAAGAGGTGATTTCTTGGGTCTAATTAGAGAACTCCAAATTGATGCGACAAACTGTTATGAGGGTATTTCCATTTTGTATGGATATTCAGGATTCCAAAAATTCAGATGGCCCCAAAAGATTAAGATACCACAACTTTTAGAGCCCCTTAGGGAGTATTCTTCCATCAGGTATTTTCCTTTGGCTTAATGAGTGTTGGTGCCACATACCAACCTGTCAATGTATCAAATTTTTAAACCCTTCATGGGGATGTTTGTTGAATTATATATATATGATCTAGTGGAAAAGTCTCTACAACATTATGACCTCTTCGATGATCTAGGAATCATCTTTAGAATGCTTAAAAAACATAATCTGAAGATAAACCCCTTAAATGTGCTTTTGGGGTAACCTAAGAAAAAAAATATCTTCTTCTTCATTCTCCATATAGGAATCAATGTTGATCCTGATAATACTAAACCTATACTTCACATGTCACCTCCTCGAAACCTGAAATTTTTGAGAGGACTTCAAGGATAGTTGGCCTACATTTGACACATCATAGATGACCTCAAAGGAAAGTGTTTAACCTTCACCAGATTAATGAAGAAGTGGGTTACTTATCAATGGACCAATGACTATAAAGAATAATTGGATGATCTCAAGAAATATCTCTTTATCCCACTGATATTAATGAAACAAGATGAAGGAAAAATTATCATTTGGATGTGACAACCCCAAAATGATCATTTCTTTCCTCATGCATGATAATGATGTTCGTAATGAAAAGCATATTTGTTATTTTTGTCGAACCATGATTAATGTTGAGACTCGTTATTCAGGTATCCAGAAGAGTTGCTCGACATTAATATTTTCTGTTAATAAGTTGAGGAACAACCAACTGCAACACGATATCCACTTGTTTTCTCTCAATAACAAACTCATGTTTATCCTCAGTTTTCATAGGCTTATAGTATTTCATACATAGTGTGAATTTATTATGAAGTGGTTTTATATACATTTTTTTTTCAAAATACATTAGTAAATGGCCATTCCTTGTAAGACTTCCTTGCTGAGAACCCGTCTGAAGAATAGACGTCAGTAAATACAAAACAACTTAATAAAGAAATATTATCTATTTAGGATATTCCCTAAAAAGGGATATGTATTTTTACGGTGCTTCTAGGAGTCCACCATGGAATAGTATAGAAGACCCTAATATCAACAATGTTGGATTAGTAAATTTGTTTATCTCCCTAGAGAATGAAGTGTTTCCATCTTCATTCTTGTTATTAGAAGGTGGTACCAATAATGTTGCAGAATATCATGATCTCATTGAAGGCCTAGAATTTTCACTCCAAGTACTGGTGAACCATCTATAGGTGAAGAGTGATTAATAATTGATAATCAATATAACCAATAAAAATTATGACATTATAAAAGTATAAATAATTCGCTAGTTTGATTATTTCTGATGGTTAATGGAATAATTCCCCTAAGATCCGACATTGAATCACATTCCATGATCACCCAATGAATTGGACGATGCATTAAAAAAACTACATCTTTGGATGATCCAAATTATGATGAAATAGTCATTATTATTTCCCATCATCACATGGTTTCACCTTTTGTTCAAATCAGAACTGAGTAAATTAATTATATCATCCCCATTATTGAGCCATATTTCCCTACTAAAGAATAGAAGATACCAATCATGGAATACCTTTCAGATGTGCTAATTCCACCAGATAGAGTTTTATCTGAGAAGATCCATTGATTAGAATCTAATTTCACCATTTATAATGGCCCAAAACACGAAAAAGTCTTCTACAAGCGAGGCTTTGATGAAGTCCTTCTCATATGTGTCGAAGGATAAGAGAATTTGGTTGTTATAGAATAAGTACATGTTTGTGCATGTTGATCCCACCAATCAGGGTAAAAGATTTATCATCAAATCTGAAGGATTTGATACTTCTAGCCATCGATTATGCTGACCTATACATAATTCACTAAGAAGTATAATCCCTACCAAGTGAATGTGAATTTCATCCATCAAATCCTAGAGTTGCTATATGAAGATAAGTACTCATAGCCATTGTTCACATGGGGAATAGATGTTGTTGGACCTTGTCATCCAGCTATGGATAATATGTTCAAGTACTTCCTTACTGCTGATGATTTATTCTCAAAATGGGATGAGGAAATACATCTTAAATAATTCATAGACAAATTCATTGTTATGTTTTTAGAAACTAATATCATTACCATATTTAGTGTACCTCTTACCATAATGATAGAGAAAAACACAAATTTATGTTCTACTATAGTGAAAACCTATAATAGGAATACAATATCAAATCAAACCATTCATCCTGCTATGATGTAGAGGCCAATGGATAGATAGAGGATTTTAACAAGAACCTATCAAACATACACCAAAAAATGTTGGATAGAGATAATAAATCATATCCTGATAATATCATTCATGCCTTATGGTATTGTTGGACTACAACTCCAACTGCAATGTGTGAAACCCCATACTCATTGGTGTACGGAACAGAAGCAGTCTTGGCTATTTAGATTTAGTTTCCATCACTATGTACTGCCATTTGTATCTAGATATTTGTAGATGAATATTATCATAAATGAATGTATGAATTGCAGAGACTGGATGAAAAGAGAGTGCATGACTTGCATCACATGGAGGTATATGGGAATCGGATTTCATGGTCCTTTAATAAGAAAGTCCACCATAGTTCATCCCTCAAAAGCGAATTGGTGTTGATCCTTAGGACACCAATCATACAAGGAATAAAGCCACCCAATATTTAGAAATAGTCGGAAGGACCTTACACTATATATAAATTCCACTCTAATGGATCTTATTCCTTAATCTCAATTGATAGAGAACTCACTATAACTCCAACCAATGAATGGTTCCTAAATAAGTAAATTGTGTAACCACATAGGGCTCATCTTAGCTTTAAGATGATAAGCTTCATAGCACCCTATTCAACCTTCTTTCTTGATGTTAAAATGTGTAGTGTAATTATAATTGTTGGATGATGATAAAATAAACGACATAAGGCCCTAATAGCATGACCTAAAAATAAAATACCCCATTTTCCTCACCACATGACATAAAACTGTGGGGTGAACCTCTCTCTCATTTTATGTTATGAAATCCCCCAAAATACCATGATTATATATTCTTTGTGTTTCTTCAAAAAATTGGTAGCTTTTATGCGTAAGAATCACCCACATCATCATCACCCCTAGCGGAACTCCAGCCCCATTTTCCCAATATTTGGAATAGACCTGCATAGGATGTCTTTTTTCAATAACTATGTTTGACTTGATTCTCATCCTATTGAGATGCATAGTGACACCTGGACTTCCAATCTTGAGTCCATCCACAATGTTTAAATGGGAATTCTCACTCCCTATGTGCATGAAACTAACATGTATAAAGATAATTTCAAGAACTACATGTGGAGTGATTCTCATCCTATTTAGATATGTAGTGATGCATGGATATCTTATCAATGTTTAACCATAATTTAAAATCCCCCACTCCCTATGTATAGGTCATAACAGTAGGGGTATTCTTATCTATAATTACCTACAGTTTGATTCTCTGTTTCATGAGATACATAGTGAAACCATGATCTTATAAATTGGGTGATACTATAATTTTCCCATCCATACACATCGACTCATCTCCATCATTACCGCCCGATGTTAAACTATATGAAATATCAAGAACAACATAAGCCTTGATTCTCATCCCAATGGGATACGTAGCGATGCTTTATCTGATCTCTTGGATTAGCCACCACATAATTAAAATGCCCATATCATTCACTTATATTAGCTTTATATTATTGAATATACTTTTACCACTCATTTTTTCTCACAACGAGCACATCTCAAGTGGGCTTAGAATTTTAGTAATGTTTTTCTCAGTATAAGTAAGGTTTATCTAGTCACATTAAGGCTATAATAGTCTTATATGAATGAACATAAAAGGAACACTAGAAATCATTACCACAGGATGGTTAACAACATAGTCCATAAATAACTACACATGTATTTATTCACATCCTTATGAGCTATATAGTGATTCCCGGAACATCAATCCAGGGCCCAACCACAACACAACATTGGAAATCCCCTACAATCTCATGTATGAGTCAGATGTACATAAAGAGATCCAATATGAGATATCACTTTACACATGATCCTATATCTATTAGAACTACCTATAAATTGATTCTTATTATGAAATGTTACATAGTGAAACTTGGGATATACACCCGATCCTAACAAAAATATTCCTTTCCATGAAAGAATCACCGACATTCTTTTCGTGAGATGTTATAATACACATCCCATATCCTCACAGCATGAATTCAAACTTCATGGTACCTATAGAACTATGAATGTATCTATTATCATCTTGTTGAGATATTTAGTGAATCCTATGCATTAATCACTATCCCAATTCATGGTGTGAAAAAAAATTCTCTTTATCCTCTATGCAAAAAAAAATATATATAAGGGATTTTATTTTGGGCTCTCTCCTTAGAGAACCCACCAAGGAAACAAGAGATGTCTCCCTTTACTATATGAGTCAAATCTTTATAAGTGACTAAAAACTCATGTCTTGTATCAGTCCAATTCTTTTTTTATGCATTGGACATGACCCCTTTTCGCAGGTTACACCCCTAATTGTGAATATTTTTTAGATCATCATTAGATTTCATCATCTTTTTTGGAAAACGTATGATACCTATGAGATCCTTTGTATGACCATGTAGTATGCGCCACAGTTGGCCTTGCAAAAGCTTCCCCCATAACGGGCCTACCTACCAATGGATTATAATATTTGGAAATGTAGTACGTGCACTAGTTGACCTTGCATAAAGAATCCCTCATAATGGTTTTGTCAAAAATAAATAATTTTTAGCATAGGAGAATCCTCCATTATCCCTTTATCATTTTGATGATAGTATTCTAGATCCCATAATTTAAAATCAATAATCTTCCTCTGCATATTTTTCCCATATCTGTTCATCTAACCAGGTAGTCTCCCAGACCATGATTTTCATTTTCTAGTTCATATATTCTATGCATGTTAGAATAATATTGAGCCATTGACCACATATTATACCTCATTTCCATTATACTATGGTCCTAGTCATATGAACTAAAACTAAAGTAACTATACTTATGATGCTTGGGTAAGACCCGCATACAACATCCATATCCCCGATTCTATTGACATTCTGACTTGAAATAACCCTCCTACATTATGGTATATTCTACAGAAACAAATCTATATTCTTGGGATGATCTGAATCTCCATAAACATTCATCATCTTTTAACGATAGAATATTATAATTCTTGATATGTAATTTGTTTGACCTTAATGTATGTTCCCTATTTGGCCTTTCATATACTTCGCACATAACAGGTCAGTTAGCCGAAGGCTACCTCTATTGAAAATTTAGTATATTCCCCAGTTTCCCATCATATGACATCCCTCATAATGGGGTTTTCAACCAGTGGTTACTTCGTTCTCATAAAAGACATAATCTAATGTCATAATCCACTTTTCCCATACCACCCATCAGATCTAGAAATCTACAAATCACAGCTTACAAAATTATCCTTCGAAAACCTAATATACTAACACATTTCTTGACATATTACAAAGAATTGGAGAATCATCAATCCTTTTGTAAAAACTAAATACATTAAATTTAATCCCTTATTATATCCTTTTGGAATGAATTTAAAATGAAAATCATAATGTACTTGTTGTATAACTTTAAAACTACATAGAATAATTTCTTTCCTCCATTAAATTAAAATGACCAATATAATATTCTCATTACCTGAAGTTAAATTGCATGATACCATTATCCTTTTTCCAAAAGGGACCTTCTCCCCCGGACATTTTTTATCAAACAAAATGTGCCCTCCTGTACACATCAAATTCATGTAGGATTGGTTTCTCATTTGTTTAATGTGCTAAAACATATATTTTTATCAATTTTAGACATCTTACCTTGGTAAAACCACCCCATGTGGTCTTCAGAAATATGAATCACCATAAACTTCCCTCACCCAATATCAATAAAATTTTAATGTTTCACGGTACTCCTTTATATGAATATGTATTATGTCCCCCATTTCCCTTTCCTAATTCTCCCCCATAATGGTCTTATCTGCCTAAGAAGATACCACTTGACCATACAATATGTGAATTATTTAGACTAGTAAAAAATACTCACAATGGGTTTTTTCAACCAGTGGTAACTTCATTTTCAAGAGAGAACTCCTAAATTCTTAAATATCTTGTTTTTTATTTGGGAACCGTATAATCATGGCTCCAGATTCTCCGTAGAGGTATATCAAGAATATTTGAACATTCCATGTCAATAATCCTTGTTTGGGTTATTATCTCAAAATTTATGGTCAAATATTTTTTATTTAAAACACTAAAACTTTTATTACTACATGTGTGACTTTAAAATTCCCCCAAAAATAGTCATCGAACTCACCAGGTTGAAATCCCAAAAAGGGAACCCTAGAAAAATGTCATGTCTTAGCTCAGTAGACCAATTCTATATATGGTTTTTTATATATAATGGAATGAAAAGGTAAGTGGAAGAAAAATTTTTAGGATGGAAACCCGATGAAGGGAAGCCTAAGAAAAACCCATATCTCACCCTCTAAGTCTCTTTTATATTAAATTTAGGAAAAAATGCCGTGATGAAACAAAAGAGCCAAAGTTTGTAGTGTTTTCAATATAACCCTATAAATAGTAAAAATATGCTCACTAGGCCTACTGGATTAGAAAATAGAGCACCCTCATACCTATCAACATAGTTATTATTACATGGTTTAATGAATTAATTATATGAAAAATCGTATTTGATGATATTATTACAAGAAAAAGGCCCGGATGATGACATAGATGAATGGAGGAAAAATAATTTTCAATTATAAGAAAAAAATCCTCTAGAGGAATATCCAAAAATTATAGTCTATGAATTAATTATTTATAAGAGGCCTTCAACACAACTCTTAATCTATTTAACTAGCTCTCATGCCCCCATCAACTTTTTTTGTGAAGCTCAGTTAATCGACCAACATCAGTGTCCTCTTCCTGATGAAGTTCATAAATTACAGCCCCAATGGTAGTCATCCCTTATGTTTGGGCTTCCCCTAATGAATGGTGGAGCTTTTCATGTTTTCCATGAGTGGAATTAAGTTATGGATTAAGACATGAACTTTAATAGTCTTCTCTTTCAACAACCAATTGACATAACACATGTTTTTTGTCAGGATTGTCCTCTGTTTGGGTTAATGTTGCTCAAAAGTCATTAGTATTGGAAAGTAGTTTTTTCTTTATTTGATCATTCAGATGTTTATGATCTTTCACCCTCTTATGAATAGTCTCCATCACATTTTCATGGATTAGATGGTAATCAACCTCACCAAATCCAAAAATGCTGAACAAAACTGAATTACGCTTGATTCATGAAGGCAGGTTCTCAAGGGGTGTCTTAGAGATTCTCTTACATATATCCCACTAGGGATTATGATGTGTAATTAAGAGAGTGTTATTCAACATCAAATATGATTTAGAGTCAGTTTTAGAAGATTAAATGTCCTCCATGATCGATGCACTCAATGAAGTGCCATTCTTTACTCCCTTCTGAATAGTGGCTTCCTCACCATCTAGTGTGGTCGATATAATGGAGATGATTTATCCCCATATATAGACACATAAGATAATAATTCTAAAAGATGTATTAGAATTATTTTTAGCCTCAAAATAAAATTAAGAATAAGGAAAAATCAAAATAGTTGGGGATCATTACCAAATAATGACTCCACAGCTTATGAGGTATTCTCCCCAGCTTTCCCAGAATTAGAGGATTGGGCTAGCACCTTTTGATGATGGGAAATACCCTAGGTCTATTCAGGAGATTTCATATGAGGCTTAGGAGTACATACGGTCTCAAGAACTACCCAAACTATATTCTCCTCATTAGTGGGATTATGATTGAATTCGATGTATTATCCATGCACCATCACAATAATTGTTTCCTTGGATGGAGCTGCTCATTCCAACCAGTCATGGTTAGGGGATCAAGAATAAAAAGGTTGATTGGAATTAAAATAAAGACTCAAATCTATTTTATTCTTTATATAGTTCCCCAAATTATTCTAAAGTTGTAATTATATTAACATTTTCTTGTATTTTTTCAAATTTCATTCCATGATTTATCTTGGATTCTATTGACATATCAAGACTCGTGTCAATATCACCTATGGGGACACTTGGAGCAGTTGTTTCATGACCATCCTCTAATGATATGAGACCTAAAAAAGTATTTTTGGTAATAGTCATAGGGTCAACATCAGTCGTTGTTGGATTCTATGGTGCATGATATGGAACATAAATATTACAGTAGTGGAAATCAGTCATTATATTGTGACATCATATGAAACACATATAACATGCTTGATTCTTCTCCCCTCTCCACTGTGGTAGGAACAATGATAGGAGCAGATAATGCACCATTGACCTGGACTAGTGCTTCAGTTGAGGGATCCCTTTCACTTGTAGGAATTTCCACTCAGTCCGAAGTGACCTCCTCAACTCTCAAAGGCTCATTTGTAAGTCCCTTTTGAGAGTAAATGGAAGAATTTACAACAATACAAGAATGTTTATACATTTTTCATTGGAAAATAGGAATGACACAAAGATGACATACCACTAATAAAATGATGTTTATCCATTTATTTCATCCATTGGTGTTCCTTATTCTTCATCTTCCTTGAAGGAGGTATAACATCAACCTCCTAAAAAACTGGTATAATAGGTGTGAATTCTCCCACAATCTTATCACAATGGCATGTCATCCTAGAGATACCACTCTTGATTCATTGGGTGCCTCAGTAACCCTGATCAGAGTACCACCAAGGATACAATGTAGTGATAAAACCTTAATTGATTTTCCCTAAGACCTGTATAATTTAAGATGGAATTCTTCTTTATAAATGATGCATTGATTGAAATAAAAATGTGAATTAGAATAATTTTTGTGAATAAGATATATTATGTTTTCAAGATAAAAAAATTCACTCCATTTATCAGAAGGAGAATGATGGATCCCTTTAGTAGAACCATGTTCTTTCATATACTCCACTCGCATTGGGATAGGAACTATATTGTTGGATGCAAAGATGAACATATCAATCTTCAAGATATGAGTTTAAAATTAATAAGGATTATATTCAAATAAAATACCAGGTGAGGATATGAGATCTTCTTTCCTCAGATTGTGTAATCCCGCATGTATGACTGCCGACATAATTTTTTAAGAAGACCTGTCCAACCATGTTTGGGTGGGCTCTAGTCGTACGTATTTAGAATACATTTCGTCCTGCTTTTAGGATGATCTCCGAACCTTATATTTCATTGTCTACAGAAACCTCTCCATCACAAAAGTGATTATATATTTCCTGATGTGGACGATGCATCCTACGAATGAGATGAAGTTCCTTTTAAATGGGAATGATCTTTCATTCTTCCAATCTTTTTCCCAACCCACGGAATAACCTTTTCCAGCACCCCTTCACAGTATGATGTAATCCATGCTTCGCCATACCTAATGGTAAATCATCTAATTGCATCAGTTAGAGGCAGGTCAATCACCACATCCTCCAACTCCACAGATGTGAGAATCTTTAACAATTGATCAACCATTGGATTCCTTTTCAATATTATGTTCACCTGAAGGTATAAAATTATTTTTTTGTAGTAACATGAGATGTTTTAAAAAATAATAAGGATCATAAGCTTCATATATGATCTCACCATAAATCCCAGTCACCAACACACCATACCTAAATGCTATCATATATAACCATAACTTAATTTTAGCTTTCTCATCAACAATAAATTTCCCTGTGTGTAAATTAATGTAGGGGAAAAAGTTTCACTTCATAAATAACCTCCACCTTTTATGGATTTTTTGGGGTTTAAATGGAAAGGGAGGAATACAAAATCCAACTTGGATATGTGGTCAACAATTTCTCCTAGGTACATTGATACCAAATTTCAGAAAATATGTTTTGAATTGAGCTACTATCCTTCCCCCACAAAACCTAGAATAGTCCAAAAATTATGAAAGGACCATTCCTGGAATGAATATGCAACAAAATCCTATAAAATTTTCCAAAATAGAGGTATTGAAACCCACTAAATTCTTCTCCTCTAACTTGGATATGACAAAAAGTGTTTCTGGACTTATGAAACCTTTGGAATCATGAACAGGGATAAGATAGATAGTATGACACATTTCTAGAAAACCTACAAGATGTGTCATGGTAGGATCATTGGGATTGAAATCACATCCCCAATCAAATTATCCATTTTACAATATCATTCAAAAGGTACCAGGTATACTTCACTTCAGCACCTTGGGATAGTTAGTTGGATGCTTGAAAGTGGGACCTTACCACTTCCCCCTCATGAAAATATCCATCCATGTATCTGGATGAATATCTCCTTTTATACGAGGATCTTCCTTCTTGATATCTTGAAATATTTTCAGTATATTACATGCTAAAGCTTGTATCCTATTAGTATCATTTCATGTTTCCCTTAGAGTGGTTAATTTTTTATACATACATCTGAGGATAGTATCCCAAGAGATCTTGTCTACATCAACCAAACTAAGACCCAAAACTCCATGAATCAAATGAAAAGAATTCATCTATGGACTACACTAGATCAACATCAATGGCCCAATATTATCATTTCTATATACATCGGTCTTCCTTACCCACATGTCTTCATAAATTCATAAACCTTCCAAATATCTTTTGAACTCTGTATGGGTTTGGAACACCCAGTAGGCCCACATCCATGCAGGTTTATCACCCAATCCTTGGTGGAAGTCCCAAATATTCTTCCATCCCTTTGACTTATCTCTCTAGGAATCTCGAAAAATTGATGAATATAAATGCCTATTTAGTTCAACTATGTGTGGATTCAGTACTAGAGCACATAGGTAGTGATGCATAAAAAAAGCTATGGGTGCCATCCCAACATTGATATACACGTTTATGCTAGAAATGTTGGGGAATGAGAAGTTCTTATGGTATTGAAACAAAGATTTCAAGAGGTAGTTATTTAAAAACGGAATGAGTAATTAATTCATATGACTATAATAGAAAAGTGAAAGATAATCACTCATCAACAAATCATGATGACAGTTATTTAGAAATCTCTATAGAACAAGAAGGGTGGTATCACGCATATCTTAATAGTTGTTCCTTATGATTTTAATCATCTCCTAAGATCTCTTACTAGAAATTACATCAAAAACTAATGTCTTCTTAGCATCTATCCATCCTACAAAGAAATATTATGATTTATTTTAGATTAGGATCATTTTCGATGAAATCCAAAAAAATGAGGAAAAAATGTTAAAGACATGAGCTCATGTACATTTCTTGCACATGTGATACACTCAAGTGTGTCTCATTAGTTCCTCACACCAGAGAATTAGTCATGAACCCTACAAAAGATAGTCACCCAATCCTACACATTACATAACAAAATACAAACCATATATGTGTGAACTAATCTTTAATGAAAGAACCTGAGTGAAGGGTATATGCGAAAGACTAGAACAACAAGACTTGAAAACAATGATTAATGAGAGTTTGTTGTTGAAATGAGATACCTATTTATAGGTGAGGAGGCCTACATGTGTGTCTATCATATGCAATAGATATTGGTGAACATCTTGGCACATAATATTGCATGACCCATCTTTCATTTTCATCCTTTTGCATCATTATTTGACCCTATTTTTAGATTAGACCAAATCTCAAGGGGGTTATTTGATGAAACATGGTTTTATCACTAGGATGAAAAGGAAAAAGGGGAAATACCATATAAAATGAGGATAATGTAGATGATGAAATTTGATGATTGTAAGGCCCTAAAGGTATGTTCACCTATGGTACCACCAAGACCCATCAGTGTGAAATGTCTCTATACATTCTACATGCATGTGACCTACATGAGAGAACATGTTCTTTCACCCAGGGTCCTGTATTTTCCAAAAAATAATCCTTTGAGGTCTTCATTTGTATGAATTTATTTTCTCAGAGTCCAATTTTTACTTTTATCACCCTAGTGCTACACTCAAGTCCTTAGAAATCACTTAGGTAGATCTATAACATCTGAAAAAGTGGGAATGAAAGGGTAATAATGAAACTTAAGTCCTACCAGGGTTTAAAGTAAATCACACCTATGTGAGGCATTCACCCAACCCTTAATCAATGTAGGCTTGTGTGAGGTCACATTGTTTAATCAAAGGACTTACACAAATTAACTTTGAGAATACTTATGGAGACCCTTAAGGCTTGAACAAGGTCTCTCCCATATATAGTCTCCTAGATGGTCCATCTCCCAAGTTTTTATCACTTCACACATGCCTACCAGTGTGGAGCACCCTTTCACATCTGCCTTGGTTCTCCCTACCTTCTAGCCAACACAATCCATTCATCGATACTTTTTCAAAGCCATCCATTGAATTCCATCTCCTCCTTTGGATCAATTTTCCGAGAAAGATCAAATAAAATCCCCCACCAAGACATACTAACTATAAAAACCATGGGGAAATACACAATAGATTGTATCAACTATGGATTTGTATTTATAGGGTTAGAGGTTTCCCCCACTTATCCTTCAAGAGGGTCCAGATCATTAGAGAATCTTTAGATTTGTATATCTATGGTCACGAGAACCCATACCCCAGGTACAGTGTTGAAGAGTTCTTAATCTTGGATTCTAGGGATATGACCATGTCCTTCCCTTCTCATCTCTGAGAATCAGAGCCTCCAATTCCAATCTAGGATGGTAAGGATCACACTTGTTTTCCCATTGAACATATATTTAGATACTAATCACACAACATAAAAAATTATAGTGAATCCATACTGGAGGAATCCAATACATGTTTTTATTTGATGTTGTAGTCTTTATACTCTATACCAATGTGTACTTACCCATCATTATTTTCATAAATTGGGCTCACATCTAATGAAAAGTGAAGATAGGGAAGTGTTGTATCACTAACCTATTCTTTCATAACCCCAATATATTCTTCCATTATTGGAGGAAAAGTTTGTGGGTTATCAAATCTTCCACTTCCTCTTGTTCCTCACACCAAGCTTGACTCATGTGGGCTTAAATGTTAGTGATGATCCTGACACTCACACCATCAAACTGAAGGATTGAAAAATGAGTACTCTGTTTCCTACCATACTAAAGATACATCATACTCCTGTCTACATCCTGATATCAAGGGAAACTATACTCACATGTTGGTCCCAATTATAACCCCAAAATCTATCATACGGGAATCCTTATTTGGTGTAAGAATTAAATATTCCTTAAAATATCTATTGGATAATATATCACTCATTACCATTTCAATAAGGAATCTTTATTATGAATAAGCCAAAACATAATATTCTGAAAGGGATATACTCACCAGTGATACTTACCAATATATGTGGGATTTTAATCCAATCCAATTGAGATGTATAAAAAGACTCCATAAGGTTCAAACCCAACTCTTAAATCTACCCTATTATTCTTTGGACCATATCCCTAGTATGCTCTAATTAAACATGGAAACTCATATCCCTTACAGGTTCCATGGGCTTTCTCAACATGATTCTCAAACTAAAATTTGACTGAGCACCTTCATTCAAGACTTTCATGAATCCCAATGTTAAATTTTTTTGTTGGGTCCTCATCAGATGAACTTAAAAGGTATGATGTTTCCCATTATGTGGAACCGAACTATGTGGGTTCTGATTTCATTCACAAAGATACATAAGAATCCCATTAATGGTCTTGATCCAAACATCTAAAATTTCCCATCTACCAGGATGATAATAAAATCTAGAGTTTTCTCTGTCTACCTAGATTTAAATAAACTCTAGATCTACCCTGGTCAACCTTGATGAAAATAAACTCCAAAGTTCCTCACTATTTGGCTAGAAAAACTAGCAAACTCATAAAAAAGACCAAAATATCTTTCTGTAGTATAATATAGGATACTATCAACATAAAACATCAGATACATTAATATATCTTAATGGATGAAGAACCCCGGACACATACAGACGATTGTAAATTCCACACATTCTAATAATTAATTTATAATCTTTGGATGAACCACATCATACTTTGTAATTAATGAAGGATTCATGAACAAATCATAAATATATAAGAGATTCCTAGAGTAGGAATTAACTCTCCCCAAAAGGGTTAGATGATCCCAATATCCAACCCTCTAGACCAATGTGAGATGTTATGAAATATAGGTCAAAACACCTAACAAGCACATTAATTTTGAAAGAAGGCCCCCACAGATACAGAACCATTGGCTGTTTTTGGTTTCACAAACACTTTGGAAATTGTTCATAAGTAGAATACTGTCATAAGGAGCGAAACTCTATCAGAAAAAATAAATATAGTGTCTCATTCACACTATAAAAAGGTATTTACTGACCTATCTCCATTAGACCATTCTTTTTAATGATGAAGCCACATTTTTTTCAAAAACAATCACATAATATAATATATGGCTTTCTATAATAAGAAATTTTCAACACCACGTGAATGAATTTTGATACTTTTTTAGACGATATTTTCCTTAGTATGTGGGAAATTGTGAGAAAATGTTATTTTATTCTACATTTTTCATATAGTGAGGTACCCAATTTTATTTTTATCATCCAAGTGATGATGGTTTTTGATGAAAATGGAGCACAATAATTTTTGGTGCATATCTCTTGGTTGTAAGAAGAGGATATTCATATATACATAGCATTGTATCCTATAAGTAAATTCATAACATGGGGATCTAACCTTCATTTAGGGGATATCCTATATTATATTTTTATTTTGTTAAATTTAGAAACATATATGTGTCTTTTCTGAACATTGTGGTGGGGTTATTTGTATGTGAGATTATAAAAAATTAACAATATTTTTATCTGGGAATATCTAGTTTGGATATTTAATTTTTTTATAATATGATCACGGATAATATGAATTCATAAGTATATTTTTTCTAGTTTATGGGAATGTTTCACAAGGGAGATCATTAGACGGTTATAACATGAGTTCTTAGTTACTTTTATAGTTAGTTTCAATTCTCATGGATTCTAAACTCATGGAATAGATTCAAAATAATTTTATCCTATGGTGTAGGAATCGATAGATATTGGCGAAAGTGAATCAGTAATATGAGGCACGATCATGGTGACCTATACATTAGAGAATTTCATATTACAGAGGGGACCTAATACTTGTTTATTACTTCTCACCTATAAGACTATTAGGACTAAATTTTAGGTTCCCATAATTAATGATATTAGTAAAAACTTCTATATTATGTAGGATTGAGTGAATAGAATGGTGTAAAACATTATAAATTATATTGAGTATTTATAGAAATATATGGGAATTTAAGATTATATAATTGACTATATTTGATGTCATCAACAAAATTCATTATTTTACAAATTTCTTGGTATATGTAGACTATTAATATAGACATCTATCATTCAAATCTATAAAGGATTATAAATATAAATTTATTTTAGAATGATAATTATATGTAGGTAGAGTGAGACCATACATCAAGACATTATGATTTATGACTTTTCATATGGATAATATTATGTTGATATTAGTAAGTGAGATAGATTGGCCTAACCTTTCTCTAATTTTAGGTCAAGTTCCATTTGTTTTTCAAGAATAAATGTATAAATATCCTTCAATTAGAGAGGAAGAATTTACCAAAAAACATGAAATTATGAAGAAATTCCATATTAATTTCTCCATGAAATATTTCACTATAGGATCTAAAAAATTATCTTTTTAACATAGGGACCTTAAATAAAATTTATTTATCAAATTTATCACACCATTATGGGTATCCCGAGGATTATTAACATATAAGGTTTATGAGGGGATATAACTTTTAAATATTACCTATAATTTAATCAGGTTATTATTAAGAATATATATTAATATCGAAGGATATCTATTATTTTTCACAGGATGTGTGGTGATTGTTTTTTCTCTATGATATATTTGAGATTTCCATATCCTTAATATAGGATTTCTATTAAGTAAGTGATGATGATAGTGTTTGGTAGTTGATATTATCAATATATATTCTTAGTGAAATCATTTATATTGAAAAATATATCAGTGTTATTTGTGGGATTAGTGAACTGGATATTAAGCACATATATTGACTGAATTATTATTTTTTTCATCGATGATGTATCAATGTACTCTCAATTTTTGAAGAATAATGAATGGCTTAAAAGGTTTATTATTTTGTATTATAAGATAACTTGTTATAGGATTTATTATAAATGTATAATTTTTGATTATGTCGTTGATGTCTTTTAGCTATATAGTATCTAAGAAAATTATCACCAAAGATCATATAATTGTAATAAAAGTTACATTATGGAACATTACCAAGAAAGTGTTGGTGGTTAGATGTTACCATTAATTGGAATGTTTTTACTAGATATTAAAGAAATATTTTTATAAATAGTTCCATCAATGAATACTATGACCTAAATTAAAATGTTAGATAAATATTTCATTTATCATCTCTACAACTGAAGTGAAATTTGGTTATATAAACTCTCTTGACATTACCCAATCTTGGTAAGACATGTTTTGTACATAATAATTCATCAAGAGTGAGATTATATTATTTTTTGATGACAGGTGAGAAATTATATATTATGGGTCTAATGAGTTGAGGATCGATGGAAATAGTATTCCAATTCATGATATATTATTGATTTTTATGGTATATAATCTGATGTAATATCATCACTATCTATTTAAAGATATGTTTTTTTATTAAAACAACCATAAAATAGTGTTAGGAACTAACAGGTATTACAATGAGATATACCATAGGGGATTGAATTAGGTTATGGAAGGTTTAATTAATTTAAAAATGTTTTTATTTTATGTCTCACTATAATAAATGATATTTTTCTCTCTACCATGAGGGTCACATGTTATGTAGTTTTCACGGATGTTCATTTGATTATAATCACATTACAAGACCATTTACAAGATATTTATAAAACTATTTTATCCAGTTTTGGTATGCATGTAGAATATCAACAAAAATAGATTATTTTTTGTAAATAATATTGGGATACTCTATGGAGCTTGCAATTATTAATTTTTTGATGTAAAAAGTCACTATAAAGATACTTATATTCATAAGGATTTATTCTTGGTCACTCTTCACCTTGGTTTACTCCTTATATTTTTTTTAAATTAGCTATCCCTTATGAATAATTTCATTTTCCCAACCTTTATCCTAATCCTTTTATCACGTACATGAGGTATGATGTGAAATTTTAATGAATTGGCCTATATCAATTATACAAGTCAGCTGAGATGGCCTACCACATGGTGACAAGAAATAATGAATCACATAAGTCCCTTGTATAATAGAAGAATAATAAATGAACAAAATAGTGAAAAGAGTATATATCCTTGGGAGATACAATGTCCGTCCAAATAGTTTAAACATGAAGATAAAACTAGATGATACAAGACGTGTCTCCATGTGACCATCCATCACCACCAATACATTCTAATATGAAAGAGATGCCAACAAGGTAAAATAGAATTATACAAAATGTCTTTCCCTTTACTTGGGTCCTCAAAATCAACATCTATAGGTGTCCAAGTCCAAATTAGTATGTGATCATATGGTAAAATAAGATTTAAACAAATAATATAATGAATATATAAAATCAAGAAGGTATTAGATATATATTTTAAACAAATCTTATATACAATGAATATTTATAAAATAAAACCATTTTATTTAAATCCTTGTATGGTTTTAATAAAAATCATTTCATATTCACATAAAAAAGGTATATTAAATTATAAGTGATAGAGAATATAAGCCTAATCAAGATAATAAATTTATGTAATATAATATAAACCTGTGATAAAATAACCAAAAAATAAACCATCAAGTGTTAAACCATTCATATTTGACAAATCACACCATTTGGGATACAACCTAGGGTTTATGTTTAGGACAAGAAAATAAATCTCATGTATAGTCCAATGGTGGATCCAAATAGTATAATCTCTTATGGAATTACAAATTCAAAGTTACACAAAACATCTAGTGGAATTAGAGACATGGAATTTACAAGTCTATTCTTGACACACCCAAGGTTACCCAATATACTACGTTTTCAAAAAGCTATTTAATTTCCATGATCAAATTTTATAAAATATTTTATCACATTGAAAATAAAAAAATGTTCTTAAAAATTAATTTTAGAACCAAAACCCTTATTTAGGAATTGCATCAAACACATTGTGTGATTTTTTTTTAAAATAAAATACCGATAAAAAATGAACCTCTTCCAACAAAATCACAATAAAAAAAATCATGAAGTTATATTGAATTTAAAAAAGAAAATTAGAATAACATAAATAAATTATTAAAATGATCCTTTGTTTAGAGACACCTACCTCAAGAACTAATGAAGAAACCAATCACCATCAAGAAAATAGATCAAGAAAGAGCAGTTTTGGCCCTCATTATCCAATATTCATATGTAACAATAGATTGACTCCATAAAACCCATTATATATATAATCCATAGACTATTCAGGTTTTAATGAGATAAGAGGATACAAGGTCTACAGATGATCTATACTGAAAATTGGAAACCACATCAAATACACAATATTCCATGAAGAGGTCCTTCAAGAATGAAGGATAATCCCCAACAATCCAAGTATAGAAGCTTATAGAAAATCATATATGGTTTTATTTTAGACTAATGGATTTTAGGATGAGATTATATATAATTAAGGTCACTAGAAATGAGGAAAATAAAACTTTTCAATGGTTTGGAGGGCCACACATGGTTTGGATGCATAGTTAGTGTAATAGTGTGCCAAATATGTGTGGCCTCCATCCACTAGAAAAATTTGGCACATGGTTTCATGGAGATATTTCACATGATTTTCACTATATGTGGGGAACCCCTAAACAAAAAACAAAAATATAAAAATTGTTTCTTTAGAGAGTCACCATTTTTTAACAATGAATAAACAAAAAACCCTCTATAACCTTATAGACCCATGCTTCATTGTTACCACATGGTTAGTTATAATGATTCCACAAACAAACCATTAACTTTCCTTATTTTAAATTCTTTATTTTCTCAGTCCCCCATCTCATGAATACCCCGTATATAATTCCAAACTACATGGATCAAAGAGATATTTAGTCAATGCAATGCCTTTTATTGACATTCCATAATCTAAAATGGTTTCTCAAAAAATGGTGGTTTTTGGACCTAGATCAATATCACTTATTAAAATCACTGGAGAAGGGTTCAGATGATACCTCCTCAATTTTAAAATATTAAATATATCATTAATCGATGTTGAGAAAGATTCTAATCGCAATTGATATTATACAATTCCAAGATGCTTTACAATATTAAAGGGTTATGTGATCCATGCTGCTTACTTACCCTTATCATCTAAATGATAATTTCCTATGAAATGTGAAACACAATGAAATAGAAAATCACTATACTCAAACTCTAATAGTTGATGAAAATGTTCCCAATTTGATTTTAGATGACTCTGTTCCATAGAAAAAATCTTTTGGATCAACTACACCTTCTTCTTCATCTCATGAAAAATGATCTGTTGAACTAGGAATATTCTCCCAACTATTTCCAGCATAATAAGGATCTACATATCCACCATATATAATTATTCAAAGGGATCCATACT
The DNA here is from genome assembly GCA_963277665.1 of Viscum album. Classification (NCBI taxonomy): domain Eukaryota; kingdom Viridiplantae; phylum Streptophyta; class Magnoliopsida; order Santalales; family Viscaceae; genus Viscum; species Viscum album. The sequence continues at coordinate 45,566,337 of OY728143.1, read as the reverse complement.
TTCTTGGAATGATAAGTAATTTTATAAGAAAAATATACTATAGGGAATTTTTTTCCCAAGAACCAATAAAACCATGCACAGAAGCCCGAAGAATATCCTTATAAACATGAATCATAGTCTCTATCTATCCATTTGTGTATAGATGATAATCTATGCTCAAATTGAACTTGGAAACCCTGAATTTTAGAAAACCATTCCAAAACAAGGATGTGAAACTCATGTACCAATCACATACAATCGTAGAGGTAATTGTATGATGTCTCCAAATATCATGAACACTACACGTCCCCGAGTAGTTCCACCATCATTATCTCTTTGATATAGAGGAAATACATTGATATCATGAGTCAATAAAATATTATGTAAATTGAATCCTTTACACAAGGATCCCATTGTTAACTAAAGATGAAATCCATTTAAATTTTATGCCACATCTATTCTTTAATTGGTAGTGGTTGTATGAAACATGAATATATCTAATGATTACCTTTAATTGTTATAAATTTAAGGCACCGTGTTACAAAATCTATAATCAACCATTTCAATCCTAACCAAAAATACAAAAATATCAAATAATGATACATATTAGTAGTACTAGGGTTTAAGGATCGACACCAACGACATCCACCTTCCATCAACTCCTATCCTAGAGAAATAAAAATTGACTATCCTACTTTGGAAACAAAAATAAACACTCTAAGACAGAGGCCAATCACTAGAGGTCTCCCCAAAAATTATAAATTTAATAAAAACTAAATATTTGTGTTTGATACCAGATAGAGAAGAACCCATTCCCCAGATGATGATTTATCCTTAAAATGTCTAAGAACATCTTTCCCCTAGCCTCGTCTTCTCCCAATCTCATTTTAGTGAAAATACATATTAGATTACAATCCTCTACCAATTCCTTTATCGCTTGGGTTGGATATTTTCTACCCAAAGCATCAGAGACAACATTCCCTATTCCATGAGTATAAGAAAAAATGAAAATAAAAAGACGAAGATACTCAACTCAATGTCTCTATCTCATGTTCTTATCCATATAAGTGAAAATATTCATCAGACTCATATTATTAGAATATACCATGATACAATCCTCAAGGAGTTAGTTAATCCATTTTTTGATTGACTGGAAAACCACTTCTAACTCAATATCATGGTTAGGGTAGTTATTCTAATTTGGGCATAGAAGAAGAGAGAGATTTGACACCACATACCATGCCTACATTAATACACACCCCAAACCCCTACTACATCAATCAAAGAAATCAACATACCCTATACTTAGTTCCATATGAATCAGAATAGGAGTAGAAGTTTACCATACCTTTAGTTATTCAAAATAACATTGACCTTTTTCAACCCAATCATAATTTACACCCTTATAGGTAAAATCTATTATTAGAGATTAATTTGTGGAAATCTCTTGAATGAGACACATATAATAACTACCTAGGACTAAGAAATTCTTAAAATCAAACACATTTCTGGGATTCTATTACGATATGAACACTTGTATCTCTTCTGGATCCACTAAGTCACTCTTCTTTGATATAAAATGCCCCAGAAATTTCTCATCCTGGATCCAAAAGTCACGGTTTTAAATCATACCATTAAAGTGATGTTATCTCAAGGATCCATTAATGATATCCAAATGTTCTTTGTATTGTACCTCTAATATAAAGTACTACAAAATATCATCCAATGAAATGACCATAATAGAGTTCTAGAAGTAGTGACTAATCTGGTTCATAAATTCCATAAAAAACATAAGAGAGTTATTGATATAGAATGGAATAACTATAAACTAGAAACCCTCATGTAGTTTCGTAGTCACTCTATTATGTATATCTTCTTCTATGAATCTCAACTAGAAGAATACTAACAGAATTTCTATATTTAAATACCAACATTCTCTTACGATTTGATCAAAGAGATCATCAATCCTAGGTCAGGAATACCTTTTAATTATATTTACCCAATTTATCTCTCAATAATCGCTAAATTTTTTGACGATCGTGTATTACTTCCTAGATAATGTTATAGGTGATGTCCAAGGAGAATTTCTAGGATGAGTAAGTCTACTAGAATCAATGTCTAAATTATAGAAATTATGTTCCATAAAATATGATGGTTTGATGTGATATGATGGAATAGAAATTACCATTATTCTAGGAAGTATGTCAATGGAATAATTGACCTCTCATTGTGGTGTTAAATAAGAAAATTCATCCAAAAATCTCTCAGTATATGCATGATGAACCTTAGAAAGTTGGATACTCAAAAAAGGGTCAACAAAATCAAAGAATATATCTGACAACTAACATGATATTACCCTATCATAAGAGACAATAATACCTTCCCTCCTTGATCTTGAATCCAAATCACCCAGAGAGACATGAGAGAACCCATTAGTAGATACAAACTGAAATAAATGATGAGAAATGTTGATCGAGGAATTATAATTGATCATCCAATACATGAAAAAATGAAGTAAAAGATGTCAAATTGGGAACAAAGAGGTCCCAAACTATCTTAAATTCAGTTATCATCACATGATATGTGGGACACTTCAAACCTTGTTCAAAACTCTTTCCTACATGCACGGAAATATCAAATAAGATTAGTATAATATCCAAATGAAATACCAAAATGTCATCCAACTTTGATTTTAAAAATGAATTATTAGGATCTGTATCAAATAAATCTGTCACCATAGATGATGAAATAAACACCATACCTCTAATTGTAGCAGGTCTTGCGTTAGATTATTTGGATTCATTATCCTCAGTCTAAACACATAATGTCTCCACTCTTACCTAGGATTTAATAGTAGTAATAACATTCCATTTATCCCAAGAATATGACCCACCACCAGTGGATGAATCATAATGAACAAGCAATTACTTGGTGAGAGTGAATATAGCCTTAATTACATGGGACATCCCACCACAAATATTCCATTAATATCCATATTTTGTATAATTATGATAATTATTGGGAGCCTCTTAGAAAATTTTCTTGGAGTGACATGTCCTTCAAAAATCATAGTGGACATCCTAAAACTATCCTGAAGAAGCCTCTCAAACTGTTTCAAAAGAAATTATTCAACCCTTGTGCTTCCTTTTTTGGTCAAATGAAACAACCTATCAATTAAATATTAAATTTAAAAATAAATACAATCCAATTTTATAGTTAAATATATCTCTTCGATAACTTCCTGGAAAACTACCTCCAAATTTACTAAAGGCACATGAGAATCAGTTCAGCACCACCTGTTTTAGTTACATTCCCCTTAATTTATGTATTTTATGATTTAATAATTATGAGGAAAACATTCATTGGGGTTTGTGGGGTTTTGAAATATTTTTTTGAATTTTATATAGTTTCATGTATTGATCTTTGTTAATAGAAACCATGAAACACATCCATGTAAACCATGAAAGTAAAATAGTGGGAACTGGGTAGATGAATGTTTTGGAAACCAATTTGGACAAACCATGAAACCACCAAAGATATTTAATGAATTTTTTTACATAGGGGGTTATCGGGTATGGAATATGTTTTTTATAACCTTTTGAGCTATCCATGTGAGGTGGGTTTAGAGGAAGTGTCTAGTGAACAGATAGTATATAGTTTTTTAACCATCCACCTAAACATGCACTTGAAAATATTTGATTATGATTTTGTGGATCTAAATTTTTTCATCGTCTATAGCTATTTTCCCCCTAAACAGGTCATAACCAAATATTATTTTCCACCCTATTCTATGGAGACCATTCCCCTTAATATGAGACAAATTCGAAATCCAATCTAGGTGATTTAGAGGTTGGATTTGTTGGTAAGTGACCATTCATGATTTTTTCAATAAGTTTCTTTTTCTCTCCACTGTCTAAGTCATGAATTTTATCCATTGGTGATAAACACATGTTTTTAATTCCAATAATGATGATATGATATTGTTTTGGCAGAATGGAACAAGATCTATGGACATTTATTGGAGTTTCAAGTCAATTAATCTATGTTTTGTTCCATTTTTCATTTTTTCCAATGTTTTAGGGGTAGGATGATTCACTATTGAATCATCATGATTAGAACATGAAGGATTCACTTCAAATTAATTCAATTTCTGGATAATAATTGTGAAATTTTTGTGTGATCCTATGTGGAAAACAGCAATAGTGATGGTTTTGTGTAATTGAGAAATTAGATGGTTTTTGGAATACATTTTGGTTACTGTTTTTTAAATAATGATTATAAAAACATGGGTTGGTTTTAAATTAATGAAAAATGTGGTAGAGTTGTTTTCCATTAAATAATTTTAATTTTGAAATTTATTGGAATGTTATTTTTCATACATGGTTGGTGAAAGTTCAATTCATTTACGTACTGCTGGATATGGGATGTATACCTTGTAACGACCCATTGTTTTTCAATGGGAATTACCTTCTTAGAAATATGTCATAAAATCACATGAAAACACAACATAATGAACTAATAAATGCAAAGTGACCTTAAAACATAAGTTTTTCACTTCTGTATTTGGAATTTCGAAAATCTGACATACACAGTTTCAATTAGTATGTTATTTAGAGTCTAATAAAAAACATTACTTTTGGTGAATATTAACCTACCCTTATGAATAGTGATATATCCTAATGAATAGTAGCCTTACCTGTGATAGTATAAAAATAATATTCAAGTTGAAATTACGATATACCTATATTTTAGAATAAGCAAATGAATTTTTTAAAACTATTTTTCGATAATAAATTATGATTTTAATTAAATATTAAAATAATCAAATTTAGAAAATTATTTTTGAAAAATGGACTTAATTTATTGATTCTATATGTCTATAAATTGTTAGGGTAAATATTTGGTATTTTTCTGAACTACATGAATTTTTAGGAATAGCAAAATGTGATAATTTATGATAAAGCCTAAATAAAGGATTTATTGAGTCATTGATGGTGTTATACTAATGTAAGACCAATTGGTTAATATTAACATTATAAAATTATAGTTCATGGTATTATAACACTCACTATTACTTTTCTAATAGAGAAATAACACATTAAGGAATTTTATGTTGAGAAATCCCTTCTATCTCCTCCACTATAAAAACACCCCTTCACTACCTCTTCTCTTCACTATTACTAATCCTTGTTTCTTGACAATATTACTCTCAAATATCTCTATAAGATCCACCCCCACGTTAAAAATCCCCTAGCCTCTTCAAAATACCAAAACCTATACCAAAATGAGGTTCTCAAAGGAGGAAGTTTCAAGAGGTAAATTCTTCTTTCCAATTCTTTATTTTCTTCAATGTTCTTTTCTTTTTGTTTCTATCCTCACCTCCCTTCACCCAAATAGTATGATAACTGCAGTAACATACTTGTAATTTAATTTTTCTATGCTAATGGTATATTTCATTATCTTCTCTCCTTTCCCCACCATTTATTTGAAAGTAATGAAATCACCAATTGAGATGGGTTAATTTAGCACATTCAAGGACAACAGTTTATCAATTTCTATTATCATATTTTATCTTGAAATTAAACCATTTTTTTGTGTTTGAACCAGATTATATATATGTAATATATCCTATTTTAATTGTGGAATCTTTTTGTACAAATGATATTATGTTATAAATAAAAACATGTTCTTTGTAATCAAATACGCCGATTAAAAAAGCAGATGTCAATATGGTTTTATATAATAGTTTAACTTCATTATAAGTAACCAAATTAAATTTAGCACCATTTAATCTCTTGTATTTTTAATAATATCATATAACTTCATTTCTTGACAACCACTTCCATCTTTCATGTTTATCTAAACTTGAATATACGTGAACCGATCTTTTAAAACCAGGTAAAAAAACAAGCCTGAATAATGAAATTGAACATTATAACTAATAAAAAAGACATTGAATGAACTAAAAAGGGTTATAATAAATTAATTACATATATAATAGGTTCTTTAATTATGAATTAACAATTCTAATTTGTTTATCCATGTCTCTAATAACAGGTGGAGAACCCCAATAAGTTTAAGGTAATGGATCCTCTCTATTTCACTTTTAATCAAGATTGTCCTCTATGCGATGCCTTTTTATGTGTAATAGAAAATGATGGGGTATATTTATGCACCTCCCACATACTTCCCTCTTGATTTATATGTTACTAGAAACCCATTTTCTCTGTCATAAAGACCAATTAGTTACACCAGATACGATGCCAATAATCCGTAATGAATTCTACCAGAACTTCCTTTATTCCTTCGGGTTACTCTATATTTATTTTTATAAAAATTTAGTAGTCTTTTATTTCTATGTAAAAATTATTAATTATGTTTATATTCTCAAAAATCATGTTCCATGATCCACCTCTCATTCCCTTTCTATGATATACATGCTTTTAAGTGAATCCCTCCTCGATACTTCTCAATAAGCACACTCATTTTAAGGGAACTGCCATATTTTTTTACCCAATTTCAAGTGTACTATATCCTATATTTAAGACACCATTTTATTTATAAAACAATTATATTTGTTATTAAAACAATTTTCATTCAATTATTGTTTTTATATAAATGATTACCCTCTTTTCTATTTTTTAAATCTCTATATAGTTTCCTTAAAACCGCACAAAAATTGTTTAATGCTAATATTTTCAATTACATTTCTTATATGTTGTCACTTATATTTGATACCACCTACCAGGTTATATGAATATTATTACCTATGAACTTCCATGTATGTTCTAATACTTTTCTTTCATGGACACTTTCAGGATACTCCCATTGGTTATGATTTATGTCATGTTTGTGGTACCCAATTCATTATATGGGTACTGTTATGTTTTTGAATGGTTGATTATGTATGAATATTTATGTCGAAAGAATATTTATGTCGAAACAATATTTATGTGGCAAGAATATTCATGAAAATTTTGATATGGGTGCGCCCATATAGCGCTCCAATGCATTGGGTAAAGTTAAGTCTCATGAGATGTGATATGAAACGAGATTGGCGGATAGCCTTGACCCATACTAAAATGGGAAATAGGATCAGCGGTTAGCCTTGACCCATACAAAAGAAATGTTACATGATTCTTCCACATTTATATGATTCCATTTTTATATGATCACATTCTTATATGATATGATTTTATAGGATTCCATGTTTATATGATCACATACTTATATGACATGATTTTATATGTTCCATGCTTTAGATATCATTATTTCAGGCCTCCTAACTCATGTGCTTAAGATGCATCCTTATGTTATTTCCCATAATGGAATTTTCAGGTCATCCCATTATTCATGTGTTCACTAGGGGACCCTATGCTGATGTAAGGGATCAAAGGAAGTTTGGATCTCATGATGGAGATTATATAATGAAGTGTTTTTTAGCCCTGCGTTTTATGTTTTATGTACCTAGTGTACAAAGACACTATACTTGAAGATCCTTATCTTGTACTCATATGAATAATTATTATTAAAATCATGAAATTTTATATATAAAAGGCTTGGGTCGCTATAGTTGGTATCGTAGGATGGTCTAGTTATTTTTTGAGATTATGAATAGATAACCATAGTGATAACCTTAAGGATGAGACAAAGTGTAATAAAACATCCCTAAAATTTGGAAAGTATAGAGTAAGTGGTTTATCAAACCAATACATCCTTGTATAGATATGAGTAGGTAGAGGCAGCTCTAGCACAGATGTTCCTAGGAGTGAAAACTCCGACAAGGAGTTTCTGGCTTGACCCGAGGTATCCAGGTACACAACAACAGACCTTATTGTACTATTGGTTACGACACTCACAGGGGATACACTTTGGTTGATTCATGATATTATTACAAACCATTATAATGGGACAAATAAAATCCCATAGGAATATATGTTAAGAAATAGATCAAGCAAAACCTAGATATAATCCTAAGAAATACCAAGTTAGGATATAAATCTTCTTTATACGATTATACTTTTATGTTCAATGTTTCCTTTTTATGATAAATAACTAAGTATTCATGACCTCTAATTATATGTTATTTTTCTTATTTAATGGAAGAAAATAGAAGAACACATTCCAACAACCAATGTGATAGGTAATGTGAATATTGCACTAATTATATGCCTGATATGATAGGAGAGGGTGCTAAAAATTTCATTACAGTACTTGCTCAGCTGGCTCGTCTTATGAATAATAACATGAATCATGTATAACTCCCTCCACATTCACGGAAAGTGCCAATTTCTATAGAATCCTTCATGCAGTAGAGACCTCCCATGTTTATTAGATCATATGATCCCCTCCTCATGAAATAATGGATTAAATCCATTAAAATGATATTATTCTTCCTCCAGTGCTAAGAAGAAGAAAAGGTTGTACTTGCAATCTATTGTTTTAATAGGGATGATGATAACTCGGGGACACTGATCAAGAATACAAATTCAGAAGAGGAAAGTGATTTCATGGATTGGTAGGAATTAAATAGGATGTTTTTCAACAAATATATTCCTCAAACCCACCATATCAAGATGGAAGGAGAGTTCCTTGGACTCAGGAAGAGGGAATATGAGTTCATCGGGGTGTGTGGAGAAAAATTTACCAGGCTTGCAAGGTATGCCTCTGGCTTTGTCATGAACACCAAATGGAAGGTGTATCGATTCTTTATCGGACTAAATAAGAGTCTATGAAAAGCGTTGGCAATTTGAGACATCAACAATTATGAGGATATTGACATTTGTTCCCTCAATGTTGAAATGTAGATTGGAGACTCCCAGTGCTCTCGTGGGCCTAGTGACAAGAAGTGGAAAACGGAGAAAAACATGGGTGGTTCATCTAAAAAATCCCATGATGGAATGAATCCTGACTTTTCCCCTATTAACCATTGCAGGAGAAGCATCCTGGTAACTATCTAAAGGGAACCAAGAATTGCATCAAATGTGGAATGTTTGGTCATATTGCCAAAAAATAATGAAGGGATATGAAAAATCCAACTAAATTTTAGGAAGGAAGGTTCAGATCAACACTCAGATGGCAGTGTAGTGATACAGTAGCAAGGAGCATGGGCATTATGCGAACAATTTCCCTAAGTAGTGGGTTGTTGGAGGCTATCAATAACAACCTCCAAGGAAACAAGTAAGGGATTATGCTATCACTACTACTGAGGTGGATCCAGAAAACGATGTGGTAATAGGTATGTTATTTTTTCATTCAAGAATATTGAACATACTATTTGATTCTGGATCTATGAATTCTTTTATATCTTGAAATTTTAGTAGAACTATTAAAAAACCACCTCAAAATTTGGAGGAAAAGTTATCTGTGAGAATAGTGAATGGGGAAGTCATTACGTCCATGGTTTATAACTCCACCCCAGTTAATGTTTGTGGACTGAAACTCCCTGAAAATCTCATCATACATCCTTTAGTAGAGTTCGACGCTATCGTGGGCATGGATGGGCTGTCATAATTCAAATCCAACATCAATTGTCAAGAAAGATTGATCAGTTTTCACATCCCGAAGAATCCTCAGATTCACTACAAGTGTAAGGAGGAAGATGAATCTCTTTTAGAATCCTTATCTCATGTGTGGATATTATTTCCATGTGATAATGCATATATAGCTCAAATAATTGATACAATGGAGAGAATCATGCTTTAAGACATGCCCATCGTGACAGATTACACTGATGTATTTCCTTAAGAGTTGTCTGGTCTTCCTCCATATCGAGTGGTTGAGTTCTTAATTTATCTTATCAATGGATCTCTATCTATCTCAAAGACACCATACAGAATGGCCACCATAGAGTTGGAAGAGCTGAAGAAGAAGTTACAGGAGAATATGGAGAAGGGCTTTATACGCCCGAGTGCTTCACTATGGGGTTCCCTATCCCTCTTCATCAATAATAAGGATTGATGAGTGCACCTTTGCATTGATTAGTGTGATCTATATAAAATCATGATAAAGACCAAGTATCCCCTACCACGAATAGATGACTTGTTCGATCAGCTTCATGGGGCCAGCTATTTTTCTAAGGTGGACCTTTGGTTGGGATAACACCAATTAAAGGTGTGGAATGAAGATATTCCCCATAATGCCTTTCGAATGAGGTATGGAAACTATGTGTTCATAGTGATTCCCTTTCAGACTCATTAATGCTCAAGAAATTTGTATCGATTTAATGAATATAGTTTTTAGATATTACCTCATAAAATTTGTGGTAGTCTTTATTGATGATATTCTGATATACTCCAGGAGAAAGGAGGAACACTAGGAGCATTTGAATACTATGTTAAAGGAATTGTGATGGTAGAAGTTGTATGAAAAGTAAAATAAATTTGAGTTCTGGATGGAGGAAGTATCATTCGTAGGGCATGTTCTCTCCAGTAAAGGGATATTCGCGGACCCTTCAATGACAAAGGCAACTGAAGAGTGGCCCATGCCAACTTCTGTAACGAAGATCCGTAGATTTTTAGTACTAGTCGGGTATTATCGACGATTTGTGAAGAACTTTTCATGATTGCAAAACCCAATGAACAAGATGACATGGAAGGGAGTAATGTTTGTCTGGACATAGGAATATGATGACTGTTTCAAGGAGTTGAAAAAGAGGCATATCACTACGCCTGAACTCATACTCCCTACAAGTGGAGAACTCTTTGTGGTGTACAGTGATGCTTCAAAGAAGGTATTAGGTTTCGTACTGATGAAAAATGATAAAGTGATAGCCTATACCTTAAGTCAGCTAAAAATCCATGAGAAAAACTATCCTATGCATGATCTGGAGTTGGAGGCCATAATCTTGGCATTGAAAATCCCACGGCATTGTATCTGTGGGGAGAAGTGTGAGATATATACTGACCACAAGAGTCTCGAACATATATTCACATAGAAAGAGTTTAATATACACCATCGATGATGGATATACCTCATCAAGGACTATGACTGGTTAATCCACTACCATCATGGTAAGGCAAACAAGGTGGAAGATTCTCTATGTAGAAAGCATCATGTAGCTTTATCAATGATGGTAATTTAAAAGGATATGATCTTCTTAGATTTCTAAAGGATGGACATGGGAATCATTAAGAGAGGAACATCATCAATCCTTTTGAATATTATTTCTCAACCATCCCTCTTGGGGGAAATAAAGGGTGCTTTATAAAACGATGTGGCAATTCAGAAAAGGGTGGAAGCTTTTAAAAATTGGAAATCCTCCGATTTCAAAATTGATGGGGATGGAGTTGTAATATTTGGGTCACGATTATGTGTACCAAACGATCCGTATATAAAGAAGGAGTTATTGAATTATTCCCATATCTCAACCATCTCAATCTAACCAAGGATCCAAATGATTTATCGAAATATCCGGGAAAACTTTTGGTGGGACAACATGAAATGGGAAATTGCTGAATATACATCAAAGTTCCTGTCATGTCTTCAAGTGAAGGATGGGAGAAAAATGACTAAGGGTATGATCCAACCACTACCAATTTCAGTATGGAAGTGGGAGAACATTACCACGGACTTTTTTCACTTGAATTCTGAGGACATATAGAGGAAACACTGCTATATGGGTCATTGTGATTCATCTTACAAAGATAGCATAGTTTATCATGATTTAAGAGGACTTATCATTAGATAAACTTGCATGGATTTAAATCAAATAAGTGGTAAGGATGAATGGATTACTACTGTCTATTGAATTCGATTGTGATCCAAGATTCACCTCGATGTTTTGGAAAATTTTCCAACATGATTTAAGCACTGAAATGAACATCAGGTACGACCTATCATCATAAAAATGATGGCCAATATGAGTGGAATTTTCAGACATTGGAAGATATGATGAGAGCATGTTCTATGGAATTCATAGGTGGATGAAACCAACATATTTCACTACTTTATTTATCCTACAATAATAGTTTCTACTCGAGAATCTGAATGACACCATATGAAGCCCTTTATTGGAAAAGGTGAAGAACACCAGTGTGTTGGGATGAAGTCAGTGAGTGTAAGCAGTTGGGACCTGAAATGGTTAGAGAAATGGTGAGGAAGGTGAAAACCATTCTATATCTTATCAAGGCATCCCAAAGTCTAAAAAAGAGTTATGTAGATAACCATCTACGATACCTTGAGTTCAAATTCAGAGACATGTTATTTGTACACAAATATCCATGGAAGATGTTCATGAAGTTTGGAAAAAAGGGATGTTAAGTCCTAGGTACATAGGCCCCATCGAGATCCTTGATCGAGTCAGAGTTGTGGCTTCTCTAATAGAACTTCCACCTACCATGTCGAAAGTACATGATGACTTTCATGTATCCTTCTTAAGGAAGTACATACTGGACCCCTCACATGTACTCTCCTTAGAGGTGGTACAATTTTAAGATGATATTACCTATGAGGAGAATTCAGTGAAGATCTCAAATCATAGAGACAAAGTTCTAAGCAACCATACTAATCTTATGATCTAGTTACTATGGTGAAACTATAAGTACGAAGAGGAAACATTGGAACTGGAGGAAGCAATGAAGGAAAAGTAACAAAACCTAGTTTTGTCTTAAAATGCAAAACAAAATTTCTAGGGTGAAATTTCCTAACGGGGGAAGAATGTAACGACACAATGTTATTCAATGGAAATTAAATTCTTATAAATATGTCATAAAATCATATAAAAAAACAACATAATGAACTATTAAGTGCTAAATGACCTATAATCTTATGTTTTTCACTTCTTTATTTGGAATTTCAAAAATCTGACATACACAGTTGTAATCAGTATGTTATTTGGTGTCCGATAAGACAAATATAAATTTTAGTGAATAATATCCTACCTTAAAAATATTAACATACCCTTATTAATAATGATATACCCTAACAAATCTTAACCTTACATTTTATTGTATGAAAATAATATTCAAGTTGAAAATATGATATACCTATATTTTAGAATAAGTAAATGAATTTTTTAAAACTGGTTTTCTATTATAAATTATTATTTTAATTAAATATTAAAATAATCATATTTAGAAAATTATTTTTGAAAATATTACATCATTTTTGGATTCTACACGTTGAAAAATGGTTTGGGTGAATTTTTGGGATTTTTCTGAAATACTCGAATTTTTGATGAATTGTAAAATGCGATAATTTACGATAAATGCTCAAAAAGGGATTTATTGAGTCATTGATGATGTTATGCTGATTTAAGACCAATTGTTTTGGAATCAAATGATAAATTTAATATTATTGGTCATGGAATACTCACTATTCCTTGTCTTTTGGGGAAAAAATAAATTAAGGAATTTTATATTGAGAAATCCCTTCTCTTCTCGACTAAAAAAACCCGCATTCACTCCCTCTTCTCTTCACCCCTCTCAAGCCTTGTTACCTACCAATATTCTAGCCAAATTCCTCCCCAATCTCCTCCCCACGTCCAAAATCCTTTATCCAATTCAAAAAACCAAAACCATTCCCCTTAAGAGGTTCTTAAAGGAGGATGTTTCAATAGGTTAATTCATCTTTCCAATTCCTTATTTTCTTTAATGTTATTATCTTTTTGTTTCATTCCTCACTTCTATTTACCCAAATAGTATGATAAATCCTGTAACATACATGTACTGGAATTTTTTTATTCTAATGGGAAATTTTATTATCTTCTCTCTTTTCTCAATCATTTATTTGAGAGGAATGAAGGAACCGTCTGAGATTTGTTAATTTAGCACATACAAGGATAACAGTTTATCAATTTCTACTATCATCATTAAATCTGGTCATGAAATTTTTTTTATTGTTGAACAATATTTTATATATTTAATATATCTAATTTTTATTCTTTAATCTTTTTGTACAAATGGTATTAATTTATAAATAAAAACATGTTCTTTGTAATCAAATCGACCGATTAACAAAAACAATGTCACTACGGTTTTATATAATAGTTCATCTTCAATCTAAGTAAAAAAATTAAATTTAAAACCATGTAAACTCTTGGATGTTAACGAATAAAATATAACTTCATTTATGGACAACCACTTCCATATTTCATGATTATCCAAACTTGAATATAAGTGAACTTGCCTTTTAAAACCAAGTTAACATACTTGCCCGAACAATGAAATTGAACCTTATAACCAATAAAAAAACCATGAATGATATAAAAAGGGTTATAATAAACCAATTAAATATATAATAGTTTCCAGACATATGAGGTTTTAATCATAATTTGTTTATTCAGGTCTCTAATAACAAGCGGAGAACACCAACAGATTTAAGGTATGGGATCCTCTCAATTTCACTCTTAATCAAGATAGTTCTCTATCCTATGCCATTTTATGTCTAATAGAAAATTATGGGGTATGTTTAGGAACCTCCCCCATAAATCCCTATTTATTTATAAGTTATGATAAACCATTTCTCACTCTCATAAATCCCTCTTAGTTATACCTGATACCATGTCGATAAACCGTAATGAATTCTACCCAAACATCCTTTATTCCTTCGGGTTACTGTATCTTTCTTTTTACCAAAATGTAGTTACATTTTATTTCTATTTAAAAATTATAAATTCTGTTTATATTCTCAAATATCAGGTTCCAAGATTCATCTCTCATTTTCTTTCAGGGATATTCATTCTTTTATGGGAATCCTTCCTCGATACTTCCCAATAAGCACACTCATATTAAAGGAACTTCCCGAATTTATACCCAATTTCATGTGTATTTTATCCTATTATTTAATCCATAATTGTCTTTATTAAATAATAATTTTTATTATGAAAACCTTCTTGGTTAATTTTTTGTTTTTATATAAATCATAACCCACTTTTCTGTTTTTAAAATCTCTCTAGTATTTTCCTTATAACCACACCAATATACTTTAATGCTAATGTTTCTCAATTAAATTTCTAATATGCTATCACTTATATTTGACACCACCTACCATGTTATATTAATATTTTACCCTATTAACGTCAGTTTATGTTAAAATAAATTTCTTTCATGGACACTTTCATGATACGCAAATTGGTTATGATTTATGTCAGGTTTTTGGTACCCAATTCTTTCTGTTGTACTGTTATGTTTTTTATGGGTGATTATGTCTGATTATTTATGTGGAAAGAATATTTATGTGGTATGAGTATTTATTTTTCAAGAATATTCATGAAAATATTGATATGGGTGTGCCCATATATCCCTCCATTGCATTGGGTAAAGTTACGTCTCATGAGATGTGATGTGAAACAGGATTGGTGGATAGCCTTGACAAGTACTAAAATGTGAAACATGATTGGTGGTTAGCCTTGACCCATACTAAAGGAATTTTCTATGATTATTGCACATTTATATAATTCCATGTTTATATGATCACATGCTTATATGATATGATTTTATATGAATCAATGTTTGTACTATCACATGCTTATATGATAAGATTTTATATGTTCCATGCTTTAGATATCATTATGTCATGCCTGCTACCTCATGTGCTTAATATATATGCTTATGTTCTTCCCCTTACTGGTCTATTAAGCTCATACCTTTATTCATGTGTTCCCTAGTGTACCTTATATAGATGTAAGGGATTCAAGTAAGTTAGGATCTCATTATGGAGATTAAATAAAGAAGTTTTTTTAGCCCCATGTTTTGTGTTTTTTGTACCTAGTCTTCCAAGAAACTAGAAATGACGATCCTTGGCATTTAATCTAATGTATAATTATCCTTAAAATCATTAATGTTATATGTAAAATGATTGGGTCACTATATACCATGGGGGTATAATGACGTGACCCTATAGAAGTTGTTTGTTCTATTGGCTCCCTTGAGTATTGGTTACCTTGTGACAACTTGGAAGATCAATGAGATAACACTCAAGAGTATGAAAGTTTCACTTGAGCATGCATGTGTGGGTGTATGTGAAATCATGGTATGTTTATTCCAAATTTCAATTTGAACTTGTCTAAAGAGTTGATTGGTTTCTTTATTTGGAAAATTGGTTGGTTTGGAATACAAACTTTTTTAATTTATTATACATATATTTTGATAAAATTTTATTACCTACTACAATGAGTTGGTATGTGATTGGGGAAATCTTACTGAGTTTTATACTCACCCCCTGTTTAGGTAGTATGGTATGTGGGAAAATATTATATATCAAAACATAAGTAAGGTCTAGGTATCTCATTTCCTTATTGGTACACCATGATACCTTGGCCATGGCTTGTAGAATCGGATCTTAGAGTAGGATGGGAGTTTTTGAATTGTTTTTTTGGTGTTTTTGAGTTTCATTGGTTTTTGTTGCAACACTGTAGTCTGATATAGTTTTTTGGTTAAGGTACTTTTTTCATTGTATTACACTATTCTCATGCATGATATAGTAGTAGTTTAGTTATGGTTATCTCAGTACGGGTTTTTTCATTCAAAGTGAAAAGAATCCCCTACATTTTTTGTGAGTCCTATAGAAGTTATTTCCCACCTTTGGTTTACTGGGGAGGTTACCTAAGGCCTAGTTGCACATCCACCTTTTTCCAAGCCAATGGGTGAGGGGTGGGATGTTACACATGGTGTCAGTTTGTTCATTCAAGGAGTTGAATATCAATCTAGTTTAGTCCTTGAGTTGGATTTTTATTAAGGAGTTGGATCGTGAAAACATAAAATGTATAGCATAAAAAGACATAGCTAAACTATTTATGTTGAATTTAATGTTTTTAGTTAGTTCCATAACAATAAAGTTTTGAGAGGCTTCTATTGGTTATAACTTCTTCATCTTGCATTTAGCCAATGAGAGGATAATTACATGAATTGATATAAATGAATTAGCACCAGGGGTTAATAATTCATTTTGAATAATGATTTATTATTTTGGTGAAAATGTGTTGATTTTTTAAAATGTTTGGAAGTGGGTTGATTTTCGAAATTCATAGTGGAATTTTCAAAAATGGTTTGAATGTGGCACTTTTTTAAAATTAAAAATACTTGTTGAGATATGTTTGATGTGGTAAATTTGAAATTTCTATGGATTCTTTTTCTAGACAGTGAGACTAAATGATGTTTTATGTTTGTTACAAAAAATAGCACCCAATAGGCATCTTAGAAACTGACCCAATGAAGATACTCAGAATATGGTCACACATGAACCATAGGTGAACCAACAACTTGTTTAGGGAACTATCTAGTATTTTGAGGACATGTATAGTGGGAACATAATGGATTAACCAAAGAAAGTAGATCATTCCTTTCAGTTCCAAAATAATAATCTACCCAGCTTTTGAGGTCATTCATAAAAAAATTATTAGAATTATGGATGAATTGGATGAATATAATCTAATATTTTCTTTTAAAACCAACTATGATTAAGGAGAATTGGAACCATATATGATGGAGGATAGAGCACCCAAATAGTGGGATTTAGATGTTTATGCTAAATTAGATCAATTAATTCCATGAGATTAATTTAAATAGCTGTTGAACAATCAAATATATCCTCAACAATTCAACATTTCATGAATAATATAATTTTTTTATTGTAGTAGGAGAAACTCAAGATGAATGTGTATGTAGATAAATTGATGAATTTTGTTTACTTTTCACCAGAAGCTGTTGCAAATTTGTCCTTGATGGCACACATTTTTTAATTTGGGTTGATTCCAAATATGTTTTTAAAGGCTGCTATTATTTGTATATAGAATTTTATAAACGTGGTCAATATAGAAATAGTGGAATAAAGGGACATCAAAGGTAATACAAGTAGAGGAATCATATTGATAACATTGAAAAGTGGTGGGAACTCGAATGCTAGAGATAAGTGTTAGTGGGGAAACAATTTCCAAGGTAGTGGTATGACTCGAAATCAGACAATGAGAGTAGTGACTTTTCCTCCTATACCAAAGATTAATACTATATTTTTTAGTATTTATATTTCAATAACATGAATAAATATTGTAAGACACCGCCAAGATCATGGAAAAATTTCAAATTGATGGGGAGTATTCAAACCTATTATTATAGTGCTGCACAGTCTGGTTATAGGGAAACATCTCATTTTTTCATACATCATATGAATTGATGGGATTGGGGGGAAATAATAATTCCCACTATCAAAAAAAATTATTCTATATTTATTATAATAATAAATTTCCTCCTCGACTAGTCCAGACTCAATAGGGTAACAACGACCAATTTGGTGTGGGTAACCATTTGTTTGTAGCTGAGATGATTTTCATCGATGATCAATTTAGACCTTATATAGTGAGGGGTATTATTATTTTTTATTGAACCCTTACTAAATATTTTCTAGATAAGAGAGAACCCTATTTAATTATTTCTTATCATGCTATTGATATTTTTGGTTTTTTATCATGAGATGATGCCTTCTTGTTTGAAACATCAAACTCATCCAAGGAAAATATCATGTGAATCCATTATCTGAAAAGCCTGATCTATTACTTTCAATGGGGTTGAATTGATATCCAATTTACCTATGTCTAATATCAATGTCTATACTATAATCCTAGGTTTTGATTGGTTGGAAATGTTCAAAGCTCATGGTGATTGTTTTATCTAAAGGGCCAATTTTACATGTGATGATGGTGTAGAGAGTCACTTTAGAAGATATTAGAATGTAAATGAAAGTGTAATAAGTTTTTTGGAACCATAATCTAGAACTAATTCATAATAGTTGTTAGTTTTGACCCTTATATTATTTGACCAGATTGATAATTTTTGACAGAAAACAATTTTTGGTCTGTTTCCTGATAATTTCACCGGTTTTCCACTCAAAAGAGAAGTAGAGTTTTTGATTTATCTATTATCGGGGACCAGTCCCATATCAATTTCTTTTATTATACTGAACCAACATAATTAATTTAATTTAGGTTTATATTTAATGTCTAATAAAACAAGTTCTTTATTTGGCACAATATGTCTCCATGGGCTGCACTCATTTTTTCTGTGAAAATGTTGGAAGGAACTCTTCAGTTATGTGAGGATTATAATAATAATAAAAAAGTTGGGATAAAAATTTTGTGTCCAACTCACATATTTATGATATTTTTGATAAATTAAAAGGATCCCAATGGTTCCCTAAATCATACATTCATTTGGTTATCACAAATTACAGGTTTGGAATGAGGATATTCCAAAGGCAATGTTTAAGAGTAGATATATCAATTATGAGTGTGTGGTTATACCTTTTGGACTTATTAATTAACTTGTTTTCCACATGAAATTTCAGAATATGATATTTAAATGGAATTTATATTGGTTTTTGTTCATGTTTCTAGACGATATGTTTCTTTATTCAAGGACATGAGATGGTTAAGAGAAACACTTTGCAGTAGTGTTGAGTGCCTTGTAGGATCATCTTCTGTATTAAAAACATTCAAAGTTTGTTTTTAGATTTCAGAGGTATGTTTCATAGGCCATTTTATTTCTAAAAAATTTGTATCTTTTGATCTAGAAAATACGGAGTCTATGATCTATTTGAAAAATCCATAGAATATTTTTGAGATATGTTGTTTCCTTGGCCTATATGGTAATTACGGAAGGTTTTTTCACTAATTTTCATGACTATCTTCACAAATGATAAATTTTATGGGTATAAATGATTCATTCCAGTGAAATGATAAATGTTAAATGTCTTTTCAAGAGTGAAATTTTTTACTTACATCATCCCTGATCGAGAGATTTCTAGAATCAGGACAAGGTTACATGGTGTATTTTGAATATATTGGATTTGGGATGGGGACTATTCTCATGTAGGAAGATCATGTTCTTTTATATGGATATATTATTTATGGTTTCATTAGAATAACTACCCAACATGTGATTTTTAATTATCGAATTTAGTCCATACATTGAAGGCATGGTGTTATTACCCCTTAGGTTATAAATTTTCTGTGTTTATGGATAATAAGATCTTGAAACCCATTTTATCTCAAAGTTATTTGAATATGAGACAAATAAGATGGATAGATCACCTTAAAATGTTTTAAATCTACATGATCTATACATAGGTTAACATAAATTTGATAGTGGATGCATTAATTATAAATTCATATAGTTTTTTGGATTAAGAAATTATAGATCATGTTAGTGATTTCCAACATGCACTAAGATTGTGAAGACAGATGTAGTGTTGTGGTTTTCTTTCTAGATACTTTTTCTACTATGTTGGTTTATAGGGTTATAGACACACAAAAGTATAATATTTAATGTATTGCGATGAGGTCAAAATTCAATTACAGAGAGACCATTTTGGGGATTAATCATGATAGAGGATCAATGTTGTGGATTTGATATAATTTGATCTTACCTTTGGCATGTTTATAACAAATCATTCATGTTTACCACTATTAAATATGGTATGTTAATCATAGAATAAAAATTATTTATAAGGCATTGGAAGCACAATTTTGGTTGGTTGGCATGAGAATAATAGGGCACCAGTTCTTTATGAGTTGGTTTAAATTAGAATAGGTTAAGGTAGAGCACTAAATACCCACAGGTATACTATAATCATTATTGTAGGATCGAAATATAATATGAGATGCTCAATATACAAGAGGGGGGGTGAATTGTATACTTTAAAAATTCCTTTGGAACCTTTAAAGTTAGTTATGAATAACTAAATATTCCTTAAGAAACGAAAAGGGCTAAGTTTAACAAAGTTAAACTAAGTAAATTCACAACACCTCTAACACCGAACTGAACTTGGAAAGTGATTCCAAAAGTAGGTTCCGGAAATATGATTCCGGAAATTGAAACTTAACAAAAGTTACAATATGAGATTCTACCTTAAAGCGTATAGAATCTAAATGAATCAGAGTAAGTAAGGAAGTATAAGAAAGTTATACTTTCCTTAAGATACAAAATGCAGCGGAATAAAAGAACAAGTAGTTAAACTACAAGTAACAAGATAATAGTCTTTTAACCCAAAGAGAAGGGTATCCAACAACCTTGGATAAAGGTCCCTTGATTTATACTTTCAAGCAAGTCTGTCTTACCCACACCAGGGTAAGCCCTCGATACGAAGATCGGAGTCTCTGTCTTGCTATCCTCGCAAGCCCTCAACTTCAAGGTAGTTGGTAACCTCTTTCTTTCTCAGCAAGAAAGCCCTCGATCTTTAAGGTAGTCGGCACCTCTGTCTTTCTCAGCAAGAAAGCCCTCGATCTTTAAGGTAGTTGGCAACCTATGTCTTCCTATCCCCAGAAGCCCTCGATTGTAATCACCAACATTCAGAGTCGCACGAATCTTTGAGAGTTAATAAGAGACTCTCTCTAGAAATCACTTCAACAGCATGTATGCACAAAGTCCAAATTGTTCATCCATCTGTTGTTTGCTTTTTCAAATGAGCTCCTATTTATAGGTAAGGTCGGCTCCTTCTCCAATGGTCATATTTCCCTTAAAGTTCGGAGGGACCTGTACACGTGTCACTTAGACAACGGTTAGTTTATAACAAAATGGACGACATCGTTTTATAACAAAGTAAGTGTAACAGAATGCACGACATCGTTTTAAATTCTAACATAAAGGTTCGGAATAGAAATTTCGGAGTGAATAAATTTCAGAGTCTATAAAACAATGATATTCAGATTCGGTTTAATAGGTGAATTCGGAATGAGAATTCGGAGTAGGAATTCGGAATGAGAATTCGTCATCAGAATTCGTAATGAGAATTCATCATCAGAATTCGTAATGAGAATTCATCATCAGAATTCGTAATGAGAATTCATCATCAGAATTCGTAATGGGAATTCTTCATTGGAATTCGTAATGGGAATTCTTCATTGGAATTCGTAATGGGAATTATTCTTCAGAATTCGTAATGAGAATTCGGAATGGAATTTCTTCATTAGAATTCGTAATGAGAATTCTTCTTCAGAATTCGTATCCTGAATCTGGAATAGAACTTAGTCAGAGTTCATATCTGGAATTCGGAATGATACTTCCTTATATTTCTTGTCCAGAATCCGAATACTAAACAGAATGCTTTATATCTATGTTTTAATGATTCCGAGAAAATGAATCCAAATCTCATACTTAAGAAAAATATGAATGAAAATATGATAAGGATAATTTTTCTTATAAAAGCGATTTTCCTTAAGAAAGCAATTTTTCTTATAAAAGCAATTTTCCTTAAGAAAGCATTTTTCCTTATAAAAGTGATTTTCCTTAAAGATAATGTGTTTGTGATTTTCAAAACAAGATGGAATGGAAAAGTCATAAGGAAAACCTTATTGACTCAACAATCTCCCCCTTTTTGGAAAGCACAAACATCCTTACGAAAAAGCTATTCTAAGAAGAACGAAACACATTAAAGCTTATCTCCCTTGGTTTAAGGATATAGATGAATACGACTAACTCCCCCTTAGGCTTTGAAACTCTAAGGATCGTATTCATATTTCCGAAGTGATGTTTCTTTAAGAAAAACTCCCCCTTAAACAAACTCTTATTAGAGTTCTTTTTCCTTGGGTATTTTTCCTTTCTCCCCCTTTGATAAGCACTTATTAGAGTTCCTCTTTTTCTTAAGGATCTTTTCCTTCTCCCCCTTTGTGATTTTCAAAAAGAATTGGAGGGAATGGAAAAAAACTTAACAAAATACCTGAGACATTAGTTCAAACGAAACAACAAACACAATTCTCATTATATTTGAAATGTCAGCAACAAAAAAACAGATTACAACAAAAAAATTGGATTGGTCATTTCGGATCTTTCTCCTTCGACATGAGCCCCTTAAGAATAGTCTTGATCTTCTTGAGGTCCTTATGATCTTCTTCAGCTTGCTTTTCTAAGGCAACTATTCTTGCTGACTGAGCTTCAATTACTTCTTCCTGAGCCTTCAACTTTTCTTCCTGGGCTTTCATCTTCTCTTCCTGAGTCTTCATCCTTTCTTCAAACTCGATCCGATAATCCCTTTCATATTTCCAACTTTGATTAACGGAGTTGAGCTTTCCATTCAGATCTCTCACTTCCTGAATCCGAAAGTTCTTTTCCTTTGTCAATTTTTCTTCGAATGATGCAGTCAGCTCTTTAATCTTCTTATCCTCGGTTTCAAATGCATCCTTAACATTATCCTGAAACTCATCCAACAACCTCATCTCTTCCACAGTTTTCTTAGACCAGCTTGTCATCCTCTTGCAAGATCTTTTTTGTGCTTCGTAACCAATAAAGAAATTTTTGAACTGGGCTTCAATCTCAACACATTTATCCATAACCATGGATACGGAGTCGGTTTTCTGATTCCGCGCATGTTGAAGCATCTGGAATCTAGAGTCTATACTTGAGAAGGTTGGAATGGTTCCCACCAACTTCTTCAAAGACTGGACAACAAAATCATGCCCCAACGAAGATGACTCCGAATCTGAAATCTTGCTAGGAGAATTTTCTTCCTCAATAAGCTCCAACTTCCTCTTAGAAGAACTACCAGCTTCCTTCCTCATCTTCTTTTCTGAACTCGGGGTATCAGCAAGAATTTGTTTCCCCTTATCTTTTTCCGGAATAGAAACCTGTTCCGGAGATTTCTTCTCGCTCTCAGAGACTTGAACAATATAATCTTCCTCATCAGCAACTTCTACATTTTCCTTCTGAGCAGCATCAAGTGAAAGATGTTCTTATTCTCTCAGACAAGAAACTCCTTCTTCACCTTTCTCTTCTTCCAATTCAGGAGTAACAAGCTTTGAAGATTGAGCTTCAGATGTTCGGAGCGAGAGGTGTTCCGAAGGAGTTCCTTTGTATTCATCTACTTGTTTGAGCACATCTCCTGTCTCACCACTTCCTTCAGCAGCTTCTTCAACTTCTTCTACTTGCTCTACAACCTCAGTTGCAGCAGCCTCTTCCGGAGTAACAAGATTTCTTCCTGGAGTCTCAGGTAGAGATTCCAAAGAAAAAGTTCTCGGAACGGGAATGGTTGCTGAAACCATTTCGTTGAACTTTAACAATGCTTGCACAGCCTCGGCTTCTGACATTTTCTTCTTCAGCTTCTTCTCCTTTGCTTGCTTCTGAAGCTCATCAGCGGCCTTCTATTTTAGAGCTTTAGCCTCTGCAGGATCCAATCCGAACTGCGGATCCCCTTCTTTCCTTGTTTCTTTATCATCTCTCCACTTTGCTGCAACCTCATCAGTATAGGTTTTCTTCTTCTTAGACTTAGGAGGTGCAGAGTGGACTTCCTTAGACTTGGGTTCCTCAGCTTCGACTACCACTTCTTTCAGCTTCCTCTTCCTTACCGGCTTAGATGATTCCGGATCAGCTACTTTCGGAGTCACTTCTACTTGAGGAGGTAGATCAATAAACTTCCCTGACTCCTTGTCAAAAGCTATATTCATTCTCTTAAGAGTGGCATCACTAAGCAGCATGATCTTGCACACCCTTGGTTTGGAACTACAAGCTACCTTGAAGGACTCAAGGCACCGAACTATGAGCTTTGACAATATTGCTGGGTACATCACAATCTGAGCTCTCAGATTCCCCTTCATCAAATTCTCAATATTAAGAAGGATATGCTTCATCAAGTTGAACTTCCTTAGATTTATCAGAAAATCTAAGATATATATCTCACTTTTCTTCAGGCTATCCTTATCACCTTTTCTCAGTACAATAAGCCCTTGCACCCATAACTCCAGAATCCGGAAGTTTGTAGATAGGCTTGCAATTTTCGGAGCCTTGTCATCATCCAATCCGAGAATTTCTAAGGCCTTTTCCTTGTTGAAACTACCCAAAGAGTCTGGAAATACGTGGGAAATAAATTCAGCTTCACCTTCGTAACATAACCCTACCAAGCTTGCAGCCTTGGTGTAAGAAAGCTTATATGCCTTGCCATACGATTTGAAAGAAAATTTTTCTCTATTGTCTTCCTCGAAGAAACCAACTGACTCATAAAACTCAACAAGCAAATCAGAGTAGACTTCATCTTGGTTGCCGGTTTTTGATACCACAACATCTTCCCAGCCATTCAGCTTGATATTCTTTGAAATAATAGAATCATAATTGCTGAAGAAATTCGGATGAACTAACCTCTCTCTGTAGACTAACCACTGAGAAATAGGCTTGGTTGAAGACATTTCTTGGGAAGCTAACTCTGCAGACATTCGGATCTGAAGTCTCTGAGAAGATCGGAATCGAGAAGACTGAAGTTCGGAATGGCCTTATATCAGAGAGTCAGAGCTTCAGCACGCGAAAGCTTGAAATCGATGTGGGACTCGAAAATAGGGTCCCCTTTATATAGGCAATGGGATGACGGTTCAACTTCCTCGGTTGATCTAACGGTCTAGAATGATCTGAGATCAAATATGATGGTTGAGAGCTTGAATCCGATCTTTTTGAGGTTTTTATTAAAGTAAAGAATTAAGAAATCCAAAAACTGAAAACAAACTATAAGAAAATGCCAGCAAGTAAAATATGATTACGAAAACTTCGGTAAGAAAATCATACCTTTCGGATTAGCTTAGGAAAGTTGTTCGTAATGGAAAATATATAAAGACGACTACGAAAAACTTAATACGAAAAATTAAATACGAAAAACTCAATACGAAAAAGTAAATATGAAAAGTCAATACGAAAAACTCAATACGATAAAGTAAATACGAAAAGTCAATACGAAAAACTCAATACGAAAAAGTAAATAAAAACTTGTTATGGAAGATTTAGTACGAAAGTTCCGTTATGAAAATACCAGTACGAAAGTTTTCCATTCCGGAAATTTTCAATACAAATACTTCCGTTCCAGAAGTATTCTGTTCGAAAATATCCATTCTGGAAAATGGTAGTTCCGGAAGTTCCATTCCGGAAATTTTCGTTCCGAAAAGTTTGAAAACAAATTTTGAAAAACTTTGTTAAATAAACAATCAAATGTACTCCCCCTATGAAAAGGAGTTTATTACTGTAAGGAGATTTTTTCCAACAGAAATTTAATTGTGGAAGATTACCTTACGGTTATCATTCCTAGCTTCTGTTTAATATATTCAAATCTATCAGAAGGCAAGGATTTTGTGAAAATATCAGCAAGTTGATCTTGCGTTCTGATAAACTGAAGAATAATATCTCCTTTGAGTGTGTGATCCCTAAGAAAGTGATGCCTAATATCTATGTGTTTTTCACGAGAGTGATGTGCAGGTTTTTACTTAGGGCAATGGCACTTGTGTTATCACACAAAATTTGAGTTTTAGTAAAACTCAAGCCATAGTCTGTGAGTGTGTGTTGCATCCACAACACTTGTGCACAACAACGTCCAGCTGCTACATATTCAGCTTCAGCAGTGGAGAGTGCAACAGAATGTTGCTTCTTGCAGGACCAAGAAACTAATGAATCTCCTAAGAAATGACAAGTTCCGGATGTACTTTTCCTATCCATTCTACATCCACCAAAGTCAGCATCAGAAAATCTTTTTAGAACAAAATCATTTCCAGAAGTATAAAATAATCCTAGATCCATGGTTCCCTTAAGGTAGCGAAAAATTATTTTTACTGCCTTTAAGTGAGATTCCTTAGGATTGGATTGATATCTTGCACATAAGCATACTGAAAACATTAAGTCTAGTCGACTAGCTATTAAGTAAAGTAGACTTCCAATCATACCTCTAAAAGATGTTTGATCTACTGGTTTCCCAGCTTCATCAAGATCTAAAGAGTTTGAGGTACCAATAGGAGTACTTATACTTTTAGTGTTGTCATAACCATACTTTTTAAGAAGATCTTTAATATACTTATGTTGAGATATGTAAGTTCCTTCTGGTTTTTGAGAAATTTGAAAACCAAGGAAAAATGTTAACTCACCCATCATACTCATTTCAAACTCAGATTTCATTAGACTAGCAAAAGAGTCAGTCAAAGATTGCTGAGTTGAACCAAATATAATGTCATCAACATAAATTTGAACAATCAAAACATTTTTCTTATCTTTCTTTATAAAAAGGGTTGGATCTGCATTTCCCTTAACATAGTTATTTTGAAGCAAAAATCCAGTAAGTCTATCATACCATGCTCGTGGGGCTTGTTTAAGGCCATACAAAGCTTTGGTAAGTCTAAAAACATGATCTGGATGTTTTGTATCTTCAAAGCCAGGAGGTTGTTCAACAAAAAATTCCTCTTGAACATAACCTTTAAGAAAAGCACATTTCACATCCATTTGAAATAGTTTGAAATTAAAGAATGCTGCAAAGGCAAGTAGAATACGGATAGATTCAAGTCTAGCTACTGGAGCATAGGTTTCTTCATAGTATATTCCTTCTTGTTGATTATAGCCTTTAGCAACAAGTCTATCTTTATTTCTAACAATGACTCCATTTTCATCACATTTATTTCTGAAAACCCATTTTACTCCAATAACAGAAGTTTCCTTAGGTCTCTCAACCAAGGTCCAGACTTTATTCCTTTCGAATTCATTTAGTTCATCTTGAATTGCTTTGATCCAATCATCATCACCTAAAGCTTCATCAGTGCTTTTAGGTTCTAATTGGGAAAGAAATGCTAGATGTTCTACTTCATTTCTTAAGGAACTTCTAGTCCTTACAGGTTGATTTACATCACCAATGATACTATCACTGGGATGATTCTTAAGAAACACCTGATTTGGGTTTTGTAAAACCTGTTCATCAACATAGGGTAGAAAGTCTTCTGGGGTAAATGTTTCAGAAGTATCTTCTAGAACAATTTCCTTATCAGAAGGTTCTTCTATCAAAGGTTGATAATCAGTTTTTGAAAACACATCCGAAGATGTAAGTTGGGATGGTTTAAAAACAAAAGGGTTTGATTCATCAAATTTCACATGCACTGTTTCCTCAACAGTACAAGTATTTTTATTAAAAACTCTATAAGCCTTAGAGGTTGTGGAATAACCTAAGAAAATTCCTTCATCTGATTTTGGTGCGAATTTATGTAAGTTATCTTTAGTATTCAAAATGAATACTTTGCAGACAAAAACCTTGAAGTAGGAAAGTCTTGGTTTTCTTCCATTCCATAACTCATAAGGAGTTTTATTAAGAAAAGGTCTAATCAAAACTCGATTTATAGTATAACAAGCAGTACTTACAGCTTCAGCCCAGAAATGTCTAGCAATAGAATATTCAATCAACATGGTTCTAGTTATCTCTTGAATAATTCTATTTCTTCTTTCAACTACACCATTCTGTTGAGGAGTTCTAGGTGCTGAAAAATTGTGAGTAATACCTTTCTTACTACAAAAAGTTTCAAAATCTGAATTTTGAAATTCTCCTCCATGATCACTATGAATAGTTTTCAATGGAAGGTTTTTCTCATTTTTAACTTGGGCTCTAAAACTTTTGAAATATGAAAAAGCTTCAGATTTCCTTGCTAGAAAATAGACCCAAGTAAATCTAGTGTAATCATCAACTAGAACAAACACATAGTATTCGCCTCCAATGCTTCCAGTTTGTGTTGGATCAAAAAGATCCATGTGCACCATCTATAATGAATTAGTTGTTGAGACTTCACCGATTGAATTAAAACTAGATTTATGTTGCTTGCCATATTGACAAGGATCACAAACTTTAGAAGAATCAAATCTAAGCTCCGGTAGATCCTTAACAAGTTTCTTCTTAGAGAGTTTACATAGGTTCCTAAGATTACAGTGTCCTAATCTTCTATGCCATAACCAAGAATGATCTTCCATTGCACTTAGGCAAGGTAAATCTTGGCTTCTTAGGTCTTCTAGGTTTAAGGTGTAAACATTCTCTTGCCTGTTGGCTGAGAGAATAAATTCTTCCTTGGAATTGTGAACTAAGCATTTATCATTCCTAAAATTCACAAGGTAACCTTCATCACATAACTGACTTATGCTAATGAGGTTGTGCTTAAGACCTTTAACAAAAAGAACATTTGAAATCAAAGTTTTACCTAAAAGAACAATATTTCCAATACCAACAATCTCTCCCTTAGCATTGTCTCCGAAAGTTACCTTTCCTCCTTTCGTTTTGATAATCTTTTCAAAAAATCTTTTGTTACCAGTCATGTGCCGGGAACATCCACTATCCATGTACCATGTATTGTTGCTGGAACTTTCTTTATTTTCCAGAAATTAAGAACAAAGTTAGACTTTCGGAATCCAAACTTGTTTGGATCCGAGATTTCCAGACAATAAAATTTTAGGTACCCACATTTTCTTAGAAAAATAAGCTTTATGAAAGCCTAAGGATTGGGTTTTATTTAAGGAACAATTTCTTGTCCAGTGACCACCACATTGACACTTAGTACAAAATGGGGCACTTTGAGGAACAAAATAATTGTTGCTGAAAACAGGTTTTGCATGGGTATAACCAAATATGGATTTATTTCTTAAAGGTCGTATTTGAGAATACATCTTATCAAAATTTTCTTTACCATGGGTAAAGTTTGATAAACACTTCTTTAAGGAAAAAATTTCGGACTTGAGTTTTACAACCAAGTTTTTATCCTCAAAATCATTAGTTTTTGAACTAGAGTTAGGCTCGGAAACATTTTTCTTAGAAATTACTTTTTCTAATTCTTTAGAAAGTTTATTCTTCTCAGAACTTACTTCCTCAAGATTTTTTGAAATATTTTCAAAATCAGCATTTTTCTTATCAAGATCTTTAGAAAGATCTGATATCTCTTTAGTAAGAATAGAATTCCTAAAGTTTTCCTTATCAAGTTTCTTGTTGAGTTTGGAATTCTCAATCTCAAGAAGTTCAGCAAACCTAGAGACTTCTTCATAAGTAGGTAAAGTATTTTCCTCATCAGAAGATGATTCTTCATCAGAAGAGTTATAATACTTACTATCATTAGGATTTAAAGAAACATTGGTCAAAGATTCAGCATTTCGTACCTTAGCCATAAGACAATGATTATCAATAGGTAGTCTGGCTATAAGACCAAGATTCTTCTGTCCTGAAGATTCATATTCAGAAGATTCATCTGAAGAGTCACCACCACTGGCACTCCAGGTGTCATTAGCTTTCAGAACTTTCTTAGCTTTGGCTTTGTAATACTTCTTCCTGTTTCTTTCTGAATGTTTTTCCTTTCTTTCTTTCTTTTTGAGCATAGGGCAATCTGGTCTAATATGTCCAGCTCTTTTACATTCATAACAAGTAACTTCTCCATCTTTCTTATCTTTCCTATCCTTCTTCTTATAATTAGATTGAAAGTTTCTCTGTCCAGCTATCTTGTTCATCCTTCGAGCAAGATTCGCTAATTCATTTTCTGAAACTTCACTTTCACTATATTCGGATTGGAAAATAACTTTCTTCGATTTGGATCTGGTTACTCTCTCAGGAGTCTTAGCTTTCATCTGATTCGAAGTTGTAGTAAAAGCAACAGTACCATTTCCATTCTTCTTCTTAATGTTGTCAACATCCCTCTTCATTCTTGTTTCATGTTGAAGAAGAGTTCCAAATAATTCATCAAGAGTAATTTGAGTAACTTTCCTGTTCTCATCTATAGCTGTTCTCTTGGATTCCTACTCATTGGGCATAATGTCAATTATCTTGTCCACAAGAGCTTCATCATCTAAACCTTTCTCTCCCATAGACTGTAGACTGTTGACAATGGTCATAAATCTTTGTTGAACTTTACAGATAGGTTCTCCATAAGGAAAATTGAAGCCATGATATTCAGCTCTAAGCATAGCTCTTCTAGTCTCGATCACCTTAGATGTCCCAAAGTGTGTAACCTCTAACTTCTTCCATATATAGTTAGCTTCTTCACAAGAAGAAATTTGGCTATATATATTCCTGGTCATTGAACATAATAAAGTGTTGCGTACCTTATAGTTGAGTTGATATTCTTGCTTCTCCTGGTTAGTAAAGGTTCTGACTTCCTTGTCAGGAATTTTATAATCACCAGTAAGCATGACAAAGTTGTCTACTCCAGTATTGATAACAAAAGTCTTCATACGATCTCTCCAGTACTCATAATCATTACCATCGAAGATTGGTGGCCTTGTAGGATTCAGATTGTCAATCGAACCAACATTAATTCCTTCCATACTAAAAATAACTTTGCACACAAACTAGTTAGTAGCAAAAGTTCGTAATCAAAAAGTTCGGAATGAGAAAAGTTCGGAATGGATATATCGGAATGACAAAGTTCGGAATAGAAAAGTGAGCAAGAAAAACTTGTATGTGAGTACAAGTATTTCAGTAACCTAGGCTCTGATACCAAATGTAAGAATGGTATAGAGTAAGAGGTTTCCAACCTCTGATACCAATTGTAGGATCGAAATATAATATGAGATGCTCAATATACAAGAGGGGGGGTGAATTGTATACTTTAAAAATTCCTTTGGAACCTTTAAAGTTAGTTATGAATAACTAAATTTTCCTTAAGAAAAGAAAAGGGCTAAGTTTAACAAAGTTAAACTAGGTAAATTCACAACACCTCTAACACCGAACTGAACTTGGAAAGTGATTCCAAAAGTAGGTTCCGGAAATATGATTCCAGAAATTGAAACTTAACAAAAGTTACAATATGAGATTCTACCTTAAAGCGTATAGAATCTAAATGAATCAGAGTAAGTAAGGAAGTATAAGAAAGTTATACTTTCCTTAAGATACAAAATGCAGCGGAATAAAAGAACAAGTAGTTAAACTAAAAGTAACAAGATAATAGTCTTTTAACCCAAAGAGAAGGGTATCCAACAACCTTGGATAAAGGTCCCTTGATTTACACTTTCAAGCAAGTCTGTCTTACCCACACCAGGGTAAGCCCTCGATACGAAGATCGGAGTCTCTGTCTTGCTATCCCCGCAAGCCCTCAACTTCAAGGTAGTTGGTAACCTCTGTCTTTCTCAGCAAGAAAGCCCTTGATCTTTAAGGTAGTTGGCACCTCTGTCTTTCTCAGCAAGAAAGCCCTCGATCTTTAAGGTAGTCGGAAACCTCTGTCTTCCTATACCCAGAATCCCTCGAATGTAATCACCAACATTCAGAGTCGCACGAAGCTTTGAGAGTTAATAAGAGACTCTCTCTCTAGAAATCACTTCAACAGCATGTATGCACAAAGTCCAAATTGTTCATCCATCCGTTGTTAGCTTTTTCAAATGAGCTCCTATTTATAGGTAAGGCCGGCTCCTTCTCCAACGGTCATATTTCCCTTAAAGTTCGGAGGGACCTGTACACGTGTCACTTAGACAACGGTTAGTTTATAACAAAATGGACGACATCGTTTTATAACAAAGTAAGTGTAACAGAATGCACGACATCGTTTTAAATTCTAACATAAAGGTTCGGAATAGAAATTTCGGAGTGAAAGTTCGGAGTGAATAAATTTCAGAGTGTATAAAACAATGATATTCAGATTCTGTTTAATAGGTGAATTCGGAATGAGAATTCGGAGTAGGAATTCGGAATGAGAATTCGTCATCAGAATTCGTAATGAGAATTCATCATCAGAATTCGTAATGAGAATTCATCATCAGAATTCGTAATGAGAATTCATCATCAGAATTCGTAATGGGAATTCTTCATTGGAATTCGTAATGGGAATTCTTCATTGGAATTCTTAATGGGAATTCTTCTTCAGAATTCGTAATGAGAATTCGGAATGGAATTTCTTCATTAGAATTCGTAATGAGAATTCTTCTTCAGAATTCGTATCCTGAATCTGGAATAGAACTTAGTCAGAGTTCATATCTGGAATTCGGAATGATACTTCCTTATATTTCTTGTCCAGAATCCGAATACTAAACAGAATGCTTTATATCTAAGTTTTAATGATTCTGAGAAAATGAATCCGAATATCATACTTAAGAAAAATATGAATGAAAATATGATAAGGATAATTTTTCTTATAAAAGCGATTTTCCTTAAGAAAGCAATTTTTCTTATAAAAGCAATTTTCCTTAAGAAAGCATTTTTCCTTATAAAAGAGATTTTCCTTAAAGATAAGGTGTTTGTGATTTTCAAAACAAGATGGAATGGAAAAGTCATAAGGAAAACCTTATTGACTCAACAATCTCTCCCTTTTTGGAAAGCACAAACATCCTTACGAAAAAGCTATTCTAAGAAGAACGAAAAACATTAAAGCTTATCTCCCTTGGTTTAAGGATATAGATGAATACGACTAACTCCCCCTTAGGCTTTGAAACTCTAAGGATCGTATTCATATTTCCGGAGTGATGTTTCTTTAAGAAAAACTCCCCCTTAAACAAACTCTTATTAGAGTTCTTTTTCCTTGGGTATTTTTCCTTTCTCCCCCTTTGATAAGCACTTATTAGAGTTCCTCTTTTTCTTAAGGATCTTTTCCTTCTCCCCCTTTGTGATTTTCAAAAAGAATTGGAGGGAATGGAAAAAAATACTTAACAAAATACCTGAGACATTAGTACAAACGAAACAACAAACACAATTCTCATTATATTTGAAATGTCAGCAACAAAAAAACAGATTACAACAAAAAAATTGGATTGGTCATTTCGGATCTTTCTCCTTCGACATGAGCCCCTTAAGAATAGTCTTGATCTTCTTGAGGTCCTTATGATCTTCTTCAGCTTGCTTTTCTAAGGCAACTATTCTTGCTGACTGAGCTTCAATTACTTCTTCCTGAGCCTTCAACTTTTCTTCCTGGGCTTTCATCTTCTCTTCCTGAGTCTTCATCCTTTCTTCAAACTCGATCCGATAATCCCTTTCATATTTCCAACTTTGATTAACGGAGTTGAGCTTTCCATTCAGATCTCTCACTTCCTGAATCCGAACGTTCTTTTCCTTTGTCAATTTTTCTTCGAATGATGCAGTCAGCTCTTTAATCTTCTTATCCTCGGTTTCAAATGCATCCTTAACATTATCCTGAAACTCATCCAGCAACCTCATCTCTTCCACATTTTTCTTAGACCAGCTTGTCATCCTCTTGCAAGATCTTTTATGTGCTTCGTAACCAATAAAGAAATTTTTGAACTGGGCTTCAATATCAACACATTTATCCATAACCATGGATATGGAGTCGGTTTTCTGATTCAGCGCATGTTGAAGCATCTGGCATCTAGAGTCTATACTTGAGAAGGTTGGAATGGTTCCCACCAACTTCTTAAAAGACTGGACAACAAAATCATGCCCCAACGAAGATGACTCCGAATCTGAAATCTTGATAGGAGAATTTTCTTCCTCAATAAGCTCCAACTTCCTCTTATAAGAACTACCAGCTTCCTTCCTCATCTTCTTTTCTGAACTCGGGGTATCAGTAAGAATTTGTTTCCCCTTATCTTTTTCTGGAATAGAAACCTGTTCCGGAGATTTCTTCTCGCTATCAGAGACTTGAACAATATAATCTTCCTCATCAGGAACTTCTACATTTTCCTTCTGAGCAGCATCAAGTGAAATATGTTCTTATTCTCTCAGAAAAGAAACTTCTTATTAACCTTTCTCTTCTTCCAATTCAGGAGTAACAAGCTTTGAAGATTGAGCTTCAGATGTTCGGAGCAAGAGGTGTTCCGAAGGAGTTCCTTTGTATTCATCTACTTGTTTGAGCACATCTCCTGTCTCACCACTTCCTTCAGCAGCTTCTTCAACTTCTTCTACTTGCTCTACTTCCTCAGTAGCAACAGCCTCTTCCGGAGTAACAAGATTGCTTCCTGGAGTCTCAGGTAGAAATTCCAGAGAAAAAGTTCTCAGAACGGGAATGGTTGCTGAAACCATTTCGTTGAACTTTAACAATGCTTGCACAGCCTCGGCTTCTGAAATTTTCTTCTTCAGCTTCTTCTCCTTTGCTTGCTTCTCAAGCTCATCAGCGGCCTTCTCTTTTAGAGCTTTAGCCTCTGCAGGATCCAATCCGAACTGCGGATCCCCTTCTTTCCTTGTTTCTTTATCAGCTCTCCACTTTGCTGCAACCTCATCAGTATAGGTTTTCTTCTTCTTAGACTTAGGAGGTGCAGAGTGGACTTCCTTAGACTTGGGTTCCTCAGCTTCGACTACCACTTCTTTCAGCTTCCTCTTCCTTACCGGCTTAGATGATTCTGGATCAGCTACTTTAGGAGTCACTTCTACTTGAGGAGGTAGATCAATAAACTTCCCTGACTCCTTGTCAAAAGCTATATTCATTCTCTTAAGAGTGGCATCACTAAGTAGCATGATCTTGCACACCCTTGGTTTGGAACTACAAGCTACCTTGAAGGACTCAAGGCACCGAACTATGAGCTTTGACAATATTGCTGGGTACATCACAATCTGAGCTCTCAGATTCCCCTTCTTCAAATTCTCAATATTAAGAAGGATATGCTTCATCAAGTTGAACTTCCTTAGATTTATCAGAAAATCTAAGATATATATCTCACTTTTCATCAGGCTATCCTTATCTTCTTTTCTCGGTACAATAAGCCCTTGCACCCATAACTCCAGAATCCGGAAGTTTGTAGATAGGCTTGCAATTTTCGGAGCCTTGTCATCATCCAATCCGAGAATTTCTAAGGCCTTTTCCTTGTTGAAACTACCCAAAGAGTCTGGAAATATGTGGGAAATAAATTCAGCTTCACCTTCGTAACTTAACCCTACCAATCTTGCAGCCTTGGTGTAAGAAAGCTTATATGTCTTGCCATACGATTTGAAAGAAAATTTTTCTCTATTGTCTTCCTCGAAGAAAGCAACCGACTCATAAAACTCAACAAGCAAATCAGAGTAGACTTCATCTTGGTTGCCGGTTTTTGATACAGAAACATCTTCCCAGCCATTCAGCTTGATATTCTTTGAAATAATAGAATCATAATTGCTGAAGAAATTCGGATGAACTAACCTCTCTCTGTAGACTAACCACTGAGAAATAGGCTTGGTTGAAGACATTTCTTGAGAATCTAACTCTGCAGACATTCGGATCTGAAGTCTCTGAGAAGCTCGGAATCGAGAAGACTGAAGTTCAGAATGGCCTTAAATCAGAGAGTCAGAGCTTCAGCACGCGAAAGCTTGAAATCGATGTGGGACTCGAAAATAGGGTCCCCTTTATATAGGCAATGGGATGACGGTTCAACTTCCTCGGTTGATCTAACGATCTAGAATGATCTGAGATCAAATCTGACGGTTGAGAGCTTGAATCCGATCTTTTTGAGGTTTTTATTAAAGTAAAGAATTAAGAAATCCAAAAACCGAAAACAAACTATAAGAAAATGCCAGCAAGTAAAATATGATTACGAAAACATCGGTAAGAAAATCATACCTTTCGGATCAGCTTAGGAAAGTTGTTCGCAATGGATAATATATAAACACGACTACGAAAAACTTAATACGAAAAATTAAATACGAAAAACTCAATAAGAAAAAGTAAATATGAAAAGTCAATACGAAAAACTCAATACGATAAAGTAAATACGAAAAGTCAATACGAAAAACTCAATACGAAAAAGTAAATAAAAACTTGTTATGGAAGATTTAGTACGAAAGTTCCGTTATGAAAATACCAGTACGAAAGTTTTCCATTCCGGAAATTTTCAATACAAATACTTCCGTTCCAGAAGTATTCTGTTCGAAAATATCCATTCTGGAAAATGGTAGTTCCGGAAGTTCCATTCCGGAAATTTTCGTTCCGAAAAGTTTGAAAACAAATTTTGAAAAACTTTGTTAAATAAACAATCAAATGTACTCCCCCTATGAAAAGGAGTTTATTACTGTAAGGAGATTTTTTCCAACAGAAAGTTAATTGTGGAAGAGTACCTTACGGTTATCATTCCAAGCTTCTGTTTAATATATTCAAATCTATCAGAAGGCAAGGATTTTGTGAAAATATCATCAAGTTGATCTTGCGTTCCGATAAACTGAAGAATAATATCTCCTTTGAGTGTGTGATCCCTAAGAAAGTGATGCCTAATATCTATGTGTTTTGCACGAGAGTGATGTGCAGGGTTTTTACTTAGGGAAATGGAACTTGTGTTATCACACAAAATTTGAGTTTTAGTAAAACTCAAGCCATAGTCTGTGAGTGTGTGTTGCATCCACAACACTTGTGCACAACAACTTCCAGCTGCTACATATTCAGCTTTAGCAGTGGAGAGTGAAACAAAATGTTGCTTCTTGCAGGACCAAGAAACTAAGGAATCTCCTAAGAAATGACAAGTTCCGGATGTACTTTTCCTATCCATTCTACATCCACCAAAGTCAGCATCAAAAAAGCTTTTTAGAACAAAATCATTTCCAGAAGTATAAAATAATCCTAGATCCATGGTTCCCTTAAGGTAGCGAAAAATTCTTTTTACTGCCTTTAAGTGAGATTCCATAGGATTGGATTGATATCTTGCACATAAGCATACTGAAAACATTAAGTCTGGTCGACTAGCTGTTAAGTAAAGTAGACTTCCAATCATACCTCTAAAAGATGTTTGATCTACTAGTTTCCCAGCTTCATCAAGATCTAAAGAGTTTGAGGTACCAATAGGAGTACTTATACTTTTAGTGTTGTCATAACCATACTTTTTAAGAAGATCTTTAATATACTTATGTTGAGATATGTAAGTTCCTTCTGGTTTTTGAGAAATTTGAAAACCAAGGAAAAATGTTAACTCACCCATCATACTCATTTCAAACTCAGATTTCATTAGACTAGCAAAAGAGTCAGTCAAAGATTGCTGAGTTGAACCAAATATAATGTGATCAACATAAATTTGAACAATCAAAACATTTTTCTTATCTTTCTTCATAAAAAGGGTTGGATCTGCATTTCCCTTAACATAGTTATTTTGAAGCAAAAATCCAGTAAGTCTATCATACCATGCTCGTGGGGCTTGTTTAAGGCCATACAAAGCTTTGGTAAGTCTAAAAACATGATCTGGATGTTTTGTATCTTCAAAGCCAGGAGGCTGTTCAACAAAAACTTCCTCTTGAACATAACCGTTAAGAAAAGCACATTTCACATCCATTTGAAATAGTTTTAAATTAAAGAATGCTGCAAAGGCAAGTAGAATAAGGATAGATTCAAGTCTAGCTACTGGAGCATAGGTTTCTTCATAGTCTATTCCTTCTTGTTGATTATAGCCTTTAGCAACAAGTCTAGCTTTATTTCTAACAATGACTCCATTTTCATCACATTTATTTCTGAAAACCCTTTTTACTCCAATAACAGAAGTTTCCTTAGGTCTCTCAACCAAGGTCCAGACTTTATTCCTTTCGAATTCATTTAGTTCATCTTGCATTGCTTTGATCCAATCATCATCACCTAAAGCTTCATCAGTGCTTTTAGGTTCTAATTGGGAAAGAAATGCTAGATGTTCTACTTCATTTCTTAAGGAACTTCTAGTCCTTACAGGTTGATTTACATCACCAATGATACTATCACTGGGATGATTCTTAAGAAACACCTGATTTGGGTTTTGTAAAACCTATTCATCAACATAGGGTAGAAAGTCTTCTGGGGTAAATGTTTCAGAAGTATCTTCTAGAAAAATTTCCTTATCAGAAGGTTCTTCTATCAAAGGTTGATAATCAGTTTTTGAAAACACATCCGAAGATTTAAGTTGGGATGGTTTAAAAACAAAAGGGTTTGATTCATCAAATTTCACATGCACTGTTTCCTCAACAGTACAAGTATTTTTTATTAAAAACTCTATAAGCCTTAGAGGTTGTGGAATAACCTAAGAAAATTCCTTCATCTGATTTTGGTGCGAATTTATGTAAGTTATCTTTAGTATTCAAAATGAATACTTTGCAGCCAAAAACCTTGAAGTAGGAAAGTCTTGGTTTTCTTCCACTCCATAACTCATAAGGAGTTTTATTAAGAAAAGGTCTAATCAAAACTCGATTTATAGTATAACAAGCAGTACTTACAGCTTCAGCCCAGAAATGTCTAGCAATAGAATATTCACTCAACATGGTTCTAGTTATCTCTTGAAGAATTCTATTTCTTCTTTCAACTACACCATTCTGTTGAGGAGTTTTAGGTGCTGAAAAATTGTGAGTAATACCTTTCTTACTACAAAAAGTTTCAAAATCTGAATTTTGAAATTCTCCTCCATGATCACTATGAATAGTTTTCAATGGAAGGTTTTTCTCATTTTTAACTTGGGCTCTAAAACTTTTGAAATAAGAAAAAGCTTCAGATTTCCTTGCTAGAAAATAGACCCAAGTAAATCTAGTGTAATCATCAACTAGAACAAACACATAGTATTTGCCTCCAATGCATCCAGTTTGTGTTGGACCAAAAAGATCCATGTGCACCAACTGTAATGCATCAGTTGTTGAGACTTCACCGATTGACTTAAAACTATATTTATGTTGCTTGCCATATTGACAAGGATCACAAACTTTAGAATAATCAAATCTAAGCTCCGGTAGATCCTTAACAAGTTTCTTCTTAGAGAGTTTACATAGGTTCCTAAGATTACAGTGTCCTAATCTTCTATGCCATAACCAAGAATGATCTTCCATTGCACTTAGGCAAGGTAAATCTTGGCTTCTTAGGTCTTCTAGGTTTAAGGTGTAAACATTCTCTTGCCTGTTGGCTGAGAGAATAAATTCTTCCTTGGAATTGTGAACTAAGCATTTATCATTCCTAAAATTCACAAGGTAACCTTCATCACATAACTGACTTATGCTAATGAGGTTGTGCTTAAGACCTTTAACAAAAAGAACATTTGAAATCAAAGTTTTACCTAAAAGAACAATATTTCCAATACCAACAATCTCTCCCTTAGCATTGTCTCCGAAAGTTACCTTTCCTCCTTTCGTTTTGATAATCCTTTCAAAAAAGCTTTTGTTACCAGTCATGTGCCGGGAACATCCACTATCCATGTACCATGTATTGTTGCTGGAACTTTCTTTATTTTCATGAAATTAAGAACAAAGTTAGACTTTCGGAATCCAAACTTGTTTGGATCCGAGATTTCCAGACAATAAAATTTTAGGTACCCACATTTTCTTAGAAAAATAAGCTTTATGAAAGCCTAAGGATTGGGTTTTATTTAAGGAACAATTTCTTGTCCAGTGACCACCACATTGACACTTAGTACAAAATGGGGCACTTTGAGGAACAAAATAATTGTTGCTAAAAACAGGTTTTGCATGGGTATAACCAAATCCGGATTTATTTCTTAAAGGTCGTATTTGAGAATACATCTTATCAAAATTTTCTTTACCATGTGTAAAGTTTGATAAACACTTATTTAAGGAAAAAATTTCGGACTTGAGTTTTACAACCAAGTTTTTATCCTCAAAATCATTAGTTTTTGAACTAGAGTTAGGCTCAGAAACATTTTTCTTAGAAATTACTTTTTCTAATTCTTTAGAAAGTTTATTCTTCTCAGAACTTACTTCCTCAAGATTTTTTGAAATATTTTCAAAATCAGCATTTTTCTTATCAAGATCTTTAGAAAGATCTGATATCTCTTTAGTAAGAATAGAATTCCTAGAGTTTGCCTTATCAAGTTTCTTGTTGAGTTTGGAATTCTCAATCTCAAGAAGTTCAGAAAACCTAGAGACTTCTTCATAAGTAGGTAAAGTATTTTCCTCATCAGAAGATGATTCTTCATCAGAAGAGTTATAATACTTACTATCATTATGATTTAAAGAAACATTGGTCAAAGATTCAGCATTTCGTACCTTAGCCATAAGACAATGATTATCAATAGGTAGTCTGGCTATAAGACCAAGATTCTTCTGTCCTGAAGATTCATATTCAGAAGATTCATCTGAAGAGTCACCACCACTGGCACTCCAGGTGTCATTAGCTTTCAGAACTTTCTTAGCTTTGGCTTTGTAATACTTCTTCCTGTTTCTTTCTGAATGTCTTTCCTTTCTTTCTTTCTTTTTGAGCATAGGGCAATCTGGTCTAATATGTCCAGCTCTTTTACATTCATAACAAGTAACTTCTCTATCTTTCTTATCTTTCCTATCCTTCTTCTTATACTTAGATTGAAAGTTTCTCTGTCCAGCTATCTTGTTCATCCTTCGAGCAAGATTGGCTAATTCATTTTCTGAAACTTCACTTTCACTAGATTCGGATTGGAAAATAACTTTCTTTGATTTGGATCTGGTTACTCTCTCAGGAGTCTTAGCTTTCATCTGATTCGAAGTTGTAGTAAAAGCAACAGTACCATTTCCATTCTTCTTCTTAATGTTGTCAGCATCCCTCTTCATTCTTGTTTCATGTTGAAGAAGAGTTCCAAATAATTCATCAAGAGTAATTTGAGTAACTTTCCTGTTCTCATCTATAGCTGTTCTCTTGGATTCCCACTCATTGGGCATAATGTCAATTATCTTGTCCACAAGAGCTTCATCATCTAAACCTTTCTCTCCCATAGACTGTAGACTGTTGACAATGGTCATAAATCTTTGTTGAACTTTACAGATAGGTTCTCCATAAGGAAAATTGAAGCCATGATATTCAGCTCTAAGCATAGCTCTTCTAGTCTCGATCACCTTAGATGTCCCAAAGTGTGTAACCTCTAACTTCTTCCATATACAGTTAGCTGCTTCACAAGAAGAAATTTGGATATATATATTCCTGGTCATTGAACATAATAAAGTGTTGCGTACCTTATAGTTGAGTTGATATTCTTGCTTCTCCTGGTTAGTAAAGGTTCTGACTTCCTTGTCAGGAATTTTATAATC
Source organism: Viscum album (assembly GCA_963277665.1). NCBI lineage: Eukaryota > Viridiplantae > Streptophyta > Magnoliopsida > Santalales > Viscaceae > Viscum > Viscum album. Next base: position 45,524,841 of record OY728143.1, on the reverse strand, counting down.
ACCAGTAAGCATGACAAAGTTGTCTACTCCAGTATTGATAACAAAAGTCTTCATACGATCTCTCCAATACTCATAATCATTACCATCGAAGATTGGTGGCCTTGTAGGATTCAGATTGTCAATCGAACCAACATTAATTCCTTCCATACTAAAAATAACTTTGCACACAAACTAGTTAGTAGCGAAAGTTCGTAATCAAAAAGTTCGGAATGAGAAAAGTTCGGAATGGATATATCGGAATGACAAAGTTCGGAATAGAAAAGTGAGCAAGAAAAACTTGTATGTGAGTACAAGTATTTCAGTAACCTAGGCTCTGATACCAAATGTAAGAATGGTATAGAGTAAGAGGTTTCCAACCTCTGATACCAATTGTAGGATCGAAATATAATATGAGATGCTCAATATACAAGAGGGGGGGGGGGTGAATTGTATACTTTAAAAATTCCTTTGGAACCTTTAAAGTTAGTTATGAATAACTAAAGTATCCTTAATAAAAGAAAAGGGCTAAGTTTATCAAAGTTAAACTAAGTAAATTCACAACACCTCTAACACCGAACTGAACTTGGAAAGTGATTCCAAAAGTAGGTTCCGGAAATATGATTCCGGAAATTGAAACTTAACAAAAGTTACAATATGAGATTCTACCTTAAAGCGTATAGAATCTAAATGAATCATAGTAAGTAAGGAAGTATAAGAAAGTTATACTTTCCTTAAGATACAAAATGCAGCGGAATAAAAGAACAAGTAGTTAAACTACAAGTAACAAGATAAGAGTCTTTTAACCCAAAGAGAAGGGTATCCAATAACCTTGGATAAAGGTCCCTTGATTTATACTTTCAAGCAAGTCTGTCTTACCCACACCAGGGTAATCCCTCGATACGAAGATCGGAGTCTCTGTCTTGCTATCCCCGCAAGCCCTCAACTTCAAGGTAGTTGGTAACCTCTGTCTTTCTCAGCAAGAAATCCCTTGATCTTTAAGGTAGTCGGCACCTCTGTCTTTCTCAGCAAGAAATCCCTCGATCTTTAAGGTAGTCGGAGACCTCTGTCTTCCTATCCCCAGAAGCCCTCGAATGTAATCACCAACATTCGGAGTCGCACGAAGCTTTGAGAGTTAATAAGAGACTCTCTCTCTAGAAATCACTTCAACATCATGTATGCACAAAGTCCAAATTGTTCATCCATCCGTTGTTAGCTTTTTCAAATGAGCTCCTATTTATAGGTAAGGTCGGCTCCTTCTCCAACGGTCATATTTCCCTTAAAGTTCGGAGGGACCTGTACACGTGTCACTTAGACAACGGTTAGTTTATAACAAAATGGACGACATCGTTTTATAACAAAGTAAGTGTAACAGAATGCACGACATCGTTTTAAATTCTAACATAAAGGTTTGGAATAGAAATTTCGGAGTGAAAGTTCGGAGTGAATAAATTTCAGAGTGTATAAAATAATGATATTGAGATTCTATTTAATAGGTGAATTCAGAATGAGAATTCGGAGTAGGAATTCAGAATGAGAATTCGTCATCAGAATTCGTAATGAGAATTCATCATCAGAATTCGTAATGAGAATTCATCATCAGAATTCGTAATGAGAATTCATTATCAGAATTTGTAATGGGAATTCTTCATTGGAATTCGTAATGGGAATTCTTCATTGGAATTCGTAATGGGAATTCTTCTTCAGAATTCGTAATGAGAATTCGGAATTGAATTTCTTTATTAAAATTCGTAATGAGAATTCTTCTTCAGAATTCGTATCCTGAATCTGGAATAGAACTTAGTCAGAGTTCATATCTGGAATTCGGAATGATACTTCCTTATATTTCTTGTCCAGAATCCGAATACTAAACAGAATGCTTTATATCTAAGTTTTAATGATTCTGAGAAAATGAATCAGAATCTCATACTTAAGAAAAATATGAATGAAAATATGATAAGGATAATTTTTCTTATAAAAGCGATTTTCCTTAAGAAAGCAATTTTTCTTATAAAACCAATTTTCCTTAAGAAAGAATTTTTCCTTATAAAAGCGATTTTCCTTAAAGATATGGTGTTTGTGATTTTCAAAACAAGATGGAATGGAAAAGTCATAAGGAAAACCTTATTGACTCAAAAATTATCAATTACGATGTGAAGATGAGATAAAATATTAATTTATTTTGTATCATGTCTACCAAGGATGGTTCAGAAGCATGATGCTATATGGATGATAGCGTATCGGTTAACAGAGTATGTTTATTTCTTCCCGATTCTTAAATATCATAAAATAGATGACCTGTCCAATAACTCTATTCGAGAAGTGGTAAAGAGGCATGATATTGTAATCTCAATAGTATTGGACTAATTTCCCAGGTTTATGTCTCATTTAGGGAAATAATTATAGATATACCATTAGAATCATTTGACTATGAGCATGGTATATCATAGTCATATAAATAGATAACTAGAAAGGATGATAAAAATATTGGAAGACATGATTGGAGATTTATTAATGGATTTTGGTGGACCATGGTAGGAAAACATAGTATTAGTTGATTGCTCATATTTCACAATTTATCAAGCCTCAATACATATGGATCCTTTTGACGAATTTAATGGGTTTTGTTTTCATTCCCTACTTTGTTGGATGGAAACATGTGAGAACTCACTGGATAGAAAAACCCTCATACAGGAGGCAAAATAGGAAGTTTATTTGATTAGGAATTGAATGGAGACATCTTAGAGTAATCACAAATCAGGTGAAAATCATTGTTCATAGTTGTAGTTATTAGAGGAAACTGATCAATTGTTCTTGAAAATCTTTCCAAGGCTTGGGAATTTTCATTTTGGGAAGAAAGTAAATTTATAATCTTGACACATAGTCTCTTATAGGATACTTACATAGGTTGCTGAGGTGGCCTATTGGTTTTATTTTACACCAAGAAATAGTTCAGTGAATAATGTATTTCATGTGTCACAATTTAAAAATAATCAACCTAATCATGACATTGCGATTCAATGGGATAATGTTGAACTAGATTTGGATGCTATATTGGTTTATGTTCTAGTAAAAGTTTTTAGTAGTAAAAATAAATAATTTCATGGGAACATCATAGTTCTAGTGTAGGTTTTACGGATACATGGTTAAATTTAAGAATAAATATGGGTGCATGAGACAAAAATGTTGGATTTGTGGCCTGAACACTATCCGGAAATGGAGGTTTTCTAATTTACGAGGACAGAAAGGCCAATGGTGGGGAGAAGGTAGAACCCTCTATTTTTGGTACATTCCCATTTATTTATTTATTTTATATATGTAAAGATAGAATGATATTTTTATAGGATCATAAGAGTTTTGTAAATTTTTGGGGGACTTTCTAGAAGTTTATGGTTTGAATAGGGTATGTGGAAACTATGAACAACCATATATGAAATTGTTCAACATAAACAATGGTAACTGGGTAGGCCTATGGTAAGGTGTACTATTTTTCCAGACCATGCATCAACCCAGTAGAAACTGTGAAATATTTGATAGGGGGTATAGAAATTTTGATGCATGGTTTATCTAAAAATTAGATCCAACTATGGGATGTGTTTTTGTTAGAAGTTCCTAGGGCATATTCATCCCAATGTTTTCCTAACAATGTTCCCTAAATATTCACTATTAAAAATTTGTTCTGGATTTTGTGTATCTCTCTTGTTTTAGACTCTATACCTCTCATTTTCACCTAATCATGTAATAACATGAATTCCACTTCATCACTATATTGTGGAGAAAATTATTATTGACCCATACATATTTTTAATGAGAATATTGGTGCTTTGGGGAATATATCTATTGCAACGTTCCCATTCTTGGTTGTTTTCCTCAGATTTATTCTTCTCCCCACTTTTAGAATCATTGATTTAATTGTTTGTGGGATAAATACATTATTTTTAATTATAATTATGACGAGATATGATTGTTTTGGTTTAAGGTAATAATATCTAAGATTTATTTTTATAGTTTTAAGTTTTTTTGAGGTTTTGTGTCATTCTTCATATGTGCCAATGTTCAATATGCAGATGTATTCACTCTCAATTCCTATTGATTAAAACATGAATGGTGGATTTTTAATTTATAGAATTTAATGAATTTAATTGTGAAATTGATGTGTGATCCTTGGTGGAAAACCACTTTAGTGATGGTTTTGTGGAATTGATAAATTTCATTGCTTTTTAGAAACTATATTTGTTTATGATTTTAAAATGATGATTTTGACAATATGATTTGGTATTAAATTTATGGAAAAAAATTTTAGAACATTTTTTAATAATTTTATTTATTGAAATGGATGGGAAGGGTATTTGGATAAATGGTTGGGGTGAGTTTATTTCATTAACATGACCCTGAATAAGGGTTGTTTACCATTTGGGAATAATAACATGATCTTATAAAAAGGACTTGTGCAATTAGGGAACATGATAATTGAAAACCATAGAGAAATTGGTAGATAAATTGGGATACTTCTAATTATGATGGAATTTTCAACAATGAATGCATGTGTGGTTGGGTGTGAAAAGAAGAAATGGGTATTCCCAATGGAAATGTGAAGCGGTTTAAAGATCATTTTTGTTAGTTTCAATGGAAAATTGGTATGTTTAGTTTTTTTATTTCATATAAATTATTTTAAATTGTTTTTATATAAATAGTTTTATATAATAGTTTCTAACGTGTTGTATCATAGTGGTGTGAGTTTCTATATCATTAGAGAATTCGTAATGAGATTTATACCCCCCCCCCTTCTAGGAAAGTTTACCACATTTGTAGATATTGTCTATCGAGACATAGGTAATGGAATGGTGTTCCCATTATTTTGTGAAGCAATGTGATACCATGTATATAGATTGTAGAGTAAGATCCTGTAGCAGGTTGTGAGTTACATTGTTTTTGTGGTTATTATCTTTGCGTTTTATTGGTCATGTATTTTAATTTGTAATTTTGTATAGTTTGTTATTGGATTGGTTACACATTGAGTTGAATTAAATTGTTCTCATTCATTATGTAGTGGTTTTGTTGTCGTGGTTATCTTTGTATGGTCTTATTATTTTTTAATGTGAAAATATTACCCAAATTTTTTTATGAATCCATTTGAATATATTTTTAGCCTTTGTTGTCATGGGGATGTCACCTAAGGACTAGTAGCACTTCTTCCTCTTTCCTAGCCAATGGATGAGGGGTAGGATATTACAAGTGGTATATATTTGTTAGGACATGTATTTGAATTTCAATCAGGTTATGTCATTTAGTTTGATTGTGCGTAAGGAGTAGGATCATCTAAGAAATAAATATTAGGCATAATGAGTGATAACTAACCTATTTATGTTGAACTACAAGTTATTAGGGAGTGAGGTTACATGAGTGTTTTGTGGTAATTCTAGGAGTCATAACCTCCTCATCATGGGTTTTTTCCGATAAGAGGATCATGAAATTAATTGATAGATATGTATTCCCATTAAGAGTGAATAATATATTTTTAATAATGATTTATGATTTGTTGAAAAAGTATTGATTTTTTGAAAATTGTTGAAAATGGTTTTCTTTTCAAGAATCATGGTGAAATTTTAAAAAAAAAATTAAAAGAAGAAATTATTAAATTTTGGAACGCCTTATTGTGACATGTGGGACATGTTAAATTGGAAATTGATAATACTTTTTAATCTAGAATGATAAACTATATCGTATTTTAATTTGGTTATAAAAAATAGAACTGAGTAGGTGTTGTAGAGACCATCATAAAGAAGCTTTTAAGAACATAGTTCTACAAGAGCCACAAGTGAACCAATAACTGGTTTAGTTTATTTTCCAGGATTATAAGGTCTTGTATAGTGTTAAAATAAGGGATGAAAAAAGGAAAGTGGATCATTTTATTCAGTTACAAAAAAGTATCCACCCATATTTTGGGGTCTAACCGAAAATTGCAGATGTGGTGCAGAATTAAATGAATCGAATCTTTAATTTCCATGGAATAAAAAATGAGTTGAAGTTGATGTTTGAAATATATATGTCGGAGGATCTAGAATTCCATTGGGGGGATTTACCAGTTTTGAAAAAATAATGAAAATGAATTTCATGGGAGGTTTTTGAAGAGTTGTTCTAGAAACAATTCTATCCTCCAACAGTTAGAATTTATAGAACAATATAATTATTCATGATGAAGTAATAGAACCTCACAGTGATAGGGAATGCAGCTAAATTTATGAATTTAGTCCAATTTTTACCTGAAGTAGCTACAGGTGCATCCTTAAAGGCACACATTTTTGAACTAGGTATGAGGAAATAGATTCACTAAAAGATTTTAATTATTTTTATATCAAATTATATAGAGATGGTAAATAGTAAAATGGTGGTTTAAAGGTAAATATTAGTTAATAAAGTTATGGGTAGCATGTTGATGCTAATGGTAAATGGTGGGAACTCTAATTCTGTGAATATGCAGAAGATAGACACCAATTTCTGAGGTAGTGGTGTGACTCCGAATCAGATAGTGTGATCGATGAATCTTCATTCTAAACCAAAAGTAAGATTTTTTGTTAGAAGTGTGCTTATTTCCATCACATGATGTAAAATTTTATTAAACCACCTAGATCATGCCACAATTACAACCAGATGAGGAATGTTTACCACTATTGTTTATGTGATCCATGGTTTTGTTCTAGGGACACATATCATGCTTTATAGAAGTATTATGCTTCAAAAGTATGAGGGAAAAAGAATAATTCTCTTTAGTAGAATTTATAAAGCTATAGTGATTTGGGAATACCATTTCTCCCCAACCAGTTCCAAAAAAATACTGTGACAAATTCCAATGTTTAGAGAGTAAGAAATTGTTTAGAGGTGGGAATATACTCATGGATGTTTAATCTGAACCTTCATTGGAGTGAGTCATGATTAATTTTAATTTTACCATTATAAAAATTTTGTTTTTATGGGTGCATCCCATTAATTAATTTCTTATTGTGTTATTGATCATAGTGGTTTTCATATTGAGATGATGAATTTTACATTGAAACATCAAACTGCCTATGGGAAAAGAGACTATTGATCCTGTATATGAGAATCATGTTCTATAACTATCAATGGGGAAGCACTAATATGACAATTCATTGTGATTGGGATGGAATTAGATAATATAATATTTCATATGGATTGGTTGACAATGTTCAAATATCACATTGACTATTATACCCAAAGGGTTATATTTACAACAGATGATGGTATAGAGCTTCTATTACGAGGACATTGAAATATAAAGAAAAATGGAATAAGATTCTTGGAACCAGTAGTTGGAACACTTTCACACAAGTTGGCAGTTTTGGCCTTTTCATAAATTTATAATATTGATAACAATAATTTTCTAACAACTTAGGATCATCTTCCTGATTTTTTCATGATAATTCGTTAGGGTTGACATCCACAAGATAAGTGTAGTTTATAATTGATCTCTAACTAAATACCAGTACAATATCACAGACATATTATCAGATGGAACCAATAAAATAAATGTATTTTAATTTATTTTTGGAATATTAGGAATGAAACAGTTTCAGGATATCCCTAATTTTGGTTTTTAAATGAGGATACTCCAATGAAATATTTCAGGGGGAGATAAATACATTAAAAGTATATATCCTTGTGTTTCGCTGTTGTGAATACACCAACTAACATTATTGAATTTATTAATTAGATACTTTGATGGTATCTTGATTTTTTATAGTGGTGTTTTTGGATGGTATTTTAATGTATTCATAGACAAGGGCTGAGAAAGTGAAACACAAGAAAATCGAGTTGGGTTTCTTGTAAGATCATCATTTGTAGGCCAAATATTCAATGTTTGATTTTTGGATACAAGAGGTACTTTTTCATGGAAATATGATCTATGAGGAATGTTTTTTATAGATCCAGAAATTATAATGTCTATTATCTTTTGAAAACCTCTAATGATGTGATTGTGATGAACTATTTTCTTTGTTAAGTTGTCTAATACGGATGTTTTGTTTATGAATTTTTATGAGTAGCTTAACTAATGATAACTTTTATGATGAAAATGATTCATTTTAATGAAATGATTAATTTTAGAGGACCTTTCAAGGATTATATTTCACCTTATATCCACTTTTTTATTGATATTTTTTGAATCCAGTTAAGGGTACGTGATGAATTTTGATGAATTGGGATCTAGTTTTGTGTGTGTTCTCATATAGTGAGATCATGGTTTTTTCTTATGGATGAAAATATTAAGGGTATCCGAAGAAGAACAATCCAAAACCCGATTTAGACTTAGCTGTTGAAGTCCATGTTTTGAATGACTAGATTCATTACCTATTTGGTGAGAAATTTATGATGTTTACTACTCATAAAAGCTTTAAACACATTTCTCTCTATGTTATTTGAGTCTATGAAAAATAATTTGGATAGAATACCATCATATTTTTGAAATTGACTAGATTTGTACACAAAATAATGGATACTGAGTGGTGGATTAATTATTAATGAAGTTGTATATTCTTTTGGATGCAGAATATTTTGATCAATGATAGTCAATGTTCATGAAAATATACATGCACTAGGATTGTGAATATCGATGTAGTTTTCTAGTTTTTAATTCTTTTTACTTTTTCTCATGATTGGGATGAAAACGATAAAGATGTCCAAACATTCGACTCTAAATGTGTAACGACGAGGTAAAAAATAAGTGTTGGGTAAACAATTTAAGGATGGAATCTTGATAGAGGATCCATGTTTTTTGTTCGTGATCGAATGGTCAGACCATTGGATTATCAAGAATAACTCATTCTTGCATACCACCACTCGAGATTGTTTGTTCATACTTGAATAAAGAATATTTATAAGGTACTCCAATCAAAATTTTTGTGGGTCAACATTGAAGGAAATGTTTTTGAGTTTGTAATGAGACATGTCACTTATAAGACGGTTAAGACAAAGAACCATAGACCAGTGAGTAAACTAAAGTCTTTACTGATTCCCATGTGAAAATGGGAGTAGATGACTATGGATTTTAAATAAGTCTACCAAGGATGGTTTGGAAACATGATTACATGTGGGTCATAGTATATCAGATCACCAAGATGGCTCATTTAATACCTATTATTAAATATAATATAGTGGAATAATGTCCAAAACAGTATATCCAAGAAGTTGTAAAGAGGAATGATGTTCTTGTTTTTATAGTATCATATCGTAACCCCAGGATTACATCTTGTTTTCGGAAATCCATACGGAAATACCTTGGGACTCAAATGACTTGTAAATGGGGTATCATCCTAAATTTTATAAACACTATTAAAGGGAGATACAAATGTATGAAGTCATTATTAGGACGTATGGAATGGATTTTTGTGGATCAAGGGAGGATCATGTTGCATTAGTAGAGTTATTTTATAACAAAAGTTATCAGGACTTGACATATATAGCTCATTTTGATGCATAATATGGGTTTCATTTTCATTATCCACTTTATTTGGTGGAAATAGGTGAGACTTCCCTATTTGGAACAAGGCTTGTGCAAGATACAACAAAGAAGATTCAGTTGATTTAGAATAGAATAGAGATGTATCAGAGTCATCAGTAATCATATGAGTTTCATCATGAACACTCATTATTGTTCAAGGTGAATGATCATGTGTTCTTTAAAATATCTCCAAGGCATAGGAATTATCATTTAGGTAAAAATAGAAATTTAACTACTTGATACATACGCACTTTTGAGATACATGAAATTCTTGGTTATGTGGAATATTATTGGGATTTTCCACCATGGTTTAGTTGAGTTCATAATGTATTACATGTATCTAAACTAAATAAGTATCAACCTGACCCTTACTATGTGATTCATTGGTATCTATTTGACCTAGATGAGGATAGTTGGTTCATGTTCTAGTACTGGTTTTTGTTAGGAAAGAGAACGTTTTGGGTTAAAAAAATAGGTCTAGTGCAGGTATTATGGTGACTTGTCCAGATTTAGGAAGAAACATGAGACCTCAAGAAGAAAATGGTGGAGAAATAGATCAAACTCTTTTAATCCATTAGTAAATTAATACTACCCAAATTCTGAATATACAATTGTGGATAAAATGTAGCAACCCTAGTTTCCAAAAAATTTCTCTTTATTTATGTATTTTTAGTATATATAACCATTGGGTGAATCTTGTGGCTGTTTTGAAGAATTTGGAAATTTTTTGGGAGATTTTATGTATGTTCACAGTTTGGAAATGGTTAGTCAAAACCATACAACACCTCTTAGGAAAACTGTTGAACTGAAACAGTGGGAACTGGGTAGGTGCACAGTTTTTTAATCCATGTATCCACATAAGAGAAACCCTCCAATGTTGGATAGAGGGGTGTAACATGGTTGGGTCATATTTTTTCTAACTATGTAAGAAAACCATGTGAGGTGGGTTTGGATGTCATTCCTAGGGAATAGTTAGTGCACATTTTACATAACTATACACACTAACCACACACTGTAAAATATTAGATCTATTTTTTGTGTATCTCACTCAGTTTAGGCACTAAACCTCTTTTCCCCCAATACAGTTCATAGAATGAATTCTACTTCATCCCTTGGTTTTTGGAGAATATCTTTATTGTTCTATTATCACTTCTGAGGTTCATATAGGGGATTTGGTGGCTAGATTTGTTGGTAAGTTTATGTTTATGGTTGTTTTCAATAGATTTATCATTCTCTTCTCTCTTTGAATCATGAACATAATCTGCTGAGGACAAATCCATGTTTTGTGATTCCAATCATGAAGATATTTGATTGTTTGGGTTGAAGGTAACCCGGTCTAAAATAGTTTTCTAGAGTTTGAATCCATGATTTTTAAGTTTTGTTCTGTTCTTTATTTTTACCATCTTTTGAAAGGTATGTGGCATCACTCAAAACATGTCACGATTAAAAATTTAATGCATGATTTAAAATATATTGAATTGTTAAATTTATGTGTGATCCATGATAGAAAACCTCTTTAGTTATGTTTTTGTGGAATTAATAAATTGGATGGTTTTGGATAAAGTGTATTGGTTCATAATTTTCAAATGTTGATTTTTAAATTATATTTTGGTTTTAAATGCATTGAAAAATGATTTATAATTTTTTTTCAAAAAACTATTTTTTTTAAATTGATTGGCATGATATTATAATACATGGACCATGGGAGTTTATTAATTTGACATGACCCAATATATGTTTCATTTACCATTAGTGTATAATGATGTGACCCTATATAAGGTGCATTCTATAATGGGGGACTTGAGTATTTGAACCCTTATGATGACATTGTAGATCAATTATAGAATTATCATGATTATGGATCATTTACTTGAGAATTCATTTACAGGTGTTTGTGAAATCATGAAATTGGTATGATAAATTGAAATGTGAGATGGTTTAGATTTTTCATTGGTTTTATTCTCTGGTAAATAGGGTTGTTTAGAAAATTATTTGTCTTTGATATAAAATGAAATTAATTTTTTTAATATAAAAAAAAAATTATATAAAATTTTCTAAAATGTTTATTCTAGTGGAGTGGTTGGGAAGTCGTTGGGGAAATACTACTGATTTTTATACTCACCCCCATCTTGGGAACATTGGTACATTTTTAGATATTGTATATTGAGACAAATGTAAAGTAAGGGTAACTCATTTCATCAGTGTTTCATAATGATACAATTGACATGGATTTTATAACTTCAACATGGAGTAGGTTGGAAGTTATTGAGTTTGTTACTTTAGTTTATTTGTGTTTTTTTGGTATTTGATTCTAATTTGTACTCTAATATAGTTATTTGTTGGGTGGGTTACTCATTTAGATGTATTACATTTTTTTACATCATATAGTTTCTGTTTGGTTATAGTTATCTCAGTATGTTTGTTTTATTATTCAAAGAGAAAATTGTCCCCCAATTGTTTATAATTCCCTTGGAATTTATTATCAGCCTTTAGTGTAGTGAGAATTTCACCTAAGGCCTAGAATCACCTCCCCTCTTTCCAAGATAATTGGTGAGGGGTGTGATTTTAAAACCCGTATCAACTGAAAATCATCCCCCAATCATATTTCATACCACCAATACTTAAGATAATTATTAGTGTGAAGATCTAGTTTTACGTGAACCAACTTAGTGAAATAGATTCAATACACAATAACTATTTCCACCCCCCCACACCAAGGTTAGAAATTCCCTTGTATTTGACACATGCAATGTTTTAGGATAAAACTAATAATTTATTATTTTTATAAATGTTTCCTTAGTGATATATTCAATATAACTAGCTTTCAAAATAGAGTCTAACAATTTAATTCATAAAGCTATCATAATATAAATGAAAAAATCAACCTTATATTCCTTAGATGTTTTTAGATATTTGAGAATCTTATATATCTACTCAAGCCCTTCTTCAGATTCCTCTTGTCCTTTATCTCCATAGAGGATGGATATAATTTACATAGTAAATTCTGTGTCATGATCTACCAACTGTCCAAGGTCCTAAAAACCCACCTAAACTAGAGACTAAATAATTTTTATTTTTATTTTTATTAAAGAAGTTCACACTGGAGGATTCACATGTATGACATGTCTCACAAAATCTTCTCTTAGATTGGGAAGAGATATTCTTTGAGGCATTGTCTAATAAACCTATGACAATAAACAATAAACATAATATAAAATTACCAATTCATAAGAACAATATCCATAATCCAAATTAATCCATTTAAACAATAAAAATTAAAAGTATTTATGAATTCAACAAATGAAACATTATACCTTAGAAAGGAACAAGTTCATTTAAAAAAAATCCCATGTATGGTTCTTTCAAATAACCTCAAATACAAAGTGTAAAGCAAAGAAATTCCTAGACATCCATGTCAATTTTATTTCAGTTACATTAGTGATCTATCCAGGAATCCTCCCACACATAGAACCAAAATTCTAATGGTCCTAATGTTACAACCCGAGATTTTGTGAATGTATTTTAAATCAATTTTTTTTTATTTTTTTGATTACCATAAAAAATAAATTACATTAAATACTAATTATATATTTTGTAATATGAAACATAGAGTTTGCCTAGTTCTATATTCAATAATGATAGTGTGCATGCAACATGATAATGAGCTTCAAAAAATCCTAAAATAGTATTATTTAAATATGATCATTATTAACTATTAATTAAATATGGTGGAATGAATCATATAAAACACATCCAAAAATATACATATAATGATTCCAATAAATATAAATTTAACTACAAATTCATAATAAATAATAAATCACGTTTTAGTAAAGTAATTATATCCTTTAGAAATATGATTTCTTCAATGATGTTTTTGTTACTTTTTTGAGGAACTTTTATAATTAATTAATATATATTTTTGAAAATTTATTTTATAAAAAGATATTAAATTTTGAAATTACCTTATTAAAATTAAATTATGGTGAAATGTTAGGATTTTTTAGAAAATATGGATTTTTCAGTAAATAGTGAAAAATATCGATTTTGTAAAACTATCAATATTCTTCAACAAATTAAGCATTATAAATTCCCCAATAGGATATAAGGTAAAATAATAATCATTTAGTTATATTTAACCCCCATAATTAATTTTTAATCATAATTATATTCTATATTAGTAAATGTTTATTTTTTGGTTTAAAAAAGCATCTTTTTATGCAAACTGTTTTAAAGTGCATAATGTGAACTCGTTTTAATAAATTAACATAACCAACAATGTGGAATGTTTGAAATGAATTATATAGAGTGTATATAAATATATTATATTATATATCAATACAATTATTATTAATGGACATATAGTTAATATAAATCATCCCATACTAAATTGTTTTTTCAAAAACCCTCGTTTTCATCGCATCTCTGTGTTTTATATAAAACTAATTTTTTCAGTATTTATAAATTAATTTTTATAAACTAATTTTAGTTTTTAATATCATAATATAAAAATTATCTTAGGGAAATTTTTTTAGAATTTTCTAAAGAGATTAATATTATGACGAATAGTGAAAATACTGAATTTTAATAGAAAAATTATTTTTTCTTTTCAATTATTAAAAAATCTAAATTATATTTGAAATTGATTTTAATGTAATATTAGATAACATATTAATATATAGATATTAAATTTATTTCATTTTAATCAATTTCATTTTGATATTGGATATAAAAACTTGGTAATATTCTGAACATTTTTCATTGTAAACCTACTTTATCATCATGGTTGTGGGATTAATTTTAAATTAAATTTTACCAATTTTGGGAATGGAAATTGAATAAATTGAATCAATATATTATTTCATAACAATTTATATTATCTAATATTTTTAACATAATTATTCAACAAAATCAATAGTGAAAATAATAAAAATTAATCACTATTGTTAATGTAAAAATTGTTTTACTAGGAGGATTAGACTAAACTGATAATGGTACAAATGAAAAAAAAAACTATTCCAAACAAAATTTTATTTTTATATATTAACCATAAAACTTATATTCTATATAATGGTACACTATTTGAGCCCTATGGAAAGAGAAAAACTTCGGTGGAATATTTATTTAAAAAAATTACTAGTGTGCCGGTCACCTCACTTATAAATGCCCATACCTTATCATATCCTCTTCCCATATTAAACCTCTATTTTTATGGAAAACTTGTAATCCTTCAGTTCATTCACATGGAACTATAAATAAATTCATATTATCAATAATAGAAAACCAGTTTTGAATATAATAAGTCATATTAATATTGGAAATGTTTAAAAGAAAAAACGAGTGGTACATATAATGGAAAAGTAGGTACAATAGGAAGTAATTTATTGATATAGAAATAGTAAGACTAACTAACAACATGTGATTATGAACAACTAAAAATTAATCTAGCAAAAAACCCAAAGCCCCCAGAATTCTACATTAACCAACCCCATTCCTGGAATACGTAGAGGATAGAAAATGCTCTCGTCACAAGATCTGTCACAGTTGTTCTGGAGTGACATGATCCCAAAACCCATTATCACCGTTTGTGTATCAATCCTAAAATATTTTAAAATAATAGCTTCATTGATAGATAATTATAAAATGAAATGAAAAATAATCACATGTAACATAAATTATATATGAAATGGATTGAAAAGGAAAAAACATGATATAATAAGAAACAGTAAAACATGATGTTATAGGGTACTAGAATATATATGTCGATGTTCTTGGGGATCCCAATAAGTGCATCATTGAGACCACCCCTAATTTCAAATATGTTTATAGTTGAAAAAAATTAACTCATAGACCAATTTTGGCTAAAACCTAGACCGGTTACAAATATAAAATCATAATACCTCAAAAATCACAGAATGTCCTATCTGCAGGCATATAATCTACAATTATGTATACCTGGAATGAAACACACATGTTAGCCGTATAAGATGCTAAAACTCTAATATAATTCAACATAAACATTCCTAAAAATAATAAATGTTCACTCCAATGATTTAATGAATATAATATACAATGAAGAAAAATAATAAATACATGAGTGGACTGAGTTAGTGTACCCATACATGTGGAAAAAAGAGCAGAACCTAGAATATATGAGTATTAGTATCATATTTAGAGGCAAATAAGTTATATAATGACCCTCTTTGTATATCAATTATAAAATAATGAAATATATGTAACATAAATAATGAATGACTGTGAAAAAAGTTAAGAAATTTAGTATTGAATGTTACATATTGTGCAGTTTCAACTGTTATAAGATGTTGCATATCCGAAATCTGGATTTTTTTCTAAAGTATAAAGAAATCCAAGGTGCCTAGGAATAGCTGTAGGTGTTAAGAACCGGAAATTTCCATGTAATTGTTTTTTTAATAAATGGAGATTTTACGAGTCCGTGAAAATTGATGGCGTGTGATTTTGTGGACCGGAGTGCGCGAAATGAATTTCTGAACATTTTTTTAGGTACGTTCCATAAACGTGCGAGCAGGTTTTTCTGACATTCAAAGCAGTGCTCAGAAATGAAATCAGAGCACACTGATGAACTCGCAGCATCAATATTTTCTTAAAGAGACATTCAACTTGATGTCAGTTGGTCAAGAGTGAAAGTTAGTTTTTAGGTTTTAACTACACGAATAAAATAAAAATAAAATTTTGTAACAATTTATTTTTATTTGAATCCTCCATGTGGATGTTGAGAAGTGGGGACCACCAGACCTTAACCTCCCATGAGATGTTATGGGGGTGGGGACCACCCAAGCCTAACCTCCCATGAGAGGTTATGGTGGTAGGGACCACCCGAGGCCTAAACCTCTCAACTCCCTCATTAAATGGGGAGAAAACTCCCAACTCCCAAATATTCCATCCCTGCCATTAAATTGAGCCATTAAATTGGGCCAATTAATTGAGAAAATTAATTGTGCCAATGCAGTACATTAATTACGCCAACTTCGGTGTGCCAAAATAATTTCTTCTTAAGTTAATTATATTGGTACCTCTTTATTTTTGTTGGGTGGAATTGGGATAGGAGAGAGCCTTGGGAGAAATAAAGTTCTCCAATGAAGAACTTCACCTCCCAACGAAGAAAGCACCGCCAACGAAGAATGTCGACCTCAACATCGACCTTCTTCCTCAGAACTTCTTCTGACGTAGGATGTCTTCATCTACGATGAATCAACATCCATACTTTCTTCTCGTGCCAACGTCAACGGACAACCCGAGGTAGGGGTTTGTTGTGAATGATTATATTTTTACCCATGTTCTTCCCTTATGAAACAAGGAATGCAGATCAACTTTCTAATTAGTTGGTCTGCTTATGTTTTCCTTTTCAGGAGAGTTTGATGTTATTCATTCAGGTTATTGTTGAGCCGCTTGCTACCACCTGAACGTAGAGGGTATGGGCCAAAAAAAACATGGCCCGACCCCTCTACAAATCATATGATGTTTTTGGGTGTTGAATGCGATGAAGACAATGTCGAAACAACATCGCCCAGTGGATTCTCCACTCACGGCCTCGCTGTGATGCCCCTGGGCACCACCTTTGTCTGTCACGCTGCCACTGCCATCCACTGCACCGCTGCCGTCGTCCGCTGAGCCACCGCAGCCTTCCGCCGAGCCGCCGTCGCCATTCACCGACCCGCCACCGCCATCTTCCGAGTCAGAGCCACCAGACTGCCATCCCGAGACAGCAACACCACCCCACGGATGGTCCATCGATCATGACAGGACCAACGACCCATGGCTGGTCCTTTGCCCTGCGGCCGGTCAGTGCCCCCGCGGCCGGTCAGCACCCCGCGGTAAATCCGCTCCCTCGCGGCCGGTCCGTGCGCCCGAGGCCATGCAACCAGTCAGCACCCCCGCGTCCGGTCATCACCCCCGCGATCGGTCTACGCCTCCGCGGCCGGTCCGCACCCCCGCGGCCCCGCGATGGGTCTGTGCCCCCGCGGCCGGTCCCCGCCCCCTCGGCTGGTCCCCACCCCCTCGGCCAGTCCCCATCCTCGTGGCCAGTCCCCGCCCCCGCGGTCGGTCCGTGCCCCACGGCCAATCCGCCGCTCTCGCGGCTGGTCCGCACCCTCGTCGTACACCTTGGCCGAGCCAACCTTGTGGCACCCTCATGGCCCAGTCCAGACCCAATGGGCTGGACCAACCTGAAATGGGTCCGCCCAAGCTGGGTCAGGCCGGGTCGGCCTGACCGGGTGAGACCGGACCTGGGACCACTACGACCCATTTACTTTCTTTTGGCCATAACTTTGGCATTGGATGTCTGTTTGAAAAACCATAAGTGGCACTGGAAATCGTGGGGCGAGATGGTCCCTTTGAGTGATACCCCACTGTGTATTGGATTAAGATGGGGAATGGTCAAGTTGGATCGAGCACGAATCCAACCGGGCCTCCAGGACTAAAAGCCTAATAACTCACAGACCAGGCGTCCAATTGACACACCATTTATTACATCGATACTCCTATGACGTTGTGGATCTTTAAGACACTTCTTCGTGTGACTTCATGGAAGTTGGAGTGTCGACCAGTAGCTTGGGGAGTGGATCCTTCAAGAGACGACCGAGCATAGTGCGGGAACCCAGTGGCTGGATGAGACTTGACAACTACTAACCGTTTCGACTCGGAGTGACATGAAAGGCCAAGTGGGGAGCGCATTCGTGACGCGGAAAACCCAAAGTACTGAACAAGAAGAGTACCACAATATTCCATGATGGGGAGCGCCTCTGTGTGATGTGGCATATCCATAGTGGGGAGTGCCTTGGTGACGCGGCAGACCCATAATACTCGACAGGAGGAGTACCTCAGCAGTCTAAGTTTAGTGGGAATTGTCTTTGTGTGACACGACAGGTCCACTGCACTCGATAGAGGAATAGTTTTCCCGCATCCTAGGTGTTCGACGTTGTCATTGGGAATGTCAGTTGATACTACCTCTAGAATAAATCTTGGTGTGAGATGAGTCTGTACCTTTGTGTTTTCCTCTTGTTTGAGATGAATTACATGGTAACTTAGGTATATGTATGGGCATAATCCTAAGTACGGTTATATATTGATTTCATACTTTTTGATTTATGCTTGCTGGATTTTGGGAGACTTAGAGGGTCTCGGGGTCCCTACTGAGTATCGTTATACTCACCCCTACACAGGCTATATCTGCACCTTGTTGTGTTAGATTAAGATGATGGACATTACTAATTGATGCTGACAGTACCAGGAATGAACGATACTTGGAGGTGGGCCATATAGAGTGTCAGTACATAGAGGAGATGAGTGGATGTGGGGTTCTAAGTAGGTGATCTATACCTACCCATCATGTAGAAACCTCAGAGGATGACCCAGTAGCTGAATTTCCATTTTCATCAGTTGTATTGTATCACAGTTGTACTTGTACCTTCAATTTGGGCTTGTATTATGGACCCTTTTACTTACAACACTCACTCTGTTTACAGTTCAGTTTACTGGTGTTCCTATATTTCTGTGTGGTTGGTTACATGTGCTTATAGGTTGTAAGAGAAAATTATTTCCTAGTTTTTGAGAATACGACATTAGTACTAGTCGCCAGCCCCTAGCCAATGGAAATCGGGTTTGGGGTTGTCACGACAGGAGCCCTGAGGGATTTTTCGTGACAAATTGGTATCATAGGAGTCAGTTATACTGCAGAACTATGTCTCTGATATTTTCTGTGAAGCAATTTTGTTAAGGGTAATGAGTTTGGTTTTCAGTTTAGGGAGTCTAGTATTGGTGAGGCGGCTGACACATCCATACCCCAGGACACTGACTTCTGATTTCCAAAAACGTGCACGAACCACTGATTGTGTGTGTGTTTTAAAAAGTTTTTTTGGGATATTTTCAGTCAACTCAGCAGGTATAATTTTCATCTCACCAGGTTTAACTTTTTTACCATGGATCAGTTGTTTTTTTAGGATGCCTCCACAAAGATAGCCAGCTAGAGTTCCGAGAGTTGTACACACTGATAGCCCACCGAGTGACAAGGCCTCAGTATAGGGCCCTCTTCCAGTAGAGACACCAGTGGTACCATTACCCATTGGGCCACTGATTCCACCAGCCCCAGTAGTAGACGGTACACACCTCTTGAGCGCATTGCACGAGTTCTAGCGCAAGAGGCCACCAAGGTTCAGGGGAGAGACAAACCCACTGTCAGCTGAGGATTGGCTGGAGGTTGTGGTGAGAGTCTTCCGACTTGTAGGGACACCAGCCGATCTCATGGTGATCCTTTCTTCCAGAATTCTATAGGAAGAAAATGGTAGATAGTGGATCTTGATGTTCTAGGTTCACGAAAAGGTGATGCTTCTCTTGGGAGACTTAAAGAGCCTTTTTCGGGAAGAGTTTGTCCCAACAAATCTTTGTGCAATGCGCATATAAGATCTTCTTCATCAACATTAGGGCATCATGACTATGCATTAGTACTCAGCGTGGAATACTGACCTGTCACCCTACTCCATAGATATAGTGTGGAACCTTTTCTTTAGGGCCCGAAACTTCGACCAGGGGCTCATGTGAGAGATTAGGGATTTGATGATCTCACTCATCTTCCTGACACAGGAGAGGGTGTTAGAGAGATCCCTCTTGGTGAAGAGTTTCCTTGATAATCAGTCACCAGTAGCAAGACCCACTACCAGTCATCACGTAGAGAAGTATTCAGTAGCTGGGAACAGATAGACGTCAGAAAGGTCCAAGAGGACCAACCCAATAGGTGGGCGACCACATGACTCGGGATCGGTTGTGCGGGGGACCTGAGGCAAAGCCAGTTTTACTAGGAGCAGTAAGTGTAACACATGTGGCGGTCAGGGTCACATGGCTCGTGACTATCCAACCCTCTTTACGGATGATCAGAAGACAATCGAGGGACCACCCTGACAGAGAAAAAGGTTTCATCGAGGAGGACCACAAGGAGAAAGTGGACGTGGTAGAAGAGATGGATGTGTAGCTGGCGATGGGTGAAAATTCGAGATATTACCGCCATCACTTCTAGGAGGTCCACCCCGACCATAGGGAGTAGGTGGACAGTGTAAAGCTCATCTCTAGGCAGCTGAGGCCTACGATCACAACGCTCTGAAGATGATATGAGGTATGATCTGTGTCTACTCCACTATAGCTGCAGTACTTATAGACCCATGTGTCCGTCATTCTTTAATTTCCACTACCCTTGTTCTGAGCTCGGAGATTCTGACAGACCCATTGGCTCGATCATTTCAGCTAGAGACTCCTATGTGAGTGCATTCAATGATTACGCACTAGTTCAGGTAGTGTGAGCTTACTATATGAGGTGAGAGATTCGGCTATGATCTCCTAGTTGTAGGGTCGAGGCCTTATGACATCATCTTGTGTATGGACTATATATCTACAGTCCATGCTTAGATTGACAGTATTAGGTGAATGGTGTGGTGTATCCACAAGGATATGACTAGGTTTACCTTCACTAGCGAGAAGGGAGCCTTTTCAGTACAGGATGGACTTTCCTAGAGGAGAGTGCAGCCGATCACTCATCAGTGGTCAAGGCTTATACTCCGAGCTGTTGACGTGGAGAGTCCGAGATATCCTGTAGTGTTGGACCAGTATGCTGATGTTTTCCCTGATGATGTTCTAAGTCTAACTTTTTGCAGAGAGATGGACTTTTACATTGAATTGTACCCCAGGATGGCACTTATATCTACACAAACATATCATATGGCTTCTGTGGACCTCCATGAGCTACGAGTATAGCTGGAGAACTTGTAAGGGATGGGATTCATCAGGCCCAATGTTTCTCCTTGGGCAGCCCCAATTCTATTCGCCAAGAAGGTGGATGGGAGCTTGAGGATTTTTGTTGACTATCAGCACATGAACCAGGTCACCATGAAGAACAAGTACCCACTCTCAAGGATTGATGACCTCTTTGATCAGCTGAAGGAACAAGATGGTTCTCGAAGATAGACCTCAGATGAGGATATCATCATCTTAGAGTACGAGATGAGGATGTGCAGAAGACGACCATAAGGTGTCAGAACGGCCATTAAGAGTTATTTGTTATGGCATTCGGTGTGACCAACACTCCAGCAGTGTACATGGGACTCATGAACAGGATCATTCAGCCATACCTTGATCGCGGTTTAGTGCTTTTCATCGATGACATTCTGATCTACTCGACAAGTGAAGAGGATCATGCCTGTCATTTGCATGTAGTACTAGACACACTCTAAGAGAACCACCATTATGGTAAGCTCTCGAAGTTACAGTTCTTGATATGATAGGTTCAATTTCTGGGACATGTCATATCATAGACTAGAGTTGCAGTGGATCCAGCAATGATTGAGGCGGTACTTTCTTGGGAGACACCCAGGAGTGTGACGGAGGTATGTAGTTTCCTCGATTTTGCTGGATACTACTGGAGGTTTGTGCTAGACTTATATAGAATTTCAGAACCACTATTATCCTTCAGGAAGAAGGGGAAACTCATCGTTTGATCGGAGAGATGACAGTAGAGTTTTTAGGAGCTGAGGCAGAGGCTGACTAGTGCCCCCATCTTGAGGCTACCAGAGGATCGTGTAGAGTATGTAGTCTATTGTGATGCATCGGGTACCAGGCATAGATGTGTTTTGATGTAGGAGAGAGTGGTGATCGAATATGGTTCTTGATATCTGAGACAACATGAGAAAAACTAAGCTACCCATGACCTGGAGTTAGCAGTAGTGGTCTTATCCTTGAAGATGTGGGGACACTATCTGATGGGTGAGCATTTTATCGTGTAATCTGATTGCAAGACTATCAGGTATATATTCTTCCAGAAGGACCTGAAACTGAGACAAAGACATTGGATTGAGTTCCTCCATGACTTTGACTTCCAGATAGTTTATATATCTAAGAAGAGGAATGCTATAGCTGATGCACTCAGTAAGAGATCTGGTATACAGCAGATAGGCAAGGTGATAGAGCACCTGACTGCTTTGCAGATATCCTTTGTAGATAGAGATGGAGTAGCTTTTCTTTAGTCTCTTACAGTCACTCCCCCACTTATTCAGCAACATAGGGAGTTACAACATGGGGATGCTGACTGCAAGGATCGACGTGCTTAGATATCCAAAGGTTAGGCACCTGATGGATTTTATGAAGGTAGGGAGCACGTCATCCTCTCCAAAGGACATACCATGGTACCAGTGTCACATCAGGAAGAAGTGTTGAGAGAGATCCACACATACCCTCTAGAGGTACATCCTGGAGTGGAAAATATGTACCAGGATCTTCGACGATAGCACTGGTGGTCGAGAATGAAGAAAGTAGTAGCAAAGATTGTCTCTCGGTGCCTCACTTGTCAGCAAGTGAAGGTGGAGCATCAGGTACCAGCAGGCCTGGTTCAACCTTTAGAATTCCCAGAGGGGAAGTGGGATGGGATATCCCTTGACTTTGTGACATGACTTTCACATACATCCGGGGGACATGACTCGATTTGTGTGATCATCGACCAACTCACCATGTCATCCCACTTACTACCGATCAGAGAGAAGGGTTCAATAGAGAGCTTAAGATGCCTCTATGTACATGAGATTGTGCGGTTACATGGAGTACACTCGACGACTATCTCCGATCATGATGCATGTATTACTTCTCAGCTATGGAAGGGGGTAAGAGGCTTTTGGGATACAGCTTCATTTTAGCACTGCTTTCCATCCTCAGGCGGATGGCCACACTGAGCAGACCATTCAGACCCTTTAGGACTTTTTGGGTGCTTATGTCCTCGACTTAGGTAGTATCTGGGAGGATCACATACATTTGGTGGAGTTTTCATACCACAAAAGCTATCACTCCACCATTGGGATGTCACCTTTTGAGGCGTTGTACAAGCGACCTTGCAGATCACCTTTGTGCTGGACTGACTCAGGGGAGTCAGCACTAGTGGGAGTAGATATGGTATAGGCCACCATAGAGAAGGTGCAGATCATCCAGGAGAGGATGAATACTACAAAAAGTAAGAATATGTCTTATGTCAACAGGAGACGAAGACCTCTAGAGTTCGAGGATGGTTGCCATGTTTTTCTACGGGTCTCACCTCGACGAGGTTTGCGGAGATTTGGCTGAGGTGGCGAGTTATCTCTCATATTCATTAGACCTTTTTAGGTCCTCAGAAGAGTTGGCGAGGTGACATACAACTTAGCTCTTCCACCTCAGTTATAACAGGTGCAGGACGTCTTCCACGTGTCCCACCTCAGGACATATGTGTATGACCCTTCTCTTATCATCGACCATGGCGAGATGGACGTCGATGATGGGGGGAATTTTACGGAAGTTACAGTAGAGATTGAGGATCGACAAGAGTAGGTACTTCGTGGATGGTCGATACCTCTAGTGCACATTCACTGGTAGTACAAGAACCTCCAAGAGAGAACATGGGAGTGGGAGGCTTAGTTGCGTGCTCAGTATCGCCACTTTTTTACCTAGATTTGAGTTGTGGCTTAAGAGAAAATATTGTCCTGGGGTGGGGAGAATGTAAAGACCTGGAATTTAACATGTATTTTTTCTAATTAATGGGAATTTTATGAGTCTGTGAAAATTTGCAGTACGTGATTCCGAGGCCCGGAGTCTCCGAAATGAATTTATGAACTTTGTTTCAGGTACGTTCAGTAAACATGCCAGTGTGTATTTCGAACTTTTAAACCGATGATTGGAATTGAAATCTAAGAGCACTGTTGTACTCACAACTCCAATATTCACCTAAATAGACTTTCACCTCAATGAAAGTTGGTCGATATTGGAGGTTAGTTTTTGGGTTATACGTGAATGAATAAAATAAAAATAAAATTGTGTAACAATTTATTTTTATTTGAAACCTTCATATGGAAGTTGAGAAGTGGGGACCACTGGACCTTAACCTCCCATGAGAGGTTATGGTGGTGGGGACCACCCGAGCCTAACCTCCCATGAGAGGTTATGGTGGTGGAGAACACCCCAGTCCTAAACCTCTCAAATCCCTCATTAAATGGTGAGAAACCTCCCAACTACCCAATATTCCACCCCTGCCATTAAATTGGGCCAATAAATTGAGCTAATTAATTATGCAAACGCAGTACATTAATTATGCCAACATGGGTGTGCCAACATGATTTCTTCTTAAGTTAATTATATTGGCACCTCTTTCTTTTTGTTGGGTGGAATTGGGAGAGGAGAGAGCCTCAGGAGAAATAATGTTCTCCAACCAAGAACTTCACCTCCCAGTGAAGAATTCTTCGCCAACAAAAATGCCAACCTCAGATTCAACATTCTTTCTCAGGAATTATTCTAACGTGGGACGTCTTTATCTATGAAAAATCAATGTCCATACTTTATTCTCATGACAACGTTAACGGAATGCCCGAGCTAGGGTTTTATTGTGAATGATAATATTTTTACCGATGTTCTTCCCTTCTAAATCAAGTAATACGGATCAACATTCTAATTGGTTGGTCCAAATATGTTTTTTTGTGGGTGCGTTTGAATTTATTCATTCATATTAATGATGAGCCGCTAGCTACCACAGTAACACAGTTGGAACAGGAAAAATAACATGGCCTCACCCCTCCACAAATCTTATGATGTTTTGGGGTGTTGAACGCGATGAAGGTAACAATGCAACGACACTGCCCCGTGGCTATCTCCGCCATGCGACCTCCGCGTCCTGCATCTCTGCCACCTGTGAAGTCACCACTCCGCCCATGGCCACCGTCCCCATCTGCCGAGTCGCCGTCGCTGTCCGGTGAGCTGCTGCCACAATCCACCGTGCCACCGCCATGGTACGCTGAGATGCCGCCGGACATCCATCCCGTGGAAGGAAAGCCACCCCGCGGCCAGTCCGCGGACAGTCTAGAACCCTATTTCTGTTCCGCTCCCTTGCGGCCGATCTCCACCCTTGCGGCTGGTCCGCTCCCCCACACCTGGTCCGCGCCCTGCGGCTGGTCTGCCATCCCCGCGGCCAGTATGCACCCTCGTGACCGGTCAGCGTCCCTGTGGTCGGTCGATGCCCTCACATCCATTTCATTCCCCATAGTTGTTCCGACACCCTCGTGGTCGGTCTGCGCCCTCGTGGCTGGACCACACCCTGCGGCCGGTCCTCGCCTTTGTGATAGGTCCACGCCCTTGTGGGACCCCTTGGCTGAGCCGACCTCGCATCCCTTCCGGGTCAGCCGGACCCAACGAGCTAGGCCGCTCTACAGAACAGGCTAGACCCAACATGTCATGTCGGGTCAACCAGAACTGGGTCGGCCCTGGCCAGGTCGGTCCGACCGGGTCAGACCGGACTCGGGCCCACTACTACCCATTTAATTTCTTTTGGCCATAACTTTGGCACCAGACGTCTGTTTGACGAACCATCCGTGGCGCTGGAAATATTGTAGAGAGACAATCATTTTGAGTGATACCCCACTATGTTTCAGATTAATATGGGGAACAATCAGGTTGGATTGAGAAAAAATCCAACCGGGCCCCCGGGACTAAAAGGCTAATAACTCAGAGACCGGGCGTCTGATTGATGCACCGTCAGTTACGTTGAGACTCCTATGACATGGAGGACCTTTGAGAAACTTCTTCATTGTACTTAGTGGTAGTTAGAGTGTCAGCAATTAGCTTGTGGAGTGGATCCTTCTCGAGATGAGCGAGCATAGTGCAGGAACCCATTGGCTGGCTGAGACCTGATGACTGCAGACTGTTTCGACTCAGAGTTGCTCGATATGCCTAGTGGGGAGAGCCTTGGTGATGTGGAAAACCCATGGTGGGGAGAGCCTTGGTGACGCGACAAACCCATGGTACTCGATAGGAGGAGTACCTTTGCAGGCCACGAGGGGGAGCACCTCTGTGTGACGTGGCAGACCCACTATGGGGAGCACCTCAGTGACATGGAAATCCCACGATACTTAATAGGATAGGTACCTTAGCAGTCCAAGGTTAGTGTGAAGCTTCTCTATGTGACGCAAAAGGCCCACTATACTCGATAGAGGAGGATTTCTCCAACAGCCGAGGTGTTCGACATTGTGACTGGGAATGTTACTTGATAATACCCCTAGAATAAATCCTTGTGTGAGATGAGTCAGTACCTCTATATTTTCCTCATTTTTGAGATGAATTTCTTGATGGCTTAAGTATCTATATGGGAATATACCTAAGAAATGTTATTTGTTGATTTTAAACCTTTTGATTTATCCTTGATTTTTTTGGGAGACCTAGAGGGTCTCTGGGTCCCTAATGAGTATCGTTATACTCTCCCTTGGATAGACTATGCCTGCACCTTGTTGTGCTAGATGCAGACGATGGACAACGCTGACTGAGGCTGATAGTACTAGGAATGGATTGTACCTAGAGGTGGACCATACGGCTTGTTGGTACACAGAGGAGATAGGTAGATGTGGAGTGCTAAGAGGGAAATCTATACCTACCCTTCTGGTAGAAACCTCGAAGGATGACCTAGCAGCTGACTTTACCTTTTCCTCAGTTGTATTGTATCATAGTTTTACTTGTACCTTCCATTTGGGATTTTATTCTGGCCCCTTTTACTTACTACAATCACTTTGTTTACAATACAGTTTACTTGTGTTCTTATCTGGTTGTGTGCTTTGTTATGTGTGATTACAGGTTATAAAGGCAATGTCTTCCCAGTTTTAGTGAATACACCTTCGGTGCAAGTCGCCAGCCCCTGGCCTATGGAAGGTGGGCTTAGGGTAGTCATGAGATTAGCCTGGGGGGGCGGGTCGTGACAATAGGCTTCTATAAATCCACCAGATCCATAATCAATTACATAAAGAAAAAATATATTTAATAGAAATTGTGAATGACTGGGACCATAAGTTATGAAATTGAGAACTGAAAGTTACATATTGAGCACTTTCTACTATTATAAGATGTTACAGATCCCAAAACTAGAATTTGTATCAAGTATACAGAAATCCAAGGTTCCTAAAGAACAACTTTAGTCTTCACTTTCTCCACTAGAGCCATCATTTCCTGCATCAAACGGACCTTTAATTAGTTGACATTATTTTATATAGTTCATGAAGAAATAGATGTAATAGTAAGACTGACAGAATGGGAAAACAAATAAAATTGAACCTACTATGAAAAACTTTGATACCCCATTCAAAAAAAACAACAAACAAAAAAACATTAATTCCAAAGCTTATGAAATAGTCATGAATTATTCAGATTGAAATTAATTCTATAATTAAGTTTACCTTTTATCTTATGAAAAAAGATAAGAGAATAATAAATATTGAGTTTAAAAATAATTATATATAAACTCATTAGATGAATCTAAGGGGGTATACCTTACCCTCAATGATATAGTGTTCTTCATCGCATGGATATGTTACCTCATTTAAGCACCATTATCTTTTATTATACAACAATTATAAAAAAACTCTGTACTGTAGAAATATCCAAATCACACATGGAAAATTATTCCCATTTTTATTGTATGCTGATGAGACATTAAATTGAATATATGTTTCAAATTATGATATTTTGTTTGGAATCATGCCATATAAGGTAACATAATGTTACAAAAGCTATAAAAATCTACTTGTAAATACATACCATGTTTTGCTATCATGGATTAGGAAATTTTGACCCAATTTATAATAGAAAACATATTTGAATTTGCGTATACAACTAAATAAATGACCATAATGATTTTTTTGTTAGGTACTACAACTCACTATAATACAAAAAAGATTATAATAGAAAACATATCAGTTTTGTGCCTGAATGTAATGTTTGTTTACCCCATCCTGGGTGCTGTCACAAGGCATGTTTGACAAAACAAATTTCATTTGGTCATACTCTTGCAATAAGAATGGACAGTCATGGTTGTTATACAATGTTAGTTATAAAATAATCAAATTTGAAATCGTTGAACAAGTTTTTTGCAGATGTATGATTCATTTTTAGATAGTGAATGTGTAATAAATCATTAAAAACCTTGATAATGTTGTTGAACACATTAAGAGGACCGAAAACAACATTGAATTTGAATCAATTTAGAGATAATAAGATAGGGTTCCATAAAAATATGCCTCAAAACTTGAATCTCCATGAATGAAAAGATGAAGAATGAAAGTGATGTATATTGATCTCATATAGATGTTGTATTACCGTAAAATAAATGAAATTTGAAGGAAAATGTAGTTGAGAAGCTAATCATACAGAATATGAATCTTTAATTGATGGAGACAACTAAGGGGATTTAATACTTCTTGCAACTCCAAAATGATTGATACAATAAGAAAAGGATGGGTGATATCTATTATCATACGTACAATTGATAATATAAAGAATACACATACCATACGTCAAATTATCTACAACATTACCTGATTATTTCATTTAATGGTATACATTATTGTATGGTCGTAGAATATGGATCCTTGGTGTGGGAATATGCCAACTATACCTGCATTAAAAAAGACAGCAAGACAATCATTCTGTTTGTCAATTTTAGAGGAATTTGTACCAAGTGAAACTGGAAAATGCCTATCAACCTTTGGAACCCTGCATTAAAAGAGGCAAGAAGACAATATTGTATTGGAATAGGGCACACATACATGATGGTATCATTACTCTGAAAAATTATCCAGCTACACCTTATATAGTCCATAAATTACTATGATGTCATTCTAATAGAGTTTCATCCCCACTACTACCATAACGAAAAGAGGAAATATAAAGCCCTAAGTTGACTACGTGGATAAGTTTTTTAAAAGTACATGGTATAGATCCAAAAAACATGAAGGACATTTGATAGGTAGAACATGTAGAAGAATTTTATGACTAAGAAAATAGAAAATGTTCCACAACTCATGCATTCTCTCACAGCCTGTCTTCCCCAAGAAGATGTTATCTCTCAAATGAATTTATAGTAAACCCTATCGCATTAAAGGTATCAATGAAACCCTAAATTAATGTTTATTATATTTAATATAATTAAAAGATAAAATAATGTTAAAGGGAATAAAATCAAAAAGTGTACTCCATATATGAAAACAAAGAAATTCTGTACAGTGTAGCTTATAAAAGAACAACAAAAACATCAGAGTGACAACAAAAAAGATAATAAAATTTATCTAGATTAACTATTACATCATATGGGTATGTTTTTGCATATACTTATTTCCACTGTAATGGAGGAGAAACATGAACTATTATAGGATCCTGAAAATATATTCCAAAGATAATGGACTGGACACATATGAGTCCACAAAAAATGTCAGAGAGAAATGATTTATATTTATGAAAATTTAAACTCCAAAATGAAATACTATAATTGAAGATATTTTCTAATATGTTAACATATAAGAAAATAGTGGAAATAATTAACTGTTGTAGTATTACCTCTCATATCTGCAAAAAACATCAGTCATTTTTTCTGTTTTGTCTTTTAATTTATCCTTCATTTGAATTTCCACAACTTCCGCATGTCTTGTTTTACCGACACTATCTAAAGATAAATTATGAATTTTCTCAAAGACATTGTCAGTAAAAAATTTAGTCGTTAGGATTTTCTACATGCAGAATATAGTTAACAAAATTAGTTCTTGTCACTGTAACTGTAATCACAAAATAAATTAAGGGACTCATAATCAACATGTATGAAAAATAACTTATATACAATTATACTACTGAAGAAACTGTACTTGACATTACATATTCAGAGTCTACCTTTTCACTGCTTCAAAATGATTTAACAGTGTGATGATCCTACAATCGAAGGATAAAACCAATATTATAGTAATTTTGATTTAAATTTAGGGGTAATAAAATTAAATTAATTGAAAATATGTTACCTCAATCCTTTCAATCCCACTACATACACATGAAAATCCACTTCTATGATGATCCTATATTTTTTGTATTAGAGGAATTCTGCATTGCACTTTATCAAAATAAATCAATTTTGGAATATATAGTATCTAATACCTGATTACCACTGGAGCTGTCACTGAAATGGCTGATGTAGTTTTCTTTGTCACTAATGAATGTTACCTTGTATGTGTTTTTATCTGTTCAACGTTGACAATTTTGAAAATTGAAATTTCATTCTTCAATGGACAAAAAAAACCATTTTTTGATTTTAACACATTTAATTCCATAGGGAAACCATACTCATCATCATCCTAATGTATAAATGAAATATAAAGTTGCGTAAAATGGAGAGATTATTAAATTTCATCATGTGAAAAGGTCTACGCTGATACCTATCTCAAAGAATTTCTTAACTCTTTTGATGTTTTAGTTACATATTTCATGATTTGTTTATCAAAAAGTACTACCGAATAAGAGTCAGTGGTATTAGTCACATGCAGCTACACTCTTTACCTATTGGTTTATAAACGTGATTACAAGGCAATTTATATGAAGTAATAAAATTCAAGACTATTAAAATATCAAAGGACTCATAAGCGTTTAACGAATATAACAAATTAGAACTCGAGAGTAGTGGAATTTTGATAAATTTTTCAAATTTTGCACCAAATTTTTCCATCGACACTGTGGGCCTTTTTCATGCAAGAGTTGCATGATTCATAGAACCAATTGTATGTGCTTTGAATTTTTTGAATTTTATCTAAAATTAATCACTTTACAGCATATGGAACATTGATAATTTAGTAATGAATACGTAGTATATAGTACTCATTTGTACAATACATTACAATCCATAAAGAAATTTTTAATGTGATGATATATTACATACATCTTCACAATTTTTGACTTCAGAAAGGGTTTTTTTATTATCCAAATTAAGCATTGTTATTGAGGAAGTAATTGGGTATGTCAGTGCTGGACTACAATATGTTGTTTCCATTATTAACCAACAACATATTTTTGAAAAATAGATGTCTGCATATTGAGGAGAATATGTATAATAAATATTTAGTGCACACTAGGTAAGAGATAATAAATGCAAAGTTGGACTTTTCATTTATAATACCTATTTCTGAAATTTTCTACATCTGCAATGTCAAGGTTGAAAAGAATTTTTGTCACATTAATTGTCGTTGTTACAATAAAAGACCCTGAAATTTTTTTGAAAATAAAATTAGTGGGAAAGCGGTATAAAAATTTATAAATTAATTAGTAATAGAAAGGGATCGAAGGCATTGTTTGATTAGAAATCCTGCTATTCAATTTCTTCATGCTTAGATGCTATAATATTAAAAGAGTAGATGACCCAATATTTTCCTCCATGTAATGTGACATTTTATTTTCATATTCATTCCATAAACTACATTTCAGTTGTAACCCACTATAAGAAAATATATAAAAAATATGAAATTATTTCAATTTATGGACAGATCTACTAAGAAGACAATCAGTTACCTTTCAACCTTTAAGAAAATCTTCATCTTGAAATTGGAATTACCCAAAAACTGAATAGGATATGAGAATCTTAAATTTCCAATTATCACTAGTGTAGAAAACGTTTTTTACATCGGTTATATTTTATTTTTTAGGTCGGTTTCTAGCCGTTGTTAATATGGACGACATTATAAATATTTTGTACGTTGGTTATTTAAAAACCAGTGTAAAAAACATAACATCATGGTGTTTATCACATCAGTTCTTAATTAACTGACATGAAAAAACCTGGGGGGAGGGTTTATCACGTCTGTTATTATATAACCGATGTGATAAACTAGTGTGGGGGTGTTTATCACATCGGTTATATAATAACTGACGTGATAAACCATTTCCCAGGCCTTTATGAAGTCAGTTATGTAATAACTGACATGGTAAACCATTTCCCATTCCTTTGTCACGTCGGTTATAAAATAATCGACGTTGAAGACCAATTTGTTTAATGGAATATAGTCCTCTACTCTCCCCAGAAACAACCAGAAACCAAATCAAGAATTCCTACCACAAAAACCGAAGTAGACCAAAATAAGAACCAAAGAAAAATTAAGCATTTACATTGATAACATTTAAAACTTACCCCACTAGATTTCCCCCCCCCCCCTGAACAGCCCCCCCCCCCCCCCCCCCCCTCACACCACTGGACAGCCCCCACCACACCCCTGGACTATGCCCCAACCCCTTGGAAATCCCCAAACTCCCCAGGACAACCCCCACCCTCATGTATACCCCCCCACACCCTGGACATCACTCCCACACCCCTGGACAGCCCTCCCCCCTCACCCCACTGGACAACCCCCACCACACGCCTGGATTACCCCCGACCCCCTGGATAGACCCAAATACCCCTAGACTACCCCCACCCTCATGTATACCCCAAAACCATGGAAAACACTCCCACACCCCTGGAAATCCCTCCCAAACCCCTCAAATAGACCCAAAAGTTACAAAAAACAAACCAAAACACCCTCACACCACTAGACTGCCCCCACCACACCCCTAGACACCCCCACACCACTAGGCACCCCCACACCCTTAGAAATCACCACCAAAAATGGAAATACCCCACCCTCCTGTATACCCCCACCCCCTGGACAACACTCCCACACCCCTGGAAAACACTCTCACACCCCTGGACATCCCTCCCACACCCCTGAAACAAACCAAAAAGTTACCAAAAACAGACCAGAACCCCCTCAACCCATTATACATCCCCCACCACACCCCTAGTCACCCCACCACACCCCTGGACACCCCCCACACCCATAGACTGCCCCCACCCCTGGACAACCCCAATACCCCTGGAAAACCCCCCACCCCTGGACACCCCCACCACCCCCTGGACATCCCCACCACCCCCTGGACAGCTCCCCACACCCCTAAACACCCACCACACCCCTAGAATACCCCCATCCCATAGACAGCCTATATCAACCTTGGACAACCCCCTTCCCCACCCTCCTGGACTGCCCCACCACCCCCTGGACAACCCCCCTCACCCCACTGGACAGCCCCAACAACACCCATGGACAACCCCCACACCATTGGACAGCCCCAAACCCCTGGACATCCCCAAACCCCTGGACAGCCCCAACACCCCTGGACATCTTCACCACCCCTAGATAGCCCCCCACACCCCTGGAGAACCCCCCACCCTCTTTTATACCCCCACCCACTAGAAAGTACTCCCACACCCATAGACATCCCTCCGACACCCCTGAAACAGACCAAAAAGTTACCAAAAATAGACCAGAACCCCTTCACCCCATAGGACTTCCCCCACCGCACCCCTGGACACCCCCACCCCCTGGAAAACTCCCCACCCTCTTGGAAACCCCCACCCTTCTGGACACCCTCTTGGACACCCCCTCGGTGGGCACGCCACTGGATGGTACTCATCACTCCCACATGTGAAGCTTGAGCTCTCAAAATGTATCACATGTGGGAGTGATGATTACCTTCTAGGGGCATTCAGCCCCCTGAGGGATGGCGGTGCATCCTGGACTGCCCCCCCCCCCACCCCACCAGACATCCCTCCCACAGCCCTGGATACCCCCCACCCCACTGAACACCCCCCACACCCTTGGAACCCCTCCTGCCAAACAAGAATCCATACCAGAAAATGATCATAAGTAGAACAAAACAAGAAGTGGAGAAAAATTAAACATTGACATATATAACATTCAAAAATTACACATTCATCTTCAAAAAAAAAATCCAACCTAAACTAATTTCAGATACACAATTACAATGACGATATTCAAAATTACATTTGACACTACAAATAACTACAATTCAATCAAACGTGTAAAATAATTTGACCACTCCACTTGTAAGTGTTTGATGTCTTGAGAAGTATAGGGTTGAGGGTCATTAAATAGCTACAAATGAATAGGATAGTAGTTAACATGTATAATGAATAAATCAAAATGAAATATAATGCAATGTTTAAAAGGAAATCTTACTAGGTCAAAGTTCACAACTGTCCCAGTTGTTATTATTTCATACATAAATCTTAACATATAATATCCGCATTTGATAACGCATTGTTGATCATGAAAATTATATTTGAATGAGTGTAAATTCAATATATTATTTTTATTTAATAAATCAAAAAGTTCCAATTATAAGAGGATATTTACCTTCGCATTTACATATTTGATATTTTCACTTCTTTTCTTTGTGTTTTTTAGAAAGTAGACCCATCACCTATTAGAAAATAATAAGAATGGGGTAAATTTAAAATTCATTATAATATATAAAACTATTTAGAATTTGAAACTTACTTTTCCAATTTATTCTTAAAACTTCCCCGCACATCATCATGGACAGAGCATATCCAATAATGTGTTATCTCCATTGGGAAAACCCCCAAACATCCAATGATCACTAATAATAGAAATTTTAAGGTTAGTGGTATTTTATGTTAAAAGGTAATGAACTATTTGAGAGAGATGTGTTTCATCCCTCTCACAAAAAGAAATCATCCAACATTGTGTGACTATATTCTGTTCAAGTATTTCAGTAATTTAATCATTCTTTTCTCCCCATCCATTTCACATGTTTCAGGGGAAATCAATTGCAGGTCCATGAATCCATATACTTCTGTCTGCCCATTCCTCTCACAAATGTTATAAATATACCTAATAAAAAACAGACATAAGTATACATTTTTAAAAAATATAACGCCGGGAAAATTTGTTAAGAATTACATGGAAAAAATTTGCACCACGTTGATGCCCAACTAATCTCCATTAACAAAATCCATGATATTAGTTTTCATAATCCCCACAGTTATTACACGTCCACAAACGTGAGCTTCCGTTGGATACTCATAATGACCCACCAACAAATTTGAATATCTTGACAATCTGTCAAGACTACTAGAATTTGTATCTGATGTCATATCCATTTGTCTTTGTTGTTGTCTATACAATATTTATTTCCCTTTAATGTATTCCTATAAAAATAAATATAAAAATATATTAGATTTCATATGATAAAACAACTATAATAAATAAATAAAATAAAATATATAACATTCATACCTCTGTGTTAATGAGTCGAAGATGTCTGGATGGCCAAATTAAAAAGTGGTTGATACTATGTCCAACTGTCGTCACCTCATCTATGGGTAATGGTACTCAAGCTGATCTATCTATAATATCCTGTACAGTGACCATCTAATTCTATACCTCTAATTGTTGATGACGAACTGTATCTCTTATACAATATACCATCCCATATGCAGCTATATGACATTGAGGATCATCAACATACAACTCACAATAAGTAGGAAGCTGCGGCAGAGGAGTAGGACAAAAAATGGGGTTCGCAGGCTGAGGTGGGGGAGTGGGAGCTACTGGAAGAGGTGGAGGATAAATAATGGGATATGTAGGGGGAGGTGGAGGAGTGGGAGCTGTAGTATCAAATTGTCTTTTCATGTCTACAAACATATACTGTACAGACGCTCAAATGTTTTTCTCCATGGTCACATTAATATTATGAACTTCTACCTCCAAGGATTCTATTTTTTATAAACACCCTAATCGTTAGAAGTGGTAGAACGTGGCAACACTTTTCTTACCAATACACCTTCCAGATATCCTACTACACGACCAGGATTTTCGGGCTTTCCCAATGATACAAATAAAATATCTTGGCTTTCAGTAGCTGTAAATGCCCCCTGTGAGCTCTACTCCTCAAGAGAGTCTTGTATTAATTAATTGAAAATTTTTGTAATGATTGAAATTATATGAAGAAAAAAGTTAACTTAAATAAATAAAATAGATATCTTACAATTCTCTTAGCTATGATTCTCGATTCTTCCGAAAGATATTTCCATTTTTTCTCATCCGATCTCTCTTCCTTTTTTCATGTCTGGATAGAGGGGATGGATGGGCCACCTCTACAGTGCTTGAAAACTCAGTTCTTAGTTTTTGAAAATTTTCCTCCATCATTTGTTCTTCCAAAAAGGCCTACCCTCCCCAAGATAAACTATGAGGGTATACATTTTTAAATTGGATCTCTTGATGATATTTCCTTGTTTTCTGTAAATTAAGAATAAAAAATCATTAACAAAACATTAATAAGATCATTTATATAAGAAATATTATAAAAGTTTACATTTCCCTTACCAAAAATGACTCTTTTCTTCTAATTTCAACAAACTGTCTCCATGTGTCTTCATCTATAAAAGGATAGATACGACATGGATTGTCATGACTCCTATGACCAAAAATGAAATCATATGAGAGGGTTGATTTGAACTACATCCATATCCTGGCAGCCATCGATATGCATTTCTTCCTGACTCCTCCAGTGTTAGTAATATCAAATGTAATCTGATAAAAAAGAGGTTAAACATATTATATATACTAGAATCCTTTATATAATAGTCAAACAATAGAAAAAGAACTTACCAAAATCATCTCCCACAACTGAGAGATTATATCTTTATACATACTTTTCCATTCATCATAAAAAATTCATACTTTTCTCTTATCCTGAGTTGATACAAAACTCTTCAAATATTTTTCATTTAGACCTCTAGAAATATCATCATCATCAAACACAATGAGTATCCTCTGATCCTTCGTACGGGAAAGTGATAATTTTGGTAAACATGTGAACCCACATTTACCAACTCTTGAACTCTTTGTCGTAATAGTAGCACATGAAGAAGATTGGGGAACATTAAGAGGAGCATGTGAATGTTCCTCCCCAGAGGTATGACCAATATGCTCATCTCAAAAACATGTGGTTGATCAACTGAATGATCTTTTATTATCCTTAAAATAAAAAAACAAACATTAGTTCACAAATATAAAAATTCAAATATTTTAACACTACTTTAATCAGAAAATAGAAAATTGTACTAAGTTACAAAATAGTAAACATTGTTAATATGGTAAGAATGTTAATCAGTGGTAAAGATGGTAAAGATGGTAAAGATGGTAAACATGGTAAACATGATAAACTTGGTAAACCTAGTAAACATGGTAATGTAATTGTCACTGAACAAAAATAATAGATATATAATTCATGTAATGGTAAACATGATAAACTAAAAAAACATAAAACTAACAAAAACTTATACTTATTTTGTTTTAATACATGTTTTAATAAAGAAAAAACTTACAATATCTAACATTTTATGAAAAAAATAAATGTAAACAAGAAATAAACATATGTTACCAGTAATTATAGGAATGTACAAATGGATTGTTTTCAAAAATTCCTTCGTCGTGATCGTTCCTTAAGGCACAAACCATGTCTTCAATATGCTCATCAGTATGTTCTATTAATATTTGCATGGAAGTAGGGATCTCACATAAATCAACATATTCATCAATTCCATCCTCACCAATATATATTTTTTTACCTTGTAAAACAATAGCCCACCGCATATCTGATTGATCTACAACATAGAAAATCTGTTTTTCATGTGGTTCCATTATAAAATAATCAGTTGTGTCTTCCAATCTATTCAGATTAACAAGTGTCATTCCAAATTAATTGTGTCTAGCACTGTTGTAACCGATAAACCATTTACAGGTAAAAACAAGAACTTTAATTTTAAAGTAATCAACCTCCCATATGTCTTCAATCACTCCATAATAATCACTTGATGCAGAAATTGGGTTTTTGTCCTTAGAACTCAAAAAATGCATTGCTTCTGCAAACACCAATACACCACTATTCTGAACTGTACTTCTATTGTCCTGAGCTTTCGTATGAAATGTATTTCAATTAATGTCATAACCGGACCATGTTATCACATTTAAACATGGACCACCCACTGTCCATTTTAATGTCTCTAATACATCTGATCTACCAAGCAAGGTCTTTTTAAACAATGAAAAAAAATGTTTTGTTGTGCTCATTCAAAATACACATTTCATTCTTCTTTGGATGACCTTGTTTCAACTCATTAATATGAAATGTGATATATGGTTGAGCATTACCTATGTTATTAAAGATGTATTATTATAACTTCTTTATCTATCCAGATGACAATGATTTGACTTTCAAGACACGAATCTTCTTTCACTCATTATTAACTCTTTGATGGAGAGATGGAGGCAAACCTAGGTGTTGCGCTGAAACCAAGTAGCTTGTACAAAACTCCGCAACCTTCTCAGAAATATAATTTTCAATAATGGAGGCTTCAGGTCGATATGGATTCTTAACATACCCCTTCAATATCTTCATATACCTTTCAAAAGGATACATCTAACGAAGATATACAGGTCCACAAAGCTTTATTTCTCTAACTAGATGAATCATTAAATGCACCATTATATAAAAAAAGTTTGAGGAAAATACATTTTAATCTAAAAAGTATAAAAATTCCATCCTTTTCCAAAATTTTCAAAGCATTCACATCAATCGCCTTATTACAAATTGAATTGAAAAAATAACACAACTTCATTATAGTCTTTCTGACACAGATGGTCAATATTCCATGCAATGCAACTAGTTGAATTTGTTGCATCATGACGTGACAATCATGTGATTTCATACCTATCAACTTTAAGTCCTTCAATGAAACAAAATTTTGTACATTTTAAGAATAACCTTGATGAACTTTGATATCATGAAGACACTGATAAAAGGTAATTTTCTCCCTCTTTGATAATGTATGAAAAGCTGGGGGAAGAAATGTTCATCTTCCTTTAGGAGTGGGAGCTAACTCCAAATGTATTCCCATTGATAGTAAGTTTAATATTTCATTCAACCCATCTTTTTTCTTTCCTTTAATATCTAATAATGTTACAATCAAACAATCATATATATTATTCTCCATGTTCATGACATCAATATTATGTTTATCTTCATGATTTCCCTAATATGGTAGCTCAAAAAATATTGAATTTTTCTTCCAAATATGTCTATCTTTACCAGATTTCTGTGTCATTCCCAATGTCACTTCAATGTTTTTTACCCTCTCAAAATATATATCAGGGGATAAAGGTTTTGGAGAAATATCAAATTCTTGTCTGCCATTGAATGCCTTTTTAGTCTTCTATATGTGTGATCCATAGGAAAAAACATTAGATGACCCATGTACACTATTTTTCTCCCATGATGCAATTGTCAATATAAAGTCTGTTTTTCACAAATTGGACATGCTTTGTGCCCTTTAACACTATAAAAAAACAAATTTTCATATTCTAGGAAGTCATTTATAGTGAAAAAAAGGACTTCATGTAGTTGAAAATATTCTATTTTATAAGAATCATACACCCTAATACCATTAGCCCATAAAAGTTTCAAATCATCAATAAATGGTGATAAGTAAACATAAATATCATTTCCAGGTTGCTTCAGACCGGAGATCATTATACTCAACATGACATATTTTCTCTTCATACAAACATCAATAAAGAGGTTTTAAATTACCAATAAAATAGGCTAGGAACTATGTGTGCTACTGAGGGTTCGATATGGAATCATTCCATCTGTTCACAACCCTAGTATGAGATTTCTAATTTTATTTCCAAATATAGAATACTGTTTATCAATTTTCGTCCATTGTGGACAATCAGCTGGATGAAGTATTTTTCTATCACATAACCGCTCATCGGCATGCCATCTTAACCTTTTTTCATCATGTGAATTAGAAAATAAACTTTTGAAATGTTGAGTTATAGGAAGATACCAAAATATCTTTGAAGGTATCTTTGTAATCTCTACATCAGCCTGTGATTTTTATTTCACCTTATACCATGATGTCCCACATTTATGATACTCTGACGGAAATTCATATTCCTTCCTATATATAATATAGTCATTCGAACATGCATGTATTTTCTTGTATCCCAATCCCATCGGGCATAATATATTCCTGGACTTATAATGTGAATATGAAAGATCGTTATCTTTTAGAAGAATGCATTTCATTAATTGTAGCAGCTCTGTAAAACTTCTGTCACTCCATCCATATTTCTCCTTCAAGTTAATCAGTCTTAACACCATCGAAAAAACTGTAAAATCTATACAACTAGAATATAATGGTTTTTCAGCATCACCATAGAGATGTGAAACTGTCGGTTCTATCTCAATTTTTTTTGATGCAATTTCGCGAATCATTTCTTCAATTCCATCGGAGTTACCATCTAGTGAATCATCATCATCAGTGACATTCGGTCCAGTTTCACCATGAAAAATCCAAGGGTTATAACATAGATTAAAACCATGACAAATCATATGATCTTTTATCTCTCTACATTTCAACATCTTCATATTCAAACATTTCAGGCATGGACAAGAAAAAAATGTCACTTCTTGGAACATTTGGTCTAGAAAATTTCAAAAAGGCATCAACACCTTCCTCATATTCATTACTCACTTGATGTGCTGTAATCCAACTTCGACTCATTATTACCTATAAAAAGTATCAAAATTATACATCTTTTTCAGATAAGACAAATATATGTTTATATGAAAAAAATCATAATTTGAATTTAAAAAAAAATTAAATATAAAACAAATATATGCATATTTATGAAAATATGTTTTAATTTGTTTTTAAAAAGAAAATATAGTTAGATATATCAGTTTTAAATTCCATTGAATCAAAGAAAACCATGGGGACTCTAATGGTTGATAGAAAATTGGAGAAAATGGAGTAAACCTAAGAATGAAATCAAAATTACAATAAAAACTTAGATGGAGAAAATCACAATGTAAATCCAATCATCACGGCATAATAGAGTCAGGATTACTACGCATATTTGAAAACCATGACATGGTCTCCCCCATAACCCATAACTTTCTCATATTTGATGACTTTTCAAAATATATACAACCAAATAGAATCATATTGAAACACTAATATCCATGAAACAATACAATCATCATGTCATAATCTCACAAACCATGATGTAGTAGTCAATCCCAACCAACACTTATCGCCCACCCTATTGGACACCCCCAGGACACCACCACACCCTTGGACAGCCCCCACCCTTCTTGGACACCCCCACCCCTCGTGGACACGACCACCCACCTCCAACCCCCTTGGAAAAACCCCTAGACACCACCCAACACTCTGGACATCCCCCACCTCGAACAACCCCCAAGCTATCTGGACATGCCCCCACCCCCTTGGATAGCCCCTCACCCCTTAGACAACCCCCCCCAGGACCCCCCCCCACAAACCCCTGGACAGCACCCCCCCCCCCCCCCCGCACCTCCATGGACACCCCAGACACCCCAACCCTCTGGACAGCCCCCCGAACCCTCTGAACACCACTACCACCCCCTTGGACTCCCCCTAGACACCACCACCCCCTTGGACAGCCCCCACACATCTGAACAGCCCCCACCCCCTGGAGAGCCCCACACCCCTCTAGACAGCACGACCCATCCCTCCAGGACACCACCCCCCCCCCCTACCCCCTTGGACACCCCCCTGGACACCCCCCAACCCTCTTGACAGCCCCCACCTCTGGACAACCCCAAACACTCTGGACAGGCCCCCACCCCCATGGACCCCCACCCACCCCTTGGACATCCCCCACCCCCTTCGATAAACCCCCCCCCCCTTCGACCCCCACCCCCCACCTCCAAGGACACCCTAGACACCCCCAACCCTTTGGAAACCCCTCGAACCCTCTAAAACACCACCCCCACCCACATGGGCACCCCTTGGATAGCCCCACCCCCTCTAGACAGCACCCCCACCCCTCCAGAACACCACCCCACCCCCTACCCCCTTAGACACCCCCTAACCATCTAGAAAACCCCAACCCCTCGGAAAACCCCCCCAAACCCTCTGGACAGGCCCCCACCCCCTTGGACAACCCCACCCCAACCCACCCCCTTTGACAGCCCCCCACCCCATTCGACCCACCCACCCCTTGGACCCCCCCCCCCCACACACACACACCCCTGGACTCCCCCCACCCTCCACCTCCATGGAAACCCTGGATATCCCCCAACCCTCTGGACAACCCCATCCCCCTGG
Source organism: Viscum album (assembly GCA_963277665.1). Lineage (NCBI taxonomy): Eukaryota > Viridiplantae > Streptophyta > Magnoliopsida > Santalales > Viscaceae > Viscum > Viscum album. The sequence continues at coordinate 45,482,458 of OY728143.1, read as the reverse complement.
ACAACAACCATCCCTCTTTACAGCCCCCCCCAGAACCACGAGATTTTAACCTCATGCTACTAGTTTTGGCATATCAATGGATTTTAACCTCAAGCTACTAGTTTTGTTATCATGACATTATTAAAAATGAGAACCATGAACTGTATCTATTACCAGTATAAAATGCTCAATTGTACAGTGATTTAGGTTTTAATAGCATATGAATATTATAATAGTCCATGAAAATAAGCGACGTAAATAGATTATGGAACAAAAAAAAGTGATACCCAAAATTAAAACAATCAAGGATCCAAAACAAACATTCCACCATGAATTTCCATATATACGTATAAAATAAATTACACTGGTACACGGAATGGGTGTATCACAACGGTTTACATATAAATTGTAGTAATATAGGTGAATGCGATAATTAGTTTTCAATGACAACAAAAATTACCACAAATGTCGGGAATTCGCGAAACAAAAACAAATGAAACAGAAGTAGTTGAGGATTACATGAATATTGCGAGTCGATCTAATAGATATGGTGATAATAAATAAATTGATGATGGAAGAAAGAGGTAAGAGGGTTTGAAATCGAAGAATCTTACCTAGTTTAAACAAAAAAATTGTAAAATGTAAATATAGACTATCCGAAAAAAAACAAACGAAATAAAGTCGTGGGAGGCTTACCTGAGTGTTGCGAGTAGAGATGATAGATATGGGGAGAGTAAAGATGATAAAAAATGATGGAAAATGAGTTTAACGAAACGATATCGAAGATTCAATTAGGGTTTTGCGAGCGAGAGAGACGAGTCGCTGGTCTGTCGATCGAAAAATCATAAATGACAATCCACATGGCATGTTAATTTTGTAAATGTTTTATAACGTCAATTATTTAATAACCGACATTATAAACATTTTTTATTAAATTTATAATGTCGGTTATTATAATAACTGACTTTATAAATGTATCAGATACCACATTTTTTACGTCGGTTACTTTATAACCGATGTAAAAAATAGGTCAGAAACCATAGTTTTTACATCGGTTATAAAATAGCCGATGTAAAAATTAATGGGTTTTGGTTTTTTAGGTCGGTTATAATATAATCGGCATTTAAAATTATACAGGTTAGGTTGTTACGTCGGTTATCAAATAAACAATGTCAAAAATTCCTCAGATGCCTCCTTTTTTACGTCGGTTATTTTATAACCGACATAACAAATTAGAAGATATGATGTTTTTTACGTTGGTTATCAAATAACCAAAGTAAAAAATTCAGCGCTTTGGTATTTTTACATCAGTTATTTTATAATCGACGTAAAAAATGAACGCACAAGATTTTTTACTTCAGTTATTTTATAACTGACATAAAAAACCACATATCACATATTTTCATGTGAGTTTTATATAACTGACATAAAAAATGGTGATGTCAAAAACATTTTCTGGACTAGTGTATCTCTAAAAATTAGAAAGAACAAATTTGTATGTAATGAAATTGTCATTTATTTTAATGAAATCCATTATATCTTATAACAGTGTAAAGTGTACTGTTGAAAACTTATTGAAACTATTAAAAAAACATCTACAAAAATGCACCAATTAAATGTTATTCTGGAACCCTTCCTTGAATTATGCTTCCAAAAGATGTAAAATCATAACAGAAATGTGGCAGCACTACATAACATGGACATACATGCATTTTAGATGTGAATAGTATGCGACAAGCATGTCTAGTTCCTAAGTAGCTGCCTTGATTTGAAGCTATTTAGAAGTTTTGTATGAAATAGATTAATCTTTCATGCAGAAGATGTTTAAATTTATAGGTAATGTGACGAACATGAATAGTAAAATGTATCTTAGTTCCCTATATAATGAATTTATCAAAGAATGTGTAAAATTGAAAAAAGGAAGATCAAGTTGACATTATTGATGTATACTAATTTTAAAAAGTACTGTAAAAGTAAGAAAATAGATTTAATTATCAATGTTAACTCACTTATTGATCTCCAAGATTCAAATCAATGGAAACAGCATCATTGGATTATATAGACGATGTGTTGCACCACTAATTGAAAGTAAAAAACTTGTATCTTCAATGTATCATCAGTCTCTGGTGTGATATCATTCGATGGGGTAATTGTTCACGACATGTTTGAAACTGTGTACTATTTGAATTTTTTTTCAAAATAAAAATATTCAGAAATACAAAAAATCATGAAATCATAGTGAAATTTGAAAAAGAGAATCATCAGATATTTTTAAACAAATATTTTTAAATTATACCTAACACAATTTATCATATATTTCTTTGTAGACAATATTATTCATGGAATCACATTGTGTGGGATTACTATCACCAATTACTATTTTCAAACCAAATGGTGTTGTGACTCTAGATAGAACAAAATATAGTTGACTGTGAAAGAATATAGGGTTTCAAAGATATAAACCAACAGAAGAGAGTGATTGGACTTGAATTTTGTTAATAGTCATAGCATACGAAATGATTAAAGGATATTGTTCTCTAGGTAGTTTGAAAGGCCATCGAATATCGGAGTTTGTCACATTTAATCTTGGAATGAATGCAATATATCCTAAATTATATCCACATAAAATTTTAGCTCAAATGACATGGTCACCTAAGTGTGTAACAATCAATAGAGTGCCACTAAATGATCCAACAGATTAATCCTCATTTCGAAGAAACATGATGGGAATGCTGATTTTGAGTGTAATTTTGTGGGATGGTTTCCTCTTAATAGTAATACCATTTAACATATCAGATGTGATGATGTTTTCTAGCCTATCTATATCAAAACATGCATCACATAATGAATTTGAGATGAAATAATTTTTTCCTTAAAAACCTGTGAGAGATATCATGTAGTCATTTACTTCTTCGACAATATCACTAGTTGGAGCTGTGATGGAACAATTTTTAAGATAAATGACTTCAGCATAGTTACACATGAAATTTGGGTCAGTGTGTTCTACAATTGTGGAAATAGGATTTGTTATCCAAGAAAGAATATATGATGCAGTAATTTTAATGATATTTTCATGGTCATTCCACTCTCCATTGTGACCTTCACCAATATCTAAAGTCCATCTAGCGAAGTCCTTAACTTCATCTGATGTGTTGGAAGGATTGGATTGTAGTCTCATATTCTTTTTCAAAGTTAGAACATGATAATATTTCCACAAGTATGAAGAAGCTATAATTGCAAACACTATTCTATTTTTTCCACCTAGCAAGACAGGTTGTATTTTCATGAAATCACTGCCCAACACAACTGTTATACCCCCCAAATGGTAAAGTTGAATCATTTTAAAAATTTTACAGACATTACATCTTTTAATGTATGATCTAGAGCTTCAAAACAGTACCTATGAACCATCAGTGAGTCATCCCAAATAATTAGCTTTTTTTACTATAGAATCTATGCAACATCACTTCCTTGCTAAATATTGCAAACAGATTTATCAGAAATAGAAATTGGAATTCAAAATTTTTAATGTGTTTTCCGACCACCATGTAGGAGTAATGACACAATTCCACTAGATGTAAATGATATAATGATATCACCTTGTGACCATAGTAGAGAAGTCAACATTTTTAAAATAAATTTCTTTCCTATGCCCCCATGTCCATGAAAGAAAATGAAACTACCGTATACTAAAGCTAATAAAGAGATAATGGTTTTCATCGCATCTTTTTGTTCATCATTAATGTTTGTCTACAATGTTAGATACTCATTCCGAAGGATTTATCTATCATAATTGAGTTCATCTACTACTAACTGATTTATTTCCGAATAAATTACAAAATCTGGAACTGGCATTGGTGGATACGAATGAAGAGATCTACCATTTCTTTAAAGTTGATTCTCTATCTCAAGAAAAGCATATATTTTCCTTTGATGATCCATGAGTGTCAAATATATGAAATTTCAAAAATATTGTTAGAGTACTATTAGAGTGTTTAACTATAGTGATTACCATTTAATGAATGAACCCAATCACATATAAGAAGGTAGATAATAAAAAAATTTGATAGAGTTTAATTAGTATTCAGTAAGGTAGCAAGCTAAAATAATGGAAATAACTATATTAAATACTGTAATTATGTTTCAGGAATTTGCAGAATCTATTGTTGCATATAATAAATGTCTTCACTGAGGATATTCCAAGATTCATTCCACACAATGACAGGTCGAGACAATTTTTTTGAGAACAACATGCAGGAGAAATGTCTACTCAGAGACTTTCCCATAGCCCAAGTTGAGACCTCTTTTATAGTTTCAATAAATTCCATTTTATCAGTAGGTAGTCCCATTACATAACTCATCTCCCCAAAAGTACCATGAGTAATGTTGTATATAGTTTTAATATTATCATATGAAGTCACACCTATGATTTTGGTGATCATTAATAGGATGTAATATAGTTCTCCAATTGTTGGTGGCATATAATAAATTCTACCAGTATAGAAGCCCTGTTTTCTGGGATGTTATTGTTTGTCTCTATGGTGGAATACAAATCTTGTTGGAAATTTGTAATATGTCAGACATCAACCTTCATGATAAGAAAAATTATCTTGAAACTAGGCTATAAGTATTGATTCTGAGATGTTACCCTTACTCATGATTTTATCAACATTATCATTGATATGTAGGTAACAATATTTTTTTATGGTAAATGGAAATCGATCCTTTATACTGGAGGATACCTATAGTGGATATAATAATAATAAATCCTCCATGATTCCTCACAAAGATAGATGTACCATAAATTATAATACCTCTTAATTTCATCAACATACTATCCAGACAACTCTTCATAGTTCATATCATACAATGTTTCTGTAACACGATCATTAACATTGCTCAAATACACAAATAGATATTTGATAAAAGTTGATTGATTTCAAATTTTTATGTTGATATGAGATTGGGAATTCAATAGTAAGATAGGATTATATGTTAGAACAAAATGATAATCCAAAAGAACATCATTTTTCAAGATACTTTTTGCATCCTTTCGTCGTCTTTATAGAACACACCCATCATCATCAATTGTGGTTTGATCAAAAAAATTTTGGAAATCATTTAGTACATTTTCCATTATTCATACAAGGATACCTTCAGTTTTCATCACCATTAGGCCCATGCATCATAAAATGTTTAACATCAGAATGAATATTTTAGAATTCCCCTTTATTTTTAACTTCAGCACATACATTGCTGTCATTGGACACAAAAGTATTGATTTTGTTTTCTTGGCATAGAAACAACAAAATTTGTACATGACAGAAGCCACATTTTTGAAATTATACTTTACAAACAACTACAAGGAAATAATGAGATTAATGACACATATCAGTAAGAGATCAACCAAATAAAAATATTTATAACACGATCAGTAATTTCCATTAAGATAGTTATCTGCTTGTGACTTCCCAAAGAAGCATCAATCCTGTAAATCATTCACTAACTAATCAATCCCAATATTGAAAACTCTGGATACAATATGCAGGAAATCTGATGGACAAGGATAGTAATGTGTAACAATTCTACTAATTTTAGGCCATAGTGGATTGCATGTAAATGTTAAAAACAAATTTGGAAATCATGGCCAATTATATATAGTCATAGCATCTTCGTAATTTTGAATCATATACTAAGGACGACCAATAAATGTTTAAGGTAAAATTACTCGTTTCCCATAAGAATATCCATCAATGTCACTGTGAAGAAAATAATCCTGCCACCCATTGAACGATTCAACTCTCAAGCGCTTTATATTAAAGCGAATGAAGGAACGTATCTAAGACTCCATAATTTTATACATATCAACAATAAAATGTTGGAGCAGCATTCATGAATTTTGTAATGTTGAAGCATAATTTAAGCCGAACTACAAGTAATAGGAGAAGTACTCTCGCATTGAAACCTTTCGAATCTTTGAACTTGTAGTGATATATATAGAATGATGTAATATTTTGTCTATATATCCATCTTGACCACCTGTGAAGATTAGTGGATACTAAAGTGGAAGATAAAAAGGATAAAGCACATCAACTACTATAACTGACCACATTTTCTTTGAAATATAATATCTTATTCATAGTTGAGATCATTGATGTCACCGGTATTAAGCACGACAATCTCCAAATTAGTAGGCAAGATGTATGTCGCTGCACCTGTTTATCTTCTCTTAAGTAGTCACAACATTAAATTTTGAATTTATTGACAATCAAGAACATCCCCTGCACAAATGAAATGATGAGATAGATAATTTTTTCATGAATGATACGTTGTAGGTTCAGAATAATATTAAAATCAACAGATGGGTTTTCATTTGTATCACCACAACTAAATTTTTAATTAAATTTAAAATGAAGTAAAAATATCTCAATAATGTTAATGTGTTTTCTTGTAAATGTAAAATTAACCTTATGTTCTGATCCCTATTCTAACACACATTAGTAGTATCGTACACATACAATTGGGAAAACTTTTGTGGTTCTCCCTCTAGAGGACACAAACATCCCATGTGATGGTAGTTTTGGTCATTCAATATGAATATATTTGGAGCTCAACCACTGTGGAGGGACATGTCTACCCTTCATCCCATTGATGTGAAAGAAAACATATAATTATAAATATGCGTATCTTCCAAGAATTCTCTAGCCTCACTGAAGTTTTTTTTGAAGACTAATGTTTTAATGTACGGAGGGCATGACAACAAAAATTCAAAATGAATTTTACCCAGTGAGCATCATAGAGCAGATTCTGAGTTATCTTGGCTGCGTCATTGTGTATTTCTCTCATCAATCTAGAATAGTGAACCACATTATTGGCATACATTCATAGAATCTCCACTATTCAAATATTCTGTAGGTGAATAATGATTAAATATAAAGTGTTAATAATAAGACATTTTAAATTAAAAAAATGAGTCATGATTGGAATCCTAGTGAGTAATACATAAATATAACACATAAACTTGTATTATCTACTATTTGAAGTACTCGAATTCTTTCTGAAGCATCATTAAATAAAGTAAGAATGATAATACATATGAAATAATTATATAGTTTATGTAATTTTATTATAGAAACACATACCTAAAAAATGAGTGGAACGAAGTCTTTCACCACGTCTCTCAACATGTGTTATTACAAGTCTTTATAAAAATACATTAGTAATTATAGTTAAATTTGGCTGATGGGTAGAAGTTTAAGTTTACTTACTACTGAATACCCAAAGCATGAATATTTTATGTATATAATAATAAATAAGAAAGCATGATTAAATATTATACCACACCCTTTTCAAAACAATTAAGTTGGTTTCCATCAAGAGAATTAGGAAAAAATATCTATTGTAAATGGAGAATAAAACTAATTTCATTTAGTGAAGGAGGAAAAATATGTAAGGCCATGATATCTTCTTACTCAAAAAAGGGGGCATGCGATGAGTAAGTGAGAATGTTTCCTTCATTCATTAAAGCTACCAAACATAATGAAGAAATAGTAATTTCTTCAAAAGAAGGGGTATGTAATCTTATTATTTTTCATAATAATATGTTGACATCATACTTACCAATTGGGACATCATTTTCTGCAATGGATTCTGGTATATTGTTTTTCCTACATCTGGAAAATACCATTGACGAAGTAGTAGAGTCATTATGCTCTAAGAATGTAATTGAAGAATAAACTTCTTAGTCTCTAGATTGACATTGTAAAAGAAGTAATCTAGAACAATTTACTGTTAAATTTCAATGAAACTCACTGTTGACAAGAATTTTTGTGACAATGCTATGAATGCTCCTTCTTTTGGTGGTGCAATTTTGTTTGTTGTGGTTCCATGATTTAGTTGAAGATAGGTTAGTATAGTTCATTATTGAAATGCCAGTAAATTTTGAGAAATAAAATAAATTAATGTTATTTATAGTATGAATGGAAATAAGGTAAAATTATATGAACTATATTTTGTACATTTAAGACAAGATTTTACGTTGACATCATACTTACCAAAGGGGACATCATTTTCTCCATTGGTTTGTGATATCATTTTTTCTTTTTCTACATCTTTTAAATGTTGTAGGCGAAGCTTCAAAGTCATGAAGCTCTTTGAATGTAATTGATAAATAAACTAATTAGTCCCATGAATGACAATTCAAAATAATTAATCAAAATAAAATTTATGTTATATTGAAATAGAACTCACCGTTGACAGAAATTGCTTACAATGCTATGCGTGGTCCTCCTTTTGGTGGTGAAATTTTTTTGCAGTCGTTCAAATGTTTTATTAGAACATAGGTAAGTGTATTCCATCAGTTAATTTCTAGTACATGTTGAGAATTATGATAATATAAACAAAGTTATAGTAAGAATGAAAATAAGGAAACATTATTTGAACAATACTGAGTACAATAATGACAACCTTTTATTTTACTTGTTCTAACAGATATTGGTGAAAAAGTTTCAAAATCACGAGTCACTATCATTTTAATGTTAGATTTAGTTAAATAGTCCTTGTTATTTGAATGTAATCTGTCCATTCTATTTAAAATTATTGTTTAATTGGAATTGAACTAACCATTGTTTGATAATGGTGAAAAAGACATGGATGGGCCACTATTCTTCTTAGAAGTCATTTGTACTGCTTCATATACTATCGTAGGACATAGGAGACTATAGTCAGAAGGTGAACTATCTATAAATGTATATACTTGTAAATTATTAAACAAATTTACTAAATAAATTTAGGCAGTGTGAGTAACTGTCTACCTTTATGTTGATTTTTCATAAGCAATCGTCTCTGCAACCTTTCATCTCTAGATGTTAATAGTGACTACATCATTGTATTGGTTTTATTTTTGTTGAATTGTTAAGGGTTGGAAGGAAAACATAGTATTTTTATGTGTGTGTAGATTGTATTAAAAATATAATGGAAAGACGATGTTTTATTTCACTACCAATGTATAGAAACTTAAATATTTTTTTTGGTAATTGCAATGACTAGAAGCTCAACTATGGAATCTAATGAATGCATATTCTTAAAATGTTTTTTTATGAATCATTAAAGTATATATTAATATCACACATTTAAATACATTTTTTAGTATCTATTAATAGAAAAAGTAATCCATGTTGTATTAAGAGAAAATGCATGTTGTTTTACCTATTTATTAATCCTTAAGGAACGGTTTGATGTAATTTTGACGCTCTTAGAAGTGGTGTCACCTGGTGATGACCGCCCTGGGTCGGTAATTATGTGGGAAGTTCCTAGGTATATAGATATTTTACCGGAAATAGATAGAAAATGATTAATGATGTGAAAGTAGTAAGTATTAAATTTTTTTATTCAACTTACATTAATAATTAATCACCTGTGGGAAGTGGAGTTGTAGTCTATATAGGTTTTTCGTGCATAACGAAAATGAAAAATAAAAATTTTAGGCACTGAAATTTTCCATCGGATGTGATAATTTGAATTGAATTACATAACTATGTAGGTGGTGTTATATGGGAGTAGGGGCTTATTGCGATATCATTAGTTGTAGAAGACAGAGGTTATTTATGGGTGTTGAATCAGAAAGCAGTTTCCTCGGTTTAGGGATATTTTATGATGGGTTGCAACAGAAAAACAATTTGGGATCCATAGGTGAGGAAATTTGCAAGAATTGTCACGAGAGGAAAATGAGTCAGTGGAGTCTAAGAATTGAAGAATGTCAGGATATATTGGAGTGTAGATCCCGGGATCTCGATATGGTCACTGTGGGTAGCGACAGATGCAAGGAAATATTTAGATCGACGGATGATGGAAGACCGCTTCGGAGATGGGAGCATGCAGAAATGCAATCCTATAGAGATGCAAGCCTACGAAGATGTGTGATGTAGATGAAGGGAAAATGATATTTATGGGTCATGCTGAAAGGATGGAAACCCTGAGGTCGAACAAAGAGGTGAGGCGTGTTAATTAGGAATGCGGTAGATGGTACTGCGGGTGTGAAGTGAGGGAGGCTCTGATAAATGGTGACGTGATTTTATTTTAGCGTGATAGGTTATGTGGGGGAACCCAAATTTAGTATAGATAATACATTCCTCCCCAAATAACTTTCCAAATTCAATACTATCATTATATACATGTTATTGTGGTCAGAAATCCATTATAGTATGGGTTTTGGTGCAAATCTAAGGAGCATACCCAGAGATGAGGTAACATTCATCAATGAACATTTTTGTTTTATTTTTTCCTCTACATACTTCTATTTTTATAATTACATGATGACATAACAATATTTTTTTCTCCAATATAGTGAAATGATGTTTTGTTATGGTCATGAACAACAACCACCTCTACTTCCATCAAATGGGTTACAAAATTTTCTTTTATGTGAACAACGAACTACAACCTCACAAATCGATGTCATTCAATTTTCCATTACTAGATCTATCAATTTGAAATAATGATGGATATTCTATTTATATATGATATTTTTTGTTTTATTATTATTCATTAATTAGTATATAATCCTTAGCTTCAAGTATTGAATTTTTTTGGAATATGATAACGTCGTTCATGTATACTACGGACTACCGGCTCCTGAAGAAATGTGATTCAATCACAATTTACATGGAATGTAATAAAGATGTGTTTAATGAAAATATCTGATATATATGACATAAAAATTATTCTAAAATGATGTTTTATCATTTAAATATCATTATTTCAATTCTTAATGAAAATGGAAACAACAATAATGTGTATATATAACCTACCATATCCATGAATGGTGTATTTCATATTATATATATATCTTTTAAACATTAATATAAATACACATATAGTGAATATATATTATATTTATCTAATAGTAAATATTCTAGATACTATGAAACCATGACTAAGGTAACCGTATCAAAAATAATAGATCGAGAGATATATGAAAAACAATGCGGCTATTACCCAAAACACCACTTTAATATAGAATTGTTAATAAATGTATAATAAATAGATAAAATTAAATCATATATTGTATGAAATATAAAATTATATGACTATTTTATATTTATAATAAATTTATATTTATTATATAGTATTACTTAATATATACGAAGGAAGCTAGGACCTAGGGTAAGAGTTTTCTCATATCAGTTTTTTTTTGTTTTATTTATGCCATATTCACCATTTTTTATTTGGTGTATATACAACCCGTGGATATATTTTATGATTGTTCTAAAAAACAATTTTGGACAATAATATAAAATTTAGGATATATCTTTCTTGTTCTTCATGGATGAAATTTTATAAAAGTGATAAGGTATTTTTGTCGCAATTTTTCTTTCATTAAGGCGTATGATATGTTACAAACTTATATTCCTTCATGAGTAATATAAAAAGACCGATTGACATTAAAATTAGGAAATTATTTATATTAATGATAATTTATGATATATTTAATTTTATTTATTAATTGTAATTATGTTTCAATGTTACCAAAGTGGTAACAATTTTAGTTTCTAATCTCATTATTTTCTAGGATTGTTTATAATTATCTTTTTATGGTAAAATACTTTGATCCATATCTAAATAAACTCATGAATTATATTGTCCATATTTATTTCTTGATATTAAATGATTAAACATTATTTTTCTCTTTTTATGTACTAATGAGTTCAAAAAATATTTATTTTACGAAAAATTATCTTTTTTATTGAGAAACCATTTTTCTTCGAAAAACCATGGTTAATTGAAAATTTATAAAAAAATTATTAAAAAAATAATTATAGAATATTTTTAAAGAAATTTTCTACTATGTTTAAATTTTAACAATTTTTTGAGTTGAATTTTTATGTAATTTTTCAAAAAGTGAATGTTTGGATTTTATCAAAAATGAGAAAGGAATATTTATTTTCACATGCATGAAAATAAAAAAGCCTACTCCCATGATGCACACTAATTTATTTGAAGCATAATTTATAATATTACAAGTTTATTTCATAATAAATTGATTTTTAAAAATATTTTATGTATTCGAGATTATTTTCAAAGAAAATTTAATTTCTTTTTGGAAGGTATTAAATAACTGATTAAAGTTATTTTCTATCTATGATTACTTCCATTGATGTTAACTAAGACTTACTAAGGATATGATCCATGGAAACCATTATTATTCCATATCTGATTGGTTTTTGTTCATGATGAAATTATGTTTATGAATCCCATTTTACTTCAATGAGTTATACCATGATATGATTTCTAGGAAACCTTCTTCTTTTCCATGATTTTCTATAATAATTTTGAAATCAGTTTCTTTCCAATAGGTTATGATATGACGAAATGATAATGAAAACATTTCTTTTCGTGGTTTATTATATTGTTAATGTTTTTGATCTCATGGAACACATATGTATGACATTTATTATGTGATCGGTGTGACCCATATGTCCCTAAAATGCATTAGCTAATGATAAATGTTCTATAAGACTAGAGGGTTCACGGGTGGTAATCCCAAGACCAAAATGGATGGTAAATGGTTGGTTGGACTAATAAGGAATGAGGGTACACAAGAGGTAATCCCAAGCCCGATTTAGGAACATATATGTTTATTTTAAGAATAACATGTTTTGAATGTCTTATTGGGCATTATTTCAATAATATTTTTATGCATATTTTTATTGCAAAAATTTATGTGTTATGCCAATTTTATGCTCTCATGAATCATTTTCATTAATTAACATCTGATTAATATATTATGATCTACCAATATTTATTCCATGTCTAAATATTATAATCTTTGATATACAGGTTTTGTTTTTCAAAGGTTATACTCATGTTCTCATACCCTTATTTTCATGTCCGGATTATTTATCCCCTTTGTTTGACCTTAATGAAAATCTAATATAAACCCATATTATGTTTACTTTCCCAAGGGTTTTATGAAATCCTTTATATTTGGTATGTATACGAGTATTACTAAATGGGAATATCTTTTTAGACTATATTGAAGATAGTTCCCCAAATTTGAATATTGTTTAAACAGTGTCCTAAGGCACTAAACTATTTCAGTTATCTTGTGTATGTTGTTGTAATATATCAAATATTCATCTAAGTAAATGTAATATTTTAAATTAAAATCCGAGGACACTAAAGTTGGTATGAATTTAAAGGATTTGTTATCCTTTGTAAACTAACGTGTAAAAACTTAGACCCCTAGGGAAATTGAAAAGGTAATGTCTCAGGATATTTATAAGGATAAGTCTAAGGACGAGTCATATTATATAAAAAGAAATTTTGGTAAAGGACAATGAAATTGTTTTCCATGGATTTAAATCCCTGGTTGGATACTCTATAGAAAGCCTCAAGATTCCCCTATGAGTTTATTGTTAAATAAATTCAAGAGCCTACATTAACCACATCACTCAGTTCAAATGCATAATGATAAATCAAACTAGTTATTTAAAAATTTGTTATGAATAGTATTACCCTCACTAAGAAAAATATAAAAATAATTTTTTTTTCCAAAATAGACTTTATTTTTAAATGGGAATATCCAAATTAACTTATAATCAATTTCTGTTATTTTTGGGAAAGGTTTTAATTCTTGATAAATAGTGAAAAATTCAGTATTGTTTCCAAAAATCAACTTTTTAAATTTACATAATTATTTCAAATTAATTTTTTAATGATACAATAGATAAATAACATATATATTCTTCCCATTTAGTTCATTGAAATTAGTTTTATAGTCAAACTAGATATAAATTTTTATTAAACGTTTTAAGGACACTTTTACCCACCTTTTAGGCACATCTACTGGATTAACATTAAAAATAATATTCCCATTTTTCTGAATATAATTACATAAAAAAAGAAAACAATTTTTTGATTATTTTGAAACTTTACTTCTAATAGGAAATAATTAATTTGTGTTAAATAGTATCTGTGGTAAATTTATTTACCACTCTAAATGGTAAATCTGGTAACTAAAAGTAAAAATAATATTATATTAATTAAAAGTTATCCTAAAAAATTTTCTTATTTTACTAGATAATTTTTTTTCCACCAAAATCAACCTTATTTTAAAATTCTGATTTTTTAAATCCTATTGGGTAAGAATATTAATTTTATTATTTTTTATTTAATGATATTCTAATAATGTAATAATTGTAATATTAATCACTAAATAATTTTCTATATAGTGTTTTACATAAGATAAATTTGATTATAAATAATAATTTGAAAGATAATAAATATATCTTCATCATGGAAATTTATTTCTAATTTTTAGACGTGAAATATTTTAATTTAAGGATTTCACACTAATTTTGGAGTAAGTGTTTAATTAATAAATATATCAAATAAATTACATTGTAAACATTCTAAAAAATATAATTTGTCATAGTAATTTGAATAAATTAATCTTTTATACAATATAGAAAATATATAGATATATTATAAGTTATATTTCAACGTTATCATGTTTATAATATAATTTTAAATAGACAAATAATAAATAGTATCATAGTTGACAATAAAGATACTTTAAAATAAATAATATTTTATTAAATGATAAAAAAATCATATAAATCTATAGCTTATCCAAATGTATAAAATAAGGATATGGATGTCATCAGTGGCCCACTTGGTGTCCGTTTAAAATTTTATAAGTACTATATTAACCCTAAAGTGTAAAAAACCCATGTTGTCATAGTAATGGTTAAATGGTCTAACTAAGGGTTAAATGCAAAAGATATGGTTAATTTTTTGATCTATTGTTTTTCAAAAATAATTAGTTAGATTTATTTATACACCTAATAATATTATATTTTAAATAACTCACTTTGGAGATATCTAAAATCTAAAATCAATTTATATTAATTCTATATTTTAAAAGATTCCAAGAGTGCCCCAACCCACTCCTATAAAAGGCACCTCATTCATCACATCCTCACAGGACCATGAGCCTTATAGATTGACCAAACCATAACCAATTATTCTATAAACATTCTTATTTAACATATAGAGTCCCTCTTATTCCAAAATTATCATCAATATTGTCCATAAGAGGATATCTAAAGTAATTACTTCCAAGAAGAAGCAATTGTTTTACCAATTCAATTCAAATATTTTTCTTATTATACTTACAATTTCTATATTATTTCATTAATACTATAATAAATACAATATAACATATATAATAAGAAGTTATTATAATTATGGGAAAACCAAATTATTTTTTTATCCATCTTACAAAAAAACATTTCACCAAGCATGCGTATGTACGACTGACCATCTGCATACTGGGGTGTAATTTGTTTTTCAATAATATTTTTTTTTATAATTATGAATATAAAATATATAAAATATATAAATAATTATTATTAAATTATAAATATTTTTTGTAATTAATATTTTTTCCAATTTTATAACATTTAACTATTAAGGAAATGATACCATCGCTCGTGCCAATGTACAACCTATCATCTTCACGATGTGATGAGATTTATTTTCCACGTGAACCACTAATGAATGGTTATGAAATTAATATTATGAATAAATATAATATTAATAAACTTAATATTGCTTTATATGTGAATAAAATATGTCATATTCATAATAAATAATACTTTCATGAAAAAAATGCATAAGAAGACGAAACTATTAATACACGAAACAATGGAAATTAAGAAATGTCATTATGAAATTTATATAAGTGTATCATATATGATATAATAAATTTGGATATGGTAATGTTATGATTTAAAACATGCTTTAATCTCTAAATAAAAGGATAACACAGCCTCAACTAATGAAAATCACATGGTAAGGGTTAATTTTACCATCTCATTATTGTCCGAGATTGTTTATACACAAGTAAGTACTTAAGAATATTTTTCATCCATGTCCTTGTTTCATAAAATTTCATTAAAAAATTATATAAAAAATATTAAATACATCTTTACCCATGTGAAATGTTGTATAACCATTTATTAAGGTTATCTTTTTTTCAATTTCATTACGAGGAAATTTTTATTTGAATTTTTGAAAATGTAGGAGAAGAATGTTTTCCTTAACATATATTATATGATAGGATTTTTCTATTTCCATGATGCCTTTAAATTTTAAATATTACCTTATATTATTACGTGGGTATTATCAAAAGAAATGTTTTCTTTCAAAATTTCAAAAAAATTTAAACAATTGTTTTGAAAATAAAAAGGTATTTCTCTCAAAAAATTTCAATAATTTTATTTTTTTATTTTTATCTATATCAACATCCATTATTAATTTTTATGCTTAACTGGGGTTTATTATTTATGATAAAATGTACAATATTTTATTGAAGGGATATTGATATGTTTCACAGTGGATATGTTATTTTGATACCAATCAGGGTTTATGGTTAATGTATTAACATTTTTTATTAAAGTTTTTATATGAATGTTTTTGTTTGTTATGTGTCACCCTTTTATAATGAGGGATGCATTGGACAAAAAAATTTATAGGTTGGGGACCATCAAATTAATTCCTGATGGTTGGGGGATCTTTTAATTAAATCCCCTCGATGCATCAATTTTTATTACGAGACAAACTAGTTTGGGTTTCCACTAACATCTTACCCATTCATCGTCTGGGAATGAGGCCTTGATGATGTGGTTATGATGTTTTGAATTAATAATTACATAATTTGGATATTAGTTATTTACAATAAATGTGATTATTAATCTAGTAGAATATCTAGGTTAATGTTTAAATGGAATTATTTTATTTCTTATTTTCATATTATTCTTAATATCTTGTTTAAATGGATTTTGTTCCATTTTTCTACCATACATTAAAAGTATAATCCTATATATTAAATATTCATATATATTACTTTACCTTTTTGAGTATCTCAGGTCATCCCATTCTAATGTTTCACTATTCCGTAAGATTTTAGTAGGTGTATTTTAACTGAACTACATGGATAGTCTAAGGAATATAATTAATTTCAAAGGAGATATAATATTGTTTTTAATTACATGATTTAATGTAAAACTTCTGTTTGTTTCATTTTTATTCAAAACTACTAATCATTTCCATCATTAAGTATATGTTTCATTATATAATGTAATAATGTAATAAAATAATGTACTGACTCTAGGAAATTGGGGTTCGGTTCTTTATAGTTAGTATCAGATGTAGTTTAGTGAAATCGTTGGAATCTATATTTAGAAAAGATAGATTAGTGAACAAAAACCTAAGATAATATTTGAGTATAATTATAAATGAACATCATATAATTTTGGTAATGTTTAGATTATGTGGGTATTCCTAGAAAATAAATCCCTTTATGGATACTATAAGTGGATGATGATCTGGAATACATGTACCTAGGGGTAATAACTCTAACAAGGTGTTCCTGAAATGGCTTGGGGTCACCTAGTTCATAACAATGATACTTACTATGCACTTGGGTTGAAACTCCTGAGGTATATTCTTAGGAAAATTCAAATTTTCTATGAAATCATTTATGAAGGATTTATTAGCAAATATGTCCCAAAATAACAATTTTTATGATTATGAAAATAAATATTAATTAATATTTAAATTTATGTTAATAATTTTACATGTTGGGAATTATGCATTTTGATTAATCACCTAATATAGGGTATGACATTGTTTATAAATAATGCCTAGTTGAAGGATAGGAAATCGTATAAACACACACAATCCATGTAGGGATTTACACACTATATAAGATAATGATAAAGGAGTAGGTGATACAAACTAGTACTAAATATGTTATAACTATATTGGGAAAGATTACTCAGGTAACGAATAATAACATAACTTATATGGAGAACCTTGATCCACAACATGGAGAAAACATCTTAGACCGCTTCATGAGACAACAACCTCTAAAATTCAATGGGACTATAAATCCTTTTGTAACTATGAAATAGATACGTTCCTTAGAAATGATATTTAATTCTTTGGGAAGTAACAAAAGGGAGAACATTGTCAAGGAAATTTATCATATCTTAAGAGATTTAGTGAAATAGTGTCCATTGATTCAAAACCTGATAAAAGATAATGAAATAAGATACATGTACTGGAAGGAATTTAAATAAATTTTAATAACAAATACATTCCTCGTGATAAGAGAGAATATATGGGCATGAAATTTTTGAGTCTTAGGAAAATGGAAGATGAGAATTCTGGAATGTATGAGCTTAACAACACATGTTTATAAAGTCATGTCATAGTCTACACCCATAACAAAATAAGTAATATTGATTGACTCTTTGATGGGTTAAAACCATTCCTTCTATAGGAATTGGTCTCAAAACCATTCCCATTATATGAATATATAGTCTCATATGATCTAAAAAAGGAATTATTTAATTCATATTACTTTTAATAAAAATTAAGAGAAGATGAGGTCCATTGAACACTCTAGAAATTGAAATAAGGAGACAAGAGAAAAGTTTACATTACACTATATAGTAATTGTGGGAAGAAACACCCTGGTACATTCCTCATAGGAAATAGAGTTTCTTAAAATTGTGGAGAAAAACTCCATGAAGACCATGATTTCAAGGGGAAAAAATATTCAATCGTTGATTAATGCTAAAATTTTATATTAATGGGACATTATGATATTTATTTTCATATGTATCAAAGAAAATTTCTCAAAAAAGGCCAAGTGAGCAAGGAAAATATTACTCAATCACAAATATTGGGGCTGATGTTCCAAATGATGTGGCGAAAGGTACACTAATCACCTCCTCAAACATAAAAAATTCGTTATTTTATTCTGGATCATTGAATTCCTTTATATAATACAAATTTTTAAAGAAAATGTGACAATTACCCTTTAATTTGATAATATATATTTCAATAAAAACTCATTAGGGTAGTATCATTTCAACAAAATTGTTTTGATATGTAACTTTTATGATAAACAAACGTCATTTAGTTGATGAAATTTTCAACATTACTATGGTTGAATTGTATATAATCATCTGTATGAATTTGATTTGAAATAATAAGGCAAAAATATATTTCAAAATAAGGGTGTTATGATTTTTGAGGAATTTGATGAATCTATTATCTTTAAATAAGAAACATCATCATCTAATTCATGTCTAGATCCACCCCCAATAGCTTTACTAAATGATCTACTTCAGGAGGAAGATCAAATAACATCTAGGGGTGAATAATGTAGTCTTCAAATTGGGGATTTAGTTTTTGTAAAGGAATACATTGATCTTTTTCCCAAAGATTTACCTAGACACCCACCAGAGCTTGAAGTTGTGTTTTCCATTTGTTAAATCCATGATGCAAGGCCAATATCAAATAATCCCCCTATAATGAATTAAGTGGAATTAGTGGAGTTGAAGAAACAACTTGTAGAGTTGGGTAAAAGTGGATTTATTCTCCCCAATGTTTCCCCACGGGTACACCCAATTTTCTATCAAGAATAAAGATGGATCCAGGAGGCTATATAATGGTTAGAGGAAATTTGATTATATTACTATAAATAAAAAGTATACTTTACCTCACATTGATGATTTATTTGATTGGCTTCACGGAGCTCAATTTTCTTCCAAGATCTACTTTAGTTCTGAATATCCTTAATTGTGAGTGAATAAGGAAGACATTTCGGAGAATTTTTTTTAAACGATGTGTGGTCCTTATGAATTTAATGTAATGGAAATTGGATTGAATAATGCACCCTCAATTTTAATATATCTCATGAACAGTGTGTTCAAGGAATATATTGATGACTTTGTAATGGAATTCATTGAGTATATTATTATATATTTTAAATTATATTAAGAACATGAGAATAACATGAGAATAATTATTGAGACACTCAATAGGGAATTATTGTACAATAAATTTAGCATGCATGAATAATGGCTTCAGAAGATTCATTTCTTTTACATATTGTCTTCAAGGATGGAATATTTGTTGATCATGAATAAGAAAACTTAATACAAGAATGTATTATACCCACAAAAAAAACCGAGTTATGTAGTTTTATTTGTTTAATAGGTTACTATTAGATTTTTGTCTATAATTTTACTTCATTGTCTAACCTGTTAACCAAGATCACATGTAAAAGTGTTAAATCAAATAGGAAAAAAGGTTTGTGAAGAATGTTTTGATGAATTGAAGTGAGTATTTTAAAATGATCTTATCTTCACTTTACCATTGAGAAATATGGGTTTGTAATTTGTAGTGATGAATTAATGAGGGGACATGGTTGTGTCCTTATGTATAATGATAGTGTGGTTTCATATGAATCTGGGTAGTTAAAACTCCTCAATAGAACTATCCAACTCATGATATTGAATTAGTATTGGTAATATTTACTCTAAAATTATGCATAAAATGTCTATTTGGTAAAAATACTATATATATATATATACATATCAAAGGAGTTCTAAATACATTTTCCCACATAATATACTCAATATGAGGAAAAATGAGTTGGATCTATTGACTCATGGATTATCATTTCATAATAATCTTCCACCCCAGTAAGGTAAATAAGGTGGAAGATTCATTGAGATAGAAATACCATGGATTTATGAATAAGATGAGAATTTCAAGGGATAATTTGTTCATTAATGTAAAAATTTATGTGACAATTATCATAAAAGGAAAATCATCACTAATATTTTAAATAGGTTTCAAACCATATTTATTATAAGGATAAAAAGTTCTCAGTATAATGATGAGAATTTTCAAAATATCATTAATTCATTGAGTAGTGGGATATTGATTGACTTCATATATGTAGATATAAATTTGTAATTTGTGAATAATATTTGAGTTTCCTCTATACCTAACCTTAAAAGGTAATTATTGTATGATACACATTGCTCAAATTTCCCTATACACCCCAGTAGTACTATGATGTATATAGATATGAAGAAAAAAATTTGGAGGGACACCATGATGTGGGATATTACTGATTATGTGTTGAGATGTTCGGTTTGTCAATAGGTGAAGGCTAAAAGGCAGAACCCTAGATGAGTCATGAAACATCTTCCAATACCTGCAGAGAAATGGGAAGATATTACAATATAATCTGTCCTCGATCTACCAAAGTCTCCCTTAATAAATGATGCAATATGGTTTATTATTTATCATCTTACCAAATCATCACATTTTCTTGCTATTAGAGATTATTTACCAGTTGAATGTTTTTCAAGAAATTATCATAATGAGGTTTAAAGGATTTATGTTGTACTTATAGAGATTGTGTTTGATCTTGTTAGATATTTTATATATATCTTTTAAAGGACTTTGGAAGGCCCTATATACTGATCTTCGTTTGAGAAGTACCCACCACCTCAAACTAAAGAACAATTAGAAAGGACTATTCAAACATTAATTATACATGTTGAGTTCACTACCAGCTGAATTTCATTGTATGTGGAATTTGTATCAACTTATGCAAGAATTATCCTATAACTTTAGCTTCTAATAAAGTATTTCGATGAATCCAAATAAAGCATTATATGTAATGAGATTTTGTACACAAATTTTTTTGGGATGATGTTGGTAAAAGAAAAATCGTAGTCCTAGAATGTTTAATGGAGAAAAGAGAAAATATAAAGAATATTCAAACACATAATAAAGAAGCTCGAAGTATGCAATATAGCTATACCAATAAATGAGGTAAGGATTTTGAATTTCATGTTAGAGGCCATGTTTTCATGAAGGTATCTCCATGGAAGTGTGTGAAATGATTCGGCAAGAAGGGTAAATTATGTCATAATTATATGAATCCTTTTGAAATTATAGAAAGAATTGGAGTAGTATCTTACCATTTAGAAATGCTGATAAAGCTCTCTCAATGTTCATGATGGGTTCCATGTATCAGTATTAAAGAAATACATTCCAAATCGATGACATGTACTAACCTTAGATAAAATAGAACTGGAAACCAATCTATCTTAATATGAAGATCCTATCAAGATATTTGATACCAGAGAACAATTATTTTAGAATCAGATGACTTTATTTCTAATGTTTCTTTGGAGAAAGCAAAAAATGGAAAATATGATGTGGTAACCAAGAGAATTTATAATGAACAACCACCCAAATCTTTTTATGAGGTGATTCTGTAGAAATTTCATAGATAGAAATTATGGAGGATGAAATAATGTAACACTCCAAGATTCTACAATGTGTTTCTTTATAAATAAATTCAATATCTAATACTGCACGCAATATCAAGTTCAATCACACCATGATCCATCAAACTAGCTATTTAAAAAGAGGTTTTGAATAGTAATACACATTATGAAATTTATAAATTTTATTTTCCAAAATTGACATCATTTTTAAATTTGGAATATTAAAATTATATTTGGATGAATTTTTTGTATTTTTATGAAAAGTTTATTTTTTTGATTAATGGTGAAATTTTCTATATTTTTTGTAAAAAATGACTTTTTAATTTAAACAGTTATTTTAAATTAAATTGGGTTCAAAGTCCCAATATATAAATAAAATTTATATTATTCCAATGCAGGGTGTTGGAATCATTATTTTATAATAAAATTGGACATAAAAATTTATTATATTTTTGAACGTCTCTTATACTCGCCTTCTTTCCACATCAATCAGATTAGTGTTAAAATTAATTTTCCCATTTATTTTAATTTAACTTATAAAAAAGAAAATTTTTGTTGTAATTAATTTTATTGTTTGTTTAAATGGTAGAAATTATTATTTTTTTAATAGTACCTTTTGGAAATTTTTTATAATTGTTAATGGTATATCAGGTAATTAAATAAAAAATTTAAATTATATTTTTTAAAAGTTACCATAACATTAATCATAAGATAATTAGATAAGTGTGTTTTGACGGAAACCATCCTATTTCTGAAATTATGACATTTTTAAGCCAATTGGGTAAGAAAAATACTTTTATTATATTTTATTTAATGATAAGCTAAAAATTTCATAATCATAATTTTAATAAATAAATGTTTTTTAATATCAGGTTATACATAAGATTAAATTGAATATAATTATTAACATGAAATATAATAAATTTATCTTCATCCAGAGATGTTATTTTTAATTTTTATAGAAGAAATATTTTAATTTAGTAATTTCACATTGATGATGCACTAATTATTTTATTAAAAGAAATATAAAATAAATGATATTAAAAATATTAAAACAAATATGAAATAATAAATAGTAAAAAAGAATTTCATATTAATTTTATACATGTTATATATATATTTGTATTTTAGTCTTATGTAGTCATGTTGAAAGGATATTAAAAAACAATAAATTAATAGTTTCAAAATTGACAAAACAACTGATATGTTAAAATAAATAATATTTTATTAAATGATATAAAATTCATAAAATTATATAATTCATCCAAATAGCTATAATAAAGTTAATCATGTCATAAATTATCCACTTGGTATATTTTTAGAATATTATAATAACTATATTCACCTGAAATTAAAAAACTCCAAGTCATCATGGTAAGGGTTAAAGGTTTTAACTACAGGTTAATTCCGAAAGATATGGTTAATTTTGTGAAAATAAATTTCTAAAAATCATGGGTTGATATTATTTCAACCTATACTTATATTATATTCAAAATAAGTCGCATTGGAGGTATTTGAAATAGATTATCAATTTAAATTAATTTATTATTTTAAATTATTCCAAGAGTTCCCCTTCCCTCTCTTATAAATAGGATCCTCCTTCCTCACTTACTCACACTACCATGTTACTTATATATTTGAAAAAAATTAAACTACTATAATTTAAACATTCTTAGATAACTTATTGAGGTCATAGTCTTCCAAAAATAATTCTCCCTAGTTCTCTTAAGAAGAGATCCATAGGAAGTCCACCGAAGAAGATGTGATTGTTGTACTAATTCAATTCAACTAATTTTCTTATTTTTCTTTATCTTTCTTTCTTATTTCCATAATATAGTATAAAATTCATTATCATATTTATACTGATATTTTATTATGGTTATGTTGAAACCAATTTACTATTTTCATCTATATTATGAAAATAATATCACCACACATGTGTAGGTACAACATTCCGTCTCTACGTCATGATGTAATTTTTCTTTCATCACTATTTATTCATTTTAATCTTTATAATGATGAATATAATAGATATAAATAAAGAATATGACAAGATAATGATTATAAAAAATTATTATACCACCCAATTCAGCACCATTTAACCATTATGAGAATGATGTTGTCACTTCTGCAAATGTATGGCCTACCGTCTCCACAATATGATGGGATTCATTCTCCAAGTTAACCATTCAAAAATAATTATAATATATATAGTATTAGTAAATATAATATTCATGAACATAATACCATTCTATATATGAATAAAATATTTCATATTAATAAGAAAAAAGACATATAACAAAAAAACATCCATAGGATGATGAAGTAGTTAACACCAGAAACAATGGTAAAAAATAAATGTTATTAAAAAGATATAGATAAAAGGATCATATATTATTAAATAAATACATAAATGGATATGGTATAATTTAATAAAATTCTTCAAACATTATATAGGAGGTTAATGAACCCTCCACTAAAAGAAAGTACATTATAAGGGTTAATTATACATCCTATTTATTCTCTGAGATTGTTAATGTGTAAGTATCTACTTGGTAATAACGTTTACCAATGGCTATGTTTCCTAAAATTTTATTCAAAAATTATATATAAAAACATAAAGAAATTTTTACCCATGAATAATTTTTATAAAATTCTATGAATATAATCTTTTATTCTTTGGAGGGACTTTTTTTGAATATTTCGACATAGTATGATAAGAATGTTCCCTCTAACTTAAAAGGCATGAGAAGAATTTTCCACTATCATGATGCTTTAAAATTTAAAATATTACCTTATGATACTTCAATTTTATTTTCAAAATAAATGTTTTATTTTATAATTTCATGACTTTTTAAATAAATGGCTTCAAAATAAAATGGTATTTCTCTCCAAATGTTTCAAAAATTTTATTTTAGAATTTTAATCTATGTGAATATCCTTTATTAGATATCATTATTTCTTCAGTTTAATTTAATAAAATAAAATACATGATATTATATTGAATAGTTTCTGATATGTTTTACTGTGGATGTTCTATTTTGATACCATTCATTTTTTATAGTTAATGCAATAAAATTTTAAAATGAAATTTCTAATACGATTGTTTATGTTGGTTATATTCTTCCATTTTCTGATGTATAATACATTGGAAATTACAAGTGATGGGATGTGGACCATTTAATAAAATCACAACAGGTAGGGGACTGGTTACTGAAAACCCCAAGATGCATTACTAGTTTTCTTGAGACAATAAAGTATGGGTCTTGACTAAAGTCTTATACATATATAGTCTTTGAATAAGGCTTTGAAGGTATGGTTCTGATGTCCAGCGTTATGAATTCCCTCATTATGAGATTTGTTATTGATATGACATGTGTCTATTTGGGAAGTATAATATCTATTTGAATCTCTAAATGAAATTAATTGTTTTATTATTTCCATATCATACTCCAAATTATGTTTAAAAGGCATGTGTTTTAGTTTTATACCTTTTCATAATAGGAAATATTTATTTATTATAAATTGGGATATATTGTTTACACTTACTAGGTGATAGATATCACCCCTTTCTTATGTTTTATTTTTCCATGGGTTTGAAGAGTTATATTATTACTAACCTATATGGATAGACTAAGGGATCATAGAGTTTTCAAAGGAGATGATATGTTGTATTTCATTTAATGGTGTAATTTAAAACATATCTTGGTATATATTTTTCCAAACATACTAAATGGTTTCATCCTTCGAAATGAGTTTCTTTATTTGATGTACCAATGTAATCATATAAGGCACAAACATTGGAGAACTATGGTAATGGTGTTTATACTACATGTGGATGTGACTCTGACATAGTAGTACCTATGGATAATAACATGAAAAATAACACGTTGAGGTGGACTCCATCATTAAATAGTGCATGAAAATGAGCCTTGCTGCACACATGGATTGAAACTTATGGGGTATATGATTTAAAAATTCCAAAAGACATCAGTAACTATAATGAAGGATTTAAATATATTATGACAATTAATAACCTAGTATAATCCTATAGGGTCATACATTAAATAGTATGTGTCATGATATAGACATGTTATATGTGATTTTTCATTATTATGTTATCTTCTACTATAATGAGTGTTTCTCACACAATTATTTTTGGTTAAAATCAATTGAAGGAACTTGAAAGAAATATGAAAACATTTAATGCGACATAATATTTTTTTATGAGTATCCGAATGAGATGATGACTAGATTGATGGATATTTTGATTATGACAAATTAAATTTCACAACATATAATTTACAATGTGAACTGTATCCAAATATTATGCTCCCCAAAGAAGATAAATATAAATATCATTGAGAGTTTGGGTAGTAGAAAATGTGGATAAAAGAAGATCCAATTTCTTATATGATGATAATATGGGAAGTGTCACTTAAGGGATTTTCTTAGAGAGACGAGGAGATGTTTTGTGTGTAGAAAATAAGAACACAATGATTTTAATGAAAGAAAAAAATAAAAAGGTAATTTTAAAAAATGAATGAAAATAATGGGCTCCCAATGGTATAATTGATGGTTGATAGTTTGAAATGTGGAATGTATGGTAAAAATTATATGATATATCATAAAGAGAATGGTCATGAATAAAATTAGCAATAATAAATGAGTAATGGTTATAATTCTAATGATAAATAGACTACAAAGGAAATATTAAAGAAATAAGTGTTATGGATTAAAATAATGAAGCTCGGTCAATGGTGTATGAAGAAAGTGGTATGATTTATGTATTTTTGTATTAGTAATCCATGAGTTAATATTCATTAGTGATATTTTAGTTGAAAGACACGTGGAACATCAATGTATTTTCCCATAGGAGTTATTCATTATATTATTTTAAGAATATGTAAAATTTTACTAATTGAAATGAAATGTAATTTAATATAAATTTAATATTTTTATTAATGAAAGATAAAACTAAATATGAATATTAGATTTAAAAAATGGTGTTCAGTTTGGATAAAGAGATGGTTGATATGGATAAAGTAAATTTAATAGTATTGATGACCTCAGAACTAATAATGTTTTTTAACGAAGTGGTTTATGTTATCATGGATGGAGTATAAAAAATTATTGGATATATAGTATATGTTAAATAATATGTGGTTTTATTCAATTAATGAGGAATCATGAATCTTTTCATTGAGTCTATTTTTGGTAATTCTAGTTTTTACCAACCTTTAGTAGCATATATGAACATGGTATTCACATATTTGGTCGGTGACCAATAAGATCTTTTAATAATTTTTTTATGATAAATGTTATATCGATTTTGAGAAATTCAGGGATGTTATTTATTAGTTTTAGATTTTTGGAATGGTTATAAGGTTAAACATTTACGGAATGGTTTATGTTTTAAATTACATGAGATTTTATAGATTAATGATTTACATTACTAGAAAAATATTTATCCATACTGGATAACGAGTTTTGACTTTTTTTAACAAAGTACTGATGAAATTAATTTTCACTCAATGTATTGATATTTTGATCCAATAGGGCATTAAGAATAAATGGTTCTCCTTTCTTTCATAGAGTAAGTGACATAGTGGAAAATGATCAAGGAACAAACAATGGAGGAGATTGTACAAATAAAAAGGGTTGTATTCAAGTATGAATATCTTCTAATGAAAATTATTCAACTTTAGGTATAGAACATTAAAATTTAATATTATCATATAATAATAATTTCTGATGATATCAATGAAATGTTTCATATATATATTTTGTTTATAGTTTTATGGTTTTTATACATATATGGATCAATCAATTTCTTATGATCAATTCTCTCTATCACACTCCATCAGTATTTGGGTATTAGTTTTCTCTTCTATGTCAATGTGTTCACTTCTAACCTATGGTCTCCTATTTGGAAACCTAGTATGTGTTTTTTATAATGTCCTTATCATATAATTTTATATTTTTCTATAAGATGTTTTATTAACGCTTTTATGATTTGTTTTTCTATGAACCAATTTTTAAATGCTAAACCTTTGGTGTTAAAGATGATTTTATAGGGTGAGATTCATTTGAAGAGTTATAGATTGTAACACCAGAAAAATTTGTGTTTTTTTCAATTGAATTTAATACTATTGATATTTATCATTACAAAAAACACTTATTTCATCCAATGTAAAAATAAATATCGAGTACATGTTGAATTATATAAAACATCGAATATAGATTATGCTACACTAAAAAATGAGAGCCTTCATCAAAAGTGACCCCAACCTCAAGCGAACTATGAAATAATATTATTTTAAATTTTATGATTATAACCAATTTTTTAAATAGATGGATATGATAGTTATAAAAAAATTTATTAAATATAAATTTAAACATACTACTAAATAAAAGGATACTTACATATTTTTGGTAAATAATCAATCAATTTTTAGTAAAGTAATTATATTTTTCAAAATAGAATTATTAAAAAATGTTTTTATTTATTTTTAAGATAAAATCTTGTAATTAATTTATAAAGTCAAAAGAATGTTTATTTGATAAAATTTGATTCATTTTTGAAAATATTTTATCAATATTAACTTATGGTTAAATTATAGGATTTTTTTGAAATTTTTTGATTTTTTAAAAATACTGATTTTCATGTGATTTGTGAGAAATATAGGTTGTGGTCAAACTATATTGTATTTTCAATAAATAAAGAAATTAAAATGCACCATTATGTTTTAAGGTAACATATGTTATGATTTTTTATATTAAATTCAATTAATTTACATTGAAAAAATGTTATATTGTATTTCATTATAAGTTTATTTTTGGGGTTGAAAAGGGGTATTTTTATCCATAAAATTATTTTAATGTTCATAATGTTTCTCCATTTAAATTAATTAAAATAATACCTCACATGTAATGATTAAAAATAAATGTATGAATTATATATCTATAAATTATAATTTATAATCATTAAAATATTATTATTGGACATTGTGTTAATATAAATATTTTTATGATAAAAAATACACTTCTCAAACACCCTCTTTTTCATCACGGTTGTGTGTTTTGTTTGAAAATAAATTTATTTATATTTTGGAAAATTTATTTGAATAAAATATATTCTATTTTTTAAATCAACATATCAAAATTATCTAACTGTGATTTTTTCATAATTTCTAAAAATGATTAATTTTAAATCAATAGTTAAAAATATCCATTTTTTATTCATAACTATCATTGGGTTTAGATTATTTAAAATGTGAAATTATATTTTAAATTGTTTTTAAATTAAAATTAGATAAATTATATATCTATTAATATAATTTTGTTCGTTGGAATCCTTTTTTTATTAAATATAAAAACATTGTAAAATTTTGAACATTTTTTTTGAAAAGTCTCTTTCTCATCATGTCTACTTAATTAATTTTAAATTTTAAATTTCCAATTTTGTTAATGGATTTGAATAAAAGAATAAATATTTTTAATAATAATTTTTTATATTATATATTAAGTTGAATTAATATTTTGATCATAATGAATAGTAAAATGGTAAATATTAATTACCATGGTTAAGGTAAATATGGTTTTACTAGGGGTTCAACAAAACATATAGGGTTAAAAATTAAACAAAAGCTTATAATAAGACATTTTCAATCCATATTCTGACCTTAAAAATTCTATATTAGATAATTCACCATTATTAGAGCCATGTGATGTGATAAAAGTTTAGAGTAATACATTCATAAGAAAAGTATAAGAGTCTCACTCACATCACTTATAAAAGGAAACCCCTTCTCCTCTCATCTTCACACCGTAAAAATATTGTTTTTCAAGACAATACCAAATCATTTCACTTAGAAAATTCACTTTTATCATCCTAGAATCCTTATTTTGGAATGAAATCCGACTTGGGAAGGCTTTTGGTTCAAACCAAAGGAGGATACCCGAAAAAGAGGTAATTCTTATCATTGAGTGTTTTTGTTTTATTTCTAACCCCACCACATTAAATAAACTTTATAATGTAATTATATAAATGACATAGCATATTAAATATACTAAGATATTTTTTGTTTATTTGATGAACTAAATCCATATCCACTTCATTAAATGAGTTACAAAATCATCGTTCATGTGTATGATATAATGCCGCCTCTTGAACCAATATCATCAGTTTTTTCATTTACATCGATAATGGTTGAAAATAATGATCTATATATTGTTTATATATGATATTTGATGTATTATTATTCTTATATAATTATTATACCATTCATATATTCATTCATTCCATTTTGTTGGAATACTACAATGTCAATTGTGAGTTTGGCGGACTATCGACACACAAAGTGATGTTATTTGTTCATGCCTTAAATAGATGGAATGAAGGATGATTTTAATGAAAATAACTAAATATATGAAAATAAAATTATTGATAAATGATATTAAATCAGTTAAATTTCTGTATTTAAAAAATTATAGAAAATGGAAACAATATTCATTCGTACATACGACCTATTGTCGACTAGAATTGTGTACTTCATTTTCCCTCAATATATTTTATAAATTACATAAAATACCCACATAATGAATATATAAGATATTTATATCATATTTATCATTCATTAGATAATTTAACCATGATCAATTTAATAGTAATAGAAAAAAAATGAAGACATATATGAAAAACAAATCAGTTATTATCTAAAATGCACCTTTATCATAGAATTGTAGATAAATAGAGAATAAAAGGAAATAAGTAAGTAATATATTTTATTGAATATATAATTATTTTTATGTAATATATTTATAATAAAATTATTTTTATAGGATATTTGACCATGTATGAAATAATTCATACCTTACAGTATGGGTTTTCTCGTCTCACTTTTATTTCTATTGGATGTATGCCATATTCACCACTAATTTTCATTTTGTAGTCAATATGGTTCCCATGGATGGGTTATATGATTATTAATCTGATTTTTGTGAGACTTGAATACTTATTTGATGATATCTATTTCATGCCTTTTATGGTTTAAAGGTAACCAAATCAGTATGAGTTTTTTTATTAATTTCACTTCTTTGATATGTGCCTTATGTTTTACACCTATATAGATTCATGATGTGTATATTGAACCCATTTTACATGTAATATAATGAATATATTTATCCTGAGGATATTTTAATAACTATTTTTTTTTATTCATGGTGTTTAAATTTAAATGTTTCAAAAGTGGTAATGATTTATTATTACTAGATTTTTTTATCTGGATTGTTTATCATTATGTTTTCGATTGTGAAATATTATGATACAACACTAATGAAACTAAAAAACATTATTATCAATTGGTTATACCATTAGAATATATGTTTTTAGTTTATTTATTTTATTTATCCACTAAGTATTAGAAATAATTTTTTAATATAAATTATCTTTTGGTACAAAAAACCTTTCTTCATACAAGTTTATATTATCCAAAAGTGTTTTCAAAATTTGATATAAATTTTTTTTACATTATTTTTTGAGAAATTTTCCACCATTTTTGAATTTTTAAGTATTATTTGTAATGAATATTCATGTGGAATTCTACCCAATTCCCATTTTTATTTTAATGATATTCCAATAGAAATATTTATTTTAATGGCCATGGAATGAATGAATATTGTGATTGTCGTAAAAATTATTTTATTTTAATAATCATTGATAAGTTTTAAAGGATACATCCAAATAAATTGAATTTATAAAAAAAATTATTTCTTAAATATGAATTTAAAAGAAAATTTATTTTCCAAAATAATTTTTTTAAATGATCAATAAAAATAATTTTCTATCTAGGATTACATTAACTGATGTCAGCTATTCCTTACTAAGGATATGATCTAAGTATACAATTATTATTCTTTCTTTGAATGGTTAATTTTTATGATCAAATACTATTTATGAAACCATTTTATCTTCTACGGGTTATACCATGACAAAAATTATAATGAACCATTCTTCTTTTTCCATGTGTTATGCTAAAATTATTATGAAGCCTGTTTCTTTTACATCAGTTTTGAAATGATTATTTTTTATAAAACCCATTTCACTTCATGGGTTATGCTATTATGAATGTTTTTTGATCTTATAAAATAAATATGTATGAGTTTAATTATGCGATGGGCGGGACCTATATCTCCCTCTGATATATTGGTTAATGATAAATGGTTTATGAGTTCAGAGGGTACAAAGGTGGTTATCCCAATCCCAGAACGAGGGAACACATGTGGTTATCCTATGACTTAAAAGGATGGTATTAAGATAGTTATACGAATCCTAGAAGATTGTATATGAGCAGTAATCCCATGATCGATGTAGGTACAATTGTGTTTATCCCAATAATAACATGTTATGAATGTATTGGTGGGTATCATTGAAAAAAGATTTTCTATTCATATATGTATGCAAAAAAATACATGTATTATTTCAATGTTAGGCTTTCACTTGTCATGTTCATTGATTAACATTGGATTCATATCTTATGAACTATTAATATTTATTCCAGCACACAAGAGTATGATATTTGATATGTAATTTATAGTTTTAAAATTTTGTGATCATGTCCTCTTAACCTTTTGTTCATATTGTGATTACATATCTCCTTTGTTTATCCTCACTAACAATTTGAGCTCAAACATTATTATGGATCATTTTCTCAGGTTATGAAAAAAGGTTTTATGCAGGGAATGTCTATAAGAAGTACTAAATGGAAATACATTTGTTGGAATCATTGAATATATTTCACTAAATTAGATGATTGTGTTCCAAATATCAATAGAAATTAAAATATTATTGTGATCTGGTGTGTGTTTGTGTAATTTATTGAATATTCATCTAAAAATATGTAATATCTAGGTAAGAAAATCCCAGGTCAATATAGTTGGTATCATCTGAATAGTTTAGTTAACCATTGGGAACTAGGATTATAAATATTTATTGAGGCCTATAAGGATATATATAATGGAATGTCATAGGATGTATTTAAATATAAGTATATGTATGAGTCAAAGTATAGGAAAATGTAATGGAATTATCCAAATGGATGCAGAATATAGTATCCATGATATTAATTCCCTATATAGACACTAAAAATGGATATTGATCTATAACAAAAATACATAAGGGTAATAAATCCAAGAATAGTGCATTGAGATGGACTCAATCATCACCTAGTGCACGACAAGAAATCTTGCAACACACATTTTTTGAAACTTCAATAGGATATTATTTGGAAATTAAAAAACTCTTTATAAACCACCATGAAGGAATTAAATTGATTCTAAATATTAATCCCCTATTTTAAACCAATTATTTCATAGATTAAAACGATTTTTTCAAGATTTAGACATCCTTTAAGTTATTTTCACCATTAGGAAGTTTTCTACTATGATTAGTTTTGAACTCACTATGATTTTTGTTTTAGTTAATGGAGGGAACTAGAACGAGCTGGGTTAACAATGAATTTGACAGAAAATTTTATAATGATAATCATATTGGGATGATGACCCTAGTGAATGATATTGTGCGTTTTATGAATTAGTTATAACGAAACATGATTAAAAATGTGAAGCTTAACCAACTCTTAGACTTGCCGACAGAGATATGGATAATGTTTATTGGGATCCCAGGTAGTGTAGATCATAGAGGAAAGAATATTTAGTTTTCTATACATGAATAATTTGGTATGATTCACTCATGGGAATGTCTTAGAGGGATAATAATAAGTTTTTAGTGTGTGAAATAATGACCCACAGATTATAATGGAAAATGAAAAATAATATGTTCCATTAATGAAATGGATAAGAATAATGTCCTCTCAAAGCTATCATTAATGGTGAATGTTTAAAATCTGGAAAGTATGGAAATTATGGAAATAAATTTCTTAAAGGGAATGTTCGTGAATATAATTAGATAGGTTGTATGAGTAATTATTATATTTCAGTAGTTTATTTTAATAAAAATTCCATATGAATGTATTTTTTTATTGAATAATATGATGAAACATGGTTAATAGTGTATGATGAATAATTAATGATAGATTTATTTATGTACTATGATTTAATTAATTAAATTCTTATCAATGGTATTCTGGTTGTTAAAATAAAAAAAATATCAATGGATTTTTCAATAATATATTTTCATTAAGGAGTTTTATGAACATTGGAAATGTTACCGATAGAGTAGAAAAGTTATTTAATTCCAAGGTAATATTTTTATTTATGTTAGATAACCATCAATAGATTCTTATGTTTGTTAAAAAAAAATTTGGTTTGGGTAAAGCAATTATTTACATCGATGAAATAAATTGGATATTATTGATGACCTGAGAACTAATAAAGGATTTTTTTGAAAAAGTGGTTTTTGTTATTATTTATTTCGTTTACAACATTGTTAGATAAATGTAAAATTATAAATATAATATGTTTTTATTTATGTAGTTAGGAAAATTTCATGTCTTCATTGAGGTTTTATTGAAATTATTCTTATTACTATGATTTAAAATAATATATGACCATGGTATTCACATATTTGGCATGTTACCAATAATAGCTTATTAATAGTATTTGAATGATTATTGTTATTACTATTTTTCTTAATTTAGAGACCTTATTAATAATTTTTTATTTTTTGTAAGGGTTATTAGGTTGTCCAATTATGGATTTGTTTAAATTCTATTTTGGAAGTGGTTTTAGATATTAACTTATTAGTTCACCATAAAATTATTTCTCAATATTGTATAACTAGTGTTATATTTTTTTTAAATAAATATTGAAGGAATGAATTATCATTCTATGTATGGACCATATGATCCATTAGTGCTTCAGGGATAATATTTTCAGCTTTATTTCTTGGAGTATTAGATGAAGTGGAATCTAATAAATGAATAACTAGTAGATAAGTTTTTTGTTATGTAATGGATTAAACTAAAGGAATAATATCATCTCATGAAAATTCTTCAACTTTAGTAAAATGATATTAAAATATAATTTTCTCATATTATCATAATTTATATGATATCCATAAACCTTTTCACAATTTTTTTTATAGATTTATGGTCATTAACCTTGTCTAGATAATCAAAATTATTTTGATCAATGTTCTCTAACAGTCTTCATAATTTTTTTATTCAATTTTATCTTCTATGTCCATGTTTTTACTTCCCACCTATGTTCTCATATATAGAAACCTTGTATGTTTAATTCCAGATTACATTCATATATCATTTTGTTTTTTTAGGTGGATGTCTTATTAATACTTCTATGAGGTTGGTTTCTATGAAGTAATTTTCAAATGATAAAACATTGGTGTCCAGGATTAATTTTTATTGTGAGATTTATTTTATGGAGGGAACAATATAACACCCCGAGTATTTGTAAAATTTGGAAAATTATCCATAATACATTAGGTAAATTTCAATATACGAAACACTAATTTTAGATTGAGTTATAAAAAAAAATAATTTTATTTTTTTATAACAAACACAATTTTTATGTTGCGCTACATGTATTAACAATAACATGCATGATATGTGACACTGAGCTACAACAAACCTTGAAATACAATTATTTTTAATGTACACATTAGTATGTATATATTAAATTAGTGAGTAATAGTTGTGTACAATGATTTTTGAGATATATATATATATATATATATATCCTACTCAATACAAATTTATTTATAAATTATAAGAAAATAATAAATCATTTTTTAGTAATTTAATTATTTAATTCAAAAATACAATTTCATCAAAAATGATATTTATTGCTTTTGATAAGAAAATATTATAATATATTTATAGATATTTTAGAAAATTTATTTGATAATATGATATTATCATTAGAAATTTAATATCTATATTATCTTATTTTTTAATTTTGGGATATTTTAGAAACTGTTGACTTTTTATTGAATTGTGAAACATACTATTTTTTGTAAAATTATAACATTTTTTCCTTAAATTATGTAATTAACCTCCCCATTGATTTTGATATAAAAATTATTATTTAGTTTCATTTATTCCACTTATCTATTTTTGAATCAACATTTTATTTGATTTTACGATAATTTTTTTTTGGGTTTAAAAGGGTTTTTTTTCTTAAAAATATTTTTAAGTGCATATTGTTTGTCTATATTAATTAATAAAAAAAATTAATGGGAAGTTTTTTAAATGAAATGGATATTTTATATGAAAATTTATCTGTTTGATAAATTAAAAAAATTATGAATTTTAATTGAAACCATCATTTTGGTTGATATTATTTATAAATATAAATTATATTTTAAATTAAGTTTAAAATATAATTATTTAAATAATATATTTTTTAATCCAATTTAATTCATTGAAATTGATTTCGAATTGAA
Source organism: Viscum album (assembly GCA_963277665.1). Lineage (NCBI taxonomy): Eukaryota > Viridiplantae > Streptophyta > Magnoliopsida > Santalales > Viscaceae > Viscum > Viscum album. The sequence continues at coordinate 45,445,885 of OY728143.1, read as the reverse complement.
TTATTATATAAAAACTTTATAAACCTTTTAACATTTTCTCTTTCAAAACCCTCTTTCACATCAGATCTACTAGAATAATATTAAATTAGTCTTTTACACTTATGTGAATTAAATTTGGAAAAATGGATTACATATTTAGATTCAGTATATATTATATTATATAATATGTTATACATAATTTTTTATTAAAACTAAGAGTTAAAATAATAAAAAATATTTGCCGTAGTTAATATAAACATGGTTTACCCAGCGCGGTTAAACTAAAATGATAAGAATTTTTTACCAAGAAGGTTCAGCCATGGGTTCTAAACCCAGGACCCAAATTTATTTGAATAAAAGATAGTAAAGATACAGCAGATTAAGGGGGTTCTTACATGCATATAAATACACCATAAAACAACACCAAGCACACCACAGAGTCACCTCTTCCTAGGCCGGCCACGTCCCCTAGATCCTCTCCTGTTATTACGCCCTCTTCCCATTTTCATGCCTTTATTATGCATCCTATTCGAATCAGAATCCTCATAAGAGGGATCCCTATCCTGTCTAGGATCATTCTGATGTATAGTGGGGTTGTCAAGCAGTTCATCCCCTTACACTACATTAATATCTTGCACTATAATAGGAGACTTCTCATGTAGTTCATCCCCTTGCAACTCTGTGACCTGCTCTGTTTGAGCATCAAACTGAGAAGTAGACTCCTTCTCCTTAGATCCCTCAACATTCTATTCAGCAGTAGGAATGAATCTTTTGTTGTTACAACCTGCATTCTTCAGACCTTCAAGGTTCAGAAAATCAAAATCAGAAGTATTAATAGTTTCTAACATAGAAAAAAAATTGACAGCTGGTTTTATTGGTAGCTTCTCTTTATTCTCTGCCACCCTTGCCTCATTAGCATCTCTACTTTCCATTTGATCCATGGGAGAGTAGACATGGGACTTTTCAGTGACCTGCTTCACTAGGGCCATTTCTGCTTCCAGATTTCCTGCCTTGAAAGCAGGAGATCCAGGTGGATAGGCCACCCCTGGATCACCTTGAGAATTTCCAGATTGATGAGCCAAATGCAGATTTTCTACCTCATCATCAAACTGCACTTTTTCCTGGGAAAGATTGCTAGCTCTCACCTTTTTGTGAATCTCCAACTGAAAGCCCTCATTATAAACAATATTAAGCTTTCCCTTACCAGATATAGGGACCATTTTAGCACATTCAAGTTCATGATTAACAAGATCTTGAAGAGCCACGTCATGTTCTGATATATTCCCTTCCTCCTCTGAAATATCAGCCCATGCCTTTTTCTTAGTTCCAACCTTAATAACAGATGAGGTCATACTTAAAGAATTATCAGTCTCCATAGAGGCATCGGCAGTGGCATGCTACACATCATCAGACTTGGCCAATCCATGCTGAATAGCCTCAGCAAAATATGGGGCTGCCTTTGGAGGGTCCTTTATCTTGAAGTCATCCTTATTAAGCTTCTTCTTGCACTAATCAGAGGTCTGACCCAATGATTTACAGAGGGATAATTTTAAACTCCTACGTCTTTGTGAATGTATATGACCAATTCATAAACAGGATTTACAAAAGTTAGGCAGCCATTCATATTGAATTGAGAGCTCTAGCTTAATTTCACCCGCAATAAGAAAAACAGTATCAATGAGAACATTATCCAAATCAATCTCAACAAGGACTCAAGAAAAATGGCCATACCTAGGATGATCAGCCTCCTTATCAACCATAATGGGATAGCCAACGACAGATACAATTTCTCATAGAATAGATGGATGCCAGAAAAAACAGTTTAACCCCCTAATTCGAATCCATGTCTGGGTACAGGAGTTCTTGATTGCAAGAGGGCTCATCAAAGGATCCCACTGCTAGACCATGATGTTACCGGGATTCATCACTATAGGCCCAAAACTCCATGCCACATTTTTCAATTCCATATAGGTAAATACAATGTGAAACATACCTCTTCCATATGAGATCAACTTACAATCATAAAATCCCCAACTCTGGGATAGACGAGCTCGCACTTCATCAACCCTGACTGGAACATCACTCCGATTTCTTGACAATCTGTACATAAGAGAGAATCAACATTCCTGAAGCCTATCTTCCAAAATCATCGGGATCACTTCAATGAAAGCAATCGAACCATTTTTGGTGATTCGTTTGCTAAGAGAGGCTGATTCATGGCAACAATCAGAGAAAAACTTATTCCGAGAGGCCAATTCATCCGATTTCCTCTTAGGGTTCATCACCAGCTTCATTTCATCATTCTTCAACTCATCCATAGGAAACCCAATCCGACCATGCGCATCCACCAGCTTTGAAGGAGGGATGAAGACATCCCTCGGATCGAAGTAGCAATCCAAAATCTTGGCCATCGTCAAACCACAAATCGCCAAAAAATCACCTCACAAGCTGTCTCCCACATCCCCCCTTTAGTGCTAAAATGATAAGCATTAAAAATGAAAAAAATCCATATTTCAGTAAATAGATATATTTTTACCATATATGTTATATGTTTAAGAAATATCTTTTATTGGATCTTTCTGACAAGAAAAAACTTGGATGGACTTATTTCTTTCGAGGACATTTAATGTGTGCCACTCACCTCACTTATAAAAGGTCATCCCTTCCCATCTCTTATTCCCACCTTCAAACCCATTTATTCCATAAAATACCTATAATATTACTTCCCAAATTCTATCATCTCCTCCTATAATGCATATTTTAGGGATAAATCCACCCTAGGAAGGCTTTTGGTGCTAACTTATGGGTGGCATTTGAAGTGGAGGATGCATTCATCAATCAGCATTTATGTTTTATTTATTACTACAGCTCCTTCAATTATGATTAAAAAATTATGATATAATAGCCCTATTATATTCCATATCCTTATATTTTTATGATTTTTGAATGACTTATAATTTTCTACCCTTCCATCAAAAGGCTTATGAAGTCATCATTCGTGTGTACAGTATTCTACCGCCTCGTGAACATATGTCATTTGTTTTTCAATTACCAACTATCACAGTTGGAAATAATGATGTATATATTGTTTATATACTATATTTATGATATTATTATATTTATGGAAAAATCATATCATACATACCATCATTCATTTAATTCTGTGATAGTACAATATGTCACTCGTGTGTATGACAGACTACCACCTCATGAAGTGATGTTCTTCATTAATGCATTAATTTTAATGTAATAAGGATGTTTTAATGAAAATATTTGATATATATTACAGAAAATTAACCATTTAATTATATTATACCATTTACCATTATTTCATTCAATTTTTCAAGAAAATGGAAACAACTTTCATGAGTTTGTACGACCTACCGTCTCCATCCATAGTGTATATAATTTTCAAGATTTACATTTTATATATTGATAAAAATACATATATAATAAATACATATTATATTTATATCAAATTTATGCTTTTAGATATTATGGAACAAAGATCATTGTAAGATTACCAAAACTAAAAAATCAAGACATATACTAAAAACGAAGCGGTTACTACCTAAAATGTGCATTAACATAGAATTGTACACAAATAGATACTTAAATAGCATAAGTAAATCATAACTGTTATGATATATATTTAAGGATATTTAATATATGTGCAGAAAACACAAATATATTATACTATAGGTTTTAATGTGTACAAAGGAAGTGAAGACTTGCAATAAGGGTTTTCCCATCTCACTTTTACTTCTCTAAGATTTATGCTATATTTAAATGTTATTTTTGATATGTGGTGTATATAAGGACGATGTATTAAACTTATAATTATTATATAGAAATTTATTGGGACCTAAATATCAATTTAACAATATCCCTTTCATGGGGTTTAGATTTTAGAAGTTACCTATGTAGTATGGGAATTTTGTCATAATTTTCAATCTTTGAGATATAATTTTGTTATGAATCTATATTCCTTATAGACATGTATATAAAACCATTTTATAATTTAATATAATGATTTTATTTATACTAATGATATTTCATGTTCAATATAATTATATTCCTTCATGGGGAATACATTTCAATTTTTCCAATGTGGTAACGATTTTACGTTACAATCTCATCATTTATCCTGATTGTTTATGATTATGTTTACAATGATAAAATATTATCATACATATTTCTATAAAATACCTATGTTTCTTCTCTATTCGTTATTCTATGAGAATACAAGTTTCCATTACTTTTATTCCCTTTATGTATATAAATTTTTAAATAATTATTTTATGAAAAATATTATTTTCATCCATAAACACATTTTTATTAAAAAAAATTCAGAAAATATTTTTTTAAAATGGTAGAATATATTTCAAATGATTTATAAATAAATTTTTACCAATGTTTCACGTTTAAATTTTTTTTGAAAAGAATATTCATGTCATTTTCCAAATATTGTTCATTTGGAGATTAACAAAAATTATAAAAGAATATTTGTTTAAACGTGTATGGAATGAAAAAATATGTCACATTATAATGGGCATTATTTTATTTGAATATTAATTTATAAATTTTCAAGATTATTTTCAAATAAATGGATTCTAAAATAGGTTTTAGGACATAAATTGAATTTATAATGAATGCCTATTTTCAGTAAAAAATATTTTAAACGATCGATCAAAATAAGTTTCTATATAATATTGCATATATTGATGTTATATATGGCTTACTATATATGTTATCCAAGTATATCATTATTATTATTTCTTAGAATGTTTCGTGTATATTATTGTATGATGTTTATTAAACTCGTGTCTCTTCCATGAGTTATACCATAAGATGATTTAAAAAAAACGGCTTCTTTTTTCCATGGGTTATGCTATGATGACCATGAAACCATTTTATTTTATATAAGTTGTGACCTGATTAAAGGACTATGAATCCCATTTTTTGTCATGAGTTATTATTTAATTAATTTTTTATGGTATTTTAGAACACATATTTATATATGATTTTCATTATGGGTAGAGTGGGATGTATATCTCCCTACCATTAATTGGGTATTAATAAATGTTCAATAAGATCGGAGGGTACATTGGTGGTATGACCAAGACCTAAGAAGAGGGTACATGGGTGGTTATATGAGGATCAAATATGAGGGTACATGGGTAGTAATAAAAATCCCATAAAATGTTACACATGATGTCATACAATGCATGAAGTTGGTATATGGGTGGTTATCCCAAGGTTAACATGTTATCAATGTCATGGAGGGAATATTTGAAATAATATTTTATATTATTTTGTGTATTAAAAAAGTTGATGCCTTATTCCCATGTTATGCTCTCATGGATCATGTTCATTGATTCCCTTATGATTCATGTCTTATAAACTTCCAATTTTTATTTCATTACTCATGATTATGATCTTAAATATATAGGGTATGGTTTTCAAATTTTATGCTCACGTTCTCATAAACTGATGTTGATGTTTTCGTTATGTTTCTCCATTTTTATCCTAATTGAGAATATTAACTCACACTTTCTAAAGTTTCTTGTAACATCCCTCTTTCTCCTCATTACCCGTAGAAGGTGGGAATATTCTACTAGGACTTAAGAGACCTCCCAAATATTCCAAAATCATTAAATAAATGTAAAAGTTTTTCAAATACTAGTGGGGGACAATTAATCCTTTTAAAAAATAAAACCATTAACCTAGAAAACCATAACAAAACAACTAATTATTGGTTTCATGAATAAATTAAAGAAAACAAAACAAAACAATTTATATCAAAACCAAACGAAAGATTAGTAGAGTGGAAGACAAAGAAACTATCAATGTAAATAGAAAGAAAGAAACTAAAGTCTCCAAGATGTCCAAGACTCTATGATCCCCAAGTCTCATGCTCAAAAATCACCAAAAATCCCAAGTATCACTAGGTGGGGCTATAAAATTGTGATAATTTACTGTTTCCCACGTCCTGGAAGATGATATCTGCAATAGAACCAATGTTATGAAGCATGGGGGGGGGTATAAAACTCTATATGATTTCTCTAATTACTTCCCTACTGGTAGAACTAGGATAGAAATATAGAAAATTTTTATTTAATAGTTTATATAAACAATTTTTAAAAATATTTTACTTCTAAATATAAAAAAGTTCCAAAACCCATTTATAAACAAAATTAAACAAGTTTTATTTTAAATTTTTCAGAAAGTCACATTTAGAGAAATGAAACAAAATAGAGTCTTTAAACCATTTCTCATTATTATTTTGGTATAACCATTCCACTTAACCACACATCCAACCATTCTTGAAAACCAGACCTCCCTATACTCGCAAGAGGTGAGATATCCTTCCAGAAAAATGTCACTTACTTGATATCTTTTAAGGGGGTACATCACACCCATATCTATCCCAAAATATTAACGGGGGTTCTTCCTGACCTTATCAATCCTAATGCACTTTAACATAGATGAAAACTCATGAAAACCCATGCAAAAACCATTTCAAATAAACTAATTCAAATCGTTTCAAAAAAACCATTATTTTAGTAAGAACCACTAAAAAACGAATTACATTCAAAAATTCAATTTAAAAAAACATCCCTTTTATTGGAAACACTTTAATGAAATACAATTACTACAATTCCAGAAAAATCACATTTTAAATGCCAGAATCAAGAACTTTATTCATGAATGACAATTTTCTTAATCTACAAAAACCATCACCGAAGAGGGTTTCAGACAATATTTAAGATACAAATTCACAATAAAATCTACACAAGGTAATAAATATTAAATAATTTCAATAAGATTTACTAAGCGGAGTCAGGATTTAATGAATGTACCTTGACAATTTTAATGAAAACTGAAAATAGACGATGAAATATCATGAAATCGGGTAAGTATTCCACAAAACCAACATAGATCTCTTCTCTTACAATGATCAAGACAAAATATAATCTTATTTGGCATCCAAAATCTTTGATATAAACATAATGGGCGTGAATATGATAAAATTAGAGGATATTAGATGTAGATCTTAAAAAACATGACAAGAACGATGATAAATGAGCACTTACTATGAAAATCAGGATTTTAAACCCCAAAAGGAAGGATCCAAAACAATTCCAAGTCACTTAGGAGAAGTTTTAAAACCATAAATGGAGATGAATCCTAATTTTGTGTTTTAATGGATATGAAAAGTGAGTTAGAGTCAAAAACAAGTGAGATCCTTTTTTTAGGATCTCACTTTGACCACATGGAATTTTATTTCACACACCTAAAAAACATGGCACTAACTGTGCATTAGCTACTATCTAAAAAGACCATTTCACATCATAGATTCACAGTATCCCTAATCGTACACACACCACACCAAATCTACTTTCCAAAATATTCTAAAGTGAATGGTTTCTCGTAGTATATCTGCTTGAATTCGACAAACCATGCATAGCCTATGCACTTCTACTTTGGCCCCCAAAATTCCTTAAAAGTTCCCAAAAATCTCCCATCCATTATATTTATAATTAATAAACATGAACCACATGAAGTAAGAGTTACATATCAGAAAAAATAGGTACAACATTTCCATTCACATGGTTATTAGTAAAAGTTTTATGTAGTGTAGTTATTTGAGGAGTAATAAATGGGTAGATATTTTTTGGAATAATTGAACATATTTCAACAAATTATAAGATTATCTTCATATTATTGAAAAACACTAAACTATTTATGTCCTCAGTCATTTTTTTGTGTAACACATTGAATTCTCATATAAATTATGTAATATATATGTATTTAAATACTTTGTTGTTAAACCTAACTTCTATATACCAATGACACTAAATCAATCCCATGAAGTGTCATAACCCATTCGACTAGGTATTCCCTTTGATAAATTTTCTTAATGGACCAGCATGACTCAAATAGACAATAAGATATGATTGATTTCCACATTTTGACAAGAAATAAAGAACCACATAGGTCTATTGTAAAATATAAGAACAATCGATGTATAATTATAATGAAATAACATGTATCCATGAGACCGCTAACATCATTCCAAACACTCTAATCAGGAAGATAAAACTAGATAGACTACAATTATTTTCCGATGACCATCCATTATAACCAAACAATCCAGCTTTTATGGAGACAACAAAATGATAAATAAACATTCTTTAATATTCCTTTTCCTCTACCTAATACCCATGAAATAAAATCCACAACTGCCCAAATGAAAAATTTACATTCGAGCACAGTACATGGTTGGATTTCCCCAAATATACATTTAATGACTAATATGAATAATAATTTCCTCTAAATATAAAAAAAATATATTTTACAAATAATATTCTTAAAATAAAACCATTTTTGTAATTAAATCATTGGTTTTCATAAAAATAGTTTCAAATTCACATGAAAAGGAAAACGAAAAGTGAAAGTGATATACCATGTAAGAATAATCAATAAAAAACATATTCACCATAAGATAAACATTTGAGAACATAAGCATGAAATAAACCATCAGGAGATAAACCACTTATAAATTAAAAATAACACAACTTATACTATATCTTATGGGACTATGTGATATAAATGAATGGTAATACCAAATCTAGTGTTATGTTTAATCCAACTGGTATAATCTATAGTGAAATTACACAGTCTAATGTCACAAAAAACCTCATGTGGAATTACATAATGTTATGTGAAAAGTACATTACTGAAACTCCCAAGGCTAACCAATGTTCTATGTTTTAAAAAATTCCTTTTAAACCAATTCTCTAAATTTTTTAAAAATTATATAGAATTAAATCTACATTTGTGCTTTAAAATCTATTTTATAACCAATATAACCATTTAGTAATTTCATCGAACTGTTGATGTGAAAATTTTTTATAGTTAAAACCATTTTAAACAATGAATCCATTAAACAAATATACAACGGTCACAACTCAAGTAGATCTTTCAAATAAGCCAATCAAAATTTTAAAAAAATTAATTTAATTAAATAATAAATCATTTACATAAAAACACCTGCCTCAATAACATAGGGAAAAAATGAATCGCCCTTGAAAACATAGATTTAGAAATAACAGATCGAGTCCTCATTATCCAAGATCCATAATGAAAATAATAAAACATCTATCAATCCTAATAAAACTAGTATCCAAAACCATTCTGGTTATAATAATGTAATATGAGAGTTTATCATTTATTAATCTATATTAAAAATGGAGAAATGAATAAAAAATGAAAAATATCATGAAGAAATTAGTGAATAATGATGGAAAATCTCCATAAATCCAATCATAGAGCCCGCTAAAGAATATTTTGATGTTCAGGTCAATACTAATAAAGAAGAGGAGGATATTATACATAAACATTATCAAGGGAAAATGGGGAAAATAAATTTTTTAACGGTTTAGAGTACCGCACATGATTAGGGTCCATGGTTTTTCTAAAAATGCACCAACCATGCATGGTATCTATCATTAGAAGATATAGGTGGATGTTTTCCCAAATATGGGTTACAAAATTTTCACTATCCATGTGACCTACTAAATAATCAACCCTCACTCAACACTGTTTCCCTTAGATCGACTTTTTTAACATTAATTAAACCACGAAAAACTTAGTTGTAACCTCATAGAGCCAAACCACATGGATTCAAAATGATTAGTATTAAAAATAAACTAGATGTGCATGTGTCATTACTTCTAAATTATTTCAGAATTTTAACCCATGTTCCCCCAAAAACATTAAGATTAATTCAAAGACAAAACATGATTACATGAAGGAATTCCAATTTTCTAGTTTGTGTTACACCACCCATGGTTTATGGACATGTGGGTCCTTCAACAAAATCAATTGATTTTATTATATCCTTGAATATATATCAATTATCTTTTGATCTACATACTACTTATTCACAGATTAGTTGTGAACTTATTCTTTGTATATTATTCTTAGAAATGACACACTCTAATGTGACATGCATGATTATTTTACTAAAAGAACACAGGACAACTAAACTCTTCTTTCACTTCTGGTGTGTTTATGAAAACTCATATATACTAATTCTTTTATTCTCAAAAATTAATTAATAAATATTGGTAGATCCATTAATTATCAATCATTATATTCTCATTTATATGAACAAAAAAATTTCCCCTTTCATATTATTGAATTTTAAAACTAATTCTATTTCGAAATTTACAATTATTCCAAAACACATCGGATTTAAATGATAACTTTTTAAGCCATTATGGTAATTCAAGACCACCAATATAATCATCTCCATGATTTCTGCAACATGTTACCAAATATAAAATTGATTAATGTACCATCTTCAATAACATTTTCTTTGTGAATTTAACTTAATTTAATAAACTATTTCAATGTTGAAATATCCCATTTATCTTAGAAATAATCATTGATGAAAATCATAGATAATTATTATTTAAACCTTTAAGTTCCATTCGACCATCATTTTAGTCAATGTATTCTAATTTACTGAATATTTAGCCACCACTTCCAAAACATATCCAATTCTATTTTTCTATGGCAATTTGAATGAAAAACTTTTGTATGCACTTGATCTGTGATCTTCACATCCTAGAGAGAAGGTTTTCCAACTTTAAAATAAAAAATATAAAGACGTGTGCATCCAGGTCACTGATTTTTTGTGGTTTGGATCCCCATAGTAAGATAATCTAAGAAATAAGGGAATTATTTCCTTTTTCTAGTTGTTGTAAGATCACATCTATATTGGACTTCACATGATCTATATTCCATCTATTTTGGGTACATACAAAAATGGTATCCTTGAAGGTAGAGAAAGAGAATACATATCAATTTTTATGACATAGAGTATTTTATGATATTCCACTACGAACAAACTTCTTTTACCCTATCATATATATTGTATTTATAATAATCAAATTTCACATACAGAAAGAAATCATCATCCAATGGAGGATAATAAATGGAATCTAAGGGAGTAGGTATCTAATGTTAATATTAGGATATATTAATTTGCTTTTGAATCAAACTCATCTTTTAGTTGAAGTTCCCAGTCAGGATCCAAGTATCGCTGAGAGGGGGAGGGGGTGAATCAGTGATATATTTTTATGTTTATGTTTCTTGATTTTTGAAACAACCTTCACCTCATATTAACGAGTTTCATTCCTGCTGAACATAGACAACCATAGGAACACAAGATTTACAAGTTTCACTACTCAACAAGAGTATCTACATCCTTGTTGCGGTACATAAACTATACAGTACCACAAAATCCACTAGAAAACAATCCTTTGATGTGAAATACAACAAGTAGGATATACCACTATACTCATGTAGCACTTTGAAAAAAAATCCAATAGTGTGTGTGCTCCCTCTTTACCCAAATAGGTTAATGTAATGTTTCTGTGCTTATTAATGAACTTTCACAAATCAAATCTTTCAAAACAAAATTTCACTTTCCTACCCAGAAGCTGGTAAGAACCTCTTGGTGTAGAAAGCTTACGTGTCACTCCCTACTTGCTCGCCTCCATGCTTGCGTTCCATTTGCTTTCACGCCTCCCTGCTTGCGTGCCTCACTGCTTGCGTGCAACCTTCTTGTGCGCCTACTCACTAATTTCACGCCAAAATTCATCCCAGCTCACAATTTTTGCGCCCCCTTTGGCTTATAGACAACCCACTTATTGAAAGCACCTCCCTTCTTGCGCACCTATGTCAACTAGTGTGGAAAAACATGGGTGAAAAAACATTCGCGACACCCTACTTACGCACCTTATAAATAACCATCATCTTGAGCGCCACTTCATCTTGCTTGCCTCCCTCTGCTGCTTGCATGATCAAAGCAGCTTCTACTACTTGCGTGATTAGAAAACTAATTTTCTCTCTAGTGTTGAGAATAGAAAAATGAGGAGGCTAGTCATCTATTTATAGGCATTTTGTTGACTTGTGTACCACATACACTTGCGCGCCACTCCATCACTTGCACACCGCTCCATCACATGCGCACACTTGCATCACTAGCATGTCACTTTCTTTCCTTTGTTATATTTTGATATAATGATGTTGGTATATGATTTACGTGTAGCATTCACTTATGCGCCACTTATACTAGCGCCCCACACTTGCGCGCCACTTATACTTACACACCACTTTTTCACTTGCGCATCAATATTTTACTTGCACACCATTTTATTTCCTTCGACAAATTTTGATATGATGATCTTGAAATATGACTTGCTCTCCACTTACACTTGCGCGCCAATACTTGCGTGCCACTCTTGACTTGGATGTCACTTTCTTTCCATTGTCAAAATCACTTCTTTATTCTCTCTAATCTTCATAAGGCTTTCATCACAAGATCTCAAAACTTATGATATTTGTGAAATAAAAATTAGAAAAGCATCGTCCAAGTTTATATGTCCTTTAAAATGTTAATTGATTTAGCATCTTTGAAAACAAAAAACAACACTCTTTAATAAGAATCTCTTCTTACTTCTTTATCCGTCCAACATGGTCCCAACAATCTACCCCTTTGAATTTTTTTGTCAACCAAGATTCATAAATCATTGAAATTTGTATCCATAAGAAATGGATTACTTATCAACAATTCTAAGGCTACGCGAGTGAACTCATTGTAGGAAACAAGAATTATTAACAGGGAAAACCATGCATTACCAAACTAGTGACTATGAAATCGAATGATCATTTCTGCTCATCCTTCTTCAGAACATCATTCAATCTTTTACTTTAGCATTCATCACTTCTTCAAATTTCATGGAAAACTAAAATTGTTTCCTATAACCACTCCAAAAAAATGTTAGAATAATCCACAAACATACATGATGGATTTAGAGCTTACCCACAACTCCCCCTTTATGCATGAATCTATAAGGATAGATTTATGAAACAACTCTCTCCCTTGACAACACTATCCAAAGGAATGATGAGAGTGGGGATATAAACATGTACCTTAACCTTGATGAGAAAGAGGTTGGAAACTAATGTTCAAACTCAATTTTTCAAATGGTTCTTTTAGAAAAGGTTTGGTGAATATATTAGCAACTTGGTCAGATGTAGGACCATACTCTATCCTTAATTCATTCATCTCAACTTGCTCTTTGATGTAGTGGTACATTATATCGATGTGTTTTGAAAGAATCTTGTACTAGATTTCTTTTAAGATTGATTGTACTCTGATTATCATAACCCAAGAGCAATGTTAGCTTTACTTCAACAAATAGATCTTCTAACTATGTCCTCATCCACATTATTTGAGTTGCAACTTGAGTAGTAGCAACATACTCAGCTTCAACTGTGCTAAGTGTGACTGAGTTTTGTTTCTTGGTATGCCAACTAACACAACTTTTCCCCAGAAAGAAAACTCCACCAGATGTGGATCATAGATCATCATCATTTCCTACCCAATCTGCATCAGAATACCCGAATAGATCAATATTTCCAGAGTCATCATACATGATTCCAAAATTTGTTGTTCCATTGATATATCTGAGAATTATTTTATCTATCAATCAGATGTGATTCGTTAGGATCACTCTGAAATCTTGCACATAAAGTGACCACATAGACAATGTCGGGTCATGAGGCAGTCATATACAACAGACTTCCAATCAGCTTTCAAAACTCTTTCTGATCAACTTCCATTCCTTCTACATATTTAGACAACTTGGTTTCCACTGAAATTGGTGTGGAAACTGGTTTCAAATTTTCCTTTCCAAACTTCTTTAGAAGTTTCGTAGCATACTTTTCTTGAGACAGAAAAATGTGATTCTTCTTCTATGAAAATTGTAGCCTAAGAAAATACTTCATTTCTCCCAGCATGGACATCTCAAATGACTTCTTCATCTCCTCAACAAATTTTTCACATGATCTTTCATCATTTCATGCAAATATAATATCATCGACATAAGAAATAATGATCAGTGAAAACTCCTGACATTCCTTGATGTATATATTGATGTCAAATCTCCCTTTCTTATAGTTCATCTTCTTTAAGAAGGTATATAATTTAGAATACCATGCTCTTGGATCCTATTTTAGCCTATACAAAGCCTTCTTCAACCAGCACACATAGCTTTCATCCTTTCCAATAACAAATCCACAAGGTGGATCAATGTATACTTCCTTGTCAAGGTCACCATTCAAAAATACAGATTTTACATTCATTTGAATGATTTTATAACCTTGTTGTGCAGCAATAGGAAAAAATATTATGATTGTTTATAATATTACCACTACAGAAAGGTTTCATCAAAATCAATGCCTTCAATTTGTGAATACCCTTTACAAACCAATATTTCTTTGTTTCTTATTACATTACCTTCTTCATTCAGCGTGTTCTGGAAAACCCACTTTGTACCAATGATGTTCTTGTTGTTCGTCTTGGGTAAAAGTTCCCAAGTATCATTCTTCTCAATATGATCAATCTATTCATTCATTACATGTAACCATTCTGGATTCTCAAATTATTCATTAACATTATTCGCTTCATCTTTTGAATAAAGAGGTGTATGTGATATATCATTCATTGTTATTCTTGTTTGAGCCCTCTGATTTTTATCTCCAATAATGTTCTGAGCCTCCACTTTCTTCCTCAACCTAGTGTAATTTGTTTGAACTCCAACGTAATCACTTGAGATTTCTGAGTTAGATTCGTCTTCTTGAGTAGGATTAAAACAGTCTACAACATTATCAGAATTGTTAACAAAATATTCTATATCCTTCTCAACTTCCACATCAACATATGATTGCTTTTCATTTTCAAAATTTTCAACAACTTTTACATTTGAAGAATCAATAATTATTCATTTGTTTTTTTCGAGACATCTATATCCTCTTCCTTCTATAGCATAGTCAAGAAAAATTACATCAACTCCTCTTTGATCAAACCTTCCAAGGTTTCCACCTTTCTTCTTAATAATGAATGGACTCCCAAAAACTCTTAAGTGTTTCAGACTTGGAGTTTTTATATAGAACATTTCATAAGTAGTCATGTCTATGTTTGGTCTAAAGAAACATCATTTTTGAATATACACAGCAGTGGTCATGGATTTCCTCAAAAAATAATGAGAAAGACTATGCTCAAGCAACAAAGTTCTCCCCATTTCCACCAAACTTTTATTCTTTCTTTCAGAAAACCCATTTTTTTGAGGTGTGTATGGTAAACTGAACTCATGTCGAATTCCATGATTCTCAAGATAACATTCAAACTATTCATTCTTACACTCAACACTATTATCAGTTCTCTACTTCTTTACTGAATACTCACATTCCTTTTCTTCTTTCCTCCTAAAACTCTTAAACGTTTTCAAAGCATCTTACTTATGTCTCATGTACATTACACAACTAATGCGAGTAAAGTAATCAATGAAATTAATGAAGTAATTATGCCCATTTTTTGATTTATTTATCATTGGTCCACATATATCAGAATGTATAAGTTCCAAGGGGTTTTTTGAACGAATTTAAACTCTCTTATGAAAAGAGTTTGTAATCTTCCCTTTTTCACAAATAGAGTAGCACCAATATCTTCTTCTTGATAAATCAGACATGTCTCAGACACTGTCTCACATTGATAACTGTCACATATTTCTCTTGTCATATGATAGGAACATCCAATATAAAGAATCCCTGGAAGTTATCATTTTGTAGCTTTCAAATCAGTTTCGACAACCAGAGCTTTTTTGTTCTTCCTTTTCCTTCACATCCAGTTGTGCTTCCTCTAATTTCTTATCTAAGTCAGTTTTTTCTGGCCAGAAAACCACGAACTCTATCTTTTCGGACTTGTCAAACCTGTCCCTTTTAGATTTCAAAAAAATTGGCTTTTGATAATTATTAAGAATCATTTTTTGCTCTGGTAACACACTAAGGAAAGCCTTGGAAAGATGTCCTGGTCGATCACATCTTTCCCAAATAGTTTCTAGTGGTTGGAACCTATTCTAAACTTTCACACTAGTCTTCTCAGATATCTTCTGAAATTTATTTGGAGACTGTATATTTTGAAAGGATTGACTCCCCTCAATCCTTGTCTTTGAAAACTTGTGGAATATTTTTAACGTTGTTGGTTGAACCCACGCAAATTTGCCATGTGTCTGAATCCCCCACAATACCAGAAATAAGCATAGAAAAAATGATTTCCTATGAAACTTCTATACTTTCCAGATTTGTAAACATGCATCTTAAAAACCATCTTAATATAATTATGATGACCATAAACCTTCATGTATTCATTTTTAACTCCCTTTATCATTTTAGATTTAACAGAACCAGAAGTATTAGAAGTCTTTCTTGACTTATGATTTTTTTGCACTTCTGATTTTTTTGCACTTCTGATTTTTCATCATTGCTGACTTTGATCACATACATGGTCTTTCCAGCCTTGTTCTTATCATAACCAGTTCTGTCTTTCATTTCAACCTTTGAAGGTAACTTTTTTGGATCCTTGTTTAGTTCATTTTTACTAGATCATTCACCAACTTATGAGATAGAATTTTTGAAACTGACATTCATTTATTTAGATTTATAATGTTTTTGTTGGACAAGTTCCAAATCTTCTTCTTTTTCCTTACACTTTACTTCAAGATGGTCATTACGATTCTTTGTATTCTCAGGAGAATTTTTCAGATCATCAATCTTAATTTCCAACTTTATTTTCTCATCAGTAAAACCTTATTGATTGTTTAATATGGAATTTTCGTTTATCATCGTGTTGTTTTCCTTCTCAAGTCATCTGATCTTCCTCAAGATTTATTTCAACTCTTCTTTCAGATGATATTCAAGTTGAGTTTCTTCTTCTTTTGAACTGTTGCTTTCGTACTCTTCATTATTCAATGCAATAATGAAGGTATTCTGTCTAGTTTTTTTAGGAAACAATTTCTCAGATTCATATTCACTGTCTTCTTCATCTTCATCTTTGGATAAAAAGATTCATCTTTTTAATTTGAAGAACTTTTTATCCTTGCCCTATGAAGAATATTAATCTTTTTCAGCTTGTTTCTTCAATAACCTTCTTGTACTTCTGTTATCATCATCACTATATTCTTCTTTATTATTTTGAGGATAGTTAGCCACAAAGTGACCAATTGCTCCCCACTCAAAAATTTTCAAGGGAAGTTTACCCTTGTATTTCCCAACACCTCCTTTTCACATTCATAGAAAACAATGATAAAATTTCATGAAATTTTTAACACACCTCGTATTCAGAATCAGATTCACCATCAACATCTTAAATAAGAGTTTTGTTTGACTTCCCTCTCTTTGTACCCTTGAATGAAATTTTTCTATAAGATTTTGTTTTGACCTTCATAATATTCTCCCTTCTCATCTCATAAGTAATGAGAGTGCTATGAAAATCATCCAAAGATAATTTTTCCTGGTCTATATCTTCTAATGAAGACACTTTAGCATCAAAATTGTCCGGAATAATTCTCGTGATCTTCTTGACAATTGTAGAATCCTCCAATGTTTCACCATGAAATCTGATCGTACTGACAATATCATTTATCCTCGTAAATAAATCCCTAACAGATTCACATTCTCCCATTTTCAAATCTTCATACTTCAGTCTCTAGATGTGTAGTTTAGCCTTCTTCACATTTGTATTTACTTCATAAATGTTCTTCAGTTTGTCCCAGATTTCTTTGGCTGTAGCAACACCTTTCACTCTTAAAAATTCACTCTCAAAAAGAGATGAGAGTAAAGCATTTTTAGCTCATCCATCATTCTCAAGGTTCTTGTTATCAACAACAGTAAGAGGAACCTTATCATCAATAGCAGTAAATCCTTTCATTCTAGTTTCAAGAACTTCATATCCAAGAGACATAAGATAAGGCATCATTCTATCATTCCATATGTGATATTTCTTTTCATAAAAAATCGGAATCCCCTTACTGTTCACGCAATTTAGATTCTCCATCACAACTTTTCTTCAACCACTTCAGAAAGAATAAACGAAGGGAACCTGTCGCTCTGATACAAATTGATGTTACCAGTCAGGATCCAAGTATCACTGAGAGGGGGAGGGGTGAATCAGTGATATCTTTTTCTATTTATGATTCCAGCTTTTTGAAACAACCTTCGCCTTTGGAAAAAGATTTTCTTCCTTCTTGAACACACACAACCACATGAACACAGGATTTACAAGGTTCACTATTCAACAAGAGTAGCTACATTCTTGGTATGGTACAAAAATAATCAAGTACCACACAATCCACTAGAAAATAATCCTTTGATGTGGAAAACAATGAGTATGATATACCCTTCCACTCATGTAGCACTTTAAAAACAATCCAATAGTGCGTGTCCTCCCTCTTTTCACAAATCGGGTAATGTAATGATTCTGTGCTTCTTAATGAACTTTCACAAATAAAATCATTCAAAAAGAATTCCTCACTTTTTTACCTAGAAGTTGGTATGAACCTCCTGGTGTATACAGCTTAAACGCCACTCTATACTTGTGCGCCTCCCTTACTGTGCACAACCTGCTTGTGTGCCTCCTTGCTTGCACACCTCACTGCTTGTGCGCCACCTGCTTGCGCGCCTACTCACTACTTGTGTGCCATCATTGATCTTAGATCACAACATGTTCACTACCTTAGGATTATGCAAAACCTACTTATTGAAATCACCTCCATGCTTGCACGCCTCTTTCAACTTGCGTGACAAAACTGGCGCAACACCCTACTTGTTCGCCTTATAAATAACCCTCATCTTGCGCGCCACTTCAGTTTGCGCACCGCCATTTGCTACTTGTGAGATCAGAGAACCTTATACTAGTTGCGTGATCAGAGCTCTAATTTTTACTTAAGTGTTGAGAATAGAAAAATGAGGAGGGTAGTCATCAATTTATAGGACTTCCGGTGACTTGCGTGGCACATACACTTGCGCACCGTTCCTACTTGAGCTCCTCTCCGTCACTTGTGCGCCATTCTATCACTAGCGTGACACGTTCTTTCATTTGTCATATTTTGATATGATGACGCTGTAATATGAATTGCATGCAACATTCACTTTCGCGCCACATATACTTGCGCGCCACACCTGCGCGCCACTTATACATGCGCTCCACTTTTTGACTTGCGTGCCAAACTTTAACTTGTACACCATTTTATTTCTTTGTCAAATTTGGATGTGATGATCATGAAATATGACTTGTGCACCACTTACACTTGCGCGCCAATATTTTCATGCCACTCTTGACTTCTGCGCCACTTTATTTCCTTTTCCAAAATCACTTCTTTACACTCTTTACTCTTCATAAGGCTTGCATCACAAGTTATCCAAACATATGATATTTGTGGAATACAAATCAAAAAATCATCATCATAGTTTATATGTCCTTGACAAAGTGAATTGATTTAGCTTCTTTGACAACAAAAAACAACACTCTGTAACAGAAATTTCTTCTTACTTCCTTATCCATCCTACTTGGTCCCAACATCAGTTATATGTATATGACTAAAATAAATATTTATCTAAAAATTAATTTAATATTAAATTTTATTTTATTGAATGAATATAATTTTTTGTCAATATTTGATCATATTTATGGTATTATTTAGATGTAGATATTGATAAAAAATATATCTTAATATCATTTAAATAACTATATAGTTATCTATTTAGGAAGTGATATTAGAATAATACGTCTCCAAAATGAATATTGTTTTATTTCTATTTCTAAATATATGTGGAATGAGGTTTCTTATAGTGATATTAAAAAAAGTAATTAAATCAAATTATTTTACAAGATGAGTTAAATATAAAAACTAAATTATTTAATCCTATATGACCTGTAATGACCTTTCAAGTAATTCCAATTTCAATACACAGTGAGAGAATTTCAGAGAATCTATTTTCTTTTATCATATTTATAGAGAGGGAAAGAAGAGATATATTAATAATATTAAGAGTGAATAATGTATAGCACTTGATATCTTCTTGTCATCACCTTATATATCAAAAATAGTATAAATAGGTTCATATAACACATGCATATATCATTAGAGTAATTCTCAGTTTGATTCTTAATGCAATGAAAAACAAAAAATTATTACCAATATGGTTGAAAATGGAAACGATGAGAGAAATTCAAAAAAAAATACAATAAAAAATATTTTATTTTAATAATTATTTATAAAGAATGTTTTACGATATTATTTAATTATTTGTGTCAATTTAATCAATTTTAGAATAACATTTTTTTAATAGGTATCTCATCCAGCTATATCTTTGGTTATTTCATCCATTAAAAATAAATAATCATTTGACTCAACCCTTTGAGTTATATATTTATATATTAACAGAAAAATTTCTAAATATATGATCTTTACTTATACAATGTTAAATATAATATTATAAAATAAAATTTTTTTAAAATATTTATCACCTAAGCTAAAAAAACATGTTGTTAAAAATTCATTGAATTTAAGAATGATTTTGGAAGGTTTAAGATAACTATTCCTCACATTTTGAACATAAGATAGAAATAATTTTCCTTTAAAACCCTTTTATTAACCCCCTATACGAAATTTTAATAAAAAAATTCATCTATTTAATTCCCATTCATGATTTTATAATTTAACCAATGATTAACAAAAACATATTAATTAATTCTAGAAAGAAAAATAAATTATAAAATTTAAAAAAATACGGCCCAATATTTAAAATATAATTTGATTAAAATTACTTTATAAATAAATGGTCTTTTATCACACATTTTATATTCCTCATAAATAGATTTAAATTAAATTAAAATATTTTTAACTTATGAATTCATCAAGAAATACTTCCATCGATGATAAAATTTATTTTGTCAAATTATTTTATTTAATCATATAAAATGAGTAATAAATAATTAATAACAATTCGTTATAATATTTTTCAATGGATAAAATGGATAAAATGGAATAATTGTTTTTTATTAATTATAATCATTTATTGACCATATAAATATTTTTATTATAAGGATTACATAGGACTTATAATTCAAACAACCAATTCAAAGTATAATTTTTATGTAGTTATATGTAAAATATCAAAATAAATCATAAAATTAATTTTTTTATTAAATTAATAAATAATTTCAAATAAACATAATAAAACAAGGGTAAATTATAGTATCATACTAACCAATATACATTAAAAAAATAAGAACTCTTGAAAAGAATGAATCCATATACCATAAGATTAATATATTTCATATGCAGGATTAGAAACATAATTCCCGTAATTTTAGTGAATTATTTGAATTCATCTGGAACATGATAAAATAAAACAATTAACACATAAAAAACAAAACATTCATTATGTTGAATAATACTATAAGAAAAATGTTCTACTCACTGTATTGAAATAAACACTACAGAAAGATAATTGATCTATCAAGAAACCAATGATAAAAAAATTAGATAACGGTTGAGAGAGGTTACATGAGAGATAAAAGATCCAATTACATATTTAAAAAATGATCAATATAATTCCAAAAATAAATTGATGGGAATTAAGGAATCTACTATCTTTATTAAATGGTCATGAAAGACATCAGGTACTAATTTCAAAGCTATTAGAAACCTAGTGGTAACTGACCACCTAGTGTTAACTAAAAGTCTTCATAGTGTACAAATCTAGGAAAATCCAACCACATCCTTAGTTAATGAATGTATTATGTATAAATAATAACTACCAAGTGCTTTTATTTTTCAGTTACTCTAAGGAAACCCATTTCATTTTTCCTCTACTCAAATCATTGAATCAAATCATCAAATTACCCCAAAAAATTATTTAAAATCTCATAACTCCAAATTCAAATTTTTGAATCCACATAAGAAACCAATAGGCTTTAATAAGTCACTACTATAGTTATTCGCATCCATGAAAATAATATTTGACATCCTCATTTGTATGATATGATAATGTGATCCCATTTAACTTCCCATTCCAAAAAAATAACACAATAATCCCTATAAAATTTTATTGAAGTGACCAAAAATATAGATACTCAGCAATATTCAAATCCTATTTAAAGAGAAATAAACAGGTGATCATGAGGATGTATATTAAAATATAGATATAACTCAAATATAATTCAATATGAACGTTTATTTCATCAATGATCACACCAAACATGTTCTAAACACAATCATTAAAATTATTTTAACAAACTATATCTCAATTCCATCAATTAAAACATCTTAATTCCTTATTATTACTCAGGTTAGTCGGACGATTTTAATCCCAAAAATGGACTAATGAAATCCATTTCTAAAACAACAATGCATAAAAAATAACTTATCCGTAATTACATATTTATTTATCAAAATTTTATGTTAAATAATCCAGCCACTTTATTTAATATTATTGGTAAATTAAGACACAATATATCCCACATCAAATATCATTGTTAGATATATAAAAATTACCACTACAAGTTTATTCAATTAATTAAAGTATTCATTTTAGATTTATTTCATAATAAAATATTCTTTTTATCAATTGTTTTTACTAGTAATTAACACTATAAAACAATTAAATAATAAATAACCACGCATATCAAACAATACACTTCATTAAATTTCCCATTAATATATCATAACATATTAATCAAATGAATAGTATATTTAATCTATAAAATTGATAAAAAAAACATGGTATATTTATTTTTAAAAGATCTTGTAAACCTGACACTTAGTGAGATTATCACATCCTGGTAATAATTATATCATCACCTTAAGCCAAACAAAAAACAAATTCAACAATTAAATACTTAAAATCAGGAGGCCCGCATAGCCACCTAACATCAGAATGTTTTATCGAGATGAATTGAGAATTCATTTCTATATGATATTACCTAAATCTAAATTTTTTCCCATTTTAATCATAATCTATTAAATAATAATTAATCATTTATAATGATTTTAAACATTTTACACACGTTATAAAATAAAACTATTCCCCTTTCTCATAAAAAAATCAAATCATATTTTCCAAATAATTTAGTTTTATCCATATAGACCATATAAATGATCATTTTAATATTTTCACAAACCTTTTACAAATATTTATATACTTTAATAATTATGGAACTAAATCCCATAAGTCATATCATATGTCTATAATAATTTATCAAAATTACTAACCGATAAGTAAAATAGTCTATGTAGATAAATTTAATTCAGTTAACTTAAAATATAATTTAATCAATCCATAAACATTCAAATAATCACATTAATATTATAATAGAAATTTTACATGCTATTATGTGAATAAAGTATAATATATGAAAAATATTTTCAATAAACTCAAAATACATACATAATGTTTTAACTAATTATGGATTTTCATTATTAAAAACAAATTTGAATTTACCAAGATTTTACTCAATTAAACCACATAAAAATAAATAAAATTAATTTCAATGTAATCTACTATGAACATATTTAATATTAGAAATAAATATCTAAAACTATACGTGAAACAATATTCTATATTTTCTATATCAAGAAATACATTATCCATATCTCTAAAAATCACCTTTCTCTTGTAAAGGTGAAAGATAGACTCATAAGTATTAAACATTAATTTACATTATAATTTTTTTTAGTTATTAAATATCATTATAAAATTTCCTCATTCAATACATAAGAACAAATTTTATTAATTAACACGTAACATCCTGGCTTGACTGCCCACTGAATCGGTAGCTGGACTGATCACCACATGGCCTCAAGCATGTATCCTCATTTTTTAAAGTCTTACAACTAGCATTGAGGGTGTCATGGTAGTTTAGTGGGGATATCATACCCTCGTAATCAAAGTTCCATAGTGGTAAAACATATTGTAAATAGTAAGCAACAACATATGAAGTATAAAGAAATGATAATGATGTTTTAGATAAATCTAATAACAACTAATTGAAGAATATGACCACTAATTGTTTAGAAAAAGCATTCACATAAGATGATGATACATAATATAATATTGTAAATATACAACATTATTTTAAATTTAGCATAATAAATGACTCAAGTGAAGAAAATATCTAAAAATCCCAAATTCACTCTAGATGAACATCTTGAGATCCACCTCAATATTATCTTATTAACACCCAGGTACAAACTAAACAACACAAGAAATAGTCCATAGCCCTACCAAAAAAAGGTAAACACATGTTCTAATTGCACCCAAGTGGGGTGTGAGATAAAATCATAGTAGGTCGGCACCCACGAAGTCTCGACCAATCCATTTAGTGTAATATAATCCATTAAAGTGTGTAGTTATATAGGTAAGAAGTAGATACAAGTAAATATTCCCATGGTATGTAAATTTCTAAGACAGTGAAATTAAAATAGCTCATTAAAGATCCCTGCACAAGATATTCAAGCTCTTAAAACTAGGTAGTGAAAATAATTCAGAAATAAACAACACAACCTTGTTGTTAATTAAAAAAAATCATGACCACATGACCTTAATATATAACCCATGTTCCATATCAATACCATCCTTTCTATAAAATGAAAAGAGTTAGAACATTAATTGTGGATCCATATAATAACAGATGTAACAATTGACCAAGGGAAAGATGTATAACTGAATGTATCATATACGTCATGGACATGACATATGTCAACAGTTAGATCAAGAAGAGATTGGTCCTTAGTGTTGAATAATAATTCATCCTCATCGACTCCCATGAGCATCTCAATGGGAACTCAATAAATGAACTGGTTTGAGTCCTAGGAGCACGTATGTCGAACATGACCTACATGAGTCTAAGAAAGCGATATCCAAGGGGTATCAAGTACCGTGTCATCCCACATAATCAAGTCCCAAGGTGAAAAATCAACCCCCGACATCTGCTACCACATTCAAGATCCCTAGAGAGGCATCCATGGCATTGATTGTATCATTCAGCAAATTCATATCATTAAATGTTCAATTCTATTTGGGTATATCCTTTCATATATAACCATTTACATTCAATTCATATAAGAAATACAGCCACCCATTAATAACAATACATAACCAATTACATCTCATGTCTATACCCACATGTAGAACCAAAATTATATTCAAAATATGATATGTGGTTACCCACTCATTCTTAACAATTCATGAACATTTAATTTTATTAGCTTACCCACACATTAATCACAACATCATCTCTAAACATCACCCATGAGGATACCCATTAATTTAAACATTTAACAATTAAACCATTTTGAAATTAATGTTCAATATAACCATTTAACCCAATAGAATCAACATGAACTGGATGAATTACTTCACCTAACATAGAAAAATAAATCTATTTAGATATAAGTAATATTCCCTTAACTACGAAAACATAGGAACACACCCCTTAGGTGGTTCAACAAGGGAAAATAAAACATAAAATTACTAGAAGGAACTTAGAATTTGCAATGGTTTGGTAACTGTTGTTAAAGGAAAACTAAATTTCCTAAATCCATTAGAGGACATGTCCTAAATATTCCATACATAAAACTATGTCATCAATGAATATGGATATCTATAAATAATTAAGCCAAACATGCATTAAAGAACTAATTAATATTTTCTTATAAGACAGTGCATCCTTGTTGTAGGGGTTTTATTATAAAAAAAGTCATTGTTTCTCAAACAATCAATTTATCAAAATTAAGAATTTCATTACTATATTAAAATTCCATTTATTAAAGAAGAATAAAGTAGGAAACTAATTCATTGTTAAATTAATGGGGGTTGTGAGGGATCCTACCTTTATAGAAGACCATGACAATGCTTTATCTCTCAATGCCTCTTTCGAAGATCACCCCACACTTTCACACACAAATAGTCCTATATATATACATATACTATTAAATATAATTTACAAATTCCCTTCACCATGAGAGAATATTTTTAAGGAGGATATGTATATATATACACATACCAATGTATTTGTGTGAATGTCTTTTTGGTTCCACCAATCAATATTTTTAACATAGATAGAATAGAAAAATCACCAAAGTCTCCAAAATAAAAAGGAGGATCTAAAAAGAGGATGCCAACCCTCACCTTAAATAGTGATGATATATATAATCGAACCAATATGCTTTGCCTTTGATGATGGATGCCAATATACATATGAAGGGGACCCCAAAGATCCATTAACTACCCTAGATCTGATTGAAAAAAATGAAGACAATCCTATCCCGAGAGTTTCAACCGAATGACTCATGGAGAATGGGAGACCAAAAATTGATTAGAACGTAAGAGGATAAATATCCAAAGGTATTACCTAAAAAATTCACTGAGAAATGAGAATGAAATTTTGTTGAATTTTTCATCCGAACAGGGAGCCGAGGGGTGCATCACACATGGACAAAGGGAGCCCAAGGGGGAGTGATATGGCATGATCTAGGAAGAGAGGGGGGAGATTTTGGTTGTATTTTCATATAATTTTAAATGAAATTAATTTTTTAATATATTTACTATGAATGGACTGGTTCACACTATTTATAAAAACATGCACCAACTACGATCCCTCCACCGGGCCCTTAGGGCACCCCACATGTTTTCCCACACGGTTTTCCTAACCATGCACAAACCATGTGGTGAATATTGTTATGTTATTGAAAAATTTCGATTAAGTATGCAGGAGATGTGCCCTGTTTGGGAAACGTTGTATAGCTTGTGTACACCATCATTGCCACTCCTTCATAAGACTACACAGGTTTCTTCTAGGTCCAAATTGAATTAGAAAAACTATACACCCTCTACAGACCCTCAAAATATAGGATTTGTTTCCACAGTGCTCTCAAGACCCGATGATGCAACTAAGGGACCTAAAACACATTCAACCTAGCCCTAAAAAATGTTGAATGGTTACAACTCTTGAAATTTTATTCTGAATCCCAGTTTTTATAAACTAACTATCCATTATAGGGAAATGTTCAATTTCCCTTAAAATTCCATTCGGTCCAAAATCATTGGATTCTATATTCTCCCCACTGTATTACTTTTGATATATGAGAATCTTTTTGGAACAATGAAAACATTACCCAACCTACTAGGGTCACGAACATACATTTGAATAGTTTCATTTTGTTTCCAAAATTCAAAATATTTTTAAAGTATTTCAGTAGCCTAATTCCTTTCTACCATCAAAACTCAAGCGAAAGATCATTTTACAATAAAAAATAAAAGTGGTGATTGATCGACCCCTATTAACATGTTAGATTATATCGTCATCATATCTTGAAACAACAAATCATTTGAGCTCCCCATAAAGGGTATCAACATTTAATAGCCAATTCCAAACCATAGCTACTCCACCGTTGGAATTGACTTAGAGAGAACATCTGAACAATTCTAGTGATATTTCTCATATGATTTTATTATCTCAGAGAACCTTATTACCTATGTAGTTATATCAGATACCTCACTAAAAGGGAATAGTCAAATCTAGTTCCATAAGAAAAACTATTCACAATTGATTTCTTTGAAATGCATCATCGAACAAAAACCAAACTCAACTTAAAGATGCATGGTGTTTTTAAAATGGGTTCATTACAAACAATATAACTTATAAAAGAATGAATAATTGACTCACCCTGGTCTTCATCTCTCAAATCATTCTATCTTAAATGGATAACACATTTCAAACTGAACCGTAGTGCCTTCCCCCAAGGCATCTGATAGTGAACACTATCAAGTACACTGAAGTCTTTACCCCATTTTATAAGTGTGACATTAGTACAAAGAAAAAATACACATAATCACATTGAGTTATCCTAGGGATTCATCCTTCTAGAATTCATGTTAATGGAACAAAAAGTGTCCAAGAGTTTATCAAAGGCATTCTAACATTGGAATGAAATATCCCTATGAACTAACCAAGCCTGTAAAAAACTAATAATCTATTATAGAAAATAGATAGAGATATCAAAATATCCATAAATTTTTTAAAACAATAGAGAAATATAAGACTGACGCTCTCTTAAAGCATCCATGATGAAATGAAAATTGGGGGTATAATCATATCTATCATAAGAGTAATATAAAAAGAAAAAAAAGGCTACCAAGAAGACTAATTGAACAACTTTTATGTGACTTATTTTAAAAGATGATCAGATTTGTGAATGGATTCATCTACATTAATAGATAACAATCCATTGCCACCCAAGGAGTCTTGGTATCACTCAAGAATAACCCTCAAACTTACACAGTGACCAATGGTGCTACTAAATATTTCCTACACATCTAATAAGTTCAACATAGCATTATCTAGAAATCACTAAATCAATTCAAAACATGAAACACTCACAATAATTAGAAATAGTAGTATCAATTTTAATTGAATTCATTAACTGTGTTCCATATACATGGAAGGAATTATTTAATTAAACTAATGTGATACTGCCCACCTTAATAGTTTCCTTGTCATTAAAGGAAATGATATATGGACCTAACGCTCACAAGCGCACTACATTCTATTCACTACAAACTCACATGTGGGATTCTGTGAACCATGATCACAACATCAATGTATCTAGCATGAAATTTAGAACTATACCAACCATCATGTCAAAAACCTGATCCCAATATAGTATTTTTGAGTAGTGCGATGAACTTATTTCCTTAACACCCAGGTCACTCTTGTCTATAGATGACCTGAGAAGTCCCTCAATAACGCAATGTTGATCAACTTGAACAAACTTTAATGTTTAATTACAATATTTAACACTCTATGGTTACCTCATATACCAACACATTCTGACTAATGAATATAAGATCAAACAATATATCTTGAGTAATATCCATAGGATGTCCACCCTATGCAATCACATATCAGATGGATCACGCGAAATCTAACTCAATAGTACATCATCTAATATAATAATAAACTCAAATGAAGACATATTGAGTCATCCATCATAGAATAAAAGAGAAGTTCACATGACCTCTTGAGTATATGACCATGCCCAATACATGTATATCCTACTAAACCAAGAATCCCTCGATACTCATTCCCATATCATGAGTCAAAAAACAATGACCAACCATCTGAAAAAGAGTTCCATTTAAAAAAATTACAAGGAAAAATGTCACCTGAATGACATGAAATATTAGAAAGCACATAGAAAAAAACAAGGAATCAAACTTGAAGGATGCTACCTACCATGGGGTTGACCCTTATGAAGAATAAGTGTTAAACCCATCTCTTGTTTATGAAAAATAGTTTTTATAGGATCAATCCCCCTATAGAAAAACATTCATGTCCATGTTACAAGGAATATGACAAGAAAGATTTAACTACCCTTACTTGAGTTTTTAAAAATGTAAAGAACAAAAAGTTCAATTTTTAAGGTCATTTCATTTATTCACATTTAAATCTATAAACATATAAAATGTATATATGAAAACAACAATGACCATTTTTTAAAAAAAATAGTAGAAACATTATTTTAAACATAACCCCAAGGGGGAAATAGGAAAGTTATATCAAAACTGTTTTTTGAGCATTATTTAATTTTTGAAATCTCGTTATAATTAGGAAATTTATAACATAAATTCAATTAAAAAGATAATGAGACCCACAAGAGAAATATTTAAGCTACCTAGGTTCTTAAAAAATCAACCCAACAGTTGTTTTTTAACTATAGAATTCTTTAAACACCCTAGAAGTGGTATCCCATAAAAACACTCTCCAACTGACCTACACGAGTCTACTTTTACATCTAGAAGTTACCCAATTTATTTCATAAAAAATTTAATCTTCTTTCACATTAAACCATTTCAAAACACATAAAGAATTTACACTTAATTTGGGTTCCTATTTACCAATTCTTTAAGCACCCACACACATCATAATTTGACAATTGGTTCCCACTGAACGCAACCAATCCACATTATTATTTTAATTTTTTCAGACATTTGTCAATGGTTTGAATATATGGGTTATATTTTACTAGTTATAAGTCCCTCATACACCTTACATCTAAAAACTAGCTCTCTTTATAAATGAAACAAATAAATTCTATCCCATGCAACTGTTTACAGAAAAAAAATATATCTATCATGTTATCATAAACACCTAAAGAATTTTATAACACAGAATCATGGAATATAAAGAGAACTATATAAAAGTAGCCTTAAATTGAAATATAATTAACCAAATATGTTATACAAGATGTCATGTAGAAATTTATGTAAACTGGAACTACTAGGCATGGTATAACACCCAATCACATCTCCAAAATTAACAGTCAACCTACAAATTTGACTACATTGCTTGGAATATTTATAGAATGTGAATTTCAACATACCTATAATGATGAATCCAATGCTTCATCCCTACAATACCGGGCCAATGGAAAATTTATATAGCTTTAGAAGCCATGAACAATGAAAAGTACACTAGTCCCCCATGGTGAAATCCTTTAAATTGTATCATCATATAGTACAAAATACAATTCCCAGCACTGGCCACTTGGTCATTTCCCATATGTGGGGTGATCATTCCTAATAATTATTATTTATTAATCACAAAACATTCCCCTTATCCTATCTACCAAAAAATACAAGAAGACAATATAGATAAAATATACCTCTAATAACACTTTGTAACATCCAGGATATATTGATCACTAAAATTGTAGTTGAATTGATCTTCAAATAGCCTCCAGCACATCTCCCTTTATGCCAGAGGTTTCCAACATGCAGTGATGGTGTTAAGGTAGTACAATTGGGAGACCAAACCATCTTAATCATATTTTCACAGTGGTAAAATGGATAGTAAATAACAATGAATAGTATATGAAATATAAATAAATGATAATGTAGTAAGAGATAAATGTAATATCAACTGAATGTAGATTATGAACATTTATAGTTTATAAAAATCATGAATGTCATAAAATGATATATTTTCTACAATGGTAAACACACCACTTGATTTTCAATTCAATACAATATAGGAATCAAGTGAAGAAAATAACTAAAAATCCCAAAGGAATTCTCCATGATAATTCAAAGGTCCAACTCAGTCCTGTGATCCTAACTCTCAGGTGAATGCTAAATAACACAAGAAAATTTCTATATCCCACCAAACAAGAAGGTCTAATCATTTATCAATGGTACTCGAGTAGAGTGTGAGATGTAATATCAGTAGGTCAACAACCACGATGTATAACCTGATTAATTTCAAGGAATATAATTCAACATAGTGTTTAGGTAAATAGGTAAGTAGTAAACGCATGTATTGATGGACATGGAAAGTAATATTTTAATCCAGTGATACTGATTTTTCTCCTTATGTATCATAGAATATGAATTTTCATGATCCTAAAACAGGTTACCCACAAATAATGCAAAAATAACCTACACAACTAATATGTTAATCCAAAAACATTTTACTGCCACAACCATGACCTATACCCTATGCTCCACATCAATGATATCATTTTAATAATACCAGAAGAGTCCAGGACATTCACATACAAGTAATATAATCACTCAATTAATAGTTTTCCATATCCAAGACATATAACTGAATGTATTCTATATCTCACAGTCATGCCATATGTCAAGATGAAAACCACGTAGGGCTGAATTCAGCGTGTCGAAGACCGAGGCATCCTCATCGAGTCCCATGAGCATCTCAATGGAAACATGATAATGGAACAAGTTAGAGTCCTTGTAGTATTTCTATCAATAATGTGTTAAATGATTCCATGAATGTTGGATCCAAGGGGTATCGTGTCCCAAGGCATCCCACAGAATCAAGACGCAAGTGAAAACTCAACCAAAGGCAACAAATACTATGTTCAATATCCATGGAGTTATTTTTATGGTTTATATTCCACAATTCATCCAATTAAGATCAGTTAAAATTAAACACAATTTTAGTCTACAGTATCATATATATCGATTTATATTTAATTCATACAATGAGTATACCCACTCATTAATCACAATTCATACCAATTACATCTCATGATTATACCCACTCGACTAACCCTGTTTATTTTAAAAACATCAAACGAGTATACCCACTCATTATTAACAACTCATAGAAAAGGAATTGAATTAGTATGCCCATTCATTTAACTATAGAGAACTTTGAAAATGATTGGCCCACACTAGCATGTACAAACTGGCCTATATACACTTGTAAAAATGTATTTTTAACATCACATTTTTCTTGTTGGTTATTTAGAACCGATGTGAAAATCTTTGAAAATTGATTTTCCACGTCGGTTATTATATAACTGACGTGAAAATCCATTTCCTATGATTTTTCATGTCAGTTATATAATAACTGACATAAAAAATCAATTTTCACTGAATTTTCACATTGCCTATATATGTACCGATGTGAAAATCTATTTTCATAACTTTTTCATGTCATTTCTAAATAAATGATGCGAGAAATCAATTTTATTGACTTATTCACGTTGATTATTTAATAACTAATGTTAAAAAATAGTTTTCATTCCGATTATTTAATAAATGAGGTGAAAATGTTTATAAACATGTAACTCATTTCCCAATCTTCGATTTGACAGGTCACTGTGCTCAAACGGAGTTATGAATCAAATGTTATGGGCATCAGAAGTTTCTCTTCTCAAAATGATGTCTTAGGGTTATCATTAAAGTGACTTGAAAGATAATTTTAATATCCTTCCAACATGAAATTTCAATTTTTCACATCACAACATTGAATTTTCCAATTCATGTCTAAAAATTTTAATACTGCATTTTATTTTATCATCTCAATTGAATGTTTTCATTATATATATATATATATATTAATTTAACAATCATTTCTTCTAACCTTCATTATTCCTCCAACTCGACAAATTTAATCTTCAATTTGATTCAATTATTTCTTTGTTCCAGGATATTGTCAAGGTATTTTTATTATATATCTATGATTTATGGTTTTTATGATTTGTTATCTTAATTGATATACCATTTAACGATCATTTCTGTCAACCATCATCGTTCCACTATCTCAACTTGTTTGATCTTCCACATGAATCCACTATTTCTTCTCTCCGTGATATCATAATGGTATTGGTAATTATTTTTCCATGATTTATATTTTCATGATTATTTACCTTAATTGATATACAATTTAATGTATATTATTTTATTATAAGGATGGATAATTCCTTATATCATGGTATAAATAAAAATTCTCTTTCGGATTCTAAAATTCTTTTTAAGACAATGCATTAGTTGGCCAGTTCGATCTTTCCACAACCAAAATATATGAATCTTTTGATGTTCATAAATCTTGTTCTATAACTCTATTTGAGCTCTACGACCTGTAATCTTAATTAAAAGGAAATTACCTAAAATATGGTAATTTATTTTTAGATCATTTATTTGAAAAACGACATTAATAACGATTTTTATCGTCGTTTTTTAAATAACCAACGTAAAAATGACTTTTAACGTCAGTTTCTTTTAAAACTGACAAAAAAATGGATTTTTAACAGCACTTTTAGAAGTTCTTCCACATATGTTTTTTAAAAACCGATGTTAAAAACCATAAAACCCCATTTTAAGGTCCATTATTAAATAACTGATGTAAAAAATATTATTTCTAACATTGCTTGCAATAACATCGCCTAAAAACTGACGTTCAAAAGCTAAAAACTCCAACATAAAAAATGATTTTTGTTCTAGTGATATATACATAAATCCCTTAATCAAACATCAAAATTTCACTTTCCATGATTGAATATGTACAAGGAGGATATATATATATATATATATACGTACCTATGTATATACTCAAAAGTATTCAAGGATCAACCAAAAAAATCTAATTAATCCAGAAGAAACCAAAAAAACTTAAAGACCCCAAAATTATAAGGTGAAACTAAATAGTAGATGAAAACCTCACCTCAGATGGTGGCCATATACAGAATCGAATGAATCCACTTTTCCTGTGGTGGTATATTCTGGAATACTCATAAAGGGGTCCCATGAGAGACACCACATACCCTAGAACCAGAAGAAAATAAAATCAAAGAAATCATATCCCTAGGGTTTTGGTCGAAAAAATAGGGAAATAGGAAGACAAAAAATAAACTAGAAATAATGTGAAGAAGGATCCAATGTCCATTCCTTGAAGAATCCGATAGAAAAAAAATGAAATCTGATTGAAATAAACATCAGAATAAGTACCCAATGGGTTCATCTTTTGTGGACAACTAGAACCAAATGGGGGAGGGCCGCATCAGGATATAGGAGGGGGGAAGAAGTGTTATATTTTATTTTCTATCAATTTTAATACAATGTAGTTTTTTTAAAAGGGTAACCATGCATAGTTTGGTATGAATGGATTAGAAACCCATGAACCAGCCATGCTACCTCCACTAGGAACTTGGAGAACCCCACACAGGTTGTCCATCATGGTTTTCCAAACAATGCACAAACCATGTAGTGAATAGTGTTTAAGAACTTCCATGTTACAACTAACTATGAAATATAGTAATATGGTTTTCAAAATAGTGTGGAGCTCATGCTCACTGCCTCTACCCCACCTGCATAAAGATATAAAATTTCTTGTTGGGGATGTACGGTTTTAGATAACCCCTGCCCACTTGAAAGACCCTCAAAACATATGACTTCATGCATAGATCTCATAAGACTCAACGAGATAACCAAGGGACGTTTTAGCCCTTCACTCTAGCCCCAATACAAAAAATTTAACGGTTCCAACTCACAAAATTTAATTCCAAATACTATTTTATAAAATTTCCCATCCAGTAAACACAAAATTTCATACTAACATGGAATTTTAGCTGGTCCAAAAGCATTAGATTCTACCAAACATATATTTTATATGTACAAGGAAATAAACTGTCATAATAAAGTCAAACTAAATCTTTATGAACATCAATATACTTTTATTTAACTAATCCATAATTAAAATGTTATTCATCAGATAAATTATTAATTAATTAATTATTATTTTTTTAAAATTAAATTGAATTTCCAAATTAAATTAACAAATCAAGTACATTCACATGTGCATACACATATATGTCTTGGGTCTATATTCATAAATGAATAATGAATTCATGTAATGTTCATCATCAATCCAGATTAATTTATAACTCTACTAAAAATTTATTTCTTTATACGAATCAATATAATAACTCCTCAAAATCCACATATTAAATATATAAAACCATGTGAGTGTAACCACTGTCATGATTTATTTTTCTTGGGATACACACACAACCTTTCTTCATTTCCCAAACTATGATTATTATTTTTACACAATTTAGAAAATTTAAAACACCTAGAAAAACCTATTATAAAACCATTTTGTAATGTACTACCCAACACAATTATTCCATTAGGGAAAATTTCCACACAACCCTAAGTCTCCTTCCTATTACCTAGAGGTCAAAGACTAGAAATAGGGGTCTATAATAATTTCCCTTGTAATGATTTTCCTTTTAAAAGATCAACACAAGTGAATATAAACAATCATAGTAAAATAACTATAATGATATATGATATATGAAAGTCCATAAAAATTTCACAATTAATTCCCATTAAAGTATGACTTGAAATACAAAAAAAGATATAAACAAGTCACAATACCCGAATTATGAACAAAAACTACTAAAATAACCAAAAATAAAGGAGTTATCCACTATCTAGAATAACTGGAATACTAATCCAGTGTCATCACACTAATTATATATATATATATATATTAAAAGATAATATTGGTCTTAGACAATAACTATATTTGAACTTGTTAAAATATAAATTTTCAAGATTTTAATGTACATGGTGTGATAAATCCAACTCAATTTGATGCTATGAAAATACCAATAATCTCTTTCCCAATATACATATATATGCATAATTAAATTTATACTATGATTTAATGTATTAAAATAACCTAAATAATTACAAAAAAATCTTTGTAAACCACTATTTAAAATATTTTACCATCATCCAACAATGCCAATTAATGTATACAATTTTTAAGACCACATATCACAGTCAAACTGTTATCCTTAATAATAAACCTTCCAAAAAGATGAAATAATCCACCTATTTCTAAAATGTTTGTATAGAAAAAATTCACTTTACCAACATAGGGTAAAGAACGACTTAATCATTATAATAACCAAATTCAAGGCTATTTCATAGAATTTATAAGGAAAACACCAATGAATAATGGAGGAATATTATAATCTTATAAAAAATTAAACATACATTATTATTATACAATCACAAAATTTCTTCCCAATGTAACATTTGTTGAAATACCAAATAATTTATCATTACATTGTACAAGCATAACAAATCCATCAAATTTTTTTTTATAATAACTCAATTATAAATTAATCATTTCAATTTATTCATAGATTCTAATTTTAAATTATTTAAAAATAATTCATTCACTAACTTTTTTAGTTAATTTTACAGAGGAATATCTCTAAACATATTTCACCCATTTAATTATATATCACGAAATTTCAATTATTACCAAAAATTTCTAAAGAACATTTATAGAATATTAAATAGATTAAACTATGGAAAAAAACTCTATAATTTTTTAAAAATACATTAAAAATTCCAATCAGTCCAAAATAGTAACCACTTTATAAATAACCACTTTTTTCTAAGTAAATACAAGATATTAACACACCAAAAATAGATTATATTAATATAATTTATATTATTTACTAATTTTTCCCCAAACAATGACATAATACAATATAATTTGTTTAGAAATAACTCATAAATCATAAACCTAATTTTTAGCATTAAAAAACATAAAAAAAGAATCTTAATGAAATTCCAAATTTGAGAAAATAATTCACAAGATTTATTTTGAGTGAAAAAGGATATATCAATAGAAAAATGATTCATGCGATAGATAGAAATTATTCTATTATATCATGTAAATATCAATCCATTAACTTTCTCAATTAAATTTTTATCTTATACCAAGAACATTTTTAGTTTCAACAAACACATCATCCTATTTCCTCCCAGTACATAATAAAATAACACATGTTATGATCCTTAAGGGTTTATCATTTATATAGAACCTCAAAATATTAGGAAAATATGTTGATCCTCTAACTAATAATAATTTCAATAAATTTCTCACCACTTAATAATAGAAAAATACCAAATTCCATTGAAAAACTCTTTTTAATTTATGGATCATAATAAATGTTATACAATGTCTATTATTTATTTTCTATCACCTAACACAACATAAATTTTCTTATGAAACTTCCATAAAACGTCTCTAGATGAACTTTAATTAATTTACTTACACTATATAAACACAAATATGATTTAATTATTTTAAAAACCATAAACCAATAATTTTTAATTTATTCTATAAACATAGATATATTAATTTAATATAAAAAATTAAAAAAACATATAAAACATTATTTATAGAACTAATATATAATATAATAATATTAACAATCAATTATTATAAAACTATTTTCAATTTATAACCATATGATATATTTTATAATATAATTCAATCCCATTGAGTAGAACCTTAAAAATATTAATACATTAATTTATATTTCAATTAACTCAATTTTTTTAATAGATTTATTATGTTAATGAAATTTAATGATTTATAAACACATAAAAACCATTTATTTAAATTATTTTTCATTTTAATATCTATTATATATTATTAACAATAAACTAGAATCATTAATTAGTTAGATAACTCCTTCAACTATAATTAATGGACAAGGAAAGTCATTTAAAAATAAGGTAACAAGTGATATTAAACATGTAATTAACCATAAAATATCTGAACAAGTGACTTAATTAATTTATATTTAATTGAATATCTTTTTTATATTTTAAAATAAAAATAATTAAAAATTCAATAGTCATATTAACTAAAATATAGTAGCATGATGAAATATAACCTAATAAATGTATAAAATATATACCATATTATATGTCATAATTATACACAAAGTATCAATAATTAATTCTTCTACTTTTATAAAATTAAAAAAAATCCCAAAAAAAGAAAATAACTACGAATTATAAACAATGTATAAACTAACTAATGATTATATTGAATGAAACCAAACAGAAATGGTTATACTCAGCATTTTCATCGTAACACAACATGTAGATCGTTTATTTTCCTAGAAACAAAAATGTGGGAATTGAATGTTTTTTATGATTTGTTAATAGAGAATAAAGAGAATAAATTTATAAAAAATTAATTCAAAAATGGGAAAGATCAGTGTAAACTAAAATTATCTATTCCATGAAATTATTCATCCACCCTCATTAATAGATGATTTGGTAACACACCCAGTACCCAATGTCTAGACATAAACTCACCTGTGGATTCCATCCACCTAGTACTACTCTAATGTCTAATCAATTTCTATACTCGTATTACTACCTCATTTAAAATAAAACCTCTCCTAATTTAGTAATTAAAATTCCAAAAAATTTATAGTTAATGAAAGTACCTAGATATAATATCATGTTCCCTTGAGAATTATTTTTTAGTACCTATTCTGAATGACTATTACGTTGAGATCCCAATTAACATCCCATTACTATATAATGCCATAATTGACCACATAAAGACTTTAATGAATGATACTCATGGATCCCAACTATTTATTTCTCAATAGAAAAATAAATATTCAACCATATCTACTATTGAAATAATTTTAAATAATTAGAAAACCTTATTGAAACTTCTGGTCATCAAATTATAACTCAACTAAAAAATAATTCTATACGTTAATCTTAATTAAGCTCACCAAAACCATTATTCAGCCAATCATTTATAATTTTTCTTCCAATAATGTCTGAAATCCATTATATAAAACACATTTTTTATTATAATTTCTTATCATACACATTACACACTAATCCAACTAATCATATCATAGAACCCAACCAAAAAAACATAAATTATACAAATAATATATCCTTGGTTAAATGGTTCATTATAATAATATTATTTAAAATTTATTATTTGTATGTATTTAATTTTAAAATTAAATTAATATAATCCTTATCATGCATAAAATTCACTATAAAAGAAGTAAAAGAAACAAAAATCATTTAATCAGGACAATCATCAATTATAGAATTCATTCACAATTTAATTCCCATTTTATCATATGATTGTAATAAAAATTAACCCAATTAAATAATTTATTATGCACCCATTTTTTTCTTTATATAATATATATAATTTAATATATATTAAATTATTTTAATAACTTTACCAAGACAACATGATATTTAATCAAGCATGGTCATCATTAGGATAAAAAAAATTTACATCATGATAAATTCATATTTATCATTTCAATTTGACCTTCTTTTTAGTGAGGTAAAAATATCATGGTAATAAAATGTTATTCGTAAAAATTTACCCCTAACATATTTCAAGAATAATGAATTAATTATATATTGTAAAATAATAACCAAACAACATCATTATTTGAACTAAATAAAATATTCAAATCCTTCATGATTTTAAAAAAACTAGCCCCTTTCGATCATCATTCACTAAATAATAACTAAATATTTATTTATAAAAAAATTATTTAATTAGAAGTAATAATATCTAATTATTCCCCAAATTCATGATATATTATAGTAAAATTATCAAATTAATAACATTAAATCCATTTATCCCATATGTATACATACTCTCAATTTTTCATGATACATTTATAATAATTTTTAATTTTCAAATATGCTGAAATAAATTGATAGAACTATTGTCATCATGTCCAAAAATTTATTCAAATTCAATACTACATCATCATGCCCCTTCCCTTTTTCTTTAGAGGGTAGAGTAATGCTACTTGGCCTTAAGAGATGTTCCCATGGTGCCAATGACTGGAAATAAATGCCAAGGGCTGTAAGAAACATCAGGGACAAATTTTACCTTAAGATAAAATCTACAAACCAAATATTCAATTACCAAGAAAGATAAATGATGCAGTTCAAAAAAACAACCCAACCCATACATTACCAAGAGTCATCATACTATTTCTTAAATATTCCCCAAATCCAATACAACCAAAACAAATATCAAAGTAACATGAAAAAGACTAAACAACAAGACCCCAAAGAACTAGGACACCATCCCTAGCTATACACCAGGCTCCATTCCCCATGAACAAAAACATCACCAAAGAATCATGTTGATCCTCTAGCAATATCAGATGCTTTACCCTTACTGGTGTCCCAGAATAAAACATCTGAAAAAGCACCCAAGTTCCAAAGCTGGGGTGAGTAGTAATACACAGTAGAATTTTCCCAAATGATTTCCCACACACGCCACTAGTAATGAACAATTATGACACTTATATAAAGTCGATTATATAAAACGTTAAATAGTAAATCCATTATAATAATCCAGACATACCCATACCAATACATGTCAAATAAGGGAAGGCCACAACTACCCTGTAAGCCATAACACCATCACACATTAGCCAAAAAAATTACATCTTGAAAAGTGACACATGACCAGGAAACCGATAGGGTGGAACATCTATTCCACATGTTCACTACATTTCCCACTAGTGGGGATTCTCAAACACTACCCATAATGGTGTCTCTTCCATTTTCTATCCATCACCTTTTATAGTTAATATTCCTTCCCACTTTTATAAAATCAACACATGCCACAACATTTTATCAACCACCAAGCATACAACCTCAAGTACACACAATAGGAACACAACCATTTCCAACACATGCTAATTCACTTCAATAAATCAAAAATTTATTGAAGACACCCTCTACCATTTAACATGATATATCCCATTACAATAAAGCCCACATTTTTGTTGAAAATCATTTCCAAAAACCATTTTCATATTATAAACCAAGAATTGTTTTTTAAAATCTATAATTTAAAATGACACAACAAAACCCCTCTTTCAACCATATCATTTATCACCCAAAAATCCCCAAATAATTACCAAATGGGATTCCCCCCAAGATCTCAAACATCATATCCACTATTTATTTAAAAATAATAATATTAATTTCAATGAGAACCACTAATTCTAACTAAGTGGATTCGAGAAAGGAGAAACCTACCTTTAGGGTTCCGGTGTAATCGACCCACAAGAAAATGCACCATAGTTCTAGATAACACACCATCAAAACCACTCTAGATACTCTTACCTATCATTAAAAAGACATAAAATTATCATTAAGGGAAACAAAAACCCTATATCTATAGAAAACTGACATAGATCGCGAAAACTGAGAGAGAGGGAAGAGTAGATATATGGAAAAAAAAATTAACCAAGAGAAGAGACTTACCTGGGTGAAACCCCCTTCAAACAACCTTGAACCCCCTTATAATTTCTTCAAAAATGACTGGGAGATCCCCTAAAATCCTTGAGAATCTAAAATCATGAGTGAGGGTCAAGAACCAGGATGTTTGGAGTGAAATTGGACAAGCCGGAGTGAACCTAGATTTTAAAAATTCCCTTGTTAAATGAACGCAAGGTTAGCCCGCAAGGTTTGTCAAACCAAGCACTAATAGTGTGCACACCAATGACTTAAGATAAGGGGACCCACATGGTTTTCTCACATGGTTTGGGAATCAATGTGAAGACTGATTTACTAAAATAGCTCGTTCCATTTCTCATCCATCTCTTTATCCCTCTCCCATGTCTCCTCTTTAATCATACCATGCTTCCACAAAACATGACCTAAAAAATTGTTTTACCAAGAAAGACTTTTCCTTATTATCCACAATCCACACCAGCACATGCAGCAAAGAATCATTAGTTTCTAGATTAAATGGATCTCAATGAATCACATGGTCATGATCCAGCTGATAATTTTTCAATTGTGACATTGGAAACACATTTGGCACCACACTAAACCATTGTTACAATTCCAAATGATAATACACCTATCCAATCACCTCAAGTACCTCAAAATTCACAATATATCATGTAGATAACTAACCCTTATTCCCAAACTAAGGATTTATCATCTGGGGAAAGATTCTAAAAAAATACATGATCAACCACCTTGAATGACGGAAATCATCGATGATGATCCACATACGATTTCTGATGAATTTGAGATGTCTCCATTCTCTTTTTGGTCAAATTAAACATCAACGTTTTCTCCTGGATAAGACATGGTATGATCACTGAAACCTCACCCATTTCCACCCAACATAACAGAGATTGAAACAAATGCCCATACAATGCCTCAAATGGAGGCATATATATTGATTCCTGCTAAATATTATTATAGGATAACTCCACTAATAGTAAATTATCCTCTAATGAACCACCATCACACAAGTCTTTATCATATCCTCCATAGATTGTATTTTCCTCTCAGATTTGATATCCATCTGGGGATTATACATTGTGATGATAGCCAAATTTATCCCAAGGGTTGTTGTAAGGATTTACAAAAACAAGATGTGAACATCATATATCTATCTAATATAAAAGAAATAGAATGACATCCCTATTTAGCACTCAACGGATATAAATTTTGTATAGATCCTCTATCGTATGAGATTCAAAAATTTGGATGAAATGGGCCAACATTGTGAGCTGATTCTCAATCACCCTTACAGGAATTGGGCTTCCAGACCATTCTCGAAAGACATATCACAAAATCTATCTCTATTTAATTCCACTTCCAAATGGTAATAGGAAAATATTGCAACATTCCTACTACCCTATGATTCAATGCCTTAACCTGCTGATAGTTCAAGAATCTAGAGACAAACTCAGACACATCCTTATTTATACTAGCCCACCAAAGATACACTTTCAACACCTTATAATTATTCTAAATTATAGGATGGACATCCCACCTATAATGATGATAATCTATGAGAAGATACTCTTAAAAAGACACTTGTACCACCATCAGATTTCGAAAACACAAGACTAAATTCCCATTAAATTCCATGATTTCAATGGTCTCCCCAAAATTGTGGTTTGACCATATCATCATTCATTCAAAATCAGATGCCTGTAACTCTTTAACCAAACCAGCCATGTGTAGAACCAAGGAAACTGGAAAGAAGACCTGTCTGTCACCCGATTCCTCAAATTCCAACTGCATGTCAACTATAACAAACATAAACTACAACTGATATGATGAGTGTTTCACCACCTGGTCATATTATTTTCTACATAATTCATCTTCCACTGAATATACCTTACCTAGTGTGTACATTAAGTCAATATAAAACATCTATACACTTTCAATCTATATCATTTTCCTTAGAATCAAATAAATTTGTGCAAAAAAATTATTTATGATCTTGTGATTTGTGACCACCATAAATTTCACAATGAAGATATAATGATTCCACATTTTTAAACAATAAACCACTACTATCAACTCCAAATCATGTGTTGTGTAGTTTTTCTCATAAAACCTCAACTATCACGAGCCATATAAAACCATCTGATCCCCCTACATGAGAATACACACCAACCCTAATTCTGATACATTACAATACACCACTTACCATTTCCCTAGTCCAAGAATAACCAAGATTGGTGTGGATGTAAAGTGACCCTTTAACTCCTCCAAGAATTTCTAACACAGCTCATCCCATTTAGATGGGATATTCTTCCATTTCAATGCTTCCATCAATGAATCCAATTGTAAGAAATCATGAAAAAAACATCTATAATAGTTAGCTAGTACAAGGAACCTCTATATCTCAAAAAACATATTTCGTGGTTGTTATGAGATTTCATCCTCAATCTATTCTAGATCACATGAAACACCTTTATCAAAAATAACATGTCAATGGAAATGAAGCTGATGTATCCAAAAGTCACACTTTGAAAATTTTTCATACAACCAATGATCCCTCAAGGTCCCCAGAACTATTATAAAGTGTTGCTTATGCTCTACCCCTATCCTCGAATGCACCTGAATATCATCAAAAAATAACAACACAAAAGAATCTAAGTATTTATAAAATATATGATTCATCAATTCCATGAACACTAATGGTACATTAGTTAGACCAATGAGAATCAACACATAATCTAAATGTCTATATCTATTTCTAAAATTTATTTTGGGGATATCCACCTTCTGTACATGTGATTGATGATATCGCGACTTTAAGTCAATCATGGAGAACTAATGAGCTCCCCACATCAAGTCAAAAAAATCATTATTATTTGGTAGTGGATATCAGTTCATAATCATAACCCAATTACGTCTTAGATAATGAATACAATGACATATAGTTCATTATTCCTTTTTAACAAACAAAACCAGTGTTGTCGATGGATACATACTCTGTTGGATGAATCCTTTTTTCTCTAAATCTTCTAAATACACTTTTAATTCCCGAAATAGTGCTAGTTCCAAATGGTAAGACTAAAGTAAGATAGGACTAGTCCCCCAAAAAATATCAATAATAAATTACACTTCTCGCATAGGTGGAAACCATGAGAATTATTTAGAAAAAACATCCATAAACTAATCGACAATCACTTGAAAAACTTTTTTCATAAATGTTTCCATTGATGCCAATGAAAATTCCACTAACACATATGAGA
Source organism: Viscum album (assembly GCA_963277665.1). NCBI lineage: Eukaryota > Viridiplantae > Streptophyta > Magnoliopsida > Santalales > Viscaceae > Viscum > Viscum album. The sequence continues at coordinate 45,401,252 of OY728143.1, read as the reverse complement.
TAACACAAATAGATGGTGCCAAAAATTCTATTGCACACTACTTTTCCATCTTCTCCCCTCAAAAGAGATGATCAACTCCATCCTCCATCATAAAACTAATCATTCCCACGTTGTAATCGATGTGGGCCTTAAACATCACCAACCAATATATTCCCATGATTATTTCATAATGATCAATCTCAAGCAATGAGAAATCCCCACATCAATTCATTATGGTCCATAACTAAATAACACTCTCAATAGAGGAAACCTACACTCCAACTTTCACCTTGAGGAGTTTGAAGTTTTAAAATTGAATGCATCATTTCCACATGTAACCCCAACAAACTAATTGAACATGAAGAAATAAAAAGAATGGGAGGAACCCATATAAAAAACATACATCAACATCGAATTTAAAAGAACTGTACATCACACTGTGGATGGTCCTTAGTGATCCTCCATCACAACCTATTTAGCTCTAAACAACTGTCTATATGCATCGATCCTCTCTTTATTACCCTGATGAGGGGTCATGTTGTTACAAGAATCACCAGGACAAACATAGATCTTCTGAAAAGGAGTATAATGCTTCCCCCAAAAATTTGAGGAATAAGATGCCTAAGACCCCTAAAGAGTGTCAAGAGTGCCCTAACATGGAGAATAACGACAATTTTGCTAACGATACCCCATCTTCTTAGAGTTATGAAATTCTCGAGGTTGTGTCATACAATCCCGCTTGATTTGTCTTGTAAAGCCACACTGAAAACATCCCATCTTAAATTAAGGCTTCAGAGGAGGATTCACTAATATTGTAGACAGATTATCAGCTTTAATACACCCTAGAAATAGCTGTCCCTCATCCTATTGAACCCAACATTCGAGTTTCCCCTATTTCCCATGGTCACCAACACAGTTTCCCCACCTGTATCCCCTAAAAGAAAAATATATCTATTCACCATTTTAGTGTAATAATTTATACACATCAGTGCTATCATGGAATGAATTTCCAACCTCAACCCAACTTAAAAAATACATGCCTTAAAGGATGTAATACCTTCCCCCTTGGGTGAAAACAACACTATGATCATAATCATAGCAGAATATTCCGTTAATACCATTTTCCCTTGCTCCAAAGTAATGAAATCCATTGAATTCTGAATTCTAAACATATGAGGGTAGAATTGTTTATTAAACTACTCTACAATACCCTCCAAAGTCACACCTTGGTCTATACCTGCTTGGAACACTAGGTCCCACCACCGAAGGGAATGATCTTACAACATATATGTGGATAACATCACCTTCATATATGTCGATTTTCCCAAAAATTAAAATATACTATTAATTCTATTCAGCCATGCTATAACGCTTTCTGGCTCTGAACTACCCCTAAACATAGGGGTATTCTTCCATTGAAACTAGAATGCATGATCCACAAGATTTGGTTCATCCCCTTTACTCCAAAATTCGATAGCCTGGAAATATTGCAGTATACTCTACAGTAGCTTCTATTTATCCTAATCCTTAGGTGCAAATACATTTTCTGAAGCCTCCTCTAGCAGGTCTCTTAGAATCATAGCTAGTTCCATTTCTACTAATAAAAAAACCACATGTCCCATTCCCTTAATAAGAAAGGGTATACAATTTTCAAATTCAATACATTATAGATATCAAAACCAGGATTTCCATAATTTCACATTCCCCAAGTGACACGATTCTTGAAAAAACACCATGTTTTGAAAATTGAACCATTTTCAAAACAACACAAGTTTCCATATTTAAAATCATTTTTTTGAAACCCACTTCATATTTTTCAAAATCCACATATTCATATCATACCATAAATAATTATTCCCCAATGAAATATGCATCAAAGTGGGATGTCATTTCAACCATGCATGTCATGCCAATATCATGGGATACACCGACAACAATGAGATATCCAATTCCTATAAGTGTCTCCACAAACATATGCACCCATCTTCATGGTGACATGAAGTTCTTTATAAAATAGTTAGCTACGTCCTTTTATGATATACATTCCACGTTTTTACAATTCTTCACCTTAATACAGACCAGACCCACGGAATAGGAAAAGAACCAATGTCAACACAAGACCAACAATATACACCAAAGGACTGAACTACTGCTCTAACTTGAATTTGATAGACCGAACAAACTGATACCACTGGTAACATCCTACCCCATCCCATTGGATTAAGAGGGTAGAGGAATTATTCTTGGCCTTAAGATACATTCCCACAGTGCCAAAGGCTTTTAATAAATTAATAGGGATTCGTGAATATTTGGGGAATGATTTTCCCTTAATATAAAATTAACCAAACAAATATTCAATTACCAAAAAACTACACTGTGCATGTCAACAAAACAACCCAAACCATACATTAACACGATTCAAACAACTATTAAATTAGTATTCTCATGTTCCAATACAACAAAACCAAATATCATAGTTCCATATAAAAGACAACACAACAAGATCATAATGAACTAAGGCACCATATTTAGCTCCACACCATGATCCACACTCTAGGAACCGAAACATCACCAAAAACTCATGTCAATCGACTACAAAAAGTAGTTTCTTTAACTTTACTTGTTTCCAAGAATACAACATCTGTAGAATCACCCAACCTCCAATGTAGGGGTGAGTGATAATACTCAGCTGGATTTTCCCAAATGACTTCCCTACTCACACCACTAGGAAAGAACTATTAACACACTTATATAAAGTAGTTTATATAAAATATTAAATAGTTAAACCATTTCCATAAGCCAAACATAGGCATACAAAGAAATCTCAAACAATGGAAAGAGAAAAATATTCTATAAGCCACAACACCATCAAAAATTATCCCATCAAATTCAATATTGAAAAGAAACACACAACAAGGAATCCAAAATAATGGAACTTCTTTCCAACCCATTCACTACATTTACAACTAATGCTGCTTCCCAAAAACTACCCATAATGGTGGATCTTCCATCCACTATCCATCAACTTTTATTGTGAGACTTACTACTTGATCCAAAAAACCAACACAAGCCATATCACTTAATCATCCAACCATCATAAAGAACCGAGGCCACACAATAAGCACCAAAACATTTACAACACATTCCAGATCACTTTAATAAATCACCCATTCATTGAAGAAACCTTCTAACATTTTCCATGCTGCATCGCATTCCAATAAGACCAATTTTTTATTGAAAAAATCTTATCAAACCATTTTCATAATCCAAACCAAGAAACCAATATTAAAATCAATATTTTAAAATCACACAACAAAACCCCTCTTTGAAACATATCACATTTCACCCAAAAATCCCAGAGTCTTCACCAAGTGGGATTACCACTAAGATCTTGTACATGATATCCATAATTAATTTCAATAAAAGCAAATTAATTTCCATAAAGACCACTAGTTTTAACCACGTGGAGTCGATAGAGAAGCCACCTACCTTTAGGGTTCTGGTGAAATTGAATGACAGGAAACCACACCACATATCTAGCGAAAACACCACAAAAACATCCCAAGATCCACTTACCTATCATCAAAATGCCCTAAAATCATCATTTAAGTCAACAATAGCCCTATATGTACACACAAAAAATGTAGATCTTGAAAACTGAGAGAGAGGGAATAGTATATCCAGAGAATACCAAAGACAAACCAATGGAAGAAACTTACCTTGGAGAAAACACCTTAAAATCACCTTGAAACCCCCTAAAATCACACAAAAATGAGAGGGAGAGACTCTCAAGACCTTTAGAACTAAAAATCCCAGCGAGGCTTGAGTGGGAGATAGTTTAGTGTGAAATAGGTCAAGCTCGAGTGAACCCAGATTTAAAAAAAAAATTACCTTTTTAAGTGGCCACATAGCTTAGAAAATCATGTGCCCACCATGCACAAACCCATGACTCAAGAGAAGGGGTCCCACATGATTGACTCGCATGGTTTGGCCAACCGTGCACAGACCGGGAGAAGGCCACTGTCTCACCCTATATATTTTTCCCCAACTGTGCTCCTTACACACTTAAAAAATCCTCCAATCTTATTCAGAACCATTACAAACTCCCCCAATCTCATCCCAACTCATCCCAATCACTTGAAACACATAAAAATACATAAAATAGGAAACATAACTCAAACTAGGGTGGTACCAAAAACCAATCAACATAGACATCTATACTAATAAAATATCATTTGACTCACTAAAATTATAATTCAATCACGACCTTTTTATATGACAATCAATTCAATTTAGGATTACTCAAATAATTTTTTATGAAAATTCTAAAAAATGAATGGGTGATATTTTCAATCCATCAAATAATAAAAAAATAAATACACCATTAATTTAACTCAATAATAATCACAAAATCAAGTAAAAATTAACATTTTCTTCTTTATTTTGAACAACATTAAAACAATTAAAATATATTTTTTGATCTTGGACTTTTTTGGATCAACCTCAGGTGTATTTTAAAGTAATTTTTTGTTTTTATTATGTACCTTTGGGATGGGGTATGAACTGTGGTCTGTTTGGGTGATGTTTCTATGGAATTGGGAAGATAGAGGGATGTGCACGGTTTGGGCATGGTTTGGCCATACCGTGTGCATGCTAACCTTTCAAGCTATGAATGTCGGCATGGTTGGAACATGGATTGCCTAAACATGTGCTATAAAGCCTGGTGGGAAGTGAAAGACTACAAAATTTTTGATTGGTTTGGCCTAACTATAATGGCCCTACCCTAGTTACCTAGAGTCAGTGCATTATTACAAACCATTGGAATGATCCTAAAATATCAAGTCTTGAATGAACGATTAGTTTAGTAGCCTTGGAAATACTGGATAAATTCATAAGGTTTACATTACATCATAAAATGGAAAACTACAACAACATTGATTCCATAGATAACACTGAGATCCCATAGAATATCCCTGAAGGTGAGTCATAATATTCTTCTTAGAATCCTGTGAAAAAATAAAACATAGAAAGGGGTGACCTTAGATGCGCAGTAAGGATAAGAATATAGTAGAAACTTTCATAAATCTGCATAAACATTTAAGGCAATGTATAAAACTAAAACAAAATCCCTTTCAACAAAAAAATTCTTCATAATATGGAAAGTATAAATCAAAATAATTCCATTTACTTACACACATGGATATTCTACTAGTCTAATAATAACATCCAATATCAATAGCCACATTGATAATGATGGAATGTATAATGCTAGAATTCATAACCACATAGTCAAGGTCTTGTGCCAAGACAACAAATAATATTTTTTCAAGGCCTTGTTCCAAGACACTAGTTTTCCTCATTAAACCAATCGATGCATCGAGGAGCTATAGCGGGATCCACCTATCACTTAACAAGTCCAATACATTCCTCATATGAAATGTTTTAAACATAAATAACCATTCGAATTAAAACTATCATAAGAAATGTAAATACTTTATCCATAAACCGTGAATGGAATAAAAGTTACACATTTAGAGTCAAACATATCACACAACCATCAATACAATATGGATGATTTGTATCATAATTAATCAACTTCAAACAAGATTAGAATTTATTAAAGGATGTTGAAATAGATGAGATCAAAACTTTTGGAAAGAAATATCTCATTATTTTTTTGAAATCATTTAAAGTTACATAATTATAAAAGAAAACATTTATTTTGAAAATATTATTATAATATTGTAAGGGAATATTCATTGACGTTATAACAGAGAAATATAGCTGCACCCACCGTATGAGTTAAAAAAAAATTCTTACCTTAATTTTGTCGAAAAGGTCATAGAGTAACTTATTTGGAAAACAATAGAAAGATTCCTTTCAAAATGTATAAGGTCAAATAAGTATATAAATGACTTTAACCTATAGTCTAGTAAGTAGTAAAAATGTTTTGGTATACATTTTTAGAAAAACATGGATGTGGATGATAAAGAGGTCCTAGTAGATAATTACATACAAACAACCTTGAATAATGAAGAGGTTATAGAATTAACTCTTACCTTGCACTTTTCCTTGGTCTAGGGTACGTTAACCTTCTATATAATGGTCAAATAATTGTTATTAAATTACAAAATAATCATATACATTAATATGATATCATATATGATCTTTTAATATTGCATTGTTAATAATATTTTAGTATTATCGTCGCTTCGGGTGTTAACTGATTCATTTTCGTTTATATGATTTATTACCTAAATAATACTTATTGTGGATATGATGTATGATATTCATATTCTAAATTATATTATAACTCTAAACATTATTTATAATCATCAAATGAAAATTAGTCTTGAATGGATACGATGGCGAATTAATCTCATCGCATTCATGGAGATGGTAATCCATACATATGCACAATCGACAATATCATTCTGTATATATTAAAATAATATATTATTGGATGTTATATCATTTATAAAGACTAATTATCACGTTATATTTATTATTTACATCAATTATACATCATTATTATACCCATCCAAATAATAATGTATTGAATAACAACTACACCACAACGTGAAGATGGTAAGTTGTGTATACACACGTATGGTGACATGTCAATCATCAGATAGATAAAATAATGAATATGGTTGTAAATTTTTTAAAATATCATCACATTAACCTATAAAATTAGTGTATGGCATAAAAACGTTCAAATTATATTTATTTTAACATCTATAACACCATTTATTTGATTCTTTCATTAATCAGGAAAATACTGCATCATCATTATGTTATAAATAAATTTAATAATTCAATGTCTAAAAATTATAAATTAAATACCATTATATAGGAAATAATTTTTTCTTTCTAATGAATATTTATAGTCTAAGAGATAACATATATAACCTTAGGTAATAATTGTTTTCATAAAAGATATATGATTATGTCATTTTTGTATTTACTTTAACTAAATTAATATAAAGTGTCATTATCACTTAGAAGTAGCTTTATGGGGTCCCAAAATCCACCCAAGGATTCCCATGGTCAGAAATATACCATCCAATAGGGTTAGGACATGTGTTAGGGTAATTTACTATTATTATAATATTAATTTTTACCCTTATTTACCGAATTTACCCTTTAACCATAGTAAATAAAATATTTTCCCAGGTAATTATTCAAAATGTATAAAAATAAAATTTATTGATTTACAAAATTTGGACCTCATAATTTTAAATATGTAATCCATTTTTCTAAATTCAAAACACATAAGTTGTAGAAATTAATATAAAATTAATTCTCGTTGTCAAAATAAAAATCGTGTTTTCAAGAAATAATATCTATCAAAAGACTGACAATTGCTTATGTCTAGTTTAAATGTGAAATTACATCCAATGACCAAAATTGGATTAAATTCTAAAAATATAACCTAATTATACTTAAAAACTACTCAATAGTATAATTTATCACTATAAAATATTTTGATTAAAAAAGTTGATTTTAATTAAAATTTAGTACTTTTCACTATTCATGAAAAACTGAATGCTTTCAGAAAAATACCAAAAATTCACCCGAAGGTAATTTCTATATTCCAAAACTAAAAATGAATTCCATTTTGAATGATAAAATTTATAAAATTTCAAAAAGGTGGGTATTACTATTCATAAGGACTCGTTAGATTGGTTGTGGTGTGTTAGAACTCAAATTTGCGTACAACACACGCTATTGTATTATTCAAAGAGAAGCACACCAGGGATTTTTGGGGTGTTACATTATCCCCTTCTTCATATAATTTTGTCCTCGAAATTTCTAGAACATTACTACATAAAAAGACTTGGGTGGTTCTTCATCATATGTTCCTCGGGTCCCCACATTGCCTCTTTCATTTAATGGTTTCTCCATAGAAATTTTACCAGATGAGTTGTACAGTTTCTCAGCACCTATTCTCTTGTATCAAGAATTTTGACAGGCTCTTCGAAATAATACAGATCGGGATCCAATTCAAATTACTCATAGGTAAGTACATGCATTGGGCCAGGCAAGTATTTTCTCAATAGTAATACGTGGAACATATCATGAACTTTGAAGAGACTTGGAGGCATTGCTAAATGGTAAGCTACAACCCCAATTAGTTATATAATTTTGAAAGGTTCAGTGTTCCTCAGACTCAATTCACCCTTCTTTCCGAAACATATAACACCCTTCCATGGGGATACCTTCAAGAAAACATGATCTCCTACATGAAATTACAAATCCTTCCTTCGGTTATTGGGATAAATCTTATGCCTACTTTGATATGCTTTGATGTGGGTTTGGATTACCTTCACCTTCTCCATCATTTTCTCCACATGTTCTGGGCCTATGAGTTTTCTTTAACTAACATCATCCCAACAGGTTGGTGTGCGACATCTCTTTCCATATAACGCTTAATATGGTGCCATCTGAATACTTGAATGGGAGCTATTATTATAGTAAAATTCTACCACAGGTAAATATTAAGCTCACACACCATGAAAGTCAAGTGAGAAATATCTCAACAAATCTCCTGTGATTTGAATAGTCCGTTCTGATTGTCCATCAGTTTTAGGGTGGTAGGTAGTGCTCAAACAAAGTTCAGTATCCAGGGAATTCTGAAGACTTTTCCTGAATCTTGATGTCAAACGAGGATCATGATCATAAACAATCGATTGGGGTAATACATGAATTCTTACAACTTCATTAATATATAGTTTTACAAGAAGTTCATGTGGTAAATCTTCTCTTATAGCAAGAAAATTTGCTGACTTGGGAAGACGATCAACTATGATTCATTGCGTCATTATTTCTAGGAATTTTTTGTCGTCCCATTACAAAGTTTATCGAAATATTATCCCATTTACACTCAGGTATGGGAAGAGGTTGCATGACTCGTCCATGTTGTTGCCTTCTAGATTTTACTTGTTGAAAAACAATACATCTTGAAAAAAATCTGTAATCTCCTTCTTCATGTTGTCTCACCAAAAATTTTCTTTCAGATATTTGTACATATTAGTGCTACCAAGGTCTATAAAGAAATTGGATCTATCAGAATCATCTAAAAATTCCATTTTTAGATCAGGTATATTAGGAACACAAAGTCCCTTCCCAAATTTCAAAATCCCATTTTCATATATGATGTCACTCAATCTCCTGGCATTCACAGCTTTAATCTTCTTTTGAAACAAATCAACATCAGCCTGAGAATTGTTATCATTTCTAGTAAAGATGGATTGGAAACCATTTGAAAAATAAATGATGTTTCACCTTCCATGGTTATTCCCATATCCATTATTACTAGATCCATGAAATTAGGATACCTTTCAAATCTCATCTTTTTTAAAACTCCATGATTATTTATTCTCAAATCATATTCCACCTTATTTCCCTTCCCTGGGTTGTAGGGTATGGTGAAATCACAATCATTGAGTAGTTCAAGCCATCTCTTTTTTCCTCGTGTTGAGTTCTTTCTTTGAGAAAATATACTTCAAACTCTTGTGATCGGTATATATCTCACATTTTTCACTATATGGATAATGTCTCTATATATTCCAAGAAAATATTACAACTGCTAACTCAAGATTATGAGTAGGATAGTTTTTTTCATGAATTTTTAGCTGTTATAGTGCATAGGCAATAACCTTATCATTTTACATAATGACACAACCAAGTCCTTTCTTTGAAGCATCACTATAAATAACAAACCCATCATTCCCCAATGGTAGAGTAAATATAGGATCATTGACTAATAAATTAATCAATTCTTCGAAAAATTCTTCACACTTTTTTGTCCAAACAAATTTATACCCTTTATATGTGAGATTTGTTAATGGGTTAGCCAATCGGGAAAAATTCATGACGAACCGATGATAATAACATACTAAGCCAATAAAACTATGCACCTTGGTTATACTCGTTGGTGATGGAAATTCTTGGATTTCTTTGGTTTTAGAAGGATAAACAGAGATTCTATCCTTAGAGACAACATGGCCAAGAAAAGAAATCACATGAAGCCATAATTAACATTTTCTAAACTTTTCATATAATTCATGTCTTCGAAGAGTCTTTAGAATAATGCAGAAGTGATTTTCATGATCTTCATATCTTTTGAATTATACAAAGATGTCATCAATAAATACCTCTACAATTTCATTATGATATTCTTTAAAAACTCTATTCATTAGATCCATGAATATAGAGGGTGAATTAGTCCATCCAAAAAAATTATTGTAAACTCGTAATGCCTGTACCTAGTTTGAAAAGCAGTTTTCAGAATTTCTTCCTTATTCACACATAACTGATGATTTCCATATCAATGGTCAATCATTGAAAAATATTGATCTCTATGAAGTTGTTCAAATAAATAATCAATGTGAGGTAGGGGATACTTGTTATTTATTGTTATAGAATTGATCTCCCTATAGTTAATGCACAACCTCATAGTTCCATCTTTCTTCTTAACAAAAAAGGACAGGGGATCGCCATGGAAAAACACTACGGTGAATAAATACCTTATTACTAAATTCCTCTAGTTGTTTATTTAGTTCCACTAATTCCACAGTGGACATTCTATAAGTGTTCTTTGATATGGGCCTTGAGCCATGAATTAAATCAATGGAAAACTCAACTTCTCATTCTAGAGAATGTCCAGGAAAAACCTCTGGAAATACATCAACGTACTCTTGTACAATAGGTACATCCTCTATTTGAACATTATATTCCTCACCCATAGTTATTTAATTCCCCTCCTCCCCAATAATTGAATTTATTTGAGCTACATTTGGTAGATCTAGATAATAATTAGGTGGTGACGATTTTTCTCTAATGATAAGGTGTTCTTTAATATCATCATTAAAAATTGTAACCTACTTATTCTTATAATAAATATTTGCATCATGGTTCAAAAACCAATCCATACTAAGGATTATATCAAATTCAATCATGGGTATGACGATGAGATCAGCAGATAAAGAACATTTATATGCTCTAATGGGAACTCATTCACAAAACCTTGTTGCGGTGATACTTCTCTTGGGAGCTTTAACTGAAAAATCCCTTGTTAAATAAAATTCAAAATATATAATTTTCGAAGAAAACTAGGAACATATGAAATAATGAGATGATGCATAATCAAATAAATCATTCGCTAAACTTGAGGATACCATTAAATTACCTACCACTATGTCTTTCGGAGGTTCAACCTCAGCATTAGTGATATAATAAGATTCTCCTTGATCCCTTGGCCTTTTCTGAGGTGATTGCCCATGAAACTGAGGAAATTAAATTGGGTAATGTCTTTTTTCTCTAGAATATTAGCATTCAACATTAACAGCCTCTTTCTTACTCATGAGTTTGGTGGCCTATTTTGCTACACTTGTAACAGACTCCCATTCACTTTAGACAAGTACTAGGGTGTTTCTTCCAACATTTACAGCATGATGGATATTAAAATTTTCCCATCTACCCCTTTAGTTCCATTTCCGGAGTGTTCAATAGATCTATTCATCTCTTGTTATGCATTAAATTCATAAGACTTAGATAACTCTTTTTCTATCTTGATAGCACATGTGACAATATATTCGTATGATGAGAAGGATTGTGAGACTAATGCTCGACAGAGAAATGGTTTTAGCCCATCAAAGAAACGATCAATCTTAATTCTTGGTTATGTATATAATCTTCTTCATGCCTTTATAACCTTGTAATGTTTGCCTCATACTTTGCGACATTCTCATCCTTATTTTTTCCTCCGACTTAGAAATTGCCTTTCCATATCCGCTCAATAGTCATGAGGAAATTATTTTTCTAAGAAAATCTCTTAAAAATCACTCCATTCCATATTTTATAATTTATCATATTCCTTTGTGTTTTGAATCAATGACCACCATTGATCAGCATCCCCAGTGAGGCGGTAAACTGACATGACAACTTTTTCTCTTTCACTACTCTCCAAGGCATGGAATATTTTCTCTAAGAAATTTATCCATTTCTCAACTAATAATGTATTTGTAATCTAATTGAATGTTGGTGGGTGTTTCCCCATGAAGTGATATAACATTGATCCTCTACGCTGTGGATCAGGGTGATCCATACGGGTAAGGTTATTATTCATAACCTGAGTGAGTTGTCCCAGTATAGTGTTAAGATTATCAGCACCACTTATATCACCATCTCCACTATAATTATCTTGAGCAGGAGGGAAATACCTACTTGGAGTGTGTGCATTGTTACGGTTTCCATTCCTTCCACTAGACGCCATTTCTAAACAATGGAATAGACTAGATTAGTTTATGAATCACAATACATAATTCCAAACTTATAACATACTTAACAAAAATTAAACATTTTATGGATAAAATCCATAATCATTAAAAAATGTTTTCATTGAGAAGGTATATACTCATAAATCATTGATAATGGTTTCTAAAGAAAATGTGAATTGTCCTAAGCATATCCCCTGTGAGTGTTGTAACCAAGAGTGTAGGAAGGCCCGTAGTCGTGTACCCGGATACCCCGGGTCAAGCCCGAAACTCCTTGTCGAAGTTTCCACTCCTTGTTACATCTGTGTCAGAGCCACCTCTACCTTATCGTATCAAGAAAGGGATGTATTTCTCTGAAAATACACAAAATATCTACATTTCCAAAACTCTAGGATTTTTTCTATATTAATCCTCAAATTCAATCTTAGGGTACTGTGCTCTAATCATAGTTTTAATAAATCTAGTTTCCAAGGTTCATAATAAACTTCCTCTAATACCAATTGTAACTCCCTAACCCCAGTTACTGAGAGTCATTGCATTATTACGTACCATTCACAAGATCATAAAATATCATGTCTCGAAATACTGGTTAGTTTAGTAGCCTTGGAAATACTCGATACATTCAAAACATTTACATTACATCATAAAATGGAAAACATCAAAAATAGTACTTCCATAGACAATACTGAGATACCATAGACTATCCATGAAGGTCAGTCATAATATACTTCTTCGCATCCTGGGAAAAAATAAAACATATAAAGGGGTGAGCTTAGATGATCAACAAGGATAACAATATAGCGAAAAAATTCATAAATAAGAATAAACATTTATGGAAATTTATAAAACTAAAACAAAAGCCATTTCAACGTAAAAATTCATCATAATATGAAAAATATAAATCAAAATAATTCAATTTACTTACTCACATGTATATTCTACAAGTTGAATAATCACATGAAATATCAATAACCACTTTCATAATGATGGAATGCATAATTCAAGACTTCATAACCACATAGTGAAGCCCTTGTTCCAAGACTAAAAATAAGATTTGGTCAAGGCCTTGTGAAAAGACAGTAGTGTGCCTCATGAAACCTACCGATGCATCGATGAGCTATATCGGGATCCACCAGTCACCTACCAGCATTCCTCATATGAAAATTTTTAAACATAACAGAATCATTTGTGTTAAAACTAGAAAGAAAAATGTAAATATATTATACATAAACCATGAATGGTATAAAAATTAAACATCAAGAGTCAAACATATCACCAAACCTTCAATACAATTTGGAAGATTTGTATCATAATAAATCAACATTAAACAAGATTAAAATTATAAATTTATGTTAACATAGATGAAATAGAAACTGTTTGAGAGAAATAGCTCATTCTTTTTTTTAAATCATTTAAAGATACATAATTATAAAAAGAAAATTTTATTTTGAAAGTATTCTTATAAGATTTTAAGGGAATCTTTGACAATGTTATAATTGTGGAATATAGCTGCACCCGCCGTATAAGTTAAAAAAATTCATACCTTAATTTTTTCGAAAAGGTCAGAAAGAAACTTGTTTGGAAAACAATGGAATGATTTTTTTTCGAAACATATAAGGTCAAATAAGTGTATAAATGAATTTTACCTGTAGTCTAGTATGTAGTAAAAATATTTTGTAATATATTTTTTGGAAAACATGGATGTGGATGATAATGAGGTCCCAAAAGATAATTACATATAAACAACCTTGAATAATGAAGAGGTTCTAGAATTAACCCTTACCTTATAATTTTCCTTGGTCGAGGGTAGTTTAACCTCTTGTATAATCGTGAAATATTTTTTATTAAATAATACAAGAATCATATACATTAATATGATATCATATATGATCTTTTAATATTGCTTTGATAATAAAATTTCTGTATTATCATCACTTCGGGTGTTAACTAATTCATTTTCCTTTATATTCTTGGTTATGTAAGTAATGATTATTGTGGATATGATATATCATATTAATATTCAGAAAGATATTATGTCTTTAAACATTATTTTTAATCATCAAATGAAAATTATTCTTGAATGGATACATTGGGGAATGAATCTCATTGTGTTTGTGGAGACAATAATTTATACGTATGCATGAGCGACAATATCATTTTTTTGATATTAAAATAATATATAATTGGATGTTATATCATATATAAAGAATCATTATCATGTTATATTTATTATTACATTAATTATTAATCATTATTTTACCCATACAAAATAATAGTGTATTGAATAACAACTACACCACGACGTGGAGACGGTGAGCCGTACGTACGCATGTATGGTGACATGTCATTAATAGGATGGATAAAATAACGAATATGGTTTTACCATTTTAATTATAACATCACAGTATATAGAATATAATATAGTTATTATTTTATAATGGAATCAACAAATAAATAGGAAGTGGAAGAAGAAATGAATTTGAATGATGTGATGAAATATTTACCTCTTCTTCAGGTTCTTGTTTTTGATTTGATCAAAAGGGATCCTTAGGGTGGAATTTTCACTAAAGTTAGGCCTCAAGGATTAAGTTTGGAAAGTTTAAAGGATATATGGGTATTGTTTGGCTGAGGCAAATGGCATTGACGGTGTGAATTAGAGAGAAGGGGAAGTTCCATTTTATAAGATGGGTGAGGGGCACCTTAGGAAACGATTGAAATATTATTTTATAATAAAATCATGTACGGTTTCTAATGGTTCCAAAATGAAATATTTAAAGTATAATGTTGGTATGGGTCTAAAATGACTCAACCAAAAGGTTTTATACTGTTTGGGTCACTATATAAACCTTATCTTCTAGATTTAACTCTTAGTTAATTAGTTTGACATTTACCTTGTCTCATTGTATTTTTATATTATATGGTTCATAAACATACTATAAACTTTCAAGAGAACCTCAAGTCTTTCATTAATGATAAATATAAAATTATTTAAGAATTTTTGATGAACTATAGATTTTTTGAAATTGAATATAAATTAATAATATAATATTTGTTTTAAAAATTCTTTTATGTCAATTTTTACAATATTTTCTATTTTTTTGTTAAATTCTTAACAGCATTATTACATCCAAAAACAAATCATTTAATCAATCCTATCATGTCACATTAACCTATAAAATTCTTGTATGGAATCAATAATTTAAAATTATATTTATTTTAACATCTATTACACCATTTATTTAATTCGTTCATTAATAAGGACAATAATGCATCATCATTGTGTCAACAATTAATTTAATTATTCAATGTATAAAAAATATAAATAAAATACCATTATATTGGAAATCTTTTTATATTTATAATTAATATTTATAGTTGAAGAGATAACATATATAAATCTATGTAAAAATTATTTTACTAAAAGATAAATGCTTATGTCATTTTTGTATTTACATTAACTTAATTAATATAAAGTGTCATTATCACTTTCAAGTAGATCCATGGGGTCCCAAAATCGACCCATAGAGGCCCATGGTTGGACTTGTATCATCCAATATGGTTAGAAAATGTGTTAGGGTAATTTAATATTGTTATAATATTATTTTTTACCCTTATTTACCATATTTACCCTTTAACCATGGTAAATAAAATATTTACCGAAGTAATTATTCAAAATGTCTAAAAATAAAAGTTATCTATTTAAAAATTTGGACCTCCTGATTATAAATATGGAATCCATTTTTCTATATTCAAAACACAGAAGTGGATGAAATTATTTTAAAATTAATTCACGTTGTCAAAACAAAAAAGCGTGTTTTTAAGAAATAATAACTATCAAAAGATTGACTCTTGATTATGGCAAGTTTAAATGTAAAATTACGTCCAATGACCAACATTGGATTAAATGGTAAAACTATTACCTAATTACAGTTAAAAACCACTCAATATTATAAAAATAACTATAAATTATCTTTATTAATAAAGTTTTTTTAATTAATATTTAGTATTTTTCACTATTCATTAAAAACTAAATATTTTCATAAAAATACCAAAACATCACCCTAATATAATTTCTATATTTTGAACCCAAAAATGAAGTCCATTTTGAAATATAAAATTTATAAAATTGAAAAAATTGGGTATTACTATTAATAACGGCTAGTTTGACTGGTTGTGGTGTGTTAGAACTCGAAGTTGCGTACAAAAAATGATATTGTAGTATTCAAAGAGAAGCGTACTATAGAAGCATGGGGTGTTACACATTCCATGTGGCCTCCTAGGTGAAACTATGTACGTAGTCCAGTTTATTCTGAAAATTGTTTTTTAAACCACCCAAACCCCCAAAACATCTATATTTTGACCTAGGATGAGGTTTTCCAGTTTTTAGGAGCTAAAAAAGCCTTCTAAAAGGATTAAAAGGTTATATGAACACCATTCTTTGAGATCAAAATCTTGGGATGAAGATCCACTCTCTTCCCGATAAGTGGATTTATCCCGATGCTTCTCACATTCTTTATCTTATCTTTTATAGATATTTTCAAGGAATATCTCCACCATTTTCTTGGATCCAAACCTATGAATTGTGATGTAGATATCTGATTATGTATTTTGATCTATAGTTTCAATATCTATAGACCTTTGATCTAAATTTTGGTTTAGGGATTTAGATCTAATGCTTGACCGATGATGTTGAGATACGTAGATTTTGGGGATTTCTGTTGGGCTAAAATATTTCAATAAACTGAGGTAGGTGGTCTAAAAATAACTTCCCCAGTTGTGATTTTTATTTGTTTATGAGTTTATGATAAATAGATTCTTTTTATGTTTGATTTCCTAAATTAGAGTAATTAGGAATGTGGAATTGAATTATGTTTTCCTCAGTGGTTAATTGATAATTTAATCATGAAACAAATGAAGGGGGTGTCCCAAGTATATATTTTGGAGGGTTTTGATGGTATGAGATATTGTAATAGAGATATTGAATTATTGAGTTGTGATAATTAATTTGGGGAATTAATTATGAAATACTTATTTTGGATATGTAATATAATTAATTGTGAGAATTAATTATATGCCATGATGTTGACCAAAGATAATTAAATTAGAGAATTAATTATGGGCCATGATGTGATTAATTTTAATTAATTGTGAGAATTAATTATTGCATGTTGAGATTTGATCTGAATAGTCAATTATGAAGAATTAATTATGGAATGAGAGATGTGTTGATTGATTAATTAATTAGACAATTAATTATTGGGTTATGTGTTTAGTTAATTTTTTTAAACTAATGGCCTTTTAAATGTTCTAGTAATCAATAGATTAGTAATGTAATAATGTGGAAAATTTTATGAATTAATTCATAATTAATTGGATATGATTTTTTTGGTTCTAGGCATGGTGTTTTAGACCAATTAGATATTGGGGCACGGACATGACATTCCTCACCAATTGATATCCATTCTTTAGATTCCAGGGTTCTAGGAATGAAGACCTACACCGAATGATAAAAGAAGTAATAGAAATGATGAACTACATTCAATGAGATTGTTGTTCTAGGCATGAAAACATACACTAAATGAATGCTAATAATGAATGATGATTCAACTGATATTGTGGTTCTAAACATGATGATGTAAAAAAATGAATGATAATAATGAATGATGATTCAATTAAGATTTGGTGTGATATGACTGAAGACCTACCCCAAATGATTAATGATAATAAATGATGATTCAATTGGGTAAGATGAATTCAAACTAGGCCTATGGTGATGATTAAATTTTATATGACAATGTGGCAACTGATTAAATTATGCACTGTATTTAGTGATTCATAAAACTACTTGCACTATCTTTTGACTAGACTCATTTTAGACATTTTTTGTGGTGGACTAATGAGTTTTGCTCACACCCTATTCAGGTCGCCAGAACAGCACCTGAGTAGACATTGTTATTGTATGAATAGATAAGGTAATGGCCATGGGATAGGTTGAGGTTTGGGATTGGAGCATCGGAGAGGGAACCAGACATGGTTCATGACCCACATTGAAGACATTGTGTATTAACATTCAATTACATTATAGGAAATTGACATTTAAATTGTCATGGAATTTTTTACCTTTCAGTTGAGTATTGTATTTTCAGGTCTGGTTATCATATGACACGAATTTGTTCTGGTTATTTATATGCTTCCGCACTAGGTTAATGTTATATAATTTCATTAGTGGATATTTATGATAAAAGAGGGTATATTCTCCCCAAAACTCATTTACCAGACCCTCATTTCAATTAGGTACCCTAGAGCATATAAGGATTCATACTTGTGGGTATGTGGACAACCGCATCAGGGAACCATTCTGTGGCTCCCTGGTCAGGATTTCACAAAGTGTTATCAGGGGGTTTTCATTTCATTATTCTTGTTTTGTCTTAATGTTTTGGGAAAGGTAGACAAGAGACTTTGAAGATTTGAGGCTTTGTAATGACCTTTCATATAAAAGTTGAAAACTCATAGACATGGGAAAATCCGTGTACTCTGGGGGGATTGTTGTGATTGATTTTTGTTGTTATAGTAGAATATTGTTTCACCTTGGGTGAAGCACTTGTGGTGTGATGTGATATTGTTTTTGAAATTTTTTGATATTTTATTTCTGGCCAAATGAGGCATGATACATGAGTCTGCATGAATCATTTTAGGCACTCATGGTTTATGTAACATGCATCATTCTAGGCACACTTGGGAAAACAATTTGTGGGTATGTTGTTGAACTTGAACTATTTTCCATGTTCTGAGATTGAAATAATGATGGAATATGAAAATATTTGGGTGTCTAATGAGAACCTTGTTTGATGAAATGGATATGATTAATTATTTGATTTTTGAATCAATTAATTTTAGATAATGTGATTTATTAATGGTTGAATTAATTGATGAGAATGTATGTACTCTATTTAACCAAGACCTTGGAGTAGGATGGTTAATGGTAGTGAAAATCCCTCTATGTTGACCGTGCGGTTAGAAAAAAGGGGAAATGACATATTGAAACTTTTTGTGTTAGTTTCTACTACTACATAAATGTTAGAAGGTTGCATTGTGAGTCCTAATACATGTGTTGGGATTTGTTGAGATATGCCTCCGTGATGATTGCTGAAGGATAGAATGATGGGTATATCCTAGAATGATCTTCTAGATTGGATGTTAAGGAACCATTGCTGAAAACCGAGGAAGAATTGGAACAGTTCTAAAAGAAAGTTGCTCGTTTCATGAAATTCATGGAGAGAGACATAGGGTGGGTTCAAAAAAGCATGTCTGAGTTAAAAAAGGACTTTCAGCTGCAACACTGTTCTACTTTTATAGGAGAGGGTGTACCCAAGGGGGATTAATTCTTGATGGAATCCAAAGAGATTATTCTTGACCATTTGGAGACTCTGGTAGAGGGTAGGGTAAAGTTGGTTGCTTATATGGTATAGAGTTTAGTGAAGTGCTAGTGGTACATCCAGGTACGAACTGGTCAAACTGATGAGATGTTATAGATGGACTTTCTGGAAATGTTCTTGGAACACTTCTATCCAGAGATGCTGGGAAAAGATAAGGAATTAGTGTTTATGCATTTGACCCAAGGAACTATCTCCATAATGGAATACATAAGATGTTTGATAGATTTAAATCATTTTTATCTAGCTTTAGCGGCAGATGAGGCTTTATTAGAATAATGATTTCAGGATGGACTTATGTGTGTAATAAAGTCCCAGGTCAATATCTTTAGGCTGAATAAATTCTCAAAAGTGGTTAATAATGCTCTTGTATCAGAGGGTAAGTTGAAAGAGGCTTCCAGTACTGGACAGGTAGCTGGATGATCATGGATTGAGCTCTCTAAGAGTATGAAGCGTCATCATGAGAATCTTATTTAAGACTGTAGAAAGAACGGTGGAAAATCAGTAGGAATAGTTTCACCAGATCAATCTCATGTGCTTTTCCACTACTATGGTAGGTAGGGAAACTATTAAAAATATTTCCCTTGACCACTAGTGGATAGCTTGTTATGTTCCAAGATGGTTCACCTATAGATGTTCTGCAAGAAGCATCAACAAGATGGTACAAAGAGAGTATCTTCTAAGAGTCAGAGTGTGGGAAAAGGGTCTTCCACACCACATGGGTATGAAATATAGAGGTCTACTGGTAGAGGTAGTAGAGGGAGTAGATGTGATTTTTTTTATGGTATTAGCACCCATATCAGTAGAGTGGAGTTAATTAGTGGAGTCAGATGACACCATAGGAAGAGGGGCAAGATAGTTAATGCACTGCAGCCTACAATTGTTGAGAGAGAGGTTGGTCCATCTATAGTGAGAAGTATTATTCTAGTTTCTTATACTTTAGTTACAACCTTTTTTGATACAAGTGCCTCTCATTCCGTTATAACTACAAATATCATTAATGGATTGATCCTAGAGTTGGAGTCCATATTTGGGGTGATGAATCTCAATACAACATTGGGAATGTTGCCTAGGGATATCTGTTAATGTAAGGGATGTTCTCTAGGGATCGAAGAGAATTTTTTTCATTGGGATATACATGTCCTTGATATAACTAGATTCAACCTAATTATGTGTATGGATAGGATAGTTACATACTGATCCCATGTAAATTTTCACCAAAAGAGAGTGACCATTGTATCTCTTAAGGGTGACCAGTATGGAAACCATGGGGAATGTGATATCCATATAGGTAGAGCTAGGTCAATTACTCAGAAATTGGGAGATCTAACAGCCCACGTTTCATGTATTTTGATGGATGATGGGAGTGGTTGGAAAGAAATCCTTCCACCAATAGTATACCTATTTTTGGATGACTTTCCTGACGAATTTTCATGGATTTCACCTTAGAGAAATGTTTAATTCACTATTGAGCACTAGTCGGGGGCTGATCCAGTATCAATTCCACCATACATAATGTCACTGATTGAGATTTCGGAGGTCAAAAAACAGTTGGAGGAGTTGGAGGATAAATTATTTATCAATCCAAGTATGTCGCCTTTAGGATCACCTATTTTGTTTTCAAAGAATGATGAAATTAGTTTTCAATTGTGTGTCTATTACTGAATGATGAATAAAATGGCTGTTAATTACCGATATCCACATCCGCTTTTCGATGATATTTTTGACTAGATGAAGGGGGATTGTATGTTCATAAAGATTAATCAGAGATCAGGGTATCATTAGGTGATGGTAAAAACTTCTAATAAACGAAGAAATACATTCTAGAGTAGGTATGGCCTTATTGTGTTTATTGTAAATCCATTTGGGTTGATAAATGCTGCAATAATATTTATGGCCTTGATGAATAGGATCTATCATCCATACTTGGATCAGTTTTTGGTAATGTTTTTGGATTTAATCTTGGTGTACTAGAAAACATATGATGATCATTCCCAACATCTTGAAATCCTCCTTGGTAAACTAATAGATAATATTCTATATGCTATAATATCTAAATGTCAGATTTGGATTGATAATGTACACTTTTTGGGGGCACATCATCTCAGAAGAAGTTGTGGCATTGGACCCATAAAAACTAAATACAAATACCTCTTGGGATCGTCCCAAGAATGTTTTTGATATTTAGATATTTTTGAGGATTATCTAGTTATTATCGTTGTTTTATCCAGGACTTTTCCTAATTGGTAGCATCACATACTATTTTGATAAAGAATGCGATAATGTTTTTTTTCTGAAAAAAACAAGTGAGAGTGGTATCCAGTTGTAGAATAATTGCTTAAAATTGGCACTAATTTTTATCTTACCTTAGTCATGTGTGGAGTACATGGTTTATTGTGACACTGCTGGGGTTTGATTTAGAACTATGTTGATGCAAGGGGAAAGAGTCATTACTTATGGGTCTCGAAAATTGAGGCCATATGAATGTTATTACCCAATTCAGGACCATGGGTTGGAAGAAGTAGTTTATGCTCTTATGTGTTGGAGACACTCTCTTTTGGGTGAAAAGTTTATTGTTTTTATAAATAAAAAATTCTTGAGGTATATATTTAGACAATATAACTTGAATCTTTTGCAGAAAATATGTCTAGAGTATATTCTCTCCTCAGATTTTCAACATGCATATACAAACGAGAAGGATAATAATGTGGAAGATGCCTTAAGGAGGTAATACCAGACTAAGTTGGTACATGGGTCATGTGCATAGTTGAAAACAATGAATTTTATAGATGAAATGCATCAGGTAGTTTCAGAGAGTCAAGAGAGTTTGACTCTGGATTCTCTAGGAGTAGAGTCTATACTCTTGAGATGGATCAGGGATAGACAATATGAGGATCCGAAGTGTTTAGCCATGAGGGAAAACCTTAAAGGTGGATAGACACATTAAAACAGGATAATAGATGAGGATGAGATCATCTATGTGAAAAATCATGATGTTGTTCATATGAGAATGTGAGAGGAACTCCTGCGAGAATTTCAAGCTTTATGGTGGGTGGTACATCATGGGGTGACATAAATGTATCGTGACCTATGACAAATGTTGTTGTGGCCAGACATGCTAAAGGAGATAGTAAGGTTCATAACAAGATGTTTCACCTATCAGTAGGTAAAGGCAGAGAATCAACAACATGGAGGCCTATTACAACCATTACCTATTACAGAATGGAAGTGGGATTATGTGACTATGGATTTTAGTGTAGTACTTCCAAATACTCTTAGGAATAATGATGCTATTTGGGTCATTATGGATCGACTAACAATGGGAGTAAACTTCTTTCCTGTCATGTAAACCTTTAATGTAGATATCTTAGGAGAGATTTAGGTGAGAGACACTACTGGAAAACTGACCTATACCCACAGTTTTTGAAAATCGTGGGTATAGGGGTAATATGGGGACCTATACCCGCAGTTCCCAAAAACCGTGGGTATAGGTCACCTATACCGACACTTTTCCAAGAACCGTGGGTATAGCTTATTTTTAAAGACCTATATCCTTGGTTTTGGCGAAACCATGGGTATAAGGTTTTTTCAGAATACCTATACCCACGGTTCTGAAAAACCGTGGGTATTGGGGTATTATTTTTGAAGACCTATACCCACGGTTTTGAAAAACCGTGGGTATAGCTGGCGGCAGGAAAAAAAATTACGCGGGAAAATGAAAAAAAATTGGCATGAACATGATTTTGGTTAATACAATTACAAATATAAGTAAACAGATATATGACAATATAAACAAAATATTTCCATCTCAGTTGGACAGGTCATAAATCATCTTTACAGTGGTCGTGGGTTCGAATCCCACTTTTAACCTTTTCTCAATTACCGTTAATATATATATATATATATATATATTAAATGATTCGATAGATTGGTTGGTTAGAGAGGTACTTCTGCCTGTGCAGCATCCTGGGTTCGAATTCCGCCTGCATCGATAATTTTCGCGCGTTTTATTTTTAAAAAACGGGTAATATTAATATATTTATTTAATTATATACATATATATCAAAAAAGCTAGTAGCCTAGTTGGTCAGAGGCATTGTTCCGTGGTGAATCGACCTGGGTTCAAGTACCGCTTGCCCTATTTATTGATATATAAATACCCACGATTTTCAAACCGTGGGGGAAGTTTTACGCCACCTGTGTAGTGGTGTGGTACATGGTGACCCCTATATATACCCAAGGATTGGATGAACCATGGGGATATCCTAATACCCCTATTACGACGCCACTCAGCCCCACGGTTCCCAAAACCGTGGGTATTGGTATTTTTTCTAGTAGTGAGAGATAGTTCGTTTTCATGGTGTGACACAAACGTTAGTGTCAGATCACGATTTTGGATTTAATTCATGCTTCTGGTAGGGATTGTAGAAGGAATGAAGAAAATAGGTTCTGTTAAGTATGGACTTCCACCCAAATATAGATTGGCAGTTAGAGCATACCATACAAGTGTTAAAGGATATGCTACGAGCATATATTCTTGACATTGATGGTTCTTGGGAGAAGAACCTAGATTTAAGGGAATTTGCATATAAAAACAATTATCAGACACCTATAAATATGGAACCATATGAGAAATCTTATGGTAGACCTTATAGATCATCGCTATGTTGGTTAGAGGTGGGTGAGTTAGAGATGATGGGACCAAGTCTTGTTTAGGGGACACTAGAGTAGGTGAAGTTGATTTAAAAACATATTTATATGGATCAGAGTAGATATAAGTTTTATAATGGTAGAAAGAGATAACCCTTGGAGATTACATTGGGTGATCTCGTAATCTTTCAGGTATCACCTAGATTGGGTCACCGTAGGATTCAGTGGCATGGCTAGTTGGCACCCATGTTCGTGGGACTGTTAGAGGTGGTGCAGATAATCAGTCTAGTGGTGTACTAATTAGAACCTCCATAGAAATTAAGCACATTTCAAGATGTTTCCCATGTGTCAAAATAATGGCGGTATCACCCTGATGCTTCTCTTGTAATTTAGGAGGAAGAGGTTGACCTCGAAATAGAGGCATCCTTTAATGTGCATCAGATACACATGTTGTGTCATAGTGAGAAAGAATTATATTGGAAGATGGTTTTGTTAGTTCCTATTTTATGGAAACATGGAAGTTTTCAAAAGAAATATTGAGAACATGAAGTAGATATTTGGGCTCAATGGCCCAATATTTTTTTCCTCAGAATCATAGAGATGTAACGGTTTGTAGCTCAAGGACTAGCTATTATAAGGTGGTGAGACAGTAAGATCCTTTCCATTTCTATAGTACCCTCACATTTATTTTCATGTAGGTTTTTTTGATTATTATGTAATTTTGGGATGGGGTATGACCTCGGGTGTGTTTTGGTGTTGTTTTCAGGTTACTGGGAAGGCAGAGGGTTATGCACAGTTTGCGCACGGTTTGGCCAAACGGTGCACAGGAAAACTCTGCGAACAGTGGAAGTCAGCATGGTTGATGCATGGTTTTCTTAACTATTAACCGTCAAGACATGTGGTTAGTGGAAGACACCATAGTTGGTGCATAGTTTGGCCTAACCGTGTGTCCACCTACGTGAAACCGTGCGCGCGGATCAGTTTATTCTGAATATTGGTTTTAAAACCATCCTAACCCTCGAAATCTATCTATTAATCCCATAGATTAGGCATGACTATTTCTACGTGTTCCCAAATCCTTCCAAAGGAATTCCAAGGTGATTCAAACACCATTCTTTGAGATTGAATGCCCAGATTGAAGATCTTCTCTCCTCCCAGAAAGTGGATTTCATCCCGATGCTTCTCTCGTTCTTTCTCTAATCATTTATAGATATTTTAATGGAATATATCACCTATTTTAATGGATATAAAACTATGAATTAAGATATAGATATTGTATTGTGGATCTAGATTTGTAGTTTCAAGATCTTGATGCATTTGATCTTAATTTTGGTTTTGGTATTTAGATCTAAAGCTTGATCGACGATGTTGTGTCGCTCAGATTTTGGGGATTTCTCTTGGCCTTAAATCAATCAATAAACCTTGGTATGTGGTTTAAATAAAACTCCCATAGTCATGATTTTGATATCTATATGATTTTTTTATTCTTTATATTCTCTTGATGTTTGATTTCCAAAATGGGAGTAATTAGGAATGTGGAATTGAATTAATTTTTCCACGATGGTTAATTGATTATTGAATCATGGAACCAGTGAAGGGGGTTTCCCAAATATAAATTTTTCAGATTTGTGATGGGTTGAGATATTTTAATTGATATATTGAATTGTTTTTTGCAATAATTAATTGGGGGAATTATTTATTTAATAATTAGGTTGTTTATATAAGATAATTAATTGTGATAATACATTATATTCCATGATGATGACCAAAGATAATTAATTCTGAGAATTATTTATTTTCAATGATGGTATTAATGATAATTAATTGTGATAATTAATAATTACATGTTGAGATTTGATATAGATAATTAATTATGAAGAAATAATTATTGAATTAGAATTGTGTTGATTAATTAATTAATTGAATAATTATTTAATGGGTTATGTTCATAGTTAATTTTTGATTTAACTAATTTCCATTGAAATGATTAATTAATCATTAGATTTGTATAGGAATAATGTGTTAAATTCTTATGATTTAATTAAGGATTAAATGGATGTTATTTTTTTGGTGCTAGACATGGCGTTCGAGAGTAATTAGACATTGGTATTTGGACATGACATTCCTCCCCAACAGATATCCATGCATGAGATTATGGGGTTCTAGGCATGACGACCTACACCAAATGAGAAATGAAGTTCTAGGCATGAGGACCTACACTCAATGTTGTTGTGGTTCTAAGCATGATAAAGTACCCCAAATGAATGATAATAATGAATGATGATTCAATTAATATTATGGTGCTTGGCATGATGACCTACATCAAATGAATGAAAATAATGAATGATGATTCAACAATGATTTTGGGTGATAGGCATGGCGAACTAAACCAAGTGATTAATGATTTTGAATAAATATTCATACAGTTAACATGAAATGAAACTAGGCCTATTGTGATGATTGAAGTTTAGATGGCAATGTGATAACAATTTAAATTATGCATTGTATTTAATGATTTATAAAACTACAAGAACTATCTTTTGATTAGACTCATTTTAGACACTGTTGGATTTGGCCTACTGAGTTGTACTCACACCCTATTTGTCCCACCAGATCGGCACCTGAGTAACTTTGTTTTTGAATTACTCGATAAGGGAAAGGCCCTGGGGTTGGTTGTAGTTTGGGATTGGAACATGGGAGAGGGAACCAGATGTGGTTAATGACCTGCTTGGGAATCATTGTGTCTTTACCTTTAGTTACGTTGTAGACACATGACATTTTCATTCTCATTACAAGTTTTACCTTTCAGAGTGTATTTTATTTTCGTGTTGGTTATCATATGACATGGGTTTGTTCTGGTTATTTATATGATTACCCTCTTGGTTATTGTTATTTTCTTTCATTGGTGGTTATTTTTGATAAAAGATGTTATAGTGTCCCCAAGATAGACTTACTCGACCCTCACTGCTAGTCGACACGCTCTAGCATATGAGTAGGAACACTTTAGGGCATGTGGCCAACCGAATCGGGGCACCATTTAGTGGCTCCTAGGTTGGGATGTCAAATTATTATATGGCCAATTCATCATGTAATCATGAAATAATCATATTTTTTTAATTTTCATATTTCGCATTCTTAAAATGATCTATAATTTCTTAAACAATACAAGATATATCAATAATTCCAATAATTTCATTATACATTACCAATAAAAAAGAGAAACATATATGCAATCCACTTTAATTATCACTTTATATTGATTCTTATTTTTTTAATTATTAATAAATCTAGTTATCAAATTTCATTATTCAACACTTAATGACACATATTGAGAATCAAAATATATTATATAAGCATGATGACATCATTCACCATAAACAAATAACAATTTTTAATTATGTATATCTATATAGATTAAGTTGAACTAAAAAATATTAACATAAAACTCTTGAAAAAAAAAGTTTATTAATAAAACAATGATAAATATTTTATGAAATCCATAATTATGAAATATGCGTCATAAAAATAATCATTACAAACTAGAATTTCATAGCACATAAATTAACAACATTACAGCTAAAATAATTCAAAATAATAGATTGACCCACCTTTCATCATAAACATCTAATTCCAATCCTACTAGGTTTAATAATATAAACTCCAACTCTATGATACCCAGGGTCCATGATAATTTTTCTATTTAAACATGTTTACCTACACATTCAGAAGATGTTAATGTATAGGGTGTGAGAAATACATTATTTTAAAGCGCTAGTAAATATCTCAAATGTATTCTAGTTCTTATTGTAATTATCATTGATTAATGTTATGAATATAGGAATTTAATGTAAGAAATCATACCATGAAAAACATTATGAAATTTTTACTAGGTAACATTGGGATAAAATATACCTACTTTGATCTATAATTATTTATGGGTTTTATCAACCCCAAAATCTATATCAGTGGGTGAGGTTTCCATCAAATACATACTTAACCGTAAATATCACTTATTATATTTAAAACTATTACAATATATACAACTGATGTG
Organism: Viscum album; assembly: GCA_963277665.1. Taxonomy (NCBI): domain Eukaryota; kingdom Viridiplantae; phylum Streptophyta; class Magnoliopsida; order Santalales; family Viscaceae; genus Viscum; species Viscum album. The sequence goes on along the minus strand of OY728143.1, from coordinate 45,372,858 downwards.
GTATATCCCAACACTCTTCCACTTATACATTAGACCGTTAGTTGGATTTACATCAACCTATTCAAAAAGTGGATTTTTTAATAGTTATTATAACATAGGATATAATATCAAGTGTCAGTGTAGTTTGAAATTCTAAATACTAAAATTTATTTCATGGAGTAAGGGTTTCCCTCTTTCAAATATTTGAATCATTTATCCCTTACATAAATGATATGAGATAACCTAACACAACCAATGGTGAAAAATGATTAATATGACCACTAAAACATAAAATTTAAAAAATAATATTTCAAATTGTGACCCTAAAAATAAATGTGAAAATCCTCTAATTGGTTAAATCATAGATTATATAAACCCATTAGAATCTTGATATGACCTAATGTAATTCATCATTGGTACTATAAACAAACTTATCAATATCTAAATTCTTAACTAATTTATTTATCTATCACAAATAATTTATCAAATACAGTCTCAATAAAATTTTGACCTACTACAATACCAAAAAATGACTACATTATTCACTAATATAATATTTATTACATGTTTAGTAAAATTATTATCACATTATGTTTTCTCAAAGACAAACCACGGTAACCAAAAAACCAAGCACCCAAAATGCTATACATTAATTACCATGGGGAATTCCAAATACCCTCAGGAAGAAGAAACGTTTTAGGGTAAAATGATAATGGATGAGATAATTCTTACCTATAATATAAATTTATAAACAAGAATACACCTCCAAGTATTTTACATGACCATTTAGTACTTTGGAAGGCTTTAAAATTATTTCAAAAATATACGTATAAAAAATCCACATCCATCCATATCTATGAGATATTAAAATTATTACAAAAATTCATTTCCACCAAACTCGAACCATGTGTACCTTAAAAAACTATTTTATTTAGATGGGACTGGATAAACCTTTAAAATGGTATTAATGAATCATAATATTCTACTATGTGTCCCCCAAACACACCATGAAACTCTTTTCAGAAAAAAAAATAATTCCTTAGTATTTTGAAACACAATTTGAAAGCTAATTTTATCATTTCAAATTTATTACAAGAAATGGAAAATCAATTATAAAATATTTTAAAGGGAGATGAAGCATTTACAGAAAGAAAAAAATTATTTTATAAGACTGTTATGAAATATAACATATAGGAAACAATGTTTTAAAATAATATACCATATAAAAGATCATAAAATAAAATATAACTATGTAATAGTAAATAGCTCATTCTAAGAATTTCATAAAAATAATATATATATTATTTGATGAATATTCATTGCATATAAATATGATACATGCCAAAATAGGAATGTATTAGTGTATTTAGAATAAAGGATACATAAAAATGAGATTAAAATTTGATACTCATACAAAACTATTTATATAATATTGATCTATGTAATAAAGATTCAATGTTCTAAAGATATAGATCATAAAGGTATCAAAGAACATGATCCATTTCCATATAAAAATGAATTCGCTCATTTTATAATGTATTTCTGTAATGACAATAAAACAAATATCAAGTCTACCCACAAATATAATCATCACATGTTAATCATGGGATAACAACCTATGTTCCCACTTTAGGATATTGATAAACGACCATGTACCCACTTTTTTGGATGAGATATCAACTTATTTAGGCTCTTTTAGACGCATGATAACCTCTTATGTGCCCTCTTTTTAGCTTGGGATTACCTCCTAAGAACTGTCTTTTGGGTTTGGGATAACTACTCCTGTAAACTATTTTGGGCATGGAATTACCCCGAATGCACCCTTTAAGATAATAAAGTAATAATTTTTACCCAATGAATTGGATATATATAATTGAACCACTAATAACATAATAATAATAGAAACATATTTATACTATAGGATTTTGGAACATTTTTTATCAAATTAATACATAACTTATAGAAAGTAAAATGGGTTTTATGAATATTTCATCATAATAACCATAAACCATCCATAAAATGAATAAATATGGTTTCATTGGATAATTTCCCAATTAAATAATTTGACAAAAAAATTATTATTATATATGAAAATATGTTTAAAATATCACTGAAACATTTCTTTCAGAAAATATCATTTTAATTTTGAAATACTATATTTAAAAAATAGTAATATAGTAATGATTTTTTTGAAAAATACCCTAAAAATAATAAATAAGAGTTAAAGTTAAAGATAATTAATGAAGGTGTGAAATTTCATTCATTCTTTGAATATTAAAATTTTATTTCTTTTACATATTTGGTAAAAAGATAAATTTACTTCATTCATATGTTGACAAATAGATTCTCTTTTACAAAATTAATGAAATTAAAACACGAGAACTAATTTTTTAATAATCATATGTGTAATATTACAAATTATATTAATAATATTTTGTACAAAATGTTAACCTAAATTAAAATATTCCTCACTGAAGAGATAAATAAATAGGTTTTCCCTTAAATAAATTTCGTTGGAATTTTGAGTACTCATAAAGTGAAAAAATATGGGAAGAAAATTTAATATTCATTACTATCTAGATGATTAGAAAATAAAATTAGTATATTGTAGATAGAATATATAATTTCATAGTAGCTAATTTTTAGTATAAACTACCTTTATAAAATTGAAATTATAACATATAAGATTGGAATTAGAGTTATATAATGAATCATAAATTGAGATAAATAAATAAAATACAATAATAATTTATAAAACCATAATATATGGAAATTAAATATATATAATATGATTTTTTAGTAGATACACCTCATAAAAAAATTTAGGTTTATAAAAGAACATATTTCCCATAGAATATAATTTGATATTATAAACTCTCATCACAAATAAAAATATTCGAATCAAAACCACTTGTATGAAATAAATTGGAAAAAAATTAAATACACTGAATTTAGAGGATCAATGATCTAATATATCGAATACTATGTATATAAACCCCATAAATAATAATTTTTGTAGAATATAAAACATGTATATATGAAACAACATTGGGAGGAAGAACCCTTACCTCATGTCAATCTTGCTTCATATTAACTATAACATCCTATATAAAAAAATATATTTTTTATAATGATATAAAAGGTCATATTATTACTTATAGTATCATATATTATATATTTATATCATTTGACACCCTATTTATTAACCATTTTCTATTAAAGTCAATTATGGTGTTTAATGATTGGTTTCTCACGAATGTTTTGGGTCATTTGGTATGGCTCTTGTACAGTGATCTATATTACCTAATATTTTAATTAATTATTTTTTAATAGTTATCATATATAATCAATATATATTATTTTATAACCGTGTATATAAATGTTTTGTAGAAAAGTTAATTTCATCAGTTCCTAGAGATAGAATTTGGTACATACACATGACTGATAATGCCACTATTCTAAAGAAAGGTAAATGATAATTAATCCTTAAATAATAATTATTATATTTTAAATACTATATATATTCATTAATTATAACCCTAGTACCATCCATGTAAATTTAAAATGAAAAATGATTCGTATGTATTTATGAATGTGGTTGTTCACTCCTAATGACAAGCGATCTTATCATTCTCCACAGATAGGATAGTATGAAGGTATATTGGGTATTTTATTTGAAAATGAATAACTATATCATTAATATAAAATATAAAAATTAAATCCATAAATATAACAAATTAATATATAAGGTGACAGAAAATGAATCATATCACTCTATGGAGGTTGTAGTCCAAACATACACAGGCGTGATACTTTTATTTCCATTTAATATAGAATGAATAAAACATGGATTTTATATAATAATTATTAAATCTAAATATATTTAGGATAATATATTAGTAATTTTTACAGGGATACAATATGTTTAGATAATGTAGAACATGAAATTAAACTGAAACATATTTGTTAATATATATACATCTTCTTTGAGAGAACTATTTTCAAATACACCTTAATTCATTAATGATTGGCCTTAAGAGGAAAAAATAATCTATATGATTAATTTAAGTTTTATATTAAGTTATTGGGTTAGGTATTTTCCATGTTATAGGGATCACCTTATGTGGATAATAGTGGAGACAAGGTGTCCATTTTATAGTTGAAGTGATGGGTATACATAGAATTTGGTAAAGGATTTCTATAGTATAAGGTCACATTAATGAGAAAGTGTATCAAAATGGAAAAAAATTTATATTTATTGTAAAATAATATTTTTATATATTAAATAATTAATAATTGGTTTATTTTGGGTTTCATTGTTACCATTATATTTTAGTTAAACACCCCATGATATACTAATTTTATCATTGTCCATGGTAATAAAAATGTATAGAATATTATATAAATTATAAAAAAATAAATTTACCTTATTTAATTAAATTAATTATGTTAAATGAAAATATAAAATATAGTTATCCACATTAAATTTCTATATGTTTAAGAACATAATTTTACTAAACTTGCAAGGTGTCAGGAAAACACATTTAAAATAATGCATCCCAATGAAAAAATGAATTTACCTCTATTCCATGCATTGCAAAAGTCATCAGTAAAATGTAAAAATATCATATTTGATATATAATCATAACATTAAATTAAACAAATTTTTCTATAGTGATGTATTTGTTAAATTAAGATAAAAACCCAATTCCTGTACGAAAATTATTTTAAGAGAAATGTTTTTTAGCCCAAAAAATAACATAATACCAAAATAAAGTATAATCTTTATTCCAATGTAATTATGTAATTATATATAATTAAGATATACTTATGTTACATTTTGATAAAATTTAATTTTTAAATGTAATTTAACATTAAAATTAATGATCTTTTTCTCAAAAAACACAATTATTTACTTTTCCCTAATAAATAAATCATTTTTTAAAAATATAACATTTAAACATAACATAATATTGAAATAATTAACTCAAAAATAGTCTTCATATATTATAATTAAATATATTAAAATATATTATATTAGTCATAATTAGATAAAAAAAATGGAATAAGTTTTTAGATGAATATAAATTTACACTAAAAAAAATAATAGTACCAAGTGTTTAAAACTTATTGATTATGAGGTATTCAATAAATTTTAATTATTTAAAGAATTTATACAAATTTATCATATTGTAGATATATCTATTCATACCATTTCATTTAATTATGAGGTTAAATAATATTTTTGTTTCTTTTAAGATTGGTGTTGTATGTTACAAATTTTATGAAACCCAAAAATTTATTTAAAGAAAATTATATTTGGGTGTTGTAGTAACACAAGTCAACATACATATAAAACAAACTCAAACATCATGGAAACATAATATCCCTAGGGATGAAGTATTAACAAAGAAAAAATAACTATATAGGATGAATATGTGCAAGACATCAACAACCCACCCAAACAATTGATAATATTTATCATGGCATAGTCTAGAGGAAACTACCTATGCAGTATAAATTATAACATTAGTCCACTAGTCATATCATGATCATATACTAGTGCATAATGTTCTCCAAAATCACCCACAAATCTTCCCATGGAATTCCATAATAATTAAATTTATGTGAGACCAACAAACATCACCTACTATATAAACGTGTCAAATAATAAATAAATTTCAATCTCACCTACAAACACCCTTCATAGAAAGTTACATATTTTCAATGTATAATGAAAAAATTATATAATACCCCCAATTGTAAACTCATCACAATTCAAAATTTTATGTATTTTGATACAAAAAGGTCATGTCCCAAATGTATTTACATTCAAAAACAATTATGAATATTTTTAGTTGAGACATACAATCACCATTCCCGAAATAATATCTTAATTCATTTTTATAAACCATATAAATTAAAAATAATTAGATTTTAAATGATATATGAGTTAAAAAAATACATTGGGGAATCAAATCACCCCATCAAGGTAGGTGTAAAACCATTTAAATTTAATTTTGAAACCATATGACCCATAATGGATTAGTAACTAAATTCACAGTGTCGACCAGGATTTTCAACAAAAATTTGGTGGGAAATAGTTTAAAAAAAATATATAAACAGATTGTTTAATATTGAATTTTTTACCAAATCAAATATAATTTTAACTGAATCCAACATTCTTGGAAAAAAAATGTTAACACACATACTAAAATTCAATGAACATTCACTAAATATGTTTTAACGCATAAAACAATCCAATTTTTAATATTAAACACTTATAAATAGGTCCACCTACCACAATACTATAAAATTTAAAAATAAACATTCTAATCCACCTCAAAAAATGTTAATAAGTCCTGAAATATAAGGTGGAACCCTAAACCCAAAAATCCTTATATTAAATTTTTTTAAAAATAATATCTGAGGACATTATGTCCTTGTTAGTGAAGGAAATATAGATAGAATTTATATAATATGGAATATAAAGAAGGAATATGAGGATAACTCAATAAATAATAATGGTATATGATGAAAATACATGACAACACAAAACAATAGGAGGTTGACCAATGAGGTGCACATTATGCGATGTGTGAGTTGAATGAGAGAAAATTGATGGATTTTAGAGGTTAAATTGATTGAGTGGATTAGAGTTATATTTAAATTTTTAATAACCCAAACACATCTAATCATATGTCCTTGTGGGATAGAAAACTATCCTCCAATCATGAGATACATACATGGTTGATTTGGAAACAAGACATGATATGGCCACATGGTTGGAAAAACTATTAACAAACCTCAAAAGGGAGAACCACTAAAATTTTAGTAAAATGTGCATTGTTGAGGGGTAGTTTCTACAAACCTTGTAGAAATTTTGATATATTCTAGAATTATACCTATCCCAAATATATCAAATATAGGGACCTAAAACTAATGAGAATAAAAAATAAGAAAATTTAGATAAAAATAAACATAAGTAAAGAAAATATTAGAGTGTGACATGTGTCTTCACTATAAAACATTATTCACCCATAATATTCCAAAAGAATCACTTGATTAAAGTAAAAGTGTAGATTTCAAACTACCTCCATGAATATATCCCTCAAGAAACTTAGAAAGGATAATAACCAGGGTTACCACTAAGTACATGTGATGTCACTATGAAAATTGGGATTATGCTAACTATAGGCACCAAAATTTGTGATATATAATACAAAAAAAATCAAAAAAACATCAACATGTTCAAAGTGAATAAATCAATGATTTATGAAATAAGAGGTTATGATCCATAAAGAAAACATGAAAACCAAATATCACCTCATCCAAAATATAATATATATACAAGGGGTCCTATTAAAGTTTCCATAAAATCTTTTGGATCTTACATAATAATTTATATGTTAATTATATAACGAAGCTCATAATATAACCATCATTCTTTTTATTACACACATAAATGTGATTTATTATATAAACATGCACTTAGTAAAACCCTAAAGATCAGGATCTCTAGTGTATTTGGGTATTATGAACGTTACATGAAAACTTATTACATAAAATACATCATAATTATTTAAAACATCATTTTCATAACCAAAATCATTTCTTCATACATAGTATTGCAATGGGATAACCTGAGGAAATACATAAAAAACGGTGAGCAATAAAGCCTGGTAAGGGAGCAAACAATTCATAACAATAAGAATAAAATACTTGTTATTCAATAGTAATATCAATGGAGAATTATAGAAACATGAACATAAAGTAATGATATTTCATGATTATTATAACATGGAAATGTGGATCGGGGATTCTCTTGAACGCCTCTGAGTGTCAACAACGTTTCCCCCTTCCCCGATCTAGGGTTTCTCCAGTGGGATCTCTTATTCCCTCCTCTGGCTCGTCTCGGTTTTTCGGCATCGATGTTGTCCTCCGTTGTGGATCTGGACTTGGTTTTTCGGCTTCGCCCTCAGCTCGGTGCCAGACCAGGTGCACCCTCGGCTTGATTTAGTGCGTCCTTAGTGTGGCGATGGTGGTTTCGTCCTCGGTTGGAGTCAGATCTGGTGATTTTCACATCATTGGTCTGGATTCATTTGTTGGCGATAGATCTGGATCTGCGACAGATCCAGTGACTCCTCATCACGACGATGGAAGTGTTTCCCTCTACTGGAGTCAGTTCTGGTGTCTCGGTGAAGGACTGGCTCTACTTGTTGGAACCAGATCTGGAGTTCTGTGGGAGTCGGCTTTGGTTTTGGCTCAGGGGTCTTTGGTTGGTGTTACTGCGGACCAAGGAAGGATCTGGGATTATTTCGGGGGAGGCTTGATTTCTGCTTCAATTCGGGTTGGAGTGGGGAGGATCATGTACTGGTCTTTGTAGGTTGAGGGGATGAATCCAGTGCAGTGCTGAGCTGTTTTGGGAAGGCTCATAGGGGAAGGTGCTCAATTTTGGTTCTGGTTTTGTGTAGTCAATTCTATTAGAGTTGGTGATGCGGTTTCTGTGGATCAGGGTGCAGCTGATGATGGATTTCTCTTCCCCATTCTGGTTTCTTCATCATTCATCATGGATGAATTGCACATTACACGTTGCAAGGAGAGTCTGGGAGAACTCCATTTGGAGTTCTATAATGGGTTTGTGGTTTGGGGCTGGGGTCTATGGTCACACTGGCGGGTGTTTGAGGAAGCTGTTCTGAGGTTTGTACAGATTTTCTTGTGTTCGTGTTCCCTTTTCATGGTTTCTCATCTTTATCTTTGGTGGTTTCAACTCACGCTATGCTATTTTGTTTGTTTGAATGTATGAATTGGTTTGAGTTGTTTGATGCCATGTGTTTGGCGAATGAAGTCGTGAAGTTGTGTGACTTTTAGTGGTGATGTCTTGAAATGGTGAATTGTTGAATAGGTGGAGTGGTTAAGTGGTGATGTGATGTTGTTGTCTTGGTTTCTCATTTTTTTCCTCAAAAGTGTTTGGATAATAAAAAAAGTAATTTCCAGCATAACATGGAAATGTGGCAACAACCTACAACATTATATTAGAATGAACCAAGGCTCATTTCACATGGATTAGCATGAGTAAGCCCTCATTGCACATGAATTAGAATTTTTAAACCCTCATTTCACTTTTATTGTCACGTGTAAACCCTCTTTGAAAATGGCATATCGTGATACAAATCATTTCCAAATGCATTAGAGCGGTATGAGGTCACAACCTTTATAAACATTTCATTTCAACTGTATGTGTTATAGGGATCATATAATATGGAATAATTAAAAAATAGAAATTATTAAAATAATTAAGGAATGTGTAATACATACATTTAATTGACATTCAATATATATGTGTTCATAATGGTGAAGACCCTTGATAAAGAAATGGGTATTGTATTCACTACACAATGATTTTGGCATGGAAAATCATGGTGCAATTTCGGCAGCATAATTTTGTCATGTAGAAATTCATTGGGTTGATGAGAGAGTAATGGGTATGTTATAATTTATGCATGAAATAGATAGTATAGGTATAATTAAACATAATATTTCAACAAATGAAAATAAATTTTTATGCATAATTTTGGAGAAAAACCTAAATTGAAATAAGAAGATAGAAATCCATTATAGAATTTTTGCATGATAATAGGTATATATGTAAGGAATTAATGGGAGAGAATGCAGTATATCTTCATTAAAACCTAAAAACATAGTATGTGGAGCTATGAAATCATACCCCAACATTTTTTATTGAAAGTACAAGGGTATTACAAGTAAAGAATCTTGGATAAAAATGATAAAGGAAGGAATCACTTACCTGAGAGTGTGACTTCAAGAGAATGTAGAGGGACTTATTGAAAGAATAGGGTGACTTAGTACAATTATAGAGGGATCAGGGATGTGTATGGACGTTTTCTGTGTATTTTCATTGAAGAGAGGTGGGATCTTTGGTGGGTTAATATAGTATATGAGGGGGGAATTCTTTAATATTTCAAAAATGTAGGTTTTGGAAAGTATGTAATTAAATATTCAAAACCACATACCTTCACATGGTTTTGGCCCATTATTTTATCAATGTGGAGTGGAAAAAATAATTTTATAAGGCCAATTGATTAACATGTTAAAATATTTTTCTTTCTTATGTGGAGGTGAGTCACATTATTAAAGAATCGAATTGAAAACCATAATTTATATTATACATTTTGAAGGATTAACTAAGGATTTAAAAAATAAGTAAAGAAAATCTAAAATTCAAAATTTTTAAAGGGTAAAAATATATTAGGCTGAGATTAACCATTATAGTATTTATTTAATCATTTTAGGGTCATTATGATGCCATAAAACACATAGATTATTTATACAATATTTAATTTTTTCCAAAAAAATGTACTTTTTCATAAAATTATGATAAATTCACCGTTGGATAATTTCAAAATAGGGATCCAAAAAATAAAATTAATTTTTTCTAAATGATTTTTTAAAAATCTGTGAATTTTTTCTTTTAAAATGAAAACCGATATTTATGGAAAATTCACTGGTTTTGACAAAAATAATATTCAATGCTTAATAAAATTTACATTTGATTTCATAAAAAATATATACTCATTTATTATTCATATAAGTAATTTTATAATAATATTTTATTAAAATATTAATTATTTCAAAATATCATTAATTCTTTAAAATTAATTCATTAAAAATTCGTTTTTTTGATTTATTGTATAAAATATATAACTCTGATCAAACTGAATACCTAAACATTTACAGACAAGGAACGGATAAAATCAACTTTTAGAAGAAATATTTTTATAATATTATTTATAAATTTCAAAGTTTAATATAATGTATATATTTCCCAAAAGTACTATTTTTACTCGAAAAGACAATTTATCAAATTCGTCACTTTTTAAGAAAGAATACTTTCATTCATGAATTGGTAGAATAATACATTAATTAATATAAAATTATTAAAAAATAATTAACTAATACCATATTAAATAACCCCTTATAACACCCACAATAGACCTAAGGGTAAGGTGTGCGATGGTGACAGACTCCTGGGGAGGCTCAGATAACATCTATCAGGTCGTAATCACTATTATCATGAACTTCTCGCATAGGAGATTTTGTTCTATATTAACAAGTTGAACATCAGCTTGGGATTTTTTAAGAGAGAATCCCAGTGATTAGACTTCCTTTCTGAGCTCTAGAAAATGAGATTCTTATCACCCGAGTCTAATGGATGAACCCATTTTCTATTTTATCTATGTTGAAAGAAATTTTTTTAAAAACCCTAAATTTATATCAGTCATGTGATCACTATTCAACAATTATATTATCAAAAGTTAATGAAACTTAATGGTCATTTAAACCAAATAACAATAAAATGAATAAAAAATAGTGTGTGTGTTTTCTTTAATACATTAAATTAAAGGAAATTGTATTCATAAAAGACCGGGTTGTTACAATATCCCCCCATAATAAATTTATCCGTCGAAATTTTATTTTCCCACACAAAAAAAGTTTCAGTTATCTCTACCTCATCTCTTACTTTAGTTTCTACATTGCTTCTTCAAAATTGTGGTCTTTCCACAACACCTTGATGAGGGTCATCATCTTATTTTTTAGAACATTTTCCTACGATCTAAGATCTTCACTGACTTCTATTCATAAGATAGGTCATTCTGTAGTGTTACCACCTCTAGATTGAGTACATTTGATGGTTCAGGTATGTACTTCCTAAAGAGTGATACATATAAGACATCATGTACTTGAGACAGGTTCGGTGGGATTTCTAGTCAATTGGTCACTGCTCTTATGCAATCAAGGATCTCAAAAGGGTCGATGTACATTGGACAAAGCTTCCCCTTATTCCCATATCACATAACTCCCTTCATTGGTGATATTCGGAAGAATAACATGTCTCCAACATCAAACTCTTGGTCTCCTTGATGATTTTCAGTATAGACCATTTGTTGACTATAAGTAACTTTAATGTGATGTGAATAGTTTCAAACTTATCCACCATTTGATAGAACATTTATAGACCTAAAAGGTTTCTCTCCCCGACTTCATAACAACATACCGATGTTCTGTACCTATTCTCCTAAAGGGATTCATAAAGATACATTTGGATTCTTGAGTGGAAACTGTTATTTTAAGATAACGCAACTAGATGAAGATTTTGATCTCATACTCCTTTGAAATCCATTGACCAAGCTCTGAAAATTTCCTCTAGTGTTTGGATAGTCTACTCAGATTGGACATCAGTTTGAGAATGATAACTTGTACTGAATTTGAGCAAATTATTCAGAGCATGTTTGAGACTCTACCAGAATATAGTGGTGAATCTTGGATTTCAATCGAATACAATTGATAGGTGTATATCATGAAACCATACCAGTTCCTTGATTTATATATGTTCCTATTGATCCAATGAGAAAAACTTCTTCAATTGCAATAAAGTGTGAAGTCTATATATGATGATCCACAATAACACAGATAACATTATTTCCTTTTTATGTCATCAGAAGTCTAGTGGCAAAGTCCATGGTGATTTTCTCCCATTTCCATGTTGGTATGTTTAATTTATTCATCATCCCCTTAGGCTTCTTCCTCTGATCCTTCACTTTCTAAAATACTAGGAACATTGATGTATGATCAGCGATCTCATTCATTATGTTATCCCACCAATAATTCTCTCAGAGATTTCAATACAACTTCATGTTTGTTGGGTTAATGGATAAATTCAAACAATGTGCATCATCAAAAAATTATTTCTTTAATTATGGATTTGATGGAACTCATAGTCTTGACCCAAATCTCAGAATTCCTTTGATATTAATATTGAACTCCGATGATTTTCCTTTTCTGATAGTATCCACTTTCTTCGGAATTCTCACGTCATCTTTTTGAGCATCCATTATCATTTCCAATAGAGGTTGTGGAGCAATCATATGTGAAAGGTTTGATGAGGATCCCTTATTTATTATTCCCAACTCTATCTTCCTCAAATTTAATAATACTAGATCATTTTCAATTATCTTCAATGATAGAATCATTGGTTCCTTTCAAATTAGAGCATCTGCAACCTTGTTCGAATTCCCATGGTGGTAATGGATTGATAAATCATGGTCTTTGATCTACACTAACCATCTTAATTGTTTCATATTCATCTATTTATGTTTGAATATATAACTAAGGCTTTTTGGTATGTATATATTTCACACATTTCCCAAAAGAGGCACTTTTGGAAAATTTTCAATGCGAAGATCACTCCAGCCAACTCCAGAAAATGTGTTTCATAGTTCTACTCATGAAAAATCAATTTCCTCGAAGCATAAGCAATGATTTTGTGATTTGGTATCAATACACAACTGTATCCCTTATTTGAATAATCAATGAATAAAAAGTAAACTTCTCCACTTTTGGGTACTGTGAGAACGAGCGTAGTGATAATCTTTCTTTTTAACACCTTAAAGCTATCTTCAATTCATAATTCCATGAAAACATGACTCCCTTCTAAGTTATCTTGGTAAGAGGGTTTTACAGTTTTGAAACATGTCTAAAAAATCTATGATAATATCCATCTAAACCAAGGAATCTATAGATATTCATCAAAGATGTTGGCCTTTTCCATTCCCCAATTGTATTTGTCTTGGAGGGATCCATAGATATCCCCTTTCTTGGGATGAGATGAACCATTAATGAAACATCCTTTAACCATAACTGACACTTGTTGTACATTTCATAGAGATTCTCCATTCGCAATGTCTCTAGTATTGTGTTTAGATTCTCCCCAAAATTCTTCATGGATTTGGAGTACATTAAGAATACCATCTATAAAGACTACCAAACATTTTTCGAGGTAATATATAAAGACCCTTTTCATCTATTACATGAATTTTTCTTGAGAATTAGTGAGTCCCAAATAGATTACTTTGAACTAATTGTCCTCATGCCTTGTACAAAAATCAATTTTGGGGATATCCTCCTTCCCCCTTAATTGATAATATCCCAACCACAAATCCATATTGGAGAAGTATTGTGATCCATGTAGCTAATTGAACAAGTCATCAATTCATGGAAAATGATAATTATTCTTTATCATGATTTTTTAAGCTCACAATAATCAAGGAAAAGGCACATTGAACTATCCTTCTTCTTGACGAAGAGGACTGGAGCACCCCATGATGACACACTAGGGCATATAAACCCTTTCTCCAAATTATACTGTAGTTGATTTATTATCTCCTCGTGATCTACCACCAAAATTCAATATACAGTCCTAGATATTTGAAATTATCTAGGTATCAGATCAATCAAGAATTCAACATCTCTTCTAGGAGGATAGACAGATGATTCCTTGGAAACACATCTGTGAATTCCCTCACTAAAGTAATGTATTGGAGGATTCTTTCTTCCTTTGACATAATAATTTGAGAAAGATATACATGATCATTGGGTAGTAACATCCATGCTTTAGATAATGACGCAAAAGAAGATTCATCCTCCTACTTGCACTTATAGAGAATTAGGGGTTGATCCTCTATATAGAGAGTGATTTTCCTCTCATGAAAATTTATGTTGTCTCTATATCGAGAATGATAATCCATGCTATGAATTGCATCAAATTCCACCAGTGGGAGTATGATAAGGTTCACTAAGAAGTTAAATCCCCAAATTTTGATAGGATAGGAGTTATATTCCTAGAATTCCTCAATTTCCCCATTTTACATTCTCACCGACATCTCTACATCAATGATTTGTAGTGGTGTTTGGATTGCTCTACTAAACATTCAAGATATAAATGAATTCGTAGAACTATAGATGATAATCCTAATTTTACCTTTTTGATTCTGGTTCTAATTTATCCCTCATATACTACGAGATATTCACTTTATACTATTAAAATTATATAGGGAAATTCAATGAAAAACGGGATAACTTATAAATTACACTTTTTCTTGACATATAAATTTATTGGCTTGAATCTAAGTTATCAATGATCAATTTCATAATATATATTCTAGTGGGTTTTTTTATAACTCCATTAATAATGAGTTTTACAATTATTGTGAATTTACTAAAGAATATCCCTTATGAGTGCTAATCCAAGAGTGCAGAATGGCCCGTTGTCGTGCACCATTTCCCATTCGAGTCTAGTTCAAAGCAGTGTTTCTGGGGTTTACCCTTAGATACATTTGTGCGAAATCCACCTCTACTTGTATGTATCGATAAATTGATATTTTTTCATGAAAAACGACTTAATATATACTCATCACAATTTAGGGATGTTATTGTTATACTTAGTATTATCCCTAAGGCTTTCACTAGGGTTTTCTAATATTAATCCCAAAAATAACTAAACCAATCCTTTGATACCAATTATAACAACCCTTGTTTTTATTACCCATTTAAATATAATTTATTATATAAATATTCAATTAGTACAACCGAGATGATTGAGAGATCTAGTCTCTTTGTGGATTAGGAACATTACGTGAAAACTAATGATGTAAAATAAAACATCTTAATTGAAAACATCTTTTATGTGACCATAATCATTCATTCATACATAGAATTGTATAGGATAACCTAGGTAAATACATAAGAAAAGGGTGAGCTATAAAGCCATGTAAGGGAGTAAAAAAGGAATAAAATGATAAATACAATACATGTTAGGAAGTATTCATATCTATGGAGAAAAATATATACATAAAAAATAAGGCATGGTAAAACTTGATTATCATTACATGGAAATGTGGCAATGACATACAACATGATATTAGCATGAGACAAGGATCATTGCACATGTATTAACATTAGTAAATCCTAACTGAACATGAATTAGCATGACTAAACCTGAATTTTACTATTATTAGCATGATTAAACCATCATTTCACATGGAATATCATGATACTAAACATTACCCAGGTCATTGGAGTGCAATCATTGTGTACCATTTATAAACATTTCATTTAATGAAGAAGTGTGACAGATGGATCATATAACATGGAATAATTCAACATTGTAAGTTATTACACGACTATGGAATGCGGATGAATTCATTAATGTATTATTATATATATATATATATATGTTCATAAAGGTGAATATAATTGATATACAAATGGGTATGGCATTCACTATATGATTATTTTGATTTTGAGAATCACGATGCGATTTTAGTAGAATATCATCGTCACATTGAAATTCATTGGGTTGATGATAGAGAAAGGGGTATCTCATACTTTATAAATGAAATAGACAATATGGGGATCATGAAACATAATATATTACCATATGAAATGGAATTTTTATGCATCATTTGGGATAAATTCTTAAATGGAAATAAGAATAGAAAAATAACTTACGGAATTTTGGCTTGGTAACATGTATAAATGAAATACATTAATGATAGGGAAGGAGGTATATAATCATAAAAAATAAGGAGTGAAGTATAGGGTGAGGTTATAAATCCTACCCTAACATTTTTAATTGAATGTAAAAGGCTATTTCAAATAAAGAAACTTGTATGAAAATGATAATGGATAGAATCCCTTACTTGAGTGAGTGACATCAAGAGCTTAAAGAGGGGCATCATGAGAGTTTGGGGCACCTTGGGAGGATTATAGAGATAGGGGGGAAGAGAAGGGACTTTCTATGAAGTTTTTTAGGAATATAAGTGGGGAAATGTGTTGGTTTATATATGAAATGAGATGGGAATTCTTTAATATTACACAAACTTAGGTTTTGGAATACATATAATTCAATATTCACAACCAAAAAAATTCCTATTAGTTTTTCCATGATTTTTTCCAAATTAAAGTGATACAAATTATTTTATAAGACCAATGGACTAATATATTATAATACTAGTCTTTCTTAGGTGGAGGTGAGTCACATTATTAAATTAATTAATTGATAATCATAAAGTATATTATTCATATTGGAGGATTCACTAGGGCTTTATAAAATAAGTTAAAAAAACTAAAATAACATTATTTTAGTATTAAAACATATATTGGTCCAATAATACCCATTATAGTATTTATTGAATCAATTTGGGGTCATTATGATGTTATAATACACATAATTTGTTTATACGGTATTTAATTTTTACCCAAAAAATTGACTATTTCAAAAAATTATGAAAAAATTACCGTTTGATAATTTCTACAAGATAATACCAATAATAATATTTATTTTATCTCAATAATTGTATAAATAATTTAATTATCACTTTTAAAATGAAATACATTATTTGATGAAGATTCATGGGTTTTGACAAAAACAGTTTTTAAATCTTAATTAAAATTATATTTAACTTGATAAAAATTATATACTCATTTATTATTCATAAAATTAATTTGATAATAATATTTTATTAAAATATTAATTATTTAAAAAATTCATTAATTCCTTAAAATTAATTCTTTAAAAATATATTTTCTACTTTATCATATAAAAAATATATCTCTTATCAAACTTACTACCTAAAAATTTACAGATAATGAACTAATATAAAGATAATTTATAAGAATTTTTTTATCATATTATTAATAAATATTATATCTTCATGTAATATATATATTTCTAAAATGTACCATTTTTACCCAAATAAAAAATTTATCAAATTCGTCACTTTTTAAGAAAGACTCTTTAGATAAAGGAATTGATAGGATACGATTTTTATATAAAAAATGGATTACAAAAATATTAACTAATAAATTATTACATAACCCCTTGTAACACTACCGTAAGACCTAAGGGTAAGGTCTGTGATGGTAAAAACTCTTGGGGTGGCTCGGATGACATCACCTTGGTTGTAATCTTTATTAGCTTGAAATTTTCCCAGAATAGATTACATTCAAGATTAACATGTTGAATCTCATAGTCGTCTTGGTCAAGAGAGAATCCTAGTGATGATACATTCTTTCTCAGCTCTTAAAAATGAGACTTGTGTGGCCCATGTCTACCGGATGAGGCTATCCTCTCCTTTTTCTGTGTAGAAAGGATTGTTTTTTAAAACATTAAATTTATAATAGATGTGTGATCACTATTCAATGACTATATTATTAATGGTGAAGATACTTAACGTTCATTTAATCCCAAAAATAAAAAAAGTAAAAAAAAAATTCATGTGTTTTCTATAAGACATTAAAAGAAAGTGAATATTATTCATAAAAGATTGTGTCATTAAACAGAATTGATGGGTTATGTATTGTAGGGATAAAAAATTTACACAAATAATTGAAATAAAAAAATTCAAAGTAAATAAAAGGAATAATTTAAAGATTTATGTTCTAATGTGTCTATTACATGGGTCTCCAAACCATATTAAGAAATCCCCATGGGCTCCAATAATCATAGTTAACAACAAATGAAAAGGTTTTTATGAAACCTAATAAAGTAATCAAATTTATAACAACATTGAAAACATAGAAACCATCAATATAGTATTTTATTAACCATATATAAATTCCAGCAATAATTGAATAAAATATTTTCATAACTGTCATCTTTCAAAACAAATAATAGACATGAAGTGTAATAAGGGTTGGTTGAAGAAAAAAATAATACATTAGAATGAATCTTCATTTACATATCTTCTAGAATGTTGAAAATTGGTATATTTACAAGGAGAAAATCTAAATCGAGTTATCTTAGGATAATATACATCAAATAACTTATATAGGTGTCCAAAATGGCCACATCTATGATAGGTCTGGAGACTTTCTAGACATGATGGATTCTGATGTCATGATTTTCAACTCTAATAGAACCCAAAGATGAAAATTTATGGAATAATGGCCTTTTACTTCCACTACACACAAGATATTACTTTTCTCACTTACACATTTTCTTGCTGGTGAAATTTCAACTACCCTTGGGAATGTAGAATAGATCAATTGCCCCTCAAATTCTATCTAAAATGGATTTTATTCTGACATTATAATTTACCTTCTTTTTAATAGGATTCAAGGCCAAGAAAAGAAATTAATGATTATAGATCTGTTTAAATCAATTCCTTGAAATACTAAACATCCATGGAATCATACAATTCCATGTCAAGATGATATGACACATGCTCAATAAAACATCTAGTATTATTTTATACCATGGAGATACATTGTTGGTGGCCAAAAAATTAAATATACTATATTATCCCTAGTTCATAATGGTTTTACGACTAAATGAATACTTCTTTAAAACCATCCCAATGTTTCTTTATATGAAGTTTAATCTGAATATTGAATTTACACCACTATAAAATTAGTAGATACAACATTAAATAATCATATTTACGTTAGAGAGAGTCTAAAATTTCATGTTGAAGGAGAATCACCACAATATGAATCAATTATTATTCCACATTCTTGGTGTATAGTTTCCAATGAAAATTCTATGTGTTTGAATTAAAAAATTCTTGAATAAATAACCTACATTTAGAAGAAATAATTTGAAACAACATGCTCTATATCTATTTCTAATGGATATATCAACCATGACATGAAATGATCGACTAAATGGCCTTCATGTGGTGAACCACATGCATCTGTCTATTAATATTCCTTATGATGTGGTGGTGGTTTGATCCAAAAATATTGAGAGAAAATAAATAAATAAAAAAATCAACCATCATGATCTCTCAAAATTATAACAAATAAAATAATCAGTCCAAACAAACCAAGAAGAACCTTAAACTAGTATACATATGATTATAATCATAAACTTGTGACTAATGTGTTTCAAAATCATTCTAGAATACCAATTTTCCTTCATTTTAATTTATATTCATTAATCCCATTAAATAATTTTCAAAAAAAATTAGTAATTTCAAACAATAATCCTTTATTCGTCATTAATTTATTAACTCTTCTAATCACCATATTAATTTCTCTTAATTATTCAATATTTGGAAGGATTTTTTTACAAATTATTTAATGTTATCACTGTGAAAAATTATTTTTCACAAACTCTATTTAAATATGAAAACAGATAACAAAATCTTATATTTGTATAAATTTTGTTCCCCTTTTAATACCTATTAAATCTTTTTATTCTTTAAATTGAAATAGAAATAACTCAAATACAATAAGTAAATCACAATAAACTCCATAATTTTTAATAAATCATCATTGATTTAAATTGGGAAAAATACAAACTATAATGTAAAAAAACAAATAATTGAAATAGTAACAATGTAGGGTATGACCATAGTGAATATAAAACCCTACACCAAACATGAAATTATCATGAGAATGTTTTCAATAATGGTATTTATAGCCTTTACATAGTTTCCCATACCACACACATTAATCACATAACCATGGATTCCTTTCCACATTCCAAATTATAACCAATAATTTTTAAAATAAACCCATAAATTATTAAATCAATTAATAAATTATAAAATTATGTGGAATGAATTTAATTCACCCATGAACTATGCTCAGATTTTATACATGAACATTATTAACAACCTTGGTATTGAATGTGTCATCAGAAATAGTTGTGATTAGGAACATACTCATGGACTTCCATGTGAATTATAATTATACTACCTCCTATATACTATAAACCCAAACTTAAAACGTTTATCTGGATCCTAATTCATATATGAACCAAGTATATAATACATTTTTTCATTAATGAGCCTTTTTTACCATAAACATGGCACCCGAAGTGGAATTTTGAAATGATCATTGGGTGTTCTAAAACCCATTTGGATGGAAACAATATTCATGTAATCAAATTATTGTTAATGGTAATAATATTACCCAATAAATTAAATAATAAAATAAAACTATCATTATTATCCCATTTTAATAATTACACAATTGGGATAGTCAAGAAACAACATATATAGTATCAATAAAAATTAAATCTAAATGTTGAATAGGAGAAGAATCACCTCACAAAATTATATGGAGCCGAAAATAAATATAATATTAACTAAAATTAAATAATATTAGGAAAAGATGAGGAGGATGATGTAGTCGATACACAAAAATTAAAAATAAGTAAACAAACCACTTCTATCCACCACATCTATCCACCACCTATAGAATGTGATAACCATCTTCCATCTATCTCAACCCAACTAGAAGTCAATGTCCTAATAAATCAAGTTTTGTTAAATTTGGTATTAGTACACCTATAAAATTATAGGCATGATAAAAAAATTTCTAAGGTGGTATCCTCTATACCTTCCTTGGATAACATCAAAAAATAATAACATTTCATGTTGGTTTGAGACAAATTTATAAAAATAATTTCATTCATTTTTTTGGAAAACCAAAATGCATTACATTACAAAACATTTTGGAACAGAAAAGATTAATTTTAAAGTATATAATAATTCAAATTAACAGTGATATTATTTGGAAATAATAAACATTGTATGAAAATTTTGAGATAAGATTATTTATTATTGTTTGTAAAAAGAGATATATAAGGCATAAAAACATAGATCATTAAAAAAATAATATAAACTCAAAACATATTTTAACCTAAGTCCTCTAGGGATGAATATGAGATATATAATAAATAAAAATATTGATATAAATATATTTAAATTTCAATAAACTTCCCTAAAAACATGTATTTACCATCATGGTATAAATTATCAAAAACAAATTATGATGAGATAACTCAAAAATTAGGGACACTGTCAATGTTTGATCACACGCTAGTGTAGAAATTGGTCTTAATACTCTCCCTAAGTTTACCATTTCATCACATAACAATTAAATTATGATGATATCAAAACTCATCACATTCTATTTGATGAGATATAATAAAAAATAAATCATAATATCACCTCTAAATACCCTTTTTAAAAATAATCCCATTAAACATGAAAAAGGAAACAAAAACATAAACCCCCAAATTGGGAAACCATCACAACTCAATAATTTAAATATATTTTTTTGTAAAAAATATGGCACATGTTACATAGGAATTTTCATCTTATTAAAATTTTGATAGTTTTTGATTGGGGAATATAGTCTCAATTTAAGAATTTAGGATCCAAAACATTCATAGAAACCAAATAAAAAAACCACATCAAATATTTCTACAACGATAGAGTTTATATAAAGATTAATATATATATAATCAAAGAACCCCATCATGATAAGGAGAAACCCATTTAGAAAAAAATTAAAATCCAGAAGTACAATATTAGATTAGGATTGCATCTTTGAAGTTCTAACCAAGATTCTTGTCATGTATCTGGGTTGAATGGGATTTAGAGAATAGATTTCAACATATTTTATTAGTATAAACACTATATAAAACCAATTAAATTTAAATATAACAAATCATTTTGTAATAAAACTGGTGAATAAACTAATTTAAATTTAATTAAAATAGACATATTTTTTTAAACAACATAAGAAATTATAGTATTATGATTAATGGTGTCAACATGATGGAAACTACCTCAAATATTACAACCATTAAAAACATGTATGTTAATCCTCCCCTATAAGTTCAAAAATGCTATAATGGATCAATAGGAATCCAAAATAAAAAAGCTGCCTAAAAATATGGGTAAAATGAATCCCTAGGTAACCATGTATGTATTAGGTAATGAAAACAAGATGTATTAAAAAATTAAGAATAAGCTAGGGAAATGATATTTCTTTGAAAAATCAGTTACATACATGATAAAAAGAAATGAAATGTATAATGGAATGGAGGAAGGCTAAGAAGTGGCACAATATAAGTCATGTATATTTAATACTCCGAGGGAGGAGAATATTAGGAGTTTAAATTAATTTAATGGAATACATATTAAATTTTATTTTTAGTAACGTAGTGTCATTAGAGAGATTTGGAAACAATTTTTCAACCATACGAGCCTTATTGTGTAAACATTGGTGTAATGTATGTTTTTTCCATATGGAATGGTTTCCTTGTTGGGAAACCATGTGCCAAAACTAAAAACCATCTATGTTAAAAATATAGATACTCATAAATAGTTATTTTACTATTTCATCTAACCATAAACATTCATATTAATAGGAAACTACATTAATTTTTATGATGAAATCAATGAATGTGACCTAGAACTTGAAGGAAAATGAAAAAAATGAATTAAAAAATTATTAATGAAATTAAATCTCATGGTGTGTCATTTTAATATAATAATACAATCGTCGTTATAAATTCCTTTACCTTATTTAAAAACAATTCAATTCAAATTATTCATGTTTACTTATTTTCTTCTTATTTCAATACATCTCCATCACAAATTTAATTAGTTCAAATTTTTATGAATTTTTTCAAAGAATATTTAATTAAATTTAATATATATATAAGATATTATTCCAAAAAACTTATTTTATAAATTTTACAAGAAGTTCCTCTATATAATAAATTCAAAATACCCCATTAATTTCACCAAATACATTATTTTTACATTTCATTACCAAAAATATTAATTTAAGCATAAGAACCATATTTTATAGATTAAATATAATAATTCAATTAACAAACACATTTTTAGATTTTAATAATATATCCCACTTCTTTCAATGATAAATGATATAATATAATATTATTAGTTTCATAATAAATTATTTTTTATAGACATAGTTTCTTCTTTTCATGTAACGAATCACAAAAAATGACTCAAAATCCAATTCTATTTTTAGGACTATAATTCCCAATATATATTTTTTAATTTAAAAATGATAAACACCCACATATTTACTTCATAAGAAATTAATTCATGTAATCTAATTTATTAAACTATAAACACTTTTAAAAAGACTCCCAAGATAATTTATCATTTATTAAATAACATATATAAGTTCAACTAAAACATCATATTTCCCTACCGAACAACAATAAAAACCATCTTAAGGAAAATCTAGATGAGTTTAAGAATTATGTATTAGCATGAATTTTTATAAAAATATTGATATCCATTAAAAGTTATTAATTAAAAAAATTAGTTCATATTTATATCTACAAACATCTAAAACAGTTAAAAACTCATTTACACTAGATACGAGAAATGAATGAATATCAATGAATATAAATTATTACATTTCCCTAAATTTGTATACATAGAGGTGAAAAAATATTAATATGAACCAACCCAACAAATTAATAATCATTAATTTCAATTTTTTAAAACAAAATTATAATTTAATCATTTAATCATATATTAATAATAAAATATTAATAAATTAAAAAAAACAAAAATAGAGTTACTCAACCTGGAAAAAAATACACAATATGAAAAACATCATTTTCATGTCCCAAAAAACAATAATTTTAGAAAACCAATAAAAATTTAAAATGGAAATTTTCACCCCCTAAAATTTATTTCATATGCTAATTTCATCATAGAGATAAAATATTTTAACCTAGTAATTCATTAATTAATATGTTTATTAACATTAAATGGCACATTATCAATTTATTCTATTTATTTACATGGAAGGGTTATTGATTTTATTTTAACCATATTCATTAATATTATCATTAAATATACTATTAGTTGTTATTTTTCATCAACAAGGGAAACTAATTAATTACATATAACTTATTAACCAATGGTGTAGACACACAATATCATATAGACACAAAATAAAATGTTTAGTTTCATATATAATTCAATATAAAATATCATAGTAAATAACATAATTAGTTCACTCATATTGAGATAACCAGTTTCAAATTTAATAAAAACTAACAATTAGTAAATTCTAAAATAAAATTTTCTAAAATGAACTTGTTTAGTTAATTATATTCTTTGAGAAGGTCAAGACAACATTTTTCATTAAATTTCAATAATATATAAAATAATTGGAAATCTAATTCAAATTAAATTATTGAATTCAATGAATTTATCCAAAACTAATGAAAACAAGGATAATTAAATCATAGTACAAAAAAATTTTACACCGGTATTCAAAACATATCATAATTGATTAAATCACCATCACAATACCAAGGAAAAAAATAATTCATAAATCTTATATTCATGAAAGATAATTAAATGGAAAATTAATTAGATATGTCAAGAGATGACCAATAAAATAAAGTATATAGTAATTAATTTTGGAATTATAATGGTTTTCTTGAATCCGTGAAATACTAACCATGTAATTACTCTTCATGCCACAGTAAAAATGCCTAGATAAACAGATTAGGTATGAAGTTCTTAGTCATCTATCACCCAATGTCCATTATCCACTAACATTAATATATAGAAAATAAGAGTGTTTGGACATTGGAAACTGACCCTCCACCTTATCCAATTAGTATCAGGAAACTACATACAAGGTATACGTAAATTTCCTATACCGGTTTCAATGAAACAATATATATTTATCATCAATATATTCATCTACTTCACTAAAATGGTATATTTCAAACAATGGAACACGATTTTTCACTATTTGAACCACCTCTGGAACAAACATGGATATATTGAAAGATCATAACTTCTCCCCCCTCGGATGAAAACATTTTTTATCATATTTCAGGTTAAAATATGGTATAATTTCACCCACAAGAAGAAAAAAATATAAGAAATCATAGAAAGGAAAAATAGAAAACCATTGGTAGATTACAAAAAGGACATCCCCAAAAAATAAAAAATTAACATAGTGTTACATAACTACCTATGAATCTAAAATAATTATGACGGAAGACAATAGAGGACAAAACTAACTTGATATAACTAGTTGTATAAACAAAATATTTTATCACCATCTCCTCACACACTCTAGTAACCAACAAGATACTAATAATCATTCGCTTTCAGGGAAAATAGTACAAGATGGAACCTGAGAGCTATCACCAGAAAATACCTACATAAGTTATAAATTCTACTTATCGACCAACTTCTATATATATGTTTTGATATGTATCTACTATGATAATACCATGATTTAATTTCAAATATTATATTTATGAAACCAATCGTACTATTTTGAAAAAATGGTGTTGAAAAATTGGTTTTCATATTATTCTTCAAGGAATGGGAGAAAAGAATGTCTAAAACATGAACATCCTAAAATACCCCCTTTATAAAACCAATTCGTGATATTAGTTCTACTAAATAAAATAGAAAATTTTAATGAAACCCAAAAAATTTCCTTTAAAGATTAAATTATTGAAATTAAACCCCTAGATAGATTAAGACATTTAAAAATAATTCTAATAATAATGTACCATTGAAAAAAATTTACATTGTTCCTTTAAAATACTAAACAGACACCCAAATCCATGTAATCAAGGAATTTGTTGTACATAATCAACATGTAACATTCTAAATAATTGGATGGAATAATCACTAACAAAAAAAGAGGATAAACCAAAATAAGGATCAAAACCCCATGAATTTACACCATATAATAAACAATATTACATCCAATATATAAATTATACTGGAATGGTGGACATATATAGCATGATGTGGAACCACTATGACTAATAGGGTCACGCAAGACACACAATCGTGGATATAACTTTTAGTACAGAAAAAATCACACATTTATCCAATAAATCTTTTTATGTAGTGTCCTTGCTGATTGACCCAAAATCCATGTGTTATGTAAATTTATGGGGGCATAGGCAGCTCATAACATTAACTAGTTAAGAAATTACCCAATAATAACCTATTATAAACCTAGGTCTCCTCATGTAATATAAATAATAGAGGTTGGTTATGAACAATAAATTTATATCCAGAAAATAAAAATCTTATTATGCTAACATCACATTAATTTCTTAACCACCTCCCACACAACAATCAAAGTGAGTCCCAAAACACAAGAACAATAAGGGTTACCTAACCAAGTATCTATCACATGAATAATCTCCACATCATCAAAATAGAAGTGTTATCAACAAGGGATGATCAACAATCAACAAATCAAAAGGTTTCAACTAGGTCTTAAATTTTAAAAATTTATCATATACCTTTGATAATCCATTCTTTTCAACTGCATGGAATACAAACACAATTCCATAATAATAATTAACCATTAACAATTAAAACCACATAACTCAAAGGAAATTATAGTTCACTTTATAACACAAAACCTCCCCTTTAAGATATTGTAACCCTCATTCCACAAAAAAAAGGAAACCCACTTTGGAAACCTTTTATTTCATAAAACACAAATAAAATGTGTGTTTATTTAATAAAATAAAACTTGAAATTTTACAAAAAATGTGGAATTCATAAAATTCCATTCTGCATCAAAATGACATTTCAAGCATTAATTTTCATCCATTTTCAAAAATAAAAATTTAACGATATCTTTAGAAAACAACCCAATATGGTTTACACTATGATAATATAGGAAAAACATGAATTTCAAAAACAAATTACACAATTAAAATCTGGAATACTATTAAATTTAATGGAAACACTTACCTCAAGTTAAAGAACCATGCCACCTTCGATGTATTCCTCCTGAAATGGACTCATACTAAGTATCACAATCATTAATGCGCAAAATATCAAAATAATATAAACCCAAAAAAATAAAACCAGTGATGAATGGACCTTAGTATTATAGTAATCTGAGAAAACAATATATAATGTAAGAGTAACAGAGAATAATCACTCATACCACATGATGTGGATGAAGAACCACCATGAAACCACCTAAAATACATTAAGAAGAAGGTTGGATAGGGAAGAAACATCATAAGAGGTATTTGGGAAAACTAGTTAGAAAATAAGAAGCATGGGATGAATGAATAAAATAAAAAAAAGACCAAAATACCAAAATCTAGTCATGAAACATGATTACCCCCACATTGTTTTCAAAACTGTGCAGTAACCATGAAGATCACTTCTGTTGTGAGGTGTACTATCAACACACCAGGGCCATACAATTATTTTACTATGATATTTAACCATACTCTTAGAATAAACCAATTTAACATGGAACTTAGTTTCATTATTGGATCCTATATAGTTTAAAAACTATGTACAACTGGAAAATCCTAACAAACTACAAAATTTTACCTGAAAGATGAACAAAACAAAACAGAAAAAACAACAAGAATACTACCAAAAAAAATACACATCGAGGTGTTATAAAATGATGAATACACCAAATTAATACCCTATAAAGTATCTATAATATTTTCAAATGATTTATTCCAGGAAAACCACCATAGGATATTGTCACCCTAGCCTTTTACACATATTATTACACAATTTTAAGCATAATTAAACATAAAATTAGAAGAAAAGGATCATAAATTCTAATGTATTTTGAAGTTTAGGTATATAATTAAACTCCATGAAACCAAAATATAATAATATTTTATTAATTCCCTATAATTTTATCTTAACATCCATTAATATCATACATATACTGAGGACAAATGGGAGAATACATATACAAAAGGGATTATATAAATATCCTGGTAAGGAAATATGCATAGGAATAAAAAATAAAGCAAGGGTTTGATGTAATAACATGATGGAATAAATGAAATGGAACTTGAATAAAAATAGGTAATAATAAAATTTATAATCGGGGAACAAATTGTAATGTAATCAAAAGAATTTTGAAAAAAAATATATCAAGATAGAAACATTATTCAAGGATAATTCCAAGACTACATAATATGGTAAAAAATGTCCCGTAAAGGAAATAGGTTCACTCCCTTTCCAAAAAGATATCTCTTGGAACTAAGAATTAAAAAATTACATTGATCATTATCTGGGTGTATCCATTATATATTTTTCAAAACTAAGTGTTCCATATGAAGAATAAACATTAGGGTTACCAAGGGAAAGAAATGTGTGTCATAATAATGTCATAAGGTATAAAAAATGACCCAATCATAAACGATTCCATGAAATAATGGATTAAAAACATACATGAACAATCATAAAGGGAAATAGGAAATTATAATGATACTTTATGTCCATTTTATGTGGAGACATGAAAAATGAGTGTTTATGAAACTTTAGAAATGAAACATTTTAGTGCAGTTTTAGGAAAATATTAATGTGAGTTTAAAACGGAGAATGTTTTTTTATTCATAAAACTGGAAAGGAAACATGAATGTTTTTTAGGATAAAATGTTATGTTTAAAAACAATAATTTTCTCTTAAAATATATTATAGATTTCACACATAAGCAGGTAAAAAATCAGATGTTCCCTTAAATCAAGCTTACTTATTTGGATGAATTGAAAAAGGGAACCTTTCTGAAAGAAATATTACCCTATCAGAGAAGGATGATGAGATAGGGATACATGATTTTGGAAAATATAAATATATTGATTAAGAATTATATAAAAGTAAAGAATCATTACATTGGGGTAAAGGGGGATAAAGAGTAACTAGAGGAAAAAATTGATATTCATGTAGAGTCCCTCACCTTATGTCCAAAATGGTTCCCCACCTCATCTTAATATAATTTATGATAAAAATAATTCCATTAATTAATAAATAGATTACCCTTTATACATTTATTTTATATTATTATAATTTTATTAAGTTAATTTATATTTTTTGTGGGTTACAAAGTTCAATTTTATTGATTGGGAGTGCTTGTTTTTATAGT
The DNA here is from genome assembly GCA_963277665.1 of Viscum album. Taxonomy (NCBI): domain Eukaryota; kingdom Viridiplantae; phylum Streptophyta; class Magnoliopsida; order Santalales; family Viscaceae; genus Viscum; species Viscum album. Next base: position 45,343,314 of record OY728143.1, on the reverse strand, counting down.
TATCAAGAACAGTTCTACTGTATAAGAGTAAGTAAGTTCATATAAAATGGAAATAAAAATAAATAATTTATGTCACAAGTTAGTAATTAACATCCATAAGGATAAATGGTTATATAATTCATTTGTTTATTTTGCATGAGGATGAATCATTAGATAAGATGTTAGTGATAATAATTTCGATTATTTTGGGCTGTTTTTGCTCACAAAAAACTTGTTTCGTTTTATTATTAACAATCATGTGTATATAATGATTCCAAAACATTAAAAATGATGTAATATATTTATTATAATTTTTAAACCATTAAAATGGTTTTATGGCTAGCTTTGAAGGATTTAATGGAATTTTAAAATTTTTTAACCTGAAAGGCTATATATTTACACCACGTGAATGATGTCTTAATTTTTTAAATAAAATTGAGAATATACAGGTTTAGTAAGGGATTTTTTCATTAGAATAATTAATTATATTATATTTCGGGAAATGTATTTATCCTAGAATTTGGATGAGGTAACATGTGGAGAGAATAAGAAAAGAACATGAAAAGAAATTGAAAGAAAAGGAAATAAGAATTTACCTTTTGAATTTAACAAAAATGAAATCTTATTTAGGGAAATGGTTTTTGTTATTTGATTAGATAAATATATCATGAACACGTGGGATGGTATTATGAAGATTTTTATTACTAATTTTTACAAGGCTAAATGCATTCATTGTTTTAGTAGAAGTGGTGGCGAGGGTGGTATTTATAGTGGAGAAGTGGGGTGTTCTCTCATTAGTTATTAAATTATTACTAACATTCAAAAATACCAATACGTAATTAATAAATCGTAAATTTTTTTATTACATACACAATGATATAATTATATCACATTTTTATTTATAGGATGCCTATATTTTTTCTATACATTCATGGGTGAGGTTACTAATCTAGTGGTTATATTACTATTCATAAGGGTCATATTACTATTTCTAAGGTCAAGTTACTATTTAATCGATATAGGTTCCTTAACATCTACAAATACCACTTATTTAATTTATTAATAATTTATAATGTTTTTATTGTGTAAAGAATTTGATTTTAGGCGATGAAAAAATTATAAGATGTGAATTTCCATTGAAAAAGATTTGGGTCATTACATTTTTTAACCCTTATGAAATTTCACCCTCGAAATTTTATTTTACAAACTATGGGGAAACTAGGTGAGCGTACTTGTCCTTCATCTCTTCCCATATTTCCCATTTCACCTCATCATACATATGGTTCCACCATGGTATGTGGATGAGGTGATTTCTCTTTTTTTAATAGATCTTTATCTTTATAGTCCATGATCTTCACTCAATGCTCCTCGTAATAGAGATCATTTCAAAATTTCAACACCATTGAATTTATAACATGTGAAGGATCTGGTATGTACATCCTCAATTGAGATGTGTGGAATACTTCATGCACTTGAGACATGGTAGGTGGAAGTGTTGGTCGATAGGCCTTGATTTCGACATGATCAATGATCTCGAAGTGGCCAATGTACTTATGAATTTTCATTTTTTTCTTACATAATATTATTATCCTATTACATAAAGATATGCAAAAGAATACCATTTCTCCTCCCATTAAATCATGGTATCATCAATGATTATCTACATACCTATTTTGTTGAATTTGTACTACCTTGATGTGACGGTGAGTGGTTTTAACATTTTACACCATTAATTAAATAATTTCTTGTCCTATCAGCTTATGTTCATTAAATTCATCCATTAAGACTATTGTTCTGAATCTTTTTTCTAGGAGGGATTCATATGAATCCATTTGGTTTTTTGCCTGAAAACTATTTTTGTAAGAGAACTCGACTAGGGGAAGATATTTTTACTATTCTCATTTAAACTCCATAGAACATGCTCTCAACTATTCTCCATGATTTTAAATACTCTAATTAGATAGGCCATCACTTTGGGGATTATAGTTCGTACTAAAGTTCAGTTCAGTGCTTATAGAATATTGGAGACTTTTCTAAAACATGGGGGGTGAATCAGAGATCTCTATTGGATACAATCGCTAGTGATACACTATGAATATTTATTATATCATTGATGTATATCCATACAAGTGTATCTAGTGATAATTACTCTCATATTGTGACAATGTGAGAGAAGTTTTTAAGACAACCCACAACAACCCATATCACAATATTTCTTTTGGATGTCCATTGAATTCTTTTGAAAAAGTTCATGGTAATGTTCTCCCACTTCCATATTGGTGTGTGAAGTGGTTTCATCATCCCCATATACTTTTTACTTTCAACATTTTCATTCTAGCATAATTGGAATATTTATGTATATTTAGAAATTTCATTTTTCATATTATCACTTCAAAATTAGTTCTCTTATTTATCTATATACATCTTTAAACTTTCAAGGTTGATATAGATGGTTGAGATACATGCATCATTTAGAAGACAATTTTTTATCTCTGTATCATATGGTTCCCATGGCCATGATCCAAATATCACAAATATTTCATATTCCATTTTGATCCACTACTATAAAACATTCCCTTAACAATGATTGAAATGGATTTTATCAGTGCTATAAAAGCGCTGACAATGTGAGCGACATAAAAATCCTACGAATTTTATCCGCACTAATAAAGGGTACATTTGTTTGCACTTTTTAATGTGCCAGTAAAAGAATTAGTTTTCAGTGTTGTAGAATTTCTGATAATGTATACTAATATCATTGCTTTTATAAGTGCTGATAAAAGGCCATACTATAGTATACTGTAAAAGCACACAGGAACAACACTATCGTATACTATTAAAACACACCAAAAAACCAGAAGCACAAAAAAAACACCAAATATATCAAAAAAACAAGACCCAATACAGAATTTAAATGAAATTAATTTAAAAAATACATAAAACATTATATTGTAGATATTTCAAAAAAAAATTATACAATTACTTAAATAAAAATTATTACACACATTTGAAAAATACAGTTATTCTATGTTAGCATGAATTCCATTTACCTTCTTTGTCGAACTAACAACACTACATGTGCAGCTTCAAATAAACCACATCAACTTAAACAATAGAATATGTCTTTATAAAAAAATTATTATGTGACTAATTCTAAGAAAAAATTAATTAAACATAAATATGAAAAAATACATTAATTATATGGAAAATAATTTTACTATGAAAACATTATGATTACCACTGTCATTGAGCAGATGCGGCATCATTTCTATTTCTATAAAAGAACTAGAGGTAATTTCAAATAAAGTGAAAAATGAACCACTACATGGGTGAAAATATATTCAAAAAGAAGAAACTTGAAGGTTGGATAGAGCACCCTAACTCAAACAAAATAATCTACATATGTATGAAAACAATTATTATGTGAGAAGTGCTAATGAGAAATGAATTAAACACTAATAAGAAACAATAAATTTATTATATGGGAAATGATTTTACTTTGTAAAAATCAATATTACATATGTAATTTATCAGAGAAACTATTATTTCTCATCTTGAAAAGAAATTGGAGTTAACTTGAATGAATGTGATAAATGCTTCATTTCATTTGTGAAATTATTTTAAGGGAGATGGAGCATGAAAGTTGGACAGACCACCCCAAATAGGACAAAAGAATCGATATGTATAAATAATAATTTATTATATGAGAAATGCTAAAAATTAATGAATTAAACATTAATATAATACAAAAAATTAATTCTATAGACAATGATTTTATTTTGAAAATATAAAGATTACCTCTGTGATTGTGCAGAGGTAGCGTTATTGCTCTTCTGGTAAAGGAAGTGGATGATACCTTAATGAAAAGTGATAAATGAACCACTACATGGGTGAAAATACTTTAAGGGAGAATTCGAATCCAAATTGGAAAGATCCCTCCAACTCAAAAAAAAAGAATAATCCACCTGTATATGAAAACAATTATAATTTGAGAAATACTAAAAATAAATGAATTGAACATAAATATGAGGCAATTCATTAATTCTCTCGATGATGTTTTTACAATGAAAAATTCAAGATTCCCTAACAAACCACAATAAATTTACCCAGTTACCCAAGATTATATTTTATTTGTGCTAAACCATTTTTCACATTCACATTTCTCTAACACGTCACATTTACATACACATTTCAAGAAAACAAAAGTACACATATTGCACCACTACTTGCACACAGAACCCCCATTAGAAAACATATGCAGACAAAATCATTTCAAAAACATGAATTACACCAATTATATAAGTTAATAATTAATTTAGAAAGTTTTCTAAAATAATCTCTAGTGGAACTACAAGGCTTTACATAAAAACACACCCATGTTCACATGAAAATGATACTATTAAAATACATCACACTACATAACCACATAGAACATAATTTGAATCAAATTTATAATTTATTAAATCTATTAAAGAATTTATATAAAACATCCTATTAAAAACCAAGAGTTTACACTAATTCATAACCAATTATACTGGAATTCCTTTTATAAAAAAATTTTACACTACACGAAATCATTTTGAAAAAATTAAACCATCCTTTAGACAAATTTACAATTAAAATTAAAAAAAGTACAACTTTTTCAACATAGAAAGGTATTTAAATTTATTTTATGAACATAATTCTAAACCTATCTACATTTATTCTCCTCTGAAAACATGATTTTCGCATTTTAAACAACCCATGAACCCTTTACTCGGAACACTATACTAAAACAAACTCACACACCACAAATCCATTTTCCATTACATTACTCTATCCCAACACAATGCACAACAAAACCATAAAAAACACAGATTTCATCACACACAATTTAATAAACCATTTACACATTCCAATTTCCATTTCTAGAACAAATTCTTTATTGTTTAAAAACTTTCCATCTCATACTAAAAAGAGAACCAAAAGGCAAACATCTCCAAATGATCCATTTTCCTTCAAAATTCAATTTTCAACACATGGACACCTTAAACACCCATGAAAACACACATCACATTACTCAAACATTTAATTGAAAACTTAAAATATTTTCCACAATAATAACTATATAGATACATACAAATTTCTCTTTAAAAAATTTACTTTCAACCAAAATTCATCTCAATGAATTTCCAAATCATTGTTTCATGACTAAAAAAACTATTTAGATGGAGAAAATTAACCATGTGAAAAAATTAAATCATTTAAAATTTTAGGGCCTGGAACCAAATACCTCGGGAGGATATATTTATTGAAAGTGATGTGAAACTGCACCTGAATTGCCACCACAATAAAAATCAAGATGTCGAATGAAATTTTCTGAAAACTAGAGAACCATCAATAGTCGACTGGCTTGATTCGAGCTTCAATTCATTGAGGAGGAGCACCAACAATGAGTGGATTCCAAATAAATGACTTGATATTGCGACAAGTTCACAAATGGTTAGGGTTTGTAAAATAGATCGGAGCACTATTATCTGCACATAGAAATAAGAACTGAAAAATAAAAGTTTTATCAACACTAATAATTTAAGCTCTGGGAGAAAAATATTTATTAGTGTTAAAAAAGAGGTGATAAAACCAATATTTATTAGTGCTAAAACTAGAGCACTGATAAGTCTTCATTTTATCAGCGCTTTATTTATCTATGATAAATCCTCATCATTATCTGCAAGTAAAATGTGCTGATGAAAATTATTTTATCAGTGATTATTACCGAAGCACTTTAAAAGAATTTATAATTATAAATATAAATAAAAAATAGTAAAATTTTATAAATACTTAATAAATATATATAAATATCAATAATGTAACCATATTAATTTATATATGTTTATTACAATTTTATAACAATTTATTTCTAAATATATAAATATTTTTTGAAAATATTACCTATATCATTATATATATTTTTATAATTATACATAGATATCTAATAAATATATATAAATATGTATAAACATTTATAGAGTAACTGTATTCATTATTTATGTAAATTTATTATATATATAATAATTATGTAAATATAAATATTTATTTATTTTAATTATATAAATACTAAAAAAATAATTATTTAATTATAACTATAAATATATAATTGAATAAATATAGTCACTATATATATATAAATATATTTATTAATAATCATTTTTTTACTATTTTTTAACATTAATAGTGAATATATCATTTTTGTGCTTACATATATGTTAAATTTGACTGAAATTGAATAAATTAAGAATAAGTACACTTAAAAAATATTAAACACTGTATAAATTTGGATTTTCTGCATTGTATATAAAATTAATTAATTACGTATATGTGAAATCAATATAACAGACATTTGGTCTATGTTAAATTGAAAAATCAAAAGATATTCAATCATATTTCATGTACTATGAAATTATAGTCCATATTTATAAATAATATTAATTTTTAATTATCAAACATTATTCAACAAAAATATGAGTAATTAATGTAACATGCATAAATATTTTGTAATATTTAAATCATATTTATATACATGCATATATATATAATATACAATTTAATAAAGTTAATTATCATAATTATAAAATTTATTAAATGTTTAATAATTAAAAATGTATAATCAATCTATTTATTTTTATCAATAATTATTTAATTTAAAAAATATGTAATATTTTTTTTAATAAACACATTTTTTTTAATTATTTCATTTTTTATATAAATATTAATCAGCACTAAAAATAATGCACTGATAAAGGATACCATTTATCGTCGACGTAATTAAAATGTTGATAAAAGATGCCTTATATTAGTGCTAAAAATAAAGCGATGATAAATGATACCATTTATCTACACTAAAAATAAAGAGATGATAATGATTTAATTTATCTGTGCTAAAAATAAAGCACAGATAAATGTTTTCATTTATCAGCATAAAAAAGACGTAGTGATAAAAGGATAAACATATCATTGCTTTATTTAGTGATGATAAGAATTGCATTTATCAGCATTTTGTTTGAGTACTTATTTGTATAGCCATTGTTAGATAAGTGTTTTTTTAGTGGTGATCTTTGAGGATTTCCATTTTCTCGTGGCTTCAACACTCTTCTAAATTTCCACAAATTGAATTTGAGCATCCATTATTTTACCAAAATGTAAATCATGAGAAATCATTTGAGAAATTAGTGATGATTTAACTTCTTTAATGATTCCCATGTCTATACTTTGTAGATATAAGAATACTAGATCTTTTTTAATTCTCATCAACGATATAGATACAATATCCATTCTCCTTATAGAATTTTCTACCTTATTTTCCATACCATGATAATAGTGGATTGAGTAGTTATAATCCTTGAAGTGCTCTCACAATCTTCACTAGTGCATATTAATCTCCCTCTTCTTGGATATATATTTTATACACCTGTGATAAATATATATTTCACACTTCTCCCCACAGGGATAATAATTTCAGATATTCAATGCAATGATCATAGTTTCCAACTCCAAATCATGTGTTGGATTTGGATTCATATGAATTTTCATCTTTCTTGAGGATTAGTGTAACACCCAGAGATTTTATGAAAAATATTCTTTTTAATTTCATTAATGTCTTGTGTTGTACTCTACACCAAAAATAGCTTGCACAACACGCATCCTTGACTTGGCTTGCGTTACACGCAATCACGACCTTCCACGATAACGTGTGTTGTAGGCAATACTGAGTTTCGCTAAACAACGATATGTTATATGAACTACCCATTATGAATAGTATCAACTAAATTTTGAATTTTATAACATTATTATTCATCATACACATTTTCTAGAACATGGTATGAGGACAAAATCAATTTTTCGAGTAAAATAAGTATTTTTCAAAAAAATGTAGTTTTGAAGCCTTTGATGGTGCACCCACTTTAATTCTTGTTTTTAAAATGTCTATAAGTTTAATTTTACATAATAAAATTTTTCTTTAGAATCAGGATATAAATATTTACTTTGGATAAATTTTTCATACTATTCTGATAACTTTCATATTTTAATGAATAGTAAAAACACGCTATATTTTAATTAAAAACAACTTTTTTCATTGCAATAATTTATATGGTTAGATTATCTTTTTAATTGGGTTTAAAGTGTAATTAGAATATATTTTTACCATTTAATACAATGTTGGTCATTGTAATTAATTTCACTTTGAAATTGGATGTAAACAAGTATCAATCTTTTGATAGTTATTGTTTTTTTAAAAAACGCGCTATTTCTTTTGATTACAGAAATTAATTTTAAAATTAATTAACGACACTTCTATGATTTTAATTTGTCAAAGTAGACATAAATTTTGGATTTGGAATATCAAATAATTCATAGGCTTAATTTTTGGTATTTTTCGGAAAAACTGCAATTTTCGATGAATAGTGTAACCAATTAGTGGTAGTTAAAAAACTGATTTTTTCATTTAAATGAAATTTTACCACTTATGTGAATTGAATTTCGAAAATCCGAGAGACACAGTTAATATGGAAGACTAAAATGTGGTTCAATGAGATGAAAATAATTTTTGGTGAATAGTAACTTTTTACCTTTTTTTTACCACTGTTAAAAGTAAATAGGATAATTAAGGGTAAAAATGATATTATTATTACCCTAACACATGTACTAATTCTATTGGATAAGTTTAATTCAACAAAAAACAACCTTAGGAATAAAATGTGACCATTTAGGCCCACTTGGATTAGATTAGGACATTTATTATTAATTTATTTAAAGAAGGGTTAAAATAGTTAAAATCAATTATTAATAAGTAAATTATTTTTAATAAAAGGTTATACATAAGATAAATTATAATATAAATATTCATTAGAAAGATAAAAATATTTCCTACATAATGGTATTTTATTTATAATTTTTAGACATTAAATAATTTAATTTATTTTTGACACAATGATGATGATGTAATTATCTTATTAATAAAATATTGACATAATGGATGTTATAAATATCCAAATACATAAAATTTGAGACTTTTTATCAATTAAACTAATTTTATAGGTTAATATGGTATGTTAGTGTTGATTTAGTTAACTTTCTTTGAACTAATAATTCTGTAATGATTTTCACAAAAATCAATAACCAAATAATGTCAAAATTGACATCAAATAGTTGTTAAAACAAATATTCTATTATTAATTGTAATTTTATTCCAAACAATATACGGTTCAGCCAAATGACTTATATAAGGTAATATATATTAATAATTAACAACTTGGGGTTCTTTTGGCTTGTTATAGTATGTCTATTAACCTTATAGTGTAGGAAAATAAGAAGACACGGTAAAAGAAAAATTATTTAACTTAAAGATAAATCTAAATGATAATGTTAAAATTGAATTCTAAATTTGTCTAAATTCTATGTTATGGGAGGATTTCGACCCATCCCCACCTTAGCTTCTAAATAACTCAATTTGGAGATATTAAAAACCGAATATGACTTTATAATAAAATGATAGTTTTAGTTTTTCCTAAGCTGACCCTCTCCTCCCTTATAAAAGGGGAACCTCCTCCCTCTCTTCCTCACACCATTTTGCGCCTTGAAGACCGTCCAACCCCTACCAAATTCTCTTCTAAAATTCCCTAGAAACATCCTAGAGGTCTTGGTTTTCTTCAAAGACCAGTTTTAGTGCCCTAAACGGAGGTCTCAAAGAGGCGCTTCAAAGAAGAGGTAATGTCTGTTACCGATTCTTTCAACTTTATTTATTCTTCCACTTCTTCTTCTTAAGTTGTTTCATTATGAAGTAATAACATCAGTATCACTCATATAATGATATTATATTATAATTATGAAACAAACCTATTTCATCATCTATCTATCCTACGGAAAATGAAATCACCGCGCGTGCGTACGTACGTAATACCGTCTCCACGCCGTGGTGTAATCTGTTTTTCCAACACCACCTTAAATGGATGGGTATAATGGTGTAAATAATAACTATACATAGTTATTATAACATCATAATGATTCTGATATATTGTATCATCCACTCCAATTCAATTCAATAATAATGGGAACAATATCATCGCTCGTGCGTACGTATGGACTACCGTCTCCACGATGCGATGAGAATCATTATCAATGATTAATCATTCATGAATGATTATAAAGTATATATAATAAGTAATAATGAAATATATGAAATAATAATGATACTATATTTATGTGTATATATATTTATGTCATCTACTTAATTTCATTCAATTCAATAAGGAAACGAAAATAGCATTCATGCGTACGTACGGCCTACCGTCTCCATGAACGGTGTATTTCATTCCATTTAATCGATATATCATTTATATATATACGTATATACTGAATATATATTATATATAAATCATGTTTTAAATTATGTAATTAATTAAATCAGGATATAAGTAATAATATCAAGAACAACAAGTCCAAACACGTACGATAAATAAAACGATTTAACCCAAAACGTTGCATTAACATGGAACTTACGAAAGAACGAGTAATATAAAGTCATAAGTGAAGCATATATGATATCATAACAATGAATATTATTATGTAATAAGTCAATGAAATTATTTAAATCATTATACATGAGGTTCAGAAACGTACGAAGCATATCGGACCTAAGGTAAGGGAAAATCTCGCAATCTCATTTTTATCTGAGATTGTTTATACTTCAGAATTTACTGGGGAATATTTATCATCCACATCCATGTTTCCTCAATATGTAATATTTATATCCTTCTACAAAAGTTTATATCCAATTTTACCCTTCGGTGAGTTTTTTGTAAATGATATGAAAGGAATCTTTGGTCGTCTTTCGTACGAGGTACTTTTTGACTTTTTCGAAAAAAGTATGAGAAGAATTATTTTTAACATATACGGCATGAATGGATTTTTAGAAAATTATTTCCATGAAGATTCCTTTACAAGATTTCAAGTTTATATTTAATCAACTTCTTTTAGTTTAGAAATTATATGACATGTTAAGAAAGGAAATTTTTTTGAAGTAGAAATGATATTTTCCTCAAGAATGAAGTTCAAGTGTTTTATCAAAATTATTTTCCATCTAAGATAATATAGTGTTCTGTTTCTATCCATATTATTACATTGATTTGATTATGTTGTGATGGAATTACTTTTATGAATTCATTTTTCTTATATGAATTGTTTTATGATGTCCTGATGTTTAAGAATCCCATTTTTATTAAATGGGTTATGCAATGATGTATTATTTATGATTTTTGTGGAACACATAAGAATGGTTTAATTATGATATGGGTGGGACCTATATATCCCCCCAATTCATTGGGTAAGGATTTATATCTCATGATATCGACATGGCTGGAATGGTAAGTTAATCTGTTTTAAGGTTACAGGACTGAAACGAGGAGTGAACTCGATTCAGAAAGGGACATTGTCCACTAAGATGGTCTTAGCAGCAATGCCTTGGCTACTATGGAAATCATAACATGTGCTTAATTGTTTCCACAATTACATTTTTTATTCCCATTCTATCTTATCACTATTTATGTTCCCTTATGATATATGCCTTACGTACTTCCATGATTCATGTCTTTGCTCAATATTTTGATGTTTAGATTTTATGTTCAAGTTTTTGCATTCAAATATTTATGTATTGTTTTATGTTCTCTATGTTTACCCTTACTGGGCATTTGAGCTCACCCCTTTCATGTTTTCTTTTCCCCAGGATATAAAAAAAGGTTTTAGGTACGAAAAAAAGGGGAAGATCTTTATGGGATATGTTGAAGGTCTTTCACCACGATTAGAAGATTATATTCTGAGTTTCTAAAGACAATAAACTATTACGGTCCTTGTGTGTCTGTTTTTGTTATGTAATAATTATTCCGCAAAAAGTAATGTAATGTCCTTGTACGTCATGCTTTGGGTCTCTAGAATTAGACTATCAATTTATCATTTTTCATCAGTAAAAATCATTATCCTCTATTTGAATCATCATTGAACATCATAAAGAGTCCCATGATCTGTGTAGGTATATGTTTTTGTCTAGTTATAAGTCTCATCTTCAAATATTTCATGTAGTAATGACATTAACTAGTCTAAAAAACCTTTACTCCATTATGAGTTAGCATGGTTAATGGATTCATCAATTGTGAGAATTTATTCAAAAATATTTGGTAATACCCAACTGGACTAAAGAAACTACATATATCGGTTATAAACATTTTTCTTCTTCACTCTTCAATTTCCATTGTCTTATAAGGGTCTATAGATATTACATTACTAGTGATTCAATTCCCTAAGAATGATACTTTATTATAAAAACTATCATTTACTATACTTTTCATAAATTTTATCCCTTCTCAAATTCCTTAGATTGGAATTCAAATTGTCATCATCTTCGTCAATTCTCATTGATTATATCAAATTATAACTGATAATGACAACCAAAAATTTATTGAGGTAATATCTAAAGACTATATTCATCAAATTAACAAAAATATATAGAGAATTAGTGAGACTGAAGGGAATCACTATGAACTCATAGTGGCCATACCTCATTTGATATGGTTTCTTAATAATATCATCTATACTCATCTTTAATTGCTGATATCCCAAATGAATGTCCACCATGATGAAATAACTCACCCCACATAGCTTATTGCAAAACTAATCAATGAATATAAGGGCATAACTATTCTATATCATGATATTATGGATTATAAAATAAGAAATGATGTTAAACATTTATAGAACCTTCATCTTAGAATAGATGAATGGTTCATCCCATGGTGAAGCACTAGGGCATATAAAACCCTTGTCAAGATTCTACAACAACTTCTTCTTTTATTTTTTAGCACAACAATGGTCATTTTATAAGGTGTATTTGAGATAAGAAAATATTTAGGAATAATTTCAATTGAGAACTCAAGCTCTCAAATGAGGGGAAGTTCAGGAAACTATTTGGGGAACACATCATTATATTCCCTCACAATGGGCTTGTATTAGATCCCAATTCTCTCTTTTGTATCAATTTTTTGAGCTACATATGATTTACCATAAAGAAACAATATCCACACTTGAGTTGATGATTCTGAATGACATTCATCCACCTACTTACACTAGTATATAATAGGAAAATGCTTTGGTATGTGAAGAGAGATCTCATTTTCCCAACAGTTGTAATTGGATTTTTATAAAGACAACCAATCCATTCCCAAGATAGCATCAAACTCTACTGGAGGGATTATGAAAAGACATTCTTGGAGGCTCAATCCACAAACATTTACCTGATATGAGTAATATACTATGAATTCAATAATTTCCCCCTTTTTTCTCATAGTTAACTCAACCTCTATATTTTTTGGTGGTGAATGAATAGTTCAACTAAATTTCCATGATATAATGGAATTCATAGAATAAGAATTAAATAGCACATTCTCTATTACTGAATGAATAACTGGAGTTCGAAAACCCCATCATCATTAGGATCCACCTCAGTAGTTTTGATATCATCTGTCCTTACATAGTTCCTTGGAGGTGTTCGATGCTTCTTTTCTCCAAAAACCCTTGGATTAGGGCAATGACTTGCATAATTCCCATGTTCCTTGAACTTGAAACAATACACTACATATTGAATTTTGATTTGAACTATCCTTTATTCTTCTATATTAGTGGGACTCTTCATACCCCTTCAATAGTTGTTATCCATAATCCCTTCCCTTCTACATTTAATGCATATATTGGTTTATTTTATAAAGTTTCCATGATGGTTCTTCCCACAATTTTGACGCATTATATTTTGGGTCTTTATTCCATCATGGGATATATCTATCTATCAACCCATATTAAATTCCATTTTAAACTTTCTTCTCCAGGCCCATAAGAATACTTAGTGTCTCCAATCTCCATTTCAACCTTAAAGTCACTACATACAATCTCTTAGAAACTATAAATGTCTCAAATCACCAATGAATTTTGTAGAATCATTTTTAATCTAATAAATAAGAGAACTGCCTTACTTTTAGTGTTCATGAAAATCCAAAGTAATATAAAGAAATCCTTGTGATGTTTTCTTCATACTCCCTGAGAGATTCATTATTACACCCTGTGATTTTGTGAAATGATTTTTTAAAATATGATTATATTTTTCATATTTATCATTTCACGAAACAATTAAAATAGTTTCCATATATCCAAAAACTATGTTCATTTTACATAATATGCAACCCCTATTTAATTTCACACTAACAGAAATATAAATTTTATATTTCACTAAAAGAGAAATTGAGATCATCTTAGGTTATTCACAATACTATCATTCATTGATGCCTTGCATAACACACATAACTGAATTTTACCAAACAACAATATATTATTAAAATATTTCTATTTAATACATTAAGACATAACATAGTCATTGCGTTAGCAGTTATAAATAATATTAACTAACTTATGAAAGCATTTTGTATACATATATAAAGTGAATTACTTTTTCACAATGAACTAATTAAATATTAAGGATGTGTTTTTATAGAAAACTATTTTTATGATCATAAATATATTTTATCAATGTAAATAAAATTAATTTCAATTAGTGTGTGGTATTAATTTAATATATATATATATATATATTATTCAATAAAACAATTTCTATGTTCATTCAGTAGATTCAATAGTCATAAGATAATAACGAACCCAATTTTAAAGATAAAAACCAATATTTTTATTAAGGCACTTTTACCACCTTTTGTTGGAGAACTCATTTTAAATCTCAAATTTTAGTACATTTATAAATTTAATGTGTCAAAATAAACATCAGTTTTGAAATTTAAACATAAAAAATATGTTATAGTTCTTTTTTATGATTTTTTCTTGGATGTTTCAATTTTTAAATTAAAATAACAAAATACTGAAATTTAACTCAAAATAACTTTTCAAATAATATTTTTATTAGGGTAAATCATATATTTAATTTATTTTAAAGTTAAATTATATAAATTTTTATAAATTTATCCAATTTAGGTTATTGGAATAAATTTCACAATGAAATTGGTTTTAAAATTTTATAATACTTTTGAACGTTTTTATATTAAAATCCCTACATTGTCATCCCGTATAAGGGAATAAATTAAAATCAATTTATGCTACTTATGTGATTGAAATTTGAAAAAATTGATTAAATATTTGGAATAATAATAATTTATAATTTTTATTATGAAAAATTTATTTTTTTACAGATTATATTAGTGAATTTAATTAAAACTACTCACCACAATATGATTAAACTAAGATTAACAAGAGACTAAACACTAATCATAAGGAATAACATGACCTAGAAACTTGTATAAAATTAATTTTATGTCCATATTTCGACCCTATAGTCACTTATCTTAATATTGGACCATTTGTTTATCTATATTCAATATAAAACCTAGGTGGGGTTTCCCTTTTCTCAAATACTATAAGATTGTCACTCCTCCTCCCCCATAAAGGCCTCCTCTCATCCCACTTCCTCACACATCTAAAGTCAATTTTCCCAACATAAATCTACATAAAAAGTTCTTAAATATCCCAAACTTCCTTATTGAAGCCTCACTTTTTGTATTAATCTATCTAAGGGATTTATTTGGTGAACACCAAGAGGATTTAACAAAAGAATAGGTAACATCCTCCTTTAGGCTCCATTATATTTTTTACATTATCCATACTTAAACTCTCTTAATTTAATTCATATTAAAAAACTATAGTATATTATGTATTATGGGAATTTTTATGATAATTTTTCTATGTACACATACACACACTGCAATCTAATGGGTAACAAACATATTGTTTATGGGAATTGAGAACCACCACCTCTCAAAAATGAGGACTGTTTATTCTTCCCTTGCTGCCTCTCATGGCGGATATTATGATGTAAACTCTAGTTTTATATAATATTTATTATATTTATAATTTATTTAATATTTTTTAATTATTTTAGAGAACATGTATTTATACCTTACATATTGTGAAAATAATATAATTTTTTTGAGGAAGTATGGACTAACTCCCCCTCAAAGAGATTCAATTAATTCACACACTACATAGAATGTATTAAGAATATGTTTAGTAAAATTATTTTATATATATGATATAATCATGAAATTTTAATAAGGATATATATATACTTATATTTAATTTACCCACATTCTTCCAATATGACAATAAAATGGAAGCAACATTCATGCATACATATGGGCTACCATCTTTATGAACAATGAATTCCATTTCATACCTACATCTCATATAGTTTATTATAATACACATATATAGAATATAAATGATATTTATATAAATATTTACATTCTTTAAATCATTATATATGTATAAATAAATAATACATAACAAGATAAGATACATTCGATGAATAATGAGGATATTCCCAAAGTAAAACTTTAACATATAAATATTAATTAGCATATAATCTATATTCATAATAAAAACATATATGGTATTAAATATAAGAATATTATTCTATAAAATATGTATAACATACATATATTTAATATTTAAGAAGATTTTTTGAGTACAAAGTGAGTTAAGACACAAGGTAGGGGAATTTCATCTCACATTTTATATCCGTGAGATACATGCCATGTTCACCACCCATTTCTTTTATGTGGTGAATATACTAATTATGAATGTATTATATGATTATAATTATTAAATTTAAGTGTATTTACATATCCTTCATATGATCTTTCTTTAATAGGGTTCTATTTCAATATTTTTTAAAAGGATTTATATGTTATCAAAGAATTTTTTTTTGAAATAGTTTAAAATAATTATATTAGTGTCTCTACAAAAGGGTTTCAAAATGATTTTGAGCATTAATTTTTTTTAGTCTAATTTCAAGGAATACAGTTGTAAAATGTTTTTGGGTTTTATAAATATATTTTCAAAGAATATGTACTTTTTCCTCATGAAATGTTTTCAAAATATCTTTTAGAAATATTTTCCATCTTAGATTACATCTGGTTGTGTTACATATTTTTTGTGGGGAAATGAAATAATGTATCCATTTGCTTTTTTTATCTCAATGGTTTATGTTTTGGTGTCATTATGTTTATGAAACCCATTTCTCAATCATGGGATATATGTTTTTAAAACCCACTTCTTTCATGGGAAATGCTTCTGATGAAATGATTATACATCCTGTATCTTTTTTCCATAGGGTTTGATATGATTACATGTTTATTATACCCATTTCATTTCATGGGTTATGATATGTTTTTATGATTTTTTTTCACTTGTATGCCTGATTTCATTTTTGTATGTGTGGGACCAATATATCCCTCCAATTAATTATAAAAATATTTATATATCATGAGATAAACTAATATTTTCTTGGGGTGAACCTTGACTATTAAGATGGCCCTGAGAGTGAACCCTGCTTACCAAGATAGTGTGGGAAGTGAACCCATAATACTATTACAGTCATTACTATGATTCATTGAACATTATGTAAATCATAATATATGCTTATATGTTTTCCAAAACTTCATTTCTTATTCTAATGTTGTTATTTCATGGGTTATGTTCTTTATTTACTTATGATTCATGTTTTATGATCAATGAGGATTTATGACATTATTCCTATTTATGATATCAGATATATAGGGTATGATATTCTATTTATACGATAATGCTCACATTCCCTTATAACTATTTATAACCTAGGATAAACCAATGGTTTCATAGATTATGTATGGTTTCATAACATATACATCCTATAAGTTACTTTTCATGATTATTTGGTTCCTCACTATGATAATATTTTCTTATTAAATGCTTCCTGGTTTTAGCCAATGGAGGGAATAAAGAAGAACTAGGTTAATGTTGAATGTGATGGATAATCTACTGATGAGAAATCAAATGGGATTACCACTTGAGAGAAGGATTTTGTGACCACGCCTAACCATTTTTCAATTAACATGATCAATAACTTGTACCTTAATCAACTATCCGACTCACTGAATAAGAGAAGGAAAGAGATAGATATGATTTAAGGTAATGGAGTCTATAGATGAAGTAAGATTCAGTTTACTATGTTTCATGAATCTGGAATAAATCTAGAATGAGAATGTCTTAGAGTAAATATAAGGTGTATTATTGTGGAAAAATATGGACACAAAGGAAGAAACATCAATGAAAAAAATGAAGCGTTAAGATAAATAAATCGATGTGAATATTGGACTCCCTAAGACATCATCAAATGTAAAATGAGTTAACTATTGAATGAATAGTCATTATTCTAATAAATTTCCTAATTAGAAATAATATGAAGATAATTAGTAATGTGTCACTAGTTAGGGTTTTATTTTCGATGTTATGATACTATCAAAGAAATGTGAAAGGAAAGTGGTATTTTGTAATTTGATGTGGTAGTATTCTTATGACTTATGGATGAAGTGAAACAGTAATTATTTCCATGTATTTGGAATTAATAATTTTCTTATATGAAAGGTGAAATATACGAATATTTTTGAGTATATTTTGTTTTGAATGTATGTACACGATTGTGATGAATGTTTCCAGTAGACTAGAAAATTCACATACTGAAAAGGTGATATTTTAAAGACATCCCTTAATATGCTCCACATGTAAAGATAGTGTTTTTTGAATAAAGATATTTCAAATTGTAATAATTAAATTGGAGAGTAATAATATCCATTAAAATAAATAAGGACATGTTAACAATTAGTTTATGCTATTAGGATTTTAATTTATTTTGGATTGAAGGAATATATCCAATATACATTATAATAAGTAAACATACATCTTTGAAATAAAGATTTATTTTAATTTATGTAATTAAAATTTTTATAGATAATAACCTATGATTTTATTCATATATTGTTATTGTGACAACCATGTTCAACTTCGTGATATACATGGGAACAATGTCAAGCTGGTTTTTTAAATTTCCTTTTAATGTTTCAGAATTTCATATTTCAAAAGGGTTTTAATGTCAACCATTTTCAAAGTTATTATTTTAAACACTATTTGATGTTTATGAGAATACTTTATTAACTCACCACATGAGTATTTATTAATATTGGATAACTCGTTATAAGATACATAGTGTTGATGATAACCGATGATAGATGGGATGGAATATCATGGATCTGATGATTTGTTAGTGCTTCAAGAATAAAAAATTCAAATTCATTTTTAGAGAAATTGGTGAAGTGGATCCTGGAAAAAAATTGAGTTTTTCCTAAAATAATGAAGTTATATCATTTCAATAAAATTCATTTAATTGATGAAAAAATACATTGAATCCAAAAATGTTACTGTATTACCTCACTTTTCAATGAATCAGATGGTCTCTAAGATCATAATAGATTTATGGATTTATGATTATTATCATTCACCTGACATTATTCTATATCATTATACATCACAGAAATATGGTTGTATTTCTCTTCCATATTTATGTTCTCACATTACACCTCTTCTCTCCCATGTGGAAACCCAGTTAAATGTTACTTTGTGTAACCATTATGGTTCCAACATTCTTTTTTAATGAAAGTTATAGTAATCAATATTATAATATGGGTTTCTATGAATGAAACTTCAACGTATTCAAATTTTGACACCCAAGAATAATTTTGATGGAAAAATCATTTTACAGGGGGATGAATTTAACATCTGATATTTTTGTGACTTTTTTTAAAAATAATTAACTATTTTTGGTTTTTTTCAGTACATACATCAATGAAAATATGTTTTTTATATAAAAGCACTACGTTTGGATTGAATTATATGGAATAAAAAGTTAAGCATGAACTACAGTAATCATAATGGTTATCTTTCATTATGTGTAACACTGAGGTTAACTTACATTTTCTGCGAGACTGAATTTCCTCGATGACTTGTGTAACATGCAAGATCGAGTTTTAACAAATGAAAATATATAATTATAATATTTTTATTTCATAAATTAAAAGATAACTTATCCATTAAGTTAGAGTTTATGAATTTCATTTTCTAACTTCTAAAAACCAATGGGTCAAAATGTAATAAATGAATTCATTAGTGACAATAAACCAATTGAATAAAAAGAAATATTTCATATACAAGACTATTTTTATGCAAGAAAAGTTGTTTTATACTAATAACTAAAATTAATTACAATTAGTTAGGGATGATATGTTAATATATAATATATATTCAATCAAATATTTTTTATATTCATCCAATAGATTCGATAGATATATGATAATGACAAACCCAATTTTATACATAAACCGCTTTATTTTATTATGGATTTCGACCACCTTTCGATGCAGAACCCATTTTAGATTTAAATTTTTGCACTTTTAAAAATTTAATATGTCAAAAAAATTTCATATTTGAAATTTAAACATAAATATTTGTTTAGGGTGATTTTTTGGTATTTTTTCTGTGAAGTTATATTTATAGTGAATAGTAAAAAATAATAAAACATAACCGAAAATTGATTTTTCCTCTAATTATTCAATAAAGTAAAATTATCATTTTTAAGTGATTGATATGTTTAATTATATCAAAGTTTTATTAATTTATCTTATTTAGTTTAGTGTAATAAATTTCACAATGAAATTGGCCATAAAAATGTAAAAACATTGGAACATTTTTACTTTAAAACCCCTCTTTGTCAAACTGTATGCAGGATTTAATTTAAATTAACTTTTTCAACTTATGTGATTAGAATTTTAAAAAATGGATTCAACATTTAGAATCATAATAATTTATTATTTATAATATTATCAATTGATTTTTGAAAAAAAAAATTATTATTTAGTGTAATTAAAATTAATTACAACGATTAAGATTAACAAGAGACTAAACCCTAAACTCAAGGCCTAATATCACCTAGAAACTTGTCAAAAATAAAACTTCTTTCCATTTTTTATCCCTACCATCTTTTTTCCTAATTTAATACTATTATTATATCCACATTCAATAAAAAAAGTTTTTATGGTATCCCTTTTCCAAAATATTACAAGAGTGTTACTCCCTCTCCACTATAAAAGTACTCCTTTAATCCCACTTCTTCAGACCTCTCAAGATACATTGAATCAATAAAATTCTACCTGAATAGTTACCTAATATACATACCTTCGTCTTTGAATCCTTCTTTTTGTAATAAATCAGTCCATGTAATTCCATTTGGGTAAACCAAAAACAGTCACCCTAAGATGAGGAAACATCCTCCCTCAAAATCCATTATCTTATTTTCCTTCTCCATCCCATCCACCCTTTCTATTAAATTATTATAAAACAACACTAGTATCCTTAGTATGATTATATTTTTATGCTATTATTTTTACCTACACATACAGACACTTCAATCTAATGGGTAATGAACATACAATTTGTGTGTACATCGAACTACCACCTCATAAAAAGATGATTGTTTATTCTCAGTTCTCTACCTATCATTGGAAAAATTATAAAAGAAATTATATATTTTTATAATATTTATGATATTAATATTTGATTTATTATTCAATTATTATTTTATAAAACATACCTTTAAAATTTCTATCATGTGTAAATATGATATTTTTCTTAGAGGAAGTGTTGACTACCACCACCTCAAAGGAATGTGATTTTTTCACAAAGCACATGCAATTTATTAAGTATGTGTTTAGTGAACCTATATAACATATATGATATAATCATGCTTTTGGAAAAATAATATATATATATATATATTATATTTAATTTACCCTCTTTCATCTAATATGAAAATAAAACAGAAACAGCATTCACACATATGTATGGTCAATCGTCTCCCATAATGATGTATTCCATTTCATACATAAATATCCTATAGATTATTATAATACAAATATAATGAATATAATAGATATTTATTTCCTTTTTTAAATTTCATAAATGATGATATATGTATAAGGACAATGGATATAACATATTAAGACACTTGTGAAGAACAAAGATGATATTTCTTAAATTGAATCCTTAACATAGAATTATTAAAAATCAGGTAATATAAGATCAAAATAAATCCATATATGGTATTATATATATTTATATTCTTATTTAAACGATTTATAATAAACTTACATTTGTTATTTTGGAGTCTTGTATGAGTATGAAGAGAGTCAAGACATAAGATAATAAATTTTCATCTCAATTTTTATAACTGTGAGATACATGCTATGTTTGACACCCTATTATTTTTTGTGCTGGATATACTGATCACTAATTTATTATGTGATTATTATTTTTAAATTTAAGGGTATTTACATATTCCTTATATGATCTTTATTTAATGTGGTATGTGTTAAAAATGTTTTTATGAGTCTTTAATATGTTTTCATGAAAAAAGTTTCTAAAATAGTTTATAAGAATCATTATATGATTCAATGAAAAATGTTTTAATTTTTATTTTAATATTTTTTATATGTTTTTAAGTCTATTTTGAATGAAAAAAGTTTAAAAATAGTTTTAAAAAATAATTTCTCAATGAAGAAAGACATTTTTCTCAACAAATGTTTTTAAAAGTTATATCAATATTATTTCCAATCCAACATAACATCTATTGGTTTTACACATCCATTTTGGGGATAGGATTTAATGATTCCAATAATATTATTTCTCTAAATGATATATGTTTTTATGGAATGATATTTATTAATGTCATGACCCATCCCCTGGGGCTCGTGTCGTGACTCTCTATGCCCACCACCCAAAGGCCTGGGGTTGGTGACAAGTGCTGAGGGCATTAACCAGTAAGTGGGAGGCATTTTCCATATAACTATACCCATACACACACACAAAACCCCATCCAAAAAACATGACAGGATTGCAGGAAATCCACTAGACCAACTTGGTAAAAGGTATAATATGTAGGTCAAATAGGCTGGAATACAAATTCAACAATAGAGTAACTGAAATTAGGAAAGTAAATAATATATCTGTAGAGTTGTCCGACAAAATTCCCTCAAGATGGTTAAGTGTAGAGTAGCCATCGAAAGCTGTAGAAGTATGCCATGCCTTACTGATTTTACTAAGGACCACCATATCCTATGCCACCATGTCCTCTCTCAAGGCATCAGTCAGCTGCACTAGACAAAACATGTGTGGGTGAAGCCCTTGCAGGGGTGAGTAAAAAATACTTAATAGGGACCACAAACCACAAGTTAAAGACAAAAATTATATCCATAAAGAAAACCATGAAGCAAAATCATGAAGAAAGGAAACTCACATAGGTATGATCTAATGTACGGAATTCAAGACAATAAGTAGTAACACATAACACCTTAGACTGTTGTGGTACTCATCCATGATGAGTACTGTTGGTCTTCTGGGTCACAAGAGGCCACTTATCACTTAGGTCATCATAGCTGATCCACACAAGGTCACATATAGCTAATCCACATAAGGTCAAATGTAGCTGATCCACACAAGGTCACATAGAGGTGATCCACATAGGTTCTCTTAGAGCTGATCCACATAGGGTCACTTGGAGTTGATCCACTAAGGGACGCTTGTTTTGATCCACACAGGGTTGCTTGGAGACGATCCACACACGATCGCTTAGAGAAGTTCCATAAATGGTCTCTTGGAGCGGATCAACATAGGGTCACTTGTCTCCTAGGCCTATATGGTCACATGGGCCTACTCATCAGCAGTCTTTGGGTCTCATGTACTTGCAGAAATCAGGTACATAGCACGTTTGATTCTGGGAGAATCTAATCCTCATGAAATTATTCTTATTTCTACTTCCATGTAATACTCATTATAGAATTCAAAAAG
This sequence comes from Viscum album, assembly GCA_963277665.1. Taxonomy (NCBI): domain Eukaryota; kingdom Viridiplantae; phylum Streptophyta; class Magnoliopsida; order Santalales; family Viscaceae; genus Viscum; species Viscum album. Next base: position 45,319,488 of record OY728143.1, on the reverse strand, counting down.
AAACATCTCATCAAAAGGATTCTAACACCATCAATGGATCATCAATTGGATGCACGGTCTGTAAGATATTGTTGTTTTGGTGAATAGGGGCTGGTTGGGTCTCATCCTAGTTTGACCTAGTTGGTCTGACCCTACCAACCCGATCTGGGGTCCCGCATGACTTGAAATGGTTGGTCCGTTCTGCCCTGGCTACTAGGCTAGGCACATTTGTCATTGCTAGACCCATCCCAGTTCAACCGTGGGTCCAGCCCACGAGGTCGCCCAGAGACCTGAATTTATCTGGCCCGCCCCACCCTGGCGGGCCTGTTTTAATTCCCAGCATGATTCGCCCATCAGTCGAGTTTTATCTCGCTGACCCAACCCACAAAATGGGACAGACTTTATTCCATCCAGGGATACTCCAAGGCCTGGTCTGCACCCCCATCCCGACCTGCTGTACGTGCCAGTGTCCTCTAGCTTAGAATCTAGGAGGAGTCCAGTTTTTTTGGGCTGCGACCAGCTTTTCTGAACAACCCCTTGTCCCAAATTCAATCCCCACATTACTGCATGCCCATGCATGATGAGGCCTACACAGTGAGGGATGCTCTTCTGAAAAAGACAGATGAGTTTTTTCCACCTCCCCCAGCAGCCAGGTCGAGCAGCAGCAGCTCCTTCTACACCGCTATGGCCTGAGCCAGCCGCAACATCTTCTTTAGTGCAACTTCGTTGTTATGAATGATGAACACATTCTTCTTCCACCCTTTGACGAAATTTCCATAGACCACCGGGTTTTCTCTTGTGGTTTGTTCTTCAGACTGTTTGTGCCTCCAACTTCCATGGGGTGTCGTCTTCTCTCTTGCATCCTCAAAAAATCATCTCCATCAACTTGAAGGTTTAGCCATGATGAATAACCAATAATGGCCATGGAAGAGGGGCATGGGCCTTGTTCATGTCACTCCACATCCTCTGCATTAGTGTATTTAAAACATGGGGGAAGAAGATTCTAGTTCAATAAACAATTTAACCCTCATGCAAAACCCCAACAACAAACACCCTACCAAAAGAACTAGCGATCCATGGATCAAACTACATGTGGGTTTACCTACATTGGTTGTTTTAGAAATGAGATTGGGGGATTAAAAATTACAAAATGTTACCCCTACCTGGGATAGATTGGTTGGTCGGGGAATAACAGTGTCATGCACCTTCATTCTTAGTTCTTGACCTTCCGCCCACATTGCTAGAGATCCATTAAAGGGTGGAAGCAGAATGAGTTCATAAATATTCATTGGAGAGGATTCCTTTCCATAGTTTTGTCAAAGAAATTCCCAGATCTACAACTATTTATCCAACTCATTATATCGTTAAAAGATAAATGTTTCATAGAGTTCTTGTTCAGTCTCATCATCACATTGTTACAAAGTTTTGATTGATGAAACAACATCTCTATTATGATTCACACAAATAACCTCACTAAAGGGATTAATTTAATGAGTTTTGTCTTTGTTTCTTCCTTATATATTAGTGATCACATTCCACCACTCAATGATTAGTCAAAAAATAAAATATCTTTTTATGTTTATTTTATTTTTTAAAACGTTTCTGAAAATTCACTTTTTCCCTCGACCCGTACTAGTCAAAGTTAGGTACATTCTTAGGTAATATTCTCATTCTGAATGAAACAGTTCCCTCATATTATCAATTTAGGTTCCCATTTAGATGTTTCCATTACCACGTACGCACACCATTTTAACTCTCTAAAAACAAGTTTCCAAAAAAAACTTTTTCCCTCAACCCATGCCCGTTTAGGTTAAGATCCACCTAAGGTATACACTCCATCACAATATTAATGGAACTATTAGATTTAAAATCTGGGTTACCATATATTATTTAAATATATTTGGATATAAAATAATTGTTAATTATTTTATTTACGAAAAAAATAACTTCCCCTATTGGCATGTGCCGACCAATGTTAGGATCTTTCCAAATAAAGAATACTCTAACGATATCAATGGTGCACTAATATTTCTGATCTGATTCACCATTCATGGGATATAGTTATTTTCTAAATAAAATAATTTTATTTAATTATTTTATTTTGGGTTATGAAATTTTTGGGTTTTAAAACTAGAGGCCCACACTGACTAAACAAAAGTCACACCAAGGTTAAAACTTCTATCCTAAAACACAACAGTGCCCTCATATTTCATATTTGGGTAACCATTTTATAGTTATTCCACTTTTTTTTGGAAAAGCACTAATGCGTGTTTTTTGAATCGTAGATATTTTTTTCAAATCATTCCAAGTACTATGGGCATCTAAATCTCATTCCAACTCAGTTCCTGGTCTCTAAATAATCCCATTTAATTAAAAAAACCATGGAATTTTTGGGTATTACATTACTCCCCCCTTTTACGACTTTATGTCCTTATAAGCCAAAACAAGGGATAAATAATCAAAAAGTGGTTCTGGGTATGAATCTGAGTCTACCAATCCCATGATCCCTTCTAGAGATTCTGTGGTTCAATGTAACGTGAACCAGAGGAATCAACCCCATATAAAGACCTGCAATTGTCGATCCTCTATCCCCAGTGGGTACTCCACAAAGGTCTCCCATAAGCAATATTGAGCTAGCCATGGTCGATGAAGTGAGAAGGGTTGTTCTTGTATATCCTTAGCTAGATTACATGGAAGAAATCTCGTACCCTCTCAAACTACAGTTGTTGAGCCCAAAGGTACACCACCTTGTTCACTCTACCTAATATTATGAACAATCTAATAAATCTTAGAGATAACTTGCCACCCCACCCAAATCAATGTATCCATCATCGAGGTGAGACCCAAAGGAACACATGGTCTTCCTCCTTGAACTCTATGTTCCACCATATCCTATCTGCATAAGATTTTGGCATACTCTTTGTAGTCCTCAAATTCTCTTGGATGATCTTCACCTTTTTAGTGGTAGCTCGTACAAACTGTGGACACATGATTGCAGACTCCCCTGGGTCTGTCTACCATAGAGGTTATTTTTATGGTGACCCATGATGATCCTCGAACAATTCCATGACAATGGTGTAGTGATATATATTTTTTGTATGAAAACTCCACTAGTGGAAAGTGTTCCTCCAAACTATGACCAAAATCAAGGACAGAAGCACGAAGCATGTCCTCTAAGGTTTGCATGGTCTGCTCTGTTAGACCAACCATCTGTGGGTGAAATTTTATTCTCAAGAACATATGCGTCTTGAAAACATTATGAGATCACTTCCACATCTAGGATGTGATGAAATCATCATAGTCTCATAAGATCATAAATGTTACCCCGTGAAGCCACACTAACTCTTAGACATAGAGGCATCCCATGATCTCTCCCGAACCCTTATCTTGAATGGGTAGGAAGTGGTCCAACATGGTGCGTTAGTCTATGATCACCCAAATGGTATTGTATCACATTGATGTACGTGGTAATCACATCATGATGTCCATTAATAACCCATATCACTTCAAATGCGGTACCTTGAGGGGTTGTTTCCAACCTGGTGGAACCTAGTGATTTTCCTACACTTGTTGGCAAGTGAGGCATCCAGACACAAACATTTCCAATACTTTCATCATCCTTGACCACCAACAATAACATCAGAGGTCCTGAAGCTTCTTCACCAAAACTAGATATACTAATAAAAGGTATGTATGGAATTACCTCAAAAACTCCTCTCGCAATTCCACTGGTGCTATGGTGTGTCCTCTGAAAAGGTTGACATGCTCCCCTCAATTAGAATATAAAATAGGGGCATGTCCTATGGACAACTGGAAATATGCAGTCTTGTAGGTGGAATCTACAGATTTCACCAACTCCCAAAAAATTAACAATTATCAATTGCCAAAAGTGATATCTAATTGTTTTTAGTGACCTCCAACTGATGGCCAATGGCGGTCGCAGTTGGCCCGTTGCTAAAGGCCAATAGCGACCGCCACCGATGGTCGCTATAGTGGGTCACGACCAACTACAATGGTGGTCATTGGGAGGAGTAGTAATGACGGATTTTGGCTTACTCTAATGATATTAAATATGAAACCATTAGCGACCAGCTAAGGCAGTCGCTATCCAAGGAAGTTTTTCTAAAAAAACACTGCATTTTGACAGCAGCCAAAGAACTAAAAAAACAACCTATAACAAAAAGTAGCACATGAAAAAGGTCCAATCTGGATGTGTGTGTGAATTAAGTAGAACAAAATTAAAATTTATAAGTCACCAAAGATGAACATAATTCAGTCACCCATGACCAGAAGATACCTGTGTTAATGTAAGGCTGGAGAATTCTTTCAGCCAGAATTATGATACTAGAAAATATCATATTCATAAAGCTGATAGGAAGAATTTGTGATTTGATTCCATTTAAATTATAAATCATGTAGACGAAATAGAGTTGAGTAAAAAATATAATCAGATAAAGTAAAATTGACTAGAAAATAATTCATCAAAAAATATATTAGTGTTTTCATGAGAGCTACAGAAATCCAAGATTGATGATTATTGGATGATCACAAAATGGATTTTCAAAGAAGGACATTCATGAATCCTGGTAATGTTTTTGTAAGGGATTCATGTTTCTTGAATGATTTCAAGATCATAGGAATGAAAATATGTTATGCCTTCAACATATGAAGAAACTCATAGAAGGCTAAAGCTATACTCACTTGTCTTTTCATCTACAGACGTTATAATATATCAATTTTTGTCTTGAAATCTAACCCAGGAATCCTCATCATGTTCAAATCTAGATTTTATAAATAAGCTCTTGATTTTGATTTTCCTACTAAGGGATGATAATTTTACTCTATCTTATAGGATAACTAAAATAAAAATTTAGAATGAAGAAAATTGAATTTGAATAGGAATGACTGAAATTTTAATTAGTAGGAATTTCATCTACAAATAAAATTTTAATTTGAAATTATTAATACATTGTTGTTGTTGATTATATGCTTAAGGAAAATTTCAATGTTCTCAAAAAGAAAATATACATTGATTCCAAGAATATTATATTAGTTAATAATAATTTTTTGCTTTCCTGGTTCAGTCTTCCTCCCTTAGTGCTAACATGGGTGCTATGTTATGACTACCTCATGGAATGTAGGAGATTGGTTGTTGAAAATGAAAACATTTCTTTTTTTCCACAAAATGAAAAAATAGAGGCAACAATAGTTAATAGTTGGTTGTGTATCTTTACACTTAGATTGTTCATATTGATGGCATCCATGAGATCTTCTAGGTTCATTCTTGTACATTTATTAATGTGAAATAGGATTCCAACATATTTCCATAGCATTTGAGAAAATATGCATAGAATGAATAGGTATTTCATACTATCTTAAGTCCTCAAGAAAAAATGGAATGCTAAAACAAGTTTCTGCCTAGTCTACTTCTTCCAAAACTAGAAACACTTCCACCACATAACTTTTACCTTAAATGGAAAATAAAATAAAAAACTAAACTAAACCTAATAATTAAAATATTCTTAAAACACTATTATTTCATACTCATTCCAGTAATTTTGTTTGTTTACCTCCAATATTTTATGTTTTATGAAGGAGATTATGGGCCTTTGGGTGCTCAAATGTTTAGGATTTGGGGTTTCATGTTGATACACAATGGTTATTCTGTGTTTTGTGGAAAAACTAAATGAGTGTGTAATTTACATAGTTTTTTATTTAACCTACCAGTATGTTTATCCGCTAATTGAGCACATTCATGTAGAGGATTATGATTCTATATTGTTTTAATCATCAGAAACATTGAGTTTTGTGAACTAATGAGGTGTTTTATAAATACTGGAAGCGTATTTTGGAGTGCACTCAATAGAGATAGTGTTTTGTTTTTTCACAGATGTATGAGACACCGGTTTAAGAAGTAAATTTGAGTAATTTAGAAGAAAAAGAATCTATGGGGTTGTGTGTGATCAAAATTGTGCATTCAGTTGTGAAAACAAGATAATAAAATCCATATTCCATTGATTCTCAATCATTTAATGCAGATAAATAAATGTTCATATATATGTTTATTTATTAATTAAAAAATATACACATTTACATTCATACATACTTTGACCTCTAGATGAATATTGATCTGAAAAATGACATGGATATGGTGTTTGTTCCCCTGAAAAATTTGCAGTCCTTGAAATAATTAATAGGGAATTGATCTGATGTCTATTATAGTGACATATAATTTTGAACTATAGAGTTATCGTGTAATTTTTATTTACTGAATTCATATTTCATCAAATATAATGGGGTGTTGAATTTTAATGGTTTTATTTCTAGTTATATATAATTTCTATAGACATATAAAAATGAAATGTTCTTGGAGTTGCAAGTGGAAATCACTGTTTACACACTAAATTCTAATCCACCCCTCGCCAATGATCTAAACTGTACAACCAACTCAATAATTAAAACATTATTTATACACTAAAATGAATCCTTTTTCGTAATTTAATGAAATTATCTAAGACATGCCCATATAATTTTATTCTCTTCATTCATCAATGAATTAAAAACAAAATAAAAAAATAGAAGGCAAGTCAATTAGTGAATTTAAAACTTCTCTCTACCATAATAAAGTTCCATTATTGCAGCTTTGAAAACTACAGTTTACCAAATGATCATTACTTTCGTGGTAACCACCATAAGAAAGCATAATCTAGGATACTTCCACTATGATAGCCCAACATATGAGAAAGCACCTTCCTAACCAATACCCTATATTCATGTCCCAAATAAACCCACATCAGATGATAAAAAATAATATACAAGTAATATTCCTTTAATAGATATGCTGCTGATTATAGGCATCTACATCATGGTGGACACCATTATTGAAACTTTTCAGCATTACAGGGGAAAAGCATCATAGGAATGACCTACTCTATACTGATGTTTTTCATCACGATTAAGTATTTGTCTATAACATAAAGGGGAGTTTAAATTCAGCCTTCCATATTTACAGAATATGTGAACTGTTCTAGATATACGGCTCAAAGAACATGGCCTTTCAGTCATTGTAGTTTCTACCCTAGAAACTATATTAAAACATTATTGTGGGTTCTAAAATATTAACGACTGTAGAATCAAAAGTGGATAATTATTGGAATTAAATTATTGTGGGGAAGATCTATAATTACCATGATTAAGGCTAATCATATCATCATTTATTCTCTTGAAACCACACACCTTTGTGCTTACAATAAATTAGAAATACGCATGGGGAAGAAATGAGAACAAATTTCATTTTTCAAAGACTAAACTATCAACAACAATCAAATCACAAATAAAATGCATTATAAAATCTAAGTGATTGAATTTACCAAAATAAAAATAACTATAACCATAATTAGGGATTAGCACATAGCGCATAAAATCCCGAACCAAGTGAAGATGTGGATTCGGAGGCCGGGTCAGATGTGAAGGAGGGGCGACGGTTAGGGTGGATGGGAGGAATGAGGCACTGGGTTTGAGGGCAATGATGAAAGAGTTGTGAGGAGAGGGAGCCGAGGGTGAGGGGGGAAAAGGTAAGGGTGGGGAATATATTCGGGGAGGGAGAGGTATTTAAAGAAATATAGTGTTGGGGCTAGAGGCGGAGGTAGGTTTGGCGAGGGAGTGGATGAGTTGCACTGATGCTAGAGGTATGGTTTACTGAGGGTGGTGCATGAGGGAGGAGTGGGAGGGGGGTAATATCGTGTAAAATTGTTTAATCCTGGTGACTGCCATTGGCACTCTCCCATTCCATGGGGATCCAAAGCATAAACTTCTAGTAGTGACCTCCTAGACATACTGTATTAGTGGAGGGGAAACTACCATAGACTGAAGGTAAGATACCTCATCTCTACCCACAAAGGATATCTGAAGTAAGGCCAACTGATCTGAGGTCTCATTCAATATATGTGAACTTGATTTCCTACGAAGAGCTACTGCCACCCCATTTCCTTTTCTCGGAGTATAGACAAATCTAAATCATTGTTCTAGAGGAACCTTATCCAATGTCACCATCTTATATTTACATAATAATGGGAATATATATATATATATATATATGAGAGTCTTGAGGTCAATGTTTATGATGAATCGTTCACCCATAAGGTAGTTCCTCCGCATCCTTTTTGAGGGGACTCCTACTTCCAACTCAAGGTCATGAGTTGCTTAGTTCTGCTCATATGGTCTTAGATATTGTGATCCATGAGAAAATAAATACATTCCCCTATAATAGGACAAAACCAAGACTGGTTCCTGATGTGTCACAGTACACCAAGTTGACCGCTCCCACCTCTAGAAACCTCAAGATAGGGGAATTTTTCATGCTCTACCTCAGCTTCTTAAAGCTTGATTGTCATCCTTATATCCACCTGAAGGGTTTTCCCTTCTTCTTCAACAGCATCATGGGTGTTGATACTCTTGATAGGTCTACAACACACCTCTGATATTACCCATCCAACATAATGAAACTCTACTCATTGGTAATGCTCTTGGGTGGCTCCCAAGAATGCACCGCCTCTATCTTCACTAGATACAATCCAACTCACGATTATAAGATGACATGTCCCAAGATGTGGACATTTCATATCATGAACTCACACTTTGTGAGCTTACCATAATTTGAGGTCTTTCAGAGTGTTGCTATAACCATCCCCAGGTGTATTGGATGCTCCTCATCTGATGATGAATACAGTAAGATGTCATCATCGAGGACCACTAAAAATTGGTCTAGGTGTGGATGGAAGAACAAGTTTATGAGTCCCATGAACATAGCCGGGAAATTCATCATGCCAAATAGAATCACTAAGTACTGATATTGGACATTGTGACTTCAGAAAGTTTTCTTCGAGATGTCCCCTCCACTCACTCAATGCTAGTGATAGCCCGATCCGAGGTTGATCTTTGGAAACCATCTCGCTCCCTTAAACTGATCGAAGATGTCATCAATCATTTCTAAGGGATATGAGTTCCTCATAGACACCTAGTTCAGGCATCAATAGTCAACACATAACCTCAAACATCCATCTGCCTTCTTGGAAACCCACACTGGGGATGCCCATGGTGAAACATTTGGTCATTCAAACCCCCATCATCTACAGTCCTCCAACTGTACCCTCAGCTCTTGGAGCTCTGTAAGAGTCATATGATATTCAGGTGTAGATATCAGTTCTGTCCTGGGGTATAGTTCAATGCATAAATCTATCTCTCTTGGAGGAGGTAGTCTTGGAACATCCTCTAGAAAGGTGTAATCATACTCATCCATGTCTATAAGAATCATGTCATTTTACTTCTTTCCCATTGCTGACAACTACTAGCTATATCTTCTCTGCCGAAGAAAATTCTATCAAAATGTTATCACTTGAACCCTAGTATAAGTAGGAATGTACAAAGTAATAGTTCTGGCTCAAATTTACCAAAAACACATCCCTTTTAGAGTTCCGAGCCTTGATGCACTGTTCAAATCCTATTCATTGAGTACCTAGAATGGTTGGTATACCTTGATGAATGCTCTGCTATCAACATGTTGTCCCACCAACGATATAGAAGCTATTGGGTACCCATCTTCCATAGTTTTTTATGGAAATATCCCCTTCTTAGAGAGAAGTTCACATGCTCTTTCCACATAAATGTATTCTCATCATAAAGCTAGGTTATCTAAACCACACCAATGCCCTAATAAACCTTGTAAAAGGAGCACTACCATGACTACCATCTAATGTAATTGTGAACTGACTAGATAGAATACTCTGTCACCACCTCAATCCAGTGATTAGTAGCATTTGAGTATGGCTCACCTCAGAGTTTAAGGGGTCTCTATTCCAAAAACTCATGTATGGAATTGAGCATAGATGCATCTTATACTAGTTTCACTAGTAGAAACTGTTGACCAATAGGTTGTGGTAAAGCTAGGGAACCATCAAAAGGTCCATCATTGGAAAGAGTACTAGTACTGAAGCCTTTTCAGAATGTAGACCATCCTCATGGTCACACTCTAGATTCTGGCTGGTTGTAAATGAGGAGGCATCCTGAAAGATATCAAGCTCAACCAAGATTAATAGATTATGATTGGTGAGAAAACTAAGAGTCTTAAAGGTCATGAGAAAACATTTATAGATTCATTCAACTCGTGTTTTCATGTACTGAGTCATAATGTAGAACATAGGGTCCTTGTGTATGGATACGTCGGCTGCCACACCAACATTGGACTCCCTGGCTTGAGTTCTGGACTCTAAATACTTAACACTATTACTCCATAAAAATTTATAGATTCTTAGTTCTTTGAAGATAAACTATATAACTCTATTATCACATTACCAGGACCCATCCCCTGAGGCCTCAGTCATGACTCCCCCACCCCCTTCTTGGTGGCTAGGGGTTGGCTACTAGTGCCGAAGGCATCAACGTACAAGTGGGAATAATTTTCCAGAGTACCTATACAGACATACACTCAACCACATCCCAAAAAATATAAATGAAAGCATACATGACACTAAATAACCATAGAGTAAAAAACAAGATTTAGTTCAAATAGGCTAGAATTTAAACCCAAAAAAAGACAGACTAAAAACAAATATGTAAAAAAGTTCTCTAAAGAGACTTCCACTGAAATCCCCACCTTATGGGAATGTTTATAGTAGTTGTTGAAAGACATAGAAGAATGCCCTACCTGCCTAATCTCAATGGGAACCACTGGGTTCTAAGCCACTGAGCCCTCCATCAAGGCATCTGTTATATGAACTATACACAACATTTGTGGGCAAAGCCTGTGCAGGGGTGAGAAACAAAATACTTAGTAGGGAATCTAGACCACAAAATAAATACCACAATGTAATCCCAAATAAAACTGTGAAGAATGATACTAAGGATAGATAGATCACACATATAAAATCTATTGTACAAAAAGGAATACAATCAGTCAGAATGTAGAACACCTTAGACTGCTTAGGTACACATCCTAGATGAGTACCATGCGTCTTCTTGGTCACATAGAGCCACTTCCCACTTAGGCGATCAAAGCTGATATACACATGGTCACTTGTATTTGATGCACAGAGGGTCACTGGTAGCTGATCCACATAGGATTTCTTGGCGTTGATCCACATAGGGCATCTTAGAGATAATCCACACATAGTTACTTAGATCTGACCCACACAGTTTTTCTTCTTGCTAATCCACAATAGGTATCTTGGAGCTGATCCATATATGGTCACTTGGAGATAATCCAGACAGGGTCTCTTGGAGTTGATCCAGACATGGTCGCTTTGAACTAATCCACACTGTTTTGTTATGAGATGACCCATAGAGGGTCTCTTATAGTTGATCAACATGTGGTATCTTTTCTTCTATGCCTATATAGACACTTGGGCCCGCTCATCATTAGTCTTCATTTCATAGCTAGCCACAGGATTCCAAAACACAACACACTTGATTTTGGGAGAAACCAATATTGAACATATTCATCATATTTAAATTTCTATGGAATCCTCAATAGAGCATGCCAAAAGAACCTCCTCATCACGAAGGTTCCAATGCTACCAAGTCCTCTTTAATAAAACACCCAATCATAATTATTTTGATGTTTTAGTGATCAAGGTATGGTTTTTTCTGGTCCAGGTCTGACCAGGTTCAGATGACCTGACCAAACTCAGTTGGGTATGGGTCATCCCAGTCCAGCCTAGCTATTTGGACAAGCCCATTTGGCCATGTTGGACCTAGCCCAGTTCAGATGTGGATCTTTCCAGCAAGGTCACCCAATGAACCAGATATATTCGGCCCAGCCCACACTAGTGGGAACGTTTTCTTTCCCAGCCCTGGCTTCCCAGCGTCCCTACTTTATCTCACCGACCTATCTTACAAAAATGCAGACAAACAATATTCTAGATAGGGCTACATCATGGCCTAGTTCACACCCCTAGTGCGACCCACTGTGCGGGTTGGTCTCCTTTAGCCCTCTCCAGGTGGTATCCGATTTGTGTCTGAAACAACTAGCTATGCCGACTGCCCCTTTTCCAGCATGGAGTCCCCATTGGGCCACATGCTCATGCGCACCGCAACTTTCACGGCTTAGCCTGCAAGGCATGGGTTGCCCTTCCAATGCGTCCAGATGTCCGCTTCTCACTTCTTCTAGATGCCATCTTGAGAAGACCGCAACATCCTCATTGGCGCGCTGTCGTGACATGCTGCAACCCACCTACGATGGCCACCCAGTTAGCTGCCACCACTGGTAGAATATCCTATGGACCATCATGTCTTCTTTGGGGGTCTGTTCATTATATCTTTCCACTCCTCTGACCTCCATAGGGTGTCATCATCTCTGTTACATCCTCAAATAATCTATTCCATAAAATCGAATGTTTGGCGACAACGAAAGTACAAGAACTCCCTTGGTGGATGGGTGTATGTATTGTTTGTGTCATCCCACACCCTCCAAATAAAGAATTTTTAAAATACGGGAGAAGAAGATTCAAGTACTATCAAGAATTTAACCAACATGAAAAACCCTGTGAACAAGAACCCTCTTGCAAGATCAAGTGATCAGAAGATCAATCTATTTGTAGATTAATCCACATTTTTTATTTTAGGAAGAAGAATGGAGAATTTCAAATTACAAAAAGTTACCACAATGTTAGAAATATTCATTTATGGGGAGAGCGGCGTCACACACCTTTGTTCCCCATTCATGATTTTCCACCCAAGTTTCTACTGATCCATCAAAGGGAGGAAGAAAAATGTAGTCATCATTCATCATTAGAGAGGATTCTTCACCATATATTCTTCAGATAAATTTCTAGATCTTTAACTATTTATCTAACCAGTTCTCTCATTGAAAGAGAAATGAATTTCAAAGTTTCTATTATGCTGCGTCGTCACATCATTATGGAGTTTCATTTATGAAATGACATCTCTATTATGCTTCAATTAAAGGGCCCCATTAATGGGATTCATTTAATTATTTTTATTGTCATATTGTAATAACACCACAATGCTGATGTGCCACTGCGCAATAGTGAGGATAAATAATTAAAATAACTTTTTATCTTTATTTAATTTTTTTTAAAACATCATAAAATTAACTTATTGCCTTGAAATTCACCAGTTGAGGTTAGGTCCCTTATTAGGTAATTTCTCAGTTCTGAACACTATAATGCCCCCATATTTTCAATCAGGGAACCCATTTAGATGTATCCCAAACTGCAAATGTGCACCATTTCAATTTTCTTAAAAAAATAATCAGGAACTATCATTCACCCTCGACCCACACTGGTCGAGGTTAATCTATGCCTAAGGGAAATACACCCCCACGAGCTCAATGGTACTCTCAGATTTCCAATACAGGTTACAGTTTAAGAGTTATATGTATTTAAAAATAAAATAATTGCTAATTATTTTATTTACATCAAGAAACTAAATTTAACTATTTTTCCTTATTCGGAAATATTAGGCTCTTCCCTAATAGTGTATGCCCTCTCGAGCTCAACGGTGTTCTCAGATTTCTGATCCAAGTCACCATTTTTGAGATATCAGAATTCGATAAATATAATAATATTATTTTATTATTTTATTTACTGTTATTCCATTATTGGGTTTTCCAACTAGAGGCCTACACCGACTAAACATAATTCAAGCCTAGGGTAAACTCGCCATCCTAAATTCAACGGTGCACTTAGATTCTTGATCTGGGAACCCATTTAAGAGTTATTCTAATTTTTTATGAAAAATTATCTCACATTATTAGAAACATAATATTTTTCAATGGATCATTCAAGCTAATCCAGGGTTCGAAATTGCAAGTCACCTTAGTTCCTGGTCTTGATATAATCTCATTTAAATTAAAAAAATCATGGAATTATGGGTTATTACAATGAACCCCATTTCTAATACATGGGGTTTATGATTTTAAAACCTTCTTATTTCATGGGTTTCTATTTTGATAAAATGGTTATAAATCTTGTATATTTTTTCACAAGTTATGATATGATTACAGTTTTATAATACCTATTCCATATTATTTGTTATGATATTATTGCTTATTAATTTATGGAAAACATATTTATGACTTAATTTTTTGTTGGGTGGGAACTATATGTCCCTTCAATGCATTGGATACAGATTCATATCTCGTGATATTAACTAATATGGTCTTGGGAGTGGACCTTGACTACAAAGAAGGATATAAGAGTAAACCATGACTACCAAGATGGTATGGGTATGTAACCCATACTACTATGATATTATTGGCACCAAATACTTGAATACTATGGAAATAATATTATATGATTATGTGTCTTCCACAATTCCATTTATTATTCTTATGTAATACTTTCATGGATTAAGTTCTTCATTTCCTTATGATTTATGACTTATGAAAATATAATGTTTATTTAATTATTGTTATTTATGATATTTGATATGTATAGCATCATCTTATATTTACATGGTCCTATTCACATACCCATATGCTCATGCTTATTCTAACATGTCTCCCTTATTTTCTCTTAATGATTACATGAGCTCACCAATTTTCATGTTTCCTTCTATAGGTTATGAATATCTGTATTAAGTATTATTTTTTAAAGAATGGTTCTTCTCAAGAAGATACTATTGAGAGATAATATAACCCAATTGTACCAGTATTTTTGGTTCCATGTTTCCAATGGAACTATACTAATATGGTCTTTGGGTGTCTATTTATGTAATGTCTTTCATATTCTACAAATGAGATGTAATTTATTTTTAAATTAAGTTAGGGCCGTTATACTCATCTTCCATTACTTCAATCCAAGGAACCCCCTTCCCATTTTAAGATGGAGGGTTTGTATAAAAATTTTACTATAAAATATTTTCATGAAATCTTCTCATTCCATGTAATCAATTTCCTCATTGGACCGTTCAATTCTTGATCATTGTCTACCATCGATTAGATTCCCCTTCAAATTGATAAACATCAATCATAATATTTTCTTCTTATGATCATTGGAGGATAGATAATATCTTCTCAATAGAGTTCATCAATTGTTCTATGAGGAGGGGATCAAAAAATAAACTAGTCATGGGATTTCTTTGTCACATAAAATATTTTACCAAAACAATATATCTATTTGGATAAAGAAGGAATTCCATAAGATTCAAGTCATTATTAATAATTTGATCTAGTTGGGAAAGTACTGTCAGGACGTTTTGAGCACCCATTCCAAAAATCATTGGCATTTCATTTTGGAAATCGTTACATCTTCTATAACATTGATTGTCGGAAAAACCATTATCAAAGAAAAAATAAAGTAAATTTACGGGTCTTGAATACATAGGTAATAATAATATAAAAAGTAAACATTAAAAAAAGGATAAACATGTAAAGGAAATTTATATCTAAACTTATGATTCCCTAGTTTAAACTCTAGGTTATCCATGATATGTTAGCTAATATAAATTCTTATGGGAATTTTTTCCATAAAAATGGTTTTTAATGAGCTGATGAATTCACTAAAACATATCTCCCTAGAGTGTTAGAATAAGTGTGTGTTAAGGACCATTGTTGTGTACTTGGACACCCTTATTTAGCCATTGAACACCTTGTAGGAGTTGTTACTCTTAGGTACATATTTTCTAAAAACACATCCACTTATAGTATCCACATTAGGATTTATTTTTCTGATAAAATATTTAATATATAGTAAAAATTTGGATATTTTATCATAATTAGTCTTATTAATAAGGACTTTCTAGAGTTGTTTAGTCATAATCACACAAATAACAGAACATTTCTTCTAATAACAGTAATAAAAAACCTTTAATTGTACACATATTATTACATAATTTTAAGGATAATTAAATATCAAATTTAAAGCTAATGATCATAAATTATAGTTTATTTGAAAGATTAGGCACATAATTAAAAATCATGGAAAAAATAATTTTTTTTATTCTCTATAATTAACTCCTAACTTTTGTTGAGATCATAATAAATATATGGTAACTAAGGGAATACAAGAATAAAAGGGACTAGAAGAAAATCCCAATAAATAAATAAAATATGAATAAAACATAGCACATGTGTTACAATGAATTACATGATGGCATGAAAGCATAGAACAAGGATATACATAAATAATAATGACATGTATAACATGGGAAAACGATTTCATGTCATCATTGTAATTTTTCAACAACATATAACATGACATAAACATGTGTTAAGGATAACTTCCAAGACTATATAATATAGTGAACAATGTCCCATAAAGGAACCAAGATCACTCTCTATCCTAACATGATGTATCATGAGAATAAAAATTACCTAATGAATTGGAGTGATATCTGGGAACACCAATAATAACATGTTCATGAAAATCTGTGTGACATGAATAATAAATATAAGGGTCACCCATCAACATAAATGGTTAACATATCCAGTTCACAAGGAATAAAAAATGTGCATATCATAACTATTTCCCTCAAAGAATGGATTGAAAACATACATGATAATTAATAATTTAAAATAGAAATGGATCATGATATTTCAAGTCCAATTACTTTTTAATCATCTAAAATGAGTGGTTAATAATCTTTATAAATGATACAATTTTGTGTGGATTAATGATAATAGTGTAGAGGATTTAATTCAAAAATGTAATTTTTGTTTTCATAAAATAAAAAATTAAAAAGAAAGGTTTTCAGTATAAAATAATTAATTTTAGAGAAATATTGGTTTCTAATAATAATTTATGGGGTGACACTAGGAATAAGGTAAGAAATTGGGAATTTCACCTTATTTACAAATGCTTATGAGGATGATTTGAAATGGGAACCATTCAAAACACAATTTTATATATAAAAGAGTGCTGATATAATGTATATACAGGAGTTTGGAACATATAAATATAATTTTATAAGAATTATATAAAAATAAAGGATCATTACATTTTTTTTAAATAGAGATAAAGAGTAAAATGGATGAAAAATGGATGTTCAGGTAAAATCTCTTACCTTATGTATGAAATGGTTCTGAATTTGATCTTAATAATCATAATAATCATATAAAATTAATTATTTAATTATTTAATAACTTTTATAAAAGAACATGATTTATTATAATTTTATTAAGTTCTTTGATGGCCTTTTTTTAAGTTATAGTGTTCAATTTCATCTTTCAGGAGTGCTTATTTTCTTAGATTTCTTGATCATTTCTCTTGTATAAGACCATCAAAGTACATGTAAAATGAAAATAACAAATAAAAATTGAAGTAAAATGTTATTAATGACCATAAAAAAATTCAAGTGGTTATGTTAGTCATTTGTTAATTTTTAATGGGGATTAATCATAAGATAAGATGTTAGTGATAACAGATTGGATTGTTTTGGGTAGTTTTTTGTCATAATGAACTTATTTTTTTATTATTTAACATCTTATATATAGAATGATTCCATAAAATTACATTGGATATAATATATATTTATAAATATTATAATTTGGTTTTGGAGTTTTTTTATGACCATTACTGAAGGCGTTAATAGAAAATGAATATTTCTATCCTTGAAGGAGATAAATTAACACATCTTGAACGATGTTTTCATTTTAAGAATAAAAGGGAGATGGGAATAGTTTAAAGGTGAATTATACCATAATAACAATAAAATTATAGTATATTTGAGTTATTGGAGTTATAATACCATTTGGATTAGGGGATGTGAGAATGTAATAAAAAAAGAATAGGGAAATAAATTAAAAGAAAAGGACAATGGAATTTACCTATTGAATTTATTCTCCTTGAAAACCTCCTATGAGAGAATATTTCAAAATTTTAAGAAACCAACAGATCATATATGTTGGGTACGGGCATGAGAAGTGTATTGAGATTAAGTAGGACAGATCTAAAATCATGGAAGGTGTGAGGAGATGTGGTGGTGATGGTGGTATTTATAATGTAGGAGAGGGGTTGTTTCTCATTATTTTGATCATTTGTTTATTATTTTGGGTCATAAAAAGCAATAGAGTTGGTTATGAGGAATAAATACTATAAATATTTCATGTGATTTAGAACTATTGATTCTTATATCATCTTATAATAAATAATGACAAAAAAATATTGTATTTGGTATTTACCGCAATCTATTGTAATTTACTATTCACCAAAAATTAATGTATTTATGAAAAATCCAAAAAATTCACCCTTAATAACTTTAAATTTGAATAATTCCAAAATTAACTCCAATGTACCATAATAAATTTCAAAATATGAGAAATATAATTTTTAATTAAAATCTTTTTTACATGAAAAATAATAATTTTAAAATTATAACTGATTTTATATCACATTGATAAATGAAAAAAGGTCCAATAAAATTATATTAAAATCATAAGAGAACAAAATATTAATTTATGAATACATTTTATGGAAATATATTTTTAAATAATTATAATATTAAATATAAAATCATCTTTAACATAAAAACTACCAACACTTAATTAATAATTTTTAAATCATTCAATGTGATAAAATACTTATAATATGGGTATTTGCATTAATAAAATTTTGGTTCATCACACTATAGAAGTCACAATTACCACGTACTATCCAAACCATAGAACCAAAAAATCATAGAAAAAAACTATCAATTAAGATTCCCAAAAAAATTATTGGGCTTCCAAATATATGAACTCATAAATAGATGTTTGAAATAAAGGTATATATTGTTCATGTTTCCCCAAAATTTATAATTAATCTAAAATAAAAAATTAAGTGAATTCTATATCCTTCAAAACATTAGGGAGACACTGAGAAAATTCATTTCCAAAATCTCTATCGGGGAACTGTGAAGTTCCAATAAACAAGGCTAACCAATTCATGAAAAAGTGGATAATATCAGTGTTGGACATAATTAAGGGTTACAATATAGATCAAAAAATCAATATGTGTCTAGAAAAACCTTGAATCACTATAGAAAAAGGTATGACTCTCTATGGAACAAAAGGGTTTTGACCTAAGGGTCAAAACTGGTGTTTCTGGGTGTTCATATTCAACTATTTGGAACACCATTACAATGTAATTATGATGGTTTAATATATAATGGTAGAATCCATATCCCAACAAAAATAAAACCACCCCCAAAATATCCAAGATCATACCCCAGGTAATTATCATATATATATATGATTGAAAAGACCAACCCATAATCCAAACCACTTGAGAAAAATAAGAATCAAACAAAATGAAACAAAAACAAAAAAATATATGAAATGAGCATCAAAATAATTTTAATTTTTCATAAAATATAGAAGACATGTAGTGAAATACGGAATAATCATGAAATATAAGACGAATATTACAAAAGTTAAATCCTAGCTACCAAATCAGGAATGGATGTGAAAACAAATAACAATGTTAACTAGAATTGAGCTAAGATATAGCATTATTTTACTAATTACCAACCATCTCATCGAACCTATTAATGTGACTAGCTAATCTACATAGAATAAATATATTCAGAGTTAAAAGAAATTAATTTCAAACTTTACAAGACACACCACACTTTAAACAATCAAATGGATTAAACCTTGCTAATATAGGATGGATTATTTGAGAATAAAACATCCCTCCATTACCACCTTTTCCCCTCCCTTCTTCTATATCAGTACCCTCATTATTAGCTCTAATGGAAGAAAATGCATGACCTTACATAAGTTTCCCTTCCAAGAATGTTGTGAAAATAATGGCCATTAAACACTGTTTATAATAGAAATAAAAGACTGAATTATGAAATGAAGAATTATAATATATAAATAGGACAAAATAATAAATCAATTCCTTCATAGAATCTTCAGTAGACAGTTATTTTTTGAATACAACCAATGAAGTGAAATTCTCAACATATTCTTCACTTACAGATCACCATGATCGATACGGAGAACCCCTATTAACCTATCATCTCTCTCATATTTAGGATAAAGAACTAACATATGGTGTCCATGAAATATACCGAAGAGGGAGCCTAAAATTGTTTGGTATAAATAATAAGTATTCACCATCATATACCAGAAACATTCAATAAGAGAATAATTCATATCAACATAGAGGATTAATGAGGTTGTGGTGAGTTAAAATTCTCTTCATCCTTGGGAAACCTCACACTTTCCTCATTGGGGCCTCTATTACCTCATTAAACTAGAGGTTATCAATTTAGAAACTACAACATAAGATCCCAAAACATAGAATAAAATGGATCTATCACTCAATGACAAGTATGGGTAGGGAAATACACTGAAAGGAAAACTCATGTGTCACTCTTAAAAATACCCAACACATTACTTTTCCATCTTGTGGATTTATTTATAGGATATAAATTCTAAAATAAAATAAAATCACATATCATCAAGAAATAAATAACTTCAAAAATTATCATTACCAAGAGAAAAAACACATGAAAACGAATTTTTTTTTGACAAGACACCTCAAAACCTCTATAAAAAGGGAACTAAAAATTTAAATACACAACACAATGGTCAGAAGACCCATTTAAAAATATTTGTAAACATTTCACACCAAAATCCAAGATAATTTTGAAAATATAACATCATAAAAATTTCATTTAATATAGTATCAAAAGATATTATATGAAAACCAAAATTAACACAAAACATTTCATGGATATCATCATCCAAGAACATGTGAAATTATTTCTTAAAACAACTAAAAACACAATTTTTTTTAGGGTTGAAAATAATTTTACTCATGAAACCATTTTAACAATTTTTTTTCAAAAGAACTGATAGAATAATTCATAAAAAATTTCTTATAATAAAAATTAAAAAACATGAAAAACTAAAATTAAAATATATAAACATGTAATGCCTCGACCCCAGTTACCCAGAGTCAGTGCATTGTTACATAACATTCGCATGATAAAAAAACATCATGTCTCGAAAGATTGATTAGTTTAGTAGCCTTGGAAACACTAGATACATTCATAATGTTTACATTACATATTAAAATGAAAACTAAAACAATATAGTCTCCGTAGTGCACACTCATATCCCCTCATACTCTCCCGGCAGTTCATTCATAAAATACTTCTTCACATCCTGGGAGAAATAAAACATAGAGAGTTGTGAGCTCAGATGCCCAGCAAGGATCACAATATAGCAGAAACTTTCATAAATAAGCATAATCATTTAAGGAAATGTATAACTAAAACAAAAGCCTTTTAAACATGAACTTCAGCATAATATGGAAGAAATAAAATCAAATAATTCCATTTACTTATTCACATGGATATTCTACTAATCGAATAATCACATGAAATTTCAATAACCACTTTCATAATGATGGAATGTATAATGTCAGACTATCATAACCACGTAGCCAAGGCCTTGTGCCAAGACTACAAATAATAGTTTTTCAATGCCTCGTGCCAAGACACTAGTTTGTCTCATTAGACCTACCGATGCATTGAGGAGCTATAGCGGGCTCCACCCGTCACTTATTAATTCCAATGAATATCTCATATGAACAGGTTTGAACATAATGTAACCATTCGTATTAAAATTAGCATATGAAATGTCAATACTTTCTCCATAAACCAGGAATGGTATAAAAATAACAGATCCATAGTCAAAAATATCACAAAACCATCAAGACTATATGGATGTTTTTATCATAATAAATTAACTTCAAATAAGCTTTAAATCAGTCAAAGGATGTTGACATAGATGAATCAAACTATTTGAGTGTAATATATTTTTAAAAGTCACATAATTATAAAATAAAACATTTAATTTGAAAATATTCTCATAAGATTTTAAGGGAATCTTCGATGATTTTATAACGGTAGAAAAAAGCTGCACCCGCTGTATAAGTTAAAAAGGGACATTCTTACATTGATTCTGTCGAAAAGGTTAAAAAGGACCTTGTTTGGAAAACAACAGAAAGATTCCATTAAAAACATCTTATAAAAAGCCAACAAGGGTATAAATTACATTAACCCATAGTATGTAAAATAGTAATAATTATTTCAAATACATTTTTATGAAACATGGATGTGGATGATAAAGAGGTCCCAGTAGATAATTACGTGTAAACAACCTCGGATAATGAAGAGATTGTGAAATAAACACTTACTTTTTACATTTCCTTAGTATATGGTATGTTAACCTCCGGTAAAATAGTTAAAACAATGTTACTAAATTATACAAGAACCATATACCTAATTATTATATCATATATGATCTTCTAATAATGCTTTGTTAATAATATTTTAGTATTATCGTCGTTTCGGGTGTTAACTTACTCGTTTTCTTTTATATGTATTGTTACATAAGCCATGTTTGTTATGGATAGGTTGTATCTTATTCATATCAAAAATGATATCAAGTCCTTAAACATTATTTTTAATCATAAAATGAGAATTATAATTGCATGGATACTATGGGGAATGAATCTCATCGTGTTCGTGGAGCCGGTAATCCGTACATATGCACGAACGCTACTTCCATTTCGTTTTTCATTTTAAAAAGAAATAAAAACCAAATGATACATATGTATATTGTTATTACAGTGTAATATAATATCTTATATGTGTTACTTATGTTCATTAACACCATCCTTTATACATTTCGGGTATGGTATGAATGTGTCATATCACTTTGAGGGTGCGGTAGTCCGCACTTCCTCAAATGAAATTATCTTATATATATACCACATGAAACGAATAATACTATTCTATAAAATGGAATTACATAAGCTTATATATAAAATAAATATCATTAATATCATATTTAATTATAGTTCCATCATAATGGACACCATGAGAGGTGGTAGGAGATAATTGAACAATCATCATTTCGTGAGGCGTTTGGTTGTCATCCACAGAAACATTATGATTTTCACCCATTAGATGGAGGTGATTGTATGTTTAGTTCGAATAAATCTCATAAATATAGCCTAGTATATTTATTATACTGTTTTTTTTTAAAAAATAAAATAATAAGAAGATTTTAGGGGTTGGAGAAGTAAAATAAAAGAAAAGAACCTAAGAGGAAATGTTACCGTTAATTTGGGTAAATCCCTCTGGATTGAATCAAAAAGGACTCTTGAAGTGCCTTATGCCTAAGTTAATGATTCTAGGATGAGGGGAGGGATGTAGGGAGCTTAATTGGGTAGAGGTTGGATGAGTCAAAAGAGGTGTGAGGAAGTGGTTAGAAGTGGTGTCCTTTTATAAGGGGGAGGAGGGGCTCTTTAGGAAAAACATAAAGTATTAATTTATAATAAATTCATATTCGGTTTCTAATGTCTCAAAAGTGGATTATTCAAAGTATAAGGTGGGGATGGGTCGAAATATATTCAACCAAAATATTTTAGACAGGTTTGGGTCATTATATTAATATTACCTTTTATTTTTAACTCTTAGTTAATTATATTGACATTAACCATGTCACTTTGTATTTTAATATTATATATTTAATAAACTTACTATATATATCCAAGAGACCCCCAAGTGGTCCATTAATGAAATACCTATCATTATATAAGTCATTTTGCTGAACCTTAGATTTTTAGGAATATAATATCAATTAATAATATGATACTTGTTTTAAAAAATAATTTATGTCAATTTTGAAAATATTGAATAATTCATTTTTTAAAGTCATAACAACTTTATTAATTCGAAAAAAATTAATTTAAGAAATCCTAACATGTGATATTAACCAATAAAATTCGTGGATGGCATCAAAACTGTCAAAGAATATTTATTTTAACTTTTATAATACCAATTATTTGATTCTTTCATTAATACGGAAAATACTATATCATTATTGTGTCATAAATAAATTTAATTATTAAATGTATGAAAATTATAATTAAAATAAAATTATGTAGGAAATATTTTTATCTTTCTAATGTATATTTATAGTCGATAATATATCATATATAACCCTATGTAAAAATTATTTTTCTAAAAGATATATGCTTGTGTCATTTTGTATTTACTTTAACTTAATTAATATAAAGTGTCCTTATCACATGCAAGTGGATCCATGGGGTCCCGAAATCGACCCCAATATGCCCATGGTCGGACATGTATCAACCAATAATGTTATGACTCGTTTTAGGGTAAATTATTAATATTATAATATTATTTGTTTACCCTTATTTATCGGATTTACACTTTAACCATGTTAAATAAAATATTTACCGAAATAATTATTCAAAATGTATAAAAATAAAAGTTACATATTTACACAATTTTGAAATCCCGATTCCAAATATGGAATACATTTTTCCAAATTCAAAACATATAAGTGGCAGAAATTAATTTAAAATTAATTCCTGTGGTCAAAACAAAAGGCGTGTTTTTATGAAATAATAACTATAAAAAGATTGACACTTGTCTATGTCCGGTTTAATTTTGAAATTATGTCCAATGACCAAAATTGTATTAAATGGTAAAAATATATTCTAAATATACTTTAAAACCACTCAAATTCGTAATTTATCACTATTAACTAATTTGATTAAAAAAGTTTTTTTTTAATTAAAATTTAGTAATTTTCTCTATTCATCAAAATATACAAGTTATCTGAAAAGTACCAAGATTTCACCCTAGGATAATTTCGATATTCTGAATCCAAAAATGAAGTCCATTTTGAAGGATAGAATTTATCAAATTTTAAAAAGTGGGTATTACTATTCATAACGGGTAGTTTGATTGGTCACAGTGTTTTAGAATCTCGAAATTGCGTACAATGCAAGGTATTACATTATTCAAAGGGAAACGTACCATGAAAGCGTGGGGTATTACATTCTCCCCTCCTTTAGATAATTTCTTCCTCCAAATTTCTAGAATATTATTGCTTAAAAAGACTCAGGTGGCTCTTCATCATAAGTTCCTCGGGTTCCCACATTGCCTCTTCCATCTTATTGTTTCTCCAAAAAACTTTTACCAGACGAGTCGTCCAGTTTCTCAACACTTGTTATCTTGTATCATGAATCCTGATGGGATCTTCGTAATAAGACAGATCAGGTTCCAGTTCTAATTCCTCATAGGTGAGTACATGCATTGGGTCCAACATGTATTTTCTCAAGAGTGATACGTGGAACAATCGTGATCTTTGGAGAGATTTGGCGGCATTACCAAACGGTATGTTGTATCCCCAATTCGTTCTATAATTTCGAAAGGTACGATGTACTTGGGACTCAATTTACCTTTTTTACCGAAATGTATAACTCCCTTCCATGGTGATACCTTCAAGAAAATATGATCTCCAATATGAAATTCCAAATCCTTCCTTCGTTTATCAGCATAGCTCTTCTGCCTACTTTTAGCTGCTTTGATGTGGTTTTGGATTACCTTTACCTTTTCCATCATTTTCTCCACCAGTTCTGGGGCTACAAGTTTTCTCTCACCAATATCATCCCAACAGGTTGGTGTGCGACATCTCTTTCCATATAACGCTTCATATGGTGCCATCTGAATACTTGAATGGAGGATATTGTTAAAGGAAAATTCCACCTGAGGTAAATATTGATCCTACATACCCTGAGAGTCAAGTGATCATGATCTCAACATGTCTTCTAAGGTTTGAATAGTCCGTTATGATTGTACATCTGTTTGGGGGTGGTGGCCAGTGCTTAAACAAATTTCAGTATCCAAGACCTTCTGAAGACACATCCAGAATCTTGAAGTTAAACGGGGATCACAATCAGAAATAATCGATAAGGGTACTCCATGATGTCTCAGAACTTCATTAATATATACCATTACTAGACGTTCAAGTGGTAAATCATCCCCTATAGCAAGAAAATGCACTGACTTGGTAGGACGATCAATAATGACCCATATTTCATCGTTCCTTCTAAGAGGCTTTTGTAGTCCCATGATGCAGTCCATCGTAATATTATCCCTTTTCCACTTAGGTATGAGAAGAGGTTGCTTGACTCGTCCAGGATGTTCCCTTCCAGCATTCTCTTGTTGACGAACCATATATCTTGAAAAAAAAATCAGTAATTTCCCTCTTCCTATTGTACCACAAAAAATGTACCTTAAAATCTCTATACATTTTGGTGCTCCAAGGGTGTATAGAGAAATTGGAACTATGAACATCATCCAACAATTCCCTTTTTATATCAATTATATCGAGAACACAAAGTCTTTTCCCAAATTTCAAAATTCCATTTTCATACGTAAAGTCACTCA
This sequence comes from Viscum album, assembly GCA_963277665.1. Taxonomy (NCBI): domain Eukaryota; kingdom Viridiplantae; phylum Streptophyta; class Magnoliopsida; order Santalales; family Viscaceae; genus Viscum; species Viscum album. The sequence continues at coordinate 45,293,286 of OY728143.1, read as the reverse complement.
ATCCCCCATCATTCACAAATTTAATATTCTTTTGAAATTCTTCATCACCAGTCTAAGAACTCTTTATCTTTTCTAGCAATGATGGTTTGGAAACCATTAGAAAAAGTATCGATGTTTCACCTTCCATGGTAATTCCCATATCCATCTTCACTATATACATGAAAATAGGATCCCTTTCAATTCTCATCACGTTCAAAATTACATGATCCTTGCTGCTCAAAGCATATGCCACCGTATTTTCCTTCCCTGGGTGGTAGTGTATCGTGAAATCATAATCCTTTTGTAGATCAAGCCATATCTTTTTCCTCATGTTGAGTTCTTTCATTGAGAAAAAATATACTTCCAACTCTTTTGATCGGTATATATCTCACATTTTTAACCATAGAGATAATGTCTCCATATCTTCAAATCAATGATTATAGCAGCTAACTCAATATCATGAGTTGGATAGTTTTTATCATGAATTTTTAGCTGTCTTGATGAATATGCAATAACCCTATCATTCTGCATAATGACACAACCATGTCCTTTCTTCGATGCATCACTATAAATAACGAACCCATCATTCCATGATGGTAGTGTCAATATAGGTGCATTGACTAATCTTATCTTTAGTTCTTCAAAAAATTCTTCAAAAGCTTTTGTCCAAACAAATTTAACCCCTTTACGTGTGATCTATGCTAATGTGTTATCCAATCGTGCAAAATTATGGATGAAATGTTGATAATAACATCCTGAACCAATAAAACTACGTAACTCGGTTATACTCATTGGTGCTTGCCGTTCTTGGATTGCTCTTGTGTTGGCATGATCAATAGAGACTCTATCTTTAGAGATAATATGGCCAAGAAAAGAAATCTATTGATGCCAGAATTCACATTTTCTAAACTCCCATATAATTCATGTGTTCTCAGATTCTTCACGATATTACGCAGGTGATTTTCATGATCTTTATAGCTTTTAGAGTATACAAAAATATCATCAATAAATACCACTACAAAATCATTGAGATATTACTTGAAAACTCTATTCATTAGATCCATGAAAATAGAGGGTGCATTAGTCAGCCCAAAAGGCATTACTGGACACTCGTAATGCCCCTACTTAGTTTGAAATGCTATCTTCAGATTGACTTCCTTCTTCACACACAACTGTTGGTATCCAGATCAAAGGTAAATCTTTTAAAATAATTGAGCTCCATGAAGTTAGTCAAATAAATCATCAATGCGAGGTAGGGGATACTTGTTCTTTATTTTTATAGCATTGATCTCCCTGTAGTCGATACATAACCTCTTAGATCCATCTTTCTTGTTAAAAAAAAGAACAGGGGATCTCTATGTAAAAATACTAGGGAGAATAAATCCCTTATTACTTAATTCCTCTGTTTGTTTCTTTATTTCGACTAATTCTACAATGGCCATTCTATAAGGGGTCTTTGATATAAGCCTTGATCCAGGAATTAAATCAATAGAAAACTCAACTTCTCGTTTTGCAGGATGTCTAGGTAAATCTTCTGGAAACACCTCTACACATTCTTTCATAATAGGTACATATTCTATTTGAACATTCCTTTCCTCACCCACAATCATTTCTTTCTCTTCCTCCCCATTAATTGAATTTAGTTGAGCTACTAGGGGTGGATCTAGATAAGAATTAGGTGGTGAAGATTATGCTCTAAAGATAAGGTGTTACATATCATTATCATCAAAAATCAGAACATGCTTCTTCTTACAATAAATCTTCATATCATTGTACGAAATCCAATCCATACCGAGGATTATTTCAAACTCAATCATAGCTATGCCGATGAGATCAGTAGATAAAGAACATTTATGTACTCTGATGGGGACTAATTCACAAATATTTGTTGCAATGATACTTCCCTTAGTAGATTTAACTGACAACTCCCTTGTTAAACCAAATTGGAAATATCTAATTTTCTTAGAAAATAGGGAATATATGAAACAATGTGATGATCCAGAATCAAATAATGCGTTTTCTAAACTTAAGGATACCATTAAATTACCTGCCACCATGTCTTTCGGAGCTTCTACCTCAGCATTAGTGATAACAAAAACTTTTCCTTGATCCCTTGGCCTTTTCGGAGGTAAGTTCCCCTGACGCTTAGGAAATTCATTTCCATAATGTCCCATCTCTCTACAATTATAGCATTCCACGTTGACAACAACTCTCTTTCCCTTGCAATCATGATCTTGGTGGCCTTTTTCACCACCCTTTTAATAGACTACCATTCCCTTCAAGAAAGTACCTGGGTGTTTCTTCCCACATTTACTACAGGATGGATAATCAACTTTTCCCTTATTCCCTTTATTTCCATTTCCAGAGTGGTCAGCAAATCTCTTCTTCTCTTGTTTTTCCTTAAAGTCGTAAGACTTAGTGAATTCTTATTCTGTCTTGATATCACTTGAGAAAATATATTCGTATGACGAGAAATATTGTGAGAATAATGATCAAGGGAGAAATGGGTTTAACCCATCAATGAAATGATCAATATTACCTCTTCGGTTATGTATATAATCTGTTGCATGCCTTGCCAACCTTGTAAAGTTAGCCTCATACTTTGTGACATTCTCATCCTTCTTTCGCCTCAGACTCAGAAATTGCATTCCCATATCTTCCCGATGGTCGCGAGGAAAGTATCTTTCTATGAAAATATTTTGAACTCCATTCATTCCATATTTGATACTTCATCACCTTCCTTCGTGTTTTATATCAATGACCACCATTGATCAGCATCTCCAGTGAGGTCATAAACTACAATGATAACTTTTTCTCTTTCACTACTCCCTAAAGCCTGAAATATTTTCTCTAGGGAACTTATCCATTGCTCAAATACTAATGGATTTGTACTCCCATTTAATGTTGGTAGTTACTTCGTCCTGAAGTGATCAAACATTGATCCTCCATGCTACAGATCAAGGTGCTTTGTATGGGTAAGGTAATTATTCATAACCTCATTGAGTAGTCCCAGTATGGTGATTAGCTGATCAGAACCTGTTGCATCACCATCTCCACTATAATTATCTTGAGCAAGAGGGAAATACCTACATGGAGTGCGTGCATTTATAGGGTTTCCATTCCATCCACTGGAACCATTTCTAAACAATGGAAGAAACTAGATCAGTTTTTGAATCATAATATATAATTCCATACTTGTAAAACACTTAACATAAATCAAACTATTTATGGATAAAATCCATAACCATAAAAAAATTCTTCGAGAAAGTATATACTCATAAACCCTTCATAATGGATTGTAAAGAAAATGGGAATTATACTAAGCATATCTTCCTGGAGTTTCATAACCAATAGTGCAACAAGGCTCGTTTTCATGCACTAGTTCTCGTTCAAGTCTAGCTCAAAGTGGTGTTTTCGGGTTTTACCCCAAGGTACATCTGTGTCAGAGCCGCCTCTACCTGCTCGTATCCAGACATGAATGTATTGCTCAGAAAACTCACAAAATCTCTACAGTACCAAAGTTCTAGGAAGTTCTTCTATACTAATCCTCAAAGTCCATCTTAGGTCTATGTTCTCTAATCAGAGTTTATCTAAATCTACCTTCCATGTTTTCTACTAAACTTCCTCTGATACAAACTGTAACACCTCGACCCCAGTTACCCAGAGTCGGTGCATTATTACATAAAATTGGCATGATCACAAAAGATCATGTTTCAAAATATCGATTCGTTTAGTACCCTTGGAAACACTAGATTAATTCATAACGTTTACATTACATCATAAAATGAAAACTACAACAACATAGTCTCCATAGTCCACACTCATATCCCCTCATAATATCCATATAGGTTTTTCATAAAATACGTCTTCACATCTTGGGAAAAATAAAACATAGAATGGGATGAGCTCAGATTCCCAGTAAGGATAAAAATATAGCAGAAACATTCCTAAATAAGCATAAACATTTAAGGCAATGTTTAACAAAAACAAAATCTTTTTAAACATGAACTTCAACATAATATGGCAGAAATAAAATCAAGTAATTTCATTTACATATTTACATGGATATTCTACTAATTGAATAATCACATGCAATATCAATAACCAATTTCATAATGATGGAATGCATAATGCCAGACTATCGTAACCACGTAGCCAAGGCCTTGTGTCACTACCCGTCCTCGGGGCCCGTAATGTGACTACCTCAAGCCCACCATCCATAGGCCAGGGGATGGCGACTAGCACCAAAGGCGTAAATCCTGATTACTGGGAAGGAATTTCCTTTATAAAATATAAACAAATCCAACCAGAGTACAAGAAGAAGTAAAACACTAAGTACAAAGTAATGTGCTGAAAATTAAATGGTCCAGAATACAAACACAACTGAAAAGTACAACTACAACTGAATGAAAGTACAACAGAAAAGACAACAAATGGAAGATGGATGCAGCTCCTGGATCATCCTCCAGGTTCCTACCTGAAGGGTTGGTACAGATGTCATCCTCAGCACTCCGCCTCTATCAGTCCGCTCCGTGTGCTGTCACGTCGAGTGTCCACCTCCGGGTACAGTCCAGTCCTCGTATACTCTCCCTCGGTCAGCGTTGTCTGTCATCTGCATCCAACACAATGATGTGTGGGCATAGCCCGTGTAGGGGTGAGTATAATGATACACAGTAGGGACCTCGAGACCCTCAGGGTCTCACTAAATTCAACAAGGACAAACCACAAAAAAAAAATCTCAACAGATAATCTTTACTTAGGTATATTCCCATACTTATACCTATGTTATCAAGTAACTCATCTCAATCATTAGGAAAACACAAAGGTCAATGACTCAACTCAAACCAGGATTTTATACATGATGTTGAATCCACAGCTGCTGGAGAACTCCTCCTCTATCGAGTATAGTAGGTCTGCCGCTAAAACCAACTACTTCCCATTATCCTTGGACTACTGAACTACTCCACCTATCGAGTATTGTGGGCCTGCTTCTACAACCAAGAGCTTCCCACCATGGTTCTGTCGCTACAACCAAGCGCACCCCTCAGAGCCTACAGAGGTACTCCTTTGGTCGAGTACCGCGGGTCTGCCACTATAACCATGTGCTCCTCAGCCGTGGGACTGCTGCTAAAACCAAGCGCTCCCCATTGGGCCATCCGAATAACCCCGAATCGATCGATTAGCAGTCGTCAAGTCTCAGCCAGCTACTAGGTCTCTGCACTCCTTATGCTCGTCTCCGAGAGGATCCGCTCCATGTGCTGCTAGTCGATACTTTCAATTGTCACGTAATCTCACATGGAAGTATCTCAAAGGACCACCTTATCATAGAGGTCTCAATGCAATAGACTGTGCGTCAATTGGATGCCCGGTCTGTGAGTTATTAGCTTTTCTGTTCTAGGGGCCTGGTTGGTTTTTAAAATAAAATCAACCCGACCATACTCCAATTTCACTCGAAACCCACATAGAGTATTCCAAAAGTAATGTATCATTAATAGGAATCCAATGTAGTGGACAGAACATCAATTGGACGTTCGGTCCTCAAGTTATAAGAATTTCCGCTCCGAGGGCCCGGTTGGTTTCGGGTTCGAACCAACCCGGTCATACCCAGACTTCGCGGAAACCATGGGTGTAATATACCAAAACTAAAGTCTCTATCCAAGGAATCCTACTCAACTGATGGTGCATCGATCGGAGGTCTGTAGCCCAAGATATGACCGTTTAACTGAATACGGTCCGAAAATAGAGGGTCTAGGCCCGGTCCGACCCGGCCCAACACCCCCAGGGTCGGCCTGTACCGGGTCTATCCGACCCGGGTCCGGGTCCGGCCCGGTTGGGCGTGGCTCAACCCGACTGGGCGCGGCCCAGCTCGTGCAACCTGCGGCCCGGCTCAGAATCCGGCCAATGCTCGGCGCTGGCCGAGTGGGACGCAAAGGGGTGAAACCCCTTTTTTGGAAATTGAGGACCCTGTGGGGTCAACCCTAGTAGCCGGTCGGGGGGGGGGGGGGGGGTTACACCCCCTGGTTTTTTGGGTAACAGCCGGCCATAATGGCTGGACGGTTTTGTGAGCATCCGAGTGACCCAGAGGGAGTCCCGCATCCTGGAGCCGCCAGCGGCCGGCTCGGCCGGCCACCCCTGTTGGTCTGACATGGCCTTAGGCCCTGGCTCGTCTCACTGTCGTGGCGTGACGGCACCACGCCCCTCCACTACGACCAGCTCTGGCCACGGCCCGCTCTGGCTGCGGCCTTCCACGGCTTCTCCAGCACGGCGCGACGGCGTCGCGCACCACCGCCACGACCCTCCCGAGCCGCGGTCTTCCTTGGTCTCTCCGGCGTGGTGCGCTGGCTCTGCGCACCACCGCTACGGCCTGCTCCGGCCGTGGTCCCTTTTGTCCCTGCACGGTGCAACAGCTCCGCGCCGCCTTCGCCGTGGCCTTGCATGGTCACGGTTCCCTGCCGATCACTGCACGGTGTAATGGAACCATGCGCCTCCACATCCAACTTCATCGAAAAATTAACAAATAATAGGGGAGGAGAATCGGCCATGTTTGTGCAGTCTGATCTCCTCCCGTTATGACAGTATCATGAGGCCAAACCTTAAGCAACGAAGAATTATGATAATGACTTGAACAAAAGTAACCCCAACCTCGTGACATGATCACTCGATGGATCTGTGGAGCTGTAGTATCGTTCGTTGATGTCGAAAGGTGATGTCATCATTTGAAAATTCCCCGCGGTGGTGTCTCCCCCCTTGATGGAGAACCAGGAAGTGTTCTTCGTCGAGAAGGATGGTCGTTCTTCGTCAGAGGAAGAAGTTATTCAAAACTGTAGAGCTATTTTCTCCAAAAGATTTTCCCAACACAAGTGTCAACCCAATTAAAATAAGCTTCCACCTTGTTTTAATTGAACTTGCCAAGCCATTCAAATTGTGAAAATAAAATCCTCTTAATTAATTAAATTTAGAGTTTTTTAATTAATTAAGAGGTAGGTTGAAAAAATTAATAACGATGTGGAATAGTTATATAATTAAAGGTGGAATTTTAGGAGAGTTAAATGTGAGTTATGGGAATGTGAAAGGTTGGGGCTCATGTGGGCCCCACGTCACATTTATCCTAACATGGGTAGTTAGGTGCTCTCACCCCAACTCCCCCATGTAGGATAAAACCACCTTAGAAATAAAAATAAAATTGTTTTAAAATTTTATTCATTCCTCATTTAATCCACAATTTTTAACTTCCCAACCCCTACAAATGCAACCGCGGTAAAGGTACCCTTAAGGAATTACCGGCATTGCGAGTTCATCAGTGCCCCAAGATTTCAATTCCGAGCACTGGTTCAAAATATAGAAAACCCTGCTCATTCGTTTACTGAACACACCCGATCTAAACTTTGGAAATTGATTTCGAGCACACCGGGCCTCAAAATCTGGTACCGTCTGTAACTGCGCAGTTGTAAAATTCCAAAGAAATTAAGAAAAAAAATTCCTGGAAATTTCCGGGTCTTTACACCTCGTGACAAGACTGAAATTATATTTTTTCAAGGCCTCTTGCCAAGACACTAGTTTGTCTCATTAGACCTACAGATGCATCAAGGAGCTATAGCGGGCTCCCCCCACCACTTGTTAAGTCCAATGCATTCCACATATGAATAGGTTTAAACATAACATAAACATTTCTATTAAAACTAGCCTAAAAAATATCAATACTTTCTCCATAAACCATGAAGGGTATAAAAATAACACATCCATGGTCAAACATATCACAAAACCTTCAATACAATATGGATGATTTGTATCATAATAAATCAACTACAAATAAGATTAAAATCCATCAAAGGATGTTGACATAGATGAAATCAAAACTATTTGTGAGAAATATCTTTTTAAAAGTCACATAATTATAAAATAAAACATTTAATGTAAAAATATTCTTATAATCTTGTAAGGTAAGCTTCGATGATTTTATAACAGTGGAAAATAGCCGCACCCCCCGTATAAGTTAAAAAGAGACATTCTTACCTTGATTCTGTCGAAAAGGTTAAAAAGGACCATGTTTGGAAAATGACAGAAAGATTCCATTAAAATATTCTTATAAAAAGTCAACAAGGGTATAAATGAATTGAACCCATGGTCTGTAAAATAGTAATAATGAATTGAAATACATTTTCAAAAACATTTATGTGGATGATAAAGAGGTCCCAGTAGATAAATACGTATAAACAACCTCTGATAATGAAGAGATTGTGAAATAAACCCTTACCTTGTACTTTTCCTTAGTCGATGGTATGTTAACATCCTGTATAATAGTTAAAACATTGTTATTAAATTATACAAGAACCATATACATAATTTTGATATCATAAATTATCTTCTAATAATTCTTTGTTAATAATATTTTAGTATTATCGTTGTTTCGGGTGTTAACTTACTCATTGTCTTTTATATGATTTGTTACATAAGTCATGTTTGCTATGGATAGGTTGTATATAATTCATATCTAAAATGATATCAGGTCCATAAAAATTATTTTTAATCATCAAATGGGAATTATAATTTCATGGATATGATGGGGAATTAATCTCATCGCGTTCGTGTAGACGGTAATCCGTACGTACGCACGAACGCTACTTCCATTTCATTTTTCATTTTAAAAGGAATCAAAACCAAATTATACCTAGGTATATTATTATTATAGTATAATATAATATCTCATATGTTTTACTTTGTTCATTAACACCATCCTCTATATGTTCCATGTATGGTATGAATGAGTCATATCACATTGAGAGGGCGTTAGTCCGCACTTCCCCAAATGAAATTATTGTATATATATACAACATGAAACGAATAATGGTATTCTATAAAATGGAATTACAGAAGTGTATATATAATATAAATATTATTAATATTATATTTAATTATAGTTCCATCATAATGGCCACCATGATATGAGGTAGGAGATAATTGAACAATCATCGTTTCGTGAGGCGTTCGGTTGCCATCCACTGAAACATTATCTTCTTCACCCATTCAAAGGAGGTGTGTGTAAGTGTATTTTGAATACTTCTCATAAAAATATCCTAGTATATTTTGGATACTGTTTTTGTTACAAAATAAAATAATAAGAAGAGTTTAGGGGTTGGAGAAGTAAAATAAAATAAAAGAAGCTAAGAGAAAACGTTAGCTTCAATTTGGGTAACTCCCTTTGGTTTGAACCAAAAAGGACTCTTGAAGTGCCTTATGACTAAATTAAAGCTTCTAGAAAGAGTATAGGGATGTATGGATCTTAATTGGGCAGAATTTTGATGAGCCAAAAGGCTTGAGAGGTGTGAGGATTTTGTTAAAAGTTGTGTCCTTTTATAATGGGGAGGAGGGGCTCTTTAGGAAAAACTTAAAGTATTAATTTATAATAAATTCATATTCATTTTCTAATGGATGAAATGTGGATTATTCAAAATATAAGGTGGGGATGGGTCTAAATCCTTTCAAACAATAGATTTTATATAGGTTTGGGTTATTATATTAACCATATCTTTAAGTTTTAACTCTTAGTTAATTAGATTGACAGTAACCATGTCACTTTGTATTTTTATATTATATAGTTAATAAACTTACTATATACATCCAAGAGACCCGAAAGTGGTCCATTAATGATACAAACATCATGATATAAGTCCTTTGGATGAACCATAGATTTTTTGGAATAGAATATCAATTAATAATATAATACTTGTTTTAAAAACACATTTATGTCAATTTTGAAAATATTTAATAATTGATTTTTGTTAAACTCTTAAAAACATTATTAATTCGAAAAAAATTCATTTAAAAAATCCTAACATGTCATATTAACCAATAATTTGTGGATGGAATCAATAAATTCAAATTATATTTTTTTTTTTACTTTTATAATACCAATTATTGGATTTTTTAATTAATAAGGAAAATACTGCATCATTATTGTGTCATAAATAAAGTAATATTTTTAATTTCTAAAAATTATAATTAAAATACCATTGTGTAGGATATATTTATAGCTTTATAATTAATATTTATAGTTGAAAATATAATATATATATAACCCTATGTAAAAATTATTTTTCTAAATGATATATGCTTGTGTCATTTTTGTATTTACTTTAACTAATTTAATATAAAGTGTCCTTATCACCTACGCGTGGCTCCATGGGGTCCCAAAATCGACCCCAAGATGCCCATGGTCAACCATGTATCAACAAATATGTTTAGGACGCATTTTAGGTTAATTTATTATTATTATAATATTATTTTTATACCCTTATTTATCGGATTTACCCTTTAACCATGGTAAATAAAATATTTACCGAAGTAATTATTCAAAATGTCTAAAAATAAAAGTTACCTATTTAAACAATCTGGAAATCTTGATTACAAATATGGAATCCATTTTTCCAAATTCAAAACACAGAAGTGGCAGAAATTAATTTAAATTTAATTCCCGCTGTCAAAACAAAAAGCGTGTTTTTAAGAAATAATAACTTTCAAAAGATTGACACTTGATTATGCCCAGTTTAATTGTGAAATTATGTCCAATGACTAAAATTGTATTAAATAGTAAAAATATATTCTAACTATACTTTAAAAACACTCAAATTCCTAATTTATCAATATTAATTATTTTGATTTAAAAAGTTGTTTTTAATTAAAATTTAGTAATTTTCACTATTCATGAAAATATAAAAGTTATTCGAAAAGTACCAAAATTTCACCCAATGATAATTTCGATATTCCGAATCCAAAAATGAAGTCCATTTTGAGATATAGAATTTATAAAATTTTTAAAAGTGGCTATTACTATTCATAATGGCTAGTTTGATTGGTCACGGTGTGTTAGAATCTCGAAATTGCGTACAATGCAAGCTATTTCATTATTCAAAGGGAAATGTACCATGGAAGCTTGTGGTGTTACATTCTCCCCTCCTTCGGATAATTTTGTCCTCCAAATTTCTAGAATATTATTGTTAAAAAAGAATCGGGTGGTTCTTTATCATAAGTTTCTCAGGTTCTCATGTTGCCTCTTCCATCTTATGGTTTTTCCATTAAACTTGTACCTTATGTGTCGTCCGGTTTCTCAGCACTTGTTCTCTACTATCAAGAATCATGATGGGCTCTTCGTAATAAGAAAGAACAGGTTCCAGTTTTAATTTCTCATAGGTGAGTACATGTGTTGGGTCAGGCATGTATTTTCTCAACAGTGATACGTGGAACACATCGTGAACTTTGGAGAGATTTGGTGGCATTGCCAAACGGTATGCTACAACCCCAATTCATTCTGTAATTTCAAAAGGTCCGATGTACATGGGTCTCAATTTACCTTTCTCACCGAAACATATAACTCCCTTCCATGGACATACCTTCAAAAAAACAAGATCCCTTACCAGAAATTCCAAATCCTTCCTTCGGTTATCGGCATAGCTCTTCTACATACTTTGAGCTGCTTTGATGTGGTTTTGGATTACCTTTACCTTTTCCATCATTTCCTCCACCAGTTCTGGGCCTACATGTTTTCTCTCACCAAAGTAATCCCAATATGTTAGTGTGTGACATCCCTTTCCATATAACACTTCATATGGTGCCATCAAAATACTTGAATGGAAGCTATTATTATAGGAAAATTCGACCAGAGTTAAATATTGATCCCACATACCCTAAATGTCAAGTTATCATGATCTCAACATGTCTTATAGGGTTTGAATCATCATTTCTGATTGTCCTTCTGTTTGAGGGTGGTAGGCAGTGCTCAAACGAAGTACAGTATCTAAGGCCTTCTGAAGACTCTTCCAGAATCTTGAAGTAAAATGGGGATCACGATCAGAAACAATCGATAGGGGTACTCCATGAAGTCTCACAACTTCCTTAATATATATCCTTGCTAGACGTTCAAGTGGTAGATCTTCCCTTATATAAATAAAATGCACTGACTTGGTTTGACGATCAACAATGACCCATATTGCATTCTTCCTTCTAGGAGTCTTTGGTAGTCCCATGATGCAGTCCATCGTAATATTATCCCATTTCCACTCAGGAATGGGAAGAGGTTTCATTACTCCTCCAGGCTTTTGCCTTCCAGCATTCACTTGTTGAAAAACCATACATATTGACACAAAATCAGAAATATCTCTCTTCATGTTGTACCACAAAATATGTTCCTTCAAATCTCTATACATTTTGGTGCTCCCAGGGTTTATAGAGAATTTGGAACTATGAGAATCATCCAACAATTCTCTTTTTAGATCAAGTATATCGAGAACACAAAGTCTCTTACCAAATTTCAAAATTCCATCTTCATACACAAAGTCACTCAATCTCTCATCATTCATAGCTTTAATCTTATTTTGAAATTCATCTTCATTATTCGGAGAACTCTTTATCCTCTCTAGTAATGATGGTTTGGAAACCATTTGAAAAAGTACCGATGTTTCACCTTCCATGGTAATTCCCATATCCATCTTCACTAGATCCATGAAAATAGGATCCCTTTCATATCTCCTCACATTCAAAACTCGATGATCGTTCCTTCTCAAAGCTTCTTCCACCTTATTTTCCTTCCCCAGGTGGTAGTGTATCATGCAATCATAATCCTTGAGTAGTTCAAGCCATTTCCTTTGCCTCATGTTGAGTTCTTTCTGTGAGAAAATATACATCAAACACTTGTGGTCAGTATATATCTCACATTTTACACCATAGATATAATGTCTCCATATATTCAATGAAAAAATTAATGCATCTAACTCAATATCATGAATAACATTGTTTTTATCATGAATTTTTTGTTGTCATGATGCATAGTCAATAACCCTATCATTCTTTGTAAAGACACAACCAAGACCTTTCTTTGATGCATCACTATAAATAACAAACACATCATTCCCCGATGGCAGTGTCAATATAAGTTCATTGACTAATATTTTATTAAGTTCTTCAAAAAATTCTTCAAACTCTTTTTTCCAAACAAATTTAACCCCTTTCAGTGTGAGCTTTGTTAATGGGTTAGCCAATCGAGAAAAATTCTGGACGAAAATTCGATAATAACCTGCTAAACCAATAAAACTTCGTACCTCAGTTATACTCATTAGTGATATCCATTCTTGGATTGATCTTTTCATATTATGATCAACATAAATTCCATCCATAGAGACAATATGTCCAGTAAAATAAATATCTTGAAGCCAGAATTTACATTTGCTAAACTTCCCATATAATTCATGTCTTCTTAGAGTATTCAGGATAATACGCAGGTGATTTTCTTGATATTCTTATCTTTTGGGTTATACCAAGATATCATCAATAAATACCACTACAAAATCATCAAGATATTCCTTTAAAACTCTGCTCATTAGATCCATGAAAACAGAGGGTGCATTTGCCAGCCCAAAAGGCATTACTGTAAACTCATAATGCCCGAACCTAGTTCGAAATGCTATCTTCGGAGTGTCTTACTTCTTCACACACAACTCATGGTATCTAAATCTACGGTCAATATTTGAAAAGTATTGAGCTCCATACATTTTGTCAAAGAAATCATCAATACGATGTAGGGGATACTTTTTCTTTATTGTTATAGCATTGATCTACCAGTAGTCGATACATAACCTCATAGATCCATCTTTCTTTTTAACAAAAAGAACAGGGACTCTCCGTGGAGAAACACTAGGGAGAATAAATCCCTTATTACTCAATTACTCTAGTAGTTTCTTTAGCTCAACTAATTCCACAGTGGTCATTCTATAAGGGGTCTTCAATATAGGCTTGATCTAGGAATTAAATCAATGGAAAAATCAACTTCTCATTCTAGAGGATGTCCAGGTAAATCTTCCAAAAACACATATACATATTCTTTCAAAATTGGAACATCCACTATTTGAACATTCCTTTCCTCACCCACAATCATTTCTTTCTCTTCCTCCCCAACAATTTAATTCAGTTGAGCTACTGGGGGTGGATCTAGATAAGAATTAAGTGGTGATGATTCTAATCTAAAGATAAGGTGTTACTTATCATCATCATCAATAATTGTAACCTCCTCCTTCTTACAATAAATATTCGCATCATTGTTCTAAATCCAATCCATATCAAGGATTATTTCAAACTCAATTATAAGTATGACGATGAGATCAGCTGATAAAGAACATTTATGTACTCTAATGGGGACTGATTCACAAAACTTTGTTGCAATGATACTTCCCTTAGGAGTTATAACTGACAAATCCCTTGTTAAATAAAATTGGAAATATCTAATTTTCTTAGGAAACGGGGAAGATATGAAACAATGTAATGATCCAGAATCAAATAAAGTATTTTCTAAACTTGAGGAAACCATTAAATTACCAGCCACTATGTCTCTCGGAGCTTATACCTCAGTAGTAGTGATAGCATAAGTCTGGCCTTGATCCCTTGGCCTCTTTTGAGGTAAGTTCCCCTGACTCTTAGGAAATTCATTTGCATAATGTCCCATCTCTCTATAATTATAGAATTCCATGTTGACAGAAACTCTCATTCCCTTGAAATCATGAGCTTGGTGGCCTTTTCACCACAGTTGTAACAGACTCCAATTCCCTTAAAAAAAGTACTAGGGTGTTTCTTCCCACATTTACTACAGTATGGATAATCAACTTTTCCCTTCATCCCTTTATTTCCATTTCTAGAGTGGTAAGTAGATCTCTTAATCTCTTTCTTTGCCTCAAAGTCGTAAAACTAAGTGAAATCCTTTTTTGTCTTGATAGCACATGAGAAAATATCTTTGTACGACGCGAAATATTGTGAGACTAATGCTAGATGGGGAAACTATTTTAACCCATCAAAGAAACAATCAATATTACTTCTTGGGTTATGTATTTAATCAGTTGCATGCCTCTCTAACCCTGTAAAGTTAGCATCACACTTTGCGACATTCTCATTCTCATTTTTCATCAGACACAGAAATTTACTTTCCATATCTCCTCGACGGTCATGAGGAATGTAATTTTCTAAGAAAAGCTCTTTGAACTCCATCCATTGATATTTTATACTTCATCATCTTACTTAGTGTTTTGTATCAATGACCACCATTGATCAACATCTCCAGTGAGACGATAAACTGCCATGATAAATTTTTCCCTTTCACTACTCCCAAAATCCTGAAATATTTTCTCTAGGGAACTTATCCATTGCTCAGCTACTAATGGATTTGTACTCCCATTGAATGTTGGTGGTTTCTGCCCCATGAAGCGATATAACATTGATCCCCCACGCTGTGAGTCTGGGTGATCTATACGGGTAAGGTTATTATTCATAGCATGAGTGAGTTATCCCAATATGTGATTAACTGATGAGCACCAGTTGCATCACTAGCTCCACTATAATTATCTTGAGCAGGAGGGAAATACCTATATAGAGTGCGTGCATTGATAAAGTTTCAATTTCTTCCACTAGGCACCATTTCAAAACAGTGCCATAAACTTGATCAGTTTATGAATCAAAATACATAATTGTATACTTTTAAAACACTTAACCTAAATAGATCTATTTATGGATATAATCCATAATCATAAAAAAAATTCTTTGAAGAATTATATACTCATAAACCCTTCATAATGTATTGCATAAAAATGAGAATTATCCTAAGCATATCCCCATGGAGTGTCGTAACCAAGAGTGCAGCAGGGCCCATTTTCGTGCACCAGTTTTCGTTCAAGTCTAGCTCAAAGCGATGTTTTCAGGTTTTACCCCAAGGTACATCTGTGCCAGAGCCACCTCTACCTGTTCATATCTAGACAAGGATTTATTTCTTGAAAAACTCATAAAATCACAACAATACCAAAATTCTAGGAAGTTCTTCTATACTAATCTTCAATGTCCATCTTAAGTCTATGTGCTCTAATCAGAGTTTATTAAAATCTAGCTTCCAAGGTTAGTACTAAAATTCCTCTGATACCAACTATAACGCCCCGACCACAGTTACCCAGATTTGGTGCATTGTTACATAACATTGGCATGATCACAAAAGATCATGTCTCGAAATATCGATTCGTTAGTAGCCTTGGAATCACTAGATACATTCATAAAGTTTATAATACATCATAAAATGAAAACAACAACAACATAGTCTCCGTACTCCACACTCATATCCCATCATACTATCCCTATATGTCATTCATAAAATACTTCTTCACATCCTGGGAAAAATAAAACATAGAAAGGGGTGAGCTCAGATGCCCAGTAAGGATAACAATATAGCGGAAACTTTCATAAATAAGCATAAACATTTAAGGCAATGTATAACTAAAACAAAATCCTTTTAAACTTGAACATCAGCATAATATGTTAGAAATAAAATCAAATAATTTCATTTACTTATTCACCTTGATATTCTACTAATCGAATAATCACATGCAGTATCAGTAACCACTTTTATAATGATGGAAGGCCTAATGCCAGGCTATCATAACCACATAGCTAAGGCCTCTTGCCAAGACTACAAATAAGATTTTTTCAAGGCCACATGCCAAGACACCAGTTTGTCTCATGATACCTACCAATGCATCGAGGAGCTATAGCGGGCTCCACCCCTCACTTATTAGGTCCAATGTATTCCTCATATGAACATGATTAAACATAACATAAACATTCGTATTAAAAAAAGCATATGAAATGTCAATGCATTCTCCATAAACCATGAATGGTATAAAAATAACACATCCACATTCATACATATCACAAAACCTTCAATACAATATGGATGTTTTGTATCATAATAAATCAACTTCAAATAAGCTTAAAATCCATCAAAGGATGTTGAAATAGATGAAATCAAAACTATTTGAGAGAAATATATTTTTAAAAGTAACATAATTATAAAATAAAAAATTAAATTTTAAAATATTCTAATAAGCTTTTAAGGAAAGCTTCGATGATTTCTTAACAGCATAAAATAGCCGCACCCGCCGTATAAGTTAAAAAGAGACATCCTTACCTTGATTCTGTGGAAAAGGTTTAAAGGACCATGTTTGGAAAATGACAGAAATATTCCTTTATAAACATCTTATAAAAAGTCAACATGGGTATAAATGAATTTAACCCATAGTTTGTAAAATAATAAGAATGATTTGAAATATATTTTTAAGAAACAAGGATGTGGATTATAAAGAGGTCCCAGTAGATAATTACGTATAAACAACCTCGGATAATGAAGAGATTGTGAAATAAACCCTTACCTTGTACTTTTACTTAGTCGATGGTATGTTAACCTCCTGTATAATAGTTAAAACATTGTTATTATATTATACAAGAACCATATACATAATTATGATACCATATATGATCTTCTAATAATTCTTTGTTATTAATATTTTAGTATTATCGTCGTTTCGGGTGTTAACTTGCTCGTTTTATTTTATATGTTTTGTTACATAAGCCATGTTTGTTATAGATAGGTTGTATCTTATTCATATCCAGAATGATATCAAGTCCTTAAACATTATTTTTAATCATAAAATTAGAATTATAATTCCACATATACAATGGGGAATGAATCTCATCACGTTCATGGAGACGGTAATCCGTACGTACGCACGAACGCTACTTCCATTTCATTTTTCATTTTAAAAAGAATCACAAAAAAATGATACATAGGTATATTATTATTCCATTATAATATAATATCTTATATTTTTTACTTATGTTAATTAACACCATCCTTTATACGTTCCATTTACGGTATGAATGAGTCATATCACTTTGAGGGGGTGGTAGTCCGCATTTCTTCAAATTAAATTATCATATATATATACAACATGAAACAAATAATGGTATGCTATAAAATGGAATTACATAAGATTATATATAAAATAAATATAATTAATATCATATTGAATTATAGTTCCATCATAATGGCCACCATGAGAGGTTGTAGGAGATAATTGAACCATCATCGTTTCGTGAGCCGTTTGGTTGCCATCCATAGAAACATTAAGTTATTCACCCATTAAATGGACGTGTGTGTAAGTGTAGCTCAAATAAATCTCATAACAGTATCCTAGTATATTTAGGATACTGTTTTTGTTACAAAAGAAAATAAGAAGAAGAGTTTAGGGGTTGGAGAAGTAAAATAAAAGAAACGTAGCAAAGAGAAAATGTTACCTTTAATTTGGGTAACTCCCTTTGGTTTTAACCAAAAAGGACTCTTGAAGTGACTTATGCCTAATGTACGGATTCTAGGAGGAGGATAGGGATGTAGGGAGATTAATTGGGTAGAATTTGGAACAGCCAAAAGGCTTGAGTGGTGTGAGGAATTGGTTATAAGTGGTGTCCTTTTATAAGGGGGAGGGGGAACTTTAGGAAAAACATAAAGTATTAATTTATAATAAATTCATATTCGGTTTCTAATGACCCAAAAGTGGATTATTCAAATTATAAGGTGGGTATGGGTCTAAATCCTTTCAGCCAATAGATATTAGACAGGTTTGGGTCATTATATTAACCTTATCTTTTAGTTTTAACTCTTAGTTAATTAGATTGACATTTACCATGTCACTTTGTAATTTTATATTATATAGTTAATAAACATACTATATACATCCATGAGATCCCTTAGTGGTCCATTAATGATACACCTATCATGATATAAGTCCTTTTTCTGAACCATAGTTTTTTTGGAATAGAATATCAATTAATAATATAATACTTGTTTTAAAAACTCATTTATGTCAATATTGACAATATTTAATAATTGATTTTTGTTAAAGTCATAAAAACATTATTAATTCAAACTAAATTCATTTATGAAATAATAAAATGTCATATTAACCAATAAAATTCGTGTATGGCATCAAAACGTTGAAATTATATTTATTTTATCTTTTATAATACCAATTATTTAATTCTTTCATTAATAAGGAAAATACTGCATCGTTATTGTGTCATAAATAAATTTAATTATTAAATGTCTAAAAATTATAATTAAAATACCATTATATAGGAAATCGTTTTATCTTTATTATGAATATTTATAGTCGAAAATAAAACATATATAACCCTATCTAAAAATTGTTTTTTTAAAAGATATTTTCTTATGTAATTTTTGTATTTACTTTAACATAATTAATATAAAGTGTCCTTATCACCTACAAGTGGCTCCATGGGGTCCCAAAATCGACCCAAAGATGAACATGGTAGGAAATGTATCACAAAATAAGGTTAGTACATGTTTTAGGGGAATTTATTATTATTATAATATTATTTGTTTACCCTTATTTACCAGATTTATCCTTTAACAATGGTAAATAAAATATTTACCAAAATACTTATTCCAAATGTATAAAAATAAAAGATACCTATTTACATAATTTGGACTTCCAAATTCCAAATATGGAATCCATTATTTCATATTCAAAATAGAGAAGTGCCTGAAATTAATTTAAAACTAATTTCCGCTGTCAAAACAAAAAGCGTGTTTTTAAGAAATAATAACTATCCAAAGATTGACATTTGTTTATGTCCGGTTTAATTGTGAAATTATGTTCAATTACCAAAATTGTATTAAATGGTAAAAATATATTCTAAATATACTTTAAAACCACTCAAATTCATAATTTTTCACTATTAATTATTCTGATTAAAAAAGATGTTTTTATTTAAAATTTAGTAATTTTTACTATTCATCAAAATATAAATGTTATCCGAAAAGTACCAAAATTTCACCCTAGGGTAATTTCAATATTCATAATCCAAAAATGAAGTCCATTTTGAGAGATAAAATTTATAAAATTTCAAAAAGTGGGTATTACTATTCATAATGGCTAGTTTGATTGGTCACGGTGTGTTAGAATCTCAAAACTGCCTACAATGAAATCTATTGCATTATTAAAAAGGAAAAGTACCATGGAAGCTTGGGGTGTTACAAAACTAGACCCATAAATTAAAAGGTAGGATCATATGAAAAATGAATAAAAAATATAGAATTACAAATATTATCATTTGTTTGTAGTTTGGCTGCATATTTTTTCATATTATGCACTAATGATTATAGAGATACTAGAAGTTTATCTAGAATAGTTCATATATCCTATGATTGGTTTGACTGACCATGTGACTTAATCGTGTACCCTATAAAATTAGTCCACTTTCTCCCCTGAATCTAGTAATTTCAAGGGGCTTATCCCAAAACACCCTTTAAATTAGTGAAACATAACACAGTAATTTAAATCCCATGAAAAGTCCACTATAACCTAACAACATGAGAACAATCATAGCCCCTAACATAAGCTTAAGATTGTGTCTAATAAAGAGATAAGCAAGTACTTTCCAAGACATATATCATCTATTTTATAATGGTTTTATTTTTTCTACCTATGAACCTATATACTAATAATGAATTGATCAACAACCATGACCCCATTAGAGCACCCAACCGGCCACTAATACAATTTCATTATGAAAAAACCTCAGTCACTATCTGAGCTGGTGCCTAAATATCTTTGTCACACACCTGAAGTGTACCCTCAATCCCATCAAGATGACTACAACCATCAAGGCCATTTTACATAAGCATTGTAGATGGATTTACTCACAATAAGTCGAACAAACACGTCATGAAAAATAGTAATTACCGAAATAAGAAGGAACATACTAGAAAAAAGGAATCACTGATAAATAAATAATTAACATATAGTTATATAACTAGAATAGAAGATAAAGGAAACATGATGGTATGTCAAAGAGGTCAAAACCAACTCAATCTGAGCAGTTATTTTAGATGAAGGTCTGATTACCTTGACCCCGTGAATCTCAAGTCACCACCATGATCCCATTCACCATCCTCTTTGAAGGAATATGTCATCAGATACAACATAAAATATACGACCAAAAATTCATGAAAAAAACATAAAGGATACATAACCACTAACATGAGTATGTTGGGTGTGATATGAATCCAATTGGATACCACCAGGAGTCTATTTCAGTTTTTTTAATTAAAAACCCAAGAATGATGATTTCAAATCATGGAGTTGAAAAATGGGGTTTCATTTTCACATTTAATTAATTTTTAAAAAATCATATCAAAAACCAGATTAAACTCAAATAACATTATATAAAACCATTTCAAAAAAAAAATCAAAATAAATCCAATTCATAAAAAAATTAAAAGGATTACTTTAAAACATACAATTTGGTAATTTTATCTATCCATAGTTTAAAAACATTCAAAATCAAGATAATACTATGTTCCTTGTTAATATATTTTTCTCAATTTCTATTAGAATATTACACATACAAAAAAATTATTTTAAAAAATGATGAAAGGGTATGTAATCAAGAAGCAATTACTAAATAAAAAAAATACAAATTACAAGACAAAAATAGCCTAATCCAAAAAATTACCAAAACACAAACAAATTCCTTCCAATAAATAGATAATAAACATAAAAATATACACATAAAAATCAAATTACACAGATACATATCATGAGGCCAAACCATGGGGATTTATTGGACACCACAAATCATGAAAACATAGACCTAACTGCAGGTAGGGAAATTATCACACATCTATCCTCCAAAGACATCTATAAAGTATTCTTGATGATGAACACTAAATATTCGTGTTATGTAGAATTAACAGGGTTTTTCCAATGAAAACCCTCAACAAGACAAGAAATGTATTATTTATTTTCACTTAGTAGCATCATTCTCCCCATGGAATAATAATAAAGGAGGTGGCACAAGAATAATAACTGCATCACATTAAAATAACTAACCACTAGTTATAACATCACAATAACATCCTTTTTACCACATTAACAACCCTCTAGGTGAGCCCCATCCAACCAGAAAAACATTAGTCACATAAAAAACATGAATCACATGGAAAAACATAATTCCAAAATAATAAAAAGGTGTGTAACAATGGAGAAATCAACAATCAACATGTCATAAGGTTCTAAATGATAATTCATTATTATCCATTTAACATATACCTTGGTAAATACTTTTCATAACATGTAAGGAGGATACAATCCAAAAAGGAAGAATAATTTCTAAAAGGTACAACCCGACATCCTAAGGGGGTTTTTATTTGGTATTATAGCACCAAATCATCCCTTTAAAACATGAAATCCATCATTATCCCATAAAAGGATTCCCAATTAAGAAATAATTTTTTGATTAAAATATCAAAAACTGAATTTCTTTAAGAAAACAAACCATGTAATTTTATGAAACATGGGGAGTACATAAAATACCATTTCACATAGAAATACCATTTAAAGAATGAAATTCCACCCAATTTTCAAATGAAAAAAATCATATAAAAAGAGTGATTTTGAAAACCAACCCAAAATAGTTTAGTTTCTTATTATACAAGTGAAACGTTAATTTAGAAAACCCATGAAAAAATGGAACTCTTGAATAAAACCAAATTAAATGGAAACACATTGTTCAAGTGATGGAATGATGTCATTGTTGAAAAAAATACACCATAAAGGCACACCTACTCTGATACACAACCATTACAAAAAAAATATTCAAAACCGATAATCCTTTTAAAATGAAAGCACCCAATTATGTAAATTTATATTTTATGAATTGGAGAAAAAAGAGAAAACATGAGGATGTTATAAGAGGGACTCAATCATCATGATTTGAATGATTAACCACCAGGAAATAACATGAAATCTATCAAGGAGGATCATAGATAGAGAAATATACCTTGTATAAGGTTTTTGGGTCTGTTGGTTGAGTGGGGGAGTATTGGGTGAAAGAATAAATTAAAATTAAGTGAAAATGAAATAAATACTACAATCATTTTAGGATAAACATTCACACCATATAGTTTTCCAAACTATGAAAGTACTGTGTGGATCACCTATAATAAGTGAGGCATTATTTTCAGACCTTAGATTCACTGTTATGTAACCTTGTACCCTAAATATCATCACACAATAGACCCACTCAATAGGGTTTATATTTTCCCCTTGGGATCTCCAATTGCTTTAAAAAATGGGCACCTTAATAATGATCCTTCTAAAAACCTCTCAAAATTAAAATATTTATTGAAGACACCATAGAGAACAAAATAATAAGAAACCACAGAAATACTAAGATTAATGTGACACCCTAGTGGGTCACATTTCTCAGTAAAGCTGACATGACATTATAAATTGGGATCCCATCTAGGATGGCAGTTAGATTAGTTGTGCCGCACAAGGCTACATAATATTTGATAGTGATTATTAACTAGCATAAGAAATCATTTAATAAATGTTTTTTATTAGGATATTGATAATATAAAATAAACTGACATATTTTCAAACTGATATAAAGATATCAAACATTAATACAATTTCTCAATTACAGGTAAAAATTAATGTGATAAAAAGAAATCTATAATATTGATAAAGAGAAATTATTTGACATATGGGAAAATTAGATATATTAATATCTCAAAGAATTTATAGACCGAAAATTTGTGAAAATACCCCTCCCTATATTAAAACCACAATTGAGATCACCAACCATATTCATCATCCCAGTACACCACCAAGTGGAATATCTTACAACTGCACTTCATCTATGATCATCCCCGAACTATATATAGTAAAAATAGAACTAAATATATGTTAGTTGAACCCCAATTAATGGTTATGTATAAACCTACCTTGTAGTAAACCCTTAAAAATAATGTATTTAATGAACATTAAGTCAGATTCGCTAAATGAAATCCAAGATATAACCCATATATGCACCCTTGTTTGAGACAACTATTTGAGAACTGATGTCCCAACATCATATCAAAACTCTATGATTATTTTTTATATGAATCAAATATTTATAGAAAATAATAAGACCATAAATATCTATAAAAATTATATTCTTGAAAACCATACCGTCATTAAGAAATAGAATTATAGGAGAGTATTTGATAAACTATCAACCATATCATAGAAAGGGTACCAGATATGGACCCCTAAACTATAAGTTAAATGTCATACATATCTTTTGAATATTGACAAAGAAAAGCTATAAAAAATTGAATTATACAATGAACCCAAAATCCAAACCATTGATTCATTCATATTATTAATAGATAGGGAATAACACAGATTCAACAGTTTTATAAATATAATAAATATACGATCAAGTTCAATGACATCTTTTACTTGACATTACGGTATTTGAGTTAGACATATCACATATCATTATCTTTAGAACAACTTTTTATTCCATGAAAAATCATTGAACCACCATGATCTAAGATGTATCACATTGAATATCTATCAACATTGTACAATACATGCCCTATAAAAGAATCATGTATTGATTGTGTTAGAAGCCACTTCATAGACCAGGGACACACACCCAACCATATGTTGAAATTCCTAAAACCATACTTGTAAGGGAAAACAATGACCAATAAATGAGTTTAAAAAATTTGAGCCACTAAAATATTATCCTAATGTAAAGGAAATATTCTCATAACCTTTACAAAGTTAAAACATTAAAAACATCTATGGAATAATTATATTATCAATGGATGAATGAAAAATGAGGTACCTAAAAAAGAGTTCCCAAATCTATTCACAACATGGTAACTAAGACCTATTAAAATGTAAAAGAAGAGAAATGATAAAAATAATATGCTGAGCCTCACTGTCTCATCATTTTTTGATATTCCTTTTAGTATGAAAAATAAAAAGAAAATTATCATTTGAAAAACTCATCCTAATAGTAAAAAATTGGACTTATAGGGGAAAAATTAAAAATATAACACTTATAAAATCCATAGACACAAACCCCAAATAGATAATTCATTATAGTTAAAATATTAAACTATACCTTTATTGATATGTTAAAAAAATAAGAATTATATATCCCCATATGACCTTTTTAGGGAAATTTATAAGACCCATAAATGGAATGGATGGAATATACCATTTATTATTTGGGGGAGAAAGAAATTACATATTCTATGAGGGGGTCCCATGATATATCATTGTAATCTATTGAGGGTTGTTCCATTATAGCGACCTAGGATTTTTAATGATTAATATTAAATGTATTTAGATGGAAATTAATTACATTATACAGATACATGTCTCAGTACCACAATAGCTTAGTTCATCTGAAAAATGGAACAAAGTCATATTAATTCATTAATGGTCTTAAATGTTTACCATAAAGATCTTACCATTTATCACTCTTTATAAATATACTCTATATGAATCCAATATCCAAAACCTAGGTAGAGGAAAGATAATAATGGGTTAGCTTAGATGCTAGTAAGAGGGAAACAAGGGAGATACATAAAAAATGAAAATATGGGTATTGAATCATGAGAATAAAATTTTAAAACCATAACCTACCTAAAAATGATCATAAACATGAGTCATTGAATAAGGATTTCAATTGGGTATGAAATTAACTGAGATATAATCAATGATGAAGGTCCATGAGAGAATAACATTGGAATCAAACATGGAATTTTCATAATACACATAAGAATATAAAACCATTTCCCTATTTTTCAATGATCACTTATGTGGCTATCATAATGAAAAAATTACTTTACTATACTGAGTTAAATCCTAATTCTATCCTTTTCTTATTGAACCGGGTCTACTCCCCATTAAACCATTATATCTCATGATGTATATAAATCATTACCCAATGAAGTGGAGGGAGATATTAGTACCACCCCTCATATAAAGAAAATAATATTTATATGTTCCATAATATCATAAAAATTCATTAAATTATAACACATTAACTTAAATGTGTGTCATAAACATTTAATCATATCATAATCTATAGAAAATATATTGGGTTCAAAATCATTTCATTATAAAATAACATGAAAAACGTAGTGGGTTTCACTGTCATTTTAAAATTGTATAACCCATGGATGAGAATTGGGTTTTTTAAACATAATACCATAAAAATATAAAACAATAATGTAAACAATATGAATATTATTCACGGATCATATCCTCATTAAAGAATAGGTAACACAAACTTATGTCATCTTAGATGGAAAATAATTTTGAAAAATCTATTAAAACATTTCTTGAATAAAATTTAATTTTCACATTGAAAATTTCTCATCAAAACATTTAACAATTTTATAACCATTTAAATTTTATAATAACATTTAAAAATTATAAATAAATCTTTGAAAATAATTTAATTCACTTTTTAAACCTAAAATATTTTTAAACACATTTTAACTAAAAATAACCTATGAAGCATGTAACGAAATATTTAAATATATTTTAAAACCATTTTTTAAAACATAAATCAGTTTTAAAATACATTTATTTAAAAATGATATTAAAATATAATTTAAAAAAAGTTTTATATTTTCCATAAAACATGTATTTTATGAATATTCATTCCGACTATAGAGTAAAATAAATTCAGACTTTCATAAATACATTTTATTAATTATATTATCAACCAATGAGTAAAAAAATGGAACCATTACTTTAATTTTTCATGAGTAACCACTGTATAATAAAAATATTAAGATTTATTGAGATTTATTTCATGATATTTTAACATTTGAGTCTTAATCATAAATAATCATGATAAATGATTGGATTGTATGTTAAAATCATTACAACATTGTGACCATGAATATTAATAACAAAGATGAAAAAACACAAAATGAAACATAAAATAGGATGAGGATTTTTAAATTCATGATATTACATGTGAATGGGTATTTATATTAATTTCATGAAATAATATAGGTGCATAAAATAACATATGACTCAAAGAATAAAAATTGAAGAAAAAATCAATTATTTCTACTATATGTTTTGAATCATAATCCCCATGATTGAATAACTTAAATGGATAAATTAATTACCATAATATTAATTTTATTCATGATATTTAATTTGATTTGAATGTATATAAACAATAGAAAAGAAAATATTGATGAATATGAAATAAGTCTTTCAGAATTAAGTGTTACACTAGAAATCTCCTTACATTAAGTCTTTAATTCTTTTTTACCCATTCAAAAATCCAAGATAATAAATATTAGTTTATTATACATATATTATATAATATATATATATATATATATATATATTATTTTCTTAAGACCCATTATTACCCTTTTATTAATCATTCAACGTTAAAGTTACATTTCAGGTAATAACCACTTTCTTTTTCATATATGTTTTGACTTGTGATTTTTGGTACTCTTATATAGATAATGTTTCAATAATATCCATAATATAAACCATGATATTAATATAATATATATTCAAAATATATGAATTTACATAAATCCATAAAAATAAGCTATATGAAATAATATACATCATTCCTTGAGATGATAGGAAATATGTATACCTAAACACTGTTTTCATTTTATTTATTTATTGAATGAATGAAAAGTAAACGATATAAAAAAATTCATGAAAATATCATTTTAATTTAATATATATCACATATTATTTTATAACCCAACCTTAATATAATCTATGTAATGAATTAATGAATCATATTGCTTCACGAGGTGACAGTCCTCCATACACTGAAACGATGTCATCACATTTTAAAAAATTGTAAATCATGAAGGTATGTGTGATACAATAAATATATAATCTTAATAAAATCATAAATATTATAAATATCATATATAAACTATAAATATTTCATTATTCCCAACAATTAGATGTTGTAATTGAAAAAAGAATAATATCAGTTTGGGAGGTGGTAGCACATCATACACTTGAACAAACATTTCAATACACATTTTGGGGAAGTGTTTGTTTGGGTAGGTTAAAAAAATAACATAAAAACATGTATGAATATTAATTATACCATTGTTATTATATAATTTTGGTATAATAATAATTTCAGTCAGTGGAGAAATAAATAAAATAAAGATGCTCATTGAATAAAATTTTTCTCTCCTATAGGAGTGCCTAACACCTTGTCTATAATGAGCACTGAAGACCTCTAAGATCCATATTTTTTCATGGATTATACCAAAAAAAACTCTCTAGGAGAAAATACCAAAAATATATTTATAGAATACCAATAATATAAAAACAATCCATTTTGAGTAATTTTGACAGTCATTTTATTCCCCAACAGTTGTTATTATGCTTGTAATGAGTACATTTTCCTAAGAAACATTTAATCTTCATAAAATAGAGAAAAAAATTATAATAATGAAAAATATATTAAATTATGAATCACAAATAAAATCCTGATTCATATAACCACATTCATGTACACTATAAATGATTCCTTAGTGTTCCATGTTTATGAATAAATTTTCCCAATATTTTTTAGTAGATGTATGGGTTTACATACTAATACACAACATTAAAGTCTAAAAACCAAACTCAATACAACTTGAATAATTTTACATTATTTACCTAAACCAAACCCCATAACACTCATAACCCAAAATTCCTTCCCATGAACATAATAAACTCTTATACACTCTAACATGACCCAAACCAATGGGACCCTACATAGGCCCATGGTTAGGCAATACATGCCACCCCAAGACATATTTAAATAAGTCAAATTAAAATGTTTTACACCAATTAATAATACAATAAATTAAATTAATTAATATAAATAACTTATAAAAAACACACATTTACATAATTTCACATAAATATAATAAAATTATTTATTTAACAAAAAAATTACTCCACCTGTTAAACCATTAACTATAAATGGAAAAAGTATACTAATATTTAAAAGAGTTTATTGGACTAAAAAAGGAATAATAAAATCATACCCTTCATAATAATTTTTAATAGGATCACTAATCATATTCATCATCTCTATGAACAACTATATACTAGCTCTACCAAGTAAACATTCTCCATGGTCAGCTTACAACCAAAACAATCAGCCATAATATACAATATATCTGTATGAAACAACCATGTATGTCTTAGTATAAACAAAATCAGTATCACCCCACAAAAAAATATCAAATAAATCATATGTTAATTCAAAAAAAGTAAAAAAATGTCACATCCAAGATATTATTTATTAGTATTTTTACGATATTGTGATATAATATTTATAGAGTACTTCTAATACTAAATAAGAGGGTATACAAAGGATCTTTGACCAAGAGGGATAGATTAATCCAAGGGTCACTATGAAAGAGAAATGTTGACTTTTAATTATATTATATTTTCATTTCATAGAGATTTATATTAAAGTAAAGATCAACTTCTTCCTATCTGTTGGTTCTCATATTTCAATAGTTCAAAACGATTCATCTAAAATGATATATTTCTATCTCTATATGGGAAGAGATGTGGAACAATCAAATTTAGTGATATAGTTTCAGATAGGTGTTACATGACCATATATATGATATGATAAAAAATATCCATACCCTTTAGGAACATATCAATTTAGTATAAATTTAATATAAGGGTTATGTTTTTAGTCATCAAAGTAATCGGTAGATAGTGGGTGGTGAAAAATTATTCTATTAAATATCACAATAAAATATGGTTATTTTATTTGATTTGAAAAGGATTTTGATCCTTAGATACATTTTTAGTATTTAGATATATTCATTCCCTTGGAATGTAACATATGCAATATCGCAATCACCAAGACTCTCCTCAGTGCCTAACATATTCTATATATCATTTTTTATGAATAATATTTCCAATCAATCAAATTTATAATTATTATAATGTATATAAACAAAACATTATATTTTTTTTACAAATTTATTTTTGTGATTTTTTATAATATATATACAGAACTATGAAATACATCCACTCAACTGGTAATTTTTTTTGAATCAATGTTTTTAGAAGGGTATATTGTGACACCTTATTTTTTTAGTATGGAATTTACCTTATATAAAAAAAGTGTTTTAAAAAATTCTTACAGAAGACACAAAAAATGCATAATTTTTCATTTCATTATAGTGGAACATTATGATGTATAATGAAATAAAATACAAGATAAATAAATACAGAAAATCTGAGATTTTATATAGGAATGAAAACATAATTAAGATGAAAGTACTACATTATTTTAATACTCCTTTTCCCAACCATTCAGGATTACCATACCACCGACAATATCTATAGAAAGAATTTAAGATAAAATAAAAACGATAAAAATAATTCAAAAATAAATGAACGAATGAGATGAATGATTTCAATATAATATGTAATTTATATATAGATATATAATAAGACATTTATACATATATGGTTGTTGGTTATATGGTTTTTGGGATTATATGGTCCCTGCTATTTTCTAATTGTTGGGTTTACATAGCTATTTTTAATGACATTAGATATAATAATAATTAATGATAATAATTATAAATATATTTAAAATATTACATGAAAAATTTTATTAATATAAAATAGATATTTATTTTATAGGAATATTTAGAATTTATCCCAATATAAAATCTATATGATAAGGATAAATAATTGCATAAAGTAGAAGAAGTCTTTTTGTGATACTCATTGGCATGACCTGGTTGGGAGGTAGCATTGCATTGGATTTCCACTTAAAAATCCTAATATAAATATAAAAAAGTTCATACTGAGATGAATCATTTACGATACAAATAACTTATCATGGAAACTATGGCGACCCAAGTAAAATATATATAAATATTACATCATTTTATGTGGAAACCTAATATATTAAAAATAATCACACCCTAAAATAATAATGGTTTAGAACATTTGATGATTAGACACATAATAAAATTATTTTAATAATTACCTTCAACATCAAAACCAATTTTAGCTTATCATTATACCCTTTATAGATATATCTTAACAAAAAAACATTTTTCTTAATTAGAACATAATGGAAATATAATAAAGGAAAATCTAAAAAGATCAGTAATCATAAATATAGAACATATAAATATATTATCATATAGAAGAGTAAGATTAGAATAAGTGTATGATATAAATATATTACCATAAAATATTCAAAAACAATTTGTCCGGGATAATAAATAATAAGAAATATAATTATGATTTTTAATTTCAAGAGTAAGGAATAATAATTAATAAATCATCATATCTGAGAAAATATAATAAACATAAGATCATGTAATAAGATAGTATATTGAAATAAAATAATACAAAATCATTTAAATATTCCAAGATTACTACCAATTACATCATCTCATCGTGGAAAAGACCCAGAATAGATTAGGTTCACTCTACCATCTATTTTCTTTCATGGAATGGGTTTACTATGCATACTCTTCTATATTACTTAATTATATATCATACATTACACAAAAAATTTCACGAATATATAAGTTACAACTATAAAATAATGAAAACCAATCATATGTGAGTCAGATGATCCAAGAATAATTCACCCTTCCATTATAACACATCCCATGTAAGAGAAACAATTTTCAAAAACATTTCATCATCACACACCCATAATATAGATTGAGAAATAAAATAGATTGATTTATTATGTCATATCTATAAAAAAATAATAAAAAAAGGATTTTGAGATTGATGAAAAATACCACTAAAATAATATTGAAACGAGTCATTTCAAAAAGAATAAAAATATTTTTCTTTTTGTTTAATTGAAAAATTAAAAATAGTAAGAGTCTAATTTCCAAATAAAATATCCTTGGGTAAATTTTAAAAAATATTGAAATAACTTAATTTCCGTTATGGTAGGAAATGTTTTTCATGTAGTATACATTGAAAAGACAATCATTCAACAAATTTTGTAATGAAATCCAAAAATAACATATATGGATAAATCTAAAAGAAAATATTTTATAAAAATGAAATTAAAATAAAATACAGTTTGAAATGACATTAAAACGCCATTTTTTATTATAAAATAACACTATTTAATCTCACTAAAAATCTCAAACTGGATAGGAATCATTTTTGACCTAGAAGAATAAATAAGGTTAGTTATGATTCAGAAATATATTTTCCATATATGAGGTCCATAGAAGGGAAAAAATGGATGACAGACATGGAAAATAAAAAAAATATAGTATGAGAATAATATAGGTGTTCTTTATGATATAACAAGCTCATAATTCTCCCAAAGGATATACAAGCGTAATCATTTTAGATGAAAATTGATAATGCACCATAAACCCTTACCTTAGGTCTTGAATCTTTTCATATGTTATCCTTTTTTATTATTTAATAAATTAATATTTGTTATATATATATACTAAGAACATATTAATAGTTAAAATAAAATTTAAATATCACTTATAATATTTAGTTTCACAATTACTAAAAATCTATTATTTCTATTTTTATTTGAGATGTTAACTACTATATTTCCGATGCATATTTTTGATGGATGGATCGTGTCCATACACCTTGATCATGGTTTCATCATATAAAAAATTTTAATTATGTTATGGATATCATATTTATTAATTATAAAAAGTATTTAAACAATTCATATAATAGTGTGAAAAAAATGAGTAACATCACTTTGTGGAGATGGTTGTTAATACGTACATAAAAGTATTTTTTATTTATTAAATAAATGTAATGGTTGAAATTTAAATAATAAAATTTCTATAAAAATCCTTAGTTTATCTTAAACATCATATATACATATAATAAATTAAATCCATCCATATGTATATCCATGTATGTGATAACTGAAAAGTGAATATATTCATTATGTGGTAGTGGTTGTTCACACGTACCAAAGAACAGTGTTATCATCTACAATAAGCTAGAAAAGAGTGAAAGAATTGTTTTAATAGGAACATAAAAACATTATAGTGTATTATTTATACAAACATCATTATTGTAATTAGTTTATATATCATTTGGATGAGTTAGATGAAAAAAGAATGATATTAATATTCAATAAACAGGGTTATATCATTATTAGTGAATGTCTTTTGGGACTCCAATTAATGAAACATGGGTTTGAATTTTATGTATAAATGAAGCACTTAAATATGTACAGATATGATGAGAGTTACTTGGGAACAATTTGTTTGAGACATGTGGATGATAAAGGCCAAAATATGTGAGGATATGAGGTTCCACTTTATATGCGATGTGTGTGAAAAAGATTTAAATATTAAGAGAAGTAATATATAATAAAGTATTATTAATGTAAAAGTGGAATTAAATATCCAATGGGTTCTATTGTAGAGTGGGTATGGTTTAAACATCTTCAAAAAATAAAATTAAAAACAATTTATGGATATTTAAATAATTCTCGTTTAATTTGACCCCTTCGTAGCCCATAAAACATTAACCGATGTAAAATAATATTTCCATAGTTATTATTCATTATAACCAACAACAAAAGAGGAACCATCAACATTTTTGGAAATGATGATTCTCAAAATGGAATAATTTAATTTAAAAAAAAATTAATAATTCAATGAAAATTCTTTTAATAAAATGGAATTTTTATGAAAAAACTTGAATTTATTTCTATCCCATGCCTATTAAAAACCATCAGATGAATATTAAATTTCTTAGAGAATATATTTTCTAAAAATTTCATTAAAATTATGAATAAAATATTATTAATTAATTATTTTTTAATAACAACATATTTTCCAAATAATTACATTCTAGGAAAACATATCATTTGACTTTCATATACTTTTACTATAATATTT
The DNA here is from genome assembly GCA_963277665.1 of Viscum album. Taxonomy (NCBI): domain Eukaryota; kingdom Viridiplantae; phylum Streptophyta; class Magnoliopsida; order Santalales; family Viscaceae; genus Viscum; species Viscum album. Next base: position 45,259,658 of record OY728143.1, on the reverse strand, counting down.
AAATAATATATTGAAAGGGAATTTATTTTATTCATGTGTAACAAAATAATCATCATATTATTCAATATATTACATAATTTTAAAATAAATTTTATATAAAATAATAAAATCGTATAAAAAATATTGAAAATTAGTTCCCTTATATAGTAGAATATTTTTAGTGAATTAAAACTTATTTTTAAACAATAGTATTTCATTTTAATATAATATAATGGGGTTCATTTTATAATGTATAAACATTATTCATAGAATTTTTGAACTTCATGCTTCAAAATCTATCTCAGGCATTTATTTATTATAGAAAAAATATTATCTAATCTTCCATAGTGTTACATATTACCCCATTATATGAATTTTTCACTAAAAATATATCATTCTAAAATAAACTTTAGATTATAATATTTTGTAATCACATTCGAAGGAATAGAATTTTTTTTTCTAGAATTTATTATTCTGGTATAGAACCCTAACCATGTGAGTAATTATTTTCCACAACAATTTATCACTAAAATCAATAATATCTTTAAATTTTTCTTCATAATGAAATTAATTTTTCAATTCTATAACTTCATAGAATCAAATATATGAATTATATTGTATGTACATTGTTAATATATATATATATATAACATAATCAATATATGAGATATTTATAGAACTCTATATATGATAATATTCGAAAAAAATATAATCAATAATCTCATCAGATAATTTATAAATATATTGGTCTTATTGTTCTATAATTTTTAAATCTCATAACTTTTTTCTTAGGGGATTTTCAAAGGTTTACCTTTTCTATATCTTTGAAAACTGGATACCATCGATTACTGCCATCATGACATTTTCGTTGACTCTAAGATATCCGAATGTCCTACATAATGGATCTATCATTTTAGTTCATGTCACGACCCGTCCTCGGGGCCCGTTCCGTAACTACCCCAAGCCTGCCTTCCATACGCTAGGGGCTGGCGACTAGAACCAAGGCGTAAATCCCGATAAAAGGGAAGGCATTGCCTTTGTAAAGTAAAAAAAACACCACAGAGAAAGCAAGCTGTAGAAGTAATCACTAAGTAAAAACTGAGTACAACAGTAAATGCGGAAAAGTAAGTGGGCAAGTATAGAAACCCAAACTGAATGTAAGGTACAACTGGAAAGGGAAAAAAAGCAACTGAAAAGTAAATCCACAATATCAAAGTCTCCACTGGAAATCCCACATGAAGGGTGGGTACAGATAGCCTCCACTGCTCCTCGGGTCCAGCCGACCGCTCCGAGTACGTCCCGCCCAGTGGTCCACCCCCAGGTATCGTCCTGCTCCGCAATCCTCAACCACAATCAGTGATGTCTATCGTCTGCAACCAACACAACTTATTGCACGCATAGCCTATGTAGGGGAGAGTATAAGCTACTCAGTAGGGACCCAGAGACCCATGAAGGTCTCCCAGAATCCAAAAGGATAAATCACAAAGGAAAGATACAATCACAAAGTAACATCCGACACTGCTTAGGTATATGCCCATACATATACCTAAGTCATCAATCCCAGTACTCTCCAACATCCGATCACAAGTACAACCTAGTCCACATTGTAAAGAAAAACGTAAATCCATACAGGATAGCACAACACAATCCACAAAGGAAAGAAAAACAGGATTCAGCTCACACAGGACTACTTCTTCTTAAGACGATAGAGTTGATCAGATGTAGCCACTGATTCATCTAAGTCGTCAGACCCACAAGGGATCGGTAGGTACTAACCCCCGCAATGACCCACACAGGATCAATCTTGAAGTTGAAACCATAGATATTTGGAATCTCCTTCTCTATCATGTTCAGTGGGTATACTGCTACAACCAAGCGCTTCCCTCTAACCTTGGACTGCTGTAGTACTCCACCTATCGAGTACAGTGGGCCTGCTGCTACGACCAAGTACTTCCCACCATGGGTCTGCCGCTGCAACCAAGCGCTTCTCTGTTGTGGGTCTCCTGCTACAACCAAGCGCTCCCCGTGCTACTACAACCAAACGCTCCCCCGTCGTAGGTATGCCGCTACAACCAAGCGCTCCTCCATTGTAGGTCTGCCGCTACAACCAAGCGCTCCCCCTCATAGCCTCCAGTGGTACTCCTTCTGTTTAGTACCGCGGGTCTGCCACTACAACCAAGTGCTCCTCCGCCGTGGGTCTGCTGCTACAACCAAGCGCTTCCCACTGTGCTATCTGTAACACACCGATTCGTTCGATCAGCAGTCGTCAAGTCTCAACCAGTTCTAGGGTTTCTGCACACAACATGCTCATTCCATGAGGGTCCAATCCATGAGCCAAGAGGTCGATGCATCAACTGACATGTATTCCGGAGTTGATGTATCCCAAAACGTACCGTAGTGGTCACTACCGAACCCACATAGGATTCCCGTACTGTCTTCATTGTCGTCGCAGACGCAGCCAGCTCTAGGGTTCCCGCACACAACAAGCTCGTTCGGGAGGGTCTGCTCCACGAGTTGAGGGGATGATACATAAACTGACACATAGTCCAGAGTTGATGTATCCAAAAGTTTTGTATCGTTAACAGGAACTCAACGTCGCAGACGGCGCGTCAATCGGACGCCCGGTCTGAGAGTTATTGGATTTTTCGTCCCAGGGGACCGTTGGTTTTTAAGTAAAAACCAACCCGACCATACTCCACCTATGTCCAAACCTCGGGAGGAGTAATCCCAATGATCCTTCTCACTTAGAGGAATCCAAAAAAGTCGACGGTACATCAATCGGACGTCCGGAGTTTAAGATATAAGGGTTTTCGCTCTGAGGGCCCGGTTGGTTTCGTGTACGAACCAACGGGGCGAAACCCAAAGTACTCCTAAACCTTGAGTGTGATATGCCGAAACGACCGCCTCAATCCAAGGATCACATCGCCACTAACGGTGCATCGATCGGAGGCCCGTAGCTCAATTTATGAGCAAAAGACCAAAAAGTTCCGAAAACGGGTGTCTGGGCCCGGACCGACCCAGCCCAACCCCCCTTAGGTCGGCTCGAACCGGGTCGACCCGACCCGGGTCTGGGTCTGACCCGGCCCAGCCAAGGTGGCCCGGCCGGCGCGGGCACGGCTCGGTCGCCAGGCGGGTCGGCTCGGCCGGTTACGGCCGAGTGGAGCGGGGGGCATGCTGCCCCCACATGAGGGAACCGCGGCCCCGCGTGGGGCCGCCCTTGCCAGCGGACGCGGCTGGGCTGCTGCGTCACGTTCAACTCCGGTCCCGCACGGTCGCAGGACCATGTTCTGCCACTGCGGCGGTTCCTTCCGGCGGCGCGTCGGGCGCCGCCGCCTCCTACCGCCGGCACCGCCGTGCCGGCGAGGCGCACCGGCGGGCTACTCCGCGGACCACCGAATGAGTTCTGGTGGTCGTAATTTCACACCGTCTTCGCCAAAGGCCCTCCCAAGGCCCTCCCTTCACTGCGATGTCCTCTCATCGCTCGTGCGGCTTGTTTTATCGACGTTTTCTGTTTCTCACAACAAGAATGAAAGGGGCGGTGGGTTCGGACTTGTTCATTAGTCTGCACCCACCGCGTTAGCAGTTTTAAAAATCTCACGACAAATATTTAATCATACGCCACGGGTATAAATCACAAAGATTTAAATGAATCAAACCCCTACCTCGTCGTTGTCATCGGACGTGAGTTCTTCTTGGGATTGGCCGTCGCGGAAGAAGAGGATTGTCGCGTCGCGGAAGGGGGCGTCGCGTCGTCGCGGTACACGGCGTCACGTCAACGATCTCCGAGGGTTAAGGAAAACACACAGATTTAATTGCACGTTTAAACCCAGGTTGAGGATAAAATCAACAAAGAATTAGTGAACCATAATCCCCTACCTCAAACAGTTGATGATCGGAGATTATTGCGGGGAAGAAACGTCGCGGAAGAAGCGTCGCGGAAGGAGAATCATTGGCATCACGGAACACAGCGTCGCGTCGTCGATCTCCGAGGGTTCTGCTTTCTTCGCGTTCTTCACGAAGGAGGATGAAGATCTAAAGCCTTAGAGTCTTCTCCAAATCCTCTCAACGGGAAATCCTCTAGAAAGACATGTGTTGGTCTTATTTTATTTACATGCCAACAATATGAAAAACAAGTTAAGAAATGAACCGTTAATTCGGTGAATTAATGGTAACATCTTAACTGTCCAATTAATAGGAGAGTTAAGATTTTTAGGAAACTCACCAGTTGACTTTAATTAAAGAGGAGTTTTCGCGGGTGCGTTACTTAGAGGAAAAGAAACGGTGGGGCTCGTGCGGGTCCCACCTCACAAATATACTACCAAGTGGGTAGGATATTTTGGGTTCAACCCTAACCGCTTCAACTTAACTTAAGTGGCTTTAAGTGGCTTAAGTGAAATAAAATAAAGTTGTCACACCACTTTATTTTATTTCTTGACTTATCCCCAAAAATTTAAAACCACACCCGAGAAAACGCAACTCTAGAAATGGTGTTTCTAAGCAAATACCGGTGCTTCTATTCCATCGGTGCCCTTGGAATTCGATTTCGAGCACCGGTTCAAAAGTTAGAAAAAACCCCGCTCATTCGTTCACTGAACGTACCAGAGCCAAACTTTGGAAAATGATTCCTAGCACACCGGGCCTCAGAATCAGGTTCCGTCAGAAACTGTGTTCTTGTAAAATTACAAAGAAAGTTAAGAAAAAGATTTCCTTTAATTTTACGAGTCTTTACATCACTCCCACCTCAGGGATTTATGTCCCCGTAAAGATACATCATAAACTAGGGAAACAAAAGTGGGTACTGAGCACGCATCTGTGCCTCTCGCTCCCAAGTGCTCTTCTGGTGGTTCCCGTGCTGCCATCTAATGCGCACTAGAGGAATTGACCATCCACGTAGGACTTGATCCTATCGATCCTTGATCTCCACCGGGACATATGCAAAAGACACCCTATAATCAACGTCCAGTTCCCCATGGTCAATGATATGCATCGGGTAGAGATCGTATCTCCCCAGCTGAGATACATGGAAGTCGTCGTGCACCTGGTGCAATTGAGGTGGGTGGGTCAAGTGGTAAACCACCTCGCTCACCCTGCCAAGGACCTAGAAAGGTCCCTTGAACCTCAGTGATAACTTTTCGCCTCGGCAACATCCCCGTAACTCACGTTGAGATGTGACCCGTAAGGAAACGTGGTCGCCATCCTCGAACATTAGTGGTCTCCGCCTCCTGTCAGCACAAGACTTTTTCCGGCTCTGAGCTGTCCTCATCCGCTCTTGGATGACATGGACCTTTTTGGTCCTACAAGAGCTACTGGGATTTCTTCTTTTCCGAAAAGAGAAATCCGGTCTCATCCCCTAGATTAACCATTGTCTTCGCCTAATACAGTCAATCCCGTCATGGACGATACTAACCCATTGCATGGATGATGTCGTAAGGCCTCGACGCTACTACCATAAGATCCAACCGTTACTCTCGCCTCCAAGGGTTGAGTCACACTTTCGGCATCAGTGTGTGGTCACTGAGTCTCCTCCAGTAGGTATCTCAATGTGAGGCTCAAGTCAACATTTTTAAACCGGAACCTCTTAGTAACAACACAAAGAGAGGACAAGAAGGTATAAGCCAAAAGGAAGGGGTCTTTTATTACTACAACTCAAAGTACAGAGACACAAAACATCCACAAACAGACATCAGCAATGCTAGATGCAGCATAAACAAAAGTCTCTAGGTCTGGAGCTAGTCCCGCTCCTATCCATCTGCTCCCGGAGCTCCATGATCGTAGGCCTCTACTGCCTGAAGCTGAGGTCTCCCATGTCCACCAGCTCCCTGCGGTCGGGGTGGACCTCCTGGTAGTGGTGGTGGAAACACCTCAAAGCGTCGTCCACCTCCATCTGCATGGCCAGCTCCCCTACAACGGTCTCCTGCTCAATGCGTTCCACCTCGGTCAAACCTCTGCCCCAACCTGGGAGGTCCTTCGTTCATCTTCCTGTCATCCGTAAGGCGGGTTAGACAGTCACGAGCCATGCGACCAACCCCGCCGCATGAGAAACACTGTCCGCTCATGGAAAGTCATTTTCCACCCTGGGTGCCTCGCAAAAACGATCTTGTGTCACGCAGTCGACCACCTGTTGGTCTAGTCCTCTTGGACCCCTATGTCATCTATCTACTGCCCGCTGCAGAAGACTCTGCCGCATGCCGGCTAGTGGTGGGTCCTGCAACTGGAGACTGCTCAGCAAGGAAACTCTTCACAAAGAGGGCTCTCTCCAACACTCCTGTCTGTGTCGGAATGCTGTGAGAAACAACTGAAGCTCTGATCTCTCGCCTGAGCCCCTGCTTGAAGGTTCGGTCCCTGAAGAATGGGTCTCGTACCATGTCCGTCGAATAGCACGAGAGATCGGTAAACCTCTCCACGTACTGGGCTACTGTCATGCTGCCATGCAACAGCTGTAGAAGCTCCTAGATGCGCACCGCACGGAGGGTGGCTGGGATGAACTCCAAGCGAAAGAGGCTCTCAAAGTCTATCCAGAGAAGAGATGCCTCGTCATGCACCTGGAGCATTAAGCTCCACCATCTTCCTGCTGCTGCGTGCAGTAGGCTCGCTGCGAGGATCACCATGAGGTCTGCCGGTGTCCTCAATAACCGGAAAACTCGTACAACTGCCTCCATCCAGTCCTCTGCAGCTTGGGGGTCTATCTCACCGCAGAACCTGGGCGGTCGATGGCACTGAAACTCATGCAGTGAACTAAGGCGACATGCATCGTCAGCAGCTGGGGCTGGTAGTATCAGTGGCTCGGCGGGTAAAGGTACCGTCGGTGCCTTACCTGTCAAAGGGCCCTGTACCGAGGCCTCGTCACTCGGAGGGCTGTCGTCATGTACAACTCTCGGATCCCTAGCTGGCTGCCGTCGTTGGGCCATCCTGAAAAGAAACAGGTGCGTCACGGTCAAACAATATACCTGGTGAGCTGACATAAAGTAATCACAAAGAAAACTTGAAACACACATGCAATCAATGTTTTCACACATTAAGTCGGAAATCAGAAGTCAGGGTCCTGGTGCACGGATAAGTCGGCCGCCGCACCATCACTGGACTCCCTGAACTAATAACCACACCCAATACGCTTAACACTATTTCTTCACATAGAAAAAGATCAGAGTCCCAAGTTCTGTGGTAGAACTGAACTCCTCTGATACCAATTTGTCACGACCCGTCCACGGGGCCCGTGCCGTGACTACCCCAAGCCGGACTTCCATAGGCCAAGGGATGGCGACTAGCACCAAGGCATAAATCCCAGTAAAATGGAAGGCATTGCCTTTGTAAAGTAAACAAACACCACAGACCAAGCAAGTAATAGAAGTAATCACTAAGTAAAAATTGAGTACAATAGTAAGTGCGGAAAAGTAATTGAACCAGTATACAAACCCAAACTAAAAGTAATGTACAACTAGAAAGGGGAAAACAACAACTAAAAAGTAAAGCTACAATGTCGAATTTTCCACTGGAAATCCCACCTGAAGGGTGGGTACAGATAGCCTCCACTGCACCTCGGGTCCAGCCAACCACTCCGAGTACGTCCCGCCTAGTGGTCCACCTCCAGGTATCGTCCTACTTCGCAAGCCTCAACCACGATCAGCGCTGTCCTTCGTCTGCAACCAATACAATGTAATGCGGGCATAGACCGTGCAGTGGTGAGTATAAGCTACTCAGTAGGGACCCCGAGACCCCTGAAGGTCTCTCAGAATCCACAAGGATAAATCAAAAAGGAAATATACAATCACGAAGTAACATCTGACACTGCTTAGGTATATGCCCATACATATACCTAAGTCATCAATCCCAATACGCTCCAATATCCGAGCTCAAGTACAACCCAGTCCAAACTGGAAAACAAAACGTAAATTCACACAGGATAGCACAACACAATACACAAAGGAAAGCAAAACATGATTCATCTCACACAGGAATACTTCTTCTTAAGACGATAGAGATGATCAGACGTAGCCACTGATTCATCTAAGCCATCGGACCCACAAGGGATCGGTAGGTACTAACCCCCGCAATGACCCACACAGGATCGATCATGAAGTTGAAAACATTTCTATTTGGAATCTCCTTCTCTATCATGTTTAGTGGGTATGCCGCTACAACCAAGCGCTTCCCTCTAACCTCAGACTGCTGTAGTACTCCACCTATCAAGTACAGTGGGCCTACTGCTACAACCAAGCACTTCCCACCATGGGTCTGCCGCTACAACCAAGCGCTCCTCTGCCATGGGTTAGCTGCTACAACCACGAGCTCCCTGTGCTGCTACAACCGAACGCTCCTCCGTCATAGGTCTGCCACTACAACCAAGCGCTCCTCCATCGTGGGTCTACTGCTACAACCAAGTGCCCCTCCTCATAGCCTCCAGAGGTTCTCCTTCTGTTGAGTACCGCGGGTCTGGCACTACAACCAAGCGCTCCTCCTCCGTGGGTCTGCGGTTACAACCAAGCGCTTCCCACTGGGCTATCTGTAACACACCGAGTCATTCGATCAGCTGTCGTCAAGTCTCAACCGGTTCTAGGGTTTCCGCACACAACATGCTCATTCCAGGAGGGTCCACCCCACGAGACAAGAGGTCGATGCATCAACTGACATGTAGTCCAGAGTAGATGTATCTCAAAAAGTACTGTAGTGGTCACTACTGAACCCACGGAGGATTCCTGTACTGTCTTCATTGTCATCGCAGACGCAGCCAGCTTTAGGGTTCCCACACACAACAAGCTCGTTCGGGAGGGTCCCCTCCACGAGCTAAGGGGATGATACATCAACTGACACATAGTCCAGAGTTGACGTATCCAAAAGTTACGTATCGTTAACAGGAACTCAACGTCATAGACGGCGCATCAATCGGACGCCCGGTCTGAGAGTTATTGACTTTTTCGTCCCAGGGGCCCGGTTGGTTTTTAAGGCAAAACCAACCCGAACGTACTACACCTACGTCCAAACCTTGGGCGGAGTAAGCCCAATGATCCGTCTCACTTATATGAATCCAACAAAGTCGACGACACGTCAATCGGACGTCCGGAGTTCATGATATAAGCGTTTGCACTCTGGGGGCCCAGTTGAATTCGTGTACGAACCAACCCGGCCAAACCCAAAGTACTCCGAAACCTTGAGTGCGATATACCAAAACGAGTGTCTTGATCCAAGGATCACATCTCTGCTAACAGTGCATCGATCGGAGGCCCGTAGCTCAAGTTATGAGCAAAAGACTAGAAAGGTCTGAAAACGGGGGTCTGGGCGCAGACCGACCCGGCCCAACCCCCCCTAGGCCGGCCCGAATCGGGTCGACCTGACCCGGGTCTGGGTCTGACCCGACCGGCGTGGCCCGGCCTGACCTGGGTGGCCCAGCCTGGCCTGTGCGCGACCCGGCCTGGCCGGCGCGGGCGCGGGTCGGCTCGGTCGGTTACGGCCGAGCGAAGCGGGGGGCATGATGCCCCCGCGTGAGGGAACCACGGCCCCGCGTGGGGATACGCATGCCAGCGGACGCGGCCGGGCTGCCGCGTCCAGTTCCCCTCCAGTCCCGCATGGTCGCAGGACCACGTGCTTCCGCCGCGGCGGTTCCTTCCGGCAGCACGCCGGCGGGCTGCTCCACGGACCACCGGACGAGTTCTGTTGGTCGGAATTTCACGCTGTCTTCGCCAAAGGCCCTCCCTGGGTCCTTCCTTCACTGCGAGGTCCTCTCATCGCCCATGCGGCTTGTTTTGTCAACGTCCTACATTTCGCACACCAAGAATGAAATGAACGGTGGGTTCGGACTTGTTTGTCAGTCCGCACCCACCGCGTTAGCAGTTTTAAAATTCTCACAACAAATATTTAATCGTACTCCACGAGTATAAATCACAAAGATTTAAATGAATCAAACCCCTCCCTCGTCCTTGTCCTCGGATGTGAATTCTCCGCGGGATTGACCGCCGCGGAAGAAGAGGATCATCGCGTTGCGAAATGGGGCATCGCGTCGTCGTCGTACACAACGTTGTGTGGACAATCTCTGAGGGTTAATGAAAAGACACCGATTTAATTTCACGTTTAAACCCATGTTGTGGATAAAATCCACAAAGAATTAGAGAACCCTAATCCCCTACCTCAAGCAGTTGATGATCAGATATTGTTACGGGGAAGAAACGTCGCGGAAGAAGCATCGCGAAAGGAGAATCATCGGCATTGCGGAAGACGGCGTTGCGTCGTCAATCTCCGACGGTTTGGCGTTCTTCGTGTTCTTCGCATTCTTCGCGTTTTTTCGCGAAGGAGGATGAAGATCTCAAGCCTTAGAGTCTTCTCCAAATCCTCTCAACGAGCAATCCTCAAGAAAGACATGCGTTGGTCTTATTTTATTTACATGCCAACAATTTGAAAAACAAGTTAAGAAACGAACCATTAATATGGTGAATTAATGGTAACGTCTTAACTGTCCAATGAATAGGAGCGTTAAGATTTTTAGAAAACTCACCAGTTTACTTTCATTAAAGAGGAGTTTTCGCAGGTGCGTTACTTAGAGGAAAAGAAACGATGGGGCTCTTGTGGGCCCCACCTCAAAAATATCCTACCATGTGGGTAGGATATTTTGGGTTCCACCCTAACCACTTCAACATAGCTTAAGTGGCTTTATGTGGCTTAAGTGAAATAAAATAAAGTTGTCGCACCACTTTATTTTATTTCTTAACATAACCCAAAAAATTAAAAACCACACCCAGGCAAACGCAACTCCGGAAATGGAGTTTCTAAGAAAATACTGGTGATGTGATTCCATCGGTGCCCTCAGAATTCGATTCCGAGAACTGGTTCAAAAGTTAGAAAAATCTGTTTGTTCGTTCACTAAACGTACCCGAGCCAAACTTCAGAAAATGATTCCGGGCACAGCGGGCCTCAGAATCAGGTGCCGTCAGAAACTACAATCTTGTAAAATTTAAAAGAAAATGAAGAAATCAATGTCCTTGAATTTTACAGGTCTTTACAGTTCATTTCATATATTATCTTATGTTTAAAAAATATTTAATTCCCCAATATCCCCTTAGTAAATTTATGTTCTTCAATTTTTTACCCGAAGGGTGTCATACCAATCAATCTGAGTGATCAATTGGAAGCTACTATTGCATGGAAATTTTACAAGAGAAAGGATATGATCCCATACACCTTTAAAATCAATATAAAACGTTCTATCCATATCTTATTGGGTTTTATTACCTTTATAAATATTCATTTTTCTAGGATGAATAGTGAGTGATGATCTAAAAGATTCATCTATCATCTAATTCAATTATAGTATTGAGCGGTCACATAATATATTTATGGAACATATAATTCTATCAATATTGAGAATAAACTTAGTAACATTCCTCTGTAAATTTTTCTATTCCACAATGAATCTTTTGTGCCTCATTATTTACAATATGAAATTGTGCTTGAAAATTATTATAAGGAATATAAGAATTTTTGCATTTAATTTTTATTTAATTCACCATCCACTAAAAACCATAAATATTGGAACTTCTTGAATACTAATTATAGATAATCTACCTTGGTCCATCCAACTTACTACATCTTGTATCTTGTCTACATTCCATGGGTGGTAATGTGTTTAGAAATCAGATTCATCAAATAGTTCTATTCACCTTCTTAGCTTTATATTGATCTAATAATATTTTAATATATAGTTGGATATTTCATAATTTGTATATACTTCAAAACATTCACTATATAGATACTTCCTTTAAATATTAAATAAAAATTAACATTACTAGTTACAAAATATGAGTTGGGTAATTTTTCTCCAGCACATTCAATTTGATTTAAGCATAAATAACAACTGAATCATTCTACATGAGAATATATCAAAAAAACTACTTTATAAATCCAAATAAATTCAATATGTTCAGTACTCTTATGAAAATCTATCTTTTATTATTCCTCCTTATTTCATCTCATTCAATGATATCCACAATAGAGGTTAATCAATTAAAAATAATTATCTTCTCACCATTGATCATACAAATCAAAAATATGTGGCATATTATACATATTCCAAATAGTAATTTTATTATGTTCCTAATAATTAATGAAAATATTATTGGAGACATATTTCTTCTTAATAAAAATAATAGGTCCACACCATGGTGAACTTCTTATCCAAATGAATCTCTTTTCAATACTCATGATGCGTTTCTTCTTCAATTTTAGTAGCTCATTCTGGTCCATTATATATAGAGAATTTAAATTAGGTGTCACTTCTAGTTTGAGTTTTGTTGAACAAAATTCAGGATTTGGGGGATTAATATGAAACTATTCAGGTGGTAGATCAACATATACCCCCCAAATAGGCATATATTTATTATTATGTTTTTCATAAAACCGTTGAGTTAAATACACCACATAGATTTTTAATAAGACCTTTATAACTGATATAGATTAAATTTAAAGATCAAATTCATCCTCAAATTAATACCAAATAATAGGTATATTGTTATTAAGGAATGTGACTTCAATTTATCAGTAATTGATATAGTTTCTATATAGAGAGGTCCAATCAATTACCAAAATGACATAAAATTTAACTTGTGGTAGAATCATAAGATTTTTTGGAATTAGGATCCCTCAAATTTCTATTAAGGATTATAAATATACTATTGATGTGATCGTCAATTCATTTGGATTTTTTAAAAGTAATATTAGATTCAATCATTGGGGTGGGGATATGATAACCTGAAAGAATTATTTAGATATATATGTGGGGGGGGTAAACAAGAATCAAATAATACATTTATAGTTTTGTATGTGAATAAATTAGTTCATTTAATTATAATTTATTATATACCACACATACAATTATGATCAAATGATATTTCCCTTTATATCTAGGAATAAGAGGTTTTCATGATAACTCTCATCATTCACTCATATTTGATCAATGATTGTTATAATTTCCATTCTAATTAGATTTTTAGAATTGGATTGAGTATGGGGGGGTGGTGTTTTGTGGATCTAACTTTTCATTCATATCATTATACTGCATATTTACATCACATAGACATTCACATTCTTAGTGGCCTTAATTTTCACAGTAAAAATATTTACCAGTTTACTTAAGAGAATTTTCCCCTTTATTCAATCAATGTATACAGATGAAAGGATTATTTAATTTAATTCACCCATGGGTTATATTGTTTTTATTTCCATTTATATCCATTTATATCCATTTATATCTTATTATTACAACTATGAGAATGATATGAATCTCTAATCTTATTTTCTACCATTAGAGAACATAAAATTATTTCTACATATTTATCAAATTTCATTATGAGAAATAATTTTTGGGGGATTTTTCTGCATCCAAGGTAGAATTTATCAATTTTACATTCATGATTGATGATATAAAATAATAATTCTGTCATGACCCATCCTCGGGGCACGTGCCGTGACTACCCCAAGCCCGCCTTCCATAGGCCAGGGGCTGGTGACTAGTACCAAGGCGTAAATCCCAATAAAAAGGGAAGTCATTTCCTTTGTAAAGTAAACAAACACCACCGAGAAATCTAGAAGTAGAAGTAAACACTATGTAAAAAATGATACAAATGTAAGTGCGAAAAAGTAAGTGGGAAAGTATACAAAACCCAAACTGAAAGTAAAGTACAACTGGAAAGGGAAAACAGCAACTGAAAGTAAAGCCACAGCCTCGAGCTGTCTACCGGAACTCCCTCTTGAACGGTGAGTACAAATATCCTCCACAACTCCTCGGGTTCAGTCGTCCGCTCCGAGTACGTCCCGCCCAGTGGTCCACCTCCGAGTACCGACCTGCTCCGCAAGCCTCAACCGCAATCAGCACTGTCCGTTGTCTGCAACCAACACAACGTAGTGAGGGCATAGCCCGTGCAGGGGTGAGTATAAGCTACTCAGTAGGGAACCCGAGACCCCTGAAGGTCTCCCAGAATCCACAAAGGATAATCCACAAAGGTAAGTTACCATCACGAAGTAACATCCGACAATACTTTGGTATATGCCCATACATATACCTAATTCATCAATCCCAGTTCGCTCCAACATCCGAGCCCAAGTTCGATCACATCCACAAAGGATAGCACAACAGAATCCACATAGGAAAGCATAACGTAATCCACAAAGTAAATCAAGTCAATATTCATCTCACATAGGTATACTTCTTCGTATGACGATAGAGATGATCAGATATAGCCACTGATTCATCTTAGTCGTTGGATCCACAAAGGATTGATACGTAATAACCCCCGTAATGACCCACAAAGGATCGATATGTACTAACCCCCCAAATGACCCACACAGGATTTGATCCACACAAGATCGATAGGTAACTAACCCCCGCAATGACTCACACAAGATCGGACCCACATAGGATCCATAGGCGCTGGCCCACATAGGACCGCTGAGTGCTGACCCACACAGGATTGGTAGCACTGACCCACGTAGGATTGCTGAGTGCTGTAGTCGTCATCGTCGAATCCACAAAGGATTTCTGTACAATCGTCATCATCGTCGTAAGTCGCATTCAGATTTAGGGTTCCCACACACATAAAGCTCATTCGGGATGGTTTGCTACACGAGCCGAAGGGCGGATACATCAACTGACACAATGTCCGGAGTTGATGTATCCAAAAGTTCCGTGTTGTCAACAGGAACTCAATGTCACAGACGGCGCGTCAATCAGATGCCCGGTCTGAGAGTTATTGGATTTTTCGTCCCAGGGGCCCGGTTGGTTTTTAAGTCAAAACCAACCCGACCATACTCCACCTGCATCCAATCCTCGAGCTGAGTAAACCAAATGTTCCGTCTCACTAAGAATAATCCAACAAAGTCAACGACACGTCAATCGGACGTCCGGAGCTAAAGTTATAAGTGTTTCCACTCTGAGGGTTCGGTTGGTTTTGTGTACGAACCAACCCAGACGAACCCAAAGTACTCCAAAACCTTTAGTGTAATATAACAAAACTACCGTCTCGATCCAAGGATCACTACGCAACTAACGGTGCGTCGATCGGAGGCACGTAGCTCATGTTATGGGCAACAGACCGAAGGAGGTTCGGTATTAGGGGGTTCGAGCCCGGTCCGACCCGGCCAGATACCCCCAGGGTCGGCCTAAACCGGGTCCAGTGGCAGCTCGGCCCGGCGCGCTGGCACTGGCCGGGTGTCCAAGCGGCCAGCTCGGCCGTTACGGCCGAGCGAAGTGGGCGGGGGGTGCACTGCCCCCACGTGGAGAAACTGCAGCCCCCATGTTGGGGGCCGCTCCGCTGGCCAACCGGGGGTTACGAACCCCCAGATTCCCCCTGACGGGCCGGCCCGCTCTGGCCGGCCGGCTGCTGCTGCCACGAGACTGGCAAGGGCCGGTCCCCTTGCTCTGCCGCCGGTGGCCCGGACCCGACCCTCGGTCTCCCCGCTCCGCCGTGACCCAAGCCGCGACCTTGATTCGTCCAGCATAGCGCGACGGCGCCGCGCCCCTCCGCCGCGGCCCAACTCCGGCCGCGGTGCTTTCATAGTTCTCCGGTGCGGTGTGACGGTGCCGTATCTTTGGTTTGTTTTCAACGGTGCGGCGTGATGGCGTTGCGCTTCTTCCCTTTCTTTAATATTTTCCTCGCAGTGCTTCGACACCACGTTGCCTTGATCATGCCGCAATCAAAATCAAACCAACAAGTGGGATGAGGGTCGGTTGTGTTCGTGCAATCCGAAATCCTCCCGTTATTGTGATATCAGGTGGCTCAAAAGAAAAGAAGATGATGACAGAATTAATCACAAAAAACCCCTACCTCAAGCATCGTCGAGCGAGGGTTCGTCGCGGAAAAGCATATCGTGGAAGAAGGCGTCTCGGAAGAAGCATCGCGGAAGGAGCGTCGTTGACATCGCAGTACACATCGTCGCGTAGTCGATCTCCAAGGATTTGGCGTTCTTCATCGGAGATCTATGCATTCTTCACGTTATTCGCATTCTTTGCGTTCTTCGTCGAAGGAGAAGACTTTTCTCCAAATCCTCTCCATGCAGCAAGTTCCAACAGAAATAAAATAAGAGTTGTCTTATTTTATTAATGCAAATTCCACATTTTAATTTAAAAATAAAAGAAACGAACAATTAATTCAATGAATTAATTGTAACAATTTAACTGCCCAAATTAATGAGGTGTTTCTTAACCAGAATAAACGCACAGTTTGACTTCATTAAAAGGGGGTGCTGGTGCGTTACTTAGAAGGAAAGAAACGGTAGGGCTCATGCGGACCCCACCTCACAAATATCCTTCCATGTGGGTAGGATATTGTGGGTCCCACCTTATCCTCTTAACTTAGGTTAATCCGCTTTAAGTAAAATAAAATAAATTGTCGCACCACTTTTATTTTATTCCTTAACTTAACCCCAAAAATTAAAAACCATACCCGAGCAAACGCAACTCTGGAAAAGGTGTACTAAGAAATTACCGGCGTTGTGATTCCATCAGTTCCCTCAGAATTCGATTCCGAGCACCAGTTCAAATGTTAGAAAAATCCACTCGTTCGTTCACTGAACGTACCCGAGCTAAACCTCGGAAAATGATTCCGGGCACACCGAGCCCCGGAATCAGGTTCCGTCAGAAACTGTGTTCTTGTAAAATTTCCAAAAAAATTAAGTAAAAAATTTCCTTGAATTTTATGTGTTTTTACATCACTCCCACCCCAGGTCTTTACATCCCCATAAAGATACATCATAATCTAGGGAAACAAAAGAGGGTACTGAGCACGCATCTGAGCCTCCCGCTCCCAAGTGCTCTCCTGGAGGTTCTCGTGCTGCCATCTGACGGGCACTAGAGGAATCGACCATCCCCATAGGAACCACTCCTTTCAATCCTCAATCTCCCCCAGGACCTCCGTAAAAGTCTCCCCATCATCAATGTCCAACTCCCCATGGTCAATGACATGCGTCGGGTCGTGCACGTATCTCCTCAACTGAGATACAAGTACGACGTCGTGCACCCGATGCAACTGAGGTGGTAGAGCCAGGCGATAAGCCACTTCACGAATCCTGCTAAGGACCTGGAATGGTCTGATAAAGAGAGGAGATAACTTTCTGCCTCGGCCAAATCTCTATAATCCATGTCGAGTTGAGACCCGCAAGAAGACGTGGTCGCCATCCTTGAACTCCAGTGGCCTCCACCTCCTGTCAGCATAAGAATTCTGCCGGCTCTGAGCTGTCCTCATCTGCTCCGGGATGATCTGGACCTTCTCTGTCATGGCCTGGACCATCTCCGGTCCCACAAGTGCACACTCCCCAGGGTCTATCCAGCACAATGGTAATATGCAAGGTCGGCCGTACAATGCCTCGTATGGTACCATCCCTATGGTGGAGTTGCAGCTATTGTTGTATGAGAACTCCACCAAGGGTAGGTGGTCCTCCCAACTACGACCAATGTCAAGGAAACATGCGCGGAGCATGTCCTCGAGAGTCTGTATGGTCCTCCCCGTTTGACCATCTGTTTGAGGGTGAAAAGTGGTACTCAGACGTAGCTGCAACCCGAATGCCTCCTGCAGCCCCTTCCAAAGCCGGTAAGTAAAGCGAGCATCTCAATCAGAGATGATAGATGATGGCACACCAGGATGCTGCACAATCTCCTGAATGTAGAGACTTCCCATGCTCTTCACTGAGCACTGCTCTCTAATGGGTAAGAAGTGATCTGACTTGGTGAGTCGGTCAACAATCACCCAAATGGAGTCATGACCTCTGGAAGTGCGTGGAAGTCCAGTCATGAAGTCCATATATATCTTGTCCCACTTCCACTTCGGGACCGCCAAGGGTTGTACCAAGCCTGCTGGTACCTGATGCTCTACCTTCACCTACTGGTAGGCGAGGCACCGAGAAACGAACTCTGTCACAACCTTCTTCATGCCCGGCCACCAGTGCTGTCGTCTAAGATCCTGGTACATCTTTGCCACTCCAGGATGTACTGCCAAAGGGGAAGTGTGAAACTCTCTCAGCAACTCCTCTTGAAATGCAACTGGTACCAAGGTACGTCCTCTGAATATCGTTGTTTAGCGAAACTAGATTACACCACGGCGTGGAGACGGTATTCCGTACGTACGCACGCGCGGTGATTTCCTTTTTCCGTAGGATGGATAAAAGGTTAATTAGAGTTGTTTCATATTTATAATAACATATCAGCATATAAGAAATACTGATGTTATTACTTTATCATGAAACAACTAAAGAAGAAGAAGTTGAAGAAGAAAGAAATTGAAAAAGATCGGTAATGGATATTACCTCTTCTTTGAAACGCCTCTTTGAATCCTCCACTTAGGGAACTAAGATTGGTCTTTGAAGAAGACCAGGACCTCAAAGATTATTCTAGGGAAGTGGAGAAGGGATTTCGGCTGGGGTTGGCTGAGCTTGAGTTCTCAAATTGGTGTGAGGAGGAGGGGGAGGAGGTGCCCTTTTATAAGGGAGGAGAGGGGCACCTTAGGAATATCTCAAAATATTATTTTATATTAAAGTCAAAATCGGTTTATAATGGTTCCAAAGGGTCTTCTTTCGAAGCTAAAGTGGGGATGGGTCGAAATCCTATCAACCAATAGGATTTAGACAAGTTTAGGTTATTATTTTAACCTTATCAATTAGATTTAACTCTAAGTTAAATAATTTAACTTTTACCGTGTCTTTTTGTTTTCTTACACTATATGGTTAATACACTTACTATAACATGCCAAACGAACCCCAAATTGTTTATTATTAATATATATATCCTTATCTAAGTCATTTGGCCGATCCTTAGATTTTTAGGAATAAAATAACAATTAATAATATAATATTTTATTTAAAAACTATTTTGTGTCAATTTTGACACTATTTGATATATGATTTTTTTTAAAGTCATAACAGAATTATATGTTCGAACCAAGTTGATTAAATCAACACTAATATATCATATTATCCTATAAAATTAGTGTAATTCATAAAAAGTCTCAAATTATACTTATTTAGGCATTTATAATATCAATTATGTCAATATTTCATTAATAAGATATTTACTGCATCATCTTTGTGTCATAAATAACTTAAATTATTTGATGTCTAAAAATTACAAATAAAATACCATTATGTAGGAAATCTTTTTAGCTTTCTAATGAATATTTACAATCGAATTTATCGTATGTATAACACTATATTAAATTTTTTTTAGTAAATAAACTTTGATTTTAACTCTTTTAACTCTTCTTTGAATTAAATAATAATAAATGTCCTAATCTAATCCAAGTGGGCCTAAATGGTCATATATTATTCCTAAGATTGTTTTTGGTCGAATTAAACTTATCCAATAGAATTAGGACATGTGTTAGGGTAATAGTAATATCATATTTACCCTTAGTTACCCTATTTACTTTTAACCGTGGTAAAAAAAAGTAAAAAGTTACTATTCACCAAAAATTATTTTCATCCCATTGAACCACATTTTTCTTACTGACATCAACCGTGTCTCTCGGATTTTTGAAATTCCATTCACAGAAGCGGTAAAATTAAGTTTTATGAAAAATTTGGTTTTTTTAACTACCAATTTGTAGTTTCACTATTCATCAAAAATTTATGTTTTTCAGAACAATGCCAAAATTTCATCCTAAGCTATATTTCATATTCCGAATTCAAAAATGAATTCTATTTTACCAAATTCATAACATAGAAGTTGCATTAATTAATTTTATAATTAAATCCCGCTGTTAAAACAAATAGCGTGTTTTTAAGAAACAATATCTATCAAAAGATTGACACTTGATTATGTCTGGTTTAAATGTGAAATTACATCCAATGACCAACAATGTATTAAATTATAAAAATATATTCTAAATATACTATAAAACCACTCAAATTAATAATTTATCACTATTAATTATTTCAATTAAAAAAGTTGTTTTTAATTAAAATTTAGTAATTTTCACTATTCATCAGAATATGAAAGTTATCCGAAAAGTACCAAAAATTCACCTTAGGCTAAATTCGATACTCCGAATCTATAAATGAAGTCCATTTTGAAAAATAAAATTTACAAAATTTCAAAAAGTGGGTATTACTATTCACAACAGCTAGTTTTAATAATATCTTAATAGCATATCGTTGTTTAGCGAAACTTGGTGTTGCGTACAACACACGCTATCGAGGAAGGTCGCGATTGCGTGTAATGCAAGGCAAGTCAAGGATGTATGTTGTGCAAGCTCCTTTTGGTGTAGCGTACAACACAAGACATAAATAAAATTAAAAGGAACATTTTTCATAAAATCTCGGGCTGTTACAGTGAAGGTGAACAAGCTCCCGTCGGTGCGTACACATCGCACATTGCGCCTAATACAGTCAATTTGAGCATGGACTGTAGATAACCAATCCATGCCCAAGATGATGTCGTAAGGCCTCGACGCCGCTACAAGAAGATCCCAGCCAAAGCTCTTGCCTCCTAGAGTAAGATCACACTGCCGGCAACAGTGCATAATCGTCGAGTCTGCTCCTGTAGGAGTCTCTAGCCATAAGGATCAAGCCAACGACTCTTTCGTAATCTCCGAGCACCGATCAAGGGTAGAGGATATGAAATAATGACTCGCTCTTGTGTCAATAAGAACTGCAGCAAGGGTGGAGTAGACACAGATAGTACCTCGAATCATCTCGGGCGCGCCGTGGTCATAGACCCCCACTACCTGGAGCTGTGCTTGTCTCTGCTCGCTAGCTCCCTTTGGTCGGGGTGGACCTCTTAGTGGTGGTGGTGGTAGAGCCTCAAAGCGTCGCCCACCACCTGATGCTCAGCCAGCTCCTCTGCCTCATCCGCCTACTCCCTGCAGACCTCCATGGTTGACCCTCTGCCTCTGCCTGGGGGGTCCCTCAACCGTCTACTGCTCCTCTGCACGGCGGGTTGGGCAGTCACGAGCCATGTGACCCTGCCTGCCGTATGTGTAGCACTGTCTGCCTCTCGAAAGACTGGCTCGGTGCTGTGTGCACTACACTACTGAGCCAGTATCCTGAGGTTGTTTGCCTAAGGGTCTAGTCTTCCTGGACCCATGAGTCATCTGTCGACTGCCTGCTGCAGAAGACTCTGCTACGTGCCGCCCGGTGGTAGGTCTCGCTACTGATGAAGGCTCATCATGGAAGCTCTCGATCTGAGGGGCTCGCTCCAGTACTCCTGCCTGAGTCGGAATGCTGAGAGAGATCAACGATGCCCTGATCTCCTTCCTCAAACCCTACTCGATGGTTCGGGCCAGGAAGAATGGGTCCCACACCATGTCTTTCGAGTAGCGCGATAGATCGGTAAATCTCGCCGAGTACTGGGCGACTGTCATGCTGCTCTGCCACAGATATAGATGCTCCTGGATGCACACCGCATGAAGGGTGGCTGGGACGAACTTCGAGCAGAAGAGTCTCTCAAAGTCCGTCCAGAGAAGAGATGCCTCATCATGAACCTGAAGCATCATGCTCCACCATCTGTCTGCTGCCGCATGCAGTAGTCTTGCTGCGAGGATCACCATGAGGTCTGCTGGTGTCCTCACTAACATGAAAACCCGTACAACTACCTCCAGCCAATCCTCGGCTGCCTGAGGGTCTGTCTCCCTGCGGAACCTTGGCAGTCACTAGCACTGAAACTCGTGCAGTGCACTAAGGTGACATGCATCGTCAACTATTGGGGCTAGTAGAATCAGTGGCTCAGCGTGTAGAGGTACTTCCGGTGCCTCTGCTGTCAAAGGGCCCTATACCGAGGCCTCATCGCTCAGTGGGCTGTCATCAAACACAAATCTCGGAACCCTAGCTGGCTGTCGTCGTGGGGCCATCCTAAAAAGAAACAGGTTTTCCACGGTCAAACAGTATACCTGGTGAGCTGACGCAACGTAATCACAAAGAAAACTTGAAACACATAAGCAATCAATGGTTTCTTGTATTAAGTCATAAATTAGAAGTCAGGGTCCTGGTGTATGGATGCGTCGGCCACCGCACCAACACTGGACTCCCTGGACTGATAACCACACCCAATACGCTTAACACTATTGCTTCACATAGAAAAAGATCAGAGTCAAAAGTTCTGTGGTAGAACCGAATCCCTCTGATACCAATTTTCCACAACCCGTCCTCGGGGCCCATCCCGTGACTACCCCAAGCCCACCTTCCATAGGCCAGGGGCTGGCGACTAGCACCAAGGCATAAATATAGATAAAAAGGGAAGGCATTTCCTTTTTAAAGTAAACAAACACAACAGAGAAAGAAAGTAGTAGAAGTAAACACTAAGTAAAAACTGATACAAAAGTAAGTGCGGAAAAGTAAGTGGGCCAGTATACAAACCCAAACTGAAAGTAAAGTTCAACTGGAAAGGGAAAACAACAACTGAAAGTAAAGCTGCGTCCTCGAGCCGTCCACTGGAACTCCCACCTGAAGGGTGAGTACAAATATCCTCCACAGCTCCTCGGGTCCGGCCGTCCGCTCCGAGTACATCCTGCCCAGTGGTCCACCTCGGTGTACCGACCTTCTCCGTAAGCCTCAACTGTGATCAGCACTGTCCATTTTCTGCAACCAACACAACGTAGTGCGGGAATATCCAATGCAGGGGTGAGTATAAGCTACTCAGTAGGGACCCCGAGACCCCCGAAGGTCTCCCATAATCCACAAAGGATAATCCACAATGGTAAGATACCATCACGAAGTAACATCTGACACTACTTAGGTATATGCCCATACATATATATAAGTCATCAATTCCAGTTCTCTCCAATATCTGAGGAAACGTTTGATCACATCCACACAGGATAGCACAACAGAATCCACACAGGAAAGCATAACTTAATCCACATAGGAAAGAAATTCAAGATTTAGCTCACACAGGTATACTTCTTCGTATGACGATAGAGATTATCAGATACAGTCACTGATTAATCTATGTCGTCGGAACCACAATGGATTGATAGGTACTAACCCCCGAAATGACCCACAAACTGTCGATAGGTACTAACCCCCACAATGACCCACATAGGATCTAACCCACACAGGATCGATAGGTAACTAACCCCCGCAATGACCCACACAGGATCAGATCCACACAGGATCTGTAGGCGTTGGCCCACACAGGACCGCTAAGCGCTAACCCACACAGGATCGCTAGCAATAACCCACGTAGGATCGCTGAGTGCGGTAGTCGTCGCCGTCAAATCCACGGAGGATTTATATACAGTCGTCGTCATCGTCGTCGTCGTCGCAAGTCGTAGCCAGCTCTAGGGTTCCCGCACATAGCATGTTCGTTCAGGAGGGTCAGCTCCACGAGCTGAAGGGATGATACATCAACTGACACAATGTCTAGAGTTGATGTATCCAAATGTTCTTTATCGTCAACAGGAACTCAATGTCACAGACGGCGCGTCAATCGGACGCCCGGTCTGAGAGTTGTTGGCCTTTTCGTCCAAGGGGCTCGGTTGGTTTTTAAGCCAAAACCAACTCTACCGTACTCCAACTATGTCCAAACCTCGAGCAGAGTAATCCAAAAGGTCCGTCTCACTATGAGTAATCCAACAAAGTTGACGGAACATCAATCTGACGTCTGGAGATCAAGTTATAAGTGTTTCCGCTCCGAGGGCCCGGTTGGTTTCGTGTACGAACCAAACCGACCGAACCCAAAGTACTCTGAAACCTTGAGTGTAATATTCTGAAATTCCCTCCTCGATCCAAGGATCTCTACGCAACTGACGGTGCATCGATCGGAGGCTCGTAGCTTAAGTTATGGGCAACAGACCGAAGGAGGTTCGGTATTAGGGGGTTCGGGCCTGGTCTGACCCGACCCGATACACCCAGGGTCGGCACGAACCAGATGACCCAAATCGGGTCTGGGTCCGGCCCGCTTGGGCGTGGCCCGGCCCGGAGGGTGTGGCCCAGCCCTACTGCTCTGCCCAGCGTGCTGGCGCCGGCAGGGTGGCCAGGCGGCCGGCTCGGCCGTTACGGCCGAGCGAAGCGGGCGGGGGGCGCACTACCCCGTGTGGAGAAACCACAGCCCCCATGCGGGGGGCCGCTCCGTTGGCCAACCGGGGTTTATGAACCCCCGGATTCCCGCTGACCGGCTGGCCCGCTCCGGCAGGCTGGCTGCTGCCGCCACGGGACCAACAAGGGCTGGTCCCCTTGCTCCGATGTCGGCGGCCCGGAACCGGCCGCCGGTCTCCCCGCTCCGCCGCGGCCCAAGACATGGTCTTGATCCGTCCGGTGTGGCGTGACGGTTCCGCGCCCCTCCACCGCAGCCCAAATACGACCGCGGTGCTTTCGTAGTTCTCTGGTGCGGCGCGACGACACCGTATCTTTGGTTCGTTTTCAATGGTGTGGCGCGACGGCGCTGCACTTCTTCCCTTTCTTTAATATTTTCCTCGTGGTGCTTTAACACCGTGTTGCCTTGCTCGTGCCGCAATCAAAATCAAACCAACAAGGGGGAGGAGGGTCAGCCATGTTCGTGCAGTCCGACCTACTCCCATTGTTGCGATATCTGGCGGCTCAAAAGAAAGGAAGATGATTACGGAAGTAATCACAAAATAAACCCCTACCTCAAGCGTCATCGAGCGAGGGTTCATTGCGAAAAAGCACGTCACGGAAGAAGGCGTCACGGAAGAAGCGTCGCGGAAGAAGTGTCGTTGACGTCACGGTATACGGCGTCTCATAGTCGATCTCCGAGGATTTGGCATTCTTCGTCATAGATCGGTGCGTTCTTCGCGTTCTTCACGTTCTTGGCGTTCTTCGTCGAAGGAGAACACTTTTCTCCAAATCCTCTCCACGCAGCAAGTTCCAACAGAAATAAAATAAGAGTCATCTTATTTTATTAACGCACATGCCACGTTTGAATTTCAAAAGAAACGAAACAAAAAATTAATTCAATGAATTAATTGTAACGATTTAACTACCCAAATTAAGGAGGTGTTTCTTAACCAGAATAAATGCACAGTTTGACTTCATTAAAAGGGGGGTGCGGGTGCGTTACTTAGAAGGAAAGAAATGGTGGGGCTCATGCGGGCCCCACCTCAAAAATATCCTTCCAATTGGGTTGGATATTGTGGGTCCCACCTTATCTGTTTAACTTTGGTTAAGCCTCTTTATGTAAAATAAAATACATTGTCGCACCACTTTTATTTTATTCCATAACTTAACCCCCAAAATTAAAAACCACACCCGAGAAAACACAACTCCAGAAAAGGTGTTTCTAAGCAATTACCGGCGCTAAAATTCCATCGGTGCCATCAGAATTTGATTCTGAGCATAGGCTCAAAAGTTAGAAAATCCCGCTCGTTCGTTCACTGAACGTACCTGAGCTAAACTTCGGAAAATGATTCCGAGCACACCGGGCCTCAGAATCAGGTGCCGTCAGAAACCGCGTTCTTGAAAAATTCCCAAGAAAATTAAGAAAAACATTTCCTTGAATTTTACTGGTCTTTAAAAATTTATTATAATTATTGAGAATTTTTACTCATAGATAGAAATGTTCTCATTATCCTTTACATAATATCAATTAGTTCAATTTTAATTTAGTTGTAATTATTTTAGGGGAGGTACATACTAAATGATTACCTATTAATCTTATCTCATTACAAGGAGTGATTTTTTTCATACTACCTTTTATTTTTAATTATATTCTACTATTGGTATTCTTTAATTTCTAAAAGATACAACACAAGGGAAAATATTTATTTCACTTTGTATTGGAGAATAGAAAGAATCATTTCAGTTTTTGGGATACTTTTATCACGAACTAGTGGATCCTATGAGAAAATAGATAAAGATGGATGTATCCTAATGAAATAATCAATTTTGAATTGGCCCCCTCCTTTTAACAATTTTAATATTTACAATATTTATGGACAGTAAAAATTGTGTGATCATGTAAATAATATTCTTAATTCCACATCTATTTCCATTCAATTTATTAGTATGAAAATTATTTCTATATGTTAGAATTGTTTTTACTAAAATCATTCTGCAATTTTTGAGTCATTACCAGAAACAAAAAATCATATTGTGAACATCAAGATACAAAAACTATTATTAGTAATCATGTAATCCAAATAATCATTCACGGGTTGTCTAAATCATGTCACAATTTAATAAACCTATGCAATATATCTTTTCACCATATATAGCATTATGTTAAGAATATTATACATAATGTTATATCCTTGTGTTCTTCATTACCTAATCCCCAAAATGATTGAACCCTACTATAGCAACAAATCAGGTGACCTAAAAAGATGTTCTTGAATATTACATTGTTGGAAATGTAAACATAACATATTAAAAAATATTTAAATCCCATGATGCATAATTTTTAATATTTTTTAAATATATATCACATGATTAACTTATTTAATGAATGATAATCAATATATCTAAAATAAAAGTAAAATAATTTTTTTTATTTCATTCGGATTGGAAATTTGAAATACATTGTAATTAAAGTGATGAATCATTGTTTATCAGTCCTGATCTATATTATTATATAATAATGATAAGATCATCTAATAGGTGTTTCAGTTCAATAAAAATAAATTAAAATCATTTATTTTGTCAATAACTACGAAAAATATTATTATTACATATTACATAATGTAATAAAAAAATATTATATTCTCTCCCCAACCTAATTTCTTTCATGGAATATGTATATTTCCATTACATTTTGTATTATACTATGGGATATCGATTGTTACCCAATTCATTTGATGGATTTATAATTTTGGCCCCACCAATCACATAATGAAAACCTTAAATTTTATAAAATGATAACATATAAACATACATTATTCAATAATAGAAAAACTCTTATAAAATAAATAGGTTTCAAAAAAATAATCATTAAATAAACAAAAGCCTTCTAATAAACATGAATTGTTTTATTAGATCATACACTTTGTGAAGAATACTAAAAATCAATGGATGTTGACATAGATTAAAATTTATATAAAAATAAAATTTGAACACCCCATTGAAAAAATGAAAATGACCGTTTCATTGAGATTCATTAAAATAGGAAATTTAACAACATTAAGAAATTTATTTTATTTCAAAAGACATATGAAAATTTCTTTTGGAATATTCAATGAAATCTATTTCTATATAAGTGAGGAACCATATTAATTCCTTATATATTGAAAATTATAATAATTTCAAATATTTTACTGACTTCCAAAAATAACATGTTTATATATTATTAAAACTATTTATTTCTCAGAAATTGGATTTAATTCCAAATATGGTTGAAAATGACATTACACATAAAATGGTAAATATAAAATGGCATCCATAAATCTAATTATAAAATATCAACATGGATGGATAATATTCCCATTCAAAATGAATAAATAAGATAAATTTTCGGTAAAAACCCCTTCATTCAATATTTGATTTAATTATGGTGTAAAATATATAATAAAAACCTAGAAATCAACGAAATTTATGAAATATAAGATAATAGTTGTGTTTTATAAGAAAAAAATCCAACAATTACAAATAAAGATTTTCCAGAATAAAAAATCTTGATTAAAAATGAGAATGAAACCAACACTACAACACCCTAGACCTACACTCCCATGTTTGGTTATATAAACACCTACATTATGTATTATAATTGATAGAAACTATGAATTACCTGAAAAAAATATTCCATAATTATATGAATAAAAATTATTGCATTACATATATTCCCAAATCCTTTTAGCTTTAGATATTTAGGGAATTATGAAAAAACATTAACTAACCAATCACATTTCATTCTCAACTCATGGATATAATTTTTTCCTACTTTTTGAGAAATCACTTAATCTATTACAATGGTTCAATATCTCATATTAAGACTCTACCCATATTTCATATTAAACATATTAGGTGTAATAAATTTATATATATCCTGGTGAAATGAAAACATGATTATGGGTGACCTCAAATCCTCATAAAGGGAATCATATAAGAGGAAAAATTAAAAACATAAGCAAGACATACATAACATAGATGTAATAAATTAATATTAATATTTCCATAATCAACATAAACTGAGAGAATTATATCTTCAATATGATATGTGATTACATGGATATTAATAATATTGATCTCATACATATGTAATTAATAATGATAAACATTAGGAATATATTTTAATGGCCATG
This sequence comes from Viscum album, assembly GCA_963277665.1. Taxonomy (NCBI): domain Eukaryota; kingdom Viridiplantae; phylum Streptophyta; class Magnoliopsida; order Santalales; family Viscaceae; genus Viscum; species Viscum album. The sequence goes on along the minus strand of OY728143.1, from coordinate 45,231,528 downwards.
AACCAAGGAATTTTCTTATTATCAACGCAGCATTCTTGAATACCTATTGAATATTGAAATCATACACAAAATAAGAAATCATCTTTTTCACATGAGTTGTATAGATTTATAGAGTGTATATATATTTTTGTACCATAAATGTCACTTTTTTATTCCAATGTTTTCACCATAGGAGTCGACATGACTTTTTTTTAAAGATCCATAAGGTGTATTCAACAAGATAATAACATGTCTATCCATATAATTAATAATATGTATTTTCAATGAATATTCATTCTAATTTGGTTGTCAATAATCATCAATAATTTCAATATATTTCCCCATTTCAAAAAACAATTATAGCCTAATCAGAACCCATATAGAGATTTAATATTGATTGTTCAATAATATGTTTTCATCTTGTTAATAATAATTTGTATTGGATTAAAACATATGGTACATAGATACTTAAATTCATGTCAACCGAATAAATTTAGTTATAGGTGAAAATCATCCTATCAAATTTATGTAAAATCTAACATTCATAATGTATAGAGAAATTATTGTAGGAATATGAAAATACTATCCTCGATTGGCTAGAAGGCCTTTATTTTTTATTGATTTTTGACAATCCAACTTTCAGGGGGTCAGGTAGAACCCTTACAAGGCCCGTAGGCATAAGCATTACATGTCCCATATGAATTAGAGGAATTCATTACCTGTAGGCTTCAAACATTACATACAACTGAGACTAACTACTTTGAACCGCTCCTCCCCAACATCTTCATCGTGAAATCAGCTCTCCACATTCGCATGGCTGTTCGGCTAGGCTTTCCCATGCATACACATTCTTGTCCCGATGGAAGGTGCCATAACCTCTCATTCTTAAAATCCATTTATCTTCTTCTATGGAGGAGGCTCCTTTCTCCTCCTCCTTCTGAAGATTGTTCCTTCTAGGTTGTCTAGTTTGCATCTGCACTTTAATGTGGCCTGAAGGCCTTGAGGTGGCTCGAAGGCCTTACTGACCTGAAGGCCTGGGTGGCCCGAAGGCCTTAACTAAATCATTAGCCACATATATAAGGGAAACTGATATGGAAATAAAATCATATTAAATACATTAAATTTTTCAATAGAAAATTCACTACATATAGAATAAATAAAATATTTAAAAATGAATACAATTCATAACATTTATCTTGTCTCACAGATTAATATTTGAGAACACGAAAACCCAAACAAAATTAGAAACATTTGATTCAAAACTCTTTGAATGATAGGGATTCTAATTGATCATAAAATATATTATTAAAATATAATTATTGATATTATATCTAAAAATAGGTTGTAAATACAATAAACAAATACAATTATTTTCATATTAATAAACAAGTGTTAAATATTGAATTTTGAGATGGAAACCATTACCATGATACCAATCTATTCATAACATATATAAAATGTTGTGAATAGCTAAATTAGGTTCTTTAAATACATACCAAATAACAATATTCATAACTATAACATTTAATTATCCTCATTTAAAATCATACTATTCAAATATATTAGTTATATTTTACCACTTTCTGACTCGAGGTGTTAGTAGTATTTATCCCTCTGAACTTGTTTCATAAAAGTTGTTTTAGTATTTACTAATTTTATAATGTGAATACATATTATATAATTTAAGGTAATGAAATATATGATTCATTAGCTTTAATAAAGATATAATTTCATTTAATGGTAGTTTTTTTATAGACCATTAATATTAATTCATACATGATCATATTCGAGTGATTCCTAATGAATAAAATATGATTTGCTAAATTATTGTGGTAAATGTTGATATAAAATTACAAGATCCCATAAAAATATTAATTATATATTATTATCTTATTATACATGTATATAGGTTGTCATATTCATCCATGATATATGTTCATAGTATTGTTCCTATATTTGGTCACATTGACCCATATATTAACGTTCCCTGATCAATTGGTTATTATATAATGGTTTAGTTGTGATATCGATATTATTGAATCATAATGATCTTATTTTATGTTTTTTATATTGATATACAATAATTTTAAATATATAAAAAATAATTAATTTATATATAGTCCTTACATAAAAAAAGGTGATATTTTATCCTCTTAGATTTCTCATTCTAAATGATTAAATTAACGATAATCATTTTGATGATCATTTTTTAAATTAAATCCAAAATTTGACTTTTTAGAACACTAATGAGGTCATGGAAATCATATTTCATCATCAAAAACATTCTTATAACCATAAATTATGGGGGGTGATGTAAAATGAATTTCATTGCTTGTGGTGGTGGTAGCCCACACAGACACCCAAACGATGATTTTGTATTTCATAATGGTTTTATATATGAATAGAAAATGAAAATACAATAACATATTAAAATTATATTATATAAATTATTCTAATATCAATCATATATAATAATTTAGGTTTCCTCCTTTCCTATATGTAACACTCTCCTTTCTCAACGTCACTCTCCAATTTTTTTTCCGCCCGACTATTCCAAAATTCATTGCGTGACACCATCGGTTTCCCCCACGCGTGCTCTCCTCCGGCTCCCTCTGGAATAGGGTTTCGCTGCTACAACCATTCATCGACATTCCAGCTTCCCTACAAATTCATCTTCTCTTCATTCAAACCTCTTCCGATCGCTCCGCCTCCACCACCGCCTATTCATCCGACAGTTTCATCTAAAACCGCCTTCCACGACCTCCTTCCGCTACCTCCTTCCGCTTCCTGCTGGATTTCATATCCTCAAAGGTATGCTACGTGCAACACCTATGATTCTTTCTATAATGTTTAATATTCATAGGTTTGGTTTTCGAAGACCAACTCGACTCCTCCTTATAATTCATACATTCTGCGTTGCTTGGATCCCTAACCCATTAAAACCCTAGCTCTTGGTCCCAAATTCGTTCAAAAACCCAGTTCATAGAAAACTCACAATTTCATGCCTGGTTATGCAGATATGGAAGGGACACAAGATTTCAGAAATGACTCAACATTTCAATGCCATCTCAAGCGAGAACACAGATAAATAAAATTATGGATCTACATCAAAGCTCCGAAAAAGATCAACTCAGACAACCTGCATTAATTTCTCTCGCATGGTTTGGATTTGTTTGAAATGTCTCATAGAACCTTTTCCTCTGGATCCAATTTTTTTTCCAACAAAGTAGGATAAGCTCATTATATTATTTTTGTCACTACATCAATAATATTTCTTGATTTCTGATAATCATTTTATTATAGGACATTTTATTGGTCAATTATTTCTATTTGATTTTCATTTTTACAGTGTTGGCCTCCTCCACATCAACTCTCAAATATTGATTTATTGTTTGTTTTTTAATATTTTGACTAATGATTAGAAAATATTGATATGTTGGACAACTCTTTATACTATTATGTGGTATCATCATACCTTTCTCAGAACCTGTCTTATAGTACTAAAAAATCCCATAGTTTTCTTATTTTGTAATATTTTTATATCCCCAAATAGACCTTCCTTCATCGTACAGGTGATGGTAATACTAAGGCCAGTTATCTTCATTTCCTATAGTTTCATTTCTCTTAATTTAACTATGTTTAATATGAGTTTTTAAGTGCTGACAATATTAGATATTGCAAACACTTATACTATTAATGATACTCATAACGGTTCTTTCAATCTCTTTTTCGATTCATATAACTCAATTGTATATTATTATCTAATATATTTATAGGTGGCAAGAATTTCTATTCTAATGCATTCATTTTTCATGTTGTATTTTCTACTTTTTATTATCTACCCACTTGGTTTGAAAAATTAATTACATATCACAATAGATGTTGCATATGTTGTTTGTGGTCTATGGATTTTTTCTCTAATTCCATAATGCTCTATCTTGATGTGGTTTTGAAATTTTAGGCAAACTCCAAATAAGAAAGATAAAACTAGTTCCATGGAATCCTGAATCATGTTATACTGATTTTTTTTAATTTTAGTATGTGGCAGCAGATTTGTGAATGTTTGGGATACATTGTATATATCATTTGTGATTAAATTTATACAGTGTATTTAAATTTACTTACTGTAGTGTATTGATTTCATTATTTTTTATATTGAAATTTTTTTCCCTATCAATACGCATGGTCAAACATTAATGAGATGTTTGTTGTGTTTTTTCCAATATTAACTTATTTTCACTCGTCCATTTTTCTAATTCTAATTGGGAAGGGGCACAAGGCTATAGAAATACTTCTTTGGTACCATAACATGGTATGAAATTAAAATAATTGGAACACTTTTTATGATAAATAGTTTTTCTAGCATCGAAACATATGATATTTTATTTTCTATTAGAAACATTCTAAATGATTCATATTCAATTTGTAAATTTTTGTTTTAATAATGGCAGAAAAATGGTCATTGGAAGATGTTTTTTCCATTCAAAGTTAATCTTTCAATAATCAAGTCAATATTTCCTCCCACTGTAGAACCATACTTGACTGGACTTATCATTGGGTTATACCCTTTCATGGGGTCGACAATGGAGGTATCCCATCAAACACATGCGGTGAAGATTGTATTCATATAGTAAGGTAATTTTTGGAAATTTTTAATATATATTCCCTTACGTTTCTTTGAATATTATACATGAACATATTATTTACAGAGATTCGAATCATTTGAGAGCTACCATTCAAATGTTCTTGGCACGGGTGAATGTCTCGAATCAGTGGAAAAAAATCTGGAATCACCTCCATTTATCCATTAATTTTCACTATTCAGGTGAGCATTAAAGCCAACAGTACATCACTCTTGAAATTGAGTTAAGAAACATCAACATTCAATCTACCTTTTTCAAATTTTTTTACTTTCATGTTGTCAGGTCATTTAATGTGGTTGAGGGATCTTTATTGATGCTACTTAGCATGGGTGAATGTCTCCATTCAGGGAAATGATATCTGTCTACCCCTCCGCTTACACAGGGTTGGTCTGTGTTCATGTACTTTTTAAAAACAGTAACCTAGGTGGGTTCTTTTTTTCACTTCCATCTATTTTTATTACATCATTGGATTAGAAAATTCTGTTTTTTTGCAGTATCATTTTCATTATATCATTTAAACATAATTCAATTTTTGTCTCATTTTACAATTTGTGAACATCAAATTATCGATTAAATAATTACAGTGGTAAGTATTTTTTGTAACTTATTTATTTAATTCATATCTTAATGTAAAAACATATGTTGATTTCATTTTATGATGACGGTTTAGGGCAATAGAAAGTTACAATGACTCATGATGATGCATCATCCACAAGACATGCTAATGAACTATGTCCCCATTTAAAGGAAAACATAAAATTGAAGACTTCCAAAGCTGATTGACATTATGTGGTGCATATTAAAGGTATCAAAGTACATTATAGAACATGTTCTTTTTCAAATTAGCTTATACATTTTTATATCATATTTTAACTCTACTTTTATTATAGGATAAAGGAATGTTGTTATAACACATATAACACACACGGTTATCCTTTCTCATCAGTATAGGTTGTACATTGTACATTTTTCACCATTTCTTTTTTACTATCTATATTAAATCGTTGCATTACCACCATCTAGAAGTGGCCGTCCAATGCACCATAGATGCACCCTTTTAGAAGGCTTGAAGTAAAAGGGAGGAACCTATATATGACAGTCTGACCTGCACACCAGATATAGTTTAAAACAGTTCAGTGGAATCGTTATTCATGTTATACTACATTTTTTTAATTATAGTATGTGGCATCAGATTTGTGAATTTTTGGGATATATTGAACATATCATTTGTGTTCAAATTTGTAAATTGTATTTAAATTTACTAACTGTAGTGTATTTATTTAATTGTTTTTTATAATGAAAAATTTTGCCCTATATATATGATTGTTCAATAATTTATGAGATTTATATTGTGAATTTTCTAATATTAACTTATTTTCATTGGTCCATGTTTCTAATTCCAATTGGGTAGGGGCATGAGGCTGAAGGAAAACTTTTTTTGTACTACAACATGGTATGAAATTAAAATCATTGGAACACTTTTAATGATAAACAAATTTTCTAGCATCAAAACATATGATATTTTATTTTCTATTAGAAATATTCTAAATGATTCACAATCAATTTGTAAATTCATGTTTTAATAATGAGAGAAAAATGGTCATTGGAAGATGTTTTTTTCCATTCAGCATTAATCATTCAATAATCAAGGAAATGTTTCCTTCCACTGTAGAACCATACATGACTAGACTTATCATTGTGTTATACCCTTTCATGGGGTCATAAATGGAGGTATCCCTTCAAGAACATGATGTGATGATTGTATTCATATAGTAATAATTTTTTTGAATTTTTTAATATGTATTCCCTTACGTGTCTTTGAATATTCTACATGCACTTATTATTTACAGATCTTCTAAGTTGAATAGACTTGTGAAATTAATTCTCATGTTATCCCAAGATAAAATATGTCCCCATATATATTTTGTATTTCAATATCATGTTTTCCGGTCTTCTATAGTGGTTGAGATCTCCCTTTCAAATTTTCTTGGCATGGGTGAATGTTTCGAATCAGTGGAAAAAAATATGGAATCACCTCTGTTTATCCAAGAGCTACAGGAGTTGAAATGAGGTGATATTTGATCTATTGGAAAGCTTATGGAATTATCTAAATATAATGTAAATGGAGTTAATGTTGAATATTTTATTTAATGCCTCCAAAAATTGTCCGAATCATATGACTTCAAGCTGGACATAATTTCAGAAGGATTTAAATGAAAGGCTTTGAATGAATAGTTATTATGGTGATGTTATGGGGGAATGTAATGATATTATTCCATGATGGACACTCTGAATTATGTGGAGATTTGAATACCAAGTTTAATGATTTAGATGTAAATTTTGAATAAGGTTGTTTTATGTGGATTTAAAATAGAATTTCATTATGAATTTCAGGGATATTTTGAAATCAGTATTGACTACACAATTGGGAGTTTCCATATTTTTGATTTATGGAATATCATCTATGGAAATATAAATCTAATGAGGCCATTTTTTGTGGAAAGATATATGAGTAATTTGTTTGACTCATTTAATTTGAGATTTCAAGTGCTAGAAAACAAGAGCTTCCATATCCATTAACTCGGAATATTTCCTGCATTTAATCCAATGGGGAAGAAGAAAAAAAGGGAGTCAGGACTTTTCCCCCCTATATATAGTTTTCTGGTGAAGAAAAGGAGATACACCATTTGTTTTTTTGATCATTGCTGACGGAAGAAAGGTTCTTCACTATGAAAAAATGTTTGTGGAAAGAGGAGCACAGGATATAACCTGCGGCCATATCGAATCACCGGTTGAAGGAGGGAAGCGACACATCTTTATATTTGGTTTTGGACTGTAGAATTATATGAATCTGTTAACATTTTTTTCCATAAATATATTACTTTTTTTTTGGATTCAGTTTGGAATTGTTGAAAAAAACACAAATTAATGTGTTTAAATATTCTTATCATGTGATGTTATTGGAAATTGGTATCATTCAGCCTCACAAATTATTTCCAGAACACTTTTTTATGGCCTGACTATATAACTTCAACTTTATAATTCATATCATTACTATATATTCATCTTTGAAAATGTTATTTAATCTTCATAACGACGATATTTCAATATTTCGAAACTCACGACTTATTTAAATAACATTTTCTGATTGGCTGACTATACAACTACTAATTTCTAAAAAAATTAAACGTATATAAGAATCACATGTTCTACTAAAACTACTAAATGTGTTTCTGTCATTTTGTATTAAAATTATTCATCATTTCACATATTTATTATTACAAATAATATTCTTTATGTATTTTCTTTTCATGATGTATTTCATTGTGACAAATGATGTTTTTTTTAAACGCAGTTGAAATTGACTTGAAATCTCCATCCTAAAAAAATAGAAATTTGATTACTCTAAATTTATCTTATCTTTTTTGAACTATTTTAATGTTCTCTCCATATTTTATTCACTTATATTCCTATATTATTCACCACTACATTTTTGATTATGATTGATTGAACATTACTATTTGTTCTCATGTTTTACAAATATTATTCTCTTAATAAAAAATATCCATTGATCCATATCGCCGTGCGTACGCACGGGTGAGTAATAGTTATTATAATATTATGTCTACAATAAATTTTAATGATTATAATCAAGAATAAAAGGGAAATTGTTGATAATACTCGCTTCAGGTACATTAATTTTACATTTAATGCTACTTGTAAACGAATGAAAAATGATAACTAATGCTGAATAAAGAAATTGTGAAGTGGGATATGGTTATAAGAGTATAATTTTAGAATAGTGTTTTGGATAAATTATAAGAATAATTGATTATTTATGTAGATTGATAGTTACCTTTTTATAAGTTAGGTGTATGGAAATTTTTGAAGCACACTTCAAATTTTCAATAATTTGATATTAATATTAAAAGGTAAATGAATCCAAAATGAAAAAAATAAGTTCCTACTATGATTTTTTTGTTGATTCTCACGTTGAACACTCATTTTTGAGATGGAATTTTGTAAAGTTCCAGAAATTTCTAGAAAAAGTTTTTCTTACATTCTTTGGAATTTTACAGGTTCGCAATTTCTGACGGAGCCAAATTCCGAGGCCCGGTGTGCCTGAAATCATTTTCTGACTTTTTGTCCAAGTACGTTAAGTAAATGTACATGCGGGGTTTTCTATATTTCCAACTGATGCACGGAATTGAAATCTAAGGACACCGATAAACTCGCAGTGCCGATATTCACTTAGGGAGACCTTTACCATGGTTGCATTTGGTCAATAGTAGAAGTTATAATTTGGGGATTCATAATAAATTAAATTAAATTGTTGTGTTACACAATTTAATTTTTAGGTGGTGGTAATTTCCTCCAAAGAGGAGTTGGAGGTGGTTCACACCCCCCACATAACCTCCCAGGAGAGGATAATGTGTGTTGGGGCCCACACAAGACCATAACCCTTCAACATCCCCTTTGACTCCTTGAAACACCTTAACTCTTGAACTCCCACATTATGGTGGAGCATCTCCACCTCTCTCCCCTTAATTGTGCCAACGTAATTAAATAATTAATTAGATCATCTTTTTAAATGAATTTGAAATTGTTTTTCCAGCAATAAAAGAAGGGACTTCATTCTTTTCATTTGGTTGGCCAATACATGTATTGGTGGGACTTGGGAGGATTTAGTGGATATCACCCTCTCCAACGAAGAACATGAGGAACTTGATCATATCCTCCACTTCATCAATCGAGGTAATAAAGAGAGGTGATGCCACAAAGAATGCCATCTACTCACTTCTTCCTCTGCATCAAGAGAGAAGAAACTGTTGTCGCCAACAACAATGGTCTTTTTCCTCCGATGTTGACAGAACGATATTTTTCTTACATGACACCGTCTTCCACGATGCCTGACTACCACGACGCTCATCTTCCATGGCTCATCAACGTACAATGTTAAATACGAGGTAGGGGGTTGTGTATAATATTGAGTGAATTAAATTATATCTCATTCTTTATTAATGCATTTGATATTCTTTCTCCAATTGATATCGCCTAACGCGGAGGGAGTGGGCCTAATGAACACGGCCCGAAGACCCTCCATTGGTTCATGATTATTTTTGGATCGACGATCGGCGGTGGCGGTGATGGTGATCGGAAGCAGAGGCCAATCACCGACCGCATGGGGGAAAACTGCGGCCCATAACTGTGGGCTTCTTGGGCTGAAGGATCGGTCGGCTAATGCCAGCCGGGCTGGTGAACCGCAACACCCGGAGGTACCACACGGAGGAGGTGCGACCAGCATCTGCGGGCCGCTTGCTGGATGAACAGGCTAGCTACGGCCAGCTGAGCAGGAGACAGAAGTGATGCGCTGCATAGAAGACTGTAGCCCACGCTGGGCAGGCCGCTTTGGAGGGAAAACCAGTCGGACGCCTGCCGGCCGGGCGGAAGAAACCACGACGTCGCGTGGGAGTATAGTGGCCCGCTGTGCAGGCCACGCATGCCGGAAAAATCGACTGCCTTCAACCGGACAGGCAGCAAGGAGGGGCGGCGCTACTCGGTGCCGCAGGGTGAGAAAAACTGTCTCGCGACCCGGGCCGGCTCCGCGGGTGGGCCGCGCCCCACCAGGCTGGGCCGACCCCCTAACCGGGTCGGACCTGACAGGTCGGACATGTCAGGCTGGGTCCCTGGGTGGCCCGAGCCCCACCAGGCCAGGCCGACCCCCATCCAGGTCGAACCCTCCAAAACTGAGTTGGGCCAACCCACCAGCCCACTGGGCTTGACGGGCCGGGCCCGTTTCACTTAAACTCGAATAACCTCAAGATCACACGTCTGATTGACGAGCCGTCTACAATACTGGTATCCTCACGAATAGACGGTCCTCTTTCGATACTCTACGTGATTTGTGGACAACTTTGGAAAACGTCCGGGTTTGGAACAAGAATAATTCCAACCGGGCCCCTGGAACAGAAAAGTCAATAACTCTCAGACTGGGCGTCCGTTTGATGTGACATATGTCGTGTTGGGTTCTTTTGATTAGATATAACTTCAAGATAAATCATCTCTAGACTTCACGATATTTTATGTATCATCCATTTTGCTCGAGAAGTGGACCCTCCCAGAATCGAGCGTGTTGTGTGCGGGAACCCTAAAGCTGGCTGCGACTGTGACGACTACTGTACTGGTATCCTCCATGGGTTTGACAAGGCCGACTACTCTACTAGGATTCTCCATGGGTTCGAGAGTGACGAAAACACTACTGGGATCCTTCGTGGGTTCGACAGTGACGACTATTGTACTGGGATCCTCCGTGGGTTCGACAGCGATGACTACTTTTCTTGTATCCTATGTGGGTCTGACAGCTAGATGAGTCATTTACTACATCTGATCATCTCTATTGCTATGTATACCTATGCGAGCTGAGTCTGGACTATCAATTATTATAATCGATGTGATTGACTTTACTTACTGTGTGGACTGGGATGTGCTTGGTCTCGAGAGTTGGATCTGGACTATGGTTGATAACTTAGGTATATGTATGGGCATATACCTAAGTCGGTTTTGTTGATACTTCATGATTGTATCTTTCCTTTAGTGGTTTATCCTTCATGGATTCTGGGAGACCTTCAGGGGTCTCGGGGTCCCTACTGAGTATTGTTATACTCACCCCCTCACAGGCTACGCCCACACTACGTTGTGTTGGTTACAAATGATGGAAAACACTGATCTTGGTAGAATGTTGTAGAGAAGGATGGTACCCGGAGGTAGACCATGTGGCGAGACGTACACGAAGCTGACTGACAGACCTAGGCGCTGACGAGGCTATCCGTACCGACCCTTATGGTGGTATTTCCAAAGGATGACTCAGTAGTGGCTACTTTACTTTACTGCAGTTGTAATATCTTTTCAGTTGTACAATACTTTACTGTTGGGCTTGTATTCCCGACCCACATTCCTTTCAGCAGTATCTTTTGTATATAGTTTTACATAGTGTTTGCTTTCAGTAATGTACATTGTTTTATTTGATTACTTTATAAAGGAAATTCCTTCCATTTTTATCTGGAATTACGCCTTTAGGGCTAGTCTCCAGCCCCTGGCCTATGGAAGGCAGGCTTGGGGTAGTTACAGCACGGGCCCCGAGGACGGGTAGTGAAAAATTGGTATCAGAGGAGTTCGTTATACCACAGAACTCAGAACATTGATCATTCTTTTCTATGAAGAAATAGTGTTAAATGTTTTGGGTGTGTTTATCAGTTTAGGGAAACCGGTGTTGGTGAGGCTGCCAACATATCCATTCACTAGGACTTTGACTTCGGATTTCCTGCTCAGTGCATGAAAACACTGATTGCATGTGTGTTTACTTTGAAAAAGTTTTCTTTGTGATTACTTTGTGTCAGCTAAACAGGTATACTGTTTTAACTGTGGCTCCCCTGTTTCTTTTCAAGATGGCCCCATGAAGGCAGCCAAGTTGGGTTTTGAGTTACGTACGAGATAGTAACCCACCGAGCGATGAGACCTCGGTGTTGGGCCCCATCACAGCGGAGGTACCAGCGGCACCTCTACCCACTGGACCACCGATACCACCATCCCCATTAGCAGAGAGTTCATGCCACCCTAGTGAATTGCACGAGTTCCAAAGATAGAGGCCGCCTAAGTATCGGGGAGAGACGGACCCACAGGCAGCTGAGGATTGGCTGGAGGCTGTCGTGAAAGTTTTCAGATTGGTAGGGACACCATCTTACCTTATGATGATCCTTGCCATGAGTCTCCTGCATTTAAAATAAGGTAGATGTTGGAGCCTAATGCTATAGGTTCATGACGAGGAATCTTTATTTTAGACAGACTTCAAGAGTCAATTCTTCTCATAGTTTGTTCCAGCCACACTTCGTGTAGTGCAGATTTAGTAGTTACTTCATCTACAGTAGTGTAGCATGACATTAGATCCGTACTCAACGTGGTTCACCAACCTCTCATGATACTCCAAGGATATGGTATGGGACCAGTTCTTCAGGGCCTGAAACTTCATGCAGGGACTCAGGTATGAGATCAGGGCTTTGACAATTCCCCTCATCACCCCGATGCAAGTGGGGGTGCTTGAGCGAGCCCTTATAGTAGAGATTTTTATCACTGAGTAGTCACCATCTGCAAGACCATCCATAGGATGACACATAGTGAAGTCTTCTATAGCTAGCAGTAGACATTTGACATAAACGTCCAAGTGGACCAGGCTATCAGGTGGGTGACCTCAGTATACAGGTTCGGCTATGCGAGGCACACGATACAGAGCTAGCCATACGAAGAGAAGGCAATGCTATGAATGCGGCGGGTAGGGTCACATGGATCGAGAATACCCGACCCGCCATGCAGACGAGTAGCAGACAGTGGAGGGACCTCCGAGGTAGAGGCAGAGGTTTGACCGTGGTGGTCTGCTTGTAGCAGGTGGATGTGGGAGAGGAGATGGTCGAGCAGTGGGTGGTGGATGATGTTTCGAGGCTCTACCACCACCACCATGAGGAGGTCCACCCCAACCACATGTGTTTGGCGGACAGAGGAAGGCTCAGCTCCAAAAAGTCAATGCCTACAACCATGGCACACCTCCGATGATTGAAGGTACTATCTGTGTCTACTCCACCATTTTTATAGTACTTATAAACACAGGTGCGAGTCATTCTTTAATTACCGCTACCCTTGTTCGGAGCTCAGAGATTCTGACGGAGCCGTTGTCTTGATCCTTATGGATGGAGACTCCTAAGGGAGTAGAATCAACGATTACACACTGGTTTCGATAGTGTGAGGTTACTCTAGGAGGCGTGATCTTCGGCTGTGATCTTCTTGTAGTGGCATCAAGGCCTTACGGAGTCATCTTGGGTATGGATTGGTTATCCATAGTTCATGATCAAATTGACTGTATTAGACACAAGGTGTGGTGTATCTACACAGATGGGACCAGTTTCACCTTCACCGGCGATAAGGGAGCATTTTCAACGCATGATGGAATTACAAAAAAGAGGGGGCAGCCGATCACACATCAATTGGCTAGTCTCATCCTCGGGGTGGTTGATGTGCGGAGTCCACATTTTCTTGTTGTGGTGGATCAGTACGCTGATGTTTTCCCTGACGATGTTCTAGGACTACCTCCTCCTAGAGAGGTATAATTATACATTGACATGTACCCCGAGACATCACTGATATCTACTCAAGCATATCATATGGCTCCCACCAAACTTCATGAGCAACGAGTACAACTAGAGGACTTGCAAGGAAAGGGATTTATCCAACCTAGGGTTTCACCCTGGGAATCTCTAATTTTGATCGCAATGATGGCAGATGTGAGCTAGCGACTGGGTGTCGACTACCGACACCTAAATCAGATGACCGTTAAGAAGAAGTACCCACTCCTGAGGATTGAAAACCTCTTTGATCAACTCAAGGGAGCACGATGGTTTTCGAAGACAGACCTCAGGTCAGGCTATCATCAACTCATAGTTCAAGACGAGGATGTGTAGAAGACGGCGTTCTGGTGTTGGTGTGACCACTACAAGTTCTTGCTTATGCCCTTCGGTGTATCCAACGCTCCAGAAGTATTCATGAGTCTCATGAATAGAATCTTCCATCCTTACCTCGATCGATTTTTCATAGTATTCATTGACGACATACTTATTTACTTGAAAACTGAGGAGGATCACGCCTACCATTTGCGTGTAGTACTGGACACTCTCTAAGAGCACTAGCTTTATGGAAAGCTCTCAAAGTGCCAATTTTGGATTCGAGAGGTTAATTTCATGGGACACATCATCTCAGAGGCTGGAGTTGCAGTGGATTCAGCGAATATCGATGCATTACTTGCTTGGGAGCCACCTAGGAGTGTGAAGGAGGTGCTGAGTTTCCTGGGTCTGGCTGGGTACTATCAGAGATTTGTGCCAGACTTCTCTAGATTTACAGCACTGATTTCAGCTTTGACGAAGAAGGGGAAAAACATCATGTGGTCAAAGAGATGCCAGTAGAGCTTTTAAGAGATGAGGTAGAGGTTGAACAGTGCGCCCATATTTAGGAAACCAGAGGTGGGTGTTGGGTATGAAATTTACTGCGACACATCAGGGATTGGACTCGAGTGTGTCCTGATGCAGAAGCGAGCTGTGATTACGTATGGTTCACGACAGATGAGACAATATGAGTAGAACTACACTACCCATGACCTGGAGTTATCAGTAGTGGTCTTCGCCTTGAAAATGTGGGGGCACTATCTGATGAGTGATCATTTTATAGTCTTCTCTAACTACGAGAGTTTCAGGTACATTTTCTCGTAGAAGGACTTGAACCTAAGACAACATCGATGGATTGAGTTCCTCTAGGACTATGACTTCAAGATAGTCTATAATATTGGGAAGGAGATTGTTGTAGCAGATGCACTCAGCATGAGATCGAGCATTCAGCTTCTTGGAGATGTGATAGAGCAGCTGGGCGCGTTGCATATATCCTTTGTGGATAGAGATGGAGAGTCTTTCTGGAGTCTGTTATAGTCACTCCTCCACTCTTTCAGTGAGTCAGGGAGGCATAACGTGGAGAATATGACTGTGAGACATGATGTGCTCAGATATCCTCAGGGGCAGACACCTGATGGGTTTTCTGAAGGTGGGGAGCACGTAATCCTCTTAAAGGGATGTACCATGGTAACAGTTGCACTATAGGACGAGTTATTGATAGATCTACGCACATCCCCTCTAGCCGTACATTTAGGAGTGGCGAAGATGTATCAGGACCTCAGACGACAACATTGGTGGTCGGGTATGAAGAAAGTTGTAGTATAGTTTGTCTATCGATGCCTTACTTTTCATCAAGTGAAAGTGGAGCACCAGGTTCCATCAGGCTTGGTTCAGATGTTAGAGGTTCCAGAGTTGAATTGGGATGGGATATCCATGTATTTCGGGATAGGGATTCCACATATATCCAGAGAACACGACACTATCTGGGTGATCGTAGACGACTCACCAAGTCTGCCCACTTCCTACCAAACAGAGAACATGTCTCAATAGAGAGCTTGGGACGTCTCTATGTTCATGAGATCGTACAACATCATGGTGTTCCATCGACTATCATCTTCGATCGAGATGCTCGTTTCACTTCCTGGATATGGAAGGGGTTATATGTGGCTTTTGGCACTCAACTTCACTTGAGCACTACCTTCCACCCTCAGAAGGATGGTAAGACTGAGAAGACCATTCAGACTCTTGAGGACTTGCTCTGTGAATGTGTTCATGACTTTAGTCGCAGCTTGGAGGTTCACTTACCCTTGGTGGATTTTGCGCACAACAACAACTACCACTCCACCATCAGGATGGACCTTTACGAGGCACTGTACGGCCGACCTTGTAGATCACCTCGGTGCTAGACTGACCTAGGGGAGTTAGTACTTCTTGGACTAGAGAGGGTGAAGGATATAACGGAGAGGGTGCAGATCACCCAGGATCGGATGAAGACAGCACAGAGCAGACAGAAGTCCTATGCTGATTAGAGATGGAGACCACTGGAGTTTGAGGATGGTGACCATATATTCTTATGGGTCTCATATCAACAAGGTCTACGAAGATTTGGACGAGGCATACTGTTATCTCCATGATTCATTGGGCCTTTTCAAATCCTCAGTAGGGTAGGCGAGGTGGCTTACTGCCTGGACCTTCCACCTCAATTACACTGGGTGCACGATGTCTTCCACATATCCCAGCAGAGGAGATAAGTGCACAACCCATCCCACATCATCAACCACGTGGAGATGGAAATCGATGACGGGGCGACATTCATGGAGGATTTAGTGGATATTGAGGATCAACAGGAGTAGGTCCTACGTGGACTATCGATTCCTATGGTACACGTTTTCTGGTAGCACGGGGACCTCCAAGAGAGAACATGGGAGCGGGAGGCAAAGATGCATGATCCAAACCCATTTTTTATTTTCTTAGTGTATGTTGTAGCTTTATAGGGAGGTAAAGACCTGATGTTGTGGTAATGTAAAGACTCGAAAATTTCAAGGAAATTTTTTTCTTAAATTATTTGGAATTTTACAAGTCCGCAGTTTCTGACGGTGCCTGATTCTAAGGCCTGGTGTTCCCAGAATCATTTTCTGAAGTTTTGTTCTGGTATGTTTAGTATACGTACATGTGTGTTTTTCTATATTTTGAACCAGTGCTAGGAATTGAAATCTGAGGACACCGATGAACTCGAAACTCCGGTATTCACTTAAGGATACCTTTACCATAGTTGCGTTTGGTCGAGAGTAGAGGTTAAAATTTGGGGATTCATAATAAATTAAATAAAATTTTTGTGTTACACAATTTTATTTTTAGGTGGTGGTTATTTCCTCCAAAGAGGAGTTGGAGGTGGGGCTCACACCCCACATAACCTCCCATGAGAGGATAATGCATGGTGGGACCCACACGATCCCCTAACCCTTCAAATTATCCTTTAACTCCTTGAAACCCCATAACTTTTGAACTCCAACATTATGGTGGAGCCACTCCATCTCCCTCCCCTTAATTGTGCCAACTTAATTAGTTAATTAATTGGCTCAACTTTTTAAATGAATTTGAAATTGTTTTACCGACATTAAAAGTATGGATTTCATTCCTTTCATTTGGTTGGCATAAACATGTTTTGGTGGGACTTAGGAGGATTTAGAGGACATCACCCTCTCCAAATAAGAACATGAGGAACTCCATCTTCTCCTCCAATTCTTCAACAGGGGAATGAAAGTTAGGCGACACAACAAAAAAACGCCATCTACTCTTCTCTTTCTCCGCGTCAAGGGAGAAGACGCCACTGTCACCAACGACAACGTTGTTTTTCCTCCAATGTTGATGGAATGATATCCGTCTTATGCGACTCCATCTTCCGTGAATCCCAACTACCGCGACGCTCATGTTCCGCAGCTCATCGATGTACAACGTCAAATACGAGGTAGGGGTTTTGTATAATTTTAAGTTAATAAAATTATATCTCGTTCTTGATTAATGCATTTGATTGTCATTGGCCATTTTATATCGCCTAATACGGAGGGAGCGGGCTGAACAAACACGACCTGATGACCCTCCATTGGTTTGTGATTATTTTGGCAACATCGACCAGAGGCGGCGGGGACCGGAGGTGACGACTACCGGAAGCAGTGACCGCGCACCGGCCATGTGGGGGAAAACTGCGGCCCGCAACCGTGGGCCGCTCGGGCTGAAGAACCGGCCGGATACTACCGGATTGGATGGTGAACCGAGGCACACGCATGTGTTGCGTGGAGGAGGTGCGGCCCGCATCCATGGGATGCTTTCTAGATGAACCAGCCGGCTACGACCAGCTAGGTAGAAGACCGCAACGCCACGCTGTGGAGAAGACCACAGCCCGTGCTTGGCGGGCTCCTTCGGCGGGAGAACTGGTCGGCCGCCTGTTAGTCGGGTAGAAGAAACTGTGGCTCTGCGTGGGAGGATAGCCGGCTGCTTGCGCCCGACAAAATGGCCAGCTTCGGCCGTCCGGGCAGCTAGGAGGGGCAGCGCCGCTCGGCGCCGCCGGGCGAGCCAAACCAGCCCTCGAACCGGGAAGGGTTCGTCGGTGGGCTGCGTCCCACCAGGCCAGGCCGACCCCCTAACCGAGTCGGACCCACCGGGCTAGGACCCTAGGTGGACCACACCCCACTGGTCCGGGCCGACCCCCAGCCAGGTTGGACCCGCCAAACCGAGTCGGGCCAACCAGCCAGCCCACTCGGCTTGACGTGACGGGCCTGTTTCTCTTAAACGTGAATAACATCTAGACTGTGTGTCTGATTGACGTGCCCTCTGCGGCTCTGGGATCCTCCAGACGTGAAGGTCTTTCTGAGATACTGTAAGGGAGTTTTTAACAACTTTGAAAAATGGCCGGGTTTGGAAAATGCATAATTAAAACCAGGCCCCTGGAACGGAAAAGCCAATAACTCTTAGACCGAGCATCTGATTGATGCCCTGTCTATCAAGTTGGGTTCTTTTGATGAGATGGAACATTGGGATACATCAATTCTGGACCTTTTAAAAGTTGATGTATCGACCCCTTTGCTCGAGGAGCAGACCCTCCCGGAATCAAGCATACTGTGTGCGGGAACCTTAGAGCTGGCTGCGACTACGACTACTACTTTACTAGGATCCTCGGTGGGTTCGACAGCGATGACTACGGTACTAGGATCCTCCATGGGTTCGACAACGATGACTACTATACTGGGATCCTCCATGGGTTCGACAACGACGTCTACTTTACTGGGATCCTCCGTGGGTTCGACAGTGATGACTACTGTTCTTGTATCCTGTGCGGGTCTGACAGCTTAGATGTATCAGTGACTACATCTGATCATCTCTATCATTATGTATACCAGTTTGAGATGATTCTTGACTATCAACCATTATAATCGTTGTGATTGACTTTACTTTCCATGTGGACTGGGTTGTTCTTGGGCTCGAGTGTTGGAGCTGGACTGTGGTTGATAACATAGGTATATATATGAGCATATACCTAAGTAGGGTTGGTTGATACACCATTATTGTATGTTTTCTTTTGTGGTTTATCATTTGTGGATTCTGGGATATCTTCGTGGGTCTCAGGCTCCCTACCAAGTTTCGTTATACCCACCCCAGCATGGACTATTCCTGCACTATGTTGTGTTGGTTGCAGATGATGGACAACACTGATCGAGGTAGAGAGTTGTAGAGCATGACGGTACCCAAAGGTAGACAACATGGCGTGACGTACACGGAGATGACAGACGGACCTGGGCACTGAGGAGACCATCTATACCCACCCTTCAGGGGGATTTCCGGAGGAATACTCAATAGTTGCTGCTTTACTTTACTGTAGTTATACTAGCTTTTCAGTTGTACTGTACTTTACTGTTGGGTTTGTATTTCTAGCCCCCTTTACTTTCATCAATATCTTTTGAATACAGTTTTACTTAGTGTTTACTTTTAGTTGCGTACTCTATTGTATTGTTTTACTTTCTAAAGGCAATTCCTTCCCTTTTAATCTGGAATTACGCATTTGGTGCTACTCGCCAGGTCGTGGCCTATGGAAGGAGAGCTTGGGGTAGTCACGACACGGGCCCTGAGGACGAGTAGTGGCATATTTATTTTCTTAATTCCATGTTTTACTCTTAAACTTTTATCAAAATTTACTTCTAACAAAAGAACAAATATTTTCCCTTAGTAATTAATTCTAATGAAACAATATTAATATAAGGCCCCTGCCTTAAACCTTACATAATCTTGAGTTATTACAAGATTACACATTGAGGATCTTTTCGGGTTTAGAGTTTTAGAGAATTAAATCATAAAACTTGCATTACATTCCACATATAAACAATGTGGTTACATAAAGATAGTATTCTTATTTCCCATCAATGGAAACATATTTAAAATAAACATGGATTCTTTGTCGACACTTCCTTGACACTATCATCATATCATTTACCTTTCCCTTGACCTGTGAAAAACATTTCAAAAAAACTTGGGATGAGCATAAAAAGCTCAGTATGGGTTATAAAAACATGGAAAGGAAACATGGGTACATATATACATAAGAATGAAGTCAAAATTTACCCATAAAACATAATCACTTTAACATACCTCATCAAATCATGAGGAAATCATAGAAATCATAAGACATAAAGGTAACATGAGGCATTCATAACATTCTTACGTAGGGAGTAACCCTCTTGGTTACATTTAGAATACCCATCATAGTATATTTCCTAAATCTCTTCGGAGAAACTTAACGTTTCACTCATTTGCGTTACCCAATGCATTGGAGAGCTATATCAGGCTCACCCGCCCTTAGTTTATCACGGAACCACCCGTCTTCATAATAATTCCCAAGAACCATAACATAATCGTAACACATAAAACATGCATAAATGAAACATAACATTTCCACCTTTCAATCACAAGATATCAATACAACACATTGATATAAAAACATTATGAAAACCATTTTCAATACCCAAATAAAATAAAAGTAAATCATGATATTTATTTTTCTTTTAAACAGAAGGTATGGCTTGTAGAGGAAGCCAAAACTCAAATAATGGCCACAATGGCGGAGAAGTAATTGTCGCCGCATACGTACGACAAAAACATTCCCTTTTGACGTTTAGTAAACGCTTCATCTAAAAAATATTCCTTTTGAATAAATGTAAAAGTCAAAGGGGTTTATACACCGTATAAAAGAAGGTTGTGTATAAAACAAAATATGCCTCAATGAAAGCAGATTGAGACAAAGTCCCATACCTCGGGTCCGACATGACTCGGTCGTTCTTTAATCTCCTGAATAATAAACTTGAGTTAATTTCTACTTGTTTAAGAACATTTTTCAAGTTCATTATTCCTTTTATATCACTTATTTCCATGTCATTAACACTATGTAATTATTTAAGTCAATAACGGTCGTTTTAACGATCATTGGTACTTGAGTCAAAAATAATCCCTTTATAATTACAAGTTGTTCATGTATCCATTATATCCAGAATGGTATTTCATGATTTAGATATCATATATGTCATATATATCCAGTACATTCATGCATTTATAATATTTCATAATCATTTAGAGGTATGAAATGAAATGCACCATTCATGGAGACGGTAAGCCGTACGTACGCATGAACGCTACTTTCATTTCTATTTCGTATTTTATACAATGGAATCATAATGATATAAAGGTATATTATAATTCCAGTATAATATCATATATAATATCATAGTTCCATCTTTTATACATCCCACATATGGTATTTAACGAATCAAATCACTTTGAGGTGGCGGTAGTCCGCACTTCCTTAAATGAAGAAATCACGTTTACCCATAATGGAAACCATAAAGGTATGCCCAAAATGAAAAATACCAAAGCTTAAGGAAAGAATAAACATATTATATATCATATATAAAAATAGTGACATCATAATGGCCACCTTTGAAGGTGTTAAATGAGTATTGAACAATCATCGTTTCGGGAGGCAGAATTTCACCATCCACGGAAACCGTATGTTCTTTAACCATTTGATGTTGTTGTGTGAGAGTGTAGCTCGAATAAATATTATAACAACATCCTAGTATATTGAAGATACTGGTGTTGTTACATAATAAGTAAATAAAAAGAGTTTAGGTTGTTGGAGAAGCAAAATAAAACAAATGAACATGAGATAATGAATTACCTTTAAATGTGTAACTCCTTTTGATTTGAGCCTAAAGGCTTTCATTGAAAGGATTCTGCTGAAAGGGAATCCTCTAGGATGAGGAGAGGGATGTGGAGAGAGTAAATGGTCAGGGGATGGCCGAGCCAAAGGCTTTAGGAGTGTGTGAAATGAGGTAGAGGTGGGGGCCTTTTATAAGAGGATAGGAGGGGCACTTTTGGAAATCATGAAACTATTTTTTTATTTTCAAAAGTGTTTCGAATTTATAAGGACCCACATTGATATAATTAGAGGATAAGGTGATAAGGGTTCTAAATACACTCATCAAATAGGTTTTGTACATGTGTAGGTCTTAGATATTACATTATCTTTCCATTTTATTTAAATCGTTAAAAAATGAGGTCATCGCTGCATCATCATGATGTCATAAATACTTTTATTTATTTAATGTCAACAAATTATAAAAAAATACTATGATGTAGGAAATCTTTTTATATTTCCAATTAATATTTATGGTCAAAAATCTGACTTGTATAACCCCATATAAAAATTGTTTTAGTAAAATAACTCATGTTTGTGCCATTTTTACTTTAACATTAAATAAAAAGTTATTTATGAAATTTCCCAACCAAAGTGGCTCCATGGGGTCCCCAAGTTGACCCATGGCTTGTCTTGGTCGGCCATGACACATCCAATAAGGTTAGGACATGTTTCTAGGTCATTTTATATTATTAAAGCATTATGTTTACCTTAAACTACACTAATTACCACTAATCGCGATTAAAAACTTAATAAGTTACTATTAAAAAAAGTATTTTAATCTCATTGAACCAAATTTTACTACTTAATGACAACCATGTATGTCGGATCTTTTAAATTCAGAACACAAAAGTGGCAAAGTTTCATTTAAACGAAAAATCAGTTTCTTTAACTACCACTTAGTGGTTTCACTATTCATCAAAAATTGAAGTTTTTCAGAAAATTACCAAAAATTCACCCTAAGCTATATTTGATATTCCGAATTCAAAAATGAAGTCTATTTTACAAAATTCAAAACATATAAGTCACATTAATTTATTTAATAATTAATTCCCGCTGTTATGACAAATAGCGTGTTTTTATGGAACAATAAGTATCAAAAGATTGACACCAGTTTAAGTCCAATTTCAAATTGAAATTGATTCCAATGACCACCATTGGATTAAATGGTAAAAATATATTCTAATTTCACTTCAAAACCAATTAAAAAGATAATCTAATTATATAAATAAATTAGATTAAAAAGCAGTTTTGATGTAAAATGCAGTATTTTTCACTATTCATTAAAAATGAACATTGTCAAAAAAATACCAAAAATTCACACAAAGTAAATTTTGATGTCCCAATAATAAATAATAAGTTTATTTTGACAAACATAATTTATAAAATTTTCAAAAGATAGATTCAAAAATGGTTTTCCATCAAAAGGAAGTAAAACAATCTTATAAAAATATTAGTGTATTCCATGCTTAAGATTGGATTTATTTTCATTTTAAGCCTCTAAAACACTATCTAATTCATTAATAGACATAGATAAAAATATCTATTACTGATTACTTACTTGGGATGTTACAATTAATATTGATTCATTTAAATAAATTAAACATTATTTTATATCATATTTCTATAATTATAATAAATATATTTTTTTATTTGAAAATTTAATTTTTAGATTTTCGCACTGAACACATAAATTGGTTTTCTAGAAAACAATGTTTTTTGCATATAATTTAATGTGGAAGCCATAGTTTTTGAAATTATCAATACCAGTTGAAGAAATAAGAAATGTTTTACATATAGAATGTTTAATTCATTCATGGTAATCTCCAACTAAATCTTATAGTGAGAATAATCAATTTAATGAGATGCTGGAAAATAGATGTTATTAAAAAAATTAATTTATTTATAAAAATATTGAACACATGATTTATAATCTCAAGTGATATATTAAAAAGCATAAATTTATTCGTTAAATATGTTTTTTATTGCACAAATTCTTTGTTAAATTTATATTATAAACCTATATAATAAAACCTATAAAATAATAGTTTTATCAAAAATATTATTTTTCATCTAATTTATCAATATTTTTTAAAGAGAACAAAAATTTAACCATATGTTAACATTTTAATTCTATATCCAAAAATATTTTCCTTATTTGAAAAATAAATTTATAAAATTAATTCTTTTAATTTTTGAATAAAATTATAATTATTATTAATTTTTTTGTTGGGAATGATATTTTAAAATATTAGATCCTATTGTTCTTAATTCATATAATTTTCCAACTAAATTATTGCTTTTAAATTATTACTATAAAAAATATTTATTATCATAAACAATATGTTTCTTTAAAAATCTGTTCATATAAAAAATTATTAATTTTCAATTAAAATACTATTATAAACATTAAATGATCTTATTTTTAATTTTTGTAAATTAATTTTATATAATTCACATTAAAAGAATAAATTACTTTCATTATACTAATTTTTAAGAAATTGGAAAATCTTATTCTTTCATTCTAATTCAACAGATAAGTTTTAAATTTTAAACATAAATATTTTTAATTTATCTAGGTATATCACATTTTCATTTAACTTTTGTGTTACAAGTGGATAATTATATCATCATAATGAATTATTTAATGGTAGTCATATATTATGATCTTGTGTTGTTAAATTATACCCCCTTAAGTGATTTTTTTCGTCGCAATTTTAAATACTGCTCAAAGATTTATATATATGAATGCATTCTTAACATATTGATCACTCGTGTTGCAACAAATAATATAAAAAATACACTACACTCATAGATTATATATTGTAACTTTTATTATCTCTAAAACAATTTAACAATTCCAAAAATTATATACCCATGTGTGGATATAAAATAATCATATATTCTCAAAAAAGTAAAATTATAAAAACAATTCAAGTCGTCCTGAAATTAATCCACAATGAGTTAATATATTTCATTAAAAAATTTACTCTTATAATTAACCACTAGTTCATAAAGTCACACATTATTCTCTACATATCTTAAACCTAAAAAATAAAAACAACATAAATAATCATGTATTAAATTTTATTTAAATAAATAGTCAACTACATCTTTATCAAAACAATATATATAACATTTCTCAATATCCATATACCCTGATTTACCTCAATATCAATCATGTATTAAATCTAATATTTTTTAATTTCACCTAATTCTCAGAAAAAATTAAAATATACATGAATATCATCAATTAGTATCACTCACTAATAAGAACATCTATTATCTTAATTACAAAATTTCTACGAAAATATAAAACTTACTACCTTAGGTATTGATTAAAAACTATATTTTTCTTATATAATAGAAATATACTAAAAATATCATCTATTTTATAATGTTCCCATATTATTTTATAGTATGAGGTTGTCTCTTGAAACTACATTTATTCAGCTTCTTTTTCATGAAACTGTTTGAACCAAATATTAAAACCAAAATTGTTATGAAAACATTTAAATTTTGAATAAGAAAACATTAATCTAAAAATTTCATCACCTAAGAGTCCATTTTTAACATATTTTAGTTTCATATCAATGAATGAATCTCTTTGTTAATTACTTCGATATTCATTTTAATTTTACAATTTGATTCTCAATCCAAATTAGTTGACCTCATTTTTATATCCTTCGTAACAGTTCATAAATATAATATTATTAACTAATACATATCCCTCGCGTGTTTTAAATGAGATATACTTTGAGGACTCTACATATTTCACTAGGAGGCTATTGAGTTAATTGAAAATCTCCCATTTTCTACGATAATACCACTAACTAATGTTTTTATAGAATCAACATCTACATAGAATATATATCCCGAGATGTAATTACAAGGAAAAAATATACTCTAAACTAGACAAAAACTAACGTATTTCATCCTATACTAAAATTTATTCCATGTATTTTCACTAAATTTATCATTTGGTAATCCCATTAAAAAGATTCATTATTACAATATTTTAAAATAATACACCATCCCAAAGGATAATATATAACATTGAAATTATGATCAACCTCAACTTATAAAACATTAATTTATCATCATCCAACATTATAATATCCAATTTTATTTAAACCCTATTATAATACAAAATAAACATGCCAGACTGGAACTCCCAAGATCATTCCCCATCAATATATATTACATACTGGCTTCAATAAAAATTATCAGTTATTCAATATGAAATTCTCATTAATATAAGAGTTAATGAAAATATTTCATTACACACTTTCCCAATACCTATTTGTTTTAAACACAATGTTTTATTTTATAAAATATAAAATATAATTAGATATCTTGGAAATCCAAAACCAAATATCAACATGAAATACTAGATTCAATTGAAAGGAAGAAAATAGTTTTTATTTTAAAAAATATCTAAATTATATTATAAAAATGTAGAACATAGGATATATGTGTCCTAAAAACATATTTAAATTCATAAAATTATTTCACTAAAGGCATATTTTATTAATTAAAATGATTTTTAAACATACATGATAAAATTATATAATAGAATCATAAAAATTTATTTTAACACAAACTAATTTTTTACAAAAAAATATATATTTTATGAAAATTACACAAAATTATATCTTAAGATAATATTATTATTCAAACAAATATATTTCAGTATTAAGACATATATATTCTAAAATTAGTAAATTCAATTTTTGAATAAAATCATTAAATATAATTAAAAACTCATTTTTAGTAAAATAAAATTTTTAAATATTAACAATAATTATTTTTATTTCATACATTTTACCAAATCAAATACTTATTGCCAATTATTAATATCTATAATAATTTATCATCATTTATCATAAGATTCATCAAATAGATATTCATTATGTATAAAAAATGTTTTATTAAAAAAATTATAAATAATAAATGATCATATTACCCATTTTAGAAAATATATTTGAATATCATTTGATATTAAATGAGGCCTTTATTTTTGTTATACATATATTTTATAAATGTTTTACACAGATGGATTCTCATTAAATCAATGGCTAGAATTTTACAGTTATAATTAAATATTTATATTTTAAATAAATTTATCCTTTTTTATTAATTTTAGTATTATGTGTGGATCATCCAATCAATATAATGAATTGATTAAAAGTAATAATATATTAAAATATTGAATTGCGACTTAAACCCTTACCTCATATATAGACACACATTATATGTAATCTTAATATAGTTAATAATAATTTTTTTATTGATAAATAGTAAGACAATATTCATATTCATTTTACAATATATAAATCCCTTATAATTTACAATTACCCATTTATTAAAAATTATTCAATAAATGAAACATTCATGGTTTTACTTTTTTTACATGTATTTTCTGGTTTGACTGATTCATTCATTTACTATGATTAGGGTTTCTTTATCTTCATCATATTTATCCTATAAAAAGTATCACATTTATTTGATTAATACACTCTTATATGTATTTATATATGGTGGTGATAAATGATAAATAACATCACCTCTAGGAAAATGTAGTCTTTATATAATAATAAGTAATGTTTTCATTTTCCAACAATGGAATAAAAAAATGCAAATAATATTATATATACATGAAACAAAAATAATATCATATATATAATATATATTAGTAAAATCTATTCCTTTGACTAGTCATGTGTGGATTCCGTGGAAAATGATTGAAATCTATTTATGGGTGTCTATTCCCCACTTACATGCAAATAATGTTTTCATTTATTATTAGATAAAAATGGGGAGTAAACTGTCTACACCGTTCACATTAAAATATTTAATTATAGTAATGATATTAATCCCATAATGTTAAATGGATGTGTAGTAATTAGTGAAAATAGAATAATAAATAAAAATAAATGGAATTTGTGATGTTGATTACATATTATTGAAAAATCATTTTTTGGATCAAATCTTAGGGACCATTGGTATGGTCTTTTATGACTTCCATTACCATTAAAACATGTATAGGTTACTTGTGAAATTATAAATGTAGGTTTTGGTAGATCAATTTTGTTACCCAATATGATATTAGAATATATTTATATTTAATAAATTTTATCTCTTTGTGTCTTATGAAGGGAACATGCATTGAAAATTTGTGAATAAATGAATATATATTATAAAATCAAGCATGTCATTCGGTACATAATTATTGAATATAATTTCTAATTCATTTCTGAAACACTATTGATCCTACACACATATTTTTATATACATGTTTTATTATTATTTTCATTAATTTATAGTCTTGAACATATTCAGTTTTTTTTCAAATGATGAAAATTAATTCACTGATTACCAATTGGTTATGAATAAGAATAATAGAATGTTATGGAAAGAGAGTTATGATAAAAAAAATCAATTATACATGAAATGTGTTTTTTGATAATAAAATAAATTTTTTACTATTGATAAATTATTTTACTAAAATATTAATATTATATATTCCATAAAAATTTTATAATCATTTAATTGTATTTAATAGTTAGGGAATTTTACTAAGATTTTTTATACTTTGAAGTTAATATTTCTAATTATCATTTTTATTTTTTTTCTCAATCATTTTAAAATTAATTCCTACCAATTATATGAATTCAAATTTTTATATTTTTTCTGATAACTTTAATTAAGAGTTCAGTATAGGATAAAGAATCCACATTCATTTTGGTTCATAAAGAATAGTAATTGTGGTAAAAAAAATTAAGGTTCAAAATGGTTTCCATAGGAGGGGGGTGTAACATCATGTTACCTTAGTCGGGTATTTTTTTATTTTTTTCTATGTCCCTTTATTTTTTAAATGTACTTTTAAAGTTTTTATAGTTGATTTTTTGGGTTTACTATAGGTGGAAGTACAGGTACACGTCGTGTACTTGGTGCTATTTTCATATCAAGGAATAGGAAAACACATCGTGAATGGGAAGATTGCGTCATGATCTGATACATGTCTTGTAGTGACTAAATAATTGTTTTCATCCTAAGGTGATGGATTTTTTAGCGTAACATATCCAATGAGGCCTACACGTCTTGACCTAGGGGTACACGTTGGGACTCAACTCGTGCACAGGTTTTTCTAAGGTGTTTCTCAGTTTCACATAGCCTTTTCCCTCCAAACCTCTTTCCTCTAGACCATAACATTCTCCTAGTCATTTTTTAGGGATATATCACCTTCCAGATTGATCTGATCGGCTTCGGTTCATCTTTGTATCTATATTTCATCTCTTCAGGTGAGTGTTCTTTCCGGTTCTTCCTTGAAATTTATCGTGATATTTCCCTTGTTTTGAGTTATTAGATCCATTTGTCTAAGTTGGTTGATTCTTATTGTGTTCTCCCAGATTGATTATGAGATCTTGTTCCGAAGGCATTCACCCTTCATTAGTTGTGGTGTGGTGGGCATTCTACTTCCGGGTATATGGGTTTCCCATCTTCCTCTAAGATTTTCTGATTAGATTTGAATCAATATTATTCTGGATTAGATTCTAGGGTCTTTGTTGGTGCTATTGAGTTCGTTCATTGTTTTGGATCTTGTTGGGGTTATGTGTGACCTAGACATTGAGGTAGGTTGGTCCATATTTAGCCAATTATATTTTTCCAAATTTCAATTGCTTTATAAATTGATTTTTGAATTTGGAATGATTGTTTCGGTGTGCTAAAAAATGGTTTTGAATGAAAATAGGGTTTCCCATGTTTATGATAAATGGATTGTGAAATGTTTTTTTTTATTTTCAAATCATTTAAATTAATTTTTGAAAAATGGAACATGGGTAAACCTGGGTACTTATCTATGAGGATTAGAATCAGGCCATCATCCATTTATTTTTGATTATAATGGTGTTTTGTCTTGGGGCTTCCTCTATTTTCTAGCCCTATTGTTCTAGAGTATAGATATTGACATTTTTGGTGGTTTACTCATGGGTTATTCCTATGATTCCTTGGCCTGTTGATCTAGGATCAGTTTTTGTGCACTTGATTATATTGGTATGAGTATTCTAATGCCTAGACTAGTAGTATTTCATGGGGTGGTGACACCCATGCTTTTGTTTTATACTTCGTGGATTTGTGAGTTAGACATGGTATGCCTGTTGATGCTTTTGAAAAAATGATATGGAAGATTTTCATAAACTATTATACCTGCTACCATTTAGAATTGTGGAAAAAGGGAAATTTACAATGTTTTCTACAAAACATATTTGTTGCTTATCATGCCGTTATTTATTTTTAAAATGATCATACAGGATTTGTTATACAGATACTTCTTATGGAACACCTGGTTGGGATCTTATAGAGCCTATTAACTCACACCCTACACACATCTATGGTGGTCCGTAAACCTTTTTTGTCTTCTAGTGTAGGGAAAATCTTGGTACCATAGTGAGGCAGTGTGATTCGTGTCAGCTAGGATGGGGAGATGGTGGTGATATGGTTGGAGTTCGACCATGGTATTGTTGGAGTAGATATTTGATTTTGAGTCCTTTGCATTCAAAGTTATCTTTTGGATTATAGTTTATGTTATAGGTGTTCCCTTTCCACTATTTTCCTTATAGTTATGGAATATATATTTTTTAGTATACCACTATTCCTTTATTTCCCTATATATGTATTCCATGTGGTTGTTCAGGTTGGGAGAAGTAATTCCCTCATATTTGACGTTCGAAGCCTGAATTCTTGTCACCAGCCTGTGGGGATCGGGAATTCCCTTCGGGTAAGTGGCGTATCAAGTCATGTTCCGAGTTTTAGGGCATCCCAGATCTGTTCATTACAGTCTGGTATTAGATGAGGTCTATCCTCAAGAATCTTTTTTTATGTTGTCTGTTAGACTAGAGATATGATTGTTGGGAATTGAGAGGTATATTGTGATGAGTTCCTTGCTAGCTCCTAACATAACGAGACACATGTTACAATGGTATGTTTGGATATGTGTCAATAGTGTTGATTTTTTCTTTTGAAATCATAGTTTTTGCTTTTAAATTTTCTAGTTTGACCTAATATTTGTTCTATGTATAGTCGTTCTTCTGTTTCTGTGTGCTGCAATATGCCTCAGAGAGGTCCTCTACAAGTTCCTCAGGAGGGTATAGCTGATGCTCCTCAAGGAAATCCAATGATGTATCATAATATAATCAAGGGTATCATATGATTAGTATATTCTATTGGTCAAGATGTTCTACGAGCTTAGAACACAGTGGTTGAGGAGCTGCCTGGAGCTGGTCGAGAAGAAGAATAATCAAGAGAGTTCTTGGGTGAGAAGCCACCACCATTTAAAAGGATGACTGTAACTCAAGTGAAGGAGTATGGGATAGAAAAGTTTGATAAAATATCTAACTTCCAGGAGAAAGATAAGAATATGAGGGTGAACTGCACTACCTTCAAACTCGAGGGTTTCCGCAAGCGTTGGTGGAACTCTGTGGTCCAGACAGACATACATGTGGGCTTGTATGGGCAGGGTTTCAAGACCCTGTTCTTTCATAAGTTTTTTCCAGAGTCTCTAATGTTGGAAAAATATATGGATTTCTTATCATTTTTGAGGGAAAGAGTTTGGTGTCATCATACACCAAACATTTTGTTGTGATTTTCAATTTTTCTCCAGACATGGTAAATAATTATGGGATGAATCCTTAGATGTACCTATAGGGTTTGTGACCGAACATTTGATTGAAGGGGTAATGTTGAATCTTTATACCTATTTAGAGATGGTAGATAAGGCTATGATGGAAGAGATAAACATGGTAGTAATAGTCAGCTTTACCATCTCTTCATTTCCAACTGGTGATAGCTACAATGGAATGCATGGGAAAAAGAGAAAGTGGTAGGACTGTCACAGAAGTGATGGATATGGATATTAGCAGAAATACTCCTCATCATAGTCTGTTGAAGCTGTAAGTGTTCCTATGACATTCTATGAGTATGTCAAGGTATTTAACACAATAATTTATTGTCATATGCCTGCAATTATGCGCAACAGATGTGTACATTTTTTTTCACTTGTAGCATTTATGTCTGACGATGAATATGCCGCATTATGGTAAGGTTTTGATGACTACAAAGTCATATGTGGAAATGTTTCAAGAATGAAAGACTACAATTATTCTACCTTAGGACTCATTAGTTAAGCATTTACATGTAATAGAAGAGTGTCCAATGGAAGTTGATGCGGGTCCGAAAACAATGAGAGGTACGGTCCTTGTTGCTACCTCTGTATAAATTTAATTGATTGATACTGGTTCCTCCAACTAATTTATATCTTCAGGTTTTGTTGAAACGATTAAACTTCCAGCAAAACATAGTCCCTCTGAAATGGAGTTATATACACCTCTTGGAAAGAGGAAAAGGTCGGGGTTTCAATTTGCTTCTTGTTTGTTGATGATCGTTGATAAGGAGTTGGCCCAAGATTTTCACGTTCTTGATATAGATCTGTTTGATTTCATCAACATTATGGATTTTCTATTTTCTCATTAAGAAGAGGTTGGTTGTTATCATAATTGTGTTTTGTTTCATGCTGTCGATGGGAGCTCCCGTGTGTTTTAGGGAGAGTGGGACCTGAGGTAAGGTCGATCAGGACTGTCCTGACCAGATATCAAGATTTTATTGGTTTCTATTGTGTTTGAGCCTTGTGACGTCTCTTTTGTTTTTGATCTCCCAGTTTTCATTCAATACATTCATATGTTTTCCCATATGTCCTCTTCGATACTCATCTATAGAGAGAAAGGTAGAGCTTACAATTGACCTGGTGATAGGTACACAATAGATATTAATTACTTCTTATCATATGGAACCAGAGGAGTTGAAAGATCTCGACATTTAGTTGGATGACCTATTATAGAAAGGTTTCATTCACCCTCGTTTTTCTCACTGGGCAGCCCCTTCCTCTTTTATTAGAAAGAACATGGTTGACTTTGATTGTGTGTGGACTATCGAATGTCAAACCAGGTAACATAGTGTCATAGTGTCTTATATACCAAAGACGACCTTTATGAGTAGGTATGGCTATTATGATTATATTGTGATGTCGTTTGTTCAAACTAATGCTCCTATAGTTTTCAAGAATCTGATGAATCAAATATTCCATCACTATCTTGACACAATTTTGGTGTCTTTCATGGATGAAATTCTAGTTCATTCTATGTCCGAGCATGAGAAAGAGCCACATATATCTTTGGTTTTGGAGATTCTATGAAATAACCATATATATGTAAAGGTTTCAAAATGCAGTTTTTTTATTCAAGAAGTGAAATTCTTGGGGTATATATATTTTTTTCATGGGTTATCAGTTGATCTAGAAATGGTAAAATATGTTTTTCCTAGAAGGAACCACAAAATGTATTTGAGATTCAATGCTTCCTTCATCTTGATGGATACTACCAACGATTCATAATGAATTTTTCTAAGATGGTTTCTCCTCTAACTGCTCTTACCAATAAAGTAGTAAAATTCTAGTGGGATGCAAACTCTCAGTCTTTGTTTGATAAACTAAAATAAATTCTAACATCAGTGCCTATTCTAATCTTACCTATGCTAAGTAAGGGGTACTTTGTGTTTTGTGATCCATATGGTGTTGGTTTGGGATGCATGTTTATGCAGGATTATCATGTGGTAGCATAAGGATATCATCAGCTTCGACTGTGATAGAATAACTACAATACTAAGGATTTAGATATTTTGGTCGTAATTCATGTGCTTAAGTGTATGCATAAATATCTCTTTGGGTAGAAGTTCCCATTGTTCTATAATCATAAGTGTCTGAGCTATATCTATTCTTCGAAACTCTTGAATATTAAACAGAGACGATGGGTATAATACCTTCAAACCTTTCACTTTAATATCATCTACACCCCTAGTAAAGGTATCATGGTTGTAGATTCTCTATCCAAGATGGTATCATCACAAACTATTCTTTAATAGAAGGAGGATTCGAATCTCATGGGGTTTTAACTCAGTTGCACTTTGAGGCTCAGGGGGATACTTACGGTATGGTTCTAACTAGTGTTTAGTTATCATCATCTCTCCGAGAGTCCATTTTTCAATGTTAGCAACAGGATGATTACTTTCAAAAGACTCAAAAAATCTGTTATTGTTGGGACCATTTCTGGATGATCCTTTTCTTCAAATGGAAATATCTACTTTAGAAAGAGAGTTTGCATCCCATTACTTGTTAAAAGTTCAATCATGATTTTTTTCATAGCTCTTCCTCAGTCATTCATCCAGGAGTTATGAATATGTACTATGAAATGAGAGTATGATTATGGTATCTAGGTGTGAAGCATGACATCACAGATTATGTGTCCCACTGTTACACCTACCAATAGATAATGGCGGGGCACTTGAAACCCTCTAGTTTTTTAGCCTCTTGAAGTTCTAGTTTGGAAGAGGGATGTAGTTTTTATAGACATTTTTGTTGGTTTTCTATAGATTCCCCAATGGAAAATGCTATCCTAGTGGTTGATGGTTGGTTGATGATGTCTTCTCAACTCATTCCGATCAAAGTCACCACTAAAGTTGATGATTTAGGAAAGCTGTATGTGCAGGAGATCATGAGGTTACATGGGAGTCCATCATTCATAGTTTTAGATATGGATCCTAGGATAACCTATAGTTTCTAGAGGAGTCTTCAGGAGGAAAGAGAGACTCAGTTCTGATTAAAGATAGAATACCATCCATTGAAATATGGCCACACATAGAGTGTGATTCAGATCTTGGAAGATATGATTCGTGCTGATGTCTTGGATTTCATTGGATCTTGGGAAAGCCATATGGGACTGGTTGAATATTTTCTCAACCACAATTACCAATTCTTGATCAGAATGGATCCTTTTGAAGCATTTTATGGTTACCCATGTAGATCACCACATTTTCAGGCTGAGGTTGGTGATTTTTCTTTTGTTGGACCAAGTCTATTTTATGATATGTCTGCAAAGATTCAAGAGGTATGCCGACTTCTGGTTAGATCCTAAAATCGACTGAAATCATATGAATATCTATTGCATCGTCCTTTGGTTTTTTCATTTTTTGACTGGGTTTTATTGAAGGTTTTCCCATAGTTAGGTCACTGATGACTTGGAAATCATGGATTTTTGCATGAGAGATATGTTGGACCATTTGATATCACTGAACTGATCATGATGTTTGCTTATTAGTTATCTTTTCTGATTCTATTGATGGTAATTCATGACATTTTCTATATATTTCAGCTTAATAAGTATCACCCTGTTCCCTCTCACATTTTGATTTGGGAAGAAATTGAGTTAGATTTGGGTGCTTTTTTTCTGGATAAACCACTTGAGATTGTTAGTTCTCAAGTGAATGTATTACATGGGAAGTCGATTCCATTTTACTATTTACTATGGAAAAAAGTGTATGAATCTTATGAGGCTTAGAAATGTTATTTGTTGATGAGGGATTAATGGCCTCATCTCTTTCTAGGGACTAAATATTCCTCTTGACTTCCTGGGGACATAAATTCCTTATGGTGGTTAGTTTTTAATATCCAGTTACCGTAGTTGGGTATGTTTTTATTTTTTTATAAGTCCACTTGTTGTATAAATGTTCTTAATTGTTTTTATAGGTTTTTTATGGGTTTATTTTAGGTTACAATATAGATACACATCGGGTACCTGATGTACACATCACGTACATGGTTCTAATTGCATACCAAGGACTTCTAAAATACATCATAATTGGGGATATCACGTCCTAAGCTGGTACACATCGTTTAGTGAATAAATATCATTCTTCAACCCAAGGTGATAGGTTTTTCAGTTTATTATCTCATGCGGGGCCTACACGTCGTGATAATAGGGTAAACGTCCTGAGTCGGCCCATGCCCAGGTTTAATTCATGTGTTCCCCAATTTCACATGGCCTTTTCCCCCCAAACCACTTCACTCTCAACCCAAACATCCTCATAGGAATTTTTCAGAGATGTATCATCTTTTGGATTTATCCAATCACTATAGATCATTATTGCATCTAAGATACATCTTTTCGGGTGACTGTTATTTCTGATTATTACATGCCATTGACTGTGATAGCACCCTTTTCTTACATTATCGGATAATTTGATCAAAGATGGTTGATCTTTGTCATATACTTTTAGATCTATTTTGAGATCTTGTTCTGGATGCTTTTACCATTTGTTGGTTGTGGTGCGGCGGGTGTTCATCTTTAAGGTATGTTTGTTTCCCCTCATCTGTTAATAGTTTGTATCTATATTTGAATCAATATTATCATGGAATATATTATAGGATCTCTTTCGGAGTTTTTTGGGTTCGTTCTAGGTTTTGGATCCCATTGGAGGCGTGTGCGACCAAAACATTGGCGTAGGTGGTTCCCTCTATAGACTATGATAATGAGCCTAATTTCTATTGCATTATAAATTGATTTCTGAAATTTGAATGATTGTATGTGTGTGTTGAAAAAGGGTTTTTTTTAAATAAAATGGTTTTCCAATGATTTTGATAAATGGATTGTGAAATATGTTTGAATGGTTTTCAAATCATTGAGATGAATTTGTAAAAAAGAGCACATGAGTTACCATGGGTACTTAGATGAAAGGTTTAGCTAGAGAAAATCATTCATTTCACTATGATTATAAGGATGGATTCTATTGGGGCATCATATATTTCCTATTACTATTGTTCTAGGGTACAAATATTGACATTGGGGGGGGGGTTACTCATGGGGTTTTCCTATGATTTCTAGGCCTGTTTTTCCAGGATTACTTTTTTTGAACATGATTATTTTTGTATGAGTAGTTGACTTCCTAGACTTGTAGTAATCTTTGGTGTGGTGATACCTATTATTCTATTTTATACAGCATGGATTTGTGAGTAAGACTTGGTATGCATGTTGATTCTTGTGAAAAATGATATGGAAGCATTTCTATAAACTTTTATACCAATATTAGTTTTAAATTGTGGAAAAAAGGAAATTTATAACGTTTTCTACAAAACTTATTTACTACTTATCATGACAGGTTTTATTTTTTTAATTATCATACATGATTTGTTATATAGATACTAGTTATAGAACACCAGTGTGGGATCCTATAGATCCTATTATCTCACACCCTGCACACTACTTCCATGATGCGTAGACCTTTGGATGTCTTCCCTTGCATGGAAAAGAGAGGTGCCATAGTGAGGCGGTGGGGTTTGTGTCAACTGGGATATGGAGATGGTGGTGAGATGGTTGGAGTTCATCCATGATATAATTGGAGTAACTATTTGGTTTTGATTCCCTTTATATTCAATCTTTTTTTTGGGTTTTAACTATTGTTAAAGTAATTATTTTTCAGGACTTTTTTTACTGTTACGACATATATAATTGTTGTTATACCATTGTTCCTTTCATGATCTAAATTTGTATAACATGTGGTTTTTCATATTGGGAGAAATCGTTCCCTCTTCATTGAAATTCGAAGAAGGAGTGCTTGTCACCAGCGCCTTGGGATCAGAAACGCCATTCGAGTATGTGAAGTATCAGGTCGGGTTCGAGGTTTCAAGGAAATCCAGGTTGTCTCTTTATAGTTTGGTATCAGAGGAGTTCTTTCCTCAAGATTCTTTTCTTGGAATATCTGTTAGACTAGAGATAGGATTCTTGGGCATTGAGAGGTATGTTGCGATGAATGTCCATCTAGATCTAGTCATAATGAGACTCAAGTTACCATAGGAGGATGGGATATGTGTCTATAGTGTTGGTTTTTACTTATTAAATTATAGTTTCTGCTTATGGATTTTCTAGATTGACCTGATATTTGGTCTATGTTTGATCGTTCTTTTGTTTTGGTGTGCATCAATATGCCTCCGAGAGGTCTTCTAGAGGTTCCTCAAGAGGGTTTTGCTGATGATCCTCATGTAAATACACCTATGTATAAAAATATTATCAAGACTATTTTACGAATAGTATGTTCTATTGATCAGGATGTTCCATGATCTCAAAATGATTTGGTTGAGGTACATACAAGTGTTTGATGAGAAAGAGACCGATCATGGGTGTTCATGGGTGAGAATCCACCACCCTTTAAAGGGATGATAGAAACTCAAGAGGAGGAGGATTGGATTGAAAATATTGTCAAATATTTGAATTCCTAGAGACACCTAAGAGTATCAGGGTGAAGTGCGCAACGTTCAGACTCAAGGGTTCTGAGAATCATTGGTGGGACTCTATGGTCTAGGCAGACATACATGTGGGCTTGGATTGGAAGAGTTTCAAGACCCTGTTCTTTTAGTAGTTTAGTCTAGAGTCTGTAATGTTGGGAAAATATCTAGGGATACTATCAATGTAGGAAGGATAACATTCGATTCCGGTATACACCACCCATTTCGTTGATCTTTTCTATTTTTCTCTGGACGTGGTAAATAATAATGGGCTGAAGGCGCAGATGTACCTATAGGGTTTGCGACAAGACATTTGATCGTATCTGTTCATGTTGAATCATTCTCCCTATGCAGGGTAAGTATGTAGAGATATGATGGAATAAATGAAAATGGAAAGAAAAGTCAACTTTACTACCCCTTCTTTTCTAACTGGGGATAGCTTCAGTGGGATGCATGGGAAGAAGATAAATTAGCAAGATTGTCCCAGAAGTGGTGATGGTGGGTCACAAAAATGATCATCCTCTGCACCGTACAATGTTTCTGACAGTGTTCATATGAATTTCTATCCTTTTTTCAAGGGATAAAATATTCGGTGTTCTTGTATTAATCATGGAAAGACGTTCAATAGCTCTGGACCTGTTGGTTAATTGAATCATTTGTGTCTGGAGATGAATATGCCTTATTATGGTCAAGGTTAGTTGGTTCCACATGCAACTACAGTGATGTCACAAGCATCAATGACTACATGGCTCCAACCATAGGTCTTAGGAATGAATAATTTACATGTAGTAGAAGAGTTCCCAATGGATTTTGAAGCAAGTATGGAAACAGATAAAGGTACACTCATTATTGCAGATTCAGTATAAATTTATTTATTTGATACTAGTGCCTACAACTCATTTATATCTGTAAATTTTTTTGATATGATTAAACATCCAACAGAACTTGTTCCCTATGAAATGGATTTAGTGACAACTCTTGGATAGAGGAAAGGTTAGGGGTGTCAATGTCCTTGTTTCTTGACGATACATAATACCAATTTGGTCTAGGATTTTCTCACTCCTGATATGGATCTATTTGATTTCATTATCATTATCGATTATATTATTTTTCATCATGCTAATGTTTATTTTTATCATTGGTGTTTTTTGTTTCATACTGACGATGGGAGCTCTCATGTGTTTTAGGGAGAGTGGTACCAGAGGTCAGGTCAAGGAGGACCGCCCAGCCCATAGATTAAGAGTTTATTGGTTTCTATTGTATTTGAGCTTGAGGAAATATATTTTGTTTTTGATCTTCCTGTATTCGTTAAATACTTTCCCGAAATTTTTCCAAATGACCTCCCTATTCATCTTCTGGAGAGATTGGTAGAGTTTACGATTGACCTGATGCTAGGTATGCAACCGATGTCGGTGCATTCTTATCATCTAGAAATCATGGAGTTAAAAGAGGTCAAGATTCATTTGGATGACCTGTCAGAGAAAAGTTTCATTATCCCTAGTGTTTCTCATTGGTAATACCTTGTGCTATTAGCTAAAAAATAGGATGGCTCACTTTGGTTGTCTATGGATTATAGAAATTTGAACCAAGTAACTCATATTATTAGAGTCTAATAATCCGAGTACAACCATCAGGAGTAGGTATGTACATTATGAATATATTTTGATGCCGATTTTATGAATAATGCTTTTGTAGTTTTAATTATTTGATCAATCAGATATTCCATCAGTATCTTGAAACATTTGTGGTGGTTTTCATGGATGACATTCATCTTTATTCAATGTATTAACATGAACACGAGCAACATTTGAGTTTGGTTCTAGAGAATCTAATAAATCCCCATATGTATTGAAAGGTTACAAAATGAAGTTTCTAGATTTGAAAAGTGAAATTCATGGGGAACAAAATGTATGGGCATGTATTATTATATGATCTAGATAAGGTCAACTCTGTTTTGTTCTGGATGGAACGACAAAATGAATTAGAGATATGATGCTTCATGGGAATTACTAGATACTACTGATGGTTCATCACAGATTTCTCTAAGATGGATTCACCTTTGACTACTCAAACCAAAAAATCAATAAAATTATAATGGGATGAAAAGTGTGAATATTCGTTCAAATAACTGAAATGACTTCTTTTATTGGCTCCTATTCTGATCATACCTAAGCCCGATAAAAGTTAAGTGGTGTTTTGTGATGCATCTGTTGCTAGTTTGGAACGTATTCATATGTAGGATGATCATATGGTACCTTAAGGATTTTTTCAGCTTCGACCATGTGAGAAGAACTACCCCACTCATGATTTAGTGCTTGAGGAAGTGATGCATTCACTTAAGTGCAAGTGTCAATATCTTTTTGGGGAGAGGTCCAC
The DNA here is from genome assembly GCA_963277665.1 of Viscum album. Lineage (NCBI taxonomy): Eukaryota > Viridiplantae > Streptophyta > Magnoliopsida > Santalales > Viscaceae > Viscum > Viscum album. Next base: position 45,191,142 of record OY728143.1, on the reverse strand, counting down.
AATGTTCTATAATCATATGAGTCTGAGCTATATATTTTCCTAGAAAGACTTAAATATCAGATAGAGACGATGAATAGAATACCTTCAAACATTTCACCATTACATCGCCTATACCCCAGGGAAAGGTAATATTGTTGCTGATGCTCTATGAATGAAGGTACCATCACAGACTGAACTGCAATCGAAGGAGGAGTGGAATCTTATGGGGTTTTCACTCAGTTGAACTTGGATGCTCAGGAGGGTTCTTCATGTATGGTTTTTGAAAAGTTTTCAATTATCATCATCTCTCCAAGAGTCCATTTTGAAATGTTGGAAGCAAGAGGTTGAGTTTCAATAGACTCAGGAAATCCTTTATGGTGGGGAGACCATTCTCGAATGGTCTCTTTCTTCAGATGGGATACTTCAATTTGAATGCGAGTTTTCATCCCATAACCTGTTAGAAGTTAAATCTTTTTTGATTGTCACAGCTCTTCTAGTTCCATTCATCTAAGAGATATGAAGGTGCACCATGACATGAGAGGATGATTTCTGTTGCAAGGTATGAATCATGACATCACAAATTATGTGACCCATTGTTCCACCTGCCATTATATAATGGCAGATCTAGTAAAACTCTCTGGTTTTCTTTATCCTCATGGTGTGGCAATTAAGAAGTGGAATGAGGTTTCCTTGGACTTTGTTGTTCATTTTCTGTGGATTAACTATGGAAACAATGCGTTCTGGGTGGTTTTTGGTCATTTTATGAAGTCTTCTGACTTCATTTTGATCATAGACCCCATGAATGTTAAAGATCCATGTACGTTGTATGTGCAGGAGATCATGAGGTTACATGGGAGTCCATATTACATTGTTTCTGATAGGGATACTAGGTTTACCTCTAGTTTCTTCAGAATTCTTCAAGAGGCAATGGGGACATAGGTCTAGTTGAACAAAAAATACCATCCATTGAAATATGGATAAAAAAGTGTGTAATACAAATCATAGAAGATATGATTAATGCTTGTGTCTTAGATTTTAGTGGATCATGGGATAGCCATCTGGGATTTGTTGAGATTTTTTACAACAATAGTTAGCATTCTTTGATCAGAAATGATCCCTTTTCAGCGTTTTATGGTCACCTAATCCGATCAGACCTTTGTTGGGCTGAGGTGGGTGAAGTAGCTTTGGTTTGACAAATTCTGGTTTGGGAGACATTGAAAATGATTTAGGAGCTACGAAGACATCCAGTTACAACCCAAAGATGACAGAAATCATCATCCTTTAGATTTTTCAATTGGTCATTGTGTTTTCTTGAGATTTTCTATATGGTTAGTTCACCATTGTGTTGGAAAACATGTAATGTAGGATCCGAGATATGTTGGACCATTTGAGATCACTGAACAACTCAGGTAGTTTTCCTGTCGTTTGGATTTTCCGATTCAGTTGATGGGAATTCATGAAATCTTCCACATATATCATCTCAATAAGTATCACCTTGATCCCACTCAGGTTCTGAGTTTGGAAGAAATTGTGTTAGAGCAAGATTCTTCTGTTCTGGCGAAACCAGGTGAGATTCTTGATTCTTAAATGAAATTCATGCGTGGGAGGTCAATTCCATTTTCTGGTGTTCTATGGAAATACAGATCATATTCTCATGAACTCGGGAACGCGAGTTATTGATGAGGGAGAAGTGGCCTCATCTCTTTTGGGGGACTACATATTCCATATGACTTCTCGAGGGCATAAATTTTTTATGGTGGTGAGTTTTTAACATCCCGTTACCTCATCCAGGATTTTTTTTTTCTATTTCACATTGTTGGTTATAAGTCCTTACAAGTTTTTACAGGTGTTTTTATATTTTTGTTATAGGTTGCAGTATAGGTACCCATTGTGTGCCTGAAAAAAACTTCGTGTTCTTGGAGATTGTTTTATACCGAGGACTAGTAAAACACATCGTGAATGGGGAGATCATGCCGCGATCTAATACACTTTGTTTAGTGAGAAAATATTAGTTTTCAACCCTAGGAGATAGGTTTTTCTTTGTATATTCTCTAGAGAGGCCTAGAAATCGTGAACAAGGGGTACATATTGTTACTCGGCACGTGCCTAGGTTTAAGTCACGTGTTTCCCCATTTTTCTCGGCCTTTTTTTTCAAACCTCTTATCTCTCGACCATAATACCATCCTATCCATTTCTCAGAGACATCTTACCTTATGGATTGATCTGGTCGACTTTATTTCATTATATCATCTATGGTACGTCTCTCCAGGTGTGGGTTCATTCCAGTTCTTACATTCCATTGATCACGATAACACCCTTGTCTTTGTTTATTATATCCTTCGATCTATGTTGGTTGATCCTTGTCATCTTTTATTAGATCCATTTTGAGATCTCGTTTTTGTGGCTTTTACCCTTCATTGGTTGTGGTGCGACATTCATTATTCTTCAAGGTATGTGGGTTTCCTCTCTTCTACTAACCTTTTGTGTTTATATTTGAATTAATCACATCATGCATTGGATTCTAGGGTTTTCATTGGTTCCATTGGGGTTTTTCTTTGTTTTGGATCTCGTTGAAGGCATGTGCAGCCTTGACATTGATGTAAGTGGAGTTGTCTCTAGCCTATGATAACGAGCTTAATTTCTATTGAATTATAAATTGATTTATGAAATAGTAACGATTTATTGTGTGTGTTGAAAAATGGTTTTGAAGGAAAATGGTTTATCCCTTGATTTTGATAAATGGATTGTGAAATGGTTTTAGATGGTTTTAAAATCCTTGAAATGAATTTATGAAAAAGGGAACATGGGTTACCTATGTACTTAGGTGGAAGATTTATCTTAAGTCCATCATTCATTGTTTTGTGATTATAAAGTATCATTTTCTTGGGTATTCCTCTGTTTCATATTCCTATTTTTCTAAGGTAAAAATATTCATATTTTGGAAGGTTTACACATGGGGTATTATTATGATTCCTAGGCCTATTGTTCCATGAACAGTTTTTGTGCAATGGATTATTTTGGTATGAGTACTACGCTGCCTAGACCTGTAGTATTCCTTGGTGTGTTGATACCTTTGCATCTATTTTATACTTCTTGGATTTGTGAGTTATCCTTGTTATGCATGTTTATTCTTCTGAAGAATGATATAGATTCTTTTCTGGAAATAGTTATACCTTATTTTTTTAGAATTGTTGAAAAATTTAAATCTAACATGTTTTCAAAAAATATGCTTCACTGATTATCATTCCATGTTTCATTTTTAAAATGAGCATACATGATTTGTTATACAACGACTTTTTATGGAACACCTGGGTGGGATGCTACTGATCTTGTTACCTCACACCCTGATTATTGTTATGGTGGTGCATAGAACTTTTTTTATCTTCAAGTGAAGGGATATGAAAGGCACCGTAGTAAGGCATTGAGGTTCATGTCCACTGGTACGGGTTTCAGGTTGTGAGATTGTTGGAGCTTTTCCATGAAATCTTTGGAGTAACTATTTAGTTTTGAGTCCTTTGTAGTCAGACTTGACTTTTGGGTTTTATCTATTTTTACATTTATTATATTTCAAATGTTTTACTTTTAGTTATGGAATATATATTTGTTATTCTTATAATTTCCCTTTGTGGTTCTATATATGATATCCATGTGGTTGTTTAGGTTGGGTGAAATCGTTCCCCCATATTTGAATTTTGAGGCCAAGGTGCTTGTCTCCAGCCCGTGGGGATCAGGAATTCCCTTTGGGTATGTGGAAGATCTATTTGGTTATCGGGGATCAGGGCCACTCGAGTTTGTTCATTTTAGGGGGGGACACAAAAATACATGGCTTAACATTCCACATAAACATGTATAAATTTTATTGGATGATGATATTTAAACAATACCAAATCATGGATGGAAATATTTTGTTATTTTACTTGGATTTCACATGACTATTATTGTTTTGTAATTAAATGTATTTATGTATTTATATGATCTGAATCGACCTTAGTTATAAAAGGATATGGTCATCACCTCAAATATTTACACATTTTTATCCATCTAGTTAAACCTATATTTGTGTTAACATTCTCCTGAGTAAATTTCCTATGTATTAGATCATTTGGTAATCTGAAAATTCCATACATTTAAGGCATACTTTTTAAGACAAAGGATGTCCCCTTATTAATAGTAACATACAAGAATGTATGTAGAATGTTGGGTTCTAAGGTTTGTATTTTTTTAATATAAATTCTTTTTAGGATTATTTATTTTAAATTTCTATTCAGTGAAGTTATAAAACCATTTTGCTTTTTAACTCCATCCATTTTCGTCTACTCTAGTTATTATTTGTGTTTTTTATTATTTCATTACTTTCTTATCGATTTGTTATATAAAATGATCGATAAAATGTTTTTAATAAATGTGTAGGATGGTTCCTCTTTAGCTAGAAAACCTTTTCTTCCATTTCTATGTTCCTTAAAAAAATTCAAGATATTTATTTTATCTGATCTACTTATTTAAATTCATTTTAAAAATATTTCAATTTATTTCCTATTCTTAATAAATATCCTTTTTATTTAATATTGGTAGTACTTATTTTTATCTTTTTACCAAATGTGTGCTAGAAATATTTATTTTATTATATATGGAATGAACAGATTGTATCTATATCATGATTTTTCTTCACATCCAACCATCCATTACATGTTTCCATATGTGTTTTTAAAAAAAAATATTTTTTCATTATTATGGTGTCTTTGTTTAAATTGTTATCAAAGGAAAAAATATCTTTTTTACATGATTTAAATGAATGTTTTGAATTTTCCATTAAGTATTTGGCCATAAAATTATAATACATTGATATTTATTACACATCATTAGGGATATGATCAAATTATAGAATCTATGCTTGTTATATAGATAAAAGATGATTTTTTGATGTGAAAAAAATTATTAAACTCATTTCTTTTCACTAAGATTTACTATATTGTATTGATGACAATTTTAATGATCTCTTAGTGGAAATTTGTTTGGAATTCATTATCTAATGGATGGGTTCAATAATTTCTCCAATATATTGAGTTTTGATTGAAATATAATGAGATAGTATGAGCTATTATTTTGACTCAAACTAATTTAGTAAGTGACTCTATTAACTATGATTAGATTAGGAGTGAACCTTAACTATGTAAATGATGGAATGGTGAGTTAACCAAATCCTCCATCTAAATTTTTATTCTATGATAGTCTTGGAGTTATAATTTTACTAATGAAATTATTTTTTATTATTATTATTGATCCAAAATATCCATGACATGATCCTATGATTTTGATATGCTTTCATGGATCATTATTAATGAATGGTCATTCTTTAATATTATGACTCATTTATTTTGAAATGCTAAATAATTTTTTCATGACTCATGACTTATGATCAAATAATGATAGGGTATAAGAATTATATGTTATGATAATGATAATATACCCTTATTCTTATCCTTCACTTATATATGTTCATTGATTGATACTTGTTAACCATTACTGAGAATCTGAGCCCACACTTTCTTATTTTTCCATTTTTGCCATGTAATATAGATATGTTTTATTTTGGATAAGTCTAATAAGGGTATTATGGAAGAATAAATTTGTGAGAGTTGATTAAGATTTTCCAAGAAATAATTTTATTATGTATCTATTCATCATATACACTAAAACATTAGGGTCCTTGTGTCTGTATTGTTGTCAAATGTATTGAAAATTAATCATTAATGAGACAATATTAATTTAAGTTCTGATCTATTTGATCCAAATAAATTTAGACAGAGGTGTAGTTAAATTTGATATTAGGTTTTTAAGAATACAAGGATAGAAATTAAGACTACCTATGATTAACAAAAAATTTCATAGTGTGAACCTAAATATTTCAATAGTTGATAACAAGGTTGAATAATTTTAGATGTATCCTAACAATCATATAGGATGGAAATTATGGTTTGATATTCAGAATCATATTATTCTTGATTATCATAGAAATGATATATTTAAAATTTAATAGGATACTAATTCCAATATATCGGTCTTCTAAACTATTTATGAGGGATATTTGTCACAAATAGTTTGTAAGTAACTAAACATTTAATATATTATTATTTTGATAGAATATGATGATGAATTTATATATGTGTTTTCTAATATCACATGAAATAATGATTTTGAGTATTTAGTAATACTCTTAAATTGTGTTATGCCTATTTCAAAGACTTCATCTAGAATTGCCCCAATTTTCTTCCATAAATTGATGAAAAATAATGGAGAATATTGATAAGGGATACCATAGGACACCTGTTTCATCATGGGATTTAATTCTAATTTTATGAATAATAATGGTGGTTTAATACATTATTTAAATTGATTATCGAGAAGGTAACAAGATTAGTATAAAAATGATTCCATGATTACCCTTTAAAAGTGATTTGTTTGATCAAATGTGATGATGTATATAATTTTAAAATATTGGTCTCTATTTGGATATCATAATTCTAGAGAAAAAAAGGATGACATATCCATGATAGCCTTTCATAATTGGTATGGATACCATAAATTTATAATGTCACCATTTTCACATATCAATACTGCCTCAACGGTCATTGATTTATTAAATGGATTCTTTAAAGATTATCATGATATATTTTTGGTAGTATTTATTGATGAAATTATTATATAATAAATTTTCAAGGGTGATCAACAATTTCATTTTAGGGTTTTTTGAATACCATGAGGAATGAGAAATTATATCCCAAATTTTGTAAATATTAATTCTAGATATATAATGTATCATTATTGGGTCACATAATTATATGTGAGCATATATAAATGTATACATAAAATATTAAAGTTATTGAATAATTCCATAGACCAAAAATATTGACTAAAATACATATATATCATTAGTTAGCTGGATACAGTCTTGGAGTTGTGAGAACATTCTCAAGGTTATAAAATCAACATAATGAATTAATGAAAAAGGGATCCAGGATCCTATAGATAGATGCACATGAATTTAATTTCATGGAACCTAGTAAAAGGATGTTTTGTTCACATGTTCTATTACTACCATGTAATGGATAAGGTTTAATGATCTATATTGACGCATCAAAAAAGTGAATTTGGATTTTTCTCATGAACATTATAAAGCAAGTTTGTAATGATTCATACCAATTACGGGTTCATAAAGAAAACTAATTGAGTTATTATTCGGAATGGGATGTGGTAATTTTTTGTTTAATGGTATTTATGTATTATATTTATAGTGAAATGTGTGACATATATACATATTATAAGTTATTTAAGCATATATTCCTACATAAATTGTTTAATATTTGTCAAATGAGATATTTTTATTTTATTTAATATTATGGGGACACAATGAATTAAAAACATTGGAAGGTAAAAATTGTGGATGATCTTATGATTCATAAAGAGTTTTCTTGTTTTTTCATGATGTGAATTGAATAAGATTTAATACTTATGATCTTTTAGATATTGGAAATTATAATAAAAATTATTGGAGAAATATATTATCTTTCTTAGATGATTGTGAATTCAACTATCCCTATGATGATAAAAATGCATAGAAAGAGGATGTGGATCTACAAAACAATGTAATTTTTTTTATGAACCCATTTACATTATTTAATTATCAAGTTTAATAGAAACATACATGTCACATAAATATTATAATTTAAGAAAGATATTTTATATTACGCTATTGATTAATATTTATTAATCCATACTTGATGTATAAAGATGTATAAATATCTGAAAAATCATTTTAGGAAGGGTATCGTAAAGAGAAATGTCATAGTGTTTGCATCATAGTACTTGGAATTCTATTGTGTAACTGTTGAGAGAGTGATTTCTAATGTTATGATAAAACTAGTAGTCATAACTAAGTACAAATGGAAAAATATCACAATGCATTTCATTAAGGGACTCCAAAAGACATGTAATGGAAATAAGATATTTTGTTAATAGTTGAATTCCTTATAAATCCATATGATTTATTTTTTATTGGAGACTCTTCCTATATTAATTATCTCTCATGTTTATATGTTAAATAAGTGGTGTGGTTTCATAGAGAACAACTCTTAGTAATATATTATTGATATCCAAGGTATACTTTTAAATTTTGGAGAAGTTGATAGAAATAATTGAATATAATGTTGGACTTTATGTAATTCATATAAACCCTATATAGATGGTCAATTTTAGAGGAAATTGCAATCCTAATATTATATTATGAAATAATTCTTTGGGAATTTCAATATATGGTGGGATCATCACCTTCTTTATGTTACATATTCTCTCTATAAATGCGTTATCCCAATCATTTTGATGGATCCTTATGAGTCCCTCTTCTAAATGAAGTGTAGGGACCAACATGTTGGGATGCAGTTAGTAAAATTAATGATATTGGGGTCTAACATATAAGAGTAAATGGTACATATAGTTATATCCAATCAACAACATATCAAGAAAGCCCATAGTAAGTAGAAAATTCATAATGAAAAATGTTAGTGAGATTTGGTGTCCCAAGTGGATTGTAACGTGTTCTTAAATACTTATATTATAATGAATATTATGACATTTAGAATGAAAGAAATGCTAGGCCCCACATATATTAGTTTCTTTGAGATTCTTGATCACATGAAGATGGTAGAATATTGCTTAATGCTTCCAAAAAACATACCCAAATATTAATATGTCCATAAAATATCTATATTAAAAAATAATATTCTATATACATCACATGTATTAAACTAAATAGGAACACAATTCAAACATTTACTTTTTAGTGAAGAAGAACTCGTTTAAATCATTGATCACATGGATAAGGTCATATAGAACAATAATACTCACAAGTGTAATGATCTCTAGAAGAGTATAATTTTTGAGTAAGATATGTTGGAACATAAATATGTGATGATGATGATTTATCCTCGATATTCTATATCATAGTTATATATTTTGGATACTAAAATTCCTAAAAGGGGGTAGAAGGTTACACCCCATTATTTGAGAATATTTTTTCCCTTAATAAAATTAATGTATTTAATACATTATGAGGAACATAACATTTAAATATTATTAATTATACAATTATGTTATAAACATATGAAAATTATTTTGTAAACAATTATTGAAAAAAATAATAATTTATTTATAAAATATTATTGATCCGACAGTTTGTTTAATGGAATTATTTATAATAATTTTTTGTCATTAATTTAAAGCATAAAAAATATGATAAACTATTTTTTATTATTAATATAATGAATTACATAATTTCCATTTTTTGGTAATGAAAATTAATGAATATAATCTTATAAACAATTGATTTCTATGAAATTTATTTTATATGTGAAGTAAGTTTTTATCATAATGAAGTAAATTATTAACTATTGATGAATTATTTTAATACAATTATGGTAAATATATTCTGTAAAAAAATATAACTAATTTTAATATTTTAAAAATGAACTAATTTGGGTAAACATCAGTTTTATACATAAAAATTAATCTTCCCATAAATGGGGTTTTTTAATATTTAATGAATTTTATTTTTCTAAAAAATTCTATCATATATGAATTGAATTTTATAAAATGGTTTCAATATTTTGAATCATCATGATTAAATTTGGTAATTATTCTACATTAATTTTATGTTCATGATGAATAGTAACTATTGTAAATACATGTTAGCAACATTAAGTATAAAATGGGTTAAGAAGGGATAGACTAAAACGTAAACACTAAAATATTACATAAACTTGACTGAATTTTTTTTAAAGAGATATTTAAATATGTCATTATAATGGATTCAAATATTTTTCCATTTTATCCACTTTAACATGAAAATGAGTTAATTTTATTTTAAATCTTTATCATTTAACAAGTTTTCCAGCCACATCACTTATAATAGGAGGTCTTATTCCCATGAAACTGTTAGAAATTTTGTGCTATATAGCTTGCCAAAACCCTACATAAATACCTTCTTATCATCCCTCCTTACATCCTTGATCTTTATATATACCCATGAGACAATCCATCGATGGATATAGGTATAGGAAAAAAGAGGATTCCCCAATAATATGTACTTACGAGTGTGTATGAATAATTTAAAAACAGAAAGTATCAGTATGTATAATATTATAATCTCTTTTCATGATTATCCTTTCTAAATTTAAATTTAATGAAATTATATATTCTTTAAACTTTAAACCCCATATATTTCATTCTACTTAGTTTATTTATGTTTTATACATATTTTCCTTTAGTTATCTTCTATTTGGTAATTAAAATGACTTTTAAAATAATTTTAAAAAAATATGGACATATATCCTCTTTGGTCGATAGACATTTTTTTTCCATTTATATACTGATTAAAATGTTTTTTGGAATTTATTTTCATCGGAAAAATTACTATTTAAATAAAAGTTTAACCATATTTTACTTCGTTTTCATTGTTATAAAAATAACTATATTATTGTATTTTTAATGAGATAATTTTGGAATATTTACCCAAAATTTGACAATAATCATTGTTTCAAATTTACCAAAAATATGGATTTTCTCCCCATCTTGTTTTTTCTGTTATTTTAATCATCATAAAGAATAATATACGGTTGTTTTTAATTAAATTATATTTCCTAGGATTATTATAATTTTTATTTAATTTTTTTTTTCAAATGAATTATATATTTTTCCCACATTTAAAAAGGATAAAATATTTTTTAAATCTATTTTCATGAAATTAAAAATGCATTTATTTTTCATACGATTATATTGGTATATGATCTAACAATACCATCAATTTTTTTTTCTCCAGATGGAATATGAGAATGTGTTGATGAATACATTATAAAAACCATTTCATTACCATAGGTTATGTTATAATGAATTTATGAATGAATTTTTTGATATTTTGGTTCACATATTTATCATTTTCATTATTTTGAGGTTATTTACATTAAATTAATATATTTAATTGGTTAATTATTGATATTTACTAAGAGAATAATGACTACATAGGAGAGTAAACCCACGTAAATAAGTGATTATTTCATTTATGCTAGTTTTTGTAGTGAACCCTAACTAAAGAAATGATAGAATGGGGAGTGAACCCAATAATCTATTGGAAGTTTCCATAATGACAGTCTTATAAGTAATCCTTGATTAATTGAATTATTTTATATCATTGTAATTTGTCGACAATTGATATAATAGGTTATTAATATTATGATATTCTTTTAGGGATCATGATTATTTAATGACGATTTATCACACATATGACTCTTGTATTTTTAAATAATAATGAATTATTACATGAATAATTATTTATTATCTATGATTTATTGAGTATATTTTTTTTGTTACTATCAATGTTTCAGAACCTTGGGATCATCTTTTTCTTTTATAAAATAAATAATTAATATCCCCCATTTTTATACATTGTTAGAACTTGACCTAACTATTCCTTATGTTTCCATTTTCCCAATGATATTAAGATAGGTCTTAGTTAAGATATTTATATGAACGTTATTATTAGATATTATCCTTATGGTATATTTTTATTATCTTTCGTAGAATATGTTTATTCAGAATCTGTAATTTAATAGGACTAAACATTTATAGTAAGCAGTTATATATTACTATGTATGTACATTCATTCATCTAAATTGATTAAATGTTTATAATTATTTTATTATAAGGTTTCTTAATAAGTTAATCATTATGGTGTGAAGAATAATGGATAGGTTGTTCCATTTTGTATTTGAGATGGTTGGAAGAAATGTAAAATGTTAAAGATTAAATAAATATAATAATTTCATATTCAAGTGAATATGGATCCATGAAGACAATTATTATAAATTAATATAAATTGAGGTGGAAATCTCTTATTATTATAAAATTTATACATGTTTATGTTATATGTTAAATATTATCTTTAGTTTAATCCCCTTGCGAACCATTTTATTACCATAAACAATGTATTTTTTTAATAATTAAAATTCATTATGAGAAAATATACATTTTTCCATATTAATAAATATCACAACACTGATTCAATGAATGAATATTATTTTATCATATTTACTTCTTATATTAGAAGATCTTAATTTCTAAATATTCATACAAAATTATTTAAAACTGTATTTAGAAAAAAATAATTTTGATCATAAAACTGATTTTATTTTCATTCATTTCCTAGAAGATAACATTAAATGAATGTGATTTTTTGGATTATATTACAAACACATTTTATTATAATAAATAAGAAAATTTGATTAATATTATATATTATTATCATAAAACATTGTAGTTATTAAACATCTATTTTAAAAATACATCTCTTTTTTCATTAAAATGATTTTATTTTCATTTCTAGCAAATTGATTACAAAATAATAAATTATAACATGTATAACTGAATTTTATTCTCAATTTTAAAACATGGACTAAATTTTAAAAAATATACATATTACTAATAAAACTCTCGTAAACAAAATATTTTAAAATATATCTTTATTATCAATATTTCTCTTATGTGAATTAGAATACTCATGAAATTTATATTTCTTTTAAACATTATATAATGTGCTTAAAATATTAACTAATAATAATTTTTTCCATAATTTCGGGGTTGTTTGATTCATAATTTAGAAAATACAATAAATTATAAAATGGAAATATATTCTAAAATATTAGGAGGTTATAAAAATCCCAATGTGTTACATGGTACTAGAATCCCCATATAAGACATACAAAACATGAAACATTACCATTTAGTTTAATAAAATAGTATTTAGGGGGTTATTAATTAAAATATATGGTTATATAATCCTTTAATAATGATTTTTAGAAATGATAAATTAAAAAACCCACATATATAAACTAGATTTTATATATATAACAAATTCATAAAATATAAATTAAATAATTAATTCAATTCACTAAATTATTTTTATTTTAATAAAAATAAATTGATAATATGAAACTACTGGTCTATAAATAAACGATCAAAGTTAATGAACAAGTAATTGATCTTAAATTGATAAAATAGGTATTTTTAATAAGAATTGTTGTATTATGAGTGATGTGTTACTAAAATAATTTAAATAATAACAAAAAATATAGTTTTTAATAAAATTAATGATAATATATATAAAAATAACTTTCAAATAATTATAATTGGCTGACAAGGAATTAATATTAATTCATTATCAAGATTAAAAATACATTTTCCAAAAAAAAATATTATGTATTATGTGTTCTTAGAATAAAATAATTATTTATCACTATTAAAAATTCAATAAAATAAAGCAATTTTAATTTTTTTTAATTTTCTTAATCAGATTAGATAATTTTATTTCATTATTTTTTAACCAAGAAATTAAATTCTGAGGTAAAATTTATTTTACACAAATAACGGTCAAATGAAGTCAAATAAAAACATTAATGGGTAAACGTATAAATTTTTTTTAAAAATATATCTATATTTTTTGGATTATGTTATTTGTGACCCATATATATTCTCTTCAAACATTGAATCTCCATTTCATATAAAATTTAAATGCATACAACTTATTGAATGCGTTTGTTTGCAAATATGAGTCAAGGTCACTTATTAGAGGTTCCCTCCTCTACTGACCTAAAAGAAAACATATCAATCAATAAACTATTTATCATAATTTAAATTTCTCTATAATATCTATCTCTAATTATTAGCTTCTTTTTCAGGTTGAATTATAATATCATTAATTTCTAATAGTTTCTCTAAGAGAAATAAAAATCCTTCTACATAATTGTTAAAAATTTTATTTATGAAATATACCTATCTATTTATCCCACTTAATCTTTAGTTATATTTATGTCATTAATAATTATTAAATAATCATTTTTCCATAAAAATTAAATTATATATATATTATATCATTTTCTTATTTATTCAATCCAAATAACATGTTATCAATTGGGTCATATTTGGAGACTATGTCCTCAACAATATAAACATTATATGATGAATAAGTATGAAAACATTAAAAGTAGTTATATTTTTTAATATTGATTAATTTATTATTTTTAAATATATATTATTTTATTGTATTTATTTATCGGCACTAATAATGTCAATTTTTTTATTGAATGAAAATTAAAAAAATGACATTTTAGCATCTCTTTATAGTGATTATGAATATATAATAACAGAATAAATAACCAAACCTCTATACTGATGGTAGAAGCTAAAAATTGGGAAAAGTAACAATGGAATACTAATTTAAAAAATGATGAACAAAAAGTTGGACAAAATTAAATTATTAAAATTTCATCTAAAAATAAATATATAATTTTTTTTATATGGATGAATAATAAAATTACATTTTTTATTATGGATATAATATTGCATCTAACCAATAGTTAATCAAATGTAATGGATTTTGTCAGAATTTGAACTCCTTGAGTAATTTTTTTATATTATGCAGTAATTATCCACTAAGATGGTAGATTGTATTGAAGTCAACAGATTAGAATAGTAATGGTGGTAATTGGGCCTTTAAAAAAATATAAATGAATATGAAAATGTGATTTGAAACTAAGAACGAATAGTTTGAAAAGAGAACTCTGTGACAGAGGGAGTCTATGATGACCAAACATTTTCATCTGTTTCATGGCTATAAACAATCAAAATATTTTTGGTCATATGAGGGTAATGAAAGATGAATATTTTCATGATCAATGTCAAGTCCGAATTTCAGAATGGGGGTCTATAAGAATATGATTATATTGAGAATCCAGATGGTTTTCTCATTCATGATGCTGAGAACTGAGAATGTCGGCTTTGGAATGATCTATATGGGATGAAGAAAGCATAGAGAACTTGGTATTCAATACATGATCAGTTTTTCAAGAGACATACTTTCAGTGTGGTGGAGTTGATTTGAATCTATATCGAAAACATATATAATTGTAAAATGTTTATAGTGTAGGTTTATGTCAATAAAATAATATTGGGTGGATCATATGTAGCACAGGGCAAGCAGTTTTTTGGAATCCTGAAAAGTGAGTTCAAAATATCATTGATTGGTTAACTGAACATTTTCCTTGCCTTATAGGTGACATAAGGAAGAAAAGAAACATTTATTTCTCAATCAAAATATACTAAGTAGGTTCATAAAAGATTTAGAATAGATAATTATATGGATATGATGACCTTAATGTCTACCCTAATGAAACTATCATTTGATGATAAATGCAATGATGTTAATGTAATTTAGTACTTACATATCATTGGTTGTCTATTGTACATTAAATCAACATGAAATGATATATTTTTTTCACATGTCAATAGCATTGTATCAAGGATATCCCAGTGAAATCCACTTTATTTGACAAAAAAAATACATTTGTATATCAAGGGAATGCCAGAATTCATTTTCCTGCACAATAAAAAATATTTCTTTGATTTATTGGGATATAAAGATGTCGATTTAGCCAGATCAACTAGTGAGGTAAAATCAACATAAGGTGGTGATTTCTATCTTGGGTGATTATGTGTTTCTTTGATAAGAAATATTCAATATTTCATTTAGTTAATCACAATTTAGGCGGAATATATTTCATCTACTCAAGAATGAAAATAGTAATTTTTGATGAAGCAATAGATTGATGATATAGTAGTACATGTGATATATTTGATTAGAGACCATTGAAATAATTCAAGTGTTATAAATCATATAAAAATATGTTCACTCAGTCAAGGAAAAATCATGTCGAAATCAACCGAAAAGATATCAAGGAGAACATGGATCATGAGCTTGGGAAGTTGGATTATGTTTTTAAAAAACAACATATTACAAATATTATGGTGAGGGACTTACTCTCATAAGATTTTTAACAACATCAACTGGATAGAGAATTTTTTATTAATCCTCACACATGAAAATTGTTAATGATGGACCCCACTCTTTGAGGGTTGGTGTGTTTCTCCCTAATGTATTGATGTATATTCCTTACCCAATTGAATACAATAAATAGGTAACCTTTGGGGTCATTGATATAGGGGATAATTTATTTCTACAAAAGAGGATAAAATATCACTATTAAAAAAAGGGGGAAAGCGGATATAGGGAGCTATTATTTAGGGGATGTTTCAATAATTAAAATGTTATAGGTATATAAAAACACGAAATACATCTTTGACTTGATTCGAATTTGGTGTTATGAAGAAATATGCACGGGTTGATGATAAAAGTATTAGAGTTTTTTTTTGAATAAACTATTTCATTGATTAACATTTCCTTTTTCTATTATTTATCATGTCAAGAATGGATCATGTGGGCTTAGTTCATGTGTGGAGTAAATATTTGATCAATACCTGACTTTCATGAAGAGAATTATTGTAAGATAGAGAATAATCTTTAATAAGTTATTATACTGAATAGTATTGTCCAAAACAAAATGGTGGGGGGAATGTTGGTAAAAAATCCCTATGGGTACTAGTGTAGTGTTTTTGGTGGATTGTTTTATTTACAAGGTATGTTTACATTGTTTGTTTTGGAGTTCAAGTGATATTATGACAGTTTATGTTGGTAAATATCCATGGTAATTGACGTTTTACCCACACCTATAAAATAATTATGTACTAATTTTTGTAAATGTGGGTTATGTGAAAAATGTGACATAAAAATTGATCTTTTTCACTCTAGGTAAAAACTTCATGCAAGGCGGTGGGCAGTTGAGAAACTTTCACATAGGGTTAGAAACATCTATAAATTTACAAATACCCTCCTCAGTTTAGTATGTAAACCCTTCGAGAAAATATATTCTCTAAATAGTGTAAGATATTTTAGAAAGGGAATTAGATCATAATAAGGGTTGCAAAAAAATAATAAATGTTGTGTCAAAGAGGATTCTCCACAATAGTGTGTGGAGGTTGGGATTTATGAACATATGCTCAAATGTTTTGTGAAAGGTGATAAAGATTAATGTAAGAAAGGCAAATGCAACGTCAAAGATAGAATATTTTTAGTAATTATGTGGTAAATTAGTATTCAACAAGTGGATGAAAGTGGAGCATAATGGTGGATTAAATGAGGTGTAAAACATATTGATTCATATTATGAAAAAGGTTTCTAATCAAGGAATATTTAATATACATAAAATGAGAATGAAAAGAGTTTTCAATTTTTTATTGGTGGTAATCTTGGAGGGACAATGAGTTTTCTATAAACTCTATAACAACAGTTCACTCTTAGTTGATATGGCACATCTGCACATTGATGTCGTGTTCTCATTGGATGTGGCCCAGTGTGGGTGAACCAAGTAAATTTAATGTGCCTCATGCTTGATTTCATATATGTTCATACATGTCTATGGGAAAGAGATTGAAGAGGGGTTCTTAACAACAAAACAAGATCTAAATGGTTTTTTGTTTTAATTTTTCATACCCTGATTCACCCCCTCGCAGTATTTAACCTAGTTGTGAAAAAATAACCTATGATTAGGTATTGTGTCAATATTTAAATATTATTATTATTTAGGATGATTCAAAAGTCATATATAATTGTGTACACAATCATATGAATATGTAGGGGTACTTAGTATACCCCCATAAAGAGACCTTATTTTTCATGTTGTGTGTTTTGAAGTCATGTTGGCCTTACCGTGAATTGAGATACCTTAAATAAAATTATTTTATTGTGAATTATATTATTAATATACCTGAGATTAATATGGTCTTTGAAATATAGGATATTCTGATTGGAATTCCACACACACATAAATATTACCTATTTTTACCTAATTTTACTGTAACAACAACCAAATAATAATGTGGGGAGAGAAATTGAGAATCATGGTTAAAACCCACAACTGAGTTTCTAATATTTATTAAATGATTATGAAATGAATATTTACAATCATTGATAAGTTTTAGATGAAAATTAAATGTTAGGAATAGTTTTATATAAAAATAAATGGGGAAATATTTTGGTAATGGTTAAATTACTATGTAAATTCAATTGTAAAATTTTGTTTTACAAAGTGAATTATAATAATCCCTTGGTAAATGCAGATTTGTGACCTAAGATTTGTAGATACTAAGGAATTCGAAATGAAATCCTTGTTTTATGATGGATTGGATAAATTTGAACTATTGAATTATGGAATATGATTTAATGTATATCATTATAATGTGAAATGAAGATTCAAACTATGTTGGAAAAATTTCAAACATCGACCATTATTTTTGATGATATGTAATACCAATATGATGTCCTCATAACCATATGATACATGATGGTTATTAATGACGGTAATAGTTCTCAGATTCCCTGTGATTATAACTTTTTTGTAAGTCAATTAGTATGTATCTGACACATAAGATTCAATAAGATTGATATTACTAGGATTAACCCTCATATGAGATTAGAATTAATGTGTGGAAACTTAGATTCTCTAAATTGGTTGATTATTGGGGGAATACATGGGTGAATTATAAGATTGATTTGTAAGAGTATAATGAGAAATCATTTTACAAGTGAAAATTTATGATAACTAGTGTTTTGAAGTTTAATAGATGGTTCCATGCTGTTATTTTGGGTTATAATAGTCCATTAGACATAATCAAAGACACTCTGACACATATTACAATAGGTTTGGTAAATTGAGGTCATAGATCTAAGGATATATAAGTGTAGAAAAATGCGGGTTTAATTATAAACCAAATGAATAAATATTTATTTTTTATATTATATAAATTATTTTTATTAATTAAACAATATAACATGATAACACCCACATGAATTTTTTAGTTTTTTTATTTTAGCGACGTTGTTTACGGTGACCTTATGATTTTTACTGACACCCTACTCAGGATTCTCCGAAACTTGGGTACCCAAAAAGATATCAAAAAATGGTCAATGGTTATAGATATATGGAATGAAACAATGTTTATTATATAAGGTTTGGAATTCTAGTATGGTTATGGATGATGGTACCAAGTATGACTTGTTACAAAATTGGAGTGTGTTCAAGTTGTTTTTTATTTTAGTATCTTATTATTTTTAGGAATGATCCTCTTATAGGGGATCCTTGACATATACGGAATAAACATTATTTTAGGATTTTGATACTTCCTTTTTATTATCATTTTCCATGACTTATCTGCGATAGTAATTTTGATGTATTTATATATTCATTGAAACATATTTTATAGTTGTTACCCTAACACCAGGGAATAGCATCCCAAATGTGTCCACATAGGCCTACACCAATTTTATGTTGACATTGGCATATAGGGAGGTATTCCTCAGACCATATGGTGCATCCTCTTTTTGGGATCTATTTATTGGATGATCGGGAGGGTTATAAATTTTATTTATTAGAGGTGGTTTCCATTTTTTACCATTTATTTATAGTAGAAAAGAGACTAAGATCTTGTAACAACTTGTTAATGAAATCATTACTTAATGTGATAAACACATTTATGGAATAAAACCTAAGATTCCATGAATGGGATGCGTTTTTTTTGAATTTATGGTTAATTATATATTTTATTTTCACAATGAGTGAGACATGTTGTTTGTGATTATAATATTTCGCAGTAAAGATAGTGTTTTTATCCACACTTCATTTCATGAATGTATGAATTTTCATAACATACATCATTAATGGGATAGGATATCAAAACATTTATTTTATGATGTGTGTGACATATATCAAATTTTGATGATTTAGATCCATTTTATTTATTTCTATTATTAGTTATAATTATCATTTGAGAAAATTGTGATTTTTCAGTTAATGTGTCTTCTATTAAAGATATGGTTTTTAAAAAAGATGAATATCAAATAATATTACATAAATAATTCCTAAAATTATTTTTTAAATGAAGGAATTGGATATATATATATATATAGTAGGAAATATATAAACTGTTTTAATTAATAGAGTGATGAACCTTGTGAGGTTTAGTGGGGAGAAATAGAGAGAGGGATACCCCTTTGTGAGAAACCTGGGCCAGATGTTAGAAATGGTAGATTCCATGTGACCTTATGGTCGTGACCAATTTTTACCCATGACTATTAATGTTGAGAGGATTGGATTAAGGTTTAGGTAGTAAGACCTAATGGCCATTGAGGGTGTCTCAAGATGTGTTATTTTATGCCTTGTTATCCTCAAGTGTAACTAATGTGAAGGGTGAAATTATTCTAATGGTATATTTTTTGGGAGATAGTGTTGGGGTTGATGTTAATGATTTTGTGACTATTCCATATTCAATTCATCCTTGTTTTTATTTTTTTATGTTTGATCACAGTGAGTGTATATACAATGTGTTAATATAGTTTTTAGAGGATATGATCATTTTGGATTCAAACCCTTCATGTTGTGAATGTGTTTTCATTATATGGTGGAGAAATTGAGAAATTTTTGGGTTCCTAAAATGACTATTTAAATGATGGGTGGTCATGTTTGTGGACATTATATGTGAGTGTTATTAATAATATCATAAGTATGCATCTCATATGCATTACATTATTAATATATTGAAATCATTGTGCCATGGGTTACAGTTTATTTAGGAAAATGAGCCTAATATTTTCAACAATCTACCCACAAGATGATGGGGTGGGTTATATAAGACAGTTACTGTTGGGTATGAGACACTTTCTTCTCAATGATATATAACTATACGAAAGTGGGAACCTTCTGTTTTTAAGAAATCAATGATATTATTGGGTATTTTGTTGATTTATTTGACATCCAACAGAGCATAGAGGAGATTTTTGGTGAAGCCATGGATGATTTTAATGATGAAGGAACCTAAATAGATAGTTCTTGATATTACAGATTGTATTTAGGGAAGAATAATCCATTTTATTGTCCCTAAAAAGTTAAATGTGCAATTCCATATTATTCCTTATAGTGGGTATTTATTCTTATTATCCTATAATAAAACAAGATAGTAAGATATATTGTTTTTTAGAAAGTAACTATTTACGTTTTTTATTATGAGAAAGATTATATAAAGTACTCTTGGATAAGTAAGGATAAACTACACATGAGAATGATTATTGGTTTAGGTGTGTGTGC
Source organism: Viscum album (assembly GCA_963277665.1). Lineage (NCBI taxonomy): Eukaryota > Viridiplantae > Streptophyta > Magnoliopsida > Santalales > Viscaceae > Viscum > Viscum album. The sequence continues at coordinate 45,170,029 of OY728143.1, read as the reverse complement.
TAATTTTCTATGTGACATGTGTTACAAGGGATTAAATTAAGCTTCATGAAAATTTATTGTGGGAGTGTTCACACATGTAGGATCAAATAATCAAGGTAGTGGCCCAAGGAAGTGTGTTGTTGTTACATATGGGGGTGGAAAGCAGTCATGTTCATGTTTAAGGAATATATTCCTTGATGAGGTTTTGTGGGAATAGTTTCATATGTTGTTTTGGAAAATAAAACTAACCTTATATGAGAAGGGAAACATTGATTTGGATCTGGGTATTTGACATTGTTGATCAAGGATAAGAACTTTATGTAGCCATTATAAATAATGGCGGGTGTGGCTTGTGATGAGTGACATGTGTGAGGTATTGGTAAGTCATTCTGGGAATACTTCATTAGACTGGTATTTGGTGAATTGAAATATTGTGGATACCCCCATATATAAATGGAAAATGGGATCATTTCTTCCAATGGATTATTTGTGACAATGATGGAATAGAAATTAGAAGTAGTAGTCCGATGTTGGTGAGTTTGGTATTGCACAACCATTGTGTTCCTTGATGTATGGGATATTGGTTGTGATATTATGGTCATTACCAAGTTGAACTATGATAAATATACTCTACGGGGATGAGTTTTCTGGATTTTGTGAGAATGTGAATGTCATTATATAAGGGACATTGATGTGGGGGGTAAGACATTTTATCATTGTGATGAAACCGTATATTAGTGAATGTGTTCTTTTTTATGTATCTAATTCCATTGGGAAAATAAAGTAGGTTAATATCTATATGGTTTTTATTGTTTTTTAAAATATTTTTTCAACATGGGATATGATGATGTGGAAGATACAAGATTCTATTAGGTCCATACTGGTGCTTGAGTAAGATAATTATATATAGAAATATTTGTCATCGATTAAACCATTTAAGGGAACAAGAAGTATGTCGTTTCAATTATTTTTAAAAGAAATGTATACATATCGTGATAAATGCATCAGTATCGGGAGTTTTAGAGGTCTGATGTGTAACGACCAGAAAATTTATGAATAAAATTACCTTCCTTTTAATTAAATATATAATGGGTATTGAAAACACATGCAATACTTTGGTTTTATTATATCCAACTGTATTTAAATTACAATTAAGTATCATTACCGTTGATTATATAGCCATTGAACAGTGATCCCATGAGTTGTATAAATATAATATTTTAACAAAATATTTTGTCATAGACAAAAGAAGTGATTGCATCAACCAGTAGGATCATACCCTTTAAATCCCATTTATCAAAACATTTGAGGGGATAAAATTTATATTATTTTACCTAGACCAATCCCAAGCCATGATCCAATAACTTAAGCATGAGAGAAATCATTTACAAGAGAACTTCAAGCTTCTCACAATCATGACACAGACCATGTTCACCAAATTTCTCGAAGAAAGCCCCACCATCTCACTCTAAGGGTGCACACTGGTGTAATAAAGGGATATTTATCAAGACACAAAATTTATGATTATTTACATTATTTTTGTATAGAATAATGAATATACTTTCATTTTATTATTTTTTCTTTGTAATTAATTTTTAATGAACAAATATTATCTTTGGGTAGTATTCAAATTCAATTAAAAATATATTTTGTTGAATTAAGGGATTTTTTAAAAAAAAATATTTCAATGAATTATTATTATTTAATTACATTTATTTAATTTTATGTATCATATTATTTTTATGAAGTCAAAATAACTTTTATTATAGTTTGATTTTTTTTCCAAAACCTATCAATTTTCAATAAATAACAGTTTTTATTTTGAAAGAAAAAATTCACAAATATAGAATCTTATTTAGATAAAAAGTATATTAATTTTTAAATAAGTATGTTGAAATTATGTAAAGGTAAATTTTTCATAATTTTCTGAGAAAGTCAAAAATTTAAGTAAAAATTAAAAAATGTATAAATATATAATGTCTTTTATAACATCATAACGACCCAATTGTTATGTAATAAAATAAAATAAAATGAATATTCAGAAAATGATATACTTTTCCTCTAAAATAACTTTATTTTAGATTTTTTTTATTTTTAAACCCTTAGTGAATCCTCTAAGACATATACATTATATTATGATTTTAAAAATAATTCCCTTGATAGTGTCACTCGCCTCCAATAAATAGGGTATTTTTTTTAATTTTGTCCCTTTTCCATATAAAATAATTCATACCACTCCACTTATAAATAAACCAAAGGAAAAACCATGGTATCGTGTGTGGGTTTCAATATTTTATTGTGTATTGTCCAAAACCAAAAAAATAAATAATTTCACATCCATTCCTATATAAACCCACCCATGCTCCCATTTTTCATCAATAAATCTCTTTGAAGCTCGACCACTCTCTTTCACATAAACCATAGTGTCCTCCCAATGCATCCCCAAACTCCCAATAAGCATCTCCTAAGCCTTTGTAATTACACATCCATGTAAGGGATCTTCATCTCGTCTTTTTTGTTGAAGCTCCCCTTTTTTGTCGTGCCTTTTAATTTTTGAGTTTCTTGATTTAGGATATGTTCAACCATAACTCCATACTATCCATTTGATTTATAAATAATTGGATTTCCCCTTCACTCCCATTAATTACTGTTATGATCTCTCAATCCCACCCATTACTATGCCATAATTTCATAAGTGTTCCTTCCTTATATTCTCATTTTTATCCAAGTTTCATTATATTGTTATACCCATTTATTTTCAATTATATATTTTGAGGTATGTTTTTTTAACTCCCCCATACATCTCTTATTCTATTTTAATGATGAGATACCTTTTTATCAATCATTAATCACTCCTATGTACACCTGTTACCATGCAGAAATTTCATACGATTTATTCCATTCATCCTATTCCATCATGTTTCTTCACTATGTAATAACCCCTATTTACAAATTACTTATGATGGGTCATGTATTTCTATAAAACTATCACTTTAATTTTTATATATATATTATGAGAAAACCTTGTAAATCTCATGAACCCTTTTTTTGATTTTTTATTCCACACTATTATGACGGTGAAATTGCACCACGATTCACCATGACAAAGTCATCATCTTCTGAATACTATAACTATTACATTGTCCAAGGTATTGACATTTTTGAACAAGTACTTATAGACTATTGAATTATATGTATGTATTCAACATTTCATGATCAAGGAGTTAATGATTTTGTTTAATGAATCAATGTTATATGATCAATGCGGAACACTTAAGTGTGAGATGGAAATGATTATGAAGGGTGATCCCTGATAGCACTCCAATGTAATGGGTAATGTTTAGTATCGCAATACATCATTTTGGGATAGGGTTTTACCTTATTTCTTTATAGTATTTAGTCCCATATGATGCCTTGGTAGTTTATCTTTGTCCTATGATTCAATTTTTTAAGTGGTTTCTACATTTCCATGTTAATATTATCATGTTATATCATTCCTTTATGTTCATGTATCTTTTATGCTTCATTGATGTGACTATTGTAAAACAAAATTTTTCATCTCCATGTTATTTCATTTCTATTTCATTAATGGGATTTATAGATCACTCTTATATTATATATTTCCTCAAGTTATCCAATGAAATGTTAAGTGCAAAATAATGTTGTGATCATGTAAAATATGTTTTAATTAATGATGTTATATTTCTTGTTTTATGTTGTTATGTAGTGTTCTTAATTTCACAAGATATTAGGCTCTTAATATTTTTTTATTTAATAATGTTTAATTTTGTTTCATTAAATCATGAATGAATATAACAAAAGAACATGAGTTTTATATTTTGTATCATAAGATTTGTTTAGATATTTGTTGGATTATGATTAGAAAACATTAGTTAAACCCTTAGGGAAAAGACTAAGTATAAAAAATAGAATCACTAATTTTTTTAGTATTGAGTTATTGATTTATCAAGGAAATACATCCCTATTTGGATACTAACATGTATAGATGTCTATGGAATGGATTTATCTAGTGGTATATCCAAAAAACACCGCTTTGAGATAGACTTGAAGAAGGACCAATATATGTTAATGGCCATTGTTGCACTTTTGGTTCGACACTCCCTAGGAATATACTTTGGTAAATTCATAAATGCAGTACAAATCATTTTTATGGGAATAAAAAAATCACATTGTAATATATGTTATAAAATAGATCATGAATAACCATGATCGAAACATAGAGTATCATAAATTAGGATATACTATTTATGTACATGTTTATTCTTTTATCTTCAATGTGACATTTTTTACATTGTTATTAGATATTTATTCAAATCCACTAATTAAAAATTACCATTCTTAGTTAAAATATGGAAGTTGGATGATCATGAACAACTATTCTCTCTCTTCTTGCAGAACTACATAGAATGATTACCCTGAAGTCATGATCTGATAAATTTGATAATTTTTCAAATATCCATGTTAGATGAAAACAACGTTATGAAGTATTCAATAACTCTATAATTGCATGGTTATTTCTTGTATCATGTACTATATATTGAATAATAATTCACTCTCATAATTTTTATCATTTTATGAGGGGGAAGTACCATCAGGATCATTTCCAATTCATCTCCTTATTTAAAAACAATAAATCAATAAATTATTTTCTAGATGTTGCCAAAGAGGGAGACCTCCGAGGAGCCTATAAATATATATGTCTAATTTTATATTTATTTACTTGGGGAAGCACCAAAACAGATATACCAAACCCTATTTTGGAATATTTGAAGATGAATTAGAAATTTTTTTTATGAGATACATGTTCAAAATGATATTTCATAATTATATATAATAAATCCCTTTTTAATGATTTATGGATTATTCCATCGGTACAATAAAATATAAAAGGTTTTTTTATAAAGGAAGTAGTTTATATTAAAAATATCCCAACGTAACATCATAACACGTTAATCATTTCTCCTTGAAGTCAGTGCCAATATGAAATACCAAGGACCTCATTGAATTAATGAAAGGGAACTACCCTCACATGTTTTCAACCTTGTATGTAAAAGTAAATTTTTATCCAGAAATTTCATAAGGGGGAAATGTAGTAATTACCCAAAAATTTATGAATAAGATTACATTTATTTTAATTAAATATCTTATAGATATATAAAACACATGAACTCATTTTATTTCATTATATATTATAGGGTTAAAATGATCATTAGATAACCATACCGTTGATAATATAGATGTTGAAAAATGATCACATGAGTAGTATATGTATTGGGTTTTTACAAATACTTTAGGTATATACAATAGAAGTGATTGTATCTACCAGTAGGATCATACCCTACAAATCCCATTTATCGGAGCGTCTGATAAAGATATAATTTTTGTGATTTTTCCTAGAGAATTCCCAAGATAAGGTCTAACAACATAAGCCTGATTGAATCTTTTAAAGGGAGAAGTTCAAGCTCATCTAGGTCACGACCCAAACCATGATCACCGAATGGCCCAAACAATTCCCCACCATCTCACACCTTACACTTAGGGAACATAGTAGTGTAATAAAAGGATATATATCAGGACCTATAATTTTTACTTTGTATATTATTTTTGTATATAATAATGAATATACTTTTATTCAATTATTTTTACATTGTAAATGGTTTATAAATCACAAATAGTATCATTTGATAATATTAAAATTCAATTAAAAAATCTATTTTGGTGAATGAATGGATTTTTGAAACAATAATTATTTTTTAAAAAATATTATTATTAAATTAAATTTATTAAATTTTAATGATCTTATAAATTTAATGAAGTCAAAAGTAACTTTTATTAAGGTTTGATACTATTTTTTCCAATACCAGTCAATTTTCAATAAATACTTGTTTTTATTCTAAAATAAAAAATTCACATATTTAGAAAAACAGTTATGTAAAATGAATAATTTTTTTTGGAATTCAGATGTTGAAATTATCCTATGGTGAATTTTTCATTGTCTTTTTATAAAGTCGATTTTTGGGTAAAAATTAAATACCTTATAAATATATTATGTGTTTTATGACATCATAGTGACATAATTGTGATGTAATTAAAATTTATAAAAAGTTTATTAGGTCAAATATATGTTTTATCATATAAATAATCTGATTTTATATTCTTTGATGTAATTTATAAATCCTTAGTGTATCCTTCAATACATTAATAAATTTTTTTGATTTCAAAAATAATTTCCCAGAGAGTGTGACTGACCTCCACAAAATCAAGGGAAATATTTTATTAATTTCAACACTTATCCCTAAATAATAGTGTATTCTACTCCCCCTTTTCTAGAAAACATGGGGAAACCCATGGGATGTTTTGTGGTTTTGAATATTTTATTGTGCAGTTTCCAAATCCTAAATAATAACTAAATCCCCTTCCTTTGTAATGTAAATCCACAAATTATCAAATTTATCTTCACTCATGCTCCTTGAATATCAAAATACCTCTTCCCACTACTTACTAGAGTCCAATTTAGGTGTCCAAAAGCTCCCATGAAGCCTCTCCCAATCCTTTTTGAATCACACATTCAAGTAAGGGATCTCCCTCTATCTTTTTTATTCAAGCACCTCTTTTACATCATGCATTTTAATTTTTATTTTTTTTATTTGGATATGTTATTTCATACCTCCATGATATAAATTATATATATAAATTATGGAATATTCCATTCACTCACATTAATCCACCCTATGATTCCTTAATCCCACCTGTTACAATGCCAAAATTTCGTAAGGGTTCCTTTATTATATAATGATTTTTATCAAAGTTTCAATATATTGTTACACACTTTTATTTTCAATTAAAAAAGATGGGGTATGTTTTAAAAACTCCCCCATACTACCCTTGTTATATTTGAATGATGATAATCCCCTTTACCACTCATTAATCCCTCCCATGAACTCATGTTACTATGCCAAAATTCTCAATGTGTTATTCCATTCCTTATATTTCTTTGTGTTTCTTTATTATGATACACATTATATTTCAAAATTACATATATTAGGTCGTGTATTTATATGATCCTACTACTATCCTATTCATGTATATATAATTAGATATCCCTTTCTCCCTATACAACCCTTTTTATAATTTTTTATCCCACACCATTATGCTGAAGAAATTGCACTGCGATTCGACTTTCCAAAATCATCATGTTGTGAATGATATACTCAATCCTCTATCAAGAATATTAACCTTTATGAACATATACAAAATTATTGAGGATGTAAAAGCATGAATTCCAATTTCCTTGATCTGGTAATAATTGATGATGCTGAAAGAATCCATATTATATTATCTATGTGGTACACTTAAGCATGATATTTGAATGATTATGAAGGGAGCTCCATGATAGAGTTTAATGCATTGGGTAATATTTAGTACCATGATTCAGCAAATTGAGACAAGGGTTAAGATGATTCTTTTATGGTAATATCTACACTATTATATCTTCATTGTTTTTCCTTGACCTATGACTCAGTGTTTTAAGTTGTTTCTACATTTCCATGTTATTATTATAATGTTACGCCATGAATTTATGTTCATGATTTTTTATACTCCATTGATATGAAAATTGTAATACATGTGTTTTATTCCTCTTGTTATTCTATTTTTATTCCCATACTCGGATATATATCCCACCTATTTCTTATGTACGTCCTCTGGTTATCCCTTCAGTCTTTTAAGTACAATGTAATTTTGTGGTCATGTGAAGGATTTTTTTAGCAATGATGACTTATTTTATGTTTTAAGTTGTTATATTATGCTCTTAATTTCCTAGGACATTAGAATTATCAATATTTCTGGTGGTATTAAGTGTAATTATAGAGTATTAAATCATGTATGAATGTAATAAAAAGAACAGGGCAGTTATTAAATGGATATGAAATGAGAAGGTTATTTAGTTTGGTTAGATGATGGTTCAATCAGGAAGTAACAGCAATAGTTAGGTAAGTAATATGATGTGAATTCATGGAAAGATTAAAGATGCCTTAAAATTGATACATCATGACAAGGATGTGTAGTAGAACTTTAGTTACACTATTGTTATTTTTATTGGTTAGTCACAGGTAGTTCTAATTCTATATTCACATGATGTGGGATAATTGGAGGCATTGGATGCAACTAATATGTTGTTTTAGATGTAATCATTATAATTCTTAGGTTATTAAAGGATTTTTTTTTCACATTTATTAGTTTTACTTGATTGGTGGATTCCTGATTATTATGGACCCAGTATTAGGAAGTTATAATTATAATGGAATGGACCAATGATCTCTCACAAGTCATTATATTATGTGTTGGGAACAATGCAATGATGGTCAGTGGATCACTGAGAAAAAACATCAGGAAAAGAATTTTGATAGAGGGATATGAAGAGGTTAATGATTTTCTACATGAGGATAGGATTATATTGATATCCACCATCAGTCAGGGGTTTGACTAAAGGAAACCTTGTGCGTATATCAGGATGGAAGGATTTCATGGACCATTCTATTTGTATTCTATGACAAATTAAACCATTGACTCAATTTTGGTTGTCCCATTGCCTTATTTTTATAGTTACACAGTGGAAGCTTGTTTGGTGTTTAGAGATGGAAAATGAAAATTTGAATGTGACTTAATGATCTATGTAGGTTGGGTGATGCAGTTGGATGTAAAAAATAACTTATCGTGGATGATAAGTGTTATGGTGTGGAGTTTATAAAGCATGTGTGTGTCGGTATAGGCCATGAGTCTGAATGAGGGTTCGGTTTTATCATTTAATGGAGTGCAAGATTATGATGCAAGATTTTATGTACTGTTTTAATGACTTAAACCCCTTCAACAAGAGTAGTTACATAAGTTATGTGTGTAAAGTGGTTAAACTAGGGTTTTCAATAGCTTTTATATGTGATGAGGGCTGGTCGAGAAGTTAAAAAATCCACCATTCCGGAAACAGTACCATCCACAAAGTGTAGCATGTGTTATTTTAAAATAATTCTACTGAGATTATTGTTGGTTTTTTATAATAAGGAAAAAAATAAATTTTATAATATTTCCCTTAAATAACATACTCTATAGATATGCCGTCATTTGGACAATCGTGTAATAAGGATCTCCCTTATTTCCCCATAGAACCCCATTTTTGATCTTAATCAACCAGAGTCAATTTCAAATTTCTTTATATGTTTTGTAATGATATAGGTATTATAATGATTTTAGTTCTATATTATCTTTTTTTCTTTTGATGTAGAGTTCTCTTGTACTTTATTTAGATAATATTTTCTATTTTAAGGATTTTTCTAGTGTTCCTTTCTCTTCTAATTTTGGGTGAACTAGAAACTGATACTCAATTGAATAAGTTTCCTATACACTATGTAGATGGTACATAGTAATTACCTGTGGTTTCACTTCATTTTTAGGTGGTTCATTCTATAGACAATCTGAAATTTCATTGTATTAACCTAATTTATATCAAATAATTTAATTGTGACATCACACAATTGAACATCATAGTCTAAAATACTATATTTCCAAATGAAAGGTTATTCCCAAGGGAATTACATGGATTATTATCTGAACCCATGTTGTCTAAATTTATTTCTGTAGATTCCTATGAATAATGTGTGGAGATAAATTCAATATATTGGGGTGATAACCCCAATTGAGTAATAAAGATTAAATAAATTATTATGAAAAAGAATTTGAAAATCCTTAATGTATTTAAAATGAATGATAAATGTTTTATAATTATCTCTATGAAAATAAATATATTTATTTTTTGTATTAGTTTAATGTAACTTTCCAACCACAGAATCCATGAACATGTGAATTACTTTTTTTTCATTTTAATAGATAAAAACATTAAAACCCAACCCACAGAACATATTCTCCATTTTGGAAAACTGGATTACAAACATGATACCGAGGATACAATGGGAAATAGAAAATAAAACATAATACATATCAATGACTAATAAGTTGCATCCTCAAAAATCATTCAAAGGATTCCTCATCATTATTAGTGGAAATGAAATAAGAGTATGGGGGATCTCAAATGAATAGTAAGGGTACGTAACTTGGATGTAATAATGAATCAGTAAGACTAAATTAACATGACATGGTAAGAAACTAGGAACACATAACATTCAAAAAAATAAATTGAGAACAAATTATATCCATAGATATAATCATAAAAAATATGATAGATAAAATAATTATATATAATGAAAGAAAAGATTATTTATTAGACAACATACCTCAAGCACGTGAAATCCTCAACTGTCTATTTGTATCCTCTATATAGTTTAAACTATTCTGAGTTGGTCAATTTTTTGTTTCATGAGAACCCGTCGATGTATCAAGGTATATATAAAGCATGATACCCAACCATAATTTCCATTCCAAATAATTCCTCATATTAAAAAGTAGTTTTAGTTAATATAAAATATGAATTATCAATTAACAATATTTAATAATAGAAATAATTTTTTCAATAATTCCCTTATTAATCAAATAACTGTCAAAGTGAAAACCATATATACAAATGTTATAAAAATTAGGAAATAATAATATCCATCACCCTAAAATGTGGATATTCAAATGATTAAAATAATTATATTGTTTCCATGGAAATTTATTAATCATAAATAAATTATGATTTCAAATATAATAATAACAATTGTACCTGAAGAGATTAATATTTAAAAATTCCAAAGTGTACCATACCTCTTTGAAACTTGTGAAACATAATATCGATTAATATATAACAAAAAATGAAACATATAATGTCATTATAATAATGGGATTAATGGTATAAATTCTCAAAAGAAAATATATACACCTTAATAAAGTGAAGAGGTTTATAATAACAAGTAATTTTCAAATGGAATTAAAATTGAGATTAAATCCTTTACCTTGTGTCCGAAGAGTTATGTGAGTCTTTATATTCCATTATAATAATCTAATATAAATTATTTACATTATTAAAAAAACTATTGAATTTTTATAATCAAATTTATTTCACTTATTACAATGTCGGAAGCAACTACATAAACAGTTACATTTTTTAAGGTGTTTTGACCATATCTGGGTTATGTGTCAAAATTATAGAGGTAGGTAAACTATGGTGAATGGGGTCATTATTTAAGTTATATAGAATGAAAATAATGTTATAATTATTAATTTTTTAAATAATTTGTTCTTTTAAAACCAATCATGAATGATGGTTACGAAAATTAAACCAATGTTACAATCTTTCAGATGGTAGATCATACGTACACATGAGAAACATTTTAATTTTTCAATGACCATTATGGAATATAGGTAAGTATACTTATATATTTCCCAAACCATCACAATATCATAGACTCAACTAAATTTAATAATATATATATATATATATATATATTTCATGTTATGTAAAAGGAATCACACCATGTCAACGAGGCGGTAGTCCACGCATCCATGACATACATTTTCCCATTTGAGTCTATGAAAAGGGTAATAATGAAAATGATATAATATCTTTAAATAAATTTAATTATGTCATGAATATAATATATATTTCATTTATTTCACATATTTCTAATTAAATCCATCCTTTAAACATTCCATGTATTATGTGAATGAATTACATCGCTTTGAGGATCTAGTAGACCTCACATCCACAAATGATGTTATCATATTTCAACAAAATCGAAATCATAATGTTTTGTTACATATAAATATTAAATAAGAATAAATAAATTAAAAATATATGTTACATAATTTATAAATATCATGTATATTATAATTTCTATCCATTAATGGTGGTTATGAAAAAACAAACTACTTCATTTTGTGAGGTGGTTGTTCATCGTACAAAATAATAGTAATCTCATTACCTATAAGACATAATTTTCTGTATTTATAGGTAAAAATGTTAATTGAAAAACCTATTAGTATATTTATGATGATACTTCTATTATATAATCATGGAATAATAAAAATATAATGTGTTTAAAGCAATAAAACAAAGGTGTTTGAGGAATGACGTTCCGTGTTATCGAGGCAAATAATCTTAGTTTACACCAAATGGATTCATTTTATGGATTACAGCCCAAGGTGATAATTATACATTGAGGGTAGAAATTTTTAGGATCTATTTGTTCAACTATTTTTCTATCCAATGTGTCTTGAGTGGTGTCAGAAAGTGGAAGGGTTAGTACCATTTTATATTAAAGGATGAGTTATATTCTTGTGTATTTTTTTGAATGGGAATTCAGGCCATGTTTTTCCTAAGAAAATTGGATCCAATAGTTTTCAACGTTATAGAAAATGTATTTTGGGTTGACATATTGCTATTAAATGGAATTTCAAAACATTTCTAGGTAAAATTGGCTATAATGAATAAGGTTTAGTGACTTGTTAAGAATGTTTTTCTTTAAATATCCATAATTTATTTTAATTACATTAACTAAAATATTTGGTAAGAACAATGTTTACTTTATTAGAGGTCATAAATTATTATAATTCTAAATATGTGATCCATTATTCCAAATTCCAATTACAAAATTGATATAAATTAAACCTAATTTAATCCTTTAGATAGGATGGCATTGCATGTTTATAAAGTAAAAAAGATCAAATTTGGTATATTTTTTTATCCAACAGAAAAGTATAAATTATTAAAATTTACAAAATTGGATTATTTGGAAAATAATTTATTCAACTTTTCATTAAATCAATTTTAATATATAATTTATCATTATAAATAAATTATAAGGAAAATATATTTGAAATAAAATTAATGATATTTTACTATTTGTTAAAAAATGAAACATCACTGAAAAATACAAAAAACATAACCCATACTAATTTTGATCTTTTAATTTCAAAAATGAATTTTATTTTTCTCTATTATATATTTAAAAGTTAAAAATATCTTATTTAAAATAGGGTTTCAATTAAAAGGTGAAAAAACACCAATTATAAAATTATAGTATGTTTTGCATAAAAATGGTTTTGTTCTTATATTATGCTTTAAAAGCCATGTATATGAATTTAAAACATATATAATTGAATATATAATACATATATGTAATTAAAATTTTTCTCTAATAGTAGTTTAATTAATTTATTATGATTAATATCCTTCTTCTCATAAAAATGTTCTTTTATAAAATCATTCCCTTTATATTCATTTGGATTCTTAATTAATTTATAATTAATTGTTACAATTAAATTAAGAAAATATATTTTACTAATTTAGATAATCATACTCATAACTATAAAATTAAAAAATAGATAATATCAATTTATATTAAACAATAATATTTTCAATAATATATTATTTTTAGTTAAAGCATGGTCTTGATAATTACTTAATCTATAGAAGAAAGTTAGAAATTCATGTAATTCCAGATAACATCAGTGTACCATGTATTGTAAGGTAAACATTACATTTCATGTAACATAATAGTAACATAGTATTTCATATAAAGTAATTTAGGTACAAAAATTAAAATTATTTTCAAAGGAAAATATTGTAATGTCTTGGGGTTTTAAATTCTCCCCACCTTAAATAAATTTCATCCTTGAAATTTAAACATGATCATGATAATAAAGGGATTAATATTTTTAAAGAAAATATTTTTGAAACATCCACATCATGAATAGGGTTAATAAAACGTCATATTAACAAGTGAAAAATTAATGGACAATTATCGTGTAACTAGGTTCCTGGGTAGGAGATCATAGGTGGGAAATGGGAACATGGATACAATATAAAAATCAACCAATATTGTTCCTATAAAGAGTACTGTAAAACATATTTTTATGAATTTTGATTATAATATAAGACTTAAACGAGTATTATAGAAAAGTTCATTAATATATAAAATGATTACTATAGGACACCATTTTTAGATCATGGAAACATTTCCTATATTTGAGTAAATCTTACACACTATAAGTATATAAGTAATTATACGTTTCTATTTCATAAACAAAATCATTTCCATTGGTTGCGGATTGGACTATTTATACATAATTTCTTAGCACATTATGCATCATTTGGAAAAGTAATATTCTAACATCTAAAACCTTATCCAAATATCAACATAATCCAGTATATTAATGGATAAAATTTCCAAAATTTTATGATCCAAAACATTAGAAGGAAGGTCACATAAATTAAAAATTGAACTTATAAAATAACATGAAATATATTATAATAGTCACATAAAAATCATTGGAATATTACAATAATATGAATTATCATAATAATTAATTTGAGTCATGCATTCTCCATTATCCATTTACTAAAAGAGATGTTATTTGTTGTATTTTATTAAAAAAAGTGGTGTAAACTATGTCAATCATAGCATAAACAACTCTGTCAATAAGTCATTACATAGTTCTTATTTAGTCACCATTTAAATGAATTGCGTTATTGAAACAAAAAAATTTAATATTCCAAACCTAATTCTCTAATCATTGGTATTATATTAACGGTTTTTGTTACCTTAACCATGTGTTTTCCACAATGTTTTACAAGCTAAAAAATCACATTCCTTCGTACTATTCTACATATAATGTTAAATCCTTAATAGAAAAGTACTACATTATAATAATTATTTATTTTATAGATCATATTATGTGAAAATCATAAATAAAATACTTTTACAATATATTTCTTTAATAAAAATATAGAACTAAATTAATTATTCGTCTTTGGTTATTTCAATAACATATGCTTGATCATGACCCCTTATCTTTTTATGGGGAATATTCTCATGAAACTTGTGTAATTCATTTATGTATTGCACCATATCCATATAGTTTCAACACTGAATTGTAGTGTTTTCCTTATTTTAATTTAATTATTTTTATTATTGACATTTTTCTCTAATTTTATATGAACCTCCTAATACGTTCGTGCATTTTTTGGGAAATTATTTCTATAGTTATATATACAACACTATTTATTTTTATTATATGAAAGGAGAAGAGTAAAATAGTATCAAGGGGGTCATTAAAATTGAATTCCAAGAGAATCACTAAGGGCAACATCAGCACCCCCATGGGGAATGAAGCCAATATAGTTGAACAGTTAGTTATCCACCTCAAGTGACGCCTTAGATGCAATAAATTCATCCACACGATTACATTCAATCCATGTGTGGCATTTCCAAATTCAAGTTGCAAGGAGGTATTTTCATCTATTGATAAAATATGTAATACCCAAGTAGTAGAGGTTATAACATTCATTGAGTTGCAAATAACTTTTGAGACCATTTTCATTTTCCTTAAATAGATTCCATTGGAGTGGAACATCTCAATAATGTTAGATGTGGATTCGTCTTCTTATTTGAGATAATTCCCTACTCGATAAAAGTATATGAATGAGAGTAACACTAAGTCCCTTGATTTGTGAACCAATCCTCCACTAAACATTTAACCATGGTTTCACAACCCATGTGAATAAATTTTTAGACTAATAGAAGGGCGAATCTATTTCACCCACTATCCCTCTAGTTAGAGGATATATGAGGAAGGTTGATGGTTTCAATCCAATAAAAAATCGAGAGAGGCATCTTTCTCCTGTTGAATAAAAATAGCTTCAAAATCCATCACCAAAAATTTTGTTTTAGCAACAAGGTCCACAAAGGATGGGGAGTGTTTAGCATCTTTCTTGGTACCTAGAATCCCATAAGATCAAACTCTCTTCCTGAAAAAGAATGGAGTGATAATTAACTCCATGATTCTAATTATTGGTTTCCATAGATCCAATTTTGTAAGAACGCATATAGGGACACCACAAATAGGTTTTATCCAATGAAGGACCAAGTGAACTTGAGAATTTTTAGGCCAGCTCCCTTTAGAGAAAAATTTGGGATGTGGAATCCTCGTTATTATCCTTACAACATGAGTATCATAAAATAATTTGAATACCTTTACATTTAACGATAATATCCATTGTAAAAAAAAATTCAAATGCTCCAAACCAAGAAGTTGAATTTTGGGGGGAGCTTGTTGCACTTCATATTAACACCCCACTTATTCTTAACATTATAACAAGATTATAAATTACTAAAAATCCTTACTATGAATAGGATAGAGGGGTTATCTATTATTATTCATGTGTTGGGTGAATCCTTCAAATGAATGTCTTCATATAACGTTTTTTAATGGGATTAAGATTTATGTTAATGAAGGAAGGGAATTCACTAGACTTTTTTGTTGATAAATTAGGTTAGGTGTATCCTAGGTAGCCAACGAACTCCAAAACCTAGTTACAGTTCCATAAAATTATCTCCCTGTCACCAGGAAACCATCGAGTGTGGAGTGGGAGTTCTATAATTCTAGAATGCAAGGACTTATAGAGGGGTGATGAGTTCCCTTTTCCTAGGATGAGGGTATTCCGAATTCATGTATTTAATAAATATTCTTCTCAATGATCAGGGTTCGGTAGACTCCCAAGATAACTTTACTTGGATGAAAGGCATCAATTCACTAACATTACACACACCAATACACCCATTACCCACTAGATTTTCACAATACCTCTATGATGCCTAATGAAACTTCCCCTCCCCCTAAATAATTCTAACTAAAATAATTTAAAAAATATCCATTATCCATTAAAATCATTTTATTTCACCTAGATCAATGAAAATATTTGAATGGGATTTGTTTTTAGCATGTAGTTGATGAGGGTGATTCTTCCACCCCTTGTGTGAAACTGGGTTTTCTAGTATTTAAATATATTTTTAATAATAATTATTATGTCATAAAATTATCTTATATGTATTTTCCCAAGAGTAATAGGCTCCCATATGTATTATATAGGTAATTTACTTATTTTAATTCCAAAAAAACATTTAATACATCAATTTTATCTTCCCACACACAATTTAGTGTAGAAAACATCGATTTTTTCATTATTGTTGATTTTTCATATCTGTTAGGTATAATCCCACCAGATTTAGTAAAAACCTCTAATTGATTCATTTTATCCATTAAGAAAAAATATCATATCATTAATTAATAATGATGAGAAACCTTGGTGAAGTGAGCTGCACAAATATAAGGATTTATAGTGACCCACTGTATACTAGAGATCACAAGACGACTGAGAGTGTCTTGGGATATAATGAATATGTTGGGAGAAAGAGGGTCACCATTACTTAGATCCATATTTAGTTTCATGAAACCACAATTACAACCTATGAATTTGATATTGAACCAAGTCTAGATGAAGCAACGAAAGTACAGATCAAACCCTCATTAAAAAAATCACATGCTTCTCATAACTTGAAGGACGAATTTCAATTAGAGTTTATAATAAGCCTTATCGTTGTCAATCTTAATTTTTAAATTAGATTCTATCAGCATCCTGTTAATTCTATCAACCATTTCCCAATCTTCAACCATAGATCCTTCTTCAATAAGGCCATGGATGAATGAATGTTGTTTCTCCGACTCCTATGAGAGAATAAACAGTGAGGTAATTTTATTAATGATGGTATCGATAATTCTTTATGTAGCGTCACATAAAATTATTGGTTTATATCGAGTGATTGATGATGTACCTTTCACCATTGGGATAAGTCCCATTTTGGTGACACTTGAAACTTGAGGGAGTTCCCCCCTTGAAAAAATTCCCAAATTACTTCAATTAAATCCTATAAAATATTATCCCATGAGCTCATATCGAAGGACCCTAGGAAAATATCTAGGCCATGGGTTCTAACCAGTTTGAAGTAGTTGATAGAAAACCAAATCCCTTCATACTCTAAATTTATTTTCATTTGAACAATGACATGGGAGGAAATATCATGTGGGATAGAACTGAAGATATCCACTTGAACACCTAGGTGTTCATTCCGTAATCTAGTGTTAGGAATAGAATGTTGAGAATAAAAATGGGAGACAACTATACCACCTATCACTAATGGATCCCTTGTAAAAGAATTTTCGTTCATCCAGATATTTGTATCATTATAATGTCTCTTTAATTTCAATAATGCATGGAAGAACCCAATGTTCTGATCCCCTTATTTATACCAAGTGTCGTGGGATCCTTCATAGAGTATTCTTTCCTACTCAATTAAAATATCATTAAAATGTTTCTTTTTGAGCCTAAGAAAAGTAAAATGATCGTGATCTCAAGTTTCTTGTAGACTCAATTCATATTTCTCAACCATCCTTTTATGTGATTACACTGACTGTTGTTGAGATGTGAGGGAATTTTACCCATATATTCTGATCATTTATTAGGAAATAAATCATGATATGAAATTTAATATAGTACTTCCCTTGAATTGTATTCACTAAAGAGATATATACCATTTCATGGTAGATATGTATCCATGTAAAATTTTTAGACAGTTGAAATGGCCACCACGAGTTTGGATTTAATTTGAACTGTCATGGGGAGTGGTCCAAATGAGGATGAGTCATGTGAGTGATTTTCATGTTAGGGAAGGATAAAATAGCATGGATGCTTCCATGTTTGTGTTACAATTTAAACCATTTTGGATGAATTCTACTCGTGTTGTTCCCTAGGTAAATCCACCCAACTAATTCTATAATCCCATATTTGCTGTAATAGAAGATAAACAAACCCTATCCATGTTGGAATAGAAAACCCCACCTTTTGGCTTAAATACATATACAATATAATTAAAATCGCCTATAATTATCCATGAAAACATTGTGATATTGAATTCTTTTAGATCCTTCCATAATGAATCATTATATCCACAGTAAAGACATGTTAGAAAATCATTCATTCCTTATTCTCTATATCTTACATTTTTTTTCATTCTCTTCTTCTTCTGCTCTCATTTGAATCCATAAGACAGATAAAAAAATTTCTCTGTCTTTATAGCACATAAAAAATTTAGTTTTATGAAATTAAGGCTTGATACACCATTTTCCTTTAGTTAATTGGATTATAAACATAAAATAATTGTTTAATAATACATTTTGTGTTGTGTATGACATATTTATCAAACCATGATATCAAGGTAATGGTATCTTCATACATCACTACAAATTCTCAGTATTTTCCTTTAAAGTAATGAAATTTCACATCATATAAATATTTTTATCACTGGGGAAGTATTTATCCAAAAATGTCACCATAAATGTACTTCATTCTATGAGTTCTACTTCTCCATCCCCATTCGTATTCTCAATAAATGACCAACATTGATCCTATTCACCAACAATTGCATCCTTTTCCTTTTAAACACATCTCAATGCTTTGAATATATTCTCCATTAACTTAATCGATTTTGTATCTTCCATTGTGTCAGTTGTCCCACTAAATGATGGAGGGTTTTGTCGTATAAAACCATCCAACATCACAAAACATTATTGTGGAACAAGTTTCTCCATCTAGGAATGGTGATTTGTCATAACATTATAATTATTCCCAAATATATCCATAACATGATCAGTTCCAATTCTCGTTAAATCATCTATCTAATTAAACAATCCGCTAAATTTCTCATGTGAATTGATACCATTGTTTCATCTACCTGACATTTCTAAATAATGGAAAATAATTTATTATATTAGAACACTATGAAACATAATTTATAATCCATAATCTAGTGAAACACTAATCATAAATTGAAATTTTTTTCCATAACTAATCTCAAAAAAATAAGTAACATCATTTCTTTGGGGATATATTTATATTAAAAACCATAATAATTAATTTTAAATAATATTTGATGTATTATAACAATATCCCTTGGGAGCGTCAATCTAGAGGGTATATAAGAAATTTCTTCAAGTTCTGGATTATGCTAATTCTGTACCGATACACATTGTCCGAGTTCTCACCCCGAGGAACATCTATTCCAAAACCAAGTTCACATGTAGTTTCTAGATATGAATGTTTTTCTATGAATACCCAAAAAAATATCTCACTTTACAAAATTATTGGATGTTCTTATATACATATTATAAGGCCCCAGCCTTAAACCTTACATAATCTTGAGTTATTACAAGATTAAACATTGAGGATCTTTTCAGGTTTAGAGTTTTAGAGAATTATATCATGAAACTTGCATTACATTCCACATTTAAACAAAGTGGTTACATAAAAGATAGTATTCATTCATCCCATCAACAGAAACATATTTAAAATAAAACATGGATTCTTTCTTGACACATACTTGACACTATCATCACATCATGTACCTTTCCCCTGACTTGTGAAAAACATTTCAAAAACTTGGGATGAGCAGAAAAAAGCTCAGTAAGGGTTATAAAAATATGGAAAGGAAACATGAGTTCATATATACATAAGAATGAAATCATAATTTACCCAAAAAAAATAGGCACTTTAACATACCTCATCAAATCATGAATAAATCATAGAAATCATAAGACATAAAGGTAACTTGAGGCATTCATAACATTCTTACGTACGGAGTAACCCTCTTGGTTACGTTTGGAATACCCATCACAGTATATTCCCTAAATCTCTTCGGAGAAACCTTAACATTTCACTCCTTCACGTTACCCAATGCATTGGAGAGCTATGTTGGGCTCACCCGCCCTTAGTTTATCACGGAACCACCCGTCTTCATAATAATTCCCAAGAACCATAACATAATCGTATCACATAAAACATGCATAAAGGAAACATAACATTTCCACATTTCAATCACAAGATATCAATAAACCACATTGATTTAATAAAAAAATTATGAAAACCATTTTCAATACCAAAATAAAAGAAAAGTAAAAAATCGTTTTTATTTTTCTTTTAAAAAGAATGTATGGCTTGTAGAGGAATCCGAAACTCAAATAATGGTCACGGTGGTGGAGAAGTCATTGTCGCCGCATACGTACGACAAAAACATTCCCTTTTTTCGTTTAGTAAAACGCTTCGTATAAAATGATTCCTTTTGGATAAAGGTAAAAGTCAAAGGGGTTTATACATTGTATAAAATATAGTTGTGTATATAACAAAATATGCCTCAATGAAAAGTGATTGAGACGAAGTCCCATACAAAGACGGTATCCTTGGATTAAGGATAAATCTGTTACATAACTATGTTTGACAAACGAATACACGAAATATAAGTGGGTATTAAGTGTAAAACAATCAGAGTACATTCACACATAATCATAGAACGATATATTGAAGGTGTACAAGTTTATCCCAAAGAATCGAAATTGGGTTAAGAAGTTCCCTTGCAAAAATTTGACAGCCTAACGGCATCACTTCAAAATTCAGAAAAAGAGTTGATGAGAGATAAAAAGTGTATCTCGTCACTTGGACATAAAATTTACATCAATAAGGATATAGAAGATCATATCCAAAAATAATATTATGTGAATTAGAAGACAAAACAAAATAAGTCTTCTAAAAAGAGGAGGGTGAAAGATTCCCTTACCGACATGGGTATCTTTCGAAACATACACCCCGTTGAAGAAGGACAATACAACATTGATGTAAATACTAATAAATGAAATAATATTACACAATGAGTAAAATAATGGTCAGTACATACACCACTCAAAGGAAATTGTGGCAAATGTAGCATAAATCTCACGGTAATAAAAGTGAGATGAAAAATCCCTTACGAAAACTCGGCAGCCTAACGACACCACTTAAAACATCCAAAAATGGATTGATGAAATCAAATAGGGTATCTTATCACATTACAATAAAATATAAAGCAAGAGGAATATTAAATAACATCCCCCATCATAACTAAGAGGAGATTAAAATAAGTGACATAAAGGAGAGTACTTAAAGAGAAAGAGAGAGGTTAGATCTCTTATTAAAATTCGGCAGCCTAACGGCGCCACTCAAAACTTCCAAAATGGATTGATGATAGAGAATAAGGTCTCTAATAATATGAACATAAAAATTACAGTAAGATTAATATAAAATAACATCCCAATAACAAGAAATATGAGCTTAGAAGGAATGACATAAAAGAGTGTACTTAAAAAGAAAGAGAGGAGTAGGATCCCTTACCTCAAGTCCAACTTGTCTTGTTCGTTTATTTATATTCCTGAATAATAAACTTGTTCAATTAATAATTGCCTAAGTAACTACTTTATAGATTATTATTCAGTTCATATCACATATTATAATGTAATAATATTTGTTTAATAATGTTAGTTCATATCAGACGTTTTTGCCGATGTTTGGTACATGAGTCAAAAATGAACTTGTTTGAAAAAAGATTTCCCATGTAGTTATATGGGTATAATTTCCATAATAGTATTAAAATATCATATATATCCATAAAATATTCATTTTATAATATTCCATATCATTTGGAGATAAAAAAATGAAATGCATCGTTCATGGAGACAGTAGGCTGTACGTACGCATGAATGCTACTTTCATTTTTTTGTCATAATAACGGAATTAAAACAAAATGAGAGAGATATATATATGTTATAATTCCAGAATTATATCCATAATTTAGATGTAATATATTACATATATATACATTATATATATTTACTTATAATATTACATAACATTTTGAGATAAGAAATGAAATGTACCGTTCATGGAGACGGTAAGCCGTACGTACGCATAAACGCTACTTCCATTTCTATTTCATATTTAATGGAATTAAAACATAATGATACATAATAGTATTTTAATTCCAGTATGGTATCATATATATATCATTAAATATATCCTTTATACGTACCACATATGGTATTAACGAATCAAATCACTTTGAGGGGGCGGTAGTCTGCATTTCCTTAAATGAAGATATCACATTTACCCATAATGGAACCATAAAGGTACACAATAAATGAGAAATACAGAAGCATAAGTAAAACATAAACATATTAGATATCATATATAAATATAGTGTCATCTTAATGGCCACCTTTTATGGTGTTAGAAGAATGTTGAACAATCATCATTTTGGAAAGCAGAAATTCGCCATCCACGGAAACTGTATGTTCTTTAACCATTAGATGTAGGTGTGTGTAAGTTTATCTCGAATCATTCTTATAACAACATCCTAGTATATTTAATATAGTGTATTCATTACAAAACAGATTAATAAAAGGAGTTTATGGGGTTGGAGAAGCAAAATAAAACAGAAGGACACAAGTGAAGACATTACCTTAAAATCGGGTAACTCCCTTTGGTATGATCTCAAAGGCTTCCTTGGGAAGACTTCTACCCAAAGTGAGGATTCAAAGAGTAATAGAGGGAATTGGAGAGACAAAATGGGAAGGGGTTGGCCGAGCCAAAGGCTTTGGGAGTGTGGGTAAGGAGGTAGAGGTGGGGGCCTTTTATAAGAGGAGAGGAGGGGCACTCTTGTAGTGTTACAAAATGTTACTTTATTTTCAAAAGAGTTTCAGATTTTAAAGGTCCAACATTCCTGTATTTCGAAGATAAGGTGATAAGGGTTCGAAATACACTCATCCAATAGGTTTTGGACATGTGTAGGTCTTAGATATTACATTATCTTTCCATTTTATTTAAATCATTAAATAATGAGGTCAACGCTGCATCATCATGATGTAATAAATAATTTAATTTATTTAATGTATAAAAATTATAAAAAAACTACTATGATGTAGGAAATCTTTTTAAATTTTCCAATGACTATTTATAGTAAAAAATATTACTTGTATAACCCCATGTAAAAATTGATTTAGTAAAACATCTCATCTTTGTGTCATTTTTACTTTAACATTAAATAAAAATATATTTATGTCATTTTCCAACCAAAGTGGCTCCATGGGGTCCCCAAGTTGACCCATGGATTGTATTGGTCGTCCATGACACATCAAATGAGGTTAGGACATGTTTCTAGGTCTTTTAATTTTATTAAAACATTATTCTTACCATAAACTACACTAATTACCTCTAATCGCGATTAAAAACTTAATAAGTTACTATTCACCAAAAAATTATTTTTATCCCATTGAACCACATTTTACTTCTTAATGAAAAACATTTATGTCAGATTTCTGAAATTCAAAACACAATGATGAAAAAATTTCATTTAAACGGAAAAATAAGTTTTTATAAGTACCACTTAGTTGTTTCACTATTCATCAAAAATTGATGTTTTTCAGAAAAATCACAAAAATTCACCCTATGCAATATTTGATATTCCGAATTCAAAAATGAAGTCTATTTTACATAATTCAAAACATATAAGTCACATTAATTAATTTAATAATTAATTCCCGCTATCAGAGCAAATAGCGTGTTTTTATGAAACAGTAAGTATCAAAAGATTGACACTAGTTTAAGTATGATATCAAAGTGAAATTAATTCCAACGACCACTATTGGATTTAATGGTAAAAATATATTATAATTTAACTTTAAAACAAATTCAAAAGATAATCTAATCATATAAATAAATTAGATTAAAAAGAGGTTTTGAATTAAAATACAACATTTTACACTATTCATTAAAAATGAACTTTATCGAAAAGATAACAAAAATTTTCACAAAGTAAATTTTGAAGTCCCGATTCTTAAGAAAAGTTTTATTTGGTCCAATAGAATGTATAAGATTGAACAAAACTATATTTAATGACGGTTCGCCATAAAAAAGTGATAAATGAACCTTTAGTGAAAACTAGGGCATATACGCCTAAAATTGAATTCTTTCTGTATTTTAAGCCTTTAACTTTTATTGGATAAATGTAAAAACATTTAAAAACATATATAACCATATTTTAGTTATTTATATCTATTCCCTCCAATAAAACGGCAACATGTTAACTACCATTTAAAATAATATTATTTTATTATTAGAGTGCAACGTAAGATTCCCAAGAAACTCATTGTTGCGTGTTGGGTACGCCATCGAGCATAGGGTACTCATTAAAGTCATATTAATATTTTATTCACAAATATGGATAAATATGAAAATGTCTTATTCTTTATTTACCTGGGGTGTTACATCCTTCCCCCCTTTTGGGAATTGCATCCTCACAATTTTTTAAATTAAGCTTGGAAACATCCTTGAATGTCCCACAACAGAACAAGAGTCGGTAAAACAATCACTTTAAAATAAAGGAAGATAATTACAGAGGTCACCTAAGTTAACCCATACTAGAATTCCATGTAGAAAAACATGGACAAGGAAGAAAAAGAAAAGGGTCATGTTCTTGAGGGAGAGTGATAGTAAACATGTCTAGGAGAAAGTTAACCATAAGAAAATCACAAACTTGTGATGGGTTAAACGGTATTCGATTCCCCAATAGAAAAAGTTAATAGACAAATTTTTTGTTTTAAGTTACTTTTTATTGAGGAATTTATTCATAAGGAAACATAATCACTTATCATGTTGACTTTCAACTTTTACTAGATTCCTTAATCAAACTCATATTTTTTTTCCAAAAGACGAGTATTTAGGGAGACTTGTTCGCATTAAGAGTGCTATAATCAACTTCTAGAGAATAACCTAATCCACCAAAGAGAACTATATACTTCCCATATCTTTAGACATTAACCAAAACCAAAACCAAAAAGGTTAGTACAAGGTCAGATAATCCAGAAAAGGATAACCCTTTAAAAAGAAAATCTATTCTTAATCTCTAAAATTTGTCCAACAAAACCCAAAGTTCAACGAGGACCATCCGATAAACAATTTGTCCATAAAATTCTTCAAATTAAACCAATATAATATTGAAACCGAAAATTTGAAGGATTTAGTCACATAGTCTTCCAAGTTAAATCGTAACATTTGTCTCCAAACAACATCAGTTGCTCCTAAAGTCTCGTACTAAAAAGTAATTAACCTAATAACATATCCTCCATGATAGGTTAATCATTTTCATAAATAACCCAAAATCAACATACTCTTAATACATAAAATCATTTAACTAAAAGGAATCAGTCAAACTAACCAAGGACTTCACGTAGTCCAGTGGTAGGCGATAAATACCAGTCACACTTTGGTTGTGGGTTCGATTCCCGCAGCTTTATCCGACGTGATGGGTAGTCATATGGTCTGTGTGTTGTCCTTTTTCCAAAACTATATAATTCTCAAATCATTCCCCAAAAAGTGTTAAAATCATCAAAAATAACCATAACATTATTTAACCACAATTTTATCTCATGCCTTTCACTTCCATCATAACATATAGTAACCCATAATTACCTCAAAAGTAAGGATCATATAAACTCTAATGGTTACCTTTATAATTATTACCTGAACTTATACATCGATTGGTCATCTCGTACATGATGCATTAAAGATCATACCAAGGTTCAAGTGGTTGATCATGACTCCTTGATAGTTGGTTTAGAACAACCACAAGTTTACTCATTGAATCCCACATTTTATCTAGTATCTGAATCATAGAACCACCACAGTTTCCTTTAAACCTGTTGTCTCTTTGGGGCCTGCTAGATCCATCCATTCACTAAAAACAGAAATGTCAGTGTGAGTATATCAACAAAACCATCATGTACTAATGAGGAAGGTAAACACTAAGATACACTTACTCATTCAATTTATCTAAAACTAGGACTCTTTCTAAAATCATAACCATTATGGTAATGCCACTTATGCTTAAAGAATACCCTAACCACTAAAGTTATCTAAACTGAACTTTGATACCAACTATAAGGCCCTAGCCTTAAAACTTACTTAATCTTGAGTTATTACAAGATTACACATTGAGGATCTTTTCAGGTTTAGTGTTTTAGAGAATTATATCATGAAACTTGCATTAAATTCCACATTTAAACAAAGTGGTTACATAAAAGACAGTATTCATTCTTCCCATCAATGGAAACATATTTAAAATAAAACATGGATTCATTATTGACACATCCTTGACACTATCATCACATTATGTACCTTTCCCCTGACCTGTGAAAAACATTTCAAACACTTGGGATGAGCATAAAAAGCTCAGTAAGGGTTATAAAAATATGGAAAGGAAACATGAGTTCTTATATACATAAGAATGAAATCATACTTTACCCATAAAACATAGGCACTTTAACATACCTCATCAAATCATGAATAAATCATAGAAATCATAAGACATAAAGGTAACTTGGTGCATTCATAACATTCTTACGTAGGGAGTAACCCTCTTGGTTACGTTTGGAATACCCATCACAGTATATTCCCTAAATCTCTTCATAGAAACCATAATGTTTCACTCCTTCATGTTACCCAATGCATTGGAGAGCTATGTCGGGCTCACCCACCCTAAGTTTATCACAGAACCACCCATCTTCATAATAATTCCCAAGAACCATAACATAATTGTATCACATAAAACATGCATAAAGGAAACATAACATTTACACATTTCAATCACAAGATATCAATACATCACATTGATATAATAAAAACAATATGAAAAAAATTTTAAATACCAAAATAAAGGAAAAGTAAAACATGGATTTTCTTTTTCTTTTAAAAAGAGGGTATGGCTTGGAGAGGAATCCGAAACTCAAATAATGGTCACGGCGGTGGAGAAGTCGTTGTCGCCGCATACGTACGACAAAAACATTCCCTTTTGTCGTTTATTAAAATGATTCATATAAAAAGATTCCTTTTGGATAAACATAAATGTCAAGGGGGTTTATACACCGTATAAAAGAAATTTGTGTATAAAACAAAATATGCCTCAATGAAAGGAGATTGAGACGAAGTCCCATACAAAGACGGTATCTTTGGATTAAGGATAAATCAGTTACATAACTATGTGTGACAAACGAATACATGAAATATAAGTTGGTATTAAGTGTAAAACAGTCAGAGGACATTCACACATAATCATAGAACGGCATATTCAAGGTGTACAAGTTTATCCCAAAGAATCGTAATTGGGTTAAGAAGTTCCCTTGCAAAAATTAGACATCCTAATGGCGTCACTTCAAAATTCAGAAAAAGATTCGATGAGAGATAAAAAGTGTATCTCATCAATTGGACATAAAATTTACATCAATAAGGATATATAAGAACATATCCCAAAATAATATTATGTTAATTAAAAGACATAACAAAATAAGTCTTTTAAAAAGAGGAGGGTGAAAGGTTCCCTTACCGACATGGGTATCTTTCGAAACATACTCCCTGTGAAAGAAGGACAATACAACATTGATGTAAATACTCATAAATGAAAGAATATTACACAATGAGTAAAATAATGGTCAGTACATACACCACTCAAAGGAAATTGTGGAAAATGTAGCATAAATCTCTTGGTAATAAAAGTGAGATGAAAAATCCCTTACGAAAACTCGGCAGCCTAACGACTCCACTTAAAACATCCAAAAATGGGTTGATGAGATCAAATAGGGTATCTCATCACATTAAAATAAAATATACAGAAATAGGAATATAAAAGAACATCCCCCATCATAACAATGAGTAGCTTAAAAGAAGTGACATAAAGGAGAGTACTTAAAGAGAAAGAGAGAGGTTAGATCTCTTATGAAAATTCGGCAGCCTAACAGCGCCACTCAAAACATCCAAAATGGATTGATGAGAGAGAATAGGGTCTCTCATCATATGATCATAAAAATTACAGTAAGATTAATATAAAAGAACATCCCAATAACAATAAATATGATCTTATAAGGAATGACATAAAAGAGTGTACTTAAAAAGAAAGAGAGGAGTAGGATCCCTTACCTCAAATCCAACTTGTCTTGTTCGTTTCTTTATATTCCTGAATAATAAACTTTGGTCAATTAATAATTGACTATGTACCTCCTTTAGTGATTATTATTCAGTTCATATCACATATTATAATGTTAAAATAATTTTTTAATAATGTTAGTTCATATCAGACGTTTTTGCCGATGTTTGGTACATGAGTCAAAAATGAACTTGTTTGAAAAAAGATTTCCCATGTAGTTATAAGTAAATAATTTCCAGAATAGTATTAAAATATCATATATATCCAGTAAATATTCATTTTATAATATTCCATATCATTTGGAGATAAAAAACGAAATGCACCGTTCATGGAGACGGTAGGCCGTACGTACGCATGAACGCTACTTTCATTTTTTTGTCATATTAATGGAATTAAAAAAAATGAGATATATATATATATATATATATGTTATAATTCCAGAATGATATCCATAATTTAGATGTAATATATTACATATATATCCATTATATATATGTACTTATAATATTACATAACATTTTGAGATAAGAAATGAAATGTACCGTTCATGGAGATGGTAAGTCGTACGTACGCATGAACGCTACTTCAATTTATATTTCATATTTAATGGAATTAAAACATAATGATACATAATAGTATTTTAATTCCAGTATGGTATAATATATAATATCATTAAATATATCCTTTATACGTACCACATATGGTATTAATGAATCAAATCACTTTGAGGGGGCGGTAGTCCGCACTTCATAAAATGAAGATATCATGTTACCCATAATGGAAACAATAAAGGTATGCCATAAATGAAAAATACCGAAGCATAAGTAAAACATAAACATATTATATATCATATATAAATATAGTGTCATCTTAATGGCCACCTTTGAAGGTTTTAGAAGAATGTTGAACAATCATCGTTTCAGGAGGTAGAAATTCTCCATCCACGGAAACAATACGTTCTTTAACCATTATATGTATGTGTGTATTATCGAATCCTTATTATAAAAATATCCTAGTATATTTAAGATACTGGATTTTTTACAAAACAAATGAATAAAAGGAGTTTAGGGGGTTGGAGAAGCAAAATAAAACAAAAGGACACAAGTAAAGACATTACCTTAAAATCGAGTAACTCCCATTGGTTTGAGCTCAAAGGCTTCCATGGGAAGACTTATGACCAAAGTGAGGCTTCAAGGAGTAAGAGAGGGAAGTGGAGAGACAAAATGGGTAGGGTTTGGCCGAGCCAAAGGCTTTGGGAGAGTGGGTAAGGAGGTAGAGGTGGGAGCCTTTTATAAGTGGAGAGGAGGGGCACTCTTGTAAAGTTACAAAATGTTACTTTATTTTCAAAAGAGATTCGGATTTTAAAGGTCCCAAATTGATTTATTTCGAATATAAGGTGATAAGGGTTAGAAATACACTCATCCAATAGGTTTTGGACATGTGTAGGTCTTAAATATTACATTATCATTCCATTTTATTTAAATCGTTAAATAATGAGGTCATTGCTCCATCATCATGATGTCATAAATAATTTAATTTATTTAATGTCTAAAAATTATAAAACAAATAATATGATGTAGGAAATCTTTTTATATTTCCAATGACTATTTATAGACAAAAATATGACTTTTATAACCATATGTAAAAATTGTTTTAGTAAAACATCTCATTTTTGTGTCATTTTTACTTTAACATTAAATAAAAAGATATTTACGTCATTTTCCAACCAAAGTGGCTCCATGGGGTCCCCAAGTTGACCCATGGATTGTCTTGGTCGGACATGCCACATAAAATGAGGTTAGGACATGTGTCTAGGTCATTTCATTTTATTAAAACATTATTCTTACCATAAACTACACTAATTACCTCTAATCGCGATTAAAAACTTAATAAGTTACTATTCACCAAAAATTGTTTTTATCCCATTGAACCACATTTTACTTCTTAATGACAACCATGTATGTCGGATTTTTGAAATTCAAAACACAAAGATGACAAAAAGTTTATTTAAACGGGAAAATCAGTTTTTATAAGTACCACTTAGTTGTTTCACTATTCATAAAAAATTGATGTTTTTCAGAAAAATACCAAAAATTCACCCTAAGCTATATTTGATATTCCAAATTCAAAAATGAAGTCTATTTTATAAAATTAAAAACATATAAGTCACATTAATTAATTTAATAATTAATTCCCACTGTCAGAGCAAATAGCATGTTTTTATGAAACAATAAGTATCAAAAGATTGACACTAGTTTAAGTCTGATTTCAAAGTGAAATTAACTCCAATGACCACTATTGGATTTAATGGTAAAATTATATTCTAATTTAACTTTAAAACAAATCCAAAAGATAATCTAATCATATAAATAAATTAGATTAAAAAGAGGTTTTGAATTAAAATACAACATTTTACACTATTCATTAAAAATATGAACTTTATCGGAAAGATACCAAAAATTTACAAAAAGTAAATTTTGATGTCCTGATTCTTAAGAAGAGTTTTATTTGGCACAATAGAATGTATAAGAGTGAAAAAAAACTATATTTAATGACGGTTCTCCATCAAAAGGCGATAAGTGAACCATTAGTGAAAACTAGGGCATATACGCCTAAAATTGAATTCTTTCCGTATTTTAAGCCTTTATCTTTTATTGGATAAATGTAAAAACATTTAAAAACATTTAAAAACATATATAATCATATTTTAGTTATTTCTATCCATTCCCGCCAATACAACGGCTACATGTTAACTACCATTTAAAATAATATTATTTTATTATTAAAGTGCAACGTAAGATTCCCAAGAAACTCGTTGTTGCATGTTGGGTACGCCATCGAGCATAGAGTCCCCTTTAAAGTCATATTAATATTTTATTCACAAATATGGATAAATATGAAAATGTCATATTCTTTATTTACCTGGGGTGTTACATATATCCTCAATGTTTATCTTAGGGTTATGCTCTGTAATCTATGTTTTTAAAATCTAGCATCCAAGGATGATGCAGAACTTCATTTGATACCAACAGTAATTATCCACCCAAAAGCCTGAATATTATATATTAAATTATTTAAATAGAAAATACAGAATATTCACCCCAAGGGATTGAAAATGTTTCATTTTTTAAAAAAATTATTACATACCTGGTACTAATAATACACTGGTAAATAAGAAATAATACATATATCATAAAAAATTCTAACAAATTGAATCATCCAAACTCATTTAGAGGATTCCTCGTCATAACCAAGGGAAACCCAACTAGAAAAAGGGTGAGATAATATTATCACTAATGGTATGTAAATAGGAAGAAGTAATGAATTAATTCGAATAAATAAATAACTAAAGGTATAAAATCTTGCACACTTGGGGTTAAAATAAATAAACAAAGAAAAAAACACATTCATAGATATTATCATATGAAAATTATTGGGTAGAATGATAACTGATAATGAAACATATTCTTAGTTAATGGACATCATTTCTTATGAACATGAAAACCTATACTATCATGATCAAACCTCTAGATAGTTTACACTATTATTATTTTCCAACTGATTTGTCTCACGAGAACTATTTGATGCATCGAGGGATAAAAAATGTCTGAGCCCCACTGGTGATTTTTTGTCCAAAGAATTACTCATATATAATAATCAATTTAGTTAATAGATAATATTCCATAACAAATATCTATTTTGATGAAATTATAAGGATTTATCACTTATTTCCCAGTTAATTAGTTAACTATCAATGTGAACACCATATGTAATAATGACATATGGTTTAGTATTTAATAATGACATTCACGCAATAACGTGGATATTTAAATTATTAAAATAAAATGATTATTTAAGGAGAATTTTTTCAATCACATTGAAAGTGATATTTAAAATATAATCATTTAAAACATTCTTGGGGAGACTAATCATTAATCATTCCAAAGTGTATCATACCACTTTGAAACATTTGAATCATAATATCCATGAAGGAATACAATAAATGAAACATATAATATCATTATAGTAAGGATATACATGATATTACATGTCAAATCTATGTATATACACTTTATAAAAAAGAAAGTGGTGTATAACAACAAACCAGCCTCAATGAAAAATAAATAGAGATGAAATCCATTATCATGAGTCCAACTTGTCACACACGTATTGTTATTCACGAATAAAAAACCTATTATAGTTATTTACATACCTCCAAATGTTTTTCATGTTTATGATAAATTTTATTTTCCTCAGTACATTTTTCTACAACTAATTAAAAAAATAAAATTTGGAGGTTTTGACCATATCTTTTGTAAGTGTCAAAATGACTTTGGTAGGTCAACTATGGTCAAAGGGGTGAATATATTGACATATATATAATAAAAATCAAGAAATAATTATCATAATTATAAATCATTTATTTTATTAAAACCATTCATAAAATTTGGTGATTCATAATCAATCAACATCACAATCAGGGAGTTGTTAGGACGTACCTATGCATGATTAACATTCCCATTTTTTCATGATCATTAAATAAAGAATGTATGCTACATTATATCTTTATAAAATGGTGATTATATCATATATTAAATGTTAATTAATAATACAAAATTATATATATAATTCTTGTTTTTTTAAAAGGAAGCGCATCATGTAGATGACATGGTAGTCCAACATACGAGAACGATAAAATTAAATTTTCGTGTGGGTAAAGGTTAATAAAGAAAATAATATATTATAGTTTCGGATATGTAATTATTCTATTAATATCATATATATTACATTTATTTCACATATTTTTTGTTAAAATAATCATGTATATATTCCAAGTATCATGTGAACAAATCACATTGCTTTGAGGAGGCAATAATCTAGACTTCCACAAACGATTTAATAGTATTACAAAAAATGGATATCACGAGGTTATGTTATATATATAAATTACAAAATCAAAATCACATTATAAATATCATGAATAACGTATATAAATAGTGTTTTTATCATAATTCTATTCTATGAAAGGTGGAAAAGGAACAATTATCATCTTTGTTACGTGAGGCAGTAGACTTTTGTACACACAAACCATAAGTTAATTACCCATTAAATTTTAGTATTTTTAAGTGTAAGAATAAAACATAACAAAAAAGTCATGGTATATTTACTATTATTTTTGGTTATGTAATAATGGAATAAGGATAATTTAAGGAGTGTATAATGAAACAAAATGAATGAACTTGAGGGAAAATGTTATATATCATTCGGTTAACTCCTTTTTCTTTACACCAAATGGATTTCATAGATGAATTTATTCCAAAAGTGAGATATGTAGGTTTATGAGAGGAATGTGTAAGAGTTATATAGGTAGTTATTGTTTGAGGAAATTTATTGAGGGATGGGGGATGTGAGAGGGTGTGCGACTTTTTATTGTGGAAGAGAAGGGGTATTATTTTAAATATTTGCAAATGGAATTCCACAAATGTTTTTTCCTTTTAAAAGTGGATCCAATAAAGGTAATTTTTTTATAAAACTGAGTATTATGTCTAAATATTTCCATTAAATGTATTATTAAAAATATTCTAGGTCATTAATTGATCTTATGTTTAAGGATTCTTCCCTTGTTTAGCTAATTTTTCAACAATTGTTGTAATTAATTTTTATTACATTCTCATATATTTTCAGCAAAAAAATAATTTGACCTTATTTTTAATTATATATTCAGATTTTTCTAAATATAGAGTCCATTTATTCAAAATAAAAAAATTACATAAATGAGTTTAAATGACATCATGTAGATAGTACAACAATGCAGCTTTTTATTATAGAAATGTTGAAAAACCTACACTATTTTAATATACATTTAAAAAGTGAAATATATTATAATGGAAGAAATTTTATTATTTGATATAGAATTTATATAATATTAATTTAAAAATAATTTAAAAGAAATTTGATCATTATAAATTAATTTTAGGATAAAGAAGTTTTGTAATAAAATTAAATATTTTTCACAATTCATCAAAAATGAAACTTCATTGAATGTTATTAGAAATTAATACCCAAGAAAATTTTTGTCATCCTATTTAAAAAATATTATTATTTTATATTAAATATTCATAATTGAACATACTTTTAATTAAAAAATATTTTCCATTAAAATGAAGCAAAACCGCCATAATAAAAATATTGTATTTTACGCATAAAATTTGGTTTGTTCTTATCATATGCCAACAAATCTCATTTTATGAATTTAAAAAATATTGGATTTAATTTATAAAATAGATATATTTTTTAAAAACATTCACTAATAGTAAATAATTAAATTTATGAAGATAAATCATCATTTCATAAGAAATTTCTTTTATAAAATCATTCACTTTATATTAACATGATTGTTATATTAGTTTATAATTAATAGGAAACCAATTAACAAAAGAATAAATATTTATAATTTGTTTAATAATATTAATAATAGTAATGTTAAAAAATATTTATATCATATTATATTAAATAATTCATATTTTCTTAATATTATGTAGTTTAGTAAAAAATTTAAATTGTGTGTTACGCAAGTCGTTGAGGAAAGTCCGTCTTGTGTGTAACACAAGTTCACCCTTGTTTTTAGTGTAAAAAAAGTTAAAATTTATGATTCATGCAACATTATCATAGCATAATGTTTTTTATAAAAAATATATTAACAAAAAATAAATGTATTCTAAAAAGAAAAAACTATAATTTTTTAGGGCGTAACATTAAATAACTTTGTAATATAAATTTTATAATGATGGTATAAAATGTTAATTTTGAATACCACATTTTTAATTAATATATATAAAAAAATTAATTAATATAATCATTAAATTATCACGGGACCCATTTATTTTGAAGTATTGGATATGTCTGATCTAATAAAACACAATGTATGTGTTAATATAATAACAATTAATGTGAATTGATGACTCAAACAATATAATGAAAATTTTTAGATAATTCCTTAATATAAGATGACAATGGATACATTGATGATCTCTTTTGATTCCATATTATATATTTTACATAAGGGAATTGTGTTGGGATTCTTGATTTTATATGATACTCAATGGTTTGGAATGTTGTGATGAGTTATCTGATTCCTTATACATAATTACCCTTTTGAAATTACAATATTAGAACATTGATCTCTATGATTCATGATTATTGGAAATGGTGGGATAATCACTTAGATTAAATAAGAATTCCTTGAAGTGTTTCTAGATATAGTGTTTTGATTTACGAGAGTGGAATGTCCTAATGAGTGCTTACATTACCCTTGAATGTTATAATAAGCATTCAAATTCCATGTGAAAAATCGTGATACTGGTAATTACATGTTAAATCCTAGATTCCATATGATTATTTAAGGTTTTAAAGGGACACATTTCTTCCTTAGAGACAAATTGTCATTGGAGAAGGAATGTAGTTTCAATTGGAGTCATGAACATATAGATCAAGAACAAAATTATTGTCCTTGGATTTCATTTTGAAACTGAGGAATATGTGGTTTTTATTGATTGTGTATATATTGTTATGAAACTATTAAATTTTTTCCTTTCTCCCTCTAAAATTAACATTTATTTTTTATAGTTTATTTTACGAACTCTCATCATGGTGGCCCACTGAGTTTTTTCTCACACACATCTCAGGATTCCATGGCACTTGCCTGAATGTCCCAAAGGACTTAATTTTTATTGATTTTTTGTAACCCCCATTTCATAGGATGAGGGTGAACCCTTACAAGGCCCATAGGCTCTAGGATTACATGGCCCATAGGCTTAGGAGATTTCATGACCCGAAGGTCTTAGGGAATTCAACCAGACTATCTACAAGGAACTGCCCCTCCCCAGCATCTGCATCTTGATAGTAGCTCTCCACCATTGCATGACTGTAGGTCTAGGCTTCCCGTGCAATCACAGGATGGTACTGATGGCATATCCATACCCTCTCATTCTGATAATCTATTGGGCTCTGCTCTGGTGAGTGCACCTGCTCTGAATCCTCTTATGGGGCTTCTCCTTTTATGTAGTGTGTATGGGGCCTGCGTTCATGTGACCCGAAGGAATTGGTGTGGCCCTAAGGCCTTAAGGTGGCCCGAAGGCCGTGAGCATCAACTGGAACGAAGGCCTAGGGTGGCACGAAAGCGTTGAAGGACCTGAGGACCAAATTGGTGGCCCGAAGGCCCATATGGATGAATATTACCAGCTACTACAGTACAAAACAATGCCTACTAAAATTCCTACTACAGTACTGCTACAGTACTGCTATAGTAACCCAGAAATATGCCTCCCCCTGGATTTTATCTTGGGTCTCTTGGATGCACCTAGGTAGTCCTCACCATCTTGGTTGAGGCTCTTGTGCGACTCCATGGCACTTGTGATCCCAAGAAAATATCTCAATTTGGGTACATGAGACAGGTATAGGGAATGTCCATTTATAGATGATAGTTAGATTATCATGATAGATAGGGTGTTTATTATAGATCCATTTTGGATGTTACACCGTGATCTAGTCTGTTTGAGTTTAATTTTATTTTAGTCTCTTGTTGTTCCTTTGCATGTTCCGCTGATGGGGGTCCATGAAAAGTGTAGAATATCCATTATTGTAGAGTTTTTTTTCTATAGTAATTTATAATCACATTACGTACATTGTCTATTATTTTTATGTATACATTTTTATATGTTTTTTACATATTCTATTATAGATACTCTTACATGAATGTATATTCAACACACATTAACTTCACCAGACTTGTCAATCAGTTAAAAGCCTCGGGAATATGGGGTGGTGTGACTGAGGCCCTATAACATAGTAGTCTGGTGCACGATATATGTAGATTTTTATATACCCCAATACAATATTTATATAATCGAATGATATTAAATTTATATAATGTCCAAAGGGGGTAATTTTCTGAGATATTTTCATTGTTATTTTTATGATAATAATTCATTTGACTTCTATTGATGATGGATTTTAATGAAATATAATGTTAATATATTTATTTAAATAAATAACCATTCATAAATTTATTTTTTAGCTAATGAATGATATTAAATATATATCTTACAATGATAAGTTTTTCCCAAAAAACCATTTATATTTGTTCAACATATATATTTTAAAAATATTTATTTTATCAATTTAATAAATTCAATGCAATTAAATGATTTGAATGTTTTTAAACAAAATATTACAATTATTTAATATTTTCAATTTAATTTTTAGGCATATAAATATGTTTCAGATATATAAATTAGGCACCATAGTAAGAGATTAATTAATTTAAAATGGTTAAATAATGGTATATGATGTTAAAAATCAAAAAAATAAATAATTGTTTATGTGATATATATTTATACCTCACATTCTATTATATTAAAAAAATTGATGTTTAGATCCACATTCCTTGAATTTGGAATTCTTCTTATATTAAAATATAAGTATTTTTAAAAATATTATCCTTTATCACTTATAATATTACCCCCAAACCATCCCCTCTATGATACTTTTGATGTTTGAATTAGTCCCTGTAATCATCTATATTTCCCTCCATTATAATCTTATCTTGTTTTTTTAGATCTATAATAAAAAACATTTCCCAAATCCATCAAAACTAATAATGAATCTAAGTGAAAATAAATATTATCTTTGTAAGTAACAAACATTTATCGTTATTAGAAATTGATCTTATCTCGTTCCCCCTATTTAATTTTTTATATATATTTAATTGATATCCATTCCAATCATTTTTATATTTAGAAATTGATAATACTAAGAAATGAAAAAAAATTCTTAATCAATCATTATCACATCTTCTAATTCTGTTTGGTTTTTTTATGAAAATAAATTATGTTATAACATTAATATCATGAATAAAAAATATAAATAAAGATAATATTATTTGGTAAGTATTATGTTATGTTGATTTAATAAATTGGGAATGCAAATATTCCAATATATATTATATAAATAATTAAACTCTTTTATTAATTTCATAATCACTAAAAATGGATTATTTATATTCCCTTATGAACCATTAAAATATCATGTGTATTGTTGATGATACTCCATAAATGTATAAGAAAAACATGTTTCATTTCGTTAGAGTTGTTGA
The DNA here is from genome assembly GCA_963277665.1 of Viscum album. Classification (NCBI taxonomy): domain Eukaryota; kingdom Viridiplantae; phylum Streptophyta; class Magnoliopsida; order Santalales; family Viscaceae; genus Viscum; species Viscum album. The sequence continues at coordinate 45,131,218 of OY728143.1, read as the reverse complement.
GGTTTTAACACAGGATCAAGGAGAATGGACATGAACCACAAAACCTTTTATACATGTAAAATGGAAAACATAGCATCCCAAATTTCAATTTCAAATATAAATAATTTATATCTAGGTAATATATATATATAAATATATATATATATATATAAATGTATAGAATTTATTAATATAATAATTATTTAGGTTACCGTGAATGTGAATAATAAAACAATAATTTTAATATAGTGAGTTATAATTCATACATCCAAGACGTAATCCAATATAATAATTCTTTTCTTATACCACTTCCAAGTTTAGATTATTAACTCTTTAATTATAATTTGGAGAAAATTTTTCTAATTACTCTCCGAATCCCATTATATTTTTTATTCTATTTATTTATATGTTTCACATGTCTCTTTACCATTTAATAACCCGATGTCTCTCAATAAAACCACTTGTTTTCCTTCAAGTAGACACACCCATATCCATTCTCTTCAGTTCCAAATATTTATCCTCCATTCCTATATTCCATATATTATGTCATGAATATTTTTATCTACTCATTATTTATTTATTATATCCATTTTATCATTTATTTTAAATTCAGTACAAATTTATCATTGAAATCATTATTAATTTTTTATATACGTTTCATCATATTTTATATCTCTCCATTTATAAAATATTGAAATAATATTCCAATTTCCTGATATCCACCTTAACCATTTTTATGAGTCTACTTCATTTTACATTTGGTATCATCCCATTAATGATTTCATGATTTCTGAATGTAATTTCTATTCTCATTATTTTGAATATTTTCAATAGAACTAAAAAATGATATTTTAATATTTTTTCAATGAAATTTCTAAATGTTCTTATAATGTGGGTTTTCAAAATTTTGAACATCCTTTTGTTTATTTATTCTTCAAATCCCTTTTTAAATTTTCTGAAAGCCACTTTATGGTAGTGGTAACCGTACATCATGATTAAAAATTTCAAATTTTCAGATTCAAAATTCAAAATTTAAACCAAACAAGATCCAGTAATTCAAAATAAAGTAATCCTCAAATCCAACCAAATAGTCACCTCAGAGGCTACAAGATCCACTGCATGGACCGAGGAGATGCCTGTCAAGTCGCACCGAAAAAGTCACCACCATCATCGCATCACCTAATGCATTGTTGGCGAGAGGAACCACTGGCCTGTATCAGTACCACGAGAACAAAAAACACAAGAAAAACCGAAGCTAGTAACCAAAGAATCTTTTTTCAACTTCTCCATTCATACTGCAGAATATTAACCAAACCATTAAAACATCATTCACACTCCACAATTTCCGGAATCACAAAATCAAAAGGAAATCACAGCCTTCATTGACACCACGCCACTGCTGCAGGCCGAAATTGACCAATTAAAAAATATAAATCCAAATCCAAACCACAAACCAACATCATATCTAAGACACAAAATAAGACACCAAAAAACACAAACTATGGAAAGAAGAAAACCCACCGCATACCTGCCGCCGCCTTCAATAACACACACTACAAATAGATCCATTCAATCTCATCTAGAAAGAGTGGAATCGTGGTGGCATCCTCACCGCAGCAACTGAGTACTCCAACTTCGGACCATCACCACGCTGACTGAGAGCCCTGTCACGAAGGGCGTGAGGAAGGCTAGCATACGGTGAAATTGCTGAGGATTTCGAGATGACATCTCCACAGTGAACGATTCATGCCACGAAACCAACCGTCCTATGCGTCGCTGGAAATTCAGGCCACAGTGGGGAAGAGGAAGACGACGACGGGGGAGATAAATCCTAGCGGAGCCCCTTATGGGTGCATGCCTCCCCTCTCACCCATATTTTATTTTTTTATTATTATCTAGGAATATTATCTAAAAATATAATCCACCTACATTCTTTCGATGGGTAATGATCATGATTTATGGAAATTTTCATCAAACATGTTTCTTTCCCATCAGTTAATTTATCTGTGTAGAGATTATGAATTTTTCCATGTTATGAGAGAAATCAGATGTTTGGAATTAATTATTTGATTATTGGACATCGAATTATATAATCATCATATTCATTGGGTAATGTTTATATCTCATAGTGTGAAATTGATTTGGGGGGGGGGATAGAAAACCCTAATGGATATTATCCATTAAGTGATGGGTGGGTCTGATATAACACCCCTATGTATTAGGGGTAGCAATAAATTTCATAATTTCATAAGTTAGGGACCAAGGAGTAAAACATACCCATTAAGTGACTCTTTCTACTATGTGAAAAATATCTTTCTAGTGAGAAATTACATAAAGGATGGTTTTATATGGAAATTGAAATACCACAATCTTATGTCTATGATATATTCTCATGGAATAATTTGTAATGATCCCACAACCCTATAACTCATGTTTTTTGTTAATCCAAATGAAATATTCAATTAAAAATGAAATTTGAAAATGTTTTTAATAGTACTATTCCATTATGTAATTTATTTCTAGGTTGATTTTATTCTCATAATCTCATGCTCACATTATGCTCACTTATGATATTAAAATGGTATATGTTATGTTTAACCTTACTGAAAATCTATGCACACAACTTTTTTATTATTCAATTCCCCATATTTTAAGGAATGTTATTATTTATAATGTTTCTAAAATGTTATCACTTGTGATGACTAAAATAGAAAATGTTGAATATATAATATATAAAAATAATTCATGCAGATAATATTCAAAGAAACCAATCCTTTGGATGAATGTATTTTTTTAAATTCTTAAGGAAAAAATGATTAGGTTATAGAGATGATGAAAAATATATATGTATTATAATAGGATCATCTATATTGGTAAAAATGAAATGGTGAAATTTTTGTATTTCTAACACTCGTTCAGGGAGTATGGGTCTAAGGAATGACTGGTGGTATCAGAGTAGAGTAACATTATTTTTTGGGATTTTGGAATGATGAATAAAGATGAAAAATATACAAAACCAATGATCGAAGAAAATTAATATATTAGAAACCAAAAATTTTAAAAGTTGAAATGATGGTGTCAAGATTTACGAAATATTAGGAATTTTTTCCTGATTAAATGTTTTATTACTCAAATTATTTTTGAAACTCATACTAATATTTTTTTTAATTTATATAATAGCTGGAAAGATCTTGAATCATGTTATAATGGGTCTGATATAAAAGGAAATGATCATCCTAATGATATAAAACATTATATAAAAAACTAGTTAAAAATAAAAAGTATAGGCATACATAGTTATCTCTCGTAATAATTAACTAGTTGATTTATAAATGTAACAACCCGCAATTTTATAGTGTAATATAAATTAATATATATTATTTTTAATATCTTATTTTAAAAGAAATATTGAACCAAAATATACGATGACAATTTTTTTGAGATAAAATATTGAAATGAATGATAAACATTAATATATTATGATAATGAAATAAAAAAAGTCTATATTTAAATATAATATTATAAAATATATATATATTTCAATTTAATTATTATTTTTTATATTTGAGAAATTAATAGATATATTTTAATATGTATTTATTATTTATGTTAAATTTTAATAATATATAATTTTTTTCATAAAAATATTTTGGGAAGAATATTTAATAAAAATTATTATTTTTAATAAATAACTATATCTAATGTCTAGTTATCAATTTATTAATATTGACTAAGGAAAAAATTTAGTAAAATGTATTAAAAATATTTATAATTAACATAAAATAACCTATATCAAATAATTAATACTCATAATGTATGAATAATACTTTTTAAAAGATTAAAACTGGATTTTAAAAAAAATTAACAACTTTGAATTTTTATTTTATGAAAATAAATATATTATGGTTATATTATGATAAATAATTTTTATATGAATAATTAATTAAAAGTAATTTATATAGTAATATATAGTTAAGGATAATAATAATAGTTAATATTTTAGAAATTCATTTGCCTATATAAACATTTTTCACTATATTTTATGATTCAATTTTAAAAGATAAATTTAAAAATATTAGAATTTTAAATTTTAAAAAATAAATTAATTTTATTAAAATTGAAAATATTTGATTATACTTAAATTTTTGTTTTTCTATAACACACATTTTTAGTTGAATAATATAAAATAATGTGTTTTCAAATAACATAACATTTTATTGAATCATTATGGTATAAGATTATCTCAAAAAAATTAATTCCTATTCATAAACAAACAAATTTATTCAATAAATAAAACTGAATATATAAAAATGATAATTCCAAATTAAAAACCACTGATTGATATTTTGTAACTCGAGTTATATTTTTTCAAAAACATTTAATACTTGTTATAAATTAATTTTTTTAAAATAAATTTTTAACACAATGAAAATTTTAATCGTATAAAATGTTTTTTATATTTCAAATAAAGATTTCATATTACCTAACAGTGAAAAAATAATTATTCTTATTCATAAATATTTGTTGCTAATGTTTAAAAGATGAATTTTTGTGGTAAAAACATTATTTTAGGAAAATATATTAATGAAAATGGCCAAAAATATCATAATCCATATATATTATTCATGTGGGTAATAGGTTATCTGACTAACAATTATCAAACATACATGATTATTGACATTTTATGCCACGTTGTTTGTATTATAGTTTGGTAAAACTCTTAGTTGGATGTTAATTACCATTTCAATAATAATAGGAGATAAAAAATGTAAAAGAGACTAAGAATAATCTGTTTTAATGATTGAATATAATTATAACCTTTTTTTAATAAAAGATAAAAAATAATCAAAACCTAAGTACAGTAAAAGCCTATAATTATTTCCTATGTGAAGACGTATTTGAAAATACAACATCCCCTTTTAGTGTTAATAACATCTATGTGAATTTATGCAAAAATCATTTCCAATTTATTATTCCTAGCCAATAATATTTTTCATGGAGTATCATTGTCTAATTAACATACAATGACTGTGAATAGTTTGAAAAAAGTGAAAATAAATATAAAAATTTATTTTAAATTCAAATTTTAATTTTCATCATAAATTGGAAAATTTTCCAAGAATTTGAAGATAAAGAGAAAACTATGACAAGATTATCAAAATCAAATCATATATATTGAATTAAAAATGATCAAAAGTACTAGTTTTGGTGAGTATATTTTAATGTTGAAGGTTTATACATACATTTCATGAAATATGTATCTTTTTTTATTGTGATGTTGATGGAAATAGCGTGTTGGATCAATTTTCATAGTTCCAGACTATTGGATAATATTTTTCTAGATACTAATTACACTATTGTAGTTACACATGGAAGGGACACATTTAAATGTAATCTCATGACACAAGCTAGTATATTGGATCTATATTATTTGATAACAATAACTAATAGAAACTATATATTCTACTTCAGATTTTGGATGAGTGATTGAGATTACCGTCTTAATACACAATGAAACAAGTGATATTCAATGTATATGGAATGTCTCTTGTGTTTTTTCCTATAATTTTTAATTGTTAAAAATAATAATTGGTAAAATAGTAAGATGAAAACTTATTTCTTTAGGATAAAATAATCCATGGATTCCAGTTACCATAAAATAATAAATTTATATAAATGTGTTTTAATTAACATTTTGTTGCATGGTTTTGTAAATTTGCACAATGGTATTTACTAAATATGATTTCTAGGATTTTTAAATCAAGGAAAATTAGACTTACAACCTTCCTTTATAAATATTATTTCGAAAAATGTACATTCTGTAAAGACTTGGAATTTTCAAGGATAATCTTTTTCTTAAATTGTTTGGAATTTTACGAGTCCGCAGTTTCTGACAGCACCAGATTCCGAGGCCTAGTGTGCCCGGAATCAATTTCTGATGTTTTGTTCAGGTACATTCAGTAAACGTACATGTCGGTTTTTATATATTTTGAACTGGTGCTTGGAATAGAAATATGAGGGCACCGATGAACTTGTAGCGCCGGTAATCGCATAAGGGGACCTTTATCGCAGTTGCGTTTTATGCAGGTTAAAAGTTATAATTTGGGGATTCATGGAAAATTATATAAAATTGTTGTATTGTAGAGTTTTATTTAAGAGGTGGTTATTTTTCCTCCAAAGGGGTCTTGTGGTGGGGCCCACACCCCACATAACCTCCCATGAGAGGATTTAGTGTGGTGGGGCCCACACAAACCCAAACCGTATAAGGTCCCCTTAAATCCCTTTAACTCCTCTTATGTTTTGACACCTCCCATCATTAATGGTGGAGACTCTCCACCTCCCTCCTCTCATGAATGTGCCAACTCTTGAGATTAATTAATACCCCTTAATTAATCTAGTTTTTAATTAATTTGAAATGAATGGAATGGTTATAATTTTGGAAAAGCCTATTATTTTATTTTCTTGGAAAATATTCTAAGGGCTTTGGGGAGAAACTCTTGGTGGAACTTTATTCATCCTATCTAGTGAAGAAAACGAGGAACATAAACACCCTCCTCCATGTTTTCAACTGGGCGAGAAAGGAGGCGAGGCCACAAAGAATGCTACCTACCTTCTTCTTCCTCCGACGTTGATGGAACGACACCGTCATCCATGGCGCCTGACCTCCACGACACTCATCTTATGTGGCTTGTCGATAAATGAACCTTATATCGAGGTAGGGGGTTGTATAATTTTAGGTAAATTAATTTATAACTCGTTCTTTATGTATGCAATGGTTTGTCTTCGCCCGTTATGTTTCCCCCTAATGCGGTGGGTGCGGGCCAAACGAACACGACCCGAAATCCCTCCGTTGGATCATGATTTATGTGGTGGAAAATGGAGGCGATGGTGACTGGAGGCAACGATGACTGGATGCAGCAGCGTCCAGAGGCGACGTTGACCAGAAACGGTGACCGCGCACCGGCCTTGAGAAGGAGACGCGGCCCGCTACCGCGGGCTTCTCGTCGGACGAACCGTCTGGCAGGCGGCTGGTCGGGCTGGGAAGACCCTGAGGCACCCTCTTGGCACCACGCTGCGCCCTGATCTGAGCTACGGCCCACCGCGAGTCGGGCTGCACCCCGCCAGGCCGGATCGCACCCCACTGGGCAGGGCCACGCCCTGTCGTGCCGGGCCGCGCCAACCGTGTCGGGTCGCGCCCCACCGGGACGGGCCGCGCCCCACCGGGCAGGGCCATGCCCCGCGGGGCTGGACCGCGCCCCACTAGGCCGGGCCGCGCCACCTCAGGCCGGGACTCCCCTTAGCCGGTTCAGACCCACCAAGCCAGGAGGAGCCGGCCCGCTAGCCCACCGAGGTTGACGGGTCGGGCCCGTTATGCATAAATGTGAATAACTTCTTTACTGTGCATCCGATCGGCGCACCGTCTGTTGCACTGGGACCCTTAAGACAAGGCGGTCCATTGCGATACTATTAGTGAGTTTTGGACAAATTTGGAAAAAGGCCAGGTTTGGAATGAGAGTAATTCCAACCTGGACCCTGGAACGGAAAAGCCAATAACTCTCAGACCGAGCATCTGATTGACGCGCCGTCTATCACGTTGGGTTTCTTATGATGAGACGGAACTTCAGGATACATCCACTTATAACTTCATGACATTTGATGTATCAAACCACTTTGCTCAAGGAGCAGACACTCGTGGATTCGAGCGTGCTGTGTGTGGGAACCGTAGAGCTGGATGCGACTGCAACGACTACTGTACTAGGATCCTCCGTGGGTTCGACGACGACGTATACCGTACTGGAATCCTCCATGGGTTCAAAGGCGATGACTTCCATACTAGGATCCTCGGTGGGTTCGATGATGATGACTACCATAATAGGATCTTCCATGGGTTCGATGGTGAAGTCTACCATACTGGAATCCTCTATGGGTTCGATGACGTTGACTTATGTACTAGGATCCTCCGTGTGTTCGACAGCGATGACTTTTGTACTTGTATCCAGAGTGGGTCTAGAAGAGTAGCTGGTCTTGTATCCTGAGTGGGTCCGACAGCTTAGTTGGTCTAGTATCATATGTGGGTCTGACAACTTAGCTGAATCAGTGACTACATCTGATCATCTCTATCGTTATATGAATTATGTCAACCTATGTGAGCAGAGTCTTGAATTTCAATCATTATCATCGATGTGATTGAATTCTTTCCTCTGTGGACTGGGTTGTGCTTGGGATCAATAGTTGGAGCTGAATTGTGAGTGATAACATAAGTATATGTTTGGGAATATACCTATGTAGGGTTGGATAATACATAGTGGTTGTATCTTTCTTCTATGGTTTATCCTTTGTGGATTCTAGGAGACTTTCAGGGGTCTCGGTGTCCCTTCTAAGTATCGTTTACTCACCCCTACACGAGATATGCCAGCACTACGCTGTGTTTGTTGCAGACGATGGACAACACTGATCAAGGTAGAGACTTGTAGAGCTGGACAGTACCTGGAGGTGGACCGCTTGGCGAGACGAACACAAAGTAGATGGTTGGACCAAAGGTGTTGTGGAGGCCATCTGTACCCACACTTCAGGTGGGATTCCCGGAGGACGACTCATTTGTTGCTGATTACTTTTCTACATTTGTACTAGCTTTACATTTGTACTGTACTTACTATTGAGCTTGTATTTCCTGCCCCTTCTCATTTTGGCACTAATGTTTTATATATATTTTTTACTTAGTGCTTACTTCAGTTGCATACTCTATTGTGTTTGTTTACATTCATAATCGAAATGCCTTCCCAGCTTAGGGATTTTTTCATTTGGTGCTATTCGCTATCCCTTGGCCTATGGAAGGTGGGCTTGGGGTAGTCACGACACAAGCCCCAAGGATGGGTCGTGAGAGATTGATTATTTGAAGTTATATTAAATGTTTTACTCATGGGATTTCTAATATCGTTATTATGATCCATGGCCAACATCATTTTTTCTCTAGGTTATATAAATTTTTTTAAAAATAACCATAGTAATTTTGGGAAATCTGAAATTCAAGGATGAATTTTAGATAACCCTTAAAACCCTTTTTTGAAATTTTTATTTATTAAATATAAAAATTAACTAAAATTGTTATTGTTACTTGGTCTATAAATTTACTTATCAATATATATTTTTATCATTAAAAAATCAATGTAATTTTTTTTTGAGAAAAGTGTGGAATCGTATTCTTCAATTCTGAAATAATTTGACAAAATAAATTTTCTAACCACACTTACACAACTAAATAGACTTATTTTGGACTCATAGGATATTTTATTAACATGAAAACATGATTTTTAAATTTTTTTTTCCAAAACCATCTCATTGATTCCCAAAAAAAATTAAAAATTAATGTTATTTAGAAATGTACTTTTATAATCCATTTGAAAAAGATTATAATTAAAATGATCAATGAATTACAAAATATATTATAAGATTATAAAGATGAGAAATGGATGAAAAGGATTTACATTAGTTAATATTTTCATTTTAAATATATCTTTTAGTAACATGTCCTGCCTTTTTTGAATGATAATTCTATAATGATAATGATAATTCCATTATCATAATGATAATTTAAAAATCCCTCATTGCCCCAATAATTGGATTATTCTAATGTTGTTACATGATATGAAAAATGTTGATCCATATAAATTATTTTAACTCAGATTTTATATAAAGTTTAATATTACCAAAAATAAATGTTTTGTGAAACTAATGTAGATTAAGGAGTGAGATAAAATCTTGATGGTTAACCCAATATATGATTGACCATATAGTATGAGTTATAGACTATCATTAAATGATAAATGTTTTATGGGGATGGTCCTTGTATTTTAACCACGACTATGGTAAATTGATATCAGGGTTCTAGAAAATATTAATTTATAATTGAAGATATATGTTTAATTAATGTTATACTAGAATGGTCGACATCTTCATCACTTTGATTAGGCTATTTATATAGAATATTAAACAATTTGATGTGAAATTAATATTAAAAGGTATTGGTTCTCATATTGAAGAATCATAAAAAAACTTATTTTCTATTTAGTTCCCATGAAATATAAATATATCATATTTAAATTAAATAATCACTAGTTATCCTCGAAATAATGTTAAACTATAGTTACAAGCAAATTTTTTTAAGCAACCTTTTTTATTTTTTCCAATCCTAAAATAATAATGGGATGTTTTTAATATTTTTCTAATGAGAAAATGGTGATGTATATATAATTTAGTACTGTGTTACTCATCCCAAAAGAGTTGAATGTGATGAAAATCACTGAATAGTGTCCTAAACAAATCTTGTATCTTTATATTAATCCATTCTATAACCCCATTTTGTTGAGGTGTTTTTATTATTATAGGAGTGGTGATAACCATATGAAGAATAAACCACTATAAGGAATTTTTCACCGTTTTCTCCACTATGGTAAAATCTACAGGAAAATATTTTGAATTGTGTTTCAATTTTTCATTCCATGAAATATTTATAAATAAATTATAAGTTACATTTTCATTATCAAAGAAGAAAAACCATATAAATCAATTTCAGTCATCATTTATAATAATGGTTTAATATTTACATTTGAAACAAGAATCATGAGTTTCTCCAAAAATTTCTAGGTAAACTAGTTATGAATCATCAATGAAAAGAAACACACTTTTTATAATAAAAAATTGTATATCTTTACAAGTTGGCAAGGTTCAAAAAATATGTTATCTTAGATAGATAATTTCCATAAATCTTATACTAGATAGTTACGATTGTGAATGGAAAGACATTGAATATTATAGATAGCTTATAAGAAATGTGAATTCCATGATTCATTATATTATGACCACAAACACTATTAATTTTTTAACATTCAAGATATTTTGAATCAATAATGAAAATATTTTAAAAATTGTATGTCGAAAATAAAATCTATCCATTAGAGTTAATAGCATTACCAAAATAACTTTTAAAACTATTTTCTAATAAGATATCACATTATTGAATAATAATTCCATAATTATGTTTCATTAAATTAGAATGTAAATCAAATTTATCTATAATATAGTTTTATAAATAAATCATACCAATATCAGAAATTTTAAATTTTGATTCATCTTTAAATGTGATATGTCATCCACCAAATTCTACCAAATGATTTAATTTGGATATAACCCCACAAATATGAATAGTGAGCCTGTTATGAATATTCTAGTTTCATAGTGTTTTCTCTTGTGAATAATTTCAAAGAAAATATAATGATCCTAGTTCTTTTGATACCCAAATCATTGGCATGCATATGTTATAAAATAAATATTCTACAATCCATGCGTATTTAGAAAAAGTTTCTCTATTAGAAATATTATAAGAGATATGAAATATCTTTTTTAAAAAAATTATAAAATATTAATTATTTCTTCATAAAAATTATCCCAAATTCCATACAATAATTTCAAAGATTACTTTGGAATCATAAATACATTTCTTTTAATATTTTTGGGAAAACAATATTTTTTAGAAAAAATGATATCATAGTTATATATAGAAACTCTTTGAGATTCCATTTTTTTCAAATATTTTTCAACATAGTTAAAAAGGGAATGTTTTTTATTGATCATTAATATGAAATTTCCAATTTTTTACATTTATATATTCTTTATAATTTTTTTCTTTTTAATAATAGATATTTTAATAAACTACATTTTAAAGCTATTTATGATATTTAAATTTTAAAATCAATTAAAAAAACTATTTTTTATTTATTGTCTATTATAAATATGATATTCATAAACTATGTAATTTAGAAAATAAGTAGATCATCCTGAACTATAACAATTATAATTTAAATTTTTTCATACCTTGATATTGGTAGTGAGTTACATTAGACATTAGTCAAAAGATTCCAATATAGATATCAAATTCTCACTGTCACTAATTTTTTAAACCATTATATAACTTATAAATTGATTCTTATTTTGGTTTCTTTGAAAATATAGATTTATGTGACCCTTTTGTTTCAACTAGATCAAGTAACTTCCATTTATTAATTTTATTTTTTAATCATTGAGTAAATATTTTATTTTTCATGTAGTTAATTACCCTTTATTTAAAATAAGGTATCCCAGCATCACATTAGAATGATTCATTATTGATTTCTTTGAATGTGAATATTTTTTTTCTTTAAATAGATTATTCCCTTTTTGGTTTTTATTTTCATTGTTATTTTTTGTTTCTTGAGACAAAAATGATAAAATTGGTCTCTATATTCTTTATATCATTTACATCATGGTTCTCGGTGACTTGGGGTTCCCAATTTCTTGGTAAAACCGAATATATTTTATTAACAAATGTTTCTATAGAAATAAAACATCTAGTATCATTTCAACCATTATAAATATCATTAATTTATGTAATAATTTTAATAAAGGATTTTATATTTTGAAAAGAGGAACACTTTAAGTCATATAAAAACATATCTACTTCATGATAATTGAAATTTGTTATTCTTTTTTGAGTAACTTTTAAAAGTTTCCAATTTCATTATTAATTGTTTATGTAGTGACTGAACTATTATTTTTTATCAAAACCACAATGTTCAGAATACATTTTATTTCTATCTAATTCCTTAGAACAAATATCATTAGGGGTGAATTTTCTTACATTTTTAGTAGTATTGTTATTAGAATACATTAGTTTTTTCTACAAATGAAATAAAATCTATCTAAAAATGATAGACCTAAATATTTTAAAACATATATAATTATTTTTTAAATAATACTGGATAACCCATATAGTTTTTTTGAGAGAACCATTGTTGTTTGAAAAATCCATTTTGAAATGGAAAATTTGTTCAAAAAATAGTAACATACTTTGAAAACAAAATAAGCATTAGATAAATGTGAGAAAATGAAATAAAAAATTCAAGTACCCTATGGAACAAAATATAGGTCGAAGTAGGGTAAAATTAAAGAGGAGGTTACTATACTGTATAATTTGAAATACCATAAGTCCTAAATAAATGTAAATATTATATTTGACTTACTGAGGAGAATTAAATCATTTTTATGATTTCAAAATATCAATCGATGAATATTTAACACACTGTGATATAATAATATACATTGAAAATAGTTAGAGTAATATAAATAGATATTCAAAAAAATTGCTTAATTTTTTTCATGCATTACACAATTGATTAAATGAATGAATGAATTTCATAAATAAATAAAAATGTTTAATATAGATAATACCAAATACTTTTTAAGGATGTTTGATAATATATAAATAATATCATGTAATTTTAATACGACAATTACATGAGTATTTAAACTAATAGGACCTTCAGTTAAAAAATAACCAACATACCACAACACATTTTCTGTTAAGTATATGTAATGAAACTTGAATTACTGTCGATACTATAATTTTATTGGGTAAATATATAAACCTTGAAAAAAGATTTTTATTAATTTTAATAGGCAAGGTATTAAAACAAAAGGCACTCACGTTAATTGTAATTAACACACATAATTGAAAAAATAAGAATAATACATGATTCATTATAAGCAATCATGTTTTTGTAAAACTTTGATTCTCATAATTTAATAAGTAGAAAAACTATTAAAAATATGAAAAATATTATGGTGAGATGATTTTTTAATAAGAGCATACTATTCATTAATGAATAAAGTGTTTAAAAATTAGATCACATGAGAAAATATTGATTATCATATCATTTGGGTGTTATGGAATGTATGGGAAGGATAATTTTGAAGGCTACAAAGATCATTATTTATATATTTCATGAGTACTAGGGATGTGTTGGGTCAATATAGGAATTTAATGATTCTATATTGGGCTTTATGTATATCATTTAAGGATCCATTAAATGTTATGGATCTTATCTTCTTGCATCGTTTTAGAATTCCTTCCACTATGAAAGTGACCTCTGTGTTGTTGGATTAATAGATATGGCTTGGTTTCTCAGGGGATCTTTTAGGGCTTTGTTAAAATTCTATGTAGCTATGGCATATACCTCAGGTACCTTTGTGGATAAATATATCAAAGAAAATCTATACCATAAGAATTTACATTTTGGAATGGTCATTCATAGGTTTATAGGGTCTAATGCTGGAATTTGTCATGAATTAATCAATTATCACCATGATTTAAAAATTTATTTTTAAATGTGGTATGATGTAACATAGTCCCACTAATTATGTCATAATTCCCTTTCATGGACATTCTATACTGATGTGTATATTGTTTGGAATATTGTATCTATAGATAAAACATTTCTTACATATTTCCACTAAGGATAAATTATATGAAAATTTGAATACTATTTTCAATTATGTCAAGTTAATATGGTGAGAATCCCAATCCATGACTATACAATTTACTTTCCATTAATATAATGTTATCAGTAATTAAAAAATTCCACCCTTATCAAATCTATAATTCCCATTCAACACTTGACCTATCTCCACATGAAAATCATTTTATGTCTAATTATTTATCCCAAATATCATCCCACTAATGAAATCTATAATATGTTTTCGAGAATTAGGTCATTCTAAATGAAAATTATAACCGTGATCATGGAGTTGTCCCAAAGAGTGACGTAAAATCTAATAATCACTCTATTTAAATTATTATACCTTTTATACTTATTCTAGATCCTATGAATATATTATATCCATGATAAAACAATTACACCAGTATCATAAGATTACTAAAATTATATTATGTTTAAGTAATATCCATTTTATACCTTCATCCAAACAATTTAAATACTGAAATCAACGCTCATGTTACATGAGGACTACAACATCAATTATTGAATTATTGAATTATTCGCCAACTCCACAAATTAATGGTTATAATATTTTTTAGAAGCATATCTTTGATAATAATGAGAAATATATTTCATGAACATGGATCTAATTGTATGAAAAAATAATGATCAATATAATATAATTTATTAATATCAATAAATTAAATAAGACAAATTTTCAATCGATCTCATTATCACATCCCGTTCCCAAAGTTTCCATCAAATATTCATGGACTGAATAAATTAATAAATCAAATTAATATTAATATATTTCATAAAAAGTTAATGATGAACTTGGTATCAATGATCTGAGTTTGTCACCACAATAAGTAAACATGGGATAAATAATCTAAATAAATGATATCCAAATATTAGATTAAACATTAACTATACAATGAATGTGTAATGACTTATTATATTTAATGTGTTTAGAAAACAATATATATGTATACTAGTATTATATATGTTAATAGGATTCCTATGTTTAATATTCTAGAGGTAAAATATCTTTGTGGATGCTGATGAAAAGGTGTGTATTTTTTCCTTCCAAAATTTCACCTATCAAAAATGATTCATATTATGCATTTATTTTTATTTATGGTCTATATAATTTATATTTGAAATATATATTCACAATTCTATTTTATTTTTGTGAATTAATAATCAATTTAAAATTTTCTCTTTTAAAGGGAAACGATTCAAAAGTTTAAAAATATAAAATTACTTAAATCAAATATTCTTTCATTATGTTATAATGTTTTTTATTGAATTTATATATTCTATGGATGGTTACATCCACCAAAAGATTTTTTATATGGTAAATTTATATAATCTTTGTGGAGAGTATTTTTTTATTTCAATATTATTCTATGCTGAATTTATTTCTTATTAATGTGTAACATTGTTATGGGTAATTATCGTTCTCTCCAAAATGAAATTTCTATTCTTTTGCTATATGTCTCTTTTATATAATTACATTTTAAGAAATAGGTATCATTTAATGTTTTCTTCATATTACACATGTCACCATTCCAGATGGTATATTTATTACTCTTTTTAATGATGTGTGATTTAATAATGGTATTCTAAAATAATAAATTGGTTTTTCCATTCGCGATTATTTATTTTATTATCAAATCCAAATTTATTAACATAATATCTATGAAAATTTTGAGATCATTTATTGAATATTATTTAATGTATTTTTTTAAGGTTATTTGGGTTATTTTCTTGAAAGCTGATCTCTTTGAATGTGACACATATTCATATTTTTTGGAAACGGTATGATATGTTTTATATAAAATATTTTTATGTTTTTATTTCATTTAACACTTATCTCCATGTGATATAACTCATATATAGATATATTACATGAATAATGTAGAATCACCAACCCAAACAGACTCCCAACTAGTGCTATCAAATCGGGTGCCACTGGTCGTAGGAACACCTTCTCGAACACTAAAGGTTATTGACTAATCGCGAGGGAGCAATTTAACAAGTTGGGGAGAGTATACCATACGGGGATATATACTCTATTGGTGTGAGTAATAATAACATACCAGGGAAATAACTCTCAAATAACTCAAACCAGACCTCCCATTGGAGGAATCATGTCAATAGCAATAAATAATGTAATAAATAAATAAAGAACTGCAACATAAATGAATAAACATACTAGTATTCCAAACACACAATTTGTAGAAAATAACAGAATAATTATAAATTCGATAAATAGTTCAATATACCAAGGGGCTCTAATGTATAACCAAAAATACCTACATATAAAATAATCATGCGGATATAGGAATGAATGATAAATAAAATCAAAACTCCATCTTGAAACGACCATAAATTCCATGTTGATCTCCAAGAATCAACTACTGTGATCCAGAACCTACAGTTATTCCTTTACCTATACACCACTTAATAATTTCAACACATGCCTTGATGGTCCCATGCATTGTATGAGATAAATCTCATTAAGATACCACCTAACGGTGCATACCAAGAACATGTGATTAAAAATACGTGCAAAAATAATTAAATAAACAATGAAAAAAGTGATAAATAAACAAATCAACGCATTTGGTGCTCAATAGACACCGTGATGTGTCACCTACTATGGCCAATCCCAAAATATCGTATGTTATTAGGGTCCTTGGCACATGGCCTAGGGTACTCGTGACATAGAATAATCTAGGTGAACCCTGAGATACACCACTAATAATGTAACATCACACTACTTACATCCAAACACCTCATGTATCACATTGTCTCGATGTCCAAAAGGCTCACCCAGGTAATCAGTAACCAGTTACTACAGACTCATATTTAAAATATCACATCATCCCATAGACTGAACACTGTAGAAACAATGATATTTTTCTACAATTATTATTCATTCTCATGGCCTCAATCATGAGAAGCCTCATCCCCAAATTAGATAGCTTCATCACTATCAACCGAAGGCTCCTCACATTCAATTTGTATTTCTATGGTAAGTACCACCAAACCATATATTTCTAAACCAAAATTATCAATGGTCTATACCAAAAATATTTTTCAAACCACCTCATCACAGAGTCCTCCTATGTACACACAACTCAACAGGTGCATTTTTCCATCAAGGGTGAGTGAAAATAAACATATACAGAACCTAATCCACACTGACCAGCACCTCATTCCCATATGACCATGTCACTTAGAAACCGATGGCATTTCAATCCCAATATCACTAGGAATGCCCAACCTGACGGACTCTCTCCATAAATCCAATTTCCACGACAAAAAATATTGATGAAAATTCAATCCCATTGTCATTCAGATCCATGAACATCACCACCCCTTCAGTCCCATCAAATTCCATTCAAGAAATTATATATACATACAATTTTAAAAACACACATTTTACAATAAATTCATTTTAGGTGATTGAATTAACCAACATAAAAAATTATGATAATTTATATACAGGTGTCTTGAATACCTCAAATTTATTTTACCAAGACAAATTAAATTCAATAATTCAATTTACAACACCAAAAATCAACATAGATGATTTTGGAACCCCTTCCAAAATTCCCTAAAGAGTGACAACATCTATCCTAACCTCCCTCATCTAAAATAGTGTTTGGAAATTCCCAAAAACATCAATTAGGGTCCAATGGTCATTTTGGAACAGAGCATGAGGAATAATAGGGACCTACTCAAAATACCCAAAATGTGTGCATTAACCTACACCCCCAAAATGAATGCAAATATATAAATCAATTTATGACCCACCTACCTTTAACGAATAGATGTTTCCATGTTTGATATTGAGATACAATTAAATGCATATCAACATATATTATAGTTTCTATTTTACACCATGAAATTGGATCATATGGAAATAATGTTCAGTTAGGTGAAAGATAAATGATGAGGAAGCACACATGGAGTTATCCTTACTGATGTAGATATATAGCATCAAATGGATAAAATAATGGATCATCGGTTGAGGTGAGGGATCAAAATCAGTTGAGGAGGATAAATATGGGTGAAACCATCTTCTGTACACGATGTGGGAGTAGAATGGATGATTCAGATATGAATATATCTGATGATTTTTCATAAGGGATTCACTTTCCCCCATATCTCTATTTCAATTCAACCTTGTGATTGATTCCCAATCAGTGTTTTGAGAAATTCATACCATCTGAAATGAAGAGAAAACATAGTCTTTGTTTAAATAAATGCATTGAGAAAGGGATTATGGATATAACCATTCCATGAGAATATGATTTTTCAACTATATCAATATGGTAAACCAACATGGTTTTCTATACCATGGCGAAACTGTGCAATAGAAATTGCCTAAAGTTACTGGGCCGCACGAGCTACCCTCACGATTTTGCAACCATCCACAATTCATTTGGTAGCACTCTGAAAAAATTGTAGAGATGGTTGCATGGTTCTACTCTCCCCACACACAGTTTAGAAAAACTATTGGAATGTTAAAAAAATGAGCCACACGGTTACCTGCAAGGGGCTGCACGATTTACCCAAAACCAAACGCCCTGACATGTAACTTCAAAGCTAGCTATTTGGTATTCGATGCTCCCATAACAAAATTGAAACACCATGGGAATTCTAAAATCACATAGACCAACCCAATACAATTACATAAAAAATAACTCTAAGAATTGAGTTTTGATAAACAAAAAAGTAGCATATCCACTAATTTAAAAGTTCAAAACAGTAGGGAATTTTTTCCCGTTCTAAAAATCATGGATGTTACAATCTCCCAAACTTAACTTAATTCATCCCCAAGCCATTAAAAAAACCTAGAGATGGCACGGAACATACCCATACAGATAAAAATTACACTGATAAACCCATTCTCAAGGTTTCAAGACAATTTCATCAAGGTGGCCCCCTACCATAGAGATTTTCTAACCTAGTCCATTCAAACCCAAAATCCAATAAATCAAAGGGAAATTTTCCAATTTCTAGACCCATGATCCACATGTTTTGCATCATCAATCTTGCACCTTATTGGGCCTCTTTTGTTACTATAAATACTCAAATAATGTAACATACCATATCAGTACCCTCCTCAAGCCCATGACAACCATGGAAACATCGAAGTACCTCATCATTATAGAAACTCAATAATGTCCCCTTCCCTTAAACCTTAATAATGTATCACACCGTCTTGGTTCACAAATTCCCATGGAACCATATGTAACCTACATCGATGAAATTACACGATTCCTAAGAACATAAAAAATAACATCCAAAATGATTCTTATTCCAATCACCATATATAATCATTAACCTAAGCCGGTGCTATATTACTGACTAGAATCTAGTCAGTCCATATAAAACATGTGAACCCTATGTTCTCTAAATAGACATGAATAAATTAGAAACACCAAATGAAAAACTGTGATAAATCATGGATGATATCATGTCATAGTTCAGACCATCATCAGCTCACCAGCCTTGTAAGAATCTAGAAGACGCATGGAATGAACGTGGCTTGACATACATATAACTGATTCCTGGCCTCCATATAATAATACTCCATCCAATGCCCACTAACCTTAGGGATGGGTAAAAACATATTTTACAGTTCCTCTTTATGTAACTGAACCTCAACAACCCTCACCGGGTACTGATCTTGAACTAATATCTAAATCATGTTCTTATCTAGACCCTTGTTTACTACCTATATGAGACGACTATCAGTAGAATCTCTACAGATTCCTAACCTATCCACAAGCATGGGACTTTTTGTAGGTCAATCACAGTGAGTCCAAACATGTTTTGGATTTTATAACTGAAATCATATAGTAGAGGAAACAATATTATGTGTTCTTATTGATTTCATGGTCTTACCGCCCTACTGGAACTCTTCCTGGCCTCATTTCCTACTATCTGAACCTTCACATAAAGCCACATCGAGGCTCATGTTGGTCCAATCCGTCAGGTTTCCCTCTGCTATGATTTCCTGATTTACCACCTATGAGAATGAGGTCACCATAATCATGTGTACCTAAACATGAATGTAATGAAATAAACCATCATTGACGCACCTCACCGGCAATGTGTAATCACATACCGTACTAGGTGCAACAGAAGACAATTTAGAGAAGGTAGCAGCACAGTACATGATGGACATGTCCTCTTGGTTATCGCTCAAGAACTTATGATATCTCTCCACTCTCATTGTCTCTGGGAAAATGTGCTTGAAGAACCTAGGCTCAAAATCCTTCCAAGATAGTCCCTTGTTTCAAACAGATTAAGCTTACATGTCCCACCAACACTTAGCTACCCCCTGAGTTTTTACATTTCTATCATGACCCTCCACCCTGGTGGAATCTCAAGTAGCAGAAAGATTATCTTCATTATATCTATCTTGTTCATAGATTCTTTTAGACCACCATATCCTTGTAAAAGTTTTAGGTGTTGAAACTGGAACTCCCACATCATGTAAACCGTATATGGCTCCACTCCTTGAGTATAAGTCCCCAGCCATAATCTTGTGTTAAGCCAAGAATTCACTTGGAGGATCTTTTTAAGTTTAGAGTTTTATATAATTAGGCCATAACTATTACATTACATTTCAAAAATTAAAAAGTAGACACTTCTAATATGTTTCTATTTTTTCATAAAAAAACTCTTAAAAACATATCTACTTCCAGGTTTTAGACAACAAGACTTTCCATCAATCCCATCCTTTACCGTATTTATCTTTACGTCCTATGAAAAACATTCCAAAACACTAGATGAGCATAAAATGATCAGTAAGGATTATAAAATAAAGGAAAAAAATTAGTGCATCAACACATAAAAAACATAATATCTTAAACATAACTCATGAAATAATAAGATTTATAAATAAAAAAATTAAATCATAAATCATAAATTTTAATTGTAGAATTAATAACAAACTTACATTGTAACTTTTATAGCTATATAGGGATTTATGTTTAGAATACTCCTTAAAATATATTACCTAAATCTCTTTGGAGAAACATTAACGTTTACCTCCGCCAGGTTACCCAATTCATTGTAAAGATATCTTAGGCTCACCGTCCAGAGGATTATTATTGAACCAACTATATATGTATACAATTCCCAAGAACCATAGCATATTTATAACACATAAAACAAACATAAAGGTATGATAACATTTCCACATTTCAATCACAATATATCACTTAAAAATATTAAAATAATTAATGCTTTCTAAAATCCATTTAAAATACCAAAATACATAAAAAGGGAATATGATATTTATTTTCCTTGAAAAAAAATGTCTTGTTTAGGAAGCCAATGATCAAATAATACTCAGGGCAGAAGAATAGTCATTGTCACTGCGTACATTAAAAATAAAAATTCCTTTTTTAAGTTTAGTAAAACAAATTGTAGAAAAAATATTCCATTAGAGAGAAATGTATATTCAATGGATTTTATACCCTATATGAATGATAGTTGTGTATAAATCAAAATATGCCTCAATACAAGGATATTGAGATGATGTTCCGTATAATTATTTTTCATTAGATTTAGTATAAATCAATGACATAATTATTTGTGAAAAATATAAATAACCAAATATAAGTAGATATTAAGTATGAAACAATCATATTTAATTCAAATATATTGATAAAATTACATAATCAAGAAGTATAATATTAGCCCAAAGAACATAAATTCCGCTAAGAAGTTACCTTACAAAAAATCATGCAACCTAACGACGTCACTAAAAAATTAAAAAAATGAGTTCATGAGAGAGAAAATGGTCTCTCATCACATGGACATAAAATTTATATCTATAAGGATATAGAAGAACATATCCCAAAATTTGAGAATTTAAATTTAAATACATAACCTAAAATAAGTCTTTAACTCAAAGCCGAGTGTGAAAAGTTCCCTTATTGATTTGGTAACTTACGAAACATACACCACATGAAAGAAGGATCATAAAATGAAGATGTAAATACCAATAAATTAATGTGTATTGCACATTGAATACAATAATGTGAAGTACATAAAAAACTCAAAATGAAATAGTGGAAAATATATAATGAATCTCACGGAAATAAGAAGTTATATGAAAACCCCTTACCATGTTTTCTGCTTGACTTGTTTGTTTCTTATTCTAAATTTAAATCAGGTAACTCCCTTTGGTTTGAACCAAATAGCTTTAAAGAATTACCTCATGTAGAGAATATGGATTCAAGGAGAAATATTTGGATTTTGGGAGCTTCTTAGAGTAGAGTTTGGATGAGCCAACGAAATTGAGAGATGTGTGTAATTGGTAAGAGGTGGGGCCTTTTATAAGTGGCCGGAAGGCCTCTTTATGAAAGATTGAAAATATTATTTTATTATAATATTATTTTCAGTTTCAAGAGGTCCAAAAAATATTTAATTATAATATAAGGTACAAATATGCCGAAATAAAATCATCCAATAAGAATTGGACATGTTTTTGGATATTTTTTAATACTTATCTTTTTGATTTAATCCTTTGTTATCTTATTTACCATTTACCATGTTCTTTTTTATATTCATACTATATGGTTAATATATTTACAATAAAATTCCAATAAACCCAAAATGAATCATTTTTTACATTTTTAACATTATTTTAGTCATTTGGTAGAATCATAAATTTTTTGGATTGTTTTACCATTTAATAAAATAATATTCATTTTAAAAACACATTTATGCCAATTTATAAACTATTCATATATAGAATTTTTCAAAAAAACTATAATAACATTATTACTTAGAAAAAAATACATTATTTAAAATTTATAAAGTTATATAATCAATAAAATTCGTTTATGGGATAAAAATATTCGAAATAAATTTATTTTAATATTTATAATATCATTTATTTAAATCCATTATTAATGAAGTAATTATGTTTTCACCATGGTATCATAATTAAATATATTTATTTAATGTCTAAAAATTATAAATAAAATAACATGATTTAAGAAATATTTTTATCATCCAAATTAATTTTTATAGTCTAAGAGATCTCTTATATAACTCCATATAAAATTATTTTACTAAAAAATATATGTCCATGTTATTATTGTCCTTACTTTAAATTAATTAATATAAAGTGTCACCATCACTCCCAAATGTCCCCATGGGGTCCCGAAATCAACACAAGGATGCCCTTGGTCTCCAATATCTCATTAAACAGGGTTAGAACAAGTTTAAGGCTAATTTATTATTATTATAATATTATATTTTACCATTATTTCCAGATTTACACTTTAACATTGGTAAATAAAATATTTTCTAAAGTAAATATTCATAATGTATTAAAATAAAAGATACCTATTTACTCAATTTGGACCTCCTGATTCCAAATATTTATTCAATTTTTCAAAATTCAAAATACATATGTGGTAGAAATTAATTTACAATTAATTCCCGTTGTCCAAACCAAAAATCACATTTTTAAGAAATAATACCTATCAAAATATTGACCTTTTTGTCCAATTTCAATGTGAAATTACTTATATTGACCAACATTGGATTAAATGGTAAAAATAAAATCTAATTAAAATTTAAAACTAATTAAAATGATAATCTAACCATATAAATAAATAAATTTAAAATGTAATTTTGAATTAAAATGCAGTATTTAACAGTACTGATCAAAAAATAAACTTTATATGAAAAATACCAAAATTTCATCCAAATTAATTTTATATGTCGTGATTTTAGAGAATAATTTTATTTTGTCTAATATAACATATAAAAGTAAAAAATTTATATTTAAAATGGGTTATCCATCAAAAAGTGGTAAATCGGCCTTTTAAATAATATTACTATATTTATGCTTAAAATTTGATTCATTCACATTTTAAGTCTTGAACATGTATTGGATAAATGTTATGAAATTTAACAAAAATGTGTAATCATATTGTAGTTAGTTCTATTCATTCCCACCAATACAACGACTATTCGTTAACTACCATTTAAAATAAGAATATAATTTTATTAATTTTCAGTATAACTCAATGTTGTGTGCAATGCAAGAATTTAGAGAAATCTATTATTGCGGTTTGAGTACGGTATCTCAAAAATATCACATTTAACATAAAATTAATTTCAAATTCATAAGTATTAATATATATCAAAAAGTATCATTCTATAAATACAAGGGTTGTTACATCCTTCCTCCATTTTGGGAATTGTGTCCTCACAATTTTAATATTGGGATCAGAAACATCATTGAATGTCCCCCATGGGAAAACGAGTCAATAAAAATATCACATTAAAAGAATGATAGAGAAGTAAAAAGGTTACATAAGACAACCCATTCTAGGATCCCAAGAAGGAAAACATGGATCTGTATGAGAAACTAACCATCACTTTCTGATGGAAAGTTATAGACAACATGATTAGGAGAATGTTAATCACCAAAAAACCACAAACTTTTGATAGGATAAATGGTCTTTGATTTCCCAGTAGGAAAAGTAAACTGACAATGTTTTTTTATTTTATATTACCTTTTTATAATGATGAGGAATTATTTTTTGATATTGTCTATGACCATATGGATATATATTTACTTTTCAAGTAGAGTTTCATTCATTAATAATTTTCAACCACGAACACATCTTTCCTCTAAACGTTGAGTAATCCAGATGACTTGGTAATTCCTGAAGTGATTGAATCAACATCTAGAGTACCACATAATCCAAAAAAGATGAACTATAAATTTCCCCTATATTTAGACATCATCCAAAACTAAAATGGTTTGTACGAGATCAGATAATCCCCAAAATGGATAATTGTTTATAAAATGAAATACTACTTCTAATCCCTTAAATTCAACAAATAGTACCCAATGTTCAACAAAGACCATTCAATAAACAATTTTCCTTAAAATTATTCAATATAATCCAAACTAATATTGAAACCCAAAACTCAATAGTAATTTTATCACATATTCTTCCATGATAAATCATAATATTTATATCCAAATAACCTTGACTACTCATAAAGTCTTGTACTAAAGTGTAATTTACCTAATCAAATATTTTCTATGATTGGATAATCATTTATATAAATAACCTAAATCACCATATGTCCTCAATAAAAACACAATTTTTCCAAAATAAAATTTAAACGTTTAATCCACAAATGAGATCTCGCAGTATACTATTTCCCTTTAGGCATATAATATTATCCAAATGAGAGAACTTCATCTGACATAACATTTATCAATTAATCACCAAATCATTTTCTTATATTAAGGATATCCATTTGATAAAACAAAATTTTATGAAATAAACTTATTATTCATCCATTAAATCATTTAACTAGAAAGAATGAGTCAAACTAAATATGGACTTCACATAGGCCAGTGGTAGGCGATGCTCCCTTGTCGCCCTTCGGTTGTAGTTTCGATTCATGTGGCCTGGATGAACATGATAGGATTCCACCCATCATACTGGTCTTCATTTCTAATAAACTCAAAAATAACCCTAACATATCTTAACCTCAATCGTTTTCTTATACCATTCACATTCATCCCAATATATTAAGACCTCATTATCTTATATAATGTCTACTTTTTTCACATCCACTTGATAAAAAACTATTCGCAATAGAAGGAAAATCATACCTTGATCATGGTGTCCATATGGTTTCATCATCATATTGTTCACATAACTAGAAGGTCCATGAATTTAAATATTGATTTTAAGATCCTTCAATATCATTTTCTTTCTTCATCCAAAAACACCTTATAAAACTTTGGTCATATGGGTGTTCTAAAAAAAATTGTATCCGCAAATAATCATGTATGACATATAATATCAAAAACATCTAATAAAATGTGTTTTTATAAATAGTTGGAATGAGTTTGAGTTGAAGCTTTTAGTCAATGATCCTTTTCAAATACCATAAGTATGTGCCGAGAGAACACATTGTAAAGTCAGATATAAATAGATTGTGCAAGGGTCTTCTTCTTCAACAACTTTTTCAAAATCATAATATTCTTCAAAATCTTATGATAAGTTAAAATATTTGAAAATTCTTTGATAATATACACCTTTCATGATGTTATGTGAATATAGTGAAAATAGGATTCGATTAAATAGAACCCATGATCCACAATGATATCGAGGTATAATATAGGTGTTTGATATATCAAACCACTTCTTGCAAGTGAGTCGTATGCTAGGAAAGGTTTCAGAAAAATCTGAACATGAAATTGGAATAATTATTACAACCAAGTCATTAGGAAGAGATAAGAATTTTGTTTGAGATCCTCCTCATTAAATTTTTAATAGAATTTAGTTGATTTAAAAAAGTTATAAAATGAGTATTTAACATAAATAATAGACATAGGGAGTAGTCATGTGTTTCAAAAAAACACATAATCCCTAAAGTTGTGTAATCCAACCTACGATACCAACTATAAGGCCCCAACCATAATCTTGAGTTATGTCAATAATTCACACTGAGGATCTTTTTAGGTTCCAATTTTTAGAGAATTAGGCCATAACTATTATATTATATTTCAAAAATTAAATAGTATACACTTCTACTCAGTTTCAATTATTTCATAAAATAAAAACTCTTAAAAACATGTCAACTTCCATGTTTTAGACAACATGTATTTTCCATCATCCCATCCGTGAACCTATTCATCTTTAACTTTTGTGGAAAACATTTCAAAACATGGGATGAGACTAAAAGGCTCAGTAAGGGCTATAAAATAAAGAAAGGAAACATTAGTTCATCAATACATAAAAAACATGAGCTCTTTAACATATCCCATAAAATCAAAAGATTTATTAATAACACATAGAAATATAAAATCTGAAATGTATCTTGTGGAATCCATAACATATTTACATTGTAGCTTTCACAACTACATGGGGAGATATGTTTTGAATACTCATCATAGTATATTCCCTATATATCTTGGGACAAAAATTAACTTTTACATCTTCCATGTTACCCAATGAATTGGAGAGCTATCTTAGGCACACCCTCCATAGGTTTATCACAAAATGAACTGTATATCTAAACAATTCCCATGAACCATAACATATTTATAACACAAAAAAATCATAAAAGAATGATAACATTTCCACGTTTTAATCACTATAAATCATTTAATGATATTGAAATAATCAATGCTTTCTCAAAACCATTTTCAATACTAAAATATGTTAAAATGGTATATGGAAATTATATTCTTTTAAAAAACACTATGACTTGTTAAGGAATAAAAAGATCAAATAATACTGATGGTGGTGAAAAGGTCATTGTCACCACGTACGTTAAAAAGAAACATTCCTTTTTTTCATTTAGGAAAATGCTTCGTAGAAAAAATATTCCCTTTGAAATAAATGAAAATTCCAACAATTTTATACACACGATAAATTAATTTCATGTATAAATCGAAATTTTTCTCAATGAAAGTATATTGAGACAAAGTTGTTTACAATGAATTTATCATTTTATTATGGATAAATCGATGACTTAAAAATATGTGAAAAAAAAAACACCAAATCTATGTAGATATTAAGAGTAAAATAATCAGAGTTCATTCAATTATATTAAAAACAATTCATAATAAAGAATTATAATATTCACACAAAGAATGGAAATTGTGTTAAAAAGACACATTACAAAAATTCGGCAGCCTAATGGCATTACTTAAAAAATCTTAAAATGAGTTGATGTGAGAGAAAACAGTCTCTCATCACATGGACATAAAATTTTCAGTAATAAGGATATAAAAGAATATATCCCAAAATTCAATAATTGAAATTTAAAGGGAAAAAATAATAGAAGTCTTTCACTAGAAGAGGAGGGTGAAAGGTCACCTTACTGATATGGTAACACACGATACATACACCACATGAAAGAAGGATCATACAATGAATATATAAATACCAATAAATTATAATGTATTACATGATGAATACAATCATGGTAAGTATATACACCACAAAAATGAAATAGTGGATAATATACCATCAATCTCAAGGAAATAAAAAGTGAGATGAAAACTCTTTACCTCATGTCTGACCTGACATGTCTGTTCCTTATTCTTCATTTAAATCAGGTGACTCCATTTGGTTAGAACCAAATGGATTTAATTAATTTTCTTCTTCGTAGGTTAAGAATTCTATGAGGAATAAATTTACATTGGGAGATTCTTGGATTAATTTTTTGATGGGTTAAGGGGCTTGAGAGGTGTTTGTAATGGGTTAGAGGTGGTGGCCTTTATAAGAGGGAGGAAGGTCTCTTTAGGAAAGTTTGAAATAATTTTTTTTTATAAATTTATTTTATATTTCAAAATGTCCAAAACATGTTTAATTCAAATATTAGGTATATATAAGTCGAAATAAAATCATCCAATAAGAATTGAATTATTTTTTGGTATTTTTTAATCCTTATCATTTTTATTTTATCCTTTTTAACTTATTTAACTTCTACCATGTCCTCTTATATATTCATACTATATTGTTAATATATATTCAATAAAATGACAATAGACCCAAAATGGATCATTTATAACATTGTAACAATTATTTAAGTCATTTGTCTAAATTATAGATTTTTATGATTATTTTATTATTTAATAAATAGTATTCATTTTAAAAACTCATTTATGTCAATATATAAAAAATTTATATCAATATTTTTTGAAAAAAATATATAACAACTTGATTATCTAGGAAAAACTACATTAATTTAAAGATAACAAGTTATAATAATCAATAAAATTCTATTATGGCATAAAACGTTTAAAAATAAATTTATTTTAATATTTATAATATCATAAATTTGAATCCATTATTAATGAAGCAATTACTGTATCACAAATGTGTCATAATTAAATTTATTTATTTAATATCAAAAAGTTATAAATAAAATACGATGAGGTAGAAAATATTTTTATCTTAAAAATGAATATTTATAGTTGAAGAGATCACTTATATAATCCCAATTAAAATTTTTTAACTAAAAGATATATATTTATGATATTTTTTCACTCACATTATATTAATTAATATAAAGGGTCGTTATCAGTCCCATGTGGATCCATGTGAACCGAAAATAGACCCAATTATTCCACTGGTCGAAAATATTTCATCCTATTGTGTTAAGATTAGTGTAATGGTAATTTAATATTATTAAAATATTAATTTTACCATTATTTTCCCAATTTAACCTTTAACAATGGTAAATAACATATTTACCGATGTAAATATTCATAATGTCTTAAAATAAAAGTTAATTATTTACAAAATTTGGACCTCCTAATTCCAAATGTGGAATTAATTTTCCTATATTAAAAACATAGTAGTGATAGAATTTAATTTAAAATTTTTTCTTGTTGGAAAAACCCAAAAACATGTTTTTAAAAAATAATAAATATCAAAAGATTGACCTTTGTTTATGTCCAATTTCCATGTGAAATTATATATAATGACCAAAATTGGATTAAATGGTAACAATATAATCTAATTACTCTTTAAACCCAATTAAAAATATAATCTAACCATATTGATAAATTAGATTAAAAGGCATTTTTGAATTAAAATGTTGTATTTTTCACTATTCATTAAAAAATGAACTTTATCAGAAAAAAACCAAAATTTCATCCAATGTAAATTTTTCCATTGAGATTATAAATAAGTGTTTTATTTTGTTAAATAAATCATATATAAGTGACATAAATTATATTTAAAAACGATTCTCTATCAAAAGGTGGTAAATTGAACTTTTTAAAAATAATAGAGTATTTATGCCTAAAATAGAATTCATTCACATTTTAAGCCTGTAACATTATTTGGATAAATGTAAAGACATTTAACACACATGAGTAATCATATTGTATTTTGTTTTATTCATTACTTCCAATACAACGACTATGCGTTAACTACCGTTTAAAACAATTATATAATTATTTTATTTTTCAGTATAACTCAACGTTGTGTGAATTGTTAGATTTTTGATGAATCGGTAGTTGCATGTTGGGTATGGTATCAGAAAAAGAGTCCACTTTAAAATAAAAATAATATTTTATTCATAAATATTAATTGAAATAAAAATGTTTTATTCTATAAATACTTGGGTCGTTACACTAATCACCCTGGTTGATCCCATGAAAAAATCGTACCAGGAATGATTATAGATTCTTGTCAAGACACAACCAAAACACATTCAATCTGGAAGCTTCCCCACTTATAATAGATCATAATCCTAAGAATGTACGTGTATCTCATAGTAAGCATGACCTACAGTGGTCTAAACATGTCCATGCTCATGCGGTACTATAATGTCATCCATCTGATACTCTATATGAGATGTCTAGGAGATCCCACTGAATACAATAAATGTCCAGACATCCTATATATGTAATTCATATATTAAAAGTATAAAAAGGATGTGAATCCTCACTACCCTTACTCTCCCCCACTGCCACTATGCCCCATGACATCTAGACCACATGAACTACTTACGGCCCCTTACAAGATCGAAGTATTAATATCCACAGGAAAATCCCATCCTAGAAAAACAAATTTCCTCAAACCAATGACAAAGTCACCCAATCCAGGTGATCAAAATCACCTCTGTCGTAGTACATGTCTGCTCTTATAATAGTTAGACCAATTTTAAATTCCACATTCAATTGTACATATATATAGATCATGGAATATCATCTACATATCCCAAATAAACTCAAACATATCATATAATTTGATATATATCACATGGTATGATCACATTATAAAACATACATATGAATATAAAATTGAAATACACTAAAATATTCCTATAAAAAACTGAATGAAAACTAGCATCAAAACACCTTGACTTACTAGGCCAGGGGTCCATATTAACATACCTCACCTCACCAAGTCAAGGGCCACATATCACAACCAACAACATCATATTATAAGTGATCCACTGAGGTGGAAATAATAGAAACTGTAATATGGGAAAAATAGAACAGCATAACCCACCTTCGATAACATAGTTATTCCATCATTGCTGGAGCTACAGGTTCCCATGCATGAGTACAAAATCCACTTCCAACC
Organism: Viscum album; assembly: GCA_963277665.1. Classification (NCBI taxonomy): domain Eukaryota; kingdom Viridiplantae; phylum Streptophyta; class Magnoliopsida; order Santalales; family Viscaceae; genus Viscum; species Viscum album. The sequence continues at coordinate 45,099,792 of OY728143.1, read as the reverse complement.
ACAACCTAATCTGTATTCTATAATAAGTCAAATTATAATACCAAGAAAAAAGGTAAAGAAACCCCTCAGATACCACTTATAGCATCCCAACCCAAAAATTACACCCAAACTAGTGATATGAGAATGGGTGCCTCTCGTTTTAGGAATGGCTCCCCAAATGCCAAAGGCTTCTGAATAGAAGTGATGGTGTAATTTACATGTTGGGGAGACTATATACTCTATGGATATATACTATACATGTCTGAGTAATACTTACTTGCACTGGAAATTATACTCAATATACTCGAACCAATCCCACTAAGAGAATAATCACATCAATGGAAATAAATTATAAAATAAATAAATAAGAAACTATATCAGAAATAAATAAATATGTATGGTTTTCAAACACACCAAATTTAGAAACTATGGGAACAAAAATTCATTCCAAAAACAAGTAAATATACCAATGGATTCTAATATCTATCAAACATTAGAAACATATAAAATAAAAATGTTTATATTGGAATGAAAGGTAATCAAATGTAAAACTACAGCTAGAAACAACCAGATGTTCCATGATGACCTCTATGTAAAAAGATACAACAATCCAACACATAATTCTGATCATTTACTTGTACGTTTGTACATAAAGTCTACACACATCTGAATGGATCCATGCATGGTGTAAGATTAATCTCTATAGGATACCCTGCAATGGTGCATACCAAGAACATGTGTTTAAGAAGGAATGAAACATAATTAAATAAGAAGTATCAAAATGTGAAAATTAAATAAAAAAACCTTTGTCTTTCTTAACTAACACCATAAATTTTCACCTTCTTTGGAAAAAAACAGAATCATGGAACTCAAGAGGGTCCTTTTCCCATGGTCCAAGGTACACCTAATGTAGAATGACAGGGTTGAGCCCCTATGTTCAACCTCAAATCATGTAACCTGGCACCAGATGGCTCATAAAACCTCATGTTTCTCATAGTCATGAAGTCTTGAAGGCATGCCTAAGAAATTAGTAACTGATCTTATAGACTATTACTTGAAAGCTCACATGAGCTCAACGGCTGAAAACTAGATGAACAATGATATCGTTACTCAATTAAAATTTATGCTCATGTCCTCAACCAGAGTGAGTATCAACCCCCAACCATATAGCCTCATCAATATGAACTGACATCTCCTCAACTTCTGGGTGGATTTTAGTGACAATAACCCACAAACCAAAAATACATGAACTAAAATTATTGGGGGGGGATACCCACAATAGTGGTCAAACCACATCTTCACAGAGTCTTCTTGTATACACTTTAATCTATTGGTACTTTAGACGTCACGGGTATGTGAAAATCACCAAATAAATAACATAAGCCACACAAACTCAAACCTCATTCCAATGCGGCCATGTCGCCCACAGTTAGATTTCCTTACCATCCCAATATCACAGAGAATGCCCAACCCAATGAACTCACCACATCTATCTAACATCCCCCACACCCAATCCCAATGGACTTTCCATCCCAATGTAATCTTGGTCTACGCCCATCCAAACTCTTTAGGTATCATAAAATGAAATTCAGGAAATTATATATACATACAATTTAAACAGGACACTTTAAATAGGAAATTTAATTTAGACTGTGGAAATTTACAAAATAAAAAAGTATAAAAATATAAATATGGAGTTCTTGAATGCCACAAATTCAATTAAAATGGAATATTAAATAAAAATTTGTATTTATAGAAATAAATTTTGAGGATTTTCACACCCCCTGGCCAAAATCGCCAAAGAGAAACGACATCTAACCCAACCACAGTCATCTTTAATAGTGTATAATCATGCCCAATGACATTCTTTAGGCTCACACGGTTATTCAGATAAAAGAATGAGTTATACTAGGGTCCTTCTCAAAATACCCAAAATGCTCACCATTTGGTAATTACCCTGAAATGGGTTGGATGAGCATTCACTTCATCATCACTCGATGCATAACAAGTTGGACGAATTGAACAGTAGGTTTAAAAAACCCAAAGAATATGATATTTTGGATTGATATTATCTTTATGAACCATTATAATGTATTTTAATGGTTGTTGATATTTAAATATATAACTACTCATGTTAGGTAAATCTAATTGGGATGTGAATTTGGATAACATATATTTAAACATCGATAATCAAATTCTTGGTTATGAATTTCATTTATGACTAAATTATTTATTGTGTATACCATCATCTCAATAATTTATTATTTCTATCATAAATCAATTTTCCTTCATATAAATAAATTGATAGATCTTGGAAGAACTGTTCCAACTAGGTGTGATATTTACCTTGGGGGGAATTTCTTAATGTGTATACAATTGATAATGGTGATAGAGTTAATAATATTATAGTGATTCTCACCCAACATTCTCAAGATACGAAGCATAGCATAATTAATGTTAGGTTCTTTATCACAACAAGGAAGGATCAACTTATTATCAAGTCCTCATTGATTATATATCCAACTGATTTTAGTGGGTCATTCAACCCACTAATAAAAAATAAATGGACTGCTTGAATTGATATGATACATTTCATCCTCCAATTCATAAACCATTGGAATGTAATTATAATTTATTATAATATAGGAGGGTATGATGACCAATGATTAAAATTAATTATAAATTTTTAAAAATGGAATAATTGGTCAATATGGAATGGGAGGATTTAATGATGTTATTATTCAGTAAATATTTCCCAGAAAAAAATTTCATGATAATAGATTATAAATTTTTTAAGTTGAAAAAAATTATGATGATTTGATTATCACCGATCATGAAAAAAACATTTGACTGTTCATGTACACCAATAGTTTAGATACAAACATATAATGATACATCAAATGATTTTTTATTATTATAAATACATGCACATGAAATGAATTATATATTATATCCTTTGGTGGATTTGAATAATTCAATTTCTATGTTCCTATAATAGAGATAGAAAGAATGAAATCAATATATTTTTAATAAACAAATTCAAAGAAATAGTTTTATATCAAACAAAATAAAAAATATTATTGATCATAGAAACAAAAATTACATACATGAAACAAATATTTCAATAGGAACCCAAGATAATTGTTTAATATATCCACAAAAAAATTCATGTGGGGAAGGGTATTGCATCTGGAAAATAATTATCAATGATAAATGATGATTTCAAACAATGTAACAAAGGATGAGATAATTTGGACTAATTCTTTATCCACACATCAATCCATCACACATAAGAATTTCTATAATTATTCAAATCAATAACCTAACCCAAGGGATATTAAAATTGATAAATTTCAAAAACCTATAGGACCATGAGATCATGTAAGAGCATGAGAAATACCCTCCATTTTATTGGACCATGATAATTATTTTTTGAATGGACAATCTATTATACACTCTATATCTATAAATTTGTAATATTATTTTGGTTTTTCACATTGAATGATATTATTAATGTTTACAAAAATATAAAATCACCACCTCAAATAATAGTTAGTAAATTGTAGGTGAAAACTAATATGGATATATCTATCCATCAAATGATGTAATTCAATGAGAAATTTTGGAATGGACTAGAACTCTTTGTATAGTGCTCCTAACAATTTTCAAGATAAGTAAATATCACATTGAATCGGAATCATTTATATTCCAAATATAATGGAAATTATGATTTTGAAATCCCTCTAGAATAGAACCCATTAATATGGGTCTTGATACCCATTAATGAGGGATATTAAACACCTATAATTAGAGAAGTAGTTAACATTAAAAATACCCCTATAGTGTGGGTATATACTGATGCTTTTAAAAATTTAATAAAGTTCATTCCCCTAAAAAATGGGTTTTAATTCTCAATGGAACACAAAAACACATTCTATGACATTATTGATTAATATTTTCCAATTAGAAATCTTTGAATTTGATTAATTAAAAATAAGGATTCTAAAGAATGTGTAGTTCGACTTTATATGCCCAAGTTCTTCATAATGAACTGTATCCATCCTATTTTTAAAAAACTAGAATAGATCAGTGTGTATTTTAATATATTATCACAGGCTTAACCAGATCACAATCAATAACAATAACCATTTACCCTATATTAATTTCTTATTTGATAAAACATGGGGGTATAATTCTTCTCGATGTTAGATCATTCATCAGGATTTCCTGATAAAAGGTATGAAATGAATACATTCCGAAAAATATTTATACATAAGGTATGTACATAATGAATTAATATTAATACTACTTGGACATACTAATTCTCCTCCTATAATTATGTATTTCATCAATAGAATCAATAAGGTTTATTCTTATATTTTTTGGGTATAATTAATTGAACATATCTTTCTGTGTTTTAGGACTAAATAATAACATATTGTGAATTTAAGGAATTTGATTAATGATATATGAAATAATAAATTTTATTAAAAGTGAAAAACTAGTTCATTTTGGCTGGAAAAGTATCCTTATTGGGTCATGTAATCACATGAAAGGGTAAACCAATTTATATATCAAAGTTAAATATGACTGAAGACTTTATGATAGTAGACACAATAAAAGTGATATGATTTTCTATACATTAGGAGGATTATTCTAATGATGTGTGGAGAATTTACCTCAAATTTCTAATCTAATAACTTTATTAACAAGTAAGGCAATGGATTTCTTATAGGTAAACCAATGTGTGGAATGGTTCCCAGAGTTTTTGATGAGTTTCATCAACACACATGGGATTATATTACCCTATAGTATAAAAAGGGTTTGTAATATACAATGATTCTTAATTAATGTTTTTAGGATGTGTTGTTTTAAAAAATAATATAGTAATAGCTTTTGATTCCCATTAATTATAGGATCATTAAAAAATGATAACAGGATCTATAACTTGCGAAATTACTATTAATAAAATTGAAAATATTATATCTATGGTTAAAAGTGCGATAACTTTATTTAGTATAAGATATTAAAATATTTGTTAACAAAAAGGGTTTAAATATAAACTAAATGATATAGTTGGAATTGATCGTATATAATGATTTTAAAATAAATTACAACCTTGTGAAACCAAAAGATCTGGTTGATGCATTATGAAGGAAGTATCATCCTACATGGTCAATTATGATAATTACAAGATACATAATAGACATTGGTTTGAAGAATAAAGACCTCATGGTCATAAGGAATGGTGATATATTGTGTCATTCAAAAATGACAGTTCATTCATCCATCTACGTGAGAATCAAGGAGTTTTAAAATGGGGATATAGAAATATTGGAGAATGTGAGGAATATTTCAAACATCTACATTAAACATGATGAAATTATATTATTAAGGAACCAGTTATGTGTTCCTTAAATACAGTTATTGAAGGAGGAGTTTTTTAATATTTAAATATATAAATATTCACTATCTAGAATTGAAGCACAATTATTTAACAAGATCTCAAGTATAATTTTTAGAAGGATACCCTGAAGTGAGTTATTTCAGATTATATATCCCGATGCCTCATATTTTATTATGTTAAAGATGAATGATTGGTGTATGAGGGGATGATGCCACCATAAACTATACAGTTATGGAAATTGGTGAATCTCAGTGTGTATTTTCATAGACTCCACAAATATCTAATGAACACAATATTATCTAGGTTATATATTATTTACTTATGAATTCAGAGAAATTTGTTTCTATCAAATAATATTTTTCACATGAAAAACACTCCAATATGTAGATAATGGAAGAGTTGAGGCCAAATGATGTATAAAATTCCACTTCTTGATATTTGGATTTAAGGATCCCCTCAAAGTATTATGTAATACTTTAATAAGAATTGAATAAAGATATATGATTCAATAATGATTATCCTCCTCACATATATGGTCATTTAGATAGGATTATACAAATATATAGAATATGTTGATATCCTTTTTATGGATTTCAAAGGACTTTGGGATTAACACATTCTCCAGGTAGTGTTCTAGTACATAAATAGTTTTCATTATAGCATTAATATTAATAAATATGAGGCTATGTATTTGAAAATATATATAAATCCAAAATTTTGGGAAGATGTATGGGTATTGATGTTAATGGGACCAAACAATTCATAGTGGATGAGGGAGATTTTCAAAATTATTAAATGAAATATTAAATCAATGTGTTTTCTATAGAAGAGTTTTGTCGATAACCAATAATAAAATTTGGATTTCGAAGACAAAGATATGGTATTACAAAAAATATAACCTTGGAGGAAAGATATGAGAACTCAAGAGAGAATGTAAGATATGACCAAGATATGTTGGTCATTTTGAAATCATGTATTTTTTTACTTCATCTTGAATAATCTTTTAACCCCTCACATATACATTATGTGTCCAATATATCACTTTGTAGGTAGTACCAACCTTATTTTTCATATGTAATCGGAAAAGTTTTCATACTACTATAATATAATCTATATTTTGGGGGAAAACTAGGGAAATCACAAAACATAGAAATAATTTACTGAAAAACAAGATTACTCATATATTTTATTTTGTGGGGGAATCATATGTTTGATGATGAATCATATGAACCCAAAGATGTTATGAGGTAGATGTATCCTCATTGGTTTCATTCAGAGTAAAAAAATTCAAGAGAAAATTTCTTTTATGGGGGTATAATGTCATAACCCAGGAAATTGCAATTCATTTTCTATTTATAATGACTATATTAAATAACTAGTTTCACATGATTAAAATAGATACAAACAATGGTACTTTTTGTTGATATAAATTATTAAAATGCAAGACAAACATTAATAAATTATAAGAAATGAAATAATGAAACAAAAAGATAATATGTAGTTAATATATTATAAAAAATATAAATTTATTACATAAAATGTGTTTCTTTTATGATGTATTTATAAATTACATTGAAATATATTAATATCAATGGTTAAACAATGTAAAATTTTTATGAGGTAAATAATTAATTTTAATGGGGTTTCGTGAAGATGCTTTAAAAAGTGAAATATTTTTTAAACATCAATTTCATTCGAGGGACTATTTTTAAAAATTAAAATTGAAGAAATAATCATTTTATTTATATTTATTGATAATATTTTTTATCATTCATCTAATATGTAATAATACTATTAAAATTGGATGAATATCATTTTTTATTAAAAAATATTTCACACAAAAATTCTATTTTATGCACTATTAATTTTTATTTATTTTAACTATATATATTATGATTAAATAATTATAATTATAATTTTTTATATTAATAAAATATTGACTCTAATTAATGTTTTAAATAGTAAGAAAAATATTTAAGAATAATTAGTATTTGAAGAATTAATTATACTATAAAATGTTTTTATCATATTTTATTATTCCATTTAAAGGTTAAATTAAAGAAAATTATAATTTAAACATGAAAAATATAACATAATTTTTTTAGTGAGTATAAAAATATTATATTAGGATTTAATTTTTTTTATTTTTACAGAAAGATTAATATTATAGTAAATAGAAAAAATAAACTATTTTTTGAAATAATAAAACTTTTATTAAATCAATAGGATATAATAAGGACCAAAAAATTATGAAAACCTTTTCCTATCCAAATATGCATTTAAAATATAATTTAAAACAATAAATTTTCAATTATAATCCAATGCTTCAGACTTTGTGAAATAAGTTATATTTTTCATAACTATTAATATGATTTATATATTTATTATTATTAAGTTTATTTTTATCATTTTTATCAAATTAATACCAATATATTTTTTTAATATATATATTAATAATTTAAAAATTATTTAATTTTAAGGATTTATTTTTTGTTAAGAAATTTCTTAATGATTTAAAAGAAATGTATTATCACAGTAAAAATAAATTATGATAAAAAATTAAATTAAACGTAAATGCATAAAACATCTTAGAATAAATAAAATATCTGTGTGTTTGAGAGATGTATCAACCAATTATCATCTCATATTCATTAACTTCCACATTTGGAGCCAAAATACTTTCCATGATATTAATTTAATGTCATGTTAAGTGTAATTACAAATTATTCACCCTTGTCTCATATAAAAGTGTCCCTTTACAACCTCACATCACCTCACACCACTAGCTCTTTATATAAAACCAATTTTTCCCAAATCACTCACAAAAACTCTCTATCATGTTATATAAATTTATTACTCACAAAAACAATATTCTAAGAATTATAAATTTCTTATATTGAAGAGTTAGTTAAAAACTCATAATCACGCCATTATGAATTTGATTCATTTATTTCTTCCATTACAATATCATGATATTTAGCTCATGTACTAACATAATTTCATATTTTTCTTTATCATACATTAAAATTATTGTGGTGAATGAAAACCCATTTTATACCTTCCCCCATGAATAATGAATTTCATTTTTCATTTGATCACCAAATTTATGGTTCATGAATATATATTATAAAAATATATGAGAGTATTTATTAAAACATTTCATTCATATGGATATTAATTTATAACAAAAAATCAATGATCATTATAATTAAATTTATTGATATCTATAAACTACCAAAAATAAGTTTTTCATTGATATCCTTCAGGTGAACAATGACCATAGTTTAAAACATTTCAATATGGAGTTTCATAAATCATTGAAGATAATGCTTCAAATATCAATTTTTATATGTGAATTCTGAACATGATAAAAAACAATGTGGTTCATATGACAACCCTACTTTTATTACACAATTGAACATAATTTATTATATAATATTCACTTGATAAAACATAGAAGTTCAAGAGGTCTAGTGTTTTTGGGAGTTATTATCATTAAATGACAACTTAAAACATGAAATACAACATCTTTATTGAAAACATCCCTTACATAACCACTATATTCCCTCGTAATTAGCATTGCATTGGATAACCTGAGGGCATTCATAAGAAAAGGGTGAGAAATAAAGCCCAGTAAGGGAATAAACATGGAGTGAATTGAGGAATACAATACGTGTTAGACAATAGTCACACCATTATAGAACTATATAATCATAAACATAAAGGCATGATAAATCATGACAATCATAACATGGAAATGTGGCAACAACACTTAACATTGAATTAGCATGAGCCAAGGCTCATTGCACCTAGAACATGAGTAAATCCTCATTGAACATGAAGCACGAGTAAAACCTCATTTCAATTGAATTATCATGAGTAAACACCCATTTCACATGAATTATCATTATACTATTCTTAACCCAATGCATTGGAAAGATATAAGGGCGCACCATTCTTAAACATTTCATTTCAGGCATAAGTGTGCCACATGGATCATATAACATGGATTAATAAAACGTAATAATTTATTCAATGATAAAAGAATGTATAATTCAAAAATGAATCTTTATAATAAATATGTAAATTTTCATAAATGTAAATACCCTTGATAGAGAAATGGGTATGGTAATCACTACAAAATGACATTGTCTTGGAAAATCGGTGAAATTTCGGCAGTGTAACGGCGTAACGTAAGAATTCATAGAAATTGATTGTGAGAGAGAAAGGGGAGTCTCATCATATGTACATGAAATGGAAAGTAATGGGGTTCATATAGATACATGTCCCAACAATTGAAATGGAATTTAGAGTCATGATACAAAATAATTTCTTGAATGTAAAAGAAGAGAGAGAAATTTCATTCGGAATTTGGGCATAGTAATAGGTGTACATGGGATGCACTTAATGAGAGATAAAGAAGTCTCCCATTATTAAAACATAAATATGGATGTATGGGAGAGGTTCTAAACCATACCCCAACATTTATAATTGAAACTAAAAGGGAATAACAACATTAAGAAAATTTGTCAAAAATGAGAAAGGAAGAAAAACCCTTACATGGAAGTGTGCTTCCAAATGCTTGAGAGAGGCTTCATGGGAGTTTGGGGCACCGTGGGAGGATTATATAGAAAGTAGGTCAGATTTTGGAAGAACTAAAATGTATTTGAGTGAAGAGAAAGTTGGATATTGGGTGGGTTTATATAAGAAAGTTTAGGGAATTCTTTATTATTTAGGATTGGGACACCTCACCTTAAACTAATCCAAACCACAAACCATCCCATGGTTTTTGCCGATGGTTTTTTCCCATGGTTATTGTAAAATGGAAGTGAAAAACAATAATTTATAAATCCAAAGTCAGAACTTCTTAAAATAATGGGTTTTATTATGTGGAGGGGAGTCACACTCCAAAAAAAAACAATTTAAGAAGACAAGATGTTTCATAAACCTTGAAGGGTCCATTAATGCTTTTTAAAATAAGTAAAAAAACCCAAAATCAAATTATTTTAATGGTGAAACATATATTGTCCTAACATAAGGCTTATATCAATTTATTACATCACTATTGGGTCAATATGATGTTATAAAACACATTATATATTTAAACGGTAGTTAATTTTTACCCAAAACTGTGACTCTCAAAAAATTATGAAAAATTCACCGTTGGATAATTTAGACATCCTAATTCCAAAAATAATATATATTTTATCAAAATAATTTTATAAATATTTTAATTTTCATTTTTAAAATAAAAATTTTAAATTATCGAAAATTCATGGGTTTTGACAAAAATGTCTTTGAAAACTAAATAAAAATTACTATTGCATTCCTAAAATTATACAATAATTTATATTTAATAAATTTAATAATAATAATAATAATATTTTATTAAAATATTATTTAATTCAAAAATCCATTAATTCATCAAAATAGATTTCTTAGTTGAACATTAACTAAAAACACTACATGTGCTTTTAAAAACTATTTACAAGGTAACAATAATAAAATGAAATTATATTCATTATTATATACAAAAATAATTTTTATAACCATAGTGCTAAGGTATTGTTACATAACCCCTTATTACACCCACATAAGTACGAAGAGTAAGGTGTACGATGGTGACAGACTCTTGGGGTGGCTCAGACGACATTGCTCGGGTGGTAATCTATATCAACTTCCACTTCTCCCATAGGTGATCCCACTCGAGCATTACCTATTGAAGCTCAACTTGGTCTTGGTAAAGAGAGAATCCTAAGGATGCCACCTCTTTCCCAATATTCGACTAATGGGCTTTGTATGGGGAACGTCTACTGGATGAGGCCATCGCTTCCTTTTTCTGAGTAAATTAGATTCATTAAAGACATATATTTATACTAATCATGTGATCACTGTTCAACGGCTATATTAGCAATGGTCACAATTCATAACATAAAACCAAAGAAGTTGACATTTTATATAAACATTTTACATAAAGAGACATTTAATTAGATGAAGAAGGATTTCCATTAATTAATGTTTGGGTCATTATAGTCTTCCCTCCTTAAAAAATTTCTCCCTCAAAATTTCCTTTTCTCGCACTAAAACAGAAGTGGTTACCTATACTTCATCATTTCCTCTGATTCCCACGTTGCTTCTTAAAACTTGTGGTTTCGCCACTACACCTTAACGAGGGGCATTGTCTTATTTCATAGAACGTTTTTTCTACAATCTAAGATGTTCACTGGTTTCTCCTCATAAGAAAGATCATCATCTAATTGTACAACCTCTGAAGAGAGTCCATGTGAAGGGTTAGGTATGTACTTCCTTAAGAGGGATACTTGAAAGACAACATGTTCTTTGGTCATGGTAGGTGGAAGTGCTAGTCGATAGGCCCCATCCCTAAAATGATCAAGATTCTCGAAGGGGCCGATGTAACTTGGACTTAACTTCCCTTTCTTTCTAAACCTCATGACCATCTTCGTCGGAGATACGCATTAAAATACCATGTCGCCAACTTTAAACTCAAGGTCTCATTGACACTTATCTTCATAACTCTTCTGTCGACTCTGGGCTACCTTGATATGTTACTGAATGGTTTTAACCTTCTCCACCATTTCTTATACCATTTCTAGTCCAAGCAGATTACGCTAACCAACCTCATCCCAACACGTCAGTTTTCTACAACTTTTCCCATAATAGGCCTCATACGGTTCCATTTGGATGCTCGAGTGGAAAAATTTATTATAATAGAACTCAACCAGTGGAATATGTTGATCCCATCCTCCATTAAAGTCTATTGAGAACACTGTCAACATGTAATGAAGTGTTTGGATAGTCTGCTCAGATTGGCCATCAATTTGAGGATGATGGGCCGTAATGAAGTTCAGTTCAGTATTCAGGGCATGTTGAAGACTCTTCGAAAACTTAGAGGTGAATCTTGGATCTCGATCAGACACAATTTATAATGGTACTTCATGTAGCCTTATCACTTCCCTGATATATATCAGTGCTAGTTGATCCAATGTGAAATCTTTATGAATAACAATGAAGTGTGAAGCCTTTGTAAGATGATCCATATCAACCCAAATCTCATTGATTCCTTTGGATGTATTCAAAGGCCCGGTGACAAAGTCCATGGTGATGTCCTCCCATTTGCATTCTGGTATGGGAAATGGTTACATCATCCCCTTAGACTTTTGCCTCTCCACCTTCACTTGGTGACACACCAGGAACATTGATGTATACTCAATGATCTAATTCATTATATTATCCCACCAATAATTATCTTAGAGATCTCAATACATTTTGGTGTTTCATAGGTGAATAGAGAAATCTTAACTATCTGCATCATCCAAAATTTCCGTCTTCAGCTCTAGACGTGAGGGAAGACATAGCCTTTTCCCAAATCATACAATTCCTTCTTCATTAACATTAAAGTCTGAGGATTTCCCTTTTCCGATAGCTTCCAATTTTTCCTAAATTCCCACATCATATTTTTTAGCACCCTTTAACATTTCCAAAAGTGACGGTTGAGAAATCATTTGTGAATGGATTGATGATGTTCCCTTCTTTATGATTCCCATGTCTATGTTCATCAAATCTAAGAATATGGGATCCTTTTCAATTATCATCGATGATAGAATAGATGGGTCCTTTCTACTTAGGTCATCCACCACCTTGTTCGTTTTCCCAAGGTGGTAGTGGATTGATCATTCATAGTCTTTGATAAGCTCAAACCATCTTCGTTGGAGAATGTTCAACTATTTTTGTGTGAATATATACTTGAGGCTTTTGTGGTTTGTATATATATCACACTTCTCACCAAAGAGATAGCACAACCAAATTTTCAAAGAAAAGATCATTGCAACCAACTCAAGGTCATGTGTTGGATAGTTCTATTAATGAACATTCAATTTCCATGCAGCATAGGCAATGATTTTGTCATTTTTCATCATCACACATCCCAGGACCTTCTTTGAAGTATCACTAAATACCACAAAAAGTTCTCCACTTGTGGGTAATGTGGGCACGAGCGCATTGATAAGCCTCCTTTTCATCTCCTTGAAGCTTTATTCACATTCATTACTCCTAGAAAACATTACTCCCTTCTGAGTTATCTTGGTAAGAGGGTTAGACAATCGTGAGAAATTTATCACAAATCATTGACAATATCCACCTAACCCCAAGAAGATACAGATATCAGTTACTGATTTTGGACTCATCCATCCCACACATGATTTTGTTTAGGAGGTATCCACAGATATCCCTTTTCCTTTGATTATATGGACCAATAATGAGACCTCCTTCAACCAATACTCACATTTTCTGTACTTTGCATAGAGCTTCACCTTCTGAAAGGTATCTAGTACAGTTTTAAGATGCTCTTGATGATCCTCCATGTTTTTGGAGTGTATCACAATATCATCTATATAGACTACCACAAATATGTCTAGGTAATCTCAAAATACTCTATTCATCAACTCCATGAAGATTTTTGGAGCATTAGTGAGTCTGAAAGGCATTACTTTGAATTCATAGTGCTCGTATCTTGTATGAAAAGCAGTCTGGGGGATATCTTCTTTCTTCACCCTTACTTGATAATATCCAAACCGAAAATCCTCTTTGGTGAAGTGTTTTTCTCCATGAAGCTGATCAAACAAGCCATCAATTCATGGGAGAGAAAACTTGTTCTTTATCATGATTTTTTTGAGATCATGATAATCGATGCAAAGGTGCATTGACCCATCATTCTTCTTGACAAAGAAGGCTAGTGCACCCCATGGTGAAGCACTTGGGCATATAAACCCTTTATCCAGATTCTCTTGTAGTTTTTTTTAGCTCGTCAATCTCCACAACATCCATTCTATATGGATTCTTGGATATTGGTAACTTCTCTGTTATATGTTCAATTGATAATTCAACATATCTTCTAGAAGAAAGGCTATAAAATCACTCGAGAAACACTTTATAGAATTCCCTTACAATAGGCATGTATTCTAAGATGGTTTACTCCTCAGACTGAATCATCTGAGTCCGATACGTGTGATCACAGGGCAGTAATATCCATGCTTGAGATAATGGTGCTAAAGAATATTCATCTTCCTTATTTCACATATAAAGAATCGGGGGTCGATTTTCCACATGGAGAGTGATTTCCCTATCATGGTAATTTATCTTGGATCCATATAAGGAGAGTCAATCCATGCCCAGAATTGTATAAAATTCCACCAGAGGGAGTATGACGAGGTTCTCTGGGTAGTTCAATTGACAGATTATGACAGAGGAGTAGTTATATTCATCGGATTCAATGATTTCCCATTTTTTTGTACTCACTGACATCTTCACATCCATGATTTGTGGTGGTGATGGGATTGTTCTACTAAACATTTGAGATATAAAATAATGCGTAAAACATTAATCAAAATGTACTTTTTCTATTATTGAATGAATAAATTTCATACCTTTCACCACTTCATTGTCGGGGTTCACTTCAGTAGTACGGATGAAAAAATCTCACCCTTGCAGCGTTAGAGGATGTTGGTTGCCTCCGAAAAATCATGGCATAGGGAACTGATTTTCAAGATGCCCTAGTTCTTTGAAGTTGTAGCAATGAACAACGCATCGAGATTCAAATGGAGCATTCCTCTCCTCTGTCGTAGTCACCGGTCCTTTTTGCCGATAGTTAATATCTTGGTTCCCTTCTCTTCCGTCCTTAAAGCATTTCCTCTTAACATTTAGGCAATTTTTTGGGTTCTTCTTTCTGTACCTTTGGAAACTGTGGTTTTGGATCTTCCTAGCACTGTTGGATTTATCCATCGGACCGCCAGCATTGATTTCCACCTTACGATTCTTATCCCCATGATACCCCTGAGATTATCTGATCTCCATTTCGACCTTTAGGGCACATCAGACAATTTTGTCATAGCTGTCGAAGTCACGGATTGTCGGTGCTTTCCACATGCTATGTTTCAGCCCACCAAAGAAGTGCTCAACTTTGCATTCGGGGGTAACGAAAAAGCCGGAAGCATATCGTGAAAGCCTTGTGAAGTTTTCCTTCCATGCTCCAATAGATTCGTTGTCTTTTTTATTGATGGCAAGTAAGTTCCTTTCTATCTTAAGCTGAAGGGTGCATGGAAAATATTTATCAAAAAACATATTCTAAAAATCATTCCATTCCAAAGCCTCGATCTCCTCCAATGGCTTTATATTTTTGATCAACGTCCACCATTGATCATGTCCACCCTCCATACGATAAGCATCCAGGAGAACCTTCCCTTGTTTACAATATTGAAGGATAGAGATGATCATTTCAATGGATTTGATCCATTTTTCAGTGATTGTGGGATCAGATGATCCACTAAAATTAGGAGGCCTTTGTCTCATAAAGCTCTCGATAGCGACTTGTTCTTTCATGGGGGGGGGGGGGGGTTGAACTTTCTTCCTGACCAATGTTTCTGTTAAAATCTTGAGTAATCTAAGATAGTAGCCTAGAAAAGTTCGCAATTCCTGCTCTAATTGGACGGGGCATATCATTAGTACAGTCATCAAATTGATCTTCACATTGATTATTAGTCTGAGTCCTCCTCTTACTGGCCATTGGTTGGAATAAAAGGAAAGTTAGGGGTAACACATAAAGGGTAATAGAAGGACACAACTGATGACTTATAAATAACTCTTATCTGATTAAAATTTGAATCTATTTTCTTTAGTCTATGTTATCCATGATATACTATCTTACATATATTCTCAAGGTATTTTTTTTGTCCTATAATAATGGTTCATACTAAGATTGTGAATTTAACCACTCATATCCCCTGGGAGTGTCGTAAACAAGAGTGTAGCAATTCCCATTTTTGTGAACCAATTCCCATTCAAGTCTAGCACAAAGCGGTGTTTTAGGATTTTACCCCCAAGATACATCTGTGCCAGAGCTGCCTCACCTGCTCATATCTGGATAGGGATATATTTTCTTGAAAAAACACTTACTCAATACTCACCAAAACGTAAGGATGATTTTATTATACTAATTTTGTCTATAAGTCTTCACTAGAGTTTTCTAATCCAAATCCCAAAAATAACTAAACATATCCTCTGATACCAACTATGACTACACTACATTTATTACACAATTAAACATAATTTATTACATAAAATTCACTTGATACAACATATAATATAGAGAGGTATAGTGTCTTTGGGTAATATGATCATTACATAACAACATAAATCATAAAATACAACATATTTATTGGAAACATCCTTTACAGGACCACTAAATTCCCTCGTACTTAGCATTTCGTGGGATAACCTGAGGACATTCATAAGAAAAGGGTAAGTTGTAAAGACCAGTATAGGAAAAAAAATGGAGTAACATGAGGAATATAATAAATGTTAGAAAATAGGTATATCATTATAGAATAATAGAATCATAAAAATAAAGTCATGATAAAGCATGATAATTCTATCATGGAAATGTGGCAACAACACTTAATAAGGAATTAGAATGATCCAAGGCTCATTGCACATAGAGAGTGAGAAAATACTCATTTCACATGAAGCACAAGTAAAACCTCATTGAACATGAATTAGAATGAGTAAACACCCATTTCATATGACGTATCACGATACTATTCTTAGCCAAATGCATTGGAGTGCTATAAGGGGACACAATTCTTAAACGTTTCATTTCATGCATAAGTGCGCCACGTGGATCATATAACATGGATTCATAAAACATAATAATTTATTACATGATAAAGGAATGTGGAATTAAAACATGAATCTTTATAATCAATATATAAATGTGCATAAAAGAGGATACCCTAGATAGAGAAATGTGCATGGTATTCACTACACAATGACATTGGCTTGGAAAATAGGTGCAATTTCGGCAGCATAACAGTGTGACGTAAGAATTCATAAAAATGGTTGATGAGAGAAAAAGGGGTGTCTCATCATATGTACACAAAATTAAAATTAAGGGTTTCATATAGATACATGTCCCAACAATTGAAATGGAATTTAGAGTCATGATAAAAAATAAATGCTTGAATGTAAAAGAAGAGAGGGAAATATCTTTCGGAATTTCAGCATTGTAATGAGTGTACATGAGAGGAATTAAATGAGAGATAAATTTGTATCCCATCATTAAAACATTAATAGGGAAGTATGGGGGAGGTGAGAAACCGTACCCCAACATTTATAATTGAAATTAAAAGGGCATAACAACATTAATAAAATTGGACAAAAATGAGAAAGGAAGAAAAACCCTTACTTGGAAGTGTGCTTCCAATGTCTTCAGAGAGGATTCTTAGGAGCTTGGGGAACCTTGGGAGGATTATAGAGAGAGTATGGAAGATGTTTTACTAACTCCAATGGCTTTTGAGTGAGGAGAAAGTGGGAGCTTGGGTGGGTTTATATAGGAAAGGAAATGGAATTCATTATTATCTAGTTATGGGATACCTTACATTAAACTAATCCAAACCACATACCATCCCATGGGTTTTGCCCATGGTATTTGGAAAATAAAAGTATAAAATAATATCTAATAAGTCCAAAGTCCTAAATTATTAAAATAATGGGGTTTCTTACGTGTAGGTGAGTCACACTCCCATGGAAAACAATTTAATAAGACAAGATGTTTAATAAGCCTTGAAGGGTCCATTAATGATTTTTTAAATAAGTCAAACAAACCCAAAATCAAATTATTTTAATGGTAAAACATATATTGGCCGAACATAAAGATAATAGTATTTTATTACTTCACTATTGGGTCATTATGATGTTATAAAAAACATTATATATTTAAACGTTATTGAATTTTTACAAAAACAATTGACTATATTAGAAAATTATGAAAAATTCACCATTGGATAATTTTGACGTCCTGATTCCAGAAATAATATTCATTTTATCTAAAAAAATTTCTAAATATGTTAAATTTGACTTTTAAAATAAAAACCAACATTTATCGAAAATTCTTTTATTTTGACAAAAATGGCTTTCAAACGTTAATAAAAATTACTATTACATTCATAAAATTATACAATAATTTATATTTAATATATTTAATAATAATAATAATATTTTATTTAAAAATTATTTAATTCAAAAATCAATTAATTTATCAAAATAGATTTCTTAGTTGAACATTAACTAAAAATACTATTTGTGCTTTAAAACTATTTACAAGGTAACAATAATAAAATGAAATTATATTCATTATTATATTAAAAAATAATGTACATAACCATGGTGCTAATGTCTTGTTACATAACCCCTTATAACACCCACATTTGACCAAAGATTAAGTTGTGCGATGGTGATAGATTCTTGGGGTGGCTTAGATGACATTGCTAGCGTGGTAATCTCTATCAACTTCCACTTCTCTCGTAGGCGGTCCCACTCGATCATAACCTGTTGAATCTAGGATTGGCCTTGGTCCAGAGCGATGCCCAATGAAGCCACCTCTTTTCTGAGATCCAACAAATGGGCTTCGTATGGGGTATGTCAAATGGATGAGGCCATTTCTTCCTTTGTCTGAGTAAATTAGATTCGTTAAAGACCGAAATTAATACTAATAATGTGATCATTGTTCAACGGCTATATTAGAAACGGTCACAATTCTTAACAACAAAACAAAGAATTTGACTTTTTTTTAAACATTTTACAGAAAGAGACATTTTATTAGATCAAAAGGGATTTCCATTAATGAATGTTTGGGTCGTTACAGTTCAACCTCACAAATTTAAAACATGTGAGGAAAAATACATATTACAAACATTTGATAATGAAAATAAACAATAGACAAAACATTAACGTATAATTATTGATTATAATTAAAAATTATAAAAGTAAAAATATATTAATAGGGTCAATAAATTATTTATTAATATAGATATTTTTATTATATATAACGTGAAATCATAGAGTGTATCTCTATATTGATGGTAATTCTTCTGAATCCCATACTTATTTAGAGAAATTTTATTGTATTAAGCACTTATTTAATATCATATTGACTATATACTGCCTTTGTAGAAATTATTATCATGATCTTATATTATTCATGTAACGTAACATTCCATTTCTTGTTTTCTCATAGAAAATTGTGTGATCCTTATATAACTAAACACGTAAAGGTTTTTACCAACACAAATATCAATTCTCTATGATATAATGTTTCTTTAGGAATTTATATCTTATATCATGCTTACATCCCAAACTATTTAATTATTTAATTTTAAATTCTATTACTCTATCTGTAAAATAATTTTTATGTTAAAATATTCTTCTATTATGAATTTATTTATCATACATTTATAACGTTGTTAATAAAAAATTTCATCCCCTATTATAGGACCTTTCCCTTCCATTCACATATTATTTCATCATTATAATGTTATAATTTATTATTTTTAAATAAAAATGAATTTCAACTTATGAAAATTATAGTTATTTAAACTATTTTCAATAGGATCCTTCATTAATCTTTTAAATTATTAGGGTTTGCATTATTTTTAAAAAAACAATAAAGTTCCATTTCCTTTAATGACGAAATAATTTATTTGCCACATCATATTTGTTGACTTCTTCATTTTCTCCTACGAATTCTCTATTTTTATATTTTTTATGATTATTATTTCAATATTTTATTCCTTACCTTATTGAAAAATAATCTATTTAATAAGGAAGAAAAACAACACCTTTTACAATATTGGTAGACAATTTTTTCAATGAACACATTTCTTATCTTTTCTAATTTTACACTTTATCTCCATGATAAAGATCTCTTATAGGTATATTTTACATTAATAACATTATAAATAATTTTTAAAAGGACTTTTTGAGGTGTTTTAATTTTTGGTATCAATTGATCTACTCCATTAGTTAAATCTATGTGATACCATGAGAGAATGTTATGAAACCAATATTATTTCCATAGAACATTTGTGGTATGATATAAAATGATTTGTTTGGGGACTAACCTGTATAGATTGTTATAATTTGATTCAAGTGGAACATTTTGTACCTCCAAATCATTGGAAATGTTTTTATTACCACATGAGATAATAAATATCTATATATAATTGATTTGGTTAGTTATAGTTCCTGGGAAAAATTAGCCACGTGAATATTACTAGTAGGTTGATTGCCACTGACCTTAGGCATTCCTCTCCATACCCTGAAGGCTAATGACTATAAAACAGGGTGTTAGAGAGGTAATAGTGGGGATACTATACTCCCAGGTGATGATATAATAGTGTCTAAGAGATATTATAGTGGTAAGAAAGAACAACATAATCAATACTAGTAAACTTCCAAAGGTTGGTTCACAATCAATATCATATGATAACAGAAGCAATATAAAACAAATGAAGATGAGCTAAATAAACAAGAAAACATAGCAGTTGTAGAAATTAAAATATATCACATAATCATATTAGGCCAAACAATACATTAGTTGTAAGGGGTCACCCATTTATGGACATAAGAATATACATATATCATAAGAATGCTGCTGTAAAAAATTGAATAGAAACTCTAGTTGATATAGGAACCTCAAGGTATCATTCAATCCATCCATTCTAGCACAACTTGGATACATCACCACAGACGGATCCCCTAGAGAAAATGTAATTGAATGAAGTATATACATGTCTCTAAGGGCCCATATAGGGTGTTAGAATGAGTCTTAGTATGGTACCATCCATGTGTTCATACCCAATATATGTTTTTAAGTAGGATTTTAATTGTATAAGGAAAACAAATCAAGACATCTTAATAAAATAGGAAAACTTACTTAGTGATTAACAACTACCCAGAAGTTTTCACCTACTTCGAGAAATTCCAAAATAATTTAATATGAGAGAATCATCAGTACATGGCCAAATGTATCCCTGAATATCAAATCGACCATGTTAAACCTTAGGTTCCAACACAAAATAAATTACCCGACACCTCATTTTGAATATCCAGTCATCAATGTCCCTAAGTTACACCTATGTAATTGAACCCTTGTCCTAAAGTCACCTGCTTGAATGCTCCTATTGGCTCGAAACCTAGTGTCTAGAGTCACTATGATATCTATCCTCAAATAAAAATCACTTTAATCATAGAGATAAACATCTTGAGTAACATTAATCTTTGTAATGCAAATATAGTCTAGGCCCAAAGGGATCAAGAACGACATGCCCCATCACCAAACCGATAGCCTCAATACTATAATATGAAGGGGTATAACCTTTCCTATATTGTTCTAGATAAATCATCAACAAACCAATTACCTAATAAGAACTACTTGGGGACTCTACACATATGAGTTGTCATAACCACATCGTCACATAGTCATGCTGTGTGAAAACAACTCCAACAACAATTTGGCCAATAAAGGAAGAGAGAAAATCACTATATAACAAATAATCCACACCATCTCTAGAACCACGTCCCCTATAACCTTTTAACACAAATATCATGGCCAAGACATCCAATTCGACTGTCCATGACTTCAAACTAATGTCCCCACTACATCAATTTGATGAATGAGTCACAGAATCCTGTGATTAACATCATTCAAATATCCAAGCCAAGCAAAACTAGGAGACCAATGTTTCCATAATCCCGATGGTCATTCCACCTCAGTCTATTTGGCTGATACCATTTTGATCCCTTGGATCCCAATGGTATTTCACAAAAAAATAAATATTTAATTCACTTTGTATTAAATAAAAAATTTAATTTAATAAAAGTTACCCACCATGGCCTAACTACTAAGGTGGTTAACAGTCTCATTACTATCCACGCAAGAGGGAATAAGGTTTGATAATTTCTTATAGCATCCCATAATGACATATAAATTATTTAACATCAAGCATTAAATTTTAAAAAAACTCTTTCTCACAAAAAAATTATGAACTAAAAATTTGTACCCTAAAAATTTAAGGAAATAAGAACAATTATATTCACCACCTACCCTAGAGTTTTAGATATTAGAACAAACGTTCAAAACCTAAAACTAAGACAAATTTGGTGGAAATTAGTGTTTATGTTGAGGGCATTGAAAATAGTGTAAAATGATTCCATCATATTTAGTGGTATTTTTGGTGAAACAATGATGAAAAAATGATAATGTGAGGAGAGACATATTGATATAGATCCAACACAACCAATGGTGGATGAATAAGAGGTGAACTACCTTTGGAGTGACCTACCTTTTTCTCAAATTGACCCAAACTATCAAATCTAACTGATAGTCCCTTGACCATCATAGGACTGTAAATTCCTCTCATGACAAACCATCACTCCAACACCTAACTGTGTTCTCTCATGTCATACTTGACACCCAATAAGATATTTCCCTATATTGGTTCCCACCTAGAGCCCATGTCATTCATGGCCCAAAAAAGGGTATGTATATCAATAGATGCAAAAACATTATGGTTCCTGACACCTCAATCATGTAATTCATCACATTGATGCCCATAATCCAATGCAACTCAAGTAAACCACTAATCCTCATTTCCCCAAAGACAACTCACCACAAAAGTCATGCATTCAATGATGATCACATAGATCATGGTGCCGCACAAAAAAATATATTTCTAATTCAACCAATCTCATTCAAATCTAATAACCAACATCTGATTAAACCTTAAAAATAATTAGTGAATTTCATTCACCATAAATGGGCATGCCTCATTGGTCATGTATAAGAAAATCTAAAAGAACATTTGTTCCAATGATGTACCTCAAATCATTTTTTCCTCACTAGACTGCTCTGAACCTAGAATATCTGCAGCATGTAGCTGGCCTGAAGGCCAAGTACCTGATGTCTAACATCACTGTGGCACTACACCAATCACCATCCATAACGCCACATATGTTTCCCGCTGTCCATTCTAAAAACTCTTCATGCAACTAATACTTTGTTACCCTCAACCGGTACTACTTCATGTCCTATCTCAGAACATTGAATACAGAATAGTCCCAAAACTACTAGTTTTCTATGAAGGAATATTGAAGATCATCTTAATATGTCTGACCTTTATACATGCCTGAAAATATAACAGAGGCATCTTACAGTTAGTCGCAACCTGTAATGGAAACTGCACTAAATGTGGAGCATCAATGATCCGCTCTGAGGTGTTCTGCCATAGGTTTTGGCCTGGCAAACCAATATGAACTCATCTCAACCTCACCCTCTTTCATATGAGTCATACTAAGAGTATTTAACTAAAACTACCATCCACATAGAATGTGATATATTTTTTCATTTAACCCTCAACAATGATAACCTCGTTCACAGCGTCATAAAATGAGGCCAACCAAAAGAAATTTTCCTTAACCCAAATGGAATTCCATAAAACATCCATGAAACACCTCACACTCGAGGTGTCCACACTCCCCATGCCAGGTGTGATGTCAGAGAACACGGTGAACATTTTTTCATAGTCTAGGATGAAGATGTCACATACAAAAGGCATGAAAACTCCAAATATCTCTCCTTCCATATCCTATCAAGAGTTATGTGATCAAATAACCTGGACTCAAATTCTATATAGAACCATCCTTAATGTCTTCATTCTAGCACCTACATATCACAATGGTGCTTCATAGGTACTATGAGGACATATGTTTCCATTTTTACCCTATGAACTAGATGGATCTCTAGAAACTTGAAAATAATCTTCATGGGATCGATCCAATAATCAGCTGCATATCGACCACCCATACCCAGAAAAAATTGTGGGTGATGTGGAAAAAACACCCTAATTTGATACACCATAGGCCACTATTCTTCATGAGCTCCCTATGCATGCCCTAGAAAACACGTAACAAGCTCAATCCAAGCAGTCCATCTAGACATTTCCCAATGTCTATAAAATATGGTGAATTCCTCTCGTACAATGGAATCTAAACATGATCATATACCAATGGAACATGATATACATGACTCTAAAGGGTATTGTCCTAATCATGAATGTACTATACTAAACCATTTCTAATATGATCCTCCATTTGGGTCATCTATGTGGAAACCCACTGAATTCTATCACATGACCCAATATCCATGATAACATATATAAATAACACATATAAGGACTGAAGTAATATGTAGTCTAACACACTACACAAACCCTTCCCCACTAAAACGATTCCACATAGAATCCCAGTATCATTTCCTCCTTCCCAACCTTAATAGATCTGTGTATCAAACATGCCCTGGGCCACACCCATCCTGATAAACCATGTTGCCTCAAACTAATGACAAAGTCACCCAACCTAGTGATCCAGTTCACCCCATATCGTATCTTCTTTTTTTATATGGTAAATTCGTATATACATATACATATCGCATCGAAAATAATTCATGTTGTGGTCACACCACCGTTCACTAGAATTTATATAATTTACACATAATATGTTCCAAAATCAAATGCATAATTAAGCACATAATCAAATCACTTTCATATCAGACCAAAGTTCCAATATCTCTATCCTTGATGTAACATGATAAGTATCACATATTTAATTTCATAAATGATAAAAATCACATTCTAAAAAACCACTATATGTGGAAATCATATATAAAATAAATTAATCAGTGAAGAACTATAATTAGCACCACCAGAAACTTGTTCCATCCCCTGATCATGTGGCTACAACACCCAAGAATTATCTCTAAATCCAGTTCAAACCATGTCATAATCTTTATTCTACCATATACCAAATAATATGTCTATGAAATATGGAAGGGAAACTTCTATGAATCCATTTTTAGTGACCTGACCCAATTAGAAACCCATATAGTGCTTCTCTGTCAGGTTCCAGTAGCCATTGTTTCCCCTCCCCATAGGCCCAACGCTATCGATTGGTAGTGAGGAAGTAATAAGGGTGATAGTGGGGAGACTATAAGCTTGTGTGATGATATAATAATGGTCTAATTGATATAGTAGCTATTGTAAATACTAATAGACTCAATACCAATAACCTGCCAAAGGGGAAAACACAATAAATATCATATTATAGATGAATAAATATATAACAAACAATATCATAAATAAACAAAAAAGATATAACATAATTTATAAAAATTAAATTGTCTCATTCCAACATATAAGGTCATACAATATAATAATTATAAAAGGAGTAAAGGGTCTCCCATGGTCGTCCATTAGTATATGTATATATTATAAGCATGCTGATACAAAAAGAAAAAAAAATAGAAAGTCCATTTGAAGCTAGAACCTCAAGCTTAACTGCCATCCTTCAAACCAACTCATCCTTGATAAATCATAGGAGCTAGAACATTTACCTAAAAGTAATATTAAGAAGTCCACATGTGTCCCGAAGGGCCAGTGAAGGGTGTGAGAATGGGTCTCAGTTGGGTACCACCCATGCATTTATACATAATAAAAGTATCTATAATTGGTGTGTAATATAACATGAATAAGACATCAAACCATTTATGTAATGTAAAAAAACATATCACATTCTCAACAATTACCCAGAAGTTTTCACCTACATCATCCAATGCTAGAATTACTAATGAAGAGAGGATCCTTAGACCATGGTCCTTGGTTTCCCTTGAGGACAAATATCCCATGTGGAAACTCGTGTCCCACCTCTAAATAAGTAACATAGACCCTCATTTAAACTAACACATTATTTACCAAATCCATTCACTGATGTTTCGAATGAACACCCAAACAACAATACAGTAGCCCCTTAGACCCCTCCTCAAAACCAACCGTCAGCTGGAAGCCCAATGTATTGAGGAAAATGATATCTTTCCTCAAATATGAAACAATTTTCAGGTAATAGAATGATGTAAAATGGAATGATGATATATATCCCCCTAAAATAGTCCAGGATCAATACTTCATGAAGGGTATACCTCATCCCCCAATTATCTACCTCAATGTTTTCATAGGAAGGATCTTATACATACACATGGATTTCTATGGATTCACCCTATAAAATTTCTTAAGATTCACTGCCATGGGTTTTTACAAACACGATATGTCAAAACTTCATCATCACAAAGTCAACATGTTTGAACCCAACTGCAATCAGTGCTTTGGCCATACAGGTGAGTGAAAATCATTAAAATAATAACAAATCTCTATCTAACTGGCACCTTCTACCCTTACGACCATGTAGCTTGTGATGGATGGTCATTCTAACCAATATCATGATCCACACCCTCAGCTGAATGACTTCAATATCACAACAAAAATCCTTAATTTCCATCTGTTTATCACATATCTCATATAACCCATGCCAAGCCCATCCATATGACCACAACACCTCCAACCAAATACCCATACCACCTAAATTTCTCATGTTAAGACCATCATGATACATGAATCACTGTACATCAAAATAATTTCAATTATATATATATATATATTAAAAATAAATTAATAATCTAATTCCATAAAATAAAACACTATAGATGAACTAATCATGTGGTCGATGATGTTGAACATGACATCTCACGAGAGAATATAGTTTCAAAATTCTTAATGGCATCATAAAATGACCTAAAATTAATTTATCAGCATGAATTCAATTTTAATAATGCATCACCCAACTACCAAATGACACACTAAAAAGTGAAGCTCCCCAAACATCCATGAAATCAGGAAGAAAGTAATAAAAAAACTTATATTAGAGTCATAGACGTATCCAGTTTCGATCATAGCATCTAACTACTACTGATTTCAAAGAAATCGACATTTACATTGATCATGCTAAATATTGTGAAAATGGATCGCATAGATTTAGTGGAATGTGAGAAAACAAAAATGATGAAAATAAGCATGGGTTAGGAGATCCTTAAAAATCCAGATCCAACACAACCAATGATGTAAAAATCAATGTTTAAAAGTAGTAGAGGGTAAACACCCTATGGGAGGAGGAAAATCTCCCAGAACTGTTATAGAGGAAGTTCACACATGGGTGGAAAATTGGTGAAGATAGGATAAATATTGGGAGGGTAAGGGGCTCTATGGTTGGATTTCACATTTTTTAAAATCGTGAGGAAACAGTGTGGGATACAGTGTTGACGTACTCCCTAAATGGTAGGATAGGTGTGACCTACACATGGGTCTCCCTAAACATTTTCCGGCCTTGTAAAATCACTCTATTGAAAATATAGACGACCATGAATGACCAAGAAATCCAACCTTCCTGGTATTCCAAAGCCTAATATTCTTAAAATTTGGGATGTACGATTTGGTTTTGGAGGCCGCATGGTTTACAAAAACAAGGTGCCTTGACTTTACACATACAAAACATGGACTTCGGGCCCTCGATGCACCTAGAACCCATTCAAACTCCCAATGGTTACTCTAAGCCTGTAAAAGAATCCAAAAAAAATAATTTGGTTGAATGAAAACTTAGAATTGGTTCAAATGATCAAAAAATATATTTTCATACCCAAAAATTCCAAAAATTAAAAAAGTGAAAGGATTTTTACCCACCTCAAAAACCTAGGATGTTATATTATTAATGTTCACAATAATGAGTGTGGAGATGATATGGTTATATATATTCACAAGATGTGATGTGGTATTGATTTTTTTAGATATTTATATAATATTAATTTTTTATATTATCTGGTTTTTTATGTTTACAAAAATTTGATTTCATATTCTTTTATGTATTATCAATTTATATGTAATATTACATCATTATGCTCAATTACATATGTTATTTGTGTCATGATTCAGTTATCTTATTCCATGGTATATGATTTCACATTTTTAATTACATAGAAAAATATTTTTAGCCCATGCATTTTTAAACATGTGTTTATCTTATATTCATGTTTCCTCATACATATGATCTATCCCATGATGAAATGTTGAAAAGTATCTACCCGAACAAGTTTTTTGGTTTCAATTTCTCTTTTTTCAATTTCACTTTTTAACAAAATTAATATGAAATATGAGAATTCTAAAAGTGTTATTTAATTGTATAGTAATTTATAAATTTTTATAATATATTTAAACAAGTTGTTTAGGTGTCTACTAATTAATGAAACTATAACATTACAATCTTGGATGTAATTTATTTTGATATAAAATAATTCATCATGTGAAATTGTTCATGTTATATATATGTATTGAATGTGTTGCAAAATTTAAAAACTCTAAAATATTACAAATGACAGAAAAACAATGTTTCCTAGTGGATCAAGTCATATAGAATGTGAAAGAAATAAGAGAAAGAAACCCACACTTTGAAACTACTAGAAGAAGCATAAAAAAACAATATATATATGTAACACACAAATACATTATACTTCAAAGAGAAGGTCATCATTAACATAGATGATTATTGCATATGATAAAATAAAATGATGATAAAAATCTTGAACCCCACACACTCAAATTAATTAATTATAAGGAGTATGAACATTATGCTATATACATTCACCGATAAATGTGTTGTTGAAGAAAATAGATGTATAAAAAATCCCTAGAAAAGGGGTATTGGTAATTATTATAAAATCATAATTTCTGAAGTGGTTCATCAAATTAAATTGATGTATGGTACACTCATAATTACTTATAGAACTAAAAATATATTATTTGAATATTTGTTCGAAAACCTCCAGAATATCCATGATGTTTTATAAGAAAACTGAATCACATCCTCCCTGATTAGACATTGAATTATTATTGAAAAATAGAAGTGGTATAATGGTTCCATCCAATGTATAAAACCCCTATTTGATAATAAATTAGAGGAATTTACTTCATGTAAATCTTTTCTATCTCCATTTAGTCCAATTTTATGCAATTTTATTGATGGATTTATTATCCCTACATAGAATCCATATTAATTTCGATGATAGGGAGTTCACATTTCATATCATAAATAAACATATCTACATCGATCGGTGAATTGATAACTATAAACAGATTATGGGATTCACCACCATTATATGGGTCTTAAATGCCAATCATGGTGTTTATTTAGATCCTATTGTTGTATATAAATTCAACTTCTTTAAGGTTCCAACTATGATAAAAATATTTGTTTCAATTTGTTTCATAACATACTGTGGTTGTTATCTCTTTTTCTATTTAGTCTTGTCAATCTTGTTGATACCTTAATGTATTTTCATTTGCGATATATAATTAATATTTTATGTTTGAAATTTTTATAATGGGGTTTAACATAACACCATAGTATTTAAATATAAATATTACATTAATGGAATACAATATCAAATTGATTATTTCACATGAAACACTAATATAAAGGAACTGTGATACATTTTTTGAGACTAATTATTACAGTTAAAGAAAAATATTAACACATTATGATCATACAATACGGTGAATCGATTGGAGAAGTATAATTGGAATAAATATATAGGTAAATAAGAAGATAATGAACATGAAATCCTTGTCATTGTGTTGAATATTGAATTCCATGCCTCTGATTATAAATACAGAATTAAAAAAACAGAAAAAATAAAAGTGACATTTTGAAAAGAATGTAAATGAATAATATGAATGATTTTAGATTTGTAAATTATACCACATATAGAAACATAATATGAAAGTTATATATAGATTCATTCGATTAAAATCCATTGAATACATAACTATTGAATATGTAGTCATCAAATATACACACATTCAATAGGTATAGTGATTTACGATCTTATATTTTATAAAAAATTAAAATAATCATAATAATATAAAGAAATAAAAATAAATATAATTATATAGAATACTTTATATAATTTTTTTAATTCATTATATATTATTTTGTAAAATTTATTTAATGGGTTCAACAATGTACTATAATTATAGTGGATTTATAAAATCACGTTAATATTATAGGTGATTAATGGGTTCGATAAGGGTAGACTAGATGAGGAAAATCATTTTTTCGACTAAAAATGATAAATATATTTAGGTTAAAATTTAATGTGGGAAAAAACATTATGTCATATCTATATGTTTTCAATTGTTTAAAAGACCACGGCATATCCTATATTATACTATAAAAAAATAAAAAAATACTATTATTCACACCATACTTGTTGGTATCTATTTCAAAATTAATATTTTTAGTAAATTAACATATGATTCAATAAAATTGAAAGAGATTATTTAGGTCTGTTGGACAGTAAGATCAACCAGAACTCTATCAATATACTAAACTAAAATCACTGAGTGTTGGTATTGTTGTGAAATTGGCATATAGTGTAGAAAACATGCTTTAATTTCTTATTTATTTATTGGACATATCCTGATAAGTAAATTATGAATCAATATAATATATACGGTAAAACATTACCGAAATATATCACATAATATATATAAATTTGTTTAAAAATTTTATTAGTTTTTTTAAATTAATCACACATGATCCATTGATAATGATAAAAATTAAATAATTTATTTCTTTACAATAGAATTAATGAATGTGGGGGAGAAAAGTATATCTTTCCTGAACATAGGGAGATGTATGAAAATGGAAAACAATTTCTAATAATTATCTTTTCCCGGAGTGAACAATTGATATATGATGTTAATTTAGCATAGTGATATACTTTCGTTGATGGATTGTGTGAGATTACAGTTGAATGGGATTAATTTACACTATTTTTGATTTATCACCACTTTCATATATATAAATATCTATAGATGAATAATTATAAGGAAGGAATAAATACCAAACCATATGTTCACCAATACCATCTTTTACAAGCATAATCAATATTGTATCCCAACGTACACATTTAACTTTAGTCCTTATTCTATTCTAATAGGATATTCATTGGTTCTAAAAGTATCCGTAAATATCAATACAATGTCCCCATTGACCATGGTTCTAAGAACAATTCATAGTTTAGGTGCCATCATAGTTTTTGAACCAAAACTGAAAATATCATTATCCATTCCCAATTCAAAAGGTTATATATTAATTTTTTATCCTTCAATATTGATATTCACAATCATTATTATGATATCTAAAGAGTATGATTTTTACATAATCGGTTAAAATGGTCACCTTGATGATGAATCATAGTAATCAGTTTCATCATTGATTAGGGATATGTTAGATTTGAGTTTGGAATCAATGCTAAAATAAGAGGATATGATCACATGTTCATATTTAGAGGATATGGATTAATCATTTCTGTTAATGGAGAACGAAGATGAAGGAATTATTGGAATATGGTATTCTAATGGGAGATTATATTTTTGTATTCAGTAGGACTTCAAGGAGACCATTTTAGTGGATTTTCATATACATAGAGACTATGTGTAACATCCCGACCCTAGTTACCCCGATTTGGTGAATTATTTTAATACATTGTCATGATTACAAGGAATCATGTCCCAAAGGACTGATCGGTTTAGCAGTCTTGGAAAATAGATTACATACATTAACATTACATTACAATTTCAAACATAAAACCCAGCGTAAAAAGTTCTTTGAGAATGCCATTATTCCCCTTAGATTAAACCTACACATCAATCATTATACGCTTCATGTAATCCTGGGAAAAAAGAAACATAAGAATGGGGGAGCTCAAACGCTAAGTAAGGGTAAGTAATATAACATAAAATTACATAAATATTAAGCATGGTGAATAATTGAACCCACATGCCTTTACTGATAATAAACATGCATACTTTTATGGAAAGAATATGAGATGAGTAAATAATGACATAATAAAACATAATCATGGGTATTATACTAGTCGAATGACCACACGAACCATCGATATTATTTTCATAATGAGGGAATGTATAATGTCGTACATTCGGAAACATTTTGTCAAGGCCTCGAACAAGACATCTAAAAATGATTAAGGACTCGGCCAAAACCATATATCAAATTGGGAAAGGCCTCGGCCAATTCCATTTCTAGTGGACTCTTGATATCTACCGATGCATCGAGGAGCTATACTGGGCTCCACCCGTCACTTACTAAGTCTAATACATTCCTCATATGAAAAGGTTTAAACATATCATAAACATTCGTATAAAAACTACCATATGAAATGTCAATACAATAACCATAAAACATTAATTTTATAAAAATATAACATCCACAGTCAATGATATCATAACCCATTCAACAGAATATGGAAGATTATTTTATAATAAATCAACCTCAATCAAAAATAATATCCAGTAAAGGATGATGACATATTTGAAAAAGATGAGCAATACTTTTTGAGAGAAATATCCTTTTTTTAAAATAATTTAAAAGTCACAGATTTATAAAAGAAGTAATTTAAAATAGGTTTTTGAATCAAAGTGTCCTATACCACTTTGAAACTTTTTAAAAGAACTATCCTTTCAAAACATTCATGTCTATATAAATAAATCCTTAAAATAAATTTGAAAATATGGTCATTAATTAAAAATATTTAGAAAGATAAATCTGTAAAAAATTTAAAATTTTGTTCTTGATAAAGATTAACTTTCAAAAATCCCTAAAATATTCATTTTGAAATCATTTTTATGAAAAATGGACATGGATGATAAAAATGTCCTAGTAAATACATGCATATAAACAATCTCGAATAATAATGAGATTGTGAAAAAAACCCATACCAATTTGGTAACTTACGAAACATACACCCCATGAAATAAGTATCATACAATGAATATGTAAATACACATAAATTAAAGTTTATTACACAATGAATACAGTTATGGGAAGTGCATACACCACACAAAAGGTAATAGTGGCAATATGGCATGAATCTCAAGGGAATAAGGAGTGAGATGAAAACCCCTTAACTTGAACATTCCTTTAGTCGAGGGTATGTTTAACCTCGTGTATGAATATTATAGTATGTTATTAAATTATACCAGAACCATTATAATATTTATGATATCATACATTATTCATTTATTACATTATACTACCCATTTAATAATAATTTCCATGTTATATTAATATTTCGGGTAATAATCGCTTTCTTTATCGTACGTGTTTTAACTTGTTACTCTTGATTGTATCAATTAGATCATTATTTAAATACTTAAAAAATATAAAAAATGATTTATATATCATATATAATTATAATATAAATATGTATAATAGACATATATATGAAATAGAAAACACCGTTTACGGAGACAATAGTCCGTACGTACGAATAAATGGGGCTTCTGTTTTCATATAGTATTGAACAGAAGTAAGTGAATAAGATATATATATGTATATAAATACATATATAAAAAAATATATATATCTCCAGTAGAATTATTATGTCATATATTATATACTTATAAATAAAATATATTTTTATAATCATCGATGAATGGTGAATGTGGAAATGGATCTCATCGCATCGTGGAGATGGTAATCCGTACGTATGCACGAGCAAAAATATCATTATTTTGATATTAAATTAATATATAATTGGATTTTATATCATATATACCGAATCATTATCATGTTATATTTATAATTTAAATCAAATACAGATCATTATTATACCCATCCAAATAATAATTTATTGATTAACAATTACACCATGACGTGGAGACGGAAAGTCGTACGTAGGCACGTACGGTGACATGAAATTCAAAGGGTGGATATAATAATGAATTTGGTTGTACCATAATTATAATAACATAACATTATATAGAAGAAACCAGAGTTATTATTTTATAATGGAAACAATAAAGTAAAAGGATGTGGAAGAAGAAAGGAACTTGAAAGAGGTTGGTGAAATCATTACCTATTCTTGGGGTTCTTCCTTTTGATATGATCAAAAGGGCTCCATAGGTTGGATTTCAGATCAAAATAAGGCCTCTAGGTTGAAGGTAGTATAATTGAATGGGTATTTGGGCAGGGTTTGGTTGAGCCAAATGGCTTAGAATATGTGAATTAGAGTAAAGGGGGAGTTCCCTTTTATAAGAGGGGTGAGGGGAAACTTAGGATAAAACATAAAATATTATTTGATAATAAATTCATATTCGGTTTATAATTTCACAAAATTGATTTATTTAGAGGATAAAGTGGGGATGGGTCGAAATCCACTCAACCGATAGGTTTTAGATAGGTTTGGGTCACTTTATTAACCTTATCTTTTAGTTTTAACTCTTAGTTTATCAGTTTGACATTTACCATGTCTCTTTGTATTTTTATATTAAATGGTTAATAAACATACTATAAACTTCCTATCGACCCCCAAGGGGTCTATTAATGATACACTTATCATGATATAAGTTCTTCTTCCAAACTTTATATTTTTAGGAATATAATATCAATTAATAGTGTAATATTTTTTAAAAAACTCTTTTATGTCAATTTTGACACTATTGGGTATTTTGTTTTTGATAAATTCATAAAAGAATTATTACTTTAATGAAAATTCATATAAAAAATCCTAATATTTAATATTAACCGATAAAATTATTTTAATTCATAAAAAGTCTCAAATTACATTTACATGGGTATTTATAATATCAATTATCTTAATCATTCATTAATACAGTAATTACTGCATCATGATTGTGTCATAAATAAATTAACTTATTTAATATCTAAAAATTCTAGAAAAAATTACCATTGTGTAGAAAATATTCTTATCCTTTTAATTAATATTTATAATATAATTTATATTATGTATGACCCTATATTAAAAATGTTTTAGATATTACACATTGATTTTAACTCTTTTAACTCTTCTTTATATTAAATAATAATAAAAGTCATAATCTAATACAATTGGACCTGAATGATAATATTTTTTTCTTATGTCTGTTTTTGGTAGAGATAAACATTTCCAATAGAATTTGGACAAGTGTTAGGGTAATACTAATATCATTTTTACCCTTAATTAGCCTATTTACTTTTAACCGTGGTAAATTAAAGTAAAAAGTTACTATTTACCACAAATTATTTTTATCTTATTGAACCACATTTTACTCCATGATATTATCTGTGTCTCTTGGATTTTCAAAATTCCCCCCACAAAAGCGGTAAAAATATGTTTTATGTGAATTTGCAAATTCTCTTAGGAGATGGGTAAAAGATGGTGAAAAGTTCAATAAAATTTTTATATATCTAAAATTATTACAAACTGACTCCAATGAATTAAATTGAACTTATATAGGTATTATGTATATATTTTGACTTAAATTAAATTTAAATAAAATAAATAATTATTTAAATGAAAATTTAGTTTTAAACTATAACTCAGTGTTTTTTACAATTCATCAAAAAAATGAAAGTTTTCAGAAAAATACCAAAAATTCACCCTAAGCTAATTTTGATATTACAAATCCAAAAATGAAGTCCATTTTGAAAGTTACAAATTTCTAAAATTTCAAAAAGTGGGTATTTCTATTCATAACTGCTTGTTTGGTATGTTATGGTGCACTTGAACTCGGTGTTGCCTGTAGTGCATGTAATTGAATTACTTTGAAGAAATAATGTACTATGAAATATTAGGGTGTTACATTCTTCCCTCCTTAAATAAATTGTATCCTCAAAATTTTAAATTGTTTTTCAAAAATAAATTGTTGAAAATAGAAAATACCATTGTGGTAAAACCCACATCGGAAATTGGGTTAATAAAATTTAGTCTTAATAAGAGGAAAAGGGGAATACAAAAGTCACCACCAAATTATGATCTCAATTAGGAGAACATTGTTGGAAATTAGAGACACATAATTAGAGGAAAAACTAAAATATTTGTATGGAGTTATTGAGGTCATCAATAACAAACAATTGTAGAATTGTGGGCCACAAATCCACCAATCTATGATGATTTAAAATACAACCGGTTCAACAAAACGTAAGGTATTAGGATTACACATTTTTGGTTTTTAGATGCCTTACCTAATGTTTAAGAATTTATTTCTTCATAAAATAAGAGAAGAAAAAATGTATACTTGTCAAGTAGACTTCCATCCTTTAACTAATTTCAACCACAAACTCATCTTTTACTCTAAAATATAACAGAACACAAAAAAATATTCTATTTATCCTATTTATATATGGTTCCAAGAAAATGAATTTATTATTCATCTACCATACCCTTTATGAAAACTACATTATTCAATCCTGGACATCACATGGGTTAGTGATATGTGATACACTGTTGTCTCCCTTCTGTTCCAGGTTCAAGTCTCAAGGTCTTGCCAGACACAACGGGTTGCCGCCCGATCTCTGGGTTATCCTTTTTATGGAAATCCAAGAATAACCTTAACAACATTATCCAATTTCAATCTTAATACATTCCAGCCTTTAGAATTATCCGAAATACTTATATCCAAACTCTCAGTCCGAAATTTATAAGGATGTTTTACATTATGAGGATCCTTTTTTCCAGGTAATAACATGTGAACTCCTTCATCATGTATTCTTTTACAACACCACAACACCCTGAATTACCAAAATCAACCATCTATTATTCCAAAAACACTACCTCATTATCAGGACTATATTTAGAATTACCATTCCTTCAACCATGTATTTTTAAAAAGGTGTATCATACTATTAAGTCAATTTTCTTAGAACCATATAATCTTAAATCCTCAATAAAATAGTACTACAGTACAATCCTTATTTATCTATAAAATTCATGTAACTGGTATACTGTTGATACAACACTCAAATAAAATAATTCTATAATAACAACATTTGAACACTAGTCATTCCTCTTCATCTGAAGTAGTATCATAATTTGATTATTATCCAATAACATCATTTGCGGTATACTCTTTTGAATGAGACATTGATTCGTGTAGTGTCCCAATGCCTTGCAGATGAAGAATTGTAAATTTGAATTTTTTACCCTTGAAATCATGTACTTGGTGTTCTTTTTTCTCCATAATTTAAAAAACTCTCATTCCCTTCAATAATTTACTATGGTGATTCTTTCCATAGTTATCATATATGGTAAAATCCTTTTTTCCCTCTTCCCTTTATCCATATTTCACTCTTCTATCCTTTTCTTCTCTTACTTCAGTTCAAAGCCATAGGACTCAGATAATTCTTTACTTATCTAATTAACACATGATATTATTTCTTCATATATTTAGAATACATGGGAGACTATTTCCCTTATAAATGTTGGCTTAATATTGTGAAATAAATAATCCTTCATACTCTTTGGATCATACGTATTGTTGGAGATCATATTCCTTCTATTGGGTTCCATTTCTATACAATGGAATACACTAGGTCAGATTATGAATCGCAATTCATTATTCCAAACATGTAAAATATCTAACATAAATTGAACAGTTTATGGATATAATCCTCAATCCCAAAAATGTTTTCTATGAAGAGGTATATACTCATAAACCCTTCATAATGGTTTTTAAAGACAACAAGAATTATCCTAAGCATATCCCACAGGTGTGTCGTAACTAGGAGTGCAGCAAGTCCCATTGTTGTACACTGGTTCCCATTCGACTCTAACTCAAAGCAGTGTTTTCGGGTTTTACCCCTAGGTACCTCTGTTCCAGAGCCACCTATACCTGCTCATATCTAGACAGGGATGTATTTTCTTGGAAAACTCACAAAACATTTACATTACCAAAATTATAGGAAGTTTTCAATACTAATATTCAAAGTCTATCTTAGGGATTTGTGGTCTAATCAGAGTTTATCAAAATATACTTTCTAAGGTTATTTCTAAACTTCCTATGATACCAATTGTAAAACCCTGATCCCAGTTACCTAGAGTCGGTGCATTATTTTAATACATTGGCATGATTACAAGTAATCATGTCCTGAAGTACTGATCAGTTTAGCAGTCTTGGAAAATAGATTACATACATTAACATTACATTACAATTTCAAACATAAATCACAGGGTAAATAGTTCATTGAGAACGCCATTATTTCCTTTAGCTTAACCCCGTACATCAATCATAATACACTTCTTGGAATCCTATGAAAATGATATATAAGAAAGGGGAGATCTCAAATGCTCAATAAGGGTTAGAAATACAATGGAAAATTACATAAATTTTAAGCATGGTGAATAATTGAAACCGCATGCCTTTTCCAATAATAAACATGAATAATTTTATAGAAAGAATATGAGCTGAGTAAATAATTCCATAATAAAACATAATCATGGTTATTCTACTGGTCTAATGACCACATGAACCGTCAATATTATTTTCATAATGAGGGGATGTATAATGTCGGACATTCTAAAACATTTTGTCAAGCCCTCAGCAAAGACATTTAAAAATGATTAAGGCCTCAGCCAAAACCATATATCAAATTGGGAAAGGCCTCGACCAATTCCACATCTAGTTATCTCATGAGACCTACCAATTCATCGAGGTGCTATAGGGGGTTCCACCCGTCACTTACTAAGTCCAATACATTCCTCATTTGAAAAGGTTTAACTATATCATAAACATTCGTATTAAAACTAGCATACGAAATTTCAATACATTCACCATAAACCATGAATGGTATAAAAATAGAACAACCACTGTCAAATATATCATAACTAATCCAATACATTATTGAACATTGTATTATAATATATCAACCTCAAACAAAAATATTCTCTAGTAAAGGATGCTGACATAGTTGAAAATGATCAGTAAAACATTTTGAGAGAAATATCATTTTTTGTAAAATCATTTAAATGTCACATATTTATAAAGGAAGTAATTTAAACTATATTTTTGAATCAAGGTGTTCTATACCACTTTGAAACTTTTGAAAATAATTATCCTTTCAAAACATTCATGTCCATATAAATAAATCCTTAAAATCATTTTGAAAACATGGACATTAATTAAAAAGATTTAGAATGATAAATCATAAAAAAAAATTAAAATTATGATATTGATATATTGTACCTTTCACAAATCCTTAAAATATTTATTTTCAAATCATTTTTAGGAAAAATTTTCATTGATGATAAAAATGTCCCAATAAATACTTACACATAAACAATCTCGGATAATAATGAGATTGTGAAAAAAACCCTTAGAAATTTGGTAACGTATGAAACATACACCCCATGAAAGAAGAATCATACAATGAATTTGTAAATACAATTAAATTAAAGTGTATTACACATTTAATACAATTATGGGAAGTACATACACTAAAAAAAGGCAATAGTGGCAATATGGCATTAATCTCACGGGAATAAGGAGTGAGATGAAAACCCCTTACCTTGCACTTTTCTTTAGTTGAGGGTATGTTTAACCTCTTGTATGAAGACTATAGTATGTTATTAAATTATAACCGAACCATATTAATATTTATGATATCATACATTATTCATTTATGACTTTATACTACCAATTTTATAATTATTTCCATGTTATATTAATATTTCGGTTAATAATCGCTTTCATTATCGTACGAGTTTTAACTTGTTACTCTTGATTGTGTCACTTAGATCCTGATTTAAATACTTCCAGAATAAAAAAAAATGATTTATATATCATATATATTTAGAATATAAATATGTATAATAGACATATATATGAAATGGAAAACACCATTTATGGAGATGGTAGTCCATACGTACGCATAAACGCAGTTTCCATTTTCATATAGTATTGAACAGAAGTAAGTGAATAAGATATATGTAAGTATGTAAATACTTATATATATAAATATATATATCTATTGTAGCATTATTATGTCATATATTACACACTTATTAGTAATATATATTTTTATAATCGGTGAAGAATGGTGAACCTAGAAATGAATCTCATCGCATCGTGGAGACGGTAATCCGTACGTATGCACAAGCGAAAATATCATTTTTTGATATTAAAATAAAATATAATTGTACGGTATATCATATATAAATAATACTTATCATGTTATATTTATTATTTACATCAAATGCACATCATTATTATATCCATCCAAATAATAATGTATTGAATAACAATTTCTCTTGGATATGGAGATGGTAAGCCGCACGTACGCATGTATGGTGACATGTCATTCAAAGGGTTGATAGAATAATGAATTTGGTTGTACCATACTTATAATAAAATCAATGTATATATAAGATACCAGAGTTATTATTTTATAATGGAAA
Organism: Viscum album; assembly: GCA_963277665.1. Taxonomy (NCBI): domain Eukaryota; kingdom Viridiplantae; phylum Streptophyta; class Magnoliopsida; order Santalales; family Viscaceae; genus Viscum; species Viscum album. The sequence continues at coordinate 45,059,368 of OY728143.1, read as the reverse complement.
CAACAAAGAAAAATGAAGTGGAAGAAGAAAGGAACATGAAAGAGGGTGGTGAAATCATTACCTCTTATTCAGGTTATTCCTTTTGATTTGATCAAAATGTCTCCATAGGTTGGCTTTATGATCAAACTATGGACTCTAGGTTAAAATTAGGATATTTTATAGGGTATTTGGGTGGGGAATATCTGATCCAAATGGCTTAGAAGGCGTGAATTAGAGTGAAGGAGGAGTGCCCTTTTATAAGAGGGGTGAGGGGCACCTTACGAAAAACATAAAATATTATTTTCAATAAATTCATATTCGGTTTATAATGGCTAAAAATTGATTTATTTCAAGTCTAAGCTGTGTTTGGGTAGAAATACACTCAACCTATAGGATTTAGATAGTTTTGGGTCACTTTATTAAGCTTATCTTTTTGTTTTATCTCTTAGTTAATTAGTTTGACATTTACCATGTCTCCATGTATTTTTATATTATACGGTTAATAAACATACTATAAACTTCCAATAGATCCCCAAGTGGTCCATTAATGATACACCTATCATGATATAAGTCCTTTGGTCGAACGTCAGAATTTTAGAAATAGAATATCAATTAATAATATGATACTTGTTTTAAAAACTCTTTTATGTCAATTTTGACAATATTGGGTATTTTGTTTTTGATAAATTCTTAAAAGCATTATTACTTAGAAACAAATTCATATAAACATCCTATTATGTCATAGTAACCTAGAAAAGTATTTTAAATCATAAAAGGTCTCAAATTACATTTATATGGGTATTTATAATATCAATTATCTTAATCTTTCATTAATAAGGAAATTACTCTATCATCACCTCTCATTAATAAATTAAATTATTTAATGTAAAAAAAATATAAATAAAATACCATTATATAGTAAATCTCTTATCTTTCTAATGAATATTTATAATCTAATTTATATTATGTATAGCCCTATATTAAAAATGTTTTAGTTATTTAACTTTGATTTTAACTCTTTTAATTCTTCTTTGAATTCAATAATAATAAATGTCCTAATCTAATACAAGTGGACCTAAATGATAATATTTTATTCCTAAGGTTGTTTTTGGTCGAGTTAAAATATTCCAATAGAATTAGGACATGTTTTAGGGTAATATTAATATCATTTTTAACCTTAATTTCCCAATTTACTTTTCACTATGGTAAATAAAAGTAAAAAGTTACTAATCACATAAAATTATTTTTATCTTATTGAACCACATTTTACTCCTTGATATTAACCGTGTCTCTCATATTTTCAAAATTCCACTCATAGAAGTGGTAAAATTAATTTTTATGTGAATTTTCAAATTCTCTTAGAAGATGGGTAAAAGACTGTGAAAAGCTCAATAAAATTTTTATATATCTAAAATTATTATAAACAGACTCAAATGAATTACATTGAAGTTATATAGGTATTATGTATGTATTTTGACCTAAAATAAATTTAAATAAAATAACAAGAAATTTCAGGACTCAAGCAAACTCGATGCTAAAAATTTATTTAAGAAATTAAAAGTGTTGTAGAACACACCAAACATGCGGTGTAAAAACACCGCCAAATCAGTACACAGATGCACAAGGTAACCCCAAAACACAAAAAGTTCAAAAAACCCCACATTAAAGACCCTCAAACAATGTACATAAGGCTGATAATCCACCCGAAGGCCAAATATTCAGCCCAACCCATGCCCACCACATAGCCATGCCGAAAGAGGCACATTACCGCCAATCAGTATAACTTAATGATTTTCACTATTCATCAAAAAATTCTTGTTTTCATAAAAATACCCAAAGTTTACCCTATGATAATTTCGATATTCCAAATACAAAAATGAAGTAAATTTTGAATGATAAAATTTATAAAATTTCAAAAGGTGGGTATTATTATTCAAAACAGCTAGTTTGGTAAGTTATTGTGAGCTTGAACTTGGTGTTACCTGTAGTGAATGTTATTGAATTACATTGAAGAAATAATGTACTGTGAAATCTTGGGGGGTTACACAATGAGCTAAAATATTATTCTGGATGTCTTGTAGTAGAGATTGGTTTTCCATTATTCCCTAACAATGATTCGACAATCCTAATATAGTATATGTTAGATCATGCATTCATATTTGGGATGAATAGGAGTGTGACTAAGACTTCTAAAAATAGTTTTGACAAATATAAATAGAGTTAATAATATTGTAATGTAAAACAATAGGTGGGAAAATTCCACCTACCATCGGTGGTCATGTCATGGAGTTAGAGGGTTGTATTTATAGAATATAGCATTATGGTCCCCTAAAAAATCATTGGTGTTTATGGGGTTTTTAAAAACCGATAACATATTCCCATGAGCCACATTCCTATTATTTAATAATGATGGAATATATATATATATATATATTAATAATTATAAAATGATTATATATGAATGTATAATCATTAAATATTGTAACTATTGTTAATTCTATAATCACCGAAAAAGGATATTGTTATGCTTTCCATGTGTTCCATCATAATAAATCCACAAAAATGGACATGAGACACAAAAAATAAATCAATAAAATGTTTTAAATATTCATGAAAATCATGGAGAGAATTATACAATTATAAAGGAAGAAGGACTATAACCTTTAAAATAAAGCATACATGAAAAAATGAAATAACTAACCCAAAATTATTATATTCAACAATAAACAATTAATATATGTTTTATAAAAAATTATAAATATATGGTATTAACTGAAATTAATACGAATATGTCTTATATGGACATGAATAATAATCATAAATTTATTACATGATGTCTTTGAATTCTTCCTATATATTGGGAATCTGGGGTTATAGTTGTTTGACAATCTCACTTCAATATCAAGATTGACTGTGTTTATATTACAATTTGGGGAAATTATTTTTTACTAAATTTTAAACCCTTTTCTATTTTTTATCTAATTATAATTTCTATTTTTATAAATTATTATTATCATTTCACCTCCCCTTGGATGAAAAATTGTTGGTAATATATCTTTTATGTTGAACCAAACATATCCTGTATATTTAGTGGGGTATCTTTCTCCTACATAATTATGTTAATTAATTTTTTTTCATTAATTTTTGTATATACAATTTATTAATTAATTTAAGTTTCTTATATAGTTTACATTATATTAAATTTCATAAAGAACTCATTTTCATGGAAAATTTTCTAGTAATTCTAAATCACAATATATAAGAATTAATATAATCTGTATACAAAATGTTATCAACATGAATTAATTTTCTTTCATCTTCATAAATTATTATAAAAATATTCTTCTTTAATTATTTATGGGTTTCAATTGTAATTTCTATTCTCATTTTCTTGTGAATTTTAACCATTGCGATATAATATATTAAAATTTAAAAATTGTGTTTAATCTACTTTTTCAAATTAATTTTCTAATACTCCTATAATTGTTTTCATTTATATAAACATCATTTAATGTTTCTTAGTTATCAAGGGTGTATATTCTAATAATAAAATCCTTTCTTTTCACTAGAATGGTTGTGTAAATATTTCTTAATGTTTTCTAGTTACCCTTTTATTTCCCAATTTTTGTATGAACTATGGGATTATTAATGTTTTTAGGTTGATGTGGAACACATGGTTGGGGTTTTAATTATGAAATTAACAGTAAATGAATTATATAACTATCTTCAGAATTGGTTATGTTTTACATATCCTGATATTATATGTAATGGGAGTGAACCAGACCATTCATGAACACATATTACTCATTTATAAGGGGTATATTATAGACATACAATGCATTTTCTAATGCCCTATATCTCATGATATGAAATGTTAGGGAATGAAGAGGAATCATAATCCTTTAAGGGACTATGTCCAATATATAATGATGATCATAGATACAATCAATGACATAATGGATGGTTTCATATTCATAGGTATATTAGAAATTCCTATGGTTATGATATATTATCATGTCTCATGATTATTGACACATATTCGCCAATTATAGTAGGAATGTATTATGTTTCATAAGAATAATTATTCCAAGACTCATTATTGATAATAAATAATTTAATGGGTTTGATTATATTGTGTTATATTTATTCACCTTGGTTATATATCAAACCCACAAGATTATTTTATGCTCACTTATGACATTTTGTTCTCATCTCTTAATGTTACACTTTCTAAGAAATTATCCCATCCCATTATTAAGTCTCAATTAAGCATGTTAGGAATAAGAGTATTATATATTTTTTAAAAAAATTAATATAACATTATAAACCAATATATGTGATCTATTTTTGAAATAATATAATACAAGAACATAATGCATCTAATATGAGTATAAATTAAACCCATGGGTAATGATATTGTAAGGATTTATTAGATGAAAATTTTAAAACATGTAGATGGTGTACAATATATGTTTATATTTCCATCTTTATCACACTGGGTATCAAATCAAATGTGTAAATTTTACATATCATTCACCAGAACAATGTGTACATATTCAATGTGTATCCAGAAATTTATTTAATAATATATAAGGAATTCCAATGATTATAAAAAATTCATTCTTTTTTAAATTCATTAATGGCATAAAAATTTATGTTCATGTTGTAAACCTAATAGAATAGAGACATAAATTGAAATAGTAACAAAATAGTCAATAATTTTTCATAATCTTAACAACCAAAATTATTCACTATAAATATATGGCTGTGTTAATAAAATACATACAAAATAAATATTGATTCATGGGAAATAAATCATTAAATAAATTCTGTTGATATCATTATGTTATTCTTTTTATTTTAGTATATTCAATTGGTTGTTAACTTCAAAATTCTAGAATTTGAAATTCATGATAATTTCCCATCACATAGTTAATCTAATAATCATTTGAAAATGGATCATACGAGAAAACATATTATCAAATTTAATTAATACCTTTATGGGTGAAATTAATTTTTCCATTACTATTTTTTAAAAACAATTCTTACTATAACATTTGTCATTTCAATTTTTTAGGGTATCATAGTGAATTATTTCAAATCATGTTATATTTACATCTTATTTAGGGATAAATAGGGCTCACCCCACCCCATGTTTTTCAAAACATTTAAAAAAATTACTCTCATGTAGAGTATATATTTTTTCAAGGATAATCAAATACATTTATTTATCAATTAAAAAAATTTAGGAAAACCCCCTTTTGGAAACATTATTTAAAGGGAATAATGTTAGGTAAAACCATTTAATAAACTAATTAAAATTAAACAAAAGGGAAAATTTATATAGAATGAGAAAATCATAAAAATAAATTTTTAGTAAATTTCAATCAAAATGTTGATTTTATATATAACCCAAATAATGTATAAATTTTATCATTAAATAAAAATCCAATAAGAGTAAATGAAATAATTAATCAGTCTTAAAACTGAATATTTTCCATCATGAATATATGTTTTGTTACTCATTATCCCATCCATTTTATCATCATCTAATAAATCAATTAGCCCAAGGTTAAATATTGTTCAACGAGTTATAACTGATTTGGATTATCGATAAATTTTTTTTATTAAATTATGTAACACATCACTAAGTCCCATGAGGTAATTATTTTTATGGAAACAACACTTCCATAAATAATTAAATTGTTGAATGGTAAAAATCCCACCAGTAATGCGAAAGTGTTTAGTATTCATGATATAACCATCCCTAATTTTTAATTAGGATACTTAACCATATCCACATTATAAAAAATCCAGTGTAATTTTCAAGGACCTAAATGGGGTAAATTTACACATTTTAATATATAAAATGATTACAAAATATTCAAAATTGCCCTGTGAAATACAATGTTTCACATAAAGAGAAACCTTTTTACTAAAATTTGTGAAAAAATACCTTTAAAAATCAACAATTCAAATTCAATAAAGTTTATTGAATATTTTATAATAAGATGAAAATGATAAGGTAGTAATTTCATTAGCATAGCTCGAGAATCACTATGTGGGTAGCGTACAAAAAACAATGTTATAGGTAAGCTTCACCAATTATTATGATCACGTATAAAAAATGTAATTCCATAAATTAAGGATCATAAAAACATGATATCTATAATAGAAGAAAAAAATCCAAGATCATGGAAATAAGTGTGACACCTAAAATAAATCAAAAATAGAATAGCCCAATGACCTAAATAAATATTCTATTTCATGATAAAATTAAATTCTAAAATTAGGAAATTTATAAATAATATTTTTGTTTCTATCCAAAAAATAATTATAAATATATATAGATACCCCCATATGGGATTCCATATATAAAAAATGAGTAATCCAAATCGTATCCTCAAAACAATACTATTCTCAATTAGTATTTATCTATAAATCCTTAATTTCTTCCAGAAGGATGAAAAAGGAAAAAATTATGTTGGAAGAGTAAAAATGTGGTCTTAAAATAAATTTATAATGGCACCATCAAATGAATTCCCATTGAAAACGAAAAAGAAAATGGAGGTGGAATAAGATTCCATTAGGGGATCCTATATGCATTGGACAATATTAATTTTAATCGGTATAGAGAACGGGGACACATGGTTGATAGAAAAAGTATATAAATTACACATTAAATAAAGGTACTAGAAACCTACTGGGTACCTAGTGTAGGGCCATCAGTTACTTGGATAAACTACTAGGCTACTTGAGCCACGATCTAGCTAACAATGTACCTTCTTCCCTCTAAGTGCGTACCCAATGTCACTTATAGTTTTCCAATATTGGGGTTCCACTTCATAAAACCCCATAGTTTCAAAAAAACATGATCAAACCTCATACCACATAGAAATACCATCCAATTCATCATAAAGAATCCAAAATAAATCCTAAATCCTTAAATAAAATAAACCCCTAAATGAAACCAAAAATTAAAACACATTCAAATTTACATTTACTAAGTCATCAAAATTAGCATAACATTAAACTAAATATAACAAGGGATGTTACAATCCCCCAATATAAAAAATTATCATCCCAATGATGTTTTTGAAGAAAATTATTTAAGGATGAATACATAACTAAATATTAAATATATATATAATTATCTACTATATTTACCAAAACATCCACTTTTCACTAAATGAACAAATAAAAATTCGAAATTATATGACAAAATGACACCATATCTAAATAAAATTATGGTTTATTGAAAAGTCACGTAGTATATATGATTAGGATTCATAACTCATAATAATATTTCATGTGAAAATAATCCATTATATTACAATAAAATACATGATGAAAACCACATTATGATTTCATGAATAACCATCACCACTCTATACATGATCCATAGTTCTCCCTGTTATATTAATTTCAAAGGTGTAGATATCCATGGACTACTACTAGATTCCAATATATTAAATATTTCCCCCATAACATGTTTTCACTTAGGAAAAATTATATTTCAATAATAAGATTTAAATAATTTTTATAAAAAAATACATTATAAATTCCTTTAAATATTTACTTTGAATTAAATGAATCAAATTTATTTTTTAACAAGTATTAATCAAATAGTTTTTAAAAACAACTCACATAATTTAAAAATTGAAATTTTATCATTTCAAAACTTATGTTTTTTTATATGATATATATTTAAAAAGGGCTATTTAAAAAAAATATTTTGAATCCTTATTCAATTTATGTAATTTCATTTACCTTTAAAATAAATAATTTAAAGAAAAAATTAACACTTATTTCCCATTTATTTTAATTCCATGTCTGGGGTTTTCTTATAAAAATAGTACATCCCTTTGAGAAATAGACTCACTTATACTATTGCTATTTTTTTATTCCATTCCATATTTTCATTGAGTATATTAATAAGATCCCCATAAATACCTATATATGAAAATAATCATCACATAATTTCATATTCTTTAAAACAAAAACAGAAAATAATAATTACATGGAAAAAATACAGAACAATCACATTAGAATATATAATAATTAAAAAACAAGTATCAAGCTTAGCTACAAACCACCAATAGACAAAATAATGTTTAGAGTAAATATATAGATTAAACAAGTATAATTTTCATAATTATAATATCTTATATGATATCATATCAAATCATTATATTTTTTAGAAAACATAATTAATATTATTAGTTGTATACCATTAAACAATAAATACTATCTATTTTAGTCAAATTAACATTATAATAATAATAAGTGAATCAATTCACTCATATTATCATTTTCACCATAGAGATATAAATAGATAATCGTTGTTTATGTACTACATCTCTTTTAGATAATAAAAATCCTTAATTAATTTGGTCTATAATATAAACTACCATTGCTAAGTACAACATGGGAAATTCCATCATACCAGTGCCCACCTGTAGTTTACTAAAACTTATTCAACAAATAATTAAATTTTCTTATCTTGACCAAGTCTTCAAACACATCTTTTATTTCATGATACCCTATATGTTACATTACAAGAAAACAATCACAGAAGAAATAGTTACTAAACCTAACACCAACTAAGCCTATAATAACATTAAACTCCACCATAAAGATATTATTTATTCCATTTTATTAGTTAAATATCATATAATAAAAATTTTATATCCTACCAAATAAGAGATAATTTTTTTGAAATTCCCTTGAAAGAATGTTTATAAACCAATTATAGAGACTCCAACCATAAATATAAAATGAAACCCTACTAATTATCTTAATAAAATCAAGGTAATTCACTAATCCCATGAGGTAGGAAATTAGTTTCAGGGGTTATAGAGACCCATGGTTATATAAATAAAAAATATATCATTTTTCTGGAATATTTTTTACATTATATAAAAAACATTCTTGGGGACTGTAATAGTTACTATCTTTAGAAACATGGAAACATAAATAATAGTCCATATGTGAGCTATGTCATCTCCCACTATGTTCTTCACAACATTAACCCCCCTTAGATATACCATATTTAATATATATTTTTATAACACTAGGAAAGGTATTTTAAGAAATAGTGAGCTCAAAATCATAGTAAGTGTAAATAAGGGAGATACAGAAGCCTAACATGAAAATAAGGGTATGACAACAAGTGTATAGAATTTTAAAAAAATACCATACATATCAAACATAATTTTCATGAATACTTTGATAAATATTGGATTTCCATAAGATATGATTATTAAGAAAATCATAGATGATCCATGAGATAAAAAAATAGGTATGAGATATGGAGTTCATGGAATAAAAATAGGCATAGAAAATCATTGCCACTAATAAAGAAATAATTGAAAAAAATTACTTTAATATACAATTCTCTCTTCTCATTTGAGCCTCACATTATTTAATTTGGATCTCCCCACATTCTGTCCCTCTCTTACTATTCTATTTCACTCCCCATTTTAGTAATGTCTATCTAATTAGATTCCTAAATCTTTACCCAATGAATTTGTGTGAGATATTGGTCCCAAACATATACTAATGAAAACCATATTTATATGTGAACATTATTATATAAATTCACCATATGATTACCAATAATATTAATTTTCTATCATAAACATGTCATCATATCACTAACTATAGAAAAAAGACAGGCTTTAACATTATTTCCGTATATAATAACTCATGAAAAGAAGTAAGGTTCATAAGAATTTCCACACGATATATCTCAGGGAAGACAAATGGGTTTCATAAAAATAATGAAATAAAATAATAAAACATTCAAGGAATGATTATGATTTTTATCCTTGGATCATATCCCTCATATAGAATAGTTTATTCTAACAGATCACATCGTAGATGGAAAATACTATGAAGAGATCATTCAGAACATATCACTGGGAAAATATACTAAACACTATGAAAAAAATATTTAAAAAAATTTAAAATATTTTTCAATGAAAAATACTTTTAAAAAATATAATAGTTGATTTGATGTAATGATTGGTATGGAACATGAAAATTTTGATCATGTTGTACACATTAAGATTATGATTACTTTGATAATTTTTGTAAAACCAAATGGGAATTGTTTTGGAAAACTACATGAATATTCATTTTCAAATAATTGTTGTTAAAATTAAAAAAAGCGAAAATTTATTCTAAATATAATAACATAATAATAAATCATTTTTGAAATTATTTTTGATAAAGATGGTTTTAATAGAAAATAAAAAGGGCGAAAGATAAAAATAATGTCATATATTTATAAAAACCACTTATTAATTATCTTAATTTTAAAATAGTGTAATAATGGATCCATTACATATTTTAATATTAGAAAACTATTATAGAATAATTTTAATGGTATTTATTTATATTTAGATCATGATATTTCAACATCCTAGAAATTATAATAAATAATCTTGAAACACAAATAGATTGTAAAATAATGACATTAACAATCTGATATCATTGAAATGTAAATATCACAAAGTATTAACATAAAATGAAACAAAAAATATCATAATGTAAAATAATAAAATCATTTTTAATGTTAATAAAAGTATATAAAACAATATTTAAAGAATATATGTTCATAGCATAACGTACATCTCAATGAAGGAAAATTTAGGCAAAAAAGTAATTATAAAAGAGTAAATTTTGCGTAGTAATACCATAGAAATTGTAAAATTAATTGAAATATTCATTATAAGTAAATGAGTTTTTTTCATGATATATATTTTCTTAGTAAATTTTTTCTACCACAATAAATTATAAAGTGGTGAATATTGAATATGTCACATAGTAATAAAAGTGGCTCTAGAAATATCATTATAATAAGACTTGACTTCTATCGTAATGAATTAAAAAAATATATAATTAATATATTTTTATTATAAAAAAATAAAATAATTGTATTCATATATATATTATTTAATTTTATTGTCTAATTACTTTATATTTCCTGTTTATAAATAATTCCATTTTTATTTTATGTTGGGGGTAATAACCACTTTTTTCATATATGCGTTGAATATTTTGTCTGGTTACCCTTACTGAAATATTGATTACATTATATAAATAATGAAACCATGATACAAATAACAGAAATATTTAATAAATACATATTTATTATAATGCAAAAAAATAGTCATAAGAAATTTGAAGCACCGTTCATGGAGATGTTAGGTCGTACATACACGTGAACGATGTTTTCCATTTTTATGATTGTTTGAAATAAATAAAATTAAAATATATAGTAAATTTTTAATCAAAAATATCACATATTTTTATTTAACACATAGTAAAAAAATTCCTCATAAATTAGGAATGAATTACACCACCTCGCGAGTGGTAGTTCACCTTACCAAAGAACAACGTTATTATATTCCCCCAAAATTAAAAGCATGATGTTATGTGAGGTATTAAAAATTAAATAAGAATAAAAATATAAATAAAATAATAAATATGACATATGAATATTAATTAAATAATTATCACAACCTTTGAGAGGATGTTATTTAAAAATTAATAACATCTGTTCCGGAGGAGTTACTTTATTATACACACGATTGGTGATTTTGTAATGAATTTTATGGTTCTGTGTGTTGTTGTAGGTCACATACATAATATGAAAACTTATCAGTATATATAATATACTATATATATTATTTAAAAAATATAAAAAAAATTATTTTATTTGATTATGTAACAAAACAAAAACATTATTTGATGAATGTTACATCTTTTTTGCGTATCCCATACATGTTTACACTAAATGTATTAATTTTTATAAGTAAATAAAATCATCTAAGATAAAGGGAGTGATGTGGGTAATCTATATTCACTGGTATTGTCCATTCCAAATGGGTGTTAATGTCTGATGAAGATAGGATAAGGGGTATAATTTCCCAAGTCGGTTGAAGGGAAAACATGTAATTTTTTATAGAAAAAATTAATCCCTTGATTTTTATCTATCTCAATGGTAAAAATAGACTATTATAGATACTAATTTCATTAATAGTCTAAATATTTCCATAATATTATTTGTTATAAAAAAATTTTGGTTAATTTTATTCTTATTATCTCAATTAACCCATAGAAAACCAATATTTACCTGAACAGTTGTAATTATTTTTTTACTACATGTACTATTCATTTTGGTCTAAAATTATGATGGAATTAATAAAAATTATATACTATATATTATTCTTATTACCATTATGTATTATATTTTTGAAATTCTAATCTCATATGTAGAATAAATTAATTAAAAATTAATCCCACAAATGTTATGATATAACAAATTTTCAAACTTCAATAATTGAATGTTTAAAATGATTTTATATTAAATTTCAAAATTAAAATTATTCCAATCATCTAAATTGGAGTAATATGATCAAAATTAAACAAATTACACCTTAACTATTAATAAAATATAAATTTTAATTATATGTAAATAAAAAAACAAATTTATTTTTCGATTATAACTCATTATTTTTACTATTCACTAAAAATGAAACAATCTAGAGAAAAATGTGAAAAATCACTATAAGAAAATTTTTAAAATTTCAAATGAAAAATGAATTATATTACAAAAAAAATAATTTTATATATGTTTATAAATTTAATGTTATTAATATAAAAACATTGACCAAAAAATATTTCTTTGAGAAAATCGGATTTTCATACATATAAAATCTTTAAAAAATTTTATGTAACTAATTATCATTATGTTTACATTATGTAAAATCATTATAATTCTAATTTTAAATTTATTTGTTACCATTTATTTTGATAAGACTATCATCTATATTATAATAGAAACATTTTCATAATATTAATAATATATCATGGTTTTGTTAGAAATTATTATCTCCTGTGCTGCAAGTTATATAAGTGTCGTATGTAGTGAACGATTTCATCGGGTTGTGTGTAATTAAATCATTAATTTGAGTTTTGTGTATTGTAATCCATCAATTAAATTTAATTTAATCAAAAAAATTATATATATAAAAACTCACAGTGTAAAATGCGACAGCTCTAAAAATGAATTTCTCTATCGAAATTCCCCACTCTGATGCAACCAAAACATGATAATTATGCCTATTGATTACCTCAAGTTACCATGTAGTTTCTCAAACTAGTGTCTTCACCCAAATATATTGAAAATGTGAGGGGTTTTGATTCATATACTATTAACTTCATTAACTATAATCTCAACTCGTTATTCCTCATAAGAAAAATTTTTATCAAATAGAATGATCTTTGTGTTTAGTATAGGTGAGGTTCATGTATTTTGATCCTTGGGAGTGTACATGGAAAATATTTTGTACTTGAGAGAGGTTTTCTAGAAATTTTAATTGATCAGATACTATCCTAATATGATCAATCATTTTAAAGGGATTGATTTATATAAGTCTTAGTTTCCATTTCATCCCAAATCTCACAACCTTCATACATGGAGAAATTCAAAGAAACACCTTATAGAAAACATGAAATTCTAGATCACAACCATGATTATAAATATAACATTTTTACTGAATATGGGTTTCCTTTATCTGATACTGAATGGATCTACCATTCAGCTGAATATGGGTTGAAGTAACTTTCCTTCAAATGAATTAGGTCCCAATTTCTTTCTTTGTATAACATAATTCTTTTAGATTAGAGTACTACATTTCATTTCAAAGAGGTATTCATAAAGATCCATTAGAATTCTTCAGTGGAATATATTATTGTAGGAAATTTCAACTAGTAGAAGGTGTTTATGCAATCAACCTTTGATATCCAATAAATAATACAACATCATATACAATAGAATTGGAATTTTTAGTTTAGATTGAACTTTTTTTTGTGATACCTAATGATGAAACTCAAATTAGTATCATGATATTTCTAGAAAATTCTCCAAAAAATTAATATAATCCTCATATCTTGATGATGAATAATGGGATGTAGTACTCTTAGAAACCTTACAAATTCATTAATTTAAATAATTGAATAATCATCTGGAGAGAACTATTCTATTATGGTGATGAAGTGTTATAACTAAGTTAGTAGATTGAATAAAACTCATATAGCGTCATGCCATTTTGACATTTTGAAGAGTCCAAGGAAAAAATATTTGCTAACATTTTCCAACATCTATTCTTATATAGTTAATGTATAAATATTCCCCCCATTATATTTTTTCTACCTTAAATTATAGTCATACAAGGATCTATGAGATAAACACTCTGTTATCTTAATTCATAACATCCCACTAGAGGTATTATTTCAAATTTATATACATCATATTACTTCATGGATGAATAAAGAATGGAGAACTATGTGATTCATATAAAATTTCATTCTTTAAATATTATAGGGATGGAATGTATAGATGATTCTAAAAACATATCATCCAATCATGATCAAGGTTATATTTATGTATAGTTAACACCATCTTTTACAACTATACATATCTCCTCTTTGTCTATTTAATATTCACAAGGATTAATGGTTGAACATTATATCAATCAAGATAATATATTACCATTCCCTCAAGATTTATTTATTTATCATTTTCATGTCAATAAATATTGTGTCATTTTTAAACACCACCTTTCATAAGATGAGAGGATCATTTCAACTCAATGTATCATACAACATGTTTTCTTTCCCAATGTGGCAATGTAGTGAGAAGCCATAATTATCATCATCTCTAAATATCTTCATTTCAATATATTAAAATCTTTCCATGTGAATATATCCATTAATCATTTTATGATCAATATATATTTTACACTTTTCTACATAAATTCTGTACCTCTATATCTTTTTTAAAATAATTACTATACCTTAATCCAAATAACGAGTTGTGAAATAGTTATCATGAATGTTTAATATTTATGAGGCTTAATATATCAAAATGTTATTCTATATAAGAAATCATCCAAATCCTTTATGGGATGCATCACTATTGATTTCAAACCCTTCAACACTATAGGGTAATTTAATCATAATTCTTCCAACTAATATTCCATTTAGTTTCTATGAATCTTTTTCTTAGTAATCTATCCCATGGAACGTAGCTCCATTCTGAGTGAACATGGTATGCAGATTAGATAGTCATGAGAAATTTTCTGCAATCAATTGATAATATCTATATTAACCCCGAAAACTATGAATATTAGTCACTTTGGATTGTTATGGCCAACAACCAATTGCTTTTTTCTTTGAAGGATATTCTAATATACCATCTCTTGGGATTATATTACCAAAATATGAAAACGTTTTTATACAAAATTCATATTTTGTAATTTTTTCATATATTTTATCCTTAATGGGGTCCTTATTATAGTTAACTAGTGATATTCATTCTCTTACATGACTTTTGAGTAGATATTAATATCATCTATAATGGCTTCAAAAACTGATCTAGGTAATTACTGAAGACTCTATTTATTAAATCTATAAACAATGAAATAGAATTTGTAAACTAAATAGAATCACTATATATTCATAGTGTCCATATATTGTATGAAATATTTTAATTTGAACATACTTCTTTTTAACACACAATTGAGGAAATTTATAATGATGTTTAATATTGGAAAAGTATTGATCTCTATACATATGATCAAACAAGTCATCAATATTTGGTAGATGAAACATGTTATTGATCATGATCTCGAACATATATTGATAATTAATTTAGATTCATATGGATCCATCATTATTTTTAATAAAAAGGACATTTTCATCCAAAGGTGACACACATGGATGAATTAATCCATTTTTAAGGTTTTCTTAGTGTTTCTTCTTGACAACATAAATCTCATTCAATTATATTCATTATGGGGGATATAAAATTGGTGGGGAATCAGGTATGATTCCTTTTTAAAAGTAAAAATTTCATTTTTTTGGATGGCTAAAAAATTATTCTATAAAGGAATCATTTAATTCCAACACAATATGAATATCATCAATTTATTATTTCCCATACATAGTTGAGATGGAAAACCCTTTTTAATGGGAATTAAGATTCATATAGTATATGTGAACTCAATAAAAATTTCATATTTATCATCACATTAACACATGATAATTTGATTATTTTTAATATCAAACATTACTTCACACCCTCAAAAAAGGATGTTGAATTAATGTAGATAAATACAATCCTTCTCTAATATAACATAAAGGACAAAAATATGTATAATGAGAAGATTTTTAAGAAGCATATTTAACCTACCTGAACCAGGGAGGAATCGTAGATGTAACATCTCGCCCCTTCTTCATTAGAATGAGAATGTGGTGAGGAGTTACTTTTCATTTACATATGATCCCAAGGTTCTAAATGATCGATATAAATAATGAGGGCTTAATGAATAAAGATGGGAAATTATTTTCGCATGAGATAAACCTACTGACTATATAATTCATTTCTAAAAAAACTTTATGATTCATGTTAACAAGGAAACTCAAATAATATATTACCAAAAGACAATAAAGATATTCCATAACAATTCCCAAAAACCAATACAACCTAACCATAATAAAACAATGTCCTAGTATTATGAGAATGAAGAAACAAGAGACCCAATTTAAACCAAAATACACTCCACTACTCTAAAAAATGCACTAAACTTCATGTAGCACCAAACCACACGAGCAACATGAAGAACTGCTAGAAATTTAAGATGCTTTACTCTTACATGTGTCCTAAAATACAACATCTGTCGAAGCACCAAAGTGCTAAATTCGGGGTGAGTAATAATACTCAGTTGAATTTCTCAAATTGACATCTAGGTATATTCCACATGGATTAAACTATTATCACAATTAAATAAAAGAATTTATATAAACAAAAAATAGTGCATGCATTTCTGACAAACCAAACACACCCATACCAAGCCACTTTTAACCAAATTCAATCAATAAATTAGAAAATCCACACAAACATGCAATAATCTAATTCTTCATCAGACATTATCACAACCATTTCCATATTTCATAACAACACACACATTGAAACTATACATGATGGAACATCCTATCCAAGATTTTTTATTGCATTCCCAATCTAGTGGTACTTCCCGAACACATATCAATTATGGAATCCCTTCCATCATCAATCCATTTAATTTTATATTTTTATATCCCACCCATTTCACAAAAGATAAACAAATTCCATAATACTTAATTAACAACCAATTATAAGCACACTCAGGCCACACATTATTCACACAACCATTTAAAACACATTCCAAATCACATTATTAAATCAACCATTTATTGGATGAAACCTTTTAACCATTATCCATGACAACTCGTATTTCAATAAAATAACAAATTTATTGAAATTGATCTTCCATAAAACATTAACTATAATTACAACCATTAAATATTTTAATATCACACAACAAAATTCTCTTTTCAATAATATCCAATTTTACCCCAAAATCTCTAAATCGTCACCAACTTGTCCTCCAAAAAGTATCTCATTTTATATAAATTATTAATTTCATGAAAACAAAATAATTTCAAATATTACATCAAGTTATAGAAAAGTGGAATTGAGAGAGAAGTCACCTACCTTAGGGTTCTGGCAAAATCGTCCCACAAGCAACCACACCTCAAATCTAGGAAAACGCTCCCCAAAACAAATCTTGATATTCTATGTAGTCATCAATAATTTTTAATATCAAGACATTGAGCTAAAAAACCCTAGATATACATGGAAAAATTGTAGATTGAGAAACAAAGAGAGGGAAGAGAATATCTAGATGAGACCCCAATAAAATAAAGAGAGTAGACTTACATAAGACGAACAACCTTGAAACCACTAAATACCCCATTAGATTTGCATACTAAATGGGGGGGGGGGGGGTAGAACCTCTATATCCCTTGAGATCAAGGAATCCTGTGTAGTGTTTGAATGGGAGGAGAAAAGAGATATTTTGTTAAAATCGTGACTATCCCAATTTAAAAAAACCATTTTTAACGGGTTATATGGATAGGTCACACAATTTAAAATATTATGTAGATGCTACTATCTGAACAGTGGAATATTGCATGGTTACCTGGGATTATATAATGGTTTCGCCTAATTGTGATCAAACCATATGGCCTTAAAAATGCCTCCAAACATTTACAAAACCATTAAAAACTCTCCTAAAATCTCACAAACCATTCTCAAACACATTATATTCATAAAAATTAATAATCAAAGGTCACATAACTTAAAACGGTGGTGCAACATTCTCCCCACAATTTGACATTTTGTCTTCAGAATGTAGAGAATCATCAGTCAACCAATAGAGATCAGTCCATTACCCATCCATCTCTTTCTCCCACTCCCAAGACTTCTCCTGAATCTGACCATGCTGCCCCAAAACAAAAAAATAATCTAATACTTTTACCACAATAGACATTCTCTTACCTATCCAAAATCTGCATTGGCACATAAACCAAGGAAGTACCTGGTTCTAGCCCAACATGATCCCAATGAAACTCATTGTCATGATCCGTGTAATACCTTTTCATCTGTGAAACATGAAACACATTGTGATCCACCCTAAACCATGGTGGTGAAGCCAAATGATAAGCCACCTCTCCATTCCACTCAAATATAACAAAAGGCCCAATATAACTCGGAGATAACATACCCTTCTTTCCAAACTGATGATGTCCAAACCTAGGAGATCTTTTCAAAAATACATGATCACCCACCTGGAATGAAAATATTCATTGATGATGGTCAACATATAATTTATGATGACTATGAGCCATTTCAACCCACATTTTAATTGTCATGATATTCTCCATAGTCTATCGGACAAGTCTTGGTCATCCATCAATGTTTAACCTGTTTCCTCCAAACAGAGTGGAGAACTAAAAAAACAACTATACAATTCCTCAAATGTGTCCACAGGTAATGAATCCTAATAAGTGTTATTATTGGTGAAATACAATAAGGGTAAGTTCTCCTCTAAGAAATTACAATATTCTATCACACAAAACCTTATGATATTCTCCATTGTTTGTATCATTCTCTCAGATTGGCCATCTGATTGAGGATGATATGTCATACTCAATGTCCACTCTATCCCAATGGCTTACTATAAGGATTTCAAAAAACTATATGTGATACTAATATTTTTATCTGATACTATTGAAACTAGAACACCATACCTATTTAACACTTCCCATATATAGATTTCAGAAAGATATTCTGCCATATGAGATTCATGAATCAGGATGAAATTGTCCATCATTGTGAGCCGATCCTAAATAACCCATATGGCCTCGTGTTTACTAACTATTCCTGAGAGACCTGTAACAAAATCCACCAATATATGTTCCCTCTTCAACACTAGAATTGGATAAAATTGAACCATTACTACTAGCCATTGATGCTCTTCCTTGACTTGCTGACAAGTCATGCATCTTGAAGCAAACTCAGCCACATTCCTTTTCATACCAACCCACCAAAACTAGACATTAATCTCCTTATAAAATTTTGGAATCCCATGATGGACATCAAACCAAGAATCATGATAATCCCTGAGAGGTTCTTCATGACAAGACATTGGATCCACTATATGATTCTGAATACAAAGTACTGAATTCTCATTCAGTTACCTCCCTGAAAGGTCTCAACACCATTGAATTTCCACATCGTCGTCATACACTCAAATTTAGATGCTGGTACCTGTTTGACAAACCGAACCAAATCATGAAGAAATGAGACTGGAATTAAATCCAATCTATCACTCAGGTCCTCACATTTGAGCCATATGTCGGTTATGACGGACATCTATTACCATTGAACTCATGTCTGTTTCACCAGCTGAGCATATGACATCCTACTTAATGCACCTGACATCAAATTTTACTTACCTGGTGTACACAAAATGTAAAAATCAAACATCTAGAGATACTCCATCGATCTTCATTACCTCATGTTTAGATCGTTTTGTGAGAATATATGATTTAAACACTTATGATCAGTAAACACCATGAATTCCTCATCGAAGAGATAATGATTCCAAATTTATAAATCATGAACCACTACCACCAACACCAAAAAATGTTTTGTGTAGTTACTCTCATGAGTACTCAACTATTGTGAGCCATATATAACCATGTGATCCCTCTACATGTGAAGAAAACCAACCCGGATCATGATGCATCACAATACAATTTATACCCTTTCCCTTGTTCATGAAAAACCAATATTGGTGTTGATGTAAGTCTATATTTTACCACATCAAAAAATTTCTCACGCTTACCATCCAATTTAAATGGAACATTATTGCTTTTTAAATCAATCATCAGTGAGTCAAATCATGATAAATAATTAACAAAATATCCATAATAACCAACAAGAACAAAGAAGCTCTGTATATCAAAATCATTCATTGGTGTTTTCAATGTGATAATTGCCTCTATAATTTCCTGATAGACTGAAACAACCATATTATAAATAAAATAGAAAAGGAAATGAACCTTGTATATCCAAAAGTAAAACTTTGACATTTTGGCATATAACCGATGATCCCTCCAGATCCAGCATAGTATCACCAATAGGAACTCATGATCTACCCTTATCCTTGAAAACCAATATATCATCAAAAACTACCCCTGTAAAACAATACAGATGTCTCTGAAATATTTTATTCATTAATTCCATGTACACTACTACTACATTTTTTATACCAAAGGGCCCAACTGCAATCTTGTAATAACCATATGTACTTCTGAAATCCATTTTTTAAATATCCTCCTTCATCACCTACAATTGATGATATCCAAACCTCATGTAAATCTAGGAGATCCACTCTGCTCCACTAAAATCTTCCAACAAATCATCAATGGGTGTAAGTTAATATCAATTATTTATCATATCCTTATTATGCCTATGATAATCCACACTAAGTTGAAAATTTACATTCACATTTTAAACAAACAAAACCAGTGCTACCCAGGGAGATGTGCTAGGCCCGATGAACCTTTTTTTTCTAACTCTCGAACTACACTTTTATTTCATATAGTTTTGATGCTTCTATTCAGTAACATGGAAGTTAGATAGGACTTTTCCAGAGAATGAGATCAATCTTAAACATAAGATCTATCATGGGTGTCATCCCTAAGATTTCTTCAATAAAGACATCCATAAACTGATCCACAACTACCGTAAGAATACTCTACTCAACACATTACACTAATGATGAAAACAATGCTGCTAACTGATACTTGATCACTCCCAAAGAAGGGTCTCAAAAATCTTTTGCACCTAGGTTTCCATTTTTTCACCTCTAAAGTGGTGTTCAACACCATCCTTCATCGTAAAACTAATCATTCATGCATATTAGTATATGTTGGCCTTAAACATATCCAACCAATTAATTACCAAGATTATATCATAACCGTCAATATCAAGCACTAATAAATCCCACATCAATTAAATTCCCTCCATAACTACTCAACATGTTGTGCACAGGAAGGCTCGAAACTCTTTCTGACCTATAAGAGTTCGATGTTTTAAAAATGTAGGAACCATTTCCATAGTAAAAACAAGTAATCTAACAACAAAAGAAGAAGAAAAAGAATGTGAATCACATGTATCCAAAAAAAATTGCATCAACGTGGAGTTTAAAAGAAATGTACCTTGTAGCGTGGATTCCCCCGACTGATCAACCATCACAACCTTTTCAGTTCCGAAGAACTAATTTCATTCCACACACTTCCATTAATTTCACTACTAAGGTGTGGTGGTATTCCAAGAATAACCATGACTAAATTTGTTCTGCTGGTGAGGGGTATGTTGTTTCCCCCACCCTGATGAAGAATAGGACGCCTGCAATCCCAAAGGTGTTTCACAAACACCTGACCTCGTAATATTACAAAAAAACCACTGATGATGCCTTATCTATTTAATGTTATGACTTTCTCAAGGCTATTCCATAAAATCCAGCTTGATGTGACCCATAGAGCCACACTAAAAACATCATGTCTTGTTCTGGGGCTTTGGAGAATGACTCATCGATCCTGCTGTCAGATTTTGAAATGTACTTTCACCCTATAAATAGGTGTCCCTCATCCTCTTAAACCCAGTGCTGGAGAACCCACCATTTTTCATGGGTACCAACATACTTACCCCGCTTATATCTCGTAAAATATCTCATTATTATACAATTTCTCTATTCACCATTTCTATGCAATCATTTGTACACATCACAACTATCATTGAATCAATTTCATGATTCAACCTAGCTTCAAATATTAGTGCCTTCAACGATGTACTACCATACACCTTAGGTGAAAACCACACTATATTGGTAATATTATATTCATATTCCATTACCTAAAGGTTCTCTTTATTCATGAAAGAAAAATACGTTGTATGTGAAATTCTAAATGTATGAGGGTAGTATTTTTTATTAAAAAATTTCTCAAAATCCCTCCCATGTCACACCTTAGGGAGTCCCTGCGTGAACCACCATCTCCCAACACTATATGAAAAGATCATCCAACATGTACATGGAGAACATCTCTTTCAGCACTTCCAGTGGTCCCATGAATTCAAATATCTAATTCATTATTTTCAGCCACACATTCTCCATTTTTGGCCACCAATCAACCCT
The DNA here is from genome assembly GCA_963277665.1 of Viscum album. Lineage (NCBI taxonomy): Eukaryota > Viridiplantae > Streptophyta > Magnoliopsida > Santalales > Viscaceae > Viscum > Viscum album. The sequence continues at coordinate 45,036,728 of OY728143.1, read as the reverse complement.
AAAATGGGTGGTTTTTTCATTTAAAACAGAACCACATGATCCACATGCTTTGGTTAATCCTATTTATTCAAATATTCCATATATTTGAAAGCACCCACTATATTATAAAATTGTTGTTGGTTCACCTGAGGGTTATGTGAAACCACATTTTTAGAAACCCCCTTCGGTTGGTCTCTACGACACCTACTCAATGCCATTTCGGTCAATGAAAAACAACCCTAAGTCCCAATCACTTAAAAATAAAAGGAATAATATTTTTGAATTTAATATTATTACATCTATTACAATAAGGATTTCCAAAATTTCACATTTCCCTTGTTGCGCTATTCATAAAAAACAAGAATTCTTGGAAAATATACCCATTTTCAAAATACCACAACCAATCATATTTCATATCATCACATTTGAAAATAATTTCTAGATTTTCCCAGAATTCATCAAAATTAAAACACCACATAAATCCTTAGACCCAATGAAATATGCATCCTAGTTGGATGTTATTTTTACCATGCATACCATGTTCATTTGATTTGCTACACCCACAGTAATGAGATATCCAATGCCTATAACTACCTAAAAAACACTTATTTACTCAAATCCCTAGTAACATGATGTTTATCATAAAAGAGTTAGCTGCGTCCTTCTATTCTATACATTCCATGTTCTGACAATCCTATTCCTTGCTACCATCCCAACTCAATGAATGGACCAAGAATGAATGCCAACACCAATACCAACAATTATATCCAAAGGACCAAGAAAACTGATACCACTTGTAACATCCTGCCCCATTCTCATTGGTTTGAGATGGTGGTCAGGTGTTACATTGGCTTAAGTGGTGTTCCAAAGGTGACAACAGCTAGCAATAAATTCCAAGGACTTCAAGAATAAATTTGGGAATGATTTTATCATGAGATAAACCCACCTACCAAATAATCCATTACTAAGTAAACTACATGATACATGTTATCATAGCAACCAGAACCATATATTTTAAAAAGACAACCAATATATTCCATAGCAGTTCACAAAAAACTAATACAACCAAACCATATTAAAACAAAGTCACAGAACCAATCTGAAGACTAAAAAAGAGACCCCTTGCAAACCAAGACACACTCAACAACTCCACAACAAGTTCCATGAACCAAGTACCACCAAACTACCTGAGAATCTGGGAGAACATCCAGAAAAACTAAATGCTTTGCTGTTACCTATGTCCCAGAATACAACACATGAAAAAGTACCAAATTTCTATAGAAGGGGAGAGTAATAATACTCATTAGGATTTCTCAAAATGACTTCATCACACATTATTCTAGAATTAAACTAGTATCACAATTATACAATGCAATTTATAAAAACAAAAAATAGTGAAGCCATTTCCAACAAATCAAACACACCCTTACCAAGCCATTTTAGAAAATTCACACAATACAATCAAAAGCCTAAATATTTCATGGCATAATCCATTTCGACAACACACATTAGCCTAAGAATTTACGTCTTTCATAACAAAACACACAAGGAAACTATAAATGGTGGAACATCCACCCCATTTTCATTTATACATTCCCAATCTTGGTTTACTTCCTGACCGCTTATCCTTATGGTGACCCTTCCATCCACTATCCATAAGCAATTATAGTGAGACATCTTGGACACTTCACACACAATCAACACAATCCATAATACATAACCAACCCACAAGTGTAAGTACACTAAGGTCACACATTATGTCCACAACCATTTTCATCACAAGACAAATCTCATCAAAAAGTCACATATTTATTGAAAACACCATTTAATCATTTTCTATGAAAACCCATATTTCAAAATAAAAACATATTTATTGAAATTTAACTTTAATAAAACATTTTCTATAATTAAACCATTATAACTTTTAAAATATACATCATTAAATCACAATAAAAACCCCTTTTGAAAAAATATCTCATCATACCCCAGAATCAACAAATCATCACCAAATGGTATTCTACCACCATTCACACATTATATTAACAATTAATTTAAAGAGAAAAATATTAATTGGAGAAAATACTCATGTTCTAGCTATGTGGAGTTGAGAGAGAATCCACCAACCTACTGTTTCTGATGAAATAGATTCACATGAAACCACACAACAAATCTGGGAAAATGATCCACCAAAATCACTCTTGATATCCCTCTCTTTCTGATGCTTTCTCCGGGGCATGTGCGTCTGTCACGTTCGGGGGACGTCTGCACTGTTTTGTTGCACCGTATTCCCGCTTTCCAAATGTGAGAGGCATTCTCTCCTTATTTAGGGACATCTTCTCCTTGATCAAAATGAGATGATGGGATGTCGGTTCTTCCTTCCATGGATTCCTCCTCTAAATTCGTCACCTATTCCGAGTCTCCCTTATAGATTTAATACGTTGTTTGTGAACCTCTTCCCTGTGCCATATCATCATGGATGCGGGTAAATTACACAACATTTTTCAGGACATTCAAAGGGGTCCGGTCAGGGAAGCAACCTTCATATGGGGGAGTAGTCACGTTGAGGCATCACTGGCATGTCTGGATGCTGGGTAATTGGCACTTATTTTTTTGAACATTATTATATGGCTTCTTGAGGGCATGGAAGCCCGAGGAATAACACATTGAGTGCGGGGAATCATATTCCATAGGGATGTATTTGAGGATTTTCTCATCTTCCTGTGTTTAACACGGGGTATGCCTCAAGTTTATCATCCAACAGAGACCGATCAGGATGATCAGATCATAGCTAGAGTGGATCAGACTGAAGATTCCCCTTGAGGAAACACTTATATTCATGCCAGCACATGGGTGGATTCCCGAATGCTGTGGGGGGGGGGGGGAATGAGGTGTCATGATCTCACCGGGATATGGCAGCCCGGGTAAGAATCAGGATGGATGACAGTTTTGGTCTTGAGCCTCGAAGAGACATCATACGTATCCCCATAGCAGGGAATCAAATTACACATAGTTCATCTGATGAAGGCTTACCTTCGATTAGGGTTTTTAATAGCTTACGGATGGATGAGGCTGCAACGGCTTATTGCTGCAATGAAAAAGGATTACCACTGAATGGAGGGACAATGACATACCACTGAATGGAGGTCCATAGTTTAATTTCGTGTGGAAAGAGGGTGAACTGACGTGAAGGGGGTTAGAAAAACCGGGTGGGGGATTGAACCTCGAGGAGGTTTTCTACGTACCATGCCTTGACATGGATCAAAGCCCCCGTAGTTCAGGTGGGCATGTTGGCTAGCTGACGTGAAGTTGGACCGGGGGTTCGATGGGTTATGGGCTTGAACCTCGTGAGGCTTCCTACGTTCAGTGCCTTGTCAAGGATCAAAGACCACGTAGTTCAGATTGGGGTGTGTCAGCGAAACGACGTGAATGATGACCTTGGTCCGATGCATGTTGGGCGTGAACCTCATAGGGGCTTCTTACATACCATTCCTTAACATGGATCAAATTCACCATAATTCGAAATGGTGTGGGGCATACACTCTAGGCTTTACAAGTGTTGGTGAACTAACGTGAAGGGGGTCGAAGCGACCAACGGGTGGTGGGGTTGAACCTCAGGTAGACTTCCTACAAACCATGCCTTGACATGGATCAAAGTCCTCATAGTTCAGGTGAAAAGTGGTAGTTAAACTTACATGAAGGGGTGTCAAAAAAATTGGATGGTGGGCTTGAACCTCGTGGAGGATTCCTCTGTACCATGCCTTGACCTGGATCAAAGTCCTCATCATTCGGGTGGTGTCACAATGGCTTACCGCTGGATTGGAATGCAGTTTAACATCATGCGGGATGGAGATGGTGTCGGTGAACCAATGTGAAGGAGGACCTTGGTCCAAGTGTTGGGCTTGAACCTCGTGGAGGCTAACTACGTACCATGCCTTGACATGGATGAAAGTCCCCGTAGTTCTGGTGTACAGTTTAACGTCATGTGGGAAGGGTGAATTCGGGGCTTATGCTCTGAGGTGGCCCATGGTGTGTCATGGTCGGTTCTCACTCTATGCTCACGGGAGTCATGATCAGTGTGAGAAACAAGAAATTTCAGGGACCTGACGATCATGTCGTGAAGGGTGCATCCATGGGTAGAGAGGAGGGGCTTATGCATTGAGCGGCCCAAGGTGCCGGGACTTACTATAGGAAGGAGGCCCGAGGGTGACAAATCAGAGTGGGAGGGGGACTTGGGACTGAATGAAGGGAGAGATTCTTTCCTTATCACGCCCTCTGCTGGCCTTGGGGACCGAAGATGAAATGAGGGAGCACTGTTCCCCACCACGCCCTTGGCTGGCCTTGGCACCGAGGGAGTAGGGAGTAACAGGGGTGTTGCCTTCTACAATAATGGTTAGGGGCTGACACCAAGGTGGCTGCCCTTCCCCACGGACAAACACCACTCCCAGAAAGTGGATATCATCCCCTATGGAGACCAGGTGTTGGGGAGAATGTCCAGAGTGGGGGCACCCCGCGTAAAAGGAACGGGGCGATGTCACATTTTAACGTTGTGTGTTGAGGAAAAGGGTTCATGGTAGTTTGACGTCTTACAGCTCGGATGAGGTGGGTTTACCCCACACCCCTAGGGCTTACATAACCGGTAACCTCTTATCCTTGTAGAAGGGAAGGTACCGGCAATGCCCTGGTGAAGTGGGGTCGCAGAGCAAACCATCGAGGGGTCCACGTTAGCGTGGCTATGCAAAGAAGCAATATCCATTAGCATGCCTATGCGAAGAAGCATTAGGGGAAGAAACACTACATACGGTATCATCTAGGGGACTTTGAAGTCATATCGTGCAAACCTGGAGGGTCGTACGGGATAAGGAATTTCCATGCAGAGTGGTCCATAGGCAAGGACCTTGGGGAGCTCGATTGCTCTGCATGGTGGAGGGCACATGAAAAGAGGTTTGCTTTGCGAAGTGGAGTGCCCCAGACATGTCATGGGGTGGAGGTACAAATGGGAGGTGCTTCATGAAGTGGAAAGCTATTTGTGGAGCACTGCCTCACGGATCACAGGTTCTTCATGAAGAAAAGTGTCCTGAAGCAATGTGCTTCACGAATTACAGTGACCCTCCCTTGGCATATGAATCACGTGAACATGAGGGGTGTTTCACGGAGCATAAATGCTCCACAACAACCCATGTCTCGTTGGGGATACCCTTCGTTCACGAAAAACCTTATGCTTCACGAAAGGCATCCCTCTCAGAAGAAGGGATCAAAACAGGACAATGCACATGCACCTCGCAAATCAAAAATACCTCACATAGCATATGATTCACAAAGAAAAGGGTGCTTTTTGATTTTGGATCTAAGAATTTGAAAGGTTGGATTGTCCCTCGTTGGGATCGGGGGGATCCTGGTATGTATTGACAAGATGCGCCGCAAAGCAGAGCATACGCGGCGCGAAGAGAGCTTTGGTCGCATCGCAGTGTGTTTGCGAACATTAGCGGCATTCGTGGAGCATCCATAATCATTTTCATTGTGGTGAATTCGAGAACGTCAGCAGCATTCACATAGCATCCCATATCCTTTACTTCGTGGTGGGTTCGCGAATGTCAGAGGCATTCGCGGAGCATCCCACCTCCTTTGCTTCGCGGCGGCTAGTCGGGGGGCCTCTTTCTCTTCTTTTTCTTCTTCCAACATTTTGGCTCCAAAAATTGCCCCCCCTCAGACTTGGAACCACAGATAAATAAAGGGTTGATGTCTAAGGGTCAATCGCCAAAATCATCGACTGTTCATGAAGATAGATTGCGAATAGGGATCGCGAGGTGGACAGCCTATGCGCATGACGAGCGCACCACGAAGCGCGGCACAATCCGTACGCACCACAATGCGCCGTAGGCCACCTCCTATAAATAGAGGAGGCTGAACTCTTTTTTTTCATGTCCATTCTCCGTGATTTTTTCCATTTGCGCCCTCGATTCGTGAAGCTCCACGTACTCTGTGCCTGCTCTCTGCAAATCAGGCTTCACGGTGATCCGTGAGTCTTTGACTACGTGACATCGCTACGTGAGTGTGCGCCTGCAGGCCGAGGCCGGTCTCCACGATTCGGCTTTGTGAACGAGCTCTGTGAACAGTTTTTGCAACCTGAGTTGAAAATTGTCTGAGTCTTAAAACCAAATGGCCCGTGAAGTAGCTGCCCAGGGGGTGCTTACGGATGACACTCGGAGGGATGAGATGGAAAATTTTCTGGGCCTATGAGAGTTGGTCCATAGACACTTGGAACATAATTCATTTATGGAGCTGCTATCAAAGAGCCCGAAGAACTATCCATTGTGCATGAGTCTACCCTTGTATTGCTTCAGGCAGAGGGATGATGTCTTCATTCTTGAGGTGAGTAGGGACAAACCGGATTTCTGGTTCAGGATCACGTCTTGCCAGCGGCAATGGTTCAGGGAAGATGATGGTCATGCACATGAGGAATTCACACCCATCATTGCTGATTGCATGTATGAACACCTGAACAACATTTATGGGTAGTAATTTCAGTCGGTGATGTATCCTCCTCTATACCACACAATACTGAAGGCAGCCTTGAGGGATTCAAAGAAGGGGTTGTCCGAGGAGTGGGACATGCGCCAGGGCGGCAACTTCACAGATGATTGGGCATGGTCCTACTAGGTAGGAACCTCATGTGAGGAGTTTGGATCCAAGTCGAGGAGAGTGGGTTTTTATAAGGCGGAATGGGCCTCCCAATTCCACATATATCATCCGAAATAGTTGATGCTAGAGTTGTTGAGAAGATGGTCTTCTAGGACCAACACTTTTAACCATCACCGTGGGGAGGTCGGCATCAGTCTGGGGATGTCCATCAGATTTCGGGGGTCCCAGTCATGGGGGCTAGGTATGATGAGTTCCTCCCCGTCATGAGTGCGTGGGAGGATTCAGAGCAGATTCCCTAGCTGGTGATGGCACTAATAGGGCTGGTGCCCTGGGAAGACAAAGAACCAGTAAGAGACATCATCTTTAGGTGGTGGTTCATGCAGTTCCTGAACTTTCCATTGGATCGAGAGTTTCCCGCGAGGCCTAAGACATGCCCAAAGGGGTCTCAATGGGGCAAGGAGCACTCTTATTGGAGGCTCTTGGAGGACAGCCAGTGGAAGACTTGGGGTTTCAGTGTTAATACTGAACATGTGCCGATAGATAGGCAGGAGACGTTCATCGCAGCCCTTATCTGTGGTTGGATACTACCAGTGAGGGATACCAACATGGGGGTGCGGCCTAGCACATTTGTCATGGCATCCATGCTAGCCACAGGAGGGCGCGTGAATCTGGGGATTCCGATGCTTTTCAGATTGTACACGATGATGTGTCATGTTAGTGAGGGAAAAAGGCGGCAGAGGATATGCGGGCCCTTTCATCTTCTGTATGGGTGGATCGCGGCACACATTAGGGGGGTTTATGAATATCTGAACCCCATATCACCTCCATGGTCAAACTTTTGCCCATCCATTCTGAATGATTTTGGGAGCATTCTATCCAAATTAGTTGTACTGTCGGTACAAAATTGGGTGTGGAAGGTGGACGAGTTTAACATTCAACTATTTCCATTGCCAAAGGGGGTACTCACCAACGACGGTAGGGGGACGGAGGAGCATTGGCTCTATCTCCTGGAATTTTGCGGTGGAGTCTTGGTGTCAAGGGTGGACCGTGAGCCTCTCTGCGAGCCGTACACCCCACACAGTTTTGCGAGGAAATTATGGTGCATGCAGCGACAGACTCCGCGGGTCTACTGGGAGGTGCACCATGAAGATCACCTATGTTTAATGAGGAAATTGTGGATCATGTTCACACGGGAAGACAAAAAAATGAGGATTGCATTACCTCCGCCTACTTCCACCTTCGGACCGGTGAATCAGTACGCTATAAGCTGGGAGGCAGCTTATCCGGGGGAAATGCTGAAGTAGTCAACTATTCGAGCTAGTGATGGCAGGCCTTCCCTATCTCGAGGAAGGGGTTGGAAGGCGGCAAGGGCCTCCCATGATGGTAGGGATGCCGTGGCTGTGAGACCTTCACCAGCTATGGGTGAGGAAGAAGCGGCAGATCCAACAGTGACAGTAGATCCGGTGGCCCCAGAAGAGGAAAGCCATCCAGAGGGGTGGCCATTGAGGGGATTCTGCAGGATATCTATGTAGGCATCAGGAAAAAAATTGTGCTATATCAATATTCAAGAGAATTATAATTTCTCGGAGACCTGGGATATTTGGGATGTCAACCGGAAATTCCTCGGCCCTCCCGAGAGTGTGGAAACACCTAAACCATCTCGGGATGGATTTACAGGGTATAGGGCCTATCTGGGCCGGTTTCGTAGTGTCTTCTGTGGAGGTGGAGAAATATCTGGATAAACTGGAGGAATTTTAACATTCTAGGGGTGCCCCGCATCCAATGATAGACCGGGTGAGGGTACTGCTAGATCAGAATTTTCCCCCACAGTTGTCGGCTGCTGAGCTGAGAGAGCACTTCCCCCTACCAGAAGAATCAGACGAATCCTCTTGGGGGGACGAGGCCGGTGGAGGGAGCCCGTTAAAGGTAGGTGAAGTCAGGGATCAAGACTCGGGTATCGAAGATTTAACGAAGGCTCTTGAGGTAACATTACATGTTTCATTCCTCATGGTCTGATCTCAGGTCATTATGGAATTTTCACCAACATCTGAACTGTGAAAGAGGACCCTGTGCACAGACCTCATTCTCGCCCTTCGGCGGGTGCTGATGCAGGACCCTCAGAACTTGCACTTATGGCCGCATCCGGTTTTGTGTCTAGTGGAGCTAGGACACACGAGGTGGCTTATCCTGAATCTCAGGTTCTTCTGAAAATATACAGAGGGCCACGCTTTGGGGTCATGTCTACATCAACTCAGGAGTGGCACCAGGAGTTCGATCTTTGTAATTCCTCTCCACCGAACTCCTTACTATCACACGTTGATCGTGCCAACTAAGGTCCATGCCCTTTTTTTCATGTACAGTTCTTCGACATTCATGGGCCGTTGCGGAGAGGTTAGTCGGGATTTATGGCATGACCCCTCCCAGGGGCATTCTAGTAATCGTGGAGATAGTTTCCTAGACCACCAGAGCTGTAGCGCTCCCTATCATTGGCAGGACCACCATCAGGGTCATGCCCGAGGTCATTGAGGTGGGGTCCGACGAAGAGTATCGATCGCTCAACCCAAGTCTTTCCATGCCATATCTGATGCCAGATTTCGTGCATGATCCAATGCCATACGCAGAACCTGCTGAAGATTTCTTGAGGGAATATCACACATACGAGCCTGCCAACCGCACAAACTGGGATGAGATGGCCTATGATGAAGAGGAAAATGATATATTCTTCTGCCGATCATGGAATATAATCGTACGATTTATCGAAAAGACCCCCGTGCATTATGTCGAGATGAGATAAATAGGATTCACTCACGGCTACACGAACTGTGTTCTAGGGGAGTGGATGCACATCACCCTCATCTTCTCATCCAAGATCTTATGGAAGAGTAGATCTGAGAGTATGATCACGGCCTCAGAGTGGGATGGTAGAAGAGGAAGGTGATGAACATCAAGAAGCTCCAGGAGGATGAAAATGAGTTCCAATGGCTACCGATTCTAGTGGATGATCCCTCGACCTCTCTTAATGCACAATCAAAGCTGATTTTGCGATTGAAGGCACAGCTGGTAGAGGCTAAAGAGTGTATGAGGCAACCTTCTGGAGAAATGGTTGTCATTCAGGATGACGTAGAGCTAGACCAAACTGATGCTGATAAACTACTCCCCATAGCTGCTGAGTAGGAGTAGGATTTGAGCCAGCAGCAGCAACTCCTGGATGCCACAAGTCAGAGGGTGGTGGAATTGCAACATTCTTTTGATGGGGTCAACCCATCCATGGGAGGGATAAACCCCCCGAGTGCTGTAAGGATCACAAACTCTGAAATGTACATTCATGTTTTGATTTATTTGATGTCATATCATGCATGAGTTTTATTATCAAGGTCGGTTTTTTTATGCATCTGTTATATTCGTGAAACGTCGAGTGGTCAGTCCCTAAGCTCACGTGGGTCGAGCCCAATGTGAGAAACAAGGGGTGATAACCATTCTATTCCATCTGAAAATAATGTTTCGACTATGCCTCAGGCATCTGAGGTTTAGGTAACCAATTCTGATCTTCTTGAAATACATGGGAGAGGCCCAATCGGAGGATCAAGACATCAAAACAATCGACGAGCCGTTCTTCCGGTGTACTCTAGTGCACGAGCGGGGTAACGCTAGGAGTGTTCTGATTAGTCCAAACATAGGGAAGTGGAAGGTGTGAATCACGATGCCCATAAACCAAAACACTATGGGGGTGGCATGACAATAAAGGATAACTATCTGACCATGTTCGAACATAGTATCCTTGTTGTGTTAGCCTAAATTTGGGATGACTCATGAGGGCATACCGTCGACCATGTTCGAAACACGGGGCCTGACTCAAAATGCCATCCATTTGTCTCCCATAAAGTTGGACCAGGATAAGTAGGAGAGCGATACGTCAGGAATCCTTAATGTTAGTGGCTTCCTATAGATGTGAAAGATGGAAAGGGTCTGAATAAAGGGAATGCAAAGCGTGAAGGGTAGAGCGATGTTTTGTTCGAACAGAATCCAACACTCTTGAAATTACGCCACTGTGGTAGAAGCACACTAGATGGACGCATCGGTTTGATCATGAATCATTACTTCTTCCAGATAGGGCCTCTCTAGTGAGGGGGATGTGTCTTCCCAATATCATCGTCGGGCATCCCAAACTTGTTTGGGGAAAAGTTGCAGTTACACTATTCCTCACGAGGGATCTAGCCATGGGATAAAAATGGGGGGGAACATGACTTAAAGATTCATGTGGGCTAGACCCTAGGAAAAATTCCAGGGTTTCTCTATGTATACCATGAGGATAAAAATCAAGCCACACGTAGTTCTAGAAGCATAGTTTAACGTCATGCAGGATGATGAGAAGTCTAGTTGTACCGGTACATATCCCACCAAAATTACTAAGCCCCATGTGAGTCACGCTTGATGTGGGAAAAAAGATGTAATGGGGAACATTCTCGACATATGAAGGGGCAGGTTAGGCCGAAGGGACGCTCAGTGAATACTGGCCCAATGATTTTAACACGTATATGTAGCGTACCTAGATGTGCAAATAGATAAATTCGAGTATGTCGGAATTCCACTTAAACATGAGGATGTGGAAATACGTGAATCATGATGATTATAATTTGGATGAAAATGATGGAGGCGTAGAGATGGAGGATAACTATTGACTATGGTGCAAACACATCATCCATATCACCTTATCCTGGAACGGGGATAGATAAATGAGGGTCAACCGTTGACCATGTTCGAAACACGGGACCTGTCGCAAATGTCATCCAAGATCCTTATGGATGTTGGCCCGAAACGATAGGAGATCCCTTAGGCCCATCATCCATGGAGATCCCTTACGCCTAGCATCCATCTCGTTCAAAGGTCCTTTTGGATGTGGAGGAGGATGAGGATCCAAATAGAGAGCTCACAAATCTTGGACATGGAACGTGAGGAATGTCTCCCTGAAAATTATACATTTCAGGCTCTTTGTCAAAATGCATCTGAGTACAACAATGAGACGTATTAGATAAAGGGAGTCAAGTCCCATCCCATAGGGAGATCATAGTTTAGGGTCATAGAATTTGGATCATGGATGGGAGGAAACACGGGAGACTCATGATGAGAAAATACAAAAACCCGACATGGGAACCAGGGGTTCCGACCACCATTTTTTCTTTGGGAGAGGTTTTAGATCAAGGGACAAAAAACGAGAGTTGAGTCCGGCCCATGGAAAAGTGCATAGGCATTTCTACGTACCCAATGGTAATGGGGATCAGGCAACACATAGTTCTTGAAGAGGGGGAATGATGAGGTACCAGTTATAGGGATAAAAATGGGTGAGCAGGCATGGACCACACACCAAAAGAAGCGTTATTTGATAAATCTTGTTTTTCTGTTAAGATGAGTGGTTTTATATGAAGAGAAAAACCTATAGTAGTAGGCCCTGGAGTGGCCACAAGAGTCCAGCCATAGTAGGCGTTGACAAATGGTATGGTAAAGGACTGATACCCAACGTGATGTCCTCTACGATGAGGTCGTCACAATGCAGTTCCATTTTTCATCATGCGGCAGGGATGATAATGTCACAGTATAGTGTCATGTGATAGGACTGAGCATGAATTTTAACGTCACGCATCGCAGACGTAGTAGAGATGATGCTAGGTGGGAAATGTGTAAGGTGCCATAAAACATAAACAACATGAATGGAGAAATGATCCCAAATCACACCATACATAATTGCAAGAAGGGAACCTTGGGACAAGGGGCCCAAATAGGGGCGAAAGTGAACGGGGCCAGAGAAACTATTTACCAGCTGATCTGGACCCGAAAACGAGACGTTTGGGTGGTCCTACGTATCCCATAAGGATACGAGTCAAGCTACACGTAGTTCTTGGGGATGACTTTTAATGTCGCGCGAGACAGGAAACAAGAGTTCTAATTCTTAGAACGTGGTGTGCGTGGTGAAACTATTTCATACCCAATGTGAATGAGGAAATAATCCCATACCATTCCACATGGTCCCGTTGTCAAAGTCCCAAAGGTGGGATAGAGAAGACAAATTAGCAGAACTCAAGTTGGATCCAAAGACAAATGGTCTGGGAGTTCCTACGTAACCCATTAGGATGGGAATCAAGCAACGCATAGTTTTGGGGAGATATTAGTTTATGGTCGTAGATCTCAGACCATGGAGGGATGACATCTTTCCAACTAAGCGCAGACCTCGACCCGATCCATAAGCAAGCGTGTGTCAAACTCGGTGTGGGACACAAGGGAGGAAGATTTGTATTGCAATACCTAGAATTCCCATTGAAGGAAAATCGGGGCAGAGCCCCTAATGACACCCTTACCTCGGATTTGTTCCTCTAAGAAGCAGATGCGCTCTATAGAATATTTTCAAGAGTGTCGGGGGGGGGGGGTCACTTGGACATGATGAGGTGGAGAAGGATGTGAATCATGTAACCGAAACTTTGGGCTTAATGGGGTTGTCATGGCGATGGTGGATGACTATTAACCATGGAAGAAAAGCAGAATCTATATCTCATTAGCCAGAAGTGGGAACAAAAATATGGGCATTGACCGCTGACCATACTCGCAACGCGGGATTTTTATCTATTTTTTGTCTGAATCCCTCGAGGGTGTTGGCCCGTAGTGGTAGGATATCCCTTAGGCGTGGTATCCATGCTATTTTTATGGGTCCCTCCTGGTGTGAAAGGTTATGGAAGCCCTAATGAAGGGGAAAACGAAACCTAGGAAATGGGTGGAAGCATGTCTGATTAGAACCCAGCATTCCAGGTACTAAACCAGAGTACCCTTAGGCACATTGATGAACCGCCGAAGAGGGTCGATGCAAATGACCAGGAGGGAGAGGTACATGGTATGGTCATTACATGCCTGACATGAACGAGGAAATAATCCCATGTCACGCCTTATACTTCCTTTTCTAGGGAAGGGTAGGCCAAAGGGCCAAGGTGAAATGGAGATTTCCGGGATATGGGGCTGGACCCGATGTCTAGACATTCGGGTGGTCCTTCATATCCCATAATCATGGGAATCAAGCCATACATAGTTCTTGAAGACACATGGGGGGAAAGAGACCCCTATGAGGGGGGTGTACGACACGTGAATGAGGACATAATCCCATACCCCATCGTACGCTCCCATAAGAGAACCTAAGCTGGGGGTCCGAAAGGCCAACGGGCCTGAGGCTGGACCTCGGTCAGGAAGGCCTGAACTACTTGCATTTTAATGTCTTATAGTGAGGATGAGGGTTGTGGGTCCGAAAAGGCAAAGGGGCCTGAGGCTGGGCCTCGATCAGGAAGGTATGACCAGATTTCAGTTGAACGTTTTGCAGTAAAGATTAGGGCTAGGTCCCGAGAAGGCCAAGGGGCCTGAGGCTAGGCCTTGGTAGAAAGGCCTAACTAGCTTGCAGTTTAACATCTTGCAGTTAGGATGAGGGTTGGGGAATGTCTCATCCAGAGATATGTATGGCACGATGTGTAAACTGACGTGAATGAGGACATAATCCCACACCACGACGTACAATCCTATTATAGAGAACATAGGCTGGGTGGAAGGTCATACACCCTTTTGTACTATTACTACCTCATCAAAGCTCCTAAGCCCACGTGAGCAGTGCTCGGTGTGGGAAACAAAGATCTGGTCTTGGTTATCTCTGTATGTTGGGGCCTGATAGCTAACATTGCCTGATGGAAGTCTGTCACATCGATATAAAGGGGAGGAATGAACCACTATAATTGTTTTTTGGGACATCATGGTTGTGGTCCTAACGATCTAGGAAAACTGTTGACCATGCAAGAAACATAGCATCCCTACAGTGGCCTGAAATGGGAGCAACAAATGAGCTTTGACTGCTGTCCACATTCGAAACGCGGTACTTGTATCGGCTTGTTGCTCTACATCCTCGAGGGTGTTGGTGAGAAGTGGTAATAGATCCCTTATTCCTAGCATCCATACCATTCATGGGCCCTTCCGGATGGGGAAGGTGATGGAATCCCAGTCATAGAGTAAGTGAATCCTAGTTGTATCAGTCTCTATATGAGGCGAACGTCTCCAGGGAGTAGGACGTACAGCCAGATCGAGGCTAGCTTGATGTGAATTGGGAAAAAATTATTCACCCTGCCATATTTCTTGACATTATGGGAAGATTCTGGCTTTTGGGCTGGTCCAATAGACAAAATTTCTTGGCGTTTCTACGTATCCCATGTGGATGGGAATCAAGCCATAAGTAGTTCTTGAAGGCTATGCAGTTTAACATCATCTGGTGAAGACATGGGAGGATAGAAGAACGGGAGTGGGAACATGGTGGTACCATTATAATACATTTATGAGTGGGGTTGAGGGAGATCATATCATGCAAGTATCCTCCAAGAGAACTATACCCAGGGGGAATAGTCAAAAGAGAAGAGTTTGGGGCTGGGCTCAAAACGAAGCGTTTGAGCATTCCTACGTATCCCATAAGGATGTGAATCAAGCCATACATAGTTCTCATGAGGAAGATTAATGTCGTTGAGGATGATGCGCAGTTTAATTTCATGCAGGACTGGATAGTTTAAGTTTATGATAGATTGGATAGTTTAATGTCATGCTGGACTGTGATGCTCAGGAAAAATATTGCTTGAGGAACTTGGCATTGTTGGGAGGAGTTATGTGCTCACAATCCACAGTAACAAGGGAATATGCGCCATTAGAGTAAACCTTGTTAATGATGTAAGGGCCTTCCCATTTGGGCTATAACATGGGTGGTTTTCTACTAGGGATCATTGGTGCTCAAGGGGCCAACACTAGGTCGTCTTGTAGAAAAGAGCAGCGGCGAACCTTCTTGTTGAAGGCTTTAGATATCTTATTCAGATGCCTTTCTAGATTGTGCAGGGCACGAAGCCTATTTTTGTCAAGTGCTTCCAATTCATCTTGATGGATTTTGACCTCCTTAATTGGAGCCTTACTGGTCATAGACTGCAGTGCGTAACAATGGAAACTGGATCTCGATGGGCAGGATGGCCTCATCCATGTACAACAGGGAATAAGGGGTCACCTGGGTAGAGTTACGAGTCGTCATCCGATAAGCCCGAAGAGCGTTGGGGAGATTTTCCGGCCAACTCTTCTTGTTCTGTCCAACCATTCTCTGAAAAATGTTAGAGAGGGTTTTGTTGAACGCCTCGATATTCCCGTTTTCTTGTGCGAGATAGCGGAAGGTATGGTTGGAGCGAATGTTTTACATGGCGTACAATTTCTTCAACTTAGATTCTCAGATGTTTGTGCCGTTATCGGTGAGCTAGGTGTGAGGGACTCAAAATTGGTGGTTGATATTAGAGATCACAAAGTCAACGATGGAACAGGCCTTGACTTCCTTGAGTAGAATTACCTCTTCCCACATGGAAAAGAAGTCTTTGGCAGTCAGGATAAAATTTCACTGGCGAGCTATCGCCGGTGGATATGGTCCCACGACATCGATTCCCCACACCACAAATGGCCAAGAGTACATGGTCGAGTGGAGAGGTTCTAGAGGCAGGTGTCGGAAATTAGCATGAACTTGGAACCTGTGACATCTCTTGGAGAACTCGATATAATTGTAGATCATAGAGGGCTAGAAGTACCCCAGTCTTCAGATCTGATGGGACAGCTTTGGCCCAGCCTGGTGGGCACCGCATGATCCGGCATGAACCTCTTGCATGACCTGAGAAACCTAGACTCCTTGAATGCATTGGAGGAGAACACCATAGAAACTAGACTTATAGAGGATCTACTCAAGACTGAGACCACTATATATGGAAAACTACAGTTTGTGATGTCATATTCGCTCGTGTTCGACCTGGTCAGCCAGGAGGAAACCATTTTGGAGATACTCGACAAAAGGGTCTCTCCAGTCGGGAGTCGTCTCAACCACTACATCTAAAGAACCTGGGGTCCTGACATGGAGGATCCGGCGGTAATATTGCTTACTCGCAGTCCGTAGTCATCCTCTGGGGTGATTTGGGAAATGACTCTCATGTGTTCCACATGTATAATCAGATCATCATGCTTGGGTTATGTAAGTGACGCAGCTAAGCCGGACAAAGCGTCTGCTCGACCATTCTGTGATTGAGGGACATGGGTAACCTCTGGTCGAGAAGGGGACTGGGCCATTAGATGGAGGGTGCACTCCAAAAATGGCACAGGCTCTGGATTCCTGATAACATTGTCTCCATTGACCTTCTTGATGACTAGTTCGAAATCCCCTTTCACGTGCAAATGGGGAACATTGATCTCAAGGGCCAGCTCGAGGCCAGTGATGAGTGCCCGATACTCTTCCTCGTTGTTGGTGCAGCCTTCTGACAACGGGAATGAGTACAACAGAATGTCTTTCACTGGGGTAATGAAGATGATACCCAATCCCACTCTCTTGAGCCTAGGATCGCTGAGCCTCCTACCAGTGGATCTCGGAGAGGCACCATCGATGGATTTTCCAACATGGGATGACGTGATCGATTGAGAGGATTGCCTCATCAAAAAAATCCAGGTCCAGGGATTGATCCACAGAACTTGGATAGAAAGCTATTAAGACTTATAATGCATGCCCCTTGATATCCTTTTAAGGCACGAACATGATGTCAAACTGCTGGAGAATTACCACCCACCGCACTAGTCGTCCAGTCTACATGGGGTGGTTCAGAATTTTCTTCAATGGGTCTACCTGAGAGACCAGTTATATCTCATGGTGCTGTAGGAAATGTCGCAATTTCTATATGGAAAACACAATCTTAAGGAAGCTCTTTTCGATGACGGACTATCTGGTCTCTGTATCGAGGAGCATGCAACAGAGGGCCTGGAACACGGACTGACACTCTTCATCCCACATCACCCCAGAGGGATTGGAACACGGACTATCTGGTCTCCCAAGGTACATTATCGTACCAGGTGATTCCCAAGGTACTTTATGTTACTAGGAGTCCACCTATTTCGGGGCCCCCCAAGGTACTTTATGTTAGCAGGTTATTCCCATCGGTCTGAAAAATCAAGGTGCCACCTATCGTCGGGCCATGCACTGTATAATCAAGACAATTTTCAGAATGTTTGTGGAGTGCTATGTGGATGATCTAGTGGTCAAATCTTTCCAGCACCAAGACCATCCCAATCCAGAGAACAGATGGTCATGGTGCTGGAAATATTTGACCACCAGATCATCCACATTGATCTCCACAAATATTCTGAAAATTGTCTTGAATATACGGTGCATGGCCTGATGATAGGTGGCACCTGGATTTTTCAGACCGATGGGAATAACCTGGTAACATAAAGTACCTTGGGGGGCCTTGAAAGAGGTGGACTCCTCTTCTTTGGGGGGCCATCTAGATCTGGTTGTACCCATAATAACCATCCAAGAAGAAGAGGTCTTGGAATCTGGACATAGCATCAATCAACAATGCTGTCACTGGAAGGGGAAAATCATCCTTCGGACAGCGGGTGTTGAGATCGCAGAAGTTGATACAGACTTTGATATGCCCATTCTTCTTCCTGACTGGCACAATATTGGCCATCCACTTGGGGTACTGGACCTCATTGACTAAGTTGGATTTGATGATCTTTTCAACTTCGGCATCGACCATGGCACCATGAAAAGTGTGCATCTTTCTGGGAGGCTGCTTGAGCCCACAATGGTTTCCCGAGAGACCAAAGAGGTGGACGGATACCTGAGGATCTAGTCCTTGAATCTCATTGTAACTCTAGGAAAACATGTCACGGTGCTATTTAAGGATGTTCACGTACCACTGTTTCTCCTCGAGGGACATGGCGACACTGATCAATGTGGGTCTCGGATCTACCTCTCTAGTAAGGTTCACCTGTACCAGTTCATCGACCTTGGTGGAGACGCCTTCCTCAAAGGCAGGGGAGCATCCTCTAGATCCTATTCTCCACTTGTGGAGTGATCTTCTTGTGCAGGGGGGGGGGGTGTTGCCAAGCCACCAGACTCCGATGCGAGGCTGGTGAAAGATTGAGCGGCAGTGGTCATCATATCAGGAGACTCATGGGCCATTGAGACCATAGTGATGAAGGCAGTCAATCCAATCCCATCTGGACATTGACCCAAGGGGCCACACTTGATAACATCAAAGTAGTAGTGGTGCGTCACCTAGAGATGGTTAATTCCAGCTTGGCGAAACAAAAATGTATGACATACCGCCGTTTCCATGAGCCGGACGTCCCGATACCATACGAGGGTATGAGGTTCTGGGATCACCTGAGCCTGGTTTGTGTATGTGTACGAGGTGATTCTCCACCGTTTCTTGGACTTGAGAATATGCCTTCCTCTTGTACCCAAAACGACCAAGAATTGTTCCATGTTTGGGGTCGTAGCCTCCAACCGATGGAATGTGAAGATGTAGGCCTCAACCAGTGCTGCACAGGGATCACTTGTTACCATGGTGGGCTCAACCTCACTTGCCAGAATATGCTTATCCTTGCTCTTGTAATAGTCAGCATCTAGATAGCGGGATTCAAAAGAGGAAAAAGGAGACATGTCTCATTTTAGCACACCTACTCGACTGTTTCGGGAGTGTTTTAGGCATTGGTTATACGATGATAGAACCGATGCATGCAGGTGGAGAAATGGCTAGACCATCAATGCGTTGTGAGAAGTGTCCTGGGAGACAACGATGAATTCGGTACTGGAAACTAGGCCACCGAACTAGGTCTTCAATTGGATCTTTCTTATCGGGGTCTACTCAGTCCTGTCATATCCCTAGATTCTTAGGTCGTAGGGAGTTAATCATCCTCAGAAAACCCTAGCTTCTACGTGTCCGAGCTAGGATTAGTTTAATCCCAGAGCCTGTGTCAACAAGACAGTGGCAGACTTCCATGCCATTGAACTGACCAGTGATGTACAGTGGACGAATGTGCCCATGTAGGGGAGGGTCTTCGTCTTCACCAAACAATGAGATAACTGTCTGGAATTCAATGTTCTAAATTGCCTTTGGGTTGAAGGATTATACAGCTACTACCTCTGTCTCAAACTGTAGGGGGCTCCTTAGAGCCTCGGCGAGCGCCTCATGCATATCTGACGATAGGCGAAGAGCCTCAAGGATAGAAAGCATCACTGGGATGCCGGAAAGGTGATTGAGTACATCATACTTCCGTTCCAAGCATGAGCTTCTACATAAAGGAGGAATCTCTCCAATTTGAGGCATAGCGGGCCTTGCCGGCTGGACCGACAGGTAGCTAGTTCAAGGTATGTCCTGTTTCTCACTAGTTGAGGCTTGAAGAGTAGTTACCGGATGAGGAATGGATAACTAGGATTGTCCTGTAGTAGGGGGAGACTGGCCGCGGTGCAGGCGAGGCATCTATGCCTAATTTAGTATCACAAACGACAGTGGAGGTAGATCTGAGGACACCAGATGAGGAGGTTGTGCGTGCTGAGCTCTGTGCTGGGCCTACTGTATGGTCTCTGTGGCGTGCATGTCCTAGCTGAGAGCACCACTTGACATTCCTTGATGACCCATATGGAAACCGTTATACCTACGTTGGTGTCGGATGGGAAGGTTCACTAGGCGTTCCCCTTCTTCGGGAGTCATATAGGGGTTTACCAACTCGATGGTGTTAACCGATGTGTACCACAGACTGTCTCTTGAAGAGTCGTCTAGCACTGGGCAGATTCTTGGAAGAATCCCCATCGTGGGGGGAATGAAATAATCAAGAGTGCGAGATGACGATGACATTGGTGGAGTGTGTTGCTTCTTCTTGTGTCGTTGATGATTGCTCTTCTACGAAGAGGTCGACTGAGATGATAACGTTGAAGTGACGGACACAGCTTGTGATGGCTCCAGCTAATTCAGGTGTGCTCGAATAATACCATTGGAATGAGAGACTATTTTATGAAGAATCCAGTCATCGTACTTCTGGAATCTGTGACTGGGAACATGCTTCCACTCACCTTCGTCGTCACTAACACTTTCTAAACTCACAAAGACACCCTCCACTTGTTCCAGGGCCAGGCCAAGACTGAATATATTGTTATCGACCTAGTATTGGATCCAGTATTTAAACACATAGAACTTCTTGAGGGTGTGCCCAAGAATATGATGATAGGGGCAGTAGTTGGGTCGATCCGTGAGATTCACCTCTGTCGGTCATCTGCACTCCGGTAAGCCCACAATCCCCTACTTTAGGGCACTCAGGAAGTAACCGGGGACCTGATCATCACTAAATGAGTATGTCTGGTGTTTTTTTTCGGGATAGGGGGATCTAGGAGCCTGGCACTGACGAGGGGCTGGAGGAGCCTACCGAGGATGTGGGTCCTGATTACCCCGCCTAGGCGGCAATGGCGTGTTGCATGGGGGAACCTGCTGATTCTGAGGCAGTCGCTGCTGGAAAGGAGGTTGCGCCTATGGTGGTGGGTCTCTATGAGTTTACGGAGCCGGTGCTAGCGGGAGAAATTTGAGCTTCCTGAGAGATTCTATTTGGGCCACTGCGGTGGGCTCGGTTCTGGCATCCCTCCTTTCTGGGATCACAAGGGGCAGCAGATATGCCTGACTAGCCTGTTTTAGAGCTTCATCGAGGTGTTGGGCCTTATCTGAGATGTCTCAAATCCCTCTAGGGTTGTTCTGAGTGATTAGGGAAGGAACCAGTTCTGTTTTGACATTCCCCATGAACATCGTCAGTAATTTCCCCTGAGTTAGTGGCATGTTGAGGGAGTAAGTGAGCCCCTTCCACCATGTGATGAAGTCCCTGACCCACTCATCAAGCCTTTTCATGCACCTGAAGAGGTCTGTGATGCTGGTCTTCCGTGTGGGGGAGCTGAACTGGTATAGTAATTTTCGGCAAAGATCCTCCCAGCCGGCCACCGATCCAATGGGGAACTATTTTTACCAGTCAAACGTAGGTCCTTCCAATGTTTTCACAAAACATAGGAGCTTGGCGGCTTCCTACTGTGCTGGTGTCCCCAACATGGGGCCACACCTGGAGGAAAAGTGGTCCAGGTGTTGCGGCGGGTCCCATGTCCCGTTAGAAGGAATGAAAGTGGGATTTCCAAAAACCGCGGGTGCAGGCATATCATCCACCCACGCTGGATATGGATTTCCATCTGGTTGGACTGCCACCTGTTGCGTTTCTAATGCATTGAGGTGGGTGATGAGTGCCACCATTGGATTTTCTGGGTGGGGATCTCTATCTTGACGGGGATCCCTAACCATGAGTGTGTTTCTAGGCACTTCGACACAGTGGATGGGTTCAACGGATCGTGGAGCGATTGGCGGAGCGGCCTGAGGGGTAGCTGGGGGATCTCCGGCTGGATTCCTTGAATTGTCGCGCCATTCGGGAGGGTTTGGTGAGATGTATCGCGCCCTATTTCCATGTGTTCCAGCATCAAACCTGTCCATGGGAGCGGTATGATCAGGGTTGCCTAGAGGCATCTCGCAGGGGGGAGTTGTTCCTGCCCCTAATGCCCCGGCCCAGGATCACCATAGTCGGGTTGTCCCTCTACAACACATTCATCTAGGAGATCGTTGACCGGCCTCTTTTTCTCAGCATGTTGCGGGTGCAACTCTGGCATCTCAGGGACTTACTCCATCTTCTTCACATAGGCGGATGGGTTGGAGTGCTTGAAAGCTACGACATTCTCTTTAACCTTACAGACATTCTGACTGAGTACCAATGACTCGGTGGGTGCAGGGAGACCTAGGAGGTTCCTCTACTAACGAGTAATCCTCCCTGATGGGTCCATCAATGGTGTCACACCCTCAGGGTTTAAGTCTCCATCAAGAAATTCCAAATCTTCCTCCATGCCCACGACATCGTCCATGTGAACCTTGACCTTTCCTGGGGGCATGTCCTTAATATTGCATATCGAGTCGGGCTGCCGTCGAATAGGGCTGAAGAGGAGGGCAGCATAATTCACCCATCCACAGACTTGCATGTGGGGGGAAGTCTCCCTGATGATTTTGTGGAGTACCCTGAAACTCTGAACGCATCATTGTTGGATGGTCCTTAGGCGACCTGGTGACTCAGGGCACTGGGCCATGAGGAGTGCGGCCAAATCGACCAGACGTAATTCCTCACCGATTTCCTCAATGTTCACTTGGCTCCTTGGGTAAACCAACTAATGATAACGAAGACGGAAGTGTGTCACCCATAGGGTTTGACGGTAGCACTCGACTTCCTCTGGGGTTACGGATTCCGACGCACATAAGTTTGACACTACCACTGGAAAAAACTTCTATGGGATGTGATCCACCGCAAGAATGTTCCAGAAGCTCTTGGGCTCAGATTCGGGGACTGGCCGCGTATTTCCCCACTCATCAACCAGAGGTGGCTGAAGAACCGGTAGCAGTACTGAGGTGGACCGCTTGGACAGTAGACTAGGTGGCAGTAATACGGTGAACGAGTCAACTGGCCACTGAATTCCGGGCCATCCTCCAAGGAGTGCGGTGGCCTGACCACAATGTAACAATACAATGGGCTGACAACCACAACTTATGTTGTAGGGGTCACGGTTACCGGTAATGGTTCATGCTATTGCTCAACCACCATCGGTCCCCAAAATAGCTCTCCATGATCTCTTGTCGAGGTAGAGGGTGCTTCTAGTTATGATGGTGGTGACCGCATGGTCGGAACCTGTGGGATTCCCAAAATTTCCTCCTCCTGGGTGTACTTGCGAAGAGAGGTGGGAATCTGGTGGACTTCACACTCTAGAAGGATGAGGTTGATATGCCTTCTTCCTACCCCGGTCCTTGACACATAGGACCGATGGGAGGGTTCCACCGCTGAGTTGTACTCTGATTCAGAATCTGAGAAACAAACAGGTTTGATCTTAGTTTGAAGCTTTTCAGTGTTCTTCTTGCAGAAACGACAATCCTCCTTCCTGCCCCAGGATGGCTCTTCGGGGATGGAAAAATTCCTAGCACAAGAAGGTCCTTCGACCGTACTAGTGTAGGGGTGGGGAGTACTTCCGCTTGAATGGGACGGGCTTCGAGGAGCACTAGGGAAGATTTCAAGGGGGACATAGGGAGGACATCCATGCAAGACGCTGGTACGAGTGGGACCCCTGCTGGAACTGACAGTTGCATGGGTTGGACCTCCATGCCTGGTTTCCTTGGTGACGTCAGTGTGAGGCAGGTCCCCGTACTGATCGGACTGAACATGGGTAGGACCTCCGTGCTGGGTGTTGGTGAAGTGAATTTGATCTCCACCCCACTGGTTTATAGGATGAATAGGACCTCCGTCAGCTACTACGAGTATGTGAGGAAGTTCCTCACATCAGAGAGTAACTAGATGTGCAATTCCCCACCCCGGCGGTCTGTGGCAGAAGGGACGACTCTGTATCCAATGTAATAAGTGTGGGAGAGGCTGCCATATGGGGTGTTTCTACCATGGGGAAGGCCCTCATTCGGATCAAAGGTGGCATGGGGAATACCTCTAAGCCAGGCCTGGAAGCAGGAAAGGCTCGCTTCCTCCATGGTAGTTGCATGGGGAGGGCCCCCATACTGGGTGGCATTGCTGCCAGTTAGTCCGCGTTGGACACTATATGTTCCTGTGACCAGGTGAGTCGACCCAGCCTACCAGTGGTGTGGTTGGGGCCTCGATCAGGGTTGGGAATATAGCTACACCTGCTCGGCGTATGAAGGGGGTTGATGATGCACATCGGTGGTGGCTCGAGCCATAGTATCCACTAACGTTGACGCCCCTTGATAGGAGTTCTCCTCGACCCATGCTTAACACTAGCGTCGGGTCATCTGGGCCGGTACCGGTGGTGCAGGTAGGTATTCTACCGGCACTTCAGCTCAGGGAACCGGGTGAGGGCACTAGCGTGGCCTGGTGGGGGCCCTCACTGGGAACCCCTAGGACGAAACTCTGGTCGGGCGATCCCGAACACCCCCTACCTAATCGGCATATGGCATGGAGTCATCGAGGTGTTCTAGGGAGAGGCCCCTGAAATGATTGAAGGATGGAGTGGGGAGCAGCGCCTCCCGACGTGGCCCTCAGGTGCGGCGTTGATGGCGAGGTGTAGATGCCTCTAAATCGAGTAGGTCCATTTCCCTGGTAGGGATGGACCCCTCCCCCTCGTACCTATGTACAAGGTCATTGATTACCTTCCGTTGGATAATTTCTTATGGGGAGAGGGGGCGTGGGTGCCCAGTGGTCACGACAGTAGAGGCTGCCATAGAAGAGGGAGAACTGTGTGGGGTAGCTAGGCTGATATTTTCCATGCCCCTGCGTCTGTGGTCAGGAGATGATCGGGTTCCGAATGTAGCAACTGGGTTCCTAAAGTTAGGGAGATGAGCTCATTAGTACTGACAGAAAAAAGGAAATCGACACCCAGTTCTCCAGTGCCATTTCGTCTTCCATGACCAGTAATATGGATCCACACAGGCAACGTCATAGGCCGAGATGCCCAACATTTTGACTACCCCAACATCTGGTGAGTTTCATGCCAGTCCCACTATTTTCTTGGCAGGGACTGGTGCCGGATATCTGGATCTGGTGACATGTCACTCTACTGATGTCTCGAGCGCTACAAATCTCCACATTGAGGAGAATAATTTCACATCGGGTTCACCATTTCTATTTCCGATGCTTTTGCTGGGGCGCGCACGTTCATCACATTCGGGGGACACTAGTTCTGTTTTGTTGCCCTGTATTCCCAATTTCCAAAGGTGGGAAACATTCTCTCTTTACTCAGGGATGTCAACCCCCTGATCGAAACAGGATGATGGGATTTCGGTTCTTCCTTCCATGGATTCCTCCTTGAAATTCGTCACCTAATCTTGGTCTCCCTTATAGATTTAATACGTTGTACGTGAAAATCTTCTTAGTTATATATCTTCATGGATGCTGTTTAATTACACTGCTTCTGTCAGGACATTCCAAGCGGTCTGGTTAGGGAAGCAACCTTCAGTTGGGTGTGTAGTCACGTTGAGGCATCACTGGCATCTCTGGATGCTGGGGAATTGACGTGTTTGTCTTTTTTCACTTATTATAGGGATTCATGAGGGCACGAAATCCTGAGGAATCCTACATCGAGTGTGGGGAATCATATTCCATATGAATTTATCTGAGGTTTTACTCGTATTCCTATGTTTAACACGGGGTATGATGCAAGTTTAACATCTAGAGGATATGGATCAGACTGATCAGAACACTAGCTATATTGGATCAGACTGAAGAGCCCCCTTGAGGGAACACCGATATTGGGGCTAGCACATGGGAAGCTTCCCGAATGCAGTGGGGGAGGGATAATGAGGTGGCATGATCTCACCGGGATGTGGCAGCTCGAGTAGTAATCAAGAAGGATGATGGTTTTGGTTTTGAGCCTCGAAGGGACTTCCTACATATCTCCATAGTAGGGAAGAAAAGTCCACGCAGTTCATCTGATGATGACTTACCGTCTATTAGGGTTTTCAATGGCTTACCACTAGATGAGGCCTCAATGGCTTACTGCTGTAATGAAAATGGCTTACCGCTGAATGGAGTGACAATGAATTACCGCTGAATGGAGGTCAATAATTTAACATCATGCGGGATGAGGGTGAACCGACGTGAAGGGGGTCATAATGACCAGGTGGTGGGCTTGAACCTCGTCCATGCTTCCTACGTACCATGCCTTGACATGGATCAAGGTCCCCGTAGTTCGGGTGGGTGTGTCGTAAAACCGATGTGAAGTTGGACCGGGGGTTTGATGGGTGATAGGCTTGAACCTCGTGAGGCTTCCTATGTACCGTTCCTTATCATGGATCAAAGACCACGTAGTTCTGATTGGGGTGTTTTAGTGAACCGACGTGAATGAGGACCTTGGTTTGATGGATTTTAGGCTTGATCCTCAGGGAGGCTTCCTACATACCATGCCTTAACATGGATCAAATTCCCCGTAGTTCGGAATGGTGTGGGGATTACACTCTAGGCTTTCCAAGTGTTGGTGTACCGGTGTGAAGTGGGTCAGAGTGGCCAACAGGTGGTGGGATTGAACCTCAGGGAGGCTTCCTACGTGCCATGCCTTGAAATGGATCAAATTCCTCATGGTTATGGGGAAAAGGGGTGTTGAACCGACATGAAGGTGTGTCAGAACAACTGGACGGTGGGCTTGAACCTCATAGAGGCTTCCTACGTACCATGCCTTGACATGAATCAAAGTCCTCGTACTTCAGGTGGTGTCACAATGGCTTACCGCTAGATTGGAATACATTTTAACGTCATGTGGGATGAGGGTGGTGTCAGTGAACCAATAGGAAAGAGGAAATTGGTCAAAGTGGTGGGCTTGAACCTT
This sequence comes from Viscum album, assembly GCA_963277665.1. Taxonomy (NCBI): domain Eukaryota; kingdom Viridiplantae; phylum Streptophyta; class Magnoliopsida; order Santalales; family Viscaceae; genus Viscum; species Viscum album. Next base: position 45,009,859 of record OY728143.1, on the reverse strand, counting down.
GTGGAGGCTTCCTACGTACCATGACTTGACATGGATCAACGTCCCCGTAGTTCAGGTGTACAATTTAATGTCATGCGGGATGGGGGCATTCGGGGCTTACACTCTGAGATGGCCTAAGGTGTTCCATGGTCGATGCTCACTCTATACTCAAGGGAGACATTCTCAGTGTGAGAAACAAGAGGTTGCAGGGACCTGACAATCATGTTGCGAAGGGTGCTTCCATGGGAAGGGAAGATGGGATTACGCGTTGAGCGGCCCAAGGTGTCGGGAGTTACTCCAGGATGGAGGCCCGAGGGAAACAAAGCACAACGAGAGGGGGACTTGGGACTGAAGAAAGGAGGAACTTCATACCTTATCATGCTCTCCGCTAGCCTTGGGGACCGAAGATAAAATGAGGGAGCAATGTTCCCCACCACTCCCTTGGCTGGCCTTGGTGCTGATGGAGTGGGGAGGAACAAGGGAGATGCCTCCTGCAAGAACGGTTAGGGGCTTACACCAAGGTGGATGCCCTTCCATGCAAACAAACTCCACTCCTAGAAATAGGATATAATCCCCTGTGGAGACCAGGGGAATGGAGAATGTCCAAGGTGGGGGCACCACACGTGAGAGGCATGGGGCGATGTCACAGTTTGACATCGTGTGTTGACGAAGAGGGTGCTTGGCAGTTTAACATCCTGCAGCTCGGACGATGTGGGTTTACTCTGCACCCCTAGGACATACATAACTAGTACCCTATACTCCTTGTGGTAGGGAAGGTACTGGAAATGCCGTGGTGAATGGTGGTCACAGAGAAAACCATCAAGGGGTCCACGTTAGCATGGATATGTGAAAAAGAAATAGTCATTAGCATGAATATGTGCAGAAACATTAGGAGAAGCAACGTTACAGGTGGTATTATCCAGGGTACATTTAAGTCACATCGTGCAAACCTGGAGGGTCACACAGGAGAAGGAATTTCCAAGAAGAGGGGTCCATATGCAGGGGCCTTATCGAGCTCGGTTCCTCTGCGTAGTGGAGGGAACTTGCGAAGGGGTGTGCTTCATGAAGTGTGGTGCCTTAGATATAGCATGGGGTGTGGGTGCAAAATGGAGGTGCTTCACGAAGTGGAAAGGTATTCGCAAAGCACTTCCTCATGGAGCACAGGTGCCTCGCGAAGCGATGTGTCGTGAAGCAATATGCTTCGCGATGTACAGTGACCCTGCCTTGGCATGTGGATCACGTGTATATGAGGGGTGTTTCGTGAAGCATAAATGCTCCACGACAACTCGGTTCTCCTTGGGGATCCCCTTCCTTCAGGAATTCCCTTAGGATTTGCGAAAGGCATCCCTCTTGGAAGAGGGGATCAAAACGAGACAATGTGGAGGCACCTCAAGAAGCAAAAAAACCTCACATAGCTCATGATTCGCAGAGAAAAGGGTGCTTTGCAATCTGGGAGCTAGGAAGTTGAAAGGTCGGATTATCCCTCGTAGGGCCCGGGGAGTGACCGATATTTATAGGCAATAGGCGCTACAGAGCAGATCTTACGCGGTGCGAAGAGGGCTTCAGTTGCGTCGTGGCACGTTCACGAACGTCAGTGGTGTTCGTGGAGCGTCCCGCCTCGTTTGCTTCATGGCACGTTAGCGAACTACATCGACATTCGTGGAGCATCCCGCCTCCTTTGCTTCGTGGCGGTTTTGAAAACGTCATAGGCGTTCGCGGAGCGTCCCGCCTCCTTTGATTCATGAAGGCCGTTCATGGGGCCTCTCTCTCTTCTTTCTCTTCTTCCAAAATTTTTGTGCCAAAACCCTCTCAATCATCAAAAAGACATAATATAACCACTTAAGGATACAATCACCCCTGGTCTATAGGAAATGTATGTAGATCTTCAAAACCAATAGATAGTGAATAAAATATCTAGAGATAACCATAATGTAACCAAGAGAAAATACTTACCTAAGATGAACGCCTTTCAAACCACCAAGGTTCCAATTTGATTTTCTTCAAAAATGGGATGGAGACACCCTATCCCTTGAGATCATGGAATCACATATTGGGTTCATATGGGAGGTTAAAGGATAGAGTTAGGGAAAATACCAACTAAACCAATTTGGAAAAATCCATTTTTAATAGACCGCATGGTTAACTAACACAGCATGACAAATAGTGTTCTAATTGTGCAAATGATAGAGTTTAAATAGTGTCATATCGCATAGTTTTCTAGGATTAAAACACGATTTCCCCTAAGCATTCCCAGAACATGAAACCTTAAAGGCCTCCAAAAAATTCCCAAACCATTCCAAACTCTCCTAATTCATTCTTAATAACTTCATGTTCATTAAAAGGTATAGAAAAGGGACACATTCCCCAAAACTGGGTTTCTACAATAGACATGAGATTTGATCTTTCTACCATTAAGGGCATTCACTAATAATTATACATCTAATCATTTGGGTGGAATATTTATATCTTTATAAAATTATTTATATATGAATGAAAGGTTAAATACATAGTAAAATAAAACATTATAGGATCTATATATGGTGTTAAGTGTTCCAATCACCTCATCGCAATCACAACCCTCATCAGAAATATTGATCACATGATATTTCACCTTGTCCCTCGACATATGGGGTTTATGATGTCAATCATCATCATTAACCCTCATGTTTGGGAATTATTTATTACAATTCCCATTATCCTTACACTTAAGTCTCTAATGTGGGGGTGGTGGATTCAGTGTAACTTTCTCTCTATTCACATTGTTAGATAACTTATTCCAATAACTTTGGTAATCCATTTCCCAATGAAATTCCCTAAAACACATAATAAATTCAGTATTACTATTAAGAAAAGGTAATCTATTTTTATTTCAGGACATTTATCTTTAATTAAATCTAATATTATTCTATTCATGGTTTTTTATATTTTATTTTGGAAACCATTCAACGTTATTCTTAAAACAATGTGAATGATTTTTAACACAAACCTTTATTTCCACCATCAACGAATGGAAAACATTATATTCATATATACTGATGTTTGTTATAGATAACTCCAATCAGAGAGTTTGTTTTATGCATCTGATGAATATATCTCCCTTACTCTCATTTTTTATGATAATACTAAATTCAAAACTCTGATGTATTGTGAAATTAGATATATATGTACCAAAAGATTCACCATTATTTTTTTTAATTCAAGGATGTACTTCTCCATATTATTATGAAGAAATAAAGATTTTTTTTCTGAGAAAAAATTTATTGAACTCATCGAAATTCATTGATTCAACTTCATCATGTTTCCTCATATTTTATATAGGTGAGAACCATTGATCTGATTCACATTCTAAATTATATATTGTCAAATTGCATTTTTTAGGGTCTGAATACTGGTGAATGGAAAATATCATCATAGTGGAATTGATCCATTGTTCATGAAATGTTGTATTGGTGGTTCTGCTGACAGAAGGTAGACATTTCATAGAACCCTTTTTCCAATTGACGCTCAGGTTGAAGAGGGATTCTATGATTCTATTATTTATCCAAAGGAGTATGTATCTGATAGAATATTCTGACCACTTCAACAATTTTAATTGATTTTTTCTAGCATTAGTGGGAGTTGAGGAAACTATTTAAAATAAAATTCAGTACAAACAAAAAAATTTGAGATTATTTATTAGGTTAACATATTTTAAACGAATATGTCTGGTTTGGTTGTGAAGTTGGGTAACTGTTTTTAGGATAAACAGATAGATTCTTCTTTTGGAATGCATACAATTTCTACTAGATAATTAAGAGGTGTATATTCCAATACTTGGAAGAATCAGTATGTGAATTCCCACCAGTGAAATGAAAATAGAATATATAAGGATAAGTATTAGTTAATAAATGTAGTAAACAAGAATGATACCATAATTGTGTTATGTTGGTTCAAATTTATATCTAATTTCATGGACGACTAGTGTCTTTCCAAGACTAGTGTAGAATGTATCATGTAAAAATCTTTTTCAAAAAACCTCGACTGATGGGTATTGATGGAGGTGCTAGAATGACTCAAATTTATGTATGTATGTATTCGACCCTATATCACTCGAGGAGTTGGAGTTTTTTAGTTTTAGAAGTCAGGGTGGTGGACCCAATACCTTAGGAGAAGAGTTTCCAAATCAAAGGAGTACTGTATCATAGGTAATTATGAATGTAGCATAATGTAGAGATGAAAGAAAAATTCAAACTGTTTATCCTGTACTTGTGGATAGTGAGGCTAGTCCATCAACATTAACATTAAATATTCATGTATGTTTTACACTTTTTAATGATTTATTTGATATGGAATCCACACATTCTTTTATATCATCTATGATTTTGAAGGGTTTGGGTTTGATGGTGGAGTTTTTAGATGGGGAACTGAAAATCAAAAAATCATTGGAAATACTTTCAATGAATGTTTATTTATGTAGAAGGTGTTCTTTTGAGATTGGTGTGTTTCATTTCCTTTTATATCTTTAGATACATGACATGTATGGTTATGAAATTATTCTAGGTATGAACTAACCGATATCATAATGGGACAAGTCGATTGTTACAGTATGGGAAAAACCATTACATATCCTATGGGTTGTATATTTATTCATCATGGAGAGTGGGATTTCATGTCAAGTCGTATAGGTTTAGTTCATTACGAACTAAGGCAGATCACTTACTAGGTTGAATGTATTTTTTTTGGATGGCGGCTTTGAGAATCGGTTGTATTTACAATATTAGAGGACTGATTACTTGATGACTTTTATGAATAAATATTTGTGTTTCCCCCTGATAGATATGTTTATTTTTCAATTAGGGAAATTATTAGAGCAAAAGCAGTATCAAATAAACCTAACTAAATATAATAGACATAGATTCATGAATTTAATGATAAATATGAAGAATGGATGGATGAGGGATTTATCCATCCATGTATGTCACCTTGTGTTTTTGTGGTTTTGTTTTTTATGTATCCTGGTGAGATGTTTTGTTTTTGTGCTGATTACAAGAAGTGGAATTGGATGAGGATGAATAACTGATATCCTATTTCACATATCAGTGATCTCTTTGAATATTTTAGATGAGCTTGGGATTTATCTAAGATTAAATTTAGCTCAGGGTATAATATTTTCAGAGTTAGACAATTTAATAAACAACAAACTAATTTTAGAAGAATTTTTGACCAATATGTATTTTTCCAAGATGAGTTTTGGAATAAAGAATGATTCAGAAATGTTTATGGACATGATGAATCAAATCATTTAACCATATTGGATCTTTTTTTGTTGGGTTTTTTACTAAATCCTTGTATACCCTAAGAATCCGAATGATTATTCCAAAACAATTTATATCGTCTTAAGTACATTGAGAGATAATAATCTATATTCTAACCTATATAATTTTCAGCAACTTATTGTCATTTTAAATTTCATGGGTCACATCATCTATGAGGATGATATGTAAATGGACCTAGAAAATTATCAATAAATGGTTTCATGGGATCATCCTAACAAATTATTTGATAACCAAATCCATCTAGGGTTGGTGAGTTATTTTTATAGGTTAACCCCAGAGTATTACCATTTTGGAGCACCGTATTTGAGATATCCCAAGAATGTGAAAAAGGATGACTGATCCAAAAAATGTGAGAATTATTTATATGTGCTAAATAATAATATTACTTCTAACACCCCGAGATTTTATGAAAAATATTATTTTTAATTTCATTAATGTCTTGTGTTGTACGCTACACCAAAAGGAGCTTGCACAACACACATCCTTGACTTGCCTTGCATTACACGCAATCGCGACCTTCCTCGATAGCGTGTGTAGTACGCAATACCGAGTTTCACTAAACAATGATATGCTATTAAAATATTATTATAACTAGCCGTTATGAATAGTAATAACCACCTTTTAAAATTTTAGAAATTTTAGCTCTCAAAATGGAATTCATTTTTGGATTCGGAGTATCGAATTTAGCCTAATGTGAAATTTTGGTGATTTTCGGATAACTTTCATATTTTGATGAATAGTGAAAATTACTAAATTTTAATTAAAAACAACTTTTTCAATCGAAATAATTAATAGTGATAAATTATTAATTTCAGTGGTTTTAAAGTCTATTTAGAATATATTTTTACAATTTAATACAATGTTGGTCATTGGATGTAATTTCACATTTAAACCAGACATAAACAAGTGTCAATCTTTTGATAGATATTGTTTCTTAAAAACACGCTATTTGTTTAAACAGCGGTATTTAATTATAAAATAAATAATGCAACTTCTATTTTATGAATTTGGTAAAATAGACTTCATTTTTGAATTCAGAATATGAAATATAGCTTAGGATGAAATTTTGGCATTGTTCTGAAAAACATCAATTTTTTATGAATAGTGAAACTACTAAGTGGAAGTTAAAAAAACGGAATTTTTCATAAAACATAATTTTACAGCTTCTGTGAATGGAATTTCAAAAATCCGAGAGACACGGTTGATTTCAGTAAGTAAAATGTGGTTCAATGAGATGAAAATAATTTTTGGTGAATAGTAACTTTTTACTTTTATTTACCACGGTTAAAAGTAAATAGGGTAATTAAGGGTAAAAATGATATTAATATTACCATAACACATGACCTAATCCTATTGGACAAGTGTATCTCGACCAAAAAAAACCTTAAGTGTAAAATATTATCATTTAGGCCCACTTGGATTAGATTGGGACATTTATTATTATTTAATTCAAAGAAGAGTTAAAAGAGTTAAAATCAAAGTTTATTTACTAAAACATTTTTAATATAGGGTTATACATAAGATATATTCGATTGTAAATATTCATTAGAAAGCTTTCTGGATTTCCTACATAATGGAATTTTATTTGTAATTTTTAGACATCAAATAATTTAATTTATTTATGACACAATGATGATGCATTAATTATATTATTAATGAAATATTGACATAATTGATATTATAAATAAAAAAATAAATGTAATTTAAGACTTTTTATGAATTACACTAATTTTTTAGGTCACTATGATATATTAGTGTTTATTTAATCAACTTGGTTTGAACATATAATTCTGTTATGACTTTCACAAAAATCATATATCAAATAGTGTCAAAATTGACACAAAATAGTTTTTAAATAAAATATTATATTATTAATTGTTATTTTATTCCTAAAAATCTAGGGTTCGGCCAAATAACTTAGATAAGGATATATATATTAATAATAATCAATTTGGGGTTCGTTTGGCATGTTATAGTAAGTGTATTAACCATATAGTGTAAGAAAACAAAAAGGCACGGTAAAAGTTAAATTATTTAACTTAAAGTTAAATCTAATTTATAAGGTTAAAATAATTACCTAAACTTGTCTAAATCCTATTGGTTGATAGGATTTCGACCCATCCCCACTTTAGCTTCGAAATAAGACCCTTTGGAACCATTATAAACCAATTTTGACTTTAATATAAAATAATATTTTGAGATATTCCTATGGTGCCCCTCTCCTCCCTTATAAAAGGGCACCTCCTCCCTCTCTTCCTCACACAACTTTGAGCCTTCATGCTTGGACAACCCCTACCAAAATCCATTCTCCACTTCCCTAGTATCATCCTAGAGGTCCTGGTCTTCTTCAAAGACCATCCTTAGTTCTTTAAGTGGAGGCTAAGAAAAGGCGCATCAAAAAGAGGTAATATCCATTACCGATCTTTTTCAATTTCATTCTTCTTCAACTTCTTCTTCTTTAGTTGTTTCATGATAAAGTAATAACATAAGTATTTATTATATACTTATATGTTATTATAAATATGAAACAACTCTAATTAACCTTCTATCCATCCTACGGAAAAGGAAATCACCGCGCGTGCGTATGTACGGAATACCGTCTCCACGCCGTGGTGTAATCTATTTTCCGCCACCACCTTAATTGGATGGGTATAAAGGTGTAATGAGTACCTATATATGATTTTTATAAAGTGATATTGAATCTGAAATAGTATACATACACTTCAACACAATTCCATGACCTTGGGAACGATATCATCGCTCGTGCGTACGTACGGACTACCGTCTCCACGACGCGATGAGATTCATTCTCAATGATTAACCATTCATGAATGATTATAAAGTATATATAATAAGTACTAATGAAATATATGACCTAATAATGATACTGGAATTATTTATATTTATATGCATGTCATCTACTTAATTCCATTCAATTCAATAAGGAAACGAAAACAGCGTTCATGCGTACGTACGGACTACCGTCTCCATGAACGGTGTATTTCTTTCCATTTACTGATTTATTATATATTTATATTCTGAATATATATATATAAATCATGTTTTATATTCTGGAATTAATTAATCATGATCTAAGTAATCATATGAGTAATTACAAGTTAAAAACACGAACGACAAATGAGACGATTTTACCCAAAACGCTACTTTAACATGAATTTACAAAAGAACGTGTAATATAAAGTCATAAGTGGACCATATATGATATAATAACAATGAATATGATTCTGGAATAAGTCAATAACATGATTTAAATCATTATACATGAGGTTTGGACACTTACAAAGAGAGTCGGACCTAAGGTAAGGGAAATATCACAATCTCATTTTTATCTGAGATTGCTTATACTTTGGTATTTACTGGGGAGTATTTTATCATCCACATCCATGATTCCCCAATATGTAATATTATTTCCATCCACGTACAATTGTTTAAATCCAATTTTACCCTTCGGTGAGTTTTTAGTAAAAGATATTAAAGTAATCGTTTGTCGTTTTTCGTACGAGGTACTTTTTGACTTTTCCGACAAAAGTACAAAGAATGTTTTTTTAACTTATAAGACATGAATGGATTTTTAAAACCTTATTTCCAAGAAGAATAATTTAAAAGTTTTCAAGTTTATTTTTAATCAACTTCTTTTAGTTTAAAGTTGTATGACATGTTAAGAATGGAAAAATGTTTTTGAAGAAGAAAGGATATTTTCCCCAAGAATGGAGTTCAAGTGTTTTATCAAAATTATTTTTCCATCAAAGAAAATAAAGGGTTATTTTTTTATCCCTATTATTAAATTGATTTGATTATGTTGTGATGGAATTATTTTTATGAATTCCTTTATCTTATATGAATTGTTTTATGATGTCATGATGTTTAAGATTCCCATTTTTATTACATGGGTTATGAAATGAGGTATGATTTATGATTTTGTGGCACACATAAGAATGGTATCATTATGAGATGGGTGGGACCTATATATCCCTCCAATGCATTGGGTAAAAATTTCATATCTCATGAGATAGACATGGCTGGAATGGTAGGTTATACCGGTTCAGTGAAACAGGACTGAAACGAGGGTGACTCGATTCATAAAGGGACTTTGTCCACTAAGATAGTCTTGGCAATGAGTCATGACTAACAAGAAATGATTCTCTATGATTATGTGTGTATGCCAAAAAGTTCCATGTTTTAAGTTATGATTATTGGGATTTCATTTCACTACTATGATTTATCCCATGTTATGAAATTATGCTCTCTTTTGCAGGTTATGAATTCCAAAATGTTATGTTCTTATGAATATGATGTGATTGATATTACTTTTGTTTACCCTTACTGAGCATTTGAGCTCACCCTTTTATGTTTACTTTTCCCTAGTATATAAATAAAGGTTTTAGGTATAAAAAAAGGGAAGATCTTTATGGGAGATGTTGAAGATCTTTCACCAGGATTAGAAGATTATACTCCGAGTTTCCAAAGATACTAATCTATTACGATCCTTGTGTGTGTGTTTTTGTTATGTAATAAGTATTCTGCAAATGTAATGTAATGTCAATGTACGTCAAGCTTCGGGTCTCTATAGTTGGTATCAGAGGAATGGTTTAGTCAACCTTTGGAAACTAGGATGCGAAAGTGTTAGTGAGATCCCTAGAGATATTTCTAAGGTATGTCTAGGGATGCCCCTAAGGATAAGTATACATATAAGATACAATCCTATAACTACGGTAAAGATCATAGAATATAACCTAAGAAGTTAGATAATGAAGTTACTCCCCCTTTATTATGATTTTTGCCTCTCACACTATTCTTTTTGGGTTTTAGATGATGGCTGGAACCCGAAGGAACCGTGTTGATCAATGCAATGGACAATGCAATGATTGTCCTCCTGAACAAACAAATATTATGGGAGATGGAGTGCAAAATCTTATTGCAATCCTTACACAAGCTATGAATCATTCTGGACTTCCAAATGAGCAGAGAAAGGAACAGTATTCTATTGAGTCCTTCATGAGGCAACATCCACCTTCTTTATGTGGGACTTCTGATCCACTAGTTGCTGAACAATGGATCAGTACCACTGAAAAGATATTTTCAGTTCTTCAATGTTCTGAACATGATAAACTCATCTTAGCAGTATATCGTTTGGAAGGTGAAGCTGATAAATGGTGGAATCTTATCAAGAATACGAGGCCAAGAGATGAAATTGAGTCCATGGAATGGGACGAGTTCAAGAACTTGTTTTTCAGTAAGTACTTCCCACGAATTCTTCGAACAAAGATGGAGAAGGAGTTTCTTGAACTAAAGAAAAAGGATGATGAATCTGTTGGTATATACAAAGCGAATTTTACAAGACTTGCAAGGTATGCATCTGGAATTATCATCCAACATGAAAGTAAAGTTGATCGATTTTTCAGTGACTTAAAACCAAGTCTTCTAAGGGCATTAGCTATAAGAGACTTCAGTAGCTATGAATAAATTGTGCGTTGTGGTATCAAGGTAGAAATGGAAGTTGGTGTTACATATCCATCTCATGGTTTTGACAAGAAACGAAAGATGGAGTTCAAGGAGAAATCTCAGAATAATGGTGAAAAGAAGATGAATGTTTCCTTATGCACAAAGTGTGGAAAGAAGCATGGTGGAGATTGTCTTAAAGGGACTAGAAAATGCTTTAAGTGTGGAAAAGTAGGTCATCGAGAAGCTGAGTATCGAAGTAATGGAAAAAGGGTTTCTAATGATGTGAATAAATCAAACACTACAGAGAACGCACCACCAACACTTCAATGCTTCAAGTGCAAGGAAATGGGGCATTATGATAATAAATGCCCTAATCCAAGGGTTAGTGATGATCAACATGAGCAACCACTGAAGGAAAAGGATGAAGGGAAGTCACATGCGATCACTATTGGCAATGTTGAATATGAAAATGATGTGGTGAAATGAATAAGTGTTTATATAATGGGATTCCAAAATAATATTGTATCATGGAGTATTGGAATATTTATGTATTGGTCTAATGTGGTATTCAAAGTGATTGATATATTTTTGGAAATAAGATGATATGCGCATAATGAAGGGAAAACGAGAAAATGAAATGTTTAACAGTATTCATGAGCTCATGATTGATATAAGGACTAAGTGATATCATGGTTTGAGTATATAGAATTTTGAGGATTTTGGTATGTGAAAAGTGTTAAGTTTTAACTACATTCATGTTTTCACTATGGTTCAATGGGTATTCAAGAGAATACATTATTAAGGACTTTGAATGTTTGGAATGTGACCAACAAAACATATCTTATGATATATGGGGATCGACGATGGTGTTAAATCTCTGGTAATTGTTTTCACTATGTTATGAGAGTGGACTGCAGTATTATGGATAAGCCTAAAGATTGGAATGGATTATGTTGGACATAAGTTAGTATTGTTTAAGGATAGAATTTTTTTTTCTCGATATTATTGATGGGATGTTATAGTATTATAGTTTTAGAAAAAGGACAACGTGCAGAACGGGCGACAGCCCATCGCTTCGGACAAGGATGTGGGAATCGAACCCACAACCGAAGTGCGACTGGCCTTTATCGCCTACCACTGGCCTACATGAAGTCCCTATTTAGTAGAAACTAGTAATATTTTATTAAGCAGTATGAGATATGAAGTATAAGTCCATTTTAGGAACCATATATGATTAATATCACTATAGAATGACTTATGAATATTTAATAACTTTTTCTAACCTTTTGTTTGAGACAGATGGAATGACTCGTCATTCTATCACATGATCTGATAAAACTTCACGAATAACAAATTCAACTTCATTTATTTAAGAGATGAAGTGGAAATTGTACACGGCACAAACAACAGTGAGATTTTACCAAAATAAAGTAAGTATTTATTCTAATTCAAATTCTTCAACTTTAGGGAAACGATCTTGAAAACCAAAAATGTTGTCCTAGTGCTCTTATATCTGATTAATCAGATGGTACCTTAGATCGTCACAAATTTATGGATTTGTGATTGTTGGCTTTTCTATAGCCATGTTCTCTACCACTCTCCATCAGAACATGATGGTTAGATTCTTCTTCAATATCCATATTTTCACCTATGTGGAAACCCAGTGATTATTTTATTTGGGAAACCGTTACGTTTCATACTTTTGTTTTTAAAGATTGGTTTTGGTATTCCATTTTACGATGTGGGTTTCTATTAAAGAAACTTTCGAGTAGTAAACCATTTATAACCCTGACGAATTTCGAGGGCGAAATTCATTTTAAGGGGGGTAGAATGTAACAACCCGAGATTTTATGAAAAATATTCTTTTTAATTTCATTAATGTCTTGTGTTGTAGATACACCAAAAGGAGCTTTCACAACACACATCCTTGACTTGCCTTGCATTACACGCAATCGCGACCTTCCTCGATAGCGTGTGTAGTACGCAATACCGAGTTTCACTAAACAATGATATGCTATTAAAATATTATTATAACTAGCCATTATGAATAGTAATAACCACCTTTTAAAATTTTAGAAATTTTAGCTCTCAAAATGGACTTTATTTTTGGATTCGGAGTATCGAATTTAGCCTAAGGTGAAATTTTGGTGATTTTTGGATAACTTTCATATTTTGATGAATAGTGAAAATTACTAAATTTTAATTAAAAACAACTTTTTCAATCGAAATAATTAATTGTGATAAATTATTAATTTGAGTGGATTTAAAGTATATTTAGAATATATTTTTACAATTTAATACAATTTTGGTCATTGGATGTAATTTCACATTTAAACCAGACGAAAACAAGTGTCAATCTATTGATAGATACTGTTTCATAAAAACACGCTATTTGTTTTAACAGCGGGATTTAATTATAAAATTAATTAATGAAACTTCTATGTTATGAATTTGGTAAAATAGACTTCATTTTTGAATTCGGAATATGAAATATAGCTTAGGATGAAATTTTGGCATTGTTCTAAAAAACATCAATTTTTGATGAATAGTGAAACTACTAAGTGGTAGTTAAAAAAACTGAATTTTTCATAAAACATAATTTTACTGCTTCTGTGAATGGAATTTCAAAAATCCGAGAGACACGATTGATGTCAGTAAGTAAAATGTGGTTCAATGAGATGAAAATAATTTTTGGTGAATAGTAACTTTTTACTTTTATTTACCACGGTTAAAAGTAAATAGGGTAATTAAGGGTAAAAATTATATTAATATTACCCTAACACATGTCCTAATCCTATTGGACAAGTGTATCTCGACCAAAAACAACCATAAGTGTAAAATATTATCATTTAGACCCACTTGGATTAGATTAGGACATTTATTATTATTTAATTCAAAGAAGAGTTAAAAGAGTTAAAATCAAAGTTTATTTACTAAAACATTTTTAATATAGAGTTATACATAAGATAAATTAGATTTTAAATATTAATTAGAAAGCTAAAAGGATTTCCGACATAATGGTAGTTTATTTGTAATTTTTAGACATCAAATAATTTAATTTATTTATGACACAAAGATGATGCAGTAATTATCTTAATAATGAAATATTGACATAATTGATATTATAAATACCAAAATAAATGTAATTTAAGACTTTTTATGAATACCACTAATTTTCTAGGTTACTATGATATATTAGTGTTGATTTAATCAACTTGTTTCGAACATATAATTTTGTTATTACTTTCACAAAAATCATATATCAAATAGTGTCAAAATTGACACAAAATAGTTTTTAAATAAAATAAAATATTATTAATTGTTATATTATTCCTAAAAATCTAAGGTTCGTCCAAATAACATAGATAAGGATATATATATTAATAATAAACAATTTCGGGTTCGTTTGGCATGTTATAGTAAGTGTATTAACCATATAGTGTAAGAAAACAAAAAGACACGGTAAAAGTTAAATTATTTAACTTAAAGTTAAATCTAATTGATAAGGTTAAAATAATAACCTAAACATGTCTAAATCCTATTTGTTGATAGGATTTCGACCCATCCCCACTTTAGCTTCGAAATAAGTCCCTTTGGAACTATTATAAACCGAATTTGACTTTAATATAAAATAATATTTTGAGATATTCCTAAGGTGCCCCTCTCATCCCTTATAAAAGGGCACCTCCTTCCTCTCTTTCTCACACAACTTTGAGCCTTCAAGCTCGTAAAAACCCTGCCTAAATACCTTCTCCACTCCCATAGTATCATCCTAGAGGTCCTGGTCTTCTTCAAAGACCATCCTTAGTTTTTTAAGTGGAGGCTAAGAAAAGGCGCGTCAAAAAGAGGTAATATCCATTACCGATCTTATTCAATTTCTTTCTTCTTCAACTTATTCTTCATTAGTTGTTTCATGATAATGTAATAACATAAATATTTCTTATATAAATATATGTTATTATAAATATGAAAAAACTCTAATTAACCTTCTATCCATCCTACAGAAAAGGAAATCACCGCGCGTGCGTACGTACAGAATACCGTCTCCACGCCGTGGTGTAATCTATTTTCCGCCACCACATTAATTGGATGGGTATAAAGGTGTAATGAGTAACTATATATGATTATTATAAAGTGTTATTGATACTGAAATAGTATACATACAATTCAACACAATTCCACGACCATGGGAACAATATCATCACTCGTGCGTACGTACGGACTACCGTCTCCACGACGCGATGAGATTCATTCTCAATGATTAACCATTCATTAATGATTATAAAGTATATATAATAAGTACTAATGAAATATATGACCTAATAATGATACTGGAATTATTTATATTTAAATGTATGTCATCTACTTAATTCCATTCAATTCAATAAGGAAACGAAAACAGCGTTCACGCGTACGTACGGACTACCGTCTCCATTAATGGTGCATTTCATTCCATTTACTGATGTATTATATATGTATATTCTGAATATATATATATATATAAATCATGTTTTATATTCTGGAAGTAAGTAATCATGATCTAAGTAATCATATGAATAATTACAAGCTAAAAACACGAACGACAAATGAGACGATTTTACCCAAAACGCTACTTTAACATGAATTTACAAAAGAACGGGTAATATAAAGTCATAAGTGGACCATATATGATATAATAACAATGAATATGATTCTGGAGTAAGTCAATAACATGATTTAAATCATTATACAGGAGGTCTGGACACTTACAAAGCAAGTCGGACCTAAGGTAAGGGAAATATCACAATCTCATTTTTATCCGAGATTGCTTATACTTTGGTATTTACTGTGGAGTATTTTATCATCCACATCCATGTTTCCTCAATATGTAATATTATTTCCATCCACGTACAATTGTTTAAATCCAATTTTATCCTTCGGTGAGTTTTTAGTAAAAGATATGAAAGGAATCTTTTGACGTTTTTCGTACGAGGTACTTTTTGACTTTTCTGACAAAAGTACAAAGAATGTTTTTTAACTTATACAACATGAATGGATTTTTAAAACATTATTTCCAACAAGAATAATTTAAAAGTTTTCAAGTTTATTTTTAATCAACTTTTTTTAGTTTAATGTTGTATGACATGTTAAGAAAGGAAAAATGTTTTTGAAGAAGAAAGGATATTTTCCTCAAGAATGGAGTTCAAGTGTTTTATCAAAATTATTTTTCCATCAAAGATAATAAAGGGTTCTGTTTTTATCCATATTATTAAATTGATTTGATTATGTTGTGATGGAA
The DNA here is from genome assembly GCA_963277665.1 of Viscum album. Classification (NCBI taxonomy): domain Eukaryota; kingdom Viridiplantae; phylum Streptophyta; class Magnoliopsida; order Santalales; family Viscaceae; genus Viscum; species Viscum album. The sequence goes on along the minus strand of OY728143.1, from coordinate 44,993,824 downwards.
TTATTTTTATAAATTCCTTTATCTTATATGAATTGTTTTATGATGTCATGATGTTTAAGATTCCCATTTTTATTACATGGGTTATGAAATGATGTATGATTTATGATTTTGTGGCACATATATGAATGGAATCATTATGAGATGGGTGGGACCTATATCTCCCTCCAATGCATTGGGTAAAGATTTCATATCTCATGAGATAGACATGGCTGGAATGGTAGGTTATACCGGTTCAGTGAAACAGGATGAAACGAGGGTTACTCGATTCATAAAGGGACTTTATCCACTAAGATAGTCTTGGAAATGAGTCATGACTAACAAGAAATGATTCTCTATGATTATGTTTGTATGCCACAAAGTTCCATGTTTTATGTTATTATTATTGGGATTTCATTTCACTACTATGATTTATCCCATGTTATGAAATTATGCTCTCTTTTGCAGGTTAAGATTTCCAAAATGTTATGTTCTTATGAATATGATGTGATTGATATTTCTTTTGTTTACCCTTACTGAGCATTTGAGCTCACCCTTTTATGTTTACTTTTCCCTAGGATATAAATAAAGGTTTTAGGTATTAAAAAAAGGGAAGATCTTTATGGGAGATGTTGAAGATCTTTCACCAGGATTAGAAGATTATACTCCGAGTTTCCAAAGACTCTAAACTATTACGATCCTTGTGTGTGTGTTTTTGTTATGTACTAAGTATTCCGCAAATGTAATGTAATGTCAATGTACGTCAAGCTTCGGGTCTCTACATTACTTCCTTACTAATTTTCAACATACTCGAGATAGGTGAGTATTTTACTTTTTTTGGTGACTCATCCAGATCTAGACATGGGGTATATTTAATGAAGAGGTATCATGTTGTGGATAAAGGATCGTTATTTTTAAGGCCTCGTTAATGGTTTATCCTATGCATGATATTTAGTTGGTCGGGATGTTTTAGGACTTAATGTGATAGAAAAATTAAATTCTTGAAGAAATGATGAGTTACAGGATATGTATGTCTCGGAGATTGTCTTCATTCATGGGGTGCCATGGATCATTTTATTTGATCACGATTCATGTATTATGTCATATATCTATAATATTTTTCAAATGTCCGATGGTAAATTGGTACATCTGGGTACGGTTTCCACCCACCAATAGAATGTAAATAAGAGCATACTATCTATGTTCTAGTGGAAATGATAAGAACATTTGTCCTTTATTGTTGTTAAACATGTGTAAATAACATAGTTCTCAATGAGTGCACCTATAAAGAAAATTTATCAGGTTTTTATTCTGATGAAACCATATAAGGAACATTATGGTAGGCCATACATATCAACATTGTGTTTTAGAGAGTTGTTTTAGCCACTTTTTTTGCGACCATGTTTCTTGTAGGAGATATTAGAGAATGTATAGCTGATTAGGAAATGTATCACTAATACTCAATGTATAAATACATTTTAGGTTGATCAATGTCTTGAAACCAATTTTTTTATGTTCAATCATTATTCCTTCTTGTGTTTCCCAGATTCAGTCACCATTTTTTAAAATACAAGTAATGATGGTGCCATGGTTTTTAAAACCATTTGAGATCATAGGGAGACTCAAACAAGTGGAATATAAATTTTCTCTTCCATAGAGTTATTGTGATATTCATGATGTTTTCGCCATGTCACAACCTTAGCACTATTATCTAGAAACATCTCATGTGATCATTGTTGATGATGTTGGGTTTGAGGTTAAATAATCATTTAGGGAGAGTCTTTTTTTCATTATTTATGAAAGTTAGAATGTTTTTTGATGAAATGAAATGTCAATAGTATGAGTGATGTGGTGGAACAACAATGTTATAGAGTAAACATGGGAGAGGAAAGTAAAAATGTGAACTTAGTAGACCATGTATTATAACTCATAATCACAGTGATTATAGGGAGTACATTTCATGAATGATTTATTTTAATGGTGGGAGATTTTGAGATCCCAACCATTATAAAATATTTTTTTACTTCATTCATATTTATTATTATCCTCTTTATGATCCATTTTTTTGGGGCCATACAGTGTGGGGTTTTCTGGTGATTTTGGAGAAATATTGTAGCATATTAGGCTATAATGTTTTGGAACACAGTTAGGTAATATCATGGAATTTTTCCCAGGAAGCCATGAAACCCTTTTTGGTACCACATGAGGTGGTTCATGGTTTGAAAAAAATAGATTATCCCTCCACAGAATATGCACCATTAGACATAGGGAGTTTTCACAACTACTACGCAGTTTGGAAAACCATGCACCCATAAAGGATTAATAGTTAAACCCGTATGTTGGGGGGGGGGTGATGTTATGGATCAAAATTTAGAACACCAAGCACCATGTTTAAAAAATGGGGCCCAAATTGTTTCAAACAATAAAAGTTTTGTTTAAAAAAGTTCTCGAGCCCTCAGTTTATAACCAAAATCACCCTATTACAGCCTATTATGGTTTCAATCAATTTTAATGTTTCTATAGAGGTTTTCAAATATACTTTAATTTATTCCAATATGGATCGATGATGAAATGGAAGGATCAAATACTCTTTGGTAAGTTATTTATTCTTTATTTTGATACATTTACAAACCCTTTTCACACCATTTTAAGAGGGATTAGTTTTCTTCCATTGAATATTGGTTTAGGTCTAGGTTTTTTTGATTCATGTTTTATTAGATCTTGGTGTTATTCATTGACCCATTATATTATCTATGATTTTCAATTTTATAGTTCCCACATCAAAATGAGGGTTACAGTATGGTGAGTGTTCGTCAATGTTCTTATGGTAGGTGTTCAATGTGTTGATTCTCATAGTATTGATTGCAATAGTGTTTCTGTAATTATGAAATAGTGTTTTTATATTGGGATATATTAATTTTCAATTTAATTTAAAAATTAAAACACTTTTTTATGAGAAAACCTTCATTGAATTTGTTAGAACTGATAGAGGATAAGAGACTGGATTGGATAGAAACACATGGGGTGCGCCAACAAACATGAAATGATGATTTATGAAATGTAAATAGCTGAGAAATAGGATAGTTAGAATTGAACTAACTTATTTCTTCATGTCTGATAATTTTATTTAAAGTGTTCATTTGAAAACCCCTAAAGGTTTAATTGGTTGTGAAATAAATGATATAAACATAAAGTAAACATGATCTCAATGTGGAACCGTGAAATGTCATTATAAGTACCCGACCATGTTGCATCACATAATCATGAATATAAGTCCAGAACACACATCCTTTAATTTTGAGGATAATTTTTGAGTTTATAATTTTAGATAATTTGGACATAGTAAATACATATCATTCAATAATCATATAGAGGCGATTCTAGAAAAGCAATATCCATTTCTTCTAAAAAATAATCCATTTTAAATATAAACGTATTTTATTTCACAAATCATCATAAAATTTATCATGAATTCATTATTTTTATTACATTTCATTATATCCTATTAAAATTATTTAAAAACATCAGATGATCACAAAAATCATTGTGAGGTATATAAAAAGAAAAAAAGAAAACATTAGTCCACGAATACTAGTAATGTATGAAATCATTTTCAAAAAATAAACATACTTGTTAGAATATTAAAGATACTTTTTGAAACATGATATTTCAATGATATTTCCAAACATCATATATAAAATAAATAGAACCATAAAATAATCTAGTGTAATTTCTTACATAATCTTGTAAACCTCAAGGCTACCTTATAATTTCTAACCCTCACAGCTACCTTTCAATTTGTGTTACCATCACAGTTACATTTGGAGGAACCATAGGAATAACCTCAAACATATACATAACCAATGAATTGGAGGGAGATATGTGTACCACCATTCCACATAAAAAATTTCCAAGAACCATAACATAATCATTCAATATAAAAAATTGCATAAAAAGATTGATTTTGATTTTTCTAAAAGAGGATTTTAATAGAAGAGTCCCTTAAAAATATTATATTGTTTATGTGATAATTAATATAGAGGATGAATCATTTATATACACTTTAAATGAACATAATTTTAAATAATATAAAAAAATTCATCACACATAAAATTATAATTTCACATTAATAATGAATTAGACTGTTAACCAAAAGAATGGAAATCCGGTTTTGAATTCCCATAACTCATGTTTTTATTACATTAAAACTAATTTAAACCTAATGAAAAATTTGTAAAAAGAGTATTATTAATATCAGAAAAGAATTTTTATTTTTATATCACATTATATGATCATTTTATATCATCATTTCACCCATTAATTATTAGTATTTTCTTCCTTTCATTGTTTTGGTTTCATTCTTTACATGATTTCCATGGCATGTTTGTATTAAAATGATGTTCTAGAGGAGGAATGAAATGATATTAATATTAATCCAAAGTATATAATCATAGTATATGTAATTGTTTGTCATATTTTATGATTTATCATTAGATAAAACATTAATGATCTTTGTTTAGATCATTTTTGGTCGTTCATAGATTATCATGAACTTGTTTCATTGTATAATTTTAATTCATGCATAGAAGTTAATTAAAAAAACATAAAATAGTTACAAAATAAAATTTACATTTTTGTTCAACCATTAAATGTGTTTTATGATATTATTTTAAAGAATTAATATAAATTTTAAACGCATCATCCACGATTTTAGTAAAACTGCACATCGCATAAGGGGTTTTTATTTTTTGAATAAGAGGCAGAGGAGAGGAAGAAAGATGATGACTATTTTACATGAAAATGAAAACTTTAATAATATATATGATTCTAGAGATTTGATACATCTAGGATAAGTGGATAGAACAAGTTTATAAGAAAATAAATCAATTGGAAAGAAAACAGAAGAAAAAGGAAGAGGATTCTTACCACCTGATCTCTTCTCCTTGAGATCCTTCTTATGGGATTTGGTTTTGGCATTTTTGTGTGAACATAAACTCTAGAACGTGGGTAAGAGCTTTGGGGAGGGATTTTGGATGAACTTAGATAATTATCAATGCTTGGGAGGTGTGAGAGGAGGATGGAAATGAGGGTGGTATTTATAGTGGAGGAGATGATCGATTTAACAGTATTTTAACCATTATTATAATATTTATTCTCAAGAATATGAATAGTAATGATTAATGTGACCCAAAATAGTAAAACATGCATGTGATTTGGAAACAAGTGTGATTACATCATACTTCCATCACCTATGATGCAGTAAAAATAGTATTTAGCATTTTCATAATTTATTGTATTTTACTATTCATAACCAAAATCAAGAATTTCATACAAATACTAAAAATTAATGCCAATAAGTTTTTGATGTATTGAATTAAAAAATTAATTCCATATTTTTAAAATAATTTTATAAATATTATTTATTTAATTTTTAAATTAAATCATAATTTATTCAAAAATAACAATTTTAAATCTATAACTCATTTTTTATAACCTTGAAAAATTAATCATGTTTTCATTATCTTAAAGCCTTAAGATAGTAAAAAATATTGCAATATAATATTAATTAAGGTCATAATACTATTTATAAGGGTATGTTACCATTCACCAAAAATCATGTTTTCTCTTTTTAACTCCAAATAGCATACTGATCACAATTGTAGATGACAATTTTTTAAAATTCAATAAATTTAATAAATATATACATAAAAGAATGTTTCATGAAAATAAATTAATTTTTATACCTTTGGGGTGTTACATTATCCACACCTTTTAGGAATTACACCCATGAAATTTTATTTACTTATTAAACATGTATGGGTACCTTTACCTCAAAATATTTTTAGATACCCATGATTATAATTCAACTATGTGGTTTATACAAAAAAAACCATTACCTTGTGGATTAGATTATTATAAAATATGTGTTCCCTTCAATCATGAATCTGAACAGGTTTTTATTTATAAGAAAGGATCTCTTCCAGCTGAACCCCTTCTAGGATCAAAACATGAGATGAATTCTGAATTTTTTTTCTCAATATCGATAAATGAAAATCATTATGTACCTGAGATAAACTCGGATCCAAAACTACTCAATATAAAATTGATCCAACCTTCTCTAGGATTTCATAAGGTCCAATGAACCGTGAAAATAGCATTTCCTTCTTACTAAAACTCATAACACTCTTCCATGGTGAGATTATTAGAGAAACATGATTACCTACCGCAAAAAAAGAGTCATTACTCATTAGTATGTATAACCTTTCTATCCACTCAGACCTATCCTCATGTGTTAATGGATAAACATAACTTTATCAGCCAATTCCTCTTTTAATTCTGGTCCCATCAATATCCTTTCCCCAACTTCATCCCATAAATCTGGAGTTTGACACTGCTTCCCATACCATTCCTCTAAAGGTGCAATCTGTATACTAGAATGAAAACCGTTCTTATAAGAAAACTCAACTATATAAAGATTCTAACACTTACATCACCCGTTCTCCATTGAACAAGATCAAATCATATCCTCCAATGATTGAATCATTCATTCAGACTGACCATCTAATTGAAGATGAAAAGATGTAATAAAATTAAACTCTATGCACATTAAACTCTGATGGGCCTTCCAAAATATTGAATTAAACCTAGGATACTGGTCAGATACAATGGAAATAGGAACTCCATTTAACAAGATAGTCTCATTGAGGTATATTCGTAATAGATGATCCAAAGACATTGTATCATGAATAAAAAATGTGTAGATTTTGTCAGCTAATCAACAAACAAACCAGATCACATTGTTACATCGAGAAGTCTTAGGTAGTCCCATCACAATGTCAATGTATACATTCTCCCATTTCCACATTGGTAGTAGCGAAGGTTGGATCATCCCCTTTAGTAACTTATTCTTTACATTAATCTGTTGTTTTTTCAAAAATTTTATGGTAAAATATCCAATATCTATTTTCATTCCATCCCACCAATAATACTCCTGAGGGTCTCTGTACATCATAGTACTTCCTTGATGAACTGGAAATGAAAAAAAATTAGCTTCATAAAACAAATCATTATTCAACTAGGAATCACCAGGAACACAAAACCTTTTACCAAATCATAAAAAACAATCATTATCATGGTTAAATTCAAATATCATACCCATTTAACCAATTCTACCATTTTCTTCACCTCATAGTCCTCTTTCTATTCTTTCTTAATTATGTCTAATAATGATGAATACGTTGATACATGAAACAAAATACAGTTATTTCATCTACCCACAACTTTTATGCCAAAATTCACTTAATAATTAATCAAGATATCCTATATCCAAATGTAACATGGATAATGATTCATGTTATTTTTGACTCAAGTCATCTTCCACTTTGTTTTCCTTTCTCATATAGTAATTTCTCGTGCAATCATAATTATTTATGAATTTAAAACATCTTCTATTACTCATGTTTAATTCCCTCTGAGTGAATATATACTTCTGACTTTTATGGTCAATATATATTTTCACATTTAGAACTGTATAAATGATTCCTCCAAATTTTCAACAAAAAAACCACAACATCCAATTCAAAATCATCTGTGGTATAATTTGACTCATGATGTTTTAGTTGACATGAAGCATACACCATTATCTGATCATTCTACATAATAAAACAACCAATTCCCTTCACTAATGCATCACTATAGATGAAAAACTCCCCATTTTAGGAAGGAAATACAAAAAATGGATCATTTATGGTCTCTACACCACTTCATGAAAATAAAGAACACATTCATCTATAAAAATAAATTTATCCCATTTTCGTGTTAACTTAGTTAGCATGCTAGATAACCGGGCAATGTTTTTAACAAATAGTTAGTAATAAACAACTAATACAATAAAAATAAAATTCACTATAACATTTTTAGGAATGTTTCATTCATCAACCTATTTTTTTTGCAGAATCAACTATAATTCCATCCAAATTTACAATGTTCCCAGGAAAATAAATCTATTACAAATAAAAATACCACTTTCTAAATTTTCCATACAGTTCCATTCCATTAAGGTTTGAAAAACAACCCTTGGATGTTTTTCATGATCCTATATAATATTATAAAATACAAAAATGTCATCAATTGATACAACTATAAACATATAGAATAACTCAAGAAATATTCTTTTCATATTATCCCTGAATAATGAAGGTGTATCATTTAACCCAAATGACATAACAAAAAACTCATAATTCCCATATATAGTACTAAGATCTATTTTTGGGATGTCATCCCCTTCCCCATAAGATGATGGTATCCATATCTCTAGTCAATCTTGGAAAAATAACAGGATCCCTTGAGCTGATCAAAGAAGTCATCAATATGAGGAAAATGAAACTTGTTTTTAATAGTGATTTCAGTCAGATCTCTATAGTAAATTTAACGTTACATGGAACCATGTTTTTTTAATAAACAAAATAGGATCACCCCATTGTGAAATTTTAGGATGAATGATGCATTTATAATGAAAATCATGCAACTATTTTTTCAATTCAAGAAGTTAAACTTGAGACATTTGATACGTCTGTTTTAAAATTGACATATCATCAAGAACTATTCCAATTTTGAATTCTACATTTCGATTAGGTATGATACCGGGTAACTCAACAGGAAAAAAACAAGATATTCATTTTCCACATGAACATCATTAATCATGAATGTTACATTGCTTTCATCAATATGAGAAAGATAATATTCATTTCCATATTTCAACAGTTTCTCAGCTTCCTGACATTTTATAAATTATATGGGTATGTTCTTCTATAAAAACTGAAAATCATTATGAAATCCCACTACTTTAGGTCTATAGTCAATATTAACCTGATAAATAGAATGCCATTCCATTTCCAGAACAAAGTCATACTCTACTAATGGAAAAACAACAAGGTTTTTTTGTAGTCTTTCCACAGTACATAATATAATGAATCATGTAATTCTGATTTTCTATAATAATTCCCCATAATGTTTTATAAATACGTTCTAATCTTTTTTTATGAGGTCATGTTTCCAATTTACTGGAAACGTTTTCAGAAATAAACGAATGTGTAGACCCTGTATCAGAATAAATTTAGAAAAAAATGAATAAACAAGAGAATTACTAGATAGAACATCATTGGATGTCCCAACATCAGATGAAATTGTCACAAAGGATATCACTATACCTTTATTCTCTTATTATAGATTTTTTTCATCATTAGAATCCCTTTTAGGCTATGAATTTTTATAATGACCCATATCTCCACATTTAAAAAACATTACAGTTTTCATATCCAGATTAGTATGAAGATCAATTTCATTAAACTATCTATCCATACTTCTAAAATAACTACATTGAAAACACTTTCTAGTTTTTGAGAGGCATTATCTAGGGTGCTTTTTTCCACACCTTTCACAAACTGAACACATGAATTTCTTACCATCATGTTTATTTGGTTGATTCTTACCCATCATATTCCTAATGAAACTATTCTTATCCATGTTGTGAAGGTTCACGTTATCATCAAAAAAGTCCACTCTACCCTTTCAGCACATTGAACAGGTTTCTCAAAAGTTTTGAATTCCGGGGAGGCCAATACCCGTCAAAACCTTTGCATTAATCCATATTGAAAGCACTCGATTTTGATATCAAGAGCCAAAATAATATTTGGATCGTACCTCTCTATATGGGTGAATTTTACTACATACAAAACCATTGAATCTTAATTATTTCTAATTAATTCAAGTAATTTCTTCTCCATCATAATTCTCACCATCTTAGGAAAATATTTTTCAAGGAAAATACATTTTTATTCATCCCACTCTATGCCATCAATCTATTCTCTATTCGAGATATTTTTGACCATTTATCACCACTGATCATCTTAACCATCAAAATTATATTTAGAAATAATTAACTTTTGATTATCTAAATACCCCATAACATCAAATATCTTTTCAAGGGAATTAATCAATTGCTCAGCTGCTACTAGGTCAGGAGATTCATTGAAAGTATAAGGTGGTTTTCTTATAAAATGTTTCACTATATTCATGTTCTGTTACGGTAAATATGTATGTTATATTTCATGGATTCTACAACCATTTATATCTTGTGTCAATTGATACATTATTATCACAAACTGCATGGTTCCAATCCCTACCATTTTGGGGTACATATTTGAAACAATATCATTCTGTTGGTTCCTCTCCTCTTCATCTTCCCTGTTTTTATGTGGAAAAACATTCCGAACAAACATATCATAGTTTTATTATCATGATAATCATTAAATTCAATATCATTTAAAATAAACCATAATGTTAAAATAATTTATGGTATTCTATTAACATTATCATAACCCATAGTGTTATCTAAACCCTCATATGATACCAACTATATGGACCCGACCTTATTGTGTCATCTAATTTTAAATTTTAGTCAGGAACTAAATTCCGTTCATATTTAGGATCTTTAATTGTTTATAATTTCATAAAATTGTTATATAGTTCATAAATAACAATCCATATTCAAATAGAGTAGATACCATAAAAACAATATGAATTTATTCCTAAATATAAGACTTTTTCAATAAAAACAATTTCTTGGAAAAATATCCATAACATCTAAAATGGATTTATTATTTGAATTAAAGATCTTTATAACCAATTAAAATCATTTCCAAACTTGATATTAGCAAAAAAATATCAGTGAGGTATGTAAAAAGGAGGAATTAAAACATTTTTCTATGAATACTTGTAGCGTATGAAATCATTTTTAAAAAACATACTTGCTACCCATATAAATTAATTTGTGAGAAATGATATTTCAATGAGATTTCCCATAAAACATATAGAACATAATTATAACCATAATGTTATCTTGGGGAATTACATATTTAATCGTGTAACCATATAGGCTACCTTATAATTTTTGACCCACATAGCTACCTTTCAATTTGCGTAACCATCAGTGTTACACATGGAGTAACCAAATGGCTGACCTCCAATATACACATATTAAATGCATTGGAGAGATATTAGGGTCCCATCGTTAATCATAATTAATTCCCAAGAACTATTACATTATCATACATGATGAAAATATGAATAAAAAAATTTATTTTGAATTTTGTAAAATAGAATTTGAAAAGAGGATTTTAATGGAAAATCTCCTTACATATATCATATAATTTAAGTGATACATAATTGAGTGGATAGAACATGTATATAAACTATAAATACACATAATTTAACATAATATAAAAATAATTTATCACACCAACAATTTTAATACCATATAAATAATGAAGTAGAATGTTAACCCAAAGAATGGAAATCGGGTTATGAATTCCATTACCTTGGGTATGCCTTACATAAAACTCATTTAAATCAACTGTATAATTGTTAAAAAAGTGTTATTAATATCTTTAAAAAACTTATTAATGTTTATATCACCTTATATTATCATTTCGTAACATCATTTCACCCTTTAATTATTAGTATTTTGTTCCTTCCAATGCATTAGGTGCGTTCGTTACATGATTTCCCTGGCCGGTTTGTATTAGATTTTCATGTCTTACAAAAATGCATTTAATAAAGTGGAATAAAATGGTATTTATATGATTCCAAAATATATAATTATTCCATAAATCATTTTTAGATCATATATGATGATGTAATATTAGATAAAACATTAATGATGTTTGTTTAGATCATTTTTTGACGTTCCTCGATAATCATTAACTAGTTTCATTATATAATTTAATGTCATTCATAGAATATCATTAAAGAACATAAAATATGATACAATATACACTTTACATTCTGATTAAGCAATTGAAAGGGTTTTATGACTAGCTTTGAATGAATTAATTGAAATCGGAGACACTTTATCCACGATTTTGGTGAATCGGCACATCACAGATGATGTTTTTATTTTTAGAATAATAGTGAGAGAAGTAGAAGAAATATAATGAATATTTTACATTATATTGATAACATAAATAATATATATGATTATAGAGATTTAACGCATCTCGGATAAGTAGAGGAAAAGATAATATAAAAAAATAAATGAATTAGATAGAACACACATGAAAAAGTGAAGAGGATTCTAACCTTCCTGATATCTTCTCCCTGAGATCCAAATTAAGGCCATTGGTTTTTGCCTTTTGGTGTGACCAGTATCTCTAGTAAATGGGGAAAAGACTGGGCTGGGATATTTGGTATAACTTAGACAATTCCCAAGGCTTGAGTGGTGTGAGAGGAAGAGGGGAATGAGGGTGGTGTTTATAGTGGTGGAGAGGAGGAATTTTACGTTATTTTAATCATTAATTTAATATTTTTGCTCAATAATATGGATAATCGTGATTAATGAACCCTAAAATAGTAAAAATTTCATGTTATTTCTAAACAAGTGGTATTACATATTTCTTTCGTCACTTATGATGCATTAAAGCAGGTGTTTAGTATTTATCATAATTTATAGTAGTTTTCTATTCATAAAAAAACATGAATTTATGAAAAACCCCAAAAAATCACTCAAACCATTTTTCGACATGTAGAATTAAAAAATGAAATCTGTTTTTTGAATATATTTTTGAAAATACTGTTAATTTATTTTTTAAATAAAATCATAATTTATTCATGAATAACCATTTTAAATCTATAACTCATCTTTTTAACAAAATGAAAAATTAATAAAGTTGACATTATCTTAATAACTTACCAAAATAAAATAATAATACAATTTTCAATTCATTAGGGTCATATTACGATTCATTTAACAATTCAATAGGGAATTTAACTATTCACTAAAAATCAAGTTGGTTCTATTAAACTCCAAATAACTTACCGATCACAATTGAGATGACAATTTTTTTAATTTCAAAACATATAAGCCAAAAAATTATGTCTAAATTATTGTAATAAATATCTACATAAAACAATCATTCATGAATTTCAATTTGTTTTTCTAACCTTGTAGTGTTATATTCATATTTGTTAATAATTGATAAACGAGTTTTCATTCAGGGAATTATACTCCATAAACATATGTGGATTCATACTTCTTCTCTATTCCCCTCGATATATATATATAATTATATGAATGTTAACAATGAGTTCTGAGGCAGGGAATGCTGCTTCAAATACCCATTGTGTGAAAGACTACTACCGTGTGACCCCAATGTTTGATTTATATATTGGAAATTGAAATGAATAATGAAATCCAATATAGAAGGAATTTTGATATCCCTTTTTTTGAATGATTAAGAATTTTAACAGAACAATGTAGGAATGATTGGATAAGGTTTCATATGAACCTGGGGTCCTATGAGGATATATAAATAATAATTATATTTGAATCCATTGTTACTTTTCATTTATTATTTGTAATTTTTTTAACTGAAAACACTATTATAGATTGGAAATTTTACTAGACACCATTGGTGGTGGACTAATGAGTTTATACTACACCGAAAGCAGCTGGCTCATCAATACCTGAATAAACGTCATGTTCTTAGGACTTGATAAGGGAATAAGCGTTATGTTAGATTACATATTTTTTATTAATAATTGAGAATTGATGTAGGATCCAGAAACTGTGTTGTGACCTATTTGGGAGATGTTTGTGTTTCTATGTTTAGGATTCTCCTTATACATTTGAAATTACAAATAGAGGACTTGTTTACTGATTTTTTTTATTAATATTTTTTTATTTGGGATTCAACATTAGATTCATGGCCTTATATTGTTTGTGGTATTATCTTGGTTGTAGTTTATTATCATTTGGTTATTTTTTAATTATTTTGATTTTTTTATTCGATAAAGAGGGTATATTCTCGCCATGTATTTCATAAACCCTCAATACTACAAGACAACCAATGGAATATGGGGAGGATCACCAGATGTCATGTAATGAAATTACTTGAGGTATTGACATTTTTCATGTAGGGTGTGATGTCACATGGAATGTCTATAGAAAATCTTAAAATAAAAAACAATTAATTTTGACCACTATGGATTATTAATTTTATTTACAACTTATGACAAAAAAGATGAGATTTCATATTTTTATTTATGTGTTTATACAATATATTATAGTAATGAAATATATTATTTCAATTTAAATGATTCATTATAAATTCCTCAATATTTTTATTTAAAATGATTCACAATTAATTTGGAAATTATCATTAATATTAAATTTTAATTTCATTCCAAAAAATGAAATTGGGAATAAGAAATAAATAATAAAATTATATTCTCAAATAAAATAATAATTTTACCATATTAAATTTATATGTTTATGAAAAATTAATTTGAAAACACACTCATGTAATGCAAAAAAATGATATTTTAAAATTTATTTTAATGGAAATGAATTATTATTTTGATAGAGATATCAATGACATCGATTCCAATAAATTTTAAATAATTATTATTTTAAAAATGTAAATTATTGAAAAAATATAATTATGAAAACATAATTTCATCATGTTTTAATTAATTAAACAAAAAAGAGTGAAAAATAATTTTCATTTAAAATGAAACATTAATTTTTAAAAATATTAGAATGGTTTTAAAAATTTTATATATATTTTTAGAATACTTTTTTATATACTAATATATGTTATTTTTTAAGAAAAATGTTTCGAAATAATTCAATGTATTTATATTATAAAATAATTCCATAAATATCATGACATTAATTATATCGATATTTTCAGTAGTGACATGAATATCAGGTTTTTCAAAAATATACAACATATTACTCTTATGAATATATGATCATGAAAATTTGAAAATGATCATCATTTAAAAAATATACATCGCAAATTTATATGGATAAGAAACATGATTTTAGTTAAAAATCAGTCATTGTTTACAATCTATTATTTTCCACATACCTTAGAGATTACTAATTAAACTACTACCATTACATTATTAATATAAAAATATAAAAATCTTTGAAAGTGTTAAATTTTTGAAATTATATTTCATTGTTTGTTAAGAAAAATTAGTTGAGATGATATTTAAATTGAAAATTATTTATTATATATATTTATATTTATAATCCTATAATAATCTTTTATACCATCAAATATTATCGACATAATAAAAAGATCATGTTTTATTTGTTTTGGTGTTACAAGTAGAGAAAAAGATTAAACACAATATTTATTTAAGGAAACATGTAGTGAAATATTTTGATGTGACAACAGCTATAATGTAGCATGGGGGAATAAAATGAGAATATTCCACTACCAATATTGTATCACAAAATTAAATGAATCATCCTTTCAAGTCCCAATATAGTTTGAAGTTATACTTTATATCACATAGGTAATAAAACACAATATGTGGTGAAATATTCTGCTAGCATGGAATTTGAAATGCCATTCCACTAAGGATATATAATCATGCCTGCATGACAAATATCGTATCATAATTATATATCCATAATAATAGAAAATTTATCCATGATCATGTATATATTCAAAATTTTATAAAATTTTTGGATGAAACATATGATTTATGATCAACTTAATTTAATCTAGATAAAAAACAATTTTTCTTTCTAAATCCAACATCGTATTTGGACCAAATGTCAGATCCATTATACCCAACTGATGAAAAAGGGACATTATTTAGATATTTAGACATGTCAAAAAGTACATTGATAAATTTATTATAGAATTTTTTTTCTAGACTATAAACACTACATACTAACTCTAAATTATATATTTTCAAGTACTTAATAAAACTAATTATTGTGTTACATTGATTAATGGATTTAAAACATGGAGCATGTGAACAACTTATGTTAAAAAATTCAGTACCTATAAAAAACAATCTAATAAAATATGTGAATGAAATAGCATGATTCCTAGATAAAACCAAATATATGGGAGAAATAATGCGGGCAACTTAGCAAAGAGTATTATAGTTAAACCAATGGAATTCAATATGGTGTACCATTTCTAATGAGATGAGAAATTGTTTCTTAAATCAAATGATATTCAAAAGTATTAAGAATTAGAATGTAATGATCAAATTATATTACATAGGGTCAGATAATAAATAGAATCATATAGTAAATAAAGAGTATAGAATATGGAAATTCAAAAATTGGAGAAAATTACTATAATTATCACCATTAGTGAATCATTTTCTGGATGTATCAAATTTTCAATATAATAGATTGATCATGTTTTTCTAAAAACCATGTGATATTGAAGAGTGGGGTAGATTTAATTATTTTAATTCATGACTGAATTTGATTTTTTATATCATATTATTATTTACATAGTTTTTTATATCCCGATCACTTAATAGATGATATCTTGGTAATTAGATTATATCGTGTTATTGGATGTCTATATTTTTCATATTAGGTAAGTACAGATTTCCCGAATGTAAGAGAGTTTCCTAAGAGACTATGTAACCACAGAATCCCCTAAAAAATGATATTAACATTTTTCTTGATATTCAAAATAAAACATGTATGGGGACCTATGATTTCACAATGTATGTATCAAAATTACTGAAGTTTACCAAATGTGGTTTTTACTAATGACATTTGTATTTGATACAAGGGATCTCATCTGAATACATCGATCAATTTTTTAGTATTTTAAATCTACACACACACTCATTACTTCCATAATATACTATATATTTAAAAAAAATCATGGATTAACTTCATATATGCATTAAATTCCTTAAATGACACCTTCTTTGTATCCTAAGGAAAGGAATGAATAATTAACGGTGAGCATAGATGCTTATTCAGGGTTATGTAAAATGGAAGATATAATCAACATATATGGAATAGTCAATATTCTAGAGAGGATTATCAAAACACATTCTATTCAATAACCAATAATAGTTCATTGAACTTCCATTGATAATATCAATGTAGAAATCAAATAGATAAACGAAACATAATTCTTAATGATGGAAATGAATATGTATTTATATTCACAATTCATTCATAAAGGACTCATCCACATTCTCACTAATATTACCATAAAGGTATCTCAAGTACTAAATAAATCTTCTTAAATGCATAGGTGTAAACAAAATACCCATTAAATGTGACTGCCTAGTTTTTCTCATGCATCCTATTAGTCTATCATTGGATATCTTCAATGGTCCCCACCCATCACATTAATTTATTATGAATTTATAATATTGTTAATGGTAAGTATAATTCAATACATAAATTCCTTATATTATAATAATTGGATATACAGAATAAAGAATATTATACATTAATATTTCAACAGAAAGTGATATAAAATAATAAACACCCTTCAACTGATACCGTATATTTAAATGGATTATGATTAGAACACTACATAATAATAATCAATTAATATAATTCACCATTAATATCAATATTATAGGCATTAAGGTGAAAATTAATGTATAATGAAAATTGTATAGTGGTATAGGACATCATGCCAACAAGCTGAATTATTTCAATATATGGAGTGTTATTGAAAATCTTGCGAAGAATGTGAATGATTTCAAAATAATGTATAATCCAATATTAAAAATGATTATAAAATACAATATCTGAATCTGAAATGATGATTTTTTAGAACCACTGTAAATTTAGAAAATAATATAAAAATAATACATTAAAAAACATTCTTTTGAATTTTTGTTTATGATGTGGTACAAATAACAATTCAAAAATATTTTCAATGCATTTACAAAACAATAAAATTTTCTTTTGATATCAATTTACAAAAAATTCATATAATATAAAGAATATATATTTCCATTCAATATTTCAATGTAAAAATCTATGTGTAGTTTAAAATTAAATAATTTTAATTATGGTGGAAAATTTATCTCATGTATTAAATTGAAAAATAACGATTCCTTTTAAATTTTAGTGAAATGTATAAAATAAATCATTTGTGAATAAAGAGAAGAATACTCATTTAAAATACTTTTAAAGAATTTTATATATGGTTCAAAATAACATTATATAATCTTTTTATTATAAAAGATAATATTATTGAAAACACAGAATATAACATTTATAATGGTAAACATTTATTCGGAAGGAAATAATTAAAATAATAATTTCATTAATAGAAAGTTAATTCATTCTAACTCAGTTTCCCATTCTAGATAAATTAATTGAATAAATAAAAAATATATATTTAAACCTAAAACATAGAAAATTATGAATACCATAGATTGATCTAATGATATTTGGATAACTTATTTTCCACAAAATAAATATTGACATAAAAATTATTTAATGAAAATGAGATTCTAAAGAAAATCCCCTAAAATGTTAATTTATTTTGATCCAAACCCCATAAAAATTATAATTGTATTGAAAAATAAATACCATGAATGAAGATGAATTTATTAAATAATATTTCAAATAGTATGTGTATACATAATATAAAATATTGTTTTCCCACAATGTAAACATATCATATTGATGTAGAAATGAGACATAATTTCCCTTTCTCAAGTCCAATATACTATGTATGTGCTCTTAAAGATAAATAATATATATATATGTTTATTATACAAAAATATAATGAGTATATTTATTGTTTTAATACCATATATGATTCAATTATAACATTCTATCACCAAATTCATAAAATTTGAAAATGAACATCTTTATCTTGTGTGTAATTGGTCAGTTTTTTATACCCTATTTGGTTTAGTTGTTTTAGTCATTTCACATGTTCATGGTTTCATCATATATATAGTATTAATAATGAAATAATTATCCAGTTTAAATATTAAATAAACATTTAAAATCAGTCATGAATGTATGTCGTGACAAATGAACCACATTGATCTAGGCGGGTGGTATTATGCACATATACATGAATAGAAGATATCATTTTTAACAGATTGAAGAGTTAATATGTTAATTGTATATAATATTTCCAAATTAATAAATATTTCATAAACATATCATATATTAATTAATTAATTATTTTTATAAACCCAAGTAAAAAGATGATAAAAAACAAATTGCATCCCTACACAGATACAGTAGGCCATAGATATACAGGAGCGATAATTTGGGTTTCCATAGGATGTATGATACATATGTTATTATATGAGAAAGGTTATATTATATTGGAAGGAGGTTAAATCTAAAATAAAATAAAAATAATCCTCTATGAGTCATAAATATTCTTCAGAAAATAACGACTAGAAAAAATGAAAACCCTATAAGTGGTAGGGATGAAATGATTCCATTCGGAGCAGAACTCCTTCCATTAAAATGTATAGATAGGGTATGCATAATGTACAATAGATTGATGTTTATTACTTATAGTATTATCATTTATATTGGAATGCTCATCCAATATATAAAAAATATCACTGGTATCTGCCTCCTCCGAGTTTGTGAATTGGAAGTTGGATGATATCCCCCTAAATCAAGACAAAAAATCAACAAACACATTTAATAAAACTATTAATACTAATGGGAAAATTGATTTATTTTGTTTCAAAAAATATCCTAATTCAATTGTAGAATAATAAAAACATTTTATATATGAGATATGAATAAAACTGGGAAAACATCATTTATTTCATCTCTATATACAATGTATCATAAAATTTAGTTGGAAAATTCCACTATTTATCATAAAATAACACAGACAAAAATGTTGGGTCACCACCCCTCTTTATAGATGTCTTATACTAGTAAATAGGTACATCAACCTTCAGGATTTATATTCGACCTCTCAATAATTAGGGAAGCATCAGATTCATTGTTGATCTATCTGAAGAAACAACCAATTAATGGTCAACATAAATTCAACCTACAAACTAGTCAGCCCCCATATATTGAACTATTATTATGAATGACAATAATTTATTCCATATAATGAATTCATATCCAGTGATTCCTTTATTCCATACACCTCTTAAACTGTACTGATTGAAAAATCATTTTTAATCAATTTCAGATGATCTTCACCTAATCATCTCATTTAGATGATCATTGTCCATAAAAACAAAGTTGTGTGAAATTAATGAATTTTAAATACCCCAACAATCACCCACATGGAAATTTCATTAGCATTTCATCCTAATTTTACTATCCATCTAGGATGAACTAGTATGCAACACATGTAGTTTTCTATTTTCCATATAATCATCTAATTACAACTAATGCACATTGTTGCATCGGAAAATCTATGACTGTAACATTTTTAATCAATCCAAAAAGATTAAACATCCTAATAATAATATGAAAATCAAACACTTTATCTTCTAAAATTATTAACATAATGTAATATTTCATGTAATCATTTATTGTTCTTATATATAACATTATATTTTGATTAATATAGATTACCATTTAACTATCAAAGAATAAAATTCCTATATTTAATCAATTTTTTATTTCCATCAATAAGAATATCAATTATTTAAAATATCCTATATTAAATAGTAGCTACATAATCATCTTTTGTTGCAAATAATGTAACAAATTTCTATAATTGAGATATTCCATTGATATTTATTCCACTAAAATTAAATAAAAAACCTATAGTTCATTTCCATGAATACTTTTATCCAATAAAATTAGAATTTACAAAACCATTCAATTGATCATTATCTATGAAACATAAATCTTTAAAATATTCCAACTTCATTATTTAGTGATCCATTTCAC
The DNA here is from genome assembly GCA_963277665.1 of Viscum album. NCBI lineage: Eukaryota > Viridiplantae > Streptophyta > Magnoliopsida > Santalales > Viscaceae > Viscum > Viscum album. The sequence continues at coordinate 44,973,141 of OY728143.1, read as the reverse complement.
ATATTCCCAATGTATCATTCTTGGATTTGACAATGAAACATCTAAAATATCCTACTACAAAACATGTTTTTGCTCATGTGAAAATCACTAAATACATGAAACATATATATATTGTAGTTAAGGGACTGTTCTACAACCAATATCTTAGTCCATTTTTAATGAAATTAATAATTAATATTATATTAAAAGACCAATACCATTTCTGATGAACATCATAACCCTTTATCTGAAACATTTAAATTTCTTCTTTCAAACCCTCTTAATGGAAAAGTACATTTACATCCATCTACTCTAAGTCTAGATCACTATTGTTAATAATTAAAAGAATAATTTAAAGGGTTTTTTCATCGCCATTGTTTATAAATTTTAATAGACATCTATCCATTTATAGTTTTTGAAACACCACCATCACTGGCCCTTTTCTGTATCAATACAAAATTTGGATTCCAATTTCAAAAGATAAAAACATTTTATTTGTAGATAATATTTTCCATTAGTTAAATTATATATATAATGAATTATTGAGATTTAAATAATAAATTTTACATTCGTTTGATAACTCCCCCAATTTAAAGTGTCTAATAGTAGCTACATATTTGGGACATCTGGGTTCCCCTATAACTATTATATGTAGAAAGATCATATCTACTCTAACCCACTATACTAGAATTTTGATATGAGTGCAACTTCTTAGAAAAAAACCATTGTTCATCCATCAAATACTCTTTGAAAATTAGTGACCCGTATAAACATTCCATATCATGCATGTGTTTTTTTGATCATCCAATATATGTTAATCTGAATATTTGAGTGGCTTCCTTTGATTCATACCAAAATGTTATCAAATGTATAGTACATCATACAACATCATTCATATCCCCTCAAACATTAATGATAGATATAACATCAACATTCCCCTTAAACATGTTCCTATCACTCAGTAGAAGAACTTTTTTGTGAAAAACATATCTTATCTTAATTATTATTTTTCTAATTACCACGCACTATAAGAATTAAAATATTCTAATAACTAAATGTAGAAGGAAAGTATATCATGGTTTTCAAATATAAATCATCTCTATCTTTAGTATCTATATCAAAATAAATGATACACAAAATTAAAATGAGATGTTTGACCTCTATCATTTTACCAGAAATGTGATCATCCCAATGTTATCTTCTTCGTTGGGGTTAAGACCAAAGGAACACATGGTCCCCCTTCTTTATCTCCATGTGTTTTTGTAGCCTATCAACATAAGACTTATGCATTATTTGTGCAGTCCTCAGCTCCTCCTAGATGGTCTTTACCTTCTTAATGGTAGCCCTTAATAACTCTGGACCCATGATTGCTGACTCACCTGGGACTGTCCAGCATAGAGGTGATCTAAAAAGCCACCCATATAAGGATTAAAATTGATCCATGCCAATGGTGGAGTGACAGTTGTTGTTGTATGTGAACTCCCCCAGTGGTAGATGGTCCTCCCAATTACGATCAAATCAAGGACTCCAATGCACCAGATGTCTTCCATAGACTGTATGGTCCACTCAATCTGCCCATCTGTCTGAGGTTGAAAAGTGGAGATCAAATTTAGATGAGTCTCGAACGCCTTAGGAAATACCATCCGCAACTGGGATGTGAAATGGGTGTCTTGATATAATATGATCGTCTATGTAATCCCATGAATATTCACTATCTCCTGGACATAGTTGTGTCCCAATCCATCTACCTATACCTATGCATGGATGGTTTGGATGTGAGTGGACTTGGTAAGTCATTTAACAAACCCTTATATTGAATTGTAGCCCCTAGCCACGTGTGGTATCCCTATCACGAAGTCCACAAGTATACTATCCCAATTCCATCCCAGTACCTCAAGTTTTTGTTACAATCCTACTGGGACCTAATTCTCAACCTTCACTTGTGACAGGTGAGGCATCATGAAATAAAATTTGCCACTAATTTCTTCATCCCGAGTGACCAGTATAACCATCGGTGGTCCTAGTACTTATGTTCACACCAGGATGTACCACTAAATTGGATGTATGGGACTCCCAATATATAACCTCTTATAACATCACTAGTACTACAGTGCATCTTCTAAAAAGAATGTTGATCTCCCCACCTATTGAAAATCTATCATGAACCTATCTTGAGGACATCTGAGCACGTCAGTCCTCACTGTCAACATTCACAAGTTGTACCTAACTAAATCAATGGCACTATGGGGGAGCGACAATCATATACTAGAGGTAAGCTACTACATCACTATCCATGATGGATATTTGAATCGCGGCTAGCTAATATGTGGTCTCGAACAAAATCTGCAAACCAAACCTCCTTATAAGTGCTCCCACCACACGATTCCCCTTCCCAGGAGTATATACTATCTCGATGTCATAGTCTAAATGGAACTCTATCCACTCCCGTTGTCTCATGTTCAGCTCCTTCTGGTAGAATATATACATGAGACTCTTATGATAGGATTATACTATCAACTTCTCACCAATCAAGTAGTGTTTCCACATATTCCAAGCAAATACTCCTGCTACAAACTCTAGGTTATGGATAACATAGTTATATGCATTTTTACTCAACTACTGTGAGATGTAGGTGATCACTAATCGCTCTTACATTAGGACCCAGTCCATTCTCGTACCTGATGCATCACAAAAAAACTACACGCCGCACACCCTCCTCAGGTAGTTTCAAGATGGGGGGAACTTGTCAATATCTTTCACATCTCCTAGAAAATCTGCTAGAATCTCTCTATCCACCAAACGGACTTCACCTTCTCTGTCAAATCCTACAAGGGTGCATCTACTCTAGAAAGGACGAGCATGAACCTTTGGAAGTACCCATTCAACCAAATGAAAACTCTGCACCTCAGTTACATTTCTAGGTGGATTCCAACCTATCACTTCTTCTATATTTATCAGGTCCACTACAACTCTATCCTCTACGATGATGTGTCCCAAAAATTGGCCCTCCTGTATCCGGAACTAGAACTTTGAGATTTTACCATAAATTTGGTGCTCTCATATTTTATTGAGGACTCTCTGCGTGTGTGTAGACTGCTATTCCTTATACACTAAGTATACCAAGTTTTCCTCAATAAATACCACCACGAAATGGTCAAGGTAAGGCTGTAAGATCTATTTCACAAGTCCCATTAACAGGGATGGAGTGTTGGTCGCACTGAAAGGCATCACCGAGATCTAATTTTGTCCATACCGACACATAAAGGCCATCTTCTTTACATCCTCATCTCGTACCTAAAGTTGATGATAGCCTGATCTGAGGTCAATCATAGAGGATCAATTTTCTCCCTTTTGTTGATGGAAGAGGTCATCAATCATTGGCAGTGGATACATGATTTTCACATTCACCTGGTTCTGGTGCTGATAGTCCATGAATAACCTCGAAATCCCTTATTCCTTCCTGGAAAACAATACTCAGGTTTCCAATGGTGAAATGTTGGGCCTCACGAATCCATTCTCCTGTAAGTCCTCCATGTGTACCATCAATTCACTAAGCTCCACGAGACCCATATGATATGATGGTTTGGATATCAGTGTCATCCTAGGGTATGGATCAATGAAGAAGTTTAACACATAACATAGAGGTAAAAAAATGGAAAACCTTCATTTGATATGTCATTATACAATACTATAACTATGGAACTTGAGTACTCTTTTCATTCACTATACTAAGGTTATAACTTTCCAATTGAATAGAAATTGGATACACCCTTCTAGGAATCAGTCCATCAAGAGCTTCAAATATTTTCCCTCTACCAATAATAGAAATATGGTACCATATCCATTGATGAACAACATCCTTTTCCTAATATAGTCAATCTTGGAATGAACAGTACTAGTCCATAGCAAGAATTATGTCTTAAGGCCACAATGATACTACCAACAGATTCCAACCGATAATCTCACCACCAAGTGTCAGGTTACACTTTATTCACCAATGTGTGGTCATTGGTTCTCCTCCAATAATAGTCTCTAAATGTAAGGGTCAATTAAATGATATAAACCGGAACCTCTAGGTATATAAAAATTATAAATTATAGGAAAGGGAAATCACTAGTACAAGTGTCTGTCAATACTGCAACTAAATTAGAAAGACAAGCATCATACATTGATTCATCCCAGGATTCAGTGGTTCATAAGCTTCGATTTTCTTCAATAGTCTCATTTCTTACCTTGCAGCATGAATGTTAGGGTAATATCATATGAGATGTCCCTTTTCATTGAAATAATTACAAACCCAACCCTTCAGGAAACTAGCACATTCCCTCTTACGAACCCTCTGGGTCCACGACATACTTTGTGCTCCTACAATCTGTAGGTTATGCTGAACTACATATCAGGTGATCATTACATTAGATGACAGTGAAACACATTCGAACCTCATGCCTCATTGCTATGTGCCATATGAGTCATCCACAAACAGTTCTACCAATATGCATCCTCCAAATCCACTGGAGGTGGGCCTTCTAGATAATAAATGGGTGGTGGTAACACAGGTAAACCACTTGGTGGTTCCATCTCAATTATTGGTCCTGAAACAGATGTCTTTCCACAAGGTAGACTATCTTCATGACCACGTATTGGGAACCAAGATTGTTGTCTATGTGGAGGCATCCGTAAATAGATCATGATAGCCCACAATCAATAAATTATAACTGGTGAGGGGACTCTTAAACAAAATAACATCAATGGAAACTTATGAAACTTGTATTTTCATATTTAGATATGAAAGGAAGAATTTAGGGTCATGTTGCATAGATACCTCATCCGCCTCACCAGCATAGGGCACCCCATATCTGAATGTCAAACTTGAGACACTCAAAACTGTTGCCCAAAAAAACAATACACTCCCTCTCTTTGAAGTAGAATCGACCATCATTGATACCAATTTTTCATAACCTGTCCCCCAGGTCCCATGATGTGACTCCCCTATATCCACCTACCATGGTGCAGGGGTTGGCGGCTAGCGCCGATGTCATCAACCTTTAAGAGGGAGGCATTTTCTTGAGTACCTATACTTGCACGCACACAACTACTACCCAAAACTGGAAGAAGAAAAAGCATGCCACTAATGAATAATAACTGACTACAAGTACATCTGAAAGTAAAATAGGCCATAATACAAACCCAACAATACAAAACTAAAAACAGAACAATAAAAATTAATTTTGTGAATAAGAGAGAAACTATGAAACCCAATAGATTGTTAGAGTAGGGTAACTACTGGAAGATGTGGGAGTACACCCTGTATGCCTAATCTCATATAGACCCTTTATGTCCTAGAAAACTTTAAGAAACAGGATCTTATTTTCAGTTATGTTTTTACTTTTTCTGGTCTCTTTTTCAAAAAAGAGGAATTTCTAGAAATTTTCTATGTACACGTCATGTACTTTATGAGTACACACCATGTACTGCCATCTCGCAGGAGGCCGTATGTTGGCAGTGTAGTAGCCACACACATAGCCGTGTGGTAGTGACTTGGAGGATGCCTAATGTGATGTATGTTAATGGAAAGTACACACCTTGTAATCCAAAAGTACATTTCATTTATATTGTTTTTTTTTCATTAAACGAACCACGGTCGCGTCTGACGGTCAGGACACCCTTCTTGTTGGTCTCGTTCTTCAGAGGGAGTTTGTACGGGTGTGGATCTTCGACGAGCCCCTGAGCCTCCATCCGTCCTCTGAATCAAACACTGTCAGTTGCGTTGGAATCACACTAGTAAGTTATCTCTTCTGTTGGATCCTCATTTCACAATTTTGGTTATTTTCAATGTTATCATGGGTTCAATGTTTTATACCATTTCTTTGATCTATGGTGTTCTAAAGAGATTCAAGCTTCAAGGTTCACATATATTGATATCCTAACCCTATGGTAGGTGGTTTGTTCCTTTCCGTTTGATGTCTTTGAGTATTACATGAAAATTCAACCAATTCCCTTCGAACGTGGTATTGTGTGTTTACTATTTTACCCTTGTTGATTGTCTTCCATGATTGTATTCTTGTGTAGAGGTAATTTGTATATGAACAAGTATAATTGATATTCTTTTGATGTTTTTCCATGCATGTTCTGTTTATTACTGTTTGGTCATGTTTAGCCAGTTTGGCTACCTTGCTTGTTTCCATGCCTATTGCTATAGGATGGAGAGTTTGTATTCTGACCTGCTGGTTATGATATAGACTATTTAGCCAAATATATCAGTAAATTTACATTGGACTTATTAAAATTCTTTGCTCGTTGACATACGCAAGGCAGCGAGAACCTGGTGTATTAGACTATAAGGAGAATTGGCCGAGTGCGATTTCTCAAAGAGTCTTTGAGTACTTTAGGCTATAAGGGGAATTGACCGAGTGAGCATCCTCAAAGGGCCTTGAACCACATGGGGATATAAGTGGAATTTTCTGAGTGATATTCCTCCGAGATTCCTTGATTGCTTTAGAATATAATCAGATTGACCGCGTGAGCTTCCTCAGAGAGTATGTTTGAATCGTACGACCTGGGATATAAGGGGAATTGGCCGAGTGAGCTTCTTTCGAGAGTCCTAGACCTTGAGGCTATACTGGGAATTGACCATGTGAGCTTTCATAGAGAGTCCTTGACTATCCTAGACTATACAGGGAATATACTATGTGAGCTTCATTTTAGAGTCTTTCATTACCTTTGACTATAAGGGGAATGGATTGTGAGTGCTCCCTCAGAGAGTCTTATTATATTTCTATGACTGAACCGGAGATGTTAGGCTGAGTATAATGTCTAGATTTTTGTTTGTACTTATTAGGTAGAACTAAAGGGGATGGTTGTGAGTACTTCCCAGAGGGTTACCTGTACGAGGTTTATCAGTTTGTTTCGTTGTTGCTTGATATTGAAAAAAGGGTTTGTTTACTACATAGTAATTTCTTCTTTACTGATTTTTGTAATTTTACATTCCATATACTCACTAACTGTTAGGCATAGATCTTCGGGTGTTTTCCTACTGAGATTTAGTCTCACACCATATTTGGGCCATTATTTTGGGCCCAAACAGATTATATTGTTGCAGGTATAGATAACGGCAAGAGCCCTTCTACTTTAGGTACTTGACTTGTTGCGGAGCTGGAGAGAATGGGACCAAGCTTTGGCTTGCGATCCTGAGGATTTTAACTGTTTTTTTTCACTTTAGTGTAGTACGATTGTATTCCAGCATTGTGACTTGTTTGGAAATTTTCCTAGACATATGTATCATGCATCATTATATATATATATATATATGTTCTCAATGTTACTCTTTCAGTCTTCTGGTGTTACTGCTATATGTCATTATTATTTCTTCTGCTCTTGTATGATTTTTTTTAAATCCACTATATACTCTGCCAATGAGGGCATTGTTTCTCCACAAACACACCCAAGGCCCACACTGCTAGTCGGTAGCCTCTGGCGTTCGGGCAAATGCACTTGAGGCCATGTGACCAACCGGGTATGGGGCGCCTCTAGGCGGCTTCCAGTACTGGGATGTTACAAAGTGTTATAATAGGAATTATTTTCTTATTGACTTACTATTTAGAGCCTTATCCATGGATAAGATGAAATAGGTACTTGGTAATAAGTTGTTTTTGGTATTAGCTAACCCGTGTACAGGGAAAAGCTAATCTACCTCGTTTAAATTGCAATTTTTTGGTTTTTCAATTATTACAGTTGATCTCATTTCACCTTTAGTGATTCACATTATTTGTGCTATTATTGTTGATGTTATTGGGGTTCTATTTCTATTGAAACCTAATGAGATGAGGGTATGCCATCTCATGCTTCATATAGGCACTTTCTAGAAATCACATGTCATAAATTATTATTATTCCATCTAGAATGCATTAGTGATTGCATGTTGTTATGATAGATGTAGTGTAAAATATGAATGTTGTTGTGATATTTTTCTTGATAGAAATACATTTTGTTGGATAGGGTATTGTTTGTGTGGTGTTTTTCTTGAATGAATGCCAATCTTTTGTTCTTTAGGTGTTATGGGCCCTCATTGAATGGAATTTGGTGGATATTTGCCTTTTTTCCCATGTTATAATGTGTACAAGATACCAAACGTTGGTTCACGAAGACTATGGGTCCTCACAGATCCAAATTTGGAACTTTCAATGCTTGTTTTAGTGTTTTTCTGCATCCCATAGTAGTTTCTAAGGCTTAATATCCATAAAAACCTATAATAAACACCATGTAGTGTTAAGTACATTCCATGTGTTCTTCTGTTTGGGAAGAAACTATTTTTCATAAGTACACGCCGTGTACTTTATGTACACACCGTGTAGTTTCTTACCCTGTCATAGGTTGTGTGAGAAGAGACACGAGATGTGTAAAACCTGGAGTGAACACAATGTGTATCATCTAAACACATCGTGTCGTGTCGACCCCGTGCCCACCCGTGTCACTAATAATACGGGTTGGCGAGTCATGTCTAATACACACCATGTGCCGTCAAAACACGTCATGTAGTCTGACCTAGGTACCCGGCCATGTCACAAACAACACAGGTTGGGGTTACCCTTTCTTGTACAAGACGTATCCGCCTTGAACATGCCATGTAGTCTCACCCGGGTCCATGACTGTGTCACGAACAACACGGGTTGGTGTTATCTCTTCTCATACACACCGTGTCCATATGGTACATGCTGTGTACTATGAGTTGTGTGTTAGGCTGTGTCACTAACAACATTGTCCAGGTGAAGCTTGTCTAGTACACACTGTTCCCATCTTTCACATGTTGTGTAGTCTTTCCATAGGTGAGCCGTGTGGCTTAACCGTGTAGAAGGACTCGGGCAGGCAAAGGGGACTCAAGTACACGCCGTTTTTCCTGAAAAAGGTGTTGATGCATATTTCAGGCAGGGATTTTTGAGGATGATGCACACCCTTCAGTGAGTTCCACCTCCTACCCCATTGACGGCTGATTTGATGCATGTCTTCCAGCAACAACATCCTCCCGGTTTCTCAGCAGATGGATGACCCCAGGGTGTAGAGTCATGGCTAGAGGCCACACTGACTATTTTTGAGCATCTGGGGATACCTCCAATGAAGAGGGTGAAGCTCGCTATATACATGCTCTGATAATCCTCTAAGAGGTGTTGGGATGTGATCTGACATGCAGGAAGCCAACCGAATATGTCTTGGGATGAGTTTCGGTGCATCATTTATGATTACTTCTATCTAGAGACCTTGGAGGGCCAATTGTGCCTGAGAGTTCCTGAGTTTAGAGTAGGGTAATCTTACTATTATGGAGTATTCCTCTCACTTAACGGAGCTTTAGTGTTTAACGCCTATTCTAGGATGTGGTGAGTTTTTTGTTGCATGAATTATTGAGGATGGTCTAAGGCATGACATCCAATCTCAGGTTAACATTGTCAGAGTGACTTCGATATCTTCTATCGTCAACCTGGAACTAATCTCAGAGTGTAATCGGAGGGATTCTGGATTTGTGACCCAGGGCAGTTTGGCATCCAAAGATATTTCTCCAGTAAATGATAGAAGGAAGCACCACAGGGAGGCTGAATGAGGAGATCAAAGTAGGTGAGATGCATCTTCCGGTAGCCAGGTGGTGTGCTACCAGTGTGGGAGAAGCAGGCATGTGAGGCTATCTTTCCCAAGTGACCCAGTGGAGGGCTGATCTTGCGACAAGATGGGTCACATTCAGTGTTTTTGTCTGTTCTTATCACTAGTAGCTGGTGACAGGGGATCTTCTGTGACTCCTCGTTCAGGAGCACTGGGATAAGTTTCTCACAAATCATAGAACTTGAGGTCTTTCGGCCGTTCGGGCCGAGGTGGAGGCCATGACCATGATAGTCAGTGGCCTGGTTTTCCATGACATCAGGGAGGATCTACTCAGAGTGGTCAGGCAGGGTCACAGGGTCGCGGTACAAACTTTTTCAGTGGAGAAGACCCAATAGCAGTAGGATCCTGGACCTTCTGCAATTCGAGGTATGAACTTAGTAGCCTAGGTTTTAGCTTCTACTCTTTTTGATACAGTGGATTCACATATCTTTGTATTTGTTTCTTTTTTGGAGAACCTTGGGCTCTGCAACATTTCTTCTGAAGATATCTTGATGCTAGACACTTCATTGGGGACAAGAACGGTTAGTGTAAGTCAGTGTAGAGAGTTCCCTCTTCAGGTTGGTGGGTGTCACATTTTATGGGACCTCTATGTCCTAGAGATGAAAGGCTATGATGTCATTCTCAGAATGGATTGGATAGTTTCTTTCCAAGAAGTCGTCGAATTTTATCGCTTCAAGGTGAGTTTCATATCACCATAGGGTGGATCCTTTATTAATAAGAGTGAATGGGATGTCCGAGAGAGCAGAGATGGTCCAGAGCATCATCGGTTGAAAGGAGTTACAACCAAGATTTCTAGTCTATATCTAGATGACCATGGGACTTCACAGCTAGACTTTTTTCTAGTGGTGGATCATTTTAGAGATGTATTTCTATATGACTTCTTAGGTTTTCCTCTAGAGCATGAGGTAGACTTTTCTATTGAGCTTATGCCAGGAGTGGGACCGATGTCCATTCCTTTTTATAGGATGGCTACAGTTGAGTTGTAGGAGCTCAAGATTTAGTTGGAGGATTTGTAGGCCAAAGGTTTCATCCGACCCAATACATCTCCTTGGGGTTAGCCTGTACTATTTGAGAAGAAGGTATACGATACCCTCAGGATTTTGGTGGACTATCGAAAGATGAACAAGTTGACAGTCATGAACAGATATCCCTTGCCAAGGATCAATGATCTCTTTGATCAGCTTCGAGGAGCTCGAGTGTTCTTGAAGATTGACTTGTGGTACGGTCAACATTAGTTTCCCATTAGACCATCAGATATACCTCTTACATCCTTCAAAAGTATTTATGTTCTATACAAGTTTTTAGTTATGACGTTCGGTCTCACTAATGCGCCAGCAGTTTTCATGGAACTGATGAATCGAGTGTTCCATCCACACTTGGATTCATTCATGGTGGTCTTCATAGATAATATCTTGGTGTACTCTCAAAAAAAACACGACCATGAATCCCACCTAGAGATCGTTTTAAGTACATTGAGTGAGAATCAGTTATATGAAAAGATCTCAATGTGCCACTTTGGGATGGATCAGATTCACTTCCTTGGTCAAGTTATCTCAGAGGCAAGATTATTTGTAGACCTAATGAAAGTGAGAGTTATAGTTTCCTGGGAGCAGTAAAAGAATGTATTTGAGGTGCAGAGCTTTATAGGGATGGATGGATACTACAGACATTTCATACATGACTTTTCACGCTTAGAAGCACTAGTGACAGGTCTGAATAAGAAGTGTGAGAAGTTCATGTGGACGGATTTTTGTGAGTCAGCCTTTCATGAGCTGGAAGGTACGTTGAATTAAGCACAGATACTAGTCATTATAGAGCCAGAAAAAAACTATATTGTTTACTATGATGTGTCAGGTATCGGGATGGGATTTGGGCTTATGAAGGGAGATGGAGTCATTGCGTATGGGTCTCGGCAGTTGAGGCTACATGAGAGGAGTAACCTGACGCACGATCTAGAGTTGGCACCTATTGTTCTTTCACTAAACTATTGGATAAATTATCTTCTAGGGGATCACATTGTGGTTTTCAGTAACCACAATAGTCTCTAGTATATCTTCACTCAGCGTGACTTCAATTTGAGACAGCAAAGGTGGGTTGAGTACCTTCAGTCCTTTGACTTTGAACATTCCTATATGCCTGAGAATGACAATGTAGTGACTAATTCACTGAGCAGGAGAACATAGATATAGGTAGTTCGAGAGGCTAGTAGTGAGTGGAATCTTATGGCTATTTTTTATGATATGCATTTGGAGGTGCACGACAGTCAGGGGTAGACGTTTCTTTCTTATGTAGTTGTTACCTCTAACCTTATTGATTGAGTTCGAATGAGGTAGCTATCAGATTCTAAAAGCCTAGTCCTAAGGAAAAGAATGTCAGGAGAGGACCCTATTCATTGATAGACCATATTCGAGGATGATATCATTCATTTCCAAGGGTGTGTATGGGTTCTAGAAGATATATGCAAGGAGTTAATCCGGGATTTTCATTCCTTAGTTTGGTAAGTTCATCCTAGAATCACCAAGATGTATCATGATCTAAACCATCACTATTTGTGTCCATGTATGAAGTGGGACATTGTTGGTTTCATAATGAGGTGTTTCACTTGTCAGCAGGTGAATGCAGAACATTAGTGACCAGCAGGGCTTTTACAGCAGTTACCCACTCCCAATTGGAAGTGGAATGACGTCGTGATAGATTCGTGACTAGTTTTCCAAGGTTTCCTCGAGGGAATGATACTGTTTGGGTTGTCATTGACAGAATCATGAAGGTTTCCCACTTCATTCTGATTAATGAGACCTTTAGGGTCGATGAGCTGGGATGACTATACATCCGTCTGATTTTACGTCTTCATGGAGTTCCACAGTCCATTTTTTCAAAAAATGGTGAACGTTTTACTTCTCGGGTCTGGTAGGGGCTTCAGAAGGCTTTGGGTACACAAGTACATTTGAGTACAACATACCATCCCCAGATAGATGGTCAGTCCGAGAACAAAATTATGGTGCTTGAGGACATGCTTAGAGATTTCATTCTGGATTTGGGATGTTCTTGGAAGAAGGATATACCTCTTATAGAGTTTTCTTACAATAATGGTTTTAAAGAAACTATTCAAATTCCACCTTATGAGTCTTTGTACAGTAGGCCATGCCGACCACCCTTATGTTGGCTGGAGGTAGGAGAGGTAGCTTTTTAGGGACCTCATCTTGTTCAAGAGACCACAAAGTAGATAAAGTTGATTCGGAAGAGGATGGATACTGCACAGTCTCGACAGAAGTCTTATGATGATTAGCGGAGATGACCTCTGTAGTTCGATGTTGGGGATCTGGTTTTCCTGCTGGTCACATCGAGGTTGGGACACAAGAGGATTAGGAGACAGGGTAACAATTCACCGAGGTATGTCTAACCATTTGAGGTGTCTGAGAGAGTTGGGCCAGTTTCCTATCGGTTGTAGTCACCTCAGAGGTACCGAGCTATGCACGACGTCTTCCATGTTTCTCAGCTCCGACGTTACTTTTTAGACCTATCTCATGTCTTTGAACTTGAGGAGGTCGATCTCTAAGTGGATGTGTCATTTGAGGAGCATCCTATCCGGATTGTGGATCTCAGTACAAAGGTTCTATGTGTCCAGTCTGTTCCTCTAGTTTTAGTGCTATGGAAGCATGGGCAGGATATGGACGAGACTTGGGAGAGGGAGGATGATGTACGAGCATAGTGGCCAGAGCTATTTGGGGTTTTGTCTTCTACGCCTTTCTAGGGAAATTCAGGGACGGATTTATTAATGGGGGGAAGTTTTTAAGAACATGAATCTTTTTTTCAGGTATGTTTCTCCTTTTCTGGTCGCTTTTGAGAAAAAATAAGAAATTATGCAAATTTTCTAAGCACACACTGTGTACTTTATGAGTACACGCTATGAAATGCCTTGTCATAGGAGGCCATGTTCTATCCTTGTAGTAGTCACACACATGCCCGTGTGTGAGTGACTTGGAGGATTTCTAATGCGGAGTATGCAAATGTAATGTACACGCCATGTATTTTGTTTTTTCATTAAACGCACCAGGGTTGCGTCTAACAGACATGAACACCCTTCTTCATAGTCTCGCTCATCCGAGAGAGTCTGTACAGCCACCAATCTTCGACGATCCCTTGAGCCTCCGTCCATCCTCTGAATCAAACACCGTTGGTTGCATTAGAATCACATCGGTGAGTTCTCTCTTCTAGTGGAGCCTCATTTCATGATTTCTCTTCTTTTCCATGTTATCGCGGGTTGAAAGTTTAAACGTTTTCTTAGATCTATGATGTTATAAGGAGATTCATGCTTCAAGGTTAACATATAGCGATCTCCTAAGCCTGAGGATGGTGGTTTGTGCATTTCGGTTCGAACTCATTGATAATTATGTGAAAATTCTACCAATAACCTTGAACGGGGTATTACATGTTTACCGTTTTACCCCTATTGATTGTCTATCATGCTTGTATGCTTATGTAGAGGTAATTTGGATATGAATAAGGAAAATTTATATTTTTTATGATTTTACATGCATATTCTATTTACGACCATTTGGTCATGTTTAGCCATTTTTTCTATCTTACATTTTTTTTGAAAGGAAAAGATAAATTACTGATCAAGGAAACTAGGATTACAAATCCAAACAGGGAACGAGTCCACCAAACAATGATTACACCAACATTTCCCAAAATGTTCCAAATGATGGGATTTCGAATTACCATATGTTTTGGTAAAAGAAAATTTTCATGCATCGAATCCATAGGTTAGGGACTAGAGCTTCCTCAAGATGAGACCGTAAGGTTGGGAATCCTCCTCTTTTGTTGAGAGAGAATTCACTACTTCAAGACAATTGGATTCCACCAGAATCTTTGGCCATAATTTTGAACGGAACAAAAGAATCCCATGTAGGATGGCTGAGGCCTCTTCCTCCATAGGGCGTGATGAGTTAGACATCACGCTACACTGTTCTTCCACAATCTGGCCAAAACGGTTATGAGCAATGAGCCCAATACTTACCCTTGAATTAGCAGAGACAACAGCATCTATATTAATCTTGATGAAACCCTCATGGTGAGAGACCAAAAAGGGGTCTCTTGTCAAATGGGGACCAAAAAATGAACCACATCACTTTTCTTCAAACCATTCATCCACTCTAAATCCCTATCCGCCCATAGGTAATCAGGGGTCACCTTCATTTGGAAAATGCATTCATTCTGTCGAGTCCAAACTAACAATGCAATTCTGTATATCATCCCTATCAATCTCGCTTCTAGATAAGACACCCATTTAGTAATATTTGGGACCAACCCAACTGAATGATCAAAGAGAATATGAAAATCCGGCCTCCAATCCTTCCACACCCCTTCCACCACCTTATAGGAATGAATTGCATGCAAATGGGATCCCACTTCATGGAGGCACAAAGGACAAGTGTCGTCCTCTGCCAAATGTCATTGTACCTGAAAGTCATGGCTTGGAAGAACCCCAGCACAGACCTACCACAAAAAAAATTTCACCTTAGGGGGAGTGGTGATGGACCAGAGGCACTTCCACCTATTATCGGTAAAGGCCTGGGATAAACATTGAACCCTCATTTTGTAACCCGAATGAAAAGAATATCTTCCATGAGGTTCCCTAGTCTAGAAAATCTGGTCAATACCCATTCCTAGTGTGAGAGGGATATTAGAATGAGCTGATGATCCACCTCTCTAAACCAGCCACAAAGCTTCTCTCGATCCCACTCCTCAAGGGAGTCATCAAGAAGATCGTGTACCCTTTCATCTTCGAATCCAGGAACTACCGGTGAGGAAACCTTATGATTGACTCCATCTGCCAGCCAAGGATCATTTGAAATTTTAATATTATTCCCATCAGCAATTCGACACATGTAGCCCAAATCAATGAGAGATTTTTCTCCACAAATTCTCCTCCACATAAAACTTGGTCGTGGCCCTAGCTGGGCATGCAAGAAATCAGAATGAGGGATGTACTTAGCTCGCATCACCTTTTAGAATAGGGCATCTGGGTGGGAAAGAAGGCACCATCCTTGCTTTTCCAAAAGAGCCTCATTGAACCATTTGAGATTTCGGAATCCGAGGCCGCCATAGAATTTTGAAACATGCAGCTTCTCACAAGACATCCAATGGGAGTTATGTTTTCCCTCGTGAGAGCCCCATAAAAAATTGGCCAACCGGGAGTGGATTTGATCAACGAGAGTTTCAGGGAATTTAAATAGTGACATAGCATAAGAAGGGACTTCTTGGGCCACTGACTTCACAAGGACTTCCTTTCCCACCTTGGAAATATTCCTACTAGACCAAAGACAAATCAGATTATCCACCCTATCCACAATCGCGCTGAAAACTTGTTTCTTCGACCTACCCATCAGGGTCAAGAGGCAAAGGTATTTAGGATTCTTATAAAACTGTGGAAACCCACACATTCTCTGCAAATCATCTCTCTTGTCTTGTGGGACACCTTTAGTGAAAGATAACTCTGATTTCAAAGCATTAAGATGTTGCCCAAAGGCCTTATCATACATGTTGATGATAATCATCACTGCAAAACATTCTTGCGGGGTACCACGCGCGAAATCGAGGCTATCATCTGCAAAGAAGAGATGAGATATAGGGGCCATTTTAACATACCATAGCCCCATGGATAAATCTTTGATCTTCCGCCTTCAGGATGAGATGGGAAAATACATCTGCCACCAGAATGAAGAGGTATGGTGACAGGGGGTCCCTTGTATTAAGCCTCTTGATGGTTTAATTCTCACTGAAGGGACCCCATTAATATTGATCATATAGGAGATATACGTAACACAATTAATGACAATAGAGATCCATTTCATCCCAAAGCCCAACCTGGATAGAACATGTTCGAGAAAATTCCATTCAACTCTGTCATAATCTTTCATCATATATAGTTTCATTACCATGGTGCCACACTTGGATGAGGAGTGAGTTTTCAGAGAGTGGAATAATTTAAAGACAATGGAAGAAACGTCAGTAATAGATCTCTTTAGAACGAAAGAGATTTGTTTATCTGTGACAGTTAACAGGAGGAAATCCCTATGTCTGGCCACCATGATTTTTGAGAAAATTTGGTAAATCACATTACACAGGCTGATTGGCCAAAACTCTGAGATTTTCTGAGGGAACTGGGATTTAGGGATAAGAGTAATAAGAGTTTCCTTCAGGGATTCAAGAGAGGCTCTGACAGCCCACACCTTCTTCATTAGATCCACCACGTCTAGCCCCAAAATATGCCAAAATCATTTAATGAACAGAGCATGAAACCCATCATGCCCCGGAGCCTTGGTAAAGTGAATACGATGTAGGGCCCCAATCACTTACTCATCAGACAAATCTCTTTCCAGGTACTGATTCATGTCTTCTATGACCAACTTTGGTATGCATCCAATCCGACATGGGGGACTGCTAATACTTTCTGCTGAATAGAGGTTGTTGAAAAAGTTCAGGATAATGGAGTGAATGTCCATAATGTCTTGCACAACTCTTCCAGTGGGGTCCTCCAGATGAGCAATATGATTCTTCCTTCTCCTCACAGATGCTCTTTGGTGAAAAACGTGGTTGTTCTGATCACCATCTCTGATATGGGACTCCCGTGCCTGAAAGAACCAGAAACTCTCTTTCTCCCTCAGAGCTGCATTAAGTTTATTTTATGCCACAGAGATGTTCTTAATGACATAGTCACAACAAGGATATGAGTGGAGTTTATTTTATTGAATCTCCGCCTCCTTAATATTTCGGTCAAAGTTACCAAACCTAACTGATCTCCACTTCTGAAGGCAAGACCCAATAGTGTGGAAGATGGACATGATGAACAGTTTAGATCCCCCCCAAGCTGCTTGAACCACCTTTTTATAGTCACTACCTTGGAGCCACATACTTTCAAAGCAAAAGGTTCACTCGGGTCCCCTATGTTTGCCTTGTGAGACTGTTGAGAAAAGGATTGGGAAATGGTCAGAGGAGATGGGGGGTAGGTGGACGATAGAGAAGGAATGGAAAAGAGAGGTCCACTCATCATCCCCAACAAATCTGTCTAACCTTTCCGCCAGGTGGTTCTCCATTGACCTACCCCTATGCCAAGTAAACAGTAATCCAGAAAACCGGAGGTCGTGAAGAAATTTTGACACAAGAGAAAAATTAAAATCGTTCATCGCAACACCACTCCTCACACGTCCCCCTTCTTTTTCATGGTGAGATAAGACCTCGTTAAAATCCCCCACCCCCATTAGAAGAGGGCCAAGGAGGGAGTCCCGTAACCACTGCAGAAGGGCCCATGATCTGTGTTTATCCTGCCCACCCAGCCACCTGTAGAACCCAACAAACGACCAAGGAGGAGCACCTGGGCCAACAACCATCATAGGAATGTGATTACTAGAGTAATTAGAGATCGTGACCACAAGTTCCTCCTTCCAAAAGAGGAAAAGTCCACCAGAGTGTCCCTGTCTTCCAATGGGAATGACATTTTTGAACCCAAGATTTCGGCCCATAAGGCCCGCATCTTTACTTTCCAACATAGTTTCGGATACAAAAACAATGTCAGGGAGAAATTTGGAACTCCAGTGATGGAGAACGCGAACCGTTCGGGGATTTCCAAGCGCCCAACAGTTCCAGCATAAGATTTTTATTTCTCTATGTGGGCCTGGGACACACCCGCCACCGCCTCTGAAACTTCGACAACCTGACCGTCGTCTGCCACTTTCCACCTCTTTGGCAGGCTCTCAATCACCTGAGATGCCTCCAATAATCATTTAAGGTCCCTCGGCTGTCTACTAGGGATGTCCATACCCCTATCCCTGCTCATTATTCTTTTCAACTTCTGATGTTTTATAGAATCTTCCAACGTGATCCGAATCATGTCATCTACTTCCTGAGGGGTAGAACTGAGAGTAACATCATATGAACATGAAAACCGATCTAGTGGGTCATGACATGGCTGTTGTACCCGTGAGCTAGGGTATGATGGTTCCTTGCAGTTTGGATATATCCAAGAAGATGGGGGTGGGGGGATGGCCTTTAAAATAGTTGTGGACTGGCTTGGGGGGTAGTCATCCCCTACCCCTAACTCGTGTGATGTTCCCGTGGCTCGTTCGAGAGTTTTGGCCAGCCCAGGTTCCTTCCTTCCGCCCGTTGATCCACATGACTGTCAGCAGCAATATTTGAAGTCCCAAGGATGATTATATTAGTATGATTTGGTTAAGACCATGTATTAAGAGCCTTTTCTAGTTTTTCGCGGTCCTGTTGTTTTTCAACTTCATAAATAAAAGTCATCCTAGAGGTTTTTTCATGGATCTAGGGACCGTATTGCAAAATAGAATTGCCTTTTCCATCCTCCTTCTTTTCCTCACATGACTTTTATAAGTGTTCGAGGCACCCACAAAAGAAATGGAAAATAGGAAGCTTCTCAAAATAAATAGAAATCCAGACATTAGAATCCTCAATTGTCAAAAACATGCCCCTTATAAGAGGATGTGCAACATCCATTGAAGCTCTGATTTGCACAAAAGTTCGCCAATGAATTGGATCGGACCAGTCCCATTCCATAAATGAACGGATGCGTCATCCAATCTCATGCATAACACATTCAGTTCTACCGTGGAAGTTAATTCCTCTAATTTGAATCCAGAAAGGTGAATAAGACAGATTAATTGGCTGAAAATTTTTATCGCCTTTAAGGTCCTCCATGAGAATGATTTGGTTGTCAAAGGACCATGGTCGACCTTTGAAGACTTTTAGTTTATCTCCTATATTAAATAATTCAAATACTGGGAGTCCCACTTCCACTTCTCTTATAGCGACGTCGTCCTCTAATCGCGAGATATTTTGAAGAGTATTTTTCATTGCTCCCTGGTTGAAGAACCTTTTTGCTAATAATTTTCCCACAATAAGTAAGGACAATCACTGTGAGAGAAACACGTCTTCAATCTTCCATGTATTAATTACCCATTTTTCTTTATCAGTTAAGGAGATATTCTGCCAATGATTCATTAAATCCGGCTCCATTTAACTGAAAATGAGAACTTCCCTTGTCACCACAAACCCCTTTGTCCTCGGGTTGCAAACCACACCCACTGCTGTCGCACACTGCCGCCTCCCCTCACCCTACACGGATCTTCCTTTGCGATCACACACTGTTCGGCCCTTCTTTCATAGCCCTTCCATCACGCTCAACCCCTGTGCGACCCTTCCATCGCGAGCACACCCTGCGTGAGGTCACTCATCGCGAGCACACCCTAAGGCACTTCATTCTTGATCACACCCTACATTAACACACCCTACGACTCTTCCTTCGCGATCACACCCTACGAGAACACACCCCCTGCGAACACACCCTATGTGAACACACCTTTCGGCTCTAGGAAACCCATTCTTCGCAGGACAACATCATCGCGAACCACCTCCTTTGTGACCCACACCCTTCCCAAAGATCAAAAATACAAACTTTTTCTGATCTCTGATCCCTGTAGAAATCTGTCATAGATTGCAGATCTCCATCCTAAACTCTCACAAAACACTGATCCGACACCTAAGACCACAAATCAGAACCATTGTATAACACTGATCTAAATTTGTCAAAACTGAAAATCATAGATTGAAATCGTCACTGAATACCGAATGCAAAACAAAAATGGCATGGGTCCTTCATAGATCCTTTGTAGATCCCTCTCAGGTCCGTCAAAATCGACGCAACCCAAACAAGAAATA
Source organism: Viscum album (assembly GCA_963277665.1). Lineage (NCBI taxonomy): Eukaryota > Viridiplantae > Streptophyta > Magnoliopsida > Santalales > Viscaceae > Viscum > Viscum album. The sequence continues at coordinate 44,952,777 of OY728143.1, read as the reverse complement.
AATGTATCCCGCCTCAACACTGCCGTCACAACACTACGGAAACACTGCCGCAATAAACAGGTCTCTGTCGCAACACTGTCGCATGTCAATGATCCCGAGACGAAGCCCAAAAATTGAGACCATAAAACCGAAATTGCTGAGCCGCAATCATCAAAATTGAAAAATTCAGAAACCAGATCGAAGCTGACAACCGTAGATCCGAAACCGCGGAACCAAAATCACAGGACTGAAGATGCGTAGATCCTGGGTTGAAGCCGAAATCTATAAACTAAAAAACGCTAAACTCTACATGAAGATCTGTCGTGAGTCTGTAACTCTCATGCAAGAGATCGCGCCCCCACCCCCGGCACAGCGACACACCGACGAAACCCTGAAACCCTAGGAGGAACACCTCTCATTGACAGGAGGACATTACTTATACAAATGGTCACCTTTCCTGTTTTCATGCCTATTGTTGTAGGATGGAGAGTTTGTATTCTGACATGCTTGTTATGTTGTAGACTATTTAGCCAAGACACTCTTTTGGTTTACTTTGGCCTTATTACACTAATATGTGCGTTGACCTATACAGGGTCGTGATAACCTGGTGTAGTAGACTATAAGGGGAATTGACCGAGTGACCTTCCTCATATAGTCTTTGAGAACATTAGGATATAAGGGGGATTGACCGAGTGAGCATCCTCAGAGACCCTTGAACCACTTGGGGATTTAAGAGGAATTGACTGTGTGACCTTCCTTAGAGGGACTTTGTTTTCTTTAGACTTTAAGGGTATTGACCACACGAGCTTCCTCAGAGAGTCTTTGTTTGAATTTTATGACCTGGGCTATAAGGGGGATTGACAGACTAACTTATTCATAGAGTCCCATACCTTGCGGATATTGGGGTAATTGACCATGTGAGATTCCTCATAATGTCCTTGACTACCCTAGACTATACGGGGAATGCACTGTGTGATCTTCCTCAGAGAGTCTTGATTTACTATTGACTATAAGGGAAATGGACTGTGAGCGCTTCCTCAGATATTCTTATTATATTCCTATGACTATATCAGATGGTTTAGGTTATGTGTACTTACTAAAGGGTTTTTTGTACTTACTAGGTAGGACCAGAGGGAATGTCTGTGAGTACCTCCTAGAGGGTTACATGTTTGAGGTTTAGCTATTTGTTTCATTGTTGCTTGATATTGAAATTGAGGATTGTTTACTGATTAGTACTTTCCTGTTTACTTCTTTTCTACTTTTACATGCCATATACTCACTGTCTGTTAGGCACAGATCCTCGGGTGGTTGCCTACTGGGATTTAGTCTCACGCACTATTTGGTCCACTATTTTGGGCCCAGAAATATTATGTTGTTGCAGGTATAGTTAATGCAAATCACCCTTCTACTTAAGGTACATGACTTGTTGTGGAGCTAGAGAGCATGAGACCAAGCTATGGATTACGATGCTGAGGAGTTTATTGGCTTTATTTTTCACTTAGGTTTTGCATTGTTGTATTCTGTCATTGTGACTTGTTTGGCTATATTTCCTAGACATATGTATCATGAATCATTATATACATATGTTCTCCAGTCTATACTTTCAGTCTTCTACTGTTACTGCTGTATGTCATTATTATTACTTCTCCTCTGGTATATATTTGTTTACTTCAACTATGTACTCTTCCAATGAGGGCATAGTTTCCCCACTATCACACCCAAGGCCCTCACTTCTAGTCGGTAGCCTCTGGCATTCTGGGAAATGTGCATGAGTCCATGCGACCTACCGGCTATGGGGTGACTCTAGGTGGCTTCCAAAACCAAGACGTTATAGCCACCATGTCTACCATCTAAACATCCATCATCTGAACAAGACAAAACACATGTGGGGGTATCCCATATAGGGATGTGTGACATAGTGCTCATTAGGGGGACCCCAGTCCACTAAAGAGAAATATCACAAATCAACCACAATGAAAATCACCCATGTAAGTCCACAATGCAAGAACAAAATGTATGGACAACATACCCGAGGTACAATATAATGCATAACAGGAAGGTTCATTGGATATAGTGATGGATGTTTTTAACTATTCAGTGAATTATCCCAGTTGAATTTTTGCTCGTCTGCCGGGCCAGTAAGGATCCACACGGCTGCGGCTTGTCTGCAAGGGCATAAAGGATCCAGACGGCTAGTGCTAAAATATTTGGACACTAAGGATCCATATGAATACTGTGCGTCTGCTGGACCATGAAGTATCCACACAGATTCATCTTGTCTATGGGGCCATAAAGGATGCACAAAACTAATACTCATCTACCATGCTATGAAGGATCCACATGACTCTTGTTCCTCTGCCGGAAAACTAATGATCAACATGGATGATTCTCGATCCATCGATCATAATAAACTCAAAAAATGTACCACATAGAATAACCCTAATGACCGTCTCATCATAAGGGTTCTAAAGTAATAGATGACATGTTGAAGAGACGTTCATTTTCTTCAATATGTTCATTTTAGTGAAAATAGATCGATTGGATTTGTCTCTGATCCAACATGTTCATATGCCAACCCCTAAGAGAACTCTTTTATTATATCTTAGAAGGACGGTCTCATCAGAAGGGTACTTATAACATAGATGAAACCTCAATCGGACACCTGGTATCCTAGTGAGTGACATTTACGTGAAATGGGGGCCGTTGGGGTATGGGTCCAGTCCGACCCTATCTAGGGTCCACCTACCCAACCTGGGGTTTGGTTCATATTGGGTCTGGATAGGAAAGCCCATTTTTCCCATAGGTTCGGCCCTGACTAGTTGGGAGGGTCTAGCCCAAGGGGAGACCCACATCCTGCCATGTCCGCATAGCAGGGAAGCGGCCAGATGTTGTGTCCCACAACCTGCTACACCGTGGGTCACTGTAGGTCCCCTTCTCTATTGTAGCCAAATGACTATGGCTAGGAGCTGATGAAACCAGCCGAAATTCATGAACGCGACCAGATGACACCTACCGCTCCTCCTTGCAGCACTGGTCATCACTGCGTCTCCAAGCCCCAATGGCCTCCTACTGGAACTATACACCAAAGGGTGCGCTGCCACTATCTTCCCATAGTCGTGACCGTGGGACACCACCGAAAGTCGATGGTCACCAACCGTTTCTTATACGGGCCACTGAAGTTTTTCCGGGGGTCTGTTACTCGATATGCCTGTGCCAATCGGTCTCTCGGGTCACCCCCACCCCTACCTAGGCCACATATTCTGCTCAACACCGATTTGAGGACACAACCACAAATAACGCACGTGTAGAGGGACCCATGACATGTTCGTGTCAGCTCATGCCCTCACATTAGAGGATTAAATGTTGGGGGAAGTCCCTGGATTACTATACCATCAAAAATAAAATTAATCTAGAATAGGAAACCCAAGAATGAAACAATCATGCAAGAATGAACGATCCGCAAATTAACCTATTCGTGTGTTAATCTGCATTCTTTGTTTAAAAAATGAACGTGGAAATCATAAAATCAAAATCAAACCCTTACCTTTTTGACATTCATTCCTGTAATTCATTGTACTTGGGGGGTCTATGAGGTTGAAGGCGTACATTGTTATTCGAGGTACACAAAGTCGATGGGGCCCCAATGATGTTTCCCCTTATTCATTGGGGAGAAAAATCTATCAAATGTTTGTCTGAGATTCCTCACAGTTTAATCCTTATTCCACCAATGCTTCAAACTATTAAAAACATATCATGTCACAATGTTTCTATAGTGCTGTGATGTGGCGTCCTTACGCTGTTTCATTTACGATACATCATTGAGGTTACACATACTTAAAGAGTTGTTATGCTGCGTAATAATGATCCATAAATGATCACCCTTAATCTATCCCTTCACTGCCACGTTGTTGCACCACAGTTTCTTCATGTCGTGACTTGATATTGAGAAAATAAAAAAAATATCATTTTATGTTATTTTATTAATTTTTTCTTGATAATTATGAAAATTAACATTTCCATTCGACCTTTGAAGGCCTAAGATAATTCCATTCTACATGAATCCTATAATTTTTTGTTCAACAGTTCCATCATATTATTGATATGAGCTATGGTTTAAATGTTAGAAAAACTCAATCGCACAATTACTGAACATACAAAAAAATGTTCAAAATTCCGTCACAGATCACCAAGACTCAGAATCATGTGTCTTTAGAGCATGTGGTCTCGAAATAATTCAATATAATTAAAAAAATAAATTGACATTATGGGACATTACAATACATTTGATACAGAGAATCGATATACTTGTTAACCTTTTGTGGGTTGTAATTAATCAAGAAGAAATAATTTTAATCAACTGAATCCATCTCATTTATCAGATATTAAACTCATTCATAGTTAATATATACATTAGGATTTAATAATAAATATATTTATATATATCAAACCTTTCACCATCATTAAAATTCATTTATATTTTCACTTTTAGGACTACAACGTCTTGATCTAAATCATTAATATGGTAATTTTCACAGGAATCCGTAGTTATCATGAGCCATATTCAACAACCATTTCATTTAGTATTTTAAAAACATCCCAATGTATTATTGATGAATCACTATATATCACAATATGATCTTAATTATAGATACATGAAGCCCATGTTTAATGACCAACTATCCATTCAAGTCCAGGAAAATTAATTCACATTCATCTATCAAAATAAAAAAATCGCACCTCTAAATCAAATGCCTTAATGGATTTTAGATCCAAGAGAAATTTCTCACAATGTATTGATAGTGTCCTGCTAAAGCATGAAATCAATGGATCTCATTAGTAGTTATTTGTCTGGTCTACTTTAAAAAAACATTTTTGTATGATTTGAACTTCATTATGATCGCTAATACATTGATAAATGGGTGTCGAATCAGCGGTGATTTTTTTATAAATATCATTTCACATATAAATTTATCCCATGATATGTTATAGATTCATTTAACTTATTAATTTTATTTAACAATCTCATTTTCAAGAATGAAATGAAAAAAGTCATGCAATATTTACATGGTTTATGTTGAGTGTTGAAACCTAAAAAATATTTTTGGCTAATACATAAAAACTATTATAATGATGTGTGTATAAATTTTATTCAAATACAAATCTACTTATTCTATATTCCAATAGGAGTGATTATACTTCGACATGTATGATTATACTTTTTTTTCGTAAAAAACTAAGGCATCCAAAAAATGGACACCATGTAAATTTATCTCCCAAATGTTTATATAGAATACGAAAATCAAATTAATATATATGGTAATTTTATTACATTGAAGTTATCCATTTTCTGGTGAAATCCCATCAGGTGAACCTCATTGGAAAAATGCCTAATATTATGAGTTTAGTTGTTCACTTTGAATAATATGGCCGAGTCTCAAAAATATTCATGAAAACATTATTTGAAAAACATTATTTGGTTTCCCTAAAATAAAAATATTTTATAATTACCTGATAATAAAATTCCATTATTTTTATTTAACTTGATGAAAACCATGGATGTAATATCACACTAAATACAATTCTACAGAATTTCATCATATTTCATGTATGATTAGTGTTATGTAGATTATAATTTTTTACCAACTTTATATAGGTTGTAAAAAGTATTAAATGTTGGAATCATATATCAAATTACCAATTATTATAATTTCATAAACTATTATTCCAAAAATAATATGAAATCATTGAAAATTAACTAAATAAATAGTTTGTAGTAAAATGTTTTCCCAAAATCATTCTATGATCATTTCATTCAGTTATATCAATTGAATATCTATTTTCCATCCACCACTATCTGATGACTTTGATTGATCATTCTCTTTCATCTAAAACATTTCTAAAAAAACCTTCAAAAATTCTATGTGAGAAACTCATGATTGATTTTCCAAATCTCATATTTTTAATGTATATTCATTAGATGGATCTCCATATTATGGCCATATTTTACCAAAGCACTACATAACGTTGCAACATCAAACATCACTCATATTGTAACAAATAATATATAACATAATATCAATATAAATTACTTTTCAATAAACACCATTTTTCATTGAAGATGGTTCAAAACATTGATGAAACTTATAATGTCTTCCTTCACATTTAACATCTCTATCAAGATTCTTACACATATTTTCTTAGTCATCTTATATGAACTTCAATGATGATTTATCCTACAATGAATTTTAGTAGATAATATTTTTTGGAGATAGCCATTGTTGAACTCCATTTACAAGAGTTGGATATCTTATATTTTGTGAATACTCATATAATCTATAGAAAATTTATTTCCATTTAAATTAATTATCTGAGAATGTTTATCTAGTAATAATATATTTATTTATCTCCATTTAGAAAATCTTTTTCTGATGACCATCTTTCTGAGGAACCATTTCTTGTTCCCCAAAACTTAATTTTGTAAAAAATAATTATTCAAGGCCATTCACGATGTTAAAATATTTCATTATAATTCCATAATCGCATGAAATTGAATGAACGTGTTTTAAAATATTATCTAAAACATCATACACTTCCACTTGCCACATTATATCAAAACAATCAAAAACATTCTCACTTATTTGCTAATGTTTTTTTAACGAAAACCTGATTTCTAAAAATAAATAAAAAATTTAGGTAAAAATAATAAACGATATTTCAGATCCATAAATATACAAATGAATATAATTAAAAGATAAAAAATTCCACTTTCTGTTGAAAAATTTAAAATTTTATAAATATGGAATACAATATCTCCTCTCTTAATGATATAAACACAATCCTCAAATGATCCCCATGTTATTATTTTCCCTTTGAGTATGTTAGTATATCATGTATAAATTATCATAAAAATAGATCAAGGTAATATCAAATCACATTATTCCTTATATCCACAAAGATCATAAGTGCATTGGTTAGTCTAAATGTAATCCGATTAAATTCAGTGAATAAGACTCGTATAGAATATTATGATGGGTATATCCACCCTATTAAAACATTACTGGTGAAATCATGAATGAAGGAAAATATTTAATCAATATTGTTCTCTTCATTATTAATCAGATAAATCATTAATATATGGAATAATATACTTTTTTCATGATAATGATATTTTTATGTTAATGATAATGAATAAACGATTTAATTAACCAATAATTATTATTAAAAAATAATACATTCACCACATTGTTATTCACATATTCTTGTGTGTATCTTTTTCAGATTCTCCTGGTGTTTATTCTTTAATTATTGTAACCCAATTTGAGTAATTCTATAATGATTCATTGAAATAAGTTTAGTGCTAAGTAATCATTCCATTGAAACATCATGTCCATTATTTCGTGGAATACTAGGAAACACTAAATATAATACATCAGAGACAAATCATACAATATATATTACTTCTATGTTGACCCCCAGAACCATTTACTATAAATACACCACATTAGATAGTATTATCATATATATATATATATATAATATATTTAATTTTCATTTAATTTTCAGTTCATCCTAACAAAAAAAATATGAAAATAGAGTAAATCAAAATGTGTAATGAAAATTCCCATCAAGAAAAATAAATTGAGGATTTATATAGATATAGTATATAGACACAAAAAAATTACATAAGACTCATCTATAGGTAAAATAAAAACAATTAAATAATTTGAATTGGCAAATACATTATTCATATTAGACTAATAGACTTAGAAAGTAATTATGATAATTGTTTTTCAATGACAATATAATATCAAATCAATGATTTTGTGATGTCATTCCATCATAGAATTCCAAATTTATAAATGATTGGGTATAACCACATACAAATAAGAAATTTAATATCCTTTTATATATAAAAACCTTACCTTAGTCCATACTTTTAACATGACTTACATAAACCAAAAATATTATTTTTAATATAATTCAATTTCATCTAGAGTAAAAAAATTATATTATAATTAATATCATTCCTAAGATGTCTTATTTTATGACATCTTCTTTTAGCCATAGATATTTTAGGTTCATCCTATTTGACATTAATAAAAGGTTGTTTAAGGTTATACTCTCATATTAATCATAACCTAATCTCTAAAAATAAGTATACTATATGCTGAAACCATCAAAAGTGACCTATTCATATCTTACATGTATATAACTTCATTTTAAATGATTATTAGATATATATATATATATCAATAAGACACACCAAAACTAGAAATATTTAATGAAATCTGATATTGGATACCTAATCATCTTTTTTATGGAAAATATTTTACCTCGCCCAAAATGAATTAAGAAAATAGTACTCTACATAGACATATCCTACCTAATACCAATCCTTATAACCTTGGGAAAAGGAAACCTAACAAAAGGTGACCCATATGACCAGTAAAGATCAATACGGAATATGTAAATTTATTACCATAATTGAAAATAACAATTGAATATATGTATAATAAAATGAGCCTAACATTTTAATACATACATAAGAATTTATAGATCATATATCATTGGTTATGAAATAATAAATTTTCCAAAAAAATATATTCTTCTTCAGATTTTTAAATCATCTATAATCTATCATAATCTATATGAGTATACTATAATAACAGAACATATAATTTTGGATATAAATAAGCTTAAAATCCCTTTATAGAGCCAATAGTTACTTCCATGACAGTCATAACATAGTCAGTAGATCTCCATAGTGGATTGGGTTCTATTATCATACTTACAAACATAGTCAAAAGTGAACCATTATTAAATTGGATTCCTCCCCATTTTCCTTCATATTATCCCATGAGATATCAATTGTGACCCAATGAATTATTGGATTATATAGTTATTATTATATGAATCACATTAGGAAACCATCTATGTTTATTCCCCATAATCAAAAAATATTATTTATTTAATCATAGATTAATAACCCTGTTAAAATGAAATAGGATTCATGAAAATTTCATAAAAGTCATAAACACAATTTATCCAAAACAATGGATGGTATCATAATTTCATCAATCTAATGATGTTTCAGATTCCATAAAATATATTTAAATTATGTAAAAATTGTTTTATAAGAACATTAAAAATGTTATTTTATATCATGAAAGACATCCATTTCTTTTACTCTCTTTTAAAAACTCGGTTATCCTAGAAAATTGGGAATAATATTTTATTTAAAATTTATTGGAAGAAATGAAGGTAATTTGTTTAGTTAATAATTATCAAGAAAGCATGAAAAGGAGATTAAACTTTAGATTTCAAAAAATAGTCTTTTCACACCCTTATACAAGAAAAAATGACCCTTATGGAAAATGTATAAAATTTCATATAGTCATTTTTAAACATTAAATTATAGTTAAGAATGAACATAAATTGTCACTGAATTATTTATTATAACATCTTCTAACTGTAATTAAGTATATTTATCATGAATAAAATGATTCAATTCATAATACAATAAACAAAGTAAGTTTTAAATTTGTAACAGTTTTTCGATATTTTTGAGAAATAATAAGGTGGAACAAGGGATTATTACCAAAAATCCCTTAAATAACCAACATAGAATAAAATAGTCTAGATTTCAATGTTAATGGTTATGCAATTTATTTTAATCTAAATTAAAGCATAAACTATTTAAATCCGAAGTGAGATTGTAAAAAACTCCGACCTAATATATTGTAATTATTTGTACACACTCTTACAAATTATATAATATATTTAAATATATTATTAATCCATACTATAACAATATTAATAATTTTTTTTATAATAAATCATTCCCTTATTTACAACCCATGTATCTCATCATTACTTCTCTATAGATCTATGAAATGATTTAGTTTGATTTATAATTTTAAATATTTGTTTTATAATATTGGGAAATTGGTCGGAGAATATTGATTTGATTGGGTTTGAAGATTCAAAATAATAGTAGATTGATTAGATTGTGATCAGATTTGGATAGCATTCAAGGGTAATTTAATATGAGGGTTGAGATGAAACTAGATTGAATTAAATGGATGGATTAATGGTTGGTGTCTGAGTCAAGACAAGAAGGATCCAATGATCATTTTATTCTATCCTTGATGTGATTATTTCTTATATTCCTTGGTCTCGTAGTTTAGGATTTTTTCGAATCAATTGTGTCTTCATACTATTTTGAATCCTAATTACCCCTAAAGTTGAAACTGGTCATTCCATATTAATGGTCATCAATTTATAAATTTAAATGTTTATTTTTAATTATATTATGAATATTCACGATAATATAAAAATAATGGGATCATGATGTGATGATAGGAAATTCACAAAAAAAATCCCATATAATAAAATGAATTAAATACATTGTACCTTCCACAATATATTACATCAACATAACTCATTTCAAGAGTACCCCCTCATCATAGTGTTTAGTGGTTTAGAGGGAAAGAGAATATAAAACATAAATAAAACAATAGAAAGAAACTCATGGAGGGTGTAGCATTGTGGTCCAAGAATTGATCTCCCCAAATCCCAATTGGTCTCAAAGGCTCAACGAAATACTTCTATTTATATGATTTAATAGGGTTTTTTCTATCATATATTAGGAAATTAACCCTAATAACATGTCGTGTAATGTTGGTCAGCTATTGTTGGATATTTGTGATGCATTAGTGGATCAATGCTATGATTTTGGAAATTTGACCCCTTACACGACATGTACTAGGGTTTCATGTCATGTATTCCGTATTCTTGTTGCTTATGCATATATGAGAATATTGAACAATTTTAAATCAAATTATTCCACCACTGAATGATATTAGAACGTGTAATGGTTAATCACATCGTGAAATTACTTCATGAATAAAAATTTGGTAGGACATGGCTTCACGGTCTGTGGAATGTCATGAACTAATGCTACACATCATGTACTGATGATTCAAAATGTGTACTGACTTGGTTTTTCCATTTTCCCCATTATAATTCCTCTATGATCATCCTAAAAAATTTGGTGTTTCTCCACAAGTGAAGTTAAGTGGCACATAGGGTCTTTTAGCTAATTATTTCCACCACTTTTCGTTACTTTTTGAAAATTCCTTGTACCCTTCCACAAATCATAAAACAACTTAATAGGTTCCAAAATTGGAAGTATTATTAAATTAAATTCACAAATAAATACATTAAAAACATTCTAAAATTTATGTATTATATACACTTATCTCTTAAATTTTTGAATTACTATTTTAATAAAAATTATCAATTAAAATCAATATTTATTGAGTTAACTATTTCATTTTCCAGAGATGTTTTATTACAATAGTTATGGTCCTTGGAAGAGGCTTACATTTTAGTTATATGAATTGTATAAATAATAAATTATATATTTATTATCTATGTATTTCAGTAAATCTATGTGAGGTGGTGATTAAAAATGAATTCTTCGCTTTATTGAAGTTGTAATCTACATATAATCCAAATTGATGTTGTCATTTTTCAGTGTATTAAAATAAAATTTGAGAATAAATAATTTTTTCCATAATAATAATTATTTTATACAAATATTATAAATTCATTAAATCCATCCTTATTAACATTTTTATGAGATAGTTATGTAATGTGAAATGCCTTGTCACATTGAGGTCGTAGTCTTCATATATACTTGATCCATGCATAAATTTTCTTGTGGATGGATGGGTTGAAGTAATGTATATTCCATAAAATAAGGAAAATTTCATACATAAATGATATTGATTTCTTCATATTAATATGCATATAATATATTTTGTGGTGGTAAGGGAATAAATAAAATTAAATAAATAATATAATACAATTACATTTTCATTGGGTATCCTCTATTTTATATCACCATAATCATTCTTATACTGGCCCTTTGGAGGCATTTAATTTGATATATTTTGAATAATGTTGATTTAATGTGATTAGGGAATATATTTGTTGAGCTAAGTTTCTCAATATGTGGGAAGAAGTAAAATATAGTTGGTACCCTTATAAAATTAAGAGGAGTCACTACTCAAAATTCCTCCTATACCAACATCTTTATCCAAATGGTTTATATAAACCATTGGGATAGGATTCATATACCAATGGTTTGTTGAAAACCATTGGAATATGATGTTTTAGAGTATTATTTCCCAACAGTTTCAAGAATAATTGGGATATGCCTGGGTAGATGATAGTTTTCCCAATGTTTTTTTGAAACTGTTGGGATAGTGTAAGGTTTGATAATATTTACCAAATTTTTTTTAAAACTCTTGGGATAATATACCACAAATGCACCTCCCAATTCCAATCATGATCTTCCCACATTTCACCCTAAACGAGATCTCCGTTGTTCTATTGTGCAAACCTTTATTCCCAGCAACTGATTATTTGTTCTTCCACATAAAATCATCATGTCATAACTGAATTTTATATTCGACCTCCATTTATTCCATTTTAATTCATATTCTTTTGATGACAATGTTTTTTTTTCCAGTTTTTATTTTGATTATCCCTAAACGACAGCTCCCCTATTCTATGCGAATCCTTCTTCCCATCATGCGATCCATCCATGATTCAGGTATGTGTTTGTTCTTCCACCTCAAATATATGATAAAACATTATCCCATATTTACCCTTAAATAACACAAGATTCCTCCAACAGAATATCTATTCAAATTATGATTCCTCCTATTCAGAAATTATTATCTACGGAATGTTTTACCTTACATAGAGTTCTATTGAGAACCATTCCACTGCGTAGTATTTATTTTGGGTGTTCTATTTAAATACTTTTGATTACAAGCACGATTCATGTCTTATAGTGAAAATTCAGTGATGACCATTTATATTTCTGTAATATGGTACTGAGTTCTTATGTGGTCGAGAGACCTACTATGGGTCTCAATTTCATAATTTATTTTTAGAGGCAATGGGAGGGGGGTTGTGTAGTGGGAGGGTGGGGTATTTGCAGTGGGGGATGTAGGGGGGGTTAGGGGGTGGCTATGCATGGTAAGGTCAGCAAGGTGATTGGGGGGCTGTGTAGTGTGGGTGGTGGGGCAGGCTGGGGGAGGTGGTGGGAGGGGGTTGAATGGGATTGTTGGGTGGGAGTGGGTTTTGCAGTGGGAGGGGGTGTCTTGGTGATGGGTGGTGAAGTTAGAGGGCAGGGGTTGTGCAGTGGGTGGGGGGATATAGATAGGTTTTGTAGTGGGTGGGGGATGCAGGGGGTGTGCAGTGGGAGTGGTGGGGCTTGGGAGGTCTGCAGTTGTAGGGGTTGGTTGTAGATGGGTTGTGTAATGGGGGGTGTAGGGGTCAGCTGTGTAGGGTGGGGGATACAAGGGGCGAGGGTGCAATGTGGGTGGTGGGGGAGGTAAGGGGAGGTGCAGAAGGGGGACTGCAGGGGGTCTGTAGGGGGGTCGTTTGTAGGGGGCTTTATAGTGGGAGGGGGTAGGGTCTTAGTGGGAGGGGTGTAGAGGGATTGGGGGGGGGGGGTTGTAGTGGGAGGGGGTTGGTTGTGGGGGGGTTTATAGTGGGGGGAAGGTGCTGTAGAGGGGGCTATAAATGATGGGGATGGAGGGGTGGGGGTTGTGGGGGTACTGTAGGTTGAGGTGGTGGGAGAGGGGTTTTGGCTATAGGGGGGCTGTGTCTTGGGAGGGGGTTGTGGTTGGGGGAGGGTTGTGTAGTTGGAGGGGTGTCTTGGGGGTGGAGGCTTTGCAGTGGGGGGTTGGGCTATAGGGGGGTGTGCAGTGGGATGTGTGTTGTTGTAGAGGGGGTGTCCAGTGGGATTGGGGGATTGTACACTCCCAGTCATCAAATATTTTTCATCCATGAATAATACATGTTTCTAGCCATATCCCAAACATATAACTCATCATCTTTTTTCTATTTTGGATATACATAGACCAAAAATCTCCACCATATCAGGTCCCCAATCTTCATTATCCCAAAATTTGATATGACAGTGAATGTAGATGTATCATTCCCACATCCATAGAATACACCCAACAACTCAATATAATTAATTGACCCTTTCTGTGGGAACTCCCCCCATAGTAATTACCTACCTCATCACTTACCGACCAAAGGTATCAATCTTATGGAGGTTCCACAAAAACCATCATCCCATAACACCCATATTAGAATCATCAGACACCATCATTTCCCACATGCCATCATATTCTCATTTCATAATCACACCATACATGATGACCATAAAATACCACATCAATCTCAATGCTCATACAAGTTCTGCATCACTCTTGATGCCCATATATTAGCCACACATTGTTAACTTACATATCACACATACACCTCATACATCCATTTCTATAATAAAAAAACTAAAAACCATAGTCACATTCTCAAAATGTAACTGTAACTATCATGGGATCTTTAAATTTGAGTGACCACTCTTTCTTGATGCCCATATATACCTTGCAGAAGATTCTAGAGGAATAATTCAGGATGCACTCTCTCTTGGTTTTTATCTGAAATAATGCCACAGAATCAATGTTTCATGATTTTAATAGACTAATGACACTTTGTAAACAAACATCATAATAAAAATTAAATTTTTTATTACATCTTATATGATTTATAGAATTAATTATATATCTATTAAAGATCACCAAAAACAATGAATAGTTAAATTACCCATGGATAAATCACTGACCCCCTAGACACCCCATACCCTCCTGGACAACCCTGCCACCCCCGTGGACAACCCGCCCAACCCCGTGGACGGTCCACACCCCTGTGGACACCCTGACAACCCCCTAGACTCCCCCTACCCCATGGACACCACCCACCCACGTGGACACCCCTACCCCCCATGGATAGCCCCCACCCCATTGATCATCCCTCCCACCCCCTTGGACACCCCCTTACCCCCTGAACAGCCACACCACCCAATGGACAGCTTGCCCATGCCCTGGACACCCCGTACCCCTGGAACCCCCCCACCCCACCCACGTGGACTGCCCACCTACGCCCCCTACACAACCCATACCACCTATACAACCCCATAACCCCCATGGATATCCCACCCACCCACCAATACACCACCCACCCACCTGGACACCCCCACCCCTAGGAGCACCCACCCACCCCCATTGACACCCCTACACCCATGTATAGCCCCCACACCCCCATGGATAGCTCTCCCATCCCCCTGGACACCATGTACACCCATGTACAACCCTGCCGCACTCATGTACGTCCCTACCAATCCCCCGTGGACACCCCAACCCCCATGGATAGCCTGACCACCCCCTGGATACCCCATACCCCCTGTATAGCCCTACCACCCCCGTGGATAGCCCGCCCACCCCCGTGGACATCCCCCAACCTCATGGAAATCCCGCCCACCCCCTGGACACCCATACCATCCATGGAGAGCCCCCACCTCCATGGAAGGCCCTCCCACCTCCTCGACACCCATACCCCCTGGATAGCCCCGCCACCCTCGTGGATAGCTCTCCCACCACCTGGACACTCTGTACCCCTATGGTAGCCCCGCCACACCTGTGGACATCCCGACCACCCACCATGGACACCCCAAACTCCATGGACCCCCCCCCCCATGGATAGCCCACCCACCTCCCTGACACCCCTTACCCCATTGACAGCCCTGCCACCCCTGTGGACAGCTCGACCGCCCCCATAGACACCATGTACCCCCAAGACACGACCACCACTTAGATAGATAGCCAACACACCCCTGGACACCGTCGTACCCCCCTTGGACAACACTTCCCCCCTCCTGGATAACACACCCACCCCCTGGACACCTTGTACCTCCTTGTACAGCCCTTCCACCCCATGGATTTCCTGCCCACCCTCTGGACACCTCATACCCCCCCCAGGATAGCCTCGCCACCCCCGTGGATAGCCCCCCCCACCTCATACAGCCCCACCCCCATGGACATCCCACCCACCCCCTAGACGACCAACCCCCTAAACTTCCCTACCCTAAGTGGAAACCCATACCCCCCTAAAGAGCACCCCCACCCCCATGGATAGCCCACCCACCCCCCTAAACACCCCTACCCACCCGGGACTGCCTCGCCACCCCCCGTGGACAGCCTGCTCTACCCCCTGGCCACCTCGTACCCCCTATACATCCCCACCCCCGTGGTTTTCCCTCCCACCCCTTTGAAACCTCATACCCCATGGACAGCCCCCCGCCCCCATGGATAGATCATCCACCCCCTGCATACCTGGTACCCCCAGGACATCCCCTACCATGTGGACAGCCCACCCACCCCCTTGGACAGCCCGCCCACCCCCCTGCACATCTCTACCCCCTGGACAGCCCCTCCACCCACGTGGATAGCCCGCCTAACCCCCTGGATACCGTCTCCCTTTGTGGATATCACCCCACCCTCAGGGATAGCTCGCCAACCTCCCTGGACACCCCCTATACCACTAGACACCATCATCCACAAAATTTAATTTTTTATTACATCTTGTATGATTTATTGAATTCATTATATGTCCATTCAATCTCACCTAAAACAATGGATTGTTAAATTATCCATGAATCCCTCTATTCCCACTCATATATTTTGTTTTTTTTGGGTTACACATTAGTTAAAAATTTCTAATTAATTCTATATTTTTTTCGAAAGCATGAAATGAAACCAATTGAAGAGAGGTGATGAAAAAAGGTGAGGGAAAAACCTATTGCATGCCTAATTTCAGAATTCCACCACTAGTTCCTATAGTGAGTATTTTGTTTCCAATATATATTTAAATAATATATAATTTCATGTGATTAATTTTGTTTGAAATATTTTTGCAGGATCCATCTATTCAAAGAAAATTATTTGATGGGAAGCCTAGTAGTAGTCCCAGTACTCAGGGTGTTTGTACAAAGGGGGTGGGTGGTGGTTGTAGGAAATATAGTCAATCCGGTCGTCATACCAGATTAGAAACTGCCTCTCCCACTAACATACCATCTATCCCACATTCTGATCCAAGTGTTTCATTAGGGACACATGATATTTTGACCTCCAATGTTTTCACCACCATTTACATCTAAGTCTCCTCACCAGTCTATACACTATATGATAAGGATTTCCACTCCCCATATTTAATTCAACCGATCATATATATCATATTCTATTACTTCTACTTTCTTATCTCTGAGAATTTATATTCCATCTTTTTCATCTCCTTCTCTGCCAAATTTAGTACCTGTGGAGCATATATTGGGACCCACTCCACCTGCACAGGTTGTTCTATAATGACCCAAAAATTCCGTGGATTCTTTTTCTTAAATACATGAGATTTTTTATGAGTCCGTGAAAATTTACGACGCTTGATTCTGAGGCCTGGTGCACCCAGAATCTATTTCTGAATTTTTTTCAGGTACATTCAGTAAACGTACGAGCGTGATTTTATAATTTTTGAACCAGTGCTCAGAACTGAAATATGAGGGCACCGTTGAACTCGTAATGCTGGTATTTGCTTAAGAAGTCTTTCACCTCGACGACAGATGGTCGAGAATAAAAGCTAGTTTTTGGTTTTTTATAAAAAAAATAATAAAATAAAGAGTACAACAATTTATTTTATTTTGATATATCATTTGTGTGATTGTTGGTTAAAACCTCTACATGGGAGTTGGAGGTACGACCACCACACCCTAACCTCCCATGAGAGGTTATGGTGGTGGGTCCCACCAGAATTTAACCACCCACCTGAGGTTACGACATGGGGACCACCCGAGACCATAACCATTCATTTAAATATTAGGGGTGGGGACCACCCAACCTCTATTAATGGGAGGAGAGTATAACCTTGCAACTCTCCCTCATTAATGAGGGAGAGCCTCTCCACCTCCACCAGTTTTGCAATTTGTGCCAACTCCCCAATTAATGTTCCATCCTAATGAATTAAATTGGGGGACCTTTTCAATTAATTTACCTTTTGGAATTTTGTTCCAATGATTAAAAAAATCGACAAACTATTATTTTGGGCACTTTTATTTTGAGGGAAACTTGGGAGAGGAAGAGAAGTTGGAGATAATTATCCTCTCCAATGAAGAACACTCCTCCAAACGAAGAACATGAAGAACACCGATGCCAATTCTTCTTAGAATTTCTTCTTCCCAGAGACCTACCGAACTACCCTTCGCAACGTCAACGAGCCGACGTAGCTCAAGATTTGAGATGTGCGGTGAACGCAAAGAACGACGAACGACCAACAACAAATCAGAAGGTATGGGGTTTATTAATTGTTGATGTTGTACCTTTTTATTAACTTCTTCAAAGGATAATAAGGGATTGATGAGGACATATTTTTTTCATCATCTTCTTCTCATGATGAACCAAATGATATCTCTCGAAACGTGGAGGGTGTGGGCTAACCTAACATGGACCAACATCCTCCATCGATCTCTATCTTCTTGTGACGTTCTAAGGAATGGTGACGTATCAATGACGAGGTGACGGAGGCGGCATCGACAAAGGCCGCGCTATCCGCAACCTCCGAAAATAGCACCGCCGACCCAAGCTTCACTGATCTGGCCGATCTGGCATGCCCGTAGCCCCCCTGGTGTGACGCTCGACACCCACACGTCCCACTCATCCCCTGTCACGTCCTACCTAGTGCCATGTCGGTGCCCCGTGGTCTACCCGGCCCCTGCTGCGCCCTACCTGGCGCCCTGTCGGTGACCCCGCGCCCTGCCCTGCGCCTAGCTGACACCCCCGCGGCCTTCCTGGTGCCCTGTCCATGCCCCCGCGGCCTTCCCGGTGCCATGCCGGCTCCCTCGCAGCCTCTCAGTGCCATATCGTGGCCTTGCATGGTGCCCTACCCGGTGCCCCCGCGGCCTACCCGGCCCCTATCAGGACCTTCCCGGCGCCGTGCCGACGCCCCCAAAGCTTGCCTGGCGCCCCCGCGGCCTCCCCGATGCCTTGTCGGCACCCCCGTGGCCTCCCGGCGCCCTGTCGCACCCTGCCCGACCACCCCTGAGCTGGAAAACACGCGCCCTACCCTGAACCAGCCACCCCCCCCCCGAGCCGGCCTCCGCGTGACCAGCACGCTCTCAACTGAGCCAGTGTCCCGTCTCGCATGCTCCCTCTAGGCCGAGCTGCGCCGGGTTGTGCCCTCACAATGCTCCAGACCGAATTGGACCTGTGCATGGGCCAAACCACCGTCGTAGTTCACTGGGACAAGCCCAACAAACTAATACAAACTTAAGGGGTTGACCCACCCAACGGTCTAGGTCAGACCCAGCGAGTCTGACCAGGTCAACCCAGACCAGGCTGGCCTAGACACGGTTGGGTCGAGTCGGTCTGACCGGGTCAGACTGGACCCGAGACCACTACTGACCCCTTTACCTTCTTGGGCCATATCATTGGCACCAGACATTCGTTTCAAAAACTGTCAGTGGAGCCGGTATTCTTGGAGCGAATCCATCCCTGTGAAAATACCTCACTAGAGTTTAGTGTATAATTGAGATATGGTCAGGCTAGATCGTAAAAAAATCCAACCAGGCCCCTAGGACAAAAAGGATAATAACTAACAGACCCGGTATCCGATTGACACGTCATCTATTACATTGAGACCTCTATGACGTGCCAGACCATTGAGATACTTCTTCGTGGCACTTCGTGATAGTTGGAGTGTCAACCAGTAGGTCGTGAAGCGGATCCTTCTAGAGGCGAGAAGACAGAGTGCGAAGACCTAGTAGCTAGCTGAGACCTGAAGACTACTTGACTGATTCAACTCAAAGTGACTCGACAATCCCAGTGGAGAGTGCCTCTGTGTGACACAGCAGACCCATAGCAGGGATCACCTCTGTGTGAGCGTGGCAGACCCACGGTACTTGATAGGAGGAGTACCTCAGCAGGCTATGAGGGGGCACGCCTTTGTGTGAGCGCACCAGACCCATGGTGGGGAGCACCTCTATGTGACATGACAGACCCACAATACTCGACAGGATGAGTACCCCAGGAGTCCAAGGATAGTGGGAAGTGCATCTGTGTGACATTGTCGGCCCAATGTACTAGATAGAGGAGGAATATTCCACCATCTGTGGTTTCAATAATGAAAATCCAGGTTTGAGATGATTCAATGACTTTTGTGTTTTCCTTATGATTAATATTTATTTCTTGATAACTTAGGTATATATATGGGCATATACCTAAGTAATGGTTATCCGTTGATTTCATACTTTGTGGTTTATAATTTTTGGATTTTGTGAGACCTTGAGGGTCTCGGGGTCCATAATGAGTATCATTATACTCACCCCTTCACGAGCTATGCCCACACATGATTATTTTGGTTGCAGGCGATGGAAAACGTAGACTAAGGCATAGTGTAGTAACACTAGATGGTACCCTGAGAGGGGAAACTCGGTGTGACGTTACACGGAGGAGATAGACGGATGTGAAGTTCTAAGGAAGCCATCTATACTTAACCTTCTGGTTGGAACCCCAGAGGATGACCCATTAGCTGTTTTAATTTTCTTCAGTTTTACTTACTTTTAGTTGTACTTGTACTTTCTGGTTGAGATTCTATTTCTGGCCTCTTTTTCTTTCCATCACATATTTTGTATACAGTTTTACTTAGTGTTTTGATACCAGTTGTGTACACTGATGTGGTTTTTTATAGTTATAAAGGTAATGCCTTCCCAGTTAAGGGATTTACGCTTTTGGTGCTAGTCTCATCCCCTGGCCTATGGAAGGTGGGCTTGGGGTAGTCATGATACGGGCCCCAGGGTATGGGTCATGAAAACTTAGTATCAGAGGAGTCGGTTCAACAGGAGAACTTAGAACTCTTATCATTATTTTTTGTGATGCAATAGTGTTAAGGGTAATATGTGTGGTTTTCAGTTCAAGGGGTCTTGTGTTTGTGCGGCCGACTAACGTATCCATACACCAGGACCCTGACATCTGGTTTCCGACTCAGTGCATGAAAAAACTGATTGCATGTGTGTTTCAAAAAGTTTTCTTTAAGTCAGCTCAACCAGGTTATCTCACCAGGTTTAATCTTTTGACCATGTCACATCTGTTTCTTTCAGGATGCCTCCCTGCAGATGACCAGTTAGAGTGCCGAGAGTCGTACGCACTGATATCCCACCGAGCGACGAGGCCCCAGTGCAAAGCCCTTTTCTAATGGAGGCACCAACGGTACTACTTCCCATAGGACCACCGATGCCACCAGCCCCAAAAGCAAATGACGCACGCCGCTTGAGCGCGTTTCATGAGTTCCAGCACCAAGAGGTCACCCAAGATTAGTGGAGAGACGGATCCAAAGGTAGATGATGTTTGGCTGGAGGTTGTGGTGGGAGTCTTCAGGATAGTAGGGACACCCGCATACTTTATGGCGATCCTTCCCTCGAGTCTCCTTCAGGAAGCTGCAAGAAGATGGTGGAGCCTGATACTCCAGGTGTATGATAAGGTGGCACAACTCTGGGAAGACTTCGATAGCCTGTTTCGGGTGGAGTGTTTCCCAGTCACTCTCCACGCAGTGCGGATATAGGAACTACTGCATCTACAGTAGAGAAACATGACGTTGGTCCAGTACACAGAGAGGTTCACTAACCTCTCGCGCTACTCCAAAGATATGGTGTGGGACCCATTATTTAGGGCATGGGATTTCAAGAAAGGTCTCAGGAAAGAGATCAGATCATCGATGATCTCCCTCAGCATCCCGACACAGGCGGTGGTGTTATATAGAGCCTTCCTAGTGGAGAGATTCCTTGTTGAGTAGTCACCAACAGCGAGACCCCCAACTAGCAGACACGCAGCAGAGTCTTCAATAGCTGGTAGTAGATAGAGGTCATTGAGTTCCAAGAGGACCAGACCTACAGGTGGTCGACCGCATGACACATGATCGGTTTTGTGGGGCACATAGAGTAGAGACAAACATTCCAGTAGCATGCAACATTACTCATGCAGCGGGAAGGGTCACATGGCTCGCGACTATCCGACGCAACGTTCAGATGATCACCAGTTAATTGAGGGACATCCCAGGCAGAGGCAGAGGTTCGAGCGAGGCGGTCCGCAGGGAGGAGGCCTATGTGGCAGAGGATCTAGACGTGCAGCTGGCAGTGGGTGACGTTACGAGGTGTTACCACCACCTCCACTAGGAAGCACACCCTAATTATAGGGAGCAGGTGGACAGGGGAGAGCTCACCTTCAGGCAGCTGAGGCCTATGATCACGGTGCTCCCAAAAAGATTCGAGGTATGATCTGTGTCTAATCCACCATAGATGAAGTTTTTATAGACACGGGTTCCAGTCACTCTTTCATTGACACTTCCCTCATTCGAAGCTCAGAGATTCCGACGAAGTCGTTGGCTTGACCTTTATGGAAAGAGACTCCTATGGGAGCTAATTCGACGATTACGCACTGGCTCCGGCGGTGCGAGCTTACTCTAGGCGGTGAGAGCTTCGGCTGGAATCTCCTAGTAGTGGCATCGAGGCCTTACGATGTCATCTTGGGTATGGACTGGTAATATACACTCTATGATCATATTGACTATATTAGGTGAAAAGTGTGGTGTGTCTGCATGGATGGGACTAGTTTTACCTTCACCGGTGAGAAGGGAACCTTTGAATCACAGGACAGACTTACTCAAAGGAGGGTGCAGCCAATCACTCATCAGTTGTCTTGCCTTACCCTCAGAGCGGTTGATGTGGAGAGTCCAAGTTATCCTGTAGTGGTGGACCAGTACACAGAGCTTTTCCCGGACGATGTTACAAGACTACCTCCTCACAAAGAGGTGAACATAAACCTTGACCTATACCCCAGGATGAAACTGATATCGACTCCAGTATATCTTATGTCTCCATCTGTGCTTCAGGAGCTACAGGTACAACAGGAGGACTTGCAGGGGAAGAGATTCATCTGACCCAGTGTTTCTCCTTGGGCAGCCCTGATTCTGTTCTCCAAGAAGGCGGATGGGAGCTTGAGGCTTTGTGTTTACTATTGTTGCCAGAACCAGGTGACCATGAAGAACATGTACCCATTCCCGAGGATTAACGACCTCTTTGATTAGATGAAAAGAGAACAGTGGTTCTTGATGATAGACCTCAGACCAGGCTATCACCTGCTTAGAGTTCGAGATGAGGACGTGCAGAAGATGGCCTTCAGGTTTCATTAGGACCACTACGATTTCTTGTTTATGCCTTTCGGCGTAACCAACACTCCATCAGTGTTCATGGGACTCATGAATAGGATTTTCCAGCCATAACTCGATCGCTTTGTCGTAGTCTTTATCGAAAACATTTTGATCTACTCAACTACTGAGGAGGAACATGAATACCATTTTTTGAGTAGTACTGGACACACTCCAAAAGAACCAGCTTTATAGTAAGCTCTAGAAGTGCCAATTTTTGGTTCGAGTGGTTCACTTCTTGTGAAATGTCATCTCAGTGGCTGGAGTTGCAGTAGATCCAGTGAATATTGAGGCGTTACTTGCTTGGGAGCCACCCATAAGTGTGACGGAGGTACAGAGTTTCCTGGGGTTTGGAGGGATACTATCAGAGTTTCATTTCAGACTTCTCCAGATTTTCAGCACCACTATTAGCCATGACCATGAAGGTGAAACCCTTTGTGTGGTCAGAGACATGCCAGCAGAGGTTTCATGAGATGAGGCAGAGGCTGACTAGTACCCCCATCTTGAGGCTTCTTGAGGAGGGTGTAGGGTATATAGTTTACTGTGATGCATCAGGGACCACACATGGGTGTGTCTTGATGTAGGAGTGAGTAGTGATCACATATGGTTCTCTGTAGCTGATACATCACGAGCAGATCTACGTTACCCATGACATAGAGTTAGCAGTAGTGTTCTTTGCCTTGAAGATGTGGTGGAACTATCTGATGGGCAAGCAATTTACCATGTACTCCGATCAGAAGAGTCTCAGGTATATCTTCCATCAGAAGGACCTGAACCTGAGAAAACGATGTTGGCTTAAGTTCCTCCAAGACTACGACTTTGAGATAGGCTATACTCCTCGGAAGGTGAAGGTTATTGTAGATGCACTCAGTAGGAGGACTGGTATACAGTTCCTAGGAGAAGCGACAGAGTAGCTGGCTGGTTTACAAATATCCATTGTGGATAGAGATGGAGCATAATTTTTGTAGTCTCATAAGGTCACTCTCCCAATTTTTCAGCGAGTTAGGGAGGCATAACATGGGAACACTGACTACGAGACACGATGTGCTTCGATATCCATAGGGCAGGTACCTGATGGATTTTCTGAAGGTAAGGAGAACATCATTCTCTTCAAATGAAGTACCTTGGTACCAGTGGCACTTCAAGAGGAAGTGTTGAGGGAGTTCCACAAATCCCCTATAGAGGTACATCCAGGAGTGGTGAAGATGTATCGGGACCATCGATGACAGCACTGGTGGCTAGGTATGAAGAAGGTAGTAGCAGAGTTTGTCCCATTGTGCCTCACTTGTCAGTAAGTGAAGGCAGAGCACCTAGTACCAGCAGGCTTGGTTCAGCCTTTAGAGGTAACAATGTGGAAGTGGGATGGGATATCCATGGACTTCGTGACAGTTCTTCCACATACATCCAGGGGTCGCAACTCGATTTGGGTGATCGTTGACCGACTCACCAAGTCGGCTCACTCCTTACGATCAGAGAGAAGGGATCAGTAGAGACCCTGAGATGCCTCTATGTGCAAAAGATTATGCGACTACATGGAGTATCTTTCTCTATTGTCTCCAACCGTGACACATGATTTAATTCCTGGATATGGAAGGGGTTGTAGGAGGCTTTCAGGACACATCTTTTCTTGAGAACCGCCTTCCATCCTCAGACAGATGGTCAGACTGGGCTGACAATTCAGACCCTCGAGGACATGCTACATGCATTTATCCTCGACTTTAGTTGTAGATGGGAGGATCACATGCCTTTGGTGGAGTTTTATTACAACAACATCTATCACTCCTCCAAAGGGATGCCACATTTTGAGGCGTTATACATGCGACTTTGCAGATCACCCTTGTGCTGGACTGACCCTGGGGAGTCAGCACTAGTGGGACCAGATATGGTACGAGCTACTATGGAGAAGATACAGATCATCCAGCAGCGGATGAAGACTGCACAGAGCAGGTAGAAGTCGTATGCTGACAAGAGACAGAGACCTCTGGAGTTCGAGGATGGCGACCAAGTCTTTCTAAAGGTCTCACCTCGATGAGGTCAATAGAGATTTGTCTGAGGCATCAAGTTATCTTTGAGATTCATTGGACATTTCCAGGTCCTTAGCAGATTAGGCGAGCTGGCTTACCGCTTAGCTCTTCCACCTAAGTTGCACTGGGTTCACAACGTCTTCCACATATCTTAGTTGTGGAGATATGTGCATGACCCTTCCCACATCATCGACATGGAGAGATGGACGTCGACGACGGGGGGAAATTCAAGGAGGTCCCAGTGGAGATTGAGGATTGATAGAAGCTGGTCCGTTATGTATGGTCTATACCTCTGGTGCACATTCGATGGTAGCAAGAGAATTTGCAGGAGAGCACATGATAGCAAGAGTGTCAGATGCATGCTTAGTAACCCCATTTGTTCCCATAGTTCAAGTTGTAGCATACAGGGACGTTAAAACCTAAGGTGGGGAGAATGTAAATACCCATAAATTCTTGGGAATTTTATTTTCTTAAATACATGGGATTTTTTATGAGCTAGTAAAACTTTACAGCACTTGATTCCGAGGCCCGGTGTGCCTAGAATCAATTTCTGAAGTTTTTCTCGGGTACGTTCAGTAAACGTACGAGCTGGATTTTATAATTTTTGAACCGGTGCTCATAACTGAAATCTGAGGGCACCTTTGAACTCACAGCACTGGTATTCTCTTAAGAATACTTTCACCTTGACGACAGATGGTCGAGAATAAATGTTAGTTTTTGGATTTTTATAAAAAAATAATAATAAAATAAAGTGTACAACACTTTATTTTATTTTAATCTTCCATGTGTGTGATTGTTGGTTAAAACCTCCACATGGGAGTTGGAGGTGGGATGACGACACCCTAAACTCCCATTAGAGTTTGCGGTATTGGGTCCCATCTTAATTTAACCTCCCGCGAGAGGTTATGATGTGGGGACCACCCGAAACCATAGCCACTCATTTAAATATTAGGGGTGGGGACCAGCCAACCCCTATAAATAGGAGGAGAGTATAACCTCTCAACTCTCCCTCATTAACAAGGGAGAGCCTCTCCACCTCACCTAGTTTTTGATTTTGTGCCGACTCCCAAATTAATGTTCCCACCTGATGAATTAAATTAGAGGAACCTTTTTAATTAATTCATCTTTTTGAATTTTGTGCAAACGATTACAATAATAGACAAACAATTATTTTAGGCACTTTATTTTTGGTGGAAACATGGTAGAGGAAGAACACTTGGAGAAATTTATCCTCTCCAATGAAGAATTCCCCTCCCAAAGAAGAACGTGAATAACACCGAAGACGATTCTTCTTTTTCTTTCTTCTACCTCGACACCTATCGACCTACCCTCTACAATGTCAATGAGCTGACATAGCTCGGGATTTGAGACGTGAGGCGGACGCGACGAACGACGAATGGCGAATCAGAAGGTAGGGGGTTTATTACTTGTCGAAGTTGTACCCTTTTCATAACTTCTTCAAAAGATAATAAGTGATTGATGTAGACTTATTTTTTTGATCATCACCTTCTCATGATGAACCAAATGATATCTCCCTAAATGTGGAGGGTGCGGGCCAACATAACATGGCACGGCATCCTCCATCGATCTCCTTTTCTTGTGATGTTCTACGGAATGGTGACATATCATCTATGGGGAAGCGAAGGAGTAAATGACAAAGGATGCGCTACCCACGGCCTCCGCAAATCAAGCTGTCGACCAGTGCCGGCCCAAGCTCCAATGAACCGGTCTGGCAGCCCCCCCCCCCGCTGGCGCGCTGATCGGCACCCCCGTGGGCAGCCCAGCCCCTGTTGCGCCCTGCCCGACATCCTCCTAGCACCCCCATGGCCTTCCCGGCACCTGCCGCGCACAACCCGAGGACCTGATGGCGCCCTTATGGCATGCCCGACCCCTATCGCGCCCTGCTCGGCACCCTACTGGTGCCCCCGCGACCTGCCCGACACACTGCTGGCGCCCCCGCATCCTGCCCGACACCCTGACGGCGCCACTGCAACCTCCCAATGTCGTGCCGCAGCCTGCCTGGCCGCACCCGAGCCGGCCTCTGTGCACGCCACCTCAAACCGGCCGCCCCCCGAGCCGACCTCTGCCCGCGCCACCTTAAACCGTCTGCCCCCGCGCTGGCCTCCGCACGACCATTGCACTCTCAACAGAGCTATATTTCCGGCTCCCTCACACCCTCCAGGCCGAGCTACGCCGGTCCATGCCCTTGCAATGCTCTGGGCCAAACTGTCCTCGAGCCTGGGCCGAACTGCCCCCGGAGTTCGCTGGGCGGGGCCTAGTGAACCCGGCCAAGCATAGTGGGATGACCCACCCAACAGGCTGTGTCAGACCTAGCGAGTCTGACCTAGTCAACCCAGACCAGGTTGGCCCATACTAGGTTGGGTTGAGTCGGTCTCACCAGGTCGGACCGGAATCGGGCCCACTACTGCCCCTTTACCTTCTTGGGCCATATCATTGTCACCTGACATCCGTTTGATGGACCTCCAGTGGCGCCGGTATTCTTGGAGTGAAGCCATCCCTTTGAGAATACCACACTAATGTTCTAGGTATAGTTGATATACGGTCAGTTTGGATCATATACGAATCCAATCGGGACCCCGAGACAAAAAGTCTAAATACTAACAGACTGGGTTTCTGATTGATGTGTCGTCTATTGCGTTGAGACCCCTATGATGTGGAAGAACATTGAGATACTTCTTTCTTCCACTTCATGACATTTGGAGTATCGACCCGTAGCTCATGGAGCAGATCCTTCCAGAGGCGAGAAGATATAGTATGGAGAGCTAGTAGCTGGCGGAGACCTGATGACTAATTGACTGATTCGACTTGGAGTGACTCGACTATCCCAATGGGGAGCGCCTCTGTGTGACGTGGTAGACCCACAGTACTTGGTAGGAGGAGTACCTCAAAAAGTCCAAGGATAGTGGGAAGCACCTCCGTGTGATGCGGAAGCACCACTGTACGCGATAGAGGAGGAGTACGCCACCATCCGTGGTTTCAATAATAAAAATATTAGTTTAGGCTGAGTCAATTACTTTTCTGTTTTCATCATGATTGAGATGGGTTACTAGATAACTTAGGTATATGTATGGGAATATACCTAAATAATGGTTATACTTCGATTTCATAGTTTGTGGTTTATCCTTGTTGGATTTTGTGATACCATGACAGTCTTGGGGTCCCTACTGAGTATCGTTATACCCACCCCTACACGGGCTATGCTGGCACCTTATTGTGTCTGTTGCAAATGACAGACAATTCTAACTGAGGCAGAGTGTAGCAGGACTGGATGGTACCCGGAGGGGGACCACATGGTGTGACGGTACATGGAGGAGACAGATGAACATGAAGTTCTAAGAAGGCTATCAATACCTACCCTTCAGGAGGGAACCCCAGAGGACGACCCAATAGCTACTTTAGTTTTCTTTAGTTGTATTTGATTTTAGTTGTACTTGTACTTTCATTTTGGCCTTATATTTCTGGCCCTTTTACATTCCATCACTTCTTTTGTATAGAGTTTTACTTAGTGTTTTTCTTCCAGCAGTGTACTTGATGTGTCTGTTCAAATTTTTAAAGGTAATGCCTTCCCAGTTTAGGGATTTACGCCTTTGGTGCTAGTTGCCATCCCCTGGCCTACGAAAGGTGGGATTGGGGTAGTCATGATATGAGTCCCATGGTATGGGTCGTGACATGTTTATTCAGTTTTTTGGTATCTAGTTTCACCCATTTATCAGACTACGATATGTATATTTATATAACCCTAACAAATATTTATACAATTATTTATTTTCCTTATAACATGTATTGATAAAATATTTGTTTTTCTATCATAACATATACTTCTATTGATAGGAGGTGGGTCGTGGTCATACACACATGCGTGCAATATGAAACCGCCACACGCAGTTGATGGTGGACAACAATGAAGATTGTAATATGATAGAAAAAAATGAAACAATGTTGGAGTATTTTGAAGACTCTTTGCAAATACCCGGACATCGTTCTTGTCATCCCACATTCATAAAGACAGTTTCCAAATGATGTCAAGGATACAATTTGGGAAGAAATATGTGTAATAAAATATGTTTTATTTAATGCAATATATTATTTTTTTAATTATGTTAATGAATATTATGATGTCAACTTCACTTTAATTTCCCTGATGGTTAGGCTACACGACCAACACGTCTAAAGGATTTATGTGAGTATTGGATATCCTACATGAACGACTTGTATACTGTTTGACATTCTAGAGTAGTCAAAATGTTTGAAGTGGTTTTTGTCATTTATTAACACATAATTGAATAGTTTTGATATATGATTACTTATTGGATGTCTACTAAGATTAAGATATTAAACACATTTGAGTTATTTAAATGAAAGAATTCATTTTTTGTGTTAATACTATCTTTTTTATTATTGAATTTTATTTTGGAATCATCTAGAAGAATAAAAAACAATGATTATAAAAAATACCTCCACACATTAGGGTGTACTATGATGCTAGATCATGAAAGAAAAGAGGTATATAGTTGTTTATAAATTTTCATTATGACTTGCACTTTGTATTGTTTCGTCGATAATTTATTTAATTGAAAAATTTGTTAAATAATTTTAGTTATGAAATTAATTATTTTTAACCTTTTTTTAATTATGTTTTCTTATAGTAAATGTCATTTTAGAGGGGAAACTTGAATATTAAAGGATGAGTTCCTTGAGATAAACTATTTTGATATAGTTGAATGAAGAAATATGGAAGCGCAGTTAATGAACTGACTCCCCGGTAGATTGTAAGTTTTACTCTATTGATTTCAAATTTTAATATATATTTTCTAACTTAATAATCTATTGATATTTTTAGAACTTTTCTTTAGATCCTAATGATGTCCGAGAACCTAACAATTTTGGTGCAAATGATCACTTACATTAGTTGTTGGGAGATGAGCACCCTGGGAGAGTATGCTCCAGACCTAGGAAGAGTATAATCTCTCCAAGAAATTTACCCTACTCAGGTACAAGTTTTAGTGACACTGAGTTCTAGTAGGTAAAGGCACATCATAAAAAGGCTGAAAATGGGCCATAGAGATGGCAGAACAGTCTACTCGGGGAAACACTACATTTAACAAATTGATTGAAGTTTTGTGCCCAACACGTCCACCAAAGGATAGAAAATCATGTGATGAATATATTTCATTGATGCATTCTATATATGGTGCACTGGGTGTGAGTTGTAGTGGTTGTCGAGATTATGGAAAGGAGGAGGGTGAGATGGTGGCGGAGGAGGGTGAGGAGGATGGCTAGGAGGAGGCCAATGAGGAGTATGAAGAAGAGGAGTCGGCTGAGGAGGAGTATAAGGGTGAGGAGGAGGACGTTAAGGATGGAAAAGAAGATGATGGGGATGATGATGTAGATGTATGTGATATTGATGATGTCTGTGATGATAGTTATGGTTATGAGGGGAAGATTGATCTGTTACATTTTTTACAGGTATTATGGATATTTGATGTTTGATGATTTGATGTGCTAGAATATATGAGTGATTAGGTAGGTCATGTTATCTTTATTTATCTATGAACAAATAATAAAACATGACTTGATGATTTTCTGTGACTAATTCACTACTCCTTTTGACACCCCCACCCCCTGGACACCCCCACCCATCGACACCACACCACCCCCTGGACACCATTCCACCCCCTTGGATAGCCCCCCAACCCCTTAGATATCCCCCTTCCCACAGACATACTCTTCCCCCTTGGACAATAACCCCAACCCATGGAAACCCTCTGGACACCACCCCACCCCCTAGACACCCCCACCCCTGAACACCCCCACTAGAGTCAATGTTTTAATTGGATATTTTGATGTTTAAAAAATATTTTGGTAATCTATTATAAATTGTTAATTTAGAAGGTTTATTTAGGGATATTTTTTTATGTATATTGAATGACAGAATAATTTATATATTAATTTATAATTTCATAATGTTTCATTATTCCTATGGTTTATATTTTTAAATTTGTTTTCTGATTTTTAGAAATATGGTATATAAAAATGTTTTATTATATTTATGATTAACCACAATCATCACTTCCATGATTAAAGTTATGATGAAATGAAATAAGGAAACAATGGACAAGTCTATATATCTATGATGGTAATCAAGATCCTGAATAATATCTTCCTATGTGTGTAAATATAGTTACTAAATTGTGTTATCATATCATCTATATGGAACATTATAGGTTTCTAAAAAATGTAATTCCCAATAGTACCCCCACCCCCTGGACCCCCTACCCCCTTGGATAACACCATGTACCTTATTGGATAGCCCCCAACCCCCTAGACAACCCCCCAATACCCTTGGACACCACCCCACCACCCTGGAAACCCCTACCACTTGGACAACCCCCCTGGACAACCCCCACCCCCTGTACACCACCCCACCACCTGGACACCCCACCCCTTGAACACCCCCTACCCACATGGATAGCCCCCAACCCCTGGATATCCCCAACCCTACTAGACCCCACCCCACTACCCTGGACATCTCCCCACCGCCTGACCACCCATACCCCTTCGACATCCCCCCACCCACACTCTTGGACAACCCACACCCCAGGACACCCCCTACCCCATGGACAACCCCCCAACCCCGTAGACAGCCCCTACCCTCCAGGAAAAACCCAAACCCCATGGGCCCCCACCCCCTTGACACATTCTAACCCCTTGGACTTCCCCCAACCCCCAGGAAAATCCCCCAACCATAGACAACCCCTACCCCCTTGGGTGTCCCCCAACCCCCTAGACTACCCCCACCCTCTGGACACCCCCACCCCCATGGACACCACCTCAACCCCTAGACACAACTACCCCTTAGACAACCCCACCCCCAGGAAAACACTCCACCCCCAGGACACCCCCTACCCCTAGGACAACCCCCACCCACTAGACAACCCCCCTGGATAACCCACTCCCCCTCCCTAATAAAATATTATTTTTATCTAAAGAAAATATTTCACAGTGTTGTTATTTTTTGATTTTATATCATAAATTATTTAATTAATTTTCATTTTCATAAAATGGAAGCACTTTTTGAAGAAAAATGATGTGACTAAACTTGATGCAGGGGTGGATTAGAGTGATGTATGTTGTGACTCTACAACCTAGTCTCAAATGCTGAATCATGGTAGTTTTATCAATTATAATATATAAATTCCATAAATTTATATTCTCAACCTGGCCCCAAAAAGTGGTATCAATTCTTGGTTATAGTTTATTGGTTGAACAAATTACCCAGACTCATAATTTGAGATTGGATGGAAGACTAATGAGAAAACATTCAGCTATAACCCATTTTTAGTATTTTGTAATGTGGAAGGTGAGGGTTGGGAGATTAACTACTATGACTAGAAGGACTATTCTAAACAGTTTATCTTCTAGTGAATAAAGAATGTAATTTTCACAATGTTTGAAATTATGGAGTTTGGTGTATGAAATATTGGATTCTGTGTGATGGTGTATTGGCTTGGGCCTCCAGGTTTATCTAATTTTCTGTATGTGTATTGGAGTCTTGTGTATGAAATATTGGAGGCTTTTGCATATTGTATTATGTGTTCCAGTTATATTGGATTCAATGTGGTGTATTGGACTAGGTTCATTGGCTTCCTTCAAGTGTATTGGGTTTTTCATACTATCGGGGAGTTGGGTTTGGTTTGCTACAGTGAAATCTATGTGAAGGATATACCAACGGTTTATAACCATTTGTATACTACTGAATGAAATTTTAAAATTATACTGAAATTTATAAACCATTAAAATAGGGGTGAAAGAAATGTGAACGTTATACCAAAGGTTACCTAACTGTTGGTATATCAAAAGACATCTGAATTTTACAAATGGTTTTTAGCAACTATTGGGAAAAAAATTATACCAATGGTTTTTGAACCATTGGTAAAACACTGAATACTTTGTAAACCAATGGTTTTAGACCATTTGTATATATTTTTTCCAATGGTTCTAGGTAATCATTGGGAAGTTGTAATTTTTTGAAGCATATAAAAATTGTTATTTAGAAACCATTGGTATATATATATCCGTACGCCGGACTTACCAGTGGTTTCCCAAGCCGTTGGACTATTGTATACCACCGGTTTTCCCTTCAATACTAATGGTTTTTAACCATTGGTATAGTTTAAATTTCCAGTAGTGAGTGACATTCAAGTAAATATTTAGAACATATAAATATACGAAATGTCATTATCAATTCATGTTGTTAAAAAATAAGGAATATTAAAATATAAGGTCCGGGTGGTCAAAACCATATATACAAATCAAATAATAAAAATATGTTTGTGATATTGGAATCATTATAAGATAGATTAATAATTTTTAACCACATTAACTCTTATTGTGATGACTTCTATTTTCTACCATGGTTACATTTTTTCATGACCAAAAATAAAATTGAACATCTAATCGAATTTGAACATAGAGAATAAAAAAATTAAATCCATTTTATTAGATTCAATTTCAAATCATCGTATTATTTTATTCTAATAATCATGCATAAAATGTGAAAAACAAATATTTTTAGAATTTTTTTTTTCAGTCATATGAATTCTTATTTATTTACTTGTAATAACCATTAAATAAATGTTAATTTATTTAATATATTATATTATATACAAATTTAATTAAAACCATTTATATATATTAATTCCTTTAAATTATTATGATAAGTAAACATTGTACACATAAAAGAAATTTATTTATATAAAATATCAATTTCTACATTAAAATGAATTAATCTTCATTTTAAACCAATTTGGTATCAATTATTTAATAATCGTTCTTTTTTCTTAATTTGTAAAAAATAAATGTAAATATTTATAAATAAATTATATACTAGAAATTAACTTTCATATATAAAAACATATAACAAAAATGGTTTAAAAAAACAATCCCATTTAGATTTGAATAATTAGGCTAGGATTAAAAAATATTTCATTAACATTTCATTGATGTATGCAACTATTTTAAATTATTTTTTATTTTATTTTTAAATAATTATATTGATATTATTAATGAAACATATTAAATCCTTAAAATACCAAATTCAAAAATAATATTTTATAATTGACTCTTTAGAATCAATTGAATTCTGTTATTTGAATTTGAACCGTATTATTTTTAAAAGGAATTACTTTATCAATTTCATTAACTATAAATATCTTCCATTTTTTAGCGGTAATGATTTATTCAATTAATATTAATGTTTTATGAACCAAAAGACATCAAAATAAAATAAAATATATTGACGTGAGATATATTCTGAAATTATGGGGAGTTATAATATAAATCCACATTCAAATCAAATTAACATACATGATCATCTTCTAACTAATTCTATACCCGATCATAGATGCCTTACATTTATAGAATCAAAGGGTTTTATTTAAATATAATATTAGTAAAAATTATCACTAGAAAATTAAAATAGATATAGGTGATTATCACATTATCCATCGAAATTATTTAATCATTACTACTAAATACCCTCAAGAATATATATTCTTCTCACATCTAACTGTTATATTTTTAGTAAAAATCATTTCCTAACGTTACATGTGAATCCTATTACCTTTATTAACCTTATATACAGGAGATATAAACTTAATATCACTCTATAGTAAAATACTATTGTGTACACCATAGATCATCAAAATATCTCAGACATGCATTTTCATATGATAAATGAATAATGTAACCCTTATATTGGTATCATTTGGGTCCTCTTAGTCAAGAAATCCTTATTTTGCCATATAGTGTCTCATCTATGTTTTCTATTCTGGTTATTCATGAAATTTATTATAATTGTATTTAAATTAAAATTTTAAATGGGAGTGGGTAGAGGTTTTCTATAGGCCTTTAGTGCTCTACCATTATTTGTTGATAGGTACGACATTTGGGAAAACCCTCATGATCTCAATTTCGATATCAAGACACTAAATCTAGAAACAAGAATCACGATACATCTTCATTATCCCATGATTCATATCATATCATGAAACATGATTTTATTTCCTCACATACTCTCTCAAACTGGTTGGAATAATTACCCTACCATGAATATATAAAATATGTAAAGAATATTGGAAACTACAGTTATGTATATCTCCACCGTTGAGTTTCTATCATATAATTATATAATTATTAAATGGTATTTGGGATCCGTTGACTGAACTTTGAGTGAGTTGATATGAGGTCATTAAAGAATAAGTTAATTCAAATTTTTCCATTGATCACATTGAGGAGGTGTTTAGATATAAGAGTCATCATACTCCATTACCCTTTTATCCCTTTATATATTTTGGTGGAAAATATAGAATATAGTGTCATAAAATATAATTTCCTTAAAATAATTGTACTCAATAGCAAAATCAAAACATTAATGGTGTTACATCCAATGGAAGTAAATATGATTAATTTTTAATTTTGAAAAGAGCCACTTTATAATTTTTTTTGATAAACACTACAAAACTCATACCACATTACATGCATCTATAATACCTCAATCATGTACAACAACTACCAATTATAGTTTTTTGGTAGAATACTTAAATTCTTGATTATTATTCTATCAAGAAACATTATATAAAACACAATTACCCTACATAAGAACACTACCAAGACCATATAAATTTGAAGAATAATACACCTCAAATCCTTCACTTTGGTTGGGGTAATCTATGAATAGAGTATTGATTAAAAAATCATTCAAAATTAAATAAGTAGAAAAACATTAATCTGACCACATGAGGTAAAATCATTTATTATATAATGTATTCATATGAATGGTAAACATGGAGTAGTAATAAATAATATGCTAGTAATACCTAATGATTATATGAAAATTATAAGCTGCAATGATATTTATAGGAACCTTTCATGGAATCACTAATTCCACTTCCTAATGAATAATAGAAATTCAAACATCATATATATAATGGTATAGGAATTAAATCTCTAAAATCAATATAGAGTATCATGATAACATGCAATAATGTAGATCAACTATTAAAGTGTTATAAATGATACCAAGATTACAACCATGATCATCTCACAAACATGAATAATCTAGGATACCATATATACACACACACACACACACACATATATATATATTATCAAGAATTTTTATCTCAAAATGGTTGAAAATCTATTTAATTATGTTTATAAAAACATTGTGATAATTAATTAGGCCAAAATGAATTAAAAAAAATTAGAAATATCCATATTTGATTTCATATATCTTCTTATAAATATACATCAACTTAACATAATGATGAGGGTATCTTAAATGATGGGAGATATTATAGAACAACCATTGAAACCTTCATTGAAAAATTAGATAACCAATCATTTAATGAATAAGTATATAATTTGATAGTCTATATATAATCTAAAGCTATCATTCGGTTTCCTTTAATATAATACAATAGCACCATAATATGATGCGATCAATAAAATAAAAATTTATTCTTTGATACCCTTTAAAAAAAATTAAAAAGACCCTTATTTATATTATATCCATTAAAAAATGAGGAATTTTGATAATATATATTATAAAAACTATATCGATGGTAAATTATATATCCCATGTAGGAATTATTCATAATATGGCATCATGAATCATATTAGGATATTTTTACACCAATGGATGTAATAATTAAATCTAATTAGAATTAATTTCTTTACTTAATATAAAATAGATCTATAAAATTATTTCAGCTCTATGTTCTTGATTGGGACCTTTTGGACCAACCTACGACTCCTACTCAACATTAAATGTGTAGATACTATGAACAAAACATAGTGAATATATTATTTTTTATGTAAATTAGTACAATGATAAATCTAATATAACACATTCATGTCCTTGAATACATTGATGACTTATATATTTAGAACCATGAGATCCATATGATTCACAGATGATGCCACCACTAATGTGTAATATAGACTTGTCTTGGTGTACTTTATGATTTTATCTATATGATTGAAATATTTCATATATAAGGGTAAAACTTCTACTTTATGCATGATAATCAATCCCATAAAAGAAAATGCACCAACACACATGATTTGGAATAGTGGGTATAGCCCACAAAACTGAGGGTATAGGCTATGCCCACAGTTTTAAGGAACCATGCCAAGTTTAGCATTCGCTATAGATCTATGTTATACCCATCGTTTGAAAATTATATAACCATGGTTTCAAAACCATAGGCTTAGTTGTATTACACAATTCCATTAACCATATACCCATGGTTTCAATTCTACGGGTATAGGTTTTAAAAATTGACTGACCATGAATTTTGATCATTGGACCTCATATAATCAATTCTAGCACCGAACCACTCAACTACATTGACCTATATGTATATAAATATATATTAAAATATATATATTTATGAATACAATGTATATATGAAGATGAATTATGGAAATACATATTCTTGCGATTTTTTTTGTCCAGCAGAAATATTATTTTTGACGCCTTGACGAGGGAATGCAATAGTCACCGTTTGTTTGAAAATCATTGGTATATTGATCTATAAAAACACTATACACATGATTTTTCAAAACCATGTGTATTATTTTGACCTATACCCATTTTATTTCAAAAATCAAGTGTATTGGTGAAGATTTAAATCCTATCCCCATGGTTTTCCAAAACTGTGGGTATAGGTTTTCATAGAATACCTATACCCACTGTTTTTTCCAAAACCATGGTTATATGGAAATTTTCTAGAAGTGATCATAATATAGAGGCCAAAGAATTTAATTCACATATATTACATATATTATTTTCAAAATTCATTACTGTACACATATACAGGAATGGGGATCACAATGGTGTAGTGCCTTGGAAATCATTGATACATAAAAAATGGTTCATAAGTGTAATAAATCGTCTCTCACATTTTTCATCATAAACAACAGCCTTATTAGACACATCTTGTGTAATATCTATCATTATATCATAGGTTAAAAACACAATAATATGTGATATTATTTTATTTTTAATGGTAACCACGGTTAATATGTAATCAGAACATGGGAATAAGGGTAAGAGAACATGAAATTAACCAATGAAACCCACAACTTATATATCATAAATTTATATAATGTTTCATCATATAATGATTGGTAGTTAACAAGACATGTATCATAATGGAATAAAATT
The DNA here is from genome assembly GCA_963277665.1 of Viscum album. Classification (NCBI taxonomy): domain Eukaryota; kingdom Viridiplantae; phylum Streptophyta; class Magnoliopsida; order Santalales; family Viscaceae; genus Viscum; species Viscum album. The sequence goes on along the minus strand of OY728143.1, from coordinate 44,914,353 downwards.
ATATGATCCATGAGAGTAAAAAATTACATATTAAATTAAATTTTTTGATATACATAAACATATAAAATTATTTCCAAAATATGTATGCCTCATATAAAATTATATCACAGTGAAATGTGTTCAATCCACAAACCATCCATGTAATCAATGTTCACTCACTATACTATCATTGTAGAAGATTTACCTTACAGAATACGGTTCACTCTCTATTTCATTCCAATTTTTTATGATATTTAAACCATAACCTAATGCATTTGAGTGACATATAGTTCCCATAAAGAAATGATGAAAATAATACAGATTTCGGAAATATTATCATAAAACATTAATCATACCAGAAATCATGAAAATAAATGGGTTTCAAAAAATTATAATCATAGTATAATCAGTAGAAATGAATTAGGATTTAAAATTATTTTATCATTTCATAGTAGAATGTATGATTGAAAAATACGTGGGTTTTATAATAATTTTATCATGGTATAACCCATGAATGATAGAAGGGTTTCAAAAAATCATTTCATCATAAAAATAAACCATTAAATGATATAATTTGAATGATATATGTTTATAGTAACCCAATTAAATTATAAATAAAATAATACTATGTCATCTTGGACGGAAAATGATTTTAAATGATCACATGGAACATTTGTTAGGGGAAAAGGCCTCTATGTGAAAATCACATTGTTTTCAATAAAAATTCATTCATTATTATTGAAAAAAAATTAATTTTAAAATTGGAATTTAAAATTATAAATTAATATTTATTAAAACATTCATTAATGAGGCCTAAAATAATTTACATGTCCCACACATTTAAAAAAAGATTCCACTCATGTTTTCAATACAAATAAATTGGGAATTTTTTTTTAAAAAAATACGATGTCTCCTTGTATTTTATTAAAAGTGATCAAAAGGTATAAATTTCTAAAAAATAATTTCATATTACTAAAAATTTAATTAAAAAAGATTCATGAAAACGGTTTTTTTGATGGAAAATAATATTCGATCGATGAAATAAATAATTTTTATTTTAATAAAAACATTCTTTTGAAATATTATGTAAATTAAAAGAGAAAAAATAGTTGTAAAAATGAATTATCATAAATAAAAATATTATAATAATAATCATAGATTTATTGATATGTGGATCATATGATTTTATCACAAAAAGAAAAAATAAAAACAATCGGGATAAAGGATGAGATTGAATAACAAAACCCATAATAATTTTGTAAAATTTAATCGTAATATTATTGAAAAAATAAAATAAAATAAAATGAAAATTAATAATTGATTAAATAATTACATTATTTTCTATGTTAAAGGGTTTTACATTGATTTAATTATAAAATTTATGGTCATAACTGAAACATATGTCTCAAAGTAGAAAATTGAGAAAAAAAACTTACCTTATGTCTCAGATTCCATTATATACATTTTTTCCGGATGTAAGATAAATATATGTTTATTATAGATATATTAAATCACCATACTCACATTTATAATAACATATATTAATTATTAATTAATTCTTATTATATTTTAATCAATAATTCTATGTCATATTTACATTTTGAGTCATATGGGCTTATTTTTTATGTCTGTATTAGAATAGAGTTTTTTATCCTTTTACATTTATCATGGTTCCAAAGTAATCATTATGTTATCCATAGTATAAATATAATTTTTATTCATTATATATATATACAACAGTCTATTAATATTCGATATACATAATGTGTCACATAATTCATGGAGAGGATGCGTCGTACATAAACATGAATGTTATTTTCATATTCTCAATAGGTTTAAATATTGGAAGGTATATAATATAAAAAAATCCAAGATATATTATCGTTCCATATATATCCCATATATTCATTGAATTTATCATAATTACTTTCAACATAAGTAATTAGTGAAAAGCTTATCTCATCACTTCAGGACATGGTAGCCAGTCATACACAGTAGAGACATTACTATATCCCAATATATTTGAGTATATGAATTAATATGTGATATCAGGATTTAAAATTATAATAATATCATATAAATAATATATAAATATTAAAAATTTTATTATAGCAATCCACGAGTGGTTTTCAAGGAAAACTAACCACATCAGTTCACGAGGTGGTAGTCCACCGTACACATGATCGATTGTTTATTTTTCCATCATTGGGAATAATAGAATGATTTATGTAATTAAATTAATATAATAACATATCATAGTATTTATTATACTGATGTTACTATACTTACTTTTATTAACAATATTTTATTTTGGTGGAGGAAGAAATAAAAAGCAGATTGTTAAGAATTTTACATCTTATTTTGAGAGCCTATTTATGGTAATAACAAAATCCATATTAAATGGGTTTAAAAATAAAATTTTTCAATCAAGGATTTAAGAAAGTAGTAGTGGAATTTAATTGGTATGTTCTTGGTACATCCAATTGGGTCTAGAAGTGTCAAGGGGAGATGAGAGGTGGTGACCTTTTATAAGTCGAGAGGATATATATGGAATTTTTTAAAAGAATAAAGTATACCAACTTTTTTAAATTATTTAAGGATAGAAAATAATTAATTATAAAAATTAATAGGTAATAAGTTTGAAATATGGTCATTAATTTTTTTTTTGAAAATATTCAATTTCATTTTGTCTCTTAACTTTTTTAATTTAACCCCCTATTAACAAGTTTTATACATAACCATAGTAATTAATTTTCAATGTTTTCATTAATCATTATAGATAAAATTATGTTAAACCTATTGGAAAATGATAATTATAATAACTAAATATATGAAAGACATTTATCTAAATTCAATTCACAATTTTGGCATAATTCATTTTAAAATAAAACTTGCATACATGGTAAAAATCAGTATTTTCCAGGAGAAAATATTCAAATGTTTAAAAATATTTTATATAAAATTTCAACAATAAATATATTCAAATTACCTATATAATATTAAATATAATATAATTTTAAAAATAATTAACTTTTAAAAATATATTAAAACAAAAAATTTATTTCTTAATTCATTATATGATAAGGTTGTTTTCAATTAAAATGGTATTTTCACTATTTATGGAAATATAAATCTATTTAGAAAAAAACCATAATATTCACCAAAATATAATTGTGATATTTTGATTCTAAAAATTAATTTCATTTTTTAAATAATATTTATTAAATTTTCCAAAATTAATCTAAAATTTCTTTAAATAAAATTATTTCATTTTTTAGAAAATTATATTTTTGAAACATATGAAGACCTTATAAAATATTAAGTATTTTTTTCATTATGATTTATTTATATAAAATCATTATAAAAAATATTTAAAATGTGGTTTTGACTACTGATACAACTATTTTTATTTTCTAGGTTAAAATGTCCTTTTAAAATGGTAATATAAATAGAAAATTTCCATTTATTTGTTATTTGGGTTACATGATATACTAGAGATCGAAAAAATTAAATTTATTCATAAAGAAAGATTTTTTTCAAAAGAAAATGTCAGGAAATTATGTTATAACCCCTTATAAATAATTTAACCCTTTAACTTATGTCACTTTGGTACAATAAATTAATGCTACATTTGTCTCATTACACCCTCAGGTTCCCATGTATCATCCTCAAACTGATGGTTACACTAGATAGTTTTGACCTAGTAAGTCATGTTATTTCATATAAATTTATCACTATGATCTATAGTTTCAACTGATTATTCCTCATAGCGAAGATATTTATTCAGAAGTACGATATATAAAATTTGTATATGTGAATGTTCAAGTATATTCTTCCTAAAGAGATATACATGGAACACATCGTGGACATGAGGGGGGATTGTTGGAAGCACCAACTTATATGTAACTATAACAACATGATCATGAATTTCAAAGGGACACATATACCTTGGGATTAGTTTTCACATCATTCAAGAATACATTACCTTTATCCATATATAAATATTTGGAAACCCCTTATCACCAATATAGAATTCAATATCACATCAATGATTATCAGATAAAAGTTTTATTGACATGTTCCTCCCATATTTTTTTTGAATATCTTTAACATTCATTACCATTTATTCTTATATCTTATGTCTTAATATCTTTCTCCCTCCAACATCATTTCAATATGTTGGAGGTCTACACTTTCTTCTCTAGAGGGATTAATAATGACCCATCGGAATGTTCACGTGGAATCTATTAAGATTGAAAAAAACTAAAAAAGGTGTTTATCACAAACATATTTGTGATATATAGAATAAGATCTAAAAAATATCCAGCTATTGAAGTTTTATATCAGAATGACTACCTATCATAGGATGATATGCAGTGCTAAAACTAACCTCCATATCAAAATATTTCTAAATAAATCATCGATAAATTAAGGTAATCCTCAAATACCAATAGTAAATAATGGAATTTAGTACTCCATGTAACATTACCAATTTTTTATGATTTTCATGGAAGGATTAACCAAATAGAAATCATATCTAACATCAATGACGTTTTATGAATTTTTATGATAATTGGCTATAAACCCTTAATCATTATTCCCATTTTACATTTTTGGTAGTCTGATGATAAAATCGATTGGGATGTTTCCAATTTATATTTATGTATGGTAGTAGATGTAAAATCTCTTTAGGATTTGTATCTCAAACTTCACATGATGAAAAAAAAACGAATAAAGATTTAAACACTATGATATAACTCTTATTTTCATCCCATATTAAATACTCATTAAAATTTTCATACATCTTTGTAAATCCTTGATGACCATAGAACAATGAACTATAAGCCTTCTCAAATAACTTAGTATTCAAATTTCTTATTGGTTGAACACATACATGGTTCTTAAACCTTATTATTCCATCACAATCAATGATAATATTTGGAATATTTCTTATATTATTCTATATCTATATACCATCGTTATATTTGTATATAATCATTACAAAGAATGATCGTGAAACACTCATTTTAGAAATTTAATATTTCTCCAATTATTTTATGATTTCCAAATCCATCATTTCAAAATCAAGAAATATAATTCCTTTCCTATTCCTCATCATGGATTATCTATAATGACTTTTTCATTTCAAATAGTTTTCCACCTTGTTCCACTTCCCATTGTGGGAGTGTATTCAGAAATGATAATCATTAATAAGATCTAACCATCTCATTTTGGTGATTTTTTTATCCTTCTTTGTGAATATATACTTTAACCAAATTTGATCTGTATAAATTTCATAGTTATCCCCATAAAGGAAATTCTTCAATATATTTAATGAGAAATATTTAAAATCTTACTACGAATCATGATTTTGGTAAATTTTCTCATGAATATTCATTTTAATGAGGAATAATAGGTAAACGTTAATTCACCATAATAACTCATCAAGTTCCATTCTTGGATTCCTCAATAAATAATACACACCCTTCTCTAAAATACATAAATTTTTCCAAATGATCATTGACATTTCATTTAATCATCACTGTGAAATTTTCCAAGCATTCATCATAATAGTTGAACATGGCCCCCTTCTGAGTTAATAGGGTGAGTTTATTAGATAGTTAGGAATAATCTCAACAAAACATCGATAATATCTATCTCGACCATTAAATATTATGATAAAAGTATTTATGGATGGTCTATGAAAACATTTAATAGCCTTTATCTATTATGGACTCACTGATATTACATTTCATGATATTATAAAACAAGAAAATGAAAATTTTGTTGAGAAAATACTGTTTTTGTAATATTTTCAAAACAAATTCTCCTTCATCAAGGTTTTCAATACAATTATAAAGCAATCTTCATGATATTATTCTATATTAAATATATTATATTATAATTTATAAATACCACCGAAAACTTATCAAATATACTTCTAAAGACTCTATTCATTAAATCCATGAATGTAATGGGTGAGTTACTAAGACAAAATGGAATTATTATATAATAATAGTGTTTATAACTTTTATATAATAGTGTATTCTATATATAATCCTTCATAACCCTCAATATATGATATAAGTAATGAAGTTAAACCATAGAAATGTATTGGGATCTTAACATTTGGTTAAATAATTGATAATTATGCGGTTCAAGATATGTGTTCTTGATTGCGATCTTGTTTCCCTGTCATTAATCCATGAAAAGTATCATTGATCCAAAAAACAACAAAGAGAATGGGTGGACCAAAATGTGATGCACATGGATGAATTAATCCATTACCATGAATTTTCTATAGTTTTATTTTCTATTCCTACAACTTAATTGGGAAATTCATTTTGGAGGATTTGAAATATAGTTGGCATTGGGTGTGTGTTCTCCTTATAAAGCAACAATACAGTTCACTGTGTCACTAGGAACATCTCATAGAATCACTTCAATAAACTCTCACACAATATGTATATCATCAATTCGAGTCTCCAAAATATAATTTGGATAAAATAACCATTTTAATAGAAATGACAACCGAAAAAATAGATGTTATTTATATCAAAATTTCATATTTATTATCACAATTATAGATGATCTTAAGTATTTTTGGAATATAAATTTTGGAATTCATTTATTTATAATTAATGTGGGATTTATTTAGATAAAGGCAATACATGTATTAGAAAACATCAAATTACACTGGAAGATGAATGATAATATCCTCAATAAGAACATTCCCACAAACTTCAATCACACTGAAATCATAAACACAATATATAGTCATCATACCATTAGGATTTTTTAGTGCTAATTAACCGTGTTGGTGGAATCTTGGTGACATTATAAAATTCTAAAAATATTGTAAAATGGGTGGATCTAGATTTAAATAATACATTAGCATTATTAGATATGGTGGTATGTTTACCTTTCAAAAATTTATATCAAAAATCACATCATAAATAGTGATCACATTAGATTTCCCAGTGGCCCCTATATAATGGATTCCTGAGATAAATCATCAACATTAACCATTATTAATGGTTTCTAGTTTTCATAGTTTCAATTCTCCATGCATTTAAAATACTATTGTGTTGATGGTGAATTTTATGACGGTATATCTCGATTCACGTCATTAATTTAATTCATCCCACTATATTGGCATTTAACAAATATATAACAACACATTCCACACATAAATATTTTACCAGCTCCCTGGTTATTGTTTCCTATATATTTTCTTCCACAAAATGATGATTATGGAAATATCTTTCTCTTATCCCCATGGTTCTTAGTGTTTACCTTAAAATTTATTAATCATATATTATAACAACCATATGATTGATGGGTAACTACAATCTCATTTTCCACCATGAAATCCCACATAGTGATTTATTAACTACTAATTAATTCTCTTATGCATGACACTAATTTGAGTCATGATTTTAATCAACTAATTAATCAGTCATCCTTATATTTAGTTTGGATGATAATTATAGAGATGTGTCTTTCATGTCTTGTAAAATTTTTCCTTGTAGGTTCTAATGGATTAATCACCCCTCCATATTATTACAATGAATTCATTCACTATATTCATATAAATAATAAAAGGTAATTAATTATTGGAATAAAATATCATAAACTCAACACAGTACATTGAGTTAATTTCATCTGATTTGATATTAATCATAATGATATTCCATAATTTATCCACTTGTACTTCCGAATGATGGAAAACTTTTTGGAGATTCCTTTTTCTAAACACTAGAGCATGGAAAATATCATCATAGATGTACATATGAATTTCATGAAAACTAAACAATTTGTACAACCACTAGATGATGGTATATGTTGACTCATGAAGGACTCCACATAATGATGTTCCCTCATTTTATCTTTGTGAAGATCAAATCAATTCTTCTCTTAATAAATATTTTTGTGAATATAAACTTGTATATTCATTAGATGTCCCATTACATACATTTTAATATGAGTTCAATAATTTAATTGTCTATTTCATTTAGCCTTTACATATTTCCTTCGTATTTTAGCCATTTATATAAACTTAATTGTATAGTTTGAGAAACAATAATAATAGATGTAAAAAATATAGTCACGATAAATAATTTCTAGCATGTCTAAGGCAGGACACATTTATTAATCCCATGACCTATAAAGCTTAACTTATGTTATCCATGGTCATCATCTATTGAAATACATCGTGAAGGTTGATAAAGAAAATATAAATTAACAATTGAATATATCCCATGAGTGTTAATCAAGGTGTACATTAAGGCATAATATCAACTTCGTGGTAACACTTGAGTCATGCCGGATGTTCCTTTTTTAGAGTTACTACCCCTAGGTATATTTTTGCACTATCACATCCAATTCTAGTATATAAGTAGTGATTTATTTCATGGAAAACAAAAAAAAATATTCCTTATTGAATGTTTATGAAGTTACCCTATACATAAGAATATCTTAAGGTTTCTCACTAACATTTCATCATCATAGTATCGATATGATATCTATAAATATCCTATGATACCAAATATAATGAAATATTAATTTTATACATATATATTTCATATTTTTTCATTAACATTCACTATATTCAGATTAACAAATGATTGAGGATCAAAATGTTATGGTGGCTTTGGAATGTTGGAAACATAATAAAATTATTTAAAAATGAACCAAATCAACACCCTCGGAGTTAGTCATTAAAAACCCCATGACAAACATATCACATTTAAATAATATCGTTATATATCATGGGAAAAGAACATAAGAAATTGAATTTTCATTTTCTTAGTATGGTTAAACAAGAAAAATACATAAACACAATGTGTGAATAAGGGTATGATAAAATGATACAAACATATGAAAACAATACTCTACATATCAAGGATTAAAATAACGAGTCATGAATCCTAAGGAAATGAAATAATATAAACCGTGAGATTATAACGTTGATTTAATATGTGGAATTATTTCAAGCACATTATCATATAAAATCATATTAGTAGTACTCGACGCTTATTTTCCAAACAATAATATTGGAATGGGTTCTCTCCAATAACCATCATATTATTATAGGTTCACTCACAACACTATCACAGTGAAATAATTCCTTTACTAAACTCAATTTACACTATATTCTAGTGTTTTTTATCAAAATATATTTAAATGTTTACCAAATTCATTGGTGCGAGATATAGATACCACACATCACATTATGAACACATAAATATTTGTTCCACAATTTCATAAAACACTAATAATATAAGAACTCATTAAATGAGTAGGGTTTCATAAAAAACAACCTATAATAAGATGTGGAAATGAAATAGGTTTCGTAAAAATCTCATTATTTCATTATAGGATAACCCTTGGAAAAAATATTTATATATCATAAGAATTTTATAATAATATAACCCATGGAAGAGAAATGGTTTTCATTAAAATATTATCATCATAAAATAAAACATTTTTAATTTTTTTAATAATAGTCACTTTGAAATATATCACCAGTAAATCATGCTTGAATTCAATCGATTTCCTCTAAATGGTAAATTATTTTGCAAGATAGCTTGGAACATTTGTTTTTGGAAAATGACCATTAATTTAAAATACATTTTAAAAAACCATAAATATTTTTGGTAAATGTATCAATATTACCCCCTTACATTCCATTTCATTTAAATTTTATGAGACACACCTTTATCTCTCATTAACCATTTTTTATGAGTTATTATTTCACGTCATTATCCTACCAAAGTTGCACTCTTATTTTCCAAGCCAATTTCATGGTTTAGTGAATACCATGCCAATTTATCTATCAAGGGTATTCACCTTTATGAACATTTAAATATTTATTATAGATATTTATGTATTTATTCCACATCCCTTTATAGTGGAATAAATGCTGATGATTTATTCCATGTTGTATGATCCATGTGGTACACTTATGCATTGAATGAAATGTTTAAGAAAGGGTGAACTCTGATAGCACTCCCATGCATTGGGTAAAGTAACGTATCATGATACATCATGTTCAATGGGTTTTGACTCATAATAATTCTTTTTCAATGACGGATTACTCAGGCTTCATGTTCAATGAGTGTTTACTCATGATCGATGAGCAATGGACCTTGGCTCATGTTAATTCCATTTAAAGTGTTGTAGCCATATTTCTATGTCATGATTATCATGATTTATCATTCCATTAGGTTCATTTTTCTCTTGTTCTCCGTTGCTATGCCTATTTTCTAACATGTATTTTATCCCTCATGTTATTAAATGTTTATTCCTTTACTGGGCTTTATAGATCACCTTTTTCTTATGCATGCCCTTAGGTTATCCCATTGAATGCTAAGTACGATGGAATGTAGTGGTCATCTTATAGAGGTTTTCAATAAATATGATTTATTTAATGTTTTAATTTGTTATTTAATGATCCTAAGACCCAAATAAACTAGGACCATCGATCTTCTATGTACTATCAAGTGAATTTTATGTAATAAATCATGTTTAAGTATGAAATAAAGAGCAGGGTAGTCATATTTTATATACCCAAACCCTTAAAAATAACCATTTTCACACAACAAAATTTTAGGAAAAAATATTAATTAAAGGGATGATTATTTAAACCATAAAATAATAGATCAATAAGGAACCAACTACCGTTCTGTTCAAAATCATCACTAACTAGGGGCAAACCAAAAGAAAAAGAAAGAGGTGTCCTTAATGATTCATGAACAAAACATAAATATCTATAACCAAAAAAAAATAACTTTTAGATTCAAACCATAATAGGTAAAAACCCAAATTATATAAGAAACCCCAAGAGGATGGAAAGAAGAGGTCATGGATAGATGACAGAAAAGACATACCTAATATTTTCTATAAGGATCTAAGCTACCCCACCCCAATTCAAGTTAAGAGTATTAGAGGAACGTGTGGATGAGTGTAATTTTTTTAGGAATATAAATAGTTAAAATGAGTGGTGAGTAGGATTAAAATGGGTAAGTGAGAATGAAATATCATATTTTTACAAAAATTTCCATGATGCATTCTGTGGTAGTACAATCTACCATATCACCTGGAAATTGTGTGCCACCTCTATCTGAAGGGGAGGGGAGTCCACACTAGCTGATGGGACTGAATCATGATCAGATTTTATTCCATGTGACCTTGATAGAAACACATTATAGGTCAGAAGTTTTACATAGGCTTGGTGGAAGGTTACCATTAACCAAGAAAGAAATGTGAACCTAACATTGTTATTACTAGAAAACCACATTTTTCTTTGTGAACACCATGGAGAACTACATAATAAGGTCAATAATAAAAGTAGAAGAAAAATTCCTAAAAAACATACAGTTTGTGTTTCAATTAACCCCAACACAAAAATATTCCATCCCATGAAAGTCATCCAATAGTTTGATTAGAGAAAAAAAAAGTATGATGATCCACAAACCAATATCTTCCTTGACACGTCTATTGATCATCATGATCATACCAAAACAACACCTAATATAATGGAATAGATTTACAATAACACACCTTCACTTGGGAATCCAAAATCTAAACCCATAGCCTAATAATAAACAGATCAAATTCCTCATCAAACCATTCTCTTCTCATTATATGAGATGGATCTAGATTATGAATTTTAAAATAAAAACATGTAATATTTCATGAATCAACATCAACTGAAAATGTAACTTGATATGGTATTCCATAATACTAATCAAATTTATTATCTCAAAAGTCATGAATAACATTAGAGTGAGTTTTTTCCTTATTAACATGATATAAATTACCCATATGAGGTGCTAAATTCAAAAAAATAGGTTCACCAACAAATAAATATAATGGTTGAAAAAAATTATCACTAGAAGACTTATAATCACTCTATGGTAGAAACATAAACTATATAATCTTCAGTATCATATCATTCATGTCCTTTGAAATGAAATGTCCCATCAAATATGTATCACAAAATTTTGTTTATAAAATATGAGACCTTCATGTTCAAACATAAAATGTTTCAAATGTAACTATCATGGTCAAATAATGGTAAATGTTATTAGTATTAAATTACGCCAATCTCTGAATTTGATTAACCCATAATGTCAAAACATTGTTTTGAGGATGGTATATCAGTATATATTTTATATATGACCCTATATCACTATGATTTCATTCCCATTTATGAGTGGTACAATGAGTATGCATATCATAAATAATAATAGATGACACCAAATGTAAACCCATAATTTCCTGAACATAAAAAATTCTTCATTACCCCACCTTATATTAGTATTTGATAGCGATGAAATGGGTATACTATGATACAGAATCAATTACTATCCAAATAAAATTACATCCTTGGGGTGTATGGGGAACCCAATGATTAAATGAATGATTACCTAATCCCACTTCAATGTAAGAATGAGAAATATCTATATATATATGGGTGTATTCTTCCAATCCACAACCTGGTGAAATGTATAGATCCTGTATACATAGTCATATAAATTTACTGTTATACAAATCCATGTTTCCTTTGGAATTGGGGATGACCTCATTTTATTAAGGATCAAACATTCCAATCGGTTTATAATGGGTTTGTTCGTAGAACTGGAAACATCCAATGATTCTATATCCATTTGGACCTAATTTCCAAAGGTAGGTGCTCATTAGTTGGGGACCAATGAGGCATTAGAATTTTCATTGGTCGAGAGGATGGGTGGTCAGACTCATCACATCTTTTTAGGGGGAATTATTGTCTACTCCAGGACTCTCATTATAGATTTAAGTTATGTTCGTGAATCCTTATTACATTATCACTTATGAAAATGAGCTTTCCTTTAGATTTGACAATCAATGATTAGTATGTGGTAGATTTAGAGAATATTTTATATATATTCAAGGTTCTTAATTGATAGAGAATCATCTATATTAGTTATAGATTCTAGGTCAATGGTATCCTTAGACACATTATATATAAATATCTTGGTCATTATGATAACCATACTGGTTTTAAAGCCACTCAACGGGGAACATGAATTTTATTGTCATTCATAAGAACATAGATTATTTCAGAGTTGGGATCGTACCCGCAGATGGGATACCTACGTATCCTTTGATTTAGAAAAGGAATCATAACCCACATAGTTAGAGTAAAACTGTATGAGGTTTATGCTTGATTGATGGCTCAATGAATGATTTCAAAATTACTTTTACACTCTAAGCTCACATGATTCATTCTCAGTGTGAGAAACAAGAGGTATTGGTAAAAACAGAAAATTGTTCCATGATAGATGAAATTATAAGAAATGATGTGTGGCTTATATAAGTATGACTTACCATCTAGATGAATATTAGGATTTACTTCAGGGACGAAACCTGGGAACCAGGTCTATAAACTTATATGTTCTTTTTTGAGATTTGTATATTTAACTTTGTACTTAATCCTGATAAGGATGCATAAATTATAGAGGACTTAAGATTAGGTTTTACCCATGATAAAGAAGCCCAAATCAAAAGTAAATTAAGACTGGTTAAGAAAATTTATGACTGGGGATTATTCCTGAGAAGGAGGCCCAGGGTAAGGGAAATTATGACTGGGGAATACTCCTAAAACGGAAGCCAAGGTTAACGGAATTTGGATTTTTGGAACTTGGGGCTTACTCCTGAGAAGGATGCCCATAATTGAGGAATTATGGTTGGGGCTTACTCTTGAGGAGGATGCCCAAAATTATGGGATCTTGAAGACTGGGAATTACCCCCGAAAAGGAGGCCCAGGTTAGGGGACATGGGGCTTACTCTTAAGGAGGATCCCCGTATTTGGGATTTTGATATTGGGAATTACTCCTAAGAAGGAGGCCCAAGTTAAGGAATATTATTTTTGGGGATTACTTATGAAAAGAAGCCTTAGGTTAAAGATACTATCATCTTTAAAGGATGAGGTTGAATGAATGAAATATCTATCCTTAGTGACATAAAGATATGTAAATCACTAGGTTTTGATAAATGTTCCATAGAATTCCTTTGAGATAAGGAATCCAATCAAGGAAACAAGCCATTAAATGGATTTGAAGAGTGTCTTGAAGTTTATATTTTGAATAGGAGAGGTGGATTTGAAGAAAGAAAGTGAATAGGTAGGAGGGGAACCCATAAAGAGAGAGGCGCGCAAGTCATGCGTGTGTGCGCTGGTCCTGGTCGCACAAGTATACTTGCGCGACACATGGGTACATGCGTGATGGTAAAAACTTAGGGTAAAACATGATAGAGACTTGGATAAATCCCTTATTATTATCCCTAAAGGCTTCCAAAAGAGTGGCGTGCAAGTCCAATTGAAGGGATAAGGTAGCATGCAAGAGTAGCCATTTCCCTTAAGGGATGGACAGTTAGGCGTGGAAGTGTTGATGAGTTCAAACACTTAGGCCTTGTTTCCCATGTTTAGATCTTCCAATATAGGTAATAAATTGCCTTATAAGTGTTTGAAAGGCTTCCTGAAGAGACTAGGGAGTCGGGATCTTAAATTGGACTTTTGGAATTTTCCCATCCTCAAATGGGAGGCCCATCGGGGGTATTTATAGGCTACTAAAGACCATGGGAGAAAAACAAAGAGGGCGCGCAAGTCACTTGTACGACCACTATGCGGCGCACAAGTATACTTGCACGACCAAAGTGGGAAGAAGTCCTTCTTCATGACTTTGTCAATTTTTGTTTTTTCTTTAAATAATGAATCACTTTGGACTGAGGTATTTCCCTTTTTCAGTCGTTAGACTCTGTGACGGAAAGGAGCGTCAAAAAAAGTCCCCCCTCAGAGTTGGATCCAAAATAAATGAGGATGTGACTCTGAGGTAAAGAAGAAAACCAAGGAACAAGCAGCGTGGAAGTGTTAAGCGCGCAGATGGCATCGCGCTGGTGTTGAGCGTGCATATGGCATCATGCAGGCTTCGGTGTGCTGGCTTCGATGCGCAGGGTTCAATCCTTGCCTATAAATATGGCTTCATTATCATGCAAAGCACTAGACATTAAATATTTTTGAGATCTCACCGCACAAGTTGCTTCAGTCATGTAAGTTACTTGTTTTCTGCTATTTCTTTATGTCACGCTTCTATAGAGATATTTTGACATGCACACTGATACATACGCGCCAAAAACATGCGCGACACAACTATATTTGCTCGCCAAAATTCGACTTGCGTGAATTAATGCCTTAGCCATTTTTTTCACTTTTATTCACAATTTTATAAAAAATCAACTTACTTAAGAGATAAATTTTTCGATCTTTGTGCAGATTAAATGGCTCCTAGGAGAATCTGAATGGCTGATGAACTGGCTAGGAAGTGAATTGATGATATGATGAGATTAATTGTTCATGATTATTATACTATCTGTGAAAACACTCTTCCAGATTTAGTCAAGTACCTGAAGAAGTATCAACTTGGCTTTGCATAGAGTATTTATCTACCTTTTTATGGCTATTGTCATCTGCGAGAAGTCACCATTCCAGAGGAAAAGAACTATCTCCCAAATTCTAGGTTTTAGAATTACACCGATTTTTCTTCAGCAAATATCTCAGGTGGATGAGCATTTCTTAATACTGGAATAGTTGAGAAGGACTACATAATGCATCATAGCCCTTGTACCTCAGATTTGAAGCCTCACAAGATTGATCTGCAACCACATTGTTATCCCTCAATCATCTGAAATTCTCAGATAGATCAATCCAAAGTCTGGAAGAAGAGTTGGGACTTTCTTCCTGAAGGAGGTGTGAAGCCAACATGGATGTGGGCATATTGGGTGCGACAAACCTGCACAGAGTTTTTTGGGGATTTAAAAGGAGATGAAATATATGAAGCCGTCTGGGCTGGGCAAACATTTTTTTACAGGAATGATGACTTTGTGCCAGAGATAATCAGTCGATGGAGCCCAGAAACCAATTCATTCCATATGAATCATGGATATGTAGTCATCAGTCTGTGGGATGTCCACAAGATATCAGGGGCTCCAATTCAAGGTGACATGTATGATGAATTCATCCACCCCAAGGTGGCTTGGAATGATTAAGAGAAGACCCCAGATTTTGCCCGATAATTATTGAAAATCTTTCACAAGCTCAAGAGTTCAGAGACCTCCATAAATCATTCTAGAGAAGATATTCATCTAGATGAGTGGATTAATATTTTTATTACCAAGAGGCATGAGAAAGAGCCAAAGGAGAAGGGGCCAAAGGGGAAGGGGCCCAAGGGGAAGGGGCCCACCTGTACTCTTCCTACCACCTGCCCCAAAACAGAGAAGAGGGGTGCTCCTGGAACATTCTGGCCGACTCTAGAAGTAGGAGAATTTGAGAAGGGGGGATATAAAGTGAACCAGATAATCCCAAAAAAGACTCGTCTGGTGGGATTCTTGGCCTTGTGGCTCTGTATTTATCTTTTCCCAGTCAGGGACACTAAGAGAGGCGTCAGGCCAGGGACCTTCGTTGTTGTACCCAAGTTAGCTGAGGGAATAATGGTTGGGTTGGCTACCCGAATTTTAGAATATATTCATTGGCGTTTTCTCCATGTCTTCATGGGTAAGTATCTTTTGAGAATAGTGGGACCATTCCAAGGTTTGTGGTGATAGATCACCACTCACTTCGAGACGTATAATGTACAGAACATAGTATAGGTTCCTGGAGGTTCTTTTAGGCCATCAGTGCAGGAATTTTTTGGAATTTCTCTATTTGATCTCAATTCCTATGACATGAAGGTGAGGCTAAGAATGTACAAGGAATTCAATTTATTTCCTTACGGAAATCCACCAACCATGCAGTTTTTTGATGATGGAACATCCAGTATAGAATTGAGGGCATACATACTGGCCTGCAGAGATGGTGTACTGGCCACCAGGATTGACGAAGAGATTATATGCGAGGCCTATGCTCCATACAGATTTCTACATCAATTCAAGTGTTGGAAGCAGACTGTTGTATCTCCCTCTATGCATGTTAGGTCCAATGGTTTCCCGACAACTATGGTTGCTGACATCTAGGGAGAGGACCAGGGCAGTGTTTGATCACCAGTTGATAAAGTGGAGAGTAATTTGACTACATGGCATGCCGAGAAATGGATAGCATCATACCCTAGAGGGGTGTCGAATCACCTGGTTTATCAGGTGGGAAAAAGGAAAAGAACCATAGGGAAAGAAACCATTCATCTAGAAGGTGATTCTTCTACACCACCTGGAGCTGATTCATTGGGTTCTTCACTGAGGGCCGACTCATCGGATTCCCAATATGGGGATGATGAGGCCCAACATGTGGAATATCTGCCTCGTGAAAGATATAATACCCCTATCAGAATCAAGAGAAAAACTCCATAGACTTCTAATGAGTTATTTCATTGGGGAAATTTAATCACCATTACTTTATAGAGAAACAAGTCTTATTTTCATATTCTCTATCTGCAGTTTCAAGAGTTTGGAAGAAGATGATGTCTAAAATTGTAGGACCCTCCTCACAGCCTTCTGGTACACATGCTGAATATTTATGACCAGAGGCTATCAAGACATGGTGAAGTTTATATTGTGGTCATGAAACTGCCTAGGTAGATTTGTGCGAGGGGCTACACCTCACTATAATAGGGAATCTTCTCGCTTCTACAGATATCCATTACAAGGATAACCCTGATGAAGTGAGGGCGTACATTAGAGAGCTGGAAATGCTCATATATTCCACCGATGATTCCATTCCTGTCACCAAGATGTTGAAGGAAAAGATACATTGTGGCGCCACAAAGGGTGGTTTCGAAGATGAGGAGTGGAACAATTGGGTGGCTCATGAATATGTAAGTTTCATTCCTTATTTTCTTTGTAACTTGATTCATTTTAAAGCATTGTTACTCAAGGAAGTTATTCTCTTCATCCTACAGCTTTCAAAGAAATGAATTGCTGAGGTTCCTTCAGCACAGTATAGCCCTCGTAGTACTGCCATTGGGGCTAATGAATGTCATCATGATTCAGGAGAGATATCTCTAGGACAACAAGCCATGGATGAGGAGTTGGACATGGATTTCTATTATCCAAATCATGTACATGTAAAAGATACTGTGGACACTCCCAAAAAACCAAAGAGACAAAGGCATTAATGGAAGAATTCCACAACTAAACGCTTCATCAGTAGTGGTAAGTCCTTCGGATAATCATGAGTCTTACCCCATGAAAAGGTTGCTCATAATTTTTTGGGATTTTAGGCGATTTTTTAATTTTCCCTCCGAGGGAGAGGACTGACCCTCCTTTGAGGATCACGGAGGGTGCTGGTGAACAATCACAAGCTCATGCTGGCTTGGCTTCTCCTAAAGAGGAACCAACATCTATTCCCAGTATCACTCCTACTGCTACTACAAGAAGAGTATAACCTTCTTTTGGTAAGTTAACAATGCTTCATAAAATGTTGAATGAAACATCAACTGACTTCCATTCCGTGGTACTTTAGGTTCAACCCCTGCACTAGAGCTTTTGGAGGCCACTACAACTAATGTCACCATTTTATTTGAAGAAGCTGTCCAGGGTAAAGGCCGCATGATGATGGATGCCAAGAAGACATATCTAATAATCCCACTGGTGATATTAACCAGGATTCTGAGATAACATTGGATGAAATGATGGAACTTGGAACATCTTTTGAATATTTTTTAGATCATGTTAAATTACAATGTAATTTAGGAGATTATGGATGTGAGTGTTATCCTTTATCCTATTAAAAATATATTCTTATTAAATCTCAGATCATGATCTATTGAAATGTGAAGTTCTATCAGAGTAAGCTGCTTAACCACCAATGCCTGAAGGGGGTACAAAAAACCATACTATTGAAGAGACATTATCTCAAGTGGAGATTAACCTGGAAGAGCTTCCTGAAACTCGTCTTGAATATCCTGTCGAAGTTAGGAATGATGGGGAGGAGCCTTCTCAAGTTACCGATCTACCGTTGGGTTAGAGATAAAAAAATTTGTGACTGTACATAATTTACAAGAAAACCAATCAAATTTTTTTTATCCATTGAAACTAACCATGCTTTAAAATGAGTATGCAGGGCCATCAATTTTAGTGGCTAGATCTGGAGGTAAAGCGTAAGCTTCCGCCCCAATGGGAATAGAAATTGAAGAAACATGAGTTAGGGGGGAAGAAGCAGAACATGGCACTTCCCTAAGTGCATTAATCTCGGATTATATTCCCCCCTATGACAGTGATGATGAGTTAGACCTGAAGATACAAAAGGTGCTCCAATTTTCATGACACAAGGCATGGTAGAACATATGGAAGATCATATCTGATGTGCCTTTAGAAGAGCTATCATCATATATTCCCCGACTGTCATCTATGTTCGTCATGTTAGGACTTCGCAGTTTTGGATATCAAAAGATCCATGCTGCTGTAAAACAAGTAATCTTAAGAAGGGACCAGGATCATAAGTACCATCAAGATTTGACCAGAGTAAGGCTATCAGCCAATATGGGCGAATTTGTGGCTTTGTTATCCCGAGTTGATGATAATCATGCTGCCATGTTGAAGGAGTTGAAGCATAATATCAATGAGAAATTTTTTCAGCATATTCACCATCTGCAACAGTTAGATACTGTTACTGGGGGACTTGACCAACATAATAATTCATTGGAAGGATCTCAAACTAATGGTATGAAAGCCATCGTAGATGCCAAGAAATCACTCCATCAAGATGAAAAGAGTGAATTTGGCTGAGTGCCTGAGCATCAAGTGGGTGATGATGAAGCTCGGGATGCTATAAATCAAATTTAGATTTATGTTGATAGCCTTTTGTAATTCGTGGAAAAGAGAAGAGACCCCAGTCTGTGGATGTCATTCTAAATTTTGTGCATCAAATGAAGAACACTATAATCTTAAATCATTTGTGCATGATTGATTTTGGTACCTGCTTTAAATTTTTATCTAAGACAATGGGCCTAGTAAGCATATTTTTATTTTTGATAGGATTATTATAAATAAAAATAAAAACTTTCAATCATTTAATTGATCAATATTACCTAAAATCATACAAAATGTATGTTTAGTAAGCTGGGACATGACATTTATTCAGAGTTCCCTTGTATTTTTTGGAAAATTTAAAGTCATGCACGTCAGACATAAAAGGATAATGTTTAAGGTTGAAATAGCTTTGACCGAAAGGATTAAAATTGACACAATTCCTTAACAATTTATCTAAAAAAATATTACCATAATGAAGTTTGAGGGAAAAAATGTAAACTATGAATTCAGAAATTTTTATTCTAAGGAATGACATGAAAAAAGGGCTAAAATGTGTTAGAAAAATTATTTTCCATGAATGAAGTTACCACTATTTAAGAAACCTGTTAGGGGGTTGAATTATGTAGGGCCACTTAAGGGTATTGGCTGCATAGTCCAATAATAGAATCTTTTGGGTGACAGGTCTGTTATGTAGAATACATATGCAAGGCCGCATAAGGGCACGTGCTGCATAGTCAGGCAAAATGACTCTCAAAAATTTACTTTTCTACTACTAAAAAACCAATGGAAGTTTATAGAGATTCAAAATTTCCAAAATATAGAGTTTGCTTTATGGAGAGAGGTACTTGAATATAGAGAAGATATTACGAAACAAGACCGTCCAAGAATTGGATGAATTTCACTCCTATGAAGGTCTGACCCAAACGTAGGGAAGGGAAATATAAACCATAGACTTGAATACATTTAGATCATGAAAAAGAACATGGGAAAAATATGTTAAGGATGGATATTTTCTATGGATACTTACATATTGTCGATAATAAAAATAAGGGAAAAGAGGTTTTCCTCCCATGAATGAAGTTACCATCATTTAACAAACCCGTTAGGGGGTTGAATTATGTAGGGCGACCTAAGGGAACTGGCTACATAGTCAAATAATAGTATCTTTTGTCTAAAAAATCTGTTCTGTAGAATATTTATACAAAGTCGCCTAAGGGCACGTGATGCATAGTCAGGATAAAGAACTCTCAGAAATTGGACATAGTCAAGAAAAGGGTTATGGAGATCTGGAATTATTTAAGGTTAGGATTATGACAAATGAAAATGGGTATTGTCCAATGCATGAAATAGATAAATAGATCGATTCTAACCATAATCATGTTGTAACTGGGTCCTGAATTGAAATGTTGGACTTAACTACGTATCCCATAAGAATGGGAATCAAGCCATACGTAGTTCTTGAAATACAGTTTAACGTCATGTGGGACGAAAGTGTGGGAAGTCTTAGTTTAGGGTCATAGATCTTGGACAATAATAATGAATACACCGTGTGTGTTTTCACAGGGACTTCTCAACCAGTGGACTGAAAGTGGAATTTAGGGGTAGACCCAAAGACTTGGGGCTGGATTCGTGGGATACCCAAACATTCCCGCGTATCCCATAAGGATGGGAATCAAGCCCATGTAGTTCTAGAAATACCCTATGTGCAGATTTGGTTCTTACAAATGAAGGGTGAAAGGGGACCTTAGTGCAATGATGGTTTGACCCAAGATAAAAGGTTTGGGCAGTGCCATGTATGCACACAGTCTTTGGAATATAACATGATTGGAAATTAATGTAAATAATGATTCCCTCTCAGGTGAGGGTATCAAAGAATGTTGTAGTTTATTTTCATACAGTAAAAAAGTGTTGTATAGTTTAACGTCATATATCAAAGACAATGGTGAACCAATGTAAAAAATATTGGTTCTGGGGGAGGTTTCGTGAATCAACATCGTATGAGACGGAGGTGAACCGATGTGAAGTTATTGGTTTTGGGCTTGAACCTTGGGAGTTTGTCTACATACCCAGCCTAGAAGGCATGGATCAAAGTCCGTGTAGTTCAATTAAATAATGAATTGGTGATCAAGTTGTTTTTGAGTACAACGACCTAAAAATGGTGTTTGGACTTACACATGGATAGTGGCCCAGAGAGGGTGTTATGGTTGAAGATTACTCTAAGATCACGTGAGTCATACTCGGTGTGCGAAACAAGAGGTAGCAACAACCTTAACGATGCACAGTTTAATTTCATGTATGATATATAAAGGGACTACACAGTTTAAAGTCTTGTAGTGAGGACTATTGGTGCTGCACAGTTTAATGTCATGTAGCAGGGGAAAAATACAGTTTAACGTCATGTAAGACTTATCAAGGGAGTTTGTTCAGTTTTACTTCATGTAGGACGAATTAAAAGTGTAGTTTAATGTCATGTATGACAAATATAGGGACACAGTTTAATGTCATGTTGTACAAGAACACAGTTTTGCGTCATGTTGGACAATAAGGGTCCTGTATTGTTTAGAGTCCTGTAGCTAAGATGATGGGGACAATACAGTTTAACGTCATGTTGGATGAAAGGGGGACTGTGCATTTTAATATCTTGCAGCTAGGAATATTGGTGCTGCACAGTTTAGTGTCATGTACCTAGAACAAAATGTAGTTTAACGTCATGTAGGATGTATTAAGGGACTTTTTCACAGTTTAATGTCATGCTGGACGAATGACCAGTAGTTTAAGGTCATATGCATGGAACATAGATTATGTAGTTTAACGTCTTTCTAGATGTAAGGGACTTCTGTAGAGTTTAGCATCATTTATCTAGGATATCAATGTTTAATTTCATGTTGGACGTAAGTGAAAATATTTTAAGGTCATATGCATAGACCGTGTATGGTGCAGTTTAACGTCATGCTAGACGTAAGTGACTATGCAGTTTAAAGTCTTGCATCAAGGACAACACAGTTTAACGTCATGTTGGACAACAGAAATGAAAATAGTTTAAGGTCATATGCATGGACAGTTGTTTTATTTTGTGTTTATACAAAATACATCTTCAGAAATTTGGAATTTGTTGGAGTAGTGATTAGTTCTCCATCCATTGAGATTAAATAATAAGCCCAATTGGAGTAGACCTTATTTATTGAATAAGTTCCTTCCCATTTTGGCTCAATCTTGGGCAGAGGGATCCGTTAAATGAATCATGTTAATAGAACCAAAGATTATCTCTTCATCTAATGAAGACCCTACAAGATTATCTAATTTAGGCTATGCCGTTTGGTGGGGCGGTGCCTCTGGATTTGTAGTATATGGCATAAAATCTGCTAGATTCAAAGACAATTTGGGCTTTGACACGATCTAATCTTCTTCTGATTGCACTTATTTCATTGAATTAAGACGTTTCATTGAGGATTTTCCGTCTGATGAAGAGGGTTTTGTTGTGGCATTCATAGCATAATACACAATTGGTTTATTCAATTGCGTTCGCAAAATG
The DNA here is from genome assembly GCA_963277665.1 of Viscum album. Lineage (NCBI taxonomy): Eukaryota > Viridiplantae > Streptophyta > Magnoliopsida > Santalales > Viscaceae > Viscum > Viscum album. Next base: position 44,891,060 of record OY728143.1, on the reverse strand, counting down.
ACATGAGTTTGGTTGATCATTTTTTCGACCATCCAATCATCATAATTCTACACATTTATTTTTTGAATTCCTGCCACTCACCTTCTTCCTCTGGATTTGTACCAGTAACAGATGCTACCTAAGCTAAAGAACCTTTCAATTTGACTTGTCCTGAGTCGACCATTTTTTGCAGGAGGTCCTTGAAGACAAAACACTTCTAAATTGGATGCCCCAACATCTAATGAAATGGGAAATAGTTGGGATGGTCCTCGTCTCCTTCCTCGTTCGGACTCAGGGGCCTTTGAAATTGAACCAAATTATTATCTACAGCCAAAATGAAGTAACCAGGAAGTTGTTCATTTCAGAAAGAATAAAATTTACTCATCAGATCCTCAAATTGTTTCCGTTTTTTATCTATTTGATCATATTGAAGAAACAACCACTATTGTTGATGCTCAAGAGGTGAAGACCTTCAATAAGATAAATGTTTTGAAGTAGAAGAAGGTACATTTTCTTGTTTAAGCGTAACTATAGCAGTCTCTTCTTTACCCATTCTCCTTGCTGGGGATGATGTAATTACATGAGTTTTATCCTTAGTCTTCATAAAATAATCTTCAATCTGTTGAGCGATTGATGTAAGGTCTCGAAACCCTCCTGTTTATTTCACATGGATCAACGGTGTGCACAAATCATCACACAAATTTTCAACAAAGATTGTAAACAATTATTCTGGAGGGAGTCCTAAGCTCAGGGAATATGTTAATCCCTTTCAGCAAGCAATGAAATCTGAAACACTTTCATTATCCCTTTGCTTATAGTTTGTAAGATCAAAAACTGTTTTCTTTGGCAACGTTAAGCTGATTTGAAGAAGGAATTATTGAAGGAGATCCTCCCACCCAGTAATTGACCAGGATTTCAAGCTTGTATACCATACAAAAGCAGGTCCTTGTAATGACTGTACAAAACACCTGAGCTTAACTGCTTCTTATTACTGAGGGGTTCCCATCATAGGATCGCAACGAGAAACAAAATATGTTAAGTGTTTCTCTGGGTCTCCTGAACTATTAATGATTGGGAATGTGGTACTTGAAAAATTTGATGGGGAGGAATTTCATAAACCCATTCAGGGTAAGATCACTTTTCTAGTTGAACCAGTGCACGGTTTCCATCCATAGCTTCCAACTGAGCTATCAATGACTCATTGGTGGTCATTTATTTTTTAGAAACATCCGGTTGAGCTTGGACCTATGAAGGTGCAATAACTGGAGCATGGACAGATGTTGTGGTTGGTACTTCAACTGATGGTAGCACAGTCGATTGTTGTTACACATGACACGTAGGATTAGACCTGTGAGGGTGTACTGGAAGAGGAAGATATTCTTGATCCATTTTAGTAATTTCAATAGATTCCCTTATCTGACTAACTCCAGCACGCTTAGGAGGAAGACTACTTTAAAGTAGTTCTGCATTCAACCTCCTTAATTCCTTCATCTCTTCTTCTTGTTGTATGAATCTTTTCTTTAATGAGAGCAATTGGCCATCTCCAAATGAAGGTTATGTAACCTTATTCTTCCCTTTCCCTTTGTTGGATGCCTTTAGAAGAGGGAGAAGTTGGTTATTTGAAAGAATACCCAAATTCTGGGTAAGCCTTTGGTTTCGTGTATGCACACCCTCTTCATTTGTGTCTATGTGTACAACCTATTGAGAAGGAACCTCTTCATCTAATCCCTCTGAGTGAACCTCATCCGGTGGATCAGTAACAATGACAATGATGAAATTAGTTGATTCATAATGCATTTCATCCCTTCTATTAGCATTTCTGTGATATTGTCTTCTTCCACGTCCCTGATGAGACATTGCCTTTTGTTGATTTTATCCTTCAGAAACTTCTTGATGAACCGTAATTTGGATTGAATCTCCTGATAATTCAGCTCTTCGTTCCACTTGTGGATTCTTTCCTAATCGAGAGAAGACTGAATTTCTTTGAGGGAGAGATTGAGGATTTAAAAAATTCCCCAGTCTTGTGGAATGGGGAAGTTCCAGCTGTTTCTGCTCCACTCCTCAAATCCTATTTGTTGGTTCTAAGGGTTGGTTTAAAAGAATCTCCAGTTTGGAAAGCTGGTGTGGTTCTGGAGCTACTACATCTATGAATTTCTTGATAGCTCTTCTAATCTTGTAGACTTTAGTCCAGAAATTGGCTGGATGCATCAACCTACATCCACTCTTATCACCCGGCTCAAAAGACCATTGGATGATTTCTGACACTTATGTCACTTGATGATGTAGATACTCCAAACAAGATGCATGTTCAATATTATCCTTTGATTGATATAGGAGTAATTTAACAACTTGTTCACTCTATTCCTGATTTTGAGAGGAACTAGTTGATTCTTGTTCTTGGGCGAGCCTTTGATTACAAACAATGCCAATTGGCTGTGGCCGGTCATGGGAAATAACAATGCATGAAACCATTTTCAGCTGGCTTTGCTGAATGGAGAGTACAATGAAATGTAGTGCTCCATGGACACCCCATCCCTTAATATGAATACCAGATGGGGCATTGGAAATTAATTAGAACAATCTTCTTAGTGAACCAAGGCATGAATGCTGAAGGGCTCTCTGGTGCTTTTCAGCCTTCAGATATCGAGAAACTGAGAGAGATGCCAAGTCAATTTGGCATTGTAGAACTTCTATTATATTGACATGATTTTCATATTAATCATACGATAATATTTTGTTTATCAACTGAGAAAGAGTTTTCCACATGTTGAGATGAATATCTTGAATACAATCTTCTATCAACATCTCTGGAATGTCGTACTAAGAGTCAGCCAAAGGCCAAAACATAACTAGAACATCACCTTTTGCCAATTGTTTTCTCATATTCAATATTTTCTCCTTATCATTTGATGAAGATTCTACTACATGTTTATACCAGAGCTGTTGATTCTTTGTTGCTTCACTAGATTCAACAAGATCTGTAGAGAATTCACTTATCAAATTAGAAGATGCATGACTCAGGGGTGGTTCAGAGAATGACCTAAACCTCAGGATATCTTCGGGTTGAGAAATTATTTCACCTTCTATTGGTAAAGCAGCAGACATGACTGCCTTCGCATTTGAAAGTTCCTCAAGATAACATGGATTTCTCATCACTACATTTTCCATTGGAGCATTTTCTAGACAATGTGAACTACTATGGAGGAAAGGAATTTCACATCTAAATTCATCATCATGGGGAGGACCACTATGGTGGGTTACAGCAAAAGATGAAACATTTTGATCCATGATCCTATAGCCACGCAGAGGGTTATCATGACTCTCATCTAAAGATGATACTTCAAGATCGAATGAATTTTCATGAAGCAAGCCTTCATGAGGAAGTGTCTGATTCAGACATTCGGAATTAATGTTCCCACTATTGGGAACTGAGAGATTAGAATCTTGAGTTGCAATAGATAATTGTCTGAGTGCATCAAGAACTCCAGCATCGAGCAAGGACTTTTTACAGACTGGCCCTTGATTTCTTGACTGTGATGGATGGGTCTTTTTCTGAGACACCTTCTTAATCACTTTAGGAACCACTTGTTGATGAATGTGGTCATTATGGGAAGGTGTATGTGCCTAATTAGGAGAAATGATCTAGTTAGGATGATTATCTCCACTCAAATCAGGTATATGTGCCTGACATGGCTGTTCGTATGATATGGGGGAGTACGCCCCACAACCCTCTTGGAATGGAACAAAGGTGTGTGTCTATTCCGGTGTGAACTATTGATTTTTCACTCCACTCGTAGGGATAGATTTACATTTATTTCCTTGTGATGCTACTGAAGCTGTTATAATATCCTGGCAAGCATCCAGAATATTAGCATGGATTTGCTTCTACTCATTCCCCATCGACAGAATATTCTTGGTGACTTCAGCTGCCGGAACGGGGATATATGTCCATTCCGTTCTTGGATTTGGTGTGTGTTCCTGCTCCTGTCCTCCTTTTCTTGCCAGTTAATTCTGGCAGTAATCATATGTGGGGGAAGAGAGTCGAGTCTGCCTCCTATTTGTCATTGGGTCTTTCCAATTAACATCTCCGGGTGCTACCAAATGAGACTATTGGTTGGCTTGATCAATACTAGCAGGTGTATGTGCCTGCTGATTACACTCCGCTGAACATGGTTGATGAACTTCCTTCAATACTGGAAAACGAGACTATTGGCAGAATTGATGAGTGTATACAGGTATATGTGCATGTTTACCAGTTGTCAACACATTGGGTTGGTGGGCTTCATCATATATAGTCAGACGAGCCTGATGACTAGCAGATTACTTATAAACATGTGTATGTTCCTATCTATAGTACCCTACCGTAATTTCCTGGAGAGATTGGCATGTTGCTGCAAGACGAGTCTGCTGGACAACGGTATTAAAACGGATGGGTGTGTGTGCCCGCTCGTTACTTTCCACAAAGTTAGGTTGGTGGAATTTTTCGAAAATGGCATATATAAGAACATGCTCACTATTGACCAGTCGTTGCCTATGGTGGTTTTCTTGCCTACTCGGGTTCACGGAACCTGAGAAGAACGCATGGAGATGACACCCTCATTATGTTGAGGGCGCACTGCCGCATGAGTCTGGTGGTGATTGTTTGTGGGGGCCTTCAGGAAGGACCCTAGTTTCCTTGAATTCAGGCCTTGAGTGACCTTCTCATTCACCTCCTCAGGATATGGGAGGGAATGGTTGTTGAGTTTTGAGGATAATGACCCAAAACAGTTGGATACAGGTGTTGGAACCACCTGTTTCTTGATTGCAGGTTGTCACTGTCCAGACGACCATGGATAATTATTGACTTGGAGGGCTTGTCGAGCGGCCACCAGAGTCAGAAGTGTACCTTTTTGTTGGTATTACTTAACTGACGCATTTGATACCTAACATTGAAGACGCTGAGTAGGTGATGTTGTCCTCAGAGCGGATGACGATCCAACATGAGTAGTAGCAGATGAATTCACAGCAGAGGTTCACAATAGAGGCATTCACAAGTGTGAACTTAAGAGAAGCCATTTTTGTATTGTAGAAGATCTTGGAAAAATTTCCGGTTTGATATAACAGACATAATCAAGATAAGTTCGGCCACTAAATCTTTTGGATGAGAACTTATGTTATTTATTGCTTCGTTGGCCCTCTCATTGTGTTTAAATAGGGGCCTAACAAATAAGTAAAACATCATTTTTACTTGGTTAAGGATTCACGTTAGGTTCACCATTTTTTGTTTCCTATGGAAATGGGGATGACCTCGTTTTCTTAAGATTCAAACATTCCAATCAGTTTCTAACGGGTTTGTTCGTAGAACCAGAAACATCCAATGATTCTATATCCATTTGGACCTACATTCCAAAGGTAGGTTCCCACGATTTGTCGACCAATGAGGCTTAAGAATTTTCATTGGTCGAGAGGATGGGAGGTCGAACTCATCAAACCTTTATGGGGTGAATTATTTTATACTCCGGGACTCTCTTTATAGATTTAAGTTATGTTCGTGAATCCTTATTACATTAACATGTATGAAAATGATCTTTCCTTTAGATCTCAAAATCATTGATTAGTATGTGATAGATCTAAAGAATCTTTTATATGTAATCTAGGATCTTAATTAATAGAGAATCATCTGTATTTTTTAGAGATATTTTGTCAATGGTATCCTTCGACACATTATATAGAAATCTCTTGGTCATTATGATAACCATACTTCTTTTAATTCCACTTAGTGGGGCACTTGAAGTTTATTGTCATTCAAAAGGACATAGATTATTGCAGAGTTAGGATCGTACCGGCATATGGGCTACCTACGTATCCTTTTATTTATAAAAGGAATCAGAACCCACGTATTTCGAGTAAAGAAGTATGATATTTATGCATGATTGATGGCTCAAAGAAAGATGTCATAATTACTTTTACACTCTAAGCTCATGTGAGTCATGATCGGTGTGAGAAACAAGAGGTATTGGTAAAACCAGAAAATTGTGCCATGAAAGATGAAATTATAAGAAATGATGTGGGGATTATGTATGTATGACTACCCAGATAGATGAATATTATGATTTACTTTAGGGACGAAACCCAAGAACCAAGTCCATAAAGGATATGTGCTTTATGGATATTTTAATACTTAACATAGGATATAACCCTGAGAAGGATGCCCAAATTAGAGAGGACTTATGATTGGGTTTTACTGCTAAGAAGGAAGCCCAAATAAAAATTAAATTAATACTGGTTAAGAGAAATTATGACTGGGGCTTATTCTTGAGAAGGAGGCTCAGGTAAGGGAAATTGTGACTGGGGCATACTACTGAAAACAAAGACTAGGTTAAGGGGATTTTTATTTTGGGAACTTGGGGCTTACTCCTGAAGAGGATTCCCATATTTGAGGAATTATGGTTGGGGATTACTCCTGAGGAGGATGGCAAAAATTAAGGGAACATAAAGACTAGGACTTACTCCTAAAAAGGAGGCCCAAGTTAGGGGACATGGGGATTACTCTTAATAAGGATGGCCTTATTTGGGATTTTGAGATTGGTACTTAATCCTGAGAAGGAGGCCAAAGTTAAGGAAAATTATGACTGGGGCTTACTTCTGAAAACAAGTCCCAGGTTAAAGATCCTATCATCTTTAAAGGATGAGGTTGAATGAATGAAATCTCTAACCTTAGCGACATACAGATATGTAAATCACTAGGTTTTGAGAAATGTTACACATAATTCCTTTCAGATAAGGAAGTCAATCAAGGAAATATGCCATTAAATGGCTTTGAAAAGTGTCTTGATGACTAAATTTTTAAGAGGAGAGGAGGATTTGAATAAATCATGTGATTTGGCAGGAGGGGCTCCCAAAAAGGGAGAGGCGCGCATGTCCTACGTGGGCACACAAGTCCTGTTCATGCAAGTATAATTGTGATACGCATGGGTACTTGCACGACAGTCAACCCAAAGGGTAATACATGGGTGAGACATGGCTCATGACCTTAGTGTTATCCCTAAAGGCTTCCAAAAGAGTGGTGTGCAAGTACTATTGAAGGGATAAGGCGGCGCACAGGTGTGGCCATTTCCCTTAAGGGATGTCCACTTAGGCGTGCTAGTGTTGATGAGTTTCAACACTTAGGCCTTGTTTCTCCTGTTTAGAGCTTCCATTATAGGTAAGAAATTACCATAGAAGTGTTCAGAAGACTACCAGAAGATACTAGGGTGCGTAGAGCTTAATGTTGACTTTTGAAACTTTTCTATCCTCAAATGGGGGGCAACCGGTGGTATTTATTGTCCGATGAAGTCCTTGGGAGAAAAAAAGAGGGTGCGCAAGTCACTTGCACGACCACTATGAGGCACGCAACTATACTTGTGTGACCATGATGAAACATGACCGAACAAAGTGGGAAGAAATCATTCTTCATGCCTTTGACTATTTTTTATGTTACTTCAAAGAATGAATCACTTTGGACTACAATATTTCCCTTTTTTAGTCGTTAGACTCTGTGATAGAAAGGAGCATCAACAATCCCCTAGGAATCACATAACACATCCTAAAACATCATGTTGTATTAAAGATAGAAACCACACCATAACTACTAGTAGATCTACATCAACACCTTTCTTATAGAAAACAGTTGAACTAAACCACCACTGTAGAAAATAATACACTTATATCACGTGGACTATCCAATGGGATTCCATCCCCCATTTAGGACCTACAATGAACTCTTGAACCACTCATCCATTAACTGATCATCCATATTCATATATAGAAGACTCATAATGAACTATACCTTGGAAAAAACATACCAACACACTTCTATTTTTCTTCAAAGTGAATATGAGAAAAAAAACCACTATTAGAGTCCACTAATCATGGGAAACCATTAGAGAATATGTAGGAATATTCCTTATTAAAATGAAAAGTACTACATTTCATTTACATGGAGTGTAGGTTATATCAATTTTTAATCTTTTTAGGTGATCGATCCATCAATTTTTTTTAGTTTTAGACCCATCTCAGAGAATATGATGGTTATAATTTTTTGGTCAATGAAGATTAAAAAAATATCCCAAAATAGATCGTAACAAAATAATTTAAGATCAATAATTAATACATGGAGATCATGGTCATGGGTTGTGTAATTATTTGCATGTGTTCATACATATAGAGAACTATACACCTTCATGTGATGAACTTTAATAAGAACATAACCCAATCATGTACCTAAAACCTCACAATAAACCACACACCATTGATTATCCTTGAAAAAAAGTAAGAAAATGGTGATGATAAATCATTATTTCATCTTCTCAAATGACTCCTAAACTAATAATCTCTACCATTACTTCACCCATTTTCTGATGAAGGATGAAATTAGTGATTAATATTGACATTAGTAACAAACTAAACACTTAAAATACTCTATGAGTCCCTAAAAAATATAGATCACAAATACATTACACATATCCAAACATGACATTATTTACTTTAATTTATATGGATCAAGAGGAAGACAAAATTTTGATATAACAATCCATATAATAATAACTATATATATCTAGAAACATTACTTTTACAACATAAAATAATGATAGTGATCCCAGAGCATGTCAGGAACAACTCTAGAAGTCAACATGTGTTCTTCATAATATCATAAATTTACCCAAATTTCATCCACAAACACCAACCTAAAATAGTTTTGGAATAAGTGGAACACCTAGTTCATATGATCCATAATGACCAAGGGATTATTGGTTGATATTAAAAACCATAAAAAATACTCCAAATAGTGGTACATACATTAGATTTTAGTCTTGGGAACATATTCTTCTACCACCATGACATTGTAAAACACTGATCAGTGTTTGAAATTTTAGAACCACCTTGATATCTTTTTATAGAAAAAATAGTAACAATACAATGTAATGTGAATATAATATTTATAAGGAACATAACCACATTCAAATAATATTTACAGAATAGGATAGATCCATCATAATTTCTATAAAAAAATGTGTGATTAACCATAAGGAAGACTCTTGAGTGAATGAACCATTCTGATTTAAAATCATCGAGATATATCATTAACACCTTAAACATTGTGGGGTTATTTGATATGAGTGAAGATGTATCAGATGTATCCCTTGTGAAACATATATGGTGAACTAAACTTCCCTCTCTATAGGTAAAACTGATAAATCATGAGGATCTAAAATTGGAAACTCATCCACTAAAGATTGAAATACATCCTCATAGACTTTCATAACATCTACCAACTAGAGAGAAGACACTTGACATGAAAACCACCCAATCTCTGAAAGTATAGGTATAAGTATTCCTTACTATGGATCCCATAATCCTTGAAAATAATTATAGCATCAATAAAGGGATATAAATTTTAACAAACAATGAACAAAATCAATGATTGCGTTAAAATATATCATCCCATCAATCCCTATAATCATGGAAGAAAGTTACGTATCAAAAAAATGATATTACACTTCATCTCAACATCTAACAAAGAGATAACACAATATACACATCTGTAACCCTACTATCTCCAACTATATAGTGGTGTAATGAAATCATTAGAATATGACATAAGATTAGTTTGGAGTCTTAATAGATCCTAAATAATATAAGAAAAAACTAGATAGAAGAACCTATGTTACACAATATAATTACTATAGATGATGAAATAAGTAATGTGCCTAAAACTATCATAGAATCAACATCTCCCTCTATTGTTTCATTATTATTAACATTTAATTATATCATCTTTATTTATTACTGTTCCCTAATACAAATATGTGGTTATTACAAAATTTGTATCTTCCAAAATGAATATCCAAATTTTCCACCTCTCCTGGAAATATGAAAAATAGTTTCCCTATATGCATTGAATGGAGATATCATTCCAATAGGAAATATAGATCCCCCACATATATAGAGTTGGATTTAACATCTAAAAACTAGTTTAAGGTAGACCATGTGTCTATACTAATGACATATCTTTGGTGGTTCCATAGATAGAGACCGCACATATACAAATTTCTCACAATGATAGCACATAACAGCTAAACCTCCAATAACAACTGTCATGAGTAACCAAGGTAGACTCCAAAACTACTATATACCTTCATTATATACTCCCATTTCTTCCTATTATTCTTAGACTATCCATCCCAACTCTATATAAGTGCTAAAACTATCCCATCTATACCTTACATACCATCCTCATCACCTTCAGTAATCAGATAATTATCTACCAAAAAATCATTGGTAGTTAACATGAAAAAGAAGAAGTGACGTATATTATCAGATGGAAACACCATTTTTAAACACTAAACAATCAAAATTTCATGATAAACCATATCAGGAACAATATAGACTAGCTCCATAAAGTGGTTCACATGCCCTAACAATGAATTTTCCTCCTAATCCGGAATTCTCGGGCCTTGGAAAAAGCTAACTTCTTATAGAGTTACTTCTAATTGAAGAGAGCCTTGATGTTTTGTGATCCTAAATACTCATGATTCCAGATTTTAACCAGTGAATCCCACCACCACTGACTAGGTCATGATGGAAAAAACAATGTACACATCTATTTTATAGCGCTCTGTGTCCTGAGGACTTAATGGTCATATAAAACGTCTCCACTGAATATTCCACATTTTGGGGATTTGTGAACCTCCAAAAGGAATGGGGTTTTGATTTTGTATTTCTTATGATTTGTCTCTAGCCAACCTTTGATCAACGTCTCAAAAGTGAGTAGGACTAGGGCTCACCACCTGATCCATATCTCAAGATGAGAGAACCACGTTGTCAACTAAACACTAGTGAATTAGTTAGGGAAAACTCATATCAACCTTGTACCATGGCTATACACACGGTCTCTAGGGAGGCATGATACTACAAACGAAAAAACATAAAATATGGGATCCATCAATTTAACCCCTATAAATATCCATAGAAAATCCTAATAAATACATATATTGGTCATCATATAAGAGTAATGACCCAATAAACAACATGAACCACTCCACCCAATAGTTGTGTATATTAAAAGCATGTAGAATTTTGATTATAAGTGAAGGATGAGTCAAACTGAATTCCCAACATCCAATGATAACCCAATTGTAATTCCTCGACCATTGTTATCCAGAGTCAGGGAATTATTACATAACATTGGCATGATCACAAGAGATCATGTTTCGAAAGAACGATTATATTAGTAGCCATGGAAGTACTAGATACATACATAATTTTTACATTAAATCATGAAATTAAAAAAACAACTATAAGAACCTGGTTCGTATTCTTGAGGTACATGTTTATTCTTTTTTTGAGCGTTTTTTAGAAAATAAGGAAAATGGGGAAAAATACAAAATTTTCTGGGTACATGCCATGTACTTTTCCACACGCCATCTACATTGGCTGTGTAGTATGAGTATACTGGGCACGTATGCATGTCGGTGATGAACGATGTAAAAACTGAATACACACCATGTACATAGTATATACACGCCGTGTAATCAGTCGGTAGGTGAACAGTAAGACAGTGTGAGTATCCGTGTGCGGAACGAAAGTACACACCGTGTACTCATAAATACACACCGTGTAATCATGTTGATAGATTAACAGTGAGGCGGTGGAATGTGGCCTCCATAGTAACAGTAAGAAATGGAAAGTACACGCCTTGTAGTTATGTTTTTTCACATTAAATAATAAGTAGCCTCCACTTTCGACAGAGGAAGGTTAGAATACATGAGAGTCGTAGGAGAGATGGCCGGATCTTGGAAGAGCTCCCGACTGCACACTGAGACTCTAATTCATTCACCGATGATCTCGTTTGAACTATGAGTGTGAGTTCTTCTTTCTTCATGAGTGTTTACTTCTGATTTTTTCCTGAGGGGATGTGATTTGGGTTTGAATGTGTTATCGTTCTTCCAAGATCTACATTTTTCTTAGGTGTTTTAATAGGTGTCATTCACATATTTCGATCAGTAGAGATTACTGTAGGTGGTCTGGTGATTATTTCCAACATCCAAGTTGTTTTTTATATACCATTGTACTACGTTCCCATTTTTGTGGCATCATATTGTCGAGGCCTTGACTAATAAAATACCTAGATGTGTATAGGTAATTTAATGAATATATATAAACTGTTATTTTGGATAACTGCCTTGATCTAGGACCACCCAATGGGAGAGTTTCCCTTGCTTAGTAGTTTGGCCAGGATACCTGAGGGTATGATGTGATTATAGCATGCATTGAGTTTTCTTGAGCGAAAAATTATATATAATTTCTATCATATGTGTTGGGCTTAGCCCGATTACGTTCTTAGCTGGAGGGAATTGTTTTTCTTAGCCTGAGGGCAGTGTTTTGATTAGCCTGAGGGCATGATACTATTCATCCCAAGGGTAAGGTTCTATTCAGCATGAGGGAAAGTTTTTGTTTAGCCTGAGGGAAATGTTTCATATGACTCAGGGCTATAGCTTTCATTCCTTAGGGAAATCACCTTAGTGATTCATTTTTGTTTGCCCCGAGGTCAAGGCATGATGGTAAGGTTCTGTTTAGAATGAGGATAAGATTCTGTTTAGCCCGAGGGAAATAGTTCTTATGTATGAGGACACTATTTACTTTAAATATTCACTATAGGGATATCTCATGTTATAACAGCCTAGAAAAAGCACATGCTTGGTATTTTTATTACCCTCAACTTGTTAGATATCCTGTTGTGGTTTTTGCTGCGACACTGTATAGAAGATTGTCGGCAGAGGCTGAGTCTCATGAAATTATAATTCAATTATATTGAATTGTTAAATAATAATTAAAATGAAAATATATCTGGTAGGAATGGTTAATTTTGAGTACTTCTTAAATTACCATATTTCATTACTGCACACTGCAATTACACATTTTCACTGACAGTTGGGCACGAGCCTTTGGTGGTTTCCTACTAGAATTTATTTCTCACACCATATTTTGGTCATGTCATGGGCCCAAATATATTATATTTTTGCAGGTGTTGATAAGGGAAAGATTCCATATACAGGTACTTGATATTTACAGAGGAGTAGAAAAGCATGACACCGAGCATAGGATTGTGATGCTGATGAGTTCCTATTGCACTATTTTCTTTTGCTTTCCTGTACTTGTCCTGTTTACTGTATTGTTTTAGATTGTAGTGTATTCTATTTTGGATACTTTCATAGACATGGAACGTATTGCATCATCATATATATATGTTACTATGGTCATCTTTTAATTATGTACTCTTGTCCTCTCACCTGGGTATTGTTTACTACTTCCACTTTTAGTATGTTTATGTTTACTCCACTGTGCTACACATTAAAAAATGAGGGAATAGTTTCCCCACTATTAGACCTAGGCCCTCGTGGCTAGTCGGAAGCCTCTGGAGTTTGGGGAAATTCTCCTGAGGTTATGTGACCAACTGGGTTTGGGGAACCCGTTGCATGGAACCCGTATCCAAGACGTTACAATGTTTATTCAGAGGATTTTTTTCTCTATGTTATTTTATTATTTGGCGATGATGGAAGGAGAAAAATTGCGAAGGAATTTTGTAATAACTGTGCCCAAGAGTAGCTACCCCGTGTATAGGTAAAGGCCAGGTTGTCTCGATTTAAATTTTGATTTTCTATTTATGATTATTACAATTGATTTGATTTTCACCATTGGGTGACACACTTGTGTTGTGTTGTTTATATTTTTATACCAGGGTTCAATTTAGTTTCATCCCGATGAGATGAGGGTATGCCATCTCATGCATTATTTAGGCACATGTTTGAATCACATGACATAAATTGTTTCCATGACTTGTAGGCGCATTAGAAAGTGAATGTTGTTGTGATAGATGTTGTGCTAGAAAATTCAATTTGGGGTGATAGATGACTTGATAAAATACCTGCTATTTGATAGGGTGTTTTTATTTAAGTTTTTTTGAATAAACACCCAAATTTTTTCTTAAGAATTATGGTCCCTCAGCATTCGAAATTTGGTGGAACATCGACCTGTTTACCTAGTTACAACACATATATGATTCCATGATTTGGTTTGTGGGGAGTATGGGTCCTCCCAGATCGGATGTTGGAACTTTGGTGTTCTTTAATTTGTTTTCTGGGCTCTGGAGTATTTTCTGAGGCTTACTGTCCAAAAAAACCCAGAATACACAACGTGTAATTTTGATTCCACGATGTGTACTCTTCTGCTCGAGAAGAAATGAAATTTTCTAAGTACACGCCGTGTAACATATGTACATTCTGTGTAGTTTCTAACTGTATCATAGGCCATGTAGGTAGAAACACGATATTGGGAAACTCTAGAGGGTACACGTCATGTACTGATTGTAAATGCCATGTCATGTTGACCCTGTGTCCGTTGTGTGACTAACAACTCGGAAGGAGAAATATTTTCTTAAACACACCGTGTAGTCCATATACATGCCGTGTAGTTTAACCTGACAATTCGTCGTGTAACTAAAAACATGTTTCAGTGTTATCCTTTATAGTACACACCGTGTCCATCTGAAAAATGTCGTGTAGTGTCAGCCGTGTGTCTGGTCGTGTCTCGAAAAACACGGGTAGATGAAGCTCATCTAGTAGACATCATGTACTTGAGGGACATGCCATGTAGTCTTGACCTGTGAGACGCCATGTGGACTTGGACATGTGGCTTTGGAAAGAGGCCACTAGAGGATTATTTAAAAATGGAGTGTACACGCCATGTACTTGAGAGTACATGCTGTGGAGTAATTTTTTTTATCCTAAAACATGATGTATTCTTATCTTTCAACAGAGGATGCATAGAATGACTGAGAGCCACGGGAGAGATGACTGGATCTTGGAACGGCTCCTGACAACCCACTAAGATTATGATTCCTTCATCAATAATCTCGTTTGAACCGCACGAGTGACTTCTTCTCTCTTTTTTAGTGTTTCCTTCAAATTCCTTCCGGAGGGGATGTTATTTGGGTTTGAATGTGTTATCGTTCTTCTCAGATATACAACATTCTCGGGTGTTTTGAGAGGCGTTGTACGCATATATCTATCAATGGAGATCAAGTTAGGTGGTCTCGTGTTTATTTCTAACTATCGAGTTGTTTTTGTGTACCGTTGTGCTACACACCCATGCTTAAGGTGTCGTATGGATGAGGCCTTGACTGATAAAATAACTAGAAGTTCATATGTAATTTAATGAATATATATAAACTATTTTTTGGGATCACTGCCATGATCTAGGGCCACTACGTTGGTGTGTTTCCCTTGTTAATCCATTTGTCCAGGATACCTGAGGGTATGCCGTGAATATAGAATGCTTTGAGTTTTCAAGAGAGAAAATATATATATAATTGATTTCTTATGTGTTGGGCTCGGTCTAGCTACTTTATTAGCCTAAGGGAAGTGATTTTCTCAGCCTGTGGGTAGTGTTTTTATTACCCTAAGGGTAAGGTACTATTCATCCTGAGGGTAAGGTTCTATTCAGCCTGAGGGCAAGTGATTTTTAAGCCAGAGGGAATCATTTTATATGCCTAAGGGTTGTAGATTTCATGCCTGAGGGAAATAACCTGAATTTTTCATTTCTCATTGTCTTGAAGGCAAGGCATGGGGGCAAGGTTCGGTTTAGCCTAAGGGCAAGATTCTATTTACCCTAAGGGAAATGGTTCTTATGTCTAAGGATACTGTTTACTATGAATATTCACTATAGTGATTTCTCATGTTATAACTACCAATCTAAAGCACAGTCTTGCTATTGTTATTACCTTTTACTTGTCAGATATCCAGTTGTGGTTTTTGCTGTGACACTGTATAAGAGATTGTCGGCTGAGGCTAAGTCTCAAGAAGTTATAATTCAATTATATTGAATTTTTAAATAATAATTAAAATTGAAATATAACTGGTAGGAATGCTTACTTTTGAGTACTTACTAGTTTACTTCATTTCATTATAGCACACTACTGTTGCACATTTTCACTGACACTTGGGAATGGGCCTTTGGTGGTTTCCAGCTGGGATTTATTTCTCACACCCTATTTGGGTCATGTCTTGGCCTCAAAAAGATTATCTTTATACATGTGTTGATAAGGGAAAGATACCCTATACAGGTACTTGACTGTTGTATTGGAGTAAGAGAGCATGGATTCATGCTTAGGCTTGTGATGTTGTTGAGTTCCTACAACACTGTTTTGTTTTACCTTGTTGTACTTGTCGCATGTAATGTATTGTTTTAGATTGTAGTGTATCCTATTTTGGTTTCTTTCATAGACTCGGGACATATTGCATCATCATATATATATGTGACTGTTTTCATCTTTTACTTTTTTACTATGGTCCTTTCCTCCTTGAGTTTTTTACTGCTTCCGCTTTTAGTATGTTTGTATTTTCTCCGCTGTGTGACAACTGACAAATGAGGGCATAGTTTCCACACTATCAGTCCAAGTCCCTCGGTGCTAGTCATAATCCTTTTTCATTTGGGAAAATATGCGTGAGTTCATGGGACAAACCGGGTTCGGGGAACCCGTTGTGTGGCACCCGGATCCCGGATGTTATGACAACATTGTGTCCCTTTTGAACACACTAATATCCTAAGCCTAACCCTGCAATTTTACCATAATAATTTTCTTCATATCATGGGAAAAAACATATGAAAGTGGTGTGCTCGGATGCTCAGTAAGGATAAAAAAAATAGCGGAAACTATCATAAATAAGCACAACCATTTAAGGAAATGTATTAGACTAAAAAAATACCTTTAAACATAAAATTCAGAATAATATGGAAATGATAAATCAAATAATTCCATTTACATATTCACATGGACATTATACATGTCAAATAATCACATGCAGTATCAATAGCCAATTTCATAATGATGAAATGCAAAATTCCGGACATCATAACAATATTGTCAAGGCATCATGCCAAGACTACAAATAATATTTTGTAAAGGACTTATGCCAAGTCATGATATTGTCTCATGAGTCCTACCAATGCATCAAAAAGCTATAGAGGTCTCCACCCTCACTTACGAAGTCTAATTAATTTCTCATATGAAAAGTATGAAACAAAATATTAACATTTGTATTAAAACTAGCATACAAAATGTTAATAGTTTAACTTTAAACCTTGAATTGTATAAAAATAACACATCCACAGTTAAAAATATCACAAATCCATCAATTTAATATGGAAGGTTGTATCATTATAAATAGACTTCAAACAAGTGTAAAATCAATCAAAGAACGTTTTCATATATGAAATCAAAACTATTTGAGAAAAATATATATTTCAATTTTGAAATCATTTAAAAGTCACATAATTGAAAAAATAAATAATTTATTTAGAAAATATTATTATTATATAATAAGGGACACATCGATGGTGTCATAATGGTAGATAAATATCCGCACTCGCCTTATAATTTAAAATAAAATTATTTCCATAATTTTGTGGAAAATGTCATAAAGGACTTTGTTTGAAAAACGACAGAAATTTTCCATTATAAAACATTTATTAAAATCAAAACAATGGTAAAAATGACTTACACATAGTATAGTAAATAGTAAAAATGTTTTGAAATACATTTTTAAGACCCATGGATGTGGATGATAAAGAGGTCCCAGTAGATAATTACGTATTAAAAACCTCATATAATAAATAGATTGTAAAATTAACCCATACCCTGTACTTTTCTATGGAAGAGGGTATGTTAACCACATGTATAATAATTAAATAATTGCTATTAAATTATAAAATAATCACAAACATAAATATGATATAATATATGATCTTCTAATACTGCTTTGTTAATAAAATTTCCGTAGTACCCTTGTTTCAGTTGTTAACTGGATTGTTCTTACATTATATATTTTGTTATGTAAGAAAAGTTTTTTATGGAAAGGATATATTTAATTAATATCTATAATGATATTACCCTCCTAAATGTTATTTTTAAATCAGTAAATTATAATTATTCATGAATGGTTACGATAGGGATTGAGTTTTATTGTGTTTGTGGAGACTGTAATCCATACGTAAGAACGAGGGACTATGTCATTCTATTGATGGTAAGATCATATGTAATTGGATATTATATCTTATATATAGAATAATTAACATGTTATACATATTATTTACATCAATTATACTCATTATTATACCCATCCAAATAACGAAGTGTTGAATAACAAATTACAGAACGACATAAAGATGTTAAGTCGTACGTACCCAGATATGGTGACTTTGTAATTCATAAGATTGATAGAATAATGAATATTATTGTACGATATTTAGAATAACAACATAGTATGTAGATAGTACTAGAGTTATTAATTTTACATGCACATAATAAATAAATAGGAAGTGGAAGAAGATAAGAACATTGAAAGAGGTGATGAAATTATTACCTTGTATTCTAGTTCTTCCTTTCGATTTGTAAAAAAGGTCACCTTAGGTTGTATTTATGATAAATGTAAGGCCTCTAGGTTAATTTGATGGTAGTTGTGAGGATATTTTATCATGTTTTGGTGGATCCAAAAGGCTTTGGAAGAGTAAATTTTAGATAAGAAGAAGTACGCTTTTATAAGAGAGGTGAGGGTCACTTTCGAAAAAGCCTGAAATATTATATTACTATACAAAAATATACGGTTTATAATTTCCCCAGAAGGATTTATTTCATGGATAAAGAGGGGATGGGGTAAAAACCTTTCAACCAATAGGTTTTATACAGGTTTAGGTTACCATATAACCCTTATCTTTTAGATTTAACTCTTAGTAAAATAGTTTAACTTTTACCAGGTATTCTCTTATTATTATAATAAATGGTTAATAAATTTACTATATAAATCAAATTGAACCCCATGTGGTTAATTATTTATATATCTAGCCATATATAAGTCCTTTGGATGAACCTTATTTTTTTAGGAATATTATATCAATTAATAATACAATATTTAAAAAAAACTCATTTATGTCTATGTTGACACTATTTTGTATTTGGTTTTTGTGAAAGACATAACAACTTTATCACTTAGAATTTTTTTTAATCAACACTTACATATCACATTAACCTATAAAATTCATGTAATACATCAAAAGTCTCAATTTACAATTATATTAATATATATAACATCAATTATTCTTATCATTCAATAATAAGGTAATCACATTATCATCATTATGTCATTAATAAATGTATTTATATAATGTCCAAATATTATAAATAAAATATCATTATGTAGGAAATCAGATTAACTTTTTAATGAATATTTATAGTCGTATTTATCTTATTTATAACCATATATTAAAAAATGGTTTACTTATTAAACATTGAATTTAACACTTTTAACTATTCATTAAATAAAATAATAATAAATTTCCTAATCTAATAAATGTGGACCAAAATTAACTTATTTAATTCATATGGTTGATTTTGATCGAAATAAACTTATCCAAGAGAATTAGGAAATGTGTTACATTTTTCCTTTTATCAAATAATTTCATTCTCAAAATATCTCGAATACTACTACGTAAAAATATTAGGGTGGTTCATCATCATATGTTCCTTAGGTTCCCATGTTGCCTCTTCCATATTTTGGGTTCTCTAAAGAACATTTACCAGACAAGTCATCCAGTTTCCCAACACTTGTTCTCTAGTATCAAGAATATTGACAGGCTCTTCACAGTAAGATAGATTGGGTTCTAGTTCAATTTCATTATTGGTGAGTACATGTATTGGGTCATGCTTGTATTTTCACAATAGTGATATGTGGAACACATCATGAACATTGGAGTGAATTAGATTCAATTCCAAACGGTAAGCTACATCTCAAATATTTTCGAGAATTTTGAAAGTTCTTATGTATCTGGGACTTAATTTCCCCTTCTTACTAAACTGTATAAGACCCTTCCATGGTGATACCTTCAAAAAGACATTATATCCTATATGAAATTCCAAATCCTTCCATCGGTTATCAGAAAAGATATTTGCATGTTTTGAGATACTTTGTTGTGGTTTTGGATAATGTTCACCTTTTACATTGTATCCTCAAACAGTTCTTGGTCTATAAGTTTTATTTAACTGACATTATTTGATCATGTAGGTGTGAGAAATCTCTTTCCATGTGCCATCTATAGACTTAAATGGAAGCTATTATTATAGGAAAACTCTACTACAGGTAAATAGAGATTTTAAATACCTTTAAAGTCATGTGAGAATGATCTCGGCAGTTCTTTTAAGGTTTAAATAGTCCATTTTTATTTTCCATCAGTTTGAGGGTGGTTGGCAGTGCTCAAACAAACATCAGTCTCCAGGGCCTTTTGAAGACTTTTCTGGAATATTGATGTTAAACGGGGATCAAGAATAGAAACAATCAATTGGGGTACTCCATGATGTCTTACAACATCAGTACTATATAGTCTTCCTAAATGATAAAGTGGTATATTTTTTTATAATAATAAAATTTGATCACATTATAAGACGATCAATAATGACACATATTTCATCATTCCTTATTGGAGACTTTGGTATCCACCGGGCAAAGTCCATCATAATAACCTTGAATTTACACTCTGGTATGGGAATAGGTTTCATGACTCCTCTTTTATGTTGTCTTCCAGCCGTCAACTTTAGATAAACCATGGATCTTGACAGATAATCAGAAATCTACCTCTTCATGTTTTCCCACGGATAATGTTTTTTCAAATCATTATATATCTTAGGGATACTGGGGGGTATAGAGATATTAGAACTATGATCATCATCCAACAATTCCCTATTTTGATAATATATATTAGGAACACAAAGTCTCTTCCCAAATTTCAAAATTACACCATCATATACGAGGTCGATCAATCTCACGTTGTTCACATCATTAATTTTCTATTGAAGTTCCTCATCATCAGTTTGAGAAAAAAATTTATTTTCTAGTAATGATAGATTGATAGCCATTTGAAAATGATTTGATGTTTTACCTTCCATGATTATTCCAATAACCATCTTTACTAGATCCATGAACATAGGATCCCTTAAAAATATCATCATGTTCAAAACACTATGATACTTTCATGTCAAATAATCTTCCACCTTATTTTCCTTTCATGGTTGGTTGTGTATAGTGCAATCAAAATCCTTGAGTAGTTCAATCAATCATATTTCCTCATTTTAGTTCTTTTAGTGATAAAATATACATAAAAATCTTTTGATAAGTATATACCTCACATTTTAACCATAGAGATTGTGTCTCCATATCTTCAAAGTAAATATTATAGCTGCTAACTCAGGATCATGAGTAGGATAGTTTTATTCTTGAATTTTTAGTTTCCGTGATGCATAAGAAATACCTAAATCATTCTTCATATAAACACAACCATTTCCATTCTTTGATGCATCATTTTAAATAAGAAACCCATCATTCCGCGATGGTAGTGTCAAGATAGTATCATTTAATAATCTTCTCTCCAGTTATTCAAAACATTATTTACACTCTTTTGTCCAAAAAAATTTAAACCCTTTACGTGTGAGCATGGTTAATGGGTTAGGAAATCAGGAAAAATTATTGATGAAGTGTTGGTAATAACCTACTAAACAAACAAAATAGTGTACCTCAGTTCAACTCGTCTATGCTATAAATTCATTTTTTTCTCTTATATTATAATGACCAATAGAGATTTCCTTCTTAGAGACAATATGGTCATTAAAAGAAGTCCTCTAAAGATAGAATTCACACATGCAAAAAATATCATATAATTAATTTCTTCTAAAACTATTTAGAATATTACAGAATTTATTTTCATGATATTCATAGCTTTTTGAGTATACAAACATATCGTCAATAATACCACTACAAATCATCATTATATTCCTTGAATACACTATTAATTTTATCAATGAAGATAGAGGGTGAATTAGTTAGTCCAAAAGGCATTACTGTAAACTCGTAAGGCCCATACCTGGTATGAAATTCAATATTCTGAATGCCTTCCTTCTTCACAGAAAACAGATGATATCTTGATCAAAGGTCAATCTTTTTATAATATTTATCTCCATGAAGTTGATCAAATAAACCATCAATGAGAGGAAGAGGATACTTGTTCTTTATTTGTATATAATTGATCTCCCTATATTCAATACAATTCCTCAGGGATCCCTATTTCTTTAAAAAAAGAATAGGGTCTCCCCATTGATGAACACAAGGTTGAATAAATCCACTATTACTCCATTACTAAAGATGTTTCTTTAGTTACAATAATTTAATTGTGGCCATTCTATAAGGGGTCTTTGATATGGGCCTTAAACAAAGAATTAAATAAATGGAAATCTCAATTTCTTGTTCTAGAGGATGTCCAGGTAAATCCTCACAGAACACATAGACATATTCTTACACAATATTTATGCCCTTTATTTGAACATTCCTTTCCTCACCCATATTTATTTCACTCTCTTCCTCCACAATAATTTAATTTAGTAGATCTACTGGGGGTGGATCTAGATAAGAATTATATGGTGACATTTCTTCTCAAAAGATAAGGTACTCCTTATCCACATCAAAAATTGTAACCTTCTTCTTCTTACATTAATTTTTTTTATCATTCTAAGAAATACAATCCATACCAATGATTATATCAAATTAAATCAAGGGTATGATGATGATATCAGTAGTTAAATAACGTTTATATTCCCTAATTGGAATTGATTCACAAAATATTGTTACAATGATACTTCACATAGAAGTTTTGACTGAAAACGCCACTATTTAATCAAATTGGAAATATCTACTATTCTTAGAAAAAAAAGAATATATTAAACAATGGGATGATGAAGAATCAAATAAAACATTGTATAAATTTGAGGAAACATTAAATTAACTGCCACCAGTTCATTCAAAGTTTCAATGTCTGCAGTAGTGATCCCATAATTTTGGCCATGCTCTCTTGGCCTTTTCTAAGTTATGTTTCCTTAGAGATTAGGTAATTCACATGAATAATGCCCAATTTCCATATAATTGTATAATTTAACATTATAAACCTCTTTCATTCCCTTTCAACCATGATCTTGTTGGTATTTTTTACCACATCTATAACAGACTCACATTCCCATCAGGAAAGTACCAGTGTGTTTTTTCCCACATTTACCGTATCATAGAAATTCTACTTTTCCCTACTTCCCCTTATTTACATTTCAAGAGGGTTCAAAAAATATCTTCATCTCTTTCTTTGCATTAAAGTAGTAAGACATAGATAATTTATTTTCTTTCTTGATTGCACATGAGATAATATCATTGCACGATGAGAAGGATTATGATACTAATGCTCGATGGATAAATTCTTTTAACCCATTAAAGAATCAATAAATATTGATCCTTGGGTTAATTATATAATCTGTTACATGCCTTGATAACCTTGTAATTTTATCCCCATACTTTTTGACATTTAAATCCTACTTTTTCCTCAGACTCAAAAATTTTATTTCTATATATGCTCGATGGTAACGAAGAAATATTTTTCTATGAAAATTTATTTAAACTCTCTACATTCCAAATTTGATAATTGTTCATCCTCATTTGTGATTGGAATTAATGACCACCATTGATCTGCATCTCCCATGAGGTGATAAACTTCCATGAAAACATGTTCCCTTTCAATACTCCCCAAAGCATGAAATATTTTCTCTAAGGAAAATATCCATTTCTCAAATACAAATGGATTTTTAGTCATGTTGAATTCATGTGGTTGTTGCCTCATGAAACGGTCTAACATTGATCATTCTCATTTTGGACCAGGGTGCTCTATATGGGTAAGGTTATTATTCATATCCTGATCGAGTTGTCCCTGTATGGTAATATGTTGTTCAGCACTGGTTGTTCCACCTGATTCACTAAAATTTTCTTGAGAAAGAGTTAAATACCTGCATTGATTACGTGTGTTGATACAGTTTCCATTCATTCCACTAGGATCCATTTATAAACAATGGAATAGGCTGGATATGTTTATGAATCACAATAAATAAATCCAAACTTGTAAAATACCATACATAAATTAAATAGTTTATGCATATATTCATTATCCTAAAAAATGTTTACTTGACTATGTATTTACTCATAAATATTTCATAATGATTTGTAAAAAAATGTGAATTATTCTAAACATGTCCCCTGGGTGTGTGTTAACCAAGAATGAAATAAGGCCCGTTGTCATGTTCCACGATACTCTATGTCAAGACTGAAATTCCTAGTCGGAGTTTTCACTCCTCGGTACATCTATTCCAGAGCAGCCTCTACCTACATCTATCCTGATAGGGATGTATTACTAGAAAAACTCACAATATATCCACATTACCTAAAATCAAGGAAGTTCTTCTATACTAATCCTCAAAGTCTATCACACAATAATTATCTCTAATCAGATTTGTTTTACATCTAGATTCCACTGTTTGTAATAAACGTCCTCTGATACCAACTGTAATGCCCCGACCCTAGTTACCTAGAGTCGGTGAATTAATACCTAAAAGTGGTCTGATCACTATATATTATTTATTAAAAGATCGATTCATTTAGTATCCATGGAAGTAATAGATATATACAAACGTTTAACACTATATCATGAAATAAAAAAACATTGTGCCCCATTTGAAAACACTCATATCCTTGGCAAATCCCTACATATTAATCAAAATATACATGTTCACATCTGGGGAAAAATAATACATAAGAAAGGGGTGACCCAGGTTCTCAGTAAGGATAACAATATAGTGGAAACTATAATAAATAAGCACAAAGATTTATGGCAATGTATAAGACTAAAAAAATTCTTTTAAACTTAAACTTTGGCTTAATATATAAAAGATTAATCCCATTATTCCATTAACATATTCACAAGGATATTGTACTTGTAAAATAATCACATGAAATATTAATATCCAATTTCAAAATGATGGAATGCGTAATTTCGGACATCATAACCACATAGTCAAGGACTCATGCCAAGACTACAAAAAAGATTTTTTCATGTCCTTGTGCCAAGAAACAATTTTGTCTCATTAGACCTACCAATGCATACAGTATCTATAGTGGTCTCCACCAGTCAATTACTATGTCCAATGCATTATTCATATAAAAAAGTTGAAACATAACATAAACATTCATACTAATACTAGCATTCGAAATGTTAGTACATTAACCATAAACAATAAATGGTATAAAAATAACACAACCGCTTTCAAACATATAAAACAATATTTAATAAAAAAGGGAAGACTGTATAATAATAAATATACTTTAAACAAGTGTAAAATTAATCAAATAATGTTGTCATATATGAAATCAAAACTATTTTAGAGAAGTATCTCTTTCTATATTGAAATAATTAAAAAAGTAACATATTTATAAAAGAAAACCAGTTTTTGAAAATATTTTTATATGCTTTTATTGAAAGCTTCATAGGTGTTATTATAAATGAAAATATCCACACTCTCTGTATATGTTAAAAAACATTGCTTCCAAAATTTTGTTGAAAATATCATAAAGGACCTTGTTTGGAAAATGACGAAAAGTATTCTTTATAAAAATTTTATAAAAATTAAAAAACATTATAAATTAATTTATCCCATAGTCTTGTAAATAATAAAATGTTTTTGAAATACATTTTTAAGAAGCATTAATGTGAATGATAAAGAGGTCCCTGTAGATACTTACGTATTAACAACCTCATATAACGAAGAGATTGTAAAATTAACCCTTACCTTGTAATTTTCCTTGTTCTAGGGTATGTTAACCTCATGTATAATAGAAAAATCATTGTTATTAAATTATAAAAGAACCATGAACATAAATATGTTATCATATATGATCTTTTAATATTAATTTTCTAATAATATTTTAGTAGTATCATTGTTTCGGGCGTTAACTGAATCATTTTTACTTTATATGTTTCGTATTGTAAGTCAATTTTTTATGGAACATATGTATTTGATTCATAAACATAATGATATTATCTTCATAAACATTATTTTTAAATCAATAAATGAAAATTATTCTTCAATGGTTACGATGGGGAATGATTCTTATCGTGTTCGGGGAGATGGTAATTCATACGTATGCACGAGTGACAATTTCATTCTATTGACAGTAAAATCCTATGTAATTGGATAGTATATCATATATACAGAATAATAAACATGTTATATTTATTATTTAAATAAATAATACTCATTATTATACCGGTCCAAATAATTAATTGTTGAATAACAAACTACACCACGACATGGAGACGGTAAGCCGTACGTATGTACATATGAGGACTTTGTAATTCTTAGGATGGATAGAATAATGAATATTATTGTACCGTTTTTAAAATAACATCACAGTATATAGAAGGTATTGGATTTATTACACTGGTATGAAAAAAATAAAGGGGAAGTGGAAAAAGAAAAGAACTTTGAAAGTAGTGATAAAATTATTACCACTTCTTCGGGTTAATTCATTTGATTGGAAAAAAAGGGATTATTAGGATGGATTTCTGATCAAGGTAGGGCCTCTAGGTTGAATTTAGAGTAGTTGGGAAGATATTTGGGAAGGTTTTGGCCAAGAAAAATGTCTTTGGAGGTGATAATTTGAGATATGTAGATGTATTCATTTATAATAGAGATGAGGTTCACATTATGAAAATCTAGAAATATTATTTTATTATACAATAATATTCAGTTTATAATGGATAAATAAAGATTTATTTCGAGGATTAGATGGATATTGGTGAAAATACTGTCAACTAATAAGTTTTAGACATGCTTAGGTAACCATATTAACCTTATCATTTATATTTAACACTTAGTTAAATAGTTTAACTTTTACCAGGTATTCTGGAATTTTTATAACAAGTGGTAAATAAATTTAATATAAAAATCTCAGATAACCCCAAGTGGTAGATTATTGATATATCTAGCCATATCTAGGTCGTTTGGCATAACCTTATATTTTTAGGAGAATTATTCCAATTAATAGTACTGAATTTTTATTTAAAACTCATTTATGTCAATGTTGACACAATTTAGTATTTGGTTACTGTAAAAGTCATTACAACTTTATCACCTTAAAAAATTTATTTAATCCACTCTATCATGTCATATTAACCTATAAAATTCATGGAATACATCAAAAGTCTCAATTTACAATTATATTAATATTTATAACATCAATTATTTTAATCATGAAATAATAACGTAATTAATTATCATGATTGTGTAATAAATAAATTTAAATATTTAATGTCTAAAAATTATAAGTAAACTAACATTATGTAAGAAATAGTTTTATATTTATTATGAATATTTATAGTTAAATTCATCTTATGTACTAACGTATATTAAAAATGGTTTATTTATTAAACTTTAAATTTAACACTTTTAACTATTCTTTAAATAGAATAATTATAAATGTCCTATTATAATACAAGTGGAAAAAATGATCATATTTTTTACCAAAGGTTTATTTAGGTTGAAATAAACTTATCTAATATAATTTGTAAATGTATTAGGGTAATTATAATATCATTTTTACATTTAATTACCCAATTTTCTTTTAACCGCGTTTCTTGGATTTTTTCAATTCAATTCATAGAACTTGTAAAATTATGTTTTATACAAATTTTCAAATGTGTTAGGAAGTTTGGTAAAAGACATTATAAAAATCACAAAAATTTTATATATCTAATTTTATTATAAAATAACCAAATGAATTACATTGAACATATATATGTATTATGTATCTATTTTGACATAATGTAAATTTAAATAAAATAAATAATTATTTAAATAAAAACCCAGTTTTAATAAATAACTCATTGGTTTTCACTATTCATAAAAAATAAATGTTTTAAAAAAACAAAAAAAATTCACCATAAGATAATTTTCATATTCCAAAGCTGAAAATGAAGTCCATTCTGGAAAATAATATTTTTAAAATTTCTAAAAGTTGTTGTTACTATTCATAACGACAAGTTTGATTGGTGGTGGTGTGCAAGAACTCAAAGTTGCGTACAACACAAGCTATTACAATATTCAAATAGAAGTGTACCATGGAAGCATGGGGTGTTACACCATTTCTTATCACAAGTTGAGTTAGATAGACACACACTCATAAATAGTGTTCCAAGACCTAATATTCATAGATCCATTCTATCAATTCATCCCAAATAAACTAACCCAAATGATAGGAAAGCCTTATCTTATACCAAAATTTTAATGATATACTCCAGACTGTCACTTGAATCGATAAACAACCCAAAATATTTCAGGCATGAAAGGGTATTGCTGATTCCCAAGGAAAATAATATAATGTCTGGACATTGATGAAATCATCAGGAATTATTTTTCCCTAAAAAATACTCACATTCCAATACACAAAACATAACATGCTTAGATATACATCAAAGAACTTAATATACATAAAAATTTCATAAAAAATCTATAATAGGAGACATTGGATAAATATAAATGAATTAGGTTCCAATTAATATTTTAAACAATTAAAGGATAAAAAAAGAAAAAACTAAAAAGGTAGTTTTATTCTCATTGTCGAATAAGGGACAACCCCACAATGTTACCCCCATTAACACATTAAAAAAACCCAATATTAAGGTAATCATCTACCCATCTTATAATAGGCATTTTCATTACATGAATCTGAAAATAAAAACAATACATATACCAAATCTTCATATTTTGGTTTGACATCACCTTCCAAATACGTTCATAGAGGATTTTTCTTTTTAAGAAATCAAAAGATAAATAAAAATGAATATTTTAAAATAATGGAAAATTTAATTTTTTTTTCAAAGAATTATTTTGTATTAAAAAAAGATAAATAATTTGAACACAACTAAATGTAGTTATATGAAGTATAATTACAATACTAAAAATGCTAATAATATAGTGAACACATGTTATAGGATCCTTGTACCCTCATTTATCATTCAAAACTATGTCTCTCCTCATACAAAAGCTACTAGAGTGGATATCACAATATTTTTAGGGGAACTATCAATATCATTATCATTCTTAGATTCTATTATATATGAATCATACATGGATGACCAGGTCACACCCTAATATCTCTCCACGTAAAAATGTTCTTAGAGTACCTTCATAGATCCCCAGTTTTACCATGTTATTTGTTTCATTTGTAAAACTAATATAAAACAATTCAATTTTTATTAATAATTGTAACACATCACATGCCATAGGAGACAATTTCTATCCATAACCCAAAATGGTAGACCATTTAAATAGTTTTACAACCCCGCCAATCCCTTCAAAAATAACATTTTTAGGCATAACCATTTTCAAAAACCCATTTTGATATAAAGGAATGCATATTCAACTCATCAAATAATAGAACAACATAGACCCACCAACATTTAATTTATTAATCACCAAAAATAGTGTGGGAACCACAATTTGAAGCGAGAAGATATCCCATGGTAGTAGAATGAAACCTATAACATTAGTTACCAAGTGATACATTTTAGATTCACCCAATAAATTTTATCATAATCAATAAAAAAACAAAATCCAAGGGAAAGGGAATAATTAACCGATGAAGAAAGAGAGGAATTCTGTACAAGAGATTTCCTTGAAGATCCAAGCTCAAAAAGCACCTGTTATTAATGGAAATAAATATAATTAAAAAATTTGAAGCATTCATGGGCCAGGAATAATGTAAATGTGTAAATGTGACATGAGTTGGGATAAAAAGGGAAGGTAAAATAGTAATTTAATTTTTTTGAAAGATCAGGTCACCCATATGGTTTTTCCGAATGGTCTGTTAGATGGGGATCTAGTGGTGTTCTTATTAAGTCTAAAGTTTAGTGGATGATTAATTGGTTTATGTGGACAGTTCACAGTAGTGAGCC
Organism: Viscum album; assembly: GCA_963277665.1. Taxonomy (NCBI): domain Eukaryota; kingdom Viridiplantae; phylum Streptophyta; class Magnoliopsida; order Santalales; family Viscaceae; genus Viscum; species Viscum album. The sequence goes on along the minus strand of OY728143.1, from coordinate 44,861,144 downwards.
TTGTTGTGTGACCATGAAATACTAACATTTAGGTTTGCACAATTTTCAATGGTTTGGTGCACTATTTCAATTAAATTTTCACCAACTAGGTGTTAATAAATGTAATAAATAACCCACGACCATTCCACCAAAATTTTCAAGAAAAATATTGAATAATGGAATCAACAAAAATAAAATAGAAATAAAAAAAAAACATAATAGGTGTTATAGGGTGAACTAAAATCCTTGAATGTTGAGGAATTCCATGGGAGGAAACGGAATGTGAATCAATAGTACATGGGTATTCACAAAAAACATCATCATATGATCAAAATATGATCATCATATTAATCATTATGGATGATTTTTACAAATGATTAAAATGTGGAATATTCATAATAATACAACATCATATAATAGTATTCAAATACCACACAATCATTATAACAATGCTAGAATATTTTTTCATGTATAACATATTTGTATAAATCATAAAATTATAATTGTTAACAACTCTATAATCATGTTCAAGATTTATTCATATAATATAATTAAATATATCATATTACCATTGAATTAGAGTAAATACATTATTTTGGTCTCAACCATCACATTATAAAATTATAAAAAACATGATTTCCCCCTTGAAAGAAAATATATAACAATCATAGTCATGAAAAAAATCCTTAGAACAGAATTGGATCCATTTGGATATCACAAATAATTAATTAAGGAATAAGAGTTGGGGTTCTCAAATAAATAAGTAATCCCATATTTTGTCATAAAATGACATTTTAACTTGAATAAGAAATAAAATAAAGGATACATTGATATGTTTGTAAAAATAAATCCATTTATGATATATCATTGTAAATTTAATGGAAGTCCTTATCATGATATAAAAACATAAATATTCTAAAAAATAAAATGTAAATTTTAAGAAATTATACTTTATTCAAAAAAGTTTAACATTAATACTGATAATATTTGGAATGATAATATAACCCAAAATTATGAAATTTAGTATGAGAGTCCCCTTACCTTATATCATGCTAAAGTCAATCAATTTTTCTCCATTGAATAATTAACATAAGATCATGAAAACATATAACTAGAATTTAGTTAGGTTCATTCTTTATAATATTTATCTACAAGTATAATTGGATTATATTAATAAATATCCATTGTTAATGGTGGATAATTTTGGTATTATATTTTCCACAAAATATATCTTTATGCTTTGATTTAATTATATTTCTATATTATTATTGAAAAATCATAAATATTTAATAAATAATAGTGAAAACAAAATGTTATATACATATCAATATTTAAAAATTCTATATTATGAACATCCATAATGGTGGATATCATTAATGAATTGGAATATCCCCTTTTTGTGGATAACTGACCTTCAACAGGACATTGTCAAAAGAAGAAAAGTATAAAATATAAATGAATCATAAATATAATAATTAATATTTGATAATATAATTAATATAATGATAAATGCAATATATTTTATTAATGAAATAGATAAATTGTGGAAGAGAGGAGGAAAATGGGAAGAGAAGTAGATGAAATCATTCCCTATTATCAGTGTTGCTTGTTTTCTATTGAATTATATAACTTATGCGATTGTAGTTGAGTGGCTCCATAACATCCCTATGGATGAAAATGTGATTAATAGTGGCTATTATGGAGAATTCATGAATTTTATTTATAAAATCATATTGGTATTTCCAGGGAGGGGTGAGGGTTATTTGTACACAAGTAGAGGGTAATTTTAAAAATAAAATATTTATTAACCTATTATATTTGATGAAAAAAATTCATTAGTTATATTCAAGAAATTATAAATTAAATATGAATTAAATTAAATTATATTTTGACATTTAATTAGTATATAATTAAATTTTTTTGGCTTAATCAAATGCAATTGATAAAAAAGAAAAAAATGTTTATTTAAGGGGAGTTTTTATACTTTTAGGTATTTGATAATAATTTTTTTCCTTAAAAATATTTATTATTATTTTTAAATCACCAATTTATATTATTATGTTGAATATGCTCTGAAATAACCAAATTAAATATTATTATGTCCTTATTATGTCATAAAACATGAGGTATTTGAAAAATACTATTTTTACATTTATTAATGTCATTTATGTTTCCCATCAAATTTTCAAAAATTCACCCCTAGTAAATATTAACATGTGTATTCTAAAAATGAAGTTTTTTATCATAATAATTTTCTATCATATCTAATTAAAATTATTAACATAATATTTTATATTTTTCAAAATGAAACAAAAATATAATATATGTGAAAGTGTGAATAATTTATTTGAGTTTTTAATCATAATATTTATTTTATGTAATTATATTATTAATATTTCATTAATTTAATAACTATAAATAATACTTATTGTTTATTTTATTATTTTGAGGTCAAATTACTATTCAAACTGTTGGTTTATTATTCTTATTGGATAAGTAAATATTCATAATAGTTTTTTTCAATTTCAACATTCACATTACAATTCCAATAAAAATATTTCCTCCTATAAACACATTTTAATTATATTAAAGATTGTTCACTATCATTCTTCAAAATGTTCTATATAATATTTCTCTAAGTTTTTGATTGGTTTATATTATTCTATTTCATGTCCATTGTTTTTTCTTTGGGGAGATATTTATAGCTGATTCGAATGATCAGTGTTTTCCCATTCAAATTTTCCTATTTCATATTTTTTTCATGATGGTAATATTTGGATCGTTCATGTGTTTAGTCGCTGATTAAAGTAACAATCTATATAAAAGAAAAAAAAATTCTAGTATTTATCAGTGTTGTATGTCTATATATATATATTATAATAAACATGTATTCCTGAAAAAATATCATTTATAAAGTTTGATTCATTAAATTCGTCCCCCATTTATAAATTTCATCCACAATATTTCAACACATATTATCATTTGAGAATAGATGAGGTTTCTTTTATTTCATTATTTCCTCTGGTTACCACATTTCCCCTTTACATTTATGGTTCTTCCACAACACATTTATAATGTGTATTGTCTTTTTATAGAGAAATTTGTCACCATGGTCCAGGATATTCACTAGATTCTTCTCATAAGGGATTCCTTGCACTTGTTATACACACATTGATTTAATACATTATAGGGATCTGGTATCTAATTCCATATGAGAGAAATGTGGTAGAAATCATAAAAGTTATACATGTTTGGTAGACGTTAAAGATGATATAACATAAGTCATATATGATTAGAGATTATAAAGGGGTTAATGTATCAAGGGTTAAGGTTCCCTTTCATTCTAAACTACGTGATTGTCTTCCATTGGGATATTCGAACGGAAACATTACCTCTATCTACAAACATCACATCCCTTCAATGGTTGTAATCATAGTTATACTAATGATAGTAAACAACTTTTATATTCTATTAGGTGGCTGGAATCTTATCTATCATCACTTTCAGGAGATCAGTTCAATATATAATACACTCACCAACATCATCCCAAAATTTAGATGTTCTATATAACCTCCCATATAGATCATCACATAAATAAATTTTAATACTTCAATGATAATTTTTTAATATAAAACTCAAGTAATGAGAGATGTTGATCCAATAAACAAATATTTTCAATTGATTATGCTATAAATATATCCTTTGGTGTTTGAATGGTACATTCATGTTAGCCATTAGTTTTTAGTTGATTGGTAGTAACAAAATAAGATAAAAAATTCATATCATGTTGAATAATTCCCTATATTTTGAAGTGAACAATATATGATTTTTAGAGATTATCAAAATTGGTTCATCATCATATGCCACCATTTACATTACATATATAATACCATGTTTATAAAGTGTAAAATCATTCCAAATAGCGATGAAGTGGTTTGTCTTTATGAGTCAAACATCCAAAATCCAAATCACATTTCTTCTTTCAGACTTCATGCTGAGGCCAATGATAAATTCCATGGTTAAATTCTCCCGTTTTTATATAGGTATGAGTAATTTTTTAATCGTCCTCTTTTTTATATGCATATATATTAATTTCATGACATACTTAGCAGTTTGGGTTATACTCAATGATCTCATTCTTCATGTTTTCCAACCATAAGTTATCGTGGAGTCCATGATACATCATTATACATCAAGGATAGAAGGAGAATGGCGAGTAATGGTCAATATCAAAAATATATACTCTAATATCATGTTTTGAGGTAAAAACAATTTATATTCCAAATTGAATGATATCATCTTCATCAATGTGAAATTCACGAGGATTCCCACACTGTACTACTTCAAGAATCATTTAAATATCAAAGTAATCCATTTTTCATTATAATATTATCATAGATTAGTGGTTGTATTTTTTTGTATTTTTTTCTCTTAATTTTTGTTATCATTTCTACATATATAATATGCATATCCCTGGTGATAGGGTCTTTCTCAATCAGCATAATGGAAAGAGTAGATTTTTCTTTTTTAATAATTGAATAAGGTAACTTGTATACCATTCATGGATATTATTGAATTTTGATATTTTATTCCTTAATTACTTTAAACCATATTCATTGGAGAATTTTAAGCTCCTTATCTATGAATATATACATTAGAGTGTTATAATCTATATCTATGTCACACATCTCACTATAGAGGCTAAGCCCCCAAATCAAGAAAGTGGATACCATAGATGCTAACTACAGATCAAGTGATATGTAGTTCTTCTTATGTATAAATAACTACCATGAGGTATATGATATAAATTAATCATTATTTATGAAAATACAACACAATGATTTCTAGGAAGTATCACCATTGATTTGAAAAACATATCCACTTTATAGTTGTTCTAGTGTAGGCATAGTTATAGGCATCTTTTTAATCTCTTTTAAGCTTCCCAAACATTATTTCCTCTAGAAATAAAATACCCCTTTCCATATAAACATATATAGTTTACTAAAAGATCATGAGTAATTTCTCAAAAAATGCTTGTACATCCCAACTATGCACAAAAAACTACAAATTTCTCTGAACCAGAATATTTTGGTACATTCCTCATGTATGTTTATATTAAATGGTACCATGTATATTCTCTCAAATATTTATGTGTCCCAATAATGTGACCTTTTTCATCAAAATGTCACAGATAATAAATATAGCATATATATATTCTCTATTCTAATTATAGATTGCATAATTCTTAGATGAGCTTCACGTTCCACCTTATTCTATGAGATAATGAGATAGAACTCAATAGTGAACCTCATGAATTATTGTTTGATGTCTCTAAAGACTCTATTTATCCAATGCATTAAGATTTTAGGGGAATTAGTATCGATAATGGGAATCATTATGAAATAATTTTACATATGCCTTGATTATAAGGATGTATTCTGAATTGCTTCCAGCTATAAATTTAGTTGATGATCTTCAGAAAGAAGATCCATTATTTAACATCTGATATCCTGGTATTTAATCAAACCTTTCATTAGCCCTTCAATGGGGATACATGTTATATATTGTTATTCAATGGAGATCCTATTAATTGACACATTAAATCATTCCTCTATCATATTTCTTAACATGTAGTAGAAGATGATACCCAGGGAATACTCTAGTGTTTATAAAAACTCGGTATAAATCTTCATTATATTTATTCTCTAACTCCTATAGTATGATTGGTGAAATCATATAGGTAAATTTGGAGATAAGATTGTCCTAGATTATAAGGTATATTATGGAAAATTACTTGTGATCGAGGGAATGGTAAAGAATCTATTCGGGATATACATCAATATGTACCCTTAAAATTGTAATTTCTTCACGGTTGATTTTTTTACTTTGGAACATCTATTTAACAAATATATGACTCTTTACATTGTATCATCAACCAAAATGTCAATATATTTTTCAAATGATATTTACAATCTTTCATTATTTTGTATAGGACCATGGGATAGTTTAGAATACAGAATGAATTTTCCATTTCTATACTAATAGTGTAATATTATTTTTAAAAGTGTTAATCCATGACCTATATAATTAATTTTACCAAGGGATGTATTATGAGATTTTACAAGAGAATATTACAAAGCATTGTAACTAAATAAGAGTCCGAAAAATGGATGGAATTGGTCCCACCACTTTGTATCTTAACGGATATCACTCTATCAAGATATCATGGTATTCATCAAATATTTCAAGAAGACATGTAGGATATAAATGAATTCGTTGAACCAAAATAAACAAATATTTTCCCCATTGTAATGTTAATATGAATTAGACCTTGTAAAAAATTCTTATTGCACCTGAATGGTATTGGAAGAATAAAAATATAATTTCCCTTCTTTATTAGTTGTTCATGGAATTTATTACCCCCGATGAAGTGTCATTTAGTGCACTGACATGAATAATGACTTTTTCAATACAGTTTGGGAATTGAAACATTAGGGGTCTATTATGAGTCTCATTTAATGATTTTTTGTGTGTTTTTCATGCTTTTCATGTTCCTTGGATAATTATGATATTTTTGGAATAATCTCTTTAATTTAAAGCATTTCATTCTCTCATTGAGGAAATTCCCATATTTCTTTTCACCATATATAAAACATGTGGACAACTAATTCATTTTCCCTCTCTTTTAATTTGATCAACCATATTTAATGTTAGTTTATTCATATCTTCAAGTCCATGGGATCAATATTTAATCTCCATATGTGTATTGATATAATATCAAACTATATCATCCTATCACTAAATGTATCAAATTGATATATCTTTTTGAAGTGTTTTTTTTCATGCCAATAATGAATCTCTATATTTTTTATTGTTGTTGATAGATAAACATAAGTTTTTTTTGAAATATATATGAAATATACTTTGTTTTTTCAGATATATTAACATTATTTTTTCTTATGATATACAAAGTCTCTAAAAAATTTTGTTCAAATCGTTTGAAATAAATAATTTTTAATAAATATCTACTTAATGTATTCCCTCTACATTTATTCTATTTTATAAATTTTTCTATAATTATTTATCAATTACAACCAAAAATAAGAATATCTATCTAAATGGTAGATTGGTAAGGTGAATTTATCCTTCTCAGAATAGTGGATTACAAAAAATATATTCTCCACTGAGTTAACCCATTGTTTTGTAACAAGTTGATCAGATGATCCACTAATTGTTAGAGGTAATTACTATGTAAATTACTTGATTTCATGATCTTATTTATTAGGTAAAATTAAATATTTCAAATATTCAATTTTATTATTTTTAGCTAGAGGTAGATGGGTAATAATAACTCTTATGTTTTTAACTACACTTCAAATTTCATTTGGAATATTTCTCATAAAATCAATACATTGACAATTACATGGGTTGTTATTCTGTTTTCTCTTAGCTACCACCATTTTCCAAAATGGAAAATCATTCAATAAACATATGTCAAAATAAAATCTGTAAAAAATTAATATAACAAAATAATTATAAATTATGATTTTATCATATCCATGTTTTTATCAATTACCTCAAATGATTCGTATAGTATAATTTACCTTATTTCATTTCTAACATAAAAAAATTACATCTCTAGATATATATATTTTATAATGGTATGAATGTTGTTTTTGATTATCATAACCATATCCCCTAGAAGCTTCAATCTTGGTATATAGTAAGACCTTTTTTTATTTTAGTATGTGATGATTATTCTAATACCAAATCTTCCATTTTCAAGGTTATTACCCTTAGATACATATATTCAAGATACACATCTAAATTTATTATTCATATACACATTTCACTACTCCAATACATTATAATCTATACATTATTAAAACATAAAGTTGTTTTCATGAAAAAACACCATTTCCTTAGGGTTTTTGCTAATATTTTCTCATCCTAATTCTTAATTTAACAAAAATATGTTCTCAGAACAAATATAGAATTACTGTAACAACCCAAAAATTCATTAATTGAAATTCCTCTTGGCCTATTTAAATGTCTTTTTACCATTATGTAAAACCTATTCACTTATTTGGTACCAGGTTTTGGATTTTAAAGTACTATTATTAATTACGATCATTTCTAATATAGTCATTTAATAGTGATCACATGACTAGTATAAATATCGGGAGTTAACAAATAAAATTTACTCAGACAAAGGAAGTGGAGGACTCATCTAATATTGTTGCTCCATATGAATCCCATTTGTCGGAGCTCAGAAAGAATGTGGCTTCATTGGGCTTCTCTATTGACCAATCCCAAGCTGAGCTTGAATACGTTATGCTTGAGTGGAATTGCCTACGAGAGATGTGGAAGTTGATAGAGATTACTACTCGAGTAATGTTATCCGACCCACCCCAAGAGTTTGTCACCATCAAGAACCTTACCCTATGGTCTTATGCGGGTGTTTTAAAGGGTTATATAACAAAACCCTAGCACTATGACTATGTACACTATTTTTTTTATAAATATTATACAGTCATTTAATTATTGTTACATTGTAAAGAGTTTTTAAAGAACTAATATTAAATTTACTTCATATTAAATTAAGTAATATATTTTAATGAATTAAGGGATTTATTAATTAAATAATATTTTAATGAAAAATATTATTAATAAATTACATTTTATTAAATATAAATCATCATATAATTTTTATTAATAAAATTGAAATTTTTATTAAGGTTGGAAACTTATTTTATTTTCAAAACCCATGAATTTTAGATAAATGTCAGTTTGTATTTTAAAAGTGAAAATTCACATATTTATATAATTATTTAGATAAAATAAATATTATTTTTGAAATCAGGATGTTGATATTATCCCACAGAGAATTTTTCATAATTTTCAGAGATAGTCGAATTTTTTGGTAAAAATAAAATAATGTATAAATATATAATGTGTTTTATGACATCATTATGACCCAGTAGTGATGTAATAAAAAACTATAAATATTATTTTCTTCCAATTTATATTTTACCCTTAACATAATGATATTTTGGGTTTTATTGATTTATTTTACAAATCATTAGTGGACCCTTCAAGACTTATAAAACATTGAGTATTTTTAAATTGTTTTCCTTGAGAGGGTGACTCACCTCCACATAAGAAACCCTATTATTTTAAGACATTTGGATGTTCGAATTATAAAATATTTTTTTCCACTCTCCTTTTGAAAAAACAATGGTAAAAAACAAGGGTCTGGTTTGTAGTTTTGATTAGTTTATTGTGTGGTGTCCGAAACCTAAATAATAATGAATTCCCTCTCTTTTCCTATATAAACCCACCCAAGTTCCAAATTCATTTTTACTAAAATACTTTTTAATTTGTCAAAACTCTGAAATTATTTCTCTAGAATCTTCCCACATCTCCCCAAGATCCTAATAAGTCTCTCTCAATCCCCTTAGAAGCCTTTCGGGGTCACACTTCCATGTAAGGGATTCCCACTTTCCTCATTTTTGTCAATGTTTTCTAATATTGTTATGATGTTTTATTTTCAATTATAAATGTAGTGGTATGATTTCACACCTCCCCCATATTTCCCTATTCATGTTTGAATAATGAGAGGTCCTCTTTCTCTCTCATTAATTCCGCCCATGTACGCCCGTTACTATGCCGAAATTCTGTAATAAATTTTTCTCTCCACATTTACATTCAAGAAATTCTTTTGTATTACATATTTAAATTCCATAACATTTTTTGGGACAATATATCTATATGACCCACTTACTGACCATTTCATGTACATATGATGAGAACCCAATTTCTCTCTCATCAACTATTTTTATGAATTCTTATGTCACGCTGTTATGCAGCTGAAATTTCACCGTGTTTTTCCAAGCCAAGATCATAGTGTAGTGAATACCATACTCGTGTCTCTGTCAAGGTTATTAAACATTATGCACATATACATATTGAATGTTACTTTAATTTATTTATTCCACATTTCTTGGAATAACATATGATGTTTATTGACTCTATGATATTTGATCAATGTGGCACTCTTATGCATGAAATGAAATGTTTAAGATGTGTGTTCCCTAATAGTGTTCCAATTAATTTGTTAATGTATTGTATCATGATACGTTATGTGAAATTAGTGTTGACTCATGCTAATTCAAGTGCAATGATTATTTACTCATGCTTCATTTGCAATGTGGGTTTAGTCATTCTCAATGTTCAATGATCCTTGGCTCAGAAAAATATGATGTTAAATGTTGTTGCCACATCTCCATGTTTTGATTTTCATGTTCTATCATACCTTTATCTTCGTATTTCTCTTGTGGTCCATTTAAATGCCTATTGTCTAAGATGTATTGTATTCCTCATGTTATTCCATGTTTATTCCCTAATTGGGCTTTATATCTCACCATTTTCTTATGCATGTCCTCAGGTTATCCCATGAAATGCTATGTACAAATGATTGTAGTAGTCATGTAAAGGATTTTTTCAATAAAGATGTTATATTTCGTGTTTCAAGTTGTTATATAATGAACCTAATCCCCAGGAAAGTAGACCTCTTGATCTTTAATGTTTTATCATGTGATTTCTATGTAATAAATCACGTTAATGTATGAAATAAAGAACATGGTTGTTATAGTTGGTATCAGAGGATAGGTATTGTTATTTTTGGGATTAGTATTAGAAAACCCTAGTGAATCCTTTTAGAAAATACCATTTATAATAAAAAATCCCTATGTTTTTTGGGTATTGAATAAGTGGATTATCAATCGAATATGTCACAGTTTGGATAAGAGCAGGTAGAGGAAGCTCTGGCAAAAATGTACCTAGGGGTGGAAACCCTAACAATGAGGTTTGGGATTAACCCATGGTATCTTGGTACAGGAAAACAGGCCATGCTGCACTCTTTTTTATGACACTACTAAGGGATATGAATTGGTAAATTCACAATCTTAGTATGAACCATTAGATCATGGATAACATATATGGAAGAATATAGATTCATATGTATAGGAAATAAAATATATTTAAAATTCATCTGTTTTTCCTTGGATTACCCTTTATGTGGTACCCCTAACTTTCCTTTTATTCCATCCAATGGCCTGTAATTGGAGGACTCGGTCTAACAAACTAGGTGAAGACTAATGTGATGAATATTCTAATGAGATGCATAATCCAATGGGAGAAGGAATCACAAACTTTTTCATGATACTCTCTCAATTTACACAAGTTATGAATAAAAACATGGTTTTAGAGGAATGTTCAATCCCCCCCTACGAAATAACAAGTTTATATTGAGGGCTGCATGAGTCAAAGGACTCAAACTTATAATTGATCATATGATCCCTCAATCTCCATCCAATGGATCAACTCCATTGAAAATATCTTCTCCATCCTTTAATGTTCTGAACAAGAGAAGGTTATACTTTCTTCTTATCATATAGAGGGTGAAGCTGATCAATGGTGGACATTGATCAATAATATGAAGCCTGAGGAGGTGATCTAGGTGTTGGAATGGAGGGATTTCCAGAAGATGTTTTTGATTAATATTTTCCATGAACTCTATGGCTTAATATGGAAAGGGACATCCTTTCCCTCAAGAAAAAAGATATCAAATACATCAGAGTGTAGAAGGAAAAATCAAAAGTCTTGCATGATATGCCTCCAAAATTATCATTTCCCCTAAATACATGGTTGTCTGCTACTTCGGTGGGCTAAAACGTAGCATGTGGAAAGCCCTGGTGATTTGTGACTTTTAAAACTGTGAGGAAATTATCTTATGTTCCCTCAAGGTCTAAATATAGATCTGCTAATCTTAGGGTTATCATGGGGATAAAAGCATATGGTGGATTTCAATTATGGTGGTCTGATGAATAAATACAACAGTACAAATAAGATCCAGCTCCCTACATTCCAAATGTTCTGAAATAAACTCCCTAGAAATTTCTTGAAGGGGATAAGGAAATGCTTTAGGCGAAGAATATATGAACATAGAGATTTTAACTACAGAAAAGAAAAAACCACAACTAGGATAGAGGTGAGGAACAATCTTTTTGTCTCTCAACTTGTTGTTTATTGCTTCAACTACAATGAAACAGGGAATATTTTAAATCAGTGCCCTAAGCCAAGGGTTTTCAGATTCAACCAACAACCTCTAAGTTAGCAAGGGTGAGATTTTCCCATAACTACCACCGAAGATTACCCTGAAAATGAAGTGGTGACTAGTAAACTAGTTATTCATTGTTGAATAGAGAACATACATTTTGATTCAGGTACTATGCATTCATTTATATCTAGAACGTTTACTAGAATAATACCAACACCACCAAAAAGCATGGTAGTAAATATATTTGTAAGTATGGAAAATGGGGAAATAATTTTATCCCATGAAAATAACTCCTCCCCTATCATAATCGGTTGATGGAACATCCCAAATAACCACATTATTCTCTCTACAGTATAATTTGATGCTCTTCTTGGTATGTATAGGCTTTCCCTATATTGATACAACTAATATTTACGTGATAAGAAAATGACTATGCATGTTGAGATTCGACCACAAATTCATTACAATTTCTAGGAGGAATATGAATCTTCTTTAGCTCCATCATCTCAATATTGTGTATTACATACCTATGATCACACGTATCTAACTCAGATGAATGAGTCTATGGAGGCAGCCATCCTTGATGACATGCCTATTGTGAGGTAATTCGCAGAAGTGTTTCTCTGTTAATTTTTTGGTCATCCTCCTAGAAGAAATGCTGAATTATCAATTTATCATATACCTAGGGTATTTCAAATATCCAAAACACTATATAGAATGGCTATTGTAGAGCATTAGGAGCTAAAGAAAAAACTATAGAAGAATCTAGATAAAGGGTTTATATGCCCAGGTGCTTCACTATGAGGTGTTCCAGTCATCATCGTCATTAATAATGATGGTTCAATGTGCCTTTGCATCGATTATCTTAAGCTTAACAAAATCACGATAAAGAACAAGTATCCTTCCCCACAAATTTATGACTTGATCGATCAGTTGATTGGAGAACAATACATCTCCAAAGTAGATTTGCTGTTGGGATATTATCATGTAAGGGTGAATAAGGAAGATATCCCCAAGACCATTTTCGTATAAGATACTGGCACTATTAACTCAAAGTAATGCCTTTTCGACTCATTATTTCTCTATAAATATTTATGGACATTATGAATAGTGTCTTTAGATATTAAATGGACAAATTAGTGGTATTATTTATTGATGATATTTTAATATTATCCAAAACCATGGAGGATCATGAGAAGAAGCTATAAAATATTCTAGAGACCTTGAAAAAAAGATACTCTATGAAAAATATATCTAGTATGAGTTATAGTTAAAAGTTGTCTCATTTTTGGGCCATATCAGCACAAGAAATGGGATATATGTAGATCACTCCAAGATATCTACAAAACAAGGATGGCTTATGATAATATTGGTAACATATATCCGTAGCATCTTGGGGTTAGTTAGATATTATTGAGTATATTTTATAAATTTTGCATGATTTTCCAACCCTCATACCAAGCTATCATGGAAGGGTATAGAGTTTTCATGGAGTGTTAAATGAAAAAAAAAATCTTCAAGGAGTTGAAATGGAGGCTTATCACTACGCCCGTTCTCACTTTACCCACAATTGGATAACATTTTGTTTTATTCATTGATTCATCAAATAAGGGAATGAGATATGTGTTGATGAAAAATTACAAATTCATTGCTTATGGTTCAAGGAAATTTAATGTTTATGTGCAGAATTATCCAACACGTGATTTGGAGTTGGTTGTGGTGATCGTTTCATTAAATATATGGTTTCATTATCTCTTTGTGGGAGAAGTGTGAAATATATACGGACCAAAAAAACATCAAGTATATATTCAAATAGAAAGAGTTGAACATGCGCCAACGAGGATTGTTAGAGGTGATCAATGACTATGATATCTCAATCCATTAACAGCCTAGGAATGTGAACATTGTGGATGTTTCTCTACGTATAATGGACCCAACGATTCTATCATTTATGAGAATTGAGAAAGATCCAATCTTCTTAGATTTGATGGAGATGGACATGGGAAGAATAATTAAAGGAACATCACCAATCCTTTCAAAAATGATTTATCAACTGTCTCTTTTAGGAAGGATAAAGTATGCTCAAAATGATGATGTGGGAATTCAGAAGAATGAGGAAGCTATTAGAAAAGGGAAATAATCAGAGATCGATGTTAATGAATAAGGAATTATGAGATTTGGGAAATGACTATGAGTTCTATCAAGTCCAATGCTAAAGAAGGACCTTTTGGATGATTTACATTGTTCAAATTTCTTTATTCAACCAATAAATACAATGATGTATCATGATCTCCGAGAGCATGATTGGTGGAATAATATGAAGAAGGAGATTTCTGAGTATACATCAATGTTCCTGGTGTGTCAGCAAGTAAAGAAAAAGAGGAAGAAGTCGATGGAAATGATGAAAACATTGCTCATACCAGCATGGAAATTGGATAACATAACCATACTGTTTTTCACCAGACATCCGAAGTAATACAAAGGAAACAATGCAATATGGGTTTTTGTGGATCGTCTTACAAAGTCTGCACACATCATTTCAATTCGAGAGGATTTCTCATTGTATTAATAGGCACGAATATATATTAGAGATGTTGTGAGGCTGCATGGTGTACCACTTTCTATTTTATCCGATCGAGATCCATGATTCACCTCTATGTTTTGGAAGTGTCTTCAATATGCTTTGGATTCTGAGATTAACATCAGTACAACTAATCATCCTCAAACTGATGACCAATTTGAAAGAATTATTAAGACACTGAAAGATATGTTATAATCATGTTCAAATGACTTTAAAGGAGGAATGGATTAACCTCTTCTTCTAGTAGAATTCTCATATAATAACAGTTTTCACTCAATCATTCGAATGACACCTTATGAAGCCATGTATAGGAAGAGGTGAAGAACACTAGAATTTTGGGATGAATTTGGTGACCGTAATCTGCAAGGACCATAAATGGGTGATGAAATGGTGGAGAATGTCAAAACCATTCAACAACATATCATGGGAGGCCAACACCGATTGAAGAGTTATGTAGATAACCATCGACGACACCATGAATTCAAAGTTGGATAAATGATATTTCTAATCATATCTCCATGGAAGAAGGTCATAAGGTTTGGAATTAAAGGGATGTTATTTCCAAGGTACATTGGCCCCTTCGAGATTCTTGATCGTGTCGGGGTTGTGGCCTATTGAACAGCACTTCCACCAATAGTGGCCAAAGAACATGAAGTATTTCACATATCCCTCTTAAGGAAGTATATATTAGGCCGTTCACATGTACTCTCTTCAGATGTAGTACAACAAGATGATGATCATTCTTACGAGGAGTAACGAGTGATGATCTTAGAACGTAGTGAAAAGGTTCTATGAAACAAGACAATGACCCTCGTCAAGGTGTTGAAAAAAAGACACCAAGTTTGAAGAAGAACATGGGAATCAGAACAAGCGATGAAGACGCATTACCGATATCAGTTTTAGTTTTGGAAAATAAAATTTGGAGGGAGAAATTTTTTATGGGGGAATATGGTAACGACACAAAAAAATTAATGAAAATTAATCTTGGTCTATTTAAATGTCTTTTTATGGTTTTGTAAAACATGTGCACTTAATTGGTTTTATGTTTGGGATTTTAATATCCTATTTAGAAATGTGACCATTTATAGTATAGCTATTAAATAGTGGTCACATGATTAGAATAAATATTGGGATTTAACAAATCTAATTTACCCAGACAAAGGAAGTGATGGCCTCAACTACTAGACTTTCCCCATACAAAGCCCAAATTTCGTAACTCGAAAAGGAGATTGTTTTATTGGGATTCTATTTTGACCAATCCCAAGCTGAGCTTGAAAACATAAAGCCTGAGAAGAACCACAGATGATAGAAGGGGATGTTGATAGAGATTACCAGTCGATCAATGTTATCTGAGACACCCAATGAGGCTGTTATCATCATGCACCTTACCCTAAAGTCTTATGCGGGTATTTTAATGGGTTAGGTAACAAGACCCTAGCACTATGACCATGTACATAATTTTTGGAATAATTATTATACATTCATTTTATTATATTTATTTTGTAAAGTGTTCTTAATTCAAAAATTGTATTTTTAGTTATTATTCAACTAAGTAATCTATATTGATGAATTAATAAATTTTTTAATTAAATAATATTTTAATAAAATATTATTGTTAATAAATTACAATTTATTTAATATAATTGATTGTATAATTTTTATTAATACAATCGTAATTTTTATTACGGTTTGAAAGCTGTTTTTGTCAATACCTATGAATTTTTGATAAATTTCAGTTTTTAATTTTAGAAGTGAAAATTCACATATATAGAATTTTTTTACAAAATGAATAATATTTTTGGAATCAGGATATCGAAATTATCAAACGGTGAATTTTTCATAATTTTCTAAGAGAGATGAATTTTTGGGTAAAAATTAAATACTATTTAAATAAAATAGTATTTAATATAAGGACACAATTGAATGAAAACCCGTCATTTTTAGTTTTTCTATTCTTTATCACAATTTTCTGAATGGATGTTAATATAATGACCATTAATGTTTCCATCCATTATTTAGTCAATTTTCTATTAGAGGACATATTTAATTCATTTTTTTAAACAAATTTCTTAAAAAAATAATAATATTTTTCAAATAGACAATATTTTTCAAACCCAATATATTAACTCCTATTGATATTTTAATTATCCACTTAAGAATGAAGATGTTTTATTCAAAAAAATGATTTCCATTATTCATTTGGGAACCCAAAAGGTTACCAAGAAATGTATTCATTACAAAACTATAATGAAACCCATTCCTTTATATCAGATCATTTCATTAATATGATGGTTATATGTTCTCTTTCCAGGTTTTATTGATGAATTTGAGAATTTAGTGACATGATGGGTGGGAAATGAATTATATATACCTCTAATAAGTTATGTATTGTAAAATATATTTTGATATTATGAAATATATGTGTGAAAAAAAATTATTTACATGTTCATAATTATGTTCTGATTTATGGGAATATGTTTTTCGTAAACATGATGTTATATTTTTTGAAAGCTATGTGTGATATTTAAAAACTCAGTTATGATGTTTCATTATAATGAATATTCCAAATTCCATTCTAATATAAAAATATTCTCCATGATTATTATATTTATAATATGCTTATGATATGATTATATTGATTTTTTTAACCCATTTATAAATGATTCATACCCCTTATTCCTCCCAAGATATTCTCCTCATTAATGTCCTTTTAGATAACACCTTTCTTTGATGTATATCATCTGGTGACTCCTTCTCCCTAGGATAATGTGAGGTATTTTAGGTGGATAAAGACTATTTCTTATAATATTTTTTATATTTTATATTTTTAAAAAATAATGATCCAAATTTTTTAATAAGCTACTAAATCTGTGGATCATGTATTGTATTTTTATTATGTTTCTCATCATAAATAATTAGGTAATATTCACTTAAGAAAAATTAATGTCACCATAATTGTACACATATTTGATGGGTTTGATAACATCAATAGAGACAATGTATCTTGGACATAGTATTCCATTCATAAAAACATCATTAATATCAAACATTGAGATATGTAATAGAAAAAACAATCTACGGCCTCAATTTATAGACCTATTAAATGATTATTGTCATATAACTTATGTTGAATATTTATTTCAATGATATTTTATAGATTAACCTTGACCTTTTCAACAATCTTTCTGACCAATTAAGGCCCTAATATAAGAAATTAACTAAATTCATCCAGAAAAGTAGGTGTTCCACAAGTATTCCCATAGAAGAATTTATAAGGATCCATTATAAGTCTTTAGTGGAAATACTTTTAAATTTGAAATAAAATGGACTAATATAACAATCAAAACCACCATTGATGTATATAGAACAGTCTCTTTTCATATCACCAAGTAACATTAATTTACATAAATATTTTCCATCATTTGAGTGGGGATATAATATATCTAAAAACATATGCATTCAATGATAGTTGGGGACATTTCAAGAACTTTGGGGTGACCTTTAGATCTTTATTAGATACAATCTACCATGGTTATCTACAATTCCTCACAATATATTTGATATATATCATTTCATTTTTATAATGTGAGATTTTATCTTGAAATGTTATGAAATAACTAGTCTTTATAATATGATCAACCCCAACACACATGGAATTATTTCCCTTAGATGTCTCTAGAGTACTCAAATAAAAATCCATGGTGGTGTTATACTATTTACATTTAAGCTTTTTTAAAGGAATCATCCGACCCTAGGACTTTTTCCTTTATACATCCACATGTTGACATATTGGGTAGGTGGATATATATTTTGAAATCCGTGATTTTTATATTATTTGGCCAATACTGATCCAATAAATATATATAAATTTTTGGGATCCCTCATTGGATAGAGAATGTTTAATTATGGGTATCATTGAATAACTCCTTCTATACCTTAGGATATGATTACACACAAAGAAATAGTCTAATTTCTTTATAATTAACATTATCAGTGTTTAACTCAGAGTATTTACACTATTTTATATCATCCACTTTAATTTGAATTGGTACATATTACCTTTTTTAGTTTCTTTAATCACACCCGAAATATATAGCTATTCAGTCATTTGAATATGTTTTTATGGTGTTCCATTCATTACAATTAACATGTCCATCTTTTGTACTTTTATGAAGATTAGAATCTTATAATTCCTTATCATTGATAAGGTTAAAATATTTCTTATAACTGGATAATCTTACACATTATTCAACTTCTAATGATGGTTCTTTGTGGATAAATAATTGTTTTTTATTAACTATAACAATCTGGATTATTTCATATTGTGCTTTTTGAATCTCAATATATTCTTGAGGCTCTAATAATTTATATATGTCCGTCTTTTTTCTCAATGGTGATTACTCCTCCAAGTCACCAAATTCAATAATGCTACATCCAATACACTAGATCATGATTAATATAATTCCACTCATAGATATTCAATTTACCAGAGCCATAGGTAATCACATTATCATTTTTCATGAGAACTCAATCCAATACCTTCATTGGGGAATCACCACTGATAAAAAATCCTTCCACTCCCATAAGTTTTGTGTGTACAGGTTTAGTGATGACCCTATTTTTAATCAATCAAAATATATGTTCCCATTCATGGTTTCAAATAAACATTACTCCCATCCAAGAAAACGTAATTATTGGGTTTGAAAATCATGTGATATTCTTCAAAAATCATCATTTTCAATATGTTAATCTATGGAAATAGAGGGTATCAATTATTGCTATTGGTTCGGGACATTTATCCACCACCTTTGTAATTAAAGGATTTATAAATAAACCCATATTGGTGATAACATTACCAAAGAAATGCTTCTTTCATTAACCAATACTCACCTAAACTATATTTTTCATATAGACTATGTTTCCTAAAATACTTCAATTGTTAGTAAAATGTTCATTATTTTCATTATTTATTATAGGGTATATAATATGAAATTTTATATGGACTACAAAAATTTGTTTATTTGATCCCCGAAGACTATATTTATGAAGTTTTCATTTAATTTTGGATATATATTGATTTTTAATTTAATACATATGAAAACATAAATTTATACATTCATATCAAACAATTAAATATAATATAGTCCTTTTTAACCATTAATTGATGATATATCAAGAAAAGATAATATTTAGAGAGTTACTGGGGTCAATCAACTAGTGTAGAAATCGTTTTTATGGCAGTTATTTTTTAAATTTTATGTTGGCTTTTGGAAGACGTTATTACAGGAGATATTATAAATATTGTTTTTTATGTCGGTTATTATAAAACCGATGTAAAAACCAATAATCCAAAGCATTTTTTATGTCGGTTCATCAAAAAATGACATGGAAAACACTTTGGAGTCGGGATTTATTTTGGAGATTTTTAAATAAAAGACGTGGTATTTACTATTTCATGACTATTATAGAATAACCGATGTAATAAACTGCACCTCCGAAGAGTTTATCAAGTCGGTTATGTTCATAACCGACGTTATAAACCAGTATGCCATGCGTTTTTCATGTCGGTTAAATAAAAAGTGACATGAAAACATATATACTACATTGATTATTAAAAAACCAACTCGAAAACCTATTTCATATCATTTTTTACGTCAATTATCACATTATCAACGTAAAAACATATAATCTTTCCATTTATTACGTCAATTATGAAATAACTGACGTAAAAACCCATTCCCATGCATTTTTTACGTCGGTTTTCAAATAACCATCATAAAAACCCGTAAACATGCATTTGTTACCTTGGTTATAAAATAACCGATTTAAAAACAATTTTTTTTTTCTAAAACCATTCATCCGCAAATATTCCCTACAAATGAAATTCTAAAAGAGACCAAAAGCAGAACAAACCCAGAACTAAAAAAGACCAAAACCATCCTCCATCCTCCTAGACATCCCCCATACTCTTGGACAACCCCCCACCCCCATGATCACCCCACACACCCCCACCCCACTAGAAAACCATCTGGCACCCATGGAACCCCCCCCCCCACCACAATGGACACCCCTACACTCCTGGATACACACTAGACAACCCACACCTCTCTTGGACAACCCCCACTCCCCTGTACATCCCTACCACCATACTAGACACCCTCCCACCCCCATGGACACCATGGACACCCCGCACCCCACTAGACAACCCTCCCAAACCCATGGAACCACCCCCCCACCCCACTGGACACCCCAACACCACTGGACACCCCCTGGATAGCCACCACCGACCTGGATAGCCCCACCCACTTGAAAACCCTCTCACACCCCTGGAACCCCCAACCCCACAGGACAACCCCAACACCTCTTGATACCTACTAGATAACCCCTAGACATCCCCCACCCCTCCTGGATATCCCCCACTCCCCTGGACAACCCTCCCATCTTTCTGGACACCCTCCCACCCCCCATGGACTCCCGATACACCCCCACCCCACTAGACATCTGTACCACACCCCTGAACCCCCTCCACCCCACTAGACACCCTCACACCCCTAGACACCTCGTAGACTACCCCCACCCTCCTAGACAACCTGCACCCTCCTGGACACCCTCCCACCCCCATGAACACCGCATACACACCCACCCAACTATACAAAAATACCACACCCCTGGACACCCCACCCCAATAGACACCCCCCCACTTCTGGATACCCCTGGACATACCCCCCTCCCCCCTCATCACTCCCGGAAATGCCCCCACTCCCCTGGACAACCCTCCCACCTTCCTGGAAACCCTCCCACCCCCATGGACACCCTGACCACCCCACCCTCCTAGATGACCCCACGCTCTTGGACACCCCCCCACAACCGTGGAACCCCCCAACCCACTAGATACCCACACACCCCAGGATACACCCTAGATATCCCCCACCCCTGTTGGAGAAACCCCACTCCCCTGGACATCACTCCCACCCTCTTGGGCACCCTCACACCCTCATTGACACCCTAGACACCCCCACACACTGGACATCCCTCCCACACTGCTGGAACCCCACACCCCACTGGACACCCCCCCACACACACCCCTGATCACCCCTGGATAACCCCACCCTCCTGGATATCCACCCACCCTCCTTGACACCCACCCACCCCCATGGACACCCCGGGCACCCCAACCTACAAGAAAACCCTCCCACACCCTTGGAAACCCCCACCCCACTGGACTCCCCCCACACCCCTAAATACCCCCTGGACATCCCCCACCATTGTGGACAACCCCCTATTCCCCTGGACAACCCTCCCACCCTCCTGGACACCCTCCCACCCCAATGGAAACCCTGCACACCCCCACCCAACTGTACAACCCTCCCACAAGCATGGAAACCCCCCACTCCACTGGTCACCTCCAACCCCCACACGCATGGACACCCCCTTGACAACCCCCACCATCCTGTACAACGCCCACCCCCTGGACAGGCCACCCACCCTCCTGGACCCCCATCCCGATGGACACCCTAGACACCCCCACCCAACTGGACAACCCTACCACACCCAAGGAACCCCCTCCCCCTAGACACCCCCTCGGACAACCCCCCCCCTGTCAAGAAAGCCCCCCCCACTCCACATGATAGCACTCCCACACTCCTGGAAACCCTCCTACCCCATGGCCACCCAGGAAACCCCATCACACTGGAAAACCCTCCCACACCCCTAGAAACCCCCACCCCACTAGACACCCCCTCCCACATCACTGGACCCCCCTGGATAACCCACATCCTCTTGGACTGCCCCCACCCTTCTGGACACCCTCCCACCCCCATGGACACCGTAGACACCCCCACCCCACTGGAGAAACCTCCCACACCTCTAGAAACCCCCACCCCACTAAAAAACTTTCCCACACCCCTGGACACTGCCACCCTCTTGGACATCTCCCAATCCCCTGGAAAAACATTCCACACCCCAGGAACATCCCCCACATGACACTGCCACATCCATGGACACCCCTAGGATAGCCCCCACCCTCCTAGACATCCCCCACTCCCCTAGAAAACCCTCCCACCCTCGTAGACAGTCTCCCACCCCCATGGAGACCCTGTACAACCCCCCCCCCCCCCACTAGACATCCCTCCCACACCCCGGGAAACCCACCCACACCACTGGAAACCCCCATTCCCATACCCCTGGATAGCCCCCCACTCCACTAGACATCCCTCCCACCCTACGGGACACCCTCCCACCCCCATGGACACCCCCACACCCTAGACACCCCCCTTCCAAGACCAGAATCTATACCAGAAAAACCATCTGTACTATACTAAAACAAGAAGTGTACAAAAATTAATCATTCACATATATAACATTCATAACATAAAATATAAACAAAAAAACCTAAATCCAGCATAAACAACTACAAAATAAACAATAATAATGAAAATATTCAAAATTACATTTTACACTACAAGAAAACTAAAATCCAATTAAACATATAATATAATTTGACAATTCCACTTGTATGTGTTTGAAATCCTAAGAACAGTAGGGATGAAAGTCATAAAATAGCTAAAAAGTAAAATTATTAGAGTTGACATGTATAATGAATAAATCAAATGAAATATTATGGAAATTATTAGAAGGAAATATTACCATGTCCAAGTGCACAAGTGTTCCAGTTGTAATTATTTCATACATAAATCTTAAAATTTAATATAATCATTTAATGACGCCTTGTTGTTCATGAAAATATTTTTTAAATGAGAATAAATTAAAAATAATATTTTTATGTAAAACATAAAAAAGTAAAAATTATAAATGGATATTTACCTTTACATTTATATATTTGAAAGTGCAACTATTTTTCATTGTGTTTTTTTGAAAGTATACACATTCCCTATTTTAAAATAATAAGAATGTGATAAATTTAAAATACATTATTATATATTAAACTATTAAGAAATTGAATCTTACTTTTCTAACATATTCTTATAACCTTCATGCACATCGCCATGGACAAAGAATATCCAGTAAAGTTTTTTCTCCCTTGGTAAAAAAACAACCAACATCTAACGATCACTGATAAATGAAAATATAAGGTTATTGATTCTTTATGATAAAATATAACGAACTCTTTGACCAATATATGTTTCATACCTCTCACAAAAGGCATCATCAAACACTGTGTGATTATATTCTGTTCAAATCTTGTAGCAATATAAAGCATTTTTTGTTCCTCATCTAATGCATGTGCTTTAGGGGAAATCAAATGCGGGTCCATGAATCCATATGCATCCGTCCGCTCATTCATCTCAAAAATTTTATATGTATATGTAATAAAAAACATACATAATTATACATTTTTAAAAAATATAACACTGGGAAAGGTGTTAATACTTACATGGAAAAATTTTGCACCTCGTTGATTCCCAACTTATCTCCAATAACAAGCTCCATGATATCATTTTTCAGAATCCCCACATTTATTAGACATCCAAAAACATGAGCTTCCATTGGAAACTCATAATGATCCGACAACATATTTGAATATATTGACAATCTACCATGACTACATGAATATGTACCTGAGGTCATAGCCATTTCTCTATGTTGTGGTCAATACATAATTTCTTTACTGTTGAAGTATTCCTCTAAAAATAAATAGAAAAATATATTAGTTTTCAAACGATAAAAAAAATTAATAATAAATTAAAATAGAAGATAAAACATAAATACATCTATGGTAATGATTCGTAGAAGTTTAGATGACCAAATTTAAAAATGGATGATAGTATGTTCAACTATCGTCACCTAATCGATATGTAGTGGTACTTGAGATGATATCTCTATAATAGACTATATAGTAACCCTATGATGATCTAACTCTAACTACTGATAATGAAAAATATTTCCAATACAATATAAAAGCACATATTGATCTATAAGATGTTGAGGATAATCAACATACAAATTGAAATAGGTAGGAAGTTGCGGCAGAGGATAATGATAAAAAATTGGGGTTGGTAAGCTTTGGTGGGTGATTGGGTGTTACTGGCGGAGGAGGAGGATTAATAATGGGGTCTTTAGGTGTACGTGGGGGAGTGAGAGCTACAGTCTGAAATTTTCTTTGCATGTCTAAAAACATAGACAGTACCAACACTCTAATGTGTTTCTCCATCATCTCATTAATATAATTAACTTCATCCTCCAAGTATTCTATTTTTTTATAAACACTCTCAATGGAAGAAGTTGAAGAACATGGAAACACTTTTCTTACCGATACACCAGCTAGATATCCTCATACACAACATAGATGTTTGGGCTTTCCCAATGGTAGAAACAAAATATCAAGCCTCCCAAAAGCTATAAATTCCCTCTATGAGCACTTCTCCTCTAGAGAATCTTTTATTAAATAATTTAACATTTCCTTAATTATTCTAATTATATAAATAATATATTTAACATTAATAAATAAAATAAATATCTTACAATACTCTCCACTATGATTCTAGAATCTTCTGAATGATATTTCTCTTTTTTCCCATACAAGCTCTCTTATATTATTCATGTCTACATTGAGGGGATGGAGGGGAAACTTCTCCAGAGCTTAAAGACTCAGCTCTCAGTTTTTGAAAATTTTCCACCATCATTTGTTCTTCTAATAATGTATACCCTCCCCTAGATAAACAATGAGCTTATACATTTTGGGATTAGATCTCCTAATGGGATGTCCTTGTTTGATTTAAATTAAGCATATAAAATGATTAAAAAAACATTATTTAGATAATTTATATAAGAAAACTTTTAAAAGTTCACATTTCCCTTACAAAAAATGATTTTTTTCTTCTACTTTTAACAAACGTTGTCCTTGTATCTTCATCTATGAGAAGATATATATGACATGGATTTTCATGACTCCTATGAAAAAAATGAAATCAGATGTGGCAGTTGATTTGAGATCACTCCATCTCTTAGCAGCCATCGATAAGCATTTCTTCCAGACTCCTACAATATGAGGAATATATAATGTTATCTGATATAGATGAGGTAAAACATATTATACTAGAAACATTTAAAGAATAGGAAAACAATAGAAAATGATCATACCAAAATCTTCCCCCTCAAATGAGATATATTATCTTTTCCCACACTTCTCCAATCATCATACGAAATGATTACATATCTCCTATGTTGTGTTGACAAAAAACTCCTAATTTTTTTTTGTATTTGGACCTCTATGAATATCATTCTCATCAAAATCAATTAGTATCCTCTAGTCCTGCATGTAGGGAATTTGTAATTTTGGTAGATGTGTGCACCCACATTTACCAAATCTTGAAGTCTTCTTTATTATTATGGGATCACATGAGGAAGATTGGGGAACAACAAAAGGAGTATGTGAATGTTCTTCTCCAGAGGTATGTTCATTATTCTCATATCCAGAATCATGCGGCTGATCAACTATTTGATATGTAATTATCCATAAAATCAAATATAACAAACATTGGTTCAAAAATATACAAATTCAAATACTAGAATACTAATGTAAACATAAAATGGAAAATTGAACTGAGTTACACAATAGTAAACATGGTTAATATGGTAAGCATGTTAAAGAATGGTAATCATGGTAAACATGGTAGTGTAAGTTTCATTCAACAAAATCAATAAATATATATGTTACATAAGGAAAACTATGGTAAACTATGGTAATCATGGTAATCATGGTAAAATGGTAAACATGGTAAACATGGTAGAGATGGTAAACATTGTAAACATCGTAATCATGGTAAACATGGTAAAGTAATTGTAAACAAGAAATAAACATATGCTACCTGTAATATTAGGAATGTAAAATTGGATTTTTTTCCCAAATTCCTTCATCATGATTGTTTCTTATGGTACAAACCATGTCTTCAACATTCTTATAATTTAGTTCTGCTAATCATTCCATTGAATTAGAGAGCTCATATAAATCAGAATCTTCATCAAGTTTACCCTCACCAAAAAATTGTTTTTTCCCTTGTAGAACAATAGTCCAATGCATATATGATTGATCAACTACATAGAAAATCTATTTTTCATGTGTTGCCATTATAAAAGAATCTTTTGTGTCTTCCAGTCTATTCAGATAAAAAACTTTCATTCCAAATTCATTAGGTTTGACACTGTTCTTACCGATAAACCATTTGCAGTTAAAAACATGAACATTCATTTTAATGTAATCAACCTCCTATATTTCACCAATGATTCCATAATATGCTGTTGAAGTAGAAATTGGGTTTTTTTCTTCTGAACTCGAAAAATGCATTGCTTCTATAAACACCAATACACCACTATTCTAAACTGCACTTTTGTTTTCCAGAGATTTCATATAAAATGTAGAGCCATTAATGTCATAATCGGACCAAGTTATGACATTTAAACATTGACCACCCACTAACCATATTAATGTCTCTGATATATCTGATCTACCAAGCAAGGTGTTTTTAAACCATGATTTTTTTGTGGTGCTCCTGCAAAATCATCATTTCTTTCTTCTTTGGATGACTTTGTTTAAACTCGTTAATATGAAATGTGATATACCATTGAGAATAATCTATGTTATTCAAGATGTATAATTCTATCATCATCATCTATTTATCTGTCAACAATTTGACTTTCAAGCCACAAATCCCCCTTCAATAATTTTTAACTCATTCATGGCGAGATGGAGGCCAACCTATGTGCTCCTCCATAGCTAAGTTGCTCATAAAAAACTCCACAACCTCCTGTGAAATATAGATTTCAATAAGGGAGGCTTCAGGTCGATATTCATTCTTTACAAACCCCTTCAATATTTTTATATATCTTTCAAATGGCTACATCCAACAAATATGTACAGGTCCACAAAGAATTATTTCTCTCACTAGATGAATCAATAAATTCCACATTATATCAAAAATATATGGAGGAAAAAACATTTCTTATTGACAATGTATAGAAATTACATATTTTTCCAAAATTTTCAAATCATTCACATCAATCACCTTATTACAAATTGATATGAAAAAATAACACAACTTCATTATAGTATTTTGGAATCATATGTGCAATATTCCACACAATTAAATTGGTAGAAGTTGTTGTATCATGACGTGAATATCATGATATTTTATACTTATCAACTTCAAATCCTTCAAAGAGGAATCTTTTTAACATTTAAAAAACATCTATGTGGAACTTTGATATCAGGAAGACACTGATAGAAGCTAATTTCCCCCCTCTTGGATAATGTATGATAAGCCTTGGGAATAAATGTTCATCTTCTATTAATAGTGGGAGATAACTCTAAACATATTCCCATTGATATTAAGTATAATATTGCATTAAACCCATCTTTTCTCTTTCTTTTAATATCTAGAAATGTTCTAATCAAACTATCGCAAATATTATTCTCCAGATGCATGACATCAATATTATGTTTCACTTCATGATATATCCATTATTGTAGCTAAAACATATTGACCTTTTCTTCCAAATATGTATATCATTATCATATTTCCATGTCTCTCCCAATGTCACATCATTGTTTTCCACCCTCTCAAAATACTCATCAGAGGATAATGGTTTTGGAGAAACATGAAATTTTTGTGAGCCATTGAATGCCCTTTTTAGGATTCAATAAGAGTGATCCATAGGAAGAAACTTTGGATGAACCATGTACAGTGTTTTCCTCCCATGATGAAATTGAAAATATGGAGTCTATTGTTTACAAATTGGACATGCTTTATGCCCCTTAATACTATATCAAGAGAAATTTACATATTCAGGGAAGTCATTTATAGTGAACCAAAGCACTATATGTAGTTGAAAATATTATTTTTTTATAAGAATCATGAGTACTAAAAACATATGGATATTGTATGGTTATAGTATTAAGGGGAATAAATCATTTCCAATTTGTAAACAACAAACTTCATATTGTCAATTTGATCATGGGAAGAAAATAGTGTACATGGGTCATCGATATACTGGACATGATTTATGCCCCTTATTACTATATCAAGACAAATTTCCATATAATGGGAAGTCATTTATAGTGAACAAAAGCACTGTATGTAGTTGAAAATATTCCTTTTTATAAGAATCGTGAACCATAATAACATCCTCCCACAAATGATTCAAATAATCAATAAATGGTGATAGGAAAACATCAATATCATTTTCGAGTTCTTCAGACCAGAGATCATTGTACTGAACATGATATATTTTTTCTTCATACAATCTTCATAAGAGAGGATTTAAATTACCAATAAAACAAGCCATGGAATATGTGTACAACTGATGGTTCGGTATGGATTAATTGTATCTATTCACAACACAAGTCTGATATTTCTAATTTCATTTCCAAATGTATGATAATACTCATCACCTTTCTTCCATTGTGGAAAATTAGCAGGATGACATATATTTCCATCACATATCCACTCATCATCATTCCATCTTATCCTTTTTTCATCATGTGAATTTTTAATTAAATGTTTCAAAAGATGAATTATAGGAAGATACCAAAATATATTGGAAGGTATCTTTGTAGTCTCTACATCAGCTTGTGATTTTTCTTTCAAAATATACTGTGATGCCCCGCATTTAGTACACTCTCATAGAAATTCATATTCCTACCTATATATCATACATTCATTCAGAAAGGTATGTATTTTCTTTTATACCAATAGCATCCGGAATAATATTTTATTGGCCTTATAATGTGAATCTGGAAGATCATTTCATTTTTGGATGAATTTCATTCCACAATTGTAGCAACATTATAAAACATCTCTCACTCCATCCATGTTTCTCCAACAGTTTAATCTATCTTAGAACCACCAAGAAAATCGTAAAATCTGTATAACCAGGATACAATGGGTTTTGAGCATCACCATAGAGATGTGAAACTGTCAGTTATATCTCAATTTGTTCTGAAGCAATATTAGAGATCATTTCTACAATTCCATCGGATTTACCATCTTGCAAATCATCATCATCATTAGATCTAACATTCTATATAGTTTCACTATTCCAAATCAAAGGGCTGTAACTCGGATTAAAACCATGACCAATCTAATGATATTTGATAATTTTATATTTCAACATCTTCATATCAAAATATTTCAAGCATGGACAGAAAAAAATATCACTTCTTCAAACATTTCGTTTAGAAAATTCCCAAAAGGCATCAACACCTTCTTTATATTCATTACTCATTCGATGTGCCGAAATCCAACTTCGACTCATTATTACCTATAATAAATATCAAAATTATACATCTTGTTATGATAAGACAAATATTTATTAATTTAAAAAATAACATAATTTGAATGTAAAACTATTTTGACATATAAAAAAAATGCGTATTTGAAAAAAAGTATGCATGAAAATGATTTTAAAAAGAAAATATAGATAGATATAACAATTTTTAATTCATATTGGATCCTTTATTCTTAAGGTACATAATGAATTCATCCTGATGCAACTGGATACCAAATTCACCCTTCTGTAAAAAATAAATATGAAGTGTAAATATTAAAATATGTATACATTTAGTACTAAAAATTACACATATCCAAATGATTTGAAACCATTAGGATATCCCCTGAAACCTTTAGGATGGAACAACCCAACAGTTTCACACACCTTTTGCATGATGGTTGTTGCAATAGCCCTATTCCAACGATTCTATAGGAACTGTTGGTATAGACAACATGAAGTAAAAATATTCCAATGGTTTCAATGAAACTGTTGGGATATATATATATACCAAGGGGGTGTACAAGGGGGTAGGGGCTATCTATGGTGGGGTGGGGGTAGTCCATGTGGGTAAGGATTGTCCATATGGGTATGGGTTTTCCAGGGGGTCTAAGGGGGTAGGGGGTGTCCAGGGGTAGTAGTTGTCCTTATGAATTTCATTTATATAAAATATACATTTATTTCTTCTTTGAAATTAAGGAAAATAAAATTAGTTTTTCTAAAAATAATCCTCGTAAAATTATTTAAAACCAAGCATTAAATTTTACCAAAGAGACACACCACAATTAGGGATCATAATCAATGAGGAAATAATGAAGGCAATGGGTAATAAGTATTCAAGAAACCATACCAGATGAGGATCCTAGATTATCCTCCATGAATAAAAAAGTGTTAGCGAACAAGTTAATACCTTAGAGCTTAGTGGAAACACTAGAATATATTGTCATCCAATCCATACTTTTGGAATTCCTGATGCAATCAAACAGCCCTAACGCACGAGGGAAACCATCTCCAAACTAGATTGTGTTTAGACTATGGTTCAATTATCCAGAGAATAATCTTAAACTAGTGCAGCAGGAATTCTCGAATAAACCACTACCAATTATAGTTTACCATGTTATGTCTAAAATGTGGTTGATCAGAGGAGAAACAAAAAATCAACCATATCTAAAGAATTATCACAAGACACACATATGACACACACCCATAAGAATCACCCCAAGAAACTATTCCATGGAAGTGTCTTTGACTTATGGACATCAATACACAATGCAAGTCCCATACCAAGGACATTCACATTCATTTTTAATAGTGTTAAGGCAAGAGACACATTCCAAGGAGAGTTTTTTAAAAAAAGACCCACTTCCTGAATGTGCCAACTGGGCCACACCCATTATTTTTAAAATAAGTTTTCAATAGTATCTAAACACACCATTTAAAACTCCATGAAATATTTGAAACATTTTTGAAAAGGCACAACTTCATTTCGAAGTCATAAACCGCTTATAAGGTCCAACTAGGATTTTAATGAAACACATGTTATACAGGGCTATGTGAAATAATTCCACAAAGTTTTATTCAATTGGAATGAAACTTCATTTAATTCCACTAATATTTCCTAAAATTATAAATTTTTAACAAGAATTTAATCAAGGTATAAACATCAACAAACCAATGATTATTAAATTTGATGTGCAATACATAGGGATACCTACCTTAATCCAAGACACCTACAATGACGAACAATAAAAATGAAATCAAGAAGGTCCAAATGAGCATGGAATGCCATGAACAACCATAAAAAAACCATAAATTTAGAAACCAAGAAACTAGAACCCTAGACCAAAGGAACCAAGGAAGAAGAACAATTAAGAAGAAAAAGGAAGAAGGAAGGTGAGGGAGAAAAAGGATGTTATACAGAAAAATCACCCTCAAACTTGTAAACACCACATGGAATTACAATTGGAAGGAGGTGAGAGGCATAAAGAAGAATAGGATGACACTCCTAGGGTTTCATGTTCCAAATGGGGGAGAAATATGTGTTTTGGTCTAAAAATTAGATAGAGGAAATGGAAAAAATACATTTTTAATGAACTTGGGCACTGGGAACAGTTAGGTTGTACCCACTGGACATCCCCACCCTCTAAAAATCACCCCACCCCCTCTGGACAGCCTTGCCCCCTGGACACCCCACCCCCTAGATACCCGCTACCCCCCTTGGACATGCCACTCACCCCCAAGACATCATCCCCACCCCCTGGACACCCCCACCCCCTAGACACCTCCACCACCGCAAAACCACATGGACACCCCCTAGACACCACCACCCCCTAGACAACCCCCCACCCCCTGGACACCACCACCACCCCTAGACACCCCTACCCCCCTTAGAAAGCCCCCTCACCCCCAAGACACCACCCCCACCCCTACCCTATAGGACACCCCCTGGACACCCCCACACCTCCCTAAACACCCCCACCACCCTAGATAGACCCATCACCCCCAAGACACCACCCCCATCCCTGGACACCCATCCCCATGGAAAGACCCTCACCACCCAGGACACCCCCACCCCCATGGAAACCCCCTGAACACCACCTCCCCCTTGGACAACCCCCATCCCCTGGACAACACCAACAACTCTGGATAGCCCCCACCCCTATGGAAACCCCCACCCCCTAGACACCTGATACCCCCTTGGATAGCCCACTAACCCCCTGGACACCAACCCCACCCCCTAGACACCCTTTCCCACTAGACAACCCCCAACACCCCCTCAACACCACCCCCACACCCTAGACACCCCTACCCAATTGGTAATCCCACTCAAAATCCTGGACACCACTCCACCTCCTTGGACACCCATTGGACAACACCACCCCTTAAAAAGCCTCCAACCCACTCCACAAACCCACCCCCTGGACAGCCCCAAACCCTCTGGACATCCCCGCACCTCTTGGATAGCCTCTCATCCCTCTGGATAGCCCCCCCATGGCCACCCCTACCCACTTGGACAACCCACTCACCCACCTGGACACCCCCCCCACACCCCGCCTACCCCTATGGATAACCCCCTCACCCACTGGACACCCCCAACCCCCTTGGAGAGCCCCTATACCCCATGGACACCACCCCTCCCATTTTGACACCCATGGACCCCCCACACCCTATACACCCCATGACCCCTGGACACCCCACCAACTTGCACAACCCCCACCTCCTTAGTAACACCATGTACACGTACACACACATGATAGAACACACAAAAATAGTAATCATGTATTATATCACTTCAAAAGGATTTTTTACAAGAAAATAATTTGGATCAGTATAAATGAACACTATGAAACATACCATGATAGTAAGAACAATGAAAAATGACTTCTCAAAAAATTTGTTTAGGGCTTCGGGAAAAATAAAAATTGAAAGGGAGAAGTGTTAGGCACACATGACTATTGCGAGCTGACCTGATAGATCTGATTTTAATAAATATAAATAATGATGTTGGAAATCCAATGATGGAGGGAATGACTTAGAATAATCCTTTATAGGTTTTTCATGCGAGAGAGATGATTCAAAGGTTTCCCGATTAAAAAAATCAGAGACTGAATACGGGGTGTGATAAATCATTTAAAAGCTATATCTCATCGATTATTTAATAACTGACATGGTAAACTATTTTTTTATGTTCATAACATCAGTTATTTAATAACCGATATAGTAAAAAATTTCTCTTGTTGGTTATTTTATAACCAAAAAGATAAATGGCACTTTATCAAGTCGTTTCTTTTCATAACAAACATGATAGATTTCCTAGATTGGCTTTATCATGTCAGTTAAATTATAACTGACGTGATAAAGTTCCAAGAATCAATATATCACATTGGTAACAAAATAATCGAGGTGATAAAGCAAATATCAATTTTTATTTGGTTGGTTATAAAATAACCTATGTAAAAAATTATTCTTATCAATTTATCATGACCGTTATAAAATAACCGATGTGATAAATTGATTTTTACAGCTTTTCATGTCGGTTATATAGAACTAATGTGAAAAATAATGACATGTGAAATGTTTTTTCAACTAGTGATATTTCGATTAGGAAATTATTAAATTCTAGATATGGAATATTTTTTCTTTAAAATGATTATTTGAGTTCACAATAATCAATTCTATGGATTATTGACCTATACATTTTCCTAAAAAAGGAATGGTTCACCCCATGGAAATTAAATTAGGTATATAAA
Source organism: Viscum album (assembly GCA_963277665.1). Lineage (NCBI taxonomy): Eukaryota > Viridiplantae > Streptophyta > Magnoliopsida > Santalales > Viscaceae > Viscum > Viscum album. The sequence goes on along the minus strand of OY728143.1, from coordinate 44,826,931 downwards.
ACCATGTTCTGTATCATGTTGTAGTTTCCTATTAAATTCCTTATGTTCAGTGGGGGGTAGTCTATAGGGACATAGGGATATGGGTGAATCACTAGGTGTCTGTTCAATGGATAAATAAACCATTTTGGGATATGAAAGGACACAAAAATCATTACAATACACATCGACTTATTCAGTTACATTGGGAATATAATAAAGAATTATTGTTTATTTTTCCTCAACCTTTTGAGATAGGTATGTTTTCCTAAAAGGAATAAACATCTATTAAAAGATAATTATTTTACAATGAAGATTCATCATCATAGACATACTTTTATAGAATTAGAGGATGATTTTTGATATGGAAGGTGATTTATTTATAACAATAATTGATGTTGGTTCTATATACAGATAGCCAATCAATGCCTAATGTAGCATTTAATCCCTATAGGAAGCGTGAGATTGATTTTTATTGTGATTTAATCCAAAAAATGTTTTATATGGAAGAACTAGATAGTTGTGATGCAATAGTTTTCCCACAATGTGTTTTCATGGACTTTTCTTCTGTTGATGAGTAGAGGTGGTGTTAGAATAGTAATACTTGACCCAGATGATATAAAATTATTTATTTATTTATAATAATATATGGAATTTAATGTTCCTGAATGGATAATATGTTTAAATTACTCCATTTTATTAGGAATCCAAAAAATTACTAGAACACTAATAGAACTCTTAGGTATCACAATACTTATATTGATAATCATTTAAAAGGGTTAAATATGAACTCAGATGGAATAACTCATAAATGAAATGTATATCCTAATATATGAATTTCTTGGTTTCATTATATGTTAACCTTAGTCATTTATTATTTAGTTATCTAAAATGGCTGTTAATATTTTACATTATCAAATTATACAATTAAAAATAAATCTATAATTAAATAAATCAAAATTTATCCCAAATATCACGAGAATCAACCAAGGAATATCCCTTGAGTGTGTACAACATGGTGTGCAGTTAGTAAAACTTTTTTGGAATATGTTACAATCAATTAAATATACAACCAACCATTTTATGGTCATTAATCCATAGTTTCATTTTCTATATATCCTAAAGATATATATATTTTCTAGAATAAGATATACTTTCATGAAAACCACGCAACCTTTTCTATATTTTTATTTAAATTTTATATTCCTAGACATACACCAATTTTTTATCTAATTATTTCTCATCCTTATACCAAAATATTTCTTTACCTTTCTAGGACACCAACTATGGAAACAAGATTCCCATATACATTTTAGTACATGGTTTTTAAATTTAAAAATCAAATAAACTCAACCTTTAAATCTAATGGCCTAAAATGTATGAAGGATTAAAATTATGAAAAATAAATAAATATATAAATATACGAAAATATCATTAGCTAATTATATATAATGTGATACTAAATAAATATTATCATATTTTATATTTTTTGGTTCAATTGGGAAATAGAAAAATGAAAATTATGAGAAGTAAATCATATTATGGGAACAAACATGATGTGTAACATAAGTTTCAAGAGTCATTAGAAAATATATTAGAAAGAAGAGGATAATATATATAATCATATATAGCATTTCATATTGAATAACACAACCAAACTCATCTAATTTTATGAATGTGGAAAAAATACACAACAAGACATGAAAAGCATAATTTAAGGATAGATCTTAAGAAAAAATAATATAATATACAAGGCTTACTACATATGAACCATAAATGGTAGATCATCAGATGAACACATTAACTGATACATTTGGGGGATTTATAATTCTCGGAAAACTATAAAATCATATTATATACATGCATATGTGTTACATATAAAGAAATAAGAGATAATACATGAACATAGAAACCCGTCTGAAAAGGAAATGGATTATATAGTCAATTATCAAAAAAATAACTGAATTATATATCCCAAAAATTCCTATGAGAAGACACAATTAAATATTTTTTTATTATTATATATTAATAAAAAGGTATAGGATATACGTTTGGATTAAAAAAAATGAAAAATCATAAGAAATCATTGAAAAATTTTTAATAGTAATGAAACCTCTATACCATTGTTCAAGAAAGGGGTGGATAATCCTTAATGAAGGAAATGACATTGTGTTTTAAAAAAATAGGAATAAAATAATTTTTTACATAAATTATTAATTATTTATATAAATAAATGGTGGGAAGTATATTTAAATGGTTCTATATGAGGTTTAATTAATAGAAATAAATATCCCATTAAATTGGTATTTTTAAAATAATGAATGGGAAGGGAACTTGAAAAAATGTATATCATATTCAAAGAAATGGCATTTAAACATTGTAGAAATACATTATATATATATATATATTTATTGAAGATTAAAAAAATAGGTGATTTATAAATTGATAATGTGGGGTATTGAAGGAAATTTTTACAAAAAAGAAAGAGTGTACAGTTCAGATGTTCCCTTACCTTAGGTGACACCTTTCATTGTACGTTATTCTAACGTCTGGAATAATTAAATTAATTTAATTAAAAATATTATTAAAAAACTTTTACTTTTATATTTAATTTATTAAACTTATTTTAGGTTTTTTTGTAGTCATTTTAATTGTACTTCATATTTCATTTTACTTTCCTAAGGGTGTTGATTTAATGTTATGAAGAACACATCAATTTATCATTCATTATAAAAAATTTAACAAATTAATTCATCACTCAACAAGATTAATGTTATGAAGTTAAATTATATATATAATAGTTAGGGGTTGTAAATAACAAGTAACATTAAAAATTGAATGTATTGGATAGTGTATAAAAGTTAAAAACTAGTCATTAGTTCATTCATGTATGTTTTACGACAATGAAAATATTAATTATTTTATTCTAAAATATTTAATAACCATGGTAGATTATAAAAATAATATTATATTTATTGATAAAAAATAGGCCCCAAACAAATGATCATAAACTACCAATGAAGGTGGTAATGAGAAATTAAACACATCATATATGGTTGTGGTGAACCATACAATAAATGGATGGTGATTTCATTTTGAAATTAGACGAATGGAGTGTGATAATTAAAATTAAATCAATAGATTAAAAATAAATATTCATATTATAATTATTTTCTTATATAATTTATAATTAAAGGGATTTAAATGATGGAGTGTAAGGGAATAGTTTAAACTAACATGGTAGGGATAATTGTTTTTCCCCTTGGTTTCCATCCATTGAATTACACATTCATTTATCATAGATTGAAATTTTTGTAAAACATGAACCACTAAAATTATGGAAACATGGATGATAGATGATTTTAGAAGATCATTTTAAATTTAAGGTAATTTGAAAATAAAGACAATTGGGTGGATACAGCAGGTATTTATAAATAGTTAAAGCCTCACTCTGTCTTTATGAAACAATAAATATAGAAATTCTGAACAAAATTAAATTGTTAATTAAGAACTAGAATTAAATATTGAAGTCGAGGAAATTATACATGGATCAACCAATAAGGGTCATGTATGCGGTCACATAAGATGGAGTACACAAATGAATGAATGAGAAATAATGCAAATTCTTAATATAATCCATCCCAATCTACCATTCAGGTATTCCATCATAATGTTTTTATCTGTGAATAATTATCATCTTTATAAGAGTATAAGAATGATTAGGGATCATTATTACGATTTGTTGGATGTATCACCCTATAGAGTGGCACACAACACATCTTAATTATTTTTTAATTCAATAACCTTAAAAACCACCTTGAGTTTTAATTTGAAATATTCCATTTACATTAATGGGATCTATATGTCATATTTGTGGTCTTTATTCTCATCAAGTTGAGTCCTTCTAAATCTTTCAGATTATCAATGACACTCCACCATTTATCCTTATTCTACTCAATGAAATATCACTTTATAGATGTAATAGAGAGGCTTTTATTGACTATATAAAACCAATGGAATAGAACTATTTTTATTTCAAGTGTTACATATTTATTGAATTTACATTTTATATCCCAAGGTTCAAAAAATTGAAAACTCCCATATTCCAATAGATAGTTGGAAGTGTATTTAACATGACTTTCAGGTATTATTTGTTATAAGTGAATTCTTATGTGGTGGAAATATTGTGATATAGGACTTTAATTTCCTTCAATACGGTAATGTCTTTTGTGATGTATGATTTTTTATGTGACACCAACATGTTTGGGACATCCTCAAAAGTCATGTATGCAAAGGATTATGTGAAACTGATGTCCTAAATCATTGGATTCTGTTAATAAGTCTTCTTTGGTAATTTCATAACCAATGCATGATTTTTTTTATGTGGTAATTTTTTAATCCTTATTTTATTTATCCTTTGTTATTATTTTATCAACCAATCCCCATGAATAAGAAAATAAAGCTCAGTTTAGTCATTTTCCAAATTAATCAACAATTATTTTACAAAAATGAAATAAATTAATAAAAAATCATTAAATATTTTAATCATGGAATAAAAAAATCATCATTTAGTTGTTTATATTAATTAAAAAATTAATAAAACAAATAACCTTATGATTTATGTTATTTATAAAATAAATTGAATAATTATTGTACTAAAAAAATGTAGAATGTTTCTCAAAAATTATGGAAAAATAAGATAAAATCCAACATATTATTAATAATTTTAAGGATATATTTTTGTTTTATCACTCACCAACATATAAATAAAAATATTTCCCTATGTTCACGAGGTTTACACTTCTTTTGATGATTTTTTTAGTTATAGGGCTATGATTTGAATATAATTTAGTTGAATTAAATTGTTAACAAAGTGGAACATTTCAAAATCCCCCTCCCCTAAACTATTTATTATAATGGTCCTCCTCTCAATTAAATTTTATGTCCTGAATGAAATAGGGGCATATCGTTTTCCCCTTAATCATACAAGTTTAAAATTCCAAAAGTCATTTCGTCCTATTTTTTCAATTACAATATTCAAAATTTTCTGAGTCATATTTACAAAAATACTTTATTTGATGACTAAATATAAACCTAGAACAAAATAATCCTTACATATAAAGTATGAATTAGGAAAACATTTAATAATTAACAAACATAAGAAACTCATTGGTAGTTAAATCTAAGGTCTATATATATAATTTCCAATGATTATTAAACATATATATTTCATATTACTAGATGTGTTTTAAAAACAATTCACAACTACATGCCCCAAGATTTTAAAGGTTCAGTTTAATTAGGGACTAGTTACCCAATAATCTTATTTCATGAATTATCCTCATCATATCTTAAAATGATCAGCCCATTATGTATTCTTTAGTAATATGCCGTACATAAAAATGTCATCATAATTGGGGGAATCGAAATAAAAGAAATGGTGATATGAGATGCTCACTACATAAAAACATTAATGATAACAATTGATGATCATATGAAGGAATACAGTATCAATATGTGTATAATATTAGATATAAATATTTCAATGTTCATACTCAATCTATCCATAATTGAAAACATTTTCTATTGTATAAAACATTATCTTTTAAAAAGTTCTAAACCATAAGAGTGATATAAATCAATCCTAAACCATATAACCATGTCACATAAGTATGGTGACACCATAATTATTGAAATTGTTTAATATTTCATGGATATCAACAAATACTGGAGAATAATAATGGATGACGAATCATCATATATTTCCAGTTTAATAATATATTTGGAATCACACCATTTTCCCATAGTGGATTATCCATATCAGTATGATTCCTAGAGCGGATCAAGAACATCATCATATTTCCCTTCACTATCCCAAGAGATATATAAATATTACCCACTATAATAGGTGGAGATATATGTTATACACACCTATGGTTATAACAGGACCACCATCATTTGTAATATTATAACCACCATACTTGGTTATAATGTAACAAATAATATAATTAATATCAAGCATATTTTTGATTAAATTTACCAAAACATTAATCATATTAGTTTCCACAATGAGAAATGCATTCCATAAACATTTCATCATATCATAACCCACGTAAATGAATATATTTCATAAAAATTCCATCATTTCATCATATCAAAACACATCAATATAGAACCACATTCCTCAATGTTTTTTCAACATAATCATAAACATAATCCATTAAAAGAATGAAATCTATGGTTATATTGGATCATATTCAAAATATAATATATCAAACACCAATGTTTATTATTTTTTATGAATATATGTTCATAAAATGATAAATTAAAACTTTTTGGAAGGAAATATCCTTTTCTTATTAAATCAACTATTTTAAATATAAAAAATTCATAAATATTTAGTAAAATAGTTATCATTTAAAATAAAATATAAATATTATAATGTAATATTCAAATAATGTAGTGTTAATTATTGAGGAAATTTGTTTTCATGTCATACAAGATGAAACAATGATTTCATTCATATTTTCAATATATAGTCAAAACCACCACATATGAAAAATGAATAGAAATTTACCATATATAAAATAGGGAAAAAATTAAAAAATGGTATGAAATATATTTAAAAATAACATTATAAAATTAATTATTTCTTTAGAACATTTTAGAATACATTTATATTGATTAAAAATTATTTTCGATCAATAAGTTAAATAAAATATTGTTTTAAAAAAAACATCATTTAGAATATTGATTATATAATGACATGATAGTGAAATGTAAAAACTGTGATTACGGAAAATAACTAGAGGATAGGAAAATACAAGATTTTATTGAGATTGGATCATAATATCTTATCAATGTATTCATAATCCAAAACATTCTCGACAAATAATGACATTATAACATAATAACATGACCACTTCGGTATCATTAAAATCATAATCCATATGAAATAAACAATATTATATGGATATTTATATCCTATAATTATTATTTTAATAATCATAAAAACAGTCATGGGATGTACAGACATTGTACGAAATAAAAAATTATTGTGTAATTCTTGTTTCTCATAGATGAAAAAGTTAGATTAAAATCCCATTATTTTTTGGAAACATTTAAATCATAATACAAATTAAATAATAACAACAAACAAAAAATCAAATATTCAGAAAATAATATTATTAATGAATTAAATTTATAATGTGTAGGTATATAAACCTTGGAATTGAAACCAATGGTGAATATATAATATGCCTCCCAAAAATATAAGAGAGACTAGAAATCTCACAACACACATCTTGACGTCCTTCATAAAAGATCATACCACATGTATAATAAATTTAATTTAATAATTAATATATTACATGAATATATATATATATTATAAAACATATTATTTACTGGTTTAAATTTATTAACTTTTTATTAACCCTTCCATGTTATAATTATGTATCATGAAATAATTAGCTGATTTTTCTTGTGTGTTTTGGTTTTATATTTTAGAATTTTTATTTTAATCATGGTTAAATGATCAAAGGAATATTATATATGATATAAATAACATATATATTACATATATATTTATTTTTATTAATCCATCAATGGTAGGAATATAAAATTATTTATGTTGTTAAGGGAGACTCGAGGTTGTACATATGCATGACTGAAAAACTCATTTTTCCCAATGTAAGAAATAATGACACGGTAAAAAATATATAAATATTATAGATTAATTTATATCTCATATATATATATATATATATATCACATAGTTTCATTATTTATATCATTATTACATTTTATTTAATTTTTTGGTGAAGAATTAATCACATCGTTTCGCTATGTGTTAGTCATCCTTACACATGAGTGCCATTATTATATTCCCACTTAATGGAAATTAAGAATGTGTATGTGATATAATAATTTCAGAAGTATAATTATGTAATAATTTTCATATACCTATGTTAAATACATCATTATATTCATAAATTATATATGTTAATGGATTGAGAATTACATCAGCTAGTGACGTAGTAGTCCGTCGTACACCAAGTCAAAAATTTCATTTCTTGTATAACTAATTAAGATATAGATATAGATTATTCTATGAACACAAAAACATAATAATATATGTTATATAATGGACTTATTATAATTTAATTATTTTTAAATTAATGAATACAGTCATATAATAATTAAAATTAAATAGTTTTGTGATGATAATTATCTTCTCTTAGAAAACTCTACCTTAGATCGCTTATTACCTACCATATGATTGGGCTTTTATAATGATAAGAAGATATAGAATGTCGATAATGATTATGTGATGTTATTTTATTCTTTTTTAAAGAAAAATTATAATGATCTGTTAATAAGTGATGGGAGGAGGTGTCCTTTTAGAATTAAGATGGAGTGTAATTTTTTAAATATGCAACACTATTCAATAATTGGAAGCCACTGTCATGGAAAGTGAATCAAAATATGATAAATAATGTTGTGGTGGTATTTTTTTTGGAATATACATCTCCATGAAAAATGACTCATTTTTAAACATCTTGTTCCTTAATCACTTATTTTACAAATGTTTACAAGTTTATTTTCCACCATGATAATTTGTATTTTTCTATTTTGCATTTTAATTTACCCTTGAAGAGTAAAATTAAATTTAAAATTATTATATATTTTGGAAATAATTATTATTAAACGTTTATCATATTTATTAAATAAATATTATATTTCATTTGAAAATTAATTTGAATAAATGTTTATGCAATGCGTAAAACCCATTTTAACCATAATAATAGTAATAATATTTTATTATTTTTAGTTATATAATCAGAAAAAATTATTTCACACAAATATATAAAATTAATATATATTATTCCAAATATGGAATCCATGTTATCAAAACCATTTCACAAAATTGAGATAATATAATTTAACACCAGGTCATTAGTCGCGACAAAAAGGTAGTTTCCCAAAGAGAACGATTTCTTATAAATAGAATGTTTTAATTTAAAAATTATATAAAATATTATCTTCTATGGAATAAATCAGATTAATAAATATAATATTTTATTATTTATAATTTCAAAACCATTATAAAATAAAATGGATTTTATAAATTTATTAACCAAAATGGCAGTTTTAATAATTATCATAATTTTTTATTATCCATCAAGAAATTATAATTTTTTGATATTTCTCAAAAATTCACTCAAATAATATTTTTAACGGATTAATTTAAAAGTATAATTAATTTATTCAAATATATATTATAAAATTGGAACATTTATTTTTTAAGTGAACAAAATACGATTAAACATCTTTGTCGAAAAACAATTTAGCGTAAAAATGTATTTGTTCTTATCTATATCCAACAATAAAAAATAGATGTATGATAAAATGATTGATTAAATATATAAAATATAAATTTCTTTTAAATAGTCCAACAATAGTGAAAATTTAATTATATTTAAATAGGAAAAAATTTGTTCTTATAAAAAATGATTTCTTAAAAACCAATTTTTCACATACTATGTTTTTTTACATTAAGGTATACTCAATTGATAACAAATTAATGTTTATATAAAATATTAAAAAATATAATTTTCAAAATTAAGTTAGTACTATTCATATCCTAATATTTAAATATTCATTTTTAATAGATAGTTTTAAATTCTAATAATAATAAAGTAATGTGGTTCAGTAAAACACATTTTTGTGTAAAAAAGGGATGAAACACATCCTCGTGAAAAGATGGAATTGTAAATTAAAAGGACATATTTAAATAAAATTAAATCTGATTTCAAAATAGTAGAAAATTTTTGGGAGGTTAAATCATCTATTTGGGAATAATATCCATTGTGGAGAATATGTTATACTCTTTTTCTTCCAAAGAGGGGAGATAATCGATTTTCTGAAAATGAATTACAGTTTCACTCATCTCCCTTTTTCCAAATGTTTTGGGATTTATTAAGCAACATGTCAATGATCGTTGGTCAAGACATTTATATGTTAAGTATATTGTCATCCATTAATAAATTAAGACCACTACCACATCCATCCCTCTAAGTGGTGCTTATTTGAGTTCATTTTTTCCTATATGGAGCACTTATAGATCTTGTCTAAATGGCCCAAAGGCCTTCATTTTTATTTATTTTTGATGACCCCCCTTTCAAGGGATGAGGGAGAACTCTTACAAGCCTCATAGGCTCGGAGATTACAAGTCCCGTATGCTTAGAAGATACATGACCCGAAGGTCTTAGGGAATTTAACCAAACTATCTACAAGAAATTTCCCTGCCCCAGCATCTACATCATGATAGTTTTTCACAACCTATGCATGGCCATCTAGCTTGGCTTCCCGTGCAAGCACAGGCTGGTCCCGATGACATAGATATACCCTCTCATTCTTAAAAATCCATTTGGATCTGCTCTAGGGAGTGCAGCAACTCTGAATCCTCTTCTAGGGTTGCTCATTTTTTGTTGTGTTTCTGGGGAAACTGCATGTGGCCCGAAGGCCTTAAGGTGGCCCAAAGGCCTTAAAGGTGGCCCGAAATCCCACTGACCCAAAGGAATATATTATGTGTTTTCATTCCCTTAATAATTCATTTTACAAATATAATCACATTTACAAAAAATCAATTTTATAGATAATTGGTTTCATTTAACATGTTCTATAAAATACTCAGTGAACAATTTATAGAAAAAAAAACATTTATATTACATGTTTCATATTATATAATTCTTGATTTTCAATACATAAATACTTCTATGGTCCCATTTCAATATTAAACCATTAACCAGGGTTAATCATCTTATTCCTTAATGCCAAATTCCTTTAATATGTCATTTTTAGTCCATTAATACTCAAAAATAAGATCCATAATTATTCTATATTTCTAATCCTCTTATCTCTATAATAGAGTGAATATCTCTCTTGATTTCAAGGGAAATTTCTTTGAAAATTGCAGTGAAACACTACTCATTGTTTGTCATTATGATATGTTTTCATCATGTAGCATCAAGGGGCAAGAGATTAAATTTGATGTCATGGTTATTGGTGAATAATTAGGAGGTTTTGGAACCCTCTCAGAAATTATTTCCAAATGTTAATATCATGAATATGTGTTAATTTTTAGGAAAGGCCAAATCAGGTAAACTCTCTTCCCATGAATGTATTTCTTCACAGACTGTTGTCTTAGGGAACATTGGCAGCAGAGACCGTCGTTTCCGGAGAGGATAGAGCAAGGCGGAGGATTCACCTGATGGAATGACTTTTTCACTCGAGTCTCATGATGGAGGTGAAACAATTCTCAGAAACGATTCTGCATATCAACATTTTTGGGGTGGTGGTGTACGACGACAGTGCTCTATGCGGCGGTGGCTGGTGACCACCACAGTTTGAAAAAAGATGAGGACCTCGGTGTGGGGATATGGTCGATGAAAACACTGATTTCAGATGATGATTTCAAGATTCTTGGAGATGATGGTTTGGGATCCTGATGGATTAGATGAAAATCAGATAATGGTTCAACATGGTGGTAAGGTTATGGTCGGTGACTTCTGGTGGTAGAATGCGAATGGGGATGACTTCGATGGGCGGAGAGCTTAGGTTCGACTGACTCTGGAGTCGGAATGAGTGAAAGCCTCACTGTTGGGGTTCGTTGGAGTGGTGTGATTAGTGGTGGGATAGCTGGAGACGATGACAGATATCAATATGTGACATGCCGGGGTGAGGCACAAGCTGAAAGTCCTCGATTTGTGAATATGGTGACTTTTTCTCCAAAAGGTGAGATGGAACCTCATGAGAGGTTCTGTTTCACATGGGTGTGTCCAATTGGGATCTCCCTGCATATAGGGCGATGATTGGGATGTTTATGTATGGGCTTTAGGGTATTATATTTTATAAGGTTTTTTTATTGTAGTGGGTCTTTGGACCACTTGGGTCTTTGGGCCTCTTTTTTGGTGCTGACTCTTTTATATTGGTTGGGTTTTTCTCTTGTTTCTTATGGGGTGTGTTGTACTTTCACTATGTGTTTGGTGGAACTTGTGCCACATTATTACATCTTTGTATATACTTTTATTTTCTAAATAAATTTCTGGGATCGAGTATACTCTAATCCTGAACATTCTTGGTCCACATTTATAATAATTAACTATTATTGATGCCTTAGGAATACTATTATTCACATCCTTTGTATTAATAGAAATTTTTTATTATTTTTAAAAATATCTTACTCTATACCCTTATTCTCAAAATGTAAAACATCTTATCATTCCATTGACGTGTTTTTTTTGGAGTTATTCTTCCCACGTTATCAATATATTAGAAACTAAATATTATTTACTACTTGGTCTCCACCATTTATTCTCCCAAAAACCACTATCCTTCCCTTCTCTAGTGCGTCTGAGAGTTAGTTATGTTATATGTTTTTATTACTATATCATTCTAAATTAATAATAATAATAAAAATTACATTCACCACAATAATTAACACATTAGGATTCTCATTAACACATCATGTATCACATTCAACATTAACTGGGTTCTTTCAGGTGCCCATCAACGTATAATGCCAGAATTCATATTGTGAGAAACAATATTTGTATTGTTAAACCATATAACAATGAAAAATCACTTATATGATGTCAAATTCTGTGAACAGTTATTCTAAAACATGGTCATTTGTGTTAATTAGTCAAATTCTTCATGACGGAATATAAATAGTTTTTTTGAAATTATAAATCATTTCCCCAAGGTGTATCAAACTAAGTGTGAAGCATTTCCTATTGCCCTGCACTAGGTGATAATCGATTCAAATCCAATTTTATTATATTTAGAGTTATTACCCCAAGGTACAATTGTTCTAGAGCCACATCCATATGTAGTGTCTATATATGGATGTAATCTCGTAGAAACCATTATCTCTACCATTCACTATTTTTTTTTTAAATTATCTGACATGTTGACTTATCCTTACACTAATCCTTAGATATATTCTTAGATATGTACCTAGGTATCTCTCAAATGTTTTCTCATCCCAGTTTCAAAAGGATAACAATTACATTCTTTATTACAAAATATAATGTCCTGGGATTTTCATATATAGATCATACATCATATCAAATTAATATTAACTGAATTTCAAAAATAAAATCTCAAGGATTGTAAGGGTTAATTATCTTTATAGTATTGTTAAAAACACTTATTATTTTATAAATAATCTCAAAAATATTATTTATAAAACCTCTTTTTTATCACCCTTCATAACAATACCATATATAAAAATATCACTGTAACATGGGGAATGAAATCATATGAAAGGGTGATATTAGATGATCAGTAAGGGTTATCCTAGAATTTATCAATTAATGATAATATTAAAGAATTTTAATAGTATTATGGTATAATATTATTAGTTTAAATTACAAATTTTATACCCAATCTATCATGGATCGTAAACATAACTGATGGATGAAAAAAATATCATCAGAAATGAAATATACCATAACAGTGAAAAATAATCAATAATCAATAACGAACCATATGTTTATGTAAAATATGAATGTATTTATCATATTCATAGAAATAATATCATTTTTTGTATTTTACATCAGAGATTATCAAATCATAATAGATTATTAATCATCTCCGATTTCCAATGCCAAAATGGATGATTCATAATCACATGTGTCCCATAGTGGATCATGAAAATAAACCTATTAATTTATATTGGTTCGACCAAATTTACAAACTTCACACAATTATTTGATTATATATAATGCATTAACTAATAAAATGGATGGAGATATATTCCCCATGTAGTGTCATACTTTAGATTCCACCAAGTTGTTCCTTGAGATGATTCTCCACAAGAACTCAAGTGTGCCTCCTTATATGTCAGAGGATGTCGACTGTCAGTGAGGGAAGACAGTGTATTTTTGGAGAGACTAATTTATAAAGGATCAAACTATAGAACATCAATATATAATAATCATTATAATTTGAATAAAAAATAAACACGAGGATTCATAATAATAAATAAAAATTCAATATGTTAACTAGAGAGAGGTTAATAATAAATAGATAAAATATGAGGATGATAATTATTTCATACAGGTATAAAAAATGGGGTAGATGGTATATAATATAAACATGAATATACTATAGTGACCCACCTTTTCATACATAACTAATTACACCATTTTATTTACAATCTACAAAAAATTAATACATAACCATGATCCATTGGATAAATTTATAGGTAAAAGTAGGCATATACATAACATTTAAAAAATAATAAATAATTATATATTTAATTCATTCTACACACGGTTTTTATTTTCCATTGTGTTCTCATTAGTACAAGTAATCCTCAGAAGACGTACATCAGATACATTAGTGACCTAAAATCCCATTACAATGATAGAAAAAAACATGAATCCATATAATATGTGGTGATAATAATCATAATCATAACATCCTCACCATAATCATGAAATGAACTATTATTTAATGGAATTGAATGCGGAAAAAATATAATTAATATATCATGTCTTAGAGGTCAACTACCACACATAGTTGTGAACAAATATAACATCATGTTCATAAATATTTCATGTTATCCCATGGGATTCATCACATTACCGATTAAATTAGAGTGATTTATAATTCCAGGTGCACCTGTCAAACCATTTAATTTACATTGTACAATATAATTCTCGGTTCATCAATCACATCATAACATTTAAATTATCATGGATTCCACATAGAACATATATAAATATAGGATATAAAATAACCCTTGGAAGGAATATGTGTATAATAAAGAATACAAATTTAGATATACATTGGTGTTGAAAAAATAAAAAAATAATAACATTATTTTTATATGAATTATCCATGTTTCATTATTGTGAGGAAGAAACAAAATCAAGAGAAGTAACACATGTGATTCTAAAAAAATATTTCATTGGAAAAAATATTCTACTTTGAAAAAAAAATCATATTATAAAAATTGATATCTAGAAATAAAAATTGATGTGTAAATAAATGATATTAATGGTACATAAATGGAACTTTGATATTGAATGTAGGGTGTAAGAGAGAAACCCAAAATGAAGAGAGCTGGGTTCGAGAACCCCCTTACTATATGTCTAAATGCTCTCTTATTCATAATATCCTTGGAAATAAAATAGATTTTATTACTTAAAAAATAAATAACCTTTAATACATTCATTTTTTAAATTATATTTTTATTAATTTCATTTATGGTTTTTTGATGTGTTATATAGTTTAATTCCATTATTCGAGACAACTCATTTTCTTGGTTTTCATGATCTACTTACTTGTATATGAATATAGAAGTATATATTGATTTTTTATAAATCAACGGAATTGAAAATATATGTTATTAATAAAAATTATGAGGATTAAATGGTTATATATTTTATTTTTAAATTAAATGAGTACAAAGGCTTATATAAATTATTAATGATAATCGTTAGTGTATGATTTGGTGGTTTTCAATTATAACAAACTCAATTTCTTTTATCATTTAGTATTAAATAAATAATTTAGTTTGAAAACATAAAATGGGTTATAAAATACATTTAAAAATATGTACTGACCATTACAATGGTTTTATGAATAATATTTAAGGGTTTAAAGTAAAATAAAAACACATAATCTATGATGTTGGTAAATTGACAAATCACAGGTGATAATATCAATTTTAGAATAATAGAGAGAGAGGGAGAAAAAAGTTATTTATGATGGATATTTCATTGATATGAAATAATTCTATTATATAAATTAGACTATACTTATTATGATCATTTAGATATAGGAGGTGTTGAGAGAATAAGAAACAAATAAATTAAATTAAAAGTGGTAGGAAGATGATTTCTACTCTTAAATATATCATCATTAAGAACCTCCATATAGAGAGTATTTTGGTCATTTGATAAGACCAGGGATCTTGTATACATGGAAGATTATTGGAAATATAATTTAGAAAAGATTGGACATTCCTCCAAGCATGAGAGGTGTGAGGATAATATGTGGTGAGGGGAGGTATTAATAGTTTTGGAAAGGGGTCCCTTATCATTATTTTATTTATAAGCTTGTTAATTTTAAACAAGAAAATAAATTGTGATATTTAAATTTATAACTAAGTTAAATAGAGAAGGATAATTTGATATTATTGATATTAAATCTTCCAGGAATCATGGAATATTATATTGGATTTATAATGTATGTACACAATAAATTACAACATTTTATTATTCAAATAGAATTTATGTTTTTATGAAAAAAAAATAATCATAACTATATTTTCAAATTTAGAATTATAAAATGAATTCAATTTTATGGAAAAAAATTTCAAAATATGATAAATTTAATTTTTAATTAAAATCACAATTTACTCAAAATATATAGATTTTAAAATTTAAATTGGTTTTCTAAATCATTTAAAATTAAATTATGTACTAAAAAAACTTTATAATAATAAGACAAAAAAATTATTTTTTAGTACATTTTATGAAAAAGTATTTTAAAAAAATTATTAAATTTGTCGTAATACTTTATTTAAATATTTATGACTTTCACAATTACAAACACATAATTTAAAATTTTTAAAAAATTTATTTACTTATTCTATGAAACAAATATATATTATTTTCATTTCTAATGTCCATAAATAGAAATTTTAATTTTAAAGGTAATGTAACTATCCTATTGGAATGATATCAATTCATAAGTGTCATGTTACTATTTAAAAGGAAAAGTTACTATTCAATCGGTATAGGGTCCTTGATTTCAATATATACCTCTTATTTAAGTAATTTATAATTGATAATGTTTTTATTGTGTTATGTAGGATATATTATGTGATTTATAATATATGAAATTATTTTAATAAGGGTGATATTTCATTGATAAAATTTTGGGTCATTACATTCTGCCCCCCTTTTGAATCTTCTCCGTAGGAATTTCATTTTTCATTAACCGGTGAGGGTACTTCTCCTTCATCACACCCTTTGATTACAAATTCACTTCTTTATACTTATAGTTCCCCTAAAACACTTTGAAAAGTTATGTTGTATTATCTCGAATAATCTTATTAATATAGTCTATAATATTTATAGACGTCTCCTCATAATTGTGATCAACATCCAACATTACCACCTTTGAATTTAGTACATGTGATGGGTCTAGTATGTACCATCTCCAAAAAGATACATGAAACGCAAAATGAATTTCATCAATTCTTGGTTAAAGTGAATACTGATAGGCCAGACATCCTATATGATCCAGGATCTCAAGGGGGCCAATGTACCTTAGGATTAGCATCCCTTTATTTTCCAACATCATGACTCTCTTCCATGGTGAGATTTAATGGAAGACATTATCTCCAATTTCAAACAACAAGTCCCTTTAATAGTTCTCAGTATTGATCTTTTGTCAACATTGAGATGCTATGATATATCATAATGTATCATTAACATTATCTAGAAACTATGAAATAATATCTGGTCAACGTTTCTTTTTCTCTCTGACTTCAACCCAAAAGGTAAGAGTTCAACATCAATTTCTATATAAAGATTCATATGGAGATATCTAAATACTCAATAAGAAGAAGAGGTTGTATGAAATCTTAAAATAGTGGAGATGATGATCCCATCCACCTTTAAATTCCATCGAAGAGGCTCTTAGTATATCTCCGAGTGTCTGAATAGTCCTTTTATTATGCCCATTAGTTTCTGGGTGATAGGTCATGTTGAAATTAAACTCAGTACTCAAATAATGTTAAAGACTCCTACAAAGTCTAGATGCGAACATTGAATTGTGATCAGAGATAAGTAGGAGTGAAACTCCATTAAGTCTCACCCCATACTCTTACCTTATCTTAGAATTATTTATCTGATAGATCGTCATGAAAAGTTATAATTTGGATAGTCTTGGTGAGTCTGTCAACCTCAACCCATATATCATTGTTTCATATAAATGTATTATTGAGACCAGTAACCAATTATATAGTGATATTCTCCAATTTCAACATTGTTATAGGCGATGGTTCTTTCATCCCATTGAACATATTTCTATCTACTTTAACTTGATGAAATATCATGAAACATGAGATATATTTGGCAATATTATTTTTTATGTTGTCCCACTAATTTTTTGTTCAGATCACGGTGCATCTTGGTGCTACAAGGATGGATAGATAAAGTTGAGTTATGTTCATTATCCAATAACTCCTTCTTTATATCAAGTGATAAAGGTAAATAAATAATTGTTCAAAAACTAATCATACCATCATCATCAATTTATAACTCTTTCACCTTCACTTGATTTACGACATTCACATTCTTCTAAATCTTCATATCATCCCATTGTTCCTCCTTGATATTATCTTAGATAGATCGTTTGGGAAGTATTTGGTAAAGGTAGGATATATTCCATTTAATTATGAATTCCAAATCTATCCTCTGAATATCTATGAAAATATGGCCTTTCTCAATCCACATCATAGATAGAGTAGTAGATTCTACTCAGATATATGCATAAAATACCTTGGTTTCTTTCCCATGATGATATCTAATAGAGAAATCATAGTCTTTGATTAGCTCTAACCATATCCTTTGATGAATGTTTTTCTCATTTTTTGATAATATATACATTATGCTCTTATGAGTGGAATATATGTCCCATTGATCACCATAGATGTAGTGACATGAGATTCTAATGGAAAAAATAACAGATTCTAGCTCCAAAAATATTCATTAGATAGTACTTATTTTAGATCATAAACTATCAAGAGGTGTAGCTATCACATTATCATTTTTCACGAGTACACATCCCAAGACATTTTTTTATGCATCACATTATTTTAAAAGACATTCTGAACTTTTTTGGTAATGTTAGTATAGGGGTAGTGATAATCCTTATCATTAGCTCCTTAAATACTTCTTCACATTCCTTTTACCCACCATACATTTCCCCATTCCTGGTTAACATAGATAGTTGGGTTGAAAGTCGTGATAAATTTTCCACAAAACCTTGATAGTACCCAGATAATCCATAGAAATGAAGATTTCCATGACACAATAGGGTCTGGTACATTCCTCATATTACTTTTTTGAGGTTCAACCTGAATTACAGCACTTACGATCACATGTCCCATGAACGAGACTTACGGCATCCAAAATTCATAGTTGATAGACATGGCAAACAAATTACCCTTTATTAATCTCACCAACAGAATCCATATATTTTTTTTCTTTCACAATCTACACTTCTCATAGATTAGTTGAGAATATATTCCATTAATTCAACAAATATTTTATCGAGGTAATGTATTATGAAAATATTCATCGAGTCCCTAAATAATTTTGGGGATTCAGTAAGTCTAAAGGGTTTCACCATAATCTCCTAGTGTCGATATCGAGAATAGAAGGTAGTACATTAAATATTTTTTCTTTCTATTCCATTAGCTGATGATAACTAGAACATGGATCTAGCATTGAGAATTATTGAAATCCTTAAATTTGATAGAATAAATCATCAATACTTTGAAGAGGATACTTTTTATTTACAGTGATCATAATGAGCTCTAAATAGTTGAGACACAACAACATTGATGCATCATTATTTGTTACCCAGATAACTTGAACACCAAAAGGTAAGGCCGATAAACTCGTTTTCCATAATAACTTACACCTGGTTCTATAACTCCTCTTGTTCAATCTGGGGCCATCCTGTAAGGGAATTTTGATATATGAGTTTCTTAGAGCATGAGTTCTATTTAAAACTCTTCATTATGATCTAGGGGAAGTCTGGTTAACTCTTTAGGGTATACATCATTTTATTCCCTCACAGTGGGAATTTTTCCACGGTTGATACCTTCCTTTCACTCAACCATTTGAGTACCGTTTTCTTATTTATAAGGATTTAACACCAACACTATTTCAGTATTTTTAAAAGTCAATTAATGATATTATAGTAATTTTTTTGGATAATGGGATGGTTGGAAGATGAATATATATTTCATATTCTTGATAGTTTATATGTGATCCATATTTCGAGAGCCAATCTATCCCTTGTGTAGTGTCAAATTCTTCTAAGGGGGAATCATGAGATTTGGTGGGAGAATATTCTAACATACTCTAACAAGATAATTGTACAAAACTTTGGTTTTAATGATTATAACACTATATGTTTTTATGGATATCTCTAATTATTGGTTTCAAGACTTTTGATTCAATAGTTCTAACAAAGTTTCACGATATAAATGAATGCGTAAAAATAGAATCAAGAATGTATTTTTCTATTATTTAGCGAATAAGAAGTGTACTATGTATGAATTCATTTTCATTATCCACTTCATAAATAGTAATTGAAAAATATAATCCTTGATCCTTGGTATTTAGGGGCTGATGATACTGATTATCCTCACTTAGTTGAGTTTTAGTCAACTAGCTTCCAAAGTGACTTTTCTACATATAGTATGAGCATTGAATAATGGATGGTTCCCCCCTTTCCTCTATTTTATTTTCTAGAATCATTATGTTTCATTGAAATTCTTGATCTTGGTGTCTTTCTATCCCACACATATATTATTTCCCCGTCCCTTTGAGTATGTTCCCATGATTCTTCTTCCCACGTTTTTGACATGATTATCGTTGATATTTCTTCCCAATGTTGTCATTAAATCCTCTAGTATGAAGCTCCATATTTCACTTCTTATCCCTAGATCCATGATACCATTCCCCTATCTCTATGTCTACATTTAGATCATAGAGAAACAAATATTTACAACACCAAATGTCATGAGATTGTTGATCCTTTTGAAGTAGTGGTTTTTAGCCACTAATGAATCTATAAATTTTTATATCACTGATCATAAAAAATCCTAAATCATACCGTCCAAGACTTCTGAAATTTTCTTTGTAGGCCGTGATAGATTCAACTTCCTTTTACAACATCTCTATGAACTCTCTCTCTATCATTGTATGATGATTTTTATGGAAAAACAGGTCAAAAAAATTCTCATTAAATTTTATTACTATATCTCTTCAATTTAGTAATTTTTATTGGTGATATTAATCAACTCCCATCATTGGTCGACCTCTCTATAGAGAAGATAAAGGGATTGTGTCACCTCATCCATCATAGAATAGCTAATCATAGATTATATCATCTCCATTAAGTTGGTCAACGATTCCACGACTAGTGGATTAGAAGATAAACTAAGTGTCAGTTTTCTTCTTTGTATAAAGGATTCAATTTCTAGTTGATCCGTCTTAGGTGAATGAATAAATTCAAAATTAATGAGGTTATTTTTCATATCCTGAGACAAATGGGCAAGAATCACCTTAATATTTGTAACTCCTCCTCCGAAGGAATTATAGATTTTATTTGTGTAATCATTGTATTGTACCTCACATGGGTTATTGGCAAGGAATCTCCTGTTTCACACCATTTTCAAAAATAGAAAATTTTATAACAAAACATAATTCAGCATGTCATGAATATTGTATTACATTGTTAATTAAACTCTAATGTAATATTTTGCAGGATACCTGGGATTAAAATTTTACAAAAACCATCATTACATGGTTCTTTCATATTCGTAGCCTCATATGAAGGGTTGTATCTAAGGTTTCCTAATCCTAATTACCATTATAACTAAACCATTATCCAACAATAATTATAACGATGTAATATTTCTTAAATAACTAATTAAACCATTTGAAGATAAACAATATAAAATAATTACATAACTATGATCCATAGGATTAGTGTCATATGAAAATTAGAACTATATGTGACATTTAAAATATTAAAACCCAACTATTAATAAAATCTTTTATTTTCAATGTTCTTGTTTGAACACATGTTCTCATTTGTACAACTAATTACATAAGGATATGCATCAATTAAAGGGGTGAGTTAAAATACTAGTATGAATATAAATAGGAATAAAATAAATATAACATGGGGTTAGAATAATGATCATCATTATATAAACATCATAATCTTGATAGTAAGTATTAGAAAAAGGCATGGAATGTGAAAATATATAAAAATGAAACATCATATCTTTTTGGTCGTGTACCGCTCATAGTTTGGAAAATGATAGCCTCATGTTCATAAATATTCCACTTTATCTCATGAGATTCATCACATTACACAATAAATTATAGAAATATATAATTCTAGTGGCACCCATCACATCAAAAACATTAAATTTCTATATATTATTGTGTTATCACTTTTCTCATAATAACATTTAGATTATCATGCATGCCATATATAACGAATATCAATATTTGACATAAACTTACCAATGGAAAAGAAAATGGGTATAATAATGAATAAGTTAATTGATAAACATTGGGGTTCCAAAAATAATAATGGAATACCATACTTGTTATAAGAATCATCCATCTTGAGTGAAGAAGAAACAAAATGTCGGGAAAAAAACATGTGTTTTTAAAAATAATAGATATTTTGAAAAAATATTTAAATGTTTCATAAAATCATTTTAAAATAATGTATATAAATAAATGAAAATTGAAGGATAATGAAATGTTATCTAGGGAATATTAATTTATCATCTGTACTAAAAATGGAGTGAAATAGGGAAACCCCAATGAGAGAGAGTTGGGTTTAAGAATCCCCTTACCTCATATCTAGATTATCTATTTTCTTTAATATCCAGGATTATCAAATTAAATTAATTATGTATCTATAAATAAAAATCAATACATTAATCTCATTCATTATAGTTTTATTTAGTTATTTTTTTGTTGTGTTATATTATTTAATTTTATAATTCAATAGTGTTCGTGGTCACGGTTTTCATGATCGGTTGGATGTTCATGTAGAATAGGTGTAATTATACATAATTTAAAATATATGTTATTAATGGAAATATTTAGGTTTATATTTTTATATATATTATTTTAATTAATGGCATGAGGATGTATCATTAGATAAATAGTTAATGATAATAATTTGGGTTAATTTTGGTTGTTTTCGATCACAACATACATGATTTATTTTATCATTTACTATTATGTAAATATTTTTTTACAGAACATAAAATTGGTTATAAAATAATGTTTAATGTTTTTACCAACAATTATCATGGTTTATGAGATTAATTTGAGGTGTTAAAATAAAATGAAACTGCATCATCCATAGCGTCGATTAATTAACACATCCAGTGTGATGATTTCATTTTTAAAATGAAATGGAGATATAATAGATTTTTAAGCTTGATATTCCATTAAGATGATATAATAAATATTATACAAATGATACATGAGTTATCATGATCATTTCGATAGAATAGGTTTGGATATAATAATAATATAAAAATAAATTAAAAGAAATTTATTGAGAAAAGAAGATAATATTACATCTTAAATCTCTACTCCTTGAGAACATTCTTAGGGAAGTAGTTTTGGTCTTTGGGGGACACAAAGGGATCATGTATGTTGGGTATGTTATTTAGAAGATACTTGATATGAATTTGGAAATGTATCAAAGCTTTAAAGGTGAGATGAAAAGAGACAGTGAGGGGTGGTATTTATATTAGAGGAGAGGGGTGTGTCTTTATTATTTTATTTATTTGTTTATTTTCTTTCCCATGACAATAAATAATGATATTTCCATGAAAAATATATTAATGATAGAATTATAATACTATATTTTGGTGATTATATCTTCCATGACCCAATTAATAGTGTATTTATCATAAAATTTATTTATAGAGTATATTACCATTTATTACTATTCAAAAAAATTCAACTATTTCAGAAAAATACTAAACAAATACACGCTAAAAATTTTTAGATGTTTATAAATGAATAAATATACTAAATTTTATGAGATTATTATTCTTCATATGATAAATTTATTTTTCTAATTGAAATCATAATTTTCTCAAAAAATATAGATTATAAAATTAAAATCGATTTTCGAACACTTTGAAAAAACTAATTAATTTATCATAAAATTATATTATAAAAATAAGTGACAAAATATTAAATTAAGGGAAAATTAAATTAATATATATATATAATTTTAAATTATTAATTTAACTGCAAATTTGTAAAGAAATAATTTTGACTTTAAAATTACCAACACATAAATAATCATTTTTAATAAATTTATTTACTTATTCCCTAAAATAAATATATCATATTTTATTTCATAAGATACCTAACTTTAATTTGTACTTTCAATGTTCAAGTTACTACTCTATTAGACAGATTACTATTCATTATTGTAATGTTACTATTCCAAAGGTCATGTTTTTATTCTATCGGTATAGGTTCTATAATTTCTAAAAATACCTTTTTTCATTATTTCTAAATTTATAACATTTTATTTTGTTTTATATGGGATTTTATTTGATTTATAATATATGAAATTATTATAATATGTGTGAAATTCCATTTATAAATTTATAGGTCATTATATATACCATGTTATGTGAAAATGTTAAAAATAACAAATTTTTCCACACTTAGAATGATGAGTATATGCTCAATCCTAGGCTTCCATACATTATTCTAGGAATCCAAATCAAACATCAGATGTTGATCAATTATATTTATCTAAACCAAAAATCATTAATTCAGCTCAGGTACCAGTGTTTGCCCGGTCAGAGTGTGAGATATACTTAGTAAGCCTCCATGAATGGTTTCTAAAATATTACAGTCCCTATTTATAAAATGAGTTGTGTTGAAAAATAATAGAATTAAGTCACTAAATGAATAATGCATACGGGTCTGGGTTCTTCATTGATACCCTACTGATGATACCTACATGGGCCTAAGCTAAAGTTCATTGGACTAAGGTGATCATTTACGTATATACTGTTTTTTACTAATAAGTTATAATGAAATAGTAATCAAATGTGGACCAAAACCAAATGTGTTATTTTTTATTAAGAATTCATCCCTTGAATAATATTTTTGTATTATTATAATTTAATAAAAATAATCATATTCCCATCAAAGGAGTTTCATAAAAGTAATCCCATGTTGTTCTCCTCCACCACAACAACTAACCATCAACATAGAGTCCCTCTATATGAATACATAAAAGGAATATCCCATAACACTCTCGACATAGTGTTAGTATGCCCCTCGATGCCCATACCAACTTTCTCATAATGGGAACCACGTATCGCTCAAGTCATAATATAACCATCTATCTATTGGGCTCGTCCATAGTGACTCCCCTTGTTAACAGTTATCACCCATGGGAAGGAGAGTAATCCTCTCAGTGGTCCCATGTGAGGACTCCCATAAGGATCCAAATATCAATCTAGATATATTGACAATCCACAAAATTAGTTGATTATAAATAATGATGATATTATATACATAATCCATAAATTTGGACCATTGTATCTCCATTATATTTTTACAAAAAAAGGTATAACTATCAACAGATTATATCATTTAACAAGAAAGAAAATCATAAAAAATTATCCATTTTGGAAATTCAATTTAATAAATATAATTCAAGATATTAATTAAAGTTTATTTTCTTAAAACATGTCTTACCACTTCCATTAAATCATTTCACATTTTAAATGTATTTATTACAAGGAAAAATTGAAACACCTCAAATGGTGGCTAAAAAATTGTATGGTAAAGTGTCATTTATGTACGTAAGGAAGACCACACATATAGGAGTAGATCATGTCATGAAAAAATTACCTTCTCATTGTGTTATAGGTATATAGGGTTTCATTACACATGAGAATAATATTAAATTTATTTAATTAAAATTTCTAGAGCTGACACCCTGACGTCTAGTGTATGGAATATGTAGCATGATCAAATTGCAATGATACTTCTGGGAAAAGATATTGACAAACTTCCATTGGACAATAGTATACTTCAATCTAGTTTTATCAAATAAATTTATCTAAAATGAGATAAAAAATAGAATACAATTATTCCTCGAAAATATAGAAAATGAGCTTATTGAAAAAAAAAGAGCGAGAGATGACATGAAAATTTAAGAACACAGTAAAAAAGAATGGATACCATACTAATGTAGTTCCCCTGAACCTCCAGGAAATTATAGAGTATCCTAGATGTGGGTATGTATTGAGTGATTAATTAGATTAGGAGTATATTTCTGTGGAATTGAGTTGACATTTATTGAGAGGAAAGATAGAGAAAAGATATTTAAGGGATAAAACATATCGAGGGAATAAATTCATTTACCCATTCATTATGTTGTTGCATAATTTTATCACAAGGTTGGACAAAACCTAAGCAAAATATATAGCCAGAACATCCCATGGAACCGTGTAACATGGAGTAGGCACATAGTTTGAGTAACTATGTTTATCTTATAGGAATTGTCTCTGTAATGATTTCTGCTACACCCACATGGGTGTCTGTCCAAGGCCACATGGTTATGGAAAACCATGTGACCTCCTTCTTTTCACTAAGATTACTATACATATGAGTGACATGGTTATCACGAACCATGATGCCTAATCTTTATCACTAAATTTTAGAGCTCCTGGATTTGAATGAGCCCTAAACCCTATAGAACAACTCTATATTATTTTCAATATTAATATAACTAAACTAAAGGTTTTTAATAGTATAATACAAGTTCATACCTCTTCAAAAATTCGGGATGTTACAATCTTCCCTCCATAAAACAACTCATCACTCATTTTTCCTTTTTATGGGTGGTAATGTTTCATATGAAAAAATGTTCCATGATCTGATCATGTTCATCAGACTCCCTCTCCCAGGTGTAATCCTATACATCAACATACTTCCATCGCACCCTTACCAAATGAACTAACCTACCCAATAGATCCATCTTGATTCAACAAATGATAAACATTAAATGTTCTTAAAATGATGCATCTAATACCACAATATAGCATCCCACCCCATATTCTACCATGTAGTTTTCCAGGGCTGTTAATCACATGACCTAAATCACTCCTCATCGTTTGCTAGAAGTTTTGGACTAGATATGGGGCCCATAGTTTTCCTATATGGATTTTATGACCACATTGGAAAGAGTTTGGAACATTGGTGTAGAATAATGTTATTATTGGGAAACATAATTAAATGAAAATAATATAAATAAAAAAACATAGAATTGATTAATTTTAGGTAGATGAATATAAAATACTTATAAAATGAGGATAATGATGCTCTCATGTAAATATAAAAAATATGGTAATTGGGATATATTGAAAATAATAATATACTAAATGATAAAAAATATATAAAAGATCAAATGATTACACCACTAGCATCAAGAGATTAGGCTTGGCCCTCTGCCCCCCGTTTTACATCTAAGAATATAGAATCAGGCAGCAGAAGATGTTCACTTACATTTTTTTACACCTAAAATAATGAATACTTCTTGGTTACTAAATGCGGATCAATAAGTGTGTGGGATATATTTCACAGACCACCACCAATGGTTACTGAAACAATGAAGTCTGTTCACATAAAATTAAATTCCCTCTCATAAAAGTGAATGTGAGTTCTTAAGAAAATAATATATATCAGTTTGGGTTCCTCAATGATTCCCAATATATTCTACCAACATTTTTATAATCCAAATACCTCTAAAACTAGGTTATCCTATATAGATACAAAATGTTGTTAGAAAAGCCTCATTTTTAAAGAAACATAAAATGTGGGAAAACATAATCATGTTTCTTGCCTTTGTGGACACATCCATAGAATAAAAATTATTCATTCCAAAATTATAAGAAAAGGAATCTTAAGATCATAAAATATGATCTATAAAAAATTATCATGTTTCTCTCTAGGAGCCTTATAATTACCCAACATCATAGAGTCATTCCAAGGGTATCTATAAAAGGAATCCTCTGTATCCCTAAAAACATGGGAGAAGCATGACCATCTATACAATTCCTAGGTATCTCACATAGTTGTATTATTATCTGTCATGGAATGGTATTACTATATTTCCATTAAGCCCAACCATATTGACTCTCCATTGAAACCACCATCACTCATGGGAATGTAATTAATCTACCTAGTGATCCCATCCACAGAATATCATAATGATCCAATTGTTACTCCTAATATATTTACAATCGATAATGAGTCGTGATTATTCTTCACGATGATCCCATCCATGGAACCAATAATTTGGGACCCTTGAATAACCCTTATATTGGTATCATGTGAGGTTTAGCGATCAACATCTTATATCATTTAAATATAATGAACCTCATAATATATTATCTATGTTAAAAAATTTATTAAATTCATGCAATTCATGTTATGTATTAAAGGTTTAGGATCCATCATATTAAATACCATTTCCATTAAAACATTTATACTTTTTAGTTTATTTCTGATATGGGAAAACATACACAAAAAAATGGTGGTTTATAATTTTTATAGAAAATTGGAATTGGTCCCTTTGAAATGGATCCCCAATTGGGTTGGATCATGTTAAGAAAAACAACCAATTAAATTATCTTATAGATATCTAGGGAAACATTACACATGCGAATAATATTTATTTAACTGACTACTCATTATTGAGGCAATGCTAGGAAATATTGGGCATTAAAAATGGAAATGTTAAAACTAAAATCACACATTAGGGAAAAGATATACACCACATAATGCAGATCTATAGTACTCTCCTCATCTAATATTATACATTGAATCAAACTATAATGGGGGAAATCTGAATAATAGACCAATTCCCAAAAAATATATAATATGAGTTCAAACATAAAATAGCATGAGAGATGGCATGATAAAAAAAATAATTTAAGCTATAAGATCTGAAAAAACACTGTCATAGTTCCAACACACCCAACGGTGTAGAAATATGAGATCATAAATTGATGTATTCTCAATGCCTATGAAGAGAGGAGGAGGATCATAATACGATAGTGGGAGATTATTGCATGGGAGAAAGGAGTGTGGATGGAGTGTTACTGGATAAAAATGTTTCAAGGGGAAAATGGTCATCCCCCTTTGTTAAGGGGTTTTCTAGTTTGTTGACATGGTTGACCAAACCATGTGCTAACCATGAACCCAACATAAAATGAGGAACCACTAGAATGGGATAGGTTCATGGTTTCACTATCCTTATAATGTCTATATAAAATAGCTCATTAAAGATTTATGTTGTACCCATATGGGAATGCGGAAATGATCACATGATTAGGGAGAATCAATAGTTCTCCGAATATGAATTGAGTGCCCCATACAGTTGAGTCTTAGAGTTATCACTAACTGTGTGCTGACCATTATGCTGAATTTTTCTCTCCCAATTAAATAGATACGGGATCCGAATGACCCTTTAACTATCCCAGGACACTCTATATCCATTTAACGATTTCAAAAACATAAAAGGATACTTTTTTTAATATCTATAAAATAATATATACCTCTTTTAAATAAATAAATGTTACCTCACATGTGTCTTTGGTTAAAATTGGACCACCGTACGTCGTTTTAATGATACCTCCATCCTTATTTATAATGTAACCAACATCACATAATGATAACTATATATCTGTGTTAAAAATTATCAGAAAACAATATTAATATTAAAAACATTGAATATAAATAGGGTTCACAAACAATATATCATTACACAACTAATTGATAATAAGTAGTTTTTATAATCTTTTCAATAATTCAACATATTCACACCCACAAAAAATTGAGATTCATAAAAATAAATTAACAACAATCATAAACAGAAAATATCAATTGAAAGAATATTTATAAGTGTATTAGATCATATACAAATTAAAATATTAGAATGATCAGTTTTTTTCATTGATTGTTAATAATTCCATAAATGTTCATTAAAAAAATGTGGAAAATATTATTTTCATTTCAAATCACTTCTCTAAAATATAAAAATTTCCTAAATATTATGGGAAAAATATTCACTGTATTTAACATTTACAACTTATAATAGAATCCTTAGATAATTTATTGCTAATTTATTGGAAAATTATACTCATGTTGTAAATGTATGAAAAATAATTCATTCACATTTTCGGTAAAAATTCCAAACTAACTCATTCAAAAAATAAAAAGAGAATTCATTTGAAAAAAATGTAAATATTAAAATGTGGGTAATATTTTTCTCAAAAAATATACTATAAAATATTTATTTAATTTTCTATGAATGCATGTATATGAAATAAATAATGTTTTCGACCGAAGTAATAAATAAATTTAATATTTTTAAAAATATTTTTCAATAATGAGTATAGGTAGAGTGAAAAGTTAAATGAAATATAAAAGATTAAAATATAAGTTCATAAAAATAAATTTCAATACCTTCATCATAATTTAGTCATATATTTACATCATCGGATGAATAGTCATAAGTATTCATGATAAGAAATGAGATTACAAAATAAAACACTTACCACATTGGTATCATTTGGATCCTCCACACCATGAAATAATGAAAAAAT
This sequence comes from Viscum album, assembly GCA_963277665.1. NCBI lineage: Eukaryota > Viridiplantae > Streptophyta > Magnoliopsida > Santalales > Viscaceae > Viscum > Viscum album. Next base: position 44,796,432 of record OY728143.1, on the reverse strand, counting down.
ATATGTATATATATATAATAAACATGAAAAGGGTAATAAAATACATTAATTTCATTATTATACACCCCCCAAAATAAATAAGTGGTGGATATGTCATGTGTCCTACAAAAATAAAACTGAAATGAAAATATCTTACCTCTTTGGAAACATTGTTATCGATGAAGCCATTAAATAATAAAATAATTTTAAATAATTAATATCATAAATATAATGATATTAATGATATAATAATTGAAATTTTTTATATATACACCCCACAAAGGAAACTTATTTTCAATAGGTTATATGTCTCCTTGGGATGATAAATCTCTTACCGTAAGTCTCGACTACCTACGTACACATTTTAAACTAATGTATATTAAAAATAATTTAATTTTCAATAAATTAACAAAGAAAAATTATATATATTATTCCATATATTATTTACCTATTTTTTTATTAACCATTTATAAAAAATTCCTTTCTAAAATTACAATTTGGGTAATAAATTCTATTTTCGTGTATTTTTTTGTTCTGTATTTTTGGTACATAAAATTGATAATGGTTCCATAATATCTATAATATTTAACACTATATAGATATAAAATATATTTGGTTTATATGTTTCTTAAAAAAGGAATGAAATATTGGTAAATAATATATTACCATTATTGAATCAATTATATATTATTTATATTAAATATATTTATTATATATATCCACATTATCATCCTTTTAACGTGTATGTGTAGAACTAATCACATACCATCATGAGGCGGTAAACTTCCATAAAAATGAGTGACTTTATCATCATTCCACACAATGGAAAGTTAATAGGTGTTTTTGATATTATAAATAAAAAGTATAATTTTTTCATAAATATCATATACCTAAGAAAAATCCATTATTAAACACAGTCATGAATGGTGATGACTGAAAATTAATTATATCAGTTTTCACGGAAGTAGTGCACTTTAAAGTCAATCGATAGCTTCAATTCCCACTTTATTGAAGGATATATTGATATATTTTATGTCAATAAAATAATAAAAACTTATAATATTATATATATTTTTTCTTATATTGCTATTATTAGTACACAAATGATGTTGTTATGACAAGAAGTAACTAGAAAATTTTTAGTGAATAAAATTACATAATCATAGAAAAACCTCCATTTGAACTCTTATTATGTATTGTGGTATTTTATTTTTATAATAATAGAAACTATAGGATGTTTATGTGTTTATTTAAGAGCTATTTTGGTATAATTTGTTTAAAAAAATGGATTATGTGGTGTGAATAAGGGATGGTATATAGTCCATATTTAAAAATTAATAGGTGAGTTATTTTTATAAAAACTAAAAAATATCCAATAATAGGAGGTCCCACTAATAACATATACCCTTGATCATTATAAATAATAGATCATAGGTATTTTATGGTATATCAACACATTCACCAAAAAATACAAATGTTTTATGTAAGATGTTCTTTAATCACTAAGATTAATCAACATTACCATTTAATTGTTTTCTAAGGTAACTATTATATTTTTATATAACTATGTAATTTAACGTTACAAAATTAAATAAAATGTATTAACTTGAAAATTTTTAACCAATTATTCTATATATTATATCCAATTTATTAAATAATTTTCCAGTGTGTGTTGGAAATTTAATAGGACCCATGTGTTTGAATGAAAATAAACCCCCTTTTAACCATTGCAAAAAAAATAAATATTTTAATATTTTCATAATATTTAGGGCGAAAACAAAATGAAAACATTATATATAATAAAATTTTGATGATTCAAAACATTTAATCCATTTTATCATATTGAATTCACATACTTGGCCTAATTTAATTTAAAATGGAACTCACATACAAAAATAAGGATCAATTATATAAAGAGAAATTTTTTATAACTATAGGAACATTTGATATCCACATTCAATATAAAATTAACTACAACTACTATAATATAATTAATAAATATAAACTTTTACAAATTTTAATTTCATAAACATATTAATATAAAATTGTCTTTGTAAATACCATAGAAAAAAATAATTTTTTTTAATAAAAATCAGTAGTTTGAAATAGTCATTAGAAAAATAATTGTTTATGAAAAATTTCATTAATTAACATATTGATAATTTTAAAATCTTTATTTAAAAAATGTAACTCATTTTTTCAAAATAAAAATTCTAAAAGTTTAAAAAAATCAGTTCTCAAAAACTACTTCAAAACATGATGAAATGCATTTTAGAGAAAAAAAATTAGTTTTTAAGAATAAAACTTGATTTCATCATATCTCATTACTATAAAAAAATTGAATTGGAATGATTAAATATTATATATAATATATTATATATTAAAAGTTTTATAATTATTCACCAATAGTAATTAAATTAGTATTTCTAGATAAAAAATTCATCTACAGAAAAATTATTTTTTAGTAAAATAAGTTTTTTACTTTAAAATGAATTTTCATACAATCATTTTAAATAATTTTATAACCAATGAATTAATATTATTAATTTTTAATGAATATAATATTCATAATTTACTAATTCATATTCGTAGCCACCAAATTAACAAAAACATCATAATGGTTCAGTTTATATAATAGTAATAATATTATATTATGGATCTATAAAACTAGATGATGCATGTAATGGAAGGTATCAAAAAAATAAAAAAAATATTTAAAAAATTGAAAATTTTGTGCAGTTATAGAATAAATATTTTTTAAAGGATAACAAATTTACACATGTAATATTTGGAAATTCAATAAACTAAATAATAGTTTCTATATTTTCATTTTACTCCAATTCATAAATATTTTCCAAATTTCATTTAGAGAGGATCCATAATGTTGTTAATCAATAACAATGTGATAGTTTCCAAATATTGTGTTCAAATGCATGACATCATAATGATATCATTTTAATTACATTTTGATCTTGTTTATCACACATTTTTCCGTAGTTTTGATGAAAAAGACTATATTTTTCCCACTATATATTGGTTGTTTTAATTTAAATAGGGTTAATGATATTTTAAAAATTAGATGTCCATTTTAATTTTATTCTTGATCCACTAATAAATAAATAGAAAATATAAATCATTAATTACACTCAAAACCACTTTTTATTCTCCAGTACACTAATATTAGACGCCACATCCAATTAATTTAAGAATATAATTTTCATGAATTGCATATTTATGATGTGACTATATAGTTAAACAAGAAGGATGGAGAGAAAATATGGTTCTTATTCATATTTAGTTGGAAGGATTTTGGACTCCTCTTATGGTTTCATTTATTCTTGAAACATATTCAATAGTTATATATTCAGATTAATTATTTTTTTGAAATTTAATTATATTATCCTCAAATTAACCAAATATAAATGCATTAGTAACTATAAATAATATCATCTATTGGGAATTATGATTACTATGAATGACATTCACCAAGATGGAAAACAATTTCATATAGTCTCCAATTTGAAAAACAATTTTTGGCTAAATATTTGTAGAAATTTCATAATTTATTTTCAATAATCTAAGATATATTTCTTTACAATCCCTTCTTAGACTATGATTCCCATGAACAAAACTATATATCATTGTGACATAAAATCATAATTTATATTATATATTTCAAACTGATATTGAATTCCTGGAAAAAATATATCCCATAATTACATAATAAAAAGAAAACAATTCATTTCATAGATTACTAAATCCATTTAGTTATTACTATTAAGATGATTAGTATAAAATGTAATATAATTGAAATCATCAATTTATAAATAATGGGATATAATTTTCCCCCACTATGTGAAAAAATAATTTATCCATAATAAGAAATCAAAATATCCCATAAATTATCTACAAATTCTAACTTGTTAGATAAACCATGTGTTATACCATTATTCATAACCCTAAAAATGGAAACATAAGAAGTAGTAAGGACAAACACACAATAAAGGAAACATATAAATAAATGTTTCCAAAATATAACTATAAAATACATTCTATGATAAGAATAAACAATCTAATTCATTATATAATCAATATAAACTAAGAATATTATAAATTCATGATAATAAATAAGAATATGGATATCAATAATACTAATATCCTAATGATGGAATGTATAACATAGAACATCAAGAAAATATTTTAAATTATTTTTTTAAGAAATTTACTTATCTTAGAGACAATAATCAAGAAATATTTCGCAATATGGTAGGAAAACACCAAATACCAAAACATGTTTTGTCTAATGACGTATTTTAACTCATGAAAGGGTAATGTAATTTCATTCCCCACTCATCATCAGATTATGTAGAATTTGTTCTCCTTATATTTTAATGACAACATTTTATCCATTATACAACTAACCTCTTACTAAAAATAAAATGATATTTATTAGAAAATATTTCCCCATTTACATTAACTACTAAATCAATTTAATTAAATTTAATATTTTCTAATTGTTTAAAATTTATTTTTGCACATGTGTCAAATGGTATAGAACCACTTTTTTACCATTAATTTAATAATACTTTTTTAATATTTTCCAAAAACAATTATAGACCAAAACTAATTTTATATTTTTATATAATAAAAATTTGGATTATAACCAATATTTAATCCATTTTATCATATTCAATTCACATATGTGGTATAATTTAATTTAGAATAAAACCCATAGACAAAAAGAAATAATCAATTATCCAATGAGAATTTTTTCATATGTATATGAACTTTTAATATCAAAATTCAACATGATGTTGATAAAAAAGACCCTAATTTTTTTAATAGATATAAAATTTTAATCATTTGACTTTTAAAAACATATTAATATAAAATGGATTTTGTACTTACCATAATTTGTTTTAATAAATAATAGTATTGTTTTAATATTTATCGAAAAATTAATTATTTATGAAAATATTCTAAAATTAAATTATTCATAATTTTGGAATATTAATTTGAAAAATTATAGCCAATTTTTTGAAATAAAAATTATAAAAGTGTAAAAAATTATTTTTCAAAAACTATTTCACATAGTGATGAAAATTCATTTTAGAAATATAAATTATTTTTTATGCAAAAAATAAGATTTCTTCCTTTCAAATTCCTATATAAAAACTAGATGAATGATAAAACATTATATTTAAATTATAATGTATAAGATTATTTATAAACACTCACCAATAGAGATTAATTTAATTTATTTTGATAAAAAAATCATCCACATAAAAATGATTCTTTTAGTAAAATAAATTCGTATACATTAAAAGGATTTTTCTTACATTCATTTATTGTAAATTTATTACCATTGAATTTATTTTATTAATGAGTAAATAATATAATTTTCATAATTTACTTATTCATATTCATATACACCAATTCAACAACTTGGTCATAATGGTTAGGCTTAAATAATAATAATAATATATTTTGGTTCTATAAAATGTGATGATGCATGTAATGGGAGGTTTTAGAGAAATAAATTATATTCAAAAAAATTCAAACTTTTGGGTTGTTACATTATAACAATTTATTAAAGGATAACTAATACACAAATGTTCTATTTTGACATTCAAATACCTCAATAATATCTCACCTCTTCTTAATTTACTCCAGTTCATATGATTTTTCCAAATTATATTTAGTGCGGCTTATTAAGGTGTTAATAAATCACTATGTGATGGTGAAAGAAGATTATGTTAAAATTTCTAACATCATAATATTATCATTTTAATGACACTTTTATCATGTTTTCCACACACCATTCCATAGATTTAATAAAAAAGGCTCCATAGTTCCCATTATATATTGGTTGTTAAAATTTAAATTGGGGTAAAGATATTTTAGTAAATTGACATCCATTATTTTTTTTATGAACCATGAAAAAAAACAAAGAGAATATAGAAACCTTTAGGTACACCATAAATTGAATTGTATTCTGAGCATAACTAATATTAAAAACAACAACAAATTAGATTAATAATATATTGATTAAGGATTTCAGATTGATGATGAAACTGTCAAGTCAAATATGAATGATGGAGACAACACATGGTTCGTATTCATATTTAGTTGGAAGGATTTCAGACACCTCTACTAGTTTTAAGCCATCTTGAAACTTATTCAATACTTATATATTCACTTTAAGTGTATTTTTGAAATTTAGTTATTTTAACCTTTAATGCACTAAAAATAAATGTATCAGTAACTATAAATAATCCATTCTATTTGATATGAGGCTTACTAAGCATTAATTTCAACATGATGGACAAGAATTTCAAATACACTTGAATTTTAAATACAATTTTCTAAATGACTATTTTATGAATAGATTTAATTTTTCCCCAATTAGTTAAGATGTTTTGTTAGATTCTCTTCTTAGATTATGATTTCATGTAAGAATACTAAATATCCTAGTCACATCATAGCATACTTTATATACTATATTTGAAACCAAATATGAATTTCTAGACAAATATTTCCCATTATTACATAATGTAAATAATGTATTTCATTAAATTTATTCCTAAAATGTAATAGGTTATATGATTTAGAGTATTGGTATAAAATATTAACAAATATATCTCATCAATTTATAAATATTGGGATATAATTTTCCCCCACTATATGAGAAAATAAGTAATCATTAATAATACCTTAAAATATCCCATAAATTACTTACACATTATGTCTTGTAAGATATACCATGTCATATACCTTTATACATAACCATTAAAAACTAGAAACATAAGAAATAGAAATCTCAAATACCATGTAAGGGAAACATATAAATAAATATTTCCAAAACATAAGAATAGAATAAATTATATAATAGTAATAAATAATCTAAATCATTACAAAATGAATTGAAATTGAGAACATTCAATATTAATTATATTAAATAAGAATATGAATATCAATAATACCAATATATTAATTATGGAATGTATAACAAAGAAAATGAATAAAATATTGTGAAGGCCTTTTTATAATAAATTTGTTATCTTATAGACCATAATAATGAAATTTTACTAAATTTGTAGGAAAACAAAAAATACACCAACAAATGTGGACTCATGAAGCAGGTATATTAATCCATGGGTACTATAATTTCATTCCCCGCTCATCATATGGTTATGAGTAATTCATTCCTCATAAGTTTCAATAAAAAAAATCCTACAATTAGATTATTATCCCCATACTAAAAAAGTCATGGATATCCATATATCTAAATATATGTGGTTTCGATAAATAATTATCCTACATTATCAATCACTAATCAACAAGAATATCAATTTTTTTCCCCTTTTTTATAAAATATATAATGATCATAACCATCAAGAGAGTGAAGGGGTGCGGTCAATGATACATAATAATCATTCTAATAATCATACATTTTAGAATAAATAAATATTTAATTATGATATTTTATCCCATGTTAATATATAAAAATCCATTCTATGTGATCCTCCTCAAATTTGAATTTATAAAATGTAATGTTCACAACATATATAGTTATGATTATACTATTCAGTAATTAGTATAATAACATTATCATTAGAAATAAAGAGAAATAATGTGAATGATTAAAAAATAAAATATCTTAAATTCAACAAAGGGACCTGGGAAAGATATTGACATAGAAGAAATATATCCTTGAAAAATATTGACTGAGAGATAATACCCAAGATGTGTTCAAGAAGTTCATTTTTCAGTACAATGATTGTATTCATCAATAAGATAATTATACATTATAAAATGAATATATAAAAATTATCCCTATTAATTTTAATATTTTGGATAAGTAAAAGTTAATCTTAATTGAGAACATAATTTACTATTAAAAACCATTAATTTCATTAACATGAAAGAAAATCTAACATATTAAATCAAAATTTTCTATTAAATAGGTCAAGTGAAAAATATTTGAAAGCCCTTACTTTTAATAAAATCATAAATCCTTGTCCCATTAAACAAAATACGTTTTATCTTGTAGATACATGGAGAGGAATATAAAACATATGGAAGTAAAACATAGAATCCCTTTTCATGTATTGAAAACAATTTCATTCAAAATACACATTTTGAGAAATGTAAAAGAAAAATGATTTACTTATGCTTTGATTCTTCAAAAAACTGTAAAAAAATTCATTTATTTTCAAACATAATTTTACCATAAAGGATTTTAAAAAAACACATAATAAAATTGTAGGGATTTTAAACCCTATAATGGAAATGAAAATTTAAATATGAATCGTTATTAATCCATGAATAAAGATTTTTAGTAAACAAAAAACCTTATTTTCATTGTTTTAAATGAATTACAAACCATTTTGATGATTTTTTTGTAATTAAAATATAATAAATGATATAATTAAAAATAATAATATAAACAGACTTAATTTACCCTACTCATGTGAAATAATTTCTGGAGAATGAAAATAACTCAAGAATTAATCTTAGGTTACAAAAAATCAACACTATAAGTAAAAATAATGAATCGATAGAATATTAAATAAGCGAATATGATTTATATTGTAAATCACATGAAAAAAATAATAATGATGAGATTATATATATGGATAGTGAATACACCATAGAAATATAACATATTGTATAGATATTTTTATGTCCCAAAAAATCAGAATTCAGACAAAGAAAACCATTTTGACATTTGAAAAAATTTAATAAGAACCTATTAAAAAATTGGTCATATAATTTAAATTCAAATAAAATGATTAAAAGAAAATTTCTGAGATTATATCTCAAATAGGTTGTATATAAAACACATAAATGAAATATGATTCATATTGGAAAATTTTTCTGAAATAGAGGAATTTGAGTTAAAATTCTTTCATTGACATGGATCTATTCTGAGCAAGAATTAAATTCAAATAATAAATAAATAAATTTCATTAAATAAAAAACCCATGAATAATATTAAAAAATATAAAAATATATACCATTCATTTATATTCATTATGTACATAGTTTTCGGTTTTTTTATGTTTTCCAAAGTGAATATAGGTAATATTTATCTCTTCAAATATGTTTCATAATGATAGTATTAGAATCAATTATATTAAAAATGGAATCCTTATTAGATCATATATTTACATTAATAGATGTTCCTTGTTTTTTTATGACGAAATAATATAATTCCATGATGTTTTTCATTACAAACACGAAAAATAAAATTACAGATGATCATGTTTTAGTTATTCTTAATGACGTGAAGAGTTTTCCTAATAATGGAATTAAATTATATTTAAAATTTCATGAATAAATAATTATTTACATATTTATATAATATTATACAGTAAAATGATTTTTCATTGTCATCTTAGAATAAATTTTGTAATATTTTTGAAGTAGGTGTTTAAACTAAACAAATCATGAACCTACATTAATTAATGGATGACATTGAGGTGGTTTACTTGTAACAGAATTATAAAATATGAATAAATATCATATTCATTTATATTAGTGTGATATATAAATTTCTTATAATAATTAAAATAGAAGTTAATTTAAATAATTCCATTACCTAGACAAATACATCATTTTCCTCTTAATTGCGTTTCTTAAATGGTTGAACTAATGGTAATAATTTTTTAATCACATATTTAGTAGTATCTCCCAATTTTTATAATAGAACCTTAAAGGTGTAAAAAAAATTATATCCAATTTAAACCATTCATAGATCCATCAATTATTTTGTTGATGAAATGTGAATATTTTTTATCATGGTAGTGGCCATCTGTATGTTTTCATAAACGATGATGTATTTTTCTTAATGGATTTTATAGTTCATCATAAAATGATAATACCATAAATATAGTAGAATTATAGAATATGAATTAATCCATCATCATTATATTATTATGTATATAATAAATTTGGATAATGAAAATGAATTAGAAAAGTTATGTACTTGAAAATACTCATGTTGAGTACTTGAATTTTCAAAAGAATATTGAATGAAAATAATTGTTGTATTCCAAATATTCTTGACTTGTAGATTTTAGAAAAGATATATAGTTATAGGAGGATAAATGTTGTGACATTTCAAGGATAAAAGTTACTAATAGACGTGTCTTGAAGAAGAGGTCGAGTTATATTATTATACATGACAAAAAGGACACTATTGGAATCACCCACAACATTTCAAATATTGTGAAGTTACTTTTACATGTTCAGTGTATAAAAATGAAAGTGATGGTGAGATTGGATTTTAACACACCTTAAACACCCATTTAGTGGAAAACTCTCAGTTTTTTATGATTTTGTTGTGTAACATTTAAACTTCTATGAAAATTTACTTTTACTATTGTCATAAATTTATTATATTAGAAATCAGTTTTAATGAACAGAAAATAATATTAATTATTTTAAAAAATTTACCCCTTTTATTTAATATTTTTATATCATTTCACATAATAAAATTTCTAATGGTAAAAAAAATTATTTTTTGATAAGCGCAGATAATGCATTAAATAATTTTGTCATAAAAAGATTATTTTAAGATTATTTTTCTATATTTAAGAAAATGCTATTAATATAATTAATAACCAACAAAGAAATTTTTTATTTTTTTTAAAAATTAATAGGCATACATTAAAAATCAAATAAATTACTCTGAAAATAGTTGATTTATAGGAAAGACCTAATAATGATTTTATTTATCTAACAATTAAATTTAGTTATTACTATATTGAACCCATAATTTAGAAGATAAAATAAAAAATTAAAATATGTAAAAAATAAATTAAATAAATATTTTATTATATAGAATATGTTTTAAATATATAGTATATGCTTTCCAAATAAATCATAAATATCAATATTTTCACAAACAAATTATTTTTTCAACTACCAAAATAGGTTTAGAATTAATATAAATAAATAAATTAACTCAATAATAAAAATAATATTTTAAATTAAATAATTTTGACCATATTTTGAAATTATAGATCTAAAATTAATCTATTAATTTTTCTAATACTATCATAAAGTATAATAAAAATATATTTCAACTAAAAAATGAAATTTCTAAATATTAACTATTATTTTTATTATTTAATATCATTAAAAATAAAAATGGTGTTTACCATTTATTTATATCCAGAAAAATTATCATTATAAATAATACATTTCTTAAAATAGTATTTGATATTTCATAAAGGGAAATTTATTGAAAAAATATCTTTGTAAACATGAAATGATATATTTATTTCTCAATTCTAATTTATATTTAGTCATATTAAAATGATCATTTATTATATTTACAAATATATTTCATAAACTGGTTACTATTTTCGTTATTTTAATTCAATAACTATGTTTTAATGGCTATACAAAAATATTTATTTTTTATCTAAATTTATAACTATTTTATATGTTCAGTGTTATGTGAAGAATATGGTCTTAAAAAATTAACTCACTAAAGGTAATAATATACTATAATTTGATTTTTTTTATATTATATCCATTTAATAAATGGAATCACTAAAAATTTAATTATCACTCTCTAATGAATATAGTTGATGGTATTCTTTAAAAACTAATATTTAAGATATAACATCTAATATGACATATAACACACATTATTATGTTATATCAAGATTAATATATTTCATTAAGAAATATTTAACATTCATAGTATCATATAACCAAGTATGTAAAGACCATAATCATATACTCTCAATAACATAAAATTCCTTAAACTATTAAAATGTCCATGACATTATACTATAATGAGATCATGTATTCTTTAAAAAATCTGTTCTTATCATAAACAACCAAATAAAATAGAAACATACTATTCTCTGTGTAACATGATCCCAATAAATAAATAAATATCATAGATATATTACATATTATTTATAATTTAAATAAAAAATCAATTATAAGGATATAAACCCTGTCTAAATCACTTTTATCAAAATAAATCAATCCCGACTTACCACAACATCAAGAATGATTTAAACCAAAGAGTTGTTCATACCTAAATAATGTATATTAAAATAGTTTTCTTAATAATATTTAATTTTCATAAAATAATTTTTAATGGTTATTAATTCCATTTTATATATGTTTCTATTCTTTTTAATAAAAACATTTAATGTGAAATCCTTATATGTTTCACAAAAAACTCATAACGTATAGAATATTCTAGAATGTCATTGACAATATTTTTCACTAATTAAAATATAAGATAAATTAAATATTTAATTTCAAATAAAATATAAACCATTCTATTGTTTAAAAATATAAGAAACACAATTTTCTAACTCAGTAAGCCTATACTAAAATTCTAAACCATTTATGTATGGTCTCTTATTCATTTGTACCATAGATTGATTAACATCCATGATACTCAAGGAGGTACTAAATAATTACTTCCTATTTAATATCAATTTTTAATGCTATAAATGTTCTATAAATGATACAAATTGGTTGTAGAACATGAGCCTCATCCTAGTTTGTATGGTATCCTTAAGTGCATCCATAAGACCCTAGTTCAAAACCAGGTAGAGACACATTTCTGTGGTACTGTAGTAGTACTGTAACAGACACTATAGTAGCACTATAGCAGTATTGAACACTGGGCGGGCACTGTAGCAGAACTGTACACTGTGCGGGCACTATAGCAGGGACTATAGTAGTTACTGTAGCAGTTACTATAACAGGAACTGTTCGGTACTATAGCAGTTGGAACTATTCCCCTTGGGCCACCAGTTTGGGAGTGGTGGCCTTAAGGATTTTTTTCCTCCCAGGCCTTTGATTTATTAGGGGTTTCAGGCCATATTTAAGGCCTTCGTGCTACCTCAAGGTATTTGAGCCACATGCAGTTTCCCCATACACAATACAAAAAAGGAGTATCCCTGGAAGAGGATTCAGAGTAGGTGCACTCACCAGACCAGAGCCAAATGTATTTGTCAGAATGAGAGGGTATGGATTTGCCATTGGGAACAACCAGTTCTTGCATGGGAAGCCTAGATATATGGCCATGAAAAGGTGGAGAGATACTATAATGATAAAAATACTTGGGAGGGGCGGTTTCTTGTAGATTTTCTGGTCGAATTCCCTAAGACCTTCAGGTCATGTAATCTCCTAAGCATGTAGTTCATGTAATCATTGAGCGTACTGGCCTTATAAGGGTTCCCCCTAAATCCTTGAAAGGGAGGTTATCAAAAATTAATTAAAAATTACGTCCTTCGGGCGATTCGGGTTAAAGAGTGGTTGAAGTGTGTTTAGGGATCAATCGAAGCCTGGAGCATTTGAATTTATGGAGGTAGACCGAGCTGCACTATTAGAAGACAATTTGTTCTTACCATGTGACTCACCCATGTGGGAACCCAGTGAACAAAAAGTGGATGAACAGTTTGAATACTACCATGGGATCCATGACACAATCCCTTCTGGGATTATAGACATCATTTACAGTTCTTCTTTTCATAGGATGAACATGGTTAATGAAATTATGTGCCTAGCATGTGCGAGGGGTGCTGTTAAACATGGCATGGTTCACAATAGGTGGATTGTTTTTCCAACAATGATAGAAATATTTTCATCTTGAAATTTAAATAGAAAGTAATTTTTTCCAATGAAACGTTTTGGTCCCCAAATAACTTGATCATCCTCTCTTTTCTCCTGTAGTAGGTGCTAAAATCTCCACCTTCAATCTAGTTTAAGGATTTTGGTATCTCAATCATACATTCATTAATGTCGTCCCAATTGAGATTGTTGGAACCCAATTTGTGTGATAAAAATTATTTTTCCTCTAATATATTCTATCCTCAATATTACTTCACTACATTGTTGTGAACTCATTTCCCATATTTTGTGTGAATTTTTTTAATCTTCTTTTATTTCCCATTCTATCTCGATTCGAGTGATAAAATTGAATGGGGAGAGTGCTAGAAACCTAAGGTAGCTACTCTATTTTATTTCCTAATTATTCCTTATATTTACATCATTATTCATAGAGGTTAATTCTGGTCAATTATAGTGAAATTTATGGGAGTAGCTTACCCATTAAAAGGGGAAACCAAAATTTCAGGGAATGGGTTACCTTTATTTGGGTATATTCTTATCACCCATGTAATCATTTCATTGTTGGGTGAAACACATGATATGTGATATGATTAATGTTGATATAAAAATGATAATATTTATTTTCCATATCCCAATGAGATGAGATATATTTTACTTATGCATCAGACACAGAACCTTATGATTTAAATGACATGCATTAGGACATTCCATATTGATGATTCTGTATGAATTTACTATATTACATTTGATTTTTTGTGTTCCTAGATTGATATATATTGAAATATGGTAACATTTCATGCAGGTAATACTTTATTGGATTAATTAATCTGACTAAATCAATCAATATATTATTCTAAACATAGATCGATGAGGAAAGAATATTTAACCAATTAGTCTACATGGGATCCATGATCCAATAATTATATAGGATACCAAATTAGTTGATTTTATTTATGAATGATAATAATAATTTATTATGTGTGTACTTCCATAAATTGGGAATTCTAGTTCATTCATTCGGGTCACTATATATGGGTAGTTACATCACTATTATAAATATATTGGTCTGATCAAAATTACTTGATATGCTAATTCAACTTTCTATAGTGTAAAAGACTTTTTTAAATTGGTAATTATTATGATTTTTATGATATTTTGATATATGTATATATATATTTATGTAAATAATAATGAACATATATAATATAATGTCTTAAATTGGGAAATATTAGCACTACATCGGGATGCCAATTACATAGTAAATGATGTTTTCCACTATAACATGTAAATGAAAATCCATATTCGTGATCCTTTGTTATTTTGTATGAGACCATCACCCTAAAACAACATTATCATTGGGATGATGGTGGTGTCTCTTATAGACTATAATTATCTTTCCCATCAACTAGACTATGATTTATGATTTTTTAGAGATGTGTGACTTGTTTATATGATGGTTTTGTACATACCCTTTCTTCTATTCATTGTTTCTTGTCTTCTATTGAAAAATATTATCAGAAGAATTATCTTTTAAAATTATAATCATATTCCACCCCACCCCTTCTATTAATAGTCCAAAAAGTTTTTTTTGGTCATGATCTAATGATTTTCATATGTTATCTGTCCATATTATATCCTATAATTCCACTTATGGAACCTCTTTCAGAGAATCAATTGGGAACTGATGCTGAGTTCTGAGATAGTTTCATATTTTTATGAAATCCATATAGGGTACTTAATGACATTCACTCAATATGGTAGAGAAAATGAAGGATTTTTAGCAGTATAATCTTCCAAACTTCTCTTAGATAGAATCAGTAAGGATTTTGAATGATAGCTAGAGTCTATGTTTTATATCTAGTATAATTTGGTTACTCCATTGGTGAGGAGGGTCACGATCAAAACCAATATTTTGTGAAATTATTCTAAATATTGGTGGGAAGTCATTAATCAATAAGGATGAAATAACATTATGATCAGGGTGGGATTTTAAATAACCGTATATAATAACATCTATCCCCAAAATTGCCAACAAACTGTGCTAGAATACTCTTACACCCACATCAGGGTGCCATTTTAGTGATGAAATACTCTTATTGTTTTATCAGGCTTCATCATTTTTCACCGACTCTAACCAATGATGACCATACTACTCATAGAATATTTATGGATGGTTTTCATATGCCATTAAATCATTGGAGAACATATTTATTATAAAAACAATTATAGAATTAGTAAACATAGAATTCATTATAGACTAAAACAAGAGGTATGGTGTAAATGGAATTCAATTTAGACCAGCTTCCAAATATGGAAATGGATTATATGAAAGTATAACTCTTTAGTTTAATAGTTGAAGTTTGGTATTATACATCTATAAAACAAGAACCAACAACTATATAGCGTGTATTTACTATGGTAGGATTGGTCCCAAGAATCCCCAATTTACAATGAACAAAATCGAGTTCTAATCTAAATGATGAATGGGTCACCTAAAGTGATTGTGATGAAATTTTCCTCCAATATCTAGTGGGAAGGGATCTATTCTAACATCTATAATAGGTACATTATCTTAATCACCACACCATGTTTGGATTTAGTCTACTTCCTGGTGATCAGGTAGAGGAGGTGTCCTTCGTCGATGTAGTCACACATCTAAGGTTTACTTCCAATGGAGTATACCTAATAATTTTATTCATATTTAATCTCAATTACTAGTGTGTTCCATATAAATGAATTGCGGTCTATTCCTAAGGGGAATATTCTGGGTCTTCTATAGTTAGAGGTCCCACTCTTTTAGAATCTATATCAGTATATTCCCTATTTGATATAGGTGCCTAAAACTCATTATTTTTTACAATAACGGATTGTCTAGGACTATAAAATGAGTTATTATGTGAAAATAATACTCCAAACTCCACTAGGTTACTGATCAAATAAAATACACTTATTCAAGGATTTCCCCAATGAAATAGTTGTGTGCTATTTCTTATCAAATTTATTCATCCTTATGATGACAGACATTGATAAGATTCATTGTATAAACCAAGTAGTGCCTTTTAATTAAAATATTGATTTTTACATACATAGGGTATCTTTTATGTCACATGGGTCACAATGTACATTCATTTGGGTGAATGGGATATCATGTTGATTCAAGCTAGACATAAGAATACTAGGATGTGTAAGGTGAAAACACTGGTACTTGTCCTTTTCTTGAGTGATCTGATAATATGTCATGTAGAATACTATCTGATCATAGATCATTTCAAGGACATATTCTTTAATAGTTTATATGGTTTACCTATTATAATAGAGGAGGATTTCCCAATTGAGATAGTTCATATGCGCTACTATAGTGTCCACTCCTCCAAATGGGATGGCTCCTATAGAGCTCCATCAATATAATAAGTAGATGGAAAACATAGAGGCAATGAGATTTTTGTAACACAACACCTCATCATCTGGTTCACATTCTGGTTTCACTATTAAGGAATATGATACACTCTTGTTTTGTGAGGATTATAGACAATTAAAAAAGCACATGGTAAAGAACTGATATCAATTTCATTATATAGATGGCCACTTAGACCAGCTCTATGGTGTGATGATTTCTCCAATGATTTATTTGAGGTTCAAAAACTATCTGGTACATGTTAGATTATCATATATACAACATACTATTTATTTGGGAAGATAAAACTTGTATGAGTATCTGGTCATGACAATCAGTCTTACGAATGTTCAATCTATTATCATGGGATTGATGAATTAGTTCATTCACTTATACATGGATTCAGTTGTTGTAGTATTCATTGAAAACATAATGGGGTATTGTATAACAAGACTGGTCCATTTAAACTATCTTTAGATCATAATGAATACATTGAGAGATCATAAATTTAATTTTATGCTACCTAAATGCCACTTTTAGATCAATAATGTTCACTCATGGGGTCATATAAATTTTTTGTGTTATAATATATATTAACCTAGAAAATGTGTGTTCCATAGTTTCTTAAGAGCATCCCAAGAATTTCATCGACATAAACAATTTCATGCGTCTAGCTATATATTCTTGGGGATTCATTCGGGATTTCACATTCCTTGAAGTTCATTTGACATGAATTACTAAACAAGGTTCTGAATTGTAATGGACAAAATTGTCTGAGGAAGCCTTTCATAAATTGAATAATATAATGACTTTAAAGATAATTCAAATTAATCTTGCATCTTATAAAGCCTATTCTTCCTCGTTTGATGCCTCATGTATCTATGTTGGAATAGTTATGATATTGGTAGATCAAGTCGTAATATATTTTTCATGGCATAAGAGACCTCATAAGAGGAAATAACCTATGTATGGCCTCTATAAAAGTTTCATGGTTCATGTTTTTTTGGGGAATTATCAATAGGGTGAGTGATTCATTGTTTATACAGATCATGAAAATATCAAATACATAATCAATCAATGTAAATGAAATCTCATCCAGTGTATGTGGCCTGAGTACATGCAGAATGTTGACACTGATCATTATTATTCAACAAATTTTTTTTATTGTTGTAGCAGATTAACTGAGAAAGAAGACTCCGAGTAATTGAATTCTAGAGTCCATTAGTGACTGGTATTTGATTTCTTTTTTTGAAATGTAATTGGGGGTTCAGGAATATCACATACATACTTATTTAGTATCTATATATGCGACATCCTCTCCTATAAAATTGTTCTGGATGAGACAACATTTAGATCTTAGGTCCCTCGTCTTGAGTAAATATGTCTCAGGTGAAAAGCTACCACCAGGTATGGTTGTTAATGGGAGTGAGACCCTACTCTACTATGAGTGAGTGTGGGTGTCTACTAACAGAAATGATGAGTTGTTGCATGAATATCATCCCTCTAATTAGGATGTTCATCATGGGATTTACATGTTGTATTGAGACATATAATATCAGTATTAGTGTCTATGTATGAATAGAAATATAATGATTTTCATCCTGATGTGTTCCACTATCAGGATGATATGGTGGAACACTTATGACATGAGGGAAGTCAATAGACTCAAACCATTACCTTTTGGGAATGTAATGATGACACCATAAGATTTCATTATGGTCATTTTGAGATCCCCTCAACAAAGTGTTTTGGCCGTGTGGATCATCGATAGGTAGACAGATGTGACGTACTTATAACTTATTTTAGAAACCATTCTAGTTAAAAATAATTGAAGGATTTATATTCAAGATATTTTTCACCTTCACGGTATCCTAGATTTTATCATGTTAGTCCAAGAATCCAATTTTACATCATGGTTTTGTTAGGGTATGCATAAATCATTGTGTACATATATAATCCTGAGTACATTGTATCATCCATAGACTGATGGATAGATCAAGAAGGAAATTTTCATTTGAGAGGGTGTGCTCTAGGAATTTATCCATGATTTTGGAGGTCCATCAGTGGATCATATACATGTAGAAAACATTTCCTATAATAAATGATATACAGAAAATATTCATATAGTTTCCTATAAGGACCAATATAGTTGGATATCTCATTAATCTCTATGTTTGTTAGAAGTAGGATATGAAACACTCTTGGATACTTGTGTCATTCAAGAGAATATAGACCCTGTAAAAATGAAATTGAAACATGTATCTACAACTCAATCTAGGAATAATTAATTGACATATTATCAACATTTTCAATTGGAGTTCAAGGTGAGACATTGATTCCTTCGATGAGTTTCTCCAAGATTTGAACGTAGATGAATTCAGACACAGGTAAAAATATCACCCATCTTTGTCAGGTCATTAGAGATAGTGTATATATTTTTGATGGTATCCTATTTGGGTTAGTTACCTCAATGGTAATAGGCCATGCATAATTTCATCCAGATATCACAACTTTGATGGTATCATGTTTTCCAAAATCATTCTGTCGACCATGATGATACTGATATGGAGGCCAATGAATCCATTATGGAGAATTAGATATGTATTGTTGACTAAAGAATGAATCCTCTCAGAAGCTTGTTGGTTTCACTGGTTAGGGAGACTAGGCATCATGACCATGTATGGGACATGACTTTGGAGTGGGAGGTCGATATATGTGTGTAGTGTCTTGAAATTTTCGCATGTTACAATTTACCATCAATTGAAGGGTAACTCCGGGGATATTTTGTTTATTGATTGGAGGTTGTAACATAATAACATTTCAGAGTGCTAAATAAAATTTTTATACTAATAAAAAGATACAAATTTTAGCTAAAAATGGTTTCTAAAGGATATGGGTTGGCTCAGGATAGTTAGAGGCTTGTTTGGAGCTCATAAATCTAGAATTTAGGAAATAATGCTAATTGTAACACATACTACATGGTTATTTATAATAGCTCAACCCAATACTGTGAGAACCCAGTGTAAAGAATGAGGCCAAATGTTTTTTCTATAACCATACGAGAAGGGTCGTACACCCATGTAGGTTTAAAGAAGAACATGATAGTGGATTTTGTCATGGTATGTGCTCGGTTAGTCAAACGGCGTTCTTAGTCAATAAGAGGGATGTTTTTGTATAGTGACTGGTCCATGGTTGGTGAAACGTTTGGCCAACCATCCTACAGAATCTTCCGACCCATAAAATACACGTAAAATTAATATCCCCCAAGGAAATTCTCTAAACCAAAATCCTATGTTTATCCTTAATTTTCTCCAGATGTAATTCTCAAATCTCCTCGTCCCTCCACCATTAATGTAATTGAGGTATCCATCATATATTCCGTGATAGCATCACTATTGAGGGAATCAGTTACCGGTTAGTAAGATATACACTCCTCATTCTTCTATTCCTAGTTTATCATAGCTATAGATGGACTATATTTGTCAGACCTCATTTTCCCTATTATTGGGGAATTTTATGATTCTTCCATTATCTACAATTCAAGATAGATTTAAGGGTTATAGATGAATTAGATTATCAGATTGAACATAAGGTCATTGATCTATATTTTTTTCTCAAATTTCTTTAAATTTATTTCATTATTCACAGTTCCATGCATTGGAACATTCTGGAGACACCTATAATATTCATATTACATTAATTTCAATGGTGTTTATTACCCTCCATAGTTATATAAAGTGATTAGTAAACCCTTTTTTGATTTCTAAGACTTGTTTTAACCCCTATATGCATGTCGTTCTATGATGTCCAATTTTTTAAATTCTTTATATAAATAATACACCCTTGAGGAGTTTTTTTCATGTAATAAATATTTTAGTATATATAAAATAAATAAATAATAATGTTGACCAAGAGTTATTCCACATTATCTATGACTTGTTAAATCCCAAATTGTAATATCTTGGGAAATTTGAATAAAAATATGTATGTGTACTAAATGGATAAATGGAAACTGTTAATCTATACCATTGATTCAAGTGGAGAGAGATTATTGGATCCTTATTATATGACATGGATGGGCTCAAGGTGTAGCGAACTGACCCTAGATAGCATGGAGCTTTTTTCTTCTACTAAATACATTTTTATTATTATAATGAATCAAACCACAATGGACTCTGATATTAGTAGTATTAGTTAAAAATATACATACATGAGACCATCATTATAAAATAATAAACTAATTACAACATAAATTTATTTATTCACTATAAATAAAAAACATAAAGGATAACACTAATCCATATATTAAATGCTTGCATATATTTAATAGTACGCTTCTTGGATTTCTAGGGAAAGGAAGAAAACAAGGTTGATATATAATGCTTATTAAGGGAGAAATATATTGGAAAAAATAACGAATCAATGATAATGTTAATTATAGAAATGTAAATAAATGGAAAAACAATCCATGGAATCAATAAAATGAATCTAAGGGCATAATAAATTTGGAATATTACTAGTTGGAAACACATCCTATTCAAATAACTATATAAGAAAACATATATATACAATGGTATGAAAATGAAACAAATTATTTCTAAATAAATAAAAATGTAATGTATACATATATCTATTGACACACAATCTCATAGAAGAATAATATTGAATCAGAATGAAGGAAATTCTTTTTTATTAGACATCACGTCTTAGACACATGAAAATGTATACTGTCATGATCCATTCTGCGGATGGTTTAAAACTATGGATAGAAACCTATTTAATTTTGAGCATCTTATTTGACTCATTTTAAACTATTGATTCATTTAGGAGTTATATATAGTCCGAGATCCACCCGTCATTTCATGTTTAAATCATTCCTCATATTGAGTAATCAATTTAATTAATAAAAAATATTTCTTATCACATATCCATATAGAATAATGAATTAAATTTATCCATAATTCCTCTAATAATAAAACAATCAAAGTAGACCCAATATGCGAAGAGGTATAAATTTTAGTAAGTAGTAGTGTATATGATAATTTAAATTGATAATTTATGGGAAATTCAATGTTTAATGATCATTAGAGTTTGAATATTTCAATGGAACATTATAATGAATTAACGAAGTGAATGTCAATACTATCCTTTGCTAAATAAATCCATAAAGCCTCTAGAGGAAAATATATGATGTTATCAGTACAAAATATCACAATTGGTACAAAAATAAGGGTGTTTTTATTGATTAATATAAATACTATAAAAAATATTTTAAAAAAATTTATGAGGAAAATATCTTTTTATTTTGAAAAACCTTTTGAAGAAACAATTAATTAAATATAACTTTAGAAATTTGTTTCCTCAATAATAATCAATTGTAACATTAAAAGGATGCACAAAAAAACAATGGAAGGTCAATCCGTACAATAAATTCAAGGTAAAAAATAGCATTCCTTTATCCCGGTTAAAGGAAAGAAATAATCACTCTTCGGAAAGAGAAAAGATGATTCCACTGAAAACATTGGTAAAAGAAAAAAATACTAAAATTTATTTACCAAATCATTTTATAAAATTTATTGTCAAATTTTTAATAAATAATGGTTCTTAGAAGAAAACTAGTTCTCCGAATAAAGTGAGAAATAATTTCGGTTTTTCTAATAAAACATAAAATAAAAAATTTCTTTTACTAAAGTGTGGGGAAATGGTATTACCACTTAATAAAGGTCATGAATATGAAGAGGAGAATAAAATTAATGGGTTTATTAGATAATGATCGAATAATTTTTTTATGCAAATATAATTCAAATTAGTACTGAATAAAATGAGAATCTAATGTAATCACTAGAAAATATTATAATTTTGTATTGAGATTTTGTCAATAATTAGATTATGTGTATCAACTGTAAATCCAAATATTGAATATGAAATTTGTATATAGATAGTAAAATTTATCATACACTTAATCATATATTATTATTAACAATGGGTTTGTAAAATTACCCAATGAAAGTAAATTGGGTTATTAAATAACTTTTACACTTTGGAACATTTTACTCAAATCCCATTTGATGAAAAAATACAGAATGAAATTAAATGTATCATGAAGAATGAATGAATCATGATATTATATGCCAAACTATTATTATATGCACAATATATGTAAAATCATGAGGAGAAAATTAAATTGATTCTTTTAAGAAAATGATAATGATCAAAAAAGGAAGTTAAATTGCAAATTTAATAATTAAAAACATTCTTGAGGAGAATAATATCTAAAAATTTCAGTGTGACCCATACCACATTGAAAAATTTGAGTTATAATATACATAAAAGAATTAAATTTAATGAATCTTATAATATAATTAGAATAAATATAATCATGGTATTAATTTTCAAATAGCAGTATATACAACATATAAAAGCAACTTTGTTCATAGTAATAAATAATTTTAATTGATGTTATATTGAGATGAACTCCCTTAACATGAGTTTCCTTTTTAGGAAATATCCTTTAACATAATGGATATATTTTTTATTAATTTAATTCCTTCTAGAGAGAATTTTTTGTGGTTATCATTACATTTATTTCACCATTTACTATTATGTATACAACTATATGATCTATTCTATTTCCATCAGGTGTTTAAGCCAATTAAGGTTTAGGTGTCCAAAATAAATTTGGTAGGTGAACTATTGTGAAAGGGGTCATTATATACAATCTAGAGAATAATAATGATGAATTTATTATCATATATATAAATCAATTACCCCTTTTGAATCTTTTATTACATACAATTATGAAAATTAATTTAACGTTACAATCAAGGAGATTATATTCCATACGTAAGCATGAGTAACGTTCTAATTATTCAATGATCATCATGTAATGAAGGTTAGAAACACTATATTATTAAAGAAAATTATCATTATTTCATAAATATTATATTTTTTAATCATATATAATTATATATATAATTATTGTCATGAAACATTAATCACATCATGTCCATGAGGTAGTTGCCCACACATCCATGAATAATGTTATCACTATTTTATTGTGTGAAAGTGTAATAAACAAAATTATATATATATACATATTTAATTTTAAAAATATCAGGAATATAATATATAATATCTTTATTTCTCAAAAATTTAATAATAATAATATTTTATAAATTTCATGTATTGTGTGAAAAAATCACATCTCAATAAGGGTGCGGTAGTCCACACTTCCAAAAACGATGTTATCATATTAATGTAAATTATAAATTATTAAATTTATATTTCATATTAGGATTAAGGAAGTACTATTAAATAATAAATATCATATATAACAAGTATTAATATATTTTCCATCATAATAGACACCCTGAGAGACGGTAATGAAAAAATAATCATCATCATTTTACGAGGTAGTAGTTCATCTTACATAGAAATAGTATCTTCCTTACCAATTTGATGGAGGTGAGTGTATGTTTAGCTATAAACCAATATAATTCAACATCCTAGTATATCGAGGATACTTTATTGTTAAAATTATTAGAAAATGAATATTTCATGGGACATATAATGGAAATAATAATAAAGTGATTTATAATAATGTTACCTCTAAATTTAGTAACTACTTTTAGATTGTACCCATAGTATTCCATTTGTGGGTTTCATATAAAAAATCTCTAGTAATATTGAAGGTATTTTGTTAGAATATTTGGGTATAGGTTTGATGTGCCAATATGGTTTGATAGGTTAGATTAATGGGGAATGTTTGTTCCCTTCTATAAGGGAGAAATATTACCCACTTGGAAATTTTTAAAAGAAGTTCTTTCTAGCAATGTATTTTTCTAAAGAATAAATTAAAACAAAATGACTAACAAATGGAAGGATAATTAAAAAATTATAGCCATAATATGTGTTTTTCATGTGTTTCTATGTTATTTGGATACTTGTGATAAATGTTTTTTCCTTTATTAAGATGAATATTTTTGAAATAATTGTAATTACTTTTAATCACAATCAAAAATAATATTTGTATTAATGAATGTTTGTATCATTAGACATTATAAATAATTTATATTCTAAATATTTAATAAATATATCCAAATTATAATCACATATGTGGGAAAATTAATTATAATTTAATCTGGTAGATGGAATACCAATGCGGGTTTATAAAGCAAAAATGTCCGACAATCAATATCATTACGAAAATGATTCTAATTACATACAATTTATTAATTTATAAAAATATTATATAATTAATCATCAAAAAAATAATTTTACCATATGAATTAATTATATGAAGAAATGATTTTTATGTAAAATTTAGTATTTTTAACTATTCATTAAAAAATGAAATGTTTCTAAAAAATATAAAAAAGCACTCTAACCTAATTCATTTCTTTGGATTTCAATGATGAAGTTTATTTTGAAATATTGTATTAATTATAATGTCTAAAATCAAATTTAGAATGGGTCCTATATTAAAATGTGGTTAACAAGCCTTTATAAAATTGTTTGTTTTTATGTGTAAAATAGGGTTTGTTCATATCATATGAATATCAAATCCAATGGATTGACAAAAAAATAATTTATTGAATATATAAAATTTCTATATAATTAATATAAATATCTAACTATAATTAACTATGTTTATTAAATTAAACTTCATTTGGTAGTATGTAAATATTAGGATTTCTTTTTTTTATCCAATTGGTTTTTATTTTTGTTTCTCTTTAGTTGTTAACCAATGAATATATTATATATATATATATTCAACAAATTTTCATAAGTTAGATAGAACTATTAAAACAACTAACATAACAAGGAGGTTATATAATATTATATTATATAATATTATTTAATTATACATTATTATTTTTTTGATACTCCTTCTGTGTAATGGAAGCTATTGAGAAATAATTCTCTTGAATGTAAAAAAATCAATCAAGGAATGTCTATCTTCAGTGAAACATAGTATAACTAAGTGAAACATCCATTACAATCTATACCATGTATTTAATATATTTAAAAAATTAAATATATAGTAGATTCTCCAAATATTGTATTCCCTTACACACTTGGTGACGCATTCCATGAATGCTATCAAATAAAAAAAATTATTATAATCTTGGGATTTTATATTCTCCCCTCCTTAATTAAATTTATGCCTCACAATTTATTTTCGATCTTGTAAAAATACAACATGATATTTCCTATTCTGAAATCTCACATCATGAGAATGGTTCATGAAACATATTCTATAAAAGAGATAATGAGAAATACAAAGGTCACATGGAATACAATACAGCATGGTTTCTTTGTGTTAGATTATTAGTAAAATGTAGAGATACATATATTGAATAAATGTGTAAATATTTATAGGGAGTTATTGAGGTCATAATTAACTAACAAATGAATTATAAATATAATTTTTAGTGCCTAAATTCCATAAGTCTATGATGATTTAAGAGACAATAAATTCAACATAAATTGAGGCATTTAGACAACATTTTATTTTGAAGTCATTTTCCTAATGCTGGGTATTTTTATACCGACCAAAAATATAACTAAATATTATTACTTGATAGGTTTATATACCATATAAAAAATCCTGCCTTTTGATTATGTTTTGATAAAATTCAAATTCATCCATTTTATCTCAGAAATTAATTCAAATTTTTTAATTTTATTTATTATTGAAGCAGTAAAGAATAATTTGGCAGGACATTTTTTCCTATTAAAATGTGTCATGTCAAAATATTTATCTATAACTATATTACTAAACCAATATTCTTAATATATTCATATATAATCCTAATAATTATATTACTTGTTTATCAATAACATTTATTCATTAAATATTTTAACAACAAGCTATTAGAAATAAACCAGGACTCTTCGTAGGCCAGTAATTGGTTTGAAAACCATATCATCCATCATTCATGGGTTCATTAACCACATTCTTACTGGATTTTATTGGTTGTCACCCAACATACATGTCATACAATTCTAAAACAATATTAATATAATTGATAAAATAAATGTGATCGACATCTATGAAAAAAGTTTATTAACAAAATAACCTTTCTAAAATGTTTTCAATATAATCTGAATGCATAAATACTTCTTCCATTTATTTATACATAGGTACTTCTTTGGTCTAGGGTTTATCCATAATATAATTTGTATGATTTCTAAATCTTGACACAGTATCTTCAATCTAAAATACCTCTAATTTACCTGATGTTGTTCATTTTCATAATGCATTGAAATTATTCGTAATGATTTGTAATGTAAACATGGATTAACAAAAGATTTTCCCATAAGAGTGTCAAGATAGATGAATACAAGGGTAGTTGTCATGTATTAGGTCACCCCAAGTGTGGATTTAAACACCTTTTATGAGTTATTGAAAGTAAGTACATCTATTATAGAGCCACATCAACTTCTAGTATCTATACAAGGATACATTTCAATGATAACCCTCATAATCTATGCTTTACAAAATTTCTTGTGTGTTATTCAATACATATACAAAAATTATACCTCAGGAATATGTTCTCTAATATATGTTTTCATAAATGTGTTTTACAAGGTTTCTATTAATCATCCCTTGAGGCCAACATTAGCAACCCAACCTTAGATAACCCTGATTCGGTGTCTATAACTAAATATAGTGGCAGGATTATTGGGAATCAAATACTTATGGTCCAAGGGTTTAGTAGTCTTGATTAATTCGAAACATATATTATACTATTATTTCAAAATAATTTTAAGAAATTACAATATAATAATTTTCTCCTTTCTATAAAAATTACATCAAGGATAAATACACACTGTTAAGTAAATCCGAGCATATCTTTCATAGTATGCTTATTGGATTTCTGGGTAATGAAAAATAATAACGGTGAGATCAAATGCTTAGTATGGAAAAAATGTAGTGAATGAAATAAAGAATCAATGAGAATATTCAATATGGAATGAAAAATAACTAAACACCCATTCCATGTAATAAATATATAAAATCGATGTTCATTAACAATCTGGAATTGTTAAAACTAAAAACACATTCCATTGAAATAACTATATATAGAAAAATATATATGGAAATGTAATAAAATGAAACACATGCCATATTAGTAACTGAAAATTAAATGTATCCATATATATGTTTATGAAAAATATTATGGATGAATAATAATGAATAAAAATGAATTAAATGATTAATTATTTGATATCTTGTCCCATGAAAGTGAAAACCACTACTGTCAAGATCCATCCTCTTGGTAGTTTCAAAATACATATAGACACCCTTTAATTTTCAATAAATATTTGTCTCAGGAGAGTCTATTGATGCATGTAGAGGAAATATAATGTTTGGGATCCACCCATAATTTCATTTCCAAGAATTATTCACATCGAGCTACCGATTTAATAAATAAACAATATTTCATAAAAAATATCTTTAAAAAAAGAATAATGATTTATCATTTTTTACTCAATTAATCAAACAAATGTAAAAGTAGAAACACTATCCAAAGAGATTTTTTTTGGTCAAAAGTCCAAAGCAATTTTGTTAGAAAAGAGAAAAGAAAGATTACAAGAGTCGAAAAGACGGGATAAAATTACAATCTTTAACTTGCAAAGAGATATATGGTATGTTAAATAGTAATATCCTTGAAAAATAGATAGATACCCTATAATAGATTCAATGCTTAATGATATTGGATATTGAAAATTACAATTGAAGTAACAAATGAATCAAGGATGTGAATGTGAATACTATTCTAGACCAATTGTATCCCAAAAACATACATAGAAATAAATAGTATGGTATCAATACCACATATCCACAATGGTTTAAAAAATGGGTTATTGTCATCAATGAATGTAAGTACTATAAAATTACAATTTAAATACATTCTTGAAGAATATAACATTTAATTATGAATAACCTTTTAAAAAACCTTTTCTGTTAAAAAATCATTAGAAGATATTTTCCTTATAAATATATCATTTAAACCTGGAAATGAATCTTCCTGGAAATGAAGGTGGGTAAATTTATACAAGTAGTATAAGTTAAAAAGAACATTCAATTTTAATAGTTAAATAATACAAAACATAATTATTCGGAAGGCGACATGAAGAATCCATTGAAAACACTAGTAAAATTAAAAATTGTAAAAACATATACAAAAAATATTTTTTTAAATGAAAACATTATAAAAAATATTTTTTTATATGAAATAAAATTATATTACTTAAGAGATAAATAATGTTAGGTTTTGGAAAAAAACATTTATATATAATTTTGAGTAACAATGATTGAAAATGGTACTAACACTAAATAAAATTTCATGAATAACTATATGATAATTAAATTAAAGTTATACTTAGATAATGATCAAATAATTCTTATGATGGATATTTATGTTTAAAAAACTCTCTGAAAAAATGAAATTATATTGAATACCCTTGAAAAATTATAATTTTATAGTGATACTCAATCAATGTATAGATTATTTGTATAAAATGTAAATCGACTTATAGAAGAAGAAATAAATTAATAGATAATTAAAGTCATTATACACATAATAATTGAATATTAACGATGAAGAGGAAGTAATATAACCCAATGAAAATTTTTTTGGTTATATATCTTTTCCACTTGGTGACTTTTAACTAAAATCCCCATAGATGTATTAATTCAAATTGAAACTCAATGTTTCAAGATGAGTGAACGATTCATTATATTATATGTAAAAGTGTAAGTATTTCCATCATATATTAAATTTTTATGTAATAAAATAAAGTGATTGTTACAAGTGATTTTTAACAATCAGAAAATGAAGTGAGGTTATAAATATTATCATTAAAAAACTTCTTGAAGAGAATAATCTTTAAAATTTACAATGTCTCGCATACCAGTTTGAACCATTTGATTCATAAGTTACATGAAGAAATAAAATTAAATGAAACATATAATATGATGTGAATAATTATTTTGATGATATTCTCATTCATATGGATGTATATAAACCATATAAAATAAACTATTCACATAACAATAATGAAGTCTCAATGGAATGTAAATTGGGAAGAAATCCCTTATCTTGAGATACATTTCAGGTCAGCATCCTTTAAATTACTATATAATAAACATATGATAACTTTTTACATTCTTGAGAAAACATTTAATTTATCCCATTATTTTTATATCAATTCTTACTATGTTTTATATAACTACATAAATAATTATATTTCTCTCTGGTGTTTTGAATAAATTTGTTTTATGTTTTAAAAATAACATTTGTTGATCAAATACAATCAAATGGGACAATATATAATGTCACCATAATAATAATAATGAAATATTTATCATATTTATACATTAATCATTCATTTAAAAACAATCATTACATATAGTTATAGTCATTAAATCAACGTTAAAATCAATTTGACGGTAGGTTGTGCGTACGCATAAGTAACGTTCTTATTTCGGAATGATCATTATAGAAAAAAGTTAAGCAACACTATATCATTCTAAAATGAAAATTTTATCAAAAATACCATATTATTGATTCAAATATACATATATATATATAATAATTTTGATAAAAAGGGAATCATATCATTTCGAGGAGGTGATAGTCTATACATCCACGAATAACATTATCACAACTTATGTCTATGAATGTGTAATGAAGAAAATTATATATATATATATATAAATATATATATCTCCTGAACATTATATATATGTTATGTATGTATCATATGTTTAATTATAAAAATCTTTTCTACATTACATGTGTCTTGTGAAATTACATTGCTTTGAGGGGCGGTAATCCACACTTCCTAAAAAGACTTTATCATGTTAATGTAAAATGAAAATTAATAATGTTAATTGTTCTGAAATTATTAATGAAGTATAATTACATAATAAATATCATATATAACATATAAAAATGTTTTTCCATCATAATGTCCAATATTAGAGTAGGTAAAATTAAAAAATAAGTAATCATCATTTCGTGAGGCAGTATTTCACCATACACAGAAATAGAATTTAGATTACCTATTTAATGTAGATGTTTGTATGTTTTGGTATAACCCTTAAAAAAACCATCCTAGTATATTTATGATAATTTTAGTTTTATAAAAAATATAATAATCTCATTTTAGGGCTTGTATAATGGAAATAAATCTAAAAAAATTTATAAAATATGTTACCTCTTAATCGGGTAACTATTTTTTGCTTTGTACCAAAAGGTTTCCAATGTTTTATTTTGTGACCAAATAGAGGATAATAGGTTATAGGAATGGTTTTTGGGATACTATTTTGCTATAGGTTTTATGATAAAATATGGATTGAGTGGTGTGACGATTGTAGAGAGGTGATGGCCTTTTGGAATGGAGGAATGTACTCAATTGGTATTTTTTAAAATAAGTTAGGTGTTCCGATGCTTTTACCTGAAAAAATTATACAAAAACCAACCAAACATTGTAAATTATGGTTCTTGGATGTTGGGTCACCAAATAATTGGTTTACGACAAGTTCCTTGGTCATTTGGCCTCATCTTATAATGCTTTAGTCCATAATTATGCATAAATTTTCATTAATAATTATAATTATTATATTCACATTCACTAATATTTTTGAGAAAAAAGAAAAATTGATATTATTAAGAATTATAAATTATTCTGATTCAAAATGTTGAATCCATATAGCCGAATTTCAATCACATATGTGGAAAAAATTAATTTAAATTTAATCCCAGAAATATGATGTGAATGATTGGTTTTAATGTAAAAATATATTAATATTAATTTGAAATAAAAATAAATCTAATGAAATAAGTTTAATTAATTTATAAAAATATTAACTTAATATACTTTTAAATAATATTAATTTTAATTTGGCCACATAAATAATTTTTATGAAAACATATTTTTGAAATAAAAATTAGTATTTTCCAATTTTTATTAAAAATTATAATGTTTCCAAAAATATAAAAAAATCACCCCAACATAATTATAATATTTATATTAGGAATATTGAGTTTAATTTGAGATATTAAATTAATTATAGTTTCAAAATTAATATTTGAAATTGTTTATCCATTAAAAATAGTAAAAATATCATTTATAAAAATATAAGTTTTTATGTGTACAATATGGTTTGTTCTTATCTAATGCATATCAAATACAGTTGATGAATACAAAAAATATTATTTAATATATATAATATTTATTTCATTAAAATCATTAACTACATTAAATAAAATATTTTTATTAAAAAATCCCTCAAAAGTATATAAATAATAAAATTTCATCCTATATTCTATTTTTTCTTATTTTTATTTATAGTTACATGGTAACCAATGAAATTATTTTATATTTATATAAACAATAATTTTTCATTAGATAATTAATAATATTAAAATATACAAACATATTTTATTAGTTATTTCATATTATATAAAATAATAATATTTAAATAATATATTGTTATTTGGGAAAACATTGTCTTACGTGTAATTCAAGCTATCGGGAAACATCAATCTAGGGTTTAACAAAAGACCCTGGCAAATAAAACTATTAAATGAGATGTTTGATAAATTGGGTTTGAATTCAATATAATTTATATCCTATATTTCATATATTTAAAATTCTAAATATATATTAATATTTTTAGGATGCTATGTTGCCTTAGGCACATAGTGATTCATATCACACTAGCTATGAAATATTTTTTTTACATTATAAGTATGCAGTGTTACACATAGATATTTTTAATTTTAATTTTATTTGGTTTTCCTGTACACCCAATGTAACAAAGTCTAAATCTAAGATGTGAAATCCATTCTTTTACCTTTCCATCGTAAGATCTGTACCGGTTCCCTAGGGAATAAAGGATGGATTGGCTAAGTCGCAAGATGATAATACCATGTTAAAAGTGATACTTGGTCCCCTATGTTAGATAACAGGGACTGGCATGTGGGTTGGTTTTACACCACACTGAGAGTGAAAATTGATATTCCATTTATGGATCGCCTGGGATATAGTATTAAAACCCAGGGAATTTAAAATTTAGCTAAATTAATACATGCGGTTCTATCTAGATCACCTTGGATGGGATTAGGGTTCCTTTCCATAAAATTATATATATTCTATAAAATTTAAGAATAATAAAGTGTAGCTTAAACTATATTGAAACATCAATAACTCCAAATTTCATGCTAGAGTATGGTATTACTTTTGGTAATTTTGTTTTGATGGTCTATGTATACATTATAACACACATTTACATGTTCACTATAGATCAGAGAGATCTGGATTAGGCTGATGTATGTGGTAGCCCTCCAGGATACCTGAGGAACTCAAACCATCATGTTTTTTTTTAATATTTTAACTTTTTTTATTGCTAAAAATAAAATTTTATATTCGTAAATTTTATTGGTATTGAAATATTTTGTGGTGGACAACTAAGTATATCTGTCATCCCTATTTGTTCCACCATTGGTACCTAATATGGAATCATGGATGCAGGTGTAGATAAACCGAAGTGAATAGATTTTGATTTTGAACTATGACTTCAAGGATAGATTATAGGAATAGGGGTCTATTATTATACTCATGATTCTATCAGTAACATCATGTTTTTATTATTTTATCTTGTAAGGAATACTTGTATTTCCTATATCTCAAGTGATCTATTATTATAGGTAAATTACATTATCATGTCATTATTATTTTAAATATAATTAGTCATCTACCCTAGTTTTATATTATATTTTTATTTATTAATACGTTTTTCTTCATGTTTATATGTTTGAAATGCACTACATTGTCTCATTAGGGAATAGTCTCCCCATAGACACACCTTAAGACCTCCCTACATGTTAACAACCTCTATCATATGGGTAGGAATGCATGAGGTCTTATGGACAACCATCTTATGTCACTATTCAGTGGCATTAAGGGTGTAATTATTTAAAGTGGTTTTTTGACACAAACCATTAACATATTCAGTTCCATGATATTGTTTTAATAAAAGGACAAAAACCATAAGTTTGTGATAATATATAGAATATGAATAAGAAAAAAAATAAGTATAATTTCCCTCATGATAGATTTTTTAACATATTATAGTTTTAGAACAACCAATAACTATATTTATTCAATCCATTATCATATTTTATCATTTTTAAAAAATATTCCAAAACCTAATTAGTTAACAACATTCATAAATCATTCATAATGATTATAAAATAGAATTTGAGAAACCTGAGAGTAACCCCTTGGTGTGTCTATTAGGGGTGTAATTATGCCTCTTTTTCATTTTATAGGTGATGATGGAGTTAATACCCAATTTTCCATTTTCATAGTTATTGCCTTTAAGAACATCTTTATTAGAGACTACATCCATTTTTACTATATATACATTGATTTAGTTTTTATGAAAACCACATATATATGACATAGACAAACCTCTAGTATGTCATTATTTAATTAGAGTAATTCCATGAATTTCCACTAAATTTCAATAATCATAATTCCTAGAAAAAATAAATATTATGTAAACATTAAAATGCATTCCCTGCCAACAGTTTTCCAAAACCTATGATATTATGATGGACCCTGAATTATCAAAACATAAATTTTTCAAAATAAACATCATAATGACCCATGTTTTCTAAGTCTTTCATTGATACCCATAGTGAAACCTCAAACTCAAACTCCAATGGATGGTCTAATAAATATATACCATACATAATGGTATCAATGGAAAGTAATAATTGAAAAATATAACTATACCCCAATTAAAATAAATATTGATAATATTTCATTACAGTCATTTCCATGAACATTCAAAATTAGGAAAATAGATAATGAAGAAAAACATTAACTAACAAAACTCATGTCATCATCAATTAAGGATATTTTTTTTCATTTATATGAAAAACTAATTATTCCATAATAATACATTATTATCAACATTAAAATTCTAATATATTTTATCCTATAATACATTTCTTATGTAATACCATTTTCATAACATATGGATATGGAAAAATAAAAGGGGTTAGATCAATTGATCATTAAGTAAACCCTATATCTGAATCCCTCAAAAACAAAACCATTGAATAAATAATATATAATAAGTAAATATTTTAAATAAAACCATAATCATCTAAAATAGATATCATGTTATATTCATGATAATTCATAAGAACATGGATCTCATTAATACTGATATCATACTAATGGAATAAAAAAATTGACATAAGAATGCTCAATCATAGCCCTATTAGAGCAAATTTACATGTAATTGAGATATAATTCAATGAAAAATACTATATTGGGTTGAGAAACATTGTATATAGAATTTTTTTTGTCTTTTGAGATCAGTTGATGCATGTAGGGAGTATATAATTTTGGGTCCAAAATTTCACCTAATTAAGTCCATGGCATTCTTTATACATGAAAAAAATATGTTTCAACACATTACATAGTAATCCTATTACTGAATAAATACTTCAATATCAAAATATTGAAATAAATGAAACTTCAATGCATAATTGACCTAAATTAGCCACAAATAAACATAAATAAGATCTATACATTTATTCATTTTAATAAAATTGATAACATGATAACAACTCATCTCGACAAGGAAGTATTGTAGTCAAATAGTATATATAATACATTATAATAATAATATATATCGGAATAAAAACCAATGAATCAACAATATGTTTCACCATATTAAGAAATAAATGTTCTTTCAAGGAGAACACCCAACAATCTAAATTTTCAAAATGAGAAGATCACACTCTATAGGGTAATGGTTACACTATTAAGTCAATACAGGAATACCATAATTGTATTTAATAAGAAGAAATAATGTACACAGTTGTAAAATAATGTATACTTATTTTAATAATGGTATCCAATAATGATATTTATATATATGAAGAACATCATCACAAATGAATATTTGGAATGATAAAACACAAGAATTAAAATGTAATATGATTGTTTTGTACCATCATTTTATTCCCCTGAATGAAAACTAAATATTGTAAAAAAAAGTTAAAACATAATGACTATTAGGGAAGTAATTTTGAAAATTAAAATTAGAATGGATTTGAAAGACTAAATTATATTTTTGGATAAAAATTTAACATTAATTTAAAAGTGGATTTTATGATTATTTTTCAGAAGTCTATTTAAAAGTGTTAAGTTAAAAATATATTAAAAATTTACTTACTTAAATGAATATTAAATAATTGGGAATTGAGAAGACATATGGTTTTCCTTGGATATATTTGTAGAGGAATATAAAACATATAAACATGATATGAGAAAAAAGTTTTTATTATTTTTTTGAAAAAACCTTATTCAATAATCACATTGTGTGTAGAGTAAGAAAAAATTGATTTGTATAAAAATAGTTTCCAAAGAGTATTATAAAATAACATATGGTTAAATATTGGAGTTTTAGAACAAAGTGATGAAATATAAATGTTCTATATAAAACAACATAACTCAATGAAATGAGATTGTATTTATCAATATCCATTATTGGAAACATACTACAAGAATCATGAATAATTTAAAAATTCTTTGTGGTAAAAATTAGAGCAATTTGATAATACCACCAAATATAATAAATTTAAATAATGTACCAAACATATATCAAATATGTTTTTGAGAATGATTTTAACCTAGGAACCCATGTTGGTGTCATAACATCTTTACTACTGCGAAAACAATTGAATCAATAAAAATTGCATAATGGAAAAATAATTTGTATAAAAAGTAAAATCAAATATAATGATTAAAATAAAAATATTTCCATGAGTAGTTAATAAATGATGAATATAAAAAATGGTTCAAAAAATATACAAGGCCTCACAGAATATGAATTGAGACATTGAAAACCCTAATTACTTTATGAACATTTATATCGAATCCCATTGAGAGAGTTAAAATCTAATTGATCTTCAAATAAAATTATTACAATATTATTAATGACATAATATTTCCAAAATATAGTCTATAGCCTTCATAAATGATATTACAATTATAATACCAGAAATACCTCAAAGAGTGGTATTTGAGACAATAATCATTACCTCAATCCGGATTCATTTATCCCAAGAACCAAATGTCCTGAATAATAATATTTAGTTTATTAACTACATACCAAATAATTAAAATCATTCAATATATAATTGTTATTTTTTTTCATATTTTCAACATTTAGAGTAAGTAATATTTATATTTATGAACTAGTATCATAAAAGTTGTGTTGGTATCAATTATTTTACAATATTATATAATTATTAGTGTAGGTAAGGTCCTATAATAGATATTACAAGATTATTTATATTGTTATAATTCTGTTCCATATTTGTTTTCATTACAAAAAATGAATATGAAATCCCTGATGATCACATTTTGGTGACTCTTATCTAAAGAAGGTGTTTTCTTAATTAATAAATTAAACATTGATATAAAAAACTAAAATAATAAATAATTACACACATATATATATATATATATTATTTTACCAGTAAGTATGTTCTCATATTCATCCATGATATAGATTCCAAATAATGTTCAATTTAGTAGTTAAACCGCCCCAAACATGAACCTACCATGATTAATGAATGATTATTAGACAGTCTAGTTAAAATATAATAAAAACATAAAAATGATATCATTTAGTGATTATTCTGGTTTTATATAACAATTATATATAATAATAATGATATGTCAAATTATACAAGTCATTACTTCTGAAAAAAGATTGTCTTTACAATGTTTAATTGTTCTAAACTATTCAATTAAAGATAACCACCATTAATCATATCTTTAATAGTTTTTCGAATTTGGCATACCATAAATTTAATTATTTCCTAAAAATAAAATGTCCTTCTTAATACATTATAGGAATAATTAATTAAGGGTTGTTATTAAAAATGAATTTCTCTTCTCATGGAGGAGGTAGTCCACACATACACAAGAATGATGATTTCAATTTTCTTAATGAATGGGATAAATAGATAGGTAATGAAAATTTCCCTACTAAATTAAAATTTATTTTCAAAAATGATGACGATATAATTTTTTATGGATATAATAAATATAAAATAAGACAATCAAGAGGAAAATCTAGGTAGTTGATTAATTTCATCTTGGGTTCATTAATTTTCTGTAAAATTATACTTGAAAATTATGGACTTATGATAAATAATAGATAAAAGATGATATTGGAGGAGGTATAATAATCTAAAATAAGAAATGTGGAAGAGTTTCAAAGTGATGATAGAATAATATGGGAATTATGATTTATACTGAGTGTCAACTTTTAATAAGTCAAAATAAGGTGTATTTTGGATTCACAAATAATATTTTCAAAAGTTTAATGTTACAATTATAAGTTCAGTGGATAGAAGATGGAAAAATCATTTGGGAGATGGTTTTGTAGATACTCATTGTGAAAAATAATGGGGGGGGGGGTTAAGTGTCTTTATGATTTTAGTAATATATGAAACCTTTTTCCAAAATTTACATTTACTATAGTAGTTAGTATATATAACTAGTTATTAATATTTATAACCAAAACTAATATCAATCCTTTTAGTTAAATTGAAACTTTAGATATATAATTTTTTAATCAATATATAAAATAAAATATCTATGGGTTTTAAAATTATTTTATTTATATTTGAGCACATAATTCTTACATAATCATTTTAGAGTGATTTTGTTTTATACATATATATTATGTACAATCAATAGTTATTTAAATTATCAATACCTAGGAATCATAATAGTTTATTTATTAAAACAATGTATGAGTCCATGGAAATTCCAAACTGATTATCACATTGAAAATACTAGATTTAATGAACTGAAAATTTTATTTATTAAACTAATATTTATATTTATTTCTAGATATTATGGGTGTCAAATTTATGAGATAAAAAATATAAAAAATTAAAAAGTTTATCCCTTTAATAAATCTTTTATTACATAATTTTTTATACATTATATTCTTTAATTACATTATAAAATCATAAAAACATTTCTTTGACTCAATAATTGTAAATTTATGGTAATTCACTTTTTCAAAAATATGTATCTAAATAAAATAATATTTATATAAATATAAAAAAACTTCACATATTTTCAATATCAAAATAAAATTATTGTTATTCATTTTTTTAATGAAATAAAAACATATAACAAAACCCTTTTTTAATGGGAAGATGAAAATTTAACATATTAACTATTGTTAATTTTATTCATATCATTTAAAGTAAATATATTTCATTTCTAGTTTTTAATATTAACTGTATTTTTTCATGATTAGTAAAATGTTTCATTAAACTAAAATAAATATTGCATAATTTGGATATTTTTAGAAGAATACTTTTCTGTAAAATAAATGATATCATTAGTCATCTTAGGTATGAAATTTTTTTAATTCATTTTAAAATAAGCCTGTAATTTCATAGTACATATATTTTATAATGTTGTTAGCTAAATTCATTCTATCTAATTCAATAGCTATGTTGTAACCATTTTAATTACGTATATATGTTTTATCTAAATATATCATGGTATTTTTATGTATGATGTTATATGAGAAGAATAATATCTCTATAATGGGTTATTTAACGGTAATAATATATCAAAATCATATGGTGTTACACATATCCTTTAGTTTCATTATTTAGATTGTTTTTTCTATATACTTTCATAATTATAGGTTTAATTTCTTCACAAACTAGTAGCCATTTTATTGTACTACCAGATGAATTTGATAAAATTTCTCATAAACTATTCTTTATTACCCTCATACCAATTATGTATCAATGGTTTCATTATAGGACCTGACTGCATCATTTATCATGTATGTCCTATTCATTTGGTTTGGTAGGAATCTCCCCTTCATAATACACATTATCTCGTAGTTAGACCCCCCATGATTTCCCATTCTTTTTTGTATAGTGAGATTTATAGGTCATAAGTTTAACCCTATATTTTATTGTGAGGGATTGCATACATTTTATACAATAACATATTCTATGATCATTATTTATTTTTACGGTATCCTAAATCTATACAATATGTATGATATAAGATATTTAATAAAAACAATTTAATTATCCTTTCAATTTTCATGGAAATTAGGTGACATAGATTCATAAAATATGTTTCATATAAAATATAGTCATAGAAAAAATAGAAATTACCCTATGAATTTTAATTGAAAAAAACAAATAATTCATAGAAAATCAATGTTTGTTGGATAATTATATATATATTTCAAATTAATTGAGTGAATAGATGGTATTTTACATTATATAAAACATTTATGTCCGTAAGAAAAAAAATTATTCCAAAAACACCATCATCAAACATATTCATTATTATTCTATGAGATCTAAAATGGACTCAAAGTGCATGTGTGTGAAAAAATATAAGAAAATAATTAACCGCCACCTTAGGTATACATCATCCAATCACTTAATCATTGTAAATTTTCTATAATTATTTATTCTAATATATAATGTTTTTATTGGGATTTTAGATTAATTTTTAATTCATATAAAATTAGGAATTTTCCATTGATGTTACCAAGTAATTACACATGACATCATAGAAAATCATTCTTATTATGATCACTAGTGTAGGAATCATTCAGAATTCTTCTTGTTCAATTTTGTTCTCAAAATTTGTGGATAATTATTTTTTAAATGTCTATAAATATGTTCACATATCCCTTATTGTATTTTATCTAAAAATTGAACTCATGTATTATCTGAATCTATCTCACTGGTATTCTCTTCACATCATATTTCATGACCTAATTTAGGACTCCTATATAATCATAGAAATATATTACCATACCTATAAAAAAATATGAATAAAAATTATTCAATGGGACTGAAATAAAAAAAATTATTATGTATTTTTAATCTTGTTTTATAAATGTGAAAAAATTATTGAGGATAATATATCACATTTTAATATCCATTTATCATTTTGATAATTATTACTCCCTAATTATTTATTTACAATATCACACTACACTTAAAATTGTTCATTCAATATTGGGGGACTTTTATCTAGATTCATGATGTAGATTTATTTGATATTATTAAATTCTTCCCTATTTGATTCAATAAGTATAAATTTATTACCCTTATTGAGTAAGTTATCTAGTGATAAATTAATTTTGGAAATAGCTCTATTAAACCATCCACAAAATCAAGTGTTTCTTAACAATGAAATAATATGTATCATTTTGGTGATATTTGGCAGTGTTGAAATGATTCCCATGTTATCTTTATCTATATAAATTCTTTATATTTAAGTGAATAAAAAAATTAAATATCTCTACTATGAAATTCCATTTTTTAGTGTTCAATGAAATTCTTTTTTCAATTAAATTTATTTAAAAAAATTACCACACATTTTTAAAAAAATTAGAAAATAGGTCCCATAAACTAAAAAGGAACCATTCAGTACCTTTAAACCTATTTCAAATATCACTAAAATTATTCTTTCCAAAAAACATTGAAATTAATTTGGGGACTTATATATTCTAAAAAGATTCCTTCTAAATGTATATGTACTAATGGAATTGATCAATATAGTTTTATCATGGTCTATATATCATATGGGGACCTAAAAATAACAATAAAATCCCTTAGATAAATAGTATTATCCCTTCTAATCTTGTATATTATGTTTTTTTCTACACATGGAATAAAAAAGTTGACTTTGACATACAAGGTACAAATACCTATATTCTTTTCAAACCCTCCAACTATTTTGAATCATAGTGGGAACAAGATCATTATTTAAATTTTGGAGAATAATTATTCAATTATTTTAGGAACTATATATAGAGGAAAACCCTTATATGTTTTTGAAATAAGGAATAGGATTTTAGTTCCCAATAATATTTTAATTTCAGTTATTACTCATTACCTAATGGTTGTGTTGAGTTGTTTTTGGGGTTGTCCCATAGGTTTTCAGTCATTACCTAGTGAATATAGTGAGTACAAACTAGTGTAATAATCGTAGAGATATATCTTAGTGTCCATCTAATCACCCTAGTATTATGTTTTTGATGATTTAGATACTTATTATCGTGAGTACCTTCAAATTTCATGTGATTTCCAGAGGTAGTTATTCATTTTAATTATAAAATATTATTGTAGATTTGATAAAAGTATAAACGGTTCTTATTCAAGTGTTTGATCTAGTGATTCTAATAAATCAATGTTCCCCATGTTTGTAACCTATATATAGAATGTTTATGTTTTAGAAATAGATTTAAGTAAATCATCTAAATACATTTTACCTATCAATTAAATATGGACACTAAAAAGATTTTATTCCAAATTAAATTCATTTTCACTAAGAGAATATTAAATAAAAAATATGGAGTTATTATATCTAATATATTCATTTTATAATTTCATAAAACACATCATTTTATTCAAAAACAAATTAAATAATTTTAAAATGATGTAGTTTATAAAAAAACCATCTTAAATGTTTTTAAATTTATACAAAAAAATAAAATTGATTATAACTTATCTAAAATAATTATAAAGTGTTCCATAATGATTAATTATTATAATTCATACTATTTTTATTGATGAACTAATTATGATGATGGGAGAATAAACTATTCCACATTCATCATCAATTTTTAGTATGTAAAACTAAATTGTAGTAATAACCCTATTAACTCGTACCAGTATATCCAATAAGCCTCATATGTGTATATAGTGGTTTGGTATGAAAATTGAAAAAAAAACTCTAGTAGGATTATAAACCCCTATTTATAGGGAAAAGTTTGGGAAAGGATAAATATAATTGAATCTCCCAAGTCACACATTATAATACAAAATTGAGTTCCCCTTAATTTTCAAGAATGGTAAAATTATATTGCCCATAATATTATTAATTTAGCTGTGTTGTTATTAAAGAAGAAACATTTCTTACAAAGCTTAACCATTTATCTCAAATAAATTTTATTTCATTGGTAAACATATCATCTAGAATAATTTAATCATTGGAATGTGGTTAATGGATTAAATAAATATATTAATAACATCAACCATCATTTTTTTATGTTTCTCTTATTGATTAGTGCATTCACTCATCTTCATAAGTGGATTCAATCTTGATGTGAATTTTGAATATGGTTGAGTAAAAATATATATATTGAATTTTATCCTACCTTTTTATTCATGTTCTATCTATATAGTATCCTCAACATATTATACCATAAAATGGGTTTTTTCATACTCCTATGGTTTATATTTTCAATAGAAAGATTCCATGGGTGATTCTATAGTTATTCTCACCAACCATCCTCTTATTAAAGAGAAAAACCATACCCATAGATATGGGTTAGGAATAGATTTGGAAGGTAACTTAAATGATAATTGATTTACCACTTTATTTAGAATGGAAATGATCAGTCTAAAATAATCCTTTAATCCATTTATATCTAATTTGTGATTTCAGAGACATTATTTTTCTTTATGATGATAATCCATATAAAATATATCATAGTGTATTTTATTACAACTTTTTAGTTATATCCTTTAGTTTTGAATCATGTAGAATACTGAGATCTATTTTTATTGAATAGTGGGGTATATATTTTTATTTCAGGAACTGTAGACATGTTAGATTTCGGTTTCTAGATCCTTATTTTATTGTAAAGTACACCTTTAATAACTATTTATTTGGTGGTTTTTTTAATCTTCCTCTCATACATGGAATCGTATTTTCTGATCTCTTGTACCTAATGATAACCATCTATGAAAGCTCCTTGTAATAGAATATTTTCCACTCTTGAGGGGGTACATAGGCTGATACTTCCTAAAGCATGTTCTTTTATTAATATCTCCCAAAATAAAAAAATTATTAATTTTTTTTCCATGTAAAGCTGAGTTAGAAATTTTTTAATCATGTATGCCTATAGTAGTGGATGTTTTAATATTTTTTATTTAATTTTATAAGATTTTAGAAATTTTATTTATAAAACAAGATGGATTATTTTCTATTAGGTCTCCTCTGGAAGAATCACCTTTCAGGTTCTTATTATTGTAAAATACACATTAGTAAATGAATTACATGAAATGGATGCTTTTGAATTATTAGTGTGGGGTGATTTTTTCCCACTTGAATCTCTCACAAAGTTCATACCTAATTTCTACACATTCTTAAAGAATCCCATAAATTTTCATACTCAGTTAGTTACATTGTGAAGTAGGAGATAATATTTTTGGTCATACCCTTTAGAATTCATCACAAATAGTAACTTCCCAAGGCTGATTATTTTTTATAAAATTATTAGCCAAACAATCAAGTGGAGGGGGAAAATATTTTTCGTGATCTATATTTATAGGACTCTTATGGTCCAGAAGTTACTAGATACATTTCATAAAACTCTCTTTTTCTTATAAGGGTCACCTCCTTCCAATTCACGAATCATTAGAAAATGTTATATCCATAATTTATTATATTCAAAGTAATATTATTTATATAGATATTGAAAATGAATATAAATTTATATATTTTTTTCGTATATATATCTCTAAATGATATTATTAGTTAATTAGAATTTTCCTCTATGTCATAGCTTCCTAATGAATTGTTTTTAGTAGAAAATAATGATTTAAATTCAGTTAAGGAATTTTGATAGAATCTCTCTCCATATTCTTATTGAATATAATATTTCTA
Source organism: Viscum album (assembly GCA_963277665.1). Lineage (NCBI taxonomy): Eukaryota > Viridiplantae > Streptophyta > Magnoliopsida > Santalales > Viscaceae > Viscum > Viscum album. The sequence continues at coordinate 44,751,644 of OY728143.1, read as the reverse complement.
TATCTAACCATTAATCATCACTCAACCGTTATATATAATTTGAATAGGTGATACTAATAAAACAAAACCATTTTCTAAACATGATTAAAATAAAAAAAAGAAAATAATATAAAAAATGAAATAAAATGACCAGTCTTGCCAAAAAAAGTGAAGTTAATATGAATCTATCATGTCTCAGGGTCAACAAGAATTTGAACCCATTTTAATGGAATAATTTTGGGTATTAATGTTTTCTCCTTGGATGAGGGGTAATTTAATGATTTCTATTTTATATTATGTGGGTGATATATGGGTGGTTTAGAGTGAAATATAAATGGGTGTTTGAATTCATCTTTTAATCATTTTGTATAACCTCGTGTATTTTCTTTAAATAATCTATGAATCATGATACATTAAGATAAATAACTCTTTTTCTATCATTATTATACTATAACCCCTACTAATTTTCATTATTTTCAAATTTCAGTATAAATAAGAGAGTTTAATACCACTTTACATGCTACTCGAGCTTTTCCATGTTATCATGTAACCATAATCACTCATATTTTCATTTCAACCTCTCTATTCTATATGGGTAGAGAATAAGGTCTAGGATCATATGTGTGAATAATAATGAGAATAAATTGAATAAATCAATAAAACAAATAAGTGGAATCCACCTTTTATCTATTTTAAATAGAAATTCCAACAATATGAAACAAAAGATAAGTAAAAATTATTAACCACAATATGTTACAAGGTGTGGGGGAATTTTAATTTTCTCAACAACTATAGGTTTAGTTTAATAAATCTAAAAATGGTTTAAATATATATATATATAATAAAAAAAGTTAGTATCCACTTCCATATGTATAATTAATTAACCATGCCCTTCTCCTTTTCTCTCATTGAATAGTTTTCCTCTTTATAAGAGTATTAGAATGATCCAGAGATCATTCTTATGATTCTGTTGACATATCATCCACATGATCCCCAAATATATCATATTCCCCAATCATTGATTCTAGTAACTACGGAATTCCCATGACATTTTGTGAAAAATATTATTTCATATTATGTCCAGTACTTGATTTTTTAAGCTCTAATATTCTCCACATATTGATCCCTCAAAAATATATCATCTCCACAAAAAAATCAATAAAATAATCTTCTTTAAAGTATAATATGATCAAAATATTTATAATTGATATAGTCATTTCTCAATTTGGTTATAATAGGGGAAAAATTGAATTTTATTTCATTCTTTATTCCTGAAATAAATTTCAGATTTTACTAATTAGGGTTCAAAAATATGATATTTATTAATTTTATACATGTTGTAGGTAGTTCATTACATATCTGTTGTAATTATAACTTGGTTCATAATACATCTAAAATGTGTAACTAATTTCATTTCAGTCATATATTACTTATGTGATGAAAAATATGTATCATCTCAATGAATCGAAATATTGTGGAAACTTTTTACACACATCCTAGAATATAATAACTATAAACACTTATCTGGATATGAGGACATATGATGTAAACCAGTGTCATACATGGCCACTATAAATAAAATATGGAGAACATAGTAATGTGTTACAAAACCTTCAGTTAATTCTAACATGAATACTTCATTGTAGTTTTTCCATCCAGACATTTAAAACATGAATATCCAACTCAAAATAGGCTTAGTCTGAAATAATCATAAAATGATTTCAAAAAATTAAAATCATAATTAAAATCTATTAACATTTTATAAAATAATAAACAAGAATCAATGAATGGATTATTATATTAATTTGTTGAATGAACAAAACTCTAAAAAAAATATTAAATGCACTTACAAAAAAAATTCTAAACTCACCATACACATTGATTTAAGACATTTATATAAAATTATATTATTAGTAGATAAGTATAGTCATTCTAAAAAAATTATAAGTATTTTGAAATTTTTTGGGTCGATATCGTAATTATTCAATTTGTAATGAATATGGTATTTAACAATCAATGTAAAATTTTATATTTTTCTAATCTCCAAAAATTTAATATTATCAATAAATTAACATAAAAACAGCTTTGGATAACTGTTATGTAATTATTTGACAAAACAAAATTCATAAAAATAATTATTCAATCAAAATATTTTTATTTTTTAATTTAATGTTTGTATTGGTTTTAAAATATCATTTTTCTAAGGCAACCAAATTTCTGAAACATAGGAATATTATTTGTATAACAATAAAATTATATTTTCATTTATATATAAATAAAAAAATTTCTTATTAAGATTATATAAGGAAATAAAATTTATTTTAAATATTAAATCATCATAAAAATATATTTTTAATAAATAATAGCCCTTATATTCAACAAAAAAGAATAATTAAACTTTTAATTTTTCAAAAAATTATATTATCATATTAATAAAATTATATATTATATATATGGTATTTGATTATTATATTTTTATCTAATAAAAAACTCAAATATCACTTTATTATTCCATTATAAAGGATATTGTTCTTATCTTTAAGTTAGTATTCTTTATTGTAATATTACTTGCCCAAACATCATGTTACAATTCCAAATGCACATGTTGGATTTCTAAGTCCATTAAATAAATTGTAATTACAACCATCTTCAATCACTATAATACCTCTTTAGGTTATATATTGATAATTTTAAAAATTTAACAGAAATATTAATAATTTTTATATTTTTTCTATGTTTTTCAATAGTGACATTGTAACACTGGGGCTATTAAAGACATTTTTTGATTAAATTATAAGTCATTGATTGTTTGTGTAGAAGGATAAATTGTGTTATTATTTAATTTTTCAAAACCCCAGATAAATCAAATTTTTCATTAATAAGTGAGGTTATGTTATATTTCATGTAACACATGTTTTGGTTTCTGTTACACATAAAAAAAACATTCCTCGAATGAAAGAGATATAATTTAAATAATTTATATTGTTAAACAATATTCTTACTTGGATTAATATTTAACATATACAAAATATTATTTCATTTTTGGTCAATTAGAACATTTAAATATAGAATTTTGATAAAAAAAACATTGTAAAATTTTGAACATTTTCATTTTAAAACCCCACATTCTCAATTTTCTAGTGAGATTAATTTTAAAAAAATTTATTTCAATTTTAATAATTCAATTTCAGAAAATTTATTTATTATTATATCATTAATATATGAGTTTATAATAATTACATCATAGATTTTTACCAAATTTACTAGTTAATGGAATTATAATTAGTTATAGCGTGTAAGTTAAAAAGAATACTACTCAGTTGTGAAATGTAGAATATAAGGTGTATTAATGACCCATCACATCTCCAAGATCCTTTATATATACAAATTTATACGCTTATGATCTTAGGTAAATTTTTATTATTTTTTGGGTCATTGTTACATGAAATTGACATATATATTTTGTTTGTAAATAAAATTGAATGAATTTAACTTTTTCACATTTTATTTCAATAAAGCATTTGAATATGGGAAACAGCACATAAGTTCAGTTATAAATATTATTTTTCATTGTAAGTCTCTATTTTATCGTTGTATGTTATATTAATTTTTTATGAAATCATTCAATAACATTAAATTATTAAGAAACTATAAAAATATAATTAATTTGTTTATAATTAAATAAATTAAATGATAATAAAAACATTTAATTGAAAGTAAACTGGATGAATTATTATATAAAATTAATATTTTATTTGAATATAGCATATTAAAAATGTGTGAATGTAATATTTTTTAATTCCATAAATGTATATATATTTTTTAAATTCAGTTAATTGATTAACGTAAATGATGACATTACAAATATTTTATAATAAATGATATTTTTCAATATACATAAAATTGAAAATATCATATTTCTATTCATGTGATATATATATATATATATATTCATAAATATCGAACATATAATAATAATATACCATTTATTTTATTAAAAGTACTATATTTACAATAAATTTAAAAAAACATTGCTAAAATGGTTACCCATACATAAGTGTTATTGCTTATTACCTGTGCTTTTGTTATTTTTAATTACATCACACATTGAATTTTTTATTTCATAAAAAAGATATAATATTCTGAATGAGGTGTTAAAAATTATCTAAAAAATTTAACATTAATTTTTTCTTAATGTATTGGTCAATTAGGTTATAAAACTAGATACAATGGTAAAAAATAAAAATATTAAAATAAGGAAACATAAGAGTTACAGAACCAAAAGATTAAAACATGTATATAAATGTGTAGTGGAGATCTAGATTGACCATAACATCCTTCTAACCCATTATTTATATGTTATTATCAACATTATATATGATTGACCTCCAAATAGTGAATACTTTTGACTATTTACAATTATGTCACTCATCGTCAATAGTGAAAAGGTACACTCTCCCCCACTAATTCTAAAATATCAAGCCATTTAGAAAAAGCTGATGAGTACCCAAATCACTTCTGAACATCCCTTTTCTCAACATAGAATCCTTAAATTAGGCACAAATCCATCTACGTAATTACATTAGTTCAGAACAAATGTATATAATCAAAGAATATGTAACATTCAACAAATAGAATTTACTATAATTTTTCAGGTGTGCAGTGGGTTATCACATTAAAAACCAATGTAATTCATTTTTCCGTTACCACCTATTTAGGTTTGAGAGTAATGGTGGAAATTTTTAAGATATATGATATTTATGGTATTTATGATTTATTTATTCTTTTTCAATACTTATATTACACAAATCATCATCTTTTCCAATTTTTGATATTATGATAACATCGTTTATGAGTACAATGGACATGTGGCTCCTGAATATATTTGATTTGTTCATGCATTACACGAAATATATGATTAATAGTTTTAGTAGAAATTTGTGATATATATAACAAAATATTGAAATTGTAACCATAATATATATATATATATATTTCATTTACTTTAATTTTGATCAATATGACTAGAAAATTGAAACAATGTTCATGCATATGTTCGACCTATCATCCACATGAATGATGTATTTAATTTATTTTTTATAACATTGATTAATTTTAAGAAATACATATATGATCAATAAATATAATATTTATATGTTATTATACAAAATAGGAAATCAGGATCAATTTGTGAGGGAAAAAAATAAAAAGTTAGCATATAAATGAAAAATAAATCGGTTATTACTCGAAAAGATAAATTAACACATATTTTTTGATTAATGGGTCATATAATGTAATAAAAATAGTATATGGTACTATAATAATGAATATATATCATTGGTATGTTTATAATATTCTTTTATATTGGATGTTTGAACCTGTATGAAAGAGGAAAATATAAAAGGTAAAAGATTTCCATGTCACATTTTACTTTCATTAGATACATTATATATCCACTAAATATTTATTCTATGGGGTGAATAGAGTTTCCATAAATTAAAATTAATATTCATATATATATATAATGTTTGGAATTTTTATATCCATTGGTGATATCTATTTCATGGGATCTGAGGTTCAAAAGGTACCAAAATGAAAATATATTGTTTAACTCAATTTTCATTATTTTAATACATACATTCATTGTCAACCAATATTTATTCATGAGGTTCATATACATACCATTTTACATAATGGGTAAATAAATTATTCATGCCCATAATATTATAATTTTTATTGTATGTTATACCTTATTGTGGTTTATAACTCATGGTTAACGATATGGTAGTAGTTTTATGTTACTATCTCACTATTTATCAATATTATTTATCGTAATGCCTATAATGTTGAGATCTCATAATCTAACTCTCAATAATTTTTATGATAATTACATTCCTCTAGTTTTTTAACATATCTTTACAAAATGGAAAAATATTTACCCGCTTTGGTACATAAGATAAATAATAAATTGTTTTATTTAAAATCCAACTATACATCTCAATTCAGTTAGAAAACTAGTTTCATTGAAAATAATGTTTTTGAAATATATTTTCATAAAAGTTCTACAATTCTTCTCTAATTTTTAATATTTTTTTTCCAATTTTATTGATTTTAATTTATTTTAAATCAAAAAAAATTCTCATTATCTGATCAAGGGTATTTTAGCTTTTACCGAAAAAATAAATGAAATAATTTTTTTCCAATATGTCATATATAGAGTTATGGTCTATCATGACCACTACATTTTTTGAATCATAAAATAAACATTATATTTAATATTATAAAAATTGAATTTTTCTTAAATATTTTAGAATTAAATACATAATTAATTTACTATAAAATAAATTGTTTTGGAAAATCTTTTTACATTTAGAAATAAATATAAATTAAATTTTAGATATTCCTTTATATTTTTAGAGGTTATTTTCAATTAAAATAGTTTTTATATAGTATTATATTTTTAAAATGGATTTTCAAAAGAAATATATTTTCCTCAAAAAATGTCCCACATAGTCTTTCCTATTTATTTTCCATATTATATGAAATTATATGAAGATATTTATGCTTTACTGGGAATATAATCTATGTATACTATTATTATTAATTTTTGGAATGGTTTATGTTTCGGATAATTTTTTTTTCTGAAACCTATTTCTCATCCATGGGTTCTCTCATGATATAATTATTATGAAACCCACTTCTTTTAATCTATTTTGATGTGATGAAACTATTTTCAAACCCCATTCCTTTCCATGGATTATAATATGATAAAATTATTAGGATACTAATTTAATTCAATGGATTATTATATTTTTATTGTTTATGGACATTTTTTTAAAAGTATGCATGATCTCACAATGTGTTGGGTGATATGTATATCTCCCTCTAATGAATTTGGTAATGATAAATGTTGTATAATCTAATAGGGTACATGGGTGATCTGAAAAAGACCAAAGATGGGGATTCTTTAGAGATTATCCTAATCACAAAGGCAAGAGTTCATGGGTTATTACCACATTCCCATATATGAAGTTACTCAGTGATTATACCATGCTGAAAAAGAGGTTATATGAGTGGTTAGCCTAGGTAATTATAGGAGGGTTCATATGAGTTTATCCAAAGCATGAAGCTGGTAAAAATGTGGTCTTCCCAAGCCTAACATGTTATGACTATCTTGGTAGGTGGTCTTAATAAAAGAATCTCCAAACTCATGTCTATTTTAAATATCAATGATTTATGCCAGTGTCATTCACTCAATCATTATGTAATTTTATGACCAAATAATTCATGTCTTATGAATTTAAAATATGTATATTATGAATCATGTTTTTGATCATTGACTTGTAGGGTATGGTTTTCTTATGTTATTACCATTTTCATATACCCTATTGTTCATGTTGTGTTTATGTATCTCTCTTCTATTCTATTTGTGATAATCTAAGATCACCCTTTATTATTTTTCATTCCCATATGTTATAAAGAATGGATTTCTATTGGGTATTTTATTAACGAGTATAAAATAAGACGATTTATTTGGGAAACATTGGAGATCAATCTCCCTATTAGAGGTATGTGTTCATGTTTCTTATGGTACTAAACAATTATATAACTCATAGGTGTGTTTGTGTAACTTATTAATATTAATATATTATGATATAATATCCATGTTTGTTAATCCCAGATCTCTATAATGGGTATCAAAGGAATGGTCTAGTTGACCTTTGTAAATAAGCAAAAGAATACATTAATGAGATCCCAATGCATATTTCTAAGGATATTTCTAGGGTTATATATATGGACTATTCAATTGATGAGTTAATATTTAAGGAAATATCAAATAATTTATAAAATGGAATGAGAGGGTGGTTAGTAAGAAATTACATCCTTATCTAGATACTAAAAGTGGATAGGGATCTAGAATAGATAAAAACATGGGTAAAACTTTTGAAATCACCTTATTGACCTTGAATCAATTGGGAACTATTTCATGAAAATAGACCATGACGCTAACTTAGTTTGACAATACCTGGGGATATGCTTTTGAAATTCAAAAACTCCATATGAACCACCATATAAAATTTCAAGGAAATGTTACTATATATAACCTATGTCAAATATATGATTCCATATATTAAATAATATCATGTCCTGATTTAGATAAAATATAATTCATTTGTGATGATTATGTATTTTCCAATATGATTATTGATTCCCACACTATGGTTTTATCATTAGTCAATATCTAGAAGCAGAATGATTTTTGCTAATGAGGAATGAAATTGAAAATGAACTGATTTTCCTCCTGAGAAACCAAATGTTTTGGGATCTAAAATAAACAACATCATTTTTATCCTAACATAACATTCTAAAGTTATGAATTGTATAGAACATCATAATGTGCCAGGGAGGGAACATTCTCTACTGGGTCCTTTGTGAAGTAGGGACCTCCTTAATTTAGGGTTTTCTCGATCATTTAGTTTCTATGATGTGTATCTGTATAACTAATGATATTGTTTCCATTCTATAGTGTTCAGGAAAAGAAAAAAATCACCTTTTCTATCTATCATCTGGAAGGTGAGGTGAATCAATTGATTGATCTTATTAGTAATTTAAGGTGACAATATTAAATTTAATTCAAATATTTGGATGAGTTTAAGATCCTATTTTTCAATATGTACATTCATCTTATACATCATATGGATATATATAATGAATTACTTTATCTTATGTAGACAGATAATGAATCTATTGGTTTATATGATGAATTTTTGGAAAGATATTTAAGGAACTCTTTATGTATTACCATTCACTATAAATGATAGATTTTTTAAATCATCAATGGCTTAAAATCAAATATCCAATGGGTGTTATACATAAAGGGACATTGGTTTATTTAATATATAATTATATGAGAAATAAATGTGGGAATGGATGTTGGAGTTATGTATCTGCCGCATTGTTTTTATATGAATATAAAAATTGAATTCTGTGAAAACCTATTAACTATGGAGAGAAAATGATAATATTTTTTATGATCCTTGTTTGGGTGAAAATATAGAGGAATAGACTGAATGTGACCATAAAATTTTTTATGGGATGAGTGGGGGGTTATCAAGTTGATGAATTTTAAAATAAAGGGAAATAGTTAATGATTTAATTGAGTAATGCCGAATTTACACAAAAAACCTCACCTAATATAGTGTTTCAATTGCAAGGATTTTTTGGTATTATGCAATCAAGTTCCTCTATCCATGGAAGAATGAGGATGATAATATGTAACCACATCTTGAGACAATGAATAAAGGGAAATACTATTCCATCAAAATGGATGATGTGAACAATGAAAATTCAGAAACCCATATCCTCTACTACATAATTTGGAATTTCATTCCTTATTTTGAATGAATTTAGACTATATGGAAATATTATCATTTACCCTTTCATGATATTTCATGTTATTATTTACATCGATTCTTAAATAATTATATCACATATTCTAACACACAAGGACATTGAAATTTTTTCATTTTGGAATAAATTTAATTTAATTTCTAACTTGATTTTTGAGAAGCACCATGTTAAGCTTACAATACACACAATAATTAGTATGCTTGTGTTACATTAAAAGATAAGATTTACCTACCAATAATATATTATAAAATTTTATTATTTAAGATAATAATATATATCCAAGCAATTACATTTTCAATAATTAATATTATTAATTAACTTATAAAAATGTATGGTTGATTTCATTTTTTAAATTAGTTATAAACCAATAGAGGAACCCATTGAATATAGTAGTAACTTTATTTCTATATAATATATTATTTCCCATTTGTTTGATTTATCTTAATAAATTAAATTAATAAATGTAAAGTAGTGATATTACTATTATATATCTATATATATTATATTCAATCAAATATTCTTGAAATTCATACAATATATTTTATAGGTATATGATAAGAATAAATATTGTTTTAATCTTTAATAATGTATTTTGTTTTATAAAAATGTATTTTTACCACCTTTTTATGGTGAACCTATTTAATATCTTATTTTTGACATTATTATCAATATGTTATTTGAAAAAATAATCATCTTCATCGAAATAAGGATACCCATAAAAATTGAAGGTATTTATAAAATTTTATGATAATTTACATGTTTTTATGAATAGCTCAAAATTATAAATATTAATCAAAACCAATATGTTTCATGAAAATAACTTATAATGATATATTATATTTTTTACTAGTTTTAAATTATAATTATATTATTTTTTATATATTATTCCAATTTTGGTCATTGTGATAAATTTTACCTCTTATTTAGATATAAATTTTTTCTTTCTTTTTCATGCTTAAAAATTAATAACTGGTTCTCTCACCATGTCAACAAGATTAATTTTTAATTAATTACTTCAAATTATATGATTTTAATTATTAAAAATAGATCACATATTTTTAATTAGTGGGTACAAATTATTTATAATTATTTCTTTTATTTTTTTTATCATATGAATATTAAATTTCGAAAAAAATTAATTACCAAGATTACGGGTAAATCAAGTAATTAATGATACAAATAATATTATAACTATTTGAAAATTAACATTAAATTTTTCTCAGTTTTATTATATGTGTTTGAATCTCTCCAAACAATTAAATTATTTGATATGGGACCTTTTATAACATTTTGGATGAGAATATAATCTTATTATGATTATATTCAAAGGAAAGTAAATTTTGGACTCCTTTGATTTTTAAAAATGGAAGTATTTTTTTTAATATGGGGTTATATAGGGGAAATGTTCTACTATAAATATTCCTTGGAATGAATTTTTTTATCTATATCTAGGAAATATATTTATAATTTTTATAATAAAAAAATTACATCAAATGAAGATATAACGATGATAAAAAATTTAATTAAAGGAAAAATCAAACAAATGGTAGTGAACAAAATTAAAATAAATATAAATTTATTTAATTAATATAATAGAGAAAATTTCATGCGTATTTTAATATATTAATTATGGGTAAAATGAATTTTTCTGCATTATCAGGTTTTTATGATATTTTTAAAAAGTAATCTAAATTAATAGTGTCAAACGCTTCACTAATGGTATTTGAAAATAAATAATATTTTATTAAATGATATAAATTCCGAAAAATCTAAAAATTGGGAAAAATATTTTTATTACGTTAAATATGGGATAATTGACTCATTTATTGGTTGTTTTTTTATTTTATAGAAATTATATTAACCCTTAATATGTTTCTCACATGATATCATGATAATATTTTAATGGGTAAAATTTTGGATGAAACCAACTATAATAAAAATGTATAAATTATATTGTATTAATTTATTTTGAACCATCATAATTTTATCATATAAATAATTAAATGGCTTCTTCTAATGAAGAGGTAATCATTTTTTTCCAAATCTTCCGAGTTCATTTCTTTTTCTACATCCACATCCTGAGTTGTCTCCATGATATTTTAATTAATACAGTATCATATATATTCTAATATTTTTATATTTTTATGTTGATTCCATATTACATTATTTATCTATTCTATAAAAAAAATTAACACACATGACATGTGTACATATGTCTTACTATCTCCACATAAGGATGTAATATTTTTTTCATCACTATAATATATTTATTGGTATAATAATTAAAATAATGCATATATATATATATGACAATTATGACATGATATTGCTTCTGTAATGAATAATATACCATCCAATACCTTAATATTTCACCATTAACGGAATGATATGGTCATTTTTTGGTATATAAGATACACCATTTCCATGACGCGATTTGATTCATTTCCAATGGGAACCACTCAATATTGATAATAAAAATTTATTTATGGATTAAATATGATATTTAATATAATAAAATAAATCTATAGAAGTTTTATCAATATCCTAGGAAAAATAACCAAGGCATTTACAAAAAAAATATAAATAAGAAAATGAAGCTACTGACACTTGAAACATAGGTAGTAATGAAATATTATTAATAAAATGATATAAGAAGATAATATTTGATATCATACTTATAGATATGTTTATGGTATAAATTAATAACATGATTTTAACAATTATATAATAGATTATAAAAATATATAATAATAGAATGAAAATGTAAGTGACTTCATCTCAATCTCATTTCATTAAGGCATATTTTGATATTATACAACCACCATCTTTTATAAAGTGTATATATAGTCTATTTACCTTATGACGTCATTAATTTATATATTATCATGATATAAAATGTTCTGTTAAATTCTAATATTTCATTGGGTTTATGACTAAATTATTAAATGTTTTATGGGACACCGTGAATTTAGAAAGATTTATTTATCAAATAATTTTCCCCATTTACATGTTTTCTAAAAATGTGTTTATAATTTTTTTATTTTTATCAAATACTAATTTAAATTCATTTTTATCCCATTTTCAATTTTTAAAAATTATATAAAATATTTGTTTTCTCATTTTTAAATGATCACAATCAAGGATTTTCGAAAAATATAAAGATTGAATGTTTTATAGATTTTATAAAACATGAGTTTCTTTTTCCCCCATCATGATACCATAATATTTTGAAGCTTCATTTACATGTTTTCGAAAAAAAAATTCAATGAATTTTTTTTATTAAATATAGGACGAAATTTATATAAATGATTTCAATATAAAATTATTATTTTTCTTAATAAATGTTTAATGATTTTGATAGATTATTTTCAACTATGTTAATATCATTTGTTGGATATTATTCATGATTGTGGATTATCTCTTATGAAACCATCTGTCATGTTTTATATAACTGTTTATGATCATTTTCTCTATTGATGTGAAACTTTGATACCATTCATGGGTTATGGTTGAGGTATGCACATTTTATATTATCTTTTTCAATATGAATGTCTATGTTGTTTACGTTTTTCCCTTTTCATATAAGGAATGAATTAGACATAGTTTCCGATGGGGGGGATATATCCCTTAAATGCATTGGTAGGTCTCATGAGACAAACATGTTTGGGTATTTAAATAGGTATTTCTCATTTATGAATCGTTTATTTGTTGATGCGATAAAAGTATGTTTATGATGTATGATATTATTCATTCCCTAATTATAAGTTTAGTAATTAATTCTTTATGTGATTATTCTATAAGTAGAATATTAATGTTATTTTTTTGAAATAATGTTTTTCATTTATTCAATTCCACATTATTCCTAATATTATGTTTAAACGTATTTTGTTTCAGTTATACACATTTTATTATGGATTAGGATAATTTATTCATAATATCTTTTTTGTATGCTTACCCCAACATGAATATTCAGATAACCCCTTTTTAGGTTTTATTTTTTCTCCATGGTGCCATGAAGTGTGTTATGAAAATTATATAGGATTAATATTTTAGAATAGCAGTGTTGTCAAAGGATTTTATATATTAAACATTGTGTTATAAGATATAATTTAAGTCCCATGTATGTAATCTGGCATCCAAAATTGGAAAATTGCTTATTCCATCGAGATTTGATTCATTGTAATCATGGCAATGTGATAATTTAATTCACTAAAACCATGCTTCAGTGGGTGGTTCATTATAGTCGGTATCAAAGGATATTTATTCGTTACCTTGGAAACTAGTTTTAAGAAACATTTATTTGGGAATTTTACACTAATATAGACATTAAGGATATGTATATAAGAACATTCTATTATGTTGGTAAGGTATATATTATGTGTTTATTAATTGAAATACAACCCACATTAGATTCTACATTTGGTTTTGATTTTTGAATAGATGTACCTAGTGGTAACAACATAGAAAGGGAGTATCATAACTTACTCCGTTTAACATAGCACAAGACAATTGGCCTTAATAATGACACATTTTGACACTCTCTGGGGATACCCATGGGATATGTCACATTGTATTTACAAAAAATTAAATAAAATTTAAAATAAATATATACCCATTGAAATAAAATAATATGATTCTAATATTTATGATGAATAATTTTATGTTATGTATTTAACTAGTTATGGGATGACACATGTCAAACTAAAATATATTTTAGGTCATCATTTAGAAATTTCACAAAGGAGAAAGACGAAAAATCTCAGATATGATCAAGACCTAAATAGTAACAATATTCATATCATTTATGCTCTAAATCTAATCATTTGAATGTAATTAGTCTCCTAGTAATTCTCATCATATGGGGTGATATTATAATGTTATAATGAGACATAGAATTAATTCTCTTTTTTTTCTGGATTCACAAGGAAGGATGAGAATAAGAGGACAGTTAGGAAAAAGATGGATAACGGAAAGAAGGTAACAAATTATTTTCCCATGTGTAATACTTTTGGATATTTTCGCACTTGTATATTCTTAAAATGAAAGGTATTTTCTTATAATTTGGTAAGGAAATGACATAATACTTGGGATTTCTTATATAAAAAATGGTTCCCATTATACAATGCATCCAACGCATAGGGGTATGACACTACCCAAGTCAATGTATCAAGTGCCAATGGAATATACACCAAAACGTAGCTAATAGGTCTTGATAAATATATTTATAATTCCCTAAGTGAATATGAATGATTAATATTCCTCTTACTAGATTCAATAATTATGTCATATGAATATTTTATGGTACATATAATGAGAATTGTGCAATTATTTAGAATTGCAATGTAATACTTTTCGGTTAAGGATTTGAGATCATATATTGAATGGTACCATGAAATGTGATTCTATAAGAAGATAATTGTTTTAAAAAAACATTGATAATGGAAATATTACCGTTAATATTCTTTTGAAACTAAAATTATAATGTCTGAATAAAGAGATTATTGATTTTGGTTAGGTAAATTAGATAGTACCGACTACCTTGGAACTGATTAATTGTTTATTGAAAACTGGGTTTATGATATCAATAATGAATTTTAGAATAATTCTCCATTTATGTAGTATGTCCAATTTTTTTTTTTAGTTTTTAAATAATTAATAATTCATATTTTCAATATGTTTTAACGGTAATTCATGTTGTCACAATATTTCTAAAGAATACATGATAATGGTATTTTCATGTTTGGAATGTGAAAATTTAGAGTTGATTCATGATGGTTAAAGGCTAAAGATATGATCGTTTTATAAATTCAGTTGCCATTATTTTAATGTTTTATATCATAATATTTTGAATGGTTTTAAATTTTATGAAATGGTATAATTTGAAATTTGTATTTTGTTTTATAGGTTTATATATTACATCACTGTATGATGCAACTTGTTCTGATAGATAATTTATAAATAGTTCAACGTGTAATTAAATGGTAAGATTGCGTTTATAGGAATTTTTATATACATATATATTAAGAAATTGAAATAAATATACAACTCTAGAAAAAAGGTATTTAAACAAAAATGTAGTCAAATTATCATTATATTGGATGATATTAGTGGATTCTATTCACACCTCTAGTATCTCATTTTATAGTCAACATATTTATCATGAATTTTTTCTCTATCACCCACCCCCTGAGCATGGTGGTAAGATTTCTCTTCCATATCTGTGTCTTCACTAATGTTTCCCTATTCAAAATCTGAGTTTTGTTATGACCTTGACATTTCCTTTTCCATTTTATTAAGAATGTTTTCTATTAACCTTATTTATGATGTTTGTTTTTAAGACTTGTTTATTTTCAAATTTAAAACCCAAGACTACCACAATTATGTTTAAATTGAAAGGACTCAATTCAATTATGTTGGGGAGTATGTAACAGACCAATAAATTACAATAGTTTCTTTTTTGAATAAATTTAATTATGTTTCTAGCTTTATTTATACACAAAACCGTGTTTAGATTCTTCTATAAACAATAATTATTTTTCTTGTACTACACGCAAGATAGAGTTTTACTTAGAAACTAATATATTATTAAAATATTAATATTTAAAATAATTATAATTAATATATCTGTTAAGATAAATTTTATGAATAGTATTTAATAAATTATAAAAATATATGGTTTAATTAATTGGTTAAAATTTAATTTGAAATGAATATATGATCTAATAGAATATAAATGAATTTTTTTTATAAAAACTATATTTAGGATAAAATTTTTTTTATCCAAAGAAATTAAATTAATAACAATTATGGAGTGATATTAATTTAATAAAAATTATTATTTTATATTTTATGAAATATTCATTATTTTCATCAAATATATTTTATAGATATAACATTATAATAAATATAGTTTTATGCTTAAAATTTGTATGTTTTATAAAAGGTAATTTACACCTTTTAATGGTTATCACATTTTAAATACATTATATTGAAACTTTTATATATTTAAATTTTCAATTAAAACTTCTTATTTTAAACTAGAATATAAAAATTTACTTTGGGTTTATTTTTGTTATTTTTTTCCTAAGATACACGTTTTTATGAATAGTGCAAAAAATAAATTTGTATTGAAAAAAATTCATCAAAAAAATTTATACTATTAAATTATATTTATGATTGTTTTTAAAGCATAACATGCATATATATTTATCAGTTATCCCAATTTTTTTGGTGTCCTACATTTTATATTGAATTTTGTTATAAAAAATTCAGTCATTTTCATGTTAAAACTCTAATAATAAGTTATCTCACACTCTAAATGAGATTTATTTTAAATTAATTACCAAAACATACATGTTTTGAGTTTTAAAAAAATAATATCATATATGGAATAAAGGGATACAAAATAGATTAATATTTTTCTTTAATTTTTGGGCATTAGAATAATATATTTATAAATATTTTAATTACCACAATTAAGTGCAAATCAGGTAATTAATGATAAAAATAATATTATAAATTTTTTAAATTTTCCTCAAAATATGTCTTATTTTATGGAAGATTATTCTTCATCCATATGATTTAAATTATTTTTATAAGGCCGTTTATTGATTTTGGATGAGAATATAACCTTATTTGTATTATATTAAAAGGAAAGTCAATTTTCTGAAACTTTTCTTTTTAGTAGAAGAAATATTTTTATAAGGGGTTGTGTAAGGGGTATGGTTGAATACAAATATTATATGGAGATATAAATGGTTTATATACATCATTTTAAATTATTTATAATCATTAGTAATATAAATATTACCTTAAATGGTAACTTAATGTTTATGTAGTATTTTTATAATTAATGAATGAATCAAATAAATGGTATTAAAAATATTGAAAAAATATAATAATATATAATTAATCACAGACATGAATTTTCTAGATTACTATGACAAATTAGTTATGATTTAAAATATTTTTTTTGAAAATAACATAAATTTTTTGATATTTTTAAAAGGTAATTAATGGATTGTGTAAAATTGACAGTAATAATATTTTCAAATAAAAAATATTTTATTAAATTATATATAAATAAAAAATATAATTTTTAAAAAAATGATTAGTTTGAAGAAAAATATATGATCAATAACTCATTTATTGGTATTTTGGAATTTTTTAGTAATTTTATTAACCCTCAATTTTTTTCTTACATGACATCAGGGTATGAGTTAAAAAGGTTGAAACAAAAACAATAAATACTGGTCAACTTTTAATTAGATTATTAGATTGAAACGCGTAATTATCATATATTATAAATAATTAATTTTTAATCTATTATTAATTGATTATTAAGTTATATTTATTTAATAATATGATTGTTTCTAAAGGTTCACCTCACCTCAATTATAAAACGGCACCAACCCCCTCACTTAATAAAAAAAATGAGCCTTCTAGATAAACTTTGTCGATTCCATTTGTGATACTAACATAAGTATCCACATTATGGTTTTCATTTTATTCCAAAAATACCAATCATTGATTGATTGATAAGGTATATTAAGTTAGTCCTTCGAAGAAGATGTAAACATTTTTTTAACTCATTCATGTACATTTATTATTATACATTCTCTGCGTGAGTTTTTTTCACAAGACAATGTAATAAATCATGTATCTATTATATTTTGAGATGATATTATGATTATGTAATAACATATTCCACGACTTATCTACCCAATAAAAAAACACCATGCATATGTAAGGACAACTTACCTTATCCACACAGTGGTGTTATATATTTTATAAAACCACATTACATGGATGGGTGTAATGATTGAAATAATTGATATATATAGGATAATTATGAAATTATTTTGATTTTGGAAAAATTAAAATACTATCCACTTCCTTACACTTTCACCGCTAAATGGAATGATATCGTCACTAGTGCGTACGTAAGACCTACCGTCTCTACTATATAATGTGATTCATTCCCGAAGTTAACCATTCAGTAATTATAATAAAAATTTATTGGAAAATTAAATAATAAATTTAGAGCATTATAAAATTATATATATGTTGGATCTATATCCTTCCCAAAATAATCAAGACATTTATCAAAAAACATTCAATGGAAAATTTCATAGTTAACACCCAAAAAATGATACTAATTAAATATTATTTACAAAATGATATAACAATTACATCCATGATATCATAAATATATACTTTTTTTCATAATTTAATTGCATTATATAATATATTATAAATTATGTTAATGAAAATTATACTAATGTAAGAATAAGTTAAGTGGCTTCATATCATTATCAATTCAATATTTTTTAGTTTTATGTTATACACCAACCTTTATTTAGGAGGTCTATATATACAAACATTGTCTTATAATGTCTTTAATTTTTAAACTATCATTATATTTAATTTTTTTAAAATTTTAATATTTTATTCGGATTATTATTTAAATAGTCAAAGTTGTATGAGACAACATAAATATATAAATATTTTATTATGTCATCTTTTTCTCAAGGGTTATGTTTCTTGAAAATATTATCATAATTTTTTTTTATTATTCTACCATGTCTATTTAGAGTAACATTCATACCTTTTATAAATAAAAAAATTTCCTAAAAAATTTATTTATTTTTTGTTTTCCAAACAAGGTCCTTTAGGGATTTTTTGGAAAAAATAATGAATGAATGTTTTTTTTAACATAAACGGAATGAGTCACTTTTTCTTTCATGAGGACACAATAATTGTTTGAATCATTTATTAAAAGATTAAAAAATTATTTAAAAAATAAATCTTCCAAAATTATGTGGCATTTAAAAAAATGCATCATTGTTAAATGTGTATTTCTATCAAGAAATTATTAATGATTTTATTATATTATGTTTATCTATATCAGCATACTTTGTTGGATGTTGTTATTTATTTTTTTGATCCCTTATGATACCATCTACCATATTTTGTGAATGTTTTATGATCTGTTCGGATTTGAATATACTATTTTTATACATTTCATGATTTATAATAGATGTATTCCCTCTTCATATTTAATGTGTTCAGTTGAAATGTCTATGTTGTTTATGTTTCACCCTTTCCATATGTAGAATAAATTGGACATTGTAAATGATCGGTTGGGCCCTCTATATCCCTTTGATGCTTCGGTAGGTCTTATAAGAAATACTAGTTATGGAATTCCCTTATATCTAACCATTTATGTATGTGTTCTTACAAAAATACCTAAATGTATGTTTATAATTTAATACATTTTTCATTCCTTTATTATGAGAATTATTATTTATATTCCATGTGATTATTCAATCGGTATAATATAAAAATGATTATTTATCCAAAATAATTTGATTTTCATTTTTTTTATTTTATTCTCAAAATTATGTTTAAATTATTTGTGTTTTAGTTATATAAATTACCTAAAAAATTATGATTATTTTTCAAAATAGGTTATCTTATACGATTACCCCTACAGAGCATCTGAGCTTAACCCTTTTTATGTTTTCCTTTTTTCCAATGATTCCAAGATGTGTATTATGACTGACATACAAGGTTAATCATGGATAATAATGGAATTATCAATGGATTTTATACGTTGTAAATTATATAATAAAATATAATGTCAGGTTCATGTATGTAATCATGCATCCAAAAATTCTAAACTGGTCGTTCTTTCAAAATTTGATTTGATTTAATCATTCCAGGGTAATAATTTAGAAAACCAACTATAGGGTTTTCGGTTTGTGTCATTACAAATATTCTATCAGTATAATGATATACCCAAGTCTCAAATGATTTCGTGGTATAAGATAAGATAATTTATAAGGAATCAATGGTGAATTAACCTCACGAATTTTATATCAACCTATATGATTAATTTAAGATTAATGGATTACATCATGGTATTTTATGTTTAAGCTTGATAATAAGTTAGGAGTCTCAGAAACCACATCGTAATGATTTACATCAAGATTATGTATATTTTAAGAGACATTTATTGTAAATCTTGTAGTCCCCAAGATTCAGGATAAAATATGACCATGGAATTCAAATATTTTTCTTCTGCCTACCAATTTTTTATTAATTATTTTTGGAGGATTAATGTTAATTTGAGTTTGGGAAATTGATTCACCATTTTAAATTAACTATTTTGGAGGGGGGTTATAAGGATTTACAATTTATTAAATGTATTATGATGAACTATTAATTTCATTAAATATATTAGAATATTAGTTTTCAATAATAATATTTATGAACATTTGATAACATGTGAAATCCATTTTCATATAATAATGGAATTATCATTCTATTTATGGCTCAAATGATCTGTTGGTTCATCAAGAGAAACAAATTCATCATCTGTTCATAGATTAAGAGATTTATGTGAAATTGATAAAATAATAACCAATGTATGATATTTTTCATATCAAATGGAATGAAATAATTTTTGTGTATATCCCTCTGATTTTTTTTAATATTTGGTAATATAATCAAAAATGGAAAATATAATCCTCTAACATTTATTTATAATGAATCAAATGGTACCTTAGATCATCATTTATTTTCATTTATTAAATTTATTTTGATGACCGTATTTCATGTGATTAGTTTTATCAATCAATCAATATAATTATTTACACTTATCTTTCATGCCCAATTCGTCACTATCCACATATGTTCTCAAGTTTGGAAACCTAATTATGTGTTAATTTCGGAAACTGTTATGTTTCTAACTTTCTATTTTCATAGAAAGATTTACTATTCATTTTTTATGATTTGAATTTTATAAAAGTAACATTAATGTATTAAACTATTTATTACCCAAATGAATTTTGAGTGCTAAATTCATTTTAAGGGTGGTAGAATATAATAATTGGATATTTATAAAAAAATTTCTAATAAATAAAAATTCTTTTTTAGATTTTGATTCATCCTACATCCATTAATCTTGATTTATATATAAGACCACATTATTATTGCACTAAATAAAAAATTAACATTATCTTGTGTTATATGAAAAACTATGGTTGGGTTGTGTTACCCTAAATATAGATTTCCATCAAATACTATTGTCACAAGGAACACTGATATATACTGAACTATAATATACTATTTAGATTATCATTTAACAATATAGTTATTTTCTAGCCGTAGAAATAGAATTAATGAATAATATTAAGTAAATAATGGAAACATATATTTCTAATAATTTTTTTATTTATCTATTCATTATAAATAAAATAATAATCATATAAATTAATATGAATTGTATTCTGAAAAACCAAATCTTGTCTAAATGAATGTATAATCACTCTTGAAGAACATAATGTAAAAAATAATTTTCACCATAGTTAGAAATATTATTTTAGAAATGAACTTCTTTTTTTAAGTCATAATATTAAAATTATATTCGGGTGAAAATTTTATATTTTCACACAATGATTTATTTTTCATTGAATAGTGAAAATAATGAAATTGAATTATTAAATTCATGTTGTTTAAATAATTTATAATTATAAAATATATTTTGATATGATCTAGAAGTAATAATACATAAATTTTACATCTATTAATCTTATTTATGTGATTAGATTTATTTTCATAATGAATTTTGTTAAAAAAGTCATGATTTTTAAATATTTTTGAATTAAAAACTAGCTTTCTCAAAACATTAGAAAAATTAATTTCAAATTAATTTTAAAACCCTAAAACTATTAAATATTTCTTATTTAGAATAAATTTAAATTTTTTCCTAGATTTCTTTATAAAAACCGAAATTTACTCTTATGTTACCCATAACATACATTTTAGGTTACTATATACAGAACACTAAGTTAGATTCTATTCAATACAATAATGACTTTCATCTATGGAATTCATGACACACACGACTGACTTTTACCGAACAATAATATTTTATTAAATATGTTATTATTTAATATAATAAGATACAACCAATCAAATTAATTTATGTTTAATAATAATACTAACCAAATTATGAAAATATATATTCTAGTTCATTTGTTATGTATTAATTAGAAATAAATATTGAAACTAAGTAAATACAAATGAAATGATTTTATAAATAACTATTCTATATGGAAAATATTATTTATATTATTAAGTTAAAATAAATAATATTAGGTAATGATATTAATTAATTGTTTATTTTATACATTCAATAAAATATTTTTTACATTCACCCAATAAATTTGATATGCATAAGATAAGAACAAACTCAATTTTATGCATAAAGACATTTATTTTTCTTAAGATAGTATTAGAGTCATTTACTAGAGAACCAAATTAAAATCTATATTTTAGAAATTTATATATTTTATATTCCAAAATAAAAAATATTTTTTAATTTTAAATATCAATATTAGCCTAATGAGAATTATTGGAATTTTTTTGATGCGTAATTTTGTGATCAATTTTGAAAAACCCAAAATATTAATTCAAAACATCTTTCTAATATAATATATTTATATGTATATATTATATTTTTATTGGTTTTAAATTTTATTTATACCAATTATATATAAATAAATCCAATTTAGGTCAATGGAAAAAATTTCACTTAGAAATTGGATATAAAAACATACCAACCTTTTGAACATTTAACTTCTAAAAACTTCTTTATCATCTTCTTTGTAGGTTTATATTTAAATTAACTTTTTTAAATTATATAATTTTAATTTGAAACATTTATTAATTATTTGTAATTATAAGAATGCATAATTTCTAATATTTTTGTCTGTGTCTTTTTAAATTCGTAGTGAACGAGATTAATATTAATTACAATGATGAAGACAAAAATTGGACTAAAAATAGACTAAAACCTTTATATAAGTTAAAAACAAGCCAAAAACTCTAAATGTAACTCCTCGACCCTAATTACCAAGAGATGGTGCATTATTACATAACATTGTCATGATCACAAAATTTCAAGTCTCGAAAGACCGATCAGTTTAGTAGCCTTGGAAGTACTAGATACATTAATAAGTTTTACATTACATAATAAAATGAAAAACTACAGCAATATTGTATCCATAGATCACACTCAGATCCCAAAGACTATCCCTACATGTCATTCATAATATACTTCTTCACATCCTAGGAAAAATAAAACATAGAAAGCTGTGAGCTCAGTTCCTCAGAAAAGATAACAATATAGCATAAACATTCACAAATAAGAATAAACATTTAAGAAAATGTATAATACTAAAACAAAAGACTAATATTCATAAAATTCATCATAATAAGGAAAATATAAATCAAAATAATGTTATTTACTTACTCACATGGATATTCTACTAGCTAAATAATCACATGAAATATCAATATCCAATTTCATAATGATGGAATGCATAATCCCAAGCATCAAAACCATAGAGTCAAGGCCTTGTACCAAGACTACCAATAATATTTTTTCAAGGCCTTGCGACAAGACACTAGTTTGTCTCATTAGACATACCGATGAATCAAGGAGCTATAGCATGATCTACCCGTCACATACTATGTCAAATTCATTCCACATATGAAAATGTTTAAACATAACATAAACATTCTTAAGATCTCAATTTTTATTTTACCTTCCACAAATTTTTAACAACTCCTCCTGTGGAAACGCAACTCCAAAAAAGAACTTCTTAAGAAATTACTGGCACTGAGAATCCATTGGTGCCCTCAGAATTTGATTCCGAGCACCGGTTCACAATTTAGAAAAACCCGCTCATTTGTTCACTGAACGTACCCGAGCTAAACTTCAAAAATTAATTTCGGGCACACCGGGCCTCGGAATCAGGCACCGTCAAAAACTGTGTTCTTGTAAAATCCCAAAGAAAATTTATAAAAAAAATTCCCTTGAATTTTACGGGTCTTTACATTACTCCTACCTCAGGGATTTACATCCTCATAATTCTTTAACACAGACTAGGGATACAAAAGTGGTATTGAGCACGCATCTGAGCCTTCCCCTCCCATGTGCTCTCCTGGAGGTTCCCATGCTGCCTACGAAAACATACAAGAGGAATCGACCATCCTGGTAGGTCCCGCCCCTATCGATCCTCAACCTCTACTGGGTCCTGGTGACAGCACCGACACCCCGCATTATCATGGCTGTCGGGTCCTGGCCCACCAGGCACCACGAGTTTCCCAATGGTCGATGATATGCGTCGGGTCAAGCAAATATCTTCCCAATTGAGATACATGGATGGCATCGTGCATATGGTGCAACTGAGGTGGATGGGTCAAGCGGTAAACCACCTCGCCTACACAGCTAAGGACCTAAGAAGGACCACTAAACCTCGGAGATAACTTGACGCCTTGGCCACATCTCCATAAACCTCATCGAGTTGAGACCTGTATAAGGACATGATCATCATAATTGAACTATAGAGGTCACCAATTCCTATTAGAACTGAAACTCAAAACGACTGCTTCCACGAGGGTAAGGTTGACCAACTCAAGAGTGATCAGTCGCACCCTCCTGTGCATGAGTTTATCCTGTGCTACCTGGGGTTTCTTTTTCGCTAACCAAGGGAAACCCATCCCGACGTCGTAGTTAAATCACAAACTTTTTCTCTAATACCATCGATTTGTGTATGAACTGTGATTGACCAGTCCATACACAGACCATCGTCGTAAGGCCTCGAAGCTGCCACAAAGAGATTCCAACTGAAACTCTCGCCTCTAGGGTCTAACCACACTGTCAGCATAAGTGTGATTATCGAGTCTTCTCCCAATGTATATCCAGATGTGAGGGTTATGTGTAAGGCTTAACGAAACTCTAGGTCTAGGAAAAGATTCGTGGAAGGAAGGAATGATTCGTATCAACGTCTGTTACTAAGGCAGCTAGTAGTGGACACAGACTATCCCTCGAATCATTCTTAGAGCCATTGGGTCACACTCCTTGACCGCATGTAGCCACACTCATCCACCGCCCTCCAGCTCCCTGAGCCTAGCGGGGACAACTAAGGCTGGGGGTTGTAGCATGTTAAAATGTACACCACCTCATGCTGCTCTCCTAGCTCTGCCTCCATGCCTTCGGCTTCGTAGAATCATCTCTCCTTAAAGCATCCTCTTCTTGGAACATTTAACATGCCTGAGTCTCTAAGACTGGCGCCAGTTTCCTATTTCTACTGAACTGTGCAGTCTTCATCCTCTTTTGGATGATTTGCACCTTCTTTGCCTACGATCTGAAGGAGCTGCTAAAATTTATCCTTTACCGAAAACAGAAAATTGGTCTCATCCCCTAGATGAACCACACTAATTGCCTAACACAGTCAATCTTGACATGAATGTTTCATTCATGCCATGGATGACATCGTAAGGCCTCAATGTAACTACCAAGAGATCTAGCCGTCTCTCTCGCCTCCAAGGGTCGAGTCACGCTGTCGGCATTAGTGTGAGGTCACTGGGTCTCCTCCAGTAGAAATCTCGATAGTGAGGTTCAAGTCAACAGTTTTAACCGAGACCTCTTAGTATCAACCAAACAAAAGGACAGGAATGAAAACATCACAAAGATAAGTTTCTTTTTATTATTTCAGCTCTTAGTACAAGACAAAAATACAACAGTAACATGGAACTAGATGTACAAGGGACGTATCCACTAGTTTTGCTCCTGTCCACCTTCTCCCGGAGCTCTACTGCCTTGTCCACTACTCGGCTGTTGCTCAAGCAACCGCCACTACTTCTACCTCGGTGGCTCCTCCAACGCCTGCAGATCGACTCTGCGGGCGGTCGGACAGTCACGTTCCAGGTGACCCTTCCTGTCGCATTCATAACACTTCCTGCTCCTCAAACGACAGGCTCTGGCCCCACCCCGGGTACCCTGCACCACCGATTCTAAAACTCGAGATCGCTCAACTGTTGTTCTGGTTCTCTTGGACCTCTGCATCATCCGTCTACTTCCTACAGATGACTCGGCTACTGATCGAAAATCATGTGGAAAAGGCAGCAGCTCCTGTACACGCTCGAGGTGTAGATCTACTGGCACAAACTCCACCCTGAAGAAGGTCTAGAAGTCTTCCAATGTGATGGTCATCCCGTCGCAAAACTAGAACATGTGGTTCCACCAAATGCCTACTTCTGCCTGAAGAAGGCTAGCAGCAAGGATCACCATGAAGTCTGCTAGTGTCCCCACTAGCTTAAAGACTCTCACCATAGCCTCCAGCCAATCCCTAGTCTCCTACAGGTCTGTCACTCCCTGGAACCTGGGTGTCCTTTGGCGCTAGAACTCGTGCAACACGCTCAAGTGGCGTGCATCACCTACTGGTAGGGTTGGTGGCATCGTTGGCCCAATGTATGGTAGTACCGCCGGTGCCTCCGCTGGTTCCTCAACTGCAAGAGGGCCCTGTATTGAAGCCTCATCGCTCGGCAGGCTATCAGTACACACATCCTTCTTGTCTCTAGCTGGTCATCCGTGAAACGACATCCTGAAGAAACAACGTGACATTGTAAAATGATTATACCTGGTGGGCTGACCTGGTTTGATCTGGCTTTTAAAAACATCTGGGAACACACACGCAATTAGTGTTTTCATGCACAAAGTAGGAAATCAGTTGTCAGGGTCCTGGTGTATGGATACGTCAGCCACCCGCACCAACACTGGACTCCCTAAAGTGAAAACCACACTCGGTAACCTTAATAATATTGCTTCACAGAAAGAAAATATCAGAGTTATAAGTTCTGCGGTAGAACCAACTCCTCTGATACCAATTTGTCATGACCCATCCTTGGGGCACGTGCCATGAATTCCCCAAGCCTGCCTTCCGTAGGCCAGGGGCTCGCGACTAGCACCAAAGGCGTAAATCCCACAAATTGGAAAGGAATGGCCTTTATAAAAGTAAACAAACACGATAGAGTACAAGCGGAAGTAAAACACTAAGTACAAAAGAAAGTGCTGAAAAGTAATTGGGCCAGAATACAAACCCAACTGAAAGTACAACTACAACAGAACGAAAGTACAACAGAAAGAGACAAACAACTGGAAGAAAGGAAGATGCTCTAGGGTTGTCCTCCTCAGATCCTTCCTAAAGGGTAGGAACAGATATCCTCTACAACGATCTCACCCGTCAAACACCTCCAAGTATCGTCTCGTCATGAAGTCCACCTCAGGATACTGACTCATCGTGTGGTCCACCTCCGGGTACTGACTCGTCGTGTGGTCCACCTCTGGGTACCATCCAGTACTCGAGCACTCGGCCTCTGTCGGCACTGCCCATCTTCTGCAACTAACACAATGTGGTGTGGGAATATCCCGTGCAGGGGTGAGTATAACGATACTCAGTAGGGACCCCAAGACCCTCAAGCTCACACTAAATCCAACATGGATAACTACAAAAAAGATCTCAACAGATAACCTCTACTTAGGTATATGCCCATACATATACCTATGTTATCAAGTAACCCATCATAATAATGAGGAAACACAATGATTATGAAATCAACGGATAACCACTACCTCGGTATATGCCTATACATATACCTAAGTTATCAAGTGACCCATCTCAATCATGAGGTAAACAAAAAGATCATAGACTCAACTCAAATCAGGATTTTCATTATCGACACCGTAATTACTCAAGTGCCCCATCTCTAGAGTGTACAGTGGTCCTGTCACGACTCTGAGGTACTGCTCACTAACCTAAGACTGCTGAGGTACTCCTCCTATCGAGTACCGCAGGTCATCCACCCAAACATAGTAGTTCTTCCCGCCGGGGTATGCCACCCAAACACAGTAGTGCACACCCCCTAATATCCTGCAGAGGTACTCTCCAGACGAGTACCGCAGGTCTTAACTGTCACATAGGTAGTGCTCTATCCGCCATGGGTCTTCACCCAAACAAAGTAGTTCTCCGACCACTGGGCTAGTCGACTCACTCCATGTCGAGTCGGTAAAGCAGTCGTCAGGTCTCTGTCGGTTACACAGTCTCCGTACTCCGCATGATCGTCTCTGGGAGGTTCCTCTCTATGAGCTACAGGTTGATACTCCAAGTATCTCAAGTCCCACGAATAAGTATCTCAAAGGACCGCCTCGTCATAGGGGTCTCAACGCAACAGACGGCACGTCAATCGGATGCCCAGTCTATGTGTTATAAGCCTTTTCTTCCCAGGGGCCCGGTTGGTTTCGTGTGCGAACAAACCCGGCCGTATCTCAACTGTACTCTGAAATCTCAAAGGGTATTCTCAAAGGGACCGTTTCTCAATGTGATCACCAACGCTGCTGACTGTTCTTCAAACGGACGTCCGGTCTGAAAGTTATCAGCTTTTCCGTTCCTGGGGCCTGGTTGGATTTTGGGTTCAATCCAACCCGGCCACTATCCAACTGCATCCAAATCTTTGGCAAAGAATGCAAAAATTTCCATCTCATCAAGAGGAAACCAACAATTTCGACGACATGTCAATCGGACATCTGGAGCACCAGATATAAGAATTTCCGCTCCGAGGGCCCGGTTGGTTTCGTGTTCGTACCAACCCGGCCGTGCTCAAAGTTTTCTGAAACCGTGAGTGTAATATACCTAAACGACCGCCTCAATCCAAGGATCACATCGCAGCTTACGGTGCATCGATCGAAGGTCCACATCCCATGTTATGGGTGTTCTAATGGAAACAACCCGAAAATAGGGGGTTCGGGTCCAGTCTGACACAGCCCGAGACCCCCTGGGTCGGCCCGAACCGGGTCAACCCAAACCGAGTCTGCGTCCGGCCACTTGGGCACAGCCCGACCTGGCCGGCGTGGCGTGGACCGGCCTGGGCGCAGCCCGGCTCGGCGGCCCGGCGCGCCGGTGTTCCGGCGCGCTGGCCAGGAGGTGCGGTCGAACGGCCGAGCCGTTCGGGATGCGGGGGGCAGCGCTGCCCCCCCCCCCCCCCCCCACTTGTAGTAACCACGACCCCTTAATGGTGGCCGCTCACGTCTGGCCAGTTGGGGGTTTTGAACCCCCGGCTCTTCCCTATCCGGCCGGCCCTCTCTGGTCGGCCGGCTTCTTCCGCCACGGGACCGGCAAGGCCGGTCCCACCAGCTCCGACGCCGGCTGCCCGATTCTGGCTACCGGTTCCCCTGCTCATCCGCGGATTAAGCCGCGGCCTTGGTCCGTCTAGCGCGGCGCGACGGCGCTACGACCCTCTACCGCGGCCCTACTCAGGTCGCGATGTCTTCAGGTTTTTCCAGCGCGGCGCAACGGCGCCGCGCATCCTTGCCGCTCGTTCCTGCGCGGTGCGACATCACCACATCACTTTCCTTCGAACAACAACAACAAAAATAATAAGGGAGGAGGGTCGGTTGTGATTGTGAGGTCGGGCCCCCTCCCTTTAAAAGATATCAAGCGGTCCAAATGAAAAAGGATAGATGACGGAGGAATTCAGAAATAAAAACACATAAACCCCAACCTCGATTCAATGTTAATTTGTCACCGGTGCAAAAATCGGTGTCACGAGAATGACGTCGGAAGGTGACGTCGTCATTTGCGATTTTCCCAAGTATGTGTCTCCTCCTTTGATGGAGACCGGGAAGCAATCTTCTATGAAGGTCTTGGAAGGCCCGACATCACCCATGTGTACTCAAAGATGTGACGTATCCCCTCTTGTCGTAGAGAAAGAAGAAAGGGGTACGTCTCCGCTCTTTGGTGTCAGCATTCTTCGTCGGAGAGTTGCATTCTTCTCATTCTTCAAGAAGGAAAAAGTTCTTCAAAGCTTAGAGATATCCCTTAAAATCCTCCTCACACAACAACCAACTCCCTCAAATAAAATAAGACTTATCTTATTTTATTACATCAAGCCAAGAATTTTATATTTTAAAAATCAAACACTTAACTCACTTAATTAATTAAGTGAGTTGGCATGATTAAATAAGAGGGAAGGGGGGGTGAGTGGTCTCTCATTAAAGGGGGGTTAAACGTGTTAGGAAGAGTTACCAATTAATGAGAGGAGAGGATTAAGGGAGTTTAGGTAAGATGGAAGGGGTGGGGTTCGTGTGGGCCCCACCTCACCTTTAATCCTCTGATGGGAAGTTGGGTGGTTACCCCAACTTCCACTCAATGGATAAAACACTTAAAAGAAATAAAAATTATAACTCAATTTTTATTTTATCTTCCACAAATTTTTAACAACTCCTCCCTAGAAAACACAACTCCAAAAAAGATCTTCTTACGCAATTACCGGTGCTGCGAATCCATCGGTGCCCTTGGAATTCAATTCTGAGCACTGGTTCAAAAGTTAGAAAAACCCACTCGTTAGTTCACTGAACGTACCCGAGCTAAACATCAGAAATTAATTTCGGGCACACCAGGCCTCAGAATCAGGCGCCGTCAGAAACTAAATTCTTGTAAAATCCCAAAGAAAATTTAGAAAAAAATTTCCCTTGAATTTTACTGGTCTTTATAGAAATACCTTTTAATGATACATGGATCTGGATGATAACGAGGTCCCAATAGATACTTACATATAAATAACCTTGAATAATAAAGAGATTGTGAAATTAACCCTTAACATATACTTTTCAACAGTCGAGGGAATGTTAAACTAGTGTATAATAGTATAATAATTATTATTAAATTATAAAATAACCACATACATAAATATTATATCATCTATGATCTTCTAATATATCTTTGTTACTAATATTTTATTATTATTTTCGTTTCACGTGTTTACTGATTCATTTTCTTGTATATGTTTTGTTAAGTAAGTCATGTTTGTTAGGGATAGGATGTATTTTATTCATATCCATAATGATATTAAGTTCTTTGAATAATATTTTTAATCATCAAATAAAAAATATTCTTAAATGATTACGATGGAGAAATGAATCTTATCACCTTTGTGGAGACCGTAATCCATACGTACTCAGGAGAGACAATATCATTATATTGACAATGAAATAACTTATAAATA
The DNA here is from genome assembly GCA_963277665.1 of Viscum album. Lineage (NCBI taxonomy): Eukaryota > Viridiplantae > Streptophyta > Magnoliopsida > Santalales > Viscaceae > Viscum > Viscum album. The sequence continues at coordinate 44,720,339 of OY728143.1, read as the reverse complement.
GATGATATATCATATATACATAATCCCTAACATGTTATTTTTGTATTTAAATCAATTAAACATCATTATTATACCCATCTAAATAATAATGTATTGAATTACAACTACACCATGATGTGGAGACGGTAAGCCGTACGTACGCACGTATGGTGAAATGTCATCCGTAGGATGGATAGAATAATGAATAAGGTTTTACAATTTTTATAATAACATCACAATATATAGACGATAATGTATTTATTATTTTAGAAAGGAAACAAAAATTAAAGAGGAAGTGGAAAAAGTAAAGAACTTGAAAGAGGTGATGAAATATTTACCGCTTCTTCGGGTGATTCCATTTGAGTAGATCAAAATGGATCCATAGGTAAGATTTATGATCAAAATAAGGCCTCTAGGATGAAGTGAGGAATGTTGGGAGGTTATTTGGGAATGGGTTGGCCGATCCAAAAGGAATTGGTGGAGTGAATTTAAGATAATAGGATGTTCCCTTTTATAAGAGAAGAGTGGGGCACCTTATGAAAAGATTGAAATATTATTTTATTATAAAATAATTTTATTTTTTAAAAGGCTAAAAATGATTTATTTCTAGGATAAGATGGGGATTGGTCGAAATCATCTGAACCAATAGGTTTTAGACTAGTTTGGGTCACTATATTTACCTTATCTTTTAGATTTAACTCTTAGTTAAATAGTTTACTTTTAACATGTATTCTCCTATTATAATAATAATTGGTTAATAAACATACCATAAAATTCCAAGAGAACCTAAAATGGTTAATTAATTATATTAATATCATTATATAAGTCATTTGGAGAAACCATATATTTTAAGGAATGCTATATCAATTAATAAAATAATATTTGTTTTAAAAACACATTTATGTCAATATTGACAGTATTTGGTATTTTGTTTTTGTTAAAATCGTAACAGCATGATTACCTCAAAAAAATTCATTTAAGCAACCCTAAGAGGACATATTAACCTATAAAATTATTTTAATTCATCAAAAGTGTAAAATTACATTTATTTGGATATTTATAATATCAATTATTTTAATCGATCATTAATTAGGTAATTACTACAACATCATTGTGTCAAAAATAAATTTAATTATTTAAGGTTTAAAATTTATAAATAAAATACCAATTTGTAGGAAATATTTCTAAATGTATAATAAATATTTATAGTCACATTTTTCTTATTTATAAACCTATATTAAAAATGTTTTAGTTAGAAAAACATGAATTTAATACTTTTAACTCTTCTTTAAATTAAATAATAATAAATGTCCTAATCTGATTCACGTGGACCAAAAGGACCATATTTTATTCATAAGGTTTTTTATGGTTGAATTACACTTATCCAATTGAATTAAGACCTGTGTTCGGGTAATTATAATATAATTTTTACCTTTAGTTACCCTATTTACTTTTAACCGCGGTAAATAAAAGTCAAAAGTTACTATTCACAAAAAAGTTATTTTCATCTTATTGAAAAACATTCTACGTACTAATATAAATCTTGTCTCTTGGATTTTTTAAATTGAACTCAATGAAGTGGTAAAATTAGGTTTTCTGCAAATTTGCAAATGCTCATATGAGGTGGGTAAAAGATGGTAAAAAGTTTAATAAAATTTTATAAATCTAAAATTATTATAAAATGACTCCAATGAATTAAATTGAAATTATATATGTATTATGTATCTATTTTTACATAAATTATATTTAAATAAAATCAAAACAAAATAGTCTGTTTTAAACAATAACTCAGTGGTTTTCAGTATTTATCTAAAATTGAATGTTTTTAGAAAAATAACCAAAATACACCCTAATCTAATTTTGATATTACAAATTCAAAAATGATTTCGATTTTGAAAAATAAAATTTATGAAATTTTAAAAAGTGAATATTACTATTCATAACGGCATGTTTGATTGGTCATGGGCTGTTAGAACTCGAAGTTGCATACAACGCAAGCTATTACATTATTCAAAGGGGAACGTACCATGGAAGCTTGGGGTGTACAGTAAATAATTCATTAATATAGGTATTTATAACCTGTAATACCTTTTATAAAATATTGAAAATTATTGTACTAACATTAATTAGAAACAAATGGTGAAATTACCTTTACAAATATTAACATGAATGTCACTCACCTTATACTTTAAAAAAGAACTCACCCCTCCTACACATTTTCAACCCTAATGACATTTAGCTCCCAAAAACTCTACTAAAATATTATATAAACAATTATATCTCATCCTAGAATCCATCCTATGAGAATAAATCTATCCATGGTATCCCGTTTATTAAAAATCAAAAAAGAGTTACCCAAAAAACGTAACATCCTTCCCCAAGCTCTTATATATAATTTTCATTCTCTATGCATAAAATTGTCTTATTAAATGATTAAATAAAAAACTAAGTATCATAAATATAATTAAATATTTTTATATTTTGGTTTACACCTACACATACCCACAATTCTATCTAATGGATAATGAACATACCGTTTGTGTGTACGGAGTACTACCACCTCCCTAGACGATGATTCTTTGTTCATGCTTCACCACCTCTAATGGTGGAAATTTTGATCGAAACTCAGTTTCTCTGTGATATATTTGATATTTATAATGCATTTATGATTATTTATTTTCTATATAATAGATACCATTATTCTTTCAATTCTTTATAAATATGATAACATCATTTGTGGATAGGTGGATTACTGCCACCTCAAAGTGATGTGATATGTTCACAAAATAAATTCAATGTGATGTATATAATTTTAATTAAAATTTTTGTTTTTTAAATTAAATATATATTATATTAATTAAATAATTAAATTTATGTAAATATAATATATTATTTTCTTTTTCACCCATTTAACACACTAAAAATTGATAACATCAGTCATGGATGGGTGGACTATTACTTCTTCAACATGATGTGGTTCATTTTAAATCAATATAAATATAAATATATAATATTTAATAAAATGTTATTTTTTATATAATTAACATTCTAAAATATAAAAAAGTTACATTCATTCTATGAAAATCATTGAAAAATGAGAACGTTACTCAAGCGTACGTAGGACCAATATTCACCATGGATGAAATGTTGGTCCACTTATCATAACCATCTATCATAAATGATTTTAGATTTGTAATACATGTTTTAATAAGATAATTATTTGGTTATAATCACTCTATATATTTTTATATATTGACACATTTCACCATATTCGACCTATCGAAGTTGTTTTAACACATAAACCAAATACAGAGAAAACACCTGACATAAACATAATTATTTAAGAAGTCAGAGAGAATATTGTAATAATTGGAAAACAGTAATAATAAACGTGAAAAAATTTCTGATTAAACTATATAATTTATATATTTTTATTAATCTAGAATATGATGGCACACTTGTCATGTTGGACTCAAGGTATGGGATTCTTGTCTCACTTTTGCTTTAGTGTAGAGTAAACCATTTTCACCACTAATTTATTTTATGTGGTTTATAAAATGACCATAATGAATCTAATATCATGAATAAATTTAGGTTCAAATAATTTAGAGTTTCATTTTGATTTTTTTCATTTATGGGTATTATAATTAAAATGTTACTAAGTATTAAGTTATTTAGTCTCAATTTACATTCCATGGAGACTTATTTGTTGTTATGCACATGTTCACTTTTATATTGTGTATATAATTTCATATGACATGTTATATCAAGAAGATATTATTTCATATGATATTATATATTTTTTAATGTTATTCTTTCATATGGATTATGAATAAAAAATTTCAATTTGGTATGGGAGACTTTATAGTGTTTCAAGAATATTTTCCCCAAGATTGTTTTAATGAAATTTCCATGGTATGTACATTCATCATTGTCAAAATCCCTTATTTCTACATATCCTCCAAAATGAAAATATTGATAAGTATATATTCATTATTCAATATTTATAATTTTAATGGAATATATTTTATTAATTTAATAGATTATTAGATATAAGGAATGCTTTAGATAAGCATTGATTAGTGGTACATGAACATTATATTTACTATGGATGCATCAACATGTTCTTAGGAGACAAAAAATGTTGGCCAAATTAAAATGTGTTCTACATATACATTTAATATATCATTTCAATATTGATAAAGGTATATTTTTTAATGTTACTCGAATAATAAATCTAATAATTATGAATTTCTATCATAGATATTTCAGTGATCATAGTTTTTATGAATGAGGTTTTCAAAATATAAAATATATGGATGAATTTGATTCTCTATTTATTATTTTAATACCTTGTGATTGTTGTTATTTACATTCCAATATCGATTATTCCTTGATAGTTATTTCACTTGAATAAATTATCATTTTTACCTGTATATATATATTTATTCACATCAATTCATTATTAATTCAGATATACATAACCTTATGGGGAATTTGAGGTCACAAATTTTTTGTTTCATCAACCCAAGATATGATGTGGAATCTATTGAATGAGTTCAAGGACACTGGGCTTTTAGTTATGTTATAAATTATCTTGTTTTACAACTTTATTATTTGTATCATGTTTGTAATATAGTTATAAAAAACTGTTAAACTATTCGGTCATTTAGGATTTGAATCTTATATATAATCCAACACAATAATGTAATGCACTATATATAGGTTTATGGGGATGTGGAGTTACAATTGGTATGATAGATAGTTCAGTATAAACATTTGGAACTATATTTATAAAAAATTATTGGGGAACAAACCCATAATAGAGACATTGAGGGTAAGTAAAAAGGAACAACCATGAAATTTGGAAGAATATAGATTAATTTGGTCTTCATAGAAATATGTACCAGTTTGGATACAACAAGTTGAAGTGGTTTGGGAATAGATGTACCTAGGGATTATCACTATGATAAGGTATATCAATATTGACATGAGTATATCCTGCTACACGATAATGGACCTTACTATGAACCAGTTTTGACATGCCTTGGGGATATGCTTAGTAGAATTAAAATTATCAATATAAATAATTAATAATGATTTAAAATTAAAAAGAATCCCAAATAAACCATTGATTATGATTATTTTATTATATTTGAATAAATGTTTAATATTATATTATGTATTTAATTAGTAATGAGATTATAAATTATGTTTTGTAATGATAATAACTAATTTAGTGTATTTCAAAAATTATAAATAAAGAGTTGATTGATAAATATGACCCCCATTAATTTAAATTGTATAATGAGTAAGAAGGGTTATATCATTTATTTCGGTTGGATAATATTTATAAGGGAAATAATCCCCCAATAATTATAATCATATTATGGTATAATATCTTGCAATAAAAAGATGAGTGATTAATTATTTAAGTACCATGGATTTTATTTAATGACTGGTAAAAAAGTGGATAAATGGTTAAATTATATATAATGGGAATAAGTGAAAGAGTTATTTCCCAATACAAGAATATTTGTGGAATGAAACACCTTGGTACTTGCTTACATTCAATCAGAGTTTCATAAATGTGTGGATATAATTGACACAAAGTAATGATTATGAGGGAAGAAAATAAAATTATAATATACCATTCTTCCCCTACAAGAATATGGAACACTATGCCATCAAATTTCTCATATGTTAATAGAGAATACCCCAAAAAATATTAATTGGTCGTGGTGAATATTTGTTTTACTATCAAAGTAGTTGAGGAATAATTATTGTGTATATGTTTGGATTCAATCATTATGTTACGTATTTAACTTGTAATGGGATTATACATTATGTTTTGTAATGATAAGAACTAATTTAGTGTATTTCATAATTTACAAATAAAGCGTAGATTATTATATGTGACCCGCATTAATTTACATGGTCGAATGAGTAAGATGGGTCATATCATATATATCTACTAGAGAATATTTATAAGGGAAATAATCTCCCAATAATTATAATCATATTATTGTATAATATCTTACAATAAAAAGATGAGTAAATAATTATTTAAGTACTGTGGCTTTGAAGGAATGACGGAAAAAGTAGATAAATGGTCAAATGATATATAATGGGAAGAATTGAATGAGTTATTTCCCAATATGAGATAATTGCATAAAGAAACAGCTTGGTACATGCTTAAATGCAATGATATATTCATATAAGTTTTGAGATAATTGGGACCATGTTATTCTTGTGAGGGAAAGAAATAAAATTCTAATATACCATGCTTCCCTTACAAGAAGATGGAACACTATGCTATAAAATTTCACATATGTTAATGGAAAATACCCCAAATCATGTTAATTGGTCATGGTAAATATTTTTTTTACTATCACATGAGTAGAATAATAATTATTTTACTTTTGTTTGGATTCAAGAATTATGTTATTTGAGTAATTGATCAATTATATACAGGTTATAATATTTATACAAAATATAAATATAGTGATACTAATTTTTTTAATTACATATTTGAGATCAAATAATGAATGGAACCAAGATATGTTATTCAATAGAAATTAATTTTGTAAAATGCATAATAATTATGGAAAGATAATCATTAATGTTTTCCAAATATTATAAAAATTATTTCTGGTTTATCAAATCATTATTCTCAATAACATAAATCAGATAGGTTATAACTCCCTTGGTTATGAGTAATGATTTATTTAAAACCCTTTATATCCAATTACTGATGGAGTTTACATAATTTTATGATATAAAGAAATACACCTAATAATCTATGTTCTATTTATGGAATATTAAATGTCCTTCTTTTTAATAAGGTTTTATTTGTAATTAAATTTATTACTATATTAAAATTTTTGGTATGTGATGACTAAAATCCACTTTAGGTTGTTTGAGAATTATATTTTTTAAATTTTTTGACATTCCATTTAATGTGTTGGATCAGAATCTATTAGAAAGTTCTGCCATTTATGAATTGGTTTATATTAATCATTCAATTATGTTTTATAGGATAATGTATTCCATCACCATATGACCCATCATGATATAATAATTTAATTTGAAATAGTTCAAGGAAAAAAGGATAATGTTGTGTTTATGAAATAGAAGCTTATATATACTTATATTCATATAGAGTTGAATAATTCCTCAACTAGATATAAAATGGGAATAAAAAATTGATTCTATATTACCATAATTTTGTATTATATCAATGAAATTTTTTATAATATTGTTTTAAGCCATTATTATCATCCAAATTATTTTGAAAATGTTCTCTATAATTCTCAATGAGAAATTGATTGTTATATTTTCCTTTTGTGTCATTGTTTCCATTTTTCACAGATGTTCAACGTCAATGGGACCTAGTTATGTAACCATTGTACATACATTTATCCCAATGTAATAATTGGATTATTAAACATATTCATTATGTGGTTTTTAAAAAAATATTTTTTTAACATCAATCCTTTGATTTTCTAGATCAATTTTGAATTGCGAGGATGCATTTTTTATGGTGGTAAAAAAGGTAACACCCAATAAATTTACAATATATTCATTTTAGAATAATTTTTTTTTCAACATTTCATTATGAGAAAAACCAAGTCAATATTATATTAAATATAATATAATGTTTTGGTTTCTCTATATGGAATAATATGTTGATCTTGTGATACACATAAGACTGAATTTCCTCGATGGCTTGTTCAACACACCAGACTGAGTTTTACCGAAAAAACATATTTTATAAAAATTTTAATATTTAAAATAAGAAGATATAACCAATCCATTAAATTGTATAATATGAATATGAATAACTAATATATAAAAATATATATATTAGTTTATTGGTAACATATTAATTATAACATAATATAGAGGTCAAATAAATATAAATTGAATAAAATTATAAAAGGCAATTTTTTTTGGAAAAAATGATATTTATATTAGTAAGATAAATTTATTTATATTTTTAAATATTATTTATAAAAATTATAATTTATGTATTAAATAAAATATTTCTCACATTCATCCAATAGATTTTATAGGCATTATATAAGAACTACCCTAATTTTAATTATTTTAACGTTTATTTTTATAAATATGGTTTTACACTATTTTATTGGAGAGCTTATTTTGAATATAGAGTTTTGGAGTTTTAAATATGTAATATGTTAAAATAAACATATTTTTTTAAATCAAAACATCAATATTAGGTTAGGATTTATTTTTGGTATTTTGTTGTGATGTTTCATTTTTTATTAATATAAATAAATAATGAAATTTAACTCAAAAGATATTTTTCATATTAAATATTTATATGGTTAAATGATGTTTATATTTGGTTTTAATGTTAAATTAAATCAATGATACATATATTAATAAAATATAGGTCATTTTGATCAATTTCACTATGAAATTGAATATAAAAACATACCAATCGTTAGAACATTTTAATTTTAAACCAATGTCCAGCTCATTTATGGGATTTAGTTTAAATTAATTTACATCAATTATATGTTTAGAATTTGGAAAAATAGATTCTATATTTTTAGTCTGGGTTATATTAAATTTAAATTTATTTAAAATTAGTTATATTGAATATATATTTTTGAATGTGATAACAATTTTCTATAGAAATTTAGATATAAATTATGTATAAAATTGAACAAAACATTAAGTAATGGAAAAAATAGACATTGAAACATGTAAAAAAATACATTTTGTATTTATATTTTGACCCCATACGCTCATGGATCTATCTTGGTCCATTATTTGAGCCACTTTTCATTGTAAACATGTTGGTGGAATTCCCTTTTCAAACATTATAATGAATGCCACTACTCATCCATAATAAAAACTCACTCTCCCCTCCCATATATTCACACATATAAACAACAAACTATATACCAAAATTTGATAAAATAATCTCCCAACATCCCTCCCCCATCCAATAATCCTCTCTTTTCACAAAAATCGTCCATGTAACCCATTGGGTGGAATCTAGATGGTGTTACCCAAAAAAATGTAACATCCTTTTCCAAGATATTTTTTAATATATTCATTCTCCAACCCATCAATAAATACTATTAAATTATTAAATAATAAAACCCTAATCTTATATACTTATATATTTTAAAATTTACATTTTGACCTACACATAAACACACATCAATCTAATTTGTAATGATCATATCGTTCTTGTTTATGACGGACTACCGCCTCCCAACACAATGATGGTTCATCCTTTCTTTACCACCTATAATTGCACACATTATGATATAAACACTATTTATATATGATATATATTAAATTTATAATTTAATTATGATTATTTAATTTTTATATAACACAGACTTGTATTATTTCCATTTTGTGTAAATATAATAACTTCATTTATAGATGTGTGGTCTACCGCCTTATTTGAGTGATGTGATACGTTCAAATATTACATGGAATGTATTAAAGATATATTTAATTCAAAATATGTAGCATAACTTAAATATATATTATATTAATTAGATAATTATCTTTATTTAAGTATAACATGTAATTTTCTTTATTAAGCTCTTCACACACTAGAAAGTTATGACGTTAGTCTTAGAAGTGCGGACTACCAGCTTCTTGACATGATGTGATTCATTTTACATCAAAATAATTCTATATAAAAGTATATATGATTAAATAAAATAGAATATATGATATAATGATCATTCATGAAATTTATAGTGTTAGTTAACTTATTTCCATATCAATCACTGAAAAATGGGAAAGTTACTCATGCATATATCATACCAACAATCTCCATGAATGTAACATTGACACATTTTTCATAACCATGATTAATAATTGGGTTTAAAAGTATAAATTTTTAATAAATATTATAATTATTCCATTATTATTGTGTATATTTTTACATAATGTCTCTTTTGAGCATAGTCAATCTACCATCGTCATTTTAACACATGAACCAAATTAGGTCAAAACACTTTGTGTAAACACAATTACTTAAGTATTAAAATTAAATATTTTAATAAGATAAATAATAGTAATAATAATGATTAAAAATTTTCTAAACCAAGTATATATTAAAATACATTTATTATTCTTAGAGATAAATAAACTGATGAGAAGTCAAACACAAGGTAAGGGATTCTTGTTTCACCTTTTCATCAATGTGGCATATACCATTTTCACCACTTATTTTTTTATGGTGTATATAATGACCATATTGTATTTTATTCCATTAATATATTTATATAAATTTAATTTAGTTATTTATAATACATTATTTATTAAATGGGGATTATAATTCAAATGTTACCATATAGTAAGAGATTCAATATCAATTTTCACTCTATTGAAACTTATTTGTTGTTATGCACCAATTATCCTTTATATGATGTACATACATCCATTTTATATGTTATATCATTACTCTTGTTATTATCATGATATTATTATTTTAAACTATTTTTATTATTTTATATAGATTCTTATTCAAATGTTTCAAATCGGTATGGGACACATTGGAGATATTAAATACTATTTTCCGAAAATTGTTTTAATGATATATCAATTTTCTTTATGTCCCTCAATGTCAAAACCCCTTATTGTTACTTGTCATACGCTAAATACATATTTATAATTATATATTATATATATAATACAGATATTGTGTAAGACATATTTTTTATTAATTAAATCTATTATTTGATATAAGGAGTGATTTGGACATATAGTGATGGGTGGGACATGGACTTTATATATCCCCACAATTCATAAAGGGGTTTCCATGGTAAAAATAATTTTTCACAAATAAATTCCTTTCTACCCACTTTTTTAAACAAAAATTTGAAAGGTAATTTTCTTCACACATGACATCCAATAATTAATCATTTCTTTCCTAGATATTTAAGTTATAATAATTTTTATCATTGATATTTTCTTATGTTATATTCTATTTAATCATTGCATTTTGATTTTATGGAATAGATAAAATGTGTTTTCAATTATTCACCTTTCGAAATTTATGTTTCACCATCTAATTATTTGAATGGAATGTGTTATATATTATTTACCTTTAAATATTTATTTATTATCATCAATTATTTGTTGCTTCTATTTTGATTTTACATACTCAACATGTCTTATATATATTATATTTATTTTTATTCCCTATTTTAGTAAGAGGAATCCCCCAAATGTGTTTCAAGGAGTCATAGATTTTACTTATATTATTAATTATTTTTTTCCAATCGTATTATGGGCATTAATTATGCAATTTGGTATTCCATAACTATTTAATATTTTAATCCCTTGTGATTTGAATATTTGATCTTTGATAATGTAATAAAGTAATTAATAGTCTCTGAGTTTATGGGGACATGGTGATACAATTTTTATCAGATAAATTTTAGTAGAATCTATGAAAACATATTTAAAAAACATAGATTTTGGAAAATGACCTTAATATAAACATATAGGATTTGATAAAAATCACATCCTAAAATTTTTGAAATGTAGAGATTATATGGGTCATTCGATAAATACATACCTATCTGGATACTACTAGTGGGTGTGGTTCTGGTAATTTGGTACCTAGGGTAACATCTCAAAAAAGGTGCCGCATACCTTACTTAATCATAATCATTTTATGAATAATGGAATTATAGGGTACCTTGTTTCACACTCCAAATTGATATTATTAGGATAATTAAAATTTTATACACATACAATTAGAAATTATGTACAGGTAAAAATATCCCCACGTAATCCTTTTTTATGATTTGTATAATATCTAAAAATAAAATCTTCCCTTTATGATAATTATATTACATGTTTTTGGTACTAAAACATACGTTTTATAATGACATGCACTAATATATTTTATGCCATATTTTAGAAATGGATCATTGAAGAAGGAACATGAACCCCAATGATGTACATGATCTAATTAGTAAGAATTCTATTGTATTTTATAGTCATAATAAATTATTTTGGAGGGAAACATTCTCCAAAGTATTCGCATCATATGAGGACATTGTAAAATTTGATAATGAGAAGATTGGTTTCTTCTCTTACAAAAATGGCTTCGATAGAATGGAAAAATTAAAAAATATGGAATTTCAAAATTTGTATAAAGGGAAAATGGTAAAAACTTCATTCCCACATGTGACTATTAAAAAAAGAAACACCCAATTACATTCTTGAAGGAAATGAAATTTTTTATAAATGTGAAGATAAATGTTATCATGTTGTTAATTCTAAGGGAATGAAATAAAATTAAAATGTACAATTCCTCAACTACAAGGAGATGTGAGACTATGAAAATCAATGTCTTATAACACCCGCTTCTCTTATGTAATGCATGAGATCTATATATTCCACTAATTCATTATATATTTATAATTGTTCTATGATTATAGATGGTCAATGATTTATTAGACCATTCCCTATGATGAGTGTACATGAGTGATCATCACAAGACTAAAGATGAGTTAAAACATCTGATTATTCTAAGCCCAATTATAATGTTTACATCGGTAGTCAATCAAATCCTAATATTGTGAAAAATCACTGGTAATCCCAATCCCGTAAATGAGGGTACACTGGTGGTCATCCAAACCCCAAAGGATGTACATGGGCGGTTATCCCAAGACTAACATGTCATTAATTTCTTGGTGGGTTCCCCTGGAAAATTATTTTCAAAACATGTGTTTATGCCATAGATATGTGTTATATTTCAATGTTATTATAAAACCCATTGTTTTTATGAATTAATATTACTAAATAAATTATATTTATTTTATCGCTTGGGTTGCATGCTACACCATGTTATAATTTCTTTATATTCAATACCCTGATAAACTATAACTATATGAATCATATAAATTATTTTATGGAATAAACATAAATTTGTTCTTTCTTCATTATACATATTGTTGATTTCCTTCAATAGCATGTATTACACTCAAGACATAGATTTACCAAACAATGACACATCATTAATATTATTAATAAAATATTATTATAGTTACAACTCAGATTTTTGATTGAAGTATATGAATATGATAAACTGAATTACAAAAATACCGTTTATTAATATTTTTAAAATATATATTTTTGGGAATTAATAAATTATAATTTATTGATTGAACTATTTGATAATAATGAATTTCTTTCTCAAAGAAATTATTTTTCTATGCAAATTTTTTTTATGTCTACAAATTAAACCAAACAATTTTGGTGAAATATATATATTATATTTTCATTAGACTATTTAACATTTATTATTTGATTTCACTGCAAAAGATATAAGAATAAATAATATTTTAGGCATAAAAGATATAATTTTTTGAAATGCATTTGTACATCCATATAATGGTGTAACTATTTTATTTAAAAAATTGACTCTTTGAAAAATTTTATTTGTTAAAAAGAAATATCATTTTTGAAATTTTAATTTTCAAATTATGTTACGGTGAATAGTTTTTATTTTTATGGGAAGTTTAATTATTTTGTTGTATAGTGAAAAATACTGAATTTTAATTGAAAACTACCTTTTGGTCTAATTTATTTATATAGAGAAGTTATATTTTTATTTTTTATTTAAATATATATAAATAAATTATAAATATATTTATACAATTTATTTTATTTTAATAAATTTAACATTGATATTTTTTTTCAAAAATGTTTCAATCTGTTCAACATTTTAACCATAAAACCCCATTATTTCTCCACATCTATTAGATTTTTTTAAATTTATTTTATGTCACATATATGATTTTAATTTTGAAACATTGGTTCAATATTGTAAACTACAAAAATTTATAATGTATAATAAGGTGGAATTATTAGTTTTCCAAAACTTATTAGTGAAACAAGTTAAAATTAGTTATGGTGATTAAGAGAAAAACATGTTTAACAAGAGATTAAACATTTACTTATCCTGCTAAATGAAATAGAAACAAGTACACACACCATTGTATAGAAAAATTACTACCATATACCTTATTGGGTAAAATATTGAACATTATTGGTCACACATGATGTATTAGAGGCCTCTTTGTATGGTTTACCTCTTTATATTTACAAGAATTCTAATCCTGCTCCACTATAAAGGGGAACTCAGACCCACTCACAAGTTCAAACCTATCATGACATTTGTGTCAAATAAACCCTAAAAACTATAATAATAATATTAATCATCTCAACCAAGAATCCTCACATTGTTCAGAAATCCATCCAAATAAATCCCTTTGGTGCAATCCAAAATGGCATTTTCGGAAGCAGTGGTAACATTATTCCATAAATAATTTTCATTTATCTCATTCTCAACCAATTTTATTATTCATATTAATTTATTATATACAAATATATTATAATGAATATAATATGATTTTTATATGTTTATTTTTATCATACTCTCACAAACACTTCTAAAAAATGGGATACACTTTCATCGTTTGATGGTACAGTGGACTGACACCTCTAAAACACATGTCATTATTTATTCCATTACCCTATATCATGGATGGGAATAACGATATAATTAATATTTTTTATTATATACATATATATATTATGTATTTATTCTTTGAGACTAATAATATAATACAAACCTTCAGGATTTTTTGGTTGAAATATGATTGCATCTTGTGGATATGTGGACTACCGCCTCCTAAAATCATTTTGATTCATTAAAAAATTAATTGGAATGTATTAATTATGGGTTTTATAGAAACATGTGATATATATGAATAAATAATTCTAATTATATATATATATATATATCATTTAGTTTTTTTCATTCAATACATCAAGAAAATGAAACAACATTCTTGCGTATGTAAGACCTACCATCTCCATGAACAACGTATCTCATCATATATTTATATATTTTATAAATTATTTTAAAAAAATGTATAATTAATATATATTATATCTTTATCAAGTTTTAAATTATTTATAAATGATAATCATGATCAAATAAAATGTACTGGAAATAACTATTTGGAACACATATGAAAAACAAAGTGGATATTACTCAAAATACAAATTTAACATGAGATTTTTAATAAATAAGTAATATATATTAATAATAAATTAATAGGTGGTATAAAATATTATAATATGTTTTTTTAATTTATAATAATATAATATTTATTATACCGGAGATTTGAACTTCCAGGAAGAATGTCAAGACTTATGGTAAGGGATTTCTACTCTTACATTTATTTTTATGAGAACTACGATATGTCATCCAATTATTATTATTATGTGGTGTATATACATACCTATTATATGTTGGATAATTAATTTTATTTAAATAATTATATTAAATGTTTTAATTGATGTATTTCATTGATAGATCTCACAATTCAATAGTTAATCCAGTAGTAATGGGATTTATAGTTTCACATGTATTTCTGTGATTCTTATAACTTTTTCACCACTCATTTATTTGGTGTGGTGAACATACATACCATTATTGAATTGTATGATTATTAAACCTATATTTTTGTGTATTTACATATCCATTTGATGATCTCTTTTTCATGGGTATTATTGTTTAAAAGTCACCAAATTGTTAAGGGAAATTCATTTCAATTTTTTTTCTTTGTGACACATGTTATGTCATGAACTTATATTCTATTACAAAGTAAACACACTTACCATTTACATGTTAAATCATTAATGTAGTTGTCTTCATTAAATTTTATTATTCATTTAATGTATTTATTTTGTGTTTATTTTGATTCAAAAATATTAACATGGAATGAGTTTATAGCTAAAATATCAACATTTATTGAGGCTGTTTATGATTATGCTCCAATTAATAAAATATATGATGCATCAATCCAATGGTATCATTAATTTTATGATCCTATAGTTATTAATTATATCTCCAAGTAATGGTATCATTTTGTCACTCATTTTTACATAATATATATAAAAAAATGTTTTTAAAAAATAGGACATTATATATCACTATAGTGAGAAATCAATGTTTATTCTGAACAATGTTTCATAAAAACAATTTTTAAAATTATATGATAATATCAATTTCAATTAAAAGGATTTTAAAAAAATAATGTATAAAAGGTTTTTAAATTTATTTTTAAAATCAATCATTATATGTTTTTCAAATTGGTTTTTATTAAAAATGATTATAAAAATGATTAATATTTTAAAATGTTTATTTTCAATGAAAGATTATATTTTTTCTGGAACATTCCATGTTATCATTAAATGTAATACAATATCTATGATTTAATCCTTTTATATAGTTTTTGGTTTACTATGGAAATGATCAAGGGTTCTCATGATTATTCATTCTATGAATGGATTGTGTTTTTAATTATATGTAATTTCAAAAATATGTTTCTAATTCAAAGGTTATGTTCATATGATACCCGATTATTTTCCAAGGAAATGTTATGATGAAATTTTTTTGATACCCATTAAATATCATGGGTTATAATGAGATTAAATTTTATGATCTGGGGGAACACATATATATGATTTCTTTATTTTCTAGGTGGGACATGTATCTTAAACTAATTAATTGGATAATGATTTATATACCATGTGATAAAAATGAAAAAAATACAATGAGCATGCTCCATAATGGGAAATAGTTCGGTTTTGATCAACAATGGGAAATAGATTCCTCCTAATCCATAATGTGAAACAGGTGCATATAGATCCACTATGGTCTAATGTTGACGATCTTTGTAGTTGACCATGAATTATGAAATGGTTTTCTATATTTATGATTTAACAACATATAAATGATATAAACATATGTATTAATATTAAATTATTATGATTTATCACCCTTTTGATCAATGTATTAGAGAATTAAAATCTTTAATAAATTACTCTAAATTATGATTGGTAGTAAGAAGGGTATGATATTCTAATGTTATTATTATGTTATTATAACCTAACTCTCATTCTTCTTTTAACATATATCCATTTTTACAATTATTTATTATCTTATATCACCATTTCGTTTGATTCCTTTGAACAGTTTAGGAAGAATTTTTTTAGGTTAAAAGGGGAAGATCCTTACAAGAAATGTATTTGTTATTACACAAAATTCGAAGAAAGTATTTAATGTTTCCAAAGAATCTAAAATATTATGACCCACTAAAAATTATTTTGTAATGTCCTAAATATTAATATAAAATGTCATAATATCCATGTATGTTATGAATGGGTAACAATAGTAGTTATCAAATGAATGTTTTATTAAACCATTTAATACTTGGATGATAAAACATTTTTAAAATACCTAGGGTTATATCAATGTATATATATATATATATTAATATATACAATGATATGTTTGAGAATAATAAAAACTTTAAGAAAATGTCATAAAATATTGGTAAAGGGTAGTGTGTGTGGTTTCCGATCCATACGCCCTTATCTGGATACCTCAATTAGACGTGGCTCTTGAAGAGTTTTACATAGTGGTAACAACATGAAGAAAACTTCATTGAGATAGACTCATTGGAGAACTACTGCAGAAAAAAGGCCCTTTAAACATGTAATTCCCCGACCCCAAAATCCCATATCTGATTCCTTAAACATATTGTGTTACTATTTATTTTATAAAAAGATGATGATAAAATTACCCATCACATCTCATCATATATAATCATTCCTGTCTAGGTTCTGAAAAACTAGATACAACTAATACTTTTCATCAAAATTGTACATGATAAACTCCATAGTACTGCCTCCAAATAGAATTACTCAAAGCTAAAAAATATATTAATCCTTAAAAAATAAAAAAATGTAGAGTGAGGATTTAAAACCATCAGAAGGGGGGGTATAGAAATAATTCACAAAATCTTTTTTAAAAACATCGCTTTAAAATAATGACACATACATAAAATATTTTGATAATAGAAAACAACATTTTTGTAGTACATCAACGTCATTTTTCAACGTTTACAAGAAATCATTTTTAGAGAAATCTCATACAGAAATTTTTTTATATTTAAATTAATATTACCAATAAAGCACATTTCAATGTATGTATACTAATACAAAAATGAACGGAATTCATCATTTATGTTAGGAGTTCATCAAACTAGATTAATGGTGACATGCACCGGTGGAGGTAAAAATTAATAAATGAAATAATACATTCTTATAATTCTACAGGAAACAATAACGTAAATCAGAAAATGAAATTCATGAAGTGACAGAATAATTTAAAATTCCTTTATTAATAGTCTATAAAAAGAAGCTAAAATTTCTTTATAACTAATTTTATAAGTACTTATATCATTATGCAATGTGGATTTATTTCCATAATAACAGGTACAAGATTATTCACCATAGATATTCTACTAGCCTTATTATAACATGGTTAGTCATATACTTAACACATGATGAGGGAATTTGTAATGCATAACAATCATAAACATTCTGTTAATGAATCATTCCAAGACCATACATAAACATTCTATCAAGTCGTCATGTCAAGACCTATATTCTCCCAAGAGACCTACCAATGCATTGAGAGGCTATATCGGGCTACATCCATCACATAAAATGTCTTATGAATTCCTTATATGCCTATATATATATTTAAATCAATGAGTCCCATTCGACATTTATTTGTTAAATGCCTCATATTAAAAGTGTCCCCTAACTCTTTGAGTAATTAAATATCCCTTATTCAAAGTGTCCCATATCACATTGAATAACTAAATTATTAATCTATATGTTATCATAAGAGATAAATATCATTCTTGAAATAACTATATATATTCAAAAATAAGATGAATCATGTAATAAGTTTATTCATTATCCTAAAAATTGAATGGGTTTTCAGTTGTAATTATGGATATTTCAATGTCAAATTTATCAATGACATACATGGAAAAACATAAATGATTTATAAAATGTGAGGATAACAGGTTAACATAAATTTATTGATTGTTTTGGTCTCTCACATAAAATAATGACTCTAAAATTCAAATCCCTTTTTTCAGGAAAGTAAACATTTTATATAAAAACAATTATTTTTTGAATTTAGGATACCTATAATTAATGTTTAATTTTTACACTAATAAATGGGAGCGTCAATCAAATTAAATCATAAACAGTAATAACTAATAGTATTAAACATTTAAGATTCATCATGAATTAAAATATATTATATATAAATGTAAAACATTAATTTCATTTGAGATATTGATGCATATTTAAATTAGTAAACACACTTAACTATATATATTTATGAATATATATATATATACATCAAAAAATAGATAAATCCAACATTTTATCCAAAAAATTATAAATTGGAATGCATGCAGGTAATGATAAAAATGTAATTATACCTTTTAAAATTTCATGCACACAATAAAAAAATAAGGTTTTGTTATTATTTCCATTATAAATTAGTATTCATGATCAAAATTAAAATTTGGGCATTTAATAAAAAAGATTAAATTAAATTATTGTCTTAAAAATATATAATAAGTAATAAGTCTAGTACAAATATGTTCAAACGAATATATTTATTCCTTAACAGAACATTTATTTCTGATCTAATCAATTGTACCATTTTCAAAACATAAAATCATAGCAAAGATTAATACCATTAAAAATTATTAAAATGAAAAAAATATTTACATATATTTATGAAATTTTACATACTAATAAATATAGAAACATATATGTTGTTTTTTCATTAATAAATAGAGAAACAAAAGATAATTATGTAAATTATGTGGGTGGGGAAACAATTTTTTTAAAATAACTGTTCGTCCTTTAAAAAAACGAAAATTAAGAGGATTTTTATACTTATACAAAACCTTATATACAAATATAAATAATTGAGTTTAGAATATTACAAAACTAATCATCGATAAAACCATTAAAAGTGTTTTACAAATCATAATTATCAATTAAATACTTGTAATAAACAATTAGAAAACCTAAAATAGTTTGTGATTGAGTGTTGTATAAAACCATATATACACAACCTGTATATATAGTATTTTACTAAATAAAATGTATTTTATAAATCCATAGAAGAATTATATATATTAAAAAAATTAGTTAACCACAAATATCAATTTTATGAAAACCTAAATTAGAATAGGATTAAAAACATTTCATATATAACCTTATATATTTATATATATGTGTGTGTCTTTGAGTTTAGAAAACAAAAAAAACAACTCATAGTAATCCTTTACTTGAATTATATACATCAGAACAACAGTAAAATACAAAATATTCCTATTTGAAATGTCTCAAACAAATTTGGATTAGAAGCTGTGAGAAGCCATATATAAACATAAGTGTATATAATGGTTTTTTTATAAAAAAAAGTTATAAATAATCCCTAAAATTACATCTGAGTTAATGTTGAGCTAAAAAAATCATGAAAGGATGTTGGGGAAAATAAAATGGGTAATTTAGTGTCTGTATGTTTGGTTAATAAAAACTAAAACTATATATATATTATATCCTATAGAACAAACATAAAATATAATTCCCAAAATAGGAATCTAACTATTTCAACAATGAACAAAAACCATTATCAATGTAAATTATATATAAATTGATCATTTTATTATATATATATATATTATGATTATCTTACATGGGAACAAATCAGGTTGACAATAAATTATTGTGTTCAATGGTAGACTTGTGGAAAAATAGAGATGTTTAGACTGGTCTAAGGAGAGTGATTGGAGGGTCACGAGACGAGGAAGTATTGTGGATGATGGTGAGATATCGACTGTTTTGGCACAAGGAAGAATAAGAAGAAGGGAAAATGATTGTATGAATGTGGTCATCTTAGTCAAATCATAAGACTACCTTGGAACCATTCATTTTAGAAAGATATGAACAGACTAGATGAGAATTTTGATTTGAACAAACAACTATGGTGGATCCATGATTATTAAAAAGGTTGAAAAGTCTATATATAACTGAACCAGATCAAACGGAATTACAAATAAATTGCAATAAGATGCGACAGTGGGGGTTTGATCATGAACTGGAATGGGCAGTTGAGATCTCTCAATGTCATATCAGACATCCTAGATTGCATTTCTCAGAAAAATCGGCATCCCTCATCAAAACTTGGAGGGTTTCGGGACCGCATACTAAGAATCGATGTCGTTGACTTCATTTCGATGACAAGAAACACACAAAATATGGTACTTATATATAGGACCCCCATCCACGGACCTTGTCCCACCCTCAACCACATCGGTGCATGGCCAAGCTCTGTAAAGACCCGCAAATTTCAAGGAAATTTTTTTCTTAATTTTCTTTGGAATTTTACAAGAGCGCAGCTTCAGACGGTACCTGATTCCGAGGCCCGGTGTGCCCGGAATCAATTTCCGAAGATTGGCTCGGGTACGTTCAGTGAACGGACGAGCGGGTTTTTCTATCTTTTGAACCGGTGCCCGGAATCGAATTATGAGGGCACCGATGAAATCGCAGCGCCGGTATTTGCTTAGAAACGCCTCTTCCGGAGTTGCGTTTGCTCAGACGTGGTTTTTAAATTTTGGGGATTTAAGACAGAAATAAAATAAAATTTGTGCGACAACATTATTTTATTTCACTTAAGCTACTTGGAAGTCACTTGGAAGCCACTTGAACTGAGTTAAAGCGGATAGGGTGCTATCCGGAAATATCCTACCCTCTTGGTAGGATATTTGTGAGGCAGGGCCCGCACGAGCCCCGCCGTTTCTTTCGCTAAGTAACGCACCCGCGAAAACCCGTCAAAGTAACTGAAAAGTCAACCAACGCGTTTTCTTTATTTCTTAACAGACCATTTAATTGGGCGGTTTATTTCGTGAATTAAATGGGCTGTTTCATTCGTTGAATTAATTCAACGAATTTAAAGGGTCGTTACTTACGCGTTTTGCGTTTGTTGGCAAAATAATAAAATAGACAAACTTGTCTATTTTGGAAGATCCTCCTGTTGTGCGAGATCCTCTAAACCTCCACTCTCCCGCGAAGAACGCGAAGAACGCGAAGAACGCGAAGGATGCGAAGAACGCCGGAACCGGAATTCGACGACGCACGATCCGCGACGTCAACAAACTTTTCCGCGACCTTCTCCTTCTTCTTCTACGGCGCCACTTCTTCCGCGGCGGTCCTACGATCAGCGGTTAAAGGTGAGAATCGAATATTCTAATTCTCCCCTTTTTATAATTCGATATCAATGGATTTAAATTAATTAAATCCGTTTGATCTTGATCCGGAGATCGTCGGCGCGACGTTTTTCCCGCGGTGCGACGAACGTCTCCTCCGCAACGACGCGATGATCCCCTCCTTCCGCGACGAGCGATTCCGCGACGACCTCACGTCCGACGACGACAAGGTAAGGGATGTTGGAATATTTTATTCCCCGTGTTTATTCTTTTAAAATAAAGAACCTGATCTCCGAACAATTTTAATTTAATTAAAATTGTTGTTGATTATTTTCTTTTCCTCCCGTTGTTTATGACTAACGCGGAGGGTGCGGATCTAACGAACAAGACCCGGCAACCCTCCGCCGATCTTTTGTTGTGCGGATTTGGCGGACGACGACGAACCGTGCAGCAAGGGCGATCCGTTGATCCCGCGGTGAAGATCGGCCCCGGGGAGGAGCAATGGCGTAGACGGGAGGCAAAACGGGCCACCGGAGCAACTCCGGCGGCCCGCGGAAGGCGGCGGCGGCGCGGGTCGCCGGCAGCGCCCGGCGCGCCGCCGGAAACTCCGCCGCGGCCGAGCCGCGGCGGCGGCGAACCGCCGGACCGCGTCCGCGGTCCGGCCACCCAGCACGCGGCCCGCGCGGGCCGCGTTCCTCCAAGCCGCGGGTCAAACCCGCGGCGGTTGCTTCGGCCGCTCGGCCGAAGCCGAGCCGGCCGGTCCGGTCGGCCGGGCCGCGCCCAGGCCGGACCGGACCCGGGCTAGCCTGGTCAGGCCGGGTCGGGCCGACCCGGTTCGGGTCGACCCGGTTCGGCCGACCCAGGGGTGGTGCGGGCCGGGTCGCCCCGGGCCCAGAACCCCCGTTTTCGGGCCTTCTTCGGTCTTTTGCCCATATCTTGGGCCTGAGACCTCCGATTGACGAACCGTCAGCGGCTAAGAGATCCTTGGATCGATACGGTCGTTTCGGTATATTATACTCAAGGTTTCGAAAGACTTTGGGTTCGGCCGGGTTGGATCGTACACGAAACCAACCGGGCCCTCGGAGCGGAAACGCTCATAACTTGAGCTACGGACGTCCGATCGACGTACCGTCAGCTGTGGTAGTTTCCTCTAAGTGAGACGGAACTTTTGGAATACTCCGCCCGAGGATCGGACATAGGCGGAGTACGGTCGGGTTGGTTTTGCCCTAAAAACCAACCGGGCCCCTGGGACGAAAATGCCAATAACTCTCAGACCGGGCGTCCGATTGACGCGCCGTCTGTTGCGTTGAGATCCTGTTGTCGATACGGAACTTTTGGATACATCAACTTCGGACTACGTGTCAGTTGATGTATCAGCCTCTCGGCTCGTGGAGCGGACCCTCCTAAACGAGCTCGCTATGTGCGGGAACCGTAGCGCTGGCTGTGACTTCGATGACAGAGCAGAGATCCTCCGTGGACTACGACGACGGCAGAGCAGAGATCCTCAGTGGACTGCGACGACGGTAGAGCAGAGATCCTTCGTGGACTGCGGCGACGACTGTGCCGAGATCCTCAGTGGACTGCGTCGACTACTGCACTCAGCGATCCTACGTGGATCAGTGCTACAGGTTCTGTGTGAGCCCGATCCTATGTGGGTCCTTACTACCGGTTCTGTGTGAGCCACTGCGTACAGGTTCTGTGTGAGCCCGATCCTGTGTGGGTCTTTTGCGGGGGTTAGTACCTATCGATCCTTCGTGGGTCCGACGACTTAGATGGATCAGTGATCATCTTTGACGTCATCTGAAAAAGTATACCTGGTTGAGCTGAATCTTATGTTACTCTCCTTTGTGGTTTGTGTTGAACTATCCTTTGTGGATTTACGCTTTACTCTCCTTGTGGATTTGAGTCTTGCTTTCCTGCGTGGATTGAGTTGTTCTTGAGCTCGTGAGCAGAGCTAGAATTGGGGACTTAGGTATATGTATGGGCATATACCTAAGTCGAGTCAGATGTTACTTCGTGATTGCATCTTTCTTTTGTGCTATATCCTTTGTGGATTTCGGGAGACCTTCGGGGGTCTCGGGGTCCTTACTGAGTAGCTTATACTCACCCCTGCATGGGCTATTCCCGCACCTTGTTGTGTTGGATGCAGACGACGGACAGCGCTGATCTCGGTTGGGGCGTGGAGCAGGACGGTACCTGGAGGTGGACCACTGGGCGGGACGTGCTCGGAGCGGACGTGGGACCCGAGGAGCCTGGAGGCTATCTGTACCCACCCTTCTGGTGGGATTGCCAGTGGACGACACGAGGTCGCCGTCTTTTCTTCAGTTGCTGTTCTTTTCCTTTTCAGTTGTACTTTCTGTTGGGCTTGTATTCCGGCCCCCTTTACTTTTCTGCACTTTGTAGTTACTTTCCGCTTGTGGACTCTGTGGTGGTTGTTACTTATAAGGCAATGCCTTCCCTGTTTACCGGGATTTTACGCCTTGGTGCTAGTCGCCAGCCCCTGGCCTATGGAAGGCGGGCTTGGGGTAGTCACGGCACGGGCCCCGAGGTCGGGTCGTGACAAATTGGTATCAGAGGAGCTGGCCGAGCAGCGGGTGGTGGGCGATGCTTCCAGGCTCTACCCCCACCACCGCCAGGAGGGCCACCTCGACCACAGGGAGCTGGCGGGCAGGGACAGGCCCAGCTCCAGGCAGTGGAGGCCTACGACCCCGACATGCCAGAGATGATTCGAGGTACGATTTGTGTCTATTCCACCCTTGCTGCAGTACTTATAGACACAGGAGCGAGTCACTCTTTCATAGCCTCTACCCTTGTTCGGAGCTCGGAGATTCCGACTGAGCCGTTGGCTCGATCCTTACGGCTAGAGACTCCTACGGGAGCAGACTCGACGATTACGAACTGGTGCCGGCAGTGTGAGCTTACTCTAGGAGGCGAGAGCTTCGGCTGGGATCTCCTTGTAGCGGCGTCGAGGCCTTACGACGTCATCTTGGGCATGGATTGGCTGTCCACGGTTCATGCCCAGATCGACTGTTTTAGGCGCAAGGTGCGATGTGTTCGCACCGACGGGAGCAGGTTTACCTTCACCGGCGAGAAGGGAACCTTTGCAGCACAGGATGGACTTCCGCGGAGGAGAGTGCAGCCCATCTCTCATCAGTTGGCTAGCCTCATCCTAGGAG
Organism: Viscum album; assembly: GCA_963277665.1. Lineage (NCBI taxonomy): Eukaryota > Viridiplantae > Streptophyta > Magnoliopsida > Santalales > Viscaceae > Viscum > Viscum album. The sequence goes on along the minus strand of OY728143.1, from coordinate 44,695,000 downwards.
CAGTGGACGTGCGGAGTCCAGATTTTCCTGCAGTGGTGGACCAGTACGTGGACGTCTTTCCCGACGACGTTCCAGGGCTACCTCCTCGTAGAGAGGTAGACTTTTACATCGAATTGTACCCCGGGACAGCCCCGATATCTACTCCAGCATATCGGATGGCCCCCGCCGAGCATCGAGAGCTGCAGGTACAGTTGGAGGACTTGCAGAGCAAGGGGTTTATCCGACCCAGTGTTTCACCCTGGGCTTCCCCGATTTTGTTCGCCAAGAAGGTGGACGGGAGCTTGCGACTGTGTGTCGACTATCGTCGCCTGAACCAGGTGACAGTGAGGAACAAGTATCCGCTGCCACGGATTGATGACCTCTTCGATCAGCTCAAGGGAGCGCGGTGGTTCTCGAAGATAGACCTCCGGTCAGGCTATCATCAGCTCAGAGTTCGAGACGAGGACGTGCAGAAGACGGCCTTCAGGTGTCGGTATGGCCATTATGAGTTCTTGGTTATGCCGTTCGGCGTAACCAATGCTCCAGCAGTGTTCATGAGCCTCATGAACAGGATCTTCCAGCCATACCTCGACCGATTTGTCGTGGTCTTCATTGACGACATTTTGGTATACTCGACGACTGAGGAGGAGCATGCCTACCACCTGCGAGTTGTGCTAGACATGCTCCGAGAGAACCAGCTTTATGGCAAGCTCTCAAAGTGCCAGTTCTGGTTACGTGAGGTCCACTTCTTGGGGCACGTCATCTCTGAGGCGGGAGTTGCAGTGGATCCCACGAAGATCGAGGCAGTGCTAGCTTGGGAGCCACCCAGGAGCGTGACGGAGGTGCGGAACTTCTTGGGCCTAGCCGGATACTATCGGAGATTTGTGCAAGACTTCTCCAGAGTTGCGGCACCACTCTCAGCCTTGACGAAGAAGGGGAAACCTTTTGTGTGGTCAGATAGATGTCAGCAGAGCTTCCAGGAGCTGAGACAGGGATTGACCAGCGCACCTATCTTGAGGTTGCCTGAGGAGGGATTTGGGTTCGTAGTTTACTGCGATGCATCAGGGACTGGACTCGGGTGCGTCCTGATGCAGGAGCGGGCCGTGATCGCCTACGGATCACGTCAGTTGAGGCCGCATGAGCAGAACTACGCCAATCATGACCTGGAGTTAGCAGCAGTGGTCATCGCTCTGAAGACTTGGCGGCACTATCTGATGGGCGAGCGCTTCACAGTCTTTTCTGACCACCAGAGTCTCAGGTATATCTTCTCTCAGAAGGACCTGAACCTGAGACAGCGGAGATGGCTTGAGTTCCTCCAGGACTATGACTTTGAGATAGTCTATACTCCTGGGAAGGGGAACGTGGTAGCCGATGCCCTCAGCAGGAGGACAGGCATTCAGCTACTTGAGGAGGCGACGGAGCAGCTAGCCTCCTTACAGATATCCTTTGTGGATAGAGACAGATCAGCCTTTCTTCAGTATCTCACAGTCTCTCCTCCACTTCTACAGTGGGTCAGAGAGGCTCAGCGTGGGGACGCTGACTATGAGACCCGGCGTGCACTGATATCCTCAGGTCATGCGCCTGATGGTTTCTCCCTTGGAGCAGAGCACGACATCCTTTTCAGAGGACGTACCTTCGTACCAGTCACTTTACGAGAGGAGGAGCTGAGAGAGTTTCACACTTCTCCCTTGGCGGTGCATCCCGGAGTGGCGAAGATGTACCAGGATCTCAGACGACAACACTGGTGGCCGGGCATGAAGAAAGCTGTGGCAGAGTTCGTTTCACGATGCCTCACCTGCCAGCAGGTGAAGGCAGAGCATCAGGTACCAGCAGGCTTGGTACAGCCCTTGGAGGTCCCGGAGTGGAAGTGGGATGGAATATCTATGGACTTCGTGACTGGACTTCCACGCACTTCCAGAGGTCACGACTCCATTTGGGTGATTGTCGACCGACTCACCAAGTCGGCACACTTCTTACCCATCAGAGAGCAGGGCTCAGTGGAGAGCTTGGGACGTCTTTACGTCCAGGATATCGTACGGCTTCACGTTGTTCCATCTTCTATCGTCTCCGATCGAGATGCTCGTTTCACTTCCCGGCTTTGGAAGGGGTTGCAGGAGGCGTTCGGGACGCGGCTCCATCTGAGCACAACCTTCCACCCTCAGACGGATGGTCAGACGGAGAGGACCATACAGACACTCGAGGACATGATTCGTGCATGTGTTCTCGACTTTGGTCGCAGCTGGGAGGACCACCTACCCTTGGTGGAGTTCGCGTACAACAACAGCTACCACTCCACCATCGGGATGGCACCATACGAGGCGTTGTACGGCAGACCCTGCAGATCACCGTTGTGCTGGACAGACCCTGGGGAGTCAGCACTCGTGGGACCAGAGATGGTCCAAGCCACGACAGAGAAGGTCCAGATCATCCAGGAGAGGATGAGGACAGCTCAGAGCCGGCAGAAGTCATATGCTGACAGGAGGCGGAGGCCACTAGAGTTCGAGGATGGCGACCACGTCTTTTTGCGTGTCTCACCTCGACGTGGTTTACGGAGATTTGGCCGAGGCGGCAAGTTGTCTCCACGCCTCATCGGGCCTTTCCAGGTCCTCAGCAGGATAGGAGAGGTGGCTTATCGCCTGGCTCTACCACCTCAGTTGCACCGGGTGCACGACGTCTTCCACGTGTCTCAGCTGAGGAGATACGTGCACGACCCGACGCACATCATCGACTTTGGGGAGCTGGACGTGGACGATGGGGCGACTTTTGCGGAGGTCCTAGTGGAGATCGAGGATCGACAGGAGCGGGTCCTACGTGGGCGGTCGATTCCTCTTGTGCGCATCAGATGGCAGCACGGGAACCTCCAGGAGAGCACTTGGGAGCGGGAGGCTCAGATGCGTGCTCAGTACCCCCATTTGTTCCCCTAGTTTTTGATGTATCTTTACGGGGACGTAAAGCCCTGAGGTGGGAGTAATGTAAAGACCCGCAAATTTCAAGGAAATTTTTTTCTTAATTTTCTTTGGAATTTTACAAGAGCGCAGCTTCAGACGGCACCTGATTCCGAGGTCCGGTGTGCCCGGAATCAATTTCCGAAGATTGGCTCGGGTACGTTCAGTGAACGGACGAGCGGGTTTTTCTATCTTTTGAACCGGTGCCCGGAATCAAATTCTGAGGGCACCGATGAAATCGCAGCGCCGGTATTTGCTTAGAAACGCCTCTTCCGGAGTTGCGTTTGCTCAGACGTGGTTTTTAAATTTTGGGGTTTTAAGACAGAAATAAAATAAAATTTGTACGACAACTTTATTTTATTTCACTTAAGCTACTTGGAAGTCACTTGGAAGCCACTTGAACTGAGTTAAAGCGGATAGGGTGCTATCCGGAAATATCCTACCCTCTTGGTAAGATATTTGTGAGGCAGGGCCCGCACGAGCCCCGCCGTTTCTTTCGCTAAGTAACGCACCCGCGAAAACCCGTCAAAGTAACTGAAAAGTCAACCGACGCGTTTTCTTTATTTCTTAACAGACCATTTAATTGGGCTGTTTATTTCGTGAATTAAATGGGCTGTTTCATTCGTTGAATTAATTCAACGAATTTAATGGGTCGTTACTTACGCGTTTTGCGTTTGTTGGCAAAATAATAAAATAGACAAACTTATCTATTTTGGAAGATCCTCCTGTTGTGCGAGATCCTCTAAACCTCCACTCTCCCCGCGAAGAACGCGAAGAACGCGAAGAACGCGAAGGACGCGAAGGACGCTGGAACCGGAATTCGACGACGCACGATCCGCGACGTCAACAAACATTTCCGCGACCTTCTCCTTCTTCTTCTACGGTGCCTCTTCTTCCGCGGCGGTCCTACGATCAGCGGTTAAAGGTGAGAATCGAATCTTCTAATTATCCCCTTTTTATAATTCGATATCAACGGATTTAAATTAATTAAATCCGTTTGATCTTGATCCGGAGATCGTCGGCGCGACGTTTTTCCCGCGGTGCGACGAACGTCTCCTCCGCAACGACGCGACGATCCCCTCCTTCCGCGTCGAGCGATTCCGCGACGACCTCACGTCCGACGACGACAAGGTAAGGGATGTTGGAATATTTTATTCCCCATGTTTATTCTTTTAAAATAAAGAACCTGATCTCCGAACAATTTTAATTTAATTAAAATTGTTGTTGATTATTTTCTTTTCCTCCCGTTGTTTATGACTAACGCGGAGGGTGCGGATCTAACGAACAAGACCCGGCAACCCTCCGCCGATCTTTTGTTGTGCGGATTTGGCGGACGACGACGAACCGTGCGGCAAGGGCGATCCGTTGATCCCGCGGTGAAGATCGGCCCCCGGGAGGAGCAATGGCGTAGACGGGAGGCAAAACGGGCCACCAGAGCAACTCCGGCGGCCCGCGGAAGGCGGCGGCGGCGGCGGCGACCGGAGGCGGCGGCGCCCGGCGCGCCGCCGAAAACTCCGCCGCGGCCGAGCCGCGGCGGCGGTGAAACGCCGGATCGCGTCCCGGTCCGGCCACCCAGCACGCGGCCCGCGCGGGCCGCGTTCCTCCAAGCCGTGGGTCTAACCCGCGGCGGTTGCTTCGGCCGCTCGGCCGAAGCCGAGCCGGCCGGTCCGGTCGGCCGGGCCGCGCCCAGGCCGGACTGGACCCGGCCTAGCCGGGTCGGGCCAGGTCGCCCCGGGACCAGAACCCCTGTTTTCGGGCCTTCTTCGGTCTTTTGCCCATATCTTGGGCCTGAGACCTCCGATTGACGAACCGTCAGCGGCTACGCGATCCTTGGATCGATACGGTCCTTTCGGTATATTATACTCAAGGTTTCGGAAGACTTTGGGTTCGGCCGGGTTGGATCGTACACGAAACCAACCGGGCCCTCGGAGCGGAAACGCTCATAACTTGAGCTACGGACGTCCGATCGACGTACCGTCAGCTGTGGTAGTTTCCTCTAAGTGAGAAGGAAATTTTGGCATACTCCGCCCGAGGATCGGACACAGGCGGAGTACGGTCGGGTTGGTTTTGCCCTAAAAACCAACCGGGCCCCTGGGACGAAAATGCCAATAACTCTCAGACCGGGCGTCCGATTGACGCGCCGTCTGTTGCGTTGAGATCCTGTTGTCGATACAGAACATTTGGATACATCAACTTCGGACTACGTGTCAGTTGATGTATCAGCCTCTCGGCTCGTGGAGCAGACCCTCCTAAACGATCTCACTATGTGCGGGAACCCTAGCGCTGGCTGTGACTTCGACGACAGAGCAGAGATCCTCCGTGGACTGCGACGACGGCAGAGCAGAGATCCTCAGTGGACTGCGACGACGGCAGAGCAGAGATCCTTCGCGGACTGCGGCGACGACTGTGCAGAGATTCTCAGTGGACTGCGTCGACTACTGCACTCAGCGATCCTACGTGGATCAGTGCTACAGGTTCTGTGTGAGCCCGATCCTATGTGGGTCCTTACTACCGGTTCTGTGTGAGCCACTGCCTACAGGTTCTGTGTGAGCCCGATCCTGTGTGGGTCTTTTGCGGGGGTTAGTACCTATCGATCCTTCGTGGGTCCGACGACTTAGATGGATCAGTGATCATCTTTGACGTCATCTGAAAAAGTATACCTGGTTGAGCTGAATCTTATGTTACTCTCCTTTGTGGTTTGTGTTGAACTATCCTTTCTGGATTTACTGTTTACTTTCCTTGTGGATTTGAGTCTTGCTTTCCTGCGTGGATTGAGTTGTTCTTGAGCTTGTGAGCAGAGCTAGAATTGGGGGCTTAGGTACATGTATGGGCATATACCTAAGTCGAGTCAGATGTTACTTCGTGATTGCATCTTTCTTTTGTACTATATCCTTTGTAGATTTCGGGAGACCTTCGGGGGTCTCGGGGTCCTTACTGAGTAGCTTATACTCACCCCTGCACGGGCTATGCCCGCACCTTGTTGTGTTGGATGCAGACGACGGACAGCGCTGATCTCGGTTGGGGCGTGGAGCAGGACGGTACCTGGAGGTGGACCACTGGGCGGGACGTGCTCGGAGCGGACGTGGGACCCGAGGAGCCTGGAGGCTATCTGTACCCACCCTTCAGGTGGGATTGCCAGTGGACGACACGAGGCCTCCGTCTTTTCTTCAGTTGCTGTTCTTTTCCTTTTCAGTTGTACTTTCTGTTGGGCTTGTATTCCGGCCCCCTTTACTTTTCTGCACTTTGTAGTTACTTTCCCCTTGTTGACTCTGTGGTGGTTGTTACTTATAAGGCAATGCCTTCCCTGTTTACCGGGATTTTACGCCTTGGTGCTAGTCGCCATCCCCTGGCCTATGGAAGGCGGGCTTGGGGTAGTCAAGGCACGGGCCCCGAGGTCGGGTCGTGACAAGCTCACTCTCTACTCTATCTTGACCATGCCCTATACATAGGTCTCGTGAATGGATCTCCTAAGCCATACACAACTCATACACAAATCAACATGCACCATCCATGTGCTCTTCCTGACATTGTTTCACATTGTGAGATTCCCTCTAACCTTGAGGTCTTGGCCTTCAAGGCTGTCCTCGGTCAGATGTGGTTGTCACCAAATTTTTAGCAAAAGAATATTAAATAATAAGGAAATTCATAAATATTTATTTCCTTTTATATATTTCTATTCTTTTAAATTGTTTTAAAATTCTAAATGATATTATATTCAAAAGTTTTTATTCATTTTCCTAAAACATTATAAATTAAAAATCTAAATATGTAATACAATTTCTATTCAAACCATGACATTATTTAAAAACCCATAAAACTATAAAATATTTAAAACATTTAAAAACATTTAAAAAACATAATGACATTTTAAAGGTTTTATAAAAAATACAAAGAGTAACCTGATTTTGAACACCAATGGCTATAATGAGAGGTAACAGTCATGTTTATATTCAATGGTTAAAAAGGCCTTATATATACTTATTTAGTTCATTTCAAAATCAAAAATAATTTTGGCATATTATAATAGTTCTCTACATTCCATTGACTCTCTATATTATTACAATTTTTCTCTCTATTTCTTTCTATGAATTGGTGGACTCTAGAGGAAATGAATATTTAATCAATGTTGTTCTGATAGTGGGATGTCTATTGTTTGTTCTATTAGGACATTCAATGAGTTTCCTTGAGAAAGTGTAATCATCATCTATGTAATATAATAGTTTTTCAATTGATTAATATGCCTTATTTAATAATGAAAGAATTTTTTTCAATGGAAACAATATTAAAAAGGCAATAATAATACAAACAATAACTAACAAAATATTATTATTAAATTTATAAATATGTATGGGGTGTCACATTGTCCCCTTAATGGATTTTCACCCTCACAATTCTATTGTATACATGCAATATCACCAGAATAGGCCTTCCATCATCCTCCTCAATGTCCCGACATAATCATCATAGGTATTATTAATAAATGAAATAGAAAAGTAAAAAAATCATTTATACCTTCACCAGCTCCACCAGTGTGGGTTATTTTTCCTGTTTATTCTAGTTAAACAAATCCCCAATATAGTTTTAAAATCATTTATTTTTTTTGGCCCAAGTGATGCATGAGAAAGATGGTCAAACATGTATACAAAAATAAATTCTCTGAAGATATAAGAATAAGAGGTGTAAATTTGGGAAAGATCATCATGAAATTGATGTCTATAAAAAATGAAAAGGCTTAAACTCAAAAATTTCAATGTCTCTTACTTGACCATATATACAGTGGGAAATGATTGGACATATGTTTTTTATGCGAATGTAACCCTCCTTTGTAGCTAATTGGACATCCCCAATAGATAGAAAACCATTGACTGGGGTAAAAAAAAATTAATTATACATTCAAAATAATTCCATAGATGTACATATATTGGGAGTTGAGCAAGCACCATGGGGAAATAAAAAACCCCAATCCCCAAAGGAAATGCGGTATATGAGGATTTTTATATATGTGGTAAAGATATTTGTAGGTCAAACGAAGGAATTCCAAATGGATCAAATTAACCCAAACTTGAATTCACAATTATGGTGTCATGTATCTTAGTAAGAAGAGATAATAGATTAGTTGGTGGTCTCTCGTCATCCACCATGAAATATTTAAAAAAATTCAACTCAAAAACGTCAATACAATTTTTGTAGTTTTGTTCACATTTTCCGGAATTATTTAGATCATTGCCCTAATATCAATTGTAATGTTCTGGCCCCAGATGCATGGAGGCAGTTTAAAAAACATGGTGTGTAATTTTTTTAAAAAATGCTGATAAAATTACACATCATACCTCATCACAAAGGATGTTCCTAGTCTATGTTATAGAAAACCAAATAAAACTGATACTTTTCATCAAAACTATACCAAATAAACTCCAATGTACTGCCATCACATATAATAACACAGAGATGAAAATTCTACTAATCCTGTAAAAATTTATTAAAAAAATTTGGTGAGAATTAAAAATTCTAATTAATTGGTTCTTAGAAATAATTCATAAAATCCTTTTTTAAATCATCCCTTTGAAATAATAATACATATATAACACATTTCCATAAAAGAAATCAACATTTCTTATACTATTTCCAAATCATTTTTCTAAGGATACACAAAATAATTTCTAGAGAAATCACATAAATAAGAATTTAAATATTTATTTTATGTCTAAAAATAAAACACTTTTCATAGTATTTATACTGGTACAGAAATTCATGGAATGTTGTATATAAGTTAATAGTTTATCAAAATAAATTAAGGGTGAGATGCAAGGGTGTAATTACAAATTAGAACATGAAATAACATATTCTTATAATTTCATAGGAAATAGTATCATACATCCTAAAATCAAATTCATGAAATGACAGATGAATTTCTATCTTTTTTATTAATGTTCTGAAAATAGATGATAAACTTACATTGTAAATGATTTTCTAAGTATGTACGTCATTATGTCATGTGCATTTATTTATATAATCATAAGTATAATATTCTTCACCATGGGTTTTCTAAAGGTCAAATAAGCACATTGTTGGTTAAATACTAAACACATAATGAAGGAATACATGATGTAAGAGAATCAAAAACATTTTTTAAGGGCTCATGCAGATTCCATACATAAAAATTCTATTAAGGCATGATTCCTTGACATAGTTTGTATCATGAGACCTTATAATTCATTGAGAGGCTATAGCATGCGTCACCCATCACATAAAAATTCCTATGCTTTTCTTATATGTGAAAATATGTCGTTAAAACTATGTGTCCCATACATTATTGATTTATTAAATAGATCTTTTTCAATGTATTCCATACTGCAATGAATAATTAAATGTCTCTTATTCAATATGTCCCATTCCACTTTGAATAATTAATGTATAAATCTATAAGATAACTTAAGAGATAAATCTCATTCTTGCAATAATTGTGTATACTCACAAATAAAGTGAATAATGAAATAAATGAAAACATTAATCTAAAAATTTCATGGTCTTTCAGTTATAATTTAGCCCATGGTTATATAAAATTTATCAGTGTCATGCATGGAAAAATAGATATGATTTTTCACATGTGATGATAAATTATTCACATAAAATAATTGATTGTTTAGGTATGTCACATAAAATAATGACTCTTAAATTTAAAACCCTTGTTTCATAATTGTAATCATTCTATATGAAAAATAAATGTTTTGAAATCAATATACTTATCATTAGTTTTCAAACTATATAATGATAAATTATATTTTCGATCCAATTAAATCACAATCTTTAATAAATAATAGTATTTATTGTGGCAGATTGATCATGAATTAAAATATTTTATATATAAATGTAAAACATTCATTTTATGTGATAAATGGATGAATAAGAAAATAAATAAACTTTCATAACTATATGTATTTATTCATGTATATATATATGAGTAAAAAAATACAATTCCAACCTTTTATCCTTAAATTATTAATTCAGATGTATGCATGTAATGCTAACATGGTATATGTCCCTTTTAAAAAATTTGCAACTCACTAACAAAACAAGTTTTTGTTATTATTTCCCATTATAATTTAGTATTCCTGATCACAGATACAATTAGACCTTGTAATAAAAAATATTAAATTCATCGTTTGACATAAAAATCAAAAACATGTAAAAAGGCTTGTTAAAATTTGTTTGTTCAAAAAGATTTATTCGTAAACATAATTTTTTTATCTAATAAATTGTACGTTTTTTAAAAAATAAAATAATAGAAAATATTAATACCAAAAATATATATTTAAATGAAATCAAAATTTACTTATATTTATGAAATTTAATATACTTATATATATACATTTATATACTGCTTTTTCATAAATAAATATAGAATCAAAAGAATCCTTAAATAAATTATGTGGGTTGGGAAACACCATTTTTGAAATAATTTTCCATCCATTAAAATTATTCTTAAAATAGGTTTAATATTCCATTTATTCAATGATGTATATAAAATTAAAATATATTGGTTTTAAAAATTTATAAAAAAACACTTTGTAAACTTTTTCCTGTGTTATACACATCATAATAATCAGTTAAATACTTGTAATAAACATTTAGAAAACAGAAAATAAAATATGATTTAAAGTTGTATAAAATTTTATATACACGGTGTAAATATATGGAATTTTCATAACTAAAATGTGGTTTGATAAATCCTTACAAAAATTATATACTTCAAAAAAATTTGTTAATCACAAATATCAATTATATGATATCCTAATTTATATTATGATTGAAAACTATATATATGTATGAGTGTAGACAACTAAAAAAATAACAATTATTGAATAATTATAAGTATTATATGAATCAACACATCATTTATATACTGATAAACCCCATTTTAAAAATCTAAAACAGAATTGGATTGGAAGCTATGAAAAGTTGTATATACACAGAAGTGTACATATGAGTTTTTCAATACAAAAAAAAGATAAACAATCCCTTTATTGAATTCATGGGTGAGGTTGAGCTGAGCATAGGACGATGGTGGGTTGGGGAGAATAAAACATGTAAGGTTGTATGTGAGAGATGAGTTAATATAAATTGAAAATAAGAATATGTTATATCTTATTTCCGAAAACATAAAATCTAATTTAAGATACCTGAATCTAACTATTTTCTACATTAAAAAAATACCATAATTAAGGTAAATCATAAATAAATATGTCTTTTTATAATATATATTATGGGAAACATACATGTGAATCTAATAATAGTCACAATAAATTATTTTTTTTCAATTCTAGACTCATTGAAAAATGAAACATCTAGAATTTTTCGAGGAGGGTGATTTGGAGGGTCACATGATGCAAATATATAGAAGAGGATGGTGTGATGTCGACTAGTGTGGAATGAGGAAGAATAAGAAGAGTGGAAATTGTTTGGATGACAGTGATCGTCTAAGTCCGATCGAACGACTATAGTGGATCTGCTAATTTTAAAAAGAGATGAACTGAATAGATTAGATCACAACATGGATCGAACACATATGGCGGATTTGTAGTATATAAAAAGGTTTAATGGTATAGATATAACACGGATAGATTGGATGGTTGAGGAAATACATGGAAATAACATTCGGTGGTGGGGGTTCGATCAGGAAATAGTGTGAATGGTTAAGATCTCACATGATGAGATATGATGGCCTGGAATGCATTCCATGGAAAAATCGGTGTCCCAAATTGATACCCAGAGAGTTTCTAGACCACCTAATAAGGCATGATTTTTCTACCTTCATTTTGAGGTCACGAACACTCAAATCAGGGTCCTTATACACTAGAACCCCATCAGTGGGCCTTGGCCCACTCTCACCCATGCCGGTGTGTGACCTAAAACACATTAAACTCTCTCTTTATCAAGCCCTATACCTAGGTCTTGCATGTGGCTTGCCTTCACCATGCACAGCTCGTGTACAACCATGCATGCACCGTGCATGTGCTCGGCCTGACATCCATTCCCCTTGTGAGATTTCCTCATACACTGATGTCTAAGCCTTCAAGGTTGTCCTCAGTCAGATGGAGTACTCACTAAATTTTTATCCACATTTTTTAAATATTTATGAAAAACAAATATATTGATTCCATTATATACAATAAAATTAATTCCCATAGTTAAAATTTTATAAATATCATTATTTTTATAATTTTGTATTCTTTATGAGTTTTAAGACATTATAATTTCAAAACATAAATATAAAAAACTACTTCAATTAAAAACATGTCATCATTTAACCAAATATATAACATTATAATATTTAAATCATTTTGAAATATTTGAACTTATATATTGACATTATAATGGTTTTATAAAAAATACAAATGATCAACTGATTTTTTACAACAACTCCAAAAAGGAGAGGTAATGGTCATATTTATCTTCTACGGTGAAAACAACCTTTTTAATTCATGTTTAGGGTGTTTAGAACATAAAAAACCAATTCAAATTGTTGTAATTGTTGCTATATGTTCATTTAACACTCTGTATTATTTATTTTTTAAACACTATTTCTTTCTTTTTTTGGTGGATTCCAAATATGAGGGATACTTAATCGGTCTTGGTGTGATGTTTGGTGGTCTTCCGTTTGTTCTATTAAGTATTGCAATGAGTTTTCATGAGAAAGTGTAATCCCCATCAATGTAATTTATCAGTGTTTCTATTGAATAAAATGACTTATTACACTCCACAATAATATTTTTTGGATGGAACCAATATTAAACAAAACAAAACAATAATAATACTCACAATATCTGTCATATTATTATTATTATTACAAATTTATTTATGTCTTGGGTATTACAACTCAAACATAGTTTGACACTTCATAAGGTATGATTAGGAAATACAAAAACACATAATGAACCAACATAATTGTTTTAAATAGATGATGATAGTGAATAACCTAGGAAAAATGTAATTATATGTAGTTTAAAAAGGAAGTTATATTATTTAAAAAATATTATAATTAATTTTATATGATTATATTGGTCTTCATTCTGATATGTGATTCTCACATTATAATTTATGGTAATATTCTATATCTTAAACCTAGAGGAAACATAAAAATAGAAAATGTAATGGAAAATGAAATGATGGTCCTCCAGATAAATAGGATGTAGTGGAAGACAGAATGAAAAACCACTTTATTAAAACCACAAAACCATATCGTGAAATAAATCTTGTTAATCATCAAAATGATCAATATAGGGGTCATTCTTTTAATGAATACCCTATATGGAAATAAATATATAAATTTAGCGGAATGACTGGTGCACGAGTTTTTGAGAAATGGATATGTACTACTAAAAAGTGATTTTCCCTTATCTTTTTTTAGAACATGAAAATGTTATTTTTTTCACTTACCACCTGGAAGGAGATTCTAATCAATTATGGGCCTGGATCAAGAATAACGAGAATCATTATAAAGATGACAACATTGATTGGGGAGATTTCAATGCTATATTTTGCATTGAGTTCATTCATACAATTCTTTTTATCAAATGGGATATCAAAGTTTCTCATTAGTTTCCTGGTTCTGAAAAGATAAGAAAGATATATTTCAATGGGATATCTTGGAACCCTGATGATAAAAAGATGGGATTTTTTATGCACAATTTGTTAGAATATACATAGAAGGAATTATCTTAAAAGTATTAATAATTTGGAATTTTTTGAAATGTAGTCCATCAAGAGGCTAAATATAGGTATGATGTAAAATAGATAGCTAATGATTAAAATAATTATATATCCCCCAACTAATGGACCTAGAACACTTTATTGTCTCAATTGCAATGAGTTTCCATAATATGGTAACATGTTCTCTAATACAATTACTAATGTGGATAATAAGACATAGAAACCACATATTGAAAATAAAACAGGTAAATCATATACTATCAGTACAGATAAAGTGGATAATGATGATTTTGACACACTTAACCTCCCTTCCTTAGTTAGGTAATTTCATGTTGGATTTTGTATTAATAATCCCCACAAAATCATAGTGTTCATCCTTTCGTGAAATGCCATGGGTTTATCCCCCTCTATATTGATTCTATAGTAATAAAATAACATTTTATACTTTATCAAAACAATTATGAACCTATGTATCCAATTAAATTTTTTGGGTATAAAAGTATATTTTATTTAATTAATCAAAGAAGAATTATATTTTTTGTTTGTTATAAGATTAACCATTTCTGAATGGTCTGACATGAATATTTTCGGAGGGTTTTGATATTATCTCATTTCCTAACCAAATGAAGATTTATAAATATTGGATATATTTTCCTTACCATTTTGGTTTGATGATACTTTAAGATAGATGAAATAAAATATCATTCCACCAATAAATCTTATGATTTTTTAGTGATTTAAGAATAAAAAAATTCACCTTTATTTTGTTGTAGGTCATGATTTATGAATTAGTCAAGTCACAACCAAATGGTGATATTTTTCATAAGATAAAGAATTAAATTATATATAAATATATACCTCATTGTGATAATTCTTCATCTTTTTGAAAATGATATTCAAATAAAATGTTCTCATGTTATCAACATTATTCCAGATTTTAATGACATTCATGAATAATTTAATTTTGGGTTGATTTTTTTCTAGTATGTATCAATTAAATAATTTATTTTATTTATTTTTAGATTTGATTAAAAAACTCATGCATTTATATTATTAAGTAATATTATTTTAAATGAATTTTTGGGAAGTAATATTCATGAGGGAGTTAATTAGGGAAATAAATTGAACTCATTGATCCATGAAAAATAATAATTAAATAATTATATAAATTATATTATATAATCAAGAAATAATGTTTATACAAATGTTAGTAAATATATGGATTATTCAGAAACACTACATTAGAAATAGAACCTATCGATCATGTACCATAAAAAATCAGAATGTCATCGATAGTGAAATAAAAATTTGTATAGAATTATACATTTTAGGAAACAAATATATTTTCTATCAACCCTACTTTTTTATCAACCTTACATTTTCAACCCTACAATTGTAGTTTTTTATATAAAGGAACCCATCATATGACTATTCAATGGTGGAGTTCTAAATCAATGATGTTATCCATAATTTATGAAATGGTCTTGAAAAATTTATAGATCATTTAAATTAAAGTTTATAACCAATTTAAATGATCATTGTCATTATTTTAAAGGATTATATCCATTAGAATAGATTTTTAATGTTTTTAAGGTTTGTTATGAATGTCCTTAATGGTATTAATTGAAATATTCATTATTTATTGAGCGGTATTTTTGGATGTTGGTCTACCCAAGTGCTATTATAACAGATATATAAATATTGATATTCTATTCATATGAATAGATAATCAGTTGAAATATACATAAAGGAATGATGTTCATGAGATACATCAAGTGTGTAATTTCCTTCAATGCTAAACTTTTACGACAATTTTGTTTGATATATCAGATCAAGTCCCATTAATTCCTATTACTTCTACATCACTTTATTATTATATATTTATTTAAAAAGAACGATGAATAATTCATTAGAGAAATACTTTTGATGCATTCAGTTTTATAAATCTATCTATACTTTTCTATGAAACTATTTAGAAAATCCTTTTTAAATGTTGAAGATGTATTTGATGTTTTGTGTTGTTGATGATCTAAATACATTTTTATATTTCTCATGAAACTATATGTTTAACTTGTACTATCAATAATATCAATATCTATTCATTTATTTCAGTTTCTATTGCTCATATTAATTCGTGGTGAAGTGTCACCATTCTACACTAAATAGAGGATTTATGGTTCCCTTTAAAAGAACTAGAAGCCCTTATAAAAGCATTGTATGATTTAAAAAGCCTGAAATCTATTATATTTATAAATTTATTATGAATATATGTCATTATAGTGAAAATCACCAATCTTGTGGAGTTGAGTGTTGTTGGATTGGACTAAGATATCCTAGTTCCCTTAACAATTATGCATCATTTTGTTCATTTCCAATATTTATTTTTGTAGCTAAAATATGTTTTAGATAGAAGAGAATGTTCATTTCAGAAAACAAGAATTGAGTTATACATATTTCAATGTTTTTGAAGAAAAAAATTCACCCCTCTTGTGTTGTTCTCCTCATAGTCATCCTCCTAAACTAAAAATGGTATCAAAGATAGTTCTCTACTTGTACATTTTCTGGAGAATTAATATTTGATACCAATATATGATATAATAGGTAGTGAAAACTTTCATAAAATGTTATCCTTGAAATATTATTTTATAAATTTCTAAAAAGTGATATCTAAGAAGTATTAACAAATTTTATTAAAGGTGGTACTCATATCTATAAATAAGGATATTTACAAGTTATAATAAATCATAGTTAACGATTCAAATGAATAATGCTTGAACTGACTAATTACATAAAATATATGTCGATGATACATGATACATAGTTTTATAATGGTAATAATGTATTTTGGAAAGATAATATGATTATTTATTTGAAAAATATTAGAATAAGGGTTTATTTGAAGGATGTTAAACAATATGATGTTTATTAAGATTGTCTTGAGGATTTGAATAATGGTCAAGGAATATAATTTGATCTCATTTTGAAATCTAGGAATGTTATTATAAGTGGTTTATAAACTGATTAATTCAATAGAGTATCTCAATGTCTTATAACATTAGAGAAGTGGAAAAATATTACTATTTCATATGAGGAAACATACAATAATTGTCAATAAAGTTAAAATACCGTAAAAGTAATGTAAAATTAATTCATATTGTATGACTAGGATAATCTCACTCAACTGAATAAAAAATTATACAATATTTCCCACAATGATTCTTTATTGTGAGATCCAATTTGATAATCAGGTCATGCATTGAATGTAGCCCGATTACTATCATATATGTGGAATATAGTTTCTAAAGTTATTCTTCAACATATAATAGTGATAATTGTTTCTATGAGGGAATTTATTGGGCCATTAATGATGTATATTGTAGTTCTGATGGATACCTAGTGTAATACATTTGGTTCACATGATTAATCATTTATTGATTATATTAATGATCCTAAAAGAAAAAAGGAACGTCTTAGAACACATATTGATAATTTGGAACAATCATCTAATTATTCACAATATAGTTTTGAAAATTTATATTATATTGCATTAATGAAACATTTATTTACACTACAATTCAAATATGAATACTTAAAAACCATAAAAATTTAAAAAATCATACTCTGTTGTAATATTTTCTAATGATAATATTTTAAAATGAAATAAATATTTAGTATCTAATGATTATAAAATGTAATTTGATTTTATTGAGAAAAATATTCAATAATTAGTGGTAGAAGTTGATAATTTAATGTAATCCTCATGTATGTGGAATAAAGATAAAAAACGATTAAATCAAATTCTTGTAAAAAATAAAATACAAAAAGATAAATAAGCAACATGATGCAATGGAAAAAAGGCCAAAATATATGAAAATTATTTTTTTCATGCCTTAAAAAGATAATACAAGTCTATTATATAATATTGTTATTATAGTATAAATTTTATTTATAGAAATTATTTCTTTTTTAAAAAACCAAAATTTATATGTGAAAAAATGAATATTTCTCAATATAATTCTATAATATAAATAATATAATTCCTTCTCAAAATTAACATGTTTGGATATATTAGAATATAATTTCTAAAACAATTGGTCCTTGAAGCATATGGGTTCCAAAAAGAATATGTAGATGATATTTTTTAGTATTACACCCCTAAGTTGAACTGTTAAATATAAAGTTATTGATTGACTGATATGTGAATGTATCTACCAATAGAGTGAACAACTCTCTTGTAGTTCGTCATCAAAAAATCATCAACACTGAAAATCAATGATCCAATAAGAATTTAATTTTTATATCCTTTTTGTGAATTTTCTTGTTTATATAAGGGTAGATCGATAACTCTAAAATTTTAATAATGTCTTTTCATATAATTAAATGAACTCATAATCTATTATAATTATGTAACTAACTAGTTAAAAATTTCAAATTTAGAAAAATTATTATTTTCAATATTTGGTCAGATACACTTTTTTGTAAATAATGAAAATTTTATTTTTTATATCATTAATACCATTTTGAATTATTTCTGATTTGGGTGCTTATAATTTCATTTGTTTACAAAACTATAATTTATTTCATATCTAACATGTCTTTTCAAAAAATAAAATTTGTAAAGTGTTTTTTTATTTTTGGATAGAAAATATGAAATTTGTTTTTTAATTTTTTTTAGAACCTAATGTATAATTATCTTATATAAAATCATATTATTAATCTATATTCTTTATTAGAATAAAATTGTCATATGTTTCTTCAAAAAAAGATATATAAATATGGAACAGAGATATTCTACATGTTTTGAAGAAAATCATTCTTATAATAAGAAAAAATAAAATATGTGTGATATACTAGGAGAATAGTCATTTTCATATTATAATGATTAATTTCAAATTTCTACTTAAATAAATGAGTTCGTTCATTAATAACTAGAAGTATATTTTTCTCAAATATCATATGAAAGACTTTGGTTCAAAGTTACCATTTTTAATGATGAAAAAATATAACAGAAAAGTTATTTGTATATGATTAGAGAGTCATATGAAAAAGTACAAGAAGGATATATATATATAAATTTTATTCATTAAGAAATGAATATAGTGATATAAAGGTTAGTTTTGTCTCAATAAAATAATTTGGAGCATTCAAGATAGAAATGTTATGTAAGATGTTGATTTTTAGAAGAGAATTTGGCTACCAAGCTTCATATTGATAAGATCAAACTGTTTCATCATGGACAATGTACATATTCATCATTTCAAAAATAGAAGATGTTTAATAAGGATTATAAGAACTATCAATAGCTTTATCTATATTTATCGAAAAGGTCTGATGTTTAATAGTTAAGACATACTTTCTACTTCTTATTAACAATTCATTATTTTTATCTCTTTATATAAAATAAATGTTATGTATTTCAATATTTTTTATTTTGTAGAAATTATTCTTTATGTTGTTTTTTAATTTCATTTTAATCATCTATTAGTTATATTACATAAGAATATACATCATACAAAATTATCTTTTTACTCTATGTAAAACAATTAATAAACTAAGGAAAATAAGTAAAGACTTATTATAATTACTTATGAAAAACATTTGTTTAAAATGTTTTAATTTGATGATTTTTTTATTATATGATTTCAGGGGAGTATTTAAAAACATATATAATTTTATTATACTCCTTGTTTATACGTTTGTAGATAATAATTTTTGGGGGAGATAATTTTACTTCATATATGATTTTGTTGTCCTAGAATGGGGGATAAGTTTATAGTTTAATTTTTTATTTTCTTATTATATTTTGGGATAAAAATACTTTTTGTAATTTTATCACTATATTATAGAAATTTATCATTAATATATATAAGATGGGGGTGAATTTTTATCGTTATAATAGAGGATAAGTCTTCAATAAAAAGTGTCAAAAAAGGGATAATGGGATTGAAATTTATTTCAAATTATTTTTTATTTTTTACATATTTTATCAATGGTGTAATGGGTTTGTCATAATTAAAAGGAGATTTTTCAACATGTGTTTATTTATTAAATTTGATAATTTTATTCTTATTTCTTTAATAAAAAACACCGATATTTTTCTTATGGGTGAATTTCATTAAAAAATAAATTTGGGAAATTAATATTCATTTTGATATTTATTATGGGAATATATTCATGTAATTTATTCATTATAAATATTTTATAATTACTATGGATGTGTTTTAGTATAATATGCTTACACTATTAATACCCTATATTAGTAAGAATGACAAATTGTTAAGCCATCGTATATTTAAAATTATACCAATAGATAATGTACCCTATACTGCTCAAAAAGTATGAATAATAATCCATACCTCGGTATGGAAACCTACATTTGAGTAAACCAACATATGTTACAGCAACCCCAATTTTTTTATTAACTATACAAAGTCAACATTAATATTGGAGATTTTTTCATCATATAAAGGAGCCATATTTTTAACTATTCGACAATAGAGATTTAATTATATGTGATTATATATGATTTATACATTGGTTTTGAGGGAGGTAAAAATATATTCCAATACAATTTATAATCAATTATGTGGAACGTTATGATTATTTTAATGGCTACTATCCAACAGGGAAAATCTTTCTCTATTCATATGAATAATTAGGACTCACTTGAAGGTTTCTGAATTAAAAAATCAGGATTTTTTTGATATTTCATGTATGTTAATTTGATGAGGAGTTGTTTGACCTAGTGTATTAATATCATGACATTATTCATCAGAATATACAAGAGGGGATATAAATGAAAAAATTCTAAGAATGTTATAAAATAACTACTTCATTTCCCTCAGAGCTGCACATTAGAGACATACAGGTTTTGATCAATTTTTTCAACTCACTGATGTTGATATTACTCTTATGGTATTTTCTTGTTACATAATCTTCAGTAATGAATGGTAAAACATTGGCAAGGAATACAAATTATATAAATTTATGTTTATAATTATTTCTATAGTTTTATATGTTTATATTTGAATAAATCTTGTAAAAATTTGAATAACTCTTTATTATTGTGCTTTTATAGTGATTTGAATACATTTCCTAGTTTCGGCTACAAGTGTAATGTTTAACCTATGGTCCCAATAGAAACTAACTATATTTATTTATTGAAGTTTATACTGCTCGCACTCAGTCATGTTGAAGTGTTATTTTCTTGTAAAAATTTATAGATATACAATTCCCTATAAAAGAACCACTATTCCCTATAAAATCATTCAACGATGTCAACCCACAACAATAAGATTTCTTTTTTTAGGTCTTGTGATAAAAGGAACTTCTATTGAAATTCACCAGGATTGTTGGGTTGATCCTGTGTGGAGTAGACTCTATGATATTTATGTCATGATACACTATACATTTATCTATTCATCTACATTAATTATTTAGAAATATAACTCCACTTTTAGAGAGATGGAATCATTTTTTTCAATAAATAGAGTGGAGTTACGAATCAGTCAATGTTCTTGAAGAACACAATTTACACCACTCTTGTGTATTTTTATTCGTCATCGTCATCCCATTCTATAAATGGTAACAAAACTTATCAGGATCACCCACATTCTTATGATCAGTGATCGTTATCACACAATATATTTATTTACTATTTTATTCAATGTCTGTGTATTCTAATCTCAATTATGTTCACTTATAAGGAATGTTACTTAATAGTTTCTTTGTTTAACAGTTATGTTCATAACATTACTTATTAAAGGATTTTTTAGAAATCTTTTTTTGGATATGGGTTTCTCTGAAAGTAAATTCTATGTATTAAACCAATACATACAGTGAAATGTTTTATGGAGAAATCAATTGCGGGGAGATGGTGACAGTTATATTTTTTATGAATTAATTTTATCTGAATAAAATAAATTTATTTAATGGATTGCATTATGATCTTCATATAGTTATCCATTAATTACACACAACATCAAGAAAAAAATTGCACAACATGATACACTTGTATTATAATTTGGTACACACAAATATATGGTTGGTCTTGTTTCAAACAATGTTATGTTTCTTCAATAGCTTTCCCTATATGCTAGAGTGAGTTTTACGAAACAATAATAAACAAAAAATATTATTATTATTAAAATATTAGTTCAGATAATAAATAATGGTTTGAATATAGGTATAAAAATGATAAATAAATTATAAAAATATTTTTCTTCATTTTATAAAATTATTTCCTTGCAATCCAATTAATTATAAATTAATGTAATAACAATGTAAAAATAAATAAATTCTTTTTATAAAAAATAATATTTTGTGCTCAAACATGTTTTTTATAAATAATCATACCAATTCTAATGATATATATATATATATAATATCATATATACTATTTAACATTAATATTATGTATTTTCTGGACAATTGATGAAATGTAATCTATTTTTAGGCATAAAAAACTACATTATTAAAAATTGTTGTTTTAAAAAATTTTATGAGAGAACCTATTTTACTACTAATTTTTTTAAAATTTCATATATTTTATTATTCAAAAAATTCACTATTAATGGTTAATGTAAAAATTATCTTTTGGTACTTTTTTTGTAATTTTTTTGGATGTTTTATTTTTTAAGAATAGTGAAAAATACCTAACATTAATTGAAAAATGAATTTCTTTATAAGTTATTTAAATAGATATATTATATAATTTTTTTAAAGTGAATTTAGATCAATTATAAATTTATTAATCAATCTCAGGTCATTTGAATCAATTTATCATTTAAATTTGGTATAAAAACAATGTAAACTAGTAACATTTCCACATTAAAAATATGTTGGTTTGTCTAGTATATGGGATTGTTCTTATATTAGTTTTTTCCACTTTTGTGATAGGAAATACATAAAATGGGCTCCATATTTTGAATAATAATAATTAATAATGATTAATAACATCGAACTATTTTTTTCCAAAAATATATGTGAAATAGTAAAAATAAATTATTGTGATTAAGATAGAAACTTGCTTTCCAAGGGACAAAACATTAACATATAGGGTTAATTGAAAAAAACACATGTTCAAACCCCATTTCATGATGATATGTTAACATATCCCCTATGTTTTGTAAAATTACCTAAATTTGGATGCAGTTGATGAAATATAGACCTCTCAATAGGTTTTATCATTATGTGTTTAAAAGAATGCAACTCCTCCTTCAATATAATATGGCTCTCAAAACCCCTCAATTTATTAGACATCTTATAACATTTGGATTTTACAACCTCTTCTTATAGAAACTCTTAAAATACCTTATAAAAACTAATAATCCCCAATTGGTGCATATATATTACCAAGGGAGCCTTTTGGTGAAAACAGAGAAGAATTACCAGAAGAAGTAGTTACATTTATCAATGAGAACTTTTGTTTTATTTATTTATCTACCCAAAAAATTCATCTACTTCCTTGATATTAAAATAAAAATATTATTTTAAAAATACTAATATGTTTTCATCTTATTTTTATGACCTACACTCACACATGGTTCCATCAAATGGAAAACTGAATCATCATTCGTGTGCCCGGAAGATCATCTCCTCCTGAAAAAATGTACTTCTTTCATCCATTATAATGAATAAAGGTTGTGAATATTGACGAAAAAACTAAATTTATAGGATATAAATGATATTTATGACTTATATATGAATCTTTATTTACTATATAACACATACCATTTTTATTTTCTTTTCGATGGAAAACAAAAATATCATTTATTGACATTAGACAACCACCCCCTCAAAGTGACATGCTTTAGTCACACATTAAATAATATTTATAAAGGATGAGTTTAATAAAACATTTCATTTCTATGAAATAATAATTACCTGAAAATTATATCATTTATATATATATATTTACTTTCATTCTTTTAATATCACTAGAAAATGGAAACAACGTTCATGCAGATGTACGTCCGACCATCTACATGAATGGTGTATCATAGTTTCTATTCCAATATTATTTATATTACAATAAATAAATATAAATATACTAAATATATATTATATTTATATGATTGTTAAAAAAATTTAGATAATAAAATGATGTCCCAATAAAAAGTTCCAAAAATTACAAGGCAAAACAAATATGAAAAACAAAGTCAATATTACCTAAAATATTTCCTTAATATATAATTTTTAATAAATAGTTAATATAAAGTGATAATAAAATATTATATTTCATGATATATAACAATATGGGTTTTTTTATTTATAAGAATTTTTTTATTATACATGAGTTTTAATCATTCTTGAATAATGTCACTACTTACGGTTAGTGATTTATCAACTTAATTTTATTTATGTGGGATATATGTTATTTTCACCACATATTCATAATATATTGTGTATGTGATTCAATATGAAATTTTATATCTTGAATTTCATTTATTTAATGATATTAATATTTTCAATTTTTTATCTTTTCATGGATCTCACAATAACAAATTTTCACATGTAGTTAAAAGATTTCTTGTCTCATAATTATTTCAGCAAGACATATGTTTTAATCACAAACCATTTATTTTAAAAAGTAAAAATATAGACCATTAATGATTTAAATTATATTTAACATTAAATTTATAGATTTTTAAATATCCATTTTATGATCCCAATTTCATTGGAATATGGTTTAAAAGTTACCAAATTGGTATGATGATTTTGTTTCTATTTTCCTTCTTTAAGACACATGTTATTACATGTACCATTATTCTTTTCCGAGGTGTATGTTCATAACTTGGATTCTTATATAATAAATATATTTTTATCATGATATTTTATATTTTATGTAATGATATTCTTTCATATGTATTTTGATTCAAAATTTTCAATGTATTAAGAGTTTAAAACAATAATCTCATTTTTTATCGATATTGATTCTGTATATGCTAAAATTTATGAAATATTATGACCCTGTAATCAATAATTCTAATAAATTTTATGATCATCTATTTATTCATGTAATCTTCTTTTAATGTTACTATTTTTTAAATATTTACCATTTAAGATATTTAATAATTTTTTTATGAAAATCATATATTATTACTTACTTAGGTATGAAATCTTTGTTCATTTACAAAAATATTTTCTATAAATATTTTATTGAAACCATATTTTTGTCAAATTTTAAAATAAAATTATTTTTAAAAAATATTTATATTTTTAGAATTAATTTAAAATATTTTTCATATGTTTTTAATGGCGTGTTTCAATTAAAATGATTTGTAAAATGATTCATGTTTTAAAAATTTATTTTTAATGTAATGTTATTTTAATTTATAAATGTTCCATGTGACCTTCCAAATTCATTATCCATCTATGACATTATCCTTTCATATAGTTTATGCTTTACTAGGTATATGACCCCAGGTCATACATCTTATTCCTTTTTTGAATGGTTTATGTTAATAGTGACAAGTTTTTTATGAATTTTATTTCTCTTCCACATATTATAATCGGATGAAACCC
This sequence comes from Viscum album, assembly GCA_963277665.1. NCBI lineage: Eukaryota > Viridiplantae > Streptophyta > Magnoliopsida > Santalales > Viscaceae > Viscum > Viscum album. Next base: position 44,669,840 of record OY728143.1, on the reverse strand, counting down.
CCAAATTTTTATGTGTAAATTTATGGTGAAATTTAAATTATACGAATTTCATTTCATGGGGTTTGATATTATTATTTTCAATTATCTTGTAAAACCAATATGTTTTTTTATGGGTTGAGTGAGACCTATTTCTCTCGAATATTCCTTGGGTAAAGATATATATATATATCACGTGACAATAATGTGAAAAATGTTGACGAGATTGACAAAAAAATTGCTAATTTTTTCATACTTATAAATAATTGGATAGGGGTTTATTCGGATCCACAAAAGGAAACAAGTTTTCCCTGATCCACTATGAGAAATAGGTGTGTCGTGATTCGTTTTGGTGATGATCATAGTATTTTAACATGACTAATGAAATGATTTTCTTTTTTAATAATGCCCCCACACATAAATGGATTGGGATTATATTTCATGATTGATATATAATTATTTGTCACCCTAATGATTCATTTATTATAAATATCCTATAATTATTTCAAGACTCTAAACTATTATAATTGATATATCAGGTTTGATATTTTAATGTTGTGATAATGTTATCATATTCTAATAGTCATGGTTATTCTTATATATATCACTTTTTTACCATTTTGGATAACATGACCTCACCTTTTCTAATGTTTCCTTTCCCCATGATATATATAATGGATTTAGGTAGGAATAATAAAGGGGGAAGATATTTATGGGAGATATTTGAAGATCATTAATTGAATTAGAAGAATGTTTTTCTAGTTTCTATAAACACTAAACTAAAATGGTTCTCATGAATATAACTTTGTGATGTTATGAATATTAATAAAATATTATGAAATGTATTCATAATGTCAGAAGGGTTATCTATAATTAGTATAAATAAAAATGGTTAGTAAACCTTTTTGATCAAGAAATAAAAACATTAGTACTATTACTTATGATTTTTCTAAGGATATATATAGGGATATATCTAAGGATAAGAGTAAGGATGATTCAATATTGAGGAAAATATCTTTGAATTTTGATAAATGTTAGATTGGGTGGTTTCAATGAAATACATCCGATTTTGGATATTACATATTGATTTGGGTCACAAAAATATGTTCATAGGGGTGGAAACCATGCAAACACCATATTTAACTAGACTCAATCATAAACTAGTGCATCAAAATGGGCCTTAAATCACACCATGTTTGACACTCATAGTGGATAAGTATTAGAAATTAAATAAATCACTATGAACCATCATGACATAAATAAATTGATAATGACTATGAATAACCTACCAAGAGTCTAAATTGGTCTTGATTAAAAGTTAGGTGATATGATTTAGATATAATATGAGTTATTTTTCCTAATTATGTGGTTTTACCAAATAATAATTGTTACTGACACTATTATTTCTTGTTTTATTCAATTCATGGAACCTAGAGAAACCCTATTCTGGAGGAATACAATGAAAAATTAAATGATGTTCACCCAGACTAATTGAATGTTATGGAAAATGCATTGGAACCCCTCATTATTATGAAAAAAACCTTCTCAGTCCATTAATCATGTTGTTATAAAAAATGATTAAAGATGATACAATGTTTTTGTGAACCCTTCATAAAGAAAAAATACAACTTATTTTATTGATAAAACCAATCCACTAGTTGTTAATCAATGTACATGTACTAATGAAAACATATTTTCTATTCTATATTTTTCAGAAAACATAATAATTATTTTGGTCACTTATTATTTGGATGTTGAAGTGAATCAATAGTGAACCATTATCGTGAATACGTGGAAAAGTTATAAAGTTGACCTGATTGATTTGGATGAGCCTTGTAACTTATTGTTTCTATAATTACTATCCATAAAGTCATTGTAATAAATAGATATGGTATTTTCTCATTAGTATCATCGATTTTCTATGAAATGGTAGATAATATTAAAAGGAAAATATGCGAACCCTATGACGAGGGAGAAAATCATACCATTAAGCTTAATGTGTGGGATGAAACATAGAGGGAAAGTATTATGGGGACTAATAAATTTTTTATGTTTTTAAGGGAATTTCACCAAGTGGATAAATTATATTGTGATGAAAATTGGATAACAATGAATGTAAATAATGAGAAATACCCAAATAATGAAACTGAAACAATTTATTGTCTCAATTAAATTGTTTAAGAATTATGATTACAAGTTCCCCAAATGGAGGTTTGATGTGGATGATAAGACACAAAACCCATAAAAGGAAAATGAAGAAAGGAAAAAGTTATAGAATCATAATGGATGATGTAAATCTTGATGATTAAGTAACTTTTATTCTTCCATCAATTATTGGTGAATTTGATTTTTGATTCTATATGAATAAGTCCTCTGAAAATATTATTGGTTATCTTTTAGTGAAATTTCATTTGAATAACTCAATTTACACGAATTGTGTAAAAATGAAATCTCATTTGACATTCTATCAGTACTAGGATGAACCCAATTTTGCAATGAAAATGTATTTGGTGTAATATTAGATCTTATTTAAGGAATTAATGGTGAATTATATTTTTGAAGGGTTATAAGATTAATGATTAATTTAATGTTTTTAGATGGAAATTGGATGCAGTTTGGGAGATTAACACATTAATTAACCTGTTGAAAGTTTTTTTATATTATTTAACCAATAAAAACCATTTGGTTTTGATGACACGTGAAGAAATATGGAATTCCTTAACATTCAATATATAGATCATATAACCTATTAGTGATTTTGGAATAATAAATACACCTTCATTTTTGGTTAAATTAACGATATTGAAATTGGTAAAGGAGAAACCAAATGGAGATATTGCATATATAAAATTTATTGAAATCCAGTATGTATATCTACCTATGAAAATTGATCAATTTTAGGAAAATTATTTAGAAATAAAATTTTGTCATATTATCATAAATTTTGGTGTTATAAATGACGTCTTCACACATAATTGAGTTATAATTTAATGGTTACTAAGAATCACTAGATCACCCAATTTCCTATGATCAAGGATCATTACCACTCTATATAGTTACCAACTCTATTATTACATGTCCCTGTATTCACTTTCGACTAAGCTTTTCTTATGGTGAATCCTAATTATTTGTAACTTTTGGTAACAGTAATGTTCCAAATATTATATTTCAAAAAAAAATTAGAGTAGAGTTTTAATGTTTGATTATATGAATGAAACTTCCCATTTTTAATCCATTAACGACCTAGAGGAATTTTAAGGGTGAAATTCATTTTTATGGGGTAGAATCTAACACCATGAGTTTCTGTGAATAAAATTTACTTGAGTAAATTAATTTTCATGGATGTATTGCATATAATTTTACACATAGTTATTCTTTTAGTATACGGAAAACCATGTAACAAAAATTCTATACACAATACAAATATTAGCTTGATGTACACATAACACAATGTTTGGAATGAGTTACAGATAATTCTTGGTTTATTCAATAACTTGTTCTATACATAGGATCATGTTTTACTAAATTACAATTTAATATTAATAATATTATTAAAATATTATTTTAGATATAACCTAGTCATTGATGTGGATGGTATGAAAATGATTAACTAAATTATAATAATTTGGTTTCTGAATTTAAATAAAGTTAATTACATGTTATCTAATTAAATAAAAATGAATGTAATAACTATTTGGAAATAAAGAAATTACTTTTCTACAAATCTATTTTTCTATGAAATTTTTTTATCAATGTAAATTAATAAAACCAAATTTGATGAAATATATATATATTATATATTAAATAATGTACTTAAAGTTAATGTTATGTGTTTTCTAGACAATATATTAGTATTAATATAATTTTAGGCATAAAAGGATATAATTTTTCAATAGGTTTATTTTACTACATTTTAATAGAGAAAATATTTTAAAACTAACCTTTGAGATTTTAAAATTTTTTATTTGAAAATTTAATCATCATATATGAAAGAGTAATTTCAAAATTGTGTTCATGTGATGTTTTTCAATTTTTCTGAGAAGTTTTATTTTTTGATGAACGATGTAAAATACTGAACATTAATTAAAAACTAACATTTCTTATGATTAATTTATATAGTTAATTTATATATATATTTAGTTATAAATTAAATTATTAAAACATATTCATGTATAATAAAAATTAGGTCATTTGAATCATTTTAACGTTGAAATTGGTTATAAATATTTCAATATTTTGAACATTATCACTTTCAAAACATATTGTTTTATCTAATCTTTGGGAATATTTGTAAATTAAATTTCCCCAATTTTAGGATTAAACGTTCAAAAAAAGGATTCAATATTTTTAAAATTAGTAATTATTTATTTCTAATATTTTCAACTAAATTTATTAAAAAAATTATAGTTAAAAAAATTAAAATAAATTATTGTTAATTAAACAAAAATAATTTACTAAGGGACAAAACATTAACAAAAGGGGACAAATAACCTAGAAACATGTAAAAATAAATTTTAAGGACATATTTAAAGCTTATATATTTATTTATTTGTAATTTACCTTTATTTTTGGGACATGATGTAAGGGTTATCTCTCAATATTGTTTACCTTCATTTATTCATAGGAACGACACTCCTCCTATATAAAAGGGAACTCAAACCCCTCCCCTCTTGACACCTCTCAATAATTTTGGATAATTAATTAAATTCCCCTTTAAACTCCCATATTAACTAGTCTCAAAAAGTAATCCTCAAGTTTCTAATAATGCAAACCAAGTAAGCCCATTGGTGAATCCCAATAGAAGTACCCAAAAAAGAGGTGATAATCATCAATGAGAAATTTTTCTTTATTTCATTCCCCATCAATTAAAATATTATTATTTAAAACATTTAAAATAACATATGTGTGGTAAATATACAGAAATTTGGTTTAGTTAAGAGTGAAACCCACACTAACACACACTTATATAAAATTGGAAATAGAGTCATCCTTAATGTGTACAATAGACTACCACCTAATGATCCGATTTCTTTTTGTTCCATAAACTTCAATCACAGTAAGTAATTATGATAGAAATACAATATTTATATGATATATATGATATATATGATTTAATTATACTATTTTATTTCTTATCTTTCTCAAAATATCATTATTTACATTTTTTGGGAATAATACAACAATGTATGTGGATGTGGGGACCACTGCCTCCGAATAGTGATATGATTCATTCTCACATTACATGGAATTTATTATGGATTTGTTTTTATAATAACATGTTATATATATATGATAAAATATTTCTACTTGAAATAAAATAAATAAATATATTTATTTATAACAAATATTTATATGATATTTATATCATTATTTACATTATTTAGAGAACTAAATCATGATCAAATAGAAATTACCAAAAATAATTAGTCAAAACAAATTCGAATAAAAAAGTGGATATTACCTAAAATGTGACAGTAACATCAAATTTCTAATAATTGTGTAATATGATGTCATAAATATTATATATGGTAATATATATAATAATATGGTTCTGTGGTAGATTTTTAATAAACATATATTTATTATATAGTTTTTTTAACATTGAGGAAGTAATTAAAGACTTAAGGTAATTTATTTCCCATCTCACATTTATTTCTGGGAAATAAAGGCTTCATTAACTATTTATTATTATTAGGTGGTTTATAAAAATCCCTATGACATGTAATTTCCTGAATTTATATTATATAATGATATTAATATTTCAAATTGATATTATTGTTTCACATATATCAATATTAAAATGTTACTCAAATAGTAAGGTTATTTAAAGTCTCACTATTATTTCATTGAGACTAATGACTTATTCACCACTCTTTTCTTTTTTGTTTTTTATATACCTACCACGAATTATTTTTATTATTATTAACTATATATTTATTAATATTTAAATATATTTTTTATGACCTCTCTGTCATGGGGTATATAATTTAATAGTTTCCAAATCGGTAAGGTAATTTTTTTTCAATTTACCATATTTGAGACATATGTTCTGTCACGAACCATGGTTATTTTAATTAGTGTATATAATTCCATTTAAAATGTTTTATCATTAACATTATTAATTTAATTATAATTTCCGTTTCATGTAATTTTTTTCTTTTATGGGAATATCGATTCAAATTTACAAAGGTGATGATTGTTTATTTCTATGATCTCTTTGTTTATCAATATTTTTTATGATTATGCATACATTTATGATATATTATTACCATTATATAAATAATTATCATGAAATTTATGATCCTCAATTTATTCATGATAAATTAATTTAATGTTAAAAATTGTACAATTTGTTGTACAAAATATTGTTAATATTGTTTTTAAGAAAAGTATAATTTTCCCTCACTCTAGTCGGAGATTTTTTTTACTCGAATTTTTTCTCTCTAAAAATTTCTTATTTATTTCAATTTTAATATCATTGAAAAAAAATGATTTGAAAAATTGTTTAAAATGTGTTTTAAATGATATTTGAAACACTCCATTATAATTTTTTCATACTAGTTTTCAAGGGAAATGATTTTGAAAATAATTCATGTTATAAAAATAGAATTTTAATGAAATGTTATTTTCCTGAATAAATTTTCCATATGATATTTGAAAATCATTATCCATATTATATTTTATCCTTTTGTATATGTTTTTCTATATAGGGGATATATTTCATGGTCACCTTATTATTTTTTCATTGAATGGATTATGTTTATAAGGACATGTTGTTTATAAAATTTGTTTCATTTATATGGGTGATATATTTAATAAACCAACTTATTTTCATGGTTAATGTTATTATGAAATTTTTATGATACCCTTTTCCTTTCATGGACTATTATATTTTGATTTTTATGTTCATTTTTTGCACAATTTTATGATCTCATTATATGATTGGTGGGACCTATATGTTCCTCCAATACATTGCAAAATTATTTATATCACATGAGATAACATTGGTGAATAAGTCTAGAGGATTGATCCATAATGGGAAACATTGTTTATTGGTCCATAATGGGATATGGGTTAAAAGTGATCCACAATGGGAAAAAATGCATCCTAACTGATGAGTTTTATATTTTTTTGGATAAAAAAGAAAGAACAACGGTCCTAATAGCCAGAGAAATAAATACCTCATTATCCAACCCTGTAAATTAGTGTTTCCAATTCTACTATGTATATGGTCTTAGTAGTTAACCATTACAAAAGAAATGGTGTTAAATATTTGTGATGGTTCCACACTTATATGACATTAGCATATGGTTCATGGTTGATTTATTATGATTTATCACCCTTATGATTTATGTCTTTCTAACAAGCAATATTCATTCCATGAATCGTAATTAAGATATTTTAAATTTAGGTTATGATCTTATAATGATATTATCATTTTCATATACCCTTATGATCATGGTTATTATTAAATATCCCCTTAATTACCCTTACTGAGAATCTTATCTCACCCTTTCTCATCATTCATTTCCCCATATCATTATAAATGGTTTTATGTATTATTAGTAAAAGAGAAACATCATTATGGGAGAGGTTGAAGGTCATTAAAAAAATTAAAACAATATGATCTGAGTTTTTGAAGACAATAAACTTACATTTGTCTCTGGAATGCTATTTTTTAATATCCTTAATATTTCTATAATATGATGTAATTTATAGGAATGTTATGCCCGGGTTGCATTAGTTATTCTCTCTAGGATCATGTTGTTTTATTTCGTTAGGAATCATGAATTGTGGACAACCTATATGTATTCCATGATTCATGTTTATATTCATTAAAATAAAGGGTTTGTTTGTCATATGTTATGTTCATGTTCTCATACCCTTATATTCATTCTGTGATTACATATCCCTCGTCCATACCCTTATTGAGCATCTGATCCCACTATTTCCTAGGATTCATTTCCCTAGGTTATGAAGAATGGTTTTCTGTATGGTATGTCTATAAATATGGGAGGATATTTGTGGGAAACATTGATTATTTTTTCCCCGATTAGAAGATTATGTTTAATGTTTCCAATGCCAATAAATTATTACGTTCTTAAGTTGTGTGTTTGTGAATTGTAGTGAATATTCATCCATTATAATTTAACATTAATTAATTTTATGTGTGGGATTCTACTTTCATTTTTCTCAGATAACATGATTAACCACATTTCCATAAAATAGTTATTTTATTTTCCAATCATTATTTTATAGTAGTACACATTATGTTTTTTGGGATATATTTATTTTCTAAATTCATTTTTAAAATTAATATATATATTTTTTTTGTTATGTGATTAATGTGTTTTATATTAAACTATGTTCCCAAATTTGAATCACATATATATTCTGAAGAAACATTTCATTCACACAATTCTTGGTCCATAAAAAAAAGAAATATCAAAGATAAGAAATTGACCCCTGTAAATGATTCCTCTTCCAGACATAATAATTCATTGTGTACTTATTTTATTCAATTGGATGCATCAAAAAAATTAAATTTTATCCAAGATAATTATTTTTGTTGGAATATGGATGGATAAATTCATCATGTAGGTAAAACTGTATAAATAATTTTCTCTATGTCATAGATAATTAAATGTTTTTCATCCAGCATTTAGCCATAGAAACAGATGGAAAACCAATTATTATAAATATCTCTATACAAATATCACAATAAAATCCAATTCATGTATACATTATTTGATATAAAATTATCGACATCAGTTAAATCAATTTTTGAACACTGATGTAATAGTCTTATTTTCTAATGATTTTATTTTTGTATCCATTATATTGACCTATTTTAATTTATTTAATTGATAAAAATTAGGGTTTTATTTCCTCTGCATAATTCACTAATATATGACTATTGTGGTTATATATAGGACTTCAGGTAACCCTCCCCATATACAATAATAGTCTAACAAGTAGAGTTGGTGTATTGTGGTACAATTGGGAGAAAGTGAAATCTATTTCTCTATGAAACATGTTTTAAAAAAATACAACATAATCCAACTAGAAAAATAAATTAAAATAGAAATAATGAGATTATCCATCACTATGTAATGATAGCATCAGGGTCATGGAAAATTTCTGTCTTACGTGTCATGGAAACTCTCATACAAGTGGTAAATGGTTATGGAAAATAAAAAAATACAAAAAACTACTTGGAAAAATTTGATCATTGAGTTATAGATTAGTCCTATGCTCCGATATTCTTATCCTAAGATAGAAATCAAGAATCCAAAATAGGGGTCCTTCATTTGACTATTCCTACATCCCTGAAATCATACCAGGATTCGAATGGTGACCTAACTCATTCATGAGTACCACTAATTTGGAAACCCCAATAGTGTCTAATGAAAATTTATTCTATAAACACAAAAAATTTATTTTCTTTCATGTATATGAATTTCAATTAGTATGGTCAGTGGAGTTTTTTTGAGCTCAGAATACATGTAGGATACCCGACCGACCATACATGTGTTTGTAGAAGCTGGATGTATCAGATCATGAGACATTTAAATTGTTCCAGGAACCATTGGTTGGTATCCATATAATCAATATAAACTTGAAATTTTGTTATATTTGTTTCCTAAATTAATTTACTTTCTTTTATAGTTCGCATTACAAGCAACATGGAGTTTAAACAAACATCCATATACTATAAAAATTTTATTATTTAATGTAAAAGTTATGAAATAGTCGTTTTATTGGACGATTTGAATAACAATAACTAAATCATGATAAAATATATGGTAAAAATTTATATAATTCATACCCTGGTATGAAATTTATTATAAATTTAAATAAAAATCATTTGAAATAAAAAGAAATATTTTTATGAAATTGTATTTTTGTACGCGTAATGTATTTTCTCTTAATAAATTAAATTGCTCACTTTTGTTTAATGACATTAATGAAATGTATCTATTTATACTAAAACTAGTTTTTAAAAATTAATTCACTATTTTTCTATGAATGGGATAACTATAATCTATTGATTTTTCATTAAAAAAATTCATAGAAAGTAGGTTTCATCGAATTTTGAAATATTAAATTAAATTTTATTTATAAAACTAATATTTAATTAATTTAATAAAAACGATTATATATTTAATATTAATATTTTTGAATTTGATAAATATTTCTCTTTTCTTTTTAGTCAATAAAAATAATAACAAATGTAAAATTTTTCACCACGGTAAAGGGTTAATCAATGTAAACATGGTGAAAAATAAGTGATAAAGCCATAATTTTTCATTGTAATTCATATCATGTGAATGTAATTTGATCCTTATTATATTATAATAGAACATGAGTTGTTTAATAGACACTATTCCATGAAAATTATTATATGTTATAAAAATCAAATAATGGTACAAAATGTCACTCTCTGGGTTTTGACTGACTGGAAATTAAATTTTTATTTTCCAAACACATTTAAGGAAAAAAGTGAGAAACCATGGGGTCAACCTAAAAAAGGGATTACAGAATCATTAAAGTACAATTCAAGACTACCGGAGTTAATCTCCCTAAATAATTTCCAGGATATATTGTTCACCTAAGTGTTGGGTTTCTCCATAATAAGATCTTCGACCCGAAAAGTCAGTTTTCCCTAGATTGAATATACTCCTCAAGGTTGATCTTCCAATTATTGAAACCCAAACTAATATTAGGTCATTCTTGTCAATCCAAGTGTATTTATCCTCATTTAGAGTCACCCTTAAGGTTCTCCCGATCATTTTAGTAGCTTCTTCTTTAGTGGCATGGAGATATAAAATATGTTCAATCACTTCTTCAACCGAGCTCATGAGTAACTCCAAGGATTGCTCAATCGCATCATCTTATATACACTGATTGTCCTTCTACTGGCCTTTCGATTTATTTTCTGACCTTGTCTCCATCGGAGGAGGCAAATGGTAATAATCTTTCCTCTATTTGCAGATTCCCTTCCCCCCATCTATTTCTGACTCTTGAATCGGATCATCTATAACTATAGCAAGTTGTACATCTATGTTGAAGCCAGTATCATTTAGCTCAGGTTCACAATCAATATATTCAGTATGAATATCATTCATCACAACAGTAGTTTCCTCAGACCTTTCCCCCTCCTGTCTCGGGTCATCAACTTCAAGGCACTCAAAACGATTGCAGACTGTTACCTTTGAACAGATTTTTTCCGACCTCATCCCACTTGTTGTATTAACCCATCTAGTACTATCAGTATTGTGTGGAAGTGACACTACAACTACATCCTTCCTCTAAGTACCACCCTCTACAACCACCACATTCTAATCCATATTGTTTTTAGATTGAACTACGGCTTTAGAAAATTCTTGGACTGTCTTCAGAGAGACTACCCAAGATCACAGAGCTATCATTAGGTACCATCACCGCCTTAGGAGTGGCTCCACTCAAATCAAATTTCAATTTGCTAAAAATATCTTTTTCTTTCGAATCAGGAGTCATAGACGAAGGTTGCTTTGGCCTCACTAGATTAGTTCCAGAATCCTAGACCAACAGTTTAGCTTTCGGTAATATAGTATCTAAAGAGGAGCAAGCTGCCCTCAAAGAAGAGCTACCCTGCTTCCAAGCGGAGGCCTGTTAAAATAAAATATGATTAAAATGAGCCTTCATATCTGGAATACCGCGTCTGAAAAGTGCTTTAATATTCCCCAACTGATTGCACTTGGAGAAAAAATCAGACCAAGACTCAAAAACAACTTTTTGTTTGTATCTAAACTCTTCGTCTACAGCGACACAGAATGACTTGACCAACGGCTTCGAAACATCAACCTCAACACAGAGTCCAGATGAAATGGGATGGATTACAGATTTTGTTCTTCTATCCGAATAAATATATCTACCTACTAGGTTCCCTAGCATGCGTAAGACAGATGGGTTTTGAAAAGGAAGTTGATGACTAGAAAGCCTTACACAGATCGCAATAGAGGGAGAGTCGCACCACATATGAAAGTTGTAGAACCACATGAAGAGAAGAAAACGAAATCCACCACAAACGCATGGAGAACTCGACCAAGCCAAGATTATATCATCCTCTGATGCGAATATGATCATTATATGCTTCGAATCAAGATGACCGTCATTCACCGACTCATGAAAACCCCATGCGCAAAAGATGAATTGGTTGAAGGAGTCCGCCGAATGCCTAAATATATTGAATCATGAAATCAATGTCATGAACAAGAGGGCAGAGGCTTCAGTGAATTCCAATGTCGAAATCGGAAGCTGCGGGAGTCCATCGAACAAGTCTGGCACCTTCGGACTGAGAGTAATCGGAGGAAAGGGAGGAATGAAATCTGTGTTTGATAATGGGGATAAATTTGATGTTAAACAACCAAGAATAGGTGATGAAGGTCCCTCCCCCACCGAGGGGGTGGGACCGGCACGGATTCCATCGGTGCTAGTTCATCGTTTCGACCATGTGGGATCTCCCCCTTCAATAATCATAATGTCACTCTATTGGTTTTGAAAACCTCTTATGAGTCCATATAAGGAAAAAATATAGTTGGGAGTGACTCTATGTGTATATTTTGAGACAAATGAAATTGTTTTCATAATATATATTTGATAATAAATTTTTACAAATTACATTTTTACTTGAAATACATATACAAAATTAATGTAGTATTTCTCCAATTAATAAAAAATAAATACATATGGATTTCAAATGTATTAAAAATTAACATTTTGAGTGATATAGTATATTATCATAATTTTTTAGATCATTAAAGAATATTAATAATTTTTAAAAAGTATATTCGAAATCATTTTTTTCATAAATCATTTAAGTTTAAATTAAAAGAATATAGATAAAAATGACGTTAATGATATTTTATAAAAATTAATTTTTAATAAAATGATATGAAATGAAATGAAATATTATATTAGTAAAAAACAACATTATATGGTATTATAAGTCAACCATGGTCCATTTATTGGAAGTTATTCACTTATATTAACATTATTAACCGATAATGAATAGAATAGTTTAATATTACCATAATTGTCGAATGGGTTAACAAAATTTTAATACACAAATATAGAGGTAAAAATGAAATATAAACATTTCAAAATACTATTTTACGAAATGGTTCAGACTTATACCCATATTATCTTAATATATTATCAATATAGTGGAATTTGGGGATCAAATTTAATTTATATTAATTTTATATTTTATAAAATTCAAAGAGTGCCCCTTCCCTTAATTATAATAGGCTATACATCATTTGTTTTATTCACACCACATTTAACCATCCAGATAGACCAAAATCTACCAATTTCCCTCCAAAATATACCTATACACATTCTATAGAAGTTAGTATTCCCAAATAAAAATCTATTAAGGCCTTCATTAGTGATCTAAATGAGTCATTTGAAAGAAATGTTATTCTCCTTAAACGATCAATTTCATTTTTTAATTATAATTTTCCCTACACTAAATCATTTATATTATTATTAAAAATATAAATTTAGTAATAATAATATTTTAAAATATTATTATGATTATGTTCCCACATTTATTGACCATATTTTCATCAAATGGGATGTGAATGTATTGCTTTTGTGTATGTACCTCCAATAATCCCCACATAGTGATGCAATTTTTATTCCATATCAATTTTCAAAGATGTTTATTATGATGTTTATAATGTTTATATTTGATATTTATGAAATAGTTATAATTATAGAATGATAATATAATATATACCTTCTTACTATCCATATCCTTTGAAAAATATAACATTGTTCGTGCATACATGTTGACTACCACCTCTATAAAGTGATGAGATATGTTTCATAATTTCCATTATACATGAATGTTAATAATGAAAGAATTTAATGAAAATATATGATATATATGATATATATGATATAATAATATATATTTAAATGTGATAGTTTATTTACCATTCATTTATATCATCAGTCAATTAATAAAATCAATATTCAAGTGTATATGCTTCCTAACGTTTTCTATAGTGGTGTAGTTAATTTTTAAATATCAACCAAAAATGAATATTTTTAAATAAGTATAATATGGATATAAATTATGTTTTATATATTAAAATAATTCTCATATAGAATAATAATATATTTAAATTGATTTTATAGTAGGTTGGTGTACTATCAAATTATGCAGAACTCAAGGTAAAAGATGCATGTCTCACTTTTATTTTCATTGGAAACATTCCAATTTCTGAACATGCTTATTTTTTTTATGGTGAATATTGTCCCCATGGAATTAATTTATGATTACTTGTTTTAATTTTATGGGAATTTAAATATCAATAAATTTTTATTTATTTTACGAAGCTTATGAGTCAAAAGTTACTAAAGTGGAAAGGGTTTTATGCTTCAAATTCATTATTTATATGGATTTTACCTCGTGACCAAACCAAGAGGATTGTAATGATTACACAAAATTATTTATTTATATGTTATGGTACCATAGTTGAATCCATGACAATAGGTCTCCCATCACCCTCTATAACATCTTGATTATTTTTTGAAAATATAGCCACTCAGTTCCATTCTTTACTATCTTTCTAAACCAGTTGAGTATAAATATTTCTGAACAATGAATCAGAAATTTTATTGATGCTCCTTTTCATATATTTGAGATAAAAGATGAAATAATTAATATATTCATACCTCATCCAAATTTAATTGTTTATATACAAACTATAAAATATATTATTGATATATTATTGTCTATATATTCCAAGTACAAGTCTCCCAAGAATTAATGTCTCCAAAACTTGTATCATAGACAATAGATAATAAAAGAAAGTCACTTGGTGTTTAGTTAATATAATGATTCCTCAAAACCTATGACTCATACCCCATTACATATATCTAATTTGTTAATATCTCTCCATGCATGACACCTGATACATTATCATAATATGTGTACTCTATACCATATTCATAAAAATAATAGATCATTATTGATATCAACTACCAGTTCATATCATTAAAATAATTTTTCCAGACCTCAGATAAAATAACCATTATTCTATTCTTGGATATGATATTAAGTGTCACATTAAGTTGATAAATTTTTACAATGAATAATCATTTTCAACTATATAATCTCATAAATCACTTAATATTAAAAATATTTTTGGGCTTCTCCAAATAAATAACTGATATCAACATAACTAGATTCATAAATACCACTACTTATGAACTGAAATGAAATATTAAGTGAACTATATAACTCAAAAGTGAACACTTTTAGAGTTTTTTATAATGTCATTGCTCCAAAAGAGTATTCAAAATCACCACAAGATATCACATGTTCTCTTCTCATGACTGGGAGTACACCAACACAAATTTTAAAAAATTACAATTAAGGTATCTAGATCTGGGAGGAATACCCAATTAATAAATCCTATAAATCCATCATGTGAATTCTTTAGTTTGATCAACATTTAAAAATACTCATATTATCTATACCTACCATTTATAACTATACACGGTATGACTGAGGTTTTAACTATTCCATGATGATATCATGATCTCATATAAATCATTGAGAAAACCATAGATACCTGGAGTTAGATGAAGGTAAAATTAATAAGAATATTTTGGTAAATTTTTTTAACTATAATGAAATTGAAAATATGATAATCCACATAAAAGCTCAAGTAAAATTTTAATTCTTCTGAGAACTACTAGTAAACTGCCAAATGTTGTAGTTGATCTTATAATCCACTTGGATTACTAGTCCTCCATCTTCATCTTAAGTTGCATATGCTCAACATAATCTACCAATAAAGATGAAATGCTATCAGTTATGATCCTATAATAAAATCAATATTTAATTCTATTTATTTCAGTGTAGGTATCCCAAAATCATCATCTTGGAATATGTTCCTAAAATATTACAAAACTAGATGAATGATTTCCAATAACACATTATAATAATATTTTAAGAGGTTTGAAATATGAAGTTATACTCAACCTATAATAGGATTATTATGACCAATGTTACTATATTAGACATACCATTGTCCATTGTGATCATAGATACCAGCCTCATGTGTCTATAAGGTTACCCATTCAAGATATAATATGATATGATCTCAAAAGTTAACCATATTGTTCTTCTATGAAATTAAATCAAAGACACCAATCTCAAGTAAAAGAATGTGCCATTGATATCGGTATCCGCCCATCTCAACTGGATAGTCCTTGTAATAGTAAATTCCATCTAACTAGATTATTACGGGGTGTGTTAGCTAACGTAACCCCATATAGGTATTCAATATATAAACCTAGGAACCCCATCAAGGAATTATATTTGAATGAGTGTAGTTTTCTTATCTATAACAATGTAATATATATATTCACGGCCGCTACGATCATACTTCAAACAGTACATGGTATAACACCCTTCTCAATAACTAGCAGATAGACTACTTGTAATGTCACGACCTGCCTTCACCAAAAGGAGAGAAGGGTCTGCAGGTTTCCAAGCCCTTCCTTCTTTAAGTTGAAGGAGATATAATGACCCCCGAAACCCGCCCACTATAGCTCCGAGAGTGGAAACTAGCACCAAGGGTATTGAAATTACACACAAGTGGAAGGCATTACCCCTTTTGTTTTATAGGATCGAGAGATAAGATGATGAAACCCAACAACACCAAAAGTTAAATATATGTAAAGCCAAAAGTAAACCATTCCCACATGCATGTTCCAACAGTAAAATCCACGAGGTACAAAAGTGACTACAAGGGTAAGTACCAAAAAAAAAGAAAACAACAACTGTGACTACCCCAAAGATCCGACCTAGTACGGTCCTGCGCGATCCCCGAAGTCCTCCTAGAAACCTGAAAGTAGTTTTATATACATAGGGTGAGCATACAAGTAAACTCAGTAGGGAAAACCAAAGACTCTTGTTCACAAGTGGGGGAACGTACTAATGTCCTGTGAGAAGCATACAACCATTACTATGAAAGAGTTCACCCATCCCACTCACCGTCTACAATCACCTAGTAATGCAAACCAAGTAATATGTATAAAAAAAGCACATCGATGTTTGGGTACCCCACTCCACTTTCCCACTGATTATTGAGACATCCTACGCATCGAACCAATCCCTTCATTCTCACCGCAGTCCTACTGCCACACCTTCCCGCAAACACCTGGGCCACAACCGCACGTAGTCGCACAGCGGAATCCCGCCTGTAAACACCTGGGCCACAACTGTCACACGTACCACGCCTGCAAACACCTAGGCTAGAACAACCCCCACCACGCCCAAAGACACCTGGGATAGAAGATTCACTGCCACGCCCGAAGAAACATGGGATTCATCCTGAAGATACTTGGGAAACTACCTGCCCGCACACACCTTGGCCATAACCACCACACTACCCCGCCCAAAGATTCATGGGCTAATAATGGACCTCAGGCCATCCCAGCCTACCCGATGGTACATGGGATATCCGGGAAAGGGAGCATAAAAGGAGCTAATAACCATCAACTAAGAATAGTGTTGGAAAAAACACCCTCCCCTATGAAATGGGGGTGTTGGACACTAAGTTCTCATCATGGGCGGGGCATGAATAAGAAACAAAAAACTACAAGTATATACATAGGTAACGAGATCTCACCAAAAGTTAGGTTTTTCTTCAGACAGCCTACATATGACAATGGAACTCAAGTCCGAGTCACGAATCTCGCCAACAAAACTCGTTTGTCCCATTCTTGTTTTCATGTTAAGTAATAATTTTTAAATAAGTTAATGTGCCTACTTGGGAAACTAACACCATAATCATAACCAAGTAAATAATCTAGCAAAATGGCAATTTAAACATTCACACCCGGTTCTCTTGTAATGTTACAACAACAAGGGGATAAGTGAGATCCCTCGAAGTACTAGATCCAAAGAAACCCTTGAGACACTACCCCGTGTCCCCCAAAATGGTTTCTCATCAACAGAGGATCCCACCCAGATTCGTGATATAAAAAAGGTAACCACTTGGTCTTAAAACTCCCAACCACCGAATCCATATAAACAAGGGATCCCATCCCCTCCCACATCTACACCAATTGGCCCATAAAAAGAAAACAACCAAACCACTAACACCAACACAAAGCAGGTCCATGACAGTATTTTCTTATTTATATGATTTAACACACTCTATGATTTCAATTTTGTGTGCTTTAACCGGGGGTTATCACAAAAGGGTTGATCCTGGTGCTTTCAATTCATTTAGCCAGGTGTACGTGATTAACCAATTTCAATTTTTACAGTAGGAGTTCACAACCACAAAAAAGTCATTTCAAACATCCCCAGGGGTTCATTAGTGCACAGAGAAAGGCCACCAACGACCATGATTTTCAGTAGGCGTAAGCCGACACAATTCAGAAAGATGATCATATCATAAAACAGCATCAGGGATCATAGCCCCCCTTATTTTCATTATCATTATTTAGGTCTGGTTTAACCAATTCTACAGAATCAAGAGTGCGCCCACCCCACATGATACATAAAAGCGAGAGACAATGAAATTCCCTACCTGTTGATCAATGATCGACACTATGGTCGGGGGTGGAACTTCACGGATAGTGATGCGGTTACCCTAAATGAAAATCGCCTCGTCTATCAATGCTTAAGGCGGGTACAGAACTTCAAGCATAGCGATGCGGCTCGTCTGAATGAAAAGATGCTCGTCTGGACGAAGGGTACTCTTAGCACAGGGTGATCGAGAAAAGAAGAAACCACGACTAACCCTTAGTTTATAAGAGTCATGGACGGTTGAGATAAGAATGCCAAACCACATAATGAGTGGGGGTCGTGGGTTGACCATGTGGCCCCACACATTATGTAACACCCCATACTTTCACGATACACTTCTCTTTCAATAATGCAATAGCATGCATTGTATGCAAGTTCGAGATTCTAACACACTGCGACCAATCAAAGTAGTAGTTATGAATAGTAATACCCACTTTTTGAAATTATATAAATTTTATATTTCAAAATGGACTTCATTTTTGTATTCGGAATATTGAAATTATCCTATGTTGAATTTTTTTAATTTTCTGAGAACATCCAATTTTCTATGATTAGTGAAAAATATTTAAAAACAAATTTTTTAATCAAAATAATTTAAAGTGATAAATTATACTATTTAATGGTTTTAAAGTATAATTAGAATATATTTTTACCATTTTATCAAATGGTGTTCATTAGAATTAATTTCACTTTGAAATTGGACATAAACACTTGTCAATCTTTTGATATATATTGTTTCTTAAGAACGCGCTATTTGTTGTGACAGCGGGAATTAATTATAAAATTTATTAATGCAACTTATATGTTTGGAATTTCATAAAATAGAAAAAAAATTTGAATTCAGAATATCAATTTTATCTTAGGGTGATATTTTGGCATTGTGCTGAAAAACTTCAATTTTTTATGAATAGTGAAAGCACTAAGTGGCAGTTAAAAACTAATTTTTCGTTTAAATGAAACATTACAACTTCTGTGATTTTATTTTCAAAAATATGACATACATGGTTGTCATTAGGATGTAAAATGTGGTTCAATGGGATTAATTTTTTTTGGTGAATAGTAACTTTTAAGTTTAATTAACCGCGATTAAAGGTAATTAGTGAAATTTAAGATAAAGATAATGTTATAATAATATGAAATGACATTTAAACATGTACTACCCTTATTTTATGAGTCATGGCCGAGCATGAAAATCCATGGGTCAACTTGGGGACCCCATGGAGCCACTTTGGTAAGAAAATGACATTAAAAACTTTTTATTTAATGTTAAAATAAAAATGTCACAAACATGAGTTGTTTTACTATAAAATTTTTTGAATGGGGTTATACAAGTCATATTCTTGACTATAAATATTCATTTTAAAGCTAAAAGAATTTTCTACATCATGATATTTTTTGTATAATTTTTAGACATTATATAAATTAAATTATTTATGACACCATGATGATGCAGCGATTACCTCATTATTTAACCATTTAAATAAAAGGAAAGGAAAATGTAAACTCTAAGTCCTACACATGTAAAAACCCTATTGGATGGGTGGATTTATAACCCTTATCACCTTATCATCTAAATATATATGTTTGGGATCTTTAAAATCCGAAACTCATTATATAATAAAGTAACATTTTATTACTTTCCAAGAGTGCCCCTCCTCTCCTCTTATAAAAGGCCCCAAAAACTACCACCTTATTCACACCTTCCAAGCCATTTGGCTCGGCCATCTTCTGCAAAAATACTCTCTCAACATCCCTATATTACTCCTTTAAGCCTCACTTTGGGCAGAATTCTTCCCAAGGAAGCCTCTGGCTGAAATCCAAATGGAGTTACCCGATTTTAAGGCAATGTCTTCTCTTATGTTATTTTGTTTTATTTTGCTTCTAAAACACCCTAAAATCATATTATTCATTTCTTTTGTAACAACAAAAGTATCCTAAATATACTAGGATGTTTTTATAAGAATTAATCGAGCAACAACTACACAGACTTACATCTAATGGTTAAAGAACATACTGTTTCTTTGGATGGCGAATTTCTGCCTCATGAAACGATGATTGTTCAACACTCATATAACACCGTCAATGGTGGCCATTAAGATGTAACTATATATATATATGATATATAATATTTTTATGTTTTACTTAAGCTTCTGTATTTTTCATTTATGGAATACCTTTATGGGTTCCATTATGGTTAAACGCGATATCTTCATTTTAGGAAGTGCGGACTACTGCCCCCTCAAATTGATTTGAATCGTTAATGCCATATGTGGGATGTATAAAGGATGGAGTAAATGGTATTATAAATTATATTATATTGGAATTATATTATAACATTATATAATTATAACTTCAATCCATTAAATACGAAATATAAATGAAAGTAGCGTTCATGCGTATGTACGGCTTACTGTCTCTAGGAACGACGCATTTGATTTCTTACCTCTAAATGTTATGTAATATTATAAATGAATGTATATACTGGATATATATTATTTATATGATATGTGCATCATGAATATAATTATGTATATAATAGATATTTTACCACATGAACAAAGTGTAATTATAAGATGTTTATTTTTTACTCAAGTACCTAAGATCGACAAAACGACAGTTGTTAACTTAAATAATTACATAATGTTCATAACATGGTAATAAGTGATATAAAAGGAATAATGAACTTGAAAAAGTTTATTAAGCAGGTAGATATTAACTCTAGTTTGTTATTCAGGAGGTTAAAGAGCGTTTTAGTCAAGTCGGACATGAGGTAAGGGAACTTCTTAACCCAATTTCTATTCTTTGGGTTAATCTCCTACATTCAAATTATGTCATGATATTATTATGTCCTATCTTGTATTTTTACATTCTTTATGTGTACTTGTAGTGAATACACATAATAGATCAATTTTATTTTAAAAATGATCTTTGTAAGGACTTCGTCTCAATCTCATTTCATTGAGGCATATTTGTTTTTACACACAACCTTCATTTATACGGTGTATAAGCCCCTTTGACTTTTACTTTTATTCAAAAGGAATATTTTTAGACAAAGCGTTTTCACTAAATGTCTAAAGGAATGTTTTTTCTTATGTATGCGGCGACAAAGACTTCTCCACCATCTTTACTATTATTTCAGTTTCAGCTTCCTCTATAAGCCATAACATTGGTTAAAAGAAAAATAAATACCATGTTTTACTTTTCTTTTATTTTGGTATTGAAAATGGTTTTGATAGATCTTTTATTATATCAATGTGTTGTATTGATATTTTGTGATTTAAGTGTGGAAATCTTATTTTTACTTTATGCATTTTTTATGTGATGCAATTATTTTATGGTTTATGATATATTTTAACCTATTAATATGAGGTATGCATTGGACTTAATAAGTGATGGGTGGAGCCCGCTATAGCTCCTCGATGCATCGGCAGGTCTCATGAGACACACTAGTGTCTTGGCACGAGGCCTTGAAAAATATAATTTGTAGACTTGGCACGGGGCCTTGGCTACGTGGTTATGATAGTCTGGCATTATTCATTCCATCATTATGAATGTTGTTATTGATATTGCATGTGATTATTCGACGGGTAGAATATCTATGTGAGTAAGTAAATGGTGTTATTTAATTTTATTTTTCCCATATTATGCTGATGTTCAAGTTTAAAAAGGCTTTTGTTTTAGTTATACATTGCCTTAAATGTTAATTTTTATTTATGAAAGCTTCCGCAATATTGTTATCCTTACTGAGCATTTGAGCTCACCCCTTTCAATGTTTTAATATTTTCCAGGATGTGAAGAAGTATTTTATGAATGACCTGCAGGGATAGTCAGAAGAGGATATGAGTGTGGACTATGAAGAGTTTGTTATTGTAGTTTTTCAGTTTATGATGTAATGTAACACTTATAAATGTATCTAGTATTTCCAATGCTACTAAACTAATCGGTCTTTCGAGACTTGATATTTTGTGATTTTGCCAATGTTACACAATAATGCACCGACTCGGGGTAACTAGGGTCGGGGCGTTAAAGTTGGTATCAGCGGTAGTTTAGTACTAACCTTAGAAGCTTGATTTAGATAAATTCTGATTACAGAACATATCCTGAAGATAGACTTTGAGGATTAATATAGAAGAACTTTCTAGAATTTTGGTATTATAGAGATTTTGTGAGTTTTTTGAGAAATACATCTCTGTTTGGATACGAGCAGGTAGAGGCGGCTCTGGAATAGATGTACCTAGGGGTAAAACTCAAAAACACCTCTTTGAGCTAGACTCGAACGGGAACTGGTGCACGTCAACGGGCCTTGCTGCACTCTTGGTTACGACACTCCTAGGGGGTGTGCTTAGGATAATTATCATTTTCTTTACCAACCATTATGAGTGGCTTATGAGTACATACTTCCTCAAAGAAATTTTTTTTTATGATTATGGATTATATCCATAAATAGTTCAATTTATTTTAAGTGTTTTACAAGTATGGAATTATGTATTTTAATTCATAAACTAATCTAGTTTAAGACATTGTTTAGAAATGGCGCCTAGTGGGAGGAATGGAAACTGTATCAATGCACGCACTCCGTGTAGGGATTTCCCTCCTTCTCAAGATAATTATTGTAGAGCTGGAGATACAACTGGTGCTGATCAACTTATTACCATACTGGGACAACTCACTCCTTTTTTGAATAATAACCTTACCCGTATGGAGCACCCTGATCTGCAACGTTGAGGATCAATGTTAGACCTCTTCATGAGGAAACATCCACCAACATTTAATGGGGGTACAAATCCATTAGTAGCTGAGCAATGGATAAACTCCTTAGAGAAAATATTCCACGCCTTGGGGAGTATCGAAAGGGAGAAGGTTATCATGAAATTTTACAGCCTCACTGGAGATGCCAATCAATGGTGGTCATTTATTCAAAATACAAAGGAAGATGAATAAGTATCATGTATGGAATGGAGAGAGTTCAAAGATCTTTTCTTAGAAAAATACTTTCCTCGTGACCATCGAGCAGATATACAAAGGCAATTTCTGAGTCTGAGACAAAAGGAGGATGAGAATGTCGCAAAGTATTTGGCCAACATTACATGGTTGGCGAGGTACACTATAGATTATATACATAACCCAAGAAGTAAAATTGATCGTTTCTTTGATGGGTTAAAACCATTTCTCCGTCGAGCTTTAGTATAACAATCATTCTCATCGTACGAAGATATTGTCTCATGTGCTATCAATACAGAAAAGGAATTCTCTATGTCTTATTACAACAAAGTAAAGTAAGAGAAGAAGAGAATGGTGGAACAATAGACATATAAAGGGAAAAATGGAATGAAATATTTTCCATTATGTGATAATTGTGGGAAGAATAACCCCGGTACTTTCCTAAAAGGAATGGGAGTTTGTTATAAATGTGGAGAAAAAGGTCACCAGGCTCGTGATTGCAAGGGAAAGAAAGAGGCTATCAATATTGAATTCTACAATTGTAGAGAAATGGGGCATTATGAAAATGAATGTCCTAAGTGTCAGGGAAACATGCCTCCGAAAAGGCCAACGGATCAAGGCCAAGCTTATGCTGTTACTACAGATGAAGTTGAATAATTATTTTATTTGTGTTTTTGGACTCAAGAACTATATTGTGGTTATAGGAATAATGTGATATATATAAGGATTGTACTGAAGTACTTGTTGTTTTCATTAAGGTTTTAATGTGATGAAGGTAATCATATTTTTAGTATGTTACAATAAGATAAACATTACTTTGTTTGGGGAATCTGAGGTTACAATTGATTTTGGAATTTAGAGACCTTTTATAGAAATTTTGGAAAGAGGTATTTTGGATAACAATAAAGGATGGAATGAATTAAGTTGTACTTTGGATAGTATTGTTTAAGGTTAAAACATTTTTGAAGATTATTTTTGGAATATTGTAATACTATTCTTTTAGGAAAAGGACAACCTGCAGGTTGGGGGATAACCCGTCACGTCAGAAAAAGCTGCAGGAATCGAACCCACAACCATAGTGCGACATGCCTTTATTACCTACCACTAGCCTACACGAAGTCTCTGGTTATTACAAAATAGTTTTAATAATCTTAATGGTATGTGGTAATATTTGGAACCTTCTACAATTAGGATAAATAGAATATTTTTGAGTTCTGTTACCATTAGGAGTGAAAGATGGGTTTGTGGTAAAAATTTATTAAAGAATGCTAGTCTACATGACAAGTAAGTATATTTCCTTATGTTCTTAGTAAATCACTTAAATAAGTTCCTCAACTTTATGGAAGTTAACTTAAAACAAAAACGTTTTTGGTTAACTTTTCTAACTGGGGATTCAATGACCGTTTAACCAATCACATGTTTGTGATTTTCTTGTGGTTAAGTTTCTCCTAATCCTATTTTCTACAACTCTCCATCAGACCTTGATGGTTTGTTTTTCCTACATATCCATTTTTTCATAGAATCCTAGTATGGGCTATCTCGGGTGACCTCTGTACTTCTCTTTCTTTCTTTTAAAGTAATACTTTTATTAACCTTATTTCCGATGTGGGTTTTCCAAAAAGTATTTTCTTTTTTCAACATTTTATTTTCTAAGAACAATTTCAAATTGATAGAACGCAATTTATTGATGGAGGGTAGAATGTAACACCCCATTCTTTCAAGATACGCTTCTCTTTCAATAATGCAATAGCTTGCATTGTACGCAAGTTCGAGATTCTATCACACCGCGACCAATCAAAGTAGCAGTTATGAATAGTAATACCCACTTTTTGAAATTATATAAATTTTATATTTGGAAATGGACTTCATTTTTGTATTCGGAATATCGAAATTATCCTATGTTGAATTTTTTGTAATTTTCTGAGAACTTCCAATTTTCTATGAATAGTGAAAAATACTTAAAAACAACTTTTTTAATCAAAATAATTTAAAGTTATAAATTTTACTATTGAGTGAATTTAAATTATAATTAGAATATATTTTTACCATTTTATCCAATGGTGTTAATTATAATTAATTTTACTTTGAAATTTGACATAAACAATTGTCAATCTTTTGAAATATATTGTTTCTTAAAAACACGCTATTTGTTGAGACAATGGGAATTAATTATAAAATTAATTAATGAAACTTATATGTTTGGAATTTCATAAAATCGAAATAATTTTTTAATTCGGAATATCAATTATATCTTAGGGTGAAATTTTGTCATTGTTCTGAAAATTTCAATTTTTGATGAATAGTGAAACCACTAAGTCGTAGTCAAAAAACTGATTTTTCGATTAAATTAAACATTACCACATCTGTGATTTGATTTTTAAAATTCCGACATTCATGGTTTTCATTTGGATGTAAAATGTGGTACAATGGGATTATAATAATTTTTTGGTGAATAGTAACTTTTAAGTTTAATTAATCGTGATTAAAGGTTATTAGTGAAATTTAAGGTAAAGATAATGTTATAATAATATGAAATGACCATTACACATGTCATAACCTTATTTTATGAGTCATGTCCGACCAAGACAATTCATGGGTCAACTTGGGGACCCCATGGAGCCACTTTGGTAGGAAAATGTCATTAAAAACATTTTATTTAATGTTAAAATAAAAATGTCTCAAACATGAGTTGTTTTACTATAACAATTTTTAAATGGGGTTATACAAGTCATATGTTTGACTATAAATATTCATTAAAAATCTAAAAAGATTTACTACATCAGGGTATTTGTTTTATAATTTTGAGACATTAAATAAATTAAATTATTTATGACACCATGATGATGCAGCGATTACCTCATTATTTAACGATTTAAATAAAATGAAAAGATAATGTAAAATATAAGACCTAAAATGTAAAAACCCTATTGGATGGGTTGATTTAGAACCCTTATCACCTTATACTTTTAATATATAAGTGTGGGACCTTTAAAATCCTAAACTCATTATATAAAAAAGTAACATTTTTTTACTTTCCAAGAGTGCCCCTCATCTCCTCTTATAAAAGGCCCCCACCACTACCACCTTATTCACACCTTCCAAGCCATTTTTCTTGGGAAAACTCTACCCAAATACTCTCTCATCTTCCCTCCATTACTCCTAGAATCCTCACTTTGGGCAGAATTCTTCCTAGGTAAGCCTTTAGCCAAATCAAAAAAGAGTTACCCGATTTTAAGGTAATGTCTTCTCTTATGTTATTTTGTTTTATTTTGCTTCTCCAACCCCCTAAACTCTTGTTATTAATTTCTTTTGTAACAACACCAGTATCCTAAATATACTAGGATGTTGTTAAAATAATGATTTGAGGAACACTTAAACACACTTACATCTAATTTTTAAAGAACATACTGTTTCTGTGGATGGCGAATTTCTGCCTCATGAAACGATGATTGTTCAACACTCATATAACACCTTCAAAGGTGGCAATTAATATGTCACTATAATTATATATGATATATAATATGTTTATGTTTTACTTAAGATTCTATATTTTTCATTTATGGCATACCTTTATGGTTTCAATTATGAGTAAACGTGATATCTTCATTTTAGGAAGTGCGGACTACCGCCCCATCAAAGTGATTTGAATCGTTAATGCCATATGTGGGATGTATAAAGGATGGAGTAAATGGTATTATACATTATTTGATATTGGAATTATATTATAACTTTATATAATTATAACTTCATTCCATTAAATATGAAATAGAAATGAATGTAGCGTTCATTCGTACGTACGGCTTACTGTCTCCACGAACGGTGCATTTTATTTCTTACCTCTAAATGTTATGTAATATTAATAATGAATTTATATAATGGATATATATTATGTATGTGATATCTAAATCATGAATATAATTATGTATTTAATGTATATTTTACCACATGAACAATGTTTAATTATAAGAAGTTTATGTTTGACTCAAGTACCTAAGATCGACAAAATGACCGTTATTAACTTAAATAATTACATAATGTTCATAACATGGTAATAAGTGATATAAAAGGAATAATGAACTTGAAAAAGTATCTTAAGAAGGTAGAGATTAAATCTAGTTTATTATTCATCTGGTTAAAGAGCGGTCGAGTCAAGTCGGACACGAGGTAAGGTAACTTCTTAAACAAATTTCTATTCTTTGGGTTAATCTCCTACTTTCAAATAATGCCATGATATTATTATGTCCTATCTTTTATTTGTACTTACTTTATGTGTAATTATTGTGAATACACATAATAGATCTATTTTATTTTAAAAAAGATCTTTGTAAGGACTTCGTCCCAATCTCCTTTCATTGAGGCATATTTGGTTTTATACAAAACTTTCATTTATACAGTGTATAAACCCCTTGGACTTTTACTTTTATTCAAAAGGTGTATTTTTATACAAATCGTTTTTACTAAATAACAAAAGGAATGTTTTTCCATCCGTATACAGCGACAATGACTTCTCCACTGCTGTGACTATTATTTGAGTTTTAGCATCCTCTATAAGCCATAACATTGTTTAAAAGAAAAATTAATACCATGTTTTACTTTTCTAAAATTTTGGTATTGAAAAGGGTTTTGATAAAGTTTTTATTTTATCAATGTGTTGTATTGATATCTTGTGATTGAAGTGTGGAAATCTTATGTTTCCTTTAAGCATGTTTTATGTGATGCAATTATGTTATGGTTTATGATATGTTTAAACCTATTCATATGAGAAATGAATTGGACTTAATAAGTGACGGGTGGAGCCCGCTATAGCTCCTCGATGCATCGGTAGGTTTCATGGGACAAACTATTTTCTTGGCATGAGGCCTTGACAAAATCTTATTTTTAGACTTGGCACGAGGCCTTGGCTACGTGGTTATGATAGTCTGGCATTATGCATTCCATCATTATGAAAGTGGTTATTGATATTGCATGTGATTATTCGACTAGTCGAATATCTATGTGAGTATGTAAATGGCATTATTTAATTTTATTTTTTCCATATTATTATGATGTTCAAGTTTAAAAAGGCTTCTGTTTTAGTTATACATTGCCTTAAATGTTAATTTTGATTTTTGAAAGCTTCTGCAATATTGTTATCCTTACTGAGCATCTGAGCTCACCCCTTTCAATGTTTTAATATTTTCCACGATGTGAAGAAGTATTTTATGAATGACCTATAGGGATAGTCAGAAGAGGATATGAGTGTGGAAAATAGAGACTTCGTTATTGTAGTTTTTCACTTTATGATGTAATGTAACATTTTTGAATTTATCTAGTGTTTCCAAGGATACTAAACTAATCTGTCTTTCGAGACTTGATCTTTTGTGATCATGCTAATGTTACCCAATAATGCACCGACTTTCGGTAACTGGGGTCGAGGTGTTACACATTATTAAAGGGGTCGGGAGGATTAAATTGATGCACACAGAAGGTTAATTTATTAAATATTCAATTATAACATTTATGGGGGTTATCGGGATTTAAAACAACCTTAAAGGGGGTCAAGGAAGGGTTTAAAACTCAATTTGTGCACGTCACTGGAAAAACCCCGACAAAGCCAGGTGATGCCGATCGGTCTCACCGATGGGTTGCGCTGATCGGTCTCACCGATCGATCCCACCGATGGGTCCCACCTATCGGTCTCACCGATCAGTCTCGGTCGCGCCAATCGGTCTCCCCAATTGGTCGCGCCGAGATGCTACCCCTTTAGGATCCGGATTTTTGGCAAAGGAAAGGACCAAGAGAGTCTAGGTCATCACATCAGATACCTATCAAACTATTGTCTCCCTCGATAAATTAAACAAACTAGAAGGAAAGAGTGGGTTTAAAAAACCACCTCGAAAGATACCTCTCAAGAGTGATCCTCATTGTTATCTAAGAACACTTTCCTGCCATGAACCAAGCAACACATCATTTTAAACTGCCCAGGAATGTGGGGGTTGGAGAGTCTCCTTCC
The DNA here is from genome assembly GCA_963277665.1 of Viscum album. Lineage (NCBI taxonomy): Eukaryota > Viridiplantae > Streptophyta > Magnoliopsida > Santalales > Viscaceae > Viscum > Viscum album. The sequence continues at coordinate 44,640,324 of OY728143.1, read as the reverse complement.
CCATGTCAAGATATTATCCGCTTTGGGCGGCATTGGCTCGCCCGCATGGGTTTAATATCATCCACCTTAATGCGTCTTGATTTGGGGTCAGGTTCTCTACTCCCTCATAGCCATAACTTTTCAACCACATTCAATGGAAAAAAAGACTAGCATTTCAAAAACAATAAGGTAAAATTTCCTACCACAATATCTATAAAAATCAAAAAAAACTCAAAACAACTCTGGGTACTGGGCACACATCTCTGCTTCCCTCTCCCATGTACTCTCCTCAAGCCTACCATGTCTCCAGAACACACGAACCAAGGTAATGGTTCTCCCACAAAGCACATTTTCTTTGCGATCCTCGATCATCACTGGTCTCTCCACAAAAGTCACATCGTCCTCGATGTCTAGCTCTCCCCAGCCGAGGACTTGTGAATCATCATGTAGATACCGATGGATCTGGGACACGTGGAAGACATCATGTATCCTCAGTAGCAGCAGTGGTAACACTAGATGATATGCCACTTCGCCGACCCTCTGTAACACTTCAAAGGTCCTGATGAACCTGGGAGAAAGCTTACACCCCTTGTCGAACCTCCGTTGTCCGCGCCGAGGGGAGACCCTTAAGAACACGTGGTCTCCAACCTCAAATTCCAAGGTCCTCCTCCTAGTATCAGCATACAACTTCTTCCAGTCCTAGGTCGCCTTCATCCTTTTCTGTATGAGCTGAACCTTCTCGGTCGTGCTATGCACCACCTCCGGGCCAAGGATGCCTGCCTCTCCTACTTCGGCCCAACACAAAAGTGGACATCATGGCCTCCCATACAGGGCTTCTAACGGGGCCATACCGATGGTAGAGTGATAGATATTATTGTAGGAGAACTCTACTAGGGGCAAGTGTCGCACACATGATCCTCCTGAGTCCAGAACACGTGCCCGCAGCATATCCTCCAAGGTCTGGATGGTGTGCTCTGTTTTTCCATCTGTTTAGGGAAGGAAAGTAGTGATAAGGCGTAACTGTATGCCAAAAGCATGCTGCAATCCTTTCCAGACCCACGAGGTAAACCATGCATCCCTATCCGAGAATATAGACCTCGGAACTCCATGCAAACACACCACCTCATCCATGTACTTTCATGCCAAAGCATCCAAAGTACTCGACTCCATGATGGCCAGAAAGTGGGCAGATTTCGTCAACCCGTCCACTACCACCAAGATGGCATCGTATGGCCCTTAGACCTTGGGAAGTCCCATGAAGAAATCCATTGATATGTCATCCCACTTCCACTCATGGACATCTAGAGACTACAGTAGGCCTCCTGGAACATGGTGTTCAGCCTTCACTAGCTGACACACTAAGAACTTGGCCACAAACTCTGCCACTGCTCGCTTCACTCTGGGCCACCAAAACAGTATCTTTAGTCCCTGGTACATCTTGTAATCTTTTGGGTGTACCGCCAAGGGTGAGTTTTGGAACTCCATGAGAACCTTGCAGCACATCACTCCTAGAACAAACAACCTTCCCTGGAAAAGCATCTGGTTCTGACCATCCTCTGTCCATCCTTCCAGAGCATTTCCCTGGTCAACTCGGTCACGCATCACTGCGCACTCTGGGTCTCACCAATGAGACTCCACCACTTACTGCAATAGAGACAACTGAACTTCCAACTGATATAGGCAACCTCTACCACCATCCATCCTCGCATCCCGGTTTAAGGCATCCGACTCCTCCATCACCGTCCAGGCATCCACCGACTCTCAGACCGCATCCTTCCGCTTCCTCCTGCTCAAGGTATCGGCCACTACATTTCCCTTTCCCTCAGTATAAGAGATCTCAAAGTCATATTCCTGTAGGAACTCTACCCATATCCACTGTCGCAAGTTTAGGTCCCGATGGGAGAAGATATACCTCATTCTTTTGTGATCTGTGAAGACCACAAAGCGTTCTCTGATGAGGTAGTGCTGCCATAACATTAGTGAAAAAATGACCGCTGCAAGCTCCAGGTCATGGGTGGAATAATTACACTCATGAGGGCACAACATCCTGGACCCATAAGAGATCACCCCTTGTTGCTACATCAACACACATCCCAGGCCCTGTCCCGAATCATCGCAAAACACCTCATACGACGCCCCTTCTTCTAGAAATCCTAGCATTGGGGCACTGACCAACTTCTCATTCAGATAGCTGAAGGCCGCCTCACACTGATGACTCCACACGAAAACCTGGTCTTTCTTGGTCAGGGCTCTCAAAGGGGCTAAAACTCGGGAGAAGTTGGGTACGATCCTCCGATAGTAACACGCCATCCCGAGGAAACAACAGACCTCTTCCACATTCTTGGGTGTTGTCCAAGAAACAATTGCCTCAACCTTTGATGGGTCCACCACTACCTCCTTCTCGGACACCACGTGCTCGAGGAAGTGCACTTCTCGTGTCCAGAACATGCAGTTCGACAACATCCCATAGAGCTGATGATGTCATAGGACCTCCAGTACCGTCCTTAGGTTCTCTGTATGGTCATCCTATGATATTGAGTATACTAGGATGTCGTCGATGAACACAAATACGAACTGATCTAGGTACTCCCGGAAGATGGAGTTCATAAGCCCCATGAACACAGCCGGGGAGTTCGTAACACCAGAGGGCATGACTACGAACTCGAAGTGTCCATATCTACACTTGAACGCCATCTTAGGGATGTATCCCTACTTCACTCTTAGCTGGTGGTACCCAGACCGCAGGTCGATCTTCGAGAACCATCTTGCCCCATTCAGTTGGTAAAAAATATCATCAATCCTCGGAAGAGGGTAGCGATTCTTGATCGTCACCTGATTCAGCCTCTTGTAGTATATGAACAACCTGAGACCACCATCTGCCTTCTTTGAAAACAAGACTGGAGCACCCCATGGTGACGCACTCGGTCAAAAATAACCCCTAATCATTAGATCACCAATCTGGATCTACAACTCATATAGCTCTAAAGGTTCCACCTAGTAAGGAGCCATCGAGATCAGATGAGCACCGGGCTGCAGGTCTATCCCAAACTCGATATCCCATTGAGGGGGTAGAGTAGTTACCGCCTCAGGAAGGAAATTTATAAATTCATGGACAACCTCTGGCACCTCCAACATCTCAGCATCTACTGATTCCACTGACAGCTCGACCAACGAGGAGAGGAGGGGTTCCTCTCCCCTACTGCCCTTCTGACTTCTCCGCTCGCCAGTGTAGGTAACACGTAGGTCACCCAAATATGAGAACACAACCCTTCCTCGAAAATAGTCGATGAGGGCACAAAAAGAAAATAACCAGTCGATGCCTAGGATGACATCGTATGGTTGTATCTGTAGTAGATGAAGATTCCTAACTTACTGATGTGGCCCTATCATCAGTCTGCATCCCCGAAAAACAAACAACAAGTCCGTCTGACCTCCGACTTGTGTGCTCAACACCAGGGGAACTGGAAGTCTCTTAGAATCTAGGCCCAAGGCACGGGCTAGACTGGGTGAAACAAAGGAGTGCGAAGCTCCGGTATCGAACAAGGCATAAGCAAGAGTGCTAAACAAACTGATCGTACCTTGAACAACCTCTGGCCCTGCTGGAAATGCTACCTCCATGGCGTGTAGCTGTCCACGATCGGCTCCTTGACCCCTCAGCTGTCAGCCACCTCCCTGAAGACACCTTGGTCGAGGTCCCTGAGGAGCGCCCGGAGGTCGGCCCCCACCTCCTACGTCTGTCCTCAGAGGAGTGGGAGCTCGCTGTCCCTGCTAATGCTACTAGAAAGGCCTGGCTGGAAGCTGCTACTGGGGAAGTTGGTGGGGCTGTCCGCCACTGCTGTACTGTACCCGGTCCGGGCACTGACTTCGAAGATGTCCATGGTACCAACAGATGAAGCATCGCGGGCTCGGGCCCGAAGTAAGAGGGTGGGGACCGGGGCAACGAAACTGAAACTGTTGCGGCCTGCTCCCTGCAAGTCGGATCCTGGAGGGTCCTGACGCCAGAGGCTTGGCGCTGACGGTCTTCCCGTTCGATGGTCCCAGCTGGATCCCCTCTCATGACACACCTCCTAGGGCTTTCATCCTCTCTACCACTTCAGCCTTCGTCTGGAACTCTAAGAATGTCGACAGGGTAAAGGGGTTAACAACATACTGAAGGGAGGGTTTGAGCGCCTCCTCTAGACGTCTTGCCCGAGACTCCTCATCGGGAAAGAGTTCTGGAGAAAAACATATGAGGTCTTTGAAATTTATTCCTAGATCCCACACTGACATACTCCTCTGTTGGAGGGATAGTATCTCCTGTCTCTTTTCCTCCTTCATCGTTGAGGAGAGGAATTCCGCACGCAACTCCTTCTCGAAATTAGCCCATGGAACCTCAGCCTCTCTCCTCTCCCCCAGGTTAATCGTCCACCACTGAAGAGCCACTCCCCACATCTGGCTGACGACCAGAGGCACCTAGTACTCAGTCGGGGCCCGAATCAGGCCGAAGGCTATCACTAGCTCCTCTAGCCAGCCTTTCGTCTTTATGTCAAAGGTGCTTCCCTCATACTTCTCAAAGGTCTGTTACTGGAAGGCCCGAAGAGTCTTCTGCCACAAGTCATCCTCTTCCTCTCGATCAGCTCTCTGTTATTCGGCCAATGTAGTCTCTGGGGCCTCGATCGCCTGTACCACATGTGGTCACCTTCCAGGTGCCATAGTTGCAAGGTAAACAAGGAATGCCCAAGCCAAAGTAGTGCAGAATGTTGTTCTTAAAATTTATTGAACATTTCATTTATTCTTAATTCCCAAGACATTCCAGATACACGAGAACACAAGTCATTATGATGCATGTACCTTTCCTAGGGTCTCTACCCTGCAATCAGCATGGCCTCACTTGGTCGTTAGGTAGGTCCAGAGTCCTTGCATCGGATCACGGGGGGCCCTAAAATCCCGTGTCCTATCGGGTCTTCCCTAGCCTAATTCACACACCATGGTCACCCAACACTATTTCCTTAGCATCCCATACAATCCTCACGATTCTTAACTCCAGAATCCATCCTATCTCTCAAACGCTCCCTTTGATACCATTCTGTCATGACCAGCCTTCACCAAAAGTAGGGAAGGGTCAGCTGTTGCCAAGCCCTTCCTTCTTTAATTTTAAGGAGAGATAACGAACCCCGAAACCCGCCTTCTATAGCTCCCGGAGTGGCGACTAGCACCAAGGGTATGGAAATTACACACAAGTGGAAGGCATTACCCTTTTTGTTTTATAGGATCGGGAGATAAGATGATGAAACCCAACAACACCAAAAGTAAAAGAGAAGTAAATCCAAAAGTAAACCATTCCAACATACATGTTCCAATAGTAAAAGCCACATGGTACAAAAGTGACTACAAGGGTAAGTACCAAAAAAAAAAGAAAACAACAACTACGACTGCCCCAATGATCCGAGCTAGTACGATCCTGCGCGATACCCGATGTCCTCCGGGAAACATGAAAGCAGTTTTATATAAGTTGGGTGACCATACAAGTACACTTAGTAGGGAAAACCAAAGACTCTCGTGCAAAAGTTGGGGAATGTACTAATGTCTCGTGAGAAGCAGACTACAATTACTATGAAGGAGTTCACCCATCCCACTCACCGGCTACACTCACCAAGTAACGCAAACCAAGTAATATATATAATAATAGCACATTGATGTTTGGGTACCCCGCACCACTTTCCCACTAGTAATTTGGACATACTATGCATTGAAACAATCCCTCCATTCTCACCACAGTTCCACTGCCACACCCTCCCGCACACACCTGGGCCACAACCGCACGCAGTCCCACTGCCGAATCCCACCCGCAAACACCTCGGCCACAACCGCACGCAGTCCCACTGCTGAATACCACCTACAAACACCTGGTCCACAACTGTCACACATACCACGCCTGCAAACACCTAGGCCAGAACAACCACCACCACGCCCGAAGACACCTGGGCTAGAAGATCCACTGCCACGCCCGAAGAAACCTGGGCCTCATCCCGAAGATACATGGGAAACTACATGCCCTCACACACCTAGGCCATAACCACCACACTAACCCACCCAAAGATTCATGGGCTAATAATGGACCTCAGGCCATCATAGCCTGCCTGAAGGTACTTGGGATATCCGGGAAAGGGAGCGGAAAAGGAGCTAATAACCAGCCACTAAGAATAGTGTTGGGAAAAACACTCTCCCTATGAAATGGCAGTGTTCGACACTAAGTGCTAAACATGGGTGGGGCACGAATAAGAAACACAAAATTACAAGTATATACATAGGTATCAAGATCTCACCCAAAGTTATGTTTTTCATCATACAACCTACAGATCACAATGACACTCAAGTCCGAGTCACGACTCTCCAAAAAAACTCATTTGTCCAATTCTTGTAATCATGTTCAGTAATAATGTTTAAATAAGTTCATGCACCTACTTGGACAACTAACACCATAAGCATAACCAAGGATAGAATCCATCCAAATGTCAATTTAATCATTCACACCCGGTTCTCTTGTAATGTTACAACAACAAGGGGATAAGTGAGATCCCTCAAATTACTAGAACCAAAGAAACCCTCAAGACACTACCCTATGTCCCCCAAAATGGTTTCTCATCAACAGAGGGTTCCACCCAAATTCGTGATATAAAAAAGTTAGCCACCTGGTCTTAAAACTCACAACCACCGAATCCATATCAACAAGAGATCCCATCCCATCCCACATCTCCACAATCAGACCACAAAAAGAAAACATCCAAACCACTACAACCAACACAATGTAGGGACATGCCGGTATTTTCATATTTATTAGATTTAAGACACTCCATGATTTCAATTTCATGTGCTTTAACCGGGGGTTATCACTGAAGGGTTGATCCTGGTGCTTTCAATTCATTTAGCCAGGTGTACGTGATTAAACAATTTCCCTTTTTATAGTAGGAGTTCACAACCACAAAAAAGTCATTTCAATCATCCCTAGGGGTTCATTAGTGCACAGAGAAAGACCACCAATGACCATGATTTTTAGTAGGAGTAAGCCCGCACAATTCAGAAAGATGATCATAACATAAAACAGCATTAACGATCACAACCCCACTTCTTTTCATTATCTTTATTTAGTTTTGGATTAACCAATTATACAGAATCAAAAGTGTGCCCACCCCATATGATACACAAAAGCGAGAGATGAAGAAATTCGGTACATGTTGATCAACGATCGACACTAATGCAGGGGGCAGAACTTCACGGATAGCGATGCGGTTTGCCTTAATGAAAATCTCCTCATTTATCAACGGTTAGGCCGAGCACGGAACTTCATGCATAGCGATGTGGCTCGTCTGAATGAAAAGTTGCTCGTCTGGACGAAGGGTAATCTTAGCATAGTGTGATCAAGAAAAGAAGAAACCACAGCTAACCCTTAGTTTATAAGAGCCACAGACGGTTGAGATAATAATTTCAAACCACATAAGGAGTGGGGGTCTTTGGTTGACCACGCGGCCCCACACGTTATTAAAGGGGTTGGGTGATTTAAACTGACGCACACACTAGGTTAATTTATTAAATATTTAATTATAACATTTATGGACGCTACTGGGCTTTATGACAAGCTTAAAGGGGGTCAAAGAAGGGTTTAAAACTCAATTTGGGTGCGTCACTAGAAAAACCCTGACAAAGCAGGGTGACGCTGATCGGTCTCACCAATCGGTCGTGCCGATCGGTATCACCGATCGGTCGCGCTGAGACGCTACCCCATTAGGATCCGGATTTTTGGAAAAGGAAAGGAACAAGAGAGTTTTGAACATCCCATGTAACATTACAAATCTACATCCATGAGCTATAACCTAACCTTCACCAGAATACCTCCTATACTAGAACAATACCTTTGGTGTCTTCATCCCAAATAATTCACTACCTAGTAGGCCTGAATGTATAGTATTACTCTATATTCCATCATGTTCTAGTGCCCTAGATCTTAATCTAGAAATTTAATCTAGTAATGATCCCATTAAAGTGGAAATGGTTGAAATAACATGAAGTATATCTAGAGATGGATCATTTTACAATACACACATAACAACCGAGGTCCCTATTAAAATTTTACTTCTTGTGAACCTACCTACAATAATGATGACATACCATAGAACATCCAATGCTAACACCCTATATACCACTTCCTTTGAGAGATGTCACTTAGAGGTTATTACTTCCACTATATGATTGACATCCTGAACAAGCTTATAAACCAACATATCATATAACATTATCGTCCCACAAATTTTACTTAGACAGAAGATCACTTTCACCACCTCAAATATAATAGTTAGTCATTGATATTCACCATAGTTCACTTAACACAGAAGAGTCCATACTCAAAATGTCTCACACTAGAAAACTCATCACCTATAAGAGTGGGTGAATGGGAATTAAGCTGAGTCAATTGAGTTGGGTAATCAATGAATGACATGTTACCCCGGTTTAGTTGTGGGAATTCCAAATATTTATTACCCATATGAGTCTCCAAAATAATAATAATTAAATCTCATCTATATGTACCTTTAGACCATGCCCCAAAACTGATATACTAGATTAAGTATATCACACTAATGTTTTGAGGATACATGAAGAATATGGGAAACAAGATTCAACCTCATATTTGGAGGAATGTCCAAATGAAAAAAATATGGTACACATATCCTCTAATAAAAAATCTAAAACATGGTGAAAATATTTCATCTAGAAAATTTGTCGGTACTATCAATAGAACACCCTAGCAAATTGAGAAATTTTCTATGCAACCCATGAGGTTTCCTCCACAAAATTTAGAATATATTTAGACCCCTCCTCATTATATGTATCAGTTCATAGTAATATAATGGTTGGGGTAACAATGGATGGTTTCATATGTTGCACTGTAGGAGGATTCACATTTAGTTTATGTCCCACCACATTAGAAGCATGTTCATATTTAACATTCAAGTGCTTGACTTATGGTCATCGTGGTGGTGTATATCTATGATTCGAAAGTAAAACCTCAAGAAATTACTACCATAGATTAATCTTAAAATAAAGAAATAGATTAAAATATCATGGACTCACTTCCTACGATACCCTATATTCATAAAAAAATTATATTAAAATGAATACACTAAACACTAATACCCATTACTATGGTAATATTATTAAGAATTTTTTAATTTCTGTCTTAACAGTTCAGATCAACCAGTTTGCAATCTAATGTTTTAGAGGTAAAACCTCATGAAGTTGTAATTTTTATCCCATTGGATGACAACATTCAATTTATTTACTCCAAGAGTAAGATTTTATCTAATATATATAATGGATTATTAATATGAGTTTCAATTCCTATGTTATTGATTAATACAACCTATAACTCCCAATGAGAGCTTCATTTAACAGTTAGTAGTTTAATTTCCCTACTTTTGATACAATTGTTATAGTTTTTTAATTATATAATGTTTTTATGTAAAATTACATCATCAAGAAATGTTGGAAAACAATATTTATCCTTATTTAGACATATTAAGTAACCATTTTTCAAAATGATATTTTAAATTACAATCATAGTAACCAATTCATATAAATTATGGAAAATTTAGTAAATGATATTAAATATTAATATAATTGTATATGAATAATATATATATCCATGTATTCCTATTACGAGGATATAAAAAATCCTCCCTTTCCAATTTAGTCTTATGATTGAAGTCACATAAATAATTAAATCATATATAACGTGAATCATCCAAATGTTTAAATAATGAATCCATAATAATAAAATTACATAATATCTTTTTCAAATGCAATGAAATTAAACACACCCACACATATGGGATAAATTCTACCATTAATAGGCTTATTAAAATGTTCTGACACTATAAATTCAATAATATACCATAAAAAATAGCAATAAAATAAAAGAAACCCGACTCTTGTTCCACTTTATGACAAACCCATTTTTGATCACTGATAATTAAGAATTTTAGTAGTCTATAAGGCCTTATTCATGCCTCCTTATATGAAAGATTCTACAAAATAGTAGTGAGTGTGTATAGTGTTATGGTGGGGAGACTATAACATATAAATAATAGTTAACCATAATGAAAATAACTAAAATAAATCAAATATATAAAAAATATAAAAAATATATTGGGCTATAAAGGAACACTGTATATAGATGATTTCATTGTGGTCAAAATTATATGTATTGTTTTTTTGGGAATTAGTCACATATATAGTAGTAGGAAATATAAATGAAACCAATATACCAAAAAAACTATAATGCTCAATGAGTATCATGAATACCATGTTAATCTTCAACTCTCATGCTTCTAACCTAAGATAAAAATCAAGCATCCATAGAATTGTGAATTCCATTATCCTTTAAAACATCCATGAAGTATTCATGAGTACAAAAAGGATGTCTAAATAACGTGTGAATAAATATTATAGGCTATAACTAATTTTGTGGAAAGTAATTCAATTCTATGAATAACAAAGTGTAATTGTGTATATATATATAATAATTTAAAGAGATAATGTAAGAGAAACCATATCCAACAAGAGATCCTATTGGTAAAGATAGATGATCCAAATTTATTATTACTAATCCATATTTCATGTATTATATTTCATTTTAAATTTCTAGGGGATTTACAGAAAGTATCCAATGAATCCAAGAAATAAAAATGATACGTAATCATGGGGACTAGACACAGAATTTTAAATTTTTTTACCAATTTTGAATACATGTAAGAAACATGTAATTATTTAATATCAGCTTTTAATCCAGCATATGATGATCAATATTTAATGACATATATATTGGGTTTTTAAGGGAATTCATGAGTTATATCCTTGTATTTATAATCATTATTGATTCTAACCAAACCACGGGAATAAATTTTGTTATTTTGATATAGTTATCAATTGAAATCCAAGGGTAAAATCCAAGTAATTTCTTTTCAATACAATTCATGCCAATCATGGTAGATCATCATGATTATCCTAGTTTTCCCTTATTTTTTCAGAATTTGTGATAAATATATATAGACATCAAGAGAGTATGACACTAGCTATATCTATGGTGAGTTTACCACATGGAATTTACCATAATTATTTGGGAGGAATCTTATGAGTTCCCTTATGTAATTCCATCAATGAAATACAAGGAATGATGGTGGAAAGGAAAAACATTAATAGTGTGTCCATTTTCCAAAATTATTGACCAAGGCACCCATTTTACAATGACATAATTTCCATGAATAATATACTTGTCAATGACTTTATAGTGGATAAATTAAATAATTTGATTTGTATTCTATGAATATTTTTATGATACTAATATAATATCATAATTAAAATATTCTATTCCTCTTCGAATTACATATCAATTTTTTTGGGCTATATAATTTTTCTACAAGAAGAAAATTTTAAAAAAATATATTTAAGTCAACCATGATGTACTCAAAGGAACAAATTATAAATTCTTATGTTTATATAAAACTTTAATCACAACATATGTGATATTTTGGTAATATTTAATGTACGTTTTCTAGGAGTTTTAGTCCAATTATATCCTATGGTGGAAGTGGGTTAGGTTGATTTTGTAAAAAAACAACTGTGTTAGGAATGTATGTAGTACATATAGTGTAGCGTATATATGAAAAATTTGATGAAAAAAATTATAGGGTTAATGATTCATAAGAATGATATATAAATGCACATCACATTTTATAATCAGAAAATCGTTTTTGGAAAATAATTTAAAACACCTACATAGGGATCATAGAAAACATGTCAACTGAGATAATCCTTATACTAGAGCTATAACATGATTAATGGATAACCCATAAAAAAGAATTAATAAAAGGTATATTTATTTAAAATATGAAGTGATAGATTTAGAAAGAATGAAATGTCATGAGATGAATTTGAAAGGGATTAATCATTAGAAAGATCCTTCCAATGTAGATAAATATAAATAAATTAAAAGTGAGATAAATGGATTCCACTCTAACATGCCATAGAAAAGAGGAGAGATATCAGTATTTTTATTACATTCCAAATGTGGGTGAAAGTCTATTTATAAAAGAAATATTTGTGATGGAGTAAAATAACATTTCAATCTTATAATATTTCATCAATAACATATCAATATGTTTCTGGGTCTCACCAGCTAGTTAGTGGGACTTCGAGTGGCATTGAAATCATATGTGAAGACCACTGGCTTAACAACGGACTATAATAAGATAACTGATTGCACATCAGTAAATTTAATGAACTTATAGACCTCCTCCAACACTTACACAACAATTTTTTGACAAAAACCCCATTGGACACCACATAAATAAAATTTGGTCTGCTAAAAATTAAAGGAGTATATACCTCATTAAAGAATCAAGATCATACAGGGAGCCTCAATTATCTCTATTACTTCTAGAATTTTTTTCCTATCAAATATTCATGACAAAAAATGTAAATTAAACCTTAAATTATTTTGACTGATTAATTTAGGATTCATTTATTGGATACCATATTATTCTTATAAACATAATTATTAAAATTTACCATTTGTATTCCCCTTGACATAATATCAGATGGAAAAAATGATATAGAAAATATTTTCTCAATTTTAATTGTATCTATGAAATAATTTAACAAATTAGTTAAAAAAATTACTGTAGTTGTCTTTATATAATTATTATTTAATTCTAGGGAAACATTCTTCACGTTTCTATAATTCATCAAACATTTACAAATTCATAAAAAACATCTTGAAGGTCATTATGCACATAAATTCCATAAAAATACTGAGGTGGATTCTTAGACTCAAGTGTATTTTCATACCCTTGATGATTTTTCATATATAGATGAACCATTAATTCTATTTATAGATATTCAATGAAAATAATGAGTTGTTGCTTTTAAAGCCTTATGGAATCTGTATAGTTTATAAAAATAGTATAGGGTTGATGACTGTTTAATCTATATCAAAATATAATTCTATATTTTGGATAATAATTTATTATTCATATATTCATAACACACAGAAGAAATATTTTTTTTGAATAATCCTCATATGTGTGAACATTACCATTAAAACTCAACTGAATATCATTTATAGAATTTTTTAGGTAAATATATATATATCTATGAGGATCATAAGTTCCATATACGAGAATAAAAATGAAATTAAATGGTTCATTCTTAAACATCCATAGAGGATAGTTATAAATATGATTGAATATTTTCCATGTGTTTTTATGGAATATTTTTTATAAATATTTTAAAACTATCACATTTTATACCATACCTTATATTATTTACCACACTTACAAAATCAAGAATACAACGTATTAAATGTATTACATACTAATATATACTGTATTAACAAAACAACCATTATTATAAAGTATCTTTAAATCATTTATTAATTTATACATTAAAATTATATCACACATAAATGATATCAGATCATTAGAATTGATGGAAAGATCCGGATTATTTTTTTTGGCACAAGAGATAATGTTTTAAAATAAATTAAATTTAAAAAAGATTAAACACCTTATTTACATTCATTTATGAATGTGGTTTCCTTCCAAATTTTAATACAATAATTTATTAAAGAATTAATTTTATTAGTTGAAGATTTATGTTATTTAATTAATTTCCATTCCTCTTATAATTTGAGGAAATATATTCCTCAATGATTATTAAATCCTCTAAAATGATATGAAAATAATCTATTCCAGTATTATAATTTTCATACATGGATTTTTCATGATATAATCACGTTAAATATTCTAAAATTTTTAATTTTCCACATTCTAAATATAAATTAATCCTTTAATCATTTATAAAATTTTAATCCCTCGCACCATATTCATTAAAATTAATATCATCATGTATATATCTACCATTATCGTCTAAAATTATCTTTCCTTGTTTATTATAACGATGAATAATACAGAGCTGATAAATTATAGAATACTATATTATACTCAATTTATTTCAATCATGAACTCTCTAAGAATTATTTTAATATCAATTATGACACCCAAAATAATATTTTGTTTAAAACTATTTTATATGTCTATTACATTCTCAAAAACATTTCAATGGTCTTCCAGCATAATTATAACATTGGTAGAGTAGAAATTGTCCATTTTTAGAATTATTAAACAAAAAATCTAATAACATTTCAACTTTTTTTTTGACGATCATGTGACTTTAGATCTGTATCAATCATAAAACTTCTTTCCATTCTGATGCCCAAAAATTATATGTTTTTATTAAAATCAATGTAGTTTACTGTAAATCAAATAAACTAAGAATATGACGAATATTTTTAATATATAATAGTAAATAATTTCTGTAACTATATATATGATTTTCAATGTTGGTAATAAATGTGATCGGTATGTGAGGGCCTCGAAAATGTAATACTGTGTGGGAAATCTTCCCCAAATATAAAATCAATATATAGGATCATATTGGATTACAGAAGGAAATAAATGTAAAATATAGATAAATAATGTTAAAATGTGAGGGTTAAGGTCAGTGAAATCTTTTAGACCACTATTACAATGAAGAAAACATAACTCAAAAGTTTGAGACCACTAAACATGAAATATCAATTATGAGATCCAAATTGGGTTTTTTAAATTAAGGGAAAACATTAATTAAATAAAAATAGTGTTTCCACAAATAATTACAAGTAACCTCATTGAAGTTATCTTCAGAATCACTAATATAGTTCCGCTCTATGAATTTTCAAAAAATTTAGTATTTAACTAAAATAATAATAAACACCTTATAAAACCTTTTATTATATTTATCAATATAATTCATGATATTAATAAAAAATAAATGTTTGTAGAACCGTTTAAGAGAATATTGACCTTTCAAAACCCTCCATAACATTAGTATTTTTCCAAAATATATAGATATAATCAAAAACCAAATTTTGATGTAAACTAAAATCCATAACATTCATATTAATATAAATAATTCATTATATCTAGAAAAAAATTTCAAAACCATTAAGCTAATTGTCTATAACTCTTTCTAAATAATTTAATGAATATAATCAATTACATTTTATGAAATGATTTTTAATTTTGGAACCTAATTTTTAGTATTATTTTTAAAATAGTATTGGTGATTTTTTAAGTAAATAATACAATTTTTCACAAAAAACCAAATTTAAATTCATAATATTCATATCAATATTTAATCATAAATACCAAAGAAAATATTTCATTCAAGAAAAATATAATTAATTAAATTTTTGTGGACCTGATTATTGAAACTAATGGTGGTATATAGAGATTAATTTTGTAAATGAGTATTCCAGTGATGGTCATTGTCATTCCACTACAATAAAAAAATTTATATCCAAGTTGTTGTTTATGATCTCTAATAATAAAAATTCCAATAAAATTTATGATTAATGAAACAATAAAAAAAATTACAATATATGAAATGAAAATATAGAAGGTGGTTAATGTAAATGAGTTATAGTATGGGGAAATAAATTTCATTAATGATCCAAACAAAAAATTCATAACATTTATCAACACCAAATGATTACTATGGGGAATGAATGTAATGTGAGAAAATTGTCCAAGGGTATTGGAAAATCTGGTAGGGAATGGAGTTTTCTTCATTGTTTTTATAAGATTAAACCTATTCCATTGTTTTTAAAAAACCTTTTTAATAGGGTTCCATTGTAATTTATATTTTTTAAAAGGCTATTTGTATAAGGGAGAATATATTAGTGTTTGGTATGGGGAGGGGGAATCATTTGTGTTAGGGGGTAATATATGGTCTATGGGATCCATATTTTAATTAATTTTAATATCCATTGGTATTAATGGTAGTTTCATAAGAGTTGTAGGAATGTATAACATTTAAGTCCATGGAGAATATATAAGGCCAATAGAAATTATGTTCTATATTCAGGGTTTTAACTAACTAATAGAAAAACATCATGTACCAAAGGATTTAGTAAAAAAAATTATATATATTAAATAACAATAGTTTCACTAAAAAAGTATTATTTAGATAACCTATTATAATGTTAATTTGATCCCTTGGTATATTCCCATTTGTATGGACTTCAATTTTATTATTGGTTGTTAGATTATCATTTGGGAGAAATGAAAAATGCACTGGGAAACTGGAGTCAATATATCCTAAAAAAATTAATCCTTACCAAAATATTATGAATGAGCCAATGTACCAATGTAATATAACAAAAAAACTAAACATCTTTCAATTCAAACAAAATATCCCACCGATAATATTAAGACAGTATTAAATCACATAGATACATGCATTTGGTCTTTAGAGAATAACATTTCTCTAAATTAACCCCATGTTCCTCATCTTGGTACTATATTTTCTTCTCAATATATAATATTTAATCTTCTTGGGATTATTATAGAAACAACTAATCATGGAGAAAAAAAACTGTGAATTAATCATTTTCATTTAAATATTTAAAAATTCATAGAAACATTCATCCATAATCAAGAAATCTTTAGGATCAACCACACAATAAAAAAAGAGGAAAATTAATAAAAAATATGGTGCTATTAGGGAACGTATCAAAAAATTTAGAAAATTGAAGTTATATCATATTTTCAATGATAAATATATCACATATCAAGTATATGTACACATTAACATGGCCTAAATCTATATTTTAGGATCTACTAACAATTCAAAATAATTGTGGTTTGTAATGAATAAAATTTCCCACTTTAATGTAATATAGTGTCACTCAACATGACATTAAATTATAGAGACAATGTCATATATATAATGAATAGTCAATTTATTAGAGATACTGATATCTTAGGAATACTTTTTTTATAAACTAAAATCATCCATCTAGTTTAATGTGAAACTTTTTAAAGAATTATTTATGTGACTTAAAATCATGGGAGAAAAACTCAAAATTATTAATTCACATTTAATGAATGTAAATGATTAATTTTTATCTATTTGTGAATGTATTTTACATATATAGGACATGGATAACATTTTTGGACCTAGATAATCCCCTTATAAGACAATATAATTAAATCTGGAATGGAAATAAAAATCCTTATAGTTGGAATCGAATATAAATGAGAGAGATTGACTCCACCATGGGTAAGTGTAGTGGTGTTAAAGTGAGTGGATAGAAGTTGATATGCCATAGGAAATGACCATATAATTTTCATATTATAAGTTATGATTAGGGATAGTCAGATGAAATACATATATAAGATCCCATTTATGTGGATAGAGGTGGATAAATCATAAAATTTGAGAGTGGAATGAGAGATCGTATCTGGGAGATCTTGCTACTAGAGGAAGTATGAACAAGAATCATAATTAGTGAATAATTTAAGGTATATATATTTTTTATTTTAATACCATTACAATGTGTGGATAAAATTTTAGTTGGTTTTTAGCGATTTTTAGTTGTGGATTATTTTTTTAATTCATGAATTATTCAAATTTAGTTCATCTTTTTATTTTATTATTCATATTTAACTAGATCTATCAATAATTAGATGAAATAAAATATAATGGGATCTATGTGTTAATGAAATTTTACATATCATGAACCTGGTGTAAGGATATAGAATATAAAGAGTACCATAATATAGTGCTTTTAAATATTGATTGAGTATTATAGACAAGAGCTTATGAAATTATGATTATAAAATATGATGTAACAATATTATCAGACCACACCCATGTTTATCACCTGATTTTTCAAAAACTATATTCACCACACCAAAGATCTTATTATGATCATCCCAAATTGATTATTTCACTATTTTTAAATTATGTGTTTGGATACTATTTCAACACCACAATACTATTTTATTTTAATATTATTGGTAAATATTAATACTCAAATTTCCTGATACATCATTGAATGGGTTACCTATTTAATATTAATCTTATGTGTTTCAAGACCCTTTAAATATACAAGGATGTAAGATAGCTTCAATATAAAGTTATTTTCATGAATTACTGACAGGTGGAATTTAATAAAACATTATAAATTTCAGGTTCGGTACAAAGTCTTAAATATGTATTCTAATAAAATTTATTATCAAATATATCATTAATTGATATAAATTTGGAATGTGATGAGTGTAATAGTATAGAAATTGAAAAAACATGGTTGTAATAGCATGTTTTATAATAAAATATCCAATGAAAATGATAGGGGATACCTAAAATTTAATATTTTTTATTATATGATAATAACAGGGGATAAACAAAATTTTAAATATTTTTAGTTATATGATAGTAGAATTTTCAATTTTGAGAAAATTCCAATGGATATTTCAATGGGTTTTTGTGTTTTTTTATTCAAAAAATATTTTTAAATTCTTATATGATATTGTTTTTCAATATAAAATAATTATTATATTGAAACACTCTTATGATGGAATTTTTTTTAAATGATAGTATCCATTTTAACATGTATGATTCTCTTTGTTTAGACTAACATAAAATAAGATAGTCATACAAATAACCCTGATTAGATTATGGTGTAATATATAATGTGTTTCAAAGGATTATAATTAGATAGAGAACTATGGATGTTAATAAATGGGTTTATCAATTATATAATTATACACAATAATATTAAGCATTGAAGGGATCTTTATACTACTAATTTAATGTTTTATAATATTTGGTTTGAAAATCCATTAATGATGGGGAATCAACACAATAATCATTTTGTTTAATCCCAAAAGTAATAAAAAATATTCCACTCTATTTTTTTTGTTGTGTTTTTTTGGAAAAAAAAGACCAAAATCCTTGGATAAATTAAGTAAAATTTTATTATAAGGGTTTCCACCACAGGATTTACAAGGGTATTTTTTCAGGAATATAAGAGGGAGATACTATCACCATTAACACCAACAAAAATATCTTTTAATATTATAATTTTTTTACAATTCATATTTGAATTTATCATGGATGTGTGTTCTGAAAAAATAAATTTGATAACATTGTTGATGAAAATTGATACGTCAATAAAATCTCTGAAAAAAGTACGCCACAGAAAAATAGGGTATTTGAAATGTGGAATATATTAATAACAAGATTTTATAGTCAATATTTAATAAATATAAATTGAAATAATATATATATAAATAATATTTTATAATTACATTTTATGTTTCAAATTATATTATTCCATGGAGAATATTTATGAAGACCCCATATGGGATTTTTAAGGGTAGAAATCCAACATAATATTTTTTAATAATATTTATACTTAAATAATAAATCCCCAAAAATAATAAAAATATTGACAAGATTAATTCCATGAAATTTTATGATATATGTGTGGGATAATCAAGGCTTAGTAAGGCATATAATTCTTAAATAATGTAGACCATGGTACTGGGGGAGTCTACCCATATCAAATTATATAAAAGGGGTAAAATAAAAAATTGTACTCTTATAGAGAAATTGGAAGAAAAATATTGATCTCTTAATATAGGAATTTTCCAAATTTTGTAATATCATAATAAAAAAATGCATTAAGTATTAATGGGTGGTATGAACATACTTCATATAAAATATAAAATACACATTGAGAACACAAGATACAAAATTTGTTTAAAGATATGTTTTTTAAGAATTAAAATAAATAATTTAATGATAAATCATAATGAATATTCTTATTGTATTTCTTAAATTGTCCTAAATGATACATCAGAAGCCTTCAAAGACCAACTTGACGTTATAGTCAAGATAAAGGAATTTATTATTGTTATATCTCTTGATCTAGTGAAACAGATATTCCATATACTCTTTTATATTGTTACAAGATAGATGAGATTTCGCAATGATTGATCTATTAGTTTTATAGTCTTGTAAAACAAGATATAATCGTTTTTAAAACATGGGGTAGAATACACTTATTATTATAAATTTAAATTAATATTTCAATATTGGTCGAGAGGGAACCATTAAATTTCATGTAGGCTCTAGTTCATGTGGATCATTAACATGGAATGACGACACTAGGGCATTAAAGCCATGATTTTTGGACCATAAGTACATATTTTGTCTAAAGGCCCCTTTTATTAATTATACATCCATAGTTCCATGGTTACTACAATTCGTTGTATAATAAATCTATCACCATAATACCCACTACCATTACAATGGTAGTACATCTGTACTACCATTGCTGCAATGATACTGCTAATTCACCCACGACTATAATGGTTTTAAAGTATTTTAAAAATCCCCCCCCCTTGTTTTTGAACATGGGTAATTTAGATTTCGAATTAAGTTGTTTACCACATACTGACCACCCAAACTACAGTAGATATATACATTATTCGTACATTACAATAGATACATTTTAACATAATATATGTAACATTATTCTTCCCTTTATATAATTCAAGGAAACCATCTAAATATTATGGTTAATGGGAAAAAATAAAGGATCTTATCGAATTCTAATAAAGGGTCATGTATATAAAATCAATCTTTGGTAGATAAGGAATAATAAATATTATATTGTATTCAATCAAAAAATATTGCATTTAGTCAAGCATGTGATTACAAATTATATTGATTTCTAATATCAACATAATAATATCATGGAAAATGTTAACTAATTTATCAATAAATGAAATGAATATCTCTGTAAATTCATGATATTTACATCAATTCCTCATCCAATATATCAAAAATCAAACTATCAGAGCATCAACATAGATATTATTAAATAAATATATTTATGGGAACTAGGTTTGCATCTAATATGTCATGATTATTGTTTTTTCTCATACAATAAGTTCATTCATCAAGGGGATATATATAACTATTATTTACCTATCACATTCACATCCAACACATTCCTCATATATTAAATGTCAAATATGATTAATTCTTTAAAAGCCTAATAAATTGATATTTATTATTACTCTGTCACTAAAACAAAATACATTTACCATAAAAACATCATTCTTAATAATAATCGACCAACTGATACGATATAAATAAATGGTATATTGTTATAAAAAAACATTTCTACTATAAATGAATCCATATAATTACAATAATCATCAAATATAGACTTCAAGGATATAATAATGTCTCATGAATTGATGAACTGTGATAGGAAATTCTAACACATGGATGTCAATGGTATAAAAATCATTAATCCATAATGGATAAAAGAAGACCACAAATTCAATTGAAATGATGTTTTTAGTGATAAAAATTCTATCAAAAATATAAAATAGAAAATATCAAAATCATTAAAAATATTGTCCACATAACATTGTGTAAGGAGATGTTTATTAATAAAATTAATTATTCTTTTTAAATCCTCATGAAACTAATACACTATTATATTAAAATAAAATTTCACATAAAATTATACTATTTTAATAACCATATAATCTTATAGAGGAAGAAAAAATTTAATATGTTGTAGTGTTAAAAAAATTGATTATGTTACATAACTCCTTTTACAAATTTTTATATAATGTCAAAAATAACCTTTTAACAAAATAGATACATGATTCCTTATTAAAATTTAATGAATAATGATATTTTCATTTTAAAAAGACATCAAATAATATTTAGAGTGTAAATAATATGAGATCAAACAATCATGAAATAAATGAATAACAAAATTTATCGGGTTTAACATTTTATTATCATATAATATTTCTAAAAGAAATATGATCACAAAAAGTCATGAATTAAAATTCTTCCTTAACAAAAACACATTAACATCAGACACTTATTTTTATTATATAATTGATCCTACTATAAATGAAATTTAAATTGATCAAACAACATACTTGATAAAAATTTTAATCGTTATTTTATTTTTTATATTCCATTTATAATCATTTTAAATCCATTTGTTGAATTTTTCTTTCTTAATTCATCCACATAATGGGGATCGATAAATTTTTCTATAGTTACATTTATATATTGAACATGGTTTAAGGTGTTATGAAATGAATAAATGATATAATTAATATTAAAAAACCAATGAATATATATTTTTATTTGTTATAAAAATTTATAACCATCCTTCCATTTTTGTAATAGACATACGAATCACATAGCTTCCTTGGGTGGTAGTCCACATATATAAAAGATCAACATTATCCTTCTACAATGAACGAAAGGTTAATAAGGTAAATGATAAATTATATATATTTAAAATAATAATTATTTAAAAAATATCATGCATATTTATTAATTTACTCATTATAAACATCGATGTATTGCAGTGATGAAAAATAATTACACTACTATGAAAATATGGTAGAACATACTTATGAAAAACCATTGTTTTATTTTTCCATAGGATTGAAAGAAAATAAAAAATTGATTAAAAAATAAACGAAAATAATTATTTGGTGATTTTTTTATTTATGTAAATAGCTTTATATAATATTTGGATGGTTTTTAAGAAGGGGGGATCTTGAAATGGATCAGAATGAATATAAACATCTTATCATGGTAACCTCAATCATCTTACACATTATCACTTTTTAATGTGTAATTTTGGTGAGGATAGGGTGCCAAATAATTGGGGTGGTATTTTTTATGTTTTTTATAAGGATTGGGAATGATAATTGTTGAAATATTTTTTAATTATAGTGGAGAGGTGGTTCCTAGTTATAACTAAGGTGGGTGTAAATATTGTCTCTATTTTAAATATTATCATATATTAAATTTTCTTTTCAATTAATGTAGCTCCAAATTAATTTAGTTTCTAATATGTGGGGTTTAAGGTAAATATACGACACTCCAACATAATTTAAACCAGTATTTAGGTAATTCAAACCCTTTTCATTTATTTTATCCCCCATTAAACCATTTTATCCTTACTGTAGTAATGAATATTTCCCTTGATTACTATTCATTATAATCAAAATTGAAATTTATTTTATCCACCATTTTTATATATTTTGATTTATTATGTGGAAATGATATTAAAAAATCCGTATCCTATATCCTGAAAAAATTAATTTAAAGATAAACCCATAAATAATTTGAAGAATTTCTTTTAGATATGTTCATTTTCCCTGAATATTATGATTTTATTCAAAATATATTTCAAATAACCACTATTATATTTTTTAAAATTTTTTATTTTAATATATATATATATATATATATATATATCATTAATAACATTAATCAAGATGGATTAGTTTTTTTTGAAATAAACTGCACATAGAAAACCATTTTTGTTAAAAATTCCCCATTCTATATTAAAATGTTTATATCATTTTTAGAAAAAAATGATTATTACTTTATAGTTATTTATATAGATTTTAATTTTATAATATAATTTAAATTAAATCATAAAAAATATTAAATTTTCAATTATTTAGTGATGTTTATTTGATTGGGAAATTTTTACAAATTATTTGTTTTCTTATGTCAAAATATTAATTTCTAATGAAATATTCATCAAATAAATTTACAAATTGTATGCTATGAATTATAATATTTTTAATTCTATTATAATTTATTTTCTATGAAGGGATTACATAACATAATAGAGTCTCAAGTATTAAATTCATCCCTCATTTAGAAATTTCATCCTTGGAATTTTCATGGATATCACTTCTTGAACATATGTGTGTAGTTCATCAACATAACTTCTATATGATACCAAAATGCCTCTTTGATATTAATATATCCCCAAATAAACTTCTCTAATAGAGCCATATAATTCCAAAACACATTTTATCTATTTTTAATAAATTTAAAAGGCTCTCCATAGGTGGAAAAATTATGTTCCAATTTTACTTCCTCATAGGTGATAACACAAATTATGTCTGGAAATTATTTCATTATTAAAAATATATAGAACACTTCATGAACAGTACATGGGCTCGATGGATGTCTCAAATGGTAATGCATTGCTCTGATTCATTCAAGAATTTAAAATTTTTAGATGCACCTATGACATAGTTTCCCTTACTTATCTATTCTTTTGGAACACCTACATAATAATGACTTTCAGAAAACATAACCACCACATTATGTTATAAATCCATATGAATGTTATTGTAATATCTATTTTTTCAAATATATGATACCATATTATACCTTGTAATAATTTTATATATCTTCATTTTTCACCAAAATATGGTCTTGTCATACAATTAACATTTCACCTACTTCATCCCATAATGTTAGTGGATGATATTTTTTCCTATACAATGATTAATAGTGATCCATTTGAATAATTAATGGAATATACTATAATATGAGAATTACGATTAAGGTAAATAATGATGCCACATTCCTCAAAAGTTTTAAGGACATGAATGAATCTTATATTATGTTGTTTGAAAAGTATTTTCAAACTATCAATCATAATGAGGATGATAACCAAGGCTCTAATGTTGCTTAGTGTCAATATCCTTCTAAATACTCTTATTCAATATGGATTTATACCATGGATACAAATTTGGTACAACCATAAGAGGTGAACCATGAAGTCTACTAAATTTACTAATATAGAGTCGCATAAGTTACTCAATAAGAATATCGTCTCTTATAAAAAGTAAATTAGTGGAATTGGTAGTGTGATAAATATTAGACCACGTAGAATCATTATTTAAAATATTACTTGTAAATTAATTTTAAAATTATATAGTAATATAATATAATTTCCACATTGGAATACATAGAGGTTTCTTGAATACTTTTGGATATAGTCTTAAATAATTTACCTAATGTAAATCTAATAATATTCATACATAGAAATAAAATTTATACTTCTTATTATCCCACAACAAATATTGTTTCAAATCCCAATAAATTTTGGTTATACTAGGTTGTATAGTGAAATTTGATCTTTTATATATATCTAATAAATAAAATTTTATCTTATGAATGAAAGGAAAAAATAGTATCTTTATAAATTTTCATTTTGAATTTTAAAATATGCATTCTATTAATATCTTATAATTCATATATTTGATGTTCTATTAAAAAGTATTATCCCCAAGATGTGATCATATAATATTCTACAATGAGGATGTTCTTAAAGTCATTTTTAAAAGAATTTTTTCTTCCATTTCATAATGTCTCTAATAAAAATATTTAATAAGTACAAGAAAATAAAATAATTTTTTATTTTTTATTTATTCACATTACCATTATATTTTATACTCAGTACACCAGCTACCTTTTTTCCTTTCTGGGGAGAAATTTTTTTGATAAATAAAAATCCTTGTGTTGTTTTCACAATCACCATAACCTCATGATGGTCTCCTTATTTTAGAATATGTGTTTTATACATTTTTGAACCATATATATTTAACATCATTCACAATAGTGGTAATCCAACCATATATTAAATCCTATTATTAGAGCAAACATCATAGGATCTGGGGTTGGATAATTCAATTTAAGAATCTTCAATTGCCTTTTTTAATATTACACAATTGTTTCATTCAATATATGGAGACATTTATGCCCCTTGATTGATGTGCCACAATATATGACAAATGCATCCCTTCTCAAAGGTATGTTTATTATTATTGAGCTAACAAATATCATATTTAATTCATGAAAAACATTTATTATATTCTTCAAAATATATGGATACAACCATGTTATTTTTCATCTTTCATTATGAGTTTGATATTAGATAGAATTATTAATAAATTTTTCATTAGAAACTGATTAATTCAATGAAACAACATACCTTAGTTATATCAATTGTAATTTTTTATTCCATCAGTACCTTTTTTAATAAATGGTGGACTGATTTTCTATCCTTAGGGAGAATATGTCAAATATTGAAACTTCCTAAAGCATGATTTTATATTTTCTAAATATTTAATATAACATATTTCATCTATGAGTCTAAAGAAGGTTACAAAATTTATTCTTATGTTCATCATTTATTTCATAGTATCCCAGGTATTCATTAATAAATCTCAAAATGTAATTATCATGTAAATATATGAATACCCTTTTTCTCATTTCTAAATAAACAATGGTTGTGTTACTCAATCCAAATGGAAATAATAAAAATTCAAAATTTAAATACAACATAAAAAATTATTATTATTTGAATATGTAACAAATTTATTCATTGTTAAAGATACCCAATATAAAGATCAAAATTTTAATAATATTTATCTAAATTATCATTTTCTATCAAGTTATCAATTTTTTATAGATGATACTTGTTCTCTATAGTAATAAAAATAATTTCATAATAATTTTCACATCACTACATTATCACATATTTTTTTATTATCATAAAGAAAAATATATATCCATAGTGAATGATGAGGGAATACAAATCCATTTTCACAAAAAATATAGTTGTTTCTTAAGTTCTACTAATTATAATATAGAAATTCATTAGTGAGACTTTGATATAGGTTTTTAATTATGGATTAAATTGATGAAAAATTAAACATCAAACTCTTTTGGATTTCATAGAAGATAACATTCCAACAAATTACATAACAGGGTATACATCTTCTTTTATAAAAATACCTTTACCATTCATAGTATTATATTAGTTTTATTTTATAATAAATTTCTACCTTTGAGATAGTAGAAGTGTATCTAGATAGATTTCATATGATTTATTCTCTCACTTGAAAAGATGGGATTCCACATCTCCCATGTGAATCATAGTAACCTTCTCTGGGTAATAATGATTTTTAATTATAATTGGAATTTCAATACATACAATGGATTATATCAAATTTATCCGTTAAAATAATGACAATGTTTTTAAATAAGTTATATATGATCATTATGATTATCTCTAACTAACATATACCCATTTCAATACGATTTCCTATAGGAATATTGATTGGAAAGTAATTTCTTATGTTGTTGGGAAATAATTTAATATTATTAGAAAACATAGATTATTTAATATAATGAAAATATAATAATTAAAATAAATAATTTTTTTATTTGAGTTTATGATAAAATTAAATACCATCACATCATTAGTAACATCAACATCAACTGCTGTAATCAAATAATTTTGGTTTTCTCTTATATTATTATTCTACGAGAGGTCCCTAAATTCACAGGACATTATTTTGATTGATTCCCCTTGACATTATAGTTCAAGAGGATGATAGAAGATGTTTCTATCATTCCCTTTATTCTATGTGACCTATAATAACTTTTCACCACAAATAAGACACAGTCATGTTTCAATTAAGCATGCACATTGGTGTTCACTTTGAAAATTATCACATGATGAAAAAATCATCTTCACTTTTATCGTCATTGACACATTCAATCTATCTTAGAGGTGAGATAACACCTTGTTTTTTATTTTCATAAAAGATATCAAAACTAGAATAATTGTATTATATCTTGATGAAATGTCATATAATATCATATTGTTATGATAATTTTTTAGAAACCAATGCCCCTTAAAAATAGAGATCATTCCTATTAATGATATATTCAATCATTATTTTCTAATTATTTATGTATTCTACAACATGTTTCTCAAATCATAAAATTTTACACTCATAATCTACAAGACAATCTATTTCTATATATTCTGGGTCAACATATATTCTCTCTATTTTTATCCTCTTTCTCTTAAGGAAAATATGTCATGATGAATGTCACATTAAATTTTTTCTAATACATTCTTTTTATTTAATTAACCAGTATAGTATTCTATATGAATGGCTCCCATTGTTCTATATATCCCATCAAACAATATATTTATCGAATAAAATTTTTCCATTAATTTCTTCCAATTTATATAAATTAATTTCCACAGAACAATATCAATTGTTCCGAGAACAATTGATTAGATGCTCCATAAAAATATTTCATCCTTCGTTTCATAAATTTATCCAATAGAAAAGAATTTTGATTTAAAAAAGTCTTCTTCATTAGTTAAAGGTTATAATAATGTTTATCTATCATAACAAGAGTCATCTTCCTTAATATATCCTTGATCACTATAGTTACAAGACCATATGTACATTCCTTCTGATTTGGAAAATATAAACATTGAAAATGGGCTGTTATTCCCTTTGTGAGTTTGGCACTATCTCTAAAAAATGGGTCCCACTATGTCATCTCACAAGCATCATGAATATTCACCCACTATATTAATAACCCTATTATGGTAAAATATCCCAAATCCCGAAGGAATTATAAAATTATCTTTTTATCTATATTCATTTAAAAACAAGATCACATGGTTCTTAATAAACATCCTTTAATATAATCTAATCTGAAAAGGAATCTATTCGTTCATAAAAACGTTTTACATACATATATTGGTAAAACATTCAAGGGAATACATCTCAATGAATTGATCAGTTTTATTTATTGTAAATCTAGATACATAAATGATTCTTATACACATTTGGATTTATAAAAACAGATAAGAAGAAACATTATTGAGACATTCAAATTAATCAAGAATCAATGATCCTAACCTAAGAAAAAGAATCAAATAATGGGTAGAATAATATGTGTAGTAAGGGATATGTGTAGTGGAAGTTATCATGACTAAATAAGGTATAATCAATATGAAATTGTGGTTAAACAACAATAAATACATAAAATCAATAACATGAGTTCAAAATACTTCAATGGATGATATCCATATATGTGTCACATGGATAACGTAAACTAATTCCAAAATATTGGAAATATATTATTTTTGAAATTCAAGATCAGAAAAATAATGACACAACCATTATATAATCAATCATAAAAATAAGGGACCAAGTATAAAATTGTTAATAAATAAATATTTTGTAATTAACCCAACTCTGGTAACCTAGATAACATCTCTTACTTTATTCGATTAGAATAATATACAATGAATCAAATACCAATGGAATGAATAGTTTATATGTCTTGGTAATATAGATACTTACATGCCCCCCATATCAAATTCAAAAACACAAATAAATACATAATTGTTTTTTGAGAATAAAAACATTCCATAAAGAACATCCTTCTAAATCAATCATTATACACTTCATGGACTAATGATAAAGGAAAAAATTAATTGTGAGATAATATATTCTATAAGGGTTAACTATAATGGAATATATCATGAATAAATAATCATAATTGAAATTTTAAGGAGAAAAAATAAACACAAAAAAATTAAATAGCTAGAAAAGTATCAATCAATATCGAAAGGTAAATAACTAAATACACATTCTATTTTAAAAATAAATTTTAAATGAAATGACAATTATGATAATGTAATTTTAAAAATAAAATTGATAACAAATAATAAATTCTAAAAGAATTAAATAATTAATTATTTCATGTGATGATGTGTTACATCTGGTTACCTCTACCATCAACACCTTTCATAAGAATATTTCAATCTATATGTATATACCTGTTTAATATAATATTACTGATTTGTATCATGTTATATACTTTTATGTTAAGGGAATATAAAATTAATTGTCCCACCATCACTATAAGACTAAATCATTCCTCATATATCAAATGATAGATTTAATTTATGAATCAGTATTCTGTGTCAAAAAATATACATATAGAGTAAAAAATGGGGTTTTCAATATTTTCCAATAAATATAAAAACATTAAATATAAAAATTGAATATATATATATATATATGTTATATGGTTTTAAAAAATAAATATCAATGATAAAAATAATATATAAATTTAAGGGAAAAGTATTTTACAATTATCACTATAGATGGGATGATTTAATTGAATGTTAATAACTATAAAAAATGAATCAATTTGTTTCATTTCAATACATTCCATAGCCTAAATGGTCATTAACTATCCATTTAAAATAAATATGGTATAAATTCATCGTATACCCATTGGATTATAAAAAAATTATTTCCATTTAGATAAAGGAATACCATAAAAGACAATTATAAAATTTCTTGATTAACGTAGACTATTCATTTTTAAAATCACAATTTTAAAAAGCAAAGAAAATTGAAATTATTTTTAATGAATCAATGAAAAATTTCAGTGATCATGGATTTTTGAAATTATATTCAATTCTTACACATTTAAATAAATATTCCACTCATTTCATAGTATAATCTATGTCATGCATGTTTTAAAAACCACAAGAAAATTCATTTCTATAAAATTTAAAACTAAAAAAATGGGTAAAATTTAATTTAATAACTCATTTGTAAAAGAGTTAAATCATTTTATAAAAAAAATGTGAAATAGGTTTTTGGATGCAAACAGGTTTCTGAGCGAATGGATAAATGACATTGGTTTTTCAGGAAAACATTTTCTTAATAATTATAAGACCAAATGTTTGAAAAATATTGTACTATTACTTTAAAATATTTTGAATTACTAGGTTTGAATAATATGAAATGGGATTGTTATAAAATGATAAAATGGTTTCATTCAATAGAAAATTAATAATATAAAATCATTCTTATAATTATAGTTTCAAATAAACCCTTGTAATACTCATAAAATTATTGTTAGAATTAATAGAATAAATTATTATTTATATAAAATTTAAATCCACAAAAAGATGAAAAAATAATATTTATGAGTCATTACACCCATAATCTTACAATATCAATGAAAATGGAGGTGTAATATAACCAAATGAAATGAAATTATATTATTTAACTTTTTACCACTTGGTAAAATTTATATCAAAACACCATATGTGAAATAATTTAAATTCATTCATTAAAACCTAAAATTATTAGTTAATCATTATATTACCTTTAAAAGTGAAATTAAGTATTCTATATATATGAAATTAATTTCACAACAATAAAATATTCCCAAATGAATGAAAAATGAGTTTATGTTCTTTACCTCACACTTCCATTTGGTTTGGCATTCCTTAACCTCTTATATAGTAGATATAAAAATTTATTAACATATTATAGTTCTATATTAATATTAATATTATCATTTATTGTCATTTATAACATCTTATCACCCTTTCTTTAATAATAATTCATTATTCTAATTGTTACAGTTGTTAATTGCCTTGTTTTATCATTACTACTTGGTAATGAAAGTTATGATTCCTTGTAATATTATATAGCTACATCTTTTGCATAATAATTGTAATGAAATATTTATCATAGTTTTAATTTTATTATACAAATAAATAATTAAGGTTATGAAAAACAAATAAATTTTATCATCATGGTGACAATATAACATACATATGCATGAGTAATGTATCCATTTCCTATAACAAGTATGAAAAAAAGGTAACCAATATGTGTATTATCTATAATTAGAATAATTAAATACAAAACATATTACTTATATAAATATTTTTATCATCAATCTGATGTGGAGATTAAAAGAGTGTTACAGTTCTTTGTGATGGTAGTAGTTCACATGTACACGGATGATGTTATCATTTTTCAGTTTAAGAAATGAAATTATATATTATATTTTCATAATAATAAATATGACATTAATATTATAATTATATTAATTATATCATATATATTAATTAACAATACAAATATTACCTTCCATATAAAGTGATAGTTTAAAAGGAATCACATCCTTCGTGAGGTGGTTGTCTATTGTACAGAGGAACAAATTTCTTTTATCATATATAGAATAGAAATGAATGAAATTTTAAAATGACATAATTACTATAGAGGTATAATAATGATATGAATGTTATATATATATATATAAATATTATATCTATCATCATACCTAGCCATGATGGGTGGTAATATAAAAATTAATGACATCAGTTCGTGGGGAGGGAGTTCTCTATGTAGACAAATGATTATTTTTTATCCTATTTGATAGAAGTGGAGACAGTTTTATGTAATGTGCACAACATTAAAACATATAATTAATTGAATTATACTAATATTTCTATATCATTATTGTTTAATAATAATATAAGGAGGTGGGAGATGAAATAAATAAAAATCGATTAATGAAGACCATTACCACTTTTAAGGTGACCTCCTTAGGTTTTCACAAAAATCCATAATATGTTTCATTTTCTCTATAAAATGACTTATATGGTGAATGAATTGATTTTAGTGAGGGATCTTGAAAATTATTTGAAAAAACTAATGTTTTGGAATGTGTGAAGAATAGAAAAGAGGGTGTCCTTTTATAAGTGAGTTGAGAGCACATTTGTAATTTCATGAAAAGAAAAAGTTGTACTGACAATTTTCACATTTGACAAGGGTAAAAATGGATTATTTTCAAGTTTTATACATCATGAGATCTAAATTTTTCCATTTAATATATTATTTAATTTTTTTATTAATTATAACCCTTATCTTTTTTAACCCTCGGGAATACTTTTTTTAAATTAACCATGGTAATTATTTTAAACTATTTTCATATTTCTTTATGATAAAAATTTAGCATTAAATACCTAGAAAATATAAATTGTTATTATTCCAAATATTAAATCCATTTTTACATATTCAATTCTCTTAATTAGAAATACTTAATTTCACATTAATCACATAGATTTGACAAGAAAGCCTGATTTCAATTAAAAAATATTTTAAAAAGTGACAAAGCTTTTATATGAAAAATTATATTTGAAAATGAGTTAGAGGACATTAATTTGATTATTAAATATATAATTGTACTAATATTAATTCATTAAAAATGATAAAAATTATTTATCCGTGTAAATTATTTAATAAAAATAGTAGTTTTTATTTAAACTGATTGTTTATTCATTATATGTTGAAAAAATACATTTGTGAAAAATAAAAAAATAGCATTTGATAAATTCTATATATTGATTTTTAAAAAGTGAGTTTATATATGTCAAATAAATTTAAAATAAGTGGTAATACTAAATTTCAAATTAAGGGTGAAATGCATGACAAAACCCTCTTTAAGAAAAATGCAGTTTTTCAAAAAAACCAGCCATTTTCATTGTAATGATTCTTATTTTATTCATATTAAATAGATAACCAATTATTTATTTTTGAATTTTATACTATATTGTTTAAATAATTTATTTATTACTATTCATACATGAAAATTTTATTGATTCATTACAAAGATATACCACGTTTCAGTTAATTTAGACATACAGTTTCATGTTCCATAATAAATAAAAATAGATTAAATTTAAGAGATATAGTTGATTGGGTATTTTTAATAGGTTATTCATGTATCATACACTATCAAATAAAATTTCTTTTTAATAATTTTTGGATATTACATCCTCCTCACCTTTAAAATTTTTTTTCTTAATTTCATCTTGCACTAATAAATTAGAAGGTTTTTATTTGAAAATTCATTTGTTGTAAACCCATTATATAAAAATGGTTAATAAAATATCCTCTTAAAAAAATATAGTGATGTTAAAATATCATAAATAATATAATATGACTGGGATTACATATAGGTAAACATTTATGGAAATTGAAGAAATGGATATAGATGAAAAGAGTAAATAATTATACCAAGTTATAGAGGTCATTTATCACAAGAAATTAAATGATCAATGGATTTTAAATGACCTCACCACCATTAATCTATGAATATTTTAAAATTATATAATTCATTAAATATGAATGAAATAGGGTAAAAATTTTGTTTCATGAATCTTTTATTAATGTTTTGAAATTATCTTACTATCTATAAATATTATGAAATATATTTGATATATTTCTATTTCATAACAACAATTTCATCCATTGGTTATGCTTTGGACCATTTCAAATTTATCTCTTTCTCTATAAAATTAAAATCCAAAAATGATTTTTTACCCTTGAATAACAAAAAATAATTTGTAATGGATTGCAATATCCATAATTGAATGTCATTTCATTCCTTTTATCTAAATTCATTATTATATAATATGTATATAATATATTTTCCAACATGCATAAATATATATAATGTGATTAAAAATACTTATCACTAGAAATTAATCCACAATTCACCATTTAAAACATAATTAACTTTCAAACGTATGACTGTTAAAAAATATTAATATTTAAAACATTAGAAAGAAATTCACTATATTTCAAAACATATTTTAATTAATATCCTAGACAATATTAATTAGCTCTTAATTATTACATTTCTAACATGTGAATACCTTCATCATGTCTTATCTGGAAACATTGAAATAATTTGAACTACCAGAAAAATATATGGAATACATGATTGCTTCCTTATTTATTATTTAATTAAAATTTTATTAAACAGATTACATAAAATCCAATATTGTTATAAATACCATAAATGATAGGATAACTTAATTTTTTTAACAAATGTGTAATTTGTACGATGATAGTCATTTCTATCCAATTTACATCAGGAATATCAATCATATAATCATAAAATAATCATTATATCACTATATTTAACATATTAATGGTTTTTATTCCTTCAGTCATAGGTTTTATAATCTGTTCAACATTCTATCGAGTCATTTTTCTAATTCATCGTTATAATTCAACATATGCTTTAAAATACATAATGAAATAAATACTATGGTACAATGCAGAAAAATTTCATAATTCTTATAAACAGGATAACATTGAAAAAATTATAAAATTACTTATTTATTAGATATAAACACAGGGAAATAAATCAT
Organism: Viscum album; assembly: GCA_963277665.1. NCBI lineage: Eukaryota > Viridiplantae > Streptophyta > Magnoliopsida > Santalales > Viscaceae > Viscum > Viscum album. The sequence goes on along the minus strand of OY728143.1, from coordinate 44,605,697 downwards.
TCTACATAATCTCTGGAAATATAGTAATATAGACCATGATTCATTAGGTTAATTTTAGGTCTATTACTTTGGTAGTTGGGAGCTTTGTTTTCACAGTGCCCAATCTATATATAGTACAAATATTGTACTTGGGAAACATTTTTTATTACTTTACATCAAAAACATGGTGTCCTTTATCTCTATAATTTTGAAAACTCAAATTTTTATTTACCAAGTACCAAGGTATTTCATTCAATGATTATCACACGGTGGAAAATTCTTCTTACTCTTATTTGTTTAATCCATGTTTTCCCCATGATCATATTCCTATTGTTATTTCTATAAAACCCATAAATTGTAGATAATTATTTCTATGTCTTTTTATCAGATGATACAACTTTCTCATATGACGAGAATTTTTGGGAGACTATTTCCCTAGGAAAAATATCCTTAAGACTATCAAATCAAGGAACATTTTAATATCATGATTACATGTATATATTGGGTTCCACATCCTCATAATATGTTACATTTATATTTAATGAAATACACTATATTAGATCATTTTAGTATAAAAAAAATTTAATCCCTAAAATAGTGAAATACTTATCATATTAAAAAAAATCACTCATAACTAATGATATAAGGATAAACAGAATATTTTTCCTGGATATCACGATATTAAAATACATTATAATGGATTGTAAATAAAATAAATATTATCATATTAATATATAAAAGGATTTTAAAAAAATTTGTGTGTATTAAGGCCCATTTTCATAACCTAGGTGATGATTAAATCAATCCCAATGCACCATTTTTGCAGTTATTACACTTCGATACATTTGCTCTAGAACCACGTCCACTTCAAATAACCAGATTGGGATGTAATTACTATTAAAACAACAAAATATATATCATACCAAAACTATTGTATGTTCACTTAAACATATCCCCAAATTCTATCATAGGTTTTTGATCCTTTAACTTTGTTATCCTTAATACATTTTTCATAGTTTCTACTAAACATCCTCTTATACCTATTGTAACAAAATTGACTTCAATAACCCAGAGTTGATGTATTACATTATTATAATGGCATAATATACAGAGAATGGAATCATAAATGAAAAAATAGTTTAGTATTCTAGGTTAACTAGATACATACATGATTCCCAAATTATATTTGAATATAGAAATTAGATCAAAATATTTTTTCACAAATAAAATTAATTCATTTAAAAAATCCTTACATATAAAACACATTACATATCATGGATTCATGATAATGGAAAAAAAATATTATTGATCTAAAATTCTCAGTAGGGTTTAATTTTAATGGAGTTTTTTCATGAATCAATAATAAAAATCAATATGAAATATAGATAACTGAACACACACCCTAATTAAATAACAAGATATTGAATAATCAATATTGAATTGTAGATAAATGAAAACACTAGTCATTTAAAGAATTAAAAAAAGAATATAATAAATTAATATATAATATCATTATGAATTTTTTATATATAATAAGAATAGTTAAATTCTCAATGAATAAAATAGATAATTATTTGAATTTTTGATTTTAGGAACTATGTTACCTATATCATCAAGGGATTTGAAAATATGATTCAAAACTATAGTTAAAATGTTGTTTATTTCTACATTACTACATTTTCTCATCATAAGTACTGAAGAAATTAGAATCTATAATATTATGAGTCCCCCATTAACTTTAAGGTCAAAAACTTCCTCATATATTTAATGATCAATTTAATTCATGAATCAAAAATTCAAATCAAAAAATTTCCTAATAGCATAAAGAACACTAATTTATCAATATTTATGAGTAAATTGCATAATATTAAAGATAACTAGAATATTTATAAATGGTATTTGGTAAATTAAACATTCATAATAATGATTTAATTTGTACTTATATTTAGTGGAAATGAATTTTACAATGATCATATGAAATAAAATGTTTCAAGGGAAAGTCAATGACTCTAGAAAAAATTGAATCAATAATGTAAATTTAAAAAATTACTTTTTCCAAAATCATCATCAACCATCCATTGAAATAATGACAATGGTATAAAATATAATGATTCAAAATGGTGTAGAAATAATAAATTTTTATTGAGTAATACAAATATAATCAATATATATTTGAAACATAATTGTGGAAATAATTATTTTTCATTTTGAAAATTACTATCTAAAAACTATTAGTCAAAAAAATCAAAGTAATTTTCATTGAAAATGAAATTTGAAGCATAAAATGAATATTAAAATCATTTTAGTAATCATAAAGAATGAAATAGTTTTCAAGTCATACATGATAAAAAAAATGAATCCATTACCTTTTTTGAGGCAATACCGATGGGCATTGTTTAAAAAATAACGTGGACAATCCATTCAAATAAAATTGTGGAAAGTAATAATGACTAAATAAATATTAAATAAATAAATTTTAGTGGGGTTAATAGATTTTTTAAAACAGTTTTAAAAAATAGGGTTTTTCTAGAAAGTGTATTTCTGACCATATAATGAAATGAAGTTATATTTTATTTAAAACATATTTTCAATTATGTTAAATAGAAAAAAGTGTAAAAATTATACTATTAAATGAAAATAACATAAATAATAAGAGTAGAAGGAAATTATGTTGGATTATTAAAAAATTTCCTAATAATATATTTTTTGTTATATTCATGAATAACAAATCTTCATTAGAACTTCCATCCAAATAAATTTTATTTATAAAATAAAATCAATTTAAGAATAAATGAGAACTAACCAGAATCAATATTTGAATTATATTTGGAGTTAAATCCTTTTGTTCACAATAATAATGACGTAAAAATTGCCCAATAAAATATTATGTGTATCAAATATAAATACAAATTAAAAAATATAAAATAAAACAATATATAGTCTTGAATCATTAAATAGAACATTTTAATATATCCTTGATAATGAAGTATTAATATAACTGAATGAAATAGTATTTAGTAAATAAATTCTTTACCACCATGTAATAATTAATTAAAAACTCTACTACATGATGTATTAAAAAAAATTAAGATATAATTTTTTATAAATTAATTATAATATTACATGTAAAAGGGGTACAATGTACACCATATATAATAAATTATGTGTGAACTAATGAAATATGCCTTAGTAATGGGAAATTGAGATGATGTCACATGCCGCACACATGTTTTTTTTAGCATGACATAAAATAAAAAATTGTGTTTTTAAAAAATTTATTAACATATTCCGAACCAAATTAAAATTTATAACATTTTTATGATCCTTTTATAACATATTATCACCCTTTCATTTATAGTCATTCATTATGTTAATTGTTTTAGTTGTTAATTTCCTTGTTTCCACATTCATGATTTTTCATGAATTTTTAGATTCTTATAAATATTATATAATTCCATAACCTCCATAATAATAATCATTATATAATAATAATATTTTTAAAATTAATAATAAAAATCATGAACTATGGTTATAAAAAATACCTATATTTCAAAAATTGAGATTTTAGGTTTTATGTACGCCTGAGTGGGTTTTCCATTTTCAAATGATCATATTGAAAATAAGGTATGTAATATTTTATCATTACATAATGATCATAATATTATATATACCATATTTGTCATGAACCAACCCAGGTCGACCCTAAACCGGACACCCGGGTCACCCGAGCCAGCCCGCGACATGGACTCAAGCACGTCTCCCCTTATGCCAGATGTTTCCTACTAGTGGCGAGGGTGTAAGTTAAGTTAGGGTGGAGACTATACCATTTTATCAATGTGAAGCAAAGGGACCGAAAAAACAGCAACACCGGAAGTATTCTAAATAATAAGAAAGCAGCGGAAAACATTTTTTTTCATTTATAAGGTTTGAATAAAATTGGCGAACATCAGTTTATATAAGAGTTGCATGCATGACATGATAAAAATACAATGGAAGTATTAAACCATGCGACATAAATACACATCAATGCAGAAGTAAATAAACAAAAGTCTCAAGCCCTGAGGGTGATCTCCATGAGAATCCCGAGCCCCAACTCAGTCCTTTACTCCTAACTCCAAGTACAAGAAACAACAACGACACGGTCCTGAAACCAAATAAAATCGACTCGGGTACCCCAGTGCAATGGCATCCCTAGTAGGGTGTGAGATATATATCTCAGTAGGCCAGAACCACTGGGGTCTAACCCACACAGACCCATTAAATATAATTATAAAATGTTCTGGTATTTCCAAAAAAAAGTGATACAATACAAAAAATAAACACCCGTGCAGGTTCCAAAAAGGACACCTGATGGAAATACCTACCTCGGCCCATAGCCGGAATAAGATCGTTTTTAAAACAACACAAGTTAATTTGGTTCAATCATGAATACACTTTTTTATCATTTTTCTCACTTACTCTATTTAGTCACTTATCATTTCAACTCAAATTGTAAATCCATTCATTCTTACCTTTCTTTATTTTACCACAATTCACTCGAGTTTTACCCACATCTCTCATTCATTTCATAATTCATGTTTATCCTTCGTTTGGTGTTGAAGGCCATGTCAAGAATCCCAATTCTCATTTAGTGTAGATCGCCATGGCTAACACCTCGAATCACATTTAGTGTAGATCGCCATGTCTAACACCTGGATAATTATTCGGTGTAGATTGCAATTACTAACACCTAGATAATTATTCGATGTAGATCACCCTGTCTAACACCCTATATCACAAGATTGTATAACCATTGGGAAGGAATGCCATGTCCAAACCCAAAGATTAAATCGGTCAAGAACTCCATGTCTAGGACCCAAAATCTTATTTATTTATTACCATTTATCAATTAATTAATCAGTCGACACAATGCCATTTTCATAATTAATTCATCACATTTAATTATCCAAATCTATTCTCAACTTTTTCTTAATTAGTTCCCAAAATTAATTATCTTTAATTGGAATTCAGGAACTTGCATGAGAAATAGAAGGTAACAAAAGTGCATGTCATCAACATGCCTCAATGATGGGTTATTAATGACATTAAATGGTACAAGCCAACAAACTTGTTCAAGCAAGGAATTCAATTCAAACTATCATGTTGTCTTTATAACATAAAGAATATTTAAGAAGGGGAGGGGGAGTTTAGGTGGGGAACACCTAAGGGGGTGGCCAAGAGGCAAAGAGAGCACCCAGGATGGGATTCACCCTAAAATAAGGCCACAATGGGCATGAGAAAACCGCCCAAGAATTTCAATAATAAATAATGAGGCTTCGCCGAAACGTTGTGACAAGCTGCACAAGACATGGCATGACATAAGTGCTGAATTATAGGGAAGAGTGTAAACACCCTACACTAAAAGTTCTATTTACATATTAAGCCATGAACATAGGAGGTGTCATGGATCATTTATTATTTTTCATGAAACAATGTCATTTGAGGTAACCAGTAAGGTACAGGTACAAGAATTTCATTTATCAAGTATAATGTCAAGAAAAAAGAGTTATAAGACATTTAAGAAAGAAATCACAAAAAAAAAGAAATCTACTACTACACTTTTATTTTGAAGGAAGCTCACCTCCATTGGAGGAGTTTTATTAGAAACCATGTCATTACGTTATCAAACAATTCATTTAGTGATATTTATCATTTACAATAAAACCCATTCAACACTTAACAATGTCAAGAATCTAAACAATAAGGAAGGGAATCATGAAACTCTATTGCTACATTTTTAGATTGAAGGCAGCACACCTCAAAAGAGGGGTTTTATTATTAAATCATTAGTTTAGTGACCAATAAACCTCTTTTATCTTATTCCTACAATTCACATGATTTGCACAGAAGCATTTAATCGGAACTATACTTGCATAATTAAAATACTAAGGAAGTGGAATATTAAACTCACTATTACATGACTTAAATTTAAAGGGAAAGGATGGGGACCCTACCACTAGGTGGATCCATCTGTCCACTCCGGCTCTTGGCTCTTTCTAACTAAATCCACTGCTACTGCTCCCCCATGAGGCATATGTGATTTCACATACGTATAAGGACACCTAGCATCTCTGCACACGCTCCTCATGGACATGAGCATGCACAAGAGGATCCTTACACATATGCTTATACACATACATCTGTCTCTGCTCACCTGTTCATGCACTTTTTATATATACAATTGGGACAACGAGCCCCATACGTGTATATTCACTACCATGGACAAATATATGCATGCTGGGGGAACCCACGTATATATAAATACGTACCTATGCCTGCGCAGGCGAGTCTCATAGACTCTGGTGACTCGAAACCATGCCAAAACCTCCAACTCACTAAAAGACAACCTCTCCGAACCTTAAGACACAAAGATAAACCAAATTAAGTGAGGCAAGACCAACCAACGACATTAAAGTCTTACCTCGGCCGTTAGAAACAACGCGAAATGAAGTGAAACCACCCAACGCCCTACCAATTAAATAACAGGGAGTCAATAACACATGACGACCCTAATTTGGAGGATGTGAAACTAACAATGGGTATAATATGTTACCTCGAAACATTGGTGACGAACCAAAACCACCCGAACCGCTTCACCTTCGGTGGCGGTTGTCGGAACGCACCTCAAGGGACCCCAAGAGAACCTTCGCACCGACCTAAAACAAGATGAAACCAAAAAACTGGATCACCTCTAAGCCCTAGGGTTCGTCTGAACCCCACCGGGCACCAATTAGGTCAAAATAAAGCCGAAAATAGGGAGGAGAAGGGAGAGAAAGACTCACCATGGTCTTTTAGAGGAAGAAATCACCATAAACAGGGAGAAATCGGAAGAAGGAGGAGGCGCCATGGAGGGGGTCATGCGCGCGGCCAAGGGGAGAGGAGGGGGGTGTGAGTGTGTTCTAGCTGAGAGAAGGGGAGGGAGAGTTAGTTGTAGGTTTTTAATTTTAATTTATTTTATTATATTTTATTCTAATTTTAAACAAAATCTTAGATGCACCTGACCGCACGGTTTGACCCACACCGCCTGAAAAACTGTGCGCAGCCCATGCACCTGCTACCGGATACTAGGGATATCCCACACAGCTGACCCTCATGGTTAAAACTACCTTGCGTAGTCTGATATCACCGCTTAAAATGGCTCCAGAACTCGGGACCTCATTTTGAAGCTCAGTTTTTAAAATCGACCCATTGATAAAAGAAAACATTCAAAAACCTACGCATTTTATCTGCTCTAAAAAAAGGGTTCATTAAAAACTAACCAGCATAAAAAATTCTCTTCCCCGAGAAGCCTTCGGAAAACAACGAAAACATCACCTGGCCTACAAGGGTCGTGAAGTTTCATTCAACCGGTCGTATTGCATTTCCAAATTCCAATGCACCTTTATGCATTTTCAAAGAAGACTGCACTTAAGCCTTTACAACATGAGCCAACGCTCGCATTACAACTGAAACATCAAAGTAGGGCTCACATCTGAGGCCATTATAGGGACCTCAACGAAATAAAATGGTTGAATCATGATCGACTAACTAAAATTGGTCACACAATATTTCCTCAAAAGACATCACCGACCCGAAATTCACATTCTCCCTTAAACCAATGACGTGATTTTAAAACTGATCTATTATCAACCACGTGTAAACCTAAGTCCTTACACGACCTCCGGTGATATTCTCAAGGAAATCCATCACAATACTATTATAAAAACTATCGTCCCTCAGCATGTAGCATAACTCCAAAATATCGTGCATCCCACACACAACAAGAGAGATTACGAAACAAACCAGCAACTTTTAAACTTTATCATGGGGTATAACCGACACTATCTTAGTGTATTCAAGATGACGTCCAGATGGGGGACAAGCTCATCTCATCTAGCAGAGTACACTAATATTAAACCAAGGTTGCTGAGAAGATCATTCGGACCAAACTCTGATTCCTATACCACCTGAGGAATTCGTATTCATCGAAGACTAACCACCGAAACTCTTCCCGCACCAACGGAGTTTCTAAAGCGTTCCTCACACCGCAAACCATATCAAAGTCGTGCTAGCAAGCAAGCACCGACATGTAAACCGAAACTGATGTGACACTACCCACCTTAGGAGTGTCCATGTTGTCGTAAGAAGGACTAGCCACTTACCAGCATGCTATTTCTAAAACACTAAAATGAATGGTGACGTTCCTCGAACTAAGATCACAACATCACAAGATCATACCAAAAACAAGGCACCTCAAGCTCTGAGGATGCTACCTAGCACAGGCTAGTCCCCTACGAAGCACACGCGTCGACACTATCTCTTGGTCACACAAAACATGGATTACTAGGCTCCAGAACCCCTTTTCATTTTATCAATTTCATTAATTCTTTTCAAAATTTAAAAATTTGAAAGAAGATTTTGACAAACCCAGAAGTACTATTTAATGACATAGTACTTGGTTTTCAAAAAAGTCACCATGGGAAAAACAGGAATGTTGTATCAAACTTCCTCTTCAACATTTAACATTTAATGTTATCCAATCAATAGCAGGAAATTTAGGATCTAAATTTCTTTTTAGTAATGTGGAAACCTCATAAGGTCCCATTCATTCAAACAAGATTCATCAAAAAGAAACCTTATCATAGTTCATTTCAATAAAACATGCCCCAACTGTCCCACTCAGTCCAGTTGAGCTTGTTTAAAAGTACACCAAACTTTCAATCAAAACTCAACAGTTTTACATTTATAACCATTTTCCACATGAAATGGTTAAACAAGGTTCAATCACATGGGTGGACACCTACCAATCGAAAAGGTGCCCATACACCTTACCGCTGGCATTTGGTTCCAATTTATCAGATAGATTTCCATTTTACTTTTAAACTTTAGTAGTCATCTTTAAAAAAGTTCAAAAACACGATTTACCCAGTTTCCCAATTATAAGGCGCCCATACACCTTATAATGGAAAACTGGCTCTGTCGTAATCGCAACCAACAATTTCAGCCAAAGCAACCATGCGTTTACCAACAAGATAACAAGCCACTACAAATAGCTAACACAAACCAACAAGCTAAAATCACTAAAACACGCTATAACACAGAGCATGACACACAAGAAAGATAGAAAACATGACATACTATCACCCAAACATGTTATCTATCACCAAAACATGCTTTCTAAGGAGTCATGCTAAATAAATCCAGGCATGACATATTTTCAAGGAACACAATCAAAATTTGAAGGCATCCTACTAATGAAACTACATGGCATGGAACATATGCATGACATGTGAATATCTAAGGGCCTAATATGATGCATTCATTGCAATTTCCTTGCTATATCAGGACAAGAAATATTTTGAAAACCTTTTCATAAACAAATAATCAGTGGAAAATACAACATTCACCCAAGGGGAAATCACATCAACTATAACAGAAAACATCATGAACATCAATTCCCAGCCCTGGCCACTTGGTCATTTCCCACACGTGGGGTGATCAGTCCAAAGAACGGATAATAACCCATGTGCCGACACATTCCTAGTCTCTTGTCTACCAATCCCAAAAATAGCAAGACATAGAAAAAGGAGGGTCCTCTGATACCATTTTATCACGAACCAACCTAGGTCGACCCTAAACCAGACACCCGGGTCCCCCGAGACGGCCCACGACATGGCCTCAAGAATGTCTTCCCTTATGCCAGAGTTTTCCGACTAGCGGTGAAGGTGTAAGGTAAGTCAGGGTGGAGAATATACACTCTTATCAAAGTGAATCAAGGGGACCAAAAAACAGCAACAACGGAAGTAGTGTAAATAATAAGAAAGTAGAAGAAAACATTTTTTTCATTTATAAGGTTTGAATAAAATTGGAGAACATCGGTTTATATAGGAGATGAATGCATGATATGCTAATGTTAAAATGGAAGCATTAAACTATGCGACATACATACACATCAATGAAGAAGTAAATAAACAAAACTCTCAAGCCCCGAGGTGATCTCTATGAGCATCTCGAGCCCCAACTCGGTCCTTTTCTCCTAACTCCAAGTACAAGAAACAACAACGACAAGGTCCTGCAACCAAATAGAATCTACTCGGGTACCCCAGTGCAATGGCAGTTCGAGTAGGGTGTGAGATATATATCTCAGTAGGCCAGAACCACCGGGGTCTAACCGACTCTGGACCATGAAATATAATTAAACAATGTGAGGGTATTTCCAAACAAAAGCGATAAAATACAAACAATAAACACCCATCCAGGTTCCGAAAAGGACACCTGACGGAAATACCTACCTCGGTTCATAATCAGAATAAGAACCTGTTTAAAACAACACAAGTAAATTTGGTTCAATCATAAAAACACTTTTTATCATTTTGCTTACTTAAACTATTTATTCACTTATCATTTCAACTCAGATTGGAAATCCATTCATTCTTACCTTTCATTATTTGATTACAATTCACTCGGGTTTTACCCACATCTCTCATTATTTTCATAAATCATTATTATCATTCGTTTGGTGTTGAACGCCTCGTCAACAACCCCAATTCTCATTTGGTGTAGATCGACATGTCTAACACCTCGAATCACATTTGGTGTAGATCACAATGTCTAACACCTAGATAATTATTCGGTGTAGATCACCACGTCTAACACCCCAAATTCCATTTTGTGTAGATCGCAATCTCTAGCACCTAGATAATTATTCGGTGTAGATCACCATATCTAACACCCTATATCACATGATTGGATAACCATTGGGAAGGAACTCCATGTCCAAACACAATGTTTAAATCGGTTTAGAACGCCATGTCTAGGACCCAAAATTTCATTTATTTATTACCATGTATCAATTAATTTATCTGTCGACACAATTCCCATTCCATAAGTAATTCGTCACATTGAATTATCCAAATATATTCTCAACCTTTTCGTAAATATTTCTCAAAATTAAATATCTTTAATAATAATTTTGGAACATGCATGAGAAATAGAAGGTAACAAAATTGTATGGCATCAACATGCCTCAATGATGGGTTATTAATGACATTAAATGGTACAAGCTGACAAACTTCTTCAAGCAAGGAATTTAATTCAAACTATCATGTTAAATTTATAAATTAAAGAACATGGAAGAAGGGGAGGGGGTGTTTAGGAGGGGCACACCCAAGGGGGTGGCCAAGAGGAAAATCGAGCACCCGAGATGGGATTCACCCTAAACGAAGGCCACAATGGGCATGAGCGAACCACCCATGAATTTCAATAAGAAATAATGAGGCATCGCCGGAAGGTTGCGACAAGTGGCACAAGACATGGAATGACATAAGCGCCAAAGTAAACGGAAGAGGGTAAACACCCTACAATAAATGTTCTAGTTAAATGTTAAGCCGTGAACTTAAGAGGTGACATGGCTCATTTATTATTTTTCATGAAGCAATGTCATTTGAGGTAACCAGTAAGGTACAGGTACGAGCATGTCATTTATCATGTATAATGTCAAGCATAAAGAGTCATAAGACATTTAAGCAAGCAATCACAAATAAAGAAATATACTACTACACTTTTATTTTGAAGGCTGCTCACCTCCATTGGAAGAGTTTTATTAGAAACCATGTCATTACTTTATCAAACAATTCATTTAGTAATATTTAGCATTTACTTTAAAACTCATTCAAAACATAACAAAGATATGAAGCCAAATAATAAGGAAGGAAATCATGAAACTCTATTGCTAAATTTTTAGATTGAAGGCAGCACACCTCAAAAGAGGGGTTTTATTATTAAATCGTTAGTTTTGTGACCAAGCAACCTCTTTTATCTTATTCCTGCAATTCACATGATTTTCACAAAAGAATTTAATCTAAACTAAACTTGCATAATTAAAATTATATGGATGTGCAATATTAAACTCACTATTACTTTACTTAAATTTAAAGGGCTATGAGAGGGACCCTACCTCCAGGTGGATCCATCCATCTACTCCAGATCTTGACGCTTTCTAACTAAAGCCGCTGCTGCTGCACCCCCATGAGGCATATGTGATTTCACATACGTATACGGACACCTATCCTTTATTCACATGCTCTGTATGGCCATGAGAGTGCGCAAGAGGATCCTTACACATATTCTTATACAAATACACTTGTCTCCGCACACCTGCACAGACACTTTTTATATATGCAATGGGGACAACTAGCCCCGTACATATATATTTGCTACCATGGACAAATATACGCACGCTGGGGGAACCCACGTACATATAAATACGTACCTATTCCTACGCATGAAATTCTCCTAGACTCTAGCGACTCGAAACCACGCCAAAACCTCTAACGCACTACAATGCAACCACTACCAACCTTAAGACACAAAGAAAATGCAAATTAAGTTAGGCAAGACCAACCAATGACATTAAAGTCTTACCTTAGGTGTTAGAAACAACGTGAAATGAAGTGAAACCACCCAACACCCTACCAATTAAATACCATAGAGACAATAACACATGACGACCTTAATTTGGAGGATGCGAAACTAAAAATGTGTATAAAACCTTACCTCGAAATGTTGGTGACAAACTGAAACCACCCGAACTGCTTCTCTTTCGGTGGAGGATGCCAGAATCCACCTCAAGGGACCCCAAGAGAACCTTCACACCGACCTAAAACAAGAAGAAACCGAAAAATCAGATCACCTCTAAGCCCTAGGGTTTGGCCACACCTCACAGGGCACCGATTTGGTTGAAATAAAGCTGAAAATAGGGAGGAGAATGGAGAGAAAGACTCACCATGGAGATTTGGAAGATGAAATTTCCAAAAACTGGGAGAAATCGGAGGAAGGAGAAGGCACCGTGGAGGGCGTCGCACGCGCGGCTAAGGGGAGAGTAGGGGGTGTACACGTGTTCTGACTGAGAGAAGGGGATGGAGAGTTAGTTGTAGGTTTTTAATTTTAATTTAATTTAATTTATTTTATTCTAATTTTAAACTAAATCTTAAATGCACCTGACCGCACGGTTTGACTTGCACCGTCTGAAAAACTGTGCGCAGCCTGCGCGCCTGCTACCAGAAACCCAGGGTATCCCGCACGGCTACCCCGCATGGTTAAACCTACCACGCCTAGTCCAATATCACCGATTAAAATGGCTCTAGAACTTAGGACCTCATTATGAAGCTTAGTTTTTAAAACCGACCCATTGATAAAAGAAAAAGTTCAAAAACCTTTGCATTTTATCCGCTCTAAAAAACGATTCGTTACAATATTATTTACATACATATATGTATCCTCCATGTGGTTCTGTGTTGAAAATAGGGTCATGTAATTTCAGGAATTTTGTAGTCTACATGCCCATGAACAATGTTTTCATTTTTATGTTTAAGAAAGTAAATGATATAGTATTTTTAGTTCAGATAAAATTTCAATTAATAAAATAATTATTTCATTTATATCATATATATTCACTAAAACTATATTTAATAACTTTCTTCTAAATTGTTAGTGAATAACTAATCAGACCACTCTTTGTCGTGGTAGTTTTCCATAAAGAGTGACATTAGCGTGTCCCCTAAGGAATGCAATTTAAATGATATTATATGATATAATTTATAAAAAGGTATAAATATTTTATAAATATATATTATTTACATTACATCCACCATCACATATAACCAATGATACTGGGAAAGGAAAATTGAACGACTTCGGTTCGTGTGGTGGTGGTCCACTATAGATGTGAAAAATATTTCTATAACCCATTTGATAGAAGGGGGATGGTTGTAATTTAGTTACATAAAAATAAAAAATATGAGAATGTGGACTTCACTGAGTTCATTTTATCATGATGTTTTAATAATAATAGAACTAGTTTGTGGAAGAAATAAAATAAAAACGATCAGTGAATAATGGTATAAATTTTTAGGTAACCACCATAAGATTACACCAAAAAATTAAATTTTTGAATATATACATAATATTAATTCTTCAAATATGATTAGATGCAATTGAAGAAATTATTTGGGTAGTTATAAGAAGAAAAAATGGTTTTATAATGTGGAGATGATTGGATTGTTGGTGGCTTCTATAAGTGAGGAGTGTGGCACAGTTTTAATTCATTTAAATGAAAATGGTTTACCAAAATTTTTTAGATGAATATGAGTCGCAAATGGATTTTAATAGAGAGATGGAAATAATAAATTTTAAATATTTACATTAAATTGAATTTATACTTGTTTTCAAATAACTTTATACGTTATATTGTTCTTTAACCCCTCAATAAATCAGTTTATACCAAAATTTTGGTAATAAATTTATCACTATTTTCACTATTATTATGATATAAATTTAATTTAATATTATCAGAAAATATAAATTATGATAATTTCAAAAACGGAATGAATTTTTCCAAATTCCATTAATATAATTAAATAATAATAATTAATAATTACTCTCATAGACATGGTGAAAATATTGGGTTTCAAATATAAAATCATCAAAATTTAACAGAGTTATTATTTAAAAATATAGTATGTAAATTATTCTAATGTCTTAAATATGATTAATAAATATATAATCAAATAATATTAATTTAAAAATATTTAAAAATATACTTTATCTTTGGTATTAATTTAAACAAATTATGAGTTTTCAATTAACGTTCAGTATTTTTCAATACTGATCAAAAAATGAAACATTTTAAAAATATCTAAAAAATTACCCTAACATTATTTAGATATTATGATTTCAAAAATTAATTTCACATAATCAAATAAATATTCTAAAAATAGAAAAAATTAATTATAAATTTTGTTTTCAAATCGTGAAAAACCCGTCTTTCATAAAAAATATTGTTTTCTAGAAAATAATTATGTTTCATTATAATGATATTATTTTATTCATAAAAAAATATAACCATTTAATTTGTTTTTTGATATCTAAACCATTTAATTTTGAAATTTTAGTTAGTGATTTTAACATTCCAAACTGTGCTCCTCTTAACCAGTGCCCGAAGGTGGTGGGTCACATGGCCCCAAGAGGCCTCCCCATATGCTAGAGGATAAAGTCTCATAGTTAGTGTATAAGGCTGTACATTGGGAAGAGTATAACCTCATATCATTGTCACAATGTTAATATAAAAAACAGAACACATCATATTCTTAGTTATGCATATGGAACTGGAGAAACAATAAGATAAAAAAATGTGGGTGCACAAATAACCAATAAATTGGAAAAAATTAAAAGGCCCATTAGTAGAGTCATTTAGATAATGATATAATGGAAATATAATTTAAAAAAGATAAATTGGGTATACATGTGCCATGTATATAATACATGCTATTCCAAATAAAAAATATTCTAAAATAATTCTCTTATAGTGTCACAGGGATACGCTTGGTCCCCTACTCCCATACTTCACACTATAAGTAAAACAAATCAACCTTCTATAGTAATTATCTTGCACTTATCTCTACATAAAAACGTGATATCTTTTCGATTTCCAGTGGTGACCTATGTAGGGTGTGATATAAACTTATTAGGCTACCACCAATGGTATCTTGAATTAAATAAATAAGTGTATTTAGTAATATTAGTTTGCATGTAACGAAAATATAAACATTTCTAATGAATAAATATAAGCTGAACAAATTTTATATATGGAAACTAGCTAGCACTACCAGCATAATAGATAATAAGAATATTACAAATCTGAATACCATATATATAAGTAATAATATATATATATAATATTATATAGTATAAACATATATTCACTATGTTTGTGAGGATATAAGTAGGCATATAATTGTATATGACATAGGGAATAACATATGAATCCATCAAAAATCAAATGAGACAATAGGCTCATGAAATTACATAATCACTGAATCTCATGATGGATGTGAAGAAATATTCCTGTCATTTGAGATAGGGTTGATTCCTCTTCCCCTACACCTGAAGCACAATAACATGGTTTTTCATTCCCATCATCAAAATAAATAATGGTGTGAGATATAATTCCAAAAACTGTATGTAAGGGAGAGTGAAAAAAACTTCATAGAAAACCCAATATCCATCGTTAAATTACTAATATTCTTGGTCTAAAAATAATTATAATTATAATTATAATAATGAACTATTACCTTTTATGCATTATAATAATCCTTCCAAATAAAACAAAGGGTGTCACAATAAGTACCGTTCACATTTCTAATTATATAACCAGGTTCATGGTTATGGAACCAACTATCATTCATTCATGTGGGTCTATTTAATTTACTATGTTAGTAAAATATTATAACTAGAACAGAAAACCATATATAAATTATTCCATTCAATTAAAAAATTACACAATATTGGGAAATTATAATTTCAACAATTAGATAAATGAAGGGAATTTAATATATAACACGTGAAAGGGTCTATATAGAGATGAAATAATCATCTAATAAATTTATTGGGGTCTATCGAAGTATCTAAACATGCATATGTAAAAATATAAAGGGAAATAACACTATATGTTGATGCGAGGAAATGGATGGCGTTCTTCAGAATGGATAAATATATATACTAATATTAAACATTATATAAAATAAATATGGAACCAAAAATATGGTCATAAATGATTTCTTACCCAATATCATCTTCTATATTGAAGAAGAATGAAAGAAATTGAAGAAACTAACCAACCCCCTAATAATAGGGAAAATGTGATCAAACCAAAATAAAAAGTGAAACTAGAAACATTTAATGGAATAAAGTGGACTAGAGATAAAAATAATACCAATATAACACATTTGATGTCAATCCGTTTAGAGTTTTGATTATGGAGTTGCCTTGGAACATAGGTAATGTGAATGTAGAGCTCACTAGAGAAAGGGTGAATCCCACGTTTATTAGATATGATATGAGAATTAGGATTTTATGTATTAAAAATTATATATAAAAAAATAATTTTACCATTAAAAATTTGTTCACTCAGTTAGGCCAAATGATTGGAAAAATTATGGGGAAACTATGATGCGTCCACATTCATTAGGGGGACCCTATATAATTTAGTCGCACAACTGGACTAACCGTTAATATTTACTATATAAATAATCTATCCCAAACATTTCCAACACCACATGGGAGTTAATCTTATTATATAACATTTCAAAAAACTATGTAGCGACCCCTACGCATTGGGTACCTAACATGGTTTAGTCACATGTCTAGCACTAACATTGTGTTAACCGTACGACCCATTTTGATTCTCCCTTTTCTAAAAATTTTATCCTAGATGAAGACTTGAACACTCCATAAACATTCCTTTTATACATTAGAAACATTTACCAGCACATAAATAATGGATTCAAACAGAAACACAAACAATACATCCCTTTTAGAAAAGTCGAGTCATTATGAACTCCCCTCTATAAAGCAACACATCATAGATTTGGCCGTCAAAATATAATGAATAATCATCTACGAAAATTTCTGACAAGTGGGATCTTATAGAAACGTCCCACTTCTAGATATCTTATTATAGTCATATAAACTTACATATCCCTTGCACTAAATGGGCTTACCTACAACAACATGTCATCATTCATTAATCCATAGTAAGCCTTAGATACATCTCAAAAGAAGCATTCATATCAATCTCGACCACATCCTAATTGGAAAAACAAGAAATGTTTGCATAATATTGGATAACTGGAGGTATGCTAAAGGAATCATACATAAACTAGTATCTATGAAGAGGTTCTATCTAGTAATCGACTTGACCAATTCTCTTTATAACCTCAAAGGGTCCAATGTAATGAGAAAAAATCATACCATTACACTGAATTCATTAATGAAAAAACTTTGAAAAATCATGTAGGAAATCAGGATCATCTACCTTGAAATCAAGGGGACATCATCATAGTTTGAAATAAGGTTGTTGTTTATATTTATTTTTCAACATGAGATTTATGATCAACTAGAAATGCTCTGTAGTCTCCGTGATGATATATGGTCTATGGAAATCTACCTCCCCTACCTCTAACTATCATGTGGGAGATTAATATGGAAAACCTTATAAAGGATTATAATAATATCTATAGATTATATCCTGAAAGGTATTATAATAAGGGAAATAAATTAGTGTTATATGATTCCCCCAATAACACCTGATGTTAAGGATCAATCATAGATAATGTTCTCTAACTACAAAATTGTGTTCTCTGTCTATTTGTTTTTCTGAAGGTGATAGGTCATGTTTTGTATCAATTATTTACCTAAGGCATTTTTCAAATGTCACCATAACTACGACATGAAATTAGAATCTCCGTAATATAATATTATACAAGGATATCTATGATGAAATATTACCTCTCTAACATAGAACCTTCATAGGACGTCTACTGGGAGGTATCTCAAACAAATAAGAAGTGTGAGGCCTTTTTAAATTGTCAAATACTACCCAAAATATATCATTTTCTTGAGGTGATCATGGAAATACTATCACAAATTTCATGTAAATATCATCATATTTACACCCAATAATGGAAAATGGATATAAAATTATTTTTGATCGATGATATTATTCCTCCACCATCTGATGGGTGGAAAACTGAGTGATAAATCTAGCTATATCCCATTTCATACTAGGTCATGAATACCGTAATGTTATGTACCGATACATATTGATGAATCCTTGATACACCACCAAAATAGAGGCATGAGATCATAAAATTATCTTCTCTATGATTTTATATAGGACCCTGACACACCCACAATAGTGTAAGGTCTCATTTTCATCCATGATCTAACCAAATGAGAAACTATAATATGATTCACATTCCATTAGGACTAAGATTTTTGGATATTAATGTCTACTCATCGTTACCCATTACAATAGTGTAAATGTTACCACTATATTTATTAGGATATTCTACACATAATCCTCTTGAACCTCAAAATAAATGTTTTAAAATAAGGCCTTGAGCTACCCTTCACCAGTAGCCTCCGAAAGTTCTAGTGTATTATTAATTTTTCATAGATAATCAGCTAAAACACTTTTTTTATTGAGAATATTCGAAATAATTAAATCAAATGATTTTAGGCACACAACACATTAGTGATTCCAAATATTTAGGGTATGTTACCTGAAGATATATATGATGATTTTGTGTTCCAGGAATACCAAAAAATGCTCCCCGGGGAAATTATTCTGCATTTATCGTATCTCAGGAACAAGTATACCATGATCAATGGAATGTTTTCGGTAAATTTTCCCTTGAGGCCTCAACTAACATGACCTTTATGTTACGAAATGCTTTCCCATCATAATAAATTCTTGAATAATGATGCATTATGAATCACAGTAAATATTATCTCATATTGATTAATTTGGAAGGATTGATATCAACACTGAAGTTAATCGTCCCTTAAACTCTTAAAAGGATTATTCATAATCCTCCTAAAAAATGAATGTCACCCCCTTATTAGTGAATCCCCTAATATGTAGTAATAGAAAAAAACTGGGATTAAGATTCTATAAAGCCCAAATATCCCTAAGAAACATTGTATATCAAATAAATTCGTGGGATAATCTTACGAAACTAATTATATACACTTAAATTTCACTACATATTCTTCTGAATCTACGATGATATGACAAACGAAGTGGAATTTTTTTAAAAAAAATCATTAAGTTTCCTTGGCATAAAGACATTGATATCATGGTGTATTCAAAATAACCTACAGATTATTTTCCTTGGTAGTGTCATGTGAGATTGCATACATAGATGTCATTCAAAAATACTACCACTAATAATTCCACATATGGGTTAAATCCCCAATTCATTAGAGTCATAAATATATCTGGAGGGTTTATGAGATAGAATTGTGTCACAAGATACTCATAAAGACTATACATTCTCTATAATAAATTTTGGGGTGTGTTGGATGACATTACATGCACATTATAATAGCATGACCTGGAATAAATTTAAGTACACCCTCCACACATAGAGATTATTGAAGAGGTAATCTATATAAGGTAATGTATACCAATTCTTTACTATAACATAGTTCAACTGATGATAATCCATAAAAAGAATTAGAATACCATCATCATTATTTTTAAAAAAGAACAGAGAACCCAAAGTCAATGTGCTAGGTCAGATAAAGCCTTTACCCTACATATCTGAATAATGTTTCTTAATCTACAAAATTTCCATATATTTCATCTTGTAATGAAGAATAAACATTGGTGTCACACTAAGAACTAGACCAATGTTAAAATCTACCACTAAAATAGAGGTATCCCTATTTACTATTTCTGTGATGGAATCCTAAAACTATTAATAATAATAGGTATAATGGTGGGTCATAAAAAAATAAAATCCATGAAATGACTAGCGATCTGAGTTGTCACCCTTCACATCCCATAATGACCATTTCTTTATTGAGATGAATTGATATCCCATTACCCCTTATGGTTATTTATAATTTCCTATGGTTATCTAAATGACACCCTATAGAGATAATAACTGATATTCACTTGATAGGTATATATAGATAACTTCTTGATAATTACATCAAACCATGTCATGTCGAGGATAAAAATATTCTACCTAGAAAAATATCCACATCTCTGATGCAGAAAATCCTTGCAACGGTGAATAATCTCTGATCGGATACCCAATGGGGTATTGATTCTCATAATGCCATAGTAAAACCGTATTTCAAGGACAAGTGTCTGTATAATCATCTATAATATAATAGAGTGTGATGCGCCGAGCTAAAACACTGAAGAGACTAATGGGGATGTAACTAGAATAGTTCCTTCAATAGCAGATGGTTCCAAAAACTTATCCCATGGAATATGTTTTACTATACTTAATAAGGCCTTAACACAACCCTTTTCACATCCTCACATCACTAAGAAATCCTGATCAAATGTCTATTTATATCTTGATTCTGATTACCACTTCCTCATCCACCACCTTAGCCTGAGTGGCCAGTGTTATTCCATCAACCTTCCAGGTAACCTACTACTGGTCCTAATCACAAATGTGGTGTAGGTTTAGATCCCTTCTCTATAAAAACTATTATAACTTTTCTGTAGAATAGATTGATATTACCCATCATAGTTTACCCTCCTCAATCGAATAGATCTCACATATACTATGTCTTAGTGTGACATCGCATCCCACACTTTTGAAATATTAAAACTATATTAGTACAAAATGTATTACTTCTACTACCCCCATAAGAAACCCCAATGTGACTCTTTCTCCCAGTTGAATAACCACTTCTTGGTCTAGGGGTTGAATATCCATGGATCTCATCATTATATTCCCTCAAGATCATCTTATTAATGATAGACTAGTTAATGATCTAAAATATATTCATCATACAAAAGACATTGACATATGATCATATGGATTATAGTATCCCGTACTTGAATCTACTTGTAGTAATAAGTTCCTTGCCATATACGGTCAGTGGAAACTACTAAAAATTAGTAAAATTAGTAGAATACTCCATGATTTTCGTGCCTCCCATATAAAATGTAATACATCATAATTCATGGTGATATAGTACTTTCTATTAAGAAAAGTAGTGATCAAATATAATCTATAAGTCTATCCAATTCATATCATGTTTTTGGTCTTATGGAAAAATTACATACCACAATATTTTGGAAGAACATCATATCAGGTTGTTTGTGATCTTCAACATTCCCTCTTAAAGTGTTTTAATATTGTCAAAAACTGATATCATAGCCTCAAGTCATTAATATTTAGCATGTGGTCCTCCATCCCCTGAATGGGAAATGGGTTTTCTACTGAAACTCCTAAGTTAATTCATCCATAGTTGGGGAAGGTCAAGAAACACATTTTATAGACTGCATCCTATAGTGAAATCCCTACCAAAACAATCTTTTGGTTCCTATTCTAGTGAAATTAGTAGTTTCTATAGGTTTAATTGTAGGATGATACTCTAGTATATTAAGGTTCACCACCCCTACAGCATGGTCTGAATATCTTTCTTCTCAAATGACTAGTGGTTGTCATGGTTGCATGATTCTACAATTTAAAACAAAAAACTCATAAAAGAACCTAATAGATGGATTTATTTAATGATATAAAATATGAATGTGTGCACCATTCAAATATAAATTATCATAAAACTCTACTTACTCCAAAATCCAAGTATATGTGGTGAGGGGAGACCATAACATTCCATAAGAACATATGATACACCCCCAAACTACTCTCTAATTAGGCCAGGGTTTGGTCTAGGTCTCATATCATTAGATAGGGGTTCAGATATATTGGTTTTCAATTTTATGGTATTGAGGAAAAAAGCATTAACTATACAATTGGTATCCCATTTACTGTAATAAAATTATGTATGAAGAATAAATTTTATTGAGTCTGTACAATTTTATATAAATATATGGATACATATCATTTTCCAGTTAGATGTATCACCATTCCCAATTTATATATGTCTTACACATTATAAATTTTATATACAGTGTCATTTAACTAAAACGTAACCATTACGACTCGAATAAGGATGTAATAGGTAATAATTAATGAATTTATATAAAGAATCAGATATTATGATTTATAGAAGTTCTATCTTCTTAAATATCTTATTGAATTCATGCAACCTAATCAGTTGAAATTTACTTGGTCCATGGAATCCATATTTCCATAACAAAATACATTATATGGTTGGCCATTTAAGGTGGCTTTTCAAATTAGTGGGGGAAACAAGTATTTATATTAAAGTAAATTCTTTAATTAATCCCACTATATTATACCTTATTGAATCATTTCTACAATTCAATATACAAGAATTAGGGCACCTACAAAATTTAGTAGGAAAATTCATATAAGAAGTAGACATGGCATAGAAAAATGATTAACATATTAATCCTAAGGTTACAATAATGGTTCATGAGATTCTAATTCCAATCCATAGTATAAAAACATAATCTATTTCCATAATAAAAATAATATCAATATTAATAATGTCCCAAAACCCGTGGTCCACCCAATAGTGAAATCATATCAATTGTAATAGGTGAAAATTAGAACTATAGTGACCCATTGAAGTGAATTTTGGTTTCCCTTATATACGGGTTAACTAATTTTTAAGATATGATTATTATAAAATTTCTTTACATTATAGTCTCATGTAAAATAACCAAAAGTAATTAAAATTAATAATTACACTTTGAGACTAGTTTAAAACATCTTGGACTAGGACCCACATAACAAGTGCCCTAAACCAGTTGGTTACAAGGCCTCATATTTGAATCCTCATAAACCAAAGGATTACAAATAGTTGATAGGCTCTATGATGGTATAGTAGGGAACATACACCCTCATATCATAGTGGAAAATGGATATAAAAAATAAATATACTATATCAGAATCACAATTATACTAATGGAAGAGAAGGAAAAAAATAGTAAACAACATCAGAAGCATTAATTACCAAACCATGTAGAATAAATACTAAACATCCATTTAATGTGTCATATACATGATGATTTCATGGATTGCTGACATTGAAAATGAAATAGTGGATACATGGGATGTGAATATACAACATTCTTTACAAATATACATAAAAGTTCATAAGAATTCAACTCTAGAATCAATAAAATATGATCGATTTTCTTCTCCCATGTTCCCAGACACAAGTAAATTAAATGAATAATTTGTAGTAGGGTGTATTCCATTATTGATGACTACATATATGAATTCAATTCCAGTATCAACCGTTTCATGAGTAGCATGTGAGAATAAATATATAGACTACTGCCAATGGGGTATTGAATTAATCAATATAGTTTCAATTTCAATAAAAAGTTGTTTGAAATAAAAACATAAATAGTGAGAAAGAGTAACTACCTATCTCCTCATGTATCTTTATGACACCAAGATGGCCCTAACTACTTCATCGTTGGCCAAAACATGTATGATATGAGTAATATATATATATATAAGTAATAATATTTATATATATACTATATTAATTTATGTGCACTATGTACATGGGAACATAAGTAGTAATATACATGGGTAATAGGTGCTATATTGACTGGGTGTAACTCAAGCATCTATAACTAGTATAATTATCCTATGAACTCAATAGAGGAAACTATACATTAGTATCATGGAGAATTTGATACATATTTACTATCGATCAAGAAGGTTTGGGTTAGTGAACATTCCCAACACCTGGATCCCTGGAGTGTGGGGTAGTATTCCCATCATCCAAATAAAACTACAATGGTCTTATACATCTTATCCTACACTTTATATAATATAGAGTGAAACTTTATTCACAACAAGACTATAATCCATTATTTGATGGTAAAAAACTAGGGTTTAATAAAAATAATAATACTAATTATTTATTAACTTTTATGAATTAAAATATTGAATCCCAATACAACTATGGTTTTTATAATAAATTCAATTAAAATTTAAAATTATATAACGTGTGGTGTCCTCACTCCACACACTACTAGTCAATCATGTTGGGATTTATTATTTATAAGGTGAAGAAAATCAAATTATAGATCATGTAAATGAGTAAGAAGGAGTTATGGTCCATTGAATTGTTTTATAAAATTGTAAAATTCCACATACATGACAAGGGTGAAACATATCTAGTTTTTAGTTATATACACACATAGATAAAATTATGTAATATATTTTTGCACACATAGATGGGTGGAAATATAGATGAATAAAACCTCCAATAATTTTATAGGGCTCTTTATGAGTATCTAAATGTGCATATATCAACTTTTTAAGGTATAAAATATTTTAATGTGATATATTGAAACGTATAGAATTCATAAATATGGAGAAAGATGTATAATCACTTGGCCTTTTAGGTATAACAAATAGACCACCTAAATTAGGTATGTAGATGCTTCTTTGTCTAATATCATCTTTATGTTTGATGTAGACTTGAATAAATCAATGAAACATACCAATGGCCTAAAAATATGGGCAATGAAATTTTACCAAAATATAGAATTTAATGGTAAAAGAAACTAATAATGGAATAAACTGGAAAAGAGAGCATACTTAATCCTATTAATCCCATCCAACATCTTTCTGTTTAGAGTTCATATGAAGGATTTTTCAATGAACCTAATCTAGGTGAAGGATGAGCTCACATGAGAGGTCGATAAAACAACATCTATTAAACATTAGAAGAGAATTTTGGATTTTTAGTTTTATCTAATTTTGATGGAAAAACTAAATTTTATCCTTTAAAATGTTTTTCCAGTTTTTCCAAATCATTTGCAACTCATACTGCTTGCATAGTTTAGAGAGGGCCCCACAAATGCTCGGTGCATGATTTTCCTTACGAGGCACATGCCATGTGAAAAGTCCCTTTCTGAAACCATTTCAATCCCATATTAGTTTTAATCATGTCCAAAATGGTTTCATACAAACCATTCAACATCCCCTATGAACTGGGTATGCAACATGGTTGATTCACATAGTTATCAATAATAGTGTGCTAACAGTGCGCCCATTCTGTTTCATCCATTGTTTGAAATGTTGGCCTCATAACAATCCCTAAACGGCCCCAACACCTTACATAAGATGTAGATCATTTTTTATAATGTTTAAATAATGGATTAAAAAATGATCCATGTATTTTAAAAAGTTTTATCATTACTACATTATTCATACATGCCAATTTAATGGCTAGGTTATAAAATTATATCATATTACGGTTCATTTAGACTCAAGGATGAATGTTCTATAAGATATTGAAGATAAAAAAATCAAAAAATATATTTCAATTTATTTTTAATCTTAGGGTTTCTTATTTTCTACACTATTTAATAAAACATTATTATTTTTTATATTTGGGATGTTACATAGGTGACAACAAGATACCCATCTAATAGGTAATGCATGTTATTTTATATCACAAAACATGTCGATTCCAAGATATGATATTTATAATTGAACCATACCCAAATCATGAATTTCAAATACATTACAGATATAAGGAATGATATATATTATTCAGTCTCAAAATTTCGTACAAAAAAATATCTATATTGAATAAAAAATAACACATATTTCCCCAAACATTGAAATGGATTCCTTGTGAGGACTCCTTAAACTAATATAATATTAAAAAATGTTACAATTTTAAGATAATATCAATTTTTTGAGATTGATTACATTTTAATCCACAATTCATAAAATATTGGCAAGGAGGAGAAAATAACATCAAATTAAATAATGGATATTAATAGAGAATGTGATCCTGATAAATTTAATGACCATAAAACCATAAATAATTAAATGTTGAAACAAATATGTTCATCATAAATAATGTATTTTAGTAAAATTAATCCATTTATTATTATAAAATAAAGTAAAACAAGACTATTAAATATAACTTCCTTGTAATTTTTTTCAATAATGAAGTTATATATAACATTCATAATTATTTTCACTATATTATAATGATAATAACAATTTCAATTAAATTTAAAATTTGAAGAAATAATTAAATGAATTTTCAACAACTCACTATATAAAATTTTATATAAATATAAATACATTATTAATTTATTAGAAGTGAGAAATTGTATTGGATCAATAAAAACAAAAAAATCCATTAAAACTTTTCAAAAAATATTAAAAATACCATTTTATTATATACATTATAGTAATTATTATTATAAATTTATGAATAAATTAATTGGTAATTGAAAAATAATTCCAACAATAATTCTATTGTAAAACATGACATTCTTGAGTCCATAATAAGAGACAATATATATAGTTATATGATACCAAATGGAATAGAATTGATATTGTTGGTTCCCCTCCCATATAACTATATTATTGATTCCTGGTCGTATAGATATATAAATAAAATATAAAAATGTAAACCCAAAAAATAATTGGAATTAAAATTTTATTCATTTTAAGGGAATAATATAAAAACAATTATTCCAAATTGAATCAAAATATTAAAAATCTTATGATAAAATGATATTATAACAGAAATACCTATCATTTGGTCTCTTCATAGTCATACATGTTTAACTCAATGATATAATGTATGTGATGCCCCTAGTTTCTAGTATATAACCCTTACCTGATGCTTTTCACGGCTTTAATATTAAGGGTGATGATTGGGAGATTATAGAGAACTTTGAATAATGTTTTGAGGTAAAGGGGAAGTCACAAGGGTGTCATACAGTTTGACTAAACCGTGCGGCAAAACTGTGCGTAGTTGGTCTTCGAGGTAGTAGGTTCTGCATGGGCGGCGCACAATTTGTGTACCCATGTGGCCAAACCATGTATGGAGGGCCTTCTGAGGTAGTTTCAAACGCACAGTTATGGCACGATTTGCCTGACCGTGTGTGGAAACCATACGACCACTTAAATGAGATCCTATAAAGGTGCATCTCACAGGTTTTCGCCTCTAATGGATCGTTTTTCCTTATAAGCGGACCTACCTCATTATTTTTCTTCTCCTAAGGTCAAATAGGGTTCTCCCATAATTTTGGAGGTGATTTAAAGGCTTCACTTGGTGAATCGATGCCGGATTCTAGAGGTATGTGATCGTTCTTCATCATTCTTGTTCGGTTTCTTAGATATACATAGATCTGCTTCTCCTCTTCTCTCGTTTTCATAGATTTATCCCTATTATGGGTAGATCTATGTGTTTGGATGCCATATATGATGATAATTGTTCTTGGTCATTCTAGTAGAAGATATCTAAGGTGGTTTTTTTGTAGAAGCAACCCGGTTTTCTTGTGTGTTCTTCGCTCGTTGTGTGTTTTTCTCAAAATCTTAATTGTAGGAGGGTTCAATCGTGAATCCCCTTGTTATAATTGATTGTATTAGATTAAAATTGGGTTTTTTGAGTGGAACTGATTTTGGCATGCTTATAATTAATCTTCTTTAGTAATGATTTAAGATTTTTGTGAAATTGTGAAATCTTGTTGAATTGTTACTGTCAAGTGATTTTTCTTCATGAATTAAAAATGTTGATTTTAAATTATGGTTTTTGTTAAATTGTAAATGGTATGATAAAAAAATGTTTTTCAGTCAAAAGGTTATTTTATTGAAATGGTTTGAGATTGAAATGATATTTATGGTATAGGTTTTCAATTAAAAGGTATTTTTACTTAAATGGTTTAGAATTTAAATGGTTTGGCATTGAAATGGTTTTGATGGAAATGGTTTTCAATAAAAAGGGATTTTATTTGTAATGGACTAAAACTAAAATGGTTTTTCATTGAAATGGATTTTATGTAAATGGTTTTCAATAAAAATGGACTTTTATTGAAATTATTTGAAACTGAAATGGTTTTCCATTGAAATGGTTTCAATGGAAATGGTTTTCAATAAAACGATGTTTTTTTTGAAATTTTTTATTGGAATGATTAATGGGAATATGTTTTGTTTGTTCATGTTGCATGTACGAGGGTTGGTTGAAATATGACCTTGTTCTTGGTGCCAAAGGTGTAATAGAACATGTTAACTATAGGTATGAGGCTTGGTTTAAATATGACCTTGTGCTCAGTGTCAAGCTTTTAATGGCACATGGAAAATATATGTACATGGATTGGATGAGATATGACCTTGTGCTCGGTGCCCAAGGTGTAATGGAACATGGGAAATAATTATCTAGTGACAAATTGGTAGATCGATGAAAAACCACTCATGAGTATGGATCTGTCATAACGAAGCATGCATGGTTGGTTGCACGGGAAGGGAAATGGTTGGGTATATCAAAATGGGATGTTTGTAAACTAGTTATAAAACCTTTTTATGTTATTTTTCTGAAAAATTAACTCAATGGAATATTGGTTTCTTTTTCATTTGAATGCTTTTGTTTATAAGTGGTTTTGGGAAACTTGTTTATATTTAGTTATAAACTGCTTTTGCGATAATGTTTTATATAAAGTGTTTTTATATAAAAGTTCATAATTCATCTAACCTAATGGGGTGAGTAGGGAAGTCCTTGGGGAAACCTGCTGAGTTTTATACTCACCCATTCATTGGAACTTTGGTTGTTTTGAAAATGTCGTGTTCTATGATACAGTTAGAGGTAAAGCATCTTATTGTTAGTGGAGCATGGAGCTTGAGGAGCACGAATTCATGGTGTCTTTTGAGTGTCTTGATTTGTTTATCTATTGTGTACTTTGATGCTTGGTTTGGTCTTCTTCTATTGTGTACATGATGTGGTTTGACATAAATGATGTTCTATAGTCATCATTCATTTTTCATGCATCATATAGTGAATGTTTTCTTATGCATGGTTTGTTTATGGGTTATTTCTTAAAGGTTAAACAGTACCCCAATGTATATTTAGAACCCTTTAGAATTTCTTTCTAGCTTTTGGCATCTTCGGGATGTCTCTTAAGGCCAAGTAATGACTTGTTGTACTCTCAAGACAATGAGAATTGGTAGATCATTGCAAATGGTATAATCTTGTTTGGTCCCTTCCTAACAAGTAGTCATTGATGTTCCTAGTCTTGGAGTTGATATTCCTTCATGTCTATTCCTAAGGTTGAAATCTTAGACATGAGAAGGATTTTCCGAACCTGAATTGTATAGCATAAAAGGACGTCGTTAACCCATTTATGTTGACCTTAAAATTACCATGGTGTTGGGTACATAATTGTTTTGGATACACTTCTAGAATGTTGGAAATCTAATTGTCATGGGTTTA
This sequence comes from Viscum album, assembly GCA_963277665.1. NCBI lineage: Eukaryota > Viridiplantae > Streptophyta > Magnoliopsida > Santalales > Viscaceae > Viscum > Viscum album. The sequence continues at coordinate 44,575,973 of OY728143.1, read as the reverse complement.
TCCAATGAGATGATCATGGCTTGCTTTGTAGAAGAATTACTTCCCACTAGGATTTTATATCTCATTGTGAGAAATGACTTATGATTTTCTACAAGGTGAAATTTTTTGAAAAAAATTGGAGAATTTTTTTTATTTGAAGATTATAAAAACATAATATTTGGTGTATTTTGAAAATGGTTTGATTTTAAATAATGTTTGAACATGGAAAAAGGTTTTTTTGGAATTCAAATTTGTAATATTTCATGTAAAAGAATTTGAAAAGAAAATCCTTCAATTTCTAGATAATTAGATTGATGGAGGTTGTTGTTTGTTTATAAATGGAATCTGGTAAGCGTCATAGAGACCAACCGGAGGTGGATCATGAGAATGTGGTTGCACCTAAGCCCCAGGTGAACCATCAGTTAGTACAGAGCATAGTGAAAAAATTCCAGGCTATGGGAAGTGTGAATAGAGCGCAAGATCCAAGTGTATTTATTATGTGTCCAAATTCCAAATGAAGGATACACCCTTCTTTTGGGGTGATTCGGACCCAGATAGGGTAGAGGTGTTGCTTTCCAGAATGAATAGAATTTTTTAATTCTTGGAAATGACGGTAGAGCTGAAAGTAAAGCTAGAAATGTATAAGATAGAGGATATTTCTCATCAATGGTGTGTGTTGGTAGTCCAAGTGGGAACGAACTTGGGTATGACTTTGGAAGGATTTGATGAATTTTATAATAAAAAATTCTATCCACACACATTCAGAATTACGCATACAACTGATTTCTTCAGTTTGAAGCAAGATTATATGTCTGTGACAGAATGTGCATCTATATTTATGAGCACAGTGTGGTTTTCACCTGAGGTGGTGGGTAGCATGTCGGTGAAGGCAAGGATCTTCAAAGAGGGATTAAGGAAAGAGATCCGATTAAAAAAAGAAGTGATATATATCAATGATTACACCGAGATGGTGAATCGAGCATCGGTAGCTAAGAGAGATTTGTTGGAAGCTTCAGGCGGAAGAATCATGGTGGTACCCATGGGGAATACTGGTGATTCACACTATTTGTGTTGCACTTGTTGTTGATTTTCTGGGATTAAGGTTCAAAATGATGCCTTCAGTTTTGAAACATAAAACTTTTCTAGGATGAAGATAGTGTCGAGCCCTCTAGTGTAGGGAATGTGGTATCGTTGTGGACAAGGTTGAGCTATTTTGTAATTTCTATGTTCTTGAGATAGATGGGTATTATGTAATACTGGGGATGGATTAGTTGGTGGTGTTGAAGGCCCACTTTGACTATAATGCGTGAAAAGTGGATTTTACGACACATGATGGCATTTGGCATCTCATTAGAGGAGAGAAGAATGAAAGGTAGGGTGCAACGGGTTTTTTGGAACCAATAGTGGGCACGTTATTGTATCAGTTGGTGGTGTTGTCGTTGGAATCAGTAGAGGGTGTTGAGCAGAGTGTTCATCCAGTAGTGGTGGATCAGTTCATGGAATTTTTTTCCGAATAATTATATGGGTTACATCCCATAAGAGAAGTGGATTTGACGATTGATCTCTTTTTGGGGACAAATGGTATCTCAATTTTTCCTTACCTCATTGAACCTACTGAATTGTGGGAATTTAATGTTTAGTTGGAAGAGATGGAAAAAAAGTGTTTATCTGGCCTAGCACGTCTCTGTGGGAAGCGCCGATGTTGTTGTAAAAAAGACGGATGGAACTTTGAGGCTTTATATTGATTATCATAGACTTAAAAAAGTTATAATAAAGAACAAATATACAATTTAACGAATTGATGATTTGTTTGACCAGCTGAGGGGATCCCAATGGTTCTCCTAAATCGACCTGAGGTCAGAATATCATCAATTGCGGGTGAAGCGGGATGATATTCCGAGAATATATTTTAGAAGTAAATATAGCCATTTTGAATATCTGGTTATTCCCTTTAGTCTAACAGAAGTTCCAGTGATGTTCATGGCATTGATGAATCAGATATTTCAACAATATCTAGAATCTTTGGTTTTGGTGTTTGTGGATGACATTTTGGTCCATTCAAAAACACGGTTTGATCATGAGGTTCACCTGGAATTAATGTTACAAATCTTGAGAGATCATCGCTTGTATGAAAAATTATCAGAGTGTGATTTTTGGATACAGGAAGTATGATTCCATGGCCATGTCATTTCAGATAATGTTGTTTATGTTGATCTTGAAAAGATAGAATCTGTTATCTCTTGGAAACCACCGAAGAATGTGTTCGATATACGAAGTTTTCTTGGTCTAGATGGTTACTTATGACGTTTTGTGCGTGATTTCTCATGACTAGCTTCACCAAGGACAACTATGACCAAGATGAATGCTCCATTCTAATGAACAAAAGAATGTCAGAAATCTCTCCAGGAACTGAATTTTTGGATCACATCAGCACCTATCTTGATTTTACCATAATCATGATAGGGGTATGTGGTGTATTATGATAATTAGGGATCAGGGTTGGGTTTTGTTCTCATGAAAGGAGACCATGTGGTTTCTTATGGTTCAAGGAAGTTGAGGGTGCATGAGAATAATTACCCAACACATGATTTTATGTTAGCTGTAGTCATCCATGCTTTGAAAACATGTATACAATATCTCTTTACTAGGAAATTTACTGTGTTTATGGATCAAAATAGATTAAAACCCATTTTATCACAGCGAGATTTGAATCTGAGGAAAAGGAGGTGGATGGATTATCTCCAAATGTTTGACTTTGACTTGATGTACACACTGGGGAAAGGAAATTCAGTGGGAGATGCATTGAGTAGAAACTAATATGCTCAGTTGGGAAAAAAATCTCCAGATGAGTGGAAGTTAATATCGGTCTTAGCTGAGATGCATTTGGAATGTGAAGACTGAGGTGATGTTGCAGATTTATTTTCTACTATGATTGTTCCTAATATAGTAAAAAGGATCATAGTAAAAAAATATGATGTATAATTTCTAGTTGTATGTTCAAAACTCAATGATGGGGAGACCATTGATGGCCGGAAACATGATGGGGGTTCAGTTTTGTGTTTCAGAGATCAGACAGTTGTACCTATAGTTTGTCAGGAACAACTCTTTCATTCTTACCACCATTCAATATGGGTTGTACATCCAGGTACACAGAAGACTTATAAGGCGTGGAAGGTGAAGTTTAGGTGGAGCCGCATGAAAAAGAAGAGTGGATGAGTTTTTTTTGAGATTATTGACTTGACGACATGTCAAGGCAGAGCATCAGAGGCCAGCGAGAGTGTTGCATTAGTTACCAATCCCTGTTTGGATTTTGGAGAAAATAGCGATGGATTTTATCACAGGTCTCCAAATAATGGTCCGAAAGAATGATTCCATTTGGGTGATAGTGGATCGGCTTGATGGCAGCCCATTTAATCCCTATTCGTGAAACTCATACGGTGGATGATCTGTCTAAAATTTATATCCGAGAAGTGGTAAAGAGGGACGATGTACTAGTGTCTATAGTCTTATATAGAGATCCAAGGTTTACATCTCGTTTCAGGAAATCATTACAACAAGCCCTTAGAACTCAGTTGACTATGAGCACAGCGTATCATCCTCAGACAGATGGGTAATCTGAGCGAACAATACAAACATTGGAAGAAATGTTTTGGGCTTTATTGATGGATTTAAGTGGCTTATGGGAGGATCATATAAACATAGTGGTGTTATTATACAATAACAACTATCAAGCCTCAATACGCATGGCTCCGTTTGAAGCATTGTATGGGCGCATTTTCCTTCTCCACTATTCTGGGTGGAAATGGGAGAAACATCAATAGTCGGGCCAAGACATGTCCATGAAACAACAGAGAAGATCCAGTTGATTAGAAAAAGGATGGAGACATCTCTTATTTGTTATAAATCTTATGCAGATCACAATCGAAGACCATTTTCGTTTTATGTGGGTGATCTTGTCTTCTTTAGGATCTCCCCAAGGATTGGACATCGTAGCTTTGGGAAGCAGGGAACATTTTATCATATATAAATTGGCCCTTTTGAGATACTGGAATGGGTTAAAGAGGTGGCATATTGGTTGCCATTACCACAATGGTTCAGTTTGGTGCATATCATGTTCGATGTATGTTGGTTGAAAAAGTATCATCCTGATCTGGACCATTTGATTAGATGGGATCACATTGACCTGGATCCAGATGCTTTGTTGATATATATCCCAGTATGAATTGTGGATAGTCAAGAGAAAGTCTTGTGTGGAAAAATCATCGGTCTAGTGCATGTTTTATGGAAGCATGGTCAGATTCAGAAAGAGACATGGGAACATGAAAAGGAAATGAAAGAGTAGTGGCTGGAACTCTTCCAGTTGGGTGAAGGTTTTCTATTTTCTAAGGACAGAAAGTCCAATGGTGGAGAGAATGTAGTACCACCGGTTTTCTCTATATAACCCTTACTTCATGATTTTCATGGTTTTAAATTTAAGGGTGATGAATGGGAGAGTCAGGAGAAAATTGAATGATGTTTTGAGGCAAAGGTGATGTCGCATGGATGTCGCACAGTCTGTCTAAACGGTGCGGCAAAATCGTGCGTAGTTGATTTTGGAGGTAGTAGCTTCTGCATCAGCGGCACACGAATTTTCTAACCATGCATCCAAACCATGCGTGGAGGTTCAACCGAGTTTGTTTCTAACGCACTGTTAGTGCTCAGTTTTTCTAACCATGCATCCACTTAAATGAGATCTTATAAAGGTCGATCTCATGCGTTTTTTCCTCTAATGGATTGTTTTTTTCATTTAAGTAGAACTAACTCAGGGGTTTTCTTCTCCTAAGGTCAAAGAGGGTTCTATCATCATTTTGGAAAATATATGTAGGCTTCTCTTGGCGAATCAAAGCCAGATTCTTGTGGTATATTATTGTTCTTCATCGTTTTTGTTCAGTTTCATAGATCTAATTAGATCTGCTTCTTCTCTTCTATCGGTTTCTTTGAACTATTCATATTATGGGTAAATCTATGTGTGTTGATGAAAAATGTGATGATATTTGGTCTTTGTCTCTCTAGGAGAAGAGATATAAGGCGGTTTTTTGAAGAAGAAACCCGGTTTTCTTGTGTGTTCTTAGTTCGCAGTGGTTTTTATCAAAACCCTAAACGTAGGAGGCTTCACACTCTACTAATATTGTTAGAATTGATTGTATTAGTTTTAAATTGTATTATTTTAATGGAATTTATTGTGAAATTCATAGAGTAAATCTTCTTTAGTGATGATTTATGGTTTTATTGAAATTCTAAAATCATGGTGAATTAATGTGCAATTGATTTGTCTTTGTGAATTTAAAATGTTGATTTTAAATTATGGATTTTCTAAAATTATAATTGAATTTATGAAAATGGGTTTTCAATAAAAAGGTTTTTTCATAGAAATGGTTTGAGATTGAAATGATCTTGATGGAATTGGTTTAAAAAAAAGGGAGTTTTACTGAAATGATTCGGAATTAAAATGGTTTGGAATTTTAATGGTTTTGATGGAAATGGTTTTCAATAAAAAGGGAGTTTTATTGTAATGGTTTGGAACTGAAATGGATTTCCATTGAAATGGTTTTGATTTTAATGGGTTTCAATAAAAAAGCGAGTTTTATTGAAATGGTTTGGAATTGAAATGGTTTGGCATTGAAATGGTTTTGATGGAAATGGTTTTCAATAAAAAAGTGTTGTAATTGAAGCGGTGTTTTTGCATGATTTATGGGAATATGTGGTGCGTGTTCTTGTTTCTTGTATGAGGCTTGGTTGAAATATGACCTTGTGCATGATGCCAAAGGTGTAATGGCACATGGTACCTATAAGTAGTAGGCTTGGTTGAAATATGACCTTGTGCTCGTTTCCAAATGTTTAATGGCACATGGTAACTCTATGAATGAGGCTGGATTGAAATATGACCTTGTGCTCTGTGCCAAAGGTGTAACGGAACATGGGAAAAAATTACCTTGTGACGAGTTTATAGATTGATGAGAAACAACTCATGGGTATGGATTTGTCATAAGGAATCATGCATGGTTGGTTGTATGGGTTGTGAAATGGTTGGGTATACCAAAATTGGTTGTTTGTAAAATGGTTCTAAATCTTGTTTAGTTATTTTCTGAAAAAAAAACTCACTGGAAAACTTGTCTCATTTGAATTTTAATGTTTTTGGGTATAAGTGGTTTTGGGAAACTTTTTTATATTTATTTATAAACTTAATTTGGGAAATTTTTTTATATAAACTTTTTTTATATAAATGTTGCTAACACTTAAATCCTTGTGGCGTTAGTAGGGAAGTCATTGGGAAAACCTACTGAGTTTATACCCACCATTGTGTTGGCAATTTGGTGCTTTTGTAGATGTTGTGTTCCAAGATACAGGTAAATTTAAAGTATCTTGTTGTTTTTAGCTCATGGTGATGCTTTAGAGATGTTTTAGAGCTTGGAGATTTTGGAGCATGAACTCATGGTGTCTTTTGAGAGTCTTGAGTTGTTATCCACTGTGTACTTTGATGCTTGTTTTAGTATTCTATAGTTGGGTAATTGAAGTGGTTTGGCATAAATGAAGTTGTTTAGTTTTCATTGATTTGTTCATGCAGCATATACTGAATGTTTGGTTATTCTTGGTTGGTTTAGGGGTTATTTCTTAAAGGGTAAATCATCATCGATTTATATTTGAAACCTTTCAGAATTTATTTCCAGCCTTTGGCATCTTGGGGATGTCTCTTAAGGCCAAGTAATGACCTGTTATACTCTCAATGCAATGATAATTGGCAGGTCATTACAATGTATTTAATTTGATTTATTACTTTATAATGATACCTATTAATCTATCTTCCAATTATCATTGTACTTTAATAATCATCTTAAATATATTCTTTGAATGGTTCATTCTTAATGTGAGTACATTAGATCGTTTGGTCAATTACACCAAAATTAAATAAATATATTTACCATGGTTAATATTTTTATGAAATAATTATATCTTTTAATGAATTTAAATAACATCATGAATATAATTTTTTACATTATTTTCAATTTTTTAGTAATCCATTGATGTTTTTAATAGAATTTTGAATCAAAACATTTTTAGAGATGGTACTCCACATATATGCATGATTGAAATTATGGTTTTCCAGTAGATGAATGGGTAAGAATGAAGAAGATATAATTTATTCACAAATCAAAGCTATGAAACAAGTATCAATATATTAAATAATTCATTTATAACCATCTTTATATAGTGGTGATGAAAAAAAATTAAACCATTACATGGAGATAGTACGGCGTACATACTAACGTGTGATGTTTTCTTTTTCATTAGGATTGAAAAGATATATAATGTGGATGTGACATTAACATAAATAAACCTTTGTATTTTTAATATATTAATTTAAATATATTATCGATGTTATGGATGATTTGGATGATTTTTAATAAGATAAGAAATTAAAAAAATAAAAGAAAAAAAATTACTTCTTATTATTGTAACCTTAATTAGCTTCACTGAATGCCTTCTAGAAGCATTATCACTGAGATTCCAATACCTAGAGTATTTGGGGGTGGATTTATTGAAGGTGTTTTTATAGGTAATGATAAATATCAGTGGATCAATTTTTGTGAATATTAGTGATATTTTGGTCTTATAAATATGGAAACAGTATTATATTGTACATGTAATACTCTAGTTAAGTGTCTCCAAATGTGAAGGCAATTTATTATTATAAGTATATGGAAAAATATTTATCATCCCATATTAGGTAAAAATTATTTTAGGGAATTTTAACTCTTATATTTTTTATCCAAAATTTTACCATTGTCATAGTAAGGAAATTTTACATCGATTACTATTCACTATGAAAAAAATTGGTTTCCCTATTTATCGTATTTGTACATGTTTATTTCACATTTAGAATCCATTTTATCATATTTATTTCATATAAATTTTGGTTATTATTTAAAACATACCCATCTAAAATAATTAAACCAATGTTTCAGAAAATTAATTGCTTAATAAAGTGGATGGAATTTTTCTTACATGTTTACTAGTAACAACAACTAGAATATTTTCAATTTAGTTTAATATTATATAAAATATACAAATTTTGATAAATAATTTCATCAATATAGATTATTTTATTTTTTATATACATTGTTAACATTAAATAATTTTTTTAAAAAAATTCACACATTGGAACTTTGGAATGATTTTATATTGATTTTTCACAATTTGTAATCAATTTATGATGAATTCTATATGTTCTAACACAATATTAAAATTAATGGAAATTCATTACATATTACATATTCAATTATTCCTAAAAAATTATATATAATGTATAATTTTTGATATTAATTCCCCAATTATATTGATATGGTAAATTCAAAAGTTACAATAAAAAAAAATTGAGAATTTTATTATTTAAAATATTATAATTTGATTTTAATAGAGATTATTAATGATAATAGTTAATATAAAATAATTGAAGCTCCTATGTCATAATTATAGATATAATTTATTTATAGTAGTTATATTGAATGAAATATGAATACATTTTTATATATTGTAAGTAAATGATTGAAGTTATAATAGATTTATATCCAACATTATATTCTAAATGGTTTAATTCAATTAAATATCTATGAAAAATAACTACCATGTTTTCTGAATTCAGTGATGTAAAATCATATTTTTAATCATTCAAAGGATTTATATGAACTAAATCAATCCTTAAGAGATTTCTATAACAGAAATCCATAGTTACATATGTGGAGTCACATTGAAAAGGAAAATAGGATATCCACATTGTTTATAATGAAGTATTAAAATGAGAGTATATTGATTTATATATTGATATATGATAGTATTTTTCTATCATCCAGTAAATAAATTTTTATGTAGATTTTATATTTAATAGAAAATGATTTTGGAATATGTCTCATGGGATAGAATAATTTCATTTTGGGATTGAAAATATTTTATAGTTATAATTTTATCTTCTTGAATGAAATTACGAATTCCAAAAAAATAATAAATTTTTTTGGTTTAGTTTCATGAAAAATCATGAATATACCACTATGTTATACAATTTTATTGGAAAAGGATCCATCAGGAAAATCCATTGATTAAAATTTATTTTGAGGGATGACTGGAAACATACAATATCTAACTGCAATAATACCAAATATCATGTACAATGTATTAATTCATTTATGGTATTAGGTAGATCCTATTGAATTTAATATAACATCATTAAATATAATTTATAATTATGTAAAATGCATAATCAATATTTGATTTTTATTTCATAGAATGACTTAATTTAAATCGATGACATTTTCTGATTCAACATTTTGAGGATGCGAAATAGAATAAAAATGACATAATATGAATGTATAATTTCTATAGAACCTTTTTTGTTTAATTACGACTCACTCCATGGATATATCTACTGTTGAGGAAGAATATATTGTTTCATCTTGTAATTTTACTTTATCAATATATATTAGATAATCATGTTTAGCTATTTGTATTCATTTTGATAGGGTATCTATACTATATTTGAATGAATTGGATATATAGATTTTCAAGATTACTCCTCAATATTTAGAGGATATGCATAGATAAGTGTGGTATCATTCTATTTGGGACTTTTATTAAAAAGGAGAAATAACTCAAGATTTTACACTAATTACAAAATATTTAGTGTATATATTCATTAATATGTTAAATGTATATAAGATATAATCTAATGAAATTATTACAAGATAGATTGAAAAATTATATTTTTATTTTTTTTCTATTATTATCATAAAATATATAAATTCGGATAAATCTATTATTCATTCATGTTATAAATATAAGAATTTCATGGTTGAATCATATAAATGAAATTATTTAATCATGTTTCATGTTATTTTTCTCAAGAGTAAATTAATTTTCAATACTATAATCATAAAAATATTTAAAGTGATTAAAATTTGAATTCTTTTGTGTATAAAATAAAAATATATCAATATATTATCAATGTTTCATGGGTATGCTCATGATGTTGTATGGGGTTTTATAATGATATCTATATTGACTATGCTTAAGGTATTGAATTTCAACACTGTGTGGGAAATATGAGGAATCATAATTAACATGGTAATATATTATTAACATTGTTTTATGAATTACTTATGTATGTGTCATTGATTAGAACTTTTATGTATATTAAAGAAGGTAATAAGTTCATTGGAAACCCAATATAATGATACGATAAATATAATGATAGTTTTATTGTACATGTTTAGTATACAATCCATAGTATATCAAATTATTTGATGTTTTTTTTATTTCGTAAGAATGTTTTGTAACTCTTAGAAAATAGCATGATTTTGAATTTTATCTCGACATGTGAATTTTTATCTCCCATCGACCATCCCCAATTTAATATGATGTAATAATATAATATTAATCTGATGATTATAATGGGATACATTAAATTATTTCAAGAATCTACACTATAATATAGAAATAATTTTCAATTCACTATTTCTTATTCTATTATAGTCAATTAAGCAATTATTTTGTAGAAAATTAATAATATAATATCATATAATTCATTTTTTGTTTTTTGTTTTTTATATCATGATTATAGCGTGGGATTGTGCAAGGAATATGATTCGACTATTGAAGAACATGAAGAGGATTTATCCATAAATAAAATATTAATGACTTTATTAGGAATGGATCCCTAAAAGGATAATATATTTTCTTGTTAAAATATATTATTACATGAATAAAATTTTAGAGTCTTATGTTTTTTCAGACTGTTCTTTTAGAATATTTTTTTTAAAAAAAATTGTGATGGGATTCTCATATATTGTAGTGTTTTGGTTTTTGTAGAGCCATAATAATATTTTATTAAGGATTCAATATTTATTTTAGTTTTACATGGGTGTTCATTAAAATATGTATTTATTCACTAATTAGAGCCTTGGATGGGATATCTAAGAGATCATTTGGGATTAGAATGGGGATTTGACCCCATTACTAGTATAATCTCCACTCAAATAGGGGGTCTAGAGATATCAAAATCATGGGTTCAATCACTTAAATAAATTTTAATTGACTAAAAAATTATTTGAATAATTTTTTTAACATTTAACACAAAAAATTATGAAATTAGATATTTGTCACCTCTATTGATATGGTAATAAATTAAAAACGTATTCTTGATAATTCAAGAGGGAGAAGAATTTATTGGGTAAATCAAGACCCAAACATCAGATGAAGGATTTCAATAAGGAATCTCTAGTACTACATGAAGTGATTGAAAACCTATTCAATAAAAGAAATGATCACGACTTATGTATTTTCTAATTATTTCTCACTCGAATTATTTTATTTCAAGAATAGAGATTCAAATATAATTTTTTTCTCATGAATCATATAACCCTATAGGATTATGTGTTTCTATTTTGTCAATAAATTTTTGGATCTTTTTTTTCTCACTATAGACTTTACAACAGAAATAATGTGCACAATAGATGATGATTGGATAATTAGATCAAGAATTGATACCATATTCTAACTTTATTCTCCTCCCATGAATATTTATTTTTTAACAACTTTTTATTTCCATGGATTTAGGATTGATGAATCAATCTCATACTGATTAGTGATTGATATAGGGTCTAGTGGAAGTGAATATTAATGTAATATTGGATAGGGGAACACATGATTGATGATGTGCTATTAAAAATTTTTTAGGGGTTCAAAAACATGAGACCCCAAGTTTATTAGTTTACATATATTCTAAGATTACATGTAAACAGCTGTCAAAAAATAATTTTTTTTTGGAAAATCATGTCTACGAATCAACCAAAAGGGAAATGAATGTAGGAATAACAATTAGTGGTCCATGATCATTTATATATATGACATGATGTGATCCTTTATTGAAAAAAACATTTTGAGTTTTGAAGAATCTATATCTTGATATTTGAAGAATAACTAGATGAGGATTTAAAAATTCTAGAAGTCTTCTCATGCGTTGAGGGAATGAGATTCCAAACAATCATTTACAATACTATTGATGTTGTGGTAATAACCTCCCACCATGAGTTGGTTATGGATTTTAATGATGACAAAAGAAAAGGATATCTAGTTCTCAATAATCATTTGTCACTTACTTTTATAAACACATTGATCTTATAAAATTTATTTATAGTGTGTATACACCATATAAAAGTTGTTGTGTTCTTTACTGACATCAATTTTATTAGTAATAATTCCCCAAAAGACTCATGTATCAAATATTTTGGTCAGTCAATGATTAAAATAAATTTATGAAAATAAAAAATGAAACTACACCACGAGTTCAAGCATACTGAGAAACCACACATTAAATTTCTATATAACCACCTGACTTTTTTGTTACATTACTGTTATAAAATTTTAAAGATAAAAAACATAAATAAAATACTATACAGGATCCAAAGGTTTAGTTTCTCAGATAAATTATTATATAAAATGAATTCTATATTATGAAATTGAATCATAATTTAATTTCTTCTTGCTTATCCTCTTTGTTTCCCTAATGTTCTCTATTTTAAAAGTAATCGTATGAGTATATACATCAATCAAATGGGTGTGCTAAAATCCCAATAAGATGAGGAAATCATGGGATGACTAAATGACCTGAATAAAAAATATGGGTCAAAATACTAATATCAATGTAATTGGATCATTATCATAATAATGATATAAGTATTTGATAACGACATGGAATCTGGTGGTTTATAAAAATCAGACATCAGGTCATAGTGGTCCAGCCGAAAACATTTTTGTGAACAAAGAGTGAATCGTGTTATGCATAACATTTATCAATAATCAAAACATCATTATTTCAAACTAATATTTCATCATGTTTACACATAATTCATATTAAGTCATGAGATACATCACATTACCCAACTAATTTAATGGATGTATAATTTTGGGCCCACCCATCACATCAAAATATTCACATAATCATGTGTTCCACATAGAATGTATTAAAATCACTGTATTTAAATGAACCATGTAAGGGAATAAACATAATAAAGATTTCATAAAGAATAATTTCATTTATAATTAATTTGGTTCCCCAATGAATAATGGATATTATTTCATTACATAAAACATCATTATTCATGAGTTTACTAGTGAAAATTCAAGATGATTAAAATACGATTATTTGAAATATTATATAATGTTAAAAAGAGATTTTACTTGAAAATTTTAGAATGGAATGAATATCTATATACCTGAATGAAGGGTACGTTAAATTTTAATGAAATAACATGAACATAAATACAATGGGATAGAGGATAATCAAAATAATGGAATTAGGTTAGATAATTCCCTTTCCTTAAATCCAAATTTATTTGGTCTCTTTTTATCCCCATAAATAATAAACCTATTATTAATAAAACATAGTTTTTCACGTGAATTATGTTTATTTTTATCACTATTTATCATTTATAATTATTGGATTCTATATTATATCATTCGTTATTAAACACTAATTGTATTTATATCCAATTTCATTATTGTTTCTCATTGGGATTCATTTTCACTATTTTCATTCAAATTCATTTATAAATAAGTGTAATTATCTCAAGAATAATAAAATAAATTTAATTATATATAATATCATATATATAATCTTATAATCCACCCTTTACGTTTGATATAATCGTCTAAATGTAATTTTCATAGTAGGTGGTAAAATGAACATTGATGTGACATTGTCGAAATAGTAAGAAAATGAATATTCAATATATATAAATATAATAAATATTATACAGTGACTATTTTAACCTAATTAATATAATTTTAACATAATACCTAATTAAATTTAAAATATTCGGTTTCTAAAAGGGAGGTTAAGAAAGAAAGATATGAAGAAAAATACAGAATAGTTGATTGAAACTGATTATTTCCTCAGTGTAGCTTCTTATATTAGACAAAAAAATTCAATTTATGATTAGAGTTGAATTACTACAAAAATTTATAAGGAATATATGGTTAGTTAGAGAAAGTATTTTATATTATTTTAGGCTTTTTAGAGTGAGGGATGAGTGATTTTCCAGGGGTAGTGAATGGGGTTATTTATACATTAAAAGAGGGGTATTTTAGAATTAAATATTTTATAAAATACTATATCCAATGTAATCCTTATAATAGTGATTTTTTATAAATATAAATATTATATCAATATAATATAAGGGTTCTACAACTTTAAACCTAATTATTATAAGAATTACAAGGTTTTATAAAAAATTAATGTTGAAAATTAATAAAATTGATATTTTAAGGGTTCACAATTGTATTTATGTTTTGGAAGGTTACATTTTGGTTTGGTAATTAAAATTATTTTATTTTTGATGAATAATTTATCTAATTAAATATATTATGTCCAAAACTCTAGATACATAAATTATAAGTTCATTATTACGTATGAATTATATAATTGAATATGTAATGGTATCGAGAAAAACTATATTTTTATGTTTCACATGAGCTATTGATGTATTATAAAAACATAAAAATAAAACCCTTTGAAAATATCAATGTAATGATTTATAAAATGGAATTAATTGTATCAAAACAAATTTCTATAATATGTATTTTAAATTTTAATTTAAAAATTGAAATTTTATGATATACATTACAATACTGTTTATTAAAAAGGATCCTATAATTTATTTCAATTATTTTTCATGGTATTATTTTTTTAGAATTATAATATTTATATTAAAATAAATTTATAATTATAAATATTAATTATAAGAATATTTATTGTTTTTTCACAGAACTAATATTCAAACGATCGAGTTATAATTCCCATCAATTTGATTACTATTCCCAATGGTAATATTACTATTAGAACAGTAACATTACAATTAAAATAGTCATGTTGCATTATATATAATCCATAATTCATTCAATCATATTTACCTTCAATTTCTTGGTCATTTATATATTTTAATTTCGAAAATGGTGATTGGTTTCGATTAATTTTAATCATTTCTATAGTGTTGGTTGTGGGGATAATGATTGTTGATGATTATGATGATCCATAATTTCCTATTTTAAATTTCTTATTTTATGTTTCTTGCCAAATAGTATTGTTGGTAACTTTAATTTTTTTTCTTATCTAACAAATGTAATGATTTTTTTTATTAAGTAAAAAAATTACTAGTTTCCCTATATTTTGTAAGATTATAATATTAAATAATATAATTCAACACACATTTATTCAGTGAAAAACTTTACTAATAAATTGTGGTTTGATACATTCCTACCCCCTTTATAAATTTCATCTCAGAATTTTCAACTCACATTCTCTGTTGAGAATGCATGATGGTGCTTTGGTTTCATTATTTCATCTAGTTCCCAAGTCACTTCTTCATACTTATGATTTATCTAAAGTACATCGACAAGGTAAGTTTCCTTATTGTATAAAACATTATCTCTATAGTCCATGATCATCCCTATATGGTCCTAATATTATAGGTCATTCTCCAATTTTAACACCACCATATTCAGTATATTAGAGTGTTCGGGTAAGTACATCCTCAGGAGGGATACATTTAACACATCGTGAACTGTAGAAATATTTTGTGGAGGTGAAATCCAATAAGCCACTAGTCCTATGTGATTAGAGAAAATAATGGAGAAAATGTATGTTGGGGTGTGATTTACCTTCTCTCCAAAAAATCGGAATATATTTTACGAGGATATTTGAAGGAAAACATATTCACCCACATCAAACTTCTAGTCCCTTCAATGGATTTCATCACTACTCTTTTTTCTCACTCTTAGAAGATTTTAAATTCTTTTGGATGTCTTGAACATCATTTTCATATCATAAACAAGATCATGTTCATGTATATTTCATTTGAAAACATAATTCCTATAGGTATGTGGTCTACATCGCACCCTATATAGAGATTCATTTGGAGCACTTTAAATACTTTTGTGAAAGTTGATGTTGTTTTTGAAAACAATTAATCGGTGATGAATATAATATCATCCATTAAATTCCATTGAGATGACTATTATCATGATCTCTAGTGTCTAAATAAACTTTTTATATTGGAAATTAGTTTGGGGTGATAGGTAGTACTGAAATTCAATTCATTTTGTCATAAGATATAGATAATTTATCTAGAATTTAGATTTTGAACCAATGATCAGGATGATATATGATCAAAATTATAACCCCATATAGTATTTTAATTTTTTTTTCAAATCTCATAGAATTTTTTTAAGTAAAAAATCTTCTTAATTTCTAATGTATTTGGAAATCATGGTTAGTAAATCCACCACATCTGATGTTCAATTTCTTCTATTATATGTCTTTGAGATGCTAGGGAAAATGACCATAGTTATTTTATAAAATTTACATTTGGTTATTGTAAACTGTTTCATCGTCTCCTTGGATTAATGTAACTCCAATAATACTTTTTGACATACTAAGGGAATAGATTTGTACTCATTGACATCCTTCAACATTGTTCCACCAAAAGATCTCATGAATATCATAGTACATCATGGTGATTCTAGGATTGATGGTAAAATATTATCTATATTTATTTTAAAAAATATCATTTTTTATCTTTTGTGATGCGGGAACACTAAGTTTATTTATTAACTGAAAGACACTGTCCTCATCTATGTGGAACTCATTAAGCATTCCTTCCTAGAACACAATATTCATCTTTTAATGATCCCAATTTTCATTTTTCCTCCTGGATATTTTATTAATTGGATTATGGTGAAATAATTTGATAATAGTATTGTGTATGAACAATAATTAAAATATTGAAACCTATAATTTTCGTATACATGAAGATAGTATATTTCTCAATATATATAATCGATAGAGTAGATGGTTAATTCCTACTAAAAGAATCATCTACATTATTTATCATTTGAGGATGGTAGTTAATAGAGGAATGATAGTATTCGATCAGGTATAATATTCTTCATTGATAGATTTTGAGATCCTTCTTTGTGAATATATACTTTATCCTCTCATGATGGATATATATATCAGCCTTTTCATAATATAAGTAGTGATTCCAAATCATTAGAGTGACATTCTGTCATGACCCGATCCTACCCAGGCTCGAGCCGCAACTACCCGAGGCCCACCTCCATAGGCTAGGGGCTGGCGACCAGTGTCGAAGGCACAACAACTCGAGGAGGCCTTTTCCTAAGCACCTGTACAAACACATGCAGCACACTCAATGCAAAAGTGCAGAGTAAAAGAAAAGGAAAGCAGAGAAAAAGAGAAACTAGTATATATTAACAACAATGTGCATTGGCCTCTAAAATTACAAAAAATGTGATGAATGTAAACTGAAAAGAAAAGGGGAAAAACACACGCAAAACAAAAATTTGCCAGAACCCGAAAACAGGTAAAACAAAAGAAACATCTGGAAGGGTTCCCCTCCTGGAACCCGACTACGACTACTGTACGTGGTCCAAGCTCCCAAACTCCTATGATCCACTGATGTTACGACCAACCTGTCTGTCTTCTACAAGGGAACACCAAGTGCGGGCAAAGCCCAAGCAAGGGTGAGTATAAAAATACTAAGTAGGATACCTCAAAGGCTTGAGGGAGCAACAAAGGAGGTACCGAAGGGTGAGCAGTAGATCGAATAGGGGGAAAGTAAAAGAGTACAATGAGGAGTGCAGTAAAGTGTACAGTAAAGAGTCCAGATCAACACAACAAGAGGAATGAAGGTAGACTCGTTCTAACACAAGGAGCTGGAAATGGTGAGAAGATGAACTTCTCGTCGAGTCTTCGCTACCTATGGCAGGAGATTATACTCATCCAACCATGAGAAGCTATACACGGAAAGAACGTTACATACCCCGCACGTCTTTGCCTCTCCTGAAAGAAGATTAACCAAACCCACGAAGTGGGTACTAGAACAAGGTATATACAAATACATATGCTCAATCAAGAAGCTCATACAAGATCGTAAGGGGATCTCCATCCCATAGCTCAGCCCAAGAAAATTGAGTCGCTAACACTCCCAGAAGTAACACCATCGATGCCCAGTATCCCGCACGTCTGCCCCAAACTACATGTCAAGGGGCTCAAACCACCACACCTCGACACTATCCACTTTGGGCAGCACTGATTTGCCCGCACAGTTTTAGGTCGTGTCACAAGGACACGTCTCGGTGGGGGAAAGAGCTCCTCGTACTTGAGAGTCTTGGGGGAACATCAAACGACAACTCGTCATAACCCCTCAGTCGATAGGTATGCTCAAAGTAGAAATGCGACCCCCTGCACAGCCCCGCTGGAGGGTCCCTGGAAGTCGATGGGTTTCCTCTACAGGGAGACCCGGAAAGTCGACAGGTGCCACACTGCCCCAATCCCGTAATAGGGTAATCCACTAGAGGGAGACTCGGAAAATGTCAGCAATGGGACCAATGCCCAGCCCAACTGGAAGTAACCCGACATCGGGGAGCACTTCGCAGCTGAGATGGAGGTAAGACCGGCATCGGGGAGCACTGCCCAGCCCAGCTGGAGGTAAGACCAGCATCAGGGACCACTTCCTAGCCCCGCTAGAGTTAAGCCCTGCATCGGGGACCACTGCCCAGCCCAGTTGGAGGTAAGCCCGGAACTGCTCTGGCCATACTTGCTGGACGATACTGCTCGGTGAACACCGCTGTACTAGCCATCCCTACTGGATGGTTACCCACTGGCGAGCCCTGCTAGAAACAACCCCAGACCTACTAGAAACAACCTCCTGGGTAGAGGATCGGTGCCCGCGTAAAGTGTTGGTCACACCGAATCCAAAAGAACTCTATTAAGGGTCACGAAAGAATGGGAGAAACTCCCCAGGCCTCTCATGGCGATCATGCTCCAATCCACTGAGCCACTGTCCAATCGGACTGAGACTACTCATCCCAGAAAGTGGGGAAAAACACACACACTGTATGAACACCTATAAGCGTAAACAGTGCCGCAGTCCAGTGAAAGGGCATGGTACTGAAACCCCTCACATATGAATAAACAGAGGAACAAACCATCACTGTCGGCCAAACGGGAAGTGGACCAGGGGAAAAATCAACCCTACTGGTCAGACAAACGAGTACAGAGCCAGGGGAACACTCAACCCTACTGGTCAAAAGTAGAGAACCAAGTAACCCTCTACATCATGAGAGGTCAAAAGTATGTAAAGCAGAACACGACACGCACATGGGGCCCACACGATGTGTGGCCCCAAGTCAACCCCAACCAAGCGCACAAACATTCTCAAGTACCAACATCCACATGTACCTCCTAGCGTTCCTATATACTCCCGGAGTGTACCCCATTCCAGCCCAAAGGCTATCGTGCACACGGCACCCAACGTCAATGCGAAGGCGTAACTTAACGACTACATATCAAAGTCCCAGGCATGACCATCCACATATTATGAATCATTAATATCACTCTCCCAAGAGTGCGCGATCACATGCCAAGGGTCCAATGCAAACATGGTAGGGCGAACCACCACTGAAGCACCTTTTATTCCACATTTAACATGATCACACAAGGGGGTCCGCACAACCAAATGGATTACACCATTGTAATCCTTGCATAAAGATATTCGATATAGACTACTTTCATGCCTCAAACGGATATCCGACAGAAAAGACACCAACACCACCTCACGCCTGAACGGCGTCCCGTGATCCCGAGCCTCGGCCCCGAAAACAGTCGGGCGCATCGCACCATTGCAATCCCCTCGGGAAATCACGTCAAAAAGACTACTCACTTGAGTGCAACAGATAACCATAGAAAAAGATGCATTTAGGGGCACCGCAAACGAGCGGTGATACGTGGGACCCACATCCCGGCACCGAAACACAAAAAACAGATTGTAGCGTTGCTATCCTCTCGAAAAGGTACACAAGTTGGACTATTCACTTGTCAAAAACGGTCGACCGGTGATGGAGATGGAAAATCATTGTCAACGCCCAAACTACCCTCGTGGGGCCCGCACCATCATGCCGAATTATAGCGGGAAGATTTCACCATTGAAATCCTCTCGGAAAAGCATCCAGAATCGACTTCCCACATGCCCCGAACAGACGTCCGATGAAAAAGTCGTGAAATGCTGGACGGAGCTCGAAAGATGGGTCATGGGTCCCGCGCCTCAACTTCTTCCTCTACGCTTGAAACCACTCTGGAAAGCTCCGACTCAGTGCCAGGGTCCCAATGCCAATGACGACGCTTAAAACGGACATCGTATGCGTCCGCGCCGTAAAAAACAAAAACCCCTGAAGAAAATGTCACTTCACTTAAGGATGCGTCGTGGCTCTGAGGCCCCTCGTATAATGGATTAAAAATTCCCAAAACCATCTCAAAATGACCGCCTCACTGTTAGGTCCATGCTTCCATAGACGGTGCACAAAACGGATGCCCTTAGCTCGAAATACGGGCATCGAACCATTTTAAGGGGGGGGGGGGTTACCCTTGGGCCGGACCGGGCCGGTCTAGCCGGCCCGGTTGCCGGGCCCGGTCCGGCCAGACCCGTGGGCCACCATACCATGGCCCGCCTTCTCCAGTGAGACCCGCACTACACGCGGGTCGCTCCACCAACAGGCCAACTGGTCGGTCACATCCACGCAGAGACCCGCCATCGACGGGTCTCTGTCGCCGCACCGGGGTCGAGCGGCGCAGCCCCGCCTCGCCGTTGCGCCAGCCGGCGCCGATGATGCCTCGCGCCCCCTTTCCCGTGGCCAATCCACCTCAACCTACACCGCCTCTCACCCGCACGGAGAAGCCGACGCGCCGCCTCGGTCCTCCGCCGCGCTGCCTTGGAACCCCGTCGGACCACCAGAAAAACACCCCCAAACCCACAAACTTCGACGAGCTGTTCCGGCCTCCTACGAACTTTGATTTCAATTCCAAAAGAATTCATGGAAAGAAAAAAAACACTACTAAGCATTCATGTGGTTATTTTAAAAATCCCACAACAATTCGATAATATAATTTAGGTTCATATGAGGTGTGAGAAATAAAAACGCAAGAAAACCCTACCTCATGGGCGTTACCCGGAGCTTCGTGCGGGGTTCGCCGGAGCTGCCTCGCCGAAGCCACCTTTCCGGAGTGGAGGAGGAGAAGGAGGAGCTCTTTGGTGTGTTCTATCTGCTGGGGCTGCAAAGGAGAAGGGAAGGGGGGGTTTGGTTTAAATAAATTAATCAACATTTTAATTAATTTAATCCTTAATTTTAACCTGCATCTGATACCTTTGGTGAGGTCAAAATTAAACCTCCCTTAGGGTAAACAGCAACTCCCAAGAACAACAGCTGTCTCAGAATTTCCATCTGAGCTTCCTTTTTAATGTTATTAAACTCAACGCCCGAGGCCTCCAAATTACGAAAATGCCCCTGGGGCCATTTTTCACAGACAGCCCGCACCCGCAAAACTTATACCTCTCCTAGGGTAAACAGCACATTCTGAACTCAAAAGTGCCCTCGATTTTTTCAATTGGAGCCACAGTTTAAGATGTGCTTGAGTTTCACCATTAGACGAATAAATTAATTCATTAATTTATCCGTTTAACATTCTGAAAGCGAGCGAGGGGTCCAAATGTCCCACGCCGACAGACTTTATGTCGTTCCTAGGTTAAACACCACATTCCGGACCCATCCGTAAACACAAATCTTTGATCTAGATCACCGTTTAGGAGTTATGCCTTTTATTTTTTGTGTCCACTGTGAATGCACTGAAAATTTAATTTCGTCCACACCGGGGCTCGGAATCTCATGACTTCTGAAGGCGCTGCTCTGGAATAACATCAAGAATATTCCAAAGTCTTTCTCAGAAAAAACATGGTTCTTACATCATTCCCTCCTTCAATATTTTTTTCCTCGAAAAGCAAACCAGGGAAAAACACAGGGTACTCAGCCCGCACCCTGCTCCTCTGTAACCAGAATAACTCATGCACAGCTCTGTGCCACCGCACACAGACTAAAGGATTAATCTGTTCACACAATGTCGTCCCTTGCCTATGACGTGCATAGGAGCATGCACACCTCTTCTCGGGTGAGTCACATGGAAGACATCATGCACCCAAACCAGTATTTGGGATTAGGGAAAGGCGGTAGGGAACCTCACCATCCATTCGCACGGTCCCAGGACAAGGCACGATGATTCCCTCCTTCAGAATATCCATATAGTGAAACACCCAAGGATATCTGGTCACAAAAGGTTTCACAGTCGATGTATCACAGCCAAGGCCCTCTTACACGCTCGGAAGCAAAGGAGTCAACACCATTGACTAAAGGAAAAGGTCCCATGCCTTTTATCATACCAACACAGGGTTTCACCGATGCCCTATCCCACCCTGGTAACACCTCAAGAAAGGAGAAGGGAGGAACGAAGTTTACACACATAGTCTAACAATTCTACTAAAAAATGGAGATGAGCTGTAGAGCGTACCTCTTATCACCTCATGCTCTACAGGATCGTAGACATCCATAGATTGCGGTTGTCAGCGGTCCCATCTTTTAGCTTATGAAGCCTATTGTGGACTGCCTAATGGTGTTGATAAGACCTTGTAAAATCATCCCCCACTACCAGCTCCTCCCGCTCCCCTTCTAGAACCACCTCCCTAAGTACTACTCCAATCAGGGCGCTTCCTCTGTCGTGGTGGCCCACCTGCTGCCCGCCTGAAGCTCCCTGCATGCCTGGTCGGGCAGTCTTGTGCCAGGTGACCTCGCCCATCGCAATCATATCACCGAATCTCTTTGGGACGCACTGGTGCCTCTGGCGCCACTGTGGTTTATGACCACGCCCCTGAGTCCGGTTGTCAGAAAACCACCTGCATCGAGGTTCTATTTTCCGATGCCTGCTAGCTGCTGCATACGTCTCGGCTCCAACGTGCATGTTGCCACCACCAACTCGAGAACATGACAGGAAACCCTCTGTCACCAGCGCCTGATCTAGCACCCCAGCATATGTGGAAATTTCCATGGGTACTTTTAAATCAAGAATCTCTCAGCGGAGACCATGCTCAAACCTCCGCGCTCGGAAGTTGTCGGCATAGACAATGTCTGGGTAAAAGAGTGCACGGTCTACAAAACTAGCTACGTACTCAGCCACCGTCATCCCTCCCTGCTGAAACTGCTGGAGCTCTTGAATCCGAACGGAGCACAAGCAGGAGGGGAAAAACTCCTCATGGAAAAACGACTGAAATTCTTCTCTTGAAAGCGACGACTCATCAAGAAACTGAGTCACCAGACTCCACCAACACCAAGATGCTCCACGAAAAAGGGTGGCTGCCAAAGCCACTCTCTGATCTACCAGCGTCTGCACAAGCCCGAAAAGGTGAACCATTGCCTCGAGCCAAACCTCTATTGCCTGAGGGTCTGGCTCACCACTGATCCTCAGTGGTCTCTACCGCTCGAACTCACAGAGTGCTCTCAATCTACTCTCCATCACTGTCTGCTCTGCTGAAGCGGATTGCTTCTCAATAGGTGGGGGTGCTGCTACCAGCCCACCTAGAGAAAGGGGCTTGCATGATGGGTCATGGATTGTGGCCTCGTAGATCACATGGTTTCCATCAAGAACCAAAGCTAGTATCCTAGATGGCTTTCTTCATGGAGACATCCTGAAAATTATCAAGGAGTACTGTGGTCAGATGATCATATATGTATATACCAATAACAACAGCAATGGGGAGCTGACTCAAGAAGGACAGTCAAGACTCCATCCTATGTGATACACAAACCAAATTCCCTAAAACGTGGGTTTCAGCATGTCGAGTTGACAAGCAGGTTATCAGGGTCATGTTGAATGGATATGTCAGCCGCTGCACCATCACTGGACTTCCTGGCATGAGAGCTTCTCTCGAGACATGTTAACACTGTTGCCCTAAATCCCAACCAATTCCTTTTATTTTAGGGACATCTGAACAGCGTCCCAAGGAATGAACCACCTCTGATACCACTTTTTCATGACCCGATCCTACCTAGGCTCATGATGAAACTACCCCAAGCCCGCCTCCATAGGCCAGGGGCTGGCGACTAGCACCAAACACACAACAACTCGAGGAGGCCTTTTCCTAAGCACCTGTACACACACATGCAGCACAGTCATTGCAAAAGTGCCGAGTAAACGAATAGGCAAGAAGAGTAAAAGAGAAACTGCTATATATAAACCACAACGTTCATCAACCTCTAAAAGTACAAAGAAAGTGATGAAGGTAAACTAAAAAGAAAAGGGGAAAAACACACGCCCAACCAAAAAGTTCCACAACCCGGCAACAAGTAAAACAAAATAAACAACTGGAAGGGTTCCCCACCTGGAACCCGACTATGACTACCACACATGGTCTAAGCTCCCAAAATCCTATGCTCCACTGAAGTCATGACCAAACTTTCTGTCGTCTACAAAGGCGCACCAAGTGCGAGAAAATCCCATGCAGGGGTGATTATTAAAATACACAGTAGGATACCCCAAAGGCTCGAGGGAGACAAATGAGGTACCGAAGGGTGAGTAGTAGATAGAACAAGGGAATGTAATGGAGTACAACCAGGAGTGCAGTAAAGAGTACAGTAAATAGTCCAGCTCAACCCAACAAGAGGTAGACTCGTCCAGACACAAGGAGCTGGAAACGGTGAGAAGATGAACTTCTCGTCGAGTCTTCGCTAACTCTTGCAAGAGAGTAGACTCATCCAACCACGAGAAACTAGACACGGAAGGCACATGGCATACCCACCGCGTCTTCACCTCTCGTGGAAGGAGAGTAACCAAACCCACGATGTGGGTACAAGAATAAGGTATATACAAATTCATATGCTCAATCAAGAAGCCCAAACAAGATCTTAAGGGGATCTCCATCCCATAGCTCATCCCATGAAAAGTGAGTCGCCAACAGTCCCAGAAGTAACACCATCGATGCCCAGCATCCCACACGTCTGCCCTCAACTACAATTCAAGGGGCTCAAATTAGCACACTTCGACACTACCCGCTTTGGGCGGCACTGACTCGCCCGCACGGTTTTAGGTCGTGTCACAAGGACACGTCTCGGTGGGGGAAAGCGCTCCTCATACTTGAGAGTCTTGAGGGAACGTCAAACCACAACTCGTCACTGCCCTGCAGTCGAGAGGTCGGCTCAATGTCAACAGGCGACCCCCTACCCTGCCCTGCTATAGGGTCCCTGGAATTCGACGGGTTCCCGCTACAGGGAGACCCGGAAAGTCGACTAGTGCCACACTGCCCTATCCCGTAATACGGTAATCCACTGGAGGGCGACCTGGCTAAATTTGGCAACGAGACCAATGCCCAGCCTAGCTGGAGGTAACCAGACATCGGGGACCACTGCCTAGCCCGGATGGAGGTATGCCCGGCATCAGGGACCACTACCCATCCCAGCTAGAGGTAAGTCCGGCATCAGGGACCACAGCCCAGCCCTGCTGAAGGTATGTCCGGCATTGGGGACCACTGCCCAGCCCAGCTTGAGGTAAGCTCAGAACTGCTTTGGCCATCACTGCTAGATGGTACTGCTCGATGAACACCGCTGTACTAGCCATCCCTGCTGGATGGTAACCCACTGGCGAGCCCTACTCGAAACAACCCCAGCCCTACTGGAAACAACCTCATCCCTATTGGAAACGAGCTACTGGGTAGAGGATCAGAGCCCACGTAATGTGTTGGTTACATCGAATACACAAGAACACTACCAGGGGTCACAAAAGAATGGGAGAGACTCCCCATGCCTCTTAAGGCGACCACGCTCCAATCCGCTGAGTCACTGTCGGAGAAGACTGAGACAACTCATCCCAAAAAGTGGGGAAAACACCCACACTATACGAACACTCATAGGTATAAACGGTGTTGTAGTCCGGTGAAAGGGAACAGTACTGAAACCCCTCACAGTTGAAGAAATAGAGAAACAAACCATCTCTATCGGCCAAATGAGAAGAGGACCAGGGGAAAACTCAACCCTGCTGGTCAGACAAATGAGCACAGAGCCAGGGGAAGACTCAACCCTACTGGTCAAAAGTCGAGAACCGAGGAACCCTCTATATCACGATAGGTCAAAAGTACGTAAATAAGAACACGAAACGCACATGGGGCCCACACGACATGTGGCCCCTAGTCAATCCCAACTAAGCACACAATCATTCTAAGGTAAAAACATCTACATGTACCTTCCAGTGTTCTCATATACTCCCAGAGTATGCCACACTCCATCCCAAAGGCTATCGTGAACACATCACTCAACTTCAATGTGAAGGCATAATATAACGACTCCACCTCAAAGGCCCAGGCACGACCAACCACATCTTATGAATCAGTTATATCACTCTCCCAAGAGTGCGCGATCACACACCAAGGGTCCGCTGCATACATGGTAGGACGAACCACGACTGGAGCACCTTTTATTCCACATTTAACAAGATCGCACAAGAGGCTCCACACAACCAAACAGATCACACCGTTGTAATCCTGGAGGAAATACAAGCGAGATGGACTACTTACTCGCCTCAAACGGATATCCGATAGAAAAGTCACCAACACCACCTCACGCCCAAACGGCATCCCGTGATCCCAAGCCTGAACCCCGAAAATAGTTGGGCGCATTGCACCATTGTAATCCCCTTGGGAAAACACATCAAAAAGACTGCTCACTAGAGCGCAACATATATTCGGAGAAAAAGATGCATTCTGGCGCACCACATACAAGCGGTGATACATGGGACCTACATCCCTATCCCGAAATGCAAAGAACGGATCACACCATTGCGATCCTCTCAAAAAAGTACACAAGTTGGACTATTCACTTGTCCAAAATGGTCGTCCGGCGATGGAGATGGAAAATCATTATCAACGTCCAAACGTCCGTCGTGGGGCCCGCACCATCGTGCCAAATTAGAGCAGGCAGATTGCAGCATTGCAATCTTCTCAGAAAAGCATCATGAATCGACTGCTCGCACGCCCCGAATGGATGTCCGATGAAAAAGTTGTGAAATGTTGCACGCAGCTCGAAAGACGGGCCATGGGGCCCGCGCCTCAACTGCGGCCTCAATGCCTGAAACTACTCTAGAATGCTCCTCCTTGGTGCCAGGGTCCCAAATCCACTGACGACGCTTAAAACAGACGTCAGACGCGTCCACACTGTCCAAAACAAAAACCCTGAAGAAAACATCACTTCACTTAAAGACGTGTCGCGCCTCCGAGGCCCCTTGTTTCAGGAATTAAAAATTCTCGAAACCATCTCAAACAGTCCGGCCAGCCCGCTGAACCACGGCCCCACCGCTGGGCCCGGTCCGGCCCGACCCACGGGCTGCCAAACCGTGGCCCGATATCTCCCGCGAGACCCGCGCTGCGTGCGGGTCGCTCCACCGACCGACCAACTGACCGGTCGCGTCCACGCAGAGACCCGCCGTCGGCGGGTCTCTGTCGCCGCACAGGGGTCGTGCGCCGTGACCCCACCTCATCGTCGTGCCAGCCAGCGCTGACGGCACCTCGTGCCCCCTTGCCCATGGCCACCCTGCCTCAGCCGACGCTGCCTCTCTCCCGCACAGAGACGCTATCGCACCGCCTCTATCCGTCGCTGCTCCACCTTGGAACCTCGCCGGACCACCGTAAAAACACCCCCAAACCCGCAAACTTTGACAAGATGTTACGGCCTCCTCCGAACTCCGATTTCCATTCTGAAAGAAGCGATGGAAAGAAAAAAAACTCTACTATGCATTAATGTGGCTCATTTTTAAATCCAACAACAATTAGAGAAAATAATTTAGTTTCAAAGGAGGCGTGGGAAAGAAAAACTCAACAAAACCCTACCTCATTGGCGTTGCCCGGAGCTTCGCGCAGGGTTCGCCGGAGCTGCCTCGCCGAAGCCACCTTTTCGGATTAGAGGAAGAGAGGGAGGAGATCCTTGGTGTGATCCATCTGACAGGGCCACAAATGAGAAGGGAAGGGGGGTTGTTTAAATAAATTAATCATCATTTTAATTAATTTAATCCTTAATTTTAACCCGCATACGAAACCTTTGGCGAGGTCAAAATTAAACCTCCCCTACGGTAAAAACCACCTCCCGAGCACAACGAAGGTCTCAGAATTTTGATATGAGCTTCCGTTTGAATGATATTAAACTCAACGCTTGAGGCCGCCAAATTATGAAAACGCCCCTGGGTCTATTTTTCACAGACGGCCCACACCCACAAAACTTAAACCTCTCCTAGGGTAAACGGCACATTCCGAACTCAATAGTGCCCTCAGATTTTCAATCCGAGCCACCATTTAAGAGATTCTTGAGATTCACCATTAAACGGATAAATTAATTTATTAATTTATCTGTTTAACATTCTGAAAGCGAGCGAGGGGTCCAAACGTCCCGTGCCAACATACTTTATGTCGTTACTAGGGTAAACACCCCATTCCGGACCCATCTGTAGAGTCGGATCTCTGATCTTGATCACTGTTTAAGAGTTATCACTTTTATTTGGCATGTCCAGTGTGAACGCACTGAAAATTTAATTTCGGCCACACCGAGGCTCGGAATCGTGTGTCGTCTGAAGGCACTGCTCTAGAATAACATCAACAATATTTCAATGTCTTTCGCATCAAAACTGGGTTCTTAAACATTCCAAGCTGTTAACTCAAAATCTAGTGCTATGAAAATATACTCATGGATCATCAATAATTGTTTATCATGGGCTATCACATTATCATTCTGCATGAGAACACAACCCAAACCTTTCTTCAACTCACCAATGTGTATCACAAAACCTTATCCACTTTTTGGTAGTGTGAGTGACTAACCTCTTCTTGAGCTCTGTATACAGTTACTCACATTCATTTATCCAGACATACTTTACCCCATTCTATGTTAACATAGTAAAAGAGATAGCCAATAATGATAAATTCCAAACAAAACTTTATTATAACCATGAAACCCCAAAAAACAACTTTGTTATATGACACTAGTGAATCATGACTATTCATTAATTTACATTATTTTAAGGGGTCTTATTAATTCCTTCACATGTGATCATGTTACCCAAATTAGTAAATTTCCACATCCTAAAGACACACATAGAAAACATAGAATAAATTTTATCTTTCAATATTATTACAAACACAATCCTTATATTCTCCTTTTTCTCCTCCTTACTCTTAGAGTGGATGATAATATCATCAAGGATACAACAAATTTTTAAATATAGTTTCTAAATAAAATATTAATAAAATATATAAAAATTGTAGGGAAATTAATATTATCAAAGGGATTCACTATAAAACCATAGCATTCATACCATGTAGAGATGTTTGTATTCTATTTACCTTCTTTATTAACCATTAGATGATGATTTCTAGAAAAAAGATCAACCGTTGTGAAAACCATAAGCTCCAAAAAGTTGATCAAACAATTCATCAATCATTAGTATAGGATAGTTGTTCTTTATGGTGATCTTTTTTATCATCTCAAAATTTATAGACAACCATATTGATCCATCTGTCTTCTTGACAATGTGTATTGGAATATCCCATTGTGATGAAAAATGAGAAATGAACCCTTTTCCAAATGATCTTACAGCTACTTCTTTGACTTCTCTAGTTCAATCATGGTAATCCTATAAGAGAATTTTATATTAAGAGTGGATTCATGTATGATATGTATTAAAATATTTACCTCATGATCTTGGGGATGTCTGAGTAATTCATTAAAAAATACATAAATGTATTCACTCAAAATGGTAACTTCCTCTAGTTTTCCACATTCCTTTGGATCAATGATTATGGAAAAGAATGATACATCACAGGTTTTTATAACCCACACAATTAAGGGATTTTCCCAAGTATAATAATGATGTTCCTTGAATTTATAGATGATCATGGGATGGTTTTTGATATGATAATATATTTATTTTTCAAACTAGTTGATGTGACCTTTATATGATGAGAGTCCTTCCATTCCTAATAGAGTGTTAAATTTTAAAAAGTGAAGGAATATGAGATTTTCCATAAGAATAATTCAATAAATACTAATAGGATATGTGTTCAATAAATGGATTTCATTGATCAATAATTTATGTGTTTTAATGGATATCACTACATCACAGTATTGGGGTAGTGATGAAAAAGTTCTATAAGACTTGTTTGATATAAAGAAATGAATATAACCATAATTAAATAAATCTCTTTCCGTTAATGAGTGAATTGAAAGTGTTAAATGTAAAAAATAATTTTATTTACCGACCACAACATTGGGGATGGAATATACTTTCCCCATCTCATTAGGATTTAGTGGTTTTTAATGCTGATTACCCTTAAGGACCCATGATTTAGTGAACTAGATTGCATAGATCCCATGCTTCCTATAATTGAAGAATAAAACCTTTGGTGGTGAATTACTTTCATTCTATTAAATTTTCTATCATTGTCATGTATCTTCAACAATCATTAAATTGGTGGTAGTATATTCCATACATGTATTATTTCCCTATCCCTTGGTGGTAGTTCCCAGGATGCCTCTTCCAACAATTTTGACTTGTGGGTGGTTCAACCATAATTCAACCTATTTCATTAGTTCATACAACATCATACTCTATATTTAATTACATACACCCATATCCATTGGACCATTCTCCACACATGATCTCAACTTTTAGAGAACAATGAAATAAATCATCTTAACTCCAATGTTCATATATTTTTATGGTTTTGTTTTATGGTTTGGGAGAATCTATCTGTTTTTCTATAGTTGATGATAACAAAACCCGAGTCAA
Organism: Viscum album; assembly: GCA_963277665.1. Taxonomy (NCBI): domain Eukaryota; kingdom Viridiplantae; phylum Streptophyta; class Magnoliopsida; order Santalales; family Viscaceae; genus Viscum; species Viscum album. The sequence goes on along the minus strand of OY728143.1, from coordinate 44,545,192 downwards.
ACCACGAAATCCTTGTAAAAATTTATTCATTAAATTTATATATTCTCAATAATTTTTATAAACATGATAAAATATCTCTCTCTGTCTTTGTTCAAAGAGGTTTGGGTAAATACGTGTTATGTGATAACATCATAAAGTCATCCCACCACATTTCATCCACTTCATCATTCAGCTTATTATTCATTATAAGTTCTAAACTTGGATTGACCTATATATAAAAATAAAATATGACCATCGTAACATTAATCTTCTTAGAAAATTGGAAAATAGAAAAATTATTCTCAATTGAGTAAACCCAATATTCCACGCTATGTAGATCAGAATATATAATAAACACCAATATTCTTTTGTGTATGATGGATTTGATAGCAAGTTGTACCATCTTATGGGAAGGCTGATATTACACATTATTAAGGTAATTTTTCATATCCTAATACAAATGGGTTAGAATTACCATGTTATTCTAAACTCCACATCCAATTTAATTAGGAGTGTTATTAGTGAAATCATTTCATTATACATAACATGGGTTGTTGGCCAGGTTTATCCTGGCTCTTATCATTTTTTAAAATAATTTTTTTAATATAGTCCAAAAATGAATAAATAAATTTTTTCATATTTTAAACAATAAATTCCAAAATAATATCTTATGGGATCCTAGGGTTTATCCTACTCTATAAATGGAACATCTGCGATCATGTGCTTTAATAATTTTCTCATTTTATATGGAATAATTTTGTTTTCTATATATCCTCCATTACTATGTTTAATAGTGTTTTTTAACCAAACCATATTTTATGGGAGCGTCAAACCATGTTTGTAGAACGTCCCATTGTATTCTACTAGTTAATAATTTAGTATATCTCTATAGAGAGTTATTTGGGTCATTACCTCTAGATACGACTATCCTAGAGTAGCATTTACTTATGGTATCCAGACTATGATTTCTTTTATCAGAATCCACACTCTTTTAATTTATTATATCATAGGATATTTATCCACAAATAGATTATTCCATAGTCCATTCCACTAATTTTTTATGATCTAAATTCCAAAATTAACTGAACCACAATATGATACCTACTATAGATACTTGAATTTTTCATCAAGTAACACTTACATAATGTTTTTTATAAGAATTATGATAACAATACCATCTATGATCCATCGGTTTAGAGTATTGGGTAAATTAGGATCAATAAAATTTTTACATAATATGATGAAAAATTATTTAATTACATCTTCTATATTCTCATACCATCATTTTCATATGCTTTTTACATGTAATCAATAGAGGATACAAATTAGTGAATGGGTGATCTAAAATCCCAATAATGGGTGGAATATCATGGGGTGAATAAAGGGAATAACTAAATAAATACAAGTGGTATTATAATCAAATAATAATCATATGTTCATCATAAATATCATTTTTTATGAATTTTACAATGCTATGGAATGCGGTGATTCCTAAAAATTAAACATCAAAACCAAGAGATCAAATACCACACATATTTTTGAACAAAACTAGTATAATTTTCACGCGTAACATTTGTTCATATCCATAAAATCATTATATTAAATGAATATTACATCATGTTCATAAATAAAATATATTATCTAATGAGATAAATAACATTACAAAATGCATTGGAGGGCTATATAATTATCGGACCACCTATCACATTACAATATTTACATAATCATACATGCCACATAGAAAATATAACAATCATAGCCATGAAATAAAACATTGAATAGAATGGTTATCATAAGGATTTCAGAGTGCATACATTCATAAACAAACCATCTAGTTTCAAAAAAGAATAAATTATTTCATACATTGATATAAATCATCATTATTCATGAGTGTACATGAATCATTTCGAAAAGAGTAAAGGAGGATTCATTGGAAATGGATGTCACTTGGAAAAATTAAAATTCATAAAAAACATTTTGCCTTCGTAGTGACATTTACATCCCTAAAACAAAATGTATGACTAATTTCAAGGAAATAATAATAACACTAATATTGTGGGAGATAATTACCCCAATAAAAATAACATGGTTTTTGGATTCCCAAAACATAGCACCGATATTATTTTTTCTCCTTTATTCCTAGTAATTAATAAATATAGGATTATTAAAACATATTTATCTAAGTAAATTAAGTTCATTTGTTCCACTATTTATCTATTATATTTATAATATCCTATTTTACAACTATCTTTGTTAAAGGTGAATTGTTTTGATATATTATTTTCATTAAAATTTTAGGTTTTATTTCTTTTTCTCTATTTTAATTCATATTCATTTCTAAATTACTGTAATTAAGTCCATAAACATATAATAACGGAAAATATATTTCTTTAAGAGAATGAGTAATATTCCCCAATATATGAAAAATAAAATCCACCTTTAATGAATGGACAAAGTGGAAACCCATTACAGACAGAATGATAACAATCCCTATGGAAACAACCCTACGGGATGAAAGCTAACCAAAATGATCAGTGTGGGAAAAAATTCAATGGAAAGGAAAAGAGTTTCATCACCCCTCACATAAGAAGAATATAAATAGTGAAATTATTCATAGAGAAAGTGTTTCCCACTAACAAGTAGTTTCATTATGGTGGAAGCAAAACGTGGTAGAGCATTCCTCCCGCAGACATAAACATGCAGAGGAACACATGATAGATACTAGCACATATATATTTCAAACGATCCTCCCACCCAACAATGCTTGTGACAAAATCATAGCAAGTCAACCTAATGAAACAAAATTCAAATCAAAAAACATTAAGGAAGACCAAATAAAGGAACCCATCCGTCTAAAAGATAGACGACTTGATAATGGGTGTCAAAACAACCATCCCTCAATTGAGGCCTCCCACCAAGCAATACCAAAAACACCATTATGCCAAATGTGATTGAAACAGTTTCCATTCCACAAAAGACTTCAACAACCAATCAACCACCAATGTACACAGACAAAAAAAAATTGAAACAAAAAACACAAAAAACTGACCAAACATCACCTGAATCATCAACAGACAACACCATTGTCCGTAAAATAGAACCAGATCACCTATAAAGATGAATAAAAATCCAATATCAGTCAAACTATAACTACAAGATGTGAAACAATACCACTAATGTGTCTGGAATCCAAACAATGGTCTTTAGGCACCACCATAGAGGATTCCCCACCTCCGCCAGAAAACAAATAATCACAATTTAGAGAAATTGTCGGACATAACATACAGTAAATGGCCTCCTCCTAAATCCAAATATTCACCATGTACAGATCTCTATCTGCACATACATTTCAAGTTGACCAAGGGATCCGGATCAAGAGAACCAGGGAAGTAGAGTTCTAGTGAAGTGTCATCCGTAGCCCCGAGACACTCCTCGATTGCAATGTCATGGGAAAACCCCCAAACTCGTGACCTTCGAATTGTGCTGGATGAGTCAGATCTAGGAATATCTGAGCATGTACAGGTTGAAGGACCACTAGAATATCGAACCGAAACTGAGAAAATTAAAGGACCACCATGAAACAACACCAAGAGGCAAGGTGGAAGGGAGAGTCTTGGAAGAACCTAATGTGAAAGGAGGACGATATGAGTGGAACAAAAAAGAATCATGAAAAACAAGGGATCTCTGATGCAAATTAAAATCCCGCTCGGGGAAGGGAAAACCCTAATTGAGGACTTACCTCGCTCGGGAGACATTGTCGAAAGAGCGAGATAAAAAATTTCAATTATATATGTCATTATCAATATAATTATAGTAGGATATCATCATTAATATTATTTAAACATAATTACTAATTAATTTTCATATATTTGGTTTCGAAATGAGTGGTTAATAAATAAATATATGAATAAAAATAGATTATAGTTGATTAAAACATAGAGGTTTGTCAGTGTAGCTTATCATATACGAGACTAAGTCACTCTAGATGTTTGGAGTTAGATTACTATAGAACATCAGTACGGATTATAAGAGGAATGATCAGAATTATTTTTTAATAATATAGAATTTATAAGGCGAGGAATGAGTGGTTTTCCATGTGGTGGGTGTGGTGTTATTTCTACATGAGGAGATAAATATTTTCAGAATAAAATTTTCTGTAAAATATTATATCCTACCAATCATTGAAATAATTTATTTTGAAAATATAAAAAATATATCAACTTATTACTTCAAATAGTACATTTAACAGTGGTAAAAAGGTCCATTAACAGTGCTAAAAAAGTGATATTAATGTTCACAAAGATAAAGAGGGGTGTGCCCTTTATCAGTGCTCCAAAAAGAGCTGATAAAGACCCATTTTATCAGTGCTAAAAAAAGCGCTGATAAAAATAAAAAAAAAATTAAAAAAATTACTTCCAATCTCACGGGGGGATTTTTATAGAGCTTGAACCCCCACACCCTTTATCAACGCTTTCCCGCACCTAAGCGCCTGAAAACACCACCTACACCCTTTACAATGGTAGCCCCTCTAAATAACCCTTGCGTGCGCACCCCTGCCTCCACCCGTATTTGATCTCGAGACCTCCCCCCTGCGCACCTAAAGCCTTCACCACTCCCCTATATTGATTTGTTCTCTTATTTATGATATATCTGTTTATTCATATATATATTCAGTTATATATATATATAGTTATATTTATTCATATAGTAATCTATATTTATATTAATATTTATAGTTATATTAGTATATATATATTTATAGTTTTATTAATATATATATATATAGTTATTTTAATATATATATATATATAGTTATATTAATATATATATATATATTAATATATAGTTATATAAATATTCATATATTGGTATTTTAAATAAAATGGATATTAGTTATTATTTAGATATAGCTAATATATTTTATATGTAAATATGTTTAATTATTTATTTAAAAAATTTATTATTTAGGTATGAATATATAAAAAATATGTACATATAGTTATATATTTGATTAGAAATAGCAGTGAATTTTAAAAAACAATAAAATTTCAAATAAATAATATCAATATAAATGTAATACCTTGGAATAAATTCAGTCCCCACAAAAAAAAACCCAAAAATACCTCCTTAAATGAGGCTGAAAATCCATAAAATGTTAAAAAAATCGGGGTACCCCGACTAAAAACTCAGTTTTGGAGGTTTTCTGGGCCTTTTTGGCCTCACAATAGCCAAGAACAGGGCTTCCTCATTCAGACCGACGTAGAGTTCTTTGCAGGCTTCGATTTGATATATGGGAGAGCTCAAACAGACACCCGGATCAAAAGATATAGCAGTTTGAAGTTTGAGTTGCGTTTTTAACATATTTTGGATCTTTTTTTAATTTTTTTTATTCTCTTAGTCATCAAATTTTTTTTAAATGACTATTACTCCATAATAATTAGCAAATTAATAATTAAAAATGTTTTTTTAATTATTTTATAAGCCATTTTCACTAAATATCTTATATATTAAGTATAAAAAGTTTAAATGTATATTTATACTTATCTAAAACATATTTAAAAATTATATATTATATTTATATCAATATAACTATATTGATATATTTATATATTAATATATTATTTTTAATTAATTTTTTTTTAATTCGACCCCTTTATCTGCACTTTTAAAAAAAATGCGGATAAAGCCCCCCCTTTATCAGTGCTACTAAAAGAAGCGCTGATAAAGGGGTACCTTTAGCAGCGTTTTTTAGCGCTGATACAGGTACCCCTTTATCAGCGCTTTTTTGTTAGATCTGATAGAGGGGTGGTGCTAGCCTTTCCCATTTTTGTGGTAGTGATTAATAGTTTGGCTTTGAGGCTTTATCCCCTTTGTTATTTCAATTAAATTTTTTGTAAAAAATAAAATTGGAAGATAAGTAATATTTTTTTTATTTTTATGGATCACTTTGGGTATATTGTTTTAGAATCATTTTTTTATCTTTTGAAATTATGTTTCCCATATCTTAATGAATATTTTAAAATATTAAATATATCTTGGTATAAATGAATGTTATAGAAATTATATTTTCATTATTATTTATTGATTGAATTATTTCAGTAATAAATGTGATCAGAAAAACTATATTTCTAAAATTCTACTAAAGATTGTGTTATGTAATAGAATTAATATAAACTCACAAATGGAAAATTTATATCTACATATTATGGAGGTGATATTATTTTTATAAAATTAAAATTTCAATCATATGTAATTTCATATTTTAATATAAAATCAAGATTTTCATAAAATAAATTAAAATAAAGATTATTAATAGTATACCAATATTTTATTAGTGTTTTTTAATCCTGATATTAATTTTTTGTAATTATACTAATATTATTTAGTTCAATAAATAATTATAAATATTATTTATATAACAATGTATTTTATTTAGGTGAATTTACAATTCCAATTTTTAGATTACTATTCCAAATGGTTCGGTTACTATTCAATGATCACATTTCTAATCCAACAACCACAATACCTCATATATAAACCACTTCATTATTTAACTCAACCTTAACTAAAATTACTCTATAGGTTACATATTTTCATTTACTAATATTATGATTAGTTTACTAATATTTTGATTCATTTTCATATTTTTGTTCATAAGGGTGATGATTCTAATAGTTTACGATGAACCATACTTTTTCATTATAAATATTCTCTTCTATTTTTAAATCCAATTGTAATGTTTGGAATTTTAATTTGTATCATAGTTTACTAATGTAAATAAATTTTATAAAGAGATAATATTTTTTTAGTTCAATATATTTTTTATGTGTATAATATTATATAATATAGAAAAACCTGAATTTATTTTTGAAAGAGAAAATTAATAAAAAAAATCGGTTGAAACAAGATAAATCTCATGAAGGCACCCAAGCAATGTAGTTTTGGAATATCATTTTGTGGGAACTTTTCGTGTTACGACCTTGCATAATTTGGGGGTCTTTTTTAATGATCATTGTGAACTAATAATACCATGTTAATGTGTTACTTTTTACCACCAAATGAGGCCCTTCTTGATTATTCCATTAATATTACTGATTCTCTACATAACACATATTCCATAACATTATAATAAGACATAAGATCAAGGGTTTCTATAATTACCTGAACTTGTCCCAAAAAGAAGAACTCATGGTAGGAGAGATAAATACATAAGATAAGATTCTCTACTACTAGCAATAATACACTCATAGAAAATGATATGTAATTAGAATATAAAAACTCTGAAGAGTGGATGATATTTATGAAGGGGCCCTATGATGTAAACTTCATGGTGGGACCCAATAATGTCCACTCTCTAGTTCCAACCTTCTTCATGTGTTGTATTACCGAGATCCATTCCTCAATGACATTAAACTTTTGAATACATCCCTCTGGTAGCTCCAATATATAGATCCATCCCTCCATTATCTCTAGTACACATATTGATCCCTCCATAATCCTCGATCACTGTGTTCCCCACCCAAACACAATTATGTGAATACCTACAACCATAAACATAACTATAAGTAATCCTCCCTCTATGAAACCAATAAAATAGATAAACCACTATATGAGCTCTATTACATATACCGCTCTTTGGGAGCTCTATTGGGAGGACAACCCTCTATGAGATCTCGTTAATGAAATATCATAGAGTGACCCCTATTCAGATACTCTAGTATAAAGACTGTAGAATGAGTAAAAAATAAGAGGACATTGTTCGATATCATGGTGTCATTGAACATGCACCCCTAGTCATAATCAATACTACGTAATGTCACATAACATTGGTCTAATCCCATCATTTTTTTTTTCACAAAATACATTATAAACCTATATCAATTACATGAAATTTTAAGGGAACCTCACACAAATTTTAGGTGGAAATGATTACAAAAAAAAATATTAATCCTACAGAATTTATTGAGTTTATATAACCATCATGGTTTCCCAAAACAGCTTGAGTGATATTCTCCCATTCATTTCCAAATTATTTTGAACTGAGATGATCCTTTCTATTTCCTTATAAATTTTCCTCCTCCTAGTTTTATTCCCCAAAACAAACCCTTTCCTAAATATCATATTAGAAAAACTATATAATTAAATTTCATGTATAATCGATGAATAGTCTCCTGATATTACCACTTTCATCTCATATGAATCTTTTATGGACCTCATAGACCATTTAAACCACAATCCTTCTAGGATTCTTCAAACCAACCTACATTTTCATAAATCCTAGGGAATATCACGTGCAAGACCCCCTCATTATCTTATTGTATTATCCAATACAATAAAAAATATAGTATTTCAATTGATTGAAAGAACTAACTAAACTAAATTTTTATTAGTTGTTTTTTTATAATTCCATCTGCATAATTTAGATTCATGATAGGAATTACTTCAATATCTTAACTACATGGCCCTATAAAGAATAGTTCGCCTATTTATTCTATGATCATAATCTATATGGACTGATTATAACATATTTTGTCAAACATTTTCAGGGGAATTAATTTTTTCCAAATATTCCAAGATGCGTAGGAAACCCACTTATGGTTCAAACCGAGCATCTTACAAATATATTTTTTAACCAATGTGTTGAGAATATCATAGAACATTATACCTTGAATGTTATATGTTTATTAGTTCCCTAATAAACATTATTTCATAATTAACCTATTAGTTTCCCTATATTCAGGAACCCTAGTTGTTGTATGCCTCTCCCCCAACTAGGAATAAAAAACCCATGTTCTGTGCATTGTATTACCTAAACAACACATAAGGAGTTATTATAATGTTATCATTATCATCCTCTACATGGTAAAACTCCAAGGACCCCCAATGTTTTGGTCATAGAATCTTTTTATATTTATGATCATAAGTTTAATCATCATTATTTATTAATGAGCTTGTGATTTACATGAAAAAATACAGGGATTCCTATGGTCAAAATCTAGGGATGATCCTCCATCTTTCGTGTAATGAACATGTTATTTATTTTTGGACTGATAAGTGTAAGATATGATGGGACCTATAATAGGTGTAAGAACTTATCATACCCTCTCATGTCTAGATATAACTAACATGATGAACATGAATGGACAGATTATTCATAGGTCTGACATCCACCATTATAAGAAACCGTTATCCTTATAGTAGTTATTACATTACATTAAATGACTTGGAATTTTATTTTTCATGTGACCTTAAAAGTTAGGACATGTCTCACTATGTGACCGCAAACTATGTGGGTCCTGATTCCCATCATATTTATAAATAGGAATATATCAATATTGTCAATATCACAAATTCACAATACATACTACCTCCCAATATGGAGAAAAATAAAACAGCTCCCAATTATTCAATCATTTAAAAAAAATTATTTGAATAGATAAATATGGGAAACCATTAACATAAAAAATGTTCATATCACCACATGTTTTAGATTCGAAATATATCATAAAAATAACTAACCCCATGAGGTTATTTTTTTAGAATCTATTATTGATATTAATTCAATAATAGAGTCCTGGTGTTATAACTAATTCCCACATAAATGGTTATATATGTCAGACCTACCATCCTATCAAAAAACAAGAAATCTATAGAATAACTTTTATGAAACCCAAATTATTGTATTCAAGTGGAAAATAGGATGGAACTATCTTCATATTAATCTATTAGGGAAAAAGAATTCATTGGATTTTCTATCATAAAAAATGGGTGGTTGGTTAATAAATTAGTACTAGCTTGAGACTGATCATATGTGAGGAAAGAGACTATGAGGAATTTTGGTGGACTAGTAGAATTTTTTCTTGAATATAGAGTCCTAAAATCAATGGATTTTCATTGAATGGATCCACATTCAAGGTATAGTAATTTCATTATTTATTTTTCACAGTGTGTTAGGATTCTAGTGGAATGTGGTGTTAGCCATGTTAGTTAGGATACATGATTCCTTGGGGAGAAACTAATGTAATAAAAAGCCTGAGGTGTTCCCCATGATGAAAAAATATAGTGGAAAAAGTAATTGTGGTTAATATCATGCCTATGGTTCATCAGAAATATGGATATAACCTCACATATGTTCACGTTATGGATATTTATTCCATTGTATAAAGGTTATGTTATAGGCTGTGAGGATATTCCATGGAATGATATCCTAGAAATAGGGAAGTATATGGATTGTATTAATGGGGTCCAAACCATACTATTATTATTTCTTTCAAGTGCTTCGATGTGATATTTTTTCTATTATATGTAGAGTAAGATGTTGAACATCTATGTCACATAAAACGTTATATGTGAGGTTATACAAGAATAGTTCCCTTCATTTTTTATTAGTCAAAAAATGTAGATTATGTGTGGTGATCGATGTATTAATGGGAATTGATAATCCATTTTCTTATTGGTTATAATCGATGAGGTGTAATCCCCACAATATTATTAATATATTTTGATACGCTGCCACACTATTGGATTTTGGATCCTCTATCTATGTTGTTAGGTTACCCATCATACTGTGTTTACTACATTTGGTTTTATTCCACTCTCTATATAGTTTCATCCATCATTATTTTTTGTGATACATAGAAGGTATGGGTCCACCACATCAATTCAGAACTAATATTGAATGATTCTAATTTTTGGTAGATTTGATTACTGTGGATTGTCGAGTGCTTCTATTGTAACAATGATCTGAAGGGTGGGGCACACTCATGTGTCTCAGTTTCCCTATTTTAAATCATATGTGGATTTATTTCTTATATTTTACTCATTAAATCTTACCTTTATAGTTGACATGAATTTTCATCGTATTATTACTTTATGTCATCTAAGGTTTATTACATGATAAGTATATACTCACCCATGTAGTGGTATATTTTACCTCATGTTTCATTTCTAATATAGAAGTCAGGATGTTCAGTGGTGGCCATGGTAGACATATGGATGATGGATCTTATTTGTCGTAGGAGGTTATAGTTGTAGGAGACATTAATGTCTATAGTTAGCTCATTGTGGGTACCCTTTCATCTTTGATGTACAAGTTGTATTTTTATTTCGATTATTAGGTGTCTATCTATATGATTTTATTATGATTTAGGTGATAATTTTCCATCATGGATATTAGTTTTTGTTGCATGAATTAATAATATGTTAAATATATTTTTTAATCTACTATACATTATAATGTTATTTATTAGAATATTTCTTGTGTATTAGTGCATTTGGATAATACCTCCAATCAGTTTTATTTGAATACTAGGTGTGTTCAATCATTTCATTTCCTAATGGGGGAAGGATTTGGGATTCACACATATCGTACAACCACATAAATTGGTTATCGATGAGACATCATATTTCTATGTAGTATAAAACCAATTATATGGTTGGGAACAATCTTAGATTTGCATTCCATGTGAGTAATTATTTGAAAATATAAATAAAATTGTTCTAATGGGTCACAAGTTCTTCATTCATGATTGGAAACCCAATGTTTTAATATAAGATGATGACTCCATTATATTATACTATGATAACATGTTTTTTGACATGGTACACTAAGGTATATATTAAAGGAAAAAATACATGATACATGAATTATAGAAGAACATTTCATTAGTTTCTGTGTCCTTTTTGAGTCATCTCTCTATATGTAGTCTAATAAATAGAATCTAACACATTTAAGTATATAATAGAACCAGTGTCTTGAGGTTGTGTTCTGACATTCTTGTGCCAATGATTAAGAATCCTATCATTGACTATATTAGTGATACAAAATATATTCAAGAACCATGTCCTATGGTATTTCAACCACGTATCATGAAAATTGTACATCTTCTCCTTATAGGACAATAAAACCACATCCCACACGGTAGTCTTGCATTACTATTCTTTCAATACAATCTATTATTCTAGTGATATTGAATGTGGATACACATTGTCTTAGGATACTGCATGAGTTCAAGTTATAAATGCAACCTTGGATCTAAGATGAACCATGAACCATGATGGTCTAAGAATGGAATGAGATTATGATTTGTGTAATCTTCCATATTTGTACTTATATGGATAAAATAATAGAGTTGAAATTTCACGTTCTGAATGATTTTTTAATTGTTTGTTGGATAATGAATATTTAGACACCTGAAAAGGTGACTCTGAAATGAATTAGGTTCGATATATTTTTCTGCAAGGTGTACTACTCAATGACATTGATCTTTATGTGTATATGTAATAATTTGGAATTAATGAAATGTGGGGATTATTTTTTATGTAGGTATTAAAATTCAATGATCTCTCAAGGTAATCCCTTAACATGAACTAATATAGATTCTTTTAAACATTGATGTTTGATATTGGAATCTACAAATACATTTGAGGTATTATTCTTCCCCTCTATATCATAGCCTATTATTGGTTTGTATATCAATCATCGTTGGTGGATAAATGTTTCATTAATGGTCCTTTACAAACTAACAGTTGTGGTGGTTACCCTAGACTTCAGTCATAGGTTGTGGATGGTATTGATTATGAATCTACATCAATGTATAGGAGGAAGGGATGCATACATTATCATATCATATGATTATCATATTATGAGTTTCAAAGTGGAACAAATAATACATGGAATAGAATTGGTTATACATATAGAGGACACATGTATTTTTTATGTGACTATCCGACCATACATATAGTAGAGATAATTGATGTACTAGGTGGATATTTTCATTCGAGGTAGTAATGTGATATTGGAAATCCTAGATGTGGGCATATTTTCCCCAAAGTTGGAGGTTTTGGAAGAAGAGATGGTGTTGGACCCAGAAGATTAGTTAGAAAAGGATTTCATTAAGATTTTTTTCTCCCTCCCCCACCCCAAGGAAGTACTTTCTAGGATCATATTTATGTTGTCATGGGACACAAATAAATGTTGTTAAAGGAGTTTTATGACCCGGTGGCAGACAACATGATCTTCCATACATATTTTATATACTATACACTAGAACATGTACTTATAGATGATATCATAAGTCATTCCTCTATTTCCAAATCCCTTGTTTCAGAGTTCAGATTTATGGTAGATGCCTACGCTTAACCAATTTTACGAGAGACTCTCACAATAAGATATTTCATGCTCAACCACATTTATAGATAGTGTTAGGTATCACTTAGTATGTATATTTTTTCAAGGGATGTCATTCTAGTTGTGAAGAATATAAAGGATTACATTCATAGCCTGGATTTTTATCCTTTATTAATGATTATATGGGATACTAATATTAGAGGGAGATTAAATTATGAGATTATGGATCTATATTTTTCATCATAGTTTAATGGGGAATTAAATCGATATTATTTGGGACTATGCCATGGAATATTTTTCAGATCACCCATCCGTTAGAGATTTTGGAACTATGTGCAGCAGGAACCTTGTATAATAATCATCCATACATATTGGAGAATATTGTAGATGTTTTTCATAAAGAATTTACATGGTTTCACAATCATTTCTATTTTGAATTATGAATAAATATATACCCTAAAATAACTCTGATATCTTTCAGGGCCATTATGATAGACCCTATTGAGTATAGATTATTGAATCTATTTTTGAAGGGCCTTACATATAATGGATTCATCAGACAAAATATGGCCCCATATAATTATCCAATGTTATTCCATAAGTGGTATAATTTGAAATTGAGATTTGATATTAACTATATCTACCAAAAGCTTATGATAGACAATAATAGCTACCCTATAACATTGATCAACAACAATATCGACTAGAAGAAAGGATAATAATAGTTCTAAAAAATTGTTCCCTAGTTCAACTACCAAAATATTTTGAATTCATAGGATTATTTTGATGAATTTTTTATGTTGTTATGTTTCTTACATTTTCTGTAGATTTACATAAAAAAGAATAAATATCATATCAATTCACATGACATATAAATTTGATATTTTACTCTTTTATTAACTGATTTGTGGTGGTATATATAAAATACTACCACATTAGTTACACATCATATGATGATAATGATTTTTATTTGAGTATTATCCTGAAATTATATTGGAAGAACCAATAGTATATAAATCTCGTGATTTTTTTTATATCAGAGAAGACCAATTCATATAACAAGTCCTCTTAATATCAGAATACTCTATGGACCCAGTGAATATCAAAGTGGATATATATGGGCATCCACCAACGTATTTATTAATTGGGTGGAAATTTATTATTTTGGTATGTTTATACATGATATTTTTCATCAAAAATCTCTATTATTTAAAACCCCGTGAAATCCATTTGCGAAAAGGGGATTCCATTTTTTGGTCATAGTGATGCATTATTACATACAAAGAGTAAATGTATTTGTTGATGATTCCCCTTATTATGAGGTTTCTAAAAGAGGTGTATTATTTTATGGTGTTCAATGATAATAATACATATAGTCTTGGGTTTGAGATGATTTTGAGATATTCATTGGCTTCATATGGGTCCAGGAAGTTGATAACCCATTAGAAGAATTACCAAGTCCACTATGTTGATTTAGCGGTTGTAGTGTTCTACCTATAGACATGGAGACACTTAAATATTTTATTTGGGTTCTTAGATTATGTGTACTATAACTATCTTTGGTATATTTTTACACATAGAGATCATAATCACAGGTATATTAGGTTATTAATGTTCCTATAGGATGATAGATTTGTAATTTTCTATAACCTATGGATGTGAAACATGGTGGTTTATTAACGATGTGTGAATTGAAATTAACAGTTATTAATGGTGGAATCTGATTAAATATTTTCATATTTCTTTTCATTAGTACTTGGGGGAGGTTTTTCTTATCTTTGATCAATGGTGGTGGCACATATGCGTCATCTGTGCTAGAAGGGGTCTAGTTTGGTTATATCTTTTTCGAGGATTTGTTTTTCCTAATAATATTAGGTGATCTACCAAATGGAATTTTTTATTTATTGGGTTATGTCATCCACATTCAATTATATGAAGTAATATAATTCATGAAGAAGAGGGAGGGATGTGGAAGATATATAATTCACCTTTTATGGTTTATCATCGAGTTTAACATACCTAATCAGACCTCGGTAATATGTTTTTGGGGTTACCTGTGAACCATTTGGCTTCCATGTTATTCCCAGGATGCCTCTCTTATATTATGGTTGAGGAGAAGCACCACATACTGGTTGTTTTTTAATAACCACTTGAGTTTATAGAGTTTAATTATGATGGAATATCAATGTAATTCATGAAAATAACTCCATTGTTAGTTATTATCCAGGATATTATTTATGTGACAATTGACCTACTAACCATGTCGATCTACTTCAATTTGATTCAAGAGCATATTCAGGTGGAGTTCTTTAGATTATTTTATGTATTGGATATCAATTGACTAAACAGTATACCTTAAAAATTCGTTTCTAACTGATATTTTTTATTTATATCCATGTTGGTTTGTAGATTACAATAGCAATTTAATACTCTTTTGTAGATTACTATAGTGTTCCCCTACGATATATTGGGATACCAAGTGAAACATTCAGGTTCTTAAGGATATTTTGTCATATTTCATGATGGACAATATCCTAATCATGGATTATATCATTACATTAGTGTTTTTTAATAAATAAATATATTATACTCAACCATTTATATTTATCCTTTCAAGCCCCTTTATGGGTGAATATTTTGGTTACCCAAATACGTGATGGGGGTAGTTAGTCACCATGGATGTTTTGAAATGTGGCTCAAATGGTATCATAGTATGTGTAGGTGATCTAAGATTTTTTGATTGAATATAATAACTTTCAAAAATCCAACATAGATCGATGACATATGTCTTAGTAGTTCATGGTTAGAGATCATGGGATCCTGATATTCTTAACACGGTTTTTTTCAAAATATTTTTTAAGCATGTAAATTTTCATTGAGGTTAATCAGTCAATTATAGATTCTTTATAATTTTAAATAGTTACATACCTCTTATAAATTTCCTGACAAATATATTATGTACAGTATTTCTTCTATGAGTCAAAGTTGGAGAGATACATGCAAAAATTGTTACACATTTTTTAGTTGGGTGAGTGGGACATCAGTGATTCTATTACCTACATAGAGTAACATGTGTTGATCAATGAATAAATGGATGATACTCCAAGTGGATAACCTATTCTGTAAGTTTTCATTATATGATATTATGATAAAATTCAAACGATATCATGGTATTTTGAGAAATTGATGTGGGCTCCGTACACTCACTATTTTTAGTTATTTGATATTTTTTGGAAGAAAAACATTCAATATTGGATGTGTGTAGAGAACTTTTTCTATTGAATCATTTAATATATTTCAAATAATGTATATATGATCATTTTTTGAGCTACTATAATTTCTTTTGAGTAGTTCAGCCGTGATAATATTCTATTAAATGTAATATATTATTTTAAATCTGAACAAGTGGGTTCATGTTTTGATTTTATTCTCCTTATAAGATATCCTTAGAATATAAATAGGACCACATATTTGTGTCCAAAATATGGATTTATCCTAGTTTTGGTATAATAAATATTTTTACTAGGTGACTAGAAATAATATGTTCATATTATAATTAAATTAATTATATTATATTTAACTAATTAATCAATTACTCAATTAATTGATTTATTATTATATATTTTGAACTAGAAATACCTTATTTAATATATATATATATTTATAATCTATCCCAATGGTTATTTATCATAATCCATTTCATGATATATTGAAATAGAGGAGGATTTCAATGGAGATTTAAGTACTAGATATCTAATGAACGTCTTCATATAAGAATCGCTAAAAGAACAGAGTTTATGAAGACATATTTAATAGAGGATCTAATCTCGATGTATGTTATTTCTATGTTTTTCAATAGATCCATTCATTGATACTTTTTTCATGGACAGAAAACATTAAATAACTTCTGAAATCTCAGGTCCCTACAAACATATTTTTTTATATCTGAAGTTAAATTTATTATATGATTGTTTTTACTGTATAATTTTTATCATTTAGATCATTAATACAATATACTATAATGTAAATATATTTTTCAAATTCAATCCATTTTTATTTCTCTATTTATGAACATTATCAATGTCTGTTCCCTTGATCATTATCATTGTCATTAGTTCAATGATTTAGGCGATGAGTGATTTTCAATTTTGATTTGGTTCTATAATCAACATATTTAGATGTAAAAGTGAGTATCAATGTGTGCATAATCAATGATAAGGTATAGAAAATTGTTGAAGTGTTCAATTATTTGTGATCTATAGTGAATTGAAGTATTTAGGCACCGATGTTTTCTATGAACCCCACTTATTACATATTTTTATTGACGAATGGACAAGAATATACCATCGAGGGAATGAAAACAGATGTAGGGGATTTGCTATTAACTATGGACTAATCATAATTACGGATAGTGATAATGATTCATTTCATAAATTATCAGAAAACTACATTTTATGGCATAGTCATTATATAAATTATTTATCACATCATTCCACCATGGTCTTAGTTTGGTTATGCTCTAATGGGGGTTTCAAGGTGTTTTCCATTGGATTAGATGTGTGGTGTAAGCCATTATAATTAAGTATTGTGTTTTATAGAGGAATATGTTTTGATAAAACATTGTGTAGGTGAAGAACAACATGATGATATATGGTGGAGAAAACTAATAGGTGAAAAATCTTATATATGGTCCATATTTTATAATGATTTATCCTTACATAGAGTCCTAGAGCAGTGAAGGCCATGATGATGTGATTAATGGGGTATTAGATAAGATTCCATGGTGCTACAGAGGGTGTTATAAAATGATTCCATATGAATAGAAAGGCTCATAAAATTTGGGGGATAGGGTCACACTCGGATACCATCTTCAAGATGGGGCATCATGGAATGACTAACATGGTTACCCCATGATGGTGTCTTCCTAGTGGGACAATGTTGCAACATTTACATTTCCTCTTGATACATGATGAAAAAACAATATATGTAATTACAGGTTAGATATAATGTGATATGACAGGCCTATCCTCGTTTGATATGTAGCGATCACCATAGTGATTGGTAATGGAAATCTGAGTTATCAAGGGGACAAGTACTCCCACTTTTTTTTCTACTCGATACAACACATGTATCATGTATTACTCATAGAGTTTGGTACTCCCACACTTTACCATATTACATGTCATCAATCTATGAATATAGTTCCTCCATTATTTATTATGTAATACTTGTGTTTAAGTCGTATATCTGTTGATATAGAACATTACTTCTCTATTGTGTGATACTTGATGAGATGTGGGTCTTCCACATAAATTTTAATGATTAGGAATAAATTGTTTTTCTTCGATCATATTTCTATGGTAGATTTCTAGTGTCTCTTATATCATGGATTAAAGATAAAAATTTATCTAATTTTCTATGTTTTCTATTATAAATCATATTTAGGTTTTTTTTCATTTGAGTTATTTTATTCTTATTTCATTTTTTCATGAGTTGGATGATCATATTATTCTTCATTTCATTTTTTTGGCACTATAATTGGTATGTATTTGCTCAACTCTATTTGTGAATATTATAATTTTTATGTCAATTATTATTTAAAAAATTGAAAATTAGTGGGAGTCAATACAAGACACTGTTTTTGGGGATCTCAGTGTAACTAGGAGGTGATATTAGTTGGATTTGTTCATGTTTGAGTTATATCATTTTAGATACCACATTATCTAAATGAAGTATGTAATATTTTCATTCAGATTGTTGGTTATGAGAATATCCCGTTTGATAATAATTTATAAATTGGTTTACCTTTTTCATATTGATTTCTATCACATGAATAACAAATATGTTTTATGTAGTGTTTTTATATGTTCTATATTATAATTTACTATATGGAGGTTTTCATTCATAACAGATTTATTTTTGTTAATTCCTCTCATCATGTGTCATATTCCAACATAGTACTATTAAATAGCCTCTTGGATATTATAGTTGGGATTGTGGTGGTATACAAAGCTGAACAACCTCCAAAATGGGTTGTTTTGGGGTTATTCATGTTAGTAATCATCTTTTATGTCTTTTGAAAAATGTACTATCATCGAAGAGAATTATAATGGAAGATTGGTAATGTATACGATTATGTTTTGACATCAGATTGGTAAATAAATATATTAATGATGTGAAACATATCTTAAGGGGTTGTATGAAATTTTATAAGTTGGATGAAGTATTTTAATTTTTTTACAACTATGCTGTGTTTAGTTAATAAGTAAGATAATATCTATTAATTTATCACTGATAGATAAAATATAAAATTATTTCGTCTCTTTAAATGTAAATTGAGTTATTATAAATGAAAAATTAATATATAATAATATTATTATATATATATAAATAATGATAGAACTGTCTTTATTAAATATAAGGAATTTTTCTACGGCAATATGCTGGTATTATATGAGATATAGAATTTCTTTCTTCATAGATCCACTTTTTATAGGAATTATATATTTCAATTTAAATCTTCAAACTATTTTACCATAAGTTTTTTTCAACTGATAAAAACACTAATAATTTCTGACCGTGATAACACGATGATACAAAATATTTATTTGTTTAATATTATTTCTCTTAAGAATAATATAAATATTTGTTAATAGTTATTTATAATTATCTACATCACACCTTGTAAAAATAAATGACTGATTCATACAATGTTTTGTATTTTTTTTATTAAAAAGTTACATGGTATTTTGAGCATTCTAGGGGAAAAAAACTAGAAATATTGAAAGGATGAACTTTTTTTGATATGTGATCTTGGAAACAATTATATTTCTTATATGAATTAGAATAATAATTTTAATGTTGATTTTATCAAGATATTTATATATTATAAACTAGTAGATCACATTGTGGAACCTGATGGAATGTTTGTCCATATTTTCCACAAAGATAAACATTGAGAGTATAATTTGTTTATCAACCTACCAAAAATAGATAAGTATGTAGAAAAAATAAACTTACTCATCTATAAGTTCTTGAGACCACTATCATTCAGTAAAACCTTTGTAAAAAGAACAATGATCTTAAGGAGGAACTGAATTAGTTCCTGTCTTAGCACAATTTTTCCCATAACAAGCATGAAAATTTCACAATACATACTAAAAATATTAGTAATAAAAAAAATTAGATTGGGTTTCATATTAATGCTGGTATATATATTTTTCATAATTAAAGAAAATTATAAATTATATTTGAATATTTTTTTATATATGAACAGGCTTTTAGATATACAAGTGTTACTAACACATCACTCCAAAATGAAAAAAATAGCAATCAATCTTTTACATCACTATAAAACACTGATGTAATATCAAATTAACTGATCAAGGAATCACAAGTATAATAAGGAATTATTAATGGAATAGAAATTAACTCAAAAGTTATTTTAATCATTGAAATGAGATTTTTTTTATTCAGAAATGAATGGCATATAAATATCCACAGTACAAACCGTACAAGGATGTAATCATCACTATAGAAGTGATGACTATATAACAAATTAAATAGTAGATAACGGAGAATAAAAAAATATTTAAAAAATAATGAAAGGGAAAGACTCAGAAAGGGTATTATTGTATGAATGGAAAAATTAATAGAATAGTTTGATGAAGGGTAAAACTTCATATTTGGAAGAGAAATCTAAGAGTATAAATAATCACTAATAATGAAGAAGAAGAAATTATTAACAATAAATAAATTTTTTATTAGATTTTGTATCTAGAACCATTAATTTTTAATCCTTTAATACATATTTCTAATGAAATAGAGATTACATTTTAATGAGTAGTAAAAAAAATTGTGATGGAACTTTATATTTGAATTATTTAACTATTATTCAAAGATATATTCGTTGAAATACTCATATTCCATAAATTAGCACTACTAAAAATGACATAATATGTATTGATATTATGTTTAATGAATTTTTATCTATTTATATATAGTAGATGATATAAATATAACTAATCATTTATAATTATAATAATTTTAGGGAAAATATTTCAACTAATATATTGTGGTTGAATAATTAGAAGAAATATTTTCAACAATCAAAAAATGATATAAACAATAATATGATAATGAAAATTAGAATGGCGTTTCAGAGAATAAAAATAAAAAGGCTTACAAATATTTTATATATTATGTTAACCATGCATGTTGTTGCTAACTTAATATTTACAATATAATATTACCTAATACAATGATTTACATCATTTGGTGATTTATTTTTGTTTTGATATGTTTAATGGGAGATAGGATTCATGTTTTGAAATTAGTAATTTATGTGGTGTTATTTTCATTGGTACAACAATGACATATTATATTCTATTAAGCATTTCTATTTTCTATTGTCATTTTTTATTTTTTATTCCAAATTAAAAACCAAAAATGTAGAGACTACGAGATTCATGACCCAATAATGTTTATTTTAGAATTATAATAGTTCAAGTATTAATTCCATGCTACATGAGTTTTTTTAATATTTAATTATATTTTGGAATGAAGATATTTCCTTATAGATTGGATGTGTTGGTTAAAAAATCTACATCGTAATATTTTTGTAACTTTATGTGGTTTAATGTTGAATACACCATGTGGAAGTATTTATGACAATAAATTGAGTTCAGTGCTTTGAGAATTGAGAACATTTTTCAAAACATTTATAGTTTTCTCTCTCACATTATGATTTTTTTTATGATATTCAATTTTCCACCACCATGATAATTTGTATTTGAATATTTATATATTGATAAAATATAGTTCAAATTATAAAAATAAATTGAATCGAACATATTATAAATAATATGACATGTGAAGAGACCATAATAGAATCCAATTCTACACCATGTGTTGTCTTAAGAAAATATGAACCCAATTTATCCATAAATATTTATATGATGCAGATTTAAAATAATGTTTAACAGATTACGTGGTCTTCATTGTTTTCATAGGTAGTGAATTATCTAGTGAAGTTATCATAAGTTGATTCATATCACATTATATTTCAACAATATACTACTATATTATGTGGGGATGTAGTTCCACATGGATCCACTTTGGTGAATTTATTTTTCATCGTTAGTTCAGGATAATGTTTTCAAATTTCCATTTACATGAAAACCGCTAGAGTTAAAATTTCACTACTTGATCTACTAGTAGACATCAACAACTAATGAACACAGTTCTACTAATCTGATTAGCACACCAATCCTAGAAAAACACAATATTTGTTAATAATGGTTATAGTTATGTAATAACCAATTTATTTTTAATAAGACATCAATTTTATAGTTTACTAAAATTCCTGATTAAATATTGACCTATAAGATTTAAACACATTTTTATAATTTTTTCAAGTATAAAATATTATTTTCTAATCATCCAGGCTCACATAATAAATTTAATATTATTATTTTGACTTCATCTCATATGAGATGTTTTATTTAAGGGTTATGCACATTTTCTTAGCTTATTTTCTTATTTTGAAAGACAAAAAAATATTTAATTCCAAGATACTCTATAAATGGATAATAATGATATTTATATAAATTCATATTATTATCTATTATGATCACTAATTGTATCAGTTTATGAAATAATGATATGGCCTTTTCATATCAGAAACAATTAAATACATTTTAAGTAAAAAATTCCTCTTATTATGTAGTTTTATTTATATGTTACATTTATATATTATATAATTTATATTTCATTAAATCAAATTAATTTTTAGATTCAACGTGAAATAATTTGGTAAGAGTTATTTTTTTTTGTATTTTTTTTTTTAAATTTATTCTTTTTGTTTGATGAGTGAAAAATTCAATTTTTGCAAATATCAGAAAATTTACAACATCATCTTAATATAAACATTAAATTGAACTTTATTAAAATAATTAATCAATTGAATATGTATTCAATATTTAAAATATAAAATTATATTAAAAAATATTTTAAATTTATAAACCAATGTCTATAATTTTAGAAACGTAATGGTCTTTTATTTTAATGAAAAAACATTTGTAGTTGTTTTCCATCACTAAATTATATATAAGTCTCCTTTCAGTATTGGATTTCAATTAGAGAAACAACAATATTATTATTTTAATCATAAAACAATTAATTATTTGAGAGTCAATATTATACAACATGTTTTTGTGAACTTATTTTTATTCATCAAAATTCATTTAAAAAAATTACATCAAGAATACTTTTTTAACAGAAATTTTGGAATCATATTGAAATTATAACATGAAATTGGTTAAAATATGTTATTTAGAATTTTAAACTAATGTAATTTGTTCCATTTCATTTTTAGTCTTATAAAATATGTTTAGATATTAAAAATTTTCGCCTTGATAATGGATAAATGTGATAATATGTTTAAATTATTTGATAAGGTCATAATATAAAACAGTAACCAGTCATTAAATTTTTTGATTGAGGATTTATCTACATATTTAAGTTTTATTTAAAATTTTTATCCTTATTGTAACAATATCCTTTAATAATGACATTGTATTTTTATATTATGATGTTGATTTTAAAAATATTTCACCCCTATCATCTAGAAAAATATCCCATCACAACCGCAATGATCTACAAAGATTAAATATGTTAACGAAAAAATTATTTTGAATATATCCTTCCATGTAATATTTTTCACATCCAATTCAATTATGTATCACCAAAAGACTAATCAATAAAGGCCTAATGTGTGATCTCAGGTAGGATAACCAATAAATAAATAATAGTTTTAAAAGAATTCATCAGGTTTTTTCCTTCTTATACTAAAAAAATATCTTTTAACTATGATAATATAATAAAATCAGTATAAGTAGTATAATCATATGTTTTTATTCTATTGAAAATTTATTATCAACTGACCATATATACATTACCAATTTTAAAATCCCCACATGTCACATCAGAACTACCACCTCAAAAAATAAACTATTTAATTTTAAATTAATTTTTTTCCTGGAATGTATTAAATATAAATTTAATAAATATATACAATATCAAGGGTCAATATATATAATTTCTCTAATATATTAATAATATTAATAATAAACATCCATTATAAAAATTACAACCTATATTTAGCATACAAATACATTTTTTTTGTAAAAACATCTTGACATTCAATTTTATTCATCTCTATATACAATATGTTATCGAATTAGATATATCACTTTAGTAAAAAAATTAAATTAATTAATATTATATAAATGTGACATTTACATAATTTAGTAAAATTGTCTTACTCAACCAATTATTTAATTTATTTCATAACATTTTACAACCAATATAAACAATACGATAATGTTTATGCCATCCCATATGAAGAAAATTTTATATAATTTTTAGTATTTTATTGTTATTAATTCAAAATATAGTTTTATTATTGAGTAGTAATATTCAGTAGTACATTTAACAAAAAAATTAATACTTTTGTTATTTCTATATTTGTTGAAAATTGAATTTATAGTCATCGAAAACTATTAAAATAAGATTCATGAAATGGATATTGGAATCTGAATTGTATCAAACACATTAATTTATTTATAAATAACAATATATAAGTAATTAAACATTGAAAAATACTCAGTTACTAAAACCACCATATAGAATCATGCATTGTGAATAAAATTTTTAACACCTGAATATTAATTTTAATAAATAACAATTATAATATCTATAGTATGAAAGGATAAATAGATGGTATAAGGCCTCTTAAATATATTTTATTTTCTTATTCGAATTAATAATAATAATAAATTAATTGTTAATAGATTATAGAGAAAATCTGACCATGTTTATGTCTAAGGAAAGGGTTCTTGATATAAATTTGAATTTACTAGGGCACATTTCATATTGGGTGCTTTTATTCCATTAATATTGTTAATATTTTATTAAATTCACCATTAATTATATATAACAAATTCTCAATTTTTTTTTGAATATTTACAATTTCATGTCACGTTCGATCCCAAAATAAATTTTGAATCCAGTGTTATAAAATCCTAAAGATTTTATCATCTATTATTTTTTCTTAGAAACATGTTTTCCAATATGCATGTATTTATATTTTATATAGTGTGTTTACTACTACTTTGACATTATATATCTTGATTATATATATATTAATTTAATTCATTATCATATTCATTTTTTCCTATCCAATTATTTTTTATTCAGAGGCTAGGAAATATGTAATGTTTATTCATCTAAATTTTTTTCATTGATACATGCCCCAAATTATTCACCCATATTAAATTATATGGAATGTATACATAAAAATTGAAATATTTTATAGTTTTAATATTTATTTATGGTATTTGAAATTATTTTTTTGTTCTTTCTATTCATTTATTTTCATTTAGAAATATATATGTATTTTTCTATAAAATCTTATTTAAATGTTTCAAAGACTTTTACCTAACACATTATAATTCATTTACTTATTCTTTATATTTTTATGATGATATTATATACACAAAAATGATTGATTGAATTTATGTTCTAATATTTTTTATATGGTTTTAAATATGGAATAATTTTATCATTTTCTATTAGGTTCATTTTTTTAAAATGGTGTGAAAATAATTTTTTCCAACATTTTCAAATTAATTTTTTTCATACATCCTTTACATTGTTCATTTTAGAGATTAATTTTCACGTTTTCATGTTTTCCAAAGTGAATTAAATTCCCATCCTTTTGAAAATATTTAATTTTAAGATTTATCAAATAAATAAACATTTCCTCATATTTATATGTTATGACAAGAAGATTTTATTATAATTGATTAAAACAAATGTTTTATTTTGTGTCAGGATGAATGTAAATTCCCCTAGTAATTTTATTAATTTTATGGATATTAGAAATTATATTTTTAGGATGACGGATTCTATATATCCCTCCAATTCATTGTATATGGATTTATTCTTAGGTGAGATTGTGTAGTAATTAGATATTGAATTTATTCTCTTAGAAGGGTAATTTTAAGACTTAAAGGAGTGTAATTCCCAAAATAAAATTCATGATTAGTTATTTTCTTTTACTGTTTATTAAATGAAATTATTGAGCTAAAATGTAGAAATTTATCTATATTATTTTTTAAAGGATAAAAATTATTGACCCATGTTTTCAAACATGTATTACACATTTATTATTCCAATATTAATTAAATGAATCATTGTTAATGATAAATGTTTCGTTGGGTATTATTTCTTAATGAATTTTTAGTATATCATGATTATTATCACATTTTAAATTGTTTATACTAATATTATATCTTTTTTATTGATATTGGTTATGAATACCCTTACTGATCATTTGAGCTCACCCAACTTATGATTTCAATTCCCTTGATCATGAACCAACTTATTATGTATGATATTACTAGAATCAAGTCATGTGTGGATACGATTTTTGGGTCATTTTGAATAATTTTTGCGGAATAATAAATTTTTGGTTTAGTAAAGAAATATATATATATATGTTGTTAATTATATAGTTTCTGTATGTTTTTTTATATCAATAACACTAACCCAAAAGGATCTTGGGGTTTTATATTAAATAATAAATTTTATTGGAATTTTAACTATATATTGTAAAATATCTGTCAGTTTAGATGATATCAAGGACAGTATGTAAAGAATTTATTTTTAAAAGTAAATTATGGTAAACAAGTTTTGGGTATTACAGTCATTATAAGAACATTGATTTGGTAACATTAGAGGATGGGTGGATATTAATTAAAGATAATTTAAGAGTTTTGGATTCCGTTATAAGATGATATGTATATCATTTATCACATGTTCTATGTCATATTTACCCCTTTTGAGGTACAATGTGATTCAATTTTGATGGATAAGTAATATTTTCTTATATTAGTATTAGTTACTATAAGGATAAATAATTAAGGTTTAGGTAACCATTTTTTTATATTTTGTTTGATATTTAGGTAAATGTAGTCATTTGGGAAAATTTCTTTAATTTTTTTGAAATAATTAATACATTTTAGGAGAATATGTTATTGGGTTATATACAAATTATATATGTTATATTATTAGTGATGTTATCTATTTTGGGGATAAAAGCTATATTTATTTTTTAGGAATGTGTTATCATGATTTTCTAATTTTTTGATATCCAATTAGACAATAAAAGCGGGGAAGAGTTTTATGGTTTAGTTATTTACAGAGTTATTTATGCTAAACCAATATTTTCATTGTTTTTAAGGTTTTCAAGATTATTGAACTACTTCTTCTGGTAAATAATTATTCATATTTCAGAAGGAATTATCTTTTCTCATTATAACCATTTTGATTTTTTATAATTGGTAAAAAATAGATAACAAGTTATAATAAATCATATATAAAATGAATGGAATTATCATTTTATGGATCCCATGTTTCATTAATAGAATTTTATTGTGCTCTAAGAATAACAAAAATCATTGGCATGTAAATTTTTCGACTTGTGAGATAAAAGAAGGTATAAATCTTTTAGGAGGCACAACTAATGGATTATATTATCCTTAGAGAACAGTAAATAATTCATGTAAGTGCATTTAACTACATTTTCAATCTTTTTGGTATAATAATTTATAAAACTAAAAAAAATGTTTGGAAAATATGTGGATTTTAAAATGGAAATCATAAACAACTATCAAGGAGGTCCTCAAAAACAATTTTAAAAAAATATTTCCTATAAAATTTATAATATATTTTAATATATATATTTGATAAGATCACATGTTATGATATGAAAATTAATTTTCTGATCCCTTTTCCAAATGACTATTATTTCAAAAAAAAAATATCTTGAATGGAATACGTTGGGGAAAATTATAAATAATTGATCTTCTATCTTACTCTTTTATGGATTTATTATTAACAAACCACATTATCTGACGGGGGTATTTTTTTACTCAAATTTTATTTCATGAATCATAAGATTACTTCAATTACCATGCTATTAATTGAATGATACATTCTATAATTATATTTCTTGAATTAAATGTTCTCTTTATATTTTGCATATTGATATTATCATGTCATGTTATTCATCTATGATTTTTTTTCTTTTATGAATACTTCCCTCCACCATGTATATTATTTTTTGGATCAAAATCCACATTCATTATTAGTATATATGTTTTCTTATTTTTAATAGAAAATAAGTATTTCTTTCAGATTTTTTCTAGATTACTCATCATCATTATTCATAATGAAATTATTTTTTATGTGTGATTCCTTAGAAACCATTCAATAATGACATAGATGTTATTTCTTTATACTATAATATATCATTATATCTTATATTCAACATTTCATATCCTGACTTTTATTTCTTTTTGATATAGATTTATTGTGGTGTAATTTGAAAATTATGGGTTTTAAAGCCAAATTTATCCCATTTAAGACTCATTTTGTAATTTTTTATAATATTTCTAAAATTGACAACCACTTCCCATTAGACCAAATGCAGAGACATCTTCTTTATAGGAAATGTGACAAACTATGTATTTTTTATAAGATATCAGTATTATGGTTTAGTAGAACTAATCACTTAGAATTTATATATATGATTTCAACACAAATATATTTTTAGAGAATGTCTCAATGATATTATATAATAAATTAGAAAATAATGACACATTTATGATAATTATTTTTCCTTCACCTCATAATTTATTTTTCAAAGGGTATGTCAATATTCTTAACACAATTTCTTATTGTGAAATTATTTAATGAATTAGTTAATTATTAAATATCTTATTGACTAATATTCATGCTAACTAATTAAATTAATATTTATAGTTATTGTGTTGAAAACATTTTACCATGGTATGATGTAATGATAAGATTTTTATTTGCATAAAATATTTTTCATATTAAAAAATTCCTTTTCCTTGTATTATATGATTTAATTTATATTCTAATTTTCCAATTTATGATTATTAGTTTTATAAAATTATCTTCATTTTTTAGTTCTTAATTGATTTCCTTTCTTATAGTGAACTTGTTTTATTTTTATAAAAATACAATTGTATTTGGGAAAATAGGTAAAAATACCTTTTTTAGTTACAAAAAAATTTTGAACATCAACCTATTATAAGAATGAATAAAAAATTTAAAAGAGCTTTATTTAAAAAATTATATATGAATGGAGTAAAAGAAATATTTTTTATATATTATGTAGCATTTAAAGACCAATATTTTCAATTTAACATTCAAAGTAATATTTTATTTTAATAATTTTTTTTCATTTTTCTATTATCTTTTTATTTCGAAGGATCCATAATAATTTTCATTCCATTTAGACTGAAAATTTTTTCTTATAATTAATAAATAATTTTCATGCGAAGAAACAATATTTTTTGATTATTTTTTTGGATTCGAAAATCATTTTCCTAAATAATTAATTATTCGCATTCAGAAATCTATTATTAAAAAGTAATTTTATCACCTATAGAAATTATAAATTGTAAAATAGAAATCATATATCGAATCGATTTTTTATAATTATTTTCAATGTTCGATTTTATTGTTATTTAAAAAAATTATGTTACCAAAGTTAATTTTACTCACCTATATAACAGATAAAAGTTTTAAAATTACTAAATTAAGTGATAATGTTAGAGAATATCAAATACTCAATCCTTAAATGTGTGTAATTATTCTTTCTATACCTACCAATTTAATATTGTATATTTTTATCCTTAAGTGATCTTTATTCCTAGAGAATAACTTTATATTTTTATTTTATGAAAATAATATATACAAAATCATCCCCTCTCCCGAATAAAATAACCTCTTCACCACCAATATTATTCATATGCATTGCGAGACTTTTATCTTCAAAATTATTACAGAAAAATCTATAAACCTCTTTCTCACTTCCTAGATATTCTGTTATCACCAAAAGACCAATCATAAAAGTTATAACGGGTACTTAAAAAAATATATCTAAGGAAGATGAAATTTTCTTAATTGAGATATTCTTGTTTAAATCTTCAACCACCAATGAATATTTTTTATCCATGTTCCATAATAAAATAAATTTTTTTAGTATACTGAAATTTTAATATTCTTATGAAATAAAAATTATTGACCTCCCTCCTAACAAGAGGAAGATGAAAATTTTGTATTATATAAAAATGCCTGGTCGCATCCATGAACAAAATATTTCATTTTTTCATCACCACCATACATGGTTGGTTATAAAAATATATATAATGTATAAATTTTCTATTAATGGTTTTGAATGAAATTTTTTCTAATATATCAATAATTTTAATAATTAATTTTCATTTTAATATTTTACATCCTAAAACGAGAATATTACAACATTTTAAATGTAATAATTTCTTACCATTCCCATTCATTTACCGTCTTCAACTAACTCTTCTTGAATATAATTTATTACTACAATTAATATTTTTTATAACAATGGAACTTTTTTATAGTAATATTATCACTATAAAATTACATTTTCTTACACATTCTATCATTATAACATGTTTTTTAGCCAGTTTTACTATTTACATAAAATATATTACAATATTTATGTAATGAATTATTATTAAAAATTTAAAACCTCTAATTATATTTTATAATGTTAAAATAATTATTTTTTAATTATATATCAGATGTATTAAAAATATATTTACCAATGAATATAATTATTTGTGTATTAAAAAATAATAAAAAATAATTTGTTTTGTGTTCCATATGAAGCATCAAAATAAACTTCATTAAATGGATATAAGGCTTCTATATTATAACAAACTCATGTATTAATATATCATTAACATTATGGATTTCTAAACCAATAACATGAATCAAGGACTAGAACCACCAACTGATGTATATAAGGGATAAAAAACTGTAGACACATGAATACAAATTCAAACAAAAATGAATCAAATAAGGAAAGTTAATAATCATAAATGGATCTTATAAATTTAAATAAATAGAAAAATGTTTATTGTTAATATTCATGGAGAAAAATAATTTATAATAAAAAGAAGTTATAGAATTTTTATCTAAGTGGTGTTTTGAGGTGTGAGATCTTGGTAATAATATTAATCCATTGAGTATTGATTCATATTGGGCACCATGATTCAATTTAATATAGTGTTCTTTTGTTTCACTACATAATAATTTCATTATAATTTGTTTTAAATGAATTCATGGGTTTTTAAAGTTTAAATTCTTTATTTACATATATTTTGATTTAATAATTATAAGGTTCAAAAGGGTTTCTCATCTAAAATTTCCTCATTTAAGACATATTTTTTTATTAAGAACGTATATTATTTTAAATGATTAATTTTATAAATTAATGAAATACTATATCAGCATTTTTTTATTGTACATATTATTTAATGGTATATTTTATGTCATATAATATAAAAATTTTATCCAAATGTTGTATTGTGACTTTTATAATTATAGTTCAAACCATTTTGAGTTTTTTTTAATTTTATTGTTCATTGAAATTATATATTACAATGTGTTGAACTGTTATATCCCTCTAATACGTTGGGTAATTATTTTTCTAATAGATAATGTATGTTGGTATTAACTAGTTATGTCATTCCACTATAAGGGTTAATGTAAAAGTGATTATTAATGTGAAATAAATATGATGTCCAAAGATACATTAATAATTATTAATTCTTATTTCATATTTCCAATGAGATTGTACAATTTAATTATTATTAAAGGATGTTAAAACATGCCTATATTATTTTTTCATGCCCCATGATTATTGAATCATTATTTCATGTTATATTTACTCATGTTTTATGCCATGTTTCATGATAAGACTTATGATTAATGATTTATTTCATATTTGGTTAGATTTTTATATGACGTGTTCATATAAATAGATTATGTTCTCATCCCCACATATTTATACTATCCATACTTCATATCATTGATTGATATCAGTTCATATTTCCTTTACTTAGTGTTTGATCTCACCCATATTATGTATCAGTTTTTACTAGTTATAATGTGGTGTATTATGTTTTATTTTTCAAAATGTTTTTAATGTCTGAAAAATAGTTTATAATACATTAAGTATAATTTTTAAATAAAAAATCCTTCCTATAGTGTGAATATTATAATTTATTTGTGAAATATATGGGTTTTGTATATTAATGGTTTTTTTAACACATGGATGCTTTTTATGAAATATTTTCTTTATAAAATTTTAATTATTCAATAGCTAGAATTGTACACAATCAAGAGTTTAAATGATCCCTAAGATTCTATAGGAATATAGTTATCATTATAATCTATCCTTCATATTATAAGGAAAAAATGTAAATATATTATGAAAATTTATGATGAATCTATTGGCTACCAATTATTTATGAAAAATATAAACCAATTAAATGTAAAAGAAATATTTTTATTTTTGTAATAATAATTTAAGTGAATTGAAATTCTTAAATGAAAAAATTTAAATATATATTTTATATATTTTTAATATTTTTTTTACAGTCTTCCAATTTATTTCATCTCATAGTGTGTGAATATAACCTATATGCTGTATCAAAAACATATTTTTTTTAAAAAAATGGTTATTTTACATCCTTTTAAAATATAACCCATTTTAAATAAACATTTTGGGACATAAATATTTTTTATACTGAAACAAAAATCTCTTATTTAAAATCATGATATAAAAATATACATTAGATAAATTTTTGATATTTTTTTGATAACTATCATGTTTTGATGAATAGTAAACAATATTAAATTTTAACTGAAAACAACATTTTTCATCCAAATAATTTATATTGATAAATTATTTTGTTGAATGGTTTTAAAATATTAATAGAATATTTTCTTTATAATTTTCTGTAATGTAGGTCATTGGAATTAATTTACATTGAATTTAGATATAAAAACATTCCAATATTTTGTAATGTTTCAACTTTTAAATCACATTTTCTCATTCTGACAATGAGAATCATTTTAACATAATTACAGAAACTTATATAATTTTAATTTGGAAAATGGATTCCATATTAGGAATAGATTTTTAAAATTTTTGTAAATGTTTTTATTTTATTCTGGGGCATTATGAATATTAACATCCATAATTTTTTTAATATTGTAAAAGTTTAATTAAGGGTAAAAATTTTATTTTTAATTTACCCTAAAACTTGTCCAAATATAATTATATGAGATTTTAAAACATAAAAAATCCATGGACCAAATTTTTTTCCGTTGGAAGCCGCTTTGATAAGATTAGGACCATTATTTTAGTTTATTTAATGAAAAGTAAAATTTGCATTCCTCAAAATTTTAATAAATATTTTGATTTAAATATATTGTAATATATAAAATGAATTTGATTATAAATACTATTTTGGATCATATATTTTTTTCCATTTTCATGATAATTTATTTTAAATTTTTTGGAAATACATAATTACCTTAATATTGAGTACATTGATGATGGAGAAATTAATTAATTGAGAGAAATAAGTAATATATTTTTTATTTTGATGATTATGACCCATAAAAGACCCATACACTTGAAAATAAATTGGTTGATTATATATTATCCAAAATCTTCCATGATTGGATTCATTGACCATTTAGATCTATATTGAAAAAGTTATGAGACTTATAATATTTTATTTAATGTGGTGTTAATGTTTTGACATTAATGTTTTGACAAATATGATATTTTTAATGTTGGATTATCTATATTATTTATTCTACTAAAATTATTCTTCTTAATGGAATAATATTTATCTTAATCTTAGTAATTTTTTTTATTTTTTTGAAAAAAAAGTATATTTAATAATTACCCAAAACTAATGTTGTAATTATTTTTTTAATAGAGATAAAAAATAAATTTAATTAAAACTACTAAAATAAATATAAATTTGGATAATTAATATATCCAAATAAATTATTTATTACTATGACCTCTTAGTAATATAATAAAATAATTTTTTAGAAGTTATGCTATTATCATAGTATATTAAAAATCATTGAATTGAGTAGTGTAAAAATTGACATTATTAATTTTTTATCAAAATACTATTTTATAAAATTATTTATAATTCATATTTTTTTTAGAAAATATAGAATAATTAGTATATGGTCTATAATTTTCTAAATTATTTATATATTTTATAATTTATATCAAATGAGTAAACATTTTACCTTTTTAATATTGAAATATTAGTTACCTTAGTTAAAAAGTAAATAGAATAACTAAGTGTTGTTTAAAGTGATAATGATTTAATTAATATAAAAAATTGTAATGATTTATTTTTTTTATTAATATACAACCCGGTATCATCTAATCATTGAGGTTAATGCATTTTTTTAGGTTTTTGGATGTGGTTTTATTTTATTATAAATTAATTTTTTTTTCCAGATTTCATAAGTTCCCTCACCTCAATTATCAAGGGGATCCTCCACCCTCAGTTGTCCAATTCACATTAATCCGTCAAGATTAGGTACATATTAGTTGTATTGGACATATTTCAATATCATCTCTAGTTCCTTTTATATGAGATCCGGAGGTATCACATCCAATAAGATGTAATATTCTATAAAGAAATTTTCAAACATATTTCTTCTTCTAATCCCTCTTCATGATATGATACAATTATAATGTAATAAATCCAGTATCACTTATATATTGATATTTCATTGTTATAACAGAACATTAATATTATACCTTCTATCCATCTTATGAAAAAATGAAATTACCACGCGTGCGTACGTGCGATTTATCGCCTCTACGTGTATGTGCAATATGATTCTCAGAACCACATTATATGGATATATATATTGAAAATTATAATTATTATTTATGTTATTATAACTTGATATGATTTTTTTAGGAAATTTAAATGAGAAAATGATGGGATAACATTATGTTGAGTCTTTCATGAGCAATATTTCACATTATTTCAGTGGCTCTTATTATCCAGTAGTGGATGAACAATGTGTGAGGACCAATGAAAATGCACATTCAGTTCACCAATGTTCAAAACCTGATAAAGACATATTATTATAAAATAATTTTTAAGTTGAAGTTTATAAATGGTTGAACCTTATCAACAAGTAAATATAATGATATGAAATTGAATCCACATAATTGGATTAGTTGAATAATTTATTTTTTCAACATGTATAGTCCTCATATTATTTGGTCCAAGATCGAGGAGATACTTGGTCTTATAAAAAATTACATTGAATCGATCGGTATCTATGTAATACATTTCACTAGATGTGCATGGTACGCTTCTGAAAACGGTATCAAACCAAAGAGTAAAATTTATCGATTCTTTATAGGATTGAATCCAAGCACATAAAGGGAAATAACCACATGAGACATTAATATCAATCAGGAAATCATTAAATGTGATCTGAATGTTGATATAGAGATTGAAGTAACCCATTATTCCATTTGTTTTCATATGATTATAAAAATGAAATTCAATGTAAAATCATAATAACACAATGAAATGTATATGTGTTTTACCTTGGCTTAAATGTGTAGAAACAAACATGGAATAAAGTTTTTTAATGGAATATTAAATTTTTTAAGAATGGTTGAGAAGTACATCAATAAGTTGAATTTAGAACTTATGAGAATAATATATATACACATGTGAATAGAGAAAAGGACAGAGAAAATGCACATCCATCCCTTCAATGCTACAAGTTAATGGGAATGTAGGATTATGCAAACCAATGTCGCAATGCATAAATTATTGATAGTTACCAATGTTAGAAAACACTTAAGCAAAAAGGAATTGGCATGTAACATAACATCACTATTGATGATGTGGAATAAGATAAAAAAGTGGTGAAAAGAAATATTACTATCCACTCTAATGTAGAAAATGTGTAATTTGATCCTAGATCAATAAAATGTTTTTTCTCAGATGAATTTTCTAAGAGTTTCTCCATATTAACTGAACATTTTGATGATAATCTACCTATGGAAAATCATAAAGGAAAAATATTCACATCATTGGTTATAATTCTTCTTATGTTTATATTTAGGGGAAAGTGCTTATTTTCCAATATTTTTATCCATTATTTAGTGCAATTTTATGTGATTCTTATATTGGATTGTCTTTATCTATAAGTAGCTCATATCAATTTCCAAGGGAAGTCCCATTTCATTTTTTAGATCAATCTATGATCATTTATTGATGAAAGAATCAGTATGACCTTCATGTGGAAATTTATTCCATTATATGGGTCATGATTTCAATAAATGTTGGTTATCTATCTCAAATGGTTGAGGAGAAAATCACCATTAATAATACACTTATTGTATTGTAGTTTTTGGATATATCATAATAATAATTTCTAGAACATTCACTGAATCATAAAGATGTATTTTCAATAAAAAAATATATCATGTTTTATGCCAATTTCAAAGACATCTTATAGAATGACCCTAATTGAGTTGAAATAATTGAATAATAAACTCCATGATAATCTTCAAAATGGATTAATATGCCCTAGGGTGTCACCTATGGGTGCACATATTCTATTTGTTAATAAGAAATATAAATCAATGAGACTCTGAAATGATTATAGAGAATATAACAAGAACAATATCAAGAAAAAATATAATCATCTTGGCATTGATGATGTATTCGACCAACTACAGAAAGCTCAATTCATTTCCAAGATTGATATTCATTCATGATATCAAAAATTAAGGTTCAAGAAAGAGGTTATACCATTGTTGGAATTCCGTACAAGGAATGGACACTATGAATTTATATTGATTCATTTTGGAATTACTAATTCCCCATTTCTCTTCATGGATATAATTAATAGAATCTTTAGAGAATATCTTGATCAATATTTGGGTCTCTTTATAAACGATATTCTAGTTTACTCTAAGATCAAGTAAGAGCATGGAGATCACATGATAATTGTACTGAAAAACCTATGAAAAGTGATTCTTTATAAAAACATTACCATGTCTGAATTTTGGATTCAGATAGTTTCTTTTTTAGGTCACATAATATCAAGTGAAAGGATATATATGTAAGTATCAAAAATAGATGTTATTGAAAGTTGAATTCAAAAAATATTACTATTATATGAATTTTTATTTGTTTGGAGGGGAATTATCAATGATTTGTGAAAAAAATAGTGACTATATAATTCACTCACCATGTTAGCTATTTAGGATTCAAGTTCATGTGGTTGGAGGAATGTGAAGAGAATATTGAAGATATAAAAATGAGGTGTCTCTGTGCACCTTTAGCCCCATATCCTTGTAGTGGGGAAATGTTTGTGATCTATAGTGGTGAAGTTATGAATGAAATAGGATGTGTTATAAATAAAATGATATGGTGATATATTATGCCTCATCCGAATTAAAAATTGATGCGAAACATTACACAACTCGTGATTTGGAGATAACCACATTAATCATTTCATTAAAAATATGGATGAAATATCTTTATGTGGAAAGGTGTGAAATTTAAACAGATCATAAAAGGATGAAGTATATTTTACCAATGAAGGAGATGAATATTTTTTAAAGATAATGATTATATTTGATTAATGATTAAAAATTTTGAAGACAATTCCTCCCTGAAAAAGCAAACAAGGTGGTAGATTCTTTTATTCGAAAATACTCTGCTAGCCTATCCATGATGATGATCACAAACGATCCTATGTATACGGATTATTTAATAATATATCTTGAAATTTTAATAGGAGGGGAAAATCAAACCATTCTAAAATGATTGTTCAACTATATTTAAAAGTAAAGATTAAGGAGTCACAAAAAGAAAATTTAGATCTATAATATAAGATGATAAATGTTCTTGAATTCAACCTTGATTATGGTGGAAACATAAAAATAAGGAACTATGTTTTATTTACTCCCATACCAAAATTAAAGAACTATATATTGGATAGGGATCATAGTTCATCATTTTTTATTCATCCTGGAATAAGAAAGATGTGGATGGGACTGAAAGAGTATTTCTGGTGGGATGGAATGAAAATACATGTTGATTACTTTTTAAATAATTGCAAGGTATTTAATTAAGTTAATAATGAGATATATATATATATATCTAAGGGGATGTTACAACCATTACTCATTCCAGTATAGAAAAGGGAAAAACAACACTACAGACATTGTCATCAGACATCCAAATACCTATAAATGGGATACTTCTGTATAGGTTATAGATGATATCATTATGAATTAGACAAAAATTATTGATATTATAGAGTAATTGTGTCTTGATCATCATCTGATGATATATATAATAGAAGTGGTAAGATTGCATGGAGTACCATGTTTCATTATATAAGATAGGAATTTAAGGTTTACCTAGTAGTTCTCAGGAAGTATTCAGTAGAATCTGAATATATCATCTAATTTCATCACTTATTATCATCCATAAAACATATTTTATTTCTGAGAGAAAATTTTATACTCATGAAGACATGTAGAGATCCTACT
Source organism: Viscum album (assembly GCA_963277665.1). Taxonomy (NCBI): domain Eukaryota; kingdom Viridiplantae; phylum Streptophyta; class Magnoliopsida; order Santalales; family Viscaceae; genus Viscum; species Viscum album. The sequence continues at coordinate 44,506,511 of OY728143.1, read as the reverse complement.
CTATGGATTTCAAAGGTGTTTGGGATCAACAACTACCATTGGTAGAATATTATTACAACAATTGGAAACACTCAATTTTCAAATGGATCCTTATAGATTCTACTATTGAATGAAGTATATAACACAGACATGTTGGGATGATTTTGGGGATTGAATAAATCAAGTCCAATTCTTTTTGATAAAAAGGAATGGAAGGCTAGATCATTTCAAAAACACATAAGAGTATCATAGAGATACCAAAAATGTTATGCTGACATTTAATGAAAAGATGTAGAGTTTTATGTGGGTGAAAAGGGGTTTTTAAAAATACCTCTATTGAAGTGAGTAATGATATTTTGAAATAATTTCAAATAGGGCCCTAGGTATATCAGTCATTTAGAAATTCTAGATCGTGTTTGGAAGATAGATTATCCATTGTTGCTACTGCAAAATACTTTATCATGTTTATGTCGTGTTCATTGTATCTCTCCTAATAAATTACATACATTATCCTTTACATGTAATAACCATTTCAGTCATAACTCTAGAGTAATATCATTATTAAAAATAAAAACTGGTAGAGATTATTGATTATTATGAAAAATTTCCAAGAAACAAGACCACTCACTTAGTGAAAATTTAATAAAGGAAAAAAACACGTGGAAGATATGTGGGACATTAAGGATGTGATTAATAATAGATATCATATTATGTTAGTGTCCATGTGATGAATTTCAATAAAAAATATGTTTATGTGTGGTAAAATGTAACACAAAGATGTTTTTATGAAATATATTTTTTAAATTAATTTTAATTATTTAATAGCTGAAAATGCAAGCAATAATGAGTTTAAACATAACACAAGATGCTCTAGGTATAAAAATACCACTATAATATAGTTTTTATGTTAACGGTATTAAATACCACTAACATATGATACTGTATGGTAAATTCTTTGGCTACCAATTACGTAGGATATATATAAACACATTTAATATAAATAAATGTCTATATTTTCTTAATTAATTATTTGAAATTAATTTTTTTATATGTAATTAGTGAAATATATTTATTTTTTATTAAATAAAATATTTTTTATATTCATCCAATATATTTTATAGTCATAGTGTATGAATAAATCCCATTTGATATATAAAAACATAATTTTTTTTCAAGAGGGTAATTTTATAGTCATTTAATGTTGAACCCATTTTTATTTAAATTTTTACACGTCAATAATTTTTATATGAGAACTTAAAGCAATTAATTTTATGCGGGATAAAAAAATTTACATTTGAATACTTTTTGAGAATTTTTTGATAAATTTTATGTTTTGAAGAATAGTTAAAATATATTTACTTTTACGTGAAAATAAATTTCTTCATTGGAATAATTTATGTGGTTAAATTATTTTATTGAGTGGTTTTAAAGTATAAATAGAATATATTATTTACATTTAATATAATTTACATAACTCACATAAATGTTACATTGAATTTAGATATAGAATCATTTCAATCTTTTGCAATGTTTTGTCTTATAAAAATTGTTTTATCATTCCGACAATGAGATTAATTTTAATTTCATTACATCTAATTCTATGCTTTTGATTTGAATAAAGGGATTCCATATTTTGAATCATTTGGTCCAAATTATATAAATTTTTTTATTTTATTTTTGGGAATTATGAAAAGTAACTTCTGAAATTTTTTAATAATATAGAAAAATGGTAATTAAGTGTAAATATATTATTATAAATTTTCCCTAACAGTAGTCGTAATATCATTTCATGATTTTTTTGACCTAAATAATCCTTTGATTGAAATGGTATCCATTGGTAGCCACCTGGAAAAAAATATGACATTTAATTTATTTTCTTTATAAAAAGGTTAAATATTTATTTCTCAAATTTTAATAAAAATATCTTTTTTGGTTTAATTTCATACATGAGATAAATTCAATTATAAATACTATTTTGAAATATCATTTTTTTATTTTTCACGGAAATTTTTTATTTTTTAGGAAGTAAAAAAATTACCTTAAATGACAATTCATTGTTGAAAGATAAATTATATAATTGATTTGAAATCATTAATGTTTTGTTATTAAAATGAAAATAACTATTAAGTGAACAAAAACAATGAATAATATATTTTTTCAAGTATATCTAGTCCGTAAACATCTACTGGTTGATTTATTAACATTTTGGAGAAATATGGAAAATATTTTGAGGCTTCTAATATTTTATATTAAGTGATGTAAAAGTTTTCACAATCATGTTTTAGTAAATATATCATTTTTATGTTACATTTTACCAATTATTAATTAGAATACAAGTATTATTCTGAAATATATAGTATTTATCTTCATAAGAGTATTTTATTTTTAATTTTTATTCAACATAAATATATATTAAATAATTACACAAATCAGATGTAGTAATTAATTTATTAATTGAAATAGAAAATAAAAATCATCAATTTTTTTAAAATATATATGATTTTGGATAATTTATTTTTCTAATTTATTTTTGTCATGATCTTGACCTCTTAAAAATGTAATAAGTTAATTCATTCAAAGTTAACTTATTTCCTTAATTATTAAAATATACACTAATTCAATAATGTGAAAATTGACACTATTTTTTATCTATCCAAATAATGTTTTATTAAATTATATAAAAATCATAAAATGATATTGGAAAAAATATTTAAAAAATTATTATATGGTTTTAAATGATCTAATTTATTTATTTATGTTTAAATTTACATAAAATCTGTAAATATTCACCCTTTCCATATTTAAATATATGTTATCATAGAAAAAATTAAATAAAATTATTAATTGTTAATTAAAATGATAAGATTTTAATTATTTGAATAAAATAGTAAAATAAATATTGGTAGATGAGAATATAAAAATTCTCATATCATATTCATAATTATAACATATTTTAGTTCTTTTATGTGGTTTGGTTTTATTGTAAATTAATATTTTTGGAGATTCCGTAATTTCCCCTCACCAAAATTATAAAAGGATACCTCCTCTCTCAATTATTCACATCATATTTAGCCTTTAAGAACAAGTATAATCTACCAATATCCCATTTAAATTTCTCTAGTTACATTCAATATGTACTAAAATTCTAAAAGACCAATTGTAGTGTCATTAAGAGGATATCTAGAGGAATCAAATTAAAGAAAAGGTTATATTCTCTACCACTTATTTCAAAGAAATTTCTTCTTTTACTACCTATTCATGAGTTTCTTTATTATAAAGAATAAAATCTGGTATAAAATATATACTGAGATTCCATTATGAGTATGGAACTACTATATTTCACTTTCATCCATCATACGTAAAAAATCAATAGGCGGGTGTACGTACGACATACCATCTCCAAGCTGGGGTGTAATATGTTTTTCACCACCACCTTACACGGATGTGTATAATTATTGAAATATTAAATAAATATGACTATTATAAGATAATATAAATTCTTGTCTCATCCAATTTGATTCTATTTCACAATTAAGGGAATGATATCACCGCTCGTGTGTACGTATGCCCACCAACTCCATGATACAAGGCGAATGATTCTATATGATAACCATTGAAGAATGATTATATAAATATATAAACATGGAATATATTATGTTAATATAATTTATTAATGATATAAATATTAACTCTGAAGGTGAAACAAAACATATTTTAAAAAACAATCATAAGAAATTGAATCAGTTAATACCTGAATAACAAGTAATAATGAAATTTTATTAACAAAATGATGGTAATATGATCATATCTGTAATCATAAAAAAGGCTATGATTCTATATTAAGTCAATGAAATTAATTAAATAATCATATATGAGGTTCAGATTCATCCAATGGATATCGAACCAATGGTAAGGGTTAATTGTTTAACCTCGTTATTATATGATTTTGATTATATGTAATAATATATTGGGGTATAGTTTCATCCATCTCAATTAGGGGCCATTTATAGAATTTATTATTCAATATTATACTTTTTGGAAGAATTAGTATTTTCCCCTCCCATATATGAGATTAATTGTTTGGGGTTATGACCACAACTCCATCCCTTCCATGTTGATGGTAATGTTATAATTATTACTTAGTGTTTTGACACGTTTATTCCACCGTTTGGGTGTCCCTTGGCTTGAACACGATAAGGGTAAATGTTTCTATAATAATTGCATTTATTTATATTATGAATTTCATAATGAAAAGTAACATGGATGCATATGAAATGAACCACATAATGTAAGAGCTTTAAAATGATAATTAAATGTGAATGATTAATTGGTGGCATATCTATAGCACCCCTAGCCACAAGAATTGACCATATAGGAATGGACCAAAAATTATTGAATATACCATAAATGGTACAAATAAATGGTTTAACGCTACATGGCATTGAAACACTAATAAAAGGCATGGATTAAACCAAATGACATCATAAAAAGGTTTCTTGCTACTTGAACATATCACACTAATTAAAGGAAAGGCTTGAACTGAATGAAATATTACTTGAATTCATAATCAAATAGGAATGGTTGGACCCAATCTCAAATTGGATTCTGATCAAGGAATTCCATGATCACTCGCGAACCCCATTCTGATTCAAGAATACAATTCAAAATGGTTTATACCCACATAGATCCTGATCCTTTTCTATTCTTGGATGTCTGGTATGACACCGTAGGATGCATCCATATTATTACAGGATGCCTTGGGAACACTCTTTGGACCCATAATTAAAAATTAGGTTAAATGGTTACATCTCATAGTGCCTTATCATATCATATCCCTGTCATACATTGGATGATCACCTTGTATTTAGTAGGCACATAATTATTGAAAGACATTGATTATTATCCTTTCATTACCATCCTACTCCATGATGAGATACATTTATTACTAATTTTTAGACCCTTAGGGTCTAGTTTTCTCTGGTTATTACCCTCACTCTTCATTATTAAATATCATTGATCATGGTTGCGTTGTTACAGCATGGAACCTTCACTAATTATACAATCATTAGGTGTTTTTAGTGTTGTCTCTACCTCACATGACATATCAATATAAATTGGAATATTATTAATTAATGAATTGGTTATAGGGTAAGACATAAGCTAATGGCGAAATAATGTACAAGGATATTTAGTTATATTTTGTTGAATTACATTATATATTCATTCCTTCACACTGTTAAAATTCCAATACACATGTGATATGTTATAAACACCATTGGTGGTGGCCCAATCAGATTTATCTCACACCCTCTCTAGGTTTCATTTGGAACCTGGGGTAGATTACATGGTTGTAGGGGTTGACAATGTAATGTATACAAATACAAACACTTTATTGTAATCTATTTAGTGTAGAGAATTATATAATATGACTGAGTCGGGGATCGAGATTCTTGGGATAGTATTTTATTTTCATTATACTTTTTTGGAACATGTTGTATATGTTGTTTTTATTCATGTTTCACATATTTCTAGTAAATTACATATCAACATATATTGTTGTATAGTGGAATGCAATTTTAGTTATTCAGTGATCATTATCCATGTTATATATTACTCTTGCATACTTCTACTATATACTTATCTCATCCTATATTTACATACCAATGTCTTATCCATCTGATGCACAACACATTGGTAATGAGGACCTAGTATCCCCATAAACAAACCTTATGCCCTAGATGATAGTTGGAAACCCCTAGTTTTTGGGGAGATGTGCTTGAGACCATGTGGCCCCCTACGCTAGGGGGATCTATTAAGTGGAATTCAGGTTCGAGATGTCACAATGTGGTAAAAAATGATGTTTCCTTTCTTGTTATACTATATGGAGACAAGGGATTGTAGATTTGGAACTCTTGGGAATTGGTCATATGTTGTTATTGGGTGTCACAAACCCATGATTGGGGTAAAACACTATGTTATATAAATTATAATTATTGTTCTCCATTATCCTATTATAATTTATATTACATCACCATTGGGTGATGAACTTGAGGTGAGGTGTTGTTGATTATTACTATGTTTGAGGATTTTCATTAATCATTTGCCCGATTATATAAGGGTAAGGAGAATTGTAACACGCATCATTATAGGCACCTAGAATTTGTATGTCATGCATATTTCCATGCCATATAGGTGTATATCACTAATTTTCATTGGTTGAAATGCCTATGATTGATGAGTGATATTGTGATAGTTTTCTTAAGCTTATATTACACTTTACTGTGATTGAATGATTGCCTATCTCAATTCATGATGTGTGTGTGCCCTCATGGATTGGGATGTGTAATTTACCAGGTTGGTTCATTACTCTATAATTAAATGGGTGTCATTTCTGGTGAAATGTTTATTGAACTTTATTCATCGGAAATGAATATCCCTTATAAATTGAATCATGACATATAAAATGAAATGTATTCTCATCCTTATCCAACCTAGTCCTGTTTATGAAAGGTAAATGACTGATCCTAGAAATTAAATGAAAAATGAAATGAATATTATACTTATTCCATAACAAAAACCAGGTTGTATAAGCAGGTATCTTGGGTAGGATGCCTCGAGTAGGGAGTTTTCATGGGTTCATCTTCTATTAGTGATTTTATTTTTTACTAAAGATATTTTTTAGGTGTGTACATGAAATTTGTAGAACAATGCCACCATCACATCCTCATATCATATTCTAGGAGAGTGGTGATGAACATGCTCTAGACATAGTGGGCTCTAAGCTACCAATGTTACCCCCCAGAGTGTCGCTTGAGGCACCACATACTGTAACTGATTTAGGAACTGGCTCCCATGTTCATGATAGATTCTTACATCAGATGAATCCCATGGATGGTGCTCCATGGCTTGCAGCTACGATGGCTGATCTAACTCAGGAGTTCTTATATTAGCATCCTTCTACATTTTTAGGGGATTGTGGTCCATATGTTGAGGATTCTTGGTTAGAGTATATCCAGTCTATTAATGATCATTTGAAAATACATTTAGAGTAGAGATTCATAATTTCTACATATATGCTCCATGATTTGGCCAATCATTGGTTGGATCTTGTTACCCGGGATGATATACATCAATGCATTATTTGGGATGACATCAAGATGATAGTATATAACCAGTTCATTACTTAGACACTGATATCTTATCGATCTAGAGAGTTCATGAATCTTGAGAAAGGTATTATTTGTGTTATGTAATATTTAGTGTGTTTCACCAGAAAAGCAGTGCTTCACATCGCTTCTAGTCGGTGATGCGATTTGACATTCTAGACTTTTTGAGGATGGGCTCCAGTAAGCCATCCATACATAGGTAAATATATTTCACCTTAATAATTTTTTGTAGATTGTTATTCAGGATCATATTAGTGAGCCTATCCTGAGGGACATCAATATTACTGAGTTAAAGGATTGGTGGAAGGGAAGGCCACTATATCTTCTAGTGGTAGGAAACATTCCCTCGAGGTTTTTCATTAGTCCAATGACAACCAGAGTACTTGTTTTGATAGCTATTTAGTGTTTCATTAGTCTGGCTGATGGGGTCATTCAAAGCCATAGTGTGATAGAGAACCATTAGAGTGCTAGGTTTGTGATCAAATGGGGAATTTCTACCATCTCTAAGGAACCATTACGCCAACTTTCAGTGGGAAAATATCAGCACCAGCTCCTCCTTCAAGAGTGAGTTCTTTTGCACCATGTTAGGTGTGGAGTTATAATAGCACTGGAAGGTCTGTATGAGGAGGAGGTCTTTGCCATGGTAACCAGATCCCTAATCCCATGTAGTTCTAGAAGAGAAGTTTTGATCATGTTATACTAACTATTGCACAGGTCCATGGTTCAGGTTAGTTTCATGCACTATAGTTGATACCCAAGGATCTGACTATGAGAAAACCTATAGTATGTGGTATTATTCTTCTAGCCTATAATTTTGAATCTACTTTGTTTGATACAAGTTATTCAAACTATTTTATTTATGTATCTATCTAGGAGAGTCTCAGAATTGAGATGAAATATTAATATGTTTTAATGACCCTATATACATTGTTGGGGATACATAAAAAGGGCACACACCAGTACTAGGACTATACCTTTAAGTTAAGTTGTTTCCTTTTCATATGGAACATATTTCTCCTCAAGATGATGGGCTTTTATGTCGTTATCAAAATAGACTGTTTGGTTCATTGTCATGATTTTCTAGACTTCTTTCACCACTAGGTATGTGTTATATCACTATATGGTAGTAGTAGTCTATATAAGGGTGAGTGGGATGTAAAAGATGGTAAATATGGACAGAAGAAACATGAGCAAGGTGGAGCGAACACGAATATTTCCAATCACTTCACAGTAGAACATAGTATATGTCATAATGTTTCCCTCTAGTAGTATATTATTTCAAGGAATTCTTTCACATCAAATTTTTCAGAACACCTCCTGAGTGTGAGGTAGAGTTTACAATTGAGGTTGTCCTAGAGTATCTCCACTATTTATTCCTCTACATTGGATGGCACATACTGAGATTGAAGATCTCAAGATTTATTTGATGGATTTAGAGGTCATAGGTTTTATTAGACCTAGTATATCCTCTTGTGGTTCGCCTGGGATTTTTTCACGGAAGATGGATGCTTACCTCTAAATCCTCCAAATAAAGCCCAGGCGAACCACAAGAGGATATTAGGTTATTATCATGTCTGAGTCTGACTATTATACATACCTCATAAAAAGTATCTGAGTAGGTATTGTCTATATGAGTAACTTGTTATTCCATTTGGTCTTACGAATGTACCCACTATTTTCATGGCTCTTATTAATAGGGTTTTCCATGCATATTTTTTTATAGTGCATGTGGATGTCATATTTATGTATTACCAATGTCAAAGTGACCACGAAATATATATTGAGTTCATTCGGAGTACCCTCCATGAGAATTGGATTTATTCCATTCATGTTATGCTCAACATCTAGATCGAAAAAATTTAACTTGTTAGGACATATTATCTCTGAGTGAGAAGTATCAGTTGACCTAGAAAAGGTTAGTGTTTTAGTTTCCTAGATGAATCCCTAATATGTGTTTGAAAATAATAGTTTATTATGGATTTAGGGATAATACATTCATTTCATAAAAGAATTTTCACATCATTCTACACCTTTTAATATTCATAAAAATATGGGTTTCATGATTGTGTGGTTAGAAGTGTTTGAGAATTTCTTTCAGGAGCTGAAATGGAGGCTTGTATCAACACCTTTTCTGATTCTACCAAATCCTGGAAAAGGATATATCATCTTCTATGATGCATCAAGAATCTTACTAGGATAATTACTGGTATAGGAACAAAAATTCCTTACGTATGGATCTTGGAAGTTAGTGCCTCATTAGAGAAACTACCAGATAAACAACCATAATCTAGGAGGAGTTATCCTTTCCTTGCATTTCTGGAGACATTAAATATTTTATGAGTGGTTTTTAGTGTACACAGACAACAAGAGCCATAATTATATCTTCTCCCAACATGACTTGATCCCAAAATAGTGGATATGGGTCAAATATCTACAATTCAATGATTTTGAGCATTGTTATACACCTGGGAAGTCCAATGTCGTTATAGATGCATTGTGTCGTAAAATACAAGTGCATTACATACACGAATCTGGTGATTAATGGAAATTTATGGCCTTATTTCTTGATCTACATCTAGAGTATTATGATAGTCATGAGAAGTCTTACCTCTAATACATAAAATTCACATCTTCTCTCCTTGAGAAGGTGAAGATTATATATTTTTTAGATCTGAAAACATTGGTACTCTGTGAGAGTATTTCAGAAGATAAACCACCTCTAGATTGGTATGTGGATAGATATGATGTCTTATATCTATGTGAGTATATCTAGGTTTATATAGTCCGGATATATGAGTTGATGAAAGTGTCCCATGACTCTATGTGGGTATTTTATCCAGTTATATACAAGATGTTTTGAGATTTGTTATGACATTATTGGTTTCATGGAATGATGCTTTATATTGAGTGAATTATCACTAGGTGTTCCAAATTTCCTTAGGTTAAGGTAGAGAACCAGATACCTTCAGGATTTTTATAACAACGTCCAGTCCTCGAATGGGAGTGGGAATATTATTCTATGGATTTTGTAGTTGTCTTACAATTGTCATTGAGGTGTATAAATGTTATATGTGGAATCATTGATCAAAAAATGAAATCATCAAATATCATTCCTATTCGAGAAACATCCTTAGTTGACGACTTGGGAAGATTGTATATCTGTTGATTGTATGACTACATGGGGTCCCTCATACTATCATTTCATATAGGGATTATCTTTTCACATCATATTTATATTATGGATTATAGAATTACAAGAGAACATAGGTTCTTATAAGCACATACATTCACCCTCAAATAGATGGAAAATCAGAACAGATAATATAGGTTTCAAAGGATATGCTTCGATCATGTGTCCTTGATTTCAGAGGTTCTTGGGAGAACCATGTACGCTTGTCGAGTTCTCCTACAAAAAACAGCTTTTATAATTCCATTCAGATGTCTTTTATTGAGGCCTTATATGGTAGGTAATTTTGGTCATTCATGTTCTTGTCAGAGGTAGGTGAGGCATCCCTACTAGGTCCTCATCTCATTCCAAACACATCTGAGTAGGTTCAGCTTATCAAAAATTATATGACTACATCAATGTGTCGAGAAAAAATCATGTTCCAATCTCCATTTATGACATATTTAGTTCGAATTTAGTGATCATATTTTTTTTTCATGTATCACCCAAGGCTAAGGCATAGACAGTTATGAAAGCATTAAATGTTGTCGACTCATTTTGTAGGGCCTTATGAAATTATAGAGAGATATGTGCAGGTAGTATATTGTTTGCAACTACCTCAAAGGTATCTTTCCATGAACAATGTCTTTCATGTTTTACAACTTTTCCAGTATCATACTAAACCATCCCATACCATTGATCCCGAGGAAGACAAGTTAGATGATGATTCTACCATTGACGGGTATCCATTATGCATTTTGACCAAACCATAAAAGCTCTCGGAGGCCAGTCTATCCCTCTAGTACAAGTACTATGGAAACATCATTTCGTGCAATACATGGCATGGGAGTGGGAGGCCGATGTATATTCCTAATGGCTAGATTTAATCTCATACAATGTTTCTTCACACTTGTAATATTAACTAAGGGGTGATTTATTTTAAGGGAGATATGATATGAATGTAGTTTTTTCTCAGGTATGGATCCTTTATTGTTTGGTCTAAATATTTAATTATTAACTAATAAGGACACCTAATATCTAATAAAATGTCAAAGGTGTGTCTGAGGAATCATTGGATCCAAAACCTATATTTTAGGTGAAAACTAGTCAGGTTTCACAGTTAGTGAATGTTTTTCACACCATTATCCTATTTATATAGATTTTGTTTTTCTAGACAATGTTTCTCACAAGGTTTATGCACTACCCTATAGCCTAATTGTGAAAAGTGCCCATTTCTCCTAGAAAACCACTCATGGTTTTTGCACAGTTTTTCAAACTGTGAGGACAAACCATGCACATGCTAAAATTCAGTTTCCTCCTTTAAAATTACATTAAAGATATAATTAATGTCCTTATATTCCATAGTCCATAAAAATATTGGTATTAAACCCTTTTCCTCCCATTTTAGAGCATTTTGAGGATCTTGACATCAGATCAAGAGATCTCCCTTATCTAGTAATGGATCGAGATTCTGTTCATCACCATGAATGCACAATGGAATGTACTCGTGCCCTCTTGAGCGGCTATCTTACGCTTTTTCTCTTGTCTGAGATATCTTGGTATGGGAATTTATCTATTTTTCATAGATAAAAACTATTCTAAGCTAAATCAAGGTCCAATACCGGAGTAGGAGATTCATAAAAACCTAAGGTGGGTGTTTTATAACTCATCTCTTATGTTCATCAATTTTGGATGTGTCGTGTGGGGCCCCCTGATTTCATCAGGTTCCTTTTATAGAATTAATATACCATCCTTATACTTTTTAGACCCATATATATATTCTATTCCAAAATTTGTGATTAATTGTTGGTGGTTATTACCACAAACCCATCCCTTCCATGTTGATTCTCATGCCATAATTTTCTCTCATTGTTTTCACATGTTTACACCACCATTTGGGTAAGCCTTGGTTTGACCACTCTAAGGTTAAGTGGATTGTTTTATATTTTGAATTGTATAATAGAATGTATCATTTATGTGTACCACTTGACTCACATAAGTTAAGTGCATCAAATTGTTAATTAAAAATGATTCATTAATCGGTTGCATATCTATAGACCCCTTACCACATTAATGGAAGGTTGTGAAATGAACCTAAAATTATGGAATATTCCTTAAATATATCAAATGAATGGAAATTCATGAACAAAATGACTTGATAAAAAGGTTTCAAGCTACTTGAAATTATCACACATATAAAAGGAAAGGCTTGAACCGAATCAAATATTACATTACATTATAATCGTATAGTAATGTTCAGACTCGATCTCACCTTGGATTCGGATTGGAGAATTCTATGAGCACTCAGGAACCTCATTCTGATTCAAGGATATGGATTTCATAGGTTGATACCCACACATAACCCGATCCTTTTCTATTCTTGGATTCCTAGTATGACACTATAACACCCATCCATATTATTACATGATGATTTAGATACACTACTTCGATCCATCATTGATATGTAGGTTCCATGGTTACAACCCACAGAGCCCTATATCTAATTTTCCCCATATTACATTTGATGATTAACATGTATATAATAGGAAACTAATTGTGGAATGACATAGATTACATACAATAGATTACACTCTTATCCCATGACATGTAATAATTATTACTTAGTTTGTGTCCCTTGAGGTCTACAATTCATTTTTTATTACTATGGGACTTCACTATAAATATCATCAATAATGGATTCCTTGTAACATCATGAAACATTCACTATTTATACAATAATTAAATTATGTTAGTGATTTGTCTACCTCACATGAACTATAAAAGTAAATTTGTAACTTCATAATTAATGAATTGGTTACATGTTTAGACACTAGAAAATTGGATAAAGTAGGAACATGGGTGTTTAGTTACATTGTACTTATTTACATTATATATTATTGTTTTCTCACTTTTACACTTCCATTATATGGTCCATATGTTTTATACCCCATTGGTGGTGGCCCACTGAGATTTATACCACACCCTCTCTGGGTGCCATTTCGGAGCCATGGCTGATTACATGGTTGTATGTTTCAAAAAGGGAATCATACGAAATCAAACACATTATTTAATGTTGTTTAGTAAGGATCATGATAGAAGATGACTAGTTCGATATTTGGATGCTTAGGATAGCCTTTGAATTTAATTATGCATTGTGGTTCATGTTATTCTTGTTGTTTATGTACATGTTTTATATAATTCTATTACATGACATATCATCATATATTGTTGTATTGTTTAATATTATTTGTGTTATTTGGTCACTAATGTCCATGTTTTCTTGTACTATTTTCTACTTTAGCTTTTTATATATCACTTTTACTATTATTTACCTATGTCTTATACATATGATGTTCTACACAATGATACTGAGGGCATAGTCTCCCCATAGACATAATATAGCCCCTCACTGATACCTGAAAGCCTATGGAATTTGGGAAGATGCACTTGAGGCCATGTGGCTATCGAGCTCGGGTAACCTATTAAGTGGTATCTGTGTTTGGTACGTCCCAATATAGTTATGTGGTTGCCTCAAATTTTCAGGTCTTAAGTTATGAATTTTGGCATTATGTTCGTTGATTCTTATGAACTTTTAGGATTTATTCCATGACATGATATCATGATCCATTATATATAGGATAATATTTTCAAATGTATGTTATTGTATATTATTATTATGATATGATTGATATCTACCTTGTTGACCCATACATAGAATCTAAGATCAACCTTTATTATCTTTATTTTCAACACGTCAAGAGGAAGGGTATTAAGTAAAAATGTCAAAAACATGTGTTGTTTGGATGAAATAAGTGGTAGAAAATGTAAATTTCTTATGAACCGATAGTTTAATTTTCCCATTTTTAATAAAACTAATCATATATAGTATTTTAGTTGTTTTTTATGTTTTGTAATGAATACCCTTCAAATTTTTATGTAATTTATATATATTAAATGAATGTTTTATTATAGTTTACCCTAATTCCTTAAATCTACAAATCTAAATGGTTTGGGTATATGACCTAATTCATATTTGTTTTTGGTATTGTAAAAATGGAATGTTAAATTTGGAATATCTCAGTTGGTATTAAATCCATTATGTAATAAATATGTTTTTAGCATTATATCTTCATGTAAAGTTTGAGGAGACAAATGTAAACACCATGATTATTTGACGAGATATTTATAAAGATATAATAAATTTTTAATTCATTTTAATATAATTAAATTATAAGTGATATTTATTTTATAGAATAACAGATAGTTCATCAATATGGAATCTCATAGAGTGAATTAATAGTAATTTATGAAGAATCCTCATTAATTTTGTATTGATAGAACTATTATATATGACCCATATATTTCATTTGTTTATGTATTTTCCAAAAAAAATCAATACTTATTCTATTTATGATATATCCAATGAGTCGTACTATTGAATCTGGGTATAAAAATAAAATCTATTCATACTGGTTATGATACCCAATAAAATAGGAAAAAAATAAATATTTATAAATACATAATCAACATCCATCATTTAGTCACATTTATAAAAAATTATTTTTTGGTTTATAGTTTTATATAATTAAGAAAACACCATTTATGTATAGAAACCCATATCAGTATCATCAAATGGGTATGTTTCTATTCTACCCATATTTTATTATTCCAAAAATCAGACTTAAAAATCCTATAATGTAATCCACATATGATAAACTATTGGAGATATAATATGTAATATCCTTTTCTATAATCTAGGGAAATGGAAACATAAGATCGTGTGATCTCATATTCTCAGTAATGTTAGAAATCAGAGATATCAATTGATCATCATATATGAGCATGATATTTGAATAAGGGTATGGAATAAAAAATAAAATTTCATGATCATAACATAACAAAATACATTTCAATAGAAAACTAGATCACAAAACATCACTAATATCAAAAATACTAATATAAGAAATGATTCATATGGGTATGAAATCAAGAACAGTGTGAAATAAATATCTTCCAGATGAATTATAAAAACATATGAAAATCATATCAATGCTATGTTGTTATCTTATAACATCACAAATTCAACATGAAAACACATAAAAGTACAATTTGAATATTATATTATGTATACAATACATTAATAGTTCTTTAACCCTTCATAGTAGTTAATTATATTCATTAAATTTGGTCTTGTTTTAAAAATATATTCTATTTAGTTATCTCTTTTACATAACCTAATCCATTAGAGAGCTATATTATGCTCATCGATCATCCTAAGCAATATGAGGACCAGCCATCATCACCAATAGTTTCCAAGGTCCATAATAGACTAATGTAAATTGATCTTGAGTTTAACTATAAAACTCATATAATCAACTATAACTATTATATATATATATTATCCTTTGGAAAATAAATGTGTTGCATATTGATTTCAACACAACATAATTCACCCATGAAAACATAACAGTTCTCAGAAATCTCAATTAAAAACATCATCATAATGCATCTAGAGAAACAATCTGGATGGTATCGTAATATCATATCCTGAATTTAGCATAAAAATTCATAAATTTTGTTACACCCCAAGCTTTCGCAGTACACTTCTCTTTAAATAATACAGTACCGTGTGTTGTACGCAACTTTGAGTTCTTAGACACCAAAACCAATATAACTAGCCGTTATGAATAGTAATACCAAATTTTTGAAATTTTATATATTTCATCTTTCAAAATGAACATTATTTTTGGATTCGGAATATCGAAATTAACTTAGGGTGAATATTTGGTGTTTTTCAAAAAACTTTGTATTTTTGATGAATAGTTAAACACACTGAGTTATAGTTTAAAATCAATTTTTTATTTCAATTATTATTTATTTTATTTAAATTTATTTATGTTCAAAATAGATACATAATACCTATATATGTTCAATGTAATTCATTGGAGTCAGTTTATAATAATTTTAGATATATAAAAAATTTATTGAACTTTTCAACGTCTTTTACCCACCTCCAAGGAGAATTGGAAAATTCACATAAAACATAATTTTACCACTTATGTGAGTGTAATTTTAAATATACGAGACATAAAGTCAATATTAGTAAGAAAAATTTGGTTCAATAAGATGAAAATAATTTTTGTAGAATAGTATCTTTTTAGTTTCATTTACCACAATTAAAAGTAAATAGGGTAATTAAGGGTAAACATTATATTATAATTACCTTAAAACAGGTATTAATTATATTTTATATGTATAATTAGACCCAAAACAACATTATGAATATAAAATGAACCTCTTAGATCCACTTGGATTAGATTAGAACATTTATTATTATTTAATTCAAGAAGAGTTAAAAGAGTTAAAATTAATGATTAATAACTAAAAAAAATTATATGAGGTTATACCTAAGATAAATTCAACCATAAATATTAATTAGAAATTTAAAACAATTTCCTACATAAATTTATTTTGTTTATAATTTTTAGACATTAAATAATTTAATTTATTTATGACACTATGATGATGCAATAATTACCTAATTAATGGAATATAAAATAATTGATATTATAAATATCCAAATAAATATAATCTGAGACTTTTTAGGAATTCCACAAATTTTTTAGGTTAATATGACATATTATGGTTGGTTAGATGAATTTATTCTAAGTAATAATGCCTTTATAAATTTAGAAAAAACAAAATACCAAATAGTGTCAAAATTGACACAAAAAATCTTTCAATACAAATATTATATTATTATTTGATATTTTATTCCTAAAAATCTAAGGATCGACCAGAGAACTTATATAATGATAGGTGTATCATTAATGAACCACATGTGGTTATCTTGGATGTATATAACCCTATAATATAAAAATACAAAGGGACATGGTAAATGTCAAACTATTTAACTAAGAGTTAAATCTAAAAGATAAAGTTAATATAGTGATCCAAACCTTTGTAAAACCTATTGGTTGAGTGGTTTTCGACCCATCCCCACCATATCATTTATATAATTTTTTTTATAGAAATTATAAATCTGAAATTATTTTACTATTAAATAATATTTCTAGCTTTTCTTAAGGTTCCCCCCACCCTTCTTATAAAAGGGAACTCCCCTTCTCTCTAATTCACACCATCAAAGCCATTCGGATCAGAACACCTCTATCCAAATAACATATCAACTGTCTGAACTCATCTTAGAGGCATTCCTTTAGACATAAATCCAACCTAAGGAGCCTGTTTGATCAAATAAAAAGGAAGAACCCGAAGAAGAGGTAAATATTTCATCACCTCTTTCAAGTACCTTTCTTCTTCAACTTCATTTTCCTTTGTTTCTTCCTTTATAAAATTATAACTCTAGTATCTTATATATACTGTGATATTAATATAACTATGGTACAACCAATTTCATTATTCTATCCATCCTTTGAATGACATGTCACCATACGTGCGTACGTATGGCTTACCATCTCCACGTCGTGGTGTAATTGTAATTTAATACATTATTATTAGGATGTGTATAATAATGAATTGTAATTAATCTAAATAATAAATATAATATGATAATTATTTTTTATATATGATTTACCATCCAATTATATAATATTATAGTATCAAAATAATGATATTGTCGCTCGTGCGTACGTACGGATTACCATCTCCCTGAACGCGATAAGATTAATTACCCATCGTATCCATTCAAGACTAATTTTCAATAGATGATTAAAAATAATGTTTAAATACTTGATATAATTCTATATATGAATATGATAAATCCCATACAAAACAAATATGACTCACATACCAAAGAATATAACGGAAAACGAATCTGTTAACACCTAAAACAACGATAATACTAAGATATTATTAACAATGCAATGTTAAAAGATCATATATGATATCATACTAATGTATATGATTATTTTATAATTTAATAACAATTATTTAACCATTATACAGTATTTTAACCTACCCTAGACCAAATAAAAGTACAAGGAAAGGATTAATTTTACAATCTCTTTATTATCCGAGGTTGTTTTTATGTAAATATCTATAGGGAACTCTTTTTCATCCACATACATGTTTCATAAAAATATATTTCCAAAAAGTCTTAATATTTTATAGAATATGAGTTAAAGTTATTTATACCCTTGTTTGACTTTTTATAATATTTTTATAAAGAAATATTTCTGTCATTTTCCAAACAATGTCCATTATAACCTTTTCGTAAAAATTAAGGTCAGAATGTCTTATTTTATCTTATACAGCATGTACGGATATTTTCTGCCAGTATAACATCATCAAAGATTCCCCTACAATATTATAAGAATATTTAAAAACTAAATGTTTTGTTTTATAATTATATGAATTTTAAATGATTTCAAAATAGAATGATATATTTCTCTAAATAAGGTTTTGACTTCAACTATGTCAACATCCTTTGATGGATTTTAAGTTTATTTGAAGTTAATTTATTATAGTAAAAAAAATCAATATTGTAATCATTTTATTGTGATATTTTCGACTTTGGATGTGTTATTTTTATACCATTCATGGTTTATGGATAAAGTATTGACATTACGTATGCTATTTTTAAAACAAATGTTTATGTTATGATTAAAAACTTTCATATGAGGAATGCATTAGACTTAGTAAGTGATGGGTGGAGCCCACTATAGCTCCTCGATGCATTGGTAGTTATCATGAGACAAATTAGTGTCTTGGAACAAGGCCTTGACAAAATCTTATTTGTAGTCCTCGCACAAGGCCTTGACTATGTGCTTATGAAATTCGGGCATTATGCATTCCATCATTATGAAAGTGGCTATTGATATTGAGTGTGATTGTTCGACTAGTAGAATATCTTTGCAAGTAAGTAAATGAAATTATTTTGATTTATATTTTCCATATTATGATGAAGATTATGATTAAAATTCTTTTTTAGTCTTATACATTGCATTATAGTTTTATGCTTATTTATGAATGTTTCCACTATATTGTTATCCTTACTGAGCATTTGAGATCACCCCATTCTATGTTTAATTTTTTCGATTATGTGATGAATTGTTTAATGAATGACCTACAGGGATATTCTGAGGGGATATGATTGTGATCTATGGAAACAATGTTGTTTTAGTTTTTCAGTTTATGATGTAGTGTAAATTATATGAATGTATCTAGTACTTCGAAGGCTACTAATCTAATCGGTCTATCGAGACATGATCTTTTGTGATCATGCCAATATTATTTAATAATGCACCAACTCTAGGAAACTGGGGTTGAGGCATTTTAGTAGGTATCATAGGAAGTTTAGTACAGACCTTGGAATCTAGATTTAGATAAACTCTGTTCCGAGCACATTACCATAAGATAGACTTTGAGGATTAGTATAGAAGAACTCTCTAGAATTTTGGTATTGTAGTGATTTAGTGATATTTCCAGAAATACTTCACTGTCTAGATACGAGAAGGTAGAGGCGGCTCTGGCACATATTTACCTAGGGGTAATACCGGAAAACACCGGTTTGAGCTAGACTCGAACCGGAACTGGTGCACAACAATGGGCCTTACTACACTCTTGGTTACGACACTCCTAGAGGATATGCATAGGATAATTATCATTTTCATTAAAAACTATTATGAAGGGTTTATGATTATATACTACCTCAAAGAAAACATTTTTTTGATTATGGATTATATCTAGAAAATATTCAGTTTATGTTACGTGTTCTACAAGTTTAGTATTATGTATTTCAATTAATAAACTAATATAGTTCATGATATTGTTTAGAAATAGTGCCTAATGGAAGGAATGGAACCCGTATCAATGCAAGCACTCCATGTAGGAATTTCCCTCATCCTAAAGATAATTATAGTGGAGCTGGTGATACAGCTAGGGCTGATGAGATTATCTCTATATTGGGACCACTCACTCTGGTTATAAATAATAACATTACCCATATTGAGCACCCTGATCCACAGTGTGGGGGCTCAATGTTAGATTTATTCATGAGGAAATAACCACAAACATTCAATGGGAGTACAAATACAATAATAGCTGAGAAATGGATAAATTACTTTGAGATAATATTCCATGCATTGGGGAGTAGTAAAAGGGAAAAATTTGTCATTTTAGTTTACCGCCTCACTAGAGATGTTGATCAGTGGTATTCATTTATTCAAAACACAAAGGAAGATGATGAAGTATCAAATATGGAATGGGTGGAGTTTAAATATATTTTTTTAGAAAAATACTTTCTGAGTGACCATCTTGTAGATATGGAAAGACAATTTCGTAGTCTGAGGCAAATAGTGGATGAGAATTTCACAAAGTATGAAGCAAACATTACAAGGTTAGTGAGGCATGCAATAGATTATATACATAACCCATGAAGTAAGGTTGATAATTTATTTGATGGTTTAAAATTATTTCTTTGTCTAGCAATAGCATCACAATCCTTCTCATCGTGTGATGATATTGTCTCATGTGCTATCAAGGCAGAAAAATAATTCTCTAAGTCTTGAGACTTTAAAGTAAAGAAAGTGAAGAAGAGATCTAATGAACACTCAGGAAATGGAAATAAGGGGAAAACAGGAAATGTAGAATATCCATCCTACAGTAAATGTGGGAAGAAACACCCTGGTACTTTCCTGAAGAGAATGGGAGTCTATTACAAGTGTGGTGAAAAATGCTACCATGCCCATGATTGCAAGGGGAAGAAAGAGGCTATCAATGTTGAATGCTACAATTGTAGAGAAAGGGGGAATTATATGAAATAATTTCCTAAGCGTCTGAGGAACTTACCTTAGAAAAGGCCTAGTGGTCAAGGCCTTGCTTACGCTATCACTACTGCTGATGTTGAACCTCCGAAAGACGTGGTGGAAGATAATTTAATGGATTCCCCATGTTTAGATAATTTATTATTTGATTTTGGATCATCTCATTGTTTCATATCTTCCATGTTTTCTATGAAAAATAGATATTTCCAATTTCATTTAACAAGGGAATTTTCAGTAAAAACTCTTAAGGGATGTATCACCGTAACAATCTTTTGTGAATTAGTTCCCATTAGGGAATGAAAATTATTTTTATCTGCTGATCTCATTGTCATACCCATGATTGAATTTGATATAATCCATGGTATGGATTGGCTTTCTGACCTTGACGTGAAAATTTATTGTAAGAAGAAAGAGGTTACAATTTTTGATGATGATGATAATAAACACCTTATAATTAGAGCATAATTGTCACCACCTGATTCGTATCTAGATCCACCCCTAGTAACTCAAATAAATACAATTATTGGGGAGTAAGAGAATGACATAATGGTGGGTGAGGAAAGGAATTTTCAAATAAATATTTACCCCTTTAGAAAGAATATTTTGATGAGTTTCCAAAAGATTTACCTGGAAATCCTCTGGAACGATAAATTGAGTTATCTATTTATTTAATTCCTATTTCACGGCCCATATCTAAGACCCCATATAGAATGGAAACTATGGAATTAGTGGAATTAAGTAAAAAACTAGAGGAATTGAGTAATAAGGGATTTATTCACCCTTGTTTTTCTCCATGGGGTTCCCCTGTCCTTTTTGTTAAGAAGGAAGATGGATCTACATGGTTGTGCATTGACTACAGGGAGATCAGTTCTATAACGATAAAGAACAAGTATCCCCTACCTCACATTGATTATTTATTCGACCAAAATCAAGGAGCTTATTAATTTAAAAAGATTGACCTTCGATCTGGATATCATCAGTTGTGTGTGAAGAAGGAAGACATTCTGAAGACAACATTTTATACCAGCCATGGGAATTACGAGTTTACAGTAATGCATTTTGGATTGACTAATGCACCCTCTGTCTTCATGGATCTAATGAATAGAGTTTTCATGGAATATATCAATTAATTTGTATTGGTATTTATTTATTATATCTTAGCATACTCTAATAGATATTAATATCATGAAAATCAATTGCACATTATCCTGAATACTCTTAGAAGACATGAATTATATTGGATGTTTAGAAAGTGTGAATTATGGCTTCAACAGATTTCTGTTCATGGCCATATTTGTATGGAATCTACATTGATCCTTCTATGACAAGAGCAATCCAATAATGGATATGATTGACATGTATAACTGAGTTATGTAGTTTTATTGGCTTTGTAGGTTATTATTGACATTTCGTCCATCATTTTTCCAGGTTGGCTAACTCATTGACAAAGCTCACACAAAAAGGGGTTAAATTTGTTTGGAAAAAATAGTGTGTAGAATGTTTTGAAGAAATGAAGAGAATATTAATAAAAACTATTATATTTACTCTACCGTTGATGAAGGATTGGTTTGTTATTTATAGTGATGCATCGAAAAAATTACATGGTTGTGTCCTTATGCAGAATGATAGAGTTATTGACTATGCATCACGACAGTTGAAATTTCACGAGCAAAACTATCCTACTCATGATCTTGATTTTGCAACTGTAATCTTGGATTTGATGATTTAGAGACCCTATCTCTATGGTAAAAAATATTAGATATATACTGATCAAAATAGTTGGAAGTATATTTTCTCACAAAAAGAACTCAACATGAGGCAATGGTGATAGGTTGAACTACTCATGGATTATGGTTGCACTATACACTACAACCCGAGGATGGAAAATATGGTGGAAGATGCTTCGAATATAAAGGATCATTGAGTTTTGAACAAGTTGAGAGTTGCAAAGGATCCTATATATATGGATCTAGTAAATATTGATATGGGAATCACCATGGAAGGTGAAACATCAATACTTTTATAGATGGTTTCCAAAACATCTTTACTAGAAAGGATAATGAATTCTCACACTGGTGATGAAGAGTTTCATAAGAAGATTAATGTTTTGTATGATGAGATATTAAGTGACTTTGTGTATGAAGATAGAATTTTGAAATTTGGGAATATAATTTGTGTCCCTAATATACCTGGTCTGAAAAATGGAATTGTTAGATGATGCTCATAGCTCCAATTTCCCTATACACCCTAAGAGCACCAAAATGTATAGAGATTTGAAGGAACAATTTGGTGGGACAAAATAAAGAGGGAGAAGAATATTTTGTGTCAAGATGTATGGTTTCTAAAAAAGTTAGAACTAGAATGCAACATCCTAGAGGAGTCATGCAACCACATCCCATTATTGATTGGAAATGGGATAATATTACGATGGACATTTTCATGGGACTACCAAAGACTACTAGAAGAAACGATGCAATATGGGTCATTATTGACCATCTTACCAAGTCAGCACATTTTCTTGCTATAAGAGAATATTAACCACATTAATTATTAGAATGACTATATATTAATGAAGTTGTTAGACTTCATATAGTAAGACTATCGATTGTTTCTGATTGTGATCCCTGTTTTACGTCATAATTTTGGATAAGTCTTTAGAAATATCTGGATACTGATCTTTATTTGAGCACTGCCTACCACCCTCAAACTGATGGACAATCATAATGGACTATTCAAACCTTAGAAGACATGTTGAGATCATGCTCACTTGACTGTCAATGTATGTGGGATAAATATTTACCTCTGGTAGAATTTTCATATAATAATAGCTTCCATTCAAATATTCAGATCGCACCATATGAAGCGTTATATGAATGAGATGTCACACACCAAGCTGTTGGGATGATGTTGGTGAAGGAAAACTTGTAGGCCCAGAATTGGTGGAGGAAATGATGGAAAAGAGGAATGTAATGCAAAACCACATCATAGAATCTCAATGTAGGCAGAAGAGCTATACCGATAACTGATGGAAGGATTTGGAATTTCAGGTAGGAGATCATGTTTTCTTGAAGGTATCTCCATGGTAGGGTGTTACAAATTTCAGTAAGATGGGTAAATTGAGTCCCACGTACATCATACCTTTCGGAATTCTAGAAAGAATTGGGGATGTAGCTTACCATTTGGAAATGCTGCCATGTCTCTCCAAAATTCACGATGTATTCCACATATCACTGTTAAGAAAATACATGCCTAACCCAACGCATGTACTCACCTATGACGAATTTGAACTGGAACCCGATCTGTCTTGTTGTGAAGATCCTGTAATGGTTCTTGATACAAGAGAACAAGTTTTGAGAAACCAGATGGCTCGTCTAGTATATGTTCTATAGTGAAACCATCAGATGAATGAGGAAAAGTGGTAACCTGAGGAACTTATGATGAAGAACCACCTAAGTCTTTTTACAAAAAAATATTTTATAAATTTCGGGGATGAAATTATTTGAAGGATAAGAGAATGTAACACCCCAAGCTTCCACAGAACACTTTTCTTTGAATAATATAGTATCGTGTGTTGTACGCAACTTTGAGTTCTAACACACCACAACCAATCAAACTATCTGTTATGAATAGTAATACCCACTTTTAGAAATTTAATAAATTTTATCTTTCAAAATGGTATTCATTTTTGGATTCAGAATATTGAAATTAGCTTAGGGTGAATATTTACTATTTTTCTGAAGACATTCAATTTTTGTTTAAAAGTGAAATACACTAAGTTATAGTTTAAAAATGGATTTTTATTTAAATAATTAATTATTTTATTTAAATTTATTTTAGGTCAAAATAGATACATAATACCTATTTAAGTTCAATGTAATTAATCGGAGTCATTTTATAATAATTTTAGATATATGAATATTTTATTGATCTTTTCACCGTCTTTTACCGACTAACCTAGGAGAATTTTTAAATTCACATAGGACATAATTTTACTATTTCTATGAGTGTAATTTAGAAAATCCAAGAGACACGGTTGATATCAGCAAGAAAAATGCGGTTTAATAAGATGAAAATAATTTTTGGTGAATAGTAACTTTTTACTTTTGTTTACCACGATTAAAGTAGTAAATAGAGTAATTAATGATAAAAATTATATTATTATTACCCCAAAACATGTCCTAATTCTATCTGATAAGTATAATTCGACCAAAAACAACATTAGGAATAAAATATGAACCTATTTGGGCCATATAGTTTACATTAGGATATTTATTATTATATAATTCAAAGAAGAGTTAAAAGAGTTAAAATCAATGTTTAATTACTAAAACATTTTCAATATAGGAGTATACATAAGATAAATTAAAATATAAATATAAATTATAAATATAAAAAAATTTCATACATAATGGTATTTGATTTATATTTTTTAGACATTAAATAATTTAATTTATTTATGACCCAATGATGATGCAGTAATTACATAATTAATGAAATATTAAAATAATTGATATTATAATTATACAAATAAATGTTATCTGAGATTTTTTATGAATTAAACTAATTTAATAGGTTAATA
The DNA here is from genome assembly GCA_963277665.1 of Viscum album. NCBI lineage: Eukaryota > Viridiplantae > Streptophyta > Magnoliopsida > Santalales > Viscaceae > Viscum > Viscum album. Next base: position 44,480,837 of record OY728143.1, on the reverse strand, counting down.
TGACATGTTGGGGTTGTTTATATGAATTTTTTTTGATGTACCAATGCTGTTATGAATTTAGAAAAAACAAAACACCAAATAGTGTCAAAATTGACATAAAAGATTTTTTTTAAAACTATATTATATTATTAATTGATATTCTATTCATAAAAATCTAAGGATCAGCCAATGAATTATATAATTATATTTGTATCATTAATGAACCACTTGGGGTTCTCTTGTAAGTATAGAGTAAGTTTATTAACTATATAATATAAAAATACAAAGAGACATGGAAAATGTCAAACTATTTAACAAAGAGTCAAATCTAAATGATAAAGTATATATAGTGACCCAAACCTATCTAAAACTTACTAGTTGAGTTTTTGTGACCCATACCAACCTTAGAAATTAAATAATCCATTTTTGAGCCATTACAAACCTAAAATTATTTTATTATAAAACAATATTTCCAGCTTTTCCTAAGGTGCCCCTCACCCCTCTTATAAAAGGGCACTCACCCTTCCCTCTAATTAACACCTTCAAAGCCATTTTTCATGGCCAAACTATGACCAAATACCCTCTTAACTGTCCACCCTTAATCCTAGAGGCCTTACATTAGTCAGATATCCATCCTATAGATCCTTTTTGATCAAATAAAAAGGAAGAACCCGAAGAAGAGGTAAATATTTCATCACCTCTTTCAAGTTATTTTCTTCTTACACATCCTTTTTCATTGTGGTTTCCATTCTAAAATAATAAATCTAGTATTTTCTATATTCTTTTATGTTATTATAACTATGGTACGACCAAATTCATTATTATATCCATCCTTTGAATGACATGTCACTATACATGGGTATATACGACTTACCGTCTCCACGTCGTGTTGTAACTATTATTCAATACATTATTATTTGGATGGGTATAATAATGATATATAATTGATGTAAATAATAAATATAACATGATAATGATTCTGTATATATGATATACCATCCAATTATATATTATTTTAATATCAAATGAATGATATTGTCACTCTTGCGTACGTACGGATTACCGTCTCCATGAACGCGATGAGATTCATTCACCATCATATCCATTCAGGACTAATTTCCATTAGATGATTAAAAGTAATGTTTAAATATTTGATATCATTTGGGATATAAATAAGATACATCCCATCCATAAAAAATATGACTCACATAACAATGAATATAAAGGAAAACAAATCTGTTAACACCCGAAACAATGATAATACTTAGATATTATTAACAAAGCAATGTTAAAAGATCATATTTGATATCATAATAATGTAAATTATTCTTTTATAATTTAATAACAATTATTTCACCATTATAAAAAAGGTAAACCTACCCTCTACCAAGGAAAATTACAAGGTAATGGTTCATTTCACAATCTCTTTATTATCCAAGGTTGTTTTTAAGTAAGTATCTACTTGGACCTCTTTATCATCCACATCCATGTTTCTTAAAAATATATTTCAAAACATTCTTAGTATTTTATGTAATATGGTTTAAAGTTATTTATACCATTTTTTTAAATTTTATAAGATGTTTATAAAGGAATATTTATGTTTTTTTTCAAAAAGGTCATTTTTATCCTTTTTGACAAAATTAAGGTAAATATGTCTTTTTTTTAACTTATACGGCAGGTGTGGATATTTTTTGCCTTTATAAAATCATCTAATCTTACATTAAAATATTATAAGAATATTTCCAAAATAAATGTTTTCTTTTATAATTTCATGAATTTTAAAGGATTTCAAAAATAAAGAGATATTTCTCTAAAAAATATTTTGATTTATTCTATGTCAACAACCTTTGATGGTTTTTTTGATTATTTGATGTAGATTTATTATGATACCAAACATCCATATTATATTGAAGGTATTGTGATATGTTTGACTATGGATGTGTTATTTTAATAAAATTAATGGTGTATGGATAAAGTATTGACATTTCATATTCTAGTTTTAATCTGAATTTTTATGTTATGATTAAACCTTTTCATATGAGGAATTCATTGGAATTAGTAAGTGATAGGTGGAGGCCACTATAGCTCCTTGGTGTGCCGGTAGGCCCCATGAGACAAACAAGTGTCTTGGCCTAAGGCCTTGACAAAATCTTATTTTTAGTCTTGGCACAATGCCTTGACTGTGTGCTTATTAAAGTCTGTCATTATGCATTCTGTCATTATTAAAGTGGATATTGATATTGCATGTGATTTTTCGACTATTAGAATATCAATACAAGTATCTAAATGGAATTATTTAGATTTATATTTTCTATATTGTGATGAAGTTTATGTTGAAAAGGATTTTTTTAAGTCTTATACATTGCCTTTAATCTTTATTCTTATTTATTTAAGTTTCTGCTATATTGTTATCCTCACCGAGCATCTGAGCTCACCCCTTTCTATGTTTTATTTTTACCAGGATGTGAAGAAGTATTTTATGACTAACTTATAGGAATAGTCTGAGGGGATGTGAGTGTGTTCTATGGAAACAATATTGTTGAAGTTTTTCATTTTATGATGTAATGTAAACCTTATGAATATATCTAGTACATCCAAAGGCTACTAAACTAATCCGTCTTTCGAGACATGACCTTTTGAGATGATTCCAATGTTATGTAATAATGTACCGAATCTGGGTAACTGGTGTTGGGGCATTACAAATTCTATTTACCAAGATTAATTAATACTACTAATATATTATTAAATAACTTTTTTAAATTATTGAAAATTATAATTTCATTTAAAATAATATATAATTAAAAACTTCCAAAATTTTTAAAAAAATCTTATGAAAAAATAATTATGGAATATTTTAATTTTCAAAGAAAATAATGTTTAATGTATTTTGAAAATAGTTCATACCTTGAACATTTTAATAGATATTTATTTCAATTTTTTTAAAAAGTCTAATATAGCCTCCACAGAAACCATTATAATTGTTTTATGAATTTTGGTTAATATATAATAATTTTAAAAATAATAATATAAAATTATTCAATTATTAAAAATAAGTTTCTTTAATACATTTTAAATAATATTGACATTGAATTTAATGATTGTCGACTAAAGATTCATTATGTTTGGGAATTATTAAAAAGGTTTTCTTAATAATTTTATATACTAAAGTGAGTAAAATGGAACAAATATATAGAAATTATAGTTATAAAAATATTATGTTAAATTATATGGGTTTTTAATGAAAAGGGATTAAATTATTTCTATCAATATCAATTTTACATAGGCAATTGTGAAAAGAAATGTGATTGTAACACAATCCATTAAAACATTGGTATTTTTGAACCATAAATGCCATGAAATAGAAATAATAATTAAAATTTAACTACCATTAATATAAATTGAATACTGATATAATGTATCAAATTGGTAGTATATACAAAATTGAAATTAATATATGTGAATGAAATGAATCATGTATCAATTAAAATATATTGAGATGAATAAACCTTACAGTTTTGGTAATAACTAAATCAAAAGATCATGAAAGTGAAAAACATAGATGGATTTGTAGATAAAAATAATATTTTAAAAAATAATCCTAAAATACATTCATGGGAACTATATACACCATGTAAATGATACATGTGTTTTGTATGATATATGTCTCAAAAAATAAAATTTTGATCAGAAACGATTTTCCTCATGAACAATCTTGATTTAGATTTCTTAAAACCTTATAGTATCTCAACTTTTGATTTAATTAAAATCAATTAAAAATTCATATTCATTATTATCATACTGAATATTATTCATATATAATATCTAATTACCCGTCTATTAATAAACCTTCCAAAATATCATCATCAAGAGTGGTTGACATTTAATTTTTCAAACATGTTTCAGTTTTTTATTTCATCCCACGCACCTTGGTCAAGGTTGAATAATATCAAAAAAATAAAAAAAAATTTGTATAATATATATTTATCATATAAAACCTTGTATATACTCTTAAATTATTGTGATGAAAATTACCAACATAAATTCTTTGAGAAAGTAGTATTTATGTATATAAGAGTGTTGTTTTCAAATTTGTTGGATGGAATGAAGGAAAATTTAATAGTAAACCACCTTACCAAAAATAATTATTATGTCATATATATCATATATAATCATTTAATCAATCTGTATGCCTTTTATGATTATGTGGGAATGGAAAATGACTCCCATCTCTTCATGGAGGTGGTAGTCCACATATACACACCATTACCATTATCATATTACAACAGATGGGAGCGTCAAAATGGGGCTAATATTTTGACTCTAAAGAATATTAATAATTATAATTAACATATATAATCATCAAATACATATGTCTAACCAACCATGCGAGACAGTGATTAAATGTAAAATATATCAATTGTAGACACCGTAGTTGTTATGTGTTCTGGAAGATACATTAATTTCACATTATGATGTATGATAAATATATAATGGAAAATATATTGACATAATATATATTTTAATAATATAATTTTACTAATTTTACTATGTTAATATGGATAAATATTCTTTTGAGTATGCAGAATAAGAAATAAACCTAAAAAAATTCATTAAAGATGATTACATATTCTTTGAGAAAAATCCTCTTGATCTATTTTTAAGGACACTCATGATTCTCATTGAGAATAATAAAACCAATATTATTTTTAAATTGATATTTATAGGAAAAATGTGTAGTTTTTAGCTTAACTATGTATCTCAAATGATATGTTTAGAAAGAGGATATGATGTTACATTTTATAAGTGATGGTGGTGGAAATATAATAATTTCCGGAAATAATAATATATAACATATATCTTACTCATGTATTATTTATCCAAATGAAAATATACATTAGAATCTATTGAGATTAATATCCAAATAAATTTAATTAATTTTATTTATATGGATTTAAGTTTCATTTCTCACATTATCTCATTACTTATCACATATTAAACCCATTTAACCATCATTTTGGTAATATGTTTTTTATTGTTTTTATATCATGATTGTAATTTTAAAAATTACTAGTCAACTGAACAACAACCATTAACATTATCCATGAAATATTCCCATCCACTTCAGCTCATGGAGAGATTATATAATTTTCAAAATATCTAAAAATTATTTTTAATCATTAAATACAATTCAGACTACTAACATATTTAAACATTAAAGTCAATAATAAAGAAATGTAATTATAATATAAATACTTTAAACTAAATTTATATGTTATAATATTTAATTAAGATAATGTAACATAGAAATTTATCTAAATATTTTTATATTAAATTTTCTTGTTAGTAGTTTGATTTTTATGGTGTTTGCAGAAGCGTTGCATCAACATTACGTAAATTAATTAGGTACATATAAAATCGTTAAATATAAAAATATTATTATCATTAATTAATATTACTATTCAATATTTTATCATATATATTATTTTATATATCATTTTTAACTATATCCACACTAGGACAACATAAAAAGTGAGACATAGATTCATTTTGTAATTATACGTTACGTAAAATAATATATATGTTATAATTAAATGAAAGATTTATCAAAATTACATATTATTTGATGTTGGAATATTATAGTTTACATACACATATTTAATTAAATAAAAATATTTTTTAGATTTATTTGTTAAACTTATTCCTTAATTTTAATCACGCGTGGCCTATTTTACACATTAACGTGGTCAGAAATTTTTACAATGGTAAATAATAAATAGAAATAAAAATTAAATTAAACTTATTATATAATTTCAATATTATAACTATTTGTATGTAATATAATTTATATTATTTTATTTAATTTTTTTTAAAAAAATAAATTCAATATAAGTGCATGAATTAAATATAAATGGGGGTTTTATAAAGATACCGATTTGATTAAACAGACGAGTTAACATTAAAATAATTTATAATTATGATTCCCAACTAATTTATATTATTTTTTATTAAGGGTAACTAATTTTACATTATTTTCAATCAAAATATATTTATACTTTTAAAACAATATAAATAAAATGTAAATTTCTATAAAAATGAATATTTTCACTATTCAGTCAAAAATCAATATTTTAAAAAAATCCAAAAAATTTACTCTAAATAATATTTGATATGAAGGTATCAAAATATGTCCATTATATTGATAACAATTTAAAATTTTAATAAATTTTTATTTTATATTAAAATACAAAATAAATCATAAACATTCTTTTATAGAAAAATGTCTCTTTTATACATTCAAGGGTTTGAATTTATGTCTGATTTAATTATTATCATTAAAAAATTTATACATATTTGATAGGAACTATATATTACAATTAAATAAGAAAAAATTGTATCATTCATTTCATAATACAGCTGTTCAAAACTATACTCACGAAAATAACGTGGAGATTACAACAATCATATTTAAATAATAATATTTATAAATAATTTCAAAGTTAACTTACAATCAAGGTTTCATGTGAAAGATCCTAATTAACATATTATAATATTTAAATAAAAATAAACAAAAATCACTAATTGTTACATTGTACCCATAGAAAATATATCCACTCAATTTTATCATAGGTCCAATAAAAATGGTTTAAAAATACATTTTGAATAATTTCCATGTCATGGAAGATAAATCTATAAAAGTATAAATAAATATATTTCAATCTTCACTGATAGTGACATTATAAATGAGTGATAGTTTTTATATAAGACATCACAGATTTATCTTCCTCATTCTTATGTAGAGTAATAATTTTACCGCTGACATATAGAATAAGAAAAAAAACTCACTTTACATCATTCCATACTATAAGAATCATTTCATAATTTTGTTATTATTTGAATAGTTTATAACCTATGAAATATTTCACATTCTAAACGATGAATATAAATTTTTGATTAACTAAAATTTACATTCAATGAATTTGAAGATCTATTAATGGATGAAATTTTTTTATCATGCTTCTTAACTTTTAACAAAACCAAAAATGATTAGTATATAATGATATAATAATTAATACAAATAATCCATCATATTAATAAATACTATGATAATCTTCATAGCCTCAATATTAACATCCAATGTTCAACTATAAACATTTCATCAATAACTAACCTGAAATCAAATCAACATATACCTAACCAAATTTTATGACAAAAAAATCAATAATATTTGATCACATGTTATTTTGAGGACAACATAACATTTTTATCAATACAAAAATCACTCAGAGTTACATACATAAATTTATTATCCTTGGTCAAACAACCAGAATAACATTATAATTTATTAAATAATTAACTATAATTATGATAAATCCATAATAAAATCATTTATGATTTAAATATTAAAAAACACCATTATACAGCAAGAAACCCCATATTTCCCAATAATATTACATTTTCCCAAGCCATATAATAATGATAATATAGTTATCTTTGGTAAACATAACATTAGTCATTTCTTCATAAGATCTCTTTTTCAAATCCATATATTCAAAAAATATGAATGCACCATTATTACTATTATCCATAATTACCCCTTCATCCAAGAATGTATTTACATTAATGGTTATATTTTTATCTCAAATTTTATCCCTAGAAACATTCTAAAAAAGATAACATCACATGTAATCAAAAGACAAATCTATGTGTTACATATACCAGATTGATCTATTAAAATGCTATAAATATTTCCCTAAATTTCTGCAGTCCCCATAATATCAAATATCATAAATCCTCGGAAAGGGTTTCTATAAATTTAAATATAATAGAATCCTTAAACATATCAACATATAATCATTTCCTTAAATATTAAATAACACTTAATTGTTAACATCGTAATTTCTAATTTTGTCTAACTTCTTCTCAGATATGAACTATGATTTCCACAGAGTCGTACACCTTTATTCATTGATAAAAACATAATCTTTTCTACAAACCATAATACTAATTAAAACAACCTTATTTTAACCATCCACACACATAATATTAATATCCCATATTGATTCACTTATATACCAAATATATATAATCCTAATCTGATAATTACATAAATAATATATCAATCTCATTGATTATATATTAAATGTGGAAACAGTCAAATATCATATTGAATAAAAGGTTGATTGGCTTGGAAATTTTCTACATAAACAACATATTTAATAAAACTTCGGAACATCTCACTAGTATAATATTTTCTAAGACCCAAATATTTATATCAGATAGAAATTAATATTTCTAATAACGTATCAATTTGATATATTATTAAAGTGTGAGTTAAGTCTCTATATAAAGAAATACATATAATAAAATGAACAATAACCCGTAGGAGATACAATAATCATAATAAAATAAAGTAATACTATATATGTAAATCATAAATCTTTTTGGATAAACAATAAAAATAAAAATATCATTAAGGGGTCATTAATGGTATGAAATCAATCAAATCAAAACTCAATAGTCATATAACTTATGTGCAAGACATAATAGAAAAAAATAATTTAAAAATAAGTCATTATAATTAAAACATTTCATTTCATTGAAATGACATGTAGACACGAAAATTTTTATAACATGATAAATAATATCTAAATATAGATCTATGATATCCCGAAAACAATTCAATCAAAATTAACCAAACCCAGTTAAACACATTACCACAAGCACACCTCTTAGTATGCAAGATCCTAATGACCAGTAGTCATGTTATATTGTTGAATTGAGGAAAAAATACACCCTCAATATCAAATTGGAAAAAAACTGCATATATTTAAGAAAAAAATAGAATCCTTATAATGAAAAAATAGACAAATAATAATTTGTAATGAGGAAAAAACCATCCAAAAAATAATAAATACACACACACAACACAAAATTCATATAATGATAATTATTTCAAGATGATATAAAATAACACAAATAGGAAGACCGGAAAACGAGGAAATATTACTATAAATTATTTAAAAATGAAATTAAATGTCCTTAAACAATCTCTAATAATTCATGAGAGCCATATTTATCTTATTGTCATATAAACTGACCTTGAATAGAATGTCATGAATCCCTAGTAGGGGGTCTACCATTTTCCTTACATGAATCCATTTAATATTCTCAGGTAATAAACTGTGAGGAAAAAAAATGTGTGTTAAACTCAGTAATCCACTACCAATGATTTATAAAACAAATCTATAGTATAAAAATAACATCCACAATGTTAATTAATAACATCGCCAATTTAATTTTATAAAATAATGTAGTCATAAAATTCATTCTACATGTATATTCTCTGACAATTCCAAGTATATGAATGAGGATAAATAATAAACATGGAAGAAAACTAGGTAAATACCACTAGCTTCATCATCAACTATATTATCATAAATTATACATTTATTAGATTATGAACCCAATGACCATGAAAAATGCATCATCATCGAGTATAAGGATCTTCTTGAAGGGAATGTTTTATTAGGATTTATTAGAGCATAAGAAGAGGATACAACAAGGTCTGTTTCAAAAGACCTTAGGCCAGATCCAATGAGATAATGAAGGTATCCTAATTTCAAAAATATTTTTTTGAATCACCAGTCTTATACATGTGAATTAACACATATAATACATTTTATAATCTAAAGGCTAAGGTGACACTTTTTGGTCACATCAATGAGTCTTCTTCCATTATAATATTATGCTTGAGTCATTCCACAATGTAAATCCAAGTCTTACATGGGGAAAGAGACGCCTATAAATTTATCCTGGTCTATTTTCATAATAATTTGTAATGTTGATAAGAGATCATTTTCCATGTCAGTTTTCATGTTATTTGTCAATCCAATTTATTCCATTGGAACATTTGAAATATAAGTAATTATGAGGTTAATGGGAAACATTAATTCAATTTAATAATTCCATTTATTCATTTAGTCGTCTCAATTACAATTGATCAATGAGACCCACAGGGTGTATACATATAATTTATTAACTTATTAAATTTAATTATGGATTCCACTATCATGTGGAAATGTCAACATGCCAAATCAATTGTTAGGTTACAAGGAAAACACAATAATAATTAGAATTTAAATGATTTCACAATTAATGGTGTTCCATTTTGGGGTCCTCAACCTCTAATAAGGTCAATGGGAACACTAAGGATTAAAATTAATTGTATATGAATATAAATTAGGTAGTCATAATTTTTTGATGGAATTTATGTGGTTTTTGACAAACACCACAAAAAAATTATGAATATCTAGATATTAAGTGGAAAATAATATACTAAATACCATTGCATTGTAAAGACCCCCAAATTTCAAGGAAATGTTTTTCTTAATTTTCTTTGGAATTTTACAAGAGCGCAGCTTCAGACGGAACCTGATTCCGAGGCCCGGTGTGCCCGGAATCATTTTCCGAAGTTTGGCTCGGGTACGTTCAGTGAACGGACGAGCGGGTTTTTCTATCTTTTGAACCGGTGCCCGGAATCGAATTCTGAGGGCACCGATGAAATCGCAGCACCGGTATTTTCTTAGAAACGCCTCTTCCGGAGTTGCGTTTCCTCAGACGTGGTTTTTAAATTTTGGGGCTTTAAGTCAGAAATAAAATAAAATTTGTGCGACAACTTTATTTTATATCACATAAGCTGCTTGGAAGTCACTTGAAAGCCACTTGAGCTGAGTTAAAGCGGATAGGGTGCTATCCGGAAATATCCTACCCTCTTGGTAGGATATTTGTGCGGTGGGGCCCGCACGAGCCCCGCCGTTTCTTCCGCTAAGTAACGCACCCGCGAAAACCCGTCAAAGTAACTGAAAAGTCAACCGACGCGTTTTATTAAATTCTTAACAGACCATTTAATTGAGCGGTTTATTTCGTAAATTAAATGGGCTGTTTCGTTCGTTGAATTAATTCAACGAACTGATGGGTCGTTACTTACACATTTGCGTTTGTTAGCGAAATAATAAAATAGACCAATGTGTCTATTTTGGAGGATTACTCTTTATTCTCTGGGCCTCCGCCCTCCCCGCGAAGAACGCGAAGAACGCGAAGAACGCGAAGAACGCCGGAACCAAATTCGACGATGCACACCGTAATCCGCGACGTTGACAAACTTTTTCCGCGACCTCCTTCTTCTTCTTCGGCGCTTCTTCTTCCGCGGCGAACCTACGATCGGCGGTTAAAGGTGAGAATCGAATCTTCTAAATTCTCCCTTTTTATAATTCGATATCAACGGATTTAAATTAATTAAATCTTTTTGATCTTGATCCGGAGATCGTCGGCACGACTCCTTCCCGCGGTGCGACGAGCGTCTCTTCCGCGACGATCAACAAATCCGCGACGACCTCTCGTCTGACGACGACGACAAGGTAGGGGTTTATCTTCTTGTGATTATCCTTCGGTGATTCTACTTCTTTTTGAACAAAGAACCGGCATGAATAATTTCATGTGGTTAAAAATTGAATTTCCGTTTAAAAGAAAAAGAAGTGAACAATTTTTTTTATCTTCGATTAAAAAAATTTGTTGTAGCCCCTTTTCCCGTTGTTTATGACTAACGCGGAGGGTGCGGGTCTAACAAACAAGACCCGGCAACCCTCCGCCAATCTTTCTTGTGTGCGGATTTGGAAAGCGATGACGAACCGTGCGGCAGGGGCGATCCGTTGATCCCGCAGTGAAGATCGGCCCCTGGGAGGAGCTATGGCGCAGACGGGAGGTAAAACGGGCCACCGGAGCAACTCCGGAGGCGGCGGTGCCCGGCGTGCCGCCGGAGGATCCACCGCGGCTTGACCGCGGCGGCGGCGAACCGCCAGACCGCGTCCGCGGTCCGGCCACCCAAAACGCGGCCCGCGCGGGCCGCGTTCCACCTAAGCCGCGGGTCAAACCCGCGGCGCCCCTTGGCCGCTCGGCCTAGGTCGAGCCGCCCGGTCCGGTCGGCCGGGCCGCGCCCAGGCCGGACCGGACCCGGCCCCACTGGGTCGGGCCGGGTCGGGTGGACCCGGTTCGGCCGACCCCCAGGGGGGGTTCGGGCCGGGTCGCCCCGGGCCCAGAACCCCCATTTTCGGGCCCTCTTCGGTCTTTTTCCCATATCTTGGGCCTGGGACCTCCGATTGACGAAACGTCAGCGGCTACCCGATCCTTGGATCGAGACGGTCATTTCTGTATATTACACTCAAGGTTTCGGAAGACTTTGGGTTCGGCCGGGTTGGTTCATACGCGAAACCAACCGGGCCCTCGGAGCGGAAACGCTCATAACTCAAGCTGCGGACGTCCGATCGACGTACCGTCAGCTGTGGAGGTTTCCTCAAAGTGAGGCAGAACATTTGGCATACTCTGCCCGAGGATCGGACACAGGTGGAGTACGGTCGGGTTGGTTTTTCCCTAAAAACCAACCGGGCCCCTGGGACAAAAATGCCAATAACTCTCAGACCGGGCGTCCGATTGACGCGCCGTCTGTTGCGTTGAGATCCTGTTGTCGTTACGGAACTTTTGGATACATCAACTTCGGACTACGTGTCAGTTGATGTATCAGCCTCTCGGCTCGTGGAGCGGACCCTCCTAAACGAGCTCGCTGTGTGCAGGAACCCTAGCGCTGGCTGTGACCTCAACGACAGAGCAGAGATCCTCCGTGGACTGCGACGACGACAGAGCAGAGATCCTTCGTGGACTGCGGCGACGACTGTGCAGAGATCCTCAGTGGACTGCGTCGACTACTGCACTCAGCGATCCTACGTGGATCAGTGCTACAGGTCCTGTGTGTGCCCGATCCTGTGTGGGTCCTTACTACCGGTTCTGTGTGAGCCATTGCCTACAGGTTCTGTGTGAGCCCGATCCTGTGTGGGTCTTTTGCGTGGGTTAGTACCTATCGATCCTTCGTGGGTCCGACGACTTAGATAGATCAGTGATCATCTTTGACGTCATCTGAAAAAGTATACCTGGTTGAGCTGAATCTTATGTTACTCTCCTTTGTGGATTGTGTTGAACTATCCTATGTGGATTTACTATTTACTCTCCCTGGTGGATTTGAGTCTTGCTTTCCTGTGTTGATCGAGTTGACCTTGAGCTCGAGAGCAGAGCTAGAAATGGGGACTTAGGTATATGTATGGGCATATACCTAAGTCGAGTCAGTTGTTTCTTCGTGGTTGCCCTTTCTTTAGTGCTATATCCTTTGTGGATTTCGGGAGACCTTCGGGGGTCTCGGGGTCCTTACTGAGTAGTTTATACTCACCCCTGCACGGGCTATGCCCGCACCTTGTTGTGTTGGATGCAGACGACAGACAGCGCTGATCTCGGTTGGGGCGTGGAGCAGGACGGTACCTGGAGGCGGACCACTGGGCGGGACGTGCTCGGAGCGGACGTGGGACCCGAGGAGCCTGGAGGCTATCTGTACCCACCCTTCAGGTGGGATTGCCAGTGGATGACATGAGGCTGCCGTCTTTTCTTCAGTTGCTGTTCTTTACCTTTTCAGTTGTACTTTCAGTTGGTCTTGTATTCCGACCCCCTTTACTTTTCTGCACTTGGTAGTTACTTTCCGCCTGCTGACTCTGTGGTGGTTGTTACTTATAAAGGCAATGCCTTCCCTGTTTACCGGGATTTTACGCCTTGGTGCTAGTCGCCAGCCCCTAGCCTATGGAAGGCGGGCTTGGGGTAGTCACGGCACGGGCCCCGAGGTCGGGTCGTGACAAATTGGTATCAGAGCTGGTCGGTTCTACCGCAGACTCTGATCATCTTTTCTTTCTATATGAAGCAATAGTGTTTAGTGTATTGAGTGTGGTTATCAGTTCAGGGAGCCCAGTGTTGGTGCGGCGGCCGACGTATCCGTACACCAGGACCCTGACTCCTGATTTCCGACTTAATGCATGAAAACATTGATTGCGTGTGTGTTTCAAGTTTTCTTTGTGATTACTTGTGTCAGCTCACCGGGTATACTGATCTGCTTCATGAAAGTCTCAAGTTTTCCTTGTGATTACTTGTGCCAGCTCACCAGGAATACTGTTCTGACTGTGGTGCTCTTGTTCTCCTTTTCAGGATGGCCCCGCGACGACAGCCAGCTAGGGTTCCGAGTGTAGGGCGCGACGGCAGCCCACTGAGCGACGAGGCCTCGGTGTAGGGCCCTTTGCCAGCAGTGGCAGCGGCGGTAGATTTACCCGCCGAGCCACCGATGCTACCAGTACCAGATGCTGACGATGCACGTCGCCTCAGGGCACTGCATGAGTTTCAAAGCCAGCGACCACCCAGGTTTCGCGGTGAGGCGGACCCCCAGGCCGCCGAGGACTGGCTAGAGGCGGTGGTACGGATCTTTAGGCCAGTGAGGACACCAGCGGATCTCATGGTGATTCTCGCGGCGAGCCTCCTGCAGGCGGCGGCAGGACGATGGTGGAGCTTGATGCTCCAGGTTCACGATGAGGCATCCTTGCTCTGGACGGACTTCAAGAGCCTCTTCTGCTCTGAGTTCGTCCCGGCCACCCTCCGAGCGGTGCGCATCCAGGAGCTTCTCCAGCTGCACCAGGGCGGCATGACGGTCGCTCAGTACGCGGTGAGGTTCACTGACCTATCTCGTTACTCGACCGACATGGTACGGGACCCCTTTTTCCGGGCCCAGACCTTCGAGCAGGGCTTGCGACAGGAGATTCGGGCGTCGCTGATCTCCCTCAGCATTCTGACCCAGGCGGGAGTGCTGTAGCGAGCCCTCCTGATCGAGAGCTTCCTGGCAGAGCCTTCTTCAGCGGCGAGACCTAGCGCAGGGCGGCAGGTAGCTGAGTCTTCGGCAGCAAGTAGCCGACTGATGACTCTCGGGTCCAGGAAGACCAGACTCCCATGCAGACGGCCTCAGGACACCAGATCAGCAGTGCGGGGCACACAGCGGAGTGCCAGCCTTCCGAGAGGCAGGCTATGCTACTCCTGCGGCGGGCAGGGTCACATGGCTCATGACTGCCCGACTCGCCGACCAGAGGAGCAGCAGACGGTGGAGGGGCCACCCAGGCAGAGGCAGAGGGTCGACCGTGGCGGTCCGAAGGGAGGAGGCGGACGAGGTAGAGGAGGTGGCCGAGCAGCGGGTGGTGGGCGACGCTTCCAGGCTCTACCCCCACCACCACCAGGAGGGCCACCTCGACCACAGGGAGCTGGCGGGCAGGGACAGGCCCAACTCCAGGCAGTGGAGTCCTACGACCCCGACATGACAGAGATTATTCGAGGTACGATCTGTGTCTATTCCACCCTTGCTGCAGTACTTATAGACACAGGAGCGAGTCACTCATTCATAGCCTCTGCCCTTGTTCGGAGCTCGGAGATTCCGACTGAGCCGTTGGCTCGATCCTTACGGCTAGAGACTCCTACGGGAGCAGACTCGACGATTACGCACTGGTGCCGGCAGTGTGAGCTTACTCTAGGAGGCGAGAACTTCGGCTGGGATCTCCTTGTAGCGGCGTCGAGGCCTTACGACGTCATCTTGGGCATGGATTGGCTATCCACGGTTCATGCCCAGATCGACTGTTTTAGGGGCAAGGTGCGATGTGTTCGCACCGACGGGAGCAGGTTTACCTTCACCGGCGAGAAGGGAACCTTTGCAGCACAGGATGGACTTCCGCAGAGGAGAGTGCAGCCCATCTCTCATCAGTTGGCTAGCCTCATCCTAGGAGTAGTGGACGTGCAGAGTCCAGTTTTTCCTGCAGTGGTGGACCAGTACGTGGACGTCTTTCCCGACGACGTTCCAGGGATACCTCCTCGTAGAGAGGTAGACTTTTACATCGACTTGTACCCCGAGACAGCCCCGATATCTACTCCAGCATATCAGATGGCCCCCACCGAGCTTCGAGAGCTGAGGGTACAGTTGGAGGACTTGCAGAGCAAGGGGTTTATCCGACCCAGTGTTTCACCCTGGGCTTCCCCGATTTTGTTCGCCAAGAAGGCGGACGGGAGCTTGCGACTGTGTGTCGACTATCGTCGCCTGAACCAGGTGACAGTGAGAAACAAGTATCCGCTGCCACTGATTGATGACCTCTTCGATCAGCTCAAGGGAGCGCGGTGGTTCTCGAAGATAGACCTCCGGTCAGGCTATCATCATCTCAGAGTTCGAGACGAGGACGTGCAGAAGAAGGCCTTCAGGTGTCGGTATGGCCATTATGAGTTCTTGGTTATGCCGTTCGGCGTAACCAATGCTCCAGCAGTGTTCATGTGCCTCATGAACAGGATCTTCCAGCCATACCTCGACCGATTTGTCGTGGTCTTCATTGACGACATTTTGGTATACTCGACGACTGAGGAGGAGCATGCCTGCCACCTGTGAGTTGTGCTAGACACACTCCGAGAGCACCAGCTTTATGGCAAGCTCTCAAAATGCCAGTTCTGGTTACGTGAAGTCCATTTCTTGGGGAACGTCATCTCTGAGGCGGGAGTTGCAGTGGATCCCGCGAAGATCGAGGCAGTGCTAGCTTGGGAGCCACCCAGGAGCGTGACGGAGGTGCGGAGCTTCTTGGGCCTAGCCGGATACTATCGGAGATTCGTGCCAGACTTCTCCAGAGTTGCGGCACCACTCTCAGCTTTGACAAAGAAGGGGAAACCCTTTGTGTGGTCAGAAAGATGTCAGCAGAGCTTCCAGGAGCTGAGACAGAGATTGACCAGCGCACCTATCTTGAGGTTTCCTGAGGAGGGAGTTGGATACGTAGTTTACTGCGATGCATTAGGGACTGGACTCGGGTGCATCCTGATGCAGGAGTGGGCCGTGATCGCCTACAGATCACGTCAGTTGAGGCCGCATGAGCAGAACTAAGCCACTCATGACCTGGAGTTAGCAGCAGTGGTCTTCGCTCTGAAGACTTGGCGGCACTATCTGATGGGCGAGCGCTTCACAGTCTTTTCTGACCACCAGAGTCTCAGGTATATCTTCTCTCAGAAGGACCTGAACCTGAGACAGCGGAGATGGATTGAGTTCCTCCAGGACTATGACTTTGAGATAGTCTCTACTCCTGGGAAGGGGAACGTGGTAGCCGATGCCCTCAGCAGGAGGACGGGCATTCAGCTACTTGAGGAGGCGACGAAGTAGCTAGCCTCCTTAAAGATATCCTTCGTGGATAGAGACGGAGCAGCCTTTCTTCAGTCTCTCACAGTCTCTCCTCCACTTCTACAGCGGGTCAGAGAGGCTCAGCGTGGGGATGCTGACTGTGAGACCCGGCGTGCACTGATATCCTCAGGTCAGGCGCCTGATGGTTTCTCCGTTGGAGCAGAGCACGACATCCTTTTCAGAGGACGTACCTTCGTACCAGTCGCTTTACGAGAGGAGGTGCTAAGAGAGTTTCACACTTCTCCCTTGGCGGTACATCCCGGAGTGGCGAAGATGTACCAGGATCTCAGACGACAGCACTGGTGGCCGGGCATGAAGAAAGCTGTGGCAGAGTTCGTTTCGCGATGCCTCACCTGCCAGCAGGTGAAGGCAGAGCATCAGGTACCAGCAGGCTTGGTACAGCCCTTGGAGGTCCCGGAGTGGAAGTGGGACGACATATCTATGGACTTCGTGACTGGACTTCCACGCACTTCCAGAGGTCACGACTCCATTTGGGTGATTGTCGACCGACTCACCAAGTCGGCACACTTCTTACCCATCAGAGAGCAGGGCTCAGTGGAGAGCTTGGGACGTCTTTACGTCCAGGAGATCGTACGACTTCATGGTGTGCCATCGTCTATCATCTCCGATCAAGATGCTCATTTCACTTCCCGGCTTTGGAAGGGGTTGCAGGAGGCGTTCGGGACGCGGCTCCATCTGAGCACAGCCTTCCACCCTCAGACGGATGGTCAGACGGAGAGGACCATACAGACACTCGAGGACATGCTCCGTGCATGTGTTCTCGACTTTGGTCATAGCTGGGAGGACCACCTACCCTTGGTGGAGTTCGCGTACAACAACAGCTACCACTCCACCATCGGGATGGCACCATACGAGGCGTTGTACGGCAGACCCTGCAGATCACCGTTGTGCTGGACAGACTCTCGGGAGTCAGCACTCGTGGGACCAGAGATGGTCCGAGCCACGACAAGGAAGGTCCAGATCATCCAGGAGAGGATGAGGACAGCTCAGAGCCGGCAGAAGTCATATGCTGACAGGAGGCGGAGGCCACTAGAGTTCGAGGATGGCGACCACGTCTTTTTGCGTGTCTCACCTCGACGTGGTTTACGGAGATTTGGCCGAGGCGGCAAGTTGTCTCCACACTTCATCGGGCCTTTCCAGGTCCTCAGCAGGATAGGAGAGGTGGCTTATCGCCTGGCTCTACCACCTCAGTTGCACCAGGTGCACGACGTCTTTCACGTGTCTCAGCTGAGGAGATACGTGCACGACCCGACGCACATCATCGACTTTGGGGAGCTGGACGTGGACGATGGGGCGACTTTTGCGGAGGTCCCAGTGGAGATCAAGGATCGACAGGGGCGGGTCCTACGTGGGCGGTCGATTCCTCTTGTGTGCGTCAGATGGTAGCACGGGAACCTCCAGGAGAGCACTTGGGAGCGGGAGGCTCAGATGCGTGCTCAGTACCCCCATTTGTTCCCCTAGTTTTTGATGTATCTTTACGGGGACGTAAATCCCTGAGGTGGGAGTAATGTAAAGACCCGCAAATTTCAAGGAAATTTTTTTCTTAATTTTCTTTGGAATTTTACAAGAGCGCAGCTTCAGACGGCACCTGATTCCGAGGCCCGGTGTGCCCGGAATCATTTTCCGAAGTTTGGCTCGGGTACGTTCAGTGAACGGACGAGCGGGTTTTTCTATCTTTTGAACCGGTGCCCGGAATCGAATTCTGAGGGCACCGATGAAATCGCAGCGCCGGTATTTGCTTAGAAATACCTCTTCCGGAGTTGCGTTTGCTCAGACGTGGTTTTTAAATTTTGGGGCTTTAAGTCAGAAATAAAATAAAGTTTGTGCGACAACTTTATTTTATTTCACTTAAGCTGCTTGGAAGTCACTTGAAAGCCACTTGAGCTGAGTTAAAGCGGATAGGGTGCTATCCGGAAATATCCTACCCTCTTGGTAGGATATTTGTGCGGTGGGGCCCGCACGAGCCCCGCCGTTTCTTCCGCTAAGTAACGCACCCGCGAAAACCCGTCAAAGTAACTGAAAAGTCAACCGATGCGTTTTCTTAAATTCTTAACAGACCATTTAATTGAGCGGTTTATTTCGTAAATTAAATGGGATGTTTCGTTCGTTGAATTAATTCAACGAACTGATGGGTCGTTACTTACGCATTTGCGTTTGTTGGCGAAATAATAAAATAGACCAACGTGTCTATTTTGGAGGATTACTCTTTATTCTATGGGCCTCCACCCTCCCCGCGAAAAACGCGAAGAACGCGAAGAACGCGAAGAACACGAAGAACGCCGGAACCAAATTCGACGACGCACACCGTAATCCGCGACGTCGACTAACTTTTTCCGCGACCTCCTTCTTCTTTTCGGCTCTTCTTCTTCCGCGGCGAACCTACGATCGGCGGTTAAAGGTGAGAATCAAATCTTTTAAATTCTCCCTTTTTATAATTCGATATCAACGGATTTAAATTAATTAAATCCGTTTGATCTTGATCCGGAGATCGTCGGCGCGACTCCTTCCCGCGGTGCGACGAGCGTCTCTTCCGCGACGATCACCAAATCCGCGACGACCTCTCGTCCGACGACGACGACAAGCTAGGGGTTTATCTTCTTGTGATTATCCTTCGGTGATTCTACTTCTTTTTGAACAATGAACCGGCATGAATAATTTCAAGTTGTTAAAAATTGAATTGTCGTTTAAAAGAAAAAGAAGTGAACAATTTTTTTTATCTTCGATTAAAAAAAATTGTTGTAGCCCCTTTTCCCGTTGTTTATGACTAACGCGGAGGGTGAGGGTCTAACAAAAAAGACCCGGCAACCCTCCGCCAATCTTTCTTGTGTGCGGATTTGGAAAGCGATGACGAACCGTGCGGCAGGGGTGATCCGTTGATCCCGCAGTGAAGATCGGCCCCCGGGAGGAGCTATGGCGCAGACGGGAGGTAAAACGGGCCACCGGAGCAACTCCGGCGGCGGCGCAGGGCGCCGGCGCGGCGGCGCCGGCGGCCGGAGGCGGCTGTGCCCGGCGTGCCGCCGGAGGATCCACCGCGGCTTGGCCGCGGCGGTGGCGAACCGCCGGACCGCGTCCGCGGTCCGGCCACCCATCACGCGGCCCGCACGGGCCACGTTCCACCTAAGCCGCGGGTCAAACCCGCGACGCCCCTTGACCGCTCGGCCTAGGTCGAGCCGGCCGGTCCGGTCGGCCGGGTCGGGTCGACCCGGTTCGGCCGACCCCCAGGGGGGGTTCGGGCCGGGTCGCCCCGGGCCCAGAACCCCCGTTTTCGGGCCCTCTTCGGTCTTTTGCCCATATCTTGGGCCTGGGACCTCCGATTGACGAACCGTCAGCAGCTACGCGATCCTTGGATCGAGACGGGCATTTCGGTATATTACACTCATGGTTTCGGAAGACTTTGGGTTCGGCCGGGTTGGTTCGTACGCGAAACCAACCGGGCCCTCGGAGCGGAAACGCTCATAACTTGAGCTGCGGACGTCCGATCGACGTACCATCAGCTGTGGAGGTTTCCTCTAAGTGAGACGGAACTTTTGGCATACTCCGCCCGAGGATCGGACACAGGAGGAGTACGGTCGGGTTGGTTTTGCCCTAAAAACCAACCGGGCCCCTGGGACAAAAATGCCAATAACTCTCAGACCGGGCGTCCGATTGACGCACCGTCTGTTGCGTTGAGATCCTATTGTCGTTACGGAACTTTTGGATACATCAACTTCGGACTACGTGTCAGTTGATGTATCAGCCTCTCGGCTTGTGGAGCGGACCCTCCTAAACGAGCTCGCTGTGTGCAGGAACCCTAGCGCTGGCTGTGACTTCGACGACAGAGTAGAGATCCTCTGTGGACTGCGACGACGACAGAGCAGAGATCCTTCGTGGACTGCGGCGACGACTGTGCAGAGATTCTCAGTGGAATGCGTCGACTACTGCACTCAGCGATCCTACGTGGATCAGTGCTATAGGTCCTGTGTGGGCCCGATCCTGTGTGGGTCCTTACTACCGGTTCTGTGTGAGCCATTGCATACAGGTTCTGTGTGAGCCCGATCCTGTGTGGGTCTTTTGCGGGGGTTAGTACCTATCGATCCTTCGTGGGTCCGACGACTTAGATGGATCAGTGATCATCTTTGACGTCATCTGAAAAAGTATACCTGGTTGAGCTGAATCTTATGTTACTCTCCTTTGTGGATTGTGTTGAACTATCCTATGTGGATTTACTATTTACTCTCCCTGGTGGATTTGAGTCTTGCTTTCCTGTGTGGATTGAGTTGACATTGAGCTCGAGAGCAGAGCTAGAAATGGGGACTTAGGTATATGTATGGGCATATACCTAAGTCGAGTCAGTTGTTTCTTCGTGGTTGCCCTTTCTTTAGTGCTATATCCTTTGTGGATTTCGGGAGACCTTCGGGGGTCTCGTGGTCCTTACTGAGTAGTTTATACTCACCCCTGCACGGGCTATGCCCGCACTTTGTTGTGTTGGATGCAGACGACGGACAGCGCTGATCTCGGTTGGGGCCTGGAGCAGGACGGTACCTGGAGGCGGACCACTGGGCGGGACGTGCTCGGAGCGGACGTGGGACTCGAGGAGCCTGGAGGCTATCTGTACCCACCCTTCAGGTGGGATTCCCAGTGGACGACACGAGGCCGCCGTCTTTTCTTCAGTTGTTGTTCTTTACCTTTTCAGTTGTACTTTCAGTTGGGCTTGTATTCCGGCCCCCTTTACTTTTCTGCACTTGGTTGTTACTTTCCGCTTGCTGACTCTGTGGTGGTTGTTACTTATAAAGGCAATGCCTTCCCTGTTTACCGGGATTTTACGCCTTGGTGCTAGTCGCCAGCCCCTAGCCTATGGAAGGCGGGCTTGGGGTAGTCACGACACGGGCCCCGAGGTCGGGTCGTGACATGCATGGTAGTAGAATACTCATATATAATCAACAATAAATATGTTATGGAATGATATAAATTAGATAAAGAACACAATAACTCTAAAATAGGTTTTATAAGATTACATAGAAATAGAATCCATGATATTGGAGAAGAAGAAGAATAAACTGAATATATATTATAGTTTCAGTGGGGGGATCCAACTTGAGCCATTAGAGAACAATGAAATATACATGAATTTTTTTTCAGATTTCCCTTAGGCTTGCTTCATGTGTTTCACAGTGTGAAAAACTGTTATCCTACCACTCTAGTGCTCATGGATGAACTTCCTAGTTCGTAAAAATCATCTATTAAATGCACACCTCTTCGTTTTCATTACAAGATAATAACTCTTTGGCCCAATTGATTTATGAACTCTCAGATAACCTCCATGATCCATTTAGTCGAATATATTTAATAAAATGAAAAGTATTATAAATAAATTAGAAGTATCTATTCTTCTACAAAGAAATGGATTTTATAGGTGAATGCTTCAAAATATGAAATCGTAAGATAAAAAAATTATTATTACCACACTTTTGTGAACATTCTCAATATGTCCATTCCTAAAAATGATAAAAAATTAATCGAGAACATTATTATTTGAAAAAAGTCACTATGTCCTTTTTTTATTATCTAATGAGTTTTATTTTTAACAAAAAAATCATTGAAGGGTTATATAGGATCCCACCAATCATGATCAATATAAATATTCTACTAAAAATTAATTATAAACATATATTATAAACATATATTATAAAACCCATGTAATTAAAGAATATTTTTAAACAAATTTCCCAAAATAAAAAAATCACAGAAAATTGATACATAATAATATATATCAAATTTCAATTTCTAAAAATAATAATATCATATCATCGTATAGAGATTGATAAAAAAATCATTAAATAAAAAAATTAGAGTGTTAATAGAACTATATGTAAAAAATTAAAAAAACATTAATAACATTGAAGATAAAATTTAATTAAATAAATAAACGTTAATGGAAAGATTTGACTTTGAAAATAATTTATATAAATTATTCTAATTAAACAACCCTTGAAAATATATAAAGCATTCAAAAAGTGATAATTGGAAATTCATTGAAAATTTTTACTTATAAAATAATATTTTCAAATGGAAAAACGAAAAAGGACTAATGTTTTTAGAAAAATAATTAAAAATACCATGGAAAAATATTATTTTCAAAATAAAATTTAAAAAATATACCTTTAAAATTGAAAATAAATATATACATAAAATGGGGGGTATATGAAAAAACATCTTATAATGAAAGGATGTAGAAATATATTGAACATTTTGAAATTGTCTTATTGAAAACCTACATCATTAAATGGATAATGAGTTCATTAATTGAAAATGAATAAATTATATATAAATAATAATTGGAGATACAAAAATGATAATGTCAAATAGATAATTAAGAACAAATATGTTCTCTAAAAACAATGATATGGATGGAAAATCCATTAAAAGAAAATGGAATTATTTTCAACAAAAATGATTTTTAACAAATCATTAGCGTCATCAAAGAAGAATAAATTGGTGAGAAACTATATTTTAAAAAAAATTATGGTGAAAATACATCCTATAATCCAAATATGATAACATTAAATAATCATTTATGATAATAGAAAATGAAGAGTGATTATGAACCAATGAAGAGAATTTAGTCACAAAAACCTCTTAAGAATTTTTTAATTTTTGAATAAATAGACATTAGAAGATTAAAATATGCATGGTTTTATAAATCCCATTAATTAAATCATTTACTATTATGAAATAAATTATTCAGAATTACCTTCATCGTTGAAATAATATGTTGGTTCATTACATTAAAAAATGTCTCAATGACAAGATGTTGAGACAAAAAATCCATACATACTTTCCTTAGTTAGTTGTTAAAACTCTAAATTCCTATAAAACAAACATATCTAGATTATTCATATATTTCATAATATTATTCATATATTTTCCCATTTATATATCATATTTATATTTACTTATTATGGGTTTATTGGTTTGTTATATCTTATTTTGAACAATCAGGTATTAATAACGTTAACAAATTTTGTGTGTTCTATATTGTTGATTTCATTAACTTTTATTTTATACATTTTTTTAATTATTACATATTTAAATATTTCATAAAATATTACATATATTTAATTTTATATCTTTCATAAAATTATATATGTTGTTTAGTTACACTATGTGAAAATTGAATCGGTATTGCTATATTTCGATGATTTTTTCCAAAGAAAAAGATATTTTAATAATAAGTTTAATAAATAATATAATAATTACAGTACCATAAACCAAATATTATTTTATTATAATTTTTATTTAATATTAGTTCTCATTTTCTCATAATCTTCCATCATATATTTTGGTAGCATTGTTTATGTATGTCATCAAATCACCCAAAACATGACCGCATTTTAAATCGATTTGTGAGTATGGTTAAGGAAGAGTTTATTTTGACATAATTTCAATGTAATACCTTAATAATTATATTTTTAATATTTCCTTAATGAATAATATTTTAATATTTTAAAAAAAATAAAAAACATGAAGAATCATGAAAAAAAATGATTCCTCATGGGGGATGTAGTTCTTATACAAGCACAATTGATATTCCATTGTTTGTATTAGTCGATGGATGCAAGTAAATATTTTTTTTACATGAATATAAAAAACATTTTAATATTAATTAAACATAATTAATCATATAATTGTCTTTAGAAGTAATTTGGTATGAAGCATATTAAAAATCCATAATAATTTGAGAATTATTATGTTTGTGACTCTATCATTCCTTGGAAGTCCACTTGTTATTAAAGATCGTAGGATAACTAGAGGAAACTGAGGGGTTATTTTAATGGGTTAGAGATATTGGGATAGTATAAATGTGTATTTCTAATGATCAATTCAATGAAAATATGAGTCTTTATGTGGTGTAAATGTTTCTTTTTTATAAATACAGAGAATGGTCACTTTGTAAATTCTCATTAAAATTCAATAAAACGATTTCATAATAAAAGGTATAAAGGTTTTGAAAATGAAAAAATTAAAGAAGGGGAAGATTTTTTCAATCCAAACTTCAACTATCAATTTTGAAGCATTTTTTAACGTATTTAGCCATTCAAAAATCCTAAATGATATTTTATAATTATTCCTATTTACATAGGTAAGTAATTTTAAGCATATTAATTATTTTTAATGACCATAATATTAGTATAAGTCAAATCCTTTTTTGAACATTCTAATTTAAAATTTTAAAACCATTTTTTTATTAGAATTCAAAAAAGTATGAAATTATAAATTTAATGTGAAAAACATAAATGACTGAAACTAAATTTTTAAAATAAAATATTTACTCAATGAAATTTTTATAAAAAATCATATAATGTTTATTTATTTTTGAGATATAAATTTATTTATCATGAATTGGGTTAATATAATGTTGATTATAATGAAATAAAAAAATTTACCTAGCCTATAAAATACATTATATATATAAAAGAACTATGAATGTTTTCATATTAATATACCATTTTATATTAATTATAAATATTCATGGAATATGATATATATATATAAACTATATTTCAAAATAAATAATTTTATTCCATTATTTAATATTTTACATCTTTAATGGTTTTTAATTTTTTTTATTCTTACCAAGTGATAAAATCATAGAAATTAAAACATCCATAAATCATAAATTTTTTTACGAGAAATAAACCATTATTTAAAAATGAAGACAAATTAATCTTAAGAAAAATAATCCTTGATAAATTGAAAAATAATCCTATATTTTTTAAAATAAATTTCTAAATTTTAAATATTTTAATTATAACTAAAAAACTTTAATGTAGTGAATTTTTTTACAAAAAATGAAACTTTGTATATTGAATATAATATTTATAAATTACTAATTATTCTATTATTAATGTTTCAAGTTTTTATTAAATCAAATTAATCATATATTCTTTGAATAAAATTCCAATTATGAAAAACATAGATATTTTTAGAATAAATTGAATTTATAAAAATATCATTAGAAATGTATATAAATTATTGAAATATCTATACATATATGTATTTTTCTACATTTTTATATAATCCTAATTTCTCCTTGTAAAAATCATTTGATATTCACATAATATATAATCATATTATAATATTGGTGTTTAGTTTTAGGTGGTAGTCCAGAAGCCATGGATGTTGTGAAATTCTCAATGAGCTTGAACTACACTCACGTAAAAATTTTCTCAACCCATAATTTCTCGAGTATGGTTTGGGATTGGAGAAGTTAACCCCATAAAAACTTCCTCCCTTTGAAGTTTGAATAAATGGTCTTCATAGGAAATACTTCATCTTTGGGATTCTATTTCATCTTATATTATTTTTTTATTTTCTGGTCTTCTAATATCAACATATTATATTTAATTTAATTGCTAAGTTTTATTTATCATGTCTTATATAAAAAATATTTCATGATTTTTATATTTTTACAAGTGGATTTTTCTATTTAAAAGTTTTATTGAAAGATAATAAATATCAAAAAATTTGGTCATTATATTCTCCACCAACAAAAAATTTGCATCCTCAATATTTTAATTCTTACTTACTAAATTTTTATGATAATAATAATAGTAATAAGAATTTAGTATTAATTTTCTATTAATTTACCCATCATATATATTTTATTAAAATAAGAATGACTATAAAATTTTGTTTGATCCAATAATTTGGAGTTTAATACAACTTCTTGGTCAGTGTTAGGTACTATTTTATTTTCATTAATGTTTATATATCAATAATATAATAGAAAGTTATCATAATAATTTTATAATGATTAATATGTTATTACATAAATTTATTGTAGCTGCACCACACACATTTATATATCGGTTCCCATTTTATGTTAATATAGTTTTTTAGGAGGAATGTTATTGTGAGATGATGAAGGTGGGGAATAATCGTACTCCTTGTAAGGAAAAATAAGATCCACGATAAGAACCCTCTCAACCGTTTTTGGTGTAAAAGACAACCATGATCTATCTCAAAACCCTACTATCTTATCCCTCACCTATTTTTTCATCTTAAACTAATAAAAACCCATATATTTTCCCACATGTTACCGAAATTCTTGCACTACTCTCTCCATAAAACTCACATTGATAGTGGTTTGTGTGGGATGTATTCGTCTCCATTTCTCATCTCGGTTGGATTTTATGTATCCCATTAGGACCATCTAAGAACCAAAAAAAATCACACACACACCACATGTTCTAAAATACTCTAGAGAATCAAATATTATTAATTTACAACACCTCACCCCATGAGAACTAGGTGACCAACATATTTTAATGACCTCTATGTCATTCGAAACTAATGGAAACTGTAGGGGATTATATTATATATCCACTACTAACATGGTGAATTTAACATCTTAAAATACCTCAAGGCCTATATATGGTAGGTTTTTATTGGTGGATAATGAATAATATGACTTATTAGTGTCATATTTCATTCCATTAATGTTTATAACTCTCTATTATGGATTTTTTGGTTCTTTTTAACACCATATGTTTTTAATCTTGAAGATGTTGTGGTTAATCTAAGCATAATCAGTGAATATAGAGTCTATGTTTAAAGATATATTCCAATATGTAAAATATTTCTTAAGGCCCCATAAAATGATTAATATTCTCCAAAACATAAATTATAAAAATAAATCATGTAAGAGATTGATATTTATTTTGATAAAAATAATTTGGTCCATACACATAGAAAATAATTGTCCACATAGAGTGTATTGAATAAATATTCCATATTTATAATTACAAATTTTAAAAATTAATTGTCAAAATATTCTTCTTCAATATTCACTGAAGATAAAAAAATTTCACTACATTGTGGTGGGTTTTAACACAAATCATATTTATCCTACTTAGATTTATGAAACTGGTATGTGTAATGTCTATTATTTTTGTACATAATGCATCTGATCCTTATTAGTGAAATTGGATTCAAAATTTCTACTCTCATTATCCTAACTAATGACTTAATTTTTCTATGATATTAGGCTCCTCGATTACCCACAACTCAATAAGTGATTCATTTACATTCCCTTACGGAAATTTCCTTGGTCCATAACTAAAACATTTAGATATATAGGAAATTGAACAATTTATCCATTGTGGTCTTCATTGCTTCATCATTCTGAAGAATTCTTTTTTATTTTATTTATATAGTTTTGTAATTTTACTACATTAACATTAATAATCATATTCTATGATAGGTACTTTTTCTTAATCACCTAATTTCTCATTCCAACTCCCATTCTAATGAGTATTTTTTATAGGTAATATCTTCATTATCCTTGAAACCCATGGTACCCTCTAGTTATATCCATTACTAAAACAAATGGAAAGTAATGTGTGATGAATCATTTAATAGATTAGGATATTATTATAATCATAAAAATAATTCAACCTACAAATCTCATGATATTTTAAATTGTCATGTTTTTCCAGTGTTTATTTAGTACAACCTATTTCAATAATTGTTTTACCATGGTTACTTAAATATGATATATATTATTCTTCAAAAATTAACTATGAAATCGATCCATTATAGGGGTTCATAATGATCATATTATCAAAGAAATCATATCTTCTAAGTCATTCAAACTAGAAGTACTGTTAAGCCTCGGTTTCATTCACCAACTGACGATTGAGTAGACACACAAAAATTTATTTTATATATTATTACTCCTACGTACATCTATGTTAGATCTTACATAATCTTTTAGAATCCAAAATTTATTTTCATTCTAAGAAAAACCATTATCTCAAGACTTAAACGCTATTCCATGTGATTATAAGATATATAAGCTCAACTCTATGAGGTTTTAGAAGATCTATATCATTGATAATAATGGGAACTAAACTAATATCCAA
Organism: Viscum album; assembly: GCA_963277665.1. Taxonomy (NCBI): domain Eukaryota; kingdom Viridiplantae; phylum Streptophyta; class Magnoliopsida; order Santalales; family Viscaceae; genus Viscum; species Viscum album. The sequence goes on along the minus strand of OY728143.1, from coordinate 44,451,830 downwards.
AATTAAAAAATCTAATCTTTAAAATAACTAAGCCCTACAATGATACCAATAATATATACAGAATCTACGAATAACATAAATATTACATTAATATAATGGTTTTGATAATATATATTGTCAAAGTCACCTATCCCAAATACTAGAAGGTATATATATTTGGAAATTATAAATATGAAACATATTATATTACTACAATTTTGAACATTTATCCATAATCATTCCCCTCTATAACGTTTTCTAGAAATACCTCATGATGTAGTCATCTTCATAACCATGGTATTGGAACCATAATAAAGTAGTGAGTTTGGACACATATTAAAAAATAATAATTACTGGGAGGAGAACAATATGAAGACATAAATATCATAAAAAATATAACAGGACAATACATGATAATCATAAAACATTTTTTAGAAATATAAGAAGAAATATATTAAAAACTAATCATGAAATATATAAAATGGATCAAAACACATCTCAATTATCATATAATGTTTGATCATGACATAATATCAAATTATATATTAAAAATAATGTTTAATTATAAATACAAAAATATTATCGAAATTAAATGCATCTTGAATATTTTAAATACCTTTCTTAACAATATGAATATGTTTCACATATATACACATAAGAAATCTTATGTGAGAAAATACAAATTCCCAGGCTTATGTGAACAACCTCATTATGCCAACACTTAAAAATATGATAAAACAAAACATGTCAATGCTTGTTTGAATAAAATAATTATATCCATTTATAACATTATCATGAGAGATAAGATTAAAACAATGTGTTTGAGGGTGAAATAGAATCCCACCCATCATTATCTAGAAATATTTTCCAACATCAAACCAATCAAAATAATATCCAAATGAACCTATTAAAAGTTAGTGTGTTTCATTAACTTGAAAATAATCACATATCATAAACATAAAAGATAAATATATATATAATATATCATTTTCCAAAACATTACTCTTTTTATAACCTCATAACACGGGTAAATAAACCAACACTATATGAATGAAATCCCTTGTAGGGTAAATAGAAGTCAAAAAACAAATCTTTTAAAAAATTCATTTATAATATTTATGAAAAAATTCTGTTCACGAATAAAAATTGGAGGGAAAAATATTTATTTCCAATCCATAATATAACTAATTTCAAATAGCTTATCCTTCATGATATATAATTTTTGGAAAAAAGGATATGTTAATAATGATTGAAATGGTAATTAGGAAAATAATATTTTACAATAATAAGTTAAAAAACATAATGTTTTCAAAAAATGATGTGAAAAGAAATTAAAATTATTTTTATTTAAAAATAATTTTTAATAATGGTACCTTGGAAATTCATAAAATATTTCAGAACTGAATGTGTATTTTATAATTAAACCATTTACTTGTAATGGATAGAATACAGTTTTGAGCATTTTTAAATAATCTTTTTGAAATCCCAAATCATTAAAATTTGGATGAATGAGTTGTTTCATATTTAATAAAGGGGATAAAACAGATCATTCATTATAAATTTAATTTTAAATTTAAAATGATAAATTATAACACTTATGGGATATAAAAACATGGATATGGTAGAAAATTCCACAAAAATGGTAACTATTCTTGAGCCAACTATATTTAAATGAAATAATAGAATCACATACAAATAAGATTTCTTTTTTCAACATATTTTAATAAAATAATCAATAAATTTATCCTAAAATCATCTCATGCTTGAATATAATAATCATGAATAATAATATGAAAATAAAAGTTATTATAACGTTCTCAAGAGAATTGAAACATGAACTCACATATGTATTCAGTAATTTTTTAAATTAAAAAAACTATTGGATCCTTTAAAATCATTAGGTTCTATAAATTCCATGAATAAAAAAATTACTATTCTAAAAAAATTATTGGTATATATATGCACTATATAAATATGAAATTGGTGTATAACATTAAAATATTCTTCAATAAAGGTAAGAAAAAATTATAACCTAATTCTTTCTTTTTGTTCATAGTTGATGATACTCTAAAAATAGTAAAAAAGTACCTTAGTTATCTATTCAATAAATTTATTCATATAAGTTTTCTTTTTTATCCCAAATTTATAATAATTTATAATGTATATATTATTCATTGATAATGTTTTTCCACCATCAAGTATTGATACTATTAACTGTTTGTACATATTCAATAATGGTGATATCCTTAACCATTATTTGATTATAGTTTGAAATTTAATATATATTTAAAGATATTATAATTTATAAGTTAAATTTATTTTTACATCTCTAATAAAATTTCATTATAATTTTAGTTACACATAGTTAAAATGGAATCAGTGATGGATCATTTCGGTGATTTTATCAAATGCCTAAGATGCTTCAATAATATGTAAAATACATTAAATAATAATTATATAACTATATAGATATAATTATATATAATTATATTTCAAAAATATTATTTTTAATCATTCAATATTAATTCATTATATAGTTTTATATTTTCATTCATAGAGGTCATTTTTTAAAGGATGGGGCCGAAGCCTCATATTCATTATTAAATCAATGCAATGACCTCTTTTAACTGGGTAGAGGGAAACCCATTACATAGCCCGAAGGCCTAGTGGGCTTGTAGCCCATTACATAGCCAGTAGGCCCAAATTCTAAGGCCAATTCACATTCTGTGAATAGTAACCTACTGCTACAGTACCGCACAATATCGTCGCCGCTACAGTGCCCTGCCGCCGCTATAATCCCAACTGATGAACAGTGCCACCGCTGCTACAGTACCGCTACAGTACTACTACAGTAACCTACGCCCCATGGGTTTTGAACCCCCATTTTCCATGTAGTATTATGGGATGCTTACAACTAAGCCAAACCCCAACTACTTCATATAGGTCATTAAATTGACCTAAACTTAAATATTCTTTAACTTTATTGGTAAATAATGTTACAAAGGTGTTTATTTTGACATTATTTTATTAATATAAAAATATCTTGATATTATTTTTATTTTTTATTATTTTTAACCATATATCATTATGTTTGTAAAAATAATTAAAAACTAGAAGAAAAATGAAAAAATATTCTTCGTGTAGGCTGTAGTCTGCACATATATACAATATTCATTTCATTATTTTCCTATGTGGAAGGGAATTAATAACTAAAAGTATTTAAATTAATATAAAAAAGCCAAACTATAATAATTATACATAATTCAAAATATTATTTTAGTGATGTGATATTTGGATGAGTATTATAGAGATGAAGAACCTATGAATGATTTAATACATACATTGAAGACATGGTCATTCCTTGGAGGCCCCCCTCTAATTAAAGGTCTTATGACACAATGAGTGAATTGGGGACTATGAAAATTTGATAGAGTTCAATGGATATGATGATATTATATTATCATATATGAATATGAAATAAATTATTTTATTGAAGTGGTGTAATTCTTACAAAATTATAACTAAATATTGGAGTAGTTTGTGAAACAACCATTTCTTTTCAATAATTTATTTTTATAATACAAGGTTAAATGGATTAAAAATGGTCAAAATGTGGAAAGGGTGTTAATTTTGGTTTATCTAAACCTCAAAAAGTACTTTTGAATCATGTTTTTATCATTTCTATTTTTCCACATTAAAAAAAATACTTTTCACCTTTTTTTATTTTATGCGGGAAACTAATTTTTTACCATAGTAATAAATTTTAATGACCATAATTAAAATTCACACCATTAGATAATATTACCCATATGTAATCCAAATTAATTATAACATTATAAAATAAAATTTATATAGGTGTACAAATATAATTATTAAAATACAATACATTTAAATGTGTTTAACCATTTTTATTTTTTTTCAAAAATGATATTAATAAAACATAAAATTTATATATCATAAATTTTACATGGTTACAAATTTTGGAATAAAAAATTTAATTTTTATGATTTGTATAAATAGTAAGAGGAATCAAAGATAACTGAAAATGGAATATCCCCTTGAAAATTAATGATTTAAAGAGAATGAAAAAACATTTTTTTATCAAATTAACTTTTTTATTTATATCTAAAATAATTGGAATTGTTATTATATATACAAATAATGTTTAAAAATTAATTTTCTTTTCAATAATTTCATTTTTTTTCTAAATCGATTCAAATTTTTATAGCTAATTATTTTATTATAATAAAATAACGAAGTTATAATATTTTTCAAATTTCATTATTCCCAACTAAAAAAATCTTTTTTAGAAAATGATAAAAAACTATTATTAAGATAATATATCTATGATAAATAAATAAATATGTAATCCTCATAAAATTAACATCTTAAATATTATAAATTTTAAATTTCACAAGAAACCGAATATATTGGGAAGACACTTTTTTTATAAAAATAAATTTTTGAATAGAAAATGTATATTTATTATATTTATATGTAATATAGTTTAAATATTTAGTACAATTATTCAGGAAAATTAAACAATATTTCTTAAAATATAATTAAAAATTTTAAATTAATAAACTCTTTAGAATAAATTAAATTTTAAAAAAATGAATTTTAATAGTGTATAAATCCATGATCTAACTATGCATATACAAATTTTATTAAATTCATATATTATCCTAATTTATATATAAATGAACCATTGTGATTAACATATAAGGCCAAAAAATTAAATATGATCTAGTTTCAACTTTATGACATGGTTCAGCTAGTAAGAACCATTTAGAATTATCCATGATCTTGAAACTTTCCCATATATTATTTTTATCAAACCATAATTACTTTAATTTTTCTTGGGCATGGTTAATAGTAAACCGTAGTAAAGATACCAACCTAATGTTTTGGAAGAAGTGGGGTTCATATGGAAGAATTTTTCTTACAAAATCTGTTAATTCATTCTACAATTTTTTATTTTCATATTTGTTTACTTCAATATATATTAGAAAAATTTATAGATATTTTTTAATAGTCATATATAATATGAAAAATATATCCATTTTTTCTAATTAGATTGGTTTTTGGTATGAAACACTGTATTAAAAAAATTTATTTAAGGATAATATTTTGTGAAATCATCTGTGGTTACTTAGGTACATTAATGTTTCGAGTTTTAGAAAATTAGGATGAAACCCATTACATAACCAAACCCATGTTTTTCTCATCAAATGTAAATGTTCACCTTATACACCATTTTTTATTTTCCATATAAATATTTTAACATCCCAATAAAATTCATCCAATTTCATAAAATTAGGGAAATATAATATATAATATAATTCTTTATAACCTAGAGAAATGGAAATATTTGAAATTGTTAGATCAAAAACATATCAAGGGAAGATATAATATATTTCAATCGATGATCATATATATGAATAATATAACAATAGTGGTATAAACCAAAATAAAATTTCATGTGAGTTATACAGGAGACATAATAATTATAAAACACTATATCATAAAACATGATTAAAATTTAAATCCAATAACATATAATAGGATTCACATTGATTCAAAAATAATAAACTATATAAAATACCTCATTTTCAAAATAACCATTAAAACATATATAAATAATTATAAAATTGTCTTGGTATCATTGTACCTCAATATTTCATCATTGAATTTTCTGAAGAGGATCATTCTTACATTATTTTAGGAGAAACATCCATCCAATTACTCTTTATTCATTTAGAAGTTATTTATATTTAGAAAACATTTTCATCTCTTATGAGTAACTTCTATCTTTCAAACTCTTCAACATTAACCAATGCATTTGAGAGAAATATCAAGTGCACCCACAATCATGTAATATATGAGGCTCACCCATATTTAGAAGATATTTCCAAGAATCATAACATGAATTAGAAAAATAGAGCATGTATTAAATCATAAATTTCTTAAAAACTTATAATTTTATAAAATTTTATAAAATCGTGGAAAAGAAATGTGTTTCATTATGATTTGATCATAAAATAATTAACTGAATGTAATGTAATGGGTTTTATAAAATTTAACTTAATAAAAAATCAACAGAATCCATCTATAGAAAAAAACTGGATGGTATCATAAGAATGTCTGACTAATTAAGATTAATAATCTTTAATGTATAAGGACATAGATGAATCATATATTTAAATTTGTATTTGAACATTTCATTAAGAATAATAAAAATATCTTTTATGTTTGGTATCATTAGAAAATGATAATTCATTTAATATATGTAAATATATATGAATATTTTTTATATATTAACAAATAAAGATAAAAAATAATTTGTTTTAAAAACAAAATTCATTGTAGTGAGGATATTCATCCACATAGTAAATGATTAAATAAATATTCCTTTCACATTTCTTGAAAAAGTCATAAAGTGAAGGATTACATAAAGTTATAAAAAAAATTTAAAAAACATTTAAAATAATTTGAATTATGGTTTAAAATAATTATATTCCATCATTATGTCACTGAAAATATTATTCGTGTAATCATTTTTATTGAAATACACACTGAACAAAAAAAATTTTCTCTACAGAGAAAATATGGCCATCTTTTCATAATCACATTTTCATGATAATTTTATATAAAAATTAAATAGGTAAATGGTAATAGTAAAATACAATAATATGGATAATCACATTATACTAAAATATATGTATTTTTATATATAAGGATCATATAAATTACCTTTAGGTAAATTTAACAGAGATATAGTGGAAAATAAATAAGATAATAACATAAACACTTATAACATTTGATATTTTGAATCATAAACATCATGAATTAAATAAATTAAAATTGAATTATATATATGATTAATAAAATGGTAATAATGATGTAATAAGTAAAATAGGAAGTATAAAGACTATATAAAAAAATAGGTACATAACATAAAACATGTCTTTAAAAAAATATTGAGGCGGAGAATCATTATATTTTTTTGAAATTTCTTAAAAAAACATCATTAAATAGATTAAATTATATGGATTTATACATATACATAATTTTCATAAATATAATCATAAAATTAATTCATTGGTACTATATACAATTAAAAAATATTATTTGTATTGAATATGTAATATGTCTTATAAAAATAAAACTGGGATGAGAAACCCTTGCCTTAAATCAAATATTTCATTATATGAGTTATATCCTTTTATACAATAAAAATATATTTATTATAAAAAAATTAAAATAATTATCAATCTTATTTTATAAAATATAAATCACATACAATTTATAATTACTTGTTATTTAATAATTACATTGTAAAATCAACATTTTAGGTGTTAACTATTCAATTATTAATACATGTTTTGGTTGACCTATTTTATTACATGAACATTGGTTATGTTTTAATCATATAACTAATCATAATAATGTTATATGTATTATATTTATTTATTATAGACACTACTTTAACAAGTCATATTAGTGGTTTATGGGATGGGAATTTAATCATTTCATTGAGATGGTAGTCCGTAAGTATTCTTAAGCATTGTTTTTAGATGGATGGATTCATAGAATTTTAAATATAAATTCACATTTATATATTCATAACTATATCATATATATAATGTATATATATTAAATATTTCCATATTATAATTCTTATAATTATGAAATGGTAATCAATTCATATCTCTCCGGGGAGGTGGTTGGCCACATGAATATAGAAGAAAAGATATCATTTAACAATTAATGGGAGGGTTGTAAGGTAGATAATAGTTTTAATTAATAATGATAATTAACTTATAAATATCATTTATCATCATTAAATCCATCTATATATCCAACCATTTGAGGCATTATTGGAAATAAATTTCATTACAGTAACAGAGAATGTAGTATGTATGTATGAATAATGGATTTTTATTTTTATATTAGGATGGTTTATAAATAAATAATTATTTTTATACAAACATAATAAAATTTATGAAATCCAATTTTAATAATTTATCAATGTTATTATTTTTAAATAAAATTTTGTAGAAGTATGATAAGAAATACACATTAATGACTTTCTCGAAGACAATTGCTTCTTCTTTGAGAAACCAGTTTATGATCTATTTTTATGGGAACATATGTTAATTTTTTAAGAAGAAAAAAACTACAATAGTGTTTCTGGGAATTTTTAGAAGTGTTCTGGGTTTTTATTTGGTTATAGATCATATTTGGGTCGATAATATAAGTGAATATATACCTATTTATATGTAATGTGGTGTCCAATATTATCCATACAAGAAATAAAAAATATATAATATATGTCTTACTCATATCCAATATCATTAAAGTATCATATATTCTTTAATAATGTGTATATGTATATAATTTATAAAACCCATAATATTTAGACAAGTTTAACCATTTTTTGAACCTTGTCTCGTAATTTAACAACCTTCATTAACTATGTTAACCTTAACTAAGTCAACAAATGATTTAATCTAAAAGGGTAATAAAAGTAATTTTAAATATAACAAGGGAAATATAAATGTATTTTTCATGATATAATAGAAAAAGTCCCTTCAATTTTATTTAATATGGGATTTCACTAATTTTATTATGAATTGAAAATAATTTTTGAACATTAAATTCTATTTAATGTCATTAAAAAGACTCGTAAAAAAATTTGAAAACAATGTATTCAATACATAAATGGAATAGAAATATAAATTGTTAAAAAAATAATTAATCCTTTATAAATATCCATTAAATTAATGGAACTCCATAATTATATCAAACCATATTACTTTTAATGTTTCTAACATAATTCACTTTATTTTTCTACTGCTTTCACAAGTGATTTGTTGGTGTTCTGTAAACATTTTAGGTTATTATATTATCAAAAATAATTAAAATATATTACTATAATTATTAGATAATATTAATCATCAAATTAAAAATATATATTCATTCATATAGAATTTCAATCTATATCAATATCATGAAAACATAATAAGATGAATTGACTAATATCTTATAATAATCCATTACATAAAATAATATAGAGTTCACAATCAAAGGTATGTGCCTAAAATATACATTATTTCCAAATCTAGGATAAACTAAGAAAAAATCCGATCATTAACTCTAATAAAGTATTGTTTTTTGTTGATATTTAGTATGTTAGCAATAGTTTTTGTCTTGTTTAAACAATTTTACCCTTTATCGTGATGATAATAATTTGCAATAGTTATTATTCATTAAGAATAAAAATGGAATTAGAATTATTAGATAATAAAAATATGATTATTTAAAATATGTTACCAATTATGTTATATTCTATTTACAAAAATTATTTATAATATATGTCTATGAATTTTAATAAAAACTGTTTTAGAAAACACTACCGTTAAAAAAGAAATTAATTTTATACAATAAACATGTATAATAATGGTTATCATTGAATTTCATGGAATTCTATTAAATAGAGTGTACTAATGTTACCTTAATATTAATAAAATATATATAGTTGTATTTTTAAAAACTTTAAAATACACGATAATTTTCACAAAAAACGTTAATTTTCACAATTCAACCAAAAATAAATATTTTTATACAAATCCAAAAAATTCATTGTAAATAATTTTTGAAATATTTGAAAAAAAATTATATCCATTTTCATAAATAAGATTCTCAGAATTCTAAACATTATTATTTAAATTAAAAAATATATACATGGAAAACCTATTTTATAGAAAATTAAGCATCTTATTCTTTTAATAGTTTTAATAATTATTTTATATAATTATTTTTATTAAAAATATAAAAAATATTTTCTATAAACTAAGAAATAAATACGAATGATGAAAACATTTCAAAAGATGTTTCAAAATTCGGTTACTCTTATTCAAACATTCCAAACCAATGACAATACTATAATAGTCATATCTAAATAATACTATATTTTCAAATATCATAGTTTTTTATACTAAATTTTATAAGTGGAACACTCTAAAAATCATGGATTTCATTTTTATAAAAATAATCTTAAATATTGGGGTGTTACAAGTTATAACACTATATAATTTTTACCCCTTGTATTTGTTATTTTTTCCTACAATTAAATCAATTTTTTACTAGGCATGACTCGTTTAAAAACGGAATTTATAATTCTATTATATCTCTCTAAAAATTCAAATGAAATATTGTTGAATATACCTCTAAATGATTATAGAATCTATGAGTATTGGATTGAAATAACTATTTATACCACTATAAAAAATAAGTCAATATCCATATTACATTGTATTTCTATGTTTTTATTTTATCATATCATATCCTTTTATCCTTTGGTTATGGGAATATCATGGAAAATATAGATTTAGTCTATAAGAATAATATATGGACTATTATTAATAAAACAAATGATGTTATGGTAATTTTCATAAATATATATTTAAAAACATAGATGATAGTGTTGGTGAGATTAAAAAATATATATATCCAAACACAATGTTAAGTGATTTTTATTTTGAGAAGGGGTAATGTTCAATGAAATATTCTCTCTATTAGTGAATAATTATTTAATTCAATTAAATATTTATTTTTTACACGGAATGGTCTTCATTTTTATTAGTTTGATATAAAAACTAATTTTATAACTTCAAAATTAGAGCCAAATATTTTTATGATTCCACATGAATGTTTTCATAAAATATTAAATCTAATTAAACTATGTAATTAAAATAAATAATTTTATTGATTATATCAATATAACAGACAATATTATAAATAATTTTTCATTTATGATATGAATATGTTTTTACCCAATGAAATTACGATTCTAATGTTTAATTCAAAACTATTAAATGTGAAGTGATTTATCTAATTTTTAATGGTGATTATATTCATAAAATTTTATTTTTCAATGGGTTATATATATTTCGAATACTGGTGGAACTATGTTACAAAACAATATTATATTTAAGATGTAGTAATTAGTTAAATATTAAATATAATATAATGGAAAAACATACCATTTAATGTGGTAAATCCCTTCCTCCTTCTTCATAAATTTTTTAAAAAATACCAGTGATGAAAAATAATCCATCCTTTTAGGGTATAATGAAAAATGAAAATTTAATATGGATATGAAATATTTTTGGAATGTGCTTCATGCATCTCCTATGTCTCAAATTTTTTTGAATGGTAACCCTGACATTGATTGATTTCTCTAAGTAGTGTCACCACCATCATCATTATTTAGTGTGGATGATCCTCCCACTCTATGAGGTGTTGCATTCCATAAGGGTTCATCATGCATAGGAGATGTTTACCAACTACTAACAACCCCTTATCTAAAATATATTCTACTTCAACCATCTCTATTCCCATAGAGGCTTCCTCCTGTAGAACTGTTTCCTCTTTACAATCCTTCAAATAATAGAGTTTTGAGGCCCCCCATATCATTTCCATCTGGAACTGTAAGACCTTATTCATCTATTTTCCTCCATAAATAAATAATCATTTCTTGATCCCAGTGATATAGATATGTTGGAAGGTGGTGATTCTAAATCTTTCATTATTCGATGTATGTTAATAACGGGATATATTTTTCTAGTTAATACATGTGGATCGTTCATCATAGACTTCCCCTTCCATTTCAAAACATTTCCTTCTATATGGATATAGTAAACTCTCCATATAACATTTTATTAGGGCACGTTTATCCCCTTTTACTTCAAAAATCCTTGGTTTCTCTCTTAATTATATAATTTAATCTGACTCGACCTATTCCTTCTTTCATGATTCTAATAGTGGAGGGTGTGTGTAACTTATGGGAAGGCCATATCTTCAAAACACCCACTCCTATTTTGTTTGTCTTGTCACATTCATTGTCACCAAATGATGGAATGAAGAATATTTTTTTAATCTGTGGTAAGATCTAATATATATTCCATGATATCTAGTCGGTCACTTCCTCCATTTTGGGATGATAACCTAATATCAGAGAATGTCACATTCTCTTGGACCTCTGTTGTTCCTCTTAACAAATCTGATGGTTTTATTGAGCCCATTATGGGGATGATGGCTCTATATGCATACCCAACCCCTAAACCCCTCTTTCTTAGATTCAGAACACTCTTAGAATTCTTATTATCCTCTCCTACAACCCCTTTAGTGTTTCATTTGATACTTACACAATTCAACATTTTGATTATCATTAATATGTTTCTGACCATGTGGAATATTACATGCGTGTATTAAAAAAGTATCTCAATGGTATATAACTGCATGCCCAGAATGGTTACCAGACCCCCTCTTCTTCAGTTCCTTCCCGTTAACAGAATTCTATAAAAACCTCATCTGTTTTGGATGCTCTTATTAATACTCATATTTGAACATGGTAATTATCTTGAAGTGTCTTAGTGACTTCTAATCATTAATTCTAAGGTTTCTATATGTCTGGGTCCAAATCCCTATGTATTATGTTCTAATTCCGTCTCTTCTATTCTATAATTCAATAATATTGTGTTATAGTTTTAAGACTAAATTTATCTCAAATATATTGTCCATGAAAAACATCATTGTTTTTGTAGTCTTTAAAAATAAACATCTCCCATCAAAAATCCAAATTTTTGGAATATAGAATGATATTTATGATTTTTATGCATGAAACCCATAATTAACAAACATATCTTTCTTTTTTGTAATTTTAATATCACTATGGATCATGTAAATGTTTCAGACTATTTCATCATGACAAAACATAGTGCTTGTCGTCATACTATTCTTTAATACTTTTCTCTATAAAAAACGCGAGGTGAAAGTAGGAGAACATCTCTGGTAGGAATTGCATTGTATTGAACCCAATATCCATTACATGTTTGATGAGAGGGAAATTTATTATAATAATGGATAGTGTAAATAATAAGGGTCATGATGTGTTTTTTAGGTCTAAAAGCTACAACATCATATCCATTGTATCATGTGCTGGCCTTGTAGATATGGGTTTTAGTGGTGAATAATTTTATGTAGTGTATCAAATAGAAGGTTTGAAACAATATTTGGTTTTGTTTGGACCACTTCTATGAAAATACCAATGAAATTTCAGAGTATTCGAACTCCAAAGTCACTCATTTGGAACTTGGCCTTTCGAATCATTATCCCCTTGTGGTTGAGATCTTCTCTAGAAATGAGCACATAGTTTTTTTCATTTTCTCCCATAGATGGAACTAAGTTCTAGATTGTGTAAAAATTGTGAGAGAGTCTTGGTTGTTTCTACTATAGGGAATTGTGTTTTATGGTCTTCAAAAAAAACATATAAATCATATAAATGATCTACAAAACATGATCAACTCTAGTCCTCTAGTTTATAGGCATCTGTCTCTGTCAACAACAAGATTGAGATGTTCAAATCATCTATTGTAAATGTACCTGATGAATTGACTTAAAATTACATCTCATTATTGAAATACACATTGGATTTTATGATACGTGAATGAGAAATACATTCCTGAAGGAAATACCAGGTGAAAAGGTTGATATGTATTGATAGGAACATTGCTTAATTTCTTTCATCCATAAATGATAAGAGGTTCTACACTAGGACGAATATTCTGCTGGATGATGGATCCTACACAGATGACTGATAGGTAGTAGGTTGATTAGTTGATTCTCTCTTCAAATACCATCTTGCTGACAAGTATAATCATTTTCCTGGAGGATAACCAAGGTGTAGTGGGAGAATATTTATGTAATTGGTTTCCCATTTTCTACTTGATATAACAAATACTAGGAGGCTATTACATAAGAGAATTAAAATCATGATTCTATATTGTTACATAGTTCAGAAGGTATATTGGGTCTATATGGTTTTCTTGGTGGTTTATATGTCTTCTCCTCAGACCTGTTTAAGAAAACTACTATCGAGGTAGTGTAGTATTTCTTCTGTGGTGACTGTCTCCCCCATGTGAAGAGCACCACATCATTGTTTCTAAATCCTAATGTAATATACCTAACTTCACATTGGAATTTTTGGCCTATTTGGATGTAGAATTATCTATATAATATTTTGGCTATCAATATCATCCAAAATTTATAAATTTACATACAGTGATGCATCTCATAAGAGCATCAATACATAATCAATGGTAGATTGATTCATGGAACCATCGCATTAACATAATAAATGAGTCATAAGATTAACCACAAATGTTGTTGGTTCTAATAATATTCTCAAGCTAGATATAGACATAGTCTATGATGGGATTGAATTAAATTTTATCCCCAAGTTCCTCACTCTTATTGACTTCTCAAACTAGTCTTCTAATATAATCTATGTGTGTTTTAGCTATTCAAGGCTCTCAATCTCTTTCATGGGGAAAAGACGCGGCTTCCTCAAATCATTATGTGGGCTCAAACAATGCGATCATGTATCTCATTTATTTTTTATTCTCATGTAGTACATTCCTAGTTGATTTATCAAAAAAATATATCCAATGGAACTATTCTACCATAAGGATATAGTTGTCGACAATGGATCAAATCTCCTCAATAATTTTCAAATGACATGATCATTTTATTTGATGGTAGTAATAATGCCTCCCATGTAATCAACAAATTACTAGCGGAATATATCCACTAGAGTGTGAATATAATGAACTATGATGAAATAAAAATTTATATTTCTAATCAGTTACTTAGATATATAGATCAACATCCTGGAAAGGAACTTAGACATCCACAGACCCATGTTCCCCTCGGATGAATTAGGAGCTCATATCTCTCTGTCCCAGTTCAGAATTAATTATATCAACAATGTAGTGGATAATACCTCAGGGAGTATTAGAAACTATAAAACCCTTTTTTAATCCCAGGACGATAGAATCACTTTGTTTGACTCGGTTCTAAAATCAATCCCCATTTATATTTTTTCTTTGCTAAGGGTGCTGAAACCAATGATTAACGGTATTGAGAAGATTCTGGTATCCTACATTTGGGACTATCACTCAGAGGCGAAACACCAATAGGCATCCTATTAGAGAACTTAAAAACAATATATGATGTGGTGGTATCTACATAAGAAGTGTCTCTAGGTATGTTCATGTGATACATGCGAAACTATCATGGAATTTTTAAGGGGTCCATAAACTTTGGGGCAGTCTCATGGAACATTATTGTGAGAAATGAATGGATTCAAAAATAAAAATTTATACCATATTTGGCACCTTATTTACAAACATTTTTTACTCTACCCCATATATTCTGGATTTTGGGTAGTGGAAACACCATCTTCTGGTATGGCATTTGGGCTAGTTCGACATTGGGCTTCCCCAGAAGCCTAGCTTTAGGCATGACCTTCCGTAAAGCTACAAAGTAATCGAGATTCACACAGGAAGTCATGGATGAGGATTAGTGTGTTCTTTTCGACCACATTAATTTGAATCAATAACAATACCAGTGTTTTTTTATTATCATGGTGTTTGGATATTTCTCCAGGAAGGATTATCAATCATTGGTGTCTCCATAAACTGAAAAAATTATAAATGGAGAAATTATCTAGTGTATGGACATTCCTTCAAAACTAAGCTATCATATATGGTGTATCAAAAATAATTTTGATCCCATTGAAGAGTGAATCATGTCCATTGTCATAAATAAACCATCTAGGTGTAGTCTTTATAGTAAACATTGGGAATAATCCTCATCTCACTAAAATTCAATGGGGAATGCACAATCATAGTATATAATGCCTTTGTAAATTTCATAGGATTTCATGATGAAAGGTTCTTTGGTTCTTTATTTGTGGACAATTGGTTTCAAGGAGACAAGAATAATAACATGAGTATAAGGATATAATTATTATTCATACTACTAGTTTTTGGTGTATCTGGATAGATAGGAACCACTATCATCATGAGGGTTTTATCTATTTGATGATGACTAAATTTTTCCACACTAAAATAATTATTCTTGACCTCTTTAAAAACATCAAGAAATGAGACAATGTACCATCCCTTATGTGACAATTTTAAATAAGAGTCCCTATATCCTCGTATCCTAATGAATAAGAAAGTTCCATTATAACTACAAAAATTGCATCATAGCATCAGACCAACTCCTGATCATGGAAACAAGTCGACATAAATGATAATGCTGAAAATGTTAACAATGTTTCTCTATTATAGAGACATTATGTCACTCATAAGGGTGATAATTTTGTATTCTCATGGATCTAGAATTATTTTAATATGAAAATAACCCAACCGCATCAACCCTCATCCACTCCCTACATATGGGAGGCATCAAAAAATAGTTGTAACTCCACTACAATTGAACTATATCGTGTCCCTAGAAATTAAAATGGACTCTAAGAGAAGGGAGAAACACAATATGAAAGCCTTATAAAATCCATACCCCAAATGGAACGATGAAACATTTTCCCCACCCAGTTTAACAAGAATTAACTTCTCGACCTTTAATATAGTGGTATACACAGAACATAATCTCATGCACCTTTTTTCCTGATACGGTCTGATGATTGTCCCTCAAGATCAATATGAGGATTCAAATAAGTGGTGTTTTGTATAGAATATGATATAGACAACCATTTTTAGAACAACAGTCTTCTTGGGGGATCATTTGTACTATGGTAAAACAGTCACCATCCAATACATTACTAGTTCAACTCCACTCTGAGGAAAATAACAATTTTTATGAGGAAGAACAAGAATAAATGTGAGAAGAATTGGTTTTCTAAATTCATATACAGTACATATATTTTAACATACTTGCTCTATACCCCTCTCTTCAAGGAGCATTTATTAAATATTTTTGTTGAAAAAATATAGGATGAGCTGCAAACAGCTGATATCCTAATGAAATATCTAGGTGGATTCAAAGAGATTGTACAAATGTAACAACATTGGGATGAAACCATACATAATAATCAATCTATGTCTCAAATCATACACTAAACCCCAGGGAAAAATATTTAAAATTAAAAAAACATCCACTATTACCTCATAATAGTTGTTGTTTCCATTCAAACACCCCTAAACATATTGAACATCCTAAAACATCATATCGAGTGGAAACAAAAATAATAGTGACATTGATTAGAATAAAAAATTAATTAGGATTTCCTAGGATTTGAATAAATATTAGTAATGAAAAGTCCTTCAAAAATGAAACTAAATTATTCTATCAATGAACTAGGAAACTCAATGAGGCTAACCTCACTAACCATCCCGACTACATCTGTTTCCATTGATGAACATGTCACAATATATATGATGTAATTTTCTTCAATGACATTCTCCAAAGAATGATTGACTCTCAAAATGTGATGTTGGATAACTCCCCGGAATAGGTGACCTACCAAACCATTTCCTACTAACAAGAAGATGATTGGAAAAAAAATTTGACCAGGCATGGAATGAAGTTCAGTAACTATATGACTATAAACAAAGTTGACTGATCTGGTGAAACCATGAAGTTATCGCTTTACATACCCATAAAAATATCATAAACTATACTGGAAAAATAAAATTCATCAACTAAATGTGTACACGACAATCAGAAATAGGAATATATTGAAGAGGATGAATCACATTCATCGATGAAACTAGATTTTACTCTTGTACATTTATTCCAACACCATGGGATGCATGATCACCACCCCACCAAACTGATCCCTCATCAAATGAAGATCCCCTTATTGGTCTTGTTAATGAGATATTCTTGGAAGATTATTTCTTTTATAATGGATATGCTATCAAGTTTGATTTCCTCATACTGACCGGTTAAAAAGAGGCCTCTTGTTTCAGAACCAATGATTCATGGGAAAAATCGAACATGGTCGGACCCATTTTTTTTAAAAAAACCCACATTGAATATATATATAGCTAATTCCAATCGAAAACAATCATGTAATCCAATAAATAATTGGAGGTATCCCAAGAACCACCAACGATTATCAGCACTCAGTCATCTTGCACAACAAACAGGTATCAATGTGATTGTCTAAACATCCATGACAATGAGGAGACTAAAAAAACTATACCATAGGGAGTAGTTCCTACCATGACCTCTATGCGAGAACCTAGCATGTATACATCAAAATATGTATCACATAAACCACATAAGAAGTTGAAATTCCACCTCTGGTAGCAATGACCTTTGACACAAATGTACGATATTCTAAAGTAGATCACAACTATCCTAGCCAAAATCTAAATCATGGATGAACTCCATATTTAAAAAGAACTCAGGGTCACACACATTTAATCACTCTTGTGACCATGGATATTCAAGACAGAAGTCATTGAAACCAAGGTTATGTGTGTGGAGATCTTGCCTTCAAAATTTAATGGATCTATCTTGTTCAGATAGCATTATCAAAAAGATGTCATCCCGGGAACATCTTATCCCTATATGTTTTAAGAAAAAATGAAAGTGTTAACAACCTAAGAGAATGTATTGAAAATGGTTCTAGGATCAACCACATCCCAACTAAAACCTTTTGAAAATGGGGATATATAGAAGGGGGTCTATATACTAGAAATATTACCAACAAATGGTAAGTAAAGAGTGATAAAATACCTTATAGAAAGATCCTTCTCAAAGATATGTTTAGGGATCTCACAAATAATGTTTATTTCATTGTAATGAAACAATACATATCATATAATGTCATAGAAATTAATTTTTTCTATAGAACCATGTGTTGGTTCCAACAAAATTTCATCGGTGTTTGAAATGCCCCTTTGATGGAATGGTCAGAATAATACAATATGAAATTTACTCCTTCAATGATTTCCAAGCCAAATATGCTAAAAAATATCTCTATAGAAGTGAATAAAGAAAAACTATGGTTGATTTTTATAAACCGTTTGTATCTTCGAATATTGTGAGGACCTCCCCTAAAAATTCATAGTGTATGCTCGACAATGGTAAAATTAAACCCATAAATGTTATTGAGGAAACTTACATGATCCCACAAGTTCAAGCCACATCAGTTCTAAGGTATATTATTAAGGAAAGTAATGTCTGATATATCTATGTAATGGCTCTAGAGGAATGGGATGGAAATTTCTCTTCACATCTCTTCTCTCACATTAGAAGTGACATAGATTCACTTAGATTTACCACCTTCACTAAAAATGACTCTATAGTCATAGAAATGAAAGAAAAAAATGGTGTTTATAGAAATTACACTCCCACATTTTATGAATGAGTCTCCAACTCATTTATGAGCTTCAGAAGATAAATATGAGAACATTATAAAACATTTAGCCTATCATGATTAGTTCTACCATTCCCCTTGAAGAGAAAGGGATGTATAATTCAATTATAATGAAATATTGGTATTTTTACTTTAACTATATACAAATTCATGGATTGAATCCTAGTGTGGATATGAAACTTCTCATCATTCTTGAGGACTATAATGTTTTCCTGAAATAATCCTTGATGATTCACCCCTCTCATTATAATAATGTAGTGGTGGAAGTTGAATAATTGATCATATCTAAATCTAAAAAAGTATTGAAATACCCATGATGTATTTCGAGTATCATCCTTTTAATGAAAAACAATGGTCATTCTAGGTTCAGAATAAATTTTAGAGACCTTACTCAACTAATTATGAAGGAATGGTTACCCTGGATGATATAAGAAACCAAGATCAATGCAACTACTAGTTCCTAAGACCTTCCCATCATGGATGGGTACTCAGGGTACAATCAGATAAATATATCTCATAATGATGGGAAATCTACTTAAATTAGAGAAACCCAAGGAATATTATTCTATAAATTTGAGACGTGGGATTTATTATCACCAGATTTACTAATAAATTCACCATGCATCATATTTTTAAACCCTTATTGGGATGACGTTTTGAACATAATGTTGATGACCATTTGTTCAAATCTTGAGAGTGATATGATCACTTTGTGGATGTAAAATGGTATTCAACAAGTTTCAACAACATAGTTTGAATTTCAATCGATTGAAATTCACCATCATTTTAACGTCATGGACGTTACATTTATTATTGGTATTCCACCATAGTATTGATGTCTACCCAGAAAGGACCAGTGTTATCCTGGTGATGTAGCCCCCTCAAAATCTCACTGAATTGAGTGGTTATAAGCAAAGAAATACTACATTTTTCTTTTCATAGGTAAAATTTCCAAAAAAATACCTCCCATTCCCTATGAAAATAATAAGTGGAATAATATATTTATGGGAAGTAAACTTCAATGAATATTTCGAGAGACTCAAGTAGTACCTATTTTACCCATCCGCCTTGATACCTCTAGTAGAAGTAAATACACCCCTCTTATATATGAGAAAAATGGAATGATCAATTAGCATATAATTTCCGCAAAATTGATGTAGAGAATGAGAACAATATCTAATATATCATCCAAACAATGTTAGGAACTATGATTCACAATTATAATATCGAGGAGAACTATCTAGAACATATCTTTCTTGTGAAAAAGTAAAGGAATTACTTATAGCAACTCGATGTCCACCAAGTATCTTGTATTGATCTGGTAAAATACATCCTTGGACATACCATGCTTACTATGAGTTTGACTAGATGTGATTCCCTTCTTTAATAATTCGAAAAGAAATTCTTGTAATACAAATTAGTGATGTGGAATTCCTTTCCTGATTTCCTCGTGGAACATCCGACCATAGTAGGTAATCTAGTTTTCAACGTGCTTCTAGATAAGATGTTTTTATATACCAATGAAAATCCCCGATCATGGGAGATTTATTTTTATGGTGCCTCCAAGAGATCAATTAGGTATTAACTAGAAAAACCAAAATCTAGTCAGGTTACCATAGATATTATATTGGTTTCTTGAGGGGATGTAATTTTTCCCTACTCATTCTCACTGTTTGAAGGCTAAATAAATAATTATGGTGAATACCATGCCCTCATCACTGGCATATATATTTCCATATAGTTAAAAATATCATACTAAAACATGAAAGGGGTTTTAGAGTTAATTATGAAGCATATAAGTGGTGAATATGTCCTCAAAAATGATGAATTGGACCCCATATTGGATATATTTGGGGAATAATAGTAGAGATCCTATTAGAACCCCCCATTTTACAATGTTCTTCAATCACAAAATCCTTGTACCGATGCATTGGCTACTAAAACTATAGTCCTCGCTGAACCTGATTGGGATGAATAAATCATCTTCATCACACACCAACAGATTCTATTGACTTTCATCATCTGTGACATGGAAGAATTCAATCAGGTCAACACCACACCTAAGGGTGGTGAATTGATATCCACCCATGAATGGATCAAGAGCATAAAAAATTATAACAAATTTGGCAATCTCCCAACATATCGATCTAAATGGGGACAAATTCATTTTCATATAGTGAACATTGCCCTTTGCAATGGGCCAAATGAGGAAAATAATTTATATAACATTGTACTTGATGGAATACTCCTTCGATGAATAGAAGAAAGTGAGATTCTGATCATCATTGAAGATGTCTTTATAGTTTCATGTAGCACCCACCAGTCTGGGACCTGGGTGTACCAAAAAATAGAATTCTAGTTTAATACAAGAAAACCATTATAAAAAACTATGTTGAATTGGCCAAAAAATGTGACACATTCTAGATTCATTTCAATATCATATATCAACCCCATGATATTCTATAAATAGATAAATTTTATTATCATTTTACCATATTGGGAATGGATTTTTTTTGGGTGGTATCCCCTAACCATTGCTAAGAAGTTTATGTAAATAATTTCTACTACTATTTTATTAAAATGGGATTAGTTGATAACCCTCATTAAAGTCAAGAAAAATAATATCCTCTACTTTGAGAAGTCCCATATCATTAATATGTTTGGTGTCACTCGCACTATACTTCTAGAGACTGGAGTATCTTATATTATATAGGGTTGATGAAATTGTACCAATAGTACAACATCGAGTCAATTCATTCATATTGCTATAATACATCATAAACTGTATAGATGGACTTCCCCAATAAGACCCTATATAATATACTCTAGACTATGGGGAATATGTGCAACAAGTCCATTCCAAAAACACTTCACCACACCTTATGAGACTGCTATAAAACCACATTTACTACTACACAAAAAATATTGTATTTACTTGTATAAGGATCCAAGTATGTGTATCATATAGATGTCCATTTTCTCCCACATAGAATAAATATTTTTGAAAACTATTACATGATGTAATATCAAAATAGTAGTAAGATGAATTGGAGTGATAAGATGACATCATGTTACATTCATTAAAATAAATAAATTCTCTCAGAATAGGATAACATGACCTCCATTAAAAAAGATCACCTATTATAATTTCTTCAAGGAGATCTGGTATTGTTTTAATGAACCACAATGATACTAGTAATTATACCATTGAATTTAGCCCAAAAATGTGATGAACATGAATACTACATAAGTTCTATCCCTACAGATCTTAATCAATTTCCTTGATGGATGGTGAATGTTTCATCCCCACAAAAAATGTGAGGATTATAAATAAATACATTTCATAACTTCCCTTTTCATCCTGGAAACATGTCCCTAAAGAGGAAAAACATGTCTTAACCAAATGATGTTAACCTATGCTGAACATGTACTTAACACATGTCATTAAACATCATAGAAAATGTCATCACCACATTTTGTAAATCTTCAAGGATACTCAATATTTGTCTTCATCCATGTTAGGAGACCCTCGTACTCACCATATGATGTTAATCATCATGGATGATTTCTCGAAATAAGAAACAATACTATATGGGGTTTCCATAACTACCAACATGATTGATTCTCATTGGTATGAGATATATAGGGACTCCAATATCCTATATCTTGGGCTAGGCACAACATGATAAAAACCCCTCTATATCATTAATTTTCACTATATCGTACATTTATACTATTCCCTTACTTATTTCACAAACATGGCATATCTCTCAATAGATTAGAATTTATGGTAGGGGGCCTTTCATGACCGTTAAATATATGATCATAATATAGTTATGATTGTCCTAGATGCAATACTATAAGAGGCACACCATGAGTCCTCAATAAATGAAATTAAAATACATTGTTGATGTATTTTTCATAAAAAAAAAATTAACATCGCAATAGACCATGCATGAGAGGACTACAATCATTGTTGTTGGTCTCCCACCACACCTCTATTCTAGAACTACATATGTCATGTTTCTTAACATAATTCGGTAGATAGTTGTTCCCATACCTCCATACCTAGTATTAGTCATAATATTACCTTTCTACATTGTGGAGCCAACATCCATGAAAAATGATGTTAAACTTCTTGGTTTCTCAAAAACTATGTGTGTCTTGTTTACTACCATCATAGGATATGTAGTGACCCCCAAATGTACAATATTTTTCTGAAATGCAATAATCAATGGGTAAAATTTCCCATATACATATTGGAAATACCAATGTACTAAGATTTCTATCTAACATCTATATATGGATTGGGTCCTTCCATCATAGGAAACATTGTGATTCCAAGATCTCTAATCCTAGGTCCGACTACAAAAATAGACGAGAATAATTCCACCTTCTTCTTATAGTCCGGACATACATAAAGAGTTCATCATCTAGGACTATGCCTGTCTTGATTATTACCTTCACCAGATATGTAGTAATGCACATATCTCCAATTAGGGTCCACCTATAACAGCTAATGGGAAGAACTCCCCTTCAACGTATAGTTCATTGCTACGAATTGAGTTTCTCATATAAAAACAACATGTAGCTTGAATTATATTATCGTGTGATATGTAGGGACACCCAGATATATGACTCATGGTCTAATCAAAGAAAAAAAATATGTCTCCCATCATCCCTATATAGAAGTCAAACATATATAAGAAACCATTATACAAAAACAATTTATGGCATTGTTCCTTGCATTATAGGAAGCATAGTGACACATGAATATTTAATTTATGTCCTCAAAACAATAATCAATAAAATGATTCACCCCAAAATAAATATATACCTGATATATGTGGTTAATGTCCTATCTATATGACATTTAATGACACAGAAAAAAATTATATATAACATTTCAAGAAAGGGTCAAGTCAAATAAGATCATTCTTCCAACATATAAGTCAGACCATCATGAATATTGTTGGTGAATGTGAAAAATCTTTTTGAGAAGGGCTCTAGATTATTTACGCCCCTTAATAAACATGTTCATGGATAAAATATGATCCCTAAATCTAAATACCCTAACCCGTACAATGATACATCAAGGATATCATGAAAAAAATTATATTAGTTACCACCTACTTACCTAATAATGTTAAACTACAAGGGAATAATGATTCCCTAATAAATTTTGATAAATTTCATAGGACCTCACCCGTTATCATCCCTTATCATTGTACAAGATAGTCCATACTATAGTCAACCATTGTATGAGGTTTGATGTTATATTTTAAGAACCTCAATTGGTAAATCAAAGATAAATTCATAAACACATCAGGATTCCAAAAATAATTCTCAATCATGTTAAAGGATAATGGATCACTCTATTTGACTTTTATGTTGATCAATAAGTGATTATACCTACCAATAAAATATCATTTCGCACCATATCAAGTGTTTCTAGACTATAGTGCAATTTATATCACTTTGAAAGAACCAAGAACCTGAGGGTGTAATAGGCCATCCATAACATGATTTTGCCATAGCATAACTCATATCATCATAACCAAAATATATTATTTATACCCTCATAATCTCTTTATTATAATAACTTTGAAGTACTCTTTACCTTCGGAATCCTAATTAGGTTGTTGTGCGACAATCCCCTCATACCAAATCCAAGTGAATCAAGACCTTAAATTTCTTACACATTGGTAAAATCTATAAGAACAAAAATACTATCCTTTAATGGTCCAAAATTAATGACCCTAAAATTCTAGTGAAAGAGACAGCAAACATGTTTGGTAGAAAACCCGGAAAAAAAATCTGAAAAAATGTCTATTATTCTATTTTCAATCTCTTCATCTCTAGATTTTAAGAAAACATAATGCATAAATAAATGAAACATAAAACTCATATGGAATACTATTTTCTATATTAAAAGTCATTATCTTGTTGTAACACTCTTAATCAATGATAAATTTGGAGTAATGGTTTCTATGATATCCATGCCACAAAATTGTGTCTGTTCGGTAGTGACACAACATTTACGGTTCTCAAACCCTTCATGAATATTATGTTTTCCAAAAATCAAACATCATGATTTTATTACCTCTCATTACCAGAAATAATCAATGGACAATGAAAAAAGATACCAAGAATCAAGGGTCCCAATGCACATCTATTCATATATTAATATGGGTCATACATATGCACCTTCTAGGTAAACTAAATCAGGAATTAACTTGAAAAAAGAGATTTTTGATCCTTTTGAAACATATATAACTATTATAGACCTCAGTACCATAGAGTGTTTTTCGAAATTCCTAGTATGATTATTCCATACCATGCTCATCACACAGGATTTTTGAAAATTATTTATAATTACCACACCCAAACTATTAATGTTTATCCAACATCTTCAATTTTACCTAATATTATTTATACCCATTGTTAACTTTGGAATAAAACTATCCACTCTGTATCATTTTTATGGTGCACACCTCTTGATTAGAAACCACAAGTAATGTAAATTGAAATTAAAAATAAAGAGATAAACACCCCTTATATGCCCAAACCCTTCCATGATACCTATTTCTACACTCCCATCTTCATCATCCAGATGGTTGAGTCCTCAAAAATCATTCATGGCCATAAAAAATGTATGGGGTCACCTCTAATTGGCCAATATTTTATTGCATAACAAATTTGACCTAACAACTATAGAAATACATTCATTTTATTAAATGTAATATGGTAATTTTAATCCATTTTAACGCCATTTCTTAACCATAGAGATCATGCTATTTTGGGTCAATACCATAACAACATCCCATTCTCATATTCAATAACTCAAACCTTGGAGTTAAGGCTTACATCACCAATTATACAACTATCAAGGTGGACCTAAAATCCCTTAAAGTTTACACTCATTGAATTTTAATCCCATATATATAACATGGAACTAGGAAAAAGGAGGGTACAAAACTCTTTGATAATGAAATATATGAATAAGTAGTTTTAACTACCAACCAGATGCATCTCGCCCTTGTAAAAAAGGAACTGTAATCCTCATGAGCCATGACAACACACTAGAAAAACTCTGTACCCAAAAATGTTTTGGGTAATCCTTAGAATGTATGTCAAATATTTCATATTCCCCAAGAAATTCCAAATATTATGTATTTAAACTATAATGTACTTGAAGTTATGAATACGATGTTTTTTACTAGAATGCATCTAATGGTCTGAGAAAAAAGTCCCAAAAATATAGAAACATATTGTCTATTAAAAAAGACCCTACATTAAAAAAATAAAAGGTCTATGATAAAATACCCTATAATTAATCTATTAAGGGTATGAGATAAAATATCATAAACTACATCAGTTGAAAGATCGAGATACAAGACCCTAATCTACAATAAAAAACTGGCTGTGTTGAAACACCCTATAATAATATAATAGAAGTTCCACGCTAAAATAAAATAAAAATATATAAATAAATGGTCCCTATATTAATACACTAAACAATATTACATCAATGATTAATTATAAAATAATATATAATTTAGAAACATATAGTCCAAAAACCAGTAAGAGGTTATCCTAAGAAAAATATGATTCCATGCCTACTAAGTCTTCCCCAATATGAAGCTTAGGAAAAAATTGTTAAATATGAATAGAAGGATACAAATCTTATGAGGTCACTATTTTTACATAGAAAAAGATATACCCTCTACGTTCCCTTGAGAAAAATATATAGAAATATCCCTTCATTTAACTTATTTTACTAGAATTTTAATTTCTGAATCATGTATTCTCGTGATTAAGGGAGTATATACATAAAAAAGTAACTTCATGTTAATTTTAATTCATGTGTATTTCCTGAGAGAATTTTTTTTTATTTAAACTGTTAAATCCATGTATTTAGAATAACTTGATGTTATAAAAAGGATGGGTAATATTGATTATCTATGATTTATCATATCAGTGAAATGTCATAGAAATTATCAATAAATGAAAAATTGTATAGTGACAATGACAATTCAAATGATATATTTCTTTGATCTCATGAGAAATAAGGATCTACACATTTTGAGGCCTCTTATAGGTCACATTTAGAAAAAATTATACCTTATTGATCAATATACTATAAACATTTATCACAGGTATTGGACAAGTCTCAATGAGATGGAAGAGAAGAATAATTTGACTATTGAGGAACCAACCACCCCACATCATCTACATATAGCTTTGGATAATGCTTCTGAAAAAGGGTACAAATATACCAATTTTTTTAGTGGTTTATAATGACAATGATGACCTTGAATGATCTATATTTGAGTTAGTTGTGATGTTCTCAAATCTTGAAATATTTCAAATAGTTACATCCATTCGGGTGTGTTTCTTAGATAAAAATTGATGGATATTTTCGAACATCTCAAAATATTATTTCATCAATTTGGTTAAATTAGTATCCTTTTCAAGATCATTCAATCCCTACTCACAAGAGTCCAAAATCATTCCATATCGAGATAATTTGTCACATGATTTCATATAGGTGTTATTCGTAAAAGCTATCCACCCCTAATTCATGAAAATTTTAGGAATGATGTTATTATTGATCATGAAATGATAATATGGGATTAATAGTGATAAAATAATGGATATGATAAAATATTATCTCTCTCCCTGCCTAATCCATTGCAACTATTTTAATGGGAAAGTTAGAATAGGGAACAACTAACTAGGCTGGTGAAGAGATCAGATAGGAAACCACATATAAAATACTCTCAAATGATGAATCATTTGAAGGGACAAATTCCACAATAAAATATGCCAGAATGATTGGATTTCCATATTTAGTATAATTACACTTCCTTGAAGGATCACCAGTTCTATGAATCATCTTCGTCTTGCTACAAATTGGGAGCTAGTGAGGTAAATGGTTACCCACTTGACGAACCAGTATGTTCATCATAACACATGTATAGACCACTACTGAAGCCAAGTCATAGTCACAAGTGATGAAAAAAATGTGTGAATAGGTTGGAGGAAAATATCTTCATTATTATCCTTATACAACAATATTATGAAATACTAAAACATAATCCCAATATTTCATTCTCCCCATATTGTATCCAAGGGGAGGGTAAGAACCATTTTAATGTTTCTAAATGTGTGAATGAATAGATAGTGGTCATATGGATAAAAAATAACTATCTCATCCACCAGGAATGAGAAACACCCATACAAAATATAGATTTTATTTTCTATTACATCAAGTGAATATACACCATTATAAATAACAAGATAGTTCGGTGTATGTTAAAAATTAAGTTGAATTCACCAAACTAACTCATTATGTTAGGCACTAAATAAATACTTATATGTGTTTCGTGATGCCATGATATTTTCACTAGCCTATGGTGAAATGAGGAGGAAATAATACAGGTAGAATTATAGTATTTGTTGTAATGAAAATTCACCCCCATCCAACTGAATAAAATATATAAAAGAACACTAATTAAATAAGGGGGTTTACAGTACTGAATATGACCCAAAAGTTTGTAAGCGAATACAAGATTCGGTATAGCAAGATTCATTGTTCCTTCCACTTGTAACAATTATTATTTAACCAATATTAAATCATGAATTAATGGGCATGCATCCCCATCTGAAAAAATCTATCCATTTAAGAACATGTATATAAAACCAACTAGCATAAGACTTAGGGATGCCTCCAGCCTCACCTGGTATCCCCATGTGTTGTATTCACCAGTTTATAATATTTCACAATTAGAAATGGAGATATCATGGTCCTACTTGGAAATGAATTAGTGAGTATGTGTGGTGGTCAGTTGAAATCAGTTTCAATAGTGAAAAATGATGATCTCATATTTAAAAGAGGTGTTTGACCACATATTATGATCCTTTATTTAATTTTTCTTCAAAATGTGGAGGATATTTTTTTAAAATGGAGTCTCTACATGGTCATCCAAGATATCCATGTATGTATGTAACTCATCATAGATTTCTCCAGTGGGTTCCCTCCTAGTATGTATATATCCCTACACATGATTGTTTCCTCATTGTGGGATAGATAAAATCAAATAGAATCGGGTAAAAATACTAATTAGTTACCTTAGATAACCGGAAGAAAGGTAAATGATATACTGAGAGACCCATACTTCATCATAAAGGTGGATATCATGAATTAGTTAAAAATATTAGAATATCTCTATGTACCCCAAAATGAACTTTCCCAATCCTATTTAAAATCACCCCCACACATCATGTCCTTTGTCAAAAACCATCCGATTACAAACTTGATCAATGAAGAATTAAATACTATTAAACAGAATTAATCAATGGAGTGATGGGAAAATTGGTAGTTGTTTGGACCAAGGGGTATTTCTCCAACATATTGGAAAACACAAGGGACCATTCTACAACTAGATGACCATCCACATTAACTTATATTGGAATAAAATCGAAGGAGGTTTCCACGAAAAATGTGTAATATTAATAACATGATAATTAGTAGAAAAATCATACAGTAGACCAAATCCCTAGATAAGAAACATTTATATAAAGAAAAACATTGAAACTAGAATGTACGAAGCCATTACAGAACCACATTTTTAGATTTCATGGGTTACCTATAATCTGTATTATGGTTTCTATAAATCAAGGACATCTGTTTAACTACATCAAAGGAACTATGATAAAAGATATAATCCATCTGCAAATAATAAAGAACAATGGATTCAAACATGTGAGAAATATCTTCAAAACATATGCATAAATATTTATCATCATACGAATCCCTATACACATAAATTTATTCACAGTGGCATGAGCTAATAATGGTCTAGTGGGATACATGACCAGTGAAGCTCTCACAGACTACAAAACCCAATGAGATTTCATGATCACTTGAATAATAATAATACTCATGATCAATTGAACATGACTTGGGAAAGAGATCATCATAATTATCTAGTGATCATGAGACCAAACATGTGAATCAATAGAGACTAAGAAGACCTAAATATTACATAGGATCAAAAAATATTAAAATATAAATTCATGGTTATTTACATTAAATTAAATGGAATGAAATATATAATAAAAAGATCCTGTAAAAATAGGGCATATGAAGAATCCTCATGAAATTTATCCTCCAATCAATTCTAGTGTAGTGGTCTCATGAATAATTTTTGTGGATGGTAATATGAAGAGGTCGCATGATGGGTGAAATTAATAATAGATCTGTGGATTTTAACTTATTTTATAATGAACACCTCTCTTATCCACTATTTCTAGGGAACATCCTAGAATACCAGGAGTTGCCCAAAATACCAAACTTCACCCAAGGCACTGATTGGAGACAGACCGAAAGACTCAAGTAGGCATTAACCTTCCTCATAACTGATCCATTGTCAGTAGAAAAATTTCCCATTTGAGGGAAATTTTTTATTCCAACTATATAGGAATATAAAAATATTCAATTGAATAAATACCTAAAAACATTGGTATAATTTTATCCAAAAAAGTAATTGTTAGAATGTGTCCAGGATTACGTATATCGTGTAACCGTCCATAATACATATGATTCCATGAATAGAAAGAGATCATACAAATAAAAAATTCTCAATAGATGTCATGCTTGATATAATAAAAAACCATAGTAAAATAATCCCCTTATTATTATGTTGGAACACAATACATTGTTTTATCATTTGGCGGTGACTAGACTGGTTTCTCGAAGCGTGTGACTTTTCGTGTTCTGGGCACCTGAAAAACCATCATAAATACTTACAAAATATATGCGAGAATATGAAAATGGGGGACTCCTTTCGAGTTTATTGATATTCATGTGACACACCCTTGAGTTTCATAAGATAGTGTGAAAACCGGAGGGAAATTTCCACCTTGTCTCAGAAGATCTTGATGACATCTCACTTACATCGGGTGAAAGTTTTCAGAAAAGGTAATTTGATTTTGTTCTTACCCATCATAACCATAGAAAAAAGTGGTTTCTCCATGAAAATTATCACACATCACAAAAAGATCATATATTGGTAATGTGATTCCACATATGAAGGGAGTGTGATTTATTTTGAAAATAGTCAAATAGTCCCTAAATATCTCTAACCCTTACAAAATAAAAAAGAAACTAAAATTGGAAATGGTTGAAACTTATTTTAGAGAAAGGATGAATTTATCATCACAAAAAAGAGGTTATTCAACCCATGGAATCATTGTTGATCCCAAAGACACACGCATCAACATGTCATCTTGATCACATGGAATTGATATGGATTGACATGATGATATTGCGAAGGCCCCATGGATAGCCTCTATTGTCTCCCAAAAAACCAAATATGAGTCACCTTTAATCATGTGGTATTCATTCAATAGGAATTATGATCCCATGAATGATTGTATACATAAAATTATATTGTTATAAAACCCTGCTCTGCATGTCAAATTGGTTGGGATGAATTCCATTGATCATTTGGGGATAACAAAAGTGGAATAGGAAGAACATTCTTAGTGAGGATGAAAATAATGTCATTCCCATAAAATAACCCATAGAAGAATCACGAAAATAACATAACACAAATTTCACTCAACGAATATAGCCTCAATCAATGAGAAAAATTCCTCACAAGGCTGTGTATAACTATGGTGGAGAGGCCTATAAATCCCCCTTAGGAACAAAAATAATACAACGCATCTATTGTACATTCCGCATGGGAGTAAATGAGTGGACTTCATGTCGTATCCAATAAAGATATCATAATATTCTTTCTCCGTGTAATAGTTGGTGAACAATATAAGAGATCATGAGGAATGTAGAGGCATGCCATGAGACCACATGAGACCACAATAAGGACATTTGGCATAGTTGTCAAAATTTGAAAAGAACATACTGTATGACATCTAGGTCATGTAAACTATAAAGTATGTTTACACTATACAATCCAAAGAAACATACACCATAAAAGGCCAAATAAATACTAAAATATGATATAATTTTCTGAGGAATAGATATGAAAATCTATAAGTTATGCACATAACTCAACCAGATCGAGTGAAAACATCGTGATGTGTCACTGATATCATGGGATATTCCATTGAAAAACTATTTAAAAATGGGATGTTCGTTATACATATAAATGTAAGTAATATGACACCCTCCAAGAATACCTCCAATGTCTTGTAATCTTCTATGGGTTTTCCAGCCGAATCTTGTGACATTCCCTTGAAATTTCTACAGGGATATGCGATGAAACCAAGACAGTTCAGCTATGTATCACGATGAAACAAGGACATGTCAACTTGGATCATGCGATTTTCTCCAGAAAATTCACCCAAGTCATGTGGAACCCAATGTAAATGTCATCCTGGATTATTTTATATCATTCGAACAAGTCATCTAGGTCATGAAGCAACCCCATGATATGATGACATTGATCATCCGACATCCTCTAGACAATTCATCCCTGTCATGTGGCACCCTCCATACATGTTATCATGGATCATGATACATAATTTTTATAATAGATACATGAAATATTGATTTCTCCATATATGTTATGAAAGATCATGTGATGCCATTGAGACAAGTCACCATTGTCATGAGACACCCTACACAAATGACATCCTACATCAGGAAAATGATTCCCAGATATTCTATTTAGATTATGAGACATCCTTCATACTGGGAAGCTAGATCATGATAATTTTATTTGATATATATGATATGAAACCACAACATGTCAATCCTGCCATATACAAGCAATTAAGACAATTAGAACTTGTCTGGGAGGCAATCAGGATGTGTCAAACAGACATCTTGGGACATTATAACCTTTTAAAGTAGATATTTATTTAGGAAAACACAGTGTGTAAACCCCTATAAATGGCCTAATATAAAAAAATCCTATATAAGGGTAATTTTAATATTTTTCCCACCATGTCTCTAGCATTCCAAAAAATGGGACACAATCATTCCCACTAGCTGAACATTCTTCTGCATCCACAAGTAGATCGAGATGGAATATGAAATATGATTAATATGAATCCTAATATAACTTGGATTCATAGGATTTATTTCTAGGGTTCAAATTAGTATATAAAATATTCAATGTGGTGCCCGATTACAAGAGTCATATATCTATATATAGTGATATTTATTCCTTTATATCCCTCTTTTCTAAATCCAAGCATACCTCACATGGGCCTTGGGAGTTAAAATTATCATATCAATTGTATCATGAATCTCCACTATACATTAAAACATAAGTGTATATACCCTGATTAATGGAATCATATAACTAGTCCCATATAATATCATCCACCTTGGATAAATTCCCAAGGGTATGACTGAACCATGATAAATTTGATTCCAATATAATGAGGATACGTATAACTCCTCTTTTATGATACAAATATACACTTGGTACCTATGATCCCAAATATTTCTCTTTTCTAAATGATGTTAAAGAAAATAGGTTAAATGAATGATGTGGGCTATGTTATTAGTTATAAACTAGATACATAGGATTCCTTATAAATGTTCATTCTCATCCTCAAAATATTAATCGCCTCCCTAGAAGACATGAATCATTGTAGTGCCTTTTTATATAACTTAAAAGTGTATACAATTGAGTCATAAGGGGAAAGGGAATATGAACCACGGGTATATATATATTGTCTCATTCTTAGGTCCCCCTTTACCCATTTAAATGATTAGTACTTGATATATTTGTTATAGTAATTGGCTTTGTACCAGGATTAGGAAGAGATTCTCAGACATAAAATAAATCTATAAGTGAGTCATGAACTATGTGAAATCCCCACTCCTCCATCACAACCAATGAGTTTACTAGTCTGGACCTCCCCTTAACTTGACAAATTTGGGTTCCTATGATCCATTGGTTATGAAACCCCAATTCTCTTATTTCCTTTCTTAATTATTTCTACACATAGTTATGAATGTGGGAACTATTGAGGGTTTCTATTGAAGATAATCGAAGAAGTTTATCCAGGAATGTATGATTGTATAGACATCCAAAACCCCATAACCACATCATTAGTCCAATTAAACCACATGTCTTCCTGATGAAATAATTTATATTTATCACTAACAGAGTAACACTATGTCCTTATAAACATTATAGACGTTCACCTTATATAACATCTTCAATAAAAACAATGAAACTATATCCAAAATACATTTGGGACATTGCTACAAATCTTATACGGAGAATATATCATTCATTTTAACTATATGATACATCATAAATAAAATATTTTATGTGCATATCAAATCCTCTAAGATTGTATCACCCAACTATTTTTGAATTAATTTTCCCTATAAAAATATATTTTGGTTAATCACTTTTTTCGCATGGAAAAATAAACAAACAATAACCTTGATGCATATTATTGACATAAAACACTACAATATAATATAAGTATTAATAAACAATGAAAATGAAATATTAAAAAACATGAAATATGTATATGTGGAAAATATAGACTATAAAATAAATATACCACTAAAAAAATTTATTATTCAATCGGTTTGTATTATATATCAATCATCTAACAAAAACAATAGAAGTATAGAATTGAATTATAAATATAACATACATACTAATTGATAATTAAATGAATAGGATGTATAAATATATGATTGAATGTATGTCTATATGTGAGAGTGAAATTTGACTGTTTTGTATATAGTTTCTATGAATATGGTCCCTGAATATATGATCATTGGAAATATGTTAATTAGATATACAGAATTGGTATGTTCTATATTTGAAATTAATATAATTCCAAAAAATAAATATTTAAATAGGAAGATAAAAATGCATTGAAATATTTTATTAGATTACTATATTATTATAAATATTATATTAGCATTAATACAATTATTATAAAAATTTTAATTATTACTAAACAGTTATTTATGTAATTAAAAAATTACCATAAAAAATCTATTCAACATTATTAAAAAAATATAAATTGTTAAAAGATGAAAAATTAAATTTAATAGAATATTGTTAAATTTATTTAATGTTAAAAAAGATATTTTCCAAAGGACTTCTTGTTTTAAAATTTACGTTGATATTTCAAAGAATAATTTAATCACATTTAAATGATATAAATAATGTATGTTTTCAATTTAAAAAATAGGTTAAAAATAAGGAGTTATTGATATCAAATATGCTTTGGAAAAGATAAATTATAAAAAAATACTTCTCTTATAAATTCATTTTTACTATATATGATATGATTTCAATTGAAAATTATATTTACATAATATATGAAATAAATTAGATATAATGGAATCCATATTTTAAATATTGGTTTGTAAATTGGGCAGTAGGGTTATATTATATTTTTAATAAAAAAATACAAAGTTAAATATTTAAATAATATAAAAATCATTTAATTAGGTTATTTAATTGGTATATAATTTTTGATAATTGAAATTATATTTATAAAATAAATGAAAAGTTATTTTGATTTTTAATTCAAACAAAAATACTTTAGAAAATATTTTTCACATACCAGTCCTAACTACAATTAAATTCCATCATTTCCATTCACCTATCATTGGATTCCAATGAAATATCCATCCTTTTAACCCATAAAAGGATCTCTCCAATAATCCATGAAATCCAGTCTAATACTACTAAAATGACCTTAATAGCCACAAATTCTCCCTCAAATAGATGGTTTTATAATGTCGATTAACATTTGATTTCATCAATGAAGCATAAAACAATAATTCCAAAGGATCATGTGTCACGAATGAGAGGATTCATAATGAATATAGATAACACTCTTTATTTTAAATTGCATTCCCATATACACCTTTATAAGAATAATTAATCTATCTAATATTGTTATGTAGAAATAAATAAGATTCTAATTAATTTATACAACTACTATATAACTCTGAACTCTTACTCATTCAATAATATAGCATATTTTTTTGGGTTGGTAGCCCCACCAATTTGAATGGTGTTATAAAAACATCACCATTTTCACCATTAAAATGTATTAAGGAATGAATCTTATAAAGATAAGGGGGAAATAATAATATATTTAATGAATACAGTTTAGATATTTTTACACAAAAATTAATAATCAATATAAATTGACTCATTGTTATTGATATATTAACCAAAAAATGGTGATCTTGGATTACATTATCACAAATCATACCTATAGAACCAAAAAGACATGGTACCTAATAAATAATTGGAAAAAAATATTGTTTCACTGTTGCAATTAAATTACAATATATTAACTTGAAATCGATGATTTATTATTTACATCAATATCTAAAACATATATGGAACAATAAAATTCAATAATATTTGATGATAAAAATAAAAAAATACATAGATAATGTGGGTCTCTTTAATGATTATAATTAAAGTTGTTAAAATTATGTAGATATAAATAAGATTCTCAATTAATTTATTCATATGGTTATTCTTATTTTATAAAAGGTTCAAGATCATTCATTGTAGATATATTTAATGATAATGGCTTTCTCATCTCAATTTCTCTTAAACTAGGATGTTTTAAATATTCCAAACATTATTTCATTATTTTGTAAATATAATACCAAATTAATAGATTTTAATAAATTATATAAGGAATTAATGGGTTTTAAAAAATAGTGTAATAATCTTTTATTAAAGGGATTTTAATTGAAATGATTCCGAATCTGTAGGGTTTTTTTATCTAATTTTAAAACGAATAAGGATTATATTTGACCAACATCAAGAGAAATTATAAATTTTACTCTTTATAACCAATATATTTTTTTATACTAAACTAATTATCGGTCTCTAAATATCTTTATTTATTTATTCCCAATTTATTTCTCCAATCAACTAATATAAAATTATAATTATGTGTATAACGTATCTCTTTTTTTTGTGGGAATATTTCCCTTCCAAGTTTTTCTCTATTATTTTTTTTGGATCTAAGTACATATACATATATGATTAGTGTGGTTAATTATCATTTATAATTATCTTTATTTAAAAAATATTTAAATTATTTATTTTTCAAACATAGTATTCTAATATTAATTTCCATTGTCCATACTTTTTGGGAGTGTAAAATGATTAAGCATTGTTTAGTTCTTTCAATATGGAATCATTTTCAGATCATATAATTGTTTCAATAATGATTCTTCCTCTATTAATGTTTATGGTTTTTTATATGATATCAATTCCAATATCTATAGAAAAATTTTAATTAAAATAAAATTTACAAATAAAAAACTTATTTCTTCTCATTTTATTAGATATTATTAAATTCTTATATAAAATAGGTTTTCTTGTATATGGAAATTATTTATTATTTATTATAATTAATTAGGGAAATGATCCAATTATAAAATTAAACAAATTTATTCGAAGGGTTTATGATCTTGTTGCATTAATCCTTCAATGATATTCATTTATTTTCTGAGTGTGAATCATGCTATGAGGGTATATATAATGTTTTCATGTTCATGATTCATAAATATGTATGAATTTTTATTATTTTATTGTGAATGGGATGTAAAGCCACACCCTTATAGAACTAATTACACAATATGATTGTTGGAATCAGAATTATACAACACTCCAAAGTATTTGGAAAAAACATCATAGAACATGAAGTGACATTTTTGTGATTGGGGAGGACTCAATCCACTATATGATGATGGTATTGGTTAGTAGATGTGAAAAATGAATTATGTTATATTTTTATTAATTTATTAAATTCTTATGCATATGTTTTTTAAATGTTTATGATTATTTAATCATTTTTTCACATGCTTATAGATCACTTATTTGGTTATGCCAAAATACTTATCAGTTCACCCAGGATTTATGATTTATACTTTTGTGGGGGTGGATCTCTTATTGTATGTCCATACACCAAGATTTTGTTATTATAACCACATTTTCATCATTTTGACACATATAACGTTCGATTTATATATCTTATGTTTGACCATACTACTAATTTGAACTCAACCATTACAGTATTTTTACATCCCATGTTATGAACAAGAGTGTGTGTTGTGATGTATCAAAAAGGGTTTCATGTAAGAATATTATTTTTGAGTGATCTAGATAATGTATTAAATTCATTTAGTTATTTATCTAATCTCTAAATACTCTTCACAATTATGTTACAGCATTTGACTTATTGTGGGATATAATGAATTTTATTGGGAAATGATGTCATATATGTGTGTTGTTCTAATGGCACCTAAATAACACATAAGAGTGGATCTATTATATTATGAAAACATAATCATCATTAATTAAACCACTCTACATAACCCCATTATATTTTTAATCATTGTGAAAATGTTTATTTTATCCAATATATAATTAAAGATAAATAGTATCCTTTGGAAAAACATAAATTCCACTTCTACTATAATGGGATATATCATGATCCCCTATCTATGTACACTATTTTTATAATAAATAATCGGAATAATTATAGAATTTTTTTTCTAATACAAATAGTTATCATATGAGAAACATTATTTCAATCTCATATAGCATATCATAGATTCTTGATTTTATGAAAATATATTGACTGAATGAATGAACACATCACATGATATTCATCCAGCCAAAAAACACGTTGAATTTAGATTTTCCTTATTGATAAAATCACATAATGTCAATTATCATTCTATATATATAAAAATACTAATTTTACCAACATAGAGGGTTTCTATTTCATACTTTTCATATTGTATGAAAAATTTTATTTATCGTTAAATTCTATCAGTGGCTTAATTATTTCTAAATTGTGATGATTTTAATTCTAGTTATATTATAAAACTCAAGAAATGGGAATAAAATATGAAATATAATACCCTTTTATAACAAATAAAAAGATCATTCCACTATATTTGGTTTAATTTTTGTGTCATATAGAACACAAAACTTATCCTTTGATGCATGAGTGAATTTTCTATCTCTATTTGAAACCCAATAATATCTTATAATTAAATTTAGTCAAAACATATAATAATCTCTAATGATATTCAGTTTTGGATAATTCAATCCATAAATAATGAGGTTAATTTTTATTCTTCTTCATGTATAATATGTATCCAAATTTTATTAATATATAAATTTTTTATGCCATTATAAACGAATATTCATTTTAAATATCCATATTCTAATTTAATTATATTAATAAAAATAATATATATTAATAAATAAAA
Source organism: Viscum album (assembly GCA_963277665.1). Lineage (NCBI taxonomy): Eukaryota > Viridiplantae > Streptophyta > Magnoliopsida > Santalales > Viscaceae > Viscum > Viscum album. Next base: position 44,412,306 of record OY728143.1, on the reverse strand, counting down.
TCATATATCAAATGAAAGACAATAAGATCGAAATTATGTCAGATAAAATTTTATGGGTTGAGTAAACTCATTACTGCACTTTATAATTATTTCCACGTCATTTTTTTAATGTACTATAAAACCTCACACGAAATTGCATAATGGGTTAACATCTATAATAAATGTATATTTAAATAATATTAATATTATGATTCACAATGATTCTGTCAAATTATTTTAAATTTAATATTTAAATATAATTTAAGTCACAACATAAAATTTCAGGATGTTAATAACAAAAATAATTTTTATTTCAGAGAAACCATTATAATTTCTTCAAAATATTAAAACAATTTCAATTCGAATCATTATAATTTATCATGAACGAATTAATTTAAATGAAACCCATTACATTAAAATTATCATTTAATAATTATCCTAATGATTTTTAGAATATATAGTGACTCTCACAATATGTAACACCCCAATCATCCATCGTACGCTTCTCTTTGAATAATACCATTGCGTGAGATTTACGCAACACGGAGTTCAAGCACACCACGACCTATAAAACTAGCTGTTTAAAAAGTGGGTATGAATAGTAATAACCACATTTTGAATTTTAAATATATCACATATTATTTAGCATTCATATTTTGTGTATATTAGACATTATATAAGAACAAATTCAGTTTTTCAAATAAAAGAAGAATTTTTAGAAAAAAGCAGTTTTTTCCATTTAATGGAGAACCTATTATAATTTAGATATTTGGATAATTTATATATTTAATTTGATAAAATTAAATTCTTCTTTTGAATATGTACCTAAAAATTTAGTTTGGATAAAAATTTATTGTTTTTCTGAAAACTTTCAATTTTTGATGAATAGTGACGAACACTATGTTATTGTTTAAAACAATATTTTTAATTAAATAATTATTAATTTTATTAAAATTTATTTTATGTAAAAATATATACATAATACATATATTAGTTCAATTTAATTCACTGCTGTAATTTTATAATAAAATTAGATGTATAAAATGTTATTGACATTTTTAACGTCTTTTACCCACCTTATATGCATGTTAGAAAATTTGAATAAAACATAACTTTACCACTTCGGTGACTTAAATTACAATAATACGAGAGACATGGTTGAAATAAGTAAGTAAATTTTTTTTCCATAAGATGAAAATAGTTTATTTTTAATAGTAACATTCGAATTTTATTATCCACGGTTAAAAGTAAATAGGGTAATTAAGGGTAAATATAATATTATAATTAACCAAACACATGTAATAATTATATTGGGGAAGTTTATTTTGACCATAATTAACCTTAGGAATACAATATGATTCTTTTGTTCCACTTTATTTAGATTAGGATAGTTATTATTATATTATTTAAAGAAGAGTTAAATGTGATAAATTTAAAATTTAATATATACAACATTTTTAGTATAGGGTTATACATAAGACAATTTAAATAATAAATATTCATTAATTTTTTTCTACTATATCATGGTAATTTATTTATAATTTTTATACATTACATAATGAAAATTATTTATGGCATAATGATGATGTAGTAATTACCTTATTAATGAAAGATTGAAATAATTGATATTATAAATATTAAAATAAATGTAAATTGAGACTTTTGATACAGTACACAATTTTTTTATTTTAATTTTAAATTTTATGGTTGATTAATTTTTTTTCAAAAAAATCTGATTTTTATGACATTCACAAAAACCAAATTCTAAATAATGTCAAAATTGACAAAAATGAGTTTTTGAAACAAATACTATATTATTAAATGATATAATAGTCCCAAAAGTATATGGTTTGTCCAAAGGACATATATATCAATGGATATGTCATTAATGAACAACTTTTTGTTCTCTTGGCATTTTATAATTATATTATTAATCATATAATACAAAAATATAAGGACACATTGTAAATGTTAAACTACTTGACCAAGAGTTAAAATCCAAAATAAAAGGTTAATATGGTAACCTAATCTTGTTTAAAACCTATTAGTTCGGTGGTTTTCAAACCAACCCCACCTTATCCTACAAATAAATCTTTTTGGAGCCATTATAATCTGAATACAATTGTATAATAAAATTATATTTCATGGTTTTCCTAAATTGAACCTCACCTCTCTTATAAAAGGGTACCCCCCTTCTCCAAAAATCACTCATCCAAATCCATTTGGCCAGACCAACCCCATCTCAAATATCCTCAAAACTACCCTCACTTCAATATAGTGGAATTACATTGATCAGAATGAGAGCCTAAAGAGCACTTTTGATCAAATCAAAAGGAAGCACCTGAAGAAGAGGTAATAATATCATCACCTCTTTCAAAGTTATTTTTTTCTTTTATTTCCGCTTTCTTTGTTGATTTTATACCAAAATAATATCTCTAATACCTTATACCTACTGTAAGGCTTTTATAAATATGTTACACACATATTAATTATTTTATCCTTCCTATAATGGATGATGTCACCATACGTGCGTACGTACGGCTTAAAGTCTACACGTTGAGTTGTATTTTTTTTATACAACACATAATTATTTTGGGTGGGTATAATAATGAGAAAAATTGATGTAAATAATAAATATAACATGTTAATGATTCTTTATATATGTTATACCATCCAATTATATATGATTTCTCCAACAATAGAATGGTATTGTCGCTTGTGCGTATGTACCGATTGCCATCTCCATGAACGTGATGAGATTTATTTCCCAACATAACCATTCAATAAAAAATATCAATTAATGATAAAAAAATATTTTTTAAGAACATTATATCATTCTGTATATAAATAAAATACATCCTATCCATAAAAAACATGACTTATGTAACAAAACATAAAAAAACGAATCAGTTAAAACCTGGAACAATAGTACTACTGAAGTATTGTTAACAAATAAATATTAAAATATAATATGTGATATAATATATCATAAATGGTTATTTTATAATTTAATAAAAATTATTTCACCATAAGACATGATGTTAATATACCCTCAACTATATAAAGTTCTAGGTAATGGGTTTTCATCTCACTTTTTATTCTCGTGATATTCATGCTATATTAGATTGGATTTCCTTTTGTGTGGTGTATGTACAACCCCAGATTATATTCTTGGTGTAATATAGTTTAATTTATAGTTATGTACATCTTCATTTTATTATCCTTATTTTATGGTTTGTATGTTTTGTATGTTTCCACATCGATAAGGGAATTTCATATTTTAATTTCAACTCATTGGGTTTTACGCAAGCATCATTGATTCTTTTAAACAAAGATTAAGTGTAAAATCACTATTCATTTACATATATAGTAATTTCCACTCCCATTTTTGTGGATATACATTTGATACATATAATTACTCCTTTTATAAAGTCTCAAATCATCGATATGAACATGATAAGAGTAATTTTAACTCAATTTCTATTCATTTAGTTAAATTTTCAAGTCATTGGTGTTGTTTTTACAAGAATGGTTGTGAATTTCCTTTGATTGATTTACATAGAATATCCAATAATATTGAGTGTATTTATATTTTTTACACAAAGTTATTTAATTGATTTATCCTTAACCTAAGGATATAGTCATTATAAGGGATTTCATCATAATTTACATTCCATTGAGGCTTCTTTGTTGTTATGGGAAATTTCACATTTATATGGTGCATATACAGTACTTTTACATAGTATATCATGAGTCCCTTCATTCTCATGATATTATAATTTATTAATTAATATTATTCCTAAATTACTTGTATTTAAGCATCTCTCATTTGCTTAGAAACTCTTTAAGTAAAATATCATATTCAATATTTTAAAGATAAATTCTTCTAAATCTTTTTCATTAATGTTATTTTTTTAAAATGGGTTTATGGTTTTATTTATATGGTCATAAATGTTTTAAAATTAAAATTCCATTCAAAAGATTCAACGATGTGTGGGACACTTTGATTCAAAAATCACTTTTAAAAAACTTATGGGTAAATAGTGATTCTTTTAAATGTTTTCAAGAAAAAGGGGGATATTTCCCTCATATGGTTTTGATGATTATTTTCATCTATTTCAAGATCCTTCATTATTCTCGATTGACGTTAATTTGTTATAATACAATCATTTATATTGTATTGAATGATTTATGTTTGACTATAGATGTGTTATTTTTATACCATGCATGGTTTGTTGTTAAAATATTGATATTTCATATGCTTTTTTTAATACGAATTTATATAATATGTTTCATACTTTTCATATGAGGAATCAATTGGACTTAGAAGGTGATAGGTGGAGACCTCTCTAGATCCTTGATACATCGGTATGTCTCGAGATATAAACTAGTGTCTTGGCACAAGGACTTGACAAAATCTTATTTTAAGTCTTGGCATGAGGCCTTGACTATGTGGTTATGATGTCTGGAATTATACATTCAATGATTAGGAAATTATCTTTTGATATTACATTTTATTATTCGACTACTAGAATATCCCTGTGAATAAGTAAATTGAACTATTACTTTTATATTTTCCATATTATGCTGAAATTTATATTTAAAATTTTGTTTTAGTCTTATACATTGCCTTAGATGTTTATGCTTATTTATGAAATCTTCCAGTATATTGTTATCCTAACTGAGCATCTGATCTCATCCCATTATATGTTTTATTTTTTACAAGATTTGAAGAACTATATCATGAAAAACCTGTAGGAATAGGCTAGGGGGTATGAGTGTGTTAAAAGTGGACACAATGTTGTCTTTCTTAATTACATTATGTAATCTAAAACATATGTATATATCTAGTAATGGGTTTTCCTCTACCCAGTTAAAAGAGTAATTTTCTTTGATTTAATAATAAAAAATGTGGCTTCGACCCCAACCTTTAAAAAACTTATGTATATATCTAGTACCTTCAAGGCTACTAAACTAATCGGTCTTTCGAGAATTGATCTATTGTGATCAGGTCGCAGATTGGTAATAATGCCCTAACTCTGGGTTACAAGGGTTGGGGCGTTACATAGTATATTGATATTATCATATATTTAATATAATTTTATGTTCACTAAGTAAAAAAATACTCCCACTGGCCTACTAAAAATTATATTTCCATAAAAAATGATATAGAAACATAAACTATTTTAAAAAATAATATTAATTTTTATTACGATAATATTTAAAAAAATATTTTCAACAATATATTATATATTATTCAATTTTTTTAGAGAAATATTAGGAAACATATTTTATTTATTAAATGATAACATTTGGGGGGTGGTGAGGAATTATTCTGTCATATTTTAATAAATAATTTGTCCCAAATACTTAGATCAATTTTTAAAAAAATCCTTATATACTTATAAAAAATATAATAGTAATAGAGATTTCTCAACCAATGTGTTTCAAAATCCTCGAATAATTTTATTAATAATAATAATTATTAAATAATTTCATATCATATCAAAATATTAGGAAAATATATTTCATTTATTCATACTAATTTAATATTTAATGTGATCCAATCAAAACCTTGACATTGATACCTGTCTTTTTATCCCTCAAATAAAAAATACTTTCTACAGCCTTTGTTTCTTAATCAATAATGGTCACGTTTATACATTTAATACATTTATATAGTATATAATTATATTTATATAACCTTTAAAATAATAGATATTTTCAAAAAAATGACTTGGATTTGTTCCAAACATTCTTCCACCCCATCCGACCATCTATATATATTTTTCTAAAATGTATATTTTTACATAAAATAAAATATTTCCCTTCCATTTAAGATACATTATTAGGTTAAAAATAAAATAGTTTGGACTAGATATTACATATAAAAATTTTATTATGGAAAAAAAATTTCCATTTACATTTTATAACATAATTATTTAAAATTAAATTGTATCACTGAATAACAATATTGTAATCCTCATTATATTAGTGAGGTATAACAAAATTATATTATAGTTATAAGAGATGTATTTCAAAAAAATAATAATAATAAACTCATTATATTGGTTGAAAATTGAATTTGTTTTCTAGATCATGTATAGAAAGTGACCCAGGACACTCTAATAAATTTACATTCCTAATTAAATTTCATATATGAGTTCATACTAAAGTGACCACTGGAATCTTACACCAAAAAATGTTTTTTGTGAAATTCATATCTATTGTGACCAGCTTGTTCTTTATTAATACATTTCATATTTTCTATCATAAAAAATTAATCCATGTTTTAATGTTCATTTTTATTTTTTGGATACATATAAACAAGAATCATAATAAAAATATCAAATTAATGTTTACTCTATTTATTATAGGAAACATTCTCTTATTTATTAGCATCATCAATTTTTCCTTTCTTAAGAGTATTTCGCTAAATAAAATTTCTATATTATTTGATAGATATTATGAATTTTTCATAGAAATTAATGATTTTCCTTACACAAATATTCTCCTATTAATCAATTAATCTCAAATTTGATGTTTATATTTTATATATAGTTTTATCAGATAACAATAATACTTGAAAATAATTAAATATTTAAATTCATTGAATGTTTTCACTATTTAAAATGAACCATTTTCATTATATAATATCCGATAATATCTTTAAATAATTTATTATTTGACTCTAACATGGAATTTATCACCATTCAAGGCTATTTAGGTAAACCATCATATCAATTATATCATTTATAACAATTATATTGTTGAATGAATAATATCTTTCTCAAAACCATTTTATTGATTATCTACACCACTATTACATTTTTATTATCATTTTTATGATTTCTATGAAAACTGTGACTGAAATATTATACCACATATAGAAACCAAATCATATAAGTGTGTCATATATTCTTCAATCCATATGAAATATAACCATTGGGACCCAATCATTAGAATCCACCTACATATTTTGATTATCCAAATTTCGAAAAAAATATTCCTTACAAATAATTTGGCACATAGAATTTTTTAGTAGTTTCATCATCTCATGGCATTATCTTCTATATTCCCATCATGTGTAACTATATTATCAAAACTGTTTTTGAATTCTATACTTTCAGCAAATGTAATATATTTGAAATATATTAATATATAATGTCTTCTACTACCCATGAATTTTATTTATTACCCAAACATAATAGACAATATTTATTTATGCATATCTAAATTTAATATTGGAATAAAGTACATGAAATAGTTTCATATAATAGATTAGAATTATATTAAATACAAAAATATACAACATAAGTAGTATTGAGACGTGTATTAAACCTCCAATTTTGTATACCCCACCTAAGCTAATAAGTGAATGAGACATTTTGCATAATGCCTCACTTTACATAAATTAATACTCAAGGGATACTAGAATAAAATAATATCATAAATCTTTATAGTAATAAATAAAAATTATCCTTTATAATAAATTTTATAACCCCTAATAAATTATATTCTTGGTTGAATCATACTGAATATTATATCATACCTATAAAATTCTTCCTTATATTCATTGTATGATATTTTAAATAAGAATTTTAATAGATCAAACAATTTTATACAATTGTTCATAATATAAAAAAATAAAATTTATTGATTAGAAAAATAAATGAATGATGTTAATGACTAAATTATTAAAAAATTATGACCAGAAATAAATATTGATGATTATTTGAAAAAAATAATAGAATGTAAAATGAAAAACTATTTATAGACATTACTTATGTAAATATTCATTAAATTGATAAATTTATTTCAATATGAAATCTTTAATATGATAATTTTACATGACATTCAATATAATATACAACATATTTCAATTATATGAAAATATTTAAACATATATATCTTACATTTGTCACTAACATTTCATATTTTATGTAAAAAAAATTCATAATTTATATCTCATGTATATTTTCATTTAATTCATGATCAAATCCAGTAAAAAAATTTGGTTTGGTTTATTCAAATTTACAAATATTGACTTTTAAAAGAAGAAGTTTATATTTTTTTATGCTAATTTCATAAATTAATATAAAATATTTTATATTTAGAAAAATATATTAACTTATTAAGATATTATAAATTAATACACTATGTTAATTCAAATAATATCACTTAGATACCATCCATGAAAAAATTATTAGTATGGTCTAATGTTACCCTAAAATTTCATACGATCTGAACCAGCATATACTGGTGAAGGTTTTTGAACTTTTTTGAAAAAAAGATATATTTATTTAAAAAAATACAGAAAATGTTTTACTGTAAAAAATGATAAGGTTATTCCCAATAGAATTTTTTAAGAGAATAATAAAATTTTGGTTCTGCAAAAAACCATTTCAGGCTGAGCCTTCAAAAGGAACATTATTTAAGGAAGATCAGGTTATTGTTTAGTAGTGTCATGTTTTTCATTTTAGAAATATTATCCATTCTAACATTATGATAATTTTTTCAAATATATGATGTAAATTTTTTAAATTTATGATGCTTTATTTTCTGGAATCTATTTCAATGAAAGATTTCATAAAATGGAGATAATTTTCATATTTTCAAATTCCAAACCGAGATTTCATGGAATCACATCATGGTTATAAAAAACTTCATGCCCATTAATGTTTTAATAAAATATATTACGGTCCTTTAAACATAATAACCTACAATTTTTGACTATACATCAAAACTAGTATAACCATATGGCAAAATCATATTCTTGATCACCATAAATAGAAACATGTGTCGAGTATATCTGACTATTATATTGGGAATTATTTTATTCTTATTATAATTAACAAAATAGAACACATAAATAAATAAAAAATATGACATGAAATATTTGTACCTTATACTACACATGTAAAATCAATAAAATTTATCCAAATGAACATGTACCCAGCATAGCCTAGAAAAAACAAACATATGATAAAAGAAATAATAAATAACACAACTCCTCTAACCATAACATGAACTATCGTGTAAAATATTATTTTCAATATACCTCATTTCATGGAATGGATTAAAAATGTTACCCTATATGTCAAAATTATATTACAACCACAATTCCTAACACACCCTAAGGGGATAAATAAAATTTAGATTCATATTTAATCAAATAAAATGGATATCAACATCATATTATCAATAATATCTGGAACATATCTATTTCAATAAAACAACTAAAACATCTAAATATCTACCAAAAATCATATGATATACTGAAATTATTTGGTTTACCCAAAACTGGTATATGTAATAATCATGCAACGGTGATTTTTTATGTACAAAAATTTACACACAATTATTTTTATATTTTCCAGTTAAGGATCATTATAAAGGTAAGGGATACTCCCTATTTATTTTTATCAACAAACTACCTCAACAATGTGACCTTAGTAAATGTTTATACATGTATCAATCACAAAAAAAACATTATAATATGGATATTCATAACATAATGACTTTGAGGCTGTTTCCCTTCAAAAATAAATTTTACAAGTAAATCTAGTTGACCAATTTCAATATATTCCTAAAAATTAACTCACAATAGTCACTTGTATGTAAAAATATTTATTCATAGTTATCTACATTTTATGTTATCTTTTCAAATTCCTTTAAGGCATCCTTTTTATTATTTTCGTTTCTATTTCAAAATTTTATTCCCTTAAAATTTACATATAAATACTTTAGTAAACTCTAAAATAAACCATTATAGATTGGTCAATGTCCTCGAAATTGAAAAATAATTCCCAGAAATTCAAATATAATGAAATATTCTATAATTATAAAATTTCACAAGGTCATTGCATGGTTACAATTAACATGAACTGTCTTAATTAGTAAATGGAATAAATATAAATCATATGTTGTTTAAATTGATATCACTAAATCAATTTCATTACATTATCATTGAAATAATTTATACGAACTTCACCAGGGTGATGTTTAAAAATATATTTCATGGTTTTTTAATTTAAATACTTATATAGCCTCCAATAACTTGTCCCACAAAAAAATTCATTTAAAAAATTTATGTTGAGATGTAAATTCTATTCCTTTCAGAACAAGATGCCAAAAATTTAGATTTTATCTTTACTATTCAATTTTTTAATTCTTCCATAGTTTTTAAAATTATGAAAATCCAATGAATATGTTTTGATATTCTATTGCATCTCATTCTGAAACTATACATACGAACCATGATCACATACACGTCAATTAATTGGATAAAAATGTTATTTTAAAATGAACTAAAGCTTCCAACATAGCTCAGTTTATTAACCTATGTCATCTATGGATTAATAAAAATTTCCTTTTAAGATACAACTCCCACTATGATGGTGGGTTTGAAACCATATGGTGGTTCATAAAATTATGATATGATTGTTTTCACAATATTTTGGTATGCCAATATTAATAATAATCTCTTCGAAATTTTAAAATTTAACTCCATAAAACACCACAATTCCTTCCATAACATAAGTAATTCTCAAACCCAAGATATAATATTTTTGCGAAAAAATAAAACACTTTTAAATAAGACCGGAATATATGATTTTCAATATCAATTATTCTCCCATTTAAATTTAATTATTCTATTAGTTGTCACTTTACTATTTTACTTTCCAAAATTATACTTCATTAGGTTTATTGGAAATCATAATTGAATTTTAGGACTAAATAAACTCTAGAAAAAAATAGTAGTGAAAATAATAATCAATCACTCAAAGACTATGTGATAAATTCATATTATAGAAATCAAGAATTCATTAGATAATATTACATGATAAGAAGGGATTATGAGAAGAATCTATTATTTTTATATCTTACTATTAGGATTTCCATGTCTATATCGAGGGAAACTTAGTTACATCCCAGGTTAATGACTCCCCCTCCCCTATATATGCCTTATTCCCTCCCACAAGTTCCTTGGTTATACTAATCTATTGGAATATACTCTCATCTCAATCAATACATTTGTTGATTTTTTATAATAAAAACTATCATTAGGCTTCAATTTTCTTTCATTATTTTTATTTTTTTATTCCATTTTAAAATCCCCACTATATGTGTATATTTTTTTATGGATACAACCCACTATTTTTATTCTATAAAAATTATTTCATGGATATTGTGTTATTATATGTGGTTCTACCACCATTTTGTTTTGATTCGTAATTAGATATATTTATTATAAGTCAATATATTTCATGGAATTTATTATTCTTGGATCCTACAACTTTTTTTCCTCTTTTTAAGAATTATTTAATATAATCTCTTCCAATTTTTATCGATTTTTAACCCATAATGATATAATTACAATGAAATATATCTATGTGGATCCAATCCCATAGTGTAATATTCATTGACGATATTAATATTTCTATTATTTGGTGATTCTATATAACCACAATTGATAAGGATTCCATCCCACATTCTCATAGACAATATTTTTATAAATTAGGTTTCTTGATTATTAGTTATTATCAATAACATTATATTGGGATGATTAATAAGTGTCCAAGTTGTCCAGAAATTAAGCAACATAGGTTTATGTGGAGATCCGACACATGAGATAGTTTGTATCGTGGCCTAAGGGAAATTCTTGATCCCTAGTGGTAGTCAACTAGATCCCAGACTTCAATAAGATATATATAGTATGATTTACCAAAATAATACATCAAAAAAGTATGATATATATCTTTAAATTTCAAAATTGTTCAGAACATAAGTGTACAAATGTAATGGAATGGGGAGATATAATATCATAAAAATGTGGATTATTCATTCAAAATTTATTATTATTTAAAAATTAGGAGGATAAATTTGGGATAAAGTGATTAAGTCTGAGGGAGCCACCATTTAACATTCATTTTGCGTCATTAGTGATATATCCCAAAAAAATATCAACAATAATTTTCTCACTCAAGACAGATTTTTATAGAAAATTATCAATTGCAAAGTTCTATTTTTCCCAACTGTGACATACTTCGATGACTTGTTTTATAATTGCTCTACATTCCAAGAAAAGGTAATATAGGTACCATAGTATTGAATTTTGGTAATGGGGAAACCCGGCCTAGATGAAAGATTTAGATTACACCACTGAAATCTAGAAATTAAAAAAATAAAAAAAGAAAATACCACTATACATGAATCTTATTTACACCGCTAAAAAATTATGTTGGCCATAAAAGTTTTTAAATTCATTAATTAAACATTCACTAACATCCCACACTTGACCTACTTATCACATAACCCAAAAATAATTAGAACCCTCTATATGCAGATTTAGATTAGAATTCAAATACCACTATTTAACCCAACTCTTCTAATGAACATTCCCTCTTCCCATTAAAGGAAAGGATTTCTCGGATAGTAATCCTATTAATATTAGAATTTCCCAATGACTATCAATGATAACCTCATTTTTCAACACTAAGTACATGACATGAAACATCATGTATATGTAAGGGTGCTCCTAAAATCCATCATAGAGTTTCTAGGCACACCAAGAACTGAGAAAACCATCTCAAAGATCATGGGATGATTGTTAACATCACCTATACATTGACCAATTCTATAAAAAAATATATAAGAGACTCATAAATTATCTCTCCATGTTTTCATATTCCCATATGTTTCCCAATAAATCCCCACAAAGAAATTTCACAATCTTCGCTAATGATCATATTCAAAACTAATCCTAAAATAGTCGGAACACAACACTAGTAACATGAGGCCACTTGAAAACAATTCTTTTGAACACTATAATCACTATATAATGCCTGGTTCCTCAAATAATATAGCATAAAATTAATTTTCCCCAGGATATCATAGTAGAAGACCCTATCCACCATACAATATAGCTCATAAATTCTCATGTAATAATGTGCGAAATTCCTTTTCGTAGATGAATCTAGTCAGTGAAGCTAAATAAATTCATAGTTAATCTTCATTTTGTAGGCTGATTATTCTATATATAATCTTTCTGTCCTAATGAAGAATAATATTAAATAAAAAATGGTATTAACCACCTTCTATAAACAAGATATAAATCAAAGTAAAAATAATAATAGTGTTTCCTGCCCAATTAACTTTCTATTAGCTAACATCTCCAAAACCACCCTCCCCACACATCTGATCAACAAAAATAACCACAAACATGATCGTAGTCCTCATAATGTTGTTCTGAACTATTAGATACATTTTTATACAATAATAAATATTCAAAATTTAAAAAATGTTAGACATATTTCACGGTTCCAACATGACTTATCATAAAAATGTGTCAAACATGAAGTAGCATAATTTTAAAATGTTTCATAATTTAAATATAAAAAGTCCCAAAATTATAAGGACTAATATAATAAGAAAAATTAAAATCAAATATAAATGTGACATTATTAGTGTGAAAATAGTCCAAATTGTATCACTTTTTACCCAGAGATAGTCACCCTAAATCATTATCAATAAAATTTGAGGATGTTAATCCTTAAAATTTTCTCATTCTTTTATGCCTCATGAGATTCATTCATGTGTTGAATCAACAATGATATCATCCAAATAAATTTCCTAAAAAATAAATTTTTATGGGATTCAACAATTTCAATCAGTATCACATTCATCAATTCAACAAGCACTAATATGAGCTCTTCTATGTTTGAAACATGGAAAGGGATTATATTATTATTTATCAATTGAAAAACCTTGAATACTCCATGGATTGATGTTATTTGGAAGTTAATTATAATATTTTTCTCACTCTCCCAATTATTCCATAAAATTTTATGGGATGGAAATATATAAGAGTAAGATTCCCATACTTCCATAGTAAATGATGAACCAACAAAAGTGAAACTATTAAAAACACTAATACACCAAATGATTATTCCTTGTGATCATGTACAACATCTGCCTTAGAATTATGATGACTCGAAATGGAGTCATATTGTTTTGAGATAGTTAGATTCATGTTGGTCATTTCATGGACAAAAGTCATCCATATAAGATAGGTCTCACCAAACTTAGTCTATAGCAGAGAATACTGAACTATTGAAATGTATAGACTCCCAAAGGGGGAATAATAAATTAATATTGGTAGGTAAAATTAAATTTAATAATAACAATAGCATGATAAGTATCCCATGTTTATCCATAGTCTATGATGCACAGACTGAGGATATCCTCCATGATCTATATTACCCATTCTATCTAGACATATATCTGTGCATGGTGGTTTTAACCAACCGTACCAAGGACCTCATCTCTTCCTATAACCTTATCGAAAATAAAAATATAAATTGGAAATCTCTGTTAAAAATAGTTGTATATGGAACCAAATGTAACCTCACAATATTTTGTAGATATAGTTTTCCGAGATCAACCACATTAATGGTATCTTATATTGAAGTAATAATGTTACAAAAATATTCAATGTAACCTCTGATAAATTTCCACAGAAATCATCACCTAAAATCACAATTCATTTTTATATCCACTTTGTGAGTTTCCTATTAAGAATAGTTGATATCATTCATCACAACCTTCCTTGTCGATAAAAGAACCTCATAAAATCCTTGAAAACGATGTCATCATCAAGAGACCATGACCACTCAATAGTGGTCTCCCCACCATTTAAAATTAACCCCATAATTATTAAATCATCATTTCATTTTTTCTATTAAATAATAAACACATTAAGAGAAGAATATATCATTATACTAAAAAGAAACAAGTTTTTTCTTTCATAAATTGATTCTAAATGCATTTTTAAATAGATTCCCATCATACACATTTTTCAATGGATTATTGGTGGACCTAAGAGGGGGTCATCATACTTGGGTAATGAACAACCACAATTATATTCCTTGACACGTAGTGGATGTCCAAAGAAAATAACTAAGATATATTCCACCCATCATCGCTAACAAATATTCTGCCCCTTCTAGGAGAAAATATAACTTCACATCCTATAAAATGAATTAAAAAATTAAAACAACCAGGGTAATTATAGAATTAACTATATCTATATTTAGTAGTAATTATAAATCAGACCATTATATTAACTAGTAATATATTATGTAATATTTTAAAACTGAAAAATGGACATTTTTATTAATTATTTTCTCATAAGGATCAATTTAGAAGACTAATTTCCAAATTATAGAATTTTAATTTGGAAAATAAATTAATTTTTCATTCCTCATGTAAAAATTATCCAAATATATATATTATATTTTTTTTAAAAAAAAATTAAATTTATAATAAATAGTTAAATTTCTAATTTTTTTAATTACAATATATTATTTTTAAGTAATTATAAATTAAAAATCTATTTTTGGTTAGTTATAAATTTTTTTGGTTCATTTGGGTATATTTTAATCACATAATTGTTTATGAAACACATATTATCCAAGAATTTTGGAGAAAAAATATTTATTTGAAAATTGATTTGTTCTGATATTTTTTTTATGACATTGATCTATATTGAAATTAAGGTAAAATATTCAACTTATATATTTTATATAATAATACATGGATCCAAAATTTTGAATTAGAAAGTTCCAATTGGTTAAGTATATCGTTTTTTTATTCATTATGAATAACAATCATTGTGATTTTTTATAATGTTAAATCTTAAATCTTATAATTTATGGTTTAAAATAATATAATGAAGACTACAAAATGACAATAACACATGAAATAATATTATAATGTGATTTTACTTCATCCAAACACAACAATAATTCTATTTTACGACCTTTTATATTTTTATGTGATTACGCCATTTATAATATTTTATTTTATGAAAATTAAAAAGTGTCACACTATTATTTTTAATTAACACAATATTTTTTTCCTCAATATAAATACTTGATATGTTCGGTAATAATAATTAATTTAAAATATAAATGATTTATCAAAATCAAGGTAATGAATTTTTTATTTTTTTGAAATAATAATTACCTTAAATGCTCACCCAAGACTAATGGAGTAATTATTTAATTAATGGGAATATAAATTAAATAAATTAATTAATGATATTAAAAGTAATGAAATTTGAAATAATTTAGGTGATCCATGATATTTTTGGATAAAAACAACATGTAATGTATATTGAAAGTGATTATATTTTATTTTCATAATTTTCATAGTTTATTAGTTTTATAGTAAATGAATAGTTCTAAAATTGACCTTATTGATATTTTATGAAAAATAATATTTTGCTAAATTATTTAAAATTTATAAAAATCAAATATTTTCCCATGTGTTTAGTATTTTCTTAAAAATATCATCTATGGTCATTTTATTTTCTTTTTTTATATTTATAGTAACTATTATTACCCTTGTAGTGTAAAAAACCTTGTTTTCACTGAAATTTTGAGAAGTAGTAATAAGGGTTAAAACTAGACCATAATGGTAGAAACATAGATAAAACGTATATAAAATTTGTTTAATTTTATTATTGAAACTGATCCACATCATGTATTTAAATATTATCATTTTTGATCAATTTTTACGTGAAAATATATTTATATTAATTTAATACTTTAAGAAATTTCAAAAGGGACCATCACATTTTTTATAAAAGGGAATCTCTTCATATATATTATTCTCATGAAAACACCATTTGATTTTGAAAATCCAGGAACTAATAAATTGATTAAATCAGTCCATTCATACTATAATATTTTTAGTTATTTTGAAACAAACATAGAAATATTTTAATCGTTAACCTTAATAGTTTGTCTAATGAAGAGGTATCATTATTTATTGAGTGTTTTAGTTTTATTTATTACCACTCCTAAATTATATCTTCATTAACAATGATAAAAAATATAATCCCTATATCCCATATGCTTATATGATTATATATTATTTTCATAACCTATATCAATCTCCATCCTCCATCAAATCAGAAAGGAATTCATCATCCATGTATAAAGCAGACTACTACCCTATGGACCATTGTGACTTGTCTTCCATTATTTCCTCCCATGTTTGATTATAATTATGAGATTAATATTTAAATATTATATTCATGAAATATTTATTGGTTTTAAAATATAATATATCATATATTTTCTTACAAATCCTTTCATTGAAAAATGATAATGTCATTTATCTGTACGTGTGGACTACAAGCTCCACGAGGAGAAGTGAAACATTGTTCATCCCCACATCACATGAATTATATATATTTTTATATAAATAATTAATATTCTATTTATTATATTATTATCATCATATTCATATAAAATAACAAATACCATCTTTTCATTGTGATTTTTGAAAACAGAAATGTTACTCTCGTGTGTGTACGTTATACCTTCTCTGTTATTGCCACATAGTCTAGATTTCAATACAATATTTAATTGTTGGATATAATATTTTAATTGAAATAAAAAAGTAAAAATTATTTAATTATTTTTATTCTATAGTTTATGGAATAATTATAACTTTTACCGTAGTCAACCTACCAATATCATTATAGAATTAAGAACAAAATATCATCAAAATGATTGACATAAACCTAAATGATTTAGAAATTATATATTAAATTTTATTAAATAAATAAAATGAAAAATAGTGAACTTGGAAAGGATTATAAATAATTTAAATAAACTATAATATGTTTTTTATTTGGATGATGATGAAAAAAATGTGACAATTCGCAACATATTTATGAGACACTTAAACATAAAACCTTCTTTTAAAAGACAAAATTAGTAATTTTAATAATCATTATCTACCATGGAAATGTTCTTAAATCAACTTTATGAATTTACTTTTATATGAAAAATAACTATAAAGATACTTTTCAGCCACTATATTTTAATGGTTTAATAAATGAATATTTTAACATAATGTTTGAAATTATTTTGAAACAACAAAAAAAGGTTTTATTTTAATGTATACGGTGATAACATATTTTCATACTACCAAAAACATTACATGAATTTCATATTAAGCTATAAAATTTCTTGTTTTCATCAATGAATAAAAATCCTTAAATATTTATAGGTGTAATGAAATTAAAAATTGATGTTTAAGAAAAAATAGTATTTTGATATCTGAAGGTTTATACCAAATGGGTTTGAATGATTTTTTCAAGGGTTTTATTCGTGATATGGTCCTATGTAATTGTTTTCAAACGGTTTAGTCCCATTATATCTCACTACATATCTTGATATGATAGATATTCCTATATAGAACTCAAATTCTTTGGGTATCGATTATGTTTTCAAAATAATTATATTAGAAGTCACCTATTTGGTTATACCAACTATATGGTTTATAAAATGGGGATTTCACAAGAATCCTATATGAAATTTTTATGCTTGGTAAGTAGTTTTAATGGGAATAATTTATTTTCAAATAGTAAGATAAAGATCTTTTTAGTGAATAAATGATTCCATTTTGGGTAAAAACGTACAATTTTTCTATGAAAAAATTTTCCATGGGATTTTATTTTTTCACTGGTCTAATCAATTAATCTTTTTTATTATTCTTATTGAGGATTTTGTGATCGTCACAAATATTTAAAAAATCATAGGGTTTCTGAAAGGATAATGGAACAAATAAAGTCAAGTTGAAATTGATGATGATATTTCATTAAAATAAATAATGTTTTATTTGAAAAGTTTTTTATTATAGTAAAAAATCTTAATGGAAAAAATTCCCCACATTGTAAATATTGTTTTTTATGTATGATTTATTCCTTAATTCCTAATAAATCAAAACCTAAACATGTCCTCAAATGTATGATAATTAATTCAGGAAATAAAACTCGTGATTATGTAATGTTTGTGATTGTGACATTAAAGTAAGTATCAGATTAATGTTTTATATAAAAAAGTGTGTTTTGGATACTGCAGATAAATACTACTATGAGATTTTAATCTATTTTTAACAATACATAGAATATTAAAGTTATAATTTTGATTTATCTAAATCATTCCTGTTCATAATGGGTTTCCAAATATAAAATATGGAAGATGTATTAGTAAGTTATCAAGAGTAATATTTCATTACAAATATGCATCCCCAAATTGCTAGAATTGGACCAACGTAGTTTATTGCAATGATAGATCAATTTATATATGATATAAAATATATCAGTATCCATGATAGAGGCCATCCTTATTTACCACATTGGAACCTATTGATGGTGTAAAAGTATTTGAAACCACAACCTTTAACATTATGTGAAGATATAGAACCATTTTTTGGTAAAAGATGGATTAATGCATAAGAAAATATATATGAATCCATCAGATGTTCAGAACTATGAATTATAAGACTTATAATTTTTCACTTCGAAGGTGAACCGGGTCAATGGCTATCTTTGGATAATTATTCTAGAGCGAATTATGATATTGTTTCCTTGTAATGAGATAAATTTAAAAATAATTTCCTTGGGAAATATTTTCCTATCATTTTTAACTCAGGATAGAGAAACAATCTTGTAATTTATGAAATGTTATAATGATTAAAAATATACATATGAAATGAATTATTCAATATTATATGTGTATGTATAAAATTTTATTCATAATATTAATAGGCAATTAATATATTGTACACAGTATTGAAACTAGGTTTACATAGGTATTTTCCTATATGAGAATTAAAAAATTATGATATAGTAGTTCATTTTGCTAAGAAAGACGAGATATAGTTTATTGTAATTATGTTCCTTGATATGAAAATATTAAGAAGTTTTTAGTATGTAATTCATATATAAAATAAAAAATCAATTGATTTTATTTTCCAAAAATTAGTTTCTCATATTATGATAAATGTGGTAAAACAACAATGGGGAATTCATTATAAAATTATATATGTGCTATTAATGTGGAATTTTTAGACATGTGTTACATGATTGTCTGGTAATAGGTTAAATGTATAATTAAAATCAGATGGTAATATATTTAAATTTCAATTATCTAGGGAATTATGGTCAAGAGTGTCTAATTTAAGTCTCTTAGGAGTGTCATGAAGCCCAAAAGTAAAAAAAAGTGTTTCAAAATCATTTTTTACAACTAAATTTGATATTGGTCTATCAAATGATATTATAGTATCTATGTCAATTGTTTGTTCAAATTATTCCAATACCATGATTGACTCTAGATCCTTGTATTCATTCGTTTATAAGAAATGTTCCCTTAAATTTGGAATATCACTTCCTTGAATCAATATTGTAATTTTGGAGAAAACATCATGGGTAATTAATGAAGAAAATACGATTTATAGGAATATTATAATGGTTATTATTGGGATTCACTATCCCATTAATGTTTTTGAACTTACTATTGTAGAGGTTGGTATTTTTTGGGAATGGATTGGATTTCAGTTTATCATACTGAGATAGACTGATGAGGGGAGAAAATTTCATTTAATTGTTTAATGACTTTGATAAAATAACATGAAATTATGAAATTGATTATAAATGGTAGCGAATGTTTCCTATATCACATTGTTTAATATAATGAAATTTTTTAGATTAGTGATGTGGCAGCTCTGACCAATTATTTGTATTTATTCCTTGATTAATATCTTAACGAAATTTAGGATTGAGAGGTTGAGTTTACATATTTAATTAATTCCTAATGCTAATCAAATTTCAAAACCCATTTATCAAAGGGATGACGTAGAAATATTTTTTCAAAAAAATTAAATCTCATTAGTTAATAGATATTGTTTGAAATCATTCAAATAATTGACCATGTGGAACCCCAATTTTGTTTGTTAAAATGAAATATGGTTTCTTGAGGATTTAAACTGATTATAAATCTTTGAATATCATCATTATTAAGAACATGTACCTCTATAATAATATACATTTGTATTTTAGATCTGATATACTAAACATAATTTATTCCAAATATATATTTCCATTATTTATTTCACATTTTTGGTTCATTAGTGATGTAATGGTATGTTTTAAAGATCATGAGAGGAATTAAAGACACAACATAATTGTTTTTAAAACCATAAATGAAAATAGCGTTCATGGAAAATTTTGTATATGTGAATTTCATTTTTAATGAATTTAATTTATATGAAAATTTATTCCTAAATATAGACTAAGGGTTTACCCAATATAAACTAAATTTTTTAGGGAATAGACAAGGAAAGAAATATTCACAATGATTCATTTTTATCCTTGTTATACTATGTTACTACTATATGTTTGTATAAAACCACTCTTGTTTGTCCATACCAATGACTATGTTAACTCAAAAAAGACTTAAATTAATCTATATGAAATAATACGTTGATATTTTTGGAAGTAAATATAATAACAGTGAAATTATTAGTATTGGAATTTCCCTCTTGAAATGGTGAAATTTTAGTCAAAATTAGTGCTTCGTGGAAAATATTTTGTCACTTTTTGATTAGGAACAATCAATTAATTTCATATGTTTTAAAAAAACTAAAACTTCATGAGATAAATTATCTTACATATTATCTAGAATTAGCTTTTTTAATTTTTTCATTAAATGTTAGAGATATAATTTACAAGTTGTAAAGTGTAAAATATATATTTCTCAAAATGTTTTAAAGAATATATTTCTTGAAAATGTCGTGAACATGAGGCATAGAGGATATCTAGTACTGATTAAAGTTTATGATTAAAAAATTCATTACCATCTATAAAAACAAATAAATTTACTAATTTTATTGGGTTGAAATGATAATAAATCATTAACCATGTCAGATTTGTAACCTGACCCTTTGGATAATTATTTAATGAATATATTCTAAAAATTTGTGGATGTAATAATGTCCAATATTTTGATTCTGGTTTTTGTATAATCATATCTTTCGTAAAGAATAAAAAAATATAGGAAGAATGATTGTGAGTCATAAGAAAAGGTATAATCAGATAATATGGTGATGTTTCCTAAATATAATGGTGATGTATGTTTTGTTATCATATTCTAATCAATATTTGGTGTGAATTTTAATTCCCAATTAAAGAGAGGAATAATATTTAAAGATCATAGTTCCCCATTTTTTATTCATATTTTTAGTACTAAGATGTATAGGGAACATTGAGGGTATTACTAGTAGGATGGAATGAAAACAGATATTTTTATCATTATTATGAAATGTTTTAATTTCCAACATGTTAAAGAAGTGTGAAAATTAATTGAGGGGATAATTTAACATTTTTCTATGAATATGTGGAAAATAGAAGGAATATCCATCAATTGTTTAGTGGGATTACCGATGAATTGTCAATGAAAAAAATAAAATTTTGGTTATTGTTGATCAAATAACTACATCATTTTATTTAGTTCCCATTAAAGATTCAATGTCTTCAGATCATATATATAGACTATACATCAAGGTATTTTCTAGTTACATGGGGTTACTCCCTCCATGGAATCATATCATTATCCATGATTGACCTATTATTTTTTTAAAGTTCATCAAATTTCATTTGGTTCCAAACAAAATTTATGTATTGTTTTTTATCTTTAGACTAATCGATAAACTATGAGAGAAATTAATACCATTGAATTTATTCTTTATTCTTGGTTAATATATTTCAATATAATAGGGGATCATCATATTTCACATATTGTGTTTTAATATAATAATGATTTCATTCTATAATACAGATGGAAAACTTTTATGATGTATAATGAATGTTGTGATAAATTCTTGCTTTTGTGATGAATTATGATATATAAAGTTAATGGTATTATAATTTTGTGGGAAAATTAAATTAATGCTAAAATTCATTCAAAAATATGTGTGCGTGTAATAATTTAGGATGAATTTTTATATGGATAACCAATGGAATGGTCTTTCTTTTGAGGTTGGTGATCACCCAGAAACAAAAAATTATTTTTTCATTTTAAAATTATAAGGACCCGACCTTAAAACATTACATAATCTTGAATTAAGTTAATAATTCACATTGAAGATCTTTTCAGTTTTCTAGTTTAAGAGTGTTAGACCATAACTATTACATTTCAAAAAATTACAAAGTAGACACTTCTACCCAGTATCCATTTTTTACAAAACATGATCTCTTTAAATAACAGAGTCATGTCTAGTTCCATGTTTAAGACAACATGATTTTTCCTTGATCCCATTCTTCACCCTATTCTAAATTATGTACTGTGAAAAACATTTCAGAAACTTGGGATGAGCATAAAAAATCTACATAAGGGATACACAAAGAAGGAAAACTGTTAGGTTTTGAAAACAACAAGTAAACAATGAATACATTAACATAAGTAATACTTTCACCTTTATGAAGTAGAAAATACTCTTCACTGAATAAAAGATCATTACATACCGTTTTGTAACCAAAAGATAACCATAAAACCCATTTAAAGGACACATAACATATAAAGGTAACTTGGGACATAAACATGCATAAATGGAATAACCATATGGTTGACGTCCACAAATATCACTAAATGGAATAGCCATACGGCTGACTTCCATACCCAATTCATTGGAGGTTATAACGTAACCACCCATCCTGGTATCCATGACATCACTCTTCATTTAATTTATCACGTAACCACCCGTCAAATGTCCAATTACCATTATAAAATCATAAGACATAAAACAAATATAAAGGAAATAAAACATTTCCACGTTTTGATGAAAATATGTCACTTAAATATATTGACACATAAATTCCATTATCAAAACCATTTTCAATACCAAAATACATAAAAGATTATATGGTATTTATATTCTTTTAAAAACATTACGGCTTGTTGAGGAAGCCAAAGTTCAAATAATACTCATGACGGCAGAAAATGTCACTTTCACCGCTTACGTTAAACAGAAAATTTGTATTGTCGTTTAGTAAAACGCTTCAAATAAAAATATTCCTTTCGAATATAAGTAAAATTCAATAGGGTTTATACACTGTATAAAAGAATGTTTTAAATAAATGAAAATATTCTTCAATAAACGGAGATTGAGACGAAGTCCCTTACCTCATGTCTGAGTTGACTCGATCGTCATTTAATCTCTAGAATAAAACACTAAAGTTAATTGATACTTGATTAAGAACCATTTTCAAGTTTATTATTCCTTTTATATCACTTATTACCATGTTATAAATATTATTTAATCATTTAAGTTAATATTGTCTATTTTGTCGATATTTGGTTCTTGAGTTAAAAATGGACTTATTATAGTTACATGTTGTTCATGTTGTCAAACATTTATTATATCCAGAATGATATTAATGATTTATATATCAAATATATCATATATATCTAGCATATACATGTATTTATAATGGAAAATTACATTTAGAGGTAAGAAATAAAATGCACCGTTCATGGAGATGGTAAGTCGTACGTACGCATGAACGCTACTTTCATTTCTATTTCTTATTTTAATGGAATTTAAAAATATTTATACATAGGTATATTATACTTACAGTATAATATCATATATAATATCACTACCTCTATCATTTATACATCCCACATAAGTAATTAACGAGTCACATCACTTTGAGGGGCGGTAGTACGCACTTCATCAAATGAGGTTATCGTATTTTCCTACTATGGAAACCATAAAGGCGTGATAAAAATTGAAAATAAAAAAGTGTAGAGAAAAAATAAATATAATATATATCATATATAAATACAGTTCCATTATAATTGCCACCATGAGAGGAGGTAAGAGGTAATTTAACAATCACTGTTTTGTGAGCCGTTAGTTCTCTATCCACAGAAACATTATGTTATTCATCCATTAAGTGGAGGTGTGTGTAAGTTTAGTTCGAATACTTCTCATAACAACATACTAGTATATTTTGGATACTGGTTTTGTTACAAAATAAAGGAATAAAAAGAGTTTAGGGGTTAGATAAGTAAAATAAAAGAAAATGATTTAAGAGAATATGTTACCATTAATTTGGGTAACTCCTTTTGGTTTGAACCAAAGGACATCTTGAAGTGCCTTCTGCAAAAGGTAAGGATTCTAGAAGGAGGAGAGTAATGTAGTGAGATTAATTGGGAAGATTTTGGACGAGCCAAATGTCTTGAGAGGTGTGTGGAATTTGTTAGAAGTGGTCTCCTTTTATAAGGGAGAGGAGGGGCTCTTTAGGAAAGTGTGAAAACATTATTTTATTTTATAATGATATTAGGTTTCTAAAGGTACAAAAATCATTAAGGTCAAAGATAAGGTGACTAATATTCGATATAAAATCATGAAACCATAAATGGACATGTATTGTATAATATTTTAATCATTATAATCTTATTTATTTAAATCATTTATTAATGAGGTAAATATTGCATCATTATTGTGTCATAAATAAATTAATTAATTTGATGTCTAAAAATTATAAAAAAACTACCATGATGTAGGAAATATTTTTATCTTTGAAATGAATATTTATAGTCAGAAATATTTCTTATATAACATCATTTAAAAATTAATTATTTAAATATTTTTGTTTATGTCATTTTGGCCTTTACTTTAAAATAATTAGTCTAAATTGTCATTATCACTCTCAAGTGGATGAAAGGGGTCCCAAAATCAACCCACTAATGATAATTGTCATTAATGACTCATCCAATATGTTTTTGAAAAGTGTTAAGAAAATTTTGAATTATTATAATTTTTTTTCCTTCAATTAACCTATTTACCTTTAACTGCGGTGAATAACAGTCAAAAGATACTATTCCCCAAAAATTATTTTCATCTTATTGAACCACATTTTACTTCTTGATAATAACCATGTCTGTCATATTTTCTGAATCCAATTTACATAAGTGGTAAAATTTCATTTAAATGAAAAAGTCAATTTTTTTAACTACTACTAAGTGGTTTCACTATTCATAAAAAATGAATTTTTTCAGAAAAATATCAAAAATTTACCCTAATATTTATTTGATATTTCAAATTAAAAAATGATTTTTATTTTTCTAAATTCAAAACATAGAAATGGAATTAATTAATTTAATATTAATTCTCTTTGTTAAAATAAATAGCGTGTTTTTTAGAAACAATAACTATCAAAAGATTGACACTTGTTTATGTCCACTCTCAAAGTGAAATTTATTTCAATGACCAAAATTGGTTTAAATGGTAAAAATATATTCTAATTACACTTTAAAACCATTTAAAAATATAATCTAACCATATAAATAAATTTCATTCAAACGCAGTATTGAATTAAAATACAACATTTTTCACTATTCATTAAAAAATGAACTTTATCGAAAAAATTCCAAAAATTTACCCTAAGTAAAATTTGATGTCCCCATTCTGAATAAGGGTTGTATTTGGTCAAATATAATGTATTAAAGTGACCAAAACTATATTTAATGAGGGTTCTCCATTAATAGGTTGTAAATCAACCTTTTAATGTATATTTTAGTTATTTCTATTAATTCCTCCCAATACAACGGCAAGGAGTTAACTACCATTTAAAATAATAATATTATATTATTAGTGTTCAATTTAAGATTTCAATGAAACTCGTTGTTGCGTATCAGGTACTCTATCGAACATTGCAATCCTTTTTAAATAAAATTAATATTCAATTCACAAATATTAATAAATATGAAATATGTCTTATTCTTCATTTACATGGGATGTTACATCCTTTCCCCCTTTTGGATATTGTTTCCTCGCAATTTTATTCACTTATCAAAATAAGTGGGGGTATTAATCCCTCATAGAATTTTCATATTCCCATGTTTCCTCTTCAACCATATGGTTTTTTGACAAAACCTTTACCTAGTGAATTACCTTATTCCGAAACACTTGCTCTCTACGGTCAAGAATCTAGACAGGTTGTTCTTAATAAGAGAGATTCTCTTCCAACTGAACTACCTCTGGGCTCAAAACATGAGATGGATCTAGTATATACTTTCTCAACATGAAAACATGAAAAACATTGTGTACCTAGGATACACTTGGAATTAAAGCCACTCTGTACGCAACTGATCCTACTTTATCAAGAATTTCATATGGTCCAATGAACCTTGGACTCAACATCCCCTTATTACCAAAACGCATCACACTTTTCCATGGAGAAACTTTGAGAAATACATGATCACCTACCTCAAAAGAAATATCTTTCCTCCAGTTATCTGCATAACTTCTTGTCTCCTCTGAGAAATTCTCATGTGCTTCTGAATCAACTTAACATTCTATGTCATCTCTTCTTCCAATTCTGGTCCCATTAGCTCTCTTTCACCTACTTCATCCCAAAAATCTGTACTTCAACAATTCTTTCTATATAAAGCCCCAAATGGATCCATCTGTATACTGGTATGAAAACTGTTATTATAATAAAATTCAATCAAAGAAAGATGTTGGTCTAAAATTCCCCAATAATCCATTGAGAAAGAACGTAACATATCCTCCAAGGTCTTATTTGTTCATTCATATTGCCCATCAGATCAAGGATGAAAAGATCTACTAAAATTTAATTCAGTACCCAACGAATTCTAAATATCCTTTCCAAAAGTTTGAAGTAAACATGGGTTCACAATCAGATACAATAAAGAGGGGAACTCTATTCAACCTGAATATATCATTAACATACAATTGAGAATGTTGATCTAGAGACAATGTATCTCGAATATGAAGAAAATGAGCAGATTTAGTCAATCGATCAACTATAACCCAGATTTCATTATTACATCGATATGTCTTTGGTAATCCAACAACGAATTCCATGGATATATTTTCCCATTTCCACTATGGCACCCATAAAGGCTAAAACAACCCTTTCAGTAACTTCTGATATGCTTTAACCTGCTGAAAAGTCAAACAATTCATAGTAAAATCAGTAATATCACTTTTCATTCCATCCCACCAATAATACACCCAAAGATCTATGTACATCTTAGTACTATCAGGATGAACTGAAAACGGAGAACTATAAGATTCACATAAAAACTCATTATTCAACTATGAGTCACAAGGCACACATAATCTCTTTCCAAACCTCAAAACACAATCATTATCAATGTTAAATTCATAAAAACATACTCTTCTGAACCAACTCTCCCTTTTTTGTAACTCACTGTCTTCATTCTGCACTTACTTTATTCTGTCTGATAGAGATGATTTCACTAACACCTGATACAAAATAAAATAATTTCCTACATCAGCAACTTCTATAGCAATGTTCATCTAATAAAATACCAAAGGATCTCATTCCAAACTTAGCATGGTTAATGAAGCATTACTTTTTTACTCAAAGCATCATCATTTTTATTTTATTTTCCTAGTTTGTAATGGATCGTGCAATCATAATCCTTGATTAATTCCAACCAAGTCCTCTGTCTTATGTTCAATTCTTTTTTAGTGAATATATACTTCAAACCTTTGTGATTAGTATGTATTTCACACTTCATTCCATACAAATGATGCCTTCAAATTTTTAAAGAAGAAACAACAACAACTAACTCCAAATCATGTGTAGGTTAATTTAACTCATGGGGTTTTAGTTGATGTGAAAAATTAGAAATTACCTGATCATTCTGCATTAGGACAAAACCCAGTCCTTTCAATAAAGCACCACTGTAGATAACAAATTCACCATTTCTTTATGGCAGTGCCAAAAATGGAGCATTCACCAATCTTCTTTTAAATTCATGAAAACAGTCATCACTTTGTTTTTTCCAAATTAACATAACATTTTTTGGAGTTAACTTATTCATTTGACTAGAAAACCATGAATAAATTTCAACAAAACTCCAGTAATAACCTACCAAACCAAGAAAACTAAGAATCTCGGTTATATTTGTGGGTCTTGTCCATTCTTCAACAACTTTTTTTAGTAGGATCAACAGTTACGCCATTTTTTTAAACAATGTGACCATGGAAAGAAATTTTTTGTAACCAAAACTCACACATACTGAATTTTCCAAATAGTTTCTTTTATTTTTTGATTTGAAAGACAACCCTTAAATGAATTTCATGTTCCTACATACTTTTTAAATAAACCAAAATATCATCAATAAACATAACCACTATTTATCACCTGATTCAACTGATCCATCATTACAACAAATTATTCAACCCTAATTCTGACTATATCAGGATACTGATTGAGAAGGTCATTTCTCTCTATATGCCTTCCTAGCACAACTTCCCTTTTTCATATATGAAAAATCATTCTTAAAAGAGACATATCGTTGGTGATGCAAAATGGTAATCTTTAAATGCTATATCATTTCAATATTAACATAAATTAATTTATAGACATTTATTTATTAATACCCTAACTCTTAATGTTATCTAAACCGACCTACGATACCAACTATAAGGACCCGGCCTTAAAAAATTTCATAATATTGAATAAAATGAATAATTCACATTGATGATATTTTCAGGTTTAGTGTTTTAGAGGTTATACCATAACTATTCCATTTCAAAAAATTACAAAGTAAACACTTCTACCCAGTATAAATTTTTTTTACAAAACATGAACTCTTGATAAAAAGAGCCATGTCTAGTTACATGTTTAAGATAGCATGAATTTTCCATGATCACGTACATGACCCTATTCCACATTATGTCCTATGAAAATCATTTCAAAAACTGGGGATGAGCATAAAAAGCTAAGTAAGGGATACACAAAGAAGAAAAACTGTTAGTTTTTCAAAACAACAAGTAATCCATGAATACATCAACGTAAGTAATACTTTTCACCGTTATGAAGTAGTAAATACTCTTCACTGAATAAAAGATCATTTCTTACCCTTTTGTAACCAAAATATTATCATAAAACCCATATAATGGACACATAACATATAAAGGTAACATTGGACATAAACATACAAAAATGGAATAACCATACGGTTGACTTCCACACATATCACTAAATGGAATAGCCATTCAACCGACTTCCATACCCAATGCATTGGAGGTTATAACATAACCACTAATCTTGGTATCCACGATAGCACCCGTCATTTGGTTTATCACATAACCAACCGTCAAATTTCCAAGTACCAGTATAAAATAATAAGACATAAAACAAATATAAAGGAAAGAAAATATTTCCACATTTAGATCACAATAAATCACTTAAATATATTGATACAAAAAATATATTATCAAAACCATTTTCAATACAAAAATTCTTAAAAGAGTATATGGTATTTATTTTCTTATTAAAACATTACAACTTGTTGAGGAAGCCAAATATCAAATAATACTCGCGGCAGAGGAAAAGGTTGTTGTCACCGCTTACGTTAAAAAGAAAATTCATTTTTTCGTTTAGTAAAACAATTCATAGAAAAAGTTTCATTTTTAATAAAAGTAAAATTAATAGGGTTTTATACACACTTTAAATGAAAGTTGTGTATAAATGAAAATATGCCTCAATAAAAAGAGATTGAGACGAAGTCCCTTACCTCGTGTCCGACTCGACTCGATCGTTATTTAATCTCCATAATAATAAAATAAAGTTAATTTCTACTTTCCTAAAAACATTTTTCAAGTTTATTGTTCCTTTTATATCACTTATTATCATGTTATAAATATTATGTAATCATTTAAGTTAATAATGTCCATTTTGTTGATATTTGGTACTTAAGTCAAAAATTGAATTCTTATAATTAAATTTTTTTTATTGGTCAAAGGTTAATTATATCCAGAATGATATTCATGATTTATATATCATATATATCATATATATCATATATATCTAGCATATATATGTATTTATAAGAGTACATAACATTTAGAGGTAAGAAATGAAATGCGATGTTCATGGAGACGGTAAGCCGTACGTACGCATGAACGCAACTTTCTTTTATATTTCATATTTTAATTGAATTTATACATAATAATAAATAGTTATATTTTACATAATGTATAATATCATATATAATATCATTAACTCTATCCTTTATACATCCCACATAAGGCATTAATGAGTCACATCAAATTGCGGGGGCGATAGTCCGCACTTTCTCAAATGAGATTATCGTATTTACCCACTATGGAAACCATAAAGGCGTGATATAAATGGATAATACAGAAGCGTAAAGAGACCTTAAACATAATATATATCATATATAAATACAGTTCTATCAGAATTGCCATCATTAGAGGCAGTACAAGGTAATTGAACAATCATCGTTTCGTGAGGTGTTAGTTTCCCTCCCACAGAAACATTATGTTCTTCACCCATTACATGGAAGTGTGTGTATGTGTAGTTAGAATCCTTTTCATAACAACATTCTAGAATATTGAGGATACTGGTTTTGTTAAAAAATAATGGTATAAAAAGAGTTTAGGGGTTGGAGAAGTAAAATAAAAGAAAACAATTTAAGAGAATCTGTTACCTTTAATTTGGGTAACTCCCTTTGGTTTGAACCAAACGACTTCTTGAAGTGCCTTATGCCAATATTATGGCTTCTAGGAGGAGGAGAATGATGTAGAGAGATTAATTTGGAAGTGTTTTGTCAAGACAATGGCTTGATAGGTGTGTGGAATTGGTTATAATTGGTCTCTTTTTATAAGGGAGAGTAGGGGCTCTTTAGGAAAGTGTGAAAACATTATTTTATTATATAATGATATTCAGTTTCAAAAGGTCCAAAAATCATGAAGCATAAAGATACGGTGACTCATATTATAAATAAAATCATCCAATCATAATTGGACGTTTTTTGGATAATATTATAATCATTATAATCTTATTTATTTAAATCATTTATTAATGAGGTAAATACTGCACCATTAATGTGTCATAAATAATTTAATTTATATGATTTTTAAAAATTATAGAAAAAATACCACGATGTTGGAAATATGTTTAGTTTTCAAATGAATATTTATATTAAGATTTATTAATTATATAAAACCATATAAAAATCAATTACTAAAAGATTTTTGTTAATGTCATTTTGGCCTTTACTTTAAATCAATTAGTCTAAATTTGTCATTATCACTCCCAAGTGGCTCAAAGGGGTCCCCAAATCGACCCAAATATGTCTGTGGTCGTTAATGACTCAAAAAATAAAGTTTGTACAAGTGTTTAGGTAATTTTGAATTATTATAATATTCTTTTTACCTTAAATTTACCTATTTACATTTAACGGTGGTAAATAAAAGTCAAAATTTACTATTCACAAAAAAATTATTTTCATCTTATTGAACCAAATTTTACTTATTGAAAACAACCATGTATTTCAGATTTTTTAAATTCAATTCACAGATGTGGTAAAATTTTATTTAAATGAAAAATGTTACTTATTTTAACTACTACTAAGTGGTTTCACTATTCATCAAAAAATGATGTTTTCAGAAAAATACCAAAAATTCAGCCTATGATTTATTTGAGATTCCGAATTCAAAAATGATTTTTATTTTTATAAATTCAAAACATATAAATGGAATTAATTAATTTAATATTAATTCTCGTTGATAAAACAAATAGCGTGTTTTCGAGAAACAATAACTACCAAAAGTTTGACACTTGTTTATGTCCACTCTCAATGTGAAATTAATTAAAATGACCAAAATTAGATTAAATGGAAAAAATATATTCTAATTTCACTTTAAAACCAATTAAAAATATAATCTAACCATTTAAATAAATTTGATTCAAATGCAGTTTTGAATTAAAATACAATATTTTTCACTATTCATTAAAAACTGAACTTTATCGGAAAAAATCCAGGAAATTGCCCAAAGTAAAATTTGATGTCCCCATTCTAAATAAGGATTGTATTTTGCCAAATATAATTTATTAAACTGACCAAAATTGTATTTAAAGAGGGTTCTCCATTAATAGGCGGTAAATCAGCCATTTAATGTACATTTTAGTTATTTCTATTAATTCTTTCCAATACAACATCTAGGAGTTAACTACCATTTAAAATAATAATATTATATTATTAGTGTGAAATGTAAGATTTCAAAGAAACCCGTTGTTGTGTATCGGGTATTCCATCTAACATAGAAACCCTTTTTATGTAATATTAATATTCCATTCAAAAATATTAATAAATAAGAAATATGTATTATTCATCATTTACATGGGATATTACAAAAATGAATTGATTTATAGCTAACTAAGAACCAAAAAAGTAGTTTTATAAAAACAAGAAAAACATAGGTGGTTGGGCATAGGAACCCTACCCAAGACAAGACCAGGCTCAAAACAAATTAAAGAGTGCTTTGGGCCCAAGCATCATCTCATCCCCACCCTGAACACACCCTCATATCCCATCAATTCTCAGCTCAGATAGCCACACCATCAACCACCGAAGACACCACACCAGAATCACGAACCACCATAGATGATATTTGGAATGCCAAAAAACCCACGAAAACTTTCCATTACCCAAAATACGTTTAAAATAAAACGTAACCACACTGTAACAATTACTGGAAAGGGGGAACTACCAAAACCAGCACCCAAACCCAAGCATCATGGAATAATCTGGATGGACTGGGAGGAAAACAAGCCAAGGTCCATATTAAATATTGTATAATGTAGGACATCTCTATTACCATGTATCTTTTCTTCTGATTTTATCCTAGGTATAGAATTTATATCATATTTGGATGATAAAGAAATATATTTTGGATTCATCTCAAGTTTGGAGACATGAAGTTGTCTAGTTTGAAAATATTTTTTCTTATGAAGAAAAGATTATTAGGATTTTTGATCATATAAAGAATGTGTTAACGAATAATTTTTTTTACAATAAGATGGAATTATGGCAAACACAGATGGTTGAATATAAAACATGTTAATTTGAATATTCTATGAGGGAAATGATTCCCCACTTGTTTGATAAGTAAACAAAATTACAAGGGTTTAATTACAAAAAGGGGGAAGATTGTAACATCCTAATTAATTATGGAATAAATAATTCTCATGTTTATTATTTTTAATAAATTATATATTTATATTCATTTTCAATATATTTGGTAATTTTTTTAAAATAATCAAAATAGTTCTATTAAACTCTTTTCTCGTTATGTTTTATTTTAAATGAAAATTTTAAAATTAAAGAGTTTGAATTTCATGGAATTTCATTTTTGAATTCATCAGGTAAAAATTATCCTATGTTAATTTTTTAGAATTTCAAGATAATTTGTATTTATAGATTAATTGTTAAAATTAATAAGTTTTTTTTGAATAATGTTTTTTATTTTATTTTATTTAAAATTTCAAATTACTTTTTTAATTATTTTTTACATTTAAATTTAATCATTAATATTTTACTTAATCTTGTTATGGATTTTTAAATTTATTTTATACTTTATTTTTGTATTAAAAACAATTTATATTTAAATGTTAATTTTCTAGAAAAGCATTTGCATCATGTTTTTCTAATATAATCTGTAATCAAATTCTAAAACATTTATGTTTTGAGTTTTGTAAACTGAATTTTAAATTTTGAATAAAATGGAATAAATTATTTAAATATTTTATACTCTTGTTTTAAATAAATATAACATTTATAACATGGGGATAAAAATGATATATTTAGTTATTAATATTAAATTTAATTCTAATTGATCTAACGTAATCCTAATAATTTTTTACTTATTAATTATTTTCTAATTACCTTAGTATCTTATGCAATGTTGATGTAATAATTATTCAATTAATGGAAAATATAATATATTATATTAAAAATATTAAAAGATGAATAATTTTAAATAATCCATTTTGTATATAATTTTTTTAGATAGATATATCATCATAGAGATATTAAAATTCTTTATACGCCATTTCCATATTTTTCTATGTTTTTTTAATGTTAACTAAAATTTACACTTCTAAAATTGATATCATTGATGTTTTATGAAAATAATATTTTATTTAATGATTTAAAATTCCAAAACATCCTATATTTTTCATGTGATTATTATATGTTTTAATGTATAAACAATAGTCTATTTTTTGTTTCTTGTATATAACAAAAATCTTTATCATCAATGAGGACAGCACATTATTATTGAGGTAACTATGAAAATGGTTAATAAGGGAATAAAACCAAGAGTAGGTGTTATAAAATAGTAAAAATTTATCCAAATTTTATTTAAAATTATATATCTACTAAAAATATTCTTATATTTGATACTTATATTTTCGGACACATTTAGAATTGAATATAAATTTATATTAATTTAACAGGTGAAGGAATTCTAGAAGGGATGTTCTTATCTCTTATAAAAGGTAATGCCTTCATCTATTTTCATCATGATTAGATATAAACATCATTAAATTTATTTCTACCAAAATATATTCCTTACATCCCTCGTCACATTATTGAGTCTTTCATTTTATTAGAATACATAACTAGCAATGAATTTTCTTTAAACCTTAAAAGTTTATCCAAATAAGAGGTATCAATATTAAATGATTAATTTTGTATTATTTATTCTTCCACCACCATGAAAACTTATTTATCTATTATAATATAATAAAATCTATATATACCAAAAATTTTGGATCTATAATGTTAATTTCATAACCTATATCTATCTATATCGTCTATAAAATGGGATATGAATACATCATTCATGTGTATGATAGACTACAACCTCAGGGACTGGTGTATTAATTTTTATTCATAGAATATCGTGGTCAGTTATAATGATTAAATTAATTATTATATATGACATCCATTACATATTTGTCATTTTTAAATAATAAAATATGAGATGTTTTGTTACCATTTTACTAATTGAAAAATGATAATTTGGATAATCACAATGTGTCAACTACCACCTCTACAAAGTGATGTGATTTTTTTATCATCTCTATATCATAAATATGACATATAAATGTATATTTTAATAAATAATGTCATAATAATGATACTATTATAATTTTATAAATAATACTATCCTTCTTTAAAAAATGATCATTGAGAAAAGGAAACATTTCACATGCATATATACGGCCTATGGGGTCCATGATTGAAAAAAAAATCATTTTTCATATATATATTTAATGGTGGAATATAAAATTATAATCGATGTATAAAATTTATATTTATGAATTTTTATTATTTTGGCGATAATCAAATAATATCCTCTCTTGCCATAGTAATCCTACAAATTTCATTGGGGGATTACAAAGTGAATATCCTTAAAAGAGATGACATAATTGTAAATGACTATGTAATTTTATATCACATAGAATTATATAATATAAACGTAAAACTGAATATGAACAATAATATAATGAAATTAATTAAGTTATCATAAAGTTTTCATTCATAATGATAAAAAATATATGTGATGAGTCATACTCAAGGTTTGGGACACATTAAATTAAAACCTCATTATAAATGATATAAAATTTTATTTTGAAATACCATTCTCTCACATGTATATATGTTTATTATTGTTTTAATAATATAATTATTTGGAAATAAATAAACAATAAATGTAATTTTATTTCACTTTCATTCAATTTTTTTTCAAAAATTAATTTTTTATGCATTGATTTATAATTATTATAAAATAAAATTTGAATGTTATAATTTAATATATATGGTGAAAAATACATTTCTCACAATAAAACCCCTTACTAAAAGTTTGGAATAATTGGAAATAATTCACATTTAATTGAAATAAACCCCCACCATTATTCTTGATAGTTACGTTTTGAAAAAGGTTTTTAAGAGAAATTACTAACATTATATCTAAAAGTGTTTTAAAACAAATTTAAATGATTTTCTCAAGGGTTTTACTCATTATATGGTCATTGGGTGTTTTTTATGTGGGGTTGATATCAATTAATGATAATGGGTACACCTGATATATCAAATAAAAATGGTTGAGTCCCATAATCGCTCATAGGATACCCCTGTGTATCTTATATGACATTTGTGCCCAGATAGTTCCTCGATTGATTAGATAATGATTATGTTCACCATAAATTTAATTTTTTAATCATTTATATGGTTAATAAAACTTCAAGATCTATTTTAAGGGTTCAATAAGTTTTATTTTATTATGATTTCCCAAGGAAACCATATAATTTTTCAATTCTTTATAATGACATTTCAAGAAAACAATTTGACTTCAAAAGGATAGAAAATGTTGTTTTATAAAAAAATAGATTTAATTTTTATGTAAAATTTTAATTTTCTATGAATTTCTTCTTTCATAGGCCATCAATTTTTCTTTCTATAAAAATGAATTCCTTATTTTTATGTTCATTAATAAGATTTTTTTTCTTATACTATAATATAAAATGTTTTCCCTATTGATTGATGATGTGTATGAGAAGGGAAGAATTCAATTTGAATGTCATTATGATTTTTCATAAAAAATAAAACAAGACTACATTACCTGTTTTATATATTTGGAAAATATATATTGGAAATAAGTATCCAGTTTTTAAAAGATTGGTTTGATATACCTGATTTACTCTCTATTTATATAATACCCTAAACCAGAAAATTTTCACTGATGTAAGAGGTATAATTCATGAAATAAAATTCAGGATTTTCTTGGGATTATTGTCTAGTAATTATACCTTTAAAATTTTACCAAAGGTAAAATGGCTGAGAATATAAGACAAAACATTATGTCTATGAGTTCAATGTCACAGGTCAGGTAGTTATTTTCATGTGGACCAATTTAGAGATATCCATACACTACCACATGATAATAAAATATAAGAATACAATCTATACCTATACTAGATATATCATATTAAACAAAATTACCATGAAAAACCACAGGTATAATCCGAATTAGCCATAAAGTGAACCACTATTTATACTAATTAAAGGGTACATATACTATGAAATTAATTAGAAATTCACTCCATTAATATAGGTATCTATAAATGTTGATCAAATATATGATAATTTTTTAAAACCATTATTTAATATCCTATTAATGCAAAAAAAACCCTTTAATATCAATGAAATTCTTGGTCTCCTAATATATAATTACCCTAATTCTATATAAATAAAAATGTTAATATTTTGTAACATATCTCAAAAAAATTGATCTATTGGATCAATAAATAGAACATGGCTAATTAATCAAAGATTCAGTTATTGTGAAAGGTTATAAGAATAATTTTTTAATTCATAGTTACCCTTGGGCTATCCGCTTTATGTTCAATTGAATTTTCCCTTTTAAATTCATTCCATAATAAAAACATGACACGTGAATCAAATTCTATATCAAAACATAAAATAAAAAATTTTATAGTAATATAAATGCACACCCATATATCCTGAAACACCCCTTTTTAAATCAAAAACCATTGAAACATTATTTTAAAAATTATGCAAGAATGTTAATTTCATCACGTAATAGAAACCATAAAACCACCACCCAAAATCATGGAAATCATTCAAATCCCAATTGAATCCACTCTTAAATATAGATACAAACATAACTAATAAATAATACACCCTAAACACTGAAACCCACCTTATTATATTTTAACTAATAAATCTATATGCCTCAATTCCCACAGGGATGATAGAAAACTATGTTCTGGGTGATGAAAATAGCCAAGGGAAAGGAGAGGAGGGTATTATGGGAATCATTACCAATAAACATATGATGATCCCCAATAAATTAACTCTTGGTGATGTGGAGGACTGTATATGGCCTATTATGGATGAAATAACAATAGGTGGACAAAATGTGAGAGACATATAGTTAGATTGACTTAGGGTAGTTTATGAAAATCCTATTGTTAATGATATGAGTATAATACATGGGTTGGTCACATGTTTTTTAAAACAATGTTAAAACCATGTGTATCAACACTCTTTTTCCATGGAATCTATATTATTAAGGAACATGGTAAGATAAATTTTAAAACAACATGGAAAACCCAAAATATAAAAAACTAGAATTGTTCCATGGTTAGAGTATGGTTTCTCCTAACCATACTCTAACAATGAATCATTCTATTTTTTTTAAAAGTTTCAAATTTTCTTTGGAAAATTAATTATAATGATTTACAATAGTATAAGATAAATATGTGTAATATTGTACCTGAATGTGTAACCATGGGTGTAATAGAAGATTTCTTAATTATGTTTCTCAGTGTTCACACATGGCTCTAATTTTACAATATTATATTGTATTTGTATCATTATTTGGTCCTTTAAGAATATATTTTATTTTCTTTTCACAAATTTTCTTATGATTTTTGTCTCTATAGGGGTGGGAATATGTTATATTACTGAATTCCTCAAGTGAATTTTTTGTTGTTCATGGTAATTTTGGTGATTGTAGTTGAGGATATGATCAGATAGTCACAAATAGACACAAGTGTGATGGTTCCTAGAGGTTAATTTCTATTCTTATGTATTTTATTTCATAAGTATAATGTTTCATGGTGGGTTGGTGTATTGGGCCCATTTGAAGGCATATTATTGATAGAATATGATTTACACCTGTAACTGTCTGCAATTTATCTTATGTGGTTTGGATAGATTTTGAATGCAGTAGTCATAATGTGTTGCTCAGCTTCCTAGATAGTGTGACTCATGTTCTCAATATACATGAGGCTCAAATCATAATTTATTGGTTTCTTGGGTTTTCTTTCAATCCTAAATTTATACACCATTCTCCCCCTAGAATTAATATAGCCTATATTCCCTTAGTGTATTTTTTATTATTGTGTTTGATTTTATTGATATAGGGATATTTCTATTAAGGTGACACCCCTTAAACCCATACATAGTGTTATAGTTATGATAATATATCCTTTACGTGATGGTTTTGATACATGATGAAGAGACCCAAACATAACCATCCATAATAAAAGGATCTACACCAAAATATTTGTCATAAAATACCCAATAACATTTCGGTATTTATTTTTATAGGATTTAAAAAACCCATAGATAGTAAAACCCATACCATAAAATATAAATGGATGATATTTTTCAACTAAAACATAAATCCTTAGATGTACTAAAAAATTCTTCATTCTGTCCAATAAAATTCATCAAAAATGAAACAATTATATAAAATAATACATCATACTCCACTAAATTACATAAGAATGAAACAATAATAAAGTGTTTTGTAAAACTATCATTATGGGAAAGTAGAAAAATAAAAAATAATGATAACAATTGATATTATGATAACCATTATGGTGTGTGAAGATAATCAAGGTACCTGACCACATCATAACAAAATCGTACCTAATAAAACATAGATATTATTTCATAAATCACAATATATGTATTTTTTAACTCGAATTTATATTTCATTTTATCTTCAAAACAAATTGGTTGTAATATAAAACAAAACACAATAAAAATCAGTCAATGATCACTTCTGAAAAAATATAAATTTTTTTATAGACTCCTACTTTGGATTGGGTTAACTCCCCAAACCCATACATGTAATCTAATGCGATACAAGACGTTACCCAATTAATTTATGTGATATTTAATTTCATCCCTACATGAGACATTATTATATATACATGCATATGTATTCCCCACAATAAAGTATAGATAATTTCATTAATTTCGAATTCTCTTATGAAATAAAAAAATATTATTAATTATTTACTAAAAATAGTATTGTATTACATCTATATAAATTGCATATATGATAACATTAAATAATATACACAATTAATATTCAAAAATAACGATGAATTTTTACGAAGATGATGAACACCTTTATAAAAAGATGGGTTACATAACGATTTTTAATGGTATCTCAAAAGATCATATCAACAAATTTATCATTTTCTATATGATATTATACCTTATAATTTTAAAACATAATAAAATATTTTGAATGCGTATACATATAACATAACATTAAATAACATAAATATTTTAATGTTTGAGAGGAAAATGTATGTGGAATAAATATGAACATTCATAATGTATTTGTAACATGGAAGTAAAAACAAACATATATGTAATTTAAAATATCCATTTGAAGGGAAGATTAGAGGATATAGAAAATAATAATTCTAAAAGAAAAATAAAAATATAATCCTTTCAAAGTAATGAATTATAATTTATGAAATGTATTGAGTAATACAATAAATATAAAAAATTAGAATTAAATATATATATTTTTTGAAAACAATTAGCCATTATTATTAAAATAAAAAATAATCAAAATAATAGAAGTGAAAATATATTTTATAAAATTGGGAATGGCTTTATATGAATATTTCAAATAAATAATTCGAATAATATTTAGAAAATTACTTCAGGTAAATCATGCTAAAAAATTAAAACATTTAAAAAGAAGGTCCAAAGAATTAACCATGCAAAAAACAATAAAAATATTATTTTTTACTATTATTAATTAAAGTAAAATATTGTAAAAATAACATTAACGAATCATTTATGTATTTTTAATAATATTTTCAAAAAAAATATTGAATATGGATATATAGAAGAATGATTTTTTACCCTTAAAAAGGAGATAAGGTTTAATCCAATTTAAAACATCTATTCCATCTAATTTTTAACCATAGTAAAATTATATGATAAGAATTAAAATAAAACTGAAAAAAATTTTTAAAATTTTATAAGTGTTTTTAAATATATATAACATTTTATTACCTCAAATTGAATATAGATCTGAATAATCTATAATTTATTGTGAGATTGCAATAGATACTCTTACATATTTGGTAAATTATTATTCTAAATATAATTAAAGATATAAAATTAAATGGAACATAAAATACCATGAATAAAAATGTATTATTCAAATAATGTGCAACATTGGTTCTATATACAATAAAAATTTGAAAATAGGTGTATAATATGAATCATTTCTCCAAGATGAAAATTTGAGACAAGAAACCCTTACCTAGTTCTTCCATATCCACCTAAACTATTTAATGTCATTTATAAAAAAATGTTATTCATTAATAATATATTTCAAAATTTTATTACTATGAATTAGAATTTTCATTATTCATTTTTATTCATTTATTACAATGTTATTACTTATTTTTACATCATAATTATCATCAGTTGTTAGTACTGTCGATGATTACATTGATTTTGGTATAATGGTTTCGGTAATGTTTACATGATATGTAACTAATCAATCTATAACAATAAAATTATTAGATTAAAGGTTATATAGTTGTTTATTATGTTCCATGTTCATTCCATTGGGGTTTCAGGTATGATTCTCCAATATGAAAACATTTACAAGAATATTTAGGTTATATATCAATAATAAAGGGTGTTACATTGATAATGTCACATATCATAATATTAAAATTAAAAAATATAAAAAAATAAATATTTGAATTATAATATCATATCTCAAATTTAATGATATTTCCATAACCATCAGTGATAAAATTTTATAGCATCATTCCAATAAGGTGATAAATATACTCAATCAAGAACATGATAGAATAAATGAATGAGTGTGATTATGAAGTAATTTTTATATAATTTAATTATTATATAATTATATTAATTTAATATAAATTTTATTTAATAAGTAATTCGTAATGGGAAATATTTTTAGGATGTATATAAATGAAAATGAATAATAAGAAGTTATGACTTACAATGATATAATTGTATATCCTCTCCAAATCTTTTTTTTATGGAATTATTAAATTATCTTTTGAATAGGGGCACAAAAACTATTTCTTTGGTTATTTGGTATAAGAAAATGGAATATTATATATAGTAGATTTACTTTTAGGAGTTCTTAGGAAATTCTTCGACATATTTCTTTTTTTAGCGAGTGAGTGATTTTTTGGGAAAATACGTAATTTTTTTTTCTAAAAAACTAATATCTTATTCAAGGAATGTGAATAAAAATATAAAACTTATGGACATTAAGTTTATATATATACTATAAAACCCTGATAAATCAAATTAAATAAAATCTTATATGATATTTTTTACATTATCTGTTTATTTTAAACTTTTAAAAAACAATTTCCATTGATATGATGATAAGATTTTTCAAAGATATCTTATTTTTAGGGAAAACATTAATATGGGCACATTATATAATATTAATGGTTCTAATTAAACATATTAAATTAATTTTAATCTACTTCTAAATGTGATAAAATTAACTAAAATAGATGTACTCATAAAAAAATTTAAAAACATACATTTGACTATAAATTTGAATTTTACCATATTGAGAAAAATGATAATGATAAATAAAAATAAAAAACTATTGGTTTATGATTAAAAAGTTATTATTTTACATTCAATACAATCTATAAATTAATGTAATCAATTGAATACAATCTTTAAGGAAATAAATAATAGTTTTTATAATATAAAATATAACATTGGTTCCAAATTATCTAACATAGGTTTCTAAATTAAAATTATTATTTTTAGATTAATTATTTATCCGTAAATATATATTCTAATTCATAAAGAAATTATTGTTTCTTATAAAATTATAATATATAAATTCTTGGTGTTTGTAAAAAGATTATTTTTAACTATTCATATCTGAAATCAACTTTATAAAAAGTTACCAAAGAACCCATGTATTATTTTTAAATGCTAAATAATAAATATAGTTTAATAAAATCATATAAAAATTTAAAAAATAAGAAATTTATTCATCAAATATAAAATATAATATTTGAAAATATAGTAAAAATTATTCCATTACCAAATGAAAAAAACTTATCCTTGATTGATATCTTGATAAAATAATTTAAAATAAAAAATGTCAATGTAAATAAATAATATTTACATAAATATAAACGTTTTAAATACGCCAAACATATTTAATTGTTTAGTTAGAAAGAAATTACAATCAAGTTAAGGAAAAAAAATTTAACCTCTAATCAATTTGAACATTTTCATTCATAATAAAAAAAATAAATGTATAACTTTTATCTATATGATTATATAATATATTTTAAGACAAAATATATAAATGATTAACTTAATCATATAAATTCATATTCATCAATATTATTAGTCCATAAAAGGGAG
This sequence comes from Viscum album, assembly GCA_963277665.1. Taxonomy (NCBI): domain Eukaryota; kingdom Viridiplantae; phylum Streptophyta; class Magnoliopsida; order Santalales; family Viscaceae; genus Viscum; species Viscum album. Next base: position 44,368,342 of record OY728143.1, on the reverse strand, counting down.
GTAATATTTTAAATATTCAGGTTTTGACATTCTCTTAAAAAATGTTTCATGGTTCATTTTATTTCAGTATAGAAAGTGAAAATATATATTCAATATAGTATCTATTTAAGTTGAAATTAATAATAATATATTATGTTTTTTAATTTTTCCCCACAAAAATAATTTTTATCACAAAAATTTTAGTTCACTATAATGAATGAAAAAAGTTCAGCAGACCCCCAAAAGGTTGAATATTCAAGAGATAATTTCAACATATATTTGAACATCACTATCATTGTCAAGACTAGAAAACTCACCTATTAAAACATTTTTTAAAAATGACTATGTTTTAATATTTCATTTCCATTATTTAAAATACGACCCCTTATTTAGTGAAAGGAGTTTCTCGATACATACCACTTATAGCTTCATTTTAAGTATCCTATAATCAACAAAATACTAACACAAAAAATGAATATGTCTATATTTAAAAACATTTGTGTAAATAAACTTTTTAATTTGAAAAAATCAATCATAAGATTTCATATCTTATAAATAAATCATTTCCACCCATGATACATTTGGGTTTACTCTAACATTATTGGTTGAAACTATAAATGCATTTGTTTATATTATTCTTCCATGAGTTTCATCATCTTAATAGTGATTACTAAACCCATATAAATTATTAATTCAAAATATAAAAACATATTTCTTATGATAATCTGATATTATAAATAATATATACTAATAACCAAAAATTTCATATCAATTGATATTTAATTATTCAAAAATAGTGCAAAAAATATATTATCCTTTTTAATGAATAACATGAATCACATCATCAACAAATACGTTTTAAACCCCATATTTGTCTACAAAACATTAAATATATTTTTAGAATCCATTAATCATTTCTAACAATTAACCGTAATTTCCTTGATATAAAATCACATACCAACCCCAAAGAATATTTATACCACAATCAAGTATTATCGCATAAATATTTAATTTCTAAAAATATAATTAATCACCTTAAAATAATATCAGATTAAACATTGAAATTGTGTCCATTCTATTCAAATAATAATCAATCAAAAATTCATTAACCAATAGTAGTATCAATAAATAATAAAATAAAAACATATGGTAAAACCTTAATCATTAAATTTATCAAAATTATGTGTTTCTATGAATTGAGACCCACTGAATCAATACATTTAGATATATTTCCAAAAATTCATCCTTTAAACATTATATTTCATACCAAATAAAGAAACCCATATGAAACATTCCATAATTATGTAACCATTATAAAATAATTCTCCATTTACATACCAAACACCGTTAATGATTACAATCTATTTGACTCAGAAAAAATATTACATAGTTAAATATACACAATTCCCACTAAAAGTTCATCATTATATCACCCAAAAAAATACTAACCGATACACAGTAATAATTATACATATCCCCAAAATTTATAAAAATATTATACCATTATGTAAAATCATACATGTTTACCATCATTATTTATTGGGGACATGAAACATCAGAATGGATGATCTAATAATCATTGTAGGGGTACCAATAAAAAATATAAAATCGAAGATCATAAGTGTGCATCTAATAAACAAGTGCGTATATGAAAAAAAATCATTGTACATGAGAACGTCATTATTAAATCATGCCCAATAAACATGGATCGTATGTCATGAACAATAAAAAATCCTTTTGTAATTGAGAATTACATATCATTGGATCATGAAATCATTATAATTTTTAAACTACAATGAAAATGGAATTATAAGCATATGTTAAGGGTCACAAGAAAGAAAACATGACATTGTGCATAGATACCCATTGTGAATTGGATTTCTTAAAGTAACCATAAATCTAATCACATGAGATAAAAAACATTTAAAAATTCAATAGAGGGATATACAATTTTAATAAAACCCATAACATCATCAATTTTACATTCATATATATTCCATAAAACTTTAAAACAATTATCAAACGATAATTAACCCCATATGGAAACATGATTTTTGAATATTTCCCCAACCCAATATCATATTTCTCTTAATAAATAAAATTTAAAATATCATCTATATCATCATTAATTCAAAAGACACACTATGGTATTTTTACATAGATGATTTTATTTATGAAATTGGGTTTCTAAATACTTTGGAAAGGAATCATATAAGAATAGATAAATAATCATATCATTTCATACCATACATTAATTATCTCAATATAAATACAATATAATATAATTTATGGGGTAATATATGAAAAATAAATTTAAAGGACATGGATATTAAATAAATTGATTGGAAAATAGAATAAAAATTAATTAAATAATTTATATAAATCATTGTTAATATAATAGTGAAAATATACATATATTTCACTTTAAATATCAATTTCAAGGGAGAGGAAAGTTAAAAGTATAAATATTAATTATAAAATAATTCAAAATATTTAAACATTGAAATTAAATTATTTTAAATATAATAATATTTCAGTGGAATATAAAAAAACAAATAAGTGGAATGAATCCCATTTATTTATTCCTCTAAAATATTAAACATTATTCTTAAAATTAATAATACACAAAACAATGGGAAAATAAATTTCACTGTAAAATCATAGAAACATGTATTGTAATAAGAAAATAGAATAATTATATAATAAGTGGAAAATATTTTCATACATATTATTTTAAAATAATTTTATTTTAAAACTATTTTATAGAAGGTTAAAAAATTTCTTAGGTAGAAAATGTTACAAAATTTATTATAAGCCCTTTTGAATAAATTTTAATCTTTTTCATTGAATTGCAAAATAATTGAGGTATATAAATTAATCTTATTGAATAAATTGAAATAAAATGGATATATAGAAGAATTATTTCTAGTTATAATTAATATATAAGATCATCTCTACTTACAAACATCCTTTTGGTAAAATTATTAAACAATGAAAAGTGAGATCTTAAGAAGAAAATAAAACCCAAAACATTACCAACGGATAAATGAATATATGATTTTATAATAAAGAATAACATATCATTACATTAAATGTGAATTTGATATGAATAATTTGTTTTCAAAGTGAAATTTAAAAATAATCACTTTAGGCTTTAGAAACATTGGATTAAAATCCCCAATAAAGATATAAAATAATGTGAATAATTAAATAACATTAAAAAAATTAAAATAATGGTATAATATGTCAAATTGGAACCATATAAACATTATAAATTATATTATTTTTTTAATACAGAACATATCTCAAGAACGAAATTTGTGGTGAGAACCCCTTACTTCAGACATTCACTTTCATGGACCTAATTTAAATCCATGTATAATAGTCATAAAATATTCATTAATAATTTTTATAAACCTATTGTCATGTATTAATATTTATATAAATAATTTATATTAATTTATTACCTGAATATTTTATATTGTATGTTTATACTTACCATCGATTGTTAGTAGTGCCAATTATTCCATCAATGATTCTATATAACTATTTGGGTAATCATTCCATGATCATTAGATCATAGTTTTCAAAATATCCAATTCAACTAAATAAAAAATAAATAAATATTTTGGATTTTTAGGTTCATTTCACATGATTTATTTAGAATTATTCACCAAGATAATATCTATAATGTCCTTGTTCTATTAATTTTTAATGAATATATATTGGTTTAATAATGAGTCAATTTTTAATATTACAACATAATAATTTTGGAAAACCCATTATTTTTATATTAGTATCATATATTTAATATAATTATTTTTTCATAACAATCCATTATAAATATTTATATCATTATTCATGTTGGTTGTTTCACCAACTCAAATCAAATGATTATATAATCAATGGATGAGTATGATTAAAAATTGATTTTATAATAATATCATCATTATAGAAATATATTTTTACAATTTAGTTGTAATTTTTTAATTATATAATTAGAATTTATATTATCACTAGGCATGAGATAGTTGAAAAATAACGGTAATAAGTAATTATATACAAGAAAAAAATTTTATTTCCCCTTGAAAACCTTCTTGGTTTTGATGGAATTATAGAATTTTCTTGAGACCAGAGGCTCTAGAATGGGTAAGAGAATTAGAAGGGATATAAATATGTTATTTTATATTAACGATTTATAATTATAGGTTTTCATCAAAAGGATACTATAAGGGTCCTTCTATAATTTAGAGGGGTGGATTTTTTGTAATTACTTATTAGATTAATATAAATGTAAATTCAAGGAACATGGACCAAAAATTGAAAAATAATGGTTATAAGATGATTTATTTCCAATAATTCCCTCATTCAACGATTTAAAGATTATTTTTTAATAATTTTTAATTTAATCTATTTATTTAACTTCATTTACCCATTTTAGCCTTTACTATGGTGAGTAACTATTTCCTCGGTATCTTATATTTATTGTTACAAATTAAATTAACCTTATTACCTAATTTTTATTATTTTTACATTCAATTTTATATCTATTTTAATGAATTACATTTCTAATGGTGATAAAATTTACTTCTATATAAGTACACATAATGAAATAATAATAAAATTTTGAATAAAATATCATTGAACATAAGAATAAATTTATACATATTTTGGAAAAATAATTTTTAATATAGCGATAACAAAAATAATTATAGTATTATTATTAATAAATAATGATTTATTTTAATTCTAATCTAATCAAAAATTGAATTTAATGATCTATATGTTTAATTAATGGAAATGGGCATAAGAATTTTTTAAAATGATTAAAATTTGTATATGATTATTAAATATAAAAAATAGTTTTTAAAAATTAAAAATAATTTTTTAATAATTTTATTTTATTCATTTAACACATATATTTTATAAATTGGAATCCTAAATTTTAATTTAATTCCCATGTCAAGATGACATCATAAAAGATTATATACTTATAAAAATTGTATTCTTTCCAATTCAAAAAAATAGAAAAATATACAAAATATACCCATTGCAACATTTGTATTTTGAAACCAAAAGTGAGAATCATTAAATGAATTTTAAATTCCAAAACATAAGAAAGTTTCTATTAAATAAAATATATAATAGATAGAAAAAAACTATAAAAAGTATTAAAAATGAGAATGAATTTTTTTCTTCTATGTATTGATAAAATAATTTACATTAACAAATATGTATGAAAACTATATAATTAACATAAATATACATTAGTAAAATATCCAAAAATTTGATATTTAGTTAGGTATATAGAAAAAACCATGATATGGAAACATATTTAACCTTTAATGAAAAATATATCTTATGTCATAATGTAAACACAATAATTTTAAATATTAATCAATTTTCTAATTAATAATATAATTTCTTTTTACAAAATATAATTTCATGTTTATATTGAACATATTTGTAATTCTGACCTCTAAAAATTTGTGAACTATTTTAATGTATGATATATTTTCCTTGGTTATTTATAGATATTGGGCGTTTCTAGGGGTATTTTTTATGAAGCTAAGTGGACGACTAGAAACAAAACAATAATACATAAAAAAAATTTAATTGAAGGCAGAATTTCGTTACATTGTATAATTCATAAAATAGTTCAATTCATAAGTATATTTTACAATTTAAACTTGTTTTACATCATAAAATCATTACTCAGGATAAGTTAAATTAATATATATTATTTTTCAATGTACATTTGTTATGGAATATTTGTTCCATTAAAATATGGTTTAAAATATAAATACCAAAATCTATGTAAATTTTATTAACCGCTTATGTACATAATGTTGATTCTTGGTGCAACCGTTCCCCAAAATACCATAATCTCCATCATGTTTTTTGTCTATATTTTTTCCTTTAGAGTACTTTTAGGGTTTTTTTCATCGCTACTATGACTGGTTGACTTCCTTCAGGTACATACGATCTTCCTCGCCCAATATAGCTTTGTTGTCCTCCGTTTGATATTTGTGTCTATGTTTTCAACTCTTAATAAAAATTATGAAATATCAATAAACCCATTTTTAGTTTTCATTCATTCTTAGTATTTTGGAGGCTTGCCTTCTCATTTAAAATCATTTGATTCGAAGGAGGATGGGATTCCACTAATAATGAGGTTGGTTTCACATTTCAATGGTTTTAAGTCATGAATTACATTATGGAAATGTGAATTCTTTGAGTTTATTAAAAAATTTATTTTTGATCAATGTTGTATTATCAGAAGAGATACATGCTTTAAAGGGGGATTTAGATTAAAATGGTTTTTTGATAACCAATTTATTGATCAAATGAATCAATGGTGGTTTGGATTAATAAAATATTTTTTCAAGCATTAAATAGTTAATTATTTTTATTGAAAAAGTTTCATACAAATATGTGGATGGTATCTAAATGTGTTTTAGAAAACATAGAATATTGGGTCACCATGGGTGTGTCAGGAAGTAGACTTTTCACTATTAGTGTTTGTAATGCCACTATAGGTTTTTTATTAATTTTAGTGTGTATCCTTCCACAAGAGGTGATGATTTTTGATACATCGTAAGCCTAAATATAGAATTTGTTTTAATCTCATGTATGTATATCCTTAGCATAGATCCCAAATAGTGTGCTTTTTTATTTGTGATCTGATTATCACATTATTATTTTTTCATGGTAATTTTCTCACATGATTATCTTATGGTGTATAAATGTTAAGTTTATAACAATTCTTACCTATTATTTTATAACATTGTTCAGATTTACAATGTTGGGGAATATTTATTTTTTTTATAAACAATCAATGAGATTTTATGAATATATTTTTATTTGATGTCATTATTTATTAATTGTATTTGGTTAAATCTTGAGATAAATAATTCATGATATTATAACTTTTATATATTCATTAACGAAATAGTATTTTTTTATTAAATAAAACTAAACTATATACATTAAATGGTAATATATTTTTCTATCCAGACTCATGTATAGGGAAAGGAATTATGTAGTATGATAGTTTCTCATTTTTTTGTCATCATCATAGTGGCATGTTTTTGTTGTGATGGATGGTCATGCATAGATCATTTTTTGTAGTATTATGTTTAATCATTATTGACTTTCTTATATATTGTACTTTTTTATGTATCATAGAACCGTACTTTATTATTCCATGCTTTAAAATATTTTTATTCAGGTATAAATTTGGTGTGTCATTCATTATTACATATCATTATGTGGAAGACCCTCTCTGGTGATAATTCTAGTTGACTCATCTATATTTATTACGAAATGGTAACAATGAAAATTCCCATCCTGATGTGTTACAAAAATAACTAGTTTTGGTTAAAATTATTTCATATACTATAGCTAGGACCATTATATTTTATATTGTAAGTGTCTAAGGGGACTATTCATCTCAATTAGGTGTTTGAACCCGTGTTACCCTCGTTGGACATTGAGTTTTTTCAAGCATGTGACATGATAATAGTTTTTTTTATAAATAAACTAGGGTTTCTATTTATTTATATAAACAGGTTTCATAATAAATAATTATCAACAATCCGGTAATTCATAATTTCTATGAATTCTTATTATTTTTAATCATTGATAGATATTTTTTTAAAGTTGGTCTTGTGATGTAAAAAATTTATCATAAATATATTGGTCATTGTATTCTGGTTTGTAGACAATGCCACCAATAAGGCCTCTTCTAAATCAAATAAAAGAATCATTGAGACCATTTATATAGGAAAATCCACTAGTGTAACCTTATTTTTCGTAATCTATAATCTAAACCATTAAAACTCAAGGTAAAGTGGGTATAGGGAACGCGAGAAGAGTGCGGTACTTGTCATAGAATACAATAAAAAGAATAAACCCATAATCTATAGTAAAAAATGGCCCCATGAATCATATTAATGGATTTAGTGTCCTAAGAGTATTACTTTATAAATATATTAATGGACCATAAGATATTCATTTACACATACATGCATGAGTGGAAATGAAAGAGATGTTGGGACTCTATTATGGAAAAAAGTTACGTAAGGATCTTACCAGGGATTCCTTAATGGAAACATTAAAATAATATATTTATTCTGAGATGTAACTTATGAAAAATAATATATATTTAATGACCATTTTGTATTGGGATAATATTGTACTAGAGTATTTCTCCTCCTTTGTTGAGTGGTTGGACTTTGAAATGGATATTATTACCATTGATTGCCTTAACATTTATAGGATTGAGATGGGTATAAAGGATGATATTACATGAATAATAATTATATTAATCCTTATGGATTTTTTAGATGTTGTTGACAAAGCATCCTTGGTAGAGGTAGACATAGCAGGGAGAACAATCATTGGTGGATCTTTGGTTTGTGTAGTTATTATCCACCATGGGTCTTCAAGCTAGAAAAAGAATCACAAAGGTATATAGTTGTCATAATGAATAATTTAATTGGATTAGTAAAGAAAATATAATGTTTTCTTCTACTAGTGTTTAATCCATAATCATTCAAGGAGTAATTGTACAAATCCCCCTTGGATTTTTCATTATTTTGGGCAATATATCCATCTAATGAATTTTTTATAGGGAAATCCCTTGGAAATTTGTCTATATCCACATTCTCTTTGGGATCAGAGGTTAATTATAATGATTTCATGGGTGGTGTCAATTATATTCAAAAATAAGGGGATTTCCATGTTGCTAAGAAATCCCAGGGGCGAGTTCAGATCTATTGTTATTATATGGATTAATGTGAACATGAGGAATCTGAAATGGGGTCATTTGTTTTGATAGGTAACATATTTATTTTATCTTATATAAAACTATAATTATTAGATAAAGCTAAAAAATATTATTTTATATTATTATAGTTAATTGACATGTTATTATAGAATTCAGATCTTATTCAATTCTCATTGTATCGTTCCATGAATTTATGAAAGAAAACTAAAGATTTTTTTATATATCCCTCATGTTGCTTGATGATAGAATTATTTAAGTAGTGTGGTACTTCGTGGTTCTTGATAATGAATTATTTTACCTAATAATCTTCATGTATTTCATTATCCATGTTCAGGTTAAGATTTTTGGTTATCTTTGATGAGCTTTTTTAGCTTTTGATGGTGTATGTCATCTATTTTATGGTGAATGGTACAGTAGATGGAGTGTGGATCATGTTATTCAATAAGGTGGGGTGATCTCATGTTTGTTTTCAGATATCTTCCTTGATGAAATTGATCTTTGTTTGAGTCATAAACATTTTATGGTGGTGTATGCATACACCTAGGTCTTTTCGAATCATTTTCAAGTTTACTGACATAAAGATCTGTAAATTTTAATTTTGACCTAATCCTTGGTATGATTACAGTTTCTTTTCCATCCAATCACATGGATTATACTAAGTTAATTAATATTAATATAAATTTTCTATACCTTGATGCTAATGAATTTATTCATTTGAGGAAGACACTATGAGATTAAAATATCCTATTTTCATTAATTGTATACGTGGGGCCTCATTATTTTCATTGAATATTAAAAGTTAAATTTTTTGACCATTTTAAACTAATATCCCTTTCAATGTATTAATGGACTATTTGATTAACTTATAGTTATTTTTTGGTTATCAATTAATTCCCATCAATTAGGGTACCAATAGTATAGAGTTTAAATATGTGATAAACCGGTTTCAATGTTTAGGTTTCAGTATGGTCATTTTTTGTTTTTTATTAATACAGTAGACCTCACAGAGACTGTTTTAGTATTTATAGAACTTATTAAATGGAACCATTATCAATTTAGGGAAATGTTTTTTTTTCATGTATGATATTTTGGTAATCTTCATGTCTGAGGATGAGTTTATTGACCATTTCATATCATCATATTAACCTTTAGGGAACATCATTTGAATGTTAAGCTATCAAAATATGTGTTTTTTAACTGAGAAGTAAAATATCTAGAGCATTTTATATTTTAATGTACTGACTTAGTGGATATTTAAAAAATATAGGCAATAATCTCCTTGGTGCAACCATGAATATTGTTGGATATCTAAATAATCATGGGGATAGATGGTTATTAAAAGGGGGATTTTATGTCATCTCTAATCATGCATGTTCAATGATACCGTTAACCCATATGGGTTTAATGTTTGGGTGGAATAAAAAATGTAAAAGTTATTTTCATGAACTGAATGTGAGGTTGAATTCATCTCCATTTTTTATACTTCTAGAACAAAGTTCAAGTAATGTTGTTTTTTCATTGATTCTAGAATGTGTATTTGGTGTATCCTGATGTAAGGGATAAAGGTAAGGGTGTCTGTCTCTCTCTATTATTCCATCATGAGATGAACTAACCTATCCTTGACTTTGAGTTGGTAGTGGTCATGCATGAACTCAAAATGTAGCATCTTAATATATTTGGGGATTATTTTATAATATATAATGATCACAAAATCATAAAGTATCTTTTTAGTCTGAGGGATATAAACAAGTGATAATGATGCTAGGTTTTGTATCATTAAAATATTTATTTTTATATTTCTTATACTCTAAAAAAAGTGTAATGTAGTCATTAACACATTGGTAAATAAATTAAAAAATAATCCATCAAAACATTGTAGGATTGGTCTCAAATGTGTTTGATTACCAATATGAGATGGGGAAAGGATGAAACTTGTGGTTAAGTGTTCTTGGATTTAGTAAATGTAGACTTATCCTTCAATGGGTGGGTAAATATTGAATAGGTACCAAAAAATGAGTCACTGACCTTTAGTGAAATTGTAAATAATGGGGAGACCTCAGTTGACTAGTCTTGGTCTCCTAGGGACACTTTTTCTATCCAAATATTGTGGATTTTTTTAATTTCTCTAAGGAATAATTTGATGTATAGTTGGAATTAGTCACATTGATCAATACAATTTCGGACTAAAAGATATATCATAATCTAATATGTCGATATTATTTGTATAGAATGGGATGCTAGATTTTATAATTTGTTCTATAGTGGCTTACATTTCAATTAATTATGGTAAATCCCTAGGGAACTATTGGTTTTTTTGAATTGATACCCATTCTGATATGGATATTGTATAATATTTATAAGTGAATATTTCTTTAATTTCCATGGGAATCGAGTGGGAAGGATAAAATTTCGGTGATCATTGATCATATTAAATATTTATATAATTTCCTCCCTATCATTGAGATAATAATTGTGGATCCATGTAGACATTAGTATGTATCATAGGTTTTGAGACATCATAGAGTAACCAATATTAATATTTCTTATAGATACGCATGGTTCCCATCGTGATTTTAAAAAAAAATTCTAGAGAAAATTGGTTCCCAGTTGAAATTGATTATATTATATCATCCATATATGGATAGGTAATAAAATTGTGTTATGGAAGTCCTTGAGGATATCCTCTGAGAATTCATGCTTTATTTTAGTGGTTCTTGAAAAATCATCTTCATGTGGTTGATTTTTTCAATAAAATTTGGTATCATGACTTGATTAAGATGGCCATTTTGAGTAATTGTATGTGAATGCACATAGATATCTATTATACCCGAAAGTCATTTTATTTTGGTCATTATTTGGGTTATGTCTTATTTAATTGAGAACATCTTATATGTAGTTGATCTGGCAGAGCATAATCAAGCCACATATTCTTAGAAAACACTATTTGAACTATAAATATCAATCTCTATAGTTTTAGGGTTTTGATAGATTTTTTCTTACAGTTTCACCTTTATTGGGACATAATAGGATGGGTAAGTTGAGTATGTTATTATTATTGTTTTTTGGCCCCTTTGTGATAACATGAGAAAAATTAAGGTGAAATTTCTGTTGGAGTTATTGTCTTATAAGATTTATATTCAAGACATGTTACACATTTAATAGATAATGATATATAAACTAGTTCTAAGAAAAGTGATTTAATAGGAGTTTGTTGATCATAAAATAGAAAATATAGTAGTTGAACAAATAATTTATATTATGGATCTCAATGATATGGTGTTTAATGGTAAAATAAATCTATTGTCCCATGTATTATGGAATTTTTTATCAGATAACCTCAAGATGGGGGAGACGGAAAATTTTATGAGGTACTAGTGTCCTTATCTTTGTAAAAGTCCATGATTATTATTACATTATGTTGACCAACATCTTTTATAGTGGGGAGAATCTTTAATCCATGGTTTCAAAAAGTATTCTAAATTTCAGTGCATATGGGATTCTACATTTGTTTGGATGGTTTTGGGATGTTTATAGGGGTTTTCTATAGGAATATGTGTGAGGGTGTTAGATAAATGAAAATTTTATTTCATAATATATTAACTTATTGTGTAATTTCATCATCGAACAGAAGATGTAAAATGTATTATAAGGTAAAATAATTTTATTCCATAAACCTGTTTAATGTAATAAAATAATCACTTCTTGTAAATTAACAAAAAGAGATGTGTTTTTATCATAAATAAATATCATAAATCTATGGATTATTATCTAAATAAAATGTTCCTAGTGATTTTTATATGTTCCACATGTATCCTCAATTATTTATATGTGAAATCATTCCCCAAAATACCTAGATCTCTACTATGGATGTTTTTTGGACATTTCTACCTATGGGTAACTTTTCATAAAGTGTATGATCGGTATTAGGGAACTATATATTTTTTTGGGTTTTTAGGATCTTCCTTTGCATGTTTAACATTTTTGATCTTGGTTTGTCACTGTTATGTATTGGTTTTTGAAAGATTAATAATTAGGATGTGATTTTAATTGATTATTTTTTTATTTTCATTCTCTCCTTGTCTTTCAGAGGCTATTCATATAATTTTCAATATTTCATTGATGGTGAAATATAGGGACCCATAATTTTCATATATAGATATTACTTCATACTTTTTTAAAATTAATTAAAAAACATATTGGCCGAATCTATAATCATATTGGTCTAGTATCATTGTAAACATGAAAAAATAAATGACGGGTTCGCAATAGTCTGTCATTATGTTCTTCATATCTAGCATCCTTATTCAAAAAGTAATTATAGATACCATTATTTATAATTGAGGGAATAGAAACATAATAATGAATGATCTCAGAGGAATATTAAATGTAAACAAGATAGATATTAATGATCACATAATCATAATCGGGGCATTAGTATATAAGAACAAGATCGTAAAATAGGAAGATCATACCCTGTATATCAATGACGATAATCTTGAGTCACGCACTAATGCATGAAAGTTGGGAACACATAAATCCTAAAGGAATAAAATATCATGAGACATTAGAGCATAACATTAGAATAAGGGATTATTTTTTCCCACATGAATGATTAAAACATTGTGAACATGTATAAATTGAAAAGTGTTTACAAATTATTTTATGAAAATGAAAACTGGAACCTATATAAATCTATATAAGTGAATAAAAATCCAACCATAATCTTGTAGACATGAAAGAAGGGTCCACATATAAAATTAGGAAAATGAAATCCTGGTCAAGACATAAGGGTATAAACATTAAATCCAATCCCACTAATGAAATTATGAACATGAATCACATTCATGAATAACATATTTTCCACATGAGTTATCCATCATATTCCAATATATAAGATGGAGATATTGGTCCCACAAATCAAAAAAATTAAAATCATATGTGTATGTGCCACAAGGTCATAAAGTATTCACTCTATTAGATCCCATTAAAAAATGTCTTTACTAATCATTCCAACATAGCATACCCCATGGAAAAAAATGGGTTTCATAAAAATTGTGTCATCATATTCATAAACCATTTAGAGAATGAATAGAAGGGTATAATTGGATGATATTCCTAGTAAATTATATTTTAAATCAATAGTTTATTATTTTATGAATAGAAATACCATTTAAGGATCCTTGTATATTTTTTTTAGGAAAATGACCTTTCCCTATTGAAATTATTTATAATAAAACTATTTAATTTTAAAGTTAACAATATTATTTAAAATTAACAATTTATACTAGTAAATGATGTTTCAAAACCAAAATTTTTATTATAGTGGAATTGTTTTTCATACCATATATATTACCAAAAACATTCCTTCCATACTATTGTCAAAATTCCTAAGGTACTTCTTTTGGAAAACAAAAAATACATTCCTTCACGAAATTTCGTTAGAAATTCATGCATGGGTTAAAATTAATTTCTCAAATCAAATTATAATAGAAAAAACCTCGTTTCATTCTTTAATCATGTATATTGAAGTAAATGGTTTTGTCACTAAAGAGAGAAATAAAATATATTTTACATATAAAAGATTTCAATGTATTTAGAACTTCTATTCAGGTAAATTAATGGAAAACATGTCTTCAAAATAAATAACCAAAGGGAAGAAATTCATTCAAATATTGCGATATATATCAAAAGAATTCAAAACCATTAAAATAATCATTAATAATCCTGATTAATAGTGAGATTATAAAATTAAAACATTACCACTTTGGTATCATTGGAACCATTATCCTCATGAATGAAATAGTATAATATAGAAATGTATATCCATATAATTTTCATTATAAAAATAATAATATTCATTCCTGGGAAATATCTAATACATAGTACGAAAATATTGGTATGTAAGGCATGTGTCCCACTGAAATAAAAGTAACACAAAAATCTAAAACCGTATGACCGACTTCATTTGTACACATTGGAAATTCATGTATAATAAATATAAATTTATTATAAATTTATTAGAAAACAATAATAATATATATCATTTTATATATTATTTACTCACAGAAGTTTATCACATGTTTGTTAATAATTCATTATTAAAATCACTACTTCGAGTGATATCTGTTTCATTTTTCATGCACATATTAGTGTAGTAGTTCTGGTACATGAAAACATATAATCATTTCTTCATATAAATATTTATAGTAATCATATAAACATAATAAAGTGTCATTATATACATATTCATAATCATTCAAATAATATAAATATTGAAAAAATAGATTACTTTTCTTGTAGAGTTGCTAGGCCATATAAATGCATTAATGTTGTTTCCGATTTTTCACATATGGATGGAATGAAAGATAGATAATAATTAAACGTAAGATGATAATTATTATATCATATATATAATGTAAATATATTTATTATATCCTTAATTCTATAAATTTTTAATGAAAACGAAACACTAATCGCATCCCTTTTAAGAGGAGGAAACTCACGTGTATGCAAGAATGATGTTATTGTTTTCCAACGTTTTGGAAGGAATGAAGGAATATATGATATTACAATTTTTGAGGCATAATTATTTGACAATTATAATTTATAACCATAAATAACTCATAATTCTCAAAATCCCCAATAATGTTTATAGGGAAGTTCATGTAGAAAAATTTCAATTTATTTCCAATATATAAATCTCAAATTGGTGAGAATAAGTGAGGGAAGAGGTTCTCTTTGATAATTTATGTGAGGGGTACTTTTGATTTTTTCAAAAGATTAATTTTTTTCAATTTCATTCATAAGAAAAATTACACCAAATGGTATGGGATCTAAATATATGGTCATAAAGGGTTTTAATCCTATAAACAAATTTAATTTATATTGGTTTTGGTGTCATTTTAATCCATATAATTTTTATAATACTTAGTTAACCTACATTAATATTTTCTACCATAACAAAAATTTTCTAAATTAAAGAGTTAATGTTTTCAAATACATGGTGAAAATTTGACCACAAATGGTACATTTATTACAATTTTAACCATATAATATTATGATTTTATTATTCTAATATTTTAATTATTTTTATATAATTTAATATAATATTATTTTGATAAAATAACAAAATTTATATTTTGACAATTTTAATTTTAATATAATTAGAATAAATAATGATAAAGTTCAAATTAAAATATAAAAAATTAGAAAAAATAATAATATTTCACATTCAGCTATAATATTTTTTGAACACTTCAAATTACTGAAAATATTTAACTTTTAATATTTTCAATGTCATCCATTTTATTTTTCTATTAATTGAATGGATTTTTTTGTATACATTTAATATAATTATATAAAAAATAACATTAGAAACAAATTTACATCAAGAATATATTTTCATTATTCAATATATTACTATTAATATTCTTTCATAACTAGTTTTTTTTCAATATGTATACTCATAAAGAGCATTTAAAACTAAGAGACTTCCATTTTGTAACATTCTTTAATTCAAATAAAATATTAGTCTTTTTATTCAATAAATTTCTACTAATCAACTAACTTTTAATCATAATTTGATAAGGGTATAAATACTTCCATCCAATAATAATTATGATAAAAAATTATGGAATTATCATGAATTTTCAAAATAGACTAACATATTTTAGCTTTTAAAAATTTGATAAATTTGACCAACGATACAATTCATTTTTACCAAAAAAAATGGATATATTTACCAATTTTGAACCTCCTAGTTCATAATATATACATAATTTTATCTAATTAGATACCAATAAATTTCAAACTATAATTTTAATGTATGTTAAAAAAATTCCACTAAAATAGCTTTTATAATCATTTTTCAGTATAATAACAGATTTATTATTATCACATTCCTTGAAAAAGATTATATGAATGGTAAAAAGTTTCATTAATTATATGATATATATTTTTAATCTAAATAATTAACTAATATTGATAAATTTAATTTATTATGTTATAAACTCATTAGGCACATAAATATAGTTTTATAGTAAAATGGGTTTTTTACATGTAAAATTGATTTTATACAAAATCAAAACATTAAATTGAATCTAATAGACATAATAAAATTAATTAAATTAAAAGTAACTTTAAAATACTTTTAAATATTTTTTTTTAAAAATATACTTTTTAAATACATTTTTTAATAAAATAAATATTTTTTACTTTTTACTATAAAATAAATAATTTTCGAAAGACATAAAAATTTAATCCTCTGAATATTTTTATGTGATGATTTCAAAAATATGTTATTTTAAAAAAAATTGTAACACTCTATAAATTTATCACAAACACCTCTCACAAAAATAAATAAAAATATTTTTTTTGAATAAATCATATTTTTGTTGTATAGAATGACTTCTCAAAAAATTGAGTTATTATTTACTAATATGATTGAATAAAATTATTCTGATTAAATAATTTATATATCCCATAATTTGTTCAAAAAAATTCATCACCACTAATTTATTGTCATTATTATAACTAGAATAATAAATAATATTTTAATTCTATATTGTGGTTCTTTTAAACATTGTGTTTTATGTAACGCAAGATATATTAGAAATTAAATTTATCTCAAAAAAATCTAAAATACTAGAGTTTTACATTCTCTATCATTAAATGTACTGCTCCATAAAAAAAATTCTTTGTCATAAATTGTATAATATTATAAAATTCTATTTTTAAAACCCACAAAATCCAAAGGAATACAAAAACATCCCTTAAAATAGAATGTATTAAACCTAAAGGTTATGAAAATAACACAAAATTTAGATACCATATAATTGCAATTTTGGTTGGATGTTTATATATATACATGAAAGAGAAATATAACTCTCATGGATAGAAAAATAGTGATATTGAACATTATTGGGAGGTCTTTAATAGTACAAAACCGTAAATTACTAAAGGTTTAAAAAACAACCCATTCATCAAAATTGAAGGATTTGAGTCACTATTTTCATAGTATGATCAGTTTCTATGAGTTTAAGCATTCCCTTACCATGTAGGATAAGAATATAAAGAAATAAACTGATTTGAACTGTAAAATATCATTCATTATTCAATTTCCACATATTCTAATCTGTTTCTCGAAACGATGAGTATTTGTGATAAATTTCTCATGTATGAACACAAATATAAACATATAAATGATAAAAATAGTATAACATGCCATTTTACAATTCATTATCAATTAAATAATAAAATGGTTAGTAAAAGATAATTCTCAAAATGAAAATACCATTAAATAAATAAATAAATAATCTTTCTACAAATCCATAATTGCTACAATACACTAACAATTAATGAATGTTTTAACCTCAAATACAACACCATTTATCTTACATCATTAATTGATTAATTGGATTCTTCTTATATTTTGTTTTATGTAAAATCACATGAAGAACTTAAGTGTTATCTGTATTTCAACAAAATTAATAACCATGATGGATCACTATATAACATTTTAGTGTAATGAAATTCAAAAATATATCCTAAATAAAATTTAGATACTACCCTGAATGGAAATCCAAAACCTGAAAATAAATATCTCTTAAAAATAACCTTCCCCATAAATCTATTTTGAAACATCATGACAATATATAATCCAATATGCTTGATTACATAATTTAATTTCTATCAATTAATATACCAACCCAAGTATATTTAAACATCCATAGAGTATACTTCCTAAAAACCAATGACTGTTTTAAAAACCCCTTAAATAAAAATATTATAAAGTGGTTTGTTGATGCCTTTTTTATTGTGATAAAATATAAACATATTAAACTATGACACTATCCATAAAAAATTTTAATCCTTAAATGAAATATTATTTCATTCGAAAAAAATAAAACTTATTTCATTGTATAATATCTAATCATAACCAAATAAATTCCATTTAATGTCTATATTCTTCCTTTATTGAATAAGGATCATAAAATTATTTATAATATAAAATTTCATAACCCTTTTCCAGAATGTACATAGATATATTTAATCAATGAAGAGAATCAATTCATATTTTACTCAAGGTTGACCAATAATATTTTTATTGGGATCATTCATAAAAACATCGGCATGAAATACCCAATCATATATTAGAGGATAAATAAGAAAAAATTATTATGATTCACTTTAATTATTATGATTGAACAAGATTTCCCTTTTTTACTTATACTTAATTTTTTTTTATTATACTCATTTTCCCATAGATTGGGTAATTTATTTTCATAATTCCAAGACACGTCGAATTTATTGAAATTGGGTGTGAATGGTGTAGTTTTTTATCGATATATTCATTTCATTGACTGACCTATTTACATCACATAGTGATTCTTTTTCATGATGGTAAATAACCCCACACAAGAATAATTTTCTTTTTCTTTAAGTCAGTCACATGAATGCTCCTTCTAACATTTTTTCAAGTTTGAGTATGAATCTTTCTTATCCCTACATGTGAAAAACAAATAGATCATCCATGATTATACATCTTCTATTTTTTATAACTCTAACCATGAATGTTTCTAGGTTCTATTTCTAATACAATCCACATTAAAATATTTCCTCATAGTATAAGAATAAACTTTTTGATTCTTCCTTTCAAAAATATTATTTTATACCACTAAAGAAGTTATCAATTTTTCATTCATGGATGATGATTATTCCTAATTCATAACATGAATGCCTTTTAAAATTTACCTAATAGGTGTCAATTTTTTTTTTTGTAATTATAAATTGAAATAAACTCCTTCTATATTATTTTAAATAGAATACGATGGAAATACACAATGAAATATATTCCCCTAAAGTCATCTCATTCCATGGAATTAATTTCCTCCTCTTTTCATTTATTTTTTTAGATTGGACAGTTTATCTTATTCACTATAAAAATGATAGATAGTTTGGAGAAAATTAATATGTAATAATCACTGAGGATTGTAAAATATATTTTCCATCACATTGATCCATTTATCATCAAAAAAATGGACTAATGATATAGAGATTAGTTGTATATATTTTGTCAGAAAACGCTAAATAACATGACACTCCATCCCTGGATCATTTTGAAGTTCAACATGATCTATGTAACCTATAATTTCAGGGTAGTGTTGAGTGATCACAATCACATAATATTTCATTATAGATATTAATACACTCAATTTATCTTGATGGACGATGTTTCATTGGCTATGGTATTCACTATTCACATAATTCCTCTGGGTTCTATCTATTCACAAAAACCAAAAATCATATTGCGGGTAATGATAATCATAGTAGAGAAACATGTTATTATGAAATTTCATTCATTGATATCTAAATCAAGACACCATAATTTAAATCTATGGAATTTTACGATTATCATAGGTCATCTATGAAAATTACTAAATATTTAGGATATTATGATACACGTATACATATCCTCAAGGTTATCATTAATTATTTCACATTAAAATTTAACAATAATAACTAATCCTTTCTCTAATACCAACAATAAGGAAACATAATTTTTATACATTGGAATTATATCATAATAGAAGAATATTAATTTCATTACATAATGATCCATGCTAGAATCATATCAGTCTAGTATCTTATGACACATGTGTATATAGAAAACTATTCTGCAGAAGCCTATCCTTATGTTCATCATAACTAGAACCATTTATATAAATCAAATTCCTATAACCATTATTCATAACATGTGTAAAAAACATATTAATGGGTGAGAATATATTCTCAATAATACTAAAATGAAAAATCAATTATTACGTACACATACATTGAGAATAAATGTATAATAAAATGATCTTCGCACTTCAAAAATATACCTTACATATCAATGATCATAATATGATGTCTTGGTAAAAATATAGATAGTTTATAATTCATGAATCCTTAAATAATCAACAATCATTATCCATAAGCACATAACGGAAGCTTCAAAAATTATTTTGTGCCACACACATAATATTATAGCATTGTTGATATATGTAAATAGAAACAGATTGAATCATTATATACAAAACATTAAATAAGGCCCTCATATAATCATCTTGAAATGAAATCAGTTCTATGAATAATATTATAGTCATGAAAGTTAGGTCCATGAATACACATATGGACATGAAATCATGGACAATGTTTAATGTTATAAAATTGAAATCTAGGTTGATGTGTATAATTATGAACATGAAATTAGGCTCCCATATAAAATGTCTACCTCATTAATTATCCATATTTTCCCAATGTACAGGAGTGAGATAAACATACAACACATCATATACTAAATATCACATATTTTTGTTCCATAATAAAATTAATCATTCAATATATGATAACCCATTAATTTAAATGGGTCTCACAAACAATTCATCATATCATACCCCAGGTAAAATAAATGGGTTTCATAAACATTATATCATCATCTTCATAAAACATCCAAATAAAAAAAAATAATGTGTTCCTTTGATCATATCTCAACTAAATAATAATTCTTATCAAGGGGTGTTGTATTTTATAAATATAAATACCATTAATACATAATTAAATAATTTTTTTAAGAATAACCTTTCATAAATTAAATCACTAATTTAAAAAACCTGAGGACTTTTAACAAAGAATATTTTTCTAATGGGAATTTGAAAATTTTAATGAAATCTTGAAAACTAATTTTTTTTATTATGGTGGGTAAATCTTTTTATTTTTTATATGCTAAAATCATTACCTCTATATTTTGTTCAAAAATATCACAACAAAAAACGTCTATAAATAAAAAAAATATTAAATTAACATTATTTTTAAAAAAAATTAAAAAATTGGAAAAATTTATTATAATCTATCATAAAAGAATAGTAAAGTCAATATTTTAACCAGTTTTCTAAATCATGGATTTGGAAGAAAAACAATTTCGGCCAAAGAGTGAAATGAAGTATAATTTTTTATAAAAATATATTTTCAATGTATGGTTTACAAAATATAAGAGATATAAGAGGAAAAAATTTATTTTTCATGAAATAACAATGGGGCTGAAAAATCTTGGGTTTATTTAGATTAAGAACAAATGATTTAATTATTAGAAACTTTATCATCAATAATGTTATTTTTTCATAAAACTCGAAATCCTTTGGTAACCTATGAATAATAATCCCAATGAAAGAAATACCTTTAGTATGATATTTATGTCCCCAAAAAATTCACAATGTGAACCATAAAATTCATTTATGGTATGTATATAAAAAACACATATGAAATTATTTTTTTATAAGTCATATATCCTATAGAAAAAAAAATTAAGAGGAAAATTCATTACCATATAAATGAATTCAATCATTTGTGTTAGAACCTCCTGTATAATAAATATTTATATTCATTATTAATATCATATTGAAATGAATAATACATTTCATATCGTATATTGATTACTTGTAACCTTTTATCACCATTGAGTTTATATTTCATTATTAAAATCATTGTTCATAGTGATATCTTCTTATTTTTCAGGTATGTTTTAGTTCAGTAGTTTTGGTAAATGTGTTTTATTAATGGTTCCATCAAATAAATAATTTTAATAATTGTATAAAAATAATATATATTTATTATTTTATTACTACTTATCGTTCATTAAGAGTAGGGGCATGAAAAATTAATTACATTATTCAAGGAGACTATGGGTCGTACGTATACATAAATAGTGTAACCAGTTTTCAGAAGATGAAATAAATGAAAGGTAAAAAATAGTTAACCACTATTCAAACATTATTGTATCATATATATGATATATATTCATTAAATCTATCCATATTACCATAAAATTATCAATGAGATGAAAAAATATCCATATCTCTTCATGGAGGTGGTAGTCCACACATAATATGAAAAACGTTATCATTGTACAACAGTTTTGGAAGGTAAGAACTTATAAATTATATTGTAATTATAGATTTAAAATTATTTCATAATAATAATATATAAACATTAAATCCATCAAAATACCCATCCATCATATATGGTGTTGAGAAATGAATTGTATCATTAAGTGCATATGGTATGTTTTACTTATGCACAAGTGATACTATCAATTCCCTTTTTTTATAGAAGAGGGTGTATAATAGTGTTTCAAAAATAATAATAACATTTATATATATTTATGTTACAGAAAGTATTTTTTTATTTGTATTTTCATAGATTTAGAAGTGGTAAATATCAGTACAAAACAATGTGACATGTTATAGTGATACCTCTCCTTTGAAAAGACTCACATAGATCTCCTATAAAATGATATAGAGATGGTATTTTGGGAAGTAAAAACCATATATAAAGTATCTATGGTAGTTTATAAAAGAAATTGGAAGAGTTATGTTGATATATAAATCCCATATTAGTGTAAATAAGTGATGTTTGAGGATTCCTTTTATAGTTAAGGTGAAGGGATCTTTTGGAATTTCTCAAAATATTATAGTATAATAAATTCAATATATGTCTTTACTACTTAAAATTGTAATGTATTATAATATAAGGTTTCATATGATTGTAATACTATCATATATATAATATATAAATATGTGGTCATCATTTTAATGTTTATCATTTTGATTAGTCGTCATCATAGCAATTTTAAATAACAATATTGTAAAAAATGTATCATCATTAATGTGTTGTAATTTTTTACTTATACTGTTACAATTGTCACATAAATGTCAAAGTTATAAATATTTAGACCATATAATATCCACCATTTCTTATTTAAATATTTTTATTATTTTTTAAAAATTTTAATAAAATAGTATTTTGATAAAATATCAATATAGTCAATTTTGACCTTAGTCCTTTAATTTGACTTGAAATACAAAAATATAAAGATTGAACTCAAATAAAATTTTTTATAATGAAAAAATTATTTCATATTCACCTATATAATTAATAGAAAACTATATCATACTCAATAAATATCACTTTTAATATTTTCATAATCTATTATATTTATTTTTCATTAATTGAATATATAATCTTTTTTATTTTTCTATAATTTGATCGTAAATATTTATTACCTAAAAATTATAAATTAAATACCATCAAGAATATAATTTATTTTTAAAATTAATACAAATTATATTAGTTTATAACTAGTTTTTATCTCTTTTGTGAAGACATAATTAATATTTAAAACTAACAGAGTGACATTTTGAAACATTATTTTATTTAAATAATATATATCCGTTATTTTTTAACTTTTCCAGTAAACAACTAAATTTATATCATAAGGTGATAAGATTTATATTAAATTCAACCAATAATTAATAATAATTAATAATAATGGCATTATCACTATGTTTTAACCCCGAAAAAATGATATACCCTTTAGAGAGATGTTAAATTTTACCATAATTATTATTTATAATGACCATAACTAAAATACGTATAGTGATAAAAGTTTAATATTATAATTATAAATATTCAATTAATATTTCCAGATTCAATTACTATAAATGTTTTTAATTAATTTTAATGTAAGTATGCTTAATGTGACTCAATCTTCATTTAGGAAGAAGAACACTTTTTAAGCATAAAACCTGATTTATTATAATTCCATGACTATAAGAATATCTTTTGAATGTTAAAATTTTTTGTGTGATTAAAATATTTATATTTCATTAAATTAATTCATTAATATTTATCAGTTTATTTTATTAAGTAAAAAAACATTTCGCACAAAATGGTTTTTTCTAAAAAAAATTGTTTTTACCATAAATATGTCCTCATTCTAAAGTCAAACATAACAGTGATTTTAATAATGATAGTTGGATTATATAAAATATTAAAAAATAATTACAATTCGAAAAAAAAAATTAAATTTTTGCCTAATGTTTATAATGAAATTATAATTTCATTACAATTCAATGGATAATCAGTATTTTCTGAAAAATATCAAAACATATCGTAATATAATTTTAATATGATGAGTTCAAAAAATTTATTTTTATTATATAAAATAAAATTTATAATATTTTTATGTAAAAAGTCAATCATAAGAGTGATTTTAATAATGATAATTGGATTATATAAAATATTAAAAAATAATTATAATTTGAATAAAACAAAAAATTAATATTTTTCATAATGTTTATAATGAAATTATAATTTTGTTACAATTCAATAGAGAATCAGTATTTTCTGAAAAATATCAAAACTTATGCTAATATAATTTTTATATGATGATTTCAAAAATTTATTTTTGTTATATAAAATAAAATTTATAATTTTTTCAAGTAAATGATAATAATTTATTAGAAAAAAAACAATTTTTTTAAAAATAAATCATTTTTATAATAAAACAACTTTACTGAAAAATCAGTAATTATTTACTAATAATTGTCAACAAATTTATATTTCATAATAAACTAATAAATATATTTAAACGTATTAAATCATATTCATAATTTTTTAATTCAACTTCTAGGATATAACTATAATATATTAAAATATATTAATTTTATATCATTGTTCATTTAAAAAAAATTATTTGTAACACAACCTATCAATAGAAATATATTTATTTGAAAAAAAAATTATAATGTCTTAAGGTTCTTCCAGACTATGTTTCCACTATACTTGTGGTTGATATATCAATAAAAAAATTATAAAGTCTCATGGTTCATCTAGACTAGGTTTCTTATCATCTTCTAGACAAGTGTTGATGAAATTATTTATGGTGCCTTTAGTTCAGAAATAGTTCTTAATTAATGATACTAAAGATGATTTTTGGTTAAATTTTAAAATAGAAATGAGATTATTGTTTTTAAGAGTTTTAGAAAAAAATTCACTTTAGTTAACCATGGGTGCATTGTGAAATATGCTTTTCAGTATTGTTTTTTTAGTATCAATAAATTTTTTATATGTTTGATTAACATTAGGTGTGTATTTGGGAATTATTTTTATTCCTAGTATGTATATCAATGATGTTTGAACTAGTGGAGGATGGGGAAAACCTAAAACATGGAGATTATGTATCTTATGAAACGATAATTCCCTTATAAAATCGACGATATTCAACTCAATCTCATCAAGTAGTGCATAATGAGATATTTTATATTTTAGAAAAATCCAGCGTCGATGAATGTGGCCATGATTTTGTTGTTGATCCTCTAATGAAAATTGCAATGGTGGTAAAATATCTTACAACCATTTCTTATTTGTATTATTATTTACCCCTTATTAAAAGGTTTATTGAGAAAGGTATAATATTTAATATCTTATCCAACTTGTATTTAGTTGAATAAATGAGTGTTTCTATGATAGTATTCCATTATTGCATGATTTATGGTCTTGATGGTGGTGAAAATATGGATTTCAAATGTCCTCATGCAAGGGGTTGTGGATATATAGTGATTTAATGACTGGAGAACGACTATAATGGGGTGAAGGTATTGACATACGATCCTATATTATGATTAAAATAAGATAATTTCATGGATTATGGGGTTAGTATTCATAAATCTAATATTTCCTTGATTATATTAATGAGATATATATTTTGATCCAAAAAATTTCAGATACCGATTTAATCAAATATGGATCCACATAAGAAAAACTAAATAGATATATTATCATCAAAATAAAATTTGGGACATGGAATCCAATATTTGAAATCTCATTATTATATTAAAACATAATGATAGTCAAATATTTTTGAATTGTGATAGAATATTGGTGGAGGGTGATATGTAATAGAACGTAGTGGAAGAGGTGGTTCTCACAATAAGAGATGCTGGCATCATACCAAAAATCAAATATTAGTAGAGTCTTAAATTTTACATTAACCACAAGTTTCTTAGACATATATCCTCTGATAGAAAAAGGGATAAACCATATAGGTTCTGCAAATTAAGGGGAATGGATGTTTTCTTCTGTATTTTTGGAAAGGGGAAAGAAATTATCCCCCCCGAAATCATAGTGAAACTGAATTGCTGAACCCTCGAATTATGATGATTATAATGGGGATGAAAATATGTTACCCACTCCTATCGAACGTAAATGTGTTTCTTGGCCATCAATGATACCATATAAAACATTGAGTCATGGGTGACACACCTCTAATGTTCCTTCATCTATATTTATTGAAGCATGAAAGGATGTAAAAAATCCTCAATAAAAGACTTTTCTTATAGGGGTATATCTCAGTAGAGAAGACACTTTTAAGAATGTGGAAAATTACTTTCTACATAACTGTGTTATTGACACTAATGGGAAAGTGCAATTGTATGGATAACAAATCATCGTATATAATCACTTCCCTTGGGAGACACTCATTTCAGTGACTCCTTATGGAAAAAAATAATATGGTTTGCGACAATGTAGTGGGGATTTAATATAGAATTATTTCAACTGGGTAGCTTTAGATATATTATAATGAGGAACCTAAATCTATGACAAATGAAATTCCCCCAGGATCATGCAGTGGATACATGTGTAACTGGGATTTTAACACAATAGTGGAATTCACAAGAATTCCAATTAAGGGGTGCCCACTCCTGAGAAAATACAGTTGTCTTAACTAAAACCCACCTCATATGAACACTATCAACATAATGAGGCAAGCACCTAATGTGATCCATATGGTTATAACAAGGAGGTTGGTGATGAGATTACATAAGAGAGTTCATCGATTCCTTGTACCCATGGGTGGGTGTACATGTGATCCTATCTCTTGAGAGGAATGAAAACAAATGAATAGCATATACTAAAATGGGGGAACATCCTCATTCTCAACATTGTTATAGTAGTTATTTGGAGGAAGCCTTAATATAGGTTCCTTCAGCTAAGGATTCCATAAAAAAGTATCATTTAGAAGAACCCACTAACCTTTGGTAGTCTAGAAATTGATTCATCCCTTTGAGTGGTTTATTTTCATCAGATGAATCTGGATACACACAACCCATTATGATGAATGGAATTACATCAATTAAAGATAAAAATGAAAAATTTCAAGCTTATGTAAACACAAAGGTATTATGAATATACAACACTAAAAATGAACAAAGTGGAAAATAAAATCGAATATTGGAAAATGGATTGTGACTATGGCAGAATAAAGAGGGAATCAGACAACGACCAAGTCCATTAAACCAGGAAGCTCCTCTATTGTAATTTTAAATAGATATATATTTACATATTATCCAATGACTTTAAATTTATTATATCTTCAATAATCCAATTGATGGTTTTATTTTTGAACCCAATCATCTATTTTATAACTATAAATCCTTCAAATGGGCTTCATTTAGGTAAAATTTTGTCTCTGAAAACATACATTATTAAAATAGTGTCATCTATTGGTACCACAATTTGAATGATTCAACACTATCACATGAAATAAGAAACATCAATGTGTATGTAGCATATACAACTACAATATCTTTGTTTTTTTGAGTAAACATCTTCATCCTATATCGGGATAATTGAATTATGGAATGAAATGGAGAAAAAATATAATAAAATGAATCATAAATGGGTCATTCATGGGGATTTCGACAATATGTTTAATCCTGATGATAAAACATGATATAAAATTAATAGTGTTGAATCCTTGGAGTTATCCACTTACTTTGAGTTGGGAAATTTTTTTGATGTCCAATATGTAGTATTGATCTTCACATGGAGTAAATATTCTCTAAATGGAGGAAAATAATGTATTATTAAAAGATTCTTTGTTCAAATGAATGATTATTGTGTTGTGAACGTTGTATCAAGGTTTACTGTCCTAATTATTCATTCAGATAACATCTCATTAATTTTTTAAGACTCCACATAACTAAAAAGGTAATATCATCATTCTTTTAAATTCATTAATGGGTGGATTATTATTCTCAGATGCAGGGAAACATTGTTGGAGGATTGTAAAATTGATCACATTGGTAGTCCACTCCAAATTATGGCTATGAAACTAAGACATAGAAAGGATTTACTATGATAATGTATCATAACAAAATTTTTCAAGATAGATATGGAAATCGAGGCTATTGGGGATTATCTATCTTGTAGCTGAATCAAGAACCAGCTTCATAATAAACCATATAGAGAGGAGATGCATGACCATTAGAAGATTAATGATCACTTATTCATTAATGAAAGTCTTGATAAAAATCATCTAAATGTTAAATGGTTAGTGTATGGGGATATTAATTCAATTTTATTTCATATATTTCCTAATGGAAAAAGAGATACGAAGAATGAAATGCCATCAACATCAATGGTTTCTTACACACTTCAGAAAATGACATCTTTAAGGTTGTTGGGGACCAATTCAAGGTAAAATCATCTTATGATGGTCTATTATCCAATCAAAAAATTATTGACAATATAATCCATTGTATTGTGGAGATACACAACCGATCTCTTACTATGGGTCAATCAATATAGAAAATCAACGAATCCCTCTTCTCTTTCACCATGGAAAGTCCTCCCCTCTTTGATGGAATCAGAAAAAAAATTATGTTTTATTGGGTTATTCTCTAGGATTATTTTACCTATAGAATCTTGTAATTTTTCGATCGTTCCTCATTACTTTATGGGATAAACTCAATTTTTATTTCATTAATACCCAAGAAGGAAAATGAACTTGATATCAAGGACATCAAGATCGATTCTACTGGAAATATGATTCCCAATATTTATTTAATGATCATCCTGAATAGGATGGGGGACATATCAATGATCGAATTAATCCAAACTATTTTGAATTTTTTTCCTTGGAGAAACATTCAACATTTACTCTTCAGAACCTCAGAAAGCGTAAATTAAATGAGAAATAAATTGATGGAAGTAATAGTTTTAAAGGAACATGACCCTAGTAGACTGGATTTGATGTATAATTAATTACATTATCATAATTTACAATTATTCAAATTGTGAAGGATTAACATTTTAATAGTTTTGGATAACTATATATTTACTTGAAACAAACACTGCAATTGAAATTATAAAGTAAAATAAATTGATAGCATTATTCTCATATCACATTTTTACATGATAATTATAATATAAATATTGGAATCATGGAAAAAATAAAACATAATAATCAGGTGATATCAGATTCTTATTAAGGGTAAGAATATAGTATAAGATATTTTGAATAAATAAGTGTAATCATTAAGTAAAATTGAATTACTAAAACATAATAAATTGGAACATAATATTGAGCATAATATAGAATAAATAAATGATAATCGAATAATTTAATATAAATAATGAAAAATATAATTTACTAATTAGATAATAAATGTAGAATATATTACTAATATCATAATGTTGGAATGCATAATATTGGAAAACAAAAATATACCATCAACACTTCGGCCAACACACCATAAAAAATATTTTAGTCATCAGCCAACACCTAAAATTGTTAGTCTCAAGAGACCTAATGATATACCATGGGTCTCTAGGGGACATATCCCATCACATACTATGTACAACCCATTTATCATATGAAAAGGAAAAAATATAATCAATATAAACACTCATAATAGAAAAGTACCATAAAAATTTCAATAATTTAATGATAAACAATGAATGGTATAAAAATAACACATCCACTATCAAAATCATCATAGAACCTTCATTAAAATATTATAATTTTATCATAATAGAAAAATACAATTCATTCAAAATATCAATTAAAGGATATTTTCTTAGATGAAAATTCTATGATAAAATCATTAAACATTTTGTGATAAAAATATTGTTTTTTTACATTGATTTATTTTATTTAAATGTTGTGTAGTTATAAAATATATAATTTTTATTTAAAATTACTTGTATAATTTTAAATTATACATCACAAAATTAAGAAATCATCACTTCCGGAATAAATTCTCATCCCCAATTAGTTTAAAACATTTTTTCCAAAAGATTGTCGAAAAATTCATAAAGTACCTCCTTTGTATAATGATAATAGGATTCCATTATAAACAATTAATAAAATGTCAATCACATGTATAATTATTTTAAACATTCATAGAAGAGTAAAAATATTTCTGATAACATTTTTAGAAAAAAAATTACATGGAAGAGAAACATTTCCTAGTGAATACTGAAACAAAAACAATCTCTATTTATGATTGGATTTTGACTTAAAACCATAAATATTGGTCTCATTACCAAAATACATGTTTGAAACTCTTACATAGTTTCTATTAATAATACTAATAAATTGTACTAGAATAGTAATAAAATTTATAATATCATATATGATCCACTTGAAAAAATTTATGACTTGTTTATTAATAAAATTTTATTCATTTAACTGTTGGAGGTGTTAGTTTCTATGTTTTCTAATGCTAATTTTTACATGAAATTCATAGTTATATTTCATAGGATATATATCCAACATATAAAAAATAATATTAATGTAATAAATATCATATTAAATAGTTCAATACTTTTTTTAACCAATCATGAATATTGAACATATATAATGAATTTCATATCTTCAAGGAGATGATAAATTTTCCAAATACAAGAGTGATGATATTATTCCCTTAATAGAAAAAGGGAAATGAATTGGATTGATTGTTTATTATCCTTAATTAATATCATGTAAAAATTACATTATGTATACATTATTTATATCATAATACATATCCAAGTACAATATTAATGAATAATAAATTGCACAATTATGTGGATACGGTAATTTATACATAAAAATGCATGGTAATTGTTTTTCAAATGATGGATAAATCCTAAAATACGGTTGTCCCATTTTCATAATAACTTCTTAGAATATAAAAAATTATTTTTTTATTAATTTATCATTGAAAAAACCTGTTAATAGGATGTATAAAAAGAAAATAACATTACTAAGATGATAAAAATGATTTCCCCTTCAACAGAGGACTTCCTTTAGATCTCTTCTAATGGGATATAATATTAATCTTTTTGGAAGAAATAGATCATTAAAAATTAAATATTAATGTTTGGAAGATAAATTTACATGTTTTGGTCAAAATTTATTTCTTAGAGTGGTGTGACTAAGTTATAGAGGATGTTTCATTTTAGAATTGATGAGAGGGGGACTTTTTGAAACTCTCAAAATATAAAAAAATAAAAATTGTTTTAAAATTTAAATAAATCCATGGTGAGTGATTTATAAGATAACATGGTTTTTTACAAATATCCTTATCCAATAATTTTTATACAAGATTATTTCACATTCTTACCCATATATTTTGGCTTTAACCCCAAACTAATCATTCTTTCTATTACCATGATGACATCTGGTTTTACTACATAAATGTTACTATAGTTACTATAAAATAAAAAATTAAACATAAATGGATTATTTATTTCACATTAAACAATATCCAATTATGTGTTCTATATTTTAAATTTTTATTAATATTATATCATTAAATAAAATATTAATTATTTTAATATAATATTAATAACACTATTTATATGTTTCATTATATTGACTTTTAAAAAAGTAAATGAAAGAAGATATCATTGGAAAAAATATAAAAATTATCACTAACATATAAAATGTGTCTAAATAATTAAATTTTAACTTTAATTATTTCAAATTATATTTATTTTAGTACTTTCCATATTATTTAGTTGATATTTTTATTAAATAAAAAAATTTTACACCATAACTGTATAATCCATTCAAAAAAATATTTTATTTTTAAAAATTTAATATAAATTTTGATGATCAAGATATAGATTTACAATTTCACTTGGATATTTTTAGTCAAGTAGATGTTCTGAATAACCCAAAAAAATTAATAGTTATTAAAAACATGGGTTCGACAAATTTTTATTTTCATTTAATAAAATACTATAAAATGATTAATGTAGTAAATGAGACTCTGTGTGGCCATAAAATTGTCTCAAGGATGATTTTGAATGATACTCTCACATATAATAAAATTAGAACATGGTTTATGGTATTTTTATAATATTTATTTTATTATTTTTAATACATAATTAACTGATTTACCCTTAACCACGTTAATTAAAATTATTTAATTTAATATTCATGGAATAAAAAAATAAATAATACTTAATTAATATAGTGGGATATTAATATTCCAAAAATATAATACCTGTTTTATAATTCAATTAATATAATTTATAGAAATTAATTTGAAATTAATCGGTGATAAGGCACAAAATAAGGTTTTTTAAATGAAAAATGTTTAAAATACTGATATGATTTTATATATAATTTCAATGTAAAATTTATTCAACATACCTCGATTTGATTATATAATGTATTATTGATCTATTTTTACATAAAAACTATCTAAAAATATAATTTAATAGATAAATTATTTAGATGAAAAATCTGTTTTCAATTAAAATCTATTGCTTTATAGTCTTTATTGAGAGATTAAATTTGTTAGAAAATAAAAAAAAATCAACCAAAGATAATTTTTATAATTAAATTTAAAAAAAAATATTATGTAAAAAAAAAATTTAATATTTGTCAAAATATAGCTTTATAACAAGTGAACATTAAAAGGGGTTGAAACTACCATTATTAAAATATAGCCTTTTAACGGGTAAAATTACATACACACTTATATTATTCCTACAAATTGATTTGGTGTAATATCAAATAATTTGATTAAATATATAAATATCATGATTTGGTTAAAACTATTTACTATCTTCATTTTAATGGCTATGTTATTGTAGTCACTTATTAATTGATCGCGGTGTATCTGAACTCAGTGTTGCATGAAAAACCTGCTATTAAAATTATTTAAAAATAAAAAGTAGCATAAAATATTTATGTTTTAAATTATTCCCTCTATTAAAAAATATCATCCTAATAATTAATTTAATATCAACCCATAGAAATACAGATGTAGGTCTTCATCATTATTTCCTCAGGTTTTGACGTTTCCTCTTATATTTAATGATTTTACCAAAAAAATCATTAACAATAGAGTCATAAGATTCCTCATCACTTTTTCACTGAAATAAATAATATAGGTAGGAATATAAGAGTAATATTAATCAGGTTCTAATTATACTTATTTATAAATGAGAACATCTATTTGGTTTTTCATGAACTTCCTTAACAAAAGAGATATGAAATACAACACTTACTTTATATAGGATAAGTGGTGTTACTAAAAAATAATCCACAATTCCAATTTGTTCTAGAATTTCATAAGGTATATTGTTCATAAGAAACATTTTCCTTTTCTTAGAAAATCTTTTAACACCCTTACATAGAGATATCTGTCCAAAAACATGATCTCCCAATTGAAATTTGAAACCCTTCCTTCGGTTATCAACATAGATCGTTTTCCTACATTGAAATTATTTGATTGGATTTTTATAGTCATTAAATATTTCATGTTTTTATTTATAGGATCTAGTCCTACAATCTTACATTCATATACTTCATCATAAGATTTTTTTTATGACATTTCATTCAATATAATGCTTCATAAGTTTCCATTTTAATACTTAAATGGAAGCTATTATTAAACGATAATTTTAACAATGGTAAATACTAATCACACATACCTTGAAAATCATGTGTGAAGTAACTCAAAATGTGTTCTAAATAATGGATTGTCTTTTCTAACTACCCATAAGTTTCCGGGTGATAATTAGTGATCAAATTAAGTTCAATATCAAGAGTCTTTTCAATAAATTCCTATTATTTTGATGTAAATTAAGGATGAAAATCAGAAAAATTTGAAAAAGGTGAACCCTGATCTCTTACAAAATCATTAATATATATTTTTCTAAGAA
Source organism: Viscum album (assembly GCA_963277665.1). Taxonomy (NCBI): domain Eukaryota; kingdom Viridiplantae; phylum Streptophyta; class Magnoliopsida; order Santalales; family Viscaceae; genus Viscum; species Viscum album. The sequence continues at coordinate 44,333,745 of OY728143.1, read as the reverse complement.
ACTATAATGGTAAACTTTTCCCTTATTTAAATAAAATGTGTCTATTTGGTGAGGTGATCAACAATATCTCTTATCACATAGTTTTTTCTAGGTATCATTAGTAATCTAGTGAAACAGTATATAGTAATTTCATCTCATTTTAGTATAGTTCTATTTATTGGTTTGATGAATCCTCTATGCAGTTTTACTACAGCCTATACCAATTGAAAAATCAAACATAACAACACCTAATCATCAATTTCCCACGTCATATTGTCCTATTGAAAATGTTCTTTAAAATATCTATACTTATTAATGTTACAAGGGTGTATATAGAAATTATTTCCATGATAATCATCTAAAAATTACCTTTTAAACTCTTTTATTTAGGGAACATAATTATTCATTCCAAATTTCAAAATACCATTTCACATATAATGTATAAGAATTTTCAAGAAATCACATGTTTAATTTTCTTCCATAAATTCTCATCATCATATTGAGAAATATTTTCCATTGTCAATAATGATATTTTTGAAACCATTTTAAAGAGGATTGATGTGTTTCCTTCCTTAATAATTATTATATAAATATTTACTAGATCTATGAACATTTGATCCTAGTAAATCCTCATTTTGTTCAAAACATAATGATCATTTTTACCCAATGCATCTTCTACCTTACTCACCATCACTCGGTGGTCGTTTATTTAGAAATCATAATCCTTGACTAGCTCAAACAATCAACTTTCACTCGTATTGAGTTCCTTATATGAGAATATATATCTAAAATTATTTTGATATGTATATATCTCAAATATTTCAACATAGATATGGTGTATGTATAAGATTATAGCAATTATTATAGATGCTAACTAAAGATCATGAGTTTGACAGTATTATTCAGGATTTTTTAACTAACATGATTCATATGTAATAACTTCATCGTTCATTATAAGGACACAACCAATTTATTTCTTTAATGCATCACTATAATTTACAAATCCAATATTTCCAAATGGTAATGTAGAAATTAGAGCATTGACTAATCTTATCATAAATTATTCAAATCATTCTTCCCATTATTTATCCCATAAAATCATAACCCCTTTATTTGTGTTCTTGGTTAATGGGTTATAAAATCCGGAAAATTCTAAAATTAAAACCAATAGTAACTTTCCAAACCAATGAAACTACATACCTTTATTATTCACATATGTGTAGTCCATTCAGGGTTTTCAATTTTCATTAGAGTATCAATAGAAATTTTATCATTGGATATAATATGGCCAAGAAAAGTAATATCGTAAATCCAGAATTCACACTTTCTAAATTTACCATATAAGTCTTTCCTTCTGAGATTCTCAATAAGAATTTCCATGTGATTCTCTTCATCTTCATGGATTTTTGAATACACCAGAATATAATCCATCACTACTAGAAAGAAATATTAATACATTCCTTGAATACTATGTTCAATATATCTACCAAAAAATAAGGTGAATTAGTAAATTTAAATGGAATTATTGTAAACTCATATTGTAAATACCTCATTCAAGAAAATTTAGTTTTTGGAATTTATTCCTTCTTTACTCCCAATTGATGAAATCCAGAACAAATGTAAACCTTCAAAAAAATAATTGTCATAAATATGATCAAAAAAATAATCAATGTGAGGTTGAGGATACTTTTTCTTTATCATAATATAATTTATTTCCCTATAAAAAATACAAATCCTCATTAATACATATTTATTCTTAGTAATGATAATAGGGGCTCCCCATAGAGAAACCCTATAGAGAGTAAATCCATTTTTACCCAACCCCTCAAATTTTTTATTCATCTCAACTAATTCCATTATGTAAATCATATATAGAGACTTTAATATTAGACCTATATCATGGATTAAATAAATATGAAACTAAACACCAGACATCAAGGTGGATGTCCATGTATGTCCTTAGGAAATACATCAATGTATTCCAACACAATAGGTACATACTCAATCTGGAAATCACGTTGTTCACCCCTAGATATTTATTACTCTTCCTCCCCATGATGATCATTTAGTAGATCTTTTGGGGTTTTCTATAAATGTTAGTATGATGAATATGTCTCAATTCTAAATATATGTAATTTCATATTGTCCACACAAATAATAATTTTTTTCATCTTGAAGTAATTTTTATCATCGTGTTTTAAAATACAATATGTACAGAGGATTATATAAAATTTTACCAAAGTTATAATAACAAGTTCAGAAAGTTAACTTATTTATGATTCATAAATGGGTCTTCATAAAACATCTTGGTTGTATTGAGACTTCCCTTAAGAGTATTTACTCATGTATACATTATTAATTCTAAAGGGAAATATTTGATTGTATGGGAAAAATAGGAAGATATAAATTAATACAATGATCCCGAGTAAAATTAATAAGTAGCTACATTTGGGAAGATGATTAAAGTACATCCACCACATCATTGGAAACATTAACCTCATTAGTTATTATCACATAAGATTGACCTCTCTCCATTGTAATTTTCTAGATCATGTTTATATGATACTTGGGACTATCATTTAAATATAGTGTTGTATATTTATATTTAAAACACTATAAATTACAGAATTCATTCAATCCATTGAAATCAAATGCTTGGTTGAAATTTTCTTCACCTATATAACAATAATTGAACCCTAATGGAAATATTCCATAATGTTTCATTCCACATTTATTGTTGGATTGAAATTTCACTCTTCATTTATTCCCCCTTTCCTTATTTCCATTTCTAGAGTGTTTTGAAGATTACATCATTTATTTATGTCCTTTAAATTCATAATAATTACAGAATGATTTATATATCTGGATAGTACATAAGACTAAATATTCATATGATGATTATTTTGGATAGACCAGTTCTCTCTAGAGGAATATTTTTATCCCACTAAATAATCAATAAATCATTATATTTGGATTAAGTATTTTATTTGTATCATTCCATTCAATCATTGTAATTTTGGATACATACGTATCAGTAATCGTATCCTCATTTTTCCACAAATTCATGAATCATCTTTTCATATCTTCTTGCAAATCATGTGGGAAATATTTCTCTAACTAAATTTTCTTAAATTCATTCCATTACATGTTTTATTTTTCATCACAATACTTCATGTTTTGAATAAATTACCACCATTGCTTCGGATCTCATGAGATATAAAAAATACTGTGATATCATTCTCACTTTTTTTTATTCTAATGAGGGATATATATTATTTAATGAACATATTCATTGGGCAGCTAAACCTGGAATTTTAGTCCCATTTGATGAGGTAAATTATTTTCTCATGAAGATGTCTAACATAGTTCCTCCAAATTTTGGATTTGGATTATCACTTTGGAAAATATTATTTCTCACAACCTGAGTATGTTTTCCCAGTATAGTTATAAGCTTTTCACCACCAGTTTTATCTCCATCTCCGACATATTTATCTTGCGTACTAGGAAAATCCTAACACGAATTACGTGTGTTGATAAAATATCTAGTCCTTTCATTGGGTAATATTTCTAAAAAATGGGATGCACTATATTAAGTTATTTATCATAAATAAAAAATTTCAAAATAGTTCAATACATAACATAAATTGTATAAATAATCTCTAAACGGCATGCTTAGTTACTTTTGGAATATTCTCAAAGACTGTTATAGGATTATGATTATGTAATCAATATTTTCAAAAATATAGTTCCCAATGTTTCTAATATACATGATATAATAGAAAATGAAAGGACCCCATCCCATTTTTCCCATAGTTAGTTTGTTTTCACACATTGGATTAATTTACAAGGAATCTCATCATGAAGTGCTTTATAATTTAGTATCAATGTAAAACTAGAAACATACATGAAACATACATTAAAATTGAATTAATAAAATAATGAAAAATTAATCCATTATTATTTCATATTATACCTTCATGTCAATCATAATACACATCATATAATCTTGTGAAAAAAACCTAAGAAAGTGGTGATCTCAGATCCCCGGTAAGGGTAAGTGTACAATTAAATATATCATAAATAAATAAGTATAAATATTAAACCAATGTGGATAATTGAAACATAATCCATTTAAAAATAATATTGATCCTAATAGGGATATAATAAATGATAAGGAAATAATTCCACATAAATAATCACAAGGATATTCTAATAATCGAGTAATCAGATGGAAATTCATTAATTAATCAAATTATGAGGGAATTCATAATAATGGGAATCATAAACATATTATGAAGGATTTTTTAAAGACACTATAAAAAACTGTGTAAGGCCTCTGCCAATACCAAGACTAGTTTGTCTCATGATACCTACTGATGCATCAAGAGGATATAGCAGACCCCACTCATCATTTACTAGTTACAATCCATTCCTCATATGAAAATTTATAAACATAAAAAACAAAAATACTCATATTGAAAACATATCATTCAAAATGTTAATATAGTAACCATAAACCATAAATGGTAATCAAATAGCACATTGATAATCAATTTGATCATAAAAAATGAATAATATATGGTAGATGGTATCATATATATATCGACCTAATTCAAGAAAACAACCAACCAATTTGGTTTGAAATATATTTATATAAACTAATAAAATCATCAAACATATATTAAAAGAAAAACAATTTATTACACTGAAATTATTTATTTAAAATCCATTCCATTATTAAAAAAATCACTTAATGATACATTTTAATGATGAAACCACTCTTGTTTGTCCATACCAATGACTATGTTAACTCAAAAATGACTTAAATTAATCTATATGAAATAATACGTTGATATTTTTGGAAGTAAATATAATAACAGTGAAATTATTAGTATTGGAATTTCCCTCTTGAAATGGTGAAATTTTAGTCAAAATTAGTGGTTTGTGGAAACATTTTTGTCACTTTTTGATTACGAACAATCAATTAATTTCATATGTTTTAAAAAAACTAAAACTTCATGAGATAAATTATCTTACATATTATCTAGAATTAGCTTTTTTAATTTTTTCATTAAATGTTAGAGATATAATTTACAAGTTGTAAAGTGTAAAATATATATTTCTCAAAATGTTTTAAAGAATATATTTCTTGAAAATGTCGTGAACATGAGGCATAGAGGATATCTAGTACTGATTAAAGTTTATGATTAAAAAATTCATTACCATCTATAAAAACAAATAAATTTACTAATTTTATTGGGTTGAAATGATAATAAATCATTAACCATGTCACATTTGTAACATGACCCTTTGGATAATTATTTAATTAATATATTCTAAAAATTTGTCGATGTAATAATGTCCAATATTTTGATTCTAGTTTTTGTATAATCATATCTTTCATAAAGAATAAAAAAATATAGGAAGAATGATTATGAGTCATAAGAAAAGGTATAATCAGATAATATGGTGATGTTTCCTAAATATAATGGTGATGTATGTTTTGTTATCATATTCTAAACAATATTAGGTGTGAATTTTAATTCCTAATTAAAGAGAGGAATAATATTTAAAGATCATAGTTCCCCATTTTTTATTCATATTTTTAGTACTAAGATGTATAGGGAACATTGAGGGTATTACTAGTAGGATGGAATGAAAACAGATATTTTTATCATTATTATGAAATGTTTTAATTACCAACATGTTAAAGAAGTGTGAAAATTAATTTAGGGGATAATTTAACATTTTTCTATGAATATGTGGAAAATAGAAGGAATATCCATCAATTGTTTAGTGGGATTACCGATGAATTGTCGATGAAAAAAATAAAATTTTGGTTATTGTTGATCAAATAACTACATCATTTTATTTAGTTCCCATTAAAGATTCAATGTCTTCAGATCATATATATAGACTATACATCAAGGTATTTTCTAGTTACATGGGGTTACTCCCTCCATGGAATCATATCATTATCCATGATTGACCTCTTATTTTTTTAAAGTTCATCATATTTTATTTGGTTCCAAACAAAATTTATGTATTGTTTTTTATCTTAGGCTAATCGATAAACTATGTGAGAAATTAATACCATTGAATTTATTCTTTATTCTTGGTTAATATATTTCAATATAATAAGGGATCATCATATTTCACATATTGTGTTTTAATATAATAATTATTTCATTCTATAATACAGATGGAAAACTTTTATGATGTATAATGAATGTTGTGATAAATTCTTGCTTTTGTGATGAATTATGATATATAAAGATAATGGTATTATAATTTTGTGGGAAAATTAAATTAATGCTAAAATTCATTCAAAAATATGTGTGTGTGTAATAATTTAGGATGAATTTTTATATGGATAACCAATGGAATGGTCTTTCTTTTGAGGTTGGTGATCACCCAGAAACAAAAACTTATTTTTTCATTTTAAAATTATAAGGACCCGACCTTAAAACATTACATAATCTTGAATTAAGTTAATAATTCACATTGAAGATCTTTTCAGTTTTCTAGTTTAAGAGTGTTAGACCATAACTATTACATTTCAAAAAATTACAAAGTATACACTTCTACCCATTATCCATTTTTTACAAAACATGATCTCTTGAAATAAAAGAGTCATGTCTAGTTCCATGTTTAAGACAACATGATTTTTCCTTGATCCCATTCTTCACCCTATTCTAAATTATGTACTGTGAAAAACATTTCAGAAACTTGGGATGAGCATAAAAAAGCTATATAAGGGATACACAAAGAAGGAAAACTGTTAGGTTTTGAAAACAACAAGTAAACAATGAATACATTAACATAAGTAATACTTTTCACCTTTATGAAGTAGAAAATACTCTTCACTGAATAAAAGATCATTACATACCATTTTGTAACCAAAAGATAACCATAAAACCCATTTAATGGACACATAACATATAAAGGTAACTTGGGACATAAACATGCATAAATGGAATAACCATATGGTTGACGTCCACAAATATCACTAAATGGAATAGCCATACGGCTGACTTCCATGCCCAATTCATTGGAGGTTATAACGTAACCACCCATCCTGGTATCCATGACATCACTCTTCATTTAATTTATCACGTAACCACCCGTCAAATGTCCAATTACCATTATAAAATCATAAGACATAAAACAAATATAAAGGAAATAAAAAATTTCCACGTTTTGATGACAATATGTCACTTAAATATATTGACACATAAATTCCATTATCAAAACCATTTTCAATACCAAAATACATAAAAGATTATATGGTATTTATTTTCTTTTAAAAACATAACTGCTTGTTGAGGAAGCCAAAGTTCAAATAATACTCATGACGGCAGAAAATGTCGCTTTCACCGCTTACGTTAAACAGAAAATTCGTATTGTCATTTAGTAAAACGCTTCAAATAAAAATATTCCTTTAGAATAAAAGTAAAATTCAATAGGGTTTATACACTGTATGAAAGAATGTTTTAAATAGATGAAAATATTCTTCAATAAACGGAGATTGAGACGAAGTCCCTTACCTCATGTCTGAGTTGACTCGATCGTCATTTAATCTCCAGAATAAAACACTAAAGTTAATTGATACTTGATAAAGAACCATTTTCATGTTTATTATTCCTTTTATATCACTTAATACCATGTTATAAATATTATTTAATCATTTAAGTTAATATTGTCTATTTTGTCGATATTTGGTTCTTGAGTCAAAAATGGACTTATTATAGTTACATGTTGTTCATGTTGTCAAACATTCATTATATCCAGAATGATATTAATGATTTATATATCAAATATATCATATATATCTAGCATATACATGTATTTATAATGGCACATTACATTTAGAGGTAAGAAATAAAATGCACCGTTCATGGAGATGGTAAGTCGTACATACGCATGAACGCTACTTTCATTTCTATTTCTTATTTTAATGGAATTTAAAAATATTTATACATAGGTATATTATACTTACAGTATAATATCATATATAATATCATTACCTCTATCATTTATACATCCCACATAAGGAATTAACGAGTCACATCACTTTGAGGGGCGTTAGTACGCACTTCATCAAATGAGGTTATCGTATTTTCCTACTATGGAAACCATAAAGGCGTGATATAAATGGAAAATAAAAAAGTGTAGAGAAAACATAAATATAATATATATCATATATAAATACAGTTCCATTATAATTGCCACCATGAGAGGAGGTAAGAGGTAATTGAACAATCACTGTTTCGTGAGCCGTTAGGTCTCTATCCACAGAAACATTATGTTCTTCATCCATTAAGTGGAGGTGCGTGTAAGTATAGTTCGAATACTTCTCATAACAACATACTAGTATATTTTGGATACTGGTTTTGTTAAAAAATAAAGGAATAAAAAGAGTTTAGTGGTTAGATAAGTAAAATAAATGAAAACAATTTAAGAGAATATGTTACCATTAATTTGGGTAACTCCTTTTGGTTTGAACCAAAGGACTTCTTGAAGTGCCTTCTGCAAAAGGTAAGGATTCTAGAAGGAGGAGAGTAATGTAGTGAGATTAATTGGGTAGAGTTTGGACGAGTCAAATGTCTTGAGTGGTGTTTGGAATTGGTTAGAAGTGGTCTCCTTTTATAAGGGAGAGGAGGGGCTCTTTAGGAAAGTGTGAAACATTATTTTATTTTATAATGATATTAGGTTTCTAAAGGTAAAAAAATCATTAAGGTCAAAGATAAGGTGACTAATATTCGATATAAAATCATGAAACCATAAATGGACATGTTTTGTATAATATTTTAATCATTATAATCTTATTTATTTAAATCATTTATTAATGAGGTAAATATTGCATCATTATTGTGTCATAAATAAATTAATTAATTTGATGTATAAAAATTATAAAAAAACTACCATGGTGTAGGAAATATTTTTATCTTTGAAATGAATATTTATAGTCAGAAATATTTCTTATATAACATCATTTAAAAAGTAATTACTAAGATATTTTTGTTTATGTCATTTTGGCCTTTACTTTAAAATAATTAGTCTAAATTGTCATTATCACTCTCAAGTGGATGAATGGGGTCCCAAAATCAACCCACTAATGCTAATTGTCATTAATGACTCATCCAATATGTTTTTTAAAAGTGTTAAGAAAATTTGAATTATTATAATTTTTTTTCCTTCAATTAACCTATTTACCTTTAACTGCGGTGAATAACAGTCAAAAGATACTATTCCCCAAAAATTATTTTCATCTTATTGAACCACATTTTACTTCTTGATAATAACCATGTCTGTCATATTTTCTGAATTCAATTTACAGAAGTGGTAAAATTTCATTTAAATGAAAAAGTCAATTTTTTTAACTACTACTAAGTGGTTTCACTATTCATAAAAAATGAATTTTTTCAGAAAAATATCAAAAATTTACCCTAATATTTATTTGATATTTCAAATTAAAAAATGATGTTTATTTTTCTAAATTCAAAACATAGAAATGTAATTAATTAATTTAATATTAATTCTCTTTGTTAAAATAAATAGCGTGTTTTTTAGAAACCATAACTATCAAAAGATTGACACTTGTTTATGTCCACTCTCAAAGTGAAATTTATTTCAATGGCCAAAATTGGTTTAAATGGTAAAAATCTATTCTAATTACACTTTAAAACCAATTAAAAATATAATCTAACCATATAAATAAATTTCATTCAAACGCAGTATTGAATTAAAATACAACATTTTTCACTATTCATTAAAAATGAACTTTATCGGAAAAATTCCAAAAAATTACCCTAAGTAAAATTTTATGTCCCCATTCTGAATAAGGGTTGTATTTGGTCAAATATAATGTATTAAAGTGACCAAAACTATATTTAATGAGGGTTCTCCATTAATAGGTTGTAAATCAACCTTTTAATGTATATTTTAGTTATTTCTATTAATTCCTGCCAATACAACGACAAGGAGTTAACTACCATTTAAAATAATAATATTATATTATTAGTGTTCAATTTAAGATTTCAAAGAAACTCGTTGTTGCGTATTAGGTACTCTATCGAACATAGAAATCCTTTTTAAATAAAATTAATATTCAATTCACAAATATTAATAAATATGAAATATGTCTTATTCTTCATTTACATGGGATGTTACATCCTTTCCCCCTTTTGGATATTGTTTCCTCGCAATTTTATTCACTTATCAAAATAAGTGGGGGTATTAATTCCTCATAGAATTTTCAGATTCCCATGTTTCCTCTTCAACCATATGGTTTTTTGACAAAACCTTTACCTAGTGAATTACCTTATTCCGCAACACTTGCTCTCTACGGTCAAGAATCTAGACAGGTTGTTCTTAATAAGAGAGATTATCTTCCAACTGAACTACCTATGGGCTCAAAACATGAGATGGATCTATTATATACTTTCTCAACATGAAAACATGAAAAACATTGTGTACCTAGGATACACTTGGAATTAAAGCCACTCTGTACGCAACTGAACCTACTTTATCAAGAATTTCATATGGTCCAATGAACCTTGGACTCAACATCCCCTTCTTACCCAAACTCATCACACTTTTCCATGGAGAAACTTTGAGAAATACATGATCACCTACCTCAAAAAAAATATCTTTCCTCCAGTTATCTGCATAACTTCTTGTCTCCTCTGAGCAATTCTCATGTGCTTCTGAATCAACTTAACATTCTCTGTCATCTCTTCTTCCAATTCTGGTCCCATTAGCTCTCTTTCACCTAATTCATCCCAAAAATCTGTAGTTTAACAATTCTTTCTATATAAAGCCCCAAATGGATCCATCTGTATACTGGTATGAAAACTGTTATTATAATAAAATTCAATCAAAGAAAGATGTTGGTCTAAAATTCCCCAATAATCCATTGATAAAGAACGTAACATATCCTCCAAGGTCTTATTTGTTCATTCATATTGCCCATCTGATCAAGGATGAAAAGATCTACTAAAATTTAATTCAGTACCCAAAGAATTCTAAATATCCTTTCCAAAAGTTTGAAGTAAACATGGGATCACAATCAGATACAATAAAGAGGGGAACTCTATTCAACCTGAATATATCATTAACATACAATTGAGAATGTTGATCTAGAGACAATGTATCTCGAATATGAAGAAAATGAGCAGATTTAGTCAATCGATCAACTATAACCCAGATTTCATTATTACATCGATATGTCTTTGGTAATCCAACAACGAATTCCATGGATATATTTTCCCATTTCCACTCTGGCACCCATGAAGGCTGAAACAACCCTTTCAGTAACTTCTGATATGCTTTAACCTGCTGAAAAGTCAAACAATTCATAGTAAAATCAGTAATATCACTTTTCATTCCATCCCACCAATAATACACCCAAATATCTATGTACATCTTAGTACTATCAGGATGAACTGAAAACGGAGAACTATAAGATTCACATAAAAACTCATTCTTCAATTATGAGTCACAAGGCACACATAATCTCTTTCCAAACCTCAAAACACAATCATTATCAATGTTAAATTCATAAAAACATACTCTTCTGAACCAACTCTCCCTTTTTTTGTAACTCATTGTCTTCATTCTGCACTTACTTTATTCTGTCTGATAGAGATGATTTCACTAACACCTGATACAAAATAAAATAATTTCCTACATCAGCAACTTCTATAGCAATGTTCATCTAATAAAAAACCAAAGGATCTCATTCCAAACTTAGCATGGTTAATGAAGCATTACTTTTTTACTCAAAGCATCATCATTTTTATTTTATTTTCCTAGTTTGTAATGGATCGTGCAATCATAATCCTTGAATAATTCCAACCAAGTCCTCTGTCTTATGTTCAATTCTTTTTTAGTGAATATATACTTCAAACCTTTGTGATTAGTATGTATTTCACACTTCATTCCATACAAATGATGCCTTCAAATTTTTAAAGAAGAAACAACAACAACTAACTCCAAATCATGTGTAGGTTAATTTAACTCATGGGGTTTTAGTTGATGTGAAAAATTAGAAATTACCTGATCATTCTTCATTAGGACAAAACCCAGTCCTTTCAATGAAGCACCACTGTAGATAACAAATTCACCATTTCTTTATGGCAGTGCCAAAAATGGAGCATTCACCAATCTTCTTTTAAATTCATGAAAACAATCATCAGTTTGTTTTTTCCAAATTAACATAACATTTTTTTGAGTTAACTTATTCATTTGACTAAAAAACCATGAATAAATTTCAACAAAACTCCAGTAATAACCTACCAAACCAAGAAAACTAAGAATCTCGGTTATATTTGTGGGTCTTGCCCATTCTTCAACAACTTTTTTTTAGTAGGATCAACAGTTATGCCATTTTTTTAAACAATTTGACCATGGAAAGAAATTTTTTGTAACCAAAACTCACACATACTGATTTTTCCAAATAGTTTCTTTTATTTTTTGATTTGAAAGACAACCCTTAAATGAATTTCATGTTCCTACATACTTTTTAAATAAACCAAAATATCATCAATAAACATAACCACTATTTATCACCTGATTCAACTGATCCATCATTACAACAAATTATTCAACCCTAATTCTGACTATCTCAGGATACTGATTGAGAAGGTCATTTCTCTCTATATGCCTTCCTAGCACAACTTCCCTTTTTCATATATGAAAAATCATTCTTAAAAGAGACATATTGTTGGTGATGCAAAATGGTAATCTTTAAATGCTATATCATTTCAATATTAACATAAATTAATTTATAGACATTTATTTATTAATACCCTAACTCTTAATGTTATCTAAACCGACCTACGATACCAACTATAAGGACCCGACCTTAAAATATTTCATAATATTGAATAAAATGAATAATTCACATTGATGATATTTTCAGGTTTAGTGTTTTAGAGGTTATACCATAACTATTCCATTTCAAAAAATTACAAAGTAAACACTTCTACCCAGTATCAATTTTTTTTACAAAACATGAACTCTTGATAAAAAGAGCCATGTCTAGTTACATGTTTAAGATAGCATGAATTTTCGATGATCACGTACATGACCCTATTCCACATTATGTCCTATGAAAATCATTTCAAAAACTAGGGATGAGCATAAAAAGCTAAGTAAGGGATACACAAAGAAGAAAAACTGTTAGTTTTTCAAAACAACAAGTAAACCATGAATACATTAACGTAAGTAATACTTTTCACCGTTATGAAGTAGTGAATACTCTTTACTGAATAAAAGATCATTTCTTACCCTTTTGTAACCAAAATATTATCATAAAACCCATATAAAGGACACATAACATATAAAGGTAACATTGGACATAAACATACAAAAATGGAATAACCATACGGTTGACTTCCACACATATCACTAAATGGAATAGCCATTCAACCGACTTCCATACCCAATGCATTGGAGGTTATAACATAACCACTAATCTTGGTATCCACGATAGCACCCATCATTTGGTTTATCACATAACCATCCGTCAAATTTCCAAGTACCAGTATAAAATAATAAGACATAAAACAAATATAAAGGAACGAAAATATTTCCACATTTAGATCACAATAAATCACTTAAATATATTGATAAAAAAAATATATTATCAAAACCATTTTCAATACAAAAATTCGTAAAAGAGTATATGGTATTTATTTTCTTATTAAAACATTACAACTTGTTGAGGAAGCCAAATATCAAATAATACTCGCGGCAGAGGAAAAGGTTGTTGTCACCGCTTACGTTAAAAAGAAAATTCATTTTGTCGTTTAGTAAATCAATTCGTAGAAAAAGATTCATTTTTAATAAAAGTAAAGGTAATAGGGTTTTATACACACTTTAAATGAAAGTTGTGTATAAATGAAAATATGCCTCAATAAAAAGAGATTGAGACGAAGTCCCTTACCTCATGTCCGACTAGACTCGATCGTTATTTAATCTCCATAATAATAAAATAAAGTTAATTTCTACTTTCCTAAAAACATTTTTCATGTTTATTGTTCATTTTATATCACTTATTATCATGTTATAAATATTAGGTAATCATTTAAGTTAATAATGTCCATTTTGTTGATATTTGGTACTTAAGTCAAAAATGGACTTCTTATAATTAAATTTTTTTCATTGGTCAAAGGTTAATTATATCCAGAATGATATTCATGATTTTTATATAATATATATCATATATATCATATATATCTAGCATATATATGTATTTATAAGAGTACATAACATTTAGAGGTAAGAAATTAAATGCGCTGTTCATGGAGACAGTAAGCCGTATGTACGCATGAACGCTACTTTCTTTTATATTTCTTATTTTAATTGAATTCATACATAATAATAAATAGTTATATTATACATAATGTATAATATCATATATAATATCATTAACTCTATCATTTATACATCCCACATAAGGCATTAATGAGTCACATCATATTGAGGGGGCGATAGTCCGCACTTTCTCAAATGAGATTATCGTATTTACCCACTATGGAAACCATAAAGGCGTGATATAAATGGATAATACAGAAGCGTAAAGAGACCTTAAACATAATATATATCATATATAAATACAGTTCCATCATAATTTCCATCATTAGAGGCAGTACAAGGTAATTGAATAATCATCGTTTCGTGAGGCGTTAGTTTCCCTTCCACAGAAACATTATGTTCTTCACCCATTACATGGAAGTGTGTGTATGTGTAGTTAGAATCCTTATCATAACAACATCCTAGAATATTGAGGATACTGGTGTTGTTAAAAAATAATGGTATAAAAAGAGTTTAGGGGTTGGAGAAGTAAAATAAATGAAAACAATTTAAGAGAATATGTTGCCTTTAATTTGGGTAACTCCCTTTGGTTTGAACCAAATGACTTCTTGAAGTGCCTTATGCCAATATTATGGCTTCTAGGAGGAGGAGAATGATGTAGAGAGATTAATTGGGCAGTGTTTTGTCAAGCCAACGGCTTGAGAGGTGTGTGGAATTGGTTAGAATTGGTCTCTTTTTATAAGGGAGAGTAGGGGCTCTTTAGGAAAGTGTGAAAACATTATTTTATTATATAATGATATTCAGTTTCAAAAGGTCCAAAAATCATGAAGCATGAAGATACGGTGACTCATATTCTAAATAAAATCATCCAATCAGAATTGGACGTTTTTTGGATAATATTATAATCATTATAATCTTATTTATTTAAATCATTTATTAATGAGGTAAATACTGCATCATTATTGTGTCATAAATAATTTAATTTATATGATTTTTAAAAATTATAGAAAAAATACCATGATGTTGGAAATATGTTTAGTTTTCCAATAAATATTTATATTTAGATTTATTAATTATATAACACCATATAAAAATCAATTACTAAAAGATTTTTGTTTATGTCATTTTGGCCTTTACTTTAAATCAATTAGTCTAAATTGTCATTATCACTCCCAAGTGGCTCAAAGGGGTCCCCAAATCGACCCAAATATGTATGTGGTCGTTAATAACTCAAAAAATAAATTTTGGACAAGTGTTTAGGTAATTTTGAATTATTATAATATTCTTTTTACCTTAAATTTACCTATTTACATTTAACCGTGGTAAATAAAAGTCAAAAGTTACTATTCACAAAAAATTATTTTCATCTTATTGAACCAAATTTTACTTCTTGAAAACAACCATGTATTTCAGATTTTTTAAATTCAATTCACAGAATTGGTAAAATTTTATTTAAATGAAAAATGTTAGTTATTTTAACTACTACTAAGTGGTTTCACTATTCCTCAAAAAATGATGTTTTCAGAAAAATACCAAAAATTCAGCCTATGATTTATTTGAGATTCCGAATTCAAAAATGATGTTTATTTTTATAAATTCAAAACATATAAATGGAATTAATTAATTTAATATTAATTCCCGTTGATAAAACAAATAGCGTGTTTTCGAGAAACAATAACTACCAAAAGTTTGACACTTGTTTATGTCCACTCTCAATGTGAAATTAATTAAAATGACCAAAATTAGATTAAATGGAAAAAATATATTCTAATTTCACTTTAAAACCAATTAAAAATATAATCTGACCATTTAAATAAATTTGATTCAAATGCAGTTTTGAATTAAAATACAATATTTTTCACTATTCATTAAAAACTGAACTTTATCGGAAAAAATCCATAAAATTGCCCAAAGTAAAATTTGATGTCCCCATTCTAAATAAGGATTGAATTTTGCCAAATATAATTTATTAAACTGAACAAAATTGTATTTAAAGAGGGTTCTCCATTAATAGGCGGTAAATCAACCATTTAATGTACATTTTAGTTATTTCTATTAATTCTTTCCAATACAACAGCTAGGAGTTAACTACCATTTAAAATAATAATATTATATTATTAGTGTGAAATTTAAGATTTCAAAGAAACCCATTGTTGTGTATCGGGTATTCCATCTAACATAGAAACCCTTTTTAAGTAATATTAATATTCCATTCAAAAATATTAATAAATAAGAAATATGTATTATTCATCATTTACATGGGATGTTACAAAAATGAATTGATTTATAGTTAACTAAAACCAAAAAAGTAGTTTTATAAAAACAAGAAAAACATAGGTGGTAGGGCATAGGAACCCTACCCAAGACAAGACCAGGCTCAAAACAAATTAAAGAGTGCTTTGGGCCCAAGCATCATCTCATCCCCACCCTGAACACACCCTCATATCCCATCAATTCTCAGCTCAGATAGCCACACCATCAACCATCGAAGACACCACACCAGAATCAAGAACCACCATAGATGATATTTGGAATGCAAAAAAACCCACCAAAACATTCCATTACCCAAAACACGTTGAAAATAAAACATAACCACACTGTAACAATTACTGGAAAGGGGGAACTACCAAAACCAGCACCCAAACCCAAGCATCATGGAATAATCTGGAAGGACTGGGAGGAAAACAAGCCAAGGTCCATATTAAATATAGTATAATGTAGGACATCTATATTACCATGTATCTTTTCTTATGATTTTATCCTAGGTATAGAATTTATATCATATTTGGATGGTAAAGAAATATATTTTGGATTCATCTCATGTTTTGAGACATGAAGTTGTCTAGTTTGAAAATATTTTTTCTTATGAAGAAAAGATTATTAGGATTTTTGATCATATAAAGAATGTGTTAAAGAATAATTTTTTTTTACAATAAGATGGAATTATGGCAAACACAGATGGTTGAATATAAAACATGTTAATTTGAATATTCTATGAGGGAAATGATTCCCCACTTGTTTGATAAGTAAACAAAATGACAAGGGTTTAATTACAAAAAGGTGGAAGAGTGTAACATCCTAATTAATTATGGAATAAATAATTCTCATGTTTATTATTTTTAATAAATTATATATTTATATTCATTTTCAATATATTTGGTAATTTTTTTAAAATAATCAAAATAGTTCTATTAATCTCTTTTCTCGTTATGTTTTATTTTAAATGAAAATTTTAAAATTAAAGAGTTTGAATTTCATGGAATTTCATTTTTGAATTCATCAGGTAAAAATTATCCTATATTAATTTTTTAGAATTTCAAGATAATTTGTATTTATAGATTAATTGTTAAAATTAATAAGTTTTTTTTGAATAATGTTTTTTATTTTATTTTATTTAAAATTTCAAATTACTTTTTTAATTATTTTTAACATTTAAATTTAATCATTAATATTTTACTTAATCTTGTTATGGATTTTTAAATTTATTTTATACTTTATTTTTGTATTAAAAACAATTTATATTTAAATGTTAATTTTATAGAAAAGCATTTGCATCATGTTTTTCTAATATAATATGTAATCAAATTCTAAAACATTTATGTTTTGAGTTTTGTAAACTGAATTCTAAATTTTGAATAAAATGGAATAAATTATGTAAATATTTTATACTCTTGTTTTAAATAAATATAACATTTATAACATGGGGATAAAAAGGATATATTTAGTTATTAATATTAAATTTAATTCTAATTGATCTAACGTAATCCTAATAATTTTTTACTTATTAATTATTTTCTAATTCCCTTAATATCTTATGCAATGTTGATGTAATAATTATTCAATTAATGGAAAATATAATATATTATATTAAAAATATTAAAAGATGAATAATTTTAAATAATCCATGTCGTATATAATTTTTTTTAGATAGATATATCATCATAGAGATATTAAAATTCTTTATACTCCAATTCCATATTTTTCTATGTTTTTTAATGTTAACTAAAATTTACACTTCTAAAATTGATATCATTGATGTTTTATGAAAATAATATTTTATTTAATGATTTAAAATTCCAAAACATCCTATATTTTTCATGTGATTATTATATGTTTTAATGTATAAACAATAGTCTATTTTTTGTTTCTTGTATATAATAAAAATCTTTATCATCAATGAGGACATCACATTATTATTGAGGTAGCTATGAAAATGGTTAATAAGGGAATAAAACCAAGAGTAGGTGTTATAAAATAGTAAAAATTTATCCAAATTTTATTTAAAATTATATATCTACTAAAAATATTCTTATATTTGATACTTATATTTTTGGACACATTTAGAATTGAATATAAATTTATATTAATTTAACAGGTGAAGGAATTCTAGAAGGGATGTTCTCATCTCTTATAAAAGGTAATGCCTTCATCTATTTTCATCATGATTAGATATAAACATCATTAAATGTATTTCTACCAAAATATATTCCTTACATCCCTCATCACATTATTGAGTCTTTCATTTTATTAGAATACATAACTAGCAATGAATTTTCTTTAAACATTAAAAGGTTATCCAAATAAGAGGTATCAATATTAAATGATTAATTATTTATTATTTATTCTTACACCACCATGAAAACTTATTTATCTATTATAATATAATAAAATCTATATATACCAAAAATTTTGGATCTATAATGTTAATTTCATAACCTATATCTATCTATATCGTCTATAAAATGGGATATAAATACATCATTCATGTGTATGATAGACTACAACCTCAGAGACTGGTGTATTAATTTTTATTCATAGACTATCGTGGTCAGTTATAATGATTAAATTAATTATTATATATGACATCCATTACATATTTGTCATTTTTAAATAATAAAATATGAGATGTTTTTTTACCATTTTACTAATTGAAAAATGATAATTTGGATAATCACAATGTGTCAACTACCACCTCTACAAAGTGATGTGATTTTTTTATCATCTCTATATCATAAAGAAGATATATAAATGTATATTTTAATAAATAATGTCATAATAATGATACTATTATAATTTTATAAATAATACTATCCTTCTTTAAAAAATGATCATTGAGAAAAGGAAACATTTCACATGCATATATACGGCCTATGGGGTCCATGATTGCAAAAAAATCATTTTTCATATATATATTTAATGGTGGAATATAAAATTATAATCGATGTATAAAATTTATATTTATGAATTTTTATTATTTTGGCAATAATCAAACAATAACCTCTCTTGCCATAGTAATCCTACAAATTTCATTGGGGGTTTACAAAGTGAATATCCTTAAAAGAGATGACATAATTGTAAATGACTATGTAATTTTATATCACATATAATTAAATAATATAAAAGTAAAACTGAATATGAACAATAATATAATGAAATTAATTAAGTTATCATAAATTTTTCATTCATAATGATAAAAAATATATGTGATGAGTCATACTCAAGGTTTGGGACACATTAAATTAAAACCTCATTATAAATGATATAAAATTTTATTTTGAAATACCATTCTCTCACATGTATATATGATTATTATTGTTTTAATAATATAATTATTGGGAAATAAATAAACAATAAATGTAATTTTATTTCACTTTCATTCAATTTTTTTTTCAAAAATTAATTGTTTTATGCATTGATTTATAATTATTATAAAATAAAATTTGAATGTTATAATATAATATATAAGGTGAAAAATACATTTCTCACAATCAAAACCCTTACTAAAAGTTTGGAATAATTGGAAATAATTCACATTTAATTGAAATAAACCCCCACCATCATTCATGATAGTTACGTTTTGAAAAAGGTTTTTAAGAGAAATTACTAACATTATATCTAAAAGTGTTTTCAAACAAATTTAAATGATTTTCTCAAGGGTTTTACTCATTATATGGTCATTGGGTGTTTTTTATGTGGGGTTGATATCAATTAATGATAATGGGTACACCTGATATATCAAATAAAAATGGTTGAGTCCCATAATAGCTCATAGGATACCCCTGTGTATCTTATATGACGTTTGTGCCCAGATAGTTCCTCGATTGATTAGATAATGATTATGTTCTCCATAAATTTAATTTTTTAATCATTTATATGGTTAATAAAACTTCAAGAGCTATTTTAGGGGTTCAATAAGTGTTATTTTATTATGATGTCCCAAGGAAACCATATAATTTTTCAATTCTTTATAATGACATTTCAAGAATACAATTTGACTTCAAAAGGATAGAAAATGTTGTTTTATAAAAAAATAGATTTAATTTTTATGTAAAATTTTAATTTTCTCTGAATTTCTTATTTCATAGGCCGTCAATTTTTCTTTCTATAAAAATGAATTCCTTATTTTTATGTTCATTAATAAGATTTTTTTTCTTATACTATAATATAAAATGTTTTCCCTATTGATTGATGATGTGTATGAGAAGGGAAAAATTCAATTTGAATGTCATTATGATTTTTCATAAAGAATAAAACAAGATTACATTACCTGTTTTATATATTTGGAAAATATATATTGGAAATAAGTATCCAGTTTTTAAAAGATTGGTTTGTTATACCTGATTTACTCTCTATTTATATAATACCCTAAACCAGAAAATTTTCACTGATGTAAGTGGTATAATTCATGAAATAAAATTCTGGATTTTATTGGGATTATTGTCTAGTAATTATACCTTTAAAATTTTACCAAAGGTAAAATGGTTGAGAACATAAGACAAAACATTATGTCTATGAGTTCAATGTCACAGGTCAGGTAGTTATTTTCATGTGGACCAATTTAGATATATCCATACACTACCACATGATAATAAAATATAAGAATACAATCTATACCTATACTAGATATATCATATTAAACAAAATAACCATGACAAACCACAGGTATAATCCGAATTAGCCATAAAGTGAACCACTATTTATACTAATTAAAGGGTTCATATACTATGAAATTAATTAGAAATTCACTCTATTCATATAGGTATCTATAAATGTTGATCAAATATATGATAATTTTTTAAAACCATTATTTAATATCTTATTAATGCAAAAAAACCCTTTAATATCAATGAAATTCTTGGTCTCCTAATATATAATTACCCTAATTCTATATAAATAAAAATGTTAATTTTTTGTAACATATCTCAAAAAAATTGATTTATTGGATCAATAAATAGAACATGGCTAATTAATCAAAGATTCAGTTATTGTGAAAGGTTATAACAATAATTTTTTAATTCATTGTTACCCTTGGGCTATCCCCTTTATGTTCAATTGAATTTTCCCTTTTAAATTCATTCCATAATAAAAACATGACACATGAATCAAATTCTATATCAAAACATAAAATAAAAAATTTTATAGTAATATAAATGCACACCCATATATCCTGAAACACCCCTTTTTAAATCAAAAACCATTGAAACATTATTTTAAAAATTATGCAATAATGTTAATTTCATCACGTAATAGAAACCATAAAACCACCACCCAAAATCATTGAAATCATTCAAATCCCAATTTAATCCACTCTTAAATATAGATACAAACATAACTAATAAATAAGACACCCTAAACACTGAAACCCACCTTATTATATTTTAACTAATAAATCTATATGCCTCAATGCCCACAGGGATGATAGAAAACTATGTTCTGGGTGATGAAAATAGCCAAGGGAAAGGAGAGGAGGGTATTATGGGAATCATTACCAATAAACATATGATGATCCCCAATAAATTAACTCTTGGTGATGTGGAGGACTGTATATGGCCTATTATGGATGAAATAACAATAGGTGGACAAAATGTGAGAGACATATAGTTATATTGACTTAGGGTAGTTTATGAAAATCCTATTGTTAATGATATGAGTATAATACATGGGTTGGTCACATATTTTTTAAAACAATGTTAAAACCATGTGTATCAACACTCTTTTGCCATGGAATCTATATTATTAAGGAACATGGTAAGATAAATTTTAAAACAACAGGGAAAACCCAAAATATAAAAAACTAGAATTGTTCCATGGTTAGAGTATGGTTTCTCCTAACCATACTCTAACAATGAATCATTCTATTTTTTTAATAGTTCCAAATTTTCTTTGGAAAATTAATTATAATGATTTACAATAGTATAAGATAAATATGTGTAATATTTTACCTGAATGTGTAACCATGGGTGTAATAGAAGATTTCTTAATTATGTTTCTCAGTGTTCAGACATGGCTCTAATTTTACAATATTATATAGTATTTGTATCATTATTTGGTCCTTTAAGAATATATTTTATTTTCTTTTCATAAATTTTCTTATGATTTGTGTCTCTATAGGGGTGGGAATATGTTATATTACTGAATCCCTCAAGTGAATTTTTTGTTGTTCATGGTAATTTTGGTGATTGTAGTTGAGGATATGATCAGATAGTCACAAATAGACACAAGTGTGATGGTTCCTAGAGGTTAATTTCTATTCTTATGTATTTTATTTCATAAGTATAATGTTTCATGGTGGGTTGGTGTATTGGGCCCATTTGAAGTCATATTATTGATAGAATATGATTTACACCTGTAACTGTCTGCAATTTATGTTATGTGGTTTGGATAGATTTTGAATGCAGTAGTCATAATGTGTTGCTCAGCTTCCTAGATAGTGTGACTCATGTTCTCAATATACATGAGGCTCAAATCATAATTTATTGGTTTCTTGGGTTTTCTTTCAATCCTAAATTTCTACACCATTCTCCCCCTAGAATTAATATAGCCTATATTCCCTTAGTGTATTTTTTATTATTGTGTTTGATTTTAGTGATTTAGGGATATTTCTATTAAGGTGACACCCCTTAAACCCATACATAGTGTTATAGTTATGATAATATATCCTTTATGTGATGGTTTTGATACATGATGAAGAGACCCAAACATAACCATCCATAATAAAAGGATCTATACCAAAATATTTGTCATAAAATACCCAATAACATTTCGGTATTTATTTTTATAGGAGTTAAAAAACCCATATATAGTAAAACCTATACCATAAAAAATAAATGGATGATATTTTTCTACTAAAACATAAATCCTTAGATGTACTAAAAAATTCTTCATTCTGTCCAATAAAATTCATCAAAAATGAAACAATTATATAAAATAATACATCATACTCCTCTAAATTACATAAGAATGAAAAAATAATAAAGTGTTTTGTAAAACTATCATTATGGGAAAGTAGAAAAATAAAAAATAATGATAACAATTGATATTATGATAACCATTATGGTGTGTGAAGATAATCAAGGTACCTGACCACATCATAACAAAATCGTACCTAATAAAACATAGATATTATTTCATAAATCATAATATATGTATTTTTTAACTCGAATTTATATTTAATTTTATCTTCAAAACAAATTGGTTGTAATATAAAACAAAACACAATAAAAATCAGTCAATGATCACTTCTGAAAAAATATAAAAAACTTTATAGACTCCTACTATGGATTGGGTTAACTCCCCAAACCCATACATGTAATCTATTGAGATACAAGACGTTACCCAATTAATTTATGTGATATTTAATTTCATCCCTACTTGAGACATTATTATATATACATGCATATGCATGCCCCACAATAAAGTATAGATAATTTCATTAATTCCAAATTCTCTTATGAAATAAAAAAATATTCTTAATTATTTACTAAAAATAGTATTGTATGACATCTATATAAATTGCATATATGATAACATTAAATAATATACACAATTAATATTCAAAAATAATTATAAATTTTTACGAAGATGATGAACACCTTTATAAAAAGATGGGTTACATAACGATTTTTAATGGTATCTCAAAAGATCATATCAACAAATTTATCATTTTCTATATGATATTATACCTTATAATTTTAAAACATAATAAAATATTTTGAATGCATATACATATAACATAACATTAAATAACATAAATATTTTAATGTTTGAGAGGAAAATGTATGTGGAATAAATATGAACATTCATAATGTATTTGTGACATGGAAGTAAAAACAAACATATATGTAATTTAAAATATCCATTTGAAGGGACGATTAGAGGATATAGAAAATAATAATTCTAAAAGAAAAATAAAAATATAATCCTTTCAAAGTAATGAATTATAATTTATGAAATGTATTGAGTAATACAATAAATATAAAAATTTAGAATTAAATATATATATATATTTAAAACAATTAGCCATTATTATTAAAATAAAAAATAATCAAAATAATAGAAGTGAAAATATATTTTATAAAATTGTGAATGGCTTTATATGAATATTTCAAATAAATAATTCGAATAATATTTAGAAAATTACTTCAGGTAAATCATGCTAAAAAATTAAAACATTTAAAAAGAAGGTCCAAAGAATTAACCATGTCAAAAACAATAAAAATATTATTTTTTACTATTATTAATTAAAGTAAAATATTGTAAAAATAACATTAATGAATCATTTATGTATTTTTAATAATATTTTCCAAAAAAATATTGAACATGGATATATAGAAGAATGATTTTATAACCTTAAAAAGGATATAAGGTTTAATCCAATTTAAAACATCTATTCCATCTAATTTTTAACCATAGTAAAATTATATGATAAGAATTAAAATAAAAATGAAAAAAAAAATAGAAAAAATTTATAAGTGTTTTTAAATATATATAACATTTTATTACCTCAAATTGAATATAGATCTGAATAATCTTTAATTTATTGTGAGATTGCAATAGATACTCTTACATATTTGGTAAATTATTATTCTAAATATAATTAAAGATATTAAAATTAAATGGAACATAAAATACCATGAATAAAAATGTATTATTCAAATAATGTGCAACATTGGTTCTATATACAACAAAAATTTGAAAATAGGTGTATAATATGAATCATTTCTCCAAGATGAAAATTTGAGACAAGAAACCCTTACCTAGTTCTTCCATATCCACCTAAACTATTTAATGTCATTTATAAAAAAATGTTATTCATTAATAATATATTTCATAATTTTATTACTATGAATTAGAATTTTCATTATTCATTTTTATTCATTTATTACAATGTTATTACTTATTTTTACATCATAATTATCATCAGTTGTTAGTACTGTCGATGATTACATTGATTTTGGTATAATGGTTTCGGTAATGTTTACATGATATGTAACTAATCAATCTATAACAATAAAATTATTAGATTAAAGGTTATATAGTTGTTTATTATGTTCCATGTTCATTCCATTGGGGTTTCATGTATGATTCTCCAATATGAAAACATTTACAAGAATATTTAGGTTATATATCATTAATAAAGGGTGTTACATTGATAATGTCACATATCATAATATTAAAATTAAAAAATATAAAAAAATAAATATTTGAATTATAATATCATATCTCAAATTTAATGATATTTCCATAACCATCAGTGATAAAATTTTATAGCATCATTCCAATAAGGTGATAAATATACTAAATCAAGAACATGATAGAATAAATGGATGAGTGTGATTATGAAGTAATTTTTATATAATTTAATTATTATATAATTATATTAATTTAATATAAATTTTATTTAATAAGTAATTCGTAATGGGAAATATTTTTAGGACGTATATAAATGAAAATGAATAATAAGAAGTTATGACTTACAATGATATAATTGTATATCCTCTCCAAATCTTTCTTTTTTTTTTATGGAATTATTAAATTATCTTTTGAATAGGGGCACAAAAACTATTTCTTTGGATATTTGGTATAAGAATATGGAATATTATATATAGTAGATTTACTTTTAGGGGTTCTTAGGAAATTCTTCGACATATTTCTTTTTTTAGCGAGTGAGTGATTTTTTGGGAAAATACGTAAATTTTTTTTCTAAAAAACTAATATCTTATTCAAGGAATGTGAATAAAAATATGAAACTTATGGACATTATGTTTATATATATACTATAAAACCCTGATAAATCAAATTAAATAAAATCTTATATGATATTTTTTACATTATCTGATTATTTTAAACTCTTAAAAAACAATTTCCATTGATATGATGATAAGATTTTTCAAAGATATCTTATTTATAGGGAAAACATTAATATGGGCACATTATATAATATTAATGGTTCTAATTACACATATTAAATTAATTTTAATCTACTTATAAATGTGATAAAATTAACTAAAATAGATGTACTCATAAAAAAATTGAAAAACATACATTTGACTATAAATTTGAATTTTACCATATTGAGAAAAATGATAATGATAAATAAAAATAAAAAACTATTGGTTTATGATTAAAAAGTTATTATTTTACATTCAATACAATCTATAAATGAATGTAATCAATTGAATACAATCTTTAAGGAAATAAATAATAGTTTTTATAATATAAAATATAACATTGGTTCCAAATTATCTAACATAGGTTTCTAAATTAAAATTATTATTTTTAGATTAATTATTTATCCGTAAATATATATTCCAATTCATAAATAAATTATTGTTTCTTATAAAATTTTAATGTATAAATTCTTTGTGTTTGTAAAAAGATTATTTTTAACTATTCATATCTGAAATCAACTTTATAAAAAGTTATCAAGGAACCCATGTATTATTTTTAAATGCTAAATAATAAATATAGTTTAATAAAATCATATTAAAATTTTAAAAATAAGAAATTTATTCATCAAATATAAAATATAATATTTGAAAATATAGTAAAAATTATTCCATTGCCAAATGAAAAAAACTTATCCTTGCTTGATATCTTGTTAAATAATTTAAAATAAAAAATGTCAATGTAAATAAATAATATTTACATAAATATAAACGTTTTAAATACGCCAAACATGTTTAATTTTTTAGATAGAAAGAAATTACAATCAAGTTAAGGAAAAAAAATTTAACCTCTAATCAATTTGAACATTTTCATTCATAATAAAAAAATAAATGTATAACTTTTATCTATATGATTATAAAATATATTTTAAGACAAAATATATAAATGATTAACTTAATCATATAAATTCATATTCATCAATATTATTAGTCCATAAAAGGGAGGTAATATATTAAATATTCAGGTTTTGACATTCTCTTAAAAAATGTTTCATGGTTCATTTTATTTCAGTGTAGAAAGTGAAAATATATATTCAATATAGTATCTATTTAAGTTGAAATTAATAATAATATATTATGTTTTTGAATTATTCCCCACAAAAATAATTTTTATCACAAAAATTTTAGTTCACTATAATGAATGAAAAAAGTTCAGCAGACCCCCAAAAGATTGAATATTCAAGAGATAATTTCAACATATATTTGAACATCACTATCATTGTCAAGACTAGAAAACTCACCTATTAAAACATTTTTTAAAAATGACTATGTTTTAATATTTCATTTCCATTATTTAAAATATGACCCCTTATTTAGTGAAAGGAGTTTCTCGATACATACTACTTATAGCTTCATTCTAAGTATCCTATAATCAACAAAATACTAACACAAAAAATGAATATGTCTATATTTAAAAACATTTCTGTAAATAAACTTTTTAATTTGAAAAAATCAATCATAAGATTTCATATCTTATAAATCAATCATTTCCACCCATGATACATTTGGTTTTACTCTAACATTATTGGTTGAAACTATAAATTCATTTGTTTATATTATTCTTCCATGAGTTTCATCATCTTAATAGTGATTACTAAACCCCTATAAATTATTAATTCAGAATATAAAAACATATTTCTTATGATAATCTGATCCTATAAATAATATATACTAATACCACAATAAATAATCATACCCTTCTATACCTGATAACCAAAAATTTCATATCAATTGATATTTAATTATTCAAAAATAGTGCAAAAAATATATTATCCTTTTTAATAAATAACATGAATCACATTATCAACAAATATGTTTTAAACCCCATATTTGTCTACAAAACATTAAATATATTTTTAGAATCCATTAATCATTTCAAAAAATTAACCGTAATTTCCTTGATATAAAATCACATACCAACCCCAAAGAATATTTATACCACAATCAAGTATTATCGCATAAATATTTAATTTCTAAAAATATAATTAATCACCTTAAAATAATATCAGATTAAATATTGAAATTGTGTCCATTCTATTCAAATAATAATCAATCAAAAATTCATTAAACAATAGTAGTATCAATAAATAATAAAATAAAAACATATGGTAAAACCTTAATCATTAAATTTATCAAAATTATGTGTTTCTATGAATTGAGACCCACTGAATCAATACATTTAGATATATTTCCAGAAATTCATCCTTTAAACATTATATTTCATACCAAATAAAGAAACCCATATGAAACATTCCATAATTATTTAACCATTATAAAATAATTCTCCATTTACATACCAAACACCGTTAATGATTACAATCTATTTGACTTAGAAAAAATATTACATAGTTAAATATACACAATTCCCACTAAAAGTTCATCATTATATCACCCAAAAAAATACTAACCGATACACAGTAATAATTATAAATATCCCCAAAATTTATAAAAACATTATACCATTATGTAAAATCATACATTTTTACCATCATTATTAATTGGGGACATGAAACATCAGAATGGATGATCTAATAATCATTGTAGGGGTACCAATAAAAAATATAAAATCGAAGATCATAAGTGTGCATCTAATAAACAAGTGCGTATATGAAAAAAAAATCATTGTACATGAGAACGTCATTATTAAATCATGCCCAATAAACATGGATCGTATGTCATGAACAATAAAAAATCCTTTTGTAAAAGAGAATTACATATCATTGGATCATGAAATCATTATAATTTTTAAACTACAATGAAAATGGAATTATAAGCATATGTTAAGGGTCACAAGAAAGAAAACATGACATTGTGCATAGATACCCATTGTGAATTGGATTTCTTAAAGTAACCATAAATCTAATCACATGAGATAAAAAAACATTTAAAAATTCAATAGAGGGGTATACAATTTTAATAAAACCCATAACATCATCAATTTTACATTCATATATATTCCATAAAAATTTAAAACAATTATCAAGCGATAATTAACCACATATGGAAACATGATTTTTGAATATTTCCACAACCCAATATCATATTTATCTTAATAAATAAAATTTAAAATATCATCTATATCATCATTAATTCAAAAGACACACTATGGTATTTTTACATAGATGATTTTTTTTATGAAATTGGGTTTCTAAATACTTTGGAAAGGAATCATATAAGAATAGATAAATAATAATATCATTTCATACCATACATTAATTATCTCAATATAAATACAATATAATATAATTTATGGGGTAATATATGAAAAATAACTTTAAAGGACATGGATATTAAATAAATTGATTGGAAAATAGAATAAAAATTAATTAAATAATTTATATAAATCATTGTTAATATAATAGTGAAAATATACATATATTTCACTTTAAATATCAATTTCAAGGGAGAGGAAAGTTGAAAGTATAAATATTAATTATAAAATAATTCAAAATATTTAAACATTGAAATTAAATTATTTTAAATATAATAATATTTCAGTGGAAGATAAAAAAACAAATAAGTGGAATGAATCCCATTTATTTATTCCTCTAAAATATTAAACATTATTCTTAAAATTAATAATACACAAAACAATGGGAAAATAAATTTCACTGTAAAATCATAGAAACATGTATTGTAATAAGAAAATAGAATAATTATATAATAAGTGGAAAATATTTTCATACATATTATTTTAAAATAATTTTATTTTAAAACTATTTTATAGAAGGTTAAAAAATTTCTTAGGTAGAAATTGTTACAAAATTTATTATAAGCCCTTTTGAATAAATTTTAATCTTTTTCATTGAATTGAAAAATAATTGAGATATATAAATTAATCTTATTGAATAAATTGAAATAAAATGGATATAGAGAAGAATTATTTCTAGTTATAATTAATATATAAGATCATCTCTACTTACAAACATCCTTTTGGTAAAATTATTAAACAATGAAAAGTGAGATCTTAAGAAGAAAATAAAACCCAAAACATTACCAACGGATAAATGAAAATATGATTTTATAATAAAGAATAACATATCATTACATTAAATGTGAATTTGATATGAATAATCTTGTTTTCAAAGTGAAATTTGAAAATAATCACTTTAGGCTTTAGAAACATTGGATTAAAATCCCCATTAATGATATTAAATAATGTGAATAATTAAATAACATTAAAAACATTAAAATAATGGTATAATATGTCAAATTGGAACCATATAAACTTTATAAATTATATTATTTTTGTAATACACAACATATCTCAAGAACGAAATTTGTGGTGAGAACCCCTTACTTCAGACATTCACTTTCATGGACCTAATTTAAATCGATGTATAATAGTCATAAAATATTCATTAATAATTTTTATAAACCTATTGTCATGTATTAATATTTATATTAATAATTTATATTAATTTATTACCTGAATATTTTATATTGTATGTTTATACTTACCATCGATTGTAAGTAGTGCCAATTATTCCATCAATGATTCTATATAACTATTTGGGTAATCATTCCATGATCATTAGATCATAGTTTTCAAAATATCCAATTCAACTAAATAAAAAATAAATAATTATTTTGGATTTTTAGGTTCATTTCACATGATTTCTTTTGAATTATTCA
Source organism: Viscum album (assembly GCA_963277665.1). Taxonomy (NCBI): domain Eukaryota; kingdom Viridiplantae; phylum Streptophyta; class Magnoliopsida; order Santalales; family Viscaceae; genus Viscum; species Viscum album. The sequence continues at coordinate 44,302,582 of OY728143.1, read as the reverse complement.
CCATGATAATATCTATAATGTCCTTATTCTATTAATTTTTAATGAATATATGTTGGTTTAATAATGAGTCAATTTTTAATATTATAACATAATAATTTTGGAAAACCCATTATTTTTATATTAGTATCATATATTTAATATAATTATTTTTACATAACAATCCATTATAAATATTTATATCATCATTCATGTTGGTTGTTTCACCAACTCAAATCAAATTATTATATAATCAATGGATGAGTATGATTAAAAATTGATTTTATAATAATATCATCATTATAGAAATATATATTTACAATTTAGTTGTAATTTTTTAATTATATAATTAGAATTTATATTATCACTGGGCATAAGATAGTTGAAAAATAATGGTAATAAGTAATTATATACAAGAAAGTAATTTTATTTCCCCTTGAAAACCTTCTTGGTTTTGATGGAATTATAGAATTTTCTTGAGACCAGAGGCTCTAGAATGGGTAAGAGAATTAGAAGTGATATAAATATGTTATTTTATATTAACGATTTATAATTATAGGTTTTCATCAAAAGGATACTATAAGGGTCCTTCTATAATTGAGAGGGGTGTATTTTTTGTAATTACTTATTAGATTAATATAAATGTAAATTCAAGGAACATGGACCAAAAATTAAAAAATAATGGTTATAAGATGATTTATTTCCAATAATACCCTCATTCAACGATTTAAAGATTATTTTTTAATATTTTTTTAATTTAATCTATTTATTTAACTTCATTTACCCATTTTAGCCTTTACTATGGTGAGTAACTTTTTCCTCGGTATCTTATATTTATTGTTACAAATTAAATTAACCTTATTACCTAATTTTTATTATTTTTAAATTCAATATTATATCCATTTTAATGAATTACATTTCTAATGGTGATAAAATTTACTTCTATATAAGTACACATAATGAAATAATAATAATATTTTGAATAAAATAGAATTGAACATAAGAATAAATTTATACATATTTTGGAAAAATAATTTTTAATATAGCGATAACAAAAATAATTATAGTATTATTATTAATAAATAAAGATTTATTTTAATTTCAATCTAATCAAAAATTGAATTTAATGATCTATATGTTTAATTAATGGAAATGGGCATAAGAATTTTTTAAAATGATTAAAATTTGTATATGATTCTTAAATATAAAAAATAGTTTTTAAAAATTAAAAATATTTTTTTAATAATTTTATTTTATTCATTTAACACATATATTTTATAAATTGGAATCCTAAATTTTAATTTAATTCCCACGTCAAGATGACATCATAAAAGATTTTATACTTATAAAAATTGTATTCTTTCCAATTCAAAAAAATAGAAAAATATACAAAATATACCCAATGCAACATTTGTATTTTGAAACCAAAAGTGAGAATCATTAAATGAATTTTAAATTCCAAAACATAAGAAAGTTTCTATTAAATAAAATATATAATAGATAGAAAAAAACTATAAAAAGTATTAAAAATGAGAATGAATTTTTTTCTTCTATGTATTGATAAAATAATTTACATTAACAAATATGTATGAAAACTGTATAATTAACATAAATATACATTAGTAAAATATCCAAAAATTTGATATTTCGTTAGGTATATAGAAAAAACCATGATATGGAAACATATTTAACCTTTAATGAAAAATATATCTTATGTCATAATGTAAACACAATAATTTTAAATATTAATCAATTTTCTAATTGATAATATAATTTCTTTTAACAAAATATAATTTCATGTTTATATTGAACATATATGTAATTCTGACCTCTAAAAATTTGTGAACTATTTTAATGTATGATATATTTTCCTTGGTTATTTATAGATATTGGGCGTTTCTAGGGGTATTTTTTATGAAGCTAAGTGGAGGACTAGAAACAAAACAATAATACATAAAAAAAATTTAATTGAAGGCATAATTTCGTTACATTGTATAATTCATAAAATAGTTCAATTCATAAGTATATTTTACAATTTAAACTTGTTTTACATCATAAAATCATTACTCAAGATAAGTTAAATCAATATATATTATTTTTCAATGTATATTTATTAAGGAATATTTCTTCCATTAAAATATGGTTTAAAATATAAATACCAAAATCCATGTAATTTTTATTAACCGCTCATGTACATAATGTTGATTCTTGGTGCAACCATTCCCCAAAATACCATAATCTCCATCATGTTTTTTGTCTATATTTTTTCCTTTAGAGTACTTTTAGGGCTTGTTTCATCGCTACTATGACTGGTTGACTTCCTTCAGGTACATACGATCTTCCTCTCCCAATATAGCTTTGTTGTCCTCCGTTTGATATTTGTGTCTATGTTTTCAACTCTTAATAAAAATTATGAAATATCAATAAACCCATTTTTAGTTTTCATTCATTCTTAGTATTTTGGAGGCTTGCCTTCTCATTTAAAATCATTTGATTCGAAGGAGGATGGGATTCCACTAATAATGAGGTTGGTTTCACATTTCAATGGTTTTAAGTCATGAATTACATTATGGAAATGTGAATTCTTTGAGTTTATTAAAAAAATTGATTTTTGATCAATGTTGTATTATCAGAAGAGATACATGCTTTAAAGGGGTATTTGGATTAAAATGGTTTTTTGAAAACCAATTTATTGATCAAATGAATCAATGGTGGTTTGGATTAATAAAATATATTTTCAAGCATTAAAGAGGAAATTATTTTTATTGAAAAAGTTTCATACAAATATGTGGATGGTATCTAAATGTGTTTTAGAAAACATAGAATAATGGGTCACCATGGGTGTGTCCGGAAGTAGACTTTTCACTATTAGTGTTTGTAATGCCACTATAGGTTTTTTATTAATTTTAGTGTGTATCCTTCCACAAGAGGTGATGATTTTTGATACATCGTAAGCCTAAATATAGAATTTATTTTAATCTCATGTATGTATATCCTTATCATAGATCCCAAATAGTGTGCTTTTTTATTTGTGATCTGATTATCACATTATTATTTTTTCATGGTAATTTTCTCACATGATTATCTTATGGTGTATAAATGTTAAGTTTATAACAATTCTTACCTATTATTTTATAACATTGTTCAGATTTACAATTTTGGGGAATATTTATTTTTTTTATAAACAATCAATGAGATTTTATGAATATATTTTTATTTGATGTCATTATTTATTAATTGTATTTGGTTAAAGCTTGAGATAAATAATTCATGATATTATAACTTTTATATATACATTAACGAAATATTATTTTTTATTAAATAAAACTAAACTATATACATTAAATGGTAATATATTTTTCTATCCAGACTCATGTCTAGGGAAAGGAATTATGTAGTATGATAGTTTCTCATTTTTTTTGTCATCATCACAGTGGCATGTTTTTGTTGTGATGGATAGTCATGCATAGATCATTTTTTGTAGTATTATTTTTAATCATTATTGACTTTCTTATATATTGTACTTTTTTATGTATCATAGAACCGTAGTTTATTATTCCATGTTTTAAAATATTTTTATTCTGGTATACATTTGGTGTGTCATTCATTATTACATATCATTATGTGGAAGACCCTCTCTGGTGATAATTCTAGTTGACTCAGCTATATTTATTACGAAATGGTAACAATGAAAATTCCCATCCTAATGTGTTACAAAAATAACTAGTTTTGGTTAAAATTAGTTCATATACTATAGCTAGGACCATTATATTTTATATTGTAAGTGTCTAAGGGGACTATTCATCTCAATTAGGTGTTTGAACCCATGTTACCCTAGTTGGACATTGAGTTTTTTCAAGCATGTGACATGATATTAGTTTTTTTATAAATAAACTAGGGTTTCTATTTATTTATATAAACAGGTTTCATAATAAATAATTATCAACAATCCGGTAATTCATAATTTCTATGAATTCTTATTATTTTTAATCATTGATAGATATTTTTTTGAAGTTGGTCTTGTGATGTAAAAAATTTATCATAAATATATTGGTCATTGTATTCTGGTTTGTAGACAATGCCACCAATAAGGCCTCTTCTAAATCAAATAAAATAATCATTGAGACCATTTATATAGGAAAATCCACTAGTGTAACCTTATTTTTCGTAATATATAATATAAACCATTAAAACTCAAGGTAAAGTGGGTATATGGAATGCGAGAAGAGTGCGGTACTTGTCATAGAATATAATAAAAAGAATAAACCCATAATCTATCGTAAAAAATGGCCCCATGAATCATATTAATGGATTTAGTGTCCTAAGAGTATTACTTTATAAATATATTAATGGACCATAAGATATTCATTTACACATACATGCATGAGTGGAAATGAAAGAGATGTTGGGACTCTATTATGGAAAAAAGTTACGTAAGGATCTTACCAGGGATTCCTTAATGGAAACATTAAAATAATATATTTATTCTGAGATGTAACTTATGAAAAATAATATATATTTAATAAACATTTTGTATTGGGATAATATTGTACTAGAGTATTTCTCCTCCTTTGTTGAGTGGTTGGACTTTGAAATGGATATTATTACCATTGATTGCCTTAACATTTATAGGATTGAGATGGGTATACAGGATGATATTACATGAATAATAATTATATTAATCCTTATGGATTTTTTAGATGTTGTTGACAAAGCATCCTTGGTAGAGGTAGACATAGCAGGGAGAACAATCATTGGTGGATCTTTGGTTTGTGTAGTTATTTTCCACCATGGGTCTTCAAGCTAGAAAAAGAATCACAAAGGTATATAGTTGTCATAATGACTAATTTAATTGGATTCGTAAAGAAAATATAATGTTTTCTTCTACTAGTGTTTAATCCATAATCATTCAAGGAGTAATTGTACAAATCCTCCTTGGATTTTTCATTATTTTGGGCAATATATCCATCTAATGAATTTTTTATAGGGATATCCCTTGGAAATTTGTCTATATCCACATTCTCTTTGGGATCAGAGGTTAATTATAATGATTTCATGGGTGGTGTCAATTATATTCAAAAATAAGGGGATTTCCATGTTGCTAAGAAATCCCAGGGGCGAGTTCAGATCTATTGTTATTATATGGATTAATGTGTACATGAGGAATCTGAAATGGGGTCATTTGTTTTGATAGGTAACATATTTTTTTCATCTTATATAAAACTATAATTATTAGATAAAGCTAAAAAATATTATTTTATATTATTATAGTTAATTGACATGTTATTATAAAATACAGATCTTATTCAATTCTCATTGTATCGTTCCATGCATTTATGGAAGAAAACTAAAGATTTTTTTATATATCCCTCATGTTGGTTGATGATAGAATTATTTAAGTGTTGTGGTACTTCGTGGTTCTTGATAATGAATTATTTTACCTAATAATCTTCATGTATTTCATTATCCATGTTCAGGTTAAGATTTTTGGTTATCTTTGATGAGCTTTTTTAGCTTTTGATGGTGTATGTCATCTATTTTATGGTGAATGGTACAGTAGATGGAGTGTGGATCATGTTATTCAATAAGGTGGGGGTGATCTCATGTTTGTTTTCAGATATCTTCCTTGATGAAATTGATCTTTATTTGAGTCATAAACATTTTATGGTGGTGTATGCATACACCTAGGACTTTTCGAATCATTTTCAAGTTTATTGACATAAAGATCGGTAAATTTTAATTTTGACCGAATCCTTTGTATGATTACAGTTTCTTTTCCATCCAATCACATGGATTATACTAAGTTAGTTAATATTAATATAAATTTTCTATACCTTGATGCTAATGAATTTATTCATTTGAGGAAGACACTATGAGATTCAAATATCCTATTTTCATTAATTGTATACGAGGGGCCTCATTATTTTCATTGAATATTAAAAGTTAAATTTTTTGACCATTATAAACTAATATCCCTTTCAATGTATTAATGGACTATTTGATTAACTTATAGTTATTTTTTGGTTATCAATTAATGCCCGTCGATTAGGGTACCAATAGTATAGAGTTTAAAGATGTGATAAACTGGTTTCAATGTTTAGGTTTCAGTACGGTCATTTTTTGTTTTTTATTAATACAGTAGACCTCACAGAGACTGTTTTAGTATTTATAGAACGTATTAAATGGAACCATTATCAATTTAGGGAAATGTTTTTTTTTTCATGTATGATATTTTGGTAATCTTCATGTCTGAGGATGAGTTTATTGACCATTTCATATCATCATATTAACCTTTAGGGAACATCATTTGAATGTTAAACTATCAAAATATGTGTTTTTTAACTGAGAAGTAAAATTTCTAGAGCATTTTATATTTTAATGTAGTGACTTAGTGGATATTTAAAAAATATAGGCAATAATCTCCTTGGTGCAACCATGAATATTGTTGGATATCTAAATAATCATGGGGATAGATGGTTATTATAAGGGGGATTTTATGTTATCTCTAATCATGCATGTTCAATGATACCGTTAACCCATATGGGTTTAATGTTTGGGTGGAATAAAAAATGTAAAAGTTATTTTCATGAACTGAATGTGAGGTTGAATTCATCTCCATTTTTTATACTTCTAGAACAGAGTTCAAGTAATGTTGTTTTTTCATTGATTCTAGAATGTGTATTTGGTGTATCCTGATGTAAGGGATAAAGGTAAGGGTGTCTGTCTCTCTCTATTATTCCATCATGAGATGAACTAACCTATCCTTGACTTTGAGTTGGTAGTGGTCATGCATGAACTCAAAATGTAGCATCTTAATATATTTGGGGATTATTTTATAATATATAATGATCACAAAATCATAAAGTGTCTTTTTAGTCTGAGGGATATAAACAAGTGATAATGATGCTAGGTTTTGTATCATTAAAATATTGATTTTTATATTTCTTATACTCTTAAAAAAGTGTAATGTAGTCTTTAACACATTGGTAAATAAATTAAAAAATAATCCATCAAAACATTGTAGGATTGGTCTCAAATGTGTTTGATTACCAATATGAGATGGGGAAAGGAAGAAACTTGTGGTTAAGTGTTCTTGGATTTAGTAAACGTATACTTATCCTTCAATGGGTAGGTAAATATTGAATAGGTACCAAAAAATGAGTCACTGACCTTTAGTGAAATTGTAAATAATGGGGAGACCTCAGTTGACTAGTCTCGGTCTCCTAGGGACACTTTTTCTGTCCAAATATTGTGGATTTTTTTAATTTCTCTAAGGAATAATTTGATGTATAGTTGGAATTAGTCACATTGATCAATACAATTTAGGACTAAAAGATATATCATTATCTAATATGTCGATATTATTTGTATAGAATGGGATGCTAGATTTCATAATTTGTTCTATAGTGGCTTACATTTCAATTAATTATGGTAAATCACTAGGGAACTATTGGTTTTTTTGAATTGATACCCATTCTGATATGGATATTGTATAATATTTATATGTAAATATTTCTTTAATTTCCATGGGAATCGAGTGGGAAGGATAAAATTTCGGTGATCATTGACCATATTAAATATTTATATAATTTCCTCCCTATCATTGAGATAATAATTGTGGATCCATGTAGACATTAGTATGTCTCATAGGTTTTGAGACATCATAGAGTTACCAATATTAATATTTCTTATAGATACCCATGGTTCCCATCGTGATTTTAAAAAACATTTCTAGAGAAAATTGGTTCCCAGTTGAAATTGATTATATTATATCATCCATATATGGATGGGTAATCAAATTGTGTTATGGAGGTCCTTGAGGATATCCTCTGAGAATTCATGCTTTATTTTAGTGGTTCTTGAAAAATCATCTTCATGTGGTTGATTTTTTCAATAAAATTTGGTATCATGACTTGATTAAGATGGCCATTTTGAGTAATTGTATGTGAATGCACATATATATCTATTATACCAGAAAGTCATTTTATTTTGGTCATTATTTGGGTTATGTCTTATTTAATTGAGAACATCTTATATGTAGTTGATCTGGCAGAGCATAATCAAGCCACATATTCTTAGAAAACACTATTTGAACGATAAATATCAATCTATATAGTTTGAGGGTTTTGATAGAATTTTTTTTACAGTTTCACCTTTATTGGGACATAATAGGATGGGTAAGTTGAGTATGTTATTATTATTGTTTTTGGCCCCTTTGTGATAACATGAGAAAAATTAAGGTGAAATTTCTGTTGGAGTTATTGTCTTATAAGATTTATATTCAAGACATGTTACACATTTAATAGATAATGATATATAAACTAGTTCCAAGACAAGTGATTTAATAGGAGTTTGTTGATCATAAAATAGAAAATATAGTAGTTGAACAAAAATTTTATATTATGGATCTCAATGATATGGTGTTTAATTGTAAAATAAATCCATTGGCCCATGTATTATGGAATTTTTTATCAGATAACCTCAAGATGGGGGAGACGGAAAATTTTATGAGGTACCAGTGTCCTTATCTTTGTGAAAGTCCATGATTATTATTACATTATGTTGACCAACATCTTTTATAGTGGGGAGAATCTTTAATCCATGGTTTCAAAAAGTATTCTAAATTTCAGTGCATAGGGGATTCTACATTTGTTTGGATGGTTTTGGGATGTTTATAGGGGTTTTCTATAGGAATATGTGTGAGGGTGTTAGATAAATGAAAATTTTATTTCATAATATATTAACTTATTGTGTAATTTCATCATTGAACAGAAGATGTAAAATGTATTATAAGGTAAAATAATTTTATTCCATAAACCTGTTTAATGTAATAAAATAATCACTTCTTATAAATTAACAAAAAGAGATGTGTTTTTATCATAATTTTATTATTAAAGATAAATATCATAAATCTATGGATTATTATCTAAATAAAATGTTCCTAGTGATTTTTATATGTTCCACATGTATCCTCAATTATTTATATGTGAAATCATTCCCCAAAATACCTAGATCTCTACTATGGATGTTTTTTGGACATTTCTACCTATGGGTAACTTTTCATAAAGTGTATGATCGGTATTAGGGAATTATTTATTTTTTTGGGTTTTTAGGAACTTCCTTTGCATGTTTAACATTTTTTATCTTGGTTTGGCACTGTTATGTATTGGTTTTTGAAAGATTAATAATTAGGATGTGATTTTAATTGATTATTTTTTTATTTTCATTCTCTCCTTGTCTTTCAGAGGCTATTCATATAATTTTCAATATTTCATTGATGGTGAAATATAGGGACCCATAATTTTCATATATAGATATTACTTCATACTTTTTTAAAATTAATTAAAAAAAATATTGGCCGAATCTATAATCACATTGGTCTAGTATCATTGTAAACATGAAAAAATAAATGACGGGTTCGCAATAGTCTGTCATTATGTTCTTCATATCTAGCATCCTTATTCAAAAAGTAATTATAGATACCATTATTTATAATTGAGGGAATGGAAACATAATAATGAATGATCTTAGAGGAATATTAAATGTAAACAAGATAGATATTAGTGATCACATAATCATAATCGGGGCATTAGTATATAAGAACAAGATCGTAAAATAGGAAGATCATACCCTGTATATCAATGACAATAATCTTGAGTCACGCACTAATGCATGAAAGTTGGGAACACATAAATCCTAAAGGAATAAAATATCATGAGCCATTAGAGCATAACATTAGAATAAGGGATTATTTTTTCCCACATGAATAATTAAAACATTGTGAACATGTATAAATTGAAAAGTGTTTACAAATTATTTTATGAAAATGAAAACAGGAACCTATATAAATCTATATAAATGAATAAAAATCCAACCATAATCTTGTAGACATGAAAGAAGGGTCCACATATAAAATTAGGAAAATGAAATCCTGGTCAAGACATAAGGGTATAAACATTAAATCCAATCCCACTAATGAAATTATGAACATGAATCACATTCATGCATAACATATTTTCCACATGAGTTATCCATCATATTCCAATATATAAGATGGAGATATTGGTCCCACAAATCAAAAAATTAAAATCATATGTGTATGTGCCACAAGGTCATAAATTATTCACTCTATTAGATACCATTAAAAAATGTCTTTACTAATCATTCCAACAAAGCATACCCCATGGAAAAAAATGGGTTTCATAAAAATTGTGTCATCATATTCATAAACCATTTAGAGAATGAATAGAAGGGTATAATTGGATGATATTCCTAGTAAATTATATTTTAAATCAATAGTTTTTTATTTTATGAATAGAAATACCATTTAAGGATCCTTGTATATTTTTTTAGGAAAATGACCAATCCCTATTGAAATTATTTATAAAAAAACTATTTAATTTTAAAGTTAACAATTTTATTTAAAATTAACATTTTATACTAGTAAATGATGTTTCAAAACCAAAATTTTTATTATAGTGGAATTGTTTTTCATACCATATATATTACAAAAAACATTCCTTCCATACTATTGTAAAAATTCCTGAGGTACTTCTTTTGGAAAACAAAAAATACATTCCTTCACGAAATTTCGTTAGAAATTCATGCATGGGTTAAAATTAATTTCTCAAATCAAATTATAATAGAAAAAACCTCGTTTCATTCTTTAATCATGTATATTGAAGTAAATGGTTTTGTCACTAAAGAGAGAAATAAAATATATTTTACATATAAAAGATTTCAATGTATTTAGAACGTCTATTCAGGTAAATTAATGGAAAACATGTCTTCAAAATAAATAACCAAAGGGAATAAATTCATTCAAATATTGCGATATATATCATAAGAATTCAAAACCATTAAAATAATCATTAATAATCCTGATTAATTGTGAGATTATAAAATTAAAACATTACCACTTTGGTATCATTGGAACCATTATCCTCATGAATGAAATAGTATAATATAGAAATGTATATCCATATAATTTTCATTATAAAAATAATAATATTCATTCCTGGGAAATATCTAATACATAGTAGGAAAATATTGGTATGTAAGGCATGTGTCCCACTGAAATAAAAGTAACCCAAGAATCTAAAACCGTATGACCGACTTCATTTGTACACATTGGAAATTCATGTATAATAAATATAAATTTATTATAAATTTATTAGAAAACAATAATAATATATATCATTTTATATATTATTTACTCACAGAAGTTTATCACATGTTTGTTAATAATTCATTATTAAAATCACTACTTCGAGTGATATCTGTTTCATTTTTCATGCACATATTAGTGTAGTAGTTCTGGTACATGAAAACATATAATCATTTCTTCATATACATATTTATAGTAATCATATAAACATAATAAAGTGTCATTATATACATATTCATAATCATTCAAATAATATAAATATTGAAAAAATAGATTACTTTTCTTGTAGAGTTGCTAGGCCATATAAATGCATTAATGTTGTTTCCGATTTTTCACATATGGATGGAATGAAAGATAGATAATAATTAAACGTAAGATGATAATTATTATATCATATATATAATGTAAATATATTTATTATATCCTTAATTCTATAAATTTTTAATGAAAATGAAACCCTAATCGCATCCCTTTTAAGAGGAGGCAACTCACGTGTATGCAAGAATGATGTTATTGTTTTCCAACGTTTTGGAAGGAATGAAGGAATATATGATATTACAATTTTTGAGGCATAATTATGTGACAATTATAATTTATAACCATAAATAACTCATAATTCTCAAAATCCCTAATAATGTTTATAGGGAAGTTCATGTAGAAAAATTTCAATTTATTTCCAATATATAAATCTCAAATTGGTGAGAATAAGTGAGGGAAGAGGTTCTCTTTGATAATTTATGTGAGGGGTACTTTTTATTTTTTCAAAAGATTAATTTTTTTCAAATTCATTCATAAGAAAAATTACACCAAATGGTATGGGATCTAAATATATGGTCATAAAGGGTTTTAATCCTATAAACAAATTGAATTTATATTGGTTTTGGTGTCATTTTAATCCATATAATTTTTATAATACTTAGTTAACCTATATTAATATTTTCTACCATAACAAAAATTTTCTAAATTAAAGAGTTAATGTTTTCAAATACATGGTGAAAATTAGACCACAAATGGTACATTTATTACAATTTTAACCATATAATATTATGATTTTATTATTCTAATATTTTAATTATTTTTATATAATTTAATATAATATTATTTTGATAAAATAACAAAATTTATATTTTGACAATTTTAATTTTAATATAATTAGAATAAATAATGATAAAGTTCAAATTAAAATATAAAAAATTAGAAAAAATAATAATATTTCACATTCAGCTATAATATTTTTTGAACACTTCAAATTACTGAAAATATTTAACTTTTAATATTTTCAATGTCATCCATTTTATTTTTCTATTAATTGAATGGATTTTTTTTGTATACATTTAATATAATTATATAATAAAATAACATTAGAAACAAATTTACATCAAGAATATATTTTCATTATTCAATATATTACTATTAATATTCTTTCATAACTAGTTTTTTTTCAATATTTATACTCATAAAGGGCATTTAAAACTAAGAGACTTCCATTTTGTAACATTCTTTAATTCAAATAAAATATTAGTCTTTTTATTCAATAAATTTCTACTAATCAACTAACATTTAATCATAATTTGATAAGGGTATAAATACTTCCATCCAATAATAATTATGATAAAAAATTATGGAATTATCATGAATTTTCAAAATAGACTAACATATTTTACCCTTTAAAAATTTGATAACTTTGACCAACGATACAATTCATTTTTACCAAAAAAATGGATATATTTACCAATTTTGAACCTCCTAGTTCATAAAATATACATAATTTTATCTAATTAGATACCAATAAATTTCAAACTATAATTTTAATGTATGTTAAAAAAATTCCACTAAAATAGCTTTTATAATCATTTTTCAGCATAATAACAGATTTATTATTATCACATTCCTTGAAAAAGATTATATGAATGGTAAAAAGTTTCATTAATTATATGATATATATTTTTAATCTAAATAATTAACTAATATTGATAAATTTAATTTATTATGTTATAAACTCATTAGGCACATAAATATAGTTTTATAGTAAAATGGGTTTTTTACATGTAAAATTGATTTTATACAAAATCAAAAAATTAAATTGATACTAATGGACATAATAAAATTAATTAAACTAAAAGTAACTTTAAAATAGTTTTAAATAATTTTTTTAAAAAATAAACTTTTTAAATACATTTTTTAATAAAATAAATATTTTTTACTATTTACTATAAAAAAAATAATTTTCGAAAGGCATAAAAATTTAATCCTCTGAATATTTTTATGTGATGATTTCAAAAATATGTTATTTTTAAAAAAAAAATTTGTAACACTCCATAAATTTATCACAAACACCTCTCACAAAAATAAATAAAAATATTTTTTTTGAATAAATCATATTTTTGTTGAATAGGATGACTTTTCAAAAAATTGGGTTATTATTTACTAATATTTTTGAATAAAATTATTCTGATTAAATAATTTATATATTCCATAATTTGGTCAACAAAATTCATCACCACTAATTTATTGTCATTATTATAACTAGAATAATAAATAATATTTTAATTCTATATTGTGGTTCTTTTAAACATTGTGTTTTATGTAACGCAAGATATATTAGAAATTAAATTTATCTCAAAAAAATCTAAAATACTAGAGTTTTACATTCTCTATCATTAAATGTACTGTTCCATAAAAAAAATTCTTTGTCATTAATTGTATAATATTATAAAATTCTATTTTTAAAACCCACAAAATCCAAAGGAATACAAAAACATCCCTTAAAATAGAATGTATTAAACCTAAAGGTTACGAAAATAACACAAAATTTAGATACCTTATAATTGCAATTTTGGTTGGATGTTTATATATATACATGAAAGAGAAATATAACTCTCATGGATAGACAAATAGTGATATTGAACATTATTGGGAGGTCTTTAATAGTACAAAACCGTAAATTACTAAAGGTTTAAAAAACAACCCATTCATCAAAATTGAAGGATTTGAGTCACTATTTTCATAGTATGGTCATTTTCTATGAGTTGAAGCATTCCCTTACCATGTAGGATAAGAATGTAAAGAAATAAACTGATTTGAACTGTAAAATATCATTCATTATTCAATTTCCACATATTCTAATCTGTTTCTCGAAACGATGAGTATTTGTGATGAATTTCTCATGTATGAACACAAATATAAACATATAAATGATAAAAATAGTATAACATGCCATTTTACAATTCATTATCAATTAAATAATAAAATGGTTAGTAAAAGATAATTCTCAAAATGAAAATACCATTAAATAAATAAATAAATAATCTTTCTACAAATCCATAACTGCTACAATACAATAACAATTAATGAATGTTTTAACCTCAAATACAACACCATTTATCTTACATCATTAATTAATTAATTAGATTCTTCTTATATTTTTTTTATGTAAAATCACATGAAGAACTTAAGTGTTATCTGTATTTCAACAAAATTAATAACCATGATGGATCACTATATAACATTTTAGTGTAATGAAATTCAAAAATATATCCTAAATAAAATTTAGATACTACCCTGAATGGAAATCCAAAACTTGAAAATAAATATCTCTTAAAAATAACCTTCCCCATAAATCTATTTTGAAACATCATGACAATATATAATCCAATATGCTTGATTACATAATTTAATTTCTATCAATTAATATACCAACCCAAGTATATTTAAACATCCATAGAGTATACTTCCTAAAAACCAAAAGAATGTTTTAAAAAACCCCTTAAATAAAAATATTATAAAGTGGTTTGTTGATGCCTTTTTTATTGTGATAAAATATAAACATATTAAACTATGACACTATCCATAAAAAATTTTAATCCTTGAATGAAATATTATTTCATTCGAAAAAAAATAAAACTTATTTCATTGTATAATATCTAATCATAACCAAATAAATTCCATTTAATGTCTATATTCTTCCTTTCTCGAATAAGGATCATAAAATTATTTATAATATAAAATTTCATAACCCTTTTCCAGAATGTAAATAGATATATTTAATCAATGAAGAGAATCAATTCAAATTTTACTCAAGGTTGACTAATAATATTTTTATTGGGATCATTCATAAAAACATCGGCATGAAATACCCAATCATATATTAGAGGATAAATAAGAAAAAATTATTATGACTCACTTTAATTATTATGATTGAATAAGATTTCCCTTTTTTACTTATACTTAATTTTTTTTTATACTCATTTTCCCATAGATTTGGTAATTTATTTTCATAATTCCAGGACACGTCGAATTTATTGAAATTGGGTGTGAATGGTGTAGTTTTTTATCGATATATTCATTTCATTGACTGACCTATTTGCATCACATAGTGATTCTTTTTCATGATGGTAAATATTCCCACACAAGAATAATTTTCTTTCTCTTTAAGTCAGTCACATGAATGCTCCTTCTAACATTTTTTCAAGTTTGAGTATGAATCTTTCTTATCCCTACATGTGAAAAACAAATAGATCATCCATGATTATACATCTTCTATTTTTTATAACTCTAACCATGAATGTTTATAGGTTCTATTTCTAATACAATCCACATTAAAATATTTCCTCATAGTATAAGAATAAACTTTTTGATTCTTCCTTTCAAAAACATTATTTTATACCACTAAAGAAGTTATCAATTTTTCATTCATGGATGATGATTATTCCTAATTCATAACATGAATGCCTTTTAAAATTTACCTAATAGGTGTCAATTGTTTTTTTTTTGTAATTATAAATTGAAATAAACTCCTTCTATATTATTTTAAATAGAATACTATGGAAATACACAATGAAATATATTCCCCTAAAGTCATCTCATTCCATGGAATTAATTTCCTCCTCTTTTCATTTATTTTTTTTAGATTGGACCGTTGATCTTATTCACCATAAAAATGATAGATAGTTTGGAGAAAATTAATATGTAATAATCTCTGAGGATTGTAAAATATATTTTCCATCACATTGATCCATTTATCATCAAAAAAATGGACTAAAGATATAGAGATTAGTTGTATATATTTTGTCAGAAAATGCTAAATAACATGACACTCCATCCCTGGATCATTTTGAAGTTCAACATGATCTATGTAACCTATAATTTCAGGGTAGTGTTGAGTGATCACAATCACATAATATTTCATTATAGATATTAATACACTCAATTTCTCTTGATGGACGATGTTTCATTGGCTATGGTATTCACTATTCACATAATTCCTCTGGGTTCTATCTATTCACTAAAACCAAAAATCATATTGCGGGTAATGATAATCATAGTAGAGAAAAATGTTATTATGAAATTTCATTCATTGATATCTAAATCAAGACACCATAATTTAAATCTATGGAATTTTACGATTATCATAGGTTATATATGAAAATTACTAAATATTTAGGATATTATGATACACGTATACATATCCTCAAGGTTATCATTAATTATTTCACATTAAAATTTAACAATAATAACTAATCCTTTCTCTAATACCAACAATAAGGAAACATAATTTTTATACATTGCAATTATATCATAATAGAAGAATATTAATTTCATTACATAATGATCCATGCTAGAATCATATCAGTCTAGTATCTTATGAAACATGTGTATATAGAAAACTCTTCTGCAGAAGCCTATCCTTATGTTCATCATAACTAGAACCATTTATATAAATCAAATTCCTAAAACCATTATTCATAACATGTGTATAAAACATATTAATGGGTGAGAATATATTCTCAATAATGCTAAAATGAAAAATCAATTATTACATACACATACATTGAGAATAAATGTATAATAAAATGATCTTCACACTTCAAAAATATACCCTAAATATCAATGATCATAATATGATGTCTTGGTAAAAATATAGATAGTTTATAATTCTTGAATCCTTAAATAATCAACAATCATTATCCATAAGCACATAACGGAAGCATCAAAAATTATTTTGTGCCACACACATAATATTATAACATTGTTGATATATGTAAATAGAAACAGATTGACTCATTATATACAAAACATTAAATAAGGCCCTCATATAATCATCTTGAAATGAAACCAGTTCTATGAATAATATTATAGTCATGAAAGCTAGGTCCATGAATACACATATGGACATGAAATCATGGACAATGTTTAATGTTATAAAATTGAAATCTAGGTTGATGTGTTTAATTATGAACATGAAATTAGGCTCCCATATAAAATGTCTACCTCATGAATTATCCATATTTTCCCAATGTACAGGAGTGAGAGAAACATACAACACATCATATACTAAAAATCACATATTTTTGTTCCATAATAAAATTAATCATTCAATATATGATAACCCATTAATTTAAATGGGTCTCACAAACAATTCATCATATCATACCCCAGGTAAAATAAATGGGTTTCATAAACATTGTATCATCATCTTCATAAAACATCCAAATAAAAAAAATAATGTGTTCCTTTGATCATATCTCAAGTAAATAATAATTCTTATCAAGGGGTGTTGTATTTGATAAATATAAATACCATTAATACATAATTAAATCATTTTTTTGAGAATAACCTTTCATAAATTAAATCACTAATTTAAAAAACCTGAGGACTTTTAACAAAGAATATTTTTCTAATGGGAATTTGAAACTTTTATTGAAATCTTGAAAACTAATTTTTTTTATTATGGTGGGAAAATCTTTTTATTTTTTATATGCTAAAATCATTACCTCTATATTTTGTTCAAAAATATCACAACAAAAAAAGTCTATAAATAAAAAAAATATTAAATTAACATTATTTTTTAAAAAAATTAAAAAATTGGAAAAATTTATTATAATCTATCATAAAATAATAGTAAAGTCAATATTTTAACCAGTTTTCTAAATCATGGATTTGGAAGAAAAACAATTTTGGCCAAAGAGTGAAATGAAGTATAATTTTTTATAAAAATATATTTTCAATGTATGGTTTACAAAATATAAGAGATATAAGAGGAAAAAATTTATTTTTCATGAAATAACAATGGGGCTGAAAAATCTTGGGTTTATTTAGAGTAAGAACAAATTTTTTAATTATTAGAAACTTCATCATCAATAATTCTATTTTTTCATAAAACTCGAAATCCGTTGGTAACCTATGAATAATAATCCCAATGAAAGAAATACCTTTAGTATGATATTTATGTCCCAAAAAAATTCACAATGTGAACCATAAAATATATTTATGGTATGTATATAAAAAACACATATGAAATTATTTTTTTATAAGGCATATATCCTATAGAAAAAAAATTAAGAGGATAATTCATTACCATATAAATGAATTCAATCATTTGTGTTAGAACCTCCTGTATAATAAATATTTATATTCATTATTAATATCATATTGAAATGAATAATACATTTCATATCGTATATTGATTACTTGTAACCTTTTATCACCATTGAGTTTATATTTCATTATTAAAATCATTGTTCCTGGTGATATCTTCTTATTTTTCAGGTATGTTTTAGTTCAGTAGTTTTGGTAAATGTGTTTTATTAATGGTTCCATCAAATAAATCATTTTAATAATTGTATAAAAATAATATATATTTATTATTTTATTACTACTTATCGTTCATTAAGAGTAGGGGCATGAAAAATTAATTACATTATTCAAGGAGACTATGGGTCGTACGTATACATAAATAGTGTTACCAGTTTTCAGAAGATGAAATAAATGAAAGGTAAAAAATAGTTAACCACTATTCAAACATTATTGTATCATATATATGATATATATTAATTAAATCTGTCCATATTACCATAAAATTATCAATGAGATGAAAAAATATCCATATCTCTTCATGGAGGTGGTAGTCCACACATAATATGAAAAACGTTATCATTGTACAATAGTTTTGGAAGGTAAGAACTTATAAATTATATTGTAATTATAGATTTAAAATTATTTCATAATAATAATATATAAACATTAAATCCATCAAAATACCCATCCATCAGATATGGTGTTGAGAAATGAATTGTATCATTAAGTGCATATGGTATGTTTTACTTATGCACAAGTGATACTATCAATTCCCTTTTTTTATAGAAGAGGGTGTATAATAGTGTTTCAAAAATAATAATAACATTTATATATATTTATGTTACATAAAGTATTTTTTTATTTGTATTTTCATAGATTTAGAAGTGGTAAATATCAGTACAAAACAATGTGACATGTTATAGTGATACCTCTCCTTTGAAAAGACTCACATAGATCTCCTCTAAAATGATATAGAGATGGTATTTTGGGAAGTAAAAACCATATATAAAGTATCTATGGTTGTTTATAAATGAAATTGGAAGAGTTATGTTGATATATAAATCCCATATTAGTGTAAATAAGTTATGTTTGAGGATTCCTTTTATAGTTTAGGTGAAGGGATCTTTTGGAATTTCTCAAAATATTATAGTATAATAAATTCAATATATGTCTTTATTACTTAAAATTGTAATGTTTTATAATATAAGGTTGCATATGATTGTAATACTATCATATATATAATATATAAATCTGTGGTCATCATTTTAAAGTTTATCATTTTGATTAGTCGTCATCATAGCAATTTTAAATATCAATATTGTAAAAAATGTATCATCATTAATGTGTTGTAATTTTTTACTTATACTGTTACAATTGTCACATAAATGGAAAACTTATGAATATTTAGACCATATAATATCCACCATTTCTTATTTAAATATTTTTATTATTTTTTAAATATTTTAATAAAATAGTATTTTGATAAAATATCAATATAGTCAATTTTGACCCTAGTCCTTTAATTTGACTTGAAATACAAAAATATAAAGATTCAACTCAAATAAAATTTTTTATAATGAAAAAATTATTTCATATTCACCTATATAATTAATAGAAAACTATATCATACTAAAAAAATATCACTTTTAATATTTTCATAATCTATTATAATTATTTTTCATTAATTGAATATATAATCTTTTTTATTTTTCTATAATTTGATCGTAAATATTTATTACCTAAAAATTATAAATTAAATACCATCAAGAATATAATTTATTTTTAAAATTAATACAAATTATATTAGTTTATAACTAGTTTTATCTCCTTTGTGAAGACATAATTAATATTTAAAACTAACAGAGTGACATTTTGAAACATTATTTTATTTAAATAATATATATCCATTATTTTTAAACTTTTACAGTAAACAACTAAATTTATATCATTAGGTGATAAGATTTATATTAAATTCAACCAATAATTAATAATAATTAATAATAATGGCATTATCACTATGTTTTAACCCCGAAAAAATGATATACCCTTTAGAGAGATGTTAAATTTTACAATAATTATTATTTATAATGACCATAACTAAAATACGTATAGTGATAAAAGTTTAATATTATAATTATAAATATTCAATTAATATTTCCAGATTCAATTACTATAAATGTTTTTAATTAATTTTAATGTAAGTATGCTTAATGTGACTCAATCTTCCTTTAGGAAGAAGAACAATTTTTAAGCATAAAACCAGATTTATTATAATTCCATGACTATAAGAATATCTTTTGAATGTTAAAATTTTTTGTGTGATTAAAATATTTATATTTCATTAAATTAATTCATTAATATTTATCAGTTTATTTTATTAAGTAAAAAAACATTTCGCACAAAATTCTTTTTTCTAAAAAAAATTGTTTTTACCATAAATATGTCCTCATTCTAAAGTCAAACATAACAGTGATTTTAATAATGATAATTGGATTATATAAAATATTAAAAAATAATTACAATTCGAAAAAAAAATTAATTTTTTGGCTAATGTTTATAATGAAATTATAATTTCATTACAATTCAATGGATAATCAGTATTTTCTGAAAAATATCAAAACATATCGTAATATAATTTTAATATGATGAGTTCAAAAAATTTATTTTTATTATATAAAATAAAATTTATAATATTTTTATGTAAAAATTCAATCATAAGAGTGATTTTAATAATGATAATTGGATTATATAAAATATTAAAAAATAATTATAATTTGAATAAAACAAAACATTAATATTTTTCATAATGTTTATAAAGAAATTATAATTTTGTTACAATTCAATAGAGAATCAGTATTTTCTGAAAAATATCAAAACTTATGCTAATATAATTTTAATATGATGATTTCAAAAATTTATTTTTGTTATATAAAATAAAATTTATAATTTTTTCAAGTAAATGATAATAATTTATTAGAAAAAAACAATTTTTTTAAAAATAAATCATTTTTATAATAAAACAACTTTACTGAAAAATCAGTAATTATTTACTAATAATTTTCAGCAAATTTATATTTCATAATAAACTAATAAATATATTTAAATGTATTAAATCATATTCATAATTTTTTAATTCAACTTCTAGGATATAACTATAATATATTAAAATATATTAATTTTATATCATTGTTCATTTAAGAAAAATTATTTGTAACACAACCTATCAATAGAAATATATTTATTTGAAAAAAAAATTATAATGTCTTAAGGTTCTTCCAGACTATGTTTCCACTATACATGTGGTTGATATATCAATAAAAAAATTATAAATTCTCATGGTTCATCTAGACTAGGTTTCTTATCATCTTCTAGACAAGTGTTGATGAAATTATTTATGGTGCCTTTAGTTCAGAAATAGTTCTTAATTAATGATACTAAAGATGATTTTTGGTTAAATTTTAAAATAGTAATGAGATTATTATTTTTAAGGGTTTTAGAAAAAAAATTCACTTTAGTTAACCATGGGTGCATTGTGAAATATGATTTTCAGTATTGTTTTTGTAGTATCAATAAATTTTTTATATGTTTGATTAACATTAGGTGTGTATTTGGGAATTCTTTTTATTCCTAGTATGTATATCAATGATGTTTGAACTAGTGGAGGATGGGGAAAACCTAAAACATGGAGATTATGTATCCTATGAAACGATAATTCCCTTATAAAATCGACGATATTCAACTCAATCTAATCAAGTAGTGCATAATGAGATATTTTATATTTTAGAAAAATCCAGCGTCGATGAATGTGGCCATGATTTTGTTGTTGATCCTCTAATGAAAATTGCAATGGTGGTAAAATATCTTACAACCATTTCTTATTTGAATTATTATTTACCCCTTATTAGAAGGTTTATTGAGAAAGGTATAATATTTAATATCTTATCTAACTTGTATTTAGTTGAATAAATGAGTGTTTCTATGATAGTATTCCATTATTGCATGATTTATGGTCTTGATGGTGGTGAAAATATGGATTTCAAATTTTCTCATGCAAGGGGTTGTGGATATATAGTGATTTAATGACTGGAGAACGACTATAATGGGGTGAAGGTATTGACATACGATCCTATATTATGATTAAAATAAGATAATTTCATGGATTATGGGGTTAGTATTCATAAATCTAATATTTCCTTGATTATATTAATGAGATATATATTTTGATCCAAAAAATTTCAGATACCGATTTAATCAAATATGGATCCACATAAGAAAAACTAAATAGATATATTATCATCAAAATAAAATTTGGGACATGGAATCCAATATTTTAAATCTCATTATTATATTAAAACATAATGATAGTCTAATATTTTTGAATTATGATAGAATATTGGTGGAGGGTGATATGTAATAGAACGTAGTGGAAGAGGTGGTTCTCACAACAAGAGATGCTGGCATCATACCAAAAATAAAATATTAGTAGATTCTTAAATTTTACATTAACCACAAGTTTCTTAGACATATATCCTCTGATAGAAAAAGGGATAAACCATATAGGTTCTGCAAATTAAGGGGAATGGATGTTTTCATCTGTATTTTTGGAAAGGGGAAAGAAATTATCCCCCCCGAAATCATAGTGAAACTGAATTGCTGAACCCTCGAATTATGATGATTATAATGGGGATGAAAATATGTTACCCACTCCTATCGAACGTAAATGTGTTTCTTGGCCATCAATGATACCATCTAAAACATTGAGTCATGGGTTACACACCTCTAATGTTCCTTCATCTATATTTATTGAAGCATGAAAGGATGTAAAAAATCCCCGATAAAAGACTTTTCTTATAGGGGTATATCTCAGTAGAGAAGACACTTTTAAGAATGTGGAAAATTACTTTTTACATAACTGTGTGATTGACACTAATGGGAATGTGCAATTGTATGGATAACAACTCATCGTATATAATCACTTCCCTTGTGAGACACTCATTTCAGTGACTCCTTATGGAAAAAAATAATATGGTTTGCAACAATGTAGTGGGGATTTAATATAGAATTATTTCAACTGGGTAGCTTTAGATATATTATAATGAGGCACCTAAATCTATGACAAATGAAATTCCCCCAGGATCATGCAATGGATACATGTGTAACTGGGATTTTAACACAATAGTGGATTCATAAGAATTCCAATTAAGGGGTGCCCACTCTTGAGAAAATACAGTTGTCTTAACTAAAACCCACCTCATATGAACACTATCAACATAATGAGGCAAGCACATAAGGTGATCCATATGGTTATAACAAGGAGGTGTGTGATGAGATTACATAAGAGAGTTCATCGATTCCTTGTACCCATGGGTGGTTGTACATGTGATCCTATCTCTTGAGAGGAATGAAAACAAATGAATAGCATATACTAAAATGGGGGAACATCCTCATTCTCAACATTGTTATAGTAGTTATTTGGAGGAAGCCTTAATATAGGTTCCTTCAGCTAAGGATTCCAGAAAAAAAGTATCATTTAGAAGAACCCACTAACCTTTGGTAGTCTAGAAATTGATTCATCCCTTGGAGTGGTTTATTTTCATCAGAGGAATCTGGATACACAAAACCCATTATGATGAATGGAATTACATGAACTAAAGATAAAAATGAAAAATTTCAAGCTTATGTAAACACAAAGGTATTATGAATGTACAACACTAAAAATGAACAAAGTGGAAAATAAAATCGAATATTGGAAAATGGATTGTGACTATGGCAGAATAAAGAGGGAATCAGACAACGACCAAGTCCATTAAACCAGGAAGCTCCTCTATTGTAATTTTAAATAGATATATATTTACATATTATCCAATGACTTTAAAAATATTATATCTTCAATAATCCAATTGATGGTTTTATTTTTGAACCCAATCATCTATTTTATAACTATAAATCCTTCAAATGGGCTTTATTTAGGTAAAATTTTGTCTCTCAAAACTTACATTATTAAAATAGTGTCATCTATTGGTACCACAATTTGAATGATTCAACACTATCACATGAAATAAGAAACTTCAATGTGTATGTAGCATATACAACTACAATATCTTTGTTTTTTTGATTAAACATCTTCATCCTATATCAGGATAATTGAATTATGGAATGAAATGGAGAAAAAATATAATAAAATGAATCATAAATGGGTCATTCATGGGGATTTCGACAATATGTTTAATCCTGATGATAAAACATGATATAAAATTAACAGTGTTGAATCCTTGGAGTTATCCACTTACTTTGAGTTGGGAAAATTTTTTGATGTCCAATATGTAGTATTGATCTTCACATGGAGTAAATATTCTCTAAATGGAGGAAAATAATGAATTATTAAAAGATTCATTGATCAAATGAATGATTGTTGTGTTGTGAACGTTGTATCAAGGTTTACTGTCCTAATTATTCATTCAGATAACATCTCATTAATTTTTTAAGACTCCACATAACTAAAAAGGTAATATCATCATTCTTTTAAATTCATTAATGGGTGGATTATTATTCTCAGATGCAGGGAAACATTATTGGAGGATTGCAAAATTGATCACATTGGTAGTCCACTCCAAATTATGGCTGTGAAACTAAGACATAGAAAGGATTTACTATGATAATGTAGCATAACATAATTTTTCAAGATAGATATGGAAATCGAGGCTATTGGGGATTATCTATCTTGTAGCTGAATCAAGAACCAGCTTCATAATAAACCATATAGAGAGGAGATGCATGACCATTAGAAGATTAATGATCACTTATTCATTAATGAACGTCTTGATAAAAATCATCTAAATGTTAAATGGTTAGTGTATGGGGATATTAATTCAATTTTATTTCATATATTTCCTAATGGAAAAAGAGATACGAAGAATGAAATGCCATCATCATCAATGGTTTCTTACACACTTCAGAAAATGACATCTTTAAGGTTGTTGGGGACCAATTCAAGGGAAAATCATCTTATGATGGTCTATTATCCAATAAAAAAATTATTGACAATATAATCCATTGTATTGTGGAGATACACAACCGATCTCTTACTATGGGTCAATCAAAATAGAAAATCAACGAATCCCTCTTCTCTTTCACCATGGAAAGTCCTCCCCTCTTTGATGGAATCAGCAAAAAAATTATGTTTTATTGGGTTATTCTCTAGGATTATTTTACCTATAGAATCATGTAATTTTTCGATCGTTCCTCATTACTTTATGGGATAAACTCAATTTTTATTTCATTAATACCCAAGAAGGAAAATGAACTTGATATCAAGGACATCAAGATCAATTCTACTGGAAATATGATTCCCAATCTTTATTTAATGATCATCCTGAATAGGATGGGGGACATATCAATGATCGAATTAATCCAAACTGTTTTGAATTTTTTTCCTTCGAGAAACATTCAACATTTACTCTTTAGAACCTCAGAAAGCGTAAATTAAATGAGAAATAAATTGATGGAAGTAATATTTTTAAAGGAACATGACCCTAGTAGACTGGATTTGATGTATAATTAATTACATTATCATAATTTAAAATTATTCAAATTGTGAAGGATTAAACATTTTAATAGTTTTGGATAACTATATATTTACTTGAAACAAACACTGCAATTGAAATTATAAAGTAAAATAAATTGATAGCATTATTCTCATATCACATTTTTACATGATAATTATAATATAAATATTGGAATCATAGAAAAAATAAAACATAATAATCAGGTGATATCAGATGCTTAGTAAGGGTAAGAATATTGCATAAGATATTTTGAATAAATAAGTGTAATCATTAAGTAAAATTGAATTACTAAAACATAATAAATTGGAACATAATATTGAGCATAATATAGAATAAATAAATGATAATCGAATAATTTAATATAAATAATCAAAAATATAATTTACTAATTAGATAATAAATGTAAAATAGATTACTAATATCATAATGTTGGAATGCATAATATTGGAAAACAAAAATATACCATCAACACTTCGGCCAACACACCATAAAAAATATTTTAGTCATCAGCCAACACCTAAAATTGTTAGTCTCATGAGACCTAATGATATACCATGGGTCTCTAGGGGACCTATCCCATCACATACTATGTACAACCCATTTATCATTGTTTCGGTGCGGATGTGCGTCGGGTTTCTGTTCCGACGCTGTTCCGCCAGGACGCGTTCGCGCGTGCTCCCGTCGACCCGAGGGGATGGGTGCGCGGCTTGTGGCCCCGCAGTCCCGCTTTCCAATGGCGGGCGGCATCCGTCCCTTATTCAGGGGCGTCTGCTCCTTGATCGAAACCAGGATGATGGGATGTCGGCTCCTCCTTCCGTGGACGTCTCCTCAGAACTCGTCGCCTAATCCGGCTCTCCCTCATAGATTTAAGACGTGCTCGTGAATCTCGTTCCTGGCGCCATGTCTCCATGGACACCGGTTAATTATGCTGCTTCCGCCCGGACGCTCCAAGGAGTCTGGTCGGGGCAGCAACCTGCGGTGAGGAGACCGGGTAGCTCTGGGTGTTGGGGGCGTGTCTTAACACTGCGGCTCTGCATGTCTGCCTTCCATCCCTAATAGGGATTCTCAAAGGCATGATGGCCTGAGGCATCCTGCACTGGGTGCGGGGAACTGCGTTACCTGAGGTTTTCCTCAGCTTCCCATGTTTAACACGGGGTATGCCGCGAGTTTAACGTCCAGCGGGGACGGCATCGGACTGATCAACACGAGAAGTGGATCAGGTGACAGAACCCCTTGCGGGGAACCACCGACGCTGGGGCCAGCACATGGGCGGCTTCCAGAGTGAAGTGGAGTGGAATGAAATGGCATGACCCCACCGGGATGTGGCGGCCCGGGTAAGGATCAGGATGGATGATGGGGTGAAGAGCTTGGACCCCGTAGAGGCTTCCTACGTACTGCGCGTTAGCGCGGATCAAAGTCAGCGTAGTTCGGATATACAGTTTAACGTCATGCTGGACGTCGGCAAGCCGACTCACGAAGAGGTCGAGGCTGTCAGGCGGAGGATTGAACCGAACCACCTCGCACAGAGGGGGATGGAACGGCCGGGTGGATCACAGTTTCACGTCATGCTGGATGTTGGCAAGCCGACTCACAAGGAGGTCGAGGCTTCCTGGAGAAGGATTGAACCGAACCACCTCGCACAGAGGGGGATGGAACGGCCGGGTGGATCAAAGTTTCACGTCATGCTGGACGTTGGCAAGCCGACTCACAAGGTGGTCGAGGCTGCCTGGAGAAGGATTGAACCGAACCACCTCGCACAGAGGGGGATGAAACGGCCGGGTGGATCACAGTTTCACGTCATGCTGGACGTTGGCAAGCCGACTCACAAGGAGGTCGAGGCTGCCTGGAGAAGGATTGAACCGAACCACCTCGCACAGAGGGGGATGGAACGGCCGGGTGGATCACAGTTTCACGTCATGCTGGACGTTGAAGAGAAAAATAGAAGAAGGCAGTGGGGAAGCGCAATGGAGATACACATATGCAGTCCCCCACAAGAGCGGATTCATAGGTGAATCGACGCGAATGTGAACCCGGGAGGGGTCCACTGATGGACGAACCGACATGAATACGATCGGGACGACCAGGTGGTGGGCTTGAACCTCGGAGAGGCTTCCTACGTACCCTGTTTAGGAGACAGGGATCAAAGTCCACGTAGTTCGTTCCGTCAGGACTTACGCACTGAGGCAGCCCGGATGCGGCAAAACTCAGTTGGAGAGGGACTTGGTCCGAAGGTGAGAGACCTTGATCCTTGTCACGCCCTCTACTGGCTTCGGCAGTGGGGAAGCGCAATGGAGATACACATGTGCATCAACCCACATGAAACTAGGGGTTTGTAATACCCTACCCCCGTGGGCGAAGGCCGCTCCAATTAAATCATCCCTAAAGAGAGGCAATCCCTACATCCCTATAGAGACGAGCGGGTGGGACCCACATCCGAACCGGGGGGGACCCTGCGTGCGAGGCACGGGATCGGGTGATGCGGACGGTTTAACGTCTTTCCGTACGAAGTACAGTTTAACGTCGTGTGTTGAGGACGAAGCAGACGGTTTAACTTCTTGCCGGACGAAGTACAGTTTATAGTCGTGTGATGAGGACGAAGCGGATGGTTTAACGTCTTGTCGGACGAAGTACAGTTTAACGTCGTGTGTTGAGGACAAAGCGGACGGTTTAACGTCTTGCCGGACGAAGCACAGTTTAACGTCGTGTGTTGAGGACGAAGCTGCTTGGCAGTTTAACGTCTTGTCGCGCGGACGTAGCACAGTTTAACGTCATGTTGGAAGAAACACTTGGCAGTTTAACGTCTTGCAGCGCGGACAAAGATGCTTGGCTGTTTAACGTCTTGTCGCGCGGACGAAGATGCTGCCGCCGATAGGTCCGTGTCACTTCGCGCAAGCCTGGAGGGCCGCACGGGAAGACAACGCATGTTGCGGGCACCCGGGATGAAGGTCATCGGGCGCCACGCAGGCGGGTACCCTCAGGGGTTCAAAGGGGGGCGACCCTGGCGGTTTGCGCGCAAAAGAGGAGCTTTGCGCGCAATACCGCGGGTCGGCGTGCAAATGGGCGGGCTGGCGCGCAATTGGGCCAGCGCTTTGCGCGCGGAAGATAGAGATTGCGCACACTGGGCCTCTGACAGCGCGCGGGGGCAACGGCCCATTCTTTAATGAATGGCCACTTTGTAAGGGGGGGTGCGCGCAATCGGGCTAGATTGCGCGCACCCGGGGGCAATTGCGCGCAAGAGGCTTCCTTTGCGCGCGAATGCCTCAGGGTGAAGATTTGTTCAAAAGAAAGGAGCCAAAGGGATTGCGCGCGAAGGCGAACCCCGAGGCTTTCTTGCGCGAAAGAAAGGAGGTTACCTAAAGATCGGCATTGCGCGCGGAGGGGGTTGGACTGCGCGAACGAGCGACTCTTTGAATTCTGGCAACCTTTAAAACGTCGGGGGTCGCCTTATATTTATAGGCAACCCCGGGCGCGGAATCTGGTTCGCGGGCGCGGAATTTCCTTCACGGGCGCGGAATCGGGCCCGGCGCGCAAGGGCTTCGCGCGGGCCACGGGCGCGCAAAATTGCGCGCCGGCCCAGCGCATTGCGCGCATCCCGGGAGGTTTGCGCACAGCACTACAACTTTGCGCGCAGGCCTCCAAAATTCCGCGCAAGGCCTCCGGGCCCTCCGAAACGTGCTTCTGACTCCAAATACGACCTTGCTTTCTGCATCCAGAGCTTTGTTTGGTAACAACAGATTTTCCGGCGTCTACAAAAGCCCCCCCTCGGAATCTGATCGGCGAGAGGTCGCAACGATCGGGTTCTGAGGGAGACGCCGGAATGCCGATGTCCTGGGTGGCGCGGGACTGTGGCGCGCAAAAAGGGTGTCGGGCGCGAAATTCGCTGTCGTGGTCGCGCAAAGCGCTTTCCGTGCAGCGCGGATACCCGGCCTCGCCTATAAATAGGGGCCCTGGGTCCCCCCGTACCGTACACCGGCCTTCCGCGCGATAAGCATCTAAGCTCTCGTGCGTGAAATTGCCCTTTTCGGCGTGGAATTCACCCGCTCGTCGCGCAAACCTTCCGGATTTCAGCCTGTTTTTGTGCGAACACCTGGGGTTTTACGCGACAGACTTCCCAATTGTGCGCCGTCCACTAGGATTGCGCGCCAACTCTCAAACTTCTCTACCAGCCTATTCCGATTCCGCACGCCTCATCCCTTAACCCACACGACTCCCGGAGCTTCTGAGATGGCCGCGAATCGAGGGAATGAGGGGGATGCCGCCATTCACAGAGCTGAGATGGCGGCGAACGAGGCGGTCTACGGAGCCAAGGAGGTTGTTTCCAACAATCAATCCTTGTTCGACTTGCTGACGCCGGCCCAGAAGACATATCCGCTATCGGACAACCTGCCGATCTGGAACTTTGGCATCCTAGATGAGGTTCCGGTGCCAGGGTTCGAGGTTAATGCGCCACGGACCTGGGTGACTCGGGAGGACGAGCTTCCCCGCTATAACATCACCAACATTGGGCATCCTACCAGGGAGACCAGGCAGTTAGATGTCTATGTCCTGAACCCGAGGACTCGAACCATCGTCGGGAGTGAGCCTACTGCGGAGAACTCTCCAGCCCTCTACTCGAGCACATATCGCCAGAGTGTCACTGACGACACCAAGGGCTGGCTGAAGGACTGGGACTTGCGGTCTGGGGGCAATTTCACCAGTGAGTGGGCCTGGGCATTCTGGGTACGCCACACCTGCGATCACTTCGCGGAAGAGCTGCGGTACATCGGCCTGTTTGAGGCGTTGTGGACGTCGCAGTTCCACTTCTACCAGCAGTCCGAGCTCGGGCCGGAGCTGTTCACCCGCTGGTCCCCGGATACCAACACCTTCCATCTTCACCATGGGGAGGTTAGCATCGGTCTCTGGGACATCCATTGCATCGGAGGTATCCCGCTGGAGGGTTACCAATACGATGAGTTCCTACCCCCGAAGAACATCTGGGAAGACAGGTCACGGACTCCCATTCTGACATGGCATCTACTTGACCTGTCTACGCAGCGGCTCGGGATCAAGGACTTCCATAAGGACATAGCCTACAAGGAGTGGTTCAGCCAGTTCTTGGAGCATGACCCAGCGGTCAAGATGCCAGGCAGGGGGAAGCGGTGCCCGACCGCGGCTCAGAGGAGCCGGAACGGGTCGTACTGGCGGGTCCTGGAGACGGGCGACTACCGCTCATGGGGGTGCCGCGTCATCGAGGCCCGGGACCCAAATGTCCAGTACGCGGCGTTCCTGGCCGCCTTTCTGAGTGGGTGGCTCCTACCAGTGCGGGACGCGAGAATGGGCGTCCGCCCGGCGACACTGGCGATGGCGGGCGCCATGGCCGCCAATAAAAGATATAACCTCAGGGTCCCGGTGCTGGCTAAGCTGTATGCCATCTTGGGACGCATCTCGCGAGGGGGGTCGCCATGAAGGATCTGTGGGCCCTTTCAATTCTTCCACGGCTGGGTGGCTGCTCACCTTGGTGGGTACACGTTTCCAAACGCCATCATTCCTCCAAGCAACGGCCTGCGACCCTCCTTACTGAACAACGCGGGGGTCGCTCCGATGACCCTGAATGAGGAGGGCGTGAGGATTCGGATTGGAAATCATGCCAATTTCAACTTCAGCCCGTTCTCCACTCCCGTTGGCCAGATGATCGACAATGGGCAGGGTCCGTTGGAGCAGCACGAATACTTCCTGAACATGCGGGGCGGGGTGCTCGTGGCTCAGATCGACGGGAAGGTGATCTGCGAGCCCTACGTGCCGAAGAGGGTATTCACTGCTGTCCGGGAGGAGACGAACCCTTGAGTCCTTCACCAGATGTGGCTGATGTTCGCCGCTTTCGGCTCTGGCGACGTCATCACTCTCCCTCCTACCGGGGTCGACGTGGGCTTGGCAACCGAGTACACCGAACACTGGGCCATCGCGTACCCCGAGGGGCTTCTACGGAAGCCAGTTCGGCGGCTCGAGGTCACCCGTGCGGAGACCGGGCGTCAAGGAAGGAGGCGAGGCGTCGTCACGCAGGGTAGAATGGAGGCGCGCCAAGCAGCGGAGCCGGCGCGAGCAGGGACTTCGGCGGCGGGCCCATCGCAGGCTGCCGCCACGACCTCGGCACCCAGAGAGGGGGAACGTGCGGCGGTCGAAGAGCGGCCCGGGAAGCAGGTAAGGCGTCTGCTCGAACCCTCCCACGATGCAGTCTTCCCGGTGCTGTGGTCGGCCTGGATGACCCTGTGGCAGTCGCTGGGGACCGAAATCATCTGGCAGAAGATAACCAGCGAAGGAATCCATCTGCCAGAGGTCGGGCGCCTTCAGGTCGCCGACAGGGTGAACTTCCACCAGCGGTATGCGTATCTGACGGCCATGGACGAGTACGCGCGCCAACGTGGTCAGCGTGCGGAGCCGTCCCTTCTGGTGAAGGTGATGCTCGGTCTAGAGCCTGCTCCAAAACAGATGCCGCCGGAGGAAGATGACAGTAACGACGACTCCGAGGAAGAGGAGGAGACAGGGGAGGATGAAGGCTCCGTGGGAAGGTCCCATCAGGGGAGCCCGTGGGAGAGCGGCGAGGTGGCCGGCTCCGACAATGTCGATATCACCGAGCTCCTCGAGGTCCGCTTCTATCCCTACTCAATATGCTTCGTCCATTCTCTTATGCAGCTTCTAACCCATTTCTCCACCTTTCTCAGGAGTGCACGGATGTTGGTCAGGCGTCCTCAGTAGGAGTAGGAGAGGCGCCAACAGGACAAGGCGGGGGCCAGACACCCATTATTGAATTGACAAGCGCTGAAGGGTCCCCTGCTGCAATTGCTCCTGCGGCGGCCGGGATAGCGGAAGATGACGCTTTGGATTCCCGTAAGTCTCCTTACCTTACTGTCGGTGCTTGCCGTTGACGATCCGTGACTAACCATGGCATGTCTTGCGCAGTGATCTCAACACTGGAGGCTCGTCGGGCTGCCGAACCCGGGCCATCCACGAGTGGACCAGTGGCAGACATGCCGCCTGCTCTGGAACAGACTTCCCACACCGAGTCGGCCCCACCAACTGCTGATCAAGGGGCTGCGGACGCCGGCGGTGCTGCCATCGGAGAGAGGTCGGGGGCTGACGAGGGTGTCAACGCCGCTGGGGCGAGAGAAGAAGGTCGCCCAGATGTTGGGGAACCTATCCCCCTTGGGGACATCCCAGGGGCGGACCCCGCAGCAGACCTTCTGGCTGCCTTCCCTACCTACCGGCCTGCCGACCCCGAGGAGATGGACGACTCGGATGCGGAGGCGGTCGGGGAGAGCCGGATAACGTGACGCAGGGGGTGGAAGTGCATCAAGCTCTTCCTCAAGCGAGACCCATCGGAGTGGCTGGGGCGCATGGGATCACTTCAAACCTGGCTGCGCTTCCTGTGTGCCGGGGGAGCTGATGCTCAACGCCTCCATCTGACGGTCCGTGATTTCATGGCCGAAAAGATGCGTGAGAGCCGCCGGTGTGCCGACGTCGCACAATGTCGGGACATGTCGGAGAACACGCGGGCGCTCCTCGCGGCGGAGCAGGAAGTCCGGCGTCTCGAAGTGCAGGTGGCAGAGAAGGAGGCCTTCGTCGCAACGTGAACTGAGCTTGTGGAGCAACTAACAGCCCAGCTGGTTGACACCCAGGTACAGCTGACGGAGGGGGGCCAACAGATGGTCACACTTCAAGTCGAGCGGGAGCGTGCGCAGGCCAGGATCGGCGAGCTGCGTGCTGCGACCGCCGACGAGGAGAGGGCACGCAGAGAGCGAGAAGCAGCTCTGGTGGCCGCCAGCCAAAGGGTAGCGGCGTTGGAAAGATTCATTCAGCACTCTAATCCCTTAGGGGCTTTGTTTTTTCAATTCCCATAACATTTTTCTTTCGCTACTCAATACTTCGATCCATTTTTATGAACCAATATATTTATCTGCATCTTTTGGCTTAACATGCTCAACCACAATTCATTGTCTTGCGAGAGTGTTAACCATGCTTCAGGCATCCACAATTGGGCCTGGATTTCTAGATAAAAGAGGGAGGTCATTCCTAGGAAAGGAGACCTCAGACCTAATCAATGTATCATCCCCCCAACTTGTTCCGACACACGAGTGGGACAACGCTAGGGGCGTTAAGATTTTATCCGAACATAGGGAAATGAGAAAGGGTGAATTGCGTGTCCCGAATTCAGAAATCCACGACGATTGGCCTTCCAGGAAATGCCCAAGACGGCAAGCGGACAATGGATCAATCGACCATACTACTGCAATAGACGGACCGAAGGTCATCATTCATATTGCAGGAGGCGGATCACATGTCATCATTAATACCGCTTTGGGGGTTCCTTCAGGCACAAGGGTGGAAATCCAGATCAATAGGGCATGT
Source organism: Viscum album (assembly GCA_963277665.1). Taxonomy (NCBI): domain Eukaryota; kingdom Viridiplantae; phylum Streptophyta; class Magnoliopsida; order Santalales; family Viscaceae; genus Viscum; species Viscum album. Next base: position 44,268,136 of record OY728143.1, on the reverse strand, counting down.
GAAGCATGGGGCGAAGTGACGATTTGTTCAGACAGAATCTAACGCTCTCAAAATTGCGCCACCGTGGGGAAAGCGTATTAGGCGGATGCACTAATCTGGCCGTAAATCACCCCAATTCTCAGACAGAACCTCTTTGACAAGGAAACTGTCGCTTCCCATCATTGCAATGGGGAATCCCGAGCTGCATCGGGGAGAATATCACAACTGCACCACTCTACCAGAATCCAGGCCAGACGGCCGGCAACGAGGAGGGGCAGGACTTAGCGATCCCTGAGGCTGGGCCCGAGTTGAGATGCCCGGGCGTTCCTACGTACTCCATCAGGCTGGAGATCAAGCCACACGTAGTTCTGAAAGTGCAGTTTTAACGTCATGCGAGACGTAGAACCCCGTTTGGGGAGATCTTAGTTTAAGGTCGTAGAGCTTGGACCATAGGGGTAGATCTTAGTTTAAGGTCTTAGAGCTCGGACCATAAGAACCTCAAAGCACGCCACATCGTGGTCCCATCCCCTGGATATGCGAAGATGCACTGAGGGATAGTGCCAATAGTGTCGAGGTTTCTCCTGGTCAGAATGGGAGGTGGAAAACGTAATGTGAATCATGCGGCCATTCACTCAAGGACTGGGGGCACCGACGTAACGATATGGGAGTACTGCCGACCGTGGCGGAAAAGCAGCATCCATATCGCACTGACCATTGATGGAATGAGGCAGAAAACGAGCATCAACCGCTCAAGCGCAGGATTCATATCGATTTGTTGCCCGAGGCCCTTGGGGGCACCAGCCCGAGTCGGTGGGAGAGCACTGAGGCATTGTGTCCAAACCGATCACGGGGGCTCCACCCAGGGCGTAGGCGATGGGCCTGAAAAGTGGAAGGAACCTGACCAAGGGGTCGAGGGACACGCCTTGAGGGTGACCCAAAGGCGGCGGATTCCCCGGAGAAGGGGGAATCTCTAAGAGGTGGGGGGCTGGACCCGAAGTTTCAAACATCCAGGCATTCCTACGTATCCCATAAGGATGGGAATCAAGCCACACATAGTTCTTGAAGTGCGGCGCAACATAATCGGGCACCAGCGCGGGGAGGGGTGCGGGTCTGACCCTCGCACCCAGAAGAAGTGGTATTTGATATTTCTTGTTTGTCCTTAAAGGTGGATGGTTTTTCTTTGTGCGGCGACATTCCTGTGATTAAGAAATCCCTAGCGTCGCCACAATAATCAAGCCATGAAAGGCATTGACAAATGGTGTGGTTATTAACCAGTGCCCAACGTGAGTGTCCCCTGAGGAGAACATCACGATGCAGTGCCGTTTCTCGTCGGGCGGCCAAGACGATCACAGTTTACGGTCGTGTGGTAAGACCAGAACACAGTTTAAGGTCGTGTGGTTCGGACCATGGAGGAATCCGCTTATTGCGATATGGCGGACCCAGTGGAGGTGGGAACATACCTAACCCTGTGGTCACGCACGATTCCAGGAGAAGGATCCTGGGATAGGGGCCTGCGTATGTCCATCACCCGAGGGGCAGAGATGCTAGCCTCCAGTTATACTGGGCCCAGAACGCGATTGTTCGGGCGACTCCTTCCTCCTTATGGGGACGAGGGTCCAGCTACACATGGCCCTTAGGGAGGGCATCAGCATATATCCTTGGTGCTCAGATCGTGGGAGCCTCGAAAGACACCATTACCCTGGTTGGTCTGCCTAACGTGTAAATGTGTACTGAAGGTCAGTATGAAGAGAGTGTCGAGATTCCACTACAACGCACAGAGGCGGAGTGTGATGAGAACTGCGCAACCAATGTTCAGAGCCTAAAAGAGCCGACATGGCGATCAAGGATGTCGCTGACCATATTCGCAACACAACATCCGATCGCGTCAGCCTAGGATGGGGAAAGCAAACGAGCATCAACCGCTCAAGCGCAGGATTCATATCGATTTGCGGCCCAGGACCCGCCGGTAAATCGACCCGGAGCGGTAGGAGAGCACTGAGGCATCGTACCCAAACCGCTAACGAGGATCCCTTTGAGTGAAGGCTCGAACAAGAGGAAGCGCAAGGCCCGACAAGCAACACAGGACTTGTCGGGATTGAATCCGACACCACGGGTCATAGACCGAAGTACCCAAAACATGTTAACAGATCACCGGAAAGGGTCGGAGGACTCACTCTGAGAGCAACCAAAAGATGGCAGATCCCCGTGATCAACCAAGAGATGGGGATGGACCTGAAACACAAGCGTCCAGGCGGTCCTACGTATCCCATAAGGATGGGAATCAAGTCGTACGTAGTTCTTGAGAGGCAGTTTAACGTCATGCAGGACGAAGAGGGGTGTGAGGTAGTCCCACACATGGGGGAGGCGCACGGCGCGGCCAGTAGACCGACGTGAATGAAGGCATAGCCCCCCGTTCACACCATACGCCGCATACCCAGAGGCAACTGGGCCAAGGGCCCGAGATGGGATGGAAATTCCCGAAGGATGGGGCTGGGCCTGAAACATGAATGTTCAGGCAGTCCTACGTATCCCATAAGGATGGGAATCAAGCCGCACGTAGTTCTTGAGGGGCAGTTTAACGTCATGCAGGACGAAAATGCTTGGCAGTTTAACGTCTTGCAGCGCGGACGTGGTACAGTTTAACGTCATGTTGGACGAATGCTGAATAGTTTAACTTCTTGTAGCTTGGACGAAGTACAGTTTAACGTCATGCGGGACGAATGCTGAACAGTTTAACGTCTTGTAGCTTGGACGAAGTACAGTTTAACGTCGTGTTGGACGAAACACTTGGTAGTTTAACGTCTTGCAGCGCGGACGAATGTGCACTCAGGCAAAGTACTTCTTGAGGAACCTAGCGTTGGTTGGCGGAGTGACACGCTCACCATCCATAGTTGCTAGGGAGTACACGCCATTGGGATAGACCTTGTGGACAACAAAAGGTCCCTCCCACTTGGGCTCCAACTTGGGCGGCTTCCTGCCGGGGAACATTGGCGCTCTTAGGGCCAGTACTAGGTCACCCTTCAGGTAGGAGCGGAGGAGAACCTTCTTATTGAAAGCTCGAGCCATTCTGCTTTGATGCCTCCCCAAGTTGTGAAAAGCGCGAAGCCTATTCTCATCCAGTGCTTCCAACTCGACTAGACGGGCTTCAGCAGCTCTGTCTGGCGCTTGCTGGTCGTAGACCGCAGTGCGTAAGGACGGTAACTGGATCTCGATGGGCAGGACGGCCTCAGCTCCATACACTGGGGAATAAGGGGTCATCTGGGTGGAATTGCGAGTCATCGTCCGATAATCCCAGAGGGCGTTGGGGAGCTTTTCCGGACAACTCTTCTTGTTCTGACCAACCATCTTTTGCAGAATGTTAGAGAGGGTTTTGTTAAATGCCTCGATCTGTCCATTCGTCTGCGCATGATAGCGAGATGTATGGTTCGAGCGAATGTTGTACTTGGCGTACAACTTCTTCAACTCGGCTGCTCGGAAATTGGCTCCGTTATCTGTGAGGATAGCGCGAGGCACTCCAAATCGATAAATGATGTTGGAGGTCACGAAGTCAGCGATCGAACAGGATTTGACCTCTCTGAGCGGAATTGCCTCTGCCCATTTGGAGAAGAAGTCCGTGGCGGTCAGAATGAACCGGCATTGGCGAGCCGTCGCCGGCGGGTAAGGTCCCACAACGTCCAGACCCCAGACTGCAAAGGGCCAGGAATACCTGGTGGTATGGAGAGGCTCCGGCGGCCGATTCACAAAGTTCGCTTGAACCTGGCATGCATGGCACCTCCTGGCATACTCGATGCAGTCATGGATCATGGAGGGCCAGAAGTATCCCAACCTCCGAATCTGGTGGGACAGCTTCGGCCCAGTCTGGTGGGCACCACATGAACCAGCATGAACCTCTTGCATGACTCGTGGGATCTCAACTCCTTGAAGGCAACGGAGGAGAACACCATCAAATCCGCGCCTATAGAGGATCTGCTCCAGGCCGGGACTACTCTGGAGGACAAACTGCGATGCGCGGCATCGAACTCGCTCGCGCTCGGCCCGATCTGATAGGAGAATGCCGTGTTGGAGGTACTCAACCAAAGGCGCCCTCCAATCAGGGGCTGATTCACTGCCATATCTGGGGTACTCGGGGCTCCGGGCATAGGGGCAACCGTGGTGAGATTACTTATCGACGGGCCGCGATCTCCCTCCGGGATAACGGGAGCGATGAGCCTGCGGTGCGTCACGCGGACAATCAGGTTGTCCTGTTCAGGCTCTGCAAGTGACGCAGCAAGGCTGGCCAAAGCATCTGCTCGACCGTTCTGCGACCGGGGAATATAGACAATTTCTGGCCGAGAAGGGAACTGGGCCATCAGAAGGAGGGTGCACTCCAGCAATGGCACAAGTTCCGGCTTCCTGACAACATAGTCGCCATTGATCTGCTTAACGACCAGCTCGGAGTCCCCTTTCACACACAGATGGGGCACATCGATATCGAGAGCTAACTTAAGGCCAGTGATGAGGGCATGGTATTCCGCCTCATTGTTGGTACAGCCCTCTGACAACAGGAAAGAGTATGGCAGCACGGCTCTCTCCGGGGTAATGAAGACGATACCCAAGCCCACTCTGTTGAGCTTAGGATTATTGAGTCTTCTACCGGTGGGGCTCCGGGAGGCACCGTCAAAGTGCATCTGCCAGCACGGATCGGCATGATCGACCGAGAGAATGGCCTCATCAGGAAAGCCTAGATCCAGCGGCTGATCCGCAGAGGTCGGGTGAGCAGCCAGAAAGTCTGCCAATGCTTGCCCTTTGATGGCCTTCTGAGACACATACCTGATGTCGAACTACTGGAGAATCACAGCCCACCGCGCTAGAGGGCCAGTCAACATAGGCCGGCTCAGGATATACTTCAACGGGTCTTCCCGAAAAACCAACTGTACCTCGTGGTGCTGCAAGTAGTGCCGTAATTTCTGTACGGCAAATACGAGCTCCAGGTAGCTCTTCTCGATGGGGGAATACCTAACTTCCGCATCAAGGAGCATGCAACTGAGGTAATAGAGGCTATTCTTTGTTCCCTCATTGTTCTTCTGGGCGAGAAGGGCACCAAGGGACCGTTCCAGGGTGGTCACATAAAGGACCAGCGGCTTCCCGGATACAGGCGGCATCAGAACCGGAGGTTGAAGCAGGTACTTCTTGATTTCCTTGAAAGCGGTCTGACACTCTTTATCCCATACATAGGTGGCACCTTTCTTCATGAGCCCAGAAAAGGGCTTACACTTGCCGGCCAGATTCGCAATGAATCACCGTATATAGGCTAAGTGGACTTGGAACCCTTGCAGTTCCCGGAGGTTACCTGGGGGAGGAATCTGGCTAATCGCCCTGATCTTCTCCGGGTCGATCTCAATACCCCAGTACCTTACCACAAAGCCAAGAAACTTCCCGAAGGTGACCCCAAAGGCACACTTCAACGTGTTCATCTTTAGGCAGCGAGACCGGAGGAAGCCGAACACTTTCTCAAGATCATTGAGATGGTCCTGACGCTGGCGCGATTTGACCACCAAGTCGTCGACGTAGCATTCCACCAGTGTGCCGAGGATTGGCTTGAATATGCGGTGCATCGCCCGTTGGTAGGTGGCACCTGCATTCTTCAGGCCGAAGGGCATGACCTGGTAACAAAAGATACCTTGGGGGGCCCTGAAGGCAGTGAACTCCTCATCCTCAGGGGCCATCCGGATTTGGTTGTATCCGGAGTATCCATCCATGAAGGAGAGGGCTTGGAACCCTGTCGTGGCGTCAATCAACAGCTCTGTCACTGGAAGGGGAAAATCATCCTTCGAACAATGGCGGTTGAGATCGCGGAAGTCGATGCAGACTCTGATCTGCCCGTTCTTCTTCCTGACCGGCACAATGTTGGCCAACCATTTGGGGTACTGGACTTCTCTCACGAAGTTGGCTTTGATAAGCTTGTCAACTTCGGCCTCAACCATGGCACCGTGGAATGGGTGCATCTTCCTGGGAGGCTGCTTGAACCCGCGATGGTTCGCCGGGAGACCAAGGCAGTGGACGGCTACCTGAGGATCTAGCCCCGGCATCTCGTCATAGCCCCAAGCGAACACATCACGGTGCTGCCTGAGGAAGTCCATGTACTGCTGCCACTCCTCAGAGGGCATGACGGCACTAACCAATGTGGGTCTTGGATCTGCTTCGGTTCCAAGGTTCACCTGTACTAACTCATCGACCGTGGCGGAGACGCCCTCCTCAAAGGCTGGGGGTGCATCTTCCACGTCCTCTACACTCAGGGGGGGATCGTCCACGGGAGAGACTGCGCTGGGAACTGCATTGGGGCTACCAGATCCTGCTGGGCCGCTGGTGCTGGCACGGGCGGTCGCGGTCATCTCATCTGGAGACTCACAGGCCGTCGATACCATGGCTACGTCCAACTGATGGATCGGGAGGACGTAAGCGTCATCCAAACTTGCCCAGGGATCACCTGCAACAGCGACAGGCTCAACCTCACCTGCCAGGATCTGCTTGTCCTTGCTCTTGTAATAGTCCGCGTCCAGATAGCGGGCTTCACATGAGGCAAAAGGTGAGGCATCTCCCTGAAGCACGCCTACTCGACCGTTAAGGGAGTATTTGAGGCATTGGTGGTATGATGAGGGAACCGCCGAATGAAGGTGGAGCCGTGGCCTGCCCATCAACGCGTTATACGCAGTGTCCTGAGAGACTACCATAAATTCGGTGTTGGCAACCAGGTCACCGAACTGGGTCTTCAAACGTATCTTGCCGACCGGAGTTTGCTCGGTGCGGTCGTACCCCTGGATCCTGAGGTCGGAGGGAATCAAGTCATCCTCAGACAACCCCAATCTCCAGAGCGTCCGAGTGGGAATCAAGTTAATCCCGGACCCCGTGTCGACAAGACAGCGTCGGACTTCAAGACCATTGAACTGGTCAGTGACATACAGCGGACAAATGTGCCCCTGTATAGGAGGGTCTTCATCCTTACCAGAGAACGAGATAACTGCCTGACATTCGGTGTCCTCAATCGTTTCGGCGTGAAAGGCCTATGCAGCCGCAACCTCTGTCTCAAACTGGAGGGGGCTTTTCAGGGCTTCAGCGAGCGCCTCGCGCATCTCAGGTGACATGCACAGAGCCTCAAGGATGGAGAGTCTCGATGGGATGTCATCCAAGTGCTTCAGGACATCATACGTTTTGGCCAAGCGCGAGCCCCTGGTTGCAGGAGGTCGCTCTGCGGTTGGAAGCATGACGGGCCTTGCCGGTTGGACCAGTGGCCGACTGGTGCTTGGCGCATCTCGCTGTTCATCGGTTGAAGCCCGGGAAGTAGTCACCGTACTGGGGTCAGGAGGCCGGGATGGACTCATGGTAGGGCGGAGCTGATCGCGATGCGGCTGAGGCGGTTCTTCCTGGTCCCACACCACAAACGGTGGCGGAGGCGAATCCGTCATCGCCGGATGGGGGGCTGCGCATGTTGAGCTCGGTTTTGAGCCTGCTGCCTAGTATCAGTGGCGTGCACGGGCTGGCTGGAGGTACCACCTGCTGTGCCCCGGCGACTCCTGTTGTTGCGGTTCCTCCGACGGTGGCGACGACCGGGGACACTAGGGAGGTCCACCTGGTGTTCTTCAACGTCGGGAACCGAAAAGGGATTTACCAGCTCGACGGTATTAACCGAAGCGTACCCAACACTGTCATCGGACGAATCATCCATCACCGGGCGGATCCGAGGAGGGACCCCCATCTCCGGGGGCATGAAATCGCTGAGAGTGCGGGATAGTGGTGGAATTGGCGGGGCGCGCTCTTCCTTCTTGCGCCGCCGCCGTTTGCTCTTCTCGGAAGAGGCAGGCTGGGATGACGATGCCGAAGCAGCACCTGCAGATTCTGGGGGCTCGGGCTGATACAAGCGCGCACGGATGATTCCATGGGCGCGAATGATCGTCTTGCGGGCCATCCAGTTATTATACTTCTGGGATCCGCGGTCGGAGACCAGCTGCCATTCATCCTCATTGCCACTATCATCATCTGATCCCACGAACACGCCTGCCACTTGTGCTGGAGCTGGGCCCAACCTGATTACATTGTTGTTAATCTGGTCTTGGAGCCAGTCCTTAAACACATAGCACCGCCGGATGGTGTGCCCCAGGGCCCGATGGTAAGGGCAGTAGCGGGGGTTATCCGTGAGATGTGCCTCCTCTGGCCTGCAACACTCAGGCAGTCGCACAATCCTCTTCTCCAGGGCGCTCCGGAAATAACCGGGGACCTGATCATCGTGAAATGAGTAAGTCAGGTATCGCGGGCCCTTGGGAGCGTGGTCTTGACGAGGGGCTGGAGGGGCCTGCTGAGGAGGTGGACCCTGATTATCTCGCCTGGGTTGTGGCGGTACATTACGCGGAGGGGCCGGCCAGTTCTGGGGATGCCGCTGCTGGGCCGGGAACTGAGCCCGTGGAGGCGGATTCCTGTGAGGCTGTGGAGCTGGCCTCGCCGGCAGCAGCTCCAACGGCCTGGGGGCCTCTACCTAGGCAACAGCAGCGGGCTCAGCCCTACTGACTCTCCTTGCAGGAATCATAGGAGGCAGCGGGTGTGCCTGACTGGCCTGTTGCAGGGCTTCCTCAAGACGTTGAGCTTTGTCTGAGAAGTCCCTGAACCCTCTGGGGTAATTCTGAGTGATCAAGGAAGGGACCAGCTCGGTCTTGGCGTTCCCGACGCACATTGTCAGCAACTGCTCCTGAGTCAATGGCATGTCAAGGGAATACGTGAGACCCTTCCATCGGGCGACGAAGTCCGTGACTCGCTCATCAGGCCTCTGCTTGCACTTGAAGAGGTCTGCGATACTCGTCTTCCGGGTCGTGGAACTGAACTGGTAGAGGAATTGTCTACACAGGTCCTCCCAGCTAGTTATCGACCCGACGGGGAGCTGGCTGTACCAGACAAATGCTGGCCCTTCCAGTGTCTGGACAAAGCAGCGAAGCTTAGCGGCTTCTTGCTACGCCGGAGTCCCCAACATAGGCCCGCACCTCGAGTTGAAATGGGCCAAATGCTGTGGCGGATCTCCAGTCCCGTTGAAGGGGGCGAAAGTGGGGTTCCCGAATCCCGGAGGTGCCGGCATGTCATCCACCCATGCTGGGTATGGCTTGCCGTCCGGTGGGATCACCACTTGCCGAGTCTCCAAGGCTTCCAAGTGGGCGATGAGTGCCGCCATCGGATCGTCCGGACATGGGTTCCAGTCCTGACGAGGATCTCTAACCACGAGCGCATTGCATGGCCCTTCAATCGGGTCGTCGACCGGGTCGTCGAACTCGGCAGCTCGCGGGATGGCGGGCGGAGCGGCCCTTGGGGCAGCGGGAGGCATCCGAGCGGGGTCTCCCAGGTAGTCATGCCGCTCGGGAGGGTGTGGTGAAACATACCGTGCCCTCTTGCCATAGGCAATGGCCTCTCCCCTATCAGCGAACACAGCGTAATCATGGTTGCCCGGGAGAGTCTCGTCGAGGAGCGGTTGTTCCTGTCCCTGCTGTCCTGGCCTAGGATCACCGTAGTCAGGCCGCTGCTCTGTAGCGCGCTCGGTGAGGAGCTGGTCAACTAGCTTCTTCTTTTCGGCGAGCTGTTGACGTAGCATGGCCTTCTCGGGATCCTCATCCGCCCTTTGCATGGAGACAGATGGGTCGGCGGGCTTTACAGCCCCGCCGTGCTCTTTACCTTTGCTGACGTTTCGGCTTAACGTTAGTGCTTCAGTAGGCGTGGGGAGACCCAGGAGGTTCCTCTGGTGACGAGTAACTCTCACCGATGGATCCAGCGACGGCTTTTCTTCGGGGGGAGATCCCCCGTTGGGAAGTTCCAAGTCGTTCCCCTCTCCCGACAGGTCAGCCATATTGACCGTTTCCGTCCCTGGGGATGTACCCTCAGGGCCACCCAGTGAATCGGGCTGTCGGCGAATTGCACTGAAGCGTAGGGCAGCGTACTACCCCCATCCACGGATATACACGTGGGGGGTGGCTCCCTCGATTACCTTGCGGAGTATTTGAAAACACTCAACGCATCGTTGTTGGAGGGCCTCATGGTGCCCAAATGACCCGGGGTGCCGAACCGCGGGGAGCGTGGCCAGGTCAATTTGACGGCACTGCTCACCAATATCCTCCAGGTGTTCTTGACTACCGGGATATGGCATTTGTAGGCGGTGAAGACGGGAGTGAGTCTCCCAGAGAGTTCGGCGGAAGCATTCGAACTCATCCGGGGTGAGTGATTCGGGTGCATCAAAGTCCGGTCCTGCGACTGGCCAAAACTTCTCAGGGAAGTGGCCCTCTGCAAGGACGGTCCAGAGGCTCCACGACTCAAACTCGGGACCCAGGTCTCCTTGGTCCTCTTCAACGACTGGGAATGGATGGGGAACCGGCAGTGGTGCCGAGGCGGGCCGCCGGGCCGGCGGGCTGGCCGGCGGTGAATACGGCGAGCAGGCCGATTGGCCTCCATATGCCGGGCTGCCCTCTGAGGGTGGCGGTGCCCCAGCTACCACATCACGATAGGACGGGCCGGCGAGCGAACATCCTGCCACAGCGTCGGTGCTCGCCGAGGGTGCACTAGATCGTGGTTCGACCGTCGGTCCCCAGAAAAAGTCTCTGGCTTCTCCGATCGAGGCAGAAGGTGCTTCCAGAGGGGCCGGTACCAGCCGCAAGCATGATCCTTGGGGGTCTACCAGGCCCTCGCTACTCCGGATATACCTTCGGAGAGAAGCGGGGATCATATCGATCTCACTCTCGGGAAGTACGAGGCTGAAGTGCCGCATTCCTACCCCTGCCCCTGACTGGCGGGATCGGGGGGAGGGCTCTGTCGCTGAATCATACTCCGCCTCTGTATCAGAGAAACGAACTGGTCGGATCTCTGTCCGGAATTCCCTAACATTCTTCCCACGACGTCGACACCTCGCCCTCCTGCCCCTGGGTGGTTCTTCGGGGCATGGCTGATCTCTATCCTGGCGTCCTCCGGCCGCACCGGTGTTGGGGCCAAGAGGACTGGAAACCAAGGTGCGAGGAGCACCGAGACAGATATCAAAGGGGACACGGGGAGAGATGCTTCCGGGTAGGCCTCCGGGCCGGGATCAGGAGGTGGGATGACCCATGCCTCTTGGATCGGCCACACGGAGTAGACCCTGTTGGCGAATAGCGCTACCGCGAGGTGGTCCGCGGTGGCCATTGCCTGTACCAGCAACCGGGAGAGTCAACCCAACCTGCCTTTGGGGCGGTCGGGGCCTCGATCCAGGTCGGGTATAGAAGTGCCCCTGCTCAGGATGCGCAGGGGCCTGGTGACTGGAGCCGGAAGGGGCTTGAGCCAACGCAGCCGCTGTTGCTAGGGCCCCAAGGTGGGCATCCTCTTCCCCTCGTGCCCGACGTTTGCGTCGGGATAGACGAGTCGGGATGAGCGGCGCGGGCAGGTGGAGAGACCGTTCTTCGACTTGAGAGGCCTGGCGGCGATGTCGTTGTGGCCTGACAGGAGCCCTTATCGCGGATCCCTGGAGCGAATCCCGGATAGGGTGGTCCCGGGCATCTTCCACCTCATCTACATAGGGGAAGGAGATGTCAGAGCATTCTGGGGATAAACTCCCGAAGTGGTTGGACGTCAAGGTAGGCAGCGGTGCCTCCCTGCGCGGCCGTCGGGGGCGGCGTTGGTGGCGAGGTGCAGCTTCCTCAAGGTCTAGGCGAGCCATGTCCCTGGTGGGGATGACTCCCTCTTCCTCATATCTCCGTACCAAGTTGTTGATCACCCTTCTCTGGATGACCTCCGAGGGGGAGAGAGGGCGTGGTTGCCCCGCAGCTGCTGCTGCTGGGACGGCTGTGGAACGGGCGGGACCGCGCGGAGTAGCCACGTCGGTGTTTCCCCTATGCCTGCGCCAGTGGGCGGGTGGTGATCGGGCACTGGATTGGGCGACTTGATTCCTGAAAGCAGGGAGAGAAACCCATTAACACTGACAGGAAAATGAATCGACAACCAACCATTAGTGCCACGACGCCTTCCATGGGGGGAACCCAGGCCATCGACATCGTGAGACGGAGTGCCCAATTTCCCTTCCCAGCCCCTGGCGGGTTCCGTGCCCCAGTGTTGAATGCTTGGTCGGGCAACATGATGGTCTTCCAACACCTCTGAAAGCAATCGGCCTTCGTATTGAAGAGAAGAGATTCACGCCGGGTTCACCATTTTTCTGTTTCGGTGCGGATGTGCGTCGGGTTTCTGTTCCGACGCTGTTCCGCCAGGACGCGTTCGCGCGTGCGCCTGTCGACCCGAGGGGATGGGCGCGTGGCTTGTGGACCCGCAGTCCCGCTTTCCAAAGGCGGGCGGCATCTGTCCCTTATTCAGGGGCGTCTGCTCCTTGATCGAAACCGGGATGATGGGATGTCGGCTCCTCCTTCCGTGGACGTTTCCTCAGAACTCGTCGCCTAATCCGGGTCTCCCTCATAGATTTAAGACGTGCTCGTGAATCTCGTTCCCGGCGCCATGTCTCCATGGACACCGGTTAATTGCGCTGCTTCCGCCCGGACGCTCCAAGGAGTCTGGTCGGGACAACAACCTGTGGTGAGGAGACCGGGTAGCTCTGGGTGTTGGGGGCGTGTCTTAACACTGCGGCTCTGCATGTCTGCCTTCCGTCCCTAATAGGGCTTCTCGAAGGCATGATGGCCTGAGGCATCCCTTGCTGGGTGCGGGGAACTGCGTTACCTGTGGTTTTCCTCAGCTTCCCATGTTTAACACGGGGTATGTCGCGAGTTTAACGTCCAGCGGGGACAGCATCGGACTGATCAACACGAGAAGTGGATCAGGTGACAGAACCCCTTGCGGGGAACCTCCGACGCTGGGGCCAGCACATGGGCAGCTTCCCGAGTGAAGTGGAGTGGAATGAAATGGCATGACCCCACCGGGATGTGGCGGCCCGGATAAGGATCAGGATGGATGATGGGGTGAAGAGCTTGGACCCCGTAAGGGCTTCCTACGTACCGCGCGTTAGCGCGGATCAAAGTCAGCGTAGTTCGGATCTACAGTTTAACGTCATGCTGGACGTCGGCAAGCCGACTCACGAAGAGGTCGAGGCTGCCGGGAGGAGGATTGAACCGAACCACCTCGCACAGAGGGGGATGGAACGACCGGGTGGATCACAGTTTCACGTCATGCTGGACGTTGGCAAGCCGACTCACAAGGAGGTCGAGGCTGCCTGGAGAAGGATTGACCGAACCACGTCGCACAGAGGGGGATGGAACGGCTGGGTGGATCCCAGTTTCACGTCATGATGGACGTTGGCAAGCCGACTCACAAGGAGGTCGAGGCTGCCTGGAGAAGGATTGAACCGAACCACCTCGCACAGAGGGGGATGGAACGGCCGGGTGGATCATAGTTTCACGTCATGCTGGACGTTGGCAAGCCGACTCACAAGAAGGTCGAGGCTGCCTGGAGAAGGATTGAACCGAACCACCTCGCACAGAGGGGGATGGAACGGCCGGGTGGATCACAGTTTCACGTCATGCTGGACGTTGAAGAGAAAAATAGAAGAAGGCAGTGGGGAAGCGCAATGGAGATACACATATGCAGTCCCCCACAAGAGCGGATTCATAGGTGAATCGACGCGAATGTGAACCCGGGAGGGGTCCACTAATGGACGAACCAACGTGAATACGATCGGGACGACCGGGTGGTGGGCTTGAACCTCGGAGAGGCTTCCTACGTACCCTGTTTAGGAGACAGGGATCAAAGTCCACGTAGTTCGTTCCGTCAGGACTTACGCACTGAGGCAGCCCGGATGCGGCAAAACTCAGTTGGAGAGGGACTTGGGCCGAAGGTGAGAGACCTTGATCCTTGTCACGCCCTCTACTGGCTTCGGCAGTGGGGAAGCACAATGGAGATACACATGTGCATCCCCCCACAAGTAACTAGGGGTTTGTAATACCCTACCCCCGTGGGCGAAGGCTGCTCCAATTAAATCGTCCCTAAAGAGGGGCAATCCCGACATCCCTGCAGAGACGAGCGGGTGGGGGCCACATCCGAACCGAGGGGGGCCCTGCGTGCGAGGCACGGGATCGGGTGATGCGGACGGTTTAACGTCTTTCCGGACGAAGTACAGTTTAACGTCGTGTGTGGAGGACGAAGCGGACGGTTTAACGTCTTGCCAGACGAAGTACAGTTTAACGTCATGTGTTGAGGACGAAGCGGACGGTTTAACGTCTTGCCGGACGAAGTACAGTTTAACGTCGTGTGTTGAGGACGAAGCGGACGGTTTAACGTCTTGCCGGACGAAGTACAGTTTAACGTCGTGTGTTGAGGACGAAGCGGACGTTTTAACGTCTTGCCAAACGAAGTACAGTTTAAAGTCGTGTGTTGAGAACGAAGCTGCTTGGCAGTTTAACATCTTGTAGCGCGAACGTAGCACAGTTTAACATCATGTTGGACGAAACACTTGGCAGTTTAATGTCTTGCAGCGCGGACAAAGATGCTTGGCAGTTTAACGTCTTGTCGCGTGGACGAAGATGCTGCCGCTGATAGGTCCGTGTCACTTCACGCAAGCCTGGAGGGCCACACGGGAAGACAACGCACGTTGCGGGCACCCGGGATGAAGGTCATCGGGCGCCACGCAGGCGGGTACCCTCAGGGGTTCAAAGGAGGGAGACCCTGGCGGATTGCGCGCAAAAGAGGAGCTTTGCGCGCAATACCGCGGGTCGGCGCGCAAATGGGCGGGCTGGCGTGCAATTGGGCCAGCGCTTTGCGCGCGGAAGATAGAGATTGTGCACACCGGGCCTCTGACAGCGCGCGGGGGCAACGGCCCATTCTTTAAAGAATGGCCACTTTGTAAGGGGGGGTGCGCGCAATCGGGCTAGATTGCGCGCACCCGGGGGCAATTGCGCGCAAGAGGCTTCTTTTGCGCGCGAATGCCTCAGGGTGAAGATTTGTTCAAAAGAAAGGAGCCAAAGGGATTGCGCGCGAAGGCGAACCCCGAGGCTTTCTTGCGCGAAAGAAAGGAGGTTACCTGAAGATCGGCATTGCGCGCGGAGGGGGTTGGATTGCGCGAACGAGCGACTCTTCGTATTCCGGAAACCTTTAAAACGTCGGGGGTCGCCTTATATTTATAGGCAACCCCGGGCGCGGAATCTGGTTTGCAGGCACGGAATTTCCTTCGCGGGCGCGGAATCGGGCCCGGCGCGCAAGGGAGTCGCGCGGGCCACGGGCGCGCAAAATTGCGCGCCGGCCCAGCGCATTGCGCGCATCCCGGGAGGTTTGCGCGCGACACTACAACTTTGCGCGCAGGCCTCCAAAATTCCGCGCAAGGCCTCCGGGCCCTACGAAACGTGCTTGTGACTCCAAATACGACCTCGCTTTCCGCATCCGGAGCTTTGTTTGGGAACAATGGCCTTTTCCAGCGTCTACAATCATATGAAAAGGAAAAAATATAATCAATATAAACACTCATAATAGAAAAGTACCATAAAAATTTCAATAATTTAATCATAAACAATGAATGGTATAAAAATAACACATCCACTATCAGAATCATCATAGAACCTTCATTAAAATATTATAATTTTATCATAATAGAAAAATACAATTCATTCAAAATATCAATTAAAGGATATTTTCATAGATGAAAATTCTATGATATAATCATTAAACATTTTCTGATAAAAATATTGTTTTTTTACATTGATTTATTTTATTTAAATGTTGTGTAGTTATAAAATATATAATTTTTATTGAAAATTACTTGTATAATTTTAAATTATACATCACAAAATTAAGTAATCATCACTTCCGGAATAAATTCTCATCCCCAATTAGTTTAAAACATTTTTTCCAAAAGATTGTCGAAAAATTCATAAAGTACCTCCTTTGTATAATGATAATAGGATTCCATTATAAACAATTAATAAAATGTCAATCACATGTATAATTATTTTAAACATTCATAGAAGAGTAAAAATATTTCTGATAACATTTTTAGAAAAAAAATTACATGGAAGAGAAACATTTCCTAGTGAATACTGAAACAAAAACAATCTCTATTTATGATTGGATTTTGAATTAAAACCATAAATATTGGTCTCATTACCAAAATACATGTTTGAAACTCTTATATAGTTTCTATTAATAATACTAATAAATTGTACTAGAATAGTAATAAAATTTATAATATCATATATGATCCACTTGAAAAAATTTATGACTTGTTTATTAATACAATTTTATTCATTTACCTGTTGGAGGTGTTAGTTTCTAT
Organism: Viscum album; assembly: GCA_963277665.1. Lineage (NCBI taxonomy): Eukaryota > Viridiplantae > Streptophyta > Magnoliopsida > Santalales > Viscaceae > Viscum > Viscum album. The sequence continues at coordinate 44,251,929 of OY728143.1, read as the reverse complement.
GTTTTCTAATGCTAATTTTTACATGAAATTCATTGTTATATTTCATAGGATATATATCCAACATATAAAAAATAATATTAATGTAATAAATATCATATTAAATAGTTCAATACTTTTTTTTAACCAATCATGAATATTGAACATATATAATGAATTTCATATCTTCAAGGAGATGATAAAGTTTCCAAATACAATAGTGATGATATTATTCCCTTAATAGAAAAAGGGAAATGAATTGGATTGATTGTTTATTATCCTTAATTAATATCATATAAAAATTACATTATGTATACATTATTTATATCATAATACATATCCAAGTACAATATTAATGAATAATAAATTGCACAATTATGTGGATACAGTAATTTATACATAAAAATGCATGGTAATTTTTTTTCAAATGATGGATAAATCCTAAAATACGGTTGTCCCATTTTCATAATAACTTCTTAGAATATAAAAAATTATTTTTTTATTAATTTATCATTGAAAAAACCTGTTAATAGGATGTATAAAAAGAAAACAACATTACTAATATGATAAAAATGATTCCCCCTTCAACAGAGGACTTCCTTTAGATCTCTTCTAATGGGATATAATATTAATCTTTTTGGAAGAAATAGATCATTAAAAATTAAATATTGATGTTTGGAAGATAAATTTACATGTTTTGGTCAAAATTTATTTCTTAGAGTGGTGTGAATAAGTTATAGAGGATGTTTCATTTTAGAATTGATGAGAGCGGGACTTTTTGAAACTCTCAAAATATAAAAAAATAAAAATTGTTTTAAAATTTAAATAAATCCATGGTGAGTGATTTATAAGATAACATGGTTTTTTACAAATATCCTTATCCAATAATTTTTATACAAGATTATTTCACATTCTTACCCATATATTTTGGCTTTAACCCCAAACTAAATATTCTTTCTATTACCATGATGACATCTGGTTTTACTACATAAATGTTACTATAGTTACTATAAAATAAAAAATTAAACATAAATGGATTATTTATTTCACATTAAACAATATCCAATTATGTGTTCTATATTTTAAATTTTTATTAATATTATATCATTAAATAAAATATTAATTATTTTAATATAATATTAATAACACTATTTATATGTTTCATTATATTGACTTTTAAAAAAGTAAATGAAAGATGATATCATTGGAAAAAATATAAAAATTATCACTAACATATAAAATGTGTCTAAATAATTAAATTTTAACTGTAATTATTTCAAATTATATTTATTTTAGTACTTTCCATATTATTTAGTTGATATTTTTATTAAATAAATAATTTTTACACCATAACTGTATAAGCCATTCAAAAAAATATTTTATTTTTAAAAATTTAATATAAATTTTGATGATCAAGATATAGATTTACAATTTCACTTGGATATTTTTAGTCAAGTAGATGTTCTGAATAACCCAAAAAAATTAATAGTTATTAAAAACTTGGGTTCGACAAATTTTTATTTTCATTTAATAAAATACTATAAAATGATTAATGTAGTAAATGAGACTCTGTGTGGCCATAAAATTGTCTCAAGGATGATTTTGAATGAGACTCTCACATATAATAAAATTAGAACATGGTTTATGGTATTTTTATAATATTTATTTTCTTATTTTTAATACATAATTAACTGATTTACCCTTAACCACGTTAATTAAAATTATTTAATTTAATATTCATGTAATAAAAAAATAAATAATACTTAATTAATACAGTGGGATATTAATATTCCAAAAATATAATACCTGTTTTATAATTCAATTAATATAATTTATAGAAATTAATTTGAAATTAATCCTTGATAAGGCACAAAATAAGGTTTTTTAAATGAAAAATGTTTAAAATACTGATATGATTTTATATATAATTTCAATGTAAAATTTATTCAACATACCTCGATTTGATTATATAATGTATTATTGATCTATTTTTACATTAAAACTATCTAAAAATATAATTTAATAGATAAATTATTTAGATGAAAAATCTATTTTCCATTAAAATCTATTGCTTTGTAGTCTTTATTGAGAGATTAAATTTGTTAGAAAATAAAAAAAAATCAACCAAAGATAATTTTTATAATTAAATTTAAAAAAAAAATATATTTTCTAAAATAAAAAATTTAATATTTGTCAAAATATAGCTTTATAACAAGTGACCATTAAAAGGGGTTGAAACTACCGTTATTAAAATATAGCCTTTTAACGGGTAAAATTACATACACTCTTATATTATTCCTACAAATTGATTTGGTGTAATATCAAATAATTTGATTAAATATATAAATATCATGATTTGGTTAATACTATTTAATATCTTCATTTTAATGGCTATGTTATTGTAGTCACTTATTAATTGATCGCGGTGTATCTGAACTCAGTGTTGCATGAAAAACCTGCTATTAAAATTATTTAAAAATAAAAAGTAGCATAAAATATTTATGTTTTAATTTATTCCCTCTATTAAAAAATATCATCCTATTAATTAATTTAATATCAACCCATAGAAATACAGATGTAGGTCTTCATCATTATTTCCTCAGCTTTTGACGTTTCCTCTTATATTTAATGATTTTTCCAAAAAAATCATTAACAATAGAGTCATAAGATTCCTCATCGCTTTTTCACTGAAATAAATAATATAGGTAGGAAAATATGAGTAATATTAATCAGGTTCTAATTATACTTATTTATAACTGAGAACATCTGTTCGGTTTTTCATGAACTTCCTTAACAAAAGAGATATGAAATACAACACTTACTTTATATAGGATAAGTGGTGTTACTAAAAAATAATCCACAATTCCAATTTGTTCTATAATGTCATAAGGTATATTGTTCATAGGACACATTTTCCTTTTCTTACAAAATATTTTAACACCCTTACATAGAGATATCTGTCCAAAAACATGATCTCCCAATTGAAATTTTAAACCCTTCCTTCGGTTATCAACATAGATCGTTTTCCTACATTGAAATTATTTGATTGGATTTTTATAGTCATTAAATATTTCATGTTTTAATTTATAGGATCTAGTCCTACAATCTTACATTCATATACTTCATCATAAGATGTTTTTTACGACATTTCATTCAATATAATGCTTCATAAGTTTCCATTTGAATACTTGAATGGAAGCTATTATTAAACGATAATTTTACCAATGGTAAATACTAATCACACATACCTTGAAAATCATGTGTGAAGTAACTCAAAATGTGTTCTAAATAATGGATTTCCTTTTCTAACTACCCATAAGTTTCCGGGTGATAATTAGTGATCAAATTAAGTTCAATATCAAGAGTCTTTTCAATAAATTCCTATTATTTTGATGTAAATTAAGGATGAAAATCAGAAAAATTTGAAAAAGGTGAACCCTGATCTCTTACAAAATCATTAATATATATTTTTCTAAGAAACTATAATGGTAAATTTTTCCCTTATTTAAATAAAATGTGTCTATTTGGTGAGGTGATCAACAATATCTCTTATCACATAGTTTTTTCTAGGTATCATTAGTAATCTAGTGAAACAGTATATAGTAATTTCATCTCATTTTCGTATAGTTCTATTTATTGGTTTGATGAATCCTCTATGCAGTTTTACTACAGCCTATACCAATTGAAAAATAAAACATAACAACACCTAATCATCAATTTCCCACGTCATATTGTCCTATTGAAAATGTTCTTTAAAATTTCTATACTTATTAATGTTACAAGGGTGTATATAAAAATTATTTCCATGATAATCATCCAAAAATTACCTTTTAAACTCTTTTATTTAGGGAACATAATTATTCATTCCAAATTTCAAAATACCATTTCACATATAATGTATAATAATTTTCAAGAAATCACATGTTTAATTTTCTTCCATAAATTCTCATCATCATATTGAGAAATATTTTCCGTTGTCAATAATGATATTTTTGAAACCATTTTAAAGAGGATTGATGTGTTTCCTTCCTTAATAATTATTATATAAATATTTATTAGATCTATGAACATTTGATCCTAGTAAATCCTCATTTTGTTCAAAACATAATGATCCTTTTTACCCAATGCATCTTCTACCTTACTCACCATCACTCGGTGGTCGTTTATTTAGAAATCATAATCCTTGACTAGCTCAAACAATCAACTTTCACTCATATTGAGTTCCTTATATGAGAATATATATCTAGAATTATTTTGATATGTATATATCTCAAATATTTCAACATAGATATGGTGTATGTATAAGATTATAGCAATTATTATAGATGTTAACTAAAGATCATGAGTTTGACAGTATTATTCAGGATTTTTTAACTAACATGATTCATATGTAATAACTTCATCGTTCATTATAAGGACACAACCAATTTATTTCCTTAATGCATCACTATAATTTAAAAATCCAATATTTCCAAATGGTAATGTAGAAATTAGAGCATTGTAAAATCTTATCATAAATTATTCAAATCATTCTTCCCATTATTTATCCCATAAAATCATAACCCCTTTATTTGTGTTCTTGGTTAATGGGTTATAAAATCAGGAAAATTATAAAATTAAAACCAATAGTAACTTTCCAAAACAATGAAACTACATACCTTTATTATTCACATATGTGTAGTCCATTCATGGTTTTCAATTTTCATTAGAGTATCAATAGAAATTTTATCATTGGACATAATATGGCCAAGAAAAGTAATATCGTCAATCCAGAATTCACACTTTCTAAATTTACCATATAAGTCTTTCCTTCTGAGATTCTCAATATGAATTTCTATGTGATTCTCTTCGTCTTCATGGATTTTTGAATACACCAGAATATAATCCATCACTACTAGAAAGAAATATTAATACATTCCTTGAATACTATGTTCAATATATCTACCAAAAAATAAGGGGAATTATTAAATTTAAATGGAATTATTGTAAACTCATATTGTAAATACCTCATTCAAGAAAATTTAGTTTTTGGAATTTATTCCTTCTTTACTCCCAATTGATGAAATCCAGAACAAATGTAAACCTTCAAAAAAATAATTGTCATAAATATGATCAAAAAAATAATCAATGTGAGGTTGAGGATACTTTTTCTTTATCATAATATAATTGATTTCCCTATAAAAAATACAAATCCTTATTAATACATATTTATTCTTAGTAATGATAATAGGGGCTCCCCATAGAGAAACCCTATGGAGAGTAAATCCATTTTTACCCAACCCCTCAAATTTTTTATTCATCTCAACTAATTACATTATGTAAATCATATATAGAGACTTTAATATTAGACCTATATCATGGATTAAATAAATATGAAACTAAACACCAGACATCAGGGTGGATGTCCATGTATGTCCTTAGGAAATACATCAATGTATTCCAACACAATAGGTACATACTCAATCTGGAAATCACGTTCTTCACCCCTAGATATTTATTACTCTTCCTCCCCATGATGATCATTTAGTAGATCTTTTGGGGTTTTCTATAAATATTAGTATGATGAATATGTCTCAATTCTAAATATATGTAATTTAATATTTTCCACACAAATAATAATTTTTTTCATCTTGAAGTAATTTTTGTCATCGTGTTTTAAAATAAAATATGTACAGAGGATTATATAAAATTTTACCAAAGTTATAATAACAAGTTCAGAAAGTTAACTTATTTATGATTCATAAATGGGTCTTCATAAAACATCTTGGTTGTATTGAGACTTCCCTTAAGAGTATTTACTCATGTATACATTATTAATTCTAAAGGGAAATATTTGATTGTATGGGAAAACTAGGAAGATATAAACTAATACAATGATCCCGAGTAAAATTAATAAGTAGCTACATTTGGGAAGATGATTAAAGTACATCCACCACATCATTGGAAACATTAACCTCATTAGTTATTATCACATAAGATTGACCTCTCTCTATTGTAATTTTCTAGATCATGTTTATATGATACTTGGGACTATCATTTAAATAGAGTGTTGTATATTTATATTTAAAACACTATAAATTACAGAATTCATTCATTCCATTGAAATCACATGCTTGGTTGAAATTTTCTTCACCTATATAATAATAATTGAACCCTAATGGAAATATTCCATAATGTTTCATTCCACATTTATTGTTGGATTGAAATTTCACTCTTCATTTATTCCCCCTTTCCTTATTTCCACTTCTAGAGTGTTTTGAAGATTACATCATATATTTATGTCCTTTAAATTCATAATAATTACAGAATTATTTATATATCTGGATAGTACATAAGACTAAATATTCATATGATGATTATTTTGGATAGACCAGTTCTCTCTAGAGGAATATTTTTATCCCACTAAATAATCAATAAATCATTATATTTGGATTAAGTGTTTTATTTGTATCATTCCATTAAATCATTGTAATTTTGGATACATACGTATCAGTAATCGTATCCTCATTTTTCCACAAATTCATGAATCATCTTTTCATATCTTCTTGAAATTCATGTGGGAAATATTTCTCTAACTAAATTTTCTTAAATTCATTCCATTCCATGTTTTATTTTTCATCCCAATACTTCATGTTTTGAATAAATTACCACCATTGTTTCGGATCTCATGAGATATAAAAAATATTGTGATATCATTCTCACTTTTTTTATTCTAATGAGGGATATATATTATTTAAAGAACATATTCATTGGGCAGCTAAACATGGAATTTTAGTCCCATTTGATGAGGTAAATTTTTTTCTCATGAAGATGTCTAACATAGTTCCTCCAAATTTTGGATTTGGATTATCCCTTTGGGAAATATTATTTCTCACAACCTGAGTATGTTTTCCCAGTGTAGTTATAAGCTTTTCACCACCAGTTTTATCTCCATCTCCGACATATTTATCTTGCGTACTAGGAAAATCCTAACACGAATTACGTGTGTTGATAAAATATCTAGTCCTTTCATTGGGTAATATTTCTAAACAATGTGATGCACTATATTAAGTTATTTATCATAAATAAAAATTTTCAAAATAGTTCAATACATAACATAAATTGTATAAATAATCTCTAAACGGCATGCTTAGTTACTTTTGGAATATTCTCAAAGACTGTTATAGGATTATGATTATGTAATCAATATTTTCAAAAATATAGTTCCCAATGTTTCTAATATACATGGTATAATAGAAAATGAAAGGACCCCATCCCATTTTTCCCATAGTCAGTTTTTTTTCACACATTGGATTAATTTACAAGGAATCTGATCATGAAGTGCTTTATAATTTAGTATCAATGTAAAACTAGAAACATACATGAAACATACATTAAAATTGAAATAATAAAATAATGAAAAATTAATCCATTATTATTTCATATTATACCTTCATGTCAATCATAATACACATCATATAATCTTGTGAAAAAAACCTAATAAAGTGGTGATCTCAGATCCCCGGTAAGGGTAAGTGTACAATTAAATATATCATAAATAAATAAGTATAAATATTAAACCAATGTGGATAATTGATACATAATACATTTAAAAATAATATTGATCCTAATAGGGATATAATAAATGATAAGGAAATAATTCCACATAAATAATCACAAGGATATTCTAATAATCGAGTAATCAGATTGAAATTAATTAATTAATCAAATTATGAGGGAATTCATGATAATGGGAATCATAAACATATTATGAAGGATTTTTTAAAGACACTATAAAAAACTGTGTAAGGCCTCTACCAATACCAAGACTAGTTTGTCTCATGATACCTACTGATGCATCAAGAGGATATAGCAGACCCCACTCATCATTTACTAGTTACAATCCATTCCTCATATGAAAATTTATAAACATAAAAAACATAAATACTCATATTGAAAACATATCATTCAAAATGTTAATATAGTAACCATAAACCATAAATGGTAATCAAATAGCACATTGATAATCAATTTGATCATAAAAAATGAATAATATATGGTAGATGGTATCATATATATCGACCTAATTCAAGAAAACATCCAACCAATTTGGTTTGAAATATATTTATATAAACTAATAAAATCATCAAACATATATTAAAATAAAAACAATTTATTACATTGAAATTATTTATTTAAAATCCATTCCATTATTAAAAAAATCACTTAATGATACATTTTAATGATGAAAATTATGTTTCAAATCACTAATTCATCATGAATATGAATAAATACTTGCATTTCATATATGTTAAAAAACATTAATTCTACATTTTTATCATAAAATTCATAAATTACATCTTTAGGAAAATGAAAAAGATATTACATTCAAAAAAATAAATAAAAAGTTATACATGGGTAAAAATTATAATCAGTCAAAATTGCAGTAAACCTATTTTAAAAAACATTTTTACAAAAGACTATCATGTAATATAAATATTCAAATAGGTATACATAAATAGAAACTATCTAAATTAATGATGAGATTCAGAATTATACCCTGGCCATAAATCTAATTTACCCCTTAGGTATCTTAAACTCAGGTATTTTGGTTTTAAATATATTATTAACTTATAAAAAATCATAAGAACATTTTTAATATCAAATATGATCCAAATAACATTTTCAACTCTTTTATTCACAAAACATTCTTCATTATACTATTATGGGTGTCAATTATCTTGTACTCTCATTATTTTTTCTCTAGAATGGCCGATTTTATTACATAGTATATATATTAATCATATTAATAATAATATTAATGTTAAAAATAACATATTTAACTATTAAATATATTTTATAACAACTATTTAATGTTGAACATATATAATGAATCACATCTCTTCATTGAGATGATATGTCGTACGTACAGACGAGTGATGATATCATTACCTTAATGATAAAAGGGAATGAAATTGGATGATATATTAATTATAAAAATAAAAATCATGTCATAGATATCATATATATCCATTATTTCAATCATTTTACCCATAAAAGTAAACTAGATATGAAAAATAAAATACACGGCAAAGTGGAGATGGTAAGATGTACATACGCACACGCAATGCTTTCATTTTTAATTGGATATTTAAATCATGGAATATGATTGCACCATAATCATAATAACATCTCATAATATATATTATACAATATTTTTTACTTTATCATGGAAATAATTCATTATGTGGATGTATAAGAAGAAATAAACATGAGTGAGTTAGTAAAAAACAATTACCTCTTATTGAGAGGACTTCGTTTAGATCCCTTTCAAAAAGATCTGGGGTGGCCATTTTGGAAGACCATGATCTATATAACATGGATACATATTTAGGGATGATAAATTCATAGGTTTTGTTCAATCTAAAAGTCTTAATGTGTTTTTAAGAAGTGGGGTAGTGGGTTCCCATTTATAATGTATGTTAGCGGCCTTTTTAGAGACTCTCAAAATATTAAATTATAATAAATTAACATTCAATTAAAAAATAAATCAAAAATTTCTTTTTTCAAAATATCATGTGATTATTTGTATAAGTTATCATAATAACTAATTTTTAGATAAGTTTTTGTCAAATGCTTTACCTTAAATTGTTTCTTGAACACTTAATTAATCCCTTTAACTCTTACCATTATGTCATCCTTTTTACTATTGAATGGTCCACATAGATAATATAAAAGAAAAAATTAACCATATATGGATTATTGAAGACATTTCCAACTTTATAAAAAATTGGGATGAATTATATATTTTTTTGTATTTTATATCTTTTATTTAATTATTATTTATTTTAATAATACATTAATGACAATTTTGAAACTATTCATTACATTGACATTTATGAAAATAAATAAAACAAGATATATTTTAAAAAACACTCCTAAAATATCCCTCACCTTTATCTGTTATCCATAATAGTTTTTGATATGATTAATTATCACATGTTATATTTATTTTAATATTTTTTGTATCATTTATTTGATATCTTGATTAATTGGATAATTAATGAATCATCAATGTATAAACCATTAAGGTTATTATTTATATCATAAAAATTAAAAATAAATTATCATGATGAATATGAATATAATATTTTTAAAATGGATATATATAGTCTATGTTACGCTCTAAATTACCATATATTAAAATTTTACAACTTGTTTATAACTTGAGTATGATATCTTTGGATTTTCCTTATACAAAATACTATAATTGGATTCACTCCATCCATATTTCTCAGTGAAGCCATAAATTAAGAATAATGATTATTTTTGTTGACACACAATCATCCAATAAATTAGTTGAACTTTTATTTTAATTTTAGGATATTTATTATATTTTTCTAAATATTAATTTTTAGATTTACACGTGATAGTGGAAATTTAAATTATTAAATTTAGTATTCAGATTATTTTAAGATAAAAAAGAATTATATCATATATTTGGATCTTCTTATTATAAATATGTAACCCATTTTTTCATAATTAAATCCACATAAGTGGAATAATTAAGTTAGAATTAATTCTATAGATGGGATAAAACAACTGGTTCTTAAAGTACAAAATGTTTAAATGATTAAAATGTTTTTATATCTAATTTCATAATGTAATTATTTATATTAAATCTGATAGGATTAAATGATTTATAATTTAACTATTTATACATTAAAACTAATCATAAATATAATTAATCAATATAAAATATTGAGATGAAAAATAAATTTTAAATTATAATTCTCTATTTTTTATTATACATCAAAATATAAAACTTTTTAAAAAAATACAAATAGTTAACCAAATTTAAATATTGATATTACTTTGATTAAAATTATTCTTATTTTCCGAATATAATTTTTTATAATGTCACAATTTATTTTTAAAACTAGTTCCATATTAAAAGACAGTAGAACGGCTATTAGAAAAATATTGCATTTTAATGCATAAATATATATTCATTCTAATTTTACATTGATAAAATATTTTGGATGAATTTCTAAACATTTGATTAAATATATATATTTTATAATGTGTTTAATATTATTCATTCAATCAATTTTAATGGATTTTTTATAATATTCAATTATTAATAGATCATTGTGTGTTTGAACATGTTGTTCCATGAACCCCAAGCTATAAAATTTATTTTAAAGTAACAGTTTCATAATATCTATGGGTGTCAGAATATTGAAATTAAAATTGAAATTACTAAGGCCTTTGATAAAATTAAATTGAGATTTATTTTACATCCCCTAGATATATGGATTCTCAAATGTGTTTATATGGGTAATTAGTGCCATTATCAACTCTACAAGGAAGTCCAGGATTGTTAATAGATACCCTAGAGGCTTGATTCAATTAACTATGGTTATTAATCAGGGTGATCCTCACTTAGGGACAATATTTTCCATTTATGAATATTATTTGAGCATATATTTTAATGGAAATTATCCTATTGTATTTTAAAAGAAAATCAATGCTTCAAATGTGACTATGATCTGTAACAACTATTTTATGCTAATGATATTCTACTCATTGAGTATGAACTTAGAAATAAAATATCATTTATCAAATGAATTTTCAAATTATAAATAGGTGGTTTATTTAGATAAAATTTGGGCTAAATATTGTATTATTTTTTAGTGATGTTTTGTTATTTGGAAAACAAGATAGGATAACTAGAAGTCTTTGATTAATGTCAGGGTCCCTTACAATCAATTACATTGGTGTACAAATATTATGGAGAAGGATGAGGAGAAAATATCTAGATATAATATGTTCTATAATTGTTAATCAATATATTGGTGGAAAGGAAACACCATTTACAATAATTTAAGGGTGTGCCTTGTAACCGTTGTGATCACATCCATGTTTGTTTAATTATTCCCTCTTTATTTGTGACCTGGAAGTTACACTATGAAAAATAAAAGCATGACTCATAGATTCATATAGGCTGGGTCAGTGACTGAAAAGAAGGGGATAAATGTTTCATTCTTAGAGTACGTTAAACCCAATGTAATGGGAGTTCTTGTAATAAAGGATCATAGGATATTTAATGATGATATTATCAAGAAATTCACATGGAATTTGATTTCTAAATATGCTTCCAATAAAATTTTATCAAATAGTTTTAAAGGGAGGATATTGAAAGAATAAATTTACTACCTTACATCCTTGATTTGGAATTCAATCAAACACCCATTAAATCAAATAATTCATCATAATAATTTGTATAGTAAGATGAATTTTTTCACTCAACTATTGGAGAAACTCATTGTTGCAATGACCCCTTTAAAACACAATGAATTTATCTTATTGATGACTAAATATTTTTATACTTACACTATGATCACAAACTCACCATGCTAAGGTCCCAATGAAAAATAGTTTATGATTTCAATGTTATACCTTCATCGATTTTGATAATCTAGCTTGGAATCACAATTTGAATTGAAAATTAAATTCCACGAAAAACAAAAAACTCAAATGTTGTAGCTCTAATAGACCACCCCCATCGATTAATATATAAATGGTAACACTCATAAAACCTTAAAAATTTTTACTTTATTGGAAGATATGGAAAAAAACACCACTCACACATGATCATTATAAAATGGATGGAAACCACCTTATGTCAGTGTATCTCCATTTTTTAGAAGTTATAAGATGATGTAGATAAACATTTTTTAACTTGTGGATCTGCCTAGGAATTATGGGATTATGCAGTCTCTTTGTCACGACCCTTCCTCAGGACCCGTGTCGTGACTACCCCAAGCATGCCTTCCATAGTCCAGGGGCTGGAGACTAGCACCAAAGGCGTAATTCCCGATAACTGGGAAGGAGTTTCCTTTCTAAAAGAAAACAAAACACCACAGAGTATAAGCGGAAGTAAAACACTATGTACAAAAGAATTGCTGAAAAGTAAATGGGCCAGAATACAAACCCAACTGAAAGTACAGCTCCAACAGAATGAAAGTACAACAGAAAAGACAAGCAGCTAGAAGAAGACACGCAGCTCCTGGATCGTCCACCGTGGATGCTACCTGAATGGTAGGTAGAGATACCCTCCTCATCACTCCACGTCTGATCGTTCATCCGTCTATCTCCACCGGGTACTGAATCGTCGTGAGATCCACCTTCGAGTACCATCCAGTCCTCAAACGATCAGCCTTCGTCAGCGTTGTCCATCGTCTGCATCCAACACAACGAGGTGCGGGCATAGACCGTGCAGGGGTGAGTATAACGATACTCACTAGGGACCCCGAGACCCTCAAGGTCTCCCTAAATCCAACAAGGATGACCACAAAGAAGAATCTCAATAGATAACTCTTACTTATGTATAAGACCATAATTATACCTAAGTTATCAGTAACCCATCTCAATCATGAGTAAACACAAGGGTTATGAAATCAACGAATAACCTCTACTTAGATATATGCCCATACATATACCTAATTTATCAATTGACCAATCTCAATCATGAGGTAAACACATAGGTCATAGACTCAGCTCATACCAGGATTTTATTCACGATATCAAAACCACGACTGCTGGAGAACTCCTCCTCTTTCTAGTACAGTGGGTCTGCCGCTACAACAAAGTGCGTCCCACTAACCATGGACTATTGAAGTACTCCACCTGTCGAGTACTGTGGGCCTGCCGCTGCAGCCAAGTGCATCCCACCATGGGTCTACCGCTACATCCAAGAGCACCCCTAATAGCCTACAATGGTACTCCTTCTGCCGAGTATCGCGGGTCTGACGCTACAACCATGCGCACCTCTGCCGTGGGTTTGCCGCTACAACCAAGTGCACCCCACTGGGCTATCTGAATCGCTCTGAGTCGATCAATCAGCAGTCATCAAGTCTCAGTCAGCTACTAGGTCTCTGCACTCTGCTAGGTCGTCTCCAGGAGGGTCCGCTCCACGAGCTACTGGTCGATACTCCAAGTATCACAAGTCCTATGAATAAGTATCTCAAAGGACCACCTCGTCATAGGGGTCTCAATGCAATAGACGGCGAGTCAATCGGGCACCCGGTCTGTGAGTTATTAGCGTTTTCGTCCCAGGGTTCCGGTTGGTTTCGTGTGCGAACCAACCCAGCCGTATCTCTACCGTACCCAGAACTCTAAAAGGGTATACTCATAGGGACTGTTTCTCAACGTGATCACCAATGCCGCAGATGGTTCGTCAAACGGACGTCCGATCTGGAAGTTATCAGCCTTTCCGTTTTAGAGGCCCGGTTGGATTTCAGGTACAATCCAACACATCCACTATCCAACTATATCCAAACCTCGGGAAAATTATTCCAAAAGTTCCATCTCATCAATAGGAATCCATCAAAGTTGATGGCACGTCAATCGGACGTCTGGAGCCCAAGTTATAAGCGTTTCCGCTCCGGGGCCCGGTTGGTTTCAGGTTCGAACAAACCCGGCCATAACCAAAGTTCTCCAAAACCGTGGGTGTAATATACCTAAATGAACATCTCGATCCAATGGTCGCATCACAACTGACGGTGCATCGATCAGAGGTCAGTAGCCCAAGATAAGGGAAAAAGACCAGAAGTGATCTTAAAATGAGAGTTTTGGGCCCGGGCCGACCCGGCCCGAGACCCCCTGGGTCTGCCCGAACCGGGTCGACCCTACCCGGGTCTGGGTCTGTCCTGCTTGGGCATGGCCTGGCCCGGCTGGCGTGACCCGGCTTGGCGCGCGCGTGCTGTCCGTGCGGAGAGCTCGGCTGGTGCCGAGCTGAGAAGATAGGGGGCGCACTGCCCACTTCATTGACAAACGCGTCCCCCACCTGGGGGGCTTCTCCTGCTTCAAGCCGGAGGTTATGAACCCCCGGTCTTCCCATGAAACAGTCGGCATGCTCCGACCAGACGGTTTCTGCCGCCACGGGACCGGTGCGGTCCCGCCCTCCTGCTCCGACGGCTGGCAGTTCCGGCGGCCGCTCCCCGCACCACCGTGGCCATAATCTGCGGTCTTGTTCGTTCGGTGCGGCGTGACGGCGCCACGTCCCTCTCCCACAGCCCTGCTCCGGCCAGGACCTCTTCGAGGTTCTCCAGCGTGACGTGACGGCACTGCAGCTTTTTTCGACTTCAACGGTGTGGTACAACGGCGCCACACTTCTTTGTCCATTCTTCATAGTTTCTGCACGGTGCAACAGCACCACGCTGCCTTTTCACGTTCCGCAACAAATCCAAAAAACCATGGGTGGAGGAGGGTCGGTCGTGTCCGTGCGCTCCGACCTCCTCCCGTTATTGCGATAACATGAGGCCCAATTTGAGAACGAAGAACGGCGATGAAGGTAATCACGAACACAAAACAAATAACCCCTACCTCGTGATGTGATCCCTCGATGGATCTGCGGGGAGTTAGCGTCGTTAGTTGATGTCAGAAGGTGACGTCGTCATTTGCGGTTTTCTGATGGCGGTGTCTCCTCCTTTGATGGAGATCCAGGAAGCGTTCTTCGTCGAAGGTCTTGGAAGGCCCGACGTCTCCAAAGTGTACCCAAAGATGTGATGCCTCCCCTCTTGTGTCAGAGAAGGAAGAAAGGGGTACGTTGCCGCTCTTTGTGGAGTCAACGTTCTTTGCTATGAAGCATTGTTCTTCGTTGAGAAGGCGTCGTTCTTCAATGAAAATGAATTCTCTTCTTCTCATTCTTCTCACAAGAACTCTCTCCAAATTATCCAACACAAAGTGTGTCCAAAAATAAAATAATGGCTCACCAATTATTTTATTATCACATTCCATTTGAAAATTCAATACTCAAACACTTAATTAATTAATTAATAAGACTCAATACATTAATTAAGGTGTGTGTTGGCTAGAGTTAAAGAGTGAGAGAGAGAGGAAGTGTAAGGATACTCAATTAAAGATAAGTTTACAAAACTAAAGAGGGAGTTAGGGAGTTTAAGAGGAATGTGAAGGGGTGGGGTTTGTGTGGGCCCCACCTCACATTTAACCTCACTTCGGTAGTTAGTAACTACTAGCTTTCTCCCCCAACTTCCACACTTAGGTTAAAACCAACTAGGCCAGAAATAAAATTGGAATACAATTTTATTTTATTGTTCACTTAAACCTCAAATTTTAATCGACTCCTCCCGAGAAAACACACCTTCGGAAAAGGTCTTCTTAAGCAATTATCGGTGCTGCGGTTCCATCGATGCCCTTAGATTTCGATTCTAATAAATCGTTCAAAAGTTAGAAAAACCTGCTCGTTCGTTCACTGAACGTACCCGAGCTAAGGTTCGGAAATTGATTCCGGGCACACCGGGCCTCGGAATCTGGTTCCATCAGAAACTGTGTTCTTTTAAAATTCCAAAGAAATTAAGAAAAAAAATTCCTGGAAATTTCTAGGTCTTTACATTACTCCCACCTTAGGGATTTACGTCCCCATAAATCTTTAACCAAACTAGGGAGAGAGAAGTGGTACTGAGCATGAAACTGAGCCTCCCGCTCCAATGTGCTTTCCTGGAGGTTCTCGTGCTGCCAATGGAAGTGCACCCGAGGAATCGACCATCTACGTAGGATCTGCCCCTATCGATCCATGATCCCCAATGGAACCTCCGTGAAAGTCATCCAGTAATCGATGAAAAACTCCCCATGGTTGATGATACGTGTCTGGTCAAGCACGTATCTCCCCAGTTGAGTTACATGGAATTCGTCTTGCATCTGGTGCAACGGAGGTTGATGGGTCAAATGGTAAGTCACCTTGCCTACTCTGCTGAGGACCTGAAAAGGTCCGCAAAACCTCGGAGATTGCTTGCCCCTTGTCCACATCTCCATAGACCATGTCGATGTGACACCCGTAATTAAATGTGGTCGCTATCCTCAAATTCCAGTGGTCCTGTCTCATAACAACATAAGAATTCTGTCGGCTCAGAGCTGTCCACATCCACTCCTGGATGTCCTAGACCTTCTCTGTCGTGGCCTGGACCATCTCGGGTCCCATAAGATCCTCTAAGATTTATTATTTGCCGAAAATTGAAACCTGGTCTCATCCCTTGGATGAATAGCGTTCTTTGCCTAATACAGTCAATCATGTCATGAATGATACTAATTCATACCATGGATGGTATTGTAAGGCCTCCACGCTACTACCAATAGATCCAACCATTACTCTCGGCTCCAAGGGTTGTGTAACACCATCGGCATCAGTGTGTGGTCACTGGGTCTCCTCTAGCAGGAGTCTCAAAAGTGAGGGTCAAGTCAACAGTTTAAACTAGAAACTCTTAGTACAAAAAAAGGAAGGAAGAAAACATCACAAGAAAAAGTGTCTAATATTACTGCAGCTCAAGTACAAAGACACACAACAACCAAAACAACAAGGAAACTAGAAGCACAAAGATCAAAGGTATCTATTCCTGGAACTAGTTCTGCTCTAGTCCTCCAACTTTCGGGGCTCCGTAGTCAAATACTTCTGTTTCCTAAAGCGGAGTTCTGCCATGTCCACCTATTCCTTGCGGTCGGGGTGGACCTCCTAGTGGTGGTGGTGGAAACACCTCAAATTTTCGTCCACCTCCAGCTGCACGGACAGCTCCCCTGCCTCGGTCTTCTGCTCCTTGCAGTCCGCCTCGATCGAACCTCTGCCTCTGCCTGGGAGGTCCTTCGTTTATTAGCTGGTCATCTGTATGGCGGGTCAGATAGTCACGTGCCATTTGACCAACCCCGCCACAGGAGTAATATTGTCCGCTCCTGTTTAGTCACTCTCCACCCCGGGTGCCTCGCACACACGATCTTGTGTCATGCGGTCGACCACCTGTAGGTCTGGTACTCTAGGACCACTGCGTCATCTGTCTATTTCCCGCTGCAGAAGACACTTCCGCATGTCTGCTAGGGGTGGGTCCTGCTGCTAGAGACTGCTCATCAAGGAAACTCTCCACTAAGAGGGTTTGCTCCAACTCCCTTGTCTGTGTCGGGATGCTGTGAGAAAGAACAAAAACTCTAATCTCTCGCCTGAGCCCTTGCTCGAAGGTTCGAGCCCTGAAAAACGGGTCTCGTAACATATCAGTGGAGTAGCGCGAGAGGTCTGTGAACCACGCTGAGTACTGTGCCACCATCATTCTACCCTACTATATATGCAGTAGCTCCTGAATACGCATCGCTCGAAGGGTGGTGGGTACTAACACTTCCCAGAACAGGCTCTCGATGTCTGCCCACAGAAGTGTCGCCTCGTCATGCATCCGGAGTATCAGGCTCCACCATCTGCCTGCTGCTACCTGAAGGAGGCTATCAGCAAGGATCACCATGAAGTCTGTTGGAATCCCTACTAGCTTGAAGGCTCTCACAACAGCCTCCAAGAAATCCTCAGCTGCCTGCGGGTCCATCTCTCCCCTGAACCCTGGTGGCCTCTGGCACTGGAACTCGTGCAGGGCGCTCAAGAGACATGCACTCTCTACTGCTGGGGCTGGTGGCATCGGTGGCCCAACTGGTGGTAGCACCGCTGGTGCCTCTACGGGTGCCTCAACTGAGATAGTTCCCTATACTAAGGCCACGTCACTCGGCGGGCTATCAGTACATACAACTCTCAGGGCTCTAGATGGTCGTCCATGGGGAGGCATCCTAAAAGAATCAAACATGAAACGGTCAAACGATTTATACCTGGTGAGATGACCTGGTTTGACCTGACTTTTAAAACTTTAGGAAACACACACGCAATTAGTGTTTTCATGCACAAAGTAGTAAATCAGTTGTCAGGGTCCTGGTGTATGGATATGTCAGCCGCCCGCACCCACACTGGACTCCCTGAACAAAAAACCACACTCGATACCCTTAACACTATTGCTTAACCAAAAAGAAATATCATAGTTACAAGCTCTACGGTAGAACCGACTCCTTTAGTACCAATTTGTCACGAACCATCCTCGAGGCCCGTGCCATGACTACCCCAAGAATGCCTTCCATAGGCCAGGGGCTGTCGACTAGCACCAAAGTCGTAATTCCCGATAACTGGGAAGGCGTTTCCTTTATATAAGTAAAAAAACACCATAGAGTACAAGTGGAAGTAAAACACCAAGTACAAAAGAAGTGCTGAAAAGTAAATGGGACAGAATACAAACCCAACTCAAAGTACAGCTACAACAGAATGAAAGTACAACAGAAAAGACAAGCATCTAGAAGAAGACACACAGCTCCTGGATCGCCCACCACAGATCCTACCTAAAGGGTTGGTACATATTCCCTCCCCATCACTCCATGTTCGATCATCCGTCTACCTGTCTCCTCCGGGTACCGACTCTTCGTGAGATCCACATCCGGGTACCATCCAGTCCTCGAACGCTCGGCCTCCATCAGCGTTGTCTGTCATCTTCATCCAATACAATGAGGTGCGGGCATAGCCCGTGTAGGGGTGAGTATAACGATACTCAGTAGGGACCCCGAGACCCTCAAGGTCTATCTATATCCAACAAGGATAACCAAAAATCAGAATCTCAACAGATAACTCTTACTTTGGTATAAGCCCATACTTATACCTAAGTCATCAGTAACCCAACTCAATCATGACGAAACAAAAATGTTATGAAATCAATGGATATCCTATACTTAGATATATGCCCATACATATAACTAAGTTATCAAATGACTCATCTCAATCATGAGGTAAACACATAAGTCATAGACTCAGCCCAAACCAGGATTTTATTCACGATATCGAAACCACGGCTGCTGGAGAACTCCTCCTCTTTCGAGTACAGTGGGCCTACCACTACAACCAAGCGCATCCCACTAACCTCGGACTGCTCAAGTACACCACCTATCGAGTACTGTGGGCCTTCCGCTGCAACCAAGCGCATCCCACCATCGGTCTGCCGCTACAACCAAGCGCACCGCCTCATGGCCTAAAAAGGTACTCTTTCTATCGAGTACCGCGGGTCTTCCGCTAAAACCAAGCGCACCTCCACCGTGGGTCTTCTGCTACGACCAAGTGCACCCCATTGGGCCATCCGAATCATTCTAAGTCGATCGATCAGTAGTCGTCAAGTCTCAGTCAGCTACTAGGTCTCTGCACTCTGCTAGCTCATCTCCAGGAGGGTCCGCTCCATGAGCTACTGGTCGATACTCCAATTATCACAAGTCGCACGAAGAAGTATCTCAAAGGACCGCCTCGACATAGGGGTCTCAACGCAATAGACAGCACGTCAATCGGGCGCACGGTCTGTGAGTTATTAGCCTTTTTGTCCTAGGGTCCCGGTTGGTTTCTTATGTGAACCAACCTGGTCGTATCTCTACCATACCCTGAAATCTCATAGGGTATACTCATAGAGACCGTTTCTCAATGTGATCACCAACGCCACTGACGGTTCGTCAAACGGGCGTCCGGTCTGGAAGTTATCAGCCTTTCCGTTCCAGGGGCCTGTTTGGATTTCAGGTACAATACAACATGGCCACTATCCAACTACGTCCAAACCTCAGGTGAAGTATGCCAAACTTTCGTTCTCAACAAGAGGAAACCAAAAAAAGTCGATGGCATGTCAATCGGACGTCCGGAGCCCAAGTTATAAGAGTTTTTGCTCCGAGGGCCCGGTTGGTTTCGGGTTCGAACCAACCCGACCGTACACAAAGTTCTTTGAAATCATGGTTGTAATATAAAGAAATGTGATACTCGATCCAAGGATCGCATCGCAACTGACGATGCGTCGATCCGAGGTCCGTAGCCCAAGATATGGGCTAAAGATTGGAAGTGATCCAGAAATGGGGGTTTTCAGCCCAGACCGACCCGGCCCAAGACCCCCTGGGTCGGCCCGTACCGGGTCGACCCGCACTGGGTCCAGTTCCAGCCCGGCCCGACTGGCGCGGCCCGGCCTGGCTTGGGTTGCCCAGCCTGGCACGCGCGTGTGGTCCGCGCGGCCAGCTCGGCCGGTGCCGAGCTGAACGGACAGGGGGGGGGGGCACACTGCCCCCCTGATTAAAAAATGTGGCACCCACCTGGGGGGCTGCTCCTACTTCCATCCGGGGGTTACGAATCCCTGGTCTCCCCATGAAATGACTGGCCCACTCCGGCCGGCCGGTTGCTGCTGCCACGGGACCGGCGCGGTCCCGCCCTCTTGCTCTGGCGGTCGTCGGTTCCGGTGGCCGCTCTCCGCACCAGCGAGGCCATAGGCCGTGGTCTTGTTCGATCGGTGTGGCACGATGGCGTTGCGCCCCACTGCCGCAGCCTCGCTCCGGCCATGGCCTCTTTGAGGTTCTCCGGCACGGCGTGATGGCACCGCGGCTTTGTTCAACTTCAACGGTGCAGCGCAACGGCGCCGCACTTCTTTGTCCATTCTTCGTAGTTTCGGCGCAGTGAAACGACATCGCGCGGCCTTTGCTTGTGCCGAAACAAATCCAAACAACCATGGGGAGAGGAGGGTCGGACGTGTTCTTCTGATCCGACCTCCCCCCATTATTGCGATAACAGGCGGCCCAATTTGAAAACGAAGAATGGAGACGAAAGTATTCATGAACCCAAAACAAATAACCACTACCTCGTGATGTGATACATCAATGGATCTGTGGGGAGGTAGCGTCTTTCATTGACGTCGGAAGGTGACATCATCGTTTGCAGTTTTCCCACAGCGGTGTCTCCTCCTTTGATGGAGATTCGGGAAGCATTCTTCATCGAAGGTCTTGGAAGGCCCGACATCGGCAAAGTGTACCCAAAGATGTGACACCTCCCCTCTTGTCTCAAAGAAGGATGAAAGGGGTACGTCGCCATTCTTTTTGGAGTCGGCGTTCTTAGCTATGAAGCATCGTTCTTCGTTGAGAAGGCGTCGTTCTTCAACGATGAGGAATTCTCTTCATCTTCTTCTTCTCACAAGAACACTCTCCAAATTCTCTAACACAATGTGTTTCCCAAAATAAAATAATGGCTCACCAATTATTTTATTATCACATTCCATTTGAAAATTCAAAACTCAAACACTTAATTAATTAATTTAGGAGACTCAATACATTGATTAAGGAGTTTTTTCGCTAGAGTTAAATAGGGAGAGAGAGAGAGGAAGTGGAAGGTTACTCAATTAAAGATAAGTTTACAAAATGAAAGAGGGAGTTAGGGAGTTTAAGAGAAATGTGAAGGGGTGGGGTTCATGTGGGTCCTACCTCACATTTAACCTCCCTTAGGTAGTTAGTGACTAGTCGATTTCTCCCCCAACTTCCACACTAAGGTTAAAACCAACTAGGCTAGAAATAAAATTGGAATACAATTTTATTTTATTCTTCACATAAACCTCAAATTTTAAACAACTCCTCCCGAGAAAACGCGCCTTTGGAAAAGGTCATCTTAAGAAATTACCGGTGATGTGGTTCCATCGGTGCCCTCATATTTCGATTCCGAGCATTGATAAAAAAGATACAAAAACACGCTCGTTCGTTCACTGAACGTACTCGAGCTAAACTTCAGAAATTGATTACGTTCACACCGGGCCTCGAAATCAGGTGCCGTCAAAAACTTCGTTCTTGAAAAATACAAAAGAAATTAAGAAAAAATTATCCATGAAATTTCCGGACCATTACACTCTTTGTTTGGAATTAATATTTTCACTATCCTGGAAATGGATTAAATCAAGGAGCACATTAGTAAGGTAGGATTTTTCAAAATAATTCAGAATCTTATATTGGAATAAGTTTCCTACATCTTCTAATTCATATGAAATTATCAATATTTAATTTTGTTTTATAAGCTGCAGATCTACATACATATGGGTATGCTTGGCTGGTATAAATAATTGTACACTATATTAATGATGAAAAATAGAGCAACGAATAAAAGTTCAAATGTCCAAAATATTAATAAAATGTTCGGTGTGATAGGTAGGTTGAGAAAGCTAAAAGATCTCAAATATATTCAATAGATTCCTCAAATTAACCAATGGGTCAAGGTAAATGTTGATGGTGCAACATCTAGCATGATAGGGAAATTGGGGTAGTGTGTGTGCATTCAACACACATCATGGATTTTTCAAAGGCTGATTTTTTCAAGGACCTGTAATTGTATTTTAACATGAGGACGAATTATGGGCTATATTTTATGTAATTAGGTATAATTACCAATATAATTGTAACTCTCCATGGATGAAATTTCATTTTGAAATGTATATTAGAGCATTGAAATCAAGACATTGGAATGTTCATTGGAAAATCATATCACAATTGATTGATTTCTTTAATCATGGAAATTGACTCAATTTTTTATTCTCAGTATGCATATAGAAATTCAAATCAAGTGGTAGATGTTTATGAAAATAATGTGGTCATGTAAAGGAATATGATGTGGTACTTTTGAACTCTATATTACTGTGTTCTAATGTTGGATGTTGATATGTGTGGAGTTATTCACTACCATCGTTGTAGTATCCCCCTGTAATACATGACTTTGTTTTCTAATTTATTTATTCTTTTCATAGGGATGCCATTGATAAGATCCTTATTTTTCTGGGTAGTAAATAAACACATAGGGTACATCCCAAATGGTGGGATTTTAAATTTTTTATTTCATTATCACATGATGGGGTTTCCATATTAATTTTTCCACATTCTTATCTTATAATGAATCATTGTTTCATTAATTCCTATACTTAACTTTTATTATTTTAAACTCGATATATTTTTATATTATGTGAATATGGTATGTTACCATAATAAACAAGTTGATTCTTATTAATTTGGATTTATTTTTTAGAAAATTTTATGTAAACTGGATTTTTTAAACCTATAACTAATGAATTCAAGATATTATAGAATCTATTGAATTTTCAGTGAAATGCTACTAGGAATTTTTCAAACACCTTTTTTCTTCCTTTTATATATTTTTTTAGGACTCAATTACTATAATTTATATTATATAATTTGTTGGTTTTTCTAATTTTCATCATCTTCATAGTGCGATGGTTTGGTGGTAAATGATGGTCACACGCGTACTTGTTTAGACGTATCATTTTTTTAATTCTTGTTTTCCATTTTTGGAATTAATTTTTATGTCTTGTTGAAATTTACTCATTTATTCAAAAATTTTCATTGGTGTTCATTAGTTATACATTTTCCTTATATTTCTTTTGTGTATGTCAATTATGTGGAGGACCCTCTCAAGTGGCTTTTTTAGTTGAACTGAGGGCATTTGTTTCAATATTAAAACATTTAAATGAATGTTAATAAACCATAAAAGTGATTTTTTTAAAAATTATTTATTTTTCATATTTTTTCAATAAAAATTTTTACGAGTCATTTCAGTAAGTTGTTTCATGTGAAACAAGGAATTAATCATAATATTTATTTAATAGAAAATTCATATTACAAAATATATTTTTTTTCTATTGTGTTTTCTGATTATCTTTTCTATAATGGATTTAGTTATGAATATTTGTTAATTTTGTGTTAATTTCTACTTAACCAGTAAAAGTAGTTTAATTTTATGAAATAAAAATTTTAATGAATTATAATGGGAGATATAATTTTATTTATTAGTTCTCATTATATATATTCTACTCTAAATAATGAATCTTTTCATTGAAATCAAAAAAATATATAATAATTCATCTTTCCAAATGGTGCCCATGTATTGTGTTATTCCCTATAAGTAAAACATCAATGTCCCCTTGATAATTTGTTTTATCCCTTTATGTAATGATTTTTCTATAGTTTAAATTTTCATTCATATAAATATTTTATTTCAATTTTCAAGTGATAAATTTTTAATCCAGATATCATTGGTCACATTATCTACGTTCAATCGTTGTTCAACATTACTGGTTTCTCCACCATAAACAATTAATTTAAAAGTTCATTTTCTTCTAAATTAAAATTTAAAATGACATAAAAAAATATATAAAGGGGTATTTGATATGGGAAAGAACCTAAACCACTATATTGTGGATAAATTCCATGATTCATTAATTTAATTTCGAATTCCCATATACGAAATTGATTTGTGAATATATCAAGCACTTTTTACATTGTTCAAATAGGATCCAAATTTATAATAACTTGATTCACGTTTTTATTCATGAAGAGTTATCGAATCTCCACATGAACCATATGTTTGTGTTGTGTTGGATTCTTTTCCATTATAATAACACTGTTATTTTCACGCAATATCACCATATTATTTTTTTCCCACACTAATATATTCATTTTTTTCATCAATATCAATTTAATACAATACTTTAGAGCTATAATGTATTAAGCTTATAGTATACTATGATATATTCTTTCTGGATATTATTTTTTTTGAATACTCCCTTGTTTCAAAAAATGAATGATCCTCAACAAAAAAACTCTATATCCATAGTATATCTAGTCAAATATAAATCCTAAAATTCAATTATATCATTAAGTGTCACTTTGTAATAATTTAACCATTCATGTTTAGGGGGAGTAAGAGAAAATATTATTTCAACTGAATTGGAACCATGATCGTTTAAAAAATTAAGAATTCAACTGGAGGAGGTGAGTTCTTATTAATGTTTTAGATAAGTTATTTTAATGATTCAAGGTTCATGTATTGGTAGAAAAATCGTGAATTTATTTTTCTGGAATTAGGTAAATAAGGAATTTTATTTTAAGAAATGGTACGAAACCAGAATCTAGGTAGAGGATACCAAACATCTACTAGACAATACATTGTAGTAGAGCCATCGAAAAAGGATTTAGTGGGTGTTATCTGGGATCCATTGGCTCTACTATAGGTTCGGAGAATTATACTATAATTTAGGTGTCATTCTACAACACCCACACAATGTGGGGGTGGTTTGGTCATTTGGGAACTCTTTTTATTACACCTCTATAGATTTTAGGATTCTATGGAAAAAAAATAAAGGTGATCCAATATCCCTTTACTAAAATTGTCTCACTTATTCCTCCTTTTATCTATATTCCATTGGAATATTTCAATTCACTTATTAGGGTAATTTTTATCCACCTTTTTTTCTAACATATAAAATTTTTTCCTATGATTTAGAGTGATTCATATAGTGATTTATAGTTACATCCCAATGGATGATTTATTAATAATATTAATATACTGGTGATTTTTTAAGGATATTAGAGGAGTATTTGTAAGTAAAAAGACATGTGATTTCATAATATTTAAACAATTTAAATACATTAACTTTATATAATATGTTGTTATTATGTTTCAAAGAAAGTGATAAATGAATAAAGATAGTAAGTCATGGTTTTTCAATCGATTGAATTAGACGTATTTTTGTAGTCTTTAATACTCCGTTTTATTCGATTTGAGATATGTTATTTTAACAAGTGGGATTTACCTTAATTTTTTCTAATAAAATTAATTAGGTTAATTAATTATATAAATTTTATAGATAAATGAACATTATTTTTGATGTAATTAGTGAATAATAGTTATATAGATGGATGGTGGGATCTTATTGGATGTTTAAAATATATTATATAAATGGATAAACATCAATATAATACTGGTAGTTCTTAATTTTACTTCATTTGTTAATAATCTCATATGTTGTGTGATTAATAAGATTGGTTAAGTGGGTAAGAAAATCAAGACCTAGAATTTTAGGTGGTCCCTACATATGATATAAAGAAAATGTTACACATTATGTTCATAAAGGTTCTTTTGAGTTACTTTAACTTATTACATAAATATAATGATCTATGATAGATATAGTGAAGGCTTTCCTAGAGAGAGATTTTATCACATTGTGTTTGTACAACCCAGATTAATAGCTCCAATGACCATGAAATGTTTGATGTAATAGATTATTTCCAAGTATATTTGTGAGGTGGGGTGGGAGTCATTTTTTTATTTAATAAATCAAATTATTTATTATTACTTAATTAGGATGATGTATTTTAATGATTTTAGGATCAATGATAATTTTATTGAAAGAACTATAAGTTTTGTAACGGGAGATGCACTAGTGTGGTATTGGGATGTGACTGCCAATAAATTGGATTTTTTAGAGTTTATATTGTTGGTTAAATTCGTTATAATCTATATATATTCATAACTATGTGGGGAGTAACATTTTATTTTGTCGTGGGTTGATCATATGTATTGAAGATCGTCAAATTTGGTTATCATTGATGACCTGTTAAGGGTAGTGTATCAGTTTCATATCATAATGATGGTTATAAATTATATAATTTAATTATTTATTTTATAATATATAATTGCGTCATTAATCAATAAATAGAGAGATTCTATAGTGATTGTATAATTATATGATGGACAATCCATGTTGGGTATATCAATTTAGTGACACTAGTGATGTAATCGGTGATATTAGTGACGAACTAGATTTTTTTTATTTAGATGGTCTTCCACACTTCTTGTGATGGTTTACAGCTAGGGGATATGTATTGGGTATGATTATTCTTATGAATATTAGTTTAATATTTTTTGGGCTACTGTGAGAAATCAATCAACTAGAGGGATTGATAGAGGTCATGCATATTATTCCAATGATCTCTAGTGGGTATGATATATGTATTTCACCACTATTATAAGGATATGGATTACAAAATAATAATATAATTGATCCTAGAATAATATGATAATGGAATAATGAAAATAATTAATCATTTATTATATTAGAATAATGATAACTTTTTTACCATTACTGAATTGATAGAGTTGAATGATAATTTATACTATTTTTATATTGATAGATTCAATAACCCATTAAGAATTTTTATATAATAATGATGATAATGTTTTCAACATTTACTTATTGATATTGGTGATATATATTCACTATTTTGTCACAGGAATGATGATAACGAATTCACAATTTCCATAGTAATAATGGTTGTAACTTGTTAACTAATATTTTGATAATTTTTGATGGTCTATTAACCATTGTTTCATAAGAATATGGATATCCTATAAAAAAAATTCCTTATTTAAAGATGCGATAAACTATTTGTGATATTTTAATGACAATGATTAGAACTCATTCACCATTCCCATTTTGATAAAGATGACAAGTCATTCACCACTTCCTTATAAATAGAGTTGATGGTTAATTCATCATTATATAATTGGAATAGAGATAACTCACTAACAATTTTATTATTAATAAGGGTGATAAATCATTCACCATGGGTATTTTTAAGATTTCATATGAATGAACCATCAATATAATGATTAATAGAACACATTCACCTATACATATATTTAGAATTGTTGATAACACATTCATCCATAGGGTAATAAATATATTAGAAGACTCTTAACATTCATTCACAATCCCAATAATGTAAGATTTTACCATCATATAGTATTCAACAAAACCCAATGATTACAAAATTTTATTCTTGTTTTTAAGACTTTCATTTCATTAATTAAATGAATGAGTACATATTGTGGATGTTACATGTTGCATCATTGGTAGTGGACTACTAAATTTTATAATATTTACTTATATGTGAATGTGTAAACCTTATGGTTAGAATACAAGATAAGGAATTGAATCTAGTTCATGATATCTATCTAGAGGAACTTGTTTAAGTTATGGATATAGGTTTAAGGAGTGTTCGAGTATGGTGGTTAGGTAGACTTTTTATTTTACTTCTATTTCAACCTTGCATTCTATGTAATTAAACTCACTAGTTTAAATTTAATTTATTGGTTTTATTGTTATTTAATGATGTATAGTTGGATTTAAAAATATCTATACACTATAATTTTAAATATTTTTACTCTAATGTATTGATCTATTTGTTTAGTTTCTTATATACTATTATCTATGTAAATGTTGGGAATATTTTTCATCCATGTGATTTCATCTATCATTTAATTATAGTAACCTACCATTGGTATATGTGTAGGTGTAAATAAATACATGTATCCCTCTATATGTGTTAAATGGGTGGTATCATGGTAAAGGATATAACAACATAGTTCATACCTCGTGACTCTCTCAAACATTAAATGATTTTAATATTTTCATTTACAAAAAAATAACTAAACTAAATAATTATCATTAACAATATTTTATGTCATTTATATAAGGTAAACAAGTAAATTAATTCTGAGATAAATATTTTGATATTCTACCTTTCAATTTTGAAGCTTCCTTTTTTTAGATAAAATAAAAATATACGCCAATATTTTTTTCCAAACATTTATTTATAACATATTTATTAAATCCCTTCTATATTATTCTTATGAAATAATGTTTTAATTGTTCTTTTTATTAATTTTCATACCCAATAATTATGTTTGTTCACCTGAAATTGACATATATAACTATATTAAACTCATCTACATATTTTAGTTTTCATCAACCAAAAAGGATATCATAAATATACAAAAGTACCACAAAATAGTCTTTCTTTTTTGATGTCACAATGTGGTTATAATAATAGACTTATCTTTTAATTTATATATTATAAAAATATGGGTCCAAATAAGTAGACCATGTACATTTTACTTACTTTAGACATTGTAATACTTATTTTAGTTGGAAACAATTACTTCATTATATGAAATTTGAAAACAAATTTGATGTTCTATGTGTACCTCAATTTAAAAATATTATATTTAAATCTGTTTGAAATATCAAATATCCTTTTTAGATATCATCCACCTAGAAAATTAAAATTATCTTCATCCTTTCCAATGGATTAAATGCCTCTTTCACATCCATTACTTTTATTAGATCATAAAACCTTTATATTGACCTATAATTATACATGAAAAAATTATCATGATCGTTATATTTTTTCATATACTTACACTTCATTACAATGATTCGGTGGTAATTTAAACAATTCCCAAGATCCCATGATTGATTATTCTCTATTTGATATTGATCTTCATCAATGGTTGTCATACAAAATTCATAATTAACAAAATATTAAAATTAAATTTACACCACTAGTGATAGTAGGTCATTGTTCTTTACACACATTACCATCTATAATTGTATTAGAGGTTTCATGCCTTTAATAATAAATCATTGATTGATCTCAATTCTTTTTCCCTCATTTAGGTCTGTGTTTTATGCTAACCAACACATATCTCACCCATTGAATCAACTTCTGAGTCTTAGTCGATATTATTAACTTAAATTACACCTAAATATACACTATGAGAATCACACCCTAGACAAAAAAATTTTAAATATAAATTTTTTTACTTTATTCCTATTTTTTCATTATTAACTATTATATAATTTCATTTCATAAATTATGTGATTCATGTTTAAATGATTATTGGTTTTATAGTTATTTGGATAGGCTATAAAGTCTAATTCATTAGTCAAAATTCTATTCATACCATTGATTTATACCATATTTTGTATATAACATTTACTGTAAAACACTTTTATTTCATCATTTCTATCTTTCTTCTCTGTAATATTTTATATAGTGGTTTATCCTCTCTAGGAAATAATTAATTTTAATTTCATAAATACACCATCATGTACACCACTAATTTAAAAAATTACATTGAAACACTATACTATTGAATAAATTCTTTCTCTATATGGTTTTCATTATGATTTCTCATTTTAAAAAATATATTTTATTATTTTTTTCTTATTTGTGAAACCTCATGTTCAATTCCATGTTTCTCAAGAAATTTTTCAATATTAATATATTTATTCATTGTTCCATTATTTCACAAAAAAATATTGATCAGTCATTTAATTTATTTTATCTATCCATCAAATCCTTTCAATACAAAACATCAATTAATTTTTGTTTTATAAGATCATTATACAACACTGATGAAAATAGACTTCTGTAAAAAAAATTAATACATTCCAACATTAGTTTTAGGATGTGTTAATATAAAACACACATAGTTATCATCCCTCTCTTATAAATTTAAGTATCTCTTTCTTCCTCTGATTATAAGGATTCTTCAACATCCTCCCTATTTCAAATGCATCACATGTACTTTATCGGTCCAACTTCACATTAAGAATATCAATTATATATTTAAACATAGATAGATAATCCAAACTTTTTTAATGGATATTTCTAATCATAAAATGAAACATACTATTCTCCTATTTTATGGTGAGTGGAGATGTGTTATCCTTGATGTGCACATGATAATAGATACCATTATGTCTCTAAAATTTCATAAACTAGTTCTTATTATTTAATTTAATTAACAATAAATTATTGTTGAAAATCAATTCAATCCATTAGTTCAACTATAAACTCATGCACATGATATTTTTATAAATTCAAACAATAGAGTTAACATTAGTATTTATAAATTCAACAAAAAGGGTACTTGTATTGCAACTTCTATTGACTTTGAAAGTTACATAATTACCAATAAAAATTGGTCCATCTTTAATAAAATTAAAATTAACTAAATGGTTCATGTTTCAAATCGAGTGGGATGAATACCAACTATTAGGATTTTACAAGAATCAATGCATTTTATTTTAGATCATTGTTTTTGTAACGTCCTTGATCTGGGTGCAACTCAATGGGTGCCTCGAACCCAGTTGGTCACATGACCTCAAGCGCATTTCCCCAAATACCAGAGGCTACCGACTAGCAGCAAGGGCCTAGGTCTGATAGTGGGGAAACTATACCCTCATTTTCAAAGTGCAGAGCAGTTGAAATAGATATAACCATACAAAAATACGGAAGCAGTAAATAATATCAAAGCTGAAATAGAGAGAGAACTAATGTAAATAAAAGACCAACAATCATATATAATGATGCAATATGTCCCCAATTCAAAGAAAGTGTCCAAAACATGATAAAATGCAATACAAGGGACAATACAACAAAGAAAAATAAAACAACATAGTAGGAACTCAGCAACATCACAAGCCTAAGCTCGGTCACATGCTCTACTACTCATCTACAACAATCAAGTACTTGTATAGGGACCCTTGACTTTATCCACATATACAAAAATATAATCTATTTGGGAACATGACATGACCTAAATAGGGTGTGAGAAATAAATCCCAGTAGGAACCCTCCAAAGGTATGTGCCCAACTGTCAGTGAATTTGTGCAACAACAGTGTGCAGTAATGAAAATGCAGTAAGCTAGGAAGTACTCAGAATCAGCTACTCCGACTAGTTTCATTTGCATTTAATTATTATTTAACAATTCAATGTAAATGAATTATATGTTCTTGAGACTTAGATTTAGCCGACAATCTCCTAAACAGTGCCTCAACAAAACTACGTCAAGCTATCTAACAAGTAGAAGGTAATACAATACCAAGCATGTGCTTTAGCTTGGAAGGTATAACAAACACCATAGTAAATATTCAAATTTACTTTGACCTCAGGATAAACAGTACCTTTCACTCATACTAATTTAGAACCTTTCCCTTAGGCCAATTTGAAACAAAACCCTTAGGTATCTTCCCTCAGGAATAACTATTAGTGCCCTCAGGTGTACGAGATATTTCCCTCAGACACGGAAGCAACTGCCCACAAGAAAATAAAACATTACCCTCGGGATAAATGAAACTATTTCCCTTAGAAAAAACAAGTAATCGGGCTGAGAACAACACATAGCATGTAGTTCATATACATTTTCTCTCAAGAAAACTTAAATCATGCTAAAAACATGGTATACCCTTGCGTAACCTGGCCAACCGGCTAAATAAGAGGAACACACCCACAGGGTGGACCTGGATCAAAGAAATGATCCCAAATAGAAGGTGTACATATTCATTAAATTACCTAAAATATTATAGGTATTTAATTAATCAATGCATCATCCATAAGACACCCCAATCATGGGCGCGTACCACAGTGTTACATAAAAACAACATGATAGTTGGAATTAAACACGAGACCTACTAACTTGATCTCCTCGGATCAAAATACGTTAACGGCACCTCCCAAAACACCTGAGAACTGTATAGATATGCGATAAGATATTTCCTGTTAAAATGTAAATAATGTCCCCTCAGGAAAGAGTTGGTAAGAACGACTCAAAGAGAATGAATGTATTACTCACACGGTTCAAACAAGATCGCTGACAGAAGAATCCGATTCCGGGTGTGCGATCAGGAGCTCTTCGATGATCTGGACTCTCTCCCATGATCCAAATGAAATTTTCAGCATCCACTACCAAAAGAAGAGGCTACATCCCATTTTAAGCAAAAAAAAAACAAACTACATGGTGTGTATTCTCGAGTACCCGACGTGTACTTTCATCATCTAATTGTTCCTATGGTGGCTATTTTTCACCCCCATACTATTCATATGTTGACATGAGTACATGGCATGTATTTCTAAATACACAGCGTATACTGTCACTCAGCTGGCGGCTACTCCCACCGCCTTACTGTTCACCTGCCAACTGAGTACACAGCGTGTAAATACCATGTACACTGTGTGTAGTCTGTTTTTACAACCTTCATCATCGAAATGCCTACACTCACTGTGTACTCTTACCACATGGCCAAAGTACACAGTGTGTGGAAAAGAACATAGTGTGAACCCAAAAAATTTGGGATTTCATCCCATTTTCCTTATTTTATCAAAAACACTTAAGGAATGAAGAAAAAAAGTAACTTGTACCTCAAGAATAAGAACTGGGTTCCTACAATCTCCCCCCTTAAAGCAATTCATCCTCGAATTCCCCTTCAAAGGGTGGTGAATATAAATCTCCGAACAACTCTGGCCACTAAGCACATACATCAGTCTCCTGCTCCATGGATTCTTCCTACACTCGACCATGCTGTCATGGCACCCTTACGAGAGGAACTTACCTGCATTGTAGAACCATCATGCTCATATCAACAATACGAATCAGATTTTCCTCTAAGGACACATCGGCCTGAAGCTCAACTTCCTCGGGCTGAAATATATGAGATGGGTCTGAGTGATAACGGCACAATTGAGATATATAGAAGATGTCCGGGATGGCCTGGTACCTCTATGGCAACTGCAAATGATAGGCAACTGGCAGGACTCTCTCCAGAATCTCTAACGGCCCCACATACCCCATTGAATGTTTACCCTGTCTCCTGATTCGCCTATGTCGCAACCTCAGTGAAACACATAGGAAAACCAAATCCCCGACCATGAACTCCAAGGGTCGTCTACGAAGATCAACATAATATTTCTAACGAGACTGTGTGGTATCCATCCGCTTCTGAATCAACTGGACCTGCTCTGATGTCTCATGTATGAGATGTGGTCCCAGCAAAGCTACATCACCTGCCTGCAACCATCATAAAGGTGATGAGCATGGCCTACCATATAAAGCCTCGTAAGGTGCCATATCAATAGTTTCCTGAATATTTTTTTATAGTAAAACTCGATGAGGGGTATGTACTTTTCCCAAGAGCCCCCAATGTCCAGGACACATTCAGACAGCATGTCCTCAAGCACCTGTTTCGTATGCTCTGACTGGCCATTGGTCTGAGGGTGGTAAGATGTGCTCCGACGCACCTTTGTCCCCAGGGCCCTCTAAAAACTCTGCCAGAAATGAGAAGTAAAGTCGGTGTCCATATCTGATACAATAGAACTAGGAACCCCATAATGATGTACCACCACTTAGATACACAACTTCAAGAGCTCATTAACACTGAAGGTCTCCTTGATGCTCCACCTTCACCTACTGATAGGTGGAACATCTCACAACAAAAACAACTACTTCCCATTTCATACTCGGCCACCAATAAAGACGTCTCAAGTCATTGTACATCGTGGTAACTCTGGGATGCACTACCCAAGCTGAAGCATAAAACTCCTACATCAAATCCTTGTGTATATCCTCTAGAACCCATACTCAGCAATTGATATGAAACACCTCATCATCGCCTATCGTCCAACCTGGAGTAGGGTCCTCACTGGACACCGACTCCCATAGAAATAGGCCTTCCGAATCAGATATTTGCCTCATAATCACACTATCCAGAAGGGTAAATGTCACTGCTATGAAAGAAAAATAGGCTCTCCCCTGACTATCATGCACCTCCAAATGAATCTCAGATAACAAAGGCATGAGCATCCACTCACCATTGTCCTCATGTACTACTTGTATTTGAGTCCACTTACTCAGTGCATAAGGAACTACGTTACCCTTAATAGTTATATAGGCAAGCTCAATGTCGAAGGACTGAAGGTATTTAACCTACCACTACTATCTCGGATTTAGTTCATGATGGTTAAATATATATTTGAGACTTTTGTGGTCTGTAAACACCAAAAAATTCTCTCCCAAGAGATAATGTCTCCAACAACGTAACACATGAACAACTGCAGCCAATAACTGATGAATCAATATATAATGTATAGATCTTACCTTGATATAGAAGTATCAGGACTAGAGTTGATGTCAACCTCCCCTTCATCTCCTGAAAGGTCGTCTCACAAGCTTCTAACCAAACGAACATCACACCATTCTTAGTCAAACCTTTCAATTGCACTGCTATGTGGGATAACTCCAATGTAATGTTCATTTAGTAACCTTATAGCCCCAAGAAACTTTGTATCTAAAACACATTCTTGGGCTCCTCCCAAGAAACTACTGCTCTCACTTTCTCTGGGTCTACCAAAACTCCTGCCTCTAAGATGATATGACCCAAGAAATGAATCTGGTCCATCTAGAAGTGGTACTTTGAGAGCATAACATATAGTTGATGATCTCTAAGTGTACATAGAATGATCTCAATATGGGTAGCATGGTTGTGTCGAGTGTGAGAGTACCCCAAGATATCTTCCATGAAGACTACAATAAAATAATCCAGATAAGGGAGGCACACATGATTCATTAGATTCGTGAAAGAAACTGGCGCATTCTTGAGTCCGAACCGCCTGACCAAGTACTCATATAGGCCATATATGCTCCGTAAAGCTGTAAGCAGTATGCCGGATGGTCTAACGCGTAAATAATGATATCTGAACCTCAATTCAATCTTCAAGAACACCCATGCTCTTTGAAGATGATAAAAAAGATCATCAATCCTCAGGAAGGGATTTAGGTTCTTGACCGTCAACTGGGTCATCTTCCGATTATCCAAAAAAAAAGTCAGAGGGTATCTCCCACCTTCTTAACAAACAGGACAGGCGAAATCTAAAGAGACATACTAGGTCGGATGAAACCCTATGCCTGAAAATCCTCCAACTTCCTTTTGAGATCCTTCAACTCTAGTGTAGCCATCCTATAAGGAGGAATGGACACTGGTGCTGCTCTTGGAACACTCTCAATGGAGAAATCTAATTCCCTCTCCAGAGGGAGATCTGAGAAGTCATCAGAGAAGACATTCCTAAAATGAACAACCACTGGAGGGAAATCCTTCTGACAATTTCCCCGTTCATCTGGATACAAACTCGCAATCTGGGATGTCCATCCACCATGACCATGATGCTCAATTCCATCTCGGCTCGCCTGGACATCCCATTCTCCCTAGTATAGAAACTCTCCACTCTCTGGTGATGTGAAACTCACCCTGCGAAGATGGAAAACTAAAAAGGCATGAAACAGTACCAACCAGTCCATCTTGAGAATGACATCATGGGTCGTCATCTTTAAGACATGGTGGTCCCAAAGAAAGTGACACCCACAAACCTTTAAGAGGCACTCCCTACACTGACGCACACCGGCCGTTCTAGTCCCCAATGGAGTGTCTAGTTCCATAATCTTAGAAGAAGAAGAAGAAAAACAGAGTCCATGGATCTCCCCAGCGGGAAAAAATACAAATCTATGTGTATCACCACTATCAAAAAGTATTGAAGACAAAACAGAAGCTACTATAATAGTACCTATGATAGTTGAAGGTCAGAGATCCATCTCCTGTTGGTTCTGTTGCACTACATATGCCTGGCCAAGGCCGTGGCTCTGTGACATAGCCTGGCTACCCTGAGTCAACCCACCCTCATGTCTCTGCGATCCTAGTGTCTCGCTACCATGACTACGACAACCACTTCGGCCTGTACGTCCCGACGTATCCCAAATCCCATACTGGTAATAATTTTCTCACCCTCCTCCCACACATGGAGTCTGCACATGAACCCCTCTCACTAGACATTGGTGGAAATTCCCTTCAATGGCGTTGTAGATGACCCATCACGCCACCATCTCGGCACTCTACTAGGTCACGTGGACACTGTGGTCTCTTGTGCCCTTTTTTATCATAGTAGTAGCACCTCACTAGGACACCTGAAAAATTCTTCTTTCTATTAATGCCACCATGAGAGAAATCCATCTATCTCTTCCTCTTGCCGGTAGAAATATTACTTGAAACAGGTGTCGAACCGCCCTCGCATGAAACATGAGCTT
The DNA here is from genome assembly GCA_963277665.1 of Viscum album. Classification (NCBI taxonomy): domain Eukaryota; kingdom Viridiplantae; phylum Streptophyta; class Magnoliopsida; order Santalales; family Viscaceae; genus Viscum; species Viscum album. Next base: position 44,214,730 of record OY728143.1, on the reverse strand, counting down.
CCCACAGGTTCTGCTCAGTAATCAGCGTCTGGTTCACAATAGCATGCACTGTAGGAAACATGAAAACATTCATCAGTGCTCTGATGTCATATAAAATACCATATTCAGAGCGTTTAGTCAACAATGCCTCATCTCCCACTAAAACTGGTGTGAAGCATTGTAGCTCAGAGAAGCGGGCGGAATATTCCATCACTGACATAGCGCCCTACTGTAGATTCATGAACTCTCAAACTCGATCTTCCCTCAATTTCTTCGGGAAGAATTTTTCATAGAAAAAATCCTGAAATAATTCCCACGCCATGTACCTATGATTCTTAATCAAGGTGGTTGCATCCCACCATCTCTTGGCGGAATCACGCAACACGTATGTAGCGAGCCTGACCCTCTGCCCAGGAGGCATCTCCAGATTCTTGAAAATCGTCTTTATAGAACCTAGCCAAGACTCTGCAGCCTATGGTCTATCATCCCCCGAAAATGTAGGTGGATAATGCTACTGAAATATACGAGTCATCCCTATAATAGATTTGGCAGCCGGCGGTGCTCCCTGGAAGGTCTGCATAAACTGCATGAAGCCTTCATGGAACTGTGCCTCTGCGCCTGTGTCTGGTATAACGGCTAGCGCCGCATCTGGATTTTCTATAGGATCCATTAGTATCCCATGGCCTACCATCTCTAGAGTATAATTGTATCCTCTCTCTAGTAGAACAACTAGTGGTCGTCTCGGCAGCATGACTCTACAAGGTCAAACACACACCTTATATTTAAAGTATCAAGGACTGAAAGCAAGGAATGTAAGAGAGGAACATGAGAAAGAAATCATTCATGTTTTAAAAAACAAGAGTACAAGGTGTGTATAATAACTACAAGGCATGTTCCCTTATGTCCTTCACAAGGGCATGTACATCTGCAAAAATTAGTCATGTAACACCCCCAAACACACGGCGTGTTGTCCACACACACACGACGTGTAATTGAATTTTCGTCCTCTGCCCAAGTCCTTTTACACGACATAGCCACACGACTCTCTTTTGAATGAGACTACATGTCATGTATAAGGACTACATGGTGTGTATAGGATAAACTTCAGTGACCCGTCTTATCCATTACACAGCCGGGTACTCGACTGACTCAACACGGTGTGTTACTCCCGCACAAGACGTGTACACCACCCCATTTTTCCAAGAAACATGGCCAAGTCCACACGATCTTTTACTGGTAAAGACTACACAGCGTGTCCCTCAGGTACATGACGTGTTTAGGAAGAGATAACACTAACCCCTGTTTGTTAGTTACATGGCAGGATCCCCATGTCAAACTACACAACGTGTTCATCGTTGACACGACATGTATAGGATCAGACTTCTCCTCCCGTGTTGTTTTTTAAACAGCGGACACAAATTCAATGCAACACAGTGTGTATAATAACTACATGGTGTGTGCCTTTATGTTTCACTATCCCATGTTTATGCCTGCATGACCTATGACACAGATAGATATTAGATGGCGTGTACATACAGTACAAGTCATGTACTTAAATTTTTCTTTTCTTCCCAAAAAGAAGAGTAAACGACGTGTAATCATAATTACACGGTGCGTCTTCTGGATTTTTTCAGTTAGTAAACCTTATAAACAATTAAAGAGACCATAGAAACACTAAAACCAACACCAAAGTTCCATATTCTATTCTGTGAGGCCCCATACTCCCTACGATCCAAAGTGTGGCATCTTATGTGTGTTTAACAAGGTAAACAAGTAGATGATCCACCAAATTTAGGTTGATGAGGGCCCATACTCCTCAAAAAACAAATTTTTGCATTCATTAAAAGAACCTGACATTACTATAACCTATCAAATAATAGCTATTTATCAAAGAATCTATCACAACAGCATGCAATTTTCTAGCACGACATCTATCAAAACAACATGAAATTTATAATGCACCTATATGGAAATGAAACTATGCATGGAATGTGATTTTAACATGTGCCTAAATGATGCATAAGATGGAATTACCCTCATCTCATCAGTTTTCAAATAAATAGAACCCTGGTATAATAATATAAACTGCACACAACAAGTCCATCACCCAACGGTGAAAATCAAATCAACTATAAAATTGAAAAATATAAACAATTGCAACACGAGGTAAATTGGTTTTTCCTTGTACAAGGGTTATCTACTCCATGTCATAGATTATTAATAAGTACCTATTCCATCCTATCTCTAACAATATGCACCAAATATTAAGTCAATGAAATGAACCCCTCTAATACCACTTTGTAATGTCCCGAATCCAGGTGCCACTCAATGGGTGCCCCGAACTCGGTTGGTCACATTACCTCATGCGCATTTCCCCAAACGCCAAAGGCTGCCGACTAGGAGCGAGGGCCTGGGTCTAATAGTGAGGAAACTATGCCCTCATTTGTCAAAGTGTAGAGTAGTGGAAATAGATATAACCATACAAAAATGTGGAAGCCGTAAACAATACCAAATCTGAAATAGACACAGAACTGAAATAGAGAAAACACCAAAAGTCATATATAATGATACAATATATCCCTAATTCTAATAATGCTGCCAAAATAGGATACACTATAATATAAGGGACAATATTGAAAAGAAAAATAAAACAACATAGTAGGAACTCAGCAGCATTGCAAGCCTATGCTCGATCCCATGCACTCCTACTCCTATGAAACAATCATGTACTTGTATAGTGACCCTTTCCCTTATCCACTCCTACAGCAATATAATTTATTTGGGCCCAAGACATGACCCAAACCGGGCGTGAGAAATAAATCCTAGTAGGAAACCACCAAAGGACCATTCCCATCTGTCAGTGAATTTGTGCAATAGTAGTGTGCACTAATGAAAATGCAGTAAGCTAGGAATTACTCAAAAGCATCTTCTCCTACCAGTTTCATTTCCATTTAATTATTATTTAACTATTCAATATAATTGAATTATAAGTTCTCGAGACTCAGCCTTAGCTGACAATCTCTTAAACAGTGCTGTAACAAAAATACATCATGTTATCTAACAAGAACAAGGTAAAACAATACCAAGCTTGTGCATTAACATGGCAGGTATAACAAACACCATAGTGAATATTTAAATGTACATTTCCCTCAGGCTAAACAGTACCATTCCCTCATGATAATTTAGAACCTTTCCCTCAGGCCAAACTGAAACAAAACCCCTAGGTATCTACCCTTAGGCATAATGAGTAGTTCCCCCGAGTATATGATATACTACCCTCAGGGACGAAAGCAACGTCCCTCAAGCATATGAAACATTTCCCTTAGGCTAAATAAATAACTTTCCCTCAGGCTAACCAAGTAACCAGACCAATCCCAACATATAACAAGAAATTCATATAAATTTTCTTTTATGAAAACTCAGAGCTTTCTAAATACACGGTATACCCTTGGGTAACCAGGAAAAATGGATAAATAGGAGGACCACACCCATGGGGTGGCCCTGGATCCAAGAAATGATCCCAACTAGAAGTTGTACATACACATTAAATTACCTATGCTTTTCTAGGTATTTAATTAATCAAGGCATCTGCCATACGTCACCTCAATCAATATGTGCGTAGCAGAATGGTAAATAAAAACAACATGACAGTTGGAATTAAACATCAAACCACCTACCTTGATCTCCTCAGATCAAAATACATTAATGTCGCCTCCCAAGACACCCAATAACGGCGTAGATCAGGTATAATATATTTCTCATTAAAATGTAAATAGCTCCCCTTCAGGAAATAATTGATAAGAACAACTCATGGAGAAGAAAGTTCTTACTCACAGGGTTCAAACAAGATCGGCGGGGGAAGAATCTGATTCCTTGTGTGTCTTCGGGAGCTCATCCAAGATCCGACCTCTCTCCCGAGCTCCAAAAGGCCATTCCTACCTCCTCTTCCAAAAGAAGAGGCTACTGCCTGTTTTGAGAAAAAAACAAACAAACTACACGGTGTGTATTCTCAAGTACATGGTGTGTAATTTTCATCATTTAATTATTCCTCTAGTGGCTATTTTTCACCGCCATACTGTTTATCTATCAACATGAGTACACGGTGTGTATTTCTAAATACATGGCGTGTACTTTCACTCAGATGGATACTACTCCCACCGCTTTGCTATTCATCTACCAACTGAGTACATGGCGTGTAAATACCTAGTACGTTGTGTGTAGTTAGTTTTTACTCCCTTCATTGCCGACAGGCCTACACGCCCGGTGTTCTCTTTCCAAACGGACAAAGTAAATGACGTGTGGAAAAGTACATGGCATGTCCCCATAAAATTGGATATTATTCACCCAATTTCGTTATTTTCTCAAAAACTATTAAGGAAAGAGGAAAAAAATGCATACCTCAAAAATAATAACCGAGTTCTTACCGATTTAGGCATCTTAAATCCCATATATCCTCTATTTGGATGATCACAAAAGCTTTATTTTATATTAATAAATATTTTAGGTTAAGTGTGTGATAGATTATTAGTAAAAGTTTTTATGATTTTTTTAAATGATTATTTTATCCGATAATTATTAATGAATATCACGAATTTATATGTTATCAGTATAAAAAATTATATGATAATGAGTTATCCTTAAATAATCTAGTTATGTAAAGAGTTAATGTTGCATAAATTAGTTTTTTGAAATCTATACAATTTATTAAAATATAATTTACTATTTTTTATTTTATTCAAGTATGAAATTAATATTTAATGGTTAAATTTGTCAAAGTAAAAAATTCTACATAATTTTTGCTTCATAATAACTCTATAGTATGAATTAATGTTAATTCCCCCAAGATATTTTTTTAAAAAATTATAGTAAATAATATAACTAGTAATATTAAAATCATATTATTACATGATGTTTTATTTATTTGTATATAAGATCAAAGACCCATTTATTATAACAAAGACATTATAAATCAGATCTTATTCCTATAAAATAAATTTGTTTCACAATTTATATTACATAGATGTTTGAGATATATTTTTTCAAATATAATTTTAATATTATATATATTTATGTATATTAATGTTTGATGATTCATGTGACTAAAATTCTCAAATAGAAAATGAGATTTTAGGTAATTTATAATTTTTGGATAGTTGGATATATTTATTTTCAATGTTGTTAATATAAAAGATCAAATGATATTTATCGGGAAGAATGGTTTTATGATTTTTAATAAACAATTCATGATAGTAGTTGAATCTAATTAAATGGATGAATAATGAAAATTACTATTTTATAATTATTTATGGAAAGGTAAAATATTTTGATTATTGAAAAATAATTTCTTTATAATGATACTGCAATTTCATTGAACAAGCTTATATTTAATATTTTTTAAGATTCAATTCCAGAAACATTGTTTTCATTAGATTATACATTTAAGAATAAAGATGAATACAAAAAATTTCATTGAATATTATTTTTATGATATTTTTTGAAATTGAATATTATTAACATTATATCCTATTCTAAACTACTAAAATTATTACATTTTAATTTAAAATTATATCATCCACTATCAATTATGGTTCATCAAAACTTCCTACTAGATGTTTTCATAAAAAAATATTTTCTCTTTCTTTTAGGGTGAACACATAATTTATTATGTGTAATTTTGATGGTAAGGTAAGGTATTGTTTAATGTTTCAATTTTTAAATACACATATATGTTAAATCAATTATTTTTCAAATAATTTCACATGACAATGAATATGCTTAATAAATTAATTTCAATGATTTTAAAAAAACCGAAACATAGTTGTTTGTGGACTTTACTAGGATATTTTTATAGTGACCATAAACTAGTATAATGTTTTCTACACACAATCATTTATACTGTTTAAATTTTTACTATATATCTAATATAAAAATTGAAAAAAAAAAAATTTAAGAAGAAAATTTATTATTTTGAATGTGTCGATTTAAAAACATGGTTATCCCCGACCTTGAATTCTTATATTAGATAAAACTAGAACATTTTTAATCTGTGTAAATCTTGGGAATTTCATAGTTTTTTTATTTAACGTTTACAGATCTATATATTCTATTTGAAATTATATATCATAAATATATAATCTCTATGACTGGGAACCCAATTTAAATAGATAAAACTATAGATGATTAAAAACATGTATGACTACATATATTTAGAAATTTGGTTCAATGATTATAAAAATGATAAAAATACATACATGATTTCTTCAAGTGAATTATATTTATGGATTTCTTTAAGTGAAGTTGAATCAGGTTAAAATAATAGAAAAATATATTCTATTTTTTAATTTTCTTCCAAATGAATTAAATATAGATTCTAGTGGTGATAATTCATTTGAAATGATGAAAACAATAAATAGTTATTATTAATGTGTAGATTGTGCTAGGTAATTTAGATATAACACTAAAAATTATATGTTTTATAGTTTCAAAATGTTCTGTTGAGAAATAATTACATAGATTATTGGAAGGAATACTAAAATTGTAAACCAATGTTTCTACCATAGGATTTTTAATACCCAAGTCTAATCATGAATTTAAATTAATAAGGGTATTATGTAACATATGGAGTTGTAATATTATTTACTATTATCCATCCCACCAATACCAAAGATCTGAAAATGATATTTTTAATCTATACAGTCATCTTTTTTAAGGATGAAATAAAATTCAGGTTATATTTTAATGAATTGTTTATAAAAAATAAAATTTACAAAAAAGAATACTAAATAGAAATATAAAAATAAGGACATTGAAATATTTTGAAATAAGTGTCTTATATGATCATATTTTTGAGATAAAATTTCATTTTATAAAATAATAAATTATTATTTTCCTTTTATGATTGAATGTTTGATGAAATTTAATCTAAATTTTCTACATTAAAGTTGGATACTAGTATGTTTTCTCAAGTGGTTAATACCTCAACAAAATTACTCAAAAAAATAATTATAAATTAAATAAACAATTAATGGTATTGGATAAAAATATAAACTTTATAGGAATTAATTTCTAATTAATAATAGAGAGAAAACATATATCGAATTCTTTTTAATTTCATTTCATAAATACTAAAAAGTATTATAATGATTATTGTTCTGATTTCCTCAATTTTATGGGGATATTATATGTTATATTTTATATATTTACATATGTTAAAGGATAAAAGATAATGTCAGTATAATAATATATTGATTTAAAAATACATAATTAATATCAAAGTAGGAAAAAAATATGGGTACTAAATCCCCTAATTCATTGGTATTTTTAAAGTTATGTATTCATAAAAAGAGAAATGAAAATTGTTATATGTTTATTATTTATGGAATGAATATAAGTAGTGATATATACAATATTTTCCCTATAAAAGAAATATAATGAACAATGTACCTTTAGAGATAATGTAAATGGAAAAATAATTATAGTTAGATCTAACAAAAAAACGATGAAATTATCAAAACTATTCCATTGTATGTTTATGGGTAAAGAAAAATGTTATAGGTATTTCACACCTAAAAAATGATGTCTATACTATTTATTTTTTCAATAATGATTGTTTTTTAAAGAAATTAAAATTTCAGATTGTATGAAAAAAAAATGTAAATGATTAAACAAATGATTTTTCTTTTCTATATAGATAGAATATAAATCTATTAAATCATAAAATAAATTATGATTGTGTTTTGAATACAAAACTTGTATATTATAATAATTATTCATTCAGAATATAATATAAATTTAATTTGATATTATATTTTTTTATATTAATTATTAATGAGTAGATATTATGTGGTGTATATAAAATGTAGAATCAAGATAAATATTTTTAAAATATCAATCAATTTTATTCCTATATCTAGACTTTTTGAAATTATACACATGTATTTTTAAGAAATTTTAGTACTAATATCATCTGAAGAAAAATGGTTCTTATTTTAGTTGGTTATTTTTCAATATTTATATTGGATTTCATAGTGAAAAATAAAACATAGTGGTTTATTAACAATTTTATTCATTCTAGTTCAAAATGAAAATTATTCCAAAATTATTTCTTTTGGTGTATCCAGGGATGAGTATTTTGAATCCATGTGCCTAACTCTTTTTACTGTAACAAATTTCATAAACATAAATTTTATTCCACAATAAAACCTCTAAAAATTGAATCTATTGGATAGAAAAATATAAAGTTTTAATAAATTTTTATAATTATGTAATGTGAGCATATCTTACGTATTAATATTTCTATTGAATATGTTTAAAAAAATTATAACCAAAATACTATTATGATAAGATTTATTTTGAAGAATTATCCTTATATTTAATTATTGGGATAAAATATAATTTTGAATTAATTACTATTTTTAGAAATTATTTTTGGTTACATATTATATATGTTTTGGGAAGATTTGATACAAAGGTTAATAATAGATTATTTCTTAGTTAATCTAATACTTATAATTCTTATACTATATTAAATAAAAATTCAATGATGTTGAATAATCTGTTTATATAATGTTTCATGAAAGTGATCCATTTATTTGGAAGTGGATTTAGATTGATTTCCATGGTGATTATTTAAACAACCAGAGTCTTTATAATTAGCTCAACACTAAAATGGATGTCGATGATGAACATTTTAAAGTAGAAGTCATTCATAATTTGTTAAAAATTGACATACAAAATATTTTAATTTTTTGAAAATTGAAACTATAAAACACAATTTATTATATTCCATTATTTGGTTAAGTAAATGTTATAGGACTAGAAAATTTTTTAGACACATATGTCTTTCAAATAGAACTATCCTAAAATAATATATGAATTTATAAGTAGTAATTGAAATGTTTCATCTATTAATGATGAGTTAAACTATTCTAAGAGATATATTTTTTGAGATCTAGGTAAGAGAACCTATGAATAACTAGTTATAGGAATCAAATGGTTATTTAGGAATAACAATGTTGAATAGTTTTTATTTTATAGATATAAATCTATATTAGTTGGAAAAACTTGCATTTAAGGAGAGGGGACAAATAATTTATAACCCAAGGTTTTTTTCTAGGTTAGAGTAATTTACAATCATCATATCATATACATTTTATATAATTGTTGATCTTATTTAGATATATATTATTTTGTGTTCTTTTGTATTTTTTTAATGATTTTTAAGAGAACTCCTAATTTATTAAATCATCTCATTCCGAATTATATTTTTGAAGTTATAAAATTATTATATTATCAAAAAAAGCACAGAGTTATTTGAATTAAAGGATCTTCTCATAAATTTTGTGAAATGGGTTTATTTTAAATATGTTATGATCAATTTTTAAGAAAAGATAAAAAATATATATATATTCCCTATTGAAATATATTTTGATGATGTTTTTTTTGTTTCAAGGAACTAGATGTTTTGTAATAAACTTATTAAAATCATTAAATAAATGTTCTAAAAGGGAATGATTGATGATTTTATCTTATCTCATGGTTTTCATGTCCTTCGAACATATTTTCAATATTTATTAAATAAAATATAATATATAATAAATTTTAAAAGATTTTTGGACTTGAAAATTGAACCAGATAACATACTTTTATGAGTTCTTATGTTAATCTTGACATTGATCACGTTTGTAAACAAGATCATATAAAAATATATGTAGATGGATAATTTATGATTGTTCATATCATAATTTCATCTATCCAACTTAATTTTTTTGTTTTCAATTGTTAATAGTTTTATGTTAATTGTAAATAATCTCATCTGAATGATGTGAACAATATTTTCATGTAACATAAATTTTATGTCAATAATTTTTTTTGTTTTCTCGTATATCTATAACGAATATGATATAATATTAATATGTGGTATTTTTATGTTTTAGATAGTTTAAAAAAATTATTTCGTATATTTTCATTTTCTAGGGAAATATTTATTTTTTCTACTAAAAAACAAAATCCCATTATACAAATAATAGTTTAATCTAAATATTTCATAATTTATTATTTTTATTCATAAATATTATGAATAAGAAAACATTTAAGGAAATTGTAGCAAATATTAAACGTGTGTTGATTAAATGATTCAACAAAATAAATATAGATTTTTTAAAAAATTCATATAAGCCATTCGAGGATAAATAAAATAAATATAACACATTATACATTGATTTTGTAAAATCAAAATTTTAATATTTATATTCAATTTATTGGCATTAAAAATAAATTTATTGATAAATTCACATATCTTATTTATTATAATATATTTTATTTTATTAAAATTTAGTAAAAATTGATGGATTTTATTTTTTTTATTTTGGTTTTTTTTATAATTTTAAATTTACTTAATATTTTTATAAGTAACATTTTTTTACATTTAATAACATTTTTAATTTTTTTAGTATCATGTTACTAGTTTCATTATATTAATTTTATGATGAATTTTTTTATTTAGATATAAGATTTTATTTTACACGTTTAATATTATATAAGTTTATACATATGAGAATTTTTTTTATTTCAAAATATTAATTTTAATTTTTTATTTTAATTTCATAATATTAAGTTTTGATAATTTTTCCTATATAATATTATTTATATTTCAATCTTACTGGTGTCATTAATTTGTTTAAATCATTTTTCTATAATTTCTTGTACTTAGTGACTACTATTATTCTAGTTTTTTATATTTTTATTTTTGAGTATGTCACAACATTACTTGGGACCAAATTAATTCTATAACATGATCCAATAGAATATTTATTATATTTTAACCTTATATTCCATGTATTCATGTGATTTTTTTGAATTATAAGAGCAATATAATCACATACTACACTATCCTCTATTTCTTAAAATCATTATAATTATGATAATCCAAAAATTAGGATTCTATTTGGTAAATCTAACGATTTTCCATGGTTTAATATAGCCCATAATTTATTGAATTAAGAATTACGTTTTCAACATTGTGAATATTTTTTTTCTAAAAAACTATTTTTTTTAATAAATTAAAGATGGATATTTTTATGATGAGGTTGAATTTATACTTGGGAGTACTAATGATTAAACTATGTCAATCATAAAAAAAAGATTATTATTCATATTTATATAGTTTTATGAAGTCTATTTCGTTTCCACATGGAGGGATATATTTAATAAAAAACATTTTATTGATAATGGGGAGATAAAATTTTTATTATATGATGTTAAAATTATTCGGAACCACTAGTATAGTTGAAGAGAAATTTAATTTCATAGAGCCAATGTAGAAGGTCCTAACAAAATAATTTATGAATTGTATCTAATCAAGGGTTGTTCTATCTGATATAGTTTTATTTTACATCATACATACATTATATATTTTTTTATATGATAATGAAGAAAATATTACAAGTTATATATTGATTATCATTGACCATTATAGACAAAAAAGATGAAAAAATTAACTAATACATATATATATGGAATATTTCTAGAACATATTTTAGAAAATAGATGTTTAGAAATGATAATGTGGTAAAATTACATCTTTAAATTACATTATCTACTAGAGTATTGAATAAAATTATATTTACATGGAATTTTACTAAAAAATTATTTCCTATTCAGAGGAATGTTCTTGATTATTAAGATATAAATATGTGAATTTTTTCCAAAAAATGAATTTATTGGTTATCTTTTGTTAGTGTAATATCCTGACCCAAATCACTGGGTCAGAGATGAATTTCCACCCAACCTTAGATGCATCTCCCTATTTAACCGATGCAGATGGTCTTCTTTGGTATCATAGTGAGTCTATATATTCAATATAATTACTAATTAAAAATTAAACATGACTAAATATGTATTTATTGTAAATTTATAGAAATAGAAACCAAAAACATAATAATTATTTCAATGAATATGAAAACAAGATATTTAAAACTCACAACTACTATAAATACATGGATCACCCTCTATGATAATAACAAGATTGATAAAAAATTATAAAAGATAAATAATATTTTTAAAACCATGCCTCACCTCATCCTAGTAACTAGACACATGGTGATCTATCCCACTCAAGAATATATCCCAAGCCTTATCCAAACTTGTACCTAGTAAAAGTGTGGGTTTCTCAAGTACCCATGTGTCATGACCACCCGATCATGTCATTTTGTCAACTTAGCAGGGCACAACCAATTCAGTTAATCACCAAACAAGTAAAATACATTGTATATTCATGTTATCATATCAACAGAAAATAAAAAAGTAAAAATAAATCCACAAGAATATCATATAATCACTGAGTATGCACCTAAAAAACCGACCATGTGTTGTGCTATTATACTCTAATTAAAATTCCATGAACATTGGAAATACATAGTATTTCTATATGTAGGTTTTTTATTCATAATAAATATTGGGAGTATTTCATAGCAATTAAAAAGGATAGTTAAAATGATATTAGGCATCATGTGGATATGCAACTCGTCATCTATATGGAATCAATTGAGCCACATTTTTGACATTCACATGGAATTGAGTAATCATGCTACTCATTATCCCCTAGGCCTTGGTAAATCATTCTACATGGAATTCAAGTGGAATCATTTGAATCACATTATATCCATGTGGAATCATATTATACATACCATGTTCTCAAGTCCATTATTTTCACCATTACAGGTCATGAAATCTCCCCCTCTATGGGACACTATGTCATGACCATCTACCGTTTCTGAGAACAAAAAAATACCTTTTAAGGAATAATGAATACACAACAGGGTAGATAACACAATTAACCTTTTGTATATCATTATGATTATCTATTATAAACAAAAAAATATATTTCCTCATTTTCATACATGATGAAAAAGATACATATAAATACTCCTGGAATTTATTTCATATTTGTTCTCACTATTTACACACACACATGTGATTAGTCTCAAGAATGGTCAACAAGATATTTCAATACATGTATCTAAATAAAGTAAAAAATTGTCCACAAACCAACAGAGCATGTCATATCATCATGTATCAATGAAACTACACATGATCTTATGTAATATCATGGAATAAAATCCTATATAAACATACACCCGAAATAAATCATCATAAATGATCTTATGAGCTACACTATCACACATCCCAAGGCATTCGTACTATTACTGCTACTCATTTGTGCTCACCCCTCAATCATCAGTGGTCAGAATCAAGACACTAATCAAAGGATTTTCATGGTTATTTATACCTTGTCCAATTATATTAGGCCTACTACCATTAATTAATTAATACTTTATTATCATAAATTAAATAACTATTAGGCATGCCCACTTTAATTATTAATGTGTTTAAATTAATAAATAATTAAAATTTATAAATTTCATAACACAATTTTGTATCAAGGGTCATTCACATAAGGAGGAAACCCTCATTCAACATTCCAATAAACTATGCATATTACCATATGATAGAGTACATAAGACCGCCTTCCTCAAATGAACAAAATCCCCCCAAAGAAAATCATAACATCATTTCTTGATGCTTCCCAACTTCACTCGTGCATTATCAATCACATCATTTTTATATTTAATCTACACCATTAAAATTTAATTAACTATACTATATTATAGTTAATTAATTAACTATATGAAAGATCCCATTAAAATGTGAAATGAATACTTTCTAAAAGACTTTCCATATATAACCTCTTAGTCAAAACCACTAAAAATCATCCATGGAAGGTTTGTAATGAATATTAAAATTTTTTATTGGTGAAATTTATACTTCTTCAAGATTTAAAAAAATGAAAATTTAATATAATTAAATTAAATCTATGTTGAAACTGAGAAATTGATGTACCTTGTCCACATCATCATCCAATGTATTTCAAGACACATTCAAAACATCACATATTTTACCATGAAACAAAACCACAATTAAATTCCATGGTATGTTGACCAATTTCATTTAATTTTACTAGAACTAAAGTAGAGGATATCAAGTGATATACATACTTCAAAAATTCTGTCAATAGTGTTTTTACAACCTCATATAAAATCCTCTATTTATGTTGATTCAATGATTTATCATTAATAAGAAATTACATCCAGATCAAATAGAATTCCCAGCAAACTCATTAATCATAACCATGAGCATGCTAAAATCAACTATAAAGGGAAAAACTATTTTCCAATATATGAGGATGAAGTAGGCCAATGATAAGGAAAAAAATAAGGATTTTACTCACAAATACCATTGATTGAAATCTATATCATCTAGGGTCAAATGAGACTCGTGGATGGAGGAAGTGGGTTGAGTTTAGAAAAATATCCTTGAAATCAATAAATAAATGATAAACCGAGTAGGCCTTCTAGGCTAAGATGACCAAAGGATTCCAACTTTAAAACCATCCATGACCCCCACTATTTACCTAGTTGAGGTCCACTATCCATTTTATTTCAAAAAAATCTAAAAAACCATATTTGTAAGGCAACTCAAATCCTACCTTATCGATTAGTATGTGTCGGATCTCTAAAATGATGGTGAGTCCTTCTAGGTAGTGGTGGATTATTCCCACATTATATGAAATTCACTAATGTTCCAACAACCAGTATAGTTGGGACAAGACCTATTCATAATCCTATGACTTAGGTTTCTCAATGATCCTTAATTCAAGTAAAAAAACACCTCTAAAAAAGATCAATCATGGAAAATATTGGTTTGACACTAGGTTCATTTACTAATCCATCCATTACACAAAAAAATATAAATTTTCTCCAAATTTAGGTATCCATAATGATGTGGATGCGAAAAATATCATCACCAAATAATTGACACCCTGGAGAATTCTTGTTAGCATTTGACTCACGTCTCCCAATAATCCTAGATTGACATCATCATGGAATCCACTCCATGTTTCATCCTTGAATTAGAACACACCATGGCAATGTAATTCTTCCTATGGAACTCCATTCATGCTTCTGTTGTACTAATCCATGCACAAGCACCATGACAGAAGACAGAATCTTGTTATTTACACATCAGGACCATGATCACCACGACAATGTTAATCATAACACCATGTTGGCATCATTTTATTCTTCCATAATAATCATTGTGGTCCCATAAAATTGGATTTTTATTTAGAAATTTATTTTGGCATTCCAACGACATACCCAACGTGTTTCAATTTCTACCTTCATGATTAATGTGGAGCATATGATAATTGTAAATACCAAAACTTTTTCCAATGATTAATGATAAACCAATGACTCTACAAAGTTCAATGTATATCAAACATGAAAAATTCCCAAAAATTTTATCAAACAACTCATAAACACCTCTATCATATTCAATATGAAGATCTCGGTGTAGTTCCAAAAAATTCAAGTTCACACGGATTCACTAGTTCCTGATTTTCTATATTTCGTCCTAAAATGGTCCCCAACCTCATGTACTAAAGATCTATAAACCAGTAATCATGATTCCGTATACCTTTGGGGTATTATTGAAATGATAAAAATCATTTCTGATATCAAATCTGATGTAGGCAGATTCTTCAATTATTGATTCAACTATAAAAAACATACCCAAGGCCATCAGTAATTTGTTACTCCCAAATTTATTTGACTCCCTATAGTTCTCACTGATATCATTTCAAGATTTTGAATCAGGAATTAGGTCACTATCTAGTATAATATCTTAATCAACCTTAATAATTTATCATAGAACAAGATACACTCAACATCCCCACACTTTAGGCTCGTAGATTTTCCACAATCAATCAGTGGTGAGTCTTATAAAAGACCATGAATCTTCCAAAAAAATTGTCCATTCATTCCTTACGATTTTCATTCTTCCCACCAACGAAGTATCCATGTTATTTTCTTTCCGTTATTACATCATTCAACTGATCCCACAACTAGTCCATCATTTAATATGATACCTAAGAATGACTATCTATTTATAATAGATAGTCATGAAAATTAATCGATACCACACTCACCATGATTTTTATAATTTAGTTCAATGTATCCATCAATCCATTATCAATTTGAAAAAATAATCATCCAGCTGCCTATTGATGGCTTCTAAATTTTTTCCTAGACATCACTTGTCCCCTCAAGGATTTATTATAAGCTTCAAACCAATTATTTAATTGGGAACATAATTACTAAACACAAATAAAAATAATTCATTTGTGCACCACAACAACTATTTATAGTTCCATCCATTGAACTCATAACATTCTCAATAGTCATCTCACTACCCTACATGAACTAGTTAACTAACTCCAAATGAAACCATGTTTGTAAATACTAATCCATAATGTCTTATAAGTGTGTCATGTTGACACAAATATTTATCTTTAATAACTGATTTCGATCAATTCATGAACCTTTAAACCCATACACTGATGACTCTATATTTGGCCCCACATTAAGGCCTCATCTCTACCAAACATGAGCATATATATTTCTCTGCATTAGAATAGAATCTCTTTTCTATTGATTAAAATTTTTCACCACTGAAATCATGGATTTTAGTTAAAGATAATGATTTACCAACCATGATCTGACCATTAATTTTACAAATCCTTGTATCTTCACTTGACATACTATGAGAATTTTATTTGGAACTGACATTCTTTGAATCATTTACTCATTCCAAGGATACAAACAAATACTCCATGAAATATGAACCCCAACCATGTTCCAGAAGTATTATGACTGGAGGTGCTCTATAAAATTGGTATTAATTTTAACAGGAATGGATTTCCCTTAATCCTTCCAAACATTACATACCTTCATATGGATTTTTCATCAATGAAAAATACATCTTAAGGAATTATCCTAGAATATTCCTCCACATATAATATATAAACTACTATTACCTTAATGTATCATGAGACAACAATTAATTAATTAATTGAGTCACAATTCTAATTCCACATGGAATTTCCCAAAAACATAACAAGGGATCACAAGTTTCACGACCAAATAACATCGTTATAATACCCCTCCATAATATGTCAAGAGGGATTCCACCTTAGACAAAAAACATAAAGAGGCCATAGACACTCAAGATGGATAATCCAAATTCCACTTGGATAGGTGTATAACTCAACATATTCTGTATTTGGAATCCTAATTAAATGAACTCGTCCATTGGATTCATGTGAAAATTTATTGCTGTGGAAATAAAACCCCAACCCTAACCTAACTAGTTAAAAGTAACCATATGTTCACATAATTAAACATCATCATCTATGTATATGTTTCTATAACAATTGCCTTCATTTTAATCACTGTGGTTCACAACACAATATTCTTACAAAACCTATCATTTGTAGTTGACATTAATATGGTTTTAACCACATATAATTTCAATAACAAATTATATGTGAAACATAATAAATTTTATTGAAAATAAAGTATTTAATTGATCCTTTATAAATACTGTCACATACAAAAATAATACATGTCTTGAGAAAACTACATGTCATATATGATTCACAATATGCCTCTTATTAAAATAGTTTGCTAAATAGTTATATGAATTAATAGATAAATTTATAGAATCTACACATGGGAGAAATATTTAGAAGATAATTTTATTATAAAGAATTATTTTAAGGATTTTAAATCTAAATTGACTTCTTAAAAAGAATTTGATGAATTGGAGGAGTTCATTAAAATTATAGAGTTTTCAAAAGTGAGTAAACTAATTTAGATAGGTGTTTTAGATTATTTTATGAATGAATTTATGTACATAATATCTCAAATTTCTAAAAATATTTTTTTATGATATTAACCGACATGATGAAAATGTGAAAATATTTAATTTGATATTTCTATATAAAATCAAATATTATATTTTATGAGAAACATCATTGAATAAGCGACATGCATAATCAATATGGGATTGTTGCTTCAAATGTTTATGCAGTTAATATTGATGAAACACTAATTTTATTAAAATCAAATAAATATCTGAAATAGATATTTGATAATAAGTATAAAATCACAAAAAATATCACAATACTATAGAAAAAATTAATAAAAAAAAATTGTTACTATTTTTGAATATTCTATGTATAGATCTGAATCTTATGAGGGTGTAAAAGAAGGTAAAAATAAAAAATTCCTTATTGTAATGGATTTTTAAGTGTTTAGATATATTATTAAATTATTAACAATTCATATATGTAAAAGAAATAGTTTCCAAAAAAATTAAATATCAATGGAATTTTTTTAATGTGTCTGTTAGAATGTGAAGGAATATTAAGAAAAAATAGATATAAAACTAAATTCAATTTCCAAAAATATTGTTAGGGAAGATGGATATATTTTTTGTTGAATTTTTAGATAGATTTGTAAAAAACAGGTATTTTTTAATTATTAATTAATAGAAGGATATTGTGTTATTTTTTACTTCAATAAATATTAGATTATAAATAATTTAGATATATTAACTCAATGGTAATAGAACACTTTATCATGTAATTATAGACACAATTATTATATTAACAGATGAACTCAATCAATCATTAGAAACTCAACATTTTTTATATGATCATGTGCAACAATATTCTTTATAAAGATGGATA
Source organism: Viscum album (assembly GCA_963277665.1). NCBI lineage: Eukaryota > Viridiplantae > Streptophyta > Magnoliopsida > Santalales > Viscaceae > Viscum > Viscum album. Next base: position 44,196,102 of record OY728143.1, on the reverse strand, counting down.
AGGGATATAATTGTAGCATATAATCCACTAGTTACATCTAAGGAACTATCTATTGTGTTTATATATTCTATTATACGTGATTTAAGAATATTATAGAAAAAATGATTTTTAAACAAATATAATTAAATCTCAATAGATGAATTACCATTTAATTTTACTAAATCACTCATATGGATCATAATGTTTTCATATGATTGGAAACATCAATACATAAAATACATGCTCATATGTAATCTACATTAGATCCGACTATGTTATTCATAACAAGAACCCTAATTAGACCTATAATACATAATAACATTTTTTAGAGTCTTCTGAAATTAAAAATAAGAAATGGATAGATTGGATGATATGTAATGGAATGAAAAAGAGATGTTAATGATCACATAATACTCTAATGAAAATAATTGTATTATAACATGATCATAAAATTTTTAAATCATTATCTGCATATCATAGCTCATAATATTGTGTCATGTAGTAAATATTTTCATTTAATTAAATAATAATCAAAGAAATATAAAATTACATAAGACAAGTGTTCATAAAATCATCAAAATAAAAATTATTTTGGATTAAACATGTGAATATAAAATCATGTATTTGTTAGTTAAGGCTCATTTCATAGACTATAATAAGGGATTGGGTTAAATTCCCAAACCATCATATTGGACAACATTCACTCCTAATACTATCATAGAATATTTATTTCCATACAAAATTAGGTTTTTCCCCATTATAGTACTATTAATCTCATGATATATCCACATTTACCCAATGAATTTATGGGATATATAATTCTTGGTCCACCAATCCCATTATTAATATCATAGAAATATGTGAAAAAATATCATAAAAAGTAATCATGTCATATCCGATGAAAAAAATGGGTTTCTCAAACATATCATTATAATGAATCCCATGGAAAATAAATGGGTTTCATAAAAATTTCATTATTTCACCATAGCATAACACATAGAAATGAAATTGATTTGAAAACAATATTAAATAATTGAAATGAAATGGGTTTCATTGAATCTTACTTAAATCATCATTATAATAATCTATAAAAATAATTAAATTGGATGGTATAATTGGATCATATCCATATAAATCATATTTAACATAAATGGATGTCGTACTAGATGAAAATAAAATTAATAAATATCTGGAATTAATCTGGAGAAATACATCATTTATATTTTAAAATAATTTATACAAAATCTACATTTTCATAAATATTAATGAAGAAAATGTTATTTTAAATCCAACATTAAAAAATTATATGTAAATACTTCAGGAATTGAGTTTTTATAATAACTAAAAATTCCCCTATTTTCATATATGTTAAAACTATGATTCCTTTATCAGTTTTTATACAACACTTACAACTTTTATAAATTTTGAATTGCAAGACCCATGAAATATATAACTATAGATGGATATAAATATATCACATAATTTTATTTTGAATAATCACAAAATACATTAATTTTTATTATAAATACATCCTAAAATAAACAATTGGTGAAAATGGCATTTGTCATATAGAATTAAAAGTTAGATGAAAATCACATACCTTTGGTATAAATTCATTCATATGTGTTCTAACCTCGTGTATAAGAAGAATATCTTTAATGTAAATTTATTAAAAAATTATACTCATATATATAATACTATATATTATTTTATTATAACATTGTATTATGTTATTATTAACAATTCATTATTAAATTTATTAATTTAGTTGATAACTGCTTTGTTTTTCATATATGTTTTGGTTCAATTGTTTTAGACCTTGTAGTTTGATCGGGGTCCCATCATCTCTGGGATGTTCAGAATAATATAAATATAAAATATATTGACAATATATATATATATATATATGAATAAAATCATGATATAATGAAATGAATTACATCATTCATGGATACATAAGGTTATATATAAAAGCGAACATTGTTTCCTTATTTTCTAAGATGAAACCAAAAAAAGGAAATGAATATTTCACATCTAAAAATAATTTATATATATATAATATATTCATTATATCATTCCTTATTAACACACATGTAAAAATAAAATGATGAATGAATCACATCACATTCTAAAGGCAGTCATCCTGCCATACGCATGAGCGACATTGTCATTATTCAAAAGATTGGATGGTAAGAATATATAGATGATAATATTATTAAAAAGTTATAATTTTATAATTATTATCATATAAATACATTATATACAATATTATATAAATTCATGGTAGGCGTAGATGGAAAATTCATTACCTTAGATTGCGAGGTGACAGTCTGTTATACACAAGACTGGATGTTTCATTTACTATTTATTGGAAGAGGAAACAAATATATGTAATTACAATAAATAATAAAAAATGAGTATATTTAATATTTTTGAGTTAGTATTTTATATTGGTTAAAACTATTTTTATTTTTTATATGGATAAGTAATACCTAAACACCAGGCTAAAAACTAGGCCACTTCCTTGAACATCCTATTTGGGTTTACTCACAAATCCTTCTAGGGATTATTTTTTGATCAAAATTGAGATTCTAGGTAAAGGGGAGGGATTAAAGGAATAGTATTGGTTAGGTATTGGTTGAAAAAATATCCCCTAAACATGTTGAGAGGACTATAGAGGGGTTTTTGTTTAATTATTGGCAGAGTGTACCGACATATATTTTCTTAATTGAATAAAAATTAATAAAATAATGACTATGAAAAAAAATTCAAAATTTAAAAATATAAATTCATGGGATGGGATGAGGACAAAATATTTCTATAAAATAGTATTTTGAAACATATAATTGGAAAATATGCAAACATATTTTCTTTTAACCTCCCCCTCCCCAGAAGTCATGTTTTAACCATAACCATGGTAACAAATTTTTTCAATTCTTATAATTAATTATGAACATAAATTAAGTTGAGATTATTACCTAATATTAATTATGATTAATAAAAATATGGAATCAAATTTAAAAAATTCAGTTCACATGGGTTATGGAATTTTTTCAAAATTATACAGATATTCACAATGATATTTCGTTTTCCAAAGACAAATATTTCTTATGTATAAAAAATATTTGAATAAGATTTTATTTGATAATTAATTACAATAAAATAAATTTGATTAATTGTAATATAATTGACCAATGATTACATTTAAAATTATAGTAATATTAATAAAAATTCATAAATTCATTAAAAAATTTATAAAAATATGTATTGTCACTGTTCAGAAACAAATTAAATTTTTCAGAAAATCCCAAAAACTAACATCAATAAAATTAGTATTTATTTATTTAGAAACTTAATAACATTTTTTGAAATATATTTTCTTATATTGTAATAATTATTTATATTATTCACTCATAAATCTCAATAAATTCATTTTAAGGAGAAAAGTATCTTTTTGAATAATTTAATGGATTTACATAAAAATATATTTTATTTATAAGAATAAATATAAGTTTTTATAAGTTTTTTTATTCATATTCATTCTATGAATTTAATATTGATGTTATAATAGTATATTATATTTTATTTTATTTTAGAATAGGTTATAATAGCATCCCTATTTTATAAAGAATATCAAAAGTTAAAAAATACCTTGGGATCTTCATTCCTTTAATAGAAAATATCATATAATTATTATGTGGATACATTCTCAGAAACACCTTCAAACCAAAATTTTTCTCTACATAAAAAAAACATATCAGTATAACATATCAGGAAAATCTATGTTTCTAGGATTTTTTACAGAATTGTTTTGACATTCTCTGTCATTTCCATAGCTAGATAAAATCACCCTTGATTTGTGTCTCCATCTTCAACTAATACCATTGAATTTTAAACTTATTTCTATATAAATACTCATACGAAGTAATTAGAATACTAAATTATAAAACATTATAGAATAAAAACAGAATTATCGAAAGTCTATGGTCCTAGACATCAGTAAAATCCATTAATAATGATTTCAGCATATCCACTAGGGCTGGAATAGTCCTCTTATTATTTCTTGTTGTCAAAATGTGATATTCCATACTAAAACACAACTCCATATATAAAGCCCAATGAATATATATCTTAAACAACCAGGTAAACCTCAAGTAACAATCAAAAAAATATAATATATTACTCTATCCCACCATTCCGCTTCCTTAATTTAAACAAATAAAATCTCAATGAGGGACATATTCCTTGAATGAAATGATTTGTAATGAATTTTAATGGTGATTAAATAGATCCCCAAAAGAATTATACCATTTATATTTTTTGTGGAGTTTGAAAAAAAATATTTTGTGATATTTTCCAATTTATAATTTGGAAAGGGTAGTGGTAGTACCATTCCATTATACATTTGTCTCTGAACATTAAATTAACAAAACACCAATAATCAAGAAAAATTATCTGTAATATATCTCTCTATTTGATCGCTCTAGGAATACTCTATTGGATCTATATATATTATCTAATTCCAGGATGAATAGATATTGATGAAGTATGATCCTACTATAACATATATGTAGAGACCCGATGCTTGACGTACATGGACATTATATTACTTTTGCAGAATACTTAGTACATAACAAAAACACACACACAAGGATCGTAATAGTTTAGTGTCTTTGGAAACTCGGAATATAATCTTCTAATCGTGGTGAAAGATCATCAACATCTCCCATAAATATCTTCTTTTTTTACATAAAACCTTTCTTTATATCCTGGGGACAAGAAAACATAAAAAGTTTAGCTCAAATGCTCAGTAAGGGTAAACAAAAGAAATATCAATCACATCATATACATAAGCACATAACTTTTGGAAATCTTAACCTGCAAAGGAGATCATAATTTCATAACATGGGATAAATCATGGCAGTGAAATGTAGTCACAATAATCATAACTTAAAACATGAAACTTTCTGGCATACACACATAATCATAGAGAATCATATCTTATTAGTCAAGACTCATTGCCAAGACTATCTTAGTGGAAAAAGTCCCTTTCTGAACCGAGTCACCCTCATTTCAGTCATGTTTCACTGAACCGTTATAACCTACCATTCCATTCATGTCTATCTCATGATATATAAAATCTTTACCCAATGAATTTTAGGGAGATATAGGTCCCACCCATCTTATAATGATACCATTCTTATGTGTTCCACAAAATCATAAACCGTACATCATAGCATAACCCATGTAATAAAAATGGGATTCTTAAATAACAAGACATCATAAAACAATTCATATAAGATAAAAGAATTCATAAAAAATATTTTCATTACAACATAATCAAATCCATGTAATAATAGGGATAGAAACAGAACCCTTCATTATCTTAGATGGAAAATAATTTTGATAAAACACTAGAACTCCATTCTTGAGGAAAATATCATTTCTACTTCAAAAACATTTTCCTTTCCTAACATGTCTTAAAATTTTAAACTAAAAGAAGTTTATTAGAAATAAACTTGAAAACTTGTAAAGGAAGATTCTTGGAAATAATGTTTTAAAAATCCATTCATAACGTATAAGTTAAAAAAACATTCTTCGTACTTTAGTCAGAAAACTCAAAAAGTACCTCGTACAAAAAATGACAAAATATTCCTTTAACATCCTTTAATGAAAATTCCCCTAAGGGTAAAATTGGATTTAAAAAATTTTAGGTGGATGGAAATAACATTACATTTTGAGGAAACATGGATGTGGATGATAAAATACACCCCAGTAAATGCCAAAGTATAAACAATCTCGGATAAAAATGAGATTATGATATTTTCTCTTACCTTAGGTCCGATTTGCTTTGTACGTGTCCGAAGCTCCTGTATAATGGTTTAAATAATGCTATTGACTTATTCCAGAATCATACATATTGATATGATATCATATATGTTCATATTCTTAGCTTCTTATTAGTAATATTTCATTGTTACTTGTTACTCGGGTCTTTATTGCCTTTTGTTCTTATGTGTGTTTTGCCGAATAAATTCTAATTCTTCTTTTAAAATTATAGATACCTTATATCCAGAATGGTATTAGTGTAACATATATAATATTTATTCATTCAATTCATTTATATAATTACTATGTAATGATGATCATGTAGAACGAGTCGCGTCACATCGTGGAGACGGTATTCCGTACGTACGCACGAGCGATGATATTGTTCCCATGATCGTGGAATTGTATTTAAGTGTATATATACTATTTTAGTATCAATATCACTTTATAATAATCATATATTGTTACTCATTACACCATTATACCCATCCTTGTAAGGTGATGGTGGAAAATAGATTACACCATGGCGTGGAGACGGTATTCCGTACGTACGCACGCGCGGTAATTTCATTTTTCCGTAGGATGGATAGAAGGTAAATTAGGGTTGTTTCATATTTATAATAACATATTAGTATTTAATTAATACTGATGTTATTACTTTATCAGGAAACAACTAAAGAAAAAGAATTTGAAGAAGAAAGAAATTGAAAAGATCGGTAATGGATATTACCTCTTCTTTGAAACGCCTCTTTGAATCCTCCACTTAGGGAACTAAGATTGGTCTTTGAAGAAGACCAGGACATCTAGGATTATTATAGGGAAGTGGAGAAGGTATTTTGTCAGGGTTTGACCAAGCTTTAGTGCTCAAATTGGTGTGAGGAGGAGGGGGAGGAGGTGCCCTTTTATAAGCGAGGAGAGGGGCACCTTAGGAATATCTCAAAATATTATTTTATATTAAAGTCAAAATCGGTTTATAATGGTTCCAAAGGGTCTTATTTCGAAGGTAAAGTGGGGATGGGTCGAAATCCTATCAACCAATAGGATTTAGACAAGTTTAGGTTATTATTTTAACCTTATCAATTAGATTTAACTCTAAGTTAAATAATTTAACTTTTACCGTGACTTTTTGTTTTCTTACACTATATGGTTAATAAACTTACTATAACATGCCAAATGAACCCCAAGTTGTTTATTATTAATATATATATCCTTATCTAAGTCATTTGGCGGAACCTTAGATTTTTAGGAATAACATAACAATTAATAATATAATATTTTATTTAAAAATTATTTTGTGTCAATTTTGACACTATTTGATATATTATTTTTGTGAAAGTCATAACAGAATTATATGTTCGAAAAAAGTTGTTTAAAGAAACAATAATATATCATAGTAACCTAGAAAATTATTGGAATTCATAAAAAGTCTCAAATTACATTTATTTGAGCATTTATAATATCAATTATGTTAACATTTCCTTAAAAGGGTAATTACTTCAGCATCGTTGTGTCATAGTTAAATTAATTTATTTAATGTCTAAAAATTATAAATAAAATATCATTATGTAGGAAATCTCTGTAGCTTTCTAATGAATATTTATAGTCGAATTTATATTATGTATAACCCCATATTAAAAAATGTTTTAGTAAATAAACATTGATTTTAACTCTTTTAACCCTTCTTTAAATAAATTAATAATAAATGTCCTAATCTAATCCAAGTGGGCCTAAATGGTCATATTATATTCATAAAGTTGTTTTTGGTCGAATTACACTTATCCAATATAATTAGGGCATGTGTTAGGGTAATAATATTATCATTTCTACTCTTAATTACCCTATTTACTTTTAACCGTCGTAAAAAAAGTAAAAAGTTACTATTCACCAAAAAATTATTCTCATCTCATTGAACCACATTTTACTTACTGACATCAACCGTGTCTCTCGTATTTTGGAAATTCCACTCATAGAAGCGGTAAAATTATGTCTTATGAACAATTCAGTTTTTTTTAACTACCACTTAGTGGTTTCACTATTCATCAAAAATTAAAAGTTTTCAGAAAAATACCAAAAATTAGGCCTAAGCTATATTTGATATTATGAACTCAAAAATGATTTCTATTTTACCAAATTCAAAACATATCAGTTGCATTAATTAATTTAAAAATTAATTCCCGTCGTCAAAACAAATAGTGTGTTCTTAAGAGATAATAACTATCAAAAGATTGACACTTGTTTATGTCTGGTTTAAATGTGAAATCACATCCAATGACCAACATTGTATTAAATTGTAAAAATTTATTCTAAATATACTTTAAGACCACTCAAATTAATAACTTATCAGTATTAATTATATCGATTGAAAAATTTGTGTTTAATTAAAATTTAGTAATTTTCATTATTCATCAAAATATGAAAGTTATCCGAAAATCACCAAAATTTAACCCTAAGATAATTTCGATATTACGAATCCAAAAATGAAGTCCATTTTGAGAGATAAAATTTCTAAAATTTTAAAAGGTGGTTATTACTATTCATAACGGCTAGCTTTAATAATATTTTAATAGTATATCGTTGTTTAGTGAAACTCGGTATTGCGTACTACACACGCTATCGAGGAAGGTCGTGATTGCGTGTAATACAAGGAATGTCAAGGATGCGTGTTGAGCAAGCTCATTTTGGTGTAGCGTACAACACAAGACAGTAACAAAATTAAAAAGAATATTTTTCATAAAATCTCGGGGTGTTACATTCTACAACCCTTAAAATGAATTTCGCCCTCGAAATTCATCGGGGTTATAAATGGTTTACTACTTGAAAGTTTCCTTAATAGAAACCCACATCGTAAAAAGGAATACCAAAACCAATCTTTAAAAACAAAAGTATGAAACGTAACTGTTACCCAAATAAACTAATCACTGGGTTTCCACATAGGTGAAAATATGGATATAGAAGAAAAATCTAACCATCATGTTCTGATGGAGAGTGGTAGAGAACATGGATATGGAAAAGCCAACAGTCACAAATTAATAAATTTGTGACGATCTAAGGTACCATTTGATTAATCAGATATAAGAGCACTAGGACAATATTTTTCGTTTTCAAGATCGTTTCCCTAAAGTTGAAGAATTTGAATTAGAATAAATACTTACTTTATTTTGGTACAATCTCACTGTTGTTCATGCCTTAAACAATTTTCACTTCATCTCTTAAATAAATGAAGTTGAATTTGTTATTTGTGAAGTGTTAGCAGATCATGTGATAGAATGATGGGTCATTCCATCTCTTTCAAGCAAAAGGTTAGCAAACGATATAAGCTCATCTTATGGTTAATCGTATATGGTTCCAAAAATGAACTTATACTTCATATATCATACCGCTTAATAAAATAAAACTAGTTTCTACTAACCAGGGACTTCCTGTAGGCCAGTGGTAGGCGATAAAGGCCAGTCGCACTTCGGTTGTGGGTTCGATTCCCACAGCCTTGTCTGACGCGATGGGCTGTCGCCCGTCCTGCAGGTTGTCCTTTTTTCAAAAGCTATATTACTATAACATCCCATCAATAATACTAACTTATGTCCAACATAATCCATTCCAATATTTAGGCTTATCCATAATACTGTCGTCCACTCTCCGAGATTTAATACCATCATTGATCCCCATATATCATACGATATATCTTGTTGGTCACATTCCAAACATTTAAAGGCCTTAATCTTGTACTCTCTTGAACACCCATTGAACCTTATTGAAAACATGAGTGCTGTTAAAAGTTAACACTTTCCACATACCAAAATCCTCAAAATTCTATATACTCAAACCATGATATCACTTAGTCTTTATATCAATCATGAGATCATGAATACTATTAAATATCTCAATCACTTTGAATACCACATTAGACCAACACATAAATATTCCAATACATTATGATACAACATTATTTTGGAATCCCATTACATAAACACTTAATCATTCCACCACATCGTTGTCATATTCAACATCGCCAATAGTGATCGTATGTGACTTCCCTTTGTCCTTTTCCTTAAGTGGTTGCTCATGTTGATCATCACTAACCCTTGGATTAGGGAATTTATTAGCATAATGCCCCATTTCCTTGCACTTGAAGCATTGAAGTGTTGGTGGTGCATTCTCTGCAGTGTTTTCTTTGTTCACATCATTAGAAACCCTTTTTCCATTACTTCGACACTTAGCTGCTCGATGACCTTCTTTTCCACACTTAAAACATTTTCTAGTCCCTTTAAGACAATATCCACCATACTTCTTTCCACACTTTGAGCATAAGGAAACATTCATTTTCTTTTCACTATTATTCTAAGATTTCTCCTTGAACTCCATCTTTCGTTTCTTATCAAAACCATGAGATGGATATGTAACACCAACTTCCATTTCTACCCTGATAGCACAACGCACAATTTCTTCATAGCTACTGAAGTCTCTTATTGCTAATGCCCTTCGAAGATTTGGTTTTAAGCCACTGAAGAATCGATCAACTTTACTTTCAGGTTGCATGATAAATCCAGATGTATACCTTGCAATCCTTGTAAAATTCGCTTCGTATATACCAACAGATTCATCATCCTTCTGCTTCAGCTCAAGAAACTCCTTTTCCATCTTTGTTTGAAGAATATGAGGGAAGTACTTACTGAAAAACAAGTTCTTGAACTCGTCACATTCCATGGACTCAATTTCATCTCTTGGACTTGTATTCTTGATAAGATTCCACCATTGATCAGCTTCACCTTCCAAACGATATACTGCTAGGATGACTATATCATGTTCAGAACATTGAAGAACTGAAAATATCTTTTTAGTGGTACTGATCCATTGTTCAGCAACAAGTGGATCAGAAGACCCACTGAAAGAAGGTGGACGTTGCCTCATGAAGGACTCAATAGAATATTGTTCCCTTCTCTGCTCATTTGGAAGTACAGAATGATTCATAGCTTGGGTAAGTATAGCAATAAGATTTTGCACTCCATCTCCCATAACATTTGTTTGTTCAGGAGGAAAATCATTGCATTGTCCATTGCATTGATCAACATGGTTCCTTCGGGTTCCAGCCATCGTCTGAAACCCAAAAAGAATAGTGTGAGAGGCAAAAATCATGCTAGGGAAAACAACATTATAAAGGGAGAGTACATTCAATATCTAAAATCTTAGGTTTAATTCTATGATCGTTAGCGTAATTCTAGTACAATAACCTATACGTATACTTAACCTTAGGGACATCCCTAGACATTCGTTAGAAATATCCCTAGAGATCTCACTAACGTTTTCGCATCCTAGTTTCCAAAGGTTGACTAAAACTCCCTCTGATACCAACTTTAGAGACCCGAAGCTTGACGTACATGGACATTACATTACTTTTTCGGAATACTTAGTACATAACAAAAACACACACACAAGGATCGTAATAGTTTAGTGTCTTTGGAAACTCGGAATATAATCTTCTAATCGTGGTGAAATATCTTCAACATATCCCATAAAGATCTTCTTTTTTTTACCTAAAACCTTTCTTTATATCCTGGGAAAAAGAAAACATAAAAGGGTGAGCTCAAATGGTCAGTAAGGGTAAACAAAAGAAATATCAATCACATCATATACATAAGCACATAACATTTGGAAATCTTAACCTGCAAAAGAGATCATAATTTCATAACATGGGATAAATCATGGCAGTGAAATGTAGTCACAATAATCATAACTTAAAACATGAAACTTTGTGGCATACACAGATAATCATAAAGAATCATATCTTATTAGTCAAGACTCATTGCCAAGATTATCTTAGTGGACAAAGTCCCTTTCTGAACCGAGTCACCCTCGTTTCAGTCCTATTTCACTGAACCGGTATAACCTACCATTCCATCCATGTCTATCTCATGAGATATAAAATCATTACCCAATTCATTGGAGGTAGATATAGGTCCCACCCATCTTATAACGATACCATTCTTATGTGTGACACAAAATCATAAACCATACATCATAGCATAACCCATGTAATAAAAATGGGATTCTTAAATAACATGACATCATAAAACAATTCATATAAGATAAAGGAATTCATTAAAAATATTTCCATTACAACATAATCAAATCCATGTAATAATAGGGATAGAAACAGAACCCTTTATTATCTTAGATGGAAAATAATTTTGATAAAACACTTGAACTCCATTCTTGAGGAAAATATCCTTTCTACTTCAAAAACATTTTCCTTTCTTAACATGTCTTAAAATTTTAAACTAAAAGATGTTTATTAGAAATAAACTTGAAGACTTGTAAAGGAATATTCTTGGAAATAATTTTTTAAAAATCCGTTCATACCGAATAAGTTAAAAAAACATTTTTCATACTTTTGTCGGAAAAGTCAAAAAGTACATCGTACCAAAAATGAAAAAAGATTCCTTTCATATCCTTTAATAAAAACTCCCCGAAGGGTAAAATTGGATTTAAAAAATTTTAGGTGGATGTAAATAACATTACATATTGAGGAAACAAGGATGTGGATGATAAAATACACCCCAGTAAATGCCAAATTATAAACAATCTCAGATAAAAAAGAGAATGTGATATTTTCCCTTACCTTAGGTCCAATTTGATTTGTATGTGTCCGAAGCTCCTGTATAATGGTTTAAATAATGTTATTGACTTATTCCAGAATCATACATATTTATATGATATCATATATGGTCATATTCTTAGCTTATTATTAGTAATATTTCATTGTTACTTGTTACTCGGGTCTTTATTGCCTTTTGTTCTTATGTGTGTTTTGCCGAATAAATTCTTATTCTTATTTTAAGGTTATAGATACCATATATCCAGAATGGTATTAGTGTAACATATATCATATTTATTCATTCAATTCATTTATATAATTACTATGTAATGATGATCATGTAGAACGAGTCGCATCACATCGTGGAGACGGTATTCCGTACTTACGCACGAGCGATGATATTGTTCCCATGATCATGGAATTGTATTTAAGTGTATTTATACAATTTCAGTATCAATATCACTTTATAATACTCATATATAGTTACTCATTACACCATTATACCCATCCTTGTAAGGTGATGGTGGAAAATAGATTGCACCACGGTGTGGAGACGGTATTCCGTACGTACGCACGCGCGGTGATTTCATTTTTCCATAGGATGGATATAAGGTGAATTAGGGTTGTTTCATATTTATAATAACATATCAGTATGTAAGTAATACTGATGTTATTACTTTATCATGAAATAACTAAAGAAGAAGAAGTTGAAGAAGAAATAAATTGAAAAGATCGGTAATGGATATTACCTCTTCTTTGAAACGCCTCATTGAATCCTCCACTTAGGGAACTAAGATTGGTCTTTGAAGAAGACCAGGACCTCTAGGATTATTCGAGGGAATTTGAGAAGGGATTTTGGCAGGGGTTGGCCGAGCTTGAGTGCTCAAATTGGTGTGAGGAGGAGGGGGAGGAGGTGCCCTTTTATAAGGGAGGAGAGCGGCACCTTAGGAATATCTCAAAATATTAATTTATATTAAAGTCAAAATCGGTTTATAATGGTTCTAAAGGGTCTTATTTCGAATGTAAAGTGGGTATGGGTCGAAATCCTATCAGCCAATAGGATTTAGACAAGTTTAGGTTATTATTTTAACCTTATCAATTAGATTTAACTCTAAGTTAAATAATTTAACTTTTACCGTGACTTTTTGTTTTCTTACACTATATGGTTAATACACTTACTATAACATGCCAACCAACCCCAAGTTGTTTATTATTAATATATATATCTTTATCTAAGTCATTTGGCCGAACCTTAGATTTTTAGGAATAAAATAACAATTAATAATATAATATTTGATTTGAAAACTATTTTGTGTCAATTTTGACACTATTTGATATATGATTTTTGTGACAGTCATAACAGAATTATATGTTCGAACAAAGTTGATTAAATCAACACTAATATATCATAGTGACCTATAAAATTAGTTTAATTCATAAAAAGTCTCAAATTACATTTATTTGAGCATTTATAACATCAATTATGTTAACATTTCCTTAAAAAGGTAATTACTGCATCATCGTTGTGTCATAAATAAATTAATTTATTTAATGTCTTAAAATTATAAATAAAATATCATTATGTAGGAAATCTATTTATATTTCTAATAAATATTTATAGTAGAATTTATCTTATGTATAACCCCATATTAAAAAATGTTTTAGTAAATAAACTTTGATTTTAACTCTTTTAACCCTTCTTTAAATAAATTAATAATAAATGTCCTAATCAAATCCAAGTGGGCCTAAATGGTCATATTATATTCATAAGGTTGTTTTTGGTCGAATTACAATTATCCAATATAATTAGGACATGTTTTAGGGTAATAATAATATCATTTCTACTCTTAATTACCCTATTTACTTTTAACCGTGGTAAAAAAAGTAAAAAGTTACTATTCACCAAAAAATTATTTTCATCTCATTGAACCACATTTTACTTACTGACAACAACCGTGTCTCTCAGATTTTGGAAATTCCACTCACAGAAGCGGTAAAATTATGTTTTATGAACAATTCTGTTTTTTTTAACTACCACTTAGTGGTTTCACTATTCATCAAAAATTGAAAGTTTTCAGAAAAATACCAAAAATTAGGCCTAAGATATAGTTGATATTATGAACTCAAAAATGATTTCTATTTTACCAAATTCAAAACATATCAGTTGCATTAATTAATTTAAAAAATAATTCCCGTCGTCAAAATAAATAGTGTGTTCTTAAGAGATAATAACTATCAAAAGATTGACATTTGTTTATGTCTGGTTTAAATGTGAAATTACATCCAATGACCAACATTGTATTAAATTGTAAAAATATATTCTAAATATACTTTAAAACCACTCAAATTAATAATTTATCACTATTAATTATTTCGATTGAAAAATTTGTTTTTAATTAAAATTTAGTAATTTTCGCTATTCATCAAAATATGAAAGTTATCCGAAAATCACCAAAATTTCACCCTAAGCTAATTTCGATATTACGAATCCAAAAATGAAGTCCATTTTGAGAGATAAAATTTTTTAAATTTTAAAAGGTGGTTATTACTATTCATAACCGCTAGTTTTAATAATATTTTAATAGCATATCGTTGTTTAATGAAACTCGGTATTGCGTACTACACACGATATCGAGGAAGGTCGTGATTGTGTGTAATACAAGGCAAGTCAAGGATGCGTGTTGAGCAATCTCATTTTGGTGTAGCGTACAACACAAGACATTAACAAAATTAAAAACAATACTTTTCATAAAATCTCGGGGTGTTACAATATCCATTATCAAATATTTTATGGATACAAAACATACACAGTTCCCAAACCTAATCATTCACTATATTTTATATTTCCACTTTTCCTTCTGTTTTTAATTAATCTTCACATAGAGAGAATTTTTAAGACTAATGTGAGTGAGATTACATTTATATTTTTCATACAAGTTTCTAGATACATAATTTTGAAATCCAGAAATATTTGATCAATTTTTTCTTCATCATGGAGAATCTAAAATGATCTTTTTGGCTGAATAATCAGTGACCTAATTATGTTTCATAGGGAAGTAATGTATTGAGTTGTTTTCATTGTTAATCATATCAAAACAAATTCTCTAGAACATATTCATCTATTACACTGTGAATATATATATTTCATACATTAATATTAGTATATATTTTCCTAATTTTCCATAATGATAAAGAAACCATATATTGAATGATAAAATTTTCACAAAAACTATAAATAACAAGTTGGGTAGATTTCCCCAGGAACTATAAATTATCTTAAGGCATAATCAATCATTATTTTAGTCCTAATAATAAAACATCTATATCCCTTATTCCATTATTCACAATATATTACAATCCCTTATCATATATAGGGTATTGTATGAATAGTTATATAGACTAATCATCCCTTTATTCCCGGAAATACTGTTCACATTCATTTTTTTAATAACATTGTCACCCTTTTGACTTATCATTGTGGGTGGATAATAAAATTATGATAAATTCTCAAACAACGAAGAACTAATATTCATATAAACCATGAAAACTATAGATATCCTTCCCATTGGTTGGTTTGGACTTATTTTCAATAAATATTTACCTTGATAGTTCAACTGATATACCCTCTCATGTTATTATATAACCAAAAATGAAACATTGTATAGCCAAAACTCAAAAAATTTAAAATTTTCACACATCTTATCCTTTCATAGAGTCTTCAGTTCAATCATAAAGTGATTTTAATTCCCATATATACACTTTTAATATATAATAATATAATTTATAAATACTACCGTGATCTGATCAACATAATATCTAATGACCATATTTATTAAATACATAAATATATTCATAACAACAATGCTCTTTATTTCAATTGTAAATAGAATTTATTACATTAAATTTCCATTAATATAACTCATATTAACGAGATATCTATTTTATTGGGGAAATTAGGTTCATTTCATAACCACATAAACCATGAAAATCAACATAATTTTTGAAAACATCATTTAAATGACCAAAAAATTCCATCATACATAACATTGTGTGGGATAACATGACAGTCTATATAAGAATGGAAGAAAATATAAATCCCACTTAGGGGATAAAATTGGTATAAAATTAGGATAAAAATATATGTTAGGCATGTAATATGAATGAGGGGTAAATAAAAATTAATATAATCTATCATATATAATGATAATCATAACATGTAAAATATGGAAACAACTTAAAACACAACATCATAAACAAATCATGTCTAAATCTTCCAAGACCCCATGGTGTAAAATGTACCATAAAGGACGGTAAATCTCATCTCCCAACATGAAAAATCATGAATAACTAGTACCCAATTCATTGGAGTTCTATTCGGGAACACCCTTCAAAATCATTTCATTCTCTTCTTTACGTTTTCCACATAGATTGTATTATATGGATTCCTTCAATATCATAATTTATTCCACAATCTATGAATATGTACTACATAAATGTTACTCCCCAATCAATAACTATTTCTTAATCATGGTTAATATGATTGATATTAAAATTGAAATGGTATTCACAACATGATGATTTTAGTATGAAAAATCGATGTGCCATTTGGATAGCATACCATCATCATATTGAAATTCATAAAATGGGTTGATAAGAGAAAATGGGGTATCTAATAATTTTTAGATTAAATTGAAAGTAAAAGGGATAATAAACTACATTCCCTAGTAAATCGAATTGTAAATGGAAGGTGTGTCATTAAAAAGAAACATGAATATAGCTGAGAATGGACAGAACCCTTACAAAAATTCTTGTGGTAATGAGTGTACATAAATATTCATTGGTGGGTTAAATTTGAGTGAAATGTGATAACATCATATATAAATAAAATTTACAGTATTTGTGTATTTAAGAACATATCATAACATAAAAAATAAGAAATTAAAATACATAACATAAAATGAGTTCTTGATAAGAAAAAGGAGGGTGGAATATTCCTTATAGACATTCACCATAGTAACGACTATACATAAGGTTTCATAAGAGGGATAAATGAGAGTGAATGGGGTCCCATGATTTAAACATAAAATTTACAATCATTGTGATAGGTAATAATGTTCCTCAACATACGGAAATGGAAATCAAATGGGAATATCCTAAATGAAGTGCTTGATAAAAAGAGGAGGGAGATATTCTTTTACTTGTATGTGTTACTACAAAGGCATAGGATAGGCTTATTGGGAGATTGTAATAACCTTCTTAGGACTCTAGGGAGTGTATTATAGAGTGTTGATGAGCTTAAATGAGGTTTAGTGAAGTGAAATGACATCATTGGTGTGTTTATATTGTAAAGGAGGGGATTTTTTTATTATTTTTATTTTGGACACTACATAATAAAGTATTCAAATCCAGAAAGCATCCCATGGGTTTTCCCATGATTTATCTAAAGGGGGAGTGGATTATATTATTCTATATATAAATAGTCTGAAGATAATAAAATATCAGGGTTTTTATATGTGGAGGAGAGTCAAATATCCAATGAAATGATTTTAAAATCATAAAATATTTTATATGTCAATGAGGATTCACTAAGGCATTACAAAATAAATAAAATGAACATAAAAATTTTATTATTTCCAAATAATAAACATATTTGGAAAATTATATCTTTTATAGTTTTAATTTCATTAATATTGGGATATTATGATGTTATAAAATTCACTCTATATTTTTATGGTATTTAGTGTTAGAAAAAGGATTGATTGTATAGAAAAATTATTAAAAAATCACTGTTGGAAAAATATGATGTCCTCATTCAAAATATGATATTATTTTTATGTAAATAATTTTCTAAATTTGTGATTTTTACAAAATACGAACTGATGTTTATTGAAAATGAATGGTTTTGTAAACAAGTTTTTTCGAACCCGAATAAAAATTAAATTTGATTTCATAATGATTATATAATAATTTATATTCAAAAATTATAATTCAATTATAATATTTTATTAAAATAATATATATTTAAAAGATACATTAATTTATTAAATTATATTTCTTAATTGTTATTTAAAATTAACCAAAAAATTGTATTTGTTCTTTAAAAAACCATCACAAAGACACAATAATATAATAAAATATATTCAATATTCTATAAAAACATTATATTCATATTAATGATTCTAAATTCTTAATACTTATACCTTTATTAAACCTTCAGAACCCTTAAAGTAATGTGTGTGATGGTGGGGCATTCCTGGGGCATTCAGTGAACATTGTTTGGGTTGTGATCTCGATGAGCATGAACTTCTCCCATAAACATTTTCAATCATGCTTATGTTTTTTGATATCCACTTCATCTTATTCTTGAGAAAAGAACAAAAAATATATCTCCCCCAAATGATATGATAGATGGGATTCATAGGGTATAATCCTACTAGTCGATCTAATCACATCTTTTATCGATTCCAAAATGATTTATATAAACCCTGTATTTATACAAGTCATGTGATAACTATAAAAAAGCTATATTATCATAGGTAAAGATACATAACATTCATTTGAATCAATTTGATATAATAAAAAAATTAAGTTCATGTTTTTTTAAATATGTAAGAAATTTAATTAAATAAAAAGGTTGAATATTATTTATAAAATTTCTGGTCGTTAAAATCACCCCTTTAAAAATTTCACCTTTGAAATTTACTTTTCCCACAACAAACTAGATGAGGTTAACTATGTTTTGTCACCTCCTCTAGTACTATTGTTACTTCTTTAAACAAGTGTTTTCTCAAAAACACTTTGATGAGATTATTTTTCTTATTTAGTAGAACCATTTCTCTAAGATCTAATATCATCACCATATGAACCTTATAGAAATGTTCATTCTATAATGGTACCAAATGGATTGAGTACATGTAATGGATTTGGTATGTAATTTCATAAGAGGAATACATGGAATACATCGTGTAGATAATAAGGGTTCTATGGGAGTGCAAGTCGATATGCCAAAACTCTGACGTGATCAAGGATCTCCAAAGGGAAGATGCACCTTATACTAAGGATTCCCTTCATCCAAAATCTGATCACTCTCTTCCATGGAGAGATGCAGACGAATAAAATGTCTCCAACATCCAACTCTAGTTCTCATCGATGCCTTCCATCATAGCTCATTTGTCATATTTTATTAGCTTTTATGTGCTACTGCATTTTCTTAACCTTCAACACCATTTCATTGATCCTAACAGGACCTAGAAGTTTTTGTTCCTAGACATCATCCCATCATGTCGGTGTTCAGAACCTCTTTCTATAAAAGGTTTCATAAGAGGCCATTTGGACGCCCGAGTGAAAAGTGTTTATGTAAGAGAACTCATCAAAAGGAATATTTTAGTTCAATCTTCCATTGAAATTTATTAAAAATTATTTCAATATATACTCAAGTGTTTGGATAGTTTGATTAGAGAAAAAATCAGTTTGAGGGTGAAAAGTCATACTAAAGTTCAATGCTGGGATATGAGCATGGTGAATAATTTACAAACACATTAAGGAAAATCATTAATATTTATTGGACACAATAGATAATTTTAGTCCTTGTAGACTAACAACTTTTTTGATGTATATATGTTTTAGAATATCCAGTAAAAAATCCTCTCAAATCATGATGAAATGTGCCATATTTTTAAGGTGATCTACAACAGCCTACATATCATTTTTCCAATGGATGTATTTTGATGTATGTTGAAAAATTCCTTGGTGATGTTTTCCCATTTCCATGTTGGTATGGGTAATGGTTGCAAAATCATTTTAGCCTAATTATTTTCATCCTTCACTTTCTAACATACCAGGAACATTGAGGTATATTTGATGATCTCATTCTTCATGTTATCCCACCAATAGTTCTCTCAGAGATCTCAATACATTCTTATTTATAGGGTGAAAGGATAATATCAAACTATATTAATCATACAAAATATTATTTTTTAAAAATTTATTTTATAAAACACATAGTCTTAACAAAAATCATACATTTCCATCACCATTAACATTTAACTCCGATGATTTACCTTTTTTGTGAGTTACCACTTTATTTTAAATTTAAAAATCATCATTGTTAGTATCCTTTAACCACTCCAAAAGATACAGTTGAGTAATAATTTGTGAAAGGAATGATTATGTTCATTTCTTTGTGATTCACATTTCAATATTCACTCAAATCTAGGAAGATTAGATCCCTATGCATTCTCATCAATGATATAATTGTTGGGTCCTTTATAGTAAAAGAATATTCCACCTCATTCACGTCCCCATGATGTTAGTGGGTTGAGATATATTAATATGTGATGATCTCTAAACATCATCATTGGTTCATATTTAGTTCAATATGAATATATATTTGAGTCTTTTATGATCTGTATATATTTCACAATTATCCACAATGAGTAATGCCACAAATTTCTCTTTGAAAATATAACATCTACAAATAAAAGATCATGTGTGGGATATTTGTTTCAAGAATTTTCATCTTTATTGAAGCATAGGCAATCACTTTGTCATTTTCCATCATCACAAATCTCAATCCCTTCTTTGACGCATTGATAAAAATTATTAAAAACAGCCCACATATGAGAAGTTTTAGAATAATGGTAGTGATAACACTCTTTTTCAACTCCATGAATCTTACATAAAATTCATCATTCCATGATAATATTACTCTATTCATATTTATCTGGGTAAGAGGGTTTGACAATCATGGGAAATTTCTCACAAATCAGCAATAATGTCATACTAACCTAAGATTAAAAAGGAATATCAGTCATGAATGTTGGCCTCAACCATCGCTAGATTGATTTTTTTTAAATGATCTTTAGATATCATCTTTATTCTGATTGTATTCCTCAATAATGATAATTCATTCAAATAGAGCTCACAATTTTTTTACATTGTATAGATCTTCTCCTTTCGCAAGGTCTTTATCACATTGCTCAGATGATCCTCATGATCCTCCGTGGTTTTGGAGTATATTAGAGTATCATCTATAAATAATGCCACAAATTTTTAAAGTTATTCTATAAAGATTCTATTAATCAAGCAAATGAATATTTTTGGGCAATTAGTGATTTTGAATAGAATCACTATGAACCCATAAAGACTATACCTTGTATGAAAAGAAGTCATGGGGATATCCTCCTTCGTTACCCTTACATGGAAAAACCCCTACCACATATCTACTATGGATAAGGTATTGTGATCCCCATAGATAATTGAATAAGTATTCAATCCATCGAAATGGATACATATTATTTTTTCTAATTTTTTTTTATCATACAATAATTAATCGATTAGAGCATTAACCTATCCATCTTCTTGATTAAGAGGACTTGTAAACCCCATGGTGTGGCACTTCATAATATCAACCCTTTATAGAGATTCACCTTTAGTTGTTATTTATCTCTTCATGTTCCACAATACCCATTCTATATGGATTCATGGATATAGGAAACACCGTAGGAATATTTTTGATAAAAACATGAACCTTTATGCTAGGGGGAAGACCATAAAATTCGTTAGGAATCACATCAAATTATTCCCTCACAACAGGAATGTCATCGAGGATGGTTCTTTCCTTAGACTCAATTATTTTAGATAGAAACACTTTCCCATAGAGAAATCATATCCATTCTTGATATTATATGGCTAAAGAGTAATCAACCTCCTCCATGTTCTTGTATAGTATCAGGGGTTGATTTTCTATTTTGAGAGTGATGTCTCTCCTGAGGAAAATTATGTTGGATCTATAAAGGAAAAGCTAATCCATATCCCATATTGCATCAAATTCCACCATGGGAAGTATGAATAAGTTATCTAAGAATTTCAATCCAATAATTGTTTATATGGAAGGAGTTATGTACATGGGATTCAAAAATTGACCAATTTTCCATTTTCACCAGAATATCTTCTTTCATAATTTGTGGTGGTGTTCAAATAGATCTACTAATATTTTATAATATAAAATAATGCGTAAAGGTATGAAAGATAACCCTACCTTTAACTTTTTCATTCTTCTTCCACATTATCCAACATATACTTAGGTATGTATAATTTTGAACAATTGAACAAAATATGGGGAATCTAATGAAATTAAAGGGATAAAATATATTTACCTCTTTTAGTGTATCTTAGATTCATTCAATGTTATGTATGATCTAATTACTAACACATATTATTATATAAATTTTTCTCAGGATAACATTTTATAATGAGATTAGGGATTTACCAATGCGTATCCCTTGGGAGTGTCAAACCAGGTGCATAGTAAGGATTGTTATCGTGTACCTGGTTACCCCATGTTTAGCCTGAAACACCTTGTTGCAGTTTTTGCGGATAGGGAAATATGTTCCATAACCATATCCATTTATATTATCCAGACAAGGATATATTTTCTTGAAAAAACACTTTCTCTATACTCAGCAATATTTAGGGATATTTTTTTACAATTAGTGTTATCCATAAGGGGTTTCACTAGGGTTTTCTAATCCTTATACCAAAAATAACTAATCCTATACTTTGATACCAACTATAAAAAAACCTATTTTTATTTCATTTATAAACATTATATATAACATAAAATTTCATTATATAAAAATTTGATGATCAATATGTAGAGTTTCTTTGTGAAGTCATAAACATTAAATAACATTATAAAATCTGAAATAAAATATCATTATTGAAAACTTCGTTGACTAGATCAAAACATACATTCATACTTAACACTCTATGGGATAAACTGAGGACATTCATAAGAAAGAGATGTGATATAAATCCCATTAAGTGGATAAACATGGAATAAAATGAGGTTATTAATACATGTTATACATGGAATATAATGGAGGCATAAAGGAACATGAATAATGAGGTAGTATATATAATGATAAAAATAACATGGAAAATGTTAGTACAATTTCAAACAGTACATCATAATTATATCAAGGCTAAATCCAGCTAGATCCCATGGTGGAAAATGTACCATAAACGAATTAGTTAATCCCATCTCCCAACATGAAGTATCTTGATACTGACCATTACCCAATGCATTTGATCACTATCTGCGTGCAGCCTTATTAATCATTTCATTCTCATGTTTAAGTGGGCCAAATTAATCATATTACATAGATCATTCAAAATAATCATTTATTCCAAAATATAAGAATTTTTAATTATTACATATATGTAACCAATTAAAATGTATATTTTCATAGAGTTGAATACCCTTTATAAATAAATGGGTATCATATTCACTAAATTATGATTTTTTCATTGAAAATTGTGGGGAACTTTCGGCATCATCACATGGCCATATAGAAATTCAAAAAATGGGTTGATGAGAGGGAAAGGGTTATCTCATTACTTAAACATAAAATGGAAAATATGTAGGATATAGAAATAAATTCCCCAACATAAGTATTTTTAAATGGGAGGATAACATAATAATGAAATCTGATGATATAGGAGAAAGGGAGGAACCCATACCAAATTTCATTTTGGCAACGACTGTAAATAAACATTATTAAAAGGGTTAAATGAGAGGGTGTGGGGATTTAATCATATATAAATAAAATTTATCTTAATGGTAATTTTTAAGGACATATCCTAACATAAAAAAAATTTAAAATACCAAACATAAAAGAAATGCTTCATAAAAAAGTATGGCTGAAGATTCTTTATAGAATTTCGGCATAATATTAGGTGTATATAAGGGATCATAAGTGGGATAAAGGATGGTGAAAGTAGATACCATAATTTAAACATAAAATTTCATTTAATGGCTATTGGTAATAATTTTTACCAACTTAAGTAAATGCAAATAAATAGGGCATGTCATAAATGATGTTCTTGATAAAAAGATGGGAGAGAGAGTACCTTTCTTGGTTGTACGACTCCAAAGGCAAAAGATATTCTTCACGAGTGTCTGGGGATCCTTGTGAGAACTCTAGGGAGTAGTGGTATGTTTTTTACGATCTTAATGGTGTTTGAGTTAAGATAAATGGGATCTTGGGAGGGTTTATATAAGAATGGAGGGGGATTTCTTTATTAATTTTCTTTTCGACACTACATTACAAAATAATCAAAACCAAACACCATCACATGGTTCTTGTCCATGGTTTCATTAAAAGGAACATAGATTATATTTTTTTTATAATTCCATGGGGTGAAGATAATAAAATATAACCTGTTCTTATGTGGAGGTAGACACACATACGAAGAAAATATTTCAAAATCGTAAAATATGTTCCATGTCTTGGAGGGTTCACTAAGACTTTATAAAATAAATAAAATAAACATAAAATGACATTATAATAAAGTAAAATAATATTTTTGGAATATTATACCTCTTATAATAATTATTTTATCACAATTGGGTATCATGATGTCATGAAATACAATTTAGAATAATACGGTTTACAATTTTAATCCAAAAAATAGATTGTTTCAGAAAATATTGAAAAATTATTGTTAGATAAAATTAAATTCCAAATTCAAAAATAATGTTCATTTTAACAAAATAAATTTATATATGTGTGAATTTTCACAATATAGAGAATGAAATTTATTTAAAATGATGGGTTTTGGTTAATAATAGTTTTTAGACCCTAATAAAAATACCATTTTATTTCATAAAGATTATATTATCATTTATATATATATAAAAAGTGATTTAATAATAATATTTTATTAAAATATTATTTATTTAAAAGATAAATTAATTCATAAATGTATAATTCTTAATTTAATTTGAATATTAACCAAATATACTATTTTTTCTTTAAAAATAATTTACAAAGAAAAATTATTAAGATGAAAATATATTCAATATTATATTAAAAATAATGAAAATATTCCTAATTCTAGGGTCTTTATACATATCCCTTTTATATATTATCATATTACCACTGATTAAGGTGTGTGATGGTGGGGATTTCATCAGGCTGTTCAGTGAACATGGTTTATGCTGTGATCTTGAAGATCTTGAACTTCACTCATAAACAATTTCGCTCATGCATAAGTTATTAGATATCATTTTTGACTTGATCAAGATAAAATCCTAAAATATATATCACCCTCATAAACTCTAATATATGGGCTTTATATGGTAGAATCCTACTATTTGAGTCTATCACTTCCTCTTACTCATCTAACAAGATTTATTAAAACACTATATTTATACATGTCATGTGATCACTGGTAACAGCTATATTATCAACGGTAACAATTATTAATAGTTTTTTAAATTCAATCTGATATTATAATACAATATAAGTTCCTTTGTTTTCTATATCCATAATAAATTTAATTATATCAAAAATGGTGAATTTTGTTCATAAAATTTCAGTTCATTACAATAGTTGGGGAATTAGTAAAACCAAATGGAAGATATATATATATATTCAAATTGTACATAACTTGTACATAATATAATTTTTGGTATATCCTCCTTCTTGAACCTCAAATGGTAATATGTAAAATAAAATCTAATATTGGAAAATTATTGACTCTTCTGTAGTTGACAAAAAATTCATCAATATGGGGTAGAGGACACTTATTCTTAATTTTTATCTTCTCAATTTCAATATAATCAATAAAGAGTCACATTGATTTGAAGATATTATTTAAAATAAATAGGCGCATCATAATAAGATTAAATTTTATAAAAAAATAAATTCTTAATATTGTATGATCATTTCCTTCTAAATTCCTAAATCTCAATCACGCACATTCTATATAGAGAATTTTAAGTGGGTTTAGCACTATATATGGATTCTATAGATAATCTAACATTAGTTTTGGTTAGAATAATATTAATATATTAAAAAAATTCATCATAAAGCTTACAAAAAGTACAAATTCAAATGATTTTTTTGTTTCTCCCCAACTATTTGAGTTGAACATCCTTTTTATTGGGAATCATGACCCTTACTATGGATGTGATTTCTATCATAAGTTCATATTTATTGTCACACTAATAGATTATCATAGATTAGTTTGAAACAAAAAATATTGATTCGATTACTTGAAAATATATTTGGGATTTACAAAGATAAATCCAATACATGTATAATATAACATAATAATCCTCCAAATCTGGGAAAAGAAAAATTATAAGAAGCCCATTACCATAACATTCAACAGAGGAATAATCATAAAATTAAGATGTCATCTTCATACCATTATAGGTTTTAAATTATTATTTAATCTCATATCATTATTGTGGAATAGTAATACCCCTTAAAAATTCATTAGATATGAAATAATAGGTTGTTCTATACCGAAATAATACCTTAATATCTCTTTAGTGGATATAAAGTGTAAATTTCACCAGATAATTATCGTACACCTGATAAGAAAGTATGAATGAAATATATTTCCATTTATTTCTAGGAATAAGAAGTTTATGATGTTAATAATCATCAGTAACGTCAAAATTTGAGCATTTGTTAGCATAATACCTATACACATTATATTTGAAACATTGGAGGTGGTGGTGCATTCTATAGAGCTTTCTCTCTATACGGACCATTAGCTAACTACATATCATCACTTAAGCATTCGATTTCTTGATTTCCTACCTTCACACACATAAAATATTTACCATTACTGATAAAAAAACATTCCTCCATATTTACATTCACACATAAATCATAATGTATGGATCAAATTCTGGTCTCTATGGTTTTTAAGATAGCTTTGGAATGCCATCCTCATTTCATTAAAAAAATATGAGATTGATGGGTTACTCCAACCTCAATTTATATCCTCATATCACATCAATAATTTTCATCATAACTCCTAAGCAATGTTATGGATAATAACCTTCAAATATTTTGTTTTAATTCACTGAAGAATCAACCATCTATATATAAAGGTTGGATTATGGTATCTGAATCATACCTCACAAGTCTAGTGAAATTTTCGTTATTGGTATAATCATATTCATCATACATTTTATTTATATCATTATATAACTTTTTTATTTTAATATGAATATTATGAGGAATTTATTTATTAAAAAATATGTTTTTAAATTGGTCTCATATTATGGATTCAATTTCATCATGCTGCCTCACATTCTTGATAATAGTCCACCATTGATTTTTTTTCGTCTTCCAAATGATAGTGATACAAAATGATTGTCTCATTCTTTAAAAACTGTATAATGGAATATATTTTTTCAATGGTACTAATCCATTTCTCTTCAACTATTAGTTCACCATACCCACTAAAAAAGTTATGTGTTTCTTAATGGGGTAGTCAGTGGAATGTTCTTCCCTCATATTTTTATTTGAATATTTATCCTGATAAATATGTTCAGATAATTTTTTAATTATTTTAATAGTAATTATTACTCTACCTCCCATAATAATTTGTATCTTGGGATGAAAATTGTTGCATTTTCTGTCATATTAAACATTAATATGTTTCCTTCATGTTCCATCTATTGACTAAAATTAAAAAACATAGTCTGAGAAATAATTATCACAATGGAAAACCATAAGATGGTGAAAAATATTTTATATGATATCAAAATTCAAACCACTTGTTTTAAATCATGACACTTACATTTTACATAGTTCATTAAAGATTATTATATATTTTAATACTTCATGATGGTTTATAATAAAATATGAGTTAAACAAATAAAATCCTACAAGAGAGTCAAACTAGGTGTGCACTAAGGGTACAATCATTGTGAACCAGATGATAGATGTAATGTACTCAAAATGATCTTTTAGTTATTATTAACCATATATTCATTTGACCTAAACCAATATCCACCTATAGTATATAGACATTGGTGTTTTTATAGAAAAAAACACACTTCTTTCTTTACCACATATTAGGATTTTTTCCAATACCTAAAATTATTCTAAGGGTTCTCACTATAGTTTCCTCAAACTATTTTTCTAATGATAATTTATTGTGGCCACCGATACAAACTGTAGGGACCCATACATTTTATACATTTAAATTACGTATTAATATATGAATAGACATGTCGTTTTTAAAAAACAAGCCTAGGGACTGTAATATTTTAGTTTCTTTAAAATCATTGATACATATACTCCTAGTTCATAGGTGAACTAAATCATCTCCCAATTTTTTATTCATAAATTCAACCACTCTTAAGAATTCCATATATGATACCTTTTTTATAACCTTGGGAAATAAAATATAATAAATGGTGAGCTCAGATTCGTTGTAGGGGAAAATAATGGAGATATTAGTGATCACAAAAAAATAACTTGGGAAAGAAGGTATAAGAACATGAGAAAAAAAATTAAAAACCATACAATTCATATCATTCATCATGATCTTGATTTAGAATTTAGATATTGGTAGTTCATTATACATCAATCATTGAGGAATCAACAAAGGTAAATAATGACTCCATAACATCGGTATAAGACCTAGGTTTGTAGAATAAACATAAGCATAGAAAATAATTTCACTCCTAGTAAAGTATTCATTCCAAGAATATCATAATGGATTGGGTTAACTCCCTAAAACTTCATATTAGTCAAAGTTTATTCCCAAGTATATCATAGTGGAAGGTTTACCTTAATCAACTATGTTTACTCTAATACTTTTCCTATTTGTCTCATTAGAAAACATGGGACTCTATGTATTATGGAGAGATTTGAGAAATTTTTTAAAACTTATTAGATGAAAAAATGTTCTTGATGTGTGGAGATGAGAGGAATTGAGGTTTTTTATAGTGATGTGAGAGAACAAACATGGAATTTTCAAAAATAATAAAATATTGTAAATTCATCCTGATGAAAAATATTTCAAAATGGATAGATCATAAAAGGTGTAATAGGATAAGGTAAAAATATTTTTCTTTCAAGGGGATATAAACTATTATGTTAATTTAATTCTTCATTTCGTACAATGGATAATGAAAAAGAATAGTGATATTGAATATTGTTCTCTTTCACCTGTGTTTTTGGCACCTATCATTCTACAGTTTTGGATCACATTCGGAAGTCCTAAAACAATAATGTTTTATTTTTTAGTAAATCTTAATATCAATAATTTTTCACTTCAATTTTTTTAATTACTAATATCTACAAAAAATATTATTTATATTTATTTAAGAGTGACTACATTCTATATTAATGATTGTTGTGAGGCCGATAGAAGGTCTTGTTGTATGACCTTAGATTATTTATTTATTATTTTGAAAATATACTAAATGTAAGTATATTTTACGCAATATTAAATATTTTAATGAATATAATCTTCATAAAATCAGTTTGCATATTATTTGTATTGGTGGAGTAGAGTGGGTAATTTTCCTAGTGCCTATGAGTAATTACAAAAAAATATTGTGGTATATACTTTGCATTATTTTATTTTAAATAGATTATCTCATTTAAAATATTATACATTAAAGTGATATATTTGAAGAGGAATGTTTGTCATTTGGGAACGATAAATATAAGGACTAAATTCACCCACTCTTAACATATTATATTATATAAAATGTGTAAAAAATTCACATTTACTGTCATCTCATACAAGGTAACCTTTGTATTGTTCTTCAAATCATTCAAGAAAAATTTAATTTTAGTAGAACCTTTTGGGTAAGTCTCCTCATTATTATAATTAAATGTAGTGATATACAATTACCCATATACTAATGATAATAGTGTATTCTTAAACTAATGTTTTTTAGGACATACATTAACATTATACAAATACATCATTGTAGTGAGTTCTCATTCCTTCTTCTCGAATAATAAACAAATTTCAAACAAAATTTGGATCAATATAAGAATTATCCATAAAAATAATTAATAATTTTTTGAGTAGTAATTTTCTCATCATTATTTACAGAATTTTGGGATCTTTTCAATGAATTTAGTTCCTAACTTCATCATAATAGTTCATTTTGTGTCCTACTAATTAGAATATTTAACCATTAAATATAGTGAAATTACTATCACATTCACTCAGTATACCAGTTTACCACGATATTATCTTTGATTTTGTAATCAGGCCATTTGATTTAATATTATCACTAACCATTTTCTTTCTTTTCATTATTTTTTTTCTATCATCTTATTGGTTGATTAATTCTCAAATCCAATACTAGTATTCCCATTTTATTGTCCTTTTGATTTCTCAATAATTTCACAAAAAATGGTATTCCATAGTAAGATCATTCCATTTCTTCTTCATTAATGATAATACCAAAATGATGATTCTCATTGAATAACATATTTTTAACATTTTCATTAACATCTCTCATCCAATTTAAAATTTCTTCCTATCGGGATTCCATTATATTAACTCATTCATCAATATAGGCATTACATTCATTGATTTCATTAAATTACAGTTTAATTTTAAATATGAAGTCAACAACCACTATGGTATTTTATTTTAGAACAACTTAGTATCCTATATAATTTTCTAAATAATGGTGTTTTTATTTTATTTTTCTGATATAATTTGAAGAACCCATCCTAAAATCACTAAAATTTTCTTTTTTTCCCATTTTTATTAGCAATTCCTCTATGTAACTTTCAGGTTCCACATAGAGGTCCACCACTCATTCCATTTGGTTTTATTTTTTGTTATCTAGTTTTTATTTTCAGCTTTTATAATTATAAAATCATTTAAATCGGATTATAACTCTATTTCACCTACCATAATGTATATTTTTTCATCATCTAATTCCTTAAAAATGATTTTATAATAAAATTTATTCTAAATTAATTTCATGATTTAAAATTTTATTTCAAGGAGAACTTCATTTTTCATTTTTGTGAGTAAAAAAACTCACCGTAGTTGTATTTAAGACTCTCTATTCATCCTTAAGTGTTGTTTTAAACACTTATAAATTTTTAAAAAAATTAACAGTAAAATTCCCATAAATAATTATTTTCCTCATTTGATCACTTTTATAATGTATTGTTACAATTTTTCACTCATATATTATTCTCTATCTATACTTTTATTATTTTCTAGTATTTGAAAGTATTTAAATTTCATATCCTTATATGATTTAGTTTTCTTTAATTTTTGCATCATATTCATCTCATAATAAACCAAGATACAATGAATATATTCTAGTGAATTATCAAAAAATTTATTCTTTAAAAATAAATAATTTTAGACAGGATAAATGTGGAAATATCCATGGGTTTTTTTGAAAATATCCACATCTTTTCAATCTTCAATTATTATATTAACAAATAAAAAAACAATATTTATTTGGTTGATGAACCCATAAATTGTTTTAGTTTTATACGTCTTTAAATCAGCAAAATTATTTTCGAACACTTGAAACTTTTTTTCTTCCACCAAGTTGTATCCTTAATAAACAATTTCTAGAATTTCCCATATATATTTATTGAATATGAAAATCATCACAATTATATATATTTTATTAATTAATGTTTAACATAAGTCATTTTATTCCACTTTATTAGTGTTGAGATGGATTTTAAATATTTTATTTATCTATATCATTGTAGGATCACTAACTCATATTTAGTGGATGGTGGTTAGGAAAAAAATACATGATATTATAGTTGTGATATCAGGGAATTATTTAGGATCTGATGATTACAACCACATAATAGAGGAGATATATTAAAAATTACAACATTATCTGTGGAAAATTAAAAAAAATGAAAAACAGTCCAATCATTTATTCTTGATGATCTCACAAAACTTGTTTCAACTACAATTACTATCACAACGTACCAGGGCATGAATTGGGTTATCAATGTAATCCCATTGAATGGATTTTAATATAATAATGGATTTAATTTATTGACCATATAAACAACAATAACACACCCACATCATCCAAATATATAAAATAAATTTGATGACACGGACACTCTACTTATTTCACCCAAAATGGATGCATTAAAGGAGCTAACATGGATGAGGTCTCAACATACCAAAAGAACTATGCAATTTTTGTGGTTATAAGTTTTAATTCAGGATATGTCCCAAACCAAAGAACAAAACCTCATTATTACTACCAACTCAATAATTCATGAATAATATATAATATTAATTTATCACACATCCACTCAAATTATATAATAAAAATATATTCAAAATACTATTGACTTCAAATTCTTATCTCTGAAGAACTTTTTTTCCATAATTAAAATTAAAATTCTTAACATCACCATTGTGTAGTAATATAAGAAATAAAACTAATATATACTTCAAATACACTAGAATTTTACAAAAAATCATCATAGAAACAACATAAATAGTGATACCCACCACAATAGATAAAAATAATCTCCCAATGATCTGAAACTGTTTTTTTTTGTTTACATGGGTTTTTTATAAAGAGATTATAGATAGCTCAATATCAAAAAATGCAAACAACATGGTGTGGTATTCAATAGATTCCCATTTTTCATTGATTCATAAAAACCATTACCAACCTCTATTCCATATACCATATCCAATTCCCCATTTTTCACTGAACCGTGTCATCCAACAAAATGTTTATTATTATCTAATAGCCCATTGTGATTTATAAATATTACATCGTCAAGATTGTCATCCCTTATACTTGTGGTATCCAAATAATATTTTAGTTCATTAAACTATTATGGGGTTAACATATTTATTGTGTTGTAATTTTTTCATTATCATTAACATCATTAAATATTTCTCATTTAAATTTTCACCTCTCTATTATTGTTTCTAGGAAACATATCATTATTTAACCTAAATATTGAGATAGATTCAATAAATAGAAAACATTTTAATACTATAATACTGTAATATAAAAAAATACATCATTACCCTATTGAATATTCATTATATAAATATTCACTACATTAATTAAGTTCCAATATAACAAAAAAAGGATCCAAAATATACTCAACTGTCAAAAATTGAGCTCTATCTCCTATTCACACATGTCAAATCTTCTTATGTCACACTGAATAAATGTTTCATTAAAATAATATTATTCCATCACCAAATACAAGTGTTATCATCTTTTAACAAGTTTTATGAATAATAAATTATATATAAAAATTAATATGTGTATGTAAGGAGTTTGTTTAAATCTAATAAGATTCCTTTATGGATAATAAACATTTTCTTTCATAAGATAAACAATAAAAGATTGTTTGAAAATTAATAATAAACCATTCTTATTAGGGTAAGGTAAGATTATAAAAAAGAAAAAAAATATCTCATAATTATTTTAGTTAGAGATAATCTTTTTTAAAAATCATATAGATCTGATGTAACAAATTTCAAACACAAAAATCCAAAAGAAGATGAAACCTGATGAAATAAAATATTATAACTATCTTAATGGAATGATCCAAATTATTATAAAATAAGAAATATTAAATTGACTTTAAAGAACAATAATTCTAGAATTTTATGGGATCTAATTATTACACCTTCTATATTTCCATCTCTCAACCGCATATTAGAGGTATCCCAATAGTTAAAGAAATGAACATAACACATGTTCCAGTAAAAAATGAAAATAGTTGTTATAACACTCATAATTATAATCGTACTAAGGTAATAAAGGATTCTATGTTGATTCCTTATAAAATAAATGTATTAATGTAATAAAAATTATAAAACCACTTATATAAACTCATATTTAAAATTTTAGATTCGAAATATCTATTACATTCATAATAAATCATTATATTTTTAAAATTCAATTTACATTAGAGGAATTAAAATGTGATATAATAAAAGTAATTTATTATTTTAAATATACCGAACCATGTATAAGAATTAAAAATATGATACAAACCCATTTTATCATCTTCTATAATTTTATAAAAATTCATATAATTAAAATTTAATTTAATTATTATGTTGTAAAATCTAAACATCCTTAATCAAAACATCTACGCATTATTATTTTTTATAAAATAACATGAGTGATTTTTTAAAACACATATATTTTTCAAATAAAGAATGAAACTCTTATAAAAATTCATGAAAAATAATTAATATAAGGATTATTTCAAATGAATGTCAAAATTTATTGCGCAGGCATATAGGGTAATGTAATATAATGGGAAATGGATATAGTTTTCTACCTCAGATCACTGTAATCAATAGATTTCTGACACATAATAGTATATCATAGTATGTTAATGGATCCACATACTCTACTAATAAAATCCTTGAATATTTGAACCAACCATGATAAGGAATTGTCAAATCACTATCGATTGGGGAAAAGAAAAATCAAAAATAAGTGAATAGAAGAGAAAGGTAGGGAAAAGAATCCCTAAACATGATATTTTGTGAAAAAATACTTATAAATCTTACAAAATCCACTAAATAGAGAGTGAGTAATGAAAAATCATCCATCAAGATCAATTAGGATGAATTACTATTAACCTAAATGAACATTAGACTACAAATTTCCAAAATATTTAGTTAAAATTGTAATTTATTTATGTTATAAATGATTAATATCAAAAATAAATTGTATCCTCGTCCATATAAGAGGTCAAAAAATTCATACTTTCTATATTTTATTACCAAGAATAGTCATTTTTCATGTTCTCTGTGATACAATATTTTTATAATTGTTTTAGGTAAAATTTATATGATTTCACAATTTTATACTTGAAAAATAATAAATTCAATGAAAACAATAATGAGTACAACTAATTTATA
Source organism: Viscum album (assembly GCA_963277665.1). NCBI lineage: Eukaryota > Viridiplantae > Streptophyta > Magnoliopsida > Santalales > Viscaceae > Viscum > Viscum album. The sequence goes on along the minus strand of OY728143.1, from coordinate 44,160,998 downwards.
CCCATTGAAACATATATGTCACAATTATTTCAATGGTGATAACTTTTACACACTAAAATATCATTGATTTCCATCATTGTAAAATATAAAGGTTATTTTATCTATGACCATGAATTTTAGTTTTTATGTTTCTTGATTGGACTTACATTTTCATAACATATAAATGAGACTAATTTACTTAATTTATAACACTTTATTCTCATCATTATGATTTTTAATTTTTTTATAAGTAGAACATCAAATTCAAATTCTATATATTTTCAATCAATAATATGAATAGTGTTATGTTGATTCTACATTAACTATCATACATGGAATAATTTATGAATAGATTTCAAATATGAATATGATGATATCAGATATTATCCACTTAAAAGGCACCATACATCCTAAAATGGACTAAAATATCTATTTATAATATTTCCAACATCCATAATCACATATTTCCCAGTCAAAGAGAGTCTATGGGAAACACAAGATTACCCACTATCAATAATACATGTTATCAATGATAATTATAACAATATTTTTGGGTAATTCTGAGAAATCATCAATAATTATTAAATAATATAGATTTTATATGTCATCACATTAAAATTTCTTAATCCAAACACTAAGGATTCCCCCCCCCCCCAACATCTTATCAAAATTGGAAAAATGTGGATTATTATAAGTATCATTGAAGTGAGTCATCTTAATCATGGACTAAAAATTGTTATTATATAAAAACCCATTAAATAGAAAATATATTCCCATTGATTCCTTAAATTAAACTAAACAATCATAAATAATTTCTTCAATGTTTGGAATAATTTTCTCCATAAAACCATCAATATTAGATTGTTATTTATGCTATGTTTCATCTGATGTTTCATAACCATTGTATACTCTTCCAGAAATGATTGTTAAATTGAGGGATATGATTAGACACATTGGTTGAGGGAACCCCGTACAATTTTAAAACCCCATGTAGGTACATATTTTTAATATATTCCACCTTAATGTTTCCACTGAATATAAGGATATTAGTTAATTTAGTCAATCAATCAGTAATCACATATATAATAACCCTTCAATGTGGAGATTATGGAAATAATATTATAAAATCTAAGGACACCATATCCAACATCTATATTGAAATAAGACAAAATATTAAATAATTGTAAATAATTTAGTAGTTTTCCATCTCATTCAATAATGTGATGAAATATGACACCAACTCTATAATTTTACACCTCATGCAAGGACACTAATATTTAAATTTGATTTTATTCATATATCCCGGACGTAATTGAAAATAAATCCTCAGTTGAATGTTAATATTATTTTTTCACAACTTTTATCAAGGAAGTAGTAACTATACATCTCTTCATAAAATAAATGTATTCATTAGAAGAAGGATTCCACTTATCATTAGAATCTCTAATATTAAAAAGTTCTCACATCCACATTCAGTCAACATCTAGAAACCTTTCTAATATAATTTGATCAAAAAAATAATTCTTGATTATCACATCAGATTTATATAATTCACTCACCTCTTCCTTCATATTATAATATTTTTTAATTAAAATACCTATCAACATCTATTCACTGTGTTATTTATTTGATGTGTGTTTCCATAATTTACCACTGATGGTATCAATGAAAATATTTAATTAAATAGGGTTTGTAGGGTCGATAAATATCAAATTTCTAAAATTATTCCACCTAAAAACTCTACCTATGATTCAAATATTTATAAGAAATATATTACGATTAGAATTTTTAAATCCTTATTTAAAATTTTATTCTCCTTAATGAGAATGTTTCCTGAATTTGAACGCTTTCATAATTGCTGGTAATTCAATAATGTAGATTAGATAACTTTTCTCATGTGGAGATAATTGAAGAGATTCATTCACCACCACCTTATTAATATATTTATATATGGATTAGATAAAAAATATATTTTTATAGATTTATAGTAAATATATTAAACATCCCCTGGATTATCAAGAATATGTAATAGAGTTAAATTTAGTCACTTTTGTAGTTTATTAAATTTTATTTGACATTCTTTATACTATTTTAAATTTAGTCTATTTTATATTAATAAATCCCTAAGATACACTATTTAAATGTAATCTGGAATGCATTACCAATGAAAAAATTCAATCCAATTAAACTATATGTTTTAATGAAATTATTCATTTTTTCACACATCATCATAGCATCAATTCATATATGTCAAATAATGTTCACTTATTGGGATTATAATGGCCCAAAAATTTGAATTCATGAATCTATAATCAATATTTATATAACATCACACATAGTTAATGCTCGATGTGAGTACCCAAAATAATATCAAGTTTATCCTCTTTATTTTATTCTATTTAATAATATACTAAAATATTATCTTCAAAATCCATTATAGTTTTTTTAAATTATGTATGAATGATATGGTTCCTCATATACATAAATACCATATTAGGATTATTAATTATAAATATTATCTTAGGGTATTCATATTTCATACACCATAACCCAAAAAAGTCTTAGTAATATCATCCCCTTTTCCATTACTGGTAATTTCCTTACCTTATGTCAATATTAGAAAACCCTATCTCCCCGATATATTTATTTACAAGTTCACTAATCATTGGTGATATGCATATTTTTTTATATTAAACAATTTAATCTTCCAATAATCAATAAAAATATGAGGACTTATATATGGTTTTTCCACAAAAAAATTAAATCCATCCTAGGTGACATACTCATAAAAATAGTATCACATACCTTCAATATTTTTCCATTAAACATTTTTTTTCTTTAATTTAGTAATATCCATTGGATATAAGTATCATAAATTAAGAATTTTTTCTTAACATATATTCAATCATTAACTCAACAACTGACATTTGTTATAATATGGAGAAACATGTGGGAAAAAATATCGATATTAATAAACCATTATAGGATGTTTATCCAACAAATTCCCTTCTTCTACATCCAAACATAAGTTTATAATAGATAATATATGGTCGTAATGTCTTGAAGGATTTTCCTACCTCTACATAATATTGTAAACAAGTCATATTGTAAAATTTGAGTGTTCCTATTATATGAGACAAACACTAGTTTCTAGTGATAGAATATCATATGATATTATGAACTAACCATTCATTCAATTTTAATGATACGATAACTGATTACCTGTCATGAACAGGGAAATACCATAACATTATCATCACATGTACATATAAAAATGTGGTATAGTTAATGCATTAACTCTTACTTATACCCAAATTAATTTTAACCACTATAGAATATGATATATGTTCAACTTAAAATTCCCAATATTAACCCATTTATATGATATAAATGAATTTAAGGAAGAAATTTCCAATATATGTAGAATAATTATGGATAAAATAAGCTCAATAACTAAAAATGTTATTGGTTTTTCCCCTAATTATTTTTGAACATGATCCAAAGAAAATAATCTCAGTGACACAACATTATATTATGATTTCCTACCAAGATAGGAGTTACCATGTTATATACCCCACTCTCTAAGCCTCATTTACTCACTATCTATTGACACAACATAATTTGTTCATTGAACTTCTCCACAAAATTGATGATATTATTCTCACGTAGACAGTAAATGTCATGTATGAGTAATGTTGTTTTCACCATGAAGGAAGAATATACAGGAAATATTTCTATGTCATAAAATACTACCCCATACAAATGGATAAGTGGAGTTATTTCCCCATCCATAAGCACGTAGTGGATATCCAAAAAACGGTGATAAAAAGGTGTTTATAAATAAAATTCTATATCTGAGTTTCTTTCTAGATGACATGGTGTATTTACCATCTCAATAAGTGTAAATCTCTTAAATACATTTTATTTGACTAGTTTCGGAGCCCAAATGGACTTAATGATCATTAGTTATGGCACTCATAAGTTAGATAAATTTCACAACGGGGCCTGCATAGAGGACCTACGTGGGGTCCTATGCTGAGGACCTACGCGGAAATATAATTTCTAAAACCCTACATAGAATAGCTACATAGAGGACCTGTGTAGAGGACATGTGTTGACAAATTCCCTTCGTCGAGATCCCCTCTATGGCTATAAATAGGACCCCTCATCTCCCTATTTCAATGACTCGAAAAGTTTAAAGACTCTCTAAAGCACGCACCGTGTAGCTCGTTCACCCAGATACCCTAAATTGTCTCAGGTATCTCTCTAAAGTATGAGAGAAGAGATTATTAAATGGGATAAACATGTTCTGAAAGTATTTAGCAATTTGTATATAGGCTTGGTTACCCAAGGTGAAAAATATTCTTCTGTCATCAAACAATCCAGCGCGGCACTCCTGTGTGGCACACCTACGCAGCACACCTGTGTGGCACACCTGCGCAGCACACTTGCGAGGTATAGCTATGCAGTGTAGCAATACGGGGTACCTATGCCGCACGCATGTACACATTACCCATGTGGAAGATTATGGTATACAGCCTATATATAAACATAATTACCCTATTTAAATCCATTAATGGAATGATTTCTCCTTCATTAGTTCCCTAATGTGAAATGGACTAAGATGAGGCCTCCACCAAAACATACAGACTTATCATACCCTTGGGAAAGTCACATCACATTATCTTGTATTTGGGTTTGTATTTGTGCAGTCAGAGGTTTCCCACATTTGTTTTACGATGGGGCTACGATTCATAGAGTGTATGTGGGTTTGTATATTCATAGTCACATGGACCTTTCTCCCATGAATATTGTTGGGATGTTCCCTGTTCTGAGAATAAGGGTTTGGGACATGACCTCTCCCCTCTCAAAAAGAAGGAACCTCAAATTTCTAGTAGGGATGGTAAGGTTATCTCTATCTTTTCTACTCAAGTGAATGAAAAGTATCCCTCCCATACCAAGATCAATTTTAGGGTAGCCGTCATGGAATAATCCCATTACCTTTATCACTTCTTCATTTCATTAAACCCTTGTCCAATGTAATGTTAATAGAGGGAAGGCCCGTCTCCTCACCCTCATTAACCCTTGCATCCATATGTGCACGCCCTTTTCCACCAGTGGAGGATAAATAGTGTATATGTAATTGTTCAATCGTTCACATCCTCTTGTTTCTCACACTAAGCATGAATCATGTGGGATTAGAGATTCATGATGATTAAAACATTTTCACAAACACCCAGAATTGAAGGAACTTTGAGAAATCTGATTGCTGTTCAAACAAGGATATGTAGGAAGACCTTTCAGGGCCTGAGATTAATGGATATACTCTCTAGGAATCTGAACCTCATTCCATTAATAAGGGCATCCACTTTATTAATAAGCCCCAAATTAAATCCCCAAATCACAAAGGCATCCTTTTCATGATGTAATCCCAAACTCATTTCTCTCAAAGTAATATACTATTCTATGAGAGTCATCAAACTATGTGGGCTTTGATTTCAATACAGATGGGATATTTTGGAAGCCTCCTTGAGGTAAAAACACAAAATTTAAAATCAACAGTGTTCTCCTTTCTCCATATTCCCTATAGTGTCTAATCTTACATGGAAACCCATATCATTTCTATGTTCATTGGGCTTTTGGCATAATTCCTACACGAAACACTGACTAAGAACCTGTCGCTTAGATGCCCTTTCCACATGACATTAAACAATACAGATAAGTCCTTATCACATGTACATAAAATGTATGATATGTCCCATTAAGTGCCATAAAACTACAAGGGTTATGATTACTTTAAAAAGGATGTGTAGGTAACCCATTTCATGTGTATTTTCCCAATATCAAAACAAACCTTCATCAGTGATGATGACAATAATTTCTAGAATGCCCCACTGATTGTCTCAAAAACTAGTATCATCATAACTATGATTAAACGAAGCTCTAAATAGTATATGAGAAGATACCTTTGATGGAGAACCTGGAATACATATGTATATCTTCATTAATGAAGAACCTTCACAACATTATAATGATTATAAAATTTACACATATTAATAAGTGATTGAAAATTCCAAGGGAAGCTTATGTTATACATGGTGAATTAATATGTATTCATGAAATTATCTTATATTTATATTGGGAGTCCCATAGTAGACAATAATTTCTCCCAATAGGGTGTCATGAGTCCGACCTCCCATACCCTCAACCAATGCACATTCCAAAGTATCATAATGTTCAAACCTAATGAATTCATTACTTTTGAAAGTAGTTCTATTTTGGATAAATAAGTTTTTTATGTTTCTAGTCCCATGAATAAATCCAATGGAAACCCCGTGGAAGCAGTTATATTTAAAACTTTAACCAATATTTCAAGAAACTATGAAAAAAATGGTGAACCTGACGTCAATCCACAACCATGTTAATAATGTTACCCACCTATCAAGCCCCTATCAATTGATAATGTAAATCCATACAAATGATTAAATCATGCATGTATCCATATAAATAGATGTCGCATTTATGGAATCTATTGTTTTTGTTCTCAGTTTATTCTCAAACCTTCCTTTAGACAAAAATGGATTTCTCCAGTATGATATAAGTGAACAACCCGACCGCTGCTCAGGACGGATCCTCATCCATGGGAATTACGTTATACCCCAACCAAGGTCTTCAATACTGGGTCTCCTACATGTTGGAAATGAAGTATCACCAACAGGGTTCATTCCCATCATTTGAGGATACCCCATAGGCCCTCCAAGTCAATAACAATTCTCAATCATTTGGCCAATGATGACTGATTATCAAGAAGAAAATGGTGCCAACCACTGTTTTCAAATGTTTCGGGTCCTTAAACCCCGAACACAAAAAAAAATTACTCTCTTACTATAAAGAGGTGGATCAAGAGTTCATTGAGGGAATCAATTCAATGATGCATGGGTCTTTCCTAAGGAATCCCACCAACAATCGCCTCCTGCAGAATCACAGGGTAGTGAAATTAAACCATGATGGGGTTGTTCCCATTGGACATTCAGTCAAGGTTCATCCGACCAAGGAAAGAAAGAAAAACATATTAGGAAAATCTCTGATCAACATGGAGAAGGTTCTTACCTCTGCCCCCTCTATAGAATTCCAACAACCTAACTATATGGAGAACAATGAGTGGGAAAATACACTCATTCATATTAATTCAGCTTCCCAGAAGACTAGACTAGAAGAAACCCACCAATCCTACTAGACCTGTTTGGTGGAGTACCATGAATAGGAACACACACATTTTTAAAAATTATCAGTCAGGTAGCAGGCTCTTTTGACGACATTTAATGAAGCCTACCAATCTAATGTGGTGGGAACTAGTAAACAAGAACATTCAACTGCTTAAAATCATAATTTTTTCTAGCAGACTCGTCTTCTAGTGTTGATGGAAGTGTTCCAATTGTGCTGTAAAAAAATCATCCAATAGGAACATACACCTACAATAATTCATCATGCTTCCTAACAATCTCGTTTGGATGCACCTGGAGAAGATAGTCAGAAATTTTCAATGATAAATCTGTGGAAACATAACTCTCTACTGACATGCATGATTACTGTCAACACCCATTAATAGAAAAAAGATGAAAGGAGCTGGATAATACAACTAAACCAGCTACAGAATATACTTATATTCTCGTTCGGGTTGTGGGAGTCACCAAACACATCTTACCAATGGTGAACTGGAATACACAAATTCCTACCCATATTCTGGATGATTTACATAATATATTAACAACAACCATAGTAGTACAAGGGGAAATAACGCATTAATAATTCCCCACACTTGGGATGAAACATTGGCATTCCATATTAGAGTAAATACACACCTATGTTCTATTCTAGGAGGTCAATGGGGAATTCTTCCCCATTTCATATTGACAAAAATCTTGGTAACTTAACCCTATTCCAATTTGAGGTAATCAGTCTGTTCTAGTGACCACTCTAAGGCAGACACATACACTTTTCCATGATAACCACTTCACCTAGAAAGTGGCTCCTAATATGTGTAATAGAACATCCAAGAATAAGTCTCACCAAATGTGGTAGTAAATTCAAGGGTCAAGCTACAATTTAGCTTCTCTTAATGTTGTTGTTCTTGAAGCCCTCAATCATTTATCAGTTGCATCTCATGATCTAACACTCTCATTACCAAATTATCAGAGTAGTAGTAGTAATTCTGAAGTTCCTTATCAGACACATAATTTTTAATTCTTTCTTCATGAATATTACATAAATACAGAGAGCCTCACTCCATATTAGAGCCATAGCAACCCACAGTGTGGCAAGAAGACAAAGGATCAAGAGGATTTATACCTTGCTGTATCCACCATGGTGGTCCTCCCCATGATGGCATTCACTTAGAATGTCCTCTCTGTAGTATTATTTACCATTTTTAGGATGATTCTATAATTTAAAATGTGGTTATGATAAAGCTCTCCTATCTATAGAAACTTGGAAACCCAAATCAAGTCATATTTGATGGATTTTCATTGGTGAGTGAAATACATTCTCAACCAGAAGACATCTTAAGGTAATATTTATTCTCTGTACCTCCCTCGAGACATTTTTCTTCTAATACATAGCATCCAATTTGGTCAAACCATGTAGATGAACCTCTAGTAAAAGATGATGAAGATATGTTAAACATGAGAAAACAAATGGTTAAAGGAGAAATACAAGTCATGTTTTTTCCATTTGGAAAAATCTCAATATAACATTCTAGAATTGAGGGAAAAATATTAAATAAATGATATCCTGTTTAACTAATGAAAGAATCTTCATCATTTGAAATCTCAAGTATTACCATATGATGAATATCAAAATCATTTAAATGTAATAGAAGGGTTTTCAATGCCAAATTAACTCAGCATCTCTCTTAGTTTCCTAATATACAAAAGGTTAAAAATATATGGAGAACCCTTTAGTGTGCATGAGTCAATGATCTAAAGAGGATACCTAGGTTATTTTATGATTCCCCATCATGTTTTCATATCATAGGATGGGGTGCACATGGGGCATTGCATTTCACTGCACTCTAGAATCACCAAAGCCCTCCAAAAGTGGTCTCATGCAATGTTATTTCCCTTACTCAGTTGCAATAAAAATATTTTGTATGTAATCCAATGTACCCTCATGAATAGGCCTCAACTAGCTCTCATCATATTCAGGCCCAAAAAAAATCATTTGAGTTACTTTTACATCGAGCATCTGAGTATCTAGAGCAGGCATCCCTCTTAAAGGATGATAGCCGTTAGATAACACAAATGTATGAAATTCCACAACGATCATCTAAAAAAGGTAATTTGAGTAGTTGTTAGATAATGCACCCAGTTAATGTCTAAACCCAAATTCTTAAAATCAGAAGCATAGCTATGTGAATCTCATCCATTGTAGTTCAAGACCCACCCCATCTTGGAGGGCTCGGGGTTCATTTAATTACACCTTCGAATTTATTAAACAATTTTCAGTGGTTTGAATAATAAGAACAAGAATAGCCATATTCTATAAGGATGGGGTACTTTTCAAATCTACAAATTTATCCTCTAAAAAATGTGACCGGTTCAAGGGAATCAAAAGATTATGTTCTTATCCATAATACAATACACACTTAGGAAAATGTAGAAGGTTTAGATACCAAAAATCAAGGGCTTATCCAAAATCATGGTATGCCTTAATATAGCCAACTCACACACCTCCTAAAAGAATCTAACTAGTGGAAAATGGAAATTCCGATTACATCTCACTATTACAAAAGTGAATTTCAGTCTATTTCACTTGAAGAGAGACTGGAATCATAAGAATAGGAGATGAAATAGTTGAAAAGACTCAATGTTGAGTTACTTAGTAGTGGCATTTCTACTGGTTATACTCCCTAGACAGGTTATCAACTTGCACATATTATTGGATCTCCTAAACAAAGTGGATTTGTAGTAACTATAGATGTGGATAATGAATTCCCTCTGTTGGGTACATAGCCAAGGCAAGATCAAACAAATCCTGATAATCCAATTCTTATGGGTTATCCAATGAAAATACCAGCACCATCACCAGTGGTTTTTCTAGTTTTTTGCACCATCTCAAGCTCTGATTATTGTCCCTGAATGGGTTACAACTCATCCAGATATTCCCCAAATTTTTATGAGCACAATTAAATCATTAACTACTCGATTGGAAGCTATTGATGAATGGCGTGTGCTAGTTCTACCTGAAAACAAAGCATACACCGAATGGGTCGATCTAATTCCCCCCCCCCCCAATTTTTTGAATACCATATTCCCAATCATTAAAGGTTCAGGTGATCCAGAACAACACTTCACACATTTTTTTTTCTTGTTGTGATCCAATTCTGGGAAATCCTCAACAACAAGAAGCAATAAAGATTTGGTGTTTTGAAAAATCTTTATAGGGACTAGATTTTGTATGATATACATGTTTGCAATCTCGAGCAATTATTGGATGGAAAGATATCTGTAAGAAATTAATTCTTCAATTCAGATCAACATTAACAATGACAACAGATTTTGATCTTAAAAATTTCAATCATAGAGAGAATGAAATTGTTTTAGATTTCATTGATCAAAGTAAAGGATTAATGTATTCTATAATTCTCTCACTCCCTCAAGAAAAGTTTCAACCAATATGTGTGGAAAATATACTTGATGAGTTATGTACACCACTGATCTGTGTGAAATATATAGGAGGGTTTCAAGATCATAATTAAATTTCTCAATAGATAGAATATTATATTATAGAAACTAAAGCTAAAAATCGTGTAATATCATTAACTCGAGAATAGTGAATAGGGAATCCAGATTCTACTACCGTTATACTCAAGAAAGAAAATGTACCTACTTCCACTTCAAAACCTTTATCGTATTGAATGGATCCACCTTTGGAGAAGCACCATAAATTACCACCTTTTCAATATGATCAATGTGATAAAAGGAATAAATAGATTTAAGAATTATGTATAAATTTTTTTTTATTCTGCAGTGATCAAGGTCATGGATACATGATCTCATCTTTGGAAAATAATTTGGTTCAGTTTCCAAGGCCGATGTAACCAAACAAATATGAAGATGAAGATCTTCTGAATTATTTTCCCATTCACCAGATGTTGGGTCATCCCATTCAAGAGTGTTTTGTTTTCATTGACCACCTTAAAAAAAGTTATACTCTGGACAATTGAAACTGAAAAGTTCTTCAGCTCAAGTAGCATGTGTTACTATGACTGATCTAAAAGGACAATCCAAATGGCAGGAAGTCAAAAGAAAAAATGTGAAGAAATATGATGATTTTATGATTAGAAAAATGATCCAACAAACTCATTACAATCTAAGAACATAGTTTAAACAACTTATTTTTTCTTTCGATACTCCAGCCAAAGAAAAACCAACCCATAAAAAGGTTAATCCACAAAGAAGAGAAGTAATTATAAGGACAAAGAGTAGTCATAAGAAGACCTTCTCATGTTAAGGCTAAAATTGACCTCGACTCTAGAAGATTTCATTCAATCTGGTTCAAAAGCACGGACACCGCCCCACCAAATGGCACCACCAGAAATTACCTATCATGCAAAATCTTCATTCATTGAAGAATTGATCTTTGGTTCCATCAACATTATCCACATAACATATCCTTATCCCAATGGAAATTTTGATTATAATGAACATGAGTTCCCAGAACCTAACTAGGGAACCAGAGGAATATGATTATTTATAGGATATAGGTGAATACATAGGTATTCTAGACCCCACTATTTTAACTCTACCCCTATATGAACCATATGTTCGGTAGAATCTAGAGGAAGATCCCTTCACCGAGCTCAACAAGAAGAAGTAGTTTAATACATGCAAGAGATGTTCGGTCTTGAAATGAAAATTTTGGAGGATAGATTACAAGTCTAACCATATTTCTCATAGAAATTAGATAGACCTAGTCATCTAATATACCAAATCCAGGAGTATTTCAAGCTTCTTCTCCGACATAGGGTACATCTATATCAAAAGAATAAACATACAAGGTACATGAAAACCCACACCGCCATGCTGGGAAACACATACCCCTTGGCCAAAAGTATTATGTTTTGAAATTTTTGGACCATGTACCAGCCATGTTATCAATTCTGGATGATGTGAAACTGTCAAAAGTTCTTTAAGAAGCAGTTATTTAAGATTTGTTAAGTCCAGAAGCAATTCAAACTGAAGTTGTTTCTATTGAGGATTAGAGAATAGAGAATGATCATGCATAATTCCATTAAGACATATAGTTTATGCATGAAGATGAATATTATGTACTACGCAGACATATTATACCCTTGTATATATATATAACAAGTTCAATGATAAGGACATCCGAAAAAACCTTCATTAATAATGGACCTAGAGTCAACCTCATTACTGTTTGTACACTTCGAAGATTGGTCATTACTAAACTTGACTTATCTCATTATACTTTAATGATTCAAGGATATGACAAGAATTATCAAGAATCTATGGGCAAGATTACACTCATAAATCAGTTTGGAGATCTTGTGTCTAATTAAGAATTCATGGTTCTTCATTAGGATACATCCATCAACAATATTCTCCGAAGGCCTTGGCTACATCAACATGTGGTCATACCTTATTTATACCACCAATGTATTAGGTACAATTTCAATTGTAAAATTTGTAAATTGTATAGTGAAAAGGCTCCATTTAAAATTTTTGAATCTCAATACATTAAGGTAGATATTTATCACACATAGGGAATGAGGTCCATGACCAAGGAGGAAACCAGAATTAATACTCCGAATGGTTTGGAAAAGATCCCAGAAAACCCATTAATACATTTGAGTATCGATTATTTATTACCTATAAATTAAATTTAATAGGTAAACCCAAATCCCACAATTCATCTAGTAACATCCATTGTGTCAATTTCAGCAATCAAGCCCGAGAATATGGGAGAAATTGTTGATTCACCAACAAGTGATGGAAGCTTAAATGGAGATGTCTTTATTTCATCGAATGAACATCAGAATTTCTCTTCTTCATCAATCATAATAGAAGGAGTTGTAGAAATTCCCAAGGAATAAAAATATGATGATTCCAAATACATTATCTCCTTTTATTAATGCAAGAAGTCCCTTCATCATAAGTGTGGTCATTAAGGGTGGCATCTTCTTCAGGATGTTCAAATACTTACTCCTCTTCCATCTCAGGAATTTTTGCTTCATCATCTAATATTCAAGGGGAAACATATGATGTGACACATAAGGAAGATGAAGAATAATAGGAAGATCTCAGGGATGCTCCTCCTTAATTTGAGGAAGTTGTCTCTACCACTGTGTGTGAGCTCAGAGAAATCAATCTGGTATAGAAGAAGATCCACACCCCACATTAATTAGTTCAGCCATTAATTTTGAATCGCAAGAGGTTTATACATCATTTAAAAATAAACATCGAGTTATATTTTCATGGTATTATATAGAAATTCCAGTTCTTAATCTCGATGTATCCACTAATCATTTGGGTTTTCCATAAGAATATCTAGGATTCAAGAAAGCAGAAATAATAACACAACTAACCTATTCTTGTTAAATTGATGTTGATGTTGTGAAACATTTAATGGATAACTTTTTTAGGGAACTTAAATATCTTAAATGGCTGGTGAACATTGTCCTACTGAGAAACAAGAATGGAAAAATTAGATTTTGCATTGATTTAGGAGATATTATCGGTATTGTCCTAAATATGACTTTCCAGTCCTGATCACAAAGCATTTAATCAATGAAATAGCTAGCTACAAATCCATTTCCATCATAGATGTATACTCTGGATATAATCAAATTTGTATGGCCTCAGAGGAAGAAGAATCTATAGCCTTTGGAGCCCCTCATGTTGTGTCTTTCAATCACGTAATTCACTTTGGATTTATGAATGCTGGTGCAACGTATCAATGTTTCATTCACTATATCTTCAAACCCTTCTTAGGGAAATTTTTAGAATGTTATGGGATGATTTGGTGGTCAAATCTAGACATGGTTCCAGTAACATGGATGATCTGGAGACCATATTAAAAAAACATCGGCAACACAGTTTGATGATGAACCCCTAAAATGTTCATTTAGGGTAACCTCATGAATGTTCCTCGGCATCATAGTACACCATTGTGGAATCAAAGTTGATCCAGAGTAAATACAATAATATGTTGCATGTCACCTCCTTGAAATTTTGAAATATTATGAGGAATCCAAGGAAACATTTCCTGTATTCAGTGCATTATCAATAATTTGGTAAAAAAATGTTTTCCATTCACCAGATTAATGAATAAGGGTGTCACCAATCAATGGACTGAAGACTGGAAAGAACCATTTGATACTTTCAAAAAATATCTCATGATTACACTGGTATTAATTCCACCTATTGAAGGAATAAAAATTATTCTTTATGTGGGAGATTTAAAGCGATCACTAGGTTCCCTACTTTCCCAAAAGAATTATGTTGGGAATTAAAACAACCTTTACTATCTTAGTTGAACTATGCTTGATGCAGACACTCGGTATTCATGAATTGAGAGGTGTATCATGATATTAATCATTGTGGTTTGGAAATTGTCGTACTACATGCATAATCATGAGGTCCAATTGGTATCTCACGATAACCCACTCAAATTTATCCTCTTTATTCTTATGCTTACACGGAATCTGGAATGGTGATAAGTTATTTTCAATAGTTTGATATCCATTGTCTGCCTCAAAATTCAATAAAAGGACATGATCTGGCTGACTTCCTTGTTGAACCACCATCTGTTGAAGAAATATCATTGAATACTGAATATCATAATGATGTAGTCTCCTATATTTTTTATAATCACCTAACATAATAGATATAAATAGATGGTTCCTCTAGAAGTCCAACATGGAAGAGAATGGAAAATACTGAACTCAACAAATTTGGGTTAGGAATTTTCCTTATCCTTCTAGACAAGGAAGTATTGCATTATTCCTTCCTATTTTCAAAAGGTGGTACCAACAATGAGTTAGAGTATCACTCTTTCATCGTCGGTTTATAATTGGCACTTCAGGTGTAGGTGAATAAATTGAAAGTGAAAGGTGATGGATAATTGGTAGTAAATAAAATCAATAGGGAATATTCTATTAAGAAATTAGTGTAATTCTCAAAGTGTGATTACGTCATAGGGTTAGTGGATGAATTTCCCTCAGATCCAACATTTTATTATGTCTCGCGATCACAAAATAACCTAGTTGATCCACTGGAAAATACAGTAATATCCTTGGCATATCCAAATCGAGATGAGACAATAATCAGCATACCTCATCTTCATGTGGTCTCACTTTTGTTCAACCCATAATGGCGTAAATTAAATAAATCAGCCCTATTTCCGAGCCATATGGTCATACCATGAAATGGAGGATAACCATCATGGAATACATTCAAAATAGAGTACGTCTACTAGATAGGGATAAAAAATAATAGATCTGAAGACATGCGGCCAACTTTACTCTTTATGATAGACCAGATCACTAGAAGATCCTCTGTAAATGAGGCTTTGATTGAATCCTCTTCAAATGTATTGATGGAGAAGAAACTGAAGTAGACATGAAAGAAGTACATTCAGGATCTTGTGTTTCTTACCAGTATTTCCAAATGCTCTCTGATCATATCCAAAGGCTTGGAAACTTTTGGCCTTCAATGACGCTGGATTGATGAGATTTCACTATAAAATTTCATCCTTATCATATGAATTCCAACATCAATCATCTACCCCTAGAGTTTCTACATATAGCTAAATAATCCTAGCTAATTTCTACATGGGGAACAGATGTAGTAGGACTTTATATTTTAGGTACAGTTAAGCAATTCATGTATATCATTACTGGTACTGAATTCTTCTTTAAATGGGATGAGGCAATCCCTCACATCTATGTCATAGCCAAAATCATTGTTAGTTCTATCAAAATTATCATCTTCATTATATTTGGTGTCCCTCATACTATATTGATAGAAAATGGAATCAATTTTTGTTCTTTTGAGGTAACGAAGTTATATCAGGATAACAATATCAAGCCCAACAATTCATCATGCTATCATGTGGAGGAAATGGATAGACATAGGCTTCCAATAAGACCTTCTTAAATATACTCCAGAAGATAGTGGATAAAGATAAAAAATCTTGTCCTGATAAACTTTTTCAATATTTATTAGATTATCATACTACTACCCTTACTGTCACACAATCAACACCATATTCATTGGTATACAGAAGAGAAGTAGTTTTTCTAATTGAAATGTAATTTCCTTCACTACCAGTTGCAATCTATGATCAGTTGTCTATAGATGAGAGGTCACTAATATGATTTAATGAGCTAGAATGATTAAATGAGATAAGATTTCATAAATTTCATCATTTAGAAGTCTATGAGAATATAATTTCATGATATTTTAACAAGAAATTTCACCTCCATTTATTTCTTAATGGCGAATTGGAATCGTTCATATGGACTCCCATGATACTAGGAATAAAGCCTCTAAAGCATGAGCCAAAGAGTGAAGAATATTATTCCATTCCTAAGGTCTACCCAAAATGATCTTACGCCTTAATATCAATGGATGATGAACTTATAAAAACTCTAATAAATGAAACATTCATGATGAAATACTTCTTTAGTTTCACACATCGTCCTTTTTGCATGACTGAAAACAACACAGTCCCTACATCCTTAATACAAGCCTTAAAACCTCAAAGAATAATGTCCTAGTTGCTAGACATTAAAGTGGATAAAAACTATAACTTTCATTTTTTCATGATGTTAAAATGGTTATTATATTGGTCCTTGTTTCAGGATGTTAAACAAATTGACACCATTTTGGCTAGTTAAATGAAATTAAACATTATGGTTAGACTCTTCTATACATAACTTTAGGAGCATCCATAAACAAGCATCATTGACATCATTGAAATTCCTTAGTGAAAAATGAGTCCATGTCTTCACTGTGTCTGAGTCAGATCTGTAGTAGGACATTGTTTGAATAACTATGTGTGGCATGATTCTCATCTATTTGATATACATAGAGATGCCTGTATTTCCAATCATGGGCCCAGGTGAAACCAAAAAAATTTATTTCCCTTTTTATTCTCTTGTATATGAGCTGCATCAAATATAGATAGCTCCTTTAAAATACATGATTTGATTTTAATACCCTATTGTATCTTAAAATTGATCATTCTTTAAGAATGTGTTAAAACCCCCTGTCTCCCATATGAAACCAGATTGGTGTGAGAAATGATTATTTAAAGAACTACGTATGGATTGATTCTCTTCTATGTGAGATATGTAGATATGCCTAGATCAATAATCTTGGGCCCATCCACGATTAATAAAATTCCATTATTGATTATATAAGAATCAAACCTGCCTATGGAATGTTTAAAGAACTACTCATGGCTTTTGTCTTGCTCCCAGAAAGACATGTAGTGACACCTGGGATTTACCCCTTTTTTCATCTATGATATTTCTTTTTCCCCATCAGTTCATTTT
This sequence comes from Viscum album, assembly GCA_963277665.1. NCBI lineage: Eukaryota > Viridiplantae > Streptophyta > Magnoliopsida > Santalales > Viscaceae > Viscum > Viscum album. The sequence continues at coordinate 44,143,438 of OY728143.1, read as the reverse complement.
TTTATTGAATGTCATTATACTGCATGGAAATCTATGAAATACATTTTTCATGATTCTTTCTCCAATGAGATATTTAATGAAATCAGATCCTATGCCTTGGCCCAACAATAACATAGTTATAGTACGTGTATGCTCCACTTATGTCACCTTTTTATTATAGATGAAACCCTTATTTCTACTAGTTTCTCTTTCCAAGCATAGCTCACATGGGATTAATAATTGTGTGAAAGTCATATTTATATAAATAAGGTGTCTCAAATTCATATGGGGATATCAATGACTTCACAATATGACATAAAACTACGTAGTATAATGTCATTACTGCATGACTTAAAACATCACAGTTAATGTCCTCACTACATGAATTAAAACTTCACAGTAAAATGTCCTCACTACATGACATAAAATAGCACAATATAATGTCCCCGCTGCAGGACATTGAACTACACATCACAATTTCAATTCAAAGGGAAACAAAGAAACTCCCCATTTTACATATGAGTAAGATCTATGTAATGGACGTCAGACTCATGGCCAATATTGACTCGAATAATTCTTATGTTCATTTAGTATAACCCCATTAAATATTTCAAAATATTAATCTTGAATATTTCTAGATCATTATAATATTTCTTACGGTTTATGGTGATAGATTTTAAAATACCTGAGAACTATTTTTCTTGACTATTCAGTACGTGCCCTTAGGTGTCTTTGCATAAGTTGCCTACATAACCAACCTATCCATGAAAAGATGAAACTATTTTGATATGTAGTATATTCTGTAGTAGGCCCTGTATAATACAGACCCAATAACGGGTTTTAAAAATGATAGTAATTTTGTTCTTTCTTATAGTGTCTTTTTCACCTTCAAACATTGAAGACAATATACATGAATATATATTTTAAATTATTTATTTGTGTATATTTGTACCATTATCTTTATCTTGATCTTAATGTTTTCAAGAACATGGTTTACACAACTATCTCTACAAAAGTCAAGTCACATCCCATTAAACATACATTTTGTATTATATTGGAAATATTGATCAAGAAAAAATGTCAAATGTCACATATATTGTTGGGTTTTATATATAACCATTGACATAGTCAAACTATCCTCGCCAAGCCCCATGGATGAGGAAAAAAATTAAAGCATCTTTCAAAATATATTATAGCTCCAAATCTCAGCAAATGATGTTGTAATTCATCAAAGTGGCCAACATTCACACTATAAAAATATTAATAGCATTCTGAACAAATCAAATTCTAATGGGGGGATTTTTTTGACACCACAAAATTTGTTTCATGCACTTCTCTGCAAAATTGAATATATTATTCACACATAGACTACAAATGTCATTTATGAGTAATTATTTTTTTCCCCTAAAGAAAGAAGGTATGGGCTGTAGGTAGTAGATTTCCAAGATTGATGATAAAAATGTGTCGACACATTAAATTCAATATTTGAGTTTATTTTTAGATGACATTGTGTATTTATCATCTCAAGAACTATATATTTCTTCAAGAACTTCTATTTGACTGGTCGCAGTACCCAAATAGACATACAGATCAAAAGTTATAGCAATCAGAAGACAGATAAATTTCAAAAAGGGATGTACGGGGAGGAACTACGTGGAGGACCTATGTGGAGGACCTACCCAGAAAAATAATTTCTACAACCCAACACATAATAGATATTGAAAGGACTTACACATAAGACCTTTTCAGACAAATTTCCTTCAACTATGTCCCCTCCATGCTTATGAATATGACTCATGGGCTCCCCATTTCATAGAATTAAAATGTTGAATGACTCCTTGAAGCTCCCATTTCCTAGCCCTTTCTCCCATATCCCTCAAATTTTCTCAGGTAGCTCTCCAAAGTATGATAGAAGATATAATTAAATGGGATAAGCATTTTTTAAAACTCTTAATATTTTTACATAGGCTTGGTTCCCCTATGTGAAAAATATTCTTCAAGCATTATCAAAACCTACACAGTACACCTGTGCGGCACCCCTATATGACACACCTTCGTGTTACAGCTGTGCAGCATAGCAATGCAGGGTACCTATGTGGAACACATACACACAGTACCTACATAGAATTTCATGGAATATGGCCGACATACCATCTTATAAACCATCTTTAAATCCATTCTTGGTAGGGTATCTCCTTTCTTGGTTACATTATCTGAAAGGGACTAAGTTGAATCCTCCACCAAAACCTCCAAAATTATCAAACCCATGAGAAAGGCACAACAATGTGTCTCTAATTTGGGTAGGTATTTCAATATTTAATGGCTTCCCACATTTATTTCATTATAGGTTAAGGATTCATGGAGTTTCTTTGGGTTTGTATATCTGCAGTCACATTGACATTTCTCCCAGGAATAGTGCTGGGATGTTCCTTGTTATGAAAATAAGGGTTTGGGTCCTGACCCCTCCCTTCTCAAGGATTTGTAACCTCAAATTTCTGGTAGCGATGGTAAGGATTAAACTTTATTTTTCATTCAAGAAGATGAATAGTTTCCCTCCCCTACCAGGAATAATGTTAGGGAAGCCATCCTAGCATAAGCCCCTAACTATTGTCTCTTCTTTTATCCATTGGACCCTATCCCAATGTAATATGAATATGGGGAAGCCTCATCGCTTCTCCCTCATCCACCTGCACCCCCATAGGTGCGCCCTCTTCCACCTATGGAGGAGGAAAAGTGTATGTTTCATTGTTGAATCATTTACATCCTCTTTTTTCTCGCACTGAGCATGACTCATGTGGTCTTAGAGATTCTTGATGATTAAAACATTTCTAAAAACACCCACAATTGAAGGAACTATGAGAACTCTGATTCTAGTTCAAACTAGGATATATAGGGATCACTTACAAGGGTCGATCTAATTGGATATCTTCTCGAAGAATCCAATCATATATCCTGTAATATGGGCATCCTCCTTAGGAATAACCACTAAATTAAACCCCCAAATCACCAAGGCATCTTTTTGGGGAAGTAATCCCAAAATCATTTCTCTCGATGGACTATACTCTCATATTAGATTCAACAAACAATGTGTCTTTTGATTCCCATCCACACGGGATACACAGAATGCCTCCTTATGGTTCAAACCAAAAATTTCAAATCATCCAAGTTATGCTTGGTCCATTTTCTAAACTAGTTCTTATATTACTTGGAAACCCATATCAATTCCAGGTTTATTGGGTTGTTTCGGTATAATTCCCACACCAAACTCTAACTAAGAACCTTTCCATGATATTTCTTCACCACAAGTCATTAAAATATATGGTGAGGTCTTTCTCACATGACCTTAAAATGTATGATGTGTCCCATTAAGCGTCACTGAACTACAAGGGTTTTGATTCCTTTCACTATGATACATAGGTAACCCATTTCATGAGTAAAATTCCAAAATCTAAACAATCCTCTTTCTCCCTGGTTGAAAATAAATTCTAGAGTGCCCCACTGAGTGGCTTAAAAACTAGAATTAGTATAATGAGGAATAAGAGAATCTATAAATTGTATATGAGATGATACCATTGATGGAGACCCTTAAATGCATATGGATATGTCCATTAATTAAGATAATTGAATATATAATAATGAATCTAAAATTTACACATTTTAATAAGTTATTGAAAATTCCCATGAAATCTTATTTTATATTTGGGAAATTAATAAGGATTTATGAAAATATCATAAATTTATAAAGAGTTTTCTAGTGTAGACAATAATTTCTCCTAAAAGGTTGTGATGATTCTGAACTCTCATCCTCTCGACCAATAGACGTTCCAATGTATCAAAATTTTCTAACTTAATGAATGTCTGCCTTTGGAAAGAAGGTACCTTTTGGATATAGAACTTTTGGATGTTTTCAGTTCCGTTAATAAATTCTATGGAATCTTCCTCGAAGAAGTTATTTTTAAAAATAGAAAACATGTTTCAAGGAACTATGAATCACTATCCCAGAATTTGGATGCATTAAACTAAAACTGTTAACTAAATCAGTGAATATAGTAAACATTACTACCTTTATAAGTATAATACCTTAAAACCAATATCGATTCCCTTAATATCCCCAAAAATTAATTTCATCAACATATTATTGGTAATTGAATAATGAATACCTTAATTTCAACATTAGAATTATAAAAGGGACTTACTTCGGAAGTAATCAAGGAGAGAAGGAATAAGTGACCCCTAATATCATTTATTACATTACCACAAAGACCATACATGATTACTATGTTAGTCAGAGGATATTCAACATATTCAAAATTCTATAAAAAATTAACACCCAATTTTTTTCATTCCCAGAATATTGGTCTTATCCATAACTAATTAATATTATAAATTGGAATTCATGATAAGAAAAAAATATTGATCAAATATCTGGTCAAACCCACATCTGAAAATATTCATCCTTTCAATTTTGATTGGTGAAAACATTGACTTTACTCTAAAATTTTTTTCAGAATATGTCATATACTTTATCAAACAGTGATTCACATACATTATTCCTAAAACCACCATACACATTCCATTTTCTAGGCCATAATATAAACTTACTCATTTATATTATTCTTTAATTTTTTTTAAAGATGATCATACCCCTTGGTTAGAACCACTAACACCATCCATTTTCTACTCGAAAATTATTACATACAAAATGTGTGGTCTTCAAACCGTGTATCTAAAATTGCATCTCTTTTTGGATTCATTTGAGTGACATTCTTATTACATATTAATGCTCTATATCCCATGAACCAAGACCACCCAATACTATATTTCTTTTAATTTTTCACTAAACCAAATAAAAACATAAAAACAACTTAATGGACAACAATATGCACCCAAATAACACCATATTAATCAAAAATATCTAAATTGGAATTGATAAAATTAAAATAAATTCAAAATACATTTACAAATATCCCATAGAAACAATTGGATAATCACTAAAAAAAATTATTGTCTCTCCTTCATGATATACCCTTTGAGATTTGATGATCATGTCTCTAGTCATCAATAACATCCCAAATAACATACCCGGAGAGATCACTAATAATATTTCCTAATATATTGATTCAAGTATTCTATATCAATAAAAAAATCACTATTCCATAAGGTCTACATCATTTCATTCTTCTCCATTGGATGGAATAAGTGCTTAGGGTATCATCCATTTAAAATGGTATTGATTTTATTGTCATAAACATAACCAAAATTAAACATGGATATCTGCCAAAAATCAAGCATGAAATATCCAAATAGTGGACTACAAATTCCAAATTTAAAAAATGATTTAAAATGGACTTAAAACTATATTTATTGAATAAGAACATGAAAATATTGTGAAATAAATGAATCATAACCTTATGAGTATAATAATAATAAAAAATATATTGCTAGAGAAATATTTTATTATAACATTTGTCCAAAAAGTAAAATCATATGGTTTTTGTGGAACTACATAATAAATAACCCAATAATAAATAATAATGTACCCAAATTAATAAAAGGATCTCTATATACATTTTAAACATAGGCAACTATCATATATAAATATCATCCAAGGATCTATGAATGAAGCTACAGTCTTCTACTGAACAAACATGGAGTATTTCCTTTTACATTTATCATGTAAAATTAATTCTATGGAAAAATTAATGAATATAAGAAACAATTTAGAATTAAAATATTAGTATACATCCATATATTATATATATTTCCTTGAAAAAGACAAATCATAATTTCTAATTTGAGAATGAAAAATGAAATATTTTTATTATGGAAAGAGATCAATGTAAATTAAAAAAATACCTCATCAATATTTTAAATAATTAAAGAAGAATTTTTAATTTAATATTGACCAAAATTTATTAATATGAACCCAAGAACACATTTCAAAAAAAAAGAAACACAAAAAATGAAAATCTTCCCACGGAATAAACACTCTTAATAGAATGAACTATTATGTTCATATAGAAAATCATGGAATTTTATTCCATGAAACTAACCCACAAGTGTTTTATAAAATATTATTACCTTACACTTGAATTTTACATTATGAACTCAATTATTGTGGAACACCACTAATTATATAAATGTAACAAAATAGGTTTACTAGTCAACATATGATCCTAAAAAATAAATAACATATCGCTATAACCCCAACATGGTACCCAATATTTACATAGTGTTTCATAGAAATCATTAATGAATTCGGGTGAATAAAATATTAAACTACTCATACGAATTTCTAAATATCCTTTTTTGGTAATAATCCATTTTAAACACATATAAAAACATTATATTCAATAAAATACAACAAGACATTATAAATACATGTGTGAAATTTCAATTAGACAAATTTATATTAATTTAACCAACATAATATAAAAAATGTCACATCTTTGAAAATATTTAAAAAAATATATAAAATCATCTAAAATTCAATAATATATTATTTAATCAATCATAACTCCAATTTTGGTTTGTTATATTATAACCAACCCATTAAAAATGATTAAAATTCCTACAATGTATTTAATGAAGTGTTTTATATAAAATCTCATGAGTGGGATTTTGTTGAGGAATATATATATGATATAAAGAATTAAAAACATAAAAAATTACACGGTAAAATGTTATATAACGATTTATTTCAAATGATATTTTAAATAAAGAAATCAAGAATACAGGTTTATGTCAACAAATCGGAAATCTATAGAACCAATTACCATAGACAAATATAAAAATTGGATTAATTCAAATAGATTTAGATCAATTCTAGACTAATTATCCACACCCCATATAGACCAAAAACCCTAATTTATATTAATAATAAGTCAATTAATTGTAAGACCATGACTAGTTTAGGAAACAAAATCATTAATAATATTTTTGAGATGTGATAGGGTGGTAAAATAATCCTTACCAATGATTTTTTGAACACAACACTATGCAACCAAATGAAGATCCCCAATAAGTGAGGGAGTAGAAAATATCTATCTTAATAGATCCTAAGGTTAAATATAAATCCCTAAAAAATATTATCCCATGAATTTCAAAAAACTGAGTATAAAAGTGTAATATATTTATGTTTTAAAAATATTCTTAGTGTGATAGTTGTTCCTCATTCACTATGCATGACACAAGAAAATTCTTACATTTCATATTTCCGTACCCTTCACAGTCCCATTTCATAGTCTTCAAGGATATTAATTATGAACATGAAATTTAGATAAACTTTTATAATTTAAAAAATATAATTTTTAATCTCAATTTTCTCAAATAAATAATTAATATCTAAAATGAATATCTATTTTTGATTTCATTGAATCCACATTTCAGGAAAAATGTTCTCTCAGGTATTGTATATCTATTCAAATATAAAATCCATACATAATTTTATATTATTCAAAAATATATATTTTGGGTTTTAGTGTGGGTGAATATTACCTAAATACGATGTTAAAAATGTAATAAATACCATTTTTTATGTGTTTTAAATCTTTGATTTGAATTAAATAAAAATTAAATAATTAGTATGCCCTTTTTTGGATTGACATTTCCTTGTTATTTATAAATGTTTGTTGATGATCATAAAAGTAAATATGTATCCCAAAATTAAGGCATTTATATGAGTTACATGAATATTCCAACACAATAATTTATCTCCTTCAAGTTACAATCTATTAGAACCACTGGTTAATGGTTTTGAAAAAATTGACCTTCAATTTAAGGTGTTTAAAAAAATATCATACAAACTTTTTAATTCACACTCATCTATAAGGGTTAAAAAAATTATTTAGCATCAAGAGATACACATTGTACTTTATAACATCTCAAAAGAATTAAAAAAAATTAATTGTTTCAAAAATGTTTCAAAATGTGGGATTATTTTTAATTTATGATTTAATATACCATTTATTCATTAATTCTTAAACTGACACTAGGCATTTTGAAACTCATTTTAATATCTTCATATGATATTATAAACTAACCATGATAATATAAATTGGGTGAAGCCACAATACGTATTCTTAATCATATAACCAATTCAATGGTTTCCATAAAATTGTTACATAGTTACTCTTACTATAATATGTTTTATTGTAGAAGAAACTATTATACTATTAATACCTTATGGAATGGTTTAGTTTTATTTATTAATTATATCATATCATTTTAAAAATTATGATATAGATAAATTAGACATAAATATAATTTTAGTAGTTTTTTAGATGAAATATTTCAGATATGTGAATAAAAAACTAAGTATTGAAATTATAAGGGATAAGAAAATTGATTTATTGTACATATCTCACCATGGTTACTTGAAAAACTATAACACATCTTTATTATTTTAATCTTTTATTATACCATTAGGATAAAATTTGGAGTTATCACGTTCAAAATATTCATGTATAGAATTAGATATTCCTTATATAAGTAAAATAACATATACTATAGATGTTGGAATTGTTTTGTATGTCAACCTCTATCATAGGGTTGATATGGACAAAAAATTTAGTACTCTAGATCGGTTTATGATCAATCTTGTTTGTATTCAATATAATTGATTTAAATAGTTTCTATGGTATATATTCATGTCCTTTGATCACATTTAATAATATAAAATGTAATAGGATTCTAAACATGAGGTTATGGGATATAAAGATTCGGACAAAATTTATAATGTAGAAAAATGTAAATAAAAGAATAACTTTTTCAATACTAAATGTGAAGTGTTTCATGGAACAATTTTATGGTCAAATAGAGTATATGTAAAGAAAATGGTGTCTAGAATATCTATATTCTGATGAACCTATAATGTGAAATAAAAATGTTAAAATAAATCATAGCTCATTGTCCATGATGAATCGTTAATTATATTATGTTTGATCATGATCCAATGGAATCAACATGAATGTTCCTACCTCAAATGTATCCCCAGTCCACTATAATCAATAACATTTTTCTTAGGAACATTATTCTATCAAGTATATCAAAGAACCCACTCTTACAGTTTAAATTTAAATTATATATTGATATAGATATCCATATTTTTGAAATAATCTCAAATATATCCACAATTATATCTCTGAATTTAATAAAAAGAAATTATAAAATGTATTTAATACTATGTTTGATAATTTATGTGATACACAAGAACATACTAAATAAAATAGTACTTTATTAAAAGTAATGACACGCATGAATCAATTGCAAATTTTCAATGTAGAAAACTATTAAATTCATTCAAAATTGATATAAAATAAGGTTAAAACAATTTTATGTTCATAATGGACATTTTTCTATAAAATAGGTTTTTCGGTTTATTTTTTTATTTTTAATTAAAAGTTCAATTTTACAAAATATAATAATTTAAATTTAATGAAATGAAAATAATATTTATGTTTGGAAAATAAATATTTTCAATGCTATTTATTTGGTTTTTTTATGAATGTGTTAATTTTTTTATTGAATAGTGATATTTTGTTTCACCAATATCGTAACTTTTATGAAATCATCTAGGTGTAAGATTCAAATACAATTTTATATAACCACTGGTTCTGGAAAATATGTATTTAAGGATTAAAATTAATCATTTAATAGTATTATTTTGAAATTGGAATCCCATGATTGACATTTTATAATATAAATTATATTTTAATCAACTAAAAAGACAAGTTTTCTCCTGTGTATTTAATTTATTGGTTAAATGATACCATTCAGTTTTTCATTGTTATAATTCAAAATAACCAATTACTTTTAATAAAAAATACAATAAATTAATTTTAAAAAATAGATATTTTTCTTATATAATTACAAATTAAATTTAATGCCTAAAAATTCTTTTTTCTAAAAATAATTTTTATTTTTTTTGTGATTATATTAGAATAATTTGCTAATAATTATAAAAATTGGTTAATTTAAAATGTATTATATATTTAGATTCACCAAATTAATATTTATTAATAAGCCTCTTTTCATTTCGATAGTCACGATAAATAGTTACTAAGGGAATAATTGGGTAGAAATAATGAAGATAAAATTAGATAGATGTGTTTTATCCAATGTTAAAGCCTTTATAAATAGAAATATATTCTAATAAAATCAGTGGATGAGTTCATTCTATACATAAATAAAATCTTAACTCTAATGTTTTCATATTTTTATTTACATTCTTTAAGAGTTACATTCCAGTTTAAATAAAGATATTTTATTTCCAAAAATGTTAGTCACCCTCAATTAATATTTTAAAAAATTTTGTTATGGAATTGTTTAAAATAATTATTAATTATTAAAAACTAAATATTTATGTAATGACGGGTATGATATTATATTAATGATATTAATTTATTTTCATTTTTTGGAGATGATATAATTAATATGAACACTTATGCATCGATGATGTAATTCTTGTTCAAGTACCTGAAAATCAATGGAGATAAATTGAAATGAATAAATGTGTCTATTTTCAGTATTTTATGAACATTAATGGTTTTTATATAACAAAATGCATGGTCTTTTTGGTTTTAAATAATCAAATTCTAATTTCATTAATTATTTATGTTTCATAATTCAAATTATGTGGACAATCATAAAAATGAGATTAATGAATATTTAATGTAAAAAATGATTACTAAATTTAACTACATTTCATAAAAACATTAACATTTTTTATGTTGATATAGAAATGGTAGATTAGATAAAATTTTCAATTTTATTAAATTCATAAATTTATAAATTACATTTCACTTAATTATTTAATATTTGTGAAAATGACATCAAATGTTTTTTAAAAGGGTTCCTCCTCTTCATAATTCTATACACCACATAATACACTTGGCTCGACTGATATCTAACATATACTTTGGTAAAATACTTATCCACAATATAGAGGTTCAAATAATCACAATAGACCCCTCTAAGAATCATTATGCTATTTTTTAAGGAAATTATCCAAGGAAGATGTATATATTCTTATTGAATATTTTCTAGTTTATTTCCATTATTAATTCCATTGAATCTTCTCTAAACATATTAATATAATGATAGAAATATACGTAAAATTATTAAATGTTTTTATATTAATGTTACAATGATTTTTTATCTCCATTACATCAAATGGAAACTGAAAACCTCACTCATGTGTATCTACAATCTATTATCTTCCTCAAGTGATATATTTTATTTTACATGAAAACCACTCATGAAATCTAATATAGATGGATTTAATGAATATATCTTAAAATTATGATCTAATATTTCTTTTTGAGAGATAAATTATTATTTTTCATTCATTTTTCTATTCATTGGAAAATTAAATAATCGATCATAAATATGTATATACTGTAATCTCTCAGAATTGATGTAGGTCATTATTCATCACCACTTATCATAGTTAATTATAAAAGTGTATATAAAAAATATTTATTCTATTTATCTTATTGTTATAATTTTATTAACATTATCAGTGTTCAAGGACCATAATTGTTTAATTAAAACATGCATGAGAAACTAAAATGTTAACACCTTTAGTGTTTATTTTAATGAATAATGGGCATTAAATATGTAATTGAAAATAATTAGACAATTTTATATTTTTTGATAAGAATAAATTGTTTCTAGTATATATGAATAAAAATTATTAAATTTTTAAAAAATTGGGTTATATAATGTTCACCATAATGGGTGTTGAAGTTATGGGAATGGTCTCCAATTCCTTACATTGAGACATGTTTTTTATTATGCTCATATATTTTTCATTAATGTTTTATAAAAGAATATTTCATGTATTATATATATATTTTCAATTATTTCATGTTATTTAATGTTTTATTTCTTGTTTCTTAATCAAAATATATTGTGAATCCAATGTTACAAAACTTATAAGAGTTTTATACCTTACATTTATTTCTTCCAAATAAAATTCATATTCAATAATTATATTATATTTATTGGTTTATATTATATCCTATGGATTTATTTATAATGATTTAAATAAATTATAAGAATTTAAAAAACCAACTCAAGTTATATCTTTTATGGTATTTTGATTCAATAGAAACTAGTGTTGAACGAGTTTCCAAGTCTCAACTTCCCGTTATTATGATATGTTCTATATTCACCCCCATACTTAATTATTATGGTGTATATAATTCCAATAAATTATTTCTATAAGGATAATAATTAAAATTATATTTATTTTAATATATATATATATACATGTTTCTCTCTATCATGGGGTTTTAATTGAAATCTTACCTAATTTGTTAATGTTTGTGTATCTTGTTTTTCAAATTCCATTATGAGAAATTAAATTTTAACTATCTACTAAACCCGATAAATATTCTTATTTTATAGTTATGTCATGGGGTTTCAAGTACTAGTTCTAGTTTCCCTATTTTTTTGTAAAGAACCATTCTGAAATAGCATGTCATGTCACCCAATTATCCCCATCACAAGGTGGAGATCAATATAATGACCAAACAAGTCAAATGAATAAACAAAAAATATAAATTATCATATAATACTATTAATGGATTTAAATTATCCATGATATATAAAATATAAATCCAATAATTCTATACCATAATGTATAAGAATACAAACATAACTAAATCTACATGTGACCAATTGTCACCACCAAACTGTGTTACTAAAAAGGCGATGACACCAAAGAGTAGTTGAAAAAAAACATGATGCCCTTCCATTTTAATGTTTCTTAAAAACCACATCTGAAAAATCCCAATGGAAAATTTAGTGTGTGTGAAAACTTTTATGTAATATTTCACCATAGAATCTATAGAATGTAGAATATCATTGAATTTTTTTCCCTATATTTAAAAATAATCCAGTTTCTAAATAATTTTTAAAAAATAATACATTTCTCAAAAAAACAATAGTCTTTCATAAAATCATTTCATATCCATAAAAAATAGTTATATGAAAATTACATGAAAAATAGAAAGAAATAATATTCAAAAGAAACCATGGGCACACCCCATATTAATAATGTGATTAACCAAACTTGAAATATAACATCGTGTATAAAACTGACCATAAAAGAAAAATAATATTATTTTCAACTAACCTATATGAATATATACTCAGTGACATAATGGAAAATAAATCCTTGTATAATTTAATCCAAATAATATCGAATTCATTCACAATCTATCGATGTCAAACATCAAATGTTTTTATACCCACTAAATCATCAAAATTTATTTCCTGACACACCTGAGGTCCCCACTATGATAAATTTTCAATATATAAATTAAAATCATTTCACAAAATTTATAAAACCATTTATTATAAATGACATTACACTTGAATTCAGAAAAAAAAATTGAATAAAATCATAGTTAATCAATTTTATCAGGAACATAGTGCACAAAAATCTATTTTTAAAAAATATCCTATTTAAAACATTTACTTCATTAAATGATTCTATTTGATTAAAAATAAATCAATTTCATAAACACCCTCATGTAATTTACTGTATAATCATGTCATTCATGATTTATAACCTTTTTATAGTGAAACATACCATACGAAAATTGGGTCACCTTCAAGAATGATGATTCAGAACAAGTAGATAAGAACCATACAACCCTAGATCAATTTTAAAAAAACATCTAATTTGTATCATACCATATAGATCTAGAAAACCTAGCCCAATGGTGCAATAAAAAAAAATGGAGAGATTATATCAAGTGATGATATAAAACATGGAGAGAAAATTGGATAAAATCATGAAATTCAAAACACAGATCAATAATTTTTTTTGAGAAACATCAATAACATGAGTGGTGAATCCTCAAGAGAACTAATAAAGGTTTATTTCTCACTAAATGAGTATTAAAAGGTTATTATATTAAAAACATTAAATAGAAAAGATGAAAATTTATTACATTTCAAATTTTTGGATTGGGATTCAGAATTTGGTCATAGAGTTAATAAAATCATGAGATAATCATGTGTGGCCACTTATACTTAGAATAATAACGTATATAATTACCTTATAGCCACAGGGATTTGTGTAAACAAATTTCCTTTGGGAACTAGGTCCTTTGGGTCACAGAGTCCAAGATGCAACCCATGGTAAGATCTTGGGCCTTCAACATTATGTATTGTGCCTTCAGCCTCTAGGATTTTCGGTCATGTGTGGGCCTTTATCATTAGTCCTAAAAGTTTTTTAATGGTTATTCTTCAAGCTTTAAAAGGGATATTATCCAAATTAAATGAATATCTAAGGCTTTCAGTCTTTCAAAGTAATATTTCCTCCAAAATGATTTTCATTCCCACATATCACAGTTGTACCACCTTCCCTAAAAATAGACATGGACTAGATGGATTATTATTTAGTTTAATTACTTTTATTGATAACCAATAATATGAATTGGTTTCTCAACCATTGTTTTGTTATAATCCATTTCAATATCATCCCATCCAGTCACTTGGTATTGGTGTGGTTGATACCTCTGTAGGTAATAAATAATAAATTGATCATGAATTTATATCATTATATATGTAATGTAAAACCAATATTTGATTATTTCAATTCATTAAAAAATATCAATAGATACTAAAAAGTGTAGTTTTAACTTCCCCTACTAACCAAACTGACAGTATCCCATGTTTGATAAAACTCTGATAAAAACCAAATCACTAACCAAAAACACAGTGAAATAGTGACGATACCCCACATATGAATTTTGACTACTCGGAGTAGTCACTAATCTCCTAAGAATCAAATTCACTATTTTTATTTTTCCTAAACAAGGATTGGTCTAACCAACAGCCATTGTACAAACTTTTACAATGAAATGTGAGGTCATCAAGGATGCCAATAAATACTCAAAAGTAGAAATCTGGGTTGGTGATAATAAAAAAAATTATAGTTAAATCTGACTAGATAAATATGATTCCCCCATTTCCCACCAAAATCAAAAATGCACACTAGAAAACTATCATCACAGGCTTGGATTACTCGCTCTATCTTCTCATATATTTTTAAATAATGTGTCATGGTTAATTTAAACTTGGTAATAATCTCCCCTTAAAGACCTTTCCAAACCATGATTTTAACTATTAAACACATTAAAAAATGATTCTAGATGGAAATCCATAAATCATTATAAAAACATGAATATGCAAGTCCCTATGTTTTTTCTCTTAGATCACCCTTTTATATGGGTGAAATGATATATATTTTTTATTCATTCAATGATCACCAAAATCAAATCAGTCTATCGATGAGAATTTGGCAAACCAAATATGTAGTTCATATAGATATTATACATATTCTAGAATAGAATAGGTAATGGATTAAACATCCTAAAAGGACTCTATTCCTCCACCTTACGTATTTGAAAAGTAATGCAATATGACAAAAATATATACAATTGACCACCACATTCTATTCCACAAATACTGGTATTTTAGATCTCCATACATCATTGTATTCCAATGGTGTATTGTCAAACAAGATCAACATCCACTACCTAAAAAGTGGTTCCCCTAAAATTTAAGAACCAATAACCTACCTTATAATTAAAAAGCACTGATGGAAGAATGATACCAATAACTTAATGTCACCCAACATTTATGATATTACTACAACATTGGTCATCAGTTCATGATACGGGTTCTTAATGAATTCAATCATAAAATGACATGTTTACATTACCATAATATAAGAAACAATTCCTATAATCCACTACCACGCCCATGATCATCTCAGGGAACATACTCATCAGGGACCACTCATACACTGATTGTATCAAGGCATGAGTTGTTAATTTCATTCTTAATGCATTGGATACCACATTCTCTTTTTCAGAAGTACTAGTAGTATCATAGCCAAAATTTAAAGATACTAATCCCAATATCACTGTCACAATTTTATTTAGAAAAAGTTAAATGAGGAAAATTATCTAGAATTGATATTATATGTTATTAATAAACATAAATAGGATTACATTATTTTCTATATATTTTAGTTTTATGATATGAGGATGAATCATTAGATAAATTATTGGTAAAAATGATTTAATTTATTTTGGAAGATTGTATGACCATTATGAGCTTATATCATTATCTTAGTATATATAAGTTCCAGAAAATTAAATAAATAATAATATGTATAATAAAATCTTATTTATCCATAATAATGATTTTATGACTAGCCTTGGAGGTGGTAGAAAAAACTAAAAATGCATTATGAATGGTGGCCATTAATCGACACACAACAAATGATATTTTAATTTTTAGAATAAAAGGAGAATAGAAGATATTAGAAGATGAATAATTCCATTAACATTATAAAATTATAGTTAAAAATGGATAATGTAGTTATCATTGGACTTTTATAAGTGGAGGTTATGAGATTATAATATAATAAATGAAATTGAAAAGAAATTAACAGGAAAGGAAAGGGGATTTTACCTCTTGATTTCCTCCTCCTAGAGAACCAAATTAAGGCAGAGTATTTTTTATTATGATGAGACCAAGGGCTCTAGAACATGGGGTGTCTTGGAAATCTTATTTGGTACAACATTGAAAATATTCGAGGCTTATATACTGCTATGAGAATTGGTTTTGAGTGAGGTATTTATCTGGGAGGAGAGATGTTTTCTCTCATTATTTTATATGTTAGTATATTATTTTGGCTCAAGACTACAAATAGTTTGAACCATACAACTAAATGTATTAAAATAAGAAATGGGAGTTTAATATTTTAGTCTTATATCAAATTTACATCAAAAAATACTCAATAATTCATGTATTTAACTTTTATTATAAATTATCATATATTACTATTCACCAAAAATTCAGCAATTATAGAAAAATAAAAAAATACATCAAAAAAGACTCAATAATTCATGTATTTAATCATTATGGTTTGGAAATTGTTGTACTTCATGCATCATTATGAGGTCCAATTGGTATCACACGATAACCCACTCAAATTTATCCTCTTTAGTCTTATGATTACATGGAATTTGGAACGGTGATAAGTTATTTTCAATAGTTTGATATCCATTTTTTTCCACAGAATTCAATAAAAGGACAAGATCTGGCTGACTTCCTTGTTGAACCACCATCTGTTGAAGAAAAATCATTGAATACTGAACATCCTAATGATGTAGTCTTCTATATTTATAATAATCACCTAACATAATAGATATACATTGATGGTTCCTCTAGAAGTCCAACATGAAAGAGAATGGAAAATACTGAACTCAACAAATTTGGGTTAGGAATTGTCCTTATCGTTCTAGACAAGGAAGTGTTCCATTATTCCTTCCTATTTTCAGAAGTTGGTACCAACAATGAGGTAGAGTATCACTCATTAATCGTAGGTTTATAATTGGAACTTCAGGTGTAGGTGAATAAATTGAAAGTGAAAGTTGATTGAGAATTGTTAATAAATAAAATCAATAGGGAATATTCTATTAAGAAATTAGTGTCATTCTCATAGTTTGATAATGTCATAAGGTTAGTGGATGAATTTCCCTCAAATCCAACATTTTATTATGTATCGCGATCACAAAATACCCTAGTTGATGCACTGGAAAATACAGTAATATCCTTGGCATATCCAAATTGAGATGAGACAATAATCGGCATATCTCATCTTCGTGTGGTCTCACTTTTGTTCAAACCATAATGGAGTAAATTAAATAAATCAGCCCTATTTCTAAGCCATATGGTCATACCATGAAATGGAGTACAACCATCCTGCATACCTTCAAAATAGAGTGAATCAACTAGATAGGGATAAAAAATAATATATCTGAAGAAAGGCGGTCAATTTTACTCTTTATGATAGACCAGATCACTAGAAGATCCTCTGTAAATGAGGCTTTAATTGAATCCTCTTCACAAGTATTGATGGAGAAGAAACGGAAGTAGACATGAAAGAAGTACATTCAGGATCTTGTGTTGCTTACCAGTATTTACAAATGCTCTCTGATCATATCAAAAGTCTTGGATACTTTTGGCCTTCAATGACGCTAGATTGATGAGATTTCACTATAAAATTTCATCCAAATAATATGAATGCAAACATAAATCATCTACCCCTAGAGTTGCTAAAAATAGCTAAATAATCGTATCTAATCTCTACATGGGGAACAGATGTAGTAGGACCTTATATTTGAGGTACGGTTAAGAAATTCAAGTATGTCATTACTGGTACTGAATTCTTCTTTAAATGGGATAAGGAAATCCCTCACATCTATGTCATATCCAAAATAACTGTTAGTTATATCAAAATTTTCATCTTCATTATATTTGGTGTCTCGAATACTATATTGATAGAAAATGGCATCAATTTTTGTTCTTTTGAGGTAAAGAAGTTATATCATGAGAACAATATCGTGCCCAACAATTCATCATGCTATTATGTGGAGGAAATGGATATACAGAGGCTTTCAATAAGACCTTTTTAAATATACTCCAGAAGATAGTGGATAAAGATAAAATATCTTGTCCGGAAAAAAAATTTCAATCTTTATTAGATTATCATACTACTACCCTTACTGTAACACAATCAACACCATATTCATTGGTATACAGAAGAGAAGTAGTTTTTTCAATTGAAATGCAATTTCCTTCACTACCAGTTGCAATCTGTGATCAGTTGTCTATAGATGAGAGGTCTCAGAAATGATTTAATGATCTAGAATGATTAAATAAGATAATATTTCATAAATTTCATCATTTAGAAGTATATGAGAATATAATTTCATGATATTTTAACAAGAAATTTCTCCTCTAATCATTTCTTAATGGCGAATTGGAATCGTTCGTATGGACTCCCATGATACCAGGAAAAAAGCCTCCAAATCATGAGCCAAAGAGTTGAGAATATTATTCCATTCCTAAGGTCTACCCAAATTGATCTTACTCCTTAATATCAATGGAAGATGAACTTATTAAAACTCTAATAAATTCAAGATTCATGATGAAATACTTC
Organism: Viscum album; assembly: GCA_963277665.1. Taxonomy (NCBI): domain Eukaryota; kingdom Viridiplantae; phylum Streptophyta; class Magnoliopsida; order Santalales; family Viscaceae; genus Viscum; species Viscum album. Next base: position 44,124,423 of record OY728143.1, on the reverse strand, counting down.
TTTAGTTTCACACATCGTCCTTGTTGCATGACTGAAAACTACATAGTCCCCACATCCTTACTAGAAGACTTAAAACCTCATAGAATAATGTCCTAGTTTCTAGTCATTAAACTGGATAAAAACTATAACTTTCCATTTTTTTCATGATGTTTAAATGGTTAGCATATTGATCCTTGTTTTAGGATGTTAAACTAATTGACACCATTTTGGATAGTTAAATGAAATTAAACTTTATGGTTAGACTCTTCTATAAATAACTTTAGGAGCATCCATAAACAAGCATCATTGACATCATTGAAACTCATTAGTGAAACATGAGTACATGTCTTCACTATGTCTGAGTCAGATCTGTAGTAGGACATTGTTTCAATAACTACGTGTGACATGATTCTCATCTATTTGATATACATAGAGATGCCTGGATTTCCAATCATGGGCCCAGGTGAAACCACAAAATTTTTATTTCCCTTTTTATTCTCTAGTATATGAGATGGATCAAATATAGATAGCTCCTTTAAAATACCAGATTTGATTTTTATACCCTATTGTGACTTAAAATTGATCATTGTTCTAGAATGTGTTAAAACCCCCTATCACCCATATGAAACCAGATTGGTGTGAGAAATGATTATTCAAAGAACTACGTACGGATTGATTCTCTTCTATGTGAGATACATAGATATGCTTAGATCAATAATGTTGGCCCCAACCACGATTAAAAAAATTCCATTTTTGATTATATAAGAATCAAACCTACCTATGGAATGTTTGAAGAACTACTCATGGATTGTGTCTTTCTCCTAGAAAGACATGTAGTGACACATGGGATTTACGCATTTTTTCATCTATGATATTTCTTTTTTTTCCATCAGTTCATATTTTTTCTTATTGAATGTCATTAAACGGCATGGAAATCTATGAACTACATTTTTCATGATTCTTTCTCCGATGAGATATTTAATGAAATTGGATCCTATGCATTGAACCAACAATAACATAGTTATAGTACGTGTATGCTCCGCTTATGTCACCTTTTTATTATAGAAGAAGCCCTTATTTCTCTTAGTTTCTCGTATCAAGCATAGCTCACATGGGATTAAGAATTGTGTGAAGGTCTTATTTATATAAATAAGGTGTCTTCAATTCTTATTGGGATTTCAATATCATCACAATATGACATAAAAATAAGTAGTATAATGTCCTTACTGCATGACTTAAAACGTCACAGTACAATGTCCTCACTGTATGACTTAAAACTTCACAGTAAAATGTCCTCACTACATGACATAAAATATCATAATATAATGTCCTCGCTAGAGGACATTAAACTACACATCACAATTTCAATTCAAAGGGAAACAAATAAAGTCCCCATTTTAAATATGAGTAAGATCTATGTAAAGGACGTCAGACTCATGGCCAATATTGACTCAAATAATTCTTATGTTCAATTATTATAACCCCATTAAATATTTAAAACTATTAATCATAAATATTTCTATATCATTATAATATTTTTTACGGTTTCTGGTGATAGATTTTCTAATACCTGAGAACTATTTTTCTTGACTATGCAGTACGTGCCCTTAGGTGGCTTTGCATATGTTGCCTACATAACAGACCTATCAATGAAAAGATGCCACTATTTGGATATGCAGTATATTCCCTAGTAGGCCCTGTATAATACAGACCCAATAACGGGTTTTTGAAATGATAGTAATTTGGTTATTTCTTATAGTTTCTTTGTCCCCTTCAAAAATTGATGACAATATACATGAATATATATTTTAAATTATTCATTTGGGTATATTTGTCCCATTATCTTTATCTTGATCATAATGTTTTCAAGAACATGGTTTACACAACTATGTCTACATAACGGTCCTGTCAGTCAAAAGATGTTATTATTTGGCTATGCATCATATTCCCCTAGTTGGCCCTACATAATACAACCCCCGTAACGGGTTTTTCAAATAATGGTATCTTCATTCTTGGAAAAGGCTACCTCAAATGTCTTTATCCCTTTTTCATATCATTCCTCATATATATAAATTCCCAAATCATAGTGTATAATTTTCCGTTCCATACATGAATGTTGTAGTATGTTTCCAAACAAATAATCAAGAAAATGGGAGAGTCTCATACCTTTGGTCAGAGTTAAGGACCTAAAATTAAAGCTACACAATCTCTTCACAGCCTAACTTAAAGTTGTATAGTACAATGTCCTCACTAAATGACTTAAAACTGCACAACATGATATCATAAATTCTCTATTTTGACAAATTCTAACAATTCATCATACAATAAATTTTTTTGGGAAATGGTTTTATTATTCATCATATATGTTGGCATAAAATAGCCCTTTCATTCATAAAATTACTTTCCTTGGAAAAAAACACCAACTATAGTCATGAGTCACCGAAATATTATTTTCCCTTATCTATCAATTTTAAAATGTCAAACATCTGAGAGATCTTTTGCCTGACTATGTAGAACATTCTCTCAGGTGGCCATGCATAATTTTCCTACATAACAAGCATATCAATCCAAGGATGCCACTATATTGATTTGCACCATATGACCTAGTTGGACCTGAATAACATAACTCTTGAAACTAGTTTTTCAAATAAAGTTAACTTTGTTTTTGGAGGAGACTCCCCTTATGTTGATAAATGTTTTTAATTTGGTGTCCATATAAATCATGACACAAGATTCTTCTTGGAAGTATTTAAGGAATATTAGAGAAATATTTAGTTACTGAGTTTTTTTGGGATCTCGTATCAAAATTTATTGTCATATCGATTCGACCCTAAACATTTTCTTTTTATAGTCTAACATTCAAGACTTTAATGTTCCAACAACAAGAGAAATGGTACTCACCATATTGAGAACCTATAAAGGGAACTCTGAACAAAAGTCAAGTACCATCCAATTAAACATACATTTTGTATTATATTGGTAATATTGATCAAGACAAAATGTCAAATGACACATATATTGTTGGGTTTTCTATATGATCCTTGACATAGTCAAAATATCCTCACCAAGCCCCATGGATGAGGGAAAAAATTAAAGCATCTTTAAAAATATATTATAGCCCCAAATCTCACCAAATGATGTTGGAATTCATCAAAGTGTCCTACATTCACACTATAAAAATATTCATCGCATTCTGAACAGATCAAATTATAATGGGATGATTTTTTTGACACCACAAAATTTGTTTCATGCACTTCTCTGCAAAATTGAATATATTATTCACACATAGACAACAAATTTCATTTATGAGTAATGATTCTTTCCCACTAAAGAAAGAAGATATGGGTTGTAGGTAGTGTATTTCCAAGATTGATGATAAAAATGTGTCGACGCATTAAATTCAATATTTGAGATTATTGTTAGATGACATGGTGTATTTACCATCTCAAGAACTATATATTTCTTCAAGACCTTCTATTTTATTGGTCGCAGTGCCCACATAGACATACAGATCAAAAGTTATGGCAATCAGAAGGCAGATAAATTTCAAAAAGGGCCGTACAGGGAGGAACTACGTGGAGGACCTATTCGGAGGACCTACTCGGAAAAATAATTTCTACAACCCAATGCGTAATATCTATGCAAAGGGATTACACATAAGACCATTGTAGACAAATTTCCTTCCACCATGTCCCATCCATGCTTATGAATATGACCCATGGGCTCCCCATTTCATAGAATTAAAATGTTGAATGACTCCCTGAAACTCCCATTGCATATCTCTTTCGCCCATATCCCTCAAATTTTCTCACGTAGCTCTCAAAAGTATGATATAAGAGATAATTAAATGGGAAAAGCATTTTTTAAAACTCTTACAATTTTTACATAGGCTTGGTTCCCCTATGTGAAAAATATTCCTTAAGCATCATCGAAACCTGCACAGCACATCTGTGCGGCACCCCTACATGACACACCTTCGTGTTAAAGCTGTGCAGCATGGCAATGCAAGGTACCTATGTGGAACACATACGCACAGTACCTACATGAAATTTCAAGGAACATCACCGACATACCATCTTTAAATCCATTCATGGTAGGTTATCTCCTTCCTTGGTTACCTTATCTGAAAGGGAATAAGTTGAATCCTACACCAAAACCTCCAAAATTATCAACCCCTTGAGAAAGGCACAACAATGTGTCTCTAATTTGGATTGTTATTTCAATATTTAAAGGTTTCCCACATTTATTTCATTATAGGGTAAGGATTCATGGAGTTTCTTTGGGTTTGTATATCAGCAGTCACATGGACATTTCTCCCAGGAATAGTGCTGGGATGTTCCTTGTTCTGAGAATAAGGGTTTGGGTCCTGACCACTCCTTTCTCAAGGATTTGTAACCTTAAATTTCTGGTAGCGATGGTAAGGATTAAACGTTATTTTTCATTCAAGTAGATGAATAGTTTCCCTCCCCTACCAGGAATAATTTTAGGGCAGCCATCCTAGCATAAGCCCCTAACTATTGTCTCTTATTTTATCCATTGGACCCTAGCCCAATGTAATATGGATATGGGGAAGCCTCATCGCTTCTCCCTCATCCACCCGCACCACCATAGTTGTGCCCTCTTCCACCTGCGGAAGAGGAAAAGTGTCTCTTTCATTGTTGAATCATTTACATCCTCTTTTTTGTCACACTGAGCATGACTCAAGGGGGCTTAGAGATTATTGATGATTAAAACATTTCTAAAAACACCCACAATTGAAGTAACTATGAGAACTCTCATTATAGTTCAAACTAGGATATATAAGGAGCCCTTACAAGGGCCGAGCTAATTGGATATCTTCACGAAGAATCCAATCATAAATCCCTTAATCTGGGCATCCTCCTTAGGAATAACCACTAAATTAAACCCCAAAATCACCAAGGCATCCTTTTGGGGATGTAATCCCAAAATCATTTCTTTCGATGGACTATACTCTCATATTAGACTCATCGAACAATGTGGATTTTGATTCCCATCCACATGGGATACATAGAAAGCCTCATTGTGGTTCAAACCCAAATTTTCAAATAAAACATGTTATGCTTGGTCTATTTTCTAAACTAGTTCTTATATTACTTGGAAACCCATATCTATTCCAGGATTATTGGGTTGTTTCGGCATAATTCCCACACCAAACTCTTACTAAGAACCTTTCCATGATATTTCTTCACCACATGTCATTAAACTATATGGTGAGGTCTTTCTCACATGACCTTAAAATGTATGATGTGTCCCATTAAGCGTCTCTGAACTACGAGGGTTTTGATTCCTTTCACAATGATACATAGGTAACCCGTTTCATGGGTACAATTCCAAAATCAAAACAAACCTCTATCTCCCTAGTTGATAATAAATTCTAGAGTGCCCCACTGAGTGGCTTAAAAACTAGAATTAGTAAAACAATGAATAAAAGAATCTATAAATTGTATATGAGATGATAACATTGATGGAGACCCTTACATACATATGGATATATCCATTAATTAAGATCATTGAATATATAATAATGAATCTCAATTTTTCACATTTTAATAAGTTATTGAAAATTCCCAGGAAAGCTTATATTATACTTGGTGAATTAATAAGGATTTATGAAAATATCATAAATTTATAAAGAGTGTTCTAGTGTAGACAATAATTTCCCCCAAAACCTTGTGATGATTATAAACACTCATCCTCTTGAACAATGGACGTTCCAATGTATTAAAATGTTCTAACATAATGAATTTCTGCCTTTAGAAAGAAGGTCCCTTGTGGATATAGAACTTTTGGAAGTTTTCATTTCCGTTAATAAATTCTATGGAATCTTCCTCGAAGTAGTGATTTTTAAAAATAGAAAACATGTTTAAAGGAACTATGAATCACTATCCAAGAATTTGGATGCATTAAACTAAAACTGTTAACTAAATGAGTGAATATAGTAAACATTACTACATTTAGAAGTATAATACCATAAAACCAATATCGATTCCCTTAATATCCACAAAATTTAATTTCATCAACATATTATTGGGAATTGGACAATGAATACCTTAATTTCAACATTAGAATTATAAAAGGGACTTACTTTTGAACAAATCAAGGAGAGAAGGCATAAGTGACCCCTAATATCATCTATTACATTACCACAAAGACCATACATGTTTGATATTTTATTCAGAGGATATTCCACATATTCAAAATTCTATAAAAAATTAATACCCGATATTTTTCATTCCCAGAATATTGGTCTTATCCATAACTAGTTAATATTCTAAATTTGAATTCATGATAAGAAATAAATCTTGATCAAATATCTGGTCACACCCACATCTGAAAATAGTCATCCTTTCAATTTCCCTTGGTGAAAACATTGACTTTACTATAACAATTTTTTCAGAATATGTCATGTACTTTATCAAATAGTGATTCACATATATTATTCCTAAAACCACTATACACTTTCCATATTCTAGGCCATAATATAAACTGACCCATTTATATTATTCTTTAATTTTTTTTGAAAAGATGATCATACCCCTTGATTAGAACCACTAACACCATCCATTTTATACTCGAAAATTATAACATACACATGTCGAACATAAACACAATTTTTTTTTCTTTAGAAAAATGTACATTATATTCATCATCTATATCCACTCTCTGGCTTCATAGGATCCACTTTCAACAATAACTATTTGTGGGTTCTAATTAGTATACTCTAGTGCCTTATCAATGAGTCAAGTAGAATATCATTATACATATCTACTTAGAATATAGATAATGTGGCCAGATAACTAAAATAGTAGTTAGGTTCCACAGGTTCATTTATTCATGTAGAATATTTAATAAATTCTATCAATAATTTCATAGTTCCCTTCAAAGAGGTTAATTTTTATAATTAAACAAAACTGTAAAAAACATATCCCAATACATAAAAATAACATAAATAAAATAATAACTGAAGAGGAAATAATAATCCCAAAATATAAAAATCCTGATTATATATTGAATTATTCATCAAAACAATCATATAAAATATAAAATCATTGAGGGGTAACACCAGTACATACCAAGATTTAAAAAAATTTGTGGTAAAAAATGTGTGGTCTTCAAACCGTGTATCTAAAATTGCATCTCTTTTTGGATTCATTTGAGTGACATTCTTATTACATATTAATGTTCTATATCCCATGATCCAAGACCACCCAATACTATTTTTCTTTTAATTTTTCCACTAAACCAAAAAATTACATAAAAATAACTTAATGGACAACAATATGCACAAAAATAACCCCATATTAATCTAAAATATCTCAATTGGAATTGATAAAATTAAATTAAATTCAAAATACACTTACAAATATCCCATAGAAACAATAGGATAATCACAAAAAAAAATTATTGTCTCTCCTTCATGATATACCCTTTGAGATTTGATGATCATGTCTCTAGTCATCCATAACATCCCAAATAACATACCCGAAGAGATCAATAATAATATTTCCTAATATATTGATTCAAGTATTCTATATCAATAAAAAAATCACTATTCTGTAAGGTCTATATCATTTCATTCTTATCCATTGGATGGAATAAGTGCTTAGGGTATCAACCATTTAAAATGGTATTGATTTTATCATTATAAACATAACCAAAATAAAACATGGATATCTGCCAAAAATCATGCATGAAATATCCAAATATTGGACTACCAATTCCAAATTTTAAAAATTATTTAAAATGGACTTAAACATATATTTAATGAATAAGAACATGAAAATATTGTGAAATAAATGAATCATAACCTTATGAGTATAATAATCATAAAAAATATAATGCTAGAGAAATATTTTATTATAAAATTTGTCAAAAAAGTAAAATCATATGGTTTTTGTGGAACTACATAATAAATAACCAAATAATAAATAATAATGTACCCCAATTAATAAAAGGATCTCTATATGCATGTTAAACATAGACAAATATCACATATAAATATCATCCAAGGATCTATGAATGAAGCTACAGTCTATTACTGAATTAACATGGAATATTTCCTTTTACATTTATTATGTAAAATTAATTCTATACAAAAATTAATGAATATAAGAAAGAATTTAGAATTATAATATTAGTGTACATCCATATATTATATATATTTCCTTGAAAAAGTCAATTCATAATTTCTAATTTGAGAATGAAAAATGAAATATTTTTATTATGGAAAGGGAACAATGTAAATTAGAAAAAAATAACTCATCAATATTTTAAAAAATTAAAGAAGAATTTTTAATTTAATATTGACCAAAATTTATTAATATGAACCCAAGAACACATTACAAAAAAAAAGAAACATAGAAAATGAAAATCTTCCCATGGAATAAACACTCTTAATAGAATGAACTATTATGTTCATATAGAAAATCATGGAATTTTATTCCAAAAAACTAACCCACAAGTGTTTTATAAAATATTATTACCTCACACTTGAATTTTACATTATTAAATCCATTGGTGTGGAACCCCACTAATTATATAAATGTAACAAAATAGGTTTACTAGTCAATATATGATCATAAAAAATAAATAACTTATCGCGATAACCCAAACATGGTACCCAATATTTACATGGTGTTTCATAAAAATCATTAATGAATTTAGGTGAATAAAATATTAAACTACTCATAATAACCCAATACTATATTTCCCCTTGAGGTCCAATTGGTATCTCACTATAACCCACTAAAATTTATCCTCTTTAATCTTATGCTTACAAGGAATCCGGAACGGTGATAAGTTTTTTTCAATAGTTTGATATCCATTTTGTGCCTCAGAATTCAATAAAAGGACATGATCTAGCTGACATCCTTGTTGAACCACCATCTGTTGAAGAAAAATCATTGAATACTGAACATCCTAATGATGTAGTATTCTATATTTATGATAATCACCTAACATAATAGATATGCATTGATGGTTCCTCTAGAAGTCCAACATGGAAGAGAGTGGAAAATACTGAATTCAACAAATTTGGGTTAGGAATTATCCTTATCTTTCTAGACAAGGATGTGTAGAATTATTCCTTCCTATTTTCAGAAGGTGGTACCAACAATGAGGTAGGGTATCACTCTTCCATCGTAGGTTTATAATTGGCACTTCAGGTGTAGGTGAATAAATTGGAAGTGAAAGGTGATTGAGAATTGGTAATAAATAAAATCAAAAGGGAATATTCTATTAAGAAATTAGTGTTATTATCATAGTGTGATTACGTCAAAGGGTTACTGGATGAATTTCCCTCAGATCCAACATTTTATTATGTCTTGCGATCACAAAATACCCTAGTTGATGCACTAGAAAATACAGTAATAGCCTTGGCATATCCAAATCGAGATGAGACAATAATCGGCATATCTCATCTTTCTGTGGTAACACTTTTGTTCAAACCATAATGGAGTAAATTAAATAAATTATCCCTATTTATGAGACATATGGTCATACCACAAAATGGAGGACAACCATCATGGAATACCTTCAAAATAGAGTATGTCTACTAGATAGGGATAAAAAATAATAAATCTGAAGATAGGAGGCCAATTTTACTCTTTATGATAGACCAGATCACTAGAAGATCCTCTGTAAATGAGGCTTTGATTGAATCCTCTTCAAATGTATTGATGGAGAAGAAACTGAAGTAGAGATGAAAGAAGTACATTCAGGATCTTGTGTTTCTTACCAGTATTTACAAATGCTCTCTGATCATATTCAAAGGCTTGGATACTTTTGGCCTTCAATGACGCTGGATTGATGATATTTCACTATAAAATTTCATCCTTATCATATGAATGCCAACATCAATCATCTACCCCTAGAGTTGCTACATATAGATAAATAATCCTAGCTAATTTCTACATGGGGAACATATGTAGTAGGACCTTATATTTGAGGTATGGTTAAGCAATTCATGTATATCATTAATGGTACTGAATTCTTCTTTAAATGGGATGAGGGAATCCCTCACATCTATGTCATAGCCAAAATCATTGTTAGTTCTATCAAAATTATCATCTTCATTATATTTGGTGTCCCTCATACTATATTGATATATAATAGCATCGATTTTTGTTCTTTTGAGCTAAAGAAGTTATACAAGGAGAACAATATCAAGCCCAACAATTCATCATGCTATCATGTGGAGGAAATGGATAGACAGAGGCTTTCAATAAGACCTTTTTAAATATACTCCAGAAGATAGTGGATAAAGATAAAAAATCTTGTCCTGATAAACTTTTTCAATATTTTTTAGATTATCATAATACTACCCTTACTGTCACACAATCAACACCAAATTCATTGGTATATAGAAGAGAAGTAGTTTTTCCAATTGAAATGCAATTTCTTTCACTACCAGTTGCAATCTGTGATCAGTTGTCTATAGATGAGAGGTCTCAGAAATGATTTAATGAGCTAGAATGATTAAATGAGATAAGATTTCATAAATTTCATCATTTAGAAGTATATGAGAATATAATTTCATGATATTTTAACAAGAAATTTCACCACCAGTCATTTCTTAATGGTGAATTGGAATCGTTCGTATGGACTCCCATGATACCAGGAAAAAATCCTCCAAAGCATGAGCCAAAGAGTGAAGAATATTATTCCATTCCTAAGGTCTACCCAAATTGATCTTACGCCTTAATATCAATGGATGATGAACTTATTAAAACTCTAATAAATGCAAGATTCATGATGAAATACTTCTTTAGTTTCCCAAATCTTCCTTGTTGCATGATTGAAAACTACACAGTCCCCACATCCTTACTACAAGACATAAAACCTCACAGAATAATGTCCTAGTTTCTAGACATTAAACTTGATAAAAACTATAACTTTCCATTTTTCATGATGTTTAAATGGTTAGCATATTGGTCCTTGTTTCAGGATGTTAAACTAATTGACACCATTTTGGATAGTTAAATGAAATTAAACTTTATGGTTAGACTCTTCTATACATAACATTAGGTGCATCCATAAACAACCGTCATTGACATCATTGAAGCTCCTTAGTGAAATATGAGTCCATTTCTTCACTATGTCTGAGTCAGATCTGTAGTAGTACATTGTTTCAATAACTACGTGTGGCATGATTCTCATCTATTTGATATACATAGAGATGCCTGGATTTCCAATCATGGGCCCAGGTGAAACCACAAAATTTTTATTTCCCTTTTTATTATCTTGTATATGTGCTGGATCAAATATAGATAGCTCCTTTAAAATACATGATTTGATTTTAATACCCTATTGTGTCTTAAAATTGATCATTCTTCTAGAATGTGCTAAAACCCCCTGTCTCCCATATGAAACCAGATTGGAGTGAGAAAATATTGTTTAAAGAACTACGTACGGATTGATTCTCTTCTATGTCATATACGTAGATATGCCTAGATCAATAATCTTCGGCCCAAACACGATTAAAAAATTCCATTATTGATTATATAATAACCAAACCTGCCTATGGAATGTTTAAAGAACTACTCATGTCTTGTGTTTTTCTCTCAGAAAGACATGTAGTGACACATGGGATTTTCCCCTTTTTTCATCTATGTTATTTCTTTTTTCCCATCAGTTCATATTTTTTCTTATTGAATGTCATTATACTGCATGAAAATCTATAAACTACATTTTTCATGGTTCTTTCTCCAATGAGATATTTAATGAAATCAGATCCTATCCCTTGGCCCAAAAATAACATAGTTATAGTACATGTATGCTCCACTTATGTCACCTTTTTCTTATAGATGAAACCCTTATTTCTCCAAGTTTCACATATCGAGCGTAGCTCACATGGGATTAGGAATTGTGTGAAAGTCATATTAATATAAATAAGGTGTCTCAAATTCATATGGGGATATCAATGTCTTCACAATATGATATAAAACTACGTAGTATAATGTCCTTACTGCATGACTTAAAACATCACAGTATAATTTCCTCACTGCATGAATTAAAACTTCATAGTAAAATGTCCTCACTACATGACATAAAATAGCACAATATAATGTCCCCGTTGCAGGACATTAAACTACACATCACAATTTCAGTTCAAAGGGAAACAAAGAAACTCCCCATTTTACATATGAGTAAGATCTATGTAAAGGACATCGGACTCATAGCCAATATTGATTCGAATAATTATTATGTTCATTTAGTATAACCCCATTAAATATTTAAAACTATTAATCATGAATATTTCTAGATCATTATAATATTTCTTACGGTTTCTGGTGATAGATTTTCTAATACCTGAGAACCATTTTTCTTGACTATGCAGTAAGTACCCTTAGGTGGCTTTCCATATGTTGCCTACATAATAGACTTATTAGTGAAAATATTCCACTATATAGATATGCAGTGTATACCCTCGTAGGCCCTGTATAATACAGACCCAATAACGGGTTTTTAAAATGATATTAATTTTGTTCTTTATTATAGTGTCTTTGTCCCCTTCAAACATTGATAGAAATATACATGAATATATATTTTAAATTATTCATTCGGGTATATTTGTCCCATTATCTTTATCTTGATCATAATGTTTTCAAGACCATGGTTTACAAAACTATCTCTACATAATGGGCATGTCAGTCAAAAGATGTGATTATTTGGCTATGCATCATATTACCCCAATTGGCCCCACATAATACAACCCTCATAACGGGTTTTTCAAATAATGGTAACTTTGTTCTTGGAAAAGACTACCTCAAATGTCTTTATCCTTTTTTTCATATGATTCCTCATATATATAAATTCCCAAATTACATTTTATAATTTTCCCTTCCATACATGAATGTTGTAGTATGTTTCCAAACAATTAATCAAGAAATTGGGAGAGTCACATACCTTTGGTCAGAGATAAGGACCTAAAATTAAATCTACACAATCTCTTCACAGCCTGACTTAAAGCTGTATAGTATAATGTCCCCACTACATGACTTAAAACTACACAACATGATATCATAAATTCTCTATTTTGAAAAATTCTAACAATTCCTCATACAATAAATTTTTTGGGAAATGGTTTTATTATTCATCATATATGTTGGCATAAAATAGACATTTCATTCTTAAAATTACTTTCCTTGGAAAAAAACACCAGTTATAGTCACGAGTCACCCAAATATTATTTTTCCCTTATCTATCAATTGTAAAATGTCAAACATCTGAGAGCTCTTTTTCCTGACTATGTAGAACATTCTCTCAGGTGGCCAGGCATAATTTTCCTACATAACAAGCATATCAATCCAAAGATGCCATTATATGGCTATGCAGCATATGGCCTAGTTGGACCTGAATAACATAACTCATGTAACTAGTTTTTCAAATAAAGTTAACATTGTTTGTGGAGGAGACTCCTCTTATGTTGATACATGTTTTTAATTGGTGTCCATAGAAATCATGACACAAGATTCTTCTTGGATATATTTAATGAATATTTGAGAAATATTTAGTTACTGATTTTTTTTGGGATCTCATATCAAAATTTATGGTCATATCTATTCGAGCCTAAACATTTTTATTTTATATATTTAACATGGAAGAATTTAATTTTCCATTAATAAGAGACGTGGAACTCAGCATATTGAGAACCTATAAAGGGAACTCTGCACAAAAGTCATGTCCCATCCCATTAAACATACATTTTGTATTATATTGGTAATATTGATCAAGACAAAATGTCAAATGACACATATATTTTTGGGTTTTATATATGACCCTTGACATATTAATACTATCCTCACCAAGCCCCATGTATGAGGGAAAAAATTAAAACATCTTTCAACATATATTATAGCTCCAAATCTCACCAAATGATGTTGGAATTCATCAATGTGGCCTACATTCACACTATAAAAATATTCAAATCATTCTGAACAAATCATATTCTAATGGGGAGATTTTTTGACACCACAAAATTTGTTTCATTCACTTCTCTACAAAATTGAATATATTATTCACACATAGACAACAAATGTCATTTATGAGTAATGATTTTTCCCCCTAAAGATAGAAGATATGGGCTGTAGGTAGTGGATTTCCAAGATTGATGATAAAAATGTGTCAACACATTAAATTCAATATTTGAGATTATTTTTAGATGACATGGTGTATTTACCATCTCAAGAACTATATATTTCTTCCAGAACTTCTATTTTACTAGTCGTAGTGCCCAAATAGACATACAGATCAAAAGTTATGGCAATCAGAAGACAGATAAATTTCAAAAAGGGACGTACAGGGAGGAACTACGTGAAGGACCTATGCGGAGGACCTACCCTGAAAAATAATTTCTACAACCCAATGCATAATAGATATACAAAGGTATTACACATAAGACATTCGAAGACAAATTTCCTTCGACCATGTACCCTCCATTATTATGAATATGACCCATGGGCTCCCCATTTCATCGAATTAAAATGTTGAATGACTCCCTGAAGCTCCCATTTCATAGCTCTTTCACCCATATCCCTCAAATTTTCTCAGGTAGCTCTCAAAAGTATGATAGAAGAGATAATTAAATGGGATAAGCATTTTTTAAAACTCTTTCAATTTTTACAGAGGCTTGGTTCCCCTATGTGAAAAATATTCTTTAAGCATCATCGAAACCTACACAGCACACCTGTGCGGCACCCCTATATGACACACCTTCATGTTACAACTGTGCAGCATAACAATGCAGGGTACCTTTGTGGAACACATACGCACAGTACCTACATGGAATTTCATGGAATATGGCCGACATATCGTCTTATAAACCATCTTTAAATCCATTCTTGGTAGGGTATCTCTTTCCTTGGTTACCTTATCTGAAAGGGACTAAGTTGAATCCTCCACCAAAACCTCCAAAATTATCAAACCCTTGAGAAAGGCACAACAATGTGTCTCTAATTTGGGTTGGTATTTCAATATTTAGAGGTTTCCCACATTTATTTCATTATAGGGTAAGTATTCATGGAGTTTCTTTGGGTTAGTATATCTGCAGTCACATGGACATTTCTCCTAGGAATAGTGCGGGGCTGTTCCTTGTTCTGAGAATAAGGGTTTGGGTCCTGACCAATCCCTTCTCAAGGATTTGTAACCTCAAATTTTTTGTAGAAATGGTAAGGATTAAACATTATTATTCATTCAAGCATATGAATAGTTTCCTTTCCCTACCAGGAATAATTTTAGGGCAGAAATCCCAGCATAAGCCCCTAACTATTGTCTCTTATTTTATCCATTGGACCCTAGCCCAATGTAATATGAATATGGGGAATCCTCATTGCTTCTCCCTCATCCACCCGCACCACCATAGGTGTTCCCTCTTCCACCTGCGGAGGAGGAAAAGTGTATGATTCATTGTTGAATCATTTACATCATCTTTTTTCTCACACTGAGCATGACTCATGTGGGCTTAGAGATTCTGGATGATTAAAACATTTCTAAAAACACCCACAATTGAAGGAACTATGAGAACTCTGATTCAAGTTCAAACTAGGATATATAGGGAGCCCTTACAAGGGCCGAGCTAATTGGATATCTTCTCTAATAATCCAATCATAAATCCCTTAATCTGGACATCCTCCTTAGGAATAACCACTAAATTAAACCCCCAAATCACCAAGGCATCCTTTTGGGGAATTAATCCCAAAATCATTTCTCTATATGGACTATACTCTCCTATTATACTCATCGAACAATGTGGCTTTTGATTCCCATCCACATGGGATGCATAGAAGGCCTCTTTGTCGTTCAAACCCAAAATTTCAAATCAACCATGTTATTCTTGGTCCATTTTCTAAACTAGTTCTTATATTACTTGGAAACCCATATCTATTCCAGGTTTATTGGGTTGTTTTGTCATAATTCCCACACCAAAATCTGACTACGAACCATTACATGATATTTCTTCACCACATTTCATTAAACTATATGGTGAGGTCTTTCACACATGACCTTAAAATGTATGATGTGCCCCATTAAACGTCACTGAACTACGAGGGTTTTGATTCCTTTCACAATGATACATAGGTAACCCATTTCATGGGTACAATTCCAAAATCAAAACAAACCTCTATCTCCCTGGTTGATAATAAATTCTAGAGTGCCCCACTGAGTGGATTAAAAACTAGAATCAGTAAAATGATGAATAAAAGAATCTATAAATTGTATATGAGATGATACCATTAATGGAGACGCTTAAATATATATGGATATATCCATTAATTAATATCATTGCATATATAATAATGAATATCAATTTTAATCATTTTAATAAGTTATTGCAAATTCCCAGGAAATCTTATGTTATACTTGGTGAATTAATAAGGATTTATGAAAATATCATAAATTTATAAAGAGTGTTCTTGTGTAGACAATAATTTTCCCTAAAAGGTTGTGATGATTCTGAACTCTCATCCTCTCGACCAATGGATGTTCCAATGTATCAAAATGTTCTAACTTAATGAATGTCTGCCTTTGGAAAGAAGGTCCCTTTTGGATATAGAACTGTTGGATGTTTTCAGTTTCGTTAATAAATTCTATGGAATCTTCCTCGAAGCAGTGATTTTTAAAAATAGAAAACATGTTTCAAGGAACTATGAATCACTATCCAAGAATTTTGATGCATTAAACTAAAACTGTTAACGAAATGAGTGAATATAGTAAAATTTACTACCTTTAGAATTATAATACCTTAAAACCAATATAGATTCGCTTAATATCCCCAAAAATTAATTTCATCAACATATTATTGGGAATTGAACAATGAATACCTTAATTTCAACATTAGAATTATAAAAGGGACTTACTTCTGAAGTAATCATGGATATAAGGCATAAGTGACCCCTAATATCATCTATTACATTACCACAAATACCATACATGTTTACTATTTTAGTCAAAGGATATTCCACATATTCAAAATTCTATAAAAAATTAACACCCAATATTTTTCATTCGCAGAATATTGATCTTAT
The DNA here is from genome assembly GCA_963277665.1 of Viscum album. NCBI lineage: Eukaryota > Viridiplantae > Streptophyta > Magnoliopsida > Santalales > Viscaceae > Viscum > Viscum album. The sequence continues at coordinate 44,107,399 of OY728143.1, read as the reverse complement.
CCATAACTAGTTAATATTCTAAATTGGGATTCATGATATGAAAAAAAAATCTCGATCAAATATCTGGTCACACCCACATCTGAAAACAGTCATCCTTTCAATTTCCATTTGTGAAAACATTGACTTTACTCTAACAATTTTTCCAGAATATGTCATGTACTTTATCAAATAGTGATTCACATACATTATTCCTAAAACCACCATACACTTTCAATTTTCTAGGCCATAATATACACTGACTCATTAATATTATTCTTTAATTTTTTTTGAAAAGATGATCATACCCCTTGTTTAGAACAACTATCACCATCCATTTTCTACTCGAAAATTATAACATACACATGTGGAACATAAACACAGTTTTTTTTGTCTTTATAAAAATAAAGATTATATTTATCATCTATATCCACTCTCTGGCTTCATAGGATCCATTTTCAACAATAACTATTTGTGGGTTCTAATTAGTACACTCTAGTGCCTTATCAATGAGTCAAGTAGAATATCATTATACATATCTACTTAGAATATAGATTATGTGGTCAAATAACTAAAACAGTGGTTAAGATCCACAGGTTCATTTATTCATGTAAAATCATTAATAAATTCTATCAATAATTTAATAGTTCCCTTCAAAGTGGTTATATTTTATAATTATAAATAAACTCTAAAAATATATCCCAAAACATAAAAATAACATAAATAAAATAATAACAGAAGATGAAATAATCATCCCAAAATATATAAATCCTAATTATATATTGAATTATTCATCAAAACAATCATATAAAATATAAAATCATTGAGGGGTAACACCAGTACATAACAAGATTTAAAAAAAATGTGTGGTACAAAATATGTGGTCTTCAAACCGTGTATCTAAAATTGCATCTCTTTTTGGATTCATTTGAGTGACATTAATAGTACATATTAATGTTTTATATCCCATGAACCAAGACCACCCAATACTATATTTCTTTTAATTTTTCCACTAAACCAAAAAATTACATAAAAATAACTTAATGGATGACAATATGCACCCAAATAACACCATATTAATCTAAAATATCTCTATTGGAAATTATAAAATTAAATTAAATTCAAAATACACTTACAAATATCCCATAGAAACAATAGGATAATCACTAAAAAATTTATTGTCTCTCCTTCGTGATATACCCTTTGAGATTTGACGATCATGTCTCTAGTCATCCATAACATCCCAAATAACATACCTGAAGAGATCACTAATAATATTTCCTTATATATTGATTCAAGTGTTCTATATCAATAAGAAATCACTATTCCATAAGGTCTATATCATTTCATTCTTCTCTATTGGCTGGAATAAGTGCTTAGGGTATCAACCATTTAAAATGGTATTGATTTTATCGTTATAAACATAACCAAAATAGAACATGGATATCTGCAAAAAATCAAGCATGAAATATCCAAATATTGGACTACCAATTCCAAATTTAAAAAATAATTTAAAGTGGACTTAAAACTATATTTAATGAATAAGAACATGAAAATATTGTGAAATAAATGAATCATAACCTTATGAGTATAATAATCATAAAAAATAAAATGCTAGAGAAATATTTTATTATAAGAATTTTCAGAAAAGTAAAATCATATGGTTTTTGTGGCACTACATAATAAAAATCCCAATAATAAATAACAATGTACCCCTATTCATAAAAGGATCTCTATATACATGTTAAACATAGACAACTATCATATATAAATATCATCAAAGGATCTATGAATGAAGCTACAGTCTATTACAGAACAAACATGGAATATTTCCTTTTACATTTATCATGTAAAATTAATTCTATGCACAAATTAATGAATATAATAATGAATTTAGAATTAAAATATTAGTGTAAATCCATATATTATATATATTTCCTTGAAAAAGGCAAGTCATAATTGCTAATTTGAGAATGAAAAATGAAATATTTTTTTATGGAAAGAGAACAATGTAAATTAGAAAAAAAATACCTCATTAATATTTTAAAAAATTAAGGAATCATTTTAAATTTAATATTGAAAAAAATTTATTAATATGAACCCAAGAACACATTAAAAAAAAGAAACATAGAAAATGAAAATATTCGCATGGAATAAACAATCTTAATAGAATGGACTATTATGTTCATATAGAAAATCATGGAATTTTATTCCATGAAACTAACCCACAATTGTTTTATAAAATATTATTACCTAACACTTGAATTTTACATTATGAACTCCATTGGTGTGGAACCCCACAAATTATATAAATTTAACAAAATAGGTTTACTAGTCAACATATGATCATAAAAAATAAATAACATATCGCTATAACCCCAAAATGGTTCCCAATATTTACATGGTGTTTCATAAAAATAATTAATGAATTCAGGTGAATAAAATATTAAACTACTCATACAAATTTCTAAACTTCCTTTTTTGGTAATAATCCCTTTTAAACACATATAAAAACATTATATTCAATAAAATACAACAACACATTATATATATATGAGTGAAATTTCAATTAGACAAATTTATATTAATTTAACCAACATAATATAAAAAAGGTCACATCTTTGAAAATATTTTTTAAAAAAATTATAAAATCATCTAAAATTCAATAATATATTATTTAATCAATCATAACTCCAATTTTGGTTTGTTATATTCTAAAAAACCCATATAAAATGATTAAAATTCCTAGAATGTATTTAATGAAGTGTTTTATATAAAATATCATGAGTGGGATTTTGTTGAGGAATATATATATATGATATAAAGAATTAAAAAAATAAAAAATTACATGGTAAAAAGTTATATAACGATTTATTTCAAAGGATATTTTAAATAATGAAATCAAGAATACAAGTTCATGTCAACAAATGGGAAATGTATAGAACCAATTACCGTAGACAAATATAAAAATAGGATTAATTCAAATAGATTTAGATCAATTCTAGACTAATTATCCACACCCCATATAGACCAAAAACCCTAATTTATATTAATAAGAAGTCAATTAATTGTAACACCATTACTAGTTTAGGAAAAAAATCATTAATAATATTTTGAGAAGTGATAGGGTGGTAAAATAATCCTTACCAATGATTTTTTGAACACAGCACTATGCCACCAAATGAAGATCCCCATTAAGTGAGGGAGTATAAAATATCTTTCTTAATAGATCCTAAGGTGAAATGTAAATACCTAAAAAATATTATCCCATGAATTTCAGGAAACTGAGTATAAAAGTGTAATGTATTTATGTATTAAAAATATTCTTAGTGTGATAGTTGTTCCTCATTCGCTATGCATGACACAAGAAAATTCTTACATTTCATATTTTCGTAACCTTCACAGTCCCATTTCATAGTCTTCGAGGATATTAATTATGAACATGAAATTTAGATAAACTTTTTTAATTTAAAAAATATAATTTTTAATCTCAATTTACTCGAATAAATCATTAATATCTAAAATATATATGTATTTGTGATTTCATTGAATCCACATTTCTGAAAAAATGTTCTTTCAGGTATCGTATATCTATTCAAATATAGAATCCATACATAATTTTAGATTATTCAAAAATATATATCTGGGTTTTTGTGTGGGTGAATATTACCTAAATACGATGTTAAAAATGTTATAAATACCATTTTTATGTGTTTTAAATCATTGATTTGAATTAAATAAAAAATAAATAATTAGTATGCCCTTTTGTTGGGATGACATTTACTTATTATTAATAAATGTTTGTTGATGATCATAAAGGAAAATATTTATCCCAAAATTAAGGTATTTCCATGAGTTACATGAATATTCCAACACATTAATTTATCTCCTTCAAGTTACAATCTCTTAGAACCACTGGTTAATGGTTTTGAAAAAATTGAACTTCAATTTAAGGTGTTTAAAACAATATCATACCACATTTTTAATTCACACTCATCTATAAGGGTTAAACAATTTTATTTAGCATCAAGAGATACACATTGTACTTTATAACTTCTCAAAAGAATTCAAAAAAAATAACTGTTTCAAAAAAATTTACAAATACGGGAATTATTTTTAATATATGATTTAATATACCATTTATTCATTAATTCATAAACTGACAGTAGGGATTTTCAAACTCATTTTAATATCATAATATGATATTATAAACTGACCATGATAACATAAAGTGGGTGCAGCCACAATACATATTCCTAATCATATAACCCATTCAATGGTTTCCATAAAATTGTTACATAGTTACTCTTACTATTATATGTTTTATTGTAGAACAAACTATGGTACTATTAATACCTTATGGAATGGTTTAGTTTTATTTATTAATTATATCATATCATTTTTAAAATTATGATATAGATAAATTATTCATAAATCGAATTTTAGTTGTTTTTTAAATGAAATATTTCAGAAATGTGAATAAAATACTAGTTATTGAAATTATAAGGGATAAAAAAACTGATTTATTGTACATATCTCAACATGGTTACTTGAAAAACTATAACACATTTTTATTTTTTTAATCTTTTATTATACAATTAGGATAAAATTTGGAGTTATCACTATCAAAATATTCATGTATAGAATTAGATATCCCTTATATGAGTAAAATAACATATACTATAGATGTTGGTATTGTTTTGTATATCAACCTCTATCATTGGGTTGAAATGCCGAAAAAATTTAGTTCTCTTGGTCGGTTTATGATCAGTCTTGTTTGTATTCAATATAATTGATTTAAATAGTTTCTATGGTATATATTCATGTCCTTTGATCACATTTAATAGTATAAAATGTAATAGGATTCTAAACATGAGCTTATGGGATATAAAGATTTGGACTATTTTTATAATGTAGAAAAATGTAAATAAAATAATAACTTTTTCAATACTAAATGTGAAGTGTTTCATGGAACAATTTTATGGCCAAATAGAGTATATGTAAAAAATGTTGTCTAGAATATCTATATATAGATGCATCAATAAGATGAAATAAAAATATTAAAATAAATCATAACTCATTTTCCATGATGGATCATTAATTATATTATGTTTGATCATGATCCAATGGAATCTATAAGAATGTTCCTACCTCAAATGTATCCAAAGTCCACTAGAATCAATAACATTTTTCTAAGGAACATTATTCTATCAAGTATATCAAAGAACCCATTCATAAAGTTTAAATTTAAATTATACATTGATATAGATGTTCATATTTTTGAAATAATCTCAAATATATCCACAATTATATCTATGAATTAATAAAAAAAGATTTTAAAATGTATTTAATACTATGTTTGATAATTTATGTGATACACAAGAACATACTAAATAAAGTAGTACTTTATTAAAATGAATTACAAACATGAATCAATTACTAATTTTCAATGTGAAAATTTATAAAATTCATTCAAAATTGATATAAAATAAGGTTAAAACCACCTTATGTTCATAATGGACATTTTTCTATAAAATAGGTTTTTCGTCATATTTTTTTTATTTTTAATTAAAAGTTAAATTTTAGAAAAGATATTAATTTAAATTTAATGAAATGAAAATAATTTTTATGTTTGGAAAATAAATATTGTCAATTCTATTTATTTGGTATTTTTATGAATGTGTTATTTTTTTTATTGAATAGTGATATTTTGTTTTACCAATATCGTAACTTTTATGAAATCATCTAGGTGTAAGATTCAAATAAAATTTTATATAACCACTAGTTCAGGAATATATGTATTTAAGGATTAAAATTAATCATTTAATAGTATTATTTTGAAATTGGAATCCCATGCTTGACATTTTATAATATAAATTATATTTTAATCAACTAAAAAGACAAGTTTTGTCCTATGTATTTAATTTATTGGTTAAATGATACCATTAAATTTTTTATTGTTATAATTTAAAAGAACCAATTAATTTTAATAAAAAATACAATAAATTAATTTTAAAAAAATAGATATTTTTCTTATATAATTACAAATTAAATTTAATGCCTAAAATTTATTTTTTCTAAAATTAATTTTTATGTTTTTTTGTGATTATATTAAAATTATTTTCTAATAATTATAGAAATTGGTTAATTTAAAATGTATTATATATTTAGATTCACCAAATTAATATTTATTAATAAGACTATTTTCATTTCTATAGTCATGATAAATAGTTTCTGAGGGAATAATTGAGTTGCAATAATGAAGCGAAAATTAGATAGATGTTTTTATCCAATGTTAAAGCCTTTATAAATAGAAAAATATTCTAATAAAATCAATGGATGAGTTCATTCTATACATAAATTAAATATTAACTCTAATGTTTTTCATGTTTTTATTTACATTCTTTAAGAGTTACATTCCAGTTTAAATAAAGATATTTTATTTCCAAAAATGTTAGTCACCCTCAATTAATATTTTAAAAAATATTGTTATGGAAATGTTTAAAAAAATTATTAATTATTAAAAATTAAATATTTATATAATGATGGGTATGATATTATATTTATGATATTAATTTATTTTCATTTTTTAGAGATGACATAATTACTAAGAACACTTACGCGTCGATGATGTAATTCTTGTTCAAGTACCTGAAAATCAATGGAGATAAATTGAAATGAATAAATGTGTCGATTTTTCAGTATTTTATGAACATTAATGGTTTTTATATAACAAAATGCATGGTGATTTTGGTTTTAAATATTCAAATTCTAATTTCATTAATTATTTATGTTTCATAATTCAAATTATGTGGACAATCATAAAAAATGACTTTAAAGAAAATTTAATCTAAAAAATTATTACTATACTTAACTAAATTTCATAAAAACATTAACAATTTTTATGTTGATATAGAACTGGTATATTAGATAACATTTTCAATTTTATTAAATTTATAAATTTTTAAATTACATTTCACTTAATTATTTAATATTTGTGAAAATGACAACGAATTTTTTTCAAAAGTGTTCCTCCTCTTCATAATTCTATACACCACTTAATACACTTGGCTCGACAGATATATAACCATATAATTTTTTAAAATCCTTATCTACAATATAAAGGTTCAAATATTCACATTAGACCCCTCCAAGAATCAATATGCTATTTTTTAAGGAAATTATCCAAGGAAGATGTGTATATTCTTATTGAATATTTTCTTGTTTATTTCCACTATTAATTCCATAAAATATTCTCTAAACATATTAAAATAAGGATAGAATTATATGTAAAATTATTAAATGTTTTTATATTAATGTTACAATGATTGTTTATCTATATTACATCAAATGGAAACTGAAAACCTCACTCATGTGTATCTACAAACTATTATCTTCCTCAAGGGATATATTTTATTTTACATGAAAACCACTCATGAAATCTAGTATAGAGGGACTTAATGAATATATCTTAAATTTATGATATAATAATTCTTTTTGATAGATAAATTATTATTTACCATTCATTGTTTCAATTCATTGGAAAATTAAATCATAGCTCATAAATATGTATAGACTGTAATCTCCCAGAAGCGATGTAGTTCATTATTCATCACAGCTTATCGTAGTTAATTATAAAAGTGTATATAATAAATATTTATACTATTTATCATATAATTATAATTATATTAACATTATCAGTGTTCAAGGATCGTAATTGTTTAATTGAAACATGCATGAGAAACTAAAATGTTAACACCTTTAATGTTGATTTTAATGAATAATGGGCATTAAATATGTAATTGAAAATAATTAGACAATATTATATATTATGATAAGAATAAATTTTTTTCTAGTATGTATGAATAAAAATTAATAAATTTTTTATAAATTGTGTTATATAATGTTCACCATAATGGATGTTGAAGTTAAGGGATTGGTCTCCAATTCCCTACATTGGGACATGTTTTTTATTATGCTCATATATTTTTCTTTAATGATTTATAAAATAATATTTCATTTATTACATATATATTATCAATTATTTCATGTTATTTAATGTTTAATTTCCAGTTTCTTAATCAAAATATATTATGAATCCAATGTTACAAAACTTATAATGGTTTTATATCTTGCATTTATTTCTTTCAAATAAAACTCATATTCAATAATTATATTATATTTATTGGTGTATATTATATCCTATGGACGTATTTATAATAATTTAATTAAATTATAAAAATTTAAAAAACCAACTCAAGTTATATCTTTTATGGGATTTTCATTCAATAGAAACTAGTGTTGAACGAGTTTCCAAGTCTAAACTTCCCGATATTATGATATGTTCTATATTCACCCCCATCCTTAATTATTATGGTGTATATAATTCCAATAAATTATTTTTATAAGGATAATAATTAAAATTATATATATTTTAATATATATATATACACATGTTTCTCTCTATCATGGGGTTTTAATTGAAATCTTACCAAATTGGTTAATGTTTGTGTATCTTGTTTTTCAATTTCCATTATGAGAAATTAAATGTTAATTATCTACTAATCCCCATAAATATTCTTATTTTATAGTTATTTCAAGGGGTTTCATGTACTAGTTTCAGTTTCCCTATTTTTTGTAAAGAACCATTCTGAAATAGCATGTCATGTCACCCAATTATCCCCATCATAAGGTGGAGATCTATATAATGACTAAACAAGTCTAATGAATAAAAAAAATATAAATTATCATATAATACTATTAAAGAATGTAAATTATCCAAGATATATAAAATATGAATCCAATAATTCAATACCATAATGTATAAGAATACAAACATAACTAAATCTATGTGTGACCAATTGTCACCACCAAATTGTGTCACTAAAAAGGTGATGACACGAAAGAGTAATTGAAAAAATTATGATGCCCTTCCATTTAAATGTTTCTTAAAAAACACATCTGAAAAATCCCAATGGAAAATTAAGTGTGTGAGAAAACTTTTATGTAATATTTCACCATAGAATCTATATAATGTAGAATATCATTGAATTTTTTTCCCTATATTTAAAAATAATCCAATTTCTAAATAATTTTCAGAAAATAATACATTTCTCCAAAAAAAATAGGTTTTCATAAAATCATTTCATATCCACATAAAATAGTTATATGAAAATTACATGAAAAATACAAGGAAATAATATTCAAAAGAAACCACGGACACACCCCATATTAATAATGTGATTAACCAATCTTGAAATATAACATCGTGTATAAAAATGACCATAAAAGAAAAATAATTTTATTTTCCACTAACCTATATGAATATATACTCAGTGACATAATGGAAAATAAATCCTTGTATAATTGAATCCAACTAATATTGAATTCATTCACAATCTATCGATGTCAAACATCAAATGTTTTTATACCCACTAAATTATCTAAATTTATTTCCTGACACACCTGAGGTCCCCAATATGAGAAATTTTCAATAAATAAATTTAAATCATTTCACAAAATTTATAAAACCATTTATTTTAAATGCCTTTACACTTGAATTCAGAAAAACAAATTAGAATAAAATCATAGTTAATCCATTTTATCAGGAACATAGTGCACAAAAATCGATTTTTTATAAATATCCTATTTAAAACATTTACTTCTTTAAAATGATCCTATTTGATTAAAAATAAATCAATGTCATAAAAACCCTCATTTAATTTACTATATAATCATGTCATTCATGATTTATAACCTTTTTATAGTGAAACATACCGTACAAAAATTGGGTCGCCTTCAAGAATGATGATTCAGAACAAGTAGATAAGAACCTGACAACCCTAGATCAATTTTAAAAAAAATATCTAACATGTATCATACCATAAAGATCTAGAAAACCTAGCCCAATGGTGAAACAAGAGGAAATGGAGAGATTATATCAAGTGATGATATATAACATGGAGATAAAATTGGATAAAACCATGAAATTCCAAGCACAGATCTATAAATTTTTTTGAGAAACATAAATAACATGAGGGGAGAATCCTCAAGGGCACTAATAAAGGTTTATTTCTCACTAAATGAGTATTAAAAGATGATTATATAAAAAATAATAAAAAGAAAAGTTGAAAATTTATTACATTTTAAATTTTTTGATTGGGATTCAGAATTTGGTCATAGATTTAATAAATCATGAGATAATCATGTGTGGCCACTTATCCTTAGAATAATAACGTATATAATTACCTTATATCCCCAGGGATTTCTGTCAACAAATTTCCTTTGGGAACTAGGTCCTTTGGGTTACAGAGTCCAAGATGTAACCCATGGTAAGATCCTGGGCCTTCAACATTATGTATTGCCCCTTCAGCCTCTAGGATTTTGGGTCATGTGTGTGACTTTTTCATTAGTCCTACAAGTTATGTAATGGTTATTCTTCAAGCCTTAAAAGGGATATTATCCAAATTAAATTAATATCTAAGGCCTTCAGTCTTTCAAAGTAATATTTCCCCAAAACTGATTTTCATTCCCACAAATCACGGTTGTACCACCTTCACTAACAATAGACAAGGACTGGATGGATTATTATTTAGTTTAATTCCTTTTATTGATAACCAATAATATGAATAGGTTTCTCAACCATTGTTTTGTTATAATCCATTTCAATATCATCCCATCCAGTCACTTGGTATGGGTGTGGTTGATACCTCTGTAGATAAAAAATAAGAAATTGATCATGAATTAATATCATTATATATGGAATGTCAAACCAATATTCCATTATTTCAATTTATTAAAAAATATCAATTGATCCTAAAAAGTGTAGTTTTAACTTCCCCTACTAACCAAACTAACAGTCTCCCAAGTATGATAAAACTCTGATAAAAACCAAATCACTAACCAAAAACTCAGTGAAATAGTGATGATAGCCCACATATGATTTTTGACTACTCGGAGTAGTCACTAATCTCTTAAGAATCAACTTCACTTTTTTTATTTTCTCCTAAAAAAGGATTGGTCTACCCAATAGCCACCCTCCAAACTTTTACAATGAAATGTGAGGTCAACACGGATCCCAATAAATACTCAAAAGGAGAAATCTGGGTTGGTGATAATAAAACAATTTATATTAAAACCTGACTAGATAAATATGGTTCCCCAATTTCACACCAAAGTCAAAAATGCACACTAGATAAATATCATAACGGGCTTGGATTACTCGCTCTATCTTCTAATATATTTTTAGATAATGTGTCATGGTTAATTTAAACTTGGTAATAATATCCCCTTAAAGACCTTTCCAAACCATGATTTTAACTATTAGACACATTTAAAAATGATTCTAGATGAAAATCCATAAATCATTACAAAAACATGAATATGAAAGTCCCTATGTTTTTTCTATTAGATCACCCTTTTATAGGGGTGAAATGATATATATTTTTTATTCAATCAATGATCACCAAAATCAAATCAGTCTATCTATGAGAATTTAGAAAACCAAATATGTAGTTCATATAGATATTATACATATTCTAGAATAGAGTAGGTAATGGATTAAACATATTAAAAGGACTCTATTCCTCCACCTTACTTATTTTAAAAGTAATGAAACATGAAAAAATATATACAATTGACCACCACATTCTATTCCAAAAATACTGGTATTTTAGATCTCCATACATCATTGTATTCCAATGGTGTATTGTCAAACAAGATCGAAATCCACTACCTAAAAAGTGGTCCCCCTAAAATTTATGAACCAATAACCTTCCTTATAATTAAAAATCACCAATTGAAGAATGATATCAATAACTTAATGTCTCCCAAAATTTATTATATTACTACAACAATGGTCATCAGGTCATGATACAGGTTCTTAATGAATTCAATTATAAAATGACTTGTTTACATTCCCATAATATAAGAAAAAATTCCTAAAATCCACTACAACGACCATGATCATATCAAGGAACAAAGTCATCAGGGACCACTCATACACTGATTCTATCAAGGCATGAGTTGGTAATTTCATTCTTAATGCATCGGATAACACATTCTATTTTTCAGAAGTATTAGTAGTATCATAGCCAAAATTTAAATATACTAATCCCAATATCACTGTCACAATTTTATTTAGCAAAAGTTAAATGAGGAAAATTCTCTAGAACTGATATTATATGTTATTAATGAACATAAATAATATTAAATTATTTCTTATATACTTCGGTTTTATGATATGAGGATGAATCATTAGATAAATTATTGGTAAAAATGATTTAATTTATTTTGGAAGATTATATGACCATTACGAGCTTATATCATTATTGTAGTATATATAAGTTCCAGAAAATTATATAAATAATAATATGTATAATAAAATCTTATTTATCCATAATAATGATTTTATGACTAGCCTTGGAGGTGGTAGAAAAAACTGAAAATGCATTATGAATGGTGGCCATAAATTGACACACAACAAATTATATTTTAATTTTTAGAATAAAAGGAGAATAGAAGATATTTGAAGATGAATAATTCCATTAACATTATAAAATTATAGAAAATAATGGGTAATGTAGTTATCATTACACTTTTATAAGTAGAGGTTATGAGACTATAATAAAATAAATGAACTTGAAAAGAAATTAACAGGAAAAGAAAGGGGATTTTACCTCTTGATTTCCTCCTCCTAGAGAACCAAATTAAGGTAGAGTATTTTGTATTATGATGAGACCAAGGGCTCCAGAACATGGGGGGTCTTGGAAATCTTATTTGGTACAGCATTGAAAATATTCAAGGCTTAGATACTGCTATGAGAATTGGTTGTGAGTGAGGTATTTATCTGGGAGGAGAGAGGTTTTCTCTCATTATTGTATATGTTAGTATATTATTTTGGCTCAAGACTACAAATAGTTTGAACCATACAACTAAATGTATTAAAATACGAAATGGGAGTTTAATATTTTAGTCTTATATCATCTTTACATCAAAAAAGACTTAATCATTCTTGTACTTATCTTTTATTATAAATTAAAATATTTTACTATTCACCAAAAATTCAGTAATTATATAAAAATAAAAAAAATACCCGAAACATATTTTGATGTGTAGAAAAAAATCAACACCATTTTATGGAAATACTTTTCTATAAATTTTAATTTTAATTTTTAGTTAAAATCATCATTTTATTTCAACATTATGATTTATAAAATTATAACATCTTTTATAAAACTTTTCATGAATTAGTTATGGTCTAATAAAATTCGCATATAATAATAAGTCAAAATATTTTAATCAGATAATTTATTTTATTAAAATAATATTTTTTAATTATTTTTTTCAAGTATAAAATAATAAATAAAAACTTGTGTTATATTCAAAATTCGGACATTTAATTAATAAATTTAAAATAATTATTTTCTTATACCATTACATTATTTTATCATATTATCATTTATATGATTACTATATTTTAGTTATAATTTCATTTTTTATTTTTATATTCTATTGGTTGGATTACTATTCTTAGTGGTCACATTACTATTCCAAATGACATATTACTCTTCCATTTGTATAGGTTTCTTTAATTTCTAATAATAGCTCTTATTTCATTCATTAAACATTTATAATGTTTTTATTGTGTCTCCTAAGTGATTTTATGTGATTTGTACTATATAAAATGATTATATGAAGGATATTTTATTAATAGAATTTTGGGATGTTACTTTCTTCCCCCCTTATGACATTTCACCTTGAAATTTCAATTTACAAAAAATTGTGAAATCAAGTGAGCTTACTTCTCCTTCATTTCCTCATCTAGTTCTAATGTTTTATCTTAATACTTATGGTTTCCCTATAGTACATTGACAAAGTTAGTAGTCTTGTTTTGTAGAAATTTATCTATACAATCCAATATTTTCACTGAGTTCTACTAATAACACAGTTAATTTTCCGACTATACCACCTTTGGATTCAGTACATGTGTGGGATCTAGAATGTACATCCTCCCAAGGGATACATGGGAAACATCATGTACATGAGACATTGTATATGGATGTTACAATCGATATGCCACTTCTCTGAAACGATGAAGAATCTCAACGGTGATGATATATGTAGGAAACAAAATCCATTTCTTCCAAGGTTTCATGATCCCCTTCCCTGGAGATATGTTGATAAATATCATGTATCTAACCTTAAACTATGTCTCTCATCGATGATTGTCGACATAGCTCTTCTGATGAATTTGGGATTCATTAACATATTTATAAATGGTTTACACATTTCCACTGTTTCTTTTCCTATTTCAGGTTATAACATCTTATGTTCCCTATTTTCATCCCAACATGATTTTTTTCATATTTTCCCATAAAGGTATTCAAATAGGGCTATTTGGATGCTTGATTGAACACTACTATTATTATAGAACAAGACCAGATGCTGATTTTGGTACTATCATCCTTTGATGTTCATATAACATGATCTTAACATATCTTCTTGTTTTCTAAATTTTACTCTCATATTAGACATCAGTTTGAATATGATAAGTCATACTAGATTTTAGCTATGTGATTTGATCATGTTAGGGAATTTTCCGGAACATCAATGTGAACCATAGATCTCGATCAGATAATATCAATAGGGTTACTCGATGTAGTGTTATTACTTCCATGATATATATCCACAAATATTGACCTAGAGATAAGCCCCCAAAAATTATGGTAAATTGTGTGGTTTTTTTGAGACAACCCACAACAACCCATATGGAATTATTTCCTATATATGTATTCTGAAGAATTATTATAAATTATATAGTTATGTTTCCCCATTTCCATGTCGGTATGGATAATAGTTTCAGCATCCCCTTAGAATTTTTTCTTTTATAACTCATGTGATAACATAGTCATGGGATAAATGTATATCTTGTGATATTTTTCTTCATATTGTCCCACCAATAGTTATTCATGAGATTTATAATCATCTTCGTGCTCCATGCATGAATAGAGAAGGTTTAGCAATGTACATAATTATGAATATATTTCATTATATCCAAATTGGATGGTACACATAGCTGAGGCCCAAATAATATAACTACCATATCATCAATTTTGAACTCTTAGGATTTCTTCTTTCTGACATATTCTACCTTCATTATGATTTCTATAACATTTCACTAAGCATAATTTTTTCTCTATGAGGGATGGTTAAGAAATTGTTTCCTAAAGGATAGATGGTGTTACGTACATAATTATTCCCATGTAAATAATTTGAAAGTATAATAAAATTGTATCAGTCTCAATTCCCATCATTTACTATGTTAAAATATCATATCTACAAAAATCAACCACCACGTTATTTGGTTTTCCAGGATGGTAGTTGATTTAGAAGTCGTAATCCTTAAGTGGTTATCACCATCATAACTGGTCCATATTACTATCCTTCTTTGTGAATATATATTTTATCCTCTTATAATCATTATATATTTCATAATTCCCTATAAATAGAAAATTACTCTATATTTTTAAAATAAAGATCACAACATCCAACTATATATCCTACATGGGATATTTTTACTCATTAACATTCTACATCCATGAGGCATAGTCTATAAATTTTAAAGAATTTCATTTTTAAAAATTGTAATCCCTTTGTTGAATGATTTTTTAATACCACAACCAGTTCCCCAAATTTAGAAGTGTCTGTAATGGTGCGACGGTTCGCCTCTTTTTAATTATTTCAGTCAATCTTTTTATTCACTGGTCTACAAATACTTTTCTCCATTCTCAGTAAGCTTGGATAGTGGGTTTAACAATCATGAGAATTTATTCAAAAAACGTTATTAGTATATAGTTATACCAATGAAACTATATATATCCATGAATGATGTTGTACATCAAAACTCCTCAATCTCCTTTGTCTTAAAACGGTCCACAAATATTCTTTTATTGGAAATAACATGCCTTAATAGTGATAGTTCATCCATATAGGAAATACATTCACAATAATTTTTTCCCCTTCACAAAACCTTTTTCATGGTATTAAAATTCTCCTCATCTTCCCCTTAAAATTTAAGTATAACAATATATCATTAATAATGCCTCCCATGAAATTATCAAGTGAATATCTAAAGACTCTATCCATCATGTGCATGAATATTTTTATACCATTAGTGAGTCTGAAGTGTATAACTATGAACTAATAATGTCCATACCTCATTCAAAAATAACTCTTGGAAATATCTTCTATCCAAAAAAATTATTGGTGGTATCCCCTCCATGGTCCACCTTAGAGAAATAATTGGCCCCACATTGTTCATCAAACATGACCATTAGCTATGGAAGGCGATACTTGTTATTTATCATGGTTTTTTTGATCACATGATAATCAATGCAGATGTGCATTGATCATTCCTTATTCTTGATTAAGATTATTATAATCACCCAATTGTGAATCACTTGATCACATAAAATCATTGTTAATTATATTCTCTTGTTACTACTTCTTCTATTCCTCCAACTCAACGGAGGTCGTTCTATAATGTGTATTTGATATTGTGAGAGATCAATGAATATTTTTTTAATAACCCAAGATTTTATGAGAATTATTCTTTTTAATTTCATTGATGTCTTCTTTTATACGCTACACCAAAATTATCTTGTTCTATAAGCAACAGCGTGTTACCTTGCAGTATACGCAACACTATTCTTTGCTCGTGTTACACACAACTTCAAGATTGTTTTGTAGAAATTATTCTACAAAAAATTAAGTATATAATTTTTTAATGTATAAATAAAATAAGGTTTGATTATTTTACATGCAACAAAAAAGTGAGATTTCACTATATGCAGCCTTAACTTGGCTTGCATTACACGCAATCACGACCTTCCTCGGTAGCTTGTGTAGTACGCAATACCAGGTTTCACTAAACAGTGATATATTGTTATAATATTATTATGGACTAGACATTATGAATATTATTAACTAAATTTTGAATTTTATAACACTATTATTCATCTTACATATTTTATATAACATGGTATGAGAACTAAATAAATTTTTCAGGTAAAATAAGTATTTTTAAAAAAATGCAGTTTTGCCACCTTTTGATGGCGCACCCACTTTAAATCTAGTTTTTGAAATTATTATAAGTTTAATTTGACAAAATAAAATTCATCCTGGGAATCAGGATATAAAAATTTAATTTGTATAAATTTTTCATATTATTCTGACAACATTCGTATTTTAATGAATAGTAAAAACACGTAATATTTTAATTAAAAATAACTTTTTTCATCGTAATAATTTATATGGTTAGATTATAATTTTAATTGGTTTAAAAGTGTAATTGGAATATATTTCTACCATTTAATCCAATTTTTTCCATTGTAATTAATTTCACTTTGAATTTGGACATAAACAAGTGTCGATCTATTGATAGTTATTGTTTCTTAAAAACACGCAATTTGTTTTGACAACAGGAATTTATTTTAAAATTAATTAATTCAACTTATATGTTTTGAATTTTAAAGAATAGACATCTTTTTTTAATTCATAATGTCAAATATATCTTAGGCTGAATTTTTGGAATTTTTCTGAAAAACATCGATTTTTGATGAATAGTGAAACCACTTAGTGGTAGTTAAAAAAACTGACTCGTTCATTTGAATGAAATTCTACCACTTCTGTGAATTGAATTAAAAAATTCCGACAAACATGGTTTTTATCAAGAAGTAAAATGTGGATCAATAAAATGAAAATAATTTTTGGTGAATAGTAAGTTTTGACATTTATTTACTACGGTTAAAAGTAAATATGGTAATTCAAGGTTAAAAGAATATTTTAATAATTCAAAATTACCATAACACTAGTACTAAACTTATTTTATGAGTAGTGTATGACCATGGTCATCCTTGGGTCTATTTGGGGATCCCATTGAACCACTTGTTATTGATAATGAAAATTTGGTTTTATTACTTTAATGTAAAGACAAAATTGACATTAACAAAAATCTTTTAGTAATTAATTTTTATATGGGGTAATATAAATTATCTTTTCGACTATAAATAGTAATTGGAAATATAAAAATATTTCCTACATGGTGGTGTTTTGTTTATAATTTTTAGACATCAAATCAATTAAATTATTTATGTCACAATAATGATGTAGTATTTACCTCATTAATAAATGATTTAAATAAATAAGATTATAATGGTTAAAATATTATCCGAAACATGTAAAATTCTGATTGGATGATTTTATTTCTACCATAAGTCATCTTATCTTCATATTTAATGATTTTTGGACCTTTTGAAACCAAGGACAAGTTTATAATAAAATAATATTTTAACACTTTCCAAAGGTGCCCCTCTCCTCCCTTATAAAAGGGCACCTCCTCCCTCGCCTCTTTACACAACATTGAGTCTTCAAGCTTGGAAAACCCCTGTCCATTACTCTTCTATACTCCCATTTAAATATTCTAGAGGTTTTGTTCTTCTTCAAAGACAATCATTAGTGCCATAAGAGGAGGTTTCAAAGAGGCGTGTCGAAGAAGAGGGAATCTCTTCTACCGATTTCTTCAAGTTTCTTTCTTCTTCAACTTATTATTCATTATTTATTTCATCATAAATTAATAACATCAGTATCACTAATATACTGATATGTTATTATAAATATGAAACAACCCTATTTCACCTTCTATCCATACTACAAAAAACGAAATCTATGCGCGTGTGTACGTACGGAATACCATCTCCATACTGTGGTGTAATCTATTTTTCCACCACCACCTTACTTGGATGGGTATAATGGTGTAATGAATCAATATATATAGTTATTATAAAACCATACTGATTATGAGATATTATATCATCCACTCCAATTCAATTCCATAATTATGGTAACAATATCATTGCTCGTGCGTACGTACGGATTACCGTCTCCACGATGTGATGAGATTCATTCTCCATGTTAACCACTCAAGAATGATTATAAAGTATATATAATGAATTATAATGAAATATATGACATTATAAATCTATTAGGTTTATGTATATATATATATATATATATATATATTTGACATCTACTTACTTCCATTCAAGTCAATAAGGAAAAGAAAACAACGTTCATGCGTACGTACGGCCTACCGTCTCCATGAACGGTGTATTTCATTTCATTTATCTATCTATTATATATATACTGAATATATATGATATATAAATCATTATTTACATTATTGAAGTAATTAAAGCATGATATAAGTAATAATAATATCGAGAACAACAAGTCCAAACATGTACGATAAATAAAACGATTTTTCCAAAAACGCTGCTTTAACATGGAAATTACAAAAGAACAGGTAATATAAAGTCATAAGTAAACCATATACGATATCATAACAATGAATATGATTCTTTAATAATTCAATTGCATTATTTAAATCATTATACAGGAGGTTTGGATACGTACCAAGCATATCATACCTAAGGTAAGGGATAACTTTTCCAATCTCTTTTTTATTCGAGGTTTTTTATTCGTAAGTATTTACTAGGGTTATATTTATCATCCATGAACTTGTTTTATAAAAATGGTTTCATATATGTTTAAAGTGATTTTTACCCATTTTTGACTTTTACTACATGTTATGTAAGGAATCTTTCTTTTGTTTACCATATGAGGTACTTTTTGACTTTTTCGGAAAATGTACGAGAAGAATGTTTTATTTACTTATACGGCATAAACGGATTTTTAAGGTTTCACAAAGCCTTATTATCATGAAGTTTACTCCACAATATTTCATGATTATTTTAAACAAAATCTTTTTCATTTAAAATTTCAAGGCATTTTGTGAAAAAAAAATGATTTTTAAGAAGAAAGGAACTTTTCCTCAAGAATTCATTTCAACTGTTTTTTCAAAAAAAAATTCCATCTAAGATGACATTATATAGTATGATTATTTTTCAAGTGTAATTTATCAATTATTTACATGGTTTTATTCTTTTTATGATTAAATTATATGAATTTTTTATATGGATTATGTTATGATGGGATGACGTTTATGAAACCCATTTTATTCTATGGGTTATGATGAATGATTTATGTTTATTTTGTTTAACAAGTAAGAATGATTTACTTATGAGATGGGTGGGACCTATGTATCCCTCCAATGCATTGGGTAAAGATTTATATCTCATGAGATAGTCATGGCCGAAATGGTAAGTTAATCCGGTTCAGTGTTATAGGACTGGAACGAGGAGTGAACTCAATTCAGAAAGAGACTTTGTCCACTAAGAGGGTCTTGGCAGCAATGCCTTGGGTACTATGGAAATCATATCATGTGCTTAATGGCTTTCCAAAATTATATATTTTATTATCATGCTATTTTATCATGATTTATGTTCCTTTATGATCTATTTATTATGTACTGTCATGATTTATTTCGCAACTCAATATTTTTATGTTTAAACATTATGTTCATGTTTTGAAGTTCAAATGTATATGGTTTGTTTTATTTTCTCCATGCTTACCCTTACTGAGAATTTGAGCTCACCCTTTATATTTTTTATTTTCCCCAGGATATAAAGAATGGTTTTAGGTAAAAAAAGGGAAGTTCTTTATGGGAGATGTTGAAGATCGTTCACCAATATTAGAAGATTATTTTTCCAGTTTGAAAAGGAACTAAAATATTACGGTCCTTTAGTGTTTGTTTTTGTTATGTATTAGATATTCCTCAAAATAATGTAATGTCTTTGTATGTTATGATTTGGGTCTCTACAGTTGGTATCAGAGGCAAAAAAGGTAAGAATGTATATGACCCTTGGGAACTCTCACATGTGAGCGTTGGACGAAGCATAGATCTCCGCCCAAGGGCTTCATGAGGAAATGGATACCACTGGGGATGGTGGTGTGTCCCGCCCAGGGGGTGTAGCCACCCATGGAGTGCCCTGATAGGTATCAATTATATTCCACTGGAATTAATTCCAGACCGCTATAGTTAGTATCAGAGGAAAGGTTTGGTCAACCTTTGGAAACTAAGTTGCAAAAACTTTAGTTATATCCCTAGATATATTTCTAAGGAATGTCTAAGGATGTCCCTAAGGTTTAGTATAGCTATAGTTTACAGTCCTAGAATTATGATGACGATCATGAATAACATTGGGTGAACCTAAGGTGTCCTTGATTAAAGAATGTGTGATATGTTAGAAATACAATAAGTAACTGTTTATGATTATGTGGTTCTCTGTTATTTTAGAAGTTTCTTACACCATGGATTTTGGTTTTAGTCAATGGAGGGAACCAGAAAGAATTGGGTCAACCTTCAATCCAATGGACAAATTGGTGACTATGAGCTACAGAATTGCATAATGCCTAGAAAAAAAGATTTTGTGATTATTCTGAATCAGTAATCGCAATATATTATTCATAAGGTGAACTTTATTGGTATTCTTAATTCATCAAATAAGAGGAATATGGACTTTTATGGATGTACGCATTTTGAGGAGCATAAGGAAAGGAAGATTGGGATTTCTAAATAAGGGAAGAAGAACCTTGATGAATACATCAAATGGAGGGGATGATGTTATCTGTGTGGAGAGAAGGGTCATAGAGTGACAGACTGTTATAGAGTTCAATGTCTTATCTGTGGAGAACATGGGCATTACCCAACTCAATTCCCTAACCTAAGAGGTTACTTCTAAATAATGGAAGGACTTATTCCATAACAATCATTGGAGAGTATGGATTGAAGTGTTTATCTATTGGTATTCAATAATAATTTTGTTGAGGTACTTTTATGGTATATTGGAATATCTATGTATTGGTCCATTGTTGTTTTCCATAAGAATATGGCATCGGTAACCATGAAAAGCGATTGAAATATTTTTGGAAAGTAGATTTTATGTGCATAATGAATGGATAAAGAGAAAATAATATGTTTGATAGTATTCAGGAGCTCATGAATTATATAAGGACAAAGTGATATCATGGATTGAGTATAAAGAATTTTCGGGATTTTGGTAAGTGGAAAGAGATAACTTTTGACAGCATTCATGTTTTCGCTAAGGTTTTATGGAAATTCATGTTGCAAGAGAATACAAGATTAAGGTTTTCACATGTTTGGAATGCGATCAACAAGATATATCTTGTGATATATGAGGGATAAATGATGGTATTCACATGCTCGGTAGATAACATTTCTAGTAATTGTTTTCATTATACTATGAGCTTGGACAGAAGTATTGTGGATATGCCTAAATATTAGAATTAATTAAGTTAGGCATAAGATAGTATTGTTTATGGTTAGAACTTTTTTCGATATAATTTTTGTAATGTTAGAATAGTGTAGTTTTAGAAAAAAGGACAACCTGGAGGATGGGCAATAACTCGTCGCGTCGGACAACGCTATGGGAATCGAACCCACTACCAAAGAGTGACATGCCTATATCGCCTACCTCTGGCCTATAGGAATTCCTTAGTATAAACTTGTTTTATTTTATTAATTGGTATGATAGATTAAGTATAAGTCCATTTTAAGAACCATATACGATTAATCACAGCATAGATGGACTTATGTATATTTAAAAACATGTGATAGAGGCAGATAGAGTGACCAATCATTCTATCGCATGATCTTCTACCACTTTGATAATGACAAATTCAATGTTATTTCTTTAAATAATAGATTAAGTGGAGATTATTCGTATGATGACCAACAATGATATTACATTGAAATCATGCAAGTATTTCTTCTAATTCAAAATTTTCAACTTTAGGGAAATGATATTAAAAACCATAAATGTTTCCCAAGTGCTCTTATATATGATGAATCAGATTCTACCTTACATCATCACAAATTTATGACTTTGGGATTGTTCCCTTTTTCATAGCCATGTTCTCTACCACTCTCTATCATAACTTGATGGTTAGATTTCTCTTCCATATCCATATTTTCACCTATGTTATCATATGAGGAAACAAAGTGATTAGGTAATTTGGGTAACCGTTATTTTTAATACTTTTTTTTTAAAGATAAGTCTTTGTATTCCTTTTTACGATGTGGGTTTCTATGAAAGAAACTCTCAAATAGTAAACCATTTATAACCCCGACGAATTTCGAGGGAGAAATTCATTTTAAGGGGGGTAGAATGTAACAACCCAAGAATTTATGTGAATTATTCTTTTTAATTTCATTTTTGGCTCGTGTTATATTCTACACCAAAATAATCTTGTTCTATACGCAACACCGTATTAGCTTGCAGTATAAGAAACACAATTCTTTGCTCTTGTTACAGACAATTTCAAATTAATTTTGTAGAAATTATTCTACGCAACATTAAGTATAGATTTTTTTAATGTATAAATAAAATAAGTTTTTATTATGTTATACGCAATAACAAAGGTTTCTTGCAGTACACTCAGCCTTAACAGGGCTTGTATTACAGGCAATCGCGACCTTTCTCGGTAGCGTGTGTAGTACGTAATACCGGGATTCACTAAACAACGATATATTATTATAATATTATTATGGACTATCCATTATGAATATTATTAAATAAATATGGAATTTTATAACATTATTCTTCATCTTACATATTTTTTAGAGCATGGTATGAGAACTAAGTAAATTTTTCGGGTAAAAAAAGTATTTTTCAAAAAATGTAGTTTTGTTACCTTTTGAGGGCGCACCAATATTAAATCTAGTTCTTTAGATGTTTATTAGTTAAATTTGAAAAAATAAAATTATTCCTTAGAATCAGGATATTAAATTTTAATTTGGATAATCTTTTCATATTATTCTGAAAACGTTTATATTTTAATGAATAGTAAAAACACACTATATTTTAATTAAAAACAACTTTTTTCATCACAATAATTTATATGGATAGATTATCTTTTTTCTTGTTTTTAAAGTGTAATTATGATATATTTTTACCATTTAATCCAATGTTGGTCATTTTAATTAATTTTACTTTGAATTTTGACATAAACAAGTGTCGGTCTTTTGATAGTTATTATTTCTTAAATAAATGCTATTTGTTTTGATAACTGGAATTAATTTTAAAATTAATTAATGATAATTATATGTTTTGAATTTTAAAAAATATACATTATTTCTGAATTATGAATATCAAATATATCTTAGGCTTAATTTTTTCTATTTTTCGGAAAAACTTCAATTTTTGAGGAATAATGAACCCACTTAGTGGTGGTTAAAAAACTGACTCTTTCATTTAAAAAAAATTATACCACTTATATAAATTTAATTTAAAAAATATGACATATATGGTTGTTATAAAGAGGTAAAATTTGGTTCAATAAGATTAAAATAATTTTTGGTGATTAGTAACTTTTGACTGTTATTTACTACGATTTAAGGTAAATATGGTAATTTAAGGATAAAAGAATATTATAACAATTCAAAATTACATTAACACTTGTCCTAACCTTATTGGATGAGTAGTGGACGACCATGGGAATCCTTGGGTCGATTTGTGGACCCCATTGAGCCACTTGGTAGTGATAATGACAATTTGGATTAATTAATTTAATGTGAAGACAAAATTGACATTAACAATACTATTTTAGTAATTAATTTTTATAAGGGGTTATATAAATCAAAATTTAGACTATAAATATTCATTGAAAATATAAAACTATTTCCTAAATGGTGGTGTTTTTTTATAATTTTTAGACATCAAATAAATTAAATTATTTATGACACAATAATGATGCAGTATTTACAGCATTAATAAAGGATTTAAATAAATAATATTTTAATGATTAAAATATTATCCAAAACGTGTCCAATTTTAATTAGATGATTTTATTTCGATCATTAGTCGTCTTATCTTCATCATTAATAATTTTTTTTCCTTTTGAAACTGATGATAAGTTTTTAATAAAATAATATTTTCACACTTTCTAAAGGTGCCCCTCTCCTCCATTATAAAAGTGCACCTCCTCCCTCTCCTCTTTACACAACTTTGAGCCTCCAAGCACGTCATACCCCTACCCATTACTCTTCTTAACTCCCCTTGTAATATTCTAGAGGTCCTGGTATTTTTCAATGACCAACATTAGTGCCCTAAGAGGAGGTTTCAAAGAGGCGTGTCGAAGAAGAGGTAATCTCTTCTTCCCATTTTTTCAAGTTTCTTTCTTCTTCAACTTCATCTTATTTATTGGTTTCATCATAAATTAATAAAATAAGTATCACTCATATACTGATATGTTATTATAAATATTAAACAACCCAATTTCACCTTATATACATCCTACGAAAAACATAATCATCGTGCGTGTGTACGTACGGAATACCGTCTCCACGCTGTGGTGTAATCTGTTTTTCCACCCCCCAACTTACTTGGATGGGTATAATGGTGTAAATAATAACTATATATAGTAATTATATCATCATAAGGATTCTAAGATATTATATCATCCACTCTAATTCAATTAAATAATTATGGGAACGATATCATCGCTCGTGCGTACGTACAGATTACCGTATCCATGACGCGATGATATTCATTCCCCATGTTAACCACTCAAGAATGATTATAAAGTATATATAATGAATAATAATGAAATATATGACATGATAAAGCTACTGGATTTTAGTATAAATATATATTTCATCTACTTACTTCCATTCAAGTCAATAAGGAAAAGAAAACAGTGTTCATGTGTACGTACGGCCAACTGTCTCCATGAACGGTGTATTTCATTTCATTTATATATCTATTATATAAATATATAATGAATATATATGATATATAAATCATGATTTACATTCTGGAAGTAATTAAATCATGATATAATTAATAATAATTTCAAGTACCACATGTCCAATCACGTACGATAAGTAAAATGATTTTACCAAAAACGCTACTTTAACATTGAATTTACAAAAGAACGGGTAATATAAAGTCCTAAGTGAACCACATATATGATATCATAACAATGAATATGATTCCTTAATAAGTCAATGACATTTTTTAAATCATTATATAGGAGGTTAGGATACATACCAAGCAAATCGGACCTATGGTAAGGGATAAATTTTCCAATCTCATTTTTATCCGAGATTGTTTATTCGTAAGTATTTACCGGGGTTATATTTATCATCCATGACCCTATTTTATAAAAATGGTTTCATGTATGTTTAAAGTCCTTTTTACCCATTTTTGAATTTTACTACATGGTATGTATGGAATATTTCTTTTTTTACCATACGAGGTACTTTTTGACTTTTCTGGAAAAAGTACAAGAAGAATGTTTTTTACTTATACGGAATGAACGGATTTTTATGGTTTCATAAGGCCTTAGTTTCTTGAAGCTTACTCAACAATATTTCAAGATTATTTTAAAAAAAAAAATCTTTTAAAATTTCCTAGAATTTTGTGAAAAGGAAATTATTTTGAAGAAGAAAGGATATTTTCTTCAAGAATTCATTTCAAGTGTTTTGTAAAAACTATTTTTCATCTAAGATGACATTATTTAGTATGACTATGTTTCAATTATATTTTATATTTTATTTACACAGTTTTATTATTCATATGATGAAATGATATCCATTTTTTACATGGATTATGCTATGATGGGATGCCGTTTATGAAACCCATTTTATTCTATGGGTTATGATGAATGATTTATGTTTATTTTTCGGCACAAGTAAGAATGATTTCATTATGAGATGGGTGGGACCTATATCTCCCTCCAATTCATTGGGTAAAGATTTATATCTCATGAGATAGACATGGCTAGAATGGTAAGTTAATATGGTTCAGTTTTATAGGACTGGAACTAGGAGTGAACTCGATTCAGAATGGGACTTTGTCCACTAAGATGGTCTTGGCAACAATGCCTTGGCTACTATGGAAATCATGTCTTGTGATTAATGGTTTGTTACAATTCAATATTTTATTCCCATGCTATTTTATCATGATTTATGTTCCTTTACGATCTATTCCTTACATACTGCCAAGATTTATTTTGAAACTCATGATTTTGATGTTTAAACTTTATGTTCATGTATTGAAGTTCAAATGTATATGGTTTGTTTTATTTTCTCCATGATTACCCTTACTGAGAATTTCAGCACACCCTTTAAATGTTTTCTTTTCCCCAGGATATAAAGAAAGGTTTTATGTAAAAAAGGGAAGATATTTCTTGGATATGTTGAAGATCTTTCACCAAGATTTGAAGATTATGTTCCAAGTTTCCAAAGACACTAAACTATTACGGTCCTTTGGTGTCTGTTTTTGTTATAAATTAGAAATTCCGGAAAAGTAATCTAATGTCTATGTACGTCAAGATTTGGGTCTCTACAATGATAAACTAAGATCTCAACCTCTCGGTCAATAAGAATACAAGGAAATTATTATGGGATCACATCAGTGTAGTATCTGATAATTTGAATGTTATTAATAATGATTCTCTTTTTTGTCTCAATCATCTGATCTATATATTCATGATCTTTAGGAAAAAATATCGACACATGCGATGATGGATCCAAAAAATATTCTTCTTCTTCCTTACCCTTGTAGAAAATTGTTCGATACCCTATGATGTAAAGAGTGATATCATTTTTCAAAAATTTGATGTTGGATTTAAATAATGATATTAAATAAATACCCTATAGAGCATCAAACTCCACCAAAGGAAACACTATATGATTTTCTAGGAGGATCAGACCACAAGCATTAACTAGGGTGGGGTAATATACTTTGGATGCAATAATTGACCAATTTTCTATTCAGACAGATAACTCGATCTCTATATTTTGATGTGGGTTTTGTATTTTCTAGAAAACCATCAATATATTAAATAATTCATATAACTATAATCAAATAATAAATTTGAAATTCTTCACTAAACAACCGGCATTCCTATAACCACATCATTGTCTGGATCAACCTTAGCAGTAGTGATGGTATAATCTTCTTCCTTTGTCTTTTGTGGCTGTTGACCCTAATTACACTCAGGTACATGATGTTTAGTACACTAGCCTTCATAGTTACCTTGTTCTATACAATTGAAAAATTGAACCATAGGTGGTGCTCTCCATTCATCCACCATATTTTCTGTCTTCTTCATCATTCTTCAACATTATTGATCTTGGTATCATTCTCTCCCATGCATGAAAAAATTCATTATTCCCTTGACGCAATTCACCTGATGTTACTTCCCATAATTTTTACATGTTAGTGGTTGAGATATAATTCAACCATTTTCATTAGATCAATAGTAATTAAACTCGATCATTCATTTATAATCTCTATATCCATGGGACAATTCTAAAAACTCCATCTCCACTTTAGAAAACATTGAAAACATCTTCATAACTCCAAAAATACAGAATTTATAGACCCTTTCGATGGGGTGGTTTAAAAAACTAATGAATATATATATTCGGATATCATTATAGATAACAGAACTCATGGAATACCTTTAAATATATGTGAACTTTTCTTCATAATATTTTAGAGATGCATATTTATTTTTAATTAACTCTACAAATTCTCTCTATATTAATATGAAGTATTTTATTGAAATACATGTTAATTTTTATTATATCTTCCCACTCTATCTCTTAGATTTAAAAATTTAGTTGGGTGTTCTTAACTAGTTCCCACCAATGATTATCCAATCCTAATAAATGATAATTTTTTTGAGTGACCATCTATCTCTTGAAATAGTAAATAATTTAAAATATCTCCTAAATTGAGTTGGACCATTGTTCCCTGACCTGAAGTTTTTGAGATACACAAAATGTTGATATAATTTCCATATAAAAGATTTGATTGCCAATTTATACCTCTTATGTGTAGTAGGAGGCTCCACTTTATTTATATTAATTTTTATTCTTAGAAAATTTTGGGTAAGAATCACCGTAAAAATTTTCACTCCACCTTGCATGGTATTTTTGATATCATTTGAGAAATCGATGCATTTTATCTCCCATGGATTGAAGGCCATGTCTCTCATAGTTCCCACAATTATTTAAAATAGGAAATTTTTGAAAAATTATAAATAAACAAGTTAAAAATAAATAATTTATTCATTTATTAAATAAAATGAAAGGAATATCTTATGGATCCCTATTTAGAATTATATATAAAAAAGATTCTTGGATTCATACATATACCTAATTTCATACTAAGGATTTTCAAAAAGGTTCTCTAATTCAAATTCCTAAATTATGTAATCCATGATCTAATAACAACTATATTATCTCCGTATTTTCTTATGTTATTATTAAATCATTATAAAGATTAAATCCATATAAGGGTTACACAAAAAGGATCCATAGGTTTAGTATTTTGGGAAAAAAATTATTATACATAAGTTTTAAAAAATGAAAAAAATACATTTATTTAATTAATTGTTCTCTAGTTTCTTATTAGACCTTGTGAACTTCATAGAATAATTAATCACCTATGGATATATATTAAAGAATGTAGTGAGCTAAAATCCCAAAAAGATGATTGATAATGAAATTAATCAATATAACATCGGTGAGCATAAACATCATCACAATATAGAAAATTATCATAATCATAATCATTAGACATAGAATTATATAGATGCAGGGAGTTTTAAATTAATGAAAAAATATACATCATGTCTTAGTATTCATATACCACACATAGATATGAACAAAGATATCATTGTGTTCATGCATAATAGATGTGCACAATAGTAACATCACCACTATGAATAAATATATCATAATTTTCAATAATAATACACCTTATATCATTGTATACATGACATTAACCAATACTTTGAAGTGATATATAATTATGGGTGCACTCGTCACATCATATCGTTTTCAAATTCATGTGTTCCACTTAGAACATTTATCAAAATTAAACATAAAATGACCCATAGAGAGGAATTGGTATCATTATAACTATTTCATGAATAAAATTTTTGATTCCAAAACAAAAATTGAATATCCTACTCTTTTTAGTAATCATAAATCTCGATTGTAGAAGAAACAATCTCAAACGAAGTAAAAGAATTGTTTTTATAAAAATAGTTCTTTTGAAAAAATCCTTGTCATTAACATAAAATATTATGGGAATAATTTATATCCAAGAAAATAAAATGGTAGGTAAATTAAATTATATATAACAAATTTTTAATCAAATATCATCATATAAATTTTTAATAAAAGAGTGATATCCCAATGAAATGGATTTGGGTTTGACAATCACCTTAAGTTGTGTCTGAATGATTTATTAACTTTAATATCCAGTTTGATATAATTAGATTAATTAACTAATAAACCCACAACCTCTTAAAATTTATTAAATTAATTATAAATTTTTTAAGATAATTTTTTAACATTATGATGTGTAAAATATTTCAATTTTCATCATTCGGAAGTGTTTTTTTTTTCTTAGTTTTTCTGACTATTTTGCATGTATACATCTGTCGAAGATACTTTAAAATGAAGATAATTAATCAAAATTTAGATTATAAGTTATTTTTAATATTATATAACACTCAATTATCTAATGTAAAAAATTTATATGATATTAGGATGAATCATTACATAAATACTTTATGAAAATCATTTGATTTTTCATGGTGGATTTTATGTCCATTATGAGTTTATATCATGATGTTCGTATATATATGTTTTAGAAAGTAATATAACTTATAATATGTATTATAAAATATAATTTAACCATAAATTTGGATTTATGACAAGCCTTTAAGTAGGTATGGAAAAGTTAAAACACATTGTCCAAGGTGGCATTAAATCTACACACCACAAACTTTATTTTTATTTTTAGATCAAAATGACTAGGAAATAGATCTAAAGAATAATTATTCCATTAACATAATAGTATAATAGTATATAAATTATATTTTATTTACCATTCCACTTTTATTAAGGGAGTTGATGGGAGTATAAAAAAAATTAATGAAATTGAATTTAAATTAAAAAAATTGAACTTGATTTTCACCCCATTGAAAACCTCCACCGTGAAAAAGTTTTGGTCTTTTAATGAATCCAAGGGATCTCAGACCTAAGGGAGGGGTTTTTTAAGACTATTGTTTAGATCTTGGAAAATATACAAGCCTTGAAATGTGTGAGGATATGAGGTGGCGAGTGTTGGTATTTATAGGGGAAGAGATAGGTGTTTTCACGTTATTTTATTCATTAGTTTATTTATTTAGAATAAAACAATGAATAGGTTGAACAATATCACTAAATATGTAAATATTATGACATTGTGCTTCAGAGTTTGGTAATATATCATACTCACATTAAAAATGACACACAAAAAAATTATTTTTCTTTTATCATAAATTATTGTATTTTACAAATCACTAGAAATTCAAGTACTTTTAAAAAATCCCAAATGTCACCAAAAACATTTATTGACATGTAGAATTAAAAAAATTAACTCCATTTTATGGAAATATTATTTTAAATATCATAAAATTAATTTTAATTTAAAATCAACATTTAATTGGAAAATAATGATTTTAAACATTGTAACTGATTTTATACCACTTCAAAAATTAAATTAAGGTATAATAAAGTTATATTATATTAATAAGAAACAAAATGAAAATTTATGAACATATTTTATAGAAAAATATTATTTTTAATATTTTTATTAACTATAACATTATAAATAAAAATTTATATTTTATATAAAATAACAAAACATAATTAATAATTTTAAAAAAAATTATTTACTTTTACCATGATATGATTATATCATATTTTCATTTATAAGATTCCTAAATTTAATTTATAATTTCATAAATTATGTTACTATTCTATTTGATGAATTACAATTCTATATGGTCATATTACTATTCAGAAGTGTAAGTTACTATTGCATTGGTATAAGTTTCTTAAATTTCTAAAAATACCTCTTATTTCAATCATATTTAATTAATTGTGTTTTTATTGAGTTCTATATGTGATTTTATATTATTAATATAATTTAGAATAATAATAAGAAGGGTATTTCCATTGATTTAAATATGGGTTGTTACATACGTGTTTCCCAAAGTAGAAATCATATACAACTGTAACATTGCATATCATGAATTGAGATTATGTAACCTAGGAATCCATAACTTATTACCAAGATAGTTCTTATAAAATCACTCATATGATATCCAACATATATTCTTAAACATTCCAAATACTCATATCTACCATATCCCAAATTTTAAAAAAAATATGGAAGGAAACTCCTGCGAAACGACATTTTAATGTCCCATCCCGAGAGCCACTAAAATGGTTCCCTAAGAAGGATCTCAACAAGGACTAATGAATACCTCCCCATATGATAGAGGAATCCAAAAATTATTTAGGGAACATGGTGTGATACAAGAAATATAATACCCTCATATTAGAGTCAGAAAACATTTAATATAACCAAGAAACAAACAGAGTATTAAATAATCAGAGTGCGGTATCTATAAGAAATTGAATAGAATCACATTAAAATAATAAATTAAATTCTATATAATTAAAAATTATCATTTCATACATAAATAACTGATCTCCCAATAATAATAACATATATATATATATATATATATATATTTAAATCAAAGTAATAAAAATGTACAAGGCTCTACTACAATATCTTAGAGGAACCACATACATAATCTCCACATACATATCTGATCCTACCAACATGATCATTCCTTGGCCTCAGGCCTACCTATTCCGAAAACCATGTGAAAGTCTTCTCAGGTACCGTAGTACAATGGAATCCAAAGAACTGTGTTAGTATAAAACTCAATAGGGAAAAACCAATTTTATCTTGTACATAGACAATACTATCTATTATGTGTATCTGTGATCCAATCATTTGCCTAATAGTAATAATAATAATATAAATAAAAATAAGAATAAATACAGAAATAAAATTCATCCATGGAATGATCGAGTAAATTTTTCAACCTAGTTGAGATACAACTGATGAGATAAATACATAAATAAGGTTAAATAACAATTGATCATTGGGTATATAATCCGGATTGACTTGGAAATGTTTTATCATATATATATTTATATGTGTATATATATTCATAAATTTATATATATATACATAAACGTTTATATACAAGAGTAAGGTGAGAATTATCATAATCAATAATAGTTGATATTTTGGTCTAATATCAATCGTCTAGACATCCTCTGAAAAAGTATTTGTTCTATATTTTACACAACTCATGTTGGGTATATTTAAGTATATCCACAGTTCTATAATCCTTATCAACAATGCCTTCTTTGAATAGTGTCAAATCTATATCTGATCAATCTACATCACCATATGGTGGTACATGTCAAAACCTTGTGTTCTCCCGCTCTTTCCTCCAACCACTAGAGGATGAAGGATCCCAAATATCAATTTGAAATCCTATAAATGTCGTATTGAGATAGAAGAAAAACTAGTCAATCTACATGTAATGAAATATGATATAGGTTTCCTTGGTCCCAGTCCAAAGAAAATCATGACACCACAACTTGGATAGTCACTATAATGGATTAACCATAGGCCATTTATAAGTAATACAATCTTAATCATGTATAACAACATGGAATCATTCAATAATTGGATCAATATCCCACACTCAAACAAAATTTGAGACTATATATAATGGAGAGTCCAACAATAACAGGGATTATCCTAGGAATAATATGATATGATCATGTCCATCATCAAAGAGATCATTAGCACCCCACTACTCAAGGGAAATGTTCCCACTCAGCTGCCATTGGCAACCTCTAAAATGTTTTTAAAATATAAATATATAATAAACCCTAGTATAAGAGGGGTTGGAGACTCTATGAGTGACCTACCATTGTATCCCTCATCATAGAGTAATCCCAATGACAAATTGGACCTCTAGTAACTAAACATATCACTCAATCAAGTATGCTAACAAGTTAGACACTAGTAAGCAAGTTCAGAAATCTCTATAAAATAATGATGAGGAGCCAGATTCTATGTAATTCATCTATAAATACTAATGAAATAATATTCAAATTTAATATATTCTTATCTTTTATCCATTGGGTACACCTAGGCATTAAAATAATAATAATAACTATAATACTAATAGTAATATAACACGTCATGTCTGGCACACTAACCAAAAACTGTAAAGCTCCTATGTGATTTATTTTTCCATTAGTATTAAATAATGTAATGCATAAATAAAATGGTGGGTGTGGATAAGAAATTAACCTACCACTGCATCCTCATACTCAAAGATTACATGTTTTGAATGATTCTACGGTGATTCCAGCAACCACATATATCCTTCCTGATGGACTAATATTGGGTTAGTCAAACATCGGGAACTCACAATGTCACTAATTTCAATTCCCTAGAGAGGAATCCTACTCAAAATTCAAAAGAATCATTGGAATATAGAGGCATAACTCTAATGTTCTTCTATATAAAAATTAATAAAGGAATCCCTCTTAGAATCCTATAGATTTTTTGGGAAGAGGCATCTCATAGGAGATTTTGTTTAGGGTCGTTTCCATAGGTTTTGGATGAAGCTTATTCATATGGTTTGTAAGTTACTTTGATAATTTATGTTATACAATCAACCCATTTCATTAAATTCAAAAAATTATCTGATTAAAATTAGACAGGGGGAATATCCTATAGGGGAAATCCCAATAATACACATAATACTATAATAATGACTAAATATAATAAGGTGGTTATGAAACACCACATACATTTATGAATCATTAATACTTCTATAAACTACTCTCAACAACACCATCCAAGGTTGTTGATAATTGAGACAAGTTGGCATGGATTTTATGTCCATGAAAAACATAAGATAGGTAAACAGAGTCCAAAAATATTTATTAAAACACTATATAATTAAATATAAAATAAAATTCAAAACATCATAATATGTGCTAACTCTCTAGATTCCTATAGCTCAATGTAAATTAAAGGAACCATGTGAAAAGTATTCACCATGTACAACATACTAAACTCTTATTAAATACATAACATATGATAACACCTAATTTATTTAATTAAATAAATTGTAGTCCCCAGTACTTTATAAATTTACCATGCAAGCATACCTCAATAAAATGAAATGACCTGATGTACATACCACATATAGGGTTATCCTCATCAAAGGAATAGAAAAAACCCAAATATCTTCATCTGATTCCACAATACTCTGGTATTATAAAAAACCAAGAGTTGGAGGATGGATTTAAGAAACACAATGTTGGGTGATAGAGTTAATGATATACCTAAATGGTTCCAAAGCAACTGAGGAAATAAGATTCCAGTCAAAAATGGAGGATAAACACTTATGGATAGAGGAGGAATTGAACGTAGTCTTAGAGGGAGAAATTGGATGAAAGGGGGAATAAATTGATTTAATCTCTCTTAAAACATATAGTATAAAAGGGTTATTTCCTATTTTTTAATGGTTTTCATGTTTTGGTTATACGGTTTTCTAAATAGTGCATTACCGTGCTATTGAAACTTCCAAAGCACCCATCCCAGGCATGGGAATGGTCCAAAGTTTAATAGATCATTCACTAGCCGTGTGACTTGTCCGTATTAAATTGTAGAATCCCACCATGATTCCCTAGTCCAATAACACGGTACACCTATCCCATGTGACAAAAAATGTTGGGAGATATGGTGTGGTCACATTGTTGGCACTAACCTTCTGCCAACAGTGCACCCATGGCTTCATTTTTTTAAAAAAACTCCAATTTTTTGTCACAAAACCCCATTACACCATATAAACTTCTAACCTACAAACCAATACTCATTCCACATATGATATTACCATTCATAGGCATTTTGACCTTTGAATTCCCATTCCAAAACTCTAATCACATTGTGGACCATCTAGTAATTGAAAATTCAAAATCCTTCAAATATTTCCGACTAAAAAAACATATAATCATGAAGTACATGTACTTAAAAATATCCTAATTTCTATTTTAGTAATTTATATAAAGTTTATGTCTTCTATCTACCTTATTATCCAAGAGAAAAATAAAATCCCATGGCGAAAATCAATTATAAGTAAATCCATTGCCTAGAACTTCTTCTAGGAATATATTAAACTCCTTTAAATCAACATGTGTCACGAGATAAGATGAAATATATATAGGAATTAAGGTAAGAATTTGGTAAATATTGAAAACAAAATATATCTGTTTTTGTATCCAATAATAATCGTCATGAAAGTCCTCAGGGTATGAACTCACCACTTTATGAAGTGGGATCTCCCAATATTAAAAATGGCCTCCAGGGATATCTCTGTTAATATATGTGATATCCCTATATCATAAGAACAACATTATCTTTTATCCTAGATCTATAATTCATCTCTCCTAAAATACTACTAAGAATACACTGAATGGTTGAACCATGTCCCGATAATGAAAACATTTCATCATGGGCAAAATATTGATCATCCAATATGTTCCAAAAATATGGTCAAACATATCATGTTCAATGTCTATGAAGTCCCAAACCACATCAAGGTAATCTATGGTCACCAGATATGTGGGATATTTAAATCCGTGCAAGGATTCATTTCCAAAAGGCATAGAAAGATGTAATATTAATAAAATATGTTTTCAAACATAATCATAACATTTCAATTTACATTTTTCATTTCATTGAATAATTTGAAACTATATAAATCAAGTATAATGTCATAAAAATGAAATGAACATTGTACCTATAACAATAGCTAGACCTACTTTCAATTCCTCTTGAACAAATTGTGTTGTCTAAAGACATTCAATATGACCACTTCTTGAAACCCTTTGAGCTACATGAATATCCTCCTTATCTTCATAATAAGATGATCTTCACATGGAAGAATAATAATGAATCTTTGAACCCATAATGATATTTG
Source organism: Viscum album (assembly GCA_963277665.1). Lineage (NCBI taxonomy): Eukaryota > Viridiplantae > Streptophyta > Magnoliopsida > Santalales > Viscaceae > Viscum > Viscum album. Next base: position 44,070,496 of record OY728143.1, on the reverse strand, counting down.
TTCCATCATTACTGCATAAGTATATCCTTCCAAAAAACACGCGATATTACCTGGTTTTCCAAAATGGAGAAAATTTCAGGAAGATTCTATACAATAGGTATTTTCTTACCAGACCTTCCATAATGATATATGAAACAATTGATGTCCTTAAAAATACACTAATACTTTTTCTGAAGAAAATTAAACATCGTTGTGTTTCATTTTTATGCCATATGACACACCCCATATAATAACAACATCAACCAAAATTCAACCTAAACTCATCTTCCAAGTTATTTATAGATCTTTCATAGAGTAACTATTAATTACCTCTTTGAAGGATGGTTGATACATGAGAATAAAAATTGATTGAATATAGATCCTCAATACCATCAAATCCCTCTAATAATTTTGGAAATTGTTAGTGACAACATCATGTTCTGAGTCAAACAAATCAGAAAAATGAGTGAAATTCTCCAAAACTAAACACTATTATTACTCTATGGTCCTAAACTCCAAGTTTTTTTCACGCACAATGAATCGTGATTGAACGTCTTATTGAATTTTATGTTGAAATATGGTCAGGTAAGGTCCTCATGTAACATATCTAACACATTAATCTCTTGACACTTCATCCTCACTCATTCAAGTATTTACATATTAGAACCCACCTTAGAGTCCCCAATATATTTTTTAAAATACAATATCCACTCATTCTTCTCAATCCACTCTTATGATTCATGGTGTCCCTTTTCACCAAAAATGATATGTGGACTATACTAGTAAATATTGTTCCATGATCCAATGTTTTTGCATAATTCCCAACACTTTCCTGACCTATAATATAAAAAGTATAGATAATATCTTCCATGAAATAGGGTTCCACTTATGGATTCACTTGGAAAATTTATATCCCAGCATTCCCTTTAAAATCTAGAAGATCTCTTCTTGGATGTATTGTTTAATAAACCAAAATTCCAATAACCAGTTATCTTAAGGGATGATTCAAAATCAAAGTCTATCTTTGGGAATCAAATTTAATGACATTAAATGACAAGAATATAAATTATTCAAGGAATATTAACAAAAAATTACATAACATCTAAATTTATAGCGATAATTTTTGTAAAACCACGGAAAATATTTTTTATATAATCTCAAACAAAAACTCTCAAGTTTAGAAATATTCTCTAACCACCCATGGTAACACGAATTTAGACATAGAAGTGAGCTTGTCCAGACCCCCCCCCCCCACACACACACCCCCATATAACCTAAATTATGATATTCATAGTTAATATCTACCCAATAATGTAAAAATATCAAGTTAGTCTAATAATTCATTAGATAATGAGTTCCCTTGATTTTTTTAATGAACCAACTAAGGTCAGCCTATCATGCCACCCATATTTCTCCACCATACGATGTAGATCTATAATGCAACATAACAAGGTTTTTGAACAAATATAAATAGTTAATCTATCATATAATAGATAGTAATAAAAGAAAAAAAATCCATGAGACATATAATGTCATCATAAGATTCTAAACAAAAATGTAAAGAGAGATAATAAATAAGTAAGTATCCATTTGAGAAACTGTCACCACCAAACCATATCACTATAAAGATGATGACCCCCAAGAGAAGATGGTGAGATAAATAAGACCAATCCCATTACATGTTTCCTATAAATATACATCTATAAATAAAAATGGAAGATAAATCATGGACAATAAATCCTCTATGGACTCCACCAAAGAATTTATGCCATGTCTAAAAACATAAAAACCTTATCGTTGGCTTTAATTGAAATCTAGTTTGTAAATTATTTTTAGAAAATAAATAATTTTATAAAACAACCTATTATTTTAAAAAATTCAAATATTAAATCCAAGATAATAAAATGTATAGGAAATATAGAATTTAATTATAAAAAAATAACTATGGATAAACCATATTATAATCAAGTGATAAACTAACAATGAAACATATCATCATGTATAAAACCATATTTTAATAGTCAAAGAACAAGATGTCGATATTGCATATAGTAATTCATGCCCAGACAAGTAATGAAAAACTAATCTAGGAATAATGTAAATTCAACTAATATTAAATACATTCATAGTCTTTTTATATTAGTATTCTAGTAGATTTACAGTCACTGAATTGAAATACGCCCATTTCCCTATGCACACAAGCTTCAATATCTGATGCATTTTCCACAAATAAAATTAAAAACATTCTCAATATTTATAAAACCTTTCAAAAATATTTAACACTTATTCAATTCATAAAACAAATTTTATAATTAAAGGATCCCAAATGGAATTTCATCAATCTCTTTTTTCACAATTCTATTTTAAAAGAAAATACCCTTTTAAAAATATACATCTATTCAAAAGACTCTTTGTTATCAAATCAATAATTCTCAACAAAAAAATAAACGAATTTCAAAAAACATTATGAAATTAATGAGTTAGAACAATTGTATAGAAAAAATACCTCAAGAATAGATGAAAACTAGTCTCTATTAAAAACTCATATTGGGAATAATTATATTAGGTCCTCATAAACCTTGATTTATTAGAAGAAATATCAAATAATTTTCAAACCCTATATATTCTGAGAACAAAAGGAATTTATGATCCAAAGAATAAAAGGGAGAAGATATCAATTGATGATCTATGAAGATGGAGAAAAATAATAAAAAAAATACAACATACCATTTAGATATTTTTTTAATAATTAATGAAAACATTGCTGAACCCAAGGGGATAAACATATAGAACAGTGGTGAAGGATTAGTTTGATCCAAATAATTTTTATGGGAGACAAGATATAATAATTATCATGAAAATAGAGTTAAATGAAAACTATTAAAAATGATTGAATTGGGAAACATGATTAGGGTATGTGGTTTAACAAACCATAGGGAAACAATTCATCACCATTATACCTTTTTAAAAAATTGTGTATGATATCCTAATGAAGAGCCACATGGTTTGGGAAACCCATGATAAAGTTATGACAGACCTATAGAAAAACACCAAAAAATCATCACAATTTTTTTAAAAATCACATGGTTTTTGAAACCATCATCAATCCATGAAAAACACCCCTATATCCTTATAGTAACATACTACATTATTACTACATGAGTAGTACTAAATAAACTCCTAAACTATACTATTGGCCTCTTTCCTAAAAAAATATTTTCTATCCCTAAACTCTCAAAAACATTTAAAATGGCACAACGTATAAACCATCATCAATTTAATCATACCCAGAAACCAAATGCCATTAAAATTTGGTACTTAAAACGACCAAAATGTTTTTTTAAATACCACAATTATTCATTGTTTTGGTCAAGAATATTTGTTTTCCATATTCATTTTCATAAATATTGTTTTATTTATGTTTTTATATAGACTCTAATGTTATATTAAAGTATTTTTTATTATAATTGAAAATGTTTACACAAGATTAAGATTAATCATTCAAAATGTTTTCAATATAACTCATGTTTGAACGTTTTATATAAATTTCAAAATAATTATCTATTCCATCATATATATCATGAATGGATTTTTGTATCATCATGTATTTTATACAACATTTAATTTCCATCATATTTTTTCATGGGTTTTCAGAGAAAATACTATTTTAATGGTTTAAGAAATTTTTATTTTTTAAAGGGTACCAAAAAAAAATTATATCTATTATTTTTTAAAACATATTTTTTATGCCTCTATAAATGTGATTTTCATATATCTTAACATCATTTAAGTGTAATTAGGCTTAACACAATATATTCTATTATGATTCCATCCACCTACATTATCTAGAGGCATTGTTTTGGTTTTTATGATGAATGATTCATGAAAACAATTTCATTTCATGGTTTAATTATGTAATGATACACTTACTATTTTAAATTAGTTATCATGAAATATAATTCTTTTACATGATCTAATTATGCATTGATGTAATGATAAAGGATTACTTGTTCTTATAGATTATATATGATTAGTTATTATTAATTAATGGTTAGTTCCATTATATCCTTTCATTCAATGGGAAATAGTTTTTGTCTTATGTGATCAAAAGGATAAATGGGAGATCATCATAAGCCCAAGGGTATACTTGTGGCTAAAAAATACAATGAAGGTACAAGGGTTCTTTTCCCAAGCCCATTTCATGATGAATATATTTTTCTATATCTGTGATATATTATATATATGTGTATGTGTATGCCTCAACATTTTGAAAAATTAATATGCTTATTATGTGACCGTATGGATCATGATAAATTATTGAGGATTTTGTACTCTTATAATTTGTGTATTATTTTATAATAAGACATTATTCCATGACTTGTGAATTTTTTCTGTAACTGATTAGATATTATTTTTATACATTATGATCAGGTTATCAAACCCATATTCTCATCATAATCTCAATTGAGTTATTATATTGAAACTAAATATATTTACCATTATTTTGAATATAATCACACCCTTATTTTATTTTTATTTCCCATGGTTATGATGAATGATATTATGTAAGATATTTCTACGAGGGATTCGACTCTCAGGAACTATTTTGATCTATTTGTAGGTTTTACTATAGATTAATAAAATCTGGAATTACTTGTGTAAATACACATTATTAGATAAATATGGGGGGTTTGATACCTAATATGTCATTAAAAATTCACTAAACAACAAACCAAAATAGTATTATGTATAAATGTGAATTAATTATGGTAATTGATATTGTATTTATTGAAGATTCAAATTGTTTTTCATCAATTTATACCAATTCTATTAAGTAATCAATATGTTTTTTAGAACTAGATATGGGTTTTGGGGTATATGGTTCTCTAAATTAACACTAATATAAAAGACTCTTTTATTTAATGAATGGTCATGTCTGAGTTCTAAAATTTTAGTTGTTATGAAATATTCATCTTTTTTATCTACTGTTATAATACATAAAACAAAACATCCATTTATTATGTTACACATTGTGTCTTATTTTAATATTTATTTAATATTTGAATCATTATATGACAAGTAATAAATTAGATAAATCTTTAAAATCATCACTAAAAAACATCCTAAAGATATCTAACATCATTATTTTTATACACCATAGAATAGTACCTAGAATCTCAATATAACTCAAATTGGGACATAGTGACTTTTGCATCATCATAGTTTGACCATTATTTTATATTTTTAAAAATAACACACTTTCACTAAATCCTACAATGAATTATAAAAAACATTTGAACTCTTTATGAATCAATATTAAGTTCCTCGACCTTATTATCATATAATATCATAAATATTTTAGAAAACAAATTTCATTGAAACTAATCCTCATTTTTAATCCTAATTTATTAACCTACAACCGTTATATATTAGAAAATATCTATGAATTCCTTGATCTATAATAGTATAATATGTATATCCTCAAACAAACATTTCTACCCATTTAATAAAGGGATTTGTCAATAAAAAATTTAAATTAACTTATATTATTATAAGAACATTTATTTCAAATGATATATCATAAAAATATTTATGGATTAATATATTATCTATTTATCTAATACATCAATTGAACACATGGGACTTGTCAATATATTATATATCAACTCATATGTTTTCAATTCACTAATATAGAATAACATGTTTGAAGGAATATATCACATGTAATTCGACCAAGTAGTTGATAAATTAAAAACACTAATCTAATAATAGTCATTCATTTCAGTAGTCTAGTTTTTTTGGGGCCTAATAATTTTAATTTCAATATAAGAGGGAAAATATAATATTTTTTAAACTCAATTGATGACATGATCAGTAACATACAATACCAAATCAAAATTATTTTATGTTTAAGGTTTATGTAAGGATGGTTTAAAAGTAAAATGGTCCATATTCATAGTATATTCTTATCATCAGATAATGGTGATTCATAATAAGTATTCACTCTTTTTTATGTTAATGTTCATATTAAATTTCATGGGATATAATTTAGTATTTCAGTCAAATTAATAAGTTCACACTTGTTATATAATAATTTTACTATCAATTTTATTTAATATTTTTCTCCTATCTATATCAGTGAATATATCATGATCGATGATTTTTATCCTCACCCATCTTGGGGATCTCTATCACAATAGAATATTTAAAAAAGTATAATATTTTTAATGGGTTTAAAACACTAGATAAACTATGTTTAAACGCAACGATTATAGGAAAACACAACATTATCCTATAGAGCTCTCAACCCCATTCCATTCCCCTAGATAATCATGTTCAACCCAAATTATTTTTGTTAGACAAATCTTTTCATTGTGTCTCATACCCCCAATATTAGATTATTGAAAAATGGTATATTAATTATGAGTGGGTGGTGATGGTATAATCCTTTCTTTGGGGATGTCTTGGAATTACTCATGACCATAAGACCTCTACAATTTTCCTAACTATTTGGTTCCATGGTTTTGTGCATATCATAGACAACGGATCTGGTTAGATTGTTGTTCTCTATGTTATTCATTAAACCATTTGGGTAGCTTGAAAATACACAAAATTCAATACAGTGTTTTTAATCATCCAAACACTATATCATATATTGTTATATTTTATTGTTTATTTATCTATTCATCCATGTTGTCAAAAAATTACATATAATTAAGTATCCACAATATCTTACCAGCAATTAAGGTTAATTATGCCCCTTGGGTCACCTATTCACCACAAATTCCAAGTCAAAAACTAAATTTAGAATGTCCTCATTCAAATGGAAATATAAATGGTTGTAGAATAATTTGGGATAAAAATTGATTAGGGAGTCTAGAATATAGTGAATTCTTCGGTGAAGGTAACCAAATTCTAGAAGAAGCTTGATCCTTACATAGCATTCATTTTATCTGTGGGTAATATAATATATTACTTTTGGAGGTAGATTAAGATTCCATCATTTATTATGACATTTATTCAAGTCTTATAGCCCCCCCCCCCATTGGTACATATATTATATCATTCGAGAATTAAAATTTCTTACTCCTCACAGTGTAAAGATCCAGCATACTTATTATGAATGCTATAATTCTTGAAAAAATCTATTTCTCAAGGGAAATGAATCCTTACCAGGCACTGTTTTTCCATTTTTGGATATTTTTCAAACAATTTTAATATTGTTTCGAATAAGGATGAACTTTCCCTCCACCAAATTAATCATCCATGACATGTACTTCGTTTTTATCATTGTTTTATGTCAAAAAAAAATTAACTGTCAGTCTTATCACAAGACATATTACTCCATGATGATCATTTACTAGGGAAAAATAAAGTCATACATTAAGGGAAATTATAATTCCATTGTTCATGTAAAATATGTTAGACACATGAATGAATTATAAACAGATATTTCCATTACAAAAACCCATTATTCCATTTACATTATTATAAATTCAAAATGGATCTACTATATTATCCTCACTATTCCACTAATATATTTTTACATCGTCCCTCTAAATGATTTATTGGATTACATGGATTTAATTAAGGATGTTTTTGTTCATTTAGTTAGGTTGATGTTATTTATCTTGATCAATATAATTATATTTTACTTAGTAAAACTCAAGTTTTCCTTAATTTCTTGTAACTACCCCATTTTCTATGATGAAAATATTAATCCAAATAGATTCTATTACCTCATCTGAAATAGTGATGCACTCGAAATCACTTTTTGAGTCATCGTTAGTATCTTTTTTGGAAGATTTGTAAGTTATATTCCACCATTATTGCAAAAAATGAAACAAAATTAAGATCTCATAGCATCATTTTCAACTAAGAAGCTTGTGTTAGTATAACCAAATACAATATTCTATTTATCCAGTATAAGACCAAGAACATATCCACATTTCTTCTCAAGTACATCAAGATATTCTTAACTTCTATAATTTTTCTCTCAGTTATGTTAGATTAGTATCAATAAGTTTTAATTAATGAATATATGACATCCGTTTGAGTATAAAATATTGAATACATGATACATCCTATGAAAGAGAAAAAAATAAAATTATCCATGTCTTATTAGTTTCGTATTCATATATAGAACTAATATATAATTTTTATTAGCATTCTATTGAAATACATGAGATTTAATAAATATCTAATAACATGATGAGTTATTTTCTATATAATTTTAATGGGATAATTTCTATATAGTGTCTGTTACATAAATTGGTCATAAGGGATTCATTATATGATGGGAACCATATAGTACTATGAGAATATTTTGAAATATATATACTATGTTCTAGTGAAATTTATCTATCATTTATTACATGGTGTATGATTTTATGTATAGAAGGTTGAAAAAAATAGAACATCATCTCATCATGTTTTCACTTGGTAATCTCTATGAGCAGATGAAATGAGAATTGAGTCACCAATATTACTTCCAAATGTATATGTTTCATAGGATATTATAATATACCAATTTGGATTTTGTATCTTAAATTATATATTATTATTATTATGTATCCTAAATCTTATTATTTGATGTATTGAAAAAAAAGATGACATATTCTCATTGTAAGGTATGATTCATTTAGTTTTTCATATGTGATATGACATTAATGTGAAATTCAAGAATGGGGTTATCCCCCCTAGTAAATGGAAGTAGATATCTATTAAAAAATATTTGAAATATAATTATCTGATTTACTCCATAATCATGGTGGTTTATCAGCATGTGTATTTTAGGATATTTAATGAAATACATATAAATTATATAGGTTGATTACATGATTATGAAACATTACTGGTGAGAATTATAACCAAAGAGATTATATTAAATTGTTCGCATTCATATGAGGTTGTAGTAATTGATGCATTAAATTCAACATTGTTGATTACATGACATGTTTACAGGCATTAACCCAGGGTTTTAATCCACTTTTCACAATTTTATTGAGAGGTAGGCCCATAGATTCACACACTATGTGTTTTGAGAGACTCTGTAATATTATATTTAAATTATGTAATTTAATAAATAGTATCTCATGTATTGAGGAATTATAATTATTTAATACATGTTTATCATAGAAATATTAATTTAATGAATAATATAATGAAATTTATTGTCTAAAAATGTTTTATTATTTTAAGGTTCAATAAATGATGAGGAGGATTTCAAGGCAGAGTTAATTGTATGAGTGAAATAAAATAATTGTACTTAATTTCATTTTTGAAATATTAATTTAATAATTTATGATATGATATTTAAATATTCATTAATTTAACACGTGTCATCAAATAATAATCATTATATTTATATTTATATTAATAGTAATATTATTTTTATTTTTATTGTTGTTATTGTTATTATTATTATTATTTGACATGGATTTTACAAAGAATATACCTATTATCTAGGAGAATTTTTGAAATTATTAATATTTAATCCTATGTATAAAACTAAAATTATAAACTTTCAAATTAAAATTGATTTAGTTCACTAAAAATTCTCCCTTGAAAATTCTCTCAATAACTAGATAAATATTATCCTGAATTATATCATTAATTTAGAGCATCAAAAATCAAACTCCCTCTCAATACATATATAACTAAGTATAGACCTCTAAGATAATGGAGATTCATGTTATAATAAATAATGAATAATGCAAGTTGGTTGATTCAATCATTATAGTATATGGAGTTCCAACAGTAATTTCCAAATGTTCATTAAACACATTTGTTTATATATAGAGGCATTCACCCCTTCGATCTTTCATTGAAATGATGATACAATAATAATATTTAAATTTATCACTTATGATGAAATATTTTCAACAAAATTAATTCTTATCTAATTGAATTAATAAAAATAATATGTTAAAATATCATCTATTCAAATTGGTCAGGTTTTTGTTCATTATTTTATAAGTATTTAATCCAATGATACCAATGGAAACATTATTAATCAACGATCCTACCACTTCAGTTGTGCCCTGGAACATCCAAGTTCAATTAAATGAATCACATATTAATTTATAATTATTTTTTAGCTGTTTTTTAATTTTTCAATTCATATTTTGTTTATAAATAATTTTTTTCATTATTTAATCTAAAAATATAGAAAATAGGATTGTAAAACATCATATGATTAAGAAAATTCTAAGAATAGATAAAGAATATCCAAATATATCATCTAGATTTACAGGATATTGTATAAAGCTGACATGGATACATAGCTTGTAATTAAATAATTACATGTCATGTACCAATAGCCAACCACATAAGGATGAGATTCATAAGTAAAAGAATTCACGGTGGGGGTAAAATATTAATCAGTATTACACATCACTTATTGACCATATCATTGGAAGATGATTTGAAATGGTTACATGCTTTGTAGTTGGTGAACACACCTTATAAACACATGTGATTTTCCCCAAATGAAGCACATAATATGTGTGGTTAAAGTACGTAGCATGTAACTAGGACACTTCATGTATTGAATATTAGTCAAGAATCAAAATATAGTTGTGAATACATATTATTTATTTGGAATACAAATTGTATCACATATTAATTCCAATAAATATTACGTAATGATTCCACTAGAATGTTTTAGGGCTGTCTAAATAATGGAGTACACAAAATGTTGTGGGTTTTACACATTGTGTAACTTTTACCCATCAATAAAATGTACATGAAAAATATAGTTCATACTATGTGAATTAATTATATATAATAAATATTAATTATAAAATTAAAACCCAACTACATGGAATGTGATAAGTATACACACTGTGTGAATGGGTTTTCCCATGCAAGGCAAGCTAAATAATTTTCAACAGGTCATTTGGAATTAAATGATTAAGTTAATTATTTTCCATGTTATTAATGAAATACATTATGTGTATCGTCATAGTACATTTCATGTACTTAATATATATTTTTACAGGTATATTTTGGTAATATTCATGTTTTTTCGTATAGTTAACAATATAATTTTGAACACAATACATGACTCATCAAACGACATTTCACATTATACAATAATATGTACTGTCTGATTCATTCAATGTAAGTTTACAATACACATTAAAAACCATAGAGATCTTAGTGACACATTGTGAGAGTATTATTGACCACTTTGTAAATTGGATGCGTACACTCCATGTTACTTTGAATACATGTTGTATTTATTAAATTCTTGAAACCATTTAATACTCTCCAAAGGGTACATGTCATGTCCATTTACACAACATGTCCTTTATAGAATAGTATTAGTTAAATTAAATTACTAATTTCATTGAAATTAAATAATATGGGAATTATAATTATTGTTTTGAAGGAAAATTAATATAAAAGAATTAGATAATTAATCGGATAAATAATTTTTTGTTTCATCAATCTTGTCATAATAAAAATAGAATTTAAATGAATGCTAGATTATTATAAAATAATTTATTTCTCATGTGAAGATGTTCATGGTCTTGATCACCATATTTATGTGTAGAGTTTATTCTTATTTAGTTTAGGTTATGTGGGTATTTGTTGATAATTATTGTTAAATTAAAATGATGTTATACGAATAATTTCCACATTTTTATATATATTCATGTTTGTTCATAGTTTCTATTATGTAACCAAAATTTCTGGTTCATCTATCCTTTTTTTGAGAATTCATATTTCATGGAAGGAGATACAATGCGGGATTATATAGTTCATGGTAATGTTGAGGTGTAAATGTTTCTTAAAAATGAGTGGAAAAAATACTACTACAGTGGGTGAGTTTTAGTTTATAAATATATAAACATATGACTTACTAACTTGTTGATTATAATAAATAATTTCATAAAAATTGTCACATAGGTAGACTATATAATTTTAGAGTAAGAAACATGTAAATACTAGAGAGAATAAAAATTATAAAAAATACATGAAAGTAATTTAATGGACAATGCATAAAAAAGGATATAACAAACATATAAAACCCCCCATAATGTGATGTATTATAATTACCCAAAAGTGATAAGGTGGCTTGTATGATTGAATTTATGTATCACTAATTAAGAACATATCAAAAGGTCTATCGACTAATCCTTTATATCCCTTGATCAACCTGATCAGACAAACATATGTCTCACTATCCATGGGATTCTACAATCAACATGATCATAGAGACCCCTATTTCTCTATCCTTGGGAGCCCTTTGCCAACACGGTCAAAAAAATTAAAATAGAATAACTGAAAAAATGTATGCTTGTAATGGCCCGGACCTCTCCGGCCCTTTCCTTTGTCAAAAATAAGGCTACAAGTGTTCTAGAGGCTAAAATGGACTTTTCCCACACTTTCCAGAATTTTGAAACTACACACCGTGTAGTTTGAGTACACGTCGTGTACCCTCTTTCCTCGTATACCCCGTGTGGATGGCTGTGTCTTTGCCACGTGAAGAAAATGGGTACACACCATGTGTCAGGTACTACAGGCCGTGTAGTCCCTCCTCGCGTACGCGTTACCGTGTGTTGACCAGTCGTTGGTCATGTGCCGCGTTGGAGCTATGTCCCTACTATGTGCAATAAATGGGTACACGTTGTGTGTCTAATCTACACGCCATGTAGTCCTTCCCCGTGTATGCGTTACATTCAAACCATGTGTTGACCAGTCAATGGTCGCGGATCCACATTGGAGGCCGCATGGAGACCATGTGAAAACGGACGAGTACACACCGTGTACCATAAGTACACGCCGTGTACTTTTTATTTTCACGCCTATAAAAGGAGGGGTCCCCTCCTCCTTTCAACTAACACCTCTCCTCCCCTCTCCTCTGAGCAGAGCTCTCTCAAGAGACTCTAAGGCTCTTTCTTCCATAACTTTTTCGTCCGAGCTCCAATTTACGATTCGTCAGCAGCCACAGGATCGTAACGATGAGTCGGAACTTATGAGCTTGGATCCATTGTCTTTCCTTTGGCTCCTCCTTTCCACCCAAGGAGGTTGTACTGGGACACTAACGAACGTCTTCTAAAGTTCATCCGGAGGAGAATTGCGATCAAGAACCTATTGAGGTAGGGTTTTTACCTCTGTCTCTCTAATTTGTGCATCATGTGGGGTGGGTATCCTTTTCTTTTCATGAGAAATGGTTAAACCTTTAAATAAAGATAATAACTGGTCAATGATCGGGGATGGGAAGTTGTGATTGCTGTTACCTTACCCTTTTATATCCTGTTATTTTATGTTGTGAAATGAATAGACTTATGCCTACTAAAAATAACAGTCGTTGGGGGCCTTTTCTTATGCAATTAAATGTTGCCCCATCTTCTAGACCGTTTGTGAATGGAAACATCATGGAATGTGGAAATTGGTTAATCACGTAAAGTTGGCTGTTTAAAATCTGGAACCCTTGTGTGATCACCCCGGTTGAACCAAAATGGAATAATGAACATATGGGTGTTGGCTTGGTTACGTGGCATGTGATGGGGGTGTTTTGTGGGTTGTTGTGAAATGGGTGGGCAGCGGGGCTTCAATAAATGGTATTAAAGGAATGGGTATGTGTGGCTATGGTGTGGTTGTGGTTATGGTGGTTGGCAGTGGGGCTGTAGGGATGGGTTTAAATGTGAACGGACTTTGGGTTGTGAATAAAAAATAAAAGTGGGAGAGTTAATGAATGGTGGGGTTTGGTAATGAAACGGAAATAATAATAAATGGGTTGGTTGGTTAATAATTGGGGACTTACCGTGTTTCTGTGTTTTCCTAACTTGCTTTGTGGATGGCAGGGATATGCTTACAAATGATCATTGTGGTTGGTTGTGGATCGTTGCCTAGTAGTTAAGGAACTACTAAATTAATTCTACTGAAACGTGAAAACCTTAATGGGGTTGGGGTTGTTTGTTGTATGCATGCTTCGTGGTGGAAGTGCCGAGGCACGTGCTCATTTTTTCTTCTTAGAAGCCATAGGTTGGGCTGAGTGGTTGCTATATATATATATATATATATATATATATATATATATATTTGTATCTTTTGTGTTTTATCGCACCGCACCCATGTTGAGCACATAGGGTCGAACACTCCCATTTCATGGGAGAGGGTGTTTTCCCATAGTTACTAGCCCCTTCCTGCTCCTTCTCCCCTAGGCTATGATGGCTTGAGGCGACCTTACACCCAAGACTCTTTTGGTAGGTTTCGATTAGGGTGATTAGGCCCAAGACTCTCCGGGCAAGCATATAGGCTATAAGGGATTGAGGCGACCTTACACCTAAGACTCTTTAGGTAGGTTTCGATTTCAGGTCCATGTGTCTTTGGGCAAGAGTTCTATTACTATTCCCAAGAATCTTCGGGATGAGGCCCAGGTGTCTTCGGGCGGGGATGTGGTTGTGGTTGTGAGGTACAGGTGTGTGCGGGCAGGATACGTAGTGGTGAGGCCCAAGTGTGTGCAGGAGGGATACGTGGTGGTGAGGCCCAGGTGTGTGCGGGCCGGATACGTGGTTGTGAGGCCCAGTTGTGTGTGGGCGGGGAGAGTGTGACAGCGTCAGGACGTTCAGCTAACAAATGGGAAATGGTGCGGGGTACCCAATACTCTTGTTCTTATACTACTACTATGTGTTGTGATTGTGTTTTGGTGAGCGTGGCTGGTGAGGTAGGTTGGATATATTTCCTTGTTAGGTTTCTTCTGTTGTTCTCACGGGACATTAGGATGTCTCCCCACTAGTGCACGAGAGCTTTAGGTTTCCCTACTGAGTATACTTGTATACTCACCCTACATTTACTTTCAGGTTTCCAGGAGGACTACCAGGGCTGTGCAGGACCCTAATAGTCAGGTAGTTGGAGTTGTTGCGGTTTTTGTTCTCTTGTTTTCTTTGGGTATTGTACTTTTGAGCTTTCTTGTACTTGTACCTTATTATAAAATTGTGTAAACATGCATGTGGGCTTGTTTTTGGTTTATTTATATACACTTGTTCTTTTCTCTTTTTGGTGGTTGACATGTCCTATTTCCCGATCCTAAATAATAAAAGGGGTAATGCCTCCCATATTTGTGAAAAACTCATACCCTTGGTGCTCGTCGCCACCCCGGGGCCTACTAGAGGCGGGACTCGGGGGTCATTATCTCCCTTTCACCATTGCCAGCTTAGGAGGGACATCTTTGGTGGGAGGGGGTCGTGATAGAATGGTATCAGAGCTGATGGTTGAGAGATAGGATGAAGTCTGGAGTTAGGCATAGTGCGGATTGCATGGGATGGTAGGGAAATAGTGTTAGTTAATCTTGGTGTGTGACATATTCCAGGGAAGACCGGCTAGGACATGGGATTTTAGGGCCCCCCGTGATCCGATACAAGGACTCTGAGCCAACCGAATGACCAAGTGGTACTAAATTGATTGTAGGGTAGAGACCCTAGGTAAGGTACATGCATCATCATGATTGTTTTTTACTTGATTTGGGTGTTCTGGGAAAGAAATTAATATAAAATGATAAAATGAAACCTTGAGTTTTTCCTTACTACCTGGGCTTAGGCGATCCTTGTTTACTATATAGATATGGCACCTGGACGTCGTCCTCGGGTGGCTCAAACGGCCGAGGCCCAGCAGATCCAGGTGGTCGATCAATTCATGTTTGACCGAGTGGAGGAAGATAGCCAGTGGCAGAAGACTCTCTGTTCCTTCCAACGGCAGACCCTCAAGATGTATGAGGGTAGTACATCAGATACGGAGATGGAGGGGTGGCTTGAGGAGCTAGGGATTGCTTTTACCTTGATCAGTGCTCCGAGGGAGTACTGGGTTCCCCTATTAGTCAGTCACCTGAGAGTTGCAGCATGACAGTGGTGGAAGATCTACCTCAGAGAGAGGATAGAGGCAGAGGTTCCGTGGGCTGACTTTGAGAAGGAATATCAAGAGGAATTCCTTTCATCCATGATCAAGGCAGAGAAGCGGTAGGAGTTACTCTCCCTTCAGCAGGGGAGTATGTTGGTACGAGAGCTGGGGATCAAGTTCATGGATCTCATGTGCTTTTCTCCGGATCTCTTTCCGGATGAGGAGTCTCGGGCGAGACATTTGGAGGAGGCGCTTAGTCCTTTTCTCTAGTATGTTGTCACCCCCTTCACCCTTCCGACTTACTTAGCGGTACAGAAGAAGGCATCAGTTGTAGAGAGGATGCACTCGCTGGGAGGTGCACCCCGAGAGGGGATCTTGTAACGCCCCGACCCCAGCTACCCAGAGTCGGTGCATTAATTACATAACATTGGCATGATCATGAGAAAGATCAAGTCTCGAAAGACCGATTAGTTTAGTAGCCTTGGAATAACTAGATACATCCATAAATTTTTACATTATATCATAAAAAAAACATCTTGTCTTCATATCCCCTCATACTATCCCTGCAGGTCATTCATAAATTACTTCTTCATAATCCTGGAAAAAAAATAAAACATTGAAAGGGGTGAGCTCGGATGCTCAGTAAGGATAACATTATAGCAGGAGCTTTTATAAATAAGCATAAACACTTAAGGCAATTTATAACTAAAACAAAAGCCTTTTAAACTTGAACTTCAGCATAAAATGGCAAAGGTAAAATGAAATAATGCCATTTACTTACTCACATGGATATTCTACTAGTCGAATGATCACATGCAATATCAATAACCACTTTCATAATGATGGAATTCATAATGCCAGACTATCATAACCACATAGCCAAGGCCTCGTGCCAAGACTACAAATAAGATTTTGCCAAGGCCTTGTGCCAAGACACTAGTTTGTCTCATGAGACCTACCGATGCATCGAGGAGCTATAGCGGGCTCCACCCGTCACTTATTAAGTCCAATGCATTCCCATATGAAAAGGTTTAAACATAACGTAAACATTCGTATTAAACTAGCATACGAAATGTCAATACTTTCACCACAAACCATGAATGGTATAAAAATAGCACATCCACAGTCAAACATAATTCATTCGATACAATATGGAAGATTGTATTGTATCACATTAACCTCAATCAATAATAATGAAGGATGTTGACATAGATGAAAATAATCATCAAAACTATTTGAGAGAAATATCCCCCTTTTCTTGAAAACATTTAAAAGTCACACTATTTGTCAAGAAGCCATTTAAAAGTATATTTTTGAATCAAAGTGTCCCATACCACTTTGAAACTTTTAAAAGGAGTTTTAATTTTAAAACTTTAATGTCCATATAAATAAATCCTTAAAACCATTTTTAAAATATGGACATTAATGAGCATGATTTAGAAGAATAATTCTTTAAAACATTTTAAAATGGTATTTTGGTTAGAGTTTCTAACCAAAAGAGAGACACTTGAATACAAATAATTGAGGTAATCAAAACATTGTAATATCATGAGAATAAAGGAATTCATGATATAATATGTCAAAGTACATTATATACACCACATAAAAGTGATTTGGTGTATATCATCAAAGAAGTCTCAATGGAATGTAAATTGAGATGAAATTTCTCAAAAAGGTTGTATCCTTAGGTTAAGGATAAATCAATGACATAATTATGTGTGACAAATATAAATACACTAAATATGATTGGATATTCAGTGTAAAACAATCAAAGGACATTCACACATATTCTTGTAAAAACAATACCAACGAATTGGATGTTTAACTCAACAAATGGAGAATGAGTTAAAATTACTCTTATCAAATTCATATCAATGACTTGAGAATTTTCAATGGAGTGATTATGTGTATCAAAAGTATATCCACAGGAAGTGGAGTGGAAATTATGATATAATCAAATGAATAGTGATTCCACACATAATCTTGGGGTAATATAATCAATGAAATATGCGTAAAGCCAAATGAGTGGAAATTGAAATCTCAAATTCCCTTATTGATTAGGTAACTTAAGAAACAAACACCCATGAAAGAAGTATCATACCATGATGATGTAAATACCCATAAATTAAAGTATATTACACAATGAATACGATCATGGGCAGTACACATACACCACATGCAATAATTAAGTGGTGATCAATGGAATTCTCACGGAATTAAAAGTGAGATAAGAAAACCCTTACCACGTTAATCAACTGAGTCGCATGGCCAAAAGTTAATAACCACCAAATGAATTACAGAATAACATGAATATAAAGTGAATCATGATTATATATATCAAATGGAAGTACACAATACACCACTTTCATTTATTTAGCAGCGAACAATTGAAATCTCACGGAATTGAAAGTGAGATAAGAGAATCCCTTACATTGTACTTTTTCCTTGGTCGATGGTAGGTTTACCTCTTGTATAATGGTGAAATAATTGTTATTGAATAATATAAGAATAATTTACTTTAATATGATATCATATATGATCTTTTATCATTGATTTGTTAATAATATTTTAGAATTATCGTCATTTCGGGTGTTAACGGGTTCATTTTACTTTATATTCTTTGTTATGTGAGACATATTCGTTATTAATGGGATGTATATTATTCATATCCAGAATGGTATCAAGTTCTTAAACATCATTTTTAAATCATCAAATGATAATTATACTTGAATGGATACGATGTAGAATGAATCTCATCGCGTTCGTGGAGACGGTAGTCCGTACGTAAGCACGAACGCTACTTCCATTTAATTTTTATTTTAAAAGAATCGAATACAAATGATACATAGGTATATTACTATTCCAGTATAATATAATATTTTATATATGTTACTTATGTTCATTAACACCATCCTTTATACGTTCCATGTGTGGTATGAACGAGTCATATCATTTTAAGGGGGCGGTAGTCCGCACTTCCTCAAATGAAATTATCGTATGTATATACAACATGAAACGAATAATGGTATGAAATAAAATGGAATTACAGAAGCTTATATATAAAATATATATCATTAACATCATTTTTAATTACAGTGCCATCATAATGGCCACCATGAGAGGCGGTAAGATGTATTTGAACAATCATCGTTTCGTGAGGCGTTAGTTTGCCATCCACAGAAACATTATGTTCATCATCCATTAGATGGAGTTGTGTGTATGTGTAGTTTGAATCCTTCTTATAACAACATCCTAGTATATTGAGGATACTTGTGTTGTTACAAAAGAAAGGAAATAAAAAGATTTTGGGGGTTGAAGAAGCAAAATAAATGAAAATAATTTAAGAGAAATCGTTACCTTTAATTTAGGTAACTCACTTTGGTTGGAACCAAAGGACTTGTTGAAATGCTTTCTGCCTAAGGGGAAGCTTCAAGGAGGAGGAGAGGGATGTGGGGAGCTTAGTTGGGCAGAGTTTGGACGAGCCAAGTGTCTTGAGAGGTGTGAGGAATGAGTAGAAGTGGTCTCCTTTTATAAGGGAGAGGAGGGGCTCTTTAGGAAAGAGTGAAAGTATTACTTTATAATATAATTATATTCGGTTTATAATGGTCCAAAAATCATTGAGGTCGAAGATAAGATGACTCATATTCTAAATAACATCAACCAATAAGAATTGGACAGGTTTTAGATAATATTGTAATCATTATAATCTTATTTATTTAAATGATTTATTAATGAGGTAAACGTTGCATCATTATTGTGTCATTAATAATTTAAATTATTTGATGTCTAAAAATTATAAATAAAATATCATTATGTAGGAAATATTTTTATATTTCTAATGAATATTTATAATCTAAAATCCAACATTTATAACCCTATGTAAAAATTGTTCTTCTAAAAGATGTAAGCTTATGCCATTTTTATTTTTATTTTAACTTTATTAATATAATGTGTCATTATCACTTACAAGTGGATCCATGGGGTCCCAAAACAGACCCAAAGATGCCCATGGTCGACCATGTATCAACCAATAGGGTTAAGACACGTTTTAGGGTAATTTAGTATTATTATAATATTATTTTTTAACCCTTATTTACCGGATTTACCCTTAACCATGGTAAATAAAATATTTACCGCAGTAATTATTCAAAATGTCTAAAAATAAAAGTTACCTATTTACACAATTTGAACATCCTGATTCCAAATATGGAATCCATTTTTCTAAATTCAAAACACAGAAGTGGCAGAAATTAATTTAAAATTAATTCCCGCTGTCAAAACAAAAAGCGTGTTTTTAAGAGATAATAACTATCAAAAGATTGACACTTGTTTATGTTCGGTTTAATTGTAAAATTATGTCCAATGACCAAAATTATATTAAATGGTAAAAATATATTCTAAATATACTTTAAAACGATTCAAATTCATAATTTATCACTATTAATTATTTTGATTAAAAAAGTTGTTTTTAATTAAAATTTAGTAATTTTTACTATTCATCAAAATATGAAAGTTATCCGAAAAGTACCAAAATTTCACCTTAGGCTAAATTTGATATTCCGAATCCAAAAATGAAGTCCATTTTGAAATATAAAATATATATAATTTCAAAAATTAAGTATTACTATCATAACGGCTAGTTTGATCGGTTGTGGTGTGTGTTAAAACTCGAAGTTGCGTACAACACACGCTACTGTTTTATTCAAAGGAAAGCGTACCGTGGAAGCTTGGAATGTTTTATTTTAAATTTTTTGATGTCCCCATTTAGTCAAAAGGTTTAAAATATTGTATCTAAAAAGGGTTCACTATTAAAATTTGGTAAAAGTGCAATATTGAAAATGAATTTGTTCTTACATTATGTCTAAGAAACTCATAATATGGATTCTAAAATTATAAGGATTATATAAAGTTTAAAATTTAGTTAACACTATTCATAACCTCTTTTGAACAGCCTGTTTGGTAAGTCATGGTGCGATTGAACTTGGCGTTGCGTGTAGTGAAAGTTATTGAATTATTTGAAGAAATAACACACTATAAAATCTTGGGGTGTTACATTCTCCCCTCCTTCAATAAATTGTGTCCTCGCAATTTGAAATTGTTCTTCAAAAATAAAAGGTTGAAAATAGGAAATATATTTGTGGGAAAACCCACATCGGAAATTGGTTTACTAAAATTTAGTCTTAATATGAGGAAAAGAGAAATGAAAGGGTCACCACCAAATTATGATCTCGATTAGGAGAACATTGGTGGCAATTAAAGACATATAATTGGAGGAAAAACGTAAATATTTATAGGTAGTGGTTGAGGTCATCAATCACAAACAAGTATAAAATTGAGGTCCTTAAACTCATCAATCTATGATGATTTGAAGTACCATCGGTTCAACAAAATATAGGGTATTGGGATCACACATTTTTGACATTTCAAAATATCTTAGTTGAAATCCCACATCGAAAAATGAATTAATGAGGCCTCTATTTAAAATAAAGAGTGGAAAGTATGAAGATTACCGAAATTAACACATACTAGGGTTCCATGTAGAAAAATATGGATATGGAGGAGAAATCTAACCATCAATTATCTGATGGAGAGTGGTAGAGAACATGGCTATGAATAGGCCAACAATACCAAAGCCATAAATTAGTGATGATTTAAGGTACCATCTAGGACAACATTTTTTTTAAAGTTACATTACATAAGGAAGAGGAATTCATTTATGATATTGACTAAGAACATTATGAGATATACTTAAATTTTAAGTAGATTTTCATTCTTTAATAAATTCCCACCACTAACTCAATTTTTTTTTAAACGATGAGTATTCAAGAAGACTTGGTCACACTGGGAGAGCTAGAATAAACTTCTATAGAATCACATGATCCATGCAGGATAAACCATGTATTTACATTGTCTTTGAAGATTAATCAAAACCAAAATGTTTAGTGAATGATCTAATGATCCCCCAAAAGGATATTCATTGAGATAAATATGCACTAATCTTAATTTCTAAAATTAAACCAACAATACCCCAAAGTTAAATAGATACCATTCAATAACCAATTGTCCTTAAAATCCTTTAATATAATCCAAACTAATATTGAAACCCAAAACATAGAAGAATTTGATTATGTAGTCTCCCATGTTACATTGTATCTCCAAATTACATCAAATACTCTTAAAGTCACATACTTAAATGTAATCCACATCATCACATATTCTCTGTTATAGGTTAATCATTTCCATAAATAACCCAAATCACTATAAATCAACAATAAAAATGTAGATAAAAATCCACCATTACTCTACAAATGAAACCTCATTGTATTCTATTTTCCTTGGGCATATAGTGTTCCTAACAAAATGAACATCTTCCAAAATAACATTTATCACTTAATCACCAAATCATTTTCCTATACCAAGGGTATTCATTTGATAAGACATAAGAACCCAAATCATCTTATTATTGATCAATAAAATCATTTAACAAAAAAATAGTCATACTAACCAGGGACTTCACGTAGTCCAGTGGTAGGCGATAAATCCCAATCGCACTTTGGTTGTGGGTTCGATTCCCACAGCTTTGTCCGACGCGACGGGTTGTCACACGGTCTACGTGTTGTCCTTTTTCAAAACTATATTTTATAATATTACCAAAATGAGATAAATTCCTAAAAATAACATAATTTAACCACAAATATTATATCATACATTGCATTTTCATCCCAAATTATAATAACTTATCATTTTCTCAAACCCCAATGATCATAAAAAAAACCAAATGGTTATTTATACCTATATCCACAAGAGAAGAGACAATTCTTCTTCAAATATCATTCTCACATGGCAAACTGCGGGGTTACAAATACAAGAGAAAATTATTCCAATGTAAACCCATCAACAAGTAGTGATAATTTTTCTCCAACCATTTATTTCCACATAGCTTCTTCTTTGACCAAGAAAATATCCTATAGAATAGGACATTCACTCGGGTAATGGCCAGGTCCCCTACATTTACGGCAAATGACTGTAAATGGACTCTTGGGACCATTTTTATCTTCTTCCATAGTACTCTTCATTTTTCTTCGGCAATTCTTCACTTTATGTCCTTCCTTCCCGCACGTAAAACATTTCGTTGTCCCATTGAGACACTTTCCTGGGTGTCTCTTTCCACAATTCCTGCATGATGAAAATTGAGGTTTCTTTTCTCCATGGTCTCCATTGCTGGAGATCTTATCATTTATCACCGTTCTCTTCCTTGTTGAGTCTGGGAGTTGGTTAATATATATGTTGTTGATCATATTTTTGGAAAACTGATTTGGCATAATGACGATATCTTTTACGCCTATCAACATTCCATTTTGTTGCTCATTGCCACCACTGTTCCCAACTTGTACATCATTCTCAAAGTCACTATGACTTCCTTGGAATCCAGCCATTGACTAAAACCAGAAAGCATTGTGTGAGTAATAGTAGTCGTAAAATCATTTAGAGATTAAAATGTCACCATATTCTCAATTTGAAACATATTAGGATTAACCAAGGTCATTTACTCTCATCTTATGTATATATTACTTAAATCGGTTTGTAAAGAAAATGTAAATTATCCTAAGCATATCCCCCGGGAGTGTCGTAACCAAGAGTGCAGCAAGGCCCGTTGTCGTGCACCAGTTCCCGTTCGAGTCTAGCTCAAAGCGGTGTTTTCGGGTTTTACCCCTAGGTACATCTGTGCCAGAGCCGCCTCTACCTGCTCGTATCCAGACAGGGATGTATTGCTCGGAAAACTCACAAAATCTCTACAATACCAAAATTCTAGGAAGTTCTTTTATACTAATCCTCAAAGTTCATCTTAGGTCTACGTGCTCTAATCAGAGTTTATCTAAATCTAGCTACCAAGGTTTGTACTAAACTTCCTCTGATACCAACTGTAACGCCCCGACCCCAGCTACCCAGAGTCGGTGCATTAATTACATAACATTGGCATGATCATGAGAAAGATCAAGTCTCGAAAGACCGATTAGTTTAGTAGCCTTGGAATAACTAGATACATCCATAAATTTTTACATTATATCATAAAAAAAACATCTTGTCTTCATATCCCCTCATACTATCCCTGCAGGTCATTCATAAATTACTTCTTCATAATCCTGGAAAAAAAATAAAACATTGAAAGGGGTGAGCTCGGATGCTCAGTAAGGATAACATTATAGCAGAAGCTTTCATAAATAAGCATAAACACTTAAGGCAATTTATAACTAAAACAAAAGCCTTTTAAACTTGAACTTCAGCATAAAATGGCAAAGGTAAAATGAAATAATGCCATTTACTTACTCACATGGATATTCTACTAGTCGAATGATCACATGCAATATCAATAACCACTTTCATAATGATGGAATGCATAATGCCAGACTATCATAACCACATAGCCAAGGCCTCGTGCCAAGACTACAAATAAGATTTTGCCAAGGCCTTGTGCCAAGACACTAGTTTGTCTCATGAGACCTACCGATGCATCGAGGAGCTATAGCGGGCTCCACCCGTCACTTATTAAGTCCAATGCATTCCCATATGAAAAGGTTTAAACATAACGTAAACATTCGTATTAAACTAGCATACGAAATGTCAATACTTTCACCACAAACCATGAATGGTATAAAAATAGCACATCCACAGTCAAACATAATTCATTCGATACAATATGGAAGATTGTATTGTATCACATTAACCTCAATCAATAATAATGAAGGATGTTGACATAGATGAAAATAATCATCAAAACTATTTGAGAGAAATATCCCCCTTTTCTTGAAAACATTTAAAAGTCACACTATTTGTCAAGAAGCCATTTAAAAGTATATTTTTGAATCAAAGTGTCCCATACCACTTTGAAAATTTTAAAAGGAGTTTTAATTTTAAAACTTTAATGTCCATATAAATAAATCCTTAAAACCATTTTTAAAATATGGACATTAATGAGCATGATTTAGAAGAATAATTCTTTAAAACATTTTAAAATGGTATTTTGGTTAGAGTTTCTAACCAAAAAAGAGACACTTGAATACAAATAATTGAGGTAATCAAAACATTGTAATATCATGAGAATAAAGGAATTCATGATATAATATGTCAAAGTACATTATATACACCACATAAAAGTGATTTGGTGTATATCATCAAAGAAGTCTCAATGGAATGTAAATTGAGATGAAATTTCTCAAAAAGGTTGTATCCTTAGGTTAAGGATAAATCAATGACATAATTATGTGTGACAAATATAAATACACTAAATATGATTGGATATTCAGTGTAAAACAATCAAAGGACATTCACACATATTCTTGTAAAAACAATACCAACGAATTGGATGTTTAACTCAACAAATGGAGAATGAGTTAAAATTACTCTTATCAAATTCATATCAATGACTTGAGAATTTTCAATGGAGTGATTATGTGTATCAAAAGTATATCCACAGGAAGTGGAGTGGAAATTATGATATAATCAAATGAATAGTGATTCCACACATAATCTTGGGGTAATATAATCAATGAAATATGCGTAAAGCCAAATGAGTGGAAATTGAAATCTCAAATTCCCTTATTGATTAGGTAACTTAAGAAACAAACACCCATGAAAGAAGTATCATACCATGATGATGTAAATACCCATAAATTAAAGTATATTACACAATGAATACGATCATGGGCAGTACACATACACCACATGCAATAATTAAGTGGTGATCAATGGAATTCTCACGGAATTAAAAGTGAGATAAGAAAACCCTTACCACGTTAATCAACTGAGTCGCATGGCCAAAAGTTAATAACCACCAAATGATTTACAGAATAACAAGAATATAAAGTGAATCATGATAATATATATCAAATGGAAGTACACAATACACCACTTTCATTTATTTAGCAGCGAACAATGGAAATCTCACGGAATTGAAAGTGAGATAAGAGAATCCCTTACATTGTACTTTTTCCTTGGTCGATGGTAGGTTTACCTCCTGTATAATGGTGAAATAATTGTTATTGAATAATATAAGAATCATTTACTTTAATATGATATCATATATGATCTTTTATCATTGATTTGTTAATAATATTTTAGAATTATCGTCATTTCGGGTGTTAACGGGTTCATTTTACTTTATATTCTTTGTTATGTGAGACATATTCGTTATTAATGGGATGTATATTATTCATATCCAGAATGGTATCAAGTTCTTAAACATCATTTTTAAATCATCAAATGATAATTATACTTGAATGGATACGATGGAGAATGAATCTCATCGCGTTCGTGGAGACGGTAGTCCGTACGTAAGCACGAACGCTACTTCCATTTAATTTTTATTTTAAAAGAATCGAATACAAATGATACATAGGTATATTACTATTCCAGTATAATATAATATTTTATATATGTTACTTATGTTCATTAACACCATCCTTTATACGTTCCATGTGTGGTATGAACGAGTCATATCATTTTAAGGGGGCGGTAGTCCGCACTTCCTCAAATGAAATTATCGTATGTATATACAACATGAAACGAATAATGGTATGAAATAAAATGGAATTACAGAAGCTTATATATAAAATATATATCATTAAAATCATTTTTAATTACAGTGCCATCATAATGGCCACCATGAGAGGCGGTAAGATGTATTTGAACAATCATCGTTTCGTGAGGCGTTAGTTTGCCATCCACAGAAACATTATGTTCATCATCCATTAGATGGAGTTGTGTGTATGTGTAGTTTGAATCCTTCTTATAACAACATCCTAGTATATTGAGGATACTGGTGTTGTTACAAAAGAAAGGAAATAAAAAGATTTTGGGGGTTGAAGAAGCAAAATAAATGAAAATAATTTAAGAGAAATCGTTACCTTTAATTTAGGTAACTCACTTTGGTTGGAACCAAAGGACTTGTTGAAATGCTTTCTGCCTAAGGGGAAGCTTCAAGGAGGAGGAGAGGGATGTGGGGAGCTTAGTTGGGCAGAGTTTGGACGAGACAAGTGTCTTGAGAGGTGTGAGGAATGAGTAGAAGTGGTCTCCTTTTATAAGGGAGAGGAGGGGCTCTTTAGGAAAGAGTGAAAGTATTACTTTATAATATAATTATATTCGGTTTATAATGGTCCAAAAATCATTGAGGTCGAAGATAAGATGACTCATATTCTAAATAACATCAACCAATAAGAATTGGACAGGTTTTAGATAATATTTTAATCATTATAATCTTATTTATTTAAATGATTTATTAATGAGGTAAACGTTGCATCATTATTGTGTCATTAATAATTTAAATTATTTGATGTCTAAAAATTATAAATAAAATATCATTATGTAGGAAATCTTTTTATATTTCTAATGAATATTTATAATCTAAAATCCAACATTTATAACCCTATTTAAAAATTGTTCTTCTAAAAGATGTAAGCTTATGCCATTTTTATTTTTATTTTAACTTTATTAATATAATGTGTCATTATCACTTACAAGTGGATCCATGGGGTCCCAAAACAGACCCAAAGATGCCCATGGTTGACCATGTATCAACCAATAGGGTTAAGACACGTTTTAGGGTAATTTAGTATTATTATAATATTATTTTTTAACCCTTATTTACCGGATTTACCCTTAACCATGGTAAATAAAATATTTACCGCAGTAATTATTCAAAATGTCTAAAAATAAAAGTTACCTATTTACACAATTTGAACATCCTGATTCCAAATATGGAATCCATTTTTCTAAATTCAAAACACAGAAGTGGCAGAAATTAATTTAAAATTAATTCCCGCTGTCAAAACAAAAAGCGTGTTTTTAAGAGATAATAACTATCAAAAGATTGACACTTGTTTATGTTCGGTTTAATTGTAAAATTATGTCCAATGACCAAAATTATATTAAATGGTAAAAATATATTCTAAATATACTTTAAAACGATTCAAATTCATAATTTATCACTATTAATTATTTTGATTAAAAAAGTTGTTTTTAATTAAAATTTAGTAATTTTTACTATTCATCAAAATATGAAAGTTATCCGAAAAGTACCAAAATTTTACCTTAGGCTAAATTTGATATTCCGAATCCAAAAATG
Source organism: Viscum album (assembly GCA_963277665.1). Lineage (NCBI taxonomy): Eukaryota > Viridiplantae > Streptophyta > Magnoliopsida > Santalales > Viscaceae > Viscum > Viscum album. The sequence continues at coordinate 44,042,547 of OY728143.1, read as the reverse complement.
AAGTCCATTTTGAAATATAAAATATATATAATTTCAAAAATTAAGTATTACTATCATAACGGCTAGTTTGATCGGTTGTGGTGTGTGTTAAAACTCGAAGTTGCGTACAACACACGCTACTGTTTTATTCAAAGGAAAGCGTACCGTGGAAGCTTGGAATGTTTTATTTTAAATTTTTTGATGTCCCCATTTAGTCAAAAGGTTTAAAATATTGTATCTAAAAAGGGTTCACTATTAAAATTTGGTAAAAGTGCAATATTGAAAATGAATTTGTTCTTACATTATGTCTAAGAAACTCATAATATGGATTCTAAAATTATAAGGATTATATAAAGTTTAAAATTTAGTTAACACTATTCATAACCTCTTTTGAACAGCCTGTTTGGTAAGTCATGGTGCGATTGAACTTGGCGTTGCGTGTAGTGAAAGTTATTGAATTATTTGAAGAAATAACACACTATAAAATCTTGGGGTGTTACAGATCTAGCCAGGCTCGTCGAAGCGGAAGGCAGTCAGCAGCAGATCTCCTGTGATGGGACCTTCCAGGTTCATGCCAGTGGGGAGCAGGCCCCAGCAGTTCCAATTCAGATCTTCGGGTCCTCGTCCCTTTTTCACGAGCCCAGGACCGAGGTTTTTTTCTTGTGGAGGTTTCGGGCACGTACAGAGTCGGTGCCTGACCTGAGCTCAGTACGGTGGATGTGGGAAGGTTCAGCGCCCACCTCAGCAGCACCAGTTGCCAGCGAGGCCCTTCCAGCAGCAGCAGGACCATGATCCTCCGAGGGCAGACATTGCGGGAGGAGGCCGACCTCAGGGTACTCCTCAGGGACCTCGACCAGGGTGTGGTCAGGGAAGTGGAAGACATCAGAGACGTAGAGGATCTAGGCGTGGACAGTTTCACACATCATATTTGGAAGCTCTAGCGGGACCATAGGTGGTACGAGGTACGATTTTTTTGTTCAGCACTCTTGTTTCTTCTTTGTTCGATTCGGGAGCCTCGCACTCTTTTGTTTCACCTGGTCTAGCCCATGCTTTGGGACTATATGTAGAGAGACTATCCATACCACTGGTACTGAGTACACCTGTTGGGGGCCAGACCAGCGTATCTTTTGTTTTCTGGGGATGTGGGCTGACGTTGGGACCACATCGATCTAGTGGGGACCTTCTTCTATTATAGATACAGCCATACGATGTCATCCTAGGCATCGACTGGTTGTTTTCTATTAGTTCCATTATCGATTGATTCTAGAGAAGAGTCATGTTCTCTGACGTAGATGGGTAGTCGTATCTTTTATCAGCGAGAGGGGCTATCAGGTGGGAGGCCGGTGTGTTGAGCCTCTCCTTTCTTTGTTAGGCAGGTTATCAGTGGTTCCAGCTGATACAGAGATGATGGATGTCCCAGAGGTTGTTTGGGAGTTCCTCGATGTTTTTCCTGAGGATGTTGTGACTCTACCCCTCCAACGTGACGTTGAGTTCGAGATAGACTTACAACCTGGTGCCCATCTGATTTCGATGGACCCTTATCGGATGGAACCTTCAGAGTTGCGGGAGTTGCAGATTCAGATTGACGATCTGATGGAGAAGGGTTTTGTTCGACCCAGTGTGTCGCCATGGGGTGCTCCAGTTTTGTTCGTGAAGAAGGAAGAGATGGTGGTCTCAGGCTATGCATAGACTACCAGAGGCTGAAATAGGTAATGGTCAAGAACCGTTACCCCCTTCCAAGGATAGATGATCTCTTCGACCAGCTGAGGGGAGAAGGTTGGTTTTATAAGATTGATCTACGATCGGGATATAATCAATTGAGGGTGAATTGCAGTGACATCGCGAAGACAGCTTTCATGTGCAGGTATGGGCACTTCGAGGTTGTAGTGATGCCGTTTGGTGTTAAGAATGCACCGAATGTGTTCATGGGACTTATGAACTTTGTCTTTCGATAGTTTCTGGACCGGTTCGTCATTGTTTTTATCGATTACATCCTGATCTACTCAAGATCAGAGGAGGAGCACGTAGAGCATCTCAGGGCAGTCTTGGAAGTCCTTCGACACCACCAGCTTTACAAAATATTGTCGAAGTGTATGTTTTTGACAAAAGAAGTGCACTTCCTTGGGCACGTGGTGTCTCAGCATGGAGTATCGGTGGACCCGTCAAAGGTTGAGGTAGTTGTTTCTTGGGCATCACCCAATAGCGTGGCAAAAGTTCATAGTTTCCTGGGGTTAGCAGGTTACTATTGGAGGTTCGTTTCGGACTTCTCTTGAGTTGCTGCTCCATTGACAGCTTTGACTAGGAATAATCAGGTCAACCTAAGGAGAGATTAGTGCCAGAAAGCTTTCGACTATCTAAAAGAGAAGTTCTTCAGTGCTCCCGTACTCAGGTTTCCAGAGGAAGGGTTGTTGTATGAAGTGTTTTGTGATTCTTCTGGCCTTGGTCTGGGGTGCGTGCTGATGAAGAAGAAGGGCATGATTTTTTATGGGTCTAGCCAGTTGCGCCCTCATGAGCGTAACTATGCCACCCATCACCTGGAGCTTTCAGTAGTAGTGTTCGAATTGAAGTTGTGGCGACATTACCTCTTTGGGGAGCTCTTTGTGGTCTTCTCAGATCATAAGAGCCTGTGTTATATCTTCTTCCAGCGTGACCTTAACTTGCGGCAGTGGAGATGGATCGAGTTTCTCCAAGACTATGACTTCGAGATCTCTTACGCTGAAGGTAAGGGCAACGTTGTCGCTAATGCCCTGAGTAGGAAGTCACATAAGGAAGTGGTTCGGGAATCCACTGATGCTTGGAAAGCAATGGGAGAGTTGGCTGCCCTACACTTAGATGCAAGGGAAGAAGGTGTTAGAGGCTGTTTGTTCCAGATGATGATGCAATCCTCCTTGTCGCTACAGGTGGAAGAGTCTCAATGGGGGGACTCCAAGGTAGAGGTTATGCGGGATCGTGTCAATCTAGGGAATTCTCTAGAGGGATGGTTAGAGGACAGTCGACATCGGATGCTTTTCCATGTAAGGTTTTTTGTCCCAGAGGCGATGCATGAGGGAGTTCTCTGTGAGTTCCATATATCAGCCTTGGCAGTACATCCAGGAGTTTCTAAAATGTACCGAGGCCTGAGGGATCTGTTTTGGTGGCCCGGGGTGAAACGGGCAGTGGTATAGTTTGTGGCTAAGTTCCTAGTGTGTCAGCAAGGGAAGGCTGAACACCGTGTTCCCTGTGGTTTGTTTCATCCTTTAGATGTCCCCGAGTGGAAGTGGGATGACATCTCAATGGACTTCGTCACAGGACTACCCAGAGCTCAGAGTGGTTATGATGCTATCTGGGTAGTGGTGGATCGTCTGACGAAATCAGCTCACTTATTAGCAATCAAGGAGTCGGGCCCAGTGAGTACCTTAGCACAGAGGTACATGGATGAGGAGTTGCATTTACATGGAGCCCCGAGGACTGTCATCTCAGACCAAGATACTCGGTTAACCTCACGAGTCTGGAGGGGGTTACAACATGATTTTGGAACCCAGCTATGCCTAAGCACTGCTTTCCACCCCCAGACCGATGGCCAGACAGAGCAGACAATCCAGACGCTGGAGGACATGCTGCGAGTAAGCGTTCTACATTTTGAAGGATCAAGGGTACGACACTTGCCTTTAGTAGAGTTTTCCTACAACAACAGCTTCCACTCTACTATTGGCATGGCACCGTTTGAGGATTTGTATGGATGGCCATGTCGTTCACCCATTTTCTGGGCAGAGGTTGGTGAGACAGGTGCACTTGGGCCAGAGGTAGTGCAGAGCACCACAGAGAAAGTCCAGCTTGTAAGTGAGAGGATGAAGGCAGCTCAGGACCGATAGAAGTCTTATGTTGATCGTCGGAGGAGGCCCTTGGAGTTCGAGGTGGGAGATCATGTGTTCTTGATGGTTTCCCCTCGACGGGGGCAGCGGAGGTTTGGGAAATGGAGCAATATCTCACCTAGGGTCATCAGACATTTTGAGGTGCTGAGGCGAGTCGGTGAGTTGGCATATCAGCTGGCCCAGCCACCTCAGTTGGAGAAGGTTCATGATGTCTTCCACGTCTCCCAGCTTCATTGGTACTTACACAACGACTCCCACAATATCGACTGGGGAGAGTTAGATATGGGAGACGACGTGACCTTCGAGGAACGACCAGTCAGAATCGAAGATCGTAAAGAGAAGGTTCTCTGTGTACAAACCATTCCCTTGGTTCTTGTGTTGTGGAGACATGGCGGCCTCGAGGAGAGAACTTGGGAGCGGGAGACCCAGATGCACGCTCAGTACCTGGAGTTGTTTTGGCTTGTGTTTTCCCTTGTTCTTCTGAGCTTAGTGTTGATGTTGTACTCTGTACCTTTGATATATGGAATGCTTGGCTTGTCAGTTGTGAGACCTTTTGTTTCCTTGTTTCTTGGTAATGTGTAACATGTCCGGATGTGTGGGAAGGGAGAAAGCCTAACCCTTAATCGAGACGCATTAATGCAGATGCGATTTAACTCGTGCGAGCGAGTCAGTGCCGCCTAAAGAGGATAATATCTCAACATAGGTGAAGGATTTTTCCCAAACCCACGTGTTCGGGCAGTGTGTTGGTTGTGTGGTGTTGGGGGGGGGGGGCAGTTTGAGTTGAAAATCCTAAAGTATGGAAGTGGGAAGACCCAATCCTTAATCGAGACGCATTAATGAGGATGCGATTAAACCCGTGCAGGTGAGTCAGTGCTGCCTAAATCGGATAATATCTTTACATAGGAGAAGGAATTCCTAACACCTATAATTAGGAGTGTTGGTTGGGTTCCAGTTATAACGAGGGCCCTAAGAGGTATCTTGTTGTGTTCCCCTGGGTTGGTTTTTTGACTTATCGGGGACGAGAATGTTTTAAGAGGTATCTGATGTAATGGTCTGGAACTCTCCGGCCCTTTCCTTTGTCAAAAAGAAGGATACAAGTGTTCTAGAGGGTAAAATGGACTTTTCCCAAACTTTCTGGAATTTTGAAACTACATGTCGTGTAGTTTGAGTACACGCCATGTACCCTCTTGCCGAGTATACCCCGTGTGGATGGCCGTGTCTTTACCGCATGAAGAAAATGGGTACACACCGTGTGTCCAGTACTACATGACGTGTAGTCCCTCCCCGCATACGCGTTACCATGTGTTGACCAGTTGTTGGTCGTGTGCCGCATTATAGCTGTGTCCCTACCGTGTGAAATAAATGCGTACATGTCGTGTGTCCAATCTACACGCCGTGTAGTCCCTCTCTGCGCATGCGTTACTTTCAAACCGTGTGTTGACCAGTCAACGGCCGCGGAGCCGTGTTGGAGGCTGCGTGGAGACTGTGTGAAAATGGAAGAGTACACGCCGTGTACAATAAGTACACGTCGTGTACTTTTTATTTTCACGCCTATAAAAGGAGGGGTCCCCTCCTCATTTCAACTCACACCTCTCCTCCCCTCTCCTCTGAGCAGAGCTCCCTCAAGAGACTCGAAGGCTCTTTCTTCCCTAACTTTTTCGTCCGAGCTCCGATTTACGATCCATCAGCGGCCACGGGATCGTAACGACGAGGCGGAACATCCGAGCTTGGATCCGTTGTCTTTCCTTCGACTCTTCCTTTCCACCCAAGGAGGATGTTCCGGGACACTAACGAACGTCTTCTATAGTTGATCCGGAGGAGCGTTGCGATCAAGAACCTGTTGAGGTAGGGTTTTTACCTTTTTCTCTCTAATTTGTGCATCATGTGGGGTGGGTATCCTTTTATTTTCATGAGAAATGGTTGAACCATTAAATAAAGATAATAACTGGTTAAAGGTCGGGGATGGGAAGTTGTGATTTTTGTTACCTTACCTTTTTATATCCTTTGATTTTATGTTGTGAAATGAATAGGCTTATGCCTACTGAAAATAACGGTCGTTGGGGGACTTTGCTTGCGCAATTAAATGTTTCCCTATCTTCTAGAACGTTTGTGAATGGAAACTTCATGGAATGTGGAAATTGGTTAATCACGTAAAGTTGGATGTTTAAAATCTTGAACCCTTGTGTGATCACCCCGGTTGAAGCAAAATGGAATAATAAACATATGAGTGTTGTCTTGGTTACATGGCATGTGATGGGGTTGTTTTGTGGGTTGTTGTGAAATGGGTGGGCAGCGGGGATACAATAAATGGTATTAAAAGAATGGGGATGTGTGGATGCGGTGTGGTTGTGGTTATGGTGGTTGGAAGTGGGGCTGCAGGGATGGGTTTAAATGTGAACGAACTTTGGGTTGTGAATAATAAATAAAAGTATGAGAGTTAATGAATGGTGGGGTTTGGTAATGAAACGGAAATAATAATAAATGGGTTGGTTGGTTAATAAGAAGGGACTTACCGTGTTGCTGTGTTTTCCTAACATTCTTTGAGGATGGCAGGGATATGCTTATGAATGATCTTTGTGTTTGGTTATGGATATTTTCTTAGTAGTTAAGGAACTAATAAACTAATTCTGATGAAACGCGAAAACCTTAATGGGGTTGGGGTTGTTTGTTGTATGCATGCTTCGCGGTGGCAGTGCCGAGGCACGTGCTCAGTTTTTCTTCTTAGAAGACATAGGTTGGGATGAGTGGTTTCTATATATATATATGTATCTTTTGTGTTTTATCTCCCCGCACCCATGTTGATCACTTAGTGTCGAACACTCCCATTTCATGGGAGAGGGTGTTTTCCCATAGTTACTAGCCCCTTCCTGCTCCTTCTCCCCTAGGCTATGATGGCTTGAAGCGACCTTACACTCAAGAATCTTTGGGTAGGTTTCGATTGGGGTGATTAGGCCCAAGATTCTATGGGTAGGCTTATAGGCTATAATGGCTTGAGGTGACCTTACACCTAAGACTCTTCAGGTAGGTTTCGATTTCAGGCACAGGTGTCTTCGAGTGAGAGTTCTGTTACTATTCCCAGGAATCTTCGGGATGAGGCCCAGGTGTCTTCAGGCGGGGATGTGGTTGTGGTTGTGAGGCCCAGGTGTGTTCGGTCGGGATACATGGTGGTGAGGCCCATGTGTGTGCGGGCAGGATACGTGGTGGTGAGGCCCAGGTGTGTGCGGGCGGGATACGTGGTTGTGAGGCCCAGGTGTGTGCGGGCGGGGAGAGTGTGATAGCATCATCACGTTTAGCTAACTAATGGGAAATGGTGCGGGGTACCCAATACTCTTGTTCTTATACAACTACTACCTGTTGTGATTGTGTTTTGGTGTGTGTGGCTGGTGAGGTTGGGTGGATATATTTCCTTTTTAGGTTTCTTCTGTTGTTCTCACGGGACATTAGGATGTCTCCCCACTTGTGCACGAGAGCTTTAGGTTTCCCTACTGAGTATACTTGTATGCTCACCCTACGTTTACTTTCAGGTTTCCATGAGGACTACCAGGGCCATGTGGGACCCTACTAGTCAGGCAGTTGGAGTTTTTGCAGTTGTTGTTCTCTTGTTTTCTTTGGGTATTTTACTTTTGAGCTTTCTTGTACTTGTACCTTGTTATAAAATTGTTTAAACATGCATGTGGGCTTTGTTTGGGTTTATTTATATACACTTGTTCTTTTCCCTTTTTCGTGGTTGACTTGTCCTATTTCCCGATCCTAGATAATAAAAGGTGTAATGCCTCCCATATTTGTGAAAAACTCATACCCTTGGTGCTAGTCGCCACCCCGGTACCTACTGGAGGCGGGACTCGGGGGTCATTATCTCCCTTTCTCCATTGCCAGCTCAGGAGGGGCATCTTTGGTGGGAGGGGGTCGTGACAATTCTTTAATACAATTTCCCTAAAGATTAAAAATCGATTTTCTCTCGGTAACGATATCTTGAATAACTTTAACTGTAAGATTCATATTCTGTAAATTTTATTAACTACCTCTATGTGATGTTACATTCCAATATATATATTATTATATAAAAAACGTTAAATTGTAAAATTATACACTTCTCGTGATCAATTGCAATGTAATTAGAAACATCATCTTTATAATTAAACGGATTTATTATATGACTACATTGTCTAATGGTATTTAGGTTCATCCCAATTGTAATTATTTTTTTAATATTTTTTGTAATTATTTTTAATTCATCATCCATTATGAATTTTATATACACATATGATATACTTTTAATATATACATGTACTATATATTTCATATCTTCTTCTAGTATACTTTGTATAAAAATGTCTTATATAACTGTTATAACTCTATCATGTATATTTTTTAACACTTTATAGTAAAATATAATGTCTTCATCCATAGATAAATTATAAACTCAATTTTATAAAAAAATATCCTCTATCTATTAAAACTAAAAAATTTTATCTATAAGCCTTCAAACACAACCTTATACTTAAGAAGAAAAAAATATTTGAAATTGAATCATTATAAGAGTGAATTGTAATTTTATTATTGATATATATTCTGACATAACAATCATCCCCTTTCCAAAATAAAAATACACAACACTAAGATAAATTTTTTAAAAATATAAATTCTTACTCCCCCATGCATACACATCAAATTAGTTCTCTACAATATCTTCCTTTGGGATTTTTGAAAATATAGTTAAATGAAAGATAATTTTGGTTGTATGAAATCATAATATATAAATAGAAATATATAAAAAATTGAGAGAAGAATATAATTTTAGTAAAAGTTATTAACAGTTTAAAGAGAATAATATATTGAAAAATAAATATAGGGATTTTTGTTTTTACCATTGTAAAAAGAATCAAATAAATTTTTATTTCTTGGTTAGTTGGTTGACAATAGACTTCATCTTCTTGAAATATCTTTTTAGATTTTCGATCATTCTATCCTTGGAATCCAACTATGTAACCCATTCTTCCTGAAACTAAAACTTTTCCTTCTATTGATAAATCATGTTATCTGTTTTAGTATAAAAGGAATAAAAATCATCAATTTTCTAAGAGAATTATCCTACATAAGTGTTTTTATTAGTTGAAAATTTAGAGACTACAATTTTAAAACCTTTAATACACAAATTTTTTATTATAAAACATCACATATTTACCCTTTTTCATCATCAACCTAAAAATAATTTTTAACATTTTTTAATACATTGTTGATTTTACTTTCAAATTCTTCAACTCTCATTTAGTCTAAATAGTACACTTTGAAAATTTATTAAATGGATTTCATCGTTGAATATCATTACATCTTCCACGATTTTATTTGAACATAGAATGAATATTCGGAAAATAATATAACTTACTATTTCAAGTCCTTTAATGACTTCATTGAGTTGTCTTATTTTTTTCATTCCTTATTTATCTTGTTATTGTGTGAGAATTACTGTAATCATCATAAAAATGAAGAATAATAAATTCTCTCACTAGAGGGGGTGAAGTTACAACTCATTTGACTCACCTGGATTGAGAAGCTTGATCAATCTATAAATCTTTACAATTATGAAAATATATTTCATCCACTTGTATTATTGTATAATATTGTTTTTCACTATCCTTTTTTCAAAGGATGGGGTCGAAGCCTCATTTATTAATAATACAAAGAAATGACCTCTTTAACTTGGTAGAGGGAGACCCATTACATAACCCGAAGTCCCCGTGGTCATTTACCCCATTACATGGCCCATAGAACAATTCTTCTGGCCAAGGCCAATTCTCAGATTTCAGTGATATGTAAGTATACAATGTTGAAAATCTAGGATATAAATTATTTGTTTATGATGAACTATTAGATGTTATAGATACTCCAATATATTGTTTTAAATAAAATTACAATAACCTCTAGGTTTCCCTATCATGGTAGAATATCTTTCAACAATATCAACAATATCATTTTATTTTTATTTTATAATAATCCCTGCAATATTTATTACAATATCCATTGAAACATACTCAATAACATCTAAAACTTTTTCCCTTTGTAACAAACTAAGAAAATTATCTTTCTTTTTCATCAACCTCATGTTATTTCCCTATTTCAATAAAGAATTTTTGGGATACTATAATGACTATATATTGTTATAAATGATTAAGACATCATTTTAATGATAAAAAACATAAAATAATTTCACATCCAGGATCCAAAGTTTTAATTTCTTGGGAAAATTAGTACTATATAAAAAATTTAAAACATAAAACAAAAAAATTTATTTAATTTTTTATTCTCTAGTTTCTTATAGGTCCTCGTGTTCTCCTTTGTATAAGTAATCACATGGGGATATACATGAATGGAAGCGGCGATCAACAATCCTAGTGAGAGGATAAATAAAAATTTGGAACTATATAATATGGGGTGAGAATAATAATCATGATCATAACATAAGCATGGGATAATTATAAAAATTATGATAAGAATAAAATGAAAATGGAATGAAATGTGGAAATGAATAAAAATTATACATATTTTATTAGTGGAAAACACTATACAAAATTGTGATGAATGCTAGAATCATATTATTGCCTATTTTACTTTATATCATGAGATGAATCACATTACATGATTCACTACATAACTATCTAATTTTTCTCTCACCCATAACATCATAACATTTTCACGTGCTATAAAATTTTTGATGCACCTATCACATCATAACATTATCATTATCATGCATGCCATATAGAAAATATATCTATATAAAGACATAAAATAACTGATGAAATGGAATGTATTTAATTTAAAAAACAAATTAATTAAAAAACATTGGAGTTCTGAATCTAAATAGGGAATAATATTCTTAGTATCAATTTTTGTTGAAGAAGGAACAATATCATGAGAAGTAAAACATGTTTCTTTAGAAATAAAAGTTCTTTCAGAAAAAATATTACATTTAAAAAAAACTGGGAAAATGTATATCCCAGAAATTAAAAGGTATGGAAAACAATAAATGATATTGATATAAAAAATAATTGAACATTTAAACTAAAAATGGAGTTGATTAGACAATACCCAAAGAAACAGAGTTTTATTCCCTTAAAATTATGTCTGAGGGATTTATTAACATTAATAGTTGTGATAATGAAAATAAATTCATTAATTAACAAACATAGAAACTATTATACTTGTATTTAATTTATCAAGGCTTTATTAAGTTAATTATTATCCTTTTAGATGAGTTATAGAGTTTAATTACATCATTTAAGAGTGTTTAATTTCATGGTTATCATGATTGGTTCACTTGAATATTGTATGGAAGTTTATATAGAATGTATATAATTATATAGAAATGAAATTATATATTATTAATGAAAAAAGTTATGTTTTAATGTTTATATATATCATCTGGATAAATGTAATGAGTTAGAGTCTTTTGATAAAATGTTAGTGACAATCATTCATATTTTTTGGCGGTTTTTCAAACATCACGAACTAGTTTTGTTTTATTATTTTTTATTTTTTATTTATGTCTATTCAAAAACATAAAAAGGGTTATTAATAAAATTTTATAGTATGAAACAACCACTATGAAACTCTTTGTAATATCCATAAAAGTTTTAAATTAAAATAAAAACCCATTATTAATGATGTCGGAAAATTGACACATCACAAGTTGTGATTTAATTTTTAGAATAAAGGATAGATATAAAGGAGTTTTTTTATGGATCATACATTATCATGATATAATTAAACTATATAATAGATATTTAAGTTATCCTGAACATTTTAATAGAGGTGCATATGATAGATTAAAAAAATAAGTTAATGAACTAAAAATGAAAAGAACGAAGATTTTACATCATGAATATATCCTCTTTGAGAACCTCCATAAGGCAATGGTTTTGGAATTTGGAAAGATAAAGGGTTCATAAACTTAGAGGAGGAACGTGTGAAGATATTGTGGTTGGATTTGGACATGGATAAAATCTTGGATGTAGTGAGGATAAGAGGTGATGAGGGGTGGTATTTATTGGGTAGGAGATGGGTGTTTTCCCATTATTTTATTCATTAGTTTATTATTTTAGTGAAATATAATGATTTCATTGATAATTACCACTAGATATATTAATATAATGATGTTGATTTTGATAGTTTGTGCTCACATCATCAACACAGCATATATGACTCAGTAATTTATGCATTTATCATATATCATAAATTATCAAATTTCACTATTCACAAAAAATTCATGTATTTTTGAACAATCCTAAAAAATCACCCTGTCCATTTCTAAATGATTATAATTCAAAACTAAACTATGTTATATGAAAATATATTTATAAATATGATAAGTAAAATTTTTAATTAAAATTATCATTTATTAAAAAAATACAAAATTTAAAATTCTAACATATTTTTTTACACTTTATAAAAATAAATTAGGTCTCATAACCATATCCTATAATCATAAGACCAAAAAATAATTTATGAGTTTATTTTATGAAAATTATTTTTGAAAAATCATTTTATTTTTTATAAAAATTAGAATAAAAATTTATAACTTATAAAAATACCTAGACATAATTTATCATTTTTAAAATATATATTTACTTATTTCATGATATAAATATATTATCTTTTAATTCATAAGATACCAAATTTTTATGTATACATTCAAATGTGAGGTAACTATTCAATTGGACAAATTACTATTTATCTGGATAGACTACTATTCTAAATGTCATGTTAGAATTATATCAGTATAGGTTTTTTAAATAAAAAAGAACATAATTTTTTTCATTCTTCATTTATAATGTTTGACTTGTGCCCTTAATGTCATTTTATGAAATTTATCCAATATTCTATAATTATAACATGACAGAAATTCCATTGGTAAATGTTTCAGTTGTGACATTCTTTCCCATTTTTTGAAATTGCACCCTCAAAATGTCATTTTACAAAAATATGTCACATTACTCCTCCATTGCATATTCAGGTTCCTAAGTATCTTCTTCCTGCATAAGGTTTCACCATATCACATTGAAAAGGTGGGTTTTATTATTGGGTAGAACCATATATCTCATGTACAAAATCATTAATTGTTTATATTCCTTAGAGATATCATCATCTAGATGTACCACATCTAATTTTAGAACATTGGTGGGATTTTGTATGTAATTTCTTAGGAGATATACATGGAACACATCATGAATTTGAGCCATACTATTTGGATGAGAATGTTTATAGGATGAATCTCCTAAGAGATCAAGGATTGAAAAGGGGATAATGTATCTTTAGATAAGATTCCCTTTCTTTTCGAACTGTATGACTCCCTTCTATAGTGATATTCATTGGAAATATTTTTCACCATCATCGAACTCCAAGTCCTGTTGATTGTTGTTAGCACATCTATTTTTCCAAATATGAGAATAATTTATATAGTTATGGATGGATTGAACCTTCTCTTTATTATCTTGCACAAGATCATCTTGAAACATCTATTATTCACCAACATTATCTCAACAAGTTGGAGTTATGAATCTCTTTACGGAGCATGATTTGGATCCATCTGAATAGTTGAGTAGATGTTGTTTTTGTATGAGAACATAACCGAAGGGAGATGATACTACAATCCACATTTAAATCCCATTTAGGTGGATCTTATCATGTCCTTGAGTGTCTGGATAGTTATTTGTGATTGGATATCAGTTTTGGGTTGATAGGTTATACATACATTCAATTCAGTATTCAAATCATGCTAAAGAATCCTCCAGAATTTAGGTGTGAAACGTAGATCGTGTTCAGATATTATTGAATATAGAATCTATGTTGTCTCAACACTTCCTCCACAAATATCATTTCATGTTTTTTTTGAGTGATCTTCTCAAATTGTAATAAAGTTGTCAATCTTGTTGAGTTGGTCCACCATAACCAATATGGCATTATTCCCATTGGATATCTTTGGGAGACCAATGGAAAAGTTTATAGTGACATTTTCTCATTTCTATATGGGTATAAGAAATTTTCTCATCATCCCTTTGGAATTATTTTACTATATATTATCATTATGAAATTTCAATGACATTCATATATATTTTTCAATCGCTTTCTTAATGTTTCCCTACCATAAGTCTTCTTGAAGACCACGATACATCTTGGTACTCATAGGATTGATATCGAATATTGAGATATTTTAAATATCATATATATTTTTCTTTATCCTAGGTGATGAAGAAAACCAAAAAATAATTTGATACAAAATCACATAATCATCATCAATATCAATCACTTGATACTTCCCTTCCATTACTACATTCACACAATTTTGTAACTCAAGATCATCTATTTTTTCTTTTTTAACAGTCTCTTGGTATGATATTTGGGAAATAATTTAAGAAATGTATTTTTTATTTGCTAACATCATGATTTCCAATTACATCCTTTGAATATCCATGAATACATCATCTTTCTCAATCTACAACATGGATATAGATGAATGTTATTTTCAACTAAGACCAGCATCTACCTTTTCTGACATCTCAAGATGATAGTGTATTGAGAAATCATAGTCCTTGATTAACTCTAACCACATAAATTTATGAATGTTGAAAACTGATTGTGTAAAAATATACTTTAGTCTCTTGTGATCAATATATATTTCACAATATTCTTCATGGAGATATTGACGAATGATTTCAAATGAAAAAAACACAACTACTATATTTGAATCACGTGAAAAGTAGTTATTCTCACAGATCATGAACTGTAGTGAGGTGTAAGATAACACTTTAGATTTCTTCATGAGTACAGAACCAAAGTATTTATTTTAAGAATAACTGTATATCACAAAACATTATCCACTTTTCAGTAATGTGAGTAAAGTTGCAGTTATCAGCCTTCTATTTAGCTCTTTGAAGTTTTCCTCACATTATTCCATCCATGAATACATACCCAATTTCATTTTTTACATTGTTAGTGGGCTATAATTTTGTGCGAAATACCTCAAAAAATATTTATTGTACCATACTATTCTAATAACACTATGGATTTATGTTACACTATATGATTTGTAACATTCCCCAATTTCTTTTGTCTTTTAATGGTCTATTGAAATTCCCTCACTTATGATCCTATGTCCCTAGAATGTTACTTTAAACATCCATAAATAAAACTTCTTGAACTTGGAATAGAATTTATTCTTCCATAATATCCCAAATAAAATCCTTAGATATTCTTAATTTTTCTCATTTCACTTCCAATAAATTAGAATACAATCGATAAACACTGACACAAATATTTGAAGATATTTTCCAAAGACTCTATTCATAAAATCGATTAAGATATTAGGGGAATTAGTAAGTTTGAAGAAAATTTCTAGAAATTCATAGTTCACATACCTTATATAGATAGATTTATTACTAATTTCATACCTCTTCTAATTTATCATATCATATCTACAATGAAGATTTAAAATTGAGAAGTATCGATCTCTACGTATTTGATCGAACAAGTAATCAATAAATTTAAGAATATATTTTCTCGTTATGGTGATCTATTAACGTTACTGATAGTAAATATTATTCCATATTTATTCTTCCTTCTTCTTAACAAAGTGAACTGGCATACACCAAGGATATTCACTTGGGATTATGTACCATTTTTCAGATTTCTTTTACATCTACTTCTTTAACTCCTCCATTTCGATCTGGGCCATCCTGTAGGGGAGTTTTGAGATAATAATAGCTCTCAGTATGAGTTATATTGAGAACTATACCTCATAATATAGAGGAAGTAATGTAACTTTTTGTAAAAAACGTCACTTTATTACCTCAAAATGGGAATTTCACATAAGTTGAATCTTTACTTTAACTCAACTATTTGAGAAAGGTATGATTTTTCAAAAGGAATCAACACCCACACCCTTGATAGATTTTCCAATGGAGATTCATGATATTCCATGTATTTGTAGAGGAGCATGGGATGGCTTGGAATATGAAAAGATATTTCCCATTCCTCGAAGATGATGTGTGCACTATATAATCATAGCCAATCCATCCCTAGTACATCCTCTAATTCCTCCTAGGGAAGTATCATAAAATTTTCTATGAGAATATTCCATCATACACCAATAGGAGAAGAGTCCAACACTTGGGTTTCAATGATTTCAACAATCTTTTTTTAGTATCTACATTTCATGGTATATAGGATTTGATTCTATAGTTCTAACAAACATTCATGAAATATAGTAATTTTTAGAACTAGAATGAAATTGTAAATTTTTTCATTCTTGATTAAATAGGAATAGTACAATGTATTAATTCATCTTTATTCGCCACATTAGAAGTAGATATGACATAATAATACCCTTTATCTGTTGTATTTTGTGGGTGATGATGTTGATTAGCATCATATACTCATGGTTTCGTGTTCAAGATTTCATAGTTCCCATGATCCCAATAGTTGTAGTATTGGACTGCGGGTGGTTCTCTCTATTCCTCTATTGTATCAGCCGGATTATTTATATATCTTGAATACTTATGTGCTTAGTGGCCTTATCTCCAACACATGTAGGATTTACCTATCAATTTGAGGTAGTTCTAATGATTCTTATTCCTATATTTTTGACATGTAAGTAGTTTAGATTTCTTACCACTTTTGTTATGAGATCCTCCAACTTAAATCTCCATATTTTTTTCATATCACCATATCCATGGGATAATTTTCCAAACTCCATCCCTGGTTTGATATTACATCGAACTACTCCATCAGAACTCCTAAAATATCAAATTCATAAAGCCTTTTTAATGTCTAGTTTTAAACCTCTATAGAATCTATCAATTTTTCTATTGTTTTTTAAAACAAATCTGGAATCATTTCTTGCACATGTTAGGAAATTTTCATCATAATTCATGATATATTCACCTTCCTTTTGATACATCTATAATAATTATCTCTCAATTTTTGTATGAAGTGGCCATGAGAAATATTTTTTAACAAATATTTTCCAAAAATTGTGATACTCAAAATCTTAAATTTATTCTTTTATCATGGTGTTTTTAATCAACTCCCAGCAATGGTGAACCACTACATCAATATGATAAAAAAACAGAGTCACCTTCTCTATCTCAGAACTATGAAGTATCAAAAACATATTCTCCATTGAGTTGACCCACTATTCTATGATTACTGGATCATAATATCCACTAAATGTTGGTGGTCATTTCCTCATAATTGGCTTGATATTTAATTTCTCCCTCTTAGGTGAAAGATGATATTCCAAATTGTTTAGGTTATTTTTCATAGTAAGAGATATATGGTTAATCATCACCAGTACTTTTTTAACTCCACACCCAAGGCATTGGGGATGTTGTTTGGCGAATCACTGCATAGGCCCTTGCATGGGTTGTTGTCCGGGTTTCTCTTGGTTCTCACCATTTTTTAAAATAGAAAATTATATAAAAAAACATATGTCAATAAGTCATGAAATTTTTTCCCTTTGTTCAATTAACTCAAAAGTCATATCTAGTGGGATTACTATTTTTGGAAATGATTGTATTTTTCTTACATATAGAAGTATAATACTAATGGTATTCACTAAAGCTATCTAATCCCAGTTTCCAAATTAGTAAAACCTTTCTCTAAAACCAATAATATAGACCTTAATTTTTCTTACATGATTATGAAATAATTTTAGAGACACACAAAAATAATAATTACACAACTAGGATACAAAACATTTGTGTCTTGGGAAAATTTTGACCATACATAACATTTAGAATAGAAAACATAATAATTTATTTAATTCCATATTATCTACCCTCTTAGTGGTCATTGTGTTGTCCTTAGAACAGGTAATCAATAGATGTTATACAACAAACAAATGGGTGAGCTAAAAGCCCTATAAGAGGATAGATAAGAACTTGGGTAAATATAACATGATTTCAGAATAATTATAATCATCATAAAAAAACAATGGGATCATAATCACATTTATGAAAGGACACATTAGATAAAGGCATGTAATGTGGAAATGCATAAAAATGAAACATTTTGTCTTAGTGGTCACCACCACATATAGTTGTGAAAAAATATTACATCATGTTCATGCATATTTCAATTTATCAGATGATATTAATCACATTAAATCATTAATTATAGCACTATATAATTCTTGGAATACCCATCACATCATAACACTTACATATTCTCTATAATTCTAGGTGCACCTCTCACATTGTGTCATTTTCATTATCATGCATTCCCTATAAAACGTACATTAATGTTGGACATAAAATAACACAATGAAAGGAAGGGTTTTAAATTCATAAATAATACATTCATAAACATTGGAGTTCCAAAGATAAAAATGGAATAGGATTCATGGTATCAATATTTATGGAATATGAAACAATCTCATTATAATTTAAATATGTGTTTTTTTCAAAAATGGAGTTCTTTCAGAATATTTTAGTATTTGTCCTAAAACCAGATTGCAAACATGTTTATCCAAGAAAATAAAAAAGGGGGTAAAATTAAAATATATTTATAGAAATAACAAAGGAACTTCAAAAATTAAAATGTAATGAAAGGTAGAAAACCCAAAAAATGAGAGTTGTATTCGAGAATCCACTTACCTTATATTCAAGTAATTTATTCTCATTAATAACATGTGTAATAAAATTAAATTTTGTAATTAACAAATAAATTACCTCTTATACATGTAATTAATTTATTATATTTTTATTAAGCTCTTTTATATCCCCATAGATGACTTATGGAGTTTAATTACATCATTTTGGAATGTCAATTTTTTTCATGATTGGTTAACTTAAACATGAGTATGGCAGTTTATGTAGAATTGGTAGATTTATAAAGTATGTAAATTTTATCATATTAATGAAAATTGAATGATTTTAATGGTTATGTATTTCAAATAATTAAATTTTATGAGGATGAATCATTTGATAGAAGGGAAGTGGTAATAATTTAGATGTTTTGGCAGGTTTTCAAACATCACAAACTTGTTTTGTTGCATTATTTATTATTGGGTAAAGAATAATGTTCTAGAACAGAAAAATGATTACTAAATACATTTTACAGTATGTACCAACCATTATAGTGGTTTTTTGAACATCCCTAAAGCTGTTAAATGAAAATGAAAAGGCATCGTTCATGATGTTGGTAAATTGGCACATCCTGAGCGATGATTCCATTAACAGAATAAAATAGAGAGAGTGAAATGATTTTAATGATTATTAATACATTAAAATGATATAATAATAGAATATAAAATTTATAGGAGCTACCATGAATATTTGGATAGAGTGTGTGAGGATAAAATAATAAAAGTAAAATGAACTAAAAGAAATTACAAGGAAAAGAACGATGATTTCACATCTAAAATTTTTACTACTTTATAACCTCCTAAGAGAAAATATTTTAGTCTATAGATGAGACTAAGGGTTCTTGTATGTAGGAAGGGGATTGTGAGAGTATTTTTTCAGATTTTTTCAAGGCTCAAATCTTGTAATGAGTGAGGAGAAGAGGTGATGAGGGGTTTTATTTATAGAGGAGGAGAGGGGTTTTCCCATTATTTTTTCATTAGTTTATTTTTTTCACAGGGAATTGAATAATTTGAGTATTATCACTAAATAAATAAAGCTAATGATCGATTTTTTAAAATATTGTTCTTAAATAAGCCATAAATCATATATTACACAATAATTTATGTATTTTTCTTATATCATAAATTATCAAATTTCACTATCAACAAAAAATTCATGTATTTTAGAAAAATCCTAGAAATTCACCCTAACCATTTATAAATGTGATTAATTTAGAAATTAATTCAATTTCAAAAAACTAATCTTCTAAATATGATAAAATTTCTTCAATTACAATTATAATTTTTTTTGGAAAATACCAATTTTAAAATTGTAACTTATTTTATAACACATTCAAAAACTAACTAAGTTCTCAAAAAATATTTTTTACATAATAAGAAAAAATAATAATTTAAGATTTTATTTTATAAAAATAAATTTTCTTATTAATCATTACATTATTTATGTAATTGTAATTAAATATTTATCACTTATCAAAATACAAATACTTAATTTATCATTTTTTAAATATTAATTTAATTATTTCATGATATAAATATTTTATATTTTCAATCAAAAGTTACCCAAATTTTATATATACTTTCAAAGGTGAAGTTAATATTCTATTGGATGAACTACTATTCATATGGGTTACATAACTATTCCAATGGTCATGTTACCATTCTGTCAGTATCAATTCCTTAGTTTCTACAAATGCCCATTTCTTCTTTCACTCATCATTTATAATGTATTTTTTATTGTCTCAATGTGATTTTATGTGATTTATACTATATTACATGACTATAAAATGGTATAAAATCCATTTATAAATTTTTGGTTCATTATAGAAACAATGGATTTCATCTTCTTTACAATATCTATTTTCCACTACACATTTACCTTTATCATATTAAATTCTTCTTTCTTTAAGTCCTTATATTTAGTGATATAATGACCAAATATGGGATCCCAATCATTCATGTCCTTTTTATTTATCATTATTTTAGTAAAAGATTCAGTATATGGGACCAAAAAAATCATATGTGTTATTTTTCATTATTTATTAAAGGATTATAGAGCCTTTTTTCATGAACAGTGTTTTGAAGATATTAAAACACTTCTTATGAAGGGGATTTTAGGGTAAAATTGTTAAAAATCTTCTATATATGAATATAAATAATCATATTTTAGGGATATGTTCATCAGAAATGAAAGATTCAATTTATTTTATTAGAGAAGATACATTCATTTCATTTTCCAATTCAAAAAAACATAACAATATCTCCATTTATATAATGATCATAAAATAATATGTCTATCTTAACTTCCATAATTCTTCTAGATTAAATATAATTCCAAAATTAGAAAAAATGTATATAATTTTTTATGTAATAGAGAAAATCAATGACATTAATAATATGCCCCTAGAATTTTCATCTATCACTTTTCCTTGAAGGAAAAAAACGGCAATTATAATGGAATCCAATTATTATATATACTGATAAGTTATCCATATTCCATACATTCACCTATATAATAAAAAGTGATTTGACAACAAGGGATCTTAATAAATAACCTACTATATTATGAAATATTTTGGTTAAAACTATAGCTTCATCATCTATTGGTATAAAAACCAGCTAGACCATATTCATTATATTTATATAATGATTATTTCTCAACACACTAAAACAATCATTCTTCAACCTATACACTTCATTTAAATTTGAACTGATATAGTTTCCTTTAATTATGTTTTGTTAATTCAAATCACATATATCCCTTACAATAAATTGATTTAACGATCATCAAAAAATAGAAGAAGATTATAGTATGGAGTCATACTAATCACAGAAACTACTATAATCAGCCTTTCATTCATGGTCTATAGAATTAAAAAATAACATTAAGAATAAATGAATTAAATTAGAAAAACCCAAATGAATATATCAGGCATCTAAACTCTATCTAACAGAAGTGAATTAAGGTGGTGTGATCACATTACACAATCTTCCAGTGAAGAAATATTGTGGACCCCTACTTCTATATATAATTCAAATATAGTTATTTTTTGAATTCTAGATGATTTTATGACTGGGATTAAATTTTGAAAAAAATGAAATCAAAAATAATTTAAAATGAATATATTTTTTTCTTTTCTTATTTATAATAATATTTTACTGTAATTTTGAGGTTACCCAAAATAAATCATTCTAGTATAACTTCATAAGTAGTAACACATAATTTAAAAAATATATACCATAAAATATTTATCAATGTGCTAATAATATAGAGTTTACAATCTTATGAACATATGAAATTTATTCTTTAGAAAATCCTTTCTGGAGGATTTGTAATTTATATTCACAAGTTATTTTGTATAAATCAGTTTTTTCTAATGGAACATTGGATGAACCCCTTTCAAATGGAAGGAAAATAATCTTATTCAATAAAAATATTTATCTAAATATTACATCAATAAAGAGGAATCCATGTTAAAAAAATAATTAACCCCCCCCCCCCCCCTTAAAGGAATAGTTCACTGTTTGGAGATTGGTAAAACACAAAATATATCAATTATCATATTCTATTGATCATATAAAGATTTTGTTTTATATATGATAATTTATTAGAATAAATTTTAGTTTGAATAATAAAATCATGTATTTTTTACATTCTGATAAATTCAAGAATATTATATCTCTTATTTTGTGATCTTGAATGAAATTGTGTATTATATCTATGTTCTTTACTCATGAATTATGTTTTTGGTTCATAGACAAAGAAATTGAACGTCAATTATGACCAAAAAAACGACATTATTAAAACTCATTCCAAAATGATTCACTGTGGGTTGGATTCATAACAATTGGGTGAAACAACATTTGACCTCTATATATTCCACTTTAGTAGTAGAAATTGTTATTTAGTGTTGTTTAATATATGAAGAAAGATGCTAAACCCTCTTTTACGAATTGAAAAATTCTATATAGTCATTTTCAATCTATTTTACATCCCTCAATGTCACCATCTAACAAAATTATATGAAAATTACTTTTTCAATTTTAAATTTATTAGGATGTGAAGTTCTATCAAGATAATAAAAAATACATTTAATAACATGAAAATTCAATTATTTTCAGTTTTCGTGAAATATAAAAAACAATAATAGATAGAAAATTAAATCTAATAAACAAAATATGTGATAATGTAGTATTACAATAATACATTTAAAAGGTGTTTGATCAACTAGTTTCCTTGATTCAACAAGAGCAAGGATTTTTTATGTTATGAAATGAGTACATACAATATTTTCACTATCATAAAAATCATTTATGTAAATAATACATGTAATTTGGTTGGTATTTAAAATAAAATTTAGTTTTTGGGAAATTTTACACTCAATAAAAAACATATTTTACCCAACATTTCCATTTAGAACTCTGATTTCTTAGTTTCTAAAAAAATAATTGTAACGGGATTTTCAGGTTTAACAAAAAAGCAGTATAGAAAAAAGTTTCAAACATGATTCTGTCATAAAAAATAATTGTTATAAAATGATTTGGATCATTTGATCCCATAAAAATTTGATGTAAAACTCTATTATTCCTATCATACCTAGATCTGGAATATTTTATGTGTTTATAATTTAATTATCTATAATAAATGTGTTTTATAAAAGAATTTAAGTTTTAAAGTGATCAAATAATACAAAATACATCCTATTAATCATATATATTATGAAAAAAATCATTTTATTTCGATTTTAAAATCTATAAAATTTAGATATTCTTCAATTTCATTTATCATTTGGATATATTTAAATCTTGATATTGGTGAAAGGTATTCTTCCTTGATTAATCATTTATGTTTATTATGACACTTTAAAAAAGACCTAAATTATTTCTAACAAAAATTTAATTTTAATAAAATTTATTTTGAAATTTTAGTTTAGTTTAATCATATGATGATCTTAAGGTTGTTTTACCAATTTAAAAACTATGTTATATCCAAATTCATTGATTTTTCTTGAATTTTTGTTATCTAATGTTTTTGGATCATATTGTGAAATAATTGAAAAAATATCACATTAATTTTGTAATGAACTATGTGTTTTAACTGGTTGATCTACATTTATAATGGTATTATTAGTTTGAAGAATCATTAATATCGACTGATTTCTTGTATAAGTAAAAAAAATTCATAAAAACAAATCAAACATCATTTGAAGGAAATATTTCCAAAGTTATTTCTTCCAATTGACTTCTACTTGAAGAATTTTCCAATATGTTTCATGAATAAATTTTAGACGCATAATTTAAATATATAACATCTATTCATTAAAAAAATCAATCAGTTTTATCAAACACAACATACACTTCTTCTTCAACAATGATTTTTAATTTTTTAAAATTATGATATACCGTATTAGGTATAAAATAGTCTATAAATATTCCCTCTATATATTATGGATTAAATTTATATAAATAGTCATTAGTATTCATAATGAACACTTTACATAAAAATATATTGAAGTAATTAATTTTTTGATTTTTTCTAGTATGCTGATCATAAAGAGTTTTTTTAATAAAATTTCAATGAATTGATTTAGAACTTTCTTTTATGATGGAAACCCAAGGGGAGAAGGGATAAAACCCTAAGCAATAAGATCCAGGGATAAGTGTGAAGACAAATGATGTTAAAAATTCTAATGGGTATTCTATAGTGAACCATAGATGTGATCACCTGGGTCATAACGATTTATTCTCTTATAAGAAGAAAGAAGTCATGGATATCCAACCCTCATTTGATGTTACCGCACAAAAAAGGAACTTCATCGAAGTTATCAATTCTGTATTTGGCGTAGAATTCATTGATTTTGAGTCACCTCCTCCTAGATTGGTGATCATGAATAGGAATTATTCCCATGTATCATATTTTCAAGTCTCTGTTGAAGAAATGATCAACCTTTGAAAATATTCAGTTATCGCTCTCGCTGTGACACCTTATAGGGCAAATTTCTAGAAATTTAAGGATCCCACAAATAGAACTGTGGAATTTTTGGGTTTTGATGAATATTGAATGAAATAAATGGCTTTATGATATTATTATATTGTATACACATCTGAAAGATGTTAGATACATGTTTGTAACATGGGATCAATTTCTCTAAAACTTTTTTTCTTATGCATACGTAAATGGGATAGAATCATTAACCCCACCAATTTTAGGAATACCCATGCACATTTATAGATCCATATATGTGGACTAAATTGCATATATGGGAATTTGATATTTTTATGGGATATTTCTCCCTTTGTGTGTATTTCTATTTTTTTAATTTGAAGACTAAAATTCCACAGTTTGGACATTATGTGTGACTATTGGTGGAAGTTGAAATATCATAGACCATGGTTGAGGATTTGTTTTCTAACAATATGTGATGACAACATGAGTTTTGTTATACAGTATAAAAGAAGGCCCAATTTCTGTTCCGGCCACCTAATTTTTGGGAAAATGGTTTTTGAGTGTAATAGCGATAAGTAATGAAACGTTTTCAAGGTCAAAGGGCCTGATGAAGACGCATGTAGAAGGGGGAAGGGAAAGGATAATAACAATATGCATACCCTTAAAAATAAAGAACATCTAATAAGGAGATCACTGATGTTCCACTTGTTGGTGAAATTTCTAGTCATCTGGAGGTCCAAGTGACTACAGATAAAGGGGAGGATCATAAGCAACTGGATCCTTTTGGTAATGTCTTGATAATTAAAAAGGATCCAAGTGATGGTAAGGAAAGCACCCCTCATTTTAATGTCGTTAAATCTAAAAATGATAAGAATTCTCTTATTGTCTTTCTAATTTGATAGGATAACAATGATGGTTAGGGAAGTACCCTCAAATGAATGATAATTATTCCACATCTGGCGAGCCTTTGGAAGCTCAAATGTAGTGCTCAATTGAATGTCTAACTGAAGCATTGGTTGTTGAAACCTACTGATTAGTGCAATACATTCCATAATGGTCAAAGGAAGGTTCTGACTCTTGATTTATTTGATGTAGTTAGAGATAGTATCTTCCATGGTTTTGGACTAGAAATGGGGATTAAAATCCCATTGTTTGAAGCTTCTCCCAACCTAATATTTAAATAATAACACAGTGAAGGAATCTGATAATGAGGAACATTTTTTTCTTGTTCCTTATTATAAGGATACCCATAAATTACCCTAAGAAGATGTCATGCAATTGCACATACAAGACAGCCAAAATTTCACACATCTTAATTGAACTTCACAGACTAATGAATCTAATTAAATTCAAGCCATATAGTAGGTTAATGTTTTTAATAATATTGAGGAAGGCCAAATCAGGCCTACACCACCAGCATAGGTTGACATAACTGACTCACTTTTGTCTGATACAAAGGCATGTTCAGGGAAGAAAAGAAGAAAGGGTAAGAATAGAAATGTCTAAAAGTATGTGTCCAAGTGAGTTGTGCCCTAGATGAGGACTACTCCCCCCCCCCCCCCCCCACAGACAAAGAAGATCTATACTTGAATTTTTAGTTTCTTGAGAATCCCTCGACATCCAGAGCCATTAAACATTTTATCATGGCCCACAAACCATTTGTGATTGGTATGACAAAGAAAATGATGGTCTTTTAGATTTGTATATCCATTATTGGTTCCCCTATGTTATATTATTTTTTTACAAAATATTCATGAAATCAATATAGACAACATGCGGGTCTTCAATCATAACATTATACATTTTTTTAATCAGATCTAGAACTCAATGTATCTCTATTTTCATTGACCATAAAAGCTATAGGTTAATTGTTTATTTTATCTATTCCTTAACTTATTATCTTAAGATAAGGAAGTTTTGTGAACATATTGTATATATATATGGATTTATAGTCATGAGAAAGGGGGATTCTGGGTGTCTTCAACTCTTTTTGGAAACTTGAAGAAAATATTAGAATGACTTTTAGTAAAATTTTTGTGGCTAATTCATGATCGTATATTAAACATTGTAATCATAAGTATCTTTTTATTGTAGAAGCAGATTTAACTTAGAGCAGGTACAATATGAATGTAATATGTTCTTTCAAGATGGATATATGTTTCAATTATATGGATAACTTGAATGGTGTTACTAGTATTTCAGGTCGCACCCTACCTAAGAATCACTCTGATATTAACTTGATCAACTTTGATATCTCCACTCATAATGAAAGGTTATCCCTTTTACCTATTCATTCTAATAATGGATGGATTCCCTTGATGGGATATAGAGACACCACTACATAGGCATGGAAGATGGATTTTGTATGCATCCCATCACATAAATTTTTTAAAGGCTATATAATTTTATAAAATCCCTTAGATAATGGAGTATGTCCTCTGTTTC
Source organism: Viscum album (assembly GCA_963277665.1). NCBI lineage: Eukaryota > Viridiplantae > Streptophyta > Magnoliopsida > Santalales > Viscaceae > Viscum > Viscum album. The sequence goes on along the minus strand of OY728143.1, from coordinate 44,015,687 downwards.
CAACCATGAAACCTATATTAGGAATGCTGGGGAGAAAATAGAAGGATATAAAATTATGAATTAGTTGTAGAATAGTCTTTAAATGAAAAAATTGAATTCTTCTAGAAGGATATATAACCTACTAAATATTTTAGAAATGATGGATCATCATATCCAAAATGTGACATGGTTGCAATGTGGGGATAAAAATTCAAAATTCTATTAAAGGATTCACAAAGAAAGGAAAATCAGAGAATTATTAATGTCTATTAATACCAATGTATGTCTCTATTCAGATTAAAGTAAAATCTCACGTGAAGTGGTGTCTAATTTCCAAAACCACTACTCTGAATATAATGTTGAAAATTCTCAGAAATAAGTATTTATAGTCTATTGGGATCGCTTCTCGGATGACATGACCAAAAAATTAGGAACATTTTCTTTCAATCTTCTCTCCCTTTAAGAATAAATTAAAAAATCATTTCTCCCACACATTATAAGTATTATGTGATTGAAATTAAGGATTTTTGGGTGGTTTCCCTTGGGAAAACTATTACCAAAATTATTAACATGTTTTTAATGATGAGGTTGTGAGAAATCATCAAGTATCACATTATCTCGCGTCAGTTTGGGACTGTTTCAGGTATAAGTATTCAAAATTTCAGGTTCACTGCCTCTAAAAGAATCAACATAAGTAAAATAATCCTAAAACAAGGCATATTGAACCTTATTATTTAAATATCTAAGGATTTTCATTCTAAAAATTGATTTTGTTTTAGTTATTAAAGGGGTATGCCTTCACTAATAGTTTTATCCGATTGATCCCTAGAATTCTCAGCTCTGCATCACTATCTATTTTAGTCAATGGCTCCCCTAGAGGTTACATTTGACGCACTATGGGTGTTCATCAAGGGGATCCTTTCTTCGTGTTTTTTATATAACTAATAAATAATTAGTATATTATTCCATGAGCTTACTCACCTTGGGATTTATAAGAAAATTCAATTTGGATGAGATATCAGCATACTATTCAAAAAAAAATTTATGATGAAATCCTCTTTTTTGGAAAAACACCATAAGATAATATATGTGATATCAAAGACTTATTTAATCATTATAGATAGGTTGAAATTTATTCTTTTATCTGGGTCAAATATTTTATCATCATTGCAAATGGAGTCCCTAATTGGATGAAAAATAAAATAGTTCAAACAGTTGGGGTGAGAGTAGGTTCCCTACCATTCACATACCTTTGTGTTCTTTTGTTTTGTTTAAAGGTACATGTCTAGTTCATGGGAAAAATATATTTAGGAATTTCCAATCAACATGCTTGTTGGAGGGAAAGACCATGTCACATACTGGTGCGGTGTGCCTTATTAAATTGGCCATCACATCAATGTTTGTGTACACTTTCTCCATTTACATATGGCAATGGTGTTTTCATAATGACCATTAAGGTATCATCAGAAATTATTAATGGAAAGGTTCTATGAGTAAAAATAACATTGTTACTATTTCAGAGAAGGAATGTTCTAAACCCATTAAGAAGGGAGATCTTGGGGTTAAGGACCTGAACACTTTTAATAATGGCATCATCAACAAATTAACTTGGAGTGTCCTTCTCTTTGATCACTCATACATTGAATTTATATATTGAATATTCAAATATAAACATTTACATGATTATCCTCATTACCTTACCTCATCTGTGTGGCCATCCATTCATCACTTCATTAATGATATCATGCATCACTCAAAATGATTGAAAATTATGGAGTCTATTCTCAACTGTTGTCACACCCCTTCGCTAGACAACCCTACAAACATTCCTAATTTTCCAATAGATCTTATATGCCTTATATTAATAATCTTATAACTTCACATTCTACTTACATTTCATTTATTTCCCCAAAAACTCATATAGAGTTATTGATTTATATATTTATGTATGATGACACACTAGTGTTGTAGACCAATCAAAATAGGAATTTTACTGCTAAGGATTTATATTTAATCAACTGTGATGGTTCAAATTGACCACAAAAATGGTTGATAGAGTACAAAAAAACTTTTATCCAACCTGATAGGCTTCGTATTATTTGTGGGATATATAAAAAAAATACTCCCATTGAAGAAAAATTGAGGATAATAAGACACTATATTGTGTGTTCTTGTTGTTTCATCATCTGTATTGAAGAAAGCATGCAACACATTTTTCTACAGTATTTTCTGCAAAGTAATTATGGAACTATATTAGCATGATGTTTGGTATTTATTATTATCTTTTTATGTTCCTAGAGGAGAACCTTTTTTGCATCAACACCAGTGTAAGAGTGATAATATTAATAATCATCTTTCAGTGGATTCTACATCGTGTTTTCATGTCATCTAGTCATCCATTAATCAGTGCATCTTAAACAATCAACCTATATATGTTCATGCAGGTTGTATGGTAGTGCATTGAGATATTTGTATTACAATTATTGTATAAACTGTTTTCATTCAAAAAAAAATTGGAAATATGAAAACTATTCATCTTCTTAGAGTTGTAGGAAGATCGATAAGGTATCCCTTAATCATGTTTATCCATTAAAACCCATTGACCCCATCCCTCATCATGGTTAACATTGACAGTGTAGCGGCTGGTTTACCTGGGCAAGAGGGTTGTGGTGGAGTCTTCCCGACCAATCAAGGTTTCATAAAAGGCTGATTTCACCACTTCATTTTGAAAGTTACTACTTTTAAATTAGAACACGAGCCTTCATGTGTGTAATTAATCATGTTTCAAATCGCAACTAGACACCCTTATGGATGGAAATTGATTCACATCTTGTTATCAATGCACTCAAAGCATGTACCAGAAACATTTCATGGATATTTCATCTACATCGAATGGAATCACTCTATATTTCTGGACATCATAAAATATTTCCATCAAAGTCCTATAAAGAATTCAACCATGTTGTTGATAACCTTTTTAAGATAGATATTATATGGATGATTACAATGTGGTCCTTCATGATCAATGACTAATTCTATAGGATTTTTTATGATGACTAGCAGGGTGTGACCGACTCTCATTTATATAAAGCCCTCTATATTGTATAACTTTGGTTGTCTTCATTTCATTTAATAATTAGGGTGATGTCTTATACTGGACCATAGATATTCATGGTAAAAGGTCAATGTAAAACTCAATTTACACAATGTAAGTAAATACTAATAGATTCAACCTAAAAAAGTATATAAATTTAGTATTCAATCAATATATTTCTTTTAATTTCCAAAAAAAAATATTTATCTACTTAACTACACCATTTATATATGGAGACCAAGGATATGAGAAGTTGTGTGTTATTCCATTTTTTCTACAAAATTTTTTCATATAAAAATTATCAGAATCCCCACCATGATAACATAAAATGGTAACCAAATGTAGAATTTTCTATTTTTTGATATAGGATGGAGAAATTTAAAAAAAAATGAAAAACATTTTATTTGATATAAAATAGTCCCATGTATGTCTATTATAGTCAACAAAAAATAAAAACACGTAGTTTTTTTCTCTAATACATTTATTTCATAATAAATAAATCTATTTGAACCAGCTATAACTCTAAAAAATTGATATTTCAATAATAATTTTATCATTGTTTCTATTTCTTAACATAGTGACAAGTATACAGTGGTTTTAAATATTTAAACCTATTATTTAGTATATATCAAACATGTGAATTATTAAAGTGTTTGTCAAAATTTCTAACATCATATTTTTATAAACCTAATGATTCTATGGTCATTAGTTTTAAATAAATATTTGAAAATAATAAAGATAATTTACATGTTACTAAAAAAGGATTAAATCTGATCTCAACGTTAGGGAAATTTTATATTGGGAAATGGTTCAATTTAATGAAATGGTCTCTAATATAATGAATAATTAATAAATTAAGGAAATTATGTATTTTTTTATATATAATGATAATAATTTATATTAATTAGTCGTAAAAAATTAATTTTCTATATAGATAATTTGTGGAGATATTATTTTTGAATCCAAATTGGAATTGAATACTATATACAAGCCAAATAGTTTTTCTTCACTAAATAGTAGATAGTATTTTTTTAAAATATTATATTCAATAATATAAAATTTTTATTTATTTATGATAAGAATATTTTAAATGAAAATAAATTATAATTCTTATGTTCGATTAAAAACTACTAAGAGTGATGTGATTTAACTTTCTTTTTAGGTTGATTATATTCTAAACATGTTATTATTTAATGGATTATATTGATTTCAAATATTAGTGGAATTATAATATGAAATAATCATTTTATTTAAGATGAAAATATAAATATAAATATAAATTAAATGAAAAATAAATGAACACCATTCCATTAAAGTTTTTAAAGCTCTACCAACTTATACATAAAATTTTGAAAAAAAAATAGTGGGAAAAGTAACCCTCCTTAAAGGGAGTCTTGAGTTATTTTAATATCCCTTTTCATTGAAGGATCTCATTGATGTCATATTTCTTAAATACATTAGGTTAAAGAAAATATTAAAAAATTGATTGGATTCATTGGATTATGAAAATCATCCATACTAAATTTACCCTAAAAACACATCCAATTTTTTGAGTCAGGTTATATAGAAAATATAAATTCTCAATGGGATTAAAAACATATCAAGACCATTAATACAAAATTTAAATGTTTTATAACTATTCTTAAACACTAAATGCATTTATAACTTTTCCATTATCCAATTATTAATTTTAAACATCAATAAATCAATATGGGTATTCAAAATAATATTAATATCATCATAATTTGTTATTTACTCAAGAAGATAACAATGTTTGGGATTAATAATAGTTGGTTTGAATGATAGTATAATTCATTCCATTCCATGTATATAATCATGAAAAAGTTATACTCACTTCAATGTGGGCTATCTTAGCACAAACACTTATGTAGTTAATGCATATATTCTATGGTCATTCATTATTTTATACTTTTATCTATACAATACATACATTAGGGCCTTATAAAAATTACACACCATCACATTATATCACATAATCTATAGAAAATTATAAAAAAAAATATCCAAAAAACGTTTGAGATATCACTACAACTCTTCTCTATATAATCTACTATTCACATTTACTATATGTTAAATTTTATGTAACAAATTTTGTGAATTTCACTAAAATAATTTTAGTTATTCTCTAAAACTGTAAAACCACATGATTTTAAAATTAGTTTTTCTTTGTGTTTAACATCATGCATTGGTGCCCTGGTCCAGTCAATTACATGACCTCAGGTGTACCTCCCTATATATCAGAGGATGATGACTAGTAGTGAAGGTATTCTATTGATCATAGGGAGACTATACCCTCTTCATCATTTCAATAATTTGTGAAAAAAATAACATCCAAATGATGTAACAAATAAACAATATCCAACAACCATAATAATACAACAACTTGAACAAACTAGTATCAAATAAAGAAACCAAACTAAAATCAATTTCCATTACTAAATGGTAGATATGTCATGCTTTGTATGTTTCATGTGTCGAAGAGTAAGACAAAACTAATGACTCTGAGAACTCCCCCTAGAATGTCATGACACCTATGTTGGTTCCCTCATCCACGATTCATGAAAAATCATCCATTTATCACATTTACCTTGAAATTATCTTATACTAAAAACACTATGTTCATTCAGTTAATGTCCAGGAATCCTGACTATGGTGTGAATACAAATTAGCAGGCCACCACCAATTGCATCTAAAACAATATCCATTCAATAACAATGTAAATATTTATATAAAGAATGAAATACAATAAACATGTTATTAGTTTATATATTCAATTACTCATTAAATAACCACATAACCCCTAGGTTCATGAGGACACCCAAGCCATCAATTTTTGCTTCATCTTGTGCTTCTGTCTGAACCATATCACAAATACAATTCATAATAAATTATAAAATGTATTATTTCATTATCAATTTCATTCCACCTCTAATCATAGTCATTTGGAACCATCGTAAAATTATATTATCATGGGTGTAGAACATCATTTCTACAACCTTGATGGTATTTGGAGTATATGTCCATATCCCCCACTGGTTATCATACAGGTATTTAAAGACCCATTCATTATCCCAAACTCATTTATCAAATATGGGTATTTGTATCCAAAACCCTTATCCCACACTCATTTTTTACAAATGGGTATCTTGATCCTTAGTCAATTTCCTACACTAGTGTATCATTAAATAACACATATATCACAAAAATAAAATCATTAGAGGTAAATCAACTTTAACCATTTTTTCCCATATAAAAATATGTTATACCATTAAAATTTATCACAACAAACATGGTTTCTCAATTTAATAACATGGAATGATATAAACAATTAAAAATTGTACCATTTATTAACATTCCTTCATATATACCATCAACCAATTATGTTTAAGCTAAGAATATCATAATTCCTATTTTCAATTAATTCATAAACACATTAATTGAACAATTACACAAATCAATTAATTTACCAAATAAAAATTCAATCACTCAATCAATTCCACAATCATAACGTTCAAATATTTTTTTTCAATTAATTAATCCAATTCCACTAATTACATGATCAAAATTTCCAAAATTCAATTTCCCCATATTCAAATCATTATGTAATCACATGTAAATTCAATTAATCAATTCCAGGATTTCATAATAAAATTTCTCAGTTAATTTATTCAATTAAATATTCAATTCATAAATGTTCCAAGTGATATTTCTAAAAAAATAAATTGGAATTCAAGACGATGGGAATTGAATTTAAAGAAACTAAATTTAAGATTGATGATGAACACATTCCAACAAAAGTTCTCTATTAAAGAGGAACATCCAAGATCACAATGAATAAGGAGATCTAAGACCAAAACCTATAACCCAGCTAAAAAGAATCGAGATTCATAAAATTGGGGTCAATATATATTTGAAATGGAGAAAAATAATATTCTTTATATCTGTAAATAATTATTGGGGAGGGAGAAATCTAATTTGGATAAAACCACATACCCAGATGTATACGTCCATCAATCTGGCCTTCGATTCATCATGAACAGTGATCTGTAGCCCTATTAACTCGTTCGAAAGCCCCAAAAATGAGTGGAATGGGTTAGGGTAATGTTGGGTCAACACTAGATGAATTAATTTTCGTTTTGGAATTTGAAAATAAATTTTTCAAATAATTAAACCCACATGTATGTTTTATTATGCAGGGCACATAGTTAGTCAAACCATGCACCCTAACCATACCCCTCTTCTATGGTGGGGAATAGTTACTCCTAATGGGATGTAATATTTTCCAAACCATGAACCAACCATGAAATACATCTCTATATGTGTTTGCATGGTTTGGAGATACCATGTTCCAAATATACACTATCCAAATTTCCTCCAATTATTCCAAAACATCACCCAAACATATGCATAATAAAACAAAAACAAAATAAACCGAAAACAATGAATAATTGTTCTTGAAAATTACCTCAAGAAAACACCTGAAAATTCCATAAACTTACAATCTCCCAACCATATAATAACACATCCCTGAGAAATACACTAAACCATCTCTAATAATATGAATAAAAATGATCCTGAAACTAAGACCATATATCTATTTATCTCTCCTATGTTTCCTTCAAAATATGTATTTTGTGCCACAATATATGATCTTTGACATGGCCTTTCTTCACAACCCTTTTTCACTATGATCCAACACACATTTTAGATTCTCCTCAAAGGGTGTATTCTCCTTAATATCAAAACCATCCTCATAAATATCATGATAAGGATCAAGGTAAAACTTTTAAAGCTAAGATAAATGAAAATCATCATCCATACCACTATAACTCTTTGTAAGAGCCAATCGGTATTCCAAAAGCCTGATTCCCTCCACAATAATTATGATTGTAACAAATCTGTGTGCCATCATTATTTTTCCATGAATAATATGGGACACCACTTAGGATTAAACAAAATAAATTTATAGTCACCCTCAGTAAACATTATGTGTCATCAATGTCGATCAATGTATATCTTATATCTACACTAAGCTATAGACATATGCATCCAAATTAGTAGAACCTTCTCTAACATCTCCTTCATGAGACTCGATCCCAATATCTCTAACTCAACTTACTCCATCCAACATATAGGTTATATTCATAGCATTCCATAAATATCCTTATATGGTTCCATGTGAGTTGTTTCATAATAATTGTTGTTGTAAGAAAACTCCATTAATGCAAGGTTTTTTCTCACAAGACCCAAAAATGTCTCAAACAAATTCCAAATGAATATCCTTCAGAAAATATAATTTACTATCTGATTTCCCATATTTATTTAGGTGGACATGCATACTCAGTTAGACATGTGTACCTATATTTTTCTATAACCACTTCCAAAATCATGAAGTAAAACATAATTCAAATTCTAAAATAATACTCTTTAAAACACTAAATAGACTGAATATCTTCAGAATGTACATATTTCCCAATAAATATACTAAGAATGTCTAATATATATAAAATAAATGAATTACCCTAGTCAATCCATTCGCAATCACCAAAATAATTCCATTGCACTAAGGTGACCATAGAGTACCCACCACAAATTCCATGGTAATATAATCCCACTTCAATTCTTAAATAGGTATATCCTGTAGTAAACCAGCATATCATTGGTGTTAGGTCATCACATGTTAACTAGTGTAACATCATGTCACAAACCCTGTTATCTAATTTTTCATGCCCATCCATCTATACACTTTTCATTAGTCATGGTACATTTTGGTCACACCTGGATACACCCAACACTTTGTGGAGTGAAATTAAATAATCATCTCCTCTCATATACTCATAAGAACAACAACACAATTAATAATATAAATTATATCATCCCAATATTTGTTTTTATCTAATGTTGATTCCCTATATTTATGTATTTCCTTAAAGGATAAACATTATGGGTTCTTATACCACCTCTCCATAATCTAGAAAAAAATATTACACTCCACTGAAAATGATATAAGAGTCGTATTCTCTCATATCTCATGAACAACTACATTCATGTAATATAGTAAGGTCATCATCTTATAATCTAAAAAATATTTATGTTCTTCATGAGTCTGATTTTTCCTTTATAAATCATAAATAACATGGTTTCCCTTCCCAAGTATATATGCCAGCTAAAATAAAATGGTTATATAAACCTGAACCACCTCAATTTTAGGAGATTCAAATCATATTGTGAAAATATATACTTTATTATCTTATGATAAGTACATATTACAAAATTTTCTTCTAACAAATAATGCTTCCAACACATCAACTTATAAAAATATGTAACTAACTTGAGGTATTGTATAAGGTAGTTATGTTCCTGTGACCTCAATTTGTGTGACCCATAGGCTGCAACTTTGTATCTGTGCATCATCACCACTCCAATCTCAATCCCATCAGTGTCACAAAACCCTACATACTCCTCACCTTTATTATGTAGGATCCAAATATGGGTATTAGTCAAATTTTTCTTAAAATCCAGTAAATAATTATCACTTGTTATAGACAATTCAAAATTTATCCACAATTTATCAACCTCAAACGTGTTGCATCCATTATTGAAATGAATTGTATGATACTCTAATAATGAACCACTAATCCTTGAAAACATCCAATTCCATAATATTCTTGGGATCCCCCAAGTAAGAAATTCATATTCCATCTCTAGGCCTACTAACACACCTTTCTATGAGATGATTTGACTCAAGAAGTTTACCTAATAAAACCCCAATTGAATATTAGATGTCTTAAAAAATATTTGATTTTATCTCATTATATTGAAGAAAATGTCTAGATATTTGTCATGTTCTTCATGAGTCTCGGTGTACTCCAAGATTTCATCCACTAACACAACAAAAACAAAACTATGAATGGGTGGGTGATTCTGTTCATCAATGACCTTAACACTACATGAGTTTTCATCAACCCTAACAGCATCACGATGAACTCATATATGCCACTCATTGTTTTGAATGTATTCCTTGGTATATCTATATGTATAAATCTAAACTAATGATATCAAAATCTCAACTCAATTGTTGGGAATAAGAAATATCCCTTCAACTGTTGTAAGAAACTGTCGATATGTGATATTGGATACTATTTCTTCACTATCATCTAATTTGACTTTTGGTAATTGAAACATAATCACAAACACCCATCATCCATCTTTAAAAAAAACCAGAGAACCCAAAGGTGACATACTTGAAAAAATATACCACTAATACATAAACTCATACTCTTTATTTATTAACATTTTATGTTCTATTAGTCAAATTATGTATGATGAAATAGATACTCACTCAACCTATATAATGAGCTCCGTTTTAAATTCCACGTCTCTCTCAGGTCGAGTCCATGTAAAGTCCTTGGGAAACTTGTATGGAACCTATCAAAAATGGGTGAAATTAAATCTTTCATTACACCTCTTTCATTAAGTAATAGACAACAAAAAAGGGAAGTGAGCTCCCCCAGTTGCTGATAAACATACATTGTATGGACTTCTTTGATATCCCACTCACCATTGTGAAAAAAAATTCAACCACAAAAGTTGTAAATGATACTATCATGTTGTATTGATCTATGTGGTCTTGTTACACCACTATCCTATCCAAACCCATAATTAGGTCGTATCCTGAAATATAAGGAATTTAAATATCCCAAAGGAAATGATACACCCCAACCTCTAGAGAATATCCTATGAACAAATAGATTTATATCAATCATATGACCAAATATGTATCTATCATTATGACCCACTCAAAAACTCAATTTTCAGTTTCAATCCATTCCTGATTTTTTGTAGATATAAAATAGTGAGATGCACTAATATCAAATAAGGAACTACTTATCATAGAAATTACAAGAATAGTACCTATAATTGTCGATGTTACATATTTACTATCCTATAGTGTATGAATAACGACATGAGTCCATCCTTATAATATTCCCAATGATGTTGTATGAGTCCCCTAAGACACACCGCTCTATTGATACGAGTGCTCATTCCTAGAATCACCTCATCCACTGCCTAAACCTCCATGTCTAGTAGAACTCTAACTTCTCTCCTGATACTGAGTTGAATACCCCTTTATACACTCTAATTCTATTAATATCATCATTTACTACCCATTTATCTTGTGTTTCTATAGAACCTGTGTACACGTCCCATCCTTCTGTATGATCATAACTCTTCCAGTGGAGGGGGACCATACTTCTTAAAGTGGTCTAACCTATCGCACTGGTGAAAAATAACATGTGTAAGATCCCAATTAACGGATCCTTCCCCTATCCATGTTTAACTCCAAACATCTAGTAAATATTTTTATAATGACCCATCATCCCCATGGATGATGCACCACTTGATCATCTGGAAAAATCCTCATTTTCTTCCCTAGAAGATTCTTTCAGGTTCCACTAATATATGAGATACTGATCAACAACTTCATAAACAAAATTCATCTTAAAGATATTAAAATGGGACTTAATATCACACTTAATACTATCCTCAAAATTCCCTTCCATATTTGTATCCTCCCCATACAATGTCAAAGAAAAGAACTAAAAGTTAGAAAAGGGACCAATATACTCTATCAAAAACCTACTCCCCTGACTCAAAAACATTAACTCTAATTACTCCCTCTTTTGTTAGTGATTATAGATAAAATTTCTCCAAGAACATCTCTTAATGTCCTCCTACACCAAACCAACTTCCTACCCAGTTTGATGTAAAATATCCCATCAGTTCTTCTCTTATCCTCATTACATATCTTCCACCAACTTGATCCTATTCTGATAAAAAGTACTTAAAAGGTCATTTATAGTATGGATGGTCCCAATATGGAACTAATATGCCTCATTTCAACACTCTTTGATGAAGGTTAGAGGGCACTACAAATGAAATTCCAATGTGATATCAGAAAAACTCTTTACAAACCACTCTGATTCTCTCTTCCTATACTAGAAGAAGTGAGAATAGTTTTTATATAATATCTCTCCATCTACCTCAAATGTAACCATCAGTGCCTCATGATACACTACTTGTGGAAAATCACCCGCTATAACATACTAGAATCCTATAAACAATAATTTTTATGGTGTAATATCTCTAGAATTCCAAAAATATCATTTTATAACACATTACCCCACCTTATTATCAAAATTATATAAGTGAGATTAATAATAATCCATCAAAATTCATTCTCCCAAAAGCTTCCACACTATCAAAAATGAGGTTCTATTTCTAGCCATAACCATCCTACATCTAGGAATGGTTAACAAGGGTAATAAAATTCCAATTTTTAAGTTATTAATTAGACAACAAATTATAGATATTTTCATCATTTAACAACATTAAATTTCAAATCATGATACATTTTTATTTCAATTCCAAAAATCAATCAAAATCATTTTAATTTTAACAAGTTATTCAAAAAAATTATTTTCTCATGAATTCCAAACATAATTCATGTGACATAATATTTTTGACTTCCTAAAATGAAGCGTGCATATTCAATTATCATTTGATTATGGGCCACAATCCAAACCATTAAAAATTTTCATAAAAAATAATGAAAACGCACAACAAGTACAAAAATCAGGGTGAAATGACATTGAATTGTTACAACACACATCAATAACAACAATTCCACCCTAGGTGCTTGTCATTAACCCTCGTACATGGGTTAGATACTCTCATACAGTATCTCTTAACCAAGGAATGACTCATCATATTATTCTATCTACCCTTCAAAAATAGTAATTCCAAAAAATTAAAATAAACCCACCACTGATACCACTTCGTAACTTCTAAACCAGGGTTCCACACACTGGTGCCCCAATCTGAGTTATGTTACCTCATACACACATCTGAATACAAGAAAATTCTACTGATTAGAAATGAGGGTATGATAACAATCATTGTAACACTATACATTCTTTTTCAAAGAAGAACAACCATAAAAATAAATAAACTATGTTCAAATGTTGTATCCAGTAAATAATAACCAATAACTACAATAATACAATGAGAAGAATGAAACAATATCACATGTTTAACTAAAAAAAATATCAATAACTAAATAGTAGATATTTCATTCCATGTAAATTTTAAGTGTCAAAATGAAAACCCAAACTAAAAACACTAAAAACTCTCCCATGTAGTTCTAAACACAACACTTGTTTTCCTCATCCATGACCCATCCCAACACATCTGTCTAATATACGTCCATTTCCCTTATCATTTCTTTTACACATGAAGTCTATTCAGGTACCACTCAAGAAACTTTAGTTGGGTTTTAGTACCACTTATTAGTCCACTAATAACTATGTCTAAAACAATATCCAGTCAATAACATTGTATGGAGTTGAATAAAGAATAAAATACAAGAAGAAAGGTAAAGAGTTTACATATTAAATCATTATTTATTTAACCAAATAACCCTAGTGTTCCTGAGGATACTCAAACCATAAATACCTACATATTCAGGTAATAGAGTGTAAACCATATCATATATTCATATAAAAATCTATATAAGATATGGGATTTCATTATGTATTTCATTCCATCACATTTCACCGTCATTTAGATATGTAGTCCATTGCCAATCTCATGGGTGTAGAACATTGTTCATATCACCTTGTGGGGGTTTGGATCCTTTTTTCATTTCCAATAAGACAATAACATATATGGGTATTTATATACTTAGTCTGTGTCCCACATTCACTATCCCATATTAGTATTGGTAGCCTCAATCCCAATCCCAAACTCTTTTTATCACATATGGGTATTTCAAGCCTCAGTAACTATCACACACTCATTTATCACATATGGGTATTTGGAGCCTCATTAAATGTCCCACAATACCATACCAATCAATCACAAACATTTCACATAAATCACATCATTCAAGGTAAATCAACATTAAGCCTTTTTATCACCATTTCACATTATGGTATACTATTAAAAATTTTCACACCAACCATGGTCCCTTAATTAAATCACATGGAATAATATGAATAATTCAATAGAAAACTATCTTATAACATTTCAACATATATACCATATTCCCATTATGGTTAATCCAACCATATCATAATTATTATTGTAAATTAATTCATAAACACATTAATTGTCCAATTACACAAAAACATTAATTAACGAAATCATTATTAAATTAATTACTAAATTGCACAATCACAACATTCCATTAAATAATTTAGTAATTTATTAATCTGATTTCATAATAAAAACTACCAAAATTCAATTTACCTTATTCAACTCATTTCACAGTCACATGGAAAATCTATTAATATATTCCATGATTCAATAAATTAATTATTAAATTAATTTAATAAATTTAGGATTAAATGTTCTAGAATTACAATTTAAATTTCAAAACACATACACATGATTGGAAATAAATGTTAGTGTAATTTAATTTAGACCACTTACCTCCAAATTTCTAAAGAAAACTCCCAAATGAAAATCCCTAATTCAAGAAGAACAAAAAATATCATGATGAAGATGAGATTCAGATCCAGAACATTCGTCTAAGATAAAAAAAATTAGGATACAAGAATCCTATATCTAAATGAAACACTAATGGATGATATCTATATCCATTATATATAGAAAGAGATATTAGAGAGAGAGTTAAACATAATAAGGAAGTAACCAAATACCCTGAGATGTGCATATTTGTCAATATGACAATCAATTTATCACGAATGTTGTTTGAGAGCATTAGGAATTCATCCATAAGCCTCCAAAAATAAGATGAATTAGATAGGGTGCTGTTAGATAAACTTTGGGTGAGGTCTGGGAGATTTATGAATTTGAAAACATATTTTCAGAAAAATGAAATCTATATGCACTATTTATTTGGTAGGGTCGCATGGTTTTCCAAACCCTACCGCCTAACTATGAGCCTCTCCAGTGGGGGTGCACAGTTACTCCTAAGAGGGATCACTGTATGAAAATCCATGAAATAAGCATTTAATATCTCTATGTATAGTGATATAATATTTGAAGGGGCCACAACTACAGTTTGAGAAAACTATATTCCAACCATTCACTCACAAAATTTCTCAAAAAACATCCAAATTTCACCCAAATGAACTGACAAAAAAAACCCAAACCATATTTTCTAAAAAAAATAAAATTAGTACCTAAAACGATCTTCATACATCTAAAAAAAATCATTTTGGATCTTATAATCTATCCACCTTATAATATCTCATCATCGAAATATACTACCAAGAATCTTTATGTCTCCAAAGAAAAAAATGAATTCCCCACTAAGACCTCATATTAGTTTCTATCTTCTATATTTCCTCCTCAACACAATCATGTTTCCATAATATATGAACTATCATCCAGGTCATTCCCCATAATAGATTCTCAATATGATATAACTCATGTATCAAACTCTCATCAAAGGATCCTTCAGTCTCAAGATATACATCATCCACATACATCACATGATAAGGGTTGGGTTTATAACTATGAATATGTTACACCTAAAAACAATCAAGCATTGAAGTATACCTCAGTGGAAAATAAAATCAGTATTCCATTAGCCTGATTCTCTCCACTACATCAAATCATCAAATAAACCTTGTTTCTATTGATACATGTCTACAAATCCAGTAGGGAACCATCCTAGGAGACACACGAATGAACACATGATCTCCTAATGTAAACTTTATTGGTCATTGTTTTAGATTAGAATATGAATTTGTATAATATTATTCATAGCCATATCCTTCTAAATCAGCTGAAACTAATCTGAAATATTCTGCAAGAGACTCAGTCTAACAAAACACTAACTCAAGTGCCTCTATACATTAAATAGGTTATATGCATGTAATACCATAATTTTCTTCGTATGGTTCCATCTGTATAGTTTCATGTTAACTATTGTTATAGGAAAACACCACCAATGATTTGTGATTCTCCTAAGACACACCAATGTTTAAGACACACACTTTAATCATATCCTCAAGCAAATTTATAGTACTCTTCGAAAATCCATATGTTTTTGAGTGGAAACACATACTTAGTAAAAACAATTTATAAAGCACCTTATGTAATACCTTCTAGAATATTGATGTAATGTGTGAGTCACCAACTGAAACGATACCCTACAAAAACTCATGTAGATGGAATTTCTACTAAATATAAACAACTCCCAACTAATCAAATGAGATAGTCTCCCATATATGAAAATAATTAATTCCCGTTTTAAAATTTTCTGTAACCACCAAAATTGATTGATTATTCCAATGAATATTTGGTATTCCCACCACGAAGTCCCTTGTAACGTCATCCAACTTCCATTCAAAAATGAAAAATGGCTGCAGCGAACCACCATGTCATGGATGATCAATCTACACCTATTCAAAGGTATAAAGTCATGTCATGATCCCTAGTATCTAATTTTTCATGCTCAAACACCAATATTTTCTTCATAGGTCATGGAACATATTGGTCAAACTAAGATTCACCTCCCACATTGAGGCATGACATTTATGCATCACCACCTTCCATATACTCATTAGGACAATAACATGATTCTTGAAATAAATTATCTCATCCTCATATATGGTCCAATATGAAGGTGACCACAAACCTCCATGTTTTTACATCAAGGATAAATAACTCAGGACCTCATTATCCCTCTCTCTTATCTAGATGAAAAGTTTATACTCCACTAAAACTGATATGAGATTTATATTCTTTTGGTTCTCATGAATCACAACATTTATCAAATCTCATAAAGTCATTATCTTACACTCTAAACTATACTCTTGTACTTCCTAGGTCTGATTTTTCTTTCTTTAATGTGGAATCACCGCTATTACCCTTCACGGGTGTACATTCTAGTCCAAAATAAATAGAATAATTATAATCATCTCACCTATACTTCCTTATATTAAAATATAGTTGTAAAAATATATAATTTATGAACTTTTTATTAGTATACATGAAAATATTTTAATGTAACCGATAATTCTTCGAAAACCTGAAGGAATAAATAGATGCATCCAAGTCATGTTCATTCATAGTATTGTTCCATTCATGTGGCCTAAAATTATATATGAAATATGACATAACTCAATATCCTTACCTCAAACTTGCTCCAAAACTAATCCTAGAAGTACCATAGAACATTGTATACACCTGACCTAGATTGAGTAGGATCAGGATTGGTGTCTTAGTTAAATGCTTCTTCAATTACCTGAATGAATTTTCACATTCTCAAGATCATTTAAACATTGTTGCCTTCGTGGTCAACACTAAAATTGGGTTTTCCAAATTTAATATGTCCTTGATAAACCTACAATAATAACACTCAAATCCAAAAGAAACTGTGGATGGAAATAATATTCTAAGGCTGCTCTCAAGATATAATTGCCTACAACATCTCTGGGTGTACTAACACACATTTCCCTGAGATGATGTGACCCAAAATGTGTAATTGATAATTCCAAAATTGACACTTAAATAGATTGGTATATATCCAATGATCTCTCAATGTACTCATTATGATGTAAATATTCTTGTCATGATCATCGTTAGAATTGGAGTAGACCAATTTTACATCCACAAACACCATTAAAACTGATTTTGGTATAGGAAAAAGATTCAATTCATCAATATGATAAACATTTCATGAACATTATTCAACCCCAATTTTGTCATGATGAACACATATATTCAATACCTAATACTGAAATTAGTCCTTGGTATATCATCAGGTTAAACTCTCAATTGTTGATATTTGAATCTCATGTTAATCATTGAGAGTACACAAGGTCCACTCATGTATTCAAAGAGATCATTGATATATAAAAGTGTATATTGGATCTTCATTTTCATCCAGATAATTTTTTTAATCAATAAATAAACACAAACTCTATTTATACTTAATTGATACGACAACTGGAGAACCCCAATGTGATACTCATAAAGATAACCAAATTATCCATAAACTATTCTAGTTGAGTCTTTTACACTTGAAGTTCTATTAGTTCCATTTTATATGGTAGAATAGAGACTAGCTCAGTCCTATGAATGTGATCAATTGTTAATTTTTCATACCACTCAAGTTGATTCCATGATATTAACTCATGGATAATATCATATAACCTATCCTCTATGGGTGGAAATAAATCATGCCTTACTAATCTATTAACCAACAATATACTAGTAACATGTGCAATGTGATTTTAAATTTGTTGATGAATTGGTCCCGCACTGACCTCATTGATATCCTACTCTCAATGGTGAATATATTTTTCAGCCTCTAGATATTTAAATTTCACTCTGATGTGGTAAAACTCTATGTTGGATCAGTACTCTAATAACCAATCCATGCCCAGAATTAAGTCTGAGTATGACATATGTAGAATTTAAAGATCCCATAAGAAAGTATACACCCCAACCTCAAGATAATATACTTTTCACAAATATATTTCTCTTGATCATATGTTAAAAGTTGTATCTATCATCCTCACCTAACTAAAATACTCCACTATAAATTTCTACACATCCATTATTTGTGAACATATAAAATAATGATAGGAACTATTATCAAAAAAGTCACTAGCTATCATAGAATCTATAAGAACTGTACCTCTAACTATTCATGTTACATCCTAGTTATCCACCAGTGTAGGATACACATAAATAATAAATCATTCCCCTCATCTAAATGATGTAGTGTGAGTCCCCTAGGCTACACAACTTTACTGATATGGGTTCTCTTTATGAGAATAACCTCATCCACCACCTCGTCTGCCACATCCATTAGAACTCCTAATGTTAATCTATTATGGGGTTCACAACCCCTTTCTAAAATTTTATTCTTCTAATATCCTCCTTCATATCCCATTTATAAAGGGTTCATAAACAACCAATATATATTTCATAAACTTACAAATAATTATCACTCTATTTTTGGTTAGGGACAATGTCAATGAATGTGGACCTTCCTACAGTACTTGTGACAAAGCACCCGGGATGGATCCTGAGTAACTGATCATTCCACCTATCCACTCTCCATTCCAAATATCTGGTTAAAATTATCATTAAGATATTTTCTACACATAGAATATGTACCCCCATATCTTTTAGTACAAACCACTTATCCCCCACCCAATGCATCCTTCAAGATCCCAATAGATATGTGAGCCTGATCAACTACTTCAAAAAATAATTAGAAATATTTTTACATGGGACATAATCTCACACATATTGCCCTCATCTAAATTTTATTCCACATTTGTCTCATCCAGTACCAAAACTGGAGTATCGATTTCCATGTTGGTAAATAAACCATCATATTCCATCATTGAAATAATCCTCTGAGTGGATAACAAGAACTCATATACTCTCTCATGTCATATTGTTTCTGGATAAAAGTACTCCAGATACCACCCCAAAAAAGTCCTTCCAGACCATAATGTATTCCTACCTATCCCAACACTAAATTTCCTACCAGTGGATTGATGGTCCTTTTAACATATAATCCACCAACAAGAACCACTTCTCAATAGAAATCTCAAAATGGGCATGTGTAGTCTAGATGGACTCAATCCAGAACTCATCAACCTCATGTCCACCCTCTCTGATGAAAGTAAGTGGTTGCTACAACATAAATCCACCTGTCAAATCATAAATAATATTTATAACCTACTCTCATAATCTCTCCATAAACTATATAAATAGATAAATTTTTTCACAGAACTGCTCCTCATATTCATCATTTGACACTGTCGATCGGGGTCTGAGGTTCTAATAACGGAGGATCATCTTTATCCATAACCCCTCACCATACTCAACATTAGTATTGTTATGGATTAATAACTCTAAAATTTGAAACACATGTCCTAGAAAACATTACATAGTATTATTATAATAATTCTTATGATTTATTACTAATAATAAATAAAAATTAGTTCTTCCAAAACCCACCATAGTGTTATAACCATGCCCCAATCCCTACCCTTAACCATATTATATATTTTACACGGTTTTAAATGGTAAAAAATTTGTCTTTTGTCTATTTGTCATGAGACACAACATTTTTGAAAATTTTAAACTACTTTTAATTTCAAATCACGAAAGAAAATTTAGTCATATTATGTAATCAATGAAATATTTTCAGTATTGAAAACTTACTCAATACATGTGTTTTCCAGGTGTTTCTAACATGATGTATGTCACATAATAATCATGTGCACCTTAAATGATTCATTAATATTTAATTCTCATTCAATTACAGGTCATGAGTCAAATCGAAGAAAATTTTTAGATACAATAATCACATATTAAAAAAACTGCATCACTCTAGGTGAAATAACTTTCAACTGTAGTAACACACATTAATAACAACAATCCCTCCATGGGTACTTGGTTTTTACCATCATACATGGGCTATCTACTCCCATGCCAGAACTCTTTTCCAAGGCCTGACTCATCATATTCACCTATATACATATCTCAAATATTATGAAATAAGAAATGAAAAGAAAATAACTTCTAATAAAAATTTGTATGGTCCCAATCCAAGTTCCACACATTGGATCCCCGAGTCGATTGATTACATGACCTCCGGTGCACCTGCCCATATTCTAGAGGCTACGAATTATCAGTGCAAGTCAAATGTCAATCCTGTGGAGACTATACAAACTTTACCAGAGAAGAAAATTAGAAAAAGTAAAAAATAAATGGCCAAATTAAATGATAAATAGGCAATAAATAATAACATGAA
Source organism: Viscum album (assembly GCA_963277665.1). Lineage (NCBI taxonomy): Eukaryota > Viridiplantae > Streptophyta > Magnoliopsida > Santalales > Viscaceae > Viscum > Viscum album. Next base: position 43,994,775 of record OY728143.1, on the reverse strand, counting down.
TAATACAATAACCAGAACAAACGAGTATCACTAGATAAATCAAAACAAAAAAAAAATAAAATCCATAACTAAATATTATAAATTTACTATTGTTTAAGTGACATGTGTAAACATGAAAACCCCTATTAATGACAAAGACAACTCTCCTAAGTGTGTCTAGTCACAATTTATGGTTCTTTCATCGATGATTCATCATGTCTCTACCGTCAAACATATGGCCATTGACCTTATCCTATATGAAAAACAAGAATTTAATTTGTGTACCGATCAGGATGCCCAATTATGGTGTGAGTAAAACTTATTAGGCCTCCACCAATAGTGGCTAAAAGAATATATGATCAGTAATAGTGTATTTTGTTTTATAGAGAATAAAATCCAAAAAACTAGATATTAAAATTATGTAACGACCCAAAAATTCATCAATGAAAATTCATATTGGTCCATTTCAATGTCGTATTTATGGTTATTTAAAATGAATTCCCTTATTTGGTTCTATATTTTTGGATTTTAAAATACTATTATGAATTGTGATTGTTTATAATATAGCATTTTAATAGTGATCATGTGACTAGTATAATTATAGGGCATTAGCAAATCCAATTTACTCTGAAAAAGGAAGTGATTTCCTCATCCAGCAGACATTCCCCATATGAAGCACATTTATCATATCTCAGAAATGAGGTGGTATCATTGGGATTTTCTATAGACCAAGCCCAATCCTAGCTTGAATATGTTTTGCTCAAGCAGAACCGCCTACGAGAGAAGTGGAAGTTGATAGAGATTACCACTCAAGCCATGTTAACCGAGCGACCTGAATGATTCTGTCCCCATCGTGAACCTCAACCTAAGGTTTTATGCAGGTGTTTTAAGGGGTTATGTAACAAGACTCAAGTATTATGATTATGTAAATTATTTTTGTATAGATAATATACATTCTTTTTATTATTTTTATATTGTAAATAGTTTTTAAAAGATAAATAATACTCTTAGTTATTATTCAAACTAAGAATTATATTTTTATGAATTAATGTATTTTTTAATTAAATAATATTTTTAAAATATTATTATTTTTATTAAATTACTTTTTATTAAATATAAATTAGCCTATTTTTTTATGAATGCAACTGTAATTTTTATTATTATTTTAATGTTGTTTTTTTCAAAACCCATGAATTTTCAATAAAAGTCGGTTTTTATTTTAAAAGAAAAAATTCAAATATTTAATAAATTATTTATATAAAATGAATATAATTTTTGGAATCATGTTGTCGGAATTATCCAATGGTGAATTCTTCATAATTTTCTGAGATAGTCGGATTTTTTGGTAAAAATTATATAACATTTAAACATATAATGAGTTTTATGACTTCATAATGACACAACAGTGATGTACTAAATATTACAAACATTTTGACATTTTAAATTGTTTTTCTTGTCAATGTGACTCACCACCACATACACAGCCCCTTTATTTTAACAAGTTAGTCCATTTTCCTTATAAAATATTGTCTTCCGCTCCCATTTTATAGAAAACATGGGCAAAAACCATGGGCTGGTTTGTGGTTTGGATTAGTTTAATGGGTGGTGTCCAAAACAAAAATAATAATGAATTCCCCCAGCTTTCCAATATAAACCAACCCAAAATCCCATTTAATCTTCACTAAAACCCTTTGGAGTTCATCCAACTTCTTCCATCCTCTCTCTAGAATCCTCTCATGGAACCCCAAGCTCCCAAGAATCCTCTCACAAGCCTCTCTCAAGCATTTCAGCTCACACTTCACAGTAATGGATTCCTACCATTCTCCCTTGTTTCATAATATTTTTATGAAATTTTATTTTCAAATATAATTTTTGGGGTATTATTTATCACCTCTCCATACTTACCTCTTTATATTTTAATGATGATAGACCCATTTATCTCTCATTAATTCCTCTCATGTACACCTGTTACCATTTTGAAATTCCATTAGGAATTTCTCTCTCTTCATTTATATTCAAGAAATTATTTTTATGTTATGCATATAAATTCCATTCCATATGTTGGTATATTATGTCCCTTCATCCCTATACATTCAATTTATTTTATAATTGATTATAGAACCTTTTCACTCTCATCAACCCATTTTATGAAATTCTATTTGACGTAGTTATGCGGACGAAATTACTCAAAATTTACATGCCAAAGTCATTGTGTAGTGAATACCATACCCACTCCTCTATCATGGGTATTCACCATTATGAACATTTAATTTTTTATTGAGGACTTACATTTAATTATTCCACAAATATTATATGTGCAATGAATTATGATGTTAATGAATCAATGTTGTATGATCTATGTTGCACACTTATGATTGAAATGAAATGATTATGAAGGGTACGCCCAGATAGCACTCAAATGCAATGAGTAATTTATATTATCATGATACATCATGTTTAATTAGTGTTTACTCATGATAATTCATGTGCATCAAGGTTCTACTCATGCTTCATGTGCAATGAGGGTTTACTGGTGCTCTATGTGCAATGAGCCTTGGCTCATGCTAATTCTATGTTAAGTGTTGTTTCCACATTTCTATGTCATGATTATCATGCTTTATCATGATTTTATGCTCATGTTTCTCTTTTTTTATATTGATATTACTATTGTCTAACATGTATTGTATTATTCATGTTATTCCATGTTTATTCTCTTACAGGGATTTATAGCTCAACCTTTTCTTATTTGGGTCCTTAAGTTATCTCATGCAATGCTATGTAAGAGGGAATGTAGTGGTTATTTAAAGGATGTTTTCAACAAGATGTTGTATTATATGCTTTAAGTTATTATGTAATGTTCTTAAGCCCCAAAGACATTGACGTATCGATCTTCAATGTTGTATCATGTGAAGGTTTTATGTAATAAATCATGTTTGAGTGTGTAATAAAATCTGGGTTGTTATAATTGGTATCAGAGGATCGGTTTAGTTATTTTTGGAATTATGATTAAAAAACCCCAGTGAATCCTTAGATACTATAATATGGATAGACGTAGGTAGAGGTGTCACTGGAACAGATGTACCTCGGGGTGAAAACCCTGACATAGAGTTTCGGGCATGACCTGGGGTATCCTGGTACACAACAATGGGCCTTGCTGTACTCTCAGTTATGACACTTTCGGGGGATATTCCCCCGGTAAATTTGAAACCTTAGTATGAACCATTATTAAGGGAATTAAAAATATTCCCCTAAGAATATATGTTACAATGTAGATCATGGATAACATTGATTGAAGCCTATAAATTAATAAGTTAACAAAATAAAATCTATTTATAATTCACATGTTTTGTCCTTGGATTACCCTTTATGTGTTACCTCTAACTTTCCTTGTATTACATCCAATGGCCAGTAATTAGAGTACTCGAGCTTACAACTGATGTGAAGATCAATGTGATGAATCTGCTAATGAGATGCCCAATCTGATGGGAGGTGGAATCATGAACTTTTTCAGGATTCTCTCTCATTTTACTCATGCTTTGAGTAGAAACATGGGTAAAGAATAACATTCAACCTCCCCCCCCCCCAAAAATAAAAATTCCCTATTGAATTATTTATGGAAAAAATGCCTCCTATATTTAATGGATCATTTGATCCATCAATTGTCGAACAATGGATCAACTCCATTGAAATTATATTAACAAGTCTCCAATGTTTTGAAAAAGGGAAGGTTCTCTAGGGTGGTCATATTATGGAGGGTGAAGCTAATAAATGGTGTTCTTTGACCAAAAATAAGAATCCTATGTAAGATATTGAGGTGTTGGAATGGAAATATTTCCAAAATATGTTTTTTGATAAATATTTTCCACCCACCCTCTTGCTTAAGAAGGAAAAGGACTTCCTTTCCCTCATGAAAAAAGACGATGAATCTGTCGGAGCGTACCAAAAAAACATCACAAGGATTTCATGATATGCACTTGGATTTTTCATTACCCTGGAATGCAAGGTTCAATGCTTCTTTATTGGGAAAAAACCTTGCATGCGGAAAGCTGTGGTGATCCATGACATCGACAGCTATGAGGAAATTTCCTGATGTGCCCCATGGTAGAAATGAAGATCGGAGAATATTAGGGGTATCATGTGTATAAAATGAGTAATGTGGATTTCATTTCTACTAGTCCGATGGATAAATCCAATGTTTCTAAAAAGATCCATCACCCCACTTTCCAATGGTGTAGAAATAATCACACCTCCATTTCCCTTAAGGGGACAAGTAAATGCATTAGTTGTGGAAGAGAAGGAAACCTCGTTGTTAACAGCCGACATGAAAAACCCACTTATGTGACAGAGGATAAGAACACCCTGTTCGACTCTCAATTCATTGTTCATTTCTTCAACGGAAAATAACTATGGCATCTTTCAAATTAGTTACCTAGGCTATGTTTTTTTTAAGGCAACCAACAACCTCTAAGGTAGCGAGGTCGATATTTTTCCATCACTACCGCTGATGTGATACCGAACAGTTAAGTGGTGATAGGTATGATAGTAATTCATTCAATAATAGAGAATGTACATTTTGATTTAGGTTCTACGCTTTCTTTTATATCCTGATGGTTTAGTATAACAATCCCAACCCCACCACAAATCGTGGTAGTGATGATATCAGTGAGTATGGAAAATGGTTAAATCAATGCATCCCCTAAATATAACTCCCCCTGTCTTTATTTGTGGATTGAACTTTCTTGTGAACCTCATCAAACTCCCTCTAGTAGAATTTGATGTATTTATTGACATGGATTGGCTTCCCCTATATAGAGCCAACATAAATTTTTGTGAGAGGGAAATCACTCTCCTTGTGGTGAATCTACCCCCGATTTTGTATTAGTGCAAGGAGGAAGATGAATATTCTTTAGCTCCATCATCTCAAGCATGGATATTACTTATCTATGAGCACGTATATCTGGCCCATAAGATTGAGTCTATGGATGAAACCATCCTTGAAGACATTCCTATTGTGAGGGAATTCTCTAAAGTATTTCCTGGGGAATTGTTTGGTCTTCCTCATAGAAGAGATGATGAATTCTTAATTGACATTATACGATGGGAATTTCCAATATCCAAAACTCCGTATAGAATGGATGTTTTGGAGCTTGATGAGCTGAAAAACCCACTGCAAAAGAATCTAGATAAAGGGTTTATATGAAAAAGTGCTCCACCATGGGGTGCACCGGTATTCTTCATCAAGAATAATGATGGTTCAAAGAACCTTTTCATCGATTATTGTGAGAATAACAAAATCATGATAAAGTAAAATTATCCTCTCCCACGAATTGATGACTTGTTCGATCAGCTGCGTGGAGCACAATACATCTCTAAGGTAGATTTTTAGTTGGTATATTATCAAGTTAGTGTGAAGAAGGGAGATATCACCAAGATTGTTTTTCATACAAGATATGGGCACTATGAATTCATTCTAATGCCTTTCAGACTCACCAATGCTCTAAAAATCTTCATGGGCTTGATGAATAGAGTTTTTAGGGATTACCTCGATAAATTTTTCGTAGTATTTAAAGATGATACTCTAATAAACTTCAATACCAAAAAGAATCATGATTTCCATCTAAGAACTGTACTAGAGACCTTGAAAAAGGAGAAGATCTATGAAAATTACAACATGTATAAGTTCTGGTTCAAGTAGGTCACATTCATGGGCCATATCATCTGAAGAAATCGGATATCTATGGATCACTACAAGACATATGCAATATAGGGATGGTCTAGGAAAATATCCGTAATAGTTATCCATAGATTTTATGGGTTAGATGGATATTATCAATGATTTTTGAGAAATTTCCCATGATTGGAAAACCCTCTTACTAAGCTAATTTAGATGGGAGTAATGTTTTCATAGAGTTATGAATGTGAAGAAAGATTCAAGAGTTGAAAATGATGCTTATAACTACGCCCATGATCACTCTACCCTGAAGTGGAGAACTTTTTGTGTTATTTAGTGATGCTTCAAAGAAGGAAATAGGCTGTGTTATGATGCAAAATGAAAAATTCATTACCTATGCTTCAAGGTAATTGAATATTAATGATTATAATTTTGAAACACATTATTTGGAGCTTTCTACGGTGATATTTTATTTAAAATTTTTTTGGAATTATCTCTTTGGGAAAATGAGTAAAATATATATGGACCACAAAAGCCTCAAGTATATTTTCACACATAAAGAGTTGATCATACTTCAACAAAGATGGTTAGAGCTGATCAAATTATATGACTTCCCAATCCAATACCACCTTGGGAAAATGAACACAATGGCGGATGCTCTATGTTGAAAGGACCCAGCAATTCTCTCATTGATGAGAATTTAGAAGGATCCAATCTTCGTAGATTTGATGAAGATGGACATGGAAATCATAAATAATGGAACTTCATCAATCCTTTCACAAATTATTTCCCTACTGTTTCTTTTGGAATGGTTAAAGGATGATAAAAAGGTTGATGTGTGAATTCATAAGAAACTGGAAGCTATTAGAAAAGGGAAATACTCGGAGATAAATGTTAATGAAAAAGGATTTGTGGGACATGGGAAAATAATATGTGTTCCCTCAAGTCTGGAGCGGAAGAAGGAAGTCTTGGATAATGCACAAAGTTTAAATTTAATTATTCACCCAGGAAACAAAGAGATGTGTCGAGATATCTGACAGCATTATTGGTGGGATAATATGAAATGTGATACTGATGAATATAAAACAATGTTCTTGGTGTGTCAGAAAGTGAAGACAGAGTGGCATAAGTCTAAGGTGATGATGCAATAATTGCCCATACCTGCATGAAAATGAGAGAACATCACCATGGAAATTATCACCAGACTTCGAAAGACATCCAAAGTAAACAATTTAATATGGGATGTTATGAATCATATTAAAATGTCTTCACAATTAATTTAAATTCAAGAGGATTTATTATTGGATCACCTAGTAAGGATATATATCAAGGAAGTGGTAAGGATTCATGGAGTACCACTATCTATTGTATCTGAACGAGATCCATGATTCACCTCTATGTTCTGGAAGAGTCTTCAATATCCTCTAGATACTGAACTGAACATCAGTACAACCAATCATCCTCAAAATGATATCCAATATGAGTGAACTATTCAGACACTGGAAGATATGTTATGATCATGTTCAATGGACTTTAAAGGAGGATGGGGTCAACATCTTCCTCTGGTTGAATTCTCTTATAATAACTGTTTCCACTCAAGCATCTGAATGGAACATTATGAAGCACTATATGGGAAGAGTTGTAGAACCCCGACATGTTGGGGTGAATTCGGTGAGTGAAAGCTGCTAGGACTAGAAATGGTCAGAGAAATGGTGGAGAAGGAGAAAACCATTCAGTAGCATATCAATGAAGCCCAGAATCGACAGAAGTGTAATGTAGATAACTATCGATGAGACCTTGAGTTTAAAGTTAGAGACATGGTATTTATACACATATCTCTATGGAATAATTTCATGGTATTGGGATAGAATGGGATGTTAAGTCCTAGGTATATCAACCCCTTCTAGATTCTTGATTGTGTCGGGGTTGTCACCTTTCGACTAGCACTTCCAACTACCATGGCTAATGTATATATGTTTTTCATATATCTCTCTTGAAAAATTACATATGAGACCCTTCACATGTACACTTTTCAGAGGTAGTACCAAAAGAGGGTGATCTTTTTTACGAGGAACAACCCGTGAAGATCTTAGATTGTAGAGAAAAAGTTCTATGAAATATGAAAATGAACATTGTCAAGATGTGGTTGAAAAACCACAAGTTTGATGAGGCAACATGGTAATTTGAAGAAGTGATGAATCAAAGTTACCCACATATGTTTTAATGTGGGAAAAGGAAATTTCTAGGAAGAAATTTCATAATGGGGGAATATTGTAACGACCCAGAAATTCATTGATGAAAATTCTTCCTGGTCAATATAAATGTATTCATATTGTTATGTAAAATGTATACAATAATTTTGTTCTAGGTTTTTAGATTTTAAAATTCCATTAAGAATTGTGACTGTTGCTAATATATTCTTCGAACAGTGATCACATGATTAGTATAAATATAGGGCTTTAACAAATCCATTTTTCTATGACAAAGGAAGGATGACCTCATCCAGTAGACTTTCCCCATATGACGCCCATTTATCGGGCCTCATAAAGGAGGGGGTGTCAATGGGTATTTCACATGACCAATCCCAATACGATATTGAATACGTTAAGCTCGAGAAGAACCACCTACAAGAGAATTGGATGTTGATAGAGATTACTACTATGAAAATGTTATCTGAAACACCCCAAGAGTCTTTCACCATCACTCACCTTACCCTATGGTTTTATGCGGGTGTTTTAAGGTGTTATGTAACAAGAACCTAGAACTATGATTATGTACATTATTATTGTATAGAGAATATACATTCATTTGATTATTGTAACTTTGTAAATAGTTTTTAAAGCACAAATAGTATTTTTAGTTAATATACAAACTAAGAAATATATTATGATGAATTAATTGATTTTTTAATTAAATAATATTTTTAAAATATTATTATTATTATTATTAAATTACATTTTATTTAATATAAATGATCTTTTAATTTTATGAGTTAAATTGTAATTTTTATTATTGTTTGAAATCCGTTTTTGTCAAAACCCATGAATTTTCCATAAATGTCTGTTTTTATTTTAAACGTAAAAATTCACATATTTAGAAAATTATTTATATGAAATAAATATTATTTTTAGAATTAGGATGTCAGAATAATCCAATGGTGAATTTTTCATCATTTTCTTAGATAATCAATGTTTTGGGTAAAAAATAAATATCATTTAAATATATAATGTGTTTAATGAAATCATAATGACCCAATAGTGATGTAATAAAATACGATAAACATTATTTTCGGACAATATATGTCTTAACATTAAAATAATTTAATTTTGGGTTTTTTATTTATTTTTCAAAGCATAAGTGTACCTTTCAAGGATTATAGAACATTTTATCTTTTTAAATTTTTTTCCTTGAGAGTGTGACTCACCTCCACATAAGAAACACTGTTATTTTAAAAATATAGACCATTGTACATATAAAATATTTTTTTCTACTCCAATTTGATAAAAAAACATGGTCAAAAACCCTGGGCTAGTTTGTGGTTTTGATTGGATTAATGTGTGTTGTCTCAAAGGAAAATAATAAATAATTCCTCCCGCTTTCCCATATAAACCCACCCAATATCCCACTTAATTTTCATTCAAAGCCTTTTGATTTCTTCCATCCTCTTCCATATTATCTCTATAATCCTCCCAAGTAACCCCAAGATCCCAATAAGCCTTTCTCAAGCCTCTCTCAAGCCTTTGGGATAACACTTCCTAGCAAGGGATTCTAACCATTCTCTTTTTATCCATGTTTCTTAATATTGTTATAACCTTATGTTATCAATTATAAATGTTGGGGTATAATTTATAACCTCCCCCATACTGCCCTATTTATTTTTGAATGATTATATTCTCATTTCTCTCTCATTAATGCCTCTCGTGTACACCTGTTACCTTACTAAAATTACGAAAGAAATTTCTCTCTCCTCATTTACATTCAAGCAATTATTTTATATTATGCATCTAAATTATATTCCATATGTTGGTATATTATGACCCATGATCCCCTTAATGTCTATTTAAAGTATAAATTATGAGAGACCGTTTTCACTCTCATCAACCCATTTTGCGAATTTCTATTTGACGTCGTTATGCTGCCGAAATTACACAAAAATTTCCATTCCAAAATCTTTGTATTGTGAATTCCAGACCCACTCCTCTATCAAGTATATTCACAATTATGAACATATACTTGTTGATTTAGGACATACATTTATGTATTCCACGTCTATTATTCATTAAATGAGTTATTATGTTGATGAATCCATGTTGTATGATCTATGTGGCACATTAATGCTTGAAATGAAATGATTACGAACGGTGTGCCATGATAGTGCTCCAATGCATTTGGTAAAGTATTTTATCATGAAACATTATGTGAAATGAGTGTTGACTCATTATAATTCAAGTTCTACAAGGGTTTACTTGGGATTCCTGTACAATGAGGGTTTACTCAAGATCCATCTTCAATGAGCCTTAGATCATGCTAATTCCAAGTTAAGTGTTGCTGCCACAGTTCCATTTAATGATTATCATGCTTTATGATGACTTTATGTTCATGTTTTTCATGTTATCTATTTATATTCCAATTGTCTAAAATTTATTGTATTCTTCATGTTATTCAATGTTTATTCCCTTATTGGGATTTATATCTCACCCTTTCCTTATGCATGTCCACATGATATCCCATGCAATGCTAAGTACGAGGGAATATAGTGGTCATGTAAAGGATATTTTTTCAATAAGATGTTGTGTTCTACGATTTAATATGTTATGTAATTTTCTTAATAACCAAAGGCACTAGACCTCTCAATGTTCTATTTAGTATGAAGTGAAGTATTTTTTGTAATAAATCATGTTTAAGTGTGTAATAAATGTAGGGTTGTTATAAATTACTTATTAAAGTATTATTAATTAAACCTCATAACCCTAAAGATCTATATGAAAACCTACCCATCGATACATTCTTCATCCCATGTTATATTTTGAACCATATCCCATAGTCAATTGATAATTTATTATGTCACTTGGGTTTTTATTATCCATTTCATTCCATCTCGCAATACGGTCATTTGGAACCAATGTCCAAAGCCAATCTCATGGATCTATAACATTATGTATTGCACCCTATGGTTATTTGGTGTCTCTATCTCTAACTGAAACCATAATATCACTTCTTTCTATTTGTATCCTCATTCCATATCCCACACTCACTATCTCATGTGGGTATTTGGAGCCTCAGTCCATGTCTCAATCATGGTAATCACACATTAGTATTTGGAGCCTTCATCCGTACCCCACACTCATTTATCACAAATGTGTATTTGGAGGATCATTGTGTGTCTCGCACTCACATATCTATGAATTACACATATATCACATAAATAGCATCATTCGGGTTAAATCAACTTTAACCTTTTTTATCACTATTTCACATCATGTTATACCATTACAATTTATCACATTTATGGTTCATCAATTTAATCAGCTGTAATAATATTTAAAATTAATTTATAAACAATCTATATACATTTCATCATATATCTCATTACCCCATTAAGTTTATGCGAACTATCTCATTTATACCATTTTTAATTAATTCCCAAACAAATTAATGGAAAAATTAAAAAAATGAATTAAATAACCAAAGTAATATTAAATTAATAAATCAATTACAAAATCAAAAAATTCAATTAATTTTTTACTAATTAATCAATATAATGCTGCTAGTTTCATAATATCAATTCCCAAAAATAAAATTTCTCTTATTCAAATTATTTAATAATCACATTGAAAATCAATTAATCAATTTGATAATTATATGAACTAATTAACCAATTCATTAACTCAAAATAGTTACAAAATATGAAAATTGAAATTTCTCAACCCATACATGAAATTTTAATTGAAGACTATGGGAATTGAATTTAGATCACCTGCCATAAGATTTATGATGACCGCTCACCAATGAAAATACCCAATTGAAGTTGAATAAACAATATCATAGTAAAAAACAATATCAATATCTAAAACCTATATCTAGAAAAATAATCTAGATCCATCAAACAATTATGTATACCTAATAACAATAGTGGAATAACTACTTCTTTATCTGAAAAGATTGACATGAGGGAGGGAAAACGAATCGAGAAAAAACTCCATACCTTGAGAGGTGGGGACCTATAAATGTTTCTTTTAATTAAAAAAGAATAATGTTTAATAACTATATTAAATCATATGTATTCTACCAAAAAATTGAGAAATGAGTTAGGGTCTTGTTGGGTCAACATTGGGTTATGTTAGGGGGTTCAAGAATTCTAAAACCAATTTTCTTAATCTTTAAACATGCACGCACAATTTTCTAGAAAATGGTGCATGGTTTCCCAAATAATTATCCATTACCATGTTTTTATCCAATGCGGGTGAATGGTTACTCCATATATTGAATAAGTTTTTATAAAATGCATGCCAACCGTGCAAAACCTCTCTTTCTAGGGTATCATGGTTTGTTCGTACAAGGTTCATGGTTTGGGAAAATCATGAACCAACATTGAACAACCCAAAATCTCTCCAAAAGCCATAATATTTCCGAAAATGAACCCATGATAAAATAAATACAATATATACCAAAAATAAGGGATAATATTGCATGAAAACGATCTTCAGACATCTCTAGAAAAGGCCGAGATCTTATATTCTCCCCACCTTATAATAGGTCTTCCTAGAGAAGTATGCCTTAGAATCTCTATATTTCTAAAAAATATATCATTCCACTTAGCCCAAATATGTTTTTTCTCTCTCCCATGTTTCCTCCTGAAATAAAAACAGTGTTTCCACAATATACAGTCTAACAACAGGGACATTCCCTATGATAATTTCTTGTTATGATTTAGCACACGTATCAGGTGTTCCTCAATGGAAACGTCAGTCTCAACCTCAACATCATCCAAATAAATAACATTATAAGGGTATATGTGATACCTTTCAGTCTCTAACACATGGAGAAAAATCATCCATAGTACTATACATTGGTGGAAGAGCCTATTGGTACACCACTGGCTCGATTCCCTCTGCATCCTCAAACAGCCCAACAAAACTAGGAACCACCTTGCTTTGTCTCCAATTCATACGGTGAACCATCCTATGAAACACTATAAAGAACAAAAAATTTCCCTCTGTTACCTCTAAGGGTCATTTGCATCGATCAAAATATGCCTTGTTTTTTACTCTGAGCCATAGCCATATGCATATGATTCAGCTAAACCTACTCTGACATATCATGCATGAGATTCGCTCCTAACAACTCTGAATCTTATTCCTTCATTCACAAAAGTGGTGGCCTAAATTTACTACCCAAAAATCATAATATTATTCCATATTTATAGTTTCTTTTTAATTGTAATTATAGGAGAACTACACCAATGCTATGTATTTCTCTCAAGACCCACAAAATGTAGGACTCGCAGGTAAATCGTATAATCAAGAACCTATTTCGTATACTCCAACAAACCATCTATCTGTGGGTGGAAATTTGGTCTCATTATAACATGTTAGACAAGTTCCTTCTGTAAGCCCAATCAAAAGGGAAAAGTAAAGCACTATTCATGGTCTGAATAAATACTTCATGGAACCCCATGAAGACAAACTATATCTCAGACATTGATGTCTTCTAAACAATACACTTATAAAGTCTCCCGTACTATCAAGAAATGTTCTAACTTAGTGAATTGGTACATAATTACCCATATATCATCATTCCTCTAAGAAATCCTTTGATGAACCCCCGTGAGGCCCTTGGTAATTTCACCCCACTTCAATTCTAGGATGGTAATTTTCTATGGTAAACCATTCGGTCATCGACGCTCATCATTCACCCATTGATATGTGTAGAATAATTTCATCAAACCTTATATCTCTTTTTTCATACCCTTCCTCTAGTGTTTTCATTATAGGCCATGTTAAATTTTGCTCACACCCATATGCACTTCCCATATTATGGAATGAAATTTTATTATTATCCACTCCCACATATGTGTGTGTACAACACCATGATTATTGACATAGATTGTCTCATTTTCACTTATGGTCGAATATTAAGGTGATTCCCCACCTTTAGTGATTTCCATCATGTCTAAAAATTATGGGTCCTTATACTACCCCACTCCAATTAATCTCAAAATTGAATACTCAACAATAATTGATATGGGAGTCAAATTCTCTTGAATCCCTAGAAACATAACATGTTTCTCAGTCCATAAGGCCCTCATATTCTACTCTGAACTCAATTTTTATAATACCTAACTCTTTTTTTCTTCTTAAATCATCAAAAATAGTATTTCCCTTCACTGTTGTATAATACATCTCTAAATAAAATGACTAAATTAAATAAAACATCATATGATTCTAGAGATTCAAATCCAATTGTGAAAATATAAACTTTAATTGATTTTGTTCAGTAAAATAAGTAATCCTTTTCCAAAATAGATAATTCATCCAACACATCAAGTCCTGGTCAACTACTACTAAATTGTGGTCATGATTTGGGTAGTTCCATTAACGTGGCCTCCACTTATGTGACCCATATTCCACAACTGGATCTCCCTAAATAAACTATACTTTAATATTACTCATTGACGATTAAGAAAACACATTTTACTCCTCACCAGGTTCATGTGGGATAATGATTGGTGCATTTGTCAAATTCTTCTTCAACTCTAGGAATGTATTCTCATATTCTCAAATCGATTTAAAAATTATCACCTTCTTAGTAAATAGTGAAAGTGGTTCTCCCCTATGAGAAAATTCTTGGATGAACCACTAATAATAATCTAGTAATCCAAAAAGAATACGAATATCAAAAACATTCTTCAGCTACTCCCATAAGAAATCATCGTTAACCTTATTGTGGTATACTAAAAAACATCCTCTAAGAAGATGTGACCCAATTAGTGTACTAGATCAATACAAAACTATCAATTAGATAGCAATTAATATTTGTTGATACTCTTGTAGTTTACTTAGGATGATGTCAAGATGTTGGACATGATCTTCATTATTCATGGAGTACACCAATATTTCCTTCGCAAACACCAAACCAAACTGATACAGGTACCAATTAAGTTATCTATTAATCATGGTCAAAAACAGCATAGGAGAATTCGTCCACCCAAAAGGCATCATGAAGAAATCATATTGTCCATACCAACTAATTAATGTATTCCATGGTATAGGAGATGTTTGAACACTCAATTAATGATATTCTAATCTCAAATCAATATTTGGGTAGAAAAATTCTCCACTCAACTGGTCAAAGAAATTTTTGATACACAAAAGTCGATATTGATTCTTCAATTTCATCTAGTTAATCTTTTGGTAATCAACACATATTTGAAAATGCCCATTATCCTTTCCTTAAAATAAAACCAAAGAATCCCCAAGGTGATGTACACGGATGGATAAACTCATTTTTAAATATCCCTTTTATTTGGGACTTTATCTCTTTAGGTTATTGTTTTCATAATGTATGGTGGAATAGAAATTGGGTAAACCCTAGTAACTATCTCAATTTTATGTTCCATATATCACTTAAGAGGTGTCCCGGAGAAGTCCTTGGGAAACATATCCTGGAACATTTCCCCTGCGGGGGGAAATAAATCATTTTTAAACCTCTTCATCTAGAAATAGACTAGAATCATGGGTATTCATCACCACTAGTTGCAGATGGACTGGCCCTGCTTGGCCAACCATTATATCCCACTCTCCATGTTGTGTATATTGTTCACCCTTATGAGACATAAACATCACACTCCTTCAGTAAAAATATATGTGATATAGTTACGCTAATAAAAAATCATTCAAAATATTAGGTTGAATCCTAACATATCTATAATGTAAAGATCCCATAGAGGATGATACTCCCCAATGTCGAGAGAACATCCTCTTCAAAAATAAGGGTATACTGATTGTAAGCCCAATGGTGTATCTATTATGATCACACTGCTAAAGTAATACACTATTATTTTTATTCAATTCAAGATTCTTGATGATATAAAATAATGAGATTCACTACTATTAAATAAGGCACCAGCTAGCTTAGAAGCTATAAGAACAGTTGGATTATCAAACAATGTTCCTGCCTTGTTGTCCCCTAGTGTAGCTTGAACTCAGGAAACTATCCATACCTTATCTACCATGATGAAGTTTTAGTCACCTGAGATTAACCAATCTAATGATATGTGTTATTTTTTGAAGAATAACCCCATCCACTACCTCGACCACCAAGGCTAGCAAAACTTTAACTACTAGACTAATACAGGGTTGGAGACCCCCTTCTTGCACCCTGATTCTCTCTACATCCTCTTTCATTACCCATATATCGTAGGTACCTATATAGCCCATATAGATGTCCAATTATACCACAAGCTCGTCACTCTAGAATTGGTTGAGGATAATGTCTATGAAAGGGGTCTGGCTTACTACAATAATGTGGATGAACTCGGGTATTATCATGAGTAAATTATTCTTCCACCTAGGAACCCTTCATTCCAATTCCCTTTTCAACATTCTCATAACTATGCTTTTTAAATTCATAATACATACCCCCTAATCATCTAACAGGAACCACATGTCCTCTAATAAAATCTTCATTCACATTTCACAAGGATATGAGAGTTGGATCCACCACTTCAAAAAAACATTTTTAGTGGAATGGTATTAACCTGGGATATAGTCCCACACATAATCTCGTCGTGGAAACACCATTATATAGTTCTCTTATTTTCTTCCATAACTGGAGAATATCATTGTATGTTATTCAAGAGACCAACATAGTCCACCATTGGAATTATTTCCATTTTCAACCACTATAACTAAATTAATATTTTCTATCACAATGTTTCTAGATAAATGTTCTCCATGAACTTCTCCGAAAAAAAAGTCTACAAGAAACCCATTAACATCAAATTTTGAGAATGAATATCCCATCAGAACATTTTTGATCCACGTAACATATATGCTTCTAACATCATATTCTTCTCATCTAGAGTCTCTAAATTATCAAGTATAGTCTGGATGAACTCAATCAAGAAGACAACTACCTTAGGTCCACAATCTCCAGTAAAATTCATAGGGTGTTACAGTTAAAATTCTCATATCAGATCATACATACTCTTCACAACCCTCCATAGGGTTCTCTCTATAAACTGCATGAAACGATTAATTTTTTCAAGTAATTGCTCACCAACGTCCTCATCGGGCACCATTGGTGCCTCAATTACGACTTTTGGTGGGTCATCTCCAGCCATGACCACTTTTCATCCTCACAAAATGAATTTCCGTGTATCAATATATTTAAAATTCCAAACACACATCTTGTGACCCATTACACCAAAATATACTCTCAATTTTATAATATGGAATTATAGTAATCTATAATAATTGATTTTCCCAAACCCCACCACAATATCAAAATTTAGGCGCTATCACTGCCATCATCCATCCTAAATCAAGGAAATTATTAATAAGGATAAAAACATATTAATTTTTTATTTTTTCATTAAAAAATGAATTATTTTAATTTTTATTCTTTCTAAAACATTAAATTTCACATTATGAACTATTTTCAGTTCTATTACACAAGAATGGAATAATATTACAATTTTAAAAACATAATCAAAAGAAAATACTCTCATGCATGTCAAAAATGAATCATGTCAAATAATATTTTTGAATTCCTAGGATGATGAATTCGTATTCAATTATCTCTCCATTTTAGGAAACGAGTAAAATATCATAATATTATTTAGAAACAATAATGAAATTACCCAAAAACTACATCACATGAGGTGAAATTACATTCAAATATAACAACACACATCAATAACAAAAAAACCACCCATGGTACCTGGATTTTACTATTTTAAATGGGTTATCTACTCCAATGCATGAGCACTTAACCAAGGCTAGACTCATATTATTATCCTATCTACATTTTTAACATAGTAATCCAAAAAAAAAAGTAAAAATGACTTTAATACCACTTTGTAACATCTCATCCTAATTTCCATGCTACGGTTCCCAGAGCCGATCTATTATATCACATCAGGTGTGCCTCCCCACATGCCAAGAGCATTCAACTAGTAAAAAGGGTCTAAAATTGTTTTTTGGGATACAATACCCTCACTATAAATGATTAAAAATAATGGAAATAAGTAAAAAAATTTAAAATTATATAACCAATAGACAGTAACAAATAACAATATTAATTAATTAACTAGAACAAACTGGTATCACATGATGACCCAAAACTAAAAAAATCCAAAAATAAATAGTTGATATGAAATTACATATTTGTGTAATGATTAAAAATGGAATCCCAAATTAAAGACACTAAATACTATCCCTAGAGGGTCGAAACAATAATTCTAATTCCCCCATCCATTCTCCACACTGACATATCTGTCTGGCAAAATCCCCTTGCCCTTATCTTGCCATTCAAGCATGATAACTTTTTAAGTGATGATCATGAATCCCAAGTAGGGTGTGAGAATAAGTCAGTAGGTTTCCACCAATTGATTCTAAAACAATATCAAGTCAACAACAGTGTATTCAGTATTAGTAATAAATAATATGAAACTAAGTAAAAAAGTTACATATTCAAATATTCTTTATTTATCCACATAACCCTTGGGTTCTTGATGAAACTTCAACGATAAAATCATTTTTCAACCCAAGTACTATTCTTAACCATAAAACATATTCAATTCGTAATTAGTTATAAAATAAGATATTTCATTATCTATTTAATTAAACCTCACATCATGGTCATTTGGAACTAATTTCTTGTTCCAATGTTAGGTGCGTAAAACACATTTTCTAGCACCTTGTGGGTATTTTGATCATATTTCACTATCCCACAACACTATATTACAAATGGGTACATGGAGTCATAGCCACTATCCCACACTTGCTATCACATATAGGTATTTGGAGCCCTAGTCTATATCCCAAACTCATTTATCACATATGAGTTTTTGGAGCCTTAGTCCCTGTCCCACACTCATTTAGCAAATAAGTATATTTGGAGATGCATTCTATGTCCCATATGTGTATATCAATAAATCTCACATATATCAAATTAATTGAACCATTCATGTAAAATAAATATTAACCTTTTTCATCGCAATTTTTCATCAAGGTATCTTGTTAGAATTTATCATAACAACCAGTTTTTCAAAATTTAAACACATATAACATGAAAAATTCACAATTAAACCATTTTTCAATATTCCATAATATATCCAATTAACCCATTAAAGATAAGGCACCAATATCATAATTACTATTTTCAATTAATTCATAGACAGATTAATTAACCTATTACACAAATCTAGTAATTAACCAAATCAACATTCCATTAATTAATCAATTCCACAATCAAAACATTCCATTAATTAATTTATCAATTAATTAATGAAATCCAACCAATTTATTATTCATACTTACCAAAACTTAGTTTTCCCTTATTCATATAATTTTATATTCATAATGAAATTCAATTAACCAATACAATAATTCTAATTAATTAATTATTCAAATAATTTATTCAATTCATTATTCTGTTGTCAAAAGTGACCATTTAAATTTCACCACACTTATATAAAATTGGAATTCAAGACTATGGGAATTGAATTTATACCACCTACCTAATGATTGATAACGAACACTAACCATTGGAAATCCCCAATTGTAGTTGAGCAACCAATATCTGGATAAAGAAGAAGATCCAGATCCCAAACCTAAATCCAATGTCAAAAGGATCAAGATCCCTCGAACCTAGATCTAAACCCAACACCAATATAGGAAAACCATAAGGTTTTTATTTAGAAATAAAAATGGGAGAGATAGAAACCTATTCGAGAAGACAGAACCTACTCATAAGAGAATAGATAGATTATTCCAGTGTTAGATTCATCAACAATAGTTTTTTAGAGACTTATTTATTTATTTTGAAGCCTTGAAAATGAGTGGAAAGAGTTAGGGTCAAGTTGAGTTAACTTTAGGTGATTTTCTGAGGGTTAGAGAATTCTAAAAGAAATTTTTTGAATAATTAAACCCATTTTCATGATTTCCTAGGCAGGGGAGCATGGTTTGACTAATATTGTACAGTAACTATGAGCCTCCCTTGTGGAAGTGAACATTCAATCATGTAAGGGTGCACTTTCTGAGAAACCATGCATGAACTATGTAATCCTTATCTATTTGGGGTTACACGTTTTGTTGGGGAAGGGCATAGGGATTGAGAAAACTATACACATCCTTAAATACCTCCAAAAGCATCCAAATTTCATTAAAAGACCCAAAATATAAATCAAAAACTAGATATACCGAAAAAAAGGAAAATGAGTACCTCAAAATGATCTCAATACATATCCATAAAATCTCAAGATCTTATTTTTCAATTTTTATTATAGATTATTACCCTGATTGAAGCGATGGAAATAAGGAAAAAATTATAAATATAAAATAAATGTTGATTTATAATTTAATGAATAGGATAAATTATTTTGTGATTGAATGTAAGGATATATTTGGGAGTAAAATATTTCCATTATATAGATATATTAATTAAGAATATGGTCATTAAATATATTTACATTGTAAATTTTTTTACTGGATATATAGTCATTTGATATATCCAAAGAGTATAATGTTAAAATGAAAATATAATAATTCACAACAAAAAATATAAAATCTAATACATAATATTTAACTAAAAAATCTTACTAAAAAATATATTTTTTAAGAATTTTTTATTTTCTTTATATGTATTATTAAATATTAATAATTATTATTAAAAAATGATTTAATTTTTTTATAAAATTAAATTAAATATTTTTATACAACATTATTGATAAAATTAAATTCTTGGAAGATGAAAATGAAAATTTAACTAAATGTAGTTAAAATTATCTAATATTAAAAAATGGTATTTCTCCATGAACTATTTTTTTATGTAATATAAATTTTTTATCCTAATAAAATAAAATTTTCACTTTTAAATAATAAATATAATGTAATTTTTCATGTTTTTAGAAATATTATTAAACATAATGAGTAATTGACATGAAATATGATTTAAAAAAATTAAATTTTACCCAAATAACATTCAAATGAATACATTAAATATTTATATTCCTGATATTTTAAATTAAAAATTATAATTTCTCAATTTATAAATTGAGATAGATTTAATGGACTCCAAATTTAAAATTCATTTGTTTAAATTGGGTAGGACGTTTCATATTATATTTTCAGTAAAAAATAATTAACATGGTTTATATTAATACAATGTTAAAGGGGTAAAATTGGTTAATTAATGGGGGTCTAATTTTTAACAATTAAAATATTATTTATACATTCTATATATCATTTTTCGGTTTCTAATTAAAAAAAATACTTACCAAAATTTTTCACCTAACATACCTACCATTGATGTGATTTCATGTTTACACTTCACCTAATATAGGTTTCTAGAGAAAGCTTCCTCATTTTCTCCTATAAAAGGATCTATTATAGAGTGCTTCCAAACCACACTACTCCTTCTATAAATTACATAATATCCACCAATTCTTCTTCTCAATAGTCATTTTAAAATTTTTAGTTGCTTCTTAGTTCCATGAATGAATCCAAATTGCTTCATTTTGAAGGAACTCGGGTCGAGATGGAGAGAATTCATCATACATATATTTTCTCTCATGAATTTCAATTGCCATAAAATATATACTATTTATAAAAATAATTCACTATTTTAATGATTTTATAATAAAAACATTAATCATTTTATAAAATGATACAACTATTATATAACATTAAACTCTTACTCTTTCAATAGTATTTCATTTTCTAATTTGGGTGGGATCCAGAACCTATATAAAAGGTTTTGTACCAACGTCACCATTTTAAAATGGATGAAGTATTAAGAAATTAGTCATAGTAACATTAGTTTAAAAAAATTATTTCATGAATATTTCATTTAAATGATAAAACACCAAATAATGATTAATATTACATATCTAATTGTTATCAATAAATTTATAAAATAATGTTCATTAAGGATTCAATTCTATAAAATCATAGACATACTGATCATAAAATAGATAGGGTAATACATGACTAATAGGTAAAAATGATTCAATTAAATTTTATAATAAGAAATATATGGACTTGGAATCAAATAAAGATGATTGATGTCACCATTATGAAGCTTATATAAAAAACAAAATTAACGACAATTGATGATGCAAATAAACAATAATTATCTAATATATATCAAATGAATGATTATAATCAAATATATAAATTGTTATAAATATAAATAAGATTCATAATTAATTTATTAATATTAATATTTTGATTATACAAACGTTTAATGATCTTTCATTTAATTAATGATTAATGTTACGGGTTTTTGCATCACAATTTTTCATAAAATAAGATATATTCATTATTCACAAATTTTTTTAATTTTTTTTATATAATACCCAATGAATGTATATTAATAAGTTTTAATAAAATTAATTGGTTTTAAAAACCAGTTTCATGGTACTTCTTTCAAGTTGTTTTGATTTAAATATTACTAAATCTATAAGTTTTTATTTGTATATCTCATATCAGAATCATGATTATTTATATTTGGAAATACATATGGGGAAATTATATTTTTTCCCTATATAAAGTATATTTTTTTATACTATAGTTTTTCCTTATATTAACTATATGATTTTCCTTTATAATCCAGTTAGTTCAAAATTCAACAGATATAAAAAATTAAATTAGATTCAACCATATACATTCTTTCTGGTCGTGAATCTTTATGTTCCATGTTCTTATCCATTAATTTTTATGGGATGTAAGTACCTATAGTTATATGATATATTTATGTATTTTTCGATTTTAATTTTATTTATATAGAAAATATTTTATATAATTTTTTAGATCATATTATTCTAGGATACTTTTCCAATGTCTTATAATTATTTAGACGAGTGTTAAAATATTATTCCTTTTTAATGATTTCTATACAATTACTTTTCATTATTTTATAAATTCATTCATAATGACTCTACCTCTTTCTTATGTTTATTATAAGTAATATTAGTTCCTAATATTCTAAAAAAATGTTTTGAAACAATTATTTTGAAGATGATATTTCTTCTTATATTTTTGGTAAATTTTCTAATTCTTTGTTAAATGATTATTTCATCTACTTTGGAATTATTTAATGTTTTTAATGCTTCGTTGTGGATATACTCTAATTATAAAAGCAACACTCTTTCACTATATGTATTATGATCATGTTATGTAAATATTTTCTTTAATATTCATTTTATTTACATTGGTTAATGATGGTGTAGAGGGATTATGAATGTTTTCTTATTCTATGGAACAAATATGTATCATTTTTCATTAGGTGACGGTGGAAGGAGACTGAACCCAAATCCCTATGTGACTTTCTACACTATATGATCTATGGGATTAATATTACACAAGTCTATAATGCATTGGGTAATAAAAATTATCTCTTGAACTAACTTTTTAGTGATTGGGGAGAAAAATCCATCCACTATGGGACTTAATCAACTATTTTATAATGGTTATGGAATTGAGACATCAAAAAAAGAATTATTTTTTATTCTTATTTATATACCAAATTCCTATTACTATGTTTTTTTATGGAAATTATTACTGACTTTTTTTATCAAATTGATGTTTCTCATAACTTATGTTATTAAAAAATCCTTATGTGTTAACTCATGATTTTTTATCGATGCATTATTGGGTGTGAATGTCTTATTATAGGTCTATGGACATTGATTTTTTTCTCATAATAAAATTTTTATCTTATTTAAACTATGAAGTTTGATTGAAATCTCTTCTGTTTAACCTTACTAAACCAATTAACTCAAATATTTTAATATTTTTACTCTCCATGTTATTAAGAAGAGTATTAAATTTATTGTGTCTAAAATGGTATCACATGATATTACTATGTGTGAGTTATGTTTATAATGTTGTTAAATAATTGGTATTCATCCAATATCCAAACAATCTAAACATTATGGTTCAAGGGTGTGATTTAGAATGCAATGTAATGAATATTATTATTCTATAATGTTAGATGTATGTATTTTTTCTTCATGTTTCCCCAAAAAAACATTCATTGTGGCACTAAAAAAAATTATAAAAAATAATCTAAAATCATAACACTAATATATATCACCCCATTATATATTTTATGCACTGTAAAATATTTAATTTCTATAATCCATAATTTTATGCAAATAATCACCTTTAGAAACACATCAACACCACTCAAGATATAAAGGGATCTATTATGATCTCCATAACAATATCCACCATTTATATCATTTAAAATATTAAAAATTATTATATTATTTTTCCCAATATATATAGTGATCAAAATATATATATTATGCCAGTCTCATATTGCATTTCATAGATTCGTAATTATATGAACATATATTTATTAAAAAATGAACACATCACATGACATTCTTTGAGAAAAAATATCACTTAACATTCCAATTTTCATAGTATTTAATATCAATTAATGTCCCTAATCATATTATAGATATAGACTTTATTATTCAATTCCAATTGGGGGTTTAAATTTTGTAATCATCATACTGAAGGATAAATTTAATCATTGATAAACATAAATTAATGACATGATTGATTCCTAATTCTAAAGGTTCTCATTCAATGTATGTTATCAAACTCAAGTCATAGGTGGATAATATTAAATATGAACCCAAATAGAATAAATACATATTGTATTCCGCTACATTTTTTATAATTTATGTATCATATTAAACATATAACTCCTTTGAAGCTACATGATTGAATTTTTTTATCTCTATATAAAACCTAAAAATATGTATTATTTACATGTAATCATAAACTATAATACATCAATTATGTATAATTCACCTCTATTAATTAAGATAATAATTTTTTCTCTTCATCTAAAATATGTATCCATTATGTTAGATTGATAAAGTGGATATGCCTTTTAAAAAACATGATATATTTTATATATTTTTTGACTAATAAAACCGTAGTAATGAAAAAAAATATATAAATAATTGAAATAATACCTCATATAATAAAATAGCAGCAATAAATTATGTTTGTTACATTTTTAATGTTTTGTTATGTGTATTATGTCAATATATATTTCTTTTAGCATCTATTTGCGTCTATTCATTAAAACCTCTCACTAAATTTATTTAATGGGTTAACGCCTAAAAATATTCATTGTTAAAAAATGGTCATATTAGGATTAAAATCATTATGTTCAAATATTTTAATTTGAAGTATAAACATCTTTTACAACACAACATGCAATTTCATGATGTTAATAAAATAAATTATTTTAAATACAAAAAATCCTTTATAATTTCTTCATTATCTTCCAAAACAATCAATAGAAACTATTATATGATATTATGTTGTAGCTAATATTAATGAAACTCATTAGATTAATATTATTATTTACTAATATATCCTATAAAAATTTATAATATAAAAATTCTTTCACTGTAGAATGATATAATAAATTTTCTATTTTACTAATCAATTATTTATTATACATTTTACTTATCTTAGTTAAAAAATACTCTCACTAACCTTTTAAATTTTATAATTTTAAATAATATGTTACTATAAAAAAATATTTTATGAAATAATATAGATTTATATTTTGGGAATATATAGAAAAACTATTAACAATGAAATCATATATTTTATTCAATCAGTTTATGAGATATTATTAAATAAATGGTCATTCATTAAAATATACAATTATTTTTTTGTGAGGAATATTTCCCACATTTTTTAATAAATAAATTTCTAATATTAAATCTATAAATTATAAAAACCCATGAATTCATATAAAAAATTAAATAATTAGATCAATCACAAACCATGTGTTTTGAAACCAACAAGTAATATTATTTATAACAGTAGTTGTTCACAAAAAAAGTTATTCTATCACATAATAGAATTTATTATTAAAATATAAATTATTTATTCATATTAATATGTGTTTTAAAGAAATACATTCAAATCCATGAAAAAATACCCTTTGATTAATCACTTAAATACAAACATCAAGCATTACCCATCATTTTTCCTCAATAGTGGAATCTTGTATATATTTTTAAAACATTCTATATTGTATATTGTTAATTATATACCATTCAAAATAAAAATTATTTTTTAACATTAATACATAATATCAACTCACTAAAAACAGAATTACACTCTATCAGGTCATAAGGATAATTTCATCTCAAATGTTTAGGTTAACTATTATGAAGTCATTACCCTTATATTTAAGCTCCATTGTTTAGTTAAAAATAACATGTATGGGCTATATATTACATAAATTCTTCTCATTCTAGATAACACTTTTAATATTTAATTTTTATAACGTCATTAAGGAACAATATTTTTTACATGATGTTGTACATCACAATCCACTACATATTGATGAGGTTGAATAAAACTATATTATTTTCATTTTAGTTTTAATTAAATGTAATGTATAATGAATTTATAAAAGTTATTAAAAATGAAATTTATGGGTAAATAATGCATGGTTAGTGGCAAAAAAATCTCTAATTTTATTTTATTACCTATTTTATTTAATATGTGAGTTGAGATTAAAGTACCCATAAACATATTACAACGAAAAAAAGTTGTTTAGAAAAGTAATTTCTTTTATGGCTCACTTGATCTCAGAAAATGATTTTTATAATGACTATCATCAACAAGAACAAATAAATGTTTTCATGTTCATTTTAATGATTGGGATCCAAATAAACATGAATCAATATAGTGGCATGTAAATAATATTTACATTGTTATTTAGAATAATCTACCTATTCTGGAACTGATTCATCTATATGCCTTTTCTCAAGAATTTCTTACTCTAAAATGTGTTTTATATATTATTATTTTTTCATTATTATCATGTTTCAATACTATTATTTCAATTTTCATTTACTAATACTATCATATTACATAATTTAACTCAATGTTAATATTTTTGATAATTATAGGTTAAATATAATCTTATTTTTTATCAGATAAGTATCATTCATTAATGTAATATAATATAGACATTTATTAAATGTTTCCCCACTATAATAATTAACATTATTAATTATATAATATCCATAAGTAAGAGATGATCCATATATAAAGGATAATATGTCTCTACATTAGAGTTCATCTTATTTCTTGTCTATTTATGTAAACCATCATATCAATCATATCGTGTATAACTCTGATAGAGATGAATGAATACATTCTCTCTCAAATCAATTATCTGGATTATCTAAACCACTATCACATGAGTATGCTAACTTTTATGATTTACAAGATAATATAATCCTAAAAATAACCCCCCATAAATAAACACAATCATAGTAGTGTCACCCATATTCTTATTTCCATATAAAAGATAATATTTGGGAAACATGCATTATAATAAACCTAAAAAAAATTCGATTTATATTTTTCTAGGTATATTCCATATAAATAATATATTACTTAATTTTTAATGGTGTTTTAACATCTTACATTCTTATCTTGTGTATTCCTATCATGTATAACTATATTATTAAATAATCATTTTTATTCTATGCCTTCAACAAAATTAATATATTTCAAATAAATTAATATATAAATTCTTGTACTACTCAACACTTGGGATACCCAAAAAATAAAGGCCAATATTTATTCCAAAATATAAAAATTAATCTAATTTTCAATGTATATAAATTTTTTTCATATGATGGTTATGAATCATATTAAATAAAAAATACAATAGAATCTGTGGTGAGATAGGTGTCCCACCCCCACCATACTATTCAAGCACAAGCCTCTGAGTAGGTGGGTAGTGCAGCCTAATATCTCACTACTAATATTTTAATACACAAGGGAGATCTACATTCCAAAATAACCCTATCACCTCATATGAAAAAATAAATATGATCCTTTATAATAAATTTCATAACCCATAAAAATCATAGTCTTGGATGAACATAACCAAATATTATATTATAACCAGTATATAACTCCTTATATGCATTGTATGAAATATCAAATAAGTATTTTAATACTATAAAATGATGTATAATCTTATTTATAATATAAAAATATTTATTTAATGAATTAAATCAAGTAATTAATAATTTTATTAAATGAATAATTCATAAATTATGACATGATATAAACATTTATAATCATTTTATAAAACATTTTAGACTCTACAATTAAACGAGATTAATAGATATTCCATATATAAATATAAATGATCTTTTAAAAATTGATTCAATATAAAATAATTCATATTATCATATTACATGTTATTAAATATAAAATCCTATATATTTCAAATATATGATACTTATAAAAACATAATCATTTTACATCTCGCGTGATATTTTAATATTTTAGGTAAAAATATTACATAATATATCTCTCATATATATTATTTAGATTAATCCTTGATCTAATCCACCAGGGAAAAAATTTATGGTTTAAATATGTTTATAAATAAGGCATTATTTTAATAAATTTCAAATCAAATTATGAATAATTCATAAATTAATATAAAATACACTATATTTCTTCATATTTATTGATTTATAAACTCATTAAAAATTAATAAACTATATTAATTTAATTAATTTAACATCATTATAATTCCTCAAAAATATATTGGTATGGTCTAATGAAATCAACTAATTTGGTGAGACCTAAAAGGACCTACACTCAAGATGGTATTGAAAATAATTATAAATATAATTTTTCTTAATTAAACAAAAATCCCAATAATTTTTTACTACAAAACATAATAAAGGTTTTCCCAATTGATAGAAATAATGAAGAGAAACATATCATTTTTCATTAGAAAAAACATGTTTATAAAGATCCTTAAAAAATAAATTTTTATAACAATAGCATTTTGTTGTTTAACTACATCATTTATTTCGTTATAGAAATATCATTCACATAAATATTGTGAGAATTTTTTCAAAAATATTATTTATTAATTATAATTTTATGAATCAATTTTTTTAGGAACTATTTAAATAAAATTTTTTCTTAATTTGTGAAATAATATCATAAAGATCAGGGACCGGTAAAAAACCGGCCCTAAAAAAAAGTTAAAAGAGTCAGGCATACAAGGGATTTTTACATAATCTACTGTGCAACACTCCACCTCTGTCAGCCGCCACAAGTGGGGCACAATAATCAGGCGTCATAAATGACCACATTTCATCCAAATCAATCAATCCCCGCTTTGCAAGGGCATCCGCCACCTGATTGGCCTCCCGGTAGACATGTGTAACCACCAGGCACATGTGCGCAGCCTGGTCGAGACAGTCAACCCATTGAGGTAATGTGCACCACGGGACATTCCGTGTCTTGGTCCTCAACGCATGATTCCGTAACCCAAAATCATTTTCCATAGATTCACTTCATGGTTATTAATGAAATAATTCCAATTACATTATTTGATAAAAAATATTATGGTTAGTGTATCATAATAGAATATATAGTATAAATCAACACCTAAAATGATATTCCTTAGTAGGTGAATCATGTTCTAAACCACCATAGGCAGGAAAAAGTACTAAGAGAATCAATATCATTTATTTGGAATTATTTTATCCTAATAGAAATTAGATAAATATAAATAATAAATCTATCAAAAAAAACTATAAACTAAATTTTTCTTTGAATACCATTGAAAAATCAATAAAATGTATCAAAATTGACACTTTACAAATATGTCATAAACTAAAACACAATCATAATATTAATTAATTAACATATAATATTAATTATCTAATAATTAGTGGACCTATCAACTAATAGTAATAATTTTAACATACTGGATTTCAAGAAAATGGAAAAAGGGAACGAAAATGTGGCCCTATATTTCATCAACTTATTACAACCACAATTATCAACATGCCCTAAGAGGGGAGTGAATTTGGTTGTCAATTTATTATCATAAAATGTATATCATTATCATATTATAAAGAATATATTTATCATATCAATTCAATTCAAATGTACAAAACATCAAAATATGTAAATAATTTACTATGATATAATGAATTTTTTACCCAAAAGGTATATATTCTACTGATCATAAATCGATGTTGTTTTTACATACAAAAAGAACTAGAAAAAATGTATTATTACAATTTTGACTTAAGTATCCTTGTAAAACTAAGGGTTAATCCCTCTTTGATTTTACATACACACTACCTCATGATGGAGACCGTAGAAAAAGTTGATGTTCAAGAAAATTCATAACAACCTGACTATGAGGGTGTTTCTCTTTAACTTCAATTTCATGAGTTAATAGATGTTTTAAATTTAAATCAATTTCTGTAAAATGATTCACCAAAATCATTTGTATGTAAACCTATTTTTTCATAGTTATAAATATATTATGATATCTTTTCAAATTCCTTTATGATATCCTTCTTTTTCAATAAATTTTTTTATTTAAAAATTTCTCAAAAAAATTAATTTATTAGTACATTATTGGACTCTAAGAACCACCATCATGGATGGTTGAAATTCACTATAAATAAAAATCCTTGTAATAAATTAATATTTGATTTTGTATTCTATATTTTAAAATTTTCACTACACCACTTCATGGTCACAATAACCATGGAATTTTTTAATTATATAAAGGAATGAATCTAAACCCCACATTGGTTAAATTCTCCTCTTTAGAGAAATTTAAACACGTTATCAATGAAATTATTAATTTAAACTTCATCATCGTGTTCTTTCTAAAAAACATGTTATCTCCTCTTTCTTTAAATACATTAGTATCCTTTAATAACACATCAAAACAAAAAAATTATTACCATGATTTCCACTACAAAAACCATCATTTATTTTTAGAATTATATTTTTAAAATTCAAATGTCTTCATTGTTGAACAATTTAGGAAAACCGCCAGAATGTTGAGTACTATTACAATAATATGACTAGGGTATATTCTTTTCTAGAATCCTATTCTCTAACTATACGTGAGAACCATGATCAGTCACTCTTCCATTATAATGCTGAACTCCTCATTTTCAATTGAACTAAGACCTCTAATATGGCTTAGTGTATTATCTTATATCCCCCAGATGTTTTCAAAAAATTTCTTTCTAGAAAGCAACTTCCAATATGATTGGGGTTTCTAAATCATTTAATGCTTCATAAAATAATAACACAGTTAGATTTGTTATAGTGTTCTATGTGTTTTATCATCAAGAAAGTCCTTCCAAATTTTCAATTTCATATTCATGCGATACAAGACTTGTATCCGTACCATATATTGTTCTCTAACTAAAATTACAATAGATTTCAATGAAATGAAACAGTTTTATATAAAATCCATCTATTTTATTTTCAGTATCGTTCATTATACTCATAATTTTTCTTAATTATTATAGTCACTAATTTATTGTATAGGGTTCAAAAATATATACCATTGGGTTTAGTGGGAATCTGAAGTGAAATACAAGACTCTATAAACTGTATAAAAACAAAATATTACTTGAAAATTTCATCATGCATTCTATGTCTATATGAGAAATTCCAATTATATAAAACAATATTTCAAGTGAAAATTTTACATAATATAGTAGGGATAGTGAGAAGAATCTAACTATTTTTATAACTTACTATTTTGGATTCTATTGACTAGCTACCTTGATGGGGAAATGGGTTCCCTATAATAGTGATGAATCGACACTACACTCTCTAAGTATTTTTATATTTGGCTCAGTCTCATGTCATGCCCAATTTTTGGGAACATACAGTCATCTCTATCAGTATATGGTTTTGTTTTCCACGTTAGCAAATATAATTTGGTACTATTCTTCAATTTTTTCTATCATATGTTTTCCCATTAATGATTCCCTAGATGTGTTATAACATGGGTTATGTTTCTCAATTTTGGGGTATTTCTTCCCTCTATATTATTTTAGGAATACCGGATTATTCATTGTTTTTATTCCCCTTTTAGGATTTGTTTCACTATTAGAGCTATTAATTATTTTTAAACATGTCTCTTGGAATTTCTTAAACATTGATATTTCCTTTTTTCCTATTATTCGCCTCACATTTGAATTATCTCTTCATATGTTTTCTGTAGATTTCATACCCCCCCAAATCCTATTTAAACTGGTGATTTATCTATTTGGATCCAATTCCGGAGGGAAATATTTATTCTAGATACTCCCATGTCTATTATTTGGTGACTCGATATGGTAATGGTTTATAGGGATTCCATATCATAGTTTAATTTATGATAAATTTTTAATTTGAGGTTTCTTTATTCCCTATTTATAGATATTTTATGTTTGGGGTTTTTTATAAGTGTCAAGTGGTGTATTCATTAAATTACAAAGGTTTCCATTATCCTAAATAACCTAGACATTCTAGTACGTAGCACTAAGGTTATTGTTGTTCCCCTTGGGTATGAAATTAGTTCCTAGACATCATGAAGATACAATTGGGATGATTTTATCAATGAATACATCTATATCTAAGAAATATAAATTCAATTCAAGAGGATGGTATATATCCATGTAATAATGGAAATGGGATAGGGATATATAGAGCTATACAAAAGAGAAATATCAATTTAAAATTAGCTTTATATTAAAAAGGTAGGGAGATATATGGGTGAATGTGATGAACACCTAGGTAATCACTACTAACAATGCCTTTACAATTATGATGAATAGAACTAGGATAAAGATATTTGATAATTCGCTCACAAGAGTACACATTTTTTACAAAGTGACATCTATAATGTTCCCTTCTATAAATTTGTGAATGGAAACAACTCCTTGATTGATGATCATTATCAATTCCTAGATTAGGTAAGATATGTTCCACTAGTTTGTAGTTTTATTATAGAGAAACCATGCCTGGATGGATGATTCTAATACCACTGATGAAAATTTTATATTATAAAGAAAGAATAGAAATTGACCATTTCCAATGAATTGTATTTCCAACCCTATGGAATGACCTTGGACATAAAATGTGATGAATTATAGTACCATGTGCCCCCTATAATCATTCAATATACTAGCTACTCACCTAACCCCAAACTAAAATAAACCATATACAGTTAATTATATCTATAAATTTGGAGGCCTATATTTAACCCATCCCCTCTAATGAATGTGGAATAATACTAATAATATAATGGTTGACCCCAAAATTCTTCTCTATTAATAGAATAATACACCATCAAAAATCAATGAGAAGCTTGACATTCACTAATAATGAATTGTCATGAATATTCATGCCTAAGAGAGAGAGAGAGTGATTCCTACCATCCATAATAGTGTTTTATCCCTCTAAATGGACCCAAAAATCCATCACATAGATCAAAGAATGATTCTTATAACCCCCCCCCCCCCCACTGATAAACTCCATAAAACCAATAAATGATGAAAAAATTGTCTTCGTATGTATCTACATTCCTAGGGGTTTCTCAATAAATCCCAACATAAAAATATCCCACACACCTTTCATGAATATATTCCAGACGATATCTAGACTATGAGATGCACATAACCAGTAGTGGGGGACAACTAAATAACTTTCTTTTAAACACTGTCATCTGTAGGGATTGACAGATTCCTCACATACCTTGCCAAAAAAAATATCCCCATGATTTCTTTCCACCAGTTCATAGATTCAAAACATTATATCTAATTATTCTCATCTACTAATGTGAATAAATCATTTATAAAGTTGATTCCATTCGATGAATCCAAAAAAACTCCCCTTTTATCTTCATTTATCTGATTTATTCTTTTATATAAAATATTTTTATCCCCCTAAAAAATAATCATATTTATTTTAGGGTACTTAAAAGCTTCTATATATGAGATATAAATGATTAAGAACCTTTTAAAAATGATCAAGGAGTTTCCAGTGAAATTACACTAACAGAATCTATTGTCTCCTTAACCCACCACCCACCTCACTTTACCCATAAAAATTCATATATTTTCATTGATAATTATTGAAATGTTGGAAGAATATATTAATTAAACTATGATCCAGTCATTAAAACCCACACTGTCAAAAATAGAAGAACTTTTACATGGTTCCCATGTAATTACTCATAATATGGTGAAAAATATACATTGGACAAATTTTCCCTATGTTTCCTAATTTTAATATTAAATTTACCATAAAGATTAAAAATAAAAAAAGGAAAATCATACATAAATGTTACAATTTGGGTGTAACAATAATCTATATCATTTCATTTTTTATCAATTAAAAGTTGACATAAACAATGATCAAGGAACATGTGAGTTTACTAATCCTTCATAAATTGATGGAAATCCCAATTTGATGAGATAAATTCATGTATTGAAATAGCACTCAAACCATTTATATATATTTACTAGAAAATAAATTATCAAATGAGTGATAAATTTGAATTTGTTTCTCAAGCATCAGTACATCATTTAATAATTTGTGCTCTGCATAGTTTGAAACATTGTAGGGGTCCTTAATATGATTTTTTTGTCATGAAACATGGAAGAATACATGAATTGATGTTAGTTGAGGAGAAAATTACATTATATATGAAACTCTCTAAATCACCCCATCATTTTTGAAGGGTATGGAATATCATAGTGTTATCTTTCCCTACTTCCCCAGTTTACGGTAAACCAGATGAGGTGAAACCATTAAAAAATTCAACCACCAATTTGTAATTACATAGGATAGTTTCCAGAATTGGCCAAAGAATTATGATGACTCTATATGGTTTCCAATTATTTCTTGATTGTCTGAATCAATTTTCCCATTTCATGCATGAAACTCAGTCCTATAAAAGTGTTATCTCCCACCACAGTCTAATAGAGAGAATATTGACATGGTCAACCTTATTGAATAAAAAGGTTGCATCTTGATTGGTTACACATAAGTATAATTTTATTGATGCTTTTCCAGTGCATGATAGGTGTCATGTGATCATCGAAATTTCAAGATGCTCACACTTCACATGTCCTCTATGATCTAGAATTCCCATCATATCTATCCATCTATCAGTGGATGATAAAATTAGGAATCCTTACCAAGGTTATCATCACCTTTTATATTTTTCTATAGAAATGGGAGATAAATTGGGGATCAGAATCAGAAATTAGTGTATAAGGAACCCCATGAAAACCTCATGGTCTACTACTGATATAGATTTCCATGATATTACACTATAATCATATAATTGATAAATGAAATAATGTGACATTATATTTTCAATGTCACATATCATTCATGTCCAAAAAATTCATCTCTTCATATCATAATACATCTTTCTGGTCATTGGGTGTATTACCCATTTCTAGTAGTGTCCATCATTCCTCACCACCTCACATTTTGATAAAAGAACCACATCACAACCATGAAAATTGGTGACATCATGAAATAACCAATACATATCATCAATGATCTCCATAAAAATTTTAATTATCCCTGTAATTTTTCACCCCTCATATCTTTGTTTCTCACAAATAATAATCTCATAAAGTGAAGGATTCGAAAATATAACCAGAAAAAAGTTCATCACATCATACTTTTGATAGTAAATGAATCTTAGAAAATAGGGCCACTAATTATTATTATATACATGATTCAATATAGTCCCAATATGTAGTCTTCTTATTGGGGAAAACTAAAAACCCATTTAGGTTTCTCGACATGTATTTGATTTGCAAAAACTTCCAAGAGATATTTCACCCATCATCACTACCAATGATTTTGGATATTCTAAAATAAAATATAACATTAACTCCTTTCAACTAAATATACCTTCTTTTGAAACCCATTTATGATAGAATAATTTTTTTTATATTAATCTGTATTCATAATTTTTATTTTTATATTCATTCTTAATATATAGTATAGTTTTTTAAAATAAATAAAGAAATAGTATTGTTAATCTCTTATCTTTTTAAGGATCTATATAAAACATTAATTTCCACATTTTATACTTTCATTTTGAAATAAAAAATCATTTTTTAATTCATCATGTTAATATTATCAAAAAACAAATTTTTTAGTATTTTTGGAAAATTCTAAATTTTCGATCAATAGTGCAATATACTATTTTTTATTAAAAAATATCTTTTATTTTTTAAGTATTTATAAACCAAAATTATATTTTTTTATTATTTATAAAATTTATTGTTTTAATTTTGATTTAAATTTATCTATTTTTATTTATTGAGACATATTTGATACATGATTTTAATTTAAATACATTTTATAAATAAAAATGGAATTTTGAAAACACTTTTTCTTCACATTTTTTCATTTTGATTTTAATTTAACATATACCACATCATTGGTTTGTATCATGAATAATGGATTCCATATTATTTATTATATTGTCCCAATTTGATAAAAAAATGCTTTTATTTTTAGTCATTATGAATAGTAATCATAGAAATCATTGTTACCATAGTAAAGGTGAAATTTGATAATTAATGGTTAAAAATCGTATAAGGACTACAAAACCACCCTAACACCTTCCAATATTGTATTTAATGATTAAATTTCATCCATATGCATCCAAGATTTAGTTTTTTAAACCATTTTATCATTTTTATGGGACTATGAGTTTTATAATATTTTATGTAGAGAAAACTATAAAATGACACATGTTTTTAATAAATTTAATATTATCAACATGTGGATAAATTAATGATATTTTATTTTATAAATATTATTATTGATTATAAATCATCTAAAATAATCATGAAATTTTTTTTTATTTTTTTTATTATATAATTAACTTAAATGCTTATGCACACTGATTGAGTAATTACACAATTGATGGATAAAATAAAATAAATGAAATTACATTATTTAAAATTTATGTAATTTATTCTATTTAGTTTGACACACAAAATATTTAGATAAATATAACCTTTAAAAGATATACTATTTAATTAATATTGATTTTTGACATGTATTGGTGTTTTTAAAGTCAATGAAAATGAATATTTCTAAAATTGACATAAATGATATTTTATGAAAGTAAAATTTTATTAAATGATTTAAAATTCTTTAAAATCTTATATTTTTTCCAGGGATTATAATTTGGTATAAAATATTGACCATGTTCCATTTATGGGATATTTTTCTATGTGTAGTAATGATTTTTCCCTCTAAGAGTTAAAAACCATGTTGTCATGGGAAAAGTGAAATGGGTTAACATGGTTTAAAACTAAAATATAAGGTTAAAACCATTTGTAAAAAAATATTAAATTTACTGTACTATTTTATTTTATTTTATTTTATTTTATTTTATTTGATTTTATTTTATTTTATGTTACATTACATTATATTATATTTTATTATATTATATTATATTATATTATATTATATTATATTATATTATATTATATTATATTATATTATATTATATTATATTATATTATATTATATTATATTATATTATATTATATTATATTATATTATATTATATTATATTATATTATATTTACTGATAGAAATTTTATCATCTAATATATTCTATTAGAATCCATTTATAATTTATAATAAATTTATTTTAATTTAATACATTAATAAATTTCGAAAGTTCTCATCCCCTCTCTTTTAAAAAGGGATATCTTTTTATCTTAATTCAAAATTCAAAATCATTTTGATTTAGGAAAATAATTTCCTAAATCTGTTCAGTACATATATCCTAACATAGTAGATTTATTTATCATTAAACCAATCTCCCAATGATTTTGGTTTAAACCTTATGTTGTTGTATGAATAAGAGGTATCATTCTTAATTGAGTTTTTATGTTTTATTTTTTCTTACACCTCCATAAAATATTGTTTATCCTTTATGAGAAAATAAAATCACTATATACAACAAGCTTAGATGTTATTATGTTAATTTCATGACATGTATCCATATCCAAGCCCCATTAAATGGGTAATGAATCCATCATTAATGTTTGTGGAAGACTACCACCTCACGGACTAATGTAATGTTTATTCCTCATACCCTATCATAGATGGTTATAATACTAGAATTAATGTTTATATATGATATTAATGACATATTTATCATTATTAAAATTTAATATATCATATATTATCTTAACATTCCATTCACTAAAATATTACAATAGTGTTCGCATGTACATGTGGACCATGACCTCCATGAAGAGATTTGATTTATTTTTCATCACCACATCCCATTGATGGTATATATAAGAGTATTTAAATAAATAAAATTATATTTTTGATATTATTACAATAATATAAATATTTAATAATTCTGACCACTCTTCTATAATGATTTATGGATAATGGAAACAATACTCTTGCCACAAAATGGAATACCATCACTATGATTTTAATGTAGTTCATTTTCATAACAATATTTAATGGCTTGATTTAAAATTATAATTTATTTATAAAAGTGATAATTATTTCTTGATTCTTATTTTTTATTTTGTAATAATGACCACTTGGGCCATTTTAAACCTACTAATGTCATTTTTAACTCTTGAACTAAATTTCATGAAAATGACTAACATAAACTTAAATGATTAAATAATTTTATATAACATGGTATTAAATAAATAAATGTAATGATGAACATGAAAATGTTTCTTAAGAAAAAAAATTAAAATAATTTTTTATTTATGATGATAATGAATATACATGATGCTGAAGATTCGAGGCATGGTACAATTTAACAGAAATCCTCATTTTGAATGTAATAATGAATTATTTAAAAAATATTTCTCTTCCATGTCCATTTTTTTAAAATTAATTTTTGAATGTAATTCAATTGAATTAAAATAACAGTAAAGGTAATTTTTTAATCTTTATTTAAAATGTTTTCTTAAATTAATATTTCAATGGAAACTATTATTATCTCTACAAAAGACCAAAGAAATCATTTAGTTTAATAAATAATTTTCAAACTACCATAACAATTATTTTATGTTTTTATTCCATTTAAATAATTCATGTTTTCATCAAATAAATAATCACATTATATTTTTGTAAGTATTTTTTTATAGAAATATTTTTTAATATAAAATTGTATTTTTATATTTGAAAGTGTGTATTCCGTTGTTTTAAACTGTTTTTTTTTAGGGATTTATTCATGATATTTTCTATGGTTGTTATATAAAATGATTTTATCCTATTATAAATCATGAATAATACTAGTAAAAATTATACAAATGTTTTATCCCCATAATAGCTCATAGGTGATCCTGATATAGGTTTTATAATGGGTTCTCCCATATATCACTCAAATGCATCGGTTAATTACTATGTTCTCTAATGAATTATATTGGAGTTCACACATATTGTTATTTGAATTATAGGGTTTTAGGTAAGGGTTACATAGTTATGATTTCCCAAGGAACCTGAGTTATATATCAATTCTTGGTGATGAGTTTTCATTGGATTCTTTTTATTTCAAAAGTCATGATAAAGATATTTTTAATGAAAAATGATTCCCTTTAAGGTATAATTGTATATTATGTTTGAGAAAACAATTATTAGATTATGTATTGACTAGAATAAAAATATTATCATTTTATGTATCTTTCTAATATATTTTTTCTTATCCCTGTTTTTACCAAGTTTTCCATATGGTTTAAGTATATATTAGGAAAAGGAATAATTCAAGTTGAATGTCGTGAATATTTTTCATAAAATGAAAACTTGTTCTATTTTAAAAATTTTATAATATTGGAAAGATGTTTACTAATCATATGTGTCCTAATTAAAAAATATTTTTTTCTTATGTATGATTTATGAACTATTTCACTATAACTATAATATTGAAAATATCCTCAAATTTATGAGAATTGATTCATAAAATAAAACTATAGATTCTGTAATTTATAAGTTTTGTTCCTTATAGATTGTATTTGAGTGGTAGTTTAGATAAATTTGGAAGTTATTATTATATAAATATTAACACTTTAAATATTTTAATCTATGGTTTGAAGGTTGCCATTTTAAATAATATAAACTATTTCCATTCTAAATCGGTTTCTAAAATGGAATTAGGGAAGATCTATTATAAAGGCAGAGAGAGTGATATATCACTATAAATCAGAATCTTGAAATTGTTGGAATTAGAACATATTATTTTATTTTAGTGATTGATGGTTTTAATCATGATATAAATTGTGGTGTTATCCATGTAAGGGAAATTCTATATCTACCACAAAATAACATGATGAGAGTTGATCATTATATAATACAATATCCTTCATCTTTCAGAATTTATGAAGACTGAGTGGTAGTTTATGTAGAAATCATTGATTTATAAAATATATGTAAATCCATGGGTTGTTCAAAACTAAAAAACATTTCCCTTTTAATTTATCATTTTTAAGGTGATTCAGGTTGATGGAGTTATTTTGGATAGAATATGAGAGAGAAATATGATCTTGATTCTATGGAATGGGACACTTTCAAACATCATTTACATTTTTTATACTTCCCTATAGTATTCAGCTTAGGATAGATAAATAGTACCTGGAATTGATGTGCTGGGATAATGATTTAGATCCTACTTTTGAAGATAATTTTACTTGATTGGACAATTATGTATCATATTTATTTTTTTACAATGATATTTAATTTAATATATAATTATCAAGATGGAAACTATGTTTATGAAGAACTATATCCATATTAAAATTTAAAATTTATGATAACGTTGTTCATTTTGACAAAAAGCTATGATATATTTTTTGAAACCTAACTTTCTCAATATGACCATAGTAATATGTGGTTAGGATGGCAGATCATGGAAAATAATCTATCATTTAAATTTAAAGTTAGGAAATTAAAATCCCATATTGCAAAAAGTGTAGTAAAAACAACCCCTGGGAATGCCTAATAAAATTTGGGCAGTTTTTTCAATGAAGAATGTTTATAAATTTATCGCATGATGGTATGGATAATTAAAATATGAATGATGAAGATTCAATGATAATAAACCTCAAATGCAATGGTTTGGGGTAATATACTAACATGTGTTTAAATTGTTTCACTAATGCGGGGATCATCAATATCGAAAGGCTGAATGATTGGATAACTTGTGAGGATATAATTTCCAAACAATGAAATAATGTAAAATCCCATATAAGGATAGAATTAATAATTTTTTTTTATTTTTGTAATAAATTATATTTTTAAATTCTTTATAAATATATTAAATAATTTTTTGAAAATTTATAATAGAATAATATTATTAAAATGTTTTTTATAATGTTTTTTTAATTAGATAATTTTCAAACTTTGAAATTTTATTTGGAAAATATTTAATTTCTAAATTCATCATTTCAAAATTATCCTAAGATAAGTTTTTGATAATTGTTAAAAATTTCAGATATTCCAAATATTTGTTTATAATAGTAAATTTTTTTGAGGACTATAATAAATTATAAACTGTTTATTAAGTATAATTATATTTTAGGTTAGTTTTCAAGTATAATTAGTTCTTATTCAATTAAAATATTCTAGTTATGTTTTTTAAAATTAAATTTATAGTTGAATTTAATATACAATCATTTTATATTATTAATGGAAATTTTTATGAAAGACAATTTTTCACCGCGTTTTTCAATATTGATTTTAATTTGAATTTTACCACTTTTTATTCTAAATTTAGAATAAAAGATTACATATTATTAATTGAATCTATAAATTTGTAAAATATTTCTCTATTATTTCCAGTCATTATTAGTAGTAATCAAAGTAATGTTTTCCCATGATAAAGGGTAAATCAGATAATTAAGGGTTAAAAATAATATGACATGGCCAAAAAAATTACCCTATCATATGAATTATTATTTTCAGATGATTCGATTTCTTCAATACTCATCCAATATTATGTAATATGACTGTTTTCATTTTTAGGTTATTATGACCTTTATAATATTTTATGTAATGAAAGGTAAAAAATGTTAATTTACTGTTTTTAATAACTATAATCTTAGTAACATGGGGATAAAAAAGGATATGTTTAGTTATAAATAAAAATTTCATAAATAATGTATTTATATTAATCATGTTAATTTAATTTTAATTTTTATTGAAAAAAATTTTCCTAAAAGGTTATTTCAATAATAATGTATTAATTATTCAAAAAATAGAAAATTAAAATAAAAGATATTAAAAAATTAGTAAAAGTAATATTGTTTTATATAATTTGTGTTTTTTGAGAATTTTGAAGATATATATAACAATTTATGGATATGTAATGTTGTTATATTAAAATTCCATATTTTGTTCTTGGTTTTTTTAATGTTAATGTTAATGGATTGGTCTAATATTGAAATTATAGATATTTTATGAAAAAAATATTCAATTCAATGTTTTAAAATTCTTGAAAATTATATATATTAAAATTTTATTAATAATGGTTCAAAATATCCACCATGGTCCATTTATGGGCTTTTTTTTTATTTATAGTGTATATCATGACTCTCAAAGGGTAAAAGCACGAATTATCATAGAATGTGTCAAAAGTTAAAATGGGGGATTTATATACAAAATAAGGATTCAAACATTGTCCAGACTTGTCCACATTTTATTATAATATAGTAAATAAAAAATCCTCATCTTAGAATAAAATATTATTCGTATGGATCCATTTAAAATGGAATAATATTTGTTATATTATTTTAATATTTTATGATATTCCAAAAGTGACCATCCTATATTATATAAAATATAATCATTTTATATCATTTCATCATTGAAAAAAAAGCCTTTTTATTTAGAAAATATATTCCCATATAACATAGTCACATACCTCATCACATAAAATATTATTTTATTTACTATAAAACTAACCTAGAAAATATTTTAGTGTATATATTAAGATATTGTTCGAAAAATAGTTATCCTTCATAACATTTTATTTTTGTATTATTTCTTCTTACACCTCCTAGAAATTTTATTTAAGCTCGTACATATAATAACCTCATTATCTAAACTATAATGAGAAATTATTATATTCATTTCATGATCTATATCTACCTATATCATCCATCAAAAGGAAAAGGAATCCATCAATCATGTGTACGGTTGACTACTACATCATGGACTGATGTACTTTTTTCATCACCACCACTAATGGATGGTTATAATGACAGAATGAGAACTAATATATGATATTCATGACATATTTATCATTTAAAAAATATAAAATATTATATATTTTCTTAATTTAGATTAATGATAAAATGATAATCGTGTTCGTGTGTGTGTGTGAACTACCATCTACAAAAAGCGGTCATTCGTTTTCCACCACCATATCACTTGGATTATATATATAGTATATTTAATTAAAATAATATTATATAAATGTTATTTTACAATTATGGACAAATATACTAATACTAAACTTATATATATAATTATATTTGAAAAATGGAAATGTTACTCATTCATACAGATAGTGTACCATCTCCATGATCGTAATGGAGTTCATTTTTCATATCCATATTTAATGGTTGGATTCAAAAGTATAATATTTTTTTAAAGTGATAATTATTCTATTATTATTTTTATATAAATTATTGGGTAATATAATATTTTATCATAATCAAAATACTGATGTCATTTGGGACATATAATCCAAATTTCATCAAAATGTCTAATAAGAAATCAAATGATTAAGTCACTATATATAACATTTCATATAATAAAAAATGGAATATTTAACATTAAAAATGATATTTATCATGAAAATAGGTTAACATATCTTTATTATTTAATAAATTAAATAATATATTTGATGAATAAGCCTCAACGTAAAGGAAACGGTAACATAAAATTTCATTTTACATGTTTTAATGATTTATGTTGAAAATATTTCTCTACCAAGTCAATATTTATAAAATTATTTTTCAAATATAATTATATATTAATAAAATAAATTCTAAGGGAACATATTTATACTTGTATTAAATGGTTTTAAAAACATAATCTTTTTATGCAATGTTTTACTTTCACTAGAAAAGAAGAAAAAAAGAATTGTTCTATTTTGACCTATACAACGATAATGAATTTTCCCACCACCATAAATATTTATAGATGATTGGTTTAATTTAACAAAAATAATTATTCATTCCAATAAAATCAATATTTCCATTTTTTGGGTATTTTTTTGAAAATGGAGTTTTAAGAGAAAACAAAAAAAATTATATCCTAAATTGTTTTTCTAACATATTTTGAAATTTTTGTCAAGGGTTTTATTTGTGATATAAAACTAATATATTTTTTATAAGGTTTTGGGCCACATTACAACTCATTGGGGAACCTTATATAGATTTAACAAAAGTTTTAGCCCAATTATAGATCATATGGGAGCCTGATATTGGTTATATTTTAGGTTTTTCAAGATAGTGCTCCAATTTATTGGGTACTGAATATGTTATACAGATAATTATATTGGAACATGACTGCTTGGTTGATAAAATTTTACCGATTATTGTTGTGGTTATAAATCTATTCTATGTGTATGATTTCCCAATGTACCTTTATGACATTTCAATGCGTACTAATGATATTTTTTTTTGAAATCATTGGATTTAAAAAGTTGTGATTTTTTAGGAAAGATGATTCCTTTCTTAGGTACAAATTTAGGTTTTTTAACAAAAGAATTTTCATTGGATTTCATGTTTTTTAAAACTTTGGGTTTTTTATACCCATTAATGATATTTTCTTTTCATATAAAATTTTAAAATATTTTCACAGGGTTTAAGGATGGGTAAGGTAAAATAAAATAGTCAGGTGGAAATTCATCATGATTTTTCATGCAAATAAATCTCATATTACTTTAAATGTCTTATATTTGGGTGAAAATTCATAGTGGTCAAAATTGTCCATCTTCAGAAATAGATTTTTTGAGCGTGATTTATAACCTAATCCTCTAAAATACTAAGCCTAAATACATTCTCAAATATAATAGAATTAA
This sequence comes from Viscum album, assembly GCA_963277665.1. Lineage (NCBI taxonomy): Eukaryota > Viridiplantae > Streptophyta > Magnoliopsida > Santalales > Viscaceae > Viscum > Viscum album. The sequence continues at coordinate 43,949,933 of OY728143.1, read as the reverse complement.
TTATTAACTCAAAAATCAATATTATGTAATGTTTATATTTAGGTCCTTATATCATGAACCTTTCCCAAAAGAAAAACGGTTTCCTCACTTATGAGATTTCATCCTATCTATGAATTTGATTTCATAGTTCATGTAGATGTTTTAATGTGCTCGAGTTTGGATAGATCCATACACACCACATGATTACCCTATATAAGAACACACTCTAGACCCAAACTAGAGACATCATTGTGAACCAAAAAACAATGAACAACCATGGATAAAATTAAATTCTTCTTGTATTCATCAAATTCAAAAACTCATAAAAGTTTTCCTTACACTATAGAATCCATAAGAAGTTCCCTCATTTCTAAGAGAGATTTTTTTAGAGTGATAATATTTAGGAGAATTATGTTAAAAATTATCAGTAATATCTTTTTCATCCTAAAAAAATACTAATATGAAAGAAAATTTTAATCTCCTCAAAATGAATCACAAACCAAAACTTTTCATAATCGAATAAGATACTTTTTATGATGTTACATTCCCTTGATGTTGATCTATTTCATTTAAAAACGAAACCTTCATTATTTATCAAAGATGATCCAACATTTAAGGTTATTAGAATAGTTTTTAAATGACTAACATTTTCCCCCTTTGTCATGAACCCTTCCTATAAAAGATTACATGATGAGTGGATATATAAAATAATCCTTGAGTCCCACCAATAGTACTCCCTATGATGGAGACTATCTCTGAGATTATAATCATATTATGAAATAATTTTCATTACCAATTATAATACTTTTGGAATTCGTGAGAAGATGATTAAGACAAGAGAAAATCCATGGAATAACATAAAAATAAATAAAAACCATCCCATAAGGAATGAATAAATAGTATAAGAATATAAAAATGTCTCCAAACATAAATACCCAAAAGAGAAGCTAATGTTATGATATATCAAATGTCCAAAAAGGTTCAAGATAATAGTATCTAGTACGATCAACATAATCCTCCTAGAAACATGATAATTCGTTTATATACTTTGGGTGAGTATACAAGTACACTGAGTAAGAACTACATAGTCTCTCATGAACATGTAAACGAATTACAATAATGCACACATGAGAAAACAACATAACCAATATATCTTAAACCGCTCAAATATCCATCCCAACCTCACCAAGGCATGCTCATCAAATATCACAAGTCAATTAAAATAGAATAATGATAAGAATATCGATAAAGTGTACCAACATTGCTTTCCCATTGATTTACCTCCCTCACACCCCAATATCATATATCCTGGTGCTCCCATCTATTTCAAATATCAAAAACCACTAGCCCATTCCACAACCACATTATAACATGATTACAATCACTTGGCCCCCTACCCCATAGGATAGTTACATATCATGGAACCTGGAGACACCAAAGCTATTACATCAAATCCATAACTGGATTACTATGGTGTCTTGAACATGAATGACATAAATCGTGTTCCATTCTCCAACCAGGAATAACCCCCCATATTCCATCCCCACAATATAGTCACATATCATATCACTCGAAGACACATGGGCCCTCACCTAGTTCACTATCATACCTATGATCATCACATCCTATGCATGTAAAATTTATTATAGGAGATAGTAAGAAAGATTATGGAGCTAGACATCCAACCTCATCCATGAGATATTGGGAAAAAACCCTAGATAATGTTAAGGGTGATGGAATATAATACTCAACATTGGTGGGGTGAATGTAGAAAACCATAAGGAATATACATTATATATATATACATATATCTAGACACAAGCCAAACCTATGGGTTCACAACAAATCACTAACCAACTCAAAAAATCCCCAATTTCATGACCTTCTTTAAATTCATAACAACAAAAGAGGGAAAACCCCAATTTCACATTTCCAATATGGCTCATTTTTCATTATTAAACATCAACCACGTTTTACCACATATTCTTTCATTAATGAGGTCATTAATCATTTCCATCCCATTAACCAAACCAGACCAAGATATTTTTAAAATTATTAACCAATTATTCTATCACTACCTGGGCATCATACATAACACAACCACACATCATAAGAATCTCATGATCCCCATCATACCATGGTGTCACCACCAAAAAACCTATCATAAAACCCATCACCTTGCATCCCAAAAATCCCTTACTGAAAAACCATCTCCTCACCACCATAAATTCCAAACCAAAAAAACATCACCTCACTACCCAAAAAGAAAGGCCAAATAAACTATAGCTTCACCGCCCCAATAGAATGGAAAATTAACAATTAACTTATCACCCCCAATGAACTACCAAACAAACCATTATTATGAAACCTCAAAATAATGTCCATACAAACCATCACATTTTTATTTAAACCACATCTAATATATCACCCAACACCACATTATAACCACACATCGCCACCCACTAAGCATGGACACAGATCAAAACACCTTAGATACCATTATATAGATTTAATTAATGAAATTTTATTATATTTCTCTTTATTTAAGGGGAATTATAACACAATACATAATTCAATGTTCTCCCTTTTTAGCCTAATATTTATGGTTAGAGAATATTTATTTTGGAGCACCATCATAGAAACATGGTTTTTATAAAACAACAAATATTGCACAATAAATGAAACCCAACATGCATTATTTTTAGTGAGTCATTCAACCCATAAAAACACAACATCTTAATAATATCAATGTTGAAAAATCCTATGAATCATTCCACTCCAATTCAATTCCAAATAACAAATTAATTTAACATGATTATTCCAACAAAAACCATAACCCATAGATAGTAAGAGTAATCCCATATATCATGACACATAAAATTGAAAAAAGATAAATTATCTTCCTCAAAGAAGCTTCACATCCTCACTATACACCACCAGGTCTAGAAAACCCACCATCAAAACATAACCACATGAAAAACCCTTGGATAAACCGAAATTGTATCAAGGGTTGTCAAAAAAATATCCCAAATCACAACTGGAACTAATATTGTACCATCGCGGTGGATCTATAAGAGAATAATGGAAGTAAAAAACCAAGAATTGGTGAAGGAATTACCACTGATTAATAATGGTAATCAAACAGGACTAATAGATCTAAGAGAGGGATGGGGGCTAGAAGATCATTAAAAATCTCCTATTATTGTACCCCAAATGAGAGGACGAAATGTGACTTAATGAAGAGGGTTCTGGATAAAAATAAAAATTTAGAACCTATAATATTGCCTCTTTCACAATTTTTATATTATTCACAATTTTAATTCCCTAGGAATTCCTAGAAAACCAAAATGAATCAAAATTCACATTTCCTTGGACTTTATTTCATCACAGATCATGACATAATTTCATGACACCAATAATTTTCATGGGATCCCCCTACTGCCTAGAATCCTTGAAACCGGTATGAGACATAATTGTGAGCCACCAAATCACATCATGTACCCCTTTAAAGCCATAAATTTACCATTGTAGATTTTTTGTACCTCCAACCACCAAGGAACCTCCACAAGCCTTCACAATGACACATCCAATACCCAAAACATAAAAGATAGTGGTTCGGTAAGTCCCAATACATTCCCTAAGTTACCTATCAAATTATTTTTTTCCATATATCTCCAAACTAAACCTGAGAATGGAAAAGGGATCCAAACAAAAACCATGTAAGGTACATCGCAAGGATCTCCTTAAACTATACACAATCCCCCCATCCAAACTCACCAAAATAACACCAAAAAACATTCCCTACAACCACATCACAACACCACAACACTTCCTCAAAACAACTGAATAACCAAAAAATGACACTACTCTAAAAATATGCATATGTAAATTCCATCCTTCATGTCATGATACTATCTACTATCAGATTTACTGACTAACCCATACATGTTTGATATTATTACTAACTAATTCATATCAGTTAGGGATTAGGTCCTCTCATTTTTATATATCAGAACATTATCACACATCATATATCAAAAAAACATCAAATCTCATAACATATAAAGATCAAAAAAATCAAATCATAAGTAAAAAGTTTAATTAAAATGTCAAAAATGATTTGGGTACTAGATAAGCATTTGTGCCTCATTTTCCAAAGTATTATTTTCCTAGACACCATTCCTCTACAATATATTAACCAAAGGGATGATTCATCTGGACATCACTCTCTCTTGATAATCCCTAATCTATATTGTTCCCTCCAAGAATGTTTCACCATCCTCATTACCAAACTCTCACAAATCAATTACAAGTGATATATAATATAGATATTGATAGATTTGAGAGACATGGAAGACATCATGGATCCTCTTAAACAACTGTGGAAATGATAACTAGTATGCTTCCTTGAGAACTCACCCCAACACCTAATATTATCAAAAAAACATGGCATAACGCTTACTCCCACTACCAAACCTCCACTAATCACATCAAAGGGGATTCATAAAAAATACATGGTCCATAACCATGAACTCCATGGGCCTCATCGTACAATAAATAAGATAATTTTTCTGGCCTTTATCTATGCTCATTCTCTCACAAGCAATCCAAACCTTCAATGTGGTGCTCTACACTACATCATGAATAAGAACTACTGCATCCCAAACCATTGTGCATAACTAAAAGTAATGACATGGCCACCTGTACAGTTACTCACTCAAGGAAATTCCAATGGTCGATTGATAGATATAACTATAAGAATACTAAATTAATGGAAAATTTCATCCATAATATCCACCGAAGACTATGTTGTGCATCATAAACATTCCATCCAATTTATAGATGGTCCACTTTATCAACCCATATACTAGATGGAATAAAACATTGATGAGGATAACTGAGGTCAAAAGTAATACTTCAATCCCCATTACAATTAAAAGGTAAAATATGCATCTTGATCCAAGATAACAGAACTAGGAACTTCATTCAATTGCACCACCTCATCCACATACATCTTAGAAAATACATCTTCTCCACTAGACTCCATGATCCCTAATAAGTGGGATGATTTCATCAATTAAGAAATTATTTCAGGATATAATCACAACCTACATAATATTAAATTAGTCCTATAAATAAATTCAAAGATATTTAATCCCATTTACAAACATAATATTCCAAAGGTTGAAAAAAACAACCTTAAACATGATGCTTGACCTTTTCTTACTGGAAAACCAAACACTTCACCAGAAACAATAACACCACCAATTTCCTCTCAGACCACCAAAACTATATCATAAACCCATGAAACATCTAAGATACTCATATTTTTATCACTAAAGGTGATATATGAATATCATAAAGGACTCCCTTGCACATCACGACAAGAAAAAAATTGTCTCCCCTAAAACATAATCCATTTTTGTGCATCCTCCAACTATCCCTCCAGAGCATCACCATGGTCAACATGATCATGCTTCACCTCTACATCTGAATCTTCTGAATAAGACTCCTCCACCTAATACATCATATAATACTTCAACATCATCTGAAATAAACAATATCTACTATAAACCACTAAAAAATAAAATTTCAAGGATTTTAACCCCTCAATTCCCCTCCAATCATCCCCAAACTCTTGAACAACATACTTCCCCACTTCTGAATCGAAGAGTTATCCATGAAATTCCATTTTCTTATTGTTTTGGAGATCTCAAAATCATAATGCGGTTGAAAAACTATCCAATGCTACTGTGAAAAAATCAGATCACGCAAATAAATATATATATATATATAATCTTATGATCCTTGAAGACAAATATGTTATCCTTGATGTGGTATTTCTACCACAACATCATCACAAACACAATCACTACTAGCTTAGTATCATGGATGGAATAGTTATTCTCATGGGGAAACAACTTTATAGACCCATTAGAGTTAATTCCTCATTTCTACCTAAACCCACATCACATGCCTATATTGGAAGAGTCATAAAACACCAAAATCATAACACCTTATTCAAGAAACTAAAGAAGAAGGGAGTTGACAAACTTCACCTTTAAATAACATAACACTACCTATCATTGATCATCCCACACACAATACTCTTCCTTTATAATCAATGCTATCAATGTGGCTGAAAATCAAGATAAATATAGTACGTGAATATGATAATAGCCTACATGACCATGAAATTATCGAACATATTCATTGTTCTTATATTCTAACAAAAAAGAAACTACCTAGAACATTAATGGGTATACTACCACACACTATTGAGACACTGCATGCTTGAGAAAGTGATCCTATTATTTACAAAACATACACTCCATTATCTTTACATAGAGATGGTGGAATCTAAGAACTAGTATGAAATATCTATGGTGAACTCATTCTCATAATATTACTTTTATTAGATAAATATTTTGTTGATGAACATAATTACAAACATGTTCAGGAATTCATGTAACACTAAGTTAATGATTCCAATTAATATCACAGGTTCATTTGTGACACTATACAACATGACTAAAAATCACGGTTCTCATACCTTCATTTAAAGGTAGTCTTAATGATATTTCTATCCTTCACCCTCAACTGGGGATATACATATAAAATATCCATCTTAAATAACAAATTATCCCACTCAGCTTGTCTAAAACCCCTTATGTCCATTGAAGTGGGTAACAATTCTTCACTTCCACGTTATTCAACCTCTATTAGAATATAAATTAACTTAAAATATCATTCTACTTCACGAAAAACAAAAATGGATAACCCAATAGAGACACATTGTACAAACTAATTCCCTTTGGAATCTTATAATCTATCTGAAACATAAACTACTTAAACAAAGAATGGGACATTCGATAAGGATCCATCAAAATTGCAAAGCCATTGGGAGTAATGTTTTTCTTTAAATAATGAGTATATCGAAGGGGTATCTTCACACCATCCATTGAAAAATCATCTAAAAAATCAAAAGTGACCCCAATTACCTTCACCTTCCTAGTATCCAAAAATTCCCTAAACAACTCATCTATTAATGGAAAAAGGTTCTCTAAATTTTGAGTTCCAAGTTTAAATCTTTACCCATTGTTGAAAAAGACAAAAATTTCACCCACATTTTAGAACATAAATCTCCATCAAAAAACCAATAAACTTACATATGGAATGTCACAGGTGTATTCCTTGGATGAAATCATTTAGATACATCTATAGAAAGAGAAAAACCTTATGGGGATGATGTGGCCTTGTCTTCAGTCTACTACAACATCACACATCAAACAAGTTGATCTGACATCTAACTAGAATAATCAACACTAGAGTCATAGAAAGATTCTCTAATTCTACTCTAAGATAATGTAATAGAGAGGGTGTAAAAAATGAATGTGATTTAGCTGAATTATATATGGAAAAAACAAGGGTATATGAAAAACTGAGTGTACCATGAAAGATCTATGGCCCCTCTATTTTTGTAACCTACAATACATGAAGGTGACTACACCATGGACCTCTACCTCTCTACTAACAACCACCTCTATGATAATTATGTATTTGATCTCACTAGACTCAAAAAACATCCTACTGTTGGCTTATACTTACTCAATCTCACCTCTATAGATCCTAATATTTCTACCCCTACTGCTAAATTGGATTCAATGTAAACTACTACTAAGGATGACTTTGAAAATGTCTAGTTCCTTCAAATTGAGATAAAAGAACCTCTAGAAATAGATTCTATATATGTACATGAACCCCACTGAGAAAATAAACTATAATGACATCTCTATAAATATCATAGAAACCACTATCTCCATAATTTCATAAGGGATCCTACTATGGTTGACTCCCATTTGGTCAAAACCATAACGGCCCTAGTTGTTGAGACATACCACTAATAAATTTTCTATTGGGGGAAAAATAATAGTTCATCTATCTCTATAAACCTCCACACGAGTGATTCCACTCAATCACATTCACCTTCTTCACAACCTCAAGATATGTTGGAAATGTAAAAGAAGTAATTGCATACTGGAGAGAAGGATCAACTACCGCCTATGATGTCTCGCATGAGACTCCACAACTAGAAAATATCAATTGAAAAACACAAAAGGTACCTAAACCATATTCCTAAGTCCCACACTTAAATACTTTGATGTTAAAAAATTAATCACATGCCACTACACTACCTTCATGTTTGATTATTGAAATATTTTGGAAACAGTATCTTAAATTCTTCCCATGAATGATCTACCACATACCACTCACCCAGATAAAGTTTTTAGTAACAATTCACTTCTCCCTACATCTAACTCACTTCCAAAGGGAGCCAATTTCCCACCAATACCCAAATAAAACTGAAAAGCGATCTCGAACTCGTCTATCATGCTATACGTCTCCATATCCAAAACACAACCCCCATACTTCCCCGATTTCTTCCACTAAAAAAATATAATTCATTTAACAAAGATTCTTCCTCTATTGTAGGATATACCATCTTGTAATCAATAGGGTCATCTTTGTTGAACATCAACACCATGAGTCACATAGAGAATACATAAAGGATCCATGGAAAAAAATAAGACAAGAATTTCATTAGAAAATGTAGTATGTATTTTTATTTATCTTATTTTTAATCAACATTATTCATTTGAACCTTTCTAAAACAATCCAAATTGAATTGGAACACAAGTCATTTTGATGAATGTACCTATCTTAGGTATCTATGCTGAAAATTGGGCCACCTCACTTGATTGTTGAATATGCTTATAATTCATGCATTGTATCATGAGGAACCCTTATACCTCATGTCTCACCTGATCTACCTAGACAATTTCATGAATCATGTTCTTCTATGATTGTTTCCACACCATAAATGAAAACCTCACAATGCCTAAATCTAAAATCCATCCAATCTATGAACCATCATCCACTAATACAACTCTGTCATAACCCTATCCCTCCAAAGATACCATAATTATGGTAGATAGATAATGATCACATGAGTCCTTCCTCTTATATTCCCCTTGTTAGAAAATATCCCTAAGGGTATAAAAATAACATGAAATGAGAGGCATCACCCTCTATAATAATATTTAATTAAAAGATAACATAAATCATACATTAGCAACTCGGTTAAATAATATGAAATGAATCAAAAAACTATCACACAATTTATGTATATATAAAATTTCTACTGATAAAAAGCCTCCAAAAGTAAATACCTAAAATAAAATATTAAGCAGTGACACAAAAACCATCCAAAAATGACCTATCACGTATTTTCCATCTCAATCCATGTAATCCACAATGAAAACATAAAATTATTTTATGATTATATGATTTAAATACAAGTATAAAAATTAGGAAGACCAAACTCTCTCATTAACATGTGAATGAAGACAACTAATTCCCCCATGAAAAAATTATAGAACCAAAACCCCTAAATAGGTCAATTATCCCTCCCAACCTCACCAAGGAACTCTCACCAACTAACGCCATCAATGTATAATAACATAATATTATGAATATATAATGGGTACCCTACACCACTTTCCCATTTTATTTAATTCCCTCACACCACAACATTGTATATCTTGGAACTCCCATATCTTTTGATTAACATATACCAACACCCTATAACATGATAAAATCAAAACACATATGTAAGAACACATGCCACCACCCCATAGCATGCTCATATCTCATCTCACCCAAATACACATGGACCATCACATCACAACCATAACCAAATTGATAGGGTATCTTGAACATGAAGGGAATCAAACTCATTCTCTACTCCTACAATATATGACACCCACCATAAGTCAACCCATACCATGATCACATCTCATCTTTCCCGAAGACACCGGGGCCCTCACCAAGTTCACTATATTCCCTTAAGCCATCACATATTAATAATTTATACTCACCTAGAATAGAGAGCATAAAAGGGACTTTTTTCATTTAACCATCCTCAACATTGGGATGTAAGGATAAACACTGATATATAAATGTATGGGTGTCATCATGTAGTTCTTTATGTGGGTGGAGTCGTATATGAAATCATAAGGGATATATAGTATGTATATAAATCTGGCCACACACAATCCCAAACTATAGGTTCACAATAAAACACCAACTAACTCACAAAATACCTTCTTTTATTACCACCATGAAATGCATAATTCCACAAAATCCACTATCCCCATTTCCCCATTTCATATTTCCAGCCAATCCCATTATCTAGCATATTCATTTCATTATTTAGTGTAAACCACATTTAACCAGTTGGCCCATTATTTATTAGCACATTAATAATATCTGTTCCATTAACCAAACCATTCCATTAAATATTATACCTTATTAACTAGTTATTCCATCACTACCCATACATCTAACACAATAAAATAGCATATCACATGTATCTCATCATCCCCATAATACCATCACCTTACAACCCAAAAATCACCGACAAGAAAAATATCACCACATTGTCCAAATATAATTTCCAAAAAAAACATCACCTCAATGCCCCCAAGGAACATCCAAACAAACGATCACCTTGTTTCCGCAAAATAATTTTCAAAAAACAATTTCCCTACTACCCCAAAAGAGAATCTAAAAAACATCACCTTGCCACCCCAAAAGAAAGGTCGGACAAATCATCCCCCCAACATATCCAAACAGAACATCACCTAAACACCCCAAAACCACATCCAAACAAACCATTACATTGTCATCATACATGAATAGGAAAATAAACCATCACCTAACTTCCCCAAAAGCATGGCCAAACAGACCATCAACTCACCGAAGAAAAATCATGGACAAAAAACTATACATCAAACCAAAAGGAATCACAACCACACATCTCCACCCCTTATAAATTGTTTCATATCAAAAAACATTAATGAACTTTTTATAAATTTAACTAATGGGCTTTTACAACATATAAAATTATATTAGAGTCATTATCCCCAAATCCATAAATCTAGGTGAATCCATTTTATTCAAAAAATAATAAGTAGTTTTCCAATTTCTATTTTGTGGTGGTATAACAACATGAAACATGTGTTTTATATGAAAAAAATTCCAATGCAATAAATGTCTCCCAAACACAATGATTTTCAGTTGGGAATTCATCCCATTTATACAAAACATCACAATAATATCAAATATGTAACACAATGTGAATCCTTCCCCATTCCAATTCAATATAAATTTAAAAATTAATTTATATTAAATTTTCTAGGATGACCCATTCCTCATAGATAAAATGATGAATCCATTACTACATCATATAAAGAAGTTATAAACAAGTGATTCCATACATCAAAGAATATTTCGGATCTCACTGCACACTATAGGGAAGTGAAGATACATCCAAAAATCAAAATCGCATTAAAACCCCATATAACTTCTTAGACAACATCACTTTTTACCCAAAATGCATCCCAATGCATAACCAAAACCAAAACCAGGCCATCATGGTAGATCCTTGTGATATGAATAGAATAAAGGCATCCCAGAAGTAGATAAGGGATTATCATATATCCTTAAAGGATATCCACTAGAACAAATAGATCAAGGTTTTGGAAGGATGGCTAAAAGAACCCCCAAAATCACCAAGGGATCTACCAAATATGAGAGGATGAATGTTAGTAGAATAAAAAGGTTTTCATCTAAATAAATACATTTAAATCATGGAATCTCACCCCTTTCAAAACAAGAAAATTATTAATGAAGTAATTTCCATATAAATTACTAAAGAAAAAACTTCTAAAATAATTTTCATTACCTTATACTTTATTTAATTACACTACATGAATTAATTTCATGATGTTAATACATTCTATAGGATCCCCTCATAAAATTACAATCAGTGAATCCAGCTAGCTACATAAGTTGTTATCCACCAATTCACATCGTATACCCCATTCATGACGTAAATTTCACACTACACCTCTATTGGACCTCCAACCACCAGAGAACTTCCTCAATCATCCTAAGAAACACCTCCAATATCCAAATTTGAATTAATGAACTGGGATTTCAAGGACCATTTTACCTTTAGTCAAAGAATAACCAATAGTCTTATGAAAAAAATAGCATGATTTTAGTGTTGAGGTACTAATGAAAACGTTTTTTATGTTAAATGAATACCATATAAAAATTCCCCATAATTTATAGAATCAATATATAATCCAAATAACCATAAAAACATCAAAAATTCATCTTTATAACATTGGCCTCACTTTCACTAAGCTGGCGATGGCCTAAATGAAGCTCAATATTTGAAAACCATATTTATCCCTTTAACTTGCCCATGATATTTTCAATACAATAGAAGGGGTTGTTATTATTAATCATATATTAGTTCAACTTTTAGTATTAAATAAACATGTTGAGGGTACCATAAATGTTTCACGAGAAAAAAGGGGCGGGCCATAAGATTCATAAATCATCCAAGAAAACCATAATAAATCCCCTAACCATATGAGGTAACTCATTCATGGAATAAGAATCATCTATTTATAATAGGATAGAAGAAACCTAAGATTATATCATACCTAGTTCTGGTAGTGGAGGTTCCCCCTGACTTTACTACATGTCTAATTCTTTCTAAAATTTTCTTGTTTTGAAATTGGGGAATGAACTTCACTCTATAATGATATAAATTCAAATGTGGTTTATAGTCCATAAAATTATAAATTTTAATATTACAAAAATAATAACCATTTTAAGAATTAGGATATCTCATACAATATCAAAATCCAACAAAAATATGATACATGAAATGTTTGAGATTATTTTCCTTCCTTTTCATCAAAGATGGGTGATTATCTCAATAATATAGGGATTAATCTCAAAAATGAGTTTCATTAATTCGATAGTATAATAAAATATAAATTAGTGAGAGGATAAAATATTGAAAAAAGAATCCTTAATATTTGAAGAAATTAGAATTGTACCACTCAGTGTCACTGGCCTTACCCCAATTACCATCGGTGCTTGATCCAATAAATGAAACTATTACACCTCTGAATGTGATTGAATTCAACAAATAGAATGAGAAATATCTCTATATCTTTATAGTCTATATAAATAACTAATACAAATTCTAAACAAATTAAAATGGGATCCCACTAACAAAGAGGCATCAGACTACACTATGAATCCCGTAGGGCTTGAATAACCTTCACTACTAAGGAGGGAAGGGTGGATCAGAAAAATATAATGTGAGGAAATATACGTATCATGAATGAAATCTATAGGGAACCACTAAAAAAATACTATATATTCCCCACTTTAACACACAAGTGGAAATAGACAGACTAACCACCCATAGCTACTACTCATGAAGATCAAGAATAATGCCTAAAAACATGTGCACCTTATTTCCACTTCACTTCTCGTTTCATCTTCTAAAAAAGGAAATATACAAACCCTAACAAGGAAATGAAGGAACTATTATTATTTTAGACATTCTATATTACTTGATCTCTACTATTATGGATCAATCGGTAATCTAAGCATAGGACCATATCTTTAACATAAAGATGTGGCTCCAAATATAGTGTCATAGTCCCATCTAAAAGAATCAAGCTATCAAATATTTTTTAAAATTGATTTTATTATCAAATTTATTTTTTAAAAATTGGGAATATACTCATTGACTGATTCACTTCCTTAAGGAATTTTCTTGAATTTTTATGATTTATCAAAAATTAAGGGGTCAAGGAAAAATTACCAATTGAATACCAAATTGAAATAAATCCACTCATGATTCTCATGTTACTTTCCCTAAGTAACTGACTCCCATTAATTTTGATATAGTCCATCAAGAATGATGTTAGCACACTTTTCTTAATTAGTTATGGATTTCAATGTATGTAAAATATTGATTTAGTCTTCTCTAAAAAATCATTAACTCCCTTGGTATTGTTACTTTTTATGAATGATGAAATCATGTACATATATAATTCCTTTTCACAATTCTTTTTTTGTGTGTAATCAGTTTCCTTAACTATAATGAGACTTCAACCTTTCACATAGTCTATAAATTTCCCAACCGAGATCACTACCAAAATAAGGATCATATCAGGTAGTTTGTTTTCTCAAAAAAACATAGGAATAAAAACCATTGTTTGGTTCACTAGGGACCTTCTAGATGGATTATTACTACATAAAAATAATGGAGGGAAAATTCTATGATGATTGAATAAAAATGAATTAAACTGATTTTAATAATTTAAAAAATACAAAAATCTCAAAAAAACATATTAATTATATATTCCACATCACTCCACTAGAATGCAGAGTCTACTACCTATATAACCTATTTCATAGAAAAGGTAAATTCCAATCTATAGTGACCTACGATTAACATACATAAATATTAAATCATTTTTATTAATATTCTGTATTTTAAAAAATCACATGCCCATGTACCATAATAGTTAAGTGTCTTTGGAAACATGGTAACAAAATATTCTATCCTAGTGAAAGATCTTCAACACCTCCCGTAAAGAACTCCAACCATAGTAATCCAACATAAAACGTTTCTTCATAACCCAAGAGAGTGGAAACATAATCAAGGTGTGAGATCAAATGCTCAGTAAGGGTAAATAAGGGAGATATAAGTAGGCAAAATTTTGAGAATAAGTGTTTGAGAACAAGATCATGAAATGTGAATATCATACCCTGAATATCAATGATTACATACATAAATCATGGCATAAATCATCGTAGTTCATAAGACAAGAATTAGAAGTAAATAAAGAACATAATCCATGAAATCATAACATAACAATTAAACATAGGATTATGGTAGTCACATAAGTATATAATAAGATTTACATAGTAGTAAAGTCATCACTTCCAAGACCATCATTCTAGTATGGGTTCACTCCCCATACTATCTTGTTAGTCATGGTTCACTCCCACAGCCTACTATGTAGCATGATATCACTCCTCATACCATCTTGATAGTCATGGTTCACTCCCATGGCCATCTTAGTAGTCAAAATTCATTCCCAAGACCATCTTAGTGTATTTAATGACCTATAAATTTGTACCCAATGCATTAGAGATAGATATAGGCCCCACCCATATCATAGTGAAATCAAATATTCATTCTCCATAAAATCATAAAATATCATATCTTAACCCATGAAATTAAATGGGTATCATTAACATGTAAATATACCATAACCTATAGAAAAGCTAAAATTTTTATATTATTTTAATCGCAATCACAACTCGTGAAAGAGGAAAGGATTTCATAAACATATTACCTATGAAAGAGAAATGGGTTTCATAAATATAAAACCTTTGAAATATAAATGGTTTTTATGAAGACCATGACATTATACAAAAATAATCCATTGAATATATATAAATGGAACTATTAGATCATTTCCTAGAGGGGAATGAGTAACATCAACAGATGTCATATTATATTTAAAAAAAATTAATATCATCAAAAAAATTATTTTGTAAAATATTCGTTCTTATTGGAAAATTATTTTTAATATATAAAACCATTTGATAAAAATTTTCATAAAAAAATACCTTTTAAACTTATTTAGAAAACTTAAAATAATTTAAAGACCATTTTCCCATAAAATATATAAGATAAGATTCACAACATTTAAGAAACATTTTTCATCAAAAACACATTGAATACTTATACAAAAATACTGAAAACCTTTTGAAAATAATTTCATGTAAAATACATTGAAAACATATTAATAGTTCATGAACACATTTTGAAAACTATTTACCTTGAAAATACATTGAAAACATATAAAAAAGAATGAATTTTTTTGAAAACAATTATTCGTGAAAATTCTTTAAAAATTTATAAATATGACATGAAATCATTTTAAAATAAATTTACCTTGAAACCTAATAAAATAACCATGAAAACATTTTGAAAACCATTTTACACAAAAAATTATAAAAGAAATTTGAAAACGTTTTGAAAACTATTCTCCTTGAAAACTTGTTAAATAAGTTTAAAGATGATTTGAATACCAATTTCCAAGAAATTTTCATTTAAAAACATTTTTATTAAAAAATAACATTAAAAATAAAAATAAACTTTCCAAATATTGATGGTGGATAAATTCACACATGTCGTACGAGGTAAAAAGAATGTCTCTTTTTAAGGTAAAATGATAGAAAATTACCTCATTCAAAAAGTTAAAAGATGATTCCATTGGAAACATTTTTGAAATAAAAATGGGTATGAATGTTTTTTAATGATTATAGGATTTTTTATTTATTCTTGGAAACCCTTTTCAGAAAACATGGTTTTGAAAGAACACAAATTTCCTATCAAAGTGAGGGTAATGTTGAGGTTTTCAAAAAAATATTGTGTTAACTATCTTATGTACCAAAGAGTAGAAATGGGTACAAATAAATGATTATATTATTAATATCTAGTGGGTAATAAAATTCCTGAATTTTCTTCATATATGAATCATAATATTTCATCAATTAGAGAACAAACATAAATAAAGTCGAAAATCATTGAGATCGTTTCAATAAACACTTCTAACTTGGTAACTTGGGCTCATACACACAATGTAAGAAGAAATAAATTATAAAAATATTAAAACATCATGAAAATTTTTAGATACATGACACAACATGTAAAATGTAATTATATACAACCCAAAAAATAATTTATGTGTATAAAAAAATATAGGTCTCAATGAGGGTAAATTGAGACAAAACTATTTTACCGATTTAGTAAATTCTGAAACATAAACCCCATGAAAGAATGGTAATAAAATGGATATGTGAATACCCATATATTTAATATTAATATAAAAATAATATAATCATGGGATATATATAAACCACAAAAAAGGGAAGAGTGGTGAACCTTGCAAATATCTCACAGAAATTAAAAGTGAATTGAAATCCCTTTACATTCAGTCTTAACTATCATTGTACGCATTCAATCCACCTATATAATAAATATAAGTTTATTATAAATATTTTAGAAAACAATATTATTATATATAACACCAAATTTTGTATTATTATGTCCTTATTTTACCCTATTGTTACCAATCTTATGTTAAGGTTTCACTTCAGGTAATATTTGTTTTATTATTTTCATATGTCTTAATTTGTTATATATTTGGTATTTAATCATTTTATCAAGATTTACATAATATAAACCATGATATAAATATAATATAAATATTTTAACATTTTATTATAATAATATATGGAATATATAAATATGAAATGGAATACATCGTTCATGGAGACGGTATGTTGTACGAATGCATGAACATTATTTCCGTTTATATATCTTATCAAAAGAATTAAAGTAAAAGAAAAATATGTATATATATAAATATATTCACATATATATGTATATATTATTATTAAATTACATTTATAATATCTTATATATTCTAAATAAACTATACTTAATAAAATCCATGTTGTGTGTGATCTAAACATATTGCTTTAAGGGGGCGGTATTCCACATTTTCTCAAATGAAATTATTGTATTATCACAAAATGGAATGTAAAAATGATATTTCTTGTAAAAAGGAATAAATAATATTAAAGATATAATAAATTTTATATACGAAATTTATGAATAGATTTTATATCATAATATCCACCATGGCAGGTGGTAATGCAGAAAAGAATAATCATCTTTTTATGAGGTTGTAGTTCATCATTCAAATAAATAGAATGTCTGTTAGCCATTAAATATTGATGTGTGTATGATTAGGTCGAAACATTAACATAACACTATCCAAGTATATATTTTATTATGTTGTTATTATACAGTATATAGAAAATATACGGAGATGGGGTGGATAAGGAAAATAAAATAAAGGACTTGAGAGAAGATGTTACCTCTTAATCAAGTAACTCGTTTTGGTTTGTTCCAAAAGGATTGTATAAATTACATTATTCCCAAGTGAAGGACTATCAGATAAGGGTAGGATTCTGGGAATTTTATTTGTTAGGACATAATATGATTTAGAGATTTGAATAATAGGATGAGGTGGTGGCCTTTTATAGGGAAGGAAAAGGATACACATGGAATTTTTTAAAATAAGCTATGTGTACACATGTCCTTACCGAACAGAAGTCATAAAAAACCAATACAAATCAATAATGGATGTTTTTAGCTTAAAAATGGGCATAAATGGGTGTTAAAAATGTGTATATGGAATTTGGGCCCTTATTATTAAGGTTTAGTCCCTAATGAAGTTTAATTTGACCTTAATCCCTCAGATTAATTTTAATCACTTTTACTAATATTTTTGGTCAAAATATGTTGATATTATGAGACTAAAGTTTTCACTGATTGCAATGGTGTATGTCAATTTTTCTAAATTCAATTCATATTAGATATAAAATTAAGATTTATGCATATCCTATAGATGGGAAAAAATTACACGGTTTAAAATTAGAAAAATGTTCAAACTTTTATCATGTATTTATATTAAATTTAAAAGTGAAATTGTTTATAATGAGATAAATTTTAATAATAAATTTATAATTTATATATTTTTAAATTAGAAATTTCTAATTTATAATTTAACATTAATAGTTATTTGAACAAAAATGAAGTTTTTAACTAAAATACAGTAGTTTCACAAATCATTAAAAATGAAGTTTCTCTGAAAAATCCAAAATATTTACCATTGGATAATATCAAATTTATGATTTCAAAAATGAATATTACTTTCCCAATTTAAATTATTAAAATTTTATAAAATTGATTTTATTGTTTTTATTGTTTTTCATTTATGGACATGAAAAGTATTTCATTTTAAAAAATAGTATTTTTTTATCCATTAAGGTATTTTCTAAAAATAATACTTTTCATTATAAATTTGTATTAACTTTATAAAACAATTATAATATTATTTGAGGTTTATTTATTACTAATTATATTAATATGTATTAAGATATAGGTTAAAACCAACTTTTTTAAATAATTATTACAATAAAATGATGTTTTGTTGAAACTTTGTATTGTGTGTAACGTATGTTAAGTCGATGTTCTGTGTGAAACTAATGTTTTAAAAAGTAAATTATAAGACATAAATAAAAATTTAATTTATTAGGTTAATATATATTTGTGACCATAATTGTATACCCTTTTATATTCAATTAGTTTTCATATTCATTTAGAATTATTTGATTACCTATGAATTAATATTATATTATATAAACCATTTATTTTCTTAAAGTATTTAATAAAATTCCTAACATCCGATTTATGGTCTAGGATTTATCTTATTGAGTTAAATAAAAATATTTTAATAATATATTATTTTTCAGTCATCCTCGGTTTTGTGTGTTATGAAAGTCATTGAGGAAAGTCATTGTTCTGTATAGTGTAAGCTAACCTCAGTGTTCTGTTTAGAGTAGGCCAAAGTTGATATTGTGTGTTGTGCATGATTTACAAGATATTCTATATAATTCCAGAAAAACATAGTTTATAAATATAAAATGAACTATCTTCATTGTGAAATGAAATTTATAATATAAAAAGGTTAAGTTATTTCAAAAAAACCACAAAATCTTAATGTGTGACATTTTATACCCCTTAAAAGGAATTTCACCATAGAAATTCACATGGGTTTTCAATGGATTAAAAAATGATTGTTTAATTCATAGAAACCCATATCATAAAAATGGATACTAAAAATTACCTTATAAATGGAATGTTGTAACCACAATAGTTACCCAACGTAACATATACCATGGTTTCCATGTAGAACAGCATAGTTTGGTAGTGAAGATTCGACATAAAGTAAAATCGTAAATATTTATAGAGAGTGTTTGAGGTCATCAATAACAAAAAATTGAATGATTGATGAAAATTTGAGGGATTCAATGTCATAAATCTGTGATGATTTAAAAATCCTTCAGTTCAATAAAAATTTATGGTATTCGGACAATATTCTTTTTATCACATTCTCAACATTTTGTAATTCTTGATATATATCTATAAAAAATTCATTTATTGGTTGTTATTTTATAAATTTATAATACATCCACTACCTCAAAGATTTAATATCCAAAAATTAACTATGATGCATAAAGTAATAAAATACACATTATACGGATCGTAAAACCCATAAAAGAATTAAATGTAGAACTATTTATCTATTAAAAATCATTATGAATTAATATGTACAAAAAAAATTGTCATTAATAATTAATCATTAATATTTTTTATCAAAAATAATTACACATTAACCTAGACATCGCATAGGCCAGTGGTAGGAGTGAAACCCCTAACATCCTTTGGTCATGGGTTCAAGACCCACATCCTCTCTCGACATGATTATTTTTCACCAGACAAACAAGATGCCATTTTATAGAACAACAATAATATAATTTCCAAAATAAATATGATGCACATATTAGAAATAAGGTTAATCACTAAATAACTTTTTATACAAGGTTTCTAATACAAAAACAATACATAAATACCTCCTCTAAAGTTTAACATAAACTTTTTAGGAAATGGTAACCTTATATCCCTTCTGAAAGATGGAAATCCATGGATTTAGAAATAAATTCATGAAATTATCTTATCATTTATCCCCCATATATCACAATGTACCACCTGTTTGACACATTACAAACATATGAATACTCTTATCGTATATTCTCTTCAAATATGGAAATAAGCTAAGTTACCATAAATACTTTTGGAGAACATGTCTTCTCCCTTATTCCCTAGTATAATTGATGTATTCCATACGTCAAAAAATTCATTAAACTTCATAAATGATAGCATAAACCACCTATTATGAAGTCTTTACTTTGTTCCATGGTAATCAGTCTTTTCTAATTTACTTATTCATAACAACTTTATCTTACCAAAAAGAACATATTAAGTATTTCCTTCATTTGGTAAAAATATCACATTGTCATTAAATCACTCCCCTAGTCCATCAAGAACATTGAACAAAGACTTGTAAATTATTAGCGAAAAATATAAGTAGAACAACCCTCATATATTTCATCATTCATTTAACATAATTTTTTGAGACCAAATACATATAAACATTGATTTTTCCACTTCGTCATTTTTTCATTAATAATAATACCTCATATTATTACAAAATAACTCCTTCCTTTTACATTTCAACTGTAGTCTAGTCACTATCAATATTTTAAGAATTTCTTACACCACCTTGTTGATCCTATTCAGTAACCTTCCTCTTGGGACATCAATCTACATATGACCATTTATTCAACATTTAAAATAGTTATCCTTCAATGATTTCTTATGGAGGATAGTATTTTCATCCATTACATTAATCAAACTCTTCATTTTTTCCATGGAGTAACTTTCTTTGTCTCCTTATTATCCTTAGTCAAAACAACTTCTTGATCCTATAAGACATTCACTTAGAGGATTCATTCCACATTCATGAAAAAATGAGACCAAATCTTATTTCCTCCATGGTCTCTAATACCTAAACACTCAATGTATTAATTCTTTCTCATCCATGGGGTTTCCGAGATTTCCTTAAGCTACATGTTGTTAATCATGTTCCATGAAAATAGATGAGGCATGTTCACAACATCTTTTACTCAGTGATCATCTAACTTGACTACTCATCAGAATATTTTTCATCACATTCATCATTAATCTAGTTCATTTTAGTACCCTCAATTATCTAAATCTAGAAGCATAGTGTGATAATTACTTATCATCTTATAAAACAATATAGTCATTAAAATATTGAATTATATGAAATGAAAATCATGACACATTATTTAATCAATGAAAACCTAGATTCAAGATAAGTTATTTATAGAAAACATATATCTAAATCCTTAATTATGGGTTGTTAAGAGTTTGTGAATTTATAAAGAATATTCCATTGTGTGTCAAACTAGGTGTCTTGAAAGGCCTATTTTCATGTACTAGATTACCCAAAGTCTAGCCCGGAACATGTTTTCGGGTTTTTTCCCCTAGTTACATATGTTCCAGAGTCACAACATCTTGTTGTCTCTAGAAAATGATTTATTTCTAGCAAACCAATGATTTTCCCCTTCACCGAAATTCCTGGATGATTTCCAAAATATTGACTCATTATTATACTTATCCATAGAGACATCCATAGAAATATACCAAGAAATATACCTAGGGATATCACTAATATTTTCTCATTAAATTTTTTAAAGGGAGACTAAACCATATCTTTGACACAAACTATAGAGACCCAATCATAACATACATGGATATTACATCATTTTAGACGAATATTTTATATATTTCCAAAATACATGCCTGAGGACTGCAATTGTTTAGTGTATTTGGAATGATAGAAAAAATAATCTATCCGAGTGAAATATCTTAAACATCTCCCATAAATATCTCCACCATTATTACTCCTATATAAGTCCTTTATTTGTAACATGGGGAATGGAATCAAATTTAAGGAGTGAGATAAAATACTATTCAAGGGTAAATAAGAGAATTATGTAAGAATAATTTAGATGATTAGTGTATTATAACATGGTCATTTAAATACAATTTCATTCCTTTGATATCAATGATCATATACACGAATCATGACATAAAGTATGGCAGTACATAAAACACAAGTTATAAGTAAATAAATAAAATAACCCATGAAAGCATAACATTAGAATAAACCATGGTATTGGGGAAAACACATACTCGTATAATGTTATTTAAATAGTAGTAAAGGCATCACTACAAAGACCATCTTAGTTGTATGGGTTCACTCCTTATGCCATCTTGGTAGTCATGGATCACTCCCATGGCCATATTAGTAGCATGTGTTCACTCCTCATACCATATTGGTAGTCATGGTTCATGTCCATGGCTATCTTAGTATTTGAGGACCATTCCCAATACCATCATAATATGTCTCATGAAATATAAATCATTTCCAAATATAGTGGAGGGAGATATAGTTCTCTCAAATCTCATAGTGAAACCGAACATAAATGTGAAAAAAATTTATAAACACTCGTATCTTAACCAATACAATTAAATGTTTATCATAAGCATGTAAACATATCATAACATGTACAAAAGATACAGGTTTCATAATCATTTCATCAAAATATTAAATCATGATTGTGTATCGCATTTCAAAAACATATAACCCAGGTAAGTGAAATTTATTCCATAAATATTAATCTCATGAAAGAGAAATGGGTTTCATATAGACCTTAATATTAATCAAAACCCATTAATAGAAAGGATATGAATGGAAAAATTAGATCATTTCCAAGAAGGTCATGGATAACATCAATGGATGTCATCTTAAGATGGAAAAAATTTTAAAATTTCAATACAAAACATTTCTTTAGAAAATTATCATTTCTTCTTTGAAAATATATTTTTAATACATAAAACCATTTGATAATTATTTTCATATAAAATACCATTAAATATTAAAAATAAGCCTTTAAATCAAATGAAAACCATTTTCTATGAAAACTAATAAAATAATATTCAAAACAATTTAAATTCATTTTTCTTCGAAAACTATTTTATAGAATATAAAGAAATATAGAAAAAAGTTTGAAAATAAATTCTTTCAAAAAACATTTCAAACTTTTAAATAGTCCTTGAAAAATTTTTAAAGACTATTTCCCTTGAAAATTCATTTAAAAAATATAAATAAATCATGAATGAATTTTGAAATCCATTTTCCATTGAAATATAATGAAATATTAAAAAAAATCTTGAAAATGTTTTTAAATCTGTTTACCTTAAATATTTATAAAATAAGTTTTAAAAATTTTTTATAAATATTTTCCATGAAAACTGATAAAATAAGTTCAAAAACTTTTTCACGGCCAATTTCATATAAAACATTTTTTTTAAATCCTTAAAAATAATCTTTATTCAGGAAAATAATGCATCAAATTATTAAAGGAAGATTAATCAATACTTGTCATACGAGGTAAAAAGTACATTATTTTTTCACAGTAAAAATGTTATAAATATTCCTCATTTAGATTGAGGTATGAAAATTCCATTAAAAAATCGGTAAAATAAAAAAGGGTAATGATATATTTTAATGATCATATGATTTTAGTATAATATTCCATGAAATTATTTTAACACCCTGAGATTTTTTGAGAAATATTCTTTCTAAATTTCTTTGATGTCTTGTGTTATACTCTTCAGCAAGATTAGCTTGCGCTATACGCAACACCGTATTAGCTTGTAGTATAGACGACACTATTATTGGTTTCTCTTGCACACAATTTCAAGTTCATTCGAATAAAATTCATTTTGAAAAAACACCAAGTATAGATTTTGATCAATGTATAAATGAACTATATTTTTATTATTTTATATGAAACACCAAAGGAAGCTTGCACTTCATGCAATCTTGACTTGGATTTCATTACACACAATAACGACCTTCCTCGATAGTGTGTGTTGAACGCAATACTGTGTTTCACTAAATAATGATATATTATAATATTATTATGAACTAGTCATTATGAATTGTATTAACCACATTTTAATTTTTATAACATTATAATTCCTCTTACACATTTTCTAGATCATGTAATGAGAACAAAATAAATTTCATCGGGTAAAATAAGTATTTTAAAAAAATGGAGTTTTGCCACCTTTTGTTGGCGCACCCTTTTTAAATCTATTTTTGACATGTTTTTAAGTTCTATTTGACAAAATAAAATTCTTCTTTGCAATCAGGATATAAAAATTTATGTTGGATAAATTTCTGATATATTTCAAATAATTTTCTTATTTTAACGAATAGAAAAAAATATGCTAAATTTTAATTAAAAACAACTTTTTTCATTGAGATTATTTATATGGTTAAAAATAATATTTAATGATTTTAAATTATAAATAGAATATATTTTTACAATTTAATATAACAGATTTCAATCGCATAACTTTTACATTGAATTCATCGGAAAAAACATTTCAATCTTTTACAATATTTTAACTTCTAAAACTCATTTTCTCAACAGTGGGATTAATTTTAAATTAAATAATTCCACTTCTTTGTTTTGAATGTGAAAAAATGGATTTCATATTTGGAATTAGTAGGTCTAAATTATGATAATAGGATACTTTTTATTTTTAGGCATCATGAATTGTAAGTACGGTAAATTTTATTTTCTACAGTTTAAGGTAAATTTGGTAATTAAGGGAAAACATAATATTACAAAATTACCCTAACACTTGTATTCATATAATTAGATGATTATATTTCGTCCTAAAATATACTTGGGTAGAAATTGTATCTTTTTTAAAGCACCTGGATGTAATTAAGAAATTTAATTTATTTTATTTAAAGAAAGTGAAATATGTCTCACTCAAACATTAATAATTAAAGTATTTTTAATATAAGGTTATACAGAATATAAATTTAATTATAAATACCCATTTAAAATAAAATATTTTAATATTTTTTCTGTTAATTTATTTGTAATTTTTAATAAATATTTTCTTACATTAATAGCTTATACATTAATGATGCAGAAATTATTTATTTAGTGAAAAAACAATAATATAGTTTTTAAAAAAATAAGAATACCCATCATAAACCAAAATACTTGACCAAAATATATTGGCTGAGTATATATACACCATAACCATCCAAGGGCCGACTTGTGGACCATTTGGATACTTATAAAATAGATTATGAAATTTATATTAATTTATTTTAAATGATGTAAAAGTTGTGATCTTCGTACTTTAATAATGATAAAATTTTAAAAGTAGGTTTTTTAGAAGATAAATTCAACTAAAAGTCTTCATATGAAATATATTGGATTTTTTGTAATCATAGTATTTTATTTTTAATTTTTATGCAACAAATATGTATATTAATTTATTATACAAAAATGTTGTTGTAATTATTTTATAATGACCAATATGAAATAAATTGATTTAAAAATATTAAAATAAATATTATATAAACTAATTAATGTTCTCCAAGAATTTTCTAGATGAATATGACATGTTATAATCCTATTAAATATTTTTGATCAAATATATTCTCTATTTGTATTTTATTTAAATTCAAATAAATGAATAGTTTCAAAATTTACACAATTGGTATTTTATAAAAATAACATATTATTAAATTATCAAAAAATCAAAAAACTATTTCAAATTTAAAAATTGAAAATTTTATGTTCTAAAAGGTTATAATGTATCCAATTATAGAATATTGACTACATATAGGTATTTATTTATAACAATTTGAAATTTAGAATATTATTACCACAAATAAATTTAAATATATGAAATACGGATAAATCAAATGATAAGGTTTAAAATAAACATAAAACATGTCTAAATTTTATTAGATGATCATATTACAACCCTATCTCGTCTAATATTCTATTTGGAGTCATTTTGGAAGTTTTTAATTGGGTTTTGGGTTTATTATAAATTAATATTTTAGAGGCTTCCAAAAGTGCCCCTCTCTTCTCTTATAAAAGGGCACCTCCCCCCTCTCCTCTTCACAACATTTTGAGCCATCATGCTCAGAAAAACCCTATAAATTTCTCTTAGACACTTCCCTAGAAACATACTAGATGTCCTGGTCTTCTTCAAAGACAAACTTTAGTTCCCTAAGAGGAGGTTTAGAAGAGGCGTGTTAAAGAAGAGGTAATATCCTTTACGGATTCATTCAAAATTATTTCATCTCATACTTCCTCTATATGAGTTGTTTCAATATTAATTAATAACCCTATTATTACTTGTATACCAATATGTTATTATGAATATGAAATAATCATATTCTATTTTCTAGCCTTCCTATGAAAAAAAATGAAATCACCAAACGTGCATACATACGGCTTACCGTCTCCACGCCCTGGTGTAATCTTTTATTTCATCACTAACATACTTGGATGGGTATAAGGATGGAAGAAATAAATATATATGATTATTGTAAATTAATATTGATTCTGAAATATTATACACTATACACTTAAATATAATTCCACAATCATTGGAATGATATCATCGCTCGTGTGTACGTATGACCTACCGTCTACACGATATGATGCGACTTGTTCTACATGATCTTCATTGAATAATGATTATATGAAGGAATTTAATGAATAAATATGATATATATTACACTAATACCATTCTTTAAATGATGTATCTATATCCTAAAAAGAGTAATAAGAATTTATTCGACAAAACACGCATAAGAACATAAAGCAATGAACACCCGAATAGCAAGTAACAATGAAATATTATTAATAAGAAGATAAGAATATGACCATATATGATATCATAACAATGAATATGATTCTTAAACAATTCAATGAAACTATTTAAATCACAATACATGAGGTTCATATACGTACAAATCATATCATACCTAAGGTAAGGGATTATTTTGTCTCACTTTTCTTTCTGTGAGACAAATGTCGTAATCACCATCAATTTCTTTTGTATTGTGTTTATGCATCCCATGAATGTTTTATTTTTTTATTATGGGGGATATGATATTTAAAAATTCATGTAATTTTTATTTTATTTTATTAATTGTTTGATTCCACCAATCATAAAAGTTAAGGGATAATTATTCCAATCTCGTTCTTATCTGAGATTGTTTATTCGTAAGTATTTACTGGGGTTATGTATGTCATCCATGTCCATGTTTTTTCAAAAAAAAATCCTGAAATGTTTAATATTCTTCCATGTATGTTTAAAGTCATTTATACTCTTTTTTTACTTTTACCACAAGGTATGGAAGGAATCATTCTTTTTTTTACCATATGATGTACTTTTTGACTTTTCCGGAAAACGTATGAAGATAATGTTTTTTTACTTATACAGCATGAATAGATATTTACGGTTTCATAACGCCTTATTTTCATGAAGATTACTTTAAAATATTTAATTATTATTTTCAACTAAAATCATTTTTTTAAAATTGCATGGCATTTTTTGAAAATAAAATGATTTCAATGAAAAAATGATATTTTCCTTAATAATTTATTTCCAGTGTTTTATCAAAGCTATTTTCCATCTACTATGACAACATTTAGTATGTTTATGTTTTACGTATAATGTACCTATTATTTACATGGTTTGATTTTTCTTATGAGTAAATTATATCCATTTGTTTTATATGTATTTTGTTATGATTGGATGATTTTTATAAAACCCATATTATTCTTTGGGTTATGATGAATGATTTATGTTTATTTTGCGGCACACAAATGAAGGATTTAATTATGAGATGGGTGGGACCTATATATACCTATAATACATTATGTAATGATTTATATATCATTATATAGACATTTCTAGAATGACAACTGAATTTGGTTCTGTAATACAGGGCTGGAACGACAAGTAAACCCAGTTCAGTAATGGACTTTGTCGACTTTGATGGTCTTAGAAGTAATGACTTGGCTACTATAGAAATCATAACTTGTGCGTAATTGTTTTCTAAAATTAAACCTTTTATTACCATGCTATTTTATCATGATTAATGTTACTTTGTGATCTATGCATTATGTACTACCAGTATTTAGGTCATTATGCATGATTTTGATGTTTTATGTTCATGATTTTACGTTCAAATGTTTGTGGATTGTTTTTTGTTCTCTAGGTTTACCCTAACTGAGAATTTGAGCTCACCTTTTTTATGTTTTATTTTCCCCAGGATATAAATAATTGTTTTAGTTAAGAAAACAAAATTGTAAGATCTTTATGGGAGATGTTGAATATCTTTATCCATGTTTATAAGATTGTGTCTTGAGTTTCCAAAGACACTAAATGTTTACGGTCCTTTTGTGTCTATTTTTGTTATGTATTAAGTATTCAGAAAAAGTAATGTAATTTACATGTACTTAAATCATGGGTCTCTGCAAATGTTTTTAGAAAATATGGTTTTAAGAGAAAACATATTTTTGTCTGAATAAAGGGTGATGTCGGGAATTACCAAAAAACACTTTCTTAACTATCTTATATACCAAATAGTAAGAAATTGGTAATAATACCTGATTATATAATTAATATCTAGATGATAATAAAATTATTTAGTTTATTTATATATGGATCTTAATATTTCATCAATGAAATCCCAAAAATAAACAATCTTGAAATGTGATGAGATTGTTTTAATAAACACTTATAACATGGTAACATGGGATCATACTCTCCATTTAAGAAAAATGAAATTAAATGAATCATAAAATATCATGAAAACTATTATATTCATTATATAACATGTAAAATAGAATTATATACACCTTAAAAAGAGTTTAGGTGCATAAAAAACACAAGTCTCAAAGAAGGAATATTGAGACAAAACTATTTAACCAATTTGGTAACTTATGGAAAATAACCCATCTGAAAAAAATCATAAAATGGATCATGAACATCCATAAATTTAATTATAAGATAAATAGACTACAATAATGGTAAGTACATACACAGCACAAAAGGAATGAGTGATGAATAGAGAATGTATCTCATGGAAGAAAAGGTGGGATGAAATCCCCATACAATGTGTCCTAACATGCATCGTATTCGTTCAAATTACTTTTATAATAAATATAATTTAACTATAAATATTTTAAAGAACCATATAATTATATCTAATACCATCTAATATTTTATTTTGACCTTATATCATCCTGTTTTTAACACTCCTATTAAAAGGTTTCACTCTGGGTAATATTCTCTCTATTATTTTCATGTGTCTTCATTTGTTATATATTTGGTATTAATACTATATATCCTGATTTCCAAAATTTAAACCATGATATAAATATAATTTATATATATAATGTGTGTATCATAATAATATATGGAATATATATGAATAAAATTGAATAAACTATTTATGGAGATGGTAGGTTGTACTTACGCATGAACATAATTTCTTCTTAATTATCTTGTTGATTGAATGAAAATAAAAGACATATATTATATATGCTTATATATGTGTATATATGTTTATATATATGTATATATTTGTGTATAAATATATATCATTATTACATTTCATTTATTATGTCATAAATATCTTATATATTCACTAAAACCATCCTTAATGCAATCCATGTTGTGTATGAAGGAATCATATTGCTCTGAGGGGGTGGTAGTCCACACATCCTCAAACAAAATTATCATATTAACACAAAATGGAAATTAAAAAATAAACTTGTTGTAAAAATGAATACAGAAGTATAAATAAATAATAAATTTTGTATACGATATATAAAAATAGATTTTCAATCTCAATGGAAACCATGATATATGGTAATAGAAAAATAAACAATCATCGTTTTTTGAGGCCGTAGTTCATTACACAAAGAAACAGTATGTTCATTACCCATTAGATGAAGGTGTGTATATATGAAGGTCGAACCATTTAATAAAAATCCAAGTATATTAGGGATAATTTTATTTTTATTTAAGAAGATAATAAGTAGAGTTGGAGGGGTCAGAGATGGAAAAAAATAACTTGATAGAAGACATTACCTCTTAATCCAGTAACTCATTTAGGTTTGTTCCAAAAGGTTTCCTTGGATTAACTTATTTCCAAGGGAATGATTTTGAGAGGAAGGGAGGATTTATGTGAAGTGTATTTTTCAGGTATTGGATGAACATAATTTGTTTTATATGTGTGAATAAGAGAGAGAGGTGGTGGTCTTTTATAGGTAAGGAAAATGACTAACTTGTAGTTTTGGAAAAAAAATTGTGGTATACACATGTGCTTACATAAAAAATTTCATAACAATCCCAGAAAAATCAAGAAATAATGTTTTTGGCCAAAATATGGACATAAAATTCATTTTATAAAAGTGGAAAGTTCATTTGGGCCCTTTATTTTATGGTTTAGTCCCTAATTATGCTCAAATTTACCTTAATCACAATGATTAATTTTAATCACTTTTACTAATAGAATTGGAAAAAAATTAAGTCAATCAAAGTAGAATATAAATATTATACTGATTATAATGGTGTATGTTATTTTTTAAAAATTCAATTCAGAGTTGCAGAAAAATTAAGATTAATGATAATCCTGTAGACATGAAGAAATTATGGGTTTTAATGTAGAAAAATATTCAAATGTTTGCTATGTTTTGATATTCATTTTCAAATTGAAATTTTTCAGAATTACATAAACTTTATGAATACATGTATAATTTTTCTACTTTTACCCCCCAAAAAATTGTCATTTATAATTACTTAAACAAAAAATGATGTTTTTAAATATAACGTTGTTGTTTTCTTTATTCGTCAAAAAATGGTGTCACTCAGAAAAATATAAAAAAATTACCCTATGATAATTTTTAGGCTATGAATTCCAAAATGATTTTTTTTTATCAAATTCAATTTCACAGTGTCTCAAATTAATTTTACTGTTCTTCATAGAAGGAAATGAAATGTAGTTCATTTGAGAAAATATTACTTCTTAAACATATAAAGGCTCTACTAAAATAAATATTTTTCGATATCGATATATTTTATTTGTATAAAACCACTATAAAATATTTTAGAAGTATTATTTTTATTCATATAACTATTTTTTAACTGCTATGTTATAACTATCTTGTTTAAATAATTATAACAATAAAATGATGTTTCATAGAAATTTGATATTGCATGTAATGTACACCAAGTCGATGTTCTATGTGAATGGAATTTTTCAATTAGTGAATTGCAAGATTTAAATGATAATTTAATTTACTATGCTAAAATAGATTTGTGTCCATACTAATATTTTCTTTTATAATCAAACAGTTTTCATATTAATTTATAATTAATTTTTGACCTATTAATTCAAATAATATATTATAAAACATATATTTTGATAAATTATATTAAACTATTAATAAAAAATAATGTCACGACCCGTCCTCGGGCCCGTGCCCTGACTACCCCAAGCCCGCCTTCCATAGGCCAGGGGCAGGCGACTAGCACCAAAGGCGTAAATCCCGATAACTGGGAAGGCATTACCTTATAAAAGTAAACAAAACACCACCGAGTACAAGCAGAAGCAAAACACTAAGTACAAAGGAAAGTGCTGAAAAGTAAATGGGGCAGAATACAAACCCAAATGAAAGTACAACTACAAATGAACCAGTACAACAGGAAAAGACAACAGTTAGAAGAAAGGAAGCAGCTCCTAGATCATCCTCCTCCGATCCTACCTGAAGGGTAGGAACAGATGACGTAGCTCCTGGATCATCCACCACGGATCCTACCTGAAGGGTAGGTACAGATAGCCTCCACAATGCTCTCGCCCGTCAACCTCCTCCGTGTGTCGTCTCACCGTGTAGTCCACCTTCGGGTACCGTCCAGTCCTCGAACACTCGGCCTCTGTCAGCACTTCCCATCTTCTGCAACCAACACAATGAGGTTCGGGCATAGCCCGTGCAGGGGTGAGTATAACGATACTCAATAGGGACCCCGAGACCCTCAAGGTCTCACTAAAACCAACATGGATATCCACAAAGAAGATCTCAACAGATAACCTCTACTTAGGTATATGCCCATACATATATCTAAGTTATCAAGTAACTCATCTCAATCATGAGGGAAACACAAAGATCATGAAATCAACGAATAACCACTACCCAAGTATATGCCCATACAGATACCTAAGTTATCAAGTGACCCATCCCAATCAAGAGGTAAACACAAAGGTCAAAATTCTCAGCTCAAACCAGGATTTTCATTATCGAAACCGTAACTGCTGTAGAGCTCCGTATCTGAAGTGTACGGTGGTCCTGTCACGACTCTGAGGTACTGCTCACTAACCTAATACTGCTGAGGTACTCCTCCTGTCGAGTACCGTGGGTTTGCGGCCAACTACCGGGCGCTCCGTCCGCTGAGGGTCTGTCACCAAATACCGGGTGCTCCCCCTAATAGCCTACAGAGGTACTCCTCCTGTCGAGTACCGCGGGTCTGCGGCCAACTACCAGGCGCTCCGTCTGCCGTGGTTCTGTCGCCAAATACCGGGCGCTCCGTCCACTGGGCTAGTCGACTCACTCCAAGTCGAGTCGGTCAAGCAGTCGTCAGGTTTCAGCTGGCTACACCATCTCCATACTCCATACGCTCATCTCCGGGAGGGTCTGCTCCACGAGCTACAGGTCGATACTCCAAGTATCACAAAGTCTCATGAAGAAGTATCTCAAAGGAACGCCTCATCATAGGGGTCTCAATGCAACAATCGGCGCGTCAATCTGATGCCCGGTCTGTGAGTTACTAGCCTTTTCGTCCCCGGGGCCCGGTTGGTTTCGTGTGCGAACCAATCCGGCCGTAACTCAACTATACCTTGAACACACATAGGGTATACTCATAGGGACCGTTTCTCAAAGTGATCACCAACGCCGCTGACGGTTCGTCAAACGGACGTCTGGTCTGAATGATATCAGCTTTTCCATTCCAGGGGCCCGGTTGGATTTCGGGTATAATCCAACCCGGACATTATCCAAAAGCAACCAAAACTCGAGCGAAGTATGCCAAAAGTTTCGTCTCATCAAGAGGAAAACAACGAGATAGACGGCGCGTCAATCGGACGCCCGGTCTGTGAGTTATTTGCTTTTTCGTTCCAGGGGCCCAGTTGGTTTCGTGAGCGAACCAACCCGACCACACTCCGACGGCTTCCAAACCTCGAGCGGAGTAAGCCAAAAGATCTGTCTCACTAAGAGGAATCCAACAAAGTCGACGGCACGTCAATCGGACTTCCGGAGCTCAAGTTATGAGTGTTTCCGCTCCGAGGGCCCGGTTGGTTTCGTATCCGAACCAACCCGGCCGAACCCAAAGTATTCCGAAACCTTGAGTGCGATAACAGAAACAGCCATCTCGATCCAAGGATCGCATAGCCGTTGGCGGTGCATCGATCGGAGGTCTACAGCTCCCGATATGGGCAAAAGACCAAAGAGGGTCCGAAACGGGGGGTCTAGGCCCGAACCGACCCGGCCCAACCCGCCCCCCCCCCCCCCCCGGGTCGGCCCGGCCAGCTCAGTCCGGCTCGACCGACCAGCCGCGGCTCGGCAAGCGAGGCCGCGCGGAAGCCGCGGGCGGGGGTGTGTGTGGCCCGCCCTCACCGCTAATTGAAGCCAGCAGTGACCACTGCCGCCGGTCTTCCGGCGGAGCGCCGCCATCGCCGTCCGCCGGCGCCGCCGCGCCGGCGTGGCGTGCCTCTGCCGCCTTCCGGGGACCACCGGACGCGCTCCGGTGGTCCATTTCTCCTGTCCTCTTCACCTACAGTCCTCCCGGGACCCGACCTTCACTGCGAAGGGATTCAAATACCATAGTGGCCTGCTTCGTCGTCGTCCGTCGATCCGGACATCGATAAACAAGCTGTGGAGGGTTGTCGGGCTGTGTTTGTTCAGCCCACGCCCTCCGCGTTAGGTGTTATCAATTGGAAAATAATAACACATGATTTTAATCATTGACGAGGGTATAATTTATCCAAAATAAATTATACAATCACCTTGCAATCAAATACCCACGCACGAGGGTTTAAAAAATTTGAATGCGCTGTGTGACGACGTCGTGCATTCTTGTCGCTCGATCCCGCGCAGCATGACGATGTCTCACATCCTTGTCGTTCTTTCCCACGCGGTGCGATGGCACCGCGTCACTCTCTTTCGATCTGCAACGACAAGAAAGAATAAAAAGGGAGAAGGTTCGGCCGTGTTCGTGCATTCCGTCCTCCTCCCGTTAAACAATAACAAGGGTTTCTCATTACTCGTAGAACATCAAAGATAGAATCAAGAACAAAACGAAACAAATCCCTACTTTTGATTTGTCGATCGACGTTCGTGATTCGTTGACGGTGTTGCGGAAAGAAGATGATGAAGTTCGTCTTTCTCCGCGTTCGTCACACACTCCCAATCCTTAGCTACGTCGGTCGTGGAAGACACTACACATCGGTTGGATCTGAGGGAGTAATTCAAAGAAGGTTGTTGACGTTCGTCGCTTCCGTCGTTGTAGAAGTGCACCCAAAGAAGAATTGGTGTCTCCTCTCTTGTCGCATGAAGAAGAGGATAATGGGGGCGTCGTCGTTCTTCGTTGAAGAGGCATCGTTCTTCATTGATGATGAAGTTCTTCAAAAGAGGGAAGAGATCTCTTTAATATTCTCTCACACAACCAAACTCCCAAAATAAAAAAAGGCCTCTCCTTATTTTATTATTTTTCCATTCATTCAAACTTACAAAAATTCAAAACCTAATTAACTAAATCAATTAAACAGTGAGTTGTCTAATTAATTAAGTGATAGGTTGGAATGAATTTAAGTGGGAGAGAGGGGAGAGGAAGAGTTACACAACTTAAGTGGGGGGTTTAGGGGAGTTAGGGAGTTATGGGGAATTTGAAAAGGTGGGGGCTCGTGTGGGCCCCACCACACATTATCCTCTCATTTATCCTCACATGGGTAGTTAGGTGCCACCCCAACTTCCCCATGTAGGATAAAACTACCTTAGACTTAAGAAATAAAATTGTCTCACAATTTTATTCATTCCTCAATTAATCCACTAATTTTAACAACTCCTCCCGTGAAAACGCAACTCTGGAATATGCATTCCTAAGCAAATACCAGCGCTGCAGTTCCATCGGTGCCCTCGTAATTTGATTCCGAGCACCGGTTTCAAAGTTAGAAAAACCTGCTCGTTTTTTCACTGAACGTACCCAAGCTAAACTTCGGAAATTAATTTCGGGCACACTGGGCCTCGGAATCAGGCGCCGTCAGAAACTGCGTTCTTGTAAAATTCAAAAGAAAATTATGAAAAAAATTTACTTGAAATTTATGGGTCTTTATATTACTCCCACCTCAGGGCTTTACATCCCCATAAAGCTTCAACACAAACTAGGGTCACAAAAACGGTACATAGCACGCATCTGAGCCTTCTACTCCCATGTGCTCACCCGGAGGTTCCCGTACTGCCAAAGAAAGTGCACCCGAGGAATCGATCGTCCCCATAGGATCCGCTCCTGTCGATCCTCGATCCCCACTAGAACCTCCGTGAAAGACACCCCATCGCCATCGTCCAGCTCCCCATGGTCGATGATATGTGAAGGGTCGAGCACATATCTCCTCAGTTGAGATACGTGGAAGTTGTCGTGCACCTGGTGCAACTGAGGTGGATGGGTAACCAACCCGCCTACCCAGCTGAGGACCTAAGAAGGTCTACTGAACCTCGGAGATAACCTGCCGCCTTGGTCACATCTCGTAAACCTCGTCGAGGTGAGACCCGTATAAGGACGTGATCGTCATCCTCGAACTCCAGAGGTCTCCAAGTCCTTTCAGCATAAGGCTTCTGTCGGCTCTGTGCTGTCCTCATCCACTCTTGGATGACCTGGACCTTCTCTAGTATCACAAGAGCTGCTAGGATTTCTTCTTTTCCAATAAGAGAAATCTGGTCTCATCCCCTGGATGAACCACATTCATTTCCTAATACAGTCAATCCTGACATGAATGATGCATTCATGCCATGGATGACGTCGTAAGACCTCTACGTAACTACCAAGAGATCCAACTGTCACTCTCACCTCCAAGGGTCGAGTCACACTGTCAGCATCAGTGTGAGGTCATTAGGTCTCCTCCAGAAGAAATCTCTAAAGTGAGGGTTAAGTCAACATTTTTAACCGGAACCACTCAGTATCAACCAAACAAAAGGTCAGGAAAGCAAACATCAAAAAGATAAGTGTCTTTTTATTATTGCAGCTCATAGTACAAAGAAACGAAGCAACTACAGACAAACATCAACAAAACTAGAAGCAACAGGATCAATAGCCTCCGGGTCAGAAGCTAGTCACACTCCTGTCCATCTGCTTCTGGAGCTCCATGAACATAGGCCTCGGCTGCCTAAAGCTGAGCTTTCTTGTATCCTATTGTCCCTTGCGGTCGGGGTGGGCCTCCTGGTGGTGGGGGTGGAAACACCCCGAAGCGTCGTCCACCTCCAGCTGCATGACCAGCTCCTCTTCCATGGCCACCTGCTCCTTGCAGTCTTCCCTGATCGAACCTCTGCCTCTGGCTGGGAGGTTCTTCATTTAACTGCAGGTCATCTGCATGGCGGGTCGGACAGTCACGTTCCATGTGACCAATTCCACCGCAGGAGTAACACTGTCCACTCTCGGCATGTCTGGCTCTGACTCCACCCCGGTTTCCCCGCACAACTGAACATGAGTCGTGTTGTCGGCCCCCAGTAGGTCTGGTCCTCTTGGACCTCTGCGTCATTTGTCTTCTGCCTGCAGCAGAAGACTCTGCCGCAAGCCGGCTAGTGGTGGGTCCGGCTGCTAGAGACTGCTCAGCAAGGAAACTCTCCACTAAGAGGGCTCTCTCCAACACCCCTGTCTGCGTCAGAATGATGTGAGAAACAACAGAAGCTATAATCTCTCGTCTGAGCCCCTGATCGAAGGTCCGGGACCTGAAGAACGAGTCTCGTACCATATCTGTGGAGTAGAGCGAGAGGTCTGTGAACCTCGCTGAATACTGTGCCACTGTCATGCTGCCCAACCGCAGCTAAAGTAGCTCATGTATACGCATCGCTCGAAGGGTGGCTGGTACAAACTCTGCCTGGAACAGGCTCTCGAAGTCCGCCCAAATGAGTGTCGACTCATCATGCATCTGGAGCATCAGGCTCCACCATCTGCCTGATGCTGCTGAAGAAGGCTGGCAGCAAGGATCACCATGAAGACTGTCGGCGTCCCCACTAGCCTAAAAACTCTCAGCACAGCCTCCAGCCAATCCTCATCCGCCTGCGGGTCCGTCCCTCCCTGGAACCTGGGTGTCCTCTGGCGCTGGAACTCGTGCAGTGTGCTCAAGCGACGTGCACCCTTTACTGCTGGGGATGGTGGAATCGGTGGCCCAACGGGTAGTAGTACCGCTGGTGCCTCTGCTGGTGCCTCAACTGGGATAGGGCCATGTACTGAGGCCTTGTCGCTCGGCGGGCTGTCTGTACGTACAACTCTCGGGGCTCTAGCTGGTCGTCCACGGGGAGGTATCCTGAAAGAAACAACATGACATGGTCAAACGATTAACCTGGTAAGCTGACCTGGTTTGATCTGACTTTTAAAACTTATGGAAACACACACGCAAACAGTGTTTTCATGCACAAAGTTGGAAATCAGTTGTCAGGGTCCTGGTGTATGGATACGTCGGCTGCCCGCACCAACACTGGACTCCCTGAACTGAAAACTACACTCGGTACTCTTAACACTATTGCTTCACAGAAACAAAATATCAGAGTTATAAGTTCTGCGGTAGAACCGACTCCTTTGATACCAATTTGTCACGACCCGTCCTCGGGCCCGTGCCGTGACTACCCCAAGCCCGCCTTCCATAGGCCTGGGGCTGGCGACTAGCACCAAAGGTGTAAATCCCGATAACTGGGGAGGCATTGCCTTATAAGAGTAAAAAAAACACCACAGAGTACAAGCAGAAGAAAAACACTAAGTACAAAGGAAAGTGCTGAAAAGTAAATGGGCCAGAATACAAACCCAAATGAAAGTACAACTAAAAATGAACAAGTACAAAAGGAAAAGACAACAGTTGGAAGAAAGGAAGCAGCTCCTGGATCGTCCTCCTCGGATCCTACCTGAAGGGTAGGTAAAGATGACGTAGCTCCTGGATCGTCCACCACGGATCCTACCTGAAGGGTAGGTACAGATAGCCTCCACAATGCTTTCGCCCGTCAACCTTCTCCATGTGTCATCTCACCGTGTAGTCCACCTTCGGGTACCGTCCAGTCCTCGAACACTCGGCCTCTGTCAGCACTACCCGTCGTCTGCAACCAACACAACGAGGTGTGGGCATAGCCGGTGCAGGGGTGAGTATAACGATACTCAGTAGGGACCCCGAGACCCTCAAGGTCTCACTAAAACAAACATGGATATCCACAAATAAGATCTCAACAGATAACCTCTACTTAGGTATATGCCCATACAAATATCTAAGTTATCAAGTAACCCATCTCGATCATGAGGGAAACACAAAGATCATGAAATCAACGGATAACCACTACCCAGGTATATGCCCATACATATACCTAAGTTATCAAGTGACCCATCCCAATCAAGAGGTAAACGCAAAGGTCAAAAGTCTCAGCTCAAACCAGGATTTTTATTATCCAAACCATAACTACTGTAGAGCTCCGTCTCTGAAGTGTACAGTGGTCCTGTCACGACTCTGAGGTACTGCTCACTAACCTAAGACAGATGAGTTACTCCTCCTGTTGAGTACCGCGGGTCTGCGGCCAACTACCGGGTGCTCCGTCCGCTGAGGGTCTGTCGCCAAATACCGGTCGCTCCCCATAATAGCCTACAGAGGTACTCCTCCTGTCGAGTACCGTGGGTCTACGGCCAACTACCGGGCGCTCTGTCTGCCGTGGGTCTGTCGCCAAATACCAGGCGCTCCGTCCACAGGGCTAGTCGACTCACTCCAAGTCGAGTCGGTCAAGCAGTCGTCAGGTTTCAGCTGGCTACACCATTTCTGTACTTCGTACGCTCATCTCCGGGAGGGTCTGCTCCACGAGCTACAGGTCGATACTCCAAGTATCACAAATTCCCATGAAGAAGTATCTCAAAGGACCGCCTCATCATAGGGGTCTCAACGCCATAGTCGGAGGGTCAATCGGATGCCCGGTCTGTGAGTTACTAGCCTTTTCGTCTCCGGGGCCCGGTTGGTTTCGTGTGCGAACCAATCCAGCCGTAACTCAACTATACCCCGAATACTCATAGGGTATACTCATAGGGACTTTTTCTCAATGTGATCACCAATGCCGCTGACGGTTCGTCAAACGGACGTCTGGTCTGAATGATATCAGATTTTCCGTTCCAGGGGCCCGGTTGGATTTCGGCTACAATCCAACCCGGCCACTATCCAACAGCAACCAAAACTCGGGCGAAGTATGCAAAAAGTTCCGTCTCATCAAAAGGAAAACAACGAGACAGACGGTGCATCAATCGGACGCTCGGTCTGTGAGTTATTGGCCTTTTCGTTCTAGGGGCCCTGTTCGTTTCGTGAGCAAACCAACCCTACCGCACTCCGACGGCAACCAAACCTAGAGCGAAGTAAGCCAAAAGATCCATCTCACTAAGAGGAATCCAACAATGTCGACGGCACGTCAATCGGACGTCCGGAGCTCATGTTATGAGCGTTTCTGCTCCGAGGGCCCGGTTGGTTTCGTATCCAAACCAACCCGGCCGAACCCAAAGTATTCCAAAACCTTGAGTGCGATATACCGAAATGACCGTCTCGATCCAAGCATCGCATAGCCGCTGATGGTGCATCGATCAGAGGTCTACAGCTCACGATATTGGAAAAAGACCAAAGAGGGTCCGAAACGGGGGGTCTGGGCCCGGACCGACCCGGCCCGACCCCCCCCCCCCCCCCGGGTCGGCCCGAACCGGGTCGACCCGTCCCGGCCCGGGTCCGACCCGGCTGGGCCCGGCCCGGCCTGGCCAGCGTGGCCCTACCCGGCCGGCTCGGTCCGGCTCGACCAGCAAGCCGCGGCTCGGCCAGCGCGGCCGCGCGGAAGCCACGGGCGGGGGTGTGCGCGGCCCGCCCTCGCCGCTAATTGAAGCCAGTGGTGACCGCTGTCGTCGGTCTTCCAGCGGAGCGCCGTCGCGCCGGCATGGCGTGCCTCCGCCGCCTTTTGCGGACCACCGAACGCGCTCCGGTGGTCCGTTTCTCCTGCCGTCTTCGCCTACGGTCCTCCCGGGACCCAACCTTCACTGCGAAGGGATTCAAATGCCATAGTGGCCTGCTTCGTCATTGTCCGTCGATCCGCACATCGATAAACAAGGTGCGGAGGGTTGTCGGGCCGTGTTTGTTCAGCCCGTGCCCTCCCCGTTAGGTGTTATCAATTAGCAAATAATAACACATGATTTTAATCATTGACGAGGGTATAATTTATCCCAAATAAATTATACGATCACCTTACAATCAAATACCCACGCACGAGGGTTTAAAAATTTTGAATGCACTGTGTGACGACATTGTGCATTCTTTCCGCTCAATCTCGTGTGGCGTGACGATGTCACGCATCCTTTCTGTTCTTTCCCACGCTGTGCGACGGCACCGCTTCACTCTCTTTCGATCTGCAACGACAAGAAAGAATAAAAAGGGAGGAGGTTCGTCCGTGTTCGTGCGGTCCATCCTCCTCCCGTTAAACGATAACAAGGGGTTCTCATTACTCATAGAACGTCAAAGATAGAGTCAAGAACAAAACGAAACAAACCCCTACTTTTGATTTTTCGATCGACGTTCGTCATTCGTTGACGGTGTTGTGGAAAGAAGACGATGAAGTTCGTCTTTCGCCGTGTTCATCACACACTCCCAATCCCAAGCTACGTCGGCTGTGGAAGACACTACACATCGGTAGGATCTGAGGGAGGAAGTCGAAGAAGGTTGTTGACGTTCTCCTCTTTCGTCGTAGTAGAAGTGCACCCAAAGAAGAATCGGCGTCTCCTCTCTTGTCGCATGAAGAAGAGGATAATGGGTGTGTCGTCGTTCTTTGTTGAAGAGGCATCGTTCTTCGTTGAAGATGAAGTTCTTTAAAAGAGGGAAGAGATCTCTTCAAAATTCTCTCACACAACCAAACTCCCAAAATAAAATAAGGCCTCTCCTTATTTTATTATTTTTCTATGCATTCAAACTTACAAAAATTCAAAACCTAATTCACTAAATCAATTAAACAATAAGTTGTGTAATTAATTAAGTGATAGGTTGGAAAGAATTTAAGAGGGAGAGAGGGGAGAGGAAGAGTTACACAACTTAAGTGGGGGGTTTAGAGGAGTTAGGGAGTTATGGGGAATTTGAAAAGGTGGGGGCTCGTGTGGGCCCCACCACACATTATCCTCTCTTTTATCATCACATGGGTAGTTAGGTGCCACCCCAACTTCCTCATGTAGGGTAAAACTACCTAAGACTTAAGAAATAAAATTGTCTCACAATTTTATTCATTCCTCAATTAATCCACTAATTTTAACAACTCCTCCCGTGAAAACGCAACTCCGGAATAGGCGTTCATAAGCAAATACCGGCGTTGCGGTTCCATCAGTGCCCTCGGAATTTGATTCCAAGCACCGGTTTCAAAGTTAGAAAATCCCGCTCGTTCGTTCACTGAATGTACCCAAGCTAAACTTCGGAAATTAATTCCGGGCACACCGGGCCTCGGAATCAGGCGCCGTCAGAAATTGCGTTCTTGTAAAATTCCAAAGAAAATTATGAAGAAATTTTCCTTGAAATTTCCGGGTCTTTACAAATAATTTAACACCATGGTTTTATCTTAATATATATAATAATAATAACACTTTAACAATATGTTATTGTTCTGTAAACATTAGTCTTATTTGTTACGCTAGTAATCGAGAAACTTCATTATTGCGTATAACACAATATAAACTCGGTGTTCCGTGTAGAGAATGACAAAGTTTATATTTCATGTAGTTCATTAAAAATGTTTTATTGCATATATAACAATCCATACATTGTGATTTAATATAAAATGACCTATATTCAGGGTTTCATGAAATGAAAAATAAAAAAAAGGATAAAATAAATCAAAACAAATTCCCCAAATCTCAGGGTGTTATGTAATCCAAAAATTTAAAATTAAAAAAATTATTGCATCCTATGGGGAAATAAGGATCAAAACAATGAGTGTTTTCCATAAGCTCTCTTAAAACCTACACCAGAATTTATGGTATTCTTATCTCTGATTTTTCTCAACTTCCTAAATAAAATATAACCCAATCCCAAAATTTAATACAATTTTTTTTGAACCATCCTGAATTCCCCAAATAATGGGAACCAAATCCAGTCCTTGATATAGATATATGGGTGTTCCTAATCCTCATAATATATTAACTAGTGTCATCATATCAAGAAAATACCTTCTAAATTATTTTATCAATAAATCCATAAAAAACGGTAAAAAATAAACATCCAAATTTTGAAAACTGAGGGTCAATTTCAATATTAAAAAGTAACAGGATGGGGAGTTTCAGGGCTATACAAAATGGAAATACTGTACTAAAACAAGAATCTAAAAATTAAAAATTGATACCCATCTCCATGTGAAATGATGGTAAACCTCTCACCAAGTCACCACCATCACCCAATACTCAATAAAATGAGTACTATCACCACTGAGTTATACATTCCATATAATAATTTCCAAAAAAATAATTTTTACATTGACACATTTGATGTATATTTGGTGTTATCACATATATATGAGTAGGTTCTCAATGTTTTCCATGAAGGATGATTTTTAGGAGAAAATAAACATTCCAACTCAAAAATATATTAAATTTACAAATAGTTAAAAATTGATTTGTAATAAAATCTATTAATCCTGGGTTTACCCTATGGTATCTATGTGTGGGGCCTCATCCAGAGATTATTGCAATCTCCCTAACTGAACCACTCACAAGTGATCTCTTTAATGACCCACTAGGATGTATTATTCCAAAACCCTTTTGGTAATCATACCCATATAATTATTTTTTTAATTAGTGTTTTAACATAGTCCAAACTCAAGGTATGCCTCACATTAACATTTGGTTCATATCATATTCATCCAACCTCGGTACTAGATGTTCCAATATGTTGTCCCCTATATATTCAATACTATTCCCACTATTCGATTTATTTTATAGAACATGCATGAAATTTGTATCTGATATTGTCTTAGAACACAATGAAACAATTGTTTAGTAATCAAATTCATAAAAATTGTTCAAAAAATACCTTTTTATACTTAAAAACTATTCAAAAAATAT
Organism: Viscum album; assembly: GCA_963277665.1. Lineage (NCBI taxonomy): Eukaryota > Viridiplantae > Streptophyta > Magnoliopsida > Santalales > Viscaceae > Viscum > Viscum album. The sequence continues at coordinate 43,906,165 of OY728143.1, read as the reverse complement.
TTAAAAATATGATTTTGAATGTAAATTTCAACAAATAATGGAAATCCATAAAACCAGAACCTATAATAAATGTAACCATTGAAAACATTATGAAATGATCTATAAAATGAGGGGGAAACTATGTGGAATAATGTATGGAATCTAATGTCCAAAACCAAAACAGTTTTATTTGGATTAATCAAACTTTATTCCTCTATGTTGATTGAAAATAGGGAATACTAAGAGCTGAAAATGTTATATCCTAGAGAAGGTAGTGGACAGTCTTAGATGATGAAATTGTAAATAAACATGAGACGATCCAATATATATCCACAATTGGATAGGAGGATTAGGGGATACCACATGTGATGGATTTAAAATAGAGGTAGAACAAATTCTGGAGAAATATGATTAGATTTTGTAAGGGTATTTTAGGAAAATCACATTTTTAGTGTCCTGGGAAAACATCCTAGTTATGCCACATGGTTTTTCAAACCATGTACCAACCATTTAGACCACCACTCCATGACATTGGAATTTTATAGTTAGTAATCATGGGTATATAAATTGATTACAAACCATGAAAAACCACACTATCAAACACAGAAGACATATTACATGGTTTCGATACATTTTCTCTTAATCATACAACAACAATAGAACATCCTATTTTTTAACAAGTATCATATATTCAAAGGAAAATGATAATGGGGGAAATACAATAATGTAAAAAAATAAACATAAAATTATACTTAATTGTAAAACCATGTAGGTGAATGGTTTTTTGATCATAGTACTTATTATTGGTTATTCATTGATCCAATTTTATCATATTATATAGTATGGTTCTCCATAATTTATCTATCAATAATATATTTTAGGATCACTAGTTTACCTATTTTTCTAGGATTGTTTCTCCATTAGGGGTATCATAAGTTACTGTGTGGAATACCTCTAGTGGATTATATGTTTTGTATAGTAAGATTGGTAATAGGATAATAGGTGATTTAAGGATAGTAATAGATTGTCACAGGTGTGGTGGTTCTTAGAGGCAATGGCATCTTCTTATGGAACATGATTTCATATGTATGGTGGTTTATGGAGGGTTGGTGTTCTTGGATCCTTTAGTTGTAAAAAATTGATTATCTAAAATTTAAACCTATAATAGTGTGTGATATTTCTTATGTGGTTTCTACAAAGATGGCATGAGGTTGTGATGAGGTGATTTTCAGCTTCTTGGTCAGTTTAGCCCATTTAACCGTTATACTCAAGGCTCAAATTTTAGTATAATTTTTTCTCAATTTGTTCTTTAGTACCACTGTTTCTCCACCTTAGTCCCCCCAATAATGATACTAGCTTTACTTTCCATTTTTATTTTGTTGGAATTTTGTGTTTGATTTAACTATTTTTCGGTTCATTGAATATAAGTGAGACCCCCCCTCCCACCAAACCCATACTCATGTATGTAGTGATAAAAATATATGACTTACACACTATTTATTATACCAAATGAAGAGACCTAAAATAACCATTCATTATTAGAGAATTTTTACCAAATATGGTATCATAGATATACCAATGACATTTTAGGTATTTATTTTTTTTGTAATATAAAAAACCTTACAAAGTAAAATTCATAGTTTACCCAATAAATATGAATTTTTTCCTCCATAAAAAAAATCAATAAATGTAAATAATAATATTTTAATATCTCCAAAAAATATATCCACACCCAAATACCTTCTAGACAAAAAATACATAATACTACTTGTAGTTACATAAATAATATAATCAAAATTCAGGTTTATATTAAAATATCTATAATTGTAGGAATAATAAATAATAATAAAAGAGTATAAGTGAACATAACATAAACTTGTTGGTGTGAGAACATAATTATGGTATGTGAGATCACAAGAAAGAAATATTATCCAATAAAATGATGACCATATTTATTGAATTATTAAATGAGATTTTTGTTATTAAAATATAGATATCATAGGATCATCTTATAAATGTGGGGAAAATGTAAGACAAAACATCATAAACTTATGTCAAGGATCAATTGTAAGATAGTATAACTCAATGAACAGAGTCCCATTGTGGATTGGGTTAACTCACCAACCTTTATAATGTCATATAATGAGATAACAAGAATTTGTTAATTCATTTTTATGAAATATATTTTCGTTTTCACCATACATATCATAATATAACCATGAATATATATTCCACAAAAGAAAACATTCATAACTTCATCAATGCACAACAATATTAATAATAGAGTGTATTACATGAATATTTCCTGATAAAATTATCATATTTCATCAAGAGAAATAAAATATATGATATCAATATATAATACCCTCAATTAATAATATCAAAATTTAACTGATTTGTATATATATGAATAACACTTTTACAAGAATATTGGTGACATAACACTTTCGAGTGGTATCTAAAAAGAAGTGGTCTGGAATCATATTTTTGTATATTTAATTTATAATATCACCAAATATAATCATCATAATATAATTAGGATTATATTACATGAATCGTAACAATAAATTATATAATTATTTTAGAGTTTGAGAGGAATATAGAGGTTGAATTATTTAAAAATATCAAAAGATTTTGTAACAGGGTTTTAAAAACAAACCTATTTTTCTTTAGAATATTCATTTTAAGAGAATGAGGATATTAAAGATAATATTGTTAAAATAACACTAATAGTATAATCCATGAAATTAAATGAATACAAATATAATAAATGTTTATTGGAAGATAAAAAGTATACATATGTGTACAGATATCCATTTATTTATTCATCTATACCATTAATCGTTATTTTTTAAATTAAAAAATTTCAAAATAAGGGGAATGGAAATTAAATTTGGATAAATTTTAAAAATATTAAAATAATTTTCATACTTAAAAATGGTTATAATAGTGTAAAAATTCATTCACATAAAAAACAGTAAACATTTCACATATTTGTTATGAACATCCAAAAATGACCCATGAATAAAACATTTAAAATATTAATCTAAAACATGTTAAATTAATTAAATTTTAATAAGAATTTTCCTTAATTAATAATTTATGTATATATAAGAATATTCATAAAACAATATAGATAATATATATGTATAGGAAAAATATTTATAATAAAAAAATAGATGGTTTTCTCTACTTAATAACATTCTATCTATCAAATTGGGAAATAAAGTGAAGTGATGCAGAAAGGAAACATGTATAACAAAAAAATAAACCATTAAATGAATCATTATATGGGTTTAATAGTATATATAACAAATTACTACATTATCTAGGAATATATATTGAAATAATATCAAATTTAAAGTGAGATTTGAAAATAATCTCTTACGGCTTTTGTATCTATTGATTAAAAATATCAAAAAAGATATAATAGGAAACGAAACTTTAAATAACATGAATAAAAATATAATCATGATATAATATGTAAAAAATGGAACTATATACAAAATAAAATCTAAAATAAATGCATTATATGAAACATGTCTCAAGGATGAAATCTTGAGACCTGAAACCCTTACATCGGGTTTCTGCATCCTTAAACATTATTTAACTACCTGTATAATGAAAGAATATATTATCATATAATTTATAAAATTATTCATATTAATATAAATTATATTAATCATTTATGTTCATTTATTACATATTTCTTACTTATTATGTTTATATTTATCATTAGTTATTAGTAGTTTTAATTGTTTCTTATCGGTTTTAGAATAATGATTTCAGATATATTTTCATGTTCAAAAGTAATTCATATATTTAATTGTAAATTTAATCTATTAAAATTTATATAATTAGTTATGAAGTTACATTTTTTATATGGGATTTTTTAGTACAGTTTTCTAGGATGAAAACATTATCACACATGATTTAATAATTTTTAAAAAAATTGTATTTTCAAAATTATTCAAATCAGAATATTTACATTACAAAAAACACTATTTCAAATATAATATCATATATTATCATTAATTATGGTTCGATAACCTTCCATTATAAGATTTTATAGAATCATTTGACTAAGTGGTTAAACAAGCTCAAAGAGGAACAAGTAATAAAAATGGATAAGTGTCCTTTGGAAGTTATTTTCATTTAATATCATCATTATATAAGAATAATGATATTATTTATATTTTAATAATGAAATGACTCATAAATGATAATATTTTTAGGATAAATATGAATGAAAAATAATGATAAGAATTTAGGATTTTAAAAGAAAAAATTATATCACCTCCTATAAGCCTTCTTAGTTTTGAAGGATTTAGAGCATTCTCTTGAGACTAGGGACTCAAAATGTGTTATATAATTATTATTAAAGGAAATGTGGCTGATTATAGATAAGTATTTTAATTTTATGATTTTATTGAAAATGATTTTAGTGGGTTCATTTTATAACTAAGAGGGGTGACATTTTTTAAAATACTTATTTATTAATATTAATTGAATATGTCATTAGAGGAAACTAGATCAAATTTAGAAAATTAAGGAATATATGATATTCTATTGCCTTTTAAACCCTCATAAAAAATAAAATATAATCTTCACTAAAATTTAAACACCATATCCATTTATTTAGTACTTTTATAAAGTTTTAGTCATTACTATGATCACTATATTTTATGTTGGTATCTTATTATTAGGAGTAAAAATTTAAAATGTACATATCACGTAATTTTTATTATGATGATTCAAAATATTAAATTAATTTTATTCAATTTATAAAATTAATAAAATTAAATTCAATATATGTAAACAAAACGAAATAAAAAATTTAAAAAAATATGTATCTCTGGGAAGAAAAATGTATTTATACTTATTTAAACCATTTATTTTGAATAATTGGTATAACCCTAAAATATCATTGTTTTTGAGCAAATTGGGGTAATTACTTTACATTCAAAAATGGAAAAAATGAATATATTCTACTAAATATTTAATTAAAGGAAATAATAAATAATATTATTTTATTAGAATAAAATATAACATTGGTTCCAAAATGTCAACTATATGTTTTTTATTTAAAATTATTACTTTTAGCTAAAAAAATTACTTCTTAATTTGATATTTTTTCCATATATTTTTAAGTAATTATTATTTCATGGTAATGAAATAAAAGGTATGGTATTTGTAAATAATATATTTTAAACTATTCACAAATGAAGCTAATTTATCAAGACTAATATACAAAAACTAAAGGGTAATTATAACTTGATAAATATAAAAAATTATTTCATTTAGTCAAATTAAAATTGAAAATTTTAGAAGTAAATATTTAAATATAAAAATATAATATGTGTAATAGTAGATAAGATTATTCTTATCCGAAATTTAAAAACATATACATGTTTCATATCTTGATAAAATTATATATAATAATAAATATCAATATGAATTAATATAATTAGAAAATATATTCTCTAATAAATTATATAATAATTAAGAAATTATTTATTTATATAGAAATTAAAATCATGTGATGGTAACCTCAAACAAAATACATTTTATGTCATAATATATTCGTAATTAATTTCAATTTAAAAATATTATATAATTGATTATATAATATTTTTTTAAACATGATATATAAATGTGTAATGTAATCATATAAATTCATATTCATGAATATTAATAAACCATAAAATTCTTATAATATTTAAAATAATCGGGTACCACATTCTCTTAAAAAATGTATCATTGTATATTTTAGATTGTTTCTATTGGTGAAATATGAGATTAAACACAATATTTATTTAAATAGAAAACCATAATAACATATAGTGGTATTAAATTTCCCAAAAAAATAATTATGTCCTTATAAGTTTCATTATCTCTTGTGGAAAAAATAGTTCAGCATGCTGCCAAAATAGGAAATAATCAAAATGTAATTTCTAATGAGAAATAAACCTCACTATCTTAGTTAAGACTCATAAAAACATCTTTTACCTCACAATAGTCATATGTCTACATTTATACTCATCATGATTATTATTTTACAAATATTACTCCTTAGTTAGATAGAAGTGTTTCTAGAGACATTCCTTTCATCGAATCATTTTTAGGATATTATACATAACCAAATACTAATAGCCAAATTTTTATTTCAATATTCAATAATTCATTTTAAATATACAAATTAAAATGAAAATTCAATCATAGGATTTATTATCTAATAGTAACTTCATTTCAACATGTGATATATTTTGTTCAACTTTAAGATTATTGGTTACAAATATAAATCCTTTAGTTCATCTTAGTTTTCTATAAAATTATACTTCTTAATACCAATAAACAAACCCCTATAAAATATTAAATCAGTCATTTAAATAATAATTCAAACTATATTATAAAAAAAACATGAAATGATGTGCTCTAAAAAATAGCATACCTTTTTATCCCCAAAATACATATAATCATATATAAATTCATGTTACATTAATAATATATAGTATAAAAATATGTTAACCTTTTTCCCAAAATTTTATGAATAACCCTGTCACCAAATAACTTTGTATGCTGCATGGTTATCTACAAATAAAAAATTATATTATGAAAATAAATTAACAAATTTTAATAACTAACAATTATTAACTCAATATAAAATCAAATATCAAGACGAAGGATAATTCATCCCTCAATAATGTATTCATCATAAAATAAAAATAAAATTCCAAAAAAATTGTAACCATCATTAAAAACAATCAAATAATTTATTAAAATGGGATTTATTTTTTTGAACTAATGATCAACCATACCCTCATTAACCCATGATTATATCCATAACACATAATATATACTCATCTAATAACATATTAACCACTACTGTCATTTCAACCATTATTTTATAACAATTGAGACACCATGGACATATACTCTAGGATCTAGAGCTAAAAAATATCCTTTATTAATTGGATTTATTTCAAACTAAAGAACCCCAAACTAAACCATCCATAATTAATAAACCATTATAAAATATTGTATCATGTTTATACCCAAAAAAATTTTGTTTTCTATTTTTAGAGGAGTTGTAAAATACATAGGTAGTAAAATCCATACTTATCCCACTAAAATTACATCATATTTTTCTTAAACTAAACATTTTAAATTCAACATAATAATACTTAATATATCTCAAAAAATTTCCACACTTGATAATATTCAAGATAAATCTTAATTAGTACCCATATTCATTACCTGTGGAATGGGAATATTAGAAAGGGTGATCTCAAACTCTCTATAAGGGTAAGAATAGGTGATAACAATCGATCATCGTAAGTTTGAATATGATAAATTTATATGTATGAAAACATTACAATTATATATGATAACATCATAAAGAACTCATGCACAATAAGACATGGATAATAAGTCATGAATAATAACATATTCTATTTATTATAGATATATTGATATAATTAAATAATGGAATAATAGTAATTTTAAGACAATATAAAACATGGTATCATAAGCCAAACAAAATGCCCAAAGCCCAAAAAACATTACATAGTGGACATGGTTCCATTTTGGATTAGTTTTACTCCCCAATCATATACATGTCATATCATGAGATAAAAAACATTTCATTATTCATTATAGGGATATATAATTCCAATACCACACATCACAACATCATTTCAAATTTCATAAGTTGTCCACACAAGAAAACAATAACAATTTAATCAAAACATAATTGACCAATAAAAGAAAAAAATTTCATGATGATTTCAAATAAACAAGATAATATTACTTAAAATGAAATAAAATTGAAACTAGAAATACATAAAATACCCAATTAATCAAAATAGACAATTAGGGAAGTAGGGTTAGATGAAAAATAATTTTAACATCAATGGGTCAGTTAAATCGGATTAATGTTGTAACATAAGAAGAGATCAATAATCAAATCATTACATAATCCATGTTCGTTACCCCAAAATAAAAACAACAAAATAAAGTTTAGAAGTTTATTTATAGAATATGTCATCTAATTTGATAGATATCTAATATTTTTAGAGTGATTTTAAAGAAAAATAAATAAAATAATTTTCATATATATTTCAATCATGGTTGTAAATAATAAATATTAAATTCACATTAAGAATCTATTCCAAAGGAGAGAAAAATAAAATTGAAAATATTAAATTTAAAATAATTATAAGCATTTAATCCATTAAAAGAAATAAATAAAAAGGTAATAAAAGTCGAATAGAGGACTGTAAAATATTCTTAACTGGAATATAATACCTTTATTTATTCTACTAAAATATTAATCTTTATTACTTTTGAAATGTCCTCGACCTCTCTTGTCAATTCCTCTATGAAAATCTTGTGTTTGAGCTGTTTTGTTGGTCAAGGTGACTTATCCCCAACACTATTACAAATTTTTAATTTGGTGAACAGTTCCACCGGTAGACTGATGTGAATAATTACAGTGGTAGCCTTATGTGAATACTCCAAAAGTATGCTTATGTGAATAGTGAAATGGTATCCTTATATGAATAATCCAATGGTAGTCTTATGTGAACAGTGCCATGGTATGATTATCTGAACAGTTCCAATGGTAGACTTATTTGAACAGTTCCAATGGTAGCCTCTATTTCCTTTTCCAAATTTTGTGTTCATTAAGAGTGTTTCTATAATGGTGAGGTTCAAAAATTAGCCTCAATTTCCATTGCCAAATTTTGAGTTCATGAACAGTTTTTCCATAATATTGAGGTCTAATGGTAGACTCTATTTCATTTTCCATATTTTGAGTTTTTGAATAGTGTTTCCAGAATAGTGTGGTCCAACGATAGCCTCTATTTCCTTTTCCAACTTTTGAGTTCACAAACAGTGTTTCCAGAATGTTGAGGTCTAACGGTAGCCTATATTTCCTTTTTCCAAATTTCTAGTTCATGAACAGTGTTTCTAAAATGGTGAAGTCCAACGGTAGCCTCTATTTCCTTCGACTAATTTTGAGTTCATGTACAGTGTTTCTAGAATGGTGAGGTCCAATAGTAGCCTCTTTTTTCCTTTTCTAAATTTCATGTTCCAGAACAGTGTTTCCATATTCCTACAGCTTCTCCCCTTTGATGTTTCCTTTGACGTAAAATGCATTTAAATCCTTGTTGAAATGATTCTATGGTCAATTCAAAAGCCACAACTCCTATATTAATTTTTCTAAGGATCAAGATTCTTTTATTTCGTCACACTGCATGGTTTATTGAGATCCATTTTTAATGTAAAATCCAACGTATCTTAAACCATTTCTCTCTTAAATCTTCTAATGGAACAAGATATCATCCTCCCTAGTTCTTACTCCTTGTTCTATAGTGTGAAATGCTCGAACCTTTCATTCCTTCCCATATGAGTTGTGTGACCAAACTTTCCTCCATATATTTTTTCCCCTCTGTTTTTGATGTGACCAAGTAGTATCGATCAATCTTTGATATAATGAATGATTTATCGTCATTCTCTTAGGTTCATCTCAATTTGTTTTTACTTCCCCTTTTATGGAATGTTATCTCTATATTTCTAATAGACTTTTCTTGGGTGTTGAATAGTGTGGTGGTGTCTTTGCATCATCGTCGGGATATAGTTGCCATAGGGGGAGAAGATATTAAACCGTTATTTGTATCGTTCTCATAGAAGGAACATCAAGTACCATTTGAGGTAGGGGATTCATTTGTTTTCTATTCATTTATTTGGAACTATATTGTCAGCATGTTTTACACCACTTGATCAAAATATAATTGACATATTAAAAATTTGAATAGGATAAATAAATTGATATTGATAATATGTTATTTCCTCTTGTTTTTATAGATAGTTTGATGTCAATGCATGATTTTTTAGCTTTTCATTCATGATGGTAATTATTAATGAACATAAAGTTGGAATTAATTTATACTTTTTTGGATAAATATAAAAAGGCATGTAAATTAATCTTTTTGTTGTTGTAATATGATTGATGTAATAAGAATGTTTAATCAATTTTTTATTCCATACTGTTTAGGTTTACCGAAATTCGAACCTATGAATAATAAATCGGTTAATTCAAGATGAATTAAAGATCTATTTTTTTGATAAAAGATAATTCCTTGTAGGGTTCTGAGTTACCCTATTTCTTGTTAAAAGGCTAAGATCCCAGTTGATATGATGTTTGTTTTCCTACTGCTTGTATTGTGATGTTTGCCTTGAATGATTTTTTGATATGTGGGGGTAGGGAGGCCTATTTATTACAGTATTAGTTGATGCATAGAATGGAGATATGAATGATTTTATGCATGTGGGTGTCTGGGGGGACACCATTGTTGATGGAACGGGTTGGATATGAATGTTTGAATTATTGTTTTTTCTTGTTCTTTGTTTAACTTGTTTACTTTCCCCACTGCTCAAGGGAGTTGGTTTTCTTACCCTTGTTCCTAAAAGGGATGAAGGGGCATAGGGCATGCTGCATGTTTTCGTGTTTAGATTCATGTGGAAAGATGAGACTATGCTCTTGATATAGGTAGAAAATACTCGAGAGGTAGTTCATCTTCTCACCGTGTTCAACCCCCTTTTGTTTAGTATCTTAAATTTGTTTTTTCTAGAATGCATGCGAATATTTGAAAGTAAATTTTTTTTAATAAATGATTAAATAAATGATGTTTTCACAAGGTATTGGATCTTGTTGGGACAAAATTATGAGGTTTCTATTAAAAGGAACAGTGAACTTTGGGTGTGATGCTAATGAAATATATTGTTGAAATTATTATTGGTTATATAATGCTTAAATAATTAATTAAGGTAAAGTGAAACTCTTAAAAAGGGAATGTAGTATTGTATTAAATCTCCTTAAATGGTTGTGTTCTTATAGGATATCTAGTCCTAGAAGTGGCAGCATGGAGTCCAAGAGACGTTAGCTGTAGTTGATTTTATGACTAGGTTATTCCCAAACTGTGTTTGTGAGCTATAGTATATTCTTAATTTTTTGTGTTTCTATTTTCTACTTCATCCTGTCAGTTAGGTGAAATGACACCCTAGGGATTCTGAGCCCTGGGGGGTGTTTGCCCCAACATTTTGGTAGGAAGATAGATGGGTGAAAACCCCCATTGGGAACACTCTCTTCTCTTGGTAGTTACTTGTGATAGTGGGAACGACGGTTAGTTTTCCCCATCTATGTGTGTAGAGGGTTGTAATGGATTTTGGTTATTCACACACATATATTCTAGATATAGTTTTCTATGGACTACTACAGGCATAACTTGTATAGGTTGTGATTTCTTGAGGATGCTTACTCATTATGGGGACTTTAATGGATTGAGGTATAATGCCCGACGTATGATACATGTTATGCGAGCTGTGGTGGATCACGGAGACTACTTGGTTACTTTTCTTACATGGATGTGGTGGTTTTGTGTCCTGAGGTTCAGTATCTAGTGCTTCGCCCAGGTGTCTACTGGAAATCCTTTTTGAGTGAGATTCTTAGGACGTGCAATGTTGGGGAAAAGTGGAAAACCAGTGGGGAAGTAGTAGTGAGGTACCCTTGATATTATTTATTATATTATATGCTCTTATATGTGATATTTGGTAAGATTTTCCATGGTGATGATGGGAACATAATCTGGTTGTTTAGGTGACGAGTTAGTTTCACTTGTTATTCATTGTGCTTTAGCATGCTTTATTTACTTTTTCACGAGAGGACCTAGGGAAGATCCTACTGATTATACTGTTATACTCACCCTACGTATATATAAACTTTTTTTCAGGTCACTTGGAGAAGGTTGGAGATCTAGCTGGTTTCTTCTAGCATGGGGTTGTAGGAGCTGTTCGAGCTTGTTCTTGCTGCTCTTTATACTTTCCTTTGTCACTAAAAATTTTCTACATTCAATTGAAGTATTTTTTCATGAAATTACATTTTTGAACTTGTTTTTTTGTTTATATTTCATTCTAAGTTGTATTTTTTGGTGTCTATCTTATCTTTCTCTTTCACATGTGTTCTCTTAGAGGGTAATGCCTCCCATGTGTGTGTTTATTGTACCCCTGGTGCTAGTTTGCAATTCGAAAACTACTAGAGGCATTACTCGGGGGAATTATCTATATTCTCACATTGACAGCCCAGGAGGGGTACACCTTGTGTAAATGGGGTCTTGATAAAGTGGTATCAGAGTTGTGGTTGAGGGATAGAATGGAGTTTGGTGTTAGAAAAAGGTTAGGATGCATGGGTTGGTAGGGAAACAGTGTTAGTCAAGATTAGAAAGTGAGGTAAACATTGGAGACCGGCTAAGACATTGTCATTTAGGGCCCACTATGATATTATGCACTGAGCTTTAAGTTTAGAATGGATATTAAACCAGGTCATACTAGTTTCAGGGTAGAGATATAGGAAAGGATTATGCATCATTATTCTTTGTGTCTGTGTTTGAATGGGTAGACCTTAGAATAGGTTAACCTAAAATGAATAAAAGAAAACACTTAATTAATTAAAACTATATCTTCTATATTATGGGTTTAGGATCTCTAACTGTTTGTTATTTTACAGGTATGGATATAGGTCGGCGTCTTCCTTAGGATCGCATAGAATATGTCCAGTAGGTTGTGCCAGTAAATCTCCATATGGTAGAGGTAGACGATGACGACACTTGGAGGAGGACACTCTGAGAGTTTCATCGCCAGAGTCTGAAGAATTATGATGGATCTGTTTCGGATGTATTCAAGGAAGACTAGTTTGAGGAGGTCGATATAGGAATAATTTCAATCCATGCTCGGAAGGCGCACTGGGTGTCTATGGTTGTGATGATGCTGCGTGGAGTTGTGTGGTAGTGGTGGTTCTTGTTCGTCGGTGATTGTGAGGAGTCAGTGATCTAATTGTCGGAGTTTCGAGGCCTATTTAAAGTCAGGCTTCTTTCTTAGACTTCAAATCCATCCAGTTTTCAAAATATTTTTACCCATTGATAGGGGATCTCTATTGTGTGAGTGTTTAGAATCCATTTCAGGAACCTTTTTCAATATGTTTCAGACTTGTTTCCAAATGAGGAGGCCAGTGCGAGGCATTTTGTGGAGCCTTTGTGTCCTAAGATCCTGCGCCAGGTCACCCCATTTATGCAGAAGTCATATATTGTGGTGCTGGAGAGGGAAGTGGTCATTGAGAGGACATTGGCCAGAACTAGATTGTCACGAGAGGGGAGTCTTCATGATTCCTCGGGAAGAAGAGTTGTGGTCAGGGTATCCCATTTTTCATGACAAAAGAGTTTCCATTCGGTCGGGGTAGTTCCCATCCCTCAGTATCTCATTTTCCTAGGGTAAGAAGCTCTCAGGAATATTCCAAAAAATTAGGATCTTTTCTCTTGTGTTGGTTGTGGTCATAAGTAGTGAGAGTACCCAACCTTTCATAGATGTTATTGTGCACTGGGTGTTCTACTTCATGTTCCTCTGCTGAGGTAGTTTCAGCCGAGGCAGGTGCAGCAGGTTGCACTAACTTTGGATCAGAAAAGGGTATTTGGGATAGGCAAAGGATAGCCCTATGACACTCCCGGTCCTCAGATAGCATAGCACATCCGTGCTGGTGGTCATCATTAGGGTTAGAGAGGTCATAGAGGAGGTCGTGGTTAGCTTCATTCTTTAGCGTTGTCAGCTCCAGGTGATCCATATGGCATTTGAGGTACGGTTCTCTTGTTTAATACAATGGTGTATTCCTTGTTTGATTTAGTAGTGACACACTTCTTTATATCACCTACCCTTGTCTATGATTTGGGACTTGAGTTATAGAGGCTTCCAGTGCCCTTGGGACTGACTATGCTAGTTAGAGGTCGAGCTGACTTGTTTGATGTATGTAGAAACTATGAGCTACTACTTGGGTAGCACCTCACTGGGGGATATTTACTATGTTTAAAGATACAACCATATGATGTCATCATCGACATGGATTGGTTGTATTCAGTTCCAGTTATTGTGGATTACATCAAGATCTAGGTTGTATTCTTCGATGATGATGGAGAGCCAGTGGTGTTTGTTGGTGAGTGAGACCCTTTGATGGGTTACAAGCATGTTTCGTCCTGATCATCTATGATATCTAAGTAGATTCTGAGTTCATCATAGGTTCATCATTTGGCATTTCCTAGGGTCGTGGAAGAGTACCCAGATGTCTTTCTAGAATAGTTTGTAGCATTACCCCCTCAACGAGAGATCGTGTTTGGGATCGAGCTACAACCATGGGAATCTTCTATATCTATGTATCCATATAGGATAGACCGTTTTGTGTTATGAGAACTACTTATACAGATTGATGGTCTGTTACAGTGTTGTTTTGTTCGGCCTAGTGTGTTATCATGGGTTGCACCAGTTTTGTTCATGAAGAAGGCTTACAGAAGTTTGCAGTTGTGTATCAATTATCGTCACTTAAACAATGTTACAGTGAATAATCACTATCCTCTTTAGTAAATTAATGATTTGTTCAATCAAATAAATTGTGCAAGTTGGATCTCAAAAATTGTCTTGTAGTCACGATATTATTAGATTCATTTGAAGGATGGTGATATCCAGAAGACAGCTTTTCGTTGTCATCATGGGCATTACGAGTTCGTTGTAATGCTATTTAGTGTGACAAATATTTCAGTTATATTCGTGAGATTGATGAACATTGTGTTCTATGAGTTCCTGGATAAATTTTTGGTCATTTTAATTTATGACATCCTTGTGTACTCTATGTATGAGGAGGAGCATATAGAGAATCTACACGTCATTTTGGGAGTACTATGTCAATAGTATTTGTATGGGAAGTATAGAAAGTGTGAGTATTGGGTTAGAAAAGTTCATTTCAGGGGTAATGGTGTGTCCCATAAAGGAGTATCCATGGATCCATTGAATATAGAAGAACTTGTGTCTTGGTCAACCCCAAAAACAGTGGTAGAAGTGAAAAGTTCCCTTGGTCTTTTAGGAAACTACAGGAGTTCGTAGCGGATGTATCTCATGTTGTGAAACCTCTTACTGCATTGACCAGTAATGATAAGGTGTTCTTGTGAACTGATCAATGTATGCAGCTTTCATGTATCTTAAGGAGAATTTGTTAAGTGCTCTAGTTCATTTTCTTCCAGCTAAGGGAGTTTATTTTTATGTTTTTTGTGATGCTTCACTTCAGGGGTTAGGTTGTGTTCGAATGAAAAAGAGATTAGTTGTTTCTTATGGGTATTTGAAGTTGTGTCCCCATGAACGTAACTATTCCACCCATTATCTTGAGCTGGAAGTCGTTTTTTTTTGCTCTGAAATTTGTGAGCCATTACCTCATTGGTGAGCACTTTTTGGTTTTCACGGATTATAAGATCTTGAGGTATGTTATCTCTGAGCATGACGTAAACTTGAAACAATGTCAGTGGATGGAGTTCTTTCAATAATACGACATTGAAATATTGTATACCCCTAGGAAGGGGAATGTTTTATCTAATGCATTGTGCAGGAATTCATGTAGTGATACAATGAATGAATCTGGTGATTCATGGAGAGTTAAGGAAGAAATTTCAGCATTACATCTCGATATGAGAGACATTGGGAGTCGAGGTTTTCTATTTTATATGATGGTGAAGTTATCTCTGGTCCAGCATGTGGAATAGTCATAATTGGGGGATTTTGAGGTGGAGGTCTGGAGAGACCGAGTTGTTTGTGGATAGGCCCCGGATGGTTGATCTAAGGATGAGAAACATCGCACGTTGTATCACAGAAGGCTATTTTTTCTTTTAGTGATGCACCAGATGGTTCTCATAGATTTCCATAGTTTTCCTTTAGCGATACATCCAAGAATGGAAAAGATGTAACAGGCCTTGTGGAGTCAATTTTTGGGGCCTGGGCTAAATCATGCAGTTGTAGAGTTTATGTCTGGATAATTGGTCTTCTAGATTTTCAAGTTTGAGCATCGTGTCCCTGTGGTTTTCTCTAGGAATTAGATATTCCTCAGTGGAAGTGAGAGGAAATATCAAAGGACTTTGTTACAAGTTTATCTCAAGCTCAGGGAGGACATGATGAATTTTGGGTGGATGTTGATCTTTTAAAAAAATCTTCCCACTTCATAGAGATCATGGAGTCAAGCTTAGTGGACTTTTTTTTGAGGCAGTATCTAGAGGAGATAGTGAGACTTCATAGAGTCCCAAGGATGATCATTTCTGATGTAGATCCTCATTTTACCTCTAGGGTGTGGAGATATCTCTATCACGCTTTTGGTTCTCATCTATGCCTTATCACTACTTTTAATCCATAAACGGATGGTCATACAGTGTGAACCATCCAGACTCATGAAGACATGTTGCGATCATGTGTATTAGATTTAGGAGGTTCGTGTATGAGGCACTTACATTTTGTGTAGTTTTCTTACTAAAATATATTTTACTCCACCATCAGTATGGATAAATTTGAAGCCTTTTATGGCTGAATTTTTTGGTCTCCATTGTGATAGATGGGGGGTCAGAGAGTCAACAATTCTCGGACTAGAACTAGTGCAGAATACAACATAGATGGTTCCGCTGATTCTTGAAAGGATGAAGACAGCGAAGGATCGTCAGAAATCTTAAACTGATCAAAGTATGAGACATTTGGAGTTTGATGTTGGGGATAATGTGCATTTGAAGGTTACTCCCCGTCATGGGTAGTGAATGTTCAATTGTGGGAGTAAGCATTCTCCTCAGTTTTTTGGCCCTTTAGAGTTTTTGGCTCATGTTGGAGCCCTTGCATATTGAGTATCACATTCCCCTCATATGAGTCAGATACATGATGTTTTCCATGTATCAAAAATCTATTGTTATCATCATGATGACTCAAACTTAATTGATTGGGGATAGATTGATATTGATGATTATGTGGCCTTCAAGGATTGGTTCGTGGTGATCCAAGACTACAAAAAGAAGTTGTTTCATGGATTTTTTATCCCCTTGGTTCGTGTTTTCTGGATACACAGTGGCGTGGAGGAGAGTACTAGAGAACTTGAGTTGCAAATATGTTCTCAATACCCCAAATTTTTTTATGTTTAAATATTTTCAAGTTAAAAAAATTATTTTCTCTTTGTGCTTGTAGACTTTTCATATTTATGAGATGGCATTCATTTGTTGCTTCTTATGGATTTCTTTAATTTGAGAGGTCTCTCGATGGGTAGTTGTTCAGACCCTGTTCGGTTTACCTTGAGGTGGGTTTTGATTTCTCGAGGATTAGAATGTTTTGAGAGGTATCTGGTGAAATTTCTTGGACCTCTCTGGTTCATTCCTCTTTGAAAATCTAGTGTTTGAGGTGTTCTGGTGGTCAATGTGACTTATCCCGAACACTTTTACAAATTTTCAATTTAGTAAACAGTTCCACCAGTAGACCTATGTGAACAATTATAATGGTAGCCTTATGTGAATAGTTCAATGGTATACTTATGTGAATAGGGAAAAGGTATCCTTATATGAATAGTCCAATGGTTGGCTTTTGTGAATAGTGAAATAGTAGGTTTTTTGTGAACAGTTCCAATGGAAGAATTATGTGAATAATTCCAATGCTAGCCTCTATTTCTTTTTCTAAATTTTGGGTCCATGAATAGTGTTTCTTAAACGATGAGGTTCCAACGGTAGCCTTTATTATCTTTTCCAAATTTTGAGTCAATGAAGAGTGTATCCAGAATGGTGAGGTTCCAACGGTAGCCTCTATTTCCTTTTCCAAATTTTGAGTTCATGAAAAGTATTTCAGGAACCATGAGGTCCAACCATAGCCTCTATTTTTATTTAAAAATTTAGAGATCATGAATAGTGTTTCCAGAATAGTGAGGTCCAACGGTATCCTCTATTTCCTTTGAAAATTTTTTAGTTCATGAATAGTGTTTCCAGAATGGTGAGGTCCAATGGTAGCCTCTATTTTCCTTTTCAAAAGATTGTGTTCAGGAAAAATGTTTCCAATTTCCAATAGTTTCTCCCCTTTAACGTTTCCTTTGACATAAAATGCATATAAATCCTCATTTTATGGTCTCTATGGATGATTCAAAGGCCATAACACCTATATTAATTTTACTATGTCCTGGTATTCTTTTACTTGGTCAAACCATGTGGTTTAATGCGATCATTTTTTAATGAAAAATCAATCATATCATAAACATTACACCATTAAATCTTATAAAGGGTATAGATATATTCCTCCCTAGTTCTTCCTCCTTGTTATCTGGTGTGAGACTCTCAAACCATTCATTACATCCCATATGAGTTTGGTGATCAAACTTTCCTCATTGGATTATTTCCCCTCTGTTTTTGATGCAACAAAGCAGTGTCAATCAATCTTTGATATAATGTATGATCTATTGTCATTCTATTGGGTTCATATCTTCTTGATTCTCGATTACCTTTAATGGAATGCTATCTCCAAGTTTATAATGGACTTTTTTGGGTTTTTACCAATGTGGTGGTATCTCTACATCCTCAGGTGGATACAGTTGTCATGGGGGTAGGAGATCTTAACCAGTTGTGTGGCCAGTTCTCTTATAAAGAACATCCGAAAGCGTTTGAGGATGCAGATTCGTTTATTCTTTATTATTTTACGTGAAACTATATAGTTATCAGTTTAATCACATTTGATCACAATGTAATTAACATATTAAATATTTGAACTGTATAACTAAATCGATATTGATCATATGTTATTTTCTCTTTCATTTTGTGATAGTGTGATATTTATTCTTGCTTTTGTATCTTTTCATTCCTTATTGAATATGGTAATGAATTTAAAGCTGTAATTAATTGATAATTGTATTGATAAATATAAAAAGTAATTTAAATGAATCTAGTTGATGTTGTTGTAATTTGATTGATGCAGTAAGCATGTTTAATCAATTTGTGATAGCTTACTGTTTAGGTTTTCTGAAATTGGAACCTATGAATAATAAATAGGTTAAATCAATATGGATTAAAGAAATTGTTTTTATATAAAATATAAATCATTGCATGGTTCTGAGTTACCCTCTTTATTATTTAAGGGCCTAGTGAACAATTAAAATGATGTGTTTTTTCCTGCTGCTTGTGTTGTGATGTGAGCCCGGAAGGATATTGTAATATGTGGGGGGAAGGAGGCCTAATAGTCAAGGTAGTAGTTGATGCTTAGAGTGTTGCGATATGTCTTTTTATGCATGTGGGTGTTAGGTAGGACACTAGATATGATGGAATGGGTTGGATGTGAATTTTTGGCTGGTTGTTGTTTCTTGTTGGTTTTTATCTTCCTTACATTCCCCATAACTCAAGGCAGCTAGTTTTCATACCCTCCTTTCAAAAGGGGGAGAAGATTCATGGGGTATGCCACATGATTTCCATGTTTAGCTTCATGATGGAGGATGGTTCTATTCTCTTGATATTGGTGTCAATGACTATATGGGTAGTTAATCTACTCACCGTGTTATGCCCCCTTATGTTTAGTAGCATGTAATATTTTTGTAGAATTCCTGGAAATATGGAAAAGTAATAAAGTTATTAATAAATGATTAGGAAAATGATGTTAACCCGTCAGGTTGGAGCTTGTTGGGATAAAATGATAAGGTTTTAAATTTATAGGAAATGTGAACATTGGGTGTGATGAAAATGAAATATAATTTTGAAATTATTATTGGTTAAATAAGGGTTAATGAATTAATTAATATAAATTGCAACTTCTAAAAATAGAGTGATGTAATGTATTAAAGAACTTTAAAAGTTTGTGTGATTGTAGGATACCTAGTCTTAGAAGTTGCAGCGAACAGTATGACAGACGTTAGCAGTAATTGAGTATAAGACTATGTTATTCCCATAGTTTGGTTTTGAGATAAATTATATTTTGTACATTTTGTGTTTCTATATGCTACTCCACCCTGTCAGTTAGGTAAACTGATACCTCAAGGATTCAGAGCCCTGGGGGGGTTTTCCCCAACATTCTGTTGGGAGGATGGATGGCTGACTACCCCCTTTGGCCTCTCCCTCTAATTTTGGTAATTACTTGTGTTGGTAGAGACTACTATTTGTTTTCCCCATATAGGTGAGTAGAGAGAAATAATGTCTTGTGGGTATTCACACACATATATTCTGGATATAATTTTTTATGGACTACTATAGGTGTAACGTGTAAAAGCTGTGATGGCATGAAGATCCTTACTCAGTGTGTGGGATGTAATGTCTTGAGGTATAATTCATGTTCTATGATACACTTTATGTGAGCTATGGTTTCTCTTGGAAACTACTTGGTTACATTTTTTACATGGATGTGGTTGTTTTGTTGGATGAGGTGAAAATTTTAGCTCTTTTCCGAGGTGTTAGCGGGCAAGAATTTTTTGAGAGAGATTCTTAGGAGGTGCGATGTTGGGGAAAAGTGACAAACCAGTGGGGAAGTTATAGTGGGGTACCATTGATATTCTTTATTAAATTATATACTCTTGTACGTGATACATGGTGAGAGTTTCCATGGTGAGGCTGGGAACTTAGTATACATGTTTAAGTGATGAGTTAGATTCACTTGTCATTCACAGTGCTTTAGCATTCTTTATTTACATTTTCATGAGAGGATCTGGGGAGGATCATACTATGTATACTGTTGTAATCTGAATATGTATATATAATTTTTTTTCATGTCACATGGGGCGGGTTGGAGATATAGCTAGTTTCTACTTTCTTGGGGTAGCATGAGATATTCTGCCTTATGGTTGCTACTATTTATAATTTTCTTTGGTACTTTCCATTCCTTACATTCAGTTGTAGTAGTTTTTCATGGCATTACATATATGAACTAGGGTTTTATTTTATATTTGATTATGATTTGGAGTTGGTGGGTGTTTGTATTATCTCTATCTTTTGCATGTGTTCTCTTAGAGGGTAATGTCTCCCATTTGTGTTTTCACTGTACTCTTAAATCTAGTCACGAAATTGGGGCCTACTAAAATCAGGACTCATGGGTCATTATCTCTCTTCTCACATTTCCATCCCTGGAGGGGTACACCTTGGGGTGAGGGGGTCAAGACACCTTTATATTATGAATTCAAAAAATTGGAATAAAATATCATTTTAAAATTATCAAATCATGTAAAGTAAGAATGATAATAAAAAAATTATATAATTTTGGGAAAATATATTCATCTTGATAACATTAAAAAGATATTATTTTTTACTTTTGTAATGAATGTCCAAAAATATCTCTGGTGAAAAATAGTAAAATGATTATTTTTATACCATTTGAAATAAATTATAAGATAATAGAAATTAATTTTAAGAATAATTGAGTTTTAAAAATTAATATTCATAAAACAATATATGTAATAAGAATATAGAAAAGAATAATTGTTGGTGATAATGAAGAGATAACATCAGATCTACATACCAAATTTATTTAAATCAAATTCTATATTTAAGATAAGTAATATGGTATGAAGATATGTAAACCACATAAATAACTTGAGTTTACATGATTATATGAGGTTATAATGATTAAGAACCTATAATTACTTCACATAGGAAGTTTTATATTAATAATCTCGAAATCAAATCAGAAATTAAAAAAACACTTATGTATTTAGAAGAATTTGATTTCAATCCCTATTAATGATAGAATATTTATTGATTCCTTAAATACCACGAATAAAAATGAAATTCGGATATAATATTAAAAATTTGAACTATATAAACTACATAAATTATAATTTTCATATAATACTGAACATATATCAAATAGGGAAAATTAGGATGGGAAATCCTTATCTAAGAGATATTATTTGTTATAAATAATTTAAATTCATGTATAATTAACATTGAACTGTTAATCATCAATTTTTTATACATCTTAATGTGTATACACGTTTATATTAATCTTTTGTATTAATTAATTATCTTTTGTTTTTATTTTTTATCGATTATTAATAGTTTCAATTATTCAATGTATGGTTCAGTAAAATGGTTTCCGTCACCATTCCATGTTCATGAGAAAATAAAATCCTAAATATCATAGGTATTGAAATATAATTTTCAAAGAAATTTATGATGTTTTTGTTATTTCCATTGTATATTCTTGGTATGGTTCTCCCATATGAAATCTATAACATGCTTGTTTCTATAAATTTTTTTAAATAAAAGATAGTTTGTTAATAATCATTCAAATATTAATATTAAAACTCTAAAAAATAGGAAAAATATATTCTTTTTAATAACATATATTAATCATAATTACAATTTTAAAGCTATCTTGATAAATATTTGCAGCATCACTTATGTAGCTCGTTTAACTGACCTAGACAAGAAGATTTTATAATCAATGGATGTGTATGATTAGAAGTGATTTTATGATAATAACATTATTATTAAAGAATAATGTTATTATATATATGTTATTTAATAAATATAACATAATTATGAAGAGTTGTAAGGATAATATAAATGAAAATTAATCATAAGAAGTTATTACTTACAGGAAAGAAATCATGTCCCCTCTTAGAATCCAACATGGATTTGAAGGAGTTAGTGTATTATCTAGATCCCAGTGCCTCAATAATGTGTGAGGGGATTATTAATGAATGAAATAAAATATGGTATATTAATTAATTATATATAATATTTTTGTAAATTTTTGTTTTAGAAGTGGAAATTTAGTAAATACTTATTTATTAACGTAAATGGATTATGATATTCAAGAAAGTATACCCAAAATTAAAACTAAAGGAAATAAGATGATGAATGGTTGACCATACCGAAATAAACCAATTTCTAGATAAGTGTTTGGGATATATTTTTACATTATCCCTTATTTAACACTTTTAAATAATATTATCCTTTACAACAATGATTGAATTTTTCCTTGGTATCATATTTTGAGAGAAAAAAAATTAAATTAACCTTGTTTCCTAGTTATTAATACTTTTATTACTAATATTATATTAATTTAATTAAATTCAGTTTATATAGGTCATAAAACTAACTTCAATATAAGTATGCATAAAGAATAAAAAATATTTTTAGAAAAGGTAATCATTAAGTATAAAATATTTTTAGAATAAAATATGAATAATGTTAAAAGATATTAAAAATATTTTTTAAATTTTATTTTATTTTTATTTAAGTTATTTTACACCATAAATAATTTATTTAAAAGAAATGTCTTTCATACATTTCTATATCATTCTCATAGCATGATTTTTTCATAAAATTGACTGTATTTTAGAAACTGTATTTTTTCAAATTGACAAAAAATTTATTTTTTTATAATAAAAAACTCAACAAATGAAAAAATTTTATTATTGAATCAAAAAATGAGCTTCGTATAATAAAATTTAAATTATAAAATTCAATAAAACTAATTTAAATAAAAATAAATAAATCATTGAAAAAAAACTAAAACTATAATATTCGAAAATGAAAACACATTTAATTTTATCTAATAATTATACAAAAATTTATAAAAATAAATATGATTGTAAATCTATATAAATATAAAAAAATATACTATAATAAAATATCTAAAAATTAGATAATTCTTTGGGTGGATAAAAATAAAATTCATGTTTTGGAAACATGTTTAACCGTTAAACAAAACATAGCTGTATATCATTATATGAAAAAATTAATTTTAAATATAGAATTTTATTATAATTGATTATATTATATCAATTGAGAAGTTATACATACATGTTTAAAGTATTCAAGTTATTAATTTCAATGTCTAAAAATGTAAGCTCTTTTTTAGTGTATAATAAAAAATTTCTTGTGTTCGGATGGCATTTGTATGTTTATAGGGGTTTTCCAAAGGAAGCTGGTAGCACTAAAGAAACAAGATAATTGTTCAACATAAATTGTTAACATGCATCATAATTTTATCACCTAGAATAAGCTATAAAATAATTTATGATGTAATACTATCAAAAATGTTAAACCTATTTTGCACTGTGAAAGCATCGCACAAGATAAATTAACCTGGGGTAGTGTGTTTTTTGGGGGTACTTGTATTATAGATGATTTAAGCCATAAAACTATGGTTTATCACATCAATTCCATATTTGGAGTGGTATTTTTTCACTTCTCACATAACCTACCATTCATTGAGGTACAACCGTTACACATAGGGCTTGGATCTATCACCATAAATTTATTTTTGTCTCCTCATCCTCTAAGTCACGTTTATTACTATGTTTGATCACTAATTTTGTTGGATATTTTCATTTGGTTACTTCTGATCTTTCCTACCTATTTATATTTTTTGACCACAATTTGAAATTATAATTGGATTTCTTTTAAAATTTTATTAATGAGGATGTTATTTTCATTGATCATTTTTTGTTATCTTTAATTCATTATATTTCCGAGGTCCACATCCACATTTCCTATCTTTATTTTTGAAGGAGACTAGTTCTCCTCCGTTCATGTGGTAGGTATATCCTTATAAATATTCTAACTCCTGAATTTCATTTAATTCTGATTTATTCCTATGGATTCTTCAATGAATTATTTTTATTAGTAATAAATGTTTCTTTTGGAAGATATTCATGTTATTAAGGGATTTTTTCATTAAAATTCTTTTGTGAAAACCAAGTGTTCGATGAAATGTACCAACGATGGTTTTGGTTCTAAAATTGACTTTCATGCATTGAAGCAGAAATTATTTGTGATGAATTTTTTTTACAAATTTTACAATCCTTTCAAAATGGTTTTTGAAGATCTTAGCACATTGGATAACTTTATGTGCATCCTAAAATAGACTTTTCATTCTTAGAGTCTGTAATTCCATAAGAAGATTTGTTTTCACTTCAGTGTGTTCAATTACACTAGAGGTTATGTTAATCGAATCCACCATATATGTGGACTTGGTATTTCTTTTCCCTTCTAGTAAATGTCGCCATAAGTTATAATATAAATGGAATTATTTTCCATTAATGATTATTTTATCACATAATGGTGTTTTCATAGTTATGTTATCACATTATTTTCTTTTGGTGAATATATGTTTGTTTTAATTTAATGATTACAAGTTATTCTTTTACAATTGAAATGTTTCTATATTTGTGGAATATTGTATGTTTTTATAAAATTACAAATGAATTTATACAAATGTAGTATTATTTTTTGAGAATATATTTTAAAATAGATTTGTTTTACATCTTGAGATAATGTATTCTGGATATTCAAACATGAATAGATAATTTAAAGAAATCCAAAAATTCTTTAGTCCCATAACCTACTCTTTCCTTCAGGGTTATAGATATTTTTTCTTAGGACTTGTGTAAGGGGAATGAAATTATGTAGTATTCTAGTTTCTCTTATTTTCATCACCTTTGTATATGGATAGTTTGGTTTTGATTAATGGTAATATAGGGAAATATTTATTTTTTTCATGTTTTATATTTATAGTATGTAATTTTTGAATTGAATTTTATGTTTCACGGAACATAAATCCTTTCTTATATGTTTTAATATATTGTTCTTCAGTTATACAAAGGACTTTCCTTTCTTTATCACATATCAATATGTAGTAACCCTCTCAAGTGAATTCCAAAGTTATTCTTGGAAGGTTCATTACTAAATGGTACCAATGTCAATAACCTTACTAAAGTGTCATGAAACTCTCTGGGATTGATTTTGTTTCCTTGTTATACAAGAGTTAGGACCATTATAATTTATATAATAAGTGTGGTAGGGGCATGTATGGCTCACTTACATGTTTTAACCCGAGTAACCATTAGTGGTCGGGGTTTTTTTCAAATCATCTTACATGGAATATAATGTTGATTGAATAAAATAGATTTGGGGTTTTTAATGAATTTGTTCATTATTAATTATTTTTATTTAATTCGTATAATTTATGATTTTTATATACTTTTTGTTTTAAATTATTAAAATGGATTTTTTTAATGAGGTTTTATTATTTTTGATGTTTCTCTTAAACTGGTTATTCATTTTCTTTACTTTAGTAATTAATAGATCCATGAAAAGATCTTCTAAATCTAAGGGAGGGATCTATTAGACTAGTTTTATTAAAAAATACACCAGTAGAATATTTTTTATTGGATGTTGTAATCTCAGCCACAGATACTCTGTGTCATGTGGGTTTCAAGAACCTGTGATGAGGGGTGGAAAATGACATAGTATTTACTAAGAAGAATACACCCAAATTCTATACTGAAAAATTAACTTATGATTCCAATGAATAGATTGAGTAAAATGAGAGGATTTAGATTAATAAAGACTATAAGGGACCCTGAGGTGGGTTTTCCACATACATTCTTGAGGGATCATAAAGGATATGGAGGGACACATTGTGTAATATAAGTTATATAAGGATTTTACTTTGGATTCCTTCAATAAAATATTCAACCATTATATTTATTCTGGGAATTACATATAGAAAATAACCGAGAGATTCTGGCCATAAATAAATGGGATAATACCACACAAGATTAATCCAACCATATTTTTTTGTGGGTTAACTGATCAATGGAGTTTGTTACCAATGTTTACCTAAAATCGCTGAGGTTTTAAAGAGGGATAAGGGGTTATATTTGGTCGATATTGATTCCCCTAATCCTTCTAACCATCTTAGAAGTAGTTGATAAAGAACAGATGGTAGACGTAGATATGTCTAGGAGAATAGGGTTTTGTGGAGATTCAGTTGGTGTAGTTGTTAGCCTAGTTGTGTCTTATGGAAAGAAAAAGAATTGAAAAGGAAGATATTTTACTAATTATAAGTATTAGGGGATTCACCAAGACAAATTAATTTTTTTACATCCATTATTGATGACCTATTCATTCCATGACTAATTATAAAGAGGCCCCTAAGATGTTTCATCATTTTAGACTATCTAGACATTTGAGGATTTTTTATAGAAGGATTTCCATTTTCAGTAATATAGGATCTACTATCCATATGATATCATAAGTTCATGTTGATGCTTCCAAGGGTTCTGGGTCTTAAATTTATGGAAAGGGGGATGTCCATAAAGAAATTAAATTCTAGGGAATAACTAATACCATACATCTTTATGTGGAAAATTTATCAATATATGAATCTAAAGTAGGTCTGGTTACTGTTAGAGGTATGGAATTTATTTCATTCTCAGTAGCTTTATATTTAATTGATACAAGAGATACTCATTCTTCTATATCATCAACGTTAAATTACATGTTGGGATTACATTTAGAGATTAATCTATTAGTAGTGGACCCTTTAATACCTTTGGGAAGTAATTCTGAAAGAGTTTTCATTTGTCCTATATTTCGAGTGTTGATAGTTGACATTGAAGTGGTGTGGAATTTATTGGTTTTTCATCTTGATATCTTTGAATAGATTATTAAAATGGATTAGATGAACCGTTTTCATGATCATATTCACTTTTATCACTGCTGAGATCATTTTTCAGCTCCCAATGGGGTCCGTAAAATCTTTTAGGGTGAGTGTGACTCTAGATCATGGGGGTCTAGGTATGTTATTCTATTTTCAAGGGTGATCTCATGTTATATTTTGGAGATGTTCCTTGATTAGATAGAACCTTTTTTTAATAGTCCACTTCATATGGTGGTCTGTTCATACCTTGAGGCCTTTGTACATGATTTTTCAAGTTTACCACCATAGAGATAGGTCTTTTTTTACTGTTAACCATCTAGATGGTATGATTACCATTTTTATTTCATCCTAATGCATGGAATGTAATATTTTTTTAAACAGAATGTCTATCTTATTGACATCTAGGTTACGGGGTTCATTGTTTTTTGGGCACTGCATCATGGTCTACGCCTATCCTCTTTTCCCTAAAGTCATACAAGACCCTAGGGGTTTAAAAGTACTATCTAAAGTAAAATCAGTGGACTATTAAGAACAAATATCTCTCACCAACAATTGATGATCTAGTTGATTAAATTAGAGGGAATTTTTTGTTTATAAAAATAGTCATTTAGTTAGGATACCACCAGTTCAGAGCTTGAGAATATGATATACATAAGATAACATTTAGGATCCATTATGGGAATTTTGTGTTTCATGTTTATCCATTCGTTTTCATTTACACTAAAATGGTATTTATGACATTGATTAATTGCATCATTCATCAGTTCATGGACTCTTTTATTTTTCTATTCATGGATGATATTTTTGTAAACTACAATTATATAAATGATTGTATGGACCATTTAAATATCATCCATAAAACCTTGATGGAACATTTTGTATTTGGTTAGATATAAAAATCTATGATTTTAAACTACTAAGTGATATTAATTGGACTTTTTGTATCTGATAGTGTTGTATCAATGAATCGAAAAATGATATAGGTAGTGATATCCTATGAGAAACTAGGAAATGTGTTTGAGATCGCAAGAATCTTGGGGTTGGCTTGTTATGATAGGAGTCTTAGTCAACAATTCTCTAAGATTCAATCTCATATGATAAAGTTAACCTATATTGGTATAATGTTTGAGTGGAATAAAAAAAATTGAAATATTTTTAGGCACATAAAATATGACTTAATTTCAAGTTTTGATTGTTTCATTACATGATTCGGGCGTTGATGATTTTTGTGAGTCTTCTCTAATGGGTTTTGGGTTTATCTAGATATAATTGAAATATGAATTGGACTGTGTAACTTTCCAGTTATTCCCTTAAGAGATGAACAACCCTACCCACAATATGTAGTTAGAATAAATTATGCATGCACCCATAACATGGTGACACTATCTCTTTAAGGAGAGGTTTAAAATATATTATGATCATAAAGTCATGAATTATATTTTCAATAAGGGGATGTTTAAATTAAATATATATTATAGTTCTATTATCTTTAGTAATTTGATTTTTATATTTATTATACTCTCAAAAATTGGAAGATGGTTGTCTATGCATTGAGTATGTAATTATAGACATTAACCAATAAAGAATTTGTGTAAGAGTGGTTTCTAAAGATTGTGGTCACTAAAATGATCTTGGATATGGAAGAAGCTGAGGGTAAGGTGTTCCTCGATTAAGTGATGGATATCATGTCTTTAAATGAGTAGTTTGGATCGAGTACATACTTGAAATTTATTTTCATTGTTTTTTTGAAATACTAAATGGTGGGGAGACATCAGGTGATTTGTCTCGGTCTCCCAAATGCACTTTGTGTTACAAAACAAGGTTGGTTGTTCTTATTTATCTATGTTGGGACTTCATGGGTAGTGGAAACCAGTATTGTTGTTATGTAGACCCTATGAAAAACAATATGTCTCCTGATCTAAGATGTTTTTATTGGTGGATGAGGATAATATGGTTGATTATAGACTTCATTTTAGGGTTCCTTGTTAAAGAGATATGGGTGAGATCAAGAGACCTGTATGATTCTTGAAACCCTTGCCCGTTCTAGTATGTAAGTGGGATGAAATTTACATGTATGTTTTCAGTGTTTTACCCTGGAATGTAAATGGGAAGTATGTAAATTGGGTTGTAATTGATCATATTAAGAATTAGATCATTTCATCCCTATCAATGAGATGATAAATGTTGAATAGTTCTGGTATTTGTAATCCAATGAGGCAGGGAGAATTTAAGGGTTTCCCTCTATGATTTTTTATGATAAGACATGTAGTTCACATCCATGTTTTTGATGTTTTACAAGAGGAAATGGGTTTCTTGTTGAAATTTATAAGAGCATATAAAAATAGTTGGATTCATAGATAGAGAGGGATATCCATGTCCTTGAGGATATACTATGGTTATGAGTTCTTGATTTTTGTGTTTATTGGCAAAATCATATTCCTTGGTTTGAGTTACCATATAATAATAGTTAGAAGGTTGTGATTAAGATCACCCCATTTGAGGCACTATATAGGTAGCCATTTAGATCTCACTTATTCTTGGTATAGTTGGGATAGAATTCCTTCATTAGGAATATTCTTATTCAATAATTGATAAGTATTGTGTAGTTGATCTAAAAGATTTTGTTCATGAAACATTGTGTTCAGAAGTCCTTTGTGGACAATTATCATTGGACTTATGTATTTGAGTTTGGTGATCAGTTTTTTAGTAAAATTTCACTTCACTGGGGACACCATTAGTTGGTTATGAAGTTTAATTTGGAACTGAGGATTGTTGGAACATTTGATAACCTTATAAAAACTAAAATGGTCTCATATCAGATAGAATTATTATATCATTTGACACTGATTCATGGAACCTTTTAAATTTCATAGATGAGGGGTTAAAAACTAGATAATTCCCATTTGATTTAATGGGAGTATGTGGAATATGAAAATAACACCATATTGGTTCAAAAACTGATTCATATTATGGATAACCATGATAAGGTGTTGTAGAGTAAATCATTTCCCTTGTCCCATGTACTATGGCGGTGTAGATGGGGTGACCTTGAGATGTAGGAGTGGAAATTTTTGATGAAGTCGGAGTGGCATTATCCTTTTGTGAGTCTTGGATCATGAGGAATCTATAAGGGCAGAAATATGTTTTGTAGAAAAAAATTAAAATGCAGTGGATTAAAAATATAAGATATCTTTTAGTGTATATGATATTATTCTTTTCTTCAGATGGTGTTTTGATGTTTCTATGGATTTTATATAGGAATATGGGTGGTGTGCTACCTACATGAAAATTTTATTTCATAAATGAATAACATGAAGGATAATTTCATCTCTTAGTATAATCCATAAATTGGATTAATATGTAAGAAAATTGTACGCTATTAACCCATTTTATCATGTAAAAGCATCTCTCAAATTAAATTAAGAAAAGGTAATGTTTTCTTCCATAAAATTTTATTATGGTTGATTTAAAATGTAAAAATATGAACAAAAATGTAAATCCCCCATTCCCAATTATTTTTATATGACTCTCACATATCCATTATTGTTTCTTGGTGAAATCATTCCCCATAATCCCAAGATCTCTCCCCAAGAATTTTCGGTGTCATTTCTCCCTATATTTTTCATTTCATTATTTGGTTGACTGATAATGTAGTTATTTTTCTTAATTTAAGTATGTTAAATATGCCTCACATTCTTACATATGTTTATCTAGGTTTAGAATTGGTGCTTCAAGGTGTTTTGACGTTTAATAATCATTATGTGATACCAATCGACACTTTTTATAGTTTTATTTTATTCTGTGTCTTCCAAAGGCTGATTTTCTCATTTCTGATCACTATTTTTTAAGGTGAAATAAAGATACCCTTCATTTTCATACATATATATTACATAATAATCGATTAATTTTCATTAAATTGTATAATGATCCATATTAGAATTATTTATTTCAATTATATTTGGAAACATGAACATATAAAAAATTGTTTCATAATTGTATACCATAATATTCTTCATAACTATAACCTTTCATAGAAATATCATTTCTAAATTCTTTATCCATAACCTAGGGAAAGGATATTTAAAATATGGAAAGCGTGGATGATCTATAAGGGTTAATAAGGGTTTACTAAATGATCACATAAGAATAAGTTGAGCATAATTGT
This sequence comes from Viscum album, assembly GCA_963277665.1. Classification (NCBI taxonomy): domain Eukaryota; kingdom Viridiplantae; phylum Streptophyta; class Magnoliopsida; order Santalales; family Viscaceae; genus Viscum; species Viscum album. The sequence continues at coordinate 43,874,724 of OY728143.1, read as the reverse complement.
ATAAGAACATTATCTTAACAAATGAAAATTATAACTTATATATCAAAGAAAATAATACTGAGTCGTGGTATAAATATTGACAATTAATATGTCATGAATCATAGTCGAATCAAAGAACATGATCCAAGACAGCATACCATTAGCATGAGAAATGATATTGTTCTATATACATTAGCTTATAACATTGTGAACATGTATAAATAGATATAGATTCAACCATTAATTAAAGGTTATGAAATCAGGCCCTTGAAAAAACTTATAGACAAGAAACAAAGTCCATGTAGAATTATATGTAAATGAATTCTAAATCTATACAAAAAATTATGTACAACAAACCTAGGTTAATGAATAATTTTATGGACATGCAATCAATGTCCATAAAAAAATTGTGAAAATGTAAAGAGTTTCACGCATTAAATATTTACCTACAAGGTCATCTATATTAACCTAATGCATTAGAATGAGATATAGGCCCCTCCAATCACATAATGAAAAACATATTTACATGTATAATAAAATCATAAATAATTCATCATATCATAATCCAATAAAATAAATGAGTATCAAAAACATTTCATTCAATCATAACCCATGGAAAAATGGGTTTTATAAACTCTGTGTCAATATATTCATAAACCATCGAGGTATGGAATAAGGATTTTATCCTTGTATCGTATAAATAATATTTAATAACTAAAATATAGGGTTGGGGTATTTTATGGATATAATTATAATTAAAATACCACTAAAACATTTTTGAGGAAAATAATATTCCCAATTTGAAATTACTTATTTAACTAAACCTAGACAATTTTAAAGGAAAAAAATTCAATGAAACTAAAAATATTAACTATTAAAGTATGCTTCAAAGAAAAATATTACATGATGGAATGAAATGTGATTCAATTTTTATATGTTATAAAAAATATTCCTTCTATATAATTGTTGGAAAAGTCATTAATTATATCCTTTGGGAAACTAAAAAGATTCCCCTGAAACTATTTATTAAAAAGTGAAACCTCTGTAAAAATGAATTTAAAAATTATTTGTTAATATAAAAATAATTTTTAAATCATTTTTATAAATCATAGATATAGATGACAAAGGGTTTTTGACCTAAGGGAGAAATAAAGTTTATTTTCTATAAAAGATATTTTTTTCACTCTTGAAAACATAAAATGGGAAAAAGAAAAAAACTAATTTACAATAATTTTCCATAAGAGATGAAAATTCATATTTTTGTTGAGATATTGTGTGAATGATTTAATAATTTTAAACTTAATCATAAATAATCACGCTAAACAATGATATTGTTACATAGATCCCTTACCACTTTTGAATCATTTCAATCATTAGCCTCCGAAAAGAAATAGCCCTACTAAAAGAGTCTCATCCATGGGTCCAGAGACACATGACTCCAAAATTTTATTAAAAAAAGTGTAAAGTTACAAGATACTTGATGAAATGCTTACCTGAGAAATACCACACCTAGATAGAAAACTAAAAAACACATCCAACTATTACCTTTTCCTAGGTCGGCCTCGACCCCTAGATCCTCCCTGATTAGCGAGATAGTTCCCTCTTCCCATTTTCATTACAGATTCTGTCTCAGAAAATAGAACCTCAATAGTATGAAATTCAATTTCTTCATGAAAATCTTCCCCATGCAACATTGAATGCCCAGCTTCAATAGTGGTGATGCCATCATGGTGAGCTATACCAGTAGAAGACTCCTCATGCATGTCTTGAGGATCCTTTTGTACAGCCTTGGAGACCTACACATCAATGAAAGAATGAGCATCATTGTGAATGGGATGTTCCATCTTCTTTGGGATATCCCAATCATCAACAATAGCATGTGTCAAGGAGGAGAATATTTGGTTACTACATTCTACATTCTTGAGTCCTTCAAGATTAAGAAAATCAAACTCAGGAGTATTAATAGACTCTAACATGGAAAAGAAATTGACAACTGGTTTTCTAGGTCCTTTCAATGCCTCATTACTAGATGCAATAATTGGAGTGACATCCATATTAGTATCCCTATGATCCATAGCCATTGGAGGAGATCATACAAGATCTTGTACATGACTAGGTGTAGTAACTTCCTCTAAATTAGCACGGGAGATCCTGCCATAATATCAACCTTCTTATATGAAGAAGATTGCAACAGACCCTCCTCCCATGGAACACCGTTAAAACCACCAGACTTATAAAAAGAAGCAGTTATATCTATCTGTACACCCTCCTGAATCACCTGTTGTACAACAACATCTCATACAGCAGCATTGTCCATCAACGGATCATCTTCTATCCGGGCGTCCACATTGGCCACTTGTACCTCATCATGAATAATTATACATTCCCTTGGATTCTTAGGCATCACCAACTAGAATCCATAATCATAAAAGATCTTCATCTAACCCTTCCTACAAGTATAGGCCAGTGCATCATAGTCTTACTCTTGATTTACTTCATTTTAGACAGCAGACTCATGCTATGATTGATGCCCTTCCTCCTCATCATCCACATCATCCCAAGACCTGTTATCAATACCCCTTTTGAATCCAATGGTAGCCTGCTTCAATAGTTTATCATTCACTAGCACAATAGCAGCTTCTACAGGCATATAAAACCCATGTTGGACAGCCTCAAAAATGAGGAAATACCAGCATTTTGTGGATCCTTCCTCCTGAAAAATTGCTTGTTACCATTCTGGTCAACAAGTTTCTGTTTGAACGGATCAAAGGTATGACACAAAAATTTACAAAGTTATCATTTTATATTCCTAATACATTGAACAAGAGGATGAACAATACATAAACAAGACTTATAGAAAGTGGGAAACCACTCATATTGTATAGAAAGTTCTATGTTAATCTCACCTGTAACAAGGAAAACTGTGTCAATAAGAACTTGATCTATTTCAATCTCTACCAAAACACGAGAAAAATGACCATACATTGGATGCTATGTTTTCTTATCAACCTTAATCAGACAACCAACAGTAGAGGTGACCTCCCATAAAACTGATGGATGCCAGAAAAACCAATTTAAACTCCTAATTTGAATCTAAGTTTGAGTGGGAGAGTTATTAATTTCATGGGGACTTCCTAAAGGATCCTACTGTTGAACTATGATGTAACTAGGTTTCAGTGAAACCAGTCCAAAACTCAAGGCAACATTTTGCAATTTCATTGATGGAAAAACAATATGGAATGTACCTCTCCCAATTGAGATCAAACCTCATTCAGCGAAGCCCTAGCACTGAGATAAATGAGTCCGAACTTCATCAACCCTCAAAGGGGAAACACTATGAGTTACCAATAACCTAGCATGGAGGGAGAACTATAATTCTTCAAGACGAGCTTCCAAAATTTCTAGAATAGCTTCAACAATTGCAATGCATCCATTTTTGGTAATCCGTTTATTTAAAGAGGCAGATTCATGCTGAGATTCACATAAAAACCAATTCCGGGAAGCCAAACCAGTTGACTTCCTCCTAGGTTTCATCACATCTTCCTTCAATGTATCCAATATTTTCATAAGAATCATCATAAAAAACATTCATGGGAAATATATATGACACAAAAGAAATAATTGGTATAAGGACCCGGCCTTAAACATTACTTAATATTTAGTTATTACAAGATTACACATTGAGGATCTTTTCAGGTTTAGAGTTTTAGATAATTAGAACATAAAACATGCATTACATTCCACATATGAACAAAGTGGTTACATAAGGATAGTATTCATTTGTCCCATCAATGGAAACATATTTAAAATAAAACATGGATTCTTTCTTGACCCTTCTTTGACACTATCATCATATCATGTACCTTTCCCTTGACCTACGAAAAGCATTTCAAAAAAACTAGGGATGAGCATAAAAAGCTCAGTATGGGTTATAAAAATATGGAAAGGAAACATAGGTTCATATATTCATAAGAATGAAATCATATTTTACCCATAAAACATAAGCACTTTAACATACCTCATCAAATCATGAATAAATCATAGAAATCATAAGACATAAAGGTAACTTGAGGCATTCATAACATTATTACATAGGGAGTAACCCTCTTGGTTACATTTGGAATACCCATCACAGTATATTCCCTAAATCTCTTCGGAGAAACATTAACTTTTCACTCCTTCACGTTACCCAATTCATTGGAGAGCTATATCAGGCTCACCCCCCTTAGTTTATCATGTAACCACCCATCTTCATAATAATTCCCATGAACCTCAACATAATCGTATCATATAAAACATGCTTAAAGGAAACATAACATTTCCACCTTTCAATCACAAGATATCAATACAACACATTGATATAAAAACATTATGAAAACCATTTTCAATACCAAAATAAAAGAAAATTAAAACATGGTATTTATTTTTCTTTTTAAAAATAAGGTATGGCTTATAGAGGAAGCCGAAACTCAAATAATGGTCATAGCGGCGGAGAAGTCGTTGTCGCCGCATACGTATGACAAAAACATTCCCTTTTTTAGTTTATTAAACGATTCGTATAAAAAATATTCCTTTTGAATAAATGTAAAATTCAAATGGTTTTATACACCGTATAAAACAAGGTTGTGTATAAAACAAAATATGTCTCAATGAAAGGATATTGAGACGAAGCCCCATACCTCGGGTCTGACTTGACTCGGTCGTTCTTTAATCTCCTGAATAATAAACTTGAGTTAATTTCTACTTGTTTAAGAACCATTTTCTAGTTCATTATTCCTTTTATATCACTTATTTCAATGTCAAGAACACTATGTAATTATTTAAGTTAATAACGGTCGTTTTAACGGTCATTGGTACTTGAGTCAAAAATAAACCCTTTATAATGAAAAGTTGTTCATGTATCCATTATATCCAGAATTATAATCATGATGTATATATCATATATATCATATACATCCAGTATATACATGCATTTATAATGTTACATAATCATTTAGAGGTAAGAAATTAAATACACCGTTCATGGAGACGGTAAGCCGTATGTACGCATGAACGCTACTGTCATTTATATTTCGTATTTTATAGAATGGTATCATAATTATATAAAGGTATATTATAATTCCAGTTTAATATAATATATAATATTATAACTCCATCCTTTATACTTCCCACATATGGTATTTAACGAATCTAATCACTTTGAGGTGGCGGTAGTCCGCACTTCCTTAAATGAAGATATCGCGTTTACCCATAATGGAAACCATAAGGGTATTCCCAAAATAAAAAATAAATAAGCTTAAGGAAAACATAAACATATTATATATCATATATAAATATATTGTCATCTTAATGGCCACCTTTTAAGGTGTTAAAATAATGTTGTACAATCATCGTTTCGGGAGGCCGAAATTCGCCATCCACGGAAACAGTATGTTCTTTAACCATTAGATGTAGGTGTGTGTAAGTGTAGCTAGAATAATTATTATAAAAATATCCTAGTATATTGTGTATACTAGAGTTTTTAGAAAATAATTTAATAAAAAGAGTTTAGGGGGTTAGAGTAGTAAAATAAAACAAAAGGACTCAAGTGAAGACATTACCTTAAAATCGGGTAACTCCCTTTGGTTTGAGCTCAAAGGCTTCCTTGGAAAGACTTCTTCCCAAAGTGAGGCTTCAAGGATTAATAGTGGTATGTGGAGAGACAAAATGGTCTGGGGTTGGCCAAGACAAAGGATTTTTAAGTGTGTTTAAGGAGGTAGAGGTGGGGGCCTTTTATAAGAGGAGAGGAGGGGCACTCTTGGAATATAAAGAAATGTTACTTTATTTTAAAATGGGTTTCGGATTCAAAAATTCCCACATTGATATAATACTAGGTTAAGGTGATAAGGGTTCTAAATTCACCCATCAAATAGGTTTTGGACATATGTAGGTCATATATTTTACATTATCATTTCATTTTATTTAAATCCTTTATTAATGAGGTAATCGCTCCATCATCATGATGTCATAGATAATTTAATTTATTTAAAGTCTAAAAATTATAAACAAAATACTATGATGTAGTAAATCTTTTTATCTTTCCAATTATTATTTACAATAAAAAATATGACTTGTATAACCCCATGTAAAAATTGTTTTAGTAAAATAACTCATGTTTGTGTCATTTTTACGTTAACATTAAATAAAAGGTTATTTATGTCATTTCCCAACCAAAGTGGCTCCATGGGGTCCCCAAGTTGACCCATGGATTTTCTCGGTCAGACATGACACATCCAATGAGGGCAGGACATGTTTCAAGTTCATATCATATTATTAAAACATTATTTTTACCTTAAACTACACTAATTACCTCTAATCGCGATTAAGAATTTAAAAGTTACTACTCACCAAAAAATTATTGTAATATCATTGAACCACATATTACTTATTAATGACAACCATGTATGTCAGATTTTTGAAAATCATATCACAGAAGAGGCAAAGTTTCATTTAAACGAAAAATCAGTTTCTTTAACTACCACTTAGTGGTTTCACTATTCATCAAAAATTGTTGTTTTTAAGAAAAATACCAAAACTTCACCCTAAGATATATTTGATATTCCTAATTCAAAAATGATGTCTATTTTGAAAAATTCAAATCATATAAGTTACATTAATTAATTTAATAATTAATTCCCACTGTCATGATAAATATCGTGTTTTTATGAAACAATAAGTATCAAAAGATTGACACCAGTTTAAGTCCAATTTCAAAGTGAAATTGATTCCAATGACCACCATTGGATTAAATGGTAAAAATATATTCTAATTTCAATTCAAAACCAATTAAAAATATAATCTAATCATATAAATAAATTAGATTAAAAAGCAGTTTTGATGTAAAATGCAGTATTTTTCACTATTCATTAAAAAATGAACATTTTCAGAAAAATACCAAAAATTCACACAAAGTAAATTTTGATGTCCCAATCATAAATAATAAGTTTATTTTAACAAACATAGATTATAAAATTGTCAAAATATATATTTAAAAATGGTTTACCATCAAAAGGCAGTAAAACAATCTTTTAAAAATATTAGTGTATTCCATGCTTAAGATTGGATTTATTTTCATTTTAAGCCTCTAAAACACTATCTAATTCATCAATAGACATAGATAAAAAATATTTATTATTCATTACTTACTTGGGATGTTACAATTGGTGTATAATTCATGTTCCCTATAGAAATAAAAATTAGATAAGAATCTCTTACCTTATGTCTGACTTTATTCATACACATTGGAATCTCATGTTTAGAAAATACTGATTTATTATAAATTAATTATAGAATAATAATAAAAAATATCACACCCTATATTATTTACTTATAATATTTTATCACTTATTTGTAAACACTTTTTTATTCAAATCACTCTTTCGTGTGACATATTTTTCATTTTTCTTGTATGTTATCATTCTGTATTATTTGTCCCTGTATATGGTTATGACATATTAATAATGTTAATAAAGGTATAAAAACATATATATTAATTATATTAAACTTCATAATAATTACTAAAAAGTTGAGATACAAAAATGAGTTGCACTGCTCATAGAGATGGGAGGTTATACGTATGTATGACCACTATTTTCAATTTTCAACAGATTGAATGTAAGAATAATAAATAATAAATAATAATTATAGGTTCATTATTATATCACATATATATCATTAAAAATAATTACACATATTTTTATTATCATTCATGTATAATTAAATTGAAAAACAAATCACATCCCCTCACAGAGGTGGTAGTTCACACATGTTCATAAATAAAATTACAGTTATGTAAATTTAAAGAACGTAAGAAGGAATATATAATATTATAATTAAAAAAGTATAATTAAATAATTACTGGAATATATAATCAATAATACCATTAAAATACAAATACATAAAATATAATGATGTGAACTTAATTTTATCATTGTTTGGAAATGGTAAGTCATATGTACACATGAGCGATACTTTCAATTTTCATTTGACTGGAAAGAGGGTGTAAATTTTTTTCCCCATGATCCAAAAAAAATAATATTTAATATAACTAATTTATTTTTTTATGATAAATAATATTTAATAATATATTAAAAAAATAATATACAAGAAACTATATGATTATGGTGAAAACCACTTCTTTGAAATGTCTTCTTTACAAATTCTCTAAAGGGCACTAGGTTTGTATTTTTTTTGGAAGAAAAAGTGCACAAGAATGTGTATAAAGAAATATATAATATAAATTGTCATATTTTTGTTGATATATAAGGCTAACAGTGTTGTAAGTATGTGAGGGAAGAGGTGACCTTTTATAATTGAGATGAGGGGTACTTTTAGAATTTCTCAAAAGATAAAATTAAAACAAATTTTTTCTAAAGTAAAATTATTCTAATTGGTAAGAGATATAAATATATTGATGGATAGATTTTTAATATCATAAACCAATTTAATTTAGATATCTTTTGGTATCATTTTAAAGATTATAATTTTGATTATCCATTAATTACCCAATTTAAATTTTTACCACATTATGTAATTTTCCAATATTAAAGGGTTGTCAGTTTTACATATAAATGTAGAATTTGACATAAAATGGGAAATTTAGGAAATTTTAGATCATATAATACAAACCATCTCATATTTAATGATTTTTTTTATTTATAAATAATTTAACAAGTTATTATTTTTTATAAAATAAAAATATTCACAATTTTGACACTTCTAATTTAAGTTTAATTAAATGTTCCAACTAAAAAGTTTGATTTTGAGTGTAATCATTAAAACCACCACTAATATTTCAAATTCACTTATAATATTCGTTTAATACTGTAAATTATAGAAAATACATCATTTTTAATATTTATAAATTTATTTATTTTATTTTTATCCTAATTGAAGAAATACTATTTTGGAATTTGTAAGAATACAAATTAATAAAATAGTATGTAATAATTATGAATAAACTACCAATATGAATATAATATCATTACTCACAAAATTACTATTAATATTTATTCATAACTAATTTTTTTCTATATGTGAAAACGTAATGGATAATTTAATCATAGAGAGTGACATTATGTAACTTTTGTTGCATTAAATAATATATAAGTCTTTTTCAAGGAAATGTTTCTATTAAAAAACATGACTTATAGCCTAAGGTGACATGGTTTGACTTATATTCATCGAGTAAGAAATATTATCGAAAAATATAACATTATCACTTAGTTTTGTCATATATTAATGATATTTACCCATTAGAGACTTGATAAATTATGTAATGATTATTATTCATATTAACCTAGAAATGAACTATTTAAAAAATTAAACCTCATGATTCTTAATATGTAATTTATTTTATCTAATTAAATATTCATAAATATAAGATATTTATTTAAATTTAAGTACATAAAATGTGACTGGAAATTCTTTTTATAAAAACCATTTTTTTAAGCTTAAAATCGTATTTATCCTTTTCATGTAACTACAAAAATATCAGATGAATTTAAAATAATTTGAATATGTATATAATAAAAAAAATTCTTTTAAATAATTAACTAATATTTTTCAATTTAATTTATTATCTTAAAACAAATTGCGCACATAAAAGAATATTTCCAGTAAAATGGATTTTTACCTACAAAAATTATTTTATAATAAATTAAAACATAAAATTGAGTCCAATATACGTAATTGGATTATTTAAAATGTATGGAATTATTAATAAATTGAATCCATTTTAAAATAAAATAGAAATTTTTACATATATTTTCCAATATATTCATGTTCACTATTATTACTAAATCAATCATTTCATAAAAATATAAAAAAATTATACTTATATATTTTTTTTATAATGTTTTAAAAAATTGTTTTTAATTTTAAACAATTTAATTTATTAAGTTTATATAAATTAATCATAATATTTTTTCACCAAAATATATAAAATTATATTTTGGATAAATCATTTTTTTACATTTAAAATGGATTAATGAAATTTTTTTCATTATTTACTACGATTAAACAAATCGGTTTTTATTGAGTAAAAAATTTAAATATTTTTCATAATGGTTTCAATATTATTCATACCCATGAATATAAATGTTATGTTATAACTATAAAAGGTAATATTATTTTAATATTATATCATGGTTTGTTTTCACTATGTATTGCATGTAATGAAAGCTATCAATGAAATTAAATTTATTTGAAAAATGACCTATAAAATTTTAGGGTGTTACAGTCCCCCCCCCAACACCAAATAAATTATTCCCTAATATTTTTTTACTAAAATTAATTGTTTAATATTATAAAATTCCCATGTCAAAACCCATATCATTAAAAGAAATTTTTAAACATCCCTTCAAGAGGGAAAGTATAAAATGTAAATATTACCAAAACAATAACATAAAATTAGGTTCCCTTTTATATAAAACATTGTTGGGATGTTAAAATATAGCCATTAAAGTGAAAAGTAACTCTCATGGAGTGATAGAGATTTATAGAGAACATCTTATGGATATCATTAAGGTCCACAAAATAATGAATTAATAATTTCAAAAATAGCATAAATTCATCGTAATTAAAGGTTATAGTGTTAAATTTTTTTCATATGAAAATTTTCTTATAGTGGAGTGATTTAGTTACCATATTGAATTTAAAATTAATGAAATAATATTACTTGGAAACATTTGTTTTTTTCTTTATTAAACCTCCACCACAGTCAAATATTTGACTCCAAATGATGAGAATTTGAGATGAATTTCTAATACCAAAAGAACATATATCAACTCTTGAGGGATAAAAAAAGTATATAAAGAGATTCATAATGTCCTCATCCATTAATCAAAATAATGGTCACCATAAGATAATTCTCAAAATGAACATACCATTAAATAACTAAATATAAAATATTTCACAAAATCCTTAATAACCACAGCATTAAGCAATGTTTTAGCCTATAAGACTCTACCCATATCTGACTTCTTCAAAATTTTAATTTCATTATTTATAAATAATATTTTATATTAAAGCGGATGTGGAAATTATGGGTAATATTTAACGCAACTAAATTATTTACTATTACAAATCACTATATAATTTTTAAATTTAATTTAATTCTACAAAATATCAAGAATCAAATTATTATTCTAACCTAAAATGTAATACTTAACATCAACATTAATATAAATTAAAATATCTCATTGATATTGAATATATTTTTACCAACCAATATTATCTATATTCCAACATACAGTAAATATAATTAACATAAAATTAAATCATATACCAATCCCAGGGGTATTTAATTCGCAATAGAGTATTCTTTCTAAAACATAGTAAAAGTATAAAATCATATTTTCAGCAAATAAAACAATAAATATGGGGGTTTTATGCCTTTGAACATATGATCCACCTAAATCTTATAAACCCATGATAGTATCCATAACATTTATGGTATCCTTACATGAATACATTTATTCTTTTAAATGATAATTCACCCATATCTCTTTTATATTTTCTTATATTAAACAAAAACATTTTCATTAAAAGTATGGGTTCATCCTTTCACTAATATAAAATCATAAAATGATTTAGAATATAAAATTTAACTTATTTTTTGAATAATGCATATAGATATAGTTAATAAATACTCAGAATCATTTCAAATTTCCTTAAAGGATGAATAGTAATATTTGTATAGGTTTTATTCATATAAACATCAACAAAAAATAACCAAATGTAGAGTGGAGGATAAATAGACCCAAAAAATCAAGATACACATCAGTTAATGTGATTACATGAACATTCCTTTTTTAACTTTTACTTCAAAGGTTGTGGGTTATTATCCTAGATAACCCTTGCAATATTAAATTGATTCACATAATTCTCAAACACCTTTCATTTATAGAACTAGTGGGTGAATGGTATATTCCATTGATCTCTCTCCCTATTCATTTCAATGACTATATTCTTTACAATGTGTTGACATCATTTTAATCATTGGTTATGCTTCCTAAACATGAAATATTTTCTTTTTCCTTTTAGGAATGATCTTAAGTGCTCCTTCCCAAATTTTTGGAATGTTATAGGTTAAATTTTATACTTCCATCCATGTAAAAACCCAAAAAATATTCCATAAATATCCATTATTAATCACATATCACCAAAATCATGAGTCTTTCAAGATTTCATTTCTATATTTAGTTCACATCAAATTATTTTCTCATATCTTCCAATGATCCATTAGTATATTCCTTTCAAATAATTGGTTTTAATCCTCTACATAATCAATAAATTATTCCTTAAAGAGGGATGATTAATCTTGTACCATACCTTGTATGTATTTTAAATGTTTACTCATAGGTAAGAATTCATTCATCATCCTTATACTTATCCTCAAGGAATTCATTCTCTATTTTTCAACGTAGAATATTAACTAATAATCTAATGAAAACAAAATCTCGTAACTCATCTAATTCAATGGAATCAATTTCCTCCTATGTCCAAATATTCTATATAATATTCCACCAGTGACCTAATTCAACTTCAAAATGATTAATATCAAGGAAAAAATTTCCCTAGTCATATAACTAAAGAAAGAAAAATATCTTTACCATCACCTTGATCTATTTCTCAGAAACCAATGGATCTAAATACCCATGAATTGTGGGTGTACATAGTCATATAAAACATTAAAAAACTTTTTTACCCTCCTTGGTACATGTGTATGTTCAATATTATCTTTTTCACACCCAATATCAATAGAGATTTGAGTGATCAAATTCATAAGATATTACATCCCCACTATTAATCCATTAAATTCCTCATAAAGATTATTATTTCATTTCCCATCATATTCATTATTCACACGGTGACTTCATGTTCCATCAATTGACTAAAACCAATAATAATAGTTTGATTATTGATAATCGTAGTGAAAACCCAAATTTTCATGAATGATCATTCATTATATTTCTAAATCAAGACACCTTAGTTTCAATATTTAACACCTTAGGTTCATCTTAGGTTATCCATGATCATTACTATGACATTATGATATTATCATATACATTGACCCACCCCTAAGGTTATCACTAATTTTTTCTCATCCTTATTTAAAAACTTGAAGTAAATGTTTCTAGGATACCAATATTAATGAACCATAATTTTCACACATGGATATTGTTTCATTATAAATGAATATTTATTAAATAACTAAATAATCAATGGTCAAAATATATATATTGAGAATCATATGAAACATGGACCTATAAATAAATGGTTTTTAAAAGTCTCCCATTATGTTCACCATAAATATAACCCTTCTTATGCATATCATTCCTAAACCAATTATTCATGACCTAGGGAAAGGAAAAATAATAAAGGGTGATCTCAGATTCTTACCAAGGATAAAAAAGAGATATATCAATGATAATATAATAATAACATGAATCTAATGGTGTAGTAGATTAATTGTAACACTTGGAATCCATAATATACTTGTCAATGATCATAATCATGAGTCATGTAATAAAGATGGATAGATCATAAAATATGGATCCTATAATAGTCAAAGAACATGAGTCACAAGATAATTACAAAAGTAAAATAAATGATATTTAAAAAGAAATCATTTACTATGGATTTGATGGGTGTCATAATCTCACCTGGATGACTTTCATAAAACACATGGATATCCTAATTACCAAAATTATCAAACATATAAACAACTAGAAGAGCCTTTTTAACATTTACAGTATATATTACAATGGAAAATTATGTGCCCCCTTCCATTATAATGAATGTTCTCCCATTCATACATACACCAAAAAATGTTGATTAATGAAACTGAAAAATCATGAAATCATGCACTTGTTATTACGATAGTAATGGCCACAATCAATTGGAAACATGGGCCATAATGGAAAAAATTAGGGAAGGATGCATTGGGAATATATGTGTGATTAAAACCATGAAAATTCTCCAATTCAAGATGGTGGGAGAGTTCCTATAAGAGTGATCACTATAGATAAATTTGATAATGGGGTATTACGATGCTGATTTAATAAATCCAAAAGGGAATATTTATGGTCTTATCTATTTGGGGGGGGGCTCTATTAGATATTCAATGTAGACCATGGCGGATTATTGTTCAGAGTGAGATCAACAACTGGAAATAAAATTGGGTAGGAGTGTCCCAATGTTTTCATGGATTTATTACACCATACATATTCTTTTTACAAATATTCCAGATTATTGATGTTCATCAACGCAACACTTGACCCACTTTAGCATGGAGCTTTCAAAAAAATCAATTTTCTTTTATGATGGATAGATTTTTCTCATTAAGAATTCATGGATGTAATTTTGGAAATGGATTTTCAAATGTGCTTCTAAGAAGGTATTGAAGTAGGAATGGGAAATATTAATTGGGTAAAAAACTTTATGATCTAGTTTAATTTTATTTTTGTGTGTATTTGACATCATGCAATCTGAAATAATGAGGCAATCAAGAACAAAGTAATTAATCTTGTGTCAAAAATTTTATGCAGTCATAAATATAAAGTATAAATGATTGGCAATTTTTTTATGATTGAATAGGCTGGAGCTATGATGAATGGATATTATAATTTAAATGGAATCAATCATCAAGAGTGAAATGGAAATATTTTTATTTAGTCCTGGTTCAAGGTAGCGAAAGTGAATGGTCTAGAGGATACAACGAGTTCCATTCATATGTCATAAAGATGTTGGAAGATTTGGACCTCCAAAAATAATGTGTGTGTGGAAGGTAATTTGAGATAAATATTTTTGATGAAAATTTGGTTTCAGTACCTTGTAGTTTATCTAGGACTCTTCTTTATAAAATGGGGAAACTCATATTTCATAAGGATGGTTTGCTCTCCATGGGAACTGGTATAGGATAAAGTCCCACCAGGCTCGAACACTGTTCGTATTAGGAATAGAGCGATTCAAATCCATTTCAATGCTAAGGAATGTGGTGCGCACTTGGGCTGGTGGGGGGCCCCCTTCTGGGAGTCGGTGTTAGCAACACACATTTTTCACATGAGACTCAGTCCAGTAGGTGAGGACTCACTAGGTGCATCTAAGAGACCCAAGAAAAAATCTAGGATGAGGCATAGTTTCGGGGTACTATAGTAGTACTAGAGTAGGAACTGTAGAATCACTGAATTACGCACTGTAACAAGCACTATTCGGTACTGTAGCAGCTGGAACTATTCATTCATCTAGGCCTTCGGGCCACCGGTTTGGTCCTCGGGTCCTGAAAAGCTTTCGGTCCACCCATGCCCTTCGGGCTAGTTGATTCTCAAGGACTTCAGGCCACCTTAATGCCAAAGGGCCACCCCAAGGCTTTCAGGCCACATGAATATAGGCCCCAGACACACTACAAAAAAGAAGCAGCCCTAGAAGAGGATTCAGAGTAGGTGCACTCACTAGAGCAGAGCCAAATGGATTGTCAGAATTAGAGGGTATGGCTATGCCCTCAGTACCAGCCTATTCTTTCATTGGAAGCCTAGTTAGACTGTCATGAAAGTATGGAGATATACTATCAAGATGTAGATGTTGGGGAGGGGCAGTTCCTTGTAGATAGTATGGTAGAATTCCCTAAGACCTTTGGGTCATGTAATCTTCTAATCTTACAGGACATGTAATCTCTGAGCCTACGGGCCATTTTAGGGTTCTCCCTCATCCCTTGAAAGGGGGGTTATCATAATATAAATAAAAATGAAGGCCTTCAGGCCATTCATGCATAAGGATGTTCATGAGTGAAAATAGACCTAGTCCTACTTCACAAAAACGGTCTCGACCACAGAGATGGGTTCATTGGAACCCATATTCTATGGATTGAAATGAAACAGTTATTTTCCCTATATTTTTTATATCAATATAGGGGGAGGTGTTTTTAGGGATCCAATGGATTTTTGGTAATTTATTTGAATGAAATATATAGCCGAGTTGACTCTGTTATGATAGAGGGAAATAGTTTTCACAAGGTCAAGGAGATTTTCATTTTTTTGTATATTTTCATTCCTCAAATTGAATCTAATGCATTGGTTATATAAAACTAACTCTAAGGTATTTATGACCCCCCAAAGACCATTTTTTATCTTATTTAGAGTGGTATGAATCTCATTGGTTGATAATGTTTGAGCCAAACCTAGTGTGAAGGTAATTTCATTATGGATGATCTTTCCCCAAAGGGTAATTAGAGTAATCCCCAAATTATTTTTTCTAGTTTGGGATCCCTTACCTCATAGTGTTTTAATTAATTAATAAAATATTCACTCTACCTCCATAACTTTAGTACTCTTTGAATTATTACCTTTTCTCCCAGATTAATGAAATAATTTACACATGAGTTTTTGTTAAACACATTATCTTATAAAATTATCAAATAGTATAAATAGAAATAGACTATGTTATTAAGTAAATAAAATTAAATCATGACATCAAATAAACTTTTATATATTGAACCAGGCCAACTTATAAACATATAGACATTAAATACAGTTCAATACATCTACTTATGGAAATATTAGAGAGGTGCATGCATAATGTTACCAATATAAAACCCAGGTCCATACATAAAATTGTGAACATAAAATCAGGTTCACATATAACATATTTACCTTTAGATTTATCCTTATTTACCTCATCAATATAAGGTATATATAGGTCATATCTATAATATATTGAAAATAATATATTTTGGTTCCCTAATATCGTAACTCATTCATCATGTCACAACCTATGAAAGAAAGAGGGGTTCATAAACATTTCTTCGTAGCATAACCAATTGAAAAGAAATGTGTTTCATAAAAATTATGTCAACATATTTATAAAAGATGTTAATAATGAATATTGATGGTATCATTGGATCATATACCAAGTAAATAATAATTTAAATCAAGGGTTTTTTTCTTTGATGAATAAAATAGAGTTAAAATATCATAAAAGCATTATTGAGTAAAATAAACATTCCATTTGGTAATAGCATAATTTAAAAAAACTAATTTTTTAAAAGAAAGTGTCTTCATTAAAAATATTTGTGTAATAACTTTACAATATATTGAAAAAAAATCTATTTTTTTAGGAAAATATTTTAATGAATTATATGATAAAAAAATTCATTCAATACTTTTTTCTAAAAAGTCAAACAATTCCTCAATTATAAAATGATCAAAATCCACCTTTCAAATAATTTTTTAAAATCTAAAAAAATTATAAAAATGAATTTAAAAAGAACATATTCGAATAGAAAAAAACAATCTTTAGTAAATTTTTATAAATAATGGACATGGATGAAAAAAATTGATCAATTAGAAAAATGAAGTGGATTTTCCTAAAAACATATTTTCTTTTTCATGAATGCATGTGGTGAAGGAAATAAAAGTGAAAATTTTGTCATTATGAAATAACCAATGAAAATTTAATTTCTTGATCTTCATGAGAGATATATTATAAAAATTCAAAATAGAAAACATAATCATAATCAATCTTGATAAATAATGATTATGTAATATAAAACCCACACAATATTGGTATCTTTTAAATCATATTCCCTATGAAATAAATAGATTTATATGAATATTGAAATATTAATAATTTTTAATATATGAACCAAAAAATTAATTAATGTAAATTATATATACTATAGAAAAGAAACAATTTTTGTATAAGGCATGTGTCCCATGGAAACAAAAGTTAGACAAAAATGACACACCTTATTTTTAAATTATGTAGTATGAATTGGTACCTCATTTATAACAAATATAGCTCATTATTCATCTATTAAATTAAAATTATTGTACATATCATCCCATATATTATTTAAATATAACCATTTATCAAACATTTGTTAAGAGTTCATTATTATAATCATTATTTTTTGTGATATCTCATTTATTTTCAATTTATGTTCTAGTTAAATAGTTTGGGTCTTGTATTTTCATATGGGTTCCATCATATAAATCAATTTAATAATTTTTTAAAAATAATATGTATTAATTATATACATACTCATAATCATATAAAAAATTAGTGATATAAAAATTAACTACAATGATCATGAACATAGTAGGTCATACGTATGCATACATGTTGTTTTAATTTTTTGACGGATAGCAATAAGGAAAAATGAATAGTAATTACAAATTATAAGACCATTATTATATTGTATTAATCATATAAATTATTTAAATATATCCTTATCATAATCCAATTATAGTTTAAATGAAAATTAAATAACAACACTTTGTGGAGGTGTTAGTGAACATGTATGCATGAAAGACCTGATCATTCTCCAATGGGTTTGAAGGTAAGACGAAAGATATTACACTATCATTGAATAATTATAATTATTACATAAATATATTATATAAACACTAAATCCATCATAATACCAGTTTATCATGGAATTTAATGGGAAATTAATTGAATCATTTCATGATGATGGTAAGTAGTACTTACGCATGAGAAATACATTCACTTGTCATTTATTTTGAAAGAGGTTGTATAGTGGTTTTTTCATAATCATAATAAATTTTCAAAAAAATTAAAATATTGAATTTTTTACATTTATAAATTTTATATATTTATATGAGGTAAGAGGGAGTATAATATAATTTGATCGGCTAAGGCAGTTGAATTTTCTTTGAAATGAATCCTTTACATCTTCTCTAAAGGGAAGAAGGATTGACCTTTTGGGAGAAATAAAACTCTATAATGTGTCTAGGGATATTTATAATATATTTATATTTATATTTTTCTCATGATATAATGTTTTAATTGGTGTAAATATGTGAGGAAGATGGTTCCCTTTTATAATATAGGTGAGCAGAACTTTTGGAATTCCTCAATGGATTAAATTATAATAAATTCATTCAAAATAAATATGCCTCAAAATTGTATGTTAATAAATGATAAAGTATGATAGGGTTTAAATCCTCTTAAATTTCTAATTTTTTCATGTTTATTGAAATTTTAAACTTTATCATTTTGATTAAATCTATGTTAACTACTTTTAATTTCAACTACTCTGACAATTATTTCAATATTAAAGGGATCTAATTTTTACTTAAAAGGTGAAAATTGACCCATAAATGTAATCTTTATGAAATCTAAGGCACATAATACCAAAATTTTATTATTTTAATATATTTAGGATTATTAAATACTATAATAAAATATTGTTTTGATAAAATAACAATATTGTAAATTTTGACACTATTCATTTAATTTGACATAATAAACAAAAATAAGAATGTTTTAATTCGAATATAATTTTTTAAAACAATTATAATATGTCATATTCACCTATAATATTTATGTAACACTATAATGTACTTAAAATATATCACTTTTAATACTTTCAAAATCATTTATTTTCTTTTTCCATTAATTGAATAAATATTGTTTCTAGAGTTTTTGAATTTAAGGGAATTATATAATAACTAAAATTTTAAATAAATTAACATCATGAAGATAAATTAATTATTAAAAACATCACAACTATGATTCATTCTTTAATAGTTTTCCCCCAATGTTAGCAGATAAAGGATATTAAAAACTAGGAGAGTGATATTTTGTAACTTTATTTAATTTAAATAAAATATATGTCATATTCATTGGAAAATTTCTACTAATAACTCCATTTTTTATAATAATGTAATAATTTTAAAGTTATATTCATAAAATAATAAATATTATGAAAACATAATGGTCTTATCACTTAGTTTTAACCTATATTTTCCTAATTTACCCTATACTGAGGTGATAAATTTTACCTTAGTTATTATTCATATTAACCAAAACAAAATTCGGTATATTTAGAAAATATGAACCTAATAATCCTAATTATTTAATTAATATTATATAATTAAATACTAATAAATGGAAAACTTATTATTAATTTATGTGTAAAATATGTGACTAAAACTAATTTTTAGAAAACGAACAGATTTAAAGAATAAAACTGGATTTATTCTTGTCGCATGATAAGAAAAATATTCGAAGAATGTTAAAAAAATTTATATATTATATAATATATAAATTAAATTAAATTAATTCAATAGTAGAAATAAATTGAATAAATTAAGTTAAAAACTTTTGGGCACATAAAAATAGTTTTTTTAGGAAAATACCTATTAAATATAAAAAAAATTAAAATATTTCATACAGAAAACAAATTCCAAAAGAGATAATTAGATTATTTTAAATATAATAAAAATAATTTTACATTGAAACCATTTAGAAAATGGAACTTTTTATTTATATTTTTCAGTAAAATCATCTTTTCTTAATTATTTAATAGAAAATAAAATATTTTATTAAATTCTCAAAAATTAATCCTATAAAAGCTATAATATGACGATGAAAAAAATGATGTTTATTTTATAAAATAAAATTTATAAAGGTTATATAAATTTTCCACAATATTTATTTAAAAAAATAAATAAAAATATTTCTTAGGAAATCTTATTTCAAAATAATAAAATGAATTTATTAATAATTAAATGATTATTTACTAAGAATTTATCAATAAATTTAAATTTAGTATAAAATTTTTATGTATTTAATATATTATTCAATCTTATTTCTACTCGTGAAATATAAAATTAGGGTATAAGAGTCACATGTAATAATATTTTAATAGTCTATCGTGGTTTATTTAAACTCGATGTTTTCTGTTACACAAGATATCAAATATATTAAATATATATATAAATATATATTTCATAAAAGATCAGGATGTTACATTACTATGTATCCTTCCTTAAATAGTTATGTGTATATATAAAAGGAATTAATACACAAGAATTATATTATGTTCTTATGAATTCCATTCATTAATACCATAAAAGTTTTCAATTTTTGATCAAAGTGGGTTTCTTCAACTATATTCATCTTTTTAAATTGGTTTTGAATTAAAATTGCATCATATACACCAAGTTTTTGATAAAACTATTAAATGGTGGTTTTGTTTCTAAAATTTATTTTCTGAATGGATGTGAAATTGATTTTTGGTGAATTTTTTTTATAAAAATGTGAACATGGTTTATAAATGGTTTTTAGAAAACTGTTCACATTGGGTAATGTTTGGTGCATCGAGATATATGATTTTTCCCCATACTATGTGTATTTCCAATGGTTGTTTTATTTGGTGGATTCACCATAGGCCTAGATTTGGGATTACATTTCTTACCTAGTGTGTATACCCATAGTTTAGATCCCAAATGGCTGGCTATTTCATTTGTGATTGGTTTATCACATTATAATGTTTTCATAGTTATTTTACGAAATTCGTATCTTATGGGGTATCTATATTTGGTTTATTAATATTCTTAAATAATCTTTTATTACACATGATATATTGTTGAATTTTTTGAATATAATACAATTTTATAAAAGAATTTTGTTTTACCAAATGGTTTTATTTTATAAAAAATATGTGTAAAATTAATTTTTTTTAAAGGAATATGTAATCAATTCCAGATATTATAACAATTAATGATTCATTAGTGAAATCATACATGGATTTGTGCTCACAGCCTAGTTTTCCCATTGGTAATATATAGATTTTGTTCCGCAGGACTCAGGTAAAGATAATGTCATTATGTAATTTTTTGGTTTCTCTTATTGTCATCGTCTTCATAGTGGGATGGTTTGGGGGTGACGGTTGGTCACATAGGTACTTTTTTTTTCTTTCCTGGGTTTATAATTCTTGATAGTCATGTTTGGCTTCACTTTGTATGTCTCATTTAACTTTACCCTTATCATCCATGTTGTGGTTTGTATTTATTCAAGTATATATGAGTATTTTCTTTCTATGTTGAATGTTATTATGTGGCATAATTTATCACATGAATTTTTTAATGACCTTGGATGGTTTGTTGCAACATAAATTCATAATCATGAATATTAATAAATCCTAAGAGTGATATATTATTAAAAATTATTGGGTTGTAATATTTTATTAATGAAATATGTCACTTTTTATTTTTAGTAGTTGTTATGTGTGAAACAAGGTGATCAACATAGATTTTATTTAATATGAAATTCATAATAAAATATCATGAAATTACTACAAGGTTATGTTTATATGTTTTTTGGGATGGATTTATTTTAAATTTTTTGTTAACGTTGTGTTAGTTCCAACTAAAACTTTTAAAGTGGTAATATTTTATAAAATTAGAAGAAAAAAAATTATGTTTGGTAGATACAATGTTATATATACTTGTATTCTTTAATTCTCACAAACAATATCCATCTCTGATTAACCACTTTTTAGTTATTAGAAACCTAATTTTATCATATATTCATTCATCCTTCTAGTGTATCCCCGTGTATTGTATCATTCTCAATTAGTTAAATAAAAAATTCCCCATCAAGGTTTGTTCTACCCCTTAGTATTAGAATAGTTCTCCAGTTGAAATTACTAATCTTAATAAACTCTGATATAACTTATCAAATGTTAAATTTTAAATAAAAGTTTATATGGTCACATTCTCCATGTTAAATAGTTCTTCAATTTTGCTGATTCCTCCCCTTTTAAGGATAAATCCAAATTTCATAGGACTTCTACTCATAAATATAAAAATTAATCATGGAATGTATTTATAAAGGGATAAGGGATATGATAAACCACCTCAAGATATGGAATTTAGTTATACACCAAGATGCATTCATTTCTTTTGAAATTGAGCTATAAATAATTGATTTGAATATTTATAAACCACTTTTCACATTATCCCAAAATGGTCCACCTTAATTACTAATTTCTCCATGTTTTCTCTGATGATGTGATATTGAATCTCAATATTCATCATATTTCTATGTTTTATTATATACTTTTTCAATATTACAAGACTCTAATTGTACTAAAATATAACTATATGAATTTTCACCCATTTACTAAGTTAGACATATTATTTTTCTCATATATGTCAATTTCATAAAATCTTTTAGGGCTATAGTGTAAGATTTTTACACTATATTTGAGATATATAACCTTTTTCTACATTTGTATCTATACAATACAAATTTTTTCCAAAAATCGTGCTCCTCTAATTGAGGATTTTCTATCCATAGAAACATTATTCCAATATAAATCTAAAAATCCATTTACATCTTAATAAGTGTGCCTTTTTAATAATTAAAATCATAATATGTTGGTGGATTCAGAGAAAGAATGATTTTTAGTGTTAGTGGAACTTATATCGTATGAAAATTTTGAATTTTTATGGAGGATGTGACACCTTCATAATATTTAAGATGATTCAATGAATGTATTCAAGGTGTATTTTTGGGTATGTAATGCTTCAATTTTTTTCTAGAATTAGGAAAATGGGGATGTGGATTTTAAGTTGTACTGGGCCACCCAAAGCCTATTTGATTTTGAAAAAGATAAAGTGAAAAAAAATAGTATATGAACCCTCCACCAAGAGTTTAGTGGTTTACATCAAGGATCCATTAGCTCCACTAGAATTATGTTGAATTCCACTTGAATTTAGATGATATTACCCAACACCCACTCAATTATGGGGTTGTTTGTTTTACTTTGAGAGCTCTTTTTATTACACCATTTTATGTTTTAGGACACTTCCAAACTAAAATTAAAGGTGATACAACCTGATTTTTTCTACATATGACTACCTTATTTTTCCATGTATCTCGATTACTAGGAAAGAGTTTATTTTACTAATCATGGTAATATTTATCCTATTTCTTATTCTTATCACCTCTGGTATTTTCCTCTATGATTTAGAGTGACGAAACTTTTGATATGTAGTTATGTTTCACTAGAACATGATGTAATTAGATTAAAATTATGGGGATTTTTTTTTACAGATATTTGAGGTGTCTTGGGAAGGAATAAGACATGTGGTTTCACATTATCTCACTATTGGTGAACCATTTCAATAGTTTTATTGGATTTTATAAGTATAAGGATAATGTTTTCAATTAATTAAAATTCATTTTCGTGGTTTTTTCAATTAATATAATTGGATGTTTTTTGTGTGTGCCTTATGATCAATTTATTAGTGTTTAATATTTCATCTGCTACCTAGTTAAATTTAACTCAACTATTTCTAATAAAATTAATGTGAATAATTAATTATAAATGTTTTTTATAAAAATAAAATATATTTTGTATGTAATTATACAATCCTAGATACAAAAATTTCTTGTATGAAAATAATTGGAGTGTAAAATCTTTGGTATAAATTGATAAGTGTCAATACAATATTGGTGGTTCCTAATGTTAACTCATTTATTTAAATTTTCTTTTTTTGTGAGATTTTCAAGAGGGGTTAAGTGGGTAAGAGAAACCTACTGTGGAATCGTTGGTGGTTTTTAGATATGAGACAAAAATAGAGAACCCATTAGGATATTTTGAGTTCATTACCTTGATTACATTGTTTTAAAGTGTAATGATACCTTTGGTAAAGGCTTGTTTAGAGAGATATTTTAACCAATAATGGATTTCCATCCATGAGAAAGGGCTCGAGTGATCTTGGGTGGTTTCATTTAATGTAATTTTAGTTCCCCTTTATTGGAGGGATTGGGTGTGAGTATATATATTATTCATTAGAGAAATCAAAATTTATGGATACCAAATATAGATGACCTATGGTATAAATTTTGGGTTAATTTATAATGAATTTAAATGGATAATGTGATTTCCTAAGGGAGTACCACTTGGGTGGTATAGTGATATGATTTCCTAACAATTGATACATCTTAGTTGATATAGTATGGGTTGAATTAGAGGTCATCCTTATAGATTCATCACATGGCAGATATTGAAATATGAGATAATGGTGGTTGATATTATGGATCAATGATGGTAGGATTGGGTAATGATTGATAACCTACCAAGGGTAGTGTATCAATAAGATTTCATGATGATGGGTTTACATTAAAACCATGGAAAATGTATTTTATATGATTTTATTAGGGATTCAAACATCAATTTATGAGTTTTTCAGTGATGGTATAATTCTTGGATGGACATTTCATTTTGTGTGTATTAATTTAGTGGCACTTTTGGTGTGGTTAGTTATATTATTTATGGATTAGTTATTAGTAATTTGGGTGTTTATTCACACATGTTGGGATGGATTATTTCTAGCGGATAGGTTGTGGGTATGAGGATTCCCATGATTGTGATTATACTAATGTTTCTATTTGAGTGAGACTTCAATCAACTAAAGGTTTTGATATGGATCATAAATACTATTTTTATTATCTCTAGGGGATAAGATTTGTGTATTTCACCAATACCAGGATGGAATAGCTAGAAAAAAATTAAAATATAATAAATCCAAAAATAATATGATAATAATATAATGATAATATATTATCCATTATTCTATATGAATAGTTGTATAATTTTTACCATTACCTTATTTGTAGAGGTAAAAACCCATTATCTTTTATTGTACAATAATGGTGATATTAATAAATTTTATACTGATTGGGTCAATAAACCAATAAATTTTGTTATATAAGAAAGATGATAAAAAATTTACCATTATCTAATTTATATATGTGATATCAATTCACCATTGTTCTAAAAGAATTATGATAACCAATTCACATATTCCTTAAAGATAGAGGTGGTAACTTGTTCAAAAATGGTATTTTTTTTGGTTTGTGATAGCCTCTTCACCTTTGTTTCACTGGAATATGGATATACTATAAACTATTTTATTTCTGATAAATGTGAAAAAATATTTCTCTTTTTACTAGAATGGAGATAACCCATTCCCCAGTTCCTTATTGATAGAGATTATAATTAATTCACTATTTCTTTACATGTAGATGTCATATCTTATTCACCATCATTTCAATGGAATGGATACAACCCTGTCATCATTTCCTTATTAACAAATCTGATAAATAATTCACTATGTTTGTTTTAATGATTTTTTAAAACCCATTCATTCTAGTTATGATTATCAAAACCTATTAACCTATATTGTAGTAGTTCTATAGCAACGGTGGGACTGTAGCAACAATGGACATTTTAGAGGTGGCATGTTACTATAGTGGCAGCAGGGTCACTCTAGCAGCGACATGAACTGTGTGGTACTATAGCAGGTGGGTATTGTAGCGTATTATTCAAAAAATGGGCCTTGTGCCAAAAATTTGTGGCTATTGTCCATGTAATGGGCTAAATGCCCACTGGGCCTTCAGGATATGTATGGCTCTACCTCAACCCATTTAAAAGAGGTATTTTTCTTTTCTTTAATAATAAATGAGGCTTCGGGCACAACCTTTTTTAAAAAAATAGGTTTATTATTTGTTACACTATTCGGGGTGGCTTACTGAATTTTATATTCACACCCTATATGTGCACCCCAATAGATATATGTTCCTTATGGTTAGAATAAAATTTATGGAATGGAATCTAGTACATGTGAGTTGTCTAGAGGAGATTTTTGGAGTTATAGATATAGGTTTAATGAGATGTTGATTATAGTGCTCAATGTTACAATCTATTTTATTTCTATTTTGACCATTATTTTCATCTGATTGACCTCATTGGTTGATCCTATATTGATTTATGTTTTAATTATATTTTATTGCTTTTGTTCATAATTTCATGATGTACAGTTGGGTTTAAAATTATATTTCTGAAGTAATTCTATATAGTTTTAATCTGACGTATTTCCTTAGATTTTTATATATCTATATATTTTTATCTATGATAATACAATGTTTTTCGTTTATCCATGTGGTATTATATAATAATTAATTCTAGAAACAAATCATTTTCATATGGGTGGTCCATAAAATTTTATGTAGCTCTCTAGATGGGTTAAATGGGTGGGATCGGGGTTAAAGATATTGTAACTTAATAAATACCTCTTAACTCTCTTAAAAGATACCATATTTTATTTTTTCAATTATTATAAAATAACATAACCAAATATAACCATAACTAATATTTTATCGCATTCCTATGAAGTAAAAATAAAGTATATCATTCTATGATATAATGTTGGATGTACGCCTCTTCAATTTCCATGCTTCTAAAAATTAGTACGATAAAAATATAATCTATGATAACATTACAATCATTCATGTCAAACATCTTTATTAACTCCCCTAAATTTTTAACTTTAGTAATAAATGTGTAATTATAATGTTTACTAATTTTCATCCCCCAAAAGTAATTATGTTCACATATTATTTAAATATCAAACCCCTATAAGGATTTATACTAATTATGGATTTCTTACACAAGATAGTATATCATAAACATATATATATAAAGTGAAATAATATTCCTTCTTTGATATCACATAGATCATATAATCAAAATCATATCTTTATATTTATAGCATCAATAAATATGTATCTAAATAATAATACCAATAAAATGGGACTTACATTACAATACGAAATACTTACATCAATTTCAAAAATTTCCATCACTATCAACAATTTAGAAACCCATTGGTTGTTCAATGTACACATCTATTTAGAATTATTATTGTGACATATACTTAAAATATCATGGATCCTTATCCCATTTCAACTTCCATGAAAATTCCAATTTTCTCTAACCATTCCACTGGTGAAAATATATCATCTACATCTGTGAATTTAATTTGATTGGAACACTTGTATACTGTAATATAATTATATATGACAGTAGTTCCATGATCTTTGTATATATTCAAAAAATACAATTTATTCCAATTATGTTGTGATCATAAAAGATCCCATGATTCATTACTCTATATTTGATCTAGATCCTAATTAATGGTTATAATCCATAATTGATATTTCACCACATCTTTAAATTATATTGACCCCACCAGTGAAAATACGGTGCCTTTCGTAACACCCTTTATCCTTCATGTTCTTATTGGAGGATTCATATCTTTAATAATATAAAATTTATTGACTCAATTATTTTTTCCCACATTTAGGTCCATTTATAACTGTCTCCACCACCAATCTCACCAACTTGATCAAAATTTTAGTATTCCTTGAGTTTGATAACTTTAGTTGAATCTGAATTCCTTCCATGATAATCCCAATTTACACTAGCTCCCACGAAATAATTTTTTTGTACATTGAATTTATATTAATATACATTTAGTTTTTCATTTCAATAATACATCTCTTTCACATTTTATATGGTGTTTTATCCACTCTAATACAAAACCCCATTTTTTATACACAATAAATTAGACATATAATTTCAAATAGTACCTTCAAACACCACTGTCGAGGAGTAAGTATTTCACAATGTGGTTTTCCTTCTGATTTATCCTCTATAAAAATACATTTTACTATGGTGTTTCTAATAACTAATCCTCATGTTCAATTACATTTTTTTCATGAAAGTTATCTAATTTAATTGATATTTAGTTTGTTCCATTGTTTCACCAATTTTTTCTGATAAATCATATAATTTCTTCATATTCCCTTCAAGTTCATTCAATAAACCTCAAAATAACCTTTTTTATATAAACTTATAAAACCCATCCTATAATAACCAACCATGTAATATGTAATAACTTTCACCTTGAGTTTCAAGATGTGTTTTTTCACCACAGGAATAGATATGATTCGTATCATTTAAAATTAAGGATATATTTTTCCCTCTTATTGTAGTGATTTCTCACCATCCCCACTCTCTAAAAAACATCACATGAATTTTATATATCCCAATTAATATTAGGAATATCAATTATAGCATTACGAAAAGATAGATTCATTAATATTTATTGATGCTTATTAACAATCATAAAATGAAACACACTAATCTCTTCTTTCACCATGAGTAGAGTGTTTCATCCTTTTTATACACATGATAAAGACATAAATTAATTCTCTAACCTTTCATAGATGTGTTTTTATCATTGAATTTAATTAAGAATCCATTATAATTGAAATTCACTTCAATGAAAGAGCATTAATGTTAACTCAAATGAAAGATAATTTTCTAAAGTCCAACACTAACATGAAATTAATTATTTTTCAATTCATATATAGTAGAAAATTTATTTCAACTTCCATCCATTTTTAAATTTATATCATTACAAATCTGAGTTGTTATATCTATAATAACCTTTATATTCGTTAAAAATTTCACGGTTCTAATAATCTAGGATGCATAAAAACTATTATGAATTTAGGAAGAAATCATATCTATTTGATAGAATGACCCAAATTTTATATTAATTCCCCAAAATTCATCACTAAAATCTTCACCCACACCAAAAGATGAATAAAAAAATCTCCATGTCATTCCATGCTTTGTTTCTCATTGATAGAGTCTCTAGAAGGTATATAATAACATTATCCCATGAATCTTGACATCTATGCCAAGTTCCCCAACCCTAGAACATGTTCCCAATCAAGCCCTTTATGGTAAAATTGGTGATTTTTATATTTAATGCCTATTATAGGTAGTTCCAAACGCCCTTGGACCAATCCCCATGAAAAAACATGTGCCCTGTCATTTCTGATTGTGGCCTACTACAATATTGACATCGGGATGACTCGGTTTGACATCATCTTTGCATGTTCACATAATTTTTAAAACCATGGTTACTTATATTACAAAAAAATAAGTTCATCCTCTATATAACCATCTAGAACCACAGATTTGATTCCCACACATCCATGACACTATAGGAATGAATCAGGTTCCTGAATGCATAGCTGTAAAACATACTATAAAAGGATCCAAAGAAATTACACTTATTTGGTTCGTCCACTAGGAAGATACTATCAAAAACATACTTTTTATCCCTACTCATAATATCATCAATAAATAGTGTTTTTAAAACATACTCCTTAAAAAATATATGGATATAGGCATCTAAAAAAGTGGGGTAAATTCCATGCCCATTTTTTATTCCATTAGCTTATATCACTATAACCAATAGTTTAACAAACAAATACTTGAGTCTACTCCAAGTGGCTAAGAAAGCACCATGAAAGTACTAATAATTTCATAGATTTAGTAGTCCATATCCTCTAGTTCACTCCATATCCATGAGTAATAAATTTTTAAAATTGGGAGTTCCCTTTGTAAATATCATAATCTATCATTTCTTGTATGATTTTCATGGACTCCTATATGTATCAAAGTCCAATTCCCCATTTATAAACTTGTCTTTATATTATTTTCCAAGAGGAAAAATTGAAGATTCCAACATGATTTGAATCCCATAAGAAGGTGTTCAAGAATTTCTCCAAATTCTTAATAGTCCCCTTAGATATCCTAATGATGGATAACACGTGCATCATAATATATGAGAGAACACTATTAATCAAGGTGATCCTTCCCCCAAATGAAAGGAACCAATTTCTACAGTTGAAAATTCTCCCAGTAATCTTATTTATGATGTCTTCTAAAATAACCCTTTTGACTCTTCAATAGGATATGGGGGAGCTAAGAAAAACCATAAAAAGTTGAAACCATTGTATAACCATCTTGGAATGGATTGCATTTATAGACCTTCTGAAGCACACATTGGAGATGAAAACAGTTCTCTTTCCGGAGTTAATGATTTGAACAATCATCATTAGAAATTTAAACATTATGTTTTAGAATCAATATTTTGATTTTTTTCCCCTATAATTAACGAAAAATAACTTATCTTCATCAAACATAAGGTGTGAGACTATGTAATTCACAATCATTTTAGGATAAAGAAGGATCTTAACATCAACAAGGCTTTG
The DNA here is from genome assembly GCA_963277665.1 of Viscum album. Lineage (NCBI taxonomy): Eukaryota > Viridiplantae > Streptophyta > Magnoliopsida > Santalales > Viscaceae > Viscum > Viscum album. The sequence continues at coordinate 43,843,968 of OY728143.1, read as the reverse complement.
TCAGATATTCTTTTGTAGTGCCTATTGGGCCATTATGAACAAATTGGGTGAAAACATATCACATTTCCTAATACCATATTTAGATTTAAAGATCCCAAAATATTTAACCATAAGAAAAATTGGGATCCATGTAGAGGCGTAGCATTTAATGTTTAAGTCACACACCCAGTCCTTAAAGCCAAATTTCGTCATGACCACGATAATAAATTGAAATTAAAATTTATCATAGGCCTTGTAATTATCATCTTAATCATGACGTTGGAACCTGAAATATTTTTTATTTAAATAATCAACCATTTCTTGAGTGATATTGATGTCCCCTTAAATTCTTCTTCCTTGGACAAAATTGTGTTCCTCCATAGAAATAATTCCTGGAATAAAAATATAGATTATTCTCTTGAGAAGGGTGGATATAATCTTGTAAAAAATGTTACAAAATAATATAGGTCTGAACTAATTCAAATTGTATGTGTCTTTCAGTTTATAATTTAGAACCACCTTAAACACATAGTCATATATATTCAGAGAACCATTATTGAAAAAATCATATAATAACACCCTCTCTTGGCTGATTACATTTTCTCAAACTTCAAAAAAAAGATAGCACCAGGAAAACCATCTATACTTGGATCAATTTCCTTCTTCATAGAAAATACTATGATTTTTAACTCTTCCTACTTAGGTATCACCATGAACATATAATTTTCCATGTTTTACACCAGCCAAGAAATGTAGTTCATAAAATCCTTCTCCCCAACATGAATATGTGACCTCTATGAATTAAAACCATTCAGTTCATCCAAAAGACCTCAAAAATAATCCAAATCATTTTTCACAACCACTTTATCATCTAAGATAAAGGAAATTTCTTCTATCTAGAGGTTAATTCTTATTATCACCCTTTTCCCTAATACATGCTTTAAAGTATATGGTATTGTTTCCCCCTCATTGATCCACATTGCTCGATATTGATGTCTATATTCCCTTTCAACTGCAAATAATTTTTCAACAAGCACATTATACTTTCCAACTATAAAATAAAATAAATTATCATCCCAAACATCCAGAATGTAATTATCAAAATTATAAATTTATTAATTTAATCCATCTAAGATTCTATCATCCATCCTTCTAATTTGAAACCATTTTTATATGTCCTTTCTCAGGAATTAAAGTTAATTCTTGATACCAATCCATGATGTTCCCCAATCTGGACATTCCCTTGGGCCATGATAGTTTGAAAGAATCCATAAATATGATTTCAATTAAAATAAGGGAGAAAACATTGAATCTCCACATCCTCCTCCTTTAGAATCACCATATGTGGATCACTGTTAGACATTGATATGGTATGGTTTCTTACTGATTCTTTAGTAAAAGAGTCTAGGACATGAATGTTGTAAAGAAAGTGATCGACTATACTGTAAATACTCAAGGTCCATTTAATGTTATTACACCATGTATACATTCTTCCAGAAAATCCCAGGTCAGATTGTCCCATAGAGGCCAGAATATTTCTGAAATCTGACTTCATATTACAAGAATTCTCAACTCCACATTATTTTTCAGAACCATCAACAATTGTGTTAAAATCTCCTCCTACAATCTAGGCAGGATTAACTGGCTGAATCAAATGATTTTGTTACTATACAATACTCATATCAGAAGCATCACCACAAGAATAAACTAAAGAAAAAAAGGAATCTCTTTTCCCCTGACACTTATCTTGGTTATTATTTTAATATTATAGTTATTTTCATCTATATTACTGGTTGGGGATTCATGTGAATTACTTTTTCATCATTTAATAGTTTTTTAAGAGATTTATTCTTGTTATGTTGTTTTATATGTTTATTATCAAGAATATTTATATATAAGATCGAATAATAACAAATGAGTTGAAAGGATAGATAATTTTCTGTTAACATAATGTGATTTTTTAACAATAATTAAATATTTGAATATTTAAAATTAATATTTTGTAGTTATTTATTGAAAGGGATGATATTTTAAAATTTTAAAAATCAACTCTCTATAAGAGCTTATAATTACAATACACTAAAAACAATTGAATATATTTTAGTATTATATTTTGGAAAATACATTTTCTGGGAATTCCATGTTTATAACTAAGGAAAAATAAACAAGATATACATTAAACATTAGTTGGTTTTTATTTTGTGAATTTGATGATTATTTTTTCACTAAGGGTCATATTCCATCCTTCTACAATTATGATTTTGTATTTTCGAAATAAAACTAAAACCTTTCAATTATGGGACATCAGAATTGTGTACATAATATTATCATAAAAAATATTGTTTAAGTTTTTTTTTGAAGTGGAATTGTTTTTTTATAAGTTGGATTTTGGTGTTGAGGGAAGGACTAGTTGAAATTTTCTTGTTGAAATATCTCTTAATTGATAAAGCTATTTAGTGTCAAATATTTTAACTTGACCAAGACAATTTACAAAAAAAAAATATTTTAATTTTTTTTTAAACCCTAAATTATATTTTTTGATGTCGAGTGATATTTTTCTACTAAACATGAACCACTATATTATTTTTTACTTTATAGTTGACATTTTTAATTTTTCACTACTTATATAATATAAGAGCTGAAAAATTAAAGGGATAAATTTAATGAGGAATGCATAATATTTTGAAATTATAATTATAAGAAAATATTTGACCATAATCTTGAGTTATTATATTTGATAAAACATGATCATTTGGTATATTAGTAAGTATTTTGCGTTCTATAGTTTTTTTAGTTAATCTTTAAAGATCTATATATTATTTTTGAAATAATATATCTAAATAAATAATTTCTTTGATTGGATAACCTTATTTTAATATATTATACTACATATGATATAAAATAATGATTACTATATGTCTTAGGAATTTAAGCTTGAATTCTTTTTTGAATTTTTTAATTTCATTCCAGATTTCTGCTGGTGAATCAAAGTTATGTAGTGCTTATCAAGAAGGTAGAAATTATTATTATTATATTGTTATGAGTTCAATTATTTTTTTTATTAATCCCGATGAATATCATGAAGATTGTCATTGTGAGACTTCCTATGAAATGTTGGAAACTATTTATATTTCTTATTGAGTATTATATAATGTAAGGTAATTATGATATAACACTACCAAGTAGATATTTGATACTTTCAAAATGTTTATTTGTGAATTAATTACATATATTAATGGAGTAGATACAAAAATATTAAATAATTTTTCTAATTTAAGTGTCTTAATTCATAAATATAATCAATAATTGAAATTCATGAGGGTTTATGAATAATATATAGTTGAATATCAGTTACTATTTGATAGTTTACTCATATAAATGATTTAAAAATTAAATATAAAATTTTTACTTTAATGATGTATTATGATGAAATGAAATTCAATTTATATGTTGAAAATTATTTTAAAAACAAATTTAGCTATAAAAGATAATACATCTTATGATGAAATAAAATAAAAATAAATATTTTATAAATTATTCCATGAAAATTAATTTTAGTAGTTCTAATTATTTTTATAACCTTACTCATCCAATAATAATGTTTGATAAATTATATAAAATAATAATGGGGTTTTTTATATCTTTAATGAAATTAAAATTAAGGAACGAATATCTATAAAATTTTTATTTTATGATTATAATTAATGTTGGCATATCAAGCCTAATTGTAAAATAATCAAATATAAGATTATGTGATAAAGGAAAAATTATATTTAATGAGATTATAAAAATAATGTAATGGAATCAATGAAAAAAACTTTGAGTGATTATAAAGACACAAGTGAATTATTTATCTCATATTAATATGTTGTGCAATTAAATATAATATATAACATGTGTTTTATTTCTAAGACTATTTATGTTAAATAATTTTAATCACATATACCGAAATACGATGATTTTTACTTTGACGAGATTTAAGGAGTATAATTCAATAATTAAAGATAAATATGATTCTTTAAATAAAGATAATAAATTACATAAAATGTATTTTGACTCTATAAGATTGAAAAAAATTAATATTTTATCATATTTTAGGGTTATAATAAATTTATGTAAAATTATAAATCATCTGATTTTTAATATGATTGTAATATTATTGAATTTTACTCATAAATTCAAACACCAATGTTGGATACAATTATGTATACTCATTGTTATGAATACATGAAAAAATAATCATAAAAATCTCCATAAAGTAAATACAAAATTATATGTAATGGTAAAAAACATAAGCTATATAGGAAATAATTTTTATTGATAATGGAGTGAAAAAAACATATCTAATTTTAATTTATTATATAAATATTGGACACTATTCTAATGTCTTCAGTTTTGATTTCAAAAATATTATGGTTTCATTTTGTTGTATTATTGTTAATATTTATATATTTTAAATTATAAAAATAATATCAAATTACAAATTCTTAGATTTTGAAATCAATAGTTTCTAAAAAATTTGAACCAAAAAGTATATGTGTACTAAAACCCCTATATAATTGAGCTTTTTAATGGTCGAGACTACTAAAAAGTGAAATAAAATGTGGTATATTGATAGAATCAACTCAGGAAATGTGAGTTTTGATATATAAAATTTGTATTATCTATCAAATAAAGGCAATAAAAATGATACTTTTGGATATAATGTATAATGAAAAATAATTATATATGGATCTACTAAATATATAAAATCTGTTCTTATAAACAAATCCCTATATTATTAAGGTTTAACGCACAATATTATATGTATTTATCAAATATATAATATTTTTTACACTTCTTATATTACCAATAAGGATTTTTTTGTTTCTAATGATAAATATTTGATATTTTAATCTCATAAAATTGAATAAAAATTCATATTTTTTTGTTTTTCATTATATAGATAAAATATAAAATTTGAAAAGTTTTAATTAATTACAATTGTGTTTAAAATATAACACCTGTAAAATATAATTTTTTGTTTATGAAACATTAATACAAAAGGAATTTTATTTTTATAATCCCAAATTAATATTTGATGAAAACATCTCATGTTGTGTCAAAAAAATGGAAAACCAAGATAAATATTTTTTAAAATAAATAACTTCTGTTTCTACATTTATAACATTCATGTTATATACATTAATTTTTTTGTTCATATAGTACTAAAAACATATAATAAATATTTTTGTTTTATATATCAGTTTTTTATTATTCATTATTTATAATAGATTAATTTTTAAATCCATAAAGTGAATCAGATTTTGTCTTAATAAATCTATACAAGCTATTTAAAAATTAAAATGATGCTAAAATTATTTATATAAGAGTTTTCCATAGAGTATTATTTAATATTAATGTGGTTTACTCTTTTTGCTCCAATCAAGTGGTTAAACATAAATTTTATTCCCTAATAACTCCTCTATTGAATGTCAATATTCAAAAGATAAATATTAATTTATAAGCAATTTATATAAATTTGTTATATGATAATAACTTACATATTAATTTTTTGGTTGAATTTGTTAACAAATTTATTTATTTCTAAAATAATGTTTTATTATGACCTATTTTGAGGAAAAATCATTATGTGTTATAGATTTGGAGAAAAAAAATGGAATACATTAATGATTTCAGATATTGTTTTAATACTAAATATGTTTGGGGAATATTTGATCCAAAGTGAAATAAAGGTTATTTCATTTTTATTCTACTACTTCTAATTTTTATAATGTTTTTAATGTAAAGTAAGCAATAGCGAAGAATATATTCATTTTAATTTTCCTAAAATTGGTAATTTTATTTAAAAGAATACCTTCTTTGACAAACCTAGTGATTCTTTTCAAATCTAGTGACATTATGCATATATCATCAAAAACATAAATGATGATGAGTAACATGTTCATGTAGACCCAAGTAAAAAATAGTTCAAAACTGAAAAACATAATAGTATACTATGTAAAAAAATAACCTTAAAATACCATCCATTATACTTCATTTTTTATGTATTGGATGAATATACAAGCACTAGAAGAAGTTCTAGACACATATATCTATCTCATAGTTGGATCCTAAAATAATATATGATATTTTGAGTAGTAAAATATAAGTTTCAGCTATTTTAGATGAATTAAACTTCTTTAAGAGAAATAAATTTTGGGTGTCAACTTAAAGACCCTTTGAATATAAAGTTATTTGAAACCTATAAGTATTTAGTACATAACAAGATGATCTATGTGTAATTTCAATAAATCAACCTATATTAGTATTAAAAGATTGAAATAAATAAGAAGTGATAGATTATGTGGAAACATATGGAAATTTTATAGGTTGGAAGCTATTACAATCCCTCTAACATTTAAATATTTAATAAATGTAAAAAATATTATATTGATGTTATGTTGTCTTTATAATTAATTTTTTAATCAATTAATTTTATATTAAACATACTCATAAATTTTTTAATTTTCACTTTTCAAATTATATTTTTAAACTTATATATATTTATATAGTAATAAATAGGCACTTACATCATTCTATAAAAGGAAAAGTTCTTTAATTTTATAAAATGGTTTTATTTTAAGGATGTTATACCCTATTTGTTTAGGAAATATTCATCATAATATATATTCCTATTAAAATATAGGTTGATTTTGTTGTGTATGGTTCTATAAAATAGAATTTTTTAAATGAATTTTTAAAAATCATTCAATAAAAAATATATAATTAGTACGATTGTTGAGTTGAATTTCTATCGTAGTTATTGAATCATTCATAAATATTTTTGGGAACTTATTAAGTTATGTAAAATATATACCGTAATATTAAATATGTTTTGACTTGAAAATAGTAAAACATATATTAATTCTATGATAACAAATATTAATCTTGACATGTATCTGGATAGGAACGTAGTTGAAAGAATGCTATATAGAGGAATAATTTCTAATTTTTTATGTATTACTATAATTAAAATGACATCATGTTTTGTCTGTTTCTTTGTTCAATGTTTTATATTAATCCCGAGGAATATCATCTGAATGATGTCAAAATGATTTTTTGGTATCTTAAAAAAACTTAATCAGAATTTTTTTTCTAATAACATTGTTTTTGATGTAATTCTATTTTCCAATGTTTATTTTTATGGATGTATAATGGATAGAAATAATTTTCCATCATGTTTTAATTTATTCTGAAAATATATAGTTTCATAGTCTTCTAATAAACAACACCTTATTTAAAAAACATTGGTTGAAGATGAATATATCATAATTTGGAGTTCATGTTCTCTAATGTTGTAGATGAAAACACATTGAAGGAAATTGAAATTTATTTTTCACATGACGTGATTAAATGATTTAAAAAAAGTGAAATCTAAATTTCTAAAAAGTCATATTATCCATTATAGGATAAAGAACTTAGATATAAGATATTATATAATGAGATATTATTCTAAAAAATTCCTTATTTATCCTTATTTTATTGAACCAAAAAAGTACATTTATAAATAAATTCTTATATCCTCTTACTTATAAAATATTTTATTTTATTAAGATTTAGTTTTATTTTCCTGATTTTAAGTTATTTTTTCAAATTATGTTTTATTTTTAATATTATTTAATAAGTTTATTTATTTTTAAGGTTATGTGTTTTACCTTTTGTAATATTTTGTTAATTTTTTTAATATTATGTTATTAGTTTTATTTTTGTTTCTATTTCATGAAGCATATACTTTTTAATCATACATATAATTTGATTTTCCTAGTTTATTATTATATATGTTTACTCAAATGGGTAATTTTTGTTATTTCATGATATTAACTTAGTTTTTTCTTAATTAAATAATATTATAATTAATGATACATTTTATTTTATATGATAAAATAAATTTTTTTCTTGCATTTTTGATTAATTTTATAAAATATATATCAATAATTTCAATTACATATTGACTATTTTAATTCTGGTAGTTTATATTTAGGTTTCTGAGTTTATCACACAAGTCCTTGAAGCTAAATCAATTAAACAAGTTGATATGATATTTTATTTATTAAATATGAAACTTTGTTTCCTTAATTTGATATGATTTAGTTGAAAGGGAAAGAAAAAATAAATGAATACTACTTCATACTCTATTACTAAAAATCATTCAATGTTTTTTAATCTGAATTTATGATTCTATTTGGTGAATCTATTGATTTTTATTGGATGAGTAGAACACTTATGGTGTTGAATAATGATTTGAGTTTTTTATTTTGTGAGAATTTTTTTTAATAAGATATATTTATCTATTAAAATGACGTAGAAGATTTTTTTTACGATAAAAAATTTATATTTGGGATTACTAAAGATGATATGAAGTTAAAGGAAAATGAAAATTCAAATTATTTGTCTTTTTAGTGCCCTATGCACTCATTTTGTGTCTATATGAATTGATATTATAATAAAAAATATATTTTAGGGATAATGGAGTGAATATAAATGAGAATATGATGCTAAAAATATTTAGAACCACTGGTATAATGGAGGAAAATTTTAATGGTCTATAGCCTAAAAAGAATGTCTAAAAAATTATTTCTTATTGGTATTTCCCCAAGGGATTTTGAATATATAAAGAATTTATTTAGCACTATGAATATTCTATATATGATGTTAAATGATATTAAAGTCAACAATACAATGTATATCATGAGTGTGATGGATTATTATAGTCTAAGGAGAAGATAACACGCCTGCTATCTATGTAGAAGGTTTCTATATTTTTTTATAGAAAAAAGAATCCCAAGAAAGAGGATGTGGTAAAATGCAATATTCATAATACACTATCTAGTTGATTATTTAAATTGATTATTTTTTGTTGAATATTTTATAAAAACAAATTGGTGAGAATAAATAAGAATATCGACTATTATAATGATATAGATTATGAGTATGAGATCCATGTTTGGAATTAGGGGGTCCAACTGTTGTTGGTGTAATATCCCAACTCGAATCACCAGTCTATAGATAAAATGCGACATGAACTCAAGTTCACCTCCTTGTATGTCAGAGGATTCAGACAAATAATAATGGTCTAAGGTTGAATAATGGAGATAATAAACCCTCAATTAGAGTATGCATTAATAAGGAAATTAACCAATCATGTAATTAGAATAAAATCATAGTAAATGAAAAAATATATAAAATTACTATTTTAATGAATTTTGAAACAACATAATTGACACTCACAACTAAAATAAATAATTGGATCACGCACTATGAAAATCACATAAATAATAGAAAAAATAAGAGTAAAATGATCTCTTTAATACCAAGCCTCACATCATCCTGGTATCCCGAATCTAAGAGATATATCCTTCTCAGTAATCTATCATATTCCTCAACACAACCTCTACATAAAATATGTGAGGGATTCATAGGTACCCATGTACCATGTCCACCCGATCAGGGTTAGAGTACAATACATTAGGATACCACAAATGTTGTCTAATACCCAACTGGTAATATACATTGACTGTTGACCTTATACGATCAACATAATACCAATATAAAACACCTTACTAGAAAAACATATCATATAATCACTAATCACACAAAAGAAAAACCAACCATGTTTTGAGTGCTCATACACTTTCCAAGACACCACAAACTCTATCCCTGCCAGCTTTAGTTGTATGTTAGATTTTTTATCTTGATGGATGTTGGGAGTATTCAAGATCCAGTTACATGGATAGTGAATATATTACTAGGAATCATGTGAATAAGCTACCCAGCATCCACTACGCATCAAATGTGACATGTTTTTTACATTCACTACGTTTCAAGTGGTCATGAAACTCAGTATCCATTAGGACTTCAATAAACATGATAATTGTAATTCCCTATGAATTGTGTTAATCACATGGTATCCATGAGGAATCATTGGATACTATCCCTATATACAGGTCCCATTATTTAATTCTGTGTGCACACACCCTCTATGGGATACCATGTCACTATAGTCCACCCATTTTTAGAATTAAGAACAATACCTCTAAAGGCATGGTGACATACATAACAGGCTAGAGAATACAATCAATTAATAGTATATTATCATGATAATTTAGTAACAACATAGAAATACTTTTGATCATAATCATTCATGATTAACAAGATACACAGGATTACACATGGAAACAATAATCATAATGTGTTTCATGGGATACACACACCACCATGTCATCACCATCAAGCATGGTCAAAAAATATTGTTAATACATGTAACAAAATATTGAAACATTGGTTTTCATATAAAAATAGAGCATGGAATATCATAAATATTCGAAGAAATTAAAAATATTATCATGATGAAACAATATCTAAAAGTCTATCTAAACGTTCACATTGTTTAAATCATCATGCATGGTCGCATGGAATTCGCAATCACACACCACAAGGAATCTGTGTAATTTTATCTACTCTTTATTGGTCAATCCTCAACCATTAGTGGTCATTATCAAGATAGTTCAAATAGGTCTTTTATGGCCCTTGGATCCTTTTCCAATTATATTAGCTGTAGTTCCTTGAATTAATAAATATTTTAAAATCATAAATTAATTAAAAATTAGTCATATGTCCTTCAATTATTTAATTAATTTTTTTCTTAACTAATTAGGCCTTAAAATTCCATAATATAATTTTGAATTAAGTATCATTTTCTAAAGGTGGAGAATCTCATTCAATATTCCAATAAACTACACATAATATCATAGGGTAGAGTACACGGGACCACGTACCTTAAATGAATCCAAATCCCAAAATGAAAATCCTAGCATATTTTTTCATGTCAACCAAGTAAATTCCGCCTCTATCGATCACAATTAGTTTCAAATCATTCCCAATAATTCCAAATTAAATAATTATAACTTGATTATAATGGATTAATTATTTACAAAGAAACAAAAAATCAATGGAAAAAATTAATAGTAAGCAATATACTTTTGAGATATCATCACCCTGTCAAAACCATGGCTAACCATCCATAGAAGGTCTATAACACACTTTTGAGTTCATTCTTGGTAAAATACATATCACTTAGAAATGAAACATTGACCAATTTAATATATTGTATTTTTTACCTTAATGAAACCTACCTATAAATGTACCTTATCTATATCATCATCAAGAATTGTTCGATTCAATCTTCCCACTCTCAAGATTTCAAGACAAGAAAAATACACATTTGAAATTTATGGAATATTGTCCATCTAAAAATAACTTTTCCAAAAAAAAATTGGAGATAATAAAGGGATATATGTCCATCACAATTATATTTAATGGTGTGTGGTCATCATCACATAATATCGCAGTTCCATGATGATCCAAATCTCTGTCATTTTTTAAATATTCTATCAAGATTAGAGCTGATTATCATCTTATTCATTAATCAGATTGAAGGCCAAGATAATACGGTGATCAATATCAATAAAAGGAAGTGGATCCAAAGATAATTGAGACATAAAAGGGATCACAACGTTTAGAACATAACAAGAGGGTCATATATGATGAATGAAATAGGAATCTTCCGCTGTATAAGAAAGAAGGAATCCATTGATGAAGTAAAAAATGATCTCAATCATATTTTCCAATGCTTCACATATAGAATCTTCTAGGATCAAAAGATACTCTTTGAGGATGAATATTGGAGATTTCAGAAAAATATCATTAAAATTTTCAACAAGGGAGGTTCAAACGTAGTGGGTCTTCTTGTATAAAAAGACCCGTAGACCCTAACATTAAAACAATAAAGTCCTAAGAACCGGCTAGCTCGTTGAGGTCCACCATCCATGTAATTAACCTATATTCTAATTTATATATTTCACACATTTTTACATGAATATTGAATACATTTCATAAAAACATACCTATGAATTGTAATATTTTAGTTCCTTAGGAGACTGAAAACACAATCTTCTTCTTTCATCAATGATCTTAGACATCCCCCATAAAGATCATCTCACATATAAGTCCTCTTAATAATTCCCTACCTAAATATTTTTTTCATAACCTATGGAAGGAAACATAAGAAAGGGTGAGATATGACTCACACTAAGGGTAAACATAATAGATATCAATCTATGATCATATTAAATAATAGGTTAAGCATAATGGTATGTGATCAAAAGGATAACATTCGAAGTTCATTCCCAACCTATTAGAGGTCATAAACATGATTGATTCTATAAAACAATATCATTTCTAAAAAATAGGTCATAATATTGAAAAATCATCATAAATCAGTCATGAACCATAAGATAATGTCATAAAAGTGTGTCACCATCATAAATATTGATAACCATATCCTATTTCGAGGATAACTACCAAGATCATCAACATAGTATATTAGGACTGATCACTAGTTTCCCATTGTGGAACTATAAATACTTGTTTTTTTAATGTGGACCAGGATGCACCCATTTCCCATAGAGGATCTAGACTCACATATTTCTTATTGTGAATCAAAAGAATAAACTTTTTTCCCTTTATTTATCTCTGGAGATATAAATTTATACCCAATGTAATGGAGGGAGATATAGTTCCCACCTATCGCATATTGAAAATCATATTCATGTGCTCCACAATATCATAAAATATTCTTGATATCATAACCCATCAAATTAAATGGGTTAGATAAACAGTTCATTATATCATTAACTATGGAAATGAGATAGTTTTTATAATCATTTCATTATTTCATCATATCATAACTTGTAAAAATAAGTTTTTTTCATAAGATTTTCTTCAGGGTATAACCCATGGAAATGAAACATGTTTCCAAAAAATACACTATTCTGAGAAAGAATAAAAATGGTATCCTTTAATGAAATCCCTATTAAGGTATATGTAACATCAACACATGTCATCTAATATAGAAAATGATTTTGAAAATACACTTGTAATATTTATTTAGGAAAATGAAAATTCCTTAAAAATCACTTTTTGAAACATAATAAATAAATAAATATACTCTTCTATGAAAATAACCTCAAAAAGTATAATGGAAACATTAAGTATCATTTAATATGATTCATTTGAAAATTTCCTTTCAACATTGAATATAATTTCTAAAAACATATATCATTTCCAAAATCCTTTCATTGAAAATAGATTTGGAAATGTACAAAAGATACTTCAAAGTTAATTTAAAACATATCCTAATTAAAATAACCCTTGAGATTTTAAATGTAATTTATTAAAAATAATACATTTTCGATACCTTTTCATTAGAAATATCTTTAGAAATATATAAATAAACATTTAAATACCATTTAAAACATTTCCTATAGAAAATATTTTTTCCGCATTGAATTTAATTTTTAAAAACATCAAACATTATAAAAATATATTTATTTTAAAATAAACTATGAAACATATAATGTATTATTTTAAACATTAATTGGTCATGAAGGAAGAAAATATGAACCATGTCATTTACTTCAAAAAATATTATTCCTTCCACATTTTTGGTAAAATATAAATGATAATTTTTTTATAAAGTGACATAAATTTTCATTTAGAAACATCTTTTGAAATGATAAAAATGGGCAAAATGTAATTAATAAATCATTTGGTTAATTTCAAAATATTTTTGAAAACTTTTTAATAAAACCAGGTTTTGTAGGGAAAATATTTTTCAACTGAATAATGAAATAATGTTGGATTTTCATAAAAATAATATTATAAACTCTTGACTACATAAAGAGAAAAAATTAAGAAAAAAATTATATTCATTAAATATCTTCAGAAAAATAAGATAAATGAGTTTCATGAAACGTTGACCATAATATTTTACAATTGGAAGCATAATTGTGAACAGTCGTGATAAAAGATGAAACTGTCACATAAAACACTTTAAACAATAGAAACATTTAATTATAATCCCTATAAAAGAATAACCTAAAATGAAACCTCAAATATCATGAGAATAAATAAATTCATGATTTTTTATGTCAATGGTACTATAGATACTTCTCGTAAAATAACATTTTCTCACAATATAACATATATCTCAAAGAAGTAAAATTACGACAAAAATCACTAGACGATTTGGTAACATTTGACCCGTAAATACCATGAAATGAAGATACAAAGAAGGATACTAAAATAAAAATAATTTTTAGTTTAATAATCATATTATAAATTCATGTAAATTATATACACTATATAAAATAAATAGACGGGGAATATGATATGTATTTCATAGAAGTAAAAAAAGTGATATGTAAATACCTTACTACATTGTTAACTTTTTAAGAAAAAACCCAAGGAATGTGAAATAATAAAATGTATATTTAAATAAAATTAATATTAAGGATAATGGTAATTAATACATTAATGATTATTATATAAACTACATAAATGAAACCAGTAGTGAATATGGGGTGTGTCTCGTAGAAAATAAAAGTGAGATGGAAATCTTTTACCGTAAGTCTCAACATAATTCATACACATTTTTTATGAATGTATAAATATATATTTTTATTATATATATGTCACAAAACCATACTTTACATTCATACTATATATTATTTACTTATTACTTTCTATTATATTTTTATCAATAATCCCATGTTAAAATCACGTTTTAGGTAATAACATATTTGTTTTCCATGCATGTTTTGATATTTTCAATTATATTAATTTGATCACAGTTCCATAATATATATAATTTATATATATGTTATGAATATCATTTATATAAATTGTATATTTTTTTTATAAATCAATATATGATAGAGATAGAAAATGAAATAAATCATTCATGGAGACAATCGGCGGTACCTACGTATGAACATTGTTACCATTTTCTCAATGGATTTCAAGAATGAAAGTTAAATAATATATGAAAATGCCAAATTATATTTTATTTAATTAATATAAAATATTTTCATTACACCCATCATTACTACCTTCCTTGAAAATATTAAATGAATCACATCACCTGAAATGGTTATAATCCACCGTACAAACAAAAAATGTTATCATATTCCCACAAAATAGAAAGCAAGAAGGAATATGTGATATCATTATTCCAAAAATATAATGATATCATAAATATAAAATATAAATAATAAATACATCATTATATCATTTATTGATATTTTGTGATGGAAAATGAATAACATCAGTTTGTGAGGTGGTAGTACACTGTACACTTGTATAATGATTTTTTGGCCTATTTGATGGAATGTGAGAAAGATTAAGGATTTTAAAATAAGATAATAACGTATAAATATATGTAATATACTAATTTTAACATATTTTTATGGTTTAATAATAAATTAATGAAGTTTACAAGGAAATAAAAAACACTCAATTAGGGATGTTATCTCTTCTTTATACAATTTTTCATTTCACCAAAAGGCTTATTAGGTTGTATTTATAACCAAAATAATGCTTCTAGAATAATGGGTGGGAAGTAACAATTTTACATGGGTATATATTGGTGGAAAAAAAATTTCTGATATTTTTAATAGGAGAGGATAGGGGATGAATTTTTATATGTGACGTGTGTGCGAAACTTGTAGTTTTGGAAAATAAAAAGGTGTTCCCGGGTTTATCACATTCTAAAATGCCCCAAAATGGTCCCTAATTTAATATATATGATATAAAGTCTAAATATGTCCAGAAAATATGTGTATAACATGTATAGGGTCATTTTTATACCTTATCTTTTTTTAACCCCCTGGGTAAGGCATTTTTACCTTAATCACAGTAAATAATTTTTTTTGTTTTAACAATTTATTATGCTAAAAAATTAGTTTTAACTTACTAGATAATATAAATTCTTTTTATTAAAAATATAGAATCCAATTTCCTAATTTTCATTCACATAATAGTACTATTTTAATATGAATCTAATCTCATAGACATAACAGGAAAGAGGTTTCCCAAAGAGAAAATGTTAAAAAAAATTAAAACCTTTTCCAGTATAATTCAATATAAAATTGATTATAATGACCAAAATAGAATTACTAGATATATGAAGAATAAAATTTTACCTTTAAAACAATGTTAATCAAATTTTTTTCTCTAAATAATTAAAATAAATTTAAATTTTTAATGACAATCGGTATATTTTCATTATTCATCAAAAATATAATCTTCTTAGAAAATTATAAAAAATTAATCTAACATATTTATGAAATTATTATTTCAAAAATTATGTTTATTTTTTCAAATAAATTTTATAAAATTTTTAAAAATTAATTTTAAAATAATCCTATAAAAGTTGACAAAAATTATTTTCTGAAAGAGAATATTTTTATGTGAAAAATTACATTAATTCATGTATCTATTATAGAAAAAACATAAGATGAATTTCAAAATTTTGATTAAAAATATAATTCATATATTTATTTAAAATAAATCATAAAAAATGATATTTTTATTTAGTAGAGGTAAAATATTTATTTGTGTATAAAAATATTTTTTTTAGAAGATGATTTCCTTTATCTAAAAATTGTTTTAATTTTCATTTAAAATTAATTCGCCACCAAATAAATAATTTAATATATTTTAGAATACCATTTATTTTAATAATTTATTTCATCTTCTTCATATCCATAGTTCCAACACCAAGGTTATAAATACCATAGTTCGTAATAATGTTATAATTTTATGTCATGTTTTATTTAGACTCTTTGTTTCATTTAACACAAGCTAAACAAAGTGATGTTTTGAAATAAAATCTGAACACAAGGTTGTGTGTAATGAAAAATATCAAACAAATTAAATTTATTAGTAAATTTATATATCTCACTAAATCTTGGGGTGTTACATTCTACACCCTTTAAAATTAATTTCACCCTTAAAATTCATCAATTTGGTAATATCTAATGAGGGTAATTCTTGCCTCGTTATATCCATAGGATCCCACATAGCTTCCTCATGCTAGTTGTTTTTTCAAAATAAAATTTATTATGTCAGTTTTCTTGTATAGTATATCTTTACTTATTCGGTCCAGAATCTATACTAGTTGTTCCAAATAAGAAATATCTTTCTCCAATTGTATTACCTCTGAGTTCAGTAAATGTGATGAATCGTGTACTTACATCCACAGACTAGATACATAGAACACATTGTCAACATAATAGAGGATTGGGGGAAGCACTAATATATTGGATATAATCCCAATATGATCAACAATTTCAAATGGACCGATATACCTAGGGATTGTCTTTACTTTGTATCGTAAGAACAATTTTAATCCCTTGGTTGTTATTTGATCAATTTCAACTTCATTTATTACATCATGAAATTAATATGTTATTTTTTTATGATTTAATCACTAACATATCACAAGATCCATACTTTAATGATAATTTAGTCCTGATACCTCTGGTTATAAAAAAATGGTTAGAACTGGTTGTCCAATACGTATAAATTTTAATATGGAGAAATAATATATAAATCTCTAAATCCTCATACAATGTTAAGCTTATACCATTTCATAAAGTTTTAACCATTTGAAACTTATAAAATATTAAAATCCAAAACACTAGAAATATATTCACTAAATTTCCATAGTGAACTTATCACTAATTCCCCAAACAACATAAAGTTTCTCTTAATTATAACATACAAAATATTTTAATACCTTCATTTTGTATTCTCTTAAAACATGGTAATAATCTCAATTACCCTGAAACCATGATAAAAAAATTCTTGATTTCACATTCTTTAAAATAAATATATTATTAGATATATTCATTAAATCCAAAAAATTTATAAACACCATTAATGATAGAATAAACCAATTTGTCAACAAATAATTAATGAATCCCAATTTATTTAGTACAAATCATTTTCCATTATCCATTTAAATCATCTATTTATCCCAAAATCATCATCCCAATATCGTGAACGTATTATGGGTTATCATTCCCTTAAAAAATTATTTTTCATGAAATATAACATTCACCATAAATAAAATTTCTTGTCCATCAACAACATTCATTATATTATTTAAAATTCATTATAAAATTACACTCGGTAATACTTATATGTTTCATAATCCTTTAATTCCAATATATAAACACTTCATTCATTATTCATCATTCTTAAAAGATTAACTAGTCTTAAGTATATTATTCTTTAATACATATTTCCTTTCATATTTAATTTGTTGTCTCTTCATCATCAACAACAAAACCTTTACTTATGACACCTTTTTGACCCTCTTATTCATTTTCCCCATATGATAATGATTTGTAAAATACTCATAATTTAAAAATATATATCATTTGATCATTTTTTATTCCTTAAGGAATCTATTATTCTCACCCATTATATTAAATAAAAATTTTATCTTTCCTTAGCAGTCACTTACTATGTGTCTTTATTCTCCAAAACAAAAACATATTCTTGTAGCTTTGAGACATTTCCTAGAGTGCTTCTTCCTACATTTTTAACATATATGAAATAATTTCATCCTTCCTTAATGATATCCACCTCCTGAACACTCTATTAAATATAGCCATCTCTTATTTAGTGAGTCAAAGAGTTGGCTAACGTGCTATTTGTTAATAAAATATCAAGATATATAATTAGGGATAAACATAATATCCTTCATTCAAGTCATAATAAAAAAATTTATCATGAATATATTTTCTATTGCATTCAGTGTTAATCTATTTCCTTCTAGATCCAACTGTTGACTAAAACCTAAATTCATAGTGCGATTAAAAAATAATCACAGTGGGGAAACACATAATAATAAAAAATTATTTGTTGGATGTCTAAATCATGACACATTATTATGAATATATGAATCCTTAGTCTTAATGTATGTAATTAATGGTCATTCTCTATTTAAATCCTTGATGACAATTTCTAATGTGTTTTTGAATTTCTAAAGCATATCCCCCAAGAGTATCAAACCAGGTGTGTATAATGCCTCACTATCATACACATGATAATGATCAAGTCCATCTTGATACACCCTATTTGGAATTATTACTCCTATATATGTATGTTCCCTAGACACAACCACATATAATATACATATAGGGATGTAATTACTTGGAAACCACACACTCTTACCCTTACCAAAATTCCTAGATATTTACCTATTCATTCAGTCATCGAATTACTTATCCTTATATATATACCTATAAATATCTTTATAAATATACCATTGGATATCACTAATTTTTTCTTATCCTATTTTAAAAAGTATCACTAAAATATTCCACTAACACAAACAATATAAACCTAGTCTTTTAGTACATAAATAACATATCTATTTAGATGAATATTCAGCACATTTATTTATTAATCTTCTGAAGACCATAATTTTTTAGTGTCTTTGGAGATAAGAAACACAATATTCTTATTTTTGGAATGATCTATAATATAACCCAAAAATATCATCTCATGTTGAAATCCTCTTAGTAATACCCTCCCTAAACCACTCATCATAACCTAGACAAGGAAACAGATAAAAGTATGAGCTAATATTCATATTAAAGGTGAAAAAAGAAGATATCAATATATGCTCATATTTTTTGTAATTTTGGGGTTGAGGCCTATGTTTTATTGAAATAAAGGCCCTCTTTTTTTGGGTAGAGTGTGAAATAATCATAAATAAATCATGAACCATGATATTATGGTATAAAAGTGATCCACCATCATAAATATGGAGAACTATTTCATATATTAAGGTTAACAACCAATAACATCAACATATGGATTGGGAGTCATCACTAGTTTCACATGTACTAGTTTACTATAGTTTATATGTATTAACTTATTTCCTATAGTGGATCAATCCCAATTTCTTGTTTCCATTTTTCATCTTGTAAGTTATTAATCTTTTCCAAATGCATTGGAGGGACATATTGGTCCCTCCCATCACATAATGAAAATCGTAAATATTTTTGCAATAAGATCATAAAGCATTCATCATTTTATAACCCGTTAAATGAAATGGGTATCTTTAACATTTCATTAAATCATTACATACACAAAATATACATCATTCATAATATTTTCAACATTCCATCACTACATAACACATCAAAATTATCATTTCTCATACGAATTTCCGAATGGTATAACCTTTGGAAGAGAAATATATTTTATAAACATAAACTATTTAGAAAAGTAATACGAATAACATCCATGGATCATATCCCATATAAGGAATAAATATCTTCAATGGATATCATATTATATGGAAGAGGATTTTGAAAAGACACTTGGAACATTTATTATGAAAATAAATTTTCTTTTAAAATCTGTTTTTAAATCCAAAAACATTTTCAAAATATTTTTCATTGAAAATAACATTAAAAAATTATAAAAGAAATTTTAAATATCATTTAAATCATTCCATTAAAAAACATCCTTCCAATATTGAAAATAAATTTCAAAAAACAAAAAAAAAATTCCAAATTATATTCCTTTAAAATAACAATAGATTCTTATAATTTAAGATTTAAATATCATTAAAACATTTCCTGTGTAAAATAACCTTCTTATGTTTAAAATAATTTTTAAAAACATAAATATTTTTCAAAATTATTTTCTTTGAAAATAACTTTTTAAACTAATAAAGGAATCTTTAAATATCATTTAAAAACATTTATAAGGAAAATATTCCTAGCCTAAATGAGTTTTTTAAAACAGAAAAAACTATCAAAATATTTTTATTTTATAATTATCATTTAACCTGAGAAAATATTCTTTTAATAATTTATTTTTCATGGTGGAAACTATTTTTCTTGACGTACAGTTTAAAATAATGATTCATTTCACTTTTTCAATAATGAGAAATTTCAATAATTTAAAAAATAAAATGAAGATTATATTCCAAAAAATTACAAATTCAAACCTTGTAAAATAATTATTATGTTTTTCATTTATAAAATTATAAAATAATTTTCAAAAACATTTTTAGAAAAAATGATTTCGGACTAAAAACAAATTTGACAGAATAGAGAAATAAAGTTTTGTTTTTTAGAAATAAAATTCTTCTGAACTCATGAATACATAAAAATACTAAAAGGAATAGAAAACATTTATTCTCCTAAAATAAATAGAGTATGATAAAAGAGAAGTGTTTCTTGGGAGATATATCAAACTATTTAATCATTAGAAACATAATTAAGAACAATCCAAATAAATGATGAGATTGTAACATAAAACACTTTCCACACTGGTAACATTGAATCAATATCCCCATTAAATAATAACATTACATGAAACATTGAATATCATGATAATAAATAAATTAATAAAATCACATGTCAAAGGTTCTGTATATATACATCATAATAGAATATCGGTGTATGACTTAACCTATATATTGAAGACAAAAAATTGAGACAATAATTTCCTTATCGCTATAACATCCTCAGCCCAAGTACCACTAAATAGATTCTTTGATCCGGGTCATCACACGACCTCAACTGCCTCCCCATGAGCCTGAGGTTTCTGACTAGCTAAAAGGGTTTAATAGGTTATGTGGGGAGACTATAACCTCTTTAACTATGTAATCTACAACAGAACACAATATATATAGAGGAAATAATAAGAAAAAAACCAATAACATGCATAATCAAACATCTCCAAAAGTGGGTACAATTTACAAGAGATATTCAATATGTTATGAGGAACTATAACGACAAGTGAACAGAATCCCAAATTACTAAAAACTGTGGAAACCCAAAAATAGTCAAGCCACTAAGTCTATAAACTCATCCATGAATATCCCATGTCCAAGTCAACTTCAAAGCATAAAGACCTATCCCTTTTCCTAACATACAAGAAATAAATCTTCTCAGGTTCCCAACGGAGGCCTGAGTAGGGTGGGAGTACAATTTATTAGGCCACCTCCAAAGGTTTCTACAAAATATCCATTATAAACCGATAGTTCATACAAGTAAAAAATAAAAGAAATCAAGTGAATGAAAAAACCTGGGGCACTAATTAAAAATGTCTACATTTATATTACTATTATGATTATTTCCATGTTCATTACGTACACCATATCATCATTTAGTTCATCATAAACAAGTAATTTATGGGTTAGACATTTTCTTTATTTACAAAACATTCAAGGCTTTAATCTTTCATATAAGAGAACAATTTCAGTCACTATCGTTCTAGTAATGAGAATATAAATTGATCACCACACTAAACATAGAGCCCAAGTCTGTGCATTTTCCTTGAATATAACCATTGGAGGTATAGCAAATTAGTCTAACTCTCCATCCCTTGCATTCATGGGTAGGTTAGAGCATCAGTCCAACCCTACCTATTAGAGGAGAATCAGTCCTTTATCCCACCACCAAGATATGTGCACATGATTATTTTTCCCTTCCCCTCATTTATCCATATCACAACCATTACAAACAATACATATAAAAATCATGATTTACAACAATAAACATGGGATTCAATGTAATTCCATAGTTCGTTCGGAATTTCATTTTGCAATACCTCACTCAATAGCCCAATTCTCATTCTCATGTCTCATATCATTAACTATATTCATCAATTCAAAAGAAACATTGAATAACACATGTTCAACAATTAATATACACTAACCCTCCAAGGGTATTCAACATTACTCATTATCCACATGGAATAATCCCCATTTAACTAATTTAACCAATTTTTATTACCATGGAAAACAATACCCTAATCCCTTACTATGCATAAGAACATGACAATAATTTATTTTAACTTGCATTAAACATGCCAACATGGTTATCAAGGGTTATACATTGTCACATGACAACCTTTCCCACACTTAACAAACTTCTTAGTTTGGAAGGTATTGGTGCACCCCATGGGTGGCCTTACTAAGGTCATGTTATTCTCAATGTGTACATTAAAAACCATGAGGGTTTTCATTCATCATTTTTACATTCATTATGAAAAATCTCATCAATAAATCAAAAGAACAATAGGGGTTGACTAAGAAATAATCCCAAGAATGCACAAATCTCATGTGAATCTATGGGATATAACTTTTAGACCACCATCATTGATTCCATTGACGAAAGCACCCCCAACCAAAGCCTTAGATGTTGATTCAACCAAACCTTGATTCCTCAACCTAGATCTCACTATAAAAATAGGTTTTTAGAAATTTTAATGTATATGGGAGAAATATGAAAACCCTAATAGATAATAGGAATAAAGGAAGAGATTAGACTTACATAGATCTTCGATTTTCACCTGAAGATACTCTAAATGACATAGAGATGGAGGAGATTTACCCTAGGGAGATATTGGAAGATTTGGATCACTAATAGGGTTGTAAGTGGAAGGGAGGAAAATCTTGAGTGATCCTTAAAATTTCATAATTCTATTTTTTTAAATTTCTTGACTTTATTGGGTTATATGGTTTACTCGCATGGTTTTGTAAACCATTCTCAAAACAGGTTAGAGAAACATTCCAAAAATCACCCCTTCGCACGGTCTCTTGAGAATTCAACACATTTAGAAACTATGAAATAATAATCTGAGAGCATTTGTCTAGGTTTACACGGTTACTTTGGAAGATCTGCACAGTTGGCACTATTCGTGTGCTAACCGTGCAATATGCCCGGAAAACTCCGTTTTCCACATATTTTATACCCTAAACCCCAGAACACCCCCAAGCCTTCTCATGGTCTTGGGGAAACGATTATTCTTACAAAATAAAGGATATAAACTAATACACAAATGAAACATACCTTATGATAAATCCAATTTCGTACAGCCTCCCCACCTTAGGATGCCTCATCCTTGAGTTGCTCTTCCTGATCGTCATTGGGACTCTATAGCAATAAAATCATGAAACTGGGGCCGCATATCTAATTCTCTCTCCCATTTTTCTTCTTAAACATTCCTATTCAGCCATATAACACTGACCAAAGTTACAACCATTCACTGTAAGAACTCCTCACTATGATTAAAAATACAAATAAGATGCTCTATAAAGAATGCATCAGGATCAAGCTCAAAATCATCAGTCTTTATCACCTGGGATGGATCAGGTTGATACTTCCAGAGTTGTGAAACATGAAAAATTTGGTGACTCCCACTGTACTGTTGTGGAATATCTAATCAGTACCCCCCACTATATTGATCCACTAAAAGTCTCTAACGGCCCCACTAACCTGGGCACCAACTTTTACTACTTCTAGAATCGACAGTGACACAACCGTGGAGATACCCAAAGAAACACACTATCAACTACAATGCACATGAGAGGTCTACAACACCGATCATCATATGAATTGCACATACTCAATGATTTTTTCATCTACTACTAAATCAACCCATCCTTCTCAGACCTCTCCTACATGAGACTATGTCCTAATAGTTCATACTACCCAACTCCGAACCAACATAATTGAGATTTACATGGTCTCCCATAGAGTACATAAAAAATCCATATGAATTATATCCTAAAAATATTATTGTATGAAAACTCAACAACCAACAAGTGATCTTTCCAAAAACCACTAAAATCATGGACACAAGCTCTTGACATGTCCTTAAAAACCTTAATTGTATGCTCAAGTATCCCATCTGGATGTGGGTGATACATCATACTCAAAAATGCATAGTACCATGATCCTTCTTTAATCCTTTCTAGAAGTGAGATGAAAATTGGGGATCATTATCTTAAACTATGTTTCTCAACACACAATCAAACTGTTCTATTTCTTAAAAATATAACTCACCAAACTGATCGACTATGTATGCTTCCTGGATCAATAAAAAGTGAGACACTTTATTCAACTAGTTCCCAATGACCCAGATTGCATAATTATTATGAGGCATCCTTGCAATATGCGCTAATAATTCCAGCATTACCTCATTCCAATTACACTATGGAATGAGAAATGACATTAACATCCCACATGGATACTCATACACTATCTTCCCCTTTTTATAGGTAAGTCATTGGGCCACAAAACCCACAACTTCTTTCTTCATTCCTAGATACAAATACTGCCAACAAAGATCATGATACATTTTATTCAAGCCGAAATATACAACCACTATTAGTCAAGAAACACTCACATTAACTCTTCTCACACACCTGTCAGAACTAAAACATGTCCATGAACGTAGACAACACTATCAACACCAACAACCCAACTAGAAGGTGACTCCACACATTTATGGAATTCCTTCCAAGCTAAACTCTCTGGATACTTTAGGTGACTCTCCAAGACCTATCTCAAATGTGTAAAAACAAAAACTATCAATGCAAGGGTCATTTTTTCATGCCCATCTTACACCTCGAGGTGAATCTCAACAAAAAAGTCCATCATTCTCCACTTAGAGTTGGATTCCTAAAAAACATGATTCTGAGTCATCATGCTCAGGGAATCGGAAACACTAATCCCTTTTATTAGTGTGAAATACAACTCAGATTTAAATTATTGTAGGTACAAAACCTACCTTTGATGTAAAACATTCAAATACCTCTAAGGTAAAATATAATTTTATCTTTTATAATTGGTTAACATAATGAATAGTTCTCCCAAAAAGTAATGCCTCCAATACTTCAAAGAATTAACTACTTCATATATCTTGTCATGACCCCCTTCCAATAACTTTTACCCCTCCTAGGTTGTCAATGTGTGAAGGGAGATAGTGACCCATGAGTACTGCCTCCAGTAGGCCCTAGGTTGGCAACTGGCACCAAGGGTATAGTAAGCACACAAAATGGTAGGCATTACCCTCTAAGAGAACACATTAGGAAAAAATAGACAACACACACAAAAACCAACTCCAACTCATATTATAATATAATATTAATTTTATGTACACATATGTAATGTCATGCATGGAATACTACCACAGAAAGAGAAAACTGATAGTAAAAAGGAAGTAAATAAAGGAAGCAACCATGAATCCTGAACAGCTCCTACAACCCCATGATAGTAGTAATTATCCAGGTCTCCAAAATTCTCCAAGTGACCTGAAAATATTTTATATATTCTTAGGGTGAGTATAATCATATACTCAGTAGGATCTTCCCTGGATAACCTCATAAAAAAGTAAAGAAAGTATACTAAATCATAGTGAGAAATAAGTGAAACAAACTCGTCAACTGAACATGTATGCTATGTTCCAAGCCCCGCCAGGTATACACTAAAAAATTATTGCATAAAAGATTATATAATATAATAAAAAATATCAATGGTACCATACTACTACTTCCACCCTTGTTTATCACTTTTCTCCAATGTCGCACGTCCTAAGAATCTCACTCTAAGAAGGCTTGCTCGTAGACACCTGGGTGGAAACCCACAACATGAATCTCATGAAACAAAACCACCATGTCAATGTAACCAAAGTAACAAGGTTTTTTTAAGGAGCCACCATATCTATCATAACTTGTATCATAGGTCATGTATTATACCTCAATCCATTACACACCATAGACCAAGAAAGGATCCTCAATCCACCATAGACAATAAACATTACCCACATAGTAGTCCACAAAAAACTATATCTAGAATATATATGTCTGTGATTAACCACAATCCATTACATCCCTCTACACACATATATGAGGAAACTAAGCATTTTTCATATTGGTAAATGTAACTTCCAATAGAATAGAGTGGGTCCAAAGGGGGTAGTTGGTTATCCATCATCCCATCAAGATATTGAGGAAGACACCCCCAGGGCTAAAAATCTCAGAAGTTTCATTTTCTCTAACTATCGGGGTGGAGTGGCATATATAAAAAAATTACAGAATATACTATATCTCACAACCACAATGAGGGTATAAACTAGTCATAGACATAACTGCATCTAACGTATCTCAGACTCCCAGCTTCAACCGCTATGACAAGATATCATATAAGAACAATACTATTTAAAGAGCTTAATTATATTAACTCATTAAATTTTTTTTAATTTCACTTTATGTTAATTAATTCCTTAAATATTATCTAACCATTATCAATTACACATTATATTTCATCAACATCACACCCAAAGTCAATTTTTCCTTTAAATTAAAACATTAGTTTTGCTTCCCATCAAGTGTCATCCTCATGGGCTAACATCATTTATTCAGTCATTTATTAACTTCATTATCACTTTCCCATATTCTCAAGAATTATAGAATACATTCTAATCTACCGAGAACAAGGTGATCCATATAGTGAGTAGGTGAACTACCCGTCAATTCATTGCCACCTATAGCAAGAGTGAAGAACCATCCATTATAGAGACCCAAAGCATGACGTACATGGACATTACATTACTTTTGCAGAATACTTTATACATAACAAACACAGACACACAAGGACCATAATAGTTTAGTGTCTTTGGAAACTTAGAATTCAATCTTCTAATAGTGGTGAAAGATCTTCAACTTCTCCCATAAAGATCTTCCCCTTTTTTCTTACCTAAAACCGTTCTTTATATCCTGGGGAAAAGAAAACATAAAAAAGGTGATCTCAAATTCTCAGTAAGGGTAAGTATAGAGAATATAAAACAATCCATAAAAATTTGAGTGCAAAAGCATGAACATAAAATCTAAACATCAAAATCTTGAGCAAGGACATAAATCTTGGAAGTATGTAAGGAATATATCCTAAAAGAACATCAATATTGATAAAATAGCATGGGAATAAATAATGTAATTTTGGAAACCATTCAGTACTTGTTATGATTTCCAAAGTAGCCAAGGCATTGATTCCAAGACCATCTTAGTGGACAAAGTTCCTTTATGAATCGAGTTCACTCCTCGTTCCAGTCCTGTATCACTGAACTGGATTAACTTACTGTTCCATCCATGTCTATCTCATGAGATATAAATCTTTACCCAATTTATTGGAGGGAGATATAGGTACCACCCATCTCATAATGAAATCATTATTACTTGTGCCAAAAAATAAACTTGAAACATTCATCATAACCCAAAGAATAAAATGGGTTTCATAAACATCATCCCATCATCTCATAATCCATATAAAATAAATGGACATTTCATCATAAGAAAAGTGAAACCATGTAAATCATGGAGACATTAAACTTGAAACATACTCATATGAAATAATTTCATCTTAGATGGAAAATGGTTTTGATAAAACATTTTAAATGAATTCTTGAGGAAAATATCCTTTCTTCTTCAAAATCATTTTCTTTTCACAAAATGCCATGCACTTTTAAAATTAAATTATTTTGTTAAAAATAGTCATAAAATCTTGTAGAGTAAGCTTCATGGAAATGAGGCTTTATAAAACTGTAAAAATCCGTTCACACCGTATAAGTTAAAAATAACATTCTTCTCATACTTTTGTCGGAAAAGTCAAAAAGTACCTCATATGGTAAACAAAAACAAATTCCTTACATACCATGTAGTAAAAGTAAAAAAAATGGGTCAAAATAACTTTAAACATACATGACACTATTTTTAGGAAACATAGACATGGATGATAACAATAACCCCAGTAAATACTTACGAATAAACAATCTAGGATAAAAACGATATTGGAAAAGTTATCCCTTACCTTAGGTCTGATATGCTTCGTACGTATCCGAAACTCTTGTATAATGATTTAAATAATTTCATTTACTTATTACAGAATCATATTCATTGTTATTATATCATATATGGTTTACTTGTGACTTTATATTACCCGTACTTTTGTAAATTCCATGTTGAAGCAGTGTTTTAGGTAAAATCGTTTTATTTATCGTACGTGTTTGGACTTGTTGTTATTGATATTATTATTACTTATATCTTGATTTACATACTTTCATAATGTAAATAATGATTTATATATCATATATATATATTCTGTACATATATATAGATAGATAAATGAAATGAAAAACATCGTTCAGGGAGACGGTAGGCCGTACGTACGCATGAACGTTGTTTTTTGTTTCTTTATTGAATTAATTAGATGACATACATATATATATACATAAATCCAGTATCATTATTATGTCATTTATTTCATTATTACCTATTATATATTCTTCATAATCATTCTTTAATTGTTAACATGGAAAATTAATCTCATCGCGTCGTGGAGACTGTAATCCGTACGTACGCACGAGCGATGATATCATTCCCATATATATTGAATGGAATTTTAGGGGATGATATAATATCTTAGAATCAGTATGATGTTATAATAATCATATATATAGTTATTCTTTAAATAATTATACCCATCCAAGTAAGGTGGTGGTGGAAAAACAGATTACACCACGGCGTGGAGATGGTATTTTGTACGTACGCACGCGCGGTGATTTAGTTTTCCATAGGATGGATAGAAGATGATATAGGATTGTTTCATATTTATAATAACATATCAGTATATTATATATACTGATGTTATTACTTTAAAAGGAAACAACTAAATAAGAATAAGTTGAAGAAGAAAGAAACTTGAAAAAATCGTTAGAAGATATTACCTCTTCTTCGACGCACCTCCATTAAACTTCCTCTTAAGGAAGTAGAGATTGATTTTTGAGAAGACAAAAACCTCCAAAATGTTTCTAGGGAAGTGTAGAAGGGAAATAGGCAGGTTGTGGCCGATATTCAAGGCTCAAAAGGGTGTGAAGAGAAGATGGAAGGGGTTCCCTTTTTATAAGGGAGGAGAGGGGCACCTTTGGAAAAACATAACATATTATTTTATAATAAAGTCATACTCAGTTTTTAATAGCTCCAAATTGATTTATTTCAAATAAAAGGTTTTTATGGGTCTAAATACACTCAAACAAAATATTTTATACAGTTTTGGGTCATTATATTAACCTTATCCTTTAGTTTTAACTCTTATTTAATTAGATTGACATTTACCATGTCACTTTGTATTTTTATATTATATAGTTAATAAACTTACCATATACATCCAAGATACCCCCATGTAGTACATTAATAATACACCTATCATGATATAAGTATCATGGCCTAACCTTATATTTTTAGGAATATAATAACAATTAATAATATAATATTGTTTTTAAAAACTATTTTATGTCAATTTAGACACTATTTGGTAATTAATTTTTTTGAAAATCATAACAGCATGATTAATTCAAAAAAAGTTCATTAAATAAATAATAACATGTCATATTAACCTATAAAATTAGTGGAATTCATAAAAGTCTCAAATTACATTTATTTGGATATTTATAACATCAATTATGTTAATATTTCATTAATAAGATAATTACTGCATCATCATTATGTCATAAATAAATTAAAGTATTTAATGTATAAAAATTATAAATAAAATACCATTATGTAGGAAATATTTTATATTTATAATTAATATTTATAGTCTAATTTATCATATTTATAACCCTATATCTAAAATTATTTAGTTATTAAACATTGATTTTAACTATTTTAACCCTACTTTAAATAAATTAATAATAAATGTCCTAATCTAATCCAAGTGGACCTAAATGGTCATATTTTATTCCTAAAGTTGTTTTTGGTCGAATTACATGTATCCAATAGAATTAAGACATGTGTTAGGGTAATAATAATATCATTTTTACGCTTAATTACCCTATTTACTTTTAACCGTGGTAAATAAAAGTAAAAGGTTACTATTCTCCAAAATTATTTTTATCTCATTGAACCACATTTTAGTACTTGATATTAACTGTGTCTCTCATATTTTCGAAATTACACTCATAGAAGCGGTAAAATTATGTTTTATATAAATTTCCAAATTCTCTTAGGAGATGGATAAAAGACGGTGAAAAGTTCAATAGAATTTTTATATATCTCAAATTATTATAAAATGACTCCAATGAATTACATTGAACTTATATAGGTATTATGTATCAATTTTGAACTAAATTAAATATAAATAAAATAAATACTTATTTAAATAAAAATTCGGTTTTTGAATAGTAACCCAGTGTTTTCACTATTCAACAAAAATTGAAAGTTTTCAGAAAAATACCAAAAATTCACCCTAGGCTAATTTCAATATTACAAATCCAAAAATGATGTCCATTTCGAAAGATAAAATTTATAAAATTTTAAAAAGTGGGCATTACAATTCGTAACGGCTAGTTTATATAACATATCGTTGTTTAGCAAAACTCAGTATTGTGTAGAACACACGCTATCATAGAAGGTCGCGATTGTGTGTAATGAAAGCCAAGTCAGGGATGCGTGTTGTGAAAGCTCCTTTTGGTGTAGCGTACAACACGATGAATTAATGAAATTAAAAAGAACATTCTTCATAAAATCTCGGGGTGTTACATTCTACCCCCCTTAAAATGAATTTATCCCTCGAAATTCACCGGGGTTATAAATGGTTTAATACTCGAAAGTTTCTTTAATAGAAACCCACATCGTAAAAAGGAATACCAAAACTTGTCTTTAAAAACTAATGTATAAAATGTAACTATTACCTGAATTAACTAATCACTGGGTTTCCACATAAGAGAATATAGGTGAAAATATGGATATGGAAGAGAAATCTAACCATCATGTTCATGAGGGAGAGTTGTAGAGAACATGGATATGAAAAATAAAACTATCACAATGGCATAAATTTGTGATGATCTTGGGTACCATCTTATTCATTAGATATAAGGGCACTAGGACAACATTTTTGGTTTTCAAGATCAGTTCCCTAAAGTTGAAGAATTTGAATTAGAAGAAATACTTGCTTTATTTTGGTATAATCTCACCGTTGTTCGTGCCTTGAACAATTTCCACTTCATATCTTTAAGAAATTAAGTTTAATTTGTCGTTCGCAAAGTTTTACCAGATCATGCGATATAATGATAGGTCATTCCATCTGTCTCAAACATAAGTTAGCAAAAGTTATATACATAATTCCATCTATGGTGAGATTAATCATATATGGTTCCAAAATGGAATTATACTTCATCTATCATCCTTCATAATAAAATAAAACTAGTTTCTACTAACCAGGGACTTCCTGTTGGCCAGTGGTAAGAAATAAAGGCCTGTCGCACTTCGGTTGTGGGTTCGATTCCCACAGCATTGTCCGATGTGACGGGTTGTTGCCCATTCTATAGGTTATCCTTTTTTTCTAAAAATACAATATTATAACTTTCTATCAATAATATTGAAAAAGTTATAGCCTTAAACAATACTAACTTATGTCCAACATAATCCATTCCAATCTTTAGGCTTATCCAAAATATTTTTTTCCATTCTCATATTATAGTGAAAATGATTACCAGAGAGTTCATATAACAAGCATGTTAATACCATCGTTGATCCCCATATATCATAAGATATGTCTTGTTGGTCACATTCCAAACATTTGAAGGCCTTAATCATTTATTCTCTTGAAAAAATGATTACTCATTAAACCTCAGTGAAAACATGAGTGCTGTCAAAAGTTAACTCTTTCCATATACAAAAACCCCAAAATTTTATATACTCAAACCATGATATAACTATTTCCTTATATCAGTCATGAGCTCATGAATACTGTCAATCATTTCATTTTCTCATTATACCTCCATTATGCGCATATCATCTTCTTCCCAAAAATATCTCAATCACTTTCCATGGTTACCGGTACCATAAAATTATTGAAAACCACAATAGACTAATACATAAATATTCCACTATTCCACGATACTATATACAACATTATTTTGGAATCCAATTATATAAAAACTTAATCATTCAACCAAATCATTTTCATATTCAAAATTTCCAATAGTGATCGCATGTGACTTCCCTTTTTCCTTTGCCTTAAGTGGTTTCTCATGTCGATCATCATTAACCCTTGGGTTAGGGTATTGATTAGCATAATTCCCCATTTCATTGCACTTGAAAAATTAAAGTGTTGGTGGTGCTTTCTCTGCAGTCTTTTCATTATTCACATCATTAGCAACCATTTTTCCACTACTTCGACACTCAGCTGCTCGATGACCTTCTTTTCCACACTTAATACATTTTCTAGTCCCTTTAAGACAATCCCCACTATGCTTCTTTCCACACATTGAGAATAAGGAGACATTTATCTTCTTTTCACCATTATTCTGAGATTTCTCCTTGATCTCCATCTTTCGTTTCTTGTCAAAACCATGAGATGGATATGTGACACCAACTTCCATTTCTACCTTGATAGCACAACGCATAATTTCTTCATATCTACTGAAGTCTCTTATAGCTAATTCCATTCGAACACTTGGTTTTAAGGCACTGAAGAATCGATGAACATTACTTTCAGGTTGGATGATAAAGCCAGATACATACCTTGCAACCCTTGTAAATTTTTCTTCGTATATACCAACAGATTCATCATCCTTTTACTTTAGTTCAAGAAACTCCTTCTCCATCTTTGTTCGAAGAATACGAGGGAAGTACTTATTGAAAAATAAGTTCGTGAACGCATCCCATTCCATGGACTCAATTTCATCTATGGGCCTTGTATTCTTGATAAGATTCCACCATTGATCAGCTTCACCTTCCAAACAATATACTACTAAGATGACATTATCATGTTCAGAATATTGAAGAACTGAAAATAGATTTTCTGTGGTACTGATCCATTGTTCAGCAAAAAGTGGATCAGAAGACCCACTGAAAGAAGGTGGGCATTGCCTCATGAAGGACTCAATAAAATATTGTTCCCTTCTCTGCTCATTTGGAAGTCCATAATGATTCATAGCTTGTGTAAGTACACCAATAAAATTTTTCTCTCCATCTCCCATAACATTGGTTTGTTCAGGAGGAAAATCATTGCATTTTCCATTACATTGATCAACACGGTTCCTTCGGGTTCCATCCATCTTCTAAACCCCAAAAAGAATAGTGTGAGGAGAAAAAATCATGCTTGGGAAAACAACATAATAAAGGGGGAGTAACTTCAATATCTAACATCTTAGGTTTAATTCTAAGATCATTACCGTAATTATAGGATTATAACCTATACTTAAAATTAACCGTAGGGACATCCCTAGACATAGCTTAGAAATATCTCTAGGGATCTCACTAAAGTTTTCGCATCCTAGTTTCCAAAGGTTAAGAAAACCTTTCCTCCGATACCAACTATAGGGAACCAAAGCTTGACGTACATGCACAATACATTACTTTTGCGGAATACTTTATACATAACAAACACAGACACACAAGGACCGTAATAGTTTAGTGTCTTTGGAAACTCGGAATTTAATCTTCTAATCTTGGTGAAAGATCTTCAACTTCTCCCATAAAGATCTTCCTCTTTTGTTTTTTTACCTAAACCCTTTCTTTATATCCTAGGGAAAATAAAACATAAAAAATGTGAGCTCAAATGATCAGTAATGGTAAGCATAGAGAACATAAAACAATCCATAAACATTTGAATGCAAAAGCTTGAACATAAAATCTAAACATCAAAATCTTGAGAAAGGACATAAATCTTGGAAGTAAATAAGGAATATATCATAAAGAAACATCAATCTTGATAAAATATCATCTGAATAAATCATGTAATTTTGGAAACCATTCAGCACTTGTTATGATTTCCATAGTAGCTAAGGCATTGCTTCCAAGACCATCTTCGTGGACAAAGTCTCTTTTTGAATCGAGTTCACTCCTCGTTCCAGTCCGGTATCACTGAACTAGATTAACTTACCGTTCCAGCCATGTCTATCTCAGGAGATATAAATCATTACCCAGTGAATTGGAGGGAGATATAGGTCCCACCCATCTCATAATGAAATCATTCTTACTTGTGCCACAAAATAAACTTAAAAAATTCATCATAACCCAAAGAATAAAATTGGTTTCATAAACATCATCCCATCATCTCATAATTCATATAAAACAAATATACATTTCATCATAAGAAAAGTGAAATCATGTAAATCATAGAGACATTAAACTTGAAACACACTCATATGCAATAATGTCATCTTAGATAGAAAATGGTTTTGATAAAACATTTGAAATGAATTATTGGGGAAAATATCCTTTCTTCTTCAAAATCATTTTCTTTCCAAAAAAATGCCATGCACTTTTAAAATAAAAGTATTTTTTTTAAATTGTCATAAAATCTTATAGAGTATTCTTCATTAAAATGAGGCGTTATGAAATTGTAAAAATCTATTCACGCTGTATAAGTTAAAAATAACATTATTCTCATACTTTTGTCAGAAAAGTCAAAAAGTACCTCATATGGTAAACAAAAAAAATCCTTACATACCATGTAGTAAAAGTAAAAAAATGGGTAAAAATGACTTTAAACATACATGAAACAATATTTAGGAAACATGGACATAGATGATAACAATAACCCCAGTAAATACTTACGAATAAATAATATCGGATAAGAACGAGATTGGAAGCCTTATCCCTTACCATAGGTCCGATATTCTTTATACGTATCTGAACCTCCTGTATAATGATTTAAATATTTTCATTTTCTTATTACAGATTCATATTCATTGTTATGATATCATATATGGTTTACTTATGACTTTATATTACCTGTTCTTTTGTAAATACAATGTTAATGCAGTGTTTTGGGTAAAATTGTTTTATTTATCGTACGTGTTTAGACTTGTTGTTCATGATATTATTATTACTTATATCTTGATTTAATTACTTTCAGAATGTAAATCATGATTTATATATCATATATATATTCAGTACATATATATATAGATAGATAAATGAAATGAAAAACACTTTTCATGGAGACGGTAGGCCGTACGTACGCATGAACGCTGTTTTTTGTTTCCTTATTGAATTAAGTAGATGACATACATATATATATATATATAAATATAGTAGAATTATAATTCCATATATTTAATTGTTACTTATTATATATACTTTATAATCATTCTTGAATTGTTAACATGGAAAATGAATCTCATCGCGTCGTGGAGACGGTAATCCGTATGTACGCACGAGCGATGATATCGTCCCTATATTTATTGAATGGAATTATAGGGGATGATGTAATATCTTAGAATCAGTATGATGTTATAATAATCATATATATAGTTATTCTTTACACCATTATACCCATACAAGTAATGTGGTGGTGTAAAAATAGATTACACCACGGTGTGGAGACGGTATTCCATACGTACGCACGCACGATGATTTCATTTTCCGTAGGATGGATAGAAGGTAAAATAGGATTGTTTCGTATTTATAATAACATATCAGTATATTAGATATACTGATTTTATTACTTTATAAGGAAAAAAATAAATAAGAATAATTTGAAGAAGAAGGAAACATGAAAAAATCATTAGAAGAGATTACATGTTCTGCGACGCACCGCCTTTAAGCTTCCTCTTAAGGAAGTAGAGATGGTCTTTTTAGAAGACCAAAACCTCAAAAATGTTTCTAGGGAAGTGGAGAAGAGAAATTGTCAGGGGTTGGCCGAGATTCAATGCCAAAAAGGGTGTGTAGTGAAGATGGAAGGGGTTCCATTTTTATAATGGAGGAAAGGGGCACCTTTGAAAAAACATAAAATATTATTTTATAATGAAGTAATATTAGGTTTTTAATAGCTCAAAATTGATTTATTTAGAATCTAAGGTGGGGATGGGTCTAAATAATGTCATCCAATAGATTTTAGACAGGTTTGTGTCATTATATTAACCTTATCTTTTAGTTTTAACTCTTAGTTAATTAGATTGACATTTACCATGTCACTTTGTATTTTTATATTATATAGTTAATAAACTTACCATATACATCCAAGAGACCCCCATGTACTCCATTAATAATACACCTATCATGATATAACTATCTTGACCAAACCTTAGATTTTTAGGAATATAATAACAATTAATAATATAATATTTGTTTTCAAAACTATTTTATGTCAATTTAGACTCTATTTGGTAATTGATTTTTTTAAAAATCATAACAGCATGATTAATTCGAACAAGGTTCATTAAATCAATACTAACATGTCATATTAACCTATAAAATTAGTTTAATTAATTAAAATTCTCAAATTACATTTATTTGGGTATTTATAACATCAATTATGTTAATATTTCATTAATAAGATAATTACTGCATCATTATTATGTCATAAATAAATTAAAATATTTAATTTCTTAAAATTATAAATAAAATACAATTATGTAGGAAATATTTTTATCGTTCTAATTAATATTTAT
Source organism: Viscum album (assembly GCA_963277665.1). NCBI lineage: Eukaryota > Viridiplantae > Streptophyta > Magnoliopsida > Santalales > Viscaceae > Viscum > Viscum album. The sequence continues at coordinate 43,806,828 of OY728143.1, read as the reverse complement.
AGTCTAATTTATCTTATTTATAACCCTATATTAAAAATTATTTATTTATCAAACTTTGATTTTAACTTTTTTGACCCTTCTTTAAATAAATTAATAATAAATGACCTAATCTAATCCAAGTGGACCTAAATGATCATATTTTATTCCTAAAGTTGTTATTGGTTGAATTACACGTATCCAATAGAATTAATACATGTGTTAGGGTAATAATAATATCATTTTTACGCTTAATTACCCTATTTACTTTTAACCGTGGTAAATAAAAGTAAAAAGTTACTATTCACAAAAAATTATTTCTATCTCATTGAACCACATTTTTGTCCTTGATATTAATCGTGTCTCTCAGATTTTTGAAATTCCACTCATAGAAGCGGTAAAATAAAGTTTTATGTAAATTTCCAAATTCTCCTAGGAGGTGGGTAAAAGACGATGAAAAGTTCAATAAAATTTTTATATATCTAAAATTATTATAAATTGACTCCAATGAATTACATTGAAATTATATAGGTATTATGTATCAATTTTGACCTAAAATAAATTTAAATAAAATAAATACTTATTTAAATAAAAATTCAATTTTTGAATAGTAACCCAATGTTTTCACTATTCAACAAAAATTGAAAATTTTCAGAAATATACCAAAAATTCATCCTAGGCTAATTTCAATAATCCAAATCCAAAAATGATGTCCATTTAGAAAGATAAAATTTATAAAATTTTAAAAAGTGGGTATTACTATTCATAACGGCTAGTTTATATAACATATCATTGTTTAGAAAAACTCGGTATTGCGTATAACACACGCTATCGTGGAAGGTCGTGATTGTGTGTAATGCAAGCCAAGTTAGGGATGTGCATTGTGAAAGATCCTTTTGGTGTAGCATACAACACAATACATTAATGAAATTAAAAAGAATATTTTTCATAAAATCTATGGGTGTTACATCCATTCTGGAGAAGAAAAACTTAGAAAGCTTGTGGTAGGCCCCACACATCATTGACACTTTTTAGAATTAGGGTAGAAAGACCAGATACCTTGAGTAGTGGGGAATATAACGAAGATAAACAACCAACATGATTCCGCAAGCATACAATCATTCATACCCAACTCATTTCATCATCTCTTGTGTCCTCCTCAACACCAACATCCATAAATAAATGCATCACACCACTCTAGGAATCTAAGGATACAACAACCACTAGGCCTCCCTACCCCCACATCTCACAACATCCATAGAAGCTCATGAAATATCACAAGAAGTAGGAAAAACAAATCTACTTAGCTCCTGGCCAAAAATAAGGCATTTTTTCCTTTGCACGAAATAGGTTATCATGGATCCAATGTATAAGGAACTCAGCCATACAATGAAAGTGGGTAACTTATAACCCTATAGGTAATTAACATTTATTGATCAACTAGCTCTTTAATCCATCATGAATTATCTGACTCATTATTGGTAGGTTCTATCTATGGGAAACCTAAACAGAAAGCTATCATAGCTGTCACATATTAATTAAACATTCCAACTGCATCAATTTGATTTTCACCAATTTAAAACAGCAATAACCATATTAATTTACATGCCTCGTTATCATTGGTAAAATAATTTTTAATTAATCCTAGTTTATGTACTTTTCAAATTTCTGTCAAGAACGGTATTCTTAACAACGAATGCAGAGATATCACACTGTTTAAAAAATCAATAGGCAATAACATATGATCGATACCAATTTATTTATCCTGTTAAAATATTTATTATGGAAATTTCATTATGATCTATTAGATTAAAACATGAGAACTCAATAGTTTTAGGTATAATAATAGATAATCCATGAATCCCCTACCTCAAAGCATTCTTGACATTCTATACATGAGAATGGTCCATGAAACAGACCACGATCACCTCCCCCCAAGACAAATTTATCCACATAAATACATTGTGGCATGACCTCACTAATAGAGACCCAAGAAAAATCAACTAGAAACATGGAGATCACATTCCATAATGGGATAAGGAGAAATGAGAGAATAATGATCGAAGAAAACACAATAATGGAGATAGATCATACCTTCTATCGATGATAGGTCGACACATGCTATTGGCACCAAAACAGGGGTCCACAAGAAGTAGGAAGAAAAATCAAGGGGAAATGATCTTAGGATTAAGTTCTGATCAAACCAATCCTATGGGGAGAATGTCTCGGGGTGGATCACATTGAGAAAAAGAAAGAGGAATGATATATGGAATGGTTCCCGATTATGAAGGATTAAATCTGATACTAAAGGGATTTAAAACAGATTATAATTTCTATTAATATGGATCACAATAATCTTCATGGTTTGACCAAGTAAATTCATCCTGAGCTTTATGAAAATTAATATAGAAGTTATTGTCTTTGAATTAGCTTTAAATCACTTAATACATGGCTTTGAATGCATTTTTCCTTAATGAAAATGCTAAAGGGGAAAACTGTATGAAGATGGAAACACTTTACACCTACCGATGTTTGGAAACACTATACACCTATGGATTTCTGGAAACAATGTACACCTACAAACGTCTAGAAAAATTGTACACCTACTCAAGTTTGGAAACACTAGACACTTATCAATGAATTGGAAACACTATACACCTACTAATGTCTGGAAACACTATACACCTACCAATGTCTAGAAACATTGTACACCTACAGATGTATAGAAACATTGTACACCTACCGACACCTGGAAACAATGTACACCTACAAATGTCAAGATACATCGTACACCTACTGACTTCTATAAACACTATACACCTATTGAGGTTTTGAAACACTATACACCTACCAAAGCCTGGAAACATTATACACCTACAGACGTCTGGAATGATTTTATGCCTATCAATGGTTGGTAATACTATACCCCTACCGGTGGTTGGAAACACTATACACATAATTGGAAACACTATTCAGAACACTAGAAATTTGGCAGTGTTCTGGATAAGCCACCTTGACCCCCCGGAACACCTCAAACACAAGATTTTAACAAAGGAATGGACCGGAGAGGTCTGGGCCATTATGTTTCTTGAGATTATGGGTATGTTAATTTATTTCATAGTGCCTCAATTTCCTTTACCAATAAGCTAAAACTCGATCACCTAGAATCAGCACTACCCCAAGTCCTACACCAGATGCATCATAGAACAATGTGTACTTCTTATCATCTTTAGTTATGATCATAATTGGTGTTGTAGTCAACCACTTATTAAATTATTTAAAAGTTGTTTTTTTCACACCTCCGACTACTCAAACATAACACCCAACATGGTTAAGATTTATGGTGGCACTACGGTGCAAGAGAAATCTCTAACGAACCTTTAGTAGTAGCTGAAAAAACCTAGAATACTCTGGATATCTGAAAAATTATTAGGCTCCTCCCAATACACCACAAAATTTACCTTCTCTAGATCCATCAACACTCCTGATGTTGAAATGATATGCCCCATGAAATAAACTTTATCAATCTAGAACTAAAATTTTGATAGCATTGCGTAAATAATATGCTCTCTTAGTGTACTCAATATTATTTCAAGATGTTTGGAATGATTTTCAAGAGTTCGTGAGTACAAAAATATGTAATAAACAAATAAAACAACGATCTGATCTAGATTGTGGTGAAATATTTGGTTTATTAATGATATAAACTCAGATGGTTCATTGGTCAACCCTAGAGGCATCACCAAAAATTCATACAACACATACCTACAATAGAAATCCATATGCAGTATATCAAAAGGTCTCACCCTCAACGGATGGTTAATCTATCTCAAATTAATCTTGGGGAACACTGAGAAACCCCTTAGTTGGTCAAATAGGTCATCAATTCATGGATGTGAGTATTGGTTCTTAAACATCATCTGATTCAACTTCATGTAATCAACACATAACCTCAACAACCCATCATCCTTCATATCAAATAGCATGGTTGATCACCATGGTGACATACTATATGGAATTAATCCCTTTTACCACAAATATTTATGTTAAACATTTAGTTATTGTATTTCTATGGTCACCATTCGTTATGGGAGAATATAAACTGGTTCTCCCCCTAGCAGTAACTCGATTATGAACTCCACATACCTCTTGGAAAGTAGTCCCATGAAATACAGAGGATACACATCCTGATACTAATCCACCACATGAGGAAAGACATCTCACTCCACTTCTTGATCCTCAATAATAAGGCATGCCACTTGAGCTATGAGTTCCCCCAGTAGCTGAAAAATTTTCTATGCATAGCCTGCTCAGAAATACAACTGTTGATGAAATGAATAAGTGTCTTCCTTAGGAGATTTAAACATTACCTGAAAATTGTAATAATCGATATGGGCCTTATACAGGACTAGCCAGTCCATTCCCAAAAGTATGTCAGAACATGAAATTGCAATAATAAACAGATTCCACATAAAATGAAAACCCCCAATATCTAAGGGACAACCTTTACACTATCTGATATCTTCAACTCGAACTCAAAATGGGGTATCAAATGATATAACACCATAAACTTGTTCCTTAAATAGGACCTATAAAACCATGAATTTTGCAGAGATAAATGAGTGTGTGGAACTTGTTTAAAATAAAGTAGTAGAAATTGTGGAAGCTATAATAATCATACCTCGAATAGGGGACGTTCTAGCCTCTCCACCTCTAGGTGTAGAATATACTACGTGAAGATGACATTTACCACTACCCTGGGATTCATCCTGAGTACCATGCATTACACTTTCGTAATGTTGGGAATGGTCTTGTCCCAGAGTTCCACATTTACCACCCCTATTAGTACGGCATGTTGTGCTCTAACTAACTTCCTAATATGGGGTTATTGACTATATACCTATATATTTTACTGGTCTCTATCCTCGAACATTTTTCGAATGACATGGGTTCCTATAAAACCTCTACCCATGAACCATTTTTTCATGTGATCTATACTCAACCGTTGGTTTGGGACACTGACATTCAACATGCCCCAACTTTACACAGTGATAGTAGCAATTTCAATCACTAACTTGAGAGATAGGTTCCTTTTTATGGTTGTTTTTTCCTTCTCATTCTAGGTGGAAATTCTCAAAGTGGTGCTTCCTACAACCGGATGGTGCACCACTAGTTCACCCCTCAAAAATCAAATGTCTACTTTTTAGGGGACTAGTTGAGGTTTCTTTATATGATTAGGTTCTAATCTATCCCTTTATAAAAACTCATAATCCAAAACATATTTACACGTTATCTAATCTCAGGCTGAATCCCATCCTGAAATCACCTTACCATCATTACCTCATCCCGTACTAAAACAGCAACAAAACATTTAAAATATATGAAACAACCTGTATATTTTATTACTAACATCATCCCTAGAGTGAAACTCATAAACATAAAATTTTTCCTACCTTATTACTTATAGGTATTAATTCTCCAAAATATGTTCCTAAAAACATTTCCACACCATTCCCCCTATATGTTCAGTATGAACAAAGATATCCCACCAATGCTTTGCTTGGTCCCACAACATATAATCCACTTATGTAACCCGATTATCCGAATGAGTCTCTTGATGATCAAAAATTTTAGGGATAGACACTATCCAGAACTCAGCTGCCTCTATCCCACCCTCTCTAGTAAGGGTTAGAAGGTGCTACAGTTGAAACTCCTAGGTCAAATCAAACATACTCGGTGCGACCCACCCTGGGTATGATTCCATCATCTAAATAAAACAAGAATTTTTATCATGGAACTTCTCTTTCCTATCATCATGAACCCTTAGATATTCATATCCCACTAATGGGGGAGTATTCTAGGCAACATCCTCTTATCACCCAACCATAACACACCATGGTGATATCATTTAGCTACATTTCCAAACATGGACTTTTTAAAACACAACCATGAAACTTTCAAAATGTATAAGGGAAGGCTCTTCACTAGCCACAAACAATCTTTTTCGCATATACTAACCATTGGGAATTATTATACCTAAAACACTACCCTCAACCATAATTCCTAAGGCCTTGGATAAAAGGGGTAACTAAATCACATGACTACAAGACTTACCTCCAACACCATTTCAAAATTGTACTCACATCACAGATTACTCCAATAAAATTTCATTTCACATACCACCCTTTAACGATAATAATTTTGTAATTATATTTAAACATTTTCCTCTTATTTTAACTTATTTTTATTGTTTCATGTGACACAATTTTTACCACTTTTACAAAATTCAAATTCATGCAACCCTCTATGTCGGAGACACATATCCCAGGCATGTGTTCTTATTATGATGCAAGTCACTTTTATACATAGGTTCCTAGAATGATTCATGAATCCAAAAACTAACATCATTATGTCCATGAAAAAATTATTATAAAACTATCACAACACAAAACATGTGCATCACCCAATTCTGTAATATCATCAAATGTAAAAACAAACAACAAGAACAAAAATTCTAGCCCTTGGTGACATGGGGTTTCCCCCATACATGGGTTAGATACTCCTAGGCATGAGCACATTACGAAGTCCCGACATTGTCCTGATAACATTTCTACCATCCCTGAATATTAATAATTAGAAAAGAAATCCATTGATTCCACATTGTAATCTCCCTGACCCAGGTGCCACAATATCGGAGCACCGTGTCGGGTCATCACATGGCCTCAAGTTCACCTCCCCATACGCCAGAGGTTTCTGACTAGCATGGAGGGTCTAATATCTCATGTTGGTTGTCTATACCATCTTTACCAAATTAATCCATTGTAAAACACTATATAAATAGTATAAATGATAGGAAACAACCAATAACATGCATAATCAAACATCTACCATATTGGGTACAATTCATAAGAAATAGTAAATATGTCATGTCATTCTACAATGCCAAGTGGGAAAAATTTTAATGAAAAACTACGGAAACACCAAAATGGTTCTGACTCCATGCCTAGTACCTCATCCATTCATTTCCCATGTCCAAATCTACTTCCAAGCATTGGTCATGTTCCCTTATCCTGACCTGCAAGCTTGAAATCATCATAGGATCCCAACAGAGGTTCGAGCATGGTGTTAGTACAAATCCATAGGAAACCACCAACAATTTCTACAAAATATTCAGTATAAAATGATATTCTATGTAAGTAAAAAATAAAAGTTAATAAAGTGAATGAAAAAGAATTTTCCAAAAGTTATGAATCTCAACATTGATATTACTCTTAGGATTTTTTACAAGTTCATTATGTAAATCATATCATAATTTAGTTCATCATCAACATGTAATCCAGGGGTTAGACATTTACCTTATTCACACAACATTTGTGGAATTTATCATTCTGTATAAGAGATCAAGTTATGTTCCTATCTCACAAGTGATGAGAATATCAATTGATCTTGACACTGAACTTGGAGCCTTGGTCTAGGAATTTTCATTGTATACATCCATTGGGGGAATAGGGCATCAGTCTCACTCCCCAACCAATGCATTCCTGTGTAGGTTAGAGAAATAGTCCCACCCTACTCGTGTGGGAATAATCGGTCCTCTATCCCACTCCATGCCATGTGCACAAGATTATTTATCCATTCCCCACATTTACCCATATCACAACCACTACAACAAATAAATATAGCAATCCTGATTTACAAATAACAACATGGGATTAAATGTTATGACATTGTCCATTCACAATGACATTTCACAATATATAGCCTAGTAGCCCAATTATCTTTCCCATGTATCATCCCATTATCCATATTAATCAATTCACAATCCATTATCAATCCCACGTGTTCAAAATTTCATATATTGAAACCCTCTTAGGGTTTTCAACATTATTCATTTTCCACAAGGCACATTCCCTATTTAACTAATTTAACCCAATTTTATTAATTGGAAAAAATTACATAAAGTTATTACTAAGAATAGGAACATGATAATAAATCATTTTCACTTTCATTAAACATGTAAACATGGTTATAAAAGGCTCTACAATGTCACATGAAAACTTTTCTCATATATAACTAATGTTTATGTCCAGGATGTATCGGTGCACCCCATGGGTGACCCTACTAACGTCATGTCATACTCTATGTTTCCTATGAGAAACGGGATGGTTTTAATTCATTATTAAGAAATTGATTATACCAAATATTATCAAAGGATAAAAAGGACAATATGGGTGTAACCATGGAATAATCCCAATAAAGCACAAATATCAAATGAATATATGGGATATAACTTCTAGACCACCAGCCATGAATATGAAGATGAAATATCCCTCAATAGAAGTCTTATATCCCCATTCAACCAACCAACTAATACTTAACCTAGATATCACCAAACAGTGATGGTATTACTGCTTCTTAACACATTGGAAGAATGATGAAAACCATAATCGAGAAGTGGATGCGAGGAAGAGATTAGGATTACCCAGATCTTTAATTCACAAATGACGTCACTGCAACCAATTTAAGGATAGATGATATTAACCCCTAGGAGCTCATGGATGATATTTCTCATCACTAGGGTTTCAAGTAGAGGGGAGGAGAAAAATCAAAAGTGAGCCTAAAAATCCCATAATGGAATTTTTATAAATATCTCATCTTTACTCGGTTGCATGGTTTAACTGCACAGTTTTCTAAACTGTGCACAAATCATGCAAGAGATATTATACCAGAATCCCCCCTTACCATATATTCTTTTTAATTTATCACTATTAGCTTAAACGTGGTATAATCATGTGAAATTCTTTGTCTAAGGCTGCATGGTTACCTAGGATGATCCGCACGGTTTGCACTAACCATGCACAAATAATGCAACATGCCCAAAATACTCCTTTTAATTAATATTATAGGCTTTAAACCCCCGAAACACCCCCTCTCCTTATCAAAATCTTATGGAAACACTTATTTGTCAAAAATTGAGGAATTAAATTCAAACATAAACAAAACATACCTTATGAGATTCCCAGATATGACAACCGCAGTGTTAAAGTTTGGACCATAATCCCCATAAATAGAGATCCTAAAATGGATTTTTAGTACCAAAAATTATATGATAATTATCATAAAATATATTCAATTTATGTATATAACTAATATAAAATAATTTGGCTGGAAATATTTCATGTGTCTTAAAGAAGTAAAAAAAAGAAATATGAAAATCCCTTGTTGTTTTGGTATCTTTTGAATTATAAACCCTATTAAAGAGATATACTAAAATGGTTATGTTAATCCTCATAATTTTTGGGATATAAGACATAAAATAAATTCATAAAAAGTATATATTCCACATATAATACACATTTGGTGAATAAGGCTTATGACTCAAATAAAATAAATTGAGGCAAAAATCCCTTACCTTAAGTACCCACTCCCTTCTTACACATTTTAACCACTTATAAAATAAATATAAGTTATTTATACATACATTAAATAACCTTACTCATATTTATCCAACAATATATTATTTATTAATGACTTTTTATTTACTTTTTATCAATAATTTCTTGTTAAAATGTCATTTCAGGTATTAACAACATTGGTTTTCATGTATATTTTGATTTTTGATTTTTGGACTACATAATTTAGAAATTATACCATATTATCAAAAAATATAAACCAGATATAAATATAAAATATATTAACTATTTATTTATTTTGATAAATCAATAATATTTAATGATAAAAAATGAAATGCATTGTTCATGGTGAAGGTTGGTCATGTGTTCGGATAAACATTGTTTCTATTTTCCCGAATGTTTGAAAGAAGGAAAGTTAGAAAAAATATTTACATTATATAATTATATTTTTTCATTATTTATTTCACTTACATTCATTAATCCCATCCTTATTACCATATATGTTAATTGTGAACTAATCGCATACCTTGTATGGTTGTAGTCTGTCGTATACACAAAGGATGTTATTATATTACCACAGAACATAAAGATAAATTGAATATGTGATATCATGATTACATATAAATAATAATATTACAAATTTCAAATATAAACAATAAATTCATAATTATATCAAATATTTGGAGGTGGGTATGAAAAATAAATAATATTGTTTCGAGAGCTGGTAACCAGATGTACACATGAATGATGATTTAGTGAAAAATTTGATGGAATTAGAGAAATATTTTGGTTATTTCATTTGCATAATAACCTATAACAATATGAAATATACTTTTTTATCATATCATCATGGTTTAATAAGAATTTATGTTGGTGGGGGATGAAAAAAATTAAATAATCCATTAGGGATTCCACTACTTCATTGGAAAAGATCATTTGGATTAAACCAAAAGGATTCATAGGTTCTTATTATTACGAAAATAAGAATTCTAGTATGTGAGGACGGATTTGATGAATTTATTTGGGTAGTAATTGGTATGGAAAATGGGTTTTAAAATTGGGAAGAGGTTATGATTAGGGGTGGACTTTTATAAGTGAGGTGAGAGGAAAAGCTGTAATTTTCTTGAAAAAAAAAAGTTATTGTATTTTTCACCTTAATTAAGGATAGAAAATCAATCATTCTAGAAACTAGAAGATATAATTTCTAAATATTTCAATAAAATTGTTTTGGTAAATTTTTTGGTTCATTTTTATCCTTTATCTTTTTAGTTTAACCACAAGGTAATCTATTTTAAACCATTACCACGATAAATATTTTTTACAAATATCACTATTAATTATGGAAAAATAATAATTTACCATAATTAGATAATATAAAATTCTCTAATTCTAAATATTAAAAAAAATCAAATACCTTTCCCAAAAGTGGAAATTTTTAATTTAAAATTATTCATGTGGGTGTGATGATAATGTAGACTTCCAAAGAGAAAATTTCCAAAATATTAAAATGTTTTTATATAAAAATTGAATATAAAATTGATTCAAATTTCTTAAATTGGATAAATATATATATATATATATATATATAAATGGACTAGTATTATTTTTAAAATCATCTTATATAGATTTTATGTATTTAAATTCTACCAAAGAAATTAAAATTTTTAATAAAAACGGGTATTTTAAATATTCATCAAAATATTTCTCTTAGAAAATTATAAAAAAATCATACTAAGGAAAATTTTATGGTATGATTTAAAAAATTGGTGATTATATTGTAAAATATATTTTATAAAAGAGGATAAAAATATTAAAATATATTCACAATAGGCGATAAAACGTATTTTTAGACAAATGCAATTTTAATAGAAAAATTGTATTAATTATAATCTCTTGTACGGAAAACACATAAGTTAATGTTAAATTTTTTTTGAATATATAATATAAAATTTTCAGTAAAACCATTCTTGAAAATCTATTTATTTAATTTAGTGATGTCAAACATGTTTCTGTTCTTAAAATTGTTTTTTAGGAGAAGAATGTTTTTATTAATAAATAGTTTTTATTTGCATTTATAATTAATTGGTCACTAATAATTATTTTGTATACATATTTAGACCATATATTTTCATAATATAGTTAATCATATTCATACGCACTATTCAAATGGCTTGGCGATAACTATCATATTAAATTATAATAATTTAATAGTGTGTCAAATTAAATTTGAACTCAGTGTTTCATGTAACAAATTAAAAACTCAACGTTGCATGTAATAGAAGATAAAATTGGGGATACCTGTAATAAAAAATATCAAAAAGATTTAATTTATTTGAAAAAATATAACTTTTTATCAAAATATAATGGTTTCATAGGAAAACCACCTTTCCTTGTTAGGTACCAGGCATATAGAATTCTTCACTAGTTAGTCTATACATTCTCACTAATTAACTTGAGATTCATGTTGGGATATAAAGGATTTTTCCCACACCACAAGATAGTGTATTGTTTCTTTAGTGGCCTGGATGAACTGACAAATTTGTGGACTACTCTTGAAATTTTTTTCCCATTGATATTCATTTAATGTACAATAACACCTCTTAAGGATGTCAAAACTTGAAAATTATTTGTTCGACCCTAGGTCCATAAAACAAGCCATTTTATAAACAAAAGTTTAAAATTTTCACACAATTTAGTGAACAATAATAATGTGGGTCATATAAATATCCCCCCATAGAACTTCTTGCTCATGTGATGTTTTTGTAGCTCATGAATCATGTATCTCGATCAATCTGGATCGAAATACAAAAATATTTATCTTCATACTCCATTATTAAATTCCAATGCACTAACTCAAGGGTGTACTCACCCTTGAACACCTATCATGTTTCCTCATAAAAACTCAAATAATGAAAATGATAAAATGATTCAAATCTTTAGTGTTCTCTATATCAATACTATGATCACCATAGAAGTCTTAAACAATAAACTATGGTGTCCCCAATTGATTAGATCAAAAGAATCATTGTTTTTTCAACAAAATAAATCGTTATACGAATCATAATTTTAAAAATCCAAGGATAGGTCCAGTTCAGTTGAATTTTATAATGCTCAATCAACAAAAATCATAAGTTAACTATCAATACCAACACCACAACCAAGGTTTTGATAAGAAAAATTAAATCTCCATGGATCAATATAACTCATACATGCCAACATCTATAAAAAGGACTCTTCCAAACACCAGTATCATATTTAATATGGTTATCTCAATTTTTTTCCCAACCAGTGCATTCTAGGTCACATGGATATATCACTCATTACATTCCCAGAAATCATCCTACAAAGGTTATCATAATCCAAAATCAATGATCCATGAACCACTAATCATTATTCCTTATACCTTAGGGGATTCTTTTAAATGGTAAACTTCATTATTAATGTCTGATGTGACATTGAAGAAATATTCCACGGTTTATTCTTTATCATCTTACATGATCCCCTTGGATTTCAACCCTCAGTTAATGGACCAATGATCTCACTCTTTATCATTTATATGTAATATCATTTCCCAATTTTGAATGAGGTATCTTGTCATCATTTTTTACAATATCTTAATCAGTATCAATAATTTATCATAGAAAAGGATACTCTCAGGTTTCCCACAAATCAATCTCATAGAGTTTCCACAATCTATCAATGGTCTGTCTTATTCATCACCATGACCCTTCTTGTAAAATGGTTCATTAATTAATTTCCAATTTCATTCTCTACACTAATTTAGTATTCTTTTTATATCCTAATAGTTCTTAAATTGTTCTACCTAGCCCTAAACTAGTCTGTTAAAGAATGTGGTAACTAAGTATGATTGTCTATTCGTAACTAGTTATAAAGATAATTACCAAGATATACACACATCTAGATTGTTATGATATAGTCCAATGAATACACCAATATATTATAAATGTGAAAAACATACCACATCCAACTTGGTGTGGGTTATGAATTATTCCCCATACGGGTCTTCTCCCCTCACACACGCCGTATGAAATTCAAACCAAAACAATGTTTGTTAACAGAAATAATGGAATTAATAAAAATATGTTGGTGGTATACAATCACTAACTATTCTAGTATCACCAATATAACTCATGTTATTCTTATCAGTCCTCTCATTTTCCCTTATTTATACATTTGACCAACTCCTTAAACAACCATGTGTGTAAACCCTCACAGATCATTTATTTCCCAACGAGGCATATATACACCACTCTCACACCAAACTATATGACTTTACACTAATTCATATACCTCATAGACCAGACTCACATTCCTCTATAATCGGCCACACTATAAGGTTCATACTCTGCTAAACAAGATCACACATAATGCTCCACTTTAGGGGAGAATCACTTTGTAACAGAGATTCTCAGGACACCACCTTACACATGAGTGTCAGTTTATGCTTCTTACTGACCACCAAATCTCTAAAATTACAATTTATGACACTTTGCATATTCACTTGACATATAACAAGAGTAATATTTTAAACTAATAGTCTAAGAAACCCTAATTCCTTTCCTCAATGAAATATGAAACTGAGCACTCTAAAGCCTAACCTTGAATAATGAGTACTAGAACTCTAGGTGATCCATACTCCTGAGATACAAGGAAATATGAAATATCATCCATCAGTCAAGATAAATGTTTCATAAGTTCATAAGTAATTTTCATCGATTAAAACTACTCTCTAAGGAATTAACCTATATAATCCCCCCTGAGGAATATCCGCACTCAAGTTACCTTCATATATCCTGAGAAACCAATTCATTAATGACTTTTGACACATTTCTATGGACATAAGTTCAATATTATAATCTAAATAAGGATTCACTATGTTCACAACCAATAAAACATTATCTATATAATGATCTAAGATATTTCAAGATAGCTTCTCTCTAAAAAATCACATTGATAGGCTATAGATGCCTAGTTCTGTTGAAATAATTCCATTATGATTTTTGTATCACTCGGTGTAGGCTATTGTTGTCACCATAATTAATTGGACCCATCTAATGGCTTCTTAAAATAGGTTTTTACTGTGGAATCTATTCTTTAATAATAACCTAACAAGGTACAATGTGTCATCTATTCACCTAAAGAGAGTTTCATAATCAGTGTATTTGTTTCTTTTATTATTTCATTCATCATCACCACCATATTTCCCCAAAAAATAGTCTCAAAGAACCTTATATTAGAAATTGAAAAGAATAGGATTTCATCCACATAAACTTCCAATAATAATATATATTTGCAACCCATAATATGTTGTTGACACTATACCACCCTGAGAATTTGTTAATTATAATTATTATCATTTATGAATTTATTTAATATTTTTAATATTTATCCCTTCACACAACACTGAAAATAGTTCTTTATGTATATTTAATAAAGTTTTTTTGATTACATTATACAAAACACCAATTTCGTCTTGTTCTACACAAAACACTAACTTGGATTTTATTTAATCCAACACTGAGTTTCTACGAAACAACAGCTATTTATTATAGTTTTTTAAATGAGATAGTTATAACCTAGTCCTTTAAAATAGCAATATAAATAACAATAACTAATTTTTAAATTATATTTAAAATGGTTTCGTATTAATGAAACATACTATAATAAAATATCTAATATTAGGAAAAGTACTTATATGTTTAAAAATTATATTTTCATAAAGGAAATTGTTTTTTTAATCTATAAAAAATATCAAAAACTCATTTTTGAAACTTATAGATATTTAATTTGATAAAATAGACCTCATATTTTAATTCATAATTTTTAAATTATCATAGAGTGATTTTTTTTATTTTTATAATATGTTTATTTTTTGATAAATAGTGAAAAATATTGCATTATAGTTAAAACATCCTATTCTTTTAAATACTTATAATTTTATAAATTGATTTTTAAATTTAAAAATTGTTAAATAATAAATGTATTAATAAAATATAGTTCATTATAATAATTTTTAACTTTAATTTAGATATAAAAAACAAATTAAAATTTTGAACATTATTTTTACCATCTCTTTCACCATGCCTGTGTTTGTCGCCTTAAAATTAATTTTTATGCTTATATGATTTGAATTTAGACTAAAAAAATACATGGTTTAAATATTTATCATATTTATAGTTTAATAGTGTCAAATAGTTTTTCTATATTACAAATAGTAACTTTAGTATATTTTTATTTAATATAGTTATGGATAATCATGTAATTAAAGGCAGAAATATTATTATTATATTAAAAATATTCCCTACAAATTTTCCAAATTTTAATTGATAAGTTGGTTTCAACCAAAATCAATATTTTGAAAATATTATACACCTTTTAATCCAATTACATAAGAATATTACATTTGTAATATTTTATTTAAAGATAAGTAAAAAATGATATAATCACATTTTTAATAAGTAAATAGTATTTAATATTTGGTTTTAAAGAAGAAAAATTCTAATATAATTATATTTATTTGAAATATAATAAATTTCTATTCATCATGAAAATTTCTTTTAAATTTTTAGCGATTAAATAAATAAATTTATTTATTTAATAATGATGAACCACAAATTTTTTAATAAATGGAAATATAAAATAAATTATATTAAAAATATGAAAATAAATATAATTTAACATAATTAATGACATAATTTAATTTTATAGATAGATTTTATATTTTATTGATATATTTTAAGTTTTGGTTTACTGTTATCAGATTTTTAGAATCATTTTTAAAAAACATATATTGAATAGTATCAAAATTGATAAAAATGCTACTTTCAAATAAATAATATTTTATTTAATGATGTAATATTCATTAATACATAATTTTTTTTAAAATACTATAATAAGGTTACATGTGTAATTAATGATACATTTAGAGTTCTTTTTTTATTTTATTGTAACTATATTAACCTTAAAAAGTAATAAATCCATGTTATCACGATAAGAGTTTAAAGGTTTAACTAAGGGTTAAATCCAAAAGATCATGTTAATATTATGACCTAAACATGTCTAAAAATAATTTAATGAGAGGATTTTGGCCTATCCTAATATTATATTCTAAATAAGTCACTTTGGAGCCCTTTTTAAATTAAAATTAGTTTATATTAATTTAATATTTTGATAACTTTCTAAAGTGCTCCCCAACAAATTTATAAAAAGGCGACTCCTGCATCACATCCTCACACAACTTTGAGACTTTTAGATTGACCAAAAGCTTCAAATTTCTCTTACCAAAACTCATTTTTATGCTCTGGAGGCCCTTTTATTCTAAAACTGCCAACCCTAATGTCACTAATAAGAGATCCAAAATAATCCCACTCAATATGTAGAAATTGTTTTACTAATTCATTTAAGCACGTTTCTTCTTCTACTTACTCTTACTATGTTTTTTTCATAAAAAGTATAATAAAAATATGATCTATATGAGGAGATTTTATTATTATTATGGAATAACCATATTTCCCATTTTATCCATCCTAAAAAAACAATATCACTGGGTGTGTGATCATTTGGTTTACTATCCCAACAATGTGGTGTAATTTGTTTTTTCATGACTAATTTATTTGGATTGGTATAATAATGAATATAATGGAAATAGATAATAAATATGACACCATATAAAATCTATATTATTATTATACCATACAATTATCTTTCACTTTACTAATAAGGGAATGATAGCATCGCTCGTTTGTGCATACGGCCTACCATCTCCACGACATGATGAGATTTATTCTCTACATTAACCATTCAATATTGATTTTATAAATTTATATGATGAGTGAATATAATATTTATAAACATTATATGAATTTTTATATGAACAAAATATGTTTTATTCATATGAACAAAGACATACAAGATAGTACATGCATAGGAAAATGAAGTAGTCATCACCTAAAATAAGTTTAATAACGAAATATTATCAAAAAATGGGTGATAAAATAATGTAATAATATCATATATAATATAATAAATATGAATAATTTTATTATATAGTATAAGTATACTCTTAAAAACATTGTACATAAGTTTAAATCATATTCGACTAAAGAAATTGTATTGTAAGGGAAGTTCATCTCACTTTTTATTTCTATAAGATACATGCCATATTCTCCACTTGCTTCTATTGTGTGGTGTATATACTACCCTATGATATGTTATATAATTAGTTTAATTTATTTAATTATAGTAAATTCATTAAT
Source organism: Viscum album (assembly GCA_963277665.1). NCBI lineage: Eukaryota > Viridiplantae > Streptophyta > Magnoliopsida > Santalales > Viscaceae > Viscum > Viscum album. Next base: position 43,789,163 of record OY728143.1, on the reverse strand, counting down.
TTATTTTATTATTTCTTGGAGATTTTGATTTTAATGTTACATGAGTAGTAAGGGATTTATGTCTCAATTTCATTTTTGGGGGATACATGCCTTATACACCACCTGTTTCTTCTATACGGTACATATAAACCCATGAATTCCTTTTGTGAGTCTTATTAAAAGTATTATTGTATTTTAATATACATATAACTTTATATCTTTAATTTTACATATGATTCTAATAATTATCAAGTAATGAATATTTGTTTCATAATCTCAAAAATATTTGGGATTGTTTCGTTTTAAGTATTTATTAGGGAATATTTTCAACCATTTTCAAGTTTTCCATAAATATTATAAAAAATGTTTTTAGAATTCCCATATGGGTGTTTAAAGTCTTTTTTCCATTTTTGACTTTATACTAAATGGTTTGAGAAGAATATTTTTGTTTTTTCCTAATAAGGTACTTTCAGACTTTTTTGGAATAAATAGAAGAATAATGTTTTCTTAATTCATATGGTAGGAATGGAATTTCCCTCAATAGAGACACATTAATTATTTGATTAATTATTTTATAATATTAAATGATTATTTCCAAAATAAATGTATTTCTTTTAGAAGTACACAAAATTTTAAGGACAGAAAACATTTTCAAAGAAGATAGTCTATTTTCCTGAGCAATTGTTTTCAGGTGATCTCTAAATATTATTTTCCTTTCAAGATAAATTTATTTTATGTTACTTATTTTTTATATGGGATATGATTAAATTCTAAAATTATTATTATTTTTATGAATGAATTATTTTCAAGATGGAATTATATTTATGAAATCCAAATCATTTCATGGATTTTATAATGACTGAATAACATTTGTGAAAACCATTTCTTTTCATGGGTTCTAGAATGATGAATCATATATATGGAACATATATATATGGTTTTTATTGCATGAATGGTGGGAAATATATCTCTATCCAATGCGTTGGGTAAATATTTATATCTCATGAGATGGACTAAGATTGTCTTGGGAGTGAAATTTGACTTCTAATATGACCATGGGTATGAACCATGACAACCGATATGGAATGGAGAGTGAACTAATAATACAATGATGGACATGGGAGTGAACCATGACTAACAATATGGTATGAGGATTGAATACATACTATTAATAAGTCCTTTTTAGCAAATCCTTGACTACTTTGAGTATCATTTAAATGCTTCTGTGTCTACCACAAATTCAATTTATTATTCCTATGTTATGATTTCATAGAATATGTTCTATATTTACTTATGATTATTTTATTAAGAACATTCAATTATTATGGAATTATTCTTGTTTATGATCTTTTATAATCATGGTTTATCTTCTATTTTTAAGATCGAGCTCTTATACCTTTATGCTCAAAAATATGATTACATGTCTCCCATGTTTACCCTTACAGAGCATCTAACCTCACACTTTTCGTATGTTATATTTTTTCCCGACATATAATGAAACTTTTTATGTAGTAAAACATAATTGGAAGAACATTATAGTGAATTTCTAATATAGTTCACCAAATTAGAATAACGTGCTCCATGTTTTTGAAGTCACTAAATTAATATGGTCTTTGATTATATTTTTGCGTAACGTATGAAATTTTCCATAAAAGTGGTGTAATGTAAATGTATGAAAATAATGGTTCATTACAGTTTGTATTCAAGAAAGTTTTTAGTCAACCATAAGAAACTAGGATGATGAATCCTTAGTGAGAACCCTGTGTAAATATCTAAAGGTAATTATATGGATAAATAAAATTGCCTATAATTTTGGTAATGGGTGGAGTGGGTGATTTATTAGAAATACATCCATATCAAGATACTAAAATTGGATGTGGCTCTAGAATAAATATACCTTAGAGTAACAACATATAAATGTGTGTAAATCATGACTTGGAATAACCTAGTACATGATAACAGGCCTTATTTCACACCTGGTTTAACACTCCTTGGGGATATGCTTTGGGAATTCACAAAACCTTCATGAACCATAATGACTGATTGAAATATAATTTTACTATTAATAAACTAAGATAAAATGAATATTTCATAGATTAAGTAAGGTGTCATAATTTAGACATTATATAACTAATTTTTCATGATTATATAGTTTTTCACCATGATAAGTGTTTCTGTCACCATGCTTTCTACTTTTAGTAAACGGATAGAAGATAAGGAAATGGGTTGACATTGAATGTGACAAGAAATTTAATATGAGAAGTACAATGGAATTATCATTGGAGATAATGATATTTTAATTCTACTTAATCATCTATCATGACATATGATTAAAAAAGTTAGATTTGGTGATATTGTTAATATCTTGAATATATGGAAGATTGAATTTCATAAATGTGTAATTGTTAAGTAATAGAGATAAAATAAGATTTTATTTCATTTATATCAAGAATATGGGATGAAGAACCTTTAGGAATACCAAAAATGGAGGGGATGAGGTTTTCTCAGTTGGAAAAAGGTTCATAGTGTTATAAATTGTCATGGAACTCAATGTAACATCTCTAGAGAACATGGGCATTGTCCAACATAGTGCATCATCCTAAGAATTGAAATCTTATCAAATTAAGGATCTATTTAATGAAAATCATTAATTTCTAAGGATTGAATTATTTATGAATTTGGATTCCAGAATCTTGAATGGTGAATTATAATAGGATTGGATAGTTTATGTCTTTCCTAATGATTTTTCAGAATATGTTGAATAGATTCGATGGTAAAAAAGTGATTTAATGGAAAGGTGATATTCAGGGGAAACAATCGATTAAGGTAAATATAACCTATAATGTGTTCATAGTGTTATGATAATGATGTTTTGATAAGATACATGTTGCAAATAAATAATTGAATTTGATGGTACTGATTATCCTGGAACTAAAAAAGTATTTGTTGGAAAATAAGTTTTTGTTATCATCGATGGAGATTATAGAATTTTTTGATTCATGGAATGTAATAAATAATATTTTGAATGCGGAAACATTCATGTTTTCAATAAGGATGTATGGTAATTCATGTTATTACCATGTTTCATGACAACACATGATAAATGCATTCACTTGTTTGGAATGTGACAACTAAGAGATAAGTTGTGTTATATGGGGAATCAATGTTAATTAGATTCCATGACATTATTCTAATGTTTCTTATTTCGAAATTTTGGAATGCTTATAAGGTTAAAAATTAACATAATGTTTATGTTAAACTTTGGATGAATATTTTGATATTAAAGTATTATCTCACCTCATGAAAAATATTTCATATTGGATAACCTATGTTAACAAAATATTGTTGAATGTAACTAATGATGGATGGGATGGGTAATCATAGATATCATGATCTGTTGGTCCTTCAATAATGAAATATTAAACATCATTTTTTGGAGAAAGATGTGAGGCATGAAAAATTGTGAGATTTTTATAAATAAAGTAAGTACATCTTCTCATAAAAAATCTCTAGCCCGAGGGAAATTAACATTAAATTGGAAAGGTTATCCTAGTAACATATTATATAATGAATCCAATGGTCCCTTATATAATCATTGATTTATAGCTTTGTGATTTTTATAATTTTCCTAACCATGTTCTCTATCACTCTCCATCAATACTTAATAGTTATATTTTTCGTCCATGTCTATTTTTTCAGTCTCTACCTATGTTCTCAATTATGGAATCCTTGTTATGATTTAATCTGGGTAAAAATTCAGTTTTCAACTTTATTTTTTGAAAATAAATCTAAAATATTCATTTTTATGATTTGGGTTTCTATGAATGAAACTTTCAAGTATTGATCCTTTTAAAATCCATACAAATTCCAATGGAAAAATTCATTTTAAGGGGGTAGAATGTAACACCCTGATATTTTGTGCATTATTATTATTACTATTGAATTATTTTTATACTTTTTATATTTTATACTTCACACAACACTGAATATAGATATTTTTATTATATAAAATAAATAAATATATAATACCTTACATGAGAAAACCATGTCAATCATGTGCTCCACACAACGCCGACTTACCATGCATTACACGCAACATTGAGTTTCTATGAAATAAAACATTATTATTATAATTATTTAAATGAGATTTTTATAGCCTATACATTAAACAAAGTAATATAAACTATAATAGCTAAATTTTAAATATTATTTGTAATTGTTTCATATAAATAAAACATATTGTTAATGAAATATATAATTTCTTGTAATGTTTCATATGTTTAAAAATACTACTTTCCTAAAAACAGGGTTTTTTATGTCATTCTATGAAAAATAGTAAAATTAATTTTAAAAACTAATTGAATTTTCATTTGATAAAATAAAAATAATTTTTTAATTCAGAATTTCAAAAATATATTAGGCTGAATTGTTTGGATTTTTTTGAAATGATTCATTGTTGATGAATAGTGAAAAATACAGCATTGAAGTCAAAAACTGCCATTTCATTTGAATAATAATTATATTTTAAATTGATTATTAAATGTCATAACATATAAATTATACATATATTTATCCAATTTAGGTCATTATAAATATATTTAAATTGAAATTAGACATAAAAACTTATTGAATTTTTAATTATTCTTTTTACCCACCTTCTAGCCACATATGTGAGATTAGCATTAAAATTAATTTTTCCACTTCTGTGAATTGAAATTAGAAAAACTAAAATACATTAGTGTAATTAGCATTAAATTTAAATTCTTATATTATCAGCTAAATTTTCTTGGAAATTATTAATAGTAACCTTAGTAAATTAGTATTTACTATGGTTAAGGGTAAATCAGTTAAGTAAATGTAAAAATAATATTATAAAATTATAAAATTACATTAAAATTTGTCTTAATTTCATTGGATATGTGGGTCTAGACCCAAATAACACTTAGGGTAAACTTATAAAATTCTTTATACATCTTGGGTAAGAATATGATATTTAATATATTTTATGTTAAGATAAGTTAAAAATTTAATACTCATATTTTTAATAAATAAAAAAATTAATAGAGGGATATAGAGAAGATAAATATGAATATAAATAATAATTTAAAATATAAATAATTTATATTCATCATGATAATTTATTTTTAATTTTTAGAGAATATATATTCTAATTAAACACACGTATTATGATGACAGAGAAATTCTTTAATTAGTGAAAATATTGAATAAATTGTATTGAGAAATGAAAATAAAAATTATTTAACTAAATTAATGATATCCATGAATTTCATATATAAATATGATATTTTAGTGATGTATTATAAGTTTTGCACCAAATTTATCATGTTGTTATTATTTTTGGGAAAACAAAAATATTAAATATTTTTCAAATTGACATAAATATTGCTTTAAAATAAATTATATTTTATTAAGTGACAAAAAATTCATAATAATATTAAATTTCTCCAAATGAATCGAATAAAATTTATTTTTTTGATAAATGATCCATTTATTGTTCTTTTGATAATTTATAGTAACTATATTAAACCTAGCATGTAAAAAACCATGTGGTCCTTGTAAGAGTTAAAGGGTTTAACTACCAGTTAAATCCAAAATATTAGATAAATATTAAGACCTAAAAAGAACAAAAAATAATTTTTTAAGAGGATTTATTCTCGTCCTAGTGTTGTCTTTAAAATAACTCCCTTAAGAGAAATTTGGAATTTATAATTATTTTATATTAATTTAAAATTTTGACAATTTTCTAAAGTTCCCTGACATCAATTATGAAAGGGACCCTCCACTTTGACTTCCTCACACCACATTGAGACTTCTAGCTCAACCAACCCCAAAACATTAAACTGAAAAATTCATAAGATAAGTTCTGTAGGGACTTCTCTTCATAAAATACCAACCTTATTGTCCCTAAGAGGAGATCCAAAGGAAGTCTATCAAAGAAGAGGTAAATTTTTTACCAATTCATTTAAGTTAATTTCTTCTTATAGGTCATATCAATATGTTTTTTCAATAATAAAGTAATAAATATAATATAATATATATTTTGATTTTTTATTTTGATTTTTTTTATAACCACAGTCCTCCTATTTCTATCCTATGAAAAACAATATCACCATGTGTGCATGCATACGACTTACCATCTTCGAGCTGTGGTGTAATTTGTTTTTTCATCAATACGTTTTTTGGATCGGTAAAATCATGAATATAATAGATATAAATAATATATATGAAGTGATATTAATTATTTATAATTAATATACCATCCAATTCTTAACCTATTTACCATTAACTAAATGATATTGTCTCTTGGGAAAACATACGATATTCTGTCTCCATGATGTGATTAGATTCATTCTCCATGTTTGTCACTAATAAATGATTATAAAATGTATATTATGTGTGAATAAAATATTTCTTAACATAATATAAATATTTATATGATAAAAATATATCCAATTCATTATAACCAAGATGTACATGACAATACATGATTAGGAAAAATGAAGTAGTTAACACCTAAAACAATGGTAATAACGAAATATTATCAAAAATATGTTGATAAAATAATATAAGAAGATCATATATGATATCATAAATATAAAAAAGGTTATTATATAAGATAATAACATTATTAAAACCATTATATAGGATTTTGATTCATATTTGATGAAAGTAAATTCAAGGTAAGGGAATTTTATCTCCCTTTTTATTTTCGTGTGATAAATATCATTTTTTTCACTTGATTCAATTGTGTGGTGTATATACTTACCTATGAAATTTCATATGATTAATTTAATTTATTCAATTATATTAAATTATTTAATTTATGTAATTATTTCTTGGATATCATGAATCTAAAGTTACTCATGTACTAAGGGATTTATGTCTCACTTTTGTTTCAGTGGTGCACATACCTTATACACAAGTTGTTTCTTCTACGTGGTGTATATACTACCAATGAATTTATTTTATGAGTATTATGCATGATATTTTTATATTTAAATATAAATATATTTTTCTTTATTTCATTGGGAATTCTATTCTATTGATTATAATCTGATGATTATTTATTTCTTATTGTCATTAATATTCGGGATTATTTTGTTTTTAGTCTATATTGGGGAATATTTATCATATGATTCCATGTTTTCTAAAAATATTTTCAAAAATGTTTTGAATATTGTCATATATATATTTAATTTATTTTTTACCCATTTTTTAATTTATTCTAAATGGGTTGAAAGAAATAATTTTTTCCTTTTCCAAATGAGATACTTTCAGATCTTTCTAGTAAAAGTATGAGAAGAATATTTTTAAATTATAAAGTATAAATATAATCTACATCTATCATGTGTTAAAAATTATTTGATGTTTCCTTTAAAATATTAAAATTAACTTTTGAATTAAGAGGTTTCTTTTTATAATTTTTTTAAATTTTAAAAAAAGAAAAAAAAATAGAAATGATATTTTCTTAAATAATTGTTTTTAAGTGATCTCTAAAAATTATTTCCAATCTAAGATAACGTTATTTCATGTAAGTGATGTTTTAATAAGTATAAGATTTAATTATACCATTCTAATTTATTTATTACTGATTTTGTTTTATGATGGAATGATTTTTATGAAACTCATTCCTCTTCATGGGTAATGTTATGATTTAGTGATGTCTATAAAACCCATTTCTTTGCATGGGTTATAATATGGTGAATGAATTATATGGAACACATATATACAGTTTTCATTTTTTAATGGTTGGGACCTATATATAACACAAATTCATTAGGGAAATATTTATATATCATGATATATACTAAGATGGTATTGGGAGTGAACCTTAACTACATCGATGGCTTTTGAAGTGAACCATGACTACAAATATAGTATGGGGAGTGAACTCAAACTACTATTATGTCCAAGGGATTGAACCATGATAACCAAGATGGTATAGTGAGTGAACCCATACTACTAATATTGCCATGGATGGGATTCTTTGACTACTATTAAAATAAATTTATATTCTTATGTGTCTACCACAAATTTCATGTCTTATTATTTTGTTCTGATTTCATGGATTATGATATTTATTTCTATATGATTCATGTCTTGTAAACTAGAAATATTTCTTCAATGAATCCTATTTATGATACTTGATACTTAGGGTGTGATTCTCTATTATCAGGGTCATTTCCTCATACCCTAATTTCTATAAATATGTTTACATTTCTCCCTTATTTACCCTTACAATGCATTTTTCTCAACCTTTTCATGTGTTTTATTTTTCCCCAAGATATAAAGAAAAGTTTTAGGTAGGAAAATTGGATTGGAATATCATTATGGGAGATGTTGATGATATTTTACCAAATTAAATTAATGTGTCCCACATTTCCAAAGGCACTACACTAATACTTTATTTGGGTGTCTTTTTTGTAATTTATGAAATGTTTCATAAATGTGATCTTGTTTCAATGTATGAAAAGTTCAGGCTGCTAGAGACACTAAATAACCTAATTCCTTCATCATCAGTGATATCACATACAACCATCTTATATTTCATGAGAAACCTACAAAATGAATATGATTCATGTAACGCCACATGACGAAATAATTATATTATGACTTATGAGATATAAAATATAGATTGATGGAATATACAGATGGGTTGAAATATTGGAAAAATAATTCTTTTAACACATTATATTAAGGATAAGAAATCTAATTTTTTTAAACATTAGTTTTATGAATTTAAGGAGTTCATTAATGCACAAATTCTGTTATTAAATGTCAATAAACTTATAGATATTGGTGTTTTAGGTGCAGTTATGAAGGAATTGAAGTAAATAATGTCACAAATTTAATTAAAAATTCTATTTATGATATAATTTTACTTGATTAAATGGTTTAAAAATTAAATATGATATTATGACATAAGATCATATGTCATATTGGAAGAAACTTTTCATCAAATAAGTGAGATAACTAATCATAGATGAGGTTGTTGATTATAACACTTTAAACATTTATTATTTATGAAATATTAATTTTATTAAACTATTTGAATATCAAAAAAAAGATATTAGATAAATATTATACATTCATAAAATAAATTCACACTACTATAAAACATATTAATCAGAAATTTTTTACTAATTTTAAATATTATATTCCTAAATTTAGATCTTATGTGGATGTATAAGATGGTAGAGCTGAAAATTGTATATTATAAAGCATATAGAGGTCTTTATATGGGTAATTAAATATTTTCCCAATTCCTAAAAGTATATAAAATATGTTAAAAATTTAAATATAAAAATTATAATTTTAACGTTTTTTTATTTTATATTGAGAGAATTCAATGAAAACATGGATACATAAATGAAAATAAAATTTGAATAAATTGAACAAAAATATAGATTAATCTTTTATTGAATTTTTCGATATATTATAAAAAAAACAGTTGTAATTATTTTATCATTATAAATTTAGAATAATATGTTAGGTTATTTTATACTTCAATAAAGATTAGATTTTAAAGATATTAGAAATGTGTGGGTATGAATAGTATGAACCAATAGGTAATAGAGTTATTCATCTAATAATTATAGAAACAAATACTATACTAAGATATCAATTATAACATGATTTGGGAAGTCAAATATCATCCCACAAAACGTTAAATAAATATCCATCATATATATGGAAAAGATATATGATTATATCACATAATACACTAATTAAATATAAAGAAATAATCATCATCTTTTAACCTTCTCAAAAACATGTTTTAAGCACATTATAGCAACCCATTCTTTTTATACATAGGTACTACAGATTGATAGTATAATTTTCATTTCCTTTAAAAAGTAAAATCCTAATGATTTTAATGTTTTTATGTCTTTATAAATGTATATTCATAAAAATGTGGTTTATAAGTAATGTATATCATCCCCCATTATGATCTTCATAACTATTATCCTTCTTATTGATATCATACATAATACCATTATTCAAAAACTAGGGAATCAAAAAATAAGATGGATAGATCATGTATTCATAGACATGGTAAACAAAGGAGACACCAAAATTATAAAATACATATCATTAGAATAAGAGTCTGATAACATGAGCATAACATTTGAAATTTATACTTGGTATATCATAGAAAAAAATTTGAAGTCATCGCATAAATCTTGGTAGTTTATAAGAAAATAATCAAATAGGAATATAATAACATAATTCATGTGTTCAAAATATTAACATAATACATAAGTTTGTGTAATAAACATAAGTATATAAAATCATTTCTTTATTAATTAAGGATCACTGAAAAAACTATCATAATGTGTTGGGTTTACTCCCCCAAACCATTATAGTGGTAAAAGATCACTACAAATAATTTTATAGTGGATAGATTACCATAAATAACTAGGTTCACTCTATAGTGTACCAGACATTTCTTAAATTTCTATTATATAATTTTAAAGATAAACAACATACTATTATTACACATATAGGATCAAAAGGTTTAGTGTCTTAGAGAAACAAGGACCATCCATAACAATTACAACATCAAGTATAAACATTTATTTAGTTTCTTCTTCTATAGCTTCTTATTGGCACTTGTCCTCTCCTTAATACATGTATCCACCTGAGAATATACATCAAAAGGGGTGAGCTATAAGCCCAGTAAGAGGATAGCTAAGAACAATATATCATGTGGTGATCATAATCATTATATGGGAAAAAGATCATGGACATGAGAGGAATCATAAATATAATACTTGAAATGTGGCAATGCATAAAAATGAAACATCATGCCATAGTGGATAACTAACACACATACATGTGAACCAAGATAGAATCTTTTTCACACTTCATTTCACATTTACTCATGAGATTCGTCACTTTACCCAATGCATTGGAGAGTTGTATAATTCCGGGCACACCTGTCACATTGAAACATTCATATTGCGCTATATAATCCTGGGCGCACCCGTCACATCATAACATTATCATTATCATGATTTCCACATAGAACACATATAAAAAGTGAAAATAAGTAACCCATTTAAATTAATGGGTTTCATATCATAAAAATACATTAAGAAGCTTTGGGTTCCTAAAAGAAAGATGGAATAGCATACTTGATACAAGAACCATCAACCATGAATGAGAGGTAAAAGTTGAGTTCTTAAAAAAAAGAGTTCTTTTGGAAAACATTTAGTTTGACATAAACTTCATTATAAAACATTTATATCCCATAAAACGATATATAATTATGAGTAAATTATCTTTAAGTAGTAACCATATCAAAATGGAGTGAAAGAGAGAGAACCTGAAGGATGAAAGTTGGGTTCGAGAATTTCCCCTTACCTTGTACCTGAATGCTTCCTTCTCTTTAATGTCCTGTATAATTACATTATATTCATTAATTAGAAATACAGAACCATTTTTACATTAATAGGGTTCATTTTTGGTTTCATTATGTCATATTATGTTCCTTTGTATGACTTATAGAGTTTAAAAACATTGTTTAGGGATGTTCATTTTTGTGGTTTTTCTTGGGTGGTTCACTTGTATTCTTAAATTAATGTTTGGGTAGAACATGAGTAAACATCCAGAAATGATATTACATTTAATTAATGATATTACATGAATTTTAATTATCTTATAACTAATTATATTAGATTCATGTGGATGAATCATTAGATAAGAATTAAATGATGGTTATTTGGGTCAATTTGGGTGGTTTTTGGATCACAATGAACTTGTTTTAACTTATCCCTTAGTAATATGGCCATAGGTTATTTCCAGAAAATTAAATAGAACATAATACATATAACATATTCTGGTTCAACCATTTCATTACCAGATCTGAAGGTATAAATGGAAGAAGAAAGCATGTCGTTCTTGTAGATGATAAATTAACACCTCACGAACAACGTTCTCTTTAATAAAATAAAAGGAAGAGGGAAAAGGGTTGGATGGTATAATATCCCATTAGAATAATAAAATTACATTATATTTATAATACTAGAGTTTAAATACTATTTGGATGAATATAGGTGGGGATAGATCAAGAAATGAACTTGAACTTGAAAGGAAATTAAAGGAGAAGAGGGAGGGAAATTACCTTTAGAATCCTCCTCTTGAGTACCTCCTTAAGAGCCTAATATTAGTCTTTTGATGAGACCAGAAGATCTAGGACGTGGGGGAGGGGATAGAGATGGTGTTTGGGTAGAGTTTGGAGAAGTCTTGGAGCTTGAGAGGTGTGAGGAAATGAGGGTGTGAAGGGTGGCTTTTATAGTGGATGGGAGAGGGGTTTCCTTAATATAAAATTCATTAGTTTATTAATTTCTCCTAAGACAAGGAATAGTGAGTATTTAATGAAAAAGAATAGTAATTTTTCATGTGATCCCGAACCATGTGGCCTTACATCAATAGAGCATCATCAGTGACTCAATTAATCCATTATTTAGCATTTATTGTAAATTATCGGATTCTATTATTCATCAAAAATTCAAGTATGTCAAAAAAATCCATAAAATTTACCCCAACCATTTTTCGATGTGTAGAATCAAAAAATGAAGTCCATTTTTCAAAAATAATTTTTCAAATACTATTAATTTAATATTTAATTAAAATCATAATTTAATTAAAAAAACAGTTTTTAAGATTAAAACAAATTTTATAGTGCATTCAAAAATTACGTAGGGTCTTATAAAATTATCTAGAAACTATGAGACATTGATTCAATAATTTATGAATAAATTTTATGGAAACAAATATTATTTTAAATTAATTAATTAATTATAATTATTTATTTATGACTTACAAAATACGAAAATGTTTACTAAGGTCAAATTGTCACTTTCTAAGATGTCTAAATTTTATGTAAATATTCATAGGTATTGTTACTCTTATATTAAATGATTTACTATTCATAAGGGTCATATTACTATTCATAAGGGTATGTTACTATTCATAAGGGTAGGCCACTATTCACAAAAAAAATTATTTTTGTATCATTTGACTCCAAAAATCATCTTGAACACAACCGTGTATGTCATATTTTAAAAATTTCAAACACAGATGTGACACGCTTATCTTTAAAGGTCACTTATCACTTAGTAGTGTATTATGTTGTGTTTTCATGTTATTTTATGGCATAAATATAAGAACGGAATTTCCATTGAAAAAATTTGGGTCGTTACATTCTTCCCCCCTTAAGATATTTCGCCCCCGAAATTTCTATTTACACAAATAGTTAAGGGCACTTCTCCTTCATTGCCTCTTCTGGTTCCCAAGCTTATTCCTCCAACTTATGGTTCCTCCACAACACTTTGAAAAGATGGGTTGTATTGTTGTGTAGAACCTTATCTCTCTAATCCAAAATATTTATAGGTTGCTCCTCATAGGAGAGATCGTCTTCCAGTTGCATCACCTCTGAGTTTAGTACATGTGAGGGGTCTGGTATGTACTTCCTCAGTAGTGATAAATGAAACACATCATGAACTTGAGCCATATTTGGGGGAAGTGAAAGACTATAGGTCATGTCTTCTATCCGGTAAAGGATCTCAAAGGGGCCAATATACCTTGGGCTTAGCATCCCTTTCTTCCCGACAGCATGACTCTCTTCCATAGGGATATTCAAATTAAGACTTTATCTCCAACGTCGAACTCCAAGTCCCTTCGACGGTTGTCATCATAGCTATTTTGCCGACTTTGAGCTGCATTGATGTGTTTATGGATGACTTGAACCTTCTCTGTCATCTCTTAAATAAGATAGGGTCTAAGTAGATTCCTTTCTCCAACATCATCTCAACAGGATGGAGTTCTACATCGCTTTCCATACAGAGAATCATATGGGGCAATCTGGATACTCTAGTGGAAGCTATTGTTGTATGAGAACTCAATCAATGGGAGATTCGGATCCCATCCACCTTTGAATTCTAGAGAGCAGGCTCTTAGCATATCTTCAAGTGTCTGAATAGTCCTTTTAGACTAGCCATCAGTTTGGGGGTGATAGGTCATTCTAAAATTTAATTCATTACTCAATTCATGTTGAAGGGTCCTCCATAATTTAGATGTGAACCTTGGATCATGGTAAGTGACAATTGAGAGTGGAACACAGTGCAGTCTCACCAATTCCTTTACATATATCTTTACAAGTTGTTCAAGTGAGACATCTTCCCGAATAGAAATAAAATGGGCAGCCTTGGTGAGTCGGTAAACCACAACCCATATCGCATTATTTCCCTTTGACATCTTCGAGAGACCTGTGACAAAGTCCATATTAACATTTTCCCATTTCCACATGGGTATAGGCAATGGCTGCATCATACCTTTGGACTTTTGTCTTTCAGCTTTAACTTGCTGACATACCTAGCACCTTGATATATATTCCTCAATATCTTTCTTTATGTTATCCCACCAGAAGTATTCTCGTATATCACGGTATATCTTGGTACTCCTAGGATGGATAGAGAAATTTGGGCTATGTGCATTATCCAAAAGATCCTTCTTTATCCCAGGTGATGAAGGCACACAAAGTCGTGTTCCAAACTGAATCACACCATCATCGTCGATATGGAACTCTTGTAGATTCCCTTCCTTTACTTCATTCACCCTCTTTTGTATCTCCACATCATCCCTTTGTGCTTCCTTAATCTTCTCCTGGATGGATGGTTGCACAATAATTTGGGCAAGGTAGGATGTATCCCCTACCCTTATAATTTCAAAATCCATCCTTTTCATATCTAAGAAGATATTATATTTCTCAATCCACAGCATGGATAGAGTTGTAGGTTATTTTCTGCTTAGAGCATAAACTACCTTGTTCTCCTTTCAAGGATGATAGTGGATAGAGCAATTGTAATCCTTGATTAGCTCTAACCATCTCCGTTGACACATGTTTAGCTCCTTTTGTGTGAATATATACTTTAGGCTCTTGTGGTAGGTGTATATGTCACACTTCTCTCCATAAATATAGTGCCACAATATTTTCAAGGAAAAAATCATGGCCGATAGCTCTAGATCATGTGTCAGGTAGTTATGCTCATGGATCATTAATTGTCGTGATGTGTAAGCTATCACATTATCATTTTTTATGAGTACACAACCCAAGCCTTTTTTTTGAAGCATCACTGTTTATCACAAAACATTCTCCACTTTTCGGTAGTGTGAGTACAGGTGCAATGATCAGCTTTCTCTTTATCTCCTTGAGTCTTCCCTCACATTCTTCCGTCCAGACATACTTTACCCCTTTACTTGTTATCTTAGTTAGAGGGCTGGACAATCATAATAAGTTTCTCACAAAACGTCAGAAGTACCCAGCTAATCTAAGAAAGATATAGATTTCTGTGACACTAGAGGTCCTGGGTCGTTCCTTGTTCACCTTTGTCTTTGAAGGATCCACAGAAATTCCCTCACTTGTGATCACATGTCCCAAGAACGTGACTTGATTCATCCAAAAGTCACACTTGCTGAACTTGGCGTACAACTTATCTTTTCTCAATAAATCCAACACAAGTTTTAGATATTCTTCATGTTTCCCATATCTCTTGGAGTAGATGAGAATATCATCAATAAACACTACCACAAATTTGTCGAGGTAATGTCTAAAGACTCTATTCATCAAATCCATGAAGATTACAGGGGAATTAGTAATTCCTAAGGGAATCACAAAAATATCATAGTGCCCATACCTTGAACATAAGGTAATCTTATGAATATCTTCCAAATTCACCTTTACCTAATGGTATCCAGAACGAAGATCCACCTTTGAGAAGTATTGAGCTCCTATTAACTGTTCGAACAAGTCATCAATAATTTGGAGAGGGTACTTGTTCTTTACGGTGATGTTATTGAGTTCTCGATAATTGATACACATCCACATTGTTCCATCCTTCCTCTTCACAAAGATCATTGGCGCACCCCAAGGTGATGAACTATGGTATATGAACCCTTTGTCCAGATGCTCTTGCAGCTGCTTCTTTAACTCCTCCAGTTCGGTAGGAGCCATCCTAAAGGGACACTTCGAGATAGGAGTAGCTCTGGGTATGAGTTCAATTAATAACTTTACATCATGATCTGGGGGAATTCCGGGTAACTCTTCGGGAAATACATCGATGTATTCCCTCACGATGGGAATTTCATCAAGATTGGAACTTTCCTTCGACTCAACCATTTCAGCAAGGTATGGTTCTTCTTAGGGAATCAACACCTACACCATTGAAGGATTTCTCAAAGGAGATTCATGATCTCCCTTGCATTTATAGAGGAGCATGGGATGGTTTGGAATATGAAAAGATATTTCCTTTTCCAGACAGTTGATATGTGCTCTATATAACTAGAGCCAATCCATTCCCATTATAGTGTTGAATTCCACCAAGGGAAGTATTATGAGATTTTCCAGAATAATCTTCCCACATATTCCAACGGGAGAATAGTCAAACACTTGGGTTGCAACAATTATACCACTCAGTGTATTTACAGATATCTCTACTTCAAGGTTTCGGGGATTCGATTCTATTGTTATAGCAAACTTGCAAGATATAAAGGAATGCGTAGAACCAGAATCAAATAAGACTTTTTCCATTATTGAGTGAATAGGAAGTGTACCTTGTACGACTTCATTATCTTGATCCACATATGTAGTAGTGATGGAATATGCCTTCCCTTGTTCCTCTGGATTTGGTGGTTACTGACACTGATTACGTTCAAGAACTCAAGGTTTAGTGCACTGGTTTGCATAGTGCCCTACCTCCCTACAATTGTAGCATTTAACCGTGAGTGGTTCTCTACTTTCATCAGCTACATTATCCTTCCTTTTCATGTCTTTTAGACACTCTTCAGAATGGTTTCTTTCTTTTCAACACTTAAAGAATTTCCTCATCCCTTTGAGGCAGTTCCCATGGTGCAACTTCCCACATTTTTGGCATGTGGGCCGTTGATTTTTCTTCCCACCTTTGTCATTAGATCCACAAGCTTGAAACTCCTTCTTTCTTTTCTTATCACCATATCCATGGGACCATTCTATACACTCCATCTCAACTTTGAGAGCACACCGAAAAACTTCTTCAAAACTCCCAAAGTCTCGAATTTCAAGAGCCTTTCGAAGGTGTTGTACTAATGAATCTATCAATTTTTCTATCATTGTTGATAACAAAACCTGAATTGTACCTTGAATGACTTTTGAAATTCACTTCATAGGTTGTGACAGATTATCATTATTTTTTCTTGAGATCTATAAATTCTCTCTCCATCTTCATTCTAAGAGTTCGTGGGAAATACTAATTAAGAAACATTATCTTAAAGTCTTCCCATTCCATCTCTTCAATTTCATCCCCTGGCTTGGTGTTCTTAATCAAATCACACCATTGATCGGTTTCACCATCTAGAAGATAAATGGCTAGATTCACATTCTATATCTAAGAACAGTGAAGAATAGAAAATATTTTCTCCATTGATTTTACCCACTATTCTGCAACTAGTGGATCGGAAGATCTACAAAACTTCGTTGGTCGTGGCCGCATAAATCATTTGATAGCCAGTTTCTCCCTCTTTGGTGAAGCAGGAAGTTCCCCATTATTATGGTTATTGTTCATAACCTGAGATAATTGGGTAAGTATTGCCATGATGTTTTTAACTCCACCTCCCAAATCATTGAGGATGTTGTTCGGTCAATCGTTGCATTGGCCCTCGTCACTTTGAAACATTCATATTGCACTATATAATTATGGGTGCACCCGTCACATCATAAAATTATCATTATAATGATTTCCACATAGAACACATATAAAAAGTGAACATAAATAACCCATGTAAAGTAATGGGTTTCATCTCATAAGAATACATTCATATGCTTTGGTTTCCAAAAAGAAAGAGGGAACAACATACTTGATACAAGATTCATCAACCTTGAATGAGAGGTAAAAGTTGAGTTCTTAAAAGAAGAGTTATTTTGGAAAACATTTAGTTTGACATAAACTTAATTAGAAAACATGTATATCCCAGAAAATTTAAGATAATTATGAATAAATTATCTTTAAGGAGTAACCATATCAAAATGGAGTTAAAGAGGGAGAACCTGAAGGATGAAAGTTGGGATCGAGAATTTCCCCTTACCTTGTACCTGAATGATTCCTTCTCTTTAATGTCCTGTATAATGACATTATATTAATTAATTAGAAATCCATAACCATTTGTACATTAATATGGTTCATTAATGTTTCATTGTGTCATATTATGTTCCTTTTGATGACTTATTTAGTTTAAAAACATTGTTCGGGGATGTTTGTTTTTATGGTTTTTCTTGGGTGGTTCACTTGTATTGTTAAATTGAAGTTTGGGTAGAACATGAGTAAACATCCAGAAATGATATTACAGGTAATTTATGATATTAAAGTATTTTAAATGTTCTTATAATTAATTATATTATATCCATTTTGATGAATCATTAGATAAGAATTAAATGATGGTTAATTTGGTCAATTTGGGCGGTTTCTGGATCACAAAAAACTTTTTTTAACTTATCACTTAGTAATTTGGCCATAGGTTATTTCAAAAACTATAAATATAACATAATACATATAAAAAATTATTTTTCAACCATAAAAATGGTTTCATGACTAGATCTGAAGGTAGAAATGGAAGAAGAAAGCATGTTGTTCTTGAAGGTTATAAATTAACACCTCACGAACAACGTTCTCTTTAATAAAATAAATGGAAGAGGTAAAAGGGTTTGGATGATATAATATCCCATTATAATCATAAAATTAAATTATATGTATAATAATGGAGTTGCAATAAAATTTGGATGAAGATAGTTTGGGAGAGATCAAGAAATGAAGTTGAATTTGAAAGGAAATTAAAGGAGAAGAGGGAGGGAAATTACCTCTAGAATCCTCCTCTTGAGAACCTCCTTAAGGGCCTAAGCTTGGTGTTTTGATGAGACCATAAGCTTTTGGACGTGGGGGAGGGGCTGGGGAAGGTGTTTGGAAAGAGTTTATATAAGTCTTGGATCTTTATAGGAGTGAGGAAATGAGGGTGTGAAGGGTGGCTTTTATAGTTGAGGGTAGAGGGGTTTCCTTAATATAAAATTCATTAGTTTGTTAAATTCCACTAAGACAAGTAATAGTGAGTATTGAATGACCAAGAATAGTAATTTTATCATGTGATCCAGAACCAAGTGGGCTTACATCATTATAGCATAATCGATGACTCAATTAATCCATTATTTAGCAATTATTTTAAATTATTGGATTCTACTATTCAATAAAAATTCAAGTATCACATAAAAATCCTAAAAATTTACCCCAACCAATTTTCAACATGTAGAATCCAAAAATTAAGTCCATTTTTCAAAAATAATTTACTAAATATTATTAATTTAATATTTAATTTAAATGATAATTTACTTAAAAAATAGTTTTTAAGATTAAAACTCATTTTATAGTGCTTTCAAAAAATACGTAGGGTCTTAAAAAATTTTCTAAAAACTATGATACATTGATTCAATAATTTATGAATGAATTTTAGGGAAATAAATATTCTTTTAAATTAATTAATTAATTGTAATTAATTATCTATGACTTACAAAATACCAAAATGTTTACTAAGGTCAAATTGTCACTTTCTAAGATGTCTACATTTTATTTAATTATTCCTAGGTAATGTTACTCTTATGTTGGATGATTTACTATTCATAAGGGTCATATTACTATTCATAAGGGTATGTTACTATTCATTATGGTGGGTCAGTATTCACCAAAAAAATTTTGTTTCATTAGACTGCAAAAATCATCTTGAACACAACCGTGTATGTCAGATTTTCAAAATTCAAAACATAGAAGTGAAAAACTTATGTTTAAAGGTAACTTATCACTTAGTAGTTCTGTATGTTGTATTTTCATGTTATGTTATGACATAAATATAAGAAGGTAATTTTCGTTGAAAAACTTTGGGTCATTACACACTCTGAATCCCTATGTTGTTTATCTCAATATATATCCACGATTTCTAAAGTCATTGGAGGGTTATTTAATTCTGGGCCCACATATCACATAATAAAAATCAGACTTTTGAGTGAAAAATAAAATAAAATATTCATAATATCATAACCCATGAAAAAAAAAGTTTTCATAAAAATTTCATCATTGAATATCCTCAAGAAATAGATGGGTTTAAAAAATATTTCATCATTTCATCATTGTATAACCCATATGAAAGTAATAGATTTCATAAATAAATTAACCAATGGAAGATAAATGGGTATCATATAATCATCCTTTAATTATCATCATAATAACCCATCCAAATAATTAAATATGTTGGTATCATTGTATCATATCCCTATCAAATCATAAGTAACATAAAAATACATCATATTAGATTAAAATACCTTTAAAAATTATCTAGAATATTTCAGGAGAAAAATAATAATTTCATTTTGAAATCAGTTATTTAAAATATTAAATTTCCAAAATAATAAGGAAGAAATTTACAATGAAAATAACCTTTAAAAACATATAAATGAATCTTTAAATCATTGATTGGTCTTGACATTATAAAATTCAACACATGACATATTTTTTAAAACTAAGATTCCTTTTACATTCATGGTAATATAGTTTCCAATTTGGTAGAAATGGAATCATAAGACCTATGAATGAAAGAACTGTATATGAATAAATATATCCACTATGTTTTATTATATTAATCATAAAATAAATTAATGGGAATTATATACACCGCCTAAAAGAAGCAACTGCTGAATATGGAAGGTTTCACATAAAAATAAAAGCGAGACAAAAATCAATTACCTAATATATGAATTATTGTTTATGTGTTTGAACATTCTCTATAATAAATATATATTTATGAAAAATAGAATCTAAAACAAAACTCATATATATCATACCATATATTAATTTCTTATAACCTTTTATCACATTTTTTTGA
This sequence comes from Viscum album, assembly GCA_963277665.1. Classification (NCBI taxonomy): domain Eukaryota; kingdom Viridiplantae; phylum Streptophyta; class Magnoliopsida; order Santalales; family Viscaceae; genus Viscum; species Viscum album. Next base: position 43,768,205 of record OY728143.1, on the reverse strand, counting down.
ACAATTGATTATTAACATCATTGTTCTGTGTGATAACTACTACGTTTTTAATATACATTATGGTTCTATATTTTTTTCCTTGTTTTTTATTCAATGTTCAATAATATCCAAGATGTTAGTAATGATATAAATATAATATATATTCATTGTCTATATATTTATATTCATCAAAAAAATTTATAGATAAATAAATTAATTACATAGTTCAAATAGATGGTAGGTTATACGTGCATACGAATGTTGTTTCCATTTATAAAGGATGGAATGAAACAAATATAAATAATTTTTTACATTTATAAATTAATTTATATATCATATATATCTTATATATTCATTAAAAAATCTTTATTACATTATATGTAAACATAAAATAGAAAATGAACCACATAGATTCGTGGAGGTGGTAGTCCACGCGTACGCATGATCGATGTTGTAATTTTACAAAGGAATGGATGGTAAGTTGGAATATGTGATACTATAATTATTTAATTATAATTATTTCATTATTATAATTTATATACATTAAATCTATCATTATATCCAGTCATGATAGGTAGTTATAGAAAATGAATTACATCGTTTTGTGAGGCGGTTGTTCGTCGTACCCAAGATTAAAGGTTTCATATCCTATTTAGTGGAAGAAGACAAGGATATAGGTTATTCCATTAATATAATAACATATAAATATATGGATTATTATTTTTTATTACTTTCTAATGGATAAATCGGATTTTAATTTTGTAAAAGAATAAGTAAAACAAAAAAAAAATTGAACTGTGCCACTTCCTCTGAAAAACTCTTTTGGATTATACAAAAATCCTTCCAAGGATTGTTTCCAAATAAATATAGAGAATTTAGATCATGAGTATGTTTATAAAGAAGATTTTTTTTCTAGATTTTTGGAACCAAAATTCACTTTATGTGTGGATAGGATAGGATATTAGGTGTCCTTTTATAAGTCGGAGAGATAACTCACTTTGAGTTTCTTAAAAGAATAAAATAGAATAAATTCGTTTTCAATCCAAATGATTCCAAAATGGATTGAAATTAAAATTTGATACTGTATAAGGATGGTATATTTCCAAAAAATAGTATTTATAAAATTTTAATTTGGAATCATACGATAAACTCTGGTTTTAACACCACCCTCCCCCTAATATACATGTTTTAACCATAACAGTGGTAATGGGTTTTGATTAATTTTTTATATTAATTAAAAGAAAAATTATTTTGAATATATTGACTAATATTAATAATTTTTATCAAAAATATAGAATATATTTTACCAAATTAATTTCACATAAATGCCCGAATTTAATTTGAAATCAAACCCGCGAGCATGATGAAATGTGGTTTTACAATGAAAAGGTTTTGTTAAGTATAAAATTTTTTTATATGAATCTTCAATATAGAATTCATTAAAATGATATAAATTGTTTAAATAATAACATAATTTTACTAATTATACTTTTAAACCCATTTTAAAACAAAATTTATCTTTTTAGTTTATTTAAATTAAAAGATAATTTTTAATAAAAATCATTATTTTCCACAATTCATCAAAAAATTATTCCTTTTATAAAATTATCAAAAATACACTCTAACATAAATTTAAAAGATAGGATTCAATAATTATGTTCAAATTCTCAAATATTTTTTCTAAAATTGTAAAAATGATTTATATTATTCTATCATAAAAATAAATAAAACCCATTTCAAGGATAAAAGAATCATTTTGGAACATATAAAAACATAACTTAAAAACATATTTTCTTTATCTAAACCAATATACATATTTATAAAAACATTTACTCATATTCATACTATAAATTTAATGTCTATGTTATAATAGTCTACTATATTACAGATTATTTTGGCTTGGGGTTGCATGTATATTAATAAATAAAAGAGAATAAATTTATTTTAAAATAAATATATCATATAATCTCAAGGTGTTACATTCCACTCCCCCTAAAATTAGTTTATCCATTTAAATTATATCACACTAATATAAAAAAATGTGGATATATTTTTTTCCTCACATCCTTTGTTTCCAAATTTATTTCATCAAATTTGTAATTTATCCATTGAAATATAACCATGTGATTAATTTTATTTTTATATTCACTTAATATCTATGATCAATGATTTTTATAGTTTTTAATTCATATTAAAGTTCATTATCTAGTGGTATAACCTTTAAATTTATTACATTTGAAGGATCAAGTATATACTACTGTAGGGGAGATACATGAAACGCATCGTATACTTGAGAGAGGTTTGGGAGGAAGTGCTAAGAGATAGGCTACCATCCCTACATAATCAAGAATCTCAAAGGGGACAATATACTCAGTGATTTTAATTAATTTATTCTGAAATCTCATAATCTTTGTGATGGATATATTCTAAAAAACACATTCCTGCCAAATTCAAACTCTAAAACTCATTGATTATTATTTTCATAACTTTTATATCAACTCTTATCTACCTTAATGTGTTTTTTAATGGTACTAACATTCTCTGTCATTTCCTCTACAAGATCGGATCCCCATAGTTTTCGTTGTCTAACTTCATACTAGGATGTCGCAGTTTTAAACTGATTTCCATTGATCACTTCATAAGGATCCATCATAATTCAGAAGTGAAATATATTTTTGAATGAAAATTCTACTATAGGGAGGTATTTATCCAAACAACCTTTGAAATCCATAAAAAATGATAATTTCATATCCTTTAGTGTATGAATGGTCCTCTCAAACTAACTATCTATCTAAGTAAGATATTTCATACTGAAACACAACTCAATATCCTGAACAATTTTAATAATTCACTATAATAAAGAAGTAAATGTTGTATCCTAAAAATAAATAATAGAATGTAATACTCCATGAATCCATAAAACATCATGAATGTATACTATGTAAATATAATAAAAGGATAAATCATCATTGGTATCAAATAAGTGTGTTAACTTGGTATGTTTATTGACTATAATGATAGTATCATTATATCCTTTAGAAAATGTGGGGAGCCTGAGCACAAAATTCGTGGTGATAATTTCATATTTTCTATATTTTATGGTTAATGGTAATAAAATACCCTTATAATTTTTTCTCTCAACCTTAGGTTTTTGATGTAAAAATCATCAAAATACAAACTCTAAAATATCTACCATTATTCCATACTACAAGAAATACTCATTAATATCTCTATATATCTTTTTTCTTCTTGAATTAATAGATAATCGATAACTATGATCCTCTAATAATATGTCCTTATTCAAATCTAATGTCGACGTAACACATACACAGATATTGAACCATATTATTCGCATTATTTTATAGTTCCACATATCCCTTTTGATCCTATTTAACCCTCACATGGATAGTTGTTCATACACTAATTTGGGAGAGAAAATATTTCCCCCTTTCCAACAAGATTTCTAGATCCATCATTTGAAAACCCATAAATATTGCATAATATTTTTCTTGTATCAGGGATCTTCTATAATTATTGGCTGGACTCTAAGAATCAACATCCTAGTTCATTATAAATTGGTGGAAATGTATTGAGTAGTCTTAATCATTAATCAACTCCAACTATCCTCTCTATAACATATTAAACTCTTAATATGTGAATATATACTTAAAACTCTTATGATCTATATATATATCTCATGATTCTCACTAATTATTAGGTTTCCTTATATTTAATGAAAACAATAACATAGATAACTCTAAATCATTAATTGGAAAAACTTTCTCATGAACCAACAATTTTTTGGAGGCATAAGCTATCATTATATCATTATTCTTGAGAATGAATCCTAATCCCTTCTTCCTTGATTCATTATAGATTACAAACCCATATACACTACATAGTAATGAATGAATATTTTCACTAACTAACCTTATATTAATTTTTTTGAAATTCTCATCAAATTCCTTGTCGAAAATAACATGTCTTGCATTCAAGTTAACTTGGAAATTGTTTTATATAGTGATGATAAATTCACCATAAATATCTGATAATATCCAACCAAACTAAGAAAAATATGAATCTTAGTCACAGGGTTTGTTCTAGGAAAACATTCAATAGCTTACTTCTCTTATGTATCAACTGATATACCCTCCCTTTAGATTATATGATCAAAAATGATTCTTTTTAAATAAAAATTTCACACATTTTAATATTTTCACAAAAAATATCCTTTGATATGGTCTTCAGTAAAAAAAATTGTTTATCTTCATTCTCTTATTTTCCCTTTGAATATATAAGGATATTATTTTTAAATACTACCACAAAATAATTACGGTGATATCCAAATAATATATTCATTAAAAGCACAATTATTTTTGGGGAATTAGTATGAAGAAATTTCATAATTATATATTCATATTGTCCTGAACTTGTATATATATTTTTCTTGTGTATATTCTCTTTCCTTACCCCCTGTTGATGATATCCAAAATAAATCTCACTATTCGGTAAGTAATGGTCTTCATGTAATTGATCAATAATTTCATCAATATGGTGGAGAGGATACTTATTAATGATTTTGATATTGTTAATTTTTCAATGATCAATGTATAGTTTCATTGATCCATACTTATTCTTTACAAAATTAATATGTTCACCCTAAGGTAATGAACATGTATAAATAAATCCATTATCATGATTCTCTTGGAATTTTGTATTCAATTCCTAAGTTAATATAGAACATTATATATGGATCCTTGAAGTAGGATAGAACTTTTTAAGAGTTCTATTGATAAATCTATTTTAAAACATGGCAGAATTATAGGAAAATATTCCATAAATTAATAATCAAACTCACTCACAATAGTTATATCATCGATGTTGAGTCTTTACCCATACATATTACATAAAAACCACTTTTGAAAAGGAATCAGGACACTTACAATAGATTTGATTTCCATAAAAATTTCATGTTTATCATTTCACCAATATATAATCATAGATAGGTTTGTAATTGGTAATATGACATCGCTTCATCGATAATTGATGTCTAATTTATATTTAAAAATCCAATACATGCCTAAGATAACATTAAATTAATCCATGGACTGGAAAACAATATTTTTTGGAATCACATTCCCAAAAACATCAATTGGATATGAATCATAGAGTTGAGATGCGACCATTAGGGTCTTTCACTACTAATTTGACATATAATCATTAGGGTATCATTTTAATACCCTAAAATTATTTAGATTTAAAATAGTGGGCATATCCTTACTAATATAACAAAACAAAATTTATATAGTGGATGGTATGTATTCTATTCAACACATTGTTATCATAAATCTCATCAAAAAAATTAGCTTGGGATTAAGCTTTATCTCTATGCTTAATAGGTTTCTGAAATTAATCCTCAACATTAACCATCAAATTTGAGAATTGTTTCGCATAATTCACATACTCCTTTCATTTGAAACACTTATGTGCGGTTGGTTTATTATATTTATATTTATCTCTTTTAGATTCATTAGAAAACATCTTTGTATCACTTCAGTATTCAATTTATTGATACTGATACTTTCCAAACATAAAATATTTATCATCCCTAATAAGAAACTTCCTCTATGTTTAAATCTATATATCAAGCATAAAATAAATAAAATCTACTTCTCTCCATTATTTTTAGGATTTATTTTGAATTCCAACATTCTTTTCTTATAAATAATGTGATATTGATGGTTAACTCCAACCTCTATTTCCACATTGATAGAACATAAAATTATTTTTTTCATATATAATGATGTATCTTATATATAACAACATTCAAATTCATGAAATTAATCCACTAATTAATCAATCAGATATATATTCATTTTGAAATATAGTATCATAAGAAAACCTCACTAGTCTTGTAAAAGTTTCTTAATAGGTACCAATATATTCATTATCTTATTTCTTTAGCATAAGAAATTCATTATCTATTTTTATATTCATTATATTAGGAACCTAAATAGTGTAAATTAATCTCTTAAATTCATCCCACTCTATGGAGTAAATTTCATCACATTTCTTTATGTACTATATAAGATTAAACCACTGATCTATTTTCCTTCCAAATGATAGACTTCCAAAATGACATTTTCATTCTCTAAACACTGGGAATGGAAAAATAATAATTTCAACGGTACTGATCCATTTCTCATAAAAAAGTGGATCATAGAACCCACTAAAAAAAGTATATATTTATTCATGAAGAACTCAATATCATATAGTACCATCCATTTATTGTATATAAGTTTAGCCGGATTCATATCTTGAGAATGTTTTCTATGCGTAACAACAATATTTTTCATTATAGTTTCCAAAATAATTGGTTTATTGGGAGGTAAATAATTTCATTGACCATCACATTCGGAATTATCTTGGTTATTTTATGTTCTAACCATTGACTAAAAATAAAAAAACATATTGTAAGAAATATTAAACGTAATTTAAAACCATATAATCATGAAAAAACATTTAATGGATATATATATCAAGACCCATTGTTTTCAATTTTTGACACCTTAGGTATTACATTGGTTATTTATGATCAATATATATTAAAATAATTTATGATGGTATGTGAATAAAATGTGAATTGACCTAATCAATTGCCAATGGAGTGTCGAACATAGAGTGTAGTAATGTCAAACTCACTATGCACCTGATGATGGTCATGATATACTCCACTAACTATTTTAAGGTTTATTATCCCTATATGTATTAGTAATAATACCACATGAAAAAGTAGTATATAGATAAGGATAATATTTTAGGAGAACCATACTTCTTTCATTACCATAAGTTACTATGTTCTCCTATACATAGAATTATGCTAAGGGTACTCACTAAGGTTTCATCATCTATATTTCCAAAGGGTAACTAAACCTGACCTCTAATACCAACTAACCCATACTTTTAATATATTGACATACATATTAATTGATGAATATTTATTTAATTTTATAAAATCATTCCCAGGGACTATAGTGGTTTACATTATTTTTAATCTTGGATACATAAATAGTTGATTCATAAGTGAACTACATCATCTTCGACTATGTTATTCATAACTAGGACCCTTGTTATAAATAAAATATATAAGTTTTTTATTCATAACCTATGTAATGTAAACATTATAATGGGGGATCTTAGAAGATATTTCAGGGTAAAAAAGGAAGATATCAATGATAACTTAAACATAACATGGGAATATTGGTATGAGAACATGTGTATACCATTTCAAAATTATAACCTTCCTATCATAGATCATAATATTTATTCATTTCATAATGTTTTATAGTTTATAATACTTGAATCATTGAGTAATCAAAGAATGTATTCCATGAGTGTATAATATTGGATAAACAAATTTGATTTTTTTATACACATAAACATATAAAATATTTTCCTTTGGAGTCAAGTTTGATTTCTAGGACTATCGAAGTGTGTTGCATTAACTTCCCAAAATATCATAGTAGTCATGTTTTACTCCAAATACTATCATAGTTGATTTATTAACTTACATAACTGTTATCAACCCCCCCCCCCCTTTTAATTCAAATTTATCTCACGATATATCCATCTTTACCCAATTCATTTGAGGAATATTTATTTCTCTAACCACACACAATATAATAAAAATCATATATATTTATATACATATATATGTCCCATAAGATCATAAAACATTCCACATATCAAAACCTATGAAAAATAAATAGGTTTCATAAAAATTTCATCATATAATAACCCATAAATAATAAATGGGTTTCATAGAAATTTCACTATTTCATCCTAGTTTAACCTATGGAAATAAAACAGATTTCAAAACTTAATTAACCCATGAAAAAAATGAGTTTCATAAAATCATTCTTAAATATTCATCATCGTAATCCTTTCTAATAATTAAATTGCATGGTATCATTTGATCATATCCCCATTAAAGAATATGTAACATCAAAGTATTTCATTTTAGATGAAAATACCTTAAAAGATATCTAAAATAGTTCTTGATGAAAATAACATTTTCATTTTGAAATCAGTTCAATAAAATATAATGTTTTCTCAAATATTAAGAAAAACAATTTCATTTAAAATAACTTTGGAAACATGTAATGCAAGTTTCAAATAATTAATCATCCATGACTATAAGAAATTATATTTATTTCTTATATGTTAAAACAAATATTCATTTCTTGTTTTCAAAAAAAATCAAATGTTAATCATTCAAAAAATGACATGAAGATTCCATTTAAATAAATTTTCAAGAAAATAAATAATGGGTAAAAATTATTTCAAACCTTAATAGAAGAACATTAAAAATATTAATAAAAAATTATAAAACATGGATATGGAAGTGAAAAAAAATTAAAAAAAAGAGAGGGAGGAAATGTCCCAACCAGGGTGTCACATACCAGTGTCCCAAACTGGTAGGTTACATGAACTTAAGATAATATCCTTGAATGTTATAGGGGAACGACTAAAATATATTTTCTAATATATAAAACATGGGGAAACTATACCCTCTTTATAAAAGAATCACAAAATCACAAATAACCCAGGAATAACCAAAGACAATAACCAACAATTATAATAATTCAATAACTACAATAATATAGTGACATGTAATGAACCAATATTGAAAACAATATCTATATCTAAATAGCTTATATTTCAAGGCAAATAGGTGTCATGTGTTAAAATGAAAACAAAAAATAAAGAAACAAACCACTCCCCCAATCGTGTCCTAACACCAAGTCTTGTTCAGTTGTCCACACTCTGTTCTAACTAATCCATATAACATAGGTCTCTTTCCCTCATCCTGTCCTAAAAACATGAATTCTATTCAAGTACATCCCATCCATCCCAAGTAGGGTGTGGTTATAACTTTTTATTCTAGCTTCAATAACTTTTAAAACAATAACCAATCAAAAATAGTTAATGATTATGTATAAAGAATAAAGTATGATGCATAAAGTAAACAGTTATCACATTTCGTTATTATTTAATTAACCACACAATTTCCCTAGTTCAGGAAGACACCCAACCCATTACTACTTAATTTGGATTATTCCCCATTATTATCTATCTTTATGTGATATCTCATATCACATAGAGAATCAAAATTCATTATATCATTCTCTTTTATTATCCATTTATCTTCAATTCATATATCGAAAAACAAAAACAATGGTCCAATGCCAACATTTTGGGCCTAGAACATCATGTCTAGGACCTTATGGGTATTTTAAGCATTATTTTGTCTCCCATAGCCCATTTATAAATCAATCACACTAGTGGGATTTTGAAACATCAGTCCATGTCCCAAATTCATTGTCTATTAATAACACAAGTTATCTTTTTAATCGTTAGATGGTGTCCTAGACTGATTATCACATGTATGCATTAGGTCCTAGAACACCTTGTCAATGAATCTATGGGTATCTTAAGCACCATTCCATGTATCAAAACCTATTTATTAAAAAACCACACAACAAATCACACATTCCATATTTATCAATGTAAATCAATATTAACCTTATCAAAAACATTTTACAACACGATATACTATTTTTATTTTCAATTTAATCATTACTATTTACATTAATCCCATGGAATAACATGATGAATTCATCATTAATCCATTTATTAACATTTATTCACATAAACTAGTAACCCTTAAATGGTAAGATAGTCAAATTTATTCTCATAATCAGTCAAATTTATATCATAACATATGTCCAATTTCACAATCAAACTTAATTGACCAATTCCAAAATTCCAATATCTCATCATTTCCCCAATGACATAATTACATTAACTAATTAACAAATTAATTAATAAAATTAATTCCATTTACCATATTCCCAAATTCAATCCATTCAATTATCACATGTAAATTAAATTTAATCAAATTAAATGTTAGATGAAATTTTCAAAACATGGATATTTAAATTTCACAATAAGATGCACGTAGTTATATCATGGAAATGGATTTTGTAATTTTTAAATCATAATAAATTTTTATTGATGATTGATCACCAATGGAATCCCCAATTTAAGAGGAACGCTGATGAACATGACAAAAAATGTATCTAGAACCAAATTCTTGAAACAAATATCAAAATAATCAACATCCAAGAAAATAAATGTTTAAACCATCTCCAATGGGGGAAAATCCCATCAAAATATTATAAAGAGATAGGAGAGTGGGAGAAAACTAGTCGGCATGAGAATCTTTTGTCGATAAATGTGATGATTCCTCAATATGGTCTTTGATATGTCAAGAGTCGAGTTTTAAAGCCAATGAAATATGTTCATAAGCCATCAAAATTGAGAATAACTAGTTAAAGTAGACATGGGGAAAATTAGGGTAATGTTTTGGGGTTTTTTAGTTTTAAACTAATTTTCTGGGAAAATAAATCCATGCTTACACTTTCCTTGGATGGAGTGAAATATTTTCCAAACTATGCATCTTAACTATGTGCCTCTCATATGGGGTTCATTGTTAATCCAAATAGGGTGCATTGGCTGAAAAACATGTTCTAAAAATGAAATCCCTCTCTCTCTAGGGTTATAAGATTTTCTAGGGCAGGGCACATGGTTTGGGTAAAACAAACACCATCCAAGAACTTCCTAAAAAGCATCTAAAAACAGCCCAATATCTCCAAAAAACACCCAAGAAATGACTCAACCAAAGTATAACCAAAATTAGTAAAAATAATATATAAAAAATTGGAAGGAATGGCCTCCAGAAAAATTAATCATCTTACAATCTCCCCATATTATAAAATCTTTTCTTCAATCTGTAATCCTAAGAATCTCTATGATTTTGAGGTAAAAATTTTTGTCCATAGAGCCCACATATCTACTTCTCTCTCACATTTCCCCACATAAATAATGATCATGTTTCTAAAATACATGAACTATTGGAATGGTCTTTCCCTACTACACTATCTCACTCTGATCCAACATAGTTAATAGATGCTCTTCAAAATATGCATCAGTCTCAAGATGAACATCATCCACATTGAACACATGAGAAGGGTCAGGGTGGTATCACCAAAGTTTTGAGGCATGGAGACCCCATACATAGTACTAAACCTATATAGAATAGCTAAACTATATGCCACCAACCTAATTCTCTCCAAATCCCAAAATAGTCTAAATACCCTACCTTCCAACTAGTCTGGCCTTCAAATCCTACAATGACCCAATCTAACTAATTCCCAAAAGAACACAATATCACCCACTATAAACTCAATGGGTCTACGATGTTTATCATTATTTGACTTCTGATTAATCAAAGTGGGATCCATAACTTTCAGAATTAACAGAACAATTTCCAATGTCTCTTACATAGGACTCGATCCCCAAACTCTGAGTTACCTACCTCCATCCCAAATAGATGGTATATACATGGAACACCATAAAAGGCCTCATATGGTGAAATATGAATATTTTTCTAAAAAAAATTATAGGTGAACTACAAAAATTTTAATTGCTTCTCCCAAGACCCAAAAAAGAATAGGAAACCAACTTAAAGATTATTCTCAAGTAATTATACAATATGATACAATTTTCCATCTATCTATGGATAAAATTTTATACTAAGTAAAACCTATATACCGCGCACCTTCGGAATTCCCAACTAGAAGAGAAAAGTAAAACATGTATCACAATTTGAAATTATACTATATAACACCCCATGTTAATGGATTATCTCATGAATGTACACGACTCTCAACTAATATATAGAGAATATCTCCCTGGTAGGAAAGAAATGTGATACATTCATCAAGAGATATATTATCACATAAATAGCATCATTCTTCTAAGACATACTATGGAGGCCATCCATAATTTCTATGGTAGTATATTCTCACGTCCATTCATTAGTGGGAAACGGTTTTAGTACTCCATTAGTTCATTTATTCTCGATTTTCACCTATTGATAGGTGTAGCATCATGTCATGAACCCTACAATGTACTTTTTCAATCCTAACCACCAATTTTACTAATATTGGTAACAATACATTTTAGTGAAACCTGTATGTACCACCCACTACAAGGAATAAACATCATACATGAGCTCCTCCCGCATACTCATAGGCACATCAAACCAATAAAAGACATAAATTATCTCATACTCATATATGGTCTAGTTTGAAGTTGACTCCCAATAATCAAGGCATTACCTAAAGGGAAAACATTCCATATCATCACATAACCTCTCCCTTCTCTAGCACAAAAGCATGGACGCCACTACAAATGATACGAGATTCATCTTTTCTTGACCCTCCTGAACCACAACATTGATTTTATATAATAAAGTCATCCTAACCCACTTAGATCTAGAATCTGAAACTACCTGAATCTATGTTTTCCTACTCAGGTAATCAACAACACTATTTCCCTTATGAATAATATACTCAATCTTAAAATCAAATTTCCTCATATACTAAACACATCTCCACTTCCATATATTCAAATGTCGTTGGGAAAATATATACTTTAAGATCTTCTTTTTTGTATAAAATGTTAACATTTCACCAAAAATATAATGCTTTCAAAACTTTAAGGAATAAACCATTAAATATAACATTATTTCAAGTATTGTTTAGTCCCATTCATGTGGCCTTAACTCTAATGGAATATAAACCAAAAATCAATCTCCTTGTATCAACACAACTCCAAGACCGATCCCAAAAGCATCACAAAAAACTATATACTCCTCACCTAGATGGGGTAGGCTCAATATTGGTGATTTTTTCATGGAATTATTCAACTACTGGTTGGAATTATCACATGATCCAAAACACTCAAAATTAACTCTCTTCTTGGAAAACCCCAAAAGTGGAACTTCCAATAATGAAAACACCTCGATGAACCTCCGATAATATACTAATAACCCCAAAAAACTACAGATATATAAAACATTATTTTGTTTATACTGCTAAATACCTAGCATAAATTTATCATAGTCCACTGACACACCTTCCTCGGAAACATTGTAACCCCATTAATTTACCTAATTGAACCAGAATTGGAACTTTTATAGAATCACATATATTTGATGCTCTCTGAGTGTACTCTAGACGATTTTATGATGTTGGGAATGATCTTTATGTGTCTTAGAGTACACCAATATTTCATTCCCAAATAATAACACAAAATTATCTAGGTACGGATGGAAGATTTTTTTCTAAATACCATAAACATTGTTGGGGTGCTTATCATCCTGAAAAACATCACCACACACTCATAAATACCATAAATACTTTTAAAATAAATTATAGGAATATCATAAGTTATAACACTCAACTGATGATACCCTGATCTCATGTAAATATTTGAGAAAAAACAAGTTCCTCTTAATGGGTCAAATAGATCACCAATACCTGGAAGAGGATACTTGTTCTTTATAGTAATATTATTAAACTTGTTGTAATCAACACATAATTTAAAGGCCTCTTCATACATATTTTCAAAAAAAACTAGAGAACTCCAAGGAAACATGGTATGATGGATAAAAACCTTATCTGTTGACTCTTCTATATAAGTTTTAAGCTCATGAAGCTCTATCGGTGCCATTTTTTATAGTATAATACAAACTAGATCAGCCCCTAGCATGAACTCAATTGTAAATTCCACATCTCTCTCAAATTTCATCTATAAAAAGTCCTCAGGAAACACATACTATAACCTATCCTCTATTGGATGAAATAAATAATTATTTGCATCCCCATAATCTAGAAAAAGACTACCAACCTAGGTGTCGAGCTCCACTAGTTGCTAATGAACTAGACCTTCATGGACCACCTAGATGTCCTAATCTCTATAGTGAATGTAATTGTCTCCTTCTAGATACAAAAAAGTTAATATCATATGGTAAAAATCATTGTGGGTAGGTATGACACTAACCACTTCATATCCATAATTAGGTTAAAGCTTGGAATATCTAGAATTTTAGGAACCCAAAAGAAACAATACTCCCTATCCTTGAGAGAACATCCTTTTCACAAATAGATGTCTCTTAAACATACATCCAAAGGTGTATAGATCATTATAACCCCACTAGAAAACTATTATACTAGGATTAAACCATTTACAAGTTGTGAAGATATAATGGAATGAGTGTAACTAGAATCAATGAAGGCACTAGAAAGTGTAGAAGATACAATAATGGTACCTCAAACTATCTGTGGTCTAACCACTCTATCCACAAGTCTATGTTGAACTATAAGAAATTTCCCTAAACCTCTTCTATAGGATGCAGTTTGAGACCCCTAAGCTGCACCACTCTACTGATATGGTCACTATTTCATATAATTACCATGTCTACTTCCTCGACCACCATGTCCAGTATAACTATGACTACCAGAAAGGTACATTGTAAAAGACACCCTTCTCATACTCTCAGTCATTCTAACTCACCAATCACTTCTAATATTTTGTTGGTTGTTATAGAACCATTATAGTTATCCCATACTATCATAAGCTCAACATGTTATCGATGGTCAGAGTAAATTACTATGAAAATTATCTAACACATCGCACTCGTAAAAATTCACTTGGGTAAGGCCCTATGCGATTGACTCTTCCCTCTATACACTCTTCATACAATCACTCAGGATGGTATTGTCAAAGTGATACTTCATAATATTGGAAAAAGTAACTCTTGGCCATCCAATAGTAACCAAATATCCTCTTATAGAATCCTCCTTTAGTTTCTCCATATAAATAAAATTCTAATTCACTACTTTAGAAAACTTCTTTAACCTGAATATGTTCACCTGGGATGTTGTAAATTATTTTTCACAAATTAATTACATTTTTTTTAAATTTATCATTTCAGGCATCACTGAACATAGTTTTTTTAAAAACACTATGTTTGGATTGTGTTATACACAACACCAAGTTAAACGTTTACTACACACAACATAATGTCTATATTTTTCTACACTAAACACAACTATTATCATAGATTACATGAAAGACTAACTTCCTCTATGGCTTACGTAACACATAAGACCGTGTTTTACTAAACAATGATATATTATTAAAAGTTTAAATATTTAATATAATAAGATATAACCACGCCATTATGTTGGTGGTTATGAATATTATTGACTAAAATTTTAAAATAAATGTTTTTATTCATTGGATACAAATTAATTATAAATTAATATAAGAACCAATTGAAAATAAAGGGTATGTTTTATACAAAATTACTTTTATGATCACAATAGAATTTTATCATAATGTGTTAAAATAATTACTATAGTTGAATGATATAAATGAAATATATATTTTATATATTAATTAAAATATTTTTTTACCTACCTCAAATATATTCGATAGGTATAAGATAAGAAATATGAAATATTACACATGAAAACCTATATTTTTATAATATCTATTTTACCACATTTTTATTAGAGAACCTACATTAAATATAAATTTTTTAGATTTTATAAATTTTATACATCCTAATAGAAATCATTTTTTGAATTTTAATATAAAAAATAGGTTAGGTTGAATTTTTCGAATTTTTCTTCGATGTTTTATTTTTGAAAGAACAATGAAAAATTCAGAATCTTAATTCAAAATGCTTTTTCATCTAATTTATTTATAAGGTAAAAATATATTTACAATTGATTTAAAAGTATAATTATATCAATTAGACATCAATTATATTAATTTTTGTCATTGTGGTCAATTTAAATTTGAATATAGATATAAAAACATATCAAATGTTTGAGCTTTTTTACTTTAAAACCCAACATTTTCATCCCGACTAAAGGATTGATTTTAAATTAATTTCAGACAATTATGTGATTTGAATTTGTAAAAATTTATTAAAAATTCTTAATAAACTGAATTTATATTGTCTCGTTAGGTCAAAATAGTTTTTTCTTTAAATATTAGTGAAAGAAATTAAAATTAATGACAGTGATTAAGAGAAAATTTAGCTTTACAAGGGACAACACCTTATACTTAAAGGCCAAAATGACCTAGAAAATAGTCCAAAGTTCATTGGATGGCCATATATAGACCCGATATTCTATTTAATATAATTTTTATCCATATTTGGGAAAATTTTAATAGAAAAAACGTGGATTTAATTACCTATTCGATAATTTACATGAATTCCACTCCTTCTCCACTATAAAAAGAAACTCACCCCTCCCACTTTTTCAAACCTCTCATGAACTTTCGACAACAAAAACTATACTAAAATAATCTCCCAACATCCCTCACCTAATCCTAGAAGCCTCACATTGTTCATAATGGTATCCACGGATGTCCTATGGTGAAAACCAAAATGATTTACCCAAAAAAATAGGATTTTTGAATGAAGACGAAGAGAGTGAAGACTTAAGGTATGGGTTTTCTCATATATCTTTTATTTTTTGTGATACAAAAGCTATTATAACAACCTATTAATTATATTTTGGTTTTTTAATACCCATGTATGTATTCTATGATTCTTATACTTAAATATTTGGTTATTTATATATTCTTTTAATGATCTTTATTTCATGTTGTTTATGCTTCAAAAGTTACTAAACTGTTAATGTAATTTTTTCTCAATTTTCCATCATTGATATTTACTCATGTTATGTACCTATAATATTTTAAAATTTTTATATAATTCTATTTTATATTTTCTATCATTAAACTAATTTTTTCATGATATTTTAATCTTTATTTAATCTCATTTTCTTACATGGGGAGTATGATTTAATAACACCAAGTTGTAAGAGTTTATTGAACAAATATCATTGTTTATCGGGATTGTTTATGATTATAATTATATTGATGAAATATCATCATACATATCTTAATAAATTTCATTACCATTCTTAACCTTTGTTCATTTATGATATCTTTATTTTTCAATACCATATTTATAATCTTATGTACTTAAGATAAATAAGGAAATATTTTTATGAAAATTTTAACTTATTTCCCCCTTCAGTCAAAAATATATGGTCTTTAAAAATAATTCAATGAAATAATGGTTTCCATAACATTTCAATATTATGCGATGATTTTTTTATGAAATCCTGACCCATGGTAACATTTTTTAAATATTGTTTTAAATATAATAATCTAGATGATTTCCAGTTAAGGTACTTTTATAAGAATTTAAGGTGAAAGGGGATTTTTATGAATATAAAAACATACCAATGATCATGACTCTAATTTACTTGGATAATACTTTATAATTTTTCATGTTTATTTTTTAATAAATTTTTTCCTAATATCTTGTAATTTTTTTATTTAAAGTGGATTTCTTAAAAAAATATTTTAAAAAAATATTTTTATTCATAAAGTTTTTAAAATGATTTTAAAATATTCATTTCTATGTTTTAAAAAGGATATTTTAAGGTAAAATATTTCAATGATTAAAATATTTATGTATAAGTTTTCAAAGTCTTTTAAAATATAATGGTCTACAAAAAATTAAGCATTATTTATAAGTTTTCAAAGAAAAAGGTTTTCAAAATGTTTTCAAAATGTTCTTTGTATGTTTTCATGTTAATTTTCATGAAAATGGTTTTCTAAAGAATTTGTGATTTAAATGATTTTTTCAATGAATAATGGATAATTTTCTTATGAAATATTATTAAAATATATTTCTAAATTTTTTTCCCATCCAATATGACATCTATTGGGGTTACTCATGCCTTTCTAGAGAAATAATCCAACGGTTCCATTCATATTATTTCTTTGAGTGGTTTATGTTTTGATGGAATGATTCCCATTAAAGTAGTGTCCCTTTCATGGTTTATATTATTATGAAACATGTTTTAATCATGGTTTATGATTTGATGAAATGTTTATGAAATATAGCTCTTTCTTCCACTAGTTTTCATATGATTACATTTTTATAAAACTCATTTCATTTACTGGGTTATGATATGATTTTTATGATATTTTGGCACATTTATGTTTGATTCCATTATGAGATTGGAGGGACCTATGTCTCCCTCCAATATATTGGTTAAATACTTATTTCTCAAGTTATAATTATCTGATTCATGTCGACGGGCATGGTCCACAATGGAAGAGAGGGAAACCAGATCCAATATTGGAATATGAGAAAACATGATACACTATGGGAAGATGGGGAAACTCGGTCAACTATAGGATGATGGGGAGAACTGATCAACTGTGGTAAGATGTGGAAACTTGATCCACTATGCTAAGATGGGGAAAATTGATCCCTCACAAGGAAAGGACTACAACTGGAGATGGTGGTGTGTCCCGCCCTATAGTTATAGTCTCCATGAAGTTCCCTAATAATATATAGTAATGTCGCTTGGATTAAAGGGAATGATATTACATGTTTATGTGTATTCCACAATTCAATGACTTATTCTTATGTTATTCTTTTAGTTATTTTACTCTTGTTTATATTAGGATTCATATCTTATGAAATGATAATCATTATGTCACAGTTCGTGTTTTTGATATTTTATATGCAGGGTGCGATGTTCTAATGATATAATCACGTTCTCAAATCCTTATTATCATGTTTATAATTACATGTATTTTCTATTTCCTTTACTATGAATCTAGGATCCCCATATTACTGTTTCCTTCCCATGTATAAGATGATATATTTCATGTATTATATTTATAAGAGTGGTTCTAGTCTTGGAGAACCTAGTGAGAGATAATATAGCTCACTCATGTAAAAGCCTTTATATTTCCATATTTCCAAATGAACTAAAATAATTTGATCTTTATTTTTCTATTGTGTAATGTAATAAGTATTCTGAAATATTTATTAAATGTATATGTATGTTAATTCTAGGATGTTATAGTTGGAATCAGAGTAAAATTTTACTCAAATTTTGGAAACTAGGATGATAAAACATTAGTGTTATCACTAGGTATATTTATAATGTTATTTATAGGGGTTCCTCTAAGGATAATTTTAATGATGATGATAAGTATAGGAAAATGTCATGGAATTATGGTAAAGTTTAGAGCATGTTTTTTCAATAATTAAAACCATTTCTATAAAATATAAGTGGATGTGACTCTTGAATAGATGTTCCTAGGGGTAAAAAATCTAAAATGGTGGGTTGGACCTGACTAGATCATAACCTCATACATGAAAATGGGATTCACTACACCCCTTTTTTGACACTCCTTAGGGATATTATTTTGGAATTCATAAATTCTTTAAAAACTGTCATATAGGACTTAAGTATAATATGACTATGAAATACCTAGGATAAATATTAGGTATTTAATAGAAAATAATTTGGATCCATGATTTATACATCTGATAAGTGATTTTGTTTCATGATTATGTGGTTTTACATTATGATAAATGTTTCCAACAATATGATTTCTAGTTTTAGTCATTGGAGGAAACCAGATGGAACATGATTCATGATGAATTTGATTGAAAATTTCTTATTATAAGTCAAGTGGTATGATTACTATATTTGAAGATGTTGTGATCATTCCAAAATAGTTTTCATAGAACATGATTAAAAACCTGTAGCTTAACCAACTCTTAGACTCTCCAAAAAAATAGAAGGAATGATTTAACATAAATTTTGGGTTATAGAGACTTTTGAAGAAAGAATATTCAGAATTATATGTTGTAAATAACATGGAATGAATCACCTAATTGAATTACTAAAAAGAAAAAGATGATGTTTTGACTTTGGAACATAGGGTCACAAAGCATGTAATTGTAAAGGTAATATGAAGAGTTCGGTAAAATAAATGTATAGTAATAATTTCTTCCCAAATACCTAATTAAATGTTATTTTCTTTATGTGTTTAATGAATAGTAATTATGAAAATATACTTCCAATGTGGATGGATCATGGAGAGAATCAACAAGGTGGTACAAGGAATGGTTTGTCTAGTAATGATGATGATATCACAGACAATATATGAAAGATGTGGGATATTCGTCTATTATTTATTACATTAAATGTAAAAAGAATTATTATATTTTGGTTGAATAACCTTATTACATGATTCATGTTTCATATTCAATGGATTAGTTGATACAGAATAAGATGATGAAGCTTAATTATTGGTTTATGAGTAATGTTAACGAGTGATGTGTATATGTTTTGGAATTCAAATATTATATGAATCAAGATATATATGTATATAATTATTTTTTGTATAATTTTTCATCAAGGATTGAAAATTATATATTTAATGGTGATGATTACTTAGTAATATGATATTCTAATGTGTTCAAAATGTTGAGAAAATTATGTCTATCTTGGATTAATAGATGACAGATTTTGATAAAGTAAATTGAATAATGTCAATAACCCAAGAACAAATTTAGTATTTTTTGAAAAATTAGTCTATATAATTATGGATTATGTTTAAAACGTCATGTATTTATGGAATATATCAATTAATTTTTGGAATAAGGAAGCATGTATGTCTTCAAAAAGAAATTATGGTAATTAAGGTTATTATAATATTTCTAAATAATATATGAATAGGGTATTCATATGTTTGGAATTTGATAACCAAGATATAATTTTTGATATATGGGGGTTAATATTAAACTTTTTCATGACCTTAATTCTAATAATTTGTATATTTATCTCTCGGATGGGATATAAAGATTGCCATTTATGGAAGTTCATGTCAATCTTGTTATAAAGTTTGTAAGATTAAAGTATTATCTCTCCTCGTGAGGATTTATTCATATTCAATAACATGAGATAAAAATATTATGTGATTAAAAATGATAAATGGATGGAATTATCATTTTATTTATGTATCTCATGTTCTCTTAGTTCTATAGCAATAAAAATTCACCTTCATTCTCTAGAATAAGAGGTGAAGTCGGAATTGATCAAGGAACTACCAAAGGGTTAGATTTTTCATACAGAATGGAATTAAAGAAATTAAGTATATCTTCTTATGAACGTTATTAAAAATTAGGAAAAATAACCTTGAAACCAAATATTCTATCCCAGTAACTTTTTTATGAATCAAATGGCCCTTTATATCATCACAGATTTAGGGATTTGTGATTTTTAACTTTCAACTAAACATGTTCTCTATCACTCTCCATAAAAACGTGATAGTCATATTTATATTCTATTTCAATGTTCTAACTTCCCACCTATGTTCTCTTATCTGAGAAACTATTTATGACCTACTATGGGTGACTATTATGGTTCTGAATTGCCCTTTTTGAAGGATGTATTAGTATTCATTTTTATGATGTGGGTTTCTTAGAAAGGAACATTAAATTGTTATACCTTTGATAACCTTGATTAATTTTGGGTGTGAAATTAATTTAAAAGGGGGTATAATGTAACACCCCAATATTTTTTGAATTATTGTTTTCTAATTAATTTAATATTTTTGATGTTTAGAATTTCAAGAAACACTATAAAATATAATTTTTAAGAACTAATTTTGGATGGTATTATACACAACACCAAGTTAATCATGAAATACATTAAAGATAAATGTTATCTTTATCTACAAGGAATATCGAGATTAGTTTATGTTACATTCAATACTTACATTCCTAGAGGTCTTGCATGACATGAAAGACAGTGTTTTACCAAACGATAATATATAATTAAAAATATTATTATTCAATATAACAAGATATAAACTAGCCATTAATTTTTTGGTTAGTAATTGGATTACCTTAATTATGAAAAAAGTTATTAAATTAATTTTTAACAAATTAATTATAAAGTAATGTTAGAATGAATTGAAAATAAAGGGAATGTTTTAATTAAAACTACCTTTACACTCAAACATGTATTTTTCCCTAAAAATTTAACCTAATTTTTATTGGTGAATGGTATTAATGAAATATATTTATATATATAATGATATATTTTTTATATTCATTTAATATATTTTTAGTAATAAAATAGAAACAAACCCAATATTACATGTAAAAATATAAATATTTAAAAAAGAACTTTCACCAACTTTTAAGGGAAACCTAATTTTAAATGTAATTTTTGGAACTTTTATAAATTTTATATTTTAAAATAATCTTAGTTTTTGAAATATAAACATAAAAATTAGGTTTGGGAGATTTATTTTATTTTTCTCTGATGTTTAATGTTTTTTATGAATAGTAAAAAATATTTAATTTTAAATCAAATTTTTTTACGTATAATTTATTTATAAAGAAAAAATTTATTTAATGGTGGTCTTAAAGAATAATTATATTATGTATACATAAATTAATCCAATTTAGGATATTTCTACCAATTTAACAATGAAATTAGACATAGAAATATATCCAACTTTTGAACATTATTACTTTAAAACCTTGCATTATTATCCCATCTGCGGGATTAATTTTAATTAATTGATACCAAATCTTTTATTAGAATTTTTAAAAATGGATTCCATATTTTTAATAATGACAATTTATAATTTATAATATGTTGGACTTAGTTATTTGAAAAAAAAATATACTAGTTGATGTAATTAAAATTAATTATTATGACTAATTTTGGCTAGCATTATACACAACACAAAGTTAATCCTGAAATACATTAAAAATAAATGTTATCTTTATCTACAAGGAATACCGAGCTTAGTTTATGTTACATTCAATACTTACTTTCCTAGAGGTCTTTCATGACATGAAAGACAGTGTTTTACCAAACGATAATATATAATTAAAAATATTATTATTCAATATAACAAGATATAAACTAGCCATTAATTTTTTGGTTAATAATTGGATTACCTTAATTATGAAAAAAGTTATTAAATTAATTTTTAAAAAATTAATTATAAAGTAATGTTAGAATGAATTGAAAATAAAGGGAATGTTTTAATTAAAACTACCTTTACACTCAAACATGTATTTTTCCCTAAAAATTTAACCTAATTTTTATTGGTGAATGGTATTAATGAAATATATTTATATATATAATGATATATTTTTTATATTCATCTAATATATTTTTAGTAAAAAATAGAAACATACCCAATATTACGTGTAAAAATATAAATATTTAAAAAAGAACTTTCACCACCTTTTAAGGGAAACCTAATTTTAAATGTAATTTTTGGAACTTTTATAAATTTTATATTTTAAAATAATCTTAGTTTTTGAAATATAAACATAAAAATTAGGTTTGGGAGATTTATTTTATTTTTCTCTGATGTTTAATGTTTTTTATGAATAGTAAAAAATATTTAATTTTAAATCAAATTTTTTTACGTATAATCTATTTATAAAGAAAAAATTTATTTAATGGTGGTCTTAAAGAATAATTATATTATGTATACATAAATTAATCCAATTTAGGATATTTCTACCAATTTAACAATGAAATTAGATATAGAAATATATCCAACTTTTGAACATTATTACTTTAAAACCTTGCATTATTATCCCGTCTGCGGGATTAATTTTAATTAATTGATACCAAATCTTTTATTAGAATTTTTAAAAATGGATTCCATATTTTTAATAATGACAATTTATAATTTATAATATGTTGGACTTAGTTATTTGAAAAAAATATATATTAGTTGATGTAATTAAAATTAATTATTATGACTAATTTTGGCTAGCATTATACACAACACAAAGTTAATCCTGAAATACATTAAAAATAAATGTTATCTTTATCTACAAGGAATACTGAGCTTAGTTTATGTTACATTCAATACTTACTTTCCTAGAGGTCTTTCATGACATGAAAGACAGTGTTTTACCAAATGATAATATATAATTAAAAATATTATTATTCAATATAACAAGATATAAACTAGCCATTAATTTTTTGGTTAAGAATTGGATTACCTTAATTTTGAAAAAAGTTATTAAATTAATTTTTAAAAAATTAATTATAAAGTAATGTTAGAATGAATTGAAAATAAAGGGAATGTTTTAATTAAAACTACCTTTACACTCAAACTTGTATTTTTCCCTAAAAATTTAACCTAATTTTTATTGGTGAATGGTATTAATGAAATATATTTATATATATAATGATATATTTTTTATATTCATCTAATATATTTTTAGTAAAAAATATAAACATACCCAATATTACGTGTAAAAATATAAATATTTAAAAAAGAACTTTCACCACCTTTTAAGGGAAACCTAATTTTAAATGTAATTTTTGGAACTTTTATAAATTTTATATTTTAAAATAATCTTAGTTTTTAAAATATAAACATACAAATTAGGTTTGGGAGATTTATTTTATTTTTCTTTGATGTTTAATGTTTTTTATGAATAGTAAAAAATATTTAATTTTAAATCAAATTTTTTTACGTATAATTTATTTATAAAGATAACTTTTATTTAATGTTGGTCTTAAAGAATAATTATATTATGTATACATAAATTAATCCAATTTAGGATATTTATACCAATTTAACAATCAAATTAGATATAGAAACATATCCAACTTTTGAACATTATTACTTTAAAACCTTGCATTATTATCCCGTCTGCGGGATTAATTTTAATTAATTTATACCACATCTATTATTAGAATTTTTAAAAATGGATCCCATATTTTTAATAATGATAATTTATAATTTATAATATATTGGACTTAGTTATTTGAAAAAAATATATTAGTTGATGTAATTAAAATTAATTATTATGACTAAGATAAAAATTAGCTTAACGAAGTGCTAAACCATACACTTAAGGGACAAAAGGATCTAGACACTTGTCCAAAATAAATTTCATGGATATATTTCGTCTCTATCATACATTAAATATATGTTTTTCATTATTGGAGAAACGTTTCATAAGAAAATCCCTGGTGTAATTCTCTTTTCAAAAATTTACAAGAATGTCACCCCTCCTCCACTATAAAAAATAACTCACCCATCCCACTAATTCACACCAATCAAGAAATTTGGCATTCTAAAAATATTCTAAAACATTATCACAAATTGTATCACCTCATCCTAGAAACCTAACGTTGGTAATAAATAGATCCTATGTTTTTCTTTGTTGAAAATCTAATGGAGTTACCAAAAAAAGAGGAGTTTTGAACGAATTTGAAGTGAGTCAAGACTTAATGTAAAGGTTTTCTCATCTCACATTTATTTTGTATGAGACACAATCCATGATCACCAAATATTTCTTATATGTCATGTTTTTACTATTCATCGATGTATTCTATGATTATTATAATTAAATTTATGGGCATTTACATGTCTATTTATCGAACGTTACTTCATGGGGTTTGTGTTTCATATGTTGGACTTATTTATTTTTCATGATATTGTTTGCTTCATGTAATCTTCTTTTCTTACATGGGATGTATGAGTCAAAGATACCAAGTGGTAAGAGTTTATTGAGACAATCTTCTCATCTATTAGTATTACTTATGATTATACTTCCATTTATGAAATATCATGATCCATATCTTGATAAATCTCATGATTTTTCTTCACAAATTGTCATTCATGGTATCTTCATGTATTGGTACACTTTTAGATTATCATAAGTACTTTGGATAACTAAGAAAATATTTTTATGAAAGTCTGACATTATTTTTCATTACGGTAAAAAAATATCTATGATTTTAAAACCTTTTTTTCTAAAACTTTATTACAGAATGATTTAATATTACCCTATGATGATTACAAAATATTTTTACACATTTTTTACCATTTTTAAAAAAAATTGTTTTTAAAGTAATATTTTTTTTGTTTTCTGATGAAGGATCTTTTTGTACATTTTAAGGTATAAAAAAAATGTTACGCAAGTGTGGAATTATCCACCATCATGACCATAATTTCATTGAAGATTCATTTATATGTTTTAAATGTTTCTTTACAAATAATACTTTTCCAAATATTCTTAAAAATTTTAATTTAATGTTCTTTTAAAACAAATTTGTTTTCCAAAATAAATTTTCTCAAAAAGTGTTTCAAATGATATTCATAGATTATTTTCTATGTTTTCAAAATTTTATTATCAAAAAAAAAATTATTTAAGTGATTTAAAGTTTTAGTTACAATTTTTCATATTATTTAAAAGGAGAAATATTTTCAAAACATTTTCAATCGTTTTCATAATTATTCAATGAAAAATATTTTCAAATGTATTCTTCACTTATTTTATAATTTTTCAAGTTCATTTTCATGAAAAAAAATTTCAAAAGGTTTTTTGTTTTAATGAACATTTTTCAAAGGTGAAATAATAATTTTCTCAATAAAATTTTTTAAAATATATTTCTACATTACTACCCATCTAAGATGACATTCATTGGTATTACTTATTCATCTCTAAGGAATTGATCTAATGGTTTCATTTATATTCTTTTATGAATAGGTTATGTTTTTATGAAATGGTGTACATGAGACCTATTTACCATTCATGGGATATATACTTATAAAACCAGATTATTTTCATAGGTTAGGATTTTAATAAATGGTTATAAAATTATTCTAATTTTCTCAAAGGTTATGATACGATTACATGTTTATGGTACCAATTTCATATCATTGGTTATGATATGATTGTTTATGATATTTTGGAACATTTATGATTGATTTCATTATGATATGGGTAGGACCTATCTCTCCCTCTAGTGAATTAGGTTAAGATTAAAATCTCATTATATAATTATGGGATTCAAGTTGAGGGTCATGATCTACTATGGAATATAGGGAATCATGATCCACTATGGGAAGATGGGGAAACCCAATCCACTATGGAAAGTTGGGAAAACCCAATACACTATTGGAATAATGGGAAACCTAATCCCTTACAATGAATGAACTAAAATTAGGTATGGTGGGTTGTCCCAAGTAGTAGGTTTAGTTCCCATTAAGTGCCAAATTAAATTCTAGTAATGTGTCATTACTTATGGGGAATGATATTACATGTTTATGTGTGTTTCCCAATTCCATATCTTATTCCTATGTTATAATTTAATGTATTATTCTCTTATTCCCCTTATGATTAATCTCTTATGAAATTTTTGTCTTTATTCCATGATTCATGTTTTGGATATTTGATATGAAAGGTATAATTTTATAATGTTATAATCACGTTATCATACTTGTATGCTCATGTTTATGCTTATATACCATCATTGTTTACCCTTATTGAGAATCTGAGATATCTCTTTTTATTGATTCCATCCCAAGGTTATGAACATATATTTCATTTATTATATGTCAAGAAGGGGTGGTAGTCTTCAAGATCTTGGTGGGAGATAATATATCTCACTCATGTATAAGCATTTACTTTTCCATGATCCCAAAGCAACTAAACAAATATGGAATTTGGGTGTATGTTGTATAATTTATTAACTATTCCCCAAAAATGATTAATTATCTAGATGCCTTAAGAATGGTTTGATATAATATATTTCATACAAAACATGTTTCATGTTTCAAAATGAAATCCCAGAATAATAAAATTGAAAACTACCCTAATATTTTCCCAACACCATCTATGGTTCCCTAATCAGCGCTCTATTCTAACTTATCCATATAACAAAGGGCTCTTTCCAATATCTTTTCATCCAAACATGAATTATCTAGATGCCTTAAGAATGGTTTGATGTAATATATTTCATACAAAACATGTTTCAAGTTTCAAAATGAAAACCCAAAATAATAAAATTGAAAACTACCCTAATATTTTCCCAACACCATCAATGGTTCCCTAATCAGTGCTCTATCCCAACTTATCCATATAAAAAAGGGCTCTTTCCAATATCTTTTCATCCAAACAATTTTTTTTAAAATGGTAAAAAATGGGTAAAAATATTTTGTAATCATCATAGGGTAATATTAAATCATTCTGTAATAAAGTTTTAGAAAAAAAGGTTTTAAAATCATAGATATTTTTTACCGTAATGAGAAATAATGTCAGACTTTCATAAAAATATTTTCTTAATTATCCAAATTAATTATGATAATCTAAAATTGTACCAATACATGAAGATACCATTAATGACCATTTGTGAAGAAAAATCATGAGATTTATCAAGATATGGATCATGATATTTCATAAATGGAAGTATAATCATAAGCAATACTGATAAATGAGAAGATTGTTTCAATGAATTCTTACCACTTGGTATCTTTGACTCATACATCCCATGTAAGAAAAGAAGATTACATGAAGCAAACAATATCATGAAAAATAACTAATTCCAACATATGAAACATAAACCCCATGAAGTAACGTTAGATAAATAGACATGTAAATGCCCATAAATTTAATTATAATAATCATAGAATACATCGATGAATAGTAAAAACATGACATATAAGAAATATTTGGTGATCATGGATTTTGTTTCGTAGAAAATAAATGTGAGATGAGAAAACCCTTACATTAAGTCTTGACTCACTTCAAATTCGTTCAAAGCTCGTCTTTTTTTGGTAACTCCATTGGCTTTTCAACAAAGAAAAACATAGGATCTATTTATTACCAATGTTAGGTTTCTAGGATGAGGTGATACAATTTGTGATAATGTTTTAGAATATTTTTAGAATTACAAAGTTCTTGAGTGGTGTGAATTAGTGGGAGGGGTGATTTATTTTTTATAGTGTAGGCGGGGTGACATTCTTGTAAATTTTTTAAAAGAGAATTACACCAATGATTTTCTTATGAAACGTTTCTCCAATAATGAAAAATGTAGATTTAATGTATGATAGAGACGAAATATATCCATCAAATTTATTTTTGGACAAGTTTCTAGATCCTTTTGTTCCTTAAGTGTATGGTTTAGCACTTCGTTAAGCTAATTTTTATCTTAGTCATAATAATTAATTTTAATTACATCAACTAATATATTTTTTTCAAATAACTAAGTCTAACATATTATAAATTATAAATTATCATTATTAAAAATATGGAATCCATTTTTAAAAATTCTAATAAAAGATGTGGTATAAATTAATTAAAATTAATCCCATAGATGGGATAATAATGCAAGGTTTTAATGTAATAATGTTCAAAAGTTGGATATGTTTCTATATCTAATTTCATTGTTAAATTGGTATAAATATCCTAAATTGGATTAATTTATGTATACATAATATAATTATTCTTTAAGACCAACATTAAATAAAATTTATCTTTATAAATAAATTATACGTAAAAAAATTTGATTTAAAATTAAATATTTTTTACTATTCATAAAAAACATTAAACATCATAGAAAAATAAAATAAATCTCTCAAACCTAATTTTTATGTTTATATTTTAAAAAATAAGATTATTTTAAAATATAAAATTTATAAAAGTTCCAAAAATTACATTTAAAATTAGGTTTCCCTTAAAAGGTGGTGAAAGTTCTTTTTTAAATATTTATATTTTTACATGTAATATTGGGTATGTTTCTATTTTATTAATAAAAATATATTAGATTAATATAAAAAATATATCATTATATATATAAATATATTTCATTAATACCATTCACTAATAAAAATTAGGTTGAATTTTTAGGAAAAAATACATGTTTGAGTGTAAAGGTAGTTTTAATTAAAACATTCCCTTTATTTTCAATTCATTCTAACATTACTTTAAAATTAATTTTTTAAAAATTAATTTAATAAATTTTTTCATAATTAAGGTAATCCAATTCCTAACCAAAAAATTAATGGCTAGTTTATATCTTGTTATATTGAATAATAATATTTTTAATTATATATTATCGTTTGGTAAAACACTGTCTTTCATGTCATGCAAGACCTCTAGGAAAGTAAATATTGAATGTAATATAAACTAAGCTCGGAATTCCTTGTAGATAAAGATAACATTTATTTTTAATGTATTTCATGATTAACTTGGTGTTGTGTATATTGCCAGCCAAAATTAGTCATAATAATTAATTTTAATTACATCAACTAATATATTTTTTTCAAATAACTAAGTCCAACATATTATAAATTATATATTATCATTATTAAAAATATGGAATCCATTTTTAAAAATTCTAATAAAAGGTGTGGTATAAATTAATTAAAATTAATCCCGCATACGGGATAATAATGCAAGGTTTTAAAGTAATAATTTTCAAAAGTTGGATATGTTTCTATATCTAATTTCATTGTTAAATTGGTTGAAATATCCTAAATTGGATTAATTTATGTATACATAATATAATTATTATTTAAGAACAACATTAAATAAAATTTATCTTTATAAATAAATTATACGTAAAAAATTTTGATTTAAAATTAAATATTTTTTACTATTCATAAAAAACATTAAACATCAGAGAAAAATAAAATAAATCTCCCAAACCTAATTTTTTTGTTTATATTTTAAAAACTAACATTATTTTAAAATATAAAATTTATAAAAGTTCCAAAAATTACATTTAAAATTAGGTTTCCCTTAAAAGGTGGTGAAAGTTCTTTTTTAAATATTTATATTTTTACATGTAATATTGGGTATGTTTCTATTTTATTACTAAAAATATATTAGATGAATATAAAAAATATATCATTATATATAGAAATATATTTCATTAATACCATTCACCAATAAAAATTAGGTTACATTCTTAGGGAAAAATACATGTTTGAGTATAAAGGTAGTTTTAATTAAAACATTCCCTTTATTTTCAATTCATTCTAACATTGCTTTATAAATAATTTTTTAAAATTTAATTTAATAACTTTTTTCATAATTAATTTTTAAAAATTTAATTTAATAACTTTTACATGTAATATTGGGTATGTTTCTCATTTATCAGTATTTCTTATGATTATACTTCCATTTATGAAATATCATGATCCATATATTGATAAATCTCATGATTTTTCTTCACAAATGGTCATTCATGGTATCTTCATGTATCGGTACACTTTTAGATTATCATAAGTACTTTGGATAATTAAGAAAATATTTTTATGAAAGTCTGACATTATTTCTGATTACGGTAAAACATATCTATGATTTTAAAACCTTTTTTTCTAAAACTTTATTACAGAATGATTTAATATTACCCTATGATTATTAAAAAATATTTTTACCCATTTTTTACCATTTTAAAAAAAATTGTTTTTAAAGTAATATTTTTTTTTTGTTTTCTGATGAAGGATCTTTTTGTACATTTTAAGGTATAAAAAAATGTTACGCAACTGTGGAATTGTCCACCATCATGACCATAATTTCGTTAAATCATCATTTATATGTTTTAAAGGTTTCTTTACAAATGATATTTTTCCAAATATTCTTAAATGTTTTTAATTTAATGTTCTTTTAAAACAAATTTTTTTTCCAAAATAAATTTTCTCAAAAAGTGTTTCAAATGATATTCATAGATTATTTTCTATGTTTTAAAATTTTATTATCAAAAAAAATTATTTAAGTGATTTAAAGTTTTAATTATAATTTTTCAGATTATTTACAAGGAGAAATATTTTCAAAAAAATTTCAATCGTTTTCATAATTTTTCAATGAAAAATATTTTAAAATGTATTCTTAACTTATTTTCTTATTTTTCAACTTTATTTTCATGAAAATGGTTTTCAAAAGGTTTTTTGTTTTAATGATCATTTTTCAAAGGTGAAACAATAATTTTCTCAATAAAATTTTTTAAAATATATTTCTAAATTACTACCCATCTAAGATGAAATTCATTGGTATTACTTATTCATCTCTAAAGAATTGATCTAATGGTTTCATTTATATTCTTTTTTGAATAGGTTATGTTTTTATGAAATGGTTTACATGAGACCTATTTACCATTCATGGGATATATACTTATAGAACCAGATTATTTTCATAGGTTAGGATTTTAATAAATGGTTATAAAACTATTCTAATTTTCTCAAAGGTTATGATATGATTACATGTTTATGGTACCAATTTCATATCATTAGTTATGATATGATTGTTTATGATATTTTGGAACATTTATGAATGATTTCATTATGATATGGGTAGGACCTATCTCTCCCTCTAGTGAATTAGGTTAAGATTAAAATCTCATTATGTAATTATGGGATTCAAGTTGAGGGGAATGATCTACTATGGAATATAGGGAATCATGATCCACTATGGGAATATGGGGAAACCCAATCCACTATGGAAAGTTGGGAAAACCCAATCCACTCTGGGAATAATGGGAAACCAAATCCCTTACAATTAATGAACTATAATTAAGTATGGTGGGTTGTCCCAAGTAGTAGGTTTAGTTCCCATTAAGTGCCATATTAAATTCTAGTAATGTGTCATTACTTATGGGGAATGATATTACATGTTTATGTGTGTTTCCCAATTCCATATCTTATTCCTATGTTATAATTTAAAGTATTATTCTCTTATTCCCCTTATGATTAATCTCTTATGAAATTTTTGTCTTTATTCCATGATTCATGTTTTGGATATTTGATATGAAAGGTATAGTTTAATAATGTTATAATCACATTATCATACTTGTATGCTCATGTTTATTCTTATATACCATCATTGTTTACCCTTATTGAGAATCTGAGATCTCTCTTTTTATTGATTCCATCCCAAGGTTATGAACATATATTTCATTTATTATATGTCTAGAAGGGGTGTTAGTATTCAAGATCTTGGTGGGAGATAATATATCTTACTCATGTATAAGAATTTACTTTTCCATGATCCCAAAGAAACTAAACAAATATGGAATTTGGGTGTATGTTGTGTAATTTATTAACTATTCCCCAAAAATAATGAATTATCTAGATTCCTTAAGAATGGTTTGATATAATATATTTCATACAAAACATGTTTCATGTTTCAAAATGAAAACCCAAAATAATAAAATTGAAAACTACCCTAATATTTTCCCAACACCATCTATGGTTCCCTAATCAGTGCTCTATCCCAACTTATCCATATAACAAAGGGCTCTTTCCAATATCTTTTCATCCAAACATGAAGTCTATTCGGGTACCAATCTTGAATCCTGAGTAGGGTGTGAGTTCAACTCATTTGGCCACCACTAATGGCATCTAAAACAATATCCATTCAATAATAGTGTACACATTTATATAAATAATAAAGTACAATGCATAAATAAAATAGTAATAAGATATCATTATTCATTAATTATCCACAAAATTTTTAATTTTCATGAATAAATCCATTGCACCAATACATCTTTCAACCTATGACGGAGTATGAACTATCCCCAAGGGATATAACATAGTGAAAAAAAATTCATTATCACATGGTCATTCATTATCCATTTTATTTCAATTCATATCACGGCTAATTAGAGACATCCTCAAATTCCAACATGTTGGTCTTAGAACACCATGGTTAGGACCTCATGGGTATTTGAAGCATTATTTTATTTCTCACAACCCCTTTATCAAACAATCACATAAGTGGGTTTTAAAGAATCATTATGTTTCCCACACTAATTATTTTTCAATCAAATAAGTGGACATTTGAAGTATTGTTCTACATCTAATACACATTATCACATGCATTAATTTGGCCTTATAATACCCTGGAAAGGACCCCATGATTATTTTAAGCATCAGTCTATGTCCCATGACCCTTTTATCAAAAAATAATACAATATATCACACATTCCACATTTAATAAGGTTAATCAATATTAACCATCTTATCATTATTTCCCAACATGATATGAAAATTTTATTTTAAAATTAATCATAACTCTTCAATTTAATTACACGGAATAATATGATAAATTCATCATTAATCCATCTATTCACATTTATTCACATAACCCAATTAACCTCCAATTTTAATCCAAAAATCCATTTATTCTCATTATCAATAAATTACATCATATCTCAATAATTAACAAATTAAACATTTCTATATACTTTACCAATACCATAATTCTAATATTCCATTATTTTCATAATCACATCATTCCATTAATTTTTAACCTATTAATCTGTCCAATTCAATAAATTTAAAATTTCCCCATACTCAACCCATTCAATTATCACATGGAAATTAAATTTAATCAAATTAAATTCCTGATAAAATTTCCAA
Source organism: Viscum album (assembly GCA_963277665.1). Taxonomy (NCBI): domain Eukaryota; kingdom Viridiplantae; phylum Streptophyta; class Magnoliopsida; order Santalales; family Viscaceae; genus Viscum; species Viscum album. The sequence continues at coordinate 43,734,200 of OY728143.1, read as the reverse complement.
ATGATGGAAATTTAAACTTCATAATTGCATAAAAGTAATTAAATAAATACTATTGGAATTTCATTTAGACCACCTACCTTGAGATCATTTTCATTATTTTATTAACAAAATCCCCAACTGGAGTGGAATGATCAATAACACGATAAAGAACAACATCTATAACAAAATCCAATAAAATAAGATATAATGGATCTAAATCCAAGAAACCTTAGATTTAAATCGTCACCAATGTGGGGAAAAATCCCTTTAGAAGATGACAAAGATAAGAGATGGAGGGAGGAAACCAATTATTATGATAATCTCTTACTAGGAAAGGTTTAGATTCATCAATGTAGTTTTCAATTAAAAAATAAAAAGTTCATAAGCCCTTTGAATCCAAACATAAGACTCCAAAAATAATAGGAATGATATATGGTTGATATGGGATGAATTATAGTGAATAATAAAGGGTATGGTTACTTTAAAACTAATTTTTTGGGAAAATAAATCTGCATGTATGGTTTTCAGGAAAGGTGCCAATGGTTTCCCAAAATTTGAACCCAAACCATGTGTGTCTATTGTGGGGGAGTACGGTTAAATATAAGAGGGTAAATACTTTTAAAAATCATGTTCATTCATTTCTATTCCCCTCTATTATAGGTTTTATGTTTTTTGGGGCAGGGAAAATGATATGGAAAAACTATGCGCCAACCATGCACTTCCCAAAACCCCTCTGATAACCTCCAAATTTCACCCAAAGGCACCCAAGATAATCCTCAACCATATTATAACCGAAAAATAGAAAACAAATGCATAAAATTATTATGATTCATCTTCATAAACTTCTAGTATCTTACAAGGGATAAAGTAGTTTACCTTAAAAAATTATCTCTTTAGTATATAAAGTGGGTAAAATGAAAGGAAAACATGTATTCTCAAGAAATTAATAGATTATAAAAAATAATTTTTTTTGATTTAGGATGTGAAATTTAATTAACTGAAACTAAATAAAAAACCATACCTATAAATAATAATATTATAATATAAAACCATTACAATATTGGTAACTTTTGAATTTCACACACATAGAAAGAAAAAACCTTATGTAGATATATATATATATATAAATATCACATAATTTTCTTGATAATAATCATTAAAAAATTAATTATTACTATACACAACACCTGGAAGAAAAAGTGTTGAATATGGCATGTGTCCCGTATAAATAAAAGTGAGATGAAAATCCCTAACCCGAGGTCCGGGTTCATTATACATGTTCAAACCTGCTGTAAAATAAATAATAATGTATTATAAATATATTACATAACTATACTCATAAATTTGAAAAACTATATTATTTACTTATATCCTTTTATAACCTCTTTATTAAATATTATTTAACAAAACCATTATTCTGGGTGATAACTTCTTCATTTTTCTTGTATATCTTGGCTCAATGGTTTTGGTCCTTAAAATTTGATCTTGTTTCCATCATATATTGGATTTTAATGATGATTTAAATATAATTTAAATCAATTTATAAATATTTAGATTCATTCATAAATTTTAGAGATAATTAAATGAAGTACACTGTTTATATAGATTGTTGCCATACGTACGTCGAAATGATGTTTCCATTTTTTAAAGAATGAAACAAAGGAAAGGTAAAAAATATATTTCCCCATAATAGATTTATTTTCTAAAAATACACATTATATATATTAATTAAAACTATCTATATTACCATTCATGAAAAAATAAAATTGAAAATTAATCACATTGATTGGTGACTGTGGAAGTCCACATTTTTACACAACCAACTTCATCATTTTCTAATGGATTGGAAGTTATGAAGGTACATGTGATAATATAATTATATAAGTATAATTATATCATAAATAGAAAATATATATACATACATTAAATACATATTTATATCCAAATAATTGAGGATGTGTTGAAAAATGAATCACATATATTCGTGAGGCGGTAGTATGCCTTACACGTGATCAATGATTTTATTTCCCATTCGATAGAAGTGCAGATGGATATAGGTTATTAAATTAAACAAAATATATATATAAATAAGAGACTAATATTATTTTTTTCAACATAGTAATATATAAATTTAAATATTTATAATAATAAAAAAACAAAAATTCAGGGTTATGAACTATATCTATTCTTCAGACATCCTCTTTATGATTATACATAATGCCTTTCATGAATTGTAGATTGAAAAAACTAAGAACTCCAAGTTATTGTTATGGATTTAAGGTAGGGGTTTGAGAATTTATTGGATTAAAAATGGTCTTTATGTGTAAATAAGAGAGGATATGATGTGTCCTCTAATAAGTGGGGGAGGTAACTCACGTGTAATTTCATAACAAAATAAAATAAAATCAACTCAACATTAATAAAAATAGATCGAAATGGCATGAAATTAAAATGTGGGATAAAATAATTACTAAACATATCTATAAAATTGGATTTATGAATTTTAAATGAATTAAATTCCATTAATTTTTTCTTTAAACCCACCTCCACATGATAAAAAATTTTAACATTAACTTTTGTAACATATATTTACTATTTTTACTATTCATTATGACCAAATATTAACTAGAACTTGTTAACTAATATTAATTATGATGATTCAAAACATGGATTCCATTTTACCATGTTAACTTCCCATAATTGTAAGAATTTAATTTAAAAATTAAAATTAAAATTCAATGAAATATTGTTCACCATAGAATCGGTTTTCTTAAGTATAAAAATTATTTATTTCAAAATTCAACAAAAAAATAATTCACATTTTCTAAATTGGATTAATAATAAAATAATTTAACTAATTTAAGTTTTTTAATAGTTTAAAAATATAATTTAACCTTTTAAATTATTTAATCAATATGATATTTTTTAATAAAAATTATTTGTTCACTTTTCATCAAAAAAAAATTCAGAAAATTCACAAAAATTAACTATAATTTAATTTTGAAATCATAATTTGAAAAAATATTTTCATTTTTTAAAAATAATTAATGTGTAAAAATTTATTATATCAGACTCTTAGAAAATTGAAATAAAAAAATGTAAGGAATAAGTATCTCTTTGAAACATTTACTGATTCCACTTTAAAATAAATTTAGTTTATCTAAAATATTTATTAATATTTTCATAATGTGTTTATTCCTACTCATAACACCATTTTAATTACAATGTAATTGTTTTATACTATATTACGTTTATTTAGGATAGGGGGTACTTGTATAAAAAAATATCGAAGAGATAAAATTTTTCGATAAAGAAATATGTCATAAAATCTCAAGGTATTACACTCATCATCTCAAACATATCCATTTAAAAATACACCATTAAATCCTAGACCATTATCGAAGAAACCATCAAAATCTAAGGATAATAGACTATATTTTTTATAAGATTCAAAATACATTTTAATAATTTTTTTGGGTTATCATTATATATATTTTCTAATTAATTGATAATATAATTTTCTTCCAAAGAAATTTTTAATTTACATTCATATTAAAATAATATTAGTATAAAAAAATTAATTTTTTTGTATATAATTTTTTTATTATACTATAAAAACATAACAATATGGGTGAAAAATCAAAATATTTCCACGTGAATTTTTTCTTGTTCAATTTGTATAATGATTCATTGATTATAATATATCTTTTCATAATTTAATATTATATATTGTTTATAATCGATAAAAAAATTTACATTTAAAGGATTTTAAAATTAACAAAAAAAAGGACAGAATGCTAGATAGTGTTGTTCTGTCATATGTTTATTTCAATAAAACCTATTACTTTTATTCAAAAAAAATACATAGTTAATATTATTATTGATTTTAAATTAATAGTTCCACGAATTATTTATTAAAGTACTTATGAGTTTCTCGGTGCTAATTTTTAATTTGATTATTGATATGAAATATCTTGTAAATAATTTTAAGAAGTAAAAATATATACTTGATAAGTTAATAGTCATACCTAATTTGATTAAGTATTTTTTTTCTCTTATGTGAATGATATCCACCAAAAAATACATATTTAAGTTTTTTATGTCTAAAATTTATCATACATGGTGAAAATGTACTATGTATAAAAATCATATATAATCAAAGTCTATTCAAACATGATCTAGTTAAGAGAAAGTTCATTATTACAAAATAAATTTTCAATAATATATTGTATATATGGGAAGAAATATTTATTCTTATGTGTGATAAAACACCTTTTAAATATCATTTATATACTAAAAATCTAAAGTTATCCCAATAAAATCCATCCATTTGGAGATTTATATTACTAAATGTTTTGAGATGGGTTTGTTTTTACATAATTTTACTATTATATATATTTTTATGGAGGCTTTTTTATTATGTTTGAAGACAAATAATTTTAAAACAATTTTATGGGTTTATAAAAATGACGTGATTTCTAGAATATTGATTGTGTTCATTATGAAAGTTATTTCTATAGAAGACTAAAGCATTATTAATTGGTAAAAAAATTACCAAATATTTTAGAGAAAATAATTCGAGTTATTTAATTTAATTTCATGGATTAATGACTTTTTTATTATTTAACCATGATCAATGATAAGGAAGAATATCTTTATTAATTAAAAGTCAATTCTCTCTAAATAAAATACTATTCAAATTCACAAAATATAATTGATAATTTTCTCTGCTATTATTCTAAAAACTATTTGGGTATGATAATTTTTCATTTATAACTAAAAAGAATAAAAAAGTAAAGGGATATTCAATTTTTTTCTGTTTCATATATATCTTTATTTAATAGTATTACATTTTTTTGGATCATAATATGAAGTATTGTAATAATTTAGGTTTATTTTTTAACTAATATCCACATCTATCAATTTTAGTTCCCCAACATTTCATGATTCCTCCTATCATAAAAAATATTCAATCTATTTTTTTTATTGAGTGAATACTTCTTGTTGTAAGTGTGTTTATGATGTTGATTGATGGTCTTATTATAAGATACTATTTGAAAACTCTATTTTATTAAATATAATAAATGGTAACTAATTTCATTAAAAAGTAAATATTATCATTATAAGAATCTTAATAATATCACCAAACATAAATTTTTTATCTGTGTAGGGGAGTTTGAAATATCTTTAGTGATTATGATTAATTTTAAAAACAAATCTCATCTTCTTATTTGTTTTATTTTAAACAACATATCTTATTAAAAAATGGATAGATTGAAGTGATATATTTTATGCATAATTTTTATAGTTTGAGAAGGGTAAATTTACGAAAATAGTTAACCCCCCTTAACACATTATATTAGATAAAATGGGGACAACAATTTTCACATTCTGTTTTATTTCATCTAAGATAAACTTCTCTTTATTGTTTTTTCTTTACATTAAATTTCATGTTTAGTTGAATGAGGTGTTGAACTCTAGTATTTATTTTAAATCAGATCAATGAGACACACTTCCCCTATATCCAATGGGAAGTATTTATTTCTATGGAGGATAATGTTTATTTCTTTTATTTACATTCCCCAACACCAACAATATTTTTTTTCTTAAACATTTATTTCAAATAATAAATTCATTTTTGTCTAAAAATGGTTCAAAAAATAGTGTCCATAAAAATAATTTTTTATTTCTGAGTAGTTTATTTTTTTAAATAACTTTTTATAATTTTGGGACCCTTTCCAGGAATTTAGTTCAATGATTCTTCATTATAGGACTGTCTGTGTCCAATGTAGATTCAAAATTAACACTTCAATATTGGTAAATTCCAATCACTTTCACTCATCATGTTTATTTCCAAATATTTTATCATTCATCCTTGAAACAAACCTTTTTATTTTTTATTATCTCTAGAATTTTTCATTCATTTATTCCTTGAATTTTTCTATTCATTTATTGTATGATTTATCATAAAATCCAATAATATTTTTTCACATTTTATTATGGATTTTATCACTCAATAATGTCTCAAAGCTTGTTATCTGACAATCAGATCATTCCTTTACATCATAATTTATGAAAATAACAAATTAATGTTTTCTCTAATCCTCTAGTTTAAATTTTATTTTACAATTTCTCTTCAAAGCTGAAACATCCCCATTTTTGGACTAAATCAATTTCTCTCACTCCTAAATATAGTAATTACATTCCTTAATTTCCTTAAATTACACTTTAATTTTCATTATTAAATCGGTGACCACTCTGGTTGTTTCTTATACAACAACTTGTTCTTCTATAGCTTTCTCTAAAAAAGGGGTTTTCATTTGTGGTCCACCAATCCTTCTAGTTAGTTTTTCTCTTCATCTTATATTGGGTATTTTTATCTGTCAACATTATAACATCTTATGAATTTAATTTAACACCATTTCACATTCTATAAGGTATATTTATTTATCATATGATTCTTTACAAACCAAGATTTTCTACTAAAAAATTATTTTAAATATATATCTATATTAAATATTTTATTTAGGAGAGAACATTATTTCCAATTTTATGAGTAAGATAAGTCATTGTATTCATCTTTAAGAATGTATAGACAAATTAGAATGTCCTTTTAACCTTTGCACATTTAAAACAACTTAATGATATCTTTCCCCTAAATCTTTTTTTTTCTTATTTGAAATACCTTATAATGATTGATTATAATTTGTAACTAGAATCTTCTTATTTATCTCTATATTAATTTTTGTAAGTTGTTTCCAAATATTTGAATTACATCCTATTATATGAGTGAATTTGTATCCCATTTGGCTGCACATGCATCCCTTATAAACCATACTATATTTAAATTTATCTTGTGAAAGCCCAATAGAATTATTTCTTGAAACACCAATACTTATATATTATATAAATGTGAAAATATCATTGGAGATTTCATAAAAAACCCCAAATAATCTATCTCATATATAATTCAATGAATCGATATGATAACATCAAGGATTCAGTTGATGAAACCATATTTTTTATTATGATACGTCATCAAATCATCCTATTTATTTTAGAACAACTATTACTATTCTTCCTCTACCAAGTTTCATCCTTCATAAAAAATGTATATATTTTCTTGCATAAAATTTTAGAATATAAAACACATAACCTTGTTGTCTATTTATTCAGGATATATCCAAAAAAAATGAATTTTTCACTTTTTCATTAGTATCAAGAATCTATTTTCCAATTATAATTATGAACTTGTATATAGTATAACATACATATATTCAATGTGTAGTAGTAAATAAAAAAATTTAAGATATTATATATGTGATCTCATATACTTATTAATGATCTGATAATTGCAACTATAGAATAGAATAACTCCTTTTAGAATAACAATATTATCCATGTTAAAACTAAATTATTAAGAAAACAAATCTCCAATCAATTATCATTGTGGGTATAATAAAACTTATGGCAACCACAATCCCTTGCACACCCTTATAGGGTAGATAATTTGGTTATAAATTTATTCTCATTTAATATATATTTATCTAATATTGGAATGAATCTATTAAACCATTAAAAACAAATCACATAACATCATCAAAAAAATATGTAAAGTAAATGTGATGACATGAAAATTTTATTCATTTCACAAAAATGGTTGCATTAAAAGAGAACACATTAATTATATTTCAATATACTAAAATGAAACTACAATGTTTTTAATTATATATATTTTTTAGGCTTGTTTCCAAACCATGTGATACAACCTCTTTCATCTCATCCACTCACTGCATCATGAATGATATTTAAGAATAATTTAACACTAAATAACTGAAAATAAATATTAACTATATATTAAATATACCATGGTGTTTAAATTATTATCTCTTAATAATTTATTCCATTTTCATCATTAAAATTACATATTTTAACTTCACTATATTGTGGTAACTTACAAAAATGGAATTATAATGTACACTAAAAACTAGTTTCTTACAATAAATATTCCTAAATAAAAACTTTCACCATGATACCCCCCACAAAATAAAACATTTTTTCTCAAAAATAACTTCTAAAAATTTATGATTAATAATAATTTATTGTTTTCCTAAAAAATAGAGATATCTGAATATCTAAAAAAATTACCAGCATGATGTAGTCCTATATAGCTTCTCATTTTTCAATCCATACATGAGAACCATACCCAATATTCTATATACCCTAATTCCCCCCTCAATTTCCATTAGACAATGTCATAAAACACAATTTGGTTTATTATATAATGGGACCAATAAATTTCCCAAAATATCTTCCTCCAAAATGACTTCCACCCCAATGGTGGTATCCAAACCGTGTTATAGTTAATAAAACCAGGGTGTGGTTCAATTAATTACGGTGTGGTTTTTTCTGTATTAACAAAAAAAGAATAATATTTTACCTAGAAAAATTCTTACCCCTAAAATATTTTTTCCATAGAACATATCATTATTTTACATCAATTTCAGGACTATTACAATAAATGCAACACATTTTAACCTGAACAATCAGTAATATTCTCAAAATAAATCATTCCCAAATTGAATAGCCTTTGAATCATCATTATCAAATTCACTTAAGTTCAAAAATAACCGAAAATAATAATTAAAGTATACTCAGTCATCCAAAATGGATCTCCATCTCATTGTTACACATGGCCAAACATCACATGTCACCCTCATTAATAGTTACATGAATGTAATTTTATTCCATCCCCAAATTAAAATGATTTTTCCTTTAACCTATGTGATGAAAAATAATTTCTATATACACATGAATATTTATAGGTAAGGATTTTGTATGAACCCAATAAGATTCCTATAATAATTCCTCAAATTTCCTTTCATAAAAAATAGACATTCTAGTTTTTAAATAAAAATATACAGTTTTTTTAGGGTAAGTAAATATTTTAAAAAATAAATAAATATTATAATCAGTATTTTACTTATAGATAATATATTTTGAAATTTATAAATTTTTAATGTAAAAAAAACACAAACACACATTCCAAAAATAAGTATAAATCTCATGAAATAAAATATATTAACACTCCACATGTAATAAACCCCTGATTATATAATATTATCTATGAAATTTACTCTCTATAACCATAAATCCATCATTTGGGGGGATCCTATTAGTACAGACCTGAATTTTCTTCTCCTAGACCCATAGTTGTGGTATCCCACTTGTTATAGAAATGATTATAACTTGTGGGGCTAGTAAAAAATGGTTATAACTGGTATATAACCCATCACTAGAATCACACAAAATTACTAATATTTTCTATGCATATTACTAAAAAACATAATCTTATTAAAGTAATAAAATTATAAAACTACTAACATAAACTCTAATATAACATTTCAAATAAATAATCAATCTTATATTCATATGAAATCATTATAATCTATAAGGCTCAATATACATGTGTGGAATTTCAATGTGATATAATAAATTTAATTTAATCTTTCAAACATTACAAACAATGTATAAGTATTCAAAATATATTATAAAACAATTTTATCATCTTTTATATGTTAACAACAAACCATATAATAAATATAGTATCTAATTATTATGTAGTAAAATTTAATAAAAAGTATCTTAACAATTGAAAAGTATAATTTTACATAAAATACCATGAGTGAAATTTGAAAACAAATATATTTTTCAAAAGGATAGTAAATCACTTATAAAAAATACATAGAAAAAAATTGGGAGAATATTTATTTTCAATTAATGATGAAATAAATACTAAATAATATATGGTTATTTTAAATAAATGTAAAATGATATAGACACTATCCATAGTAAAATATAACTATACACATATTTTTAAATATAAGTATATCAGAGTTAGTTAGAGGATCCACAAACCCAACCAATAAAAAGCCCTAATTATTATAAAGCCTCTATCAAGGAATTTTCACCTCATTGATGGTTAGGAAAAAAGATAATAAAAAGTGATAGTGAATAGAAATTAAAGGAAAAGAAACTGACATATTTATATTTTTTCATGAAATCCCAATAAAACATATATAACCCACAGAAGATAGAATGAGAAAAGAGAATTCCTCCATGAAGATCCTCTAGGGTAAAAACGGATGCCCCTGTAATAATATTTGACAATATATTTCAAGAAACTATGTTTTAAAATGTAATTTATTTTAGTCTCAAAGGATCAATAACCAAACTAAATAGCATCCAAACCCAAACAGAAGGTTATACATTTCTCACCTTCTTGATTTTCTTACCATGAATTTTTTTATTTTCTTGGTCTCCATGATCATGTATTTTAATCATTAAGTCTGGTAATATTTACATAGTTTCCTACATTGATACGTAAAACATAAGAAAAAAATAAATAAATAAATTATAACAAGAGTAAATTTATACCCATGAAAAATAGGTGTCATAATTGACCCTATTATGAAACTTTCATTCCACTAAAATATCATTGTTGTTAATCATTGAAAAATAGAGAAGTTCATTGCTCTATTATTAGATATTATAGTTATCAAGATCCATTATTGTCTTTGTTTTTTGAAAACATATGGATTAGAGTAATTTACTTACATCATGGCACATTATTATTATCATAATGAATTTGAATAGGTTTCTCTATAACCAAAACATAAAACCCAAAATCTATATCATTCCAATAAATAAAATGAAAAATTTTAGGTTGATTATACATAAACTATGATTAATGGAAACATTTGTAAATAAATATCAATAAGGGAGATAAACAAATATAATATTACCCATTTAAAAGTCATTATACAACCTCAAAAAATGAAATATCTCGGTATAATCTTACCAACATCCTGAATCTTGTATTTTATTATTAATAATAAACCTTTTGAAACACCTTATTACCCCCATGAATTCGTTTGGTTATCAATGATATTTACATAAATATTTTTTTAAAATTTTTAGTAATCATCAATAATTTTTAATCAACCATATTTTATCATTCATCAATTGAAAAATCCTTAATCCCAGTATTAATGATTCACCCACTCTAGCCACACAAAAAGGATAAAAATATGGATGATTATAAGTATGATTATACGGAGTAATATTAATCAAAGAATTAAAATTATTTGTATATAAAATCCCAATAAATAGAAAAATAATCTCCCATGATACCATAAAGTCAATGGCGTAATCATAAATAATATCATAAAGTGTTTTAATATATTTCTCCATAAAACCATCAATATGAGATTTTTATGTTAGGATAAATTTCCACTAAGTGCCCATAATCCCAAAAGACTCTTCCGAATCATAGAGGTGAATTATGGCTATTGGTATGATTCATTAGTTGAGGGAGCCCAATGTAGTTTAACAAACACATGCATCTAAATATTTTTAAGATATTATACATTAAAATTATCCTTTATGATAAGGAAATTAGGTTATTTAATCAATTGATAAATAATCCCCAATAACAAAATCCTACCAGAAAGAGATTTATGAAATCTAACAAACAAAACCATGGAAACGTAATCCATATTCTATATATGAATATAAAGGGTTTGTAAGAAATTTTGAGTATTTTAATATTTTCCCATAACTTATTATGAAGTAGAAAAATTTCACATAGAATCTATAATTCAACACATCATTCATGTCCACCAATACTGAAAATTTATATTGTTAAATATCTTGGTAGTATATGAATATAAATCATTGGTTTAACAATAATCATGCCATATCACCTCTTACCTATAGAAAGGATAAACTAAAGTCCTCTTTATAAAATAAATAGTTTTATCCAAATTAGAATTCAATTCATCATTTTTCTCTACACTATTTCAAATTTTCCTTATCCACTTGCATTCAAAATATAAAAACATCTCAAATCCAATTGGATAAAATAAATAACGTTTGATTTTCACACTAGATAATAATATTTGATTCTCCTCTACCTTCATAAAATATATTATTTTATGAAAATATTCATCATGATATATTCATGTTATGAGTTCTTTAATGTATGTAAATGTAATTTACTGTAGATATTATAAATAATAAATTTCATTAATAGGGGGTTTATGACTTATAAATATCTAAATTATATAATTATTCCACCCAAAAACTCTCACTAATATTCACATATTCCAAATAAAATATTTTCATTATAATTTTGTGATCCCGATATACAATGAATATCTCTTTAAGAAGAATTTTTTAACATTTTAAATCATTCATCACATATTTTAATTCAATGTTATGCTTCAAATAATTCTTCTCATGTTGACATAATGGATGAGATTCATTGACCACCACATGATCATTATATATAAGGATTAAAACCCAAATTTTATATTGGGGTTTTTAGTAAATAATTTAACCTTTACTAGGATTAGCATGAATAAATAAGATAGTTGAAGTCAATCTCTTCTATTGTTGATTATTTTTTTTTATTCATCGTTATATTTAAAATTTAATCCATTTTAAATCAATGAAATTTAGGTAGATTCTAATTTAAATTAATCCTGAATGAATCAACTATAAGAACATTATATCCAAAGAAACTTCAAATTTCAATGACATTATTTGGGTTTTCCCAAGTAATCATAGATTCAATTTTTCTTGGTAAACTAATATATTCGTATTTTTAATACCACGACATAATAATTTGAATTCATAAAACATTAATAGACATTTATATCGATCATAATACTATTAATTCTCCATGATAGTCCCAAATACAATATCATGATGATCCCAGTTATTTACCTTAATTTATGTGTAAATGAAAAGAACATCTACAAACACCATAATAGTTTTCTAAAAGTATCTATGAAAGATATGGTTCATCATAGAAATAAATTAAACATTATAATATATAATTCCAAATATTATCACAAGGTATTCCCATTTCTTATACTATCACCCAAAATATGTTTTAATGACATTATTCCCTTAACATTTACTAGTAATTTCTTTTCCTGATAGGAATAATATAAAACAATATCTCTCCACTATATTTATTAAAGAGTTAACTAATATTAGGTGATCTATATTTTTTTCACATTTACTTAGTTAAGATTCCTATATTCAATAAAAATATTTAGACTGCCATATGTTATTACCAAAAAAATCAAAGCTATACATGGTGAAATGATCAGTAAGATAAATCACGTACCTTCAAGATCTTACAATTACATTTTAATTTCATTCTGTTTAGTAGGATCCATATGATATGAGAACAATAAAGTATGAATTTTTTTCTTGAAGTATATCAATAATTAACTCAACCACCCTATTTGGTTTTAATATATAAAAATAGTTTGGAACATATTTGGATATAAATCCATATTTATTGGGATTGAATTCAACAAATTCCATTCAACCATATTCAAAATAATTGACAACAGACAGTAGATGGTGACATTTTCATAAAGGATTGTTATTTCTCCACATAATATTATAAACTATCCATCTTTTAAAACATAAGTGTTTATATTATATGATAGAAGCCCTGATTTTTAGTGATATCTTTTGATATGGGATTTTGAACTATCCCTTTAGTCTATTTTTATGATTAGATAAAAAATTACATATTATGAATACATAAATATAATAACATTAAAATCATAGATCATTATAAAAAATTGGTTACATTTAAATCATTGAACAAGATTCATACCAAAATATATTTTTATCTCCATAGAATATGTTATGAGTTCAACTTAAAAAACACGAATCATTCCATTTTAAATGATATAAACAAATATAAGGCATTAATTTCAAATATATATAGAAATATAGAGGATAGAATAATAACAATAGCTCATAATATTACATATTTGGAATCAAATTCTACTGGGACATGATCTATATAAAATAATCTCCCTCAACTAATTCAATATTATAATTTCTGATCAAGATAAGATAGACACTACTTTTCATCTATCTTTGACTGACTGCCCAAGAATTTAGTCGCAACAAACTAAAAGCATTAATATATTAAGATAATATAATTAACCTTAATACCTTGATTATTATGACACTTTTAAAACCAATATTAATTCCCTACCTTCCCACACAAATGACATGCATTCTTTACTTCTCGAAAATCGATGGTGGAATACCATAATTTTCCAAATTATAATTATAAAAGGGAATTACACCTCAAATAATTAGGGATTTCATGATTAAGTGATCAATAAGAACTTATAACAATTCCCCACCAAGAATCTACATGATTTATATTTAAAATATTGGTTATAGTATATATTCTACTATTATAAAAAAATAATTCATCCTTTTCATTCTCAGAATATTAGTCTTATCTATCTCTACCTTATAGAATAATTTGGTAAATATGGTAAATAAAAAATAATTTTGTCATATACTGAATCATATCCCCAAAATAAATACCATAATATGTTATATAGTACCACTGAGGGGGAATATTAGTACAAAACAATATTTTAACAAAAATGAATGGTCAGGAATGTGTGTTCTTAAAACTACGTATATAACCTTACGTCTCTTTTTGGATGCCTCAAAGTGAAATTCGTTGTCTATATTCAGGGTATGTATCCCATGAACCAAGATCCTAAAATATTGAAATTCTTCTAATTTTCTTTCAAAATCATATAGTTTCTCTAAAAATCCAAATGAACATAAATATGAACCATAATAACAACATAAAAAATTAAAATATCACAAACTGAATATAAAAAATGAAGTTAAAATAAAAATACACATACAATAATCCCATAGAAGAATTATATTATTCACAAAAAGTATTTTCTAGTCTCTCCATCATGATATACCCCTTGATATTTGATGATCACATCTTTAGTCTTATATAGAATCCCAAATAACATACCCAAAGAGATATATGACAATAGTTTGTAATATAATGAGTTAATTATTATATATCAACACCAAGATTGGTATTTAATAATCCCTAAAGCATATTATTTTTCTCCATATACATAAACAATTTCTTACTTTATAAACCTTTTACATTGGGAAGTATTTGGCCATAATAAAGATCACGAAACAACCATGGATCTCTACCTGAAATCTATCATAAAATGTTGATACATTACACTAATCATTCCAAATTATAAAAATGATTCAAAAGGGACTCAAAAAACATTAAATGAAAGAAATTACATCATAATTTAGAATAAAGGAAACATAAATTAATAATCTAATCATCACAAAAATCATGGATCGATAGAATGATTTTTTAAATAAATGATGACTATAAAATGGGATTAATAATGTAGAAATACATGAAATACAACCCAAAAATGAACCAACATATACCTAAACATCATAAAGGGAATACCCTCTAAATATTATATATGGTTTATTTTCCCATATTAATATCCTTTATGGGTTTATGAAATATATTATTGTCCATCACTAAAAGAATCAGGAATCTTCCATTTTCCCTATGTCAAGGACAATCAATTATATATAATAATGAACTTATATGTGTAGGAAGTATATAACTAGTAGGGTATATCAATATTATATATATATATATATATTTCACCTCACATCGAAAATCATACATGATAGTTTGAAAATAAAAATTAACATATTTTTATTCGGGTAAGGGGTGATTTTAAATTAGAAAAAATGTATTTCATAAATAGTTCAACATGATGAAACCATTTGAAATTTTATATTGACCAAAATAATATTAATTAAAACCAAACACACATTCAATAAAAACAAAAAAAATAAAATGTTCCCAGGAAATAAACTCTCTTTATAGAATGAACCACTACATTTGTGGAGACAATATCATATTTCATTATATAAAACAATCCCAAAAGAATTTGACAAAATATTATTGGAACACACTTTATTTTTTTATCTATCATCCTTATTTCTAATGCAATTCAGATATTAGATAAATGATCCTTAATAGGTATAATAGTCAAAATGTGATCAAAACTAATACAACAGTTTTCATTATAGCCCACCCTGGGTACCCAATCCTTCCACAAAGTTTCCCTAAAAAAATATTAATGAATTCAAGTAAAGAAATTAAAAAACCAATCAAATGAATTTATGAACTCCCTTTAAAATAAATAACACCTTTAAAATTCATAAACAATAATTTTATTCTATAAAATACATCAACGCATTATATATAGGGGATGTAAATTTTATTAAAATAAAATAATATTAACTTAAGTTGCATATCATTCCAAACAAGGAACAATCCTTCAAAACAAATTTTAAAACCATTTGACCATATTATAAAATTCAATTATAAATCACAGAATCAATATGAACTTAAATTACGGTGTAGTGGAATCAAAACATCCTTTATCAAAATGTTTAAAATTATAAAAACTATTCAAAGAATACTTTTATACAAAATATCATTAGTTAGCTTTATCAATGAATATATATATACTGAATATATAATGTAACTCATATATAGATCCAAGTTAAAATTTTAGTTGAATTTTTCTTTCAATGTATATTTAAAATAAATAACTCAAATATATAGGGATACATCAAAGCAGCGGAAATGGTTAGAATCAATTACCTTGGAATAATAGAAACAACATGATTCTTTAAAATATATGTATATCAATGAGAGATAGAGGATACACTCAACCGATCAACCAAAACAAATAATTTATATTAATTTATAGTGAAAAATTTATAACACCATGTCAATTTTGGGAATATAAATTCAAGAACATGGTAGAGAGAAGAGATGGGGTGGTAAAATATATCTTAATATAGAGATTTGGGGAAAACAACATAATAAAATCACATGGAAACCATTACGGTGGGATGGACGATAAAATACCCATCTATGGTGACCCTAGGGTGATAACCAAATACCATAGACTAATATTAACCTATAAATTTCCAGAAATGGATTCTTATAATGTAATATATTGATGTTTTCAAAATCTGTATAGCCTGACATTAGTGTCTCACTTACCATACATGAGACTATATATTTTTATCTTTCCATATATTCATACCCTACATGGTCCCATTGAATGGTATTTTAAGCCATAAATTTGTACAATTAAATATATTTAAACTTCTATAATTTCCTAATTTTACTCTTGAAACTGAAGTTACAAAAATGAAAAAATAATATCTTTAATATAAATGTACTGGTGAATTCATTGATACCATAGTTCTAGAAATCCAAACATTTCAAAATTATGAATCTATTAAAAAATCCAATCCATAAATAATAGTTTATTATCTGATAGCAGTATTTGGTTTCAGTAGGGGAAACCCTTATCTAAATACTAATGAGATGAACCAATAAATAACATTTTTCCATAACTTTTGTCAATTAATTTATATTCAATTAAAATGTAATGAAGTGTACGCATTTTTGTTTAAAGACCCTTTCCTCCTTCTTCATAAAAATTAAATGCTAATAACTAAGAGTAAAATATATCCTTCATTTTTGGGTTATCCATGAGTTTCAATAATATTCTAACACATCAAATTATCACATTCAAGTCATAGTTCATTTGAACCTTTAGTTAATGGTAGATAGAAACTTAAACATAAATTCATGGTTCTTTAAAACATTATCGTACAATATTTACCATGTATACTCACTTGTGAGGCTTAAACAACTTCATATAGCATCTGAGGATGATACTTGGGCTTTAAAACATCTAAAAAAATTATAAAATATTAAATTTTTCATAAATGTTTCAAAATGTTACAATTCTTTTTAAATTATGATTCAACATCCCATTGATTCATTAATATTTAAATAATCAATATGGATATTCAAACAAAATTGAATATCCACATATGATATTATAAAATAAAAATGATTGCATTTAGTTGGTTCAACCATGATGGGTATTCAAATCATATAACACATGCAATTTTGTGCATAAAACAATGAAATAATGACTCTCACTATGATATAGATTACTTTAGCACAAACTATGATATGTTTAATACCTTGTAGAATGATTTAGTATTATCATACCATTTTTTAAATTTTGATATTGGTAAAATATACAAAACTCTATTTGAAATCAGTTTTTGAAATGAACGATTTATTAAATTTGAATGAAAAACTAGGGATGGATATTATAAGTGATAGAGAAAAAAAAATATTATACATGTATCCACATGGTTACATGAAAAACTCTAGAACTTATTTTTGAAACATTACCATTAGAACAACATTTTTAGTTTTCTATTTTATAATCTTTTAGTATGCAATTTGAAATTCCTTATGTGAGTAAAATAACCTATACCATTTTAGTGGGTATTTGTTTTGTATGTTATCCTGGGTTTGATGTTTGGTATTTAGTTTTCCAGTACTCTATATAGTTTTAGGATCAAAAAAAGAAATCATAACTATAATTCATTTTAATGGTTACTCTGGTATATATTTATGTCTATTGAGCACAATTTAAACTATAAAAATAACATATATTCTAAACATGAGGTTTTGGGATATATCGATTCAGAATAGTTTTTTAATTTAGATATATGTAAATAAATGACTATGCCACTATTGTAGGTCAAGGGTTTTATGAAACATATTTAATACCAAATATATTGTAAGTGTAGAAAAAATCATCTTCAAGATTTACTTATAGAATAATCATTTAAATTAGAAAAAATATTAATCATACCTACCAATCAATGATGAATCCTTGGAAATATTATTTTTTATCATGATATAATATTATCAATTACAATATTCCTACATCAAAGGTATCTAATAGCCAATAGAATCACTAAAAATTTTGGTGAGGTACTTTTTCAATCAACACTGAAGATGTCCCACCAACACAAAATTAAATAATTCTAAAAGACTGATATAGATATTCATATTTTAAGATAAACACAAATATATCCAAAATGATTTACATGAATGTAATACCCTTATATTTTAGTATGTAATTAATGATATATTTGATAATTTTTTATATAATCAAGGCCAAACTAAAGTAAAAAAATACTTTGTTAAATTTAAAATCAAACATCAATACATTAAAAATATTCTTTATGCAAAAACAATATTAACAATCAATGGTAATTGATATTAAATAAGGTTACAACACTTAATTTTTTAAAGGGTAGATTTCTATTAAAGAGGTTATTCTTTATAATTTTTACTTTCAATTAACAGTTAAATTTATAAATTTTATAATTTTAATTTGATGAATCGAACTTCATTTTTTAGTTTTTAGAATCAAATATTTTATTGGGTTATTTACTAGTATTTTTATGAATAGTTTTGTATTTTTATTAAATAGTGAAAATTACTAATTTTAAAAATATCATACCTTTTATGAAGTCATCATATTGTAATATTTAATTAAGAATTTGAATAACTATTGGTAACATCTTGGTCTGAGTTACCTGTAAACTTGTAGCCATACCTGTTTCCACATTACCTCAAACATGTCTCCCAGTATGCCAGAGGCTACCGAATAGTAGTGAGGGTATAAATATAGTTTTGTTGGGATACTATAATCTCATTATTAGAGTTCATTATGGTAACCATATTTTAAAATTGATATATTAGTAGAAACAACATAAATCACTAATTGAAGTGAATGAAGATAATTGTAATAACAATTGAATAAATAAATATGGTCAATGCTAGTTTTAAAATTCATGCATGTCATATAATGATACATAACATAAAACAGTAAATAGTTCATCATGCTTTACATTTCATTACAATAATAAATAAAGACATTAAATCCCAAAGTCAATCACCAAGAGCATCTCGAGCTCTATATCTGTCTTTTTCTCCCAACATCTAGATGTAGGAAATATAGCTCTGCATGGTCCAAAGCCCTATAAACATGTAGGTCTACTCAGGAACCAATGGTACATGAGTAGTATGTGAGATAATAATCTCAGTAGGCTCTCACCCATGGTATCTTTCCCAGACCATCTTGTGTTATAAAAAACAAGTAGTTCAAGAAGATATTTAATAAATAAATAAGAACACCAAAGTAAAAAATTTCATATCCATGTACTCATTTAATTCAAATTTAATTTAAAAAAAATTAATACAATTCAAATTATTTAATTTCTAAGTTTTGAGATCCGGCATATTCTCAGCATCCCTCATGTAACTTTAAGCACAACAGATGACTTGGAAGGCCACCTAACAAATACAAGACTAGACTGAATCTAATCTTGTGCATTGTATTGAAAGAGGGGTCAATAATCATTTCATTTAATATTCAATTAAAAACATAATACAAATAATGGTATTCCTATGTTTTAATTCATGTATCACCCCAGGTGAAATTTCCAACAACACCATTCAAGACCATCCCGGTAAACCTCTCAAGAACCTGTTATCACTCTATGTGTGGTGTTATTTCATGTCACTAAGCCCATATTTGGTGGTACTATAGTGAATCCAAAATTATCAAGCATGAAATATAGTCAAATACCTTTTGATCCCATCCATGGAATCCCTAAATGGATTCATGATTCACTCGGCATATATGCATTAACTCATTGAGCTTCTCCATGTCATCTTTTAATGGATCTATGATAAACCCATTGATTAAGAACATACCCTATTAGCCTATCCATGGAATCCCTCAATTGGATGCATGGTTCACACGTGGATTAATCATATTAAACCCCTTGATCTTGTCCTTGGCGTTCAAATAAAATCCATGGTTTACTCATGGTACAAACATTTAATAGTAATATGAGCCCATCTAGGGATTTCTAATATGAATCCATGATTCAACCAATGATATTTACCATGTAATCATTCAAGAATCATTTAAACCTTTCATTAGGTATTATAAGTTCAAAATCCAAAAGCATCTAATATAACTCAACTTCAAAGGGTATCTAAGGCATGGGAGAACCTCAAAAGTCTTGTCCTTTCATTAACTAATTTGGGATCATTTTTCATAACAAGAATCACATGTAAATTAAAATATTACATTTCTCTAACATCATTTAACTCATGTGGGAACATAAATAAAATGTGTAATTAATTCATATTTAGGAAATTGAAATAAAAGTTCATGCTCAAGGGTATTCCTTCAAATACTCACATGGCTAGTCCTTCTAACAAGCTTCAAAGGCTTAAAACCCCACTACATGAAATGGTAGAATTAAATTCATGTGGGAAAATCCATAAAAGGAATGTTATTATTAATAAAGCAATGGAAAAATAAGGTCCAGGGGTCAGGTTCACTCTTCCCTTCCCAATTAACACATTTAATTCACAAATATTCACATATATACCATTGTATATGCCTGTGAGTGATCCAAAGGCACCACAATTCACTTTACACAACCAACGACACCCATAAACACAATAAGACCATAATTTAGTCGGTGAAAATTAACAAAGGGTTTAGAAACAAACCTAAAAATTATGGAGTCAATGATAACAAACCAAAAATTCCTCACTTTCAGTGGTGGTTGTTGGAACATGGACCCACATCACCCGAGAGGACATTTAAAAACCCCTAAAACTGAAGGAATTCGAAAATGGGGTTATCCCTAACCCAATGAAGTTCATCCAAACAACAAAGTGTGATGAATATACCAAAACATAGTGAGAAACTGATAGGATATGGAAGGAGTGTTCTTACATAGATGATTCATATGACGACTACAAAGAAATACGGACAGATTTGAGGAGAGGATAAAAGGTCATGGGGAGGAGGGTTGTATGTTGAAGGAGAACCCCCTTAGGGTGTCATGTCGGTATAGAGAGAGAGTGGGGTGAGGAAGTGTTATGTTTTACTTTTATTTTTAATTAAATGAAGAATAATTATAGTTTTAAAATTGGGTAAATTACACAGTTTGACCCCCACAGTTTTCCAAACTGTGCGCAAACCATGTGGTGTACAGTGTGAGGCAACTACCTCTAGAGCACACTATGCGGCTAGGTGCATAGTTTATAAAATCGTTCATTGACCATGAGGAAAGTCTCTTACCTCCTTAAACAATGCCTCAAAATTACCTATAGTGGTCCACACTATTTCATACAAATGGTGTGCCCTCTATGGCCTTTCAAAATTTGGATTTTCCTTGATTGGTGCTCTCAAAACTCCTCAAGCCACTCTGGAAACTTAACAAGCCTTATTACAAGTCCATAGGCATCACCTCAAAGCATCCCAACTCTCATTATTATTTATCAAATATCCATTTTAAAAATGAATCGTTTATCAATTACCCAAAAAAACAAATTCCCATGGAATTTCATCTGGTTTAAAACAAGAGTTCTTACAAACTCCCAAACATAGAACTTATCATCCCCAAGAAGCCTTGGGGAAAATAATAAATTCTTTATAAAACCTAAAAGGGTCATGAAACATTGTTTAAATTACCGTTTTTCATTCTCAAATCCCAAACACACCTCAAAGTACCTCTTAAGAACACAACAATAACACCATCAAAACTTGAGTCAATACTTGTTTTCCAACTGAAACGGAAAATAAACTCCAACCCAAGCCCTCTAAAATATATACATTTTCACATAATCATATTTTTAATCACATGGAAAAAGGTTCTCCCCACCTTACTCTTGAACATTATAAAGAGTCTAATTCCCAATCAGGTCCTTCTCCCAACAGTTGGAATTACCCAACAAAAAAATTCACCCCAAAGCATTTCACAACCAAAATTCCACTGAATATCATGCCTAACATCTGGTTAATTTTCATAACCAACCAACACATGGAAATTTAAATCTAATGTACCTCAACACAAAATATGGCATAGATGTGTTAAAACATACTAGAACACTACCCTTAAACCATTACATCCAAGCTTAAAAACAAGTCTGAGATAATAATGGATTCAACCACTAGAGTCCATGGAACAATCCCTGGGAATACCATGCCACTTACCACAAGTGATATGTTGGTAAGAAGATAAAACGCCCTCATAATAATACTCACTGAGCCAAACACAGCATCCTCTAAGCGGTCATGTCAAAAGAAGCTACAGATGTTCAGTAGTTTGTCCAAGGAGATCCTATATGGAAACCCAAGTATTACTTAGGACAAAAAAAATCCATGGAAAAAACCACATATCACGTGTACAACACAAAAATAAATCATGAAACAACCCTAGAGATTTTAAACATTAGTGCATCATATAATTGATGCTCTCCTAGTGCATCCAGGATGATGTCATGATAGAAAACATGATCATCTCATTCAAATTTATAGACTAAGACAAAACCAAAGGTTACCAAGAAGATCAGTCAAAACACTACAGGTTGACTATTTATAATAAGCTCGTCTTAACCTAACGATGCATCATGAACCAAACCTCGATGACTATACCACCCGAGGAATTCACGTTCCTTCAAAATTTACAACTAAAACTCTACCAAGAACAATGTAGTTTTTAAATGGTTGGGCATACTACCATCTTTATTTAGGTTAGTATTCTAATAAATAACTAACACGTACACCTAAATATACATGGTTCTCCCTCGTCCATGATCACATATGCAAAAACATTTGGTCATAAAAGCCAAGATCAATCTGAATGGAATGTGAAAACACCTGAGTCGAGATAATCAACATGATTAGTAGGAAAAACATTATTTTAAAACACTCTGATCACTCTAATTCAGAGATGACCCAAAAAATATACTTAACATATCAAATCTCATGATTTAACTGAACTCAAACAAATCGAATAAAATTTAGCACTCAACAGGTACTACGTATGTCAACACAAACCACTCCAAGGGTAAAAAGGTAAATGGAACATTCTATATACCATTAAAAGGTTTTATTCCCAATGAACTCAAATAATAGATGGATCATGCAAAAACTATCTCAAAATCACATCTTTTATATAACCATTAACATAGATGATGACATACTGATCCACCCATCCATTAAGAAAAAAGTGGTTTTCACAACATCCTATGCAGCTAACCATCCCCAAGACATTTCTAACCAGCTAAACTAAGCATTCCTCAATGCTCACTCCCACAACAAAGGTCATGATACATTGACCACCCATCTAAAAAAGGGTGTCTTGTTAAAAACCAAAATCTATACTAGGTACAAAAAAACTTGAGTGGAACCAATGTCAATAATCTCACCACAGAAATCATGGAATCAAACACCTAGGGTGATACCTACCAAAGGCTAGACCCTTACCATGCATAAGCATCAACCCAATCTCTTGGTCAAACAAAATATAATAACTCAGCATAAGATCCCTTTTCATTAAGGAAAATCAAAAAAGAAATATCTTACATATAAACACCCACATCTCTTTCCTAAGGATTATCATAGGAAACATTTTAACTACTCTTAGATGAGGTTTTATACAGAGAAATCCAATACAGGTTCCAATTTAAAGTCATTGCATTAATTCATTTCTACATTAATACATTTTAAATAGTTTTGAAAAAAATATCAATCATTGTTATATAGAACAGGGAACTTGTCATACACTTTGGATAACAGATAAAAGAAAAAAAAGCACATAAATTCTTTTTTAACTATTTATGTGACCTGTGAGGGTCCTACTAAACCAACATAGATTCTTCAAAAATAAACCCAATAGGAAATTAATATTCAAAAAAATCATAAACACCATAATGATTTATCTTATAAAACCATGTTCCAACTAACCTACATTGGACTTGTTGAGCATTTTAAAAGTTAACCATCCATTCAAGTTTAAAACATAACATCTTTCCCATTTATAACCCTTCCTAATCATACCATGGTTATAAAAAGGTTCAATCACATGGGTGGAAATCTATAAATCTATAAGGCACCCATACATATTTTGGTCAGCATTTTTCTTCTATTAATTGAAAAAAAAATCCACATAAACATTAGGTATTAACAACATTATTCATTTCAACAATGTCTAAAAAACTAATAATGATCAATAGATGGTTTGAGAAAACAGGTTACCCATTTCCATATCATAAGGCTCCCACACACCATATTATTGAATATTATCTCCCACTTAAACCATAACCACCAAATTTTTAGCATATCCAACCATTCCGTATATCAAAATTAGAAAGCTATAATAAGCAAAAAAACATGGAATATATCATATAATATTATTAGACCATAGGAAAGGTCTGCTAAATAAATAGTCTTGCTAAAGTTTTACCTTAAAAGGTACAAAAAAATCATGGAATCACTCTAAGTATGTAATTAAACTTATCAAGAAACCTACTAATGCATCTACATGGAATGGCATATGCATGGCATGTGAATTTCTATGTGATTAATATGATTCATTTCATGTTACTTATTTAACATTTTATCCAAGGGAATGTTTACCAAAAAAATAATAATCCTTTAATCCATGGAAAATACACCCTTCACCCAAGGTGAAATCAAATCAAGTGTAACATCGAATAGTATAAAGAGCAATTCCCATATCTGGACACTTGGTCATTTCTCATACGTGGGGTGATGAGTCCCAGGAATGGATATCTACCTAGCATCAACACATTATTATTCTCTTATCTACCATCCCAAAATAGTAAACCAAATATAAGAATACCTCTGATACCACTTTGTAATATCCTGCCCTGACTTACCACTAAACTGGTTTCCAGACCCACCGTCATATGACCTCAATAAAATCTCCTAATTCATCAGAGGCTGCCAAATAGAAGCAAGGGTGTAAAGTTAGTTCATTGGGGAGAATATACCCTCATTATTAGCGTACACAATCATAACTAGATAGTGAAACTGAGATATCAGCATAAGAATCATAAATAAATAATCAAAGAAACTAAATAAAATTATATTAACAACAGAATAAATAAAAAAGGACAATACTAGTTTTACAATGAATGAATTCTATAAGATGATACATAACTAAAATAAGTAAATAGTACAACTTGCTTTAAATTCTAGTAAAATAATAAATAAAGATAGAAAATCCCAAAGGCAATCACCACAAGCATCCTAATCTCTAACATAGTCATTTTCTCCCAACATCCAGATACATGAAAGGGAAATAAGCAAGGTCCAAATCTTTACAAACAAGTAGGTATACTCTATCACTAATGGTACCTGAGGAGGGTGTGAGATAACAATCTTAGTAGGCTGGCCCCATGGTGTCTAGGAAAAACCATTATGTGCTATAAAAAACATTCAATGCAAGAAGATATATAACAAATAAGGAAGAACTCAAAAGTAACACCATTCATATGAAGGTACACATTTAATGTCCATTTACCTTAATCAAAAGTTTATCAATTAAAACGATTGAATTTATAAGTATTGAGATCTGACTTAAGCCTAGAATTCCCCAAGTAACTTTAAGCACAATACATGCCTCAGATGGTCATCTAGGAAATACATTTCTAGACTAAATCAAATCTTTTTATTCATCTCGAAATACACCTCATGAATAATTTCAATTAATATTCAATTTATAACATGATCCATTACTTCAAATTCCTAATTTATTATTCAAGTATCAATAAAGGTGAAATTTCTAGAAACATCATACAGGATCGTCCTGAAGAACCTCTGAAGCACCCTATATCACTCTTGGTGTGGTATAAGATCACATCATTGAGATAGTTGTTTGTGGTTCTATAGGGAATCCCAAAGTACCATTCAGAAAATATAATCAAATTCCACTTTATCTTATCTATGGAATCTTTCAATGGGTGTATGATTCACTCATCTTATAAGAAATGCATCAATGAGTCCATCCATGGAATCCCTCAATGGATCGATGATTCACCCATGGTATATGAATATACTCTATGAGGTCATACGTAGAAAATCTTAATTGGATCCATGGTTCACCCATTGATTAATCATAGTTAACCCCTTGAACTTTTCCTTGGCATTCTAACTAAATCCAAGGTTCACTCAAGGTAGAAAATTATAATAGTCATATGAGAATCTACATAGCCTTCTAATATGATTCCATGATCCATCCAATTATATTTACCAAGTAATCATTCAATATTCATTTAAAAATTTCATTAGTCATGCTAAGGTCAAAACCAAAAGAATCTAATATAACTCACCAACAAATGGTGTTTCAAGTAGAGGACAACTAGAAAAGGCTTGGCCTTTCATTTACTGACATGGGAACATTTCTCATAACAAACATCACATGTAAATTAAAATATTACATGTCTTTAACATCGTTTAACTCAAGGGGTAACATAAATAAAAGGTGCAATTAATTTCTATCAAGGAAATTGAAAAACAAGTTCAAGCTCAAGGTATTTCATTGAAATACTTGAATGGGTTGTTCTAATAACAAGATTACCAATATTAACAAAAAAATACATTAAGTGGTAGTATTAAAATCACATTAGAAAATCCATACAAGGAAAGTCATTCCTAATCAAGAAATGAAATAATAAGGTCCAAGGTTCATGGTCACACATCCCATCCATATTGTCCTATTTAATCCACAATTAGATTTAATAATCAATTCATGTTTTATGTCCCATTAGATTGGGTAAAAATCTATATCTAAGGGTGTCCAAGGAAAAATACATCCAATTTACATTTAATAAGAAATTCCAAGGTGAGATTTAAGTTTAACAATCTATATCATAGCATATATTTATCAACACTCAAATGAGAAACATGAAACACAACAAGAAATATATGGTTAATTACTAAATACAAGGCCAAGTCATCATTTATCACATATGTGAAACAACATTTAATAACATCAAAGGGGACATAAATTAACATACCATATATCAACTCCAATATGAATACATGTGAAAACCTCAAACCACAATGAATCCTGATACAACATCTTTCACAACTTTTGGAATGTAGGCATTATACCTCCGTTGAAAGTATTTTGTTATAAAAACATGAAATTATCAAGTAAGAAGTCATTTCTTATAATTAATCATATTGTTCAAGATTTTTAGTTCCATTAAACTAGAAAACTCACAAAAAACTACTTTATTAAAGATTAAGCTAAAGAATTCCTAAATAAACAGTATAGGATAGGGGTCCTACCTTAAAATCAGACCTAGACAACACTTTCTAACTCAAGATATCATGAATTAGAACACACATACTTCAATAAATATGTATAAATACCCTTAACCTAATGCATGTATTCCCCACACCATTAGGTAATATATAATTAGAGGATATAAACATATATATATATACACCTTTGTATATGCACACGATTTTTCCAAAGGAACCAAAATTCAATATAGACAGCAATTAGGACCCATTAACAACATAGGCCGCTAATTTAGAGATTTCCAAAAAACAACATTTTTATAAACAAACACCAAAAGGATGGAGGCCTTGAGAATCAACCAAAACTTCCTCTCATTCAGTGGTGGTTGCTAGAACACACCCCAACATCACCTGGGAGGCTGTTTTCACAACCCTAAAAATGAATAAAATTGAATATGGGGTTATACCTAACTCTATGGTGTTCTTCCTAATTACAATGGGGAAACTAATAGGCTATTAAATGGATAGAAATTTGGAGTGGAAAGAAATAGGGTGCCTACCATGATGATTTGGATGATGAACAATAATAAATCAGGATGGATTTGATGAGAGGAGAGGAGGTCATGGGGTAGAGGGTTGCATGTCGAAGGGGATCCCCCCATTTGGGGTGTCATGTGGGTATATAGAGATAGAGAGATAGGTTCATTAGTATTATGTTTTTATTTTTTTTAGTTAAATTAAAAATAATTTCTGTTTTTAATATTGGATAGACCACACGGTTTGACCCGCATGGTTTTCCAAACCATGCACAAACTATGTGGTATACAGTGTGAGGATACAACCTCTATAGAACACCATGTGGGATAGGAACAAGGTTTGTAAAACCATATGTTCCCATGGCTAATTTCTTTTCCTCCCTTAATAATGCCCCACGATTACCTATAGAGGACCACACGGTTTTAGACAGATTGTGTGCCCTCTCAAGCCTTTCAAAAATTAGATTTTCCTACTCTACTGCTCCTGAAACTATAGGAACCACTTGGGAAACTTAATTAGCCATCTAATAATTCCAAATTATCACTTTAAAGCATGACAACTCTTTCAAATATATTTTGAAGATCCATTTTAAAAATGACTCATTTAGTAATTACCAAAAAAAATCATATTCACTTAGTATTTTGTCTGATTTAAAACAAAATTTTTTACATTGGGTTTACAAAAATTATTTATGGAGTAAAACGAATCATTTAACAGTATTAATTTGAATTTATAATTATATTCTTGAATCTTTAGAAAATAAATTAAATTTTAATATAACTGAAAATATATTTTTGGTCATTTTTATTAAATTTTTTGGTTAAATGATACCATTCAATTTTTCATGGTCATAATGTCAAATAACCATAATCAATATAATAATATGCAAATAAGGTCCTACAAAGTTGATCAAATCATGAATCTTGGGCCTAAATATGTTTAAATTCAATTTTATACATCATAATGCTTTTTATAAATATTTTTTATGGATTTTGTGTTATTATAATAGAATGAATTTCAACCAATTATAGAAATTAAATGATTTAAAATGAAATATGTATTTTAATTCATCAAATTAAAATTATTAAAAAATTCCCATTTTATTTTTTTAGACCTTAAAAAATGGTACTGAGGGAGTAATGGAGTTACCCTAGTAAAGGTAAAATACGGTAAAAGTGTTATGTTAAGGGTTAAAGAATTAAACTATCATAAAATTTGATCATTAAATGAGTAGATGAGATATTATTCTACCTACCCATTATAATACCTCCCAATTTTTTCAATTTTGGAATTAATTTCCATGAGAATGACTTTCTTGTTTAAATAAAGATATAATATTTACAAAAAAATGTCACCCCCACTCACTCAATATTTTTAAATATGTTGTTATCGTAAAGATAAGAAAAAATAAAAATTATGGACATATATATTTTATTATAATGATGTTTATGAATTTATATTTATGATACTAATTTAGATTTTATTTTTATGATGATATAATTACCTTGGAAATGTATGCATTGTTGATGTCGGGCTTCTAAAAGAAGGTGAAAACCCAAATAAAATTGATTTAAAAAAATTAAAACTGATTATGGGGTATGATAAGAACTTTAATGTTTTTTAAAGATCCAAAATAAATTTAATTATTTTTTTAAATATTCAAATTCTAATTTCATTGTTATATTTATTTTTTGAAATCAAATTATATTTATACTCTAAGAAAATGAAATAAATAGAATTTAAGATAAACAATTATTAATAAATTTAATTAAGAATTATGAATATTATCATGATTCAAGTTGATATTGAAATGCTAGATAAAAACACTTTGTTCCATTTTTTAACCAATTATAATTTTTAAAATGACTTTTTGACCCCTAATGATTTAATACTTTTGAAAATGCCATCAAAATATTATTATAAAAGGGAAGCTATTCTTCTCAATAACCCACACCACTGAAACCCCTAAGATGAAAATTTCAAAAAATAAATCTTCCCAAAATACTAATCCACTACCTAGAGGTTATCATCTTCCCAAAAGACTCATGGAAGAAGTCTTATGTTTTTTTCAAAGGATATTATCCAAGGAAGATTTGTATATTCTTACGAAAAATTTTCTGGTTTCATTTTTTCATAACCTCTTAAATATATTTTCTAACCATCATCAAATAATGATATAATTATCCTTAAAATAATAAAAAAATTGATATTGGTACAACCATTTTATATCACATTTCTATCTAATGGAAAATGAAAACAATGTTCATGTGTATGTATGAACTATTATATACATAAAGTGATGTATTTTATTTTTTATAAAAACCTATAATAGATGATTATATAGATGTATTTTATGATTATATTTTATATTTATGATATAATAATGATTTTGGAATTATAAACTATTTTTTACCATTCATTCATTCTATTTATTTGAAAAAGAAAACATCGCTCCTAAAAATCTACAGACTATCATCTCCAAGAAGTTATGTAATGAATTTTGATTATTTAATTACATGGTTAGATATAAAAGTATATATAACGATTAAATATTTTACTTATGACATTATTAGGATACTATAACCATGAAAAAAGTTCAAGGATTGAAACCATTGAATACAAACATTCATGGGAAACAGGATCGTTAACACCCTGAATGTTGATTTTAATGAATAATTTATATTAAATGGGTAATTTAAAATTATAGGTCAATAATATGTAGTAATATAATTATAAATATTTATTATATTATATATGAATAATTAAATTAATTTTATTATAATGGATGTTAAATCAAGATCAACTAAGAAGGAGATGAATGTAAGGGTTTGGACTTAAATCTCCTATGTCGAGATATGTTTTGTATTATACACCTATTTTTTTATATAGTGTATATATAGCCTCTTTAAAAGTATAATATCTGGATTTTATATTTATTAATGTTGTTTAAAGTTTCATTTCATGTTTTTTTAGAAAATATATCTTTAATCAACTATTACAAAAGTAGTAAATGTTTTTCAAGTCACTTTTATTTATTTGAAATAGATTTCATATTCAACACTTATTTTATATAGTGTTATGTATATTCTAACCTCCAAATGTATTTATCATAAATTAATAAGACTAATTGTATTTTAAAAACTATCTCAACATATATCTATCATGGGATTTTTTTTCAAAAGACACCATTGTTAAATGAATTTTATCATCACTATTTACATTCATTGAGATATATTCTATAGTCACCAACTTGTTTATTTTTTCTATCATATATACAAAACATTAAGTAGTTTTTTCATTATATTCATTATGTAAATTAGATTTTCTAATATATATAATTTTTTATTTTTTATTTGGATTTAAGTTAAACCCTATCTAATATATAAGGGTTTATATTGCATATGTTTCAACTTTAATTATGGGATATTTTATGTTCACTCTCTCCTAAAACTCATCTATTTTCCACTAATATGGTTATTTGTAGGTTTTTCATGTATTAGTAACATTTTCATTATATTTATATAGTTAATCAACTTGGGTAAACATATCACATCACCGATGTTGGCGTGCCACAAGGTGAAGGTTAACAAAACAACCAAACCAGTCTCGTGAGTACTAGGAAAGATATAATATATCAGAGAGAAGTGATGAACATAGGGAAAAATCATGAGATATAAAACAGCAACCCAAAATGGATAAATAATAAATTAGAAAAATTAAACACAAAACCAAATCTCGATGTGACCAACTGTCCCCACCAAATCATCTCACTAAAAAGGTGACGACACCCAAGAGAAGTCAATAAAATTCATAAAACCCTTCCCTTTACTTGTGTCCTGAAAAACCTCATTAAAAATATATAAAGGTAAACATATGGTGTGAGAAATAATTTTAGTATAATTTCACCAAATAATATATACAATATCTAAAACCATGGAAGTTTTTCTCTGGCATTAGAAAAATCAAGTTTATATGGTATTTTAAGAAAATAAATCATTATGTAAAACACAATTTGGTTATCATAAAACCCTTTCATATCCACATAAACCATGAATACGATAATTACAGGATATATAGAAATAAATTATATGAAAAACCAACCATGTAAACAGAATATGATAAGAAATATATAAAACAACCATGAAATATACCATTAGGTATAGAGCCAAGCGTAAAAAAAGTACAAGGCTGATGTCTAGCCAATTGGAATATATTCTTAGACACAAAGAGAAACACTAATCCAAAAATATCATTAATCCAACCAGTATTTAGTCATTTCATAGTCTATAAATATCTAACCTAAAATTATTTTACACCCATTAAAGTGGAATACATGCATTTCCTTAAACACCCAAGGATCTCAATGTGTTATCTTTTCCTAAAACCATTTGAAAAAAAATATCACTATTTATAAAACATTTTCCTAGAAAATTATGACCATTTTCATTTTTGAAAAAAAAATATAATAAATATCATCATTAAGTCATTTCATTAAACCAATTGTGTACACAAATCTGTTTTTAAAAAACCCATTAAAAACATAAATCTAGTTCAACATTAATTATTTGATATAAAATAAATAATTTTCATAAAATACACATTAATTCATAATAAAATCAATTAATTCATGTGTTAAAACCTTTTTATTGAGACAAATACCATATAAATTGATGAAAACTAGTGACCTATGGGAACAGAGATTGTGAATAAGTAGATCTAGTCTTTATAAGACTTTATCCATTAGAAATAATATAAAATCACTATAAAATCACATAGATATAGAAACTATATCCCTATAAGGCTATAACATGACATGTATAAAATATATCAAGAAATGATATAAGAATATGATAGAAAAGTAGATAAAATATGTGACATAAATGGAATATATCCATCAAAAATGAAGGAACCCCTTCAAGAACCAAGGATGAGAAGACTATAGAGAGTTGAGAAAGGTTTAGTTTGATCTAAATGAATATTGGGAGGATATTATATATAATAATGATCAAGGTAAAATATCTGAATTGATTATTTTTAAATGTTCGGATTGGGCCTCATGGTTTTGTCACACAGTTTTAAAAACCCTAATTCAACTACGTGTAGCCCCTGGTCCTTTTAATAATAAGGCCCACATTTACGTATGGAATTGGAACATGGTTTTGGAAAACATTTCTCATGTCATAAAGAACCTATGGACAACCACCCAAACAGCTTCATGGTTTCATAGTGAGTCTCATGGTTTTAAAAACTATGTTCGTACTAAAAAACTACCTCCAGAGTCTCACAATTAAACATCACATCATTAAAGAACAGTTATTTCTAATGATAATCCTAAATCATGTGTCCAGACTGCTTCCTTTAAAGGTCCATGTTTTCAACCCCCGACTACAAAAAAACTCTATAACAACTCAAAGGACAATATAATCTCAATCTATTGAATTCTTGTGATCTAATGGGTGCCATAATTATACACACCATTAAAAAATTTTGTCCCAAAAAGGTTATCAATATTATGGACTTCCAAAAATAGAAGTTCATTATTTACTCATAAATGATTTATTATCCCACATCATATGGATATCTTTCCTTCACTTCCATTGTATATAGACCAGGTGAATGGTTTTATAGTGAAATACCTCTTAGAGTTGGTCAAGAATTTGAACCAATTTCTCAACAATAGTGGTGTCAGGATCAATTTAAATACCATCCCATTAAATCACATGGGATAGGTCTTGTTGATACCTCATTATATTGAAAACGTCAAATATTTCATGAATCAATGTAATGAGAGAAGGAAATACCAAACAATATTCAATATTTTTAATTAGTTCAATGATATCAAAGGACCCAACAAAAAGTGGTGGTAGCTTACCCTACTTAAACAACTAATGTTATCCCAAGTGAGGTGGAAGTATTTAAAACAACAAATAAAAAGAACTATAAATTACAGAGAGAAGCAATGAATTTGTTCATATGGTTTATAGTGACTCAGATTAGTCACTAACATCCTCTGAATCTACTACACATTATTCATTTTCTCCTAAACAAATATTTCTCTAACTAAGAACCATTCTAAAAACTCTACCATTCTAAAGGGATATATATATGGATGCTCATAAAACTCTTATAAGGGAACCATATTGATCAATTCAATATAGCTAGTATTATA
Organism: Viscum album; assembly: GCA_963277665.1. Taxonomy (NCBI): domain Eukaryota; kingdom Viridiplantae; phylum Streptophyta; class Magnoliopsida; order Santalales; family Viscaceae; genus Viscum; species Viscum album. Next base: position 43,699,550 of record OY728143.1, on the reverse strand, counting down.
TTAAAACATGAATTGACGAAGATTATTTTCCCTTCAACCCCCAAAATATAGCACTAAAATTTAATGAATATCCTCAAGGAGTTGGATAGCTCACTTAGTCTTCTCATCCATCTATAATGATATGTCATACTTAATTTCAAATTTATAGACCATCACCCCATGAATACATTTCCAAAACCTATATGAAAACCATTGAAACCTATTTAAAATGGCTATAAATTTATCTCCATCAATATTTACAACCAATTGGACAAACAAGCCCATGATATTTTGCACCTTCATCACCTATTTGATATTGGAGGAAATGAGATGATTTTTTAATTCAACAGAATATCAAAAAAAAATTACATCCATCCCTATAAGAGTTTGTGGTAACTTAATGATGTAGTATATGGAGACCTGATACCACTACTATAATGGAAATAGTAAATTTTTTAACATCCCATCAGTTATAAGAACTCGGATCTTCGTTTCAGGTATGTTTTTCCTTTTATGGTCGTTTTTTAGAAAAAGAGGATAATCTAAAAAATTTCAAAGTACACGTCGTTTACTTTATAAGTACACACCATGTACTTCTATGTCGTGCAAGGCCATGTGTTGGCTATGTCCGGGCCACACACATGGTGTGTAGGGGCGGTGTGGAGGCCGCTTAAAGCGGAGTACGAATAAGCCTAGTATACGTCGTGTACTCCAAAAGTATAGGTAGTGTACTTTCTTTTTTTCATTAAACGGACCGGAGTCACGCCTAATCGACAGAATCATCTTCTTCTCCAAGTTCTTCGACCGAGAGCAACCCGTAAGACCGCGAACATCCTCCATGCCCTAGAGCATTCGTTCATTCTTCGAATCAACCGTCGTCGATTGAGTTGGAACCGCAGTGGTAGGCTATTAATTCTTCTTGAGTTTCATTCCATGATTTTCCCTCTTTCTCAAGATATTGTGGGTTGATCATTTTGGATGTTTTCTCAGATCATCGACGTTATAAGGATAATCAATCATCTTGGTTCAAGTATATTGATCTCCTAGAATCAAGGTAGGTGGTTTGTGCCTTACCTTTTGATGTCTTTGAGTTTTATGTGAAAATTTTCACCAATACCCATGAATGGGGTATTTCATGTTTATTGTTTTCCCCTGTTGTTTTCTTGCCTTGATTTTATGCTTGTGTAGAGGTAATTTGATCATGTTTGAGGATCATTTTTGTTCTTGGATTTTTTTCCCATGCCTTGTTCAATTTACGACCTTTGGGGCTTGTTAGCCTTTGGTCGTTATACCTTTTTTCCATGCCTTGTGACCATATGATGGAATGATATTCTTGACATACTTGTTATTATATAGACTGGTTATCCAAGTAGCTCTATAGGTTTACTTTGGCCTTATAGCATTATTATGCACTGACTGGCATGGGACCGTGAGAACCTGGTGTTATAGACTACAGGAGGGTGGACCGAGTGAGCTTCCTCAGAGAGTCTTGGACATTATACAATATAGGGGATAGACCAAGTGAGATTCCCAGAGAGTCTTAGACATTATAGACTAGAGGGGATACACTGAGTGATCTTCCTAGAGAGTCTTGGATATTTTAGACAATATGAGTGTAGAACGAGTGAGATTCCTCAGAGAGTCTTCACTTGTTTGAATTTTCTTAAACCATTCTGGGTTAGAGGAGGAATTGACCGAGCAAGCTTCCACAAAGAGTCTGTGATAGACCTAATACTATAGGAGGATTGATCGAGTGTGCATCCTCAGAGAGTTTCTAGACCTTGGGGCTATAAGAGGGTTATACTGTGTGATCTTCCTCAGAGAGTCCCTAACTACCCTAGACTATAAGGGGAATTGACCGAGAAAGCTTCCCCAGAGAGTCTTATAATTTTGTATGACCAAACCAGAGGGGATAGGCTGAGTGCACTACCTAGAGGGTTGTTGATACTTTTTGGATAGGAAAAGAGGGGTTTCTATTGTGTTTAGTTGTTTGCTTCACTGGTGCTTTCTATTCTATGAATTGATTACTATTTCATATCATCATGTTTCTGCTTATTGATTAATGCCTACTATTTACTATTACTGTTTACTTATTATTGTACTATTACCTATCATATGTTCACTGACTATTAGGCACAGATCTTTGGGTGGTTACCTACTAGGATTTAGTCTCACACCTTGTTTAGGCCATCATTTTGGGCCCAATCAGACTTTTTTGTTGCAAGTATAGAAAATGGAAAGCACCCTTTGACTTTGGGTACTTGATTGCTTTGGATCAAGAGAGCATGGGACCAAGCTTAGGCTTTCTATGCTGGGGAGCTGCTTATCTTTTCTTTTCTACTTATTTCGGTACTTTTCGTATTTCCAGCATTGTGACCTGTTTGGTTGCTTTCCTAGATATGTATCATGCATCATTTCTTATATACATATGTTCTCTAGTTGTTTATTTTTTTTCTTACGCTGTTTTTTATGGATATTTACTAATTCCGCTAATGCATCTTTTGTTTACTTCTGTTGTGTACTCTACCAATGAGAGTATAGTTTCCCCACTACAACACCCAATGCCCTCGCTGCTAGTCGGCAGCCTCTAGCGTTTAGGGAAATGAGCTTGAAGCCATGTGACCAACCGGGTGCGGGACGGCTCTAGGTGGATTCTGGAACTGGGACGTTACAACGTGGTATCAGAGGAATTCTTTTCTCTTGACATACTTTTTGGATCCTTTAGCCAGGGATTGGACGGATTCGGTACTTGGTAATAAGTTGTGCCTGGGAGTAGCTAACCCATGTACAAGGAAAAGCCAATCTACCTCGTTTATTGTAGTTTTCTAGTTTTATGATTTTACGGTTGATATGATTTCACCTTGAGTGACTCACATGATTTGTGTTGTTATTGTTGTTGCTATTGTGGTTCTATTTCTATTGCAACCCGATGAGATGAGGACATTCCATCTCATGCATCATATAGGCACTTATTAGAAATCACATTCCATGAATTATTGTCATGCCATCTAGGGTGCATTAGCGATTTCATGTTGTTGTGATATACGTTGTGTAGATTATGCATGTTGTTGTGATAGATGCTTTGATATAATCCCTACATTTTGATAGAGAAATTGTTTGTATTGTACCTTGCTTAAATAAACGCCAAATGTTTGTTCTTGAGGATTTATGGGCCCTCATTAATTGTAACATGGAGGATCATTGACTTGTTTCTCATGTATATAACTTATATAAGATTCCAAGCATTGATTCGCGGGGAGTATGAGCCCTCACGGATTAGAATTTATCACTTCCATGTTTTTTTTCAGTGTTTTCTAGGATTCGGTGCAGTTTCTGAGCTACTGTCTAGAAAAACCCAGAATACATGGCGTGTACTTTATTTATACACTCCGTGTAGACTGTAATCTGTGTCACTGACTGTGTGAGCAGGAACAAGGGGTTGTGAAAAGTCTTTAGGAACATACCTTGTACGGTAGGTATACGCTGTGTAGTAGTGAGCCATGTACCCGGTCATGTCACAAACAATACAGGTTGGGCAAGATCGTGTAGTACACATTGTGTTTTGTACGAACACGCCATGTAGCCATGTTCTAGGTACCCGGCCATGTCACGAACAACACGGGTCGGTGTTATCTTCTCCAATACACATCGTGTTTGTTCGGAACATGCCGTGTAAGGGTCAACCGTGTAGCCGGCCATGTAACTAACAAATCGGGTCGTCGAACCTTGTATAGTACATGATGTGTCCTTAGTAGACATGTTGTGTAGTCTAGGGTTAAGAGGACTGTGTGAGTTAGCCGTGTAATGAGACTCGAGCAGGGGAATGGATTTCATGTACAAGTCATGTGTGGGGACAACACGACGTGTAGTCTGGGGTGTTACAAGACCAGTTGTGGTAGAAGTACACGCCCATGTGAATGACCCTAAGGAACATGACGTTTAGTTAGTATACACACCTTGTAGTTGTGTTTTTTAAAACATGAATGTTTCTCTCTCCCTTTACCGTCATGTAATCTTGTGTTCTCAGTCTTTGATAATCCTGATCTAAGGTGTGCTTTTGATCTTTTAGATCTATGCCTCTGAGACGTCCTTCGGTTGTACGTCAGTTGCCAGACAGTTATCAGACACCGAATATGGCCGATTAGGGACCTCCTGCATACCATCCTGTTTTTATAGCCTTGTCACCAGTAGTTATACCCGTTGTAGGCGCTGATGCATAATTTAGAGAGGACTTCCTAAGGTTTATGTAGACCTTTCAGGAAGCGTTGCATCCTAACCCGTTGATGGCTTAGTTGACGTGGATTTTCCAGTAGTAGCATCCTCTTACTTTCTTAGGGGATGGGGGACCCTAGGCTATAGAGTCGTGGTTAGAGGCCACGCTGACAATCTTCGAGCATCTCGAGATACCTCCAGAGAAAAGGGTAAAGCTTGGTAATTATATGCTCCAGGACAACGCCAAGATGTGGTGGGAGGTGATCTCACAGTCAGGGTTCCAGTAGAGTGTGACTTGGGATGAGTTTCATCACATATTTTATGAATACTTCTATCTGGAGACCTTGAGGGCCGATCGAGCTCGAGATTTTATGAGTCTGGAGTAGGGTACTCTTTCTGTTATAGAGTACTCGTCTTGCTTTACTGAGCTGTAGTGCTTCACGCTGATTCTAGCAGGTGATGATTTTTTCCTTACTATGATGTTTGGGGATGGTCTGAGGCACGATATCCTCTTGTAGGTGAATATCTTCAGGTTGAATTCGATATTCTCTATTGTCAACAAGGCTCTGATCACTGAGAACAACCTGAGAGATTCTGGATCAGTGGGCCATGGCGGTTCGACATCCAGAGTCAGTGTTCCTCCTACTGATAGCAGGAAGCACAGCAGAGATTCTACTCGAAAAGATTGAGATATGAGAGATGTATCTTCAGGTAGTCAGGTTGTATTCTACCAGAGTGGTAGGAGTGGGAATACTAGGCCTCAGTGACTGAGAGACCAGATGGAGTGCCGATCTTTCAGCAAGATGGTCTATCTTTAGCATTTTTTTAGATCTTATCACCTACATCTAGTGGTAGGGGTTCTTCTATGACCTCGCATTCAGGGAATGCATCACCAGTTTCTCACCAGTCTGGGAACTGGAGTTCTTCCAGCCATTCGGGACAAGGTGGAGGTCGTGGCCATGGTGGTCAGTCACCAGGTTACTAGTGACAGCAGAGTGGATCAGCTCAGTGTAGTCAGCCAGGGTCACAGGGCCGTGGTACAGGCCAGAATTTCACTGTGGAGCAGAACCATCAAGATCAGGATCTCGGACCTTCTACAGTTCAAGGTACGATATTAGTGGCCTCTTTATTATCTTCATCTCTTTTCGATACTGGAGTTACTCATAGCTCTATCTTTGTTTTTGTTGTAGAGAGCCTTGGACTTTGTATCCTTTCCTCTGTTGGTACTTTGACTCAAGACACACCGTTGGGGACTAGAGCAGTTGGCGTACGTCAGTGCAGAGAGTTTCCTCTTGAGGTTTCAGGGTGTCACTTCTTATGGGACCTTTATGTCTTAAAGATGATGAGTTATGATGTCATTCTTGAGATGGACTAGTTAGTTCCCTTCCAGGCAGTCGTCGACTGCTATCGCGATAGAGTGAGTTTCGTATCACCAGGGGTGAATATTTTCTTCATAGAGGTGATTGGGATGTCCAGGCAAGTCGAGCAGAACCCGAGCATCATGGGCTAGGAGGAGTTGTAGCCTAGATTTCCAGTCTTTATCTGGATGACTGGGTGACATCACAATTAGACTTTCCTCCAGTGGTGGACCATTTCTGAGATGTCTGTCTAGAGGACATTTCAGGTTTTCCTCTGAAGTGTGAGGTAGATTTCTCGATTGAGCTCATGCTAGGAGCAGAACCGGTGTACATTCCTCCTTACAGGATGGCTACACCTATGTTGCAGAAGCTCAAGAAGCAGTTGGAAGAGTTGAAAGAAAAGGTTTTCATCTGACCCTGTACTTCTCCTTGGGGTTTTCCTGTCCTATTTGTGAAGAAGGCAGACTGCACCCTTAGGCTTTGCATGGATTATCAGAAGCTGAACCAGTTGATGGTCAAGAACCGATATCCTTTGCTGAGGATCGATGACTTCTTTGATCAGATTTGAGGAGCCCGGGTGTTCTCAATGATCGATTTGAGGTCCAGTTATGTTCATTTGTGTGTTAGACCATCGGATATACCTCTTACAACCTTCAGGAGTAGTTATGGTCTATACGAGTATACGTTCATGCCATTTGGTCTCACGAATGCACCAACAGCTTTTATGGCACTGACGAACCGAGTGTTCCATCCATACTTGGATTCCTTCGTGGTGTTTTTTTGTGGACGATGTCTTGGTGTACTCTCACACTCAACACGACCATGATACAAATCTTGAGATCATTTTGAGTACACTGAGGGTGCATCGGTTATATGTTGAGCTCTGAAAATGTCACTTTTGGATGGACCATATTCACTTCTTGGGTCATGTTATCTCAGAGGCAAGAGTATCAGTAGACCTAGAGAAAGTGAGAGTTGTGTTTTCCTATATGCAGCCCAAGAACATCTTTGAGTTGCGTAGTTTTCTAGGGATGGATGGATACTACAGATGTTTCAAATAGTACTTTTCACGCCTTGGGGCACCGCTGATGGGTCTGACCACGAATGGTGAAAAATTATTATGGTCAGATTCCTGCGAGTCAGCCATTCAGGAGCTGAAAGAGAGGTTGAAGTCAGACCCGATACTAGTCTTTCCAGAGTCGGGAAAGAGCTATACTGTTTACTCTAATGCTTCGGGTATCGGGCTAGGAGTTGTCCTTATGCAGGAAGATGGAGTCGTTGGGTACGGGACACGGCAGTTGAGGCCACACGAGATAAACTACCTGATGCATGTTCTGGAGTTGGCAGCTATTGGTCATGCCTTACGATATTGAAGACATTACCTTATGGGAGAGAACTATTTGGTTTTCACTGACCACAAGATTCTCAAGTACATCTTCACTTAGCGTGATCTGAATATGAGACAGTGCATGTGGGTCAAGTATCTTCAGTCCTTCGTCATTGAGCTTGCCTATACACCGGGAAAGGGAAATGCAGTGGCTGATGCATTGAGCATGAGAACTCAGATTCATGCAGATCAGGAGGCCAGTAGTGAGTGGAAGCTTATGGATCTGTTCTCTAAGATTCATTTGGAGTGGCATGACAAACAGTGGTACACTTTTCCATCTTTTGTGGCTATTACCTATACTCTTCTTGATTGGGTACGAATGAGGCAGCTATTAGACTCAGAAGTCATAGTCCTACTGGAAAGTGTGTCAGGATAGGACCCTCTTCCTGGATGGACAGTGGGTGAGGATGAGGTATTTCATTTCCAGGGATGCGTATGGGTGCCAGTAGACATACGCAAGGAACTGATGCGGGATTTTCATTCTTCAGTTTGTGCAATTCATCCCAACATCACCAAGATGTATCATGATCAACACCTCCAGTACTGGTGGCCAGGTATGAAGACGGATGTTGCTGGATTCTTCATGAGATGTTTTACTTGTCATCTGGTGAAAGCATAGCATTAGTGACTAGCATGCCTTTTACAGTAGTTACCCATTCTCGAGTGGAAGTGGAACGATGTCATGATGGACTTCTTGACTGGGTTACCGAAGTCCCCTCGAGGGAGTGATGTTGTTTGGGTTGTCTTCGACAGGCTTACGAAGGTTTCTCACTTCTTTCCAATCAAGAAGACCTTCAGTGTTGATGATCTTGGATGATTGTACATCCATGAGATTATACGTCTCGATGGAGTTCCACACTCCATTGTTTCATACAGGGATTCGTATTTTACTTCTCGGTTCTGGCAGGGGATTCAATAAACTTTGGGTACACAGGTAATCTTGGATACAGCATACCATCCTCAGACAGATGGTCAGTTCGAGTGTACGATCCAGGTGCTTGACGATATTCTCTAAGCATTCATTCTAGACTTTGGAGGTTCTTGGAAGAATCATATTCCTTTTGTGAAGTTTTCCTGTTACAACAGTTTTCAGGAGACTATTCAGATGGCACCTTACGAGGATTTGTATGGTAGGCCATGCCAATCATCGTTGTGATGGTTGGAGGAAGAGAGGCAACTTTTCTGGGACCTCATCTTATTCAGGAGACCTCAAAGTAGATAGAGTTGATTCAGAAGAGTATGGCTACAGTACAATCTTGACCGAAGTCCTATGTTGATCAGAGGAGACGACCTTTGGAGTTTGAGGTTGGGGATCAGGTTTTCCTGCATGTCGCATTGAGGTTAGGAAACAAGAGGATTCGGTGGTAGGGTAAGCTTTCACCACAGTACGTCGGGCCGTTTGAGGTGTTGGAGGGATTTGGGTTGGTTTCCTATCAGTTGCAGTTACCTCAGAGGTATCGGGCTATACATGACGTTTTCCACGTCTCTTAACTCTGATGTTACTTTTTAGACCCGTCTCATGTCTTTCAACCTGAAGAGGTTGAGCTCGAAGCGGATGTGTCATTTGAGAAGCATCCTATCTGGATTGTCGATCGCGGTACAAAGGTTCTATGTGGCCGGTCTGTTCCTTTGGTACGGGTGCTATGGAAGCACGGGCGAGTATACGTTGAGACCTGGGAGAGAGAGGTCGATGTATGATTGTAGTGGCCGGAGCTATTTGGGGTTTCTTCTTCTACGCCTATCTATGGAAATTCAGGGAAGAATTTCTTTAAGGGGGGAAGTTTTTAAAAACCCAGATATTCATTTCAGGTATGTTTTTCCTTTTTTGGTAAATTTTGAGAAAAAGAGGTGAATCTAGAAATTTTCAAAGTACACACAGTGTAATTTATAAGTACATGTTGTGTACTTCGATGTCGTGCAAGGCCGTGTGTTGGCCCTGTCCGGGCCACACACGCGGTGTGTAGGGGCAATGTGGAGGCCGCATAAAGAGGAGTACGGAAAATCCTAGTACACACCGTGTACTCTAGAAGTACACGTCGTGTGCTTTCTTTTTTTAATTAAATGGACCGGGGTCATGATAAATCGACAAAATCATCTTCTTCTCTAGGTTATTTGACCAAGAGCGACCCGTACGGCCGCAAACATCCTCTAATCCCTAGATCCTTTGTCCGTTCTCTGAATCAACCGTCGTCGATTGTGTTGGAACCGCAGCAGTGAGCTCTTCCTTCTTCTTGAGTTTCATTCTAGTATTTTCCATCTTTCCCAAGATATCATGGGTTGAGAGTTTTTGATGATTTCTCAGATCTTTGACATTATAAGGAGAATCAATCATAATGGTCCAACTATATTGATCTCCTAGCATCAAGGTTGGTGGTTTGTGCATTACCTTTCAATGTCTTTGGGTTTTATGTAAACATTTCCACCAATTCCCTTGAACGGGGTATTGTATGTTTACTGTTTTTCCCTTTTATTTTCCTGACTTGTTTTTATTCTTGTGTAGAGGTAATTTGATCATGTTTGAGGATAATTGATGTGCTTGGATGTTTTACCCATGCCTTGTTCTGTTTACGACATTTGGGTCTTGTTACCCTTTGGTCGTTATACCTGTTTTATATGCCTCGTGACCGTAGGATGGAATGATATTCCTAATATACTTGTTATTCTATAGACTGGTAAGCTAAGTAGCTCTATAGGTGTGCTATGGCCTTATAGAATTATTATTCACTGACTGGCATAGGACCGTGAGAACCTGGTGCTATAGACTATAGGACGGTAGACCGAGTGAGCTTCCTCAAAGAGTCTGGGACATTATAGACTACAGGGGATAGACCGAGTGAGCTTCCCAGAGAGTCTTGGACATTATAGACTACATGGGATAGACCGAGTGAGATTCCCAGAGAGTCTCAGATATTATAGACTAGAGGAGGGTAGACCGAGTGATATTCCTCAGAGAGTCTTTACTTGTTTTAATTTCCTTAAACCATTCCAAGATAGAGGAGGAATTGACCGAGCGAGCCTCCTCATAGAGTCTGTGATAGACCTAATACTATAGGAGGATTGACAGAGTGAGCTTCCTCAGAGAGTTTCTAGACCTTGGGGATATAAGAGGATTAGACCGTGTGATCCTCCTCAAAGATTCCCTGACTACCCTAGACTATAAGTGGAATTGACCGAGTGAGCTTCTCCAGAGAGTCTTATAATTTTGTATGACCAAACTAGAGGGGTTAGGCTGAGTGCAATACCTAGAGGGTTGTTGGTACTTCTTGGATAGGAATAGAGGGGTTCCTATTGTGGTTAGCTATTTTCTTCACTCCTTATTTCTATTTTGTGGATTAATTACAGTTGCATATCATCATGTTACTGCTTAATGATTACTGGATACTATTTACTGTTATTGTTTACTGCTTACTATACTATTACCTTCCATATCCTCACTGACTATTAGGCACAAATATTCAGGTGGTTTCCTACTGGGATTTAGTCTCACACCTTTTTTGGGCCATGCTTTTTGGCCCAAGCAGACTATGTTGTTGCAGGTATAGACAAGAGAAATCTCCCTTCGACTTCGAGTACTTGATTGCTTTGGAGAAGGAGAGCATGGGACCAATATTAGGCTTGCGATGCAGCGGAGCTGTTTATCTTTTCTTTTGTACTTATTTCGGTACTGTTTGTATTTCCAGCATTGTGACATGTTTGGCTGCTTTCCTAGATATGAATCATGCATCATTTCTTATAAACATATGTGCTCTAGTTGTTTATTGTTTCATTATTCCACTATTTATTGTTGATGGATATTTACTACTTCCCCTATTTCATGTTTTGTTTATTTCTATTGTGTACTATGCCGATGAGGGCATAGTTTCCCCACTACCACACCCAAGGCCCTCGCTGCTAGTCGGCAGCCTCTGGCATTTGGGGAAATGTGCATGAGGCCATGAGACTAACCTGGTGCAGGGCTCCTCTGGGTGGCTTTCGGAACATGGAAGTTACATCAGTTATTTATTACTCCACCGTAATTTTTTGGAAAGTAAGGCATTTTGATACGAGGTATGAAGTCAATGAAGTTATCCCTACGCACTAATACTAACATCAGAGATCCTGATACATCTTGGTATTCCTAGGGTGTATAGACCAAAAATACTCGTATCATGTACCTAAAAACACTACCACAAATTTATAAGAACAATTAATCTATCACATAAGTATGAAAACACTAATGGGAGACCGAGACCACTCACCTCAGGTCACCCATCATTTTGGATTTTACTAAGGCAATGAAAATCAGTTTTTGATACTAGTTCATGTTGAATTTGATCATCATATGAAAAGTAAAACTAAATGTAATATATGAACAATATCTTATCATCTTCTATCACTCCCAATATCATCTTAGTTAAAAAAAATCATCATAGATCGCTCATCCACTTATTCCTTCAAGGATCAAGTTTTCATTTGCTTGATCAAGGAATTGGCGACCACATTTCCATTTTAAAACAATATAAATAATATAAAAAATAAGAGTCTAATGTTACTCAACCCAGAATCACTATCAAATTTTTATATCCTTATAATTAAAAATATACCTCAAACTATTATGATTAGATTATACCATATATTATTCCCCGAAGAGATAGTGGTGCCATGTTTTGAGAGCATGCATAAATGTATCTAAATTAAGATCATGGGTAGAGAAGTTAATAATATGATGGAATAGTTGAAGATATTCATTGACCACAACTTTCTTTCCTAGTTTCAAGATAACCCATGATATCATATATAAGGTATCATAGTAAACATCTTAACCCAAAATTGATTTTGGAAGAATAGTAATTAGAGATAAAGTCAAATACTTCTTAAATTACTAAAAAGGTCTCTAAATTATATTTACACTCAAACTTATTACCCTGAAAAGTCAAATTCAACATTGTAGAAGAAATCTCAGAGAATTCCTAAAAACCCACATGTAAAAACTAGCCACGAAAACAGAGCTCTGAATTTTGAAGTCATTTTTGGTATACTCTAATGAAATTTTCACTTGAATCTTTTAAGGATTCATTGATACTCCCCTCTCATATATAACATAATCTATAAACATTACTCCTTGGTTAAAAAATAACACATGGGAAAATAAAGTACATGGTAAGTTCATTGATGATTCTATTAGTGATATCCAAATGATCCTTGTAGCCCCCAATTGACAGGGGGTACCCTAAAATATCCTTCAAAACCATTAATAGGAAATTGGATAATAACTGATGAAAAATAAAGTTCATCCAAACTATAAATACTATAATAACTTTGGTGAGACTGAAAGTCATAAACAGAAACTCAAAATTTCCATATGGTCATTTAAAACCTATCTTACAAATATCATATTCTAAAACCCTCAACATGTGGTATCCTAACATCAATTCAGTCTTAGATAACCAAGAAGCAGTTTGAGTTGATCAAAAAATCATCAATTCATGGAAAGGGATAATTATTTTTAACTGTCACCAAATTTAGGTTTACATAATTAATTCAAATACTAGGGGTTATATCTACCTTCTTAGAAAATAGAAAAGGAAAAGACCAAGGTAATAATCTAGGATGAATAAATACCTAGGTCATAAGATCCACAAGCTAAAAATTAAACTCTTTTAAATCAGTAATTTTCATGTGATAATATAGAATTTACATGGAAATTGTACTTGAAAACAGGTCAATATTAAACTCTAACTATATTTTTAGTGGTAACAAAGAAAAATCACCAGGAAACACCTTAGGGTGTACACTCACCACTGTAGGAGGTGAGTAGACCAAGTGACAAACTACGACATCAAGGAACATATCTGAAAATTTACCTGAGATTTCTCAAGAAAAAGGAACTATATTCTCTTCTATCTTCAATCTTGAATCCCTATATCCCTAAAAGATATGAGATACCCCATTCGAAAGATTGAAAATAAACTTCAAAATGATAACATTTGATCTGGGACATAATGTTGATCATCCCATCCTTCCTATTAATAATGTAAAAGATATCAAGGTCAAGGACTAAGAAGACCCACGCCACTTTAGGGATAGCTATCAACAACTATAATGTTAGACATTTAAAACCATTCATAAATATCATTCGTAAAGGCATGGAAAGATCCAGATTTAATGAAATTAGTAAAAAATGTTATACCAACACATATATTAACATTGATGATATAATATATTTATTTTTACATGTATGAAATAAAGATAACACCATAATGTATGAAATATACGATGTACATATAATAGTATCCATCTATGCTTTAGCTTTCTATAGGTCATACTCCATTGTATAAAGATGTTTGGTCTCAACTCCTCACATATCCATTTAACCTACATCAAATTCACCCATGGATTGGGATAAGACCCACCACCCTTGAAAGAATTAGAATATACCTAAAACCTCTTGCTGAGAGCAGATCTAAAATTACTACCTTGGGATATCGTTCTATAAAAACAACCACAATTACTATGTTTTCCCAAATTGAGGTAAGTTCATTTTGATTCCATAAAATTATGTTTGGTATGACTAGGTATTCTACACTCATATAAAAAAACTATAAATTTCCTTATGAATCCCTGAAAATATGTCTTAAAGATACTTGAACACCTTTTTTCTGTTTCATTCCAGAAGATACACCCTGGATAATAACTACAATAAACGAAACTCGACCTAAACACAATTTTCTATCTATTTCTACCTATTTTATAGCCACATTATTGACTAACCCCAATATGGTTGTAAAAAACTAGAGAATCTATAGTGATAGAATATCTATCATCCTGCTCATTTAAAGCCTTGAAGATTTATGCTAATAATTGGAAACAACTTCAGGTGCTCAGTGCACTAACTCAGTAAAATGGGTAGAGTGCTCTAAAAATTAACACTCCCCTTTCTCTATGGTCATAAATTCTTGGGTTTTTTAACTTTATATTCCTCGCAATAGAATTTATGGTTGAATATATTAATAAAATAATTCCATGTAAAGTACTCATGTAACATATCATTCGTAATATTATCTCATCACTTTGTTTTTGGTCCTATACATAGGTATGTGGTGAATTTCACCTCTGATTGTTATAGTGTTTTCCAAAAATGAATGATCAGTTCAAACTGGTCAATACACTCTTATTATAATTGGGGTCCTTTTTCACAATGGAATATAAGTGGATTCTACAATTAAATTCTCATCCATCATACACTTTTCATTTATAGTTCCCAATAAACTCCTAAATAAGAATTTAAATAGTGCGGATAACTTCTTACACTAAATAGGAGTATACTAGAGGACTCAAATATAGAATATATCTCATATATTACTATTCTGGATTCATAAAATATCATCTAGGTGGAATTTTATAATAAATACAAAAGAAAATAATTAATTAGCTTAAGGGATGTTCAAAAATCAAAGACCAAATTCATACATTACAATAAATGACTTTAAATGACATTAATTTAATGTAATCATGGATTATTCTCAATGAAATAAAATCATCAAAAACAAATGTGATCATTTAAATAAAAATCAGGTTTTGTTTATTTATATAACCTCAAACACCATGTCTTAGACTTAGGAAAAACTCCCAGGCCACCAATGAGAACATGAGTTCAGACACTGAGGTGAGTTGGATAGGCACCCCCCCCACACACACACACACAAAAACACATAAAACCATAATTATTATAGTCTTAACTCATATTTAAAAAAACCTAAACCAAACATAGAATGTGTCATAACACTTTCATATAGTTAATATGATTGATAGAATTTGATAATAGACCTTCCCTGATCAAATTTTCATGTCACCCATGTTGCACCATCAGAATATGAGTATCAATAAAACAACTGAATAAGTCTCATGAATAATTGGAAATAGATAAAAAATCAAAGAACTGTGTGATATAATGGGAAAACAATCAATGAGATATACAAGATCAATCCAATTATGTTAAGCTAGAAAGTAAAATAATACAATAAACAACAGGTTCTCCAAGTAACAAACATTCACCCCTAAATCATCTCACTAAGAATGTGATGATACCTAAGGGGAGCAGTGAACTATATCAAATCCCTCCCAATATATATATCTTAAAAACACATATACAAATGTTTGAACTAAAAGTAGGGTTGTAGAAAAAAAAAATTATTTCATTCCACCATACAATATATATATATATATATAATACCATGAAAACATTAGCTCAATTGATTAAAAAACCATTTTTTGAATTATATCTGAAAAAAATAATTTTGTAAAACGGAATTTGGTTTTAAAAAAATATTTCATATCCCTAAAATCTAAGAATATGACAAGAACTTGAAAGACACAATGAATCTATAAGGAAACCCCAACTTGAATGCACCATATCATAAGCAGGAGATAAAACTGCCATGAAATATATTATCATGTATAAAAAGTGTATAAAAGACATAGAAGAAGATTAGGATCCAACTTTATATAATGTTTACTAAACCCATAAATAAACACTTAGAAAATAATAATGTAAATCCAACTAATATTTAAACTTATCATAGTCTTTTATATCAATAATCATTTATTATTACACCCAATAAAGTGACATACATCCATTTCTCGATGCACCCAATGTTGAAAATGTGATAAATTTTTTAAAATCCATTTTAAAATCATGATAACTATTTATAAATTTTTTTTACAACAAATAATTATTGATTCTATGCTTGAAAACTTGTTATAGAAAAAAACAAACCTTTATGTCATTTCCTCTAATACATAGTGTCAACAAATATGTTTCTAAAGAAAACCGATTTTATGAAGAGAAAAATCAAACTAAAACACCTCCTTGATTTAAAATCAATTAATACCATTAAAAAATAAAATGAATTTACATGAACTATAGGTAATTATTGAGTTTGAACCATTTAATATAGACACCTACCTAATGAATAGAAGAAAACTCGTCGTCGTTGAGAATGGAAATTACGTATGATTAGATTGAGTCCTAATGAGCCAAAATCCATAAGAAAAAATATAAACTCTCTATCAAACAGCATAGATCTGGCAACACCATCCCAATCAGGTTCCCAAAAGTCAAGGGCATAAGATATCATGTGAGGATATAATAATAGGAGATAAAACTAAATCAAAGACATGAAAAAACTTGAAGAGATCCATCATGATTGAAGGAATCCCATCATGAACCCAAGTGGAGAAGCCTCTAGAGCATTGGGGAAAGATTAGTTCTAGGGAAAAAAGTTTATCGGGTGATTAGATATAATATCGATCAAGGTAAAAGAGGAAAATTCTAACATATAAATGTTTTGGTTTAGGGAACATGATTGGGATTTACATCTTAACAAATCATGAGGAAACCATGTAAATTCTCTTTGTGTTTGAAAAATAAGGAGCATGCTTACCTTAAGAATAGCCACATGGTTTGGAAAAATATTTCTCATGTTGTAAGACACCTATGGGAAACTACCAATACATACACATGATTTCTTGGTGACAAAAATTGTTTAACAAACCATCCTCAATCCATGAAAAATTATTTTTTTCCTCATTGATCTGTAGTACATGGTTACAACATGGGTTGTTCTAATTGTGCATCTGAACCTTGCTTCTAGACTGTTTCCTCCAAAAACACATGTTTTTTACCTCCGACTCATAGAAACCTATAGAAATTATAAATGTATAAACAAAGATAAATCTAAAAAATACTTGTTATTGGGAGGTAATCACACATTGGTACACAAAATGACTAAAATGTTTTTTAAACCATACATTATTTACTAGTTTGGTTAATAATATTTCATTGACGTGTTGATTTAATTCAAAAAATTATAGATATTTTTATCTACTCTTAAATTTTTGATAATTGTATTTTCTTTTATATATTACATTCTTTACAAAATATTAAGATGAATATTTCCACATGTTTTCCATATGACTTTTTTAACGCCTGCCAAATAAGAATCAGAAAAAATCTCATTGAAAGATATACCTGAATATGGGTAATACCTTACCTTCTAGAGAAAAGGAATCAAGACATGCAAGTCAGAAATATCCCCAAGGGACTCATGATCATGTGACTATTTCAAAGTCACATGAAGACTCCGTAGACAATACATAACCAGTGGTGAATCTTATGGATTCATCTTCAAAAAAACTTCTTACACTTATGAAAGCTCTCCAGAATACTGATGGGCACATGATGAAGACAAAATTATTTCCCTCACACTTCTTGGTTTTTCCTTAGCAAGATCATGAGTAACCATCCAAAATATATCCAATAATAAGGAGTTATAATATCCAAGAGGGGAACCCCCAAATTGTTGTAATGATCATGCACTGTATCATCATTTTAAAGGATAAATTTATTTAATTATGAAAAATAAAACTCATTAGACCCTAGAACCTTTATAAAATAAATCAAAGAATATAATAGGTTGGAGGTGAGAGGTACTTACAGCCAATGAATGACATGCAGCGCACCCCTGGAGATCTGAAAGATGCAGAATGTTCCTAAAAATGTGTCTTCCTAATCTTACCAAGTCCCTTTGGCTTATCAGCAATGCCGCATAGAGGTCCTCAGGTATATCAAGGTAACTCTGAACTTACCCTTTGTGCCCTAAGGAAAAAAAGTGGATATATTTCCATAAAAAACATGCTCGTGCACCCCCATATGACCCATATGGGTTATTCAATGCATAATCAGAAAATCGAGAAAATCTCATTGAAATTACTCCTGAAAATTCGCATAAATCACATCCATTTTTAAAATAAAACAAATTGGATAATGGGGAGGAGGTGAGAGGTGATTTCAGTTGCTGAAGTACAAGCGATGCACCCCTAGAGAAACCAAAAAATGCCAAAAGACCTTGGTGACATGTTTGCTGCATCTTGTGAAATCCATTTTGCTTGTTAGCCTCACAGCATGGAAGTCCTCGATAATTTCTAGAAAACACCATGCATTACATTCAGTTTTCAATGGAAAACGAACAAAATTTTTCATGAAATGATCTTTTATAATAATGATCAAGGTAAAATATATAAATTGATTATTTTTAAATGTTTGGATTGGGCCTCATGGTTTTGTCACATGGTTTAAAAACCCTAATTCAACTATGTATAGCCCCTGATCCTTTTAATAAAAAGACACACAGTTACATATGGAATTGGAACATGGTTTTGGAAAACATTTATCAAGTCATAAAGCACCTATGGACAACCACCCAAACAGCTTCATGTCTCATAGTGAGTCTCATGGTTTTAAAAACTATGTTCAAACTAAAAAACTACCTCCAGAGTCTCACAATTCCATATCACATCGTTAAAGAACAGTTACAACTAATGATAATCCTAAATCATGTGTCCGGATTGTTTCCTTTATAGTTCTATGTTTTCAACCCCCAACTACCAAAAAAACTCTATAACAACTCAAGGGACAATTTAATCTCAATCTATGGAATTCTTGTTATCTAATGGGTGACATAATTATACACACCATTTAATAATTTTGTCCCAAAAAAGTTCTCAATATTATGGACTTCCAAAAATAGAAGTTCATTATTAACTCATAAATTATTTCTTATCCCACATCATATGGATATCTTTCCTTCACTTCCATTGTATATAGACTAGGTGAATGGTTTTATAGTGAAATTCCTTTTAGAGTTGGTCAAGAATTTGAACCGATTTCTCAACAATAGTGGTGTCATGATGAATTTAAATATCATCCCATTAAATCACATGGGATAGGTCTTGTTGATACCTCATTATATTGAAAACGTCAAACATTTCATGAATCAATGTAATGATAGATGGAAATACAATACAATATTCCACATTTTTAATTAGTTCAATGACTCAAAGGGCCCAACAAACCATGGTGGTAGCTTAACCTACCTAAACAACTCATGTTATATCAAGTGAGGTGGAAGTGTTTGAAACAACAAATAAAAAAATTTAAATTACAGAGAGAATCAATGATTTCGTTCATATGGTTTATAGTGACTTAGATTAGTCACTGACATCCTCTGAATCTGCTACACATTATTCATTTTCTCCTTAAAAAATATTTCTCTAACTAAGAATCATTCTAAAAACTCTACCCATATAAAGGGAGATATATATGGATTCTCATAAAACTCTTATAAGGGAACCATATTGATCATTTCAATATAGCTATTATTATATGAAAACATGAATTGACGAAGATTATTTTCCCTTGAACCCCCAAAATCAAGCACTAAAATTGAATGAATTTCCTCAAGGAGTTGGATAGGTCACTTAGTCTTCACATCCATCTATAATGATATGTCATACTTAATTTCAAATTGGAGACCATCACCCAATGAATATATTTCCAAAACCTATATGAACACCATTGAAACCTATTTAAAATGGCTTTAAAGTTATCTCCATGAATATTTACAACAAATTGGACAATTAAGCCCATGAGATTTTCCACCTTCATCACCTTTTTGATATGGGAGGAAATGAGATGATTTTTTAAGTGAAAAGAATATCAAAAAAATTTACATCCATCCCCATAGGAGTTTGTGGAAACATAATGATGTAGTCTATAGAGACCGGATACCACTAATATATTGGAAATAGTAATTGTTTTAACATCCCATCAGGTGTAAGAACCCGGATCTTCGTTTTAGGTATGTTTTTCCTTTTTTGGTCATTTTTGAGAAAAAGAGGAGAATCTGCAGATTTTCAAAGTACATACCGTTTACATTATAAGTACATGTCGTGTACTTTGATGTCGTGCAAGGCCGTGTGTTGGCCATGTCCGGACCACACACATGGTGTGTAGGGGCGATGTGGAGGCCGCTTAAAACGGAGTATGGAAAATCCTAGTACACGTTGTGTACTCCAAAAGTACACGCAGTGTACTTTCTTTTTTCATTAAACGGATCGAGGTCACGTCTAATCGACAGAATCGTCTTCTTCTCTAAGTTCTTCGACCGAGAGCGACCCGTACGACTGCGAACATCCTCTGATCCCTATAACCTTTGTCCATTGTCCGAATTTACCGTTGTCGATTACGTTGGAACCGCAGCGGTGAGCTATTCCTTCTTCTTGAGTTTCATTCCATGATTTTCCCTCTTTCTCAAGATATCGTTGGTTTAGAGTTTTGGACGTTTTCTCAAATCTTCGACGTTCTAAGAAGAATCAATCCTCTTGGATCAAGTATATTGATCTCCTACCATCAAGGTAGGTGGTTTGTGCCTTTAAATTCATGGTCTTTGAGTTTTATGTGAAAATTTTCACCAATATCCATTAATGGGGTATTGCGTGTTTACCGTTTTCCCCTGTTGTTTTCTTGCCTTGCTTGTATGCTTTTGTATAGGTAATTTTTTCATGTTTGAGGATAATTGATGTGCTTGGATTTCTTTCCCATGCCCTGTTCTATTTACGACCTTTGGGTCTTGTTAGCCTTGGGCCATTATACCTGTTTTTCATGCCTTGTGACTATAGGATGCAATGATATTCTTGATATAATTGTTATTCTATAGACTGGTTAGCCAAGTAGCACTATAGGTTTACTTTGGAATTATATCATTATTATGCACTGACTGGCATGGGACCGTGAGAACCTGGTGCTATAGACTACACACTACAAGAAAACTGTCGTTTAGTGGTGGTTTTTTTGCGGCGGTTTTTAAAACTGCCGCAAAATGCGTTTCGGGCTGGCATTTCAGGGCGGTTTTAAAAACCGCCGCTAAATGGAAAAAAATATTTATTTTTTTATTTATTTTTTTTTAATTTTATTCGATGATTAGCGGCGTTTTTTTAAAAAACCGCCGTGAAATAGCGGCGATTTCAGTAAAACCGCCGCGAAATGAAATGAAAAAATAAAAACACACGAGAAACCCCGAAATCACTCAAACAACCATAACTTTTGATCTGGGCGTCCGTTGAAGCGCCACGACCAGTCAAATCGAAGATCATGAAGAGATCTAGAGGCACATATAATAAAAACCATAAGATGGTCTAAGGAGAGGAAGATATTAGAGTTAAAAAAAGTTGAAAAAAGTTCTCCAACTTCAAACAGTCATAACTTTCGTTCCGGGTGTCCGTTTGGGCTCTACCACATATCAAATCGAAGCCAGCCAAAAGAGCTACGCACCAAATTGAAAGAAGTATACTTCTGTCATGTTTTTTGACCCAAAAAAACCCTCCGAAGGCCTCCAAAACCATGTTTCCGTCACCGGTGTCCCGTCGAACTTGTCTTCAAATGGACCTAACATTCGATCCGTGTGCCAGTTTGGCCTCATCAACCTGTCAGATCATAGCTCGTTCCATGAGCTTCAGTTTGACTGGTTGCGGCACCCACATGCACTCCTAGATCATATGTTATGGCCTTTTTAGTGGGTATTGGGTTCGTTATGTTTTTCAATGCCTCGTTTCTAGCACCCATTCCCCGTCAGGTTTTTTTTAAATGGTCATAACTTCCGATCCGCTTGTCCATTCGGACACTTTCACCTTTCAGGTAGAAGATCGTTTCAGGATCTTTGATTTGACAGGTCGCGGATCTAAAACGGACTCTCGGATCATAAGTTATCTCCGTTAATGTGAGTCCAATGTTTTTGTCTCTTTATGACCATTTTGACGGGTTTTGACGGTAGCTCCATTTATTACTATTTATTTGGGTTTCCATGACATGTTATCTTTATCAATGGTTTGTTTGTGGGTTATTATGATGATTATGTTAAATTATTAAGGAGTTTTCCAGAGTTGTCATGAATTTTCATGCGTTCTCATTCTTTCTAATGCCTCATTCTTCATATGCTTCTCCATCCTTTTTCATGCGTTTTCATGATTTTTCATCCCTTATCACGTATTTTCATACTTTTTCATGTGTTTCCATTATTATTTATTATTTATTATTTATAATACACTTTAATTTATTTATTATCTATTATTTGTAACTGGTTATTTATTATTTATTCTTTATTCTTTATTCTTTATTCTTTATTCTTTATATTTATTAATTATTTATGTTTATTTATTATTTATTATTTATTATTTATATTTATTATTTATATTTATTTATTAGTCATTATTTCTTATTTCTTATTTCTTAATTATTAT